>OX465599.1:233380000-238380000 GCA_950022295.1 Bromus sterilis | reverse complement strand
TGTTCCATTATTCTTTGACGGTCTATGGAACCTTTTATTTTGCCTCAAGAATGGAAGGAGTTTATCGTTCCATCTATCATTAGCAGCATTTGGTCCATTTCATTCCGTCATCAACTATGTGGGAGGTGTAACTCTTTTTTTTTATAAAATTGACTAGTTAAAACTTCCGTCAAAATATTTTTGTCATGGTAGATACCGATTTTCCATCACCGCGCCATGAGCTTGTACGGTTACAAAAGGGAAGCTTTTGAATTTTTTTCGAGATGGCACAGGAAAGTCTAAGTTAGGACTGGACGATAAATACCACATATAGGAAGGTATGGTGGACTCAAGTGGAATAACTGGTTTGAAAAGGAGTTTGGATACACAACCAAAATTCCGCTTAGTTCGAGTGAAGGCTAGCAGAAGACTGGGAAGCGACCAACTAGAGAGCAATAATTTTCATAATCATGCAGAGTGACAAAGCAACATTGAATCGGGCATGAAAGTGATATAACTATTCTGAAATAAAAAGGTCATCTGGGCATGATAGACTTTTTATTCATAAACATGTGTGAACATGTGCCAAGGCAATCCAAGAATTCTCTGAAGGGAAATACCACTTCAATATGCCAAACCATGAACAATGCGATGCATGTAAATCATTTCAACAACACATTATGCACTCTAGCTATTTGAGATCAGCCACAAAGAAAGAATGAACACTGGGAAAGCATTGTAAACATAGCACTATGTCGCTACAAGCTGGTCTCTAGATCATAAGTACAGGCATATGTACAGAAGTAGAAGCAAGAAGAGTTCATACCGGTTTTCCTTGTTGCTTCCCTTCTGTCGATCTTCGTCATTACTGCCTTGTCACTTGCACGACCGAACGTGGGAAATATAATCAAAATCCATCGCGGACTCGAGCTGAACTTTGAAAACAAAGCAAACTATAGAGAGAAAGGAAATATTTTTGGGTTTTTTCAAAGGTTAAATGAACGCAAGAAAAAAGAGAAATCTTTTTGTTGTTTTTGCAAATTAAAAGAACAAAGAAGAACGGGCAGAAACTTCGAAAAGATGAAAGCGAACAAAAATAAAAACGGATAATACAATGGAAAAGTGAGAAGGGCACATATTGCCCAAAGCTTAGGCTTTTGGCCTAACTTGGTAGTAGCTACTGCCCCCAGGAGCCTCCTACTCCGGGGTGGTACGGGTAAGTCCAAGAGTCGTACGAGCCCTCCGGTGCGTACACCGAAGTCCTCGGATCCTCCCATGAGGAAGGTCCTGCGCTCCATGCAGAAGAAGACCCCTCACCCAGCTGGGTGACGGTCTCCCCCTGGAAAGGTGGGAACTCACCATGCTCCTCCTCGTCGGGCACAACCCCCTCCATGGGGTTATGCAACTGATACTGGTCCATGAACACATCAAACTGGACATCGTTGAAGGACCATCTGTTCCTGCGAGTGTTATCAAACAAGAGTGGTGTAGGTAGATGGATCTCACGATTAATGGTCTTTTCAAACCTCAAAATATAAACAATGTTAACAAACTGGGAAGTGATGACACTCAACGTAAAGGGATCTATTGTAGCATTTTCGATAAGTAAGAGTGTCGAACCCAACGAGGA
Organism: Bromus sterilis; assembly: GCA_950022295.1. Classification (NCBI taxonomy): domain Eukaryota; kingdom Viridiplantae; phylum Streptophyta; class Magnoliopsida; order Poales; family Poaceae; genus Bromus; species Bromus sterilis. Next base: position 238,378,391 of record OX465599.1, on the reverse strand, counting down.
TCGAAAGGTATTGATAGGTGATTTTGGACAAGGAATACCTGCAAGCACTGAAAGATAACTTTTTAGGGGTTTTCGATATAAGCAACGATAAGATAAAAGCAAGCAAAGTAAATAGCACTGAGGAGCATGTAACATCCCAAAATTTTAAATTTTTTGGAATGTTAATAAATAATATAATATTGATTGAATTGTTTTGATTTTGGGGTAAATGAAAACTTTTCCCTTGAGTTTTTGTTTAAACCTTTACAAACCATTTAATAAAATTGGATAATCATTTATCCAATAATGAAAATTTTGGTTGTGAACTTTATTCAAAATTTCAAAGAATGATTTTCTTTCTTTTGTCCTTTTGAAATTTGGTACGAACCACAATTAAATATTTTCGAGTGAGAATAAAATGACTTTCTTAAATTTATTGTGGTCCCATACTCATTCTCAAATTCTTATTTTGGAGTTTATTGGATATTGACATTTAAGAGATATTTAAATATTTCCAATAATTTAATAAACAAAATGAGAGGAGATAATATGACTTCTCCAAAAACAGTATTGATTTTTTTTTAATAATGTCGTTAATGAATTTTTTTTATAAAAATCTATTTCTAAAATGTATTCTGAGAGGGAAATATAGTTTTCCTAGACTCTCTATGTTTTATTCGGCCTATACAATTTTATTTGAGAGTGTTTAACCCAAATAATAAAAAGAGGATTCCTAAGTCAATTGGACTGAGGTCATCTATCTAATTTTCCCCTATCTCTCTTTCCTTTTTCTTTATCTTGGGACAAATTTCCACTAAGGCCCATAGCCCGAGCGAGCTGTATTCTTCCTCTCGTTCGTTCATGTGTACGTGAACACAGAAGAAAATGGCCATGGCAACTGAAGCACTTCCTCCTTTCCTCCCATCTACTCTTTTGACCGATTCACTTGAGAACCTACACAAAAATTGTGGACAAGTTCATGAGGAATCCATTCATGGAAACAAACACGCGTTTTAATGCTTTTAATTTTCCATAATTTTCTCCATGAATGCCATTAAATTCATTTCCAAAACCTCGCTTTTAATGCCCATTATTTCTCCATGAATGTCATTAACTCCATTCCAAAACCTCACCCACTCTCCTTCTATGGACCTCCCATGACCCTATAAATACCGCCCCTAGGACCCCTTTGAACCACACATCCCCACGCATAAAGTCCCTCTCCAAAGCCCTCTCCTACGTGCACAATTTCTCGTCGGAGTAAATATGCATCCACACTTCCGGTGAAGATTTTTGTCGCCATGAAAGGTACCTAGTCCATATTTCTTCCTCTAGTTTCTTCCCCTTGCCGATGCGCACCATTGTGACATATTTTTCCTCTCGATTGCAAGGCCGGAGCACGCCGTCCGTGTCATTGTGCTCTTCATGCGTTCTTCTCTACTCCGGTGGAACTTCTTCGCTATCCGAGGGCGAACCTAGAGCTATAACCTTGTCCATCGAGTCGCCCAAATCATCCTCTATCCCGTTCTGCTGTTTATTGACGCCCACGACCTTTTTCCAAAATTCCGGCGAGATCTCCGGTGAGCCTTTCTCCCCTTTTTTTTCATCATTTTATTTTGTAAAAATCGAATGGGTACAGACCTATCAGAACTCGCCATTTTGCATCCTTTTTATTAATCCCGTAATTCTTTTTAGCAAAAATATCCAAACTTCAAAAATTCATATCTTCTAGCCCGTAAGTCGGATTTCGACAAATTTTATATCCCCGGATTCCTTGGAAAATGTAGTTTATTATTTTCCAGTAATATTCCACTTTTGATAATTCGAAATTTAACTCAAATTTCTTTTTATAATTGATATACATCTTATTCTATAATTTATTTGGAATATTATCTTCATCAAATTTGATCCTTAAAATCAAATCATTCTGTTTGGAAAATTGTCACATTCTTTCCATCATATAAATACACTATTTTGACCTCAAACCTTCGTCCAAGCTTCCCTTTAGTTATATCTCTTTTTTTTATAAATTTGGCTACAAAAATTCAATTTTCTCAACAAGATCATCACGATTTCTATCGGATCTTTTTGAATCCAATCCAAGAATTGATTTCCTATGCAAATATTCATATGGACAAACCAACTGAGTTTGACATACTCTCCATCCAATTGATTTTATAATCAACCTCCAACATATTCTATTGATTTTACAATCCTCGGATATATGATTTCCATCATATTTCCATCCAATCCAACTTGATCCTATCTCAACCTATCCATGCCATAGTAATTAGTTTATTAATAGTAATAACTAAATATTTATGTTGTAATTGTATCTTATTTGGATCTTCACTTTGGGTTGAGTTGTGTGTTGAAGTGTTTCTCTTTTACCGTTAGATATATTGTAACGAGATGGAGAGATGACTACGAGTAGAATATTTCATCGTCAGGATCCAGGCAAGTTACTCTTTTGATCATGCTCCACTATTACCTATATTTTTTATATGCATTGTAGTCCAACTTAAATATTATGCATTGATAGGATTATATATTATGCTATGCTATTACACCCACTAGTTGATTAAGGTAGGTCTGAACCTTATATCATTGTCGTCACCGTGTAGAATTATACTGCTTTGCTAAGTAGACGTGGATTGGGAAGTGATCCATTATGAGGTATGAGTGACTAAGTAGTAAACAGGACCAAGATAATCTTAATGAACCACCTGGGTGGAATGGTTGGGGGCACCCTGGAGGAACTAGTGGATTTGCCTGAGTGACCTGGAGATGGCCAGTAATCACTGCGGAATGCCACCCAGGCTTAAAGGGATCACTCATATTTTTCATAACTAGAAGCTTACGTGTTCAGCCACAAGCTATTATGGGCTCTGGCTTGGTTGATTAGTTGTAGTGACTCTTACTAGGTGGTTCTACGAACGTAGTTGTGAGTAGGTGGGATGGGCACCGCCAGAGTAGGGGAAACTCTTCTAAAAGACCTTGTCTCGACCTTCCTGTTTCCATACAACGTGTAGTGTGGAAAATACCAAAGGAGGTGGTCGAGTCTTGTGGGGAAAAGTGCACAACCTCTGCAGAGTGTACAAACTGATCATGATTAGCCGTGTCCCAGGTTACGGACAACTTTGAGCATCTAGAAGTGGGAATGTTGACGGATCTCATCATATTTAATTAATCAATCGGGTTTAATCAACTTTGGGAATAGATTGACTTGGAGAAACCAATTCAATCATATTATGAGCTTTGTAGTACTGTTATGATAATCTTTGAGTAGGACAAAATCAGCTTTATGCAAACTGAAACTCTTAGAGATTTTCCACCAGCCAAAATTGCATGTAGAAGATAGGTCTGTTATATTTTTTTTTGGGAGTAACTTGCCGTACATTCAAAGTACTGACCCATTTTGGGCTGTAACCTTCGGTGTTGCAGGATTGTATATGACGAGTAAGTGATGCGATGTAGGGTTACGATGTGTACACTCAACTTTGCCGTTGGTGTTGATGGGACTCCACTTATGTATTGTTTATTTCCGCGGTGTATTCTAGCCCAAAGGCTATAAGGTAATAAATACCATGTATTTATGTTACTTTTTGACATGTCATTCATGGTATTTCATCGAGTACTGTGTGTGCTAGCATACTGATCCAGGGATAGCACAGAAGCACAGTAGACTTGGTTCCTTTTGGGACCGGGTCGTTACAAGATGGTATCAGAGCACATGTTGACTGTAGGTCGTGACCCTAGAAATTGGAAAGCCATTAGGAAGTATACTCTCTAAAAATATTATTTTGAAAAATAATAATTATTACTTATCTTTTCTAAGTTTTACCAAACACTCCCTCTTACCCCAAATAAATTAGACTATACCCATGCCACTTTGACCACTGATAAGGATTGTGTTATGCCACTTCGAGAAGGACAAGATATTGGGCAACTCAAGACCATTTCAGAGTACAAATGTTTTCAACGTGAATGGGAAGTATGGAAGTATGGAAGACTCGAAGAATTTGACGACTCTGAAGATCCCGAGATTACTCAAGACCCATAGAAGACCCGGATACATCCAAGACTAAGATGCTTGTGAAGAAGTTAAGGAATATATTACACAATACCAATAGTATCCAATCCACCATGAGAGTTGTGAAATGAACGAAACAGGGCGAGTAGAGTGCCCGACCATGCGAGCTCATGTGGATGAAGGTACCATAGGAATTGTTTAATTGAATTTATGAGTGATATTTCGAGTTTTCTCAGAGTTTTCGCTATTGATTTAATTATTGGTGTCATTTGAATTGTTAAATTTAAATTTGTGTTTTTAGGATACGTATTCTGTAGGTTTTACTATTAATACAACCTTGAGAGGTGTGAGCAACGGATGATGTATCAGAAGACCATCACATCGATGAAACTCCTTGTATCAAAGAATTTGAAGAACCGAAGGGAATGAAGACTTTCTGACGAAAACATAGTAAACGAGTCTATTATGTATGTTTGTTGTTTGATGATTGTTAGGTCGATATCCATCTCCTCTTCTCTCTAAAATTCTATCTCATCTCTGACCAACCTTGAAACCCATAGATGGACATTAATATTTTGATGAGACCAGTGACCCAGTCAAAGTAGAAGAGTGGATTCAAAATATATAATGGACAAGAATCTCCCATTTGCAAGGAGAACACAATTGTTGAGGACGGAAGTTCCCTATTATATGGATGCAAGTTTTGAGCACAAACAATGTAGGATCATCGCCACCCAAAAATGTTTATTAGTTTTGCAGGTGAAGACCTCTTTAAGAGGAGTGAGAAAGACTTAGTGTTAGAATACGTGATTCATCTATCTACATATGAAGTAATGATTTGAGTACGGGATGGATTGGCCCCCATACCGAAGACTCTTATTATATACTTTGGTATGTTAGATTGGTAAATTAGAGAGACAAAAAAATGTAGTAGAGTGTCGATGCGACAAGCCTAAACCATAGAATAGTAAGACACATTACCCTTTGTAGATAGGCATCATGCCTAACGTAGGTTGTACGGTGAGTAAGAAACATGAAGATTTTCAAGAAGCTTCATTTGGAAGTTATTTTGACCACCATGAGCGTCTCGATAGTTAGTTTTGGAACCCATGTATTTTTTGGCAAGACTTGTTCCTTGGGGAGATGCAGATTCTTATCTATAGAAGCTTGATGAAGAACCATCATGGAATGAAGGATTTTGAAGACCCCATAAGCTTTCTTCTAAGGGTGGTAGTTCCCTAACACCCTGGTGCTGTAAATGATGCGAACCACACCCTGGTTAAGGTTCAGAACTGGTGCCTAAAGCTACGAGCCCGGGATATGATTTAAGTAACGGAAGCATATGTAATTGTACCGGTGGAACACAACCCTCAAAACGAGAAGTGAAGGATAAACCGCAAGCCTCGTGTTATGCCAAGACCATGGGGAAGTAACCCAAAAATCCTCGAGCCTAACTCATTTCTTTCTAGCCTTTGCAAATCTCGAGGACGAGATTTCTTTTAAGGGTGGTAGTTTGTAACATCCCAAAATTTTAAAATTTTTGGAATGTTAATAAATAATATAATATTGATTGAATTGTTTTGATTTTGGGGTAAATGAAAACTTTTCCCTTGAGTTTTTGTTTAAACCTTTACAAACCATTTAATAAAATTGGATAATCATTTATCCAATAATGAAAATTTTGGTTGTGAACTTTATTCAAAATTTCAAAGAATGATTTTCTTTCTTTTGTCCTTTTGAAATTTGGTACGAACCACAATTAAATATTTTCGAGTGAGAATAAAATGACTTTCTTAAATTTATTGTGGTCCCATACTCATTCTCAAATTCTTATTTTGGAGTTTATTGGATATTGACGTTTAAGAGATATTTAAATATTTCCAATAATTTAATAAACAAAATGAGAGGACATAATATGACTTCTCAAAAAAAAGTATTGAATTTTTTTTAATAATGTCGTTAATGAATTTTTTTTATAAAAATCTATTTCTAAAATGTATTCTGAGAGGGAAATATAGTTTTCCTAGACTCTCTATGTTTTATTCGGCCTATACAATTTTATTTGAGAGTGTTTAACCCAAATAATAAAAAGAGGATTCCTAAGTCAATTGGACTGAGGTCATCTATCTAATTTTCCCCTATCTCTGTTTCCTTTTTATTTATCTTGGGACAAATTTCCACTAAGGCCCATAGCCCGAGCGAGTTGTATTCTTCCTCTCGTTCGTTCATGTGTACGTGAACACAGAAGAAAATGGCCATGGCAACTGAAGCTCTTCCTCCTTTCCTCCCATCTACTCTTTTGACCGATTCACTTGAGAACCTACACAAAAATTGTGGACAAGTTCATGAGGAATCCATTCATGGAAACAAACACGCGTTTTAATGCTTTTAATTGTCCATAATTTTCTCCATGAGTGCCATTAAATTCATTTCCAAAACCTCGCTTTTAATGCCCATTATTTCTCCATGAATGCCATTAACTCCATTCCAAAACCTCACCCACTCTCCTTCTATGGACCTCCCATGACCCTATAAATACCGCCCCTAGGACCCCTTTGAACCACACATCCCCACGCATAAAGTCCCTCTCCAAAGCCCTCTCCTTCGTGCACAATTTCTCGTCAGAGTAAAGATGCATCCACACTTCCGGTGAAGATTTTTGTCGCCATGAAAGGTACCTAGTCCATATTTCTTCCTCTAGTTTCTTCCCCTTGCCGATGCGCACCGTTGTGACATATTTTTCCTCTCGATTGCAAGGCCGGAGCACGCCGTCCGTGTCATTGTGCTCTTCATGCGTTCTTCTCTACTCCGGTGGAATTTCTTCGCTATCCGAGGGCGAACCTAGAGTTATAACCTTGTCCATCGAGTCGCCCAAATCATCCTCTATTCCGTTCGGCTGTTTATTGACGCCCGCGACCTTTTTCCAAAATTCCGGCGAGATCTCCGGTGAGCCTTTCTCCCCTTTTTTTCATCATTTTATTTTGTAAAAATCGAATGGGTACAGACCTATCAGAACTCACCATTTTGCATCCTTTTTATTAATCCCGTAATTCATTTTAGCAAAAATATCCAAACTTCAAAAATTCATATCTTCTAGCCCGTAAGTCGGATTTCGACAAATTTTATATCCCCGGATTCCTTGGAAAATGTAGTTTATTATTTTCCAGTAATATTCCACTTTTGATAATTCGAAATTTAACTCAAATTTCTTTTTATAATTGATATACATCTTATTCTATAATTTATTTGGAATATTATCTTCGTCAAATTTGATCCTTAAAATCAAATCTTTCTGTTTGGGAAATTGTCACATCCTTTCCATCATATAAATACACTATTTTCACCTCAAACCTTCGTCCAAGCTTCCCTTTAGTTATATCTCTTTTTTTGTATAAATTTGGCTACAAAAATTCAATTTTCTCAACAAGATCATCACGATTTCTATCGGATCTTTTTGAATCCAATCCAAGAATTGATTTCCTATGCAAATATTCATATGGACAAACCAACTGAGTTTGACATACTCTCCATCCAATTGATTTTATAATCAACCTCCAACATATTCTATTGATTTTACAATCCTCGGATATATGATTTCCATCATATTTCCATCCAATCCAACTTGATCCTATCTCAACCTATCCATGCCATAGTAATTAGTTTATTAATAGTAATAACTAAATATTTATGTTGTAATTGTATCTTATTTGGATCTTCACTTTGGGTTGAGTTGTGTGTTGAAGTGTTTCTCTTTTACCGTTAGATATATTGTAACGAGATGGAGAGATGACTACGAGTAGAATATTTCATCGTCAGGATCCAGGCAAGTTACTCTTTTGATCATGCTCCATTATTACCTATATTTTTTATATGCATTGTAGTCCAACTTAAATATTATGCATTGATAGGATTATATATTATGCTATGCTATTACACCCAGTAGTTGATTAAGGTAGGTCTGAACCTTATATCATTGTCGCCATCGTGTAGAATTATACTGCTTTGCTAAGTAGACGTGGATTGGGAAGTGATCCATTATGAGGTATGAGTGACTAAGTAGTAAACAGGACCAAGATAATCTTAATGAACCACCTGGGTGGAATGGTTGGGGGCACCCTGGAGGAACCAGTGGATTTGCCTGAGTGACCTGGAGATGGCCAGTAATCACTGCGGAATGCCACCCAGGCTTAAAGGGATCAATCATATTTTTCATAACTAGAAGCTTACGTGTGCAGCCACAAGCTATTATGGGCTCTGGCTTGGTTGATTAGTTGTAGTGACTCTTACTAGGTGGTGCTACGAACGTAGTTGTGAGTAGGTGGGATGGGCACCGCCAGAGTAGGGGAAACTCTTCTAAAAGACCTTGTCTCGACCTTCCTGTTTCCATACAACGTGTAGTGTGGAAAATACCAAAGGAGGTGGTCGAGTCTTGTGGGGAAAAGTGCACAACCTCTGCAGAGTGTACAAACTGATCATGATTAGCCGTGTCCCAGGTTACGGACAACTTTGAGCATCTAGAAGTGGGAATGTTGACGGATCTCATCATATTTAATTAATCAATCGGGTTTAATCAACTTTGGGAATAGATTGACTTGGAGAAACCAATTCAATCATATTATGAGCTTTGTAGTACTGTTATGATAATCTTTGAGTCGGACAAAATCAGCTTTATGCAAACTGAAACTCTTAGAGATTTTCCACCAGCCAAAATTGCATGTAGAAGATAGGTCTGTTATATATTTTTTTGGGAGTAACTTGCCGTACATTCAAAGTACTGACCCATTTTGGGCTGTAACCTTCGGTGTTGCAGGATTGTATATGACGAGTAAGTGATGCGATGTAGGGTTACGATGTCTACACTCAACTTTGTCGTTGGTGTTGATGGGACTCCACTTATGTATTGTTTATTTCCGCGGTGTATTCTAGCCCAAAGGCTATAAGGTAATAAATACCATGTATTTACGTTACTTTTTGACATGTCATTCATGGTATTTCATCGAGTACTGTGTGTGCTAGCATACTGATCCAGGGATAGCACAGAAGCACAGTAGACTTGGTTCCTTTTGGGACCGGGTCGTTACAGAGCAGCAAGTGGCCCAATACTTTTGTGCAAAGGATAAGCCTGGCAACTGAACTTATAAAGACTAAAGCGTTCTTGAGGACACATGGAGAGGTAGTCACGTGCTTTCGCCATACTCCGTATCGATAACAAGTGTTGTGCTGATAATTGTTGAGTGGGTGGATCTATGCTAGCACACCTTCTATACTAAGATAAGTGCACTCTTATGATTAAACATCTTTCAAGCATCCGCAAATACAAGATAGAAATTAAGTCAAAGCCTAACCACAACAATAAGATCAAGGATCCAGTATTCCCTTGTGCAAAAGTGTACAAACTGGGGTTCAGGTTTCTGTCACTCCGGCAACCCACCGTAAGCATTCTTAATACACAATGTATTCCCCTAGGTCCTTAAGAAGGCGAAATGTTGAGTGTTCGAATCACACAACACCACTAGGAAAATAACAACACAACTTAAATATCAAACAACACAAATTACTTCAACATCATATGACTACTAGCAACTAGACTTCTCCCATGTCCTCAAGAACTAAAGTAACCACTCACAAGACATAAAAGAGATCATGATCAGAGGTGATAAATATATGATAAACAATATGGACATAATGGTATTTCTCCAACAAAACTCAATAGTATTCACCACAAAGTAGTAATCAACACCGGTAGAGTAGAGAGGATAGATAGTACGGATTACAACACAAGATGAACTTGTGAGGTGAGATTGGATGGTGGTGGAGATGATGCTGATGTTGGGGATGATGTTGATGATGATCTCGATGATGCCCGTGACGATGGTGATGATGATGGCGATGATCTCCCCTTCCGGGAGGTGATCTCCTCGGCGGAATCTGCCCGCCGGAGAGTCCTTTTCTTCTCTGTAGGTTTCCGCCACGGAGTGGCGGCGGAACTCCGTGAAAGCTTCGCTTTTTAGGGTTTTTGCTTAACGAGGAGTATATAGGCCAGAGGGGGGAGCCGGGAGTGGCCCCAGGGCTCCAGGCGCCCTCCTTGGTGAGTCTTCGTTATTCTTCTGGAAAATACCCCCCCCCCCCCGTCGATTTTCAGGTAATTTGGAGGTATTCTTCTTCAGCAACTCAGCGTCCACTTTTTACTGCTGAATCCTGCGTCTGCTGTTTCGGCACCGGAAAGTTGCAAACTGTGTAAAATAAGCCAAAACAACATAAGAACATCATCGTAATTTGAAATATATCAATGAATAAGGATGAATTACGATATAAAATAGTGATGCATTTTGGACGTATCAACTCCCCTATGCTTAGAACTCGCTTGTCCCCAAGCGAAAACTGATCTCGGTAAACCTGTCCACAAGTTTAGAGAGTGAAGTGTCGATAAATAAAATACGGACAAGAAGCATCATGATCTTTTCACCAAACTCAAACATCCTAAACAACAATTTCCAACTCATAAGGCCTTATGAAAGAGTAATAACAATTATAATCAAAAGTAAGGCTAAGGAAACTCATCAAATCATGGCAAAAAAGTCCTTTGGTCAAGGGACAACTAAAATCTTTTACCTTTGCTCTTTCTCTGTATATTTTGAAGAGACGATTTGGAACTTTTTGAAAGAACAAGCTATTATTCATGTAGTGCAAATGTTAACACAAAGGAAGATTTTTGCTTGACAAATGCTTTTGCAAACAACTTACTTATCAAAATATAATGTCAACAATGATATGGCATGGCAAAACTTTAATGCAACATTATATGGATGAATCTTCATCAGCATCAAGTGTCTGTTCTCTTTGGTAAAGCAGGAAGTAGGGAAAACTGACTCAACACAGAAGTAAAGGAAAAAGCCTTGTTAAAGGCAAGCAGGGAAAACTCAAGTGCTATCCTTAGATCAAACAGAATGAAAACAAGTTTTGAGAGGTGCATGATTTGTCAACGAATGCTAATAGATAACTCAATTGCTTCTCAGATTGGACAAGTTTCGAGGAACGGCTCCCAAACAGGGACGATCACATCCCCGCAATCTCCTTTGTTTATCACTGCCAAAGTTTTCTGATTTCTCATGAACAAAGCGTGAAGGAAGGTTTGTATGTTGTATTATCTTTTGTGAGCTGGGAGCACTCATGCCAGTTCCTCCTCGTATTAGGGGTTTGCAGATTAGACATGCAATCCCGGGCTAAAACTTGTCCAACTTAAGAAGGTCATGAATTAACTACTACTTCCTCATGAGCTAAAACAGGGGCACAAAACAGAAGATTTTGAACATCTAAGGATAACACAAGAATTCTATGCTTTAGGAGTGGTAGTGGAATACCACGAATACGAAGGTATGGTGGACTCATATGGAAGATACTGGTTTCAAGGTATGGATGCAAAAGCAGAATTCCTCTTAGTACAGAGGTTTGGCTAGCAAAGGCTTTGAGAGAACAGACATTGATGATGACTTGGATGCAAAGAAATATAAAGCATAAACATTAAAACAAGCATAGCACATCAAGTTGTCTTCCTTGTCAACATAACACTACAAGCATAATAGCAAAGAGGGTTTGGCTATGTCGCTACTTTGAGAAAAATAACATGCTTGTTGCTATGACCAAAGCTATGTTTGCCAAGATTAAATAAAGTTTTCAAATCCATACCTGATATAAGGTCAATACTCCCCATAAGAATCATCATAAGGTCAATTGCGTGAAGAGAATACCGAGTGCAGCGAAAGGATCAATAGACTTCTCATTAATATTCCATCATAGACGAATCCACACTCACGGATACATAACTCTCCAGAAAGGAATGATAGACCTCAAAGCAAACACCTATTTTATAAGATAACTTCCCTAGACATGATACGACTCCACTTGACTCTAAAAGACAAAGATAAAGATAAAAAAATACCGGGAACTCCCCCAAGCTTGGAACAAGCTAAGGGGATGCCATTACCCAAGGAGATTTACTCCTCATCCTGTTGTGGTTGTTTCTTCAGATCCCTGATGACACGGCGAAGGGTTCGGTTCTTTGACTCCAAGACTTTCACCTGTACTTGTAGCACACGGAAATCTTCACAGAGTTGGTTGGTGATGCGGTAGGCCTCGGAGATGGTGGAAAGCATATGTTGATCTTCAGGTGAAGTGGAGGGCCCTGAAAGGTTAAGAGAAAGATCATAATGAGGTTGGACAGATCCCACCATGATGGGATTGCTTGGGCCTCCTTGCTGTTGTGCGGCGATAGTCTTGACTTCCTCTCTCACGGAGCGCTCCATCTCCGCTTGTCTTGCGACAACTTCTTCTTCGGTAGCCCAATCAACGTGCTTCCCATGATTAAGATCCTTATGGACTTGACGTAGACGCCATCCCAAGAAGTCCTCTCCGCTCGAGCCACAAGAAGACATCTCTACTACTCAGCTTTTAGTCATGGTAGAAATAGCTCGAAAAGAAAACACACGAAATCACGAGATACGTTGCCGGAACGATCCAGGGAAATATATAGCAAAAATTTCTGCACAGAAAGGAAGGTAACGGGTCAAATCGGAGTCGGAGACGGGCTCCGGGGTGCCCAGGCGGCCTCCCAGCGCGGCCAGGGGTGGGGCCGCGCCAGGGGGGCGCCTGGGCCCCCTGGAGCTGGTCTCCGGCTCCACTTAGGCCTCAAATTTTCTATATTTCGCAAAAACTCGTAATCTGGAACTTTCATGGTGGTTTCGCACTGTTTCCTTACCATAATACATACCTTTCTTTATTCTGCTTCTGCTGGTGTCTGAAACAGGGATGCAACATGTTCTTCATGAGACTTTGCGTATACCAAATCCACATCAACATTGACAGGATCTCCTGCTATGTAATGCTTAAGTATTTTCCCATTCACCACTTGAGGTTTGGTGCCTTGTAAATTGTTAATCTTGATTACACCTGAGCGGTAGACTTCCTCAATATGAAATTGCCCTTCCCACCTGGAAAGTAGTTTACCTAGAGAAAACCTGAAACGGGATCTAAACAACAAAACTTTATCACCCACATTAAATTCACGTTTCAGAATCCTCCTATCATGCCACTTCTTTACCTTTTCTTTGAACATTTTAGCGCTCTCGTAAGCTTCACTTCTCCATTCATCTAGAGAAGTCAAGTTCATGAGACGTTTTTCACCAGCTAACTTCGGGTCAGCATTAAGCTCTCTAATAGCCCAGAAAGCTTTGTGTTCTAATTCTAATGGAAAATGGCATGCCTTGCCATAGACCATCTTATACGGAGTCATGCCCATGGGGTTTTTGCAAGCAGTTCTATACGCCCACAAAGCATCTCCTAACTTATTTGACGAATCCTTTCTATTTCTATTGACTGTCTTCTGTAACATCAACTTGATCTCTCTATTGGTGAGCTCAACTTGCCCACTAGTTTGAGGGTGGTACGGTGAAGCAATTCTATGATTGCCATCGTACTTGGCTAAAGATTTTCTAAAAGCTCCATGTGTAAAGTGCGAACACCCATCAGTCATGAGGTACCTGGGTACTCCAAACCTAGGAAAAATTACATCCTTGAGCATTTTCAAAGATGTCTTGTGATCAGCACTTTCAGTGGGGATTGCCTCTACCCACTTGGTTACATAATCAACAGCAACGAACTTTCAGTGGGGATTGCCTCTACCCACTTGGTTACATAATCAACATCAACTAGAATGTGAGTGTACTTGTGTGAGGAAAGAAAAGGACCCATAAAATCAAAACCCCAGCAATCAAAAGGCTCAATCACTAGAGAGTAATTCATAGGCATCTCATTCCTCCTACTAATATTACCAACTCTCTAACACTTATCACAGGATAAAACATAATTTCTAGCATCTTTAAAGAGAGTAGGCCAATAAAAACCTGATTGAAGAACCTTATGTGCGGTCCTCTCACCAGCATGATGTCCTCCATATGGACTATCGTGACATTGTTTGAGAATGTCCTGCTACTCGTGTTCCGGTACACATCTTCTCACGATCCCATCTGGACCTTCTTTGAAAAGATGTGGGTCATCCCAAAACTAATGCCTCAAATCATGAAAGAACTTCTTCCTTTGCTGAAATTTCAAACCTGGAGGAAAAAACTTTGCAACGATAAAGTTAGCATAATCTGCAAACCAAGGATCGGAGAGAGATTGTACTTTAACAACAGCTAGCTGTTCGTTTGGAAAACTGTTGTTGACTGGAATGGGATCATGCGGTATATATTCCATCCTTGAAAGATTATCCGCCACCGGATTGTCTGCTCCCTTCCTATCGAGAATCTGCAAATCAAATTCTTGAATAAGGAGTACCCATCGGATGAGCCTTGGTTTGGCATCCTTCTTCTCCATAAGATACTTAATGGCAGCATGGTCAGTGTGAACAATAATCTTAGAATCAACAATATACTGCCTAAACTTATCACAAGCAAACACTACTGCTAAGAATTCCTTCTCAGTAGTAGTATAATTCTTTTGAGCACTATCAAGGGTTTTGCTAGCATAATATATAACATTCAACTTCTTATCAACCCTTTGTCCTAAAACATCCCAAACAGCAAAATCACTAGCATCACACATAATTTCAAAAGGTAAATTCCAATCAGGTGGTTGTACTATAGGAGCAGTTATTAAAGCTTTCTTAAGAACTTCAAAGGATTCCTTACAATCTTCGTCAAAAACAAAGGGAACATCCTTCTGGAGAAGATTAGTGAGGGGTCTCGAAGTCTTAGAAAAGTCTTTAATAAATCTTCTATAGAAACCAGCATGAACGAGAAAACTACGAATACCTTTGATGTCCCTTGGATAGGGAATCCTTTCAATTGCTTCGATCTTGGCCCTGTCCAACTCAATTCCCCTCTCGGAAATCTTGTGGCCAAGAACAATTCCCTCATTGACCATAATGTGGCACTTCTCCCAGTTAAGCACCAGATTTGTCTCCTCACATCTCTGCAAAACTTTATTAAGGTTATGGAGACAATGGTCAAAAGAGGTTCCATAGACGGAGAAATCGTCCATGAATACCTCCACAATTTTTTCACAAAAACCATGAAAAATAGCAGATATACACCTTTGAAAAGTAGCAGGGGCATTACATAAACCAAAAGGCATACGTCTGTAAGCATAAGTACCATAGGGACAAGTAAAAGTGGTCTTCTCTTGATCAGCAGTGTTAACATGAATTTGAGAGAAGCCAGAATAACCATCAAGATAACAAAAGGGAGTATTTTTGGATAACCTTTCAAGCATTTGGTCGATGAATGGCAACGAGTAGTGGTCCTTCCTGGTTGCCTTGTTCAGCTTCCTATAATCAATACACATTCGATATCCAATAATAATTCTCTAAGGTATTAGTTCATTCTTATCATTAGGAACCACAGTTGTTCCTCCTTTCTTTGGAACACAATGAACCGGCCTTACCCACTTACAATCAGCTATAGGGTAGATAATACCTGTGGCTAGAAGCTTGAGAATCTCAGTCCTTACAACATCCATCATTTTAGGATTCAACCGTCGTTGATGATCAACAACTGGTTTAGCATCAGGTTTAAGGTTGATGGTATGTTGACAAATAGACAGACTAATCCCTCAAGGTCATCAAGGGTATAGCCAATTGCACCTCGATGTTTGCGAAGTACTTCCAATAGTCGCTCTTCTTCATACCCTGAAAGGTTAGAATTTATAATAACATGATATACTTTCTTTTCATCTAAATAAGCATATTCGAGCGAATCGGGAAGAGGTTTAAGATCACTGGATCTTCTTTTGGTTGCGACAAAATTCCCAAAGGCTCAACTAGAAGGTTGTTCTTTAGGATAGCAGGTTGTCTTAAGAATATTTAGTCCAGCTCATTCCTCTCCTGCATATGCAAATCATTCTCGTGGTCTTCCATATATTGTTGCAAAGGATCGTTAGGGGGAATAGCAATGGAAGCAATATCTTCAATAATCCTATCATTACTAGGCAAATCAGTACCACGAGGCTGCTTAGAGAAATTTGAAAAGTTAAATTCATATGGCTCACCATTGAATTCAACAGAAACTTTACCTTTCTAGCAATCTATTATAGCTCACAGGTTCTGAGAAAAGGTCTACCAAAAATAATAGGACAAATTTTTTCCCTTACCGAACCAAGTACTAGAAAGTCGGTAGGATACTTTTCCTTTCCGCATAAGACTTCAACGTCTCTCACAATTCCGATAGGAGAGATAGTTGCTCTGTTTGCAAGATGAATAGTAACATCAACTTCTTCAAGTTCACAAGGTGAAATTTAATCCATGATCTCTTGATAAAGTGAATATGGGATAGCACTAGCACTCGATCCCAAATCGCATAGCCCATAATAATTGTGATCTCCTATTTTAACAGATACTACTGGAGTACCTGAAATTGGGCCTTTATTCTTGGCTGTGACAAGGTTAGTGGAAACAACACAAAAATTTATGTTGGAATCTAAAGCATCATTAGTAATAAGATCCTTAACCAATGCAACTCGAGGATCGACCTTGATCTGGTCCTCAGGTTCATCAATTCTTCTCTCACTCTTATTCATTATGCCTGTCACAAAAGAGCGATCCCTTATTCTTACGGGAAAAGGGGGCTTTTCATATATAACTGCAGGCACAATAGGGCCAGCAACATGAATATCAATAGGTAATTCTTTGAAGGGTTTATGATGCTGACTCTTCTTCTTCTTAGAAGAGTCGATGTGAGAGGAAAAGTCCTTACAAAATCAATCATCAGATGGGAATCAAGACCAATGTTAGAGCAAAAGGCATTAAAGGAATCAGTTTTCACATAGCTCTCTATATAATCATGCTCATAATTTATAGTGGGTTCAATACCTTTATCTATTTCCCAATCTTTGGTATTCTTCTGGATCCTTTCAAGGAGATCACATCTTTCTTCAACGCTTTTCGTCTGAAATACCCCACTAGAGGAGGCATCCAACATCTCCTTATCCTGACGAGAAAGTCTAGCATAAAAGTATAGTTTCCTTGGGGAGCTCATGAATAGGACATTTGAGCATCAGAGATTTCAATCTCCCCAAGCTTGAGTGATGCTTTCTCCGTCACGAGACCTAAAGTTATAGATATAATTCCTGTCTCGATGAATTTCATGAAGAGGATAAAACTTGGTATAAAAGAGAGACATAAGCTCATGCCAATCTAGCAAATGAGAGTTATCGAGAAGCTTATACCAATCTGAAGCTTTATCTATAAGCGATACGGAGAATAATTCCTTCATGACAAACTCCTTTGATACACCTGCAAGCTTAAATAGTGAACATAGTTGTGATAAATATAGCAAATGTTCACTGGGATGTCTGTCTCCTGCATAACGATTAGCCAAAACACAATCGATAATACCAGCTGGTATTTTATAAGGCACAATTTCAGTAGGGGGAGGTACAACCACCCCAGATGCGGGGTGTTTCCCCATAAGCAGCGATCCAATAGCTTGGTTGTCCATACGGACAAAGAAGAGAAACAACAAAATAAAAGCAACGATATAAAAATTCCTTACCAGCTTCACTGACCAATAGCGCTATGTTCCCCGGCAACGGCGCCAGAAAATGTAGCTTGATGACCCTCAACTTAAAGGGGTCTATTGTAGCGTTTTCGATAAGTAAGAGTGTCGAACCCAACGAGGAGCGAAAGGTATTGATAGGTGATTTTGGACAAGGAATAACTGCAAGCACTGAAAGATAACTTTTTAGGGGCTTTTGATATAAGCAACGATAAGATAAAAGCAAGCAAAGTAAATGGCCCTGAGGAGAAGCAAGTGGGCCAATCCTTTTTTGCAAAGGATAAGCCTGGCAACTAAACTTATAAGACTAAAGCGTTCTTGAGGACACATGGAGAGGTAGTCACGTGCTTTCTCCATACTCCGTATCGATAACAAGTGTTGTGCTGATAAGTGTTGAGTGGGTGGATCTATGCTAGCACACCTTCTAGACTAAGATAAGTGCACTCTTATGATTAAACATCTTGCAAGCATCCGCAAATACAAGATAGAAATTAAGGCAAAGCCTAACCACAACAATAAGATCAAGGATCCAGTATTCCCTTGTGCAAAAGTGTGCAAACTGGGGTTTAGGTTTCTGTCACTCCGGCAACCCACTGTAAGCATTCTTAATACACAATTTATTCCCCTAGGTCCTTAAGAAGGCGAAGTGTTGAGTGTTCGACTCACACAACACCACTAGGAAAATAACAACACAACTTAAATATCAAACAACACAAATTACTTCAACATCATATGACTACTAGCAACTAGACTTCTCCCATGTCCTCAAGAACTAAAGTAACTACTCACAAGACATAAAAGAGATCATGATCAGACGTGATAAATATATGATAAACAATCTGGACATAATGGTATTTCTCCAACAAAACTCAATAGTATTCACCACAAAGTAGTAATCAACACCGGTAGAGTAGAGAGGATAGATAGTACGGATTACAACACAAGATGAACTTGTGAGGTGAGATTGGATGGTGGTGGAGATGGTGCTGATGTTGGGGATGATGTTGATGATGATATCGATGATGCCCGTGACAATGGTGATGACTATGGCGATGATCTCCCCTTCCGGGAGGTGATATCCTCGGCGGAATCTGCCCGTCAGAGAGTCCTTTTCTTCTCTGTAGGTTTCCGCCACGGAGCGGCGACGGAAGTGAAAGCTTCTCTTTTTAGGGTTTTCGTGTAACGAGGAGTATATAGGCCAGAGGGGGGAGCCAGGAGTGGCCCCCAGGGCTCCAGGCGCCCTCCTCGGTGAGTCTTCGTTATTCTTCTGGAAAATACCCCCCGTCGATTTTCAGGTAATTTGGAGGTATTCTTCTTCAACAACTCAGCGTCCACTTTTTACCGCTGAATCCTGCGTCTGCTGCTTCGACACCGGAAAGTTGCAAACTGTGTAAAATAAGCCAAAACAACATAAGAACATCATCGTAATGTGAAATATATCAATGAATAAGGATGAATTATGATATAAAATAGTGATGCATTTTGGACGTATCAGGAAGTCATGGTAACAAACTTATGCCTCTTCATATCAGCAAGATCAAGACTTGCGTAAGAAAAGGGAACATCATCAGGATGTGGGGTGCCATTAAGAGACTCAAGGATAAGTGTGGCGTAAACACCACCAAATAAATCACCCTTGTTACTATTCGTAACAAGGCGTCGAGCAATTAAGGCAACCACATTATAATCATTCTTACCAGAGAGGGCGTTCGCATAAATAGCGAAATCTGGTGCAGAACCGTTGCTCAAGTTGTCACGAGCCAACACCCCTCTAGCAATAAAGTACGCACAGTACCTGATGTGGGGGAATAAAATGCTGGAAATCTTTGTACACCGAATGTCGCTCTCCTCCTGGATACAAAGAGAGTTGAAGAGAGTCCTCAACTCGGTAGGCTGAGTGTTCATCCTCGCCGTCTGACCAACGTTCGGCACACCTATTATATCACAAAACTGTGCCAAAGACATGGTTATAAGATTATTATAAATTTTGAACTCGACGGTTCCAGCAACATGGTTGTAACAAAAACTGTTAACAAAGCAGGAGGTGAGCCTCTTATATTGTACCACACGACATAGTGCTAGCCGTGTCAAACCTGCATTGGCGCAAAGGCCGTAAAAATCCTCCTTAATTCCTGCAGCTTCAAGAAATTCATCGCACGGGTACAACATCGTGCATGCTGGACTTGTGTCTTCCAGCAGCTCCAGGGGCACATGATCTTCTTTGTAGCTCACCCTAGCAGCTGAGGGTGAAGCTGCAGCTCTAGTAACTTGATCGGAGCGCTCGGGCTTCTTCTTACCAAGCCACCCCTTTGCTTTTCCTAGCAAACTCGTTTCTGAAATTTTTGACAATTCACAAAAACAAGAATTTAAACAAAGTGAGTTGAGGCAAACTACTCTACTCACTTTCCTAAGGCATAAACTTGCATCAAAACCTGGAAAATAAATTGCTACACATGCATGCAAGCTCATCTAAACAACACCAAGAACTACTAAATACTCACAAATGAAGCCACCAATCAAAAATCTATTTGGAGGGGTGGAGGAGTTACATACCAGGGGGTATTTGCTCAAAATCTCAGCTCAAATGGTGGGTTGTAGAGAGAGATCGAAAATCGCCTCTAAGAACAGCAAGAACGCAAGAACTGGTGCAGAACTCGTGTTTTTGGAGAGAGAGGAAGGAGGAGGAAGAAGAAATACCTGCAGGTGGGGCCTGTGGGCGCGGCCAGGGGGCTGGCCGTGCCAGCTGTCTGCGTGGGCCACTGGTGCCCCCCTGGTCAGCCCCAGGTGCCTCTGGGTCACTCCCGACATGCAAATTTTAATTTTAATTTTTCTGGAATTTTCTGAAAACTTCACTGTAGAAAATTTTCTGGAGTTCAAAAAGCTGCGAAACTTTCTGAAAACTTGAAGCAGTGATTAGAATTGTGAAGCTTAAAAAACATATAAAATTGGTACAACAAAAATAATAAAAGCAAAGCAAATGAAAACATAACAAGCTTCACTTTTTGCTTATATAAAACGTGCTAGCTAGCAAGGTTGATCAAGTCTTACCAACAAACCGGCGATATATAGAGCAAAAAGTCTCACCTCTTATGAAGTGATCATTGCGCCTTTACTTTAATGGACATTTTTCCCGCCATAATGGTTTTGTATTTGTGGTGCACGTGTAGAGGACAATCCCATTCTCCAATTTTCACGGTCTCGATATTCTCTATTGATGCCTTTTGTCGATCTTCTTTGGAAAGTACACCGTGTGTTCTTTATCATCTACGTTGAAGGTGACCTTTCCTTTATTGCAATCAATAATGGCACCTGCGGTGTTAAGAAAAGGTCTACCAAGAATAATGTACATGCTCCCATCCTCGGGCATGGCAAGCACAACAAAATCTGTAAGAATCAAACAATTAGAAACTTTAACGGGACCATCCTCACAAATACCTATCGGGACAGCTATTGACTTGTCAGCCATCTGAAGAGAGATATCTATAGGGATTAGCTTATCTAAACATAGTCTTTTATAAAGAGAAAAAGGCATAACACTCACCCCTGCTCCGAGATAACATAAGTCGGTTTTGACATAATTATTTTTTATGGAGCAAGGAATGGTGGGTATACCTGGATCACCAAGCTTCTCAGGAATCTTGCCACCGAAAGAGTAGTTAGCAAGCATAGTAGATATTGCCTCATTAGGAACTTTTCTTTTATTAGTAACAATATCTTTCATATATTTGGAATAAGGAGGTAACTTGATAGCATCAGTCAGAGGAATTTGAAGAAAAAGAGGTTTCATCCATTCACAAAATTTACTATCATGCTCTCCTTCTTTAGATTTGAGAGAGAAACCTATTTCGCAAACTCGCCTCTGTTCCGCCGCCGCCGCGCTTCCAAGATCGGGAGCACCAGAAGACCTCTTCCCGGCACCCTGCCGGAGAGAGGATTGACCTCCGGGAGTCTCCTCTCCACCATGGATGCTCCCCGGATGTCTCGTGAGTAGTTTTCCTTGGACCATGGGTCCGTGATCAGTAGCTATGTGATGTTCTCCTCCCCTCTTTGTTCTTCATGGTTTAGACCTCGTGAGCTGCCCTACGTGATCGAGGCACTTTTGTAATATTTTCTGCTATTGCTATGTTGAGTTTGATAGGATCTGATGGATTATGAGATTATGTTCAGATTGTGATTGAGTAATATATTTGGTTCTTACCTCTTATATTTTTGTTCCTAAGTAATTCTTGCATGTTCTCCGTTGCTGTTTATTGCTTTGGCCAAGTAGTAGGTAGTGACTCCAAGAGGGAACGTTTTGCTCGATTGTGGGTTCATGCCCCCCGATGACACTTTCAAAATTTAGAACACATCATAGGATTCTTCATGCCTATCTTTTTGCTTTTGTGTGTTCTTTATCTTTTCATAGCTACTGTCATGTTTAGTTTTAGTCTTAGTTTGTCTTTAGCAAGAGCCTTGGCTTTTGTTTAGTCTGTTGCTGGAACTCTTTTTAGTTTTCATGTTTATCTTGTTAAAGAGAGTTGGTTGTTGCACTGAGTTGTGTTTTGTCTTGGAAGTAGGTAATTGAGGTTGCTATTTAATTTTAGTAGTGACTTGCAATGGTTTTGAGGTATTGATATGAGTAATGTTTGAACTTTTGGTGTCAAGAGCTCTTGCCTATTAGTGATAGGAGTCGTATTTTGGGCAATCCGTGTTTATTTTCAAAACCTACAAAACTAGTTGAGAACTCTAGCTACTAGATGGATCACTAATCTTTGGAGGGATCGAATATTAGAGAACACTCATGTACCATGAGTCGAGGATGCGCAAGGATAACCAAACCCCCATACACTCCTCCTCGGGGTACTTGTCTCTTTGTGAACCTCCTTACTAGATTGAGAGTTACCGATAATAAGTGCATGAGTTCTTCGGACTAATGTAAATATTGAAAGTTGACACTTCCACCTTCCCATATTTTGCTAGCCTCTCCCGTGCCGTGCATTGCCTTCTTCTCACTGCGAGAGTTGGTGTCCACCTTCGCCGGTACTTCCAAACCATTGGCATGATACGCTCTGTCATCATAAACCTCCTTATATCTTTCCTCAAAACAGCCACCATACCTACCTATCAAGGCATTTCCATAGCCTTTCCGAGTTATATTGCCATGCAACATCCACCTCTTCATGACTTGATCTTCATGTCATACATGTTCCTGCTACACTGGCAGACGCATACATTGCATACATCATGATAGCTACATCTTCTTTATGATTTTGAGTACCTTGTAAAGTGTGAAAGATCTCCTTTACCTTCTTGTAAAATAGAGTGTTGCCCTTAAGTGAGGAAAAGATCCCAAAGAGGACACAATAAAAGATCCCAAAGAGGACAAATGAGAGTTACATAGAAAGAGCCATTGAGGCCACAAAAAAATAGAAAAAATAGAAAAAAAAGAAATAAAAAGAGAGAAATGGGCAACACTACTATCCTTTTGAGAGATCCACACTAGTACTCCCTCTATATCCTTGTACTCCATAGAGATGATCATTATGCATATAGCTATGTGGGGACCGTCACACTATAGAACTTGGCTTGCATATTCCAAGGATGAGCCTCCTCAAACGAGCTCTAGGTCTTCATGAGCGAGCAAGTTAGATGCACGCCCACTAGTTCCATTGGAGAGCTTCCTAGCTCATGTGTGCATCCGTTGCATGGCAATCCCTACTCCTCACATCATATCTATCATTTGGCATCTCCCGCCTATGATTGTCCTCATTAATGTGAGCCTTTCTCATCCTTTTTGTCTTCCTCCTCCACCATATTTCTCTCTTTGCCATCCTAAGTGTCAACTCTCGTGCTTACTCTCATCCATTGCATGAGTGCTAAAAATATCGAAAAGGAGTGGATCAAATTGACTTGTACCTGGCTAGTGGTCTGGGGACGAGTCAAGGTAAGATTACAAAGAAGACCAAGTGTGAAACTTTAGTAGATTGAGTTCTCAACACAAAAATACTTTTTCTCGTATTCCCTATCCCCTTCTTGCACGCAAACACCATTTGGAGACATTCGAGTCACGGACAGCGAGAGCTCTTGCACCTAATGTTCTTTTTTTACTTGTTTCAATGCTAATATAGACTCTTGCATGTTATGACTTGAATTGAATCTCTAACCTTGATTGTTTTACTTTTCAAAGTTCTTATATGGTTGATAGCATGTCACCACAGAAATTATGCTGTTATCATTTACCTATTCGAGGACGAGCAGGAATTAAGCTGGGGGATGTTGATACGCCCAAAACGTATCTATAATTTCTGCTTGCTCCATGCATGTTTTGTGTGATATTGCTATGATCTAGATACACTTTCATACACTTTTGATCATATTTTGACTAACCTAATAACTCAGTGCACCCCAATGCCAGTTCTTGTTTTCTGCTGTTTTTCTATTTCAGTTTTCCCCCATATAAAAAGTGCCAGAAAAATTCCGGGAAAAATACAGGAAAAATCAGCGTACAGGAAGCTTCGAGAAGAGCCCGGGAGGGGCCAGAGGGGAGCCAGGGAGGCCCAGGCGGCCACCCGGCGCGGCCCCACCCCTAGCCGCGCCAGGGGGGGGCGCCTGGGGCCCCTGGTCCACCTCTGGCTGCCCCCCTTCTCCTATTTATTCTCCGTCACGGGGAAACTCCGAAAAGAGGAACCCTATTTCGAAAACTCGCCTCTGTTCCGCCGCCGCCG
Source organism: Bromus sterilis (assembly GCA_950022295.1). Taxonomy (NCBI): domain Eukaryota; kingdom Viridiplantae; phylum Streptophyta; class Magnoliopsida; order Poales; family Poaceae; genus Bromus; species Bromus sterilis. Next base: position 238,354,128 of record OX465599.1, on the reverse strand, counting down.
CGTTTCCAAGATCGGGAGCACCAGAAGACCTCTTCCCGGCACCCTGCCGGAGGGAGGATTGACCTCCGGGAGTCTCCTCTCCACCATGGATGCTCCCCGGATGTCTCATGAGTAGTTTTCCTTGGACCATGGGTCCGTGATCAGTAGCTATGTGATGTTATCCTCCCCTCTTTGTTCTTCATGGTTTAGACCTCGTGAGCTTCCCTACATGATCGAGGCACTTTTGTAATATTTTCTGCTATTGCTATGTTGAGTTTGATAGGATCTGATGGATTATGAGATTATGTTCAGATTGTGATTGAGTAATATATTTGGTTCTTATCTCTTATATTTTTGTTCCTAAGTAATTCTTGCATGTTCTCCGTTGTTGTTTATTGCTTAGGCCAAGTAGTAGGTAGTGACTCCAAGAGGGAACGTTTTGCTTGATTATGGGTTCATGCCCCCTGAAAGTGCAATATATCGACCAGAGGGGGGTGAATGGGAGATCTTAAAATTTACTACCAGATTTTGATTTTCTTCAGGACTGAAGCAATCATGAGGCTGAAGAAGTAACCAAAATCATGAAGAAATAAAACTTCACATAATGTAATCATTAGGGCACCTCATCATAATGCAACAAAAATAAATCAATTCAGATAAGCAGAAGTGCTTCAGATGCATAGTATGAAGACAAAGAGCATAGGGAGAGCTGAAGCATAAGAATTCAACATAGCAAATACTGAAGGTTAAGAGGTTGAAGAAATAGCACCAGAGATTGAAGACATTGGTTTGGTAGACCAGTTCAAGTTGCTGTGACAACTCTACATCTGGTTGGAGAGGCTGAGATTCAACTCAAAGACATAGTCTTCACCATGTTCTCCTTGAACTAGAGTCCTCAGACTCCGTCCAATAACTCAGGTGAGTCTTCAAGGTAGACTCCCGAAACCTTCACAGACTCAGTCACTCCGGGAAGTCAAAATTGCATCTTGACTTCCTCAGACTGAAGACTTCTACACCGGCTGGAAGATCACAGTCTTCAAGAGTAAAAAGCTTCGGATCACTCGAACCGACTTCCTCAGAAATGCTCAACTACTCAGGCTGGTGGTTTTCCTCACATAGGTTATTCAGTTTCCTCAGAGGTGGGTTGCTCTCAAATGACAAGTGTCAGTTTTTCTCTCGGTGCAGCCAACCCGCAAATGGGGCTGGGGGTGGCTATTTATAGCCGCGGAGCAACCCGAGGTGAAAGGACATAAATGCCCATGCATGCAATTACTCTCATGCCCTCGGAAATGACCATTGCTAGACAAGTTCTAGCCTCTCACCACGCAACACGTGGCACGGTCAAAGTATTCTCTCTCCAGACTCCTCAACCGAAGTTAGTTACCTCAGTGTCCTGAAGAACAACGTCTCAGACACACGAGGACTGAACTTCTACTGCAGGAGATTACTCTCTCTTCAGGAGAACTGCACTCGCAGTCTCCAGACTCCTCAACCGAAGACAGATTCCTCAGTGTCCTGAAGAACAAGGTCTCAGACACCAGAGGAACTGAACTTCTACTGCAGGAGATTTCCTCAGGGTTTTTCTTCAGGATTCCTAATTGAGCACTTCCTCAGAACTTCGGAACTTGTTTTCTTCAACCCCTCCAACAGTGCGGTGATTTCATACGACTCAAGAAGTATAAAAATTCTTAGCGAAGACTACGCTTCAACTTCGTCTTCAGCGCGAACATCCTCAGGATCGTCCTCAGCTTCAGCTTCAACCGAATGCTTCAGGATCCTGATTCCTCAGGATTTCGCGCAACTTCATTCTTCAGGAAACGCACCGATTTCTCCAATGTTCCTCAACATTTTGGGGGGTCGACATTTGTGGTTAAACACCTCATCAGGGACTGTTCTCCTGTTTATACTCACAAACACATCAGTCCCTTAACCGTTTTGTCATCAAACTCCAAAACCTCAAGGGGAGGGCACTTGATGCACTTACAATCTCCCCCTTTTTGGTGATTTGATGACAATTAGGTTAAGCTTCAACGGGGATAAAATTATGAGTTTGAAGAATAAAAACTTTGAAGAACATTTGTATCATTAAGCTGGATATAATGAAGCTCCCCCTGAGGATATGCATATGAGTTGAAGAATTTTTAATATCTGAAGCATTTTGAGGTATATGAGGAGCTCCCCCTATATCTAGGAATTTTTGAAACAGTGCATGTTATGAAGTGTTTGAGGAATTTAAACAACGCACTGAGAGAGGTGTTTGCAGAGATAATCACATGCATATATGATAAACTTGAGGGAATAGCATAGGGTAACTGAGGAATAGTATCAGGCAAACACCAAAATTACAGTTTACAACTCGTTACAAAAAAAATCTGAAGAATGAGAGTTGTAACTGAAGAACCCCATAACTAAAACCCGCTTGAAGACTAACAAATTTCTCCCCCTTTGTCATAAAATGAACAAAAAGGGAAAAACTGAAGCTAACGCCCCTTTGAAGATGCGTCAAGGCTGAGGTGAGTCACGCCTGAGGCAATCCGTGGCAGTATAAGGGCAGGCAGCAGTGTCTTCAGCTTCTTCAGTAGTCATCTCCTGGTTTGAAGAATAAGAGTCCATGGCCGGAGGAGCAGTTGTGCAGCGTCTGAATTGCCTCGGAGGTTTGATTGCAGGAATCAGAGGCTTTTGAAGATCCAAATTTGCAAAGTCTTCAGGGGTGATTACTTCTTTCATCAAGGCATCGAGATATTGATATGTATGATGAGTGTACTGATGCACTTTCTTCACTTAAGAATGCGTCTGAGCCATGTAGCTGAGGATTTCGGTAAACTGACGCTTCACCCAATCATGATTTCGGTCAACCTTCTGATGAAGACTAATCGGAAGCTCTTGTTCTGTCATCACTCGAGCCTGAGTCGTGTCCTCAGTAGAGGCATGAGTTCTTGTTTCATCAGTAGTTCGAGACTGAGGATGACGAATGTTTCCGCCAAGGGAATTGGTCGGGAGAACTTCTTCATAGAATATGCCTTTTCCCTTGTTATTTGAAGCAATCGTATGCTGAAGCACTTCGACAGGCGGCAAATATGTCCTATGATTTGGGTGATCAGGTTGAAAATCAATACCAGTCGTGGCTCGGATGAGCTTCATGATTCATGGCGCGTATGGCTTCAGGATATGAGGATTCTGTGCTGCATCAACCAGAGTTCTGAAGAAGAAGTCAGGAACGTTGATTGGCCCAGACATGCAGAGGTTGTGGAGTATGTTCTTCATGATGCCAATGACTTCTTCAGCAGAGGATTCATAGCCTTTAATGGGGCAGAAGGTCTTCGCCAGAATCCGATACAATGTACTTGGCAGATACAGAAGCTCAGAAACTGGAAAATTTGTGCGAGCTAGGGCTTCAGGGGCCTGAGGCTTCAGGAGCATGTTCATCAGGTCATCTCTAAGAATTTGAGACCCATAGGAGCAAGCAGTTGGGGAAGTGCACTGAGGCAACTCAAGAATGTCAATTGCTTCAGGAACAGTGATGGTGTAGTGATGATGCTCAGTCATCCACTCGAGGACCCAGGTGGTGATATCCAGAGGATCTCCTGAAAAATACAAAGTTGTATAAAACTGAAGCACAAGCTCTTCATTCCAGTGGATGCATTCGGAGCAGAACTGAAGCAGCTTGGCATGATGCAGATCCTGAAGCACACTATTGAAGCAGGGAAGGGCTTCCATATCCATTAGAGGAATATGCTTGTGAGGAAACAATTTGTTTTGCTTATAGAGAACTGAAGCATAATAGTTCTTCTGAGTGGCAGTCCAGAACCTCAGCAGCTTTCGAGGTGGAGCAGAATGATATGGATTGCGAATCCCCTCTTGGAAGAAACTCATGGCATTGAAGAAATCAGTAGCATCGAAGCTTGGGGTATCATCAGCTTCAAGGTCACGGAAGAATGGATGCTTCTGCTTCGGACACAAGGACCGAGCTTGAACTGGGCCTTGAGGTGGTGGAGGTGCTTGAGGCACTTCAATATGAAGAGAGGCTTGAGGCTAAGGCGGAGCCGCTGCAGATGCTTCAGGCACAGATGTGTTGAGGTCCTTGGGAAGGCGAGGTGATGTGGCCTGTTTGTCTTCAGAGCCATCCTTTGAGGCTTCAGCATGAGCATTTGTACTGTTTTCTGCTTCAGGAGGAGCATTCGTTCTGTGCTTGACTTCATCTTCCGTTTCAGCGGCGGGGGGATCGGGCTTAGGATCAGCAGTGGTAGTGTCAGCAGCATCAGTATCAGTAGTAGTGGTTGCTGCAGCATCAGTATCAGCAGCAGAATTTGTGGGAGCACTTGTGGCTTCTGGGTCATCAGCATCAGACGCTGAGGACGATGCACCCACTGATTCTTCAGACTGCAGAGAAGTATCAGGAAGCACCTCGGTTACGGTGTTGGAGTGAGGCTCAGGTGAGAAGACGGTATGAGTTGGTGAGTTGGTCAGCCCATAATCCTCATCATGGACGCGAGGAGTTCCATGATCCATAATGTTGACGTCCATGTCTTCAGTCTCAGTTATAGTCGGTGGCGGTGGGGACGTAGGAGTTGGAACAATGGGTGTTGCAGCAGGGGGTGGTGTGAAGACGATTAAGCTGCGCTGAGGATTTGGAGGTGGAGTTGAGGCAGCAGTATTGAGAACGCTGGTATTAGCGGCCTGTGATGTTGGAGGAGCTGAGGAAAGTGGTGTAGCATCAATGGGGTCCTCAACAGTGGGTTTCTTCGTAGCAGGTGGAGTTGTGGGTTGAGTTTCTGGCAGGCGCTTGAGGCTTTTGGCAGAGGCATCAGTGGGTACTGAGGAAGGAGGCTGTCGAAGGTTCATCAACTTGGCCATCTGTTGTGAGATCCGTTCCTTGGATTTTCCAATATAAGTACGGTTGGCAGCGAACTCAATGTTGAGGCGTTGAACTTCACATTGATGCTCAGTAAACTCCTGAGGAGTAACTTCAGTGATAGGTTTATTCTTGAAGTCACTGAGGACTTTCTTCAGTTTGGCCTTCAACTGTTTCTGAAGATCACGTTGATGAATCTCATTTATGAGGAACTGTTGAACATAGAACTTGATGTCTTTAGGGATGTCCGAATCATCAAGCGGAGTGTCAGGCTTGACAGACCAAATTTCAATGTACTCCAAGATCTTCTTGGGATCAAGGAGAAGCGGGATTTCTGAACCCGTTGCTTCAGCTTTGCGTCTGGCCGCAGCACGCACATATTCAATCTTATCAGCTTCAGTGGCGACAAAGCCGGCCAAATCCTCAAATTCATCTTCATCATCAGAGGTTTGAGGAGTATGATGAATGGCGCCACGCATAGCAGTTTTCTTTGGTGAGGGGCGTGGGCCGCGTTGAAGAACAGTTTTGGTCTTCAGCTGAGACTGAGGCATTGTGGTTGAGGCCTCAAGAGCATTACCAGATTCATCAGTGCGAATCCTTGAGGAGGGGGCAGCACCCGCCGTGCATTGAGATGAGGAACCGACACCTTGAGGCTTAGCTGAGGACTGCATGGAGGGCTTGATGCCAGCAGCCTTTTTGCGGTGCTGAGGCGGAGGTTGTGGCCTGGGTTGAGCCTGAATCTGAGGCGGAATCTGTATTGATGCAGTCATGTCACGAACCAGATCCCTGACACGGCTACGACTGCGCTTGAGATATTGAGCATATGCATCAGGAAAGTCTTCAGGAGTGTGCATTGTTGTGGGATCAGGAATGACGCCTGGTGCAGGTGGAGGTCGAGCCTTGATACCCAAGGTCTTCAGTGGAGGATTAACGGCAAACATTTCCTCATGTTGAGGATTCAGCCATTGATAGGCCACCCAACGCTTGGCCCATTCCCTCGTGATCTTCTGTACCCGTTTCTTACGTTCATCAGCGGTTTCTCGTTCGGGAATAGAGCTCAGGAGGCAAGTCTTTAGTGGTATCAGTGTGCTTACGCCGAGGAGCCATTTTCTTCAGCTGAGGAGACTGAGGAATTGTACGTTCGAGGTGAGCTGCAAATGAAGTGAGACTATGAGAACCATACGATTCCTCAGCAGACATGTACCTGTGACAGAATTAAGTTGCGAGGGAAGTGGGGTACGGTTATATGCGTTCATGAGGAATAGGCTGAGGAAAACAAAGTAATGAGGCATAGTATAGGTCTCAGAAAGCTAGTAGTACAGTTGAGGATTAACTGGCTTGAGGACACAATAGAACTGAGGAATAATACGTTGAGGAGTAAGCCACTAAGGAATAAGCATACCAGACTTGAGGCGAAAGTTGAGGAACAACGAGTCTTCATCCCCGGCGACGGCGAACTCCGGCGACGTTAGGACACGAGCTTGAGGAGCTCAAGGGCAGCGGCGCGAGAGGGAGAGGAGCGGTGGGGGGAAATGACCGGGGGGGGGGGGTAGAGGGCTATTTATAGAGGGGTGAAAGCTGAGGGGTTGCGAAATTTGTGGACCAGATAGCCCCTGATTGTTGGGGTCCTCAGTGGATATCTTAATGGTGGATAAGCACGACATGCGGTAAAATCGCAACAAATTTAAGACAGTTGTAACAGAAAATCCGTGATTTGAGGAACTTGAGGACAAGGGCTGAGGTTGAAGACAAATGGTTTCAGGCTGATGAATGCAGACTTATGGTTTCAGCCTGAGGAATACATGTTTTCCGGATGAACGCATATGAGATAGACAGATTAGAGAAGTGAGCACAGAGGGACGGGTCCGATCACGTTCACCTAGATGAAGAAGCAAAAGTTGAAAAGCAATAACTATAGGTGAACGCTGTTGAGGACAAACACGGTAATCATCAGTAATGAAGACTTCAAATCCTGAGAAGTTGAGAAACAACAAATCCTGAGGAAGTTGAGGAACAACAAATCCTGAGGTGTTTGGGCGGTGGCGCTACCCACCTTATAGGGAATGAGACACTTGATACCATACAATTGTCGTATGGATCTTGAGTCAGTTCCACGTTAATTTCTTCACACTTAGCAAGGTAGTTCCTCATGATTTGAGGAGTACGACGCATCGTGTGTTGTGCATCAGGATTCTTCAATATTGTTTAAGCGTTAGGATGTGTGTCCATTCACTGGACGTTTGAGGAATCTAAGATATTTAGCTCACACCTCAGAGTGCTAAATCGCTTCTCATCCAAAGGCTTAGTGAATATATCAGCAAGTTGGTCTTCAGTCTTCACGTGGCTGATGAAGATATCTTCCTTCAATACACGATCCCGAAGAAAGTGATACCGAATCTCAATATGCTTCGTCCTCGAGTGCTGTACTGGATTCTGAGAGATCTTGATGGCGCTCTCATTGTCACATAGTAGTGGTACTTTCTTCAGGTTGATGCCGTAGTCCTTTAGAGTTTGCTTCATCCAAAGAAGCTGTGAGCAGCTAGCACCAGCAGCAATGTATTCAGCTTCAGCAGTGGAGAGGGAGACGCAGTTCTGCTTCTTCGATGACCAGCACACTAGAGAACGCCGAGGAAATGACATGTTCCTGAGGTAGACTTCCGATCCACTCGATCTCCAGCATAGTCTGAGTCTGAGTACCCAACGAGATCCAGCTGTGTGCCTTTTGGATACCATAAGCCTAGCGACGGGGTGTGAGCCAAATATCGAAGAATTCGTTTCACCGCTTGGTGATGCGATTCCTTAGGTGCCGCTTGGAATCGGGCACACATGCAAACGCTTAACATTATATCAGGCCTAGATGCACATAGATATAGCAGAGAACCTATCATGGAGCGGTATACCTTTTGATCGTAGTCCTTGCCATTTTCATCAGGGCCAAGTTGTCCATTTGTAGGCATCGGTGTCTTGATTCCCTTGCAGTCTTGCATCCCGAATTTCCTCAGGCACTCCTTGAGGTACTTCTCCTGAGAGATGAAGATGCCGTTGCGTTGTTGACGAATTTGAAGCCCTAAGAAGAACTTCAGTTCGCCCATCATGGACATCTGATACTGTTCACTCATCAAGAATGCAAATTCTTCACTGTATTTCTTGTTAGTGCATCCAAATATTATGTCATCAACATAAATTTGACATATGAATAATGCATCATCATATCGTTTTGTGAAAAGAGTTGGATCGAGGGAACCAGATTTGAAGCCCTTGCTGATGAGGAAGTCCCTTAGTGTGTCATACCAAGCCCGAGGGGCTTGCTTCAGTCCATAGAGGGCTTTCTTCAATCTGTACACCATATCAGGTTTCTTTGCGTCTTCAAAACCTGGAGGTTGAGAAACATATACTTCTTCCTCGATATTACCATTGAGGAAAGCACTTTTCACATCCATTTGATATAACTTGATATTATGATGGTTAGAGAATGCAAGCATAATACGAATGGACTCAAGTCTAGCAACATGAGCGAAGGTTTCATCGAAGTCGATCCCCTCGACTTGTGTATATCCTTGAGCTACGAGATGATCTTTGTTTCTGATGACTTGTCCATCTTCATCGAGATTGTTGCGGTAGATCCACTTCGTGCCGATGACATTGTGAACTCGAGTATCAGGACGTTTGACTAATTCCCAACCATCATTCAGTTTGAATTGAAGAAGTTCGTCTTGCATTGCCTGAATCCATTCCGCTTCTTGGAATGCTTCGGTGACTTTGGTGGGCTCTGAAATTGATACAAACGAGAAATGCCCACAAAATTTAGCTATACGATTAGCTCTTGCACGAGTAAGAGGACCTGGTAGGTTGACGTCAGCAAGGATTCTGTCCACTTGAACTTCATTTGCCACACGAGGAAGTCGAGGAGGATGATCTTGAGGCGCATCTTCGTCACTGTCGTCAGATTCATTTGCATCTGCTTCAGGTGCTTCAGGAGCTTCAGGGGTATAAGGAGCCTCAGGATCAGGATCGTCATCAGGATTATTTGCATCAGGATTTGGATGTTCTTCAGGAGCAGGAGGTATGTGGATTTCTTCAGGATGATCCACAGGAATGATATCACCAGCACCCATCTTCTTGATCTGTTCTTCAGGTGGTGCTTCATCTAAATCATGTGGCAGGTGCTCTCTTTGGGAGCCATCAGATTCATCAAATCGCACGTCTACAGTCTCAACAATTTTATAATGACTAATATTGAAGACTCTGTAGGTGTGCGAGTTGATACCATAACCAAGCATGAAACCCTGACATGCTTTGGGTGCAAATTTGGACTGGTGATGAGGATCATGAATCCAGCAAGGTGCACCGAATACCTTGAAGTAACTTACATTGGGTTTCTTACCGACCATTAACTCGTATGATGTTTTATTGAAGAACTTGTGAAGATACACTCGATTGACGATGTGGCATGTGGTGTTGATAGCTTCATCCCACCACTTGAGTGGAGTATTGTACTCAGCCAGCATCGTGCGAGCCATCTCGATGAGGGTTCGGTTCTTCCTCTCAACAACTCCATTTTGCTGAGGAGTGTAAGGCGCAGAGAATTCATGAGTGATTCCCGAGTCATCGAGGAATTCTTCCACACCGAAGTTCTTGAACTCAGTGCCGTTGTCGCTTCGAATGTGCTTGATCTTCAGGTTGTAGTTGTTCATGACTCGCAGGACGAAGCGCTTGAGGATTGCTGGGGTTTCTGACTTATAGAGAAGAAAATGCACCCAAGTGTATCGTGAGAAGTCATCAACAATAACAAGACCATACATATTACCTCCAAAGCTTGAATACTTTGGAGGACCAAATAGATCCATGTGAAGAAATTCCAGAGGTCTTGTAGTAGTCATGATGGTCTTGGCAGGATGCTTGGCCTTGGTCATCTTTCCAGCTTCGCAAGCACCACATAGCCGGTCCTTCGTGAATCTGATTTCCTCAATTCCGAGGACATGTTTCTTCAATACCAGCTTCTGGAGATTCCTCATTCCAGCGTGGCCGAGTCTTCGATGCCATAGCCAGCATTCTGAAGCTCGAGCCATGAGGCATCTAGCAACCTGAGGACCTTCAGAGAAATCTACAATATATAGATCACCTTTCCTAACTCCACTGAAGACAATGGAGTTATCGCTAACCATATAGACAATACAACCATATTTTCCGAAGACAACAACGAGATCAAGATCACAGAGCATAGATACAGACATCAAGTTGTATCCAAGTGATTCAACAAGCATGACTTTATCAATGTGTTGATCTCGAGAGATAGCCACTCTGCCGAGACCCAATACCTAACTTTTACCTTTATCAGCGAAGGTGATGGTTTTCTTTGAAGAAGGACTCAGTGATGATTCCATAAGAAGGCTTCTGTCACCAGTCATGTGATTTGTACATCCACTGTCCATCACCCATTCAGTCTTTCCCTGCAAAGGAATTAGTATCTCATACAGAAAGTTATGAGCCAGTCTCAGTTTGAGGATTTTATGGTTCCTCAGAATTAATTCCTCAGGATGTTCCTCAGGATTGATTCTATGAAACGAAACAATATAAATATCTTTCAACTGACTCAAATGATGTTGTCCTGGGCATATGATCTGCAGAATTTGTAATTGCCACAGGACATGTCCCTGCAAGGATGATTAGTTCTTAACCACCCACATCTTAATGGGTGGTCTTGAGGCACATGAGGACTGATGAGGGTGATGAGACCTAATAGGGTGTGAGATGGTGGCATCAGGATAAGCAAATGAATAAGCATTCTTATGAGGAGCTTACCTGTGAACAAAATGGTTAGCAGATACATGATTATAATCATTTCCTTTTGAGGTATCCTCCTCAGATGATATCCTCAACTCATTTGCATCTGCATTCACAGGAAGGTTAGTGATGAGGTCCTTCTGAACCCAGATCTGCTTGACTGGAGGACCGTTCCTGCAGTTAGTTCTGATGTATCTGGCAAATACCTCACCATTAACATTCTTAAACATTTTATAGTTTGAATCAAAAGCCTCAATCCTCACATCAGAAGAAACAACATCATAACCAGATAAAGTATAGGGATCAGGAGGAGGCATCTTTGCCCGAACCCAAGTGGTCTCTGGATATTGTTCAGGTTTCCAGTAAGACCCATCAGGGTTGAGTTTCCGAGTGAATGCGACACCTTCTTTCCTCGGGTTCCTGTTGAGGGTCTGTTTCTTGAGGATGTCACAAAGGGTCTGATGTCCTTTCAGACACTTGAACATGCCGGTTTCCAGTAGACTCTTCAACCTAGCATTTTCTTCAGCAACGTCTATGGTATCCTCAGATGATGGGTTAGATACCATAGAAGCAATAGAAATAACAGAGTCTGAAGACATTGAGGAACTAGGCACAGAGATGATACGATCATGTTCAATGCATTTTAAACAGGGAGGATTAAATCCTTCTTGTGGCATGATGATCTGTTGGGAGAGGAGTGAATCATTTTCTTTCCTCAGATTGTCATGAGACATCCTTACGCGTTCAAGTTCTTGTTTCCTCATGAGGAACTCATGAGCCAGCTTTTCATGATCGGTAAGGAGTGCCTCATGACGATTGAACAAGTCATCAAACTTTGACTGAAGAATTTTTGATTCATCAGTCAACTTTTGTGTCTTCGTCATTTCCTCAACCAACATATCATCACTCTTGTTTAGTGAGATCTGAATCTTTTCAAGTGCACGTTGTTGCTTAGATGCAAGTTTAGAAAGTTTAGCATAGTTTTCATCAGGTTCTTCATCAGAGGGATCATCTGATGATGAGTATGAAGATACCTTGGAGGACTTGGCCATGAAGCAGAAGGAAGGGGTTGTGTATTCAGCTTCATCATCAACATGTGATAGACCAGATTCCTCAGTGCTGAAGATTGACTTTGAGACAAGCGTCGTGGCAAGAGCCAGACCGGCCACACCCTCAGATTCTTCAGATTCCTCTTCGTCAGCATCAGGGTTGGAACCAGATTCTTCCGAGTCCAATTATTTTCCGAGATATGCGCGAGCCTTACGGGAACTGCTATTCCTGTATCCAGCAGACTTTGAGGATCTTGAGGATTTCTTCTTAGTCTTTTCATCAGAACTGTCATCTTTCCCTTTCTTCTTCTTCTTCAGTCTAGCTTCCTTTTCCCATAGAGGACACTCAGCGATGCAATTCCCAGGTTTCTTGCACTTGTGGCAGACTCTCTTTCTTGCTTCGACAGAGTCATCATCTTTGCTTTTTCTCGAGGACGATCTTGAGGAATTTCCGAAGCGATTCTTCTTCGTGAATCTTTGGAACTTTCTGGTGAGGAGAGCGAGTTCACGACTGAGAGTTTCAGGATCATCAGTATCAGCCTCAGACTCTTCATCAGAGGACACTCTTCGTGCTCTAGCTTTTAGCGCGCGGACCTTAGGCGTGGAGCTGTATAAATCTCGTTTTTCAGAGAGCTTCAGTTCATGAGCATTGAGGCGCTCGAGAATGTCTGCTGGATCCAGAGTCTTGAAGTCAGGCCTTTCTTGAATCATCAGCGATAGGAACTCAAATGAGTCATCCAGTGACCTCAGTAGTTTCTTCACAACTTCATGATCTGTGATATCAGCGGCACCCAGTGCTTGAAGTTCATTGGATATGTCAGTGAGTCTGTCAAAGGTTTGTTGCACGTGCTCATTGTCCAGCCTCTTGAACCTGTTGAAGAGACTGCGGAGTGTATCAACCCGTGAGTCTCGTTGAGAAGAGACTCCTTCATTGACTTTAGACAGTCTTGTCCATATCTTCTTTGCAGTATCCAGACCACTGATACGGTTGAACTGAGCCTTGTTGAGATGACCACCTATGATGCTTCGAGCTTTTGCATCAAGCTGCCAGTTCTTCTTGACAACTTTAGGAGTAGTCATCAGATTTGCTTCAGGAATGCCTTGATCAACAATATCCCACAGATCCTTGTCAATGGCTTCAAGATGCATCCTCATCTTGTTCTTCCAGTATGGGTAGTCTGTCCCGTCGAAGATGGGGCAGTTTGAGGCAACGCTCATTGTACCTGAGGTCGACATAACTAAAACTCCAGGTGGTTAAACCGAATCACACAGAACAAGGGAGTACCTTGCTCTGATACCAATTGAAAGTGCAATATATCGACCAGAGGGGGGTGAATGGGAGATTTTCAACTTTACTACCAGATTTTGGTTTTCTTCAGGACTGAAGCAATCATGAGACTGAAGAAGTAACCAAAATCATGAAGAAATAAAACTTCACATAATGTAATCATTAGGGCACCTCATCATAATGCAACAGAAATAAATCAATTCCGATAAGCAGAAGTGCTTCAGATGCATAGTATGAAGACAAAGAGCATAGGGAGAGCGGAAGCATAAGAATTCAACATAGCAAATACTGAAGGTTAAGAGGTTGAAGAAATAGCACCAGAGATTGAAGACATTGGTTTGGTAGAACAGTTCAAGTTGCTGTGACAACTCTACGTCTGGTTGGGGAGGCTGAGATTCAACTCAGAAGACATAGTCTTCACCTTGTTCTCCTTGAACTAGAGTCCTCAGACTCCGTCCAATAACTCAGGTGAGTCTTCATGGTAGACTCCCGAAACCTTCACAAACTCAGTCACTCCGGGAAGTCACAATTGCATCTTGACTTCCTCAGACTGAAGACTTCTACACCGGCTGGAAGATCACAGTCTTCAAGAGTAAAAACCTTCGGATCACTCGATTCGACTTCCTCAGAAATGCTCAACTACTCAGGCTGGTGGTTTTCCTCACATAGGTTCTTCAGTTTCCTCAGAGGTGGGTTGCTCTCAAATGAAAAGTGTCAGTTTTTCTCTCGGAGCAGCCAACCCACAAATGGGGCTGGGGGTGGCTATTTATAGCCGCGGAGCAACCCGAGGTGAAAGGACATAAATGCCCATGCATGCAATTACTCTCATGCCCTCGAAAATGACCGTTGCTAGACAAGTTCTAGCCTCTCACCACGCAACACGTGGCACGGTCAAAGTATTCTCTCTCCAGACTCCTCAACCAAAGTTAGTTACCTCAGTGTCCTGAAGAACAACGTCTCAGACACACGAGGACTGAACTTCTACTGCAGGAGATTACTCTCTCTTCAGGAGAACTGCACTCGCAGTCTCCAGACTCCTCAACCGAAGACAGATTCCTCAGTGTCCTGAAGAACAAGGTCTCAGACACCAGAGGAACTGAACTTCTACTGCAGGAGATTTCCTCAGGGTTTTCATCAGGATTCCGAATTGAGCACTTCCTCAGAACTTCGGAACTTGTTTTCTTCAACCCCTCCAACAGTGCGGTGATTTCATACGACTCAAGAAGTATAAAAAGTCTTAGCAAAGACTACGCTTCAACTTCGTCTTCAGCACGAACGTCCTCAGGATCGTCCTCAGCTTTAGCTTCAACCGAACGCTTCAGGATCCTGATTCCTCAGGATTTCGCGCAACTTCATTCTTCAGGAAACGCACCGATTTCTCCAATGTTACTCAACATTTTGGGGGTCGACATTGGTGGTTAAACACCTCATCAGGGACTGTTCTCCTGTGTATACTCACAAACACATCAGTCCCTTAACCGTTTTGTCATCAAACTCCAAAACCTCAAGGGGAGGGCACTTGATGCACTTACACCTCCCGATGACACGCTTGAGTGACAGAAACATGAGTCTAGGGGATGTGATGTTGCCACAAGGGGGAAAACAATGGTGCTTGTAACCGCGGTTGCAAGGATTGTTTACTTTATGCAAAGTTCTTTGTAATGCAGTTGTTTGTTGCTTTGGGTTTACACTTTGGGTGGGGCTCGCAATTTAATACTAGCGAGATGTTCTGGATAGGTATCTCAAGGTGGATGATTAGTAGTAGATGCAGTTGGATTTCGGTCTACTTATTTTGGCGTACTGCCCATGCTTTTGAGCCTCGTCCATTCTTTTGTAGCATAGTTAGCATTGCGGTGCGTTCATAATCCTGTCAATTGCCTTTATGTAATTTGTTTACCTCGCATAGCAATTTTATCTTCTTTTGGGAGAGAGACATCACTAGCGAACATCACGTATCCCGGTCCATATCCTCATCACTGTTTACACGCTCATTTACTTTTCTGCTTTTACTTTCAATTACTATCATTATCCCTTGTGTTTGACCCTTTGTGAACAACAAGACCGGAGAGATTGACAACCTCTCTGAACTTCGTTGGGAACAAAGTTATCGTGTCTGTGTGCAGGTCCGCGTCAGTTGCGCCGCTGACACCTACTTATCATCTCCGGAGTCCTACTGGAGACAAACCTTGGTATCTTCACCGAGGGAAATTTGCTGCTGTGCTACATCACGCCTTCCACTTGGGGCTCACCAACGAAGGGCGAGAAATCACTATCATTACCTCGCACATCAGCACCTCAGGAGGATCATTCTTATCCTTATCATTTTCTTCGGGTTCAAGACCGTATTCAGTTTTAGCACCGGAGGTAGATATGCTGTTAGGATCAACAACAGGTTCTTGACTTGTAATAGGATCATTGGAGTAGTTAGCCTCCTTGTGTTTCTTCTTTTTATTTTTCTTCTTAGGAGAGCTAACAATCTCGTCTTCTACCTGTACTTGAGAATCTTGCTCGATCCTCTTCGGATGCCCCTCGGGATAGAGCGGGTCCTGGGTGTGTGTTCCACCCCTGGTTTTGATGCCATAAGCTTGTATGTCCCGTTTGGCATTGTTAGCAAGCAAATATTTTTGCACATTAGAAATTTGTTCAAGATGAGTTTGAACCATATGAAAATGCTTAACAAGAAATTTAACATCATTAACTGTTCTTTCTAGAACACCAAGCAAACTTTTGATAGCAAGAGAGTTATCATGCAACTGACTTTGTATCCTCCTATTAAAATGGTCTTGCTTAATAATAAAATTATCAAGCTCATCTAAGCATTGGTTGGGAGGCTTACCTTTAGGGATATCTCTTTCAGTAAAGTCTAATAGAGAGTGTACCTCTACCAAGGGAGGGTGAGTAGGCTCACACAACTTCTCGGTAGGCGGTAGCTTCTTCACGTCTTCGGCTTTAATACCTTTCTCCTTTATGGACTTCTTTGCTTCTTGCATATCTTCGGGGCTCAGAACAAGCATGCCCCTCTTCTTCGGTGGTGGAGGTGGTTCAGGTACGGACCAATATTCATGGTTCTAGGCAATCTTGCCCATTAATTCTTCGGCTTCATCCGGTGTTCTTTCCTTGAAAACACAACCAGCGCAGCTGTCCAGATAGGATCTAGATTCATCAGTTAGGCCAGCATAAAATATATCATGTAATTCAAGCTTTGGGACTTCATGTCCCGGTCTAGCCTTGATTAAATCACAATACCTCCACCAAGCTTTAGGGAGATGATCATCCTGCAATTGTTTAAAGTTATAGATTCTTTGTAGAGCAGCATGTTGCATATGAGAAGGAAAATATTTATCAACAAAGAATTGAACTAAGTCCTGAGGACTCTCAATGGAACCATAGGTGTAACACCCCGGGTGTCACGCTACAGTAATCACCTTGTGCTAATGCCAAGTCACCTTGATTAACTTGTGATGACCACCTTGATCAAAGCTTGCTCAAATTCAAACCAAATAAGAATTCCAAATACAAGTGGAAAATAAACCTTAACCAAATATTTTTCAATCATTTTTATTACATAGCAAATAATCCTTGGGTCATATTCAAATAGCAGTGGTAATTTATTACAATATTTTGAGAACTTAAATAAACCAAAACAGTAGAAAAAATAGCTCCATTTATTATTTTGTGCATTGAATAAAATCTAAATGAATTTTATTGTGGGCCAAACTTTTTGTGGCATCATGTTACAGTGTAACACTAATATTGGTGCAAGTATAATATTTTACAAAAATCAAAACCTAGCTAAACAAAATACAAACAGAAAAGAAAGAAAAGGAAACAAATATAAAAAGGAAAGTACATATTCCACGCCACGGGCAAAGCCCA
This sequence comes from Bromus sterilis, assembly GCA_950022295.1. Taxonomy (NCBI): domain Eukaryota; kingdom Viridiplantae; phylum Streptophyta; class Magnoliopsida; order Poales; family Poaceae; genus Bromus; species Bromus sterilis. Next base: position 238,337,300 of record OX465599.1, on the reverse strand, counting down.
CACACCCCGGCCCACCCCAGCCCATCCCCCCCACTTGTCTTCTTCCCCCACACTGCTCACCTTGCCCCCGTGGATGCCATCCATGCTGGCCAGGCCGGGCCGTGCCGCCGTGGACGCCATCCGGCGACTCCCCGGCGAAGATAAGGAGGCCACGCCACCCCACTGCAAACCCTAGCGCCGCCTCCCACCCCTTTTTCCTCGCCCCTCCTTTTTCTTCTGTGCACGCCGAGAGCGGTCGTCGTCGCCATTCGCCATTGACACGGCCCGCGGAAACCTCGAGCTCCGGGGGCATGTCCAAGTGCCCCGTGGGCCTCGACTTCGTCACCAGCGTGCACTGCCCCGGGCCACTAGCCTCTGCATCGGCAGAATCGGGCGACGTCCCCAACCACGTCCGCCGTCGCCATTAGCGTCGATTTTCCCCACCCCGAGCTACTCCGTCTTCAGCGAGCGTTCCCCCGTCACCGTTGTGAGCTTATGCCCCGTCCCTATCTCCCTGTTTTCGATTTCGCGGCGTCTGGCTACCTCCCCACCGTAGACGCGTACCGTCCGCCGCCGGGATTGTTGTCGCCGCCGTTGCAGTCCGATTCTGCCCGTGTTAGTGACACCAGTTAGCGTGTGAAGCTCGTCCAGTTCGAATGCCCGTTTCGGCAGAGATTTGGTCGCCGGAGGCGCCCGGAGTGCTCACCGCCGTCCTGCGGCTCGTCGCCGGCGTGGTCGTCCCGTGGCTTGTGCCACTGCCATGTGGGGCCAGCCCAGTTTATATTAGGGGTTAATCCCCTGGTTAAATTAACCCACCAGCTAATCCCTTTACCCCAATGACATGTGGGCCTCCCCCACTAACTAGCAGATTAAAACTAATCTAATAACCCCCCTTAGCCTATTACATGTGGGCCCCTGGCCTTTTAAAATAAATTCAAACTGTTAATTATGTCTCTGTTAGTATGACACATGGGCCCGACTGGGATTTGTTTAAATGTAAATGCAATTATAAAATGTGAGTATGACATGTGGACCACCCTTCTGTTTGTTAAATAAAAATGATTTATCAATATGTGAGGCTGACCAGTGGGACCCACTGGTCAGGTTTGACCAGTCAACCCCTCTGGGGATATTGTTAGGTTTTACTAATAAAAGAAAATCCAGAAATTGATTTAAAATGTTTAAACTTTGAATTTGAATATCTTTTAAACCGTAAGTCAGATTCAAAAACTTTATACATGAAAATTGATCAGAAAAATATAACAAATATAGATACACTATCCGTATACAAACCACACCCCTCTAACACACCGAACATCGAACCTTCCCCCTCCGGACCGTATGTCCGATGATTTGTCCGGTACTGTCAAAGTATCCGGATGAATTTATTCTGAACACGAAAGTTGTGCGGTTTGTTTCAACTAGCACGGTTACACCATCCACATGTTTGTCGGATGTCCACGACACCTCCGGCATGAACCCTTCCCCCTCCGGACACCCTGTTCGGTAATCACCCGGAGCTGGCAGTTCATCCCCGGATGGATTCCCGCGCCGTGCAACGTGCATTGCACTGCGTTAGAACACCGTTAAAATTGCATATGTCATGCCATTCATCTGTTTGCTATGATTGCTTTATATTTACTGTTTCTCCCCCCTTTATTCTCCGGTAGACCCCGCTGCTACCGCCGACTACACCGCTGCCGGGTACGACTACTTCGTCGACGACCCTACCCCTACCGTCGAGCTTCCAGGCAAGCAGAGCCATTCTCTTCCCTAGATATCGCCTATCTTTCCGTACATTTCTTGCACTAGGCATTGTTACTGTTGCTTCTACGATTACAATCCTATTCAATTGCATAGCCTGATTTTGTCGCCCCTTGATGTACCTTCCTTATCCTATGCTGCCTTCTTTATCTATATATTATATTCAGCAGTGAGCCCTGCGCATTGTTAGTTAGGATTATATAGCGGGTCGTGGCCACTCAGGGGAGTGACGCGGATACAAAATATATACAACTGCAACAGGTACTGATCAATGCAGACGCCCTATGGAACCTACAACGGCGAGACTCTGCCGAGTCGCTTCGAGTTTGACTTACGAGTGGACGAACTCGTATTTCACTCTCGTTGGCTCAGTAGCGTAGCATCACTGGGATGATACGAGGGTATTCCTCTTTAGTTCATTCCGCTGGTGTCTCGGCACCACCGGGGTGATACGAGAATATTCCTCTTTAGTTCATCCCGCTGATGTCTCTGTCGAACCTATTTACGTGTGCCATCGAGGGTGATTCCTCCTGGTTTCACTTAATGGTAGGCACTCGAATCAACTGGTGTCCTTAAAGGTAAGAGTCGGGCGACCCAACGGTGCCCGCGAGCGGTATATTGTCGGGAGCGACAGGGAGGGTACGACCGACGTTACTGGAGTGCTTGGCCCCTGCTCGTATCTCGCGTGAGTTACCAAACCACGAAAAGTCGAGCTCTACCAAGAGCACACACGAGACAAGGTAAGGAGACGGTTCACCTTGTTGGTAACCGCAGAGACTTGGTGGGACGACAGGGTAGGCACCGATGTACTGGTGGTCCTGACTTCTGTCGTTGTCCGCGGGTCAGTTAAGCCATGGCAACGATAATGGTTGTCACGCAAGTTAATGAAAATGCTAAATGGTTCGGCGGATGACTTGAGAGACCCGTTGGTCTGTACGCACTACCTACACGTGGGATTACGGTGTGGGCCCTCCGCGTCGTAGTTTCGTCCGAAAGCTCTTCAGACGTCAGCAGTACCACGGGCTGATAGCCGGGAAGCGGTCTTGTCTTCATTGCTGCAGCAGGTGTGTTTGGATTTTCTTTTGCTTCACCGGCTAGTCTCGTACCGTGCAGGAGCGTGCAAGGGTGAGGGGCCTAGACCCCTTGGCGCATAGGATATAGTCCCGCGGATGGCCTCTCTGCTGAGCCTAGGATGGGCTGCGATGTGTCGGATAGCCTCGGTGGGGTATTCCCTAACAAGGTGTACGCCACCCTGGAGATCCGAGCGTGCAGGCTGAACAGTAGTGCACCCCTGTAGGGAGTTTAATCTATTCGAATAGTTGTGTCCACGGTAACAGGACGCTTTATGCTGAAGCTGGATCTTACCACTACAATCTACTACTATTAATCTATTGGTTCCGGGTTTTCTTCCTCGCAGGGAAGTCGAGGAGGGGAACTCGGAGGCATATATTATTATTAATTATTAAAACTTACTATTATAAAATGTTGTAGAAACTTCTACTTCATTGTTACTTTATGATTTATATAAACTGTTGGTTGTTCTCCTCTTGTACTGCAAGACACCGTCAGAAGATGCTAGTCTTCGATAGGCCTAGCTTCTTACCCTTTTTCTGATTTCTACCTTGCAGTCCACTATATACAGCCTCCCCTTTCCATTGATACAAATGCATAAATTCTTAGTAGCGGACGTAAGAATCGCGGGTATTCTAGATACTCACCCTTGCTTTATTTTCCCCCTTTTATGTTTTGCCTGATCGGCCGCTGCAGTCGACGTTGGAGCCTTGGAGTCCAGGAGCAGGAGATCCCCGATGTCGACCACCGCAACGTGAAGCTCCCCGATGCCTTCTACGATGTCGAGTTCCCCATTGACCAGGAGTAGTTTGGAGGTTCCCAGGCAGGAGGCCTCGCCTTTTCAATCTGTTGTTATTTGTGCTAGCCTTCTTAAGGAAGATCATGTGTACCTTGTGTCTGTACTCAGATACTATTGCTTCCGCTAACTTTGTGATTTTGAGCTATTGTATTCGAGCCCTCGTGGCCCCTGGCTTGTATTAAACAGCTTGTATTATTTTTATTTGTAGAGTTGTGTTGTGATATCTTACCGTGAGTCCCTGATCTCGATCGTGTACCTTGCGTGTATGATTACTGTACACGGTCTGATTTTGGGGGCGTCACAACTTGGTATCAGAGCCGACTGCCTGTAGGACACCCCCTTCCAACTCCTTGGTCGAAGTCGAGTCTAGTCCTTTCCAAACTACTTTACTAACAGTGTCGTGTGGCTTATCGGCCCATGTCGCAAACTGGGTGGTATTAGGATCTTTTTCTCCATACCCTTACTCTGGGACTCTGATCTCTCTTCTCTTCCGGGTTAAAGAATTTTCTAACTCTGACATTAGGTTCTCGTGACTACTTCCTCCCGGAGAGCCTCTCATTAAAGATGATAGTTTGCTTCATGAGAAGATTCCAAAGATTACTCTCCGATGAATTCCCGAGACCATACGTGCCGATACCTTGAGAATTCCCTGCCACCGATAAGGCCGTATGTATAACCACATACACATTCCGTTCATCCATTCAATGCCAGTTGCTCTTGTATTCACAAGTTGCATTGAAATACTTTTCGTTGTTTCAGGAATCCTTTGATCCTACTGCCTTGCAACTTCTTTTCACCCTGCGGATAATTCCTCACATTTATCGAGGGTCCGTTCATCCTAAGTGGTTCCTGTGATTCCCAAAATACTTTGAAATACTATTCGATTTCGCGAGAATCCTCTGCAGCCTACTACTTTGGAGATTCTTCTTGCCTGCTTGCACTGTGATTAATCCTGTTTGTCTTGTGGTCTTCGATGCCCTCCCTTGTCATTGCCATTCCGATCTGTTGAGTCATCGTGTGTGCGGGCGCATGCAATCATCAGTTGATCCCTATGAATCCATTCTTCTGGCTCAGACATCATTTCGGACACGAGCTGGTTCTCGGTAAATCAAACCTTAATTGATTAACCGTTAAGCTTCTATTCAACTTATTCACGTTTGATCGATGAATCTGAATCTGATACATCGATATGGAAGTCATAATTCCTTTGTACTTAAGCATCAAATTATTTCGATGCTTCTATCTCCAATGCTTTGGCATTCTTTCTTTTTATGGTTGAGTACCGATACTCGCACCAGACTCTTTGTACGCCACCTGACCCTTATGGTGGATTACTACCTGTCGTCCCCTTGTGTCCTAAATCATTGAAGAGCTTTCCCTAATACGAAATGCCTTTGACGAACGGTATCATGTGGTCCGTTTCCTAAGCCTTCTGCTCTCAAACTTGTATTTCTTGTTCCTATTGTTTGTTGTATAGATCCATAAAAATGTCCCTATGGGTTGTATCTATGCTTCATCCACCTGTGTGAACCCCATAAACTTCTGCGGGTTATGCTCTACTGGTGTTACGCCAGATAAATTTCCTACTCTACAACTTCATCGAAAGCGGGAAGTGAATGAAAGGCTATGCATTAAAGAAGTGGGAGTCGACCTTGAACTTGTGTTCATGCCCATGGATATGATGTAGAACTAATCATGAGAGCTTCTTGTAAAGGAAATCATCCCCTTGGTGTAATTTTTTCTACACCTATGATCCTCCATTCTACCTTCGAGTATTACCTCCTGGAACCTCGAGAATATCATACCTTTGCACTACGTCTAATGAATTTTGATGGAACAGTACTTTTCCCTTTCGTAACCACTCTATGGGTTCTGGGTTGTCGTCAACCGAGAACACCGCTTACCTTTTGCTCCACCACCCCTTTTGTTTGGTGATGTTGATATTATATTGAATTCTCTTGAAACCCGTCGACATAAGGTGTCGTGGTCATCATCGACATTTTTCCTTCTTCCAAGTGTTAATTGAATTCATGGTGAGAAATACCATCTTTGCCCCTCGATGATTTGTGTTATCATCGTGAACACCCTTTGACCCCCTACCAATACAAACTTGGTCATGTATATATTGCTCTGCTTTCCCTTGGGAAAGATATACACCTGATACTGGTGAATTATCACAGTTTCCTTTCCATTGGTCTGTTTAACCTTTCTTTTAATATAAATTATCCGAGCAGTGATAATTCCCTGCTTATGTCAACACTTCGGTGTACTACTTTGTCTTTACAACCTGTTACTATTGTTGATGACCTTTTGGTGACCACCGATGGACAAGAACTTTGCCAATTGGTCCGCCTCGTCTTAACGAGCAGGAAAATGGTTCTCTTCGTCCCTCTCCCTTGGCGCTGATGTTATTGCCGACATAGCTAAAAAAATGTTCTCTGACTTACCTTGCAACTTGATAGCATTGTTTGTTACCACCCTTCTCATTCAATGTGGGCCCATAACCCACAGTTCCACATGATCGAAACCTGACTCTTGTCACCTACCTTGTGATATTCAGTCCAATGTCACACTCAGTGCTTATGCCTGATGCACTGGACCCCTTTTCATCATCCGTTATCATCGTCGAATGCTTGCATATCCGCTTGAAAACTTCTCATTCCTTCTTTTGTTTCTCTCGATTTATCTCCATGTGTTTCAACTCGTGAGATACCCTGTGCCCCATTCCCTTGGACAACCCCGGTTGATTAACCTTGTGTCGATTCGACCCCCTAAGTGTCCCCTCCTAGCCTATCCATAGGTACAATGCATCCACGAAAGAAGGATGACAACCCGTCGAGATGCACTGATGCAGAGAAATGAAGTGTCAACGAGAAGGATTAACTACTTCGAGAAGGACAACAAGACCCAGAAGATTCGTTAGAATACGAAACCAAAGCTTTACCCCTTTCACTACATTTCATTCTCGGGACGAGAATTCTTTATAGAGGGGGAGATTTGTAACACCCCGGGTGTCACGCTACAGTAATCACCTTGTGCTAATGCCAAGTCACCTTGATTAACTTGTGATGATCACCTTGATCAAAGCTTGCTCAAATTCAAACCAAATAAAAATTCCAAATACAAGTGGAAAATAAACCTTAACCAAATATTTTGCAATCATTTTTATTAAATAGCAAATAATTATTGGGTCATATTAAAATAGCAGTGGTAACTTATTAAAATACTTTGAGAACTTAAATAAAGCAAAACAGTAGCAAAAATAGCTCCATTTATTATTTTGTGCATTGAATAAAATCTAAATGAATTTTATTGTGGGCCAAACTTTTTGTGGCATCATGTTACAGTGTAACACTAATATTGGTGCAAGTATAATATTTTACAAAAATCAAAACCTAGCTAAAAAATATACAAACAGAAAAGAAAATCAAAGGAAACAAATATAAAAAGGAAATTACCTATTCTACGCCACGGGCAAAGCCCACCCACCTCGGCCCACCCCAGCCCATCCCCCCCACTTGTCTTCTTCCCCCACACTGCTCACCTTGCCCCCGTGGATGCCATCCATGCCGGCCAGACCGGGCCGTGCCGCCGTGGACGCCATCCGGCGGCTCCCCAGCAAAGATAAGGAGGCCATGCCACCCCACTGCAAACCCTAGTGCCGCCTCCCACCCCTTTTCCCTCGCCCCTCCTTCTTCTTTTGTGCACACCGAGAGCGGTCGTCATCGCCATTCTCCATTGACACGGCACGCGGCCACCTCGAGCTGCGGGGGCATGTCCAAGGGCCCCGTGGGCCTCGAATTCGTCACCAGCGTGCACTGGCCTGGGCTGCTAGCCTCTGCATCGGCAGAATCGGGCGACGTCCCCAACCACGGCCGCCGTTTGCCATTTAGCGTTGATTTGCCCCATCCCGAGCTCCTCCGTCTTCAGCGAGCGTTCCCCCGTCACCGCTGTGAGCTTATGCCCCTTCCCCATCTCCCCGTTTTCGATTTCGCGGCGTCTGGATACCTCCCCACCGTAGACGCGCCCCGGCCGCCGCCGAGATTGTTGTCGCCGCCGTTGCAGTCCGTTTCTGCCCGTGTTAGTGACACCAGTTAGCGCGCGAAACTCGTCTAGTTCGAATGCCCGTTTCGGCCAGCGATTTGGTCGCCGGAGGCGCCCGGCGTGCTCACCGCCGTCCTGCGGCTCGTCGCCGGCGTGGTCGTCCCGTGGCTTGTGCCACTGCCATGTGGGGCCAGCCCAGTTTAGATTAGGGGTTAATCCCCTGGTTAAATTAACCCCCTAGCTAATCCCTTTACCCCAATGACATGTGGGCCTCCCCCACTAACTAGCAGATTAAAACTAATCTAATAACCCCCTAGCCTATTACATGTGGGCTCCTAGCCTTTTAAAATAAATTGAAACTGTTAATTATGTCTCTGTTAGTATGACACATGGGCCCGACTGGGATTTGTTTAAATTTAAATGCAATTATAAAATGTGAGTATGACATGTGGGCCACCCTTCTGTTTTGTTAAATAAAAATGATTTATCACTATGTGAGGCTGGCCAGTGGGACCCACTGGTCAGGTTTGACTAGTCAACCCCTCTGGGTATACTGTTAGGTTTTATTAATAAAAGAAAATCCAGAAATTGATTTAAAATGTTTAAACTTTGAATTTGAATATCTTTTAAACCGTAAATCGGATTCAAAAACTTTATACATCAAAATTGATCAGAAAAATATAACGAATACGGATACGTTATCCATATACAAACCACACACCTCTAACACACCAAACATCGAACCTTCCCCCTCCGGACCGTATGTCCGATGATTTGTCCGGTACTGTCAAAGTATCCGGATGAATTTATTCTGAACACGAAAGTTGTTTGGTTTGTTTCAACTAGCACGGTTACACCATCCACATGTTTGTCGGATGTCCACGACACCTCCGGCATGAAACCTTCCCCCTCCGGACACCCTGTTCGGTAATCTCCCGGAGCTGGCAGTTCATCCCCGGATGGATTCTCGCTCCGTGCAACGTGCAATGCACTGTCACTAGTACAAAACAGGCCTTTGGATATGAGCAAAGGCCACGGCCCGAACACGAACCGGTTCTACTGGACGAATTGCACCGGTTCGTGAGGACGGGCTTTAGAATCGGTTCGTGTGATGGGCCCGAGGCCAACGGCAACCTGCCACCACACCTGTAGAACCGGTTTGTAGTACAAACCGGTGCTAAAGGTGTGGCGGCAGATTGCCGTTGGGCTGGGGGGCCCGCTAGAACCTTTAGCACCGGTTGGTGCTACCAGCCGGTTCTAGTGTCCCACCTTTAGAACCGGCTGGTGCTACCAACCGGTGCTAAAGATAGAGCTATATATACTCCTTCTTCTTCAACATGAGCCGTCCAAGCTCATTCTCTGTTTTTGAAGCTCTCTTCTCTCTTTGCTCGAGTTCATCCTCCATTTTGGCCAAGATTTGTGAAGATTTGAAGAAAACCTTCTACATCCAAGTGTTCACAAAGGTTAGCAGCTTTGTCCTCTCTCAGTTTTGCTAGATTAGCTTGTGCTATGCTCTATATGTGTAGATTTGTGGACTTTAGTTTGGGAGCTAGCTATATAGTGATATGTGGAGTTTATTTGATTTATATGAACTTTGAGCTCAAGTTAATTAGTATGCATATTTGTAGTGATTGCTTAGTGCCTTCCCGCACACGAACGTATAGTAACCACTGTCAATCGCCCCCATCGTCCCTCTTCACCGGCACCACCTTGGTGAGCCTCTATATATGTGTTTCTTATTTTTTTATATAAGAAATTTTATTTGTATGATTTAGGTAGATACTTGTCTAATTTTCTTACTTGTATGATTCTTTGTTATACATAGTGCGATGGTTATGGTATCCGCGCATGTCGGCCCTCGTCCTGTCTATGATTCGGATGTGGTATATATATATTATCTTTTATAACTATTAATTTGTTCCATTTTTCGTGTTTGACAATGATGACCAATTAAGTTGACATAGATATTTTTATCTAGGAGGTATGTGAACCGGAGATTGAAACTGACCCTCTGGTTGAGCGGTTAAATTTAGTTGAAAAAGAAAACGAGTATTTGAAAGAAAAAATGAAAAAAGTTGAAGAAGAGAAGATGATATTGGAGTTGTATGTTGCCGATGTCGTCGGCGATCACAAGAACAAGATGGATGTAATGCACATGAAGATTAGGAAAATTAGAAAATATGCCCTTACTAAAGAGGCTTGGTATCATTATGTTGTTGGAGCAATTGGTACCTTTGTTGCGATATTGATCGCATCTATTATTGCATTTAAATGCTTTAGGTAGATAGTTTTATGTTGTTTTTATGATAATAAGTATGTGTATGAACTTTATGTATGATCAACTTTATGTATGATCAACTTTATGTATGAACAACCTTTATGCATGTATGATCGATTTTATGTATATGAATTACTTGTATTAATTTTATCTTTTCGATGTTGTGCCATTATGAAGATGAGTCGGCAATGGATGTACAACGAGACCGACGCTCTGGCGAGTTCATTAATGGCTTGCATAGTTTTCTGCAAGTGGCTGAGGCTAACAAGCGGGATGGTTTTATATGTTGTCCATGTGGTGTCTGCAAGAATAATAAGAGCTACTCTGACTCAAAAGATATTCACCTCCATCTGTTTAAGCATGGTTTCATGTCCGGCTATAACTGCTGGACCAAGCAGGGAGAAAGAGGGGTTCTGATGGAAGAGAATGAAGAAGATGAGGATGGTGACAGGTATCCTGGATTCCAGCTTCCTGAATACGGTGGTACAATGGGGGAACAGAATGAAGAACAAGAAGGTGAAGAAAAGGCATCACATGAGCCCGATGATGAGCTTCGCCGTGTCATTGTTGATGCATAGAGAGGATGCGAAAGAGAAAGGGATAAGTTGAAGTTCAATCGCATGTTAGAGGATCACAAAAAAGGATTGTACCCAAATTGCGAAGAGGGAAACACAAAGCTCGGTGCCGCACTGGAATTGTTGCAATGGAAGGCAGAGTATGGTATACCTGACAAGGGATTTGGGAAGGTACTGAAAATATTTAAGAAGAGACTTCCAAAGGATAACGAATTGCCTGACAACACTTACGAAGCAAAGAAGCTGGTCTGCCCTCTAGGACTAGAGATGCAGAAGATACATGCATGCCCTAATGACTGCATCCTCTACTGTGGTGAGTACGAGAATTTGAATGAATGCCCGGTATGCGGTGCATTGCGCTATAAGATCAGACGAGATGACCCTGGTGATGTTGAGGGCGAGCGCCCCAGGAAGAGGGTTGCTGCCAAGGTGATGTGGTATGCTCATATAATACCACGGTTGAAACGACTGTTCAGAAACAAAGAGCATGCCAAGTTGTTGCGATGGCACAAGGAAGACCGTAAGAAAGACGGGAATTTGAGACACCCCGCTGATGGGTCACAATGGAGAAAAATCGAGAGAATGGAAGAAAAGGAAAATGGCAAGTTTACAAAGGACCCCAGGAACAAATGGTTTGGTTTAAGTGCAGATGACATTAATCCTTTTGGGGAGCAGAGCATCAATCATAGCACATGTCCCGTGACTCTATGTATCTACAACCTTCCTCCTTGGAAGTGCATGAAGCGGAAGTTCATTATGATGCCAGTGCTAATCCAAGGCCCTAAGCAACCCGGCAACAACATTGATGTGTACCTAAGGCCATTAGTTGAAGAACGTTTACTGTTGTGGGCTAAACCAGGTGTACGTGTGTGGGATGAGAACAAACAGGAGGAATTTGATCTACGAGCATTGCTGTTTGTAACCATCAATGATTGGCCTTCTCTTAGTAACCTTTCAGGACAGACAAACAAGGGATACAAGGCATGCACACACTGTTTAGATGAGACTGAAAGTATATATTTGCCCAACTGCAATAAGAATGTGTACCTGGGACATCGTCGGTTTATTCCGACCAATCATCCCTTAAGAAAGAAAGGCAAGCATTTTAAAGGCGAGCCAGATCACCGGAAGAAGCCTTTTCGCCGTACTGGTGATGATATAATTGATATGGTCAAGGATTTACCAGAGCAAGTAGTCTTTGGAAAGGGTCCTGGTGGAAAATCTGTTCCGCATGACGCTGACGGACACGCACCCATGTGGAAGAAGAAATCTATATTTTGGGACCTACCCTATTGGAAACACCTAGATGTCCGCTCTGCAATCGACGTGATGCACGTGACGAAGAATCTTTGCGTGAACCTGCTAGGCTTCTTGGGTGTGCATGGGAAAACAAAAGATACACCGGAGGCAAGAGAGGACAAGAAACATATGAACGAAAAAGAAGGCATGCCCCCAAAGCAGTACGAGGGTCAAGCCAGCTACGCTCTTACCAAAGCAGAGAAGGAAATATTTTTTGAATGCATGCTCAGTATCAAGGTCCCGTCTGGCTTCTCGTCGAACATAAAGGGAACAATAAACATGACAGATAAAAAGTTTCAGAACCTAAAGTCTCATGACTGCCACGTGATTATGACGCAGCTGCTCCCGGTTGCATTGAGGGGGCTTCTACCAGAAAATGTTCGATTAGCCATTGTGAAGCTATGTGCATTCCTCAATGCAATTTCTCAGAAGGTAATCAATCCAGAAAGTCTACCAAGGTTACAAAATGATTTGGTCCAATGTGTTGTCAGTTTTGAGTTGGTGTTCCCACCATCCTTCTTCAATATTATGACGCACGTGTTGGTTCACCTAGTCGACGAGATTGAAATTCTGGGTCCTGTATTTCTACACAATATGTTCCCCTTTGAGAGGTTCATGGGAGTCTTAAAGAAATATGTTTGTAACCGTGCTAGGCCAGAAGGAAGCATCTCCATGGGCCATCAAACATAGGAGGTCATTGAGTTTTGTGTTGACTTTATTCCTGACCTTAAGCCGATTGGTCTTCCTAAATCGCGGCATGAGGGGAGAATGGGTGGAAAAGGCACGCTAGCATCGCGCCCAATAATATGTAGGGACGCAGAATCTTGGAAGAAAGCACACAATATTGTTCTACATAATTCTGCCTTGGTGGCCCCGTATATCGATCAACACGAGAATATTCTACCCTTAAAAAACCCGGAGCAGTCTGAGTCTGGATTAAGAAGGAACACAATAGGACTTTCAGCGGTTGGTTGCAAGACCATCTCACGGGTAACGACACTGTTGAAGAGGAGTTGTACTTGTTGTCCGGCACACCATCTTTGACTATAATGACTTTCAAAGGGTACGAGATAAATGGGAATACATTTTACACAATCGCCCAAGATGAAAAGAGCACCAACCAAAACAGTGGTGTCCGCTTTGATGATGCAATCAACAATAAGCAAAAGGTCACATATTATGGTTACATAGAGGAGATATGGGAACTTGACTATGGACCTGATTTTAAGGTCCCTTTTTTCGGTGCAAATGGTTCAATCTGACAGGGGTAAAGGTAGACCCGCAGTACGGAATGACAACAGTGGATGTCAACAATCTTGGGTACAAAGAGGAACCATTCGTCCTAGCCAATGATGTGGCTCAGGTTTTCTATGTGAAGGACACGTCTAGTAAAACGAGAAAAAGGAAAGATAAGGAAGCGAATACATCATACGGTGAGCCAAAGCGCCACATAGTTCTTTCAGGGAAAAGAAACCTTATGGGAGTGGAGGACAAGGCAGACAAGTCAGAAGATTATGAAAAGTTTCATGAAATTCCTCCCTTCACAGTAAAGACTGACCCATGCATCGTGTTAAATGAAGAAGATTGTCCATGGTTACGGTGCAAAAAGAAAGGGAAACACGCGAAGAAATAGTTTATATGTACCACTCTAGGATGTGATCCGGCTTCAACGCCAAATGGTTTCCCCTGCATACAGCCCGACGGTGGCGGCTCATGAGTGCAATGCACCGTCGGACGTATGCAGGGAATCCGAATGATTTTTGTTCGGTCGATGAACTCAGAAAAGGTTGAAACTTGGCATGGTATCATCATTTGACCCATATAACATGTGTGCAAAAGTTGAGAGGGTTACGACAAAAACTGGATGCACTTCGTGTACAAACTGGACCATCTTTTTCGAAGTGTGAGGGTTTTAGGCGAAAACTCATCTGTTACAAAGGCATTTCATTTTTATAAACTTTTTTAAACTCAAGACTTTTTATGCATTAAATATGCACCATTCAAAGCCACATACTAAAATTTGAACCCTTTCTGACTTCATTTGCTATTTGTCATGCATTTAATGATTTATTTTGTGCCAAATGACCCTGAAAATGGAAAGCATCTACAAATGAACTCAGAAAAGGTTGAAATTTGGCATGGTATCATCATTTGACCCATATAACATGTGTGCAAAAGTTGAGAGGGTTACGACAAAAACTGGATGCACTTCGTGTACAAACTGGACCATCTTTTTCGAAGTGTGAGGGTTTTAGACGAAAACTCATCTGTTACAAAGGCATTTCATTTTTCTAAACTTTTTTAAACTCAAGACTTTGTATGCATTCAATATGCACCATTCAAAGCCACATACTAAAATTTGAACGCTTTCTGACTTCATTTTCTATTTGTCATGCATTTAATGATTTATTTTGTGCCAAATGACCCTGAAAATGGAAAGCATCTACAAATGAACTCAGAAAAGGTTGAAATTTGGCATGGTATCATCATTTGACCCATATAACATGTGTGCAGAAGTTGAGAGGGTTACGACAAAAACTGGATGCACTTCGTGTACAAACTGGAGCATCTCTTTCGAAGTGTGATGGTTTTAGACGAAAACTCATCTGTTACAAAGGCATTTCATTTTTATAAACTTTTTTGAACTCAAGACTTTTTGTGCATTCAATATGCACCATTAAAAGCCACATATTAAAATTTGAACCCTTTCTGACTTCATTTGCTATTTTTCATGCATTTAATGATTTATTTTGTGCCAAATGACCCTAAAAATGGAAAGCATCTACAAATGAACTCAGAAAAGGTTGAAACTTGGCATGGTATCATCATTTGACCCATATAACATGTGTGCAAAAGTTGAGAGGGTTACGACAAAAACTGGATGCACTTCGTGTACAAACTGGACCATCTTTTTCGAAGTGTGAGGGTTTTAGACGAAAACTCATCTGTTACAAAGGCATTTCATTTTTCTAAACTTTTTTGAACTCAAGAATTTTTGTGCATTCAATATGCACCATTCAAAGCCACATACTAAAATTTGAACCCTTTCTGACTACATTTGCTATTTTTCATGCATTTAATGATTTATTTTGTGCCAAATAACTTCAAAAGAATTATTAAAAAACTCCAAATATGAAAAACTAACCTTTAGAACCGGGTTATGATAAGAACCGGTGCTAAAGGTCCCTCCCCTTCCCGCTTGTATTTTCGCCCAAAAACGGGATGTAATTGGAGACCTTTAGCACCAGTTGGTGGGTGAAACCGGTGCTAAAGGACCTTTAGCACCGGTTTGTGGGTGAAATCGGTGCTAAAGATTCCCTGTTATATATATCGACACTTAGCGCAGTGACCCCCACCGCTTCAGATCGTCTCCATGCCGCCAGGCCGTCGCCGTCGCCCTCGACGTCGTCGTCGCCGTCCCCCTCGCCGTCGCCCTCGCTGTCGTCGTCGCCCTCGTCGCCCTCGCCGTCTCCGCCGTTCCTCGCCTTCGTCTCCGCCGGCGCCGCCGCTGGTGAGCTCTCCTCTTCCCCCATGGCCGACCACATGCATGTGTCCCCGGCGAGTTCCGCCATCGTAGTACCCCGGCGAGGATCCCGACGACGATGCAAGATGGACATTTTCTCTAGATGGACTTTGCTAGATGAACATTTTGCTAGATGAACAATTTTGCTAGATGAACAATTTTGCTAGATGAACATTTTGCTAGATGAACATGTTGTTAGATGAACATTTTGCTAGATGAACATTTTTGCTAGATGAACATTTTGCTAGATGAAATTTTTTGTTCTAAGCCTTGTAGTCAAGTATATATATGCTAGGTGCCAAAAATGTATTTAAAAAAATATTATTTTAGTATGTGGCTTTGAACGGTGCATGAATGAAATTTTGTTAGTATATATATTGTTATAAATATTATTAGTATATATATTTTTCTAAATATTATTAGTATATATATATATGAGATGTTCTACAATTTGAGCTATAGATCAATAGCTATTAACATGCAAATATTAAGATATTTTTAGTTGTAATTTTATTAGTTTCATTGGTGAGAATGCCGGGCCCGCATCCTCGTTACCGTCGCGCTCCGGGAGTTCTTGACGGGATGCGCAATGTCTTGGACTGGGCTCCGCCGGGATGGCACTGGGATGTGGTTTCCGGGGTGCGTCGCTTAGCGAGGAATCCGGGTCTTGTCGTCGACCCGGATCTTCTTTGGTGGCGGTTGCGTGGGCCACAGTCGGTGCGGAGGGAGCCGGCCCCCGAGGAGGTTGTACGCCGACGTATCAGGGAGGAGGAAGAAAACGTCCGTCGCTACATGGCGGCGTTGGACGCAGGGTACTACAGTTTATGGCAGGTGCTTCAGGGATCTCACCCTAGCTACTAGTGGGTGATGGTTCCTTCTCTTTGGGTGTCCACCGCCAGCCGGAGCCGACGTCGTTTGCTGTTTTAGCTAGTGATATGTTATATATATATATATGTACTAGCTCTAGTGATCGACATATATATTAGTGTTGCATATATGTGAACTGGATTATTCGAGATGTAAGCTGGATTATTATTCTAATATTATTGTTGCATGTGAACTTGATTATTTGAGATGTCATTTTCTATATTTTCTTATACTAAATTGTTTTATCTTTTTCTGCATCTCGTCGATATTAATTAAGCTATGGACGATGTGTTCAATAGCGGCAGAGAGCAAGAAGATGATATGTACGAAATTATCTCCGACACCGATATCGGTCCTCATGATGACGCTGATATCGGTCCTCATGATGATGCCGATATCGATGGTGACGGCTCACGATATCTGAACGATTCCGGTGAGGCAATGCTCGACGAAGGAGAAGAACAAGATCTTCAATTAACAACAAAGTCTGTCGAGGTATATATATAAATATATATATAAGGCCTCTGGTGATCATAAAATTTACAAATAATTGATTTATCACTAATAGTTAACAAATATTTCTTCTTCTAGAAACCCGGATCGAGCAAATCTTCTTCAAGCAAGCAAAACGTGGCCCGGCCAAATTGCCGCGGGATGATGTAAAGTACAACATCGATGGGATCGGTTTGAGTGGCCAGCCGAATGCTCCGGAAGCTCACGTGAAGAAATGGATAGCTATATGCGGAGTAATTTTTAGAGATAACATCCCGATTAGCACTCAAGAATGGCATCAACCAAAGGAAGGTGGAAACAAGAGTTTTGTCAGCGATAGAGCAAAAGAGTATCTTTGGGCTAAACTCTTATCATATTTCACCCTACCAGATTGGGCGACACCAGACGATGTGTTGAAAGTCAAGCATGCTGCTCTTAAGAAGATGGGAGAACTATTCCGATCTTGGAAGGTAAAGCTATGGTCCAAATACGTCGCTAATAATAAGAAGACTCCAATTTTCACTGGAGCACTAGCGAAGGTACAAGCACATTGGGACAAATTTTTGGAGAACAACGAATCAGATGAAGCTAAACTTCGGTCGGAAATAAACAAGATTAATGCTGAGAAGCATAAGCTTTTCCATACCATGGGGACAGGTGGCTACAAGTCCGCGTCGCCTAAGTGGGATGCATTTGAGAAGAAGCTGATTGCTGCAGGGGTCACTCCAGTCACAATATATTTTCCACCCAAGTGCAGGAGTTGGTTTTTTGGGCATGGGGGAAAGTTGGACCCAAAGAGATGGAAGGTGATTATAAAGTCAAGTCTTAAAGGAGCGGATCAAGAGATACTAAATGCAATTGATGATGCTAGGAATGGGATTTTCATCCCCGAGAGAGAGAGAACGGCGAGCTTACACACGCCCTCAAGAATCCTGAACATCCGGGACGAACGCGAGGCGTAGGCGTTGTTCCATGGTATGAGTGGTTTGCGGAGTATAAAGATACTTACAAAAGCCATGCAAGAAAGAAGAAGCTGGAAGCAGACCGTCTTTCAAAGTTGGAAAATTCTATGAAGGATATGCAGGAGCGACTACAGGCGTCACTTAGCCAGCAACCATAGCCAACTCAAGATCCACCTGAAGCAACTATCGTCCCATCTATGATGAAAAGCAGTGTGGGCTCCACGGGGGTCGATGATGGTCACTACCCCGTGGATGATATCACAGAGCAGAAACGTTGCGAGCTAATCTTCAAAATGAACAATATATCCATTAAGGTGGCGGACGGCTTTGCTTTAACGAATCCACCTGGAGCACTGCACCACTGCAATCCGATTCCACCTGGCTATGCTTGTGTCGGGGTGGATGAAGTTGTGACGGAATATCAAGAACTAAACCTTGATATTCCTGGAGGTGAAGGGCAGAAGACCCTCAGAGAAGCCAAACAAAGTGGTATCTATCTATGGAGAAAACAATGGATCATATTTCCAGCCATTATGTCAAGTCCAACGCGTTCGACATCAAGTTCACCACCACCCCACGAGATGGAGTGCATCCCGACTCCGCAGCACCAGCCGAGTTCTGCACCCCTCCCCGAGATGGAGCGCAGTGCGACTCCGCAACATCAGCCGAGTCCTGCACCATTCATCCCCGAGATGGAGCACAGTGGGACTGATCCGCTGCGACGTCAGCCGAGTCCTGCACCATTCATCCCCGAGATGGAGCACAGTGGGACTGATCCGCTGCGACGTCAGCCGAGTCCTGCACCATCCATCCCCGTGGAGCGCAGCGCGACTCCGACGCGTCAGTCGATTCCACCACAACCACCCCACATCGTGAGTCTGCAGCGCCAACCGATCCCACCAGCTCCCCCCGTGATGGATAGAAGGCAAACACGACAATCAAAAAGTAATCGACCTCCACCGCGTCATAGGAGTCCACCGAAGAAGAAAGCAAAGAAAGTTAAACCCCAGAAGTGTCGCCGGTCTTACCCCGGGATAGGAGTGTAGCTGAAACCAAGGCCATAGTGGATGAAGCCGTGGCGAAGCACCTTGCATCGAAACCTCCCCCGCCACTGAAGGAGAAAATACCCGAGGTAACAGTACAACACTTCTTGAAGATGTTTGAACCCCCTGTTAAGACCGTGTTCTCGGACTACGAACGCTCTATTAACAAGTCATTTCTGCAAAAGGGTTCAAGAAGCAGCCACTCAGGCAGTAAAAAATGCGTGAAAACTGTTGCCCAACTCGGAGAACAAACAGTGCAATCGATAGCCCCGCTCAAGGTCAATACCAAGCAGCAGGAAGAGATAACCGACGAACAAAGAGCATTTGCTAGAGAGGCGGGTCTTACTATTGAACAATTTTTAAACCTTGATGACTTGTCTGGTGAGCCATCTCCAAAAAGGAAATATGCAAAAGGGGAGCCTATGGTCACTGAATAAGAAGAGAAGCTATTATCAACGCAAATGCGCAACTTGCATAAGTGGTACATCACAGAAGCTATACCATTCGAGATGACCGGCTTCTGGATTCCGATCAAGCCAGATTATTTCGACAATGGAACTGGTGACTTGCGGATTGCAAGTGAAGAATTATTTCAGTTATTCCATCAATTGGCACTCGACAAATCTATCGTCGGTTTGTATTTTCTGTAAGTGATTTCTTTCTAGCTCAGCTCGTACGTCATTGACTGTATTATCCTCACTATATATATTCTTGTGTGTGTGGTATTACGCAGAATGAAGATGTACGAAATGAGAAAAGATGGAGTCTTTGGCATTGGGTTCATTGACCCACATATCATACATGAAGTAACAATAAAACATAATACAGAATTCGCGGACACCCTTTTGCTTAAAAGTTTGAGGGATCTACATGGAGAAGAACATATACTATTTCCTTACAACTTCAAGTGAGTGTCATTATTTTGTACTACAAATTATAGTTTTGCTTACTCGATATTGTTATATAAGTGATACCCGCTTACGTGTGCGCAGCTATCACTTCATCCTGCTAGACATTGAAATGGAAAAAGGAATGGTTACAGTAATGGACTCACTACGTAAAGATATTAGTGAGTATAAAGAAATTAAGAACTCATTCACTAGGTAATTTTAATCATTATCACACATCTAGGCTTCTTTAGTGTTCACTTTAGGTTTCTATTATATCAAGTAATTACCTCCTTTATTCATTTTCTTTGACGGCAGAGTTTGGGGAAAGTTCAAAAAACTCGAGCGCGGTGAATGGAAGGAGAAGCTGACGTGGGAGTACGATAAATATGTGAGAGAACATTCGATTTAATTATATTTCTAGTTTCAATATACCATTATCATATATATGCTTGATTATTAAATCTGTTTGGATTCTATTTTGTTGTGAAGTGTATGAGGCAGAAATCGGGGACTGAACCTTGTGCTTACATCGTAATGGAGAACATTCGCTATATGACCGAAAAGATTAATCAAAGAATAATGATGGTACATAAATACTATCTAGACTTTGTTCTTACCATATGTAATATATTCATATATTGATCATCTTCTTTAAATAATAAGATTTGGGAGAAGTGGGATAAACTCGACATAAATGATCGCATGCGAGCACTTCAAGAGGAAATAGCGGGATTTCTTCTTCGTGAAGTCATAAATAAGTCGACCGGAGAATTCCCTTACCATATGTAATAGGAAACTGGTGTGTTGTCCATATGATGTATATTGTATGTATATTCAAATGCCCTCCACTGTTGTGGGCTCGAGGCAAGCAAAGAGGTGCGGTGGTGAGGCACTAGTACTATATATGATCGATGTATATATATGTTGGAGGTATGATAATTCTACTATATATGATGGTTCTAGCTAGCTACGAGATAGTCTACATGTAGATATATATATGCATTGTACATTATGTAATAGCGTAAAATAAATAGTAATCCTAAACCCAAAAGAAAAGAATTAATAAACCCTAAACCCTAAACTATTAAAACCAAAAATAAAATAAAATAAAAACTTAAACCTCTAAACCTTTAGAATCGGTTTGTGTTACAAACCGGTGTTAAAGGTTCCCGAGCCCTCGCGCCCGACCTGCCACCACGTGGCTGGCTGCAGAGATTTTAGAACCGGTTCGTGAGCAACCGATTCTAAAGGGGTTCACCCTCTAGCACCAAACCTTTAGCACCGGTTGCCAAAACCGGTTCTAATGGCCTCCCAGAACCGGTTCTAATGACCTGTTTTGCACTAGTGTGCGTTAGAACACCGTTAACATTGCATACGTCATGCCATTCATCTGTTTGCTATGATTGCTTTATATTTACTGTTTCTCCCCCCTTTATCCTCCGGTAGACCCCGCTGCTATCGCCGACTACACCGCTGCCGGGTACGACTATTTCGTCGACGACCCTACCCCTACCGTCGAGCTTCCAGGCAAGCAGAGCCATTCTCTTCCCCAGATGTCGCCTATCTTTCCGTACATTTCTTGCACTAGGCATTGTTACTAATGTTGCTACGATTACAATCCTATTCAATTGCATAGCCTGATTTTGTCACCCCTTGATGTACCTTCCTTAATCTTTGCTGCCTGCTTTATCTATATATTATATTCAGAAGTGAGCCCTGCGCATTGTTAGCTAGGATTAGATAGCGGGCCGTGGCCACTCAGGGGAGTGACGCGGATACAAAATATATACAACTACAACAGGTACGGATCAATGCAGACGCCCTAGGGAACCTACAACGGCGAGACTCTGCCGAGTCGCTTCGAGTTTGACTTACGAGTGGATGAACTCGTATTTCACTCTCGTCGGCTCAGTAGCGTAGCATCACTGGGATGATACGAGGGTATTCCTCTTTAGTTTATTCCAATAGTGTCTCGGCACCACCGGGGTGATACGAGAATATTCCTCTTTAGTTCATTCTGTTGATGTATCTGTCCAACCTCTTTAAATGTGCCATTGAGGGTGATTCCTCCTGGTTTCACTTAATGGTAGACACTCGAATAAACTGGTGTCCTTAAAGTTAAGAGTCGGGCGACCCAACGGTGCTCGCGAGCGGTATATTGTCGGGAGCAACAGGGAGGGTACGACCGACATTACTGGCGTGCTTGGCCCCTGCTCGTATCTCGCGTGAGTTACCAAACCACGAAAAGTCAAGCTCTACCAAGAGCACACACGAGACAAGGTAAGGAGACGGTTCACCTTGTTGGTAACCGCAGAGACTTGGTGGGACGACAGGGCATGCACCGATGTACTGGTGGTCCTGACTGCTGTCGTTGTCCGCGGGTCAGTTAAGTCGAGGCAACGATAACGGTTGTCACGCAGGTTAATTAAAATGCTAAATGGTTCGGCGGATTACTTGAGAGATCTGTTGGTCTGTATGCACTACCTACACGTGGGATTACGGTGTGGTCCCTCCGCGTCGTAGTTTCGTCCGAAAGCTCTTCAGACGTCAGCAGTATCACGGGCTGATAGCTGGGAAGCGGTCTTGTCTTCTTTGCTGCAGCAGGTGTGTTTGGATTTTATTTTTCTTCCCCGGCCAGTCTCTTACCGTGCAGGAGCGTGCAAGGGTGAGGGACCTAGACCCCTTGGCGCATAGGATATAGTCCGGCGGATGGCCTCTCTGCTGAGCCTAGGACGGGCTGCGATGTGTCGGATAGCCTCAATGGGGCATTCCCTAACAAGGTGTACGCCACCCTGGAGATCCGAGCGTGCAGGCTGAACAGTAGTGCACCCCTGCAGGGAGTTTAATTTATTCGAATAGTCGTGTCCACGGTAACAGGACGCTTTATGCTGAAGCTGGATCTTACCACTACAAACTACTACTATTAATCTGTTGGTTCCGGGTTTTCTTCCTCGCAGGGAAGTCGAGGAGGGGAACTCGGAGGCATATATTATTATTAATTATTAAAACTTACTATTATACAATGTTGCAGCAACTTCTACTTCATTGTTACTTTATGCTTTATATAAACTGTTGGTTGTTCTCCTCTTGTGCTGCAAGACACCGTCAGAAGATGCTAGTCTTCGATAGGCCTAGCTTCTTACCCTTATTCTGATTTCTACCTTGCAGTCCACTATATACAGCCTCCCCTTTCCATTGATACAAATGCATACATGCTTAGTAGCAGACGTAAGAATCGCGGGTATGCTAGATACTCACCCTTGCTTTATTTTCCCCCTTTTATGTTTTGCCTGATCGGCCGCTGCAGTCGACGTTTGAGCCTTGGAGTCCAGGAGCAGGAGATCCCCGATGTCGACCACCGCAACGTGAAGCTCCCCGATGCCTTCTACGATGTCGAGTTCCCCATTGACCAGGAGTAGTTTGGAGGTTCCCAGGCAGGAGGCCTCGCCTTTTCGATCTGTTGTTATTTGTACTAGCCTTCTTAAGGAAGATCATGTGTACCTTGTGTCTGTACTCAGATACTATTGCTTCCGCTAACTTTGTGCTTTCGAGCTGTTGTATTCGAGCCCTCGTGGCCCCTGGCTTGTATTAAACAGCTTCTATTATTTTTATTTGTAGAGTTGTGTTGTGATATCTTACCGTGAGTCCCTGATCTCGATCGTGTACCTTGCGTGTATGATTACTGTACACGGTCTGATTTTGGGGGCGTCACAATAGGGTAGTGCATCGTACCATGATTTCACGTCTTCCTTCAAAAAAAAGGGAAAAAAGCTTGGCAACATAGAATTTTCGTATCTTTTCATCAGTAGTAAATAGGTCACCTAACTCCGCGAGTATGGTCAGGTGTGCTATAGCATCGTCATTTTCTCTGCCATAAAAAGGGTCACCATTGATTGTAGATATAAGTGAAATATCAACAGAGAAATCATAATCAGGATCAGTGATGCATATAGGAGATGTAGCAAATTTAGGATCGGGAGTAATCTTGTTCTTCATGGAGTGCTTTTCAAGAAGCTCCTTAACAGCGCCAGGGTCAGAGTCGGCACACTCTTTAATTTCCCAGCAAAAATCATCATCAAGAGTAATATAATCATCATCAAGGATCCTCTCCTTGAGTTCATCTAAGTCTGGGTAACCAAAGGTTTTACAAGTAGGAATATAGGTAGTAGGAGTCTCAGTCTCAGATTCTGCTGCAACCTTAGCAGTTTGAGTTTCAATATAGTGACCAAGAAAACTAGTATCATCAAGAGTACTGGAAGCATCATCAAAAGTATCAGACATAGTAACAGACTCAGTAGAAGTAGCATGTGGGGGTAGCGGTGAAGCAAACTTACTTATAACGGAAGGTGAATCAAGCGTAGCACTGGTACTCAGAACGGTACCTTTTCTTGTAGTAGATGGTAAGATTGGAACCTTGGGGTCTCCTTTCTTACCCATAGCAGATGAACTGTGGCATGAAGAATACTTCAAGTAGACTTGTAAATATTGCTATGCTCCCCGGCAACAGCGCCAGAAAACAGTACTTGATGACCCTCAACTGTAGAGGGTCGATTGTAGTGTTCTCGCGGGTAAGTTAACCCAATTTATTGATTCGACACAAGGGGAGCCAAAGAGTATTTATAAGCTTTGACAGTTGAGGTGTCAATTCAACCGCACCTGAAATATACTTGCTTGCAACAAAATATTAATAGCAACTGTGGTGTGATAGTGATAGTGATGGTGATAACAACAAAAGCAAAACAGCAGAAATAAACTAGTGATAACCAACGAGATTAAAACACTGTAGGCTAGGGATATGGATGGTTGGGCGCTGCATGAATAAGAGTGAACATGTAATAGGTTCTAACACGAGGCAAGACACATAGAAAAGCAATGATCATCTAGGCAAATATCAAACACTAGGCATGTATCCCGTAGGTAGTTGTGCGTGCTTGCAATAATAACTTGCACAACATCTTTTGTCCTACCATCCCGCTACGAACGGGGCCAAAGGGAACTTATGGAGATTAAGGTGCTCATGTCAAAGAGCACCGGAACAAAGCAATAAACTCAATGGATACATGAAATCATGAAATTATGGACCATCCCCTTTGGTGTCCCAAGCTATCACCTTTGGGATCGCCGGTTCTGGACCATAATAGGTGCATAGAACTCATAGATAGGATCTCGAACATAAATATACTCATGAAAACATAAGTGGTTCAGATCTGAAAACATGGCACTCGGGCCCAAACTGACAAGCATTAAGAGCAACAAGTTGTAGCAACGACGATAAACACCATATTAGATGATAGGCAACATGCCCCCAACAATCTGACGAACTATTACAAGATCAAACTCATCCAATCCCTACCATCCCCTTTGCCTACAGCAGGGAATTACTCACACAGGAGAAGATAAGTCATGAAGGGAGGATGGATTGGCGATGGTGATGACGATGGCGATGATCTCCCCTCTCCGGAGGCCAATTCAGCCTCCAGATTAGCCCTCGACGGGTGGCGGCAGCTCCGCGATGGGTTCTGGAAAAACGACTTCTATTTCGGGGTTTTCCCATCACGGGAATAAATAGGAGTCGAGGTAGGGCACCAGAGGAGGGTGGAGTCGCCCAGGCGGCCAGTTGGCGCGGCCCCACCCCTGGCCGCGCTAGCAGGGCGCCTGGGGCCCCCCTGGCTGCTCTCTGGCCCCATTCTGGCTTCGGCTCCTTCGGGTGCGTGGATTTTTTATAAATTTTCTGGGAATTTTCTGAGATGTCCAAAAATCCATTTTCCTACACACAATAAAACTATACAGGCAGCTCTGCTGAAAACAGCGTCAGTCCGAGTTAGTTTAGTTCAAATCACGCAAGAATGAGGTCAAAACAATAGCAAAAGTGTTTGGAAAAGTAGATACGTTTGGGACGTATCAGCATTTCCGGTGTAGCCACTCATGTAGTTGTAGTTGACAACTTCACCTTCCTTGTTGAGGAGCTTCAAGTTCTTCTGTGTATCTTGAGCAACTCCGGTCACACCACGAACATCCTCGGGATCGGACCCTTCTAGGGCCAACAAGGCTTTCTCATTGAACTTGTTGTTGGGAGGGTTCGGGAGCTTCTTGGCAACTTCCTTTCAAGGAAATCGAGGCTTATCCTCTCTCTTCTCATACGGATAATCCTCCGCAAAGTGTCCCGGTCTCTCAAAATTGTAGCATGTTCTTGAATTCTTCTTTTGGAATCTTCCCTTGAAGTCTCCTTTGGTGAACCTCTTTACAAAGAGAGCCATATCATCATATGAAGGAGTATCATCGGAGTTATCATCATCTTCATACTCATCTTCTTCCTCATCATCATCAAACTCCTCGAGCCTAGACTTGAGGGAAAGGTTTGAGGATGGTTGTAAGGCCCGATATGCGGTACTGTTCCAGATCTAAATGTTTCCATCCAGATCCGGGGACGAAGCACATATCGGTCCCACCGCGAAATATGACATAGCCATATGCCCCGGATTTCCAACATGATATCACAACATTACAGATACAAGGATACAACATCTCATACAATCGGCATACAACTGCCTTAATACAATACATCAGCGGAAGATACATGTCTGAGTACAGACTACAATCAATTGCCTAGTGGCAAAGAGAAAAACATCGATCCCCATAACCACACGGGTCCAGGCCCTCCGCCGGGATCCTCCTAACTAGTCGTGGTCGAGTCTCCACGTGAAACGTCGATCACCATACCTGTTGTCGATCAAGAACCTGAAAAGAGTTTGGGGGTAGTATCATGAGTACAGAAGTACTCAGCATCCAACTGTAGTGGTCAACTGACCCAGCAAGGAATTCATCACTCGTCATTCTAGGACAACTAGTAGTTTACGGTAAGGATGGGGTAAGTGGTGAGGTTGCTGCTGCACTAGCATTTATGAAGTGGCTAATGATCTAGAGAGTAAGATAAGGAGCCAAGCACTCGATGAGGAATCGCCTCCAACAAGTATTGCTATCAACTACTTACGCAAGCATAACACCTATCCTATCCTTGTCCTCCTCTTCGCATCCCGACGAAGAAGAATCAGTCAAGGCACACACACGTTGATCAAGTTTATATTAAGATTATCTCAGCCGTTGTTGTCTATGAACAAGGAGTAGGTCTCAAGTCGTCCATAACCGTGGACACGGCTTCTCAAAAAGATTTAACCCTGCAGGGGTGTACCAACTGCCCATTACAAGGCTCCGCATGCACGCCCATCTCTCTCAGTTGCTACCCACGATAGGAAACCATTTTATGATTTAGTCCCAAAAGATCCGGAACGACAAGTCCCTCTAACTAACAACGCACAAATCTGGGTGGCCCCCGGTGAGTCGACATCCAACTCAAAAGCCAGTCGCGCTCTCGAATCGGTCTCTACCGTCTAGACGAGGTCGGGATAACCTACCCTCGCCCGGGAAGGCTCCCTAGCTTCCAGGTGTGGACCAACAGGATATACCATCCCACTGGCCCGATTTATTTTAAATCCACTGGCTGGAGACCAGTTACGCACACGATTTCTCAAATGGTAAAATCAGCTTGGGCCACCACTAGAAATGTTTGAAGCTAGGTAGGTAAGAAGAGGGGACCCCATAGAATCCCACACGCGGTTAGGCACGCTCAGTCTTCAAACCAATACCCGGAACTCGGCTCCTAGGTGACTCGAATGGAACAAAGCGTCGGGGCGGGATAGCCTAGACCTTCCATCCTTCGTCGAATGTAGTCAACATTATAATAATCATATCATCCACAACAATATAATAATGTGATAGCCCAACCAAGGAGTAACAGGGTAACATCGTAGCATCCTAAGCATGCATACTAAGAAGGGGTTGAGCAACGAGCAATAGTAACATAGCAGTACAAGGTTTGCTGGGAGGGGACATGGCTGTATCGGTTTGAAAGATATTGTAAACATGTGGTAGGATCAAGCATCGAACCTAACCTAGACTAGCATGCAAACCGCTGGTTGAAATAGAATGGATCATAAGTAATGTATAGTCCTTGCCTGTTGATAAGTCGGGTTCCGATGGAGTAGTTGATCGCAAGCTCGCATCGTCTCCGAGAGGTACCCGTGGAAGCACACAAGACGGTAAACACTGAAAAGCAATCAACGAGCAAGCATCTATTACTACGAGGAAAACACGAGCAAGAATCAACAAGAATGCAACACGAGACATCGCACCTACCGTCGAGAGCGGTTACTAACAGGTTAAGTGGAGTACTCGTCACACACGACGATACCGCACATTTAGAATCGGTTCAACTTGTTTAGCTACACAAGGTGAGCAGAGGTTATTAACATGGCATCTCACTCAAGCATGGCATGTCACACAAGCATGGCAAGAGGTGAAGCATAAATAAACTATCTAATCTAGTCACTTTAAATGGAGATAAAACCTATACATGGCAAACTATTGCGGACCCCACGATATTTATAATGTTTGGTACTGTTTTTCCCTAAACAATATTTTATTATTTTTATTGGCAAGCAAGAGCATCATAAACACAATCTACATGCAATTCTAGTCAAGTTACATATAAGAAACATTTTAATCCGAGCAACGGTTAAAAAGTTATTAAAGAAACAGTTTACGGTGGCATGCGATGTAATTAGAAGTCAAACAACATGTAACAAAGTCAAACATGGCAACAAGAAAAAATTTATTAATCTACACGAAAAACGGAGCAAATTTCATGTAGAAAGCATCTCCATCGGAGCTACCGGTGAAAAGATATTCGCATCGCAAAATAATAAGTAAATCTGCCAAAATCTGGAAAAATAAAAAAACAGGGGAAAAAATAAAATAAAAAAAGGAGGGCAGGCCTCACCATGGGCTCGGCCCACTGGCGGCTGGACTTGGCTCGGCTCGGCCTTGGGCTGCTGGCGCTGGGAACGGGCCGCGGTGGCCCACGCGGTTGGGAGGCCCGACTGGAGCGAGTGGCCGCTGGATCGGGTCGTCCAGACCCCGACAGAACACAACTAGGAAAATAACAACACAACTTAAATATCAACCAACACATATTACTTCCACATCATATGACTACTAACAACTAGACTTCTCCCATGTCCTCAAGAACTAAAGTAACTACTCACAAGACATAAAAGAGATCATGATCAGTGGGGATAAATAGATGATAAACAATCGGAACACAATAATATTTCTCCAAAAAAACTCAATAGCATTCACCACAAAGTAGTAATCAACACCGATAGAGTAGAGAGGATAGATAGTACGGATTACAACACGAGTTGCAATTGTGAGACGAGATTGGATGGAGGTGGAGATGGTGCTGATGATGGGGATGATGTTGATGATGATCTTGATGATGCCCGTGACGATGGTGATGACGATGGTGACGATCTCCCCTTCCGGGAGGTGATCTCCCCAGCGGAATCTGCTCGCCAGAGATGGCTTTTCTTCTTTGTAGGTTTCCGCCATGGAGCGGCGGCGGAACTCCGGAAACTCTCCTCTTCTTAGGGTTTTTGGATGACGAAGAGTATATAGGCCAGAGGGGGGAGCCGGGAGTGGCCCCGGGGGTCCAGGCGCCCTCCCGGCGCGGCCAGGGGTGGGGCCGCACCAGTTGGCCGCCTGGGCACCCTGTGGCCCCCCTCTGGTCGCTCTTTTGCGTGTCTTCGTGATCCTTCTGGAAAACAGCCTCCGTCGATTTTCAGGTAATTTGGAGGTGTTCTTCTTCAGCAACTCAGCGTCCACTTTTTACCGCTGAATCCTGTGTCTACTGCTTCGGCACCGGAAAGTTGCAAACTGTGTAAAATAAGCCAAAACAACATAAGAATAGCATCATATCATGAAATATATCAATGAATAAGAAAAAATTACTATATAAAATAGTGATGCATTTTGGACGTATCAACTCCCCCAAGCTTAGACCTCGCTTGTCCCCAAGCGAATACTGAGCTCGGTAAACCTGTCCACAAGTTTAGAGAGTGAAGTGTCGATAAATAAAATACGAACAAGAAGCATCAAGGTTCCTTCATCAAAACTCAAGCATCCTCAACAACAACCTCAACTCATAAGGCCCTTATGAGAAAGTAATAACAATTATAATCAAAAGTAGGGCTGAGGAAACTCATCAAATTATGGTAAACATAACCTTGGTCAAAGGACAACTAAAAACAATTTGAAGCTTTTGAAAGGACATGTTAATAGTCATGAAGTGCAAATGCTAACACAAAGGAAGATGCTCTCTAGGCAAAAGCTTTCGCAAACAACTTACTTATCAAAAGATAATGTCAACAAGGATATGGCATGACAAAACGTAATGCAGCTTTATATGGATGAATCCTCATCAACATCAAATGTCTGTTCTCTTAGGGAAAAGAAGGAAGTGGGACAACTGACTCAACATGAAGATGGAAGAAAGGCCTTGTTAAGGGCAAGCATGGAAAACTCATGTGCTATCCTTAAATAAAACAAAATAAAAAAATAGATTTTGGGATGGTGCATAGTTTGTCAACGAATGCTAATAGATAGCTCAATTTCTTCTCAAGATGGACAAGTTTTGAGGAACGGCTCCCAAGTGAGGACGATCACATCCCCTTAATCTCCTTTGTTTATCACTGCCAAAGTTTCTGATTTCTCATAGACCAAGCGTGAAGGAGGGTTTGTTTGTTATATTATCTTTCGAGCTGGGCGCACCCATGCCAGTTCCTCCTCGTATTATGGGTTTGAAGATTAGACATGCAATCCCGTGGTAAAACTTGTCCAACTTAAAAATATCATGAATGACCTACTACTTCCTCATGAGCTAAACAAGAGGCACAAAGCAGAAGATTTTGAACATTTAAGGATAACACATAAATTCTATACTTATAGGAGTGGTAGGGGAATACCACGAATAGGAAGGTAAGGTGGACTCACATGGAAGGTAATGGTTTCAGGGTATGGATGCACAAGCAGAAATCTACTTGGCAAAGAGTTTGGCTAGAAAAGGCTTTGAGAGAACAGAAAATTGATGCTAATTTAGATGCAAAACATATAAGGCATAAACATTAAGGTAAGCATAACACATCAAGTTGTCTTCCTTGTCAACATAACACTTCAAGCATAATAACATAAAGGTTTTGGCTATGTCGCTACTTGAGAAAACATGCATGTTGTCAAGACCAAAGCTATGTTTTCCAAAATTAAATAAAGTTTTCAAAGCCATACCTGATATAAGGTCAAAACTCCCCATAAGAATCGTCATATGAGGCCGATTGCGTGAAGAGAATACCGAGTGCAGCGAAGGAACCAATAGACTTCTCATTAATATTCCATTATGGATGACTCCACACTCACGGATACAATCTCTCCAAAGACAGAATGATAGACCTCAATGCAAACACCTATTTCATATAATAAACTCCCTAGACATGATACGACTCTACTTGACTCTAAAAGACTAAGATAAAGATAAAGATACCTGGCACTCCCCCAAGCTTGGAACAAGCTGAGGGAATGCCATTACCCGAGGAGATTTACTCCTCATTCTTGTTCTTCTCAATCAGGTACTCCTTGGCGAAGCGCTTCCATGGTAGCTCCTCTCCAGTCTCGAAGAACATTCCCGTCTCCAGGATCCTGCACTCAGCACCTAAACCCATGCGCAGAAACTTTAGTTCATACTCACAGTTCTGGTTGTGCAGATCATAGATTTGTGCTTGGAGCCCGTAAACTTTTTCTTCTAGTGCGGACAAACTTGACCACATCTCCTTCATCTCTTTCTTATGGGAAGCCTCGATCTCGTTCCTGATGTTGAAGTTGGCTTCAACACCACGCTCCACCATCTTCTTGAACTTGAAGACCTCATGTTCCATCTCCTTCAGCCGCTCCTCGGTGCTCCCCTCCATGATTGGTCCCTTCAGATCTTCCTTGTGGAGAACACCGTCCTCCACACGAAGGACCTGGGGGTGCTTGTTCACCTCAGCGAGGTAAGGGTTGATGACGTTGACGACGAACTTGTCCTTGGGGGAACTTGGGGAAGCCATGGCACCTAGGTCTAGCTAAAAGATTTCCTGGCAGAAACAGATTGAAGAGAAAACACACGAAATCGCGAGATACGCTGCCGGAACGATCCGGGAAAATATATAGAAAAAATTTCTGCAACAAAAGGAAGGTAACGAGCCAAGGTGGGGTCGGATACAGACTCCTGGGTGCCCAGGCGGCCTCCCGGCGCGGCCAGGAGGTGGGGCGCGCCAGGGGGGCGCCTGGGCCCCCTGGAGCTCCTCTCCGTCTCCACTTAGGCCTCGAATTTTCCTAATTTTGCAAAAACTCATAATATGGAACTTTTATGGCGGTTCGCAATGTTTCCTTACCATAATACATACCTTTTCTTATTCTGCTTCTGTCGGGGTCTGAAACAGGGCTGCAACATGTTCTTCATGAGTTTTTGTGCGTATTATATTTGCATCAACATTGACGGGATCTCCCGCCAAGTAATGCTTGAGTCTTTTCCCATTCACAACTTGGGGTTTGGTGCCTTCAAAATTGTTAATCTTGATTGCACCAGACCGGTAGACTTGTTCGATATGAAATGGCCCTTCCCACCTGGAAAGTAGTTTACCTGGAGAAAACCTGAAACGGGATCTAAACAATAAAACTCTATCACCAACATTAAACTCACGTTTCAGAATCCTCCTGTCATGCCACTTCTTTACCTTTTCCTTGAACATTTTAGCGCTCTTGTGAGCTTCACTTCTCCACTCATCTAGAGAAGTCAAGTTCATGAGACGCTTTTCACCAGCTAACTTTGGGTCAGCATTAAGCTCTCTCACAGCCCAGAAAGCTTTGTGCTCTAACTCTAATGGCAAATGGCAAGCCTTGCCATAGACCATTTTATAGGGAGACATGCCCATGGGGTTTTTGTAGGCAGTTCTATACGCCCACAAAGCATCTCCTAACTTATTTGACCAGTCCTTCCTATTTCTGTTAACCGTCTTTTGCAAGATCAACTTGATCTCTCTATTGGTGAGCTCAACTTTCCCACTAGTTTGAGGATGATACGGTGACGCAATCATATGATTGACATCGTACTTGGCTAAAGCTTTTCTAAAAGCTCCATGCGTGAAGTGTGATCTTCCATCAGTCATGAGATACCTAGGTACACCAAACCTAGGGAAAATTACATCTTTGAGCATTTTCAAAGATGTTTTGTGATCAGCACTTTCACTGGGGATTGCTTCAACCCACTTGGTTACATAATCAACAACAACTAATATGTGAGTGTACTTGTGCGAAGAAGGAAAAGGACCAATAAAGTCAAAACCCCAGCAATCAAAAGGCTCAATCACTAGTGAGTAATTCATAGGCATCTCATTCCTTCTACTAATATTACCAACTCTTTGACATTTATCACAGGCTAAAACATAATTTCTAGCATCTTTAAAGAGAGTAGGCCAATAAAAAACTGATTGGAGAACCTTATGTGCGGTTCTCTCACCGGCGTGATGTCCTCCATAGGGACTATCATGACATTGCTTGAGAATGTCCTTCTGCTCGTGTTCTGGTATGCATCGTCTCACGATCTCATCTGGACCTTCTTTGAAAAGATGTGGGTCATCCCAAAAGTAATGCCTCAAATCATGGAAGAATTTCTTCGTTTGCTGAAATGTTAATCCTGGAGGCAAATACTTTGCAACGACAAAATTAGCATAATCTGCAAACCAAGGATCGGAAAGAGATCGTACTTTAACAACGGCAAGTTGTTCGTCTGGAAAACTGCCGTTGACTGGGATGGGATCATGCGGTATATCTTCCATCCTTGAAAGATTGTCCGCTACAGGGTTGTCTGCTCCTTTTCTATCAACAATCTGCAAATCAAATTCTTGAAGGAGGAGTACCAATCTGATGAGTCTTGGTTTGGCATCCTTCTTCGTCATAAGATACTTAATGGAAGCATGGTCAGTATGAATAATAACTTTAGAATCAACAATATACTGCCTAAACTTATCACAAGCAAACACTACTGCTAAGAATTCCTTCTCAGTGGTAGCATAATTCTTTTGAGCACTATCAAGGGTTTTACTAGCATAATAAATAACATTCAATTTTTTATCAATCCTTTGTCCTAAAACAGCTCCAACAGCAAAATCACTAGCATCACACATAATTTCAAAGGGCAAATTCCAGTCAGGCGGTTGTACTATAGGAGCGGTTATTAAAGCTTTCTTAAGAACTTCGAAAGCCTCCTTACAATCTTCATCAAATACAAAAGGAACATCCTTCTGGAGAAGATTAGTGAGGGGTCTCGAGGTCTTAGAAAAGTCTTTAATAAATCTTCTATAGAAACCAGCATGACCGAGAAAACTACGAATACCTTTAATGTCCCTTGGATAGGGCATCCTTTCGATAGCTTCAATTTTCGCTTTGTCCACTTGAATTCCCCTCTCGGAAATCTTGTGGCCAAGTACGATTCCTTCGTTAACCATGAAGTGACACTTTTCCCAGTTTAGAACTAAGTTTGTATCCTCGCATCTCTGCAAAACTTTATTAAGATTGTGGAGACAGTGGTCAAAGGAAGTTCCATAGACGGAGAAATCGTCCATGAAGACTTCCACAATCTCCTCACAGAAACCATGAAATATTGCAGACATACATCTCTGAAAAGTAGCAGGGGCATTGCATAAACCAAAAGGCATACGCCTATAAGCATAAGTACCGTAAGGACAAGTGAAAGTGGTCTTCTCTTGATCGGCAGTGTAACATGAATTTGAGAGAAGCCTGAATACCCGTCAAGATAGCAAAAGTGGGTGTTTTTCGACAGCCTCTCAAGCATCTGATCAATAAAGGGCAGCGGGTAGTGGTCCTTCCTGGTTGCCTTGTTGAACTTCCTGTAATCAATACACATTCTATATCCAATAATAATTCTCTGAGGTATTAGTTCATTCTTATCGTTAGGGACTACAGTTGTCCCTCCTTTCTTAGGAAAACAATGAACTGGACTTACCCACTTACTATCGGCTATAGTGTAGATAATACCTGCGGCTAGAAGCTTGAGGATTTCGGTCCTCACAACATCCATCATCTTTGGGTTTAACCGTCGTTGATGGTCAACAACAGGTTTAGCATCGCGCTCGAGGTTGATAGTATGTTGACAGATAGATGGACTAATTCCCTTAAGGTCATCAAGGGTATAGCCAATCGCACCACGGTGTTTACGAAGTACCTCCAATAATCCCTCTTCTTCATATCCTGAAAGGTTAGAGTTGATAATAACAGGATATACTTTCTTTTCATCTAAATAAGCATACTTGAGCGTATCGGGAAGAGGTTTGAGATCAAACACCGGGTCTTCTTTTGGTTTGGATAGAATTCCTAAAGGTTCAACCGGAAGGTTGTGCTTCAGGATAGCAGGTTGTCTCAAAAAGATTTCATCAATTTCATTTATTTCCTGCATATGAGTATCATTCTCGTGGTCCTCCATGTATTGCTGCAAAGGATCATTAGGGGGAATAGCAATAGAAGCAATACTTTCAATAATTTTATCATCACTAGGTAAATCAGTACCACGAGGCTGCTTAAAGATCTTAGAAAAGTTAAATTCATATGCCTCACGATTGAATTCAAAAGAAACTTTACCTTTCTTGCAATCTATAATAGCTCCACAAGTTCTGAGAAAAGGTCTACCAAAAATAATAGGACAAAAACTATCTTGTACTGAACCAAGTACAAGAAAGTCGGTAGGATACTTTACCTTTCCACATAGGACTTCAACATCTCTCACAATCCCAATAGGAGAGATAGTAGCTTTGTTTGCAAGATGAATAGTAAGATCAATTTCTTCGAGTTCACAGGGTGAAATCTCACCCATGATCTCTTGATAAAGCGAATAAGGAATCGCGCTAGCACTTGATCCCAGATCGCATAGCCCGTAATAATTGTGATCTCCTATTTTAACAGATACAACTGGTGTACCTGAAATTGGGCTTTTATTCTTGGCTGTGACAATGTTAGTTGAAACAGCACAAAAATTTATAATAGAATCTGAAACATCATTAGTAACTAAATCTTTAACCATAGAAATTTGAGGATCGACTCTCATCTGGTCCTCAGGTTCGCCTGTTCTCCTTTCACTTTTATTTATGATGCCTGTCACAAAAGAGTGCTCCCTTATTCTTGAAGGAAAAGGGGGTTGTTCATATATAACTGCAGGAAAAATAGGATCATCAACGCGAATATCAATAGGTACTTCCTTGAAAGGCTTATGGTACTGATCCTTCTTCATCTTAGAAGAATCAACATGAGAGGCAAAGTTCTTACAAAAATCAATCATTAGATGGGAATCCAGACCAATCTTAGAGCAAAAGGTATTGAAATAGTCAGTTTTCACATAGATCTCTATATAATCATGCTAATAATTATAGCAGGTTCAATACCTTTATCGATTTCCCAGTCTTCAGTATTCTTCTGGATCCTTTCGATGAGATCCCATCTTTCTTCAACGCTCTTTGTCTGAAATACCCCGCTAGAGGAGGCATCCAACATTTCCTTATCCTGACGAGAAAGCCTGGCATAAAAATTTGTAAGTATAATATCTTCGGGGAGCTTATTGATAGGACATTTGAACATTAGGGATTTAAGCCTCCCCCAAGCTTGAGCGATGCTCTCTCCGTCGCGAGACCTAAAGTTATAGATGTAATTCCTGTCTCGATGAACTTCATGAAGAGGGTAAAACTTTGTATAAAAGAGAGACATAAGATCTTCCCAATTAAGAGAATGTGAGTTATCGAGGAGCTTATACCAATCTGAAGCTTTGTCCGTAACCGATATAGAGAATAATTTCTTCATAACGAACTCCAGTAACACACCTGCAAGCTTTAATAATGAACATAATTGTGATAAATATAGCAAGTGTTCACCTGGATGTCTGTCTCCTGCATAGCGATTAGTTAAGACATAATCGATAATACCAGATGGTACCTTATAAGGCACAATTTCAGTATGGGTAGGAGTGACTACCTTAGTTGTGGGGCGGTTCCCCAAGAATAACTATCCAAGAGTAGGGGTGTCCATAAGGACAAAAACAGCAACTGCAAAACTAAAAAAGAAATATAAAAACTTCCTTACCAGATTCACTTACTAATAGCGCTACTCTCCCCGCCAACGGCGCCAGAAAGCGTTACTTGATGACGCACAACGTAAGGGGTCGATTCCAGCGTTTTCGATAAGTAAGAGTGTCGAACCCAACGAGGAGCAGAAGGTAATAGCAAGTGACTTTGGAAAGGAGATAACTGCAAGCGCTGAAAGAGAACTTTTTAGGGATTTTCTTGGTATAAGCAACAGGAAAGTAAAAATGAGCAAAGTAAAAGGTACTGGAGAGTAACAAGTGGCCCAATCCTTTCTGAGCAAAGGAGAGGCCTAGCAACTGAACTTATAAAAGCTAAAGTGTTCTTGAGGACACACGGGAGAGGTAGTCATGTGCTTTCGCCATATTCTGTATCGGTACTATGTGCTGTGTTGATAAGTGTTGAGTGGGTGGATCTATGCTAGTACACCCTCTAGACTAAGATAAGTGTACTCTTATGATTAAACACCTTGCAAGCATCCGCAAATACAAGATAGTAATTAAGGCAAAAGCCTAACCATAGCAATACGATCGGTGATCCATTGTTCCCTTGTGCAAAAGCGTGCAAACTAGGGTTTAGGTTTCTGTCACTCCGGCAACCCACCGTAGGCATTCTTTGTACACAATGTATTCCCCTAGGTCCTTGATAAGGCGAAGTGTTGAGTGTTCGACTCACACAACACCACTAGGAAAATAACAACACAACTTAAATATCAACCAACACATATTACTTCAACATCATATGACTACTAACAACTAGACTTCTCCCATGTCCTCAAGAACTAAAGTCACTACTCACAAGACATAAAAGAGATCATGATCAGTGGGGATAAATAGATGATAAACAATATGAACACAATAATATTTCTCCAACAAAACTCAATAGCATTCACCACAAAGTAGTAATCAACACCGATAGAGTAGAGAGGATAGATACACTACTAGGGAAAAGCTTATAGGTAGAGGCTTAACAGTAGCGCCCTTTAAAGACAGGCGCTACTGCTAATTAGCAGTAGCGCGCTATATGGACGCTCGCTATTGATATGCCTGTATCAGTAGCGCCCTTCCGTTACGCTCGCTGCTGCTAATGTGGACCCAACTTAACCCAGAGGCCCGCAAATAGCAGTAACGCGTGATCTATTGGGTCGCTACTACAAAAAGAATAGCAGTAGCGCCGTAGCGGTACAGGCGCTACTGGTAAGGCGCAGCAGCCACCTTTTCCACCAACCATCCCCCTCCACCCTCCTCTCTCTCCCTCACTTGCTTCTTCCTCATTCCTTCTCCTACCTCTTGTCCATCTCCATTAATGCATTACACCATCTCCATTAATGCACTACACACCATCTTCATTAATGCAATATCTCTCTCTTTCTTTCTAATTTGCTCCTCCTCCACCACCACATATCATGCATAAATGCATCTAGCTATCTCTCTTTCTCACCTTTGTCTCCTTCCCCTCACTAGCTAGTGCAAGCTTCTGCCAAGTGTGATATTTTAACAAAAGGTATATACTTTCTCTCTCTCTCTCTCTCTCTTAATTAATTACTAGCTAGACGTTGATGCATGAGATGAGATGTGATATGAGAGTTTGCCTATGTTTTGCCGAAATGTCGATTTACTTCCGTTTCGGCGAATTTCGGGCAAACTCTATATGTCCTATTTTTAGGAAGGTCATGCCGAATTTTTGTATGACTTTGATATGCATATGCATGTCGTTATAATCTTTTGTTTGTATAACTCGTAGGCGACCATGAAGGGATGTGGAAGGATGGTGGATAGATACTTGCGATCCACAGTGGACGACATGGTTGAAAAAAATGAAAAGGAGATTTTATGTCCTTGTCGAAAATGCAAAGAAGGCGTCTGGCTGGACCCCTTTAAGGGTGGACGTTTGAAGGCGCACCTGCTTAGATATGGTTTCATGGATGGCTATACTCGATGGATAACTGAAGATGATGATGACGATATCGACGGTGCAACCAATAACCCCATGGCAGCGGATGAAGAGATGATTGATGGATCCGAAGACGAAGAGGGCGCTGGAAATGACGGCGGAGAAGAGGCCGCACATGGTAATGGCGGAGAAGATCAGACCGAACATGACGGAGAAGATGCGGACATGACGGATCCTTCGTCGCTACTAAATTCAATCGTGCGGGACCCTCATGTTTGAGACTTGCTTCGCAAGAAGACGACTAGCGACAGAGCTGGTTCTAGAGAGGAGGCCAAGTTGCAACTGGAGGTAGACTCGAAGACTCCATTGTATGATGGCTGCGCTCCTGAGGTGACCCGCTTGAGTTTCACGCTCGAACTTCTAAAGATGAAGGCTAAAAACAAATGGAGCAACAAAAGCCTCGATGATCATCTCAAGTATCTAAACAAGACAGTTCTTCCCTCGGGGAACCTTTGTCCTACTAGTATCGATGAGGCCAAGAAGATCGTGTGACCTCTTGATCTGCCGCAC
This sequence comes from Bromus sterilis, assembly GCA_950022295.1. NCBI lineage: Eukaryota > Viridiplantae > Streptophyta > Magnoliopsida > Poales > Poaceae > Bromus > Bromus sterilis. Next base: position 238,298,182 of record OX465599.1, on the reverse strand, counting down.
ATTAGATACCATGCATGCATCAACGATTGCATCATTTATCGGAACGAGAACGCAGAAAAAACCAGTTGTCCGGTGTGCAATGCTGATAGATACAAGAAGGCCGGAAAGAAATCTCCTCAGAAAGTTGTATGGTACTTTCCGATCATTCCTCGTCTGCAGCGTTATTTCGTTGATCCTAAGGAAGCTGAGCTCATGCGGTGGCACGCGGTCAGGAAGGTGCCCGATGATGGAGATGATCCGAAGATGAGACACCCTGTGGATGGAAGCCAGTGGAGAGCGTTGAACGCCGAATATGGATTTCATCTTGATCCAAGGAACGTCATGCTTGGCGTGAGTTCAGATGGCATGAATCCGTTTGGCAAGCAGAACACCAACCATAGCACATGGCCCATGTTTGTATGGATGTACAACATTCCCCCGTGGAAGTGCATGAAGACAAATTACATACACATGAGCATTCTAATTCAAGGGCCGAAACAGCCGGGAAATAATATTAATCTATATCTCGAGCTATTGAAAGAGGAGCTAGAAATGTTATGGAAATCACCAGTCAAGACATGGGACGCTTTCGAAAAAGAATATTTCTGTATGAAAGCCGCGGTGCTGACGACGGTGCACGATTATCTCAGTTACGGATATGTATCAGGCCAGGTGTGCCATGGATATTGCGGATGCACGAGGTGCATGGATGATACAACGTCTCAGCAGCTAACGAAAGATGGTGGGTCTGCGAAAATCATGTACATGGGGCATCGAAGATGGCTCGAGAAGAATGACCCGTGGAGAAACCGTGGAGATCTATTCAATGGTGAGGCTGAGCATCGAGGACCTCCACGTAAGAGGAGCAGCGCCAAAATTGATGAGTTGTTGAAAACTGGAAAGAGTGCCCCGCGCCTGGAAAGATGAAAAAACCGGAGCCGCTGCTAAAGGTATGGAAAACAAGGTCTGTTTTCTGGGACTTGGAGTACTGGCCCAAACTCGATACACCTCATTGTCTTGATCAAATTCATATCACGAAGAATGTTCTCGAGAGTTTGCTTGGCACACTGATGAACATGCCGGAGAAGACCAAGGATGGGCCGAAGGCAAGAAGAGACTTGGAAGATTTGGAAATAAGGGCAGATCTCCACATGCCCCGTAAAACGGCCGAGACAGAGGCGGGGGACAGCAGGCGGGGAAAAAATGTAAAGAAGAAGGAAGAGAAATATTGCCCCCCTTCTTGCTTCACCTTCAATATGAAGGAGATCGATCAATTTTTCAAGTGTCTTACCGGAATAAAAGTTAGTTCCGGTTACTGTGGGAAGATAAGCAGATATCTAGACATGCAGAAAAAAAGGTTCAGCGGGATGAAGTCTCATGACTGTCACGTGATGATGACGCAGATACTACCGGTTGCCCTTAGAGGGATAATGGACAAGCACGTCCGTGACACGCTTACTGGTTTCTGTAATTTTTTCGATGTTATCTCTCGAAAGTCGATCAGTTCGAAGCAGCTCACAAGGCTACAGGAAGAGATTGTTGTCATATTATGTGAGCTTGATATGTACTTCCCGCCCGCGTTCTTTGACGTCATGGTGCATCTGTGTGTCCACATTGTGGATGACATCATCGACCTTGGCCCGTCATACCTGCACAACATGATGCCGCTCGAGAGGATGAATGGGGTCATCAAAGGATTCATTCGTAACATGTCCCGACCAGATGGAAGCATCGTACAGGGCTATCTGACACAAGAGTGCATCTCTTTCTGCGAGAATTATCTAAGCAATGGAGACGACGACGTCCCTGTTGTTGGTTTGCCCGTTAACAAGCACCATGGGAGGCTCGGAGGAGAAGGTCACACCAACGGTCGGAGGGAACTGCATGTCGACCACTCGGATCGACGCAATGACTTTGACAGGGCAAACTTAGTAGTGCTACAATATCTTGACGTGGTAGACCCTTTCGTGACACTGCACAAAGAAACCATCGCCAAGAAGTACCATGACCAGGGCCTACGCAAGACAGACGCCGAAGTTACTAGAGAGCACAACTCCACTTTCTTGCCTTGGTTCAAAGAGCATGTTCTTTCCAATCCCCCGGAAGAGGGGTCTACAGACGCATTGCTCATATACGCCTTAGCACATGGCCCTGCTGTCAACTTCCTCACCTATCAGGCATACGATATAAACGGATACACGTTCTATACGGAGGCCAGAGATATGAAAAGTGATTTCTAGAACTCGGGGGTGAAGATAGAATGCATGACGGACGACAACGGCTCAACTGAAAGATATTACGGAAGGGTCGAAGAGATCTGGGAGCTTAACTACTCTGAACTACACAATGCGACGATGTTCCGTGTCAGATGGGCTAAGAATGTCGAAAGAGAAAACCGGTATTTCACTACTATGTTTATACCCGACGCCAAGAGCACTACTATGAACGTCATCGCCAAAAATGAGCCATGGATACACGCTAAGCACGTGAAACAATGTTTCTACATAACCGAACCGAGCAATCCCAGCCGTGTTGTCGTGAGGAGAGGCAAAAGAAACATCGTCGGAATGGATGGAGTCGCCAACATAGAAGACTATGACCAGTACGGCAACCCGATGAGGGAAGATGACGACGAAGATGAAGCATATGTCAACAGAAGAATAAAGACTACATTACCTATGAAAGATCATACTCCATGGAAAAGGAAAAGTCACAACGAGGGCCTAAATTATTCGGAAACGAACAAAAAAGGAAAGAAACTAAATGTGTGTTGTAATCTATATATGTATCTATTTTGTATACTTGCACTTTAACCGCGTTATCGATTGGTCAAATTATATATTGCCACTGTTAAATATACATTATATAAGTTGTATCGGTCGTTGTTCGGAAAAAAAATTAAAAAGGAAATGGAAAGAGGAAAAAAAATGCCAGAAATATCAGTAGCGGGCCCTGTCAGCGCGCGCTACTGCTAAGGTTTAGCAGTAGCGGGCCCTGTCAGAGCGGGCTACTGCTAAATTTAAGCGGGTCACCTCTAAGTTTTAGCAGTAGCGGGCCCTGTCAGCGCGCGCTACTGCTAAACGTAACAGTAGCGCGCGCTGACAGGGCCCGCTATTGCTAAGTTTCACTTAAACCGGTCGGGCAGGTTCTTCTTTTCATTCCCCTCTATCTCTCCCTCTCGAACTCCTCCCCGGCCGCCGTCGTCGTCGCCGCGCCTCCCCGCCCTTGTCGCCTCACCTCCGCCGCCCTCGTCGCCTCGCCTCCCCGCCCTCGTCGCCGCACCTCCGCCGCCCTCATCACCTCGCCTCCGCGGCCGCCGTCGTCGTCAAGCCGCCGCCGCCACCATCGATCTTCTCGGTAAGCCTTCCGCCCCCTTTTCCTCCATCCTCCGTCGATCTTTCCGCGTCCCCAGCCTTCACTACTGCCGCACAGCTCGATGATGCCTCTGGCTTCACTTCATCTCACCCTCACTGCTGCGCGCAATAGCCTTTCACGAGCATTCCGTCGAACACGTCAATCAAATGCCGGATCTTGGTCTCTAGATGCCCTGTAGAAACTGAAGAATGTCAAGATGCAGTTCTAAAACTGAAGAATTACTCAAAATTGAATAATTGCCAGTGGCTCGTAGAATTACTCAAAACTGAAGAATCGCTCAAAACTGTATAATTGGAAGTGGCCTAGTATATTGCAGTTTCTCAAAATAAACAGAACTCCATCACCAGTACAGTTTTAACTCTCAACTCCATCACCTGTATAATTACTGCTTTCTGAAAATGTGAAAAAAAATGCCAATGGCTAGCTGCACGTACTCCATCAATATTACTCCAAGTACAGTTTGAACTTTGAACTCCATCACCAATTTTAAACAGATTAGAGGGACAACAACAAGTAGCCCAATCAAGCATGCAAAAAATTGGAATCACACCTTCTGCTTTATTGTTTTATTTTTTAAAATTCATAGTGTACTCTTAATAAAAATTTATTATCCTGCAAACTCTGTTCTGTTTAGGAGTACAAAGTTTAACAGTACCAACATGCAAGGAACTGTGCAAGTTAATTGTGCAAAACAACAAGAGATCTTCTTTTTATTATTAGTAAAAAGTGAATCATCAGTAGGTCTGATCACTGTTGAACTACTCTACTTAGTGTAACTCTGAAGAGTTGTTCTGTCTAATTGTGTGCGTGGGTATATGCTTAAGACAGAACAATATGATGGAACAAAACACATGGTCCCTAATACCCATCTTATTATGCTCTGTGCAACACCATGTGCTCATTACTCACTAGGCCAGATTTGCATCTCAAAACCTTGCACTCTACCGATTTGAATGAATAAAATAACAGTAATATTTAATATTGTTTAGGAGTTTGTATGAACTTTTGGAGTTGATAATGCAAATGAAATGATATTGTGTACGAATTTTCTTCTTTTTCCATATGCAGGGATCTGAGGGGCCTATGTTTTGCCGGAATGTTGATTTATTTCCGTTCCGGCAAATTTCAGGTTCCCGATATGTCCACTTTTTAGCAAAGGCATGCCAAAATTTACCGTGAATTTCGACATGACTTGTGATACAAAGTATGACATATCGAGTGCCTGGTATTTGATAGGACGGTATTTAGTCCTTTTTTATAGTTTGAGAATTAAACTTGGAGACTAAATATATCGTAGGAAACATGTCGACCAACGACGAAGCCGATGCAAATGAAGATTTTGACTACCAGCAGCATGAACACGCCTTCCTCGACCATATGTCTTCTCAGCTACGAGACAAAGGTCCAAATGCCGCTAGTGCGACGGACGCCGAAATCGAGTCCGACAGCACTCCTGATGGCCCCGATGGCACTGACACCGGCGCCACTGACGCTGGCGGCGCTGAAGTCGCTAATGAACCAGCAAATAAGAAGAAGGAGAGGGTACGAAAACCAAACAAGCTCGGCACCGACAAACTTCTAGTGACAGAGGTGCATCCTGGCAAATTCGAGCCAATAGCGCCGGCGGAAGCTCGCAAGTGCTACGGCAACCAAGTCGGATGCATCCTACGGGAAACCGCGAGCATCAACGACTATGACTTGAGGAGTATACCAAATATGGAACATTTACTCCTTAAGAAGATGCACAACAGATTCAAGTTCCCGGATCGGGATGAGAGCAAAACTCCGTGGGATGATGATGCCATGACTGACATAAACGCCGCCGCCATGGTCAAGTTCAGCAACGCATTGTCCGCGTGGAAAGTGAGGGTGAAACGATTGATTGAGAAGAACAAACCTTTGTCCAAGATTTTTGCGGAGAATCCATCACTTACGGAAGCTGAGTTCTTAAAATTCAAGGACACTTGCGCTACCGACGAAGCCAAGCTTAGGTCCGCGAAATTCAAGGGGCTTCAGAAAATGAACACGGGGAAACACCGCCTCGGAAGCCGTGGTTACATTGGCAAAAGGCCCATATGGGACAAGGAGGACGCGGAACGTGAAGCCGCGCGGATCCCAGACCCCTTGGCGGAGTTCACCGACCCGCAGGAGTATGACTTCATCAGGGCCTGCTACAAGTGGGACTCGAAGAAAAAGGTTTGGTCCACAGACGCGCCCACGAGGGAATTGATGAGATTACTGGTAATATATTTTTTCCACCTTATATTAGCTTCTCATCAAGTCAAAATACACGTTGTAGTAACATTTGTAAATGGTCCACGTTTCTTCGAAATCACTAGTTTAAGAGTACTCGTTGCAACGAGTACCACGTTTCCTCCGCGCGCGACACTTGGCGCTTCGTGCGCGCCAAGTGGCGCGCTCTGGTGCTTTTCCGTTTTTCCTGTTTTTTAGAGGCACGAGTGCCTCAAAAAAGGAGGCACGAGTGCCTCAAAAAAGAGTCACGAGCGCCTCAAAAAAGGAGGCACGAGTGCCTCAAAAAAGAGGCACGAGCGCCTCAAAAAAGGCACGAGTGCCTTTTCACGTTTTCTGTTTTTCCTGTTTTTAGAGGCACGAGTGCATCAAAAAAGGAGGCACGAGTGCCTCTAAAAAGGAGGCACGAGTGCCTCAACAAAGGCACGATAGTGCCTTTTCACGTTTTTTTCTTTTTCCTGTTTTTTGAGGCACGAGACACGACTCGTGCCTCCTGCGGAGGTAAGGTCGTGCCTCTTTTTTTCGAAAAAAAAATTGCGAAAACCGGAAAAGTCGAAAAAACCACCGAAAAAACCAATTTTAAACATAAAAACGCGTACACAAAAATAAAAAAAAATAAAATCCTGAGGGATCGCTGTGAGCGCGACACGTGGCGCTGTTCGCTGGAGCGGGCTGTGAACGAGTACTCCCTAATTAGTTGCTCCAACGTTTCTTTCGCAGAAAGAGCAACACAAGCTTGTTGCCGAAAGCGACTCATCGTCTCAGTCGACGATGAGGCCCAAGTGGGACACCCATCTCAACCGGGCCTTGAACATAATGAAGGGCCTCCCTTTGGACACTCGGCCGCAGCATGGACGTGTGCAAGGCGTCGGAGACGGTGCCCAGTGGAAGCACTACTACCACGAGGACCCTGAGGCCAAAAGGCAGAGAAGGAAGTTTAGTCAGGTCAACATCGACGAGAAGGTGAAGCTTGCGGTTGAGAAAAAAGCAGCTGAGACCGAACAAGCGACCAAACAAGAGATGATCAAGTCGGCAGTCAATGCAGCTTTAGCTGCCTGTAGAGATGAGTTCGCAGCTTCGGTTTCATCCTTGATCCCGGCTGTTATCGAGTGGACGATGCAAAATCCAGACAAAACGGCAGCGGATTTTCCCCGTACTAGCTTCGTCGGGAGCAACTCGGTGAACATCGCACCAGCGGGGCCTGCTCTCGCATCCGGACATGCTCCATTAGCCGCTCATAGCAGCCCGTCCTCTGTCTCTGGCGTGCTAGGCGGGCCTTCGCCTTTGGCTGAGCTCGACGCCCTCACGGTAATTACGCGTCACACCAACATATCTATAATATATCCCTTTTTCGTTGCCTTTTGGATGTATGACGCCGTAGACATGTTTTCGCAGGCCGAGAGAACCCCGTGCACCTTACTATACATGATAAATGGCCAGACGGTGGATGTGGGAAAGGCAACGATAATAAATCCCACGGATCGGATGATCCACACCATGCAGATGCCCAATACCACTTTCAAGGTTTCCGTGGCGAGTGTCAAACCGGACCACGAGGATTTGGCTCCTCCGGTACAACTTGGGGGAGAGGAAGACGAGACCCCTAAGCGGCTTGCAGACTGCAAGGGCTATTTCATCCTATGGCCGAAGGGTCTTCTTCGTGTCGAGTCGGCCGCCGTGATGACCACACCAACGACAACACATCCCCAAGAAGGTATGAACACCACCACCCCGCCTCCACAATTATTAGCGCCGCCTGTTATGCTGGGTGAGAGCGGCGAGCGACGCGAGGAAGGCGGTCCAAGCAGAGTGGATCGTGATTTCTCCCCCGTGCTCCAGCAAGCAATGGATGATGACATGGACGAGGATGGTGACCCTATGCAATTCCTCAACACCGCCTTCATTAATCAGGAAGTAGAAATGATGAGTCAGCCATATGAGTCGGCCAATAAGGAGCATGTGGACGAGGAGATGGATATTCTGTCGGAGCAGGAGCATCCTAGGTCTGAGTGCAAAAAGTCTCTCTTCGTGCAACCCTTGCAGGACATGCCTCCAGATGCCACCTCAAACCAGCATGAACAACCCTTGCTCAGCCCGTCAACACTTGGGTTGGCGATCAAGGGCGCTATGTAAGGCTCATCACAACCTCTCCCCCAGAATAAGCCGAGGAAGAGACCGAATAGGAAAGACTTAGCTTCCAAAAAGGTTGTCAATGCTTCTAGCAGCAAGTCGGTTCCGCCAACCAGTTTTGAAGACCGTGTAACGATGAAAGGTACGGCGTTGATCCATGTCGCGGGCGAGCCGATCCTCCCGCCAAAACCGCTGGAGAGCATATCAGGGGATCTCAGGAGACTGCACGACCATGTACTGTCGACAGAGAAAATCCTTCTCGCGTCGAAGGATCCAGGATATCCACTTTATGCGGTGTGTGCCTCCGGGCATGGGCTACATCGACACAGTGCCTGCGGAAGTGTTCTTCCTGCAATTTGATCACATCTTTGAGATGTTCCTCACTAGGCGGCTCGATTTTACGATCGTCCGCCTTTTTGCGCTCCATATGATCTTTGTCATCAAAAGAGAGGAAATCTCGCAAATCACGGTGGCAGATCCATACTACATGCATGAGTCCTTCTTGTTGCTCGGTCACTATGAACTTAAAACTGCTAGGGAGTACATCGAAAATTTCATGCTGATGAATAAGGAGAAGGAAATGGTTCTCGTGCCTTATCATCCAATGTAAGTCATTGCTCGATTGCCTTTACATTTCAATCATTCCTTTGCTCATATGGAGGCTAGCTAATTTGAGGTGCATTTATTTTGCGCAGCGAAGGGCACGCCGTCCTTATCGTTCTTTTCCCGCGAGTCTCCCATGCCGTGTATTTCGACTCGTCTAGGAACTTCAAAAGGAAGGACTACACCAAAGTAATGAGTCTTCTGGATTCCTCTCTCCAGGGCTTCGGCATGAGGGGTGGCCACATCGAGAAAAAGTCACGAAGGAAGGGCGCGTCGTGTTTCTCGCATAAAACCAACTTCTGCAGTATCCATCAACCGGAAGGAAGTACAAATGATGGATACTATGTCATCCATCTCATGATGGAGTTCAGAAAGGATCAGCAACGTCTTCGCATGGCAAGCAAAGATGACAATCATATCATGATATGGGGAAAAAACTTAGCCGAACCGGATTATAAAGTAAGAGATGACTTCTTTCGCATCCTGAAGGATATTGCAACCATCATCATGAAAGAATTCGTCGACAAGAAGGGGATGTTCTACCACGGCCCAATATCGCGAGCTGATGTTAAAACTCACGTAGGAATGCAGCTTTTGGACATTACGTCGTTCAATAAGCTAGGGTGCGTCCTCCCAGATATGGATGGATGGAAGTTCTATTGTATTGACTATGCCGATGATGATGTCTCGGTTGAATTTATACTTTTGGAAGCGATATGAAACCTTTGTGATGTAATTTAACGGTCATGTTGAACTACTTGCGTAACGCTTGCTAGATAGTGAATTAGTTGGGGTACCATGAACAACGTGTGTATATTATATTATGTATGTTACTTTATGTTGCATCTATTCACTAACTTTTTGTCTTCGTGTTGCTCAAGTATATTATGTTGTGTACTATTGTTGAATTCCTATAATGAATATGCATCTCTAATAGGTACATAGATCATCGATGGCGAAGAAGTGTTATGTCGTGTACATAGGGAAGGTTCCAGGTGTGTACGATGAGTGGCCAGAGTGTCAAGCCCAAGTGCACCGGTTCCCGGGCGGCAGCCAAAGAGGGTTCAATACCAGAGAGGAAGCGGAAGCTAGTTACTTGAGATTTACGATAGCGCGAGAGGAAGATCGGAGGCGGCGCTTCATGAGCTACTACATAATTCCACTCTTCCTCATAGTGACCGCTCTTCTAGTATATATCATAGTTTAGATGGATGATGAAACTTGCTTGTAGTTGCATGTATTTAAGATATTGTGACAACTTCTATCGCTATTTTAGAGATGACATGATGAGAGACATCATTTGTGTTGGATATGAGAGATCATGATGATATATACATATGGTCATCAGATTATTGAATGTGTATGATATGATGAGATTTGTACTTTGTAGAAAACCTGTGTATGTGTATGAGACTATATTGTATAATACCTGTACAAATACAGCAAAAATACGATGGGAAAAAGAAACAGAAAATGAAAAAATACCAGTAGCGCCCTGTTACCTGTACGCGCTACTCGTATTAGTAGTAGCGGGCTCTAAGGGGGGCGCTACTGGTGTAGTAGTAGCGGGTGCGTACGCGCGCTACTGCTACAAGTTAGCTGTAGCGTGCTAGCAGTAGCTCACCCTAGGGCGCTACTGATAATCCAAAAGGGGGCGCTACTACTAGCCTTTTTCCTAGTAGTGATAGTAAGGATTACAACACGAGTTGCAATTGTGAGACGAGATTGGATGGAGGTGGAGATGGTGCTGATGATGGGGATGATGTTGATGATGATCTTGATGATGCCAGTGACGATGGTGATGACGATGGTGACGATCTCCCCTTCCGGGAGGTGATCTCCCCGGCGGAATCTTCCGGCCAGAGATGGCTTTTCTTTTCTGTAGGTTTCCGCCACGGAGCGGCGGCGGAACTACGGAAACTCTCCTCTTTTTAGGGTTTTTGGATGACGAAGAGTATATAGGCCAGAGGGGGGAGCCGGGAGTGGCCCCGGGGGTCCAAGCGCCCTCCCGGCGCGGCCAGGGGTGGGGCCGCGCCAGGTGGCCGCCTGGGCACCCTGTGGCCCCCCTCTGGTCGCTCTTTTGTGTGTCTTCGTGATCCTTCTGGAAAACAGCGTCCGTCGATTTTCAGGTAATTTGGAGGTGTTCTTCTTCAGCAACTCAGCGTCCACTTTTTACCGTTGAATCCTGTGTCTGCTGCTTCGGCACCGGAAAGTTGCAAACTGTGTAAAATAAGCCAAAACAACATAAGAATAGCATCATATCATGAAATTTATCAATGAATAAGAAAGAATTACTATATAAAATAGTGATGCATTTTGGACGTATCACGCGGCGGCGGCGGAGCCCTCCGGCGAGGTGGCGCTAGGAGGCGGCCGAGGCTGGCTGGGGCGTCCAGATACGGCTGGAACGGACGCCGGAGGAGGGGATCTGGCCCGGCGGCGGCTGGCGGCGAGGGAGCTTCGAGCTCGGCGGCAGCGGTGCGAGCTTCAAGGCCATGGCGGCTCGGCTTGAACAGAAAGAGAGAGAGAGCGGTTAGGGAGGGAGAGAGGAGAAGAGAAGGAGAGGAGAGGGCGCACGGGGCTGCTGACCGGCGACACCGGGGTGGAGGCGCGGCTTGCCGGACCAGGAGGCGAGGCTGCGGCGCCATGGGAGGAGGGCTCGGGAGGAGCTTGGGCATGGATGCGGCTCGGGGTGGTCTGGTGACGTGGCGCGCTTCCTGGCCGTCAGATCGGGCGATCTGACGGTCCAGATCTGATGGGCTAGCAACAAGACGAAAATGGGGTATTTTTGGGGCAATTGTGAGGGGGTGGCTGCAATTTTGTGGATAGGGAAACCCTAGAAAGGGGTGGGAGTGTGGTGGTCTTTAAATAGCCCAGGTGGCTGGCAGTTTGCAAAAACATCCCCGGTTTTCCTCTCGCGCGCGTGGTGTTTACGTTTCTGACCGCCGGGGGTCCGTAGGACCTTCGATTCGGGTGAAACTTCAAACTGCGCGATCAACGCGTCGAGCCGGCGGCGTTCACCTCGCGCTGGAACCGTTCCGAGAACACTTTCCGGTGCTCTATAAAAATATCCCGTTTACTTATTAAACGGAGTTTTTTCGTTCCGTTGGCTTCGGCTGGTCTTGTGCGGGTTTTGCGACGGTGATCGGGTGAAACCCGGTGTCGCAAAAGTCGAGTGTCAGGGTGGCAAGGGTCAGTCTCCATACGGTACAAGATAAGAGGGGGAAAAATAATCGTCGATCAATAAATCGGGGATGCAAACACCGCAAACAAATCATACAATCAAACAATTCATACCGAAAACAAAAATTTTAATTTTGTGAAATCTGGGCTGTTACAATGGTCCACCATATGTGGCCAGTAGCCTCTTGGATTCCTTTAGGTGTTCTTCATATTGCAACAAGGTGGCAATCACATCTTCTGGTGTCATCTTGAAGAAGTCGGGCATCCGCCTTAATTCCCACACCATTTGATGTCAGTATACCATGAGAGCAGTCAACATCTTGTCCACAAGGTAACGGTTGGTGATTTGATATCCATCCAAAGATTTCTCAAATGTGAAGGACTGGACATGTGCGGATATAACTTTAAGACGCATATGGAGTTGTTGGGGCGTCTCATCTTTCTTCATGTGAAGGTTGTGCAATGAATTCTTGGTGGTCTCATATCTTGTCATTTGTAGAGATCCGATGCAATGAAAGGATCGAGATAGACCTATAGGGGGGTGAATAGGTTATATTCCAAATTTTAACACTACTTAAGAATTTTAGGCAATAATAAGGAAGATAAAGATGTGTCTAACAATTGCAAGGGTGACCTAAATATGACAAGGTAAACAACTAGCACAGTATACTAAAGTAAATGAGGGATAAACAACAAGGTAACCACAAGGTAACACAAGTAAAAGGGGAAATAATAGGGATAACCGAATGACGCGAAGACAATGTATCCCGATGTTCACTTCCTTGGAGGGAAGCTACTCACCATTCGTAGAGAGTGGGTGAAACCACGAATGCACACCAACACCACAAAGGCTCACTCTATTCCCCTTGAGATATCACCACGAAGGCGATTCCCAACCACTACCGGTTGACCTTAAAGGTGGTCACCAAACCCTCACAACTCAACAAGGGTAATCACAATGATTGATTCCTCTCCGAAGAACTCCTACCCGCCTAGGATTCTGCAACCTCCAAGAGTAACAAGATAAATGGGGAAAGCTCAAGACTTTCTCAAAACGCGATTTTCTTTGGTTGAAAGATGGGTAATGGACAGATCTATCACGGGGTGAAAGATCCGACAAGAACTCTCAAGGATATCTCCAGGATCTAAGATTTGGTGAGGGAGAGAGTGAGATGGAGCACTTGTGTTCTTGTGTGTGTTTGCAAATGAAGTGGTCAACCCTCAAAAGTGGTAGTGAGGGGGTATATATAGTCCAAGGGATGAAATGGTCGTTGGAGCATTCTGCCTGCATAAGTGTCGGACGTCCGACATGTAACGGACGTCCGAAACTTGCATACCGGGCGTCCGATTTCCACCGAACATCCGAAATCATTGAGCATGCGCAGAAGAACACAGATGAAGCAGAGTACAGTGACCAGGTACCGGACGTCCGACGACGACCGGACATCCGATGACCGGATATCCGATGGGCGCCGGATTTCTGATAAAATAGAGCGAAAAGACACGGACCCCTCGGAACCTATTGCCAACAACAACCGGACGTCCAACCACTAGACGTCCGATAGGTACCGGATATCCGTTATAAGTTGTCAAAAGCTCACTGGCCTCTCGGACCCTAATTTCGACGGTGACCGGACTCCCGAGAGCTCGAAGTACCGGACGTTCGACGGTGACCGGACGTCCAGTCTGTGCATGTCATAGTAGACCAGTTAATCAGTGAGTGAGCTGGAGTTTGGGTTTGTTTGTTTAGTAGTCTGAGCAAGACTTAATCAACAATCCCACTGATCCCCTCTTAATAGTGCGGGGATCCCTATACTCTAGAATACCCGAAAAAGCTTACGCTTCAACTTCATTGGTTCCATATCTTGAGCTATTGATAATGTCAATGGTCCATGATCCACCATCAAAACGAACCGACGACTAATACCTGAGATATACTTGACAAACATTATTAGTCCCCTATATGTATATTGTCATCAACATCAAAATATGATTAAGGGCATGATTTCACTTTCAACCGCAGTGCCATTTTCTATTTTCTGCTGTTTTTGTATTTCAGGTTTTCCCATTACTTAAAGTGCCCAAAAAATTCCGGGAAAATATATAAAAAATCAGCGAGACGGAACCTTCCAGAGCCCCGAAGTATGGCCAGAGGGGGGCCACCAGGGGTCTAGGTTCCCTGGGGGCCGCGCCGGGTGGACGCCTGGGCACCCGGGGCCACCCCCATGGCCCCCTTCGGCCTATATTTACCCCGTCTTCTGAAACCCTCGAGGACAGAACCCTTTTTTGCGATCTCCCCTCTGTTCCGCCGCCGCCGTGCTTCCAAGATCGGGGCTGCCAGGAGACCCTGTCTCGGCACCCTGTCGGAGGGAGGATTTACCTCCGGGAGCTTCTCCACCACCATGGACGCTTCCAGGATGAGCCGTGAGTAGTCCACCTTGGACCATGGGTCCATGATCAGTAGCTATGTGATGTCTTCTCTCCATCTTTGTTCTTCAATGTTTAGACCGTGTGAGCTGCCCTACATGATCAAGGCACATATGTAATTTTTCTGTTGTTGCTATGTTGAGTTTGCTGGGATCTAATTGATTATGAGATTATGGTCAGATTGTGATGAGTAATATATTTGGTTCTTCTCCTTTTATATTTATGTTCTTGAGTAATTCTTGCATGTTCTCCGTTGCTTTTTACTACTTTGGCCAAGTGATGGATCGTAACTCCAAGAGGGAGCGTTAGGCATGATTGTGGGTTCATGCCCCCCAATGACTAGCTTGAGTGACAAAAACATGAGTCTAGGGGATGTCTAGTTGCCACCAGGGGGAAAACAACGGTGCTTGTACTTGCAGGTGCAAGGATTGTTTACTTTACGCAAAGTTCTTTTAATGCAGTTGTCTGTTGCTTTGGGTTTACACTTTGGGTGGGGCTCGCAACTTAATACCAGCGAGATGTTTTGGATAGATATCTCAAGGCGTATGATTAGTGAGTATATGCAGATGGATTTCGGTCTACTTGTCTTGGCGTACTTCCCATGCTTTTGAGCATCTTCCTTTCTTTTGTAGCATAGTTAGCATTGCAGTGCGTTTTTAATCCTGTCAATTGCCCAGCTGTAATTTTTTCACCTCACATAGCTTTTCATCTTCTTTTGGGAGAGACATGACTAGTGAACTTCATGGGACCCCGGTCCATATTTTCACCATTGTTTACACCTTCACATTTATTTCCTGTTTTTACTTTCAGTTGCATTTATCACTACCATTGCCATTATCTCTTACGTTTTATCCTTTGTAAATGGCAAGGCCGGAGAGATTGACAACCTCTCTGTACTCGTTGGGAGCAAAGTTATTTGTTGTGTGTGCAGGTCCAGGTAAAGTAAGCAACCTGAGGTTGTGAACGGCGCCACTGTTCACTTTACCACCTACTTGTCGTCGTCGGAGTCCTACTGGAGACAAACCTTGGTATTTTCACTGAGGGAAATTACCGTTACGCTACATCTCAACCTTCCACTTGGGGTAGCCAACGAGGAGCACTAGTTCAGTGCCATAAGTGAGTTTTGACGTTATGCTCTTTGTGTGATTCTTTTGCGTGTATGCTTTAGGGTTTGCAGCAGTGACTTTCGTGGAAAACGCAAGTGTGAATAGCACCTCGAGGGGAGTGGTACGGTAACGCGCTCAAGCCCCCGAGTGCCTAAGTACAATATGTCACGGGTTCGAATAACTCCTCGAGGGGGAGCGGTGTGATAGCGCGCTCGATCAAGCCCCTGAGTGCCTGAGTATAAGATGTCACGGGTGCGAATAACGCCTCGAGGGGGAGCGATGTGATAGTGCGCTCAAGCCCCCGAGTGCGTGAGTATAAGATGTCGCGGGTGCGAATAACGCCCCGAGGGGGGTGGTCTGATAGCGCGCTCAATCCCCCGAGTGCCTGGGTATAAGATGTCGCGGGTGCGAATAACGCCTGGAGAGGGGAGTGGTGTGATAGCGCGCTCAAGCCCCCGAGTGCCTGAGTATAAGATGTCACAGGTGCAAATAACGCCTCGAGGGGGAGCGGTGTAATTGTGCGCTCATGCCCCCGAGCGCCTTTAGCGTCCATAGAATATGGGGGAGCTTACGTTTTATTGCTGCCTTGTTTGTTTACATAAATGGCTAAACAGTCGTACTGGGCAATGGCTAAACATACGTAGAGTAAAAAAAGGAGGATAAATGTGAGCAATCTATGGGTAAAAAGGCGCATGTTAGCCACATTCCAGGGATTGCCCACATCTTCGTCGAGCTTCAGGTTCTTCAGCCTGTAGGCTCCGCTTCCTATGACTTCAGACACTATGTAGGGTCCTTGCCATTGTGGCGCCAGCTTGTGCACTTTCTCTTGATTTAGTCGGAGCACAAGTTCTCCTTCATTGAACACCCTGGTGCGAAGTCGGCAGCTTTGATAGGTGCGCAATTTTTCTTGGTAGCCTTCGGATCGTGATAGGGCGCTCTCTCGGTCTTGATCTGTTGTGCCCTTGTCGTCTTCGAGTGCCTCTTCTTCTTCTTCTTCTTCTTCTTCATATTCGGTAATGTGCGGGGCACCAAATCTTAGGTCATGTGGTAGTACAGCTTCAGCGCCGTAAACCATGAAGAAAGGTGTGTATTATGTTGCAGTGTTGGGCGTGGTACTTAGGCTCCATAGTACGGACGGTAGCTCCTCGACCCAATTACCCGCAGCTTGCTCCAGTGGTGCGAGGATGCGCTTCTTGATGCCTCCAAAGACGAGGCTGTTAGCTTTATCAATCTTTCCGTTGGACTGCGGATGCGCGACGGAAGCATCGTTGATTTTGATTCCTAGGTCTTTGCAAAAGCTTTGGAATTCTTCCGCTGTGAAATTTGTGTCGTTGTCGGTGATGATGTTATGAGGAACTCCGAAGCGGAAGATGATAGACTTGATGAAGTTTACGGTCGTCAAGGCGGTCGAGCTGGTGACGGGTACTGCCTCGATCCACTTTATAAATTTGTCGACTGCGACGAGGAGATGGGTGCGACCACCCTCAGAGGATTTCTTTAGCGGTCCCACCATGTCGAGTCCCCAGGTTGCGAAGGGCCACAGCAGTGGTATTGTCTTGAGCTTCGAGGTTGGTGCGTGTGGTCTGCTAGCAAATTTTTGGCGTGCGATGCATCGTCGAACGATGTCCTCCGCGTTTCGCATGGAAGTGGGCCAGTAGAAACCTACTCGAAATGCTTTGGCACTAGAGCTAGGCTTCTTGCGTGGTTCCCACAGGTGCCCTCGTGAATCTCGAGTAATAGCGCTTTGCCGTCTTCTTCTTCGATGCACCTTTGTAGAACCTGGGAGATGTTGCATTTGTAGAGTTCTCCGTTGATGATGGTAAATTCTTTGGATCGCTGAGTGATGCAACGGGCTTCTATTACATCTTGCGGTAAGAGTTTGTGTATCAGATAGTTGAGGAAGGGTCTTGTCCACGCTGGTTCTTCGAGTAACGGTGGTTCTTGTTCTGCCTCCGCATTGCCGGCTGCCGCTTCGTCGACTAACTCTGCGAGAGCTGCTTGTTCGGGTTTGCTGGGTCCGTCGGGCGCTGCACTCGTGGAGGCTGCTTCATTAGTTGGTGCTGGTTTAGGTGCCTTCGCCGTTTTAATGGACCGGTGTCCAATGAAAAAAATAGCGCGCTATCTTAAATAGTGTGGCCCTCCAAAAAACGCTATGCATGCTATAGCTCGCTATTAGCGCACTATTTTTCAAAATAGCGTCTGACAAAAATATATGATAAATCAGGATTTCAGTAGCTATATATACCATTCTTCAGCTAAACATCAAATACATGTAGATAACGTAGTACATAGCTCCATTATTATTACAGTCGAAGTTCAACAAGTATCAAATAGACATAGATATAGTCCAGAATTCAAATCACACAAAAAAGTAGGAACTAGGAAGTAGTTTAGTAGCATGAACAAGACAACAATTCAACAAGGAGCGAGCAGGCAACAACATAGCAAAACTTGCAGAAGTAGTAAATGAAAGGCATCATCATCAGAATTTGAAGAACTTAATCACATGAACTAGAGGAACTCATGCCAGAGGAGTAGGGATTAGGGATTTAGGGCACTGAGTGGGCCAAAATGGGCTATTGAAAAAGTCATTTTGAAAATAGTGTGCTATAGAGAAATAGCGAATAACGCGAATAGCCTGCAATAGCGCGTCTTTAGCGCGTGTAGCGCCATAGCGTGGCTGAAGTGCATAGCGTAGAGTTCAGCTTCCAGATATGCTATAGCGTCGCTATTAGCGTGAAATAGCGCGCTATTTTTTTCATTGCCGGTGTCTGATGCTCTCAAGGAAAACGCCGGGAGGTACTGGTCCGCGTGTGGATCCGATATTCGCGAGTTTGTCGGCTTTCTTATTGTTTTATCTTGTGACGTTTGAGTTCACATCCTTCAAAATCACCTTCTAGGATATTATAGAGCTTCTGGTATGCTGACATGTTATCTGCGACTGCTTCAAAATCTCTCATTGTTTGCTGGACGACAAGATTTGAGTCGTCGTAGATGAGTACACGAGTGGCACCGCAGGCTTTTGCCATGCGCATGTCGTGGAGGAGTGCTTTGTATTCTGCTTCATTGTTGGATGCCTTTTCAAAATTGATATGGAGTATATATTTTAGCTTGTCTCCCTTGGGGGAGATTAGCACGGCGCGGATCCTTGTTGTCTCTTGGATCCGTCGAAGAACATTTTCCACGAGTTGGAGAGTTCTGGAGGGCCAGGTGTTTGGACTTCCATCCACTTGACGACGAAGTCGGGAAGGACTTGTGCTTTGATTGATGTTGGGTGCTTGAAGCGTAGGTCACGAGGACAATGCTCGAGTTCCACTGGGTGACTCGTCCTTTGGCGCCCGGGTTGTTGAGAATATCTGAGAGTGGTGCATTGATGACCACTTTTATTGGGTGCTCGACAAAGTAGTGCAATACCTTGCGAGAGGTCATAAAGACGGCGTAGACGAGTTTCTGATAGTGCGGGTATCTCTATTGTGCACGTGTGAGGACTTCGCTGAGGTAGTAGATCGGTCTCTGGATGCCTCGTACTTTTCCTTCCTTAGTGCGCTCAATGATGAGTACGATGCTAACGAGGCTGCTTCGAGCGGCGATGTAGAGGTATAGGGGATCTTGTTCCATGGGGACTGCGAGGACTGGTGGAGTTGATAGGGTTTTCTTTAGGTCCGTGAATGCGTTTCTCGCTTTCTCTGTCCATTCAAACTTTCCACCTTTCCTGAGTAGCTGGTAGAAAGGTAAGGTCCTTTCCCCTAGCCTGCTGATGAAGCGGCTTAGGGAAACGAGTCGTCTTGTGAGTTGTTGTACTCCATTTATGTTGACGAGTTCTTGCATTGTGGCGAGTGCTTGAACTTTTTCTGGGTTGGCTTCGACTCGTCGTGCGGACACCATGTATCCTAGTAGCTTGCCGAATAGTATGCCGAAGACGCGTTTCTTGGGGTTGAGCTTGATGCGGTAGTGGTTGAGTTCTCCGAAGGTTTGAAGTAGGTCTTTAAGGAGTGTATTTGTCTGGTAGGTTTTGATGACGATGTCGTCCACGTAGACTTGGACATTTCCTATTTGATCTTTTAAGCATGCTTGCATCATCCGTTGATAGGTTGCTTCGGCGTTCTTGAGTTTGAAAGGCATTGTCATGTAACAGAACACGCCGTAGGGGGTGGTGAACGATGTGTGCTCTTCGTCTTCCTCTTTAATCCTGATTTAATTGTAGCCTGAATATGCGTCGCAAAATGAGACGAGGTCGCAGCCTGCAGTGGAGTCGATTATTTGATCTATCCGTGGCAGGGGGAAGTGATCTTTCGGGCAGTGCTTATTGACAGATCCGTAGTCGACACACATGCGCAACACTTTAGTGTCCTTTTTTTGTACTAACACAGGGTTTGCGACCCACGTGGCCTTCTTCCTTTCGTGGATGAATTTGGCGTGAAGTAGCGTGTTGACTTCTTCTCCCATGGCTCTGCATTTTGGCTCTGATAATCTTCGCAGATCTTGTTTCACTGGTTTGGTGTTTGGATAGATCTGTTGTGCGTGTTCGGCAAATTCTCGCGGGATTCCTGGCATGTCGACTGCACACCAGGCGAATATTTTCCATTCTTCGCAGAGAAATCTTAAGAGAGTGCTCGCATGTTCTTCGGGTAAGTGGGCGTAGATCTGCACCATCTTTTCTGGGTCTGTCAGGTGCACATGGTGGGTTACCATGTCGCTATCAACACTGAAGTCTCGGGTGATCTCCTTAAGCTCGCTGCGACTGGCGAGTGGGAAACGCTTCTGTCTACCACAATGGATATCTCCGTGAGTTCCTGTTGTGCTCTGAGGGTTTGGAGACTTGATGAAAATCTCAATCACATTTGTCTGATTTGAGGAAACATCCGTTGATCGTGATGACCCCCGCATGTCCTGGCATCTTTAGCTTGAGGTATGGATAATGTGGGACGACCATGAACCGGGAGAAAGCTGGTCGACCGAGTATGGTGTGGTATTGTGATTGCTAGTCTACCACATCAAACCCGAGGGCTTCCCTTCTGAAGTTGTCTCTGCTCCCAAAGATGACGTCGAGGTTGATTTTTCCTAGGGGCGAGACTGCTTTGCCTGGTATGACGTCATAGAAGGTGATATCTAAGGCTTTCAATGCGGAGTGTGGGATCAACATCTTGCGTAGGGTGTTGTTCAAGATGATGTTCATGTTGCTGCCCCCGTCCATGAATCCTCGTGACATGTCGTAGCATCCTATCTAAGCTTCAAGGACCAATGGGGCGTGTCCTGGTCTGGGGACAACTGGCGGGTGATCCCTTTGTGATAAGGTGATGTCGACCTCTGAGTCGCACAGGTAGCATGGTGCTTCTACTTTGAGTTTTGCTTCCATGTAGATTTGGAGGTTGCTTGCTTCTTCTTTCTTTTTTGATGAGCGCCTTCTTGGATCATTTACACCCGACCGTGCACTAACGGGTAGGTTTCTTCCTCGTCAAGTATTGATGATGGGGTTGCTCATCGAGTGCGCTTTTCTCTATGTTGTACGTCTTTCTTGTGCGCCTTGGAGAGTTCACCAAAGAGTCAGCACTTTCCGAAGTTGTGGGTCGCTCTGAGCTCTCCTTCCTCGTCCACACAGGAGTGGATTGTGAAGATCCCATCTAGCTGTTCTTGCAGTGTGAGAGTGTTCGAGTTGCTTATCCTTCTGCTTGATGGACTAGTTGGTGTTGTCTTAGTGTCTTGTTGTTTGACCTCGCAGGTGTGTGTGCAATGCTTTTTGCGAGAGCGGTTTCTCGATAAAAAGTCAACTCCGTCGTTTATGCAGAAGTCTCGGATTTGCTTGGCGAGGTCATGTGGCATGCTGGTGAGGTTGTAGTGACCGGTTGTGGTGCATCCCTGCGAGTAGCGTGGCTAAGTTTTGGAGTCGATGTGTGGTCGAGTGCTTGGGTTGTCAAAAATTTAATGTTGGTTTCCGGCTCTGCAACTGGAGCTGGTCGCGGTTTCGCGAGTGCCAGTTGAACTTGGTTTGCTGGTCGGCGGGTGGCTCGCCGCTTGATGTAACTCTGGAAACCTTCGAAGGCTCGAGCCGATCTTCCGTTTCGATCGGGTGCGTTCGATCACGAGATCGGGAAGTGTGCGGTGAAGTAGATGGTTCCGAGTAGAGCGGTTCCTGCTTGGATCATCGATGATGTCATCGAGTTGTCGGCTGCTGAAGATGGAACCGCCGACATCGTGGATCCAACCTGCGTCTTCCCCATGGTCGGCGCCAATTGACGAGGAGCGGCCTCGACAAATCCCATGTTTAGGAACCTTGGGTTTGATCGTAGAAGAACGAGTCCAAGGTGGTGATCTCATCGACTAACAAGAGAAAGGGATTACCCAGGTTCAGGGCCCTCAATCGGTCAAACCCCTACTTCCTGCTCGATGTATCATATGGTGGATGAGATTATAGTGGAGGCTCCAGCGAGATTGATCAAGCCAGAGATGTTGTGGGGGATATTGGATGACCTAGACGTCCCCTCTCCCAGCCTTATATACTAGGCTGTGTCTCCAGGAGTCCATCCAGGTTTACACAGAGAATTTCCTATTCTATCTAGTCTTGGTCGCCAAGTCTTGGACTCCATGTCGGCTTAGTCGTCGGTGCTTCGGGTGGGTCCATCTTGGGCCACCCGAAGCCTTTTGTGGGCCGCCAGCTATGACACACATCAGGTACCCTCACGGTGAGGAGTCGTGGGGGTATCCCTCGTCAGACACGGTTCTGGACAATAAATTTCAGAAATTGATATATTATGATTTAAACTTTGATATTCAATATATTTTAAACCGTAAGTCAGATTCAAATAATTTATATATCAAACTTGATCAAAAAATACAATGAATACGGATACACTATCCGTATGTCCACCACCCCCCTCTATCTTAACAAACATGAGACTCCCCCCCCCGGGGGGGGGGCCTTTGCCTGATCACCCAGAGCTGACAGTTCACCCTCGGATGAATTTTCGCTCCGAGCAAAGCATCTAGCACTGCATTAGAACACCGCCAACAATGCATCTGCCATGTCATGCATTTGTGTTGCATTTGTTTGCATTATATTTATTGTTTCTCCCCCTTCCTTCTGGTAGACCCCGCGATTGTCGCCGACGACATCGTTGAGTACGACTACTACATCGACGACCAGACCACTACTGTTGAGCTTCTTGGCAAGCAGAGTCATTCCCCTCTTCCAGATATCATCTACCTTTTTCGTACTATTTCTTACATTAGGCATTGATGTTTCTATTACGATAATTTCTATTTTATTACATAACCTATTTTTGTCGCTTTTATTATTTTACCCTACTTTTTCCTATGCTGCTTAGTTTAGCTTACAATAAAAATCAGTTGGCCCTATGCCCTTGTCCGTTTGCTATGCTTAGTCATCAGGCCGCGATCACTCTGGGGAGTGAATGTGGGGACTTTACATTATTGCAACTTCATCGGAACATGAGAAAAGGTAAGGAATTGGGTGACCCAACGATGCCTACGAGAGGTATTGCGACGAGATGACAGGGTAGGCATTTACCGGTGTGCGGTGGTCCTAGACTCTAGTTGTTGTCCGCGATATACCCTTTGAACCACGAAAGTTGGGCGACTCCTAGGTTTTTCGCAAAATAAGGTAAGGAGATGGGCCACCACTAAGGGTACCCGCGAGAAGTGAAGAGACAACAAGGCAGGCGAATACCGCCTGGAGAGAGAGGTGGGCCTGGCTTCTCTTCGTTGTCCGCATGTTACCTAGTCGGAGCGACGATAACGGTCGTCTTCGCAAGATATTAATAATGCGCTTAATGGATCGATGTCAATGATCTGAGATGGCCACTGGCCTATACGATCTACCTCCACGTGGGATAATGAGTATGGTCTCCTTAGCGTCATACGTTCTCGTTCAAAAGATTTTTAGACGTCAACATCACTTGCGGGCTAATTGTCGGGATTGGGCCGCCTGTGCTCTTGCTAAGACAGGTGGGTCTGCTTCGCCGGCCACCAACACACCGTGTAGGAGTGCAAAGGGTGATGGCGCAAGACCCCTGTGCACTTAGGAGTTAGACCGGCTGGTTGGCCTCTCTATTGAGCCTAGGATGGTCTACGATGTGTCAGATAGCCTCGGTCCGGCATTCCCCATAAAGGTGTGCGCGACCCTGGAGATCCAAGCGTGCAGGGAAATAGTAGTGCAACCCCTACAGGGAAGTAATCTATTCAAATAGTTGTGTCCATGGTAATAGGACACTCGGTGTTGTATCCGTATTTGCAACTACAGCTTCAACTATTATTGCTATAGTATAAACTGTTGTTATTGTTCCCTGGATTGCTTTCTCATAGGTTTGTCGAGAAGGGATCACGGTACTTGATGTTATTACTGCTATATATATCATTATTTATACAAACTTATAAATTGTTGGCTATTCGCTTCTGATGTTGCAAGATCGCTTGAAGATGCTAGTCTTCGATAAGCCTAGCTACCCCCCTTTACTCTGGATTTCTGCAGTTCAGTCCACTATATAGCCTCCCCTTTCCATTTGATACAATTGCATAAATGCTTATAATGCCTTGATGTAAGTCTCATGAGTATGCTAGATATTCACCCCCTCTTGCTTTTCTATCTTTGTTTTCTGTACATGGTTGCTGCAATCAGAAGTTGGAGCCCAGGAGAAAGAGTACCCCGAAGGTGCCTACTACGACGTGGAGATCTCCGTGGACTAGGAGTAGTTGGTAGGTTCCCAGGTAGGAGACCTCGCCTTTTCGAACTGTATCATTTGTGCTAGCCTTCTTAAGGCAAAACTTGACTGACTATGTCTATACCCAGATATTATGGTTTGTATGACTTATGTATTCGGGTCCACGTGGCCCCTGGCTTGTATTATAAATACTTTATCATATTTGTGTCTAGAGTTGTGCTATGATATTCTTACGGTGACTCTCTGATCTCGATCATGTACCTTGCATGTAGTATTAGTACATGATCGTAAATCGGGGGTGTTACAACACTACTATCTTTTAAATCCACACTACTATTCTTGAATAACTATGTGGGGACCTTACACTAGAGAACTTGGCTTGTATATTCCAATTATGAGCCTCCTCAAAATAGCTCTAGGTCTTCTTAAGCAAGCAAGTTGGATGCACCCCCACTAGTTCCATTGTAGAGCTTTCATACACGTGTAGCTTTATGTGCATCAGTTGCATGGCAATCCCTACTCCTCACACCATATATATCATATGGCTTTATCTCGCCTAATGGTTGTCCTCATTGGTGTGAGACTTTCTCAATTTTTGACTTCCTAGCCCCATCATTTTTCTCTTTGCTATCCTAAGTGCCATTTATCTTGCTTGTACTCATTCATTGCATGAGTTGCTCAAAAGTCAAAGAGGAGTTAATCAAATAGTCATGTATCTATCTAACGCTCTAGGGTATTGTTAATCAAATTGGCATGAGCAAGCAAGCTGGATGCACTCCCGCTAGCTACATTGAAGAACTTTCATATACTTGTAGCTCTATGTGCATTTGTTGCATGGCAATCCCTACTCCTCACACCATATCTATCACAAGGCTTTCTCTCACCTAATGATTGTCCTCATTGGTGTGAGTCTTTGTCACTTTTAGACTTCATACCCCATATATTTTTTGTTTGCCATCCTAAGTGCAATTGATATTTCTTGCGCTCATTCATTGCATGAGTTGCTCGAAAGTCAAAAATGAGATAATCAAATAGCCGTGTATCTGATTGACGCTTTGGGGCAATGTTATGATAAAGTTCCAAAATACCTTGTGATATATGAAGGTCGACTACGAGTTCTCAACATAAATAGTATTTTTATTCTAAACCTTCCTCACTATTGGCATGGGAACACCGGTTGGAGACATTCGATTCACGGAAAGCAAGAGCTCTTTTCCCCTTATGTTTTCTCCTTGCTTGTTTCAATACTAGATTAAACTCTTCCTTTTATATTACTTTATCTCCACTTTTTTGAGGGGGAAAACAGTAGGGCAAAACCCCACTGCAGCTTTTATATTATTAAAAAAGGTAAACAGAGTACATTACATGGCTTGAGCTAAGCCAAAAAGAAGTAAAACATTAAATTATATTGTCAAGCCATTCTTTGAATGACTCAGCATACTTGCCCTTAAACCTATATCTCCGTAGTTTGAGTTCAGAGAAATAGTGCTCCTTCCGGTGCAACATGGAAGGGTTTCTGTTCCTGAAGATTTTTTTTCATTTCTAGCCATCCAGATAGCCCAAGCAGAAGTGATGATTACCTCCATGAAGACGGGGACATCTAACTTCTGCCTGATGTCAGCAAAAGCTTCCAAGATGGATGAGTTTCTAGTTCTGGTGGGACAGACAAAGTCCCAGCAATCAGCAGCAAAAGGGCAGTCCCAAAAGAGATGATGCAGGGTTTCTTCTGCTGGACAATTGAGAGTAGCACAATTGGAAGTTTGTAAGGGGGAAGTTTTCCTCCTGAGAAGGTTCCTTGTATTCAACCTGTCATTCAGAAGTAGCCAAAATAAAACCTTGTGTTTAGGTTGACAACCACATTTCCAAACCTAGTTAAAGTGTGGTGGAACCACTTTGCATCCAAGCATTACCTTGTAAGCTTTTGCAGAACTGAAACTGCTATTACCCCAGATGTATGTCCACTGGTATTTGTTTGTTGAGTTGTTGTTCTGATTATGATGTACACAAAGAGATTCAATAACTTCCATCGCTTGGCGGGCTTGTGTCGTGTATCTAATTGACGCTTTGTGGCAATGTTATGATAAAGTTCCAAAAGACCTTGTGATATATGAAGGTCGACTACGAGACTACAAGAAAAAAGAGTCGCTGACGGCAAACACATGAAAAGATGATGGCAAAGGCTTTGCCGTCAGCTCCACGACGGCATCGGTAGTGAGCTTCTATGCCGCCAGCGTATAATCGACCGATGGCAACGACTTTGCCGTCAGCCTTTTTGCGCCGTCTGACGGCATAGCAACTCCTACGGCCAGTCTCTGACTTCACACCGTGGGCTAAGTTAACGGTGTGCATTGCAGTCAGCTAGCGTCCCGGCTGACGGCAAAGCCCTTGCCTAGGTCCACATGTCAATAGTTTGTCGTTAGCTACGCCTTGGCGGACGGCATAGAAACTCGCTATGGGTCCGTTTGTCTGCCCGAGATATGCCGTCAGCTTAGAGTGGGTTGACGACATCCAGCCTACTCTTTGCCGTCAGCCAGCGGAAGGCTGACGGCAAAGCCTTGACCAAATGGTCACTGCTACAGCCCAGATTGCACAGGCTGCTGCCACGTGTCCTCTTTGTCGTCAGCTTGTCGACCGCAATGACTTTGCCGTCAGCCAGCTGACGGCAAAGCTCTCTATTTCTTTCTTTTTAATTTATTTTCTTTAATTCCCTGCATTAAAACAATAATATATATATATATATATATACAGATATATTATAGTCATACAACCACAAAGTCCACATGATATAAACGATATAAAGTCATACAACCATCTCCAACCAACAAGTCATACAAAAAGTGCCAACATGATATAAATGTACAAGTCATCTCCATCCCACAAAGTCCACTAGCTAGTGCATACATATAGTTTAAAACAGTAACAAGTCGAGTACATAACCACACGCGTCTACAAAGGCCACCACTATGCAAAGCGTGCATACAAATAAGTATCCATCCTAACATCCTATATCTACAACAAGAAGCATCCATCCATGCATAAAGGCAAATCTTCAAAATGAAAACCTAATCATATGTTAGTTACTGAAAATAAGAAATCCAAAATGATGAAAAGAAAAAAGAAAAAGAAGAACAAGGAGAAAATAGTAAGGAGAAGAAGAAGAGAAGAGGAAGAATAAGGACAAGATGAAAAGAAGAAGAGAAGATGGATAAAAAAAATAAGAGAAAAAGGAAGAATAAGAAGATATTTTACTTTCTTTTTCACCTCTTTCTTCTTCACTTCTTTCTTTTCCTCCTCTCCTTCTTATTCTACTATATCTCATTTTAGATCTAACTAAGTCATTAATTCATTTTTGAGCTTTATATGCGA
The DNA here is from genome assembly GCA_950022295.1 of Bromus sterilis. Lineage (NCBI taxonomy): Eukaryota > Viridiplantae > Streptophyta > Magnoliopsida > Poales > Poaceae > Bromus > Bromus sterilis. The sequence continues at coordinate 238,271,088 of OX465599.1, read as the reverse complement.
AGTGTAAGTCATTTTTAAGGTTTATAAGCCACTTATGCTAGTAAATTCATTATTGAGCTTTTATAAGACAAGTATAAGTCATTGTTGAACTTAATAAGCTTATAAAATCAAATTTGAGCTTTACAAGCTTATAAAGCCAAGTTTGAGCTTTATAAGCTTATAAAGTCATTATTGAGCTTTTATAAGCCAAGTATAACTCAATTTTCATCGAACTAAGCTATTAATATCATTTTTTAGCCTTATGAGCTTATGAAGTCATTGAGGAGTTATTATAAGCCAAGCATATGCCATTTTTGAGGTTTACAAGCTTATAAAGCCAAGTATAAGCTTTATAAGCTTATATAGTCATTTTTAGCTTTTATAAGCCAAGTATAAGTTAATATTTATGTAAATAAGCTATTAATACCATTATTGAGCTTTATGAGCTTATAAAGTCATTGATGAGCTTTATGTAACTTACCGGAGGCCACCTCAAGGCTGAGAAGCGCCGCCACGTGGGTTGCTCGGGGATTCACAAGGAGATTCCTGTGGGTTGTGAGATGCAGCTCCGAAATTACGCTGCAGCAAAGTATGAGTTGCAATGTGGTAAGCATGATGACACTTGATGGTATAAGACCGGGCTATATTGATCATTGAAAGAAACTTACCGTTCCGGGAGGAGAAACGATAGGCGTCATCATCAGTGGAGGGGTAAGACCTTGCTTTTCCCACATACTCTGCGAGTTAGTTTTTGAGGACTCAAGCATGTTAGCAAGTGAACCAAACATATGCATGTGCATTCTTGACGGATATATATGCAGAAGTAATAACTTACCGAGAAGAGGTCGTACATGGCCTTCGTCTGGGAATTATTGCGTGCCCTCTCCTCCTCGAGTATCCTCTGGGTCCTCTCCTCCGCCAGCCGGTCCCTCTCCGCAAGCTGCTCTGACCACATCTCTTGTGTCGCATGTCTCTCCCTCTGAATGGCGTCCTGCAAACACTCAGCAATATAGCAATTAATGTCATCATCACTATGCAATATAAATAACGGAAGGAAAATTGAGACAAAGTTATACCTGGATAGCAATGTCAACTGGCCGCAGGTGAGGTCGTACAGCAGGAGCGGAGCTCGTTTGCCTCGCCTTGATCTGAGGTAGAGTCTCTGGGCAATGTACGAAGCCATTGCACATGGAGGTGCTGCCATGATCTTACCACCACAAGAAATCATCAAGGCCTACGGATCCATCTCCTCCTCGCTCGGGTCAAACTGTGGACCGCGTAGCTCATTCACCACCTCAGAATAGGCCACCATCTTGTGGTAGGCTGCAGCGCTAGTGTACGCCTCAACACCGTCGCTCTCGGAATATGCCTTCACCGTTTTGAACTTTACCTTATGGGCCATGGCAAATGAGCGAAATCCCTTAGGCACAGGCTGATTATGGTGTTTCGCCTACAATGAAAAGCAAAGTATCTAATCAGTACAAGAAAAAACATGAAACAAATCAATTGATTAATGATGAAATGACATGAAACTGAAAACAAGGCACATACCCATTTTTTGGCGTACTCGTTGACGTTGAGATTGCCTTGGTGGTGTGCCACACCTACCATTTGTGCACGCCTAGCCTTGGCGCTTTTGTGGGTGGACAACTAGGCATCACTGAGCCATTTGTCCACTATCACCTCAAAGCAATCCATCTTATTTGCACACCATCTCGGGGGGCGACTATGAATTAATAAGCTTATAAAGGCACTGAATAGCTTTTATAAGCCAAGTACAAGTCAAGTTTTATGCAACTAAGATATTAGTATCATTTTTTAGTTTTACAAGCTTATAGAGCCAATTCTGAACTTTATAAAATTATGACGCCAAGTTTGACCTTTATAAGCTTATAAAGCCAAGTTTGAGCTTCATAAGCTTATAAAGCAAAAGTTGGAGCTAACTAGGCCTTACTTATAAGTGTAGGAATTTGAATTAGTTAGTAATTTACCTCAAAGTATTGTTCCTTCTTACGGAAAACTTTTCTACACTTCTTCTTGGCCTTCTTCACGCCCTTCTTGGCGTACCAATCTCGAACACACTGAACACACATCTCATGCCCCATGTTCGTGAGTAGCCTCACTATATCCTTCTCGAGATTCTTCTGGGCCGCCGACTCAATCCCCTCCTCAACCCTATAGTAGCACTGAAATTGCATCGAACACATGCTTAGATGAGTGAAATGATTCCAACACTAATAAATGATTTCAATGCTTAGAATACTTACCCAAAAATTAGCCACCACCATATTGGCTCTGGTACGACATTCAACATTGTTGATGCGTTCATCTGGCGGGGCCGGGCGACTTTTTAGTGCGACCAAGTGAGGCCGGGCTCAGGAACCCTACCCTCAATAGGCAACTGCACTAGCCCGGGGAACTGATCCTTAAGCACGGCACCAATGAGGTAGTTCGGATTCCGGACACCTTCGGGGTAAGTCCAAGCCCTGCAAAATAAGAACACAAAGACATTAGTTGTTGTTGGAACATATGTACATGTATGATATATAGAAGGAACACAAAAAATTCATCAACTTACTTCTCCCCATCTGGCGCAATCAACAACCTCTACGCAGGGTCCGGTCGTGGTGGGAGCTGTGTTATACCACGCTAGTACACATGCTTCTTGGAAGAGGATCTCCCCTAACCCCCTCACCCCCAGCCCCGACATCACTATCATCATTGCTATCCTCAGCATCAGCATCATCATCATCAGTTCGAGCACGCTCATCCCAAGGATCATCCCAACGAGGCTCCGCCAACTGCCTCGGTGCCTCCGGTGTCTCCGACTGCACCGGTGCCCGCTGCTTCGGCGCCGCCGACTGCACCGGTGGCTCCTGCACCGGTGAGACTGTCCTATGAGTGGGTGACTCGGCTAGGGGTGGTGGTGAGTCGCTTCTATCATCCGCCCTGATCTCTTTTGAGGGTCCGCCTACTCGACCACCTCCACGACCACCGGGTTTAGCTCTCTTTTGCCCTTTTCCCCGACCTCTCCCACGAGGCTGCTCAGCACACGCCGACGGCGAGCTGACTGCTACAATATCCACCAGCAACTCTCTCCTTAGAGGTAGAGGTGGTCGAGAATCCACCGGTGGGTCATTCGCCCTACGGCTCGCCATGTGTCAACACCTGTTACAGAGTAACGATGAATTAGTACAGTAAGGAAATAAATAATACAAATTCATATATACAAAAAACAAACATATGCATATAAAGATGAATTAGTACAGTCAGGAAATAAATAATACAAATTCATATCTACAAAAAACAAAAGAAATTTGGGATGCATACAACTAATGATATTCGGGATCATTTGTATCTTCTACAGGATCAATAAAAACATCATCGTCACTATCACGCTTGTCGTCATGAATGATCTCTTCTCCGGGATCGGGTTCAGCGACAACCACATTTCGAAAGCCTTTTTGTAACCAGTCAAGCAATGATAGGCCATCCGCATCGGTAACCTCTTCGTGTTCCACTTCTTCCTCTTCCTCCTCATCATCATTGGTAACCTCTTCGTCTTCCACTTCTTCCACTTCCTCCACATTGTCATTATCTAGTTCCATGTTCTGACCAAACGTAGAGGTGTTTCCGGAATGTTTTTTGTCCACACATGTTTCTTGGAATAATTCTCCTTCATATGTGTCTGGGTGTATGTGAGGTTCATAATCTTCTTCATTAGGGGCAGGTAGTTTACCATGTGGCGGCACGTCGTACACGACATACCATTCTACGAGATTCTTTACACTTTGGCAGGCCTTGATGGCGTGGAAGTGGCAATGTCTTCTCGCCCTTCGTTGGTTACCCCAAGTGGAAGGTGAGATGTAGGATAGCAGCAAATTTCCCTCGGTGAAGATACCGAGGTTGAGTTCTTCTTCTGGACCTGCACACAAAACAATTAACTTTGCTCCCAATGAAGTTAAGAGAGGTTGTCAATCTCTCCGGTCTTGTTGTTTACAAAGGGTCAAACACACAAGGGATAATGATAATGATGATAGCAACTGAAAGTAAATACTGAAGAGGAAATAAGATTGTAAAAAATGATGAGGATATGGACCGGGGTCCCGTGATGTTCACTAGTGATTTCTCTCTCCCAAAAGACAAAAAAATTGCTATGCGAGGTAAACAAATTACAGACGGGCAATTGACAGGACTATAAACGCACTTCAATGCTAACTATGCTACAAAAGAAAGGAAGAGGCTCATAAGCATGGGCAGTACACCAAAATAAGTAGACTGAAATCCATCTGCATCTACTACTAATCATCCACCTTGAGATATCTATCCAGAACATCTCGCTGGTATTAAGTTGCGAGCCCCACCCAAAGTGTAAACCCAAAGCAACAGACAACTGCATTAAAAAGAACTTTGCGTAAAGTAAACAATACTTGCAACCGCGGTTACAAGCACCGTTGTTTTCCCCCTTGTGGCCACAGCACATCCCCTAGACTCATGTTTATGTCACTCAAGCGTGTCATCAGGGGGAATGTACTCACAATCGAGCATAATGTTCCCTCTTGGAGTCACTACCTACTACTTGGCGAAAGCAATAAAAAGCAACGGAGAACATGCAAGAATTATTTAGGAACGAAAATATAAGAGATGAAAACCAAATATATAACTCTATTGCGATCTGAACATAATCTCATAATCCATCAGATCCCATAAAACTCGGCATAGCCAAAGCAGAAGAATTACATATGTCCCTCGATCATGTAGGGCAGCTCACGAGGTCTAAACCATGAAGAACATAGAGGGGAGGAGAACATCACATAGCTACTGATCACGGACCCATGGTCCAAGGAAAACTACTCACGACACATTCGGGAAACGTCCATGGTGGAGGAGAATCTCTCGAAGGTTGATCCTCCCTCCGGCAGGGTGCCGGGAAGGGTCCTGACGGCGCTCCCGAACTTGGAAGCGCGGAGGCAGCGGAACAGAGGCGAGTTTGCGAAATAGAGTTCTGTCTTCGGAGTTTTCCCGTGACGGAGAATAAATAGGCGAAGGGGGGCAGCCACGAGGGCCACCAGGGGTCCTGGCGCCCCCTGGCGCGGCTAGGCCCCTGGACGCGCCAGGTGGCCACCTGGTGGTGGGACCCTGGCCCTCCTTCGGGCTTCTGGAGTCTTCCGACACGCTGATTTTTATCTTATTTTTCCCGGATTTTGGGAGCACTTTTTATATGGGGAAAACTGAAATAGAAAAACAGCAGAAAACAGGAACTGGCACCGGGGTGCACTGAGTTAGTAGGTTAGTCAAAATATGATCAAAACTGTATGAAAGTGTATCTAGATCATAGAAATATCACAGAAACACATGCATGGAGCGAGTAGAAATTATCGATACATTTGAGACATATCAGGCCCATGGAAGATAGAAAACGTGTGTGGCCTGTTGAGCCACAATATAAACATCGGCAACATTTAAACGGTTCTTCCGTTTAATTTCAACTAGCCCAACATGCTCATGAGTTTGCCTAGTGTCCTTCAGATCGAACTAATGACATTTGAAGACAACGGCGTTCGGAGGATTTTCACCATAATATAGCAGTTCGTATATTTCTTCAACTATTCCATAATACTCGACACCTCCATCTATTGCCGACACACCGGAATTCGTTGTTTTCCGATCGGGCATAGTTTGCTCTTTTCTACCAGTACGAAAGCATACCCATTGATGTTGTATTTTTCATATGTATGGACCTTAAAGTCAAAACCATTTGCGATTTGTCTCAATTCTGCGTCCATCGACTGTGAATTAGCCTACAAGTTGAAATGGAAAGGCTTTTTTATTAGTCTGAACTGAGACGACGAAGAAATGAAAATGTCCTATATATTATATAAGAAGTACCGTTTGTGCAAACCAAGAGATGAAACCGGAATTGCCGCCTGCCCGCTTCTCAAGAAGATTAATCTCTTCGATGGAGTCTTTTTCGATCGCCACTCCATTCGAGAATTGCGCGACGAATCGACTGTATCAAATAATAAAGAGAAGTTAGACACAAAACTCGCCAAGAAGTTGCGGAACAATTAATATGTACCGAGCACTTACTCGATGTACGGCCGCACTTTTGTCATGTTGGTCAAGATATACAATGTAATGATGCCCCATTCCTCGAAGGCAACATCTTTGTGTTCATAACCCCACAAGGTGTGAGGCTCCCTTTAAAGAGTTTGAACTTGGATTCATGTCCCTCGGGGTTGCCAGTATTGTACCGGGGCTTTGGATTATGCAAACTGTGATTAGTGGCAGCATAGTGTGTTGTCATGAAGTTTGCCGCTTCCTCGACAACGAAGGCCTCAGCCATTGATGCTTCAATTCTCCATTTATTTTTACATTTTGCTCGAAGCGTCTTCTGCATTTTCTCAGTTGCATAACACCAACGGTTTTGCACAGGGCCACCCAATCTTGCCTCCATCGGTAGATGCAAAATCATATGCTGCATCGGATTAAAGAAACCCGGTAGAAAGATCTTCTCTGACTTGCATATCAACTCCGGCGCCAGTTTTTCCATCTCTTCTATCACAATAGGCGATAGTTCTTTAGCACAAAGAACACGGAAGAAATAGCTTAGCTCTCCCATTACTAGCCATTCATCCTCGGGGATGTAGCCGCGCATAATCACTGGCATTATCCGCTCAAGCCATATGTGCCAATCGTGACTCTTCAGCCCAAAGATTTTCAACTTTTCAAGACTCGCTCCCCTTGCTAGACTCGTTGCATACCCATCGGGGAACATCAACTTTTTTTCACCCACGTGAAGATTTCCCTCATGTGTTCCCTTTTAAGATTGAACCAGGCCTTTGGCTTCTCCCAATTCTTCTTCCCTTTCGGTTGTCGCATGTTCAGTGACTTCCTATTACACAGACTCTCCTGATCGACTCTAGTCTTAACATTATATTTCCCCTTATCAGTGTTGAACAATGTACCAAAAAGGTCCTTACCCATATATTTTTCAGTGTGCATCACATCAATGTTGTGTGGAAGATCAAGGTCTTTGAAATAGGGGAGATCGCAGAAGCATGGCTTGTGGGTCCAGGCGTGTTCCGTATTATATCCCAAGAAATACCCTGGCCGGTTCGGATCAGGCTCTAGTGAGTTCAACTGATCAAGAATTTATGCGCCTGTCATCATAGGTGGTTCCTTGTGCTCAACAACTTTACCTTTGGTGAAATTCTTCTTGTCTTTTCTAAATCCATGGTCCAGAGGAAGGTATTGTCTATGAAAGTCGAAGCAAGAATACTTGCGACCCTCCGGCAGCCAATGAAACTTAAGAGCAGCCTAGCATTGCGGGCATGGGAACCTTCCATGCACACACCATGCAACGAAAAGTGCAAAGGCCGGTAGGTCATGCATGGAGTACATCAACCAAGCATGCATTCGGAAGTTTGTTTTGCTAGCTGCGTCATATGTCCAGATCCCATTATCCCAGGCTTCTTTCAAGTCATCCATCAACGGTTGCAAGTACACATTCATATTTTTGCTGGGATAGTTGGGCCCCGGAACTATCAACGTCAAGAAGATGTGCTTTCTTTGCATAAGTACTCCAGGGGGCAGATTGAGGGGCATGATGAATACGGGCCAACATGTAACGCCCCGATTCACTAAGAATGCAAGTCTCTGTGCATTCTGTGCTAGTCCCTAGATCAATAGCTAGCACACACAGTACATGATGTGATATCAAGAATAAACCACATGTCATACATATTACATCGAAGATCCAGTATTACAATAAACCATACCTGCATAGCTCAAGGCTAGCTTACAAATAGAATACAATGGAAAAACAATAAAAGCTTCATGGAGTCCATCAACTCCACCGGCACAGTTGAGTATAGACATTGTAACCCTACCATGCATCACTTACTCGTCGTATACAATCCTGCAACACCGAAGGTTACAGCCCGACAACGGGTCAGTACATCTGATTTGTACGGAAAGTCACACGAAAAAGGATATAACAGACCTACTTCTACATGCAAGGATAAGTCAAAGGAAGGCTTATGGTTTTATTTTGCAGAAAGCTGATTTTTCCTTAGTCTGCCTAAATCAAATTTTAGTTTATCTTACTACTTAAGGTTGAATTGGGCTACACCAGTTCCAACCCATACCCTTTATTAAATCTTTCCCACTCAAGTTCTATTAAGGTGAAACATCTCTCAAGATCCTCTAATAACAGTAATGCCCAAGTTGCTCAAAGTTTTCCATAACAGGGGACACGGCTAATCATGATTAGTTTTTACTCTACAGAGGTTAGTACACTTTCCCCGCTAGACTCAACCCGAAGATTGAGACGAAGTCTTTCAGAAGAGGTCACCTATACCCAACGGCAAGCCGGTACACCTACCAAAATCTACATCTGCTAGCATTGCACGGGAGAGGCTTCCTACAATGTACTCGACTAAGCCAGAGCCCATATGGCCAGCGGCTTTACATGGAAGCTACTGGTCACCAAGTATGTCTGATCTTTTTGAGCCTGGACGGCGCCCACTTACGTTCAGAGGGTAGATACCATGACGTTCTTTATACCACCAAATCACACCATTCGGGAAGCATTTAGCCCTAGTCCCGCCTTAGATAAGGCACGAGCCCCAAGATGCTCTCCCTGCCCTTCCAGAGGTGAATTATATTTAAGGTTGCTAGTCAAGTCATTAAATCCTCACACAACTCAATGTATTATGAAGCCAATCCCCGTCTACAAGCATAGAAATATATAACAATCACGAGCTAAGGCAACAAAGAATACAGGATCAGATCATCTGGCTATCCTACCAGGTTTGTAGCATAAGTATATATACTAGTCCTACACATGCATAGGGTGATAGATTGCTAAATGCATAATGAAAAATATAGGATGAGGTATGGTCAAAGTGTAACTTGCCTTGTACATTCGATGAAGTTCTTCGCTCTCACGATCTAGAATCCTCTACTCGTCACACTCTGAGCAATCTATCGTAAACAAAAGAACCCAAGTAAACAATCATGCCAACAGGAAGAATCAAAGTAACAACAAATCAAAGACGATAAGGTTTAGCAACAAAAACAACTAGGATCGATACATTATAGGTGTCGATGTGCTCGAAGGTGATAGGTGGAAGATAAACTAGAGTGAGTCAACTGGTAAAGAAGTTTCACTACAAAATATTATGACTAAGAACATTAGGAATTCAAGGTAAAGATCATGGAAAATAAATGTGTGTGGGTAATGCCGATAGGATGCTTCAAATGATCCGATATGAAAAAAGAATCACGTGAAACAGAATACTACAACACGAGTTATAGCAGGTTGAAGTTTGAATTAGATTTAAATTCAAACACATCAACAAGTATTTGAATAAGGTGGAAAGATGATGTGGACAGAAATTATATGATATGAGTGATCCTACGAAAAAGGCATCAATTCAATTGGAGCAATGGTATAAAAGATATGACCTTCATAAGGTTGAATTCAAATCTAAATAAATTCATTCAAATATCTTCAAAAGTTGACTTGATAAATTTACTGGATAGAGAAGCTCAAAAGATAAACTTAGGCTTTTGAATCACCTAAATTGAACTAATGATTTAAAAGATATAGCAAAACTAGAATTTGAGCAAAAATCTGCCCAAATAAATGTCTTCAGACATTTAGGAATTGCTAAGGAGGCACATGCGTGAATGGGTAATGGCTCTCCATAGGAAACTGATCAATCAACTACCATGTTGCCAAGAAAAAAAAAATCGATGAGCTCACCGTATACAGAAAAGAGCATGTACAGAACTAGAACATGCTATAGCTTCGGACATCAATGGCGACTGCTTCATGACTTTTCGGTGAACGAAAGGTGTCTACCGCGTGAGCCGTACGATGAGACCGGGATGGTACGGGCAGAAGCGAAGTCCGGTTTTCAGCTCGGCCGCGGCAGTGGCGTGAACCCAATGCTCAAGGTGAACTCCGGGCACTCTCCGATGACGATGCAACGACGAGCAAAGACGGCGGCGACAGTTGCCTCCGGCGAACTCCGGTGTGGCATGGTGGCGAGGTCGGCAGCCCTGTGGTGGCACGGGAGTGGCGCGGGGCTGCTTTCTCCGGCGAGCTCGGCGTGGAGGCGCGGTGGTGCTCCGGCGTATGTCTGGCCGGCGGCGTGCTCGCGCTCGAGAGGAGGGCTGGCGCGGCACCTCGGCGAACAACAGCGGGAGTCGTAGCTTGGCGCGGGGCGCACGGCGGTGGCGCGAAGGTGGCCGGCGTCGGGCGGGCGAGGAGGCGGCGCGGCCGTGGTGGCAGGCGGCGTGGGGGCGCCGGCACGGGGCGACGACAGGCACGGGCGGCTCGAGGGCGGCCAGGCAGCGTGTCCAACGGGAGGCCGGTGCGGCGCGTTGGCTCGCGGGCCGGGCGGCGCGGGAGGTGCGCGCCGGCGCGGGTTGTGGCCCGGCGGGCCGCGGAGGCGGCGGCGAAGTCCGGCGATGCGGGATGGGGCTCAGGTGGCGGGTCCTGGCGGCGGCGTTGCAGGGCCTGTGCTAGGGTTAGGGGAGGCAGTGGGGAAAAAAGGAAAAAGGGTCTCCCAAAAAAAATAGGCCAGAAAAAAAGTGGATTGGGGGCAGCTGCAATTGCGGCTGCTGTTTTTATTTAATTATTCAAATAGAAGTTTGAGAAGTTTTATGAAATCAAAAATTCCTCACAAAATTACGAAGTGAATTTCTAAATTCATAAAATCATCTCTAGAAAAAATATGCATTGTAAATATTGACCAAATTGATAACTAAAAATAATGGCATTTTTTCCAATGACTTTATTTAGTTATAAAATATTTTAAAATTCAACAAAAATCTCAAATAATTATTTAGATAATTTCCACTCCATTTTTTGAAAAAGAAATTTTATCTTCTCTCAAGTTATTATCATTTTTGAATGGAAAATTATTTAAATAACTCCAATTAAAATAAAATCACATTAAAACATTTCCAACTTTATTTTATAATGAAGGAGTCATTTTACCTTCTCTCATTTTATTTTATTAGTTGGATTTGTTTTAAATAATAAATTTCAAAACACCAACAATGAATATTAGGGAAAGTCCTTTTATTCCCTCTCATTTTTAATATTCAATTCAACTCCAAAAGTTTTAAGTCTTAGTGAAAGTCAAACATATCAAGCAAAATAATCATTATTATAATTTATTTATTAACATTCCAAATTTTAGAAAATTTTGGGATGTTACACAACAACTATACTGGGTTACCGTCATACCGAAAGAATTGAACCCATCGAGGTTAATGGCGAGTGCCACGTTCTTTGGGTCTTTGGCTTTACCTTCATTATGTATTTCATTGAACATCTTTGTAACAACCCAGTTTTCACAAAAAATTAAAAAAATTGTTTTCGGTGTGAATCGTTTGATTGCCTGATTTGTTTGCGGTGTTTGCATCCCCGATTTATCGATCGGCGATTATTTCTCCCCCTATTCTCGTATCGGATGCGTGACCGACCCCTTTCCACCACGGCACACGACCTTTGCGACACCGGGATTTCACCCGAGCACCGTCGCTACCGACACAAGTCCAGCCATCGCCACCGGAACGAAAACCCCGTTTATTTAATGATGGATTATTTCATTGGGGCGCCAAAAAATGTTGTCGGAATGTCACCGAAGTGAGGTACGATAGACGGGCTCGACGCGCTGAGCGCGTAGGTTGAAGTTTCGTCCCAATCGGAGTCCGAACGGAGTCTCGGCGGTCACGAAAGCGATCACCGGACGCGAGAGAGAGGTACCGAGGGCGTTTGCGTAAACTGGCCACCCAGCCCTGCCCTATATAAAGACCACCAGCCTCCCACATCCATTTTAGGGTTTTCCTTAACACAAATTGCAGCCACCCCCCTGAGAAATCCCAGATCTGCCTCCCAAATCCCCCTCTCCCCGAAACCCTAGCTCCTGGTCAGATCTGACCGTCGGATCTGCAGATCGATGGCCTGGAAGCGTGCCATGTCACCCCAGATCCAGCTCCAGCCTCCCACAGCCAGCACAGGGCAACCGGGCCGCGCGGGCCCGCCTTCACCGCCGCCGGGCCGCATCGGGCCGCGGCCAGCCCGCGCCTCCGCCGCCACGGCCGAGCTCCTCCTGAGCCGCGCCATGGTTGCCGCCACCGGCGACCACGGCGCGCCGCCCGCGACCTTCCCTCTCTCTCCTGTCGTGCCCATCTCCCTCTTCTCCCTCTCACCTCCTGCCGCCTCCCTCCCCTGCAGGAACCGGCGCCGCCCGCGCCATGGACAGGAGGTCCCAAGCTCCGCCGCCGCCGCATGGAGAGCCACCGGCGGCCTCCTCCTCGTCGCCTGGCCACCTCTCCCCGTCCCGCGCCGCGCCTGTCCGCCCTCCAGCCTCCTCCTCGCGCCGCCCGACACCAGTGGCCGGCGCTGTCAACCGCCGCCGCGCCCGCTCGATCAGGATCGGGAGGATCCCCGATCCAGCGCCTCCACCGCCTCTAGTTGCTGGGCCAGGCGCAACCCAGTGGCCCACTCTAGCGCCAGCCAGCCACGGCCTGGTTGGCCCAGCCGCCTCCCCCTTCCTGTTGGGCCGAGCCCATGTGGCTCTGAGGCCCCCTTTTTTTCCTTTTTTTTATTTATTTGTTCTGCTGCTGTTTTTTTTTCTAAGTCCTTTAAATATTGCTGTTGATCCCGTTTTGTACTGCGTTTTCCCGTTGATCCGTAGCTCCGATGAACGTGCCCCCAAAACTAAAGTTGCTCAGTTTTGCGTGCTCTAGCGTTCGTATGTAGAAAGTTTTTCCGTTTGAGGCCGTCTAGATAGTTTAATTCTGCGTTGAAGTGGGCATCAGGCCGTTAAATTGCTAGTTTTTCCTATTAAGTGCTGCTGTTTATATTTTGTTGCAACTTTGCATGATGATTGTGACTCATCCATGAGGCCTATTGTATTGATTCTTTTTCCTATGTGTTAAGCATCATGTGTACTTCATTTCCATGCTTTAACTTGTCATGCTTGGGTGCTTTAGCTATATTAAATCTTGTTCCAAAGTGGTGATCCTGATGTTAATGTGCTGCTGTGCTGAAAACTGTTATTTTATTGCAACTTCGGGTGAAGATTGCTTCGCAACCGTTTATCGGAATTGAGTGATTCAAATTGCATATTGTTAAGCATCATGTCTACTTTCCTCCCATGTATTGCATTGCCATGATATGCTTTCTGGTCATATATTCATTGAGCTCCAAAGTTGCTATGCTGCTGTTTTTGACAGCCACCTCTGTTTTTCACTAAGTCTGTAACGTCACGATGCCATGTTGTTTGCTTAATATCTTTTGATCTATGATGTCTATTTGCATGATTCTTTTGCCATGCCTTCCCTGTCATGTTTACTTTAGTTCCATGTCATTTGTAAGCATGTTTGCATTCATTAACCTGTTTATGCATTGCTCTAAAGTGTGCTTCGTGATGTTGGCAGATTGTGCCCGTAACTTGTTTTGCTTATATCTTTTTAACCGTAACTCCGTTTGGGGTCTTCTTTATATGTAACTTGATTAGTTTTTCGTGTACTTTGTGTTTATGCTATTGTTTGCTGTTGTTAACCAACCTAAAATATGGTTTAGGACAGAACAGTACCAAATGTTTTAATCATCGTGCGGCACTTAGTGTTATGCCATGTTTAGGTTGTGCCTCACTTAAATTGACTAGCATAGATAGTTTACTTTGTGCTTCACCTCTTTACATGTTTGTGTGCTATGCCATGCTTGATTTAGTTTCCATCTTAACAACCTTTGTTGATCACATGTAGCTAAGCAACTTGAACCACCGTAAACGTGCGGTATTCGTCGTGTGTGAACGATACCCCACTTAAACTGTTAGTAACCGTTCTCGACGATAGACCCGTATCACGTTGCCGTGTCGTGTGCTGTCTTCTTGATCTTGTATTGCTCCGTAGTAATAGTGGTGCACCGTTGATTGCTTTCCAGTGTTTCCTTCTTGTGTGCTTCCGCGGGTACCTCTCGGAGACGATGCGAGCTTGCGATCGACTACACCTTCCGAACCCGACTTATCAACAGGCAAGGACTATACATTACTTATGATCCATTCTATTTCAACCAGCGGTTTGCATGCTAGTCTAGGTTAGGTTCGATGTTTGATCCTACCACATGTTTACCGCCTCTTTCAAACCGATACAGCCATGTCCCCTCCCAGCAAACCTTGTACTAGTATGTTACTATTGCTCGTTACTCAGCCCCTGCTTAGTATGCATGCTTAGGATGCTACGATGTTTCGTTGTTACTCCTTGGTTTGGGATATCACATTATTATATTGTTGTTGATGATATGATTATTATAAATGTTGACTATATTCGACGAAGGATGGAAGGTCTAGGCTATCCCGCCCCGACGCTTTGTTCCATTCGAGTCACCTGGGATCCGAGTTCCGGGTATTGGTTTTAAGACTGAGTGTGCCTAACTGCGTGTGGGATTTTATGGGGTCCCCTTTTCTTACCTACCTAACTTCAAACATTTCTAGTGGTGGCCCAAGCTGATTTACCATTTGAAACCGTGTGTGTGCTGTTCAGCTGCCAGTAGTTTTAAAAGCAACCCGGACCAGTGAGGACTTAGTTCCCTTGCTGGCCCATCATGACTGGCTGAGGACCCGGTGTCCCATGTGTGATTAACCGGCAATCCAAACCTGGAGTCATACGGTAGAGACCAGATCGAGAGTGCGGCCGGCTCCTGAGCTGGATGTCGTCTCACCGGGGGCCACCCGGATTTGTTCGTTGTTAGCTAGAGGGACTTGTCGTTTCGGATCTCTTGGAACTAAATCATAAAATGGTTTCCTATGATGGGTAGAAACTGAGAGAGATGGGTGTGCGTGCGGAGCCTTGTAATGGGCAATTGGTACACCCCTGCAGGGTTAAATCTTTTCAAGAAGCCGTGTCCACGGTTATGGACGACTTGAGACCTACTCCTTGTTCATAGACAACAACAACTGAGATAATCTTAATATAACTTGATAAACGTGTGTGTGTGTGTGCCTTGACTGCTTCTTCTTTGTCGGGATGCGAAGAGGAGGACAAGGATAGGATAGGTGTTATGTTTGCGTAAGTAGTCGATAGCAAGACTTGTTGGAGGCGATTCCTCATCGAATGCTTGGCTTCTTATCTTACTCTCTAGATCGTTAGCTACTTCATAAATGCTAGTGCGGCAGCAACCTCACCACTTACCCTTCCTTACCGTAAACTACTAGTTGTCCTAGAATGACGAGTGATGAAGTCCTTGCTGGGTCAGTTGACCACTACAGTTGGATGCTAAGTACCTCTGTACTCATGATACTACCCCCAAACTCTTTTCAGGGTTCTTGATCGACAATAGGTATGGTGATCGACGTTTCACGTGGAGACTCGACGACGACTAGCTAGGCGGATCCCGGCGGAGGTCCTGGACCCGTGTGGTTAAGGGATCGATGTTTTTCTCTTTGCCAGTAGGCATTTGCTTGTAGTCTGTACTCAGACATGTATCTTCCGCTGTTGTATTGTATTAAGGCAGTTGTATGTCGATTGTATGAGATGTTGTATCCTTGTATCTGTAATGTTGTGATATCATGTTGGAAATCCGGGGCATATGGCTATGTCATATGTCACGGTGGGACCGATATGTGCTTCGTCCCCGGATCTGGATGGAAACATCTAGATCTGGAACAGTACCGCATATCGGGCCTTACAACTTGGTATCAGAGCCTTACCGACCGTAGGATCCCTTCTCTGGCCAAAGTCGAGTCTAGACAAAACTATTTTTTAGTTACTAAGTTAGTTATCGGAGAGTAGGAATATTTTCACTCCTTACCCTTGCTCTGGTCAGGACAAGTGTCATAAGTGTTTTATTTCTCGACTTATCCCCTTTAAAACTCTAGGATCTCGAGTGTGTGGAGTATCAGAACCGTTACAATGCCCTGCTTGCAGCGTATTGTCTCCATTCCGAGCTCAGGTGGGAATTTTTGTAGTACCTTTAGGTTCTCTGGTTTCGGATAACATCTGGGTCGTCCTTTGCACTCCATCCTTTTGCCCGGTGCTTTCACGACTTGCGTCGAAAAGCACTATCCCTTTGACCAGGTTTTAGCTGTCGTTCTTCCTCTTGACACCGACGGTTTCGTTTTTCCGACGATGTCGTCTCTCTGCGGAAATTTATCTCGACCGAAGTTCGACGTCGTTGTGGAGCGGAGTCCCTTGTTGGTGGTGTTGAAGATCGTCGTCTCTCTTTTCTCTCCCCCTCTCCCCTGGATCGTCTTGGATCTCGGGACAAGATCCCTTGTTGGTGGTGTTGTATTGTAACAGCCCAGTTTTCACAAAAAATTAAAAAATTTGTTTTCGGTGTGAATCGTTTGATTGCCTGATTTGTTTGCGGTGTTTCATCCCCGATTTATCGATCGGCGATTATTTCTCCCCCTATTCTCGTATCGGATGCGTGACCGACCCCTTTCCACCACGGCACACGACCTTTGCGACACCGGGATTTCACCCGAGCACCGTCGCTACCGACACAAGTCCAGCCATCGCCACCGGAACGAAAACCCCATTTATTTAATAAACGGATTATTTCATTGGGGCGGCAAAAAATGTTGTCGGAATGTCACCGTAGTGAGGTACGATCGACGGGCTCGACGCGCTGAGCGCGTAGGTTGAAGTTTCGTCCGAATCGGAGTCCGTACGGAGTCTCGGCGGTCACGAACGCGATCACCGGACGCGAGAGAGAGGTACCGAGGGCGTTTGCGTAAACTGGCCACCCAGCCCTGCCCTATATAAAGACCACCAGCCTCCCACATCCATTTTAGGGTTTCCCTTAACACAAATTGCAGCCACCTCCCTGAGAAATCCCAGATCTGCCTCCCAAATCCCCCTCTCCCCGAAACCCTAGCTCCTGGTCAGATCTGACCGTCGGATCTGCAGATCGACGGCCTGGAAGCGCGCCACGTCACCCCAGATCCAGCTCCAGCCTCCCACAGCCAGCACAGGGCAACCGGGCCGCGCGGGCCCGCCTTCGCCGCCGCCGGGCCGCACCAGGTCGCGGCCAGCCCGCGTCTCCGCCGCCACGGCCGAGCTCCTCCTGAGCCGCGCCATGGCTGCCGCAACCGGCCAGCTCCGGCGACCACGGCGCGCCGCTCGCGACCTTCCCTCTCTCTCCTGTCGTGTCCATCTCCCTCTTATCCCTCTCACCTCCTGCCGCCTCCCTCCCCTGCAGGAACCGGCGCCGCCCGCGCCATGGACAGGAGGTCCCAAGCTCTGTCGCCGCCGCATGGAGAGCCACCGGCGGCCTCCTCCTCGTCGCCTGGCCACCTCTCCCCGTCCTGCGCCGCGCCTGTCCTCCCTCCAGCCTCCTCCTCGCGTCGCCCGACGCCGGTGGCCGGCGCTGTCAACCGCCGCCGCGCCTGCTCGATCGGGATCAGGAGGATCCCCGATCCAGCGCCTCCACCACCTCCTGTTGCTGGGCCAGGCGCAGCCCAGTGGCCCACTCCAGCGCCAGCCAGCCAGCCAGCCACGACCTGGTTGGCCCAGCCGCCTCCCCCTTCCCGTTGGGCCGAGCCCTGTGGCGGTGAGGCCCCCTTTTTTCCTTTTTTTTATTTATTTGTTCTGCTGCTGTTTTTTTTCTAAGTCCTTTAAATATTGCTGTTGATCCCGTTTTGTACTGCGTTTTCCCGTTGATCTGTAGCTCCGATGAACGTGCCCCCAAAATGAAAGTTGCTCAGTTTTGCGTGCTCTCGCGTTGGTATGTAGAAAGTTTTTCCGTTTGAGGCCGTCTAGATAGTTTAATTATGCGTTGAAGTGGGCATCAGGCCATTAAATTGCTAGTTTTTCCTGTTAAGTGTTGTTGTTTATATTTTGTTGCAACTTTGCATGATGATTGTGACTCATCCATGAGGCCTATTGTATTGATTCTTTTTCCTATGTGTTAAGCATCATGTGTACTTAATTTCCATGCTTTAACTTGTCATGTTTGGGTGCTTTAGCTATATTAAATCTTGCTCCGAAGTGGTGATCCTGATGTTAATGTGCTGCTGTGCTAAAAACTGTTATTTTATTGCAACTTCGGGTGACGATTGCTTCGCAACCGTTTATCGGAATTGAGTGATTCAAATTGTATATTGTTAAGCATCATGTATAATTTCCTTCCATGTATTGCATTGCCATGATATGCTTGCTGGTCATATAGTCATTGAGCTCCAAAGTTGCTATGCTGCTGTTTTTGACAGCCACCTCTGTTTTTCACTAAGTCTGTAATGTCACGATGCCATGTTGTTTTCTTAATATCTTTTGATCTATGATGTCTATTTGCATGATTCTTTTGCCATGCCTTCCCTGTCATGTTTACTTTAGTTCCATGTCATTTGTAAGCATGTTTGCATTCATTAACCTGTTTATGCATTGCTCTAAAGTGTGCTTCGTGATGTTGGCAGATTGTGTCCGTAACTTGTTTTGCTTATATCTTTTTAACCGTAACTCCGTTTGGGGTGTTCTTTATATGTAACTTAATTAGTTTTTCGTTTACTTTGTGTTTATGCTATTGTTTGCTGTTGTTAATCAACCTAAAATATGGTTTAGGACAGAACAGTACCAAATGTTTTAATCATCGTGCGGCACTTAGTGTTATGCCATGTTTAGGTTATGCCTCACTTAAATTGACTAGCATAGATAGTTTACTTTGTGCTTCACCTCTTTACATGTTTGTGTGCTATTCCATGCTTGCTTGAGTTTCCATCTTAACAACCTTTGTTGATCGCCTGTAGCTAAGCAACTTGAACCACCGTAAACGTGCGGTATTCGTCGTGTGTGACCGATACCCCACTTAAACTGTTAGTAACCGTTCTCGACGATAGACTCGTATCGCGTTGCCGTGTCGTGTGTTGTCTTCTTGATCTTGTATTGATCTGTAGTAATAGTGGTGCATCATTGATTGCTTTCCAGTGTTTCCTTCTTGTGTGCTTCCGCGGGTACCTCTCGGAGACGATGCGAGCTTGCGATCGACTACACCTTCGGAACCCGACTTATCAACAGGCAAGGACTATACATTACTTATGATCCATTCTATTTCAACCAGCAGTTTGCATGCTAGTCTAGGTTAGGTTCGATGTTTGATCCTACCACATGTTTACAACCTCTTTCAAACCGATACAGCCATGTCCCCTCCCAGCAAACCTTGTACTGCTATGTTACTATTTCTCGTTCCTCAGCCCCTGCTTAGTATGCATGCTTAGGATGATATGATGTTACCCTGTTACTCCTTGGTTTGGGATATCACATTATTATATTGTTGTTGATGATATGATTATTATAAATGTTGACTATATTCGACGAAGGATGGAAGGTCTAGGCTATCCCGCCCCGACGGTTTGTTCCATTCGAGTCACCTAGGATCCGAGTTCCGGGTATTGGTTTTAAGACTGAGCGTGCCTAACCGCGTGTGGAATTTTATGGGGTCCCCTTTTCTTACCTACCTAACTTCAAACATTTCTAGTGGTGGCCCAAGATGATTTACCATTTTAAACCGTGTGTGTGCTGGTCAGCTACCAGTAGTTTTTAAACCAACCCGGACCAGTGAGGACTTAGTTCCCTTGCTGGCCCATCATGACCGGCTGAGGACCCGGTGTCCCATGTGTGATTAACCGGCAATCCAAACCTGGAGTCATACGGTAGAGACCAGATCGAGAGTGCGGTCGGCTCCTGAGCTGGATGTCGTCTCACCGGGGGCCACCCGGATTTGTTCGTTGTTAGCTAGAGGGACTTGTCGTTTCGGATCTCTTGGAACTAAATCATAAAATGGTTTCCTATGATGGGTAGCAACTGAGAGAGATGGGCGTGCGTGCGGAGCCTTGTAATGGGCAATTGGTACACCCCTGCAGGGTTAAATCTTTTCAAGAAGCCGTGTCCACGGTTATGGACGACTTGAGACCTACTCCTTGATCATAGACAACAACAACTGAGATAATCTTAATATAACTTGATAAATGTGTGTGTGTGTGCCTTGACTGCTTCTTCTTCGTCGGGATGCGAAGAGGAGGACAAGGATAGGATAGGTGTTATGTTTGCGTAAGTAGTCGATAGCAAGACTTGTTGGAGGCGATTTCTCATCGAATGCTTGGCTTCTTATCTTACTCTCTAGATCGTTAGCTACTTCATAAATGCTAGTGCGGCAGCAACCTCACCACTTACCCTTCCTTACCGTACACTACTAGTTGTCCTAGAATGACGAGTGATGAAGTCCTTGCTGGGTCAGTTGACCACTACAGTTGGATGCTGAGTACCTCTGTACTCATGATACTACCCCCAAACAATTTTCAGGGTTCTTGATCGACAATAGGTATGGTGATCGACGTTTCACGTGGAGACTCGACGACGACTAGCTAGGCGGATCCCGGCGGAGGGCCTGGACCCGTGTGGTTAAGGGATCGATGTTTTTCTCTTTGCCAGTAGGCATTTGCTTGTAGTCTGTACTCAGACATGTATCTTCCGCTGTTGTATTGTATTAAGGCAGTTGTATGCCGATTGTATGAGATGGTGTATCCTTGTATCTGTAATATTGTGATATCATGTTGGAAATCCGGGGCACATGGCTATGTCATATGTCACGGTGGGACCGATATATGCTTCGTCCCCGGATCTGGATGGAAACATCTAGATCTGGAACAGTACCCCATATCGGGCCTTACAATCTTCCACGCTTCACCATAAGAGGGGTGGGTCAACATCAAATTCCCGTATTCATCTGTACCACATCTAATTCCATCTCTGTGCCATGTCATCAGTTTTACTATTTCTTCAAGCATGTAAAGCCGTTAAAGTCTTGGTAAGATCGGTAGGTAACGAAGAATGTTTACGGGTATTTTGCTCTGTGTCTTCTCACTAAGACCGTTGTCTACGACAATATACCTATAGGACTTGCAGCGTGGACAATAATTATCATCCGCATACTCATGCCTAAATAAGACGCATCCTTTCTCACAAGCATGTATCCGCTCGATGGGCATCTTCAGTGCACCGACTATTTTGTCTGAGTGGTATAGGTTTGCAGGCATAATATTACCGTCGGGTAGAAAGCGCCCGAATAAAGTCATCATCGCATCATAGCACTCTCTTCCCAAGTTGAATTGGGCCTTAAGAGCCATTGTTTGTGCGATGGCATCTAGTTGACAAAGCTTGGTGTGCGCATGTAGTGGGAGTTTTGAAGACTCCAGCATGGCATAAAAGGCCTTTGCAGTTTCCTCTGGTTCTTCGTCCTCATGACGAGCATCGTTGTAGTCATTAATCATGTCTTCGATCCCTGTACCACAATCCTCGATGCGCTGACGCACTACCTCATGTCTGTCACGTTGGGCATGAAATGACCACAATGTATAATCAGGCATGAAACCACGCATTTGCAGGTGTTTACCCATTACATCTTTTGTTTGTTGTGAATAGTTCTTATATCTAGTGCCGGGGCACCATGTTCTTGGTTGGACAGCACTAAATGCAACCTCTAGGAACTCCTCGGTCTTGGTCAACCATTCCTTAGTCATATCTTTCTGACTAGCGTGACCGGTGTACATCCACGCACGTGTTGGGATTCAGAGTAGAAAACAAAAAAAATCGGCACTACGAAACCAAGTCCCAAGATTGGATCTAGATAGATGCAAACACAGTTAGCGATCTTGTTACCTTAACAACCGTTCAAAAGGTAGTTCTCTCGCAGCGGAAGAAGTTGATGGAGAGTTGGGGAAGATTGACGCGGTGCAATCCCTCGAACAGATCTGATCCGTGTGACGCCCCACGAACAGATCTAGAAGTCCCTCGAACGAAGATTGAACGTACGATCTCTCTACGGTTGACCCACATGTACGGTGTAGTAGATCCGGCAGGGCTCCTCCGTCCAAAGCTCGGCACCTCCAGAGTGGAGAGGAGGGAGGAGCAGCACTTCGAGATATGGTGGAGATTAGATCTACAAGAGAGGAGAGAGGAGGGGCAGCCCTGAGGCAAAAAAACAAATATGTGTGTGTCCTTGGGGGTTCCCCCTCCTCATCTATTTATAGTGGGAAGGGAGGGGAGGCCACCTTCGAGGAGGGGGCAGCCCTAGGGGTGGCGCCCGAGGGTTTCCCTCCCCTTAGGGCCGGCCAAGGAAGGGGGGAGGAAGCTTCCTTCCCTAGGAGGAAGCTTTCTCCTAGGCGCCTTCCCCACATGGGCCTTCCAAGTGAGAGGGGGCCATTGATATTTAATCCCTTTTATTAATTCTAAAACAATTCTAGAATTCACAAGAAATAAATATTAAACATATTTAGACCATCCCGAAACTTTTTCGGTCCTCCGGTTTTACCCGGTTTTCTCAAAACTCTTCCCGGTACTTTACCGGTGCCCCAAAACGATTCCGGTTTTCTCTCCAATTAAATCTCAATCACTCCGAAACTTTTCCAGTGTGTTATACTCGTGCTCCTATCACTCGAATACTCAAAAAATCTACCACCATTAAGTGTGTGACCCCATAGGTTTGGTAGAATACAAACATGAACCGAAAACTGACTTTCCTCGGATCAATAACCAATAGCGGAGCCATGGACACCCATAATGGTTCTCGCACCTACACGAATAAGAATTCGAGTGAACCTCTGGTTGACATGCCAATCCTTTTGCTTCGCGATACTTGACAAAACATGAGGTGAGATTATATAGGTATCCGCATGATCAACTAATTAATCATTATACCAATTATCCTCATCTCGGTTTTGTTCTTTTTCTCGTTCACGTATTCCGTATCCCATGTGATCTATTCACAAAGTATCCGGCCGGATGTTCGTGGATACGTAATACCGAGAGGGCCCAAAAAATATCTCTCCTGAGAAGGAGGAGAAAATCCCAACTTCAATCATCAAGTCCCTAGACATACTTTCGAGTGTGAGTGAGCAAAGCCGTTATGGCCACGCCTGTTACGGGTGGTGTTACGACAGAGTCAAAACCCACCCTCCGGTATGTAGGTACTTAACATTCTCATGGTCTATAAGGATACATGCAAATGTCAACTCATTTGATGATTTAACTCATAATACAATGATGATGAAATCTCAAAGCAAATCATACAATTGGGTCGGTTCAGCACCCTTGTTCTGGTAACAATGTGCTCCAATGGATTACCGGCATATTCAATGCCCTATGTCAGGAAAACATGACATCCATAATACACAGGTTAGTCCTAGAGGCAGACTAAGAACACTTTGTGTTTATACTCCACACCTGCATATGGGTTTTCCTCCGAAGGCAGTTAACATGCACTTGGGAAACCTCCGCATAGGCCATTGCAGTTATTGCACAGACATATAAACATTAATAATGAACCTGGAATTATAATAATACATTTTATTATTGCCTCTAGGGCATAATTCCAACAGTCTCCCACTTGCACTAGAGACAATAATCTAGTTGCATGGTTTGCTCAGACCAATGCACTTTGGTCTTCACGCTCGCTTGTGGTATAGACTTCGTCACTGAGCTTAACGCTTTTAGGCTCGTCTCAATCCTCTGTATCTTAATGTATCCCTTCATCCTTTATGAAGTATTTAAAGATAGGGCGCTATCGTTCAACATGTTTGGACTACAGTGAGCTCTTAGCTTACTTTGCTTTGATCATGATGCTCATATCAAAATATGGTTTGTGTAGATCAAGCGTTCGGAACTATGCCAATCACTATGATGGTGTTCCTGATCCAAATACCCTCCTATGCAACTTCCAGAATTTCCATGTTTCACGTCTACGTTGTAGGAATCCCGCAATGTGCCTTAGCTTGAAAAAAAAATTCAACATCCAATTTTTCTACTTAGCTATAGACCGATTAAAAATATTACAAATCATTACGAAACTATCTTTCATCTATTTGTAATGAACTCTTTAGTCTTCCTCATAGAATCTTTCTTCATCTGAGGTACTTCAAGAGAACTAATCTACTATTTAGATTACTTTGGTGCTTGTTGCACTTTTAGGACATCCAATACCTTAGTGCTTTATTTTGCTAAAATATTTATTCTCAATCACTCATATGTTATTCACATATATGATTAGAACCGTGCTCCCACTTAATTCCATATCTTATATGATTATTGATGAAATAATAACTTTTATAACTTCATCAAAACTATTACTCCAGCTTTGTGATATTTGCTTCAACTATGGACTAATCTTTGAAGCATTCTCACTTTTACTAATATCGTATAGATCATTAAATCCTTTCAGGTTGTATCATGCATACACCCTTTGTTTAATTTTCTCAGAAGAAAAATCCATTTGTCATACTTCGGAAGTATGCCGTGATTATCAGTAATTTTCCATATGAACATTCGCATCACTACACATATTGTAGTCAACCTTTTGAACTCTATCGGAAAACTTATTTTGCGATAAGTCGAGCGTTATCAACGATGAAGCTATCGTCTATGTTCAAATTTTTGATAAACCAATGCACTCTAATGATCACGTATCCTTAGGAGGGTTTTACAAAGTTCTCAACTTGATTTTGGTGGATGGCTTTCATTTCGTTTTTATGGTGTTTAAGCCATATAGTGGATTTAGTTCCCGTCATGGGGTCTTTTAGTTCACAGGTTTATCACACTTCAGAACTACATTGGTTCAATGTGAATATATAAAGTTGTGTGATACAACATCAGACTTGATCATTTCATCTCTGGAACGCATTTCAGAGTTTCATCATTCCTTTTCATCAGATGTAGGAATTTCTGGTTTGGTCACGGAATTTATCTCTACATCAAATTTCGAGTTCCATTCTGTAGAACCAAATGATTCATTGTAATCATTATCAAGCTATTAGTCCTCCCACTTAATTGTTCCAAGAGAGCTATTTTCTCAAGGAAAAATCCTATGTCCCTCGATAAATAATTTTCTCGGGTATGGTAGTGGAGGTGTTTGTTCGTAACATGATGTTTCTACAAAACTTATATTTGAGATCGAGTATATTCTAAATACATATCTCCGAAATTATGAAACAACAATTGGATCTATTATCCATGCCATATTCTTATAGGGCATTGTTTCAATAGTCATAAGACGGCGCTCTATTTAGTTCGTAAGTGGTTTCTCCAAAGAGTTAAGCAGTATAGTGAATGGGAGTGTGGTTTAAGTACATCACCGACCTCACCATGTCATGCTGGAATTTAGGGTAGAAAATAATTTTAATTCCAATATGTCATATAGGGCTTGGTTATGTGTCAAGATACTCCGTAGCTATACGGGGTTTCAGGTGACGCTAGTTTATGAACTGACTTCATACACTCAATGATGTTTGCTAAATTCTTTAACTCATTTATTTTACGATCAGATCGTCAAATATTTTATCTATGTGTGATGATGATTGTATTTGTGTTGAAACAGTTTTGAACATATTCAAAATTTCAGATATTATGTCTTGTCTAAATATCGGTATATCTATACAAGTCATTATCACAAAGTTTTATGTAAAGTACTATTTATTGGTTCTTCACACATCGATATGTGTTATTACCAATAGTTTACTAAACACTTGAACAATTCATTTAATCAATGATTTTGTCTATTAGAAAAACATTCATGTGTTAAATGACTCAAAGTCAAGAGATTGAATGACTTCATCGATATGAAGCTTCCGCATGCGCTTTCTTCTAATGCGACTAAGTCGTTTATGCTATAACAATTTTAGCATTATCATCACATAACTTAATTTATTTAGCAACAAAGAAAATAGACATAACATCAAGATTTCAACTTAAGTAATTCACCACGAAGGGTGAAATTCAAAAAGCATTAACTTTGAACAACCATTATTCAATCCGTGGATAAGGCATCCACTGTGCAGACGACATAATACGATATTAATGTTTTACACAACCTCTGAATCAAATAACTTTTATTTAAACTCTAAGATAAATCTTGATAGACGAACACCGATGGCCTTGGGTGACTTGGGCACCACTTCTGACGCGGACTTGCACTTCATTCGTTCTTCTCCTTTGAATTCTGAGAATTCCCTGTACCGATTTGCGAACCATTAGCAAACGATATGGTATCAATTTTACCTATGAAGGTGAAATAATGAAATTGTCTATTAACTTAGTATAACTTATTTATACCTTTGGTGATCAGACCACTTTTCAGATCTCCCAGATACTTCTTGCAATTCCTCTTCCAGTGCCCCTTGTTCTAGTAGTAGTGACACTCAGAATCTTTAGTTGGGCCATTCTTGGTCTTTACCTGAGATTTGGTCTTACCACCGCTCTTGGCATTTCTGCCTTTGCCCTTCTTCTTGAAACTGGTAGTGTTCATCACAGCCAACACGTGGCTTGGATCCTTTTGCATAGATGCTTCCGTAGTCTTAAGCGTAGAGAACAATTCATATGTGGTCTTGTCAAGCCCATTCATGTTGTAATTCATGATAAAGTCGTTGTAAGACGGGGGGAGTGACGCAAGGAGAATGTCAGTGCCGAGTGTTGTAGGGATCGCAAATTCTAGAGCACTCAGCCTCTGCGCGTAACCAACAAGTTTGATCACGTGCTCGCTTATGGAGCTACCTTCTGCCATCTTGCATTCCCATAGCTGCTTCGTTATTTCGTAACGTTCAGTTCTAGCCTGCTTCAAATATAGAGCGTTCAGTTGTGTCACCATGTCAAAAACGGTGAAGTTCTCAAAACGTTTCTGGAGCTCTGTATCAATGCACGTAAGCATCAAGCATTGTACTGCGGTGTGGTCATCCACTTTAGTCGCATAGACGTTCTTATCGTCCTGCGATGCATCCTCAGCGGGAGCGGCTGGGAGAGCTTCTTTGAGAACATAGTCCTTCTTAGCAACTTTGAGGACAAACCCAAGATTACGGAATCAGTCTGCATAGTTTCCCCCATTTGCAGCAAGCTTCTCCTTTTCAAGCATTGGTCCTAAGCTAAAAGCATTGTTGTTGCGGGCCATCTCTCTACAATGATATAAACAGATTGATTTAAACATGGTTCAAAATTAATTGCATTAATCTTAACAAGTTTAATCTAATGCTCCCACTAAAACCAATATCTCTCTACAATTGATCTTAGGGTAATCAAGATCCGGATCAATACACCTGCCACCGGTGTAACACTCAGCCATGGAGGAGATCAACCCGGTAGGTCTAACAAAACCAATCATAACCATTTTATGACTCTTGTATTAGTCTTTCGACACTTGTGCTCCGAGCTCAGATCAGATAAGCTAGAACGTCAAGACAACCAAGCGCTATTGCTGTGGAGACAACTCAATCCACTCGTCTCTTTGTTACCTTTCCGTTGGTACTCGTGTGACACGATGCACCGCGGGTGGCGTTTATTACAAACGGTTGCACGGTTGGGAGAGCATGAACTTCTTGATATTTTAAGAGAGATCTACCTACTAAAACACGACTACTTGCGCATTCAAACAGGCAATGAAAAGGATTAACATCACAGGCAATTTAATGTATGTGATATGGTATAGCCCTTTTCTTCAAGAAGCTCCAAGCACCATGCTTTTCTTTCTTCATCTTCTTTTGGCGGAGAGCATCACCTCCACGCACGACATGTCGTCAAGCACCATGATGTATGATCATCTTCATGTAGATACTACAACTATTTCTAGCATCTATTCTACTAAAAGAAAATTAAATGAAGTTTGGCACACAGGCCGAATAAATGACAATCATATGGCTCCAGCCATCATGCCATACCATGACATGCAAGTCATGCAAATTTAACATGTACAAAGTATAATCATCTCATACAACTTTTATCATGACGAAGACTATACCACATCACATGTTCCTGCAAAAACAAGTTAGACGTTCTTCTACTCATTCTTTGCTTCTTTTACATGGCTACTAGGGTTTGCATGGCAAAACGTTTTGCTAGCTACGTAACCACAAAAAGCACAATCTTCAAGTTGCTAGATTAACACTCGGGGCGTATCAACCATGAGACTACAATTTAATCTCATGACCCATACTGAACAATCGTCAATACGCGTGATCCCCGTGCTAGATCAACAATCTAACACGCCCCTTTTGTTACACAATTTCTCCACACCAAAAGCAAGACCCAAATCATCTTCGCGCGACCAGCATACTCAGGGGCAGCATAGAAGGACCCCGAGGGGCAAGATGTTTGTAACAAAATCAAGCAATACAGGAGGGATCAACTTGTGCAATTAGAGGGGAAGCAACTAGAAGATTCAGTTTAGATCTATTATCAAAAACCGTGCACAATAAAAATTTGTGCAATGCCCGTTCATCACTATGAACTCTAGATCGAACCTGCATCTATTACTAGAACCTGGCTCTAATACCACTGTTGGGATTCGGAGTAGAAAACAAAAAAATTTGGCACTACGAAACCAAGTCCCAAGATTGGATCTAGATAGATGCAAACACAGTTAGCGATCTTGTTACCTTAACAACCGTTCAAACGGTAGTTCTCTCGCAGCGGAAGAAGTTGATGGAGAGTTGGGGAAGATTGACAAGGTGCAATCCCTCGAACAGATCTGATCCATGTGACGCCCCACGAACAGATCTAGAAGTCCCTCGAACGAAGGTTGAACGTACGATCTCTCTACGGTTGATCCACACGTACGGTGCAGTAGATTCCGCAGGGCTCCGCCATCCAGAGCTCGGCGCCTCCGGATTAGAGAGGAGGGAGGATCAGAACTTCGAGATATGGTGGAGATCATATCTACAAGAGAGGAGAGAGGAGGGGCAGCCCTGAGGCAAAAGAACAAATATGTGTGTGTCCTTGGGGGTGCCCCCTCCTCATCTATTTATAGTGGGAGGGGAGGGGAGGCCACCTTGGAGGAGGGGGCAGCCCTAGGGGTGGTTCCCTAGGGTTTCCCTCCCCTTAGGGCCGGACAAGGAAGGGGGGAGGAAGCTTCCTCCTAGGCGCCTTCCCCACATGGGCCTCCTTGGTCCAAGTGCTCCCTCCCCACTTGGGCCTTCCAAGTGAGAGGGGGGCCATTGATATTTAATCCCTTTTATTAATTCTAAAACCATTCTAGAATTCACAAGAAATAAATATTAAACATATTTAGACCATCCCGGAACTTTTCCGGCCCTCCGGTTTTACCCGGTCTTCTCAAAACTCTTCCCGGTACTTTACCGGTGCCCCAAAACGATTCCGGTTTTCTCTCCGATTAAATCTCAATCACTCCGAAACTTTTCCGGTGTGTTATAATCGTGCTCCTATCACTCTAATACTCAAAAAATCTACCACCCTTAAGTGTGTGACCCCATAGTTTCGGTAGAATACGGACATAAACCGGAAACTGACTTTCCTCGGATCAATAACCAATAGCGGAGCCATGGACACCCATAATGGTTCCCGCACCTACACGAATAAGAATTCGAGTGAACCTCTGGTTGACATTCCAATCCCTTTGCTTCGCGATACTTTACAAAACATGAGGTGAGATTATATAGGTATCCGCATGATCAACTCATTATTCATTATACCAATTATCCTCATATCGGTTTTGTTCTTTTTCTCGTTCACGTATTCCTTATCCCATGTGATATATTCACAAAGTATCCGGCCGGATGTTGGTGGATACGTAATACCGAGAGGGCCCAAAGAATATATCTCCTGAGAAGGAGGAGCAAATCCCAACTTCAATCATCAAGTCCCTAGACATACTTTCGAGTGTGAGTGAGCAAAGCCGTTATAGCCACGCCTGTTACGGGTGGTGTTAGGACAGAGTCAAATCCCGCCCTCCGGTATGTAGGTACTTAACATTCTCATGGTATATAAGGATACATGCAAATGTCAACTCATCTGATGATTTCACTCATAATACAATGATGATGAAATCTCAAAGCAAATCATACAATTGGGTCGGTTCAGCACCCTTGTTCTGGTAACAATGTGCTCCAATGGATTACCGGCATATTCAATGCCCTATGTCAGGAAAACATGACATCCATAACACACAGGTTAATCCTAGAGGAAGACTAAGAACACTTTGTATTTATACTCCACACCTGCATATGGGTTTTCCTTCGAAGGCAGTTAACATGCACTTGGAAAACCTCCGCATAGGGCATTGCAGTTATAGCACAGACATATAAACATTAATAATGAACCTGGAATTATAATAATACATTTTATTATTGACTCTAGGGCATAATTCCAACAGTCTCCCACTTGCACTAGAGACAATAATCTAGTTGCATGGTTTGCTCAGACCAATGGCACTTTGGTCTTCACGCTCGCTTGTGGTATAGACTTCGTCACTGAGCTTAACGCTTTTAGGCTCGTCTCAATCATGTGTATCTTAATGTACCCCTTCATCCTTTATGAAGTATTTAAAGATAGGGCACTATCGTTCAACATATTTGGACTACAGTGAGCTCTTAGCTTAATTTTCTTTGATCATGATGCTCATATCAAAATATGGTTTGTGTAGATCAAGCGTTCGGAACTATGCCAATCACTATGATGGTGTTCCTGATCCAAATACCCTCCTATGCAACTTCCAGAGTTGCCATGTTTCACGTCTACGTTGTAGGAATCCCGCTATGTGCCTTAGCTTGAAAAACAATTTTCAACATCCTATTTTGCTACTTAGTTATAGACCGATTAAAAATATTACAAATCATTATGAAACTATATTTCATCTATATGTAATGAACTCTTTAGTATTCCTCATAGAATCTTTCTTCATCTGAGGTACTTCAAGAGAACTAATCTACTATTTAGATTACTTTGGTGCTTGTTGCACTTTCAGGACATCCAATACCTCAGTGCTTTATTTTGCTAAAATATTTATTCTCAATCACTCATATGTTATTCACATATATGATTAGAATCGTGCTCCCACTTAATTCCATATCTTATATGATTATTGATGAAATAATAACTTTTATAACTTCATCAAAACTATTACTCCAGCTTTGTGATATTTGCTTCAACTATGGACTAATCTTTGAAGCATTCTCACTTTTACTAATATCGTGTAGATCATTAAATCCTTTCAGGTTGTATCATGCATACACCCTTTGTTTAATTTTCTCAGAAGAAAAATCCATATGTCATACTTCGGAAGTATGCCGTGATTATCAGTAATTTTCCATATGAACATTCGCATCACTACACATATTGTAGTCAACCTTTTGAAGTATATCGGAAAACTTATTTTGCGATAAGTCGAGCGTTATCAACGATGAAGCTATCGTCTATGTTCATATCTTTGATAAACCAATCCACTCTAATGATCAGGTATCCTTAGGAGAGTTTTACCAAGTTCTCAACTTGATTTTGGTGGATGTCTTTCATTTCGTTTTTATGGTGTTTAAGCCATATAGTGGATTTAGTTCCCGTCATGGGGTCTTTTAGTTCACAGGTTTATCACACTTCAGAACTACATAGCTTCAATGTGAATTTATAAAGCTGTGTGATAAAACATTAGACTTGATCATTTCATCTCTGGAACGCATTTCAGAGTTTCATCATTCCTTTTCATCAGATGTTGGAATTTCTGGTTTGGTCACAAAATTTATCTCTAGATCAAATTTCGAGTACCATTCTGTAGAACCAAATGATTCATTGTAATCATTATCAAGCTATTAGTCCTCCCACTTAATTGTTTCAAGAGAGCTATTTTCTCAAGGAAAAATCCTATGTCCCTCGATAAACAATTTTCTCGGGTATGGTAGTGGAGGTGTTTGTTCGTAACATGATGTTTCTACAAAATTATATTTGAGATCCGCGTCCGATCCGGAGGAGAATATATCTGGGGAAATGAACCCAATCTACACATACTCGGGCTGGTCATGGATAACGTTCGACAATTTGGAAGAATCCAATTATAAATATGCAAATGAATGCATATTTATAAATGGAATCTTTCGAACGGGAGACGCATATGGGTTACTCAACGGAACCTTACTAGTGTCATCGGCACGAAGGCCGGAACATAGGAAAGGAAAGGGGAGCAAAATATTAATTATATTTCTTTTCGAACTTCTTCTCTTATTCTTTCTTCTTTCTTCTATTTCCTTTTATTCTTCTATATCTTCATCTCCTCCTCTTATCCTATAAAAATATGTGCCCAATTCTATGGGCTGAAAGTATAACTAACCACCACTATTTTATTCCATTGAATCAACCTTCTTTGGTGTCTGGATTAAATCTTATAAAAATCTCAAATTGCAGATTTATATTATGAGCAAAGCAATTATATCACCATGACTACTTTAGAGCAAGTAATAAAGGTGCCATAGGAGTTTGTCATGCCATCTAAGGGCATGACATGATACTGCCCTTATTGTAGCACAAAGCAACTATAGGAATTATCCCCATGGGAGCTATAGACTAATGGCGTCATCAATGCAAAGTTGAGATCTTTCGTCCTTTTCTTCCTTTTTTACTTTTCTCATATACTATAATAGTCACTAGTTAATACTAACAAATTATTTATTTTCTTTTACTTTACTTTTATTTCATTTTATTTTCTAACAAATATAAGCTAACAAATTTTAATAGATTTAAGCTAAGCCGAGCTAACACTAAAACAGATTTTAAAAACTAATCGAACATACTAACTCAATTTCTTCTATTTTTTATACTTATTTTCCTTTTCTTTTTTTCCTTTTGTTCTTCTTCTCCACCACTAACACAGTACTAACTACTAGCTAATTGACTAATTCCTAAATCTACCTAAACTAGGTAACTAACTAATTCATAAATGTAACTACACTAACTAACTAATAATTCCTAAATCTAACTACAAAAGTACTAACTAAACTAGCTAATTGCAAACAAAAAAATTTAAAAATAAAGGGGCCATGCTCACCAGGGGGAAGAACGCCAGTATTCAGTGGGTGGCCGGCGATGGATGGGGCTACCAGCGGGGAGGAGGGGCTCGTCGGGCTCCTGTGGTCAGCAGCGGCGGAGAGTGGTCAGAGGAGGGGTCGCAGAGCAGTTGTCCTGTAGATCAAGGGGGCGGCTGCGTTAGAGAGTAGTTAGAGAGGGGAAGGGAGAGGGGGTGGGGATGGGTCTTACCAGCGGGGTGGAGGAGCTCGCCGGGACGATGACTCCTCTGGCGGCGGCAGAGAGGAGGGGCAGCACGACGGCGACGTCCTGCATATCTAGGAGAGAGAGGGGGATGCGTCAGAGGAGATGGAGAGGGGGAGGGAGAGATGCAGAGTGAGATGGAGAGGGGAAGGGAGAGCAGCTCACCGTCGGCGGTGTCAGGGGAGCGGTGCAGGGCAGGGTGGCGGCGTTGGTGCAGGTGGTGAGTGGGACGAGAGGAGGTGGTGGAGAGAGGAGTGTGTGGTGGTGGGGGTTAGGGTCACGCTTTGCCGTTAGGCTATGCCGTTCGCCGGCTAACGGCAAAGCTTTGCGCCGTTACGTCGGGTCTGCAAAGTACACGTGGCCTAGGGGAGGCCGTCTCCCATTCTTTGTTGTCCGCTGTTGCATTGTTTGCCGTCAGCCAACAGACGGCTTAGAACAGGTTGACGGCATAGCGGCCCTACGCCGTAGGCCGGACCTTTGCCGTCAACTTGTTCCAAGGCTGGCGGCATATGATCCTTTGCCGTCTCCCCCGATAGAAAGCTGACGGCAAAGCCTTGGGCTGACGGCAAAACTCCTGTTTCCAGTAGTGAGCTACTACGACGTGGATATCTCCGCGGACTAGGAGTAGTTCGGAGGTTCCCAGGTAGGAGGCCTCGCCTTTTCGATCTGTATCGTTTATGCTAGCCTTCTTAAGGAAAAACTTGACTGACTATGTCTGTACCCAGCTATTATGGTTTGTATGACTTATGTATTCGGGTCCACGTGGCCCCTAGCTTGTATTATAAAGACTTTATCATATTTGTGTCTAGAGTTGTGCTATGATATTCTTACGGTGACTCTCTGATCTCGATCATGTACCTTGCATGTAGTATTAGTACATGATCGTAAATCGGGGGTGTTACAACACTGCTATCTTTTAAATCCACACTACAATTCTTGAATAACTATGTGGGGACCTTACACTAAAGAACTTGGCTTGTATATTCCAATTATGAGCCTCCTCAAAACAGCTCTAGGTCTTCTTAAGCAAGCAAGTTGGATGCACCCACACTAGTTCCATTGTAGAGCTTTCATACACTTGTAGCTTTATGTGCATCCGTTGCATGGCAATCCCTACTCCTAACACCATATCTATCATATGGCTTTATCTCGCCTAATGGTTGTCCTCATTGGTGTGAGACTTTCTCACTTTTTGACTTCCTACCCCCATCATTTTTCTCTTTGCTATCCTAAGTGCCATTTATCTTGCTTGTACTCATTCATTGCATGAGTTTCTCAAAAGTCAAAGAGGAGTTAATCAAATAGTCATGTATCTATCTAACGCTCTGGGGTATTGTTAATCAAATTGGCATGAGCAAGCAAGTTGGATGCACCCCCGCTAGCTACATTGAAGAACTTTCATATACTTGTAGCTCTATGTGCATTTGTTGCATGGCAATCCCTACTCCCCACACCATATCTATCACAAGGCTTTCTCTCACCTAATGATTGTCCTCATTGGCGTGAGTCTTTTTTACTTTTAGACTTCCTACCCCATCAATTTTTTGTTTGCCATCCTAAGTGCAATTGATCTTTCTTGCGCTCATTCATTGCATGAGTTGCTCGAAAGTCAAAAATGAGATAATCAAATAGTCGTGTATCTGATTGACGCTTTGGGGCAATGTTATGATAAAGTTCCAAAAGACCTTGTGATATATGAAGGTCGACTACGAGTTCTCAACATAAAAAGTATTTTTATTCTAAACTTTCCTCACTATTGGCATGGGAACACCGGTTGGAGACATTTTATTCATGGAAAGCAAGAGCTCTTCTGCCTTTATGTTTTCTCCTTGCTTGTTTCAATACCAGATTAAACTCTTCCTTTTATATTACTTTATCTCCACTTTTTTCGAGGGGGAAAACAGTAGGGCAAAACCCCACTGCAGCTTTTATATTATTAAAAAAGGTAAACAGAGTACATTACATGGCTTGAGCTAAGCCAAAAAGAAGTCAAACATTAAATTATATTCTCAATCCATTCATTGAATGACTCAGCATACTTGCCCTTAATCATATATCTCCGTAGTTTGAGTTCAGAGAAATAGTGCTCCGTCCAGTGCAACATGGAAGG
The DNA here is from genome assembly GCA_950022295.1 of Bromus sterilis. Taxonomy (NCBI): domain Eukaryota; kingdom Viridiplantae; phylum Streptophyta; class Magnoliopsida; order Poales; family Poaceae; genus Bromus; species Bromus sterilis. The sequence goes on along the minus strand of OX465599.1, from coordinate 238,235,951 downwards.
GTTTCTGTTCCTGAAGATTTTTTTCATTTCTAGCCATCCAGATAGCCCGAGCAGTTGTGATGATTATATCCATGAAGACGGGGACATCTAACTTCTGCCTGATGTCAGCAAAAGCTTCCAAGATGGATGAGTTTCTGGGTCCGGTGGGACAGACAAAGTCCCATCAGTCAGCAGCAAAAGGGCAGTCCCAAAAGAGGTGATGCAGGGTTTCTTCTGCTTGACAATTGAGAGTAGCACAATTGTAAGATTGTAAGGGGAAATTTTTCCTCCTGAGAAGGCTCCTTGTATTCAACCTAACCTTGTGTTTAGGTTGACAACCACATTTCCAAACCTAGTTAAAGTGTGGTGGAACCACTTTGCATCCAAGCATTACCTTGTAAGCTTTTGCAGAACTGAAATTGCTATTACCCTAGATGTATGTCCACTAGTCTTTGTTTGTTGAGTTGTTGTTCTGATTATGATGTACACAAAGAGAGTCAATAACTTCCATAAATAGCTTAAAAGTGATTTGCTGTTGTTTTCTTCAAAAGAGAAGATGTGTGGCAGTTGCAGGTACAAACATTGTGTGCTCCACAGATCAAACCAAAAGGAAGCAGTAGATCCATCACCAATGTTGCATTTTGCCATGGTCTTAAAGTGGTCCAAGATATTCACATTGGCTTTTGTGACGCCCTCAAAATCAAGTCGTGTACAGTAATCATACACGCAAGGTACACGATCGAGATCAGGGACTCACGGTGAGATATCACAACACAACTATACAAATAAAATAATACAAGCTGTTTAATACAAGCCAAGGGCCACAAGGGCTCGAATACAACAGCTCGAGAGCACAAAGTTAGCGGAAGCAATAGTATCTGAGTACAGACACAAGGGTACAAGGTTGCCTTAAGAAGGCTAGCAGAAAATCAACACTCGATCGAAAAGGCGAGGCCTCCTGCCTGGGAACCTCCAAACTACTCCTGGTCAAAGGGGAACTCGACGTCGTAGGAGACATCGGGGATCTTCATGTTGCGGTGGTCGGCATCGGGGAACTCCTGCTCCTGGACTCCAAGGCTCCAACGTCGACTGCAACGGTCGATCAGGCAAAACATAAAGGGGAAATAAAGCAAAGGTGAGTATCTAGCATACCCGCGAGTCTTACGTCCGCTACTAAGCATTTATGCATTGTATCAATTGGAAATGGGAGGCTATATATAGTGGACTGCAAGGTAGAAATCAGAATAAGGGTAAGAAGCTAGGCCTATCGAAGACTAGCATCTTCCGACGAGTCTTGCAGCATGAGGAGAGAATAGCCAACAGTTTATATAAAGCATAAAGTAACAATGCAGCAGAAGTTGTTGCGGCATTGTATAATAATAAGTTGTAATAATTAGCAATGCCTCCGAGTTCACCTCCTCGACATCCCAGCGAGGAAGAAAACCCGGAACCATACAGTTTAATAATAATAGTTTGTAGTGGTAAGATCCAGCTTCAGCATAAAGCGTCATGTTACCGTGGACACGGCTATTCGAATAGATTAATCTTCCCTGCAGGGGTGCACTTGTGTTACACTACACGCACGGATCTCCAGGGTGGCGGGAACCTTGTTAGGGAACGCTCCACCAAGGCTATCCGACACTTCGTATCCCATCTTTCAAACTCAATAGAGAGGTCATCCGTCGGACTATATCCTATGTACGCGGGGCTTTGGACCCTAACCCCGACGTACTCATGCACGGTGCGAGGCTGGCCGGTGAAGTAAAAGAAAATCCAAATAAGACACCACCGCGCGAGAAAATAAGACAACACCACTTCCCGGCGCAGGTCGCGGTACTGCTGACGTCTGAAGAGTCGTCGGACGAGACTAAGAAGCAGGGGAGCCCATAACTCGTAATTCCCACGGGTAGGTAGTGCGTACATGACATAAGCCAACTCAAGACATCCACCGAACCATTAAGCAATTTATTTATTTTTTGTCGGAACAACTGTTATCGTTGTCCTTATTTAGGTGAGTCGCGGACAACGACAGCAGTCAGGTCCACCAGTAACATTGGTGAATTACCTGACGTCCCACCAACTCGTGCGGTTACCAACAAGGTGAACCGTCTCCTTACCTTGTCTCGTGTTTGCTCTTAAGAGCTCGACATTAGTACAACAGGATATATGTCGTCCACGAACATTACCAGGCCCGCTGCACACCGGTGGAATACACCTGACCTGTCGTTCCGCTAAGAAATCCTGCGCGGGCACCGTTTGGTCACCCGACTCTTTACCTGTAAGGACACCAGTTGATTCGAGTGCCTACCATCAAGTGAAACTAGGAGGAATCACCCTCGATGGTACACTTGAGGAGGTTCGACAGAGACATCAGCGGAATGAACTAAAGAGGAATATTCTCGTGTCACCCCGGTGGTGTCGAGACACCAGCGGAATGAACTAAAGAGGAATACCCTCGTATCATCCCAGTGAGGCTACGCTACTGAGCCGAAGAGAGTGAAATACGACTTCGTCCACTCGTAAGTCAAACTCGAAGCGACTCGGCAGAGTCTCGCCGTTGTAGGTTCCCTATGGTGTCGGCATTGATCTGTACCTGTTACAGTTGTAATATATCGTTTCCGCGATCACTCCCAGAGTGGTCACAGCCCGCTATCTAATCCTAGCTAAAAATGCGCAGGGTTCACTGCTGAATAGAATATATATATTTATAGGCAGCATAGGATACGGAAAGGTACATCAAGGGGTGTCAAGACCCTGACCTAGGTTTGTGCTTAAGCCTAGTTGCATTTTAGCATCTTGAAAAAAAAATGCAAAAGAAAATGAATTGGGGAAAAGAAAAGCCCCAAAGCATTTTAAATAAAAGGCCAGAAATAAATCCTTTTCCAAAATTCTTTTGGATGTGTTGAAAAATCCTAAAAATGAGTGTGATCATTTTAAAAGTGATTTGGGATTAATCTCATGCTCATTGATTTTTCAAAAATCCAAACAGTACCTTGGAAATTAAATCAATTGCCTATTTGAATTGAAATTCAAATAATTTGAATTTCAAAAATTCCCAAAAACTTGGGATTGACTAATAATAAGTCACCTAGGTTTTATAAAAATAATTGGGAGTTTTTATTAAATGCCCTATTATTTTATTTAAAGGGAAAAACAAATAACAGAAACAGTAAAAAGAAAAGAACAGAGGAGACCTTACTTTTCGCCTAGGGCGAAGCCCATCAGGCCCAGCCCACTCCAGCCTCCCTGTCGTCTTCCTCCTTGCCAGAAGGAGAGACAGAGGAGCCGTGCGCTGCGGCATGGACGCCACCTCCTGCTTCGCCGTGGAGAGCCCCCTGCCTCCTTCTCTTCGACGTGGACGCCTGTAAGTCGCCCCTCTCCTTTCCCCCTCTCGCAGGCTCACCTCTCTCTCTCGCGCGCGAGTTTGAGCGCACACCCGAGACACTACCTCGCCGCCGTCATGCCCGCGCATGGCCACCGGCCTCCTCCCGCGCCGCCACCTTGTCCAGAGGCTTCATCGGCGACTTCTCCTTCGAGCTACAGGTCCAATCGAATCCGGGACGCTCTGTAGACGACGCCATCTTCGACTCCTCGCCGCCGACCGCCGCGGAGCTCGAGCTCAAATTAGCCGCCTCCCCTTCACCCCCGACCTCGCCGCGCACTCCATCATGTTCTGGTGAGCATGGCGATTTGTTTGCCCCCTTCACCGCCTCTTCCCGTGGCCTTTTTTTCACCTCGCCGTCGTGGCCAGTGGCCCAGCCGCCATCCTCGCCATCGTGTTCATGGCCTGAGGCCTCCTCCTCGAACCCCGCCTAGCCCAGCAGACGCGCGACGTCACGAGGAGCACGCCATTGCCCCCTCTCCCGTGCCTCCTAGCCGTTTCTGGCGAGGGCACCTCTATGGCAGAGCCGCCGGCGTCATGCCGCCAGCCAGCCAGGCCATTAACCGCCTAACCCCCCCCCCTCTAATCCCTCTCTCTCACTGACTGTGGGCCCTAGCGCTAATTAAACCAATCGGTTTAATTTAAACCGGGGATTGACCACCCCAGTCACTGACCAGAGGGCCCCACTGGTCAGGCCACCGCCCACATCAGCACGACGTCACCATGACGCAGTAAAGCTTAAATTATTTAATTAAATTCCAGAAATTACAGAAAATATCCAAAACTTTGAATATTAATATATTTTAATCTAGAACTCGAAATGCAAAGTGTAATATATGAAAAATGATCAGCAGAAAATCCTCTATCCAAATTTCCAACTTTCAACTTTGTTTGAGTTGATCTTAAAATGGGACCAGTAGCTTTTTCTATTTGGTTTAAATGGAATTAAATCAAATTAAATGACATGTTCTTTCCAACTTGAACAATTGCAATGCAAACATGATCATCTGTACATCAGAGGCATTTCACACACATGATCACATGGTTTACAATGAACAAACATTAGCAAATGTAACTTGGACCACTTTGAATACATTTGGAGTTTGAATTTGAATTTACTTTTCAAATCAACTTCAATTAACATGTTGCAATTTAAACATAGGTCACCTCAGCACCTTGCCATGCTATGTTTTGCATATTGATTGTGCATTGTACTATGTTGAATGTGCATTACTTTCAGTGCTTCGGTGATTGCTTCTTCTCGGTAGAGTTGATCTCGGAGACGAGTTTAACTTCACGGCAGAAGACTACTACCTCGTGATCGTCAGCAAGGCAAGCACCCCCTCTTTGATCATGTCGATAAAATCCCAGTTCCCTCTCATTCTCGCTTATGCATGTTTAGGATGTCACCATGATACGTTCTACCGCTAGTTGAACCTATTCCTTTGCATGACCTATCATTTTTTCACCGTAGTAAGCAAACCACAATCCTAGCAGATGTAGGAGTTGGTTGATATCATGTGGCCCCTGCAAATGTTACAGCTTATTGCATGCTTAGAGGTTACAATGAGGCTACTTTGATGTGAGTCGGGATGGTAGTGATCATGTGAATGATGGTGGTAACGTGTTGGTGAATTTGACCTAAACAAGGTGAACGATGAGAGGCTGTGTAGGAGTACACAGTGGGTTGTCTCGTTGAACACTTCCTTAAGCCCGAGTTCTTGTGTTGTTATCCAAGACTAAGAGTACGACAACACATTGGGCACACTGACCCCTCTCGGTCTAGTACCTCACCCCGGACCAAGTCCAGGAGTCGCAAGTAGTTCAAACTTTAAACGATCTCAAGCAGGTACATCAAGGTAAGTGGTGGATGTAGGTTGTGGCCTAGTTGAATCAAGTGATCATGATCGAGTTGAGCTTGATGGCTGGACACACAACGTTTGAGTCCGCATCGGAAAAATCGGCCGGATTCCGATCGTGGTCCCAACTCAAATAGGCGACTCCCTAGGACTAGAGATGGTGCTGTGAGTGAAGTGGCATGGCAGCATCCTCGCCGGTACTCACTTGAAGGGTACATCCGCAGGCGGTAATTGATGAGGCGTGTGTGTAGCAGTACACCCCTACAGGGTTAACGAAGTATTCGAATAGCCGTGTCCGCGGTTATGGACTACTTGGAGACCTTTACTTGATCATAGACAACTTGAACGGTTACTTATAAAATTGTCAAGATAAGCGTGAGTTCTATGGCGTGCTTTCTCGTGGGGAAGTCGAGAAAGTGTCCATAGTGGTGTATTGGTTGGAGACTGGAAACTTGGACTCGTGTACGCTCCTTACCTCATTCTGGTATTCGTAGTACAGGACTAGCCAAGTCAAAGCTGGCACTTCTGCATTGAAACCCCACCTCCCTTTGCCTTGATACTTGAGCATGATTAGTATAGTTTCTATGTAAGTCTTGCTGAGTACGTCTTTTTACTCACGTTTCCTTATTCTATGTTTTAGAGACGAGACCACTGACCCCGATGGTGGCCTCTACCTCGAGCTCGACGTGGACCAGGTCGTATAGTTCCAGACAGCAGCCTGTGCCCTTTGGAGGGTCGTTGTATTTTCTTTCAAGCTTCTTAAGCCATTTGTTAACCTTGTCTTTACTAAGACATAATTTGCTTCCGTTGATGTTTGATGTAATGTTGGATCACAACCATGTGATCTCTGCTTGTAATACAACTACTATGTCTGCTCTGTTTAGCAGAAGTTATAAAGACTATGAGTTTGTAGAGCTCATGTTGTGATTACCTGTTGTTTACACTGGGCATGTATGCTGCGTGTATGATTATAACATGCATGTCTTAGTGTGGGGTTCGATAGCTTAGTTGTGTTCTTGACGGCGGTCTTTTATACACCAAGTGGCCCTTAGATGTGCGCAGCTTGGGGCATCGCGATGCGATTGCTCGTGACTTTGTCACGTGGCACACTTTGTTGTATGATTGAGCCCACCCGAGATCCCGACTAGGTGATCGGGCTGGAGTCTGTTTATGTAAGTGTTATAATTCAATCGAGAATATGGTTGAGGCGACTTGTCTATGAGTATGGGATTTCACCACCCATAATCATTTAGACTTGTGGGCGGACGATGAGGACCCATCTCAGTGGATCATCCTGCATGGATGGGATGCCCCTCACGTACGATGCTTTCTGAGAGTGTTCTGTGCTTGGCCTTGTCTGCTTAGACAAGTGGGTACGGCTCTCGGCTCTCCATATGATTGATTTGTGACTGGAATTACATACGCAAACCCCGGGTCCCGACAGACTTGGTGTCAGAGCAGGACTGTCTGTAGGATTATCGAACCCTTGGCCGATGTCGACTCTAGCATTCTATAGTTATATAGTTATTTTGGGTATAAGGGAACAACTTAAGACTTCTTTTTTATCCTTACCCTCATCGATCTGAGTTCTGAGTCACCCTCATCTTGTTCTACGGGAAGATAGGACTAGGCTCATCTATGTCTTTACTAGGACATCTCGTTGATTGCTTCTTTGTAGCTGTAGGAGTGTTGTGGTCTTTCAGAGTCATCATTCCATAGTGTTATTAGGGAAGTGATGTATGTTATCTTGTTGGTTGTCTCATTTTCCATCCCGACACAGCCGTTATGCTGTCCGATTGTGACTTCGATGCCGTTGCATTTTAGTCTTGTTGTCTTAGCTTAGAAGTGTATCATGAATCCTATTCTGATTGTTGATTATTATCACACAGAATGTCAGGTGGAAATCGTTGTGTTGATTCAAGTCCCGGTATTAGAGATGATGAAGATCCTCCACCACCGCCTTCTGCAGAGGAAATCATGATGGAGGCTGAGCAGAATCGTCGTGATCAGACACGTCTTCTCGAGCGTATTGAGCAGAACACTTCTCGTCAGCAAAATAGTGGTGTCACCATCCAGGACTTCATTCTCCTCAACCCGCCAATATTTCGATGTTCTTCCGAGCCCCTTGATGCCGATGATTGGCTTCGTTCCCTCGAGCGTAAGCTTGAGACAACCCATGTTGCTCCCGGTGATCGTGTGCTATTCGCGGCATACTTTCTGGAAGGTGTTTCTCTTCAGTGGTGGGAGAATTTCATAGCAATGCAGCCTGTAGGTCACGTGGTGACTTGGCAAGAGTTCTGTGATGATTTCCGAGGGTATCATATTCCGGATCAGCTGATGGAGCGCAAGAGAGAACAATTTTGCAATCTGACCCAAGGAAAGATGTATGTTCATGAGTATAGGACTGAGTTCACTCGTCTAGCACGTTATGCCCAAGAAGAAGTATCCACCAATGCCAATAAACAAGCAAGGTTCCGCAAGGGACTTAGCCCCATCCTTCGTCATGACCTGAATCTTCATGAGTTCGTCAACTTCCGGGAAATAGTTGACAAGTACTTCAAGGAAGAGTATGGAAATGAGTTGTATGAAGAGTCTCGCAAGCGTGATCGTGAGTTTGCACCATCTTCTATCTCAGGTTCTCGGAAACGCTGTGTATGGATTCCCTTGAGTGACGTCAGTCATGCTGTAAGTGCTTCTAGACCACCAACCACCATATATCGTCCACCTCAACCCAATCTTCCTCCTTGGAATTTTGTTGGACAATCAAGTGCTCATGTTCCTTTCATTCCACGTGGTGTTTGCTTCCAATGTGGACAATCAGGCCACAATGTTCGAGAATGTCCCCAAAATCATGTAGCCACCACACCTAATCCAAAACAAACCTTTCATCGTGGTAAGCCACAACCCAAATCTTCCAATGTTAAGCCTCGTGCTTATGAACATGGTTATGTGAATCATGTATCCATTGAGGATTCCCATAAGGCAACCGATGTTGTACTCGGAACCCTTCCAGTCAATTCCATCCCAGCTTCTGTTCTTTTTGATCCAGGAGCATCTCATTCATTCATGTCCTAGGGTTTCGCATTGTCGCATGACATCTCTTTTTCAATGTTATCTACTCCTTTAGTAGTGCGCACCCCAGGATCTAAATGGCGCACCACCATGGTGAGTCATGAGAATGAAATTGCAATTGAGGGTTTAGTATTCCTTGCTTCACTTATAGCCCTCAAGTCTTCAGACATTGATGTCATCCTAGGAATGGATTGGTTGTCAAGACAGAATGTTGTCCTTGATTGTAAAGCCAAGTCAGTTAAACTCACCCATCCTTCAGGCCAGACAATTGACTACACCTCACCAAGTTCTAGAACCCAGCTGCATTCTTTGAATGTGCTTCCCCTTCCTGACATTGAAGATATTCCGGTGGTTCATGACTTCCCGGATGTCTTTCCAGAAGAGCTGCCAGGCATACCACCTGACAGATCTATAGAGTTTGTGGTAGATCTTATCCCAGGAACCGCCCCAATATCCAGACGCCTGTATAGAATGGCCCCACGTGAGTTAACTGAGGTCAAAATCCAACTTGAAGCTTCATTGGAAAAAGGCTTCATCCGCCCTAGCTCATCGCCATGGGGTTGCCCCGTTCTGTTCATAACGAATAAAGATGGAACAGAAAGGATGTGCGTAGACTATCGCCCGATAAATCTAGCGACGATAAAGAACAAGTACCCACTGCCCAGGATCAATGATCTTTATGATCAACTTGCTGGATCCTCTGTCTTCTCCAAAATGGATTTGAGGTTAGGCTATCATCAAATCAAAATCAGAAACGAGGACATTCCCAAAACGGCTTTCACTACTCGTTATGGTCTTTACGAGTACACCGTCATGTCCTTCGGTTTAACCAATGCCCTAGCCACTTTTTCGCGCTTGATGAATTCGATCTTCATGGAGTATTTGGACAAGTTTGTCGTATTTTACCTCAATGACATCCTTCTATACTCGAAGAACGAAGAAGAACATGCTGAGCATCTTAGGCTGGTATTGATGAAACTTCGAGAGCATCGCCTACATGCCAAATTCTCAAAGTGTGAATTCTGGCTACCAGAAGTGACCTATCAAGGCCACGTGATTTCTGCCAAATGCATTACTGTGAATCCCGAGAGAGTTCAGGCCGTCCTTGACTGGACTCCACCTGAATCGGTTAAGCAAGTTAGGAGTTTTCTTGGCTTAGCAAGCTATTGCCGCCGCTTTGTCGAGAACTTTTCTAAAGTTGCAAGGCCTCTAACTGAACTCCTCAAGAAAGATAAGAAATTCCTATGGACTCCCAAGTGCGAGGAAAGCTTTCAAGAGCTAAAAAGAAGATTGACTTCTGCACCCGTACTTGCGCCTCCAGACACCAAAAAGGATTTCGAGATCTTTTGTGACGCCTCATGGCAAGGGTTAGGATGCATACTTATGCAAGATAGACATGTGGTAGCTTATGCTTCACGCCAGTTGCGGCCACATGAGGAGAACTATCCTACCCATGATCTTGAACTCGCTGCCGTAGTTCATGCCCTGACAACTTGGTGACATTACCTCCTTGGTAATCGTTGTGAGATATATTCCGACCACCAAAGCCTCAAATACATATTCACCCAGCCAGATCTTAATCTCAGACAAAGACGCTGGATAGAGTTGATAAAAGATTATGACTTAGGAATTTCTTACACCCCAGGAAAAGCCAATGTCATGGCTGATGCACTAAGTCGTAAGTCGTATTGTAACAACCTCATGTTACAACAGTATCAACCACTTCTCTATGAGGAACTACGAAAGCTTAATCTTGAGATTGTTCCTTATGGATTCCTTTGCACCTTGGTAGTGAAACCAACTCTTGAGGATCAAATCAAAGCTGCACAAAAAAGTGCTCGAGGTATCCGATACATCAAAGAAAACATTGCTAGTGGTAAGGCTAAATGTTTTACCCTAGACAATGAAGGTGTTGTATACTTTGAGAACGGGATAGTAGTACCGAAGAATAAGAACCTTAGACAGCTGATCCTTAAAGAAGCCCATGAATCTCCCCTCTCGATTCATCCCGGTGGTACAAAAATGTATCAAGATCTACGCCAGAGATTTTGGTGGACTAGGATGAAGAGAGAAATTTCTCAGTTCATTGCTGAATGTGATGTTTGTCGTCACATTAAGGCAGAACATCAAAGACCGGCTGGTACTCTTAGACCTTTGCCTATCCCCGAGTGTAAATGGGATAAAGTCAGTATGGACTTCATCACTGGCTTTCCAAAAACCCAGAAAGGAAATGATGCCATCTTCGTTGTCATTCACAGACTTTCCAAAGTTGCTCACTTCCTTCCCGTCCGTGAGTCTATAACTGCTAGCCAGTTAGCGGACTTGTATGTCTCCCGAATCGTGTCACTTCACGGTGTTCCTTTGGAAATCAATTCAGACCATGGTAGTCTTTTCACCTCTCGATTTTGGGAAAGTGTCCAGAATGCTATGGGAACCCACCTCTCCTTTAGCACCGCTTATCACCCGCAATCCAGTGGTCAAGTAGAAAGGGTCAATCAAATTCTCGAAGACATGCTCAGAGCTTGTGTTATCTCTTTCGGAAAGAAATGGGAGAATTCTCTTCCTTTTGCCGAATTTGCGTATAACAATAGCTTCCAATCTAGTTTGGGCATGGCTCCTTTTGAATTTCTCTATGGACGGAAATGTCGAACACCCCTAAACTGGTCAGAAACCGGTGAAAGACAATTCTTTGGACCGGATATGATTCAGAATGCAGAAGAGCAGGTTCGCATTGTTCGTGAGAAATTGAAAACAGCCCAGTCTCGCCAGAAAAGCTATTATGATCGTAATCATAGGGAAGAAAGATATAATCTGCATGAGAAGGCTTACCTTCGGGTTACTCCTCTGAAGGGTACCCATCGCTTCGGTGTCAAAGGCAAGTTGGCCCCACGTTATATTGGTCCCTTTCGCATTCTCTCCAAACGTGGAGAAGTTGCCTACCAATTGGAACTACCCCCTCACCTCTCCCAAGTTCATGATGTCTTCCACGTCTCTCAACTAAGGCGTTGCTTTAAGGACCCCATCCGCGAAGTAGACCACGAAACGCTTGATCTCCAAGATAATCTTTCATATCGAGAGTACCCTGTTCGTATTCTTGATGAAGCCGAGCATAGAACCAGACGTCAGAAGATCAGATTCCTCAAAGTGCAATGGTCACATCATTCAGAGAAAGAATCCACCTGGGAACGAGAGGATCGTCTACGAGCTGAGTACCCCACACTCTTCCCGTCGACTTCTGAATCTCGGGACGATATTCTTTTGAGTGGGGGCGAGTTGTCAAGACCCTGACGTAGGTTTGTACTTAAGCCTAGTTGCATTTTAGCATCTTGAAAAAAAATTGCAAAATAAAAGGAAATGGGGAAAAGAAAAGGCCCAAAGCATTTTAAATAAAAGGCCAGAAATAAATCCTTTTCCAAAATTCTTTTGGATGTGTTGAAAAATCCTAAAAATGAGTTTGATCATTTTAAAAGTGATTTGGGATTAATCTCATACTCATTGATTTTTCAAAAATCCAAACAATACCTTGGAAATTAAATCAATTTCCTATTTGAATTGAAATTCAAATAATTTGAATTTCAAAAATTCCCAAAACTTGGGATTGACTAATAATAAGTCACTTAGGTTTTATAAAAATAATTGGGAGTTTTTATTAAATGCCCTAGTATTTTATTTAAAGGGCAAAACAAATAACAGAAACAGTAAAAAGAAAAGAACAGAGGAGACCTTACTTTTCGCCTAGGGCGAAGCCCATCAGGCCCAGCCCACTCCAGCCTCCCTGTCGTCTTCCTCCTTGCAAGAAGGATAGACAGAGGAGTCGTGTGTCGCGGCATGGAAGCCACCTTCTGCTTCGCCGTCGAGCGCCCCCCCTTGCCTCCTTCTCTTCGACTTGGACGCCTGGAAGTCGCCCCTCTCCTTTCCCCCTCTCGCAGGCTCACCTCTCTCTCTCTCTCTCACGCGAGTTCGAGCGCACACCTGAGACACTATCTCACCGCCGTCTTGCCCGCACGTGGCCACCGGCCTCCTCCCGCACCGCGACCTTGTCCAGAGGCTTCCTCGGCGACTTCTCCTTCGAGCTGCAGGTCCAATCGAAGCCGGGACGCTCTGTGGACGACGCCATCTTCGACTCCTCGCCGCCGGCCGCCGCGGAGCTCGAGCTCAAATTAGCCGCCTCCCCTTCACCCCCGGCCTCGCCGCGCGCTCCATCATGTTCTGGTGAGCATGGCGATTTGTTTGCCCCCTTCCCCGCATCTTCCCGTGGCCTTTTTTCACCTCGCCGTCGTGGCCAGTGGCCCAGCCGCCGCCCTCGCCGTCATGTTCGTGGCCTGAGGCCTCCTCCTCGAACCCCGCCTAGCCCAGCAGACGCGCGACGTCGCGAGGACCACCCCAGCACCCTTTGCCCCCTCTCCCGTGCCTCCTAGCCGTTTCCGGCGAGGGCACCGCCGTGGCAGAGCCGGTGGCATGCCAGGCCATTAACCGCCTAACCCCCCCCCCCCCCGCTAATCCCTCTCTCTCTCTCACTGACTGTGGGCCCTAGCGCTAATTAAACCAGCCGGTTTAATTTAAACCGGGGATTAACCACCCCAGTCACTGACCAGAGGGCCCCACTGGTCAGGCCACCGCCCACGTCAGCACGACGTCACCTTGACGCAGTAAAGCTTAAATGATTTAATTAAATTCCAGAAATTATAGAAAATATCCAAAACTTTGAATATTAATATCTTTTAATCTATAACTCCAAATGCAAAGTGTAATATATGAAAAATGAGCAGCAGAAAATCCTCTATCCAAATTTCCAGCTTTCAACTTTGTTTGAGTTGATCTTAAAATGGGACCAGTAGCTTTTGCTATTTGGTTTAAATGGAATTAAATCAAATTAAATGCCATGTTCTTTCCAACTTGAACAATTGCAATGCAAACATGATCACTTGTACATCAGAGGCATTTCACACACATGATCACATGGTTTACAATGAACAAACATTAGCAAATGTAACTTGGACCAATTTGAATACATTTGGAGTTTGAATTTGAATTTACTTTTCAAATCAACTTCAATTAACATGTTGCAATTTAAACATAGGTCACCTCAGCACCTTGCCATGCTATGTTTTGCATATTGATTGTGCATTGTACTATGTTGAATGTGCATTAATTTCAGTGCTTCGGTGATTGCTTCTTCTCGGTAGAGTTGATCTCGGAGACGAGTTTAACTTCACGGCAGAAGACTACTACCTCGTGATCGTCAGCAAGGCAAGCACCCCCTCTTTGATCATGTCGATAAAATCCCAGTTCCCTCTCATTCTCGCTTATGCATGTTTAGGATGTCACCATGATACGTTCTACCGCTAGTTGAACCTATTCCTTTGCATGACCTATCATTTTTTCACCGTAGTAAGCAAACCACAATCCTAGCAGATGTAGGAGTTGGTTGATATCATGTGGCCCCTGCAAATGTTACAGCTTATTGCATGCTTAGAGGTTACAATGAGGCTACTTTGATGTGAGTCGGGATGGTAGTGATCATGTGAATGATGGTGGTAACGTGTTGGTGAATTTGACCTAAACAAGGTGAACGATGAGAGGCTGTGTAGGAGTACACAGTGGGTTGTCTCGTTGAACACTGCCTTAAGCCCGAGTTCTTGTGTTGTTATCCAAGACTAAGAGTACGACAACACATTGGGCACACTGACCCCTCTCGGTCTAGTACGTCACCCCGGACCAAGTCCAAGAGTCGCAAGTAGTTCAAACTTTAAACGATCTCAAGCAGGTACATCAAGGTAAGTGGTGGATGTAGGTTGTGGCCTAGTTGAATCAAGTGATCATGATCAAGTTGAGCTTGATGGCTGGACACACAACGTTTGAGTCCGCATCGGAAAAATCGGCCGGATTCCGATCGTGGTCCCAACTCAAATAGGCGACTCCCTAGGACTAGAGATGGTGCTGTGAGTGAAGTGGCGTGGCAGCATCCTCGCCGGTACTCACTTGAAGGGTACATCCGCAGGCGGTAACTGATGAGGCGTGTGTGTAGCAGTACACCCCTGCAGGGTTAACGAAGTATTCGAATAGCCGTGTCCGCGGTTATGGACTACTTGGAGACCTTTACTTGATCATAGACAACTTGAACGGTTACTTATAAAATTTCCAAGATAAGCGTGAGTTCTATGGCGTGCTTTCTCGTGGGGAAGTCGAGAAAGTGTCCATAGTGGTGTATTGGTTGGAGACTGGAAACTTGGACTCGTGTACGCTCCTTACCTCATTCTGGTATTCGTAGTACAGGACTAGCCAAGTCAAAGCTGGCACTTCTGCATTGAAACCCCACCTCCCTTTGCCTTGATACTTGAGCATGAGTAGTATAGTTTCTATGTAAGTCTTGCTGAGTACGTATTTGTACTCACGTTTCCTTATTCTATGAATTAGAGACGAGACCACTGACCCTGATGGTGGCCTCTACCTCGAGCTCGACGTGGACCAGGTCGTATAGTTCCAGGCAGCAGCCTGTGCCCTTTGGAGGGTCGTTGTATTTTCTTTCAGGCTTCTTAAGCCATTTGTTAACCTTGTCTTTACTAAGACATAATTTGCTTCCGTTGATGTTTGATGTAATGTTGGATCACAACCATGTGATCTCTGCTTGTAATACAACTACTATGTCTGCTCTGTTTAGCAGAAGTTATAAAGACTATGAGTTTGTAGAGCTCATGTTGTGATTACCTGCTGTTTACACTGGACATGTATGTTGACTGTATGATTATAACATGCATGTCTTAGTGTGGGGTTCGATAGCTTAGTTGTGTTCTTGCCGGCGGTCTTTTATACACCAAGTGGCCCTTAGATGTGCGCAGATTGGGGCATCGCGATGCGATTGCTCGTGACTCTGTCACGTGGCACACTTTGTTGTATGATTGAGCCTGTCCGAGATCCCGACTAGGTGATCGGGCTGGAGTCTGTTTATGTAAGTGTTATAATTCAATCGAGAATATGGTTGAGGGGACTTGTCTATGAGTATGGGATTTCACCACCCATAATCATTTAGACTTGTGGGCGGACGATGATGACCCATCTCAGTTGATCATCCGGCCTGGATGGGATGCCCCTCACGTACGATGCTTTCCGAGAGTGTTTTGTGCTTGGCCTTGTCTTCTTAGACAAGTGGGTACAGCTCTCGGGTCTCCATATGATTGATTTGTGACTGGAATTACATACGCAAACCCCGGGTCCCAACAAGGGGCGACAATGACAGGCTATGCAATTGAATAGGTAAGCCACGTAGCAGCAGCAGTAACAGTGCGTAGTGCAAGAAATGTACGAAAAGATAGGCGATATCTAGGGAAGAGAATGGCTCTGCTTGCCTCGAAGCTCGACGGTAGGGGTACGGTCGTCGACGAAGTAGTCGTACTCGGCAACGGTGTAGTCAGCGGCAGCAACGAGGTCTATCGGAGAATAAAGGGGGGAGAAACAATAAATACACAGCAATAATAGCAATACAATTGTATGACATAGCAGATATAAAGCAACGGGGATCTAACGCAGTGTGATGCAATATGCTCGGAGCGAGAATTCATATGTGGATGAACTGCCAGCTCCGAGTGATTACCCGGACAAGGTGCCCGGAGGGGGAAGGTATCATGCCGGAGGTGTCGTGGACATCGGACGAACATAAGGAGGGTGTATCCGTGTTAGTTGATCCATTCTGAACAACTTTCGTGTTCAGAATAAATTCATCCGGATACTTTAACAATACCGGACAAATCATCGGACAGACGGTCCGGAGGGGGACGGTTCGATGTTCGGTATGTTAGAGGGGTGTGGTAGACAAACAGATAGTGTATTCGTATTCTACGCATTTTTTGAGCAATTTTGATATATAAATTATTTTCATCTGATTTACGGTTTAAAAGATATTCAATTTCAAAGTTTAATTCAATTTAAATCATTTTCTAATTTATTTAATTATTAAAACAACATTATCCAAAACATTATCCAGAACAGTGCCTAACATGGGGTCCCACATGTCAGCTTCTGGTTAATAATAATTAGATTTAACTAAATCTAATCAATCCAATGGACCCACATGTCATAGACAGAGAATTTTATAATTCATTTTTATATAAAACCAAAAGCAGTGGGACCCAGCTGGCATAGACTGTTTGTATTTAAATTAATTTTATTTAAGCTAAATATCCAGTGGGGTCCAGTTGTAAGTGGCACATGTGTTAAATATCTGTTATTCAATGTGTTTAATGGCCTGGGGCCCCACTTGTCATAGACAAAGTTATATTAACAGGGGGTTTATCTCTATTACTTAATTAACGGGGCACTGGCCCACTAGTCAGTGGGTGTTGGGGGCTTAGTTAGCCCACCAAATTAGTGGTTAGGCTAAGCTAACCGGGGTGGCCCCGCAGTCAGTGGCACACCAGGCCACCGCATGACCTCGCCGGCGACGAGGGCCAAGGCAGAGGGTACTCCGGCAAGGGGGAAGGCACAGTGGTAGAGCGGATGCGGCACAGGGACATGCGGGCAGGCAGGGCACGCGCGATGGGCGCACGCACGTTGGAGCGCGGCTGAACGCTACGGCGGCACGCAACACAGGAGCTCCATGGCGGTCGGAGCAGGGGAACGCGGCCACGGCGGCGGATCTGACGGGGGAAGGGGGAATGGGTAGGGAAGCTCACGGCGGGTCCGAGGGAGGGCTCGAGGAGGCCGGGGCGGGCGTGTAGTCGAGGCAATCGACAACGACGTGCGCCGCGGCCGAGGTTGGGGAGGGGCTCGATTCGCGGCGTCCAGTGGCCGAGCGCTTGTGTTCGTCGGCGTGGAAGGAGTTGGCAAGCTCGGGGATCCTCCTAGGCGTGCTCGCTCGGTCGGAGGTGGCCATTGGCCATCTCTACTAGGATAAAGGCTAGTAGTAGCGCCCCTTTTGGGCTCATCAGTAGCGCCCCCCACCCTCTACTGCTAGCACGCTACAGCTAACTTGTAGCAGTAGCGCTTACGCACCCGCTACTACTAATACCAGTAGCGTGTACTGTACCAGGCGCTACTGGTATACATGCGCTACTGCTACATGTAACAGGCGCTACTGGTATTTATTTTTCATTTTCTGTTTCTTTTTCCCATCGTATTTTTGCTTTATTTGTACAGGTATTATACAATATAGTCTCATACACATACACAGGTTTTCTACAGAGTACAAATCTCATCATATCATACACATACAATAATCTGATGACCATATATATATATCATCATGATCTCTCATATCCAACACAAATGATGTCTCTCATCATGTCATCTCTAAAATAGAGATAGAAGTTGTCACAATATCTTAAATACATGCAACTACAAACAAGTTTCATCATCCATCTAAACTATGATATATACTAGAAGAGCGCTCAATATGAGGAATAGTGGAATTATGTAGTAGCTCATGAAGCGCCGCCTCCGATCTTCCTCTCATGCTAGCGTAAATCTCAAGTAACTAGCTTCCGCTTCCTCTCTGGTATTGAACCCTCTTTGGCTGGCGCCCGGGAACCGGTGCACTTGGGCCTGACACTCTGTCCACTCATCGTACACTCCTGGAACCTTCACTATGTACACGGCATAGCACTTCTTCGCCATCGATGATCTATGTACCTATTAGAGATGCATATTCATCATAGGAATTCAACAATAGTACACAACATAATATACTTGAGCAACACGAAGACAAAAAGTTAGTGAATAGATGCAACATAAAGTAACATACATAATATAATATACACACTATTCATGGTACCCCAACTAATTCACTAGCTAGCAAGCGTTACGCAAGTAGTTCAACATGACCGTTAAATTACATCACAAAGGTTTCATATCGCTTCCAAAAGTATAAATTCAACCGAGACATCATCATCGGCATAGTCAATACACTAGAACTTCCATCCATTTCTAGGAGGACGCACCCTAGCTTATTGAACGGCGTGATGTCCAAAAGCAGCATTCCTACGCGAGTTTTAACATCAGGTCGCGATATTGGGCCGTGGTAGAACATCCCCTTCTTGTCGACGACTTCTTTCATGATGATGGTTGCAATATCCTTCAGGATGCGAAATAAGTCATCTCTTACTTTATAATCCGGCTCGGCTAATTTTTTTGCCCATATCATGATATGATTGTCATCTTTGCTTGCCATGCGAAGAAGTTGCTGATCCTTTCTGAACTCCATCATGAGATGGATGACATAGTATCCATCATTTGTACTTCCTTCTGGTTGATGGATGATACGTCCAAAACGTATCTATAATTTCTGCTTGCTCCATGCATGTTTTGTGTGATATTGCTATGATCTAGATACACTTTCATACACTTTTGATCATATTTTGACTAACCTATTAACTCAGTGCACCCCAGTGCCAGTTCCTGTTTTCTGCTGTTTTTCTATTTCAGTTTTCCCCCATATAAAAATTGCCAGAAAAATTTCGGGAAAAATACAGGAAAAATCAGCGTATAGGAAGCTTCGAGAAGAGCCCGGGAGGGGCCAGAGGGGAGCCAGGGGGCCCAGGCGGCCACCCGGCGCGGCCCCACCCCTGTCCGCGCCAGGGGGGGCCCTGGTCCACCTCTGGCTGCCCCCCTTCTCCTATATATTCTCCATCACGGGGAAACTCCGAAGAGGAACCCTATTTTCGCAAACTCGCTTCTGTTCCGCCGCCGCGCTTCCAAGATCGGGAGCACCAGAAGACCTCTTCCCGGCACCCTTCCGGAGGGAGGATTGACCTCCGGGAGTCTCCTCTCCACCATGGATGCTCCCCGGATGTCTCGTGAGTAGTTTTCCTTGGACCATGGGTCCTTGATCAGTAGCTATGTGATGTTCTCCTCCCCTCTTTGTTCTTCATGGTTTAGACCTCGTGAGCTGCCCTACATGATCAAGGCACTTTTGTAATATTTTCTGCTATTGCTATGTTGAGTTTGATAGGATCTGATGGATTATGAGATTATGTTCAGATTGTGATTGAGTAATATATTTGGTTCTTATCTCTTATATTTTTGTTCCTAAGTAATTCTTGCATGTTCTCCGTTGCTGTTTATTGCTTTGGCCAAGTAGTAGGTAGTGACTCCAAGAGGGAACGTTTTGCTCGATTGTGGGTTCATGCCCCCCGATGACACGCTTGAGTGACAGAAACATGAGTCTAGGGGATGTGCTGTTGCCACAAGTGGGAAAACAACGGTGCTTGTAACCGCGGTTGCAAGGATTGTTTACGTTACGCAAAGTTCTTTTTAATGCAGTTGTCTGTTGCTTTGGGTTTACACTTTGGGTGGGGCTCGCAACTTAATACCAGCGAGATGTTCTGGATAGATATCTCAAGATGGATGATTAGTAGTAGATGCAGTTGGATTTCGGTCTACTTATTTTGGCGTACTGCCCATGCTTTTGAGCCTCGTCCTTTCTTTTGTAGCATTTAGCATTGCGGTGCGTTCATAATCCTGTCAATTGCCTTTCTGTAAGTTTTTTACCTCGCATAGAAATTTTATCATCTTTTGGGAGAGAGACATCACTAGCGAACATCACGTATCCCGGTCCATATCCTCATCATTGTTTACACGCTCATTTACTTTTCTGCTTTTACTTTCAATTACTATCATTATCCCTTGTGTTTGACCCTTTGTGAACAACAAGACCGGAGAGATTGACAACCTCTCTGAACTTTGTTGGGAACAAAGTTATCGTGTCTGTGTGTAGGTCCGCGTCAGTTGCGCCGCTGACACCTACTTATCATCTCCGGAGTCCTACTGGAGACAAACCTTGGTATCTTCACCGAGGGAAATTTGTTGTTGTGCTACATCACGCCTTCCACTTGGGGCTCACCAACGAAGGGCGAGAAATCACTATCATTACCTCGCACATCAATGGATACTGCAGAAGTTGGTTTTATGCGAGAAACACGGCGCGCCCTTCCTTCGTGACTTTTTCTCGATGTGGCCACCCCTCATGCCGAAGCCCTGGAGAGCGGAATCCAGAAGACTCATTACTTTGGTGTAGTCCTTCCTTTTGAAGTTCCTAGACGAGTCGAAATACACGGCATGGGAGACTCGCGGGAAAAGAACGATAAGGACGGCGTGCCCCTCGCTGCGCAAAATAAATGCACCTCAAATTAGCTAGCCTCCATATGAGCAAAGGAATGATTGAAATGTAAAGGCAATCGGGCAATGACTTACATTGGATGATAAGGAACGAGAACCATTTCCTTCTCCTTATTCATCTGCATGAAATTTTCAATGTACAACCTAGCAGTTTTAAGTTCATAGTCACCGAGCGACAAGAAGGACTCATGCATGTAGTAAGGATCTGCCACCGCGATTTGCGAGATTTCCTCTCTTTTGATGACAAAGCTCATATGGAGCGCAAAAAGGCGGACGATCGTAAAATCGAGCCGCCTAGTGAGGAACATCTCAAAGATGTGATCAAACCGCAGGAAGAACACTTCCGCGGGCGCCGTGTCGACGTAGCCCATGCCCGGAGGCACACGCACCGCA
Source organism: Bromus sterilis (assembly GCA_950022295.1). Classification (NCBI taxonomy): domain Eukaryota; kingdom Viridiplantae; phylum Streptophyta; class Magnoliopsida; order Poales; family Poaceae; genus Bromus; species Bromus sterilis. The sequence continues at coordinate 238,215,158 of OX465599.1, read as the reverse complement.
TAAAGTCGATATCCTGGATCCTTCGACGCGAGAAGGCTTTTCTCTGTCGACAGTACATGTGTTGGATATGTGCCCTAGAGACAAATTAATAAAGATATTTGTCACATATTCGTTTTGTTCATAATACGTTTTATACTGTGCTCTAACTGTATTACTTGGAAATACTAATACAGGTGTAGTATAAAACATGGTCCGTAGTTTAACTCGGGTAAACTATCTCATTGGGCAATTGATTGATCAAGCTTTCCTGATCATGGCGACACTTAAGTCCATTGACAATGAGGTCATATCATTAGGGAAATGATGTGATGGACGTACACCCACCTAAAGTATTGCAATGTGATCGAGTCACATAGTTCAGCGTTGCTATGACTTTGTAACATATGGCTTAGTCCTTAGACCATAATGATCATACGTAATTGTCATCTATGAGGAGACTTTGATTTGTATCCCACCGCCTGACTGAAATATGCTGGCTATAACGGTGGACTTTGGGTATTCCGAAATAGATGGTTGATGAGTATGTTAATAGATCAGAGCGGGATTTGTCAGTCCTTGTGACATGACAGGTACTCTAGGCCCACTCGGTGATATTGCATCAACAGGTTGCAAGTAAGTGACTAGGTCACAAGAGATGCAATGATCATGGACGAGTAAACTTGTTTGTTGTGAACGAGATGTGAACACGGTATGTAGGATACCGACGATCAAACCTCGGACAAACAAAGTACCGCGGCACAAAGGGATTACGTCGTATCATTAACGGTTTCCAAAAGCGATCGAAGTTCATTCGATGGAAGCGCAGGGGCTGTCAAGGATTGTAACCAGGTCCAACTGACTAGTCATTGGTCAATGAGAAGAGTCTCGACCATGTCTGTTGTTTCCCGGACCGTTAGGGTGTTACACTTAAGGGCAATCGATGCATAGGACAGTTACGGGATCAATCGGTGAAATAGGAGGAATCACCAAAATAGTTCCGGAGGAGGACGGAATGGTTTCCGGACATTTTGAATAGTTCAAAATAAAGTTTAATTGTTTTTAATAATGTTTTATTATTTAATTATCTGAATTAAATATTTAAAACATATTAAATAAATTAAAAAATGGGAAAAAGGCTATATGGGCCCATGGGGCCCATTAGGGGAGGAGGGGGTTTCCCCCCTTGGGCTTGGCGCCAAGGGTGGGGCCCATCCCCCCTATGGCCGGCGCACTCCCCCCCCCCCTTGGGAGTTTAGTCCCACATGGGGAGGGGAGGAGGATCACATCCCCCCTTGGCCTATATAAGGAGGGGTAGTCCCCCCTTTTTCCAACACACCAATATCTCCTTCTTCCTCCTTCTCCTTCCCGGAAGTGGACTCCCCTTGTTTGGAGTCTGCACCAGGATTGGAGTTCTCCACCATAAGGCAGGCCGTCGTTCTGCCGGAGTCGGGATCCGTAGCCATCTTTCTTCCGCTGCTCGCCTGGTTCGGGGCCCGGGAGGAACATCGATTGTACCGTACGTGTATAATCTCTTCGAGGCACTACACCTGTGGTGCTACTTCGTCGCTGGAGGTTTACCGGGAGTCATCCTCGCCGGTGGTGGTCTTCTACACGACAGGGAGGTTGTAGTTCCGAGTCTACGCCAACCACGTTCGCAAGAACGTTTCCCTCTTTCGGTCTTCAAAGGTATGAACACCGATTCCATCCGTTACTTTACATCGCCATAGCATAGATCTTGGGTTCGGGTACCGTAGGTATGAAAAATTTGTGTTTTCTGCCCCGTATCCCAACAGTGGTATCATGAGCTAGCTATGCGTAGATGTATTGTATGGGTAGAACACATCTAGGATGTGGGCATCGAATCTTCATTCGTTACCCTCCCACGTGTACTCATTTAGCGTTGCGGCAATGTTTGATGAAGCGGCCCCCGACCGACCTTACGCGTTTACGCGAGACTGGTTCCACGCTTGACATAAAGTGGCTGGGGGGTGTCTGTCTCTCTGCATTAGCGATGCGAAGATGTTTGCAATGGAGGGCCCCGACAGGGGTGTAATAGAGACGATTGGGGATCGGTGTTGTGGCATGTTTTCGCAGGATAGAGTTCTCTCTCTCGAAACCCCTAGCGGCCACGTAAAACTTGCATAAGCTAAAGTAGAAAGGCGTTTAACTTTGCTTTGCATGAAGGGGGATCATAGCTTGTATGATTTAAAGTTTTACATCATGTTTTGCTAATATACTTGATATAACGACGGTAGCATTATAGGATGATCTCTCACTAAAACCAACACAGTGTCCTTACCCTAGTGAGCACCACCTGGAAAGTTCTACATTATGGAGGCATCACGTGTCACACGGGTGTCAAACATTTTTTCGTTCACAAGAGGTGGGTGTAGCAAGCCTGGCATATGTATATGATATGGCCTTGCATGACACAGCAACAAATCACATAGGGTGTGATGGCGAGCCTGGCATATGTATATGATATGGCCTCGGGACACAAGAGACCGAAAGGTCGAGCATGAGTCACATAGATGATGTGATTGGCATGATGGCCTACCTTGAACACATACTGATGGCCGTGAAGATCGGGGGAGGTATGGTGTTCTAGGATCGTGTAATCACTTAGCAAAATTGAGAGATGTTTTCCTAAGTGGGAGTTTTAGAATTAATTGTAATTGAACTCCACATTATGAACAAAAGTCTAAATATGTATATTTGTGAATCAACCTTGTAGATGACAGCACCACGCCCCTCGTTCAACTTAGGATCATTCCTAGAGAAAGATAAACTGAAAACTAATGGGTCAAACTTCACCTCCTGGTTCCGCACCCTGAGGATTCTCCTCGTTCCCCTCAAAATGTCCTATGTACTTGAGACTGCATTACGAGATGCACCAGCAACTACCGCTACTCCGGCTGAGAAGAAAGTCTATCTCATTAAGTCGGATGATTCCTCCCTTGTCAAGAAGGGTATGCTCCATGCCATGGAGGCTGAACTGCAGAAACGGTTCGAGAGCTTCAGTGCTTATGAGATAATCACTGACCTCAAGACCGTCTTTGCACCTCAAGCCAAGGTTGAGAGAAATGAAGTTTGTGAAGCTTTCTTCTCTACAAAGATGGAAGAGCACACCAGCATGACTGAGCACGTAGTCAAAATGTCTGACTACGTTCAACGCCTAAATGATCTAGAATTTAAGATTCCAGATGAAGTGGCGATTGATAGTAGGGTGTTACGGTCGCTACCCCCTAGCTATAAGAGTTTTGTGTTGAAGTACAACATGCAAGGAATGGTTGAGACCCTTTCTGAATTGTTCACAATAATCAAAATTGCTGAGATGGAAATCAAGAAGGAGCACAGCTACACCAAGTACCTAGAAGATAAGAAGGCCAGCAAGGTTGCCGGAAGAGACATGGATGTATGTGATATACATGTTATTGATGTTTTCCTGACAAGTGCTCGGAGCAACGTCTGGATATTTGATACCGGATCAGTTGCTCACATCTGTAACTCCCAGGAGGGGATGCAGAATAAACGACTCTTGCGGAAGGATGAAGTGACGATGCACGTTGGGAATGGTGCCATGGTTGAAGTAATGTCAATTGGCACGCTTCGTCTTAGTCTCCCTTCGGGATTGATTCTTGTCTTGAATAATTGCTATTATGTACCCGCGTTGAGTATGAACATTGTAAGTGGATCTTGCTTGATGCGAGACCAGTATTCCTTTAAATCCGAAAGAACTGGTTGTTCGATTTATAAGAATAATGTCTTCTATGTTCATGCACCGGTGCGCAATGGTTTATTCTTAATGGATCTCGAATATCATGACTCCCACATCAATAACGTAGAGGCCAAAAGATTAAAGCCTAGTAACGAAGAACACATGACGATGTGGCATTATTGACTTGGTCATATTGGTATAAAGCGCATGGAGAAACTCCATAAAGATGGACTTCTGGAGTCATTGGATTTTGGATCCCTTGACACATGTGAACCATGCATAATGGGAAAAATGACAAAGACTCCATTCAATGGAACAATGGAGCGTGCAGTGGACTTATTAGGGATCATACATACTGATGTATGCGGACCAATGAATGTCACCGCACGAAATGGTTTTCGTTACTTCGTGACCTTCACGGATGGCTTAAGTAGATACGGGTATATCTATTTAATGAAACACAAGTCTGAAACCTTTGAAAAGTTCAAGGAATTTCAGAGTGAGGTGGGGAATCAACTCGGGAAGAAAATCAAGCACCTTCGATCTGATCGAGGAGGCGAGTATTTAAGTCACGAGTTTGGCACTCATCTGAAGACTTGTGGTATTGTACCACAACTTACGCCAGCTGGAACACCTCAGCGAAACGGTGTGTCCGAGCGACGTAATCGAACACTATTGGATAGTGTACGTTCAATGATGTCTCATACCAACTTACCTACATCATTCTGGGGGTATGCATTAGAAACTGCCGCTTACGTTCTTAATAGGGTACCATCCAAATCCGTAGAGACAACGCCAATTGAGAAATGGTGTGGCAAGAAGCCAAAGATGTCTCACCTGAAGATTTTGGTTTGTGAGGCTTATGTTAGGAAACTTCAGCCTGACAAACTCGAATCTAAGGCGGAGAAATGCATCTTTGTAGGATATCCAAAGGAAACTGTTGGATACACCTTCTACAACCAATCTGAGGGCAAAACGTTTGTCGCTAAGACTGGACACTTTCTTGAGAAGGATTTTCTCTCGAAAGAAATGAGTGGGAGGAAAATAGACCTCGATGAAGTGACTGACCAATCACTCCAAATGGAAGAACCGGCAACAGAAATTGTTCTGGAACCTTCTTCCACAGTGGGAGCTGAAGAGAATGGCCAGGAAGACATTCATAACGATCATGACATACATGATGATCATGATGAGAATGAAGAGGAACCTATTTTGCCCCGTAGGTCATCAAGAGTCCGTCAACCTACCGAGTTTTACGGACAGCTTGTGAATGCAATCTCGGCTGATGAGTCGGATGAACCTACGAGTTACAAAGAAGCAATGGAGGGACCCGAGTCCGAGAAATGGCTAGAAGCCATGAAATCCGAAATAGACTCCATGTACACCAACAAAGTTTGTACTTTGGTGGATATTCCCGAGGACCGCAAGGCCGTCGAGAATAAATGGATTTTCAAGAAAAAGACTGACGCAGACGGAAACGTATCTGTCTACAAAGCTCGACTTGTCGCGAAGGGGTTCCGACAAATTCAAGGAGTTGACTACGAGGAGACGTTCTCTCCTGTCGAGATGATAAAGTCTATTCGGATCCTACTAGCAATAGTTGCCTATCATGATTACGAGATATGGCAGATGGATGTGAAAACTGCGTTCCTTAATGGCAACATTGAGGAAGAGTTGTATATGATGCAACCAGAGGGGTTTATCGATCCAAGTAATGCTGGTAAGGTGTGCAAGCTTCAACGGTCCATCTATGGGTTGAAGCAAGCATCTCGGAGCTGGAATCTTTGATTTGATGAGGTCATTAAAGCTTTTGGATTTGTCCAAAACGTCGAAGAGTTCTGCGTCTATAAGAAACTGAGTGGGAGCTCTGTAGCATTCCTTGTGTTATATGTAGATGACATATTACTGATAGGGAACGATAAGAAATTCTTAGAGGAAGTGAAGGAATATCTGAATGGACAATTTTCCATGAAGGACCTAGGTGAAGCTGCGTACATATTGGGGATTAAGATCTATAGAGATAGACCTAATCGACGGTTGGCCTTGAGTCAGAACACTTATATTGACAAGATATTGAAAAGGTTCAGTATGAATAACTCCAAGAGAGGCCTCTTGCCAGTTATAAAAGGTGTCAAATTAAGCGTGACTCAATGCTCAACCACAGCAAAAGAGAAGGAGGAAATGTCCTCAAAGCCCTATGCCTCAGCCATAGATTCTCTCATGTATGCTATGTTATGTACCAGACCGGATTTAGCGCTGGCCATTAGTATGACTAATCGCTACCAGAGTAACCCGGGAATGGCTCACTGGACAGCAGTAAAGAACATCCTTAAGTACTTGAGAAGAACCAAGGATCTCTTTCTCGTTTATGGAGGAGTTGATGAGGAGCTCACCGTAAAGGGTTACGTTGACGCAAGCCTCGGCTCAGATCTAGATGACTCGAAATCCCAGACGGGATATGTTTTCATGTTGAACGGTGGCGCAATTAGCTGGAGGAGCGGCAAACAGTCAGTCATCGCCCAATCTACAATGGAGTCGGAGTATATTGCCGCTTGCGAAGCGACAAACGAGGCGCTGTGGCTGAAGAAGTTCGTGATCGAGCTTGGCGTTTTTCCCAGCTGCACTGACCCCGTGGGAATCTTCTGCGACAACACGGGTGCCATTGCTAACGCAAAAGAGCCAAGAACTCACTCTACATCCAAGCACATCCTCCGAAAGTTCCATGTGACGCGAGACTACGTCAGGGATGGACACACTAGGATTCACAAGATACATATGGATCTGAACGCAGCAGACCCGATGACTAAACCTCTTCCACAGGGCAAGTTTGAAGAACACCGAGAGACCATTGGTGTTAGATACATACCTGATGTAAACTAGTGTAATTTGTACTCTAGTGCAAGTGGGAGACTGTTGGATATGTGCCCTAGAGACAAATTAATAAAGATATTTGTCACATATCCGTTTTGTTCATAATACGTTTTATACTGTGCTATAACTGTATTACTTGGAAATACTAATACAGGTGTAGTATAAAACATGGTCCGTAGTTTAACTCGGGTAAACTATCTCATTGGGCAATTGATTGATCAAGCTTTCCTGATCATGGCGACACTTAAGTCCATTGACAATGAGGTCATATCATTAGGGAAATGATGTGATGGACGTACACCCACCTAAAGTATTGCAATGTGATCGAGTCACATAGTTCAGCGTTGCTATGACTTTGTAACAAATGGCTTAGTCCTTAGACCGTAATGATCATACGTAATTGTCATCTATGAGGAGACTTTGATTTGTATCCCACCGCCTGACTGAAATATGCTGGCTATAACGGTGCACTTTGGGTATTCCGAAATAGATGGTTGATGAGTATGTTAATAGATCAGAGCGGGATTTGTCAGTCCTTGTGACAGGACAGGTACTCTGGGCCCACTCAGTGATATTGCATCAACAGCTTGCAAGCAAGTGACTAGGTCACAAGAGATGCAATGATCATGGACGAGTAAACTTGTTTGTTTTGAATGAGATGTGAACACGGTATGTAGGATACCGATGATCAAACCTCGGACAAACAAAGTACCGCAGCACAAAGGGATTACGTCGTATCGTTAACGGTTTCCAAAAGCGATTGAAGTTCATTCGATGGAAGCGCAGGGGCTGTCAAGGATTGTAACCAGGTCCAACTGACTAGTCATTGGTCAATGAGAAGAGTCTCGACCATGTCTATTGTTTCCCGGACCGTTAGGGTGTTACACTTAAGGGCAATCGATGCATAGGACAGTTAAGGGATCAATCGGTGAAATAGGAGGAATCACCGAAATAGTTCCGGAGGAGGACGGAATGGTTTCCGGACATTTTGAATAGTTCAAAATAAAGTTTAATTGTTTTTAATAATGTTTTATTATTTAATTATCTGAATTAATTATTTAAAACATATTAAATAAATTAAGAAATGGGAAAAAGGCTATATGGGCCCATGGGGCCCATTAGGGGAGGAGGGGGTTTCCCCCCTTGGACTTGGCGCCAAGGGTGGGGCCCATCCCCCCCTATGGCCGGCGCACTCCCCCCCCTTGGGAGTTTAGTCCCACATGGGGGAGGGGAGGAGGATCACATCCCCCCTTGGCCTATATAAGGAGGGGTAGTCCCCCCTTTTTCCAACACACCAATATCTCCTTCTTCCTCCTTCTCCTTCCCGGAAGTGGACTCCCCTTGTTTGGAGTCTGCAGCAGGATTGGAGTTCTCCACCATAAGGCAGGCCGTCGTTCTGCCGGAGTCGGGATCCGTAGCCGTCTTTCTTCCGCTGCTCGCCTGGTTCGGGGCCCGGGAGGAACATCGATTGTACCGTACGTGTATAATCTCTTCGAGGCACTACACCTGTGGTGCTACTTCGTCGCTGGAGGTTTACCGGGAGTCATCCTCGCCGGTGGTGGTCTTCTACACGACAGGGAAGTCGTAGTTCCGAGTCTACGCCAACCACGTTCGCAAGAACGTTTCCCTCTTTCGGTCTTCAAAGGTATGAACACCGATTCCCTCCGTTACTTTACATCGCCATAGCATAGATCTTGGGTTCGGGTACCGTAGGTATGAAAATTTTGTGTTTTCTGCCCCGTATCCCAACAACATGGGCGTGCAGTCTCTTGAGATCCCCTGATATGCTCTCCAGCGGTTTCGGCCGGAGGATCGGCTCGCCCGCGACATGGATCAACGCCGTACCTTTCATCGTTACACAGTCTGCAAAACCGGTTGGCGGAACCGACTTGCTGCTAGAAGCATTGGCAGCCTTTTTGGCAGCTAAGTCTTTCCTACTCGGTCTCTTCCTCGGCTTCTTCTGGGGGAGAGGTTGTGATGAGCCTTTCATAGCGCCCTTGATCTCCACCCCAAGTGTTGACGGGCTGAGCAAGGGTTGTTCATGCTGGTTTGAGGCGGCATCTGGAGGCATGTCCTGCAAGGGTTGCACGAAGAGAGACTTTTTGCACTCAGACCTAGGATGCTCCTGCTCCGGCAGAATATCCATCTCCTCGTCCACATACTCCTTATTGGCCGAGTCATATGGCTGACTCATCATTTCTACTTCCTGATTAATGAAGGCGGTGTTGAGGAATTGCATAGGGTCACCATCCTCGTCCATGACATCATCCATTGCTTGATGGAGCACGGAGGCGAAATCACGATCCACTCTTCTTGGACCGCCTTCCTCGCGTCGCTCGCCGCTCTCACCCAGCATAACAGGCGGCGCTAATAATTGCGGAAGCGGGGTGGTGGTATTCATACCTTCTTGGGGATGTGTTGTCGTTGGTGTGGACATCACGGCGGCCGACTCAACACGAAGAAGACCCTTCGGCCATAGGATGAAATAGCCCTTGCAGTTTGCAAGCCGCTTAGGGGTCTCGTCTTCCTCTCCCCCGAGTTGTACCGGATGAGCCAAATCCTCGTGGACAGGTTTGACACTCGCCACGGAAACCTTGAAAGTGGTATTGGGCATCTGCATGGTGTGGATCATCCGATCCGTGGGATTTATTATCGTTGCCTTTCCTACATCCACCGTCTGGCCATTGATCCTGTATAGTAAGGTGCACGGGGTTCTCTCGGCCTGCGAAAACATGTCTACGGCGTCAGACATCCAAAAGGCAACGAAAAAGGGATATATTATAGATATGTTGGTGTGACGCGTAATTACCGTGAGGGCGTCGAGCTCAGCCAAAGGCGAAGGCCCGCCTAGCACGCCAGAGACAGAGGAAGGGCTGCTATGAGCGGCTAATGGAGCATGTCCAGATGCGAGAGCAGGCGCCGCTGGTGCGATGTTCACCGAGTTGCTCCCGACGAAGCTAGTACGGGGAAAATCCGCTGCCGTTTTGTCTGGATTTTGCTTCGTCCACTCGATAACAGCCGGGATCAAGGATGAAACCGAAGCTGCGAACTCATCTCTACAGGTAGCTAAAGCTGCATTGACTGCCGACTTGATCATCTCTTGTTTGGTCGCTTGTTCGGTCTCAGCTGCTTTTTTCTCAACCGCAAGCTTCACCTTCTCGTCGATGTTGACCTGACTAAACTTCCTTCTCTGCCTTTTGGCCTCAGTGTCCTCGTGGTAGTAGTGCTTCCACTGGGCACCGTCTCCGACGCCGTGCACACGTCCATGCTGCGGCTGAGTGTCCAAAGGGAGGCCCTTCAGTATGTTCAAGGCCCGGTTGAGATGGGTGTCCCACTTGGGCCTCATCGTCCACGATGAGTCGCTTTCGGCATCAAGCTTGTGTTGCTCTTTCTGCGAAAGAAACGTGGACCATTTACAAATGTTACTACAACGTGTATTCTAACTTGATGAGAAGCTAATATAAGGTGGAAAATATATTACCAGTAATCTCATCAATTCCCTCGTGGGCGCGTCCGTGGACCAAACCTTTTTCTTCGAGTCCCACTTGTAGCGGGCCCTAATGAAGTCATACTCCTGCGGGTCGGTGAACTCCGCCAAGGGGTCTGGGATCCCCGCGGCTTCACGTTCCGCGTCCTCCTTGTCCCATATGGGCCTTTTGCCAATGTAACCACGGCTTCCGAGGTGGTGTTTCCCCGTGTTCCTTTCCTGAAGCCCCTTGAATTTCGCGGACCTAAGCTTGGCTTCGTCGGTAGCGCAAGTGTCCTTGAATTTTAAGAACTCAGCTTCCGTAAGTGATGGATTCTCTGCAAAAATCTTGGACAAAGGTTTGTTCTTCTCAATCAATCGTTTCACCCTCACTTTCCACGCGGACAATGCGTTGCTGAACTTGACCATGGCGGCGGCGTTTATGTCAGTCATGGCATCATCATCCCATGGATTTTTGCTCTCATCCCGATCCGGGAACTTGAATCTGTTGTGTAGCTTCGTAAGGAGTAAATGTTCCATATTTGGTATACTCCTCAAGTCATAGTCGTTGATGCTCGCGGTTTCCCGTAGGATGCATCCGACTTGGTTGCCGTAGCACTTGCGAGCTTCCGCCGGCGCTATTGGCTCGAATTTGCCAGGATGCACCTCTGTCACTAGCAGTTTGTCGGTTCCGAGCTTGTTTGGTTTTTGTACCCTCTCCTTCTTCTTATTTGCTGGTTCATTACCGGCTTCAGCGCCGCCGGTGTCGGTGGCGCCGGTGTCAGTGCCATCGGTGCCATCAGGAGTGCTGTCGGACTCGATTTCGGCGTCCGTCGCACTAGCGGCATTTGGACCTTTGTCTCGTAGCTGAGAAGACATATGGTCGAGGAAGGCGTGTTCATGCTGCTGGTAGTCAAAATCTTCATCTGCACCGGCTTCGTCGTTGGTCGACATGTTTCCTACGATATATTTAGTCTCCAAGTTTAATTCTCAAACTATAAAAAAAGGACTAAATACCGTCCTATCAAATACCGGGCACTCGATATGTCATACTTTGTAGCACAAGTCATGTCGAAATTCACGGTAAATTTCGGCATGACCTTTTCTAAAAAGTGGACATATCGGGAACCTGATATTTGCCGGAACGGAAATAAATCAACATTCCGGCAAAACATAGGCCCCTCGGATCCCTGCATATGGAAAAAAGAAGAAAATTCGTACACAATATCATTTCATTTGCATTTTCAACTCCAAAAGTTCATACAAACTCCTAAACAATATTAAATATTACTGTTATTTTATTGGGACAATTGCATTTTTGCCCCTAGTTTTGCCAGCCCGTGGGTTTTGCCCTTACTTTTCGGCTCTGCTCAGTTTTGCCCTTAGATTTGTCCCTCGGGTCATCCGAGCGCCCTTTGACCGTTTGACCAATACTTAGAAAATGTATAACAAATTCATATGAACTTAGAAAAATGCAAATAAGATATTTAATTATTCAGAAAAGCATTTCCTTTATGTGTGTATCATTTGCACATATGAAAATATTAATTATTAACCTACCCAAGGTTACTAACGTTCTTAACATTATTAAAAATAAAAATGTGTAAACAATAAAAAAATCATGAATAAAAACGGCATGCAAGTTTAGGTGATGTCTGCTGACCATTCTGATATCTTATTTGAGATTTTTTGAATTCACATGAACTTGTTATGAATTTTAAAATTAATGGTCAAAGTCATTTGAAAATGCATAACAACTTCATATATACCCAGAAAAATGCAAATAAGATATCAGAATGTTCAGAAGACATCACCTACATTCGCATGTCATTTTTAATGATGAAAATGTATTGTTTATACCCTTTAATGTTTAATAATGTTAATAACATTAATAACCTCAAGTAGTTTAAATATTATTTTGTTCGTGAATGCTAATAACATGCACTTACAGGTAATTCTTTTTTAAACATTTTGATATCTTATTTGCATTTTTCTGAGTTCATATGAATTTGTTATGCATTTTCAAAGTATTGGTCAAACGGTCAAAGGGCGTTCAGATGACCTCAGAGACAAATTTAAGGGCAAAACTGAGCAAAGCCGAAAAGTAAGGGCAAAACCCACGGGCCGGCAGAACTAGGGGCAAAAATGTAATTGTCCCTATTTTATTCATTCAATGCAAGTTAATTGCTGTTGATATATAGCTCAAATTGGGGTACTTCCTATAGATGATTTGTCACACATAAGGTATACTAGCATTCTATGGGTTTGATTTTTATAAAACATTTCTATAAATTATTTATTAACAGATCTAAAGTAGCTATCAAGTAATTCTAATTTTTTTTGTTATGCTCAATTAGCAATAAGTTCTAATTTGTGATTTTTGTAAGAATTAATCTATACCTCGGATGGGGTTGGTCCAATGAAATAATTTAAAGCTTGTTACTCCTACTTTATGTTCATATAAATTTTATCCATATTAAATCTTGTTTTGCTAATGGTTACTCCTACAATTTAAAGCTTGTTACTCCTACTTGCAGCGGCAGCAGTGCACGGGTGGCAAACAGCAGCGTGGCCGGCAGCAGCAGTGCACGGGAAGAGCACGCACACACCGTGCAAGCGTGTTGCACACACTCACAATACACACGCACACACAAGCCATGCGCACACAATTTCCCATACACCACGGCCATGGCCTTGGCAGTGGCCACCGGCAGGAACAACAAGCAGCCGCAGCAGGCAGTGCAAGGAACAGCAAGAGAGATGGAAGAGTTGCAGCCCTCACCGGAGAGGCTCATTTTCACAAACACCTACCGTGCAGAGGAGGAAGAGGCGGGGCACCGGCGACGAGGGCGGGGCCGCGGAGGCGTGGTGACGAAGACGGCGGTCGGGGAGGAGTTCGAGAGGGAGAGATAGAGGACGGGAATGAAAAGAAGAACCCGCCCGACCGGTTTAAGTGAAAAATAGCAGTAGCGGGCCCTGTCAGAGCGCGCTACTGCTAAGTTTAATTTTTTTTCCCGAACAACGACCGATACAATTTATATAATGTATATTTAACAGCGGCAATATATAATTTGACCGATCGATAACGCGGTTAAAGTGCAAGTATACAAAATAGATACATGTATATATATTACGACACACATTTAGTTTCTCAGCGTCGACGACGTTTCTTAGTGATTAGCTTCTTTCCTTTTTTGTTCGTTTCCGAATAATTTAGGCCCTCGTTGTGACTTTTCCTTTTCCATGGAGTACGATCTTTCATAGGTAATGTAGTCTTCATTCTTCAATTGACATATGCTTCATCGTCGTCGTCATCTTCCCTCATCGGTTTGCCGTACTGGTCATAGTCTTCTATGTTGGCGACTCCATCCATTCCGACGATGTTTCTTTTGCCTCTCCTCACGACAACACGGCTGGGATTGCTCGGGTCGGTTATGTAGAAACATTGTGTCACGTGCTTAGCGTGTATCCATGGCTCATTTTTTGGCGATGAAGTTCACGGTAGCGCTCTTGGCGTCGGGTATAGACATAGTAGTGAAATACCGGTTTTCTCTTTTGACATTCTTAGCCCATCTGACATGAAACATCGTTGCATTGTGTAGTCCAGAGTAGTTAAGCTCCCAGATCTCTTTGACCCTTCTGTAATATCTTTCAGTTGAGCCGTTGTCGTCAGTCATGCATTCTATCGTCACCCCCAAGTTCTGGAAATCACTTTTCATATCTCTGGCCTCCATATAGAACGTGTATCCGTTTATATCGTATGCCTGATAGGTAAGGAAGTTGACAGCAGGGCCATGTGCTAAGGCGTATATGAGCAATGCGTCTGTAGACCCCTCTTCCGGGGGATTGGCAAGAACATGCTCTTTGAACCAAGGCAAGAAAGTGGAGTTGTGCTCTCTAGTAACTTCGGCGTCCGTCTTGTGTAGGCCCTGGTCATGGTACTTCTTGGCGATGGTTTCTTTGTGCAGTGTCACGAAAGGGTCTACCACATCAAGATGTTGTAGCACTACTAAGTTTGCCCTGTCAAAGTCATTGCGTCGATCCGAGTGGTCGACATGCAGTTCCCTCCGACCGTTGGTGTGACCTTCTCCTCCGAGCCTCCCATGGTGCTTGTTAACAGGACACCAACAACAGGGACGTTGTCGTCTCCGTTTCTTAGATAATTCTCGCAGAAAGAGATGCACTCTTGTGTCAGATAGCCCTGTACGATGCTTCCATCTGGTCGGGACATGTTACGAACGAATCCTTTGATGACCCCATTCATCCTCTCGAACGGCATCATGTTGTGCAGGTATGACGGGACAAGGTCGATGATGTCGTCCACAATGTGGACACACAGATGCACCATGACGTCAAAGAACGCGGGCGGGAAGTACATCTCGAGCTCACATAGTATGACAACAATCTCTTCCTGTAGCCTTGTGAGCTGCTTCGAACTGATCGACTTTCGAGAGATAACATCAAAAAATTTACAGAAACCAGTAAGCGTGTCACAGACGTGCTTGTCCATTATCCCTCTAAGGGCAAACGGTAGTATCTGCGTCATCATCACGTGACAGTCATGAGACTTCATCCCGCTGAACCTTTTTTTCTGCATGTCTAGATATATGCTTATCTTCCCACAGTAACCGGAACTAACTTTTATTCCGGTAAGACACTTGAAAAATTGATCGATCTCCTTCGTATTGAAGGTGAAGCAAGAAGGGGGGCAATATTTCTCTTCCTTCTTCTTTACTTTTTTGCCCCGCCTGCTGTCCCCCGCCTCTGTCTACGTCTCTGTCTCGGCCGTTTTACGGGGCATGTGGAGATCTGCCCTTATTTCCAAATCTTCCAAGTCTCTTCTTGCCTTCGGCCCATCCTTGGTCTTCTCCGGCATGTTCATCAGTGTGCCAAGCAAACTCTTGAGAACATTCTTCGTGATATGCATTTGATCAAGACAATGAGGTGTATCGAGTTTGGGCCAGTACTCCAAGTCCCAGAAAACAGACCTTGTTTTCCATACCTTCAGCAGCGGCTCCGGTTTTTTCATCTTTCCAGACGCGGGGCACTCTTTCCAGTTTTTCAACAACTCATCAATTTCGGCGCCACTCCTCTTACGTGGAGGTCCTCGATGCTCAGTCTCACCATTGAATAGATCTCCACGGTTTCTCCACAGGTCATTCTTCTCGAGCCATCTTCGATGCCCCATGTACACGATTTTCGCAGACCCACCATCTTTCGTTAGCTGCTGAGACGTTGTATCATCCATGCACCTCGTGCATCCGCAATATCCATGGCACACCTGGCCTGATACATATCCGTAACCGAGATAATCGTGCACCGTCGTCAGCACCGCGGCTTTCATATAGAAATATTCTTTTTCGAAAGCGTCCCATGTCTTGACTGGTGATTTCCATAACATTTCTAGCTCCTCTTTCAATAGCTCGAGATATAGATTAATATTATTTCCCAGCTGTTTCGGCCCTTGAATCAGAATGCTCATGTGTATGTACTTTGTCTTCATGCACTTCCACGGGGGAATGTTGTACATCCATACAAACACGGGCCATGTGCTATGGTTGGTGTTCTGCTTGCCAAACGGATTCATGCCATCTGAACTCACGCCGAGCATGACGTTCCTTGGATCAAGATGAAATCCATATTCGGCGTTCAACGCTCTCCATTGGCTTCCATCCATAGGGTGTCTCATCTTCGGATCATCTCCATCATCGGGCACCTTCCTGACCGCGTGCCACCGCATGAGCTCAGCTTCCTTATGATCTACGAAATAACGCTGCAGACGAGGAATGATCGGAAAGTACCATACAACTTTCTCAAGAGATTTCTTTCCGGCCTTCTTGTATCTATCAGCATTGCACACCGGACAACTGGTTTTTTCTGCGTTCTCGTTCCGATAAATGATGCAATCGTTGATGCATGCATGGTATCTAATGTGCGGCAGATCAAGAGGGCACACAATCTTCTTGGCCTCATCGACACTAGTAGGACAAAGGTTCCCCGGGGGAAGAATTGTCTTGTTTAGATACTTGAGATGATCATCGAGGCTTTTGTCGCTCCATTTGTTTTTAGCCTTCATCTTTAGAAATTCGAGCGTGAAACTCAAGCGGGTCACCTTAGGAGCGCAACCATCATACAATGGAGTCTTCGAGTCTACCTCCAGTTGCTCCAACTTGGCCTCCTCTCTAGAACCAGCTCTGTCGCTAGTCGTCTTCTTGCGAAGCAGGTCTCGAACATGAGGGTCCCACACGATTGAATTTAGTAGCGACGAAGGATCCGTCATGTTCGGCCTGATCTTCTCCGCCATTACCATGTGCGGCCTCTTCTCCGCCATCATTTCCAGCGCCCTCTTCATCTTCGGATCCATCAATCATCTCTTCATCCGCTGCCATGGTGTTATTGGTTGCACCGTCGATATCGTCATCATCATCTTCAGTTATCCATCGAGTATAGCCATCCATGAAACCATATCTAAGCAGGTGCGCCTTCAAACGTCCACCCTTAAAGGGGTCCAGCCAGACGCCTTCTTTGCATTTTCGACACGGACATAAAATCTCCTTTTCATTTTTTTCAATCATGTCGTCCACTGCGGATCGCAAGTATCTATCCACCATCCTTCCACAGACCTTCATGGTCGCCTACGAGTTATACAAACAAAAGATTATAACGACATGCATATGCATATCAAAGTCATACAAAAATTCGGCATGACCTTCCTAAAAATAGGACATATAGAGTTTCCCCGAAATTCGCCGAAACAGAAGTAAATCGACATTTCGGCAAAACATAGGAAAACTCTCATATCACACACCCATACACACACACAAATATTTTCATTGATGCAAAGCACAATTTTTTACTCACATCTCATGCATCCACGTACCTAGCTAGCTAGCTAGTAATTAATTAAGTGAGAGAGAGAGAAATTATATACCTTTTGTTAAAATATCACACTTGGGAGAAGCTTGCACTAGCTAGTGAGGGGAAGGAGACAAAGGTGAGAAAGAGAGATAGCTAGATGCATTTATGCATGATATGTGGTGGTGGAGGAGGAGCAAATTAGAAGGAAAGAGAGAGATATTACATTAATGAAGATGGTGTGTAGTGCATTAATGGAGATGGTGTAATGCATTAATGGAGATGGACAAGAGGTAGGAGAAGGAATGAGGAAGAAGCAAGTGAGGGAGAGAGAGGAGGGGGGAGGGGGATGGTTGGTGAAAAGGTGGCTGTTGCGCCTTACCAGCAGCGCATGTACCGCTACGACGCTACTGCTATTTTGTTAGTAGTAGCGACCCTTTAGTGAACGCGTTGCTGCTATTTGCGGGCCTCTGGGTTAAGTTGGGTCCACTTTAGCAGCAGCGGGCGGAACGGAACGGCGCTACTGATAAGTAGATAGTGGTAGCGGGCTTTCCAGGGGGGCGCTGCTACTATAACTTGTCAGCTGGGTTTGGTGGGGGCCACCTTTACCAGTAGCGGGTCTACAGATGCGGCGCTACTGATACATGCATATCAATAGCGAGCGTCCATATAGCGCGCTACTGCTAATTAGCAGTAGCGCCCGTCTTTAAAGGGCGCTACTGTTAAGCCTCTACCTATAAGCTTTTTCCTAGTGGTGCATGACCACGACGACGGCGTGGCCACGGGCAAGGCGTTGCTCGCGCGTTGAGGAAACAGAGGCGGGGGGATGGGGAAAGGAGTGAGGCCAAGGTTCGGGGGTGGCAGGGGAGGCATTATCTCCATGGGGAGCAGGTGGAGGAGGGGGCAGGTGAGGGGGAGGGGCCGGCATGGCCACAGCCATGGCGTCGTGGGGTGGGGGCAGGGAGCAGGTGAAGGAAGGAGAGAGAGAGAGGGGGCTGGCTTGGGCTGGGCCGGGTGGTGGTCGCCCAATGCGTAGAATAGGATTTTTTCCTTTTATTTTTATTTTTCCTTTTTTTCATTTTAATTTATGTTGTAATTTATTTTGACTAGCAAATGAATTTAAAAAAAGTTCCACTGATCCTAATATTCATGTTACAATATCATGTACTGCTACAAAAAGGTTGACTTGAAAATAAACTCATTTAAATTTTCCTTTAATTATTAATGGTTTAAATGGGGTGTTTCGACTACTGTTTTGAATTGTTTGTAATTTTAAATATGGCAATAAATACCCAATGTTGGTCTAACTAGTCCACTGGGTTTTTTGGCATTTAACAAAATTGGTTGCACAATTTTTGGACAAGGTTTTATTTATCACATTGTTTTAAATATTATCAAAGGGGCATTTTGAATTTGAATTGATCCAAGATGATCATGGGTGATCAAAGCAAGATTTAGGAACAGTAATTGTTGATTAGCAAGGGTGATCACTGTTCATGACACTAAGGGTGTTACAAATCTCCCCCACTACAAAGAATTCTCGTCCCGAGAATTAAAGGTAGTGCAAGGGGTAAAGTTTCGGTTTCGTATGCTAACGATTTTTTCTGGTGCTTGGTGCCCTTCTCGAAGAGGTTAATCCGCGTTGATGTCTTCACTCCTCTACATCGGTGCATCTCAACGAGTTTTCATCCTTCCTTCGGGGCTTCATCGTACTTACAAATAGTTTGGGGGGGGGGTAAACTCAAGGGGTCGGATCGGTACAAGGTTAATCAACCGAGGTTGTCCAAGGGAATGGGGTACAAAGTATCTTCCGAGTTTATACTCAGGAGAATACATCGAGAGAATCAAAAGAAGGTTTACGAAGTTTCCAACGGTTAGGCATGCATTCGATGTCGATTGCGGATGATGGAAGGGGGGCAGATCATCAGGCATAGGTACTGAGTATGTTATCAGGCAGAAGATCACGAGGCAGCTGACAAGAGTCAGGTTTCGGTCCTGTGGAACTGTGGGTTATGGGCCCACAGAGAATCTGGTTTTGGTCGGTTATGTCGGCAACAACATCGGTACCAGGAGCAGTGGACAAAGAGAACCATTTTCCTGCTCGTTAATACGAGGCGGACCAATTGGCAAAGTTCTCGTCCCGGTGGTTACCACAAAGTCATCAACAATGGCAACAAGGGGTTACTCGCGAGGTTGCACACCGAGGTGTTTTCATAAGCAGGTGAATTATCAATGCTCAGATAAGATATATTACAAGAAAGGTTAAACAGGCCAATGGAAAGGAAATTATGATGATACACAAGTATCAGGTGTATATCCTTCCCAAGGGAAAGCAGAGCAAGACATACATGACCAAGTCTGTATTGGCACGGAGTCAAAGGAGGTTGTCGATGATAACACAAATCATCGAGGGCAAGGATGGTATTTCACATGATGAATCCTATTGACACATGGAAGAAGCCATGTAAGATTAGTCGGATAATAATCCACCAAGGTTCGGGTGGTTCGCAAAGAATATGATGTGAGTATCGACACTCAACCAGAAGGAGAAAGAATGCAAAGGCATCGGAAGATAGAAGCATCGGAATAAGTCGATTCTTAAGTACAAGGGATTATGATTTCCAGATCGAGAGGTGGATGCAATTATCCACACGGACTTATCGGTGGAAGGGGATTGCAAAGGCGATGAACATGTAGGTTCTCGGGAATTTATCAGAGTGTAATCTTCGGAGAGCGTAATCTTCGGAGTCTTCAGGTGAAGCAAGCGATCATCTTGGGTGAAGGGCTCTCTGGGTAGATGCGACGACGAGATCCTAATGTCAAAGTTAGCAAAATCTTTATCCCGAAAGGAAGAGAGAGCAGGGTCCCAGAGTAAAGGTACGAAGAAAAAGATCTTAATACCACCCATTTTGCAACATGGGCCGATAAGCCACACGACACTGTTAGTAAAGTAGTTTTGTAAATACTAGACTCGACTTCGACCAAGGAGTTGGAAGGGGGTGTCGTACAGGCAGTCGGCTCTGATACCAACTTGTGACGCCCCCAAAATCAAGTCGTGTATAGTAATCATACACGCAAGGTACATGATCGAGATCAGGGACTCACGGTGAGATATCACAACACAACTCTACAAATAAAATAATACAAGCTGTTTAATACAAGCCAAGGGCCACGAGGGCTCGAATACAACAGCTCGAGAGCACAAAGTTAGCGGAAGTAATAGTATCTGAGTACAGACACAAGGGTACAAGGTTGCCTTAAGAAGGCTAGCACAAAATCAACACTCGATCGAAAAGGCGAGGCCTCCTGCCTGGGAACCTCCAAACTACTCCTGGTCAAAGGGAAACTCGACGTCGTAGGAGACATCAGGGATCTTCACGTTGCGGTGGTCGGCATCGGGGAACTCCTGCTCCTGGACTCCAAGTCTCCAACGTCGACTGCAGCGGCCGATCAGGCAAAACATAAAGGGGAAATAAAGCAAAGGTGAGTATCTAGCATACCCGCGAGTCTTACGTCCGCTACTAAGCATTTATGCATTGTATCAATTGGAAAGGGGAGGCTATATATAGTGGACTGCAAGGTATAAATCAGAATAAGGGTAAGAAGCTAGGCCTATCGAAGACTAGCATCTTCCGACGAGTCTTGCAGCCTGAGGAGAGAATAGCCAACAGTTTATATAAAGCATAAAGTAACAATGCAGCAGAAGTTGCTGCAGCAGAAGTTGCTGCAGCATTGTATAATAATAAGTTGTAATAATTAGCAATGCTTGTGAGTTCACCTCCTCGACATCCCAGTGTGGAAGAAAACCCAGAACCATACAGTTTAATAATAATAGTTTGTAGTGGTAAGATCCAGCTTCAGCATAAAGCGTCCTGTTACCGTGGACACGGCTATTCGAGTAGATTAATCTTCCCTGCAGGGGTGCACTTGTGTTACACTACACGCACGTATCTCCAGGGTGGCGGGCACCTTGTTAGGGAACGCTCCACCAAGGCTATCCGACACTTCGTAGCCCATCTTTCAAACTCAACAGAGAGGTCGTCCACCGGACTATATCCTATGTACGCGGGGCTTTGGACCCTAACCCGGACGTACTCCTGCACGGTGCGAGGCTGGCCGGTGAAGTTAAAGAAAATCCAAATAAGACACCACCGCGAGAGAAAATAAGACAACACCACTTCCCGGCGCAGGCCGCGGTACTGCTGACGTCTGAAGAGTCCTCGGACGAGACTAAGAAGCAGGGGAGCCCATAACTCGTAATTCTGACGGGTAGGTAGTGCGTACATGGCATATAGCCAACTCAAGACATCCATCGAACCATTAAGCAATTTATTTATTTTTTGTCGGAACAACCGTTATCGTTGTCCTTATTTAGGTGAGTCGCGGACAACGACAGCAGTGAGGTCCACCAGTAACATCGGTGCGTGCCCTGACGTCCCACCAACTCGTGCGGTTACCAACAAGGTGAACCGTCTCCTTAGCTTGTCTCGCGTTTACTCTTAAGAGCTAGACTTTCGTACAACAGGATATCTGTCGGCCACGAACAGTACCAGGCCCGCTGCACACCGGTGGAATACACCTGACCTGTCGTTCCGCTAAGATACCCTGCGCAGGCACTGTTGGGTCACCCGACTCCTTACCTGTAAGGACACCAGTTGATTCGAGTGCCTACCATCAAGTGAAACCAGGAGGAATCACCCTCGATGGTACACTTGAAGAGGTTCGACAGAGACATCCGCGGAATGAACTAAAGAGGAATATTCTCGTATCACCCCGGTGGTGTCGAGACACCATCGGAATGAACTAAAGAGGAATACCCTTGTATCATCACAGTGAGGCTACGCTACTGAGCCGACGAGAGTGAAATACGAGTTCGTCCACTCGTAATACAAACTCGAAGCGACTCGGCAGAATCTCGCCGTTGTAGGTTCCCTATGGCGTCGACATTGATCCGTACCTGTTGCAGTTGTAATATATCGTTTCCGAGATCACTCCCAGAGTGGTCACAACCCGCTATCTAATCCTAGCTAACAATGCGCAGGGTTCACTGCTGAATAGAGTATATATATTTATAGGCAGCATAGGATACGGAAAGGTACATCAAGGGGCGACAATGGTAGGCTATGCAATTGAAGAGGTAAGCAACGTAGCAGCAACAGTAACAATGCCTAGTGCAAGAAATGTACGGAAAGATAGGCGATATCTGGGGAAGAGAATGGCTCTGCTTGCCTGGAAGCTCGACGGTAGGGGTACGGTCGTCGACGAAGTAGTCGTACTCGGCAATGGTGTAGTCGGCGGCAGCAACGAGGTCTATCGGAGAATAAAGGGGGGAGAAACAATAAATACACAGCAATAATAGCAATAAAATTGTATGACATAGCAGATATAAAGCAACGGGGCTCTAACGCAATGCGATGCAATATGCTCGGAGCGGGAATTCATCCGTGGATGAAGTGCCAGCTCCGGGTGATTACCGGACAAGGTGTCCGAAGGGGAAAGGTATCATGCCGGAGGTGTCGTGGACATCGGACGAACATAAGGAGGGTGTATCCGTGTTAGTTTATCCATTCTGAACAACTTTCGTGTTCAGAATAAATTCATCCGGATACTTTAACAGTACCAGAAAAATCATCGGACAAACGGTCCGGAGGGGGACAGTTCGATGTTCGGTATGTTAGAGGGGTGTGGTAGACAAACAGATAGCGTATTCGTGTTCTACGCATTTTTCTGAGCAATTTTGATATATAAATTATTTTCATCTGATTTATAGTTTAAAAGATATTCAATTTCAAAGTTTAAATCACTTTCTAATTTCTTTTATTATTAAAACAACATTATCCAAAACATTATCCAGAACAGTGCCTGACATGGGGTCCCACATGTCAGCTTCTGGTTAATAATAATGATTTAACTAAATCTAATCAATCCAATGGACCCACATGTCATAGACAGAGAATTTTATAATTCATTTTTATTTAAAATCAAAAGCAGTGGGACCCAGCTGTCATAGAATGTTTGTATTTAAATTAATTTTATTTAAGCTAAATATCCAGTGGGGTCCAGTTGTAAGTGGCACATGTGTTAAATATCTGTTATTCAATATGTTTAATGGTCTGGGGCCCCATTTGTCATAGACAAAGTTATATTAACAGGGGGGTTATCTCTATTACTTAATTAACAGGGCACTGGCCCACTAGTCAGTGGGTGTTGGGGGCTTAGTTAGCCCACCAAATTAGTGGTTAGGCTAAGCTAACCGGGGTGGCCCCGCAGTCAGTGGCACACCAGGCCACCGCGTGACCTCGCCGGCGACGAGGGCCAAGGAAGAGGGCACTTCGGCGTGGGGGAAGGCACGGTGGGGAGCGCGGATGCGTCACAGGGACATGCGGGCAGGCAGGGCACGCGCGACGGGCGCGCGCACGTTGGAGCGCGGTTGAACGCTACGGCGGCGCGCAACACAGGAGCTCCATGGCGGTCGGAGCAGGGGAACGCGGCCACGGCGGCGGATCTGACGGGGGAAGGGGGAATGGGTAGGGAAGCTCACGGCGGGTCCGAGGGAGGGCTCGAGGAGGTCGGGGCGGGCGTGTAGTCGAGGCAATCGACAACGACGTGCGCCGCGGTCGAGGTTGGGGAGGGGCTCGATTCGCGGCGTCCGGTGGCCGAGCGCTTGTGTTCGTCGGCGTGGAAGGAGTAGGCGAGCTCGGGGATCCTCCTAGGCGTGCCCGCTCGGCCGGAGGTGGCCATTGGCCATGACCACGGCGACGGCGTGGCCACGGGCACAGCGTTGCTCGCGTGTTGAGGAAACAGAGGCGGGGGGAGATGGGGAAAGGAGTGAGGCCAAGGTTCGGGGGTGGCAGGGGAGGCATTATCTCCATGGGGAGCAGGTGGAGGAGGGGGCAGGTGAGGGGGAGGGGCCGGCATGGCCACGGCCATGGCGTCGTGGGGTGGGGGCAGGGAGCAGGTAAGGGAAGCAGAGAGAGAACGGGGGCTGGCTTGGACTGGGTCGGGTGGTGGTCGCCCAATGCGTAGAATAGGATTTTTTTTTCCTTTTAGTTTTATTTTTCCTTTTTTTCATTTTAATTTCGGTTGTAATTTATTTTGACTAGCAAATGAATTTTTTTAAAAAGTTCCACTGATCCTAATATTCATGTTACAATATCATGTACTGCTACAAAAAGGTTGACTTAAAAATAAACTCATTTAAATTATCCTTTAATTATTAATGGTTTAAATGGGGGTGTTTCGACTATTGTTTTGAATTGTTTGTAATTTTAAATATGGCAATAAATACCCAATGTTGGTCTAACTAGTCCACTGGGTTTTTTGGCATTTAATAAAATTGGTTGCACAATTTTTGGACAAGGTTTTATTTATCACATTGTTTTAAATATTATCAAAGGGGCATTTTGAATTTGAATTGATCCAAGATGATCATGGGTGATCAAAGCAAGATTTAGGAACAGTAATTGTTGATTAGCAAGGGTGATCACTGTTCATGACACTGAGGGTGTTAGAGCTTTCCACCAGAATGATCCTACCATTTGATTTCCAGGAAGTTGACCAGTGTTATAGTATGATTCCCATACCATTTTAACCCAAGGAATACCAACCTTATTGAACAGCTTGTGGAGATTCTTAAGCAGTAGAGCATTATTTTGGACATTGATGTTGAGAACTCCCAGTCCTCCCTGGTTTTTGGGCCTGCAAACTGTAGACCATGCCACAAGAGCAAGTCTCATGTCTTCCATGTTTGATCCTCTCCAAAGATATTATCTCAAATTTTTCATCTTGATTGCTTTACTTAATGTTCTTAATTTTTTTGGTTTCATGTCACCATAAAAGTTATCTTGGTTATAATTTACCTACTCGAGGACGAGCAGGAATTAAGCTTGAGGATGTTGATACGTCCCAAACGTATCTATATTTTTTTACTTGTTCCACGCTCATTTGGTTGACATTGCTATATATTTTGATGCACTTTCATACATTTTACAACATTTTTGAAACTAAGCAATTAACCTAGTGCCCAGTGCTAATTTTGTCTATTATTGTCTGCGCATCATAGAAAAAGGTGGAAAATCAATATGCTACGAAAATCCCAGAAATATTCCTAAAATTCTAAAGTTCCAGAAGACACTAGAAAGTGCCATCAGGGGCCAGAGGGGGCCACACTCTAGCTAGACACCCTGGTGGCGTGGCCAGGGCTGGACTGCGCCACCTGGCCGCTTAGAGGGGGGCACCACCATTTCCCTTTCTTTCTCCTATTTGTTCCTCGTTCACCGAAAAAACTCAGGGTGGTGTTTTTTGTTCCAGTAGCCATCACCGTTCCTCCGACATCGCAATTCTCAGATCAGGAGGTCGTGCAGTACTGTCTCGGCACCCTTCCGGAGGAGGGAATCATCCCCGGAGGCTTCTTCGTCAACTATGTCTGCCTCCTGGATGATGTGTGAGTAGTTCCACCTTGTACCTATGTCCCATGGAAGTAGCTAGATGATGTCTTCTCTCCAATTTGTTCTTCATTGAATAGTCATTGTGAGCTACCTATCATGATCAAGGAACATATGTTATAGTTTCTATGTTGTTATGCTGAGTTTGCTGGGATCCAATGGATTATGAGATTATGTTCAGATTGTGGAAGTAATATATCTGATATTCTTTTATATTGTGTTCTTTCTTTTTCTTGCATGCTCTTTGTTATACTTTGTTACTTTGATAAATTAGGATTTTATAAATCCAAGAGGGAGCTTTGTGCTACATAGTAGGTTCACGCCTCCTCGTGTCGGCGCTTGAGTTACATAAACATGCAAGTATCAAGGATGTGTTGTTGCTACTAACGGTAAATAATGGTGCTTGTGGCTATTTTGCTAACAAATGTTACTTACATTATGCGACGACTTTATAACATTTGTTTGTCGCTTTGGGTTTTCAGCTTTTGGTTGTTGCTCGCAACTTAATACTAGCGAGATGTTTTGGATTAGATATCTCAAGGTGGATATTTAGTAGTAGATTCTTTGGATTGAGGTCTATTTTCTTTGGCGTAATGTCTACATGATTGAACATTGCACTCTTTACTAGCATAATTAGTATTGCGGTGCGTTCATAATTCTATCAA
The DNA here is from genome assembly GCA_950022295.1 of Bromus sterilis. Lineage (NCBI taxonomy): Eukaryota > Viridiplantae > Streptophyta > Magnoliopsida > Poales > Poaceae > Bromus > Bromus sterilis. The sequence continues at coordinate 238,189,160 of OX465599.1, read as the reverse complement.
TTGTCCAGCTATAATTTGTTCATCCAACATAAGTTTATCGTCTTTTGGAAGAGATACATCACTAGTTAAGGTCGTGGTACTTCGATCCATATTCTCATCAATGTTTACAACCACTGCAATTTTATTGTTTTAATTTTGTTGTTCCAACCACCATATACGTGAAACCTTTCGTAAACAACAAGACATGCAATTGACAACCCTCCTGCCTCGTTGGGGAACGAGAGTATTTGTGTTCTTGTGTGCAGTTCCAGGTCGAGCAAGCAATCTCGGCACCATTGCCGTTTACCACCTACTTGAAAGCATTTGGAGTCCTATTGGATTTGATAACCATAATATCTTTATTGAGAGAAATTTGCTGCTATCTACATCACCACCTTCCACTTGAGGTTTCCAACAAGTGTGCGTGATCCAAACCATCACTAACTCATTAGCTCTCGCGGGGCGAGACACTGGTCACCTTAGGCCCGACATGCTCTGCCTCCTCTTGCAAAGATGCAATGTCATGGAAGTTGCGCTTGCTTGCGAGCAGAGCGAGCCACCACACGATGGCATCATATGCGCGCGCGACCAACTCATCCGTATCGAATGTGCCGAGCCAGTACCGCCGACCGGCGTGTGATACGTCCCAAATGTATCTATAATTTCTGCTTGCTCCATGCATGTTTTGTGTGACGTTGCCATGTTTTGCTTGAACTTTCATACACTTTTGAGCATATTTGGACTAATCTATTAACTCGGTGCACTCAGTTGCCAGTTGTTGTTTTCTGCTGTTTTTGTATTTCAGGTTTTCCGGCCATTAAAAGTGCTCCAAAAATTCCGGAAAAATTATATAAAAAATCAGCGTCCCGAAAGCCTCCGGAATCACCAAGGAAGGAGGGGAGGGTCACCACAGGGACTCCAGAAGGGTCCCTAGCGCGGCCCCACCCTAGGTCGCGCCGGGCACCCTCCTGGCTGCCCTGTGGGCCCCCTGGTGCCCCCTTTGGCCCTATTTTTACCCCCGCGGAGGAAACCCTGATTCCAGACCCCTTTTCTCCAGAAGCAATTCCGATCTCCGCCGCCATCGCCGACAAGCTTCAGGGCACCAGAATTCCTGTGCCGGAAGCCTGCCGGGACGGGGAAGTGCCCCCGGATTCATCTCCGTCGACGTTGCTTCCTCCCTCCATGATGCGGGAGTAGTCCCTCCTTGGGGTTGAGGTTTCTACCAGTAGCTATGTGTTCTTATCTCTCTCCCATGATGTGATCTTCGTTGTGATCATAGGCTATGTTAATCTAGGGTGATCCCATGATATTTCCCCTTCTTCTATGTATTGGATTGATGTACTCACTTGATCTTATCTAGTATAATCCCCCAGATCATGGTGACAGCGGTCTATTGGACATGGGTTAGACTAATATTATCATGAGTGATTTCCTCTTTTGTGTGTTGATTGAAGATTGAGAGTCTCTTGGTGCTTGTCTTTGACTATCCTTGAGATATGTTGTGGTGATTGTGGTACTCTCTTTGGATGGCCGCGGTGACATTGGGAAATCCATAGATGAGAACTACGAACTCTGAGGTGTGCTTTTGTAGCCCTACACAATTCTCATCCTCTCTTGACCCCAAAGGAATGACCTCCGAGTACGTCTCCAATGCATGTTTTAGTGGGAATATCATGTGATTAGACTATGTTAATGTTGTTGGGAGTTGCCACTAGTGAAAGTATGAAGCCTAGGCCTTGTTTCCATCATTGTTACACTGTTTGCACTCACTTTTGTTACATGTTTGCTTGCTGCACTTTTTATTACAGATTTATATTACTTTGTTTTGCCACACCTATCACCCATATTTTACCATCTCTTCGCCGAACTAGTGCACCTATACAACTCCTAGTTGTATTAGGTGTGTTGGGGACACAAGAGACTTCTTGTATCGTAATTGCAGGGTTGCTTAAGAGAGAACATCTTCAACCTCTACTTCCCTGAGTTTGATAAACCTTAGGTCATCCACTTGAGGGAAATTGTTGCTGTCCTACAAACCTCTGCGCTTGGAGGCCCAACATAGTCTACAAGAATAGAAGTGTGCGTAGACATCAAGCTATTTCTGGCGCCGTTGCCGGGGAAGTAAGGTTTGAAGGTATATCTTTAGATTCTGCAATTAAATCTTTTCATTTCTTGTTTTTATTTTCACTAGTTAGGCTAATGGAAAACTGCAATCTTAGTTCGCTGCTTTGGGGAGGCCGCTTTACCACACCCGTGGTAGAGAAGTCTCCTCCACCTATTGAATGTATCCCATTCAAAATACCACTTGGGATAATTGAAAAGGTTATGAATGATCATTATGTAGGGGATGGAACAATCCATCCTAGTGTTCATCTGTTGAAACTTACAGAACTTTGTGAGTTATTTAAGATTTTAGGTTTGACAAGAGATGAAGTCGTGAGGAAATTATTTGCCTTTTCACTGAAAGGAAAAACATTGGAATGGTATAGGCTACTACATGATTCTCACCTGCTGGATTGGGAAGAGATCCAGTCTCTCTTTTACTCCAAGTTTTATCCTCTTCATGAAGTCCATGAGAATAGGAATTATGTTTATAATTTCTATCCTCATGACGGAGAGAGCATAGCTCAAGCTTGGGGGAGACTGGAAACTTTGATGCTAAAATGTCCTAACCATGGGCTCCCCAAAGATATGATTATTACTAATTTCTATGCAAGGCTATCTCGACAGGATAAAGACTTGCTCGATGCTTCCTTGATGGGTTCTTTCACAAACAAAAAGATTGATGCTATATGGGAACTCCTTGAAAGAAGCCAACACAATACTGAAGATTGGGAGATCGACAAAGGTAAAGACTCAGGTATAATTTATGAGTATGATTGCATTAAGTCCTTTGTTGAAACTGCAAGTTTTAATAAGTTTAGTGCTAAGTTTGGGCTTGATTCTCAACTCCTTGTTGATTTCCTCAAATCTTTTGCTTCACATCTTAATATGCCTAAGGAGAATTGGATCAAGCATCATGAACCTTTTAAAGAGATTTGCAAAGAAAATGAAATTGTTAATGATGATTGCAACATGCATGATCCAATTCCTGAAAATGAAGTTTTATATAAGCATATTAACTTTTGTGGAGTGGATAGACCTTGTGAAAGGCCTATGATTGAAGAAGAGAAGTATTGTAAGCAACATAAGCATGAAAGAACAATCACTTGGGTTAGAGATTTAAATGAAATTGCTAGAGAATTGTGTGACCTTTATCCTTTTACTTGTGAACTTTGCTGCATAAAGGGTCACTTCAATTTTCAGTGCATGTACTTTCAAAACATAACTGTTAGCCAGTTGTGTGATGACATGATCACCCCTGATCTTTATGATGAGCTTATGTTATTTTTGATGTGTGAAGAATTATCAGAAAAGACTTCTTGGCTAGATGTTCATGCTTTGGGAATAAATAACACTTTGCAGAATTTCCATCTCTATTGTGTTGTTAATTGCCATGATAATGATTACATAAAAAATATTAGAAAGGAGGGAACTTTACCAAAGTATAAAAATGTCTCTTATGTTTCTACTAATAAAAAGGAGAGTTTCTCCCAAGTTTCCCCTATTGTTTCTAATGATAAACCAGGATATGTGGAGAAGCTTTCTCTCCAACCACTCCTTCCTAAGGTGAAGAAGAAGAAAAGGAAGAGGAGGAGGAAGAGGAGAAAGAAGGAAGAAGAATGGGTAACAACCTGGCCTGAGCATATTCCTCGCATCGATTTTTATCCTAACGGACAGAAATTTATGGAGGATGGTGAGCTTGATTGCATTCATTATTATCTTGAAGATAAGTCTGTAGGTACTATTGAAGATGATTGTGATTATGATATGCATGTTACTTTTTGTGATTGGGAAAATGATGATAATGCTACTTATGACCTTGAAAATCTTTTTGGTACCAACTCTGAGAGTGATGATATGGAAAGCTCCAAGCTTGGGGATGATAGGATTTCAAGTCCTTTAACCATTACTGATGTGGTAATTGATAATTCTTTTGCTAGTAAGAATAAATACATCATGTTTACAAATATAGTTGCTAGCAATGATAATGCTCTTCTCTACTATGATGATGTTATAACTCCTATCTATAGTGATTTTAAAGGTACCTATGACATAAGGAGAAATTATCCTTATGAAACTTGCATAATCATGGAGGTAATTACTCCCTTGTTGAACACCATCTTCCTAATACACAATTAATCTATAGTGTTCAAGTTGTTTATGATAGTCCTACTCCCACTATTACCAATGAGAAAGATTGTGCTTATGTGGAGAGTAAGAGTACCCTTTTGCATGTGGAACATGGTAACAATGCTTTATGTGATGCTTATATTGTTGAGTTTATTCATGATCCTACTGGAAATTATTATGAGAAGGGAACATATTCTTATAGATATTTCAATAATATCAAGTTCCCTCTCTTTATGTTGAAGGCTTTGAAGTTGCACTTATTTTGCCTTTCTATGCTAATATCTTTATGCTTCAATGAGTTTTTCCTCTACAAGATCCCTTTGCATAGGAAGCATGTTAGACTTAAATGTGTTTGTTATTTGCTTCTTGATGCTCTCTTTTGTTCTTCAACTCTTATTCCTTATTCCTATGAGAGCATCATTAAAATCTTAAGCCTATCTTTATGGCTATAAAGAAAGAGCTCTAGGGAGACAACCCTTGTTATCTTTAGTTTGAGTTTTTACTTTCAGTTTTTAGTGGTCTTGATGATTGTTACTACTGTAGCAACATCATTGTATCTTTATTTTCAATCTTTGTGCCAAGTCTAGCCTCCGATTGCAAGAAAGTTCAAAAGTTGTGACATGCTGTCGAGAAAACAGATTATGTCCTTGGACGGAAAAATTAGCCTAAAATCACCAGATCATCTTTTTTATCTGAATTTTTTTTACAACATTCTCCATACAATTGACTTTCGAGCGTCTGTTCTGTGTTTTTTTATTCGAGTTGCAGAAGTACCCCTAAAAATTTCTTTACTACCTGTTGTTCAGTTTTTCACAGATTCTGCCACGTTTTGTCTCTCCTAACTTTTGCAAACCTTAAGCTTGCTTTTTCTTTGCAAAAACTTTTTGGCAATCTTGAGAAACAGTAGCTCTTCAAGAATATCTTTATATCCAGTGGAATTTATTTATTTATTAAGGGTACTAACCTCTCTAATCAGCTTATGATGAGTTATGTATGAAGGGAGTTTTCAAGTGTGCGATGGAAGATGATAAAAGAAGATTCGGGAGTGTCAAGCGCTCAAGCTTGGGGATGCCCCCATGCATCCCCAACAAATATTCAAGGAGAATCAAGCGTCTAAGCTTGGGGATGCCCCCGTGCATCCCCTTCTTCATCAACAATTATCAGTTCGTCCCTCGTTGCACTATATTTTTATCACTTCATGCGTTGTGTGTTATGCTTGGAGCGTCTCGCTCTTTACTTTTCTAGGTTTGTTTTTTGCTTGGTTTGCTGTAGTAACAAGTTAGACCCCATCTTACTCTTTTGTGTGGGAGAGTTACACGCTCCGCTTGAACTAGAACTCCTCATAGGATTTGCATGCTTATTCTTTTAGCTGTGAGTTGTTCTTTTTCTTTTCTTAGCTGCTCTGTTTAGTTGTAGTGCTTTAGTTTTTCTAGAGCTTTTCTTTTGTTTTAGGTTGAACTTTCTATAGGTTGCATGTTTTATCTTGTCAGAGAGTTTGTCTGTTGCACTGAGTTTTGTGTCTTGACTAGGAAGTAGGTAGTTGAAGTTGTTATTCTCTTTGTAGTAGTAACTTGCAATAGTTTTGAGGTATTGACTAGAGTAATGTTTGAACTTTTGGTGTCAAGAGCTCGAGCCTATTAGTGATAGATGTCGTATTTTGGGCAATCTGTGTGTTTTTCGAAAACCAAAAACCCCTGTTGAGAACTCTAGCTACTAGATGGATCACTAACCTCTGGAGGGTTCGAATATTAGAGTACACTCACGTACCATGAGTCGAGGATGCGCAAGGATAACCAAACCCCCATACACTCCTCCTCGGGGTACTTGTCTCTTTGTGAACCTCCTGATTAGATTGAGAGTTACCGATAATAAGTGCATGAGTTCTTCGGACTAATGTAAGTATTCGAAAGTTGACACTTCCACCCACCTATACTTTTTCTAGCCTCTTCGGTACCGTGCATTGCCCTTTCTCACCTTGAGAGTTGGCGCATACTTCGCCGGTGCATCCAAACCCTTGGCACGATACGCTCTGTCATCATAAGGCCTCCTTATATCTTTCCTCAAAACAACCACCATACCTACCTACAAGGCATTTCCATAGCCTTTCTGAGAAACATTGCCATGCAACATCCATCTTCTCATGACTTGATCCTCATGCCATACATGCTACTTGATTGATCGATGAGCCGCATGCTAGTTGGGCCTTGCCCTAATCATTGCTACATGACGCGCTAGTATCATTGCATATCCTGCTATCCTGGCAGAGGCATACATTTGCATCATGATAGTTATATCTTCTTTATGTGAGTACCTTTGTAAAGTGTGGAGGATCTCCTATATTCTTGTAAAATATAGAGTGTTGCCCCTAAAGTGAGGAAAAGATCCCAAAGAGGACAAAATCAAAAGATCCCAAAGAGGACAAATGAGAGTTAAATAGAAAGAGCCATTGAGGCCACCAAAAAAATACAAAAAATAGAAAAAAGAGAAGAAAAAAAGAGAGAAGGGGGCACACTACTATTCCTTTTGAGATATCCACACTAGTACTTCATCCTCTATCCCTTGTACTCCATAGAGATCATCATCATGCATATAGCTATGTGGGGACCTTCACACTATAGAACTTGGCTTGTATATTCCAATGATGAGCCTCCTCAAACGAGCTCTAGGTCTTGTTGAGCAAGCAAGTTAGATGCACCCCCACTAGTTCCCTTGGAGAGCTTTTAGCTCACATGTGCATCCGTTGCATGGCAATCCCTACTCCTCACATCATATCTATCATATGGCCTTCTCTCACCTATGATTGTCCTCGTTGATGTGAGCCTTTCACACCTTTTGTCTTCCTCCTCCACCTTCTTTCTGTTTCGCCTTTTAGGTGTCAACTTTCTTACTCGCGCTCATCCATTGCATGAGTGCTCAAACTATCAAAAGGGAGTGGATCAGTTTGACTTGTACCTGGCTAGTGGTCTGGGGACGAGTCAAGATAAGAATCCAAAGGAGACCAAGTGTGAAAGTTTAGTAGATAGTTGTTCTCAACAACCTTTTTTCTCTCCTTTTCCCAGTCCCCTGCTTGCACGCAAACACCATCTGGAGACATTCGAGTCACGGACAACGAGAGCTCTTGCACCTTTTGTTCTTTTGTTGCTTGTGTCAATGCTAATATAGACTCTTGCTTCTTAAGACTTGAATTGAATTGCGTGCTTTGATTGCTTTACTTAAAAGTCCTTATATGGTTGTGTGACATGTCACCACAGAAATTATGCTTGTTATCATTTACCTACTCGAGGACGAGCAGGAATTAAGCTTGGGGATGTTGATATGTCCCAAACGTATCTATAATTTCTGCTTGCTCCATGCATGTTTTGTGTGACTTTGCCATGTTTTGCTTGAACTTTCATACACTTTTGAGCATATTTGGACTAATCTATTAACTCAGTGCACCCAGTTGCCAGTTGCAGTTTTCTGTTGTTTTTGTATTTCAGGTTTTCCGGCCATTAAAAGTGCTCCAAAAATTCCGGAAAAATTATATAAAAAATCAGCGTCCCGGAAGCCTCCGGAATCACCAAGGAAGGAGGGGAGGGCCACCACAGGGACTCCAGAAGGGTACCTGGTGCGGCCCCACCCTAGGCCACGCCGGGCACCCTCCTGGCTACCCTGTGGGCCCCCTGGTGCCCCCCTTTGGCCCTATTTTTACCCCCGCGAAGGAAACCCTGATTCCAGACCCCTTTTCTCCAGAAGCAATTCCGATCTCCGCCGCCATCGCCGACAAGCTTCGGGGGACCAGAATTCCTGTGTCGGCACCCTGCCGGGACGGGGAAGTGCCCCCGGATTCATCCCCATCGACGTTGCTTCCTCCCTCCATGATGCGGGAGTAGTCCCTCCTTGGGGCTGAGGTTTCTACCAGTAGCTATGTGTTCTTCTCTCTCTCCCATGATGTGATCTTCGTTGTGATCATAGGCTATGTTAATCTAGGGTGATCCCATGATATTTCCCCTTCTTCTATGTATTGGATTTATGTACTCACTTGATCTTATCTAGTATAATCCCCGAGACCATGGTGACAGCGGTCTATTGGACATGGGTTAGAAGAATATTATCATGAGTGATTTCCTCTTTTGTGTGTTGATTGAAGATTGAGAGTCTCTTGGTGCTTGTCTTTGACTATCCTTGAGATATGTTGTGGTGATTGTGGTACTCTCTTTGGATGGCCACGGTGACATTGGGAAATCCATAGATGAGAACTACGAACTCTGAGGTGTGCTTTTGTAGCCCTACACAATTATCGTCCTCTCTTGACCACAAAGGAATGACCTCCGAGTACGTCTCCAATGCATGTTTTAGTGGGAATATCATGTGATTAGACTATGTTAATGTTGTTGGGAGTTGCCACTAGTGAAAGTATGAAGCCTAGGCCTTGTTTCCATCATTGTTACACCGTTTGCACTCACTTTTGTTACATGTTTGCTTGCTGCACTTTTTATTACAGATTTATATTACTTTGTTTTGCTACACCTATCACCCATATTTTACCATCTCTTCGCCGAACTAGTGCACCTATACAACTCCTAGTTGTATTAGGTGTGTTGGGGACACAAGAGACTTCTTGTATCTTAATTGCAGGGTTGCTTAAGAGAGAACATCTTCAACCTCTACTTCCCTGGGTTCGATAAACCTTAGGTCATCCACTTGAGGGAAATTGTTGCTGTCCTACAAACCTCTGCGCTTGGAGGCCCAACATAGTCTACAAGAATAGAAGCGTGCGTAGACATCAACGTGCTGGAACTCGACACCGTAGTGTCCGAAATCCCGCGACCGCACACCCTTGTAGAGACTCTTCGACGACATGGCAGACGTGGCGGACATCGGTAGTGGCCATAGATGGAGTAGCACCGGTAGTGGTCAAAGATGGAGGCGGCGTCGGTGTCGACGGAGGAGTTCGAGGCCGATGATGGAGGCGGCGCCGATAACGGATGCGACGATGGTGGAGGAGATGATGTTGGTGATGGTCGCAAGAGACGACGATGGCGGATGCGGGGCGGTGGAGTAGACGAGGACGGCGGACACGGTCGCATGACCGATTGGAACCCACGGGTGGTCGGCGGTGACTCTCCGGGGACGGATCTGACCGGTGATGGACTGGATCTGTCGCTTGCCAGCGGGGCGGCGTCGACGGCTGCGGGTGGTGGAAGGAGGCGGCGATCGCGATTTCATTTTTTGTGCATGCCGTGCCGTGATCCAAAGATTGGGCATGAAACATGATTTTTTGGGCAACCCAATTTTTTTGTACACATATGAGTTTTTGGCACTTGTTGGAGGGTTTTTTTGCCCGTTTTTATGTGTTACCTTAAGGTAGCTGTTTGATATGCTTTAAGGGCCCGAATTTGACATGTGCCACTGATTGGCGAGTTAAGAGAGAACGAGAAAAGGATGCCACAGTTGTTCGTGTTGTATCCATGCCGACATAAACTCAATTCTAATTTGAATCAGAATTGAACCGCAACGAATAAAAATACAAACATCCATCCCGTTTACATATGTGCCTTGGGTCAATCACTAATTAGCGAGTACCCTTTCGTGCGCCCCTGCAGAGGTCACTTTTGGCGCTTTCTGGATTCGACATGTGTCGCGTTTTACTGTGTCCCGCGCGAACAACAACTGTGGCTGCGCGCGGACTCTACTTGGCTACGCGCGGACCTGTGACTTTGGACTATGGCTGAAAAAACTGTGGCTGTGGTTGAAAAAACTGTGGCTTTGGCTGAAAACTGGGCTGTGGCAGGGAGCTATGGCCGAAAATCTGTGGTTTTGGCTGAAAACTGGGCTGTGGCTGAAAAAACTGTGGCTTTGGCTGAAAACTGGGCTGTGGCTGAAAAAACTATGGCTTTGGCAGAGGCTGTGGCTGAAAAAACTGTGGCTGTGAGGCTGTGGCTGAAAAACTGAGCTGTGACAGGACTGTAGCTGCGCGAAAATCTGTGACTGGATCTGACCTGCACGGTGGCTGCGTGCTGTACGTCCAAAACGTGTCACGTGGCAACACCGAAGCGCGCGAAAAGTGACCTCTAAGGGGTGTGCGGGAGGGTACCGGCTAATTAGTTGCTCGGGTGCCTTGGGTTGAATTTTCCATGGGAAACTCGGATGGACTGCCCTAAGGGCGCAATTTGTTTTTTCTTGAGAAACAAGGGCCCAAATTTGATGGCCCATAAACGATCAGCCGAGAGCACCAGAGCCGCCACCACCCGGTTATCTTTTTATTTTCCGGCGGTTTTGAGATACAAAACGACGTTCCAAGCCCAGCCTAACCCTCAAAGAGAGAGAAAAATTCCCCGAAATGGCGGCGTCCGGTGAGGGAGCGTCGCTGCCGTCTCCGGCGGGTGGCGAGGACAGCCGCCGCCGTCGTGTGAGCTATTTCTACGAGCCCACGATCGGCGACTACTACTATGGGCAGGGCCACCCGATGAAGCCCCACCGCATCCGCATGGCGCACTCGCTAGTCATCCACTATGGTCTGCATCGCCTACTCGAGGTCTCTCGCCCCTTCCCCGCCTCAGAGGCCGACATCAGCCGCTTCCACTCCGATGAATATGTCTCCTTCCTTGCCTCCGCGACCGGAAACCCGGCCCTCCTCGACCCCCGCGCCGTCAAGCGCTTCAACGTCGGGGAGGACTGCCCCGTCTTTGACGGACTCTTCCCCTTCTGCCAGGCCTCCGCCGGTGGCAGCATCGGAGCCGCCGTCAAGCTCAACCGTGGCGACGCCGACATCACCGTGAACTGGGCTGGCGGGCTCCACCACGCCAAGAAGGGCGAGGCCTCTGGGTTCTGCTATGTCAATGACATCGTCCTCGCCATTCTTGAGCTTCTCAAGTTCCACAGGGTACTTTTCTTCTTATTCTTTGTGAGGGGGTATTCGTACTATTAGCTTGATTACCCTGTACACCTGATTTGTTTGGATGGATAATCCCATTGGTCGTGTAACTGTTTGTGATCAGATGAGATGGAGCACTATCGATTTTGTGTTTCTTAGGGTTTAGATTCAGATGCATATTGCAAAGGGTGTGATTGTTTGGGGGCATTGGAGTTTGAGAAACTGTTTTGGTGCCTGATTGGAGGGTGCTAGGCCTTAACGTATTCGGGTTGCTTCGAATGCAAGAGGGTCAAAAGAAAAAAAATGTTTATTCTCTCGTATTTCTGATTGCCAATTAGTCACTGTCGTGAAGTACTAGGAGTAGGTTCTCTTTGTGTCTGTATATGGCTATAAATCATCAGGATTGTGGATGCAAAGCTGTGCATCCATCTTCCTTGTGATTTGCAGCTAATTTGAACAAGTGGCTATACTCATGAAGAGTATAATGTAGCAATGTTGCTGCTCATAGTTTTTCAGCTGATATGTCGATTTTGGACTTACCAGCATGAGCTCATGGATGTGAGAAATGATGGTTATAGTCTAATGTTCTATCAGTTTGCAGGTTTATTTCTGTGGGGATACTGTTGATTGACATAGTTGTTTTAGTAGGTGTAAATATGCATGAAATGTGTTAGACGTTGGGTTTTGCTGGCAAGAATATTTGCTAGGCACGTGTTTCTGTATGCAATGAGGTTTTATCATTTTAGACTATGGGAGTCTGCTGTTGACTAGTTTCGAGCTTTGTAAGCAAGTTGCTCGTGTACTATATTTGTCCAGTTTGCTGCTCGTGTGACTGGCATCCACCTTACTATTATCTGGCTGGAAATGTTGCCTCAAGACATAATATCACCCCTTCCGTTTTAAAATCAACAGTTAGGTTCTCTCATGTTCAATAAAGCAGGATACATGCATTCCAAACTTCTCAAGCATTACTGTTCATGTTTAGGCTTTTTAAGTGTGTAGGATATGCCACTATGCCAGCATTTGTCTTTGCCTTTTGAAAATACACTGCATTGCTGTGGTGCAATGTATTAATGTTTTTATTACATTAGAGTTTTATGATGATCATCTTAATTTCTTATGGCTAACATTTTTCTTGTCTCTTCCAGCGTGTGCTATATGTAGACATTGATGTCCACCACGGAGATGGTGTGGAGGAAGCCTTCTTCACTACAAACCGAGTCATGACAGTTTCTTTCCACAAGTATGGGGACTTCTTTCCCGGAACTGGACATATAACTGATGTTGGAGCGGCTGAAGGGAAACATTATGCTGTAAATGTCCCCCTGAGTGATGGCATTGATGATGGCACCTTCCGTGATCTGTTCCAATGCATCATTAAAAGAGTAATGGAGGTTTATCAGCCAGAGGTAGTTGTTCTCCAGTGTGGGGCTGACTCTTTGGCCGGAGATAGGTTGGGCTGCTTCAATCTGTCTGTGAAAGGCCATGCAGACTGCCTCCGTTTTCTCAGGTCATTCAATGTTCCTATGATGGTTTTGGGAGGTGGAGGTTACACCATCAGAAATGTTGCTCGCTGTTGGTGCTATGAGGTTCACATCTCTCTCTCTCTCTTTCTCTTTCTCTCCAGCTGACTGAAGTTGTTGGATGATAGTTACCAGAACTGATAGAATGTGGATTAATTGCAATGCAGACTGCAGTTGCTGTTGGTGTTGAACCTGATAACAAGTTGCCTTATAATGACTACTACGAGTACTTTGGCCCTGACTACAATCTTCATATTCAACCAAAAATTGTGGAAAATCTGAATACTACAAAAGACTTGGACAATATAAAGTAAGTAGACTATTTATCTATAATGTGTTCACATTCTATTGCTGAAAGTTGTTCTGGAAGATTCTATGCAGACTACTGCCAATGATGATCTATGCTGGATTTTTCAGTGTTTAATTGTAATTCAGTATGTTTGTCTATGCTGAATACTACAAGATTCTATGTTTGTCTTCTAAAAATATATTGTTCAGCTGCATACCTAATTCACTATTACAATAAAATGGTGAATTTCTAAGTTACAAAAATTTCCCCTTCTATGCACGATCTGGTTTCTTTTTTCCTTGGTTTGTTCCTGGGCTCTTGTAATTCTAATTCTCAATGTTGATAATTTTATAACAAGATTTCAACGTCTTGCATTTCATGGCTAGGGTACATTTGCTCACTTTTTGCTATGCATGTTTGTAGCTGTGGAGGATAACCTTTTTATGTGATATGGCTAATTTTTGTGTGGGAATCTGCAGGAACATGATATTGGATCATCTTTCAAAACTAGAACATGTTCCAAACGCCCAATTCCATGACAGACCATCAGACCCTGAAGGGCCAGAAGAGGTTCCTCTTTTTCCATTGTATTAACTTCTCCTTTTGATTCACACTGTCTTGCTTTCTCATGACTGTGTATTTATTTGATGATTTCCTTATGTAGAAGGAGGAGGATATGGACAAGAGACCAACCCAGCGCAGCAGATTATGGAGTGGAGGAGCTTATGATTCTGACACAGAAGATCCTGACAACATCAAAACTGAGGTTAACGACTTGACTGCCAGCTCAATCATGAAGGTTAGCGTTTATGCCCCGAAGCATTTGTTGTTAGGGAAAGTTAGGGTTTAGGCCTACTCTCTATTTCTCCTCCTTATTGGTGGTGCCACTCACAATGCGATTTGAGGCTAGAGAGTCGGACCTACTTATACTGCTAATTCCGGAGTCCTGATCTGTATGCAGATAAGCTTCCAAGTTTAAACTAACTTGTTTCCAAATAGAGTCCAAGGTGTGATTAACCACCACAATATAATCCACCTTTAATTGAACACTATTTGTTATGTCCCAGCCTCCCAGGACACACACATGCGAGTTGTGTGCCAAAATTAATCTAACTATTAATTATGCAGATCATAGTCAGGGCTGCATTTTGCCCATCGAGCTAGTTCCCTTCCAATTAATTTTGTTCCTGGGTAATATCTCCAGTATAATAAACATGTATACTGTATTCCAATATCAATCGACCAGCTTCCTCAAGCACACGCTTAAGTGTATAATCCTGCAAGAATTAATTCTAACATTGACATATCAATGTTGACTAGCTTATATACATTAATTTCATCAATAAGCAATTCCATCTATCAAAGATAATAATTCCATGCTTACACAAAGCATGTTTCCACAATGTGTTCATGAATAATCAACAAGCAATATTTGGATATAGTTGAAGGACACAAATTCCTACATCTCCCACTTGTCCAAAACAATTATTCAAATCTACGAGGTCCCATAGCACTAACATGCTTGCTAAATAATTCCTGACTAAGAGCAATGTTCAGGATATCGGTAACTGGTACCATATCACAATACACAGTAATTGATTTGTTAACACTATCCACAATCTTCAGAGTAGAAAGAAACTCCATCAAAACAGTTTCAGAAGCAGCAATATACTCTGCTTCCATAGATGACAATGCCACTGAATCCTGCTTCTTACTCCTCCAAGAGATAGCTCTACCATCCAATGTGAAAGGATACCGAGAAATAGACTTTCCTTTGTCCAGACCACCCTGCCAATCAGCACGAGTAAAACCCTGCAGCTGTAGATTGTCTTGTTAAAACATAGACAGAAATCCAAAGTAGCCTTAACATATCTCAAAACATTCTTCATTTGATTCCAATGTGCAACACCAGGATTCTTTTGATATCTGCTTAAAATTGCTACTGCATAGCATACATCAGGGACCCCAAAGCAGAAGCATAAGGAATAGATTTCCATTGTCTTCTTTTCTTCGGGAGTTCTAGGACATATTTCCTCACGAGTTTATTCCCTGCTACTAAAGATACACGTGCAGGTTTGAATGTTTCCATAGAGAATCGTTTAAGTACAGTTTTCAAATATGAATTCCTAGATAAATCAAATATTCCCCTTTTCCGATCTCGAAGTATTTCCACTCCTAGAACATAAAAGGCGTTTCTCATGTCTTTCATGTCAAAAGTAGAAGATAACATTAATTACAGCCAGCATTTCCTTATTGTTAGAAGCAATAAGTATAACATCAACATATGGTGATAACAGTGTAGAATTTCCTCCCACTGTCTTAAAATAAATGCAATGATCTCCTTCCATCATAGAAAAACCATATGATGCGATAGCATTATCAAATAATATATTCCATTAGTGTGAGGCTTGTTTTAAACCATAAATTGACCTTTTCAGCCTACACACCTTTCCCTGTTTTCCTTTTTCAATAAAACCATCAGGTTGAGACATGTAAATCTCTTCCTCCAAATTACCATTAAGAATGCAGTTTTAACGTCCATTTGGTGGAGTTCCGGATCAATGTAAGCAGTCAAAACACTAATAACTCAAATAGAAGTAAACTTTGCAACAGGAGAAAATGTTTCCACAGTCAATTCCTTCCCTTTGTGTGTAACCTTTGGCAACAAGCCTAGCTTTTATACTTTTCCACACAACCATATCTTGATGCATTTAACTTTCTTCTAAATATCCACTTTGACCCTATAGGCTATATGCTTTCAATCATTTCGTATATCGTCTAATTCCCAAACATTATTTTTTTCCATTGATTTTAATTCATCCTGCATGGCAGCCATCCAAAGATTGGATTCTGCACTAGACGTAGCTTCACTAAATTATTTAGGTTCTTCCTCAGAGAATAGTGTTTTGGAATAAACTTCTCCCAAAAACACATAATAATCATCAAGATATGCGGGAGTATTTATATTCCTCCCATTTCTCCTAGGTTCACTAATAGTAGGAGTTACAACAAAGGAATCATTAACAGTATGATTTCCTGATTAGAAGCATCAGTTTCAACGTTATCCATGTTAACATATTGATCAGGAATTAACAATTCCACCCTAGGACGTTTTGCCCTATGAGGTGTGTCCTGATCTAGAAAAACAGCATCCCTGCTTTCCACTAATTTCCCCTTCTCAATATTATAAAACCTATAGCCATTAGGTCTCGAGGTCGATGAGTCGGATGAATGGCAGGGACGGCGACTTTGCGGCTGGTTCCATGCCGGAGCGCGTGGAGCCGAGATAGCGGACGGTTTGGGCGAGTTCGCCTCGTCCATGTAAGCGGCGAGTCGATGGGGTCTTGGGGACGGATTGATTCCATCTGGGATTTGTCTCCCGCAGCGTCACGGGCCTCTTGCGCATTCTTTTCCATTGGCAGAGTATGTAGCGGAATTGGTTAGAGATTGGAATCGAGTTCACAAACGCAGCGACCGTCTCCGTGCAACGTCGTTAACCCTTAACCTCGCTCAAGATACCAATGTTAGGGAAAGTTAGGGTTTAGGCCTACCCTCTATTCCTCTGCCTTATCGGTGGTGCTGCCCACAATGCGATTTGGGGCTAGAGGGTGGGGTCTACTTATACTGCTAATTCCAGAGTCCTGATTTGTACCCTCTCCGTCCTCGAATAAGTATACTTCTAGCTTTTTTCCTAAGTCAAAGTTTTTAAAATTTTGACCAATTTTATAGGGAAAAGTAGCAGCATTTATGGCACTAAATTAGTATCACTAGATCCGTTTTGAAATGCACTTTCGTAATATACCAATTTGATGTCATATATGTTACTACCTCTGTAAACTTTTATAAGACGTTTTAGATCACTAAAGTAGTAATGTAAAACATCTTACTACCTCCTTTCCGGTTTATAAGGCTTGCGCGTATCCCTAGATCTATAATTTGACCAACATAAAATGAGTTGTATAGTCTAAAAATTATACCATTAGAAAGTATATGATTTGAAGTTTCTAATGATATATTCTTTATGATATATAACTTGTATTACGTTGGTCTATTTGTCAACCTAGAGATACGCGCAAGCCTTATAAACCGGAAAGGAGGTAGTATAAAAGAATATGGAGGGTAACTTGTTTCCAAGTAGAGTCCAAGGCTGTATTTTGACCATTGATCTAGTTCCCTTCAAATCAATATTGTTCCCGGGTTATATTAAACATGTATACTGTATTCCAATATTAATTTGCCAGGTTCCTCAAGCATACCCTTAAGTGTATAATCCAGCAAGAAATCCCAACATTGACATTTCAATGTCCAATAGCTCATAGACATCAATTCCATAATAAGCAATTCCGTCTATCAAAGATAATATTTTCATGCTTTCACAAAGCATGTTTCCACAATGAGGTTCATGAATAATCAACAAGCTATGTTTGGATATAGTTTAAGGACACAAATTCCTACATTTATACCATCCATCTTGCCTACTACATTTCTGGGTTTTCTGTAGTTTATAGGTGATACTATACTAGCGGTGACTGTTTGTTCTCTTTCAATGATGTGAAGCTCTCAACTTTTTTTGACTTGGAAATTACGTTTAGCTTGACAAAAAGTTCAATGTTGTTTTGCAGGATGCATCAAATGATGATTTGTAGTATGCCCCCCCCCCCTCGCGAGTAACTGTTTCTTCGTGTATTTTGTTACATGCATGCTGAAGAGCGAGGAAGTGTCTGAAGATACTGATCTATGTACACCCTGACAGTTTCGTAAAACAGTTAATGTTGTGGGCACCCCTAACATGTTCACCTTCATTCGGCACATCCACATGTTTATGCTGGAATTATTTGTGCATTCGTATGTGTTTTTATCCCTCCATTTTGTTTAATCTGTACTCTGCCTGGGGGTAGCATGAAAGTCTCATGATTTTCACTTGGTCAAACATGCTTACATGCCTGATAAATGAACCGGCAAACATCTACCTGCACCGCCAACAAATCAAAGCATTTGAAAGACACATTCTGCAATAGGAGAATTGACAACGACCAGCATAGCAACATATTTAGCACTGAATAGCCAGACACTGTTATCCTAGTATATACTTTGTGTATCTATTGCGGGTTTCTTTTATCTTTCTCGCAAAATCCTCAACAACAGCCAATTGAACACACCAAAAAGCCATGAAGCCCTCGTCAGATGCAGCTTTTATATGTTGAGAACATGAGTATCACCAGTGATGACTTTGAGTCCATTGATTTTGTGAAGCGTCTTAGTGACATAAGTTCTTGATGTCAGATATGGATCCATGGTGAGCCTTTTGAGGACCCCAGCTGATATCGTCATCTTGTTGAAAGTCTTGTCTTCCATTTTTATTTCCCAGGAGAAGTATACTCATGATCTCCTTGCGCGTCGTGCTAGTCTTGAGCGCATGGTTCATGCTCTCATGAAGTTGGGCATTCAACTTCATCCCATGGACGGTGAGCCTCTTGAGGACTCTACCCAATACTGTCATCTTGTTGAAAGTCCTGTCTACCCCGGTATCGCTTGTCCTAACATTTCTCATGCTGGACACATTTGGAAATTTCAGCTCCTATTCAGCCTCACTACTCTCACATCTATCGGGTTCTACAATACCTTTGTGGAACCTTCTCTCGTCGCCTCTTCTTTCATTGTTTGAGTTCCTTGCAGCTTGAGGCATACTCTAATGCGACATGAGCTAGTGATCATTGTTATTGTTGGTCCCTATCAACCTATTGTGTTTTACTTGGTTCCTCATTGATTGCTTGGAAGACCAAGCAACAAACAACGGTTTCCATTCAACCTTCGGGTTCTACAATACCTTCGTGGAACATCCTCTCGCCGCTTCTTCTTTTATAGTTTGAGTTCTTTGCGGCTCATGTCACATTAGTGATCACTATGATTGTTGGTCCCTTTCAACTTATTGTGTTTTTCTTGGTTACTCTTTGATTGCTTGGAAGACTAAGAATCAAACATCGATTTCCCGTTCAAGTGACGAGACTGAGTTGAGGGCTATGGCAACATTGATAGCTGATGTCTCTTGGTTGAGGCGGCTTCTTGATGATTTTGGTGTTTCTACTATTTCATCAACCCCTCTCGTACAACACTGGTGCGATCAACATTGCTCGAGATCTTGTGAAGCACGAGTTCATCAAACATATTGGTGTGGATGCTTCTTGCATGTGATCATAGGTGCAAGACCAGATTGTGGGTCTTCAGCCCGTGCCATCCAAAATCCAACTAGCACATTCTTCACGAAGGCACAAACCCAAGCTCACCACAACCATTTTCTTTTCAAACTCAGTATTGTGGATCCACTCAGAGTTTTTGGGGAAGGGGAAGGGGGAGGGTGTTAAGTGTGATAGAGCTGTGCAGTTACCCATTTCTACATGGGTATGTGTGCATATATATATATATATATATATATCATGCATATATCTGGCATGTTTGGCCCATTCCAATAAAAGGTTCAATTGATAACATGTCATGGCCAAAAGACATATATTATTGGTTTTCTATTTCATTTGACAGTCTTAGAAAATACTTTGATGACATTTATCCATAAACATTAGCCGAGCAGAGAAAATAAAAGCTAGAAACATTTTTTCGTGCTAGATTAGCTCCTTGCCAGCTAGTGTTACCCAAAAGACGTGAAATGTGGCTGAATTTATTTGTACTTTTGGCTTGACTAATATGCAGTATAGCTAATAGATCAAGGACTCTAAAACTTGCCATGCATTGCTGACTGTTGCCTAGAAGGGAGAGCCAATCCAAGAGACGGTATGATTAATAACATAAGCATTCTATGAAATGAATGCATAGTCGTTGAAAATAGTTAATCTAAAATCATGATGAGAAGAATCTAGTGGAAAATTGCTCCATTGGTATACCAGAGTTGCGAAGTAACTCAATTATGCACCTTTTCAGTGTGCCCACACCACTACATCAACAAGGAATTGTGAAAACAAAACATCTCAACACAACCACATGAATAACATAATGTTGCAAGCTCATGGACATGTGCTCGACACATCATAAATGATGATGTGTGTCATTTTCCTTTTTTATGTCAATTTGGTTGTCGTCGTTCTGATGTAATTTATTGTGCTAGTTGTATACACTTGCATTGTTTATTTTCTTTTCCTTATCATTATTCATCAGTAACTTGACTCAGCTACCTTATTCTTCTTGCTACATGATGAAACAAATGTATATGTATTCATATTGAAAACAATTTATCACGCTAAAAGAAAGAGACATCGGACGGATAGGCAGTTAAATCAATGTAATTTACAACAAAGATGGTCCAACTGCCCGATGATCCAGGCGCATATCCTGGATATGAACTTGACCTCTCTTGTTAGGAAGAAGCCTGCATTTGGGGACTCATGCAACTTGTATCCGAGCAAATCCGACTATCACTGGCGATGCCAACTTTGTAGCCGAACTCTGTGACTTCGAGCAAATTATTTCTGAGGCGGTGCCTCCTTCTTAGTAGACCAGTGTAAAACATCAGCCTCTTGGTTTGTAATATGACAATTGTGATATCATATGTTGGCCTTGTTCCCTTTTTATCTGGTCATCTTTTTTATGAGGCATGTGTTAGTTTTTGCTTTTGGTAGCCCTTCTCATTGTTCTGACCAGGCAGGTTTTTGCTTTTTAGTCTTCGAACAATTTACGGGTCCTTGACATGGTTGATTTATTGAGCCCGGGCTGGCCAGAAAGGGTCTTATCCTTAGTGCATGCTAACGATGTTTTTGAGCTTGCTTTTGTCTTTGCTCATTTTTGTTGATGAAGCCAAGAGATGATGCAACCCTAGGGTTATAATGACAAGCGTAGGCGTATGCTGGATACATTTCATTTGACCTGACTGTGGGAGGGTCCACTTAGACTGATGTAGCCCCCCGAGTCCACTATCAAAAGAGCTCTCTTGCAACATCTTCCATACGGTCTAACCAGGGAGGTCAGGTTTTTTGTTTGTGTTTAAGGATGGGTCACTTGTTACACTCATTTAGTTTTGTCTTTATTTAATTGTTGCTTAATTTTCTGCTATCATGAAAACCCCTACAAAGTTGCCTTGCAGGACTTGTAGTGAATCCTTGCTTAAAACCATTTTCAACACCTTCTGGTCCTCGTTAGGTGTGACACTCTTACTTATCAAAAAGACCGCGATAGAGCCCCTACACTTGTGGGTCATCAATAGACGATGCCATAGTTCACGTCAACCTGATGCCATGGCATGGCCCCATGCCGCACAGTTCATTCCAACATAGGCCGGGACATGCCCCAGGTTGCACAATTCATGCCAAAAGAGACTGGGACTCGCCAAGGACGCACAGTTCATGCCAAAAGGAGGTCGGGACACGCCCCAAGCCGCACAAATCACACCCAAAGGAGGCCGGGACTCTCCCATGTCGTACAATTCATGCCAACAAAGGCCAGGGCACGCCCATGCCACATAGTTCGTGCCAAAAAAGAGGCTCCCGACCATGTAAAACATCACTCATCGATCAACTCCTTTTGCTGCCTTTCATACCACTTCCTCCTCTTTGGGGTCAAGGAGTTCATGTTGATCAACATGATCCACATCTCCATCTTCTTCCTCTAGTTTAGGGCCTCGTTTTTCTTCGCCGCGGCCTTTGTGGCTCGAGCTTGAGCATTGAGCTCATTGATCTCTATCTTCTTTCTTTCCAACTCAAAGAAATCTTTCTTGGCCTCTTCTTTTCTTCCCTCTCTTCCCTTTTGCTTGAGATGACCTCCTTTTGGGCAATCAAACCCTTCAAAGTTTCTTGTATGGCAAGTGAACTCGCATCAATCTTTGCTTATTTCTTGAAGCTTTTGTTCCCCCTTGGCCTCTCACTTGTGTTCACTTCCTCCTTGGACCTTCTTTCTTTTGTGACCTTCTTTCTTTTGAGCCCACCAAAATTTTCTTATCTTTGAGATCCAACCAACAACGATACAAGGTGAAGGGCTTATCATCATTTTGCGCTTTGAAAGTTTGCGAAGCTAGCATTACCTACACGAGAGCCATCAAATGTAAAAATAAACATAAACATAAAAAACAAGCATGAACATAAACATAAACATAAAAACATAAGCATGAACATAAACATAAACATAAAAACATAAGCATGAACAAGGTCTTCCATAGATGATCCACTTGGAGGAAAATGGCTGACTTGTGAATATGCATTCCACTTGAATTGTTCGCCACTTGTTCTCTATAGATGTGACGCTTCGATCACTCTCAAATTTTTCATCCCCAAACTTAAGATGCACATAAAATTAACCAATCGTGCACCCTCTTGTAGAACACTAGGTGATTCTCCGCACGTTGTTGCGGTAAATTTGCTAAAAAATGTGTAAACAGTTGATAAAAATAACTAAATCTAATGAAAATAAAATATAAGCTTGAAAATCAATAAAAGATCCTATCTAAAAATGGAATAAAAACTTTTGAATTACTGTTCAAAATATCATTTTGAGAAAAAATGTGAAGGATGATGCATGTATGACATGGCAGAGTTACAATTATAGACTAATGAATTTTTTTTGTAATTTGTAAGTTTGCTTATGTGGCTTATTTTTCATGGCCTAATGGGAGAGAAGACTTAAATGCATGGCTTAGTGGGGATGGTGAGGTGAACACTTTACATGTTGAGAGAATTGTGACCAACTTCTTAAGAATGTAAGATGTAAGATTTGGTCGCTTTGCTCGGCCCCTTAGTAGCATCAATGCTACATGCAAGCGAAGCATTGCAAATCATTTTGTCCTCATCTTCCGTGAACACTTGGGTCCTTCAGCTTATCCTCTTCTTTTCCTTAAGCACTTGTTGAATGAGCACATCCTATAACAATGGCTCTCGTGCAATTTCCATGGGGGGTTGCCCTTGCGACCCTTGTGTTTCTTGATCCTCTTCACCATGAGGGACTTCATGATCATCATAGTCCTCTCCTTGGTCACCATTTCGGGGCTTTCAGGGTAGGTGTATGATGGCACTGAAGTAGTGCTCCTCGTTGGCTACCCCAAGTGGAAGGTTGAGATGTAGCGTAGCGTAATTTCCCTCAGTGAAGATACCAAAGTTTGTCTCCAGTAGGACTCCGGCAACGACAAGTAGGTGACAACGGCGCTAGAAATTACTAGCACGAGAGTTGACGTGGACCTGCACACAGATACAAATAACTTTGCTCCCAACGAGTACAGAGAGGTTGTCAATCTCTCCGGCCTTATTGTTTACAAAGGGTCAAACACAAGAGATAAAAGATAATGATAACTGCAACTAGAAAGTAAAACAGGAAGTAAATTGAGGGTGTAAACAATGGTGGAAATATGGACCGGGGTCCCATGATGTTCACTAGTGATGTCTCTCTCCCAAAAGGAAATAAACAGCTATGCGAAGTGAACAAATTACAGCTGGACAATTGACAGGATTACAGACGCAAATCAATGCCAACTATACTACAAAAGAAAGGAAGAGGATCAAAAGCATGGGCAGTATGCCAAAACAAGTAGACCGAAATCCATCTGCATCTACTCACTAATCATCCACCTTGAGATATCTATCCAAACATCTCGCTGGTATTAAGTAACGAGCCCCACCCAAAGTGTAAACCCAAAGCAACAGATAACTGCATTAAAAGAACTTTGCGTAAAGTAAACAATCCTTGCAACCGTGGTTACAAGCACCGTTGTTTTCCCCCTGGTGATAACATCACATCCCCTAGACTCATGTTTTTGTCACTCAAGCTAGTCATCAGGGGGCATGAACCCATAATCAAGCATAACGCTCCCTCTTGGAGTTACTACCTGCTACTTGGCCAAAGCAATAAACAACAACGGAGAACATGCAAGAATAAATCAAGAACACAAATATAAAAAGGAGAAGAACCAAATATATTACTTATCACAATCTGAACATAGTCTCATAATCCATCAGATCCCAGCAAACTCAACATAGCAACAGAAGAAAGAATTACATATGTGCCTTGATCATGTAGGGCAGATCACAAGGTCTAATCCATGAAGAACAAAGAGGGGGAGAGGACATCACATAGATAATGATCATGGACCCATGGTCCAAGGTGGACTACTTAAGGATCATCCGTGAAGCGTCCATGATGGTGGAGAAGCTCCCGGAGGTCAATCCTCCCTCCGGTAGGGTGCCGGGAAGAGGTGTTCTGGTGCTTCCGATCTTGGAAGCGTGGCGGCGGCGGAAAAAAGGCGAGATCGCGAAAAAGGGTTCTGTCCTCGGGGGTTTCGGGACGAGAGAAATATATAGGCGAAGGGGGAAGCTAAGGGGGCCACCAGGTGTCCAGGCGGCCTCCCGGCACGGCCCCACCCTAGGCCGCACCACCTGGCCGTCTGGGAACCAGGTGGGTCCCCTCTGCCCCCCTTTGGGCATCTGGAAGCTTCCGGTATGCTGATTTTTTAATATATTTTTCCTGAAATTTTTCTGGCATTTTACATAATGGGAAAACCTAAAATAATAAGGCAGCAGAAAACAGAAACTGGCACTGGGGTGCACTGAGTTAATAGGTTAGTCCAAATATGATCAAAAGTGTATGAAAGTGTATCAAAAGCATAGCAATATCACCCAAAACATGCATGGAGCAAGCATAAATTATAGATACGTTTGGGGCGTATCAATGTACCCATTAACCATGGTCGTCATGATGCCCCGGGGATAGTTATAGTAGCTTGCATCTTCGGGTGTCGGCGTCGGGATGGACAAATGACCGGACAACTAGCGACCCTCCGGTAGTGCGGCCACGTACGACGACCACTCGCCCCTTCGCTACATGTCGGTCAATAAGCCGGCCGTCGGCGCCGTGTTGAGGTCGATGGGACGCTCCATGACCATTTATTGACATCAAGGTGGCGATCTTCGGTGAGCCATCATGAGGAGAGTTCGGGAAGCAGGCCGTCGTGGGGTCCCTGCCCGACGGCCCGATGGACAACAATCCAGACCCAGTGCTTGCACCCTTGGTGGTCGAGCATGCGAGGACATCGATCTGACAACACCCATCATCGAGGCCACCACCATGTCAGCCGCAAAGCCGGGGACAGAGGCCAAGCCCGATGATGAGGACATCATGAGCATGGTGTTGAGGACATAATGATACGAGGCCGCGACGATGGTGGCTTCCGCGACGGCCATCTCGTCCTCCTTCTTCTTCGCAACGTCCACCCTGGCCTTTTTCCTCCGGCCATTGCGCTTGGATGTTTCGTCAGCCAATTGCTTGGGGGTGCGTTCCTCATTTGGTTTCCTGCCGGTCTCGACGAAACGGGGGAGGGGCTCATCTTGGGCGGCGGAGGCGGGTGGCTCGCCGGCCATGGCGAGAGTGTGGGACGAGATTGGGGATTAAAAGGGGCGGGAATGAATGGGTCTATCGTCGTTTTGTAACGGAAGATGCCATGAGGATTGCTAAAGAGGAGGACAGACCGAGGTTGGTGTCGCTGGAGCCGGAAGCGAGATTGGGAACACTGCGATGTACCCAGGTTTGGGGCTCTCCGTAGAGATAAAACCCCTACTCCGCATGTCTGCACTATATGTGGAATACCGAACATGGTTTCTCCTTGAGCTGTATATGCTAACTACTCTGCTCTAGGCCGAACTACTCTGCTACTGCTAGCTAAGCTACTGCTACTCTGCTACTCTTCTAATCCTAGCCGTGAGAGGAGAGGAGAGCTCTTGCTCTCTCTACTTGTGAGAGGGGGGGGGGGAATGAAGAAGGAGCCCTCTCCACCGTGGGCATCCTTGCCCCTTATATAGGTGGTGGCAAGATGCTCATGAGGGTGGAGACAAGGGGAAGAAGACAAAAGAGAGTACATGTGAGGTGATGGGGTGATGCGATGTAATGTGACACCTCCCCTTTACACAATTCATCATGTCATGATGTGACTAGAGATATCTTTCACTTGTCTTGTCTTGCTTTATCTGGTCTTGTCAACGGGATGCCTTGGTTGATTTCCGGGTAGTCGAGCTGCGGGCAACCGGCAGACGAGCAGTCGGCCGGGTGCGCGGGCAGTCGGACGACGGGAAGTCGACAGCCGCCAATCTGGGACGCATTCGGCGCGGAACATTCGACAATCGTTCGACCGGACTGAGGGCGCAATCGGCGCCCGATGTCTTGAAAAGTATTTCGCCTTCTTGACCCTACCGGGGGGTCATTCCCCCGACAAGGACACAAACATGTTGGCCAGGCAAACAAAGAGAGGACTGATGACCCACAACGTAAGGAATCGATTGCAGCGTTTTCGATAAGTAAGAGTGTCGAACCCAACGAGGAGCAGAAGGTAATAGCAAGTGACTTTGGTAAGGAGATAACTGCAAGCACTGAAAGATAACTTTTTAGGGGTTTTTCTTGGTATAAGTGACAGGAAAGTAAAAACGAGCAAAGTAAAAGGTACTGGAGAGTAACGAGTGGCCCAATCCTTTCTGAGCAAAGGAGAGGCCTAGCAAATGAACTTATAAAAGCTAAAGTGTTCTTGAGGACACACGGGAGAGGTAGTCATGTGCTTTCGCCATATTCCGTATCGGTACTATGTGCTGTGTTGATAAGTGTTGAGTGGGTGGATCTATGCTAGTGCACCCTCTAGACTAAGATAAGTGCACTCTTATGATTAAACACCTTGCAAGCATCCGCAAATACAAGATAGTAATTAAGGCAAAAGCCTAACCATAGCAATACGATCGATGATCCATTGTTCCCTTGTGCAAAAGCGTGCAAACTGGGGTTTAGGTTTCTGTCACTCCGGCAACCCACCGTAAGCATTCTTTATACACAATGTATTCCCTTAGGTCCTTGATAAGGCGAAGTGTTGAGTGTTCGAATCACACAACACCACTAGGAAAATAACAACACAACTTAAATATCAACCAACACATATTACTTCAACATCATATGACTACTAACAACTAGACTTCTCCCATGTCCTCAAGAACTAAAGTAA
Source organism: Bromus sterilis (assembly GCA_950022295.1). Lineage (NCBI taxonomy): Eukaryota > Viridiplantae > Streptophyta > Magnoliopsida > Poales > Poaceae > Bromus > Bromus sterilis. The sequence goes on along the minus strand of OX465599.1, from coordinate 238,162,320 downwards.
CTACTCACAAGACATAAAAGAGATCATGATCAGTGGGGATAAATAGATGATAAACAATCTGGACACAATAATATTTCTCCAACAAAACTCAATAGCATTCACCACAAAGTAGTAATCAACACCGATAGAGTAGAGAGGATAGATAGTACGGATTACAACATGAGTTGCAATTGTGAGATGAGATTGGATGGAGGTGGAGATGGTGCTGATGATGGGGATGATGTTGATGATGATCTCGATGATGCCCGTGACGATGGTGATGACGATGGTGATGATCTCCCCTTCCGGGAGGTGATCTCCCCGGCGGAATCTGCCCGCCAGAGATGGCTTTTCTTCTCTGTAGGTTTCCGCCAAGGGGCGGCGGCGGAACTCCGGAACTCTCTCCCCTTTTAGGGTTTTTGGATGAAGATGAGTATATATGCCAGAGGGGGGAGCCGGGAGTGGCCCGGGGGGTCCAGGCGCCCTCCCGGCGCGGCCAGGGGTGGGGCCGCGCTAGGTGGCCGCCTGGGCACCCTGTGGCCCCCCTCTGGTCGCTCTTTTGCGTGTCTTCGTGATCCTTCTAGAAAATAGCCTCCGTCGATTTTCAGGTAATTTGGAGGTATTCTTCTTCAGCAACTCAGCTTCCACTTTTTACCGCTGAATCCTGCGTCTGCTGCTTTGGCACCGGAAAGTTGCAAACTGTGTAAAATAAGCCAAAACAACATAAGAATAGCATCATATCATGAAATATATCAATGAATAAGAAAGAATTACTATATAAAATAGTGATGCATTTTGGACGTATCAACTCCCCCAAGCTTAGACCTCGCTTGTCCCCAAGCGATTACTGAGCTCGGTAAACCTGTCCACAAGTTTAGAGAGTGAAGTGTCGGTAAATAGAATACGGACAAGAATCATCAAGGTTCCTTCATCAAACCCAAGCATCCTCAACATCAACCTCAACTCATAAGGCCCTTATGAGAAAGTAATAACAATTATAATCAAAAGTAGGGCTGAGGAAACTCATCAAATTATGGCAAACATATCCTTTGTCAAAGGACAACTAATAACTTTTACTCTTGCTCTTCCTCTTTAATGAAACAATTTGAAGCTTTTGAAAGAACATGTTAATAGTCATGAAGTGCAAATGCTAACACAAAGGAAGACGCTTGCGTGGCAAAAGCTTTCGCAAACAACTTACTTATCAAAAGATAATGTCAACAAGGATGTGGCATGGAAAAACTTAATGCAGCTCTATATGGATGAATCCTCATCAACATCAAATGTATGTTCTCTTAGGTAAAAGAAGGAAGTGGGACAACTGACTCAACATGAAGATGGATGGAAAGCCTTGTTTAAGGGCAAGCAGGGAAAACTCATGTGCTATCCTTAAATCAAACAGAATAAAAAATAGATTTTGGGGCGGTGCATAGTTTGTCAACGAATGCTAATAGATAACTCAATTACTTCTTAAGATGGACAAGTTTCGAGGAACGGCTCCCAAGTGGGGACGATCACATCCCCTTAATCTCCTTTGTTTATCACTGCCAAAGTTTTTTATTTCTCATAGACCAAGAGTGAAGGCGGGTTTGTTTGTTATATTATCTTTCGAGCTGGGCGCACCCATGACAGTTCCTCCTCGTATTATGGGTTTGCATATTAGACATGCAATCCCGGGGTAAAACTTGTCCAACTTAAGAAGATCATGAATTACCTACTACTTCCTCATGAGCTAAACAAGAGGCACAAAACAGAAGATTTTGAACATTTAAGGATAACTCATAAATTCTATACTTATATAGGAGTGGTAGGGGAATACCATGAATAGGAAGATATGGTGGACTCTTATGGAAGGTAATGGTTTCAGGGTATGGATGCACAAGCAGAAATCTACTTGGCAAAGAGTTTGGCTAGCAAAGGCTTTGAGAGAACAGACAATTGATGCTAATTTAGATGCAAAACATATAAAGCATAAACATTAAGGTAAGCATACCACATCAAGTTGTCTTCCTTGTCAACATAACACTTCAAGCATAATAACATAAAGGTTTTGGCTATGTCGCTACTTGAGAAAACATGCATGTTGTCAAGACCAAAGCTATGTTTGCAAAAATTAAATAAAGTTTTCAAAGCCATACCTGATATAAGGTCAATACTCCCCATAAGAATCGTCATATGAGGCCGATTGCGTGAAGAGAATACCGAGTGCAGCGAAGGAACCAATAGACTTCTCATTAATATTCCATTATAGACGACTCCACCATCACGGATACAATCTCTCCATAGACGGAGTGATAGACCTCAATGCAAACACCTATTTCATATAATAAACTCCCTAGACATGATACGACTCTACTTGACTCTAAAATACTAAGATAAAGATAAAGATACCCGGCACTCCCCCAAGCTTGGAACAAGCTGAGGGGATGCCATTACCCGAGGAGAGTTACTCCTCATTCTTGTTCTTCTCAATCAGGTACTCCTTGGCGAAGCGCTTCCATGGTAGCTCCTCTCCAGTCTCGAAGGACATTCCTGTTTCCAGGATCATGCACTCAGCACCTAAACTCATGCGCAGAAACTTTAGTTCATACTCACAGTTCTGGTTGTGCAGATCATAGATTTGTGCTTGGAGCTGATAAACTTTTTCTTCTAGTGCGGACAAACTTGACCACATCTCCTTCATCTCTTTCCTATGGGAAGCCTCGATCTCGTTCCTGATGTCGAAGTTGGCTTCAACACCACGCTCCACCATCTTCTTGAACTTGAAGACCTCATGTTCCATCTCCTTCAGCCGCTCCTCGGTGCTCCCCTCCATGATTGGTCCCTTCAGATCTTCCTTGTGGAGAACACCGTCCTCCACACGAAGGACCTGGGGGTGCTTGTTCACCTCAGCAAGGTAAGGGTTGATGACGTTGACGACGAACTTGTCCTTGGGGGAACTTGGGGAATCCATGGCACCTAGGTCTAGATAAAAGATTTCCTGGCAGAAACAGATTGAAGAGAAAACACACGAAATCACGAGATACGTTGCCGGAACGATCCGGGCAAATATATAGCAAAAATTTCTGCAACAAAAGGAAGGTAACGAGCCAAAGTGGGGTCGGAGACGGACTCCTGGGTGCCCAGGCGGCCTCCCGGCGCGGCCAGGAGGTAGGCCGCGCCAGGGGGGGCGCCTGGGCCCCCTGGAGCTCCCCTCCGGCTCCACTTAGGCCTCGAATTTTCCTAATTTTGCAAAAACTCATAATATGGAACTTTTTATGGCGGTTCGCGATGTTTCCTTACCGTAATACATACCTTTTCTTATTCTGCTTCTGTCGGTGTCTGAAACAGGGCTGCAACGTGTTCTTCATGAGTTGTTGTGCGTATTATATTTACATCAACATTGACGGATCTCCCGCTATGTAGTGCTTGAGTCTTTGTCCATTCACAACTTGAGGTTTGGTGCCTTCAAAATTGTTAATCTTGATTGCACCAGACCGGTAGACTTCTTCGATATGAAATGGCCCTTCCCACCTGGAAAGTAGTTTACCTGGAGAAAACCTGAAACGGGATCTAAACAATAAAACTTTATCACCAACATTAAATTCACGTTTCAGAATCCTCCTGTCATGCCACTTCTTTACCTTTTCCTTGAACATTTTAGCGCTCTAGTAAGCTTCACTTCTCCACTCATCTAGAGAAGTCAAGTTCATGAGACGGTTTTCACCAGCTAACTTTGGGTCAGCATTAAGCTCTCTAACAGCCCAGAAAGATTTGTGCTCTAACTCTAATGGCAATGGCAAGCCTTGCCATAGACCATTTTATAGGGAGACATGCCCATGGGGTTTTTGTAAGCAGTTCTATACGCCCACAAAGCATCTCCTAACTTATTTGACCAGTCCTTCCTATTTCTGTTAACTTTCTTTTGCAAGATCAACTTGATCTCTCTATTGGTGAGCTCAACTTGCCCACTAGTTTGAGGATGGTACGGTGAAGCAATTCTATGATTGACATCGTACTTGGCTAAAGCTTTTCTAAAATCTCCATGCGTGAAGTGTGATCCTCCATCAGTCATGAGATACCTAGGTACACCAAACCTAGGGAAAATTACATCTTTGAGCATTTTCAAAGATGTTTTGTGATCAGCACTATCAGTGGGGATTGCTTCAACCCACTTGGTTACATAATCAACAGCAACTAAAATGTGAGTGTACTTGTGCGAAGAAGGAAAATGACCCATAAAATCAAAACCCCAGCAATCAAAAGGCTCAATCACTAGTGAGTAATTCATAGGCATCTCATTCCTTCTACTAATATTACCAACTCTCTGACATTTATCACAGGCTAAAACATAATTTCTAGCATCTTTAAAGAGAGTAGGCCAATAAAAACCTGATTGGAGGACCTTATGTGCGGTTCTCTCACCGGCGTGATGTCCTCCATAGGGACTATCGTGACATTGCTTGAGAATGTCCTTCTGCTCGTGTTACGGTATGCATCTTCTCACGACCCCGTCTGGACCTTCTTTGAAAAGATGTGGGTCATCCCAAAAGTAATGCCTCAAATCATGAAAGAACTTCTTCCTTTGCTGAAATGTTAAACCTGGAGGAAAATACTTTGCAACGATAAAATTAGCATAATCTGCAAACCAAGGATCGGAAAGAGATTGTACTTTAACAACGGCTAGTTGTTCGTCTGGAAAACTATCGTTGACTGGGATGGGATCATCCGGTATATCTTCCATCCTTGAAAGATTGTCCGCTACAGGGTTGTCTGCTCCCTTTCTATCAACAATCTGCAAATCAAATTCTTGAAGAAGGAGTACCCATCTGATGAGTCTTGGTTTGGCATCCTTCTTCGTCATATGATACTTAATGGAAGCATGGTCAGTATGAATTATAACTTTAGAATCAACAATATACTGCCTAAACTTATCACAAGCAAACACTACTGCTAAGAATTCCTTCTCAGTAGTAGCATAATTCTTTTGAGCACTATCAAGGGTTTTACTAGCATAATAGATAACATTTAATTTTTTATCAACCCTTTGTCCTAAAACAGCTCCAACAGCAAAATCACTAGCATCACACATAATTTCAAAGGGCAAACTCCAGTCAGGCGTTTGCACTATAGGAGCGGTTATTAAAGCTTTCTTAAGAACTTCGAAAGCCTCCTTACAATCTTCATCAAATACAAAAGGAACATCCTTCTGGAGAAGATTAGTGAGGGGTCTCGAGGTCTTAGAAAAGTCTTTAATAAATCTTCTATAGAAACCAGCATGACCGAGGAAACTACGAATACCTTTAATGTCCCTTGGATAGGGCATCCTTTCGATAGCTTCAATCTTCGCCTTGTCCACCTCAATTCCCCTCTCGGAAATCTTGTGACCAAGCACGATCCCTTCGTTAACCATGAAGTGGCACTTTTCCCAGTTTAGAACTAAGTTTGTATCCTCGCATCTCTGCAAAACTTTATTAAGATTGTGGAGACAGTGGTCAAAGGAAGTTCCATAGACGGAGAAACCGTCCATGAAGACTTCCACAATCTTCTCACAGAAACCATTAAATATTGCAGACATACATCTCTGAAAAGTAGCAGGGGCATTGCATAAACCAAAAGGCATACGCCTATAAGCATAAGTACCATAAGGACAAGTGAAAGTGGTCTTCTCTTGATCGGCAGTGTTAACATGAATTTGAGAGAAGCCTGAATACCCGTCAAGATAGCAAAAGTGGGTGTTTTTGGACAGCCTCTCAAGCATCTGATCAATAAAGGGCAGCGGGTAGTGGTCCTTCCTGGTTTCCTTGTTCAATTTCCTGTAATCAATACACATTCTATATCCAATAATAATTCTCTGAGGTATTAGTTCATTCTTATCATTAGGGACTACAGTTGTCCCACCTTTCTTAGGAACACAATGAACTGGACTTACCCACTTACTATCAGCTATAGGGTAGATAATACCTGCGGCTAGAAGCTTGAGGATTTCGGTCCTCACAACATCCATCATCTTTGGGTTCAACCGTCGTTGATGGTCAACAACAGGTTTAGCATCGGGCTCGAGGTTGATAGTATGTTGACAGATAGATGGATTCATTCCCTTAAGATCATCAAGGGTATAGCCAATTGCACCACGGTGTTTACGAACTATCTCCAATAATCGCTCTTCTTCATATCCTGAAAGGTTAGAGTTCATAATAACAGGATAACCTTTCTTTTCATCTAAATAAGCATACTTGAGCGTATCGGGAAGAGGTTTGAGATCAAACACCGGGTCTTCTTTTGGTTTGGATAGAATTCCTAAAGGTTCAACCGGAAGGTTGTGCTTCAGGATAGCAGGTTGTCTCAAGAAGATTTCATCAATTTAATTTCTTTCCTGCATATGAGTATCATTCTCGTGGTCCTCCATGTATTGCTGCAAAGGATCATTAGGGGGAATAGCAATGGAAGCAATACTTTCAATAATTTTATCATCACTAGGTAATTCAGTACCACGAGGCTGTTTAGAGATCTTAGAAAAATTAAATTCATATGGCTCACCATTGAATTCAACATAAACTTTACCTTTCCTGCAATCTATAATAGCTCCACAAGTTCTGAGAAAAGGTCTACCAAAAATAATAGGACAAAAACTATCTTGCACTGAACCAAGTACAATAAAGTCGGTAGGATACTTTACCTTTCCGCATAGGACTTCAACATCTCTCACAATCCCAATAGGAGAGATAGTAGCTTTGTTTGCAAGATGAATAGTAACATCAATCTCTTCAAGTTCTCAGGGTGAAATCTCACCCATGATCTCTTGATAAAGCGAATAAGGAATCGCGCTAGCACTTGATCCCAGATCGCATAGCCCGTAATAATTGTGATCTCCTATTTTAACTGATACAACTGGTGTACCTGAAATTGGGATTTTATTCTTGGCTGTGACAATGTTAGTTGAAACAGCACAAAAATGTACAATAGAATCTGAAACATCATTAGTAACTAAATATTTAACCATAGCAACTTGAGGATCGATTCTGATTTGGTCCTCAGGTTCGCCTGTTCTTCTTTCACTTTTATTTATTATGCCTGTCACAAAAGAGTGCTCCCTTATCCTTGAAGGGAAAGGGGGGTGTTCATATATAACTGCAGGCAAAATAGGATCAGCAACGTGAATATCAATAGGTACTTCTTTGAAAGGCTTATGGTACTGATCCTTCTTCGTCTTAGAAGAATCAACATGAGAGGCAAAGTTCTTACAAAAATCAATCATTAGATGGGAATCCAGACCAATCTTAGAGCAAAAGGTATTAAAATAATCAGTTTTCACATAGCTCTCAATATAATCATGCTCATAATTTATAGCAGGTTCAATATTTTTATCGATTTCCCAGTCTTCAGTATTCTTCTGGATCCTTTTGATGAGATCCCATCTTTCTTCAACGCTCTTTGTCTGAAATACCCAGCTAGAGGAGGCATCCACCATTTCCTTATCCTGACGAGAAAGCCTGGCATAAAAATTTGTAAGTATAATATCTTCGGGGAGCTTATGGATAGGACATTTGAACATTAGGGATTTAAGCCTCCCCCAAGCTTGAGCGATGCTTTCTCCGTCGCGAGACCTAAAGTTATAGATGTAATTCCTGTCTCGATGAACTTCATGAAGAGGGTAAAACTTTGTATAAAAAAGAGACATAAGCTCTTCCCATTTAAGAGAATGTGAGTTATCGAGGAGCTTATACCAATCTGAAGCTTTATCCGTAAGCGATATGGAGAATAATTTCTTCATAACGAACTCCAGTGACACACCTGCAAGCTTGAATAATGAACATAGTTGTGATAAATATAGCAAGTGTTCACCTGGATGTCTGTCTCCTGCATAGCGATTAGCTAAGACATAATCGATAATACCGGATGGTATCTTATAAGGCACAATTTCAGCAGGGGCAGGACTGACTACCTTAGTTGTGGGGCGGCTCCCCAAGAACAACGATCCAAGAGTAGGGGTGTCCATAAGGACAAAAACAGCAACAACAAAACTAAAACAGAAATATAAAAACTTCCTTACCAACTTCACTTACTAGTAGCGCAACTCTCCCCGTCAACGGCGCCAGAAAACGTTACTTGATGACCCACAACGTAAGGGATCGATTGCAGCGTTGTCGATAAGTAAGAGTGTCGAACCCAACGAGGAGCAGAAGGTAATAGCAAGTGACTTTGGTAAGGAAATAACTGCAAGCACTGAAAGATAACTTTTTAGGGGGTTTTCTTGGTATAAGCGATAGGAAAGTAAAAACGAGCAAAGTAAAAGGTACTGGAGAGTAACGAGTGGCCCAATCCTTTCTGAGCAAAGGAGAGGCCTAGCAACTGAACTTATAAAAGCTAAAGTGTTCTTGAGGACACACGGGAGAGGTAGTCATGTGCTTTCGCCATATTCCGTATCGGTACTATGTGCTGTGTTGATAAGTGTTGAGTGGGTGGATCTATGCTAGTGCACCCTCTAGACTAAGATAAGTGCACTCTTATGATTAAACACCTTGCAAGCATCCGAAAATACAAGATAGTAATTAAGGCAAAAGCCTAACCATAGCAATACGATCGGTGATCCATTGTTCCCTTGTGCAAAAGCGTGCAAACTGGGGTTTAGGTTTCTATCACTCCGGCAACCCACCGTAAGCATTCTTTATACACAATGTATTCCCCTAGGTCCTTGATAAGGCGAAGTGTTGAGTGTTTGACTCACACAACACCACTAGGAAAATAACAACACAACTTAAATATCAACCAACACATATTACTTCAACATCATATGACTACTACCAACTAGACTTCTCCCATGTCCTCAAGAATTAAAGTAACTACTCACAAGACATAAAAGAGATCATGATCAGCGGGGATAAAAAGATGATAAACAATCTGGACACAATAATATTTCTCCAACAAAACTCAATAGCATTCACCACAAAGTAGTAATAAACACCGATAGAGTAGAGAGGATAGATAGTTCGGATTACAACATGAGTTGCAATTGTGGGATGAGATTGGATGGAGGTGGAGATGGTGCTGATGATGGGGATGATGTTGATGATGATCTCGATGATTCCCGTGACGATGGTGATGACGATGGTGATGATCTCCCCTTCCGAGAGGTGATCTCCCCGGTGGAATCTGCCCGCCAGAGATGGCTTTTCTTCTTTGTAGGTTTCCGCCACGGAGCGGCGGCGGAACTCCGGAACTCTCTCCCCTTTTAGGGTTTTTGGATGACGAAGAGTATATATGCCAGAGGGGGGAGCCGGGAGTGGCCCGGGGGGTCCAGGCGCCCTCCCGGCGCGGCCAGGGGTGGGGCCACGCCAGGTGGCCGCCTGGGCACCGTGTGGCCCCCCTCTGGTCGCTCTTTTGCGTGTCTTCGTGATCCTTCTGGAAAATAGCCTCCATCGATTTTCAGGTAATTTGGAGGTATTCTTCTTCAGCAACTCAGCGTCCACTTTTTACCGCTGAATCCTGCGTCTGCTGCTTTGGCACCGGAAAGTTGCAAACTGTGTAAAATAAGCCAAAACAACATAAGAATAGCATCATATCATGAATTATATCAATGAATAAGAAATAATTACTATATAAAATAGTGATGCATTTTGGACGTATCAAGGACATCGCGCACATCCGCTGTTTTTCCGCTCGGATATAAATCCACCCCAAATTTGAGGTGAAAATAGGTCTGGACTGATAAAAAGTGTCAACGGTCCATTCGAATCACCTTGTTGAACTGTGATTTTTGTCCGCGACGACCCAAACGAAAATTGACGAACCAAAATCGAACAAGGTCGCTGATACGTCCAAAATGCATCACTATTTTATATAGTAATTCTTTCTTATTCATTGATATATTTCATGATATGATGCTGTTCTTATGTTGTTTTGGCTTAAGTTACACAGTTTTCAACTTTTCTATGCCGAAGCAGCAGACGCAGGATTCATCGGTAAATAATGGACGCTAAGTTGCTGAAGAAGAACACCTCCAAATTACCTGAAAATCGACGGAGGGTGTTTTTCATAAGAATGACGAAGACACACCGAAGAGGGGACAGAGGGGGGCCACAGGGTGCCCAGGCGGCCACCTAGCGCGGCCCCCACCCTGGCCGCGCCGGGAGGGCGCATGGACCCCTGGGGACACTCCCGACTCCCCCTTTGGCCTATATATCACACATTGTCCAAAAACCCTAAAAGAGGAGAGTTTTCGCCAGTTACGCCGCCGCTCCATGGCGGGAACCAACAAAGGAGAAAAGACATCTCCGGTCGGCAGATTCCGCCGGGGAGAACACCTCCCGAAAGGGGAGATCGCCGCCATCGTCATCACCATCGTCACGAGCATCATCGAGATCATCATCAAAATCATCCCCCACATCAGCACCATCTTCATCTTCATCCAATCTCACCTCACAAGTTCAACTTGTGTTGTAATCCATACTATCTATCCTCTCTACTCTAGCGGTGTTGATTACGACCGTGTGATGAATGCTATTGAGTTTTGGAGAAATATCATTGTGTCCAAATTGTTTATCATCTATTTATCCCCACTGATCATGATCTTTTTTATTTCTTGTGAGTAGTTACTTTAGTTCTTGAGGACATGGGAGAAGTCTAGTTGTTAGTAGTCATATGATGTTCAAGTAATATGTGTCGTTTGATATTTAAGTTGTGTTGTTATTTTCCTAGTGGTGTTGTGTGATTCGAACACTCAACACTTCGCCTTATTAAGTGTAACAGCCAACATGTAATGCCCATATGTCACATCTTGTTTTGTACTTTCTTTGTTGGTCTTGTAACTTCTCATGGTGTATGTTCATGACTTTTCATGTGGTGATCTTAAGTTGCATTGGGATTGGAGTCCATTTGCTTTGTGATCAAAGGTGACCAGTATGGTTCAAGTGGCATGATCTTGTATTTGTTCTGTCCACATGTCCCCTCCCCTCAACCTCATCTTTGGATTAGCCAAATCTTTTGTTTTGGCAAGGATTCTTATCTTGTCAAATCTTTTTTACAGCATTCAAAAACAGTGGCCCTAGTTCAAATGGTTTTGAATTTCAAAAGGGGCCACATTTTTGTTGTTGCCAAAATTGGTCAAACCAATTTTGTAAAATCCAGTAAAATGCAAGGATCAAGATTCTCAAGTTCATAGAATTTTGCACCTTGTATTTTCTTCTCCAAAATTCCCTAAACACCCTTTTTCTATTTATTTTAATAGGAAAGAGTACTTTTTGCCTTTGGGGATTTTTCCTTGCATCCAAAAATTGGCCAACCAATTTTGGATACCCAATCATACAGCAAGGAGCCTAAAAATATATTGCAATGTATTTTTTATCCTTTTTTCCTTTATGCCTTTCTTTTCTTTGTTTTTGCTGTTTCTTTAAATAGCAAGGGCCTTTCTTCTTCTCCTTTTCTCTGAGGTGTGCTGGGAACAGCCCACTTGGGCCAGCCGAATCCAGCCCAACAGGGGGCAGCGCCCCCTTGTTTTTTTTCCTTCCTTCCTCTCTCAGCCAGCCGGGGCCGCCTGTCATCCCCCTCCTCCCACCTCTTTCCCCACGCACATGGCATGGCCATGGAAGGAGAGGAGCTCCTGGAGCCACGTCGCCCTCTCCCCCACTCCTATATCTTTCCCCCTCTCTTTCTCCCAAAACCCTAGCCCCCTTCCTCCTCCCTTGCGCCTCCACCCCTCTTCTCCTTCCTCCCAGCCCTCTCTGAAGACGCCATGGACAGGAGGTCCAAGGCCTGAAGTTTTTCTCCCGAGTGGGTCACCCTCGTCGAGGACGCCGGCGACCACTTCCCCGAGCCGTACGACTACAGCAGGCCCGCTGTGAGCCGCGACGCCTTCCCCTTCCCCTGTTTCTCGCGAGTAGGATGAAGGTGCCGTGCGTGTGCCGCCGTGGCCGCCATGAATTTCGAGGTGGAGGGAGTCCCTGTAGGCTGCGAGGCGAGGCGAGTTCGGCGCAAAAATGAGACCTTGGTAGTCCCATCTACGCTGGGGAGCACTTCGGCGAGTCCTCGGGCCAGCGAAGGTGACGCAGTTGTCGCCGGAAGTACGCCGCCGCGGCTTTTCTGAAGAATTCCGAGTTAGCCCATCCTGTGCAGTTCCGTCAGGTTCAGGGGGTCTGCGGTTTCTTTTGTCGCCTCTTAGTAGGTCGATCGCCCTGTTCCAACGAGATTCAGTCGCTAGCGCAGTGGTAGCGCGCCTTGGGTTTGAACCGCGAGGTGCGGGGTTCGATTCCTGCTGGGATCGAATTAACCCAGGGATTTTTTGCTCCTTTTCGTTTTAGCCGTGGAACCACCTTGGGCCTGGCCCGTTAGCTCTCGCGCGCCCAGGCAGAGGGAGCAGCAGATGGGCCGAGCTCCCAGCTCGGCTAGCCAACAGCTTGGGCCAGATCCACCCGAGGCTGGCCCCTAGTGGCCTGTCCTCTGTTTCTTTTTTTTTCTGTTCCTCTTTTCTTTTTTCAATTCAAATCCTTTAGGGATTTTGCTTCTGTTTGTTTTCAACACCTTGGGCGCATGCCATATATCAAAATGGGGTAGAAAAATCCACAGAGCGTGATGGTCACCTCTGATTTATGTTTTGAGCAAACATAAATTTTCAAACTATGGAAGGAAGTTGAACCCATATGTGACCATGCCACTTGGTGTTGCCCCATTTTTTTTAAATGTTTGGCCTTGCCACCGTTATCTTGTTCGATTCTTTGAGCCTTCACATGTTGGACCTCTCAAAGTCGTCTGTTTATCCGTCTTCCATGTTCTCACAAGTGTTTCAACCCTTGTTCCCTCGGTACTTCCTTTGGTGCCAATTTCATCGGCACTTCTCCGTCTCCGGAATCGAAATTTCTTTCACGATGTTTATTACTATTAAATTTTTGTTATTGTTCCATGCCATGACATGTTGCCATGTTATTTACACCAAGGTTAAGGCTATGACCAAAGCCATAATTTTTTTAAGTAATTGCATATGCAGTTGTTGGCGTGTCGTCAACACCTCCATTTAAATTTGACTATATAGGGTCACACCATGTCTAATTAACTTGATCATCACATCCATGCTTGAGTTTTGTTGATCTCGTTGTTTACTTGTGTGCTTTTCCTTGCCGGTACCTTACGTTAGCGCCTGAGACCGTCGAGGAGACTTACGTGGAGGTTTCCGACACCGAGCCCGAGGACCCTGCTGCGTCTGCTTCGACGACCGATTACCCAGGCAAGGGGAAGATCTATACCATTACTTGATACCTTTCTGCCTACCTGCCTAGCTATAGCCTAGAACATTTGTTTGATCCTATCAACTTTGAAAATGCCACCTTCAAAAAAAACCCAAACAACCATGATCCCCACATCGCAGCAAACCTTTGTATTGCTAAGCTACTGCTGCTCAGCCATTTCTTAGTATGAGTAGGAAAACTTGCTGCTTACCCTATGCTATGGTGGGATATCATGTTATTTAAAGAAGTTGGTTGATATTTATTATTAATGATGTTAAATTTATACTTGACGAAGGATGGGAGACCAGGCTGTTCCCGCCAGGTGTTTTGTTCCATTTGAGTCAACTAGGTCCCGAGTTCCGGGTATTGTGTTTCTTGACGAGCGTGCCTAATCGTGTGTGGGATTCTATGGGGTCCCCTTGTCTTACCTACCTAGCTTCAAACAATTCTAGTGGTGGCCCGAGCTGTTTTACTTTTGCAAATGTGTGTGTGCTTGGTTGGAACCCCAGCTGTTTTCGAAACAACCCGGGCCAGTAGAGACATGGTTTCTCTTGTTGGTCCACCCCAGGGAGCTAGGGGGTTGCCCACATCTGTTTGGGCAACTAACCCGACCTCATCCAGACGGTAGAGGCCGATTCGAGAGCGCGGCCAGCTTTTGAGTTGGGTGTCGACTCACCGGGGGCCACCCGGAATTGTGCGTTGTTAGTTAGAGGGACTCTGACGTACCGGAGTTTCAGGCGCTTACCTAGCCAAATGGAAACCGGGCATACATGCGAAGCCTATGATGGGAAGTTGGTACACCCCTGCAGGGTTAAATCTTTTCGAAAATCCGTGTCTGCGGTTATGGACGACTTGAGACATACTCCTTGTTCATAGAATAACATCAATCTGAATCTTAATTAAAACTTGACTACCGTGTGAGTGCCTTGGTTGCTTTTCTTCGTCCAGGGGGACCAAGAGAAGATCCAGGTCGTGTTATGCTTGACGTAAGTAGGTGGATAGCAGACTTAGGACACGATGTCACGTGTGTTTCTTGGATCTTACCCCTACTCTAATAGAACGATAGCCACCATATATGCTAGTGCGGCTGCCAACTTTACCTTTTGTCTTGTCTTTCCGTAGGGAGTTAGTTATCCTGTAATGATATAATCTCACCCCAGTTTTCCTTTTGTGCTTTACTGTTTTTCCTGATCGGCCGCTGCAGTGGAGTACTACCTCGACCCGAGCTCTGGACGATACTTCGTGGAGGTGCCCCGGGAGGATGACAATGAGTTCGACCTCGTTCAGTAGATCATACAGTTGGGCTTCGAAGATCCGTGGGTGGACTCTTTATGTGCAGCCCTCTCTAGGGCAATTTGGCTTTTGACCGTACTCGGTCGTGTTTGTCTTCCGCTTGTCGCACGATGTACTGTTGGGTCCACAGACCTCTGAGATGATGTAATAATTATCCAATGGCGATGTATGCCTTGGACTTTATATATTTATGTCTTAGTTAAAGTTCTTGTTCTTATACTTGTTGTCGAGAATCCGGCAGCGACACGAGTGCGAGTGTCGTGAGCCGGTAGTTCTTTATGCGCTACTAACTTGAGCGGGACGCGAAAGCGACTAACTCGAGTTAGCACCGCATCGGGGGCCTTACAACTTGGTATCAGAGCAGGACTGACTGTAGGACCCCTTACTGGCCGAAGTTGAGTCTAGAAACTATTTTGTAGCTACTAAGGAAAAATCGGAGATTAGGAACTCTTTCTTTTTCTTCTTACCCCACCCTCCCACCCCTTTTCCGTGAGGAAGTGAAACGTTGTTTTCTCTCTGCAACTTATCCCCTTTCAAAAACAAATCTAGGTTCTTGGTTACATGAGGCTCCGATTCCTCTATAATTTTTTGCTAGCGACGAGATGTGTTGGCGTCTTTGAGACCACTGAGCCGCCACTTGGGGTTGACTGCTCTACCTCGCTTACGGCGTACCCCAGGTGAAACGTCCATACAGGATTGGCGGGCATCCTATGGTAATATGGATGTGGTGTCTTTTCCCCTATGGACGACCGCGATGGCGGGCCGCTCAGGGCAGATGTCTCATTGTTCAGGTTTCCAACCGCTCGTATAAATATTGTTCTGTGCTCGCTAGCAGATTATTATCTTGGATTCGGATGATCTCGGTTTGGGGATTCCAGTAGCACCTAGCTTTCGACTTTCCGGGTTAACCTTGGTGGAATTTCAGCCTTCGGCTTTCTCATACCTCGTGAGGAAGTTTTGTTGTCAATATTGCTTTATCTTCTGGTTACTTCAATGTTTCAACCATGTTCTCATAAATGTTCCTGTACACAGGATGCCAAGAGCGAACATGCCGCTGCCAGAGAACCCTATCCTTGGAGAGGTTGTGGCCGCAGTGGCTCAGGGCACAACTGCGATCCTACAGATGCTGCAGAACCAGACTGCCCAGAGGAATGATCGACCACAGTACACCACACTGCAGCAGTTCCTCGCGATCAACCCCCCCATGTTCTCCGAGGCTCGAGACCCGCTGGAGGCGGATGACTGGATTGCAGAGATCAAGAAACACTTCAGTGCAAACACCGTCTGACCCGTCGACTACGTCACCTTCGCCTCCTTCCAGCTTGAGGGTGCAGCAGCCAGCTGGTACGATACCTACAAGGCCAACAAGGGCGACGCGATCATCACGTGGGAAGATTTCGTCGCAGACTTCAGAGCAGCGCATATTCCGAGTGGCCTGATGGACAGGAAGCGTGAGGAGTTCTTGGCTCTGAGACAGGGTGACAGGTCAGTCCAGGAGTACAACCTGGCCTTCGTCAGGCTCGCCAGGTACGCTCCAGAGGAGGTCAGCACAGAGGCTAAGAAGATTGCGAGGTTCCGTGGAGGTCTCAGCACAGAGATCAAGTACGCGCTCACCTAGTGCAGCCCCACGCTGTTCTCACAGTTCGTGGATCAGGCTATCCGCCAGGAGTCAACCAGAGCAGAGTGGGATGCAGACAGAAAGCGCCAGTGTGAGCACAGTTCCGCAGTGATGATCAACAAGAAGGCAAAGACTTGGGTTGCAGAGGCACCACCACAGAGACAGCAGTACCAGCAGAGGGGGGGCAGTTGTCCGCACTTTTGCCCGCCCTCCCGTCCCAGTTCAGCAGGGGGATCGCTGTACACCACCACACGCGAGGCCACCCAGGCCGCAGCAGTAGCTTAGACTGGGCGTGATTGTCTACAAGTGCAGAGAGCCAGGGCACACGTCTCCCAACTTCACCGACCCGCACTTTTCTCGGCTTCCACCGCCTCCGACTCGCTCTACTCCGAGCACCGCGATGGTGAAGGCTCAGCCACGTGCAGTTCGTGTGAACAACGTGATGCTCAACAGTCTCCAGAGATCGTTCTTGGTAGGTTGCTTGTTAGTTCTGTTCCCGCGACTGTGTTGTTCGATTTCGGAGCTTCCCACTCGTTTGTTTCTCAGAGATTCTCTCACGATCAGGTTCTCACCCTGGAGGACTTGCCCAAGTTCCTGCCTATTGTTTCACCCGGTTCCAGTTCACTTCTTCTATCCGTGCTCCATTTGTAAGGATCACTATTCAGGGTTGCCATTTCCCGGCTTCGCTCATCGTTTTGCCTAGCTCTGACATTGATGTCATCTTGGGCATGGATTGGCTTGTGCAGCACAAGGCCAATATTGATTGTCCGACAAGATCAGTGAAGTTGACACATGATTCAGGCGCAGAGGTCTTGTACACTTGTGGCTCTATGTCAGGACCAGCACAGTTGTACGCGTTGAACGCAGGAGTTGCGCCTTTCCTCGAAGAGGTCAGAGTCGTCTGTGAGTTCCCAGACGTCTTTCCGAAGGAGTTGCCAGGAATTCCCCCAGTTCGAGCTATTGAGTTCGTTATTGAGCTATAGCCTGGTACCCAGCCGATTTCTCGGCATCCGTACAAGATGTGTTCGAAGGAGTTGATTGAGCTCAAGAAGCAGTTGACAGAGTTGGAGGCAGGCGGTTTTATCCGAGCCAGCACTTCCCCTTGGGGTGCACCAGCTTTGTTTGTCCAGAAGAAAGATGGGACTAGCCGCTTGGTCCAGGACTATCGCGGTATCAACAAGAAGACCATCAAGAACAAGTACCCTTTACCCCGCATCAATGATCTCTTCGAGCAGTTAAATGGGGCTAAGGTGTTTTCCAAGCTTGACTTGAGGATGGGGTATCATCAGATCCGTGTTCGTGAAGAGGATATTCCCAAGACCGCGTTCAGCACACGTTATGGGCTGTATGAGTTCACAGTCATGACTTTTGGGTTCTCAAATGCCCCTCCGACATTCATGAGAGCTATGAACTATTTGTTCCAGGATTGGCTTGATGTGTTTATGATCCTCTACCTCGACGACATTCTTGTCTATTCCAAGTCAGAGGCTGAACATGAGGAACATTTGCGCTTGGTGCTGCAGAAGTTAAGAGAGCACCGGTATTACGCCAAGTTCTCCAAGTGTGAGTTTTGGCTGGACAAGGTCAATTTTCTGGGCCATGTCATCTCCGCTGAGGGAATTGCGGTTGATCCAGAGCGAGTCCGCACTATTCAAGAGTGGGCTCCGCCGAAGAATGTGAAGCAGCTAAGGAGTTTTCTCGGCCTCGCCAGTTATTGCAGGAGGTTTGTGCAGAATTTCTCCAAAATAGAAAAGCCAATGACTGAGTTGTTGTACAAGGACAAGCGGTACACTTGGTCACCAGCTTGCCAGTCAGCCTTCGAGGAGTTGAAAGAGAAGTTGACCACAGCTCCAATTCTCACGCCGCCAGATGAGTCACAGCCTTTTCAGGTGTTTTGTGATGCTTCCTTGCAAGGTCTGGGCGGAGTTTTGATGCAAGGCAGGAATATTGTGGCTTATACTTCACGGCAGTTGAAGACAAGTGAGAGGAATTATCCCACGCACGACTTGGAGCTTGCAGCAGTTGTGCACGCGTTGGTCACTTGGTGACACCTCCTCTTAGGGAGGAAGGTGGATGTGTTCACGGACCACAAGAGTTTGAAGTACTTGTTCACTCAGCCAAATATGAACTTGAGGCAAAGAAGATGGCTTGAGACCATTACTGAGTACACTGTTGATATTCAGTACACGCCTGGGAAGGCGAATGTCATAGCTGATGCGCTGAGCCGCAAGGGCGATTGCAATAATATCCAGGTGCAGAAGATCCACCCTGATTTGTGTGAGTCCTTTCGAAGGCTCAATCTCGAGCTAGTTCCAGCAGGCTATCTTGCCAACCTTGTGGTAGAGCCCACTATCCATGAGAAGATTCGTGAAGCTCAGTCTGGCAGCTCAATGATACATAAGATCAAGCAGGATATAGCCGCCTCAGTTCCAAAGTACGGTTTCTTTTCAGTGCATAATGATGACACCGTGTTGTTCGAAGAGCGAGTTGTTGTTCCCAAGGAGGGAGATCTCAGAGAGGTCATCATGAAGGAAGCCCATGATTCCAAGCTATCGATTCACCCTAGCAGTACAAAGATGTATGAAGATCTCAAGCAAAGCTTTTGGTGGACTCGTATGAAGCGGGATGTTGCCCGTTATGTGTCTCAGTGTGATGTGTGCAGGAGAGTGAAGGCACAACACCAGAAGCGTGCAGGGTTGCTTCAGCCACTTGAGATTCCGGAGTAGAAATGGGATCACATAGAGATGGATTTCATCACAGGCTTCCCCTTGTCGCAGAAGAAGAACAATGCCATCTTTGTTGTCATTGACAATCTTTCCAAAGTTTCCCACTTCTTTCCAGTGAAGGATTCCATTTCAGTAGCTCAGTTGGCGGACTTGTACACCGCAAGAGTTGTTTCTTTGCATGGCATTCCCAAGAAGATCAGTTCCGATAGAGGCAGCCTTTTCACCTCTAAGTTCTGGCAGGCCTTTCAAAAGGCGATTGGTATGACAGTGTTGTTCAGTACCGCTTATCACCCTCAGACAAGTGGGCAAGTCGAGCGCGTGAACCAAATCCTCGAGGACATGCTTCGGGCATGTGTCATCTCGTTTGGCATGAAGTGGGAAGAGTGCTTGCCGTATGCTGAGTTCTCTTACAACAACAGCTATCAGGCAAGTCTGCAGGCAGCGCTGTTTGAAGTCTTGTATGGCCGCAAGTGCAGGACACCTTTGAACTGGTCCGAGACAGGTGAGAGGCAGCTGTTCGGTCCGGATGTGATCCAAGAGGCAGAGGACAGAGTGAAGATTGTCTGAGAGCACCTAAAGGCAGTACAGTCTAGGAAGAAGGCCTATCATGACAAAAGGCACCGTGGTGTAGCTTTCCAAGTTGGTGAATGGGCATACCTAAAAGTGTCTCCATTGAGGGGAACTCACCGCTTTGGCATCAAGGGAAAGCTCGCTCCAAGATTTCTTAGACCTTTTCGCATCCTTGAGACTAGGGGACCTCTTGCCTTTCGGCTCGAGCTTCCAGAGAGTCTGTCCATGGTGCATGACGTGTTCCATGTGTCCCAGCTAAAGCAGTGCTTCAAGCAGCCAGAGCAAGTTGTTGACTTGGGCGAGATCCAGCTGAGTGCGAACCTTTCCTACTCAGAGCGCCCAGTCCGTGTTCTTGAGACGTCCGAGCGCAGGACTCGCAACAAGGCCGTCAAGTTCATGAAGGTCCAGTGGGCACATCATTCGGAGAAGGAAGCAACGTGGGAGCATGAAGATCATCTCCGTTCTGAGTATCCTGAGTTGTTTCAGACTTAGATCTCGGGACGAGATCCTATGTTGGTGGGGGAGTGCTGTAACAGCCCACATGTAATGCCCATATGTCACATCTTGTTTTGTACTTTCTCTGTTGGTCTTGTAACTTCTCATGGTGTATGTTCATGACTTTTCATGTGGTGATCCTAAGTTGCATTGGGATTGGAGTCCATTTGCTTTGTGATCAAAGGTGACCAGTATGGTTCAAGTGGCATGATCTTGTATTTGTTCTGTCCACATGTCCCCTCCCCTCAACCTCATCTTTGGATTATCCAAATCTTTTGTTTTGCCAAGGATTCTTATCTTGACAAATCTTTTTTTACAACATTCAAAAACAGTGGCCCTAGTTCAAATGGTTTTGAATTTCAAAAGGGGCCACATTTTTGTTGTTGCCAAACCAATTTTGTAAAATCCAGTAAAATGCAAGGATCAAGATTCTCAAGTTCATAGAATTTTGCACCTTGTATTTTCTTATCCAAAATTCCCTAAATACCCTTTTTCTATTTATTTTAATAGGAAAGAGTACTTTTTGCCTTTGGGGATTTTTCCTTGCATCCAAAAATTGGCCAACCAATTTTGGATACCCAATCATACAGCAAGGAGCCTAAAAATATATTGCACTGTATTTTTTATCCTTTTTTCCTTTCTGCCTTTCTTTTCTTTGTTTTTGCTGTTTCTTTAAATAGCAAGGGCCTTTCTTCTTCTCCTTTTCTCTGAGGTGTGCTGGGAACAACCCACTTGGGCCGGCCGAATCCAGCCCAACAGGGGGCAGCGCCCCCTTGTTTTTTTTCCTTCCTTCCTCTCTCAGCCAGCCGGGGCCGCCTGTCATCCCCCTCCTCCCACCTTTTTCCCCACGCACATGGCATGACCATGGAAGGAGAGGAGCTCCTGGAGCTACGTCGCCCTCTCCCCCTCCTATATCTTTCCCCCTCTCTTTCTCCCGAAACCCTAGCCCCCTTCCTCCTCCCTTGCGCCGCCACCCCTCTTCTCCTTCCTCCCAGCCCTCTCTGAAGACGCCATGGACAGGAGGTCCAAGGCCTGAAGTTTTTCTCCCGCGCGGGTCACCCTCGTCGAGGACGCCGGCGACCACTTCCCCGAGCCGTACGACTACAGCAGGCCCGCTGTGAGCCGCGACGCCTTCCCCTTCCCCTGTTTCTCGCGAGTAGGATGTAGGTGCCGTGCGTGTGCCGCCGTGGCCGCCATGGATTTCGAGGTGGAGGGAGTCCCTGTAGGCTGCGAGGCGAGGCGATATCGGCGCAAAAATGAGACCTTTGTAGTCCCATCTACGCCGGGGAGCACTTCGGCGAGTCCTCGGGCCAACGAAGGCGACGCAGTTGTTGCCGGAAGTACGCCGCCGCGACTTGTCTGAAGAATTCCGAGGTAGCCCGTCCTGTGCAGTTCCGTCAGGTTCAGGGGGTCTGCGGTTTCTTTTGTCGCCTCTTAGTAGGTCGATCACCCTGTTCCAACGAGATTCAGTCGCTAGCGCAGTGGTAGCGCGCCTGGGGTTTGAACCGCGAGGTGCGGGGTTCGATTCCTGCTGGGATCGAATTAACCCAGGGATTTTTTGCTCCTTTTTGTTTTAGCCGTGGAACCACCTTGGGCCTGGCCCGTTAGCTCTCGCGCGCCCAGGCGGAGGGAGCAGCAGATGGGTCGAGCTCCCAGCTCGGCTAGCCAACAGCTTGGGCCAGATCCACCCGAGGCTGGCCCCTAGTGGCCTGTCCTCTGTTTCTTTTTTTTCTGTTCCTCTTTTCTTTTTTCAATTCAAATCCTTTAGGGATTTTGCTTCTGTTTGTTTTCAACACCTTGGGCGCATGCCATATATCAAAATGGGGTAGAAAAATCCACAGAGCATGATGGTCACCTCTGATTTATGTTTTGAGCAAACATAAATTTTCAAACTATGGAAGGAAGTTGAACCCATATGTGACCATGCCACTTGGTGTTGCCCCATTTTTTTTAAATGTTTGGCCTTGCCACCGTTATCTTGTTCGATTCTTTGAGCCTTCACATGTTGGACCTCTCAAAGTCGTCTGTTTATCCGTCTTCCATGTTCTCACAAGTGTTTCAACCCTTGTTCCCTCGATACTTCCTGTTGGGGTTCGGGGCAGAAAACACAAATTTTTCCTTGACCTACGATACCCAATCCCAAGACCTATGCTATGCTGATGTAAGTAACGGACAGAAATAGATCACATACCAGTATGTAGTCCGTTAAGCGGGAAACGTTCCCGTATGAACGTGGTTGGTGTAGTCGTACCGGCAATCCCCGATGCCGCGCAGATCCACGATGACTCCTGTAGCCACCCGATCCTTGCGGACCGTTGACGGGATTACGTCCCCGTCGGAACGTTCCTGATGAAGACCTCGCGATCCGGCCACGACGATGAAGTAGCACCACAAGTGTAGTGCCTCGCGGGATTATACACATACAGTATACCCGACGTCCCTCCGGGCTCCGAACCAGTAGAGCAGCGGAAAGAAGATGGATTCGGATCCCGATTCCAGCAGCACGACGGCGTGCGTATAGTGGAGAAATCCCCAACCCAGAGCAGCCTCCAAACAAGGGGAGTCCGCTCAAAGGAAGGAGAAAGGAGGAAGAGAGATGAGAAACTTTTCTCAAAAAATTCATTGATTAAAAGGGCACCCCTACCCCTCCTTATATAGGCCAAGGAGGGGTGCCACCCCTCCTCAACTTCCCATGTGGGACTAATCCCAAGGGGAGGGGGGGGGGGCGCACCAATAAGGGGGGTGGGCCCCCTCATGGCGCCATGGCCCATGGGGGAGGACTCCCTCTCCCCCTAATGGGCCCTATGAGGCCCATATGCCTTTTAATTCATTTTTAATTATATTTAATTATATTTTAATATTTAATTCAGATAATTAAATAATAAAACATATATTAAACATTATTAAATATATTTTGAACCTTTCAAAATACCCAGAACAACTTCCGGCCTTCATCGGAACAATTCCGGTCATCACCGGAACAATTCCGGTGTTCTCTCCAATTTCTCCGGTGATCCCGAATCAATCCTTACTGCGTCGAGTACCCTTAAGTGTAACACCCTACGGTCCGGCAAACAGCAGACATGATCGAGACAACTCTCATTGATCAATGACTAATCAATTGGACCTGGTTACAATCCTTGATAGCCCCTGCGCTTCCATCGAATGAACTTCAATCGCTGTTGGATCCGTTAACCGTGTGCCTGTTCCTTTTGTCCCATGGTACTTTGCTTGTCCGAGGTTTGATCATCGGTATCCACTATACCTAGTTCGTCCTCGTTCTCAACAAACAAGTTTACTCGTTCCCGTGATATTACAACTCCGTGACCTAGTCACACGTTTGCAAACTTTATGATGTAACATCACCGAGTGGTCCCAGAGTACCTATCCGTCACACGGATGGACAAATCCCGCTTTGATCTATTTGCATACTCATCAACCATCTATTTTGGAATACCCAAAGTGCACCGTTATAGCCAGCATATTTCAGTCAGGCGGTGGGATACAAATCAAAGTCTCCTCATAGATGACAATTACGTATGATCATTACGGTCAAAGGATCTGGTCACTACGTTATAGTTATCGCAATGTCGAACTATGTGAATTGATCACATCGCAACACTTCTGGTGGGTGTATGTCCATCATATCATTATCCAATGATACGACTCCATTGTCAACAGACGCCATTGTCTCATGATCAGGAAACCTTGATCATCAATCGCCCAATGGACTAGTATACTAGGGTTAACTAGGGACCTGGTTGTTTGTATGCCACACCTGTATTAATGTTTCCGCGTAATACAGTTCTAGCATAGTATCAAACGTATTATGAACTAATGGAATATGCTCGATAAAACATATTTTATTTGCCTCTAGGGCACATTCCCAACAGTCTCCCACTTGCACTAGAGTACAAATAATCGAGTTGCATTTTCTCTGGATCATAACTCCTTATTGATCATGCTTGCCCGTGGAAGAGGTTGTATCAACGGTCTGGGTACCATTCAGAACCGTATGTCCTTTTGCAAATCATAATGTCACCTAATTTGACATTCCTTCATTATCCACTATAATGATGAGGTATATATATTTGGCGGTGAAGTGAGACTTCGTTTGCTGTGTCATAGCAATGACATCCGGTGGGTCACGCGGACTTTCCCATAGTCATGCACACTTGAAACTCACTCAATCATAAGTCGAACTTCTTAAGCCATAATATAACTCCTGCTACTTCTAAAGCAGCCACATCAATGTAGATTCAATCCTTAGTGCATTGTATGCAACTTTGATGTCTAACCATGTTTCTTTCAACTTAGGCATTCATTAGTATGATATCTCAATTTTCTAGGTTAGTGTCAAAACTTGAATCAGCATAACATTTATGGTCAAGTCCACTATCCTTTACAAATTTGAGATGTATCCTTAGTTCTCTTCAGACACTGAAGGATAAACTTAACTCTTTGTTCAATGATTTACTCATAAATCATATCACAACATGTTCTTACTACTAAGAACTTGGGTCACATTACGTCGAGTACAAAACTCTGGTTTTATATGAAAGAACCTATGACAAAGGCATAGAGGATCCAGCACATCCATTTCTTTCATTAACCATTAACCATTGTTCTTGTACTGAGATTAACTCAATACTTCTCTTGGATATACAAGTAAGGACCACTTCTTGACTTGTCCCATTCTGAACTCCTTCAGAATCTTATCCAGGAAAGTATTACGACCCAATGTTATTAAACACATATCTATCTTAATAGATCTTCAATGCTTAATACTTTATTCATCTTCATTTATGAACGATTCAAATAATCATTAACACAAACTGCACCATTCATAATATGTTATCCATATATGAGAATGTTATCATGCTCCCACTCAAATATGTCATGCACATATTAAGTTATAGGATAACACTCATATTGCTCCCACTCAAATATGTCAGCCACATATAAGACAAGGATAACATCCACATGGCTCCCACTTAGATATGTCAGACACATATTAAGTTCAGGATACTAACCACATGGCTCCTACTCAAATATGTCATTTACATATAAGGCTAGGATAATACTCCCATAGCTCCCACTCAAAATATGTCATCTACATATATCAAGTTTCAGGAAACTATTCAGCTCCCACTCAGTTTCATGCAAATGCATGTTTCCTCGATATTTTGGCTAAGTCCAAAATCCTTTGATCATTCATCAAATCAAGAATTCAGTTTACGAGACACTAGTATCCATATGTTTTTCCAAAACCTTCTGGTTGTACCAATTACAACACTTCTTCAAATACAGGATTTGAGGAAGTCACGGTATTGATAACAATCCTGGATCAATCGTAGTGAATACCCCTTTGACTCAAGCATTGCTACACATTGTAGTCAACCCATTGAATTTGTCAGAAACAATCTTTGTGACAAACCAATCTTGACGTCCCTTTGATGTTCACATTTATTCCTCATAATGAAGTTATTGTGAATATCAAGTAACCTCCTTACTTGATAAGATTCAAGAAATCTTAAATGTAACTCAACATAGGATTTCATGACTCATAGTCATATCTCGTACTTAGGTCCACCATCGCTTCTTTGTAGTTCGTAGGAATGTCTTGTTCCATTAACATGACAAGTGAATCATGAATATCATTTTGCACCAGGGGCAAATATACATTCTTGAATCCTACCTTTCTCAGTAAAAGCTCCCTTCAAAACATCATGATCTTCATCATTAGTTTCTCCTCTTATTGTAGATCCTTGCTTCCGGAACATATTCCGTTGCACTACTCTGACATTTGGAGGCAAGGTCAATTACCTTGGTTGAACTTTCATTTTCTTCCATTACCACATTTATCAAGAACAATTCTTGACAAACACCAAACATAGCAATACAAGTTTTGCTCCTTTTGGTTCTAGTTGTGGAAGATGCATCCATAGTTGTCTAAGGATACACTACAAAGATAATTTATCTTACATAAATCAAGCTTCCTAGAAACCACAACACACCATGACATATATAGTGTTGGTTTCCACGAACTCAGATGGTTCCCTATGCTGAAGTGAGTGTTTGCATATTAAATTAATAACTCTAAACAATAATAACGTAACTTGGTAAGAGATAACTTAGACCATACACTTTTTCATAGAATATGATCACAATGTTCATGCACGTCAATCATATTGAAGTGTCTCAAGACATTGCAATTTGTGGAACAACTTTCACACAAGTCTTTATGCCCAAGACTAACTCAAAACATTTGTCACTTTGATCAAATCGTAGAGACTTGTCTTTCTTGTTAATTTAATATCCATTTTTACTCTGAAATCCCTTTTGATCATATCAAATTATTTCAGACTCATGTTTCATTAGTGAATACAAATATTCATCTAATTCCACATAAGAAGTTCACGAAATAATGAAATTCACTACATGCTGACATACGATACATCACAATGTATGATACTCAACAATCAGTACACATTCCGTTTTACCAGAATGCGAGGTTTTAGTCATCTCACCTCAGAGGCATGGTTTGCATATGTCAAGAGATCAAGTATCTTAAGACATCATCATACCATTCATGACTTAAACTGTAGTGTCATTATTAAGCCTGGATATTTCTTGGCATTACAATATTTCTTATAAATGATCAAACAACTATCATCAATATAAGAATAGCTCATTCATAATTGTAATGTGACCATAATAGATATCATTCATAAAAGGAGAACAACTGACTTGTTTCTCACTAATATGAATAATTGTCTTCGCGAGATGCAAGACACACTAATAAAGTCCTCATTCAAACGATCATAAAATTTATTCATATATTAATCAATTGATAGATGTAGAGGGAGAGTGTTGTCGACCATCAACTATCTTGATTGCCGTCAGCACACATTGTCACCTCATCCCTTCCAAGCCACTCTCAAGCAGTGAGTTCAAGCATCGAATACTTAATCAACCGCAATTAGTGTTTCGTGGGAAAGACATTTATAACTCGTATATCAAATATACTTTCTCCGTCAATGACCATTCCTGCATTGGTTCTACTCTTAAAGTTCTTAACTTTAACCATGACCTCATGACAGGTGAACGATTCTCCTTCATGACATAGTCCAGACATGGTCTTTGTAACTGGGAGGAAGCGGATGTAACTCCCCAGTTATCGCAAAGTAACCAGTCATTCAGTAGTCCAAGTTATACACAAGGTGTTCCATGTATCTTATACATTTTCCAAGTGACTTTCTCAGCAGGTTGTTCCTTCCACCATAGTTGAAAGAAACCCCGTCCATATACTCATATTCCATTTCTCTGATTTGTGACCAAGTGCTTTCAAGTTCACCTAGCACGTCATACGTGTTGGTTAACATGCATTCACAATTCAGACTCATAGAATGAAGTATGGTGTATTGGACAGTCATTCATAAGTGACGGTGAGTACGATACTCATCATCATCTTCCTTGAATACGGAGTTATCAGGTGTATCTCCTAGCAGTTCTTCGTATTATGTTTAACAAGTCATTACTAACGAGTATGTCTCTAATGGTGTTGGTACACATCAATGAAGTAAGACCCATTTACCTTAAGTTCTATCATACTAAAAGAGCCATAGTTCTAAACATTGGTATGACGTTATCTACAATGATATTTGCAAAGACATGAAGATTAAGTTCATAATATGGAGTTCATGTTTCAAAAACAATTCTGGAACTCCCACTCAGACAAACATCCCTCATAGTTTGTTCTAAGTGATTACACGATCCTTGAAGAACATACCTCCCCCGTGTGACACGACCATCAGTATGTTGTTCAAGGTAGGCCATCATGCCAATCACATCATCTATGTGACTCATGCTCGACCTTTCGGTCTCTTGTGTCCCGAGGCCATGTCTGCACATGCCAGGCTCGCCACAATAACCTTAGTGAGTATATGCTGCGTATGCAAGGCCATGTTTCTGGACATGCTAGGCTTGCTCCACCCATCTCTTGTGAACGTAAAAATGTTTGACACCCGTGTGACACGTGATGCCTCCATAATGAAGAACTTTCCAGATGGTGCTTCACTAAGGAAGGACACTTTGTTGGATTAGTGAGGGATCATCCTATTATGCTACCGTCGTATATCTAACATATTAGCAAAACAGGATGCAACATAAATCATACATGCTATGATTCCCCCCGACATGCAAATTAAAGTTGAAAACGCCTTTCTACTTTATCTTTTGCAAGTTTTACGTGGCTGCTAGGGGTTTCGAGAAAAGAACCGCTTTCTATCCTGCGAAAACAAGCCACAACACCAATCCCGCAATTGTCTCTATTACACCCCTGTCGGGGCCCTCCGTTGCAAACATCTTCGCATCGCTAATGCAGAGAGACAGACACCCCCCAGCCACTTTATATGGTACAAGCCATATGTCAAGCGTGGAACCAGTCTCGCGTAAACGCGTAAGGTCGGTCGGGGGCCGCTTCATCAAACATTGCCGCAATGCTAAATGAGTACACGTGAGAGGGTAACAATTGAGAATTTACGCCCACATACTAGATGTGTTCTATCCGTACAATACATCTACGCATAGCCTTGCTCATGATACCACTGTTGGGGTTCGGGGCAGAAAACACAAATTTTTCCTTGACCTACGATACCCAATCCCAAGACCTATGCTATGCTGATGTAAGTAACGGACAGAAATAGATCACATACCAGTATGTAGTCCGTTAAGCGGGAAACGTTCCCGTATGAACGTGGTTGGTGTAGTCGTACCGGCAATCCCCGATGCCGCGCAGATCCACGATGACTCCTGTAGCCACCCGATCCTTGCGGACCGTTGACGGGATTACGTCCCCGTCGGAACGTTCCTGATGAAGACCTCGCGATCCGGCCACGACGATGAAGTAGCACCACAAGTGTAGTGCCTCGCGGGATTATACACATACAGTATACCCGACGTCCCTCCGGGCTCCGAACCAGTAGAGCAGCGGAAAGAAGAAGGATTCGGATCCCGATTCCAGCAGCACGACGGCGTGCGTATAGTGGAGAAATCCCCAACCCAGAGCAGCCTCCAAAAAAGGGGAGTCCGCTCAAAGGAAGGAGAAAGGAGGGAGAGAGATGAGAAACTTTTCTCAAAAAATTCATTGATTAAAAGGGCACCCCTACCCCTCCTTATATAGGCCAAGGAGGGGTGCCACCCCTCCTCAACTTCCCATGTGGGACTAATCCCAAGGGGAGGGGGGGGGGCGCACCAATAAGGGGGGTGGGCCCCCTCATGGCGCCATGGCCCATGGGGGAGGACTCCCTCTCCCCCTAATGGGCCCTATGAGGCCCATATGCCTTTTAATTCATTTTTAATTATATTTAATTATATTTTAATATTTAATTCAGATAATTAAATAATAAAACATATATTAAACATTATTAAATATATTTTGAACCTTTCAAAATACCCAGAACAACTTCCGGCCTTCATCGGAACAATTCCGGTCATCACCGGAACAATTCCGGTGTTCTCTCCAATTTCTCCGGTGATCCCGAATCAATCCTTACTGCGTCGAGTACCCTTAAGTGTAACACCCTACGGTCCGGGAAACAGCAGACATGATCGAGACAACTCTCATTGATCAATGACTAATCAATTGGACCTGGTTACAATCCTTGATAGCCCCTGCGCTTCCATCGAATGAACTTCAATCGCTGTTGGATCCGTTAACCGTGTGCCTGTTCCTTTTGTCCCATGGTACTTTGCTTGTCCGAGGTTTGATCATCGGAATCCACTATACCTAGTTCTTCCTCGTTCTCAACAAACAAGTTTACTCGTTCCCGTGATATTACAACTCCGTGACCTAGTCACACGTTTGCAAACTTTATGATGTAACATCACCGAGTGGGCCCAGAGTACCTATCCGTCACACGGATGGACAAATCCCGCTTTGATCTATTTGCATACTCATCAACCATCTATTTCGGAATACCCAAAGTGCACCGTTATAGCCAGCATATTTCAGTCAGGCGGTGGGATACAAATCAAAGTCTCCTCATAGATGAAAATTACGTATGATCATTACGGTCAAAGGATCTGGTCACTACGTTATAGTTATCGCAATGTCGAACTATGTGACTTGATCACATTGCAACACTTCTGGTGGGTGTATGTCCATCATATCATTATCCAATGATACGACTCCATTGTCAACAGACGCCATTGTCTCATGATCAGGAAACCTTGATCATCAATCGCCCAATGGACTAGTATACTAGGGTTAACTAGGGACCTGGTTGTTTGTATACCACACCTGTATTAATGTTTCCGCTTAATACAGTTCTAGCATAGTATCAAACGTATTATGAACTAATGGAATATGCTCGATAAAACATATTTTATTTGCCTCTAGGGCACATTCCCAACACTTCCTTTGGTGCCAATTTCATCGGCACTTCTCCGTCTCCGGAATCGAAATTTCTTTCACGATGTTTATTACTATTAAATTGTTGTTATTGTTCCATGCCATGACATGTTGCCATGTTATTTACACCAAGGTTAAGGCTATGACCAAAGCCATAAATTTTTTAAGTAATTACATATGCAGTTGTTGACGTGTCGTCAACACCTCCATTTAAATTTGACTAAATAGGGTCACACCATGTCTAATTTACTTGATCATCACATCCATGCTTGAGTTTTGTTGATGTCGTTGTTTACTTGTGTGCTTTTCCTTGCCGGTACCTTACGTTAGCGCGTGAGACCGTCGAGGAGACTTACGTGGAGGTTTCCGACACCGAGCCCGAGGACCCTGCTGCGTCTGCTTCGACGACCGATTACCCAGGCAAGGGGAAGATCTATACCATTACTTGATACCTTTCTGCCTACCTGCCTAGATGTAGCCTAGAACGTTTGTTTAATCCTATCCACTTTGAAAATGCCACCTTCAAAAAAAACCCAAACAACCATGATCCCCACAGCAAACCTTTGTATTGCTAAGCTACTGCTCCTCAGCCATTGCTTAGTATGAGTAGGAAAACTTGCTGCTTACGCTATGCTATGGTGGGATATCATGTTATTTAAAGAAGTTGGCTGATATTTATTATTAATGATGTTAAATTTATACTTGACGAAGGATGGGAGACCAGGCTGTTCCCGCCAGGTGTTTTGTTCCATTTGAGTCACCTAGGTCCCGAGTTCCGGGTATTGTGTTTCTTGACGAGCGTGCCTAATCGTGTGTGGGATTCTATGGGGTCCCCTTGTCTTACCTACCTAGCTTCAAACAATTCTAGTGGTGGCCCGAGCTGTTTTACTTTTGCAAATGTGTGTGTGCTTGGTTGGTACCCCAGCTGTTTTCGAAACAACCCGGGCCAGCAGAGACATGGTTTCTCTTGTTGGTCCACCCCAGGGAGCTAGGGGGTTGCCCACATCTGTTTGGGCAACTAACCCGACCTCATCCAGACGGTAGAGGCCGATTCGAGAGCGCGGCCAGCTTTTGAGTTGGGTGTCGACTCACCGGGGGCCACCCGGAATTGTGCGTTGTTAGTTAGAGGGACTCTGACGTACCGGAGTTTCAGGCGCTTACCTAGCCAAATGGAAACCGGGCGTACATGCGAAGCCTATGATGGGCAGTTGGTACACCCCTGCAGGGTTAAATCTTTTCGAAAAGCCGTGTCCGCGGTTATGGACGACTTGAGACCTACTCCTTGTTCATAGAATAACATCAATCTGAATCTTAATTAAAACTTGACTACCGTGTGAGTGCCTTGGTTTCTTTTCTTCGTCCAGGGGGACCAAGAGAAGATCCAGGTCGTGTTATGCTTGACGTAAGTAGGTGGATAGCAGACTTAGGACACGATGTCACGTGTGTTTCTTGGATCTTACCCCTACTCTAATAGAACGATAGCCACCATATATGCTAGTGCGGCTGCCAACTTTACCTTTTGTCTTGTCTTTCCGTAGGGAGTTAGTTATCCTGTAATGATATAATCTCACCCCTGTTTTCCTTTTGTTCTTTACTGTTTTGCCTGATCGGCCGCTGCAGTGAATTACTACCTCGACCCGAGCTCTGGACGATACTTCATGGAGGTTCCCCCGGAGGATGACGATGAGTTCGACCTCGTTCAGTAGATCCTACAGTTGGGCTTCGACGATCCGTGGGTGGACTCTTTA
Organism: Bromus sterilis; assembly: GCA_950022295.1. Classification (NCBI taxonomy): domain Eukaryota; kingdom Viridiplantae; phylum Streptophyta; class Magnoliopsida; order Poales; family Poaceae; genus Bromus; species Bromus sterilis. The sequence continues at coordinate 238,130,281 of OX465599.1, read as the reverse complement.
TGTGCAGCCCTCTCTAGGGCAATTTGGCTTTTGACCGTACTCGGTCGTGTTTGTCTTCCGCTTGTCGCATGATGTACTGTTGGGTCCACGGACCTCTGAGATGATGTAATAATTATCCAATGGCGATGTATGCCTTGGACTTTTTATATTTATGTCTTAGTTAAAGTTCTTGTTCTTATACTTGTTGTCGAGAATCCGGCAGCGACACGAGTGCGAGTGTCGTGAGTTGGTGGTTCTTTATGCGCTACTAACTTGAGCAGGATGCGAAAGCGACTAACTCGAGTTAGCACCACATCGGGGGCCTTACAACTTGGTATCAGAACAGGACTGACTGTAGGACCCCTTACTGGCCGAAGTTGAGTCTAGAAACTATTTTGTAGCTACTAAGGAAAAATCGGAGAGTAGGAACTCTTTCTTTTTCTTCTTACCCCACCCTCCCACCCCTTTTCCGTGAGGAAGTGAAACGTTGTTTTCTCTCTGCAACTTATCCCCTTTCAAAAACAAATCTAGGTTCTCGGTTACATGAGGCTCCGATTCCTCTATAATTTTTTGCTAGCGACGAGATGTGTTGGCGTCTTTGAGACCACTGAGCCGCCACTTGGGGTTGGCTGCTCTACCTCGCTTACGGCGTACCCCAGGTGAAACGTCCATACAGGATTGGCGGGAATCCTATGGTAATATGGATGTGGTGTCTTTTCCCCTATGGACGACCGCAATGGCGGGCCGCTCAGGGCAGATGTCTCATTGTTCAGGTTTTCAACCGCTCATATATATATATATTGTTCTGTGCTCGCTAGCAGATTATTATCTTGGATTCGGATGATATCGATTTGGGGATTCCAGTAGCACCTAGCTTTCGACTTTCCGGGTTAACCTTGGTGGAATTTCAGCCTTCGGCTTTCTCATACCTCGTGAGGATGTTTTGTTGTCAATATTGCTTTATCTTCTGGTTACTTCAATGTTTCAACCATGTTCTCATAAGTGTTCCTGTAAACATGATGCCAAGAGCGAACATGCCGCCGCCAGAGAACCCTATCCTTGGAGAGGCTGTGGCCGCAGTGGCTCAGGGCACAGCTGCGATCCTACAGATGCTGCAGAACCAGACTGCCCAGAGGAATGATCGACCACAGTACACCACACTGCAGCAGTTCCTCGCGATCAACACCCCCAGGTTCTCCGAGGCTCGAGACCCACTGGAGGCGGATGACTGGATTGCAGAGATCAAGAAGCACTTCAATGCAAACACCGTCAGACCCGTCGACTACGTCACCTTCGCCTCCTTCCAGCTTCAGGGTGCAGTAGCCAGCTGGTACGATACCTACAAGGCCAACAAGGGCGACGCGATCATCACGTGGGCAGATTTCGTCGCAGACTTCAGAGCAGCGCATATTCCGAGTGGCCTAATGGACAGGAAGCGTGAGGAGTTCTTGGCTCTGAGACAGGGTGACAGGTCAGTCCAGGAGTACAACCTGGCCTTCGTCAGGCTCGCCAGGTACGCTCCAGAGGAGGTCAGCACAGAGGCTAAGAAGATTGCGAGGTTCCGTGGAGGTCTTAGCACAGAGATCAAGTACGCGCTCACCCAGTGCAGCCCCACGTTGTTCTCACAGTTCGTGGATCAGGCTATCCGCCAGGAGTCAGCCAGAGCAGAGTGGGATGCAGACAGAAAGCGCCAGCGTGAGCACAGTTCCGCAGTGATGATCCACAAGAAGGCAAAGACTTGGGTTGCAAAGGCACCACCGCAGAGACAACAATACCAGCAGAGGGGGGCAGTTGTCCACACTTTTGCCCGCCCTCCCGTCCCAGTTCAGCAGGGGGCTCGCTCTACACCACCACACGCGAGGCCACCCAGGCCGCAGCAGCAACCCAGGCCGGGCGTGATTTGCTACAAGTGCAGAGAGCCAGGGCACACGTCTCCCAACTGCACCGACCCGCGCTTTGCTCGGCTTCCACCGCCTCCACCTCTCTCTACTCCGAGCACCGCGATGGTAAAGGCTCAGCCACATGCAGTTCGTGTGAACAACGTGATGCTCACAGATGCTCAGCAGTCTCCAGAGATCGTTCTTGGTAGGTTGCTTGTTAATTCTGTTCCTGCGACTGTGTTGTTCGATTCCGGAGCTTCCCACTCGTTTGTTTCTCAGAGATTCGCTCACGATCAGGTTCTCACCCTGGAGGACTTGCCCAAGTTCCTGCCTATTGTTTCACCCGGTTCCAAGTTCACTTCTTCTATCCGTGCTCCATTTGTAAGGATCACTATTCAGGGTTGCCATTTCCCGGCTTCGCTCATCGTTTTGCCTAGCTCTGACATTGATGTCATCTTGGGCATGGATTGGCTTGTGCAGCACAAGGCCAATATTGATTGTCCGACCAGATCAGTGAAGTTGACACATGATTCAGGCGCAGAGGTCTTCTACACTTCTGGCTCTATGTCAGGACCAGCACAGTTGTACGCGTTGAACGCAGGAGTTGCGCCTTTGGTCGAAGAGGTCAGAGTCGTCTGTGAGTTCCCAGACGTCTTTCCGGAGGAGTTTCCAGGAATTCCACCAGTTCGAGCTATTGAGTTCGTTATTAAGCTAGAGCCTGGTACGCAGCCGATTTCTCGACATCCGTACAAGAGGTGTTCGAAGGAGTTGCTTGAGCTTATATCGAAAACCCCTAAAAAGTTATCTTTCAGTTCCTGCAACTATTTCTTTACCAAAGTCACTTACCAATACCTTCTGCTCCTCGTTGGGTTCGACACTCTTATTTATCGAAAAGGCTACAAACGACCCCCTATAGTTGAGGGTCATCAAGTATTGTTTTCTGGCTGTAACATCCCAAAATTCTCCAAATTTTGGAATGTTAATAAAGTTAAATAGATAATGATTGTTTGCTTGGTGTGTTTGATTTTCTCTGGGATTTAAAAACTTTTGGTGTTGAAAAGAATATTAAAGTGAGAGGGAATAAAATGACTTTCCCTAATATTCACCGTTGGTGTTTTGGAATTTATTATTTAAAAACAAAAAAAACTAAATAAAATGAGGGAAGGTAATATGACTCCTTCAACTTATTAAAAGTTTGGAAAAGGTTTTAAATCTTTATTGGAATTCTTTTGAATACTCAAAACATTTTTCAACTCAAGGAAATTCATTTGAGAGGATATAAAAGGACTTATCCCCATTTTTAATTTGTTGAAAAATAGTTTAAAATATTTTTGGGAGACTTTTTAATTCTACCATGGAGTTATAAATATTTTCTAAAAATATTTTGGGAATTAATTATGCTCCGGAAAAGTTTTTATTTCAATTTTCGGAGTTTTCGGTATTTTTAAAATGCCAGAAAAGTATTTTAAAAATATTTAAAAATAAGTTGCAAAGTTTTTATTTTATTTTAATATTTTGGTCAAGCCAAAAATTCAATTTTATTATTCTAAAAATATTGGCGAAGACGGAATTTTAAAATAAATTTCCGTGTTTTTTCTAATATTGTTTTGGGCCTAATGGGTCTGTTCTGTTTTTTTTTCCGCAGACCGATTTTGTATTTATCTCGGTTTAAAAAAAAGGGATTAGGGGCTGGCTATAAATAGCCCCGATTAGGGCTAAATTATTTTCGCTTAGCGTTTTTAGGGTTAGCCTAAACGAATCCGCGAGACCCGCCGCCGCCGACATCATCGACAACGTCATCGCCGGAGTTCGCCGGAATCTCGCCGGAGCTTCGCCGGAAAGTTCGCCGGAGTTGCGTTTTTCGCCGTTTTTCGAGGTATTTTTCGCCGTGTAGCCACCGACCTCGCCGTCCTAGCCGCACCGCCTCCTGCGCCCTACCTCGCCCCGCCGCCCTAGGTCGCGCCCGCCGCCGCCGTGCGCCGTGCACCGCCGCCGCCGCGTGCAGCCGGCCGCCGCCCGCGCGCCATGGCCGCCGCGTCCTGGCCTCGCGCGCCCACGACCGGCGCCCTACCCGTGCGCCCCTGCGCCGCCCCGCCTCCGATCGCCCCGCCCTCGCCGGCGCTCGCCGGTCGGAGCCGCAGCCCCGAACTCGGCCAAGCCATGGCCTGGCCATGGCCTCTGCGTCCAGTCCGTGTGGAGAAGAAAGAGATAGGAAAAAAAAATTCAAACGCGTTTTCGAATTTTTTTTAATCCAGATCTGGATCCAAACCGCCTGGGGACCCGATCGCGTTTTTCAGAAATTTTTTATTTACGTACGGGTCCTTTTTACAGTAGAGCACCCCCGTGTCACCCCGATACCGTTTTCGCGACTACTCTTTAACCGTAACTCGGAATTGGGCGATTCCAGTTGCGTTGCGACCGTGTAGAAATTTCCTAGCCAGTAGAGCTAGTGTTACAGAAGTTTGAAGTTTTTAAATTTGGATCCCAAGCTGATCCAAATTTGAACTTCCGGCAGCCGTAACGTTTTACCGGTGCGCCCGTTTGCGCCGTTTCTTTTTGCGTTGGATCACTCGTTCCATGTACCTTATGTTTATATCATGTGTACATGAAAATTCACAAGTTTATTGATCTGTTTAAATTCAAATTCAAATCAATTTTGCACTCGCTATGACCTGTGTTGTAGTATTCCGTTTCACGTGATTCTTTTTGCATATTGGATCATATGAGACGTCCTATCGGCAATATCCACACACCATTCATATTGCCATGATCTTTACCTTGAATTCATAATGCCTTGATCATACTCTTTTATCGACAACTCTTTATCCGTTGACTCTCTCGAGTTCACGTTCCACCAATCACCTTCGAGCACATCCACACCTTTGCACTTTAAGGTTTTTGTTTTGTTGCTAAAACCTTTGTGGTTGTGTTATTGATCTTTTGTTTGTCTCGTTGTGATGTGATTGCTTATTTGAGTTCCTTCGTTGCGATAGATTCTCGGAGTGTGACGAATAGAGTTGACTGGAACGTGAGAGCGAAGATCTTCATCGAATGTATAAGGCAAGTGATGCTTTGACCATACTCATACCTATATTTTCTGTATGCATTATGTTAAGAAATATCAACCTATTGCATGATAGGTAGTTTATTATTCTGTTGCTGCAAAACCAGTTAGGATAGCCATATGTATTGACTTGTCTACCGTAGATCAACCTAGCCGTGTTGTTGTTTTATTGCTATGCTTTGTAGACGTGGTTTGGGTTGTGTAAATTCATGGAGTGCTTGTGAGCTATTTAATAATTGGTGTAGCAACTATTTAATAAATATAAATCATCTCTGGACGGGCAGGGAGGGCTTCCTGGGGGCTCGTGCCTTATCTAAGGGCGAGACCAGGTTGTACCCCTAATGGTTGGTTTGGTGGTTGACAGTACGTCATGGCGAGTACCCTCTGACGCAGTGGGCGCCGTCCAGGCTCAAAAAGATCAGACATACTTGGTGACTAGGAGCTTACATGTACAGCCGCTAGCCATATGGGATCTGGCTTAGTTGAGTATGATGTAGGAAGCCTCTCCCGTGCAAATCTAGCAGATGTAGATGTGATAGGTGGTACCGGCTTGCCGTTGGGTGTAGGTGACCTCTTCTGAAAGACTTCGTCTCAATCTTCGGGTTGAGTCCAGCGGGGAAAGTGTACTAACCTCTGCAGAGTAAAAACTAATCATGATTAGCCGTGTCCCCGGTTATGGACATCCTTGAGCTACTAGATATTACTGTTACTAGAGGATCTTGACATATGAATCACCTTAATAATTTGAGTGGGCAAGATTAAATAAGGGTGTGGTGTTGGAACTGGTGTGCCCAGTTCGTTCTTAAGTAGTAAGTTCAACTTAAAATTTTGACTAGTTTAGTTCAGGAGAAAATTGGCTTTCTGCAAAACTAAACCATAAGCCTTTCCTTTGACTTACCTTGCATGTAGTTGTAGGTCCTTTATATAAAAAATTTCGTGTCACTTGCCGTACAAATCAGATGTACTGACCCGTTGTCGGGCTGTAACCTTCGGTGTTGCAGGTTTTTCAGACCATCAGTAAGGTGCGTTTAGGGGTTGCGAGTCTACACTCAGCATATTCGCATGTGGCTGTTGATGGACTCCACGTTATTTGTTTTGCTTCCGCTATATTTATATTGAATAAGCTAGCCTTGAGCTATGCAACTTGTTATTTATTTACTCTGGATCATACGTTGTAATAATGATGCACTTGTACTTTGATATACATCTATAATATTGTGTGTGGCAGCGAGTTCGATCCAGGGACTGGCACTTGAGCACAGAGACTTCAATTCTGTGTGAATTGGGTCGTTAGACTGGCGCCGTTGCCGGGGAGCGTAGCGCTATTAGTAAGTGAAGCTGGTAAGGAAGTTTTTATATTTCTGTTTTTATTTTTCCGCCGCTGCTTTTATCCTTATGGACACCTCTACTCTTGGATCGTTGTTTATGGGGAAACGCCTCTCAACTTTGGTGGTCACTCCTACCGCTAATGAAATTGTGCCTTACAAGATACCGTCTGGTATTATCAATTATGTCTTATCTAATCTTTATGCAGGAGACAAACATCCAGGTGAACACTTGCTATATTTAACACAACTATGTTCATTATTAAGCTTGCAGGTGTGTCGCTGGAATTCCTCATGAAGAAATTATTCTCCATATAACTTATAGGTAAAGCTTCAGATTGGTATAAGTTCCTTGATAACTCACAACTACTTAATTGGGAAGAGCTTATGTCTCTCTTTTATACAAAGTTTTACCCTCTTCATGAAATTCATCGAGACAGGAATTACATCTACGACTTTTGGTCTCGCGACGGAGAGAGCATCGCTCAAGCTTGGGGGAGAATCAAATCCCTAATGTTCAAATGTCCTATTCATGAACTCCCCAAAGATATTATAATTACAGATTTTTATGCCAGGATTTCTCGTCAGGATAAGGAGATGTTTGATGCCTCCTCTAGCGGGGTATTCCAAACAAGAAGCGTCGAAGAAAAGTGGGATCTCATTGAGAGGATCCAGAAGAATACTGAAGACTGGGAAATCGATAAAGGTATTGAACCTGCTAGAAATTATGAGCATGATTACATCGAGAGTTATGTGAAAACTGATTATTTTAATACCTTTTGTTCTAAGATTGGTCTTGATTCCCAGCTTATGATTGATTTTTGTAAGAACTTTTCCTCTCACATTGACTCTTCTAAGGAGGAGAAGGATCAGTATCATAAACCCTTTAAAGAGTTACCTGTTGATATTCATGTTGCTTACCCTGTTCTGCCTGTAGTTTTTTATGAAAAGCCCCCATTTCCTACAAGGATGAGGGAGCACTCTTTTGTGACAGACATAGTTAATAAAAGTGGGAGACGAACTGACGAACCTGAGGACCTGATCAAGGTCTATCCTCAAGTTGCGATGGTTAAAGATTTAGTTACTAATGATCTTTCAGATTCCAAGATAAATTTTTGTGTTGTTTCAACTGACATTGTTACATCCAAGAATAAGATCCCAATTTCAGGTACACTAGTTGTATCTGTCAAAATAGGTGATCACAACTATTACGGGCTTTGCGATCTGGGGTCCAGTGCTAGCGCAATTCCTTATTTACTCTATCAGGAGATCATGGGTGAGATTTCACCCTGTGAACTTGAAGAGATCGATGTTACTATTTATCTAGCAAACAAAGAAACCATCTCTCCCATTGGAATTGTGAGAGATGTTGAAGTCCTATGTGGAAAGGTAAAGTATCCTACCGACTTTCTCGTACTTGGTTTAGTGCAAGATAGTTTTTGCCCTATTATCTTTGGTAGGCCTTTCCTCAGTACTTGTGGTGCTATAATAGATTGTAAAAAAAGGTAAAGTTTCTGTTGAATTCAATGGTGAGCCATATGAATTTAACTTTTCTAAAATTTCCAAGAAACCTCGTGGTACTGATTTACTTAGTGATGATAAAATTATTGAAAATATTGCTTCTATTGCTATTCCTCCTAATGATCCTTTGCAGCAATATATGGAAGACCACGAGAATGATATGCATATGCAGGAGAGAAATGAGTTAGATGAAGTATTTTCAAGATAAACTGCTATCCTGAAGCACAACCTTCCGGTTGAGCCTTTGGGGATCCTAGCACAACCAAAAGAAGACCCGGTGTTTGACCTCAAACCACTTCCCGATACGCTCAAGTATGCTTATTTAGATGAAAATAAAATATATCATGTCATTATCAATGCTAACCTTTTAGGATTTGAAGAAGAGCGATTATTGGAGACACTTCGCAGACACCGTGGTGCCTTGGCCTATACCCTTGATGACCTTAAGGGGATTAGTCCATCGATTTGCCAACACACTATCAATCTCGAGCCCAATGCTAAGACAGTTGTTGATCATTAACGACGTCTGAACCCAAAGATGAAAGACGTGGTTAGGACGAAGATTCTCAAGCTTCTAGCCGCAGGTATCATCTATCCTATAGCTGATAGTTGGTGGGTAATTCCAGTTCATTGTGTTCCTAAGAAAGGAGGTATGGTTGTTGTTCCTAATGATAAAAATGAACTAATACCTCAAAGAGTTGTTATTGGATATAGAATGTGTATTGATTACAGGAAGTTGAACAAGGCAACAAGGAAGGACCACTACCCGCTGCCCTTTATTGATCAGATGCTAGAGAGGTTGTCTAAAAGCACCCACTTTTTCTATCTTGATGGGTACTCCGACTTCTCTCAAATTCACGTTAACACTGTCGATCAAGAGAAGACCACTTTCACGTGTCCTTACGGTACTTATGCTTATAGGCGTATGCCTTTTGGTTTATGCAATGCACCTGCTTCTTTTCAGAGGTGTATGTCTGCTATTTTTCATGGTTTCTGTGAGGAGATTGTGGAAGTCTTCATGGACGATTTCTCCGTCTATGGAACTTCCTTTGACCACTGTCTCCACAATCTTAATAAAGTTTTGCAGAGATGCGAGGATACAAACTTAGTTTTAAACTGGAAAAAATGCCACTTCATGGTTAACGAAGGGATCGTGCTTGGTCACAAGATTTTCGAGAGGGGAATTGAAGTGGACAAGGCGAAGATTGAAGCTATTGAAAGAATGCCCTATCCAAGGGACATTAAAGGTATTAGTAGTTTTCTCGGTCATGCTGGTTTCTATAGAGGATTTATCAAAGAATTTTCTAAGACCTCGAGACCCCTAACTAATCTTCTCCAGAAGGATGTTCCTTTTGTATTTGATGAAGATTGTAAGGAGGTTTTCAAAGTTCTTAAGAAAGCTTTGATAACCGCTCCTATAGTACAACCACCTGACTGGAAATTGCCCATTGAAATTATGTGTGATGCTAGTGACTTTGCTGTTGGAGATGTTTTAGGACAAAGGGTTGATAAGAAATTGAATGTTATACATTATGCTAGCAAAACCCTTGATAGTGCTCAGAAGAATTATGCTACTACTGAGAAGGAATTCTTAGCAGTAGTGTTTGCTTGTGATAAGTTTAGACCCTATATTGTTGATTCTAAAGTTATTACTCATACTGACCATGCTGCTCTTAAGTACCTTATGGCGAAGAAGGATGCCAAACCAAGACTCATCAGGTGGGTACTCCTTCAAGAATTCGATTTACAGAGTTGATAGAAAAAGAGTAGACAATCCGGTGGCGGACAACCTTTCAAGGATGGAAGATATACCGCATGATCCCATCCCGGTCAACGACAATTTTCCAGACGAACAACTTGCCATTGTAAAAGTACAATCTCTTTCCGACCCTTGGTTTGCAGATTATGCTACTTTTATCGTTGCAAAGTATTTGCCTCCAGGTTTAACATTTCAGCAAAGAAAGAAGTTCTTCCATGACTTGAGGCACTACTTTTGGGATGAACCTCATCTTTTCAAAGAAGGTCCAGACGGGATCGTGAGAAGATGCATACCGGAACATGATCAGAAGGACATTCTCAGGCAATGTCACGACAGTCCCTATGGAGGACATCACGCCGGTGAGAGGACCACACATATGGTTCTCCAATCAGGCTTTTATTGGCCTACTCTCTTTAAAGATGCCAGAAATTATGTTTTATCTTGTGATAAGTGTCAGAGAGTTGGTAATATTAGTATGAGGAATAAGATGCCTATGAATTACTCACTAGTGATTGAGCCTTTTGATTGCCGGGGTTTTGCTTTTATGGGTCCTTTTCCTCTTTCAAACAAGTACACTCACATTTTAGTAGCTGTTGATTATGTGACCAAGTGGGTCGAAGCAATTCCCACTGAGAGTGTTGGTCACAAGACATCTTTGAAAATGCTCAAAGATGTAATTTTCCCTAGGTTTGGCGTACCTAGGTATCTTATGACTGATGGAGGATCAAACTTCACACACGGAGCCTTTAGAAAAGCTCTAGACAAGTACGATCTCAATCATAGAATTGCTTCAATGTACCATCCCCAAACTAGTGGGCAAGTTGAGCTTACCAATAGAGAGATCAAGTTGATCTTGCAAAAAAGACAGTTAACAGTTCTAGGAAGGACTGGTCAAAGAAGTTAGGAGATGCTTTGTGGGCGTATAGAACTGCTTACAAAAACCCCATGGGCATGTTGATACGTCCCAAACGTATCGATAATTTCTGCTCGTTCCATGCATGTTTTGTGTGATATTGCTATGATCTAGATACACTTTCATACACTTTTGATCATATTTGGACTAACCTACTAACTCAGTGGACCCCAGTGCCAGTTCCTATTTTCTGTTGTTTTTCTATTCCATTTTTTCCCATATAAAAAGTGCTCCAAAATCCGAGAAAATCAGATAAAAAATCAGCGTGTCGAAAGCCTCCAGAAGCCCGAAGGAGGGCCAGGGGGACACCACCAGGCGCCCAGGGGGCGCCTGGACCCCTGGTGGCCCCCCTGACTGCCCTGCCCCCCTTCGCCTATTTATTCTCCGTCACGGGAAAACTCGGAAGACAGAACCCTATTTCGCAAACTCGCCTCTGTTCCACCGCCGCCGCGCTTCCAAGACCGGGAGCCCCGTCAAGAACCTTCCCGGCACCCTGCCGGAGGGAGGATCGACCTCCGGGAGCTTCTCCTCCACCATGGACGCTTCCTGGATGTGCCGTGAGTATTCTACCTTGGGCTATGGGTACGTGATCAGTATCTATGTGATGTTCTCCTCCCCTTTTTGTTCTTCATGGTTTAGACCTCGTGAGCAGCCCTACATGATAGAGGCACATATGTAATTCTTATGCTTTTGCTATGCTGAGTTTGATGGGATCTGATGGATTATGAGATTATATTTAGATCGTCATAGAGTAATATATTTGGTTTTTATCTCTTATATTTTTGTTCCTAAGTAATTCTTGCATGTTCTCCGTTGCTGTTTATTGCTTTGGTCAAGTAGTAGGTACTGACTCCAAGAGGGAACATTATGCTCGATTGTGGGTACATGCCCCCTGATGACACGCTTGAGTGACAGAAACATTAGTCTAGGGGATGTGTTGTGGCCACAAGGTGGAAAACAACGGTGCCTGTAACCGCGGTTGCAAGGATTGTTTACTTTACGCAAAGTTCTTTTTAATACAGTTGTCTGTTGCTTTGGGTTTACACTTTGGGTGGGGCTCGCAACTTAATACCAGCGAGATGTTCTGGATAGATATCTCAAGGCGGATGATTAGTAGTAGATGCAGATCGATTTCGGTCTACTTATTTTGGCGTACTGCCCATGCTTATGAGCCTCTTCCTTTCTTGTGTAGCATAGTTAGCATTGCGGTGCACTTATAATCCTGTCAATTGCCCGTCTGTAATTTGTTTACCTCGCATAGCAGTTTTATCGTCTTTTGGGAGAGAGATAACTAGTGAACATCATGGGACCCCGGTCCATATTCTCATCACCATTTACAAGATTATTTCCTTTTCAGTATTTACTTTCAGTTGCTATCATTATCATTATCCCTTGTGTGTTTGACCCTTTGTAAACAACAAGACGGGAGAGATTGGCAACCTCTCTGAACTTCGTTGGGAGCAAAGTTAATTGTATTGTGTGCAGGTCCAGGAGAAGCAAGTGATTCTTTTTAGACGGCGCATCACTTGCCGAACCACCTACTTATCATTGTCGGAGTCCTACGGGAGACAAACCCTATCCTCTACATAGGGGAAATTTGCTGCTATCCTACATCTCACCTTCCACTTGGGGTAACCAACGAAGGGAGAGAAGCCATTACCACTTCCACGCCATCAAGAAAATTTCTGGCGCCATTGCCGGGGACTCCGAGTGATAAGATAGGGGAGTTGCCCACTATCTTTTACCTTTACTTTTTAGTCTTGTTAGTTTAATTTTCAGTTTTATCTTTGTGTCTTATATCGAAAATTACAAAAAAATCTGCCACACTTGCTGCTACTATGGGTTCCACTGAAAACACCAAGTTGTGTGACTTCACCAGTCACAAAAACAAAGACTTTATCTGCACTCCTATTGCCATACCTGCCACTTCAGCTACCTCTTATGAAATTAAACTTGGTTTGCTAAACCTTGTTATGAGAGATCAATTCTCTGGTGCTGGAGATGATGCTGCTTTACACTTGAATAATTTTGTTGAATTATGTGATATGAAAAAGTATAAAGAAGTAGAAGGTGATGTTGTTAAGCTCAAGTTTTTTCCTTTCTCTTTGAAGGACGGAGCTAAAATCTGGTTTCAATCTTTGCCTAGGAATAACATAGATTCTTGGGATAAGTGCAAAGATGCTTTTATTGGGAAGTACTACCCACGTGCTAAAATTATCCAATTGAGGAGTAATATTATGAATTTTAGGCAATTGGATAATGAACACGTTACCCAAGCTTGGGAACGTATGAAATCTCTTGTTAAGAAATGCCCTACACATGGTTTGACTACCTGGATGGTTGTCCAAACTTTTTATGCAGGCTTGAACTTTACCTCGCGAAACCTGTTAGATTCGGCCGCGAGAGGAACCTTTATGTCAACTACACTCGATGCTGCCACAAAACTCCTCGATGAGATGATGACCAATTATTCCCAATGGCACACCGAACGCGCTCCAACAGATAGGAAGGTAAATTCCGTCGAGTAAATTACCTCCCTAAATGATAAAGTTGATTTAATTATGTCTCTACTTACCAAGCAACCCTCTATTGATCCTCATGATGTTCCTTTAAATTCTTTGGTTGCTCAGGAACAAGTAGATGTGAACTTCATTGCTAGAAACAATTTTAATAATAGTGCTTATAGGGGCAACTTTGCTAGTAATCCTAGACCGTTTCCATCCACTTATGGGAACAACAACACTTACCCTAGCAACAAGAACCCCACTTCTGAATTAGAAAGCATGCTTAGAGACTTTATCACTACCCAAAAATCCTTCAACAAGAATGTGGAAGAAAAGCTAGCTAAATTATATAATCTTTGTGTGAAGGTAGACAGCTTAGCCCTTAATGTTGAGATGTTAAAAATTAGAACCTCTCCCCTTGAGGAGAGTAAGGCCACTCCTATCAATGCTATCCAATTACAAATTAATGAAAATATTAGGATGATGGCTAAAATTAAAGAAAGATGGGCTAGAGAAAAAGAGGAAGAGTATAGAATTAAGAACCTTCCTACACACCACACAGTTGTCAATATCCAAATTGTGGAGGACACCGAAACTATTAGCACCCAATGCACTCCTGGTCCCATTGGACCTGTTAATGGTGATGCTAATACCTCAACCGTAGAAGAAGAAACTCCTATGAACATAGAGGGTTTCAAACAAGTGAGCCTAGATGACACTACTACCACCTTTGATAGTAGTGATATTGATTTTGATAGTTGCACCCTCTCAGAAGTTATTAGCTTACTACACAAAATGTCTAGAGACCCCCACACTAGCACACATAATCTTGCCTTCACGGAGCATATCACAAATGCTCTCATAAAATCTAGGGAGGAGAAGCTTAGGATAGAAGCCTCCAAACCTAGGAAGCTAGATGATGGTTGGGACCCTATGATAAAAATAAAATTAAATAACTTCTCTTGCTATGCTTTATGTGACGTTGGAGCTAGTACCTCCTTCATGCCCAAAAGAATGTATGATATGTTTGAATTGAAACCTTTTGATTCATGTTCTTTTGGTGTTCGTCTTGTCGATTCTTACGTAAAGAAACCTTTGGGGTAGATCGATGATGTTCTTATCATTGTCAATGACAACTATGTTCCCGTTGATTTTATCATTATGGATATAGAAGGTGAACCTTTATGTCCAATTATTTTTGGACGTCCTATTCTTCGCACCATTGGTGCTACCATTGATATGAAAGAGGGGAATATAAAATTTCAATTCCCTCTAAAAAAGGGGATGGAACACTTCCCTATAATTAAAATCAAGTTACCTTTTGAGTCCGTTACACGGGCTAGCTATTCTCTTTCTCTTGATAAAACTTGATTCTTCTTTTGCCTTATGCCTAGCTTAAAGGTGTAAAAGAAAGCGCTTGTTGGAGGCAACCCAAGATGTTTTTTACTTCTGTTTTTAGTGGTCTTGATGATTGTTACTACTATAGCAACATCATTGTATCTTTATTTTTAAGCTTTGTGCCAAGTTATAGCCTCATATGACAAGGGAAGTGAAAGTTGTGACATGTTGTCCAGAAAACAGATTCTGTCCTCGTGACAGGAAAAATCGGATCAAATCACCAGTTCATCTTTTTGAGCTGAATTTTTTACACAGCGTGCTCTATACAATCACGGAACTTCGTATGTTATGAGTTTTTTGATTTGAGTTGCAGAAGTACCCGTAAAAAATTCTTTACTACCTGTTGTTCTGTTTTTCACAAATTCTGCCACTTTTGTCTCTCCTTACTTTTGCAAACCTTAAGCTTCTTTTTCTTTGCAAAAACCTTTTGGAAATCTTGCAAAAGAGTATATCTTCAAGAATATCTTTATATCCAGTGGGGAAAAATTATTTTATTAAGGTTACTAACCTCTGTAATCAGCTTATGATGAGTTATGTATGAAGGGAGTTTTCAAGTGTGCGATGGAAGATGATGAAAGAAGATTCGGGAGTGTCAAGCGCTCAAGCTTGGGGATGCCACCATGCATCCCCAATAAATATTCAAGGAGACTCAAGCGTATAAGCTTGGGGATGCCCCCGTGCATCCCCTTATCCATCAACAATCATCAGTTCGTCCTCCGTCTCACTATATTTTTATCACTTCATGCGTTATGTGCTATGCTTGGAGCGTCTCGCTCTTAGGTTTTATTTTTATTTTTATTTAGCTTTGCTTGTTGTTCATAACAATTTATACCCCGTCTTACTGTGTGTGGGAGAGAAACATGCTCCTCTTTCAAAATCTAGAACACAACATAGGATTTTTCATGCCTAACTTTTTACTGTTGTGTGTTCTTTATCTTCTCGTAGTTACTGCCATGTTTAGTTTTAGTTTTAGTTTGTCTTTAGCAAGAGACTTGGCTTTTGTTTAGTTTGCTGATGGAACTCTCTTTAGTTTTCATGTTTATCTTGTTAAGAGAGTTGGTTGTTGCACTGAGTTGTGTCTTGTTTCGAGAGTAGGTAATTGAAGTTGCTATTTAATTTTAGTAGTAACTTGCAATAGTTTTGAGGTATTGATGTGAGTAATGTTTGAAATTTTGGTGTCAAGATCTCTAGCCTATTAGTGCTATGTGTCGTATTTTGGGAAATCCGTGTTTATTTTCAAAACCTACAAAACTAGTTGAGAACTCTAGCTACTAGATGGACCGCTAATCTTTGTAGGGATCGAATATTAGAGTACACTCACGTACCATGAGTCGAGGATGCACAAGGATAACCAAACCCCCATACACTCCTCCTCGGGGTACTTGTCTCTTTGTGAACCTCCTTATTAGATTGAGAGTAACCGATAATAAGTGCATGAGTTCTTCGGACTAATGTAAGTATTGAAAGTTGACACTTCCACCTCCTCATATTTGCTAGCCTTTCCTGTGCCGTGCATTGCCTTCTTCTCACTCCGAGAGTTGGCATCCACCTTCGCCGGTACATCCAAACCCTTGGCATGATACGCTCTGTCATCATAAACCTCCTTATATCTTTCCTCAAAACAGCCACCATACCTACCTATCAAGGCATTTCCATAGCCTTTCCGAGATATATTGCCATGCAACTTCCACCTCTTCATGACTTGATCTTCATGTGATACATGTTCCTGCTACACTGGCAGCGGCATACACTGCATACATCATGACAGCTACATCTTCTTTATGATTTGAGTACCTTGTAAAGTGTGAAAGATCTTCTATACCCTCTTGTAAATTAGAGTGATGCCCTTAAGTGAGGAAAAGATCCCAAAGTGGACAAAATAAAAGATCCCAAAGAGGACAAATGAGAGTTAAATAGAAAGAGCCATTGAGGCCACCAAAAAATACAAAAAATAGAAAAAAGAGAAAAAGAAAAGGAAAAGAGAGAAATGGGCAACACTACTATCCTTTTGAAAGATCCACACTAGTTCTCCCTCTTATTCTTGTACTCCATAGAGATGATCATGCATATAGCTATGTGGGGACCTTCACACTATAGAACTTGGCTTGCATATTCCAAGGATGAGCCTCCTCAAAAGAGATCTAGGTCTTCATGAGCGAGCAAGTTAGATGCACCCCCACTAGTTCCATTGGAGAGCTTCTTAGCTCATATGTGCATCCGTTGCATGGCAATCCCTACTCCTCACATCATATCTATCATTTGGCCTTATCGCCTATGATTGTCCTCATTGATGTGAGCCTTTCCCATCCTTTTTGTCTTCCTCCTCCACCATATTCTCTAATTGCAATCCTAAGTGTCAACTTTCGTGCTTCCGCTCATCCATTGCATGAGTGCTCAAAATATCGAAAAGGAGTGGATCAAATTGACTTGTACCTGGCTAGTGGTCTGGGGACGAGTCAAGATAAGATTCCAAAGAAGACCAAGTGTGAAACTTTAGTAGATTGAGTTATCAACAAAAATACTTTTTCTTCTTGTATTCCCTATCCCCTTCTTGCACGAAAACACCATTTGGAGACATTTGAGTCACGGACAACGAGAGCTCTTGCACCTAATGTTCTTTCGTTGCTTGTTTCAATGCTAATATAGACTCTTGCATGTTATGACTTGAATTGAATCACATACCTTGATTGCTTTACTTTTCAAAGTTCTTAAATGGTTGGTAGCATGTCACCACGAAAATTATGCTTGTTATCATTTACCTACTCAAGGACGAGCAGGAATTAAGCTTGGGAATGTTGATACGTCCCAAACGTATCGATAATTTCTGCTCGTTCCATGCATGTTTTGTGTGATATTTCTATGATCTAGATACACTTTCATACACTTTTGATCATATTTGGACTAACCTACTAACTCAGTGCACCCCAGTGTTAGTTCCTGTTTTCTGCTGTTTTTCTATTTCAGTTTTCCCCAGATAAAAAGTGCTCCAAAAATCCGGGAAAATCAAATAGAAAATCAGCGTGTCGGAAGCCTCCAGAATCCCGAAGGAGGGCGAGGGGCTACCACTAGGCGCCCAGGCGGCCACCTGGCGCGGACAGGGGCCTGGCCGCTCCAGGGGGCCCCTGGACCCATGGTGGCCCCCTGGCTACCCCCCCCCCCTTCGCCTATTTATTCTCCGTCACGGGAAAACTCCAAAGACAGAACCCTATTTCTCAAACTCGCCTCTGTTCCGCCGCCTCCGCGCTTCCAAGATCGGGAGCACCGTCAGGACCCTTCCCGGAACCCTGCCAGAGGGAGGATCGACCTCCGAGAGCTTCTCCTCCACCATGGACGCTTCCCGGATGTGCCGTGAGTACTCTACCTTGGGTCATGGGTCCTTGATCAGTAGCTATGTAATGTTCTCCTCCCGTATTGGTTCTTCATGGTTTAGACCTCATGAGCTGCCCTACATGATCGAGGCACATATGTAATTCTTATGCTTTTGGTATGCTGAGTTTGATGGGATCTGATGGATTATGAGATTATGTTCAGATCGCGATAGAGTAATATATTTGGTTTTTATCTCTTATATTTTTGTTCCTAATTAATTCTTGCATGTTCTCTGTTGCTGTTTATTTCTTTGGCCAATTAGTAGGTAGTGACTCCAAGAGGGAATGTTATGCTCGATTGTGGGTACATGCCTCCTGATGACACGCTTGATTGACAGAAACATGAGTCTAGGGGATGTGTTGTGGCCACAAGGGGGAAAACAACGGTGCTTGTAACCGTGGTTGCAAGGATTGTTTACTTTACGCAAAGTTCTTTTTAATGTAGTTGTCTGTTGCTTTGGGTTTACACTTTGGGTGGGGCTCGCAACTTAATACCAGCGAGATGTTTTGGATAGATATCTCAAGGTGGATGATTAGTAGTAGATGCTGATGGATTTCGGTATACTTATTTTGGCGTACTACCCATGTTTATGAGCCTCTTCCTTTCTTGTGTAGCATAGTTAGCATTGCGGTGCATTTATAATCCTGTCAATTGTCCGTCTGTAATTTGATTACCTCGCATATCAGTTTTATCGTCTTTTGGGAGAGCGACATCACTAGTGAACATCACGGGACCCCGGTCCATATTCTCATCACCATTTACAAGCTTATTTCCTTTTTAGTATTTACTTTCAGTTGCTATCATTATCATTATCCCTTGTCTGTTTGACCCTTTGTAAACAACAAGACCAGAGAGATTGACAACCTCTCTGAACTTCGTTGGGAGCAAAGTTAATTGTATTGTGTGCAGGTCCAGGAGAAGCAAGTGATTCTTTTTAGACGACGCATCACTTTCTGAACCACCTACTTATCATTGCCGGAGTCCTACGGGAGACAAACCCTATCCTCTACATAGGGGAAATTTGCTGCTATCCTACATCTCACCTTCCACTTGAGGTAACCAACGAAGGGCAAGAAGACATTACCACTTCTACGCCATCACATGTCCCCGTATAAGATGGTCTATGGCAAGGCTTGCCATTTGCCATTAGAATTAGAACAAAACGCTTTCTGGGCTGTTAGAGAGCTTAATGCTGACCCAAAGTTGGCTGGAGAAAAGCGTCTCATGAACTTGACTTCTCTGAATGAGTGGAGAAGTGAAGCTTACGAGAGTGCTAAAATGTTCAAAGAAAAGGTAAAGAAGTGCATGATAGAAGGATTCTGAAACGTGAATTTAATGTTGGTGATAAATTTTTATTGTTTAGATCCCGTTTCAGGTTTTCTCCAGGTAAATTACTTTCCAGATGGGAAGGGCCATTTCATATCGAAGAAGTTTACCGGTCAGGTGCAATCAAGATTAATAATTTTGATGGCACCAAACCTCAAGTTGTGAATGGGAAAAGACTCAAGCATTATATGACGGGAGACCCCGTCAACGTTGATGTAAATATAATACACACAACAACTCATGAAGAATATGTTGTAGCCCCGTTTCAGACACCAGCAGAAGCATAATAAGAAAGGTACGTATTACGGTAAGGAAACATCGCGAAACTGCCATAAAAGTTCTAGATTACGAGTTTTTGCAAAATATAGAAAATTCTGAGCCTAATTGGAGCCGGAGAGGAGCTCCAGGGGGCCTAGGCGCCCCCCTGGCGCGACCTACCTCCTGGCCTCGTCGGGTGGCCGCCTGGGCACCCCGCAGCCCGTCTCCGACTCCACTTTGGCTCATTACCTTCCTATTGTTGCAGAAATTTTTGCTATATATTTGCCCGGATAGTCCCAACACCGTATCTCGCGATTTCGTGCGTTTTCTTCTCGAGTTGTTTATGCCAAGAGGTCTTTTAGCAAGACCTAGGTGCCATGGCTTCCCCAAGTTCCCCCAAGGAAAAGTTCGTCGTCAACGTCATCGACCCTTACCTTGCTCAGATGAAGAACCATCCTCGAACCGTCCAGTTAGAGGATGGTGTCCTTCACCAAGAAGATCTGAAGGAACCTTCCAAGGAGGGGAGAGTCGAGGCCAGGCTAGAAGAGATGGAGCAACTTTAACCTCATAAATGAGCTAAAGAAGTTCTACAAGAAGGAGATGAGGGGGATATGGTCAAGCATCACCGCGGCGGAAGAAAGAATTGATGATCTCCAAGGTCAGATTTATGATCTTCACAACCAGAACTGTGAGTATGAACTAAAGTTTATGCGCATGGGTTTAGGTGCTGGAAGCAGGATCTTGGAGACTGAAGCCTCTCATGGAACCGGAGAACCTCTACCATGGAAGCGCTTCGTCCATGACTACATTAACAACAACAACAACAACAACAACAAGAATGAGGAGTAAATCTCCCGGGGTAATGGCACCCCTCAGCTTGTTCCAAGCTTGGGGGAGTGCCCGGTATCTTTATCTTTATCTTAGTCTTTTAGAGTCAAGTAGAGTCGTATCATGTCTAGGGAAGTTATTATATGAAATAGGTGTTTGCATTGAGGTCTATCGCTCCTTCTGTGGAGATTTTGTATACGTGAGTTTGGAGTCATCTATGATGGAATATTAATGATAAGTCTATTGGTTCCTTCGCTGCACTCGGTATTCTCTTCATGCAATCAACCTTATATGATTATTCTTATGGGGAGTATTGACCTTATATCAGGTATGGCTTTGAAAACTTTATTTAATTTTGGCAAACATAGCTTTGGTCTTGACAACATGCATGTTTTTCCAAGTAGCGACATAGCCAAAACCTTTATGTTATTATGCTTGAAGTGTTATGTTGACAAGGAAGACATCTTGATGTGTTATGCTTACTTTCATGTTTATGCTTTATATGTTTTGCATCTAAATTAGCATCAATTGTCTGCTCTCTCAAAGCCTTTGCTAGCCAAACCCTTTTCCTAGCAGATTTCTGCTTGTGCATCCATACCCTGAAACCAATATCTTCCATATGAGTCCACCATACCTTCCTATTCGTGGTATTTCCCTACCACTCCTAGAAGTATAGAATTTATGTGTTATACTTAAATGTTCAAAATCTTTTGTTTTGTGCCTCTTGTTTAGCTCATGAGGAAGTAGTAGGTAATTCATGATCTTCTTAAGTTGGACAAGTTTTACCCTGGGATTGCATGTCTAATCTGCAAACCCATAATACGAGGAGGAACTGGCATAAGTGCGCCCAGCTCGAAAGATAATATAAAAAAGAAAACCTCCTTCACGCTTGGTCTATGAGAAATCAGAAACTTTGGCAGTGATAAACCAAGGAGATTAAGGGGATGTGATCGTCCCCACTTGGGAGCCGTTCGTCGAAACTTGTCCATCTTGAGAAGTAATTGAGCTATCTATTAGCATTCGTTGACAAACTATGCACCTCCCAAAATTTATTTTTATTCTGTTTGATTTAAGGATAGCACATGAGTTTTCCCTGCTTGCCCATAACAAGGCCTTTCCTTTAATTTTATGTTGAGCTAGTTTTACTACTTCTTTCTTTTCCCAAAGAGAACAGACACTTGATGTTGATGAGTATTCATTCATATAATGTTGCATTAAGTTTTTCCATGCCACATCATTGTTCACATTATCTTTTGATAAGTAAGTTGTTTGCAAAAGCTTATGCCATGCAAGCATCTTCCTTTGTGTTAGCATTTACACTTCATGACTATAACATGTTCTTTCAAATATTCAATTTTTTTCATTAAAAAGTGAAAGAGCAAGAGTAAAAGTTGTTAGTTGTCCTTTGACCAAGGATATGTTTGCCATAATTTGATGAGTTCTCTCAGCCCCACTTTTGATTATAATTGTTATTACTTTCTCATAACGACCTTATGATTTGAGGTTGTTGTTAAGGATGCCTGAGTTTGATGAAGAAACCTTGATGCTTGTTGTCCGTATTCTATTTATCGACGCTTCACTCTCTAAACTTGTGGACAGGTTTACCGAGCTTAGTATTCGCTTGGGGACAAGCGAGGTCTAAGCTTGGGGGAGTTGATACGTCCAAAATGCATCACTATTTTATATATAAATTCTTTCTTATTCATTGATATATTTCATGATATGATGTTGTTCTTATGTTGTTTTGGCTTAATTTACACAGTTTGCAACTTTCCGATGCCGAAGTAGCAGACGCAGGATTCAGCGGTAAAAAGTGGACGCTGAGTTGCTTAAGAAGAACACCTCCAAATTACCTGAAAATCGACGAAGGGTGTTTTTCATAAGAATGACGAAGACACGCCGAAGAGGGACCAAAGGGGGCCACAGGGTGCCCAGGCGGCCACCTGGCAAGACCCCCACCCTGGCAGCGCCGGGAGGGCGCCTGGACCCCTGGGGCCACTCCCGGTCCCCCCCTTTGGCCTATATATCACACATCATCCAAAAACCCTAAAAGAGGAGAGTTTTCGCAAGTTCCGCCGCCGCTCCGTGGCGGAAACCAACAGAGGAGAAAAGACATCTCCGGCGGGAAGATTCCGCTGAGGAGAACACCTCTCGGAAGGGGAGATCATCGCCATTGTCATCACCATCGTCACGGGAATCATCGAGATCATCATCAACATCATCCCCAACATCAGCACCATCTTCATCTTCATCCAATCTCACCTCACAAGTTCAACCTGTGTTGTAATCCGCACTATCTATCCTCTCTACTCTACCTGTGTTGATTACTACCTTTTGATGAATGCTATTGATTTTTTTTTTGGAGAAATATCCTTGTGTCCAGATTGTTTATCATTTATTTATCCCCACTGGTCATGATCACTTTTATGTCTTGTGAGTAGTTACTTTAGTTCTTGAGGACATGGGAGAATTCTAGTTCTTAGTAGTCACATGATGTTGAAGTAATATGTGTCGTTTGATATTTAAGTTGTGTTGTTATTTTCCTAGTGGTGTTGTGTGAGTCGAACACTCAACACTTCTCCTTATTAAGGACATAGGGGAATGCATTG
The DNA here is from genome assembly GCA_950022295.1 of Bromus sterilis. NCBI lineage: Eukaryota > Viridiplantae > Streptophyta > Magnoliopsida > Poales > Poaceae > Bromus > Bromus sterilis. Next base: position 238,107,548 of record OX465599.1, on the reverse strand, counting down.
TGTATAAAGAATGCTTACGGTGGGTTGCCAGAGTGACAAAAACCTGAACCTTCACACGCATTTGCACAAGGGAACAATGGATCAACGATCGTATTGCTATGGTTAGGCTTTTTCCTTAATTAGTATCTTGTATTTGTGAATTCTTGCAAGGAGTTTAATCATAAGAGTGCACTTATATTAGTCTAGAGGGTGCACTAGCATAGATCCACCCACTCAACACTTATCAACACAGCACATAGTACCGATATGGAATATGGCGAAAGCACGTGACTGTTTCTCCCGTGTGTACTCAAGAACGTTTTAGCCTTTATAAGTTCAGTTTCTAAGATTATCCTTTGCTCAAAAGGATTGGGGGTACTTGTTACTCCTCAGTGCCTTTTACTTTGCTTGCTTTTACCTTTTTGTCGCTTATATCGAAAACCCCAAAAAAGTTATCTTTCAGTTCCTGCAGCTATTTCTTTACCAAAGTCACTTACCAATACCTTCTACTCCTTGTTGGGTTCGACACTCTTATTTATCGAAAATGCTACAAATGATCCCCTACTGTTGAGGGTCATCGGTCGCGTGGTTGAAGTTGCCTTTCTCTCGGTGATCGGGCGCGTATGCAGACTCGAGATGCACATACTCTTGGAGCTCATTTGGTAGCCAAGGGGGAAACACCAAGGGCACCAAATCCCCAAAGGAGATTTTTTCCGAGACATGAGGATCCATGAAGAAAATCGTAGTTGGCCAGCAAAGGAATTGGGAGGGGGAGAGAAAGAAGTGATGATGACAATCGAGCCTGATTCGTTGGAGAGCCAAAGATCTCTTTTCCAATGAGACGAGGTGTACATAAATTTTTCCGTGGAATTAATGTAGATCGGGGTGGATTACTCGGACTGGGATCTGGTGCCCCGACAAAGGCAGGGATAGTGTGCCCTGAGGCCCTCCATCCACCGTCCCACTGCCATCCAACGCCCAGGAACAAGTTAAAGGCCCATGACACAGTACTACTTACACAAACACAACGATTTAGTTAACTGCCACTCAGATTTTCAGCTAAACAGCAGATTAGTCCAGCTAAACAACATCTTTGTATTTGACATAAATAAAAACAAATGATACAGTAGTATGTGAACAAAAAAATACGAGTTCAACAAAACATAAGCACAACGGTACAAATTTTGACGACGTTTTCCATATAAATGATTAGATACATCATTTTTTCCAGCTAAACAGAAATTAGTAGCAATTAACACTCGAAAATCTGCAGTAGTAATCTACTCTTACATAATCTTGGAAGTACATATATTGGACCAATATACTTGTAAAATTAGGCCACAAATGACTATAGTTAGCCCCCAAATCCAAAATGCTATAGTCAACCCTATCCAAAATACTAGCCAACCATGTCCAAAATACTATCTGATGAGCTTGTACATGCTAAAACAAATCTTCATCATTAAAACCAGAAGGGGGAGCTTTCAAGAGCTCCGTATAACTCATGATCACATTGCACTCTTGAAGCTCCAGATTTGCTCCTTTATCGCTGCCATCCTTCTTCACTCCTACTTGAGGCTCCACACAATCCTTCTCCTGTTTATCTTGTGGCTGCAACAGAAATTCTTGTCAGTAGTTTATAAATGAATGGTATAACATATCATGTATAGATTGGAACAAACCTTTTCTCCTTTGTTATTGGATCCAACAACTTTAGGTGGCTTGTGCTTCCTCTTGAGTAACTTATCAAGCCAGGTGTTTGTTCTCCTCAGTTTTCTTGGTTGGACTTCTTTTTTCTTAAGCTTTGCAGTAGTAAACTCAGCTGCTTGTTGCACATTTGGGTGAATATTTTCTTGATCATTACATGGCTTATTCGCAGCATTGATAGTTGCATTGAGCATGTCCTCTAGTTGTGGACGAACACCATCAATTGCATTTGCTAAGATCAAACAACACTCTTCATGGTTGGCTATTTTATATGCCAAATTATGAAATTTGTAAGACAAATCCTTGTACCGAAGTTGAGCTTCAAACTTTGGATTCTCTATCACGTTCCTTCCTTGTCTATCTTGTATGCTTCCATTGCGTGCTTCTCTTTTCCATCTCTTTAAGATGCAATGTGATGGAAACGTCTTTATATTCATCATATCAAGAATTTTGAGACCATGTGCACACAATATTCTGGTCATATTGAACTGTTGGGATACAGGGCAGAAAACACAAATTTTTCATACCTACGGTACCCGAACCCAAGATCTATGCTATGGTGATGTAAACTAACGGAGGGAATCGGTGTCCATACCTTTGAAGACCGAAAGAGGGAAAAGTTCTTGTGAACGTGGTTGGCGTAGACTCGGAACTACGACCTCCCTGTCGTGTAGTAGACCACCGGCGAGAATGACTCCCAGTTGACCTCCAAAGATTAAGTACCACCACAGGTGTAGTGCCTCGAAGAGATTATACACGTACGGTACAATCGATGTTCATCCCGGGCCCCGAACAGGGCGAGCAGCGGAAGAAAGACGGATTCAGATCCCGACTCCAGCAGAGCGACGACATGCCTTCTGGTGGAGAACTCCAGTCCAGGTGCAGACTCCAAAAAAGGGGAGTCCACTTCCAGGAAAGAGAAGGAGAGAGAGGAATAATTGTGTGTTGGAAAAAGGGGGGTGTACCCCTCCTTATATAGGACAAGGGGGTGCCATGCTCCTCCCCTCCCCCATGTGGGACTAAGCTCCCAAGGGGGGGGAGTGCGCCGGCCTAGGGGGGATGGGCCCCACCCTTGGCGCCAAGCCCAAGGGGGGAAACCCCCTCCTCCCCTAATGGGCCCCATAGGCCCATATAGCCTTTTTTCATTTTTTAATTATTTTAATATGTTTAAATATTTAATTCAGATAATTAAATAATAAAACATTATTGAAACAAATTAAACTTTATTTTGAACCATTCAAAATGTCCGGAACAACTTTCATCCTCCTCCGGAACTATTCCGGTGATTTCTCCTATTTCACCGATTGATCCCGAAACTGTCATATGCATCGATTGCCCTTAAGTGTAACACCCTAACGGTTCGGTAAACAACAGACATGGTCGATACTCTTCTCATTAACCAACGACTAGTAAGTTGGACCTGGTTACAATCCTTGACATCCCCTGTGCTTCCACCGAATGAACTTCAATCGCTTTTGGAAACCGTTAACGATACGACGTTGATACGTCCAAAACGTATCTATAATTTCTCTGCTTGCTCCATGCCTCTTTTGTGTGATATTGCTATGATATTGATGAACTTCCATACACTTTTGATCATATTTGGACTAACCTATTAACTCAGTGCACCCCAGTGCTAGTTCCTGTTTTCTGTTGTTTTTCTATTTCAGGTTTCCCCCATATTAAAAGTGCTCCAAAAATTCGGGAAAAATCCAATAAAAAAATCAGCGTACAGGAAGCTTCCAGAATCACCGAGGGGGGGGGGCGGGGCAGAGGGGACCCACCAGGGCCCCAGGTGCCCTCCCGGAGCGCCCCAGGGTGGGGCCGCGCCAGGGGGGCGCCTGGACCCCTGGTGGCCCCCCTGGCTGCCCCCTTCGCCTATTTATTCCCCGTGACGCAAAAACCCCGAGAGGGTAACCCTTTTTCGCGATCTCTCCTCTGTTCCTCCGCCACCGCGTTTCCAAGATCGGGAGCACCAGAAGACCTCTTCCCGGCACCCTGCCGGAGGGAGGAACCACCTCCGGGAGCTTCTCCACCACCATGGATGCTTCCCGGATGAACCGTGAGTAGTCCACCTTGGACCATGGGTCTATGATCAGTAGCTAAGTGATGTTCTCCTCCCCTCTTTGTTCTTCATGGATTAGACCTCGTGAGCTTCCCTACATGATCGAGGCACATATGTAATCTTTCTGCTGTTGCTATGCTGAGTTTGCTGAGATCCGATGGATTATGAGATTATGTTGAGATTGTGTTTGAGTAATATATTTGATTCTCCTCTTTTATATTTATGTTCTAAAGTAATTCTTGCATGTTCTCCGTTGTTGTTTATTGCTTTGGCCAAGTAGTAGGCAGTGACTCCAAGAGGGAGCGTTATGCAGGATTGTGGGTTCATGCACCCCGATGACTATCTTGAGTGACAGAAACATGAGTCTAGGGGATGTGTTGTTGCCACAAGGGGGAAAACAACGGTGCTTGTACTTGCGGGTGCAAGGATTGTTTACTTTACGCAAAGTTCTTTAATGCAACTGTCTGTTTCTTTGAGTCTACACTTTGGGTGGGATTCACAACTTAATACCAGCGAGATGTTCTGGATAGATATCTCAAAGTGGATGATTAGTAGGTAGATGCAGATGGATTTCGGTCTACTTGTCTTGGCGTACCGCCCGTGCTTTTGAGCCTCTTCCTTTCTTTATAGCATAATTAGCGTTGGTTTGCGCCCATAGTCATGTCAATTTCCTAGCTGTAATTTGTTTACCTCGCATGGCTATTTTATCGACTTTTGGGAGACATCACTATTGAACATCATAGGACCTCGGTCCATATTTCCAATACTGTTTACACCCACTATCAATTTACTGATTTATTTACTTTTCCGTTGCTATCACTATCATTATTATCCCGTGCGTTTTATCCTTTGTAAACAACAAGGTCGGAGGAATTGACAACTCCTCTGTACTGGTTGGGAAGCAAAGTTATTTGCTGTGTGTGCAGGTCCAGGTGAAGTAAGAAACCCTGAGTTGTGAACGGCGCCATTGTTCACTTCACCAACTTCTTTTATCTGTTGGAGTCCTATTGGTTCGACACTTAAACCTTAGCATCTTCACTAAGGGAAATTTGCCGTTGTCTACATCTCAACCTTCCATTTTGGGTAACCAACGAGGGGCGAGAAGCAAACTCTCGCGACATCAGACATAATCCCTTTGTGCTGCGGTACTTTGTTTGTACGAGGTTCGATCGTCGGTATCCCACATACGTTGTTCACATCTCGTTCACAACAAACAAGTTTACTCGTCCGTGCCTATTGCATCTCCTGTGACCTAGTCACCTGCTTGCAAGCTATTGATGCAATATCACCGTGTGGGCCCATAGTACATGTCCTGTTACAAGGACTGACAAATCCCGCTCTGATCTATTAACATACTCATCAACCATCTATTTCGGAATACCCAAAGTGCACCGTTATAGCCAGCATATTTCAGTCAGGCGGTGGGATACAAATCAAAGTCTCCTCATAGATGACAATTACGTATGATCATTATGGTCTAAGGACTAAGCCATACGTTACAAAGTCATCGCAACGCTGAACTATGTGTCTCGATCACATTGCAATACTTTAGGTGGGTGTATGTCCATCACATCATTCCCCTAATGACATGACCTCATTGTCAATGGACTTAAGTGTCGCCATGATCATGAAAGCTTGATCAATCAATTGCCCAATGAGATAGTTTACCCGAGTTAAACTACGGACCTATGTTTTATACTACACCTGTATTAGTATTTCCAAGTAATACAGTTATAACACAGTATAAAACGTATTATGAACAAAACGGATATGTGACAAATATCTTTATTAATTTATCTCTAGGGCACATATCCAATAGTCTCCCACTTGCACTAGAGTACAAATTACACTAGTTTACATCAGGTATGTATCTAACACCAATAGTCTCTCGGTGTTCTTCAAACTTGCCCTGTGGAAGAGGTTTAGTCATCGGGTCTGCTGTGTTTAGATCCGTATGTATCTTGTGAATCCTAGTGTGTCCATCCCGGACGTAGTCTCGCGTCACATGGAACTTTCGGAGAATGTGCTTGGCTGTAGAGTGAGATCTTGGCTCCTTCGCCTTAGCAATGGCACCCGTGTTGTCGCAGAAGATTCCCACGGGGTCAGTGCAGCTGGGAAAGATGCCAAGCTCGATCACTAACTTCTTCAGCCACAACGCCTCGTTTGACGCTTCGCAAGCGGCAATATACTCTAATGCCATTGTAGATTGGGAGACGACTGATTGTTTGCCGCTCCTCCAGCTAATTGCGCCACCGTTCAACATGAAAACATATCCCGTTAGGGATTTCTAATCATCTAGGTCTGAGCCGAGGCTTGCATCAACGTAACCCTTTACGGTGAGCTCCTCATCAACTCCTCCATAAACGAGAAAGAGATCATTTGTTCTTCTCAAGTACTTTAGGATGTTCTTACTGCGGTCCAGTGAGCCATTCCAGGATTACTCTGGTATCGATTAGTCATACTAATAGCCAGCGCTAAATCCGGTCGGGTACATAACATAGCATACATGAGAGAACCTACGGCTGAGGCATAGGGTTTTGAGGACATTTCCTCCTTCTCTTTTGCCGTGGTCGGGCACTGAGTCACGCTTAACTTGACACCTTTTATAACTGGCAAGAGGCCTCTCTTGGAGTTATCCATACTGAAGCTTTTCAATATCTTGTCAATATATGCTCTGACTCAAAGCCAATAGTCGATTAGGTCTATCTCTATAGATCTTAATCCCCAATATGTACGCAGCTTCACCAAGGTCCTTCATGGAAAATTGTCCATTCAGATATTCCTTCACTTCTCCTAAGAATTTCTTATCATTCCCTATTAGCAATATGTCATCTACATATAACACAAGGAATGCTACAGAGCTCCCACTCAGTTTCTTATAGACGCAGAACTCTTCGACATTTTGGACAAATACAAAAGCTTTAATGACCTCATAAAATCGAAGATTCCAGCTCCGAGATGCTTGCTTCAACCCATAGATGGACAGTTGAAGCTTGCATACCTTACCAGCATTCCTTGGATCGATAAACCCCTCTGGTTGCATCATATACAACTCTTCCTCAATGTTGCCATTTAGGAATCTATTTTTCACATCCATCTGCCATATCTCGTAATCATGATATGCAGCTATTGCTAGTAGGAACCGAATAGAATTTATCATCGCTACAGGAGAGAACGTCTCCTCGTAGTCAACTCCTTGAATTTGTCGGAACCCCTTCACGACAAGTCGAGATTTGTAGAAAGATACGTTTCCGTCTGCGTCAGTCTTTTTCTTGAAAATCCATTTATTCTCGACGGCCTTGCGGTCCTCGAGAATATCCAACAAATTCCAAACTTTGTTGGTGTACATGGAGTCTATTTCGGATTTCATGGCTTCAAGCCATTTCTCGGACTCGGGTCCCTCCATTGCTTCTTTGTAACCCGTAGGTTCATCTGACTCATCAGCCGAGATTGCATTCACAAGCTGTCCGTAAAACTCAGTAGCTTGACGGACTCTTGATGACCTACGGGGCATAATAGGTTCCTCTTCATTCTCATCATGATCATCATGTATGTCATGATCGTTATGAATGTCGTTCTGGCCATTCTCTTCAGCTCCCACTGTGAAGAAGGTTCCAAAACAACTTATGTGGTCGTTTCTTCCAATTGGAGTGATTTGTCAGTCACTTCATCAAGGTCTATTTTCCTCCCACTCAACTCTTTCGAGAGAAACTCTTTCTCAAGAAAGTGTCCAGTCTTGGCAACAAACGTTTTGCTCTCAGACTGATTGTAGAAGGTGTATCCACAAGATTCCTTGGGATAGCCCACAAAGATGCACTTATCCGCCTTGGATTCAAGTTTTTCAGATTGTAGTTTCCTAACATAAGCCTCACAACCCCAAATCTTCAGGTGAGACAACTTAGGTTTCGTGCCATTCCATTCTTCAAATGGTGTTGTCTTTACGGATTTGGATGGTGCCCTATTAAGAACGTAAGCGGCAAGTTGTAATGCATACCCCCAGAATGACATAGGCAAATCAGTATGAGACATCATCGATCGTACGCTATCCAATAGGGTTCGATTACGTCGTTCAGCCACACCGTTTCTCTAAGGTGTGCCTGCCGGCGTAAGCTTTGGTACTATGCCACAAGACTTCAGATGATTGCCAAACTCGTGACTTATATACTCGCCACCTTGATCCGATCGAAGGTGCTTGATTTTCTTTCCGAGTTGATTCTCGATCTCATTCTGAAATTCCTTGAACCTTTCAAAGGTTTCAGACTTATGCTTCATCAAGTAAATATACCCATATCTACTCAAGTCATCAGTAAAGGTCATGAAGTAACGAAGACCGTTGTGTGTGGGGACGTTCATGGGTCCACATACATATGTATGTATGATCCCCAATAAGTCATCCGCACGCTCCATTATCCCATTGAATGGAGTCCTTGTAATTTTGCCCATGAGGCATGGTTCACATGTATCAAGGGATCCAAAATTCAATGAATCAAGAAGTCCATCCTTATGGAGCCTCTCCATGCGCTTTATACCAATATGACCAAGTCGGCAATGCCACATCATCATGTGCTCTTCATCACCACTCTTTAATCTTTTGGCCTCTATATTGTTAATGTGACACACGTCACCATCGAGATCAAGTACGAATAAACCATGTTCCTCCGGCGCGTGAACATAAAACACTTCATCCTTATAAATCAAACAACCAATTGTATCAGAATTAAAAGAATAGTAGTCTCGCTTCAAGCAAGAGCCACTAACGATGTTCACACTCAATGCGGATACATAGTAGCATTTATTCAGAACCAAAACTAATCCCGAAGGGAGACTAAGATGCTTCGTGCCGACCGCCAACACATCAATTTGACAGCCATTCCCCACGCGCATCGTCACTTCATCTTTCAGCAAGCGTCTCTTATTCCTTAGTCCCTGAACGGAATTAGAAATATGAGCGACAGATCATGTATCAAGTATCCAAGATGTGTTCCCGGCGCTTGTCAAGAAAAGATCAACAATATGTATATCAAATATACCTTCGTCTCTCTTGGCGACCTTGCCAGCCTTCTTGTCCTTTAGGTACTTGGGGCAGTTGCATTTCCAGTGACCTTCACCCTTGCAGTAGAAGCACTCAATTCCGGGTTTGGGCTTAGGTGCCTTGGGAGGAACGACAACTGACTTGCCATCCCTTTTGGGGCCACTGATACGTCCAAAACGTATCTATAATTTCTGCTTGCTCCATGCATGTTTTGTGTGACTTTGCCATGTTTTGCTTGAACTTTCATACACTTTTGAGCATATTTGGACTAATCTATTAACCCAGTGCATCCAGATGCCAGTTGTTGTTTTCTGCTGTTTTTGTATTTCAGGTTTTCCGGCCTTTAAAAGTGCTCCAAAAAATCCGGGAAAATCAGCTAAAAAATCAGCGCAACAGAAGCTTCCGGAATCACCAAAGGAGGGAAGGAGGGCGACCACCAGGAAGCCAGGAGGGCAGGTGGCGCGGCCCCACCCTGGGCCGCGCCAGGAACCCTCCTGACTGCCTCGTGGCCCCTCTCGGTGCCCCCTTCGCCTATATTTACCCCCCGTGACGGAAACCCTTAATATCAATCCCTCTTTCGCGATCTCGCCTCTGTACCGCCGCCGCCGCCGTTTCAAGATCGGGGCTGCCTGGAGAAGCTGCTCCGGCGCCCTGCCGCGAGAAGCTACCCCCTCCGGGAGACTATCCATAGCCATGGACGCCTCCCGTATGTAACGTGAGTAGTTTCCCTTGGACCATGGGTCCGTGACCAGTAGCTATGTGATCTATCTCTCCCTTCTTTGTGCTTCCACTTTCGAGTCCTCGTGAGCTGCCTCACATGATCGAGGCACCTTTGTAATTTTCTGTTGTTGCTATGCTGAGTTTGTTGGGATCTGATGGATTATGAGACTATGTTCAGATTGTGATGAGTAATATATTTGGTTCTTCTCTTTTATATTTTGTTCTTGAGTAAATTCTTGCATGTTCTCCGTTGCCGTATTTTACTTTGGCCAAGTGATTTATTGCAACTCCAAGAGGGAGCGTTATGCTTGATTGTGGGTTCAGCCCCTTGATGTCTAGCTTGAGTGACAGAAACATGAGACTAGGGGATGTGTTGTTGCCACCAGGGATAAAACAACGGTGCTTGTATCCACGGGTGCAAGGATTGTTTACTTTACGCAAAGTTCTTTTAATGCAGTTGTCTGTTGCTTTGAGTTTACACTTTGGGTGGGATTCACAAATTAATACCAGCGAGATGTTCTCGATAGATATCTCAAGGTGGATGATTCGTAGTAGATGCAGATGGATTTCGGTCTACTTACCTTGGCGTACTGCCCATTGCTTTTGAGCCCTTACTTTCTTTGCAGCATAGTTAGCATTGCGGTGCCTTCATAATCCTGTCAATTTCCCAACTGTGATTTGTTTACCTCGCTAGCACTTTTATCGTCTTTTGGGAGAGAGACATCACTAGTGAAAATCACATGACCTTGGTCCATGTTCATATCATTGTTTACACCATCAATTTACTTTCAGTATTTACTTTCAGTTGCCACTATCATTATCTCTTGCGTTGATCCTTTGTAAGCAGCAAGGCCGGAGGAATTGACAACTCCTCTGTACTCGTTGGGAGCAAAGTTATTTGTTGCTGTGTGCAGGTCCATGTCAACTATCTAGCCCGAAGCTAATTTCTGGCGCAGTTGTCACCTTCTTGTATCTCTTGGAGTCCTACTGGTTCGATAACCTTGGTATCTTCACCGAGGGAAATTTTCTGCTACGCTACATCTCACCTTCCACTTGGGGTAACCAACGAGAAGTGAGAGAACTATCCTCACCGTATCAAGCCAATTTCTGGCGCCGTTGCCGGGGACTCCAGTCTACAAGATAGGGGAGTTGCACACTATATTTTATCTTTGCTTTTTAGTCTTTTTAGTTTACCTATCAGTTTTTACTTTTGTGTCCTTTATCAAAAATACCAAAAATACCTGCTGCTAATATGGGTTCCAATGAAAACACTAAGTTGTATGACTTCACTAGTCACAACAACAGTGACTTTATCTGCACTCCTATTGCTACACCTGCTACTTCAGCACCTTCTTATGAGATTAAACCTGCTTTGCTAAACCTTGTTATGAAAGAACAATTCTCTGGTGCTAGAGATGATGCTGCTTTGCATTTAAATAATTTTATTGAGCTTTGTGATATGCAAAAGTACAAAGAAGTAGATGGTGAAATTGTTAAGCTTAAGCTTTTTTCCTTTCTCGTTGAGGGATGAAGCTAAAATCTGGTTTCAATCCTTGCCTAAGAATAGCATAGATTCATGGGATAAGTGCAAGGATGCTTTTATCAGGAAGTACTACCCCCCTGCTAAAATTATTCAATTGAGGAGTAACATTATGAATTTCAGTCAATTGGATAATGAACACGTTGCCCAAGCATGGGAACGTATGAATAAGCTTGTCAAGAACTGCCCTACACATGTTCTGACTACCTGGATGGTTATCCAGACTTTTTATGCAGGCTTGAACTTTACCTCGCGGAACCTGTTAGATTCGGCCGCAGGAGGAACTTTTATGTCAACCACACTTGGTGCTTCTACAAAGCTACTTGATGAGATGATGCTGAACTACTCTCAGTGGCACACCGAAAGATCTCCAACTGGTAAGAAGGTAAATTCTGTCGAGGAGATCTCCTCTCTAAATGAAAAGGTTGACCTTATCATGTCTCTACTTACCAAGCAAGCTCCTATTGATCCTCAGGATGTTCATTTAAATTCTTTGGTTTCTCAGGAACAAGTAGATGTGAACTTTATCTCTAGAAACAACTTCAACAATAATGCTTATAGGGGCAACTTTGCTAGTAATCCTAGAACGTTTCCATCCACTTATGAGAACAACAACACCTACCCTAGCAACAAGAACCCCACCTCTGAACTAGAGAGTATGCTTAGATACTTTATCACTACCCAAAAGGCCTTCAACAAGAATGTGGAAGAAAAACTAGTTAAATTAGATAATCTTTGTTTGAAGGTAGACAACTTAGCCCTTGATGTTGAGATGTAAAAAATCAGAACCTCCCCCCTTGAGGAGAGTAAGGTCACTCCTATTAATCCTATCCAGTTACAAATCAATGAAAATATTAGGATGATGGCTAAACTTAAAGAGAGATGGGCTAGAGAAAAAGAGGAAGAGGATAGAATTAAGAGCCTTCCTACCTACCACACAGTAGCTACTATCCAAGTAGTTGAGGATGTCCAAACTGTTAGCACCCATCACACCCCTAGTCCCACTGGACCTATCAATGGTGATGCTACCACCTCAACCATAGATGAAGAAACCTCTACGAACATAGAGGCTTTCAACCAAGTGAGCTTAAATGATATCACTACCTCCTTGATAGATAGTAGTGATTTAAACTTTGACAACTGCACTTTATCTGAAGTTATTGGTTTTCTACTCAAGATGTCTAGAGACCCCCACACTAGCACACTTAATCTTGCCTTCACAGAGCATATCACCAATGCTCTAATAAAAGTTAGGGAGGAGAAGCTTAGACTAGAAGCCTCCATACCTAGGAAGCTAGAATATGGTTGGGATCCTATGATAAAAATCAAATTGAATAACTTCTCTTGTTATGCTCTTTGTGATGTTGGAGCAAGTACCTCTGTTATGCCCAAAAGAATGTATGATATGCTTGAATTGAAACCTTTTGATGCTTATTCTTTTGGTGTTCGTCTTGTTGATTCTTCCGTAAAGAAACCTTTGGGGAAGATCGAAGATGTTCTTATCATTATCAATGACAATTATGTTCCCGTTGATTTTACTATTATGGACATTGAGTGTGATCCCTCTTGTCCAATTATTTTGGGACATCCTTTTCTTCGCACAGTTGGTGTTGTTATTGACATGAAAGAGGGGATTATCAAATTCCAATTACCTCTCAAGAAAGGGATGGAACACTTCCCTAGGAAAAAGATTAAGTTTCCTTTTGAGTCTGTCACACGGGCTAGTTATTTTCTTGAAAAGACTTGATCTATTTGCATTAAGCCTAGCTAATGGCTTTAAAGAATCGCTTTCGGGAGGCAACCCGCAACGAATTTAGGTTTTTATTTTTTATTTTCTTCTGTTTTTAGTGGTCTTGATGATTGTTACTACTGTAGCAACATCATTGTATCTTTACTTTTCAAGCTTTGTGCCTTATATAGCCTCATACGGGAAGGGAAGTAAAAGTTGTGACATGCTGTCCAGAAAACAGATTCTGTCCTTGTGACTAGAAAAATCACATAAAAATCCCAGTTCATCTTTCTGAGATGATTTTTTTACACAGTGTGATATATACAATTACGAAACTTCCATATGTTCTAAGTTTTTTGATTTAAGTTGCAGAAGTACCCCTAAAAAATTCTTTTCTATCGGCTGTTCTGTTTTTCACAGATTCTGCCACGTTTTGTCTCTCCTTACTTTTGCAAACCTTAAGCTTGCTTTTTCCTTGCAAAAACTTTTTGGCAATCTTGAGAAACAGTAGCTCTTCAAGATTATCTTTATTTGCAGTAGAGGACAAATTATTTTAATAGGGTACTAACCTCTCTAATCAGTCTACAATGCGTTATGTATGAAGGGAGTTTTCAAGTGTGCGATGGAAGATGATGAAAGAAGATCTTGGAGTGTCAAACACTCAAGCTTGGGGATGCCCATGTGCACCCCCAATAAATATTCAAGGATACTCAAGCGTCTAAGCTTGGGGATGCCCCCGAGCATCCCCTTCTTCATCAACAATTATCAGTTTGTCTCTCGTTACACTATATTTTTATCACTTCATGCGTTATGTGCTATTCTTGGAGCGTCTCGCTCTTAGGTTTTGTTTTTTGTTTTCTTTAGCTTTTTTTGCTGTAGTAACAAGTTAGAGCCCATCATACTTACTCTTTTGTGTGGGAGAGATACACGCTCCGCTTGAATTAGAACTCCTCATAGGATTTTCATGCTTATTCTTTTAGCTGTGAGTTGTTCTTTTTCTTTTCTTAGCTGCTGCTTTGTTTAGTTGTAGTGCTTTAGTTTTTATAGAGCTTTGATTTTGTTTTAGGTCGAACGTTCTATAGGTTGCATGTTTTATCTTGTTAGAGAGTTTGCCTGTTGCACTGAGTTTTGTGTCTTGACTAGAAAGTAGGTAGTTGAAGTGGTTGTTCTCTTTGTAGTAGTAACTTGCAATAGTTTTGAGGTATTGATTAGAGTAATGTTTGAACTTTTGGTGTCAAGAGCTCGAGCCTATTAGTGATAGATGTCGTATTTTGGGCAATCCGTGTGTTTTTCGAAAACCAAAAACCCCTGTTGAGAACTCTAGCTACTAGATGGATCACTAACCTCTGGAGGGTTCGAATATTAGAGAACACTCACGTACCATGAGTCGAGGATGCGCAAGGATAACCAAACCCCCATACACTCCTCCTCGGGGTACTTGTCTCTCTCTGAACCTCCTGATTAGATTGAGAGTTACCGATAATAAGTGCATGAGTTCTTCAGACTAATGTGAGTATTCGAAAGTTGACACTTCCACCCACCTATACTTTTTCTAGCCTCTCCTGTGCCGTGCATTGCTCTCTTCTCACTCCGAGAGTTAGCGTCCACCTTCGCCGGTACATCCAAAACCTCGGCACGATACGCTCTGTCATCGTAAACCTCCTTATATCTTTCCTCAAAACAGCCACCATACCTACCTACAAGGCATTTCCATAGCCTTTCCGAGATACATTTTCATGAAACATCCATCTTCTCATGACTTGATCCTCATGTCATACATTCGCATCATGATAGTTATATCTTCTTTATGTGAGTACCTTTGTAAAGTGTGAAAGATCTCCTATATGCTTGTAAAATATAGAGTGTTGCCCCTAAAGTGAGGAAAAGATCCCAAAGAGGACAAAATCAAAAGATCCCAAAGAGGACAAATGAGAGTTAAATAGAAAGAGCCATTGAGGCACCAAAAAAATACAAAAAAATAGAAAAAAGAGAAAAATAAATAAAAAGAGAGAAGGGGGCACACTACTATTCCTTTTGAGTGATCCACACTAGTACTTCATCCTCTATCCCTTGTACTCCATAGAGATCATCATCATGCATATAGCTATGTGGTGACCTTCACACTAAAGAACTTGGCTTGTATATTCCAATGACGAGCCTCCTCAAACGAGCTCTAGGTCTTCTTGAGAAAGCAACTTGGATGCACCCCCACTAGTTCCCTTGGAGATATTTTAGTTCGCATGTGCATCTGTTGCATGGCAATCCCTACTCCCCACATCATATCTATCATATGGCCTTCTCTCGCCTAAGATTGTCCTCATTGATGTGAGCCTTTCACACCCTTTTTTGTCTTCCTCCTCCACCTTCTTTCTGTTTCTCCTTTTAGGTGTCAACTTTCTTGCTCACGCTCATCCATTGCATGAGTGCTCAAAATATAGAAAGGGAGTGGATCATTTTGACTTGTACTTGGCTAGTGGTCTGGGGATGAGTCAAGATAAGAATCCAAAGGGGACTAAGTGTGAAACTTTAGTAGATAGTTGTTCTCAACAACCTTATTTTTTTTCTCTCGTATTTCCCTATCCCTTGCTTGCACGCAAACACCATCTGGAGACATTCGAGTCACGGACAGCGAGAGCTCTTGCACCTTTTGTTCTTTTGTTACTTGTGTCAATGCTAATATAGACTCTTGCTTGTTAAGACTTGAATTGAATTGCATGCTTTGATTGCTTTACTTAAAAGTCTGTATATGGTTGTGTGTCATGTCACCACAGAAATTATGATTGTTATCATTTACCTACTCGAGGACGAGAAGGAATTAAGCTTGGGGATGTTGATACGTCCAAAACGTATCTATAATTTCTACTTGCTCCATGCATGTTTTGTGTGACTTTGCCATGTTTTGCTTGAACTTTCATACACTTTTGAGCATATTTGGACTAATCTATTAACCCAGTGCACCCAGCTACCAGCTGCTGTTTTCTGCTGTTTTTGTATTTCAGGTTTTCCGTCCATTAAAAGTGCTCCAAAAAATCCGGGAAATCAGATAAAAAATCAGCGCAATGGAAGCTTCCAGAATCACCAAAGGAGGGAAGGAGGGCCACCACCAGGCAGCCAGGAGGGCAGGTGGCGCGGCCCCACCCTGGGCCGCGCCAGGCACCCTCCTGACTACCTCGTGGCCCCTCTCGGTGCCCCCCGTCACCTATATTTACCCCCCGTGACGGAAACCGCTAATATCAATCCCTCTTTCGCGATCTCGCCTCTGTACCGCCGTCGCCGCCGTTTCAAGATCGGGGCTGCCTCGAGAAGCTGCTCCGGCGCCCTGCCGGGAGAAGCTACCCCCTCCGGGAGACCATCCATAGCCATGGACGCCTCCCGTATGTACCGTGAGTAGTTTCCCTTGGACCATGAGTCCGTGACCAGTAGCTATGTGATCTATCTCTCCCTTCTTTGTGCTTCCACTTTTGAGTCCTCGTGAGTTGCCTCACATGATCGAGGCACCTTTGTAATTTTCTGCTGTTGCTATGCTGAGTTTGTTGGGATCTGATGGATTATGAGACTATGTTCAGATTGTGATGAGTAATATATTTGGTTCTTCTCTTTTATATTTTGTTCTTGAGTAAATTCTTGCATGTTCTCCGTTGCCGTATTTTACTTTGGCCAAGTGATTTATTGCAACTCCAAGAGTGAGCGTTATGCTTGATTGTGGGTTCAACCCCTTGATGTCTAGCTTGAGTGACAGAAACATGAGACTAGGGGATGTGTTGTTGCCACCAGGGATAATACAACGATGCTTGTATCCACGGGTGCAAGGATTGTTTACTTTACGCAAAGTTCTTTTAATGAAGTTGTCTGTTGCTTTGAGCACTTTGGGTGCGATTCGCAACTTAATACCAACGAGATGTTCTGGATAGATATCTCAAGGTGGATGATTCGTAGTAGATGCAGATGGATTTCGGTCTACTTACCTTGGCGTACTGCCCATTGCTTTTGAGCCCATCCTTTCTTTGCAGCATAGTTAGCATTGCGGTGCCTTCATAATCCTGTCAATTGCCCAACTGTGATTTGTTTACCTCGCTAGCACTTTTATCGTCTTTTGGGAGAGAGACATCACTAGTGAAAATCACGTGACCTTGGTCCATCTTCATATAATTGTTTACACCATCAATTTACTTTCAATATTTACTTTTAGTTGCCACTATCATTTTCTCTTGCGTTGATCCTTTGTAAACAGCAAGGCCGGAGGAATTGACAACTCCTCTGTACTCGTTGGGAGCAAAGTTATTTGTTGATATGTGCAGGTCCACGTCAACTATCTAGCCCAAAGCTAATTTCTTGTGCAGTTGTCACCTTCTTGTATCTCTTGGAGCCCTACTGGTTCGATAACCTTGGTATCTTCACCGAGGGAAATTTTGTGCTACGCTACATCTCACCTTCCCCTTGGGGTAACCAACGAGAAGTGAGAGAACTATCCTCACCGTATCAGCCACCTATCTTAGCCTTCTCCCGCCTGCTTGACTTCTTAAACTCAACGGTCTTGTTGAACATCAAGATAGCGTGCTCCTTCTTGATCTCAACCTCAGCACTCTTCAGCATGGCGAACAACTCAGAAGGGGTTTTGGTCAACCCCTGCATGTTTTAGTTCAGCACAAAGCCTTTGTAGATAGGGGGAAGCGACTGCAACACCCTATCAACAGCAAGTTCATCTGGAATCTGACATTCCAGAGCATTCAAGCGTTGAGCGTAGCCAGACATCTTGACCATGTGCTCACTCACGCTGCCGTGCTCGTCCATCTTTGCTGAGAAGAAGGCTTCAGAAGCCTCATACCGTTCAGCCCTGGCTTGAGGTGCAAAGACCGCCTTGAGGTCGGTGATAATCTCATATGCACCCATCCTCTCAAAGTGTTTCTGCAGCTCAGCCTCCATGGAGTAGAGCATGCCACTCTGGACAAGGTTGTAATCATCAGTCTTGGAGAGATAGACATGCTTCTCATCCTGACTGGCATCATCTGCTGGTGCGTCACCTAACACGCCCTCTAGTACGTATGTCATTTTGAGGGGAACAAGGAGAATCCTCAGGGTGCGGAACCAGTTGGTGAAGTTTGACCCATCAGTTTTCAGTTTGTCTTTCTCTAGGAACGATCCTAAGTTGAACGAGGAGCGTGGTGCTTCCATCTACAAAGTTGATTCACAAGGATACATATTTAGACTTTTGTTCATAATGTGGAGTTTTAAATTTAATCTTCAAAAATTTAGAAAGCTCCCACTTAGATAAACACCTCTCAATTTAACTAAGTGATTACACAATCCCAGACCCCATACCTCCCCCGATCGTCACGGCCATCAGTATGCGACCCAGGTAGGCCTCTAAGCCAATCACATCAGGTATGTGACTCGTGCTCGATCTTTCGATCTACTGTGTTCCAGGCCCGCATCTACATACGTCAATCCTGCCAATCGAACCTTGATGTTAGCTGTTCAGCAAGGCCATATCTGCATATGCCAGGCTTGCCGAACCCAACCTCATGCGAACGGCGTTTAATATGTGTGACACCCGGTATGTACGGAATGTCGGCCATATGGGAGAACCTTCCAGGCGCTGTCGACCAAGGGAGCACACAATGTTGGTATTGTGAGAGATGGTCCTATTTGTGCTACCGTCGTCATATCTAGCATACTGGCATAAACAGGAAGTAAAACTGTAAATCATACAAACTATGATCCCCCTTCATGCAAACCAAAGTCAAACGCCTTTCTACTTTAGCTTGTGTAAGTTTTACGTGGCTGCTAGGGGTTTAGAGAGAGAACCGTTTCTATCCTGCGAAAAACATGCCACAACACCGTCTCCCATCCGTATCTATTACACCCCTGTAGGGGGCCTCCGTTGCAAACATCTTCGCATCGCTAATGCAGAGAGACAGACACCCCCCAGCCACTTTATATGGTACAAGCCATATGTCAAGCGTGGAACCAGTCTCGCGTAAACGCGTAAGGTCGGTCGGGGGTCGCTTCATCAAACATTGCCGCAACGCTAAATGAGTACACGTGGGAGGGTAACGAATGAAGATTTGATGCCCACATCCTAGATGTGTTCTACCCGTACAATACATCTACGCATAGCTAGCTATGATACCACTGTTGGGATACGGGGCAGAAAACACAAAATTTTCATACCTACGGTACCCTAACCCAAGATCTATGCTATGGCGATGTAAAGTAACGGAGGGAATCGTTGTTCATACCTTTGAAGACCGAAAGTGGGAAACGTTCTTGCGAATGTGGCTGGCGTGGACTCGGAACTACGACCTCCCTGTCGTGTAGTAGGCACCGGCTAGGATGAGTCCCAGTTGACCTCCAGCGATGAAGTAGCACCACAGGTGTAGTGCCTCGAAGAGATTATACACGTACGGTACAATCGATGTTCTTTCCGGGCCCCGAACCAGGCGAGCAGCGGAAGAAAGACGGATTCGGATCCCGACTCCAGCAGAGCGACGACCTGCCTTATGGTGGAGAACTCCAGTCCAGGTGCAGACTCCAAACAAGGGGAGTCTACTTCTAGGAAGGAGAAGGAGAGAGAGAAGAATAATTGTGTGTTGGAAAAAGGGGGGTGTACCCCTCCTTATATAGGCCAAGGGGGGTGCCATCCTCCTCCCCTCCCCCATGTGGGACTAAACTCCCAAGGGGGGGGAGTGCGCCGGCCTAGGGGGGGATGGGCCCCACCCTTGGCGCCAAGCCCAAGGGGGGAAACCCCCTCCTCCCCTAATGGGCCCCATAGGCCCATATAGTCTTTTTCCATTTTTTAATTATTTTAATATGTTTAAATATTTAATTCAGATAATTAAATAATAAAACATTATTAAAAAAAATTAAACTTTATTTTGAACCATTCAAAATGTCCGGAACAACTTCCGTCCTCCTCCGGAACTATTCCGGTGATTTCTCCTATTTCACCGATTTATCCTGAAACTGTCCTATGCATTGATTGCCAAGTGTAACACCCTAACGGTCCGGGAAACAGCAGACATGGTCGAGACTCTTCTCATTGACCAATGACTAGTTAGTTGGACCTGGTTACAATCCTTGACAGCCCCTGCGCTTCCATCGAATGAACTTCAATCGCTTTTGGAAACCGGTTAACGATACGACGTAATCCCTTTGTGCTGCGGTACTTTGTTTGTCCGAGGTTCGATCGTCGGTATCCCACATACCGTGTTCACATCTCGTTCACAACAAACAAGTTTACTCGTCTGTGCCTATTGCATCTCCCGTGACCTAGTCACCTTCTTGCAAGCTATTGATGCAATATCATCGAGTGGGCCCAGAGTACATGTCCTGTTACAAGGACTGACATATCCCGCTCTGATCTATTAACATACTCATCAACCATCTATTTCGGAATACCCAAAGTGCACCGTTATAGCCAGCATATTTCAGTCAGGTGGTGGGATACAAATCAAAGTCTCCTCATAGATGACAATTACGTATGATCATTATGGTCTAAGGACTAAGCCATATGTTACAAAGTCATCGCAACGCTGAACTATGTGACTCGATCACATTGCAATACATTAGGTGGGTTTATGTCCATCACATCATTCCCCTAATGACATGACCTCATTGTCAATGGACTTAAGTGTTGCCATGATCATGAAAGCTTGATCAATCAATTGCCCAATGAGATAGTTTACCCGAGTTAAACTACGGACCTATGTTTTATACTACACCTGTATTGTTATTTCCAAGTAATACAGTTATAGCACATTATAAAACGTATTATGAACAAAACGGATATGTGACAAATATCTTTATTAATTTGTCTCTAGGGCACATATCCAACATGAACATACCAAAACTACATGACACCGTTTGGTCCAAAGGATCACCAATCACTATACGCTCCTCCTCATACTTTAAATCACCATGCAACCTCGTAATAGCAACCGCAAATTTATTATTTCCATCCAATACTCTAGTGCACGCAACCATGGATCTTTCGTATTGTAAGTGCATCTAGTGCCCCTTTGAGGTTTTGGAGTATTTGATGACAAAACAGTTAAGGGACTTATGTGTTTGTGAGTATACACATGAGAGCAGTCCCTGAAGAAGAGGTTAACCACCGTTGTCGACCTTCCAAAATGTTGAGGAACATTGAAGAAATCGGAGTGTTTCCTGAAGACTGGCGAAGCGCAAAACCCTGAGGAAACAGGATCCTGAGGCATTCAGGTGATGCTGAAGAAGCCGTGCGTCATCCTGAGGCATCTAGCGCTGAAGCCGAAGTTGAAGCGTAGTCTACGTTAAGACTTTTATACTTCTTGAGTCGTAGGAAAACACCGCAATGTTGGAGGGGTTGAGGAAAATGAGTTCTGTATTTCTGAGGAAGTGCTCAAATAGAAATCCTGAAGAAAACCCTGAGGGATCTCCTGCAGAAGAAGTTCAGTTCCTCGTGTGTCTGAGACCTTGTTCTTCAGGACACTTAGGAATCTAACTTCGGTTGAGGAGTCAGGAAACTGCCAGTGCAGTTTTTCCTGAAGAAGAGAGAGAGAGAGAGAGAAAATACTTTGGACCATGCCACATGTTGCGTGGTAACAGGCTAGAACCTGTCTAGCAGGTGCGCACGATGGTAATTTCGTGCATGGGAATTTATGTCCTTTCACATGGGGTTGCTCCCCGGCTATAAATAGCCGCCCCCAGCCCCATTGGAGGGTTGGATGCTCCGAGAGAGAAACTGACACTTGTCAATTGAGAGAAACCCACCTCTGAGGATCCTGAAGAACCTAAGTGAGAAAAACCACAAGCCTGAGCAGTTGAGCATTTCTGAGGAAGTCGGTTCGAGTGATCCAAAGCTTTTTACTCTTGAAGACTTTGATCTTCCAGCCGGCGTAGGAGTCGTCGTTCTGAGGAAGTCAAGATGCAATTGTGACTTCCCTGAGTGAACGGAGTCTGTGAAGGTTTTGGGAGTCTACCTTGAAGACTCACCTAAGTAATTGGACGGAGTCTGGGGACTTTAGTTCAAGGAGAATAAGGTGAAGACTGTAAGGCTCGATATGCGGTAATGTTCCAAATCTAGATGTTTCCATCCAAATCCGGGGACGAAGCACATATCGGTCCCACCATGACATATGATAATGCCATATGCCCCGGATTTCCAACATGATATCACAACATTACAGCTACAAGGATACAACATCTCATACAATCGACATACAGCTGCCTTAAATACATTACATCAACGGAAGATACATGTCTGAGTACAGACTACAATCAAATGCCTAGTGGCAAAGGTAAAACACACCATTCCCGTAACCACACGGGTCCATGCTCTCTGCTGGGATCCGCCTAACTAGTCTTCGTCGAGTCTCCGCGAAAGTATCCAGAAGAAGGGTCGTCGAGCTCCTCTGTAGTCCAAGATCGTTGTATAACGTGTGTAAAAGAGAAAAGAAGGGGTGAGCTATATCAACAAGTCTTGTAACTAACTTCTCATGGTAAGATGGGGGTAGTGGTGAGGCTGCAGTCACACTGGCATTATATAAGTGGCTAACGATCTATTTTAGAGTAAGATGAGAACCAAGCATTCGTTGAGGAATCGCCTCCAACAAGTCTGCTATCAGCTACTTATGCAAGCATAACACCTATCCTAGCCTTGTCCTCCCCTTCGCATCCTGACGAAGAAGAAGCAGTCAAGGCACATATACATTGATCAAGTTATTAAGATTATCTCAGTTGTTGTTGTCTACGAATAAAGAGTACATCTCAAGTCGTCCATAACCGTGGACACGGCTTCTCAAAAAGATTTAACCCTGCAGGGGTGTACCAACTGCCCATTACAAGGCTCCGCACACACGCCCATCTCTCTCAGTTTCTACCCATCACAGGCAGCCATTTTATGATTTAGTCCCGAGAGATCCGGAACTGCAGGTCCCTGTACCTAACAACGCACAAATTCGGGTGCCCCCCGGGGAGTCGACACCCAATCCAAAAGTCGGCCACGCTCTCGGATCGGAATCTTCCGTCTGGACGAGGTCGGGGTAACTAACCCATCACTGTGGGAAGCCCCCTAGCTTCCAGGTGTGGACCAACAAAGGAACTATGTCTCTGCTGGCCCGAGTTGTTTGGAAATCTGCTGGGGTACCAACCAAGCACACACACGTTTTCAAATGGTAAATCAGCTTGGGCCACCACTAGAAATGTTTGAAGCTAGATAGGTAAGAAGAGGGGACCCCATAGCATCCCATACGCGGTTAGGCACACTCGTCAAGAGACACAATACCCGGAACTCGGGTCCTAGGTGACTCGAATGGAACAAAGCGTCGGGGCGGGATAGCCTAGACCTTCCATCATTCGTCGAATATAATCAACATTATAATAAGCATATCATCCACAACAGTATAATAATGTGATAGCCGAATCCAAGGAGTAAAAGGATAACAGTTGATAGCATCCTAGCATGCATATTAAGAAGTGGCTGAGTAGCGAGCAATAGTAACATAGCCGAACAAGGTTTGCTGGGATGTGGAGGACACGGCTATTTGAGTTTATTTGAGAGGCATGCATATGAAGTGGTAGGATCAATCAATCGTTCTATCCTACACCTAGGCGCGGGTGAGCTGAAAGTTATAAGCATGATATATGCTCCCCCTTACCCGATGAGAAGACGAAACCGAAGGTGTAGTCGATCGCAAGCTCGCATCGTCTCCGAGAGGTATATGCGGAAACACACAAGAAGGAAACACTGGAAAAGGCAATCGACGAGCAAGCATCTATTACTACGAAGCAATCATGACCAAACAACATCAAGAAGGCAACACGAGACAACGCACTACGGTATCGCATCTATCCTTGTGAGCGGTTACTAACAGGTTAAGTGGAGTATTCGTCACACACGACGATACCGCACATTTAGAATGGTTCAAGTTGCTTAGCTACACAACTGAGCAAAGGTTGTTAACATGGCATCTCACTCAAGCATGGCATATCACACAATCATGGAAAGAGTTGAAGCACAAAGTAAACTATCTATGCTAGTCAATTTAAGTGAGGTAAAATCCTAGACATGGCATATCGCTAAGAACCCCACAACAATTAAAGCATTTGGTACTGTTCTGCCCTAAACCATATTTTATCTTGGTTAACAACAACAAACAATGTCATCAACACAAAGAACATGAAATTCTAGTCAAGTTACATGTAAAGAACTCCCCAAACGGAGTTACGGTTAAAAAGATACAAGCATCCCAAGTTACGGGTACATGCTATTAACATCAGGGAGCATACTTTAGAGCAATGAAACAATTAGCTACTAAATGCAAAATGCATCAAAATGACATGTATTTACAGTAGACATGACAAGGAAGGCATGGCAACGAAGTTTCATGTATATGAGCATCAGGAACAAGTAATTGTAGCTCATGCAAAATGCAAGAAAATACTACTGGTCTAGGGACTTAGTGAAAAACAAAGGCATGTGACAGCAAACAGTAGGGTTGCACTTTAGGAGCTTGATAACTATATGAAGAACAATGATATCATGGCAAAGAAAAGCATGGCATCAAAGTACACATAACAAGGAGCAATTAATTACATTGGAGCTACTGCATATGAAGCATGGATCACTAACTATAAGGCATCAAAGTTGCAACTAAACATAAACAACAACACATGTTATCCAGGTCACCACTTTGGAGCAAGAAATAATATAGCTACAACAGGCAAACTTGACAAGGGAAAGCATATAATTTAAGTACACATGATGCTTAACACATACAAGAAAGAATCAACAGCATAGGCCCCATGGATGTGACACAATCATCAACCAAAGTTGCAATAAAATAACAACAACAACACTAAACATTCTGGTGCACACTTCAACAGAGGATTAATACATGCCAATCAATCCAAACATGATAAATAATTATACTACCATCTAGAGCACAGAGAGCACAATCATCCAAAAAATGAATCATGCCAATGCAATCTACGAGCTAACGGGAAAACGCTTTGCAAGAAGGCACTTGAGGCAAAAAAAACTGGGACTTTGAAATTTACAGGGGGAGCTCGGGCTGCTCGGATCTGGCCGAGCCATGGAGGGCTGGAGGTGGCCGGCGGTGCCCGTGACGGTCGGTGGAGAGGCTAGGGGCGTTGGGGACGACCAGGGATGGCGGAGGGCGACCGGATTCGGCCGTGGGCCGCCGGATCTGGGCCAGGAATGGCCGTGGCAGTGGCGGGGAACTCCATGGCGGTGAGCTCGAGCTCGAGCTCGGCCATGGATTCCATGGTTGTCCTGCGCGAGGGAAGAGGGAGGAGATGAGGTAGAGAAGAGAGAGGAGAAGAAGGAGGGGCGCGGGAGGACGTCGCCGGAGAGGGAGGGCGGCGGCCGGAGGCTCGCCAGCGTGCGACAGCGCGGGAGTAGAGGAGCTCCACGGGAGCCGCGGCGAGGCGGGCTAGCCGTGGGCCGGTTCGGGCTCGGCGGCGGACGGCCCGCGAATCCCGGTGCGGCCCGGCGGCGGACGGCCCGTGAATCCCGGTGCGGCCCGGCGGCGCTGGAGGTGGGAGGAGGCTGCTATGGGGGCGACATGGCCTCATCTGGGCCCTTGATGCTCAAATCTGACGGCTGAGAGGGATTTGAAGGCTAGGGTTTTGGATTTGGGGCAGATTTGGTGATTTTTGGAGGGGAGTGTCTGCAAATTTTGTTTAGGGAAACCCTAGAAGGGCTAGGAGAGGGTGGTGGTCTTTATATAGGCTGGCCTGGTTGGCGGGTTTACGCAAATGCCCCCGGTCTCTCTCGCTCGCGTCCGGTGAAATACGTTTCTCACCGTCGAGAGTCCATACGACCTTCGATTCGGGCGAAATCTCGAACCACGCGCTTAGCGCGACGAGCCCGTCAGTCCTACCTCACTTCGATACCGTTCCGAGAACATTTTCTGGCGCCCAATAAAATAATCCATTTAATTATTAAATGGGGTTTTTCGTTCCGATGACGATGGTTGGTCATGTGCCAGGAGTTACAACGGTGCTCGGGTGAAACCCGGTGTCGCAAAGGTCATATGCCATTTGGGAAAAAGGTTTAGTCACGCATCCGATACGAGAAAGAGGGGAAGAATATTCACCGATTAATAATTCGGCGAAGCACACACTGCAAACAATTCTAGCAATCAACAAAATAAAGCAACAAACATTTTTTTTAATTAGGATGGAATATCCAGGCTGTTACAAGACTATGTCTTCTGAGTTCAATCCCATCCTCTCCAACCATATGTAGAGTTGTCACAACAACTTGAACTGGTCCATCAAATCGGTGTCTTCAGTTCCCTGGTGCTATTTCTTCAAACTCTGCTCTTGTGTTTATGCGCTGATGACTTGTCCTGATGCCTTCCCTTCTAAGTTTCCTCAGTCCTGATTCCTCATGCATTGCATCAGTTACACTTTAGCTCTTTCGATTGAAGTTGTTTTTCCTGCAATATAATGCTTTGTAGTCATGTCTACATTCTGTAATGTTTCTGTGCTTCTTCGTTCTGTGAGTTTCCTCAATTTCGAATTGCCTCAGTCCTAAGGAAATTGAAATTCCTCAAGAAATTTGAAAATCTCCCATTCGCCCCCTCTGGTCGATATACTGCGCTTTCACATATTCACCTTGGAAAGATTTAAAAATAATTGGGGTGTACTCTTTGCTTGCTAGCACCGACATAGGTATGTGCATCTTGATTCTTGCTATGTTCTTCCTTGACTCAAATTCAGATTGCAATTCCTTTGTTCTTTTTACCTCCACCATCCTTTCAAAATGCTTCAAGAACCGAACAATATGAAAATCTGTTTTCAAATGGTTTTTCAATGAATTGTTGAAGCTCTCACTAAGTTGTGTACTTCTCACTCCCAAACTGAATACATCTCTCGTATAACACTCGGCCCATTTTTCTTTCACCTTGTAGATACTATCTAACCATGTTTGCTTATGCACTTTAAGTCTCATATTGGCAAATGCTTCTTCAAATTCTTCTTTGTCCTCATAGCCATACATGCAATCACCAAAATCGGTGAGAATATGAGACTCTTCATATTCATCTTCACCTTTCCCTTCATCCTTTCCTTGAATATTCCCTTCCCCTTCATCTTTTTCCTCACCTTTCAATGGACATAAATGTATGACAGCATTCTGCATTATATGGAAGGTGCACAATCCATGATATGATTCCGTGAAGACTTTCCCTATAGCTTTCCCCGTTGCTGCATCTTGATCCGTATAAATAGTTCTAGGTTGCCTTCCATTATGTGTAGCTAGAAACGTCTCAAAAGGCCATTTAAACGAGTCAAATGTTTCATCAAATAGGAGTGCATCACCAAAAATGGTGGTTTCTCTAAACTGATTGAGCCCAAGAAAAACACCAAATGGCATATATTCTTTGTTGGTGCCAAAAGTAGTGTCAAATGTGACAACATCACCAAAGTGTGCATAGTCAAGAACCATTTTAGCATCAGCCCAGAATATGTTGGTTATGTGCTCCTCACAGTTCAACTGCAGATCATGTTGGAAAGATGGATTTTCAACGATTTTGTCATGGAAATACTTCAACATACTACCGGCTTGTCCATAAGCCAACTCTCTCTGCCGCTTGGTTCGCAAATGGTTCTTTTGGTCACGACAAATGTAACCAAGGTTAAATGGTCCACCAGCAAGACGACAAGCTAACTCATGTGCAGGTTTGGGCATGATTCTAGAATCATCAGCAGCTTCTATGTCAAAAGCTTGTACTTCAGAAATATTTCTTTGTGATGACATCAGGTGGCAGGTTTGTGGCAATTGTAATCAATGATTGTGTTCCAACTCTATTTCTATGGCTTCATAATTTTTTTCCACTCGATCCTGTAAGAGCAAAGTTTTGCCCCCGTGTGTTTTGGATATTGTTGGACAAAACAGTAGAGGAACTAACAATGTTTTCTAGTATAAACAGTTGCATAGGTTCCTGAAGGACAAGCTATGTGATAAAGCTTCAGGGAAGGTCTTCAAGTTATCGAAGCATAACCCACGGAGCGAAGCTTAATCACGAAGGTTGACCCCCAAAAATGAAGGTGTCCTGAAGCTCTACTCATTGAAGGAAATGAAGAGGACGGCGCAAGACTTAGATGTTTTTGTGTAGTTCTTTTTCTGTTCCTTGAGTCATAGGACAAATCGTACTATCAAGAGGGGTATTTAGTTTGTGGACATCGAAGTCATTGAGAAAATGCTCAGATCAAATCCAAACCAAGTGAGAAGCCTGAGCGAAGAAATCTCATGTGCACTAAGTTAAGCTTCGGTAGCAAAGACTTCGTTCTTTGGCTTCTGAAGCAGAACTAAGTCCGTGAGTCAGCTTTACTTGTTCCTCAAGTAAAGTTGCGCTTTGATGACAAATCCGACCGTTGTGGACACGTGTCAAGCTGTCACCTCGGGTCAGTTTGGTCATTCCGCACCTCGGGATCGCCAACTATAAATACGCCGCCCCCTCCTCCATTTGAGGGTGGATGCTCTGAGATCATTCCAAGAGAGACTGAAGAGAGCACCCCAAAAACGCCACCGAAGCAAAACCCAAAATCCAAAATACTGAAGCCTAAGTCCCATAGATCTGAGTAGATTTGAGATGACTTAGGTGAAAGCTTGCTAGCCTTTTTATCTTGGAGAAATGCAATTCTCCTAGACGGTTAGAGTGTTGTTCTTCAGAGAGCGAAGAGTAATTGTCGCCTTGAAGTCCAGTTTGTCAAAGGTTTCGGTGATTTCCTCAATAATCAACCACGAGTGATGAACTGACCAAGCTCAAGGAGTTTGGTGCAGTGGAGCAACGGACGGAGAGAGATTTGCTCCAGGTGTTCAATCACCAGTCCCTCCAACCAGACGTAGCGCTTTGCAGAGCGTGAACTGGTCAAACAAACATCGCCGAGTCCCAGTTCGTTTTACTTCAAGCATTTACCTTCATTATTGCATTTTCTTCACTGTTATGCTTCAATGTGTTTTGATTCACTCATTTAGTTTTGCTTCCAGTTTTACTTCGCTATTCCGCACTGCTTATGCTTCACTTCAATAGTTTCAGTAGAAAATTTTGAAGTGATCATTCACCCCCTCCCCCTCTGATCACATACTTGGACTTTCAATTGGTATCAGAGCTAGTCACTCCCTACACTCTGTGTGTTTTGGATTAACCTCCTGGAGTGTCTTCAAGTATGTCTTTCGCAGCGATTCGCTCCGGCGAACCTATTCCTGTTTTCAATGGGAAGGACTACCCGTACTGGAAGGACAAGATGAAAAGAAATATCATGACTATCAACTCAACTGCCTGGCAAGTTGTCTTGTATGGAGTCACTGTTGCCGATGAGAAGGCCATCACCCCTGAAGAAGCAAAACTGATTGATCTTGATTCTGAAGTTTGGGTTTTCATCACCAATCACCTGACACCAGAAAAGTATCATGAAGTGAAGAACATTCCATCTGCCAAAGGTGTCTGGGACTATCTTGAAAAGATTGGTGAAGGTGTTTCTACCCAGAAAGATGCTAGAATTGACACACTCCGAAGCAAATTCTATCGCTTCAAGAGAAACGAGGGTGAAAAAGTCAGCTCCATTTACAGCAGACTCACAGCTCTTGCTAATGAGTTGATTTCCCTCGGTGCTGATGACATTACTCCTCACTCTGTTGTGAGAACTTTGCTTCGCTCATTGGATGACTCGTTTGATCACATTGTGCTGATGATCAAGGAAAGGACTGATTTCAGACGTCTTGTTGCCGCTGATATTCTTGAGAGACTCAATACCTTTGAAATGGAAGAAGATGAGAAACGTGACATAAATGGCTCTCGAAGAAAATCTCATGCCTTGAAAGCAAAAGCTTCGCGTCATTCTTCACCCGAAGTCAATTCTGCTTCAAGTGTCGAATCAGATGATCCTGCAAGCATTGGAAAAGATTTAGCACTGATTATGAGACGCTTCAACCGCTTCCAGAGAAAAGGTTTTTCTTCACCAAAGAAGAGTTATTCTTCAAGAAGCTCAACTCATTCATCTCACCGCTCATCCTCAAGAAGCTCTCCATCGAAGGACAACTGCTGCTACAAGTGCAAGAAGCCAAGTCACTACATTGCTGATTGCCCTCTGTGGGAAGCTGAGAACAAACCAAAGCATTTGCTCAGAGACTCCTCAACTAAGTCCCACAGATCTTCCAGAAGCTATGAATCCAAGAGACATGATTCCAGTTCTAGAAGAGATAAGAAGAAAGATTTTGATGATGACAAGAGGAAGAAGTATCACAATGTCGGGACCCGGGGTTAGCGTATGCAAGCCTCGCTACAACACAATCATATGGAGAGCCGAGAACCGTACCCACTTGTCTAAGCAGACAAGGCCAAGCACAGAACGTTCTCGGAAAGCATCGAACGTGAGGGGAATCCCATCCAGGCCGGATGATCAACTGAAATGGGTCCTCATCGTCCGCACACAAGTCTAAATGATATGGGTGGTGAACTCCCATACTCATAGACAAGTCGCCTCAACCATACTATCGATTGTATTATAACCCTTACATAGACTTACTCCAGCCCGATCACTTAGTCGGGGTCTAGGGCGGGCTCGGTCATACATCAAAGTGTGCACGTGACGGAGTCACGAACAATCGCATCGCGATGCCCCAAGCTGCGCACATATAAGGACCACTTGGTGTATAAAAGACCGCCAGCCAGATCACAACTAAGGTCTCGAAAACCCATACTAAGACATGCATGTTATAATCATACACGCAACACACATGTCCAGTATAAACAGCAGGTATCATTGCAATTCTCTACAAATTATACAACTTTATTGATAACTCTTACAGAGTGCACACAGAGATCAGAAGCATGTGATCCAACATTACAACAGACAAGCGGAAGCAAAGTAGGTCTGAGTACAGACAAGTTTAACAAATGGCTTAGAGAAGCCTTATCTAAAAACAAGCCCTCCACAAGGGAACCAGTCGTCTGACTGGGACTACACTAGCTTGGTCTTGGTCTGAGTCTTCATTCTTCGAGCTTCGGTTAGAAGTCACCATCGGGGTCGGTGGTTCATCTAAAACATAGAATAAGAAAACGTGAGTACAAAGTCGTACTCATCAAGACTTACGTAGGAGCTATACTACTCATGCACATGTATCAAGGAAAAGGGAGGTGGGGTTTCACTTGCAGAAGTGCCGGCTTTGACTTGGCTAGTCCTGAACTACGAGTACCAGACTTGAGGTAAGAAGCGTACACGAGTCCACTACATCTCTTCAACCAATTACACCACTATGATTACTTCCTCGACTTCCCCACGAGAAGCACACCATAGCACTCACGCTTATCTTGGTGTGTTTCAGAAGTATCCAGTTCAAGTTGTCTAATAATCAAGCTAAGCTTTACAAGCAGTCCTTAACCGCGGACGCGGCTATTCGAATAGTTTTGTTAACCCTGCAGGGGTGTACCGCTACACACACATGATCATCATTTACCGCCTTTGATCTCGACACCATTCAAGGGGTACCAGCGAGGATGCTCACCACAACTGTTACCTCATAGCCGATCTAGTCCGAGAAAGCCGCCTACCTGGGTTGGCTACCACTATCGTGAACCCGGCCGGTTTACCGAAGTGGACCCAAGTGATGTGTGCGTGGTGCATAAGCCGGTCTCGGATGAGCCGTTCTCTCACTTAGCATCCAGGCCACAGACCTACCAGAACTCCGAACTATTGCGACATCTGGACATCGAAAGGGATGAGTTAATAGGTTGAGAGGGGTCAGTGAGCCCAATGTGTGGTTGTACTCTTCATCTTGGATCACCACACAAGAACTCGGACTTAGGGCAGTGTTCAACGAGACAACCCACCGTGTACTCCTACACAGCCTCTCGTCGTTCGCCTTGTATTAGGGTAGATCCACCAACACTTTTCTACCATCATCATCATGATCACTACCATCCCGACTCACATAACATTATCAACATGGTATCATTCTAAGCATGCAATAAGCAGTAACAATTGCAGGGGCCACATGATATCAATCAACTCCTACATTTGCTAGGATTGTGGTTTGCTTACTACTGTGACAAAATGATAGGTCATGCAAAGGAACGGGTTCATCTATGCGGTAGAAACGCATCATGGTAATCATCCTAAACAATGCATAAGCGAAACATGAGAGGGAAGTGGGATTTTATCGACATGATCAATGGGGGTTTGCTTGCCTTGCTGACGAGGTTCGGGTTCGGGGTCTTCAACGAAGGGGGTGGCCTCCGATTCCGGTTGCACGTCTATTAGCAACATGACAATCATAGGATCAACATAATGTACAATGCACAATCACATGAATAAGATTGTAATGGTGATGTTCATGGTACTGATGTGTTGAGCATTCCATTTAAAAGGAGTATATTGCATTTGAAATGCAAATTCAAACTCCATTTGATTTATCGATGAAATTCCAATGCATTTGAATGCATGAATGTTCATTTGAAAAAGTTGATCATGAAGTGATGTTGTATAGTTGAGATAAAGCTTCTGATGTGTGGATGAATCCATCTAAAATAAATGTGTTGCAAAGTCATTTGCAAATTCACTCCAAATTTGAATTTGAAAAGGATCCATATGCATGTTTGCTACTCTTCACCCATTTTAAAATGGTCAAACATAGAAACAAGTTGCATATTCATAATCCTTGTATTTTTCTGATAATTTTAGACATATTATTTGTCCAATTTGGAGTTAAAATGAATTAGTTATGATTTTCTAAAGATTTGGCTATTTTCTGGATTTTCTGTAAATGATTTAATCAATTTAATTGACTTATTGCGCCAGGCTGACGTCATGCTGGCGTGGGGGGGGTGCTGACAGGTGGGCCTAGGCTGTCAGTGGGTTAGTTAACTAACCCGGTTAGTTCAAACTAACCAGGAATTAGTTAGTGGCCTGGGCCCAGTTGTCAGTGGGTTAGGGGGTCATTAGTGGGGTGGGGTTAGTGCTAACGACGCCGGCCACGTCATCTCGCCGGCGACGAGTCGGCGGCGACTCGCAGACGCGGCGGCGTCCATGGAAACGGTGCTCCCGGCCACCATTTCGCACGCCGAGACCACCAGAAGGCTTCCCGTGCTCGTCCGCACCACCTTGTGCACACGGGGAACCATGGGGGGTACTGTAGCCTCGCCGGCGACGTGCCCTAGCGGCGGCCGCGGCTCGGGCTCGAGGAAAAAGTTGCTGCGAGGGGAGAGCTTGAGCTAGCGCTGCATCAAACGACTCCTGGAGGTGCTGATGTGTGGAGCATTCCATTTAAAAGGAGTATATTGCATTTGAAATGCAAATTCAAACTCCATTTGATTTATCGATGAAATTCCAATGCATTTGAATGCATGAATGTTCATTTGAAAAAGTTGATCATGAAGTGATGTTGTATAGTTGAGATAAAGCTTCTGATGTTTGGATGAATCCATCTAAAATAAATGTGTTGCAAAGTCATTTGCAAATTCACTCCAAATTTGAATTTGAAAAGGATCCATATGCATGTTTGCTACTCTTCACCCATTTTAAAATGGTCAAACATAGAAACAAGTTGCATATTCATAATCCTTGTATTTTTCTGATAATTTTAGACATATTATTTGTCCAATTTGGAGTTAAAATGAATTAGTTATGATTTTCTAAAGATTTGGCTATTTTCTGGATTTTCTGTAAATGATTTAATCAATTTAATTGACTTATTGCGCCAGGCTGACGTCATGCTGGCGTGGGGGGGGGCTGACAGGTGGGCCTAGGCTGTCAGTGGGTTAGTTAACTAACCCGGTTAGTTTAAACTAACCAGGAATTTGTTAGTGGCCTGGGCCCAGTTGTCAGTGGGTTAGGGGGTCATTAGTGGGGTGGGGTTAGTGCTAACGACGCCGGCCACGTCATCTCGCCGGCGACGAGTCGGAGGCGACTCGCAGACGCGGCGGCGTCCATGGAAACGGTGCTCCCGGCCACCATTTCGCACGCCGAGACCACCAGAAGGCTTCCCGTGCTCGTCCGCACCACCTTGTGCACACCGGGAACCATGGGGGGCACTGTAGCCTCGCCGGCGACGTGCCCTAGCCGCGGCCGCGGCTCGGGCTCGACGAAAAAGTTGCTTCGGAAGGAGAGCTTGAGCTAGCGCTGCATCAAACGACTCCTGGAGGTGCCAGGAGCACGTTGGACATCACGGGGGTGGCGGAGGGGTACTGGAACCTCCTCGTCGTCGTTCATGGCGGCGGTGCTCTTCGTTCCTCATGGCAAACGGCGATAGAGTACGGGAGGGAGACCCTGGGATATCTAGGTTGAATTAGAAGCTCACCACCAGTGTGCTGGTGGTGACGGCGAGGCTGGGGAGGGTCTGTAGGCGACGAATTTGACGACGACGTGCGGCGGCTCCGGCGAGACGATGGCGAGGATTGCGACGGCCTCGGGATCGATTAGACCTACATCTTCTCCAGATCGAGGAAGTCGACGATGCTGCGCATGATGGACAAGCTCTTCTGGTCTAGCTCTGGCGTTGGCTGCGTTTCCCGTCGACGACGAACTGCGGCGGCGCTCGGGTGGTTTGGGGAAAACGCACAGGGGGCGGGAGAGACTGTGGCGAGAGGAGGAGAGGGATGCACGGCTTCTAGGCATCACCGTGGCGCAAGGATAGGGCTCGAGGACGTCTAGAACGTCCTCGACGTCGCGGTGGCGGCCGCCGCGCGCTCTCGGCTCGCCACCGAGCAGCTTGAAGAAGACGACAGACGAGCTCGCGGGCTTGGCCAGGCTGGTGGGCCGCTGGGCGATGAGTTGGGCCACTTCGGCCAGGTAAGTCCTTTTTCTTTTCTTTTCTGTTTTCTTTTCTGACATTTGTTGTGCCTTGCAATAAAAAAATAGCTAGGCATTTTTATAAATGCCCCAAATTTTTATGTGGCCTCTAGATATATATAGCTAGCCACTTATAAAGTTTGGACATTTTTAAAATTCAAATTATTTGAACTTTAATTCAAATAGGGTTTTAAATTTAAATCCATGCTCCTGTTTGAATATTTGAAAAATCCATGAGCATGGGTTTGGTCCCACATCACCTGATATGTGATCACACTCATTTATGGGAGTTTTCAAAAATACAAAAGGAATTTTTGGAGCAACTTTTTATCTGGCCATTTGAATTAATTCATCTGGGGGGTGTTCTCTCTCCCATTTGATTTCTTTTTAAATTTTTATCATGATGCAAAGGCCTATGCTTAACCTAGCACATACCTAACTTGGGGTTGTGACACACAAGAAGCGTGAGGGTTCTTCATCGAAGACTTACTCGTCTCGTCGAAGCAGCTCTCACCATGCCAAGGCCTATCTGGGAAAGGAGATGAACTCTGAAGACGAAGCCTCTGGGTCCGAAGCTCAATCAGGCTCAAGGTCTGGGTCTGGGTCCGAATCAGATGGTGTTGCTGGTTTGGCATTCGCTTCAGCAGATGCTTCGGCAAAAGCTTCGAGCTCATTCTTCACCAACAACAGTAGTGAAGATGAATCTCCTGCATATTGCTTCATGGCCAAGGCGAAGGTATCTTCATCGAAATCTAACTATGATACTTCTGATTGTTCTTCATATGACAGTGATTCAAAGATAAGCTATGCTAAACTTGCTAAAATTGCTTCAATCCAACAAGATGAACTTGATTCACTAAGCAAAACCACTAAGAAATCAGAAACTCTGTTGATCGATGAGATAGAGAAAGGTCAAACTTTAACTAATGAGCATGAAGCTCTGAAAGAAAAGTTTGAACAATTATCCTCTCGGCATGATCTTCTTTCACTTGATTATGAGAAGCTCACCTATGAATTTCTTCAGAGGAAAATGGCTCTCGAAAAACTGAAAGAGGTTCATGAAGAGTTGGAAAATGTCAATCTCTCTCTCATGGCTCAACAAGGTTCTGAAGCAAATCATAAAACTGAATCACCTTGTTTGGATTGTTTGGAACGAAGCAAAATTGATTCCAAAGGCAAAGCTCCTATTGTTATTGATGATACTAATGCCTCTGATGAGGAAAATCCTGCTGTTACCGAGGAACTCCTCAGGTTGAAAAACTTATTTGAAACAGGCATGTTCAAAAGTGTGCAAGGCCACCAGTATCTCTGTGATATCCTGAGGAAGGCTCTCCTTCACAGGAATCCCAGAAATGAAGGTGTTGGTTTCGAAAGAAAGATAAACCCTGATGGCACCTATTGGGAACCTGAGCAGTATCCCAAGACTGTTTGGGTCCTTGGGAAGGGAAACCCCATTGATATAGCTAACCTTTCAGGTTTTGATTGCAAGATGAACAAAGCTATTGTAGACGAATCACTTGATTCTGACTACAAGCTCATCAAAGATGAACAGGGAAACGTTACAGCTGACTATGTTGGTACTCCTCCTAAGAATGGCTTCTATAAGAGGAAAATATGGGTGCAGAAAGCACTTGTGGAAAAACTTCCTGCTCACCATACCATGCAGGGAAAGTCTTCGGTACCACCGAATCATTTCTATTCTCTTGAAACGAGAAATGATCCTCTGGTGACCGAATCAAATGTTCCGCAGAAGAAATACTATCGCACTGGTCGTCATACTTATCGTCCTCATAATAATCATACTAAGATTGCATATGCTCATTCTTATGCTAACCATTCGCAGAGGACTTACATTTATGGTGTGCTTGATGGTACAACGAAGCAATACACTCCTGTTCGATTTAATATTGCTTCAACCAGTGGTTCAACATCTTCTCAGTCACCTGCTCGTTTGTGGGTGGTTAAGAAGAACTAATTCTTCTGCAGGGCTATGTCTCCGATGGATCCGAATGGGTCATGGATAGTGGTTGCACAAATCATATGACCGGAGACAAGGAGTTATTCACCGAAGAAAAATTATCTCACTCTTCTCAGAAGTACATTACCTTCGGTGATAACAACAAGGGTAAAGTTTTAGGTTTGGGTAAGGTTGCCATATTGAAATATAAGCACATTGACAAGGTTATGCTAGTCCAATCCCTTGGATATAATCTAATGTCTATTTCGAAGTTATGAGATATGGGTATGCTTGTTCTATTTTCTGCTTCGCGTTGTGTTGTCTTTTCACAGGATGACTATGCGTTTGTCTTCGAGGGTTACCGAAAAGGAGACTTATACATTATTGATTTTTCTTCGGGCCCTGCTGTATCCACATGCTTAATGGCAAAAGCTTCATCTGGTTGGTTATGGCATCGAAGACTTGGTCATGCAGGGATGAGAAATCTTCATAACTTAGTGAAGAAAAATCATGTTATTGGCCTTAGCGAAGTTAAATTCGACAAGGATCGTCTCTGCAGTGCTTGTGAAGCTAGTAAAATTACGAAGAAACATTATTCAGCGAATACTATCATGACTACCACTCGTCCTCTTGAATTTCTTCATATGGATCTTTTTGGCCCTCAAAATTATGCAAGCCTAGGAGGAAACAAATATGGTCTTGTTATTGTTGATGATTTCTCTCGTTATACTTGGGTTTTCTTTTTAGATGACAAGAGCAAAGTTGTTGAAATCTTCAAGTCATTTTCCAAGAGAGCTCAAATAGAATATGAATTATTTCTGAAGCATATCCGAAGTGATAATGGAACTGAATTCAAAAATACTCATATTGAAGATTTTCTTGATGATCATGGTTTTACTCATGAGTTATCTGCTGCTTATACACCTCAACAGAATGGTGTTGTCGAAAGGAAGAATAGAAATCTCATTGAGATGGCCAGAACCATGCTTGCTGAATACAAGACTCCTATTAGGTTCTGGGCCGAAGCAATTAACACAGCTTGTCATATCATCAACAAGGTTTACCTTCACAAATTTCTGAAGAAGACTTCACATGAGCTTATCACTGGTAACAAACCAAATGTTTCGTACCTTAGGGTATTTGGTGCTCCATGCTTTATTAGAGATATGAATCATAGCTCCAAATTTGCCCCTAAGGCACATGAAGGTTTTCTTTTAGGTTATGGCTCAAACTCTCACACCTACAGAGTCTATAACTCTCACTTTGGGAAAGTTATGGAAACTGTGAATGTGAGGTTTGATGAAACTAATGGCTCTCAAAAAGAGCATTTGCCTCATGATCTAGAGGAACCTCCTCTTGATGAAGTGATCAGGTCCATGGCTATTGGAGAGATTCGCCCTGTTGAAGCCAATGCTCGTCTAGTTAATAGGGATGATGATGGTCCAATGTTCCCACACATAGCCCGGGGCGCTGGAGATCAACATCCTGAAGCTTATGATGAACAGGACGAAGAAGAACAAAGGAACGAAGGAAATGCTAATCCCGAAGGAAATGCTGAAGCTGAAGGTGAAGCAGATCCTGAAGCTGAAGCAGATCCTGAAGCAGAAGCTGAGCCTGAAGCTAATGATTCGACCTTATCACGAGTTCGAAGAAGAGTTGATGTTGATTCGATCCTTGAAGAAATTCATCAACCAGGTCGTCCCACAACTCGCTCTCGTACACGTTTGGCTAACTTATGTGGAAACTTTTCGTTTGTCTCCATGCTAGAACCTTCAAAGTTTGATGAAGCCATGAAGGATCCAGATTGGTTAACTGCCATGCTCGAAGAACTTAACCAGTTCGAGCGAAACAAAGTCTGGTCCTTAGTTGATAGACCTAATCCCACGAAGCACAACATCATTGGTACAAAGTGGATTTTTCACAATAAGCAAGATGAAGACGGTATAGTGGTAAGGAACAAAGCACGTCTGGTAGCACAAGGTTACACCCAAATCGAAGGTATTGATTTCGGCGAAACTTATGCTCCAGTTGCTCGTCTCGAATCCATTCGTGTTATGCTTGCTTTTGCAAATTTCAATGGTATTCTGCTTTATCAAATGGATGTGAAAAGTGCTTTTCTTAACGGAGAAATCGAGGAAGAAGTGTATGTTATGCAGCCTCCAGGTTTTGAAGACCCGAAGAAACCCGACATGGTGTATAGGTTACACAAGGCCCTCTATGGGTTGAAGCAAGCACCTCGTGCTTGGTACGACACATTGAAGGATTTCCTTCTGAAGAAAGGCTTCAAACCAGGAACCACTGACCCAACGCTTTTCACTCGATCTTATAATGGTGATTTGTTTGTATGTCAAATATATGTAGATGATATCATTTTTGGATGCACTAACACTGAAATCAGCGAAGAATTTGCCAAAATGATGTCAAAGAAATATGAGATGTCTATGATGGGTGAATTGAAGTTCTTCCTTGGACTTCAAATCCGTCAACAGAAGAATGGCACCTTTATTTCTCAAGAAAAATATCTCAAGGATTGCCTGAAGAAGTTTGGTCTTACTGAATGCAAAACCATTAAGACGCCTATGCCTACCAATGGCTTCTTAGATGCAGATGAGAAGGGCAAAGCCTTCGACCAGAAGAAATATCGGTCTATGATCGGATCTCTTTTATATCTTTGTGCATCTATACCTGACATTATGCTTTCAGTATGTATTTGTGCTCGTTTTCAGGCAAATCCAAAGGAATCACATCATACTGTTGTAAAGCAAATTCTTCGTTATCTTGCTCACACACCTACCTTGGGGTTGTGGTATCCCAAGGGAGCTCAGTTTGATCTCATTGGCTATTCTGACTCTGACTGGGCTGGTGATCGTGTGGATAGGAAATCAACTTCAGGGACTTGTCATTTCCTTGGAAGATCACTTGTGTGTTGGGCTTCAAAGAAGCAAAACTGTGTTTCAATATCTACTGCTGAAGCCGAATACATTGCTGCTGGGTCATGCTGTACTCAGATTCTATGGCTGAAGCAAACGCTGAAGGATTATGGTATTCATGTGAATAAAATTACACTCCTATGTGATAATGAGAGTGCAATCAAAATTGCCCACAATCCTGTACAACACTCTCGCACGAAGCATATTGACATTCGCCATCATTTTCTTCGTGATCATGTTCAGCGTGAACATATTGTTATTAGTCATGTCAGAACTGAAGATCAACTGGCAGACATATTCACGAAACCATTGGATGAGAAAAGGTTCTGTACGTTAAGGTGTGAGCTCAATATATTGGACTCACGCCATGTACTATAAGGCCGAACCTTTTTACTTCTGTATATATATTCATTTACCTCGTTTCTTACCAATTTAGTTTCGTTGTTTGTTTTTGCTTCGTTTAGTTTATTTTTATTTCGCTTGGTTTTAGTCCTCTATGCTTATCACCTTTTGCTTCGTTTGGTTTTTCTTCGAGGTGATAAGTTTCGGACCCTACCCTTTCTATTATCTTTCTTTCTTATTCTGTCTGTCCAGAATGGTTGAGCACAATTGAAACGGAAAGTATTTTGCTTCGAACATCATTGAGTTCCGAATCAAATGCTTCCAATTCTTATCGAAGTTTTTACTCAAGTCGAGGACATTTTCTTCGGTCGTTGAGATCCCATCAAATCCGGGTCGTTGTGATTTTCTCGCGATTCTCCAAGAAATCCTTGCCGTAGAATCCGGAGAGACAGACGCTGGGGGCCATTCGATCTGATCTGACAGCTCCTTCCAGACCAGCCTATATAAGGCATCTCACCCCAGCGAATCCATCCCACCTCATTCGCATCTCCCCGGAACCCTCTCTCTCCTGAGCGCCGCTGAGCTCTTCGTCCCCGTCGCCGTTCTCGCCGCTTCACTGCCGGAAGAGCGCCGCCGTGGACTTCACGTCGTCGACGAGCACGTCCTCACCGCTCATCGCCGCCGTAACTGCTCGACGCCACCGAGTTAGGGTACGCCGAGCCACGATCCAATCTCCATCCCTCTGTTCTTCCGTTTCCCGATTGGATCCGTGTTCTTAGTCTTTTTGGATGATTTCTTTAGGTTTCTTTAATCCGTTGGATCGTTGCACTGTTGGGAAATCTGTTTCTGCTAGTCAAAGGTTTCCATCCCGATTCAGGTTAGAAATTAGGGTTAGAATCCATCTGTTCTGTGTTAGGGTTTTAGCTTATCATTGCATAAGGTTAAGTCTAGCTCAGAACAGACTAGAATCTTTACCCAAATTCTTCTCTGAATCTCTTGTCAAAGCTTTTGTTTTTGGATCGAAACTCTTGCTGGTGCTCATTCCATACTCGCCTTTTTCCCTCGCTACCTTTGTGCTTTTCACAGGATGTCTGCTGAGTTAGGCTTCGGAAATGAGTCACCCAATCTTGACCAC
This sequence comes from Bromus sterilis, assembly GCA_950022295.1. NCBI lineage: Eukaryota > Viridiplantae > Streptophyta > Magnoliopsida > Poales > Poaceae > Bromus > Bromus sterilis. The sequence goes on along the minus strand of OX465599.1, from coordinate 238,066,614 downwards.
ATCAACGAAGCAGAACGGTCTGCTCCGAAGAAGAAAGGAGGCAGAATGAAGGAAACTAACAACACCAGAGGCATCCCCGAATCCATTCGTCTTGCTCTGGGTTATGACACGCCTCCTGGAGAAACCAAGGATCAGCGCAAGAATCGTCTGCAAAACATTCGCCGGTACTGGGCTGTTAGATGGTACAAGTACAAGAGCATCCCTACCTGGAAGTGGGCTATGCAGTTTGCCTTCAGTCCACCCTATCAGCATACTTCGGCCATGTGCAGTCAGTACACCGAAGAGAATCGCCACCTTTACTACCCAGTTCCACCGAAGCTTCCTCACCCCAACACTCTCAAAACACCAGATGATTATCCAGAAGAGCAAGAACGATTGAGGATTGCTGCTGAAATCAAAAGACTCAAAGAAGAGAAGAAGGCAGCCAAGATGACTGAAGCTGAAGCCCATGATGAAGGGCCTAGCTCGAAGAAGAAGAAGAAGAAGAAGCTGAAGAAGAAATCTGCTTCTCCTCCCCATGCTACCACAGAAGACGAAGAGCATGTCAGACTAGAGCAAGCTGCTCTGGAAGATTCAATCATGGACGAATCAAATGCTGCTGACAACGAATCAGAATTCGAAGCAGATGATGAATCTGATGATCCTGCTCCCCCCAAGAAGCAAAGACTTCAGATCCCTCTGAAGAAGAAGCCAGGAGAGAAACCTGATGCTAAGGGGATTAAGTTTCAAGACCCCAAGGACAAGTCTTCTGCTCGCCCCACCATTGATTTGTCAAACTTGGTGGTTGCGAAGCCCTTGGCCTCCAAGCCACCGGCTGATGCCCTCAACACTGAGAGGTGTTCGAAGCAGAAGCACGACCCCGCCAAGAAACAACCTGCAAAGGCATCAGCATCAACGAAGCCCAAGCAGTCTGCTGCAACAAACCCTTCAGCGAAGCACAAGCTCACTGAAGAAGAATTGAGACAGAAAGACCTCGAAGAGGCACTTGAGCGCAACATTCTTGCTCGAAGCTCAGCTGAGAAGAAGAAGGCAGATGAGGATGCTGCCAGAAATCAAAAGGAGTTGGACTCCACTAAATTGGCTGCGGAGAAGGCTGAGACGAAGCGCAAGCTAGCCGAAGCCGCAAAGAACGAAGAAAAAGCTGCCGCTGAAACTAAACAGCTGGCAGAGCATGAAACTAAACAAAAGGCTACTTTAGACAGCCTCAGAACAAAGAAAGCAGAGAAAGCTGCTAGGGCAAGTCAGAAGAAGCCCGTTGTTGACATGACTCCCTCCTCTATTCCATCGAAGCAGAAAGGCATATCTCTGCCTGAAGCTCAAACTGAAGGTGATCGTCAGAGTGACCATCAGTTCCCTGACCCACGTGAAGGCGAACTCTGGGATCAGTTGGGCATCACTGAAGCCCTTTGGGAGAAGTGTGCAGCTGAAGATCCTGATGTTGTTGATCTTGGAGAAGTATACATCTCCAGATCCATCGAAGCAATGATCACCACAATGATCAGCCAGCTGAAGGATCTGCATTCTAGAGACAGGGCTGAAAACAAAAAAGATTCACAACTATCAGAAGCGAGCTGAATCAGAACCTGATGAAGAATTCAAACAGCACGCTCTGAAGTTGCTTCAGCAAGTGACGGATGTCAATTCCACGACCAAGAACAACATCAAAATCTTCAAAGGCAAAATCAAGGCTGTTGTGGATGATATGGTGAAGACCCATAATGCATCTATTATGGAAAGAGATTCGCGGAAACGCAAGGCTTCGCCCGAAGCTGAACGTGTTGTTGCTCCGGCACCATCTCCCAAGCCTTCTGCATCTAAGGCATCAGGTCCTTCACCCAAGAAGAGGACCACAAAGAAGCGCAAGGTTACTTTGGCCTCAGCCGCAGACATGGATACCAGTGATGAACAGCCCCAGGAAACCCCTGAAGCAGTTCCCACTCCTACACCAAAGCCAAAGCCATCCAAGCCCACATCAAAGCCTTCAGCTCCAACCACCAAGACTCCCACACCTCCTCCTACCCGAACCACTCCCAAACAAACTCCACCACAAAGAGCTCCTACCCCAACTCCAACGCCTGCACGAAACCCCACACCCATACCACCCCGTGTTCCCACACCCATCCGTGCTCCAACCCCCAAACCACAAAGGATTCCCACTCCACCAGTTGCTCCCGCACCACCTCCATCACCTCCCCGTGAAACTAATGCACCCTCACCAACCCACTCCAGAACCCATGTATCCCGAGATTTTTCCCCTGCCAGAACAGTTCAAGATTCTGAAGCACATGTGCCCAATACCGAAGCACATGATGACGAAGAAGAACAAGTTCAGATTTTGAATCTATCGCAAGAGCAAGCGCTTATAGTCGCTCAATCTGCTGGCCCTTCAAGAGCCAACCCTATTGCTCCTCTGCAAAGGATTCGCGCGCGTTCGCGCCCCTGCCAAGATACCCAGCTTGACTCCAATTACCCTCGTGAAACTTTTCCTATTTTCAAGGGTGCTGGTTATTCTTCAAGACATGGCCCGGACTTCAACTTGGAACAACATCAGAAGCGCCACCGTTTCTTTGGTGTCAGTCCATATGCTTCAGACCGCACAGCTGATGATCTTCGCTTCTGGACTGCAGAACAACAAATCTTATACACCAAAGTCTTCTGTCAGCAAGGAGTTCTGTTTAGGCATAAATTTCTGGATATGCGAAGTCTTTCCACTGCCTCTTGCTTTCACAACGTCGCTGAAACTATTGAGAATCAGAATTTGACTCGGTTGTTTGCTTTGAGCACTCCCTTCAATTCTGAACTTATCAAGCAATTTTATGCAACTCTCTATGTTTCTGGTGAAGCAAATGAACCCAGCTCATGGACGCTGGAATGGATGATTCAAGGCAAAGTCTTCAGGACGTCCTCAGCTGAATTCATGGAGATTGTCAACATTCCAAGGCATTCTGGAGTCCAAGAAAAGATTCACTTAGAACCTGATATGTCAGTCGAAGAATTTTCTACTCTGTTGGACCCCGAAGTCACTGCAAGCTACATTCCTGAAAACATTCGCCCAAAGCATTTGAACTTCATTTCAAGGACTTGGTTCTACATCTTGTCCAACTCATTGATCCCTTTGAGTACTGCTTCGGAAGAATCAAACATTTATCCAGAGACAAGGCATGCCATTATGAAGCTCACACATGGTCTCATATTTGACTTTGAGGATTGCTTCCTTAGGAATTTGGTTCATGCAGCAGAGCTACCTTTCACACTGAAACCTTATGCTCCCTGGCTGCAAGTTGTATGTAACTATGGTTGGAACGAAGACTTTGTGGCTCGCCATCATCCGAAGCTTTTCCTCCCACCAGTGCGTGACTCTTTGGAATTGCTGAGGAAACCCAATGATCCATTTGCCACATATGTTGGTGTACGCCATGAAGTCAATGAGCGAAACTTATCCAAGAAGTTCCAGAAAGACTGCCATCCTTTTGAAGTTAACCTTCGATCGCAGCAGATGCTTGAAAACTACATTGAAGCCAATCAGCGCCAAATGCAATTCCTTGCTGATGAGATAAACAGAGTTGGTAATATTGCTCTCAACAACAATCAGTATTTGCGTGTTCTCAAACGCCATTCCTGGAAGGGGCTCCGGAAGTTCAACTCTGTGAAAGGCCTTCGTAAAGATCGCATCTACAAAGAGTATACGCACCTCCAGCGAAACTTTTCTCGTGATGACTCAGTGGACCGCCCGAATCAGAAGATCCCTCCCTTGCACAAGATTGATGAAGTATTCTTCATCAACGAACCTGAACCAATCCGGCCTGATACCGTCTCCGAGAATGACTCCATCACTTCAAAGGACACCGACGGCCTCGACGACAGCGACCTCGACATCAACCTCATCACTCAGACACGCCATGAAGCTATTCCTACGTCTTCTTCCAAAGAAGAATCCTCCGGCGATCAGTCTTCGTCGGATGAGTCTTCGTCAAGCACAGCTTCGTCAGGTTCTCAGGGTGCTGATGCCGCGCAATAGATCTCTCGAACCTTTTCTCGACCTTTTGTCCAATCATTGACAAAAAGGGGGAGAATGAGGGCATCGATGAGTTAGTTTTGCATCGGGGAAAGAGTTTTGCTATTTGCTTCGTTTGGTTAAGTTACGACAAACATTCCATTCCTTTCGATTGGGTTGTAACTTAAGTTTAACTTCGGTCATGCTACTCCTGTGCTACACTTAAGTTTTAATAACCCCTTTGCTTGCAAGTATTGCTTCGTATCTTCTATCTTGCAGGTGGTTATTATTTTCTAAGTCACAGGTCATTGGAAGCAATTGCATACTTCCTGGATATATATCTTCAATGCAATTGTATTCGCTAAGATATTTTGTTTTGCTCCCCACCGAAGAAAATTTATCTCAAGAATTAACTTCGATTATATAAATCTTCGATGCTTGTATTCAGGGGGAGCCAAAAGCTTCATATCTTAGAGTTTGTCCCATCACTTCACAAAAACTTCAATATCTTTTATCGGTGCCTGTTTTGTCAACAATAGTCCAAAAAGGGGGAGATTGTAAGAGCAAAGTTTTGCCCCCGTGTGTTTTGGATATTGTTGGACAAAACAGTAGAGGAACTAACAATGTTTTCTAGTATAAATAGTTGCATAGGTTCCTGAAGGACAAGCTATGTGATAAAGCTTCAGGGAAGGTCTTCAAGTTATCGAAGCATAACCCACGGAGCGAAGCTTAATCACGAAGGTTGACCCCCAAAAATGAAGGTGTCCTGAAGCTCTACTCATTGAAGGAAATGAAGAGGACGGCGCAAGACTTAGATGTTTTTGTGTAGTTATTTTTCTATTCCTTGAGTCATAGGACAAACCGTACTATCAAGAGGGGTATTTAGTTTGTGGACATCGAAGTCATTGAGAAAATGCTCAGATCAAATCCAAACCAAGTGAGAAGCCTGAGCGAAGAAATCTCATGTGCACTAAGTTAAGCTTCAGTAGCAAAGAATTCGTTCTTTGGCTTCTGAAGCAGAACTAAGTCCGTGAGTCATCTTTACTTGTTCCTCAAGTAAAGTTGCACTTTGATGACAAATCCGACCGTTGTGGACACGTGTCAAGCTGTCACCTCGGGTCAGTTTGGTCATTCCACACCTCGGGATAGCCAACTATAAATACGCCGCCCCCTTCTCCATTTGAGGGTGGCTGCTTTGAGATCATTCCAAGAGAGACTGAAGAGAGCACCCCAAAAACGCCACCGAAGCAAAACCCAAAATCCAGAATACTGAAGCCTAAGTCCCATTGATCTGAGTAGATTTGAGATGAATTAGGTGAAAGCTTGCTAGCCTTTTTATCTTGGAGAACTGCAATTCTCCTAGACGGTTAGAGTGTTGTTTTCAGAGAGCGAAGAGTAATTGTCGCCTCAAAGTCCAGTTTGTCAAAGGTTTCGGTGATTTCCTCAATAATCAACCACGAGTGATGAACTGACCAAGCTCAAGGAGTTTGGTGCAGTGGAGCAACGGACGGAGAGAGATTTTCTCCAGGTGTTCAATCACCAGTCCCTCCAACCAGACGTAGCGCTTTGCAGAGCGTGAACTGGTCGAACAAACATCGCCGAGTCCCAGTTCATTTTACTTCAAGCATTTACCTTCAGTATTGCATTTGCTTCACTGTTATGCTTCAATGTGTTTTGATTCACTCATTTAGTTTCGCTTCCAGTTTTACTTCGCTATTCCGCACTGCTTATGCTTCACTTCAATAGTTTCAGTAGAAAATTTTGAAGTGATCATTCACCCCCTCCCCCTCTGATCACATACTTGGACTTTCAGATCCAATGACAAAATCATCCAAGTTGTGCAATTTGTTCTTGTTTCAGCCCTCATACACTTTGGCACATGATCCAATGTTATCCCCTTTTTTTCGAATACCTTCTTTGGAACAAACAAATCTACATGAAGTCACTTCACCATCAATCTTGCTTACATTTTTGTTTCTCTTCCTCACATAAAACCCTGCACGGCCTCCATATGCTATCCAAAACTCCCAGCCTTCATCCAGATTTATGAACTTCATACCAATTTGAGGTGTCCCTTTGCCAATTTCTCCCATTGCCAACACTTGTAAATGCAGAAAAATAACCAAATCAGGTAATCTGGAACACCTTACATTGCATAACTCTATAAGAAGGCAGTAGATGAATGCACAACACAACAAGTAGCATTGCATATGTACATCATGTTTTGTACTAATCTCAGGGACTGTCCAATTTTAGATGGGCATAAAGTCTGAATATGCATATTAGTAGTTACAGGCTACCTGCGGGGCGGAGGGATTCGCTGGCGCGGGGCAGAGGGAGTCGCCGACGCGGGAGCGGGTGGAGTCGCCGACGCGGGATCGGGTGGAGTCGCCGGCGCGGGGCAGGTGAAGTCGCCGGCGCGGGGAGGCGGGCGCCGTCACAGCAGGGCGGGCGCTACCACGGCAGGCCGGAGGAGCGATGTTGCAGGGGAGGAGGAGCTCGTCGGAGAGGGGACAGAGGGGCTTGTCGGCGATGTATTTCCCTCCCTTCCCCAGGGCGAAGCGGCGGCAGCGGCAGCTCCGCCGAAACACGCGCAAATTTCCTCCAGCCTGCTCGATGTGTGCTGCCAGGGTGGGAAGAAAAGAGAAGTTGGTTGTTTTGCTGTTGACTCATTCCTGGGCGTTGGATGGCAATGGGACGGTGGCTGGAGGGCCTCAGGGCACACTGTGCCCTGCCTCTGTCGGGGCACCGGATCCCAGTCCGGATTACTCCTCCAGGAGGACGATGCCACAATCACTAGTTAGAGGGTACCCCTTGTGGAGGTTACGCACGCGCGCTCCGAACGCGCCAAGTGTCACGTTCTGGTGCGTTTTAGGATGCGTTTGGTTCACCGGATAGCCCACCCTGGATAGGGATAGCCTTTCTTTTTATGGATGCCAGGTGTTTGGTTTATGGACAAGCAAGGATAAGACTAGCCTGATTCTCCGAATATTCTCCTAAAATCGGGATGCGCATGTACGCGACTTTCTCACGAATCTGAGTATCCCATTCGGGCTCCCCTTACTTTATTATCTTTCACGCCCGGCTGAATAGCACCTTCCTTCCTTCTCTCACATCTGGATCCATCCGGGAAGGGCGACCGAGCGCCGCTGCCGTCCGGCGACCCTCCGGCAAGGGCTGCCTGCCTGCCTGCGACTCGTTGCCGTTGCCGTCCGGCGAGGGCCGCCTGCCCGCCTGCTACCCATCGCCGCTGCCATACGGCGAGGGACTCCTTCCCGCCGGCGACCTGTCGCCGCTACCCTCCGGCGAGGGCTTCCTGCTCCTGCCGCCCCGACCTCTGCAGCTCGCGGCCTCATCCCTGCACCTTGCCAACTACCTCACGACCTCATCCGTGACACACATCCCTTGATCCAAACAAAAAATGGTTGTCTCCATCCACTTTAATATTCTATGCAACCAAACAAAAAAAGGCCATCCCTAACCAGGTGGTTGGGGATACCCATAGCCATTTAATTTTATCCCTCTAACCGAACACACCCTTAGACCTTCCGCAATGGTAGTATCATAAGGTTAGTATCATGTACTCCCTCCGTAAAGAAATATAAGAGCATATAGATAACTACTTTAGTAATCTAAACACTCTTATATTTCTTTACGGAGGGAGTACATGATATTAGTGTATGATACTACCTCCACAATGCATAGTACCATAACTTAGTATCATAAGTAGTATTATTTATTGTCATGCAAGACACATACTAGCTTAGCATTTATTATGATACGGTATCATAATATGATACTCACATCTCTTTCTTCATTTAATTCTATGCCACATCACCAAATTTTCTTAGTTGGCATGCATGATACTAGCTATGATACTCTCATTATGGGAGGCCTTAGTGTTTTTCTTTAGTTCCTCCGTGATCGACACATGACACTTTTTGAACGCACAACGTGCATCCACAGTTTTTGTGCAACCATAGTTTTTCGCACAGCCACAACGCAGGTACAGATGCAACCATAATTTTGCGTGGCCATAGTTTTCTATGCAGCTACAGTTTTTCGTGTAACCATATGTGCAGCCACAGTTTTCCGCGTAGCCATAGATACAACCACAGGCTAAATCATAGTTTTCACACAACCACATGTCCAATTATAATCGCAATCACACGTACAACCATAGATCAGACACGCCGGAGCTCACTAACTACTATTGATTCGCGGACGGGACGCAACTTAAGTGACTTTGTGAAACAAAGTCTCACCGTGACTTACCCCTAAAATCAATTTTAAATGTTTAAAAAAATTCTAAAAAAATGTGGATCTTCACATCACATGAATATACAATCCCTAAAAATTTCAGGGCCAAATTAAAAATATACATTGAGAAACAAAAAAAACAAATTCAGCATGAATAGTGTGAGAAAGCAAATTCAAAAAGTCACTATTCATGTTGAATTTATCTTTTTTGTTTTTAAATATATATTTCGAATTTGAATCTGAAATTAATAAGGATCATACATTCATATGATGTGAAGATCCACAACTTTTTATAGAATTTTTTGATATATTTAAGTTTAAATTTTAATGGTAAGTCACTGCATGAGTTTGCTTCAGAGGGAATTGCAGTTTTCACCATGCTCCCCTCCATTTGTTGCGCAAACCACCATGTTTCCATATCTTTTGCACTCTCCACCATGTATACAAGTAATCTATTACTACTCATTCTAAATAGCCCATTATCAATTTTGACAACAAAACTGACAGCCGTGTCTCAAATAATAAGCTGAACGCGGTGCAACCTTACAATAATAATTGAGCAGACAATAGACATTACATTTTAATTAATTAACAACATCACAATACATGAGAGCCTCCGGTACATGTTATATAAAAGATAAGACCAGAAACGATGACCAGAATATGTTGAATTGTAGCTATCCATCATGTTTTGCATCCAATGTTATGCCATAATATAGCCATTACAAACATCATTCTAAAACACCAAAATACAGATGCAGCCACCAAAATATAGATGCAAGTTATTACATCCAAGTTTGCCATATTGCCATTATCAAAAGCATTCTTGCTGGGAATTATGTGCTTGGTAGTTTAGACCAGGAGTAAAGTAAGAATACAACCCGGTGCCTTTATACCCTTCTCGCACTCCTAAGCATGAACCATTTTCATATGAGACCCGGCCATCAGTTTAACATTCAAAATTCATTAGTTGGGGTTGCAACGAATTAGGCGTAAATGTGGTGGAGAGTGCAAAAAATATGTAGGTATGGTGGTTTGCGGGAGAAGATCCTGGCGGAAAGTGCAATTTCCTCGTTTGCTTCACAAAGTCACCTATGCTGCGTCCTCGCGGACGATGCCTTGGTTTTATCCCTGCCCCTTCTGCTTGTCCCGCGACCCACACGGCCACACGCAATTTCCCTTTTTGCCCTCTCCCCGTCCACGATTCCCCCTCTGGCCTCCTCTGCCCGTTATTACTCGCCACCAGCCGCCAGCCCCCAGCCGCCCAGCCGCCTGCCTCGACGGCCACTCGCCGTTGCCGGACGCCCAGAAGGCCAGGAGCCGCCCGCGGCCAGTCCGAACCGCCCAGCCCCGTCCGGCCAACAGCGGCACCACCTCGCCGGCTAGCCCAGCTGCCCAGTCCGTACACGACAGGCGGCAGCAGCAAGCAGTCCTGCCCGGTGGCCGGAAGCAGTGTCCAGGCGTGCAGAAGCCAGCCGCCCAGCCCGTTGTCTTCTGTACGCACTTCCCAATCTCCATTCCCTAATTTCTAATTGAATCATTACTCATTAGGGTTTGCTGTGCCTATAAATATATTGATTGAAAAAATGCCCCTGCGTATGACATATTCTTGTAAAAAAAAAGATCGTGTCCAATCCCCGTTGGCATGGAATATTTGTTGTCAATTTTGTGTAGCTGTGGACCACCCTGTTGCAAAAATCCTAAAGCCGCCACTGCCCCTAACAATGGTACTATGGGCACAACAATAAGTGATGCTATTGCTGTTAGTGCCTACGATGACGATTAATTTTTACTGAATTTGTTGGGTATATAACCCTGTCATGCCTTGACGACCTTTATTTTATTTGAATTGTTCTCAGGTACATATTTTTATTGTAATATTTGGTATTTTATGGTGTCAGTGAGTTGTTTTCTTGTTCACATCTACGATAAACACGGCAAAAATTACGCAGAAGTTAAACATCACACAACTACAGTCCAAGGGCATTTGGCATTAGACTTTTGATCAAAGAACTCATAATTAAAGTAAGTGAAGGGAACAGAAGCCGAAAATAACCGGACTGCAGTTTCTCAGGGTCTTTTTTCCACCTGCAGAATCTGTGGGGTAGCTAAGCTTAAGCCGTTTCTGGAGAAGCTCCAGCATAACAACTGTGCCCTAATTTCCTTTCTCCTTTTCGTCTGTGCAGTTTATTTGTGGTGCTTATTTCCCGCCTCAGTTAAATGGGACAAGGGGAGAAAGACTCAACTGATAACTTGGTTTCTCCTTCCGATGATAGGAAAGAGCTGCAAGTGGAAGGTACTTGTATTGAATTTTTCAGAGCATGTAACTGCAAAGCAGAATAATTGTATGCATATTTATTCTCATCCAAAATAAGGAAAGAATTTTTTTCGGCAAAAGAAAGCAGTAAATTGGGGAAGCATTTTTTTTTGCAGACTTTAGATCTCAATAGTTAGTATACACAAAAGTTCACGAGTCTAATAATAAAATCAACTTTCTTGTCTGTCTGACATCATTTATGGCATTTTACTATTTTAGCCGATGAAGATTTTGTTTTTTCCCATGTTATAGTTTTGCTCTCCTATTCTCTTGTAACATAATACTAGCCTTTTCTCGTGCACCATGCACCTCTGTGATGTAATATTAGATAATTTCCTTCTCTCTGCTCCATGTATTCAGTCAAGGAACCAAAACATGGGGATGTAATATTAGATGGTTGCCCTCTTCTCCATGTATTCAGTCAAGGAATCAAATCGCCTTGTTCACGATATTTCTTACTCTTACAGATCTACGTGTAAAGGAAAGATGCTTTGAGCAGAGAGAAGCTCTTCCTGGGGAGCCTCACTGCGTTATATGTGGTCGATACGGCGAATATATATGTGCTCAGACTGATGATGACATCTGCAGTGTGGAATGCAAGACTGCTCTTCTTGCCAGAATTGCTGCTGAAACAAAGATACCAGTAAAAGCACCAGTACGCGTAAAAGTTCCTTTTGGTGATGATAGCTTCTGTGTCAGAGACAATAATTTTCCCGATATACCGAGTGTGCATGCCAGCCAGATCGCTTCACTGAGAAATAAACTTGACATTTGTGTCAAGGGTGAGGCAATTCCTGACCCAATCTTGTGTTTCTCTTCCTGTGGTCTTCCTGAGAAGCTTGTGCACAATCTTGAGACTGCAGGATATACTATGCCTACTCCAGTGCAGATGCAAGTCATCCCTGCATCAATAAGTAATAGAAACTTACTTGTCTCTGCAGATACTGGTTCAGGGAAAACAGCTTGTTTTCTAGTTCCTATAATTGCACATTGTTCACGGAAAGTGCCGCAGCAATGTACAAGCAAGCGTGGGCCCTTGGCTATAGTCCTTGCTCCAACCAGAGAGCTATGCCTACAGGTGGAGGATCAAGCAAAAGTGCTTGCAAAGGGTTTACCATTTAAAACTGCTCTAGTTGTTGGTGGAGATCCCTTGGCTCAGCAAATATATAGAATTGAAAATGGTGTTGAGTTAATTGTTGGCACCCCAGGGAGACTAATTGATCTTCTGATGAAACACAATGTTGACCTTACAGATGTTTCTGTGTTTGTTTTGGACGAAGTGGACTGCTTGCTAGAGAGAGGATTCAGAGATCAGGCCATGCAGATCTTTCGTGCACTCTCTAGTCCACAGGTTATGATGTTTTCAGCAACAGTACATTCAGAAATTGAGAATTTGTCAAACTCACTGTCGAACAACATGATACATATTTCCTGCGGGAACCCAGGTAAACCAAACAAATCAGTTAGACAAGTGGTAATTTGGGTGGAGTCTAAACAGAAGAAACAGAAGATTTTTGAGATAATGAAAAGTAAGCAGCACTTTAAACCTCCTGCTGTTGTATTTGTGAGTTCCAGAGTTGGTGCTGATCTCTTGTCTGAAGCAATTACTGCTGCCACTGGGTTGGAGGTTATTTCTATTCATGGTGAGAAAACAATGAAGGAGAGAAGACAAAGATTGAGACGGTTTCTCACAGGAGAAGTATCCGTTGTTGTTTGTACAGGAGTCTTGGGACGTGGAATGGATCTTCTGAAAGTACATCAAGTGATTTTGTTTGACATGCCAAATTCCATTGATGAATATATTCACCAAGTTGGAAGAGCGTCTCGGATGAGTGAGGAGGGTATGGCTATTGTCTTCGTGAATGAGGAGGATAGGAAACTTTTTAGAGAGCTTACTCAGGTACTGAAGACTGCAGGAGCTCCAATTCCCCGGGAACTCTCTAATTCAAAATTCACCAGCAGTATTTCTTTTGGTACTGAAAGGAAGAGAAAACTGAGTTCTCGGGAACGTTCTTGACCAGTATGCATAACAGAGAGGTGGTCAATCTTCTTAATATGACAACAGCTACCGGCTATGTGGATTTTGTTTTTGATAGTCAAGGTTAGTTTTGTATGAAGACAGTGCATGTGTGCATCCATCTTCCTGTGGATAGGCCAGATATCGAAATTTGTAACTCCTGAAATATATGGCAACTTCCTTAGACAACTTTACCAATGAATCTAAATACGATTTCTCAGGGCATGTGTCCGGAGTCAATTTATGCAAAAAATGTAAACAAGCTACCTTATGTGTAAATTTCATCAAAATGTTAGTCAAACACACATGGTGCAGTTGACTTAATAATGGTACTCCCTCCTTCCCATTATATTAGGCGCCTAATTTTTTTGCACGAAAATTAGCGCACGGTGATCTCTGGTGCACGATCTCCTCTAACTAACTGGTTGACCAATCTTATTTTTGTTCCAACGTACGCGCCCCAGGAAATCTGTTGACCGTACCTGTGAGAGAAAATGCCATTGTGGCAGTCAGTTAGCTGCTAACCGTACCAGAGAGAGGGTGTGGAGAGAAAGAGAGAGAGTTGCATGCGAGAGGAGAAAATGGTGGCAGTCAGAATTGTTTGATTGCCTGATTTGTTTGCGGTGTTTGCATCCCCGATTTATCGATCGGCGATTATTCCCCCCCCCCTCTTATCTCGTATCGGACAGAGACCGACCCTTGCCACCCTGACACTCGACCTTGCGACACCGGGTTTCACCCGATCACCGTCGCGAAAACCGCACGAGACCAGCCGCAGCCAACGGAACGAAAAACCCCGTTTAATAATTAAACGGGATATTTTTATAGCGCTCCGGAAAGTGTTTTCGGAACGGTTCCAGCGCTAGGTGAACGCCTCCGGCTCGACGCGCTGATCGCGCAGTTCGAAGTTTTACCCGAATCGGAGGTACCGCGGACCCCCGGCGGTCAGAAACGTGAGCACCGCGCGCGCGAGAGAAAAACCGAGGATATTTTTGCAAACTGCCAGCCACCGGGGCTATATAAAGACCACCACTCCCCCACCCCCACTTAGGGTTTCCCTGAGCCAAAATTGCATCCACACCCCCAGTTTTGCCCCCAATTTTCGTCCAAATAGCCCCAGATCCGAAAAACCCTAGATCCCAGTGATTCCTGGCCGTCACATCTCCAAATCGAGGGCCGAGAGCGCGCCACGTCAGCGCCCACCTCTCTCTCTCCTCCAAGCCGCCTTCGCAGCCGCCTCCCGTGGAGAACGCCACGGCCGCGCCGCCCGCGCTCCGGCGAGCAGGCCGGCGAGCCCCCTCCTCTCCTTCTTGCTCCTCTCCTCCTCTCTCCTTCCCCTGCCTCCTCCTCCTCTAACTCTCTCCCTCTTCTCTCTCTGCGAGCATGGCGCCATGGACAGGAGCTTTGTGGAGCTCGCAGCCGCCCCTGGAATCCCGCCGGCGACCGGATCCAGGCCGGATCCGCCGCGCCTCCTCCGTTCCCGGCCGTCCTCGCCGTCGAACTGCACCGCCCCGGACCTCCTTCCCTCCACCGCGCCGCGTTGCTCCATCCGCCGCCGCCTGGAACTCCCGACGGGAGCGAGACGAGCGCCCGCTCACTGCGCGTGGAAGCCAGCCACGTGGGCCAGGCGCGCCCCACGGCCCACCTGCGAACCGCAGCCCAGCCGAGGCCTGATAGGCGCCAGCCCAGGCCGCCCCCTCCAGATGGGCCACGGCCCAGAGGTGAGCGCCCCAGCCCTTTTTTATTTTTTTGTTTTTTTTATCTGTTGGGCCAGTAGATTTCGGCCCATTTAGTTTTTTTGCTACTAGTTTTTTTTATTATTTAGGCAGATTGTATTGTTAATTTTGCGAGGCCTGTATCTTTTCACCGGTAGCTCCGATGGAGACGCTTTCTACATGAAAGTTGCTCCGTTTTGCGCGTAGATTATTAAAATGTTGCTTGTTGCCATGTTTGACTTTGTTTACTTGCTGTTTGACTGCTAATTATAACTGCTTGCCACTGTAAACTGTAACTACAATAACTTCTTAACCGTTGCTATGTTTAAAATGTTCTTTATATGTAACTTGACTAGAATTGCATGTAGATTGTGTTTATGCTGTTCTTGCTTGCTAAATAAAATAATAAAATATTGTTTAGGGCAAAACAGTACCAATTTCCATTTGTATCGTGGGGTCCGTGAGAGTTGCCATGTCTAGGATTTCACCCCACTTAAATTGACTAGCTTAGGTAGTTTATTTATGCTTCACCTCTTGTAATGTTTGTGTGATATGCCATGCTTGAGTGAGATGCCATGTTAACAACCTTTGTTGATCACCTGTAGTTAAACAACTTGAACCTTTCCAAATGTGCGGTATCGTCGTGTGTGACGATTACTCCACTTAACCCGTTAGTAACCGCTCTCGACGGTCGGTGCGATGTCTCGTGTTGCCTTCTTGTTGATGCTTGCTCGTGTTTGCTTCGTAGTAATAGAGTGCTTGCTCGTTGATTGCCTTTTCCAGTGTTTACCGTCTTGTGTGCTCCCGCGGGTACCTCTCGGAGACGATGCGAGCTTGCGATCCACTACACCTTCGGAACCCGACTTATCAACAGGCAAGGACTATACATTACTTATGATCCATTCTATTTCAACCAGCGGTTTGCATGCTAGTCTAGGTTAAGTTCGATGTTTGATCCTACCACATGTTTACAGCCTCTTTCAAACCGATACAGCCATGTCCCCTCCCAGCAAACCTTGTACTGCTATGTTACTATTGCTCGTTGCTCAGCCCCTGCTTAGTATGCATGCTTAGGATGCTACGATGTTACTCTGTTACTCCTTGGGTTGGGATATCACATTATTATATTGTTGTTGATGATATGATTATTATTATAATGTTGGCTATATTCGACGAAGGATGGAAGGTCTAGGCTATCCCGCCCCGACGCTTTGTTCCATTTGAGTCACCTAGGATCCGAGTTCCGGGTATTGGTTTTGAGACTGAGCGTGCCTAACCGCGTGTGGGATTTTATGGGGTCCCCTTTTCTTACCTACCTAGCTTCAAACATTTCTAGTGGTGGCCCAAGCTGATTTACCATTTGAAACCGTGTGTGTGCTGGTCGGCCGCTAGTTGTTTTGAAACCAACCTGGACCAGTGAGGACTTAGTTCCCTTGCTGGCCCACCTTGTCCGGCTGAGGACCCGGTGTCCCATGTGTGATTAACCGGCTATCCAAACCTGCGACAGACGGTTGAGACCAGATCGAGAGCGCGGCCGGCTCCTGAGATGGATGTCGACTCACCGGGGGCCACCCGGATTTGTTCGTTGTTAGTTAGAGGGACCTGTCATTTCGGATCTCTTGGAACTAAATCATAAAATGGTTGCCTGTGATGGGTAGCAACTGAGAGAGATGGGCGTGCGTGCGGAGCCTTGTAATGGGCAGTTGGTACACCCCTGCAGGGTTAAATTTTTTCGGGAAGCCATGTCCGCGGTTATGGACGACTTGAGACCTACTCCTTGTTCATAGACAACAACAACTGAGATAATCTTAATATAACTTGATCAACGTGTGTGTGTGCCTTGACTGCTTCTTCTTCGTCGGGATGCGAAGAGGAAGACAAGGATAGGATAGGTGTTATGATTGCGTAAGTAGTTGATAGCAAGACTCGTTGGAGGCGATTCCTCATCGAATGCTTGGTTTCTTACCTTACTCTCTAGATCGTTAGCCACTTCATAAATGCCAGTGCGGCAGCAACCTCACCACTTACCCCTTCCTTACCGTAAACTACTAGTTGTCCTAGAATGACGAGTGATGAAGTCCTTGCTGGGTCAGATGACCACTACAGTTGGATGCTGAGTACCTCTGTACTCATGATACTACCCCCAAACTCTTTTCGGGGTTCTTGATCGACAACAGGTTTGGTGGTTGACGTTTCACGTGGAGATTCGACGACGACTAGTTAGGCGGATCCCGGCGGAGGGCCTGGACCCATGTGGTTATGGGATCGATGTTTTTCTCTTTGCCACTAGGCATTTGATTATAGTCTGTACTCAGACATATATCTTCCGCTGTTGTATTGTATTAAGGCAGTTGTATGCCGATTGTATGAGATGTTGTAACCTTGTATCTGTAATGTTGTGATATCATGTTGGAAATCCGGGGCATATGGCTTTGTCATATGTCGCAGTGGGACCGATATGTGCTTCGTCCCTGGATCTGGATGGAAACGCCTAGATCTGGAATAGTACCGCATATCGGGCCTTACAATGTGTTAGGGAATATGCGACTTGTATTCCCATGGGGCCATAGGCCATTATATATACATGGTGCAAGAAATATGCAGAAACCCCTTATACAATGGGGAAAATGCAAAAGGCTACACGACTATATATAGTACTCTTTAACACCCCCTCAAACTCATGGTGGATCAACAACAATGAGTTTGAAGAGATAGAATTCGTATTATGTTCTAGTCTGGGCCTTCATGAAGATATCGGCCAATTGTAACTTGAAGGCACATACTGAAGATCAATAACCTGATCCTGCACACCAACACACAAAAGAAGCATTGTCGCCAATTGTAACTTGGAAGACACATTACTGAAGATCAATAACATGATCCTACACACTAGCACCCACAAAAGAGCATCAACACCAATATGCTTGGTGAGCTCATGCTTCACATGGTCGCACACAATACTAATAACACCTGCACTATTTGACAAGAGCAGAGTAGGTGTAGTGAAAAAAACACCAAACTTCTGAATTAACCACTGTAACCAAGTCAACTATGCCCAGGGGCGGAGCCAGGATTTAACCATAGGGGGGGGCGAACTTTACGTCCGCTATCCCGATCATGATTTTCCAACCCTCAGGGGGAAAGCAAAGGCCCTTTCTTACACTTTAGTCATTCCAATCAAGGCAAGAGCCAAAAGTAGTAATGATATAGTTGATACATTTTTTATTTAGAAACAGAGGCAAAAGATTTTCCTTATTCATATATAGTTGATAATATATGATATATCAATATATGGTTAGGTCTTACATATAATAACAATACAAAGTTACCAGACTCACTAAACATGTTATTATGTATTCTTCATCTTTGTTACGGAAAGATGACAACATTGATAGATGTTATATATTTCTTTTTTAGTAAACCAACTTGATTTTATTAACTTATTACACAACATACAATAAGTTAAAAGATAAAACAAATATGATGAAGCGATCCTGATTAATTTTGTTTTCTTTAATCAACTATTTGTAAGGAATAACTACTAGTAACAAGGAATAATTGGTTTCATGGCTTATGTAAACATAATTAACAATACCTTCGATTCAGGTCGCCTAGTTCATGGCCGCCTGGATAGCTGTACTTTGTACTCCGTACACTCGTTGAATCATCCTTGATTGATGTGCGACAAGCAGCAGCTTCGCTAATTAGGGAGCGCCAGAGCGGCGACGATGCGACGCTAGGCGGCCGGCGGCCGGCGACAATGCTCAAGTTCTCAAGAAGCCCTAACGCGTTTGTGGTGTGCAGAGTCCAGGATCATCTTGGCGGCTCGGCCTCGATTAGATGGCGTCTAGGTCTAGCTAATGGTATCTGCTAGGTGCAGCCTAGGCCTTTTGTTGCTTTGTTGCAAATTCATCTTGGGCCTAACACTGGATTAGCCCATGTCTTTGCTGATGGCCGGAGTAATTAAGTCTAATACTACTGTTAGTCCCCGCTGTAACCTGTTAGAGGGGGCCGATCCATAGGGGGGGCCTGGCCCCCGCTCGCCCCCCCATTGGCTCCGCCAGTGACTATGCCGTCAAAAGAGCCTTTGCACTCGAATGAGAAATTGTAGTCTGTTTCTTTTTCTTCCAGGCAATGAGAAAACCAATAAGGAAAACACAGTGAATGGCGATATGAGGGATCATTAGCCCATGTAGCATCTGAATAGGCCTAAAGATTTTTTTTATAGAAAGACTGTAAGGGAACCCCCCACAGTTTAATAGGTGCAACAAACCCCAAATTGCAAGTACCGTGCCTTGAACCTGGGTGGGTGGGAAGGCATCAGCCCCTTCCCACCACTAGGCTATAAAGAATTGGAGCGGGGAAAGAATATATGGTGAGAGATCGTGCCATGAAGATATCTTAGAACACGAAGGTGACTATAGTAAACCGACGTGGGAGCAGAAGCAAACTGACTCAAATATGGACATGATAGAAGATATTCGGATGAGTGAGAACTAGATAGACAAGGCTTCCAATAAGATGGCGATAACACAACGAATCATATAAAGTATCACCATCAGAAGCACATAGGTGAACATTGAGCTCCATGGGAGTCTTAACAGCGCGCTCATCAGTAAGAGCAGCACACCTAAGGAGATCCTGGATATACTTTCTTGGAAATAAAGCAGCCATCAGAGGTAGAAGAAGCCTCAATCCCAAGAAAGTAGCGTAGAGGACCAAGATCAAACATAAGAAACTGCTCACTAAGACTTGTCTTCACAAAGGCAATGTACTTCGGGTCGTCACCATTGATGATCATGTCATGACATATAGAAGAAGAGTCCGACCATGATCAGAAAGGTGGACAAACAACGCAGGATCATGAGCACACTCCGAAACACCAGAGGCAATCACCACGGAAGTGAAACACTCAAACCAGGCATAAGAGGCTTGCTTAAGGCCATAGAAAGAGCGACAAAGATGGCAGACCATGCCTTTAGGAATAAAATACCCAAGTGGTGGCTGCATGTAAACCTCTTCACGCAACTCACCGGAAGACATTCTTAACATTAAGCTGAGACACATACCAATGGCGATCAGAGGCCACAAGAGGAAGTGTGTGAACAATGGTCATACTGGTCACAAGAGCAAAAGTGTCATAGTAATCACGACCATGCTCATGCTGAAAGCCACGAGCCACAAGACACTTTGTAGCACTTAAGAGAACCATCAAAGCGAGTCTTAACCTTGTAGACCCACTTAAAAATGATCGGACGAACACGGGAAGAGAAACAGGATCCTACGTGGCCGTGCGCTTGAGATTAGCAATCTCCTCCGCCATCGCAAGCTGCCATTCGGGATGAATAACAACATCACGATAAGAAGTCGGTTCAAGAACAACACTAGAAAAACCATAGTGGTCAACATGTGGAAGCGGGAAACTACAGTCGGTTTCTTCATCTTCCAGGCAATGAGAGAATTAGGGGCTTGGGTAGGATTTTAAATTGTGAAAATCACTGAAAGGTGCATCATTTAAGTATCGTGATTTGAGGTTAAATAACCAAATTGCCCGTGAACAATTCTGTAAGAGTAGTGAGCTTTGGTACTGAGGGTAGTAAACCTATAACACTATGGATAGCGGATAGGTGAGGCATCAACGTACAATTTAATGTTCCATTTTATTAATTGCGAAGCACAATACTGGGACCACTGTTCTGTGGTGTTTAGACCTACTCAAAGTGGCAGATTTGATCCTATACTCTAGTGGCTGTCCTTGCTCCTTGCCAAATGTATGAATGGTTTGTAAACTGTATGGCTTGTTGCTGACCAAATATGCTGTTTTAACCTAAAATTTATCCATTTGGCTAGAAGTAACCGTTCTAATAAATGTTCATACTACATTTTTCTCACATCTTACCCAGACCCTTGGCCTCCTTTGGTTTACAGGAATTTTGTACTGAATTCTAAAGCATATGAAGTTAGGAACTTTGTAGGAAAAATCTCTTTGAAGTCCTTTGGTTTGTACGAATGAATTCCCATTCATATGTAAGATAGGAACCAATCCTTCACATTTCAAAGGAAAGAACATTAGCCTAGACCCAATGCAAAAGTTCCTATCCATGAATCAAATGACATTTCTTTCTTAATAGAAATTGAGATGCATTTCCTATGGTTTTCCTATTCCTATGATATTCCTATCCTATGAACCAAATGAGTCCAGGAAATATCCATTATTTTCTTTACCTTCTTTTTCTTCCTGCATCTTTGATACTACATGTTTAGGTGACATATTTTTTCCTTTACTGGGAAACATTCACTAGCTCAATAGTTCAACGACAGTAATGAACCAGCCGTATAAACAAATAGTATGGCATTCTCTATAAACATCCTTCCACAAGTACTTCAATATGTCCTTCCCAGGCATCTTTTTACAACTGCAGTGTGGTTCCGTTTCAACTACTACAATAACTGACTGCACGTTTTTCCTTATTAAAAGATCAGCTGTGTAAGTTTAACAATTCCCATTATAGTGGACCATTGGCAATTCTTCAATGATGCCTTTGTTTTTATTTGTTCTTTCAGTTGAACAATAATTTGTTAGTTATAATTTGAACAATCGTTTTTCTAAGCATGAGGTTGGACTAATAATCATCCAAATACAAATTATGCTTTACTGAGTCTACTGAATTAACTTAAACATGTTTTATTTTTTATGCTGTTCCATTCAATAACTCATTCCGACAATTCTATGATGTGGAACCATAATAGATACTCGAATCATATGTATGCTTGATCTTATTTAAACCATATTATGTAGATCTAGCATATGAAAATATCACTATCACAAAGTAACTTAATGTGATGTGCTTTACAATCTTTATTAAAATGACATCACTGATTTGTTTGAATAGTATTGAAGCAAACGATAGAGTTAATGTCGGAGGACCATCACAACCATCTTGCTGGACATATTTAATTCATGCTTTTGCAACATGGGAGTTCTTTGACCTGCTAATGTGGTACCAGAAATTATGGAACACATGATACTGGACAATTTAGGGTAGTCATATACTCCTCTTCTGAATAATGATCATAGTTTTAAACCTAAGTTATTTACTCGCCCTTTGTCCTTTTTCAAAATTAGCTGTACTATGTGTTTGTCGTGTTATAATTTCTTAGTACTTGGATGTGCACAACTTATTTATTGAATTTATAGGATGACAGAGTGGTCGAAATTGGCCACTGAATTCACCCTGTAATACACATGCATGTTAAAGTCCGCCACTGTAAATATATAGCTTAACAATTAGCAATTAGTATATGACACTTGTCAGCCTTGTATATAAAAGATGGAAAAGACCAACTTAGGATATAAATCTCTTTAGAGCTATCCCTGTAGAGATGATCCTCCGATGTTGTTTCTTCTATTATTATGTGCGAAGAGTGTAGAGAGGTGTGTAGTGATGCTACATGGTAGCTTGTGGCAAAGGGTCGAAGAATGACTTTGAAATGATACTGCATGCACATCGCTGCATAAGTTGGCTGAAGTCTGAAGAAGCAGGTGGAGAAAGCTTTTGGTTGTTGCTTGAAGAATCCCTATGAGGATCAAAACTGTGGCAGTAATGGTGGACGAGTTCGGGAATTTTGAAGGCCAGTGTTACTACATCTGCTCACGGTGTGAGGAAGACAGATGTAGGTAGGTGAAAAGACAGTCAGTCTCCATTCAAACATTTCCATCTTTATATAGGCAGGGACAAGGACATGATAAAGAATGTAAGCAACTTAACTATCTTAGAACCCAATCCTGTGTAATGCAATTTATTCCTTGACCTAGTAACTCAGTATGTGGAAACTATGATTGACAGCCTTTTTTCATCTGTGGTATTGTTTTCTTCTTTTCGGATACAATTGTTTATAGTGACTGACCAACTAACTGACTGGGCCCTTAAGCATGCCTGCTCTGTACCAACCTCTAAACTCAACCATGAAGCTGACTTTTTTTTTGTCACTTCTCCATATTCTGAAGTCTGGAAAGACAGAAGGAATATGGGGACCTTTCTCGTCGTTTTTGATGTGTCTATTTTTTTCTTTTTTACACTCATAAACTCTTTTGACTTGCCACTGTTGAGTTAGCATCCGATCTAACAAGCCCTGACCATTAAGTTTATTCTAGTTCTGTATTTGCTAAGTTGGCAAGAGTTGCTCATTTTGGGCTTAAAATGATGGATGGTCATCATAACTGGTACGTAAATTATTTTCACAAACTCACCTTATATCTCTTTAATGTATAAATGACATGAGCTGGATCTGTCTAGTGATTTTGTTCTATTGTTTTATTATTAGTTGAAGCTCCAAGGCTACTATCAGTTGTTCCTAGTCTGAAGGCAAAAGATCTGTTGGCCATTATAGCATGGGCTCATCCTAGCTAACCATACATGATTAATTGTCACTTATTGTGCATTGCATTTCGTTATTGAATGAGGATAAATACAACTCTCAAGGTCTTTTTGTACACCTGTCCTCAAATAATTTTTCTATGGTCCATTGTTTGGTTGATCATTCACACCCTTAAGACTTCTTTGGTATGGGAGAGTTGTAGGTGGATTTCTTAGGATTTAGTTTGAATTATGAAAATACATACTCATACATCTATGTCATGATTGCATGATGTGGAGTTGTTGACAGCATTATCAACATAAACTGGCAGCAGGGAGCTTCCTGAAAATATATCCTTCTCATGTCCAAAATATTTCACCTCCTTTTTTTTTTGAAGGAAATATTACTTCCCTGATGACCGCAGAGGATGGAATTGTGTGCTAGCTGATGCACAATGCCAAGTTTTAGGCTCCGATTGATACCTTATTTTTCCACTGATCAAATTTTCATCTAATTTTTCTGACCGAGTTGAATTGGTGCTTGGCGGCTTGCTAGTTTGTCTTATATCCCTTCCAAGTGTTTTTCCTCACAATAAATGCATACATACGTTGCATCGATACAACAAAATAGTTGGTGCTTTCTTGTATGCATAAACCTCTAAAGCCCATGGTCCTTTGAAATGATTATGTCATAGCGCTGAGGTCTTCTTCACAAATATCACCTTCATCATGTTACTTAGATTTCTCTTAGGAATCCAAGTTTGGAGTTTGAAGTTAAATGAAGGTATGAGGTAACACAAAACAACATTGTATTTATTTCCTTTATATAAACTATGTAACTGACATTGATGTGTAATAAAGTATCTTGACGGTGACTGTGTATGTAACAACAATATAAGTACATATAGCTGCACACAATTGCAAACTTTTGCTTTTCGTAACTTGGATTGAGTAATAGACATATCTATCTTACTGAAGCAACCTGAGCTGCCTGTGTACCAACCAGTCTACGGGATCCTGATCCTGGATGTTGATGTTGCGATGCTGTTTCGTCCATGCTTTTCAGACGACGAAGCTGCCTTCATCTCCATGCGAAGGTGAAGCCGGACCACTCCCGCTGAGCAGCTCCTCGATCATCTGCAGTGTGAGCCTCTCCTCGTCATCCATTGTACTCGCTGGTGAAGATGTTGTGGTTGCTGACATGGTGGATTGCGCCACTGCATCGCTGGATGGCCCCGCCCCTTTGTTGAGCTCCACGGTCATGACCCAGTTGGAGTCAGCTCGGGCCCCTGCGCGCTTCTGCCAGACACCAATGTGGGACTTCTCGGTGTCGAGGCGAAGGCAAGTGAGGGACGGAGATGGCGCCTTGCAGCACTTGCGAAGCTTGGCACTGAGAATCTGGGATAGATTGCTCGTGGAGGAGGAGCTGCCACCCCCATTGCCACCACGGACGTCCCGGGTTGCAGCTGGGGCAGGATCGCCGGTGCTGCTCCTCTGCACAGGGAAGTTGGTCTTGGCATTGCGGCCGCTCATCAAAACGGCAGCCTCGTCGTAGGCCCGTGCAGCCTCTTCAGCCGTTTCAAAGGTACCAAGCCACACCCTCCTTTTACTTCACAAAGACATGCATGCAGTTAGAATCTTGTAAACCGATGAAATAAAAATCCACTGATCTTGAGAGATACTACTACTTTAGAGGGAATTGAAGCTAGAAAGGAGGGGCTTACAGGAGGGGGTGTCTGATCTCAGAGACCCAGGAGCCCCAGTGGCGCTGCCTGACTCCACGGAACTTCTTCTTGGGTTGCATCTGCTCCGTGTTTCGCAGATGAGGGAATGAGCCTCTGAATCCGCCAAGGTGTTGTGGGGAGGAGGAGAGCTCTGGTCCGAGTAATGAATATAAACTGCCCAGCCTGTACTTGCTCCTGCACTGCCGTGTTAAATGTGGTTAGATGCGTAGGTAGTCAAATAGTACGTGGCACAGTGTCACACGCCCCCCTCCGGACCTCACAGAAGACAGAGATAGAAGGAGTGCTTGCTTGGTCTAGTTTTCACTGGTCATCATTGCAAGGTATACACCGGAGAGCATGGGTGCCTTGCTGCTGGGGTCACTAAGTATAGCAGCCGTGTGCCGAGGGATAAAATGGAATGGAACCCAGGCAGAAAACGGAGACAAAGAGCGAGATCGGGGGGAGGGGCAACGGAGGTCTCAAGGGTTGGACTGTCGGTGAACTGAGTTAGATGCATAGCTAGCATAACCACCTTCTCTGCTAGTACAGTGGTAATAAACACGCTCACCTACACCCGTGGCCAGCCACATTTATATTGTGGGGGCTGGGCAGCCCTGGCAGAGTTGATTCACCTAAGCTCCTACAACTAGGCATGTTTTCCCTCCTCCTTCTGAAAGATTAGATCCCGAGATTAATATTAAAGGCCCGGCAGGTACCAACAGCTGTTCACCAGAAGAAGCCTTTGAGCTCAATGAAAGTTACAATAATGTTACAATCCAGGACAAAGGTGTGAGTAAAACAGAGGCACATAGTACAAAAGAGAGAAAGAGCTCGCTATCTTGATTCTTGTGTAGTAGCTGCTGCTATTGGCCGTGGTCCAAATGTTCAACCCAGTCAGGTTTGAGTGCCATGGGACGCTTGGACGTTGCACTTATATTAACTATGTATAAAGACTGATATGGTAAGGCTTCTTTTTAGTTCGTCAATGTGGCAAGACTTGTGTTGGAAAATTACTGTGCTGGGGATACCTCGTGCGTGCTTTGTGTGCGATGGCGTCTTTGAGCTTCTTTTACTGCATTTGGAATCCTCTTCATCTTTCAACACCCAGTCTAGTTTGAGCCATAGAATGTGGGGTTGAAATGTGCAACAAACTGTTGCTTTTAAGCGAGTGCAGGTTGCTTTTAGAATCCATAGAGTGGTTTTGAGTATGACTTGCTGGGGAATTGCCAAGTTTCCCTTTGCTCTGATATTTTTAGCTCTGGGATAGCTTCCTTGAAGTTGGTTGGCATTTAAGCTTGTCTAAGGTTAGCTCCATGTACAGCCTGGTGATGATGATGGTGCGTGCTCATGTTTGGTCTATGCTGATGGCAAATTTTAAAAGTTATATCTTCTGACATATTGTTGACTGCTGTGTTACAATTAATTCATTGCTCGGTGGATAACGTGATAATGTATTGAAGTTCACACTTTTGTCTGAAACAGTAAGGCGGTTGGAGCAGTAGTTATGTTCTATGCATGACTTTAACCCCAACTTCTGGGTTTAGACTGTACATAACTTTAGCTCCAACTTCTGGGTTTAGACTGTACATAACTTTAGCTCCAACTTCTGGGGTTTAGACTGTAGTGAAGATGCTTGGTTGCCAGTCTGTGTGCTTGCGGTAGCCTCACTTCTCCTAACTGGGGTGTTTGTTAGTACTCCCTTCGATCCGTAATAAGTATCGTTCATAGTACTAAGCTAGTAGATACTTTGTACTAAATGAGTGACACGTGTTACGGATCGAAGGGAGTACAAATTTGTAACCATTTTTCTTTGTTTGGCGAAAATTTCTAAACATCTTGCTTACCTTTGAAAGTATTGCACCTATACAATATGTGTTTTTTTGATCTTTTTCATACAATCTGAATATTCATTGCAGTAACTTCAAATTTGTAGACATCTTGCTGCTCTTAAATTTAATTTACTGCCCATAAATTTGCTCAATTGAGATAGATGCCCTGACGACAATTCGCGGCAAGAGTACTAGGCCGTGGACGTCCCCTAGGCAGTCTGGTGATATCGACATTTAAGTGTCCAACAGTTGGTCTGCAATAATTGGAGCCTTGTCATATTTCACCAAGCAACTGCCCCAGTTTTATTGTGCGTGTGTGTGTGGGGAAGTGAATCAGATTTGCTGGAGTCCGTTACCCCTGTCGACGCAGTTAATGAGAAACAGGTATGTGCAGTCCAGGCTCCACAGACATCTGTGTCAGATTTTGCTGGATAGGAAGCTTCTGTGACCGATCTATTCTTCTGACACTGTCTGCACCGCACGCAACCTTTTCCTCATGGCAAGTACATGATGCAAACCAGTTCAAACTGACAGCAGTACATAATGTCAGGAAATAGGACCATTTCACAGTGCAGTAGTACCTATTTCTAGAAATGTTTAGGCTTGTAGATCTCGACTAGTCAAACCAAATCTCCTTGAATCTGAGTGTTGGTGTGTACAGTTATTTAAAATGATCATAAGTTTAAATAATATCATGATTTTTTGTGTGCTTTCAGTCGAGTTTCTTTTTGTTACACATTTTGTTCGTACAGTTGTTTAAAATGCTCATGTTTCTGTACTATGGAATTTCATGAGCAGCAAGTATTTCTTTTTGTCTCGTGGAACATATTGCAAATTGATTTGCTTGAGGGGCACTTGTAATGCGAGAGTAATTGACATGTGTTGTTTTGAGGAAAAAGATGATCTGTTTGCTTGATTTTTGTTGAGACAGTGGATGAATATAAGCTGCTCTTAGGGACAATATGTGGCCTGGCCGGGTTGCCAAATCATTAGTTTGTAGCAGAACTCGAGGACTTTAGCGGGATACCGGATCGGAATCTGGCTGGCGCTCTCAAGTATTTCTCCTGTGGTTCACAATGCCTCAACTATATTGTGCCCGAGGAAGCAAAAGCCCAGTCAAATGATCGGGCAACTATCAAGGCGCATACTGCCTATGTGCAGTGACTTCTTGCATGCCCTTGATATTACTCATATGTGATATGTGCATGGCACTATAAGAGAGCATCTTCAATAGTTTGTGGTTAATTAGCTTGTTGGTAAAGGTAGTCATGTCGTCAATTAACAACTCATCATACAACTATTTCAATGAAGTGTTTGTAGTATGCCTAATGAAAAATAAGAGCATTTATAAAGTTGCTCTCTCATTTCATCATGCAGCTTGTGCAAAAGTTGTTGGTTCAAATACATATAACCCTTCTCTCCCTCATTTGTTTCATGTCACATCATAAAACAATTTATGTGATAAATTGCATCAATACCTATCTTAAAATAATTGAAAATGCCCTAATGTGTTACTAAAATAGTATAAATTATGTTTTAGAAAGCGTGCAACCAAATTTCCCTGTATTTGATAACTAATGTGAGTATGTGTATGAAAAATATTAACAATCAATGTTACAAGAGTGACATGTGATGCCAGAGATTTGTATAGTGATTTGCAACAACTAGTTGGTATTTTGAAAAAAAAATAGATGTCACTTAGCTTCATATGATCATCAGACCCTGTTAAGTAGTAGCATGGGATATAGTTTGAATGTCGGTTCAATAGCAGGCTATGTGTCTAGGCATGTATTTTTATTTTTATCGGTTATGATCTATTTACTTGATTTCCTTTTTTGTACTTCCATACTTGAGAGAGGTTGGGGATAATCCCCCCTTTCTACAAAAAAAAGGTAGTTGGACACTTTCCAGTTTTACATTAAATTAGGGGATAGATGTGCCGTGCAGATTCTTTGATTCAAAGGAATTCTACTGAAATATTGGGGGATTTCACTGATAGAAATTTTTGCTGCAGTCTTGTTTGATTTGTGTGATTGAAAACTGAGAAGCTTTTGCCATGGATACTTTGCATGGTATTCTAAAGAAAGCTTGCCCAAATTACTTAGATCTGAACATCAGAGTGCTGATCGGCGAGGGAAATCATAAGGGTAAGTAGGATATGAGTTGTTGTGCACTGATCATGTTTTTCCTTCCAAGGACAAAGTTGCCGAAAGGACAAACCAGGGGGACAAGGCATTAAATCTGGCCTTAATTTGTTATTGAGTCCAACGTACGGTGAGCTTTCTCTTTCTTGTGCATGGATCAACCATGCATATATGAGCAAAGCTAGCAAGCGGCAATATCTTTTTGAGGAAAATACATTTAAAAAGCATCTTAGATCTGATAATTATCAAGGAAAACCATAATTGAAAGACAACTGGATGCAGAACGGACAGTAAAAATTAAATATTATGAAAAATCAACTAGCCTTCTTCTTCTCCTGATTATACGCTGTCCGTTGAAGATAAAAAAGTGTATTGAACCAATAGTAAAAGAGATGTACATCTAGAAACACCCTTGCTATACAAGTCTTTAAAGACCACAAAACCCTGCCGCTTGAGACGAGGTTTAGAAATGGGACAATTGCATTTTTGTCCCTAGTTCTGCCAGTCCGTGAATTTTGTCCTTATTTTCTGGCTCTGCGCAGCTTTGCCCTTAGATTTGTCTCTAAGGTCATCCGAACGCCCTTTGATCATTTGACCAATACTTTGAAAATGCATACTAGATTTCATATTAACTAAAAAAAATGCAAATAAGATATCAAAATGTTCAGAAAAACATTACCTTTACGTGCATGTTATTTGCATTCACAAACAAAATAATGTTTAAACTACCTAAAGTTATTAATGTTATTAACATTATTAAACATAAAAGGGTATAAACAATACATATTCATGATTAAAAATGACATGCAAATGTATGTGATGTCTTGTGATATCTTATCTGCATTTTTTTGAGTAGATATGAAGTTGTTACAGATTTTCAAATGACTTTAACCATTAATTTGAAAATTCATAACAAGTTCATGCGAGTTAAAAAAAACTATCAGGTCAGTAAACATCACCTACATTTATACCTTCTTGTGTTTAATAATGCTTAACCTTGGGTAGTTTAAACATTACTACTTTCATGTATGCAAATAACATGCACGTAAAGTAATGCTTTTCTGAACATTTTAATATCTTCTTTGAATTTTTCTGAGTTTATATGAATTTATTATGAATTTTTAAAGTACTGGTCAAAGAGTGTTTGAACGACCCGAAGGACAAATATAAGGAAAAAACTGAGCAGAGCCGAAAAATAAAGGCAAAACACACGGCTGGCAGAACTAGGGGCAAAAATATAATTGTCCCTTTAAAAATTGTTGAAAAATATCAATTAGAGCATCACCCAACACATTATATGTTTTCAATCCATCACCACTCGCTCAGAGAATTAAATAAATAGGACCAAGCCATAGAACAAGACGGAAGAGAATACATCGATACCACTCAATTGCCCTCCACTACTAGGAAAAAGGCCCGCGCTGCTACTGACGCGATGTAGTCATGTAGCTAACTAGTCATTAGCAGCGCGGGCCAGCCCGCGCTGTAGCTAATTAGCCATGTAGCAGCACGCCCGTCAAACCCGCGTTGCAGGCATCTATGTCCACTAGCAACGCGCCTTCCAAAACCGTGTTGTAGGCACTTTTCTATGTTTTTTATTCCACAATAGTATTTTCAGCGTGTTTATATAGTTTTTTTATACATTTTCAAGCATACACATATAACATTTATATATACAATAGTATCACGCACATACAAACCGCATCATATCATACACATACAATAGTCTGATCGATCATCATATATATCATCTTATGGTCATAATATCCAACACAAATGTTTTTTTCTAGTTTAACTTCGATAACAACAAGTACGGAACTTTCGAGCATATTATAATACCTAATTGTTCAAATTCACTACTACTAACTAGGACGTACTCAGCACGCGAAGGTGAAAGGAAATAATACCAAAAAACACGTCCAAATTCTCCACAATAGAGAATAGAGAACAACTTGTCTCGAGGTCTTAGTTTCTTCTGGATCACTATCTTCCTCCATGCTTTGATTTTGACGCAATAATCTGTTCCACTTTTAGTGTTTATTCATGTTTGAAAGGTTCACCCCATCGACGTGCACAAACAATGTTGACTTCGCCTTTGCATCCCAGCATCCACCTAGGCGTAACAGCTTGCGAGATCCTCTGTTGAAGAACATACATATTAGTAACATAGTTAGTAATGCAGTATACTTAACAAGAATGCATTTTCGAAAAAGATGGACCACTGACAGAATAGTAAAAATCTCACCATGCTAGCTTCTTTAATTTTATCCTTGTCCAACCAAAGGGAAAATGGCACGTATGGTCTAAAACATGGGCCAGCCTTAAAATGAACCGCATACAAAGGTAACAATTTAAGAACTAGGATAAATTCATCTTGTTCATCCATACTTAGGTCCAAGCCATGATTATAATAGGTATTATCAACAAGCTTCCATACATCTTAACAAATTTGTTGTTTAACAAAATCACATGAAAATCAAACTGGAATCATGTTGTCAACTTTCACTGAAATGTCTTCATCACAAAAAACACCGGTGCCTCGACGACGACGTCCAAGATCGAATACTATTTTCATATTATCATCAAATGCATATGTCTTGCATAGTGCATCCTAATTTTAATAACCAAAGAATGTGACATCTAGTTCATTGAAGATGTTAACCTTAAAAACGAAACCATGTTTCGTCTTAAGTTTAAATTCTTTCATAACAGTTTCTTCGAAAGCATGTACATGAAACTTGTCACAAACGTGACGTCTTGCAAAGCAAGAAATGCAGTAGTTGAATTACAAAAAATAAATGACACGTTAAAGAACGTGGCGTTGAAGTTGCATAACGAACGATTTTTGAAGCCAGACCTAAGCGTGAAGGAGAAGTATTTGTCTTCATCCAACAAAGGATCATTGCATCGACCCAAGTCGTCGTGACAATGCTCGCACTTGAGGATCCTAAGGTCATCAGAAATTAATTCAAAATCAACATACATATCATGAAAAGTATAAAAGTATTCATGAAAAGTAATATGAATTGTTCCTCATACTTACATTGGACATACACAAGCAACTACAGGGATGGAGCGAGTGAGCCAAGTAAGATGCACAAGTTTCATATTTTTGCATATCACAAGGCTCACTCGACCAACCCTGCTGTCACATGATGTCACAACGGTTTTAATCATCGGCATTCAAAACAAAGTTGAAAAGTAATAATGAAACGTAATTTGAATTTGTGACTCATACTTACATTGGACATACACAACTGATTTCAGAGATGAAGCGAGTGAACCATGTAAGATGCATAAGTTCCATAGTTGTGCATATCATAATAAGGATCACTGGACCATCCTGATGTCACATAGTGCCACAATCTATTTTAATCATTGTCATTCTAAAAAAGGAGGAAAGTAATGATGAAAAGTAATGACTTTTCATCATTCCTCAAATAAAATTACTACAACGATATATTATATCATATACTATCACTAACACATCTCGAATAGTCCAATTAATGCAACAATAGTATCACTAATACATCTCGCACAATCACACTGGACGTTGACTCGCGGTTCCTGAGCCGCGGGCGTTAAACACCCAAAGATAAGGAACCATCACAGGAACATAGCTCGGGTGAGATCCCTGAAGAACATGCCAGGTATTACAGAACCCGACGTCCAACACAACCATGTAGCGATGGACGTGCTCGTTCTCCTCCCTAACACGTCGACGCACCACCTCCTCGGGGGTCGGCTCCCTCTGCACCGATAGTGGTCCAGGCGACCGCCACCAAAGAAGATCTGGGTCGACGACGAGACCCCGATTTCTCACCAAGTTGCGCTCCCCGAAAGGTAGCACCTCCAAATGTCAGCCTAGTAGCCCAGTCCCGGACATGGCGCCTCTCAAGAAGGTTTTCGCCGCCGAGTCGGAGACGAGGATGTGGGTCGGACATCGTATAACACTTATTTAATACAAAGTTTTGTTAAAATGGATGAAAAATTTATACTAACTAGCTAACAAATTTGCACTAACTAGTGCCTTATACTTACATTGGACACACACAAGAAATTTCGGGGACAGAGAGCCAATGACCCAAGTAGGATGCACAAGTTCTATACTTGTGCATATCACAAGGATCACTAGCCCATCCCCGATGTCACATAGTGCAAAAATGTGTTTTAACCATCGGCATTCTAAAAAAGGAGGAAAATAATGATGCAAAGTAATTTGATGCCGGAACACCGTTTAATTCCCGTTCCGAAAAATCCCACACACTCGATATGTCCTACTTTTCTAGCACAAGTCATGTTGAAATCCACAAAAAATTTCGGCATGGCTTTGCAAAAAATTGGACATATCGAGCGCCTGAAATTTGCCGGAACGGAAATGAATCGGCATTTCGGCAAAACATAGGACACTCATATCTTTGTAAACAATATCAACATTCCATATTTTATGTAGGGCACAAAAAATTCAACATGTCACTTTAGGGATTTTTTGTAATTACCTTAGTTCTGATTTTTGATATGAAAAACTGAAGTTTGCTCGACAAAATCCTAATTGCCTCAATATGCTATCAAAAATCCTAATTTCCTCAATATGCTAACAAACCTAACATTGCTACAATATGCTAACAGAAAGGTAGAGGGGCGAGGGTAGAGGGGCGGGGGGACTAACCGAGCGAGGGGGCGGCCTCCGACGACGATGAGGAGGGCGCGGGCGCGGGCGATGGTGAGGAGCAGCGGGTGCGGCTTCCGGCGACGGTGAGGAGGGAGAGGGCGCAGGAGACGGCGACGACGACGATGAGATAAATCGAGATGGAGTGTGAGTGAGATACAAATGCAGTTACATGGTATAGCACATCATCTGCAACGCGGGCCTCAGTATAGCGGGCTGCTGCAAACCCATACATCTACAGCGCGGGGTCGGCTACCCGCGCCACTGATAGTTGGGACCATCATAACCGCCCGGGGCTAGCCAAATTGGTAGCGGATACCGCGCTGCAGATATCCTAGGCATCTACAACGCGTGATTGTCGTGGTGCTCTTCTATAGTGGCCAACCACAGGAACCACAGTGGGGACCGCAGAGTAGCAGCGCGGGGTGCGCAAGCTCGCGCTGCTAATGGTTCCTCACCTGCAGCGCGCACCTCAGACCCGCGATGCTAATAAATACCTGAAGCGCGACCTCCTTCTCCCGCGCTGCTAATCTTCATTCTTCTATGGCAATTATCCTAGTAGTGCGCCTTGATAGACACCAATTGTCAAGATCCAAAGAGAGCCAACATATCTAGCGGTACAAACTCTCAGCCTTTCGCTCGTGCCGAATTGAACATCGTTAAGGTAGGAAGAGGCCGAAGAGATCTTATTAAAAACGACATTATCACCATCACTTCACCGATGCTGCCAGGAAAATAAAACCTAAGGGGAAAATTTGAAATGAATGGGTCCCCACTCCTCTTTCCGTTGATGATGCACTAGAGAAGATAGAAGAGGGGGACCAACACAACGACGTGGATGAGACCTTTAGTGGTGGCAACTAGGGTTGGTAACATTAGTTAATTCACCCACACTACTATGAAACTTCTTATAGGTAGACTCTCATTAGTGGTGGGCAGGCTATGGTGAATGCCACTGATAATTTGACGAGATACCAGTGGTGGGGGAAAAACTTGGCACATCATTGGTATTACATTAACAATGGCATGCGATATTTCCTAGCCACCACTGGAAACATAGTCCTAGAGTAGTCGTGGCTAAATATACCAGCGATGCATGCGCTATAGAGCCCACCACTGGTAATCGCGGTGACGGGCTAGTTTCCCCACCCATGGTATTTTTGTGGGGGAGGGGAGGAGTGAAGGCGAATATTTTTGGATGTTATGGTATAGGGAGGGTCACAACGCTCACCACATGTTAATAGTGGCGACCTCTTTCTGGCGTCACCGCCACTTTTTCATCCCTAAGTGTGCCAATAATTGAGGCAACGTGCAATAGCCTTTCCCCTTGTTTTCTTCCCAATTTTCTTCTCCCTCTCCAAACTTCTCTCCTTCTTCCTCCTACTCTTACTCCCACCATTTTTTCATGTAGCCACCTCTATCCTACAGATTTACCTCCCAACTTAGGGGAACCATTTCTCATGTATCATCTCTATCTTCCCTTCACCTTCGTTTCTGTTAAATACACAACTCTCGCTCCCCCACCTCCATGTTCATTAAAAAAATCTCCTTCTCTCTCTGCCCCCATTAGTATAGCTAGCTAGACCCATCAAACACATCTCACTTCCATAAGAAGTTATTTTTGTAGTCGACCTTTGGCCCTCCTAGAGATCTTTCACCTCCACACCACATCATATATTTTAGGTGAGAATATTTCTGTAGTCGAGGATGCGGTCGATTCAATGAACCCATAAAGGATCCACCCAAGAAGATTAGAAGGGGGTTCCGAGGAAAGAAGTTGAAGGAAGATAAGTAGAAGTGACGAGGGGGTGTCCCCACAACTCCTATGGATGAGGGTACCTGGTGCGTGTCAAGACAGAAGGCCCGCTAGAAGCCGCGACCGGCCCACGACTGGCCCACTTGAAGCACCGACGTAGGAATCCTTGGCGTTGTGGAAGTTGAAGGAAGATAAGTCCAAGACTAAAGCTAGATTAGGCAACTATTTCTTTATACCTAGATGGACTCCTTGCAACCCAGCCTAGTATATAAAGGCTGGGAGAGGGGACGTCTAGGGAATCCAATCTCATAGCAACGCCTTCGGTCCCGAGCGATGACGCCTCGACCGCCACTGTAATCGCCTCCATAATAATACAAAAGAGCAAGAAGTAGGGGTTTCACCGATCGAGGGCCCTGAACTTGGGTAAATCCCTATCTCCTGTTAGACGATGGGCATCGCCAGCCTGCACCTCTCTCTATGATCCAAACCTAGGGTACCTTACCATGGGACTTGCCGAGGCCGATCCTCGTCAATTGGCGCCAACCGTGGGGAAGACGCAGGTTGGAATCACGATCTCGGCGGTTCCGTCATCAGCAACCAGCAACTTGACAACTCGAGCAAGATCCAACCCACTCGAAGAACTAAAGTTCATCGCAAGCCTCTCGGTCGCGCCACCAAGCACGTTCGATCAACGATTGGGTCAAAATCAGTTTTTAGGCGACTACCAAAGCCATGCCCAACGGCGAAGGAACCGCCAATCCAGAAGACGAGCCCAAGCCGCAGTCGCAGAGCCAACACTGTCGCCAGATCAGATGCAAGAAATCCGCATTGAAATTTTGCTCGAACAATCACCAGCCGCGACGACAACTCCCGTCACCAACCAAGCACCCGCAGTTGCAATAACTCGCGATAGGGACTCGACTACCACCCAATGATGGCACTGAAGTAGTGCTCCTTGTTGGCTACCCCAAGTGGAAGGTTGATATGTAGCGTAGCTGTAATTTACCTCGGTGAAGATACCAAGGTTTGTCTCCAGTAGGACTCCGACGATGAAAAGAAGGTGACAACGGTGCTAGAAATTGATAGCGCAATAGTTGACGTGGAACTGCACACAGATACAAATAACTTTGCTCCCAACGAGTATAGAGGGGTTGTCAATCCCTCCGGCCTTGTTGTTTACAAAGGGTCAAATGCTAGAGATAAAGGGTAATAATAATTGCGACTAGAAAGTAAAACAATAAGTAAATTGAGGGTGTAAACAGTGGTGGAAATATGGACCGGGGTCCCATGAAGTTCACTAGTGATGTCTCTCTCCCAAAAGACGATAAAAAAATATGTGAGGTGATCAAATTACAGCTGGGCAATTGATAAAATTAAAAACACACCTGATACACGAGAGATGACAATGGCTTCTCGCCCTTCGTTGTTTACCCCAAGTGGAAGTGAGATGTTGCGTAGCGGCAAGTTTCCCTTGGCAAAGATGCCAAGGTTGAGTATCGTCCAATAGGACTCCAAGGTCGACAAGTAGGTGGTAAAGCGAGCAACGCGCCGTTTGAGAAATATTGCTCCCTTAACCTGGACCTGCACACACAACAAGTAACTTTGCTCCCAACGAAGTTCAGAGAGGTTGTCAATCTCTCCGGTCTTGTTGTTTACAAAGGATCAAACGCAATAGATAATGATAGTGATAGCTACTAGAAAGTAAAAGAAGGAAATAAATTAAGCGTGTAGACAGTGATGAGAATATGGACCGGGGTCCCATGATGTTCACTAGTGATGTCTCTCTCCCAAAAGATGATAAAACTGCTATGCGAGGTAAACAAATCATAGCTGGGCAATTGACAGGATTAAAAACACACCGCAATGCTAACTATGCTACAAAGAAAGGAAGAGGCTCAAAAGCATGGGCGGTACGCCAAAATAAGTAGACCGAAATCCAACTGCATCTACTACTAATCATCCACCTTGAGATATCTATCCAGAACATCTCGCTGGTATTAAGTTGCGACCCAAAGGTAAACCCAAAGCAACAGACAGCTGCATTAAAAGAACTTTGCGTAAAGTAACAATCCTTGCAACTGCGGTTACAAGCACCGTTCTTTCCCCCCTTGTGGCAACAACACATCCTTAGACTCATGTTTCTATCACTCAAGCTAGTCATCAAGGGGCATGAACCCACAATCGAGCATAACGTTCCCTCTTGGAGTCACTACCTACTACTTGGCCAAAGCAATAAACAGCAACGGAGAACATGCAAGAATTACTCAAGAAGAAAAATATAAAAGATAAGAACCAAATATATTACTCAATCACAATCTGAACATAGTATCATAATTCATCAGATCCCAACAAACTCAGCATAGCAACCAATGAAAAAAATAGCGCGCTATTTTAAATAGCGGGGCCCTCCAAAAAACGCTATGCACGCTATAGCTCGCTATTGGTGCGCTATTTTTCAAAATAGCGTCTGACAAAAATATATGATAAATCAGGATTTCAGTAGCTATATATACCATTCTTCAGCCAAACATCAACTACATGTAGTTAACATAGTACATATCTCCATTATTATTACAGTCGAAGTTCAACAAGTATCAAATAGACATAGATATAGTCCGGAATTCAAATCACACAAAAAAGTAGGAACTAGGAAGTAGTTTAGTAGCATGAACAAGACAACAATTCAACATGGAGCAAGCATGCAACAACATAGCAGAACTTGCGGAAGTAGTAAATGAAAGGCATCATCATCAGAATCTGAAGAACTTAATCACATGAACTAGAGGAATTCATGGCAGAGGAGTAGGGATTAGGGATTTAGGGCACTGAGTGGGCCAAAATGGGCTATTGAAAAAGTCATTTTGAAAAATAGCGAGCTATAGAGAAATAGCGAATAACGCGAATATCATGCAATAGCGCGTCTTTAGCGCGTGTAGCGCCATAGCGTGGCTGAAGTGCATAGCGTAGCGTTCAACTTCCAGATACGCTATAGCGCCGCTATTAGCGTGAAATAGCGCGCTATTTTTTCGTTGATAGCAACAGCAGAAAGAATTACATATGGGCCTTGATCATGTAGGGAAGCTCACAAGGTCTAATCCATGAAGAACAAAGAGGGGAGGAGAACATCACATAGCTACTGATCATGGACACGTGGTCCAAGGTAGACTACTCACGGATCATTCGGGAAGCGTCCATGGTGGAGGATAAGCTCCCGAAGGTCAATCCTCCCTTCGGCAAGGTGCCAGGAAGAGGTCTTCTGGCGCTCCCGATTTTGGAAGCGCCGCGACGGCGGAACAGAGGCGAGATCGCGAAAAATAGTTTTGTTTTTCGAAGTTTCCCGTGTCGGAGAATATAGAGGCGAATGGGGGTAGCCAGGGGGCCACCAGGGGTCCAGGCGGCCCCCTGGCGCGGCCCCACCGTAGGGCGCGCCGGGAGGGCGCTTGGGGCCCTGGTGGGTCCCCTCTGGCCCCTCCTAGGTGATTCCCGAAGCTTCCGATACGCTGATTTTTATTGTATTTTTCTGGAATTTTTGGAGCATTTTTAATATGGGGGAAACCTAAAATAGAAAAACAGCAGAAAATAGGAATTGACACTGGGGTGCACTGAGTTAATAGTTTAGTCCAAATATGATCAAAAGTGTATGAAAATGTATCTAAATCATAGCAATATCACACAAAACATGCATGGAGCAAGCAGAAATTATAGATACATTTGGGACGTATCAACATCCCCAAGATTAATTCATGCTTGTCCTCGAGTAGGTAAATGATAACAAACATAATTTCTGTGGTGACATGCTAACAACCATATAAGAACTTCGAAAGTAAAGAAATCAAGGTATGTAATTCAATCCAAGTCATAACAGGAAAGAGTCTATATTAGCATTGAAACAAGCAACATAAGAACATAAAGGTGCAAGAGCTCTCGCTGTCCGTGACTCGAATGTCTCTAGATGGTGTTTGCGTGCAAGAAGTGGAGGATGGGAATATGTGAGAAAAAATTTATTTGTTGAGAACTCAATCTACTAAAGTTTCACACTTTGTCTTCTTTGGAATCTTATCTTGACTCGTCCCCAGACCACTAGCCAGGTACAAGTCAATTTGATCCACTCCCTTTCGATATTTTCAGCACTCATGCAATGGATGAGCTTAAGCACGAGAGTTGAAACTTAGGATGGCAAAGAGAGAGAGAGATATGGTGGAGGAGGTAGACAAAAAGGGTGTGAAAGGCTCACATCAATAAGGACAATCATAGGCGAGAGAAGGCCAAATGATAGATATGATGTGAGGAGTAGGGATTGCAATGCAACGAATGCACATATGAGCTAAGATAAGCTCTCCAATGGAACTAGTGGGGGTGCATCCAACTTGCTCGCTCAAGAAGAACTAGAGCTCGTTTGAGGAGGCTCATCATTGGAATATCCCCTTCCAAGTTCTACAGTGTGAAGGTCCCCACATAGCTATATGCATATATGATCATCTCTATGGAGCACAAGGTATAAGAGGGAGTACGTGTGTGGATGTTTCAAAAGGAATAGTAGTGTTACCCGCTTCTCTCTTTTTATTTTTTTTCTCTTTTTTCTATTTTTTGTATTTTTTGGTGGCCTCAATGGCTCTTTCTATTTAACTCTCATTTGTCCTCTTTGGGATCTTTTAAATT
This sequence comes from Bromus sterilis, assembly GCA_950022295.1. NCBI lineage: Eukaryota > Viridiplantae > Streptophyta > Magnoliopsida > Poales > Poaceae > Bromus > Bromus sterilis. The sequence continues at coordinate 238,027,173 of OX465599.1, read as the reverse complement.
TTGTCCTCTTTGGGATCTTTTCCTCACTTAAGAGCAACACTCTATTTTACAAGAAGTATAGAAGATCTTCACACTTTACAAGGTACTCAACATAAAGAAGATGTAGCTATCATGATGTATGCAAATGTATGCCTCTTCCAGTGTCGCAGGAACATGTATGACATGAAGATCAAGTCATGAGAAGGTGGATGTTGCATGAAAATATATCTCAGAATAGCTATGGAAATGCCTTGATAGGTAGGCATGGTGGCTGTTTGGAGGAAAGATATAAGGAGGTTTATGATGACAGAGCGTATCATGCCAAGGGTTTGGATGCACCGACGAGGTGGACGCCAACTCTCGGAGTGAGAAGAGGGCAATGCACGGTACCGAAGAGGAAAGGAAATATGAGGAGGTGGAAGTGTCAACTTTCAATACTTACATTAGTCCGAAGAACTCATGCACTTATTATCGGTAACTCTCAATCTAATAAGGAGGTTCACAAAGAGACAATTACGCCGAGGAGGAGTGTATGGGGGTTTGGATATCCTTGCGCATCCTCGACTCATGGTACGTGAGTGTACTCTAATATCCGATCCCTCCAAAGATTAATGATTCATCTAGTAGCTAGAGTTCTCAACTAGCTTTTTTAGTTTTTGAAAATAAGCACGGATTGCCATAAATATGACACCTATCACAAATAGGCTATAGCTCTTGACACCAAAAGTTCAGAAATTACTCACGACAATACCTCAAAACTATTGCAAGTTACTACTACAATTGAATAGCAACCTCAATTACCTACTTCAAGACAAGTCACAACTCATTGCAACAACCAACTCTCTTAACAAGTGATACGTCTCAAACGTATCTACTTTTCCAAACACTTTTGCTATTGTTTTGCCCTCATTCTTGCATGATTTGGATGAAACTAACCCAGACTAACGCTGTTTCCAGTAGATCTGCCTGTATGGTTTTATTGTGCGTAGGAAAATGGATTTTTGGACGTCTCAGAAAATTCCCAGAAAAATACCAGAAAATCCACGCACCCGAAGGAGCCAGAAGCCAGAAGTGGGACCAGAGGGCAGCCAAGGGGGCCCCAGGCGCGGCCAGGGGTGGGGCCGCGCCCTCTGTCCGCCTGGGGGCCTCCCCCCTCCTCTGGTGCCCTACCGAGGCTCCTATTTATTCCCGTGACGGAGAAACCCTGAAACAAAAGTCGTTTTCCCAATTCACGTCGCGGAGCCGCCGCCACCCTCTGTTCTTCTCCGGGAGGGCTAATCTGGAGTCTGTTTTGGCCTCCGGAGAGGGGAGATCATCTCCAGCGTCATCGTCATCGGCACTCCATCCTCCCTCCATGACTTCTCCATCCATGTGTGAGTAATTCTCTACTATAGGCAAAGGGGATGGTAGGGATTGGATGAGTTAGATCATGTAATAGTTTATCAGATTGTTGGGGGCATGTTGCCTATCATCTAGATTGGTGTTTATCATCTTTGCTTCAACTTATTGCTCTTAATGCTTGTCACTTTGGGCCCGAGTGCCATGATTTCAGATCTGAACCCTTTGTGTTTTCATGAATATATTTGTGTTCTTGATCCTATCTATGAGTTGTATGCACTTGTTATAGTCCGGAACCGGTGATCCCAAAGGTGACAGCTTGGGACACCAAAGGGGATGGACTATAATTTGAGGATTCCATGTATCCATTGATTGTTAATGCTTTGTTCCAGTGCTCTTTGACAGGAGCACCTTAATCTCCATAAGTTCCTTTTGGCCCCGTCCGTAGCGGGATGGTAGGACAAAAGATGTTGTGCAAGTTCTTATTGCAAGCACGTACAACTACCTTTGAGATACATGCCTGATGTTTGATTTATGCCTAGATGATCATTGCTTTTTTTGTGTGCCTTGCCCCAAGTGAAATACATGATGTGTCTTATCCATGCAACGCCCAACCATCAATCTCCCTGGCCTACAGTGTTTTAATTCTGCTGGTTACTAGTTGTTTGCTTTTGCTGTTTTACTGTCGCTATTTCACCACCACTATTACCGTTGCTATCATCACCTCCATATCGTAGTTACCACTAATATCTTGTTGCAAGTAAGTGTATCTCAGGTGCGGTGGAATTGACAACTCCACTGTTAATGCTTGTGGATATTCTTTGGCTGCCCTTGAGTCGAATCTATAAATTGGGTTATTCTTACCCGCGAAGACTATCTCGACCCCCTGCAATTGTGGGTTATCAAGCCTGTTTTCTGGCGCCGTTGCCGGGGAGCATAGCTTTATTCAAAGTCTACTTGAAGTATTTTACCTGCTGCAATTTATCCGCTGTGGGTAAGAAAGAAGACCCCAAGGTCCCGATCTTGCCATCCCGTACAAGAAAAGGTACTGTTCTGAACACTAGTGCTACACTTGATTCACCTTCAGTTATGAGTAAGTTTGCTTCGTCTTCACCACATGATGCCTCTACTGAATATGTTACTATGTCCGATACTTTTGATGATGCTTCTACTACTCTTGATGATATTGGTTCACTTAGTCACGCTCTTGAGAAACAGATCGCTGCTGCAAAAAAAAATCTGGAATTGAAATTCCTGATACTTGCTATCCTTTTGTTGGAACTTACACTTATCCTGATTTGAGGAAACTCAAGGAGAGACTCCTTGATGATGATTATATTATACTTGATGATGATTTACGAAGGGAGCTAACAGAGTTTGACGACTCTGACCCTGATGCTATTAAGAAGCTTCTCGAAAAACACTCCCTGAAGAACAAGACCGTTCCTGATCATAAATTTTCTACGTCTCCTATATGCATCAATGATCCTGATTATAATTTCTCTGTTGATCTTTCACTTATATCTATGGTTGAATCTGACCCCTTTTATGGCAGAGAAAATGATGCTATTGCACACCTGACCAAACTCACTGAGTTAGGTGGCTTGTTTACTACAGATGAAAAGATACGGAACTTCTATGTTACTAAGCTTTTTCCTTTCTCTTTGAAGGAAGGTGCTAAAGCATGGTACGATGCACTACCATGTGGTTCCATTAGGAGTCCTCAAGACTTAGCTCACTCTTTTTTTGATAAGTATTTTCCTGCTCATATGCAACATGCTGCTTTACGAAGAATTTATAACTTTACACAGTTGCAGGATGAGAACCTCCCTAAAGCTTGGGGGAGGTATTGTAGTGTGATCCAGGCTAGACCGGGACATGGAGTCCCTAAGAATGAATTAACTGATATATTTTATGCTGGTCTAACTGATGAATCTAGATCCTATTTGGACAGTTGTGCTGGTTGTGTTTTCAGGAAAAGAACACCGGACGATGCAGAAGGATTGATTTCCAAGAACCACGAAGATTGGTCCGTCCCTGAACCACCTCCACCACCAAAGAAAAGGGGCATGCTTGTTCTAAGCCCCGAAGATACGCAAGTAGGAAATAAGTCTATTAAAGAGAAGGATATTAAAACTGAAGACGTGAAGAATCTACCCCCCGTTGAGAAGTTGTGTGAGCCGACCACTCACCCTCCTATGGTAGAGGTACACTCTCTTTTAGATTTCAATACAAGTGACATTCCTCATGGTAAGCCTCCTGATCAATGTTTAGATGAGCTTGATAATTTCATTATGAAGCAAAATCACTTTAATGAAAGGATACAAAGTCAGCTGCATGATAATTCCCTTGCTATCAAAAGTTTGCTTGATGTTCTAGGTAGAACAGTTAATGATGTTAAATGTCTTGTGAAGAATTTTCATATGGTTCAAACTCAGCTTGATCAAATTTCTAATGCGCAAAAAGATTTGCTTGCTAATAATGCCAAACAGGATATACAGGCCTTCGGGATTAAAACCCGAGAGGGAACCAGCACTCAAGATCCTCTCTATCCGGAGGGGCATCCTAAGAGGATCAAGCAAGATTCTCAAATACAGGAAGAAGAAATTGTTAGCTCTCCGAAGAAGAAGAAGAAGCACAAAGAAGCTGACAATTCTAATGATCCAAATAGTATATCTACTTCCGATGCTGAGACTGAAGACGGTGCTGAGCCTGAAAAGGATGGTGAAAAGAATGATCCACCTAAAGTTCGAGAAGAAGAAGCACCCGACAAACGCAAGAAATACACTAGAGAAGATTTTATCGCAAGAAGACATGGGAAGGAACGAGAACCATGGGTAAAAAAACCCATGCCCTTTCCAGGTAAGTCTATCAAAACTAAAGAAGAAGAGCATTACAATAAGTTTTGTGAGTGGATGAAACCTCTTTTTCTTCAAATTCCTTTGACTGATGCTATTAAGTTACTTTCTTATTCAAGATATATGAAAGATATTGTTACTAATAAAAGAAAAGTTCCTAATGAAGCAATATCTACTATGCTTGCTAACTACTCTTTTAGTGGCAAGATTCCTGAGAAGCTTGGTGATCCAGGTATACCCACCATTCCTTGTTCCATAAATAATAATTATGTCAAGACTGCTTTATGTGATCTTGGACCAGGAGTGAGTGTTATGCCCTTTTCTCTTTACAAGAGATTATGTTTAGAAAAACTAATCCCTACAAATATCTCTCTTCAGATGGCTGACAAGTCAACAGCCGTTCCCATAGGTATTTGTGAGGATGTTCCCGTTGAAGTTGCTAATTGTTTAATCCTTACTGATTTTGTTGTGATTGACATGCCCGAGGATGGGAGCATGTATATTATTCTTGGTAGACCTTTTCTTAACACCGCAGGTGATATTATTGATTGCAATAAAGGAAAGGTTACTTTCAATGTGAATGATAAAGAACACACGGTGTATTTCCCAAAGAAGATTGACAAGAGGCATGGCCTTAACTCAATAGAGAACATCGAGACCGTGAAGATTGGAGAATGGGATTGTCCTCTACATGTGCACCACAAATACAAAACCATCATGGTGGGGAAAATGTCCATTAAAGTAAAGGTGCAATGATCACTTCATGAGAAGTGATGCTTTTTGCTCTATATATCGCCGGTTTGTTGGTAAGACTTGATCAACCTTGCTAGTAAGCATGTTTTATATAGGTAAAAAGTGGAGCTTGTTATGTTTTCATTTACCTTAGATTTTATTCTCCTTGCTATACCAAGTTTATATGTTTTTGAAACTTCACAACTCTAATCAGTGATTCAAGTTTTCAGAAAGTTTCGCAGCTTTTTGAACTTCGAATTTTTTTTGCAACAAGTGAAGTTGTCAGAAAAATTCCAGAAAAATTATATTAAAAATTTCCATGCCGGGAGTGACCCAGAGGCACCAGGGGCTGACCAGGGGGGGGGGCCACCAGTGGCCCAGGCGGCCAGCTGGCGCGGCCTGGCCCCTGGCCGCGCCCACAGGGCGCCTGGGCCCCACAGGACCCACCTCTAGGTATGTCTTCTTCCTCCTCCTTCCTCTCTCTCCAAAAACACGAGTTCTGCTCCAGTTCTTGCGTTCTTGCTGTTCTTGGAGGCGATTTTCGATCTCTCTCTACAGCCCACCGTTCAAGCTAAGATTTTGAGCAAAACTCCCTGGTATGTAACTCCTTCACCCCTCCAATTAGATTTTTGATTGGTGGCCTCATTTGTGAGTATTTAGTAACTCTTGGTGCTGTTCATATGAGCTTGCATACATGTGTAGAAATTTATTTTCCAAGTTTGATGCAAGTTTATGCCTTAGGTAAGTGAGTAGAGTAGTTTGCCTCAACTCACTTTGTTTAAATCCTTGTTTTTGTGAATTTTCAAAAATTTCAGAAATGAGTTTCTTTGGAAAAGCAAAGGGGTGGCTTGGGAAGAAGAAGCCTGAGCGCTCCGATCGAGTCACTAGAGCTGCAGCTTCACCCTCAGCAGTTGGGTTTTGTGATATAATAGGTGTGCCGAACGTTGGTCAGACAGCTAAGATGACCATGCAGCCTTCCGGGTTGAGGACCCTCTTCAACTCCCTTTGCTGCCAGGAGGAGACCGACATTCAGCGCACGAAGATTTCCAGCATCTTGTTTCCACACCTCAGGTATTTTGCGTATTTTGTTGCTAGAGGGGTGTTAGCTCATGACAACACGAGCAATGGTTCTGCACCAGACTTCGCTATTTATGCGAACGCCCTCTCTGGTAAGAATGAGTATAATGTGGGTGCCTTGATTGCTCGGCGCCTTGCTACGAAAGTAACAAGGGCGATTTATATGGTGGCGTTTACGCCACACTTATCCTTGAGTCTCTTGAGCGCACGCCGCATCCTGATGATGTTCCCTTTTCATACGCGAATCTCGATCTTGCGGCTATGAAGAGGCATAAGTTTGTTACCATGAATTCTCAGTTTTGTAACCTTGATTATATTTTGAGGTTTGAAAGGACTATTACTCGTGAGATCCGTCTACCTGCACCACTTTTGTTTGATAACACTCGCATGAACGGATGGTCCTTCAACGAAATTCAATTCGATGAGTTCATGGCTAATTACCAGCCGCATAAACCCATGGAGGGGGTTGTGCCCGATGAGGAGGAGCAGTGTGAGTTCCCACCTTTTCAGGGAGAGACCTTCACCGAGCATGGCGAGGGATATTCTTCCGCTTGGAGCGCAGGGCCTTCCTCATGGGAGGACCCGAGGACTTCAGTGTACGCACCGGAGGGCTCATACGACTCCTGGACTTACCATTACCCCGGAGCAGGAGGCTCCTGGGGGCAGTAGCTGCTACCAACTTAGGCCAAAAGCCTAAGCTTGGGGGAGTACGTTCCCTTCTCACCTTTCCATTCTATTATCCATTTTTATTTTGTTTTCTTTGATCTTTTCAAAGTTTTTGCCCGTTCTTCTTTGTTCTTTTATCTTGCAAAAACAACACAAAGATTTCTCTTTTCTTTTTCTTTCGCTAAATCTTTGAAAAAAATCAAAAAAGATTTTCTTTTCTCTCTTTAGTTTGCTTTGTTGCAGAGTTCATCTCGAGTCCGTGATGGCATTTGCACTTGATTATATTGTCCTATTTTCAGTCGTACAAGCGGCAAGGCAGTGATGAAGAAGATCGACGAAAGGGATGCAACAAGGAAAACCGGTATGAACTCTTTTTGTTTCTACTTTTGTACATATGCGTGTACTTATGACTTAGAGACCAGCTTGTAGCAACATAGTGCTATGTTTCCAATGCTTTCCCAGTGGTTCATGCTTTCCTTGTGACTAATCTCAAATAGCTAGAGTACATAATGTGTTGTTGAAATGATTTACATGCATTGCATTGTTCATGGTTTGTCATACTGCAGTGGTATTTCCCTTTGGAGAATTCTTGGATTTACTTGGCACATGCTTACACATGTTTATGGCTGAAAAGTCTACTATGCCTTGATGATATGTGAATTGCAGAATAGTCATATCATTTTCATGGCCAATTCAATGTTACTTTGTCGCTCTGCATGATTATGACTGTTATTGCTCTCTAGTTGGTCGCTTCCCAGTCTTTTGCTAGCCTTCGCTCGCACTAAGCGGATTTATGCTTGTGCATCCAAAATACTTGAAACCAGTTTTTCCATATGAGTCCACCATACCTTCCTATGTGGTATTTACCGGCCATCCTGACGAAGACTTTCTTGTACCATCTCAAAATCATTCGAAAGCACTCATGTGTTGTGCCTCTGTTTTAGCTCTTGAGGAAGTAGTAGGTAATTCATGACCGTCTTATCTTGGACATGTTTTATTCCGGGATTGCATGTCTAATCTGCAAACCCCTAATACGAGGAGGGACTGGCATGAGTGCGCCCAGCTCACAAAAGATAATCACAACCAACAAACCCTCCTTCACGCTTTGTCTATGAGAAATCAAAAAACTTTGGCAGTGATAAACAAAGGAGATTAAGGGGATGTGATCGTCTCCATCTTGGGAGCCGTTCCTCGAAACATGTCTAGCGTAAGAGGTTATTGAGTTGTCTACTAGCATTCGTTGACGAAGCATGCACCTCCCAAAACACTTTTATCTTTGTTTTCAAAACCAAGAGCTCTGGTACAAGTTTAGTCTTTGCTTCCATTCACGGGTTTTCAACCTTTCCATCAAACTCCACGGTTCGAGAGTCTCCACCTTGTTTCTTCAAAGCACCAACTAGGAGAGCATAATTGTCATTCTGAGTGTAATGTGCATTGTCCCAAAGTATTACATTTTCTTTTGCATGATTGTGGTATTATTTATTCTAAAATTCTTAGTTCTAGTCTCCTTTAAAACTCCGAAAGAGTTTCTGCATTTATGTTTTGCTTCACTCATGGAGGAAAGCGAAATACCACTCTAGTATGTTCAAGCTTTGTGCATTGTAATATTGTTTTGATTTTCAGGAGCATATTATTTGCATTTAGTTTTTTTTAATTTTAAGACTGTGAAGCATGAGCTCCACAGTATTTTATTGCATGGGAGAACCAAAGGTTCTCAAAGAATAGTACAAGGAAATAATAAAGCAGAATAAGAAAGTAGAGGAAGTAATCTAATCCTACCTATACTATTGCAGTGAACTGATCCAAGAAATCAGTCTGTTTTTAGGATCTCCCTGCAATCTATGTGAAAGCAGGGTGATATCATGCACAAAGTGCCTTCTCCAGGAATGAAAAGAAGGTCTCTCATTCCTGAAGGTTTTTCCATTTCTGACTATCCAGATACACCAAGAGGCAGTAAGCATGACTTCCATGAAGAAAGACTGACCAAATGAATCTTTGGCCTGTTGAAAACAGGAAAGCAAGGATCCATTGGCCCCCCATGTAATTTGCAGATAGTTCCAAACTCTGCAACTAAAGTTTCAAGAGAAGAACAGATGCAGTCTATCTTCAAGAGCATATGAGTGACACATCACACAAGAATTATCCTCAGTGGGTGGTCTCTAATGTCTCCTAACAAGTAGATCTTTAGTGTTTAATCTGTCAAACATCAGGAGACAACCAAAAACTTTTATCTTCATGGTGCACTTACTCCTCCATATCCAGGCACAAGATTGATCAGAAGGCATGTGAGAATGCATAAGATTGTAGAACCCTTTTGCAGTATAACCATATTTACCAGGCCAGTGCCAAGAATCAACAGCTTGAGGATCTCTCTGAAGATCAAGAATCCAGTCCTTAAGACATAAGTATTCATCAGCAGCTTGTTGTGTGAGTGGCAAGTGAAACAAAATCTCTTCATCCTCCAAGCTCAAAAAATCATTAACAGATAGCTTGTCATCTCTCACAAAAGAGAAAAGATGAGGCAACCTATCTCGCAGAGGTCTACATGAGCCATTGATGCACCACACATCTGACCAAAAAAGTGCAGAATCCCCAACATTGATCATGACAGAGGTCACTGGTCTATATAGGTCACTTAGTTTGAGGATATCCTTCCACCAAAAGGATACACAAAGCATTGTTGCATGTGGGACATTGCCATTATAATAAGTGTTCCAAATAAGGGAAACCCAAGGAACATTCTCCTTATTATAAAACTTATGCAAGTGCTTCAGGAGTAGAGCTTTGTTTTGAATTTGCAAGTTGACAATACCCAGACCACCTTTCTTTTTAGGCCTGCAAACAAGCTCCCAGGCAGCAAGAGATTGTCTTGGGGTATCAGAGTTTCCTCTCCAGAGGCATTGTCTCTGAATTCTCTCTAGCTGTTTGAGGATGCCCTGAGGGAGAGCAAGACTAAAAAGGTGATAAATGGGAATGGAGGAAATTACTGAATTGAGTAACTGTAGCCTGGCCCCTTGATTCAGCATAGAAGAACTAGGAGAGAGTCTTCTTTCCACCCTATCCACCAAAGGCATCAAATCCTGAATTTTAGGCCTGGTAGTACCCAGTGGTAAACCAAGGTAAGTGAAAGGCATTTGTCCAATGGAGCATTCAAACACATCAGCAAGATGAGCAGTCATAGCCTCATCCACATTCAGGGGGATTAAAGAGGATTTATTGAAGTTCACTTTGAGACCAGTGGAAGCATGGAACCTGATAAGCATCTCCTTGATAGCTAACAACTGGGATTCATCAGCATGAATTACCATTATAGTGTCATCAGCATACTGAATGATGGGGTAATATGGATCATGAGAATCAATTGGCAGTGTCAGGATTTGATCATGGAGAATTTTATTGACTACTGATTGTAACAGATCAGCAGCCAATACAAACAACAGAGGAGACAGAGGATCTCCTTGTCTAACCCCTCTCTTGCAATAGAACTGTTTACCAGGCACACCATTCAACAAGATGGATGAAGATCCAGAGCCTAAAATCTCTCTAATCCAACTGATCCATTTTTGACAGAACCCCTTGCGTTCCAAAACCTGAAGGACAGCCTCATGTTCAATAGTGTCAAAAGCTTTTGCAAAGTCTAACTTCAGAATAAGAAGGGGCTTTTTTAGACTGTTTGCATTGGTGGATGTACTCAAAAGCCCATGCTAAGCAATCCTAAATAGATCTAGACTGAAGAAAGGAATATTGATTCAAGTGAATGCACTGCAGAATAACCTTCTGAAGTCTATTGGCAAGAAGCTTTGTGAGGAATTTGAGGCAGGTGTTAGTCAGAGATATAGGCCTAAAATCATTAGGGCAAACAGGAGCTAGCATTTTTGGAATCAATGTGATTAAAGAACCATTTAGACATGCCAACTTGAGAGAGCCATCAGCAAACTGAGAAATCAGATTGAATGATGGGCCAACATTTCTTAAGGAATAAACCATTGAAACCATCTGGCCCAGGAGCTCTGTCTACAGGGAGATCTTTGAGAACCTCATTAATCTCAGCCCGAGAGAAGGGAGTGGTCAAATCCTGTAAACCCTCCACTGGGTGGATTAGATCAGGGAGATTGAACTCCATTTGGATACCGTGGGAAACCCCCATTCTCTCTCTGTAAGAGCTCCACAACAAGTTGGCCATCTGCTCATGATCAGAGAGAATAGCCCCATCACTCGAAAGAAGGATTGCTTCGTGCATTGTCCTCATAGCATTGTTTTGATACTTGCTAAATTATTTTGGTAGTACATGCCTATATACATCTATTGAAGCAAAAGAGTTTGTCAAAGTTTTCTTTGTCGTGTCCAGTTTGTTGTACTGAATTGCTTGAGGACAAGCAATATGCTAAGCTTGGGGGAGTTGATACGACTCAAACGTATCTACTTTTCCAAACACTTTTGCTATTGTTTTGCCCTCATTCTTGCATGATTTGGATGAAACTAACCCGTACTAACGCTGTTTTCAGCAGAGCTGCCTGCATGGTTTTATTGTGCGCAGGAAAATGGATTTTTGGACGTCTCAGAAAATTCCCAGAAAAATACCAGAAAATCCACGCACCCGAAGGAGCCAGAAGCCAGAAGTGGGACCAGTGGGCAGCCAAGGGGTGGGGCCGCACCCTCTGGCCTCCTGGGGGCCTCCCCCTCCTCTTGTGCCCTACCAATGCTCCTATTTATTCCCGTGATGGAGAAACCCCGAAACAGAAGTCATTTTCCCAATTCACGTCGCGGAGCCGCCGCCACCCTCTGTTCTTCTCCGGGAGGGCTAATCTGGAGGCTGTTTTGGCCTCCGGAGAGGGGAGACCATCGCCATCGTCATCATCATCGCCACTCCATCCTCCCTCCATGACTTCTCCATCCATGTGTGAGTAATTCCCTGCTGTAGGCAAAGGGGATGGTAGGGATTGGATGAGTTAGATCATGTAATAGTTTATCAGATTGTTGGGGGCAGGTTGCCTATTATCTAGATTGGTGTTTATCATCTTTGCTTCAACTTATTGCTCTTAATGCTTGTCACTTTGGGCCCGAGTGCCATGATTTCAGATATGAACCCTTTGTGTTTTCATGAATATATTTGTGTTCTTGATCCTATCTATGAGTTGTATGCACCTGTTATAGTCCGGAATCGTCGATCCCAAAGGTGACAGCTTGGGACACCAAAGGGGATGGACTATAATTTGAGGATTCCATGTATCCATTGATTGTTAATGCTTTGTTCTGGTGCTCTTTGACAGGAGCACCTTAATCTCCATAAGTTCCTTTTGGCCCCGTCCGTAGCAGGATGGTAGGACAAAAGATGTTGTGCAAGTTCTTTTTGCAAGAACGTACAACTACCTTTGGGATACATGCCTGATGTTTGATTTATGCCTAGATGATCATTGATTTTTTTGTGTGCCTTGCCGCAAGTTAAATACATGATGTGTATTATCCATGCAGCACCCAACCATCCATCTCCCTGGCCTACAGGGGTTTAATTCTGCTGGTTACTAGTTGTTTGCTTTTGCTATTTTACTGTCGCTATTTCACCACCACTATTACCGTTGCTATCATCACCTCCATATCACAGTTACCACTAATATCTTGTTGCAAGGAAGTGTATCTCAGGTGCGGTGGAATTGACAACTCCACTGTTAAAGCTTGTGGATATTCTTTGGCTCCCCTTGAGTCGAATCTATAAATTGGGTTATTCTTACCCGTGAAGACTATCTCGATCCCCTGCGTGTGTGGGTTATCAACAAGATAAACATGAAAACTAAAGAGAGTTCCAGCAACAAACTAAACAAAAAATAAAGCTCTTGAAAAATATAGACATGAAAACTAAGAGCTAAACATGGCAACAGCTACGAAAAGATGAAGAACACACAACAAAAGAAAGATAAGCATGACATCCTATGATGTGTTCTAGTTTGATGTGGAGCGTGTTTCTCTCCCACACAAAGTAATAAGCTAGGTTCTAACTTGTTATGAACATAAAACAAAGCTAAATAAAACTAAAAAGGAAACCTAAGAGCGAGACGCTCCAAGCATAGCACATAACGCATGAAGTGATAAAAATATAGTGAGACGGAGGACGAACTGATGATTGTTGATGGAGAAGGGGATGCACGGGGGCATCCCCAAGCTTAGACGCTTGAGTCTCCTTGAATATTTATTTGGGATGCATGGGGGCATCCCCAAGCTTGAGCGTTTTACACTCCCGGATATTCTTTCATCATCATCCCTCATACACTTGAAAACTCCCTTCATACATAACTCATCATAAGCTTATTAGAGAGGTTAATACCCTTAATAAAATAATTTGCCTCTTCTGGAAAAAAATATTTTCTTGAAGGGCTACTGTTTCTCAAGATTTCCAAAAAGTTTTTGCAAATAAAAAGCTAGCGCAAGACTTGCAAAAGTAAGGAATGGCAAAACGTGGCAGAATCTGTGAAAAACAGAACAACATGTAGTAAATAATTTTTTTGGGGTACTTATGCAACTCAAATTTAAAAACTCAGAACATACGCTAGAAATTCAATTGTATGGAGCACGCTTCCAAAAAAATTCAGATAAAAAATATGATCTGGTGATTTTAGGCTAATTTTTCCGTCCAAGGAAAAAATCTATTTTCTGGACAACATGTCACAATTTTTGAACTTTCTTGCAATCAGAGGCTAAACTTGGCACAAAGCTTGAAAATAAAGATACAATGATGTTGCTACAGTAGTAACAATCATCAAGACCACTAAAAACAGAAGTAAAAACATCTTGGGTTGCGTCCCAACAAGCCCTTTATTTTATGCCTTTAAGCTAGGCATAAAGAAAAAAGAAGAATCAAAGGTCCCCGAGATCATCGGAGTCATAAAAACCTTCAAATTGATTTTCAACAAGTTCATTCTTCTGTTTCCTAGGGAAGAGGTACTTACCTTTCGCTTTTCCACGTAAGCGTATGTGTCCCTTACCAATATCAGTGAAGCCTTTCATAGCTCGGAGGAAGTCCCTTCCAAGCACGATGTTACTTTGGTTTGGCTCCACGACGAAGAAAAAATCCATCGTTGCAACCCTTTTAAGGAATGTAACTTGGACTTCTTTTAGCTTTCCATTAATCTCTGAAATATCGCCATTAGCATGTTCATGATAAGATGACAAATTATCCATGTTTAGTTTCACAGAATCATAAACTACTTTTGGCATTGTAGAAACCATGGATCCAATATCGCAAAAAGCAAGGAAGTCTTGGTTAGAGATGCTAATCCTAACAAAAGGCTCCCAATCATCATCTATATCCAACATTTCTTTCTTGTTGGACTTAAGTTCCTCTACTTTTCTCAAGTCTAGAGCATCCATCCTCTTTTCAATAGTTCCAAGTCTATCTATAACAGTATCAAAACTACGATCATAAACAAAATAACTAGATAGACCATGCAAAATATCAAGAGCTCTAGCTTCATCACACTATAAAAGTCTCCTTCAACCATAATATCAAGAGAGTGTTTACACCACTTAAAAATCCATGGTACAAATTTCTAAGCACAATTTTCATAGGTATCCAAGGCATAATTCTCCTATGTGCTTCTGAAATTCTGTCCCATGCCTTCTTCATATTCTCTCCATCCCTTTGATGGAAATCTAGAACTTCCGATTCCCTCAAAGCACAAAGTCCTAACATGCTTAACTAAACAAGAAAGACTACTAAAAGCAAGGTAATTTTTTTGTGGTTTTCGATAAAGGACACTAAAGCAAGAACTGAAAGATAGACTAACAAAACTAGAAAGCAAAGGTAAAAGATAGTGTGCAACTCCCCTATCTTGTAGACTGGAGTCCCCGGCAACGACGCCAGAAATTTGGCGGTTGATGGGACTAATCTTTTGTCGCACCTCAGAATCCTCGGCAACGGCGCTAGAAATTTGCTTGATACGCGAGAGATGATAATGGCTTCTCGCCCTTCGTTGGTTACCCCAAGTGGAAGGTGAGATGTAGCGTAGCGGCAAGTTTCCCTTGGCAAAGATGCCAAGGTTGAGTATTGGCCAGTAGGACTCCAAGGTCGACAAGTAGGTGGTAAAGAGAGCAACGCGCCGTTTGAGAAATATTGCACCCTTAACCTGGACCTGCACACACAACAAGTAATGTTGCTCCCAACGAAGTTCAGAGATGTCGTCAATCTCTCCAGTCTTGTTGTTTACAAAGAATCAAACGCAACCGATAATGATAGTGATAGCTACTAGAAAGTAAAAGCAAGAAATAAATTGAGCGTGTAAACAGTGATGAGAATATGGACCGGGGTCCCATGATGTTCACTAGTGATGTCTCTCTCCCAAAAGATGATAAAACTGCTATGCGAGGTAAACAAATCACAGCTGTGCAATTGAAAGGATTAAAAACTCACTTCAATGCTAACTATTCCACAAAGAAAGGAAGAGGCTCAAAAGCATGGGCGGTACACCAAAATAAGTAGACCGAAATCCAACTGCATCTACTACTAATCATCCACCTTGATATATCTATCCAAAACATCTTGCTGGTATTAAGTTGCGGGCCCCACCCAAAGTGTAAACCCAAAGCAACAACCAACTACATTAAAATAACTTTGCGTATAGTAAAAAATCCTTGCAACCACTTTTACAAGCACCGTTGTTTTCCCCCTTGTAGCAACATCACATCCCCTAGACTCATGTTTCCGTCACTCAAGCTAGTCATCAGGGGGCATGAACCCACAATCGAGTATAATGTTCCCTCTTGGACTCACTACCTACTACTTGGCCAAAGCAATAAACATCAATGGAGAACATTCAAGAATTACTCAAGAACAAAAATATAAAATATAAGAACCAAATATATTATTCAATCACAACCTGAACATAGTCCCATAATCCATCAGATCCCAGCAAAATCAGCATAGCAACAGTAGAAAGAATTACATATGTGCCTTGATCATGTAGGGAAGCTCACAAGGTCTATTCCATGAAGAAAAAAGAGGGGAGGAGAATATCACATAGCTACTGATCATGGACCCATGGTCTAAGGTAGACTACTCATGGATCATCTGGGAAGCGTCCATGGTGGAGGAGAAGCTCCCGGAGGTTAATCCTCCCTCCGGCAGGGTGCCGGGAAGAGGTCTGCTGGCGCTCCCGATTTTGGAAGCGCGGCGACGGCGAAACGGAGGCGAGATCGCGAAAAAGGGTTCTCTTTTCCGAAGTTTCCCATGACGAAGAATATATAGGCGAAGGAGGGCAGCCAGGGGGGCCACCAGGGGTCCAGGCGGCCACCTGGCGCGGCCCCACACTAGGGCGCGTCGGGAGGACGCCTGGGGCCCTGGTGGGTCCCCTCTGGCCCCTCCTAGGTGATTCCCGAAGCTTCCGGTACGCTGATTTTTTATTGTATTTTTCCGGAATTTTTGAAATAGAAAAACAGTAGCAAATAGGAACTGTCACTAGGGTGCACTGAGTTAATAGGTTAGTCCAAATATGATCAAAATTGTATGAAAGTGTATCTAAATCATAGAAATATCACATAAAACATGCATGGAGCAAGCAAAAATTATAGATACGTTTGGGACGTATCAGCACCGTTGGGAAGAGGCTCAAAAGCATGAGCAGTACGCCAAGACAAGTAGACGAAATCCATCTTCATCTACTCACTAATCATCCACTATGAGATATCTATCCAGAACATCTCGCTGGTATTAAGTTGCGAGCCCCGCACAAAGTGTAAACCCCAAGCATTAGACAACTGCATTAAAACAACTTTGCGTAAAGTAAACAATCCTTGAAACCGCGGTTACAAGCACCTTTGTTTCCCCCCTTGTGGCAACAACACATCCCCTAGACTCATGTTTCTATCACTCAAGCTAGTCACCAGGGGGCATGAACCCACAATCATGCATAACGCTCCCTCTTGGAGTTGCAATCAACCACTTTGCCAAAGTAATAAAAAGCAATGGAGAACATGCAAGAATTACTCAAGAACATAAATACAAAGGAGAAGAACCAAATATATTACTCATCACAATCTGAACATAATATCATAACCCATCAGATCCTAACAAACTCAACATAGCAATAGCAGAAGAATTACATATGTGCCTTGATCATGTATGGCAGCTCACAAGGTCTAATAAATGAAGAATAAAGAGGAGGAGAGGACATCACATAACTACTGATCATGGACCCATGGTCCAAGGTGTACTACTCACGGCTCATTCGGGAAGCGTCCATGGTGGTGGAGAACTCCCGGAGGTCAATCCTCCCTCCGGTAGGGTGCCGGGACAGGGTCTCCTGGCAGCCCCGATGTTGGAAGCGCGACGGCGATGGAACAGAGGAGAGATCGCGAAAAAGGGTTATGTCTTCGGGGGTTTCGGTACGAGAGGTAAATATAGGCGAAGGGGGGCAGCCAGGGGGCCACCAGGGGGTCCAGGCGGCCTCCCGGCGCGGCCCCGCCCTAGGCCGCGCCCCCAGGGCGCTTGGGCGCCTGGTGGGGCCCCCTGTCTCCCTTCGGGCGTCTGGAAGCTTCCGGGGAACTGATTTTTTATATATTTTCCCCGGAATTTTTCTGGCACTTTAAGTAATGGAAAAACCTGAAATACAAAAACAACAAAAAAATACAGAAACTCGCACTAGTGTGCACCGAGTTAATAGGTTAGTCCAAATGTGATAAAAAAATGTATGAAAGTGCATCAAAAGTATAGCAATATCACCCAAACACATGCATGGAGCAAGCAGAAATTATAGATACGATTGGGACGTATCAACATCCCCAAGCTTAATTCCTGCTCGTCCTCGAGTAGGTAAATGATAACAAGCATAATTTCTATGGTGACATGCTACCAACCATATACGAACTTTTATGTAAGGCAATCAAGGCATGTAATTCAATTCAAGTCATAACAAGCAAGAGTTTATATTAGCATTGAAACAAGCAACATAAGAACATAAAGGTGCAAGAGCTCTCGCTGTCCGTGACTCGAATGTCTCCAAGTGGTGTTTGCGTGCAAGCAGTGGGAGATGGGATTACGAGAGAGTAAATACATACTATTTATTTTGGTTGAGAACTCAATCTACTAAAGTTTCACACTTAGTTTTCTTTGGAATCTTATCTTGACTCGTCCCAGACCACTAGCTAGGTACAAATCAAACTGACTCCCTTTTGACTTTTTGAGCACTCATGCAATGGATGAGCGTAAGCAAAAAAGTTGACACTTAGGATGGCAAAGAGAGAGATGACGGTGGAGGAGGAAGACAAAAAGGTGTTAAAGGCTCACATCAATGAGGACAATCATAGGCGAGAGAAGGCCAAATGATAGATATGATGTGAGTATTGCCATGCAACAGATGCACATGTGAGCTATGGAAAGCACTTCAAAGGAACTAGTGGGGGTGCATCCAACTTGCTTTCTCAAGAAGACCTAGAGCTCATTTGAGGAGTCTCATCATTGGAATATACAAGCTAAGTTATATAGTGTAAGGGTCCACACATAGCTATATGCATGCATGATGATCTCTATGGAGTACAAGATATAAGAGGGAGTACGAGTGTGGATCTCTCATAAGGAATAGTAGTGTTCCCCCTTCTCTCTTTTTATTTTATTTTTCTATATTTTTGGTGGCCTCAATGGCTCTTTCTATTTAACTGTCATTTGTCCTCTTTGGTATCTTTTAAATTTGCCCTCTTTGGGATATTTTCCTCAGTTTAGGGGCAACACTCTATATTAGGAGAAGTATAAAAGATCTTTGACACTTTAGAAAAGTACTAAGCATAAAGAATATGAAGCTATTATGATGTATGCAAATGTATGCCTCTGCCAGTGTAGCGGGATATGCAATGATACTAGCATGTCATGTAGCAATGATTAGGGCAAGGCCCAACTAGCATGCAGCTCATCGATCAAGCAAAAGCATGTATGACATGAAGATCAAGTCATGAGAAGATGGATGTTGCATGGCAATATATCTTGGAAAGGCTATGGAAATGCCTTGATAGGTAGGTATGGTGGCTGTTTTGAGGAGGCATATTAGGGGGTTTATGATGACAAATCGTATCATGACAAGGGTTTGGATGCACCGGCGAGGTAGGCGCCAACTCTCGGGGTGAGAAAAGGCAACACACAATACTGAAGAGGCTAGAAAAATATGAGGAGGTGGAAGTGTCAACTTTCGAATACTTACATTAGTCCGAAGAACTCATGCACTTATTATAGGCAACTCTAAATCTAATCAGGAGGTTCAGAAAGAGACATGTACCCCAAGAAGGAGTGCATGGTGGTTTGTTTATCCTTGCGCATCCTCGACTCATGGTACGTGAGTGTACTCTAATATCCGATCCCTCCAATGATTAGTGATCCATCTAGTAGCTAGAGTTCTCAACGAGTTTTTTGTAGTTTTTTCAAAAATAAATACAGATTTCCCAAAATACAACATCTATCACTAATAGGCTAAAGCTCTTGACACCAAAATTTCAAACATTACTCCAAACAATACCTCAAAACTATTGCAAGTTACTACTACAATTGAATAGCATCCTCAATTACCTACTTCAAGTCAAGACACACAACTCAGTGCAACAACCAAATCTCTAAAAAGATAAACATGACGACTCAAGAGAGTTCTAGCAACAAACTAAAAAAAGCTCTTGAAAAGAAATAAATATGAAAGCACAAGAGCTAAGCATGACAGTAGCTACGAAAATATAAAGAATACACACAACAAGAAAGATAATCATGAAAATCGTATGATGTGTTCTAGGTTAAAGTGGAGCGTGTTTCTCTCCCACACAAAGAAAGTTGGGTTCTAGCTTCTTATGAAAAGCAAACAAAGCTAAATAAAACTAAAAAGTAAAGAGCAAGACGCTCCAAGCATAGCACATAACACATGAAGTGATAAAAATATAGTGGAACGAAGGACGAACTGATAATTGTTGATGGAGAAGGGGATGCACGGGGGCATCCCCAAGCTTAGATGCTAGCGTCTCCTTGGATATTTCTTGGGGGTGCATGGGGGCATCCCCAAGCTTGATCGTTTGACACTCTATGATCTTCTTTCATCATCCTCCTTCACAAACTTGAAAACTCCCTTCATACATAACTCATCATAGGCTGATTAGAGAGGTTAGTACCCATAATGAAAAAATTTGCCTCTATTGGAAATTAAGATAATCTTGAAGAGCTACTTTTTCTAAAGATCCCCAAAAAGTTTTTGCAAAGAAAAACTAGCGCAAGACTTGCAAAACTGGGAAAACGCAAAATAGGGCAGAATCTGTGAAAAACAGACCAGCAGGTAGTAAATAATATTTTTGGGGTACTTCTGAAACTCAAATAAAAAAACTTAGAAAAGATGGTGAAAGCTAATTGTATAGAGCACGCTTTCAAAAAAACTCAGATCAAAAAGATGATCTGGTGGTTTTTAGCCGATTTTTTTCCGTCAAGGGACAGAATCTGTTTTCTGGGCAACATTTCATAACTTTTGAACTTTCTTGCAATCGACGGCTAAACTTGGCACAAAGCTTGAAAATAAAGATACAATGATGTTGCTATAGTATTAAAAATCATCAAGACCACTAAAAAGAGAAGAAAAAAAAATCTTTGGTTGCCTCCCAACAAGCGCTTTCTTTTACGCCTTTGAGCTAGGCAAGAAGCAAAAAGATCAAGTTTTATCAAGTGTAAGAGAATAACTAGCCCGTGTAACGGACTCGAAAGGTAACTTAATATTCTTCCTAGGGAAGTGATCCGTTCCCTTATTGAGAGGGAATTGGAATTTCATATTCCCTTCTTTCATATCAATGACAACACCAATGGTGCGAAGAAAAGCATAATCATCTCCAACACTGGATAATTGTTCTTTCATAACAAGAGTAAGCAAAGCAGGTTTAATTTCATTAGAAGATGCTGAAGTGGCAGGTGTAGCAATAGGAGTGCAGATAAAGTCATTGTTCTTGTGACTAGTGAATTCACAAAACTTTGTGTTTTCAATGGTACCCATAGTAGCAGCAGCAAGCAAGACAAGCAATTTTTTTGTGATTTTCTATAAAGGAGAAAAAGATAAAAATTGAAAGGTAAACTAACAAGACTAAAAAGCAAAGATAAAAGATAGCGTGCAACTCCCCTATCTTGAAGAGTGGAGTCCCCGCCAACGGTGCCATAAATTACTCTTGATGGCACTAAAGTGTAACACCCTCAGTGTCAGGCATCAGTAAAACATTTTGTTAATATAATTCTCTGTGATTAGCAAGCCTCTAATCACCTTTGATCATGCCTTGTTCATATTTGAATTCAAACAAACCCAAAATGCCTTTTAATGATTAATAAAAATATGTGATGAATAAAGCATTGTCCAAAATTTGTGCAACCACTTTTGTTAAATCAGAAATAAACAGTGGACCATTCTAGAACAACAATGGGAATTTATTAAGCTATTAAATAAATCAAACAATTTATAAACAACAGCTAAAAGCCCTTTTATAAGTTGCAGTCCAAAAATAAATAGTAAAAGACTTTTAATAATCACCAAACTTTTTGTGGCACTTCTATAAAGTGTAATACCAATAAACGAACAAGTTTTACACCTAGCAAAAATCATTTGATAAGCAAATAAAATTGGAACAGAAGGATTACACTGCTGGAACATAGGAAAAATAAAATAAAAATAAAAACCCAAACACTCGCCCTGGGCGAAGCCCACCCCGACCCAGCCAGCCGCCTCTCCCCTCTTCTCCCTCCTACTGTTCGAGCGACCGAGGCCATGGAGCACCCGATGAGTTCTTCGTCCCCAGCGAGCCGTGCCACGTCCTGCGCCGCTACAGTCGCCCGAGACTCGATAAAAGATCTCCCCCGCACAAACTGGATCGAGGCCAAACCCTATTTCCCTTTGCCCATCTCTCCTCGCTCGTTCCCGACCCGCCATGGCCGCTACCCGCTGAGATCGCGTGTCCAACGAAGAACGCTGCCCGAGCCGCCGTGTCCATCGTGTGCGCCGACGTCGTCTACGTCATCTCACAAGAGGAATCGAGGACTGGAGCCCGGAGTGGAGTGCACGCCGTCGTTCCCCTCCTTCCACGCCGCCGGCGAACTTCTCAAATTCCGGCTGCCCGTACCTTCCCCGAGCGAATTGAGAACACCTGCAGGTTCCTGGTGAGCTTCTCGTTCGTCTCCAACTCCTCTCGGCCCTCCCCTCTCGCCGTACTCGCCATTGCCATGGGAGCCGACCTCGGCGCCGCCATGGGCGTCCGTGGTGCTCGCTCCCGGGTGCCCCAGCTCACGCCGCGCGTCACTGACGTGCTCCCCGTGAGTCGTAGACCACGTTATGGTGACTTGAGCGTGCTCTAGCTGCGATTCCGGCGAGGTCCGTGCGCAACCACCGCTCGACATCGACGCCGCCGTCGATTCTGGCCACCTCCGGCCACGCCTCCACCACCTATCGACGCGCCTTTCTCCCAGCTTTTGATTGCGCCGTCCCACGCTTTCTCCCGTGCTCTGGAACGACCACACGGTCGAGCTCGCCGTCGGCCGTCGTCGCCGGCGACCCCTGTGCAAGTGACCGGCGGGCCCCACTCGTCAGGAGCTTAATTAACGGCTAAACACCCACTGACATGTAGGCCGTGTCCTGTTAATTAATCCGAGTTTAAAACAAATTAAAAAAGGTTAGTTTACCCCACTGTATATGACAGGTGGGCCCTAGGCATCAACTAGTTTAAATAACTATTAATTAGTACTGTTAGACTTACACCTGGCCCCACCTGGCAGTTTATTAATTAAAATTTAATTTAGTTTTATAACAGTCAATGACATGTGAGACCCCACTATTATTTATGTTTAATAAATTGTTTTATTAAACATGTGTGGCTGACCAGTGGGACCCACTGGTCAGGTTTGACCAGTCAACCCCTCTGTGGATAATGTTGCATTTTATTAATAAAGAAAATTCAGAAAATGATTTAAATTTTGAAATTGAATATCTTTTAAATCGTAAGTCAGATTCAAAAACTTTATACATGAAAGTTGATCAGAAAAATATAATGACTAAGAATACACTATCCGTATACCCACCATACCCCTCTAACACAACGAATATCGACATCCCCCCTCCGGGCCGTTTGACGATAATCACCCCGAGCCGGTATTTTATCCCCGGATGAATTCCCGCTCCGAGCATAAAACATTGTATCGCGTTAGAACACCGTTAACATTTCATATGTCATGTCATGCATCTGTTTGTTATGTTTGCTTTGTATTTACTGTTTCTCCCCCCTTAATCTCCGGTAGACCCCGCCGCTGCCGCCGACTACACCGTTGTTGGGTACGACTACTACGTCGACGACCCCACCCCTACCGTCGAGCTTCCAGGCAAGCAGAGCTATTCTATTGCCCAGATATCGCCTATCTTTCCGTACTATTCTTGCACTAGGCATTGTTACCGCTGCTAATACGTTACAATCCTATTCAATTGCATAGCCTATTTTTGTCGCCCCTTGATGTACCTTCCTTTATCCTATGCTGCCTATAAACATATCTTTATTCAACAGTGAGCCCTGCGCATTGTTAGCTAGGATTAGATAGAGGGCCGTGATCACTCAGGGGAGTGACGCGGATACAACTTATTAGAACTGCACAGGTACGGTACAATGCAGACACCGCCTAAGGCCTCCTAGCTCGGCTCTCCCGAGCCACCATCAAGTGTGAGCTATCAAGGAGTAATCCTTGTACTCCAGTCGTTGTTGACTCTATATAACCGCTCTAGGTACCTGAGCATCGGTTGTCCTTAAAGGTAAGAAGTCGGGCGACCCAACGGTGCCTGCGAGTGGTAGTGCGACGGGACGACTTGGAGGGTACGACCAGTGTACCGGTGTGCTTGGTCCCTGATCGTTGGCCGTGAGAGTTACCAAACCACGAAAGTCGAGCTCCTCCAGGAGCACACGCGTGACAAGGTAAGGAGTCGGTTCACCTTGTTGGTAACCGCAGAGACTTGGTGGGATGACAGGGTAGGCACCGATGTACTGGTGGTCCTGACTTTTGTCGTTGTCCGCGGGTCAGTTAAGTCGAGGCAACGATAACGGTTGTCCCACAAGTTAATAAAATGCTAAATGGTTCGGTGGATGACTTGAGAGACCCGTTGGTCTACACACACTACCTTCTCGTGGGATAAGGAGTTATGGGCTCCCCTGCGTTGTAGTTCATTCAAAAGCTCTTCAGACGTCAGCAGTATCGCGGTCTGATTGCCGGGAAGTTGTGTGTCTTCTTTACTCGCGAGTGGTGTTTGCTTTTCCTTCCCGGCCAGCCTCGCACCGTGCAGGAGCGTGCAAGGGTGAGGGACCTACACCCCTTGGCGCATAGGATTTAGTCCGGCGGATGGCCTCTCTGCTGAGCCTAGGATGGGCTGCGGCGTGTCGGATAGCTTTGGTGGAGCGTTCCCTAGTAAGGTTACCTCCACCCTGGAGATCCGAGCGTGCAGGCTGAATAGTAGTGCACCCCATGCAGGGAGTTTAATCTATTCGAATAGCCGTTTCCACGGTAACAGGACGCTTTATGCTGAAGCTGGATCTTATCACTACAAACTATTACTATTAAACTGTATGGTTCCGGATCTTCTTCCTCGCAGGGAAGTTGAGGAAGGGAACTCAGAGGCATATATTATTGTTAATTATTACAACTTACTATTATACAATGCTGCAGCAACTTCTGCTGCATTGTTACTTTATGCTTTATATAAACTGTTGGCTATTCTCTCCTCATGCTGCAAGACTCGTCGGAAGATGCCAGTCTTCGATAGGCCTAGCTTCTTACCCTTATTCTGATTTCTACCTTGCAGTCCACTATATACAATCTCCCTTTTCCATTTGATACAAATGCATAAATGCTTAGTAGAGGATGTAAGACTCACAGGTATGCTAGATACTCACCCTTGCTTTATTTCCCCCTTTATGTTTTTCCTGATCGGCCGCTGCAGTCGACGTTGGAGCCCAGGAGCAGGTGTACCCCGGAGGCGGCTACTACTACGTCGAGACCCCCGCTGACCAGGACCAGTAGTTTCGGAGGCTCCCAGGCAGGAGGCCTTGCCTTTTCGATCTGTATCTCTGATGTTATTTGTGCTAGCCTTCTTAAGGAAAAACTTGACTAACTATGTTTGTACTCAGATATTATGGTTTGTATAACTTATGTATTCGGGTCCGTGTGACCCCCTTATCTTGTAACATATTGGTTTATCCTTTTGTTTTTATTTGTGATGTGATATTCTCACCGTCGCACTCTAATCTCAGCCGTGTACCCTGCGTGTATGATTACTGTAAATGGATTGATTTTAGGGGCGTCACATAAAGTACTGCTCCTCGTTGGCTAGCCCAAGTGGAAGGTTGAGATGTAGCGTAGCGGTAATTTCCCTCGGTGAAGATACCAAGGTTTGTCTCCAGTAGGACTCCGACGACGACAAGAAGGTGACAACGACGCTAGAAATTGACAGCGCGAGAGGTTATGTGGACCTGCACACAGATAAAAATAAGTTTGCTCCCATCGAGTACAGAGGGGTTGGCAATCTCTCCGACCTTGTTGTTTACAAAGGGTCAAACACAAGAGATAAAGGGGAATAATAATTACGACTAGAAAGTAAAACAATAAATAAACTGAGGGTGTAAACAGTGGTGGAAATATGGACCGGGTCCCATGAAGTTCACTAGTGATGTCTCTCTCCCAAAAGACGATAAACAGCTATGCGAGGTGAACAAATTACAGCTGTGCAATTGACAGGATTAAAAACGCACCGCAATGCTAACTATGCTGCAAAAGAAAGGAAGAGGCTCAAAAGCATGGGTAGTACGGCAAGACAAGTAGACCGAAATCCATCTACATCTACTCACTAATCATCCACCTTGATATATCTATCCAGAACATCTCGCTGGTATAAAGTTGCGAGCCCCACCTAAAGTGTAAACCCAAAGCAACAGACAACTGCATTAAAAGAACTTTGCGTAAAGTAAACAATACTTGCAACCGCGGTTACAAGCACCGTTGTTTTACCCCTTGTGGCAACAACACATCCCCTATACTCATGTTTCTGTCACTCAAGCTAGCCATCAGGGGGCATGAACCCATAATCATGCATAATACTCCCTCTTGGAGTTGCAATCAACCACTTGGCCAAAGTAATAAAAAGCAACGGAGAACATGCAAGAATTCCTCGAGAACATAAATATAAAAGGAGAAGAACCAAATATATTACTCATCACAATCTGAACATAATCTCATAATCCATCAGATCCCAGCAAACTCAACATAACAACAACAGAAGAATTACATATGTGCCTTGATCATGTATGGCAGCTCACAAGGTCTAATCAATGAAGAACAAAGAGGGGGAGAGGACATCACGTAGCTACTGATCATGGACCCATGGTCCAAGGTGGACTACTCATGGCTCATCCTGGAAGCATCCATGGTGGCGGAGAAGCTCCCAGAGGTCAATCCTCCCTCCGGCAGGGTGCCGGGACAGGGGCTCTGGCAGCCCCGATGTTGGAAGCGCGGCGGCGGCAGAACAGATGGGAGATCGCGAAAAAGGGTTATGTCTTTGGGGGTTTCGGTACGAGAGGTAAGTATAGGCGAAGGGGGGCAGCCAGGGGGCCACCAGGGGTCCAGGCGGCCTCCCGGCGCGACCCCACCATAGGCCGCGCCCCCAGGGCACCTGGGCGCCTGGTGGCCCCCCTCCGGGCGTTTGGAAGCTTCCGGGTCGCTGATTGTTTATATATTTTTCCCGGAATTTTTCTGGCACTTTAAGTAATGGAAAAACCTGAAATACAAAATAGAAAAAAATAGAAACTAGCATTGGGGTGCACTGAGTTAATAGGTTAGTTCAAATATGATCAAAAGTGTAGGAAAGTGCATCAAAAGTATAGCGATGTCACCCAAAACATGCATGTAGCAAACATAAATTATAGATACGTTTGGGACGTATCACCCAGGCGAGTACTATGATCCCAACAGAAGACCGGACGGATTCGCTAAGATTATCGAGGTGGACCCAAGGTTCCACTCGCATTCCAAAGATCACTCGCGGACGTATCGGTTCGTTAGGAAAAGACGACTCGACAACTCGAATAGCCTCACACCTAGAGAGCAGCTGGACGGAGCATGCACAATCCATTTCTTTGAAGACGATGAGGGACGACTCAGGGAAGGCCACACTCTCAGGAACTGCCGCATGTTCATCAAAATCTTTGACAGGCTAAGAAAAGAGAAGAATCGCAAAGCTAAACGAGCCCGGGAAACGGCGCAACCATCAGCGCCTAGCACAGAGGAGCAATATCCATCGTCTCATGGACGAGTGTGCATGATCCAAGAAGGGGACCCTCAAAGACGAAGCAAGAGGCAAGAGCTCTACAAGCCCGAGAAGCCAAAGACATCTTAGCGAAAGAACCCTACTACCTATGTGATTTGGAAGTCAGCATCACATTTTTGCAAGAAGACCACTCTCCTGCAATTCCAAGACCAGTACACACTCCATTGGTTCTTGAGGCTCAGATCGGTGGATATGACATGACCCGGGTATTCATGGACGGGGGAAGCAGCCTAAATATCATCTTCGCCAACATCCTACGACAGATGTTGATCCCACGATTAGTTTGGAAGAACTCAGCCGTCACACTCTACAACATAGCACCAGGCGAGGCGGCCTCTTCCCTAGGAACAATCAAGCTCGACGCAGTTTTCGGAAACAAGGGCAAATTCGCAAGAGAGACCCTAAAATTTGAAGTGCTCGATTGGATGTCCCAATACCACGCCATACTCGGTCGACCCGTGTTCGCACAGTTAACGGCAGTCCCGCACTATGCGCACCTCAAACTCAAGATGCCAGGACCCGCAGGGGTCATCAAAGTCAGTGGAGACTTCCTCAAATCAGATCAATGCGATCGAGACTTCCATGAATTCTCTGACACGTTTGGAGCCTAGCAAGAAATCAAAGAAATAACAATGGTAGTAGACATGAGCGTTTTCCCACTCGCCAGCAGAAGTGAGACGAAGGAAATCACGCGCGATTTCAGTGTCGACAGTGACACCGTCACCCACCAGGTGCACCAGATGGACCGAGACAAGACGGTTCGGATCTAGACCCATCTACCCGAAGAACAAGCGACGACTCTCCTAGCTTTCCTCCGTGAGGAGTCTAAAATCTCCGCTTGGCGCCCAGCTGACATGCCTGGAATACCGCGAGAATTTGCACAACATGCACTAAAAATCTACCCAAACACCAGACCAGTAAAGCAAGCGCTATGTAGATTCTCTGAGCCAAAATGCAGAGCCATCGGAGAAGAAGTCAACCGACTAATTGACGCTCAATTCATCCGAGAAACAAAGAAGGCCACGTGGGTCACAAACCCCGTTCTAGTGCCCAAGAAAGATATCGACGTACTACGCATGTGCGTCGACTACGGACTCGTCAACCAGCACTGCCCAAAGGATCACTTTACTCTCCCAAGGATCAACCAAGTCATCGACTCCACCGCAGGATGCGACCTCCTATCCTTCCTCGATGCTTACTCACGATACAACTAGATCAGGATGAAGGAGGAAGATGAAGAGCACACCTCATTCATCACCCCATATGGCATGTTCTTCTACAGGACAATCCCCTTCGGGCTGAAAAATGTTGGAGCCACATACCAACGAATGACGCAAGCATGCCTAAGGGACCAAATTGTTAAAAACTTCCAAGTTTACGTAGATGACATCGTCATCAAAACATACAAAGCAGACACATTACTCGACGACCTCTGAGAAACCTTCGGATCACTCAACCGATACATGATCAAGTCAACCAAAAAAAGTGCGTATTCGGCGTCCCAGCTGGAAAGTTACTAGGGTACATGGTATCTTCTCGAGGAGTCGAAGCCAACCCGGAAAAAGTCCAAGCACTCGCCAGGATGCAAAAACCTATCAACATAAAGGGTGTACAACAGCTCACCGGGCGACTCGCATCCTTGAGCTGCTTCATCAGCAGGCTAGGAGAAAGGACCCTACCATTTTACCAACTACTCAGGAAATAAGGCAAGTTCGAGTGGACTAAAGAAGCTCGGAATGCGTTCACAGACTTGAAGAAGACCCTCTCGACTCCACCAATACTGGCAGTGCCCAAGGAACGAGAACCCCTATATCTCTACGCTGCTCCGCGCTCATTGTCGAGCGCATCGAAGAAGGCAAAGTACAAGTCATTCAGAGGTCAATCTACTACCTCAGTGAGGTCCTCACAAGGTCTCAGCAAAGGTACCCACACTACCAGAAGCTTGTGTACGCCATCAGCATGACGTCACACAAAGTAACACATTACTTTGAGGAGTACCCAATCACGGTAGTGAGCAGCGCACCACTCTCAGATATCCTCAACAACCCAGGGGCCACAGGTCAAGTTAACGAGTGGAACATTGAGCTCAGTCCTCGTGACCTACAGTTTAGGAACCCAACGGTGATCAAAGCACAAGTCCTCCCAGATTTCATGGTCGAGTGGATAGAGGTACAAACACCAGGCCCACCGAATCTCTCCAACTCATGGAAGATGTTCTTCGACGGATCAAAAAGGCACCAAGGAGATGGAGCAGGTGTCCTACTAATCTCACCCAAGGGAGACAAACTCAGATACATACTCCAGATCAATTTCGAGAAGGCATCTAACAACGAAGCAGAATACGAGGCCCTCTTTCACGCCATGCGCATGGCAAAATCCTGCGGCGCCACTCGCATCATAATCTATAGCGACTCCAACCTCTTTGTCCAGCAAGCAATGAGAGACTGTGAAGAAGTCGCAGATAATATGTCAGCATACCAGAAGCTATACAACACTCTAGAGGGAGAATTCAACGCGTGCGAACTCAACTATGTCACGAGGGCAAACAAGCGGGCGAACTCGCAAAAATCGGGTCAACCCGCGGACCAGTTCCCCCAGGTGTCTTCCTCGAAAGTATCAGCCAGAGATCGATCAAGACAAAAGCACTCTAACCAGAAGTGGCTATACCAGACGACAAGGCACATGAACCAGAACAAGTAGCAACAGCGGACCTAGCTTCCGGCGAAGAAGGCGACACGTAGTCGCAGAAGAAGAACCGGCTCTACCCGACAGTCCTGCATGGACAAGACCCTTCCTCAAATATCTGATACACGACATCCTGCTGCAAGACATCACAGAGGCACGACGCATCAGTCGGTGATCCAAGGCCTTCACCATAATCAACGGGCAGCTCTACAAGCGTAGCATCTCCCAAGTGCTCCAAAAGTGCATCGATGAAGAATATGGCAAGGCACTACTGCTCGAGATCCATGAAGGAATTTGCGGACATCACGCGAGCAGCTGCGCCCTGGCGGACAAAGCCTTCTGAGAAGTTTTTTACTGGCCAACTGCAATGCGAAATGCAGAAGACATCGTGCGGCGCTGAATCGCCTGCCAAAATTTGCGAGCAAGCCTCACGCACCGACATCAGAGCTCAAAACCATAACACTATCCCGGCCCTTCGCAACATGGGGACTTGATATGGCTGGTCCACTCAAGAAATATTTAAAAGGCGGCCGAACGCACCTCCTAGTAATAGTCGACAAGTTCACCAAGTGGATTGAAGCGGTGCCAATCACCAGCTCGACAACCCTCACGACATTAAACTTCATCAAGTCAATAATTTTCCAGTTCGGTGTGCCGCTCAACATCATCACCGACAACGACACAAACTTCACAGCAGCAGAGTTCCAGAACTTCTGCAAAGAATTGGGCATGAAGATCAACTACGCATCAGTCGCACACCCGCATTCAAACGGACAAGTCGATAAGGCAAACAAGCTAGTATGTGGCGCCATCAAAAAGCGGCTCCTCGCACCACTCGAGCAAGCCACATGTAACTGGGTAGAAGAACTGCCCGCCGTCCTCTGGAGCCTGCGCACCACACCCAATGCTTCAACCCAATACACGCCTTTCTTCATGGTGTACGGAACAGAGGCAGTACTCCAACACGTCCTCAAGTTCGGCGCCCATTGCATCACGGTTTATAAGGAGGAAAAAGCAGAAGACGCACTCGAAGACGACAAGGATCTGGCAGATGAAGCAAGAGACACAGCCCTAGCACGGTTAGAAGGGTATCAGGACAAACTACGCACCTATCAAAGAAGTCGACTCCGCACAAGAGTTTTCAATGAATGGTACCTCGTCTTGCGGCTAACACATGAGAAAGTTCACAAGCTCGCCCCACAGTGGGAAGGACCCTACATAATCTCAGAAGTAATCGGAGGAGGAGCCTACTGATTTAAGAACCCAAAGACCGGCGAAGACGTGGGCATCTCGTGGAATGTGGCAAACTTACGCCTCTTCTACCCATAGATTACCCACAGAAACTTTTTGTCCCAGCCCTTCAATATTGGCAGTAGTGCCCACAGGCAACTCATGTAAAAGACTAAAGAAATA
The DNA here is from genome assembly GCA_950022295.1 of Bromus sterilis. NCBI lineage: Eukaryota > Viridiplantae > Streptophyta > Magnoliopsida > Poales > Poaceae > Bromus > Bromus sterilis. Next base: position 237,996,101 of record OX465599.1, on the reverse strand, counting down.
AAACATGTGTTGCCCCAATTGCAGGCCATTGGCACTCGGGGGCTCGAACGCGGACTCACCCTCTCCCCCGAGGCGTTCTTTCTCTCATGCGACGGTTATACATCGACATTCGGGGGCTCGAGCGCGGACTCACCCTCTCCCCCGAGGCGTTCTTTTGCTTACGCGACGATTATACATTGGCACTCAGGGGCTTGAGCTCGGACTCACCCTCTCCCCTGAGGCGTTCTTTCGCCTATGCGACGGTTATACATCGACACTCGGGAGCTCGAGCGCGGACTCACCCTCTCCCCCGAGGTGTTCTTTCGCTTACGCGACGATTATACATTGGCCCTCGGGGGCTCAAGCGCGGACTTACGCTCTCCCCCCGAGGCGTTCTTTCGCTTATGCGACGGTTATACATCGACACTTGGTGGCTCAAGCGTGAACTCACCCTCTCCTCCGAGGTGTTCTTTCGCTTACGCGAAGATTATACATTGGCACTCGGGGGCTCGAGCGTGGACTCACCCTCTCCCCCGAGGCGTTGTTTCTCTTACGTGACGGTTATACATAGAGACTCGGGGGATCGAGCACGGACTCACCCTCTCCCTCGAGGCAATCTTCTCTTACGCGACGGCTATACATCGACACTCGGGGGCTCGAGCGCGGACTCACCCTCTCCCCCGAGGCGCTCTTTCGCTCACGGGACGATTATACATTGGTACTCGGGGGCTCGAGCGCGGACGCACCCTCTCTTCGGAGACGTTTTTTTGCTTACGCGACATTTATAGGCCGCCATTCGAGGGGTCGAGCATAACTTCCTCTCCCAAGACACTTACGCACCGAATTTACACCGAGCACTCGAGTGAGGCCATACCCCCAGTCCCTAAGAGAGTTTTACTTATCTAGTGAATTCTTCGACCCTCGAAGATTCAAGGACCGCTCGGAAAACAAGGAAAACAAGGACCGCTCGGAGGGCTGCCGCCAAGGTAATATTAAAAGAGCAAAAATTTATAGCATTCTCCCAATCGCAAGCGATTGGCCAAAGCCTCGGCGGCTACTCCCATCGGGAGCGTTGACGCGCACCTGACATTATGGTGGACCTAGGAGTACAAAGGAAAAGGAAGGAAGCACTGTCAAAGAATAAGAAAAAGCAAAGGATCTTCAAACATATATTGATCACATCAAGCATTACAAAGGGGCTTCTCTACAATCAAAGGGAGTACACGGCCGAACATTACAAAGTGATTTCTCTACAATCAAAGGGAGTACAAGGCTAAGCATCACAAGGAATTATGACTTCTACATGTGTGCCCATGCTGAGATAATTGGCACTCACCCACATCTTGACAAGCATCATCACAGACAAAGGAGGAATCTAACCTAAGCCTATGTGGTGAAGCTCGACTTATTATTGATCTTGTTTTCCTTGTCCTACCGGCGCACTCGCTTGGTTTGCGGCTTGACATCAGCGTCCTGCTCAAAACTGGAGTAGCTAGAACCACCCCCAGCCGACGAGTCGCCAGAACAAGAGGCACCACCTACAGTCGAAGAGTCGCCAGAGTGGGATGTAGCAGGAGAACCACCAGCAGAATAAGAAATAGAGTGTAACAGCCCAGATTTCACAAAAATAAAAAAAAATGTTTTCAGTGTGAATTGTTTGATTGTCTGATTTGTTTGCGGTGTTTGCAGCAGAATAAGAAATAGAGTGTAACAACCCAGATTTATCGATCGGCGATTATTTTCCCCCTCTTAAATCGTACCGGACAGAGACCGACCCTTGCCACCCTGACACTCGACCTTTGCGACACCGGGTTTCACCCGATCACCGTCTCGAAAACCGCACGAGACCAGCCGTAGCCAACGGAACAAAAACCCCGTTTAATAAGTAAACGGGATATTTTTTATAGCGCACCGGAAAGTGTTCTCGGAACGGTTCCAGCGCGAGGTGAACGCCGCCGGCTCGACGCGCTGATCGCACAGTTCGAAGTTTTACCAGAATCGGAGGTCCTGCGGACCCCCGGCGGTCAGAAACGTAAACACCGCGCGCGCGACAGAAAAACCGGGGATGTTTTTGCAAACTGCCAGCCACCTGGACTATATAAAGACCACCACTCTCCCACCCCTTTCTAGGGTTTCCCCTAAGCCAAAATTGCAGCCACCCCCCTCCAAATTGCTCCAAAATTTCCTCCAAGTCCCTACACAACCGAAACCCTAGCTCTCCCTCTGATCTGGACCGTCAGATCTGAGATCCAACGGTCCAGATCGAGCCCCAAGCCTCCCACCAACCAGTATAGGGGATCCGGGCCGCGCGGGCCCGCTTGTCCTCCGCCGGGCCCGCCGGAGCCCATCCGCGCCGCCTCTCGAGCTCCACCGCCCGCAGCACCTCCGGCCGGCGCCGCCACGACCGCTCCCCGATTCGGTCGGGAGCGAGCTCGGGCAGGCCGCCAACCGCCTCTGTGGGCCGGCCGAGGCCCAGTCCAAGCCGCCAGCCGAGCCGGTCTCCCTGTCCAGCGCCTCATGGGACGAGCCTATTTTTTTTTCCAAAGAACCTGTAAATTTTGCTAAGTATTTTTTTAATTGCTGTTGGTTCAGTTTTGCGATTAAACGGTAGCTCGTATGACGTTGCGCCCAAAAGGAAAATTGTTTAGAATTGTGTGTACTTCAGTTCACCTTTTGTGAGCATTTTTATTTGAGTCCATCTTGATGGTGCAAATCTATGATGAAGTGGGCATCAGACTGTTAACTGCTATTATTTCTGTTAGTGTGTTGTTGCTGTTATTTTATTGCAAGTTTGCATGATGATTGTGACTCATCCATGAGGCCTATTGCATTGATTCTTGTTGCATACTGTTAAGCATCATGTCTACTTCCATTATATATATTGCATTTTCATTTTTACATTCTTTGTAATAGTTATATTTAGCTCCAAAGTTGCTATGCCACTGTTGCATGCTTAATATCTTTTGATCTGTGATGCCTATGACCTTGATTCTTGTTTGTACCTGATCACCATCATGTCTACATCATGCCCATATATTGCTATGTCATGTTGCTTCACTTTTCATATAGTTTTTCTCCTATTTATACAGCATGAAAATAACAGTTTTTGCCCTGTTTTCCTGATTTTCACTAAGTCTTTGACTAGTAATGTTTTATAGCTTTTTGTGTTGCTTATAACTAGTGAACCATGATGCATATTTGCATGATTCCTTTTGCCATGCCTTCCTTGTCATGTCTACTACATTTACATGTCATTTGTGAGCATTTTTGCATTCATTATCCTGTTTATGCATTCCTCTAAAGTGTGCTTCCTGATGTTGGCAGATTGTGTTCCAAACTTGTTTTGCTTGTATCATTTTAACCGTAACTCCGTTTGGAGTGTTCTTTATATGTAACTTGATTAGAATTTCATGTACTTTGTGTTTATGCTATTGTTTGTTGTTGTTAACCAACCTAAAATATGGTTTAGGTCAGAACAGTACCAAACGCTTAAATCATCGTGAGGCACTTAGTGATATGCCATGTTTAGGTTGTGCCTCACTTAAATTGACTAGCATAGGTAGTTTATCTTATGCTTCACCTCTTGCCATGTTTGTGTGCTATGCCATGCTTTAGTGAGATGCCATGTTAACAACCTTGCTCACCTTGAGTAGCTAAACAACTTGAACCATTCTAAATGTGCGGTATCGTCGTGGGTGACGAGTACTTCACTTAATCTGTTAGTAACCGCTCTCAACGATAGATGCGATACCGTAGTGCGTTGTCTCGTTTTGCCTTCTTGTTGATGCTTTCTCGTGATTGCCTCGTAGTAATCGATGCTTGCTCTTCGATTGCCTTTTCCAGTGTTTCCTTCTTGTGTGCTTCCGTGGGTACCTCTCGGAGACGATGCGAGCTTGCGATCAACTACACCTTCGGAACTCGACTTATCAACATGCAAGGACTATACATTACTTATGATCCATTCTATTTCAACCAGCGGTTTGCATGTTAGTCTAGGATAGGTTCGATGTTTGATCCTAGCACATGTTTACACCCTCTTTCAAACCGATACAGCCATGTCCCCTCCCAACAACCCTTGTACTGCTATTTTACTATTCCTCGTTGCTCAGCCCCTGCTTAGTATGCATGCTTAGGATGCTACGATGTTACCTCCTGTTACTCCTTGGATTGGGATATCACATTATTATATTGTTGTTGATGATATGATTATTATAATGTTGACTATATTCGACGAAGGATGGAAGGTCTAGGCTATCCCGCCCCGACGCTTTGTTCCATTCGAGTCACCTAGGACCCGAGTTCCGCGTATTGTGTCTCTTGACGAGCTGCCTAACCGCGTGTGGGATGCTACGGGGTCCCCTTTTCTTACCTACCTAGCTTCAAACATTTCTAGTGGTGGCCCAAGCTGATTTACCATTTGAAAACAATGCTTATATGTCTGTCGGGTAGCTCCTGGCAGACATCCTTTAAAACAAACCGGACCAGTAAGGACATGGTTCCTTGCTGGCCCATCATGAACGGCTGAGGAACCGGTCTCATGTGAGATTAACCGGCAATCCAAACCTGGAGTCATACGGTAGAGACCAGATCGAGAGAGCGGCCGTCTCCTGAGATGGATGTCGACTCACCGGGGGCCACCCGGATTTGTTCGTTGTTAGCTAGAGGGACCTGTCGTTTCGGATCTCTCGGGACTAAATCATAAAATGGCTGCCTGTGATGGGTAGAAACTGAGAGAGATGGGCGTGCGTGCGGAGCCTTGTAATGGGCAGTTGGTACACCCCTGCAGGGTTAAATCTTTTCGAGAAACCGTGTCCACGGTTATGGACGACTTGAGACCTACTCCTTGTTCATAGACAACAATAACTGAGATAATCTTATTATAACTTGATCAACGTGTGTGTGCCTTGACTGCTTCTTCTTCGTCGGGATGCGAAGAGGAGGAAAATGATAGGATAGGTGTTATGCTTGCGTAAGTAGGTGGATGGCAGACTTGTTGGAGGTGATTCCTCATCGAATGCTTGGCTTCTTATCTTACTCTCTAGATCGTTAGCCACTTCATAAATGCTAGTGCGGCAGCAACTCACCACTTACCCCAGCCTTACCGTAAACTACTAGTTGTCCTAGAATGACGAGTGATGAAGTCCTTGCAGGGTCAGTTGACCACTACAGTTGGATGTTGAGTACTTCTGTACTCATGATACTACGCCCAAACTCTTTTCAGGGTTCTTGGCCGACAACAGGTATGGTGATCGACGTTTCGCGTGGAGACTTGACGACGACTAGTTAGGCGGATCCTGGCAAAGGGCCTGGACCCGTGTGGTTATGGGGATCGATGTTTTTCTCTTTGCCAGTAGGCATTTGCTTGTAGTCTGTACTCAGACATGTATCTTCCGCTGTTGTATTGTATTAAGGCAGTTGTATGCCGATTGTATGAGATGTTGTATCCTTGTAGCTGTAATGTTGTGATATCATGTTGGAAATCCGGGGCATATGACATTGTCATATGTCGCGGTGGGGCCGATATGTACTTCGTCCCCGGATCTGGATGGAAACATCTAGATCTGGAATAGTACCGCATATCGGGCCTTACACAGAGGCACCTCCTGTGCCCCCAGAATCGTCGCTGCTCGAGCTCTCCCAGCAAGCCTCCATGAGTGAAGCAAAACATAAATGAAGAAACTCCTCCAAAGTTTTAATGGAGACTAGAACTAAAAATTTCAGAACACGTAATATCACAATCATGCAGAAGATAATGTGGTACTTTGGGTCAATGCACATTACACTCAGAATTACAATTATGCTCTCAATAGTTGGTTCTTTAAATAAGGAAGGTGGAGACTCTCGAACCGTGGCTTTTGATGGAAAGGTTGAAAACTCGTGGCTGGAAGCAAATACTAAACATGTACCAGAGCTCGTGGTTTTTGAAAACAGAAATAAATTCTTTTGGGAAGTGCAACTTTCTAGTCAACGGTAGACGGTAAAGGTTTCTCAATATCTCCCATACCAACCACATTAATGGCGGTTCCCATGCTTTTTGTTTACACTTTTGTTCCCTTATCCATCTATCATTTAACGGTCTATGGTGCCTTTTATTTTGCCTCAAGTATGGAAGGAGAGTTCTAGTTCCATCTATCATTAGCAGCAATTGACCCATTTCATTCCATCATCAAGTATGGGGGAAGTGTAATTTTTTATAAATTACAAAGCAAGTGAGAACTGGGCATTCTCCAGACCGGCCTCTGCCTCATAAATTTGACTAGTTAAAACTTTTTCAAGGAGTAAAACATTTTTGGCATGGAAGATACTGATTTTCCCTCACCGCACCATGAGTACGGTTACAAAAAGGAAACTTTTGAATGAATTTTGAGATGGTACAAGAATGTCTTCGTTAGGGATGGCAGGTAAATACCATATATAGGAAGGTATGGTGGACTCATGTGGAATAACTGGTTTGAAGGGATTTTGGATGCACAAAAAGAATTCCTCTTAGTGCGAGCGAAGGCTAGCAAAAGACTGGGAAGCGACCAACTAGAGAGCAATAACGGTCATAATCATGCAGAGCGACAAAGCAACATTGAATCGGGCATTAAATTGATATAACTATTCTGAAATAAAAAGATCATCAAGACATGATAGAATTTTTAGTCATAAACATGTGTGAACATGTGCCATGTCAATCCAAGAATTCTCCGAAGGTAAATACCACTTCAATATGCCAAACCATGAACAATGCAATGCATGTCAATCATTTCAACAACACATTATGCACTCTAGCTATTTGAGATTAGACACAAAGAAAGCATGAACCACTGGGAAAGCATTGTAAACATAGCACTATGTCGCTACAAGCTAGTCTCTAGATCATAAGTACATGTATATGTACAAAAGTAGAAACAAAAAGAGTTCATACCGATTTTCCTTGTTGCATCCCTTCCGACGATCTTCGTCATTACTTCCTTGTCACTTGCACGATCGAATGTAGGAAAATAAAATCAAGTGCCATCATAGACTCTAGCTGAACTCCGCAAACAAAGCAAACTAAATATAGAAAGGAAATATTTTTGGTTTTTCAAAGGTTTAACGAAATAAAAAAATGAGAAATATTTTTGTTGTTTTTGAAAATTAAAAGAGAACAAAGAACAACAGATAGAAACTTCGAAAAGATCAAAGCGAACAACTTAAGACGGATAATACAACAGAAAAGGGAGAAGGACACGTACTCCCCCAAGCTTAGGATTTTGGCCTAAATTTGTATCGGCTACTGCGGTCCCCAGGAGCCTCCAGCTCCGGGGTAGTACTGGTGATCCTCCCACGAAGAAGGCTCCGTGCCCCACTGGGTGACTGGCTCCTCATCGGGCACAACCCCCTCCATTGGGTTATGAAACTGTTGCTGGGCCACGAACTCATCGAACTGGATAACGTTGAAGGACCGTCCATTCCTGCGAGTATAATCAAACAAAAGAGGTGCAAGTAGAAGAATCTCCCGAATAGTGGTCAGTCGAAACCTCATAATAGAATTAGGGTTACACAACTCGGAAGTCTTGGTAACAAACTCATGCCTCTTCATGGCAGCAAGGTCAAAGATTATAAAAGGAAAAGGCTCATCATCAGGATGTGCGGTGCGCTCAAGAGACTCAAGAATAAGTGTGGCATAAACGCCACCAAAGAGATCTCCCTTGTTGCCATTAGCAGCAAGGAGGCGAGCAATCAAGGAAACCACATTATACTTACTCTCCCCTGAGAGGGCGTTCACCAGGATAGCAGCATCCGTCGCAGAACTGTTGCTCGTGTTGTCACGAGCTAACACCCCTCTATCAATAAAATATGTGAAATACCTGAGATGGGGAAACAGGATCCTGGAAATCTTTGAATGTTGGATATCTTCCGTGTCTTGGCTGCAAAGAGAGTTGAAGAGGGTCCTCAACTCGGTGGTCTGAGAGTTCATCTTTTTCGTCTTTCCAACGTTTGTCACACCTATTATTTCACAAAATCTCGCCAAAGGCATGGTCAAAAGATCATCATAAATTCTAAACTCAACAATAGCAGCATCATGATTATATCTGAAACTATTAATAAAATAGGAGGTGAGTTTATGATACTGAGCAACACGGCATGTTGCAAGCCATGTCAAACCTGCATTAGCACAAAGGATGTAAATCTCCTCCTTGATACCTTCGGCTTCAAGGAAAGCTTCACACGGATACATCATTGCACGTGCTGGACTCGTATCTTCTAACAACTCTAGGGGCACATGATCTTCATTGTAGCTCACCCTAACAGTTGAAGATGAGGCTGAAGCTCTAGTAACTCGTGCTTCTTCTTCCCAAGCCATTTTCCTAGCAAACTCATTTATGAAATTTTTGACAAATAAAAAAAACAAGGATTTAAGAAAAATGAGTTGAGGCAAAATATTCTACTCACTTACCCAAGGAATAAACTTGCATCAAAACTTGAAAAATAAATTTCTACACATGCATACAAGCTCATATGAACAGCACCAAGAACTACTAAATACTCACAAACAAAGCCACCAATCAAAAATCTAATTGGAGGGGTGAAGGAGTCACATACCAGGGATTATTTGCTCAAAATTTCAGCTCAAACAATGGGCTGTAGAGAGAGATCGAAATTCTGGGTGGAGAGCAGCAAGAACTCAGGTTCCAGCTGAAGAACTCGTGTTTTTGGGGAGAAAGAGAGAGAGAGTGGAGGAAGACTTACCTGGGTGGCTGGTCTGGGGGGCCCAGGCGCCCTGTGGGCGCGACCAGGGGGCAGGCCGCGCCAAGCTAGCCGCCTGGACCAAGGGTGGACCCCCTGGTCAGCCCCAGGTGCCTCTGGGTCACTTTTTCTTTGGAAAAATTGATTTTTATTTTTGCGCAATTTTTTTGACAACTTCACCATTGAAATTTTTTCGAGGTTCAAAAAGCTGCTAAACTTCCTAAAAATTTGAAACAGTGGTTAGACATGTGAAGCTTCAAAAACATAAAACTTTGGTACAACAAGGAGAACAAAAGCTAAAGTAAATGAAAACACAACAATCTCCACTTTTTACCTATATAAAACATGCTAGCTAGAAAGGTTGATCAAGTCTTACCAACAAACCGGTGATATATAGAGCAGAAAGTCTCACCTCTTATAAAGTGATCATTGTACCTTTACTATAATAGACATTGTCCCCACCATAATGATTTTGTATTTGTGGTGCACATGTAGAGGACAATCCCAATCTCCAATCTTCACGGTCTCGATATTATCTATAGAGTTAAGGCCATGCCTTTTGTCGACCTTTTTTGGAAAATACACCGTGTGTTCTTTATCATCCACGTTGAAGGTAACCTTTCCTTTATTGCAATCAATGATAGCACCTGCGGTGTTAAGAAAATGTCTACCAAGAATAATAGACATGCTCCCATCCTTGGGCATGTCAAGCACAACAAAATCAGTAAGGATTAAGCAATTAGTAACTTCAACAGGAACATCTTCAAAAATACCAATCGGGACGGCTGTTAACTTGTCAGCCATCTGAAGAGAGATATCTGTAGGGATTAGTTTATCTAAACAAAGCCTATTGTAAAGAGAGAAAGGGATAACACTCACTCCTACACCAAGATCACATAAAGTAGTTTTGACATAATTATTCTTTATGGAGCAAGGAATGGTGGGTATACCTGAATCACCAAGATACTCAGGAATCTTGCCACTGAAAGAGTAGTTAGCAAGCATAGTAGATATTGCCTCATTAGGGACTTTTCTTTTTTAGTAACAATATCTTTCATATATCTCGAATAAGGAGGTAACTTGACGAGGGGGTGACCCCACGAATCCTGCGTGTGAGGATACCTGGTGCATACGAAGACAAGAGGCCCGCTGGGAGCTTCAACAGGCCCACGACTGGTCCGCTCTGAGCATGAACGTAGGAGTCCGCGATCAATATGGAAGTCAAGACTTGGCATTTAAGGAAAGTATAGAATTAGGCAATCGTCCCTGTAACCTGAGACGGACTCCCCGAGACCCAGCCTAGTATATAAAGGCTGGGAGGGGGGACGTCTCAGGACATCCAATCTACAATCAACACCCCCGGTCTTGTGCGAACTAACCTAGACTTCCACTGTAATCGCCCCCTCGCATAATACAATTGAGCAGGAAGTGCTTCTCCTGTTAGCCGACGAGTATCGCCAACCTGTCCTTCTCTACGATCTAACCCAGGGTCATTGACCATGGGATTTGCCGAGGCTGATCCTCGTCAATTGGCGTCGACCGTGGGGACTACACAGGTTGGAATCACGATCTCGGCAGTCCCATCTCTAGCAAGCCACAACTCAAGGGTTCGAACAAGATCCAATCCACTCGAGGAATTCAATTTCATCGCAAATCTCTCCATCGCACCACCAAGACCGCTCGGCCCGCAGTTAGACCAAGTCCAACAATTCGGCGACTACCAAAGTCGTCATCAACTGACAAGAACTCGACGACCGAGAAGGCAAGCACAAACAGTGACCGCGAAGCTGACCAGGACGCTGGAACAAATACAAGAATTCTTCGCAGAAATCCCACTCGAGGAGTCGCAACGTGCGACAGAAGCCTCGCCAGCCACTCGAAGACCCGCCACCATCCGGACACCCGACGTGGGGCCAGACAACGACTCCGAAACTCAGACCGGCGAGTACTACGACCCAAATCGAAGACCAGACGAATTCGCCAAATTTATCTGGAACCACTCGATCAACGATGGAGTAGAACTCGACCCAAGGTTCCACTCCCGCTCAGAAGACCACTCGCAGTCGTTCCAGGTCATGCGAAGAAGAAGGCACGCCGGCTCAAGCAAGCTCTCAGCCAAACAACAACTGGACGGACCCTGTACAATCCACTGTTTCGAGGACGACTGGGGACGCCTTAGAGCAAGCCACACCCTAAGAGATTGTTGTCTGTTCGCTGAACTCTCCAACAGCCTCAAGGAGGAGATGTAGCGCGAAGCCAAACGGGCCCGAGGAACAGAGCAGTTGCCAGCACTAAATACAGAAGAGCAATACCCCATATCCCATGGACGAGTCTGCATGATCCAAGAAGGACGACCCTCCAAAGCAAAACAGGATGCCCACACAGTGCAGACCCGAGAAGCCGAGGGCCTCCAAACAGCAGAAACCTACCAACTGCATGGCGCAGAAACCAACATCACCTTTTCACAAAGTGACCACCCACCCGAAATTACAAGACCAGGGCACACACCTCTGGTCCTTCACGCTCAGATCCGCGGCTACGACATGGACAGAATCTCCATGGACAGAGGCAGCAGCTTAAACATAATCTTCACCAACACCTTACGCAAGATGCTGATTCCACGATCAGTCTGGAAGAAGTCAGGTGTCACAATCTACGGCGTAGTCCCAGGTGAAGCAGCCGCCTCCCTCGGAACAATCGAGCTCGATGTCATCTTCGGCAGCAATGGCAACTTCGCAAGAAAAGTCCTCGAGTTCGAAGTACTCGACTGGCAGTCCCAATACCACGCCATACTGGGATGACTCACATTTGCGCAATTTATGCGGTCCCACGCTACGGTACCTCAAGCTCAAGATGCCAGGACCCTCGGGGGTCATCAAAGTCAATGGAAGTTTCATCAAATCAGACCAGTGTGACCGTGATTTTCACGAAGTTTCTGACACTTTTGGAGCCCAGCAATAGCTCGAAGAGATAGCCATGGTAACAGACAGGAGCATCTTCCCACTAGCAAGAAGAAGCGAGTCAAAAGAATTCAATCGCGACTTCAGCGTCGACAGCGACACATTCACCCATCAAGTTCACCCAACGGACCCAGACACGACGGTCCGAATCTACGCGCACCTCCCAGAAGAACAAGCAGCTGCCCTCATGGCCTTCCTACGATAAGAGTGGAAAATTTTCGCCTGGTGCCTGGCCGACATGCCTGGAATACCACGAGAGTTTGCAGAACACATGCTGCACATACATCCAAACACCAAACCAGTAAAGAAGGAGATGAATAAGGACACCTGGATCGCAAACCCAGTCTTGGTACCTGAAAAGGACACCGACGTACTACGGATGTGTGTCGACTACGGGCCCGTCAACAAACATTGCCCGAAGGACCACTTTCCCTTACCAAGGATAGACCAGATAATCGACTCCACTGCAGGATGCGATCTCCTATCCTTCCTTGACGCCTACTCAGGATACAACCAAATCAGGATGAAGGAAGAAGACGAAGAACACACCTCATTCATCACCCCCTATGGTGTATTCTGCTACAGAACAATGCCTTTCTGATTGAAAAACGCCGGGGCCACGTACCAACGGATGATGCAAGCGTTCCTGAGAGATCTAATCGGCAGAAACGTCCAAGTCTACGTCAACGATATCGTCATCAAAACCTACAGCACAGGCACGCTGCTCGATGACCTCCGCGAAACCATCACAGCTCTCAACAAATACAGAATCAAGCTCAACCCAAAAAAGTGCGTGTTCGACGTCCCAGCCGGAAACTGCTCGGGTACATGTTCTCTGCTCGAGGAGTCGAAGAAAACCCTGAAAAAGTCCAAGCAATCGCCAAGATGCAAGAACCAGTTAACATCCGGGGCGTACAACAAGTCACAGGAAAACTCGCAGCACTGAGCCGCTTCATCAGCAGGCTGGGAGAAAGGACCCTACCATTCTACCAGTTGCTCAGAAAAGGAGAAAAATTCGAGTGGACTGAGGAAGCCCGCAACACATTCGCAGACCTAAAGAAGACCCTCTCGACACCACCAATCCTGGCGGTGCCCAAGGAGCAAGAACCACTCTACCTCTACATAGCGGCACGCAACAGCGTAGTCAGCACGGCGCTCGTCGTCGAGCGCATGGAAGAATGAAAAATCCAGAGCATCCAAAGGCCAATCTACTACCTCAGCATGCTCCTCAAAAAATCTTAGCAGCGGTACCCGCACTACTAGAAGCTCGTATACGCCATCGTCATGACTTCAAGGAAAGTAACACATTCTTCGACGAGCACCGCATCATGATCGTGAGCAGCTCACCACTCGCGGACATCCTCAACAATCCCGGAGCAACCGGCCGAGTTGCCGAATGGAACATCGAGCTTAGTCCCCGCGACCTACAATTCAAACACCCAACTTTGATCAAATCCCAAGTACTCCCAGACTTTCTGGTGGAGTGGCCAGAAGTGCAAACACCCACCCCCCAGACTTGTCCAACTCTTGGACAATGTTCTTCGACGGGTCAAAAAGACAGCAAGGAGCTGGAGCAGGCGTCGTACTAATCTCCCCCAAAGGAGCCAAACTCAGATACGTACTCCAAATCAACTTCAGCAATTCCTCCAACAACGAAGAAGAAGACGAGGCACTACTCCATGGCATGCGGATGGCAAAAGCTTCCGGCACCACTCGTCTCTCAATCTACGGCGACTCCAACCCCGTCGTCCAGCAGGAAATAAGAGATTGTGAAGCAGTCGTAGAAAACATGATGGCTTACCAAAAGCTCTACAACACTCTGGAAGGAGGATTCGACGGATGCGAGCTAAATTATATCACCAGAGCAAATAACACAGAAGCAGATGAGATCGCAAACATCGGATAACCAGGGGACCAATCCCCCCAGGCGTCTTCCTCGAAAGCAGCAGCCAAAGGTCGATAAAAACCAAGACACTCGCACCGGAGGCAGTCGCAGAAGACGACGACTCAGGCGAGCCAGCACAAGTGGCAGCTGCAAACCCAACAGACGACACATGCAAGGAAACAGTCGAAGACGCAGAACCAACAACACTCGAAGGCCCAGCTTGGACAAAACTGTTCCTTCGTTTCCTAATTGAAGGCACCTTACCACAAGACGTCGCAGAAGCCCGACGCTTCAGCCGACGATCTAAAGCCTTCACAGTAATCAACGGGCAACTTTACAAGCGCATCATCTCTCAGGTCCTCCAAAAGTGCATCGAGGAAGAAGACAGCAAGGCCCTTTTGGTCGAGATCCACGAAGGCACTTGCGGCACCACACGAGCAGTCGTGCACTCGTGGCCAAATCCTTTCGAGCAGGTTTCTACTGGCCAACCGCAATGGAAAACACGGAAGACATCGTACGACGCTGCATCACCTGCCAAAAATTCGCCAGCAGGCCGCACGCCCCAGCATCAGAACTCAAAACCATACCGCTATCCTGACCGTTCGCCACCTGGGGACTTGACATGGTGGTCCACTCAAGAAATCTTCAAAAGGAGGCCGAACACATCTACTAGTAGCAGTAGACAAGTTCACCAAGTGGATCGAGGCAGTGACAATCACCATCTCAACAGCCCTCGCGGCAGTTAACTTCATCAAGTCCATCATCTTTAGATTCGGCGTACCCCATAACATCATCACAGATAACGGCACAAACTTCACAGCGACATAATTTCAGAATTTCTGCCAGGATCTGGGTATCAAAATCAACTACGCGTTAGTCGCGCCCCCACAATCTAACGACCAGGTGGAGAAAGAAAACGGTTTAGTGTGTGGAGGAATAAAAAAGCGGCTACTCGCACCACTCGAACAAGCTGCAGAAAACTGGGTAGAAGAACTCCCCGCAGTCCTATGGAACTTGCGCACTACCCCCAAAAACTCAACCCAGTACACACCCTTTTTCATGGTGTATGGAGCAGAAGTGTTACAACCACACGACCTAAAGTTCGGATCTCCCTGAATCTCGGGATACGAAGAAGAAGAGGCAGAAGAAGCACTCCAGGATGATAAAGACATTGCAAATGAAGCAAGGGACACAGCCATAGCAAGATCAGAAGGATACCAGGACAAACTACGCACGTACCAAAGCAGTCGCCTGAGGAACAGAACTTTCTGCAAAGGAGATCTCGTCCTGCGACTAATACAAGAAAAAGTGCAAAAACTTGCCCCGCAGTGGGAAGGACCCTTCATAATCTCCGAGGTCATAGCAGGAGGTTAATACATGCTGAATAATCCGAAGACCGACGAAGACGTGGTAAAACCGTGGAACGTGGCAAATTGCGCCTGTCTACCCATAGCCTACCCATAGGCACCATCGGGAGTATCGGTAGCAGCACCGATCGACAGCTCATGTAAAAACTCGAAGCAATAAAAGCTGTTGCCCAAATAATACCACTAAAAGCACTCGGGGGCTCGAGAACAAACTCCCCCCGAGAGACGCTATCTTCGCTTACGCGACGCTACCTAAATGCACTCGGGGGCTCGAGCACAAACTCCCCCCTGAGAGACACTATATTCTCTTACGCGACGCTACCTAAAAGCACTCGGGGGCTCGAGCACAAACTCCCCCCGAGAGACGCTATCTTTGCTTACGCGACGCTACCTAAAAGCACTCGGGGGCTCGAGCACAAACTCCCCCCCCGAGAGACGCTATCTTCGCTTACGCGACGCTACCTAAAAGCACTCGGGGGCTCTAGCACAAACTCCCCCCGAGAGACGCTATCTTCGCTTACGCGACGCTACCTAAAAGAACTCAGGGGCTCGAGCACAAACTCCCCCTGAGAGACGCTATCTTCGCTTACGTGACGCTACCTAAAAGCACTCAGGGACTCGAGCACAAAATCCCCCCAAGAGACGCTATGCTCGCCCAAACGTCGCCCCTTAAAGCACTCGGGGGCTAGAACACATACTCCCCCCGATGGACGACATTTTCTGTTTACACAGCCACAAAAGCAAAGACTCAGGGGCTCGAGCACCAACTTCCCCCGTAAAGGCATCACTTCGCTCACATAAACCCCACTCAGAACTTTTGTTAAGCATCAAGCGCGTTTTAAGATAAGGACAAAGTAGACAGAGAAATTCCTTAGTCTTCACCTGATCACAAATGATCACCTAAAGACTCGGGGGCTACTCCCATTGGGAGCGCTGCCACGCACCCGATGAAAATTTGGAACAACTAAGCAGCTACAAGAAAGGACGGTCCGGGTGAATAAAATCTCGCAGCCTATGTCTGATTATACAAATCAAACGTAGCCTCGGGGGCTACTCCCATCGGGAGCGCTGCCGCGCACCCGACAACCTTAAAAAAAGGAGTCGAAGACAATTCCTCATTACAAAGGAGTCGAAGACGTTTCTCACTACAAAGTAGTCAAAGACAATTTCTCATTACAAAGGAGTCGAAGACAATTTCTCATTACAAAGGAGTTGAAGACAATTTCTCATTAAAAAGGAGTCGAAGACAATTTCTCACTACGAAGGAGTCGAAGACAATTTCTCATTACAAAGGAGTCGAAGACAATTTCTCATTACAAAGGATTCGAAGACAATGTCTCATTACAAAGGACTGTAGGACAGTTCTCATTACAAAGGACTCATTACAAAGGACTCGAGCAGCTAACGGAAGGATTACAATACCAATTATCCCAAGGAATTATGACTTCTACATGTGTGCTCATGTTGAGATAATTGGCACTTTCGTCCAATAACTTGACGAGCATCACCACAGACAAAGTAAAAAACTAAGCCTGTGAAGAAGAAAGTCGCCGCCCTCCAGTTCTACAAGGTGCCTTGCCTACTGACGCACTGATACGTCTCAAACGTATCTACTTTTCCAAACACTTTTGCTATTGTTTTGCCCTCATTCTTGCATGATTTGAGCTAAACTAACCCGGACTGACGTTGTTTTCAGCAGAGCTGCCTGTATGATTTTATTGTGCGCAGGAAAATAGATTTTTGGACATCTCAGAAAATTCCTAGATAAATACCAGAAAATCCACGCACCCGAAGGAGCCCGAAGCCAGAAGGTGGGCCAGAGGGCAGCCAGGGGAACCCCAGGCGCCCTGTGGGCGCGGCCAGGGGTGGGGACGCGCCCACTGTCCGCCTGGGAAACTCCCCCCTCCTTTGGTGCCCTACCGAGGCCCCTATTTTTTCCCATGACGGAAAACCCCGAAACAGAAGTCGTTTCCCCAATTCTCGTCGCGGAGCCGCCGCCACCCACTGTTCTTCTCCGGGAGGGCTAATCTGAAGGCTGTTTTGGCCTCCGGTGAGGGGAGATCATCGCCATCGTCATCATCATCACCACTCTATCCTCCCTCCATGACTTCTCCATCCATGTGTGAGTAATTCCTTGTTGTAGGCAAAGGGGATGGTAGGGATTGGATGAGTTAGATCATGTAATAGTTTATCAGATTGTTGGGGGCATGTTGCCTATCATCTAGATTGGTGTTTATCATCTTTGCTTCAACTTGTTGCTCTTAATGCTTGTCACTTTGGGCCCGAGTGCCATGTTTTCAGATCTGAACCCTATGTGTTTGCATGAATATATTTGTGTTCTTGATCCTATCTATGAGTTGTATGCACCTGTTATAGTCCGGAACCGGCGATCCCAAAGGTGACAGCTTGGGACACCAAAGGGGATGGACTATAATTTGAGGATTCCATGTATCCATTGATTGTTAATTCTTTGTTCCGGTGCTCTTTGACAGTAGCACCTTAATCTCCATAAGTTCCTTTTGGCCCCGTTCGTAGCGGGATGGTAGGACAAAAGATGTTGTGCAAGTTCTTATTGCAAGAACGTACAACTACCTATGGGATACATGCCTGATGTTTGATTTACGCCTAGATGATCATTGCTTTTATGTGTGCCTTTCCCCAAGTTAAATACATGATGTATCTTATCCATGCAGCTCCCAACCATCCATCTCCCTAGCCTACAGTGTTTTAGTTCTGCTGGTTACTAGTTGTTTGCTTTTGTTGTTTTACTGTCGCTATTTCACCACCACTATTTCTGTTGCTACCATCACTTCCATATCGCAGTTGCTATGAATATCTTGTTGCAAGTAAGTATATCTCAGGTGCGGTGGAACTGACAACTCCATTGTTAAAGCTTGTCGATATTCTTTGGCTCCCCTTGAGTCGAATCTATATATTGGATTATTCTTACCCGCGAAGACTATCTCGATCCCCTGCAGTTGTGGGTTATCAAGCCTGTTTTCTGGCACCGTTGCTGGGGAGCATATCTTTAGAGACCTTTGATGATACATCAAATAAATATTAACCATTAATTTTTACCGTTGGACGGCTCAGATAAAGCAATACTACACAATATTTTTGGTAGTATATTAACTAGTTAAGGGCAATTTTGGTACTTCACCATTTATAAATCCCGTGTCCCACGAAAAAACTAGTGAAGGGGCAGCTGGAGTTTCACTGCTACTACATCTCAAGCGGCTCAGATGATACATGAGCGTTGTTTGTGCTGGTCGGCTAGCCGGAGATCCGGTGACGACGCTCATCTCCATGGCGATGCCTTTGACGGGAAGCCGGCCAACCATATCAAGCAGAGGATGATGGTGACACAGATCAACAACAACGTGCAGGTCATCAATATAACTCCTGCTGCAGAGCTCCTACAGCGATGGATACCACGGCTTGCACCTCAAAGATCTCCACCACGTCAAAAGAAACTAGGATAGGTAGAAGCATAGTGCAAGGTTGCCGCTCCAAAGCGAGGAGGTGGCCTATGGCCGACGTGATGTTGTCCTACCTACTCTTCTTTGTCTCCGGCGGACTTGTGTTCTTTGTCTCCGGCGGCCTGTCGTGGCGTGCTGTGGTTGTATGGCTTGATTGTCTCAACAGCAGGCTGATGGATGACGGTTTTCTCCAGCCGGGGGACGACGCAGATGTCCTTTGGCTTGGGTGCGACAGGCACAACGGCGACTAGCTCATGAGGGGGCTTGTCAGTACCGACGTGGGATGAAGTGTACGGCGGCCTGCAATGGCGTTAGGAGTGGCGGACCAATGGGACGTGATTAATTTATTAATCGAATCAATCATTATAATTAAAAAACAATCTATATTAGGGAATTACCAATATATCCTGGGAAAAAGGTTGAATAATTTATATTGTCCATTAGATCAATTAAATACTACCTATTATATCTAGTAGTATGATGTACCGTAAAAAATCCCTATCTTTATTCACAAGTCTACTTGAAGTATTTTACTTGCTGCAATTTATCCGCTATGGGTAAGAAAGAAGACCCCAAGGTCCCGATCTTACCATCCTGTACAAGAAAAGGTATTGTTCTGAACACTAGTGCTACACTTGATTCACCTTCAGTTATGAGTAAGTTTGCTTAACCTCCACCACATGATGCTTCTACTGAATCTGTTACTATGTCCGATACTTTTGATGATGCTTCTACTACCTTTGAAACTACTGGTTCACTTGGTTCTTTTATTGAAGAACATATTGCTGCTGCTGCCCGATTCTCGGGAGTTGAAATTCCTGTTGCCAAAACCCCTATTGGAAAAACTTATGATTTTGCTGGCCTTAAGGAGAGACTCCTTGAGGTCGATTAAGTTATACTTGATGATGATTTATGCAGGGAGCTTAATGAATGTGCTGATTCCGACCCTGCTGCTATAAAGAAGCTGCTAGCAAAGCACTCCTTGAAGAACAAATTTGCTCCTGATCCTACTTTTGCTACGTCTCCTATATGCATCAATGATCCTGATTATAATTTCTCTGTTGATCTTTCACTTATATCTATGGTTGAAGCTGACCCCTTTTATGGCAGACAAAATGATGATGCTATTGCACACCTGACCAAACTAACTGAGTTGGGTGGCTTGTTTACTACGGATGAAAAGATACGAAACTTTTATGTTACTAAACTTCTGCCTTTCTCTTTGAAGGAAGGTGCTAAAGCATGGTATGACGCACTACCATGTGGTTCCATTAGGAGTCCTCAAGACTTAGCTCACTCTTTTGTTGATAAGTACTTTCCTGCTCATATGCAACATGCTGCTTTACAAAGAATTTATAACTTTAAACAGTTGCAGGACGAGAACCTCCCTAAAGCTTGGGGGAGGTATTGCAGTCTGATCCAGGATAGACCAGGACATGGAGTCCCTAAGAATGAATTAATTGATATATTCTATGCTGGTCTAACTGATGAATCCAGATCCTATTTGGACGGTTGTGTTGGTTGTGTTTTCAGGAAAAGAACACCGGACGATGCAGAAGAATTAATGGGCAAGATTGCCAAGAACCACGAAGATTGGTCCGTCCTTGAACCACCTCCACCACCAAAAGAAGAGGGGCATGCTTGTCCTAATCCCCGAAGATATGCAAGAAGCTAAGAAGTCTATTAAAGAGAAGGGTATTAAAACAGAAGACGTGAAGAATCTACCCCCTATTGAGAAGTTGTGTGAGCCTACCACTCACCCTCTTATGGTAGAGGTACACTCTCTTTTAGATTTCAATGCAAGTGACATCCCTCATGGTAAGCCTCCTGATCAATGTTTAGATGAGCTTGATAATTTTATTATGAAGCAAAATTACTTTATGAGAGGATACAAAGTCAGTTGCATGATAATTCCCTTGCTATCAAAAGTTTGCTTGATGTTCTAGGTAGAACAGTTAATGATGTTAAATGTCTTGTGAAGCATTTTCATATGGTGCAAACTCAGCTTGAACAAATTTCTAATGTGCAAAAAGATTTGCTTGCTAACAATACCAAACAGGATATACAAGCCTTCGGGATTAAAACCCGAGGAGGAACTAGCACTCAAGATCCTCTCTATCCAGAAGGGTATCCGAAGAGGATCGAGCAAGATTCTCAAATACGGGAAGAAGAAATTGTTAGTTCTGCGAAGAAGAAGAAGAAGAAGCACAAAGAATCTGACAATTCCAATGATCCAAATAGTATATCTACCTCCGATGCTGAGACTGAAGACGGTACTGATCCTGAAAAGGATGGTAAAAAGAATGATCTACCCGAAGTTCGAGAGAAGAAGCACCCGACAAACGCAAGAAATACACTAGAGAAGACTTCATCGCAAGAAGACATGGGAAGGAAAGAGAACCATGGGTACATAAACCTATGCCCTTTCTAGGTAAGTCTCTAAAAACTAAAGAAGAAGAGCATTACAATAAGTTTTGTGAGTGGATGAAATCTCTTTTTCTTCAAATTCCTTTGACTGATGCTATTAAGTTACCTCCCTATTCAAGATATATGAAAGGTATTGTTACTAATAAAAGAAAAGTTCCTAATGAAGCAATATCTACTATGCTTGCTAACTACTCTTTTAGTGGCAAGATTCCTGAGAAGCTTGGTGATCCAGGTATACCCACCATTCCTTGTTCCATAACGAATAATTATGTTAAGACTTCTTTATGTGATCTTGGAGGAGGAGTGAGTGTTATGCCTTTCTCTCTTTACAAGAGGCTTTGTTTAGAGAAACTAATCCCTACAGATATCTCTCTTCAGATGGCTAACAAGTCAACAGTCGTACCCATTGGTATTTGTGAGGATGTTCCCATTGAAGTTGCTAATTGTTTGATCCTTACTGATTTTGTTGTGCTTGACATGCCCGAGGATGGGAGCATGTCTA
Source organism: Bromus sterilis (assembly GCA_950022295.1). Taxonomy (NCBI): domain Eukaryota; kingdom Viridiplantae; phylum Streptophyta; class Magnoliopsida; order Poales; family Poaceae; genus Bromus; species Bromus sterilis. The sequence continues at coordinate 237,974,787 of OX465599.1, read as the reverse complement.
TTATTCTTGGTAGACCTTTTCTTAACACTGCAGGTGCTATTATTGATTGCAATAAAGGAAAGGTTACTTTTAATGTGAATGATAAAGAACACACGGTGTATTTTCCGAAGAAGATTGAAAAAAGGCATGGCCTCAACTCTATAGAGAATATCGAGACCGTGAAGATTGGTGATTGGGATAGTCCTCTACATGTGCACCACAAATACAAAACCATCATGGTGGGGACAATATCCATTAAAGTGAAGGTACCATGAATGCTTCATAGTAAGTGAAATTTTTGCTCTATGTATTGCCAGTTTAGTGGTAGGACTTGATCAACCTTGCTATTAAGTGAGTTTTATATAAGTAAAAACTAGAAGTTGTTATGTTTGCATTTCTTAGACACAAAGTGAACATTGCATAGCCCTCCGGGTGCAATGCCACACAAACAATCGTACGTGAATATTACAGAGCCCTCAGGATGCAATACTACTCTACAGTACCTCAATTGAAAGTTACTATTTTACTAATTATAATGTTGTCACAACACCTGAATAACAGAATAATTCCCCCCATGATTATCATTGCAACAGTAAGCATATAATCACATAGCACAAGAAATACTAAAACATAACAACGTTGGATATAATGATCAATCAAGATATATGTGGCTATCCTACCAGGTTTCAGCATAACATAACGACCTTCACATGCATAGAAACATAGTATGTGCATAATCAACAGTGAAGCATAACCAAAAGTGAAACTTGCCTTGAATGGTGTTGAAGTACTCTAACACTTATTTCTTATTCTTTCTGCACTTCAGGCAATCTACACGATCAACAGTATAACAATCAACATCACACTTCACACATAAAAAAAATCAATATTAAAAGATACAAATGAACATCAAGTAAAACCATTAAACAGTAGCTAAATGATATCTACATGTCACCACGATCCCAACGCAACTGGAATCGGCGAAAACGGATACACCGTATAAAAGATACGGTCACCGGAAGTTTGAATTTAAATCTGTACAAAATTCAAATTCGAAAGTGTAATAGTGCAAAGTGCATCCTACTGTAAACTAGACTTCACTACGGTCGTAAAGCAAAAAATAATCACCTTAAACGGATATACGGTTTAAAAGATATAGCCTAAACCGTTCTAGGGTGCAATCTGTGAAAAAGGGCCTATTCGGGAACAAAATAAAAGTTTCTGTCGCAAATAGGTCCTTTTCGCTACAGGACAAAATTGCTGACGAACCACTGACGTGGCGACGGCACGGAAACCGAGGTTCACCGGAGGCACGGAAATTGAGTTTCGTCGGGCACGGGAATCGAGGTTCGCCGGGCACGGAAAACCGATGTTCGTCGGGCACGGAAACCGAGGATCGTCGTCGACGGCACGGTAATCGAGATGCGGGTCCCGCTGGGCAGATTAGGGTTTTCTCAAAAAACGAAAAATTATTTTCCTAGAATATATATATAGACCGAAACTTTATTTTGGTCCGAGTCGGGCTTCGATCGTCCAACGGTCGCGCTACAGTTTTTTTTAAATAAATCCAACCTTCAAACAATTTTATATAATCAATCGTACATCCGAAAAATACAAATAAATTTCTAAATTTATAAATTAATCTGCAGAAAATTATGCCATGAACAAAATATCCACAAAGATAATTAAATAAAATGACATTTTTCCAATGTCTTTATTTAGTTATAAAATATTTGAAAAATAAAGAAAACTACTCAAAAATTATTTTACTAAATTCCAATCTATATTTTTTTGAAGAAGTCATTTTATCTCCTCTCAAGTTATTATTATATTGGAAAGGAAAATTATTTAAATAACTCCAATTAAAACATAAAGCTATTAAAACATCTCCAACTTTCTTTTATGTCGAATGGGTCATATTACCTTCTCTTGTTTTGTTTTGTTGGATTTGTTTTAAACAATAAATATCAAAACACCAACAACGAATAATAGGGAAAGTCCTTTTATTCCCTCTCATTTTAGTATTCAATAAAATGCAAAAGTTTCAGATCCCAGTAAAAGTCAAACATATGAAGCACACAAACATTAATATAATTTACTTAATTAACATTCCAAAATTTGGGAAATTTTGGGATGTTACATAACACTTGCAGGAACGGATGGTCCTTCAACGAGATTCAGTTTGATGAGTTCATGGCTCATTACCAGCCGCATAACCCCATGGAGGGGGTTGTTCCCGATGAGGAGGAGCATGGTGAGTTCCCACCTTTCCAGGGAGAGACCTTCACCGAGCATGGCGAGGGGTCTTCTTCCTCTTGGAGCGCAGGGCCTTCCTCATGGGAGGACCCGAGGACTTCAGTGTACGCACCGGAGGGCTCATACGACTCCTGGACATACCATTACCCCGGAGAAGGAGGCTCCTGGGACCACAGTAGCAGATACCAACTTATGACAAAAGCCTAAGCTTGGGGGAGTACGTGCCCTTCTCACTTTTCCCATTGTATTATCCATTTTTATTTTGTTTGCTTTGATATTTTCGAAGTTTTAGCCCGTTCTTCGTTGTTCTTTTATTTTGCAAAAAGAACAAAAATATTTCTCTTTTTTTTTCTTTCGCTAAACCTTTGAAAAATTCAAAAAGATTTCCTTTCCCTCTTTAGTTTGCTTTGTTTTCATAATTCAGCTCGAGTCCGTGATGGCATTTGCACTTGATTATATTTTCCTACGTTCAATCCTGCAAGTGACAAGGCAGTAATGAAGAAGATCGATGAAAGGGATGCAACAAAGAAAACCGGTATGAACTCTTTTCGTTTCTACTTTTGTACATATGCTTGTACTTATGATTTAGAGACCAGCTTGCAGCGACATAGTGCTATGTTTACAATGCTTTCCCAGTGGTTCATGCTTTCTTTGTGGCTAATCCCAAATAGCTCGGGTACATAATGTGTTGTTGAAATGATTTACATGCATTGCATTGTTCATGGTTTGGCATATTGAAGTGGTATTTTGTAAGGCCCGATATGCGGTACTGTTCCAGATCTAGGTGTTTCCACCCAGATCCGGGGTCGAAGCACATATCGGTCCCACCGGGACATATGACAAAGCCATATGCCCCGGATTTCCAACATGATATCACAACATTACAGATACAAGGATACAACATCTCATACAATCGGCATACAACTGCCTTGAATACAATACAACAGCGGAAGATACATGTCTGAGTACAGACTACAATCAAAAGCCTACTGGCAAAGAGAAAAACATCGATCCCATAACCACACGGGTCCAGGCCCTCCGCCGGGATCCGCCTAACTAGTCGTCGTCGAGTCTCCACGGGAAACGTCGATCACCATACCTGTTGTCGATCGAGAACCCTGAAAAGAGTTTGGGGTAGTATCATGAGTACAGAAGTACTCAGCATCCAACTGTAGTGGTCATCTAACCCAGCAAGGACTTCATCACTCTTCATTCTAGGACAACTAGTAGTTTACGGTAAGGAAGGGGTAAGTGGTGAGGTTGCTGCCGCACTAGCATTTATGAAGTGGCTAACGATCTAGAGAGTAAGGTAAGAAGCCAAGCATTCGATGAGGAATCACCTCCAACAAGTCTTGCTATCAGCTACTTAAGCAAGCATAACACCTATCCTATCCTTGTCCTCCTCTTCGCATCCCGACGAAGAAAAGCATTCAAGGCACACACACACGTTGATCAAGTTATATTAAAATTATCTCAGCTGTTGTTGTCTATGAACAAGGAGTAGGTCTCAAGTCGTCCATAACCGTGGACACGGCTTCTCGAAAAGATTTAACCCTGCAGGGGTGTACCAACTGCCCATTACAAGGCTCCGCGTACACGCCCATCTCTCTCAGTTGCTACCCATCACAGGCAACCATTTTATGATTTAGTTCCAAGAGATCCGAAACGACAGGTCCCTCTAACTAGCAACGAACAAATCCGGGTGGCCCCCGGTGAGTCGACATCCATCTCAGGAGCCGGCCGCTCTCTCGATCTGGTCTCTACCTTCTGTGGCAGGTTTGGATCGCCGGTTAATCACACATGGGAAACCGGGTCCTCAGCCGGATAAGATAAGCCAGCAAGGGAACTAAGTCCTCACTGGTCCGGGTTGGTTTAAAAACTACTGGCAGCTGACCAGCACACACACGGTTTCAAATGATAAATCAGCTTGGACCACCACTAGAAATGCTTGAAGCTAGGTAGGTAAGAAAAGAGGACCCCATAAAATCCCACACGCGGTTAGGCACGCTCAGTCTTAAAACCAATACCCGGAACTCGGATCCTAGGTGACTCGAATGGAACAAAGCGTCGGGGCGGGATAGCCTAGACCTTCCATCCTTCGTCGAATATAGTCAACATTATAATAATCATATCATCAACAAAAATATAATAATGTGATATCCCAAACCAAGGAGTAACAGGGTAACATCGTAGCATCCTAAGCATGCATACTAAGCAGGGGTTGAGCAACGAGCAATAGTAACATAGCAGTACAAGGTTTGCTGGGAAGGGACATGGCTGTATCGGTTTGAAAGAGGCTGTAAACTTGTGGTAGGATCAAACATCGAACCTATCCTAGACTAGCATGCAAACCGCTGGTTGAAATAGAATGGATCATAATTAATGTATAGTCCTTGCCTGTTGATAAGTCGGGTTCCGAAGGTGTAGTTGATCGCAAGCTCGCATCGTCTCCGACAGGTACCCGCGGAAGCACACAAGACGGTAAACACTGGAAAGCAATCAACGAGCAAGCACTCTATTACTATGGGGCAACACAAGATCAAGAAGACATCACACGACACGGAAACGCGATACAGATCTATCGTCGAGAACGGTTACTAATAGTTTAAGTGGGGTATCGGTCACACACGACGAATACCGCACGTTTACGGTCGTTCAAGTTGCTTAGCTACAGGTGATCAACCAACGGTTATTAACATGGAAACTCAATCAAGAATGGCATAGCACAGAAAGATGTCAAGAGGTGAAGCACAAAGTAAACTATCTATACTAGTCAATTTAAGTGAGGCACAACCTAAACATGGCATAACACTAAGTGTCGCACGATGATTAAAACATTTGGTACTGTTCTGACCTAAACACTATTTTAGGTTGGTTATCAGCAACAAACAATAGCATAAACACAAAGAACACGAAAAACTAATCAAGTTACATATAAGTCACACTCCAAACGGAGTTACGGTTAAAAAGATATAAGCAAAACAAGTTACGGGCACAATCTGCCAACATCAGGAAGCACACTTTAGAGGAATGCATAAATAGGATAATCAATGCAAACATGCTCACAAATGATATGGAACTAAAGTAGACATGACAGGGAAGGCATAGAAAAAATAATCATGCAAATAGGCATCATAGATCAAAAGATATTAAGCATGCAACATGGCATCGGGACGTTACAGACTTAGAGAAAAACAGAGGTGGCTGTCAAAAACAGCAGCATAGCAACTTTGGAGCTAAATAACTATATGACCAGAAAGCATATCATGACAATGCAATACATGTAATGAAAGTAGACATGATGCTTAACAATATGCAATTGGAATCACTCAATTCCGATAAACGGTCGCGACACACTCGTCGACCAAAGTTGCAACAAAATATAAACAGTAGCACACTAACAGCAGGGTAGCTACTTTGGAGCAAGATACAATCATGATGCAGCAAGCAATTATGGCATGTGAATGCATGAAACGGAAGTAGAAACAATGCTTAACGCAACGCAAAAGGAATCACTCAATTCCGACGCACGGTTGCGAAGCAACCGTTGCCCGAAGTTTCAATCAAGCAACAGTTTTCAGACAGTTTAACAGCAGCAGTTGCAATTAACGATCTGATGCCCTGTTTGACCAGAAATTACACAATCAAGATGACCTCAAATTCAAATGCTCACAAAAGATGAATTGAAGTGCACACAATTCTAAGCAATTTTCATTTTGGGGGCATCGCGATCCAAGCTACAGATTACTCGTAAATTACGGCGCAAAAGGCAATCAGCAGCAGTTTACATAGGACTTAGAGAAAAAAACAGATAAAAAGACAAGAAAAAAAACATAACAGATAAAAAAGAGCCTCACCCCTAGGTGGGCTCGGCCCAACTGGCTGGAGTGGCCGGCTCGGGCTGGCGGATCTGGCCTCGGGCCGGATCTGGCCGGTTGGGCCCGCTGGCTGGGGCGGCCCACGTGGCCGGTACGGGGGCGCTAGAGGCCGACGACTCCTCCTCGTCTCCACGATGGGAGGCTGCGGGCTGGCGGCGCCGGCCATCGTCGCCGGTGAGGAGGACGCGGGCCGCGGGAGGCCAGAGGAAGGGGCGGCGGTGGCGGATCCGCTCGGATCCGTGTGCTTGGGCAGCGTGGCGACTAGGTGGGACGGGCGGAGCTCCTTGGTCCGGCCATGGCGCGACGGCTGCGCCTCCCGCCGGCGGCCTGCAGGGAGGAGAGATGGGAGGGTGAGGGAGGAAGGGGAAAATGGAGAGGGGGCACGGGAGGAGGAGAGGAGGGTCGCGGCTCCGGTGACCCGGCTGGCCGGCGTGCTGGACGGAGGCGGCGGCGCGCGGTGCCTCCACGGGAGGGGAGAGGAGGTGAGGAGAGAGATGGAGTGGTGGGGGTGACGTGGAACGCTCTCGGACGTCGGATCGCGGGATCAAACGGCCCGAAAAATCTGGGATCTAGGTTTTGACGAAAATGGGGTATTTTGGGGGCAGATCTGGACATTGTGAGGGGGGTGGCTGCAATTTTGGACTAGGGAAACCCTAGAAAGAGGTGGGAGTGTTGTGGTCTTTATATAGCCCAGGTGGCTAGCAGTTTGCAAAAACATCCCCGGTTTTTCTCTCGCGCGCGGGGTGCTCACGTTTCTGACTGCCGGGGGTCCGCGGGACCTCCAATTCGGGTAAAACTTCGAACTACGCGATCAGCGCATCGAGCCGGAGGCGTTCACCTCGTGCTGAAACCGTTCCGTGAACACTTTCTGGTGCGCTATAAAAATATCCCATTTTATTATTAAACGGGGTTTTCTGTTCCGTTGGCTGCGGCTGGTCTCGTAGGGTTTCCGCGACGGTGATCGGGTGAAACCCGGTGTCGCAAGGGTCGAGTGTCAGGGTGGCAAGGGTCGGTCTCCGTCCGGTACGAGATAAGAGAGGGAAAAATATCGCCGATCGATAAATCGGGGATGCAAACACCGCAAACAAATCAGACAATCAAACAATTCACACCGGAAACAAAATTTTTATTTTTTTTGAAAACTGGGTTGTTACAATACAACACCACCAACAAGGGATCTCGTCCCGAGATCCAGGACGATCCGGGGGAGAGAAAAGAGTCGACGATCTTCAACACCACCAACAAGGGACTCTGCTCCATGTCGACGTCGAACTTCGGTTGAGGAAACTTTCCGCAGAGAGACGACATCGTCGAGAATACGAAACCGTCGGTGTCGAGAGGAGGAACGACAACGATAACCGGATCAAAGGATAGTGTTTTCGAGGAAAGTCGTGAAAACACCGGCAAAAGGATGGATGGCAATGGATGACCCAGATGATTCCCGAAGTCGGAGAAGCTAAAGTGTAAGTCCAAGTATGTGATCAGAGGGGGAGGGGGTGAATGATCACTTCAAATTTTTGCATGAAACTATGAAGTGAAGCATAACTTAGAAGCAGAAGAGATTCAACAGAAAGGTATACATTGAAGCAGAACAGGATTGAATCATAACATAGCGAATCTAAAGCATCGAATCAATTGCATTGAAGCAAATCACTGAAGCAATTGATAAACTGAATGTAAGTGCGGAAAGTAAAACGAACTCTTGACTCGGCGATGTTTGTTCGACCAGTTCACACTCTGCAAAGTGCTACGTCTGGTTGGAGGGACTTGTGATTGAACACATGAGCTAACCTCTCTCCGTCCGTATCTCCACTGCACCAATCTCCTTGAGCTTGGTCAGTTCTTCACTCGTGGTTGATTATTGAGGAAATCACCAAAACCTTTGACAAACTGGACTTCGAGGCGACAATAACTCTTCGCTCTCTAAAGAACAACACTCTAACCCTCTAAGAGAATTGCAGTTCTCCAAGATAAAAAACGCTAGCAAACTTCTTCCTAAGTCATAATGAATCAACTCAGATCAATAGGACTTATGCTTCGGTGGATGGGTTTTTGGTTTGCTTCGGTGGGGTTTGCTCTTTCTCTTCACTGTCAGGAAATATTCTTGGAGCAGCCACCGGCCAATGAGGGTGGGGGTGGCGTATTTATAGGTGGCAATCCCTAGGTGCGAAATGACTGAAGTGACCCGATGTGACAGCTTGACACCTGTCCGCAACGGTCAGATTTCCAATCAAAACGCAACTTTACTTGCGGTCCAAGTAAACCTGACTCACGGACTTGGTTCTGCTTCGGTAGCCGAAAGAACTAAGTCTTCGTTGGTGAAGCATTACCTAGTGCACATGAGATTTCTCAACTCTGGCTTCTCACTGGTTTGGATTCGATCTGAGTCTTTTCACCAAAACCTTCGGAGTACATTTACTAAATCCCTCTTGATAGTACGATTTTTCCTACGACTCAAAGAAGTGAAAAAGAACTACGCAAAAACTACTAAGTCTTGCGCCATCTTGGTCATCTCCTTCGATGAGACGTGCTTCAGGATTCCTTATCTTTTTAGGGGTCGACATCCGTGATGAGCTTCACTCCAGAGGATATGCTTCAGTAAGTATGTAAATCTTCGTTGAAGCTTTATCACCAACTTATAACTTCAGGAACCTAACCATCTGTTTTACACTAGAAAACTTGTTAGTTCCTCTACTGTTTTGTCCAACAATATCCAAAACTCATGGGGGCATAACTTTGCTCTTACAATCCCCCCTTTTTGGACTATTGTTGACAAAACAGGCATCAAAAAAGATATGGAATTTTGAGCTGAGATGAGAGCAAACTCTAAGATATGAAGCTTTTGACTCCCCCTGAATGCAAGCATCGAAGATTTATAATCGAAGTGAATGCTTGATGACGAATGTCTTTGATGGGAAGCCTAGCACATATCTTAGTGAATCAATTGCATAGAGAGAATATTTGTCTTGAAGAATATGCAATTATCCAATGACCTGTGAACTTAAAGGATAACAACCACCTGCAAGATAAAAGATACGAGAGCAACTTGCAAGCATGGGGTTATTAACAAATAACAGTAGCAGTCCACAAGCGAAATAAAACTTAAGTTACAACCCAATCGACACGAATGGAAAGTTTGTTGTAACTTAACACACAAAGCAAAAGATCGAATCAAATCGCTAAACCCCGCAGCGAATCTAAACTCAATCGATGCTACTTTCTCCCCCTTTTTGTCAATAATTGGACAAAAGGTTGAGAGGTAGACCAAGAGTATTTATGCGTTTGCTGCAACCCGAGGATCCTGCTGATTGTCTTCGCCTGAAGAGGATGCATCTCCAGAAGTGTCTCCTTCGGTCGAAGCAGGTGACTCCAGTTCGTCAATGTCCATCGGTGCTTGAAGCAGATCAAGATCACTGTCGTTGAGAGGGTCATCTTCTTGCTTCGAGGTGTGGGAGTCTTCATCATATAGGGTATCTGGGCGAATCTGTTCAGCTGGATTTACAAACAGGACTTCATCAATCTTTTCCAGCGGCGGGATCTTTGGGTTGGGGCGGTCGATCGAATCATTTCGGGAGAAGTGACGTTGAAGATGTGGATACTACTTGAAAATCCGGTCAGCTTCAAGCTTCTTCACAGAATTGAACTTCCAAAATCCTTTCCAATAGTGACGCTTCAAAACCTTCAAGTGATGGTTGTTGTTTAAAGCAATGTTGCCAACTCTATTGATCTCATCTAAAAGATGTTGCATTTGGTGCTGATTTCCTTCAATGTAGTTTTCAAGCATTTGTTGAGTGCGAATGCCAACTTCAAAGTGATAAACTTCCTTCTGGAATTTCTTCGACATGTTGCGTTCATTGACATGCTGTCTGACTCCGACATATGTGGCAAATGGATCATTTGGCCTTTTGAAGATATTCATAGTATCGTGCACAGGAGGACAGAACAGCTTCGGGTGATGCTTCGCAACAAAGTCTTCCCTGCGTCCATGATTGAAAATGGCTTGCAGCCAGGGAGCATATGGCTTCAATTGATGTACGAGTTCAGCAGCTTGTACCATATAGCGAAGAAAACAATCCTCGAAGTCAAATACATGTCCATGAGTAAGCTTCAGCAAAGCATGACGTGTATGCTAATGAATGCTGGATTCTTCATGTGCAGTGCTGAGAGGCATCAGTGAGTTAGACAAGATGTAAAACCAAGTCTTCGATATGAATACCAGATGCTTCGGGCGAATATTTTCAGGCATGTGATCTCTAGTGACTTCGGGATCCAGAAGTGATGCGAATTCAGCTTCAGTGGGATCAGGTATCAAATGAACCTTTGAAAGTTTTCCGGTGTGCCTTGGGATGTTTACTATATCCATGAATTCATCAGAATGCATCCTTAATACCTTTCCTTGAATCATCCACTCAAGAATCCATGAGCTTGTATCATCAGGATTTCCAGAGACATAGAGAGTGGCATAGAATTGCTTCACTAGCTCGGAATTGAATGGTGTTTCCATGGCAAACATGCCGGTCAGATTCTGTGCTTCGATGGTTTCCATGATATTCTGGAAGCACGATGCAGAAGATAGACTTCGCATATCCAAATACTTATGCCTGAAAAGAACACCCTTCTGGCAGTAGAGCTTCGTGTAGAGAATTTGTTGCTCAGCTGTCCAGAAACGAAGGTCATCTCCAGTCCGGGGTGAATCATATGGACTTGCGCCAAAGAAGCGAAGTTTCTGGCGATGAACTTCGAGATTGAATTCAGGGCCATGTCTTGAAGAAGATTCATCTCCCAAGAATATGGGAAAAGTCTCTCGAGGGTAGATGGAGTCCAGTTGAGTATCTTGTGCAGGGATGCAGTGAGGAGTGTGCCTTCGAGCAACTATGGCTCGCTCTTGCGGTTGATTTATGATAGCCAATTCATTGGCTTCGGCTTCGGCATCTGCATCGGCTTCAGCATTGGCTTCAGAAGCACGTTCTTTGGCTTCACCTTCTTGTTCTTCAGACTCCTCAGCAGAGTGAGCCGAAGAATAATCCTTTGCAGGAATGTCTTGAGGAGGAGGAGAAGGCTCTGGCTCAAAGTTGTCGTGAACGGACGGTTGAGGAGCGGGTTGAGGAGATGGAGATGGAGCACGGGGTGGAACGACTTCGGGAGTAGTTGGCTTCGCAGATGGTTTGGGAAGAGTGATAATCTTGCATCGAGGGGGCGATGCTTGCCTTGGGGCCTTCTTGGCCGGATGAGAGCTCACCTCATCAGCTTCGTCTGTATCTGTGATAAGACGTCTCTTTCTCTGTTGCAGCTGGGGAAGGGGTGAAGCTAATTGCTTGAGCATGGCTTCGCGCTTCTTGGAGTCAAGAGCCATGACTGAAGCATTATGGGTTTTGCAACATTCGTCAACGGCAAACTTGATCTTGCCTTGGTACACTTGAATATTTTGCTTCGTTTTCTCATTTACATCAGCAATTTTCTTTGAAGCAGCTTCGGCTTCGTTCTTGAAATCCTCATCTGATTCAGCATCTGCTTTCTTCTTAAATTTCAGAATTTTAGCTGTTTCAGATCTGTCCCTAGCATGCAAATCCCTCAGCTGGTTGTATAAAGTTTCAATCATAGCAGAAAGTGTTGGTGAAATATCGACATTCCCAACATCCACAACTTTGGGATCAACAGCTTCAGCAAGCTGGCAGAATGCCTGATTCAGGCTCAAGCAGTCCCAAAGTTCTCCTTCCCTTGCATCAGGGAAGTTATGTTGACTGTGCTCAGCTTCTTCACGAGCTTCGGGGGCAGTAGCTGTGACTGGCTTCGGAGTGACATCCTTTGGTGCCATGTCAACAGCAGCTTCCTTCTGAACAGCTCTAGCAGTTTTCTCTTCTCTCTTAGTTTGAATGACATCAAGTTGAGCTTGGTGCTTGGCTTCAGCTTCACTAAGCGTATTGGCTTCGGCAGCAGCCTTAGCCTCTTGAGATTTTGCTTCAGCGAGCTTGCGCTTCGCTTCATCTTTCTGATTTGATTCAGCCAGCTCTTTCCTCTGCTTCTCCAACTGAGCAGCATCTCTATCAGCTTTCTCTTTTTCTTTAGCTTCTTTATCAGCCTTAGCTTGGGCTTGTGCTTCAGCATGAAGGCGTTCAGCTTCAGCACGGTCGCGCTTGCGCAAATCTGCTTCTGACATCTTCTTAGTGCCGACCTGGGCAAAAGTCTGGCCAGGCTTGGCAACAGATGCCTTCAGCTTCGAAGCTTTGGCTGGTTCAGGAGCTTTAGCTTCGGGCTTAGCAGGCTTTGCCTTCAGGTCATGCCTCTCTTTCGTTCTCTGTTCAGCAGGAACAAGGCGACAAGGTGGCTTAGTAGCCAAGGGAGCCTCAACCACCAAGTTCGTCAAATCAATATTTCTCTTGGGAACAGGAGGGTCAGTTGGATCTTGAATCCTAATGCCCTTTGGAGCAGACGGTTTCTCTCCAGCCTTCTTCTTCAGTGGCTTCCGAAGACGAAGTCTCTTGGGACTAGGGGAAATGGGGGTGTGCTCAGACTCATCATCTGCTTCTTCAGCATGATCTTCATCAATTGAGTCTTCAAGCTGTGCAGCAGCATCAGCTTCGTCATCAGCTTCATTATCACCCTCTTCTTCAGAGATAGCTGGAGGGGGTGAAGCACTCAGTTTCCTAAGCCTTCGCTTCTTAGGCTTCGAAGAACCAGCTTCGGCATGGCCTTCAGCAGCAAGTGCTTTGGCCTTCTTCTCTTCTTGGATTCTCTTCTTCTCAGCCAAAATGGCAAGTCTCTCTTTCTCGTCTGGATAGTCATCTGGTTTCTTGAGAGTATTTGGGTGAGGTACAGCAGGAGGCTTCGGGTAGTACTTCTTCCTGTTAGCAGCATTATATTGGGCACACATGGCAGTGGTGTACCGATAAGGAGGGCTGAAAGCAAATTGCATTGCCCACTTCCAGTCTAGGATGCTCTTGTACTTGTACCATCTTATGGCCCAGTAGCGTCGAATCTTTTGCAATCGAATTTTTCTGTCATGATCAGATTCTTCAGGAGGTGTGTCATAACCCATCTTGAGAAGAATGGCTTCGGGTATGCCTCGAGCATTTTTTACTTCCTTCGTCTTGCCACCTTTGCCTTTCTTCTTTGGTGGCTCTGGATAGTTTTCGAGCCCTTCAACGATGGGTGACTCATTCCCCATGGTTGCCTCTTCGTCAGACATCCTGTGACCAGAAAGATAGAAACGAGGGAACAAGAAAAACGGAATGAATAAGCATAGGCAAAAGTTTCGACCAAAACCAAATTTTGACAAGAACCCAGAGCAATCTTAGATCAGATGCAAATCTGTCAATGGATTGGGCTAGAACTAGTTCAAGAACAAGACCTAATTCAGTCCAAAATCACAGAATAGATCGAATCTCAAAAACTGACCTGAGAAGATGGGATAACTTTGATGCTAAGAACAGTTTTCCCAAGGGGCAATGATCAGCGCGGATCAGAACAGTCCTAAAATCAGAAAACAAAACCCTAAAAAAACTTAGATCCAAGCCCTAGATGAAGAACTCGCAGAGAAGATTGGATCCAAGAAGCTTAGCGTACCCTAACTTGGTGACGCGAAGCGGCTACAGCGACGGAGTGCGGAGACGTGCTCTTCGTCGACGGGGAACGTCCACGACAGCGGCCGTCCGGCAGTGAAGCGGCGCAGTCGTCGTCGGGAACGGGAGCTCTGCGGCGGTCTCGAGGAGGAAGCCGGAGAATTCGGGAGAGAATGAGCGTGGGGGAAATGGTTCGCTGGATGCATCGCCTTAAATAGGCCCGATCTGAAACGGTTGCCAGATCGTATCGGACGGTTCCCAGCGAGTGTCTCTTCCGATTCAATGGCTCAGATGAAGTGGCGGATCGCAAGCGAATCTCAACGACCCGTAAAAGACGGGGACTCAACAGCCGAAGAATGAGTCTAGACCGAGAGAAAAAACTTCAATAAAGTTGGAAGCATTTGATTCGGAACTCAAGGACGTTCGAAGCAATATGCTTTCCGTTTCAATTGTGCTTAACCATTCAAGACAGAATAGTTTGGGAACGAATCAGAATGGATGGGTAGGGTCTGAAACTTATCACTTCGAAGAACAACAACAACAAAGCTAAAAGTGATAAGTATAGGGGACAAAAGAAACGAATAAATAAAATAAAAATAAACACAACACTGAAGGCAAATGACGAACGAAGCTAAACACAGAAATTTGGACGAAGGAAAACTCAAGCGAATCTAGATAAACAAACTCACAACGAAGGTGAATATATACAGTGAAAAGTTTCGATCTTACTGAACATTGTGTGAGTCTAGGATGTTTAGCTCACATCTCAATGCACAAAACCTTTTCTCGTCCAATGGCTTCGTGAAAATATCTGCCAATTGATCTTCAGTTCTAACATGGCTGATCTCAATGTCTTCGCGCTGAACATGATCTCGAAGAAAATGGTGACGAATATCGATATGCTTCGTTCGAGAGTGTTGCACAGGATTGTGTGCAATTTTGATAGCACTCTCATTATCACAAAGAAGAGGGATTTTCTTCACAAATATGCCATAATCTTTCAGCGTCTGCTTAAGACAAAGTATTTGAGTGCAACATGAGCCAGCAGCAATGTATTCAGCTTCAGCAGTAGATATTGAGACACAGTTCTGTTTCTTTGAAGCCCAACACACAAGAGATCTACCAAGGAAATGACAAGTGCCTGAGGTAGATTTCCTGTCAACTCTATCACCAGCCCAGTCTGAATCAGAATAACCAATCAAATCAAACTGAGTTCCTTTGGGATACCAAAGTCCCAATGAAGGAGTATGTGCTAGATATCGAAGAATTCGCTTCACAGCAGTATGATGCGATTCCTTCGGATTTGCCTGAAAACAAGCACAAATACAGACTCATAGCATAATATCAGGTCTAGATGCACATAAGTATAAGAGTGAACCTATCATAGACCGATACTTCTTCTGATCGAAGGGTTTCCCTTTCTCATCAGCATCAAGAAATCCATTTGTAGGCATGGGAGTCCTGATGGTCTTGCATTCAGCAAGATCAAATTTCTTCAGGCAATCCTTCAAGTATTTCTCCTGTGAAATAAAGGTGCCATTCTTCTGTTGGCGAATCTAAAGTCCAAGGAAAAACTTCAATTCACCCATCATAGACGTCTCATATTTCTTCGACATCATCCTTGCAAATTCTTCGCTGATTTCAGTGTTAGTACAACCAAAAATGATATCATCTACACATATCTGACACACAAATAGATCATTGTTATATGATCGAGTGAAAAGAGTGGGGTCAGTGGTTCCAGAATTGAAGCCTTTCTTCAGGAGGAAATCCTTCAATGTTTCATACCAAGCACGAGGTGCTTGCTTCAGTCTATACAAAGCTTTGTGAAGCCTGTACACCATATCAGGATTCTTCGAGTCTTCAAAACCTGGTGGCTGCATAACATACACTTCTTCTTCTATCTCACCATTAAGAAAGGCACTTTTGACATCCATTTGATATAGCAATATGTTCTTGTGGCTAGCAAAAGCAAGCATGACACGAATGGATTCGAGACGGGCTACTGGAGCATAGGTTTCACCAAAATCAATGCCTTCGATTTGGGTGTAACCTTGTGCTACCAATCTAGCCTTGTTTCTTACCACAATACCATCTTCATCTTGCTTGTTGCGAAATATCCACTTTGTGCCAATAACATTGTGCTTCGTGGGATCTGGCCTGTCAACAAGTGACCAGACTTTGTTCCTTTCAAATTGGTGAAGTTCTTCCATCATAGCTAATAACCAATCAGGGTCCTTCATGGCTTCATCATATTTTGAAGGCTCTAGCATAGAAACAAAAGAAAAACTTCCACAGAAGTTAGCCAAACGAGTACAAGATCGAGTAGTGGGACGACCTGGTTGATGAATATCTTCGAGGATCGAATCAACATCAACTCTTCTTCGAACTCGTGATAACGTAGTATCATTTGCTTCAGGATTAGCTTCTGCTTCAGGATCTGAATCAGCTTCGGGATCTGCTTCACCTTCAGCTTCGTCATTTCCTTCAGGATTAGCATTTCCTTCATTCCCTTGTCCTTCTTCGTCCTGTGCACCATTAGCTTCAGGATGTTGATCTCCAGCGCCCCGGGCTATGTGTGGGAACATTGGACCATCATCATCCCTAATAGCTTGACGTGGATTGGCTTCAACAGGACGAATCTCTCCAATAGCCATGGACCCGATCACTTCATCAAGTGGAGGTTCATCTAGATCATGAGGAAAATGCTCTTTTTTAGATCCATTAGTTTCATCAAACCTCACATTCACAGTTTCCATAACTTTCCCAAAATGAGAGTTATAGACTCTATAAGTGTGAGAGTTTGAGCCATAACCTAAAAGAAAACCTTCATGTGCCTTAGGGGCAAATTTGGAGCTATGATTCATATCTCTAATAAAGCATGGAGCACCAAATACCCTAAGATAAGAAACATTTGGTTTGTTACCAGTGATAAGTTCATGTGAAGTTTTCTTCAGGAACTTGTGAAGGTAAACCTTGTTGATGATGTGACAAGCAGAGTTGATTGCTTCGGCCCAGAACCTAATAGGAGTCTTGTATTCAGCAAGCATAGTTCTGGCCATTTCAATCAGAGTTCTATTCTTCCTTTCAACTACACCATTCTTTTGAGGTGTATATGCAGCAGAGAACTCATGAGTAAAACCATGATCATCAAGAAAATCTTCAATATGAGTATTCTTGAATTCGGTTCCATTATCACTTCGGATATGCTTCAGAGATAATTCATATTCAGTTTGATCTCTCTTAGCGAATGACTTGAAGATTTCAACAACTTTGCTCTTGTCATCCAAGAAGAAAACCCAAGTATAACGAGAGAAATCATCAACAATAACAAGACCGTATTTGTTTCATCCCAGGCTTGCATAGTTTTGAGGACCAAAAAGATCCATATGAAGCAATTCAAGAGGACGAGTGGTAGTCATGATAGACTTCGCTGAATGATGTTTCTTCGTGATTTTACCAGCTTCACAAGCACTGCATAGACGATCCTTATCGAATTTTACTTCGCTAAGGCCAATAACATGCTTCTTCTTCACCAGATTATGAAGATTTCTCATCCCTGCATGACCAAGTCTTCGATGCCATAACCAACCAGATGAAGCTTTTTCCATTAAGCATGTGGATACAGCAGGGCCCGAAGAAAAATCAACAATGTATAAATCTCCCTTTCGGTAACCCTCGAAGACAAACGTATAGTCATCCTGTGAAAATAAAACACAACGCGAAGCAGAAAATAGAACAAGCATACCCATATCGCATAACTTCGAAATAGACATAAGATTATATCCAAGTGATTGGACTAGCATAACCTTGTCAATGTGCTTATCTTTCGATATGGCAACCTTACCCAAGCCTAACACTTTACCCTTATTGTTATCACCGAAGGTAATGTACTTCTGAGAAGATTGAGATAGTTTTTCTTCGGTGAATAACTCCTTGTCTCCGGTCATATGATTTGTACAACCACTATCCATGACCCATTCGGATCCACCGGAGACATAGCCCTGCAGAAGAATTAGTTCTTCTTAACCACCCACAAACGAGCATGTGACTGAGAAGATGTTGAAGCACTGGTTGAAGCAATATTAAATCGAACAGGAGTGTATTGCTTCAGTGTACCATCAAGCACACCATAAATGTAAGTCCTCTGCGAATGGTTAGCATAAGAGTGAGCATATGCAATCTTAGTATGATTATTATGAGGACGATACGTATGGCGACCAGTACGATAGTATTGCTTCTGCGGAACATTTGATTCGGGCACCAGTGAATCATTTCGTGTCTCAAGAGAGTAGAAATGATTCGGTGGTACCAAAGACTTTCCATGCATGGTATGATTAGCAGGAAGTTTTTCCACAAGTGCTTTCTGCACCCATATCTGCCTCTTATAGAAGCCATTCTTCGGTGGAGCACCTACATACTCAGCTGTAACTTTTCCCTGTTCATCTTTCATGAGTTTGTAGTCTGAATCAAGTGATTCATCCACAATGGCTTTGTTCATTTTGCAGTCAAAACCTAAAAGGTTAGCAATATCAATGAGTTTCTCCTTCGCTAGAACCCAAACAGTCTTAGGATACTGCTCAGGCTCCCAATAGGTTCCATCGGGGTTTATCTTTCTCTCGAAACCAACACCCTCATTCCTGGGATTCCTTTGAAGGAGAGCCTTCCTCAGGATGTCACAGAGATATTGGTGTCCTTGCACACTTTTGAACATGCCTGTTTCAAATAAGTTTTTCAACCTGAGGAGTTCCTCGGTAACAGTAGGATTTTCCTCATCAGAGGCATTAGTATCATCAATAACAATAGGAGCTTTCCCTTTGGAATCAGTTTAGCTTCGTTCCAAGCAATCCAAACAAGGTGATTCAGTTTTATGATTTGCTTCAGAACCTTGTTGAGCCATGAGAGAGAGATTGACATTTTCCAATTCTTCATGATCCTCTTTCAGTTTTTCAAGAGCCATTTTCCTCTGAAGAAATTCATAGGTGAGCTTCTCATAATCAACTGAAAGAAGATCATGCCGAGAGGATAATTCTTCAAACTTCTCCTTCAGAGCAGCATGCTCATTAGTTAAAGTTTGACCTCTCTCAATCTCATCGATCAACAAAGTTTCTGATTTCTTAATGGTTTTGCTTAGTGAATCAAGTTCATCTTGTTGGATTGAAGCAATTTTAGCAAGTTTAGCATAGCTTATCTTTGAATCACTATCATATGAGGAACAATCAGAAGTATCATAGTTTTAGGAGTTTCATCTTCACTACTGTTGTTGGTGAAGAATGAGCTCGAAGCAATGGTTGAAGCATCTGCCGAAGCGAAAGCCAAACCAGCAACACCATCTGACTCGGACCCAGACACAGACCTTGAGCCTGATTCAGCTTCGGAACTAGAGGCTTCGTCTTCAGAGTTCATCTCCTTTCCCAGATAGTCCTTGGCACGGTGAGAGCTACTTCGACGAGACGAGTGAGTCTTCGATGAAGAACCCTCACGCTTCTTATGATACTTCTTCCTCTTATCATCATCAGAATCTTTCTTCTTTTCTCTTCTCGAACTAGAATCATGTCTCTTTGACTCATAGCTTCTGGAGGATCTGTGGGACTTTGATGAGGAGTCTCTGAGTGAATGCTTCGATTTATTCTCAGCTTCCCACAGTGGGCAATCAGCAATGTAGTGACCTGGTTTCTTGCACTTATAGCAGAAGTTGTCCTTCGATGGTGAACTTCTTGAGGATGAACGGTGAGAAGAATGACTTGAGCTTCTAGAGGGATAACTCTTCTTCGGTGAAGAAAAACCTTTTCTCTGAAAGCGATTGAAGCGTCTCATGATCAGTACTAGATCTTTTCCAATGCTTGCAGGATCATCTAATTCGACACCTGAAGCAGAACTGAGTTCGGGTGAAGAATGACGCGAAGCTTTTGCTTTCAAGGCATGAGATCTCCTTCGAGAACCATTTATGTCACGTTTCTCATCTTCTTCCATCTCAAAGGTATTGAGCCTCTCAAGAATATCAGCGGCGACAAGACGTCTGAAATCAGTCCTTTCCTTGATCATCAGCACAATGTGATCAAATGAATCATCCAATGAGCGAAGCAAAGTTCTAACAACTGAGTGGGGAGTAATGTCATCAGCACCAAGTGAGATAAACTCATTTGCAAGAGCAGTGAGGCTACTGTAAATGGAGCTGACTTTTTCACCCTCGTTTCTCTTGAATCGATAGAATTTGCTTCGAAGTGTGTCAATTCTGGCATCCTTCTGGGTAGAAACACCTTCACCAATCTTCTCAAGATAATCCCAGACACCTTTGGCCGAAGGAATATTCTTCACTTCATGATACTTCTCTGGTGCCAGATGATTGGTGATGAAGACCCAGACTTCAGAACCAAGATCGATCAGCTTCGCTTCTTCAGGAGTGATGGCGTTCTCGTCTGCAAATGTAACTCCATATAAGAAAACTTGCCAGGCAGTTGAGTTGATAGCCATAATATTTCTCTTCATCTTGTCCTTCCAGTATGGATACTCCTTTCCATTGAACACGGGTATGGGTTCGCCGGAGCGAATGGCTGCGAAAGACATAGTTGCAAAACACTCTGGGAGGTTAATCCAAACAAAGAGTGACTAGCTCTGATACCAATTGTAAGTCCAAGTATGTGATCAGAGGGGGAGGGGGTGAATGATCACTTCAAATTTTTACATGAAACTATGAAGTGAAGCATAACTTAGCAGCAGAAGAGATTCAACAGAAAGGTAAACATTGAAGCAGAACAGGGTTGAAGCATAACATAGCGAATCAAAAGCATCGAATCAATTGCATTGAAGCAAATCACTGAAGCAATTGATAAACTGAATGTAAGTGCGGAAAGTAAAACGAACTCTTGACTCGGCGATGTTTGTTCGACCAGTTCACACTCTGCAAAGTGCTACATCTGGTTGGAGGGACTTGTGATTGAACACAGGAGCTAACCTCTCTCCGTCCGTATCTCCACTGCACCAATCTCCTTGAGCTTGTTCAGTTCTTCACTCGTGGTTGATTATTGAGGAAATCACCAAAACCTTTGACAAACTGGACTTCGAGGCGACAATAACTCTTCGCTCTCTGAAGAACAACACTCTAACCGTCTAAGAGAATTGCAGTTCTCCAAGATAAAAAACGCTAGCAAACTTCTTCCTAAGTCATAATGAATCAACTCAGATCAATAGGACTTATGCTTCGGTGGATGGGTTTTTGGTTTGCTTCGGTGGGGTTTGCTCTTTCTCTTCACTGTCAGTAAATATTCTTGGAGCAGCCACCGGCCAATGAGGGCGGGGGTGGCGTATTTATAGGTGGCAATCCCTAGGTGCGAAATGACTGAAGTGACCCGATGTGACAGCTTGACACCTGTCCGCAACGGTCATATTTCCAATCAAAGCGCAACTTTACTTGCGGTCCAAGTAAAGCTGACTCACGGACTTGGTTCTGCTTCGGTAGCCGAAAGAACTAAGTCTTCGCTGGTGAAGCATTACCTAGTGCACATGAGATTTCTCAACTCTGGCTTCTCACTGGTTTGGATTCGATCTGAGTCTTTTCACCAAAACCTTCGGAGTACATTTACTAAACCCCTCTTGATAGTACGGTTTTTCCTACGACTCAAAGAAGTGAAAAAGAACTACGCAAAAACTACTAAGTCTTGCGACATCTTGGTCATCTCCTTCGATGAGACGTGCTTTATCACCAACTTATAACTTCAGGAACCTAACCATCTGTTTTACACTAGAAAACTTGTTAGTTCCTCTACTGTTTTGTCCAACAATATCCAAAACTCATGGGGGCATAACTTTGCTCTTACATAAAGGTACTATAGGAATTCATACCTGAGCTCGGAATCGAGACAATACGCTGCAAGCAAGGCATTGTAACGGTTCCGAAACTCCAAACTCAGCGAGATCCTAAAGTTTGAAAGGGGATAAAGAGAGAATAAAACACTTACGACACTTGTCCTGACCAGAGCAAAGATAAGGAGTAAAATGATTCCTACTCTCCGATAACTAACTTAGTAACTACAAAATAGTTTTGTCTAGACTCGACTTCGGCCAGAAAAGAGATCCTACGGTCGGTAAGGCTCTGATACCAAGTTGTAAGGCCCGATATGCGGTACTGTTCCAGATCTAGGTCTTTCCACCCAGATCCGGGGACGAAGCACATATCGGTCCCACCGCGACATATGACAAAGCCATATGCCCCGGATTTCCAACATGATATCACAACATTACAGATACAAGGATACAACATCTCATACAATCGGCATACAACTGCCTTGAATACAATACAACATCGGAAGATACATGTCTGAGTACAGACTACAATCAAAAGCCTACTGGCAAAGAGAAAAACATTGATCCCATAACCACACGGGTCCAGGCCCTCCGCCGGGATCCGCCTAACTAGTCGTCGTCGAGTCTCCACGTGAAACGTCGATCACCATACCTATTGTCGATCGGGAACCCTGAAAAGAGTTTGGGGGTAGTATCATGAGTACAGAAGTACTCAGCATCCAACTGTAGTGGTCATCTGACCCAGCAAGGACTTCATCACTCGTCATTCTAGGACAACTAGTAGTTTACGGTAAGGATGGGGTAAGTGGTGAGGTTGCTGCCACACTAGCATTTATGAAGTGGCTAACGATCTAGAGAGTAAGGTAAGAAGCCAAGCATTCGATGAGGAATCGCCTCCAACAAGTCTTGCTATCAGCTACTTACGCAATCATAACATCTATCCTATCCTTGTCCTCCTCTTCGCATCCCGACGAAGAAGAAGCAGTCAAGGCACACACACACGTTGATCAAGTTATATTAAAATTATCTCAGCTGTTGTTGTCTATAAACAAGGAGTAGGTCTCAAGTCGTCCATAACCGTGGACACGGCTTCTCGAAAACATTTAACCCTGCAGGGGTGTACCAACTGCCCATTACAAGGCTCCGCAAACACGCCCATCTCTCTCAGTTGCTACCCATCACAGGCAACCATTTTATGATTTAGTTCCAAGAGATTCGAAACGACAGGTCCCTCTAACTAGCAACGACCAAATTCGGGTGGCCCCCGGTGAGTCGACATCCATCTCAGGAGCCGACCGCTCTCTCGATCTGGTCTCTACCGTCTGTGGCAGGTTTGGATAGCCGGTTAATCACACATGGGAAACCGTGTCCTCAGCCGGACAAGATGGGCCAGCAAGGGAACTAAGTCCTCACTGGTCCGGGTTGGTTTAAAAACTACTGGCAGCTGACCAGCACACACACGGTTTCAAATGATAAATCAGCTTGGTCCACCACTAGAAATGCTTGAAGCTAGGTAGGTAAGAAAAGGGGACCCCATAAAATCCCATACGCGGTTAGGCACGCTCATTCTTAAAACCAATACCCGGAACTCGGATCCTAGGTGACTCGAATGGAACAAAGCGTCGGGGCGGGATAGCCTAGACCTTCCATCCTTCGTCGAATATAGTCAACATTATAATAATCATATCATCAACAACAATATAATAATGTGATATCCCAAACCAAGGAGTAACAGGGTAACATCGTAGCATCCTAAGCATGCATCCTAAGTAGGGGTTGAGCAACGAGCAATAGTAACATAGCAGTACAAGGTTTGCTGGGAAGGGACATGGCTATATCGCTTTGAAAGAGGTTGTAAACATGTGGTAGGATCAAACATCGAACCGATCCTAGACTAGCATGCAAACCGCTGGTTGAAATAGAATGGATCATAAGTAATGTATAGTCCTTGCCTGTTGATAAGTCGGGTTCCGAAGGTGTAGTTGATCGCAAGCTCGCATCGTCTCCAAGAGGTACCCGCGGAAGCACACAAGACGGTAAACACTGGAAATCAATCAACGAGCAAGCACTCTATTACTATGGAGCAACACAAGATCAAGAAGACATCACACGACACAGCAACGCGATTCGGATCTATTGTCAAGAACGGTTACTAACAGTTTAAGTGGGGTATCGGTCACACACGACGAATACCGCACGTTTACGGTGGTTCAAGTTGCTTAGCTATAGGTGATCAACCAACGGTTATTAACATGCCAACTCAATCAAGCATGGCATAGCACAGAAACATGTCAAGAGGTGAAGCACAAAGTAACTATCTATTTTAGTCAATTTAAGTGAGGCACAACCTAAACATGGCATAACACTAAGTGTCGCACGATGATTAAAACATTTGGTACTTTTCTGCCCTAAACCATATTTTAGGTTGGTTAGCAGCAGCAAACAATAGCATAAACACAAATAACACGAAAAACTAATCAAGTTACATATAAGGCACACTCCAAATAGAGTTACGGTTAAAAAGATATAAGCAAAACAAGTTACGGGCACAATCTGCCAACATCAGGAAGCACACTTTAGAGCAATGCATAAACAGGATAATCAATGCAAACATGCTCACAAATGATATGGAACTAAAGTAGACATGACAGGAAGGCATGGCAAAAAGAATCATGCAAATAGGCATCATAGATCAAAAGATATTAAGCATGCAACATGGCATCGGGACGTTACAGACTTAGAGAAAAACAGAGGTGGCTGTCAAAAACAGTAGCATAGCAACTTTGGAGCTAAATAATTATATGACCAGAAAGCATATCATGACAATGCAATACATGTAATGAAAGTAGACATGATTCTTAACAATATGCAATTGGAATCACTCAATTCCGATAAACGGTCGCGACACACTCGTCGACCGAAGTTGCAACAAAATATAAACAGTAGCACACTAACAGCAGGGTAGCTACTTTGGAGCAAGATACAATCATGATGCAGCAAGAAATTATGGCATGTGAATGAATGCAACTGAAGTAGAAACAATGCTTAACGCAACGCAAAAGGAATCACTCAATTCCGACGAACGGCTGCGAAGCAACCGTCGCCCGAAGTTTCAATCAAGCAACAGTTTTCAGACAGTTTAATAGCAGCAGTTGCAATTAACGATCTGATACCCTGTTTGACCAGCAATTACACAATCAAGATGACCTCAAATTCAAATGCTCACAAAATATGGATTGAAGTGCACACAATTCTAAGCAATTTTCATTTTGGGGGCATCGCGATCCGAGCTACAGATTACTCGTAAATTACGGCGCAAAAGGCAATCAGCAACAGTTTACACAAGGCTTAGAGAAAAAAATAGATAAAAAGAAAAGAAAAAAAATAACAGATAAAAAAAGAGCCTCACCCCTAGCTAGGCTCGGCCCAACTGGCTGGAGTGGCCGGCTCGGGCTGGCGGATCTGGCCTCGGGCCGGATCTGGCCGGTTGGGCCCGCTGGCTGGGGCGGCCCACGTGGCCGGTACGGGGGCGCTGGAGGCCGACGGCTCCTCCTCGTTCCACGACGGGAGGCTGCGGGCTGGCGGCGCCGGCCATCGTCGCCGGTGAGGAGGACTCGGGCCGCGGGAGGCCAGAGGAAGGGGCAGCGGTGGCGGATCCGCTCGGATCCGTGTGCTTGGGCGGCGCGGCGACGAGGTGGGACGGGGCGGAGCTCCTTGGTCCGGCCATGGCGCGACGGCTGCGCCTCCCGCCATGGGCCTGCAGGGAGGAGAGATAGGAGGGTGAGGGAGGAAGGAGAAAAGGGAGAGGGGGCGCGGGAGGAGGAGAGGAGGGCCGCGGCTCCGGTGACCCGGCTGGTCGGCGTGCTGGCCGGAGGCGGCGGCGCGCGGTGCCTCCTCGGGAGGGGAGAGGAGGTGAGGAGAGAGATGGAGTGGTGGGGGTGACGTGGAACGCTCTCGGGCCGTCGGATCGCGGGATCGAATGGCCCGAAAAATCTGGGATCTAGGTTTTGACGAAAATGGAGTATTTTTGGGCAGATCTGGACATTGTGAGGGGTGGCTGCAATTTTGGACTAGGGAAACCCTAGAAAGAGGTGGGAGTGTGGTGGTCTTTATATAGCCCAGGTGACTGGCAGTTTGCAAAAACATCCCCGGATTTTCTCTCCCGCGCGCGGTGCTCACGTTTCTGACCGCCGGGGGTCCGCAGGACCTCCGATTCGGGTAAAACTTCGAACTACGCGATCAGCGCATCAAGCCGGAGGCGTTCACCTCACGCTGAAACCGTTCCGTGAACACTTTCCGGTGCGCTATAAAAATATCCCATTTAATTATTAAACGGGATTTTTCGTTCCGTTGGCTGCGGCTGGTCTCGTGCGGTTTTCGCGACGGTGATCGGGTGAAACCCAGTGTCGCAAGGGTCGAGTGTCAGGGTGGAAAGGGTCGGTCTCCGTCCGGTACGAGATAAGAGGGGGAAAATAATCGCCGATCGATAAATCGGGGATGCAAACACCGCAAACAAATCAAACAATCAAACAATTCACACCGAAAACAAAAATTTTAATTTTTTTGAAAACTGGGCTGTTACATATTTCCCAGTTGGAGAATTCTTGGATTGACTTGGCACATGCTTACACATGTTTAAGACTAGAAAGTCTGTTATGCCTTGATGATCTTTGAATTTCAGAATAGTTATATCATTTTCATGCCCAATTCAATGTTACTTTGTCACTCTGCATGATTATGACTGTTATTGCTCTCTGGTTGGTCGCTTCCCAGTCTTTTGCTAGCCTTCGCTCGCACTAAGCGGAATGCTTGTGCATCCAAAATCCATGAAACTAGTTTTTCCATATGAGTCCACCATACCTTCCTATGTGGTATTTACCGGCCATCCTAACGAAGACTTTCTTGTACCATCTCAAAATTATTCAAATACACTCCTGTGGTGTGCCTCTGTTTTAGCTCATGAGGAAGTAGTAGGTGATTCATGACCGTCTTATGTTAGACATGTTTCATTCCGGGATTGCATGTCTAACCTGCAAACCCCTAATACGAGGAGGGACTGGCATGAGTGCGCCCAGCTCACAAAAGATAATCACAACCAACAAATCCTCCTTCACACTTTGTTTATGTTGTAAGGGGTGGTGCACTGGTAAAAAATGCGCCACCCATAAGCTCTTATAGGTGGCGCATTTTCCAAAAATGCGCCACCCCTAAGAGTGGGCCAGCCCTGGATCCCCTTATACGTGGCGCATTTGGAGAAATGTGCCACCCCTAAGAACCTTATAGGTGGCGCATCCAGAATGCGCCACCCATAAGCTCTTAGGGGTGGCGCATTTCCCATATGCGCCACTACTAAGAAAAAACTGTGCGGGAAATTCCCAAATACACACCCCCCCCCCCCGTGGACCGCCTTTTCAATTTGAAAAAAATAAAATAAAATGATAGAAATGTAAAAAAAAATAAAAGAAAATAAGTTTCCCAAATGATATGTGGTCTAGTTGTTAGGAAAATGTACAAATATGAATTTTGACTTTTTTTGCAAAATCTCCCAAGAATTTTTTAAATGGCATAACTTTTGCATACGACCTCCGATGAAAAAGTTTTTTATATGAAAAATCATCTACTCGAACATTTTTAGAATCCTCAAAAACCTAACAGAAAAAAAGTTACGGAAAATAGTAACAGAATTTAAAAAAAATTAAAAATATTTTTTTTTATTTTTTTGAAAAAATCAAAATAGGCTAGAGGACTGATCGGGAAGTTTGAAAAAAGGTTAAAAAATTAGCTAGTAACATTAAAAAAATTAAATTTTTATTTTCAAATTTTTTGAAAAAAGTTCAAAATATGCTAATGATGCCATCGTGAAAGTTTCAAAAAAATACTGAAAATTGTAGCACACCCATGAACATCAACAAGGTCCTAGACATCAACATGGTTCAATAGGATTTATATGATAGATATATCAATAAGTGCCTGCTAGGTGAGCTGGAGTGGGAGTTGAATAGAACTGAGAAGTTAAGCGTGATGGGGCTGGAGTAGTGCTAGGATGAGTGACCCTTGGGGAAGTTTGACCATGGAGGTTAGTTTGACTTGAGATTATGCATAGTAACCGAGCATTAAGCATACTAACCTAAGATTAAGAAAAAAAATAAAAAAAAATTGTTTTCCAGATCCAGATTCAAAATTTAATAGTGGCGCATTTTCAGAATGCGCCACCCCTAAGAATCTTATGGGTGGCGCATTTGGGCTTATAGGTGGCGCATTTCGAAATGCGCCACGCATAAGAGTTTTAGGGGTGACGCATTTTATTAGTGGCTTGTCCTTGGTGGCGCATTTGAAATGCGCCACTAAAGGCCAAAAAAGGACGCCACTATAAGGCCTTTTCCTAGTAGTGAAACATGTCTAGCGTAAGAGTTGATTGAGTTGTCTACTAGCATTCGTTGACGATTCATGCGCATCCCAAAAACTTTTTATCTCTATTTTTGAAAACCAAGAGCTCTGGTACATGTTTAGTCTTTGCTTCCAGGCATGGGTTTTTCAACCTTGCCATCAAACTCCACGGTTCGAGAGTCTCCACCTTCTTTCTTCAAAGCACCAACTATGAGAGCATAATTGTCATTCTGAGTGTAATGTGCATTGTCCCAAAGTATTACATTGTCTTCTGCATGATTGTGGTATTATTTATTCTGAAGTTTTTAGTTCTAGTCTCCTTTAATACTCCGGAGGAGTTTCTGCATTTATGTTTTGCTTCACTCATGGAGGCTATCGAGATACCACTCTATTATGTTCGAGCTATGTGCATTGTAATCTTGTCTTGATTTTCAGTAACGTATTATTTACTTTTAGTTGTTTGTGATTGGTTACATGAAAGAAGGATTGCTTCGTGCATTGTCCTTATAGCATTGTTTCAATACCTTCTAGACTCTCTTCATAGTACATGCTTATATACATCTATTGAAGAAAAAGAGTTTGTCAAAGTTTTCTTTGTTGCATTCAGTTCGTTGAACTGAATTGCTTGAGGACAAGCAATTTGCTAAGCTTGGGGGAGTTGAAACATCTCAAACGTATCTACTTTTCCAAACACTTTTGCTATTGTTTTTCCCTCATTCTTGCATGATTTGAGCTAAACTAACCCGGACTGACATTGTTTTTAGCAGAGCTGCCTGCATGGTTTTATTTTGCGCAGGAAAATGGATTTTTGGACATCTCAGAAAAATCCCAGAAAAATAACAGAAAATCCACGCACCCGAAGGAGCCCGAAGCCAGAAGGTGGACCAGAGGGAAGCCAAGGGGGCCCGAGGTGCCTTGTGGGCGCGTCCAGGGGTGGGTCCGCGCCCTCTGGCCTCCTGGGCGACTCCCCCCTCCTCTGGTGCCCTACCGAGGCCCCTATTTATTCCCGTGATGGAAAAACCCCGAAACAGAAGTCGTTTTCCCAATTCTCGTCGCGGGGCCGCCGCCACCCTATGTTCTTCTCCGGGAGGGCTAATCTGGAGGTTGTTTTGGCCTCCGGTGAGGGGAGATCATCGCCATCGTCATCATCATCACCACTCCATCGTCCCTCCATGACTTCTCCATCCATGTGTGAGTAATTCCCTGCTGTAGGCAAAGGGGAAGGTAGGGATTGGATGAGTTAGATCATGTAATACTTTATCAGATTGTTGGGGGCATGTTGCCTATCATCTAGATGTGTGTTTATCATCTTTGCTTCAACTTGTTGCTCTAAATGCTTGTCACTTTGGGCCCGAGTGCCATGTTTTCAGATCTGAACCCTATGTGTTTGCATGAATATATTTGTGTTCTTGATCATATCTATGAGTTGTATGCACCTATTATAGTCCGGAACCGGCCATCCCAAAGGTGACATCTTGGGACACCAAAGGGGATGAACTATAAATTGAGGATTCCGTGTATCCATTGATTGTTAATGCTTCGTTCCGGTTCTCTTTGACATGAGCACCTTAATCTCCATAAGTTCCTTTTGGCCCTGTTCGTAGTGGGATGGTAGGAGAAAAGATGTTGTGCAAGTTCTTATTGCAAGCACCTACTTACGCCTAGATGATCCTTGCTTTTCTGTGTGCCTTTCCCCAAGTTAAATACATGACGTATCTTATCCATGCAGCGGCCGACCATCCATCTCCCTAGCCTACAATGTTTTATTTTTGCTGGTTACTAGTTGTTTGCTTTTGCTGTTTTACTGTCGCTATTTCACCACCACTATTTCTGTTGCTACCATCACTTCCATATCGCATTTGCTATTAATATCTTGTTGCAAGTAAGTGTATCTGAGGTG
This sequence comes from Bromus sterilis, assembly GCA_950022295.1. Lineage (NCBI taxonomy): Eukaryota > Viridiplantae > Streptophyta > Magnoliopsida > Poales > Poaceae > Bromus > Bromus sterilis. The sequence goes on along the minus strand of OX465599.1, from coordinate 237,945,025 downwards.
TGGTGGAACTGGCAACTCCACTGTTAAAGCTTGTGGATATTCTTTGGCTCCCCTTGAGTCGAATCTATAAATTGGGGTATTCTTACCCGCGAAGACTATCTCGATCCCCTGTAGTTGTGGGTTATCACGCACCCGCTTGACGACTGGCTTGACGTAGAGCTCACCCCTAGAAATAGAAGAGCAAGAACCACCAGCCGAGGAGTCGGAAAAAGATGAAGCCACATGAGAAACAGGCGAAACACCCCTCGATCCACCAGAACTATCACTGCTTGTTCCCTCAGAGTATGGATCCAGACGATTGCCACCGGCATCAAATGCACGAACAACGAGAGTATCTTCGCCATCAAAACGACAACAAAGACTATCCCCATCACGCAAGTTCAGCCACCGCGAAAACGACCTCCAACCAGATCTAAGAAAAATCAAGAAGGAGCTATCAACAGAAAGCTCCACCCAAGCAGGAGATCGAGCACACCCTTGAAGCCGGAGCCATAGACCCCTCAAATTAAGCTCAGAAATCATGCAGGCAAATGAGAATGGAAGAGGGATCCGAGTAGCGGTGTGGCTAAGAACACGCAGAAGGAAGTCATAGCGCCATACACCTTCTTCCGCGCAAGAGGAAGAATGCGTCATCTCGGCCCACGATGACCACCATGCGAAGAGCGAGGCGTATGACCACCACGACCACGCCGGCCACGACCTCGACCAGCCGGAACAACACCACGCTTTGGATCCATAGGAAGAAGAAGAAGAAGAAGAAGAAAGGAAAGAAAGGTGCAAAGAATGATTGCCAGGGTCAGGAAAACAATAGGAGGTATTTATAGCACAATCCAAGGGCAAACCAGGAAAAGACGCAGAAGCCCAGGAGTCACCATCATTAAATCAAAGACCAAACACACCAGGTGTTACGAATTCCAAGACAATATGCCTTCACACGATCAACACTATTTAAAGGACACGTCAAATCTCGCCTATTTCCCATACACGCCTTGGAAATCCAACGGGCACCAGGCAGCACGACATCCAAGTCGTCATTATGACTGGCCAAAAAACGCGACGGGTCGGATACCAAGCATCATCATCGGTCACCAAATAGCATCACAATGCCTATCACCGCGACATCCCAAGAAGGACGGATCAAGATAAAAGTAATTGGAAAAAACAAAAGACTGGCAAAGACTACATGTCTCTTGGTGCCAAAATATTCCGATTTCCAAATTCTAAAATCGTTTACTCCCATCGGGAGTACCTTTATTAAAACAGAGTAAGATTTAAAAATCTCGAGAGTTCGGGTGCTCCCTCACCCAGAAGGAAAAGACGTGATCGAGTGACCACTCGCACCAACAGTAATCTCGACATCTACAGAGTTTTGGGTGCTCCCTCACCCAGAAGAAAAATATGTACTCGAGTGACCACTCTCCCTAGCAGAGACGACGCATTTTAAAAGTTCGGGTGCTCCCTCACCTTGAAGACAGCAAAGCATTCTAGTGAGTACTCTCAAGACTCAACTAGTATTCGGCAATTTAATCTACTCCCGCACTCGACGACTTTCCCAGTGGGTGCTTTCTTATTTTCCTCTCCTGAGTTCGCAAAAGCTCCGCGAGTGACTACTAATAGCTCCCTTGATCGTTTATTCCAAGTGGGTTCATCTCTAATAGGCTCCACGCCTCTATAAAAAAATGATGCCTGGGCTGCGACTTGCTGTACCCCGATGCCAAACAAGCTTAGCGTGTAGGTGATGCTAGCAAGGAAGATAGTTCTCTCGCTTCTTGTTGGTTACCCCAAGTGGAAGGGGAGATGTAGCGTAGAAGCAAATTTCCCCTATGCATAGGCATCTTGTAAGAAAATAAATCAAAGACGCACAAAGTGACATGCATAGGAAGGTGGAAAAAGAACAACTTCAAAACTTTCAACTTAGAGAGAGGTGTTTTTGTAAGATGAAAGTTTCAACAACCAAGCTTTCCTCTCTCAAAGTAATTTTCAGTACCATCATGAACAACATCAAGAATATAACTATCACATAAATCATGTTGTTCATGACCTACAAGAACATGTGTATAGTTTTCAACACGGTCTTTAGGATTATAAGATAAACGCATCCCATCACATTGAGCCTTAATAAGAGCACAATTCGCTGGAATATGAGTTGGAGATTTCAAAAGGATAATAGGACAATCAAGTGTGGGTGCAATAGCGAAAATTTCATGCTTAACATGAGGAACTATAGCAAGTTCATCTCCGTAAGCATCATCCATAGTGGCATCACGGCCATAAGGATAGAAGGCATCAACTTCATCAAAAAGGGATATTTCAAAAGAATCCATGGGATCATAACACTCATATAAGGTAAGAGTCAAAGAGTTACTCTCATTAGAAGGTAGACGTGGATGTCTCCATTCTTCCTCCTTTTGTTCGTCAGTCTCCTCCTCTTTTTCATCCAAGGAGTTTTCAGGTTCAGCAATTTCTTCTTCCAAAGAGTCCTGCAAATCATTAGTCTCTTCCTTTGGGGGAGAGATTCTCTCAAGATGATCAGTAATATAATAATTTGCATCGTAATTTTCCGAACAATAGTTAAGTATAGCAAGACTCTCAGATTTGTAAGGGGCATCATCAATATTTTTAATAAGAGAAGTAATTTCATAGGCACCCTTATAAGCAACAAATTCTTCTATTTGCTCTGCATCATCAAAATCATAATTTCTCTTAGCATAAGAAGCTAAGGTTTCATCATCATTGTACTCACATTGGAAAACAAGGTGTTTGTGCCTCATGAAGCAACAAGATTCATCCCTGCAGAAAGATATATTATATATTGAGCACAAGTTTCTAGCATACTCATACAACTGATGTATTTGTTTCCATAAATGTATCCCCTTTTGAGACAAGCGGTGTTCCTTGTACCACTTTTGTTGATCCTGGTGAATCCTCCATGCCAATAAGACCTGGTTTCAAAGAAGTCAGACATTGATTGGCAAGTAAGGAACTAGACATACTATTTTTATTTTATTTTTGATACAGGACACGAAGATAAAAACTGGAAGATAAACTAACAAGACTAAAAAGCAAAGATAAAATATAGTGTGCAACTCCCCTATCTTGTAGACTGGAATCCCCGGCAACGGCGCCAGAAATTGCTTGATGCTAGCAAGGAAGATAGTTCTCTCGCTTCTCGTTGGTTACCCCAAGTGGAAGGTGAGATGTAGCGTAGCAGTATATTTCCCCTATCTAGAGGATAGGGTTTGTCTCCCATAGGACTCATAGAAATACAAGAAGGTGGTAAAGTGAACAATGACGCTGTTCACAACCGAGGTTGCTAACTTCACCTGGACCTGCACACACAACAAGTAACTTTGTTCCCAACGAGTACAGAGGAGTTGTCAATTCCTCTAGCCTTGCTGTTTCAAAGGATCAACGCAAGAGATAATAATAGTGGCAACTGAAAGTAAGAACTGGAAGTAAATTGAGGGTGTAAACAATGGTGGAGATATGGACCGGGATCCCATGACGTTCACTAGTGATGTCTCTCTCCCAAAATATGATAAAAGTGCTAGTGAGGTAAACAAATAACAGCTGGGCAATTGACAGGATTATAAATGCACCGCAATGCTAACTATAGTACAAAAGAAAGGAAGAGGCTCAAAACCAATGGGCAGTACGCCAAGGTAAGTAGACCGAAATCCATCTGCATCTACTACGAATCATCCACCTTGAGATATCTATCCAGAACATCTCGCTGGTATTAAGTTGCGAATCCCACCCAAAGTGCAAACTCAAAGCAACAGACAACTGCATTAAAAGAACTTTGCGTAAAGTAAACAATCCTTGCACCTGCAGGTACAAGCACCGTTGTTTTATCCCTGGTGGCAACAACACATCCCCTAGTCTCATGTTTCTGTCACTCAAGCTAGACATCAGGGGGCTGAACCCACAATCAAGCATAACGCTCCCTCTTGGAGTTGCAACAAATCACTTGGCCAAAGTAAAATACGGCAACGGAGAACATGCAAGAATTAACTTAAGAACACAAATATAAAAGAGAACCAAATATATTACTCATCACAATCTGAACATAGTCTCATAATCCATCAGATCCCAGCAAACTTAGCATAGCAACATAGAAAATTACAAAGGTGCCTCGATCATGTTAGGCAGCTCACGAGGTCTCAAAAGTGGAAGCACAAAAAGGGGAGGAGAACATCACATAGATACTGGTCATGGACCCATGGTCAAAGGGGGAATACTCACAGCACATCCGGGAGGCGTCCATGGTGATGGATGGTCTGCCGGAGGGGGTTCCTCCTTCCGGCAGTGTGCCAGGGCAGCTTCTCCTGGCAGCCCCGATCTTGAAACGGCGGCGGCGGTACAGAGAGGAGAACATGAATAGCAGACAAATCTTAGGGGTTTTATCCACGGGCCCTAAATATAGGCCAAGGGGGGCACCGAGGGAGGCCACAGGGCAGCCAGGAGGGTGCCCGGCGCGCCCTAGGGCTGGGCCGCGCCAGGGACCCTCCTGGGACCCTGGTGGGTCCACTCCCTTCCTTCCTTGGTTCTTCAGGAAGCTTCCGGGACACTGATTTTTATATAATTTTTTTCGGAATTTATTTGGCACTTTTAATGGTCAAAAAACCTGAAATATAAAAACAGCAGAAAACAGGAACTGCCAACTGGGTGCACTGAGTTAATAGGTTAGTCCAAATATGATCAAAAGTGTATGAAAGTTCAAGCAAAACATGGCAAAGTCACAAAATCATGCATGGAGCAAGCAGAAATTATAGATAATTTTGGGACGTATCAACATCCCCAAACTTAATTCCTGCTCGTCCTCGAGTAGGTAAATGATAACAAGCATAATTTCTGTGGTGACATGCCACACAACCATATAAGGACATTTAAGTAAATCAATCAAAGCATGCAATTCAATTCAAGTCTTAACAAGCAAGAGTCTATATTAGCATTGACACAAGCAACAAAAGAACAAAGGGTGTAAGAGCTCTTGCTGTCCGTGACTCGAATGTCTCCAGATGGTGTTTGCGTGCAAGCAGGGGACTCGGAAAAAAGAGAGAGAAAAGGTTGTTGAGAACTACTATCTACTAAAGTTTCACACTTAGTCTCCTTTGGATTCTTATCTTGACTCGTCCCCAGAACACTAGCCAGGTACAAGTCAAACTGATCCACTCCCTTTCGATATTTTGAGCACTCATGCAATGGATGAGCGTGAGCAAGAAAGTTGACACCTAAAAGGCGAAACAGAAAGAAGGTGGAGGAGGAAGACAAAAAGGTGTGAAAGGCTCACATCAATGAGGTCAATCATAGGCGAGAGAAGGCCATATGATAGATATGATGTGAGGAGTAGGGATTGCCATGCAACGGATGCACATGTGAGCTAAAAGCTCTCCAAGGGAACTAGTGGGGGTGCATCCAACTTGCTTTCTCAAGAAGAGCTAGAGCTCGTTTGAGGAGGTTCATCATTGGAATATACAAGCCAAGTTCTATAGTGTGAAGGATCCCCACATAGCTATATGCATGTATGATGATCTCTATGGAGTACAAGGGATAGAGGATGAAGTACTAGTGTTGATCTCTCAAAAGTAATAGTAGTGTGCCCCCTTCTCTCTCTTTTTTTCTTTTTTCTATTTTTTTTTATTTTTTTGGTGGCCTCAATGGCTCTTTCTATTTATCTCTCATTTGTCCTCTTTGGGATCTTTTCCTCACTTAGGGGCAACACTCTATATTTTAAAAGAATATAGGAGATCTTTCACACTTTACAAGGGTACTCACATAAAGAATATGTAACTATCATGATGCAAATGTATGCCTCTGCCAGGGTAGCAGGATATGCAATGATACTAGCGCGTCATGTAGCAATGATTAGGGCAATGCCCAACTAGCATGCGGCTCATCGATCAAGCAAGTAGCATGTATGACATGAAGATCAAGCCGTGAGAAGGTGGATGTTTCATGGAAATGTATCTCGGAAAGGCTATGGAAATTCTTTGATAGCTGGTATGGTGGATGTTTTGAGGAAAGATATAAGGAGGTTTATGATGATAGAGCGTATCATGCCAAGGGTTTGGATGTACCGGCGAAGGTGGATGCCAACTCTCGGAGTGATAAGGAGGCAATGCACGGCACATGAGAGGCTAGAAGAATATGGGAGGTGGAAGTGTCAACTTTCGAATACTCACAATAGTCTGAAGAACTCATGCACTTATTATTGGTAACTCTCAATCTAATCAGGAGGTTCACAAAGAGACAAGTACCCCGAGGAGGAGTGTATGGGGGTTTGGTTATCCTTGCGCATCCTCGACTCATGGTACGTGAGTGTACTCTTATATTCGAACCTTCCAAAGGTTAGTGATCCATCTAGTAGCTAGAGTTCTCAACAGGGGTTTTTGTTTTCTAAAATCACACGGATTGCCCAAAATACGACATCTATCACTAATAGTCTAAAGCTCTTGACACCATAAGCTCAAACATTACTCTAGTCAATACCTCAAAACTATTGCAAGTTACTACTACAAAGAGAATAGCAACTTCAACTACCTACTATCTAGTCAAGATAAAATATGCAACCTATAGAAATTTCAACCTGAGACAAAAGAAAATCTCTAGAAGAATACTAAAGCACTATAACTAAACAGGGCAGCATCTAAGAAAAAGAAAAAGAACAACTCACAGCTAAGGAAATAAGCATGCAAATCCTATGAGGAGTTCTAGTTCAAGCGGAGCGTGTTTCTCTCCCACACAAAATAAATCTGGGGTATAACTTGTTACTACAGCAAACAAAGCAAAAACAAACCTAAGAAAAGTAAAGAGCGAGACACTCCAAGCATAGCACATAACGCATGAAGTGATAAAAATATAGTGGAACGAGGGACGAACTGATAATTGTTGATGAAGAAGGGGATGCACGGGGGCATCCCCAAGCTTAGACTCTTAAGTCTCCTTGAATATTTATTGGGGATGCATGGGGGCATCCCCAAGCTTGAGCGTTCGACACTCCAGGATCTTCTTTCATCATCTTCCATCGCACACTTGAAAACTCCCTTCATACATAACTCATTGTAAACTGATTAGAGAGGTTAGTAACCTATTAAAATAATTTTCCTCTACTGCAAATAAAGATTTTCAGGAAGGGCTACTGTTTCTCAAGATTTCCAAAAGGTTTTTGCAAAGAAAAAGCAAGCTTAAGGTTTGCAAAAGTTAGGAGAGACAAAACGTGGCAGAATCTGTGAAAAACAGAACAACAGGTAGTAAAGATTTTTTTAGGGGTACTTCTGCCACTCAAATAAAAAAACTCAGAACATATGAAAGTTCCGTGATTGTATATAGCATGCTGTGTAAAAAATTCAGCTCAAAAAGATGAATTGGCGATTTACTCTGATTTTTCCCGTCACGAGGACAGAATCTGTTTTCTGGACAGCATGTCACAACTTTCACTTCCCTTGTCATATGAGGCTATAATTGGCACAAAGCTTGAAAAGTAAAGATACAATGATGTTTCTACAGTAGTAACAATCATCAAGACCACTAAAAACAGAAGTAAAAACATCTTGGGTTGCCTCCAAACAAGCTCTTTCTTTTACGCCTTTAAGCTAGGCATAAAGATTATAAAAGATGCTCTCAAGAGAATAAGGATTTGAAGCAAAAGAGAGCATGAAGAAGCAAATATGAAACACATTTAAGCCTAACCCACTTCCTATGCATAGGCATCTTGTAAGAAAATAAATCAAAGAAGCACAAAGTGACATGCATAGGAAGGTGGAAAAGAACAACTTCAAAGCTTTCAACTTAGAGAGAGGTGTTTTTGTAAGATGAAAGTTTCTACAACCAACCTTTCCTCTCTCAAAGTAACTTTCAGTAGCATCATGAACAACATCAAGAATATAAATATCACATAAATCATGTTGTTCATGACCTACACGCACATGTGTATAGTTTTCAACACGGTCTTTAGGATTATAAGATAAACGCATCCTATCACATTGAGCCTTAATAAGAGCACAATTCTCTGGAATATGAGTTGGAGATTTCAAAAGGATAATAGGACAATCAAGTGTGGGTGCAATAGCGAAAATTTCATGCTTAACATGAGGAACTATAGCAAGTTCATCTCCGTAAGCATCATCCATAGTGGCATCACGGCCATAAGCATAGAAGGCATCAACTTCATAAGAAAGGGATATTTCAAAAGAATCCATGGGATCATAACACTCATATAAGGTAAGAGTCAAAGAGTTACTCTCATTATAAGGTAGACGTGGATGGCTCCATTCTTCCTCCTTTTGTTCGTCACTCTCCTCCTCTTTTTCATTCAAGGAGTTTTCAGGTTCAGCAATTTCTTCTTCCATAGAGTCCTGCAAATCATTAGTCTCTTCCTTTGCGGGAGAGATTCTCTCAAGATGACCAGTAATATAATAATTTGCCTCGTAATTTTCCAAACAATAGTTAAGTATAGCAAGACTCTCAGATTTGTACGGGGCATCATCAATATTTTTAATAAGAGAAGTAATTTCATAGGCACCCTTATAAGCAACAAATTCTTCTATTTGCTCTGCATCATCAAAATAATAATTTCTCTTAGCATAAGAAGCTAAGGTTTCATCATCATTGTACTCACATTGGAAAACAAGGTGTTTGTGCCTCATGAAGCAACAAGATTCATCCCTGCAGAAAGATATATTATATATCGAGCACAAGTTTCTAGCATACTCATACAACTGATGTATTTGTTTCCATAAATGTATCCCCTTTTGAGAAAAGCGGTGTTCCTTGTGCCACTTTTGTTGATCCCTGTGAATCCTCCATGGCAATAAGATCCGGTTTCAAAGAAGTTAGACAATTATTGGCAAGTAAGGAACTAGACATACTATATTTTTTTCTATAAAGGACACGAAGATAAAAACTGAAAGGTAAACTAACAAGACTAAAAAGCAAAGATAAAAGATAGTGTGCAACTCCCCTATATTGTAGACTGGAGTCCCCGGCAACGGCGCCAGAAATTGCTTGATGCTATAAAGGAAGATAGGTTTCTCGCTTCTCGTTGGTTACCCCAAGTGGAAGGTGAGATGTAGCGTAGCAGAAAATTTCCCCTATCTAGAGGATAGGGTTTGTGACGGGGATCAACCCCGGCAAATCCCATGGTTAGGGACCCTGGGTTAGTCATGAGAGGCACAGGTTGGACGATAGCTCGTCGGCAAACAGGAGGACACGTTCGTGCTCGGTATTATTGATGAGGGAGATGCGATTACAGTGGATGCCAAGGCTCGAGCGCTCAAGGATAGGGTTACAGATGATGTTGGATGCCTTTGGCGTCGCCCCTCCTAGCCCTTATATACTGGGCTAGGTCTCGGGGAGTTCATCTACGTTTACAGGTAAGCTTTCCTAACCCTAGCTTGCTCTGTACGACAGGTCTTCGCACCTTCCTTGTGAGTCGCAGACTCCTACGTCGGTGCCAATTAGCGGGCCAAGGGTGTATCTTCGTGGGCCTTCTGTCTTCAGGGACACCAGGTAGGCTTATCTGTAGGAGTCGTGGGGTCACCCCCTCATCAATAGCCCCCGAGTGCCTGGGGGACTCGAAGAGTCGCGCAGGGACTCGAGTACATCCATTTGTCGGTCATTTTGTATGCGCGGTATAACCGCGGGTCGCTGGCAGTCTGGTGGCCATGAAAAAACCTGTTTCGAGGGATGCTAAGCTAAAAGGTCCCAAGGAGTCGACTGGTCGAGCCTTGGTGAATTGCGCTAGTGGCAATTACCGCAGTAGCCCAATCAAGCCCACGTCCCTCGACGCGAGCTTGGAACACTGGTGTCGAGCAAAAGTCCCGCCGCTTCAGGTCTTACGGTGTTCATTTGCCGCCAGTAATGTGCGTAGCCTAAGTCGCGTCCGCCCGGATTTTTCTATCATGCGCAGCGCATGGAAAAGGTTGGGAGTGAAATCGCTCTTCGGCAAGTCCCAGCCCGGCCGAACTTCGCAGCGGGGTCTTACCTACACGCTAATCTTGTGTGGCATCTGGGCACAGTGTATCGTTTTCCAGGAATGTGTGTTTTTTGAGGCGCGGAGCCTAATAGTATTGCACCCGATTGGAACAAAACATCAAGCGAACTGTTCACTCATTCACCCGTGAAGCTTGTTTCGAGTGCTCAAACGGGGGGGGGGGGGTTCTTCGCGAGTAGTCACTCGAATGCCGTTTCGGCTCTTGAGGTGAGGGAGCACCTGAGACTCTTAGCGCCGTATGATCTTGGCGAATGCATGTTTGTCTTGTGAGTGCGAGTGGTCACTCAAGCACATTGCTGACTTTTTAGGCGGCTGCTCACCTGAGGCTCGGTTTTGAGTGGGTACGCTCCTGATGGGAGTTTAAATATATTTGAAAAATGTGTTTAAGAAATCATTCTTGATGTCTGTTGGTATTCTTCGCCGCTTGTCAGGATAACGATGCCTCTGTTTGATGGCTGTCAGGGATGCTCTGCCAGAGAACCGTCACGTCTTCATGACCGGTCATAATGATGACCACTGTGGCGTGCGGCAGGCGCTGGTTGAGTTTCTGATACACGCGTGAATTGACGCGTCTTACGCACAGTGCGTCCCGTGAGAAAGCATCTTGGTCTTGGAATGTGAGACGTCTGCGACGTTTGGTCTTTGAATTAATTGCTGCTGTCGTCTTGGCTTCTCTGTGCTGGCAGATTTTTGTTCTATAAATAAGTCTTTCTCTTCCACAGTGTTTCGCCTCTATCCAGCTTGCTTCTTTGCCTTTTCCTTCTTCTCTTCTTCCTCTCATGGCTTCCAGGCGAGGTGTTGGCCGTGGCCGTGTTCGTCGTGGCTGAGGTGGTCGTACACCACGCTCATGCCGTGGCAGTCGTCATGATATGGCGCCAATGCCTTCCTCCTCTCCCTTGGAGGAGGGATTATGGCGCTATGATTTTCTTTTACGCGTTTGTGGCCAGAGTGCTAATCGCGTTCTTCTTCCCTCTGCTTTTTCCGCCATTGTCTCTGAACGTGGCTTAGATGGCTTGCTTCTGCATCTTCAAGGGTGTTGTCAATCTCTTTCTTATGTTGACTTGGAGGTTGATACCTCCCGCTTGATTTTTCTTGGCTCTGGTTGGAGTTTGTTTGCTCTGCGGTTGAATTTGCGAGATGGCGATATGCTTAGCTGTCGTTTTGACGGCGAAAGCACTGTCACTGTCCGCGCGTTCGACCCGAGCGGCAACAAAATGGATCCGCACTGGCAGGAGTCGAGCAGCAACAGCTCCACAAGGTCGAGGAGTCCTACACCTGCATCTTCTACAGCTCCGTCTTCTGGCGACTCCTCAGGTGGTGATGCCGTCTCCATCAGCTCCGAAGAGGACATCAACGTCAAACCGTCGATCAAGCGGGCGCGTCAAGCGACCTTGTAGAACTGGAGGCGGCCTCATCTTCGCCGGCAACTCGTAGAAGAAGTTGTGCAGCCGGAGAAGAAGGTGTGCAGCTGCAGCTGGAGAAGAAGCTGGTGGAGCAGGAGAAGAAGCTGGTGGAGCATCGACAAATAAGTCGAGCTTCACCCTTTTGTTATGTCATTGACATCCTCTGCTAGCTTCCTTTTTTCCTTTGTCTGTGGTGATGCCCTTGTACTAGAGTCGATTACCCCTCATGGGCACATATGTAGAAGTCTTAATTCCTTGGGTAATTCCCTCTTGTAACAGGAGCTGCCTTCTATCCCAATGTAGTTGAGTCCTTTTATACCTTTATGGTTGAATTCAAGCTGTGGTTGAGATCTTGCAATAAACTGTGTTTTTGACTCCTGTGATGCCATGTCTTCGACTCCTTCTGATAGCGCAGAATGTCTTCGATTCCATCTGATAGCGCGAAATATCTTCGACTCCATCTGATAGCGTGAGATGTCTTCGACTTCATCTGATAGCGTGAAATTTCTTCGACTCCTCCCGCGATGCACTGACTTTAACTTTCTAGTGTGTTCTATCGGGTGCGCGGCAGCGCTCCCGATGGGAGTATCCCCCGAGGCTACGTTTGAGTTGTAGAGTCAAACGTAGGCTTAAAACTTTGCGCATTTCCTCGCGGTTCAACTTTGGAGTAGTCCCTGAGTCTTGGGTGTTTGTCGTCCGGGTGAAGACTTGAAGATTGCTAACTTGGTGTTTTTGAAGAGGATCGTAGCGTGTCTCGGGGAATGCTTATGCCTGAGCCCCCGAGTTTTTAAGGTGAGATCGCGTAGGTGGCGATAGCGTCTCTCGGGGGGATTTTGTGCTTAAGCCCCCGAGTGCTTTGGTGAAGATCGCTTGAGTGGCGATAGCGTCTCTCGGGGGGATTTTATGCTTAAGCCCCCGAGTGCTTTGGTTAAGATCGCGTAGGCGATAGCTTCTCTCGGGGGGATTTTATGTTTAATCCCCCGAGTGCTTTGGTTAAGATCGCTTAGGCGATAGCGTCTCTCGGGGGGATTTTATGCTTAAGCCCCCGAGTGCTTTGGTTAAGATCGCGTAGGCGATAGCGTCTCTCAGGGGGATTTTATGCTTAAGCCCCCGAGCGCTTTGAGATGGCAGTATTTGGGCAACATTTATTTAATTGCGGTCGAGCGGCTACATGAGTTGCCAGTCATGTCTCACCGATGGGGACTATGGATAGAACAGTCGCAAGTTTGCTACGTTCCATGGGTTACCCACGTCCTCGTCTGTCTTCGGGTTCTTCAGCCTGTAGGCGCCACCTCCGATGACTTCTGAGACTATAAATGATCCTTCCCATTGGGGGCAAGTTTATGGACCTTCTCTTGTATCAGCCGTAGGACTAGGTCACCTTTGTTGAAGGTTCTAGTGCGCAAGCGACTGCTTTGGTAGGTGCGTAGCTTGTCCTGGTACCCCTCTGATTTTGCCAGGGCTGTATCTCTGGCTTCGTCAGCTGTATCTTTGTCATCTTGTAATTCTTCTATTGCTTCTTCTTCTTCGTACCCGGTGACCCGAGGTGCTCCGAACTTGAGGTCATGTGGTAGTACTGCCTCTGCCCCGTACACCATGAAGAAGGGTGTGTACTGGGTCGCGGTGTTTGGTGTAGTTCGTAGGCTCCATAGTACCGCGGGGAGTTCTTCTACCCAGTTGCCGGCGGCTTGATCGAGTGGTGCGAGGAGCCGCTTCTTGATTCCCCCGCATAAAAGGCCGTTTGCTTTTTCCACTTGGCCGTTGGACTGTGGGTGCGCGACTGATGCATAATTGATTTTGTTGCCCAGTTCGCAAAAGTTCTGGAATCCTGCGGCTGTGAAGTTCGTGCCGTTGTCCGTGATGATGTTGTGTGGCACTCCGAACCTGAAGATGATCGATTTGATGAAGTTGACAGCCGTGAGGGCTGTGGAGCTGGTGATGGGCACTGCTTCGATCCATTTAGTGAACTTGTCGACTGCGACGAGCAGGTGTGTCCTTCTGCTCTTTGATGATTTCTTGAGTGGGCCCACCATGTCGAGTCCCTAGGTGGCGAACGGCCAGGATAGTGGTATGGTCTTGAGCTCTGAGGCGGGGGCGTGTGGCCTGTTGGCGAATTTCTGGCAGGCGACACAACTTCGCACGATTTCCTCTGTGTTTTTCATGGCTGTGGGTCAATAGAACCCGTCTCGGAATGCTTTGGACACGAGTACTCGACTGCTCGCGTGGTGCCCGCAGGTGCCTTCGTGAATTTCGAGCAGTAGGGCTTTGCCGTCCTCTTCGTCGATGCACCTTTGGAGTATCTGGGTGATGCTGCGCTTGTATAGCTGTTTGTTGATCACTGTGAACGCCTTGGATCGTCGGCTGATGCGTCGTGCTTTGGCCACGTCTTGCGGTAGCGTACCTTCGATTAGGAATCGGAGGAACGGTTTTGCCCAGACAGGTCCTTCGAGCTCTGTCGGAGCTGTGCTGTCGGGTGTGCTGGTGCTTGTGCCTTCTGATGGGCTTGCTGCTGCCACCTGCGCCAGGTCTGTTGCGTCCTCGCCGTCCAGGACTGCTTCAGGTGCTGCTGCCTGTACCTTGAGGGATCTCTTGCTGATGCTTTCGAGAAAAACGCCGGGTGGTATTGGTCCTCGGGTCGAACCAATGTTCGCGAGTTCGTCAACTTCTGTGTTGTTGGCCCTGGTGATTTAGTTGAGTTCGCAACCGTCGAAACTTCCTTCAAGTGCGTTGTAGAGCTTCTGGTAGGCCGCCATGTTGTCGGCTATTGCGTCGCATTTTCTCATCGTCTGCTGGACGACGAGATTGGAGTCCCCGTAGATTATGAGGCGAGTGGCTCCGCACGTTTTGGCCATGCGCATGCCATGGAGTAGTGCCTCGTATTCTGCTTCGTCGTTGGAGGCGTGACTGAAGTTGATCTGGAGGACATATTTTAGCTTTGTCCCTTTAGGGGAGATGAGCACAACTCCTGCCCCGGCTCCTTGTTGTCTCTTGGACCCATCGAAGAACATTGACCATGAACTTGATAGGTCGGGGGGGCCTGGTGTCTGAACCTCCGTCCACTCGACCAGGAAGTCTGGGAGTACTTGGGCTTTGATGGTTGTTGGGTGCTTGAACTGCAGGTCCCGTGGGCTGACCTCAATGTTCCACTCGGCGACTCGTCCGGTCGCTCCAGGGTTGTTGAGTATGTCAGGGAGTGGTGCGCTGCTCACGATTGTGATAGGGTGCTCGTCGAAGTAGTGGGACACCTTTCTTGAGGTCATGATGACGGCCAGTAGTAGCTTCTGATAATGCGGGTACCGCTGCTGGGATTTGGTCAGGAGCATGCTGAGGTAGTAGATTGGTCTCTGGATGCTCTGGACCTTGCCTTCTTCTGTGCGTTCGACAACGAGCGCCGTGCTTACTACACTGTTACGTGCTGTCACGTAGAGGTATAGATTCTCTCGTTCCTTGGGTACCTCCAGGATTGGTGGGGTCGAGAGTGTCTTTTTCAGGTCCGCGAATGCTTGGCGGGCTTCCTCCGTCCACTCGAATTTCTCTCCTTTCCTGAGAAGCTGATAGAAAGGCAGCGTGCGTTCTCCCAGCCTGCTGATGAAGCGGCTTAGGGCTGCGAGTTTTCCAGTGAGCTGCTGCACTCCTTTGACGTTGGTTGGTTCTTGCATTCGGGCGACGGCTTGGACTTTCTCAGGGTTTGCCTCGATTCATCGGGCAGAGACCATATAGCCGAGCAGTTTCCCCGCCGGTACGCCGAATGCGCACTTCTTTGGGTTGAGTTTGATTCTGTATTTGTTGAGCGCTGCGAAGGTTTCGCGCAGGTCGTCGAGTAGTGTGGCTGCTTTGTAGGTCTTGATGACGATGTCGTCCACATAGACTTGCACATTTCTTCCGATTTTCTCTTTCAGCCTGCATCATTCGCTGGTATGTGGCGCCTGCGTTCTTGAGCCCGAAGGGCATGGTCCTGTAGCAGAATACGCCATAGGGGGTGATGAACGATGTGTGCTCTTCGTCTTCTTCCTTCATCCTGATCTGATTGTATCCTGAGTAGGCATCAAGGAAGGAAAGTAGTTCGCACCCTCCTGTCGAGTCGATTATCTGATCGATTCTAGGCAGGGGGAAGTGATCCTTCGGGCAATGCTTGTTGACTGGTCCATAGTCAACACACATGCGCAACACGTTTGTGTCTTTCTTGGGCACCAGCACTGGGTTGGCTATCCAGGTGGCTTTCTTCGTTTCTCGGATGAACTGGGCGTCGAGTAACCGGTTGACTTCCTCTCCGATTGCTCTGCGCTTGGGCTCCAAGAATCGGCTCAAAGCTTGCTCCACCGGATTTGTGTTTTTCTTGATGCGTAGGGCGTGCTCCGCGAATTCGCGTGGTATTCCAGGCATGTCGGCTGGGCGCCAGGAGAATATTTCCCACTCATCTCGAAGGAAAGCGATGAGAGCCGTTGCCTGCTCCTCTGGTAGGTGGGCGTACACGCGGACTGTTTTTTCCGGGTCCGTCGGTGCACTTGGTGAGTGACTGTGTCGCTGTCGATGCTGAAGTCACGTCCGTACTCCTTAGATTCACTTCGGCTCACCAATGGGAAGGTACTCTTGTCCGTCACCATGGCTATTTCTCTGAGTTCTTGTTCGGATCCGAATGTGTCGGAGATTTTGTGAAAGTCACGGTCACATTGATCTGATTTGATGAAGCTTCCGTTGATCGTGAGGACTCCCGTTGATCCTGGCATCTTGAGCTTGAGGTAGGCGTAGTGTGGAACCGCAATGAACTGCGCGAATGCTGGCCGTCCCAATATGGCGTGATACAGCGATTGCCAGTCGAGTACTTCGAACTCGAGGAAGTGCTTTGCGAAGTTGCGTCGGTTGCCGAAGACAACTTCAAGTTCGACGACTCCGAGGGATGTGGCTGCTTCTCCTGGGACTACCCCGTGTAACCCGGTGCTCGATTTCTTCCATACTGATCGTGGGATCGGCATCTTTTGCAGGGTGCTGGCGAAGATGATATTCATGCTCCTGCCTCCGTCCATGAAGACCCTATCCATGTCGTATCCACCGATTTTTGCATCGAGCACCAGGGGCGCGTGCCCCGGTCTTGGGACTGTCCTTGCAGCGGGCTGTGACGTCCTTCCGGGCTTGAGGGCGGCGATTGTTCGGGTCGCCGGTTGCGCTTGTCTTCTTTCTGCTTCTCCTTCTTGAGGTCGTCGGCTAGCTCGTTGAACAGGTGGCAGTCTCCCAAAGTGTGACCTGACCTGACGCGTCCCCAGTCATCCTCGAAGCTGTGGATCGTGCAGGGTCCTGCTAGCTGCTCTCTAACCGTGAGTTTGCTAGATCCGGCGTGCCTCTTCCTTCTTGAGATTCTGAAGATTTGCTCGTGATCCTTCGGGTGTTCGTAGAAACGAGGGTCGGTTTCGATTCCTCGACTCATATCTTGGTTCTTGATGAGGTTGGCGAATTCATCTGGCCTTCGATCTGGGTCATAGTACTCGCCCACTGGTGTCTCGGAGTCGCTGTCCTGGCTGGCGGCAAGTGCCCGTGCCACGGCGTGTCGTCTAGTGGCCGTCGGTTGCGCGGCTGCGTGGCGTGGCTCGTTCAGTGGGGCCTCACCGTAGATCTCCCGTGCGCTCCTTTTGGGTCGTCGATTCCTTCTTCCTTGGCGATGGTTCTGCTGATCGCTAGTTTCGATCTCGTAGTCATTGTCTTGATGTGCGGCGGGTGCCTGGGCGGCGGTGGGTTGTCGAAAGATTTGCGAGTCCTCCGCTGCGCGTCGCGGTTCGTCGAGTGGAGTTCCTTCGTAGAGGCCTCTCGCCGTTCTTCTAGGTCGTCTATTCCTTCGCTGCTGACCCTGCACTTGGCCGTTACCGTAGTATCGGTCCTGGCACAGCTGTAGCCCGAGCGATCTTGATGGGGTGGCAGAGATGTTCGCTGTGATCTTGAATCCTTTGAGTGGGCTAGATCTGGCCCTTTCCCTTGAGTTGTGGCTTGCTGAAGACGGGACCGCCGAGATCGTGATCCCAACCTGTGTAGTTCCCACAGACGGCGCCAATTGACGGGGATCAACCCAGGAAAATCCCATGGTTAGGGACCCTGGGTTAGTCATGAGAGGCACAGGTTGGACGATAGCTCGTCGGCAAACATGAGGACATGTTCCTGCTCGATATTATTGATGAGGGAGATGCGATTATAGTGGATGCCAAGGCTGGAGCGCTCAAGGCTAGGGTTACAGATCATGTTGGATGCCTTTGGCGTCGCCCCTCCTAGCCCTTATATACTGGGCTAGGTCTCGGGGAGTTCATCTACGTTTACAGGTAAGCTTTCCTAACCCTAGCTTGCTCTGTACGGCATGTCTTCGCACCTTCCTTGTGAGTCGCAGACTCCTACGTCGGTGCCAATTAGCGGGCCAAGGGCGTATCTTCGTGGGACTTTTGTCTTCAGGGACACCAGGTAGGCTTATCCGTAGGAGTCGTGGGGTCACCCCCTCGTCAGTTTGTCTCCCGTAGGACTCACAGAAATACAAGAAGGTGGTAAAGTGAAAAATGGCGCCATTCACAACCGAGGTGGTAAGTGGCAACTGAAAGTAAGAACTCAAAGTAAATGGAGGGTGTAAACAATGGTGGAAATATGGACCGGGGTCCCATGATGTTCACTAGTGATGTCTCTCTCCCAAAAGACGATAAAAGTGCTAGCGAGGTAAACAAATCACAGCTGGGCAATTGACAGGTTATAAATGCACCGCAATGCTAACTATGCTACAAAAGAAAGGAAGAGGCTCAAAAGCAATGGGAAGTATGGCAAGGTAAGTAGACCGAAATCCATCTGCATCTACTACGAATCATCCACCTTGAGATAGCTATCCAGAACATCTCGCTGGTATTTAGTTGGGAATCCCAACCAAAGTGTAAACTCAAAGCAACAAGCAACTGCATTTAAAGAAATTTGCGTAAAGTAAAAAATCCTTACACCCGCAGGTACAAGCACCGTTGTTTTATCCCTGGTGGCAATAACACATCCCCTAGTCTCATGTTTTTGTCACTCAAGCTAGACATCAGGGGGCTGAACCCACAATCAAGCATAACGCTCCCTCTTTGAGTTGCAACAAATCACTTGGCCAAAGTAAAATACGGCAACGGAGAACATCCAAGAATTAACTTAAGAACACAAATATAAAAGAGCGCCAAATATATTACTCATCACAATGTGAACATAGTCTCATAAT
Organism: Bromus sterilis; assembly: GCA_950022295.1. Lineage (NCBI taxonomy): Eukaryota > Viridiplantae > Streptophyta > Magnoliopsida > Poales > Poaceae > Bromus > Bromus sterilis. The sequence continues at coordinate 237,926,418 of OX465599.1, read as the reverse complement.
TCATCAGATCCCAGCAAACTCAACACATCAAGACAGAAAATTACAAAGGTGCCTCGATCATGTGAGGCAGCTCACGAGGTCTCGAAAGTGGAAGCACAAAGAGGGGAGGAGAACATCACATAGCTACTAGTGATGGACCCATGGTACAAGGGGGACTACTCACGGCACATCCGGGAGGCGTCCATGGTGATGGATGGTCTCTCGGAGGGGGTTCCTCCTTCCGGCAGGGTGTCGGAGCAGCTTCTCCTGGCAGCCCCGGTCTTGAAACGGTGGCGGCGGTACAGAGAGGAGAACAGGAATAGCATATCGATCTTAGGGGTTTTCTCCGCGGGTACTAAATATAGGCCAAGGGGGCACCGAGGGGGGCCACAGGGCAGCTAGGAGGGTGCCCGGCGCGCCCTAGGGCTGGGCCGCGCCAGGGACCCTCATGGGGCCCTGGTGGGTCCACTCCCTTCCTTCCTTGGTTCTCCGGGAAGCTTCCAGGATGCTGATTTTTTATATAATTTTTGCCGGAATTTATTTGGCACTTTTAATGGCCGGAAAACCTGAAATATAAAAACAGCAGAAAACAGGAACTGACAACTGGGTGCACTGAGTTAATAGGTTAGTCCAAATATGATCAAAATGTATGAAAGTTAAAGCAAAACATGGCAAACTGACACAAATCATGCATGGATCAAGAAGAAATTATAGATACGTTTGGGACGTATCAGTAGGTAGGACCACGCTGCGCAGAAGGTCGGGCCGGGACTTGCCACAGCGCGACTTCATTCCCGACTTTTTCCATGCGCTCGCATGATAGAGAGATGAGCCGATAACGGACGCGTTAAGTCTGTTTACTGGGGCCGACAACATTGATCCTATAAGACCTGCAGAGGCATGAACTTTGCTAGACACCGGTCGTTCCCAAGTTCGTGTCGAGGGACACGGGCTTGATTTGGCTACTGAGGTATTTGCCACTAGCGCACTTCACTAAGGCTCGACCAGTCGACTATCTTGGGCCCTTTCAGCTTATCATCCCTCAAAAATAAACATTTGTCATGGCTAAAGTTGCCAGCGACTCGCAGCCGCGCTGCGCATATGAAAGCAAATGAGGATGAATTCGAGTCCCTGCGCGACTCTTTGAGTCCCCCAGGCAGCCGGGGGCTACTGACGAGGGGGTGACCCCACGACTCCTGCGTGTGAGGATACCTGGTGCATACGAAGACAAGAGGCCCGCTGGGAGCTACAACGGGGCCACGACTGTCCCACAACTAGTGCGCTCTGAGCACCCACGTAGGAGTCCGCGATCAATATGGAAGTCAAGACTTGGCATTTAAGGCAAGGTTAGAATAAGGCATTCGTCCTTGTAACCTGAGATGGACACCCCGAGACCCAGCCTAGTATATAAAGGCTGAGAAGGGGGACATCTCAGGACATCCAATCTACAATCAACACCCCCGGTCTTGTGCGAACTCGCCTAGACTTCCACTGCAATCTCCCCCTCGCATAATACAATTGAGAAGGAAGTTCTTCTCCTGTTAGACGACGAGTATCGCCAACCTGTTCCTTCTCTACGATCTAACCCAGGGTCCCTGACCATGGGATTTGCGGAGGCTGATCCTCGTCATAACTTAATGAAATCAGTCAAAGGAATTTGAATAAAAAGAGGTTTCATCCACTCAAAAAATTTATTATAGTGCTCTTCTTCTTTGGTTTTGAGCGACTTACCTAGAAAGGGCATGGGTTTCTATACCCATGGTTCTCTTTCCTTCCCATGTCTTCTTGCCATGAAGTCTTCTCTAGTGTATTTCTTACGTTTATCGGGTGCTTCTTCTTCTCGCACCTCGGGAGGATCATTCTTCTCCTTGTCTTTGTTGGGCTCAGCACCGTCTTCAGTTTCAGCATCGGAGGTGGATATACTATTTGGATCAGCAACAAGATCTTCTTCAACTATGGGACCATTTGAATTGTCAGCTTCCTTGTGTTTCTACTTCTTGTTCTTCTTCGGAGAGCTAACAATTTCTTCTTGCTGCATTTCATAATCTTGCTCGATCCTCTTCGTATGCCCCTCTGGATAGAGAGGGTCCTGGGTGTGTTTCCGCCTCGAGTTTTAATCCCGAAGGCTTGTATATCCAGTTTGGCATTGTTAGCAAGAAAATCTTTTTGCACATCAGAAATTTGTTCAAGCTGAGTTTGAACCATATGGAAATGATTAACAAGGCCTTTAACATCATTAACATTTTTACCTAGAACATCAAGCAAAATTTTGATAGCAAGGGTATTATCATGCAACTGACTTTGTATCCTCATATTAAAGTGATTTTGCTTCATAATAAAATTATCAAGCTCATCTAGACATTGATCAGGAGGCTTACCTTGAGGGATGTCACTTTCATTGAAATCTAAAAGAGAATTTACCTCTACCATAGGAGGGTGAGTAGTGGGCTCACACAACTTCTCAATAGGAGGTAGATTGTTCACGTCTTCAGCTTTAATAACTTTATCTTTTGTAGACTTATTTCCTTCTTACATATCATCGGGGCTTAGGACAAGCATGCCCCTCTTGTTTGGTGGTGGGGGTGGTTCAGGGACGGACCAATCTTCGTGGTTCTTGGCAATCTTTCACATTAGTTCTTCAGCATCATCCGGTGTTCTTTCCCTGAAAACACAACCAGCACAACTATCCAAATATGATCTAGATTCATCGGTTAGACCATCATAAAATATATCAAGTAATTCATTCTTAGGAACTCCATGTCCCTGTCTAGCCTTGATCAAACTGCAATACCTTCCCCAAGATTTAGGGAGGTGCTCATCCTGCAACTGTTTAAAGTTATAAATTCTTTGTAAAGCAGCATGTTGCATGTGAGAAGGAAAGTACTTATCAACAAAATACTGACCTAAATCTTGAGGACTTTTAATGGAACCATATGGTAGTGCATCATACCATGCTTTAGCACCCTCCTTCAAAGAGAAAGGAAGAATCTTAGTAACATAAAAGTTTCATATCTTTTCATCGGTAGTAAACTAGCCACCGAACTCAATGAGTTTGGTCAGGTGTGCAATAGCATCATCATTTTCTCTACCATAAAAGGGGCCAGCTTCAACTGTGGATATAAGTGAAAGATCAACAGAGAAATAAAAATAAGGATCATTGATGCATATAGGATATGTAGAAAATTCAAGATCAGGAATAATCTTGTTCTTCATGGAGTGTTTTTCAAGCAGCTTCTTAACAACACCAGGGTCAGAGTCTGCACACTCTGTAAGTTCCCTGCATAAATCATCATCAAGCATAATATAATCATCCTCAAGGAGTCTCTCCTTGAGTTCGTTCAAGTCTAGGTAACCAAAGGATTTGCAAGAGGGATAATGTGTAGCAGGAGTTTCAGTCTCGGACTGTTCTGCAACCTTAGCAATTTGAGATTCAAGATAGCGACCAAGAAAACCAATATCATCAAGAGTAGTGGAAGCACCATCAAAAGTGTGGGCCATAGTAACAGACTCAGTAGAAATATCATGTGGTGGTGGTGAAGCAAACTTACTTATAACTAAAGGTGAATCAAGTGTAGCACTAGTGCTCAGAACAGTACCTTTTCTTGTAGTGGATGGTAAGATCGGAACCTTGGGGTCTCCTTTCTTACCCATAGTGGATAAAGTGCAACAGGCAGAATACTTCAAGTAGACTTGTAAATAAAGCTATGCTCCCCGCAAATGGTGCCAGAAAATAGTACTTGATAACCCACAACTATAGGGGATCGAGATAGTCTTCATGGGTAAGAATAAACCAATTTATAGATTCAACACAAGGGGAGCCAAAGGATAGCTTTAACAGTTGAGTTGTCAATTCAACCACACCAGAAATATACTTGCTTGCAACAAAATATCAATAGCAATGGTGATATGGAAGTGATGGTGGCAACCGAAATAGTGGCGGTGAAACAGAGAAAGTAAAACAGCAAAAGTAAACAACTAGTAACCAGCAGGATTGAAACACTGTAGGCTAGGGAGATGGATGGTTGGGCACTGCTTGGATGAGAGTGAACATGTATTAGATTCTAACACGGGGCAAGGCACAAAAAAATGCAAGGATTGTCTAGGCAATATCAAACATTAGGCATGCATCCCAAGGTAGTTGTCCGTGCTTGCAATAAGAACTTGCACAACATCTTTTGTCCTACCATCCCACTACGAATGGGGCCAAAAGGAACTTATGGAGATTAAGGTGCTCCTGTCAAAGAGCACCGAAACAAAGAATTAACACTCAATGGATACATGAAATCCTCAATTTATAGTCCATCCCCTTTGGTGTCCCAAGCTTTCACCTTTGGGACCGACATTTCCAGACAATAATAGGTGCATAAAACTCATAGATAGGATCAAGAACACAAATAAACTCAGGAAAACACAAGTGGTTTAGATCTGAAAACATGGCACTCGGGCCCAAAGTAACAAGCATTAAGAGCAACAAGTTGTAGCAAAGATGTTAAACACCAAAGTAGATGATAGGCAACATGGCCCCAACAATCTGACGAACTATTACATGATCTAACTCATCCAATCCCTACCATCCCCTTTGACTACAACAGGGAATTACTCACACATGAAAGGATAAGTCATGGAGGTATGATGGAGTAGCGATGGTGATGACGATGGCGATGATCTCCCCTCATCGGAGGCCAAAACAGCCTCCAGATTAGCCCTCCTAGAGAAGAACAGAGGGTGGCGGTAGCTCCGCGACGAGAATTGGAAAAGTGACTTCTATTCTGGGGTTTCCTCGTGATGGGTAAAAATAGGGGCCAAGGTAGGTCACCTGAGGGGGTGGAACCCACCCAGGCGTCCTGCCGGCGCGGCCAAGGGGGTGGCCGCGCCAGCAGGGCTCCTGGGGCTCTTCTGACTGCCCTCTGGCCCACCTTCTGGTCCTGAGTCCATCCGGGAGCGTGGATTTTCCGTGATTTTTATGGGAATTTTCTGAAGTACCTAAAAATACATATTCTTGTACACAAGAAAACCATACAGGCAACTCTGCTGAAAACAGCGTCAGTCCGGGTAAGTTTCATTCAAATCATGCAAGAATGAGGCCAAAACAATAGCAAAAGTGTTTCAAAAAGTAGATATGTTTGGGACGTATCACCTTGCCGACAACGTAAAGAACGAGGAGCAGGTGCACCACGACCGCGGTGGCCTCGACCAACAACGCCACGAGAATTACCACCAGAGGCACCACGAGCGCAGCGCTAGGGAGCCATGAAATAAAGTAGGAGAACAGAGGAAGAAGAGATAGATAATCTACACACCACAGCACAACACCCCATATTTATATGCCATACCAAGGGCAAAAGAGGAACGTCCAACAAAACACGAAACATCGCCGCGCGATGAAACTAAAGACCAAAGCATGCAACACTATAAATTTCAAGACAATGCATCCCTTCGCATCAAGCAACATACAAAACAGAAATAAATTATGCACGTCTCCACGCGGTCTTGGAAACCCAACATGCAGACGAAAACACAGTGGTCACCACAAGTTCTCCAAGGCGTCATCCTGACTGCCAAATGGATGCGACGGTTCACAGCCTGCCGCTCTCATCATCAAGCACGTCATCAGCAAGCATCATGGTGACTTTTCACATCACGGCTGCACAAATGGGACGGTTCGACGCCAGGAACAGACGCTCTGACATTGGAAAGAAGCTCTATCTCTCAGATTTCTTATTTTCCTCTCATAACTTTGATTACATCAAAATTTTGCTCCCATCGGGAGCGCCTTGTTACTGCTAAAATAGAGCACAAGACAACACTGGCTAAACTCTGAGGGTGCGAGTGGCTACTCCCCTCCAACAAGAACAAATACATCTACAGGGCTCGAGTGCTCACTCGCCCAGGCGATAAGGTGCTCGAGTGACTATTCGCACTGATACACATGATTCAACAATCGAAACAGGCGAATTCCCCACTCGATCACTCGGATTCTCCGTGGATGCTCACACTATTAGCTCGCTCGATAACTTTCCGAGTGGGTGCATCCTATACGATTTCCTCGCCTGAGCACTCGAACGCTCCGCGAGTGACCTCTATTAGTCCACTCGATCGTTTTCCGAGTGGGTGCACTCTATATTGGCACACGCCACTGCAAACAATGTCTGTGTTGCGATACACTGCGCCCCAGATGTCGCGCAAGCTCGTGCGTAGGTAAGACCCCTCTTCACAGACGGCCGGGATGGAACTTCCCATACCGCGACTACACTCCCGACGGTTCCATGCGCGATGCATGATGAAAGTTAACCACTGATGGCGTGGAAGTGGTAATGGCTTCTCGCCCTTCGTTGGTTACCCCAAGTTGAAGGTGAGATGTAGGATTGCAGCAAATTTCCCCTATGTAGAGGATAGGGTTTGTCTCCCATAGGACTCCGGCAATGATAAGTAGGTGGTTCGGCAAGGGATGCGCCGTCTGAAAAGAATCACTTGCTTCTCCTGGACTTGCACATGAAACAATTAACTTTGCTCCCAACGAAGTTCAGAGAGGTTGTCAATCTCTCCGATCTTGTTGTTTACAAAGGATCAAACACACAAGGGATAATGATAATGATAGCAACTGAAAGTAAATGCTAAAAAGGAAATAAGCTTGTAAATAATGATGAGAATATGGACCGGGGTCCCATGATGTTCACTAGTGATGTCTCTCTCCCAAAAGACGATAAAAGTGCTATGTGAGGTAAAAATATTACAGATGGGCAATTGACAGGATTATAAACCCACCACAATGCTAACTATGCTACAAAAGAAAGGAAGAGGCTCATAAGCATGGTCAGTACGCCAAAATAAGTAGACCGAAATCCATCTGCATCGACTACTAATCATCCACCTTGAGATATCTATCCAGAACATCTTGTTGGTATTAAGTGGCGAGCCCACCCAAAGGGTAAACCAAAGCAACAGACAACTGCATTAAAAAGAACTTTGCATAAAGTAAGCAATCCTTGCAACTGCGGTTACAAGCACCGTTGTTATCCCCCTTGTGGCCAAAACACATCCCCTAGACTCATGTTTCTGTCACTCAAGCGTGTCATCAAGGGGCATGTACTCACAATCGAGCATAACGTTCCCTCTTGGAGTTACTACCTACCACTTGGCCAAAGCAATAAACATCAATGGAGAACATGCAAGAATTACTTAGGAACAAAAATATAAGTGATCAAAACCAAATATATTACTCTATCATGATCTGAACATAATCTCATAATCCATCATATCCCATCAAACTCTGCATAGCAACATCAGAAGAATTACATATGTGCCTCGATCATGTAGGGCAGCTCACGAGGTCTAAACCATGAAGAACAACGAGGGGAGGAGAACATCACATAGATACTGATCACGGACCCATGGTCCAAGGTATACTACTCACGGCAAATCCGGGAAGCGTCCATGGTGGAGGAGAAGCTCCGGGAGGTCGATCCTCCCTCCGGCAGGGTGTCGGGAAGGGTCCTGACGGTACTCCCGATCTTAGAAGCGCGGTGGCGGCGGAACAGAGGCGAGATTGCGAAATAAGGTTCTGTCTTCGGAAGTTTCCCGTGACGGAGAATAAATAGGCGAAGGGGGGAAACCAAGGGGGCCACCAGGGGTCCAGGCGCCCCCAGTCGCGGCCAGGTGCCGCCTGGGCACCTGGTGGTGGCCCCTGGGCACCTGGTTGTGGCCCCTGGCCCTCCTTCGGGGTTCTGGAGGCTTCCGACATGCTGATTTTTTATTTGATTTTTCCTAGATTTTTGGAGCACCTTTTATATGGGGAAAAACTGAAATAGAAAACATCAGAAATCAGGAACTGGCACTAGGGTGCACTGAGTTAGTAGGTTAGTCCAAATATGATAAAAATGTATGAAAGTGTATCTAGATCATAGCAATATCACACAAAACATGCATGGACCCAGAAGAAATTATCGATACGTTTGAGACGTATCAACATCCCCATGCTTAATTCATGCTCGTCCTCGAGTAGGTAAATGATAACAAGAATAATTTCTATGGTGATATGCTAGCAACCATATAAGAACTTTGAAAAGTAAAGAAATCAAGGTATGTGATTCAATTCAAGTCATAACATGGAAGAGTCTATTTTAGCATTGAAACAAGTAACAAAAGAACATAGGTGCAAGAGCTCTTGCTGCCCGTGACTCGAATGTCTCCAGATGGTGTTTGCTTGCGAGAAGGGGGATAGGGAATACAGGAAAAAGGTATTTTCGTTGAGAACTCAATCTACTAAAGCTTCACACTTGGTCTTCTTTGGAATCTTATCTTGACTCGTCCCCTGACCACTAGCCAGGTACAAGTCAATTTGATCCACTCATTTTTGATATTTTGAGCACTCATGCAATGGATGAGCGTAAGCACGAGAGTTGACACTTAGGATGGCAAAGAGAGAATATGGTGGAGGAGGAAGACAAAAAGGATGAGAAAGGCTCACATCAATAAGGACAATCATAGGCTAGGAGGCCAAATGATAGATACGATATGAGGAGTAGGGATTGACATGCAACAGATGCACATACGAGCTAAAAAAAGCACTCCAATGGAACTAGTGGGGGTGCATATAACTTGCTCACTCATGAATAACTAAAGCTCTTTTGAGGAGGCTCATCCTTGGAATATGCAAAGCCAAGTTCTATAGTCTGAAGGTCCCCACATAGCTATATGCATGAATGATCATCTCTATGGAGTACAAGGATAAGAGGGAGTACTAGTGTGGATCTTTCAAAAGGATAGTAGTGTTGCCCCTTTCTCTCTTTTTATTTATTTTTCTCTTTTTTCTATTTTTTGTATTTTTTGGTGGCCTCAAAGGCTCTTTCTATTTCACTCTCATTTATCCTCTTTGGGATCTTTTATTTTGTCCACTTTGGGATCGTTTCCTCTCTTAAGGGCAACACTCTAATTTACAAGAGGATATAGAAGATCTTTCATACTTTACAAGGTACTCAAATCATAAAGAAGATGTAGCTATCATGATGTATGCAATGTATGTCGCTGCCAGTGTAGCAGGAACATGTATGACATGAAGATCAAGTCATGAAGATGTGGATGTTGCATGGAAATATATCTCAGAAAGGCTATGGAAATGCCTTGATAGGTAGGTATGGTGGCTTTTTTGAGGAAATATATAAGGAGGTTTATGATGACATAGCGTATCATGCCAAGGGTTTGGATGTACCGGCGAAGTTGGACGCCAACTCTCGGAGTGAGAAGGAGGCAATGCACACACAGGAGAGGCTAGCAAATATGAGGAGGTGGAAGTGTCAACTTTCAATACTTACATTAGTCTGAAGAACTCATGCACTTTAGGTAACTCTCAATCTAATAAGGAGGTTCACAAAGAGACAAGTAGCCCGAGGAGGAGTGTATGGGGTTTTGGTTATCCTTGCGCATCCTCGACTCATGGTACGTGAGTGTACTCTAATATTCGATCCCTCCAAAGATTAGCGATCCATCTAGTAGCTAGAGTTATCAACTAGTTTTTGTAGGTTTTAAAAATAAACACGGATTGCCCAAAATAGGACACCTATCACTAATAGGCTAGAGCTCTTGACACCAAAAGTTCAAACATTACTCACATCAATACCTCAAAACTATTGCAAGTTACTACTAAAATTAAATAGCAACCTCAATTACCTACTCTCAAGACAAGACACAACTCAGTGCAACAACCAACTCTCCTAACAAGATAAACATGAAAACTAAAGAGAGTTCCAGCAACAAACTAAACAAAAGCCAAGGCTCTTGCTAAAGACAAACTAAGACTAAAACTAAACATGGCAGTACCTATGAAAAGATAAAGAACACACAACAGCAAAAAGATAGGCATGAAGAATCCTATGGTGTGTTCTAGATTTTGAAAGTGGAGCGTGTTTCTCTCCCACACAAAGTAATACGGGGTCTAACTTGTTATGAACAACAAGCAAAGCTAAAGAAAACTAAAAATAAAACATAAGAGCGGGGCGCTCCAAGCATAGCACATAACGCATGAAGTGATAAAAATATAGTGAGATGAAGGACGAACTGATGATTGTTGATGGAGAAGGGGATGCAAGGGGGCATCCCAAATCTTAGACGCTTGAGTCTCCTTGAATATTTATTGGGGATGCATGGGGGAATCACCAAGCTTGAGCGCTTGACACTCCCGAATCTTCTTTCATCATCTTCCATTGCACACTTGAAAACTCCCTTCATACATAACTCATCATAAGCTGATTAGAGAGGTTAGTACCCTTAAAAATAATTTTCCCCACTAGATATAAAGATATTATTGAAGAGCTACTGTTTATCAATATTTCCAAAAGGTTTTTGCAAATAAAAAGCAAGCTTAAGGTTTGCAAAAGTTAGGAGAGACAAAACGTGGCAGAATCTGTGAAAAACAGAACAGCAGGTAGTAAAGAATTTTTTAGGGGTACTTCTGCAACTCAAATAAAAAACTCAGAACATACGAAAGTCCCGTGATTGTATAGAGCACGCTGTGTAAAAAATTCAGCTCAAAAAGATGAACTGGTGATTTGATCTGATTTTTCCCGTCACGAGGATAGAATCTTTTTTCTGGATATCATGTCACAACTTTCACTTCACTTGTCATATGAGGATATAACTTGCCACAAAGCTTGGAAATAAAGATACAATGATGTGGCTACAGTAGTAACAATCATCAAGACCGCTAAAAACAGAAGTAAAAACATCTTGGGTTGCCTCCCAACAAGCCCTTTCTTTTACGCCTTTAAGCTAGGCATAAGGCAAAATATCAAGTTGTATCAATCGAACCATCATCAAGATCATCAAAAAGCTCTTCAATTGTACAACTAGTCTTAAGAGGCCTTTCAAATAAAGGCCTAATGAAGATACTGCTAGGGATAAAACCAAAAGGCGGAAAATCAATGGGAGTTTCATTTATAAATTTATCAAAAAGAGGTATTTCTTCCAAAGTTTTCACGGTTTCAACTTCCTTGGGCATGAGTGGATTATTTTTGGGTAGGGAAACCTTAGGGACATAATTGAACTTAGGTTCCTTTCTAGCCGGAGTTGCTACCTTTTTTGGTTTGATTGAGGAGAAGGTAGTTCCTAGAGTATTAATGATCTCCTCAATCTTATCAATCCTAAAAGGATCTATATCATAGAATTTGATGGTCTCCAAAGTTTCAATAATTTTATGCATGGAGCTATCAAGCCTATTAAAATTTCCTTGAATCTTGCGATCCAACTCATTTATCCTAGTTATACTTAGTATTTCTAACTCTATCTTTTCAAGTTTCTTCATAATGTGACCTAGAGTTATGTCTTCTTGTATGCTAGCAATAGGGAGGTTTCCAACAAGAATTTCAATAACATTAAGAGACTCCCAAATTGGGGCTTCTAGGAAATTCCCATTGATAGCAGTATCTAATATGAACCTATTCCAAGGAGTAATCCCAACATAAAAATTTCTAAGAAGCATAGTAGTGGATTGCTTCTTGGTGGCTTTTTTTAGAATCATTAATTCTATACCAAGCATCTTTTAAACTTTAACCACCTTTTTGTTTAAAGGTGAGAACCTCTATCTTAAAAAGTCAAAAGGAACAGACATAATGACAGCTACTAGCAAGATAAATAATTTTTTTGTGATTTTTGATATAAGACACAAAGATAAAAATAGAAAGTTAAACTAACAAGACAAAAAAAGTAAAGGTAAAATATAGCGGGCAACTCTCCTATCTTATCACTCGGATTCCCCGGCAACGGCGCTAGAAATTTGCTTGATGGTGTGGAAGTGGTAATGGCTTCTCTCCATTCGTTGGTTACCCCAAGTGGAAGGTGAGATGTAGAATAGCAGCAAATTTCCCCTATGTCGAGGATAGGGTTTGTCTCCCGTAGGACTCCGGCAATGATAAGTAGGTGGTTCGGCAAGTTATGCGCCGTCTGAAAAGAATCACTTGCTTCTTCTGTACCTGCACACGACACAATTAACTTTTCTCCCAACAAAGTTTAGAGAGGTTTTCAATCTCTCCGGTCTTGTTGTTTACAAAGGATCAAACACACAAGGGATAATGATAATGAGAGCAACTGAATGGAAATGCTGAAAAGGAAACAAGCTTGTAAATAATGATGAGAATATGGACCGGGGTCCCGTGATGTTCACTAGTGATGTCTCTCTCCCAAAAGACGATAAAACTGCTATGAGAGGTAAACAAATTACAGATGGGCAATTGACAGGATTATAAACGCACCGCAATGCTAACTAAGCTACAAAAGAAAGGAAGAGGCTCATAAGCATGGGCAGTACGCCAAAATAAGTAGACCGAAATCCATCTCCATCGACTACTAATCATCCAACTTGAGATATCTATCCAGAACATCTCGCTGGTATTAAGTTGCGAGCCCCACCCAAAGTGTATACCCAAAGCAACAAACAACTGCATTAAAAAGAACTTTGCGTAATGTAAAAAATCCTTGCAACCGCGGTTACAAGCACCGTTGTTTTCCCACTGTGGCCACAGCACATCCCCTAGACTCATGTTTCTGTCACTCAAGCATGTCATCAGGGGGCATGTACCCACAATCGAGCATAGTGTTCCCTCTTGGAGTTAATACCTACCACTTGTCCAAAGCAATAAACAGAAACGGAGAACATGCAAGAATTACTTAGGAACAAAAATATAAGAGATCAAAACCAAATATATTACTCTATCACGATCTGGACATAATCTCATAATCCATCAGATCCCATCAAACTCAGCATAGCAACAGCAGAAGATTACATATGTGCCTCGATCATGTAGGGCAGCTCACGAGGTCTAAACCATGAAGAACAAAGAGGGGAGGAGAACATCACATAGCTACTGATCACGGACCCATGGTCCAAGGTAGACTACTCACGGCACATTCGGGAAGCGTCCATGGTGGAGGAGAAGCTCCCGGAGGTCGATCCTCCCTCCGGCAGGGTGTCGGGAAGGGTCTTGACGGTGCTCCCGATCTTGGAAGGGCGGCGGCGGCGGAACAGAGGCGAGATTGCGAAATAGGGTTCTGTCTTCAGAAGTTTCCCGTGACGGAGAATAAATAGGGGAAGGGGGCATCCAGAGGGGCCACCAGGGGTCCAGGCGCCCCCTGGCGCGGCCAGGCCCCTGGCCGAGCCAGGTGGCCGCCTGGGCACCTGTTAGTGGCCCCCTGGCCCTCCTTCAGGGTTCTAGAGGCTTCCGACACGCTGATTTTTTATCTGGTTTTTCCCAGATTTTTGGAGCACTTTTTATATGGGGAAAAACTGAAATATAAAAACAGCAGAAAACAGGAACTGGCACTGTGGTGCACTGAGTTAGTAGGTTAGTCCAAATATGATAAAAAATGTATGAAAGTGTATCTAGATCATAGCAATATCACACAAAACATGCATGGAGCGAGCAGAAATTATCGATACGTTTGAGACGTATCAACCACTAACTGACGCGTTAGGGTCATATTGAAACTGGCGGCATCGATCTTGTAAGCCCAACAATGGCCTGAACCTTGCTTGACACCAGTGGTATCCAAGTTTGTGTCGAGGGACGCAAGCTTGATTGGGCTATTGAGGTATTTTCTGCTAGCGCAATTCACCAAGGCTCGAACAGTCGAGTACCTTGGGCCCTTTCAGCTTATCATCCCTCGAAAGGCTATCTCTCATGAACAAATAGGCGACTGATCACAACAACGCGACACACACTACTATGGTTGATTATAGGTTTGAGTCCATGTGTGATTCTTCGAGTCCCCCAGACACTCAGGGGCTACTGATGAGGGGGTGTCCAGACAACTCCTACGGATGAGGGTACCTAGTGCGTGTCAAGAATGAAGGCCCGCTAGAAGCCGCGACCGGCCCACGACTGGCCCACTCGAAGCACCAACGTAGGAGTCCTTGGCGTTGTGGAAACCAAGACTTGGCGTCCAAGACTAAAGCTAGATTAGGCAACTATCTCTGTAAACCTAGATGGACTCCTTGCGACCCAGCCTATTATATAAAGGTTGGGAGAGGGGACGTCTAGGACATCCATCTCATAGCAACGCCTCCGGTCCCGAGCGATCTCACCTTGACCGCCACTGTAATCGCCTCCATCATAATACAAAAGAGCAGGAAGTAGGGGTTTCATCGATCGAGGGACCTGAACCTGGGTAAATCCCTGTCTCCTGTTAGCCGACGAGCATCGCCAAGCTGCACCTCTCTCTATGATCTAAACCCAGGGTACCTTACCATGGGATTTTCTGAGGAAGATCCTCGTCCAGCAGGAAGGGATGACTGCGAAGATGATGAGATATTTGAGGACATCTTGGACAATAAATAGGAGGCATGCATCAAGAGCAATAATATTAAGGAGGAAAAAAGGTATAGACGGAGAGGTTTAACATCTTAATCATGGTAACTGAAAAGAGATCTACTGCAACAGCCCGAAAATTCCACCCTAATTAAAAATTGGAATGTTGCTTTATTTTGTTGATTGCTAGAATTGTTTGCAGTATTTGCTTCGCCGATTTATTAATCGGTGATTATTTTCCCCCTCCTTCTCGTACCGGCATGTGTGACCGACACTTTCCACCATGGCACATGACCTTTTGCGACACCGGGTTTCACCCGAGCAGCGTCGCAACGTTCATCACAATTCCAGGCATCGCCACCGGAATGAAACCCCCGTTTATTTAATAAACAAATTATTTTATTGGGCGCCAAGAAAAAAAATTTGGAACGGTATCGAAGTGAGGTATAAGTGACCGGCTCGCCGCGCTGAGCGCATGTTTCGAGGCTTCATCTGAATCAGAGGTCGTATGGACTCCCGGCGGTCATAAACGTAAACATCGGACGCGCGAGAGAGAAACCGGGGGCTTTTGCGTTAACCTGCCTGCCAGGCCAGCCTATAAATAGACCACCACTCTCTCCCACTAGATTAGGGTTTCCCTAAACTAAAATTTGCAGCTACCCCTACCAAATTCCAGATCTAATACAAAAACCCTTCCAAACCCAAAACCCTAGACAGATATAACCCTGGCCGTCGGATCTGGCCAACGGAGGGCTCAAATCCAGCCACGTCCCCTCCCACCACTGCAGCCACCTCCAACCAGATCTAGGCCCCGCCGGGCCGAGCGCCGCCTCCGCCGGGCGGCCCCGGGCCCGCCCGGGCCGCACCACTCCACGGCCGCCCGAGCGCCGGCGCCGGCAGCCGCGTCACCTGCCGAACGGCGAGCCGTCGCGCGCCACAGCTACGCCCCACAGGTCTCCTCCCATTCCTCCTCTCCTCCCCTGCGCTCTCTCACCTTATCCCTATCCTCCTCTCACAGCATGGGCGCCGTGCCATGGAAGGGAAGCGGCCACCGCCTTGGATCTCGCCGGCGACCGGCCTCGCCAGATCCGACCGGATCCGAGCCGGTGTCTCCCTCCCCGCGCCCGTCCTGGACCTCCTCGTCGCCCCTCAACGCCTCCGCGCCGGAGAGCCACCGGCCGGCCACCGCTGTTGCAACCCCGATGGGATCGGGACGAGCCGAGCGCTCGCCTACACCTAGCCGCTGTCGTGGGACGGCACCGCCCTCGCGGCCCACCTCCGCCTCGGCTCACCGCGCCAGCACCTCCCGCGTCCACGTGGGCCGGCCTCGTCCACCAGAGGCCCAACACCAGCAGGCCGGTCTCCTCGCCCACGAGCGCGGCCCAGCATGTCCTTTTTTGATTTGGCTAAGTCCTTTTTCCGTTGTATCTCTGTACTGCTTTTGGGACGATGTTTGCGTTAAATCCGTAGGTCGTCTGAGTTTGCGCCCAACATGACAAGTGTGCATCTTGGAGTGCTCTACAATAATGCTTTAGAGAGTTTAGTCTTTGAGCTCATCTGGTTGGTGTAATTGCGTGCTTAATACTTCTACTTGCTGTTAACTGCTGGTACTGTTATTTTCAGCAATGTTTGGTTGATGATTGCCTCGCATCCGTGCACCGTATGCATATAGTTCTTTGACATGAATTTCTTAGCATCTTGTGTATTTTAATGCCTTGCATTTACTTGTCATGTTATCTTGCTTTAGGTTGCATTTATATTTCTCCAAAGTAGTGTACCTGATAATCTGTGATGCTTCTTGTATAAAGTTGCCTACATGATTGTCTTATAGTTAATGATCCATGCCACATATGCTTTATCTCCCATGGAATGAATTGCTCCTTGTCCTGTATACTTTCATGCCATGCATGGCTATACCATGATATCCTTACTGTTCATATTGCTCTTGAGCTCTCAAAGTGGCAACTTGCTGTTTGCTGTCAACTACTCTGAAATTGTACTAACTCTGGAATATGTTTTACCTATCTTGCATGCTTTATATCATTTCCTCCATGGGTCTTTTGACCACAAGTGCTATGTATGAATTGTTTAGTATCATGTAGGCTCCATGTTCATATATTTTATTGTCATGTTGTTGTAGTATTGATATCACTTTTGCTGCTGTTTATAGAGCATGATTATAACAATTTGCCATGATCCATGTTTATCACTAAGTCTGTATTCTGAGATAGCTCTCTTGCATCCTTGTTACATGTTTATCCATGATTCTTTTGAGCATACGTGTAATGTATGAACTCATGAGCATCATGTAGGCTTGATGTTGATATATTGCATATTCAATTTGGTGATTGTTTGATACTATTTTACTTGCTGTCAAGTAGGCATGTTGTTAACCTCTTGCCATGTTTTCCTGATTTCACTAAGTCCTAAACCAGTAGTATAAATAATCTTTTTGCATGGGTTATAATTATTATTTATTGATGCTCCTGTACATGAAACCTTTGTGCCATGTCTTTGTTGTCATGTCTACTATTAATCCTTTTCATTTTCGTGCATGTTTGCAATATGTAGCATGTTGTTTCATTGCTACAAAATGTGCTACCTGTTGTTGGAAGATTGTGCCCATAACTTGTGATGCTTGTATCTTTTTAACCGTAACTTCGTTTGGGGTGTTATTTATATGTAACTTGACTAGAATTTCGTGTTGATTATATTTGTGCTATTGTTCGCTATTGTTAACCAACCTAAAATAAGGTTTAGGGCAGAACAGTAGTAAAACTAATAATTATCATGGGGTACTTAGTGATATGCCATGTTTAGGATTTTACCTCATTTAAATTGACTAGCATATATAGTTTACTTTATGCTTCACCTCTTTCCATGATTGTGGGATATGCCATGCTTGGGTGAGATGCCATGTTAACAACCTTTGTTCATGTTGTGTAGCTAAACAACTTGAACCATTCTAAATGTGTGGTATCGTCGTGTGTGACCGATACTTAAATTAACCTGTTAGTAACCGCTGTCAATGATAGATGTGACACCGTAGTGTGTTTTCTTGTGTTTCCTTCTTGTTGTTGCTTGCTGGTGATTGCTTCATAGTAATAGATGCTTGTTCATCGATTCCTTTTCCAGTGTTTCCTTCTTGTGTGCTTCCGCGGATACTCTCGGAGACGTTGCGAGTTTGCGATCGACCACACCTTCAGAATCGTCTTTTCATCAGGTAAGCGAGAGAATATATCATGCTTATAACTTTCAGCTCGCTTGCCTAGGTAAAGGATAGAACGATTGCTTGATCCTAGCACCTCACATTGATGCCTCCATATTAAAACCCAAACAGCCATTTCTCCCACATCCCAGCAAACCTTTGTTTGGCCATGTAACTTGCTTTCTTAACCACTGCTTAGTATGCATGCTTAGGATGCTATTTATGTTATCCTGTTACTCCTTGGATTGGGCTATCACGCTATTATATTGTTGTGGATGATATGATTGTTATGATGTTGACTATATTCGACGAAGGATGGAAGGTCTAGGCTATCCTGCCCCGATGCTTTGTTCCATTCGAGTCACCTAGGACCCGAGTTCCGAATATTGTGTCTCTTGGCGAGCGTGCCTAACCGCGTGTGGGATTCTATGGGTTCCCCTCTTCTTACCTACCTAGCGTCAAACATTTCTAGTGGTGGCCCAAGCTGATGTACCATTTGAAAACGTGTGTGTGCTTGGTTGGTACCCCATCAGATTTTAAAATAACATGGCCCAGCGAAGACATAGTTCCTTTGTTGGTCCACCCCTGGAAGCTAGGAGGCTGCCCACAGTGATGGGTTAGTTACCTCGACCTCATCCAGGCGGAAGAGTCCGGTCTGAGAGCGCGGACGGCTTTTGGATTGTGTGTTGACTCCCTGGGGGGGCCCCCGGATTTGTTCGTTGTTGGTTAGAGGGATTATGACGTCCGGATCTCTCGGAACAACTCTTCAATGAGTGTCTTTAACGGGCCCGACTGAGAGAGCTTGCGTACATGCGGAGCTTATATAATGGGCAGTTGGTACACCCCTGCAGAGTTAAATCTTTTCGAGAAGCCGTGTCCACGGTTATGGATGACTTGAGACCTACTCCTTGTTCATAGATAACATCAACTGAATATTAACTAAAACTTGATCAACGTATGTGTGTCTTGACTGCTTCTTCTTCGTCGGGATACGAAGGGGAGGACAAGGATAGGATAGGTGTTATGTTTGAGTAAGTAGCTAATAGCAGACTTGTTGGAGGTGATTCCTCATCGAATGCTTGCCTTATGATCTTACTCTAAATAGATTGTTAGCCACTTCATATATTGCTAGTGCGGCTGCAACCTCAACCACTACCCCAACTTACCGTGAGAATTTAGTTATCTGACTTGTTGATATAGCTCACCCCCTTCTTCTTCTATCTTTTATGTACTCTATGCAAACGATATTGGAGTACAGAGGAACTTGATGCCCTTCCTTCCGGACGCCGTCATAGAGACTCGACGAAGATTAGTTAGTTGGATCCCGGCGAAGAGCCTGGACCCATGTGGTTATGGGGATCGGTGTGTTTTATCTTTGCCACTAGCCATTTGATTGTAGTCTGTACCTAGACATATATCTTCCGCAGATGTATTGTATTAAAGAAGTTGTATGCCGATTGTATAAGATGTTGTATCCTTGTAGCTGTAATGTTGTGATATCATGTTGAAATCCGAGACATATGGCTTCGTCATATGTCGCGGCGGGTCTGATATGTGCTTCGTCCTCGGATCTGTATGGAAACATCTAGATCTAAAACAGTACCGCATATCTGGTGTTACATCTACATCAAAGAGTAAAAGGTTAGGAAAATTTCTCACCTTGATGATGTGTGACTTAGATGGCGATGCAGTGGTGATCGTGTAAGCTTCACGCATGGGGATCATGAAGTGCATGTTGTTCACTTTGGCGGAGAGTGAGGAGGAGGCGACCAAAGTGGCGGTGGCCAGTGCGACCGACTAAACTCGAAGGGGACACGGACAACCAGCCGACTAAAGAGGATAAATTTTTTGTCCGGAATGGTTGGGCTGAAACATTTGGATCACTTTTGTGATGGGGCATGTCAAAACAATGAACATATACCTCTTCTTGGTTGTGACCGGGCGCTAATTTTCTCACATTGATATACATTTCAAATTGGCTCTTTCTAGTTAGGATCGGAGTTGGGTGGATGTTTAGGGGATGCAGTTGGAATTTTAGGGGATCCCGTATCAGTGTCCGCGGATTGGGTTGGAACAATCCGTGGATGGTACAATGTCCATTTTCGGGGCCGGAATTGAAGATGCCCTTATCCCTCTCCAGTTCTACTTCACAAAACACACCAACCCGTAAGATCAAAAAATGGAAAAAATAATGGTAACTATATCGATAGATAGATCTATAGCCGGTGGTCTTCCCATCAAGACTGATGCACCGAGACCCTCCAAAAAGAAAAGAAAAAGATTGATGCATATGTGGTATAAATGTATCAAACATTTTGCCGTTGTATTTATTGCAATATACAGTGACATGAATACATCAGATCACCCACAATGGGTCATATCATAAGCTAGTATCATGCACATGATACTAGTGTATGATACTCCTTCACAATGCAAAGTATCATATCTTAGTATCATAAGTAGTATTATTTATTATTATGCAAGACACATACTCTCTCCATCCCGGTTTATTAGGCCCTAAAGTGCCATAAACATGTCCCTTTTTATAAGGCCTTGTATTGGGAAATTGCATGCATGCATTATCTTTATTGGTTGCATAAGGAGTTATTGTTGCTAGTCCCATTGCTAAGAAATAAATACATGCATATTTTTTTATCGGCTGCATGCGAGAGCTAGCATATGAGCGAGTGCATTAGGAGTGGAATGAAGTGATTAATGTGAGCAAATTACTATGTGCCTTGGTCTAAGAAAAATGGTCTTGTGGCCTAATAAACTGGGACGGAGGGAGTACTAGCTTAACATTTATTATGATACGGTATCATAATATAATACTCAACCCTCTCTTTCTTCATTTAATTCTATGTCACATCATCAATTTTTCTTAGTCGGCATGCATGCTACTAGCTATTATACTCCCATTGCGGAAGGTCTCATAGCAACCTTTTGTCAAGGAAGACAGAGGGCGAGGGGGGGTGATTTATTGAATCCACATAAGATTGTCTCTTCCGAACTTGAATTTTATTTTTCTTACGATTTTCAAACAACTCATAATTTGTTAACTACATTTTGTTTATGAAATATTTTACATATTTTAATTCATGGCGATGAGAACTTTAAAACAAGATAGATCTCCAATATATTTTAAACTACTTATGAAAAACAGATTCAATAAAAAAAATGATTACACTCATTACAAAAAATTCATTTCTCTCACTTCAAACAAATAATTTCACTAATTATAAGAACATATTTTCATCAATTTGAAAAAGATTTCACTAATTTAAAAATAGATCACATTTATTTTTGAAAAAAAAGAGTATAGAATATATTGAAAACAATAATTCCATTCATTTCAAAATGCTAATTTGAATCATTTTATAAAAAAACATGTTTGGTTCATTTAAAAATAATAATTTCACTAAATCAGTAACTAAAACAATCGTTTTCACAAAATGATTTCAATTGTTTCCAGTAAATTATTTCGTTTATTTTTAAAAAAAAATCACTCGCTCTAAAAAATCTAATTTCAATTTTTCCAAACAACATACTTCAACCCCTTCGCAAGACAGATTCCACTCATTTTGAGAAACTAATTTCACTCATTTCAATTAATAGAGTTCACTTATTTCAGGAAACCAATTTGAAATATGCAGTTTCACACATTGAAATAGATCGAGTGAAATAAGTGGATTGAAACGTTGAAATTTAAATGAGTTTGGAATGCATTCAAGTTTGGTCTTGTTTGAAAGGTAGAAGGATTAACCTTTGAAGTGAGTTTGGAATATCATTCACACTTTTCATTTCTCTTTTCACGTAGAAGGATTAACCTTTGAAGTGATACTTCCTCGTGCAAGACCTTATATGCATTATGTTAAATGGAGACCGGACGCCATTTTGTGTCCTGCCTTGGGTCAATGGGAGCAAACCAGAAGACATCGCGCCACTTATCTTCGTGCCAAGAGGAAAAGATGGAAGGATAGGAAGCAATTAAACATGACCCACTTCAAAAAGATATCGAGGACGACATTGTGCGGGAACTAACTTTCAATGGATAGTTCATCGCGACATCTGTTTATCATGTTCAATTCTTGGGAATAATCCACGCCTCTATGAAGACGACAATCTGGAAGCCCTGGGCACATTTGAAGGTGAATTTTTTGATTGGCTTGCCCCATGATAGAATTTGGATCGTTGACGGCTTGACCAAGCATGGATGGCCGCACCGTGGGATTCCCCTTATGCGAACGACACCGCGACACATCCCATCTGCTAATGTCATTACACCTTGACAGTTTGGAGGATGGTAAAGGATTGGGTTTTTCTAATGACAGGGTCCTTTTCATAATAAAAAAAAGAAGGCTTAGCTACAACGTTATGCGCTTATCACCCAAAAATGGAACCCCAAATCCATCAAGGAATGTTCGATTACAATATCAAGTCTCCACCTGCCACATCGAAAGGCGATGGCATCGACTGCCATGCTTGCTTCACATTTCCACCCACCATTTGTCATCTTTGACATGATCAAGAACGACGTGATGCTTTGGATCATTGCGGAACCTAAACACTTTGGTAAAGCCATGCCGAAAGATTGGTGTTATGTAACAACCCAGTTTTCATAAAAATTAAAAATTTTCTTTTCGGTGTGAATTGTTTGATTGTCTGATTTGTTTGCGGTGTTTGCATACCCGATTTATCGATCGACGATTATTTTTCCACCCTCTTATCTCGTACTGGACGGAGACCGACCCTTGCCACCCTGACACTCGACCTTTGCGACACCGGGTTTCACCCGATCACCGTCGTAAAAACCGCTCGAGACCAGCCGCAGCCAACGGAACGAAAAACCCCGTTTAATAATTAAACGGATTATTTGTATAGCGCGCCGGAAAGTGTTCTCGAAACGGTTCCAACACGAGGTGAACGCCGCCGGATCGACGCGCTGATCGTGCAGTTCAAAGTTTTACCCGAATCGGAGGTACTGCGGACCCCCGGCGGTCAGAAACGTAAACACCGCGCGCGCGAGAGAAAAACCGGGGATGTTTTTGCAAATTTCCAGCCACCTGGGCTATATAAAGACTACCACACTCCCACCCCATTTCTAGGGTTTCCCTGACACAAAATTGCAACCACCCCCCTCCACTTTGCCCCAAATCTACCTTAATTTCGTCCAGATCCAGTGGTTCGATCCGGACCGTCGGATCCAGATCGGACGTTCCATAGTGCGCCACGTCAGCAGGTGGAGAGCCCCAGCCAGCAGCCTCCCGTGGAGGCTCCTCCGCACCCGATCCACCCCGCCGCCGCCTCGCCTCGGCCAACTCTGGCAAGCCGCCGCGTCAGCCGCCGGCGACCACCTCTCCCCACCCTCTTCCTCCGCGCCTCTCTCCTCCTCTCACCTTCTTCCTTTCCCTCCTTGCAGCGCCCTCACAGGAGCCACCATGGCCATGGCGCCTGAGCCGAGCTCGCCCGCCCCGCCCTACAACCCCACGCCGGCGGCCTCCTAGCGCACAGGTCCGGCGACCGCCGCAAGACCCACTCGCCTAGCGCGCGTCCTCCAGCCACCTCAGTCGCCCGCCTCCGCGCCGGCGTGCGCCGCCAGCCACCGGTGGCCGGATCCGCCGCGTCTGCTCCCAACCGAGATCGGGACGAGCCGATCCGGTCAACCGCCGCACGGCTGGGCCGTCGCTGCTAGTGGGCCGGCGTGCCTGCCCCGTCGCGGGCCATCTCCCCAGCCCTCCAGTGCCCCTGTGAGATGGGCCGAGGCCCAGTGGTAAGCGCCCCCTTTTTTTTCCTGTTGGGCCCAGTAGCAGATTCGGCCCGTTTAGTTTTTTTTCTGCTAGGTTTTTTATTTAACTGCAGATTGTATTGCTTTTATTGCGGTGCACGTATCCTTTTAACCGTAGCTCGGATCGCGACGCTTTAAACATGAAAGTTGCTTAGTTTTTCGTGTAGTTTAATAAAACGTGCTTGTTTGCCATGTTTGACTTTGTTTACATGCTGTTTACCTGCTAATTATAACCCTTGCCACTATAACTATAACTGCAATAACTTTTTAACCGTTGCTCTGTTTAAAATATTTCTTATATGTAACTTGACTAGAATTGCATGTATATTGTGTTTATGCTGCTCTTGCTTGATAATAAAAATAATAAAATTTTGTTTAGGGTCATAACAGTACCAAATTCCTTTTTTTATCGTTGGGTCCGCAATAGTTTGCCATGTCTAGGATTTCACCCCACTTAAATTGACTAGCTTAGGTAGTTTATTTATGCTTCACTTCTTGCCATGTTTGTGTGCTATGCCATGCTTCTGTGCTTTGACGTGTTAACAACCTTGTTCACCCTGAGTAGCTAAACAACTGGAACCATCGTAAACGTGTGGTATCGTTGTGTGTGACGAGTACTCCACTTAACCTGTTAGTAACCGCTCTCGACGGTAGGTGCGATGTCTCGTGTTGCCTTCTTGTTGAGGTTTGCTCATGTTTGCCTCGTAGTAATAGAGTGCTTGCTCGTTGATTTTTTTCCAGTGTTTATCGTCTTGTGTGCTTCCGCGGGTACCTCTCGGAGACGAAGCGAGCTTACGATCGACTACACCTTCGGAACCCGACTTAACAACAGGCAAGGACTATACATTACTTATGATCCATTCTAATTCAACCAGCGGTTTGCATGCTAGTCTAGGTTAGGTTCGATGTTTGATCCTACCACATGTTTACAGCCTCTTTCAAACCGATACAGCCATGTCCCCTCCCAGCAAACCATGTACTGCTATGTTACTATTGCTCGTTGCTCAGCCCCTGCTTAGTATGCATGCTTAGGATGCTATGATGTTACCCTGTTACTCCTTGGTTTGGGATATCACATTATCATTATTATATTGTTGCTGATGATATGATTATTATAATGTTGACTATATTCGATGAAGGATGGAAGGTCTAGGTTATCCCGCCCCGACGCTTTGTTCCATTCGAGTCACCTAGGACCCGAGTTCCGTGTATTGGTTTTAAGACTGAGCGTGCCTAACCGCGTGTGGGATTTTATGGGGTCCCCTTTTATTACCTACCTAGCTTCAAACATTTCTAGTGGTGGCCCAAGCTGATTTACCATTTGAAACCGTGTGTGTGCGGGTTGGCCGCCAGTAGTTTTCAAACAACCCGGGCCAGCGGAGACATGGTTTCTCTAGTTGGTCCACCCCAAGAAGCTAGGGGGTTTTCCACATCTGTTTGGGCAACTAACCCGACCTCATCCAGATGGTAGAGGCCGATTCGAGAGCGCGGCCGGCTTTTGAGTTGGGTGTCGACTCACCGGGGGCCACCCGGATTTGTTCGTTGTTAGCTAGAGGGACTTGTCGTTTTAGATCTCTTGGAACTAAATCATAAAATGGTAGCCTGTGATGGGTAGCAACTGAGAGAGATGGGCGTGCGTGTGGAGCCTTGTAATGGGCAGTTGGTACACCCCTGCAGGGTTAAATCTTTTCGAGAATCCGTGTCCACGGTTATGGACGACTTGAGACCTACTCCTTGTTCATAGACAACAAAAACTGAGATAATCTTAATATAACTTGATCAACGTGTGTGTGTGCCTTGACTGCTTCTTCTTCGTCGGGATGCAAAGAGGAGGACAAGGATAGGATATGTGTTATGTTTGCGTAAATAGTCGATAGCAAGACTTGTTGGAGGCGATTCCTCATCGAATGCTTGGCTTCTTACCTTAATCTCTAGATCGTTAGCCACTTCATAAATGCTAGTGCGGCAGCAACCTCACCACTTACCCCATCCTTACCGTAAACTACTAGTTGTCCTAGAATGACGAGTGATGAAGTCCTTGCTGGGTCATATGACCAGTACACTTGGATGCTGAGTACTTTTGTACTCATGATACTACCCCCAAACTCTTTTCAGGGTTATTGATCGACAACAGGTATGGTGATCGACGTTTCACGTGGAGACTCGACGACGACTAGTTAGGCGAATCCTGGCGGAGGGCCTGGACCCGTGTGGTTATGGGATTGATGTTTTTCTCTTTGCCAGTAGGCATTTTCTTGTAGTCTGTACTCAGACATATACCTTCCGCTGTTGTATTGTATTTGAGGCATTTGTATGCCGATTGTATCAGATGTTGTATCCTTGTATCTGTAATGTTGTGATATCATGTTGGAAATCCGGGGCATATGGCTATGTCATATGTCGCGGTGGGACCGACATGTGCTTCGTCCCCGGATCTGGGTGGAAACACCTAGATCTGGAATAGTACCGCATATCGGGCCTTACAACTTGGTATCAGAGCCTTACCGACCGTAGGATCCCTTTTCTGTCCGAAGTCGAGTCTAGACAAAAACTATTTTGTAGCTACTAAGTTAGTTGTCGGAGAGTAGGAATCTTTTTGCTCCTTACTCTTGCTCTGGTCAGGACAAGTGTCGTAAGTGTTTTATTCTCGCCGTACCCCTTTCAAACTTTAGGATCTCGAGTGTGTGGAGTATCGGAACCGTTACAATGCCTTGCTTGCAGCGTATTGTCTCGATTCCGATCTCAGGTTGGGAAATCCCATAGTACCTTTAGTTCTTACGACTCTGGGTAAGACATCTTGGTCGTCTCTTGACTTCAGTCCTCTTGTCCGGTATCCTCGCGATTGGCGCGAGAATGCTTCCCTTGATCGTCGCTTTGAATTGTCACTCTTCCTCTTGACACCGATGGTTCCGTTCTTCGACGTTGCCATCTCTCAGCAGAAATTTATCTCGACACGAGTTCGGCGTCGACATGGAGCAGAGTCCCTTATTGGTGGTGTTGAAGATCGTTGTCTTTCTTTTCTTTTCCCCTCTCCCCCGGATCGTCCAGGATCTCGGGACGAGATCCCTTGTTGGTGGTGTTGTATTGTAACAGCCTAGTTTTCATAAAAATTAAAAATTTTGTTTTCGGTGTGAATTGTTTGATTGTCTGATATATTTGCGGTGTTTGCATCCCCGATTTATCGATCGGCGATTATTTTCCCACCCTCTTATCTCGTACCGGACGGAGACCGACCCTTGCCACCCCGACACTAGACCTTTGCGACACCGGGTTTCACCCGATCACCGTCGTGAAAACCGGTCGAGACCACCCGCAGCCAACGGAACGAAAAACCCCGTTTAATAATTAAACGGGTTATTTTTATAGCGCGCCGGAAAGTGTTCTCGAAACGGTTCCAACGCGAGGTGAACGCTGCCGGATCGACGCGCTGATCGCGCAGTTCGAAGTTTTACCCGAATCGGAGGTACTGCGGACCCCCGGCGGTCAGAAACGTAAACACCGCGCGCGCGAGAGAAAACCCGGGGATGTTTTTGCTAATTGCCAGCCACCTAGGCTATATAAAGACCACCACACTCCCACCCCATTTCTAGGGTTTCCCTAGCACAAAATTGCAGCCACCCCCCTCCACTTTGCCCCAAATCTACCCCAATTTCGTCCAGATCCAGTGGTTCCATCCGGACCGTCGGATCCAGATCGGGCGTTCCATAGTGCGCCACGTCAGCAGGTGGAGAGCCCCAGCCAGTAGCCTCCCGTGGAGGCTCCTCCGCACCCGATCCACCCCGCCGCCGCCTCGCCTCGGCCAACTCCGGCAAGCCGCCGTGGCAGCCGCCGGCGACCACCTCTCCCCTCCCTCTTCCTCCGCGCCTCTCTCCTCCTCTCACCTTCTTCCTTTCCCTCCTTTCAGCGCCCTCACAGGAGCCACCATGGCCATGGCGCCCGAGCCGAGCTCGCCCGCCCCGCCCTACAATCCCACGCCGGCGACCTCCTAGCGCACATGTCCGGCGACCGCCGCAAGCCCCACTCGCCTGGCACGCGTCCTCCAGCCACCTTAGTCGCCCGCCTCTGCGCCGGCGTGCGCCGCCAGCCACCGGTGGCCGGATCCGCCGCGTCTGCTCCCAACCGAGATCGGGACGAGCCGATCCGGTCAACCGCCGCACGGCTGGGCCGTCACTGCCAGTGGGCCGGCGTGCCTGCCCCGTCACGGTCCATCTCCCCAGCCCTCCAGTGCCCCTGTGAGATGGGCCGAGGCCCAGTGGTAAGCGCCCCCTTTTTTTCTTTTTTCTTTTCTTTTTCCTGTTGGGCCCAGTAGCAGATTCGGCCCGTTTAGTTTTTTTTCTACTAGGTTTTTTATTTAATTGCAGATTGTATTGTTTTTATTGCGGTGCCCGT
This sequence comes from Bromus sterilis, assembly GCA_950022295.1. NCBI lineage: Eukaryota > Viridiplantae > Streptophyta > Magnoliopsida > Poales > Poaceae > Bromus > Bromus sterilis. Next base: position 237,898,763 of record OX465599.1, on the reverse strand, counting down.
ATCTTTTTAACCGTAGCTCGGATCGCGACGCTTTAAACATGAAAGTGTAACAGCCTAGATTTCGAAAAATTTAAAAAATTTGTTTTCGGTGTGAATTGTTTGATTGTCTGATTTGTTTTCGGTGTTTGCATCCCCGATTTATCGATCGGCGATTATTTTTCCCCCCTTATCTCGTACCGGACGGTGACCGACCCTTGCCACACTGACACTCGACATTTGCGACACCGGGTTTCACCCGATCACCGTCGCAAAAACCGCACGAGACCAGCCGCAACCATCGGAACGAAAAACCCCGTTTAATTATTAAACAGGTTATTTTTATAGCGCGCCGGAAAGTGTTCTCAGAACGGTCCCAGCTCGAGGTGAACGCCTCCGGCTCGACGCGCTGAACGCGTAGTTCGAAGTTTTACCCGAATCGGAGGTACTGCGGACCCCCGGCGGTCAGAAACGTGAGCACCGCGCGCACGAAAGAAAAACCGGGGATGTTCTTGTAAACTGCTAGCCACCGGGGCTATATAAAAAGACCATCACACTCCCACCCTATTTCTAGGGTTTCCCCTAAGCACCTAGGCAGCCACCAGCCCCCAGATCTGAGATATTTTACCCCATTTTCGCACAATTTAGCCCCAAATTTTAGCAAACCCTAGCCCCTCTCGATCTGGACCGTCGGATCTGCGGATCCAACGGCCCAGATGCGCCCCTAGCCTCCTCTCTCCTCTGCCCGTGGAGTTCCACGCGCGCCGCCAGCCGAGGGCAGCCGCCGCGACGCCCGACTCTGACCGCCATAGCAGCAGGCCGTCGGCTCCCCTTTCCTCTCCTCCCCCGCGCCTGACCTCCCTTCTCCTCACCTCTCTCTTCTGCGTGCAGATCACGCCGGCCGCCGCCACCATGGGTGCAGCTCACCTGAGCCCGAGCAGGAGCCCGCCGGCCTCCGCGTCCAAGTCGCCTGCGGCCCCAAGGCCCTCGCCGCGCCTCCCCTCCGTCGGATCCCCGCCGCCAGACGCCCTCTCCGCCGTGTGGCAGCCGCGCCGCCCTCCGTCGGTGGCCGGCAAGCCACCAGTCGCCGCGCCCCTCGATGGCTCAGGACGAGCAGCTAGTCGGCTGCCTCCCCTTCATCCAGGTGGGCCGGCCTGCGTGCACGCGGCCCAGGCCGCCAGCAGGGCCTGGCTCGTCCAGCACCCCCCCCCCCCTCACAGCTGCAAGTGGGCCGGCCCAGTGAGAGGCGCCCCTTTCTTTTTTTCCCTGGGTATTTTCCCCTAAGCCTGTTTTTTTCCTAAGTCCTTAAAATTCTGCTGCTGATTCAATTTCGTGTTGCGATTTCCCGTTAAACCGTAACTCCGATGAACGTGCCCCCAAAATGAAAGTTGCTCAGTTTTGCGTGCTCTAGCGTTCGTATGTAGAAAGTTTTTACGTTTGAGCTCATCTTGATTGTTTAATTGTGTGCTAAAGTGGGAATCAGGCCGTTAAACTGCTACTAATTCCTGTTTAGTGCTGCTGTTATTATTTTGTTGCAACTTTGCATGATGATTGTGACAAATCCATGAGGCCTATTGCATTGATTATTTTTCCTATGTGTTATGCATCATGTGTACTTCTTTTCCATGCTTTAACTTGTCATGTTTGGGTGCTTTAGCTATATTAAATCTTGCTCCAAAGTGGTGATCCTGATGTTAGTGTGCTGCTGTTTATATTTTGTTGTAACTTCGGTCGACGAGTGTGTCGCGACCGTTTATCGGAATTGAGTGATTCCAATTTCATATTGTTAAGCATCATGTATACTTTCATTATATATATTGCATTGCCATGATATGCTTGCTGGTCATATAGTTATTGAGCTGCAAAGTTGCTATGCTGCTGTTTTTTACAGCCACCTCTGTTTTTCTCTAAGTCTGTTACTTTGCGATGCCATGTTGTTTGCTTAATATCTTTTGATCTATGATGCCTATTTGCATGATTCTTTTTGCCATGCCTTCCCTGTCATGTCTACTTTAGTTCCATATCATTTGTGAGCATGTTTGCATTGATTATCCTGTTTATGCAATGCTCTAAAGTGTGCTTCGTGATGTTGGCAGATTGTGCCTGTAACTTGTTTTGCTTATATCATTTTAACCGTAACTCCGTTTGGAGTGTGCCTTATATGTAACTTGATTAGTTTTTCGTGTACTTTGTGTTTATGCTATTATTTGTTGTTGTTAACCAACCTAAAATGTGGTTTAGGACAGAAAAGTACCAAATCTTTTAATTGTCGTGCGGCACTTAGTGTTATGCCATGTTTAGGTTGTGCCTCACTTAAATTGACTAGCATAGATAGTTTACTTTGTGCTACACCTCTTGCCATGTTTGTGTGCTATGCCATGCTTGCTTGAGTTGCCATGTTAATAACCGTTGGTTGATCACCTGTAGCTAAGCAACTAGAACCACCGTAAACGTGCGGTATTCGTCGTGTGTGACCGATACCCACATAAACTGTTAGTAACCGTTCTCGACGATAGATCCGTATCGCGTTGCCGTGTCGTGTGATTTCTTCTTGATCTCGTGATTGCCTCGTAGTAATAGATGCTTGCTCGTTGATTGCTTTCCAGTGTTTATCGTCTTGTGTGCTTCCGCGGGTACCTCTCGGAGCCGATGCGAGCTTACGATCAACAACACCTTCGGAACCCGACTTATCAACAGGCAAGGACTATACATTACTTATGATCCATTATATTTCAACCAGCGGTTTGCATGCTAGTCTAGGTTAGGTTCGATGTTTGATCCTACCACATGTTTATAGCCTCTTTCAAACCGATACAACCATGTCCCCTCCTAGCAAACCTTGTACTGCTATGTTACTATTGCTCGTTGCTCAGCCCGTGCTTAGTATGCATGCTTAGGATGCTACGATGTTACCCTGTTACTTTTGGTCTGGGATATCATTTTATTATATTGTTGTTGATGATATGATTATTATAATGTTGACTATATTCGACGAAGGATGGAAGGTCTAGGCTATCCCGCCCCGACGCTTTGTTCCATTCGAGTCACCTAGGATCTGAGTTCTGGGTATTGGTTTTAAGACTGAGCGTGCCTAACCGCGTGTGGGATTTTATGGGGTCCCCTTTTCTTACCTACCTAGCTTCAAACATTTCTAGTGGTGGCCCAAGCTGATTTACCATTTGAAACCGTGTGTGTGCTGGTCAGCTGCCAGTAGTTTTTAAACCAACCCAGACCAGTGAGGACATAGTTCCCTTGCTGGCCCACCTTGTTCGGCTGAGGACCCGGTTTCCCATGTGTGATTAACCAGCTATCCAAACCCGAGACAGACGGTAGAGACCAGATCGAGAGCGCGGCCGGCTCCAGAGCTGGATGTCGACTCACCGGGGGCCACCCGGATTTGTTCGTTGTTAGCTAGAGGGACCTGTCGTTTTGGATCTCTTGGAACTAAATCATAAAATGGTTTCCTGTGATGGGTAGCAACTGAGAGTGATGGGCGTGCGTGCGGAGCCTTGTAATGGACAGTTGGTACACCCCTGCAGGGTTAAATCTTTTCGAGAAGCCGTGTCCACGGTTATGGACGACTTGAGACCTACTCCTTGTTCATAGACAACAATAACTGAGATAATCTTAATATAACTTGATCAATGTGTGTGTGTGCCTTGACTGTTCTTCTTCGTCGGGATGCGAAGAGTAGGACAAGGATAGGATAAGTGTTATGATTGCGTAAGTAGTTGATAGCAAGACTTGTTGGAGGCGATTCCTCATCGAATGCTTGGCTTCTTACCTTACTCTCTAGATCGTTAGCCACTTCATAAATGCTAGTGCGGCAGCAACCTCACCACTTACCCCTTCCTTACCGTAAACTACTAGTTGTCCTAGAATGACGAGTGATGAAGTCCTTGCTGGGTCAGATGACCACTACAGTTGGATGCTGAGTACCTCTGTACTCATGATACTACCCCCCAAACTCTTTTCAGGGTCTTGATCGACAACAGGTATGGTGATCGACGTTTCGCGTGGAGACTCGACGACGACTAGTTAGGAGGATCCCGGCGGAGGGCCTGGACCCGTGTGGTTATGGGATCGATGTTTTTCTCTTTGCCAGTAGGCTTTTGCTTGTAGTCTGTACTCAGACATATATCTTCCGATGTTGTATCGTATTAAGGCAGTTGTATGCCGATTGTATGAGATGTTGTATCCTTGTATCTGTAATGTTGTGATATCATGTTGGAAATCCGGGGCGTATGACTTCGTCATATGTCGCGGTGGGACCGATATGTGCTTCGTCCCCGGATCTGGATGGAAACGTCTAGATCTGGAACAGTACCGCATATCGGGCCTTGCAGAAAGTTGCTTAGTTTCTCGTGTAGTTTAATAAAATGTACTTGTTTGCCATGTTTGACTTTGTTTACATGTTGTTTACTTGCTAATTACAACCCTTGCCACTGTAAACTATAACTGCAATAATTTTTTAACCGTTGCTCTGTTTAAAATGTTTCTTATATGTAACTTGACTAGAATTGCATGTATATTGTGTTTATGCTGCTCTTGCTTGATAATAAAAATAATAAAGTTTAATTTAGGGGCAGAATAGTACCAAATTCCTTTTTTTATCGTGGGGTCCGCAATAGTTTGCCATGTCTAGGATTTCACCCCACTTAAATTGACTAGCTTAGGTAGTTTATTTATGCTTCACTTCTTGCCATGTTTGTGTGCTATGCCATGCTTCTGTGCTTTGCCATGTTAACAACCTTGTTCACCCTGAGTAGCTAAACAACTTGAACCATCGTAACGTGCGGTATCGTCGTGTGTGACGAGTACTCCACTTAACCTGTTAGTAACCGCTCTCGACGGTAGGTGCGATGTCTCGTGTTGCCTTCTTGTTGAGGCTTGCTCATGTTTGCCTCGTAGTAATAGAGTGCTTGCTCGTTGATTGATTTCCAATGTTTATCGTCTTGTGTGCTTCCGCGGGTACCTCTCAGAGACGAAGCGAACTTACGATCGACTACACCTTCGGAACCCGACTTAACAACAGGAAAGGACTATACATTACTTATGATCCATTCTATTTCAACCAGCGGTTTGCATGCTAGTCTAGGTTAGGTTCGATGTTTGATCCTACCACATGTTTACAGCCTCTTTCAAACCGATACAGCCATGTCCCCTCCCAGAAAACCATGTACTGCTATGTTATTATTGCTCGTTGCTCAGCCCCAGCTTAGTATGCATGCTTAGGATGCTACGATGTTACCTGTTACTCCTTGGTTTGGGATATCACATTATCATTAATATATTGTTGCTGATGATATGATTATTATAATGTTGACTATATTCGATGAAGGATGGAAGGTCTAGGCTATCCCGCCCCGACGCTTTGTTCCATTCGAGTCACCTAGGACCCGAGTTCCGGGTATTGGTTTTAAGACTGAGCGTGCCTAACCGCGTGTGAGATTTTATGGGGTCCCATTTTCTTACCTACCTAGCTTCAAACATTTCTAGTGGTGGCCCAAGATGATTTACCATTTGAAACTGTGTGTGTGCTGGTCGGCCGCCAGTAGTTTTCAAACAACCCGGGCTAGCGGAGACATGGTTTCTCTAGTTGGTCCACCCCAGGGAGCTAGGGGGTTGTCCACATCTGTTTGGGCAACTAACCCGACCTCATCCAGACGGTAGAGGCCGATTCGAGAGCGCACCCGGCTTTTGAGTTGAGAGGGACTTGTCGTTTCGGATCTCTTGGAACTAAATCATAAAATGGTTGCATGTGATGGGTAGCAACTGAGAGAGATGGGCGTGCGTGCGAAGCCTTGTAATGGGCAGTTGGTACACCCCTGCAGGGTTAAATCTTTTCGAGAAGCCGTGTCCACGGTTATGGACGACTTGAGACCTACTCCTTGTTCATAGACTACAACAACTGAGATAATCTTAATATAACTTGATCAAAGTGTGTGTGTGCCTTGACTGCTTCTTCTTCATCGGGATGCGAAGAGGAGGACAAGGATAGGATAGGTGTTATGTTTGCGTAAGTAGTCGATAGCAAGACTTGTTGGAGGCGATTCCTCATCGAATGCTTGGCTTCTTACCTTACTCTCTAGATCGTTAGCCACTTCATAAATGCTAATGCGGCAGCAACCTCACCACTTACCCCATCCTTACCGTAAACTACTAGTTGTCCTAGAATGACGAGTGATGAAGTCCTTGCTGGGTCATATGACCACTACAGTTGGATGCTGAGTACTTTTGTACTCATCATACTACCCCCAAACTCTTTTCAGGGTTCTTGATCGACAACAGGTATGGTGATCGACGTTTCACGTGGAGACTCGACGACGACTAGTTAGGCGGATCCCGGCGGAGGGCCTGGACCCGTGTGGTTATGGGATCGATGTTTTTCTCTTTGCCAGTACGCATTTGCTTGTAGTCTGTACTCAGACATATACCTTCCACTGTTGTATTGTATTTGAGGCAGTTGTATGCCGATTGTATGAGATGTTGTATCCTTGTGTCTGTAATGTTGTGATATCATGTTGGAAATCCGGGGCATATGGCTATGGCATATGTCGCGGTGGGACCGATATGTGCTTCGTCCCCGGATCTGGGTGGAAACACCTAGATCTGGAACAGTACCGCATATCGGGCCTTACATGTTACTCCTCGGTTGTGCCAAGGAGTGGGTACGCACACCGGTGTGACGCATTAGGATAATTGTTTAGTGTTGTGTATTGTGATTCCTCGATGACACACCACTTCTACTAGCTAGATAGTGCCTTCTTCAGGGCGTTCATATGTTTTTTTCCGATGTAATTTTCTCTCTTGTGCGGTTTTTTGGTCCGGATTTCCTTATAAACGAGGTCAACTTGTTAAGATTTTCGATCTGATTTTCCTTATAAACTGAATCACTTTGAGAAATATTTTCAGGTGAGGACTCTCTTCTCTCCGGTGACCGTTCAAAAAAAAGTCATGCTGAAAGAGTAATGACATTACAATATTGATTAGAATGTAACGTCATTTTATTTTTTTCTTAATTAATGGATGAGATAAAGTTTATGCCTCCATTACAACCCCCTAAGGGCTTGTTCGGTTCAAGAGGATTTGAAGGGGATGGACAGGGATTGTGGGGGATTAAATCTTCTATAGGCCTAATTCCCCTCCAATCCTCTCCAAACCTCTAGGGAGGAGGTTGAACCGAACAAGGCCTAATGGTAGAGCCGCTACACCCTCTCGCGTCGTCTTTAGCGATTACTCTCTCTGTCCCCTAATATACTAGATGATACCCCGCGCATAACATAATGGAAAACTTTTTCGATGCATGTTGAGCGGGCCTATGATGAGTAGAATGTTTAGTGAGGTGAAATGTATATGCAAGTTGAATAAATAGAAGTAGTGGAGATTAATTAATAATGCAAAACTCTTTCCATGCATTCTATGGTGGGCCTTGATGAGGTGGCATGTGTGCATGTTAAGATAATTAGAATAGTGGGGATCAACTTCTTAAGAATGTAAGATGTAAGATGTAAACTGTAAGATATCCTTGTTTAGCAAGTTAAAACGGAGGAAGTAGAATTCTTCTCGTCTCCGTCGATTGCCATATGCCTCTTAAATCTTAGCAATGGCACTTATCGGTGTTGTCTCGCAGCGAACTCTCTTGCCGGCTCGATCTGCTGAATAGTGGTAATCGTCTACCGTTATCAGCATTCAGGGCAACCAGGAACCGGCCTACTCGAGCTAGAGCCGCCGCCGTCGGAAGAAGAAAGACGTCAACCGCATTCGTTTTCTCCCAGCAACGACCAACCAAATTGTAGCTAACCCCATAACTGAAAACGATAGAGATGGGGGTACGTACTAGGTACTCCGGCACTAGAAGATCGAGTCGATTGAGCCGCAGGCACATCGGAGTCATCGACGAAGTCGATCTCCATGGACAAATGTTAATGGTGGATCGTACGTAGCATCATCCATGGCCATGCACGTACGACAGCTCCAGCTGAACGTGCGTACGTAGGGTCTCGATCAGCTGTCCATTTCAAGACTAGACGAGGCGGCCGATCGAAAACCCCATCTCTTATACGTACCGCGAGCAGCACGCAGTTAATTACGTAGCTAGACAGCAGTACCACGTAGAGTGACATAGCTATGTTCACCAATTAAAAGCATAGTATATGTCGATCCGCCATTAAGGGATCTCTAATCTCCATCGGTTAGAGCATCTCCAGCCGCGCCCCAAGAGGCCTTCAAGACGGCGAAAATAGCGTCAGGTGGAGGAAAATCGCCCAGCCGCGACCCGAAGAGCCCAAATAGCATCGGATTGGGTCGAAATTGAGTCCGGCGATCCCAAGCCAAACCCGTCGCGCTGGGGATAGCTTGGGGTCGCCGGATGAAAGGAAAACGCGCGAAGGGAAGGAAAGCGCGCGCGATTTCGCGCGCGCCTCGCGCCGTGCCCCACCTGTCGGCGTATGAACACGCGTTGTCGTCATCCTTTCGCCTCGGCTTCCCCGCACCTGCCGCCGCCGCAGTGAATCAATGCGGCGCCGGTGACGAGTCCAATCGCCGCAGAGAGCATCAATGCGGCGCGTTGAGATACCCAACGATCCGTCGACCGCGCCGCCGCGTGTCCCTCCGTCTGTTCGCGTTCTTCCCCGCTATAAAAAGGGCCTCGCCGGGGCGCTCTAGCCGCGCATCATCTCGAGCTCTCCTCTCTTTCTCGCCTTCTCTTCTCGAGCTCTCCCCTCTTTCTCGCCATGGCCGATGACAACCTCGCCCGCAACGGCTTCAGGAGCCGCAACCTGTCGCAGATGGAGGCGCTCCTCCTCGCGCAGGCCGGCTACCCATGCCCGCCGGACACTATGCCACCCCACGGGTGGGTGCTATCCGCCGGCGGGGTGCCGGTGCCTCCAGTGCCTCTAGTGGGCACCAGCGCGTTTCGCCGGGAGGTGGACGCCGTTCGCGCTACGATGACGGCGGCAGAGCGCGCCGACCCCGACAACGCGCCCAACAACACGCCGGCCTGGGAGGCGTACTTCACCTCCCGGGGAGCCCAGGCCGTCGCCTCCACCAACGGCCTGACACCGGTTGTTGGTCGCAACAACCGCGACGGGCGACTCCGGTGGTGGAGCGCGCAGGGCCGCACGCTGGAGTACGTGATGCGGTACATCGAGAACGGCAACGCGCCGCGTCTCGATTACCCACCGCTGGGCTACGGGGCCGCCCGCCGCTCCTACAGCCGCGCCACGCCAATGTGGGCGACGCTGCCGCGCGACGACGGCGGCTCTTCTTCCTCCTCCGGCGGCTGGCCTTCGCGCTCCACCGGCTCCCATTCATCGGGGTCAGCATTCTCGTCGTCGTAGTTCTTCACCCCGGTGAAGCTGGAGGTGAAGAAGGAGCCCACCCCGGCGCCTTCCGGTCGGCTCAGCCGTGGCGTCACCATCGGCACCCCATCGCCGCGGCCAAAGCACCGTGGCTTCCTCGGCTCCATTATCAGGAAGAAGGGCAAGGAAGTCGCCTCGCCTCCGCCTCCACCGACGGCCGACGACGACGACGACGAGGAGCTCGACGCCCAGCTGACGTGGGCGAGGAATGACTACCTCGTCAATCAGATGCGCCGCCAGCAGGAGGCGTTTGACCTCGACGAGGCGAAGAAGTGCGTTGAGGCGGCGAGGGCCGAGGCGGCGAAGAAGAAGTCGTCACGCGGCGCGTGAAGCAGCAGCCGCGGCAAGTGGACGCCTCCAGCGCCGCCACTCGTCGTGCTGGACGACACAGACGACGAGGAGGAGGAGGAGGTGCCGCTGCGGCTGCGCAGGAGAAGGGGTCACTCGGCGGTGGGACCTGTGGCGCGCAGGCCGGTATCAAGCCGGAGCCAAAGGATGGCGGCGACGACGACGATGGCGCCGCCGGCGGTACTGCTGTAGGCGGCGCCCAGGAAGACGTCCATGGACGCCCTCTACGCCTTCTTGTTCCAGCCCTAGTCTAGTTTTTATTTTATTTTTCGTCGTTTATGTAAAATATGCCCGAACTTTAATGAAATAGGTCGAGGTTGGTCAAAGTTTACTTGGTTTGGCCAAAATTTACTTAAAATTGGTCGAAATTTGACGAATTTGGGGATATCTTGGGGCCGCGGCTGGGTAGCCGGTCCCCCCCCCCTCCCCCCAAGCAACTATCGCCGCCGAATGACCCTCAAGCGGCGCTAAAATAACGTCAAAAATCGCCTTGAAGGATGAACAGCTGGATATGCTCTTAGCTTGTCCGCGTCATCGATCTAGGATCGTAGTAAGAGAGAGAGAGAAAGAGCGCGCATCCAATGCTACAATTTATGACCTTTTGTGCGGCGGTCGGCCGTTTTCTCGATTCCATCGACGATGCTGATTGCATGCAAAGGGTTTGTGTGAGAGAGAGAGACCCAAGCAGTTCATATAATCAGGCGTCAAGTTCTTTAATTAGACTAAGGCCTCTCCCTCTCATCTTCGCAGCCACTGCGTGTGTGGTACAAGGTCAGCGTCAGATGACTTGTCTCATGGAGGAAAACGACCATGCACCTGATCACGACAGATTCTTAAATTGCACGTACGCTTGTAGTGTTACCGTGCGTACGATAAATTCGTCCCATAAATAAATTCGATTCAACGGTCATTAGGTATACAGACCTTCAAATCTTTCACATCTGTTTGGATTGAACTACTCAAATAAATTTTATATCCAACGCGATGTTATATCTGTCTGCGGACCGGTTCGCCTGATCCTTTTCCCGCTATCTAAACTAATCCTGGATTAGCTTTGCAGGAGTCCGGACCACAAATATGTACGACTCCGACGTCCCCGGCCCACTAAAATCCTCCTCCCGACTTAGTTTTCCCCACTCCATCATTGCTTCCTTTTGTTGCTCTGATCCACACTCATCTCACCCCATTATGGTTGTGTTCTTCGATCGACGCCCAACATTACCGGACCTATGCAACATTTAAAAGTGTGCCTACCGCCTGATACTGCGTCGGCACCCACCTCGTTTCTATCAGTACTCAGGTACACTGCATTTCCTTGATGTCACCGTCGATGACGAATAACATGTTCGACAAGTATTCGATCAAATGCAAGAAAAGAAGGCAAATCGTTTACACTGATGCGTTGTTGACTTAAACTAAGGAAGCGACTTCTGTCGGATGGCTTCTATCTATTTTTAGTAGAGCTTCATTTTAATTGAATTCGATGAGTGATTAAAATTTATGAACGCATTATGCTACTTTATATTATTTATGAACTAATAATGCTATTTATGGACGAATTATGCTACTTTCTATAATGATTTTGAGCATTCTTGACTTAAAAATAACTGGGGGCGTTGGATGGTCGGTTCTCGCATCAGTGTCTGCGGACTTCTCGGACAGGTCCGTCGATGAATGCGGGGTCCCTTTTAGAGGATATCCTTGGAGATGCCCTTACGAGACAGAGATTTTTCGAAGGGGCGAGAGGTATTTTTTAGAAAGTCGGGGCGATGGGTACGTAGCCTGATAGTCATTATCTGAGGTGGGACGGCTGGCGGGCATGTCGTCCAATCTTTCCCAGTATGTATGCTCTACCTTCATGGCGACCCAGTTGTGGCCATTCCGCTAGGCTAACGTTGTAGCCGAGGAGGACTCCATGGAGATGGAGGACGAGCTTCCTACACCGCCGTCGTCCGCCACCTTTGGCGAGTTCCTCATCGTTTCCATGTGGGACCTTCATTGAAGGTCTTCTTCGTCCTTATAGACTGCCTCGGAGCTCCGCTCCCTTCCTTGTTCTGTCATGTTTCGTGTTGAAGCTAATTTTGGCAGATTTTTGAATATGGTTTCCCGGCGGGATGAATAGATTGAAGGGGAAGTGGTAAATCAGATTTACCTAGGTTCAGACCCTCGGTATCCAGGGAAAATATTATTTTCTACTCGTGTTGTATTATTGCGATGGGGTGTATTAATACACATTACAAATAAGGGATTGAACTTGTCTAACTTGAGGTGTCTATGTGCCCTATTGATTAGCCCTGCCCCTTCTCACATACGTTGTTGGGGGCTTAGGGTTTACAAGATCCTAATAAGTTACATCAATCGAAGGAAGTCCTTCATAGATAAGGCTTCCTTGTCTTGAACAACAAGGCTTCCAAAATATTCTTCTGTATGGACCCTGGATTGGCATGATGTGTCATGGTGAAAATCGACCTAGGGTCCTCGTACCGGCCCAATTAGGCGACACCCAATAAAGAGAGGCACCCCCCTAGGACATACGACCACCAGTAGCCCATGATTCATCCTTCGAGCTTGGCTTGCTTCACTGTTGGTTGATCAAAACATTTTCTTATCATTTCCTTGTCCAAATTGGGAACCGGTTCTATAAACCTCCACTGAAAGTGAAGTCCTGCAGCTGACCGGACTGCCTTCCAAAGTTGCCCCACCTATTGAGAGTCCTCATCAGATATTTAATTATTTGTGAAGTAAGCCAGTTTGACGAAAATATTTCTCGCCATGCCGACCTCTATGGGCCAAAGTTTTCATGAAGTACTTGGTAATTCATTAGATCTAGTCCTAGTCGTGAACCACATGGTCATGTTGGACGCCGATCAACGTGGCGTGTGTCAGTGAGTTGAGTCCCCGATGCTTCTCTAACGTATCTACCTTTTCAATTTCTTTTGGCTTTTATTTTTTCCTCTAATTTACATGCTTTGGATGAAATTAACTTAGACTACCCTTGTTTTCAGCAGAACCCTCATGATGTTATTTTTGTGTGGAAATAAAAGTTCTCAAAATTCCCCGGGAATTTTACCAAATTATTTTTTGAATATATAAATAATTTAAGAAGCGGCAACCATCCGAGAGGAGCCAGGGGAGCCACACATACAGGTGGCGCGACCACCTCCCTAGGGTGCACCACCTACCCGTGTGGCCCCCCTGGGCACCACCTTCCATTGACTCCTTCACTACAAATTAAGATCCCCGGAAAAACCAGAAAAAATTATCATCGCATTTTCCATCACGGAGCCGCTCGAACCTATTATTCTTCAGCTGGAGCCCTAATCTGGAGTCTATTTTGGGCTAAGGAGAGTGGTATCGATTCGTTCTTATCATCATCACCACTCCTCCTCCATCACCAGTTTCATGTTGCACATGTGTGAGCAATTTTTTGTAGGCATAGGAGGTAGATGAGATTGGATGTGATTTATTATGTAATTGTTGTTAGATTTTTTAGTGCTTGATCCCTAGTATCCACTATGTTTTGAGATATTGATGTTGTTATGACTTTTCTATGCTTAATGCTTGTAACTAAGGCTGGAGTGCCGTAATTTCTGATCTGAACACTCTATATTTTCATGAATATATATGAGTTCGAATTCTATATTGCATTTTATGTGCACCTGTTGTGTTTCGGAACCATATATCCCAAAGTGAAAATAGGTAGGATATCGATGGGGATGACTACAATTTGAGGATTATATGTGTTCACTATGCATTAATGCTTTGTTCCAGTTCTCTATTAAAAGGAGCACCTTACTTATCCTTATTTTCCCTTAGGACCATGCTGCCACAGAAAGATAGGATAAAATAGGTTATGCAAGTTCTTCTTATAAGCATATATGACCATTCATGAAACACATGCCTACATATGGCTGATGAATTGGAGCTATTATGTGTCGCTAGGTTACCACCATTGCATATTGATTCTCATCCAAAACACTCATCATTTACTCCATTCCTACTATTTGTTTCTATTGAATACTATTGCTGAAAGTTACTACTACCGCTACTTTACTATGATCTCGTTACTACTGCTACTACTCTGCTACTATTGTTACTATACTATTGCTATCAAATTGATGTGCTACTAATACATTCCTGCAAGGAAGATATCTCTTAGGAGTCGTTGAATTGTCAACTCAACAACTAAATCTTAAAAATATTCTTTGGTATTCCTTGTGTTGAATCTATAAATTTGGGTTGAAATACTTCCTTCGAAGACTGTTACGATCCCCTATACTTGGGGGACATCAAGATTATTCTCTAGCGTCGTTGCCAGGAGCATAGCTTTATTTGCTAAGTCCATTTGAGAGTATTATATGTTTTGTAGGCTTTGTTCGGTTGCTCCAGGTGGTATACTTCCACTAGAGGTTTGGAGGGGATTTGGAAATATTTTAACTTGTGGAGGAATTAATCCTCCTCAATCTCAACCAAACCCCTTCAATTCCCTGCCAACCGAACATGGCCGTAATAAATAATCTGAAGGATCCCAAACTCAAGATCATGCCCTCTAAGACAAGAGGAGGTAAGAATCTGCCTTCTATCTCTACTATTGATTCACCTTCTCTTGTGAGTCAGTTTGATACTCCACCACATTTTTTTCATGCTATTGCCTATTGATGACACTTATGATATGCTTGATCCTTATATATCGCTTGGTGAACTACTTGATTCTCATATTGGTAGAACTGATGAAACTGGAAATAATGAAGATTGTGAAACTCTTGCTACTATTCATGATGCTATTAGAAGTAAATTGCCTAATACGCATGCTACACCACATGTGCTTGATCTTGAATTTGTTGAAGAATTTATGAATTATGATGGCTCTTTGGTATGCAAGGTTTGATTGATATCATGAAAAATAAACTATGAACAAAATGGTGAAACTTGATCCTACATTTGCTAGTTCTGTTATATTTATTCCTGATAAGGACTATGAATTCTTTATTGATCGTCAGCTTATTACTTTGCTTGAATTTGTTCCCTTCCATGGGTATGAATGTGAAACTATTGTTGCACACTTAACAAGACTTTATGATATTGCAACCCTACGGTCAGGGAAGCGAACAAGCGGCGACAAGGCTCCAAACACACCATCAATGACGAGGCTTGCGCGTCCATTGTTGGCAGCGGGAAAACTAGTGGCGTGTGATGTTGTTGTACTCGTCGCATGTTTTCACATTTTTAGGGAAATGATTGCGGGAGGGAAGGGAGCAAAGCCGAGGACTTGATCTAATGGTTAGAAGAGAGTGCATCAGACGCTCGTGGTGTGACCAATTGAAATTTTGGCCGATCAACTGGCGCCTAGCTCTCGCAAGAATTATATCTCGGTTCACGTCAGTTGGAAGAAACTCTCGCGTCGAGTTTCTACTCCCTCACACTGTTTCTGCGCCGACCCAGTTCAACTTTTTTCTGTTATAGTTTCTTTTGTTTTTTTCTTTTGATTTTGTTTGTATCTCTATGGTTTTGTCCGGTATTTTCATTTTCTTTGATCTCCTATGAGTTTTCTTCTTTTTTTTCTTTTTTTCTTTTCTTCTTCTTTTTCTTTGTGTTTCTTTCATGGGTTTTATTTGTTTTCACAGTTTTCTTAGTACATTTTCTGCATACATCTGAAACATTTCATATATGCATGTTTAAAAAGAATTAAATACATGACTAACATTTTTGAAAACTTGAATTTTCTGATGTCTACGTTTTCCATATATATTATATATTTCAAAATTTTATTTTAGGGTTTTTATCATTTATGTCACTAGTTGTGTCACACTACTCACTTTTGCCATTAAATGCCCACTTTATTTTAAACTTTTAAACTACTGGCATACATTTATTTATTTTGGAAATACGTTATTAAACTTTTATGTATACATAGGGAACATTATATGTCGGAATGTTTAACATTTTTCAAATACATGATCAACATTTCGTAAAGATATTTAATTATCAAAAATGTCCACCATGCTAAGAAACTGTTATGAAAAACTTGTTTACCACATGTTCAACCTTTTTATACAAGTTTATAATTGTTTAAATACATGATCCACATTCTTCATATACATTTAATAGTTTTTGAAATACATGATCAACATTTTTTTCCGTACACATTGAATATATTTTTCATATACATGGGAAATATATTTATACATATTTTAAAATTTTCGAATGATTCTTTGATATTAATAAATAAATGATTAACTTCTTTCCTACACATTATATATTTGTATATATTTTTTGTATACATGAGATTTTTTCTATACACATTTACAACAGTTAAATGGTTGATTAAAAAATTAACTACTTTATGTGAAGTTGTGAACTATATTTTTTTAATTATATTTAGAATATTAGAAAGTATAAATGAGAGTAAAAATGAAAGAAAACGTGAAAAAACCTTTAAAAATGTTGTGGCGTGTCGTCTCGGATGCACCATCCTTCTTCAGCGCGAGGAACTCAAAACAATTGTTATCCAACGCGCGCGCGCGCGTGTGTGTGTGTCATAAAGGGGAACTTTCGGCGGTGGAATCGCCTGGTTGGGCCGGCCAATTTACAACCGGCGATTTTTGTTTCATCGAAATCACTAACTAAAGAGTACTCGTTGTAACGAACGCGCTCACTTTTTCCGCAATCGAAAAATAACGCTCAGTGCGCGCCAAGTGGCACGATCTGACGGTCCTCTTTTCTCTTTTTTTGTAGGACGCGGTGTACCTTTCACGCAAGTACATTCATGCCACCACGGAAGGTACGGTCGTGCCTTTTTTAAAAGCACGAGCCGTGCCTCTTTTTTAGAAGCACGTTAGTGCCTCCCGCGAAAGCAAATTCGTGTCTCTTTTTTTAAGGCACGCGGGGTGCTGTTTTTTAAAAGTACGCAGCGTCTCTTTCACCGAAAGCAGATTCGTGCCTCCATAAGATGCACGATCGTGCTTCTTTTTATTAAAAAAAACATTTTAAATTTTATTCCACCAAAACACAAAGAAAAAGCGTATGAAAATTGGAAAAGCCATTTTTTCTTGAAAAACATATTTTAAAGACCGAAAATACATACACAGAAAAATAAATCCCGAGGAAACGCTGAGGACGCGATACGTGGCACGGTGTGAGCCTAGGAAAGCATTCGCTGCATGGACCGCAAAGGAGTACTCGCTAGTTAGTCGCGCTCCTTTTCATCTTCCGGTTATTTATTGATTTATAAGTTTTTTTATTTTTTGGCTTGGTCGGTTATTCTTGTTTTCTTATTCTATATAATAAAACAAATTTATAGTTAAAAAATATCAAGTTTAATGTATATTAACAAAGTTCATTCTGTAATAAAAATTTGATCACTGCGTATTAAAAGAATTTTCATGTTATAAAAAACTCAGTGTATAAGAAAAAATATTGTATAGTAATAAACATTCAATATATGTATAACAAAAAAATCAATGTGCATTTCAAAAAAGTTAAAGATGTTACAAGATTATTTATCGTATCAAAATATAATAATTCAATGTATATTAAAACAGTTCATTGTGCATTAAAGAAATTGTTCAATATGTATTTAAAAATAGTTCAATATGCATTTAAAAAAATTCAACATGTTGTAACAAATAAGCTAAAAAGTAAATCTAAAACTGGAAGAGAATACAAAAATGAAATAGGAAAAAAAAAGTGAAAACAGAAAGAAGGTAGAAAAAACGCAGTGTGGACCGGCCAACCTAACTGGAAACCCTTTTACGAAAAGTCACGGTGCGTCAGATAACATTTGCGATGAAGCAAGAGATAGGGGGCAAAAGTGTTCTTATTAACTCAAGCTCATATGAGCTCTTTGTGAACTGTAATAAAATTGAAAAAAATTGAAACAAAAAATGAAAAATCTGGAATTTTTTTGTGACAAACATTGTCAAAAAATTTACATGTGTGCAATAATTCGTTAAGAGATCACATTTGTGAATGTGTGGATAAAAAAACAAAATCAATGCTCCAAAATGAATTGAAAAATAGTCTTTTTTGAGCATTCATTTTTTGTTCACCCGCACCTCCACAAATGTGGTCTCATAACGAAATTATGCACACATGTAACACTTTTCTCAATGTTTACCATAATTTGTTATTAGATTTTTAAAATGTTTTTTCAATTATTTCTGTTTTTTTTTGCTCACCCGAGCTCATGTGCTATCTTTGCCATATCTAAATTATGTGATGAAGCTAAGGTAAAACTATTTTATCGACCATTATATTGTACATGGCTACATGCCCTTACATCTATTTTACATTGATGCCATTTTCGTGGAGGTCATCAGGCGTGTGATTCCTCCTTGCAAAGTCTATCACGATGAAAGGAAACTTCTTGGTACGGTTTGAGCTGCAGCTCTGAAGCAGCAACAGGAGTAGAGGACACCCAAATCCCCGCTCACGTCTCTTCGCAGATCGCCGGGCACTTCTAGAAGCTCGTAGCAGGAATACCGATAGAAGTTTCCTTGTTTCTCCAAGTGTCCGTCCGGCTCCAGTTTCTTCTACTGCCTACGACAGCACACGTACACTGCAGTTCCTGGTCAGTTCCTCCTATCTTGGAAATGCAGAAAAATCACTCTTCGCTGCTGCTCGGAGCGCAGAAACGAGTTTTGCAGATGAAAACAAGTTAAGTTGAATCCAAACGTGGAAGGTGCGAACGAAATATCCATGCCATCCCTCCCTCCCTCCCCCAAAGAATGAAGAAACCTGCAGGACGGCGAGGACGCACGCGGGCAGGGAGGACAGATGGCGCCCAAGGAAGCTGAATCCTCACCCCAAACACCTGGTGGTGATCGGGTTCCGTGGTACTTTCTGCGTGGATTCTACCGGACCGGCCAGATGGCAGGCCGTGGGCAAGGTAGCTCCAGCCGGCGACAGGTGTCTCCCGACGGCGACGGAACTCTCCACGGTGCACTTTGGCCTGACCGACCGTCGCACTAGCCGCGGCGGGACTGTCGAAAAAGAAACGGGTACAGTTGTTGGGTACGTAGACGGGAGGGACATCTCTCGGAGGCAGCGCGTCGGCCGCATGTTTTGCTGGTCCCATTGTGGTGCTCGTCGGTCGCCGGCTTACGTCGTCGGGCGGATACTCTGCTGCTACGTGCACCGATGGTGGTGTTGCGTTTAGGAGGAAGCTGGGCCGGACCTTCCTTCAGCTGTCCATATCTCCCCGCCGGATCTCTTGGCTGCTGGTAGTGAGTGCAGGAGTTCGTTCGCAGCTGCTCTGCTAGTGACCTCCCTTTTTCTTCTTTCATTTTCTTTTTAAGAAGGGATAAGTATATTATTAGTCCTTAAACTCTTTCAAAAGTATATAATTGGTCCCTTAACTTTAAAAAGTATAGAATTGGTCCCTCAACTTTGAAAATCGGTTATTAGTCCCTCGTGTCGCTTCGCCTGACTTTCTACTAACATGGAATGTTATAAATAAAAAGAGATAAGAGGGGGAAGGTTGTGCGCTGTCTATGACCCTCACCACACTCCCCTTCGCCACTTATGACGCTGTCTCATTGATGGACAAGCAAAGCAGCAACACTGCATGTTTGTTCGTGATGGATGTGTCATATGCATGTCGTACTTTGTCGATGGTAGGCGGCGAGTGCCGTAGGTAGCGCACAACCTTTCCTCGCTCCTTTTTTTATTTTTAACAATCCACGCCGGTAGAAAATCATCTGAAGCGATACGAGGGACTAAAAGTAACCGATTTTAAAAGTTAAGGGATCAATTCTATACTTTTCAAAATTGAGGGACCAATTCTATACTATCGAAAAAGTTTAAGGACCAAAAATATACTTATCCCTTTTAAGAATATAAAGAAGGGCGTCGTCCCGTTTCATGCCTGCCTGCAAAGAATAAAGGGTTGTTTGCTTTCGCAATTCTGACAGGTCTTGGTGAGGATTAAAAACCATATAGAACACCGACTTAAAACTCAGACGTAATTTATTTTAATTCAGATAAATTTACATAAACCAATCATATTTCATGCAAACTGAATTATAATCTAGTCTAAAACTACGTCGGTTCTCGTGCTCAGCGATTGTTAGCTCCATAAATTAAAGTTGTTTTAGTGTTTTTTCGGGGTGTCTGCTTAGAAGCCCTCGAAATTCGACACTAGATGTAACAACCCAGATTTCACAAAAATTAAAATTTTTGTTTTCGGTGTGAATTGTTTGATTGTCTGATTTGTTTGCAGTGTGTGCATCCCTGATTTATCGATCGGCGATTATTTCCCCCCTCTTATCTCGTACCGGACGGAGACCGACCTTTGCCACCCTGACACTCGACCTTTGCGACACCGGGTTTCACCCAATCACCGTCGCGAAACCCGCACGAGACCAGCCGCAACCAACGGAACGAAAACCCCGTTTAATAATTAAACGGGTTATTTTTATAGCGCGCCGGAAAGTGTTTTCGGAACGGTTCCAGCGCGAGGTGAACGCCGCCGGCTCGACGCGCTGATTGCACAGTTCAAAGTTTTACCCGAATCGGAGGTCCTGAGGACACCCGACGGTCAGAAACGTAAATATCGCGCGTGAGAGAAAAACCCGGGGATGTTTTTGCAAACTGCCAGCCACCTGGTCTATATAAAGACAACCACACTCCCACCCCTTTCTAGGGTTTACCTAGCCACAAAATTGCAGCCACCCCCTCCACTTTGCCCCAAAAACTACCCCATTTTCGCACTAAACCCTAGCCCAGATCTGGACATCAACCCCAGGCGATCTGGACCGTCAGATCTGGCGATCCGACGGCCCAGATGTGCCCCAGCCCCCACCTCCTCTCTCCCTCTCTCTCCTCTCCACCCGCGCCCGTGGAGGCCGCCGCCGCCTCTTTCCGCCGGCGAGGCCGCGCCGCGCCACGGCCGCCAGGTCCTCTCCTCCTCCCGTGCGCCTCCCCTTCTCTCCTCCTAGCCTTCACCTCCTCCCTCTCCTTCCTCGCAGGTCGCAGAAGCCAGCCGCGGGCCGCCGTTTGGCCATGGCCGGCGAGCCGAGCTCGAGCTCGCGCCACCCCGCCCGCAGAGCTCGCCTGCGCCATCCGGCCAGATCCGGTGCCGCCTCCCCTCACCTGCCCGCTGGCGTCGAGATCCGCCGCCTCCTCGCCGGTGGCCGGTGCCACCATGGCCGCGGCATGCTCCGGCCAGGAGAAGCCCGACCACCCGGCCTCCACCAACCGGCGCCAGGTGGGCCGCGCCCACTCCAGGCCCAGCTCCCCTCCAGGCCACCAGCCCAACCGCCTCCAGCAGCCGGCCAGTGGGCCGATCCCAATAAGGGGTGAGGCCCATTTTTTTTCCTTCCCTCCGCTCAAATTTTCTAAGTCTGGTAAAATTGTGTCTGCTGTCCTGTTTTGCAACATTAATTCTCGTTGACTCGTAGGTCCAAATGAAGTGATTCTTTTTTTTGGTTGTGCTTTGTGTGCTCTAGAGTTCAACTTTAGGAAGTTATTTATTTTGAGGTCGTCTTGAATATGTAATTGTGTGTTGAACAGGGCACCAGATCGTTAAGTTGCTAATCTGCTGTTAACTACTGCTGCTGTTATTTTGTTCAAACTTTGGGTGATGGTTGTGTCAAATCCATGAGGCCTATTGGATTGATTCCTTTTCCTATGTGTTAAGCATCATGTGTACTTCATTCCCATGCTTTAACTTGTCATGTTTGGGTGCTTTAGCTATATTAAATCTTGCTCCAAAGTGGTGACCCTGATGTTAATGTGCTGCTGTGCTTTAAACTGTTAATTAGTTGCAACTTCGGGTGACGGTTGCGTCGCAACCGTTTATCGGAATTGAGTGATTTCAATTGCATATTGTTAAGCATCATGTCTACTTCCATTATATGTATTGCATTGTCATGATATGCTTGCTGGTCATATAGTTATTGAGCTCCAAAGTTGCTATGCTGCTGTTTTTGACAGCCACCTCTGTTTTTCTCTAAGTCTGTAACTTTCCGATGCCATGTTGCATGCTTAATATCTTTTGATCTGTTATGCCTATGACCTTGATTCTTGTTTGTACCTGGTCACCATCATGTCTAGTTCATGCTCATATATTGCTATGTCATGTTGCTGCACTTTTGCATATAGTTTTGCTCCTGTTTATACAGCCTAAAAATAACAGTTTCTGCCATGTTTTCCTGATTTTCACTAAGTCCTTGACCAGTAATGTTTTATTGCATTTTGCTTGGGCTATAATTAGTTGTTCATGATGCCTATTTGCATGATTCCTTTTGCCATGCCTTCCCTGCCATGTCTACTTTGGTTGCATATCATTTGCGAGCATGTTTGCATTCATTATCCTGTTTATGCATTGCTCTAAAGTGTGCTACCTGATCTTTGGCAGATTGTGTTCCAACTTGTTTTGCTTGTATCTTTTTAACCGTAACTCCGTTTGGAGTTTTCTTTGTATGTAACTTGATTAGTTTTTGGTGTACTTTGTGTTTATGCTATTGTTTTCTATTGTTAACAAACCTAAAATATGGTTTAGGACATAACAGTACCAAATGTTTTAATTGTCGTGGGGAACTTAGTGGATGCCATGTTTAGGTTGTGCCTCGCTTAAATTGACTAGCATAGATAGTTTCCTTTATGCCTCACCTCTTTCCATGTTTGAGTGCTATGCCATGCTTGAGTGAGATGCCATGTTAACAACATTTGTTCATCTTGTGCAGCTAAACAACTTGAACCCTTGTAAATGTGTGGTACCGTCGTGTGTGACGAGTACCCCACTTAACCTGTTAGTAACCGCTCTCGACAGTAGGTGCGATGTCTCGTGTTGCCTTATTGTTGATGATTGCTCGTGTTTGCTTCGTAGTAATAGAGTTCTTGCTCGTTGATTGCTTTCCAGTGTTTATCCTCTTGTGTGCTTGCGCGGGTACCTCTCGGAGACGTTGCGAGTTTGCGATCAACTACACCTTCGGAACCCGACTTATCACAGGCAAGGACTATACATTACTTATGATCCATTCTATTTCAACCAGCGGTTTGCATGCTAGTCTCGGTTAGGCACGATGTTTGATCCTACCACATGTTTACAGCCTTTTTCAAACCGATACAACCATGTCCCCTCCCAGCAAACCATGTACTGCTATGTTACTATTGCTCGTTGCTCAGCCCCTGCTTAGTATGCATGCTTAGGATGCTACGATGTTACCCTGTTACTCCTGGGTTTGGGCTATCATATTATTATATTGCTGTTGATGATATGATTATTATAATGTTGACTATATTCGACGAAGGATGGAAGGTCTAGGCTATCCCGCCCCGACGCTTTGTTCCATTCGAGTCACCTAGGATCCGAGTTCCGGGATTGATTTTAAGACTGAGCGTGCCTAACCGCGTGTGGGATGCTATGGGGTCCCCTCTTCTTACCTATCTAGCTTCAAACATTTCTAGTGGTGGCCCAAGCTGGTTTTACCTTTTGCAAAACGTGTGTGTGCGAGTGTCGACCTCGCAGATTTTGAAACAACTCGGGCCAGCGGAGACATGGTTTCTTTGTTGGTCCACACCTGGAAGCTTGGGGGCTGCCCACATCTGTTTGGGTAGCTAACCATACCTCGTCCAGACGGTAGAGGCCGGTTCGAGAGCGCGGTTGGCTTTTGAGTTGGATGTCGAATCACCGGGGGCCACCCGGATTTGTGCGTTGTTAGTTAGAGGGACCTATCGTTCCGGGTCTCTTGGGACTAAATCATAAAATGGTTGCCTATCATGGGTAGCAACTGAGAGAGATGGGCGTGCGTGCGGAGCCTTGTAATGGGCAGTTGGTACACCCCTGCAGGGTTAAATCTTTTCGAGAAGCCGTGTCCACGGTTATGGACGACTTGAGACCTACTCCTTGTTCATAGACAACAACAACTGAGTTAATCTTAATTATAACCTGATCAACGTGTGTGTGCCTTGACTGCTTCTTCTTCGTCGGGATGCGAAGAGGAGGACAAGGATAGGATAGGTGTTATGTTTGCGTAAGTAAGTGGATAGCAGACTTGTTGTAGGCGATTCCTCATCGGTTGCTTGGCTTCTTATCTTACTCTCTAGATCGTTAGCCACTTCATAAATGCTAGTGTGGCAGCAACCTCACCACTTACCCCATCCTTACCGTAAACTACTAGTTGTCCTAGAATGACGAGTGATGGAGTCCTTGCTGGGTCAGATGACCACTACAGTTGGATGCTGAGTACTTCTGTACTCATGATTCTACCCCCAAACTCTTTTCAGGGTTCTTGATCGACAACAGGTATGGTGATCGATGTTTCACGTGGAGACTCGACGACGACTAGTTAGGCGGATCCCGGCGGAGGGCCTGGACCCGTGTGGTTATGGGGATCGATTTTTCTATTTGCCACTAGGCATTTGATTGTAGTCTGTACTCAGACATATATCTTCCACTGTTGTATTGTATTAAGGCAGTTGTATGCCGATTGTATGAGATGTTGTATCCTTGTATCTGTAATGTTGTGATATCATGTTGGAAATCTGGGGCATATGGCAGTGTCATATGTCGCGGTGGGACCGATATGTGCTTCGTCCTCGGATCTGGATGGAAACGTCTAGATCTGGAACAGTACCGCATATCGGGCCTGACAACTTGGTATCAGAGCCTTACCGACCGTAGAATCCCTTTTCTGGCCGAAGTCGAGTCTAGACAAAAACTATTATGTAGTTATTAAGTTAGTTATCTGAGAGTAGGATTCTTTTTCTCCTTACCACTGCTCTGGTCAGGACAAGTGTCGTAAGTGTTTTATTCTCGACTTATCCCCTTTCAAAATTTAGGATCTCGATTGTGTGGAGTTTCGGAATAGTTACAATGCCTTGCTTGCAACGTATTGTCTCGATTCCGATCTCAGGTTTGGGAATTCCTGTAGTACCTTTAGCTTCTCCGGTTTCGGATATCATCTGGGTCGTTCTTTGCACTCCCTCCTTTTGCCCAGTGTTTTCACGACTTGCGTCGAAAAGCACTATCCCTTTCACCAGGTTTGGCTGTTGTTCTTCCTCTTGACACTAACGGTTTCGTTTTTCCGACGATGTCATCTCCCTGCGGAAAGTTTTCGGTGGAAGTTCATCGTCGACATGGAGCAGAGTCCCTTGTTGGTGGTGTTGAAGATCGTCGACTATTTTCTCTCCCCCCTCTCCCCGAATCGTCCTGGATCTCGGGACGAGATCCCTTGTTGGTGGTGTTGTATTGTAACAGCCCAGATTTCACAAAAATTAAAAAAAATTGGTGTGAATTGTTTGATTGTCTGATTTGTTTGCGGTGTTTGCATCCCGATTTATCGATCGACGATTATTTATTCCCTCTTATCTCGTACCGGACGGAGACCGACCTTTGCCACCCTGACACTCGACCTTTGCGACATCGGGTTTCACCCGATCACCATCGCGAAACCCGCACGAGACCAGCCGCAGCCAACGGAACGAAAACCCCGTTTAATAATTAAACGGGTTATTTTTATAGCGCGCTGGAAAGTGTTTTCGGAACGGTTCCAGCGCGAGGTGAACACCGCCTGCTCGACGCGCTGATCGCGCAGTTCGAAGTTTTACCCGAATCGGAGGTCCTGCGGACACCCGGCGGTCAGAAACGTAAATATCGCGCGCGCGAGAGAAAAACCGTGGATGTTTTTGCAAACTGCCAGCCATCTGGGCTATATAAAGACCACCACACTCCCACCCCTTTCTAGGGTTTCCCTAGCCACAAAATTGAAGCCACCCCTCCACTTTGCCCCAAAAACTACCCCATTTTCGCACTAAGCCCTAGCCCAGATCTGGACATCAACCCCAGGCGATCTGGACCATCAGATCCGGCGATCTGACGGCCCAGATTCGCCCCAGCCCCCACCTCCTCTCTCCCTCTCTCTCCTCTCCACCCGCCCCCGTGGAGGCCGCGGCCGCCTCTTCCCGCCGGCGAGGCCACGCCGCGCCGAGGCCGCCAGGTCCTCTCCTCCTCCCGTGCGGCTCCCCTTCTCTCCTCCTAGCCTTCACCTCCTCCCTCTCCTTCCTCGCAGGTCGTAGAAGCCAGCTGCGGGCCGCCGTTGCGCCATGGCCGGCGAGCCGAGCTCGAGCTCGCGCCACGATCATTGTTGCTTGATGAAGTTCAGGATCTCCGCAGACATGGCCGTCGCGCTCGTCATACCTCTCTACATTTGCCTTTTCGTCTATTGGTGTTGTTCAAGGAGGTTCATGTTGTACCTTTGACCTTCCACCCCCAATGCCGGAAAGTTGAAACCAACGGCTGCATCGGCTCCTCCTCCGCCATGACAGCGTCGAAATGGGTCCATGTCTGCTCCATTGTGATGCAGGCAAAGACCAACGCGGGCAAGGGCTGCAGCTCAACATCTGACGCTTCCTCCATGTTGGACCATCCTCGATCAACTCTGATGAGCTCGATGACAAGCCATCTTTTATTGGTCGCGCAAGGTGGGCCTGCCAGTTGCTAAAACCTACAAATATTTCCATGCATGCTGACCTAACTCACTTGTCCAAGATCATCTTATCATGCAAGTTGGAGTGTCTACTGATCCCCCCTGACCTCACCAAGCACTTGACCATCATCCCACCGAAATTCATGTTGACGAAGAACATGGGTTGCTTCTGCATGATCACTATCCAGACAATGAACAACGGGCTCACCACTAATAAGCCGTAGACCCCTTCATTGTTTCTCAACAAAACAATATCAGATACCTTGTCACCTTCAAGCTAATGACTCTTGATAGCTTGAAGGTGATCGTCTTCAACGACAACATTGTTGAGGTGATGGCCTGATGCAAGAATAATGAGTAAGCATTAACCCTGGACCGTCAGTGTATTTTCTCTGCGTTTGTTAGGGCATCTTCAATGCGGTTCCCTAAAATGGATACCGCAAATATCCATGGACCGCATCCGTATGGATCCACAGACGTGATACAAGAGTCAGTCAGCCAACCAATCATATACATTAAATACGGATATTAAAGGTGGGCCAGACTGATTAACAAGATATGACATATTGATACGTCTCAAACGTATCTACTTTTCCAAACACTTTTGCTATTGTTTTGACCTCATTCTTTCATGATTTGAACTAAACTAACCCGGACTGATGCTGTTTTCAGCAGAGCTGCCTGTATGGTTTTCTTATGTGCAGGAAAATGGATTTTTAGGTGTCTCAGAAAATACCAGGAAAATTCATAGAAAATCCACACACCCGAAGGGCCATTGTGCCAGAAGTGAGGCCAGAGGGCAGCCAAGGGGGCCCAGGCGCCCTGCTGGCGCGGCCCCACTCCTGGCTGCGCCGGGAGTCCGCCTAGGTGGGTCCTCCCCCCTCTGGTGCCCTACCGATGCCCCTATTTATTCCCATGGCGAGAAAACCCTAGAGAAGAAGTCGTTTTCCCAGTTTCCGTCGCGGAGCCGCCGCCACCCTCTGTTCTTCTTTGGGATGGCTAATCTGGAGGCGGTTTTGGCCTCCGGTGAGGAGAGATCATCACCATCGTCATCACCATCACCAATCCATCATCCCTCCATGACTTCTCCTTTCATGTGTGAGTAATTCCCTGCTGCAGGCGAAGGGGATGGTAGGGATTGGATGAGTTAGATCATGTAATAGTTCGTCAGATTATTGGGGGCATGTTGCCTATCATCTACTTTGGTGTTTATCATCTCTGCTACAACTTATTTCTCTTAATGCTTGTCACTTTGGGCCTGGGTGCCATGTTTTCAGATCTGAACCACTTATGTTTTCATGAGTTTATTTATGTTCTTGATCCTATCTATGAGTTGTATGCACCTATTATGGTCCGGAACAGGCGATACCAAAGGTGACAGCTTGGGACACCAAAGGGGATGGATTATAATTTGAGGATTCCATGTATCCATTGAGTGTTAATGCTTTGTTCCGGTGTTCTTTGATAGGAGCACCTTAATCTCCATAAGTTCCTTTTGGCCCCGTTCATAGCGGGGTGGTAGGACAAAAGATGTTGTACAAGTTCTTATTGCAAGCATGCAGAACTACCTACGGGATACATGCCTAATGTTTGATATTTTCCTAGATGATCCTTGCTTTTCGGTGTTCCTTGCCCCGTGTTAAAATCTATTACATGTTCACTCTCATCCAAGAAGCACCCAACCATCCATCTCCCTAGCCTACAGTGTTTTAATCCTGCTGGTTACTAGTTGTTATTTTTGCTGTTTTACTTTCGCTGTTGCCACCATCACTACTATATCACCGTTGCTATTAATATCTCTTTGCAATCAAGTGATGGCTTCTCGCCCTTCGTTGGTTACCCCAAGTGGAAGGTTTGAGATGTAGTGCAGCAACCGTTTTCCCTCGGTAAAGATACCAAGGTTTGTCTCCAGTAGGACTCCAGAGATGATAAGTAGGTGTCAGCCGCGCAACTGACGTGGACCTGCACACAGACACAGATAACTTTGTTCCCAACGAAGTTCAGAGAGGTTGTCAATCTCTCCGGTCTTGTTGTTTACAAAGGATAAAATGCAAGGGATAATGATAGCAAGTAAAAGCAGTAAAGTAAATAAAACTTGGAAACAGTAATGAGGATATGGACCGGGATATGTGATGTTCACTAGTGAT
This sequence comes from Bromus sterilis, assembly GCA_950022295.1. Lineage (NCBI taxonomy): Eukaryota > Viridiplantae > Streptophyta > Magnoliopsida > Poales > Poaceae > Bromus > Bromus sterilis. Next base: position 237,870,500 of record OX465599.1, on the reverse strand, counting down.
GTCTCTCTCCCAAAAGACGATAAAACTGCTATGCGAGGTAAACAAATTACAGAAGGGCAATTGACAGGATTATGAACGCACCGCAATGCTAACTATGCTACAAAAGAAAGGAAGAGGCTCAGCGGGCAGTACGCCAAAATAAGTAGACCGAAATCCATCTGCATCTACTACAAATCATCCACCTTGAGATATCTATCCAGAACATCTCGCTGGTATAAAGTTGCGAGCCCCACCCAAAGTGTAAACCCAAAGCAACAGACAACTGCATTAAAAAGAACTTTGCGTAAAGTAAACAATCCTTGTAACCGCGGTTACAAGCACCATTGTTTCCCCCCTTGTGGAAACAACACATCCCCTAGACTCATGTTTCTGTCACTCAAGCGTGTCATCGGGGGGCATGAACCCACAATCTAGCACAACGTTCCCTCTTGGAGTCACTACCTACTACTTGGCCAAAGCAATAAACAGCAACAGAGAACATGCAAGAATTACTTAGGAACAAAAATATAAGAGATAAAAACCAAATATATTACTCTATCATAATCTGAAAATAATCTCATAATCCATCAGATCCCATCAAACTCAGCATAGCAACAGCAGAAATATTACAAAGGTGCCTCAATCATGTAGGGAAGATCACGAGGTCTAAACAATGAAGATCAAAGAGGGGAGGAAAACATCACATAGCTACTGATCACGGACCCATGGTCCAAGGAAAACTACTCACGAGACATCCGGGGAGCATCCATGGTGGAGAGGAGACTCCCGGAGGTCAATCCTCCCTCCGGCAGGGTGCCGGGAAGAGGTCTTCTGGCGCTCCCGATCTTGGAAGCGCGGCGGCGGCGGAACAGAGGCGAGTTTGCAGAATAGGGTTCCTCTTCTGGAATTTTCCCGTGACGGAGAATAAATAGGCGAAGGGGGGCAGCCAGAGGTGGACTAGGGGCCCCAGGCGCCCCCCTGGCGCAGAAAGGGGTGGGGCTGCGCCGGGTGGCGGCCTGGGCCCCCGGGCTCTTCTCGAAACTTCCTGTACGCTGATTTTTCCTGTATTTTTCCCGGAATTTTTCTGGCACTTTTTATATGGGGGAAAACTGAAATAGAAAAACAGCAGAAAACAGGAACTGGCACTGGGGTGCACTGAGTTAATAGGTTAGTCCAAATATGATCAAAAGTGTATGAAAGTGTATCTAGATCATAGCAATATCACACAAAACATGCATGGAGCAAGCAGAAATTATAGATACGTTTTGGACGTATCAACATCCCCAAGATTAATTCCTGCTCGTCCTCGAGTAGGTAAATGATAACAACATAATTTCTGTGGTGACATGCTAGCAACCATAAAAGAACTTTGAAAAGTAAAGCAATCAAGGTTAGAGATTCAATTCAAGTCATAACAAGCAAGAGTCTATATTAGCATTGAAACAAGTAACAAAAGAACAAAAGGTGCAAGAGCTCTTGCTGTCCGTGACTCGAATGTCTCCAAATGGTGTTTGCGTGCAAGAAGGGGGATAGGGAATACGAGAAAAAGTAATTTTTGTGTTGAGAACTCAATCTACTAAAGTTTCACACTTGGTCTTCTTTGGAATCTTATCTTGACTCGTCCCCAGACCACTAGCCAGGTACAAGTCAATTTGATCCACTCCATTTCGATATTTTGAGCACTCATGCAAGGGATGAGCGTAACCACGAGAGTTGACACTTAGGATGGCAAAGAGAGAAGTATGGTGGAGGAGGAAGACAAAATGGATGAGAAAGGCTCACATCAATGAGGACAATCATAGGCAAGAGATGCCAAATGATAGATATGATGTGAGGAGTAGGGATTGCCATGCAACGGATGCACATACGAGCTAAGCAGCTCTCCAATGGAACTAGTGGGGGTCCATCTAACTTGCTCGCTCGTGAAGACCTAGAGCTCATTTGAGGAGGCTCATGCTTGGAATATGCAAGCCAAGTTCTATAGTGTGAAGGTCCCCACATAGCTATATGCATAATGATCATCTCTATGGAGTACAAGGATATAAAGGGAGTACTAGTGTGGATCTCTCAAAAGGATAGTAGTGTTGCCCCTTTCTCTCTTTTTATTTATTTTTCTCTTTTTTCTATTTTTTTGTATTTTTTTGTGGCCTCAATGGCTCTTTCTATTTAACTCTCATTTGTCCTCTTTGGGATCTTTTAACATGTCCACTTTGGGATCTTTTCCTCACTTAAGGGCAACACTCTATTTTACAAGAAGGTAAAGGAGATCTTTCACACTTTACAAGGTACTCAAAACATAAAGAAGATGTAACTATCATGATGTATGCAATGTATGTCGCTTCCAGTGTAGCAGGAACATGTATGGCATGAAGATCAAGTCATGAAGAATGGAAGTTGCATGGCAATATAACTCGGAAAGGCTATGGAAATGCCTTGATAGGTAGGTTTGGTGGCTGTTTAGAGGGAAGATATAAGGAGGCTTATGATGACAGAGTGTATCATGCCAAGGGTTTGGAAGTACCGGCGAAGGTGGACACCAACTCTCGGAGTGAGAAGAAGGCAGTGCACGACACGGGAGAGGCTAGCAAAATATGGGAAGGTGGAAGTGTCAACTTTCAATACTTACATTAGTCCGAAGAACTCATGCACTTATTATCGGTAACTCTCAATCTAATAAGGAGGTTCACAAAGAGACAAGTACCCCGAGGAGGAGTGTATGGGGGTTTGGTTATCCTTGCGCATCCTCGACTCATGGTACGTGAGTGTTCTCTGATATTCGACTCCTCAGAAGAGTAGTGATCCATCTAGTAGCTGGAGTTCTCAACTAGTTTTGTAGGTTTTGAAAATAAACACGGATTGCCCAAAATACGACACCTATCACTAATAGGCAAGATCTCTTGAAACCAAAAGTTCAAACATTACTCACAACAACACCTCAAAACTATTGCAAGTTACTACTAGAAGAAAATAGCAACCTCAATTACCTACTTTCAAGACAAGACACAACTCAGTGCAACAACCAACTCTCTTTAACAAGATAAACATGAAAACTAAAAAGAGTTCCAGCAACAAACTAAACAAAAGCCAAGGATCTTTCTAAAGACAAACTAAGACTAAAACTAAACATGGCAGTAGCTACGAAAAGATAAAGAACACACAACAGCAAAAAGATAAGCAGGAAAAATCCTATGATGTGTTCTAAATTTTGAAAGTGGAGCGTGTTTCTCTCCCACACAAAGTAAGAAGGGATCTAACTTGTTACGAACAGAAAGCAAAGCTAAAGAAAACTAAAAACAAAACCTAAGAGCGAGACGCTCCAAGCATAGCACATAACGCATGAAGTGATAAAAATATAGTGAGACGAAGGACGAACTGATGATTGTTGATGGAGAAGGGGATGCATGGGGGCATCCCCAAGCTTAGACGCTTGAGTCTCCTTGAATATTTATTGGGGATGCATGGGGTCATCCCCAAGCTTGAGTGCTTGACACTCCTGGATCTTCTTTCATCATCTTCCATCACACACTTGAAAACTCCCTTCATACATAACTCATCATAAGCTGATTAGAGAGGTTAGTGCCCTTAATAAATAATTTTTCCCACTGGATATAAAGATATTCTTGAAGAGCTACTGTTTCTCAAGAGTGCCAAAAAGTTTTTGCAAATAAAAAGCAAGCTTAAGGTTTGCAAAAGTTAGGAGAGATAAAACGTGGCAGAATCTGTGAAAAACAGAATAGCAGATAGTAAAGAATTTTTTAGGGGCACTTCTGCAACTCAAATCAAAAAACTCAGAACATACGGAAGTTTCGTAATTTTATAGAGCATACTTTGTAAAAATTGCAGCTCAAAAATATGAACTGGGATTTTTCTGGAATTTTTATGGTCAGGAGGACAGAATCTGTTTTCTGGACAGCATGTCACAACTTTTACTTCCCTTGCCGTAAGAGGCTATAACTTGGCACAAAGCTGAAAAATGATACAATGATGTTGCTACAGAAGTAACAATCATCAAGACACAACAAAAGCAAAAAGAAAACACCTAAATTCGTTGCGGGCTGCCTCCTGAAAGCGCTTCTTTAAAGTCATTAGCTAGGCATGATGCAAAAGAAGAATCAAGGGTATCCAAGATCAGAATCATAAAAACCTTCAAATTTATTTTCAATAAGCTAATTCTTCTTCTTACTAGGAAAGATATACTTACCTTTTGCCATACCGCGTAAGCGTATGTGCCTATTACCAATATCAATGAAGCCTTTCATAGCACGGAGGAAGTCTCTTCCGAGCACAATGTTACTTTGGTTTGGCTCCATGATGAAGAAATCCATTGGTGCAGTCCTATGAAGGAATGCAACTTGGACTTCTTTTACCTTTCCATTAATCTCTGAAATATTTCCATTAGAATGTTCATGATAAGATGATAATTTATCCATATCCAGCTTCAGAGAATCATAAACTATTTTTGGCATAGTTGAAACTGTGGATCCAATATCACAAAGAGCAAGGAAGACTTGGTTAGAGATGCTAATCCTAACAAAGGGCTCCCAATCATCATCTATTTCCAACATTTCTTTCTTGTTGGGTTTAATTTCTTCTACTTTACTCAAGTCTAGAGCATCCAATCGTTTTTCAATAGTGGCAAGTCTATTTATGACAGTATCAACACTACGATCATAAAAAAAATAACTAGATAGACTATGAAAAATATCAAGAGCCCTATCTTCATCACACTCTAGAAAATCTCCTTCAGCTATAATGTCAAGAGAGTGTTTACACCACTTAAAAAGACCATGGTAAAAATTTCTAAGCACAATTTTTATAGATATCCAAGGCATAATTCTTTTATGTGCTTCAGAAATTCTTTCCCATGCCTTCTTCATATTTTCTCCATCTCTTTGACGGAAATCGAGAACTTCCGATTCCCATAAAGCACCTAGTCCTAACATGTCCATCTAAACAAGGAGAACTAGTAAAAGCAAGATAAATAATTTTTTTAAAATTTTGATAAAAGACACAAAGATAAAAACTGAAAGATAAACTAACAAGACTAAAAAAACAAAGGTAAAGGGCAGTGTGCAACTCCCCTATCTTAGCACTCGGAGTCCCTGACAACGGCGCCAGAAAACTTGCTTGATGGCTTCTCGCCCTTCGTTGGTTACCCCAAGTGGAAGGTTTGAGATGTAGTACAGCAACAGTTTTCCCTCGGTAAAGATACCAAGGTTTGTCTCCAGTAGGACTCCAGAGATGATAAGTAGGTGTCAGCGGCGCAACTGACACGGACCTGCACACAGACACATATAACTTTGTTCCCAATGAAGTTCAGAGAGGTTGTCAATCTCTCCGGTCTTGTTGTTTACAAAGGATAAAACGCAAGGGATAATGATACCAAGTAAAAGCAGTAAAGTAAATAAAACTTGGAAACAATAATGAGGATATGGACCGGGATACGTGATGTTCACTAGTGATGTCTCTCTCCCAAAAGACGATAAAACTGCTATGCGAGGTAAACAAATTACAGAAGGGCAATTGACAGGGTTATGAACGCACCGCAATGCTAACTATGCTACAAAAGAAAGGAAGAGGCTCAAAAGCGCGGGCAGTACGCCAAAATAAGTAGACCGAAATCCATCTGCATCTACTACTAATCATCCACCTTGAGATATCTATCCAGAACATCTCGCTGGTATTAAGTTGCGAGCCCCACCCAAAGTGTAAACCCAAAGCAATAGACAACTGCATTAAAAAGAACTTTGTGTAAAGTAAACAATCCTTGTAACCGCGGTTACAAGCACCCGTTGTTTTCCCCCTTGTGGCAACAACACATCCCCTAGACTCATGTTTCTGTCACTCAAGCGTGTCATCGGGGGGCATGAACCCACAATCTAGCACAACGTTCCCTCTTGGAGTCACTACCTAGTACTTGGCCAAAGCAATAAACAGCAACGGAGAACATGCAAGAATTACTTAGGAACACAAATATAAGAGATAAAAACCAAATATATTACTCTATCACAATCTGAACATAATCTCATAATCCATCAGATCCCATCAAACTCAGCATAGCAACAGCAGAAATATTACAAAGGTTCCTCGATCATGTAGGGCAGCTCACGAGGTCTAAACAATGAAGATCAAAGAGGGGAGGAGAAAATCACATAGCTACTGATCACGGACCCATGGTTCAAGGAAAAATACTCACGAGACATCCGGGGAGCATCCATGGGGGAGAGGAGACTCCCGGAGGTCAATCCTCCCTCCGGCAGGGTGCCGGGAAGAGGTATTCTGGTGCTCCCGATCTTGGAAGCGTGGCGGCGGCGGAACAGAAGCGAGTTTGCGGAATAGGTTTCCTCTTCTGGAGTTTTCCCGTGACGGAGAATAAATAGGCGAAGGGGGGCAGCCAGAGGTGCACCAGGGGTCCCAGGCGCCCCCCTGGCGCGGCCAGGGTGGGGCCGCGCCGGGTGGCCGCCTGGGCTCCCCTGGCTCCCCTCTGGCCCCTCCCGGGCTCTTCTCTAAGCTTCCTGTACGCTGATTTTTCCTGTATTTTACCCGGAATTTTTCTGGCACTTTTTATATGGGGGAAAACTGAAATAGAAAAACAACAGAAAACAGGAACTGGCACTGGGGTGCACTGAGTTAATAGGTTAGTCCAAATATGATCAAAAGTGTATGAAAGTGTATCTAGATCATAGAAATATCACACAAAACATGCATGGAGCAAGCAGAAATTATAGATACGTTTTGGACGTATCAACAAGTATATTTCAGGTGCGGTTGAATTAACTACTCAACTGGCAAAGCTTATAAATATTCTTTGGCTTCCCTTGTGTCGAATCAATAAATTGGGTTATCTTACGCGCGAATACTATCTCGATCCCCTACAGTTGAGGCTCATCAAGTACTGTTTTCTGGCACCGTTGCCGGGGAGCATATCTTTATTTACAAGTCTACTTGAAGTATTATGCCTGCTGCACTTTACCCAACATGGGTAAGAAAGGAGACCCCAAGGTTCCGATCTTACTATCCACTACAAGAAAAGGTACTATTCTGAGCACTAGTGCTACGCTTGATTCACCTTCAGTTATAAGTAAGTTTGCTTCACCACCACCACCAAATGCTACTTCCACTGAGTCTGTTACTATGTATGATACTTTTGATGATGCTTCCACTAATTTTGAGGAAATTGGTTTTCTTGGTCGCTATCTTGAATCTCAAATGGCTAAGGTTGAAGCACAGTCCGACACTGAGACTCCTGCCACCTATTTTCCTACTTGCAAAGTCTTTGGTTACCCAGACTTGGACAAACTCAAGGAGAGACTCCTTGAGGATGATTATGTTATTCTTGATGACGATTTATGCAGGGAACTTACAGAGTGTTCCGACTCTGACCCTGCCGCTGTTAGGAAGCTGCTTGAAAATCACTCCATGAAGAACAAGATTACTCATGATCCTGAATTTGCTACATCTCCTATATGCATCACTGATCCTGATTATAATTTCTCTGTTGATCTTTCACTTATATCTACAGCTGAAGCTGACACCTTTTATGGCAGATAAAATGATGATGCTATTTCACACCTAACCAAACTCACCGAGTTAGGTGGCTTGTTTACTACTGATGAGAGGATACATAACTTTTATGTGGCTAAGCTTTTTTCCTCTCTTTGAAGGAAGAAGCTAAAGCATGGTATGATGCACTACCCTATGGTTCCATTAAGAGTCATCAGGACTTAGCTCAATGTTTTGTTGATAAGTACTTACCTGCTCATATGCAACATGCTGCTTTACAAAGAATTTACAACTTTAAACAGTTGAAGGATGAGCACCTCCCTAAAGCTTGGGGGAGGTATTGCAGTTTAATTACGGCTAGACGGGGACATGGAGTCCCTAAAAATGAATTACTTGATATATATTATGCTGGTCTAACCGATGAATCTAGATCCTATTTGGATAGTTGTGCCGGTTGTGTTTTCAGGGAAAGAACGTCAGACGATGCGGAAGAACTAATGGGCAAGATTTCCAAGAACCACGAAGATTGTTCCATCCCTGAACAACCTCTACCACCAAAGAAGAGGGGCATGCTTGTTCTGAGCCCCGAAGATATGCAAGAAGCAAAGAAGTCTATAAAGGAGAAAGACATTAAAGCTGAAGATGTGAAGAATCTACTTCCTATTGAGAAGTTGTGTGAGCCTACCACTCACCCTCCCTTGGTAGAGGTACATGCTCTTTTAGATTTCAATGAAAGTGAAATCCCTAAAGGTGATCCTCCTAACCAATGTTTAGATGAGCTTGATAATTTTATTATTAAGAAAAATCACTTTAATGAGAGGATACAAAGTCAGTTGCATGATAATTACCTTGCTATCAAAAGTTTACTTGATGTTCTAGGTAGAACAGTTAATGATGTTAAATGTCTTGTTAAGCATTTTCATATGGTTCATACTCAGCTTGAAAAGATTTCTAATGTGAAAAAATATTTGCTTGCTAATAATGCCAAACAGGATATACAGGCTTATGGTATAAAGACTCGGGGTGGGACACACACCCAAGAGACTCTCTATCCCGAGGGGCATCTGAAGAGGATCGAGCAAGATTCTCAAATACAAGAAGAAGAAATTGTTAGCTCTCTGAAGAAGAAGAAGAAGAAGACACACAAGGAGGCTGACAATTCAAATGATCCTATAGTACAAGAAGAGACTGTTGCTGACCCAAATAGTATATCCACCTCTGATGTTGAAACCGAAGACGGTGTTGAGCCCGAAAAAGATAAGGAGAAGAACGATCCTCCCGAGGTGCGAGAAGTAGAAGCACCCGACAAACGCAAGAAATATACTAGAAAAGACTTCATCGCAATAAGGCATGGGAAGTAAAGAGAACCATGGGTACAGAAGCCCATGCCATTTCCAGGTAAGTCTCTCGAAACCAAAGAAGAAGAGCACTATAATAAATTTTGTGAATGGATGAAACCTCTTTTTCTTCAAATTCCTTTGACTGATGCTATCAAGTTACCTCCTTATTCAAAATATATGAAAGATATTGTTACTAATAAAACAAAAGTCCCTAATGAGACAATATCTACTATGCTTGCTAACTACTCTTTCAGTGGCAAGATTCCTGAGAAGCTTGGTGATCCAGGTATACCCACCATTCCTTGCTCCATAAAGAATAATTATGTCAAAACTACTTTATGTGATCTTGAAGCAGAAGTGAGTGGCATGCCTTTTTATCTTTATAAGAGGCTATGTTTAGACAAACTAATCCCTACAGATATCTCTCTCCAGATGGACGACAAGTCAACAGCCGTCCCGATTGGTATTTGTGAGGATGTTCCTTTTAAAGTTGCCAATTGCTTAATACTTACTGATTTTGTTGTGCTTGACATGCCCGAGGATGGGAGCATGTCCATTATTCTTGATAAACCTTTTCTTAACACCGCAAGTGCTATTATTGATTGCAATAAAGGAAAGGTTACCTTCAAGGTGGATGACAAAGAACATACGGTGTATTTTCCGAAGAAGATTGACAAAAGGCATGGCCTTAACTCTATAGAGAATATCGAGACCGTGAATATTGGATAATGGGATTGTCCTCTACGCGTGCACCACAAATACAAAACCATTATGCTGGGGACAATGTCCATTAAAGTAAAGGTACAATGGTCACTCTATAAGAGGTGAGACTTTCTGCTCTATATATCGCCGCTTTGTTGGTAAGACTTGATCAACCTTGCTAACTAACATGTTTTATATGGGGAAAAAAGTGGAGCTTGTTATGTTTTCATTTGTTTTAGCTTTTGTTCTCCTTGTTGTACCAAGTTTTTAAGTTTTTGAAGCTTCACATTTCTAACCACCGCTTCAAGTTTTTAGAAAGTTTCGCAGCTTTTTGAACCTCGAAAAGTTTTCAACAGTGAAGTTGTCAGAAAAATTCCACAAAAATAAAAATCGAAGTTTCCACGTCAAAAGTGACCTAGGGGCACCTCGTGATAACCAGGGGGGCCACCAGTGGCCCAGGCGGCCAGCTGGCGCGGCCTGCCCCCTGGCCGCACCCACAGGCCCCCTTTCCAGGTACTTCTTCTTCCTCTCTCTCTTTCTCTCCAAAAACCCGAGTTCTACACTTGCACTTGCTTTCTTGATGTTCTTGGAGGCGGTTTTCGATCTCTCTCTACAACCCATCATTTGAGCTGAGATTTTGAGAAAATACTCCCTGGTATGTGACTCCTCCGGCCCTCCAATTAGATTTTTGATTAGTGGTTTCATTTGTGAGTATTTAGTAGTTCTTGGTGTTGTTCATACGAGCTTGCATGCATGTGTAGAAATTTATTTTCCATGTTTTGGTGCAAGTTTATTCCTTAGGTATGTGAGTAGAGTAGTTTGCCTCAACTCACCTTGCTTAAATTCTTGTTTTTGTGAATTGTCAAAAATTTCAGAAATGAGTTTGCTAGGAAAAGCAAAGGGGTGGCTTGGGAAGAAGAAGCCCGAGCGCACCGATCGAGTTACTAGAGCTGCAGCTTCATCCTCAGCTGATAGGGTGAGCTACAATGAAGATCATGTGCCCCTGGAGTTGTTGGAAGACACAAGTCCAGCACGCGCAATGACATATTCGTGCGATGCTTTCCTCAAAGCTGCAGGAATTAAAGAGGAATTTTACGGCCTTTGTGCCAATGCAGGTTTGACACGGCTAGCAACATGTCGTGTTGCTCAGTATCAAAAACTCACCTCTTGTTTTATTAATAGTTTCAGATATAATCATGATGCTGGTATTGTTGAGTTTAAAATTTACAATGATCTTTTGACCATGTCTTTGGAAAGATTTGGTGAAATAATAGGTGTGCCGAGCGTTGGACAGACGGCAAAGAAGAACACTCAGCCCTCCAAGCTGAGGACTCTCTTCAACTCTCTTTGCAGCCAAGAGACGAGGGATATTCAATGTTCAAAGATTTCCAGCATCTTATTCCCCCACCTCAGGTATTTCACGTATTTTATTGCTAGAGGGGTGTTGGTTCATGACAACACGAGCAACAGTTTTGCACCAGATATTGCTATATTTGCGAACGCCCTCTCAGGGTAGAGTAAGTATAATGTGGGTGCCTTAATTGCTCGCCGCCTTGTTGCTAATGGAAAAGGGGGATGTCTATGGTGGCATTTACGCCACACTTATTCTTGAGTCTATTAATGGCACCCCACACCTTGATGATAAGCCTTTTACTTATTTAAGCTTTGATCTTGCTGCTATGAAGAGGCATGAGTTTGTTACCAGGACTTCCGAGTTTGGTAACCTTAATTATATTCTTAGGTTTGTACTGACCACTACTCGGGAGATTCGTCTACCTACACCTCTTTGGTTTGATTATACTCGCAGTAGCGGATGGTCCTTCAACGTTACCAATTTCGATGAGCATGTGGTCCAGCATCAGTTTCATAACCCCATGGCGGGGGTTGTGCCCGATGAGGAGGAGCATGGTGAGTTCCCACCTTTCCAGGAGGAGATCGTCACCCAGTGGGGTGAAGGGTCTTCTTCTACTTGGGGCGCGGAGCCTTCCTTGTGGGAGGACCCCAGGACTTTAGTGTACGCATCTGAAGCCCCGTATAACCTTTGGACTCACCCGTACCACCCCAGAGAAGGAGGCTCCTGGGGATCGCAGTAGCTGTTACCAACTTAGGCCAAAAGCCTAAGCTTGGGGGAGTACGTGCCCTTCTCTGTTTTCCATTGTATTATCCATTTTATTTTGTCCTCTTTGATCTTTTCAAAGTTTTTGCCGTTCTTCTTTGTTCTTTTAATTTGCAAAAACAACAAAAAGATTTCTCCTTTCTTTTGCTTTCGTTAAACCATTGAAAAACCCCCAAAAGATTTCATTTCTATTTTTAGTTTGCTTTGTTTCCAGAGTTCAGCTCGAGTTCGTGATGGCATTCGATTATATTTCCCACATTCGATCATGCAAGTGACAAGGCAGTAATGACGAAGATCGAAGAAAGGGAAGCAACAAGGAAAACCGATATGAAATCTTCTTGTTTCTACTTTTGTACATATGCATGTACTTATGATCTAGAGACCAGCTTGTAGCGACATAGTGTTATGTTTACAATGCTTTCCCAATGGTTCATTCTTTCTTTGTGGCTAATCTCAAATAGCTAGAGTGCATAATGTGTTGTTGAAATGATTTACATGCATTGCATTGTTCATGGTTTGGCATATTGAAGTGGTATTTCCCTTTGGAGAATTCTTGGATTGACTTGGCACATGTTCGCACATGTTTATGACTAAAAAGTCTATCATGCCTTGATGATCTTTTTATTTCAGAATAGTTATATCACTTTCACGCCCGATTCAATGTTGCTTTGTCGCTCTGCATGATTATGACTTTTATTTCTCTCTAGTTGGTCGCTTCCCAGTCTTTTGCTAGCCTTCACTCGCACTAAGCGGAATTCCGCTTGTGTATCGAAACTCCTTTTCAAACCAGTTATTCCACTTGAGTTCACCGTACCTTCCTATATATGGTATTTATCTACCATCCCTAACTTAGACTTTCTTGTGCCATCTCGAAATTTATTCAAAAGCTTCCCTTTTGTAACCGTACAAGATCATGGTGCGGTGAAGGAAAATCAGTATCTTCCATGCCAAAAATGTTTTGAAAAAGTTTTAACTAGTCAAATAAAAAAGAGTTAAACCTCCCCCATACTTGATGATGGAATGAAATGGGCCAAATGCTTCTAATAATAGATGGAACGAGAAAACTTCCTTCCATACTTGAGGCAAAATAAAAGGTACCATAGACCGTCAAATGATAGGTGGATAAGGGAACAAAAGTGTAAGAAAAAAGAAAAAAAATGTGGTTGGTATGGGAGGTATTGAGAGACCCTTATTGTCTACCGTTGACTGGAAAGTTGCACCTCCCAGAAATTTTTTTATCTCTGTTTTCAAAACCAAGAGCTCTGGTACATGTTTAGTCTTTGCTTCCAACTACGGGTTTTCAACCTTGCCATCAAAAAGCCACTGTTCGAGAGTCTCCCCTTCTTTCTTCAAAGCATCAACTATTGAGAGCATAATTGGCATTCTTAGTGTAACATGCATTGTCCCAAAGTACCACATTGTCTTCTGCATGATTGTGATATTGCTTGTTCTGAAATTCTTAGTTCTAGTCTCCTTTAAAACTTCGGAGGAGTTTCTGCATTTATGTTTTGCTTCACTCATGGAGGCTAGCGAGATACCACTCTAGTATGTTCAAGCTGTGTGCATTGTGATCTTGTCTTGATTTTCATTAGCATATTATTTACTTTTGGTTGTTCTTGATTGATCACATGAAAGAAGGATTGCTTCGTGCATTGTCCTCATAGCATTGTTTCAATACTTGCTAAACTCTTTTCGAAGTACATGCTTATATACATCTTATGAAGCAAAAGAGTTTGTCAAAGTTTTTTTGTCGCGTCTAGTTTGTTGAACTGAATTGCTTGAGGACAAGCAATATGCTAAGCTTGGGGGATTTGTTTTGTGTCAAACGTATATACTTTTCCAAACACTTTTGCTATTGTTTTGACCTCATTCTTGCAAGATTTGAACTAAACTAACCGGACTGACGCTGTTTTCAGCAGAGTTGCCTGTATGGTTTTCTTATGTGCAGGAAAATGGATTTTTAGGTGTCTCAGAAAATACCAGGAAAATTCATAAGCAATCCATGCACCCGAAGGGCCATTGTGCCAGAAGTGGGCCCACAGGGCAGCCAGGGGGGCCCAGGCACCCTGCTGGCACGGCCCCAATCCTGTCCGCGCCGGGAGGCCGCCTGGGTGGGTCCTCCCCCCTCTGGTGCCCTACCGATGCCCCTATTTATTCCCGTGGAGAGACAACCCCAGAGAAGAAGTCGTTTTTCCAGTTTCCGTCGCGGAGCCACCGCCACCTGATACGTCCAAAACGTATCTATAATTTCTGCTTGCTCCATGCATGTTTTGTGTGATATTGCTATGATCTAGATACACTTTCATACACTTTTCATCATATTTGGACTAACCTATTAACTCGGTGCAACCAGTGCCAGTGCCTTTTTTCTGATGTTTTTCTATTTCAGTTTTCCCCCATATAAAAAGTGCCAGAAAAATTCCGGGAAAAATACAGGAAAAATCAGCATACCGGAAGCTTCAAGAAGAGCCCGGGAGGGGCCAGAGGGGAGCCAGGGGGGCCCAGGAGGCCACCCGGCGCGGCCCCACCCCTGGCCGCGCCAGGGGGGTGCCTGGGGGCCCTGGTCCACCTCTGGCTGCCCCCCTTCGCCTATTTATTCTCCGTCACGGGGAAACTCCAGAAGAGGAACTTCTTGGTGGCTTCTCGCCCCCTTCGTTGGTTACCCCAAGTGGAGGGTTGAGATGTAGTGCAGCAGCAGTTTTCCCTCGGTGAAGATACATGGTTTGTCTCCAGCAGGACTCCAGAGATGATAAGTAGGTGTCAGCGGCGCAACTGACGCGGACCTGCACACAGACACAAATAACTTTGTTCCCAACGAAGTTTAGAGAGGTTGTCAATCTCTCCGGTCTTGTTGTTTACAAAGGATAAAACACAACGGATAATAATAGCAACTTGAAAGTAAATGCAGAAAAGTAAATATAGTGTGGAAACAATGATAAGGATATGGACCGGGATACGTGATGTTCGATAGTGATGTCTCTCTCCCAAAAGACGATAAAATTGCTATGCGAGGTAAACAAATTACAGAAAGGCAATTGACAGGATTATGAATGCACCGCAATGCTAACTATGCTACAAAAGAAAGGAAGAGGTTCAAAAGCACAGGCAGTACGCCAAGGTAAGTAGACCGAAATCCATCTGCATCTACTACTAATCATCCACCTTGAGATATCTATCCAGAACATCTCGCTGTTATTAAGTTGCGAGCCCCACCCAAAGTGTAAACCCAAAGCAACAGACAACTGCATTAAAAAGAACTTTGCGTAAAGTAAACAATCCTTGTAACCGCGGTTACAAGCATCGTTGTTTTCCCCCTTGTGGCAACAACACATCCCCTAGACTCATGTTTCTGTCACTCAAGCGTGTCATCGGGGGGCATGAACCCACAATCTAGCACAACGCTCCCTCTTGGAGTCACTACCTACTACTTGGCCAAAGCAATAAAAAGCAACGGAGAACATGCAAGAATTACTTAGGAACAAAAATATAAGAGATAAAAACCAAATATATTACTCTATCACAATCTGAACATAATCTCATAATCCATCAGATCCTATCAAACTCAACATAGCAATAGCAGAAATATTACAAAGGTGCCTCGATCATGTTGGGCAGCTCACGAGGTCTAAACAATGAAGATCAAAGAGGGGAGGAGAACATCACATAGCTACTGATCACGGACCCATGGTCCAAGGAAAACTACTCACGGGACATCCGGGGAGCATCCATGGTGAAGTGGAGACTCCCGGAGGTCAATCCTCCCTCCGGCAGGGTGCCGGGAAGAGGTCTTCTGGTGCTCCCGATCTTCGGAAGCGCGACGCCGGCGGAACAAAGGCGAGTTTGCGGAATAGGGTTCTGCTTCTGGGGTTTTCCCGTGACGGGGGATAAATAGGCGAAAGGGGGCAGCCAGAGGTGGGCCAGGGGCCCCAGGCGCCCCCCTGGCGCGACCAGGGGTGGGACCGCGCCGGGTGGCCGCCTGGGCCCCCCTGGCTCCCCTCTGGCCCCTCCCGGGCTCTTCTCAAAGCTTCCGTCACGCTGATTTTTTATCTGAATTTTCCCGAATTTTTCTGGCACTTTTTATATGGGGGAAAACTGAAATAGAAAAACAGCAGAAAACAGGAACTGGCACCTGGGTGCACTGAGTTAATAGGTTAGTCCAAATATGATCAAAAGTGTATGAAAGTGTATCTAGATCATAGCAATATCACACAAAACATGCATGGAGCAAGGAGAAATTATAGATACATTTTGGACGTATCAACGTCCCCAAGCTTAATTCCTGCTCGTCCTCGAGTAGGTAAATGATAACAACATAATTTCAGTGGTGACATACTAGCAACCATATAAGAACTTTGAAAAGTAAAGCAATCAAGGTTAGAGATTCAATTCAAGTCATAACAGACAAGAGTCTATATTAGCATTGAAACAAGTAACAAAAGAACAATAGGTGCAAGAGCTCTCGCTGTCCGTGACTCGAATGTCTCCAAATGGTGTTTGCGTGCAAGAAGGGGGATAGGGAATACGAGAAAAAGTAATTTTTGTGTTGAGAACTCAATCTACTAAAGTTTCACACTTGGTCTTCTTTGGAATCTTATCTTGACTCGTCCCCAGACCACTAGCCAGGTACAAGTCAATTTGATCCACTCCTTTTCGATATTTTGAGCACTCATGCAATGGATGAGCGTAAGCACAAGAGTTACACTTAAGATGGCAAAGAGATGAATGGTGGAGGAGGAAGACAAAAAGGATGAGAAAGGCTCACATCAATGAGGACAATCATAGGCAAGAGATGCCAAATGATAGATATGATCTGAGGAGTAGGGATTGCCATGCAACAGATGCACATACGAGCTAAGAAGCTCTCCAAAGGAACTAGTGGGGGTGCATCTAACTTGCTCGATCATGAAGACCTAGAGCTCGTTTGAGGAGGCTCATCCTTGGAATATGCAAGCCAAGTTCTATAGTGTGAAGGTCCCCACATAGCTATATGCATAAAGATCATCTCTATGGAGTACAAGGATATAAAGGGAGTACTAGTGTGGATCTCTCAAAAGGATAGTAGTGTTGCCCCTTTCTCTCTTTTTATTTCTTTTTCTCTTTTTTTCTATTTTTTTGTATTTTTTGGTGGCCTCAATGGCTCTTTCTATTTAACTCTCATTTGTCCTCTTTGGGATCTTTTAATGTGTCCACTTTGGGATCTTTTCCTCACTTAAGGGCAACACTCTATTTTACAAGAAGGTAAAGGAGATCTTTCACACTTTACAAGGTACTCAAAAGCATAAAGAAGATGTAACTATCATGATGTATGCAAGGTATATCGCTGCCAGTGTAGCAGGAACATGTATGACATGAAGATCAAGTCATGAAGAGGTGGAAGTTGCATGGCAATGTAACTCGGAAAGGCTATGGAAATGCCTTGATGGGTAGGTATGGTGGCTGTTTTTAGGAAACATAAAGGGAGGCTTATGATGACAGAGCGTATCATGCCAAGGGTTTGGAAGTACCGGCGAAGGTGGACACCAACTCTCGGAGTGAGAAGAAGGCAATGCACGGCACGGGAAAGGCTAGCAAAATATGGGAAGGTGGTAGTGTCAACTCTCAATACTTACATTAGTCCGAAGAACTCATGCACTTATTATCGGTAACTCTCTATATAATAAGGAGGTTCACAAAGAGACAAGTACCCCGAGGAGGAGTGTATGGGGGTTTGGTTATCCTTGGGCATCCTCGACTCATGGTACGTGAGTGTACTCTAATATTCGACTCCTCAGAAGAGTAGTGATCCATCTAGTAGCTAGAGTTCTCAACTAGTTGTGTAGGTTTTGAAAATAAACACGGATTGCCCAAAATACGACACCTATCACTAATAGGCAAGAGCTCTTGACACAAAAAGTTCAAACATTACTCACATCAATACCTCAAAACTATTGCAAGCTACTACTAAAATTAAATAGCAACCTCAATTACCTACTTTCAAGACAAGACACAACTCAGTGCAACAACCAACTCTCTTAACAAGATAAACTTGAAAACTAAAAAGAGTTCCAGCAACAAACTAAAACAAAAGCCAAGGCTCTTTCTAAAGACAAACTAAAACTAAGACTAAACATGGCAGTAGCTATGAAAAGGTAAAGAACACACAACAGCAAGAAGATAGGCATGAAGAATCCTATGATGTGTTCTAGATTTTGAAAGTGGAGCGTGTTTCTCTCCCACACAAAGTAAGACATGACCTAACTTGTTATGAACATCAAGCAAAGCTAAAGAAACTAAAAATAAAACCTAAAAGCGAGACGCTCCAAGCATAGCACATAACGCATGAAGTGATAAAAATATAGTGAGACGAAGGACGAACTGATGATTGTTGATGGAGAAGGGGATGCACGGGGGCATCCCCAAGCTTAGACGCTTGAGTCTCCTTGAATATTTATTGGGGATGCATGGGGGAATCCCTAAGCTTGAGCGCTTGACACTCCTGGATCTTCTTTCATCATCTTCCATCGCAAACTTGAAAACTCTCTTCATACACAACTCATCATAAGCTGATTAGAAAGGTCAGTACCCTTAATAATTAATTTTTCTCCACTGGATATAAAGATATTCTTGAAGAGCTACTGTTTCTCAAGAGTGCCAAAAAGTTTTTGCAAAGAAAAAGAAAGCTTAAGGTTTGCAAAAGTAAGGAGAGACAAAACGTGGCAGAATCTGTGAAAAACATTACAGCAGATAGTAAAGAATTTTTTAGGGGTACTTCTGCAACTCAAATCAAAAAAACTCAGAACATAAGGAAGTTTCGTAATTTTATAGAACATAGTGTGTAAAAAGTTCAGCTTAAAAAGATGAACTGGGATTTTTCTGGAATTTTTCTGGTCACGAGGACAGACTCTGTTTTCTGGACAGCATGTCACAACTTTTACTTCCCTTGCCGTAAGAGGCTATAACTTGGCACAAAGCTGAAAAATAAAGATACAATGATGTTGCTACAGCAGTAACAATCATCAAGACACAACAAAATCAAAAATAAAAACCTAAATTCATTGCGGGCTGCCTCCCGAAAGCGCTTCTTTAAAGCCATTAGCTAGGCATAATGCAAAAGAAGAATCAAGTTTTATCAAGAGAAAGAGAATAACTAGCCCGAGTAACGGACTCAAAAGGTAACTTGATTTTATTTCTAGGGAAGTTTTCCATCCCCTTTTTGAATGGGAATTGGAATTTTATATTCCCCTCTTTCATGTCAATAACCGCACCAACCGTGCGAAGAAAAGGACGTCCCAAAATAATTGGACATAAAGGTTCACACTCTATATCCATAACAATAAAATCAACGGGAACATAATTGTCATTCACAATCATAAGAACATCGTCGGTCTTCCCTAAAGGTTTCTTTACGGAAGAATCAAAAAGACGAACACCAAAAGAATAAGGCTCAAAAGGTTTCAATTCAAACATATCAAATATTCTTTTGGGCATAACGGAGGTACTAGCTCCAACATCACATAAAGCATAGCAAGAGAAGTTATTTAATTTAATTTTGATCATAGGGTCCCAACCATCCTCTAGCTTCCTAGGTATGGAGGCTTCTACTCTAAGCTTCTCCTCCCTATCTTTGATGAGAGCATTTGTGATATGCTCCGTGAAGGCAAGATTAAGTGTGCTAGTGTGGGGGTCTCTAGACATTTTGTGTAGTAAACTGATAACTTCTGAGAGGGTACAACTATCAAAATCAATGTCACTACTATCAAAGGTGGTAGTAGTGTCATCTAGGCTCACTTGTTTGAAACCTTCTATGTTCATAGGAGTTTCTTTATCTATGGTTGAGGTATTAGCATCACCATTAATAGGTCCAACGGGACTAGGAGTGCATTGGGTGCTAATAGTTTGAGTGTTCTCAACAATTTGGATAGTGGCAACTGTGTGGTGCGTAGGAAGGCTCTTAATTCTATCCTCTTCCTCTTTTTCTCTAGCCCATCTTTCTTTAAGTTTAGCCATCATCCTAATATTTTCATTGATTTGTAACTGGATAGCATTAATAGGAGTGGCCTTATTCTCCTCAAGGGGGGAGGTCCTAATTTTGAGCATCTCAATATCAAGGGCTAAGCTTTCTACCTTCAAAGAGAGATTATCTATTTTAGATAATTTCTCTTCTACATTTTTGTTGAACACTTTTTGGGTAGTGATAAAGTCTCTAAGCATGCTTTCTAATTCAGAAGAGGGGTTCTTGTTGCTAGGGTAGGTGTTGTTGTTCCCATAGTTGGATGGAAACGGTCTAGGATTGCTAGCAAAATTACCCCTATAAGCATTGTTGTTGAAGTTGTTTCTAGCAATAAAGTTCACATCTACTTGTTCTTGAGCAACCAAAGAATTTAAAGGAACATCATGAGGATCAATAGAGGGTTGCTTGGTAAGTAGAGACATAATTAAATCTACTTTTTCATTGAGGGAGGTAATTTCCTTGACAGAATTTACCTTCCTACCTGTTGGAGCGCGTTCGGTGTGCCATTGGGAATAATTGGTCATCATTTCATCGAGAAGCTTCGTGGCAGCACCAAGTGTAGTTGACATAAAGGTTCCTCCCGCGACCGAATCTAACAGGTTCCGCAAGGTAAAGTTCAAGCCTGCATAAAAAGTCTGGATAACCATCCAGGTAGTCAAACCATGTGTAGGGCATTTCTTAACAAGATATTTCATTCGTTCCCAAGCTTGGGCAACGTGTTCATTATACAATTGCTTAAAATTCATAATATTACTCCTTAATTGGATAATCTTAGCAGGAGGGTAGTACTTCCCTATAAAAGCATCTTTGCACTTATCCCAAGAATCTATGCTATTTCTAGGCAAAGATGGAAACCAGATTTTAGCATCTCCCCTTAAAGAGAAGGGAAAGAGCTTGAGCTTAACAACATCACCTTCTACTTCCTTATACTTTTGCATATCACATAATTCAACAAAATTATTCAAGTGTAAAGCAGCATCATCTCCAGCACCAGAGAATTGATCTCTCATAACAAGGTTTAGCAAAGCAGGTTTAATTTCATAAGAGGTAGCTGAAGTGGCAGGTGTGGCAATGGGAGTGCAGATAAAGTCTTGGTTGTTGTGACTAGTGAAGTCACACAACTTGGTGTTTTCAGTGGAACCCATAGTAGCAGCAAGTGTGGCAATTTTTTTTGTAGTTTTTGATAAAAGACACAAAGATAAAAACTGAAAGATAAACTAACAAGACTAAAAAAACAAAGGTAAAGGATAGTGTGCAACTCCCCTATCTTAGCACTTGGAGTCCCCGGAAACGGCGCCAGAAAACTTCTTGCTTGGTGGCTTCTGGCCCCCTTCGTTGGTTACCCCAAGTGGAGGGTTGAGATGTAGTGCAGCAGCAGTTTTCCCTCGGTGAAGATACCAAGGTTTGTCTCCAGCAGGACTCCAGAGATGATAAGTAGGTGTCAGCGGCGCAAATGACGCGGACCTGCACACAGACACAGATAACTTTGTTCCCAACGAAGTTCAGAGAGGTTGTCAATCTCTCCGGTCTTGTTGTTTACAAAGGATAAACGCAAGGGATAATAATAGCAGCTTGAAAGTAAATGTAGAAAAGTAAATATAGTGTGTAAACAATTATAAGGATATGGACCGGGATACGTGATGTTCGCTAGTGATGTCTCTCTCCCAAAAGAAGATAAAATTGCTATGCGAGGTAAACAAATTACAGAAAGGCAATTGACAGGATTATGAACGCACCGCAATGCTAACTATGCTACAAAAGAAAGGAAGAGGTTCAAAAGCACAGGCAGTACGCCAAGGTAAGTAGACCGAAATCCATCTTCATCTACTACTAATCATCCACCTTGAGATATCTATCCAGAACATCTCGCTGGTATTAAGTTGCGAGCCCCACCCAAAGTGTAAACCCCAAGCAACAGACAACTGCATTAAAAAGAATTTTGCGTAAAGTAAACAATCCTTGTAACCGCGGTTACAAGCACCGTTGTTTTCCCCCTTGTGGCAATAGCACATCCCCTAGACTCATGTTTCTGTCACTCAAGCGTGTCATCGGGGGGCATGAACCCACAATCTAGCACAACGCTCCCTCTTGGAGTCACTACCTACTACTTGGCCAAAGCAATAAACAGCAACGGAGAACATGCAAGAATTACTTAGGAACAAAAATATAAGAGATAAAAACCAAATATATTACTCTATCACAATCTGAACATAATCTCATAATCCATCAGATCCTATCAAACTCAACATAGCAATAGCAGAAATATTACAAAGGTGCCTCGATCATGTTGGGCAGCTCACGAGGTCTAAACAATGAAGATCAAAGAGGGGAGGAGAACATCACATAGCTACTGATCACGGACCCATGGTCGAAGGAAAACTACTCACGGGACATCCGGGGAGCATCCACGGTGAAGAGGAGACTCCCGGAAGACCTCTTCCCGGCACCCTTCCGGAGGGAGGATTTACCTAACATAACACCTATCCTATCCTTGTCCTCCTCTTCGCATCCCGATGAAGAAGAAGCAGTCAAGGCACACACACGTTGATCAGGTTATAATTAAGATTAACTCAGTTGTTGTTGTCTATGAACAAGGAGTAGGTCTCAAGTCGTCCATAACCGTGGACACGACTTCTCGAAAAGATTTAACCCTGCAGGGGTGTACCAACTGCCCATTACAAGGCTCCGCACGCACGCCCATCTCTCTCAGTTGCTACCCATGATAGGCAACCATTTTATGATTTAGTCCCAAGAGATCCTGAACGACAGGTCCCTCTAACTAACAACGCACAAATCCGGGTGGCCCCCGGTGAGTCGACATCCAACTCAAAAGCCGGCCGCGCTCTCGAATCGGCCTCTACCGTCTGGACGAGGTCGGATAGGTTGCCCAAACATATGTGGACAACCCCCTAGCTCCCTTGGGTGGACCAACAAAGAAACCATGTCTTCGCTGGCCCAAGTTGTTTCAAAGAATATCTGCCAGGAGCTACCCGACAGACACACACACACGGTTTTCAAATGGTAAATCAGCTTGGGCCACTACTAGAAATGTTTGAAGCTAGATAGGTAAGAAAAGGGGACCCATAAATTCCAACACGCGGTTAGGCACGCTCAGTCTTAAAACCAATACCTGGAACTCAGATCCTAGGTGACTCGAATGGAACAAAGCGTCGGGGCGGGATAGCCTAGACCTTCCATCCTTCGTCGAATATTGCCAACATTATAATAATCATATCATCAACAACAATAATAATAATGATAATGTGATATCCCAAACCAAGGAGTAACAGGGTAACATCGTAGCATCCTAAGCATGCATACTAAGCAGGGGCTGAGCAACGAGCAATAGTAACATAGCAGTACAAGGTTTGCTGGGAAGGGACATGGCTGTATTGGTTTGAAAGAGGTTGTAAACATGTGGTAGGATCAAACATCGAACCTAACCTAGACTAGCATGCAAACCGCTGGTTGAAATAGAATGGATCATAAGTAATGTATAGTCCTTGCCTGTTGATAAGTCGGGTTCCGAAGGTGTAGTTGATCGCAAGCTCGCATCGTCTCCGAGAGGTACCCGCGGGAGCACACAAGAAGGTAAACACTGGAAAGCAACCAACGAGCAAGCACTCTATTACTACGGGGCAACACAAGATCAAGAAGACATCACACGACACGGCAACGCGATACGGATCTATCGTCGAGAATGGTTACTAACAGTTTAAGTGGGGTATCGGTCACACACGACGAATACCGCAAGTTTACGGTGGTTCAAGTTGCTTAGCTAAAGGTGATCAACCAACGGTTATTAACATGGCAAATCAAGCAAGCATGGCATAGCACAAAAACATGTCAAGAGGTGAAGCACAAAGTAAACTATCTATGCTAGTCAATTTAAGTGAGGCACAACCTAAACATGGCATAACACTAAGTGTCGCACGATGATTAAAACATTTGGTACTGTTCTGTCCTAAACCATATTTTAGGTTGGTTAACAACAGAAAACAATAGCATAAACACAAAGTACACGAAAAACTAATCAAGTTACATATAACGAACACTCCAAACAGAGTTACGGTTAAATAGATATAAGCAAAACAAGTTACGAGCACAAACTGTCAACATCAGGAAGCACACTTTAGAGCATTGCATAAACAGGATAATCAATGCAAACATGCTCTACAATGATATGGAACTAAAGTAGACACGACATGGAAGGCATGGAAAAAAGAATCATGCAAATAGGCATCATAGATCAAAAGATATTAAGCATGCAACATGGCATCGGAACGTTACAGACTTAGAGAAAAACTGAGGTGGCTGTCAAAAACAGCGGGATAGCAACTTTGGAGCTAAATAACTATATGACCAGCAATCATATCATGACAATGCAATACATATAATTAAATTAGACATCATGCTTAACAATATGCAATTGGAATCACTCAATTCCGATAAACGGTCGCGACACACTCGTCGACCGAAGTTGCAATAAAATAACAGTTTCAGCAACAGCAGCACATTAACAGCAGGATCACCACTTTGGAGCAAGATTTAATATAGCTAAAGCACCCAAACATGACAAGTTAAAGAATGGAAATTAAGTACACATGATGCTTAACACATAGGAAAAAGAATCAATTCAATAGGCCTCATGGATTTGTCACAATCATCAATCAAAGTTGCAACAAATTAATAACAGCAACACTTAACAGAAATTAGTAGCAGTTTAATGGCCTGATGCCCACTTCAACACAGATTTGCACCATCAAGATGGCCTCAAATCAAAAAGCTCACAAAAGATGAATTGAAGTACACGCAATTCTAAGCAACTTTCATTTTGGGGGCACGTTCATCGGAGCTACGGATCAACGGAAAATCGCAGTACAAAACGGGATCAACAGCAACATTTATAAGGACTTAGCAAAATTCACAGGTTTTTTTAATAGCAGAAAAAAAGGGGGTGGAAGGCCTCACCCGTGGGCCTGGCCCATCAGGCGGCCTGGGAGGCCGGCTAGGCCGTGGCTGGCTGGGCCGCTCACCCCAGCTGGGCCGCGCGGCTGAGGCCGGCCCACAGCGGCAGGTGGAGGCGCACGGGACTCCCCGTCCCCGGCCCGAACGGCGGCGGCTGGAGAGGCTGGACGGCGGCGCCGTTGACGCCGGCGAGCAGGCGGCGGCGGGCACGCAGGCAAGGGGAGGCGTCGGCTCCGGATCCGGACGCGGCAGGGCAAGGGTGTTCTTGGGGTGGAGCTTGAGGACGGTGGTCGGCGACCTCGGGGCAGCATCCATGGCGCGGCTACAGAGAGAGATCAGAGAAGAGAGGGAGTTGCGAGGAGAGGAGGAGGGAAAAGAGGGGCGCGAGGGCGACCTGCAGGGGAGGGCTCGCCGGGGAGAGGGGAGGCCGTGGTGGTGCGGCGGCCGGCCGACGGCGCTCTCGCCGACGACGTCCAGGAGCTTGGGCGCGGGAGGCTGGCGGCCCAGATCCAGCCCACGGCGGGCCAGCGGTGGCGGATCGGGCCCTGCGGGGCCCGAATGGCTGGAGCAGGCGGTTGGGGCGATGTGGCAGCTCGGGAGCCCTCCGATCTGCGATCCGGCGGCTCTGGGCTGCCTAGGGGCTAGGATTTCGAGGATTTTGGGGGTTTTGGGGCTAATTTTGTGCAAAAAGAGGGGGGTGGCTGCAATTATGCCATAGGGGGAACCCTAATTGGCTGGTTTGGGAGGTGGGGGTCATTATATAGGCAGGTTGGCTGGCCTGTTGACGCAAATGCCCTCGGTACCCCTCTCGCGTGTCCGGTGATCGCATTCGTGACCGCCGAGACTCCGTACGGACTCCGATTCGGACGATACTTCAACCTACACGCTCAGCGCCTCGAGCCCGTCGATCGTACCTCACTGCGGTGACATTCCGACAACATTTTTCGGCGCCCCATAAAATAATCCGTTTATTAAATAAATGGGGTTTTTGATCCGGTGGCGATGGCTGGACTTGTGCCGGTTGCGACGGTGCTCGGGTGAAACCCCAGTGTCGCAAAGTCGTGTACCGTTGGGGAAAAGGTCGGTCACGCATCTGATACGAGAATACGGGGGAGAAATATTCACCGATTATTATTTCGGTGAAGCAAACACTGCAAACAATACAGACAATCAAACAATTCACGCAGAAAACCAAAATTTTAATTTTTGTGAAAACTGGTTACACAAAGTTATCTGTGTCTGTGTGCAGGTCCATGTCAGTTGCGCCGATGACACCTACTTATCATCTCTGGAGTCCTACTGGAGACAAACCTTGGTATCTTTACCGAGGGAAAAGTGCTACTGCACTACATCTCAACCTTCCACTTGGGGTAACCAACGAAGGGGCGAGAAGCCATCAAGCAAGTTTTCTGGCGCCGTTGCCGGGACTCCGAGTGCTAAGATAGGGGAGTTGCACACTACCCTTTACCTTTGTTTTTTAGTCTTGTTAGTTTATCTTTCAGTTTTTATCTTTGTGTCTTTTATCAAAAACAACAACAAAATCTGCCACACTTGCTGCTACTATGGGTTCCACTGAAAACACCAAGTTGTGTGACTTCACTAGTCACAACAACCAAGACTTTATCTGCACTCCCATTGCCACACCTGCCACTTCAGCTACCTCTTATGAAATTAAACCTGCTTTGCTAAACCATGTTATGAGAGATCAATTCTCTGGTGCTGGAGATGATGCTGCTTTACACTTGAATAATTTTGTTGAATTATGTGATATGCAGAAGTATAAAGAAGTAGAAGGTGATGTTGTTAAGCTCAAGCTCTTTCCTTTCTCTTTAAGGGGAGATGCTAAAATCTGGTTTCAATCTTTGCCTAGGAATAGCATAGATTCTTGGGATAAGTGCAAAGATGCTTTTATAGGGAAGTACTACCCTCCTGCTAAGATTATCCAATTGAGGAGTAATATTATGAATTTTAAGCATTTGGATAATGAACACGTTGCCCAAGCTTGGGAACGAATGAAATCTCTTGTTAAGAAATGCCCTACACATGGTTTCACTACTTGGATGGTTATCAAAACTTTTTATGCAGGCTTGAACTTTACCTCGCGGAACCTGTTAGATTCGGTCGCGGGAGGAACCTTTATGTCAACTACACTTGGTGCTGCCACGAAGCTTCTCGATGAAATGATGACCAATTATTCCCAATGGCACACCGAACGCGCTCCAACAGGTAGGAAGGTAAATTCTGTCAAGGAAATTACCTCCCTCAATGAAAAAGTAGATTTAATTATGTCTCTACTTACCAAGCAACCCTCTATTGATCCTCATGATGTTCCTTTAAATTCTTTGGTTGCTCAAGAACAAGTAGATGTGAACTTTATTGCTAGAAACAACTTCAACAACAATGCTTATAGGGGAAATTTTGCTAGCAATCCTAGACCGTTTCCATCCAACTATGGGAACAACAACACCTACCCTAGCAACAAGAACCCCTCTTCTGAATTAGAAAGCATGCTTAGAGACTTTATCACTACCCAAAAAGCGTTCAACAAAAATGTAGAAGAGAAATTATCTAAAATAGATAATCTCTCTTTGAAGGTAGAAAGCTTAGCCCTTGATATTGAGATGCTCAAAATTAGGACCTCCCCCCTTGAGGAGAATAAGGCCACTCCTATTAATGCTATCTAGTTACAAATCAATGAAAATATTAGGATGATGGCTAAACTTAAAGAAAGATGGGCTAGAGAAAAAGAGGAAGAGGATAGAATTAAGAGCCTTCCTACGCACCACACAGTTGCCACTATCCAAATTGTTGAGAACACTCAAACTATTAGCACCCAATGCACTCCTAGTCCCGTTGGACCTATTAATGGTGATGCTAATACCTCAACCATAGATAAAGACACTCCTATGAACATAGAAGGTTTCAAACAAGTGAGCCTAGATGACACTACTACCACCTTTGATAGTAGTGACATTGATTTTGATAGTTGTACCCTCTCAGAAGTTATCAGTTTACTACACAAAATGTCTAGAGACCCCCACACTAGCACACTTAATCTTGCCTTCACGGAGCATATCACAAATGCTCTCATCAAAGCTAGGGAGGAGAAGCTTAGAGTAGAAGCCTCCATACCTAGGAAGCTAGAGGATGGTTGGGACCCTATGATCAAAATTAAATTAAATAACTTCTCTTGCTATGCTTTATGTGATGTTGGAGCTAGTACCTCCGTTATGCCCAAAAGAATATTTGATATGTTTGAATTGAAACCTTTTGAGCCTTATTCTTTTGGTGTTCGTCTTTTTGATTCTTCCGTAAAGAAACCTTTAGGGAAGACCGACGATGTTCTTATCATTGTGAATGACAATTATGTTCCCGTTGATTTTATTGTTATGGATATAGAGTGTGAACCTTTATGTCCAATTATTTTGGGACGTCCTTTTCTTCGCACGGTTGGTGCGGTTATTGACATGAAAGAGGGGAATATAAAATTCCAATTCCCATTCAAAAAGGGGATGGAACACTTCCCTAGAAAGAAAATCAAGTTACCTTTTGAGTCCGTTACTC
Organism: Bromus sterilis; assembly: GCA_950022295.1. Taxonomy (NCBI): domain Eukaryota; kingdom Viridiplantae; phylum Streptophyta; class Magnoliopsida; order Poales; family Poaceae; genus Bromus; species Bromus sterilis. The sequence continues at coordinate 237,842,338 of OX465599.1, read as the reverse complement.
GGGCTAGTTATTCTCTTTCTCTTGATAAAACTTGATTCTTCTTTTGCATTATGCCTAGCTAATGGCTTTAAAGAAGCGCTTTCGGGAGGCAGCCCGCAACGAATTTAGGTTTTTATTTTTGATTTTGTTGTGTCTTGATGATTTTTACTACTGTAGCAACATCATTGTATCTTTATTTTTCAGCTTTGTGCCAAGTTATAGCCTCTTACGGCAAGGGAAGTAAAAGTTGTGACATGCTGTCCAGAAAACAGATTCTGTCCTCGTGACCAGAAAAATTCAAGAAAAATCCCAGTTCATCTTTTTGAGCTCAAATTTTTACACAGTATGCCCAATACAATTACGAAACTTCCGTATGTTCTGAGTTTTTCTATTTGAGTTGTAGAAGTGCCCCTAAAAAATTCTTTACTACATGCCATTCTGTTTTTCACAGATTCTGCCACGTTTTGTCTCTCCTAACTTTTGCAAACCTTAAGCTTGCTTTTTCTTTGAAAAAACTTTTTGGAACTCTTGAGAAACAGTAGCTCTTCATGAATATCTTTATATCCAGTGAGGAAAAAATTATTTATTAAGGGTACTAACCTCTCTAATCAGCTTATGATGAGTTATGTATGAAGGGAGTTTTCAAGTGTGTGATGGAAGATGATGAAAGAAGATCCAGGAGTGTCAAGCGCTCAAGCTTGGGGATGACCCCATGCATCCCCAATAAATATTCAAGGAGACTCAAGAGTCTAAGCTTGGGGATTCCCCCGTGCATCCCCTTCTCCATCAACAATCATCAGTTCGTCCTTCGTCTCACTATATTTTTATCAATTCATGCGTTATGTGCTATGCTTGGAGCGTCTCGCTCTTAGGTTTTGTTTTTAGTTTTCTTTAGCTTTGCTTGCTGTTCGTAACAAGTTAGATCCCTTCTTACTTTGTGTGGGAGAGAAACACGCTCCACTTTCAAAATTTAGAACACATCATAGGATTTTTTCTTCTTATCTTTTTGCTGTTGTGTGTTCTTTATCTTTTCGTAGCTACTGCCATGTTTAGTTTTAGTCTTAGTTTGTCTTTAGAAAGAGCCTTGGCTTTTGTTTATTTTGTTGTTGGAACTCTTTTTAGTTTTCATGTTTATCTTGTTAAAGAGAGTTGGTTGTTGCACTGAGTTGTGTCTTGTCTTGAAAGTAGGTAATTGAGGTTGCTATTTTCTTCTAGTAGTAACTTGCAATAGTTTTGAGGTATTGTTATGAGTAATGTTTGAACTTTTGGTGTCAAGAGCTCTTGCCTATTAGTGATAGGTGTCATATTTTGGGCAATCCGTGTGTATTTTCAAAACCTACAAAACTAGTTGAGAACTCTAGCTACTAGATGGATCACTACTCTTCTGAGGAGTCGAATATTAGAGAACACTCACGTACCATGAGTCGAGGATACGCAAGGATAACCAAACCCCCATACACTCATCCTCGGGGTACTTGTCTCTTTGTGAACCTTCTTATTAGATTGAGAGTTACCGGTAATAAGTGCATGAGTTCTTCAGACTAATGTAAGTACTGAAAGTTGACACTTCCACCTTCCCATATTTTGCTAGCCTCTCCCGTGCCGTGCATTGCCTTCTTCTCACTCCGAGAGTTGGTGTCCACCTTCTCCGGTACTTCCAAACCCTTGGCATGATACGCTCTGTCATCATAAGCCTCCTTATATCTTTCCTCAAAAACAGCAACCATACCTACCTATCAAGGCATTTCCATAGCCTTTCCGAGTTACATTGCCATGCAACATCCACCTCTTCATGACTTGATCTTCATGTCATACATGTTCCTGCTACACTAGCAGCGACATACATTGCATACTTCATGTTAGTTACATCTTCCTTATGATTTTGAGTACCTTGTAAAGTGTGAAAGATCCCCTTTACCTTCTTGTAAAATAGAGTGTTTCCCTTAAGTGAGGAAAAGATCCCAAAGTGGACACATTAAAAGATCCCACAGAGGACAAATGAGAGTTAAATTGAAAGATCCATTGAGGCCACCAAAAAAATACAAAAAATAGAAAAAAGAGAAAAAGAAATAAAAAGAGAGAAAGGGGCAACACTACTATCCTTTTGAGAGATCCACACTAGTACTCCCTTTGTATCCTTGTACTCCATAGAGATGATCTTCATGAATATAGCTATGTGGGGACCTTCACACTATAGAACTTGGCTTGCATATTCCAAGGATGAGACTCCTCAAACGAGCTCTAGGTCTTCATGAGCGAGCAAGTTAGATGCACCCCCACTAGTTCCTTCGGAGAGCTTCCTAGCTCGTATGTGCATCCGTTGCATGGCAATCCTTACTCCTCACATCATATCTATCATTTGGCATCTCTTGCCTATGATTGTCCTCATTGATGTGAGCCGTTGTCATCCTTTTTGTCTTCCTCCTCCACCATATTTCTCTCTTTGCCATCCTAAGTGTCAACTCTTGTGCTTACGCTCATCCATTGCATGAGTGCTCAAAATATCGAAAAGGATTGGATCAAATTGACTTGTACCTGGCTAGTGGTCTGGGGACGAGTCAAGATAAGATTCCAAAGAAGACCAAGTGTGAAACTTTAGTAGATTGAGTTCTCAACACAAAAATTACTTTTTCTCGCATTCCCTATCCCCCTTCTTGCACGCAACCACCATTTGGACACATTCGAGTCACGGACAGCGAGAGCTCTCTCACCTTTTGTTCTTTTGTTACTTGTTTCAATGCTAATATAGACCCTTGCTTGTTATGACTTGAATTGAATATCTAACCTTGATTGCTTTACTTTTAAAAGTTCTTATATGGTTGCTAGCATGTCACCACAGAAATTATGTTTTTATCATTTACCTACTCGAGGACGAGCAGGAATTAAGCTTGGGGATGTTGATACGTCCAAAACGTATCTATAATTTCTGCTTGCTCCATGCATGTTTTGTGTGATATTTCTATGATCTAGATACACTTTCATACACTTTTGATCCTATTTGGACTACCCTATTAACTCAGTGCACCCCAGTGCCAGTTCTTGTTTTCTGCTGTTTTTCTATTTCAGTTTTCCCCCATATAAAAAGTGCCAGAAAAATTCCGGGAAAAATACAGGAAAAATCAGCGTACCGGAAGCTTCGGGAAGAGCCCGGGAGGGGCCAGAGGGGAGCTAGGGGGGCCCAGGCGGCCACCCGGTGCGGACCCACCCCTGGCCGCGCCAGGGGGGTGCCTGGGGCCCCTGGTCCACCTCTGGCTGCCCCCCTTCGCCTATTTATTCTCCGTCACGGGGAAACTCCAGAAGAGGAACCCTATTCCGCAAACTCGCCTCTGTTCCGCCGCCGCCGTGCTTCCAAGATCGGGAGCACCAGAAGACCTCTTCCCGGCACCCTGCCGGAGGGAGGATTGACCTCCGGGAGTCTCCTCTCCAACATGGATGCTCCCCGGATGTCTTGTGAGTAGTTTTCCTTGGACCATGGGTCCGTGACCAGTAGCTATGTGATGTTCTCCTCCCCTCTTTGATCTTCATTGTTTAGACCTCGTGAGCTGCCCTACATGATCGAGGCACCTTTGTAATATTTCTGCTGTTGCTATGCTGAGTTTGATGGGATCTAATGGATTATGAGATTATGTTCAGATTGTGATAGAGTAATATATTTGGTTTTTATCTCTTATATTTTTGTTCCTAAGTAATTCTTGCATGTTCTCCGTTGCTATTTATTGCTTTGGCCAAGTAGTAGGTAGTGACTCGAAGAGGGAACGTTGTGCTAGATTGTGGGTTCATGCCCCCCGATGACACGCTTGAGTGACAGAAACATGAGTCTAGGGGATGTGTTGTTGCCACAAGGGGGAAAACAATGGTGCTTGTAACCGCGGTTACAAGGATTGTTTACTTTACGCAGAGTTATTTTTAATGTAGTTGTCTGTTTCTTTGGGTTTACACTTTGGGTGGGGGTCGCTACTTAATACCATCGAGATGTTCTGGATAGATATCTCAAGGTGGATGATTAGTAGTAGATGCAGATGGATTTCGGTCTACTTATTTTGGCATACTGCCCGTTCTTTTGAGCCTCTTCCTTTCTTTTGTAGCATAGTTAGCATTGCGGTGCGTTCATAATCCTGTCAATTGCCCTTCTGTAATTTTTTTACCTCGCATAGCAGTTTTGTCGTCTTTTGGGAGAGAGACATCACTAGTGAACATCACGTATCCCGGTCCATATCCTCATTATTATCTCCAAGCTTTATTTACTCTACTGCTTTTACTTGCTATCATTATCCCTTGCGTTTTACCCTTTGTAAACAACAAGACCGGAGAGATTGACAACCTCTCTGAACTTCGTTGGGAACAAAGTTATCTGTGTCTGTGTGCAGGTACGCGTCAGTTGCGCCGCTGACACCTACTTATCATCTCTGGAGTCCTACTGGAGACAAACCTTGGTATCTTTACCGAGGGAAAACTGCTGCTGCGCTACATCTCAACCTTCCACTTGGGGTAACCAACGAAGGGGCGAGAAGCCATCAAGCACCACCCTCTGTTCTTCTTCGGGAGGGCGAGTCTGGAAGTTGTTTTGGCCTCCGGTGAGGGGAGATCATCACCATCGTCATCACCATCACATATCCATCCATCATCCCTCCATGACTTCTCCTTTCATGTGTGAGTAATTCTCTGCTGTAGGCAAAGGAGATGGTAGGGATTCGATGAGTTAGATCATGTAATAGTTCGTCAGATTGTTGGGGGCATGTTGCCTATCATCTACTTTTGTGTTTATCATCTTTGCTACAACTTGTTGCTCTTAATGCTTGTCACTTTGGGCCCGAGTGCCATGTTTTCAGATCTGAACCACTTGTGTTTTCATGAGTTTATTTATGTTCTTGATCCTATCTATGAGTTGTATGCACCTATTATGGTCCGGAACCGGCGATCCCAAAGGTGACATCTTGGGACACCAAAGGGGATGGATTATAATCTGAGGATTTCATGTATCCATTGAGTGCTAATGCTTTGTTCCGGTGTTCTTTGACATGAGCACCTTAATCTCCATATGTTCCTTTTGGCCCCGTTCATAGCGGGATGGTAGGACAAAAGATGTTGTGCAAGTTCTTATTGCAAGCACGCACAAGTACCTACAGGATACATGCCTAATGTTTGATATTTTCCTAGATGATCCTTGCTTTTCGGTGTGCCTTGCCCCGTGTTAAAATTTATTACATGTTCACTCTCATCCAAGCAGCTCCCAACCATCCATCTCCCTAGCCTATAGTGTTTTAATCCTGCTGGTTAATAGTTGTTATTTTTGTTGTTTTACTTTCGATGTTGCCACCATCACTACTATATCACCGGTGCTATTAATATCTCGTTGCAAGCAAGTATATTTCAGGTGCGGTTGAATTGAAAACTCAATTGTCAAAGCTTATAAATATTCTTTGGCTCCCCTTGTGTCGAATCAATAAATTGGGTTATCTTGCCCGAGAAGACTATCTCGATCACCTACCGTTGAGGGTCATTACATATGCATTGTGGTTGTTAGTAAGAGAGAGAGAGGAGAAAGATGGATCATGTGCATGCTTTCTGTTGGGCATGCATATGTTTGGACGACTGTAAAGCCCCATCGGATTAGTTTGGATTTACAGGATCAGGAACATGCGAACGGTTTCGTGGACGGATACAACACTGCTTTAGATGGTAAAAGTGGTTCGGACATCCCGATCCATACCTTTACAGGAGGCTCGACGGACCGGGTTGGAGATGCCCTTAGTTTACTTTTGCGTTGGACTATTAGTTTAAGACTTTTGTATATGTCCGGACATCCCGATCATTGTTGCTCGATGAAGTTCGATGTCTCCGTAGACATGGTCGTCGCCCTTGTCATATCTCCTTAGATTTGCCTCTTAGTTTTCCAGTGTTGCTTGAGGAGGTCCATGTTGTACCTTTGGTATTCCACCACAATGACAGAAAGTTGAAACTGGCGGCGGCACCGACTCCTCCCTAGCCATGACATCATCAAAATGTGCCCATGTCTGCTGCATTGTGATGCTGACAAAGACCGGCGCGGGTAAGGCTCCAACTCGACATCCGACGCTTAATCCATGGTTGGCTCGTCCTCGCTCAACTCTGCCGAATTCGACAACAAGCCATCTTTTATTGGTCTCACAAGGTGGGCTTGCCAATTGCTAAGAACTACAAATATTCCCATGCATGCTGACCTAACTCACTTCTCCAAGATCATCTTATTATGCAAGTTGGAGTGTCCGTTGATGCCCCCTGACTTCACCGAGAAATTGACCATCATCCCACCGGAATTCATGTTGAGGAAGAAGGTTGCTTCTAGATGATCATGGTCCACACATTGAACAACAGGGTCACCGTTGATGAGTTGTAGATCCCCTCGCCGTTGCTAAACAAAGAAATATTGAATACCTTGTCACCTTCAAGCTAATAACTATTGACAGCTTGAAGGTGATTGTCTTCAATGACAACATTGTTGAGCTGATGGCTAGATGCAAGAAGAACAAGTAAGAATTAGCCATGGGTCGTTAGTGTATTTTATCTGTGCTTGTTAGGGCATCTTCAGCGGTTCCCTAAAATGGATACCGCAAATATCCATGGACCGCGTTTGTACAGATCCACGGATGTGATACAGGAGTCAATCAGCCAACCAATTATATACATTAAATCCGGATAGTAAAGGTGGGACAGACTAATTGAAAAGATAATATATATGCATTGTGGTTGTTAGGAAGAGAGAGAGGAGAAATATGGATCAATTGCATGTTTTTGGTTGGGCATGCAGATGTATGAACTACCGCAAAGCCCCCTCAGATTAGTTTGGATTTATGGGAAAACAGACATGTGAACGAGTCTATGCACGGATACATCACTGCTTTTGATGATAAAAGGGGTCCAGACATTCTCATCCGAACCTTTAAGGGAGGTTAAACAGACTGTGTTAGAGATTCCCTTGATACGTCCAAAATGCATCACTATTTTATATCGTAATTCATCCTTATTCATTGATATATTTGACATTACGAAGATGTTCTTATGTTGTTTTGGCTTATTTTACACAGTTTGCAACTTTCCGGTACCAAAGCAGCAGACGCCGGATTCAGCGGTAAAAAGTGGACGCTGAGTTACTGAAGAAGAATACCTCCAAATTACCTAAAAATCGACAGGGGGTATTTTCCAGAAGATTAACGAAGACATGCCGAAGAGGAGCCAGAGGGGGGCCACAGGAGCCCCAGGCGTCCACTTGGCGTGGCCCCACCCCTGGCCGCGCCGGGAGGGTGCCTGGAGCCCTGGGTCCACTCCCGGCTCCCCCCCCCGCTGGCCTATATACTCCTCGTTACACGAAAACCTAAAAAAGAGAAGCTTTTACGGAGTTCCGTCGCCGCTCCGTGGCGGAAACCTACAGAGAAGAAAAGGGCTCTCTGGCGGGCAGATTCCACCGAGGAGATCACCTCCCGGAAGGGGAGATCATCCCATCATCATCACCATCATCACGGGCATCATCGAGATCATCATCAGCATCATCCCCAACATCAGCACCATCTCCACCACCATCCAATCTCACCTCACAAGTTTATCTTGTGTTGTAATCCGTACTATCTATCCTCTCTACTCTATCGGTGTTGATTACTACTTTGTGGTGAATGCTATTGAGTTTTGTTGGAGAAATATCATTATGTCCAGATTTTTTATCATATATTTATCACCTCTGATCATGATCTCTTTTATGTCTTGTGAGTAGTTACTTTAGTTCTTGAGGACATGGGAGAAGTCTAGTTGTTAGTAGTCATATGATGTTGAAGTAATTTGGGTTGTTTGATATTTAAGTTGTGTTGTTATTTTCCTAGTGGTGTTGTGTGAGTCGAACACTAAACACTTCGCCTTATTAAGGACCTAGGGGGATACATTGTGTATAAAGAATGCTTATGGTGGGTTGCCGGAGTGACAGAAACCTGAACCCCAGTTTGCACACTTTTGCACAAGGGACTAATGGATCCTTGATCTTATTGCTGTGGTTAGGCTTTGCCTTAAGTTCTATCTTGTATTTGCGGATGCTTGCAAGATATTTAATCATAAGAGTGCATTTATCTTAGTATAGAATGTGTGCTAGCATAGATCCACCCACTCAACACTTATCAGCACAACACTTGTTATCGATACGGAGTATGGCGAAAGCACGTGACTACCTATCCATGTGTCCTCAAGAACGCTTTAGTCTTTATAAGTTCAGTTGCCAGGCTTATCCTTTGCTCAAAAGGATTGGGCCACTTGCTGCTCTCCAGTGCTATTTACTTTTCTTGCTTTTATCTTATTGTTGCTTATATCGAAAACCCCTAAAAAGTTATCTTTCAGTGCTTGCAGTTATTCCTTGTCCAAAATCACCTATCAATACCTTTCGCTCCTCGTTGGGTTCGACACTCTTACTTATCGAAAACGCTGCAACAAATCCCTTACGTTGTGGGTCATCAAGTAACATTTTCTGGCGCCGTTGCCGGGGAGCATAGCGCTATTGGTAAGTGAAGCTGGTAAGGAAATTTTTATATTGTTGATTTTATTTTTATGTTGCTGCTCTTTGTCTGTATGGACAACCTAGCTATTGGATCGTTGCTTATGGGGAAACGCCCCACATCTGTGGTGGTTGTTCCTCCCCCTACTGAAATTGTGCCTTATAAAATACCAGCTGGTATTATCGATTGTGTTTTGGCTAATCGTTATGCAGGAGACAGACATCCCAGTGAACACTTGCTATATTTATCACAACTATGTTCACTATTTAAGCTTGCAGGTGTATCAATGGAGTTTGTCATGAAGAAATTGTTCTCCGTATCTATTATAGATAAAGCTTCAGATTGGTATAAGCTTCTCGATAACTCTCATTTGCTTGATTGGAAAGAGCTTATGTCTCTCTTTTATACCAAGTTTTATCCTCTTCATGAAATTCATCGAGACATAAATTATATCTATAAATTTAGGTCTCGTGACGGAGAAAGCATTGCTCAAGCTTGGGGGAGATTGAAATCCCTAATGCTCAAGTGTCCTATTCATGAGCTCCCCAAGAAAACTATACTTGCAAATTTTTATGCTAGACTTTCTCGTCAGGGTAAGGAGATGTTGGATGCCTCCTCTAGTGGGGTATTTCAGACGAAAAGCGTTGAAGAAAGATGGGATCTCCTTGAAAGGATCCAGAAGAATACCGAAGATTGGGAAATAGATAAATATTGAACCCACTATAAATTATGAGCATGATTATATAGAGAGCTACGTGAAAACTGATTATTTTAATACCTTTTGCTCTAAGATTGGTCTTGATTCCCATCTGATGATTGATTTTTGTAAGGACTTTGCCTCTCATATTGACTCTTCTAAGAAGAAGAAGGGTCAGCATCATAAACCCTTCAAAGAATCACCTATTGATATTCATGTTGCTAACCCTATTTTTCCTGCAGTTATATATGAAAAGCCCCCTTTTCCCGTAAGAATAAGGGAGCACTCTTTTGTGACAGGAATAATGAATAAGAGTAAGAGAAGAATTGATGAGCCTGAGGACTAGATCAAGGTCGATCCTCGAGTTGCATTGGTTAAGGATCTTATCACTAATGATGCTTTAGGTTCCAATATAAAGTTTTGTGTTGTTTCCACTAACCTTGTCACAGCCAAGAATAAAGGCCCAATTTCAGGTACTCCAGTAGTACCTGTTAAAATAGGAGATCAAAATTATTATGGGCTATGCGATTTGGGATCGAGTGACAGTGCTATCCCGTATTCACTTTATCAAGAGATCATGGGTGAAATTTCACCTTGTGAACTTGAAGAAGTTGATGTTACTATTCATCTTGCAAATAGAGCAACTATCTCTCCTATCGGAATTGTGAGAGACGTTGAAGTCTTATGCGGAAAGGTAAAATATCCTACCGAATTTTTAGTACTTGGTTCAGTAAGGGATAATTTTTGTCCTATTATTTTCGGTAGACCTTTTCTCAGAACTTGTGGAGCTATAATAGATTGCAAGAAAGGTAAAGTTTCTGTTGAATTCAATGGCGAGCCATATGAATTTAACTTTTCTAAGTTCTCTAAGCAGCCTCGTGGTATTGATTTTCCTAGTAACGATAAGATTATTGAAGATATTGCTTCCATTGCTATTCCTCTTAATGTTCTTTTGCAGCAATATATGGAGGACCACGAGAATAATTTTCAAATGCAGGAGACGAATGATCTGGACGAAATATTCTTAAGACAACTTTTTATCCTAAAGCACAACCTTCCGGTTGAGCCTTTGGGAATTTTATCGAAACCAAAAGAAGATCCAGTGTTTGATCTTAAACCTCTTCCTGATACGCTCAAATATGCTTATTTAGATGAAAAGAAAGTATATCATGTTATTATCAATTCTAACCTTTCAGGGTATGAAGAAGAGTGACTATTGGAAGTACTTCGCAAACATCGAGGTGCAATTGGCTATACCCTTAATGACCTTAAGGGGATTAGTCCATCTATTTGTCAACATACCATCAACCTTGAGCCTGATGCTAAACCAGTTGTTGATCATCAACGACGGTTGAATCCGAAAATGATGGATGTTGTAAGGACTGAGATTCTCAAGCTTCTAGCTGCAGGTATTATCTACCCTATAGCTGATAGTAAGTGGGTAAGCCCGGTTCATTGTGTTCCAAAGAAAGGAGGAACAACTGTGGTTCCTAATGATAAGAATGAACTAATACCTCAGAGAATTATTATTGGATATAGAATGTGTATTGATTACAGGAAGCTGAACAAGGCAACCAGGAAGGACCACTACCAATTGTCGTTCATCGACCAAATGCTTGAAAGGTTATCCAAAAATACTCACTTTTGTTATCTTGATGGTTATTCTGGCTTCTCTCAAATTCATGTTAACACTGTTGATCAAGAGAAGACCACTTTTACTTGTCCCTATGGTACTTATGCTTACAAACATATGTCTTCTGGTTTATGTAATGCCCCTGCTACTTTCCAAAGGTGTATGTCTGCTATCTTTCATGGTTTTTGTGAGGAAATTGTGGAGGTATTAATGGACGATTTCTCCGTCTATGGAACCTCTTTTGACCATTGTCACCACAACCTTAATAAAGTTTTGCAGAGATGTGAGGAGACAAATTTGGTGCTTAACTGGGAGAAGTGCCACTTTATGGTCAACGAGGGAATTGTTCTTGGCCACAAGATTTCCGAGAGGGGAATTGAGGTGGACAGGGCCAAGATCGAAGCAATTGAAAGGATGCCCTACCGAAGGGACATCAAAGGTATTCGCAGTTTTCTCGGTCATGCCGGTTTCTATAGAAGATTTATTAAAGACTTTTCTAAGACTTCGAGACCCCTCACTAATCTTCTCCAGAAGGACTTTCCTTTTGTTTTTTATGAAGATGGTAAGGAAGCCTTCGAAGTTCTTAAGAAAGCTTTAATAACCGCTCCTATAGTACAACCACCTGATTGGAATTTACCTTTTGAAATTATGTGTGATGATAGTGATTTTGCTGTTGGAGCTGTTTTAGGACAGAGGGTTGATAAGAAGTTGAATGTTATATATTATGCTAGAAAAACCCTTGATAGTGCTCAAAAGAATTATGCTACTACTGAGAAGGAATTCTTAGCAGTAGTCTTTGCTTGTGATAAGTTTAGACAGTATATTGTTGATTCTAAGATTATTGTTCATACTGACCATGCTGCCATTAAGTATCTTATGGAGAAGTAGGATGACAAACCAAGGCCCATCCGATGGGTACTCCTTCTTCAAGAATTTTCTTTGCAGATTGTCGATAGGAAAGGAGTAGACAATCCGGTGGCGGATAATCTTTCAAGGATGGAAGATATACCGCATGATCCCATTCCAGTCAACGACAGTTTTCCAGACGAACAACTAGTTGTTCTAAAAGTACAATCTCTCTCCGATCCTTGGTTTGCATATTATGCTAACTTTATCATTGCAAAGTTTTTGCCTCCAGGTTTAACATTTCAGAAAAGGAAGAAGTTATTTCATGATTTGAGGCATTACTTTTGGGATGACCCACATCTTTTCAAAGAAGGTCCAGATGGGATCGTGAGAAGATGCATACCGGAATACGAGTAGAAGGACATTCTCAAACAATGTCACGACAGTCCATATGGAGGACATCATGCTGGTGAGAGGACCACACATAAGGTTCTTCAATCAGGTTTTTATTGGCCTGCTCTCTTTCAGGATGCTAGAAATTATGTTTTGTCATGTGATAAGTGTCAGAGAGTTGGTAATATTAGTAGAAGGAATGAGATGCCTATAAATTACTCTCTAGTGATTGCGCCTTTTGATTGCTGGGGTTTTGATTTTATGGGTCATTTTCCTTCTTCGCACAAGTACACTCACATTTTAGTTGCTGTTGATTATGTAACCAAGTGGGTAGAGGCAATCCCCACTGAAAGTGCTGATCACAAGACATCTTTGAAAATGCTCAAGGATGTAATTTTTCCTAGGTTTGGAGTACCCAGGTATCTCATGACTGATGGGGGTTCGCACTTTACACATGGAGCTTTTAGAAAAGCTTTAGCCAAGTACAATGTCAATCATAGAATTGCTTCACCATACCACCCTCAAACTAGTGGGCAAGTTGATCTCACCAATAGAGAGATCAAGTTGATCCTACAGAAGACAGTCAATAGAAATAGAAAAGATTGGTCAAATAAGTTAGGAGATGCTTTGTGGGCGTATAGAACTGCTTACAAGAACCCCATGGCCATGTCTCCCTATAAGATGGTCTATGTCAAGGCTTGCCATCTGCCATTAGAATTAGAACGCAAAGCTTTCTGGGCTATTAGAGAGCTTAACGCTGACCCGAAATTAGCTGGTGAAAAGCGTCTCATGAACTTGACTTCCCTAGATGAGTGGAGAAGTGAAGCTTACGAGAACGCTAAAGTGTTCAAGGAAAAGGTAAAGAAGTGGCACGATAGGAGGATTCTGAAATGTGAATTTAATGTTGGTGATAAAGTATTGTTGTTTAGATCCCGTTTCAGGTTTTCTCCAGGTAAACTACTTTCCAGGTGGAAGGGCCATTTCATATTGAAGAGGTCTACCACTCGGGCGCAATCAAGATTAACAATTTCGAAGGCACCAAACCTCAAGTGATGAATGGGCAAGGACTTAAGCATTACATAGCAGGAGATCTTGTCAATGTTGATGTGGATTTGGTATACACAACAACTCATGAAGAACATGTTCCAGCCCTATTTCAGACACCAGCAGAAGCAGAATAAGTAAAGGTATGTATTACGGTAAGGAAACATCATGAAACCGCCATAAAAGTTCCAGATTAGGAGTTTTTGCAAAATATAGAAAATTTGAGGCCGAAGTGGAGCCGGAGACCAGCTCCAGGGGGCCCAGGCGCCCCCCTGGCGCGGCCCCACCCCTTGCCGCGCAGGGAGGCCGCCTGGGCACCCCGGAGTCCGTCTCCGACCCCGCTTTGGCTCGTTACCTTCCTTAATGTGCAGAATTTTTTGCTATATATTTTCCCGGATTGTTCTGGCAGCGTATCTCGCGATTTCGTGTGTTTTCTTTTCGAGCTGTTTCTGCCAGGGCTAAAAGTTGAGTAGTAGAGATGTCTTCTTGAGGCTCGAGCGGAGAGGACTTCTTGGGATGGCGTCTACGTCAAGTCCAGAAGGATCTTAATCAAGGGAAGCACGTCGATTGGGCTACCGAAGAAGAAATTGCCGCAAGACAAGCGGAGATGGAGCGCTCCGTGAGAGAGGAAGTCAAGACTATCACTGCCCAACAACAAGGAGGTCCAAGAAATCCTATCATGGTGGGATCTGTCCAACCTCAATATGATCTTTCTCTTAACCTTTCAGGGCCCTCCACTTCGCTTGAAGATCAGCGCACGCTTTCCACCATCTCCGAGGCCTACCGCATCACCAACCAACTCTGTGAAGATTTCTGTGTACTGAAAGTGCAAGTGGAAATCCTGGAAGCTGAAAACCAAACCCTTCGACGTATAATCCGGGACCTCAACAAGAACAAGGATGAGGAGTAAATCTCCCTAGGTAATGGCATCCTCTTAGCTTGTTCCAAGCTTGGGGGAGTGCCTGGTATCTTTATCTTTATCTTTGTCTTTTAGAGTCAAGTAGGGTCGTATCATGTCTAGGGAAGTTATCTTATAAAATAGGTGTTTGCTTTGAGGTCTATCACTCCTTTTTGGGAGAGTTATGTATCCGTGAGTGTGGAGTCGTCTATGATGGAATATTAATGAGAAGTCTATTGATCCCTTTGCTGTGCACTCGGTATTCTCTTCACGCAATCGACCTTATGATGATTCTTATGGGGAGTATTGACCTTATATCAGGTATGGCTTTGAAAACTTTATTTAATCTTGGCAAACATAGCTTTGGTCATAACAACAAGCATGTTATTTTTCACAAAGTAGCGACATAGCCAAAACCCTCTTTGTTATTATGCTTGTAGTGTTATGTTGACAAGGAAGACAACTTGATGTGCTATGCTTATTTTAATGTTTATGATTTATATTGCTTTGCATCCAAGTCATCATCAATTGTCTGTTCTCTCAAAGCCTTTGCTAGCCAAATGCATCCATACCCTGAAACCAGTATCTCCCATATGAGTCCACCATACCTTCCTATTCGTGGTATTCCACTACCACTCCTAAAGTATAGAATTTATGTGGTATCCTTATATGTTCAAAATCTTTTGTTTTGTGCCCCTGTTTTAGGTCATGAGGAAGTAGTAGTTAATTCATGATCTTCTTAAGTTGGACAAGCTTTATCCCAGGATTGCATGTCTAATTTGCAAACCCCTAATACTAGGAGGGACTGGCATGATGTAACACCCCGAGATCCAGTACAGTAATCACTACAGTGATTCCCCTGTTCATGGTCATCACTGTTGCTAATCAAGCCATGTTTAGTTTTAGTCTTAGTTTGTCTTTAGCAAGAGCCTTGGCTTTTGTTTAGTTTGTTGCTGGAACTCTTTTTAGTCTTCATGTTTATCTTGTTAAAGAGAGTTGGTTGTTGCACTGAGTTGTGTCTTGAGAGTAGGTAATTGAGGTTGCTATTTAATTTTAGTAGTAATTTGCAATAGTTTTGAGGTATTGTTGTGAGTAATGTTTGAACTTTTGGTGTCAAGAGCTCTTGCGTATTAATGATAGGTGTCGTATTTTGGGCAATCCGTGTGTATTTTCAAAACCTACAAAACTAGTTGAGAACTCTAGCTACTAGATGGATCACTACTCTTCTGAGGAGTCGAATATCAGAGAACACTCACGTACCATGAGTCGAGGATGCGCAAGGATAACCAAACCCCCATACACTCCTCCTCGGGGTACTTGTCTCTTTGTGAACCTCCTTATTAGATTGAGAGTTACCAATAATAAGTGCATGAGTTCTTCGGACTAATGTAAGTATTGAAAGTTGACACTTCCACCTTCCCATATTTTGCTAGCCTCTCCCGTGCCATGCATTGCCTTCTTCTCACTCCGAGAGTTGGTGTCCACCTTCGCCGGTACATCCAAACCCTTGGCATGATACTCTCTGTCATCATAAGCCTCCTTATATCTTCCCTCAAAACAGCCACCATACCTACCTATCCAGGCATTTCCATATCCTTTCCGAGTTATATTTCCATGCAACTTCCACCTCTTCATGACTTGATCTTCATGTCATACATGTTCCTGCTACACTGGCAGCGACATACATTGCATACATCATGATAGTTACATCTTCTTTATGTTTTGAGTACCTTGTAAAGTGTGAAAGATCTCCTTTACCTTCTTCTAAAATAGAGTGTTACCCTTAAGTGAGGAAAAGATCCCAAAGTGGACACATTAAAAGATCCCAAAGAGGACAAATGAGAGTTAAATAGAAAGTGCCATTGAGGCCACAAAAAAATACAAAAAAATAGAAAAAAGAGAAAAAGAAATAAAAAGAGAGAAAGGGGCAACACTACTATCCTTTTGAGAGATCCACACTAGTAATCCCTTTATATCCTTGTATTCCATAGAGATGATCATTATGCATAGAGCTATGTGGGGACCTTCGCAGTATAGAACTTGGCTTGCATATTCCAAGGATGAGACTCCTCAAACGAGCTCTAGGTCTTCATGAGCGAGCAAGTTAGATGCACCCCCACTAGTTCCTTTGGAGAGCTTCTTAGCTCTTATGTGCATCCGTTGCATGGAAATCCCTACTCCTCACATCATATCTATCATTTGGCATCTCTTGCCTATGATTGTCCTCATTGATGTGAGCCTTTCTCATCCTTTTTGTCTTCCTCCTCCACCATACTTCTCTTTGCCATCTTAAGTGTCAACTCTCGTGCTTACGCTCATCCATTGCATGAGTGCTCAAAATATCGAAAAGGAGTGGATCCAATTGACTTGTACCTGCCTAGTGGTCTGGGGACGAGTCAAGATAAGATTCCAAAGAAGACCAAGTGTGAAACTTTATTAGATTGAGTTCTCAACAGAAAAATTACTTTTTCTCGTATTCCCTACCCCCCTTCTTGCACGCAAACACCATTTGGAGATATTCGAGTCACGGACAGCGAGAGCTCTTGCACCTATTGTTCTTTTGTTACTTGTTTCAATGCTAATATAGACTCTTGCATGTTATTACTTGAATTGAATCTCTAACCTTGATTGCTTTACTTTTCAAAGTTCTTATATGGTTGCTAGCATGTCACCACAGAAATTATGCTATTATCATTTACCTACTCGAGGACGAGCAGGAATTAAGCTTGGGGATGTTGATACGTCCAAAACGTATCTATAATTTCTGCTTGCTCCATGCATGTTTTGTGTGATATTGCTATGATCTAGATACGCTGTCATACACTTTTGATCATATTTGGACTAACCTATTAACTCAGTGCACCCCAGTGCCAGTTCCTGTTTTCTGCTGTTTTTCTATTTCAGTTTTCCCCCATATAAAAAGTGCCAGAAAAATTCCGGCAAAAATACAGGAAAAATAGGTGTACAGGAAGCTTCGAGAAGAGGCCGGGAGGGGCCAGAGGGGAGCCAGGGGGGCCCAGGCGGCCACCCGGCGCGGCCCCACCCCTGGTCGCGCCAGGGGGGCGCCTGGGGCCCCTGGTCCACCTCTGGCTGCCCCCTTCGCCTATTTATTCTCCGTCACGGGGAAACTCCAGAAGAGGAACTCTATTCCGCAAACTCTCCTCTGTTCCGCCGCCGCCGCGCTTCCGTGATCGGGAGCACCAGAAGACCTCTTCCCGGCACCCTGCCGGAGGGAGGATTGACCTCCGGGAGTCTCCTCTCCACCATGGATGCTCCCCGGATGTCTCGTGAGTAGTTTCACTTGGACCATGGCTCCGTGATCATGAGCTATGTGATGTTCTCCTCCCCTCTTTGATCTTCATTGTTTAGACCTCTTGAGCTGCCCTACATGATCGAGGCACCTTTGTAATATTTCTGCTGTTGCTATGCTGAGTTTGAAGGGATCTGATGGATTATGAGATTATGTTCAGATTGTGATAGAGTAATATATTTGGTTTTTATCTCTTATATTTTTGTTCCTAAGTAATTCTTGCATGTTCTCCGTTGCTGTTTATTGCTTTGGCCAAGTACTAGGTAGTGACTCCAAGAGGGAATGTTGTGCTAGATTGTGGGTTCATGCCCCCCGATGACACGCTTGAGTGACAGAAACATGAGTCTAGGGGATGTGTTGTTGCCACAAGGGGGAAAACAACGGGTGCTTGTAACCGCGGTTACAAGGATTGTTTACTTTACACAAAGTTCTTTTTAATGCAGTTGTCTGTTGCTTTGGGTTTACACTTTGGGTGGGGCTCGCAACTTAATACCAGCGAGATGTTCTGGATAGATATCTCAAGGTGGATGATTAGTAGTAGATGCAGATGGATGTCGGTCTACTTATTTTGGCGTACTGCCCGTGCTTTTGAGCCTCTTCCTTTCTTTTGTAGCATAGTTAGCATTGCGGTGCGTTCATAATCTTGTCAATTGCCCTTGTGTAATTTGTTTACCTCGCATAGCAGTTTTATCGTCTTTTGGGAGAGAGACATCACTAGTGAACATCACGTATCCCGGTCCATATCCTCATTACTGTTTCCAAGCAATAGTTACTTTACTGCTTTTACTTGCTATCATTATCCCTTGCGTTTTATCCTTTGTAAACAACAAGACCGGAGAGATTGACAACCTCTCCGAACTTCGTTGGGAACAAAGTTATCTGTGTCTGTGTGCAGGTCCACGTCAGTTGCGCCGCTGACACCTACTTATCATCTCTGGAGTCCTACTGGAGACAAACCTTGGTATCTTTACCGAGGGAAAACTGCTGCTACACTACATCTCAAACCTTCCACTTGGGGTAACCAACGAAGGGCGAGAAGCCATCAAGCAAGTTTTCTAGCGCCGTTGCCGGGGACTCCGAGTGCTAAGATAGGGGAGTTGCACAGTACCCTTTACCTTTGTTTTTTTAGTCTTGTTAGTTTACCTTTCTGTTTTTATCTCAGTGTCCTTTATGAAAAACCACAAAAATAGTTGCTACCTTTTGCCTTTGTCTTGCTTTTCCTGTTTATTCTATCCTCACCATGGGTGATGAACCACCCAAATATGGTAGGATGGACATGTTTCACTTGGATCGTCTTCGATCAATTTGTGCTCGCGCTAAAAACCCAGCCGACTTGGTTGAGGGAAAATCATTGGATGAGCATGCTCATTATACGCGGCACCGCCTATCTCAGAAAGGGAAACACTTATGGGATCAAATACATGTTTCTTATTTCGATGCTAAACTTTTGTGCCACATTTATGATTTTACTTGCTGTTCTAATATAGATCATAAACACCTTCCTTTCCAATGTGAGTTTAATGAAAATGAGATCTTATCTTCTTATGCTAAAGGTGTTTATGATTACTTTGATGTTGAAAAGATTGAAGAGTTTGTTGCTTTTAAAGGTGCCTATGAGATTGCTTCTTTGATTGAAAAGTATCACGATACTATTTTCGAGTCTGAAAACTTTGTTGTTCTTGCTTATTGCTTTGAGAATTATACTTCCAATGCTTATATTGAGGATTTTAAAAATAAAATGCTTGCTGCCCAAGAAGAGGCCAATGATTGCTATGAAGAGGAATCTTATGATTCCGAGGACTCACTTGATACTTCCCTTTCTGATGATTTTGATACTTTTTTTGTTGATGGCCATGATGCCACTATGGATGATGCCTACGAAGATGAACTTGCTATAGTTCCTTATGTTAAGCATGAAATTATTGTTTTTGCACCCACACTTTATTTCCCTATTATCCTTTTGAAATCTCCAACTATTCCGGAGAATTTTGCTCTTATCAAGGCTCAATGTGATGGGTTGCATCTATCTTATCATCCTAAAAAGCGTGTTGAAAACAATACACGTGTGCTTGTAGGTCATGAACAACATGATTTATGTGATAGTTATATTCTTGATGTTGTTCATGATGCTACTGAAAATTACTTTGAGAGAAGAAAGTTTGGTTGTAGAAACTTCCATGTTACAAAAACACCTCTCTTTATGTTGAAAGTTTTGAAGATGTTCTTGTTCCACCTTCCTATGCTTGTCTCTTTGTGCTTCTTTGATTTATTTTCTTACAAGATGCCTATGCATAGGAAGTGGGTTAGGCTTAAATGTGTTTCATATTTGCTTCTTCATGCTCTCTTTTGCTTCAAAATTCTTATTCTTGTGAGAGCATCTTCTATAATCTTTATGCCTAGCTAATGGCTCTAAAGAAGCGCTTTCGGTAGGCAGCCCGCAACGAATTTAGGTTTTTATTTTTGCTTTTGTTGTGTCTTGATGTTTTTTACTACTTTAGCAACATCATTGTCTCTTTATTTTTCATCTTTATGCCAAGTTATAGCCTCTTCTGATAAGGGAAGCAAAAGTTGTGACATGCTGTCCAGAAAACAGATTCTGTCCCTTGACAGAAAAATTCGAATCAAATCACCAGATCATATTTTTGATCTGAATTTTTTTGACAGCCTGGTCTATAAAATTGTGAAACTTACGTATGTTCTGAGTGTTTTGATTTAAGTTGCATAAGTGCCCCTAAAAAATTCTTTACTACCTGCTTTTCTGTTTTTCACAGATTCTGCCACGTTTTGCCTCTCCTAACTTTTGCAAACCTTAAGCTTGCTATTTCTTTGCAAAAACTTTTTGGCACTCTTGAGAAACAGTAGATCTTCAATAATATCTTTATATCCAGTGGGGAAAAAGTATTTTATTAAGGGTACTAACCTCTCTAATCAGCTTATGATGAGTTATGTATGAAGGGATTTTTCAAGTGTGCGATGGAAGATGATGAGAGAAGATCCAGGAGTGTCAAGCGCTCAAGCTTGGGGATGCCTCCATGCATCCCCAATAAATATTCAAGGAGACTCAAGCATCTAATCTTGGGGATTCCCCCGAGAATCCCCTTCTCCATCAACAATCATCAGTTCGTCCTTCGTCTCACTATATTTTTATCACTTCATGCGTTATGTGCTATGCTTGGAGCGTCTCGCTCTTAGGTTTTGTTTTTAGTTTTCTTTAGCTTTGCTTGCTGTTCATAACAAGTTAGGTCCCGTCTTACTTTGTGTGGGAGAGAAACACGCTCCACTTTCAAAATCTAGATCACATCATAGGATTTTTCCTTCTTATCTTTTTGCTGTTGTGTGTTCTTTATCTTTTCGTAGCTTCTGCCATGTTTAGTTTTAGTCTTAGTTTTTCTTTAGCAAGAGCCTTGGCTTTTGTTTAGTTTGTTGCTGGAACTCTTTTTAGTCTTCATGTTTATCTTGTTAAAGAGAGTTGGTTGTTGCACTGAGTTGTGTCTTGAGAGTAGGTAATTGAGGTTGCTATTTAATTTTAGTAGTAATTTGCAATAGTTTTGAGGTATTGTTGTGAGTAATGTTTGAACTTTTGATGTCAAGAGCTCTTGCGTATTAATGATAGGTGTCGTATTTTGGGCAATCCGTGTGTATTTTCAAAACCTACAAAACTAGTTGAGAACTCTAGCTACTAGATGGATCACTACTCTTCTGAGGAGTCGAATATCAGAGAACACTCACGTACCATGAGTCGAGGATGCGCAAGGATAACCAAACCCCCATACACTCCTCCTCGGGGTACTTGTCTCTTTGTGAACCTCCTTATTAGATTGAGAGTTACCAATAATAAGTGCATGAGTTCTTCGGACTAATGTAAGTATTGAAAGTTGACACTTCCACCTTCCCATATTTTGCTAGCCTCTCCCGTGCCGTGCATTGCCTTCTTCTCACTCCGAGAGTTGGTGTCCACCTTCGCCGGTACATCCAAACCCTTGGCATGATACTCTCTGTCATCATAAGCCTCCTTATATCTTCCCTCAAAACAGCCACCATACCTACCTATCCAGGCATTTCCATATCCTTTCCGAGTTATATTTCCATCCAACTTCCACCTCTTCATGACTTGATCTTCATGTCATACATGTTCCTGCTACACTGGCAGCGACATACATTGCATACATCATGATAGTTACATCTTCTTTATGTTTTGAGTACCTTGTAAAGTGTGAAAGATCTCCTTTACCTTCTTCTAAAATAGAGTGTTGCCCTTAAGTGAGGAAAAGATCCCAAAGTGGACACATTAAAAGAACCCAAAGAGGACAAATGAGAGTTAAATAGAAAGTGCCATTGAGGCCACAAAAAAATACAAAAAAATAGAAAAAAGAGAAAAAGAAATAAAAAGAGAGAAAGGGGCAACACTACTATCCTTTTGAGAGATCCACACTAGTAATCCCTTTATATCCTTGTACTCCATAGAGATGATCATTATGCATATAGCTATGTGGGGACCTTCACACTATAGAACTTGGCTTGCATATTCCAAGGATGAGACTCCTCAAACGAGCTCTAGGTCTTCATGAGCGAGCAAGTTAGATGCACCCCCACTAGTTCCTTTGGAGAGCTTCTTAGCTCTTATGTGCATCCGTTGCATGGAAATCCCTACTCCTCACATCATATCTATCATTTGGCATCTCTTGCCTATGATTGTCCTCATTGATGTGAGCCTTTCTCATCCTTTTTGTCTTCCTCCTCCACCATACTTCTCTTTGCCATCTTAAGTGTCAACTCTCGTGCTTACGCTCATCCATTGCATGAGTGCTCAAAATATCGAAAAGGAGTGGATCAAATTGACTTGTACCTGGCTAGTGGTCTGGGGACGAGTCAAGATAAGATTCCAAAGAAGACCAAGTGTGAAACTTTAGTAGATTGAGTTCTCAACAGAAAAATTACTTTTTCTCGTATTCCCTACCCCCCTTCTTGCACGCAAACACCATTTGGAGATATTCGAGTCACGGACAGCGAGAGCTCTTGCACCTATTGTTCTTTTGTTACTTGTTTCAATGCTAATATAGACTCTTGCATGTTATGACTTGAATTGAATCTCTAACCTTGATTGCTTTACTTTTCAAAGTTCTTATATGGTTGCTAGCATGTCACCACAGAAATTATGCTGTTATCATTTACCTACTCGAGGACGAGCAGGAATTAAGCTTGGGGATGTTGATACGTCCAAAACGTATCTATAATTTCTGCTTGCTCCATGC
Organism: Bromus sterilis; assembly: GCA_950022295.1. NCBI lineage: Eukaryota > Viridiplantae > Streptophyta > Magnoliopsida > Poales > Poaceae > Bromus > Bromus sterilis. The sequence continues at coordinate 237,819,776 of OX465599.1, read as the reverse complement.
ATGTTTTGTGTGATATTGCTATGATCTAGATACGCTTTCATACACTTTTGATCATATTTGGACTAACCTATTAACTCAGTGCACCCCAGTGCCAGTTCCTGTTTTCTGCTGTTTTTCTATTTCAGTTTTCCCCCATATAAAAAGTGCCAGAAAAATTCTGGGAAAAATACAGGAAAAATCAGCGTACAGGAAGCTTCGAGAAGAGCCCGGGAGGAGCCAGAGGGGAGCCAGGGGGCCCAGGCGGCCACCCGGCGCGGCCCCACCGCTGGCCACGCCAGGGGGCCGCCTGGGGCCCCTGGTCCACCTCTGGCTGCCTCCCTTCGCCTATTTATTCTCCGTCACGGGGAAACTCCAGAAGAGGACCCTATTCCGCAAACTCGCCTCTGTTCCGCCGCCGTCGCGCTTCCGAGATCAGGAGCACCAGAAGACCTCTTCCCGGCACCCTGCCGGAGGGAGGATTGACCTCCGGGAGTCTCCTCTCCACCATGGATGCTCCCCGGATGTCTCGTGAGTAGTTTTCCTTGGACCATCGCTCCGTGATCAGTAGCTATGTGATGTTCTCCTCCCCTCTTTGATCTTCATTGTTTAGACCTCGTGAGCTTCCCTACATGATCGAGGCACCTTTGTAATATTTCTGTTGTTGCTATGTTGAGTTTGGAGGGATCTGATGGATTATGAGATTATGTTCAGATTGTGATAGAGTAATATATTTGGTTTTTATCTCTTATATTTTTGTTCCTAAGTAATTCTTGCATGTTCTCCGTTGTTGTTTATTGCTTTGGCCAAGTAGTAGGTAGTGACTCCAAGAGGGAACGTTGTGCTAGATTGTGGGTTCATGCCCCCCGATGACACGCTTGAGTGACAGAAACATGAGCCTAGGGGATGTGTTGTTGCCACAAGGGGGAAAACAACGGTGCTTGTAACCGCGGTTACAAGGATTTTTTACTTTACGCAAAGTTCTTTTTAATGCAGTTGTCTGTTGCTTTGGGTTTACACTTTGGGTGGGGCTCGCAACTTAATACCAGCGAGATGTTCTGGATAGATATCTCAAGGTGGATGATTAGTAGTAGATGCAGATAGATTTTGGTCTACTTATTTTGGCGTACTGCCCGTGCTTTTTAACCTCTTCATTTCTTTGGTAGCATAGTTAGCATTGCGGTGCGTTCATAATCCTGTCAATTGCCCTTCTGTAATTTGTTTACCTCGCATAGCAGTTTTATCGTCTTTTGGGAGAGAGACACCACTAGTGAACATCACGTATCCCGGTCCATATCCTCATTACTGTTTCCAAGCTATATTTACTTTACTGCTTTTACTTGCTATCATTATCCCTTGCGTTTTATCCTTTTTAAACAACAAGACCGGAGAGATTGAAAACCTCTCTGAACTTTGTTGGGAACAAAGTTATCTGTGTCTGTGTGCAGGTCCACGTCAGTTGCGCCGCTGACACCTACTTATCATCTCTGGAGTCCTACTGGAGACAAACCTTGGTATCTTTACCGAGGGAAAACTGCTGCTGCACTACATCTCAAACCTTCCACTTGGGGTAACCAACGAAGGGAGAGAAGCCATCACTCACACCCCCCCCTTGGCCCTGGATCGAGATTCATTCCCCCCCTCCTCCGGCTCATCCCGCTCGTCATCTCCTGAGCCGCCGTGGGCGGAGCTCGCCGGAAAGCTCGCGGCCACCTTTGTCCTCGAGGCACACGAGCTTGTCCAGGAGCTCGTCCCCGCTCCCCCCAGCACCAAGACCCACCCCAGAGCGCCTACAACAAGCTCCTTGTCTTCGTCTTCCTTCTCTAGCCGACGAGATCATGGGGGAATTCCCGGTGCTACACGCCTCCCCGAGCCCGCTACCACACCCTGCAATCCCACCGTGAGCCTCTCCCTCGAGTTCCCTTGTACCCACTTTGATTTGAGAAACCAAGGTCGTCGTCCCCTTCTCGTTCCATGCTCGTCGTGGCCACCATGGCCGGAGCCCGCGCGGCTCTGCGCCCGCCGGCATTCCTTCCCCGTGGCCACGTGCCGCTGCCCTCCCCGTGCCACGCATGCGGCCACGCCCCTCGCACCCCGCGCACGGTCGCGCCTCGCCACACACTGGCTGTGGCCGGCCGCCTTTGTCTGCCCCCTGCCGTTCCTAGCCGCGGCTGCTGCTCCCGCCGGAGTCGCGCGCGCTCCCTCCGCAACCCGCTCGGCCTGACGCCACGGCCACACTCGTGTCGTGGCTCCCCTCGCCGCCGGTTTGGCCTCGCCGCCGTGTCCTCGCCGGCGGGCACGGCCGTGCAAGCCATGGGATAACCTCCTCCCAAGTTAAGTTAGAAGAACTAACCTCTCTGTTAAACACCCCCCTTTGAGCCTATGACCAGTGGACCCCCTCTTTAATTAAGACTGATTGAGATAACTTCGTGTTAGTACTGTGTTTGTATTACATGTGGGTCCAACCACTAAATAACCCCTTGATTAGATCTAATTAGATAATTAAATCACTATGTCACTTACTGCTAGGCCCCACCTATAAGAAATTAAATAAAAATGATTTATATAAAATGTGTGGCTGACAGGTGGGACCCACTGGTCAGTTGACTAGTCAAAGGCCTCAGCCTATGACAGGGTGGCCCCACATGTCAGTGCACTGTTTTGGATAAGGTTTTGGATAATGTTGAATTATTTATTAAAAGAAAATCCAGAAAATGCTTTTAAATTGATTTAAACTTAATAATTTAATATCTTTTAATCCGTAACTCTGATGGAAAAACTTTATACATGAAAATTGATCAGAAAAATATAACAAATACGGATACGCTACACATACCCCCACCACACCCCTCTAACATACCGCACACGAGACATTCCCCCTTCGGTTACACTGTCCGGTAATCACCCGGAGCCGGTAAAAAAATTTGGATGAAATTATTCTGAATACGAAAGTTGTTCAGAATGGATCAACTAACACGGATACACCTTTCACATGTTGGTCGGATGTCCACGACGCCTCCGGCATGGCACCTTCCCCCTTCGGTCACCCTATCCGGCAAATACCCGGAGCTGGCAGTTCATCCCCGGATGACTTTCCGCTCCGAGCATAATACATCATACTGCGTAGAGCATCGTTAACATTTCATATGTCATGCCTTGCATCTGTTTACCACGATTGCTTTGTATTTAATGTTTCTTCCCCCCTTATCTCGGGTAGCCCCCGTTGCTGCCGCCGACTACACCGCTGCTGAGTACGACTACTTCGTCGACGACCCTACCCCTACCGTCGAGCTTCCAGGCAAGCAGAGTCGTTTTCCTTCCCCAGATATCTCCTATCTTTCCGTACTTTTCTTTCACTAGGCATTGTTACTGGTGCTGCTACGTTGCTTACCTATTCAATTGCATAGCCTGTCATTGTCGCCCCTTGATTTATCTTCCTTTGTCCTATGTTGCCTTATAAATATATATAATATTCAGCAGTAAACCCTGCGCATTGTTAGCTAGGTTTAGAATAGCGGGCCGTGATCACTCTGGTGAGTGACACGGGTACAAAATATTATAACTGCAACAGGTACGGATCAATACAGACGCCCTAGGGAACCTACAATGGCGAGACTCTACCGAGTCGCTTCGAGTTTGACTTATGAGTGGACGAACTCGTATTTCACTCTCGTCGGCTCAGTAGCATAGCATCACTGGGATGATACGAGAATATTCCTCTTTAGTTCATTCCGCTGGTGTCTCGGCACCACCGGGGTGATACGAGAATATTCCTCTTGAGTTCATTCCGCTGATTTCTCTGTCGAACCTCTTCAAGTGTACCATTGAGGGTGATTCCTCCTGGTTTCACTTGATGGTAGGCACTCGAATCAACTGGTGTCCTTACAGGTAAGGAGTCGGGTGACCCAACGGTGCCTGCGCAGGGTATCTTAGAGGAACGACATGTCAGGTGTATTCCACCGGTGTGCGGCGGGCCTGGTATTGTTCGTGGCCGACAGATATCCTGTTGTACAAATGTCGAGCTCTTCGGAGCAAACACGAGACAACGTAAGGAGACGGTTCACCTTGTTGGTAACCGCACGAGTTGGTGGGACGTCAGGGCAGGCACCGATGTTACTGGTGGACCTGACTGCTGTCGTTGTCCGTGACTCACCTAAATAAGGACAACGATAACGGTTGTTCCGACAGAAAATAAATAAATTGCTTAATGGTTCGGTGGATGTCTTGACTTGGCTATATGCCATGTACGCACTACCTACCCGTGGGAATTACGAGTTGTGGGCTCCCCTGCTTCGTAGTGTCGTCCGAGGACTTTTCAGACGTCAGCAGTACTGCGGGCTGATTGTCGGGAAGTGGTGTTGTCTTATTTGCTCGCGCGGTGGTGTCTTATTTGGATTTTCTTTAACTTCACCGGCCAGCCACGCACCGTGCAGGAGTACGTTCGGGTTGGGGTCCAAGGCCCGGCGTACATAGGATTTAGACCGGCGGATGGCCTCTCTGTTGAGTTTTAAAGATGGGCTACGGAGTGTCGGATAGCCTCGGTGGGGCATTCCCTAACAAGGTGTATGCCACCCTGGAGATCCGTGCGTGTAGTGTAACACAAGTGCACCCCTGCAGGGAAGATTAATCTATTCGAATAGTCGTGTCCACGGTAACAGGACACTTTATGCTGAAGCTGGATCTTACCACTACAAACTATTATTATTAAACTGTATGGTTCCGCGTTTTCTTCCTCGCTGGGATGTCGAGGAGGTGAACTCGGAGGCATTGCCAATTATTACAACTTACTATTATACAATGCTGCAGCAACTTCTGCTGCATTGTTACTTTATGCTTTATATAACTATTGGCTATTCTCTCCACATGCTGCAAGACTCGTCGGAAGATGCTAGTCTTCGATAGGCCTAGCTTCTTATCCTTGCTCTGACTTCTATCTTGCAGTCCACTATATATAGCCTCCCCTTCCTTTTGATACAATGGATAAATGCTTAGTAGCGGACGTAAGACTCGCGGGTATGCTAGATACTCACCCTTTCTTTATTTCCCCCTTTTTGTTTTGCCTGATCGTCCGCTGCAGTCGACGTTGGAGTCCAGGAGCAGGAGATCCCCGATGCCGATCACCGCAACATGAAGATCCCCGATGCCTTCTACGACGTCGAGTTCCCCGTTGACCAGGAGTAGTTTGGAGGTTCCCAGGCAGGATGCCTCGCCTTTTCGATCTGTTGTTATTTGTGCTAGCCTTCTTAAGGCAACCTTGTATTCTTGTGTCTACTCAGATACTATTGCTTCCGCTTACTTTGTGCTCTCGAGTTGTTGTATTCGAGCCCTCGTAGCCCCTGGCTTGTATTAAATAGCTTGTATTATTTTATTTGTAGAGTTGTGTTGTGATATCTCACTGTGAGTCCTTAATCTCGATCGTGTACCTTGCGTTAGCATTCTCACTTCATGACTAGTAGCTTGTTCTGTCAAAAGTTCCAAATTGTGTCATCAAAATACAAAAAGAAAGAGCAACAGTAAAAGCTATTAGTTGTTCTTGACCAAAGGACATGTTTGCCATGATTTGATGAGCTTCCTTAGCCCTAATTTTGTTTATAATTGTTATTACTTTTTCATAAGGGCTTTATGAGTTGAAGATTGTTGTTGAGGATGTTTGAGTCTGGTGAAGAAATCATGATGCCTCTTGTCCGTATTCTATTTATCGACACTTCACTCTCTAAACTTGTGGACAGGTTTACCGAGCTCAGTTTTCGCTTGGGGACAAGCGGGGTCTAAGCTTGGGGGAGTTGATAAGTCCAAAATGCATCACTATTTTATATCATAATTCATCCTTATTCATTGATATATTTCACATTATGATGATGTTCTTATGTTGTTTTGGCTTATTTTACACAGTTTGAAACTTTCCGGTGCCGAAGCAGCAGACGCAGGATTCAGCGGTAAAAAGTGGACGCTGAGTTGCTGAAGAAGAATACCTCCAAATTACCTGAAAATCGACGGAGGGTATTTTCAAGAAGATTAATGAAGACACGCCGAAGAGGAGCCAGAGGGGGGGCACATGAGCCCCAGGTGGCCGCCTGGCGCGGCCCCACCCCTGGCCGCGCCGGGAGGGCACCTGGAGCCCTGGGGCCACTCCCGGCTCCCCCCTCTGGCCTATATACTCCTTGTTATGCGAAAACCTAAAAAATAGAAGCTTTTATGGAGTTCCGGCACCGCTCCGTGGAGGAAACATACAGAGAAAAAAATGGCTCTCCGGCAGGCAGATTCTGCTGAGGAGATCACCTCCTGGAAGGGGAGATCATCCCATCATCATCACCATCGTCACGGGCATCATCGAGATCATCATCAACATCATCCCCAACATCAGCACCATCTCCACCACCATCCAATCTCACCTCACAAGTTTATCTTGTGTTGTAATCCGTACTATCTATCCTCTCTACTCTATCGGTGTTGATTACTACTTTGTGGTGAATGCTATTGAGTTTTGTTGGAGAAATATCATTATGTCCAGATTGTTTATCATATATTTATCACCTCTGATCATGATCACTTTTATGTCTTTTGAGTAGTTACTTTAGTTCTTGAGGACACGGGAGAAGTCTAGTTGTTAGTAATCATATGATGTTGAAGTAATTTGGGTTGTTTGATATTTAAGTTGTGTTGTTATTTTCCTAGTGGTGTTGTGTGAGTCGAACACTCAACACTTCGCCTTATTAAGGACCTAGGAGGATACATTGTGTATAAAGAATGCTTATGGTGGGTTGCCGGAGTGACAGAAACCTAACCCCAGTTTGCACACTTTTGCACAAGGGACTAATGGATCCTTGATCTTATTGCTGTGGTTAGACTTTGCCTTAATTTCTATCTTGTATTTGCGGATGCTTGCAAGATGTTTAATCATAAGAGTGCATTTATCTTAGTCTAGAAGGTGTGTTAGCATAATCCACCCACTCAACACTTATCAACACAACACTTGTTGTCGATACGGAGTATGGCGAAAGCACGTGACTACCTCTCCATGTGTCCTCAAGAACGCTTTAGTCTTTATAAGTTCAGTTGCCAGGCTTATCCTTTGCTCAAAAGGATTGGGCCACTTGCTGCTCTCCAGTGCCATTTACTTTGCTTGCTTTTATCTTATTGTTGCTTATATCGAAAACCCCTAAAAAGTTATCTTTTAGTGCTTGCAGTTATTACTTGTCCAGAATAACCTATCAATACCTTTCGCTCCTTGTTGGGTTCGACACTCTTACTTATCGAAAACGCTGCAACAGATCCCTTACGTTGTGGGTCATCAGCCCTTAGTTTACTTTTGTGTTGGACTATTAGTTTAAGACTTTTCTATAGGTGTGTGTTAGTTTAACTATCTATGAGTATCGCCTAAGGATGACCCACAAGTGTAGTGGATCTATCGTAACCTTTTCGATAAGTAAGAGTGTCGAACCCAACGAGGAGCAGAAGGTACTGACAGGTGATATTGTGAAAGGAATGACTGCAAGCACTGAAAGGTAACTTTTTATGGGTTTCCTGGTATAAGAAACAAGGAAATAAAAGCAAGGAAAGTAAATGGTGCTGAGGTGCAGCAAGTGGCCCAATCCTTTTGAACACAAAGGATAAGCCAAAGGATTAAACTTATAAAGACTAAAGCGTTTCTGAGGACACACGGGAGAGGTAGTCAAGTTCCTTTCGCCGTATTTTGTCTGGTACTATGTTTTGTGTTGATAAGTGTTGTGTGGGTGGACCTATGCTAGCACACCGCCTAGACTAAGACAAGTGCACTCTTATGATTAAACCTCTTGCAAGCATACGCACATACAATAAAGAAATTAAGGCAATGCCTAACCATAGCGATAAACTTTAGGATCCAACACTCCCTCGTGCAAAAGTGTGCAAACTGGGGTTTAGGTTTCTGTCACTCCGGAGAAATTGGCAACCTCTCTGAACTCGTTGGGAGCAAAGTTACTTGTTGTGTGTGCAGGTCCACATCAACTTGTCTCGACTCGACAACTTAATTTCTGGCGCCGTTGACACCTACTTGCAGCATTCGGAGTCCTACTAGTTCGATAACCTTGGTATCTTCACCGAGGGAAATTTACTGCTAGCTACATCTCAACCTTCCACTTGGGGTAGCCAACGAGGAGCACTACTTCAGTGCCATCTGTCACCGAACCCATACAATTGGCAACCCTTGGGGGAGGTCACCGTACCCGTACAATTGCTCGGGGCAATCTCCATAACCTAATTGAAGGCTCCCGTAGCGTCCCGAAGCTTACACCATAATGATTGAACTCCGCAACAACACCAAGCCTCTAGGGGCCAAAGCACCCAAGAGGAACAAGTTCTAGAGTGCCAACGCACTTTCGAGTAACAATCTTCCCAATACTCAATTTCACTTACCACTACCACGAATCTTCGGAGACAACTCAAACCGATGCACCAAAGCAAAGGCAAGAGCACACGAAGTGGTCAAGTCCCCCACTCTCAAATCCCACCAAAGCAACAAAAGCTATGGAGGAATATGAGAGGAAGAATAAGGAGAAACACCAAAAACTCCAAGATCTAGATCCACAAGGTTCCCCTCACTTAGAGGAGAGATGGATTGGTAGAAATATAGATCTAGATCTCATCTCTCTTTTCCCTCGAAAAGATGCAAGAATTATAGGAGGAATAGAGAGAAAGCAAGCTCCAAGAGGTCAATAATGGTGGGAGAAAACTTGCTCAAGAACCGTTGGAGACAAAGGAGGAAGAAGGGGGCTTTTATAACACTTGGGTCGGGGTAGGTGAGATCTACCCGTTGGGACCCTGTGTGTACGGGCTAAAGCCCATGTGCACGGGGGGCACAGTTAATTTTCTCAGCTAACCCCGTGTGCACGGCCCTGACACCCCGTATGCACGGCCCTGGGACCCCGTGTGCACGGGGCATACAGTCGATTTCTCAGCTAACCCCGTATACACGGCCCTGGGACCCCGTGCACACGGGGTACCCAAAGACAGTCCAAAGCAGGAAATACAAACATGCATAACTTTTTCACGAACTCGTATTTTGATGATCTTGGACTTGTTTTAAAGCTACGGACAAGCCCAAGGTCCTCACATAGAGAACCACCAAAGATCAACAAGAAATAATGATGCAAAACATGCAAAGGTTTTAACACTCCACATACGACGTGATCAAGCTACTCGCCCGCTAGTCCCTCTTGATAGATAGCTAAAGAACAAAGCTGCCATGTCATCCTACCTCAATGCACAATTGATGTACTCTCGGAGCGATCCTGTCGACGGATTCACTTACTTCATTGCCGCCATCTAGGGAATAGCGAGCAAATCATGCATAGGCTCTCGCCATCCGAAGAGTAGCGAGCGAGGGAGAGATGTTCGCACATCGGCTGGTCAGAGCGAACACCCCCAAACCATGACGTGGTAATTGTTAAGATTGATCAAACGGCAAACACAGCATTATCTGGGAAGGATTAAATAACTGACGTCAGCTCTATATACCAAACGGGTAAAGAAAAGGATTAGCACGAATCGTACAGACCAAGGAGCCATATCGGTGTGAATTCAAATCGGAGATCGCTGAAGCCGGGTGTTGTGTTGACTCCAAACACGGCGACCCGTCTCCCGCACAGGCGCGTCTCTCCTCCCCCTATTTAGCAGTGCCGCCCCCCAAGCTCCAACCAAACCAGCACCGAGCCCGAAGCAGAGCAGGACTCCACGAGTCAAGTCAGCCACCTGCCAGCCTCCCCAACGACCACCCACCCCGCCACGACCATGTCCTCCTCGTCGGCGTCGTCCATGGGCGCGCTCGCCGCGGCCACCGCCATGGCGCTCTCCGGCTCCCTCGTCCTCTTCTCCCTCCGCCGCTTCGCCAAGCCCAGCCTCGACGACGACGGTAACCCTGCTTCCGACGTCGAGCCCGCGTCCCTTCTTCGCCCATGCCTCTCCTCCTCTGGTAGGCCGCTGATCTCGTGACGTTTCTTGATATGCACGATTCTTCTTCTATGTGCACCTGATCCTGACGGAGCTTTGCTTGATTCTTGGCGTAACAGAGAAGCGGCCGCGCGGGGGGAAACCGAGGCGGAAGGGGGACAAGAGGGTGCGCTTCGCGGAGGGCGTCGTCGACAATGAGGGTGCGGCCCCCGCGGCCAGGTCGTCCGCGCTCCCGCCGGCGTCGGCGGCAGCGGCTGATCCGACGTGCAGGGGAAGCGTGGCGGAGTCGGACCGCCGGATGCCGGCGAACCGGGAGGCGCTGTACCGCGGCATGCTCCGCGACCGCTCCGTGCACAGGACCGCCTACTCCTACTGATCGGACACCAACCAACCAACCGTCGGCGCCCAACGACGACGGCCGCCGTGCTGGATTGGTTACCGAAGCTTAGATTAGAGTTGAAAAGCGGCGCAGTCCAGCCCGTCCCCTGCTTTGTTGGTTTGGTCGTGTTGTTGCTTGTTTCTTGGTTTTCTCGGTGTTTGGTTGCTTTGGCAGGCAGACTGTTGACCTGTGGTGTACAATGGATGGATTGGCCGATTTAGGAGTAGCGGTAGTAGACGATTTACCCTTTCTTTGTTGTTGTCATTTTACCCTTTTGCGTTTCCTATCATGTAGATAAAACCACCTGTCATTTTCGTGTCGTAGAAGCAAAAAAATGATGGAAACCTGCTGGGTTCAGCTTTGCTTCGTAGTACACGCCGTTGATCTCAATTCATTTGTTGTGAACATGTCTCGAGTATATCGTTCTATCTTGACAACTATCTCGAGTAGTACGTATATCATTTTATTTTGACAACTATCTGGAGTATGTATACCATGATTACCTAGAAAAGAAAGGGATGTTTTAATTGATGGAAGGTTGTTGTTGGGTGCCAAATGGGCATGGGAGTTTCAGGGCCAGCCCTTTTTGGGATTCAATGTGCCGGACCGGACGCGTGTAGACCGCGGACTCGGGCGTGGGAAGGAGCGCTGACCGCGGAGCTTCGCGTGGTACGGATTGGATCCGAGTCGTGCTAAACTCGGTCGCTCACCTCAGCTTGCGCCACGCTGTCGTCGTGAGGTGCGCGCGGCATGCGTATGGTCAGCGTAACGCTGATATATATAAACGCATATAAATTCCAGGAAATTCCCTCAAAAAAAATTCCAGGATCCAATATATCAGATGTAAAAATTACATCCAAATCCATAAATCATCTAACAAAGACTACAAACACTGAAGCGAACCGAAGGCATGCATCAATTATCGTAGTTCCCTCATTGGAGTCGACTAAACTCATTGTAGTAATACTATTGAAAAGTCATCTTGTTAAAGTCCCATAGAACCAACACATCAGAACAACAACCTTCATTCATAAAGAAAAGCATATATCATATAAATTATACTTATAAACAAACAAATGTAGAAGAATAAATGCCGGATCCAAGAGTATTTACAAAACACAAATTTCAATCAAATATTTTAAGATTCATTGAAGACACATCTCCACACATCCTCCAACAACATAGACACATCATTGTGATGAAGGCTAAGCGAGAAGGATTTAATTCTATATTCAAAAAAGCACCTCCGCATTGCCTTCTTGAATAAGACCCAAACTCTAATGGAACTCAAAAATATATCTAAAAAGGGAGTCCTCTCACCAGCAAAGGATGGAATATATCATGCCTCAATGATCCTAAAACCACAGGAGATACGATAGATTGATGATGACTACACTGCATAGAGGCAGCGAAAACCAAAGCCAAAGAAAATAAGACATGTGATTTCATTAATTTCAAACATCATGACTACTTGCTATCTGAGGGTAGAAACAAGCTTTAATATCATATTCCCCCTTTTCACAAATATAAGATGTTTTACATATTTTAATACCTACATAGGGATTGAAATGAATGAACAAATGTAATAAACATGTTGTTAGCTGATTAGTAGGACAATGGTATCCCCATCCCATTAGAGTTAAAGTTCTAGATTTGACACTGGTGCTCGCATTTTCCTTAATATATTTTAAGCTTTTTGATATATGCATTCACATAGACTACGAAGGCGTTTATGACGATTTTTCTAATCTCAAGATGATGTATCCGCTCAATTTTTCGGATGCTAATAAAAATAGGGTGTGCGTGTATACGTTTATAGGGATGGGTGTACGTGCGTATTTATAAGTGTTTGTATTGATAATGGGTTTCCAAATAAAATTGGACACAAGTGCTTATATATGATTCACAAAAAGTTAGAACATTTTATAATCATGAATGAAGAAAGTATTGAGTAGCTTTTATTTTCTTTTGTCACAATTAATCATGTGTTTGGTTGAATTTATAAATTCACATGGTATATCATGCATCCATGAATAGCAAGAAAAGTGTGTTGGTAAACATGGAAGTTGTGACTGCCTCACTCGGTCCCCTACGGTGGTGGGCTGGTGGCTAAGTCGTTGCATCATGCATGCAAGGATGATGAATGGGAAGGTTTTGTGTGTGTTGCACATGTGATCTCACTCGGTTTGGGTCGTAAACAGGTTGGTGCCTGGAGAGGAGAGGCAGGCCATGTTCGGAACCGGCGAGGAAGATTCCTGTACCCACTTTTGGTCAGTATTGTACTGGTGTAAGTACATTGCTTGACCATACAATGAACACGAGTTGTATATGCTCAACATGCGGATCGGGTGCAGAATAAATTAGGACTTTGCTGGTCTTCTACCAAACATTGTACTTGCTATTTTCTTTGCTTAATCCTTTTGGGATTTTTCCCTTATTGCTAAAAAGAAAGGCTAATACAATATCAAAAAGGGAGCAGGGTGGTTGCTGGCATCTTCTATAGTTTGGTTAAATTGATCCATGGAGGTTGGAATGGGATCCCCTGCCCAGTGACAGCAGCGACGCGGGTGCCATTCTTACGGTTGTTTATCTGTACCTCGGCCACTATTATTCCTGAAGGGCTCGGCAGTTCTCTTCCAATTCGGTGATTTTCTCGATGACTTATTCTTTGTTCTCGATTTTCTATGGTGCCTGCGTTGTTGCTGATGTGTGTGTGCTACGACGTAGTGTCGGTCGTGCTCTTTGGCTACCTGGGATCGAGATCAAACCCTGCTCCAGCTCTTGGTGGCTCGTCTTCTACAACCCAGCGGTGCGGAGCCTTCGAGCCTGCTAGGCAAGGGGATGGATCCCCTTTGGTGTTAGAGGAGGCAGTCGTTTGAACACTTCTAGTTCCTTTTTAGTCTTGAGCTCGATCCCTTCATGCGGTTTGCTGATCCTCGAGGTTCAGTCGTAGCCGTCATAGGTGTTGTGGAGTATAGAGCTTATACCCTACTAGCTGCTCTTTCAATGTAATTTTTTTTGCTGGTAGTGTATGCAGTGTTGTAAGTTGTTCCTTCTTCTTCCTTTGTATCTTTCAGCCGATGTAGTCTGGTGGTCTGTTCTTGTTATCCTGGTCGGTTAATCTTTATTAATTCAAAGCCGGGCTTTTTTTAAATCTTCGTTGTAAAAATATATTAATAGGTTCATTACACATCGAGTATAGACTTTTGGATGACAAACTCAAAGGAGGATTTTATTAAAAAAATTCAAAAAATCATATTACTCTTAAAAAATACAAAAAGAAATCTATTGAAACATATTTGTTCCTCCTAGAGCCTCGAGCTCAAAAAGCAACACACGTGGAATCATAAAAATACATTTTCTTGCTCTTTCTTAAATCATTTTTTTGAAAGATTTTGTAATTATTATTATGAATTATATATGAACAAAACCTTCAACACGTATCAAACAAATCTTCTCAGTCTATGTCTTCTTGATAAAACTATGTACTCGCTATAGAAGTGTGCACATGCAAATGCACGTCTTAGTTAATATTACAAATATATGTGAGAACTAACATACACTGAAAGGTATTCAATTGCACTAATAATTATTACATTTCAAGAAAATATTTTAATGTAGCATCCTATGGATAATTCCAAAAAAACATGAACATTTCAATAATTGTTAATACACGTAATCGCTATCAGATAACATTAGTATCTCAATATTTCCGAATACGCCTAATCAGTTCTAACATAACATCCAAGATGTTGTGTGCAGCTCAATTGTCGACATAGCTGTGTAGGTGCAACAAAAATCACGTCCTTAGTTGATCACCATACTGAATGAGAATACTAACTCATTATTTTGGGGTTTTCACATAGTAGAATGCGAAATCTTTAAACAGTACCGACCCTGCAAATAGGTAGATTAAATATTTTTTATTCCATAACGACATAAAACTAGAAACAAATAACCAAACAAGTTAATGTAGTTAAATACATTATCATTACATTGAGCGTTAGAAAAACAAAACAAGATGCTTTAGTGGGTTTAAAAAAAATCACATGTCCGTGATTTTTGGAACATAAGTTGGTAATCGCCGATACATGAAAAAAATGTATCATTACATTCCGGGTATGCCACTTCGATTGCTCGGTTTAGATAAATGATATCCTAGAGAGTTTCAATGCCTATCTAAGGTCCTGAATCATCTCAAGCTCGATTGAGGCAACATATATACCAAGGCAGTCCAACATAGAGATAATCTTGGCATGTTGATCGAGGATGAATAAGATATAATGGTGCAAGCGAGTATATGAAAATATGATATGCAAAGTGTATTAGTTTGAAAAAAACATAAAAAAGAATCATGATATCTACTATTCTTAAGAAGCTGATTCCCACTACTAACAATTCTTTGTACATGCACACTATCCATATCATCATGCATACCTCACTACCATATTTATTTTAACATGCAAACATACCACATCACCACACAATTATGCTCTTATGGGTGAGATAACACCCATCTCAACATGCAAACATGCATGAGATAAGACCAACCACCATATGGAACCATGCATATACAAATATTTTTCATTGTATTACTACTTTTATATTCAGTAAAAAAATTAAAATTATACTCCCTCCGTTCCAAATTAGATGACTTCCATTTGTGCACATGTATATAAAAATGGAAGTCATCTAATTCGGAACGGAGGGAATATACATCTAATTAATATAATAAGTTGTACTCCCTCCGATCCTAAAAAAGTGTCTTGAAAAAACAACTAAGATAGTTATAGTTTATAGTGTAACTTGCGACATTTTTTAGGATCAGAGGTAGTATGTTTTTTTGCGATCATGTGTTATTAATCAAAATATTTAAATTTACATAATAAAATTTTGTGAAAATATACGACAACTAATTCCCACATCAACGCGTGGGGTATCATCTAGTTATATAATATTGAAGGAACCAGTGTACATGTCAACAATCTATTGTTGGAAAAGACGCCCCCGTACAATACGATGTTACAAATTACTTCCCTCACTTGTAACTTGAAACAATAATACTCCATCACACTCACATATTTCTTAGGCTCGGTAACGTCATCCTCGTGCTGATCGTCCTTGACATCTAGAATATGGTTGCCGATATGTAATATAAATACTACTGCTTTAAAATTTAAGGATGTCACTACACAATTATCTACATGTTTTTCATCGTCCTAGTTGTCGTTGCCATCCTCATTGCATGCTTTAGCGGGAGAGGGTCCCTCATATGGCAACCAATGATTCCATCACGTCTGACCAGTCGGGAAAACTAATGGATACACTAGAGGATCATAGCATCCATAGTAGGCTCTGGTGTATAAAGGACAAATCCTTTTTTGCATACACAATAACACTTATATCAAAAGTGTGTTGCGGGTCACTCCCTTCAACCTAGATCGCATCCACCTAGAAATTTGTAGCGACATGGTACCTACGCTTGTCTAGTGTTATATTTGTGTTCAGCATAATCCTATATTCCGCTAGGACTGGCACATAACCGAGGCTCTTAAAAACCTAAACATGAGGGTTGTTATCCAATATACGCAGAATCTTCCGAATGAGAGGATGATATCAAGATCTGGAGAGCGCTTCACCCTGTAATCCAAGGCTTCATTTGTATCATAGATATAGAGTTGAAGATCACGTGGTCTGTGACCACTAGATACCAAAGGATTTGGACAGTGATACAAGTGACCATGAGTACGGAATGTATATACATCGGTTCTTTCCGCAGATGTTAATTGATGGTCAAGAGTTACTCCATGACTTGTGAATGAGAAGTGGCTATTGAAATACCGTATGTGACGTGTCTGAAATATTTTTCATCTTCATCATACTGACTGGAAAACAATCGCTTCAAACTCCGAACGAACCTTTAGGAAAAATATGATGACATTCCCTTTTGTGCAATAGACTGCATGATCCTTATATTGGAACCTAACTGCTCTAGAATGGACACACTCTTTTTGATGGTAAGTTCTTGTAGATGTCATCATGAGGGTCAAGAAAACCATCATTAGTTGCCACTCTATACGCCTCAAACTCATCTCCTACACAGATATGCATAATCGATGTGAGAATTAATAATATTATGCAAACAAAATTAAATATGGACACGTGGTATAACTCACCTTTCTCACTAAACATACTTGCCTCATCGTCATCAAGGAACATTGTTCGTTCCACACATACGATATCCAAGCAATCTATGAGTAAACAAATATTAACTCAACCAAACATCATTGATGTATTTTTTTAATACAATATAATTTGGCATTGTGGGTGAAGCATTTATACTTAACGACATTTTGCCTTCCAATTGAGTTTGTTGTTCCATAGGCTAAAATATTCCACTTGCATCGGATTCGTCGTATTTGGTTGTGTTACCTAGAGTCATATTAAGGATAGATATGAAAGAACATATATAATATAAAGGTTGGCAAATCAAACTTGTGAATATTACTACGTGCCATAGAACCTCAAGCAATGAATACCTGTTGGGTTACATTCGTGCAATTGTTCCTGCAACGAAGGTACAACTTGCAAGATGTTTGTAGAGCCGAAAGCTGCAATGTTAGCTTGACTTGGTAATGTGTTGGCACACCGTTTGCATTCCCTGTAGTCATGTTTGTTCTATAACCCCGTGCGTTGTTGCGGGAATCAACCGCAATACATTTTGATTGTATGAACCATAAATAGTTGAATTAATAATATATAAACTAATACTAAAAATACTATTATGTATTTTATTTGATAATTGTGTAGCTGAAAATATTTATTTAATATAAGTGACATGATATGATGAAAAAAAATCTCATGCATTGATCGAGCCTTGATGTGGTGGCATGTATGGTGAGATGGATTTGTGCATGAGATTAACTATTAGTGAAAACCTTTATCTCATGCATATTATAGTGAACCTTTGATGAGGTTTCATGTGTGCATGTTAAAATAATACAGGTAGTGGCTTAGTGGGGATGTTGAGGGATACACTTTGCATGTTGAAAGAATTGAGATCAACTTCTTAAGAATGTAAGATTCTGCACCCTTTTGGTCATCCATCATTAATGAGTATCATTCTCTATAATGGTGTCTTTTCTTATCCACATAGACACTTAGTTGCTTTGCGGTCATAAAAGATTGGAAATTTGAAACCAATTATCAGTACATGGAAAGTAGAAAGTGAAGCATAGAAAGTGAATGTAGTAGTCATTTAGAAAGTGAAGAAATTTATCAATGTACCAATCATTTGATCATAGCAGACTAACATATTGTTTTCTTGACGGAAAGCTCGTGTGCCCATGCGTATATGCAGATGCGGACACCGACTGTCGTTGGTAAGTCAAATTACCGTGTTGCCAATCGCCATCATTATCCTTGAGCATTGCTGAGTTGCCGGATGGCGTGTCAAGGATAGTGGTAAAGTGAAATGGTTTACAATCATTTTGACTGATACCTGAAGGTCATGGAATAAAATCAGATGACATGTTGCGCCATTCACTGTTATTGCTACAAAGAAAGAAATGTTGAGGTTTTGATTGGTGTGTAGCACTTTGGTAATGTTGAATTGTGCAGAACTAAGTTTTACAATACTTGAAGATGGTTTGCGAATCAGAAGCTATTATAACGACTTGAGGACATAATCTATAAGTCAAAATAATGTATCTGGTAGGGTGTAAGTTTCATGTTTATACCGGGTGAAACATGTGTAGTGTATGGTTCAAAACCCTCGATAGCTACAAAGAATGGATAATGTATTTAAAAAATATTAAATGAATATGAAAAAATGTTAAACGTGTATGCCTCCAAAACAAACATGCAAAAGATAGAAAAAATAAAACCAATGTAAAAATGAACATAATAATGAAAAACTAAAAAACAAGAAAATGAAGAAAAAGAAAGACGAACAAACAAATAAAGGAAACCATAAAATTATACAAAAGAAACGTGCAAAAAAAGAAAATAAAAAAAATGGATAACTAAAGAAGAAACAAAAATAAAGAAAAACATATAAACAAAAGAGAACCAGATAAAATTAAAGAAAATAAAAATGAAAAATATTTTAATAAGAAAAAGACATAACCGACGAGCAACAGTGAACAAAACCTCTAACGAAAGAAAGCACTAAAATGGATCGGTCTAGTATTCCGATGGACTGAAGAAACCTCGCCGCAAGGGATTCTTCGATCTCGCATAGTGCGAGAAATAGCATTCGCATTCCTGCTATTTTCGTGATAGCGTAGTTTGGCCGGCCAATTTGCGTGTAGCCATTTAGCGCCCATATGCGCCATATGGTTGCACTTCGCTTGTTGTTCTGGTCAAATTTAGCCTCAGATTTGGCCCAGTAGTTGTTTATATTATTTTGGACATAATATAATAACAGGAAATCCCTCAAAATCATTGATGACACCTTTGCAGTCGTTTATAAGATCGATACATGAGGTATATGTGAATTGATTAGAAAAATGTGCATATTCATAAAATGCTATTGTTTGACATGTTTAAACCTCATGAAATTACATTTCCTGTTAATTGTCATCTATATCATTGTTAAATACTACTAAAATTATCAATTAATTTTCGTAGATCCTAAAAATGCACATCGTAGCTCAAAATGTTCACCAACATGCCTAATTTATGTTAATATTGTCCTTATCTATCTTTGCATTTTTATCTTGCTTTATCCAATTAAAGGGATTAAATGGCTTAATTAATGCGCTCAATCATAATTAGATGAATGTATCTACCATGTGTGGGTTTTTATTACAACCCATCGAGTTACCTAACTAGCCTCGAACATTTTAGGAACGAGTCGAGTTGGTTTTACCATTTGCCAAATGTGTTTTGTTCAGGGTGCCGAACCTTGTGGGTTTTTGAATAACCCGGATCATTGAGGTGGAACTTAATAGCTACTCCTTCATGGTACAACTTGAATCTATTAATTAAAATTTCTTAGTGTCCGTACCTTCATTGTTTCTTATTTGTGGATCATACGAAAGAGAGGATAAAGTTAGGTGGTATGGTTGCATAGATAGATGACTAGATGATCTTCCCTGTGACCCCTTACGTTTGTTTGCTCTTCTCAAATCTGATAGACGTAATGTTATTTGAGATATTCTCAGTGTTGAAGCTTCACCACTTTACCCTTCCTAACCTATAAGTTCATTAGTTTTTGTATCATTGATAATGAGGTTTGTTGATTTCCCAAAGTATTCACCCTTGCCACAACAACAACAGATGGATATTACAAAGGAAAAACATTTTTGTCCTTCAACTCTTTCAAAAGTATAGAATTGGTCCCTCAATTTTAAAAAGAATGGAATTAGCCCCTTAACTTTTAAAATCAGTTATTTTAGTCCCTTGTGCTGCTTTGAATGATTTTCTGTTGACGTGGATTGCTATAAAAAAGAGAAGCAGCGGAAGGTTGTACGCTGTCTACGATCCTCACTGCGCTCCCCTTCGCCACTTACATGTCGTCGTCCTGTTGGCGTACAAGCAGAGCTGCAGAACTACACGTTTTGTCCATACTGGTTACGTCATATGCATGACATACTTTGTCGATGGTAGACGACGAGCGCCGTAGGTAGCGCAAATCCTTCCCTTGCTCCTTTTTCTTATTTATAGCAATCCTCATCGGTAGAAAATAATCTGAAGCGGCACGAGGAACTAAAAGTAACCAATTTTAAACGTTGAGGAACCAATTTATACTTTTTAAAGTTGAAAGAACAATTTTATACTTTTGAAAAATTTCGGGGACCAAAAAGTATACTTTTCCCTATTACAAATTCAACAAGTATGTTGAAGCAGGACATTCCCATGTGAAGACCTCAACAACGACTATTTTTGTGGGTCCATGACGGTAGCCTTGAATCGATGAGTTATGAGATATTTGCTTTATGTTTCAAAATTTTAAGAATAATTGGATTTTGTCTTCACTCAGACTATTTAGCTTTCTTTGTTGTTATCTTAATGGTGAACCATTTGATCCCTGACTTTAGTTTGGATAGTGTCACTTGTATGCCTTATCATATATGTTTTGTACCTTTGGGAGTGAAAATATTTTAAAATCTACTCCATTGCTTCCAAATTAGATGACTTTCAGTTGTGTACATGTCTAGCTACACATGTGAACAAATGAAAGTCGCCTAATTTGGAACGGAGGGAGTATGACATATGACAGTGTGTGTATGAAATCATATGCCTTGATGGGTTCTATTTGTGCTTCTAATCTAGAAATTGATCGAAAGATCCATATATTAAATACTACCGTATATGTGTCCTTAGGGCGTCTTCATTTCGTACCCTCAAACCTCCAGCAAATGTCTAGACCGGGTGGTCCGAACACGTTTTGCCATCTAACAGAGAGATGTATCCGTCTGCGTATAGTCCGCTTGTTTGTTTTCCCGTCAATCGGACGTAAAACAGGGGACTTCACGGGAGTTGGGACCATCGTCATGTATGACTCGGACACCCCCGACCCACACAAAATCGAGACGAAGAACACGCTTTTGGGGTCATCCCCACTATTTCCACGCCAAAATCCTCCATTCCCCCATTTCCCATCTTCTCTTCTCCGATTGCCGCCGTCTTGCTTCACCCAAATCCCGCAGTATTTACTTCCGTTGTTGCATGGACACTCGGGAAGAACTATCGGGGCAGCCAGAGGTAAAGCCTCTGACCAAGGTGGCCACCCGCAATATCAACTCATTGTCACGACAAGATGGTTGCGTCAAATAAAAGGCATGACATGCTGCATTGGTGACCGCAAGCAGGGACGTTCTACACCGCCGGGCAGGGGCGGGCACATGCATGGGCTGGAAGGGCATTTTCATCGATGTAGCCGTCCATGCATGCGCTGGTATGGCTAGATGCATATCAGTTGTCCTACTACTATGCCTCATAACCAGCTTGGTCATTAGGAGCAACCATCAATCAACATGCCGTATAACATCGATGTTGTTTATTCCCAATATTAATATAGTTTTTTTTGCATCACTTGAATATTAAACATTGTATAGTGATGAGAGAGTGTACTCCATTTCACGGGCTCATTGTTGCCGCAACTTGTCTAATCACGGACGTCGGACGATCTTCTAGTGTTCGTTCGCCGAAATGTCTCCACTCGTCGAGACAGAAAGGAAGACAACGTTGTTTGACATGAGTAACAAAGGAACGTTAGGCGGAGGTGGCTTGGAGGATGGTAAGTGGACGACTCACATGCGATGCAGACGACACAAAATCAAGTACGCACATCCAGCAGCTATCGGGTTCTTACACTCAGCAGATGGCCATGTACATCCAGCAGACTGGTTCGTACGCCGGCAACCGGACCAGAAAGGTGATGAGAAGGTTGATTGGCCCATCGATAAAAAAAAGGTGAAGAGAAAATTTTAACATGCACAAAAACGTATTGTTGTGTGATGTGCGATTGGATACTAGCGTCCATCCATCAATGAGATGAGCAAAAGGGCTCAACAATTTGGTTCTAAATTTAACCATGGACACTGTACCTATGCCAATACACTTGTTCAAATATGTTAAAATTGGTTGTTGATTTATCCATAAAGTGCAACGTGAGCCGTTTTCAAAGTACAGTTCTTTTTTAATGTTGGTAGGTTCTCTACCAAATTTATTGAACAAGGGCAAAAAACAGAGTACGGTAACACCAAGATGGTGCAAATAGAAACTGGGAGAGAAGAAAAAGGGAGAGGAAAGGAAAATCCAGGCTAGTGCGAAGTTAGCCTGGATCGAACGGTATTCCAGCCCCTGCCATGTTCCAAAGAAAAATCTCGTCTCTGACCTTCTAAATGAAGGGTGCTTGCTCCATCCGCTGGGCCTGAAATTGCCACCGATTCCTCTCGCGCCAAATTTCCCAGGCTAGCAGCTGGATGATGGAGAGGGCACCCTTTTGTTTAGCCCTGGGGGTGAGGACATTGACCGAGCAAATCCAATCCTTGATGTTACTGTATTCCTGCCATGCCACTGGCTAGAGAGAGGGGCTGCTTGTGATGGCGGCAATGGCGGCCCAGATTATGCGAGACCAGGGGCAGTCAAGCAGTAGATGGGTGATTCTTTCCAGGCTGCGCTCACAGAGTGGACAAAAGTAGCTATTGTCCCGCTGGCGTTTGAGGAGGACGTCTGCCGTTAGTGTCTTGCCTAGCATGACCGCCCAAAGGAAGAAACAACACTTTTCGATAAAGGCCTTTATTACTTAAAGAGTTTTAAGCATTACACCCGGCCTCTGCATATAGATGCACGCAACCGCAATCCAAACCGATGAAAAGAATAAAAAAGGTAGACAAAGGTGAATTACAAAGATATAAAAAGTAAAACCCCAACGTCCATGACGAACGCCAAAGCGTATGGAGGACCAATGCGGCGATCAAGCGATCATCTATGTCGGATAAAAATATTCCTCGCCACTTCTTCCAAGCGTGCACATGCCTCCGTAAAGAGCCCGCGATGCTTCACCCGTTATAAGATGGACCACGAACGGAGAATACTTGTGCATCGGTAGAGTACTTGAACCGAGTAGAATCTTTATCATTAAATACCTTGTCATTCCTACTTAGTCAAAGCGACCATATAACATCTATCACTCACACCCTAATAACCGGTCTTAACTTATTATCTATCCCATTTAACCAGTTGCCAAATATATTCGGCACTGATGTCAGTGGGTACAAGTTAGACGCTATCTGGATAGTTGACTAAATAGAACGCGCAAAAGTGCATTCGAAGAATAGGTGTTTTATAGTCTCTTGTAGTGGAAAAAACACACAATTTGTACTCCCATGCCAATTCCGCTTGACAAGATTATCATTTGTTAAGATAACCCCTCTCTAAAGATATTAAATTAGGGGAGAATTTCACTTCCCCGGCCTCTGCACCAACTAGAGACACACATAGCATTTTAAGCACGAGTACTAGGATTTTTTTAAATCTTGTTTATGCATCAAGCCTAGTCCTCAAGGATAAATGCATGATTACCACAAAAGCCTGGTCCTCAAGAATAAATAAGAAACTAAATTTGCATCCGTGAGGATTTGAACCTAAGTGTTTGGTTTGTACATCTACTCCCCCAACCAGTCGGGGAAGAAACAGCACCCGGTGCCCATGCTGACCATATGAGGTCGCAACCCTCCATAGGCACCGCACCTACCAACTGTAGTGCATAGGCGGCCGAACTGGCGATGTAGTGTTGTGTTGGCGTAAAACGCCACTTGATGGTGTCAGGGATGTACGGCCTCAGAAGTACGCTGGAAAAATGCGTCGCTAGGTTGGTAAGCTCAGGGATCATCTCTCCCGTCAATCCCAGCGCAAGATCATCAAGCCAAGTGTCACTCCTCGGCGCATCCTCGAGACCTGGACAAAGTGATTCTTTCGAGCTGAGATTTTAAATAGCGTCGATGCAAGGGTTTTGGGGCATTGCCCGTTGAGCCAGCGGTCCTGCCATAAGTTGGCGTGCCTCCCATCACCAATGGTGATGTCCATGGTCATGGACATAGTTGCCAAGTTTCCAGTTCGAGTGGGTCGAGGGACGGGAATGAGGGTCGAGGATCGCCGGTGGCCAAAACTAGGGATCGATTAGGGTATACATCTCCAGAACGTCGGTTCGATGGAGGTGACGTGATCTTGTTAAATTGGGGATGATGAGCCCGGCTCGATCAGTATGATCCCACGAGAATCGCAAATGGAAAGCAAGAAAACTGTAAGGAAAGGACACAATATCTTTAAGGCAAGAGCGTATGAGAGGAGGGCAGTTATTATACGTCCTTTATGGCTTTAAATTCCTCCATTATCTCTCTTACTGTTATGGCCACGATTTGTCTTTACATTCTTTAAAACTGCAACGTCCGATATCCAAGGGAACGCGTACCCCATCTAATCCTATCGATCCTGCTCTCGATCCTGACCCTCGATTGGAGTCGATGAATCCGGGACTCGGGACGCGGCATCGACCCGCGTTTCCGGCTACTATGGTCATGGAGAAGAGAGCGCAGTCCTCAGGTGTGCATGGAAGCGTAGAGCTAGCCCAAATCCACTCCGGGTGTTGCCAAGCAAGCCAAATTTATCTGAGCCTGAGAGCCATGCCAAACTTAGCCCAATCCATGACTCCCAGGCCGCCGAGCTGGTTCAGACGGCAAAGAAGGCTCCATCCGACACGACATTGGCTGCCCATGCAGGACCTCTCTCCAGTCCAAAGCCAAGCAAGACAGATGACGAGGGTTAACCTCGGCAAATCCCATGGTTAGGAACCCTGGGTTAGATCGTAGAGGAGATGTGCATGTTGGCGATACTCGTCGGCTAACAGGAGAAAGCACTTCCTACTTGATTGTATTATAATGGAGGCGATTACAGTGGAGGTCAAGGCGAGATTGCTCAGGACCGAAAGTGTTTGCTAGAATATGTGATGCCCTAGACGTCCCCTCTCCCAGCCTTTATATACTAGGCTGGGATGCAAGGAGTCCGTCTAGGTTTACAGAAAGGGATTCCTAATATATCTTCAGACTTGGACGTCAAGTCACGGTTTCCATGATCGACGATGACTCCTTATGGCGGTTGCCTCGAGTGGGCCAGGTGTGGGCCGGTCGAGGCTTCCAGTGGGCCCTCTAGCTTGATACGCACCAGGTACCCTCATCTGTAAGAGTCGTGGGGTCACCCCTCATTAGTAGCCCCTGAGTGCCTGGGGGACTCGAAGAGTCGTGCAGGGACTCGAACCCATAATTGTCTTCAAGCATGCAGCACAGTTGCGAGTCGTCGGCTGTTAGCCACAAATGATAGTTTATTCGAGGGATGATAAGCTGGAGAGGCCCAAGGTAGTCAACTGGTCAAGCCTTGGTGAATTGGTAGAAAACACCTCAAAACCCCAAGATCAAGCCGCGTCCCTCGACACGAACATGGAAAACAACCGGTGCCTAGAAAGTCCATGCCGCTTTTGTGGAAGGAGAGTGTTACTCTTCAATCCCTCGTTGATTACCCCAAGTGCAGGGTGAGATATAGTGTATCGGCAAGTTTTCCATTGGCAAAGATACCAAGGTTTGTCTCCCGTAGGACTCCGAAGGATACAAGAAGGTGGTAAAGTGAACAATGGCGCCGAGGTTGCTAGCTTCACCTGGACCTGCACACAGATACAAATAACTTTTTTCCCAACGAGTACAGAGGAGTTGTCAATTCCTCCGGCCTTTCTGTTTACAAAGGATCAACGCAAGAGATAATAATAGTGGCAACTGAAAGTAATAAGGGTGTAAAGTGATATGAAGATGGACCGGGCTCCCGTGATTTTCACTAGTGATGTCTCTCTCCCAAAAGACGATAAAAGTGCTAGCGAGGTAAACAAATCACAGTTGGGCAATTGACAGGATTATGAAGGAACCGCCATGCTAACTATGCTGCAAAGAAAGGAAGGGCTCAAAAGCAATGGGCAGTACGCCAAGGTAAGTAGACCGAAATCCATCTGCATCTACTACGAATCATCCACCTTGAGATATCTATCCAGAACATCTCGCTGGTATTAAGTTGCGAATCCCACCCAAAGTGTAAACTCAAAGCAACAGACAATTGCATTAAAAGAACTATGCGTAAAGTAAACAATCCTTGCACCCGTAGGTACAAGCACCGTTGTTTTATCCCTGGTGGCAACAACACATCCCCTAGTCTCATGTTTCTGTCACTCAAGCTAGACATCAAGGGGCTGAACCCACAATCGAGCATAACGCTCTCTCTTGGAGTTGCAAATAAAATACTTGGCCAAAGCAAATACCGCAACGAAGAACATGCAAGAATTTACTCAAGAACAAAATATAAAAGAGAAGAACCAAATATATTAATCATCACAATCTGAACATAGTCTCATAATCCATCAGATCCCAACAAACTCAGCATAGCAACAGCAGAAATTACATAGATGCCTCGATCATGTGAGGCAGCTCACGAGGACTCGAAAGTGGAAGCACACAAGGGGGAGAGATAGATCACATAGCTACTGGTCACGGACCCATGGTCCAAGGGAAACTACTCACGGTACATACGGGAGGCGTCCATGGCTATGGAGGGTCTCCCGGAGGGGGTAGCTTCTTCAGGAAGGGTGCTGGAGCAGCTTCTCCAGGCAGCCCCGATCTAGAAACGGTGGCGGCGGCGGAACAGAGGCGAGATCGCGAAAAAGGAGTCCGTCCTAAGGGTTTCCACCCCGAGGGGTAAATATAGGCGAAGGGGGCGTCGAGGGGACCCACCAGGCAGCCAGGAGGCCTCCTGGCGGGGCCTATGGTGGGGCCACACCAGGGGCCCTCCTGGCCTCCTGGTGGTGGCCCTCCTCCGCTCCTTTGGTGTTTCCGGAAGCTTCTGTTGCGCTGATTTTTTATATATTTTCCCGGAATTTTTGGAGCACTTTTAATGGCCGGAAAACCTGAAATACAAAAACAGCAGAAAACAAAAACTGGCAACTGGGTTCACTGAGTTAATAGGTTAGTCCAAATAGGTTCAAAAGTTTATGAAAGTTCAAGAAAAACATGGCAAAGTCACACAAAACATGCATGGAACAAGAAGAAATTTTAGATACGTTTGGGACGTATCAACATCCCCAAACTTAATTCCTGTTCGTCCTCGAGTAGGTAAATGATAACAAGCATAATTTATGTGGTGACATGCCACGCAACCATAAAAGGACTTTTAAGTAAAGCAATCAAAGCATGCAATTCAATTCAATTCTTAACAAGCAAGAGTCTATATTAGCATTGACAAAAGCAACAAAAGAACAAAAGGTGCAAGAGCTCTCGTTGTCCGTGACTCGAATGTCTCCAGATGGTGTTTGCGTGCAAGCAAGGGATAGGGAAATACGAGAGAAAAAATAAGGTTGTTGAGAACAACTATCGACTAAAGTTTCACACTTGGTCCCCTTTGGATTCTTATCTGGACTCGTCCCCAGACCACTAGCCAGGTACAAGTCAAACTGATCCACTCCCTTTCGATATTTTGAGCACTCATGCAATGGATGAGCGTGAGCAATAAAGTTGACACCTAAAAGGCGAAACAGAAAGAAGGTGGAGGAGGAAGACAAAAAGGTGTGAAAGGCTCACATCAATGAGGACAATCATAGGCGAGAGAAGGCCATATGATAGATATGATGTGAGGAGTAGGGATTGCCATACAACGGATGCACATGTGAGCTAAAAGCTCTCCAAGGGAACTATTGGGGGTGCATCTAACTTGCTTGCTCAAGAATACCTAGAGCTCGTTTGAGGAGGCTCATCATTGGAATATACAAGCCAAGTTCTATAGTGTGAAGGGTCCCCACATAGCTATATGCATGATGATGATCTCTATGGAGTACAAGGGATAGGAGATGAAGTACTAGTGTGTATCTCTCAAAAGGAATAGTAGTATGCCCCCTTCTCTCTTTTTATATATATTTTTCTCCTTTTCTCTTTTATTTTTATTTATTTTTGGTGGCCTCAATGGCTCTTTCTATTTAACTCTCATTTGTCCTGTTTGGGATCTTTTGATTTTGTCCTCTTTGGAATCTTTTCCTCACTTTATGGGCAATACTCTATATTTTACAAGAATATAGGAGATCTTTCACACTTTACAAAGGTACTCACATAAAGAAAATGTAACTATCATGATGCAAATGTATGCTTCTGCCAGGATAGCAGGATATGCAATGATACTAGCGCGTCATGTAGCAATGATTAGGGCAAGGCCCAACTAGCATGCGGCTCATCGATCAAGCAAGTAGCATGTATGACATGAAGATCAAGTCATGAGAAGGTGGATGTTGCATGGAAATGTATCTCGGAAAGGCTATGGAAATGCCTTGTAGGTAGGTATGGTGGCTGTTTTGAGGAAAGATATAAGGAGGCTTATGATGGCAGAGCGTATCGTGCCAAGGGTTTGGATGCACCGGCAAAGTATGCGCCAACTCTCGAGGTGAGAAAGGGCAATGCACGGTACCGAAGAGGCTAGAAAAAGTATAGGTGGGTGGAAGTGTCAACTTTCGAATACTCACATTAGTACGAAGAACTCATGCACTTATTATCGGTAACTCTCAATCTAATCAGGAGGTTCACAAAGAGACAGGCACCCCGAGGAGGAGTGTATGGGGGTTTGGTTATCCTTGCGCATCCTCGACTCATGGTACGTGAGTGTACTCTAATATTCGAACCCTCCAGAGGTTAGTGATCCATCTAGTAGCTAGAGTTCTCAACAGGGGTTTTTGGTTTTCGAAAAACACACGTATTGCCCAAAATACGACATCTATCACTAATTGGCAAGAGCTCTTGACACCATAAGTTCAAACATTACTCTAATCAATACCTCAAAACTATTGCAAGTTACTACTACAAAGAGAATAGCAACTTTAACTACCTACTTTCAGTCAAGACACAGAACTCAGTGCAATAGGCAAACTCTCTAACAAGATAAAACATGCAACCTATAGAAAGTTCAACCTAAGACAAAAGAAAAGCTCTAGAAAAACTAAAGCACTACAACTAAACAGAACAGCAGCTAAGAAAAGAAAAAGAACAACTCACAGCTAAAAGAGTAAGCATGCAAATCCTATGAGAAGCTCTAGTTCAAGCAGAGCGTGAATCTCTCCCACACAAAAGAGTAAGTTGGGGTCTAACTTGTTACTACAGCAAACAAAGCAAAAGAAAACTAAAAACAAAACCTAAGAGCGAGACGCTCCAAGAAAAGCACATAACACATGAATTGATAAAAATATAGTGCAACGAGAGACGAACTGATAATTGTTGATGAAGAAGGGGATGCACGGGGGCATCTCAAGCTTAGACGCTTGAGTCTCCTTGAATATTTATTGGGGGTGCACATGGGCATCGCCAAGCTTGAGAGTTTGACCCTCCTGAATCTTCTTTCATCATCCTCCATCGCGCACTTGAAAACTCCCTTCATACATAACTCATTGTAGGCTGATTAGAGAGGTTAGTACCCTAATAAAATAATTTTCCTCTACTGCAAATAAATATTTCCAGGAAGAGCTACTGTTTCCCAAGATTTCCAAAAGGTTTTTGCAAATAAAAAGAAAGCTTAAGGTTTGCAAAAGTGAAGAGAGACAAAACGTGGCAGAATCTGTGAAAAACAGAACAGCAGATAGAAACGAATTTTTTAGGGGTACTTCTGCAATTCAAATAAAAAAACTCAGAACATACGGAAGTTTCGTAATTGTATAGAGCACGCTGTGTAAACAATTTAGCTAAAAAAGACTAACAGTGATTTTTCTCTGATTTTTCTAGTCACGAGGACAGAATCTGTTTTCTGGACAGCATGTCACAACTTTTACTTCTCTTGCCGTATGAGGCTAAACTTGGCACAAAGCTTGAAAAGTAAAGATACAATGATGTTGCTACAGTAGTAAAAATCATCAAGACCACTAAGAACAGAACAAAAGCAAAAAAAAACCTAAATATGTTGCGGGCTGCCTCCCGAAAGCGCTTCTTTAAAGCCATTAGCTAGGCTTAAAGCATAAGATCAAGTCTTTTCAAGAGAATAACTAGTCCGTGTGATGGACTCAAAAGGTAACTTAATCTTTTTCCTAGGGAAATGTTCCATCCCTTTCTTGAGAGGGAATTGGAATTTGATAGTTTCCTCTTTCATGTCAACGATAGAACCAACTGTGCGAAGAAAAGGACGGCCCAAAATAATTGGACAAGAAGGTTCACATTCAATGTCCATAATAGTAAAATCAACGGGAACATAATTGTCATTGACAATGATAAGAACATCGTCGATCTTCCCCAAAGGTCTCTTTACGGAAGAATCAACAAGACGAACACCAAAAGAACAAGGATCAAAAGGTTTCAATTCAAGCATATCATACATTCTTTTGGGAATAACAGAGGTACTTGCTACAACACCACAAAGAGCATAACAAGAGAAGTTATTCAATTTAATTTTTATCATAGGATCGCAACCATCTTCTAGCTTCCTAGGTATGGAGGCTTCTAGTCTAAGCTTCTCCTTCCTAACTTTGATTAGAGCATTGGTGATATGCTCTGTGAAGGCAAGATTGAGTGTGCTAGTGTGGGGGTCTCTAGACATCTTGTGTAGGAAACCAATAACTTCAGGTAAAGTTTAGTTGTCAAAGTCTAGGTCACTACTATCTATCAAGGAGGTAGTGATATCATTTAGGTTCACTTGTTTGAAAGCCTCTACGTTCATAGAGGTTTCCTCTTCTAAGGTTGAGGTGGTAGCATCACCATTGATAGGTCCAGTGGGACTAGGGGTGTGATGGGTGCTAACAGTTTGGACATCCTCAACTACTTGGATAGTAGCTACTGTGTGGTAGGTAGGAAGGCACTTAATTCTCTCTTCTTCCTCCTTTTGTCTAGCCCATCTCTCTTTGAGTTTAGCCATCATCCTAATATTTTCATTGATTTGTAACTGGATAGCATTAATAGGAGTGACCTTACTCTCCTCAAGGGGAGAGGTTTTAATTTTTAACATCTCAACATCAAGGGCTAAGTTGTCTACCTTCAAAAAAAGATTATCTAATTTAGCTAGTTTTTCTTCCACATTCTTGTTGAAGGCTTTTTGGGTAGTGATAAAGTCTCTAAGCAAGGTATCTAGTTCTAAAGTGGAGTTTCTGGTGGTAGGATAAGTGTTGTTCCCATAGTTGTTGGATGGGAAAGGCCTAGGATTGTTTCTACCAAAGTTACTCCTATAAGCATTATTGTTGAAGTTGTTTCTAGAGACAAAATTGACATCTACTTGCTCCTGAGCAACCAAAGAATTTAAAGGAACATCTTGAAGACCAATAGAAGGTTGCTTGGTAAGTAGAGACATGATAAGGTCAACCTTTTCATTTAAAGAGGAGATCTCCTCGACAGAGTTTACCTTCTTACCGATTGGAGATCTCTCGGTGTGCCATTGCGAGTAGTTCAGCATCATCTCATCAAGTAGCTTTGTGTCAGCACCAAGCGTGGTTGACATAAAAGTTCCTCCCGCGGCCGAATCTAACAGGTTCCGCGAGGTGAAGTTCAAGCCTGCATAAAAAGTCTGGATAACCATCCAGGTAGTCAGTCCATGTGTGGGGCAGTTCTTGGCAAGCGTCTTCATACGTTCCCAAGCCTGGGCAACGTGTTCGTTATCCAATTGCCTGAAATTCATAATGTTACTCCGCAATTGAATAATTTTAGCAGGGGGATAGTACTTCCCTATAAAATCATCTTTGCATTTACTCCAAGAATCAATACTGTTCTTGGGCAAAGATTGTAGCCACTCCTTGGCTCTTCCTCTCAAAGAGAAAGGAAAAAGCTTCAGCTTGACGATGTCTCCATCCACTTCCTTGTACTTCTACATGTCGCAGAGCTCGAAAAAGTTGTTTAGGTGCAAGGCAACATCTTCTCCTGCTCCTGAGAATTGATCTTTCATGACAAGGTTAAGCAGAGCAGGTTTAATCTCATAAGAAGGTGGTGAAGTGGCAGGTGGAGCAATAGGAGTGCAGATAAAGTCACTGTTGTTGTGACTAGTGAGGTCACACAACTTAGTGTTTTCATTGGAACCCATAGTAGCAGCAGGTATTTTTGGTATTTTTGATTAAGGACACAAAAGTAAAAAATGAAACGTAAACTAACAAGACTAAAAAGAAAAGGTAAAAGATAGTGTGAAACTCCCCTATCTTGTAGACTGGAGTCCCCGGCAACGGCGCCAGAAAACTTGCTGGTGGCAGGAGAGTGTTAATACTCTTCAATCCCTCGTTGATTACCCCAAGTGCAGGGTGAGATATAGTGCAGCGGCAAGTTTTCCCTTGGCAAAGATACCAAGGTTTGTCTCCCGTAGGACTCCGAAGGATACAAGAAGGCGGTAAAGTGAACAATGGCGTCGAGGTTGCTAGCTTCACCTGGACCTGCACACAGATACAAATAACTTTTTTCCCAACGAGTACATAGGAGTTGTCAATTCCTCCGTCCTTGCTGTTTACAAAGGATCAACGGTAGAGATAATAATAGTGGCAACTGAAAGTAAAGACTGAAAGTAATAAGGGTGTAAACAGTGATATGAAGATGGACCGGGGTCCCGTGATTTTCACTAGTGATGTCTCTCTCCCAAAAGACGATAAAAGTGCTAGCGAGGTAAACAAATCACAGTTGGGCAATTGACAGGATTATGAAGGCACCGCAATGCTAACTATGCTGCAAAGAAAGGAAGGGCTCAAAAGCAATGTGCAGTACGCCAAGGTAAGTAGACTGAAATCCATCTGCATCTACTACGAATCATCCACCTTGAGATATCTATCCAGAACATCTCGCTGGTATTAAGTTGCGAATCCCACCCAAAGTGTAAACTCAAAGCAACAAACAATTGCATTAAAAGAACTATGCGTAAAGTAAACAATCCTTGCACCCGCAGGTACAAGCATCGTTGTTTTATCCCTGGTGGCAACAACACATCCCCTAGTCTCATGTTTCTGTCACTCAAGCTAGACATCAAGGGGCTGAACCACTACAAGAAATATGCTAACTTGTGACCCTCCATATTGGTCACTGAAAGGTCACTATTTTCATTTTGTGACCTTTTTGTGACCAAAATCAGTTGGTCAAAAGCTGAGGGTCGCAAAGCGGACACTGCGACCTTTTTTTTTGAAATGGTCATAGATCTTAACGACCAAAACAAAACTGGTTTGGTCGTTAGGTGTTCGCCCAATCCACGTCAGATCCAACGTAGATCAGAATCAGCCCGGTCCAATTAAGCCGTCTATATGGGCCTAGCCCATTTATTTATTTTTTCCTTTCAATTTTGATCAGTTACATGGGCTAAGCCCAACAATTCAACCTTTCTATTTTTTGGGCAATTTTAGTTTTCCTTTTTATAAAATGAGTCCACTAGTCAAACGGGTCCGACTTGTCAGGTTCTGATAAGTGGGTTCTAGCTATTAGGCTCAGATTCTTCATATTTCAATTTGATAGTAAGAAAACAACCAATATTTATATTGGCAAGCAAAAAACACACATAATACTTCAAATAACAATAGCCAGATTCAATACAAGCTCTACAAATGACACGTAATACAAGCTGTAACATATACAGTACTTTACAAGCTCAACAAGTGTAATAACTAGATACAAGCTCTACAACTATGGGAATCACAGTTACAAGCTCTACAAGTGTTTTCTTCTTCAACATGGAGCTCCTTCCGTAGCGATCAAATGCCGGACTCACTGGACGGCCATAATCAGGACTGGGCTAACAGAACGACAACATGCCTTCCATGGTCGCCCTGTTACATAAATCAGCTGAGAAGAATTAGAAAAACTGGAGCCAATATATTATGAACATTCCATTCAAAAAAAGGAGTAAAGGAGTAAAGGACAATTCTTTATAGAATGATAAACACTTTTCAGCTAGTACCGTGCTTTTTGTTGCCAAGCTAGTTAAACTGAGGTATTCATACAAGACAACAGACACAATATGAATATGCATGGCACAAGTGCAGGTCCTGCAACTTTACTTCAACACATTGTGCCTAAAAAACAATATCATTCTACTACGACGGCCATCCATTCAACACGCAAGATCTAACCCTTACTAGTCAGAGCACACAAACTATCATCACAAATGCAGGAGAAAATAAAGGGAATCGAGAGAGATACCTGTGGATGATAGTGTCGACGATGATCTGGATTGAGTTAGCATCTGTGAGGAGGTGGATGATTGCCATGGTGTGCTCGATGATGCACACGGCCATGATCTTCTTGCCACTGTTGCAATCGTGCACTCAATGATGGGGGTACCAATGCATCCAAGTAGAAAAAAATCACCATCATTAAACCACAACTTCAAGTAAAGCTAAGTATATATCAAGTGGCAGCGAAAACAAGTTGAGAAAAACACTGAAAATTGTTGCTGATATTAAATCTTCAGTGTCCAGTTTTACTTCGATTTCTTTTGTTCATGTAAGTCATAGTGCTAATAAGGTGGCTCATATGTTCGCTAGATCAAGTGAACTTGTTGTCCGCTCTATCTACTGTAGTTGTTTAACCATCACCACACTAACGTACATGTGTTCAAGAGAGCCGTTCGATCCAAATAATTGAAGACAGATAAACGAAAGAGAAATGTTTCTTTCTGTTCAGAAGCATAGTCCAAGCTATATCTGACTTCTGATGAAATGCATAGGTGCAGCCGATGACTACACAGCAGCAACTACTTCAGACATTGGCTGGAGAAATGCTCATCTTTTTATTCTTTGTAAAAGAAATTTTGAGTTAAGCAGTAGCACTGGTTACTGACTACACATGTACCACCAGAATTACCAAACAAGATTATAAAACCCCCAGAAGAAAAAAGAGGAGACTAAAAAAATTGCTCAAACAAGCTTGTTATTTAACACGGATGTGAAAGTGTAAGTTGGCAACAGACAAACACTCACTCACTCAGACACTACAGGTGCTTGTTTCATCACGTTACAAAGGAGCAGCACAAACCACAACTTTACTCGACACACACACACACACACACACACATGAATATTAAGCTCTAGTTCCAGCAACACACCAATTGAAACAATCCATAACTCTGAAGAATGAAGCAGACTCTACAAGGAATAATTCTAGAACAACCTAACATGCTCTCTTAAGCTCGAAGGAAACTAAACAACTCTACTATGAAGATGATAGATAGATTATTTAATTGATTGATTGCCTAATTCGAATGAGTCATTTATTAGGACGACATTGGGCAGTATTATCCATGACCCCGGTGTGGAATAGCTTTCAGTCACACTTGGTGTCCAAGAGCTTCCTTCACTAGTAAGTCAAGTTCATACACACAGTACAGGGGAAGAAGTATCATTTCGATTTAATTCCACATAAAGTTGGTACATGCGAGTCCAACTCCAAGAAGGAAACTCTTCCTTGGAGATAGAAACTTTGCAAAAGAAAACGATGTGATAAAAACTTAAGCCACATCACTCAAATATTAAATTTGCGGCACGGAAGGAAAATGATGTGTGCACTGTGCTCTATGCAACACTTCAGTCTATATAATTCTCTAAACTTATTACGGCATACTCCTAATACTCATATTTTGCAACACTTCAGTCTATATGATTCTCCTAATTGATTCCTGGTACTGACGGGAGCTCATATTCATATATCTATCTCGATGAAAAATCTCTGGATGTGAGTTCACAATGTTTCTTGGTCAGCATTCAAAGGCAATCCTTTTCCAACAAGAAGCATAACAAACTAGGGAGGAAATGAGGTCATCATCAGGTAGATAGCAGTTGCAATTGCAATGATTTATCTCTTGTGTTCACGTCATTGGTCAAAACAGCTACTACTGGTTCTAGAGTGCCAACCATTCAACACCATAATAATAATACAGCTCGCTAGTTGCAGCCGGAAACTTACAAGCGAAGGATACCCTTCAAGCCAGTGCAGCTAGAATGCTAGATAGATCCATGTCCATCATTCCCCATTAGTTGGAAAGCGCCGCCCAACAACCTGCTAGGCCCTGCACGGTGACAACATGGAAACAAAAGACTAAATGGAATTATCAGCCAGAAATACTCAAAGCCCGGGCTCTGTTTACTTCAAATTCGGACAGAGAAAAATCCACTTTGGTCAGAGAATGCATTCTTTTTTTATTTATGCATGTCTCATGAGAACCAAAAAGCTTTTTAATAGAGTAGTACTCCTAGCCTTAGCTGGTTATTTTGTTACCCAAGCTAAATTAATTGCTAATGCAGACGTGAGGTGAGCATCATCTAAAATCTTGAAGAAACATCACACGCAGACAAGGGAAAAGCAAATTAGCATGTAGACATGGCTCAAGTAACGGAACAGATACATAAACAAAACAGGCAAATTTTATTTTTCAACAGCCTGATTCGTTAATCTACTATACTGAACAGATACAATTTATTTTGAGGACAACACAGGCTATTTCAAAGTCTATTACATGCATCCTACACAAGAACCTTACCATCACTGCGTCCGGTGAGCTTGACGATGCTGGGCCAGGCTGATGCCTCGAGCTGCAAGTAGATTTCTGCAGCTGAAAGAGAGGGAGAGGGGGAGATTATTCACTCCAAATTATGGCACATAGAGGAGAAAAGAGCCGGCTTAGGCTTTGTGTATAGGTAGCCCTGTATGTTAACTACTGACACCATACCCCCATTTTGCATTACAGAAACATGGATATTGGATAAGCTGCAGTATCAGAAACTTCAAAGCAAGGCTTTGAAGAAATAATTGTGTTAGTGATCTGCAGCTCTAGCACTCAAACCTATATGTAAGTGTCGTATAAATGTTACTCCTAGTACTACTCTTATTGCGTTTCTACAATGAATGGGGGCGAAGTACCAGTGGATACACAGATCTGTGGTGCGACACTTATTGTGTGTGTGAGAAAACATGGTCCTCAGCGGATATCCCAGTAGTTAACATATCATGTTCAGTGGCTTAATAATGTAAGGCAATGCATTAAAGAAACTAATAGCTCGGCAATGCTCGTTATTTGGGGCTTTCCTCTTTTACCCAGCCATGCTCTCTACTGTGCTCATAGTACGGCAAGCGGCATCAATGTGCTGCCGTAAGAGACCATGCGGTCTGGATCCGAGGGACGCATCGCTGAGTCACAGGCAGAAGCACGCAACAAGCCGATAGCAAACATCAAGAGAGACGATGCATACCCATGCTAATATACTATTTGATTTCTTACTTTCTGGATTTGACAAATGACCAGTAACTTCAGGCTTCATGATGTCCTCTCTGATGGGTACACATGATACATACAGCACAGCTTCTTAGTCAGAGCTGAAAACAGAATATTTGTTCAGAAGCAAGCTGCTAAATATGATGAGATGAAATAGTAGGCCAGACAGGGAAAAGAAGACGAAGCCACGAAGGACAATGAGACTTGGTCATGTACTATCCATTCTAGCAGGAAATATTTATTTTGACTGAACAGAACTTATGGCGGAATAGATAAAATAAAATCTGTGAAATAACAAGACTAACAACTCATACATACAATAAATGGTTGCTACATTCCTTACTTTCGAAAGAGGAAAGTAACTCTGAATCTGAAGATAAAATGTGTGCTGAAAGCATGGAGTTAATGCCTCCGTTGCTGCTTCAGCTAGTACAAAACAGAGGAAGAAAATCCTAGTGGACACAGTAAATGTAACATGCATAGAACACACAGGATAATCATCAAGTATTTCCAAGTAATAATCACAGTTCATAGACAATTTTCCAAAAAGGGCAACCTCACATTCCATTCCACAAAATTTCCTTTTTAGCCATAAGCAGATATTACAGATAAAGTTGTGTGAAGGTAGATTTTGAACAGTGTACACGGGAAGCCAATGAGGTTGCTCATGGAATAGCTTTCAACTTTCCTTATTATGTGTTCGGGATGTGACCGACCCCCCTAGTTTTATTTTTCCCATGATGTATCTGTGTTTGTTAATCAATAAAGGTAGACGAATGGAACCCCCTTGAAAAAAATTTGGTTTTTTTCTCTTCTCCTGATACGTAACAAGCTATGGGACGGCCTACTGGAAATTCCCCAACATAACCTACAAGCCTCAATTACGCTAGTGGACAGCCCAATTAGAGCATGACATGGATGAATCTAAGGTTAATAGAACTATTGTAGATCCCTTAATATGCCAGGGTAGACGCCCGGTTATCCAATCCCCAACCGAAGGAGCCACCCCCAACCAATTAGCCCTAGGATCATAGATCCGACCCTCGTGGTGCGTGCGAGAGAGATAGAAGGACCAACCTGAGCGTGTGCTCGCCGGCGCGGAGGGAGGCTCCCGCGGAAAGTCACTCGGAGTCCGTGGTCCCCGAGGGAGATGCCTCCGCTGGCGTCACGACGAGCCGGAGACGCGGACGCGCGCGGAGGCTAGCTAGGGTTTCGTCCCGGGCTCCGTGGCGGCGGGGGGATGGGGCCGGCGGAGGCATCTCCCTCGGGGAATTTCGGCGTGGTGCGCGGGGGGGGGGGGGGGGGGTGGTTGGTGGAACGCGTGGGGCGGAGGAGCGGCAAGGGCGCGG
Source organism: Bromus sterilis (assembly GCA_950022295.1). NCBI lineage: Eukaryota > Viridiplantae > Streptophyta > Magnoliopsida > Poales > Poaceae > Bromus > Bromus sterilis. The sequence goes on along the minus strand of OX465599.1, from coordinate 237,781,427 downwards.
GGGATGGGCGGTGGGAGGCGGAGGCGGAGACGGGGGGATGGGGCGCCGGCGAGCGGCGCGGATGCGGGGAGCGGCCCGACGTGGCGGCGCTTGGATCTGCGGGGGAGGACGTGGTGCATTGGCTGGCGTGGAGACGCGCAGGGAAGGAGACGCCCCATCGGTGCGATGGCTAGGCGGAGGAAGGGGGCCTTCCGGCGGCGCGGCGGAAGGAAGCCTCCCGGAGGCGAGGAGGAAGGAGCTAGGCTAGGGTTTGCACGGGGATGGATCGAGATCGAAGTGGAGGGAGGTGGGGGGCAGCTGCCGAGAGAGAGTGGAGAGGTGTGGGACACTTCGAGAGAGAGGAGAGGCGGGGTGGGTTAGGGTTAGCTATCGTGCGGGGTGGACCGTTGGATCAAAACCAGATGAACGGTGATCATTGCATGATCCGTGGGAGGCCACTATTGTCTGCTTTATGACCATTTGGTGTAAGGCAATTTCAGGGTTTGAGCCCTTCCTAGCGAAATGGCCATGGATTTACGACCAATTCAGCTGGGGTCACTAAGAAAAGGTCACAAGTTGACATATTTCTTGTAGTGAACCCACAATCGAGCATAACGCTCTCTCTTGGAGTTGCAAATAAAATACTTGGCCAAAGCAAATACCGCAACGGAGAACATGCAAGAATTTACTCAAGAACAAAATATAAAAGAGAAGAACCAAATATATTACTCATCACAATCTGAACATAGTCTCATAATCCATCAGATCCCAACAAACTCAGCATAGCAACATCAGAAATTACATAGATGCCTCGATCATGTGAGGCAGCTCACGAGGACTTGAAAGTGGAAGCACAAAAGGGGGAGAGATAGATCACATAGCTACTGGTCACGGACCCATGGTCCAAGGGAAACTACTCACGGTACATACGGGAGGCGTCCATGGCTATGGAGGGTCTCCCGGAGGGGGTAGCTTCTCCCGGAAGGGTGCCGGAGCAGCTTCTCCAAGCAGCCCCGATCTAGAAACGGCGGCGGCGGCGGAACAGAGGCGAGATCGCGAAAAAGGAGTCCTTCCTAGGGGTTTCCACCCCGAGGGGTAAATATAGGCGAAGGGGGGCGTCGAGGGGACCCACCAGGCAGCCAGGAGGCCTCCTGGCGCGGCCTATGGTGGGGCCGCGCCAGGGGCCCTCCTGGCCTCCTGGTGGTGGTCCTCCTCCGCTCCTTTGGTGTTTCCGGAAGCTTCTGTTGCGCTGATTTTTTATATATTTTTCCCGGAATTTTTGGAGCACTTTTTATGGCCGGAAAACCTGAAATACAAAAACAGCAGAAAACATAAACTGGCAACTGGGTGCACTGAGTTAATAGGTTAGTCCAAATAGGTTCAAAAGTGTATGAAAGTTCAAGCAAAACATGGCAAAGTCACACAAAACATGTATGGAACAAGTAGAAATTATAAATACGTTTGGGACATATCACGTTGCAGGTCTTATAGGATCAATGCCGCCGGTCTCATTGGCTCAACTTCTCCATGCATTTCGCATGGGAAAACATCGGGAGTAAAGTCGCAGTTGTGGCAAGTCCCGGCCCGGCCGACTGCGCAGCGGGGTCTCACCTACGCGCTAAGCTTGCGCGGCATCTAGGGTGCAGTGTATCGCCTCCCAAACATCATTTTTCTGAGGCGTGGAGCCTAATTTAGACGTGCATCCACTTGAAAAATAAATCAAGTGGACGAATAGTGGTCACTCGCAGAGTATTGATGAGCTCAAGCGAGGAGTCGATGAGAGCCGCACCCACGCGGATGGTCATCGAGTGGGATGGTCACGTAGGCACCCATACTTCACTTTGAGTGCTTGGGCGGATTGTTCTTTTGGATGTTTTGACCCAGTCCTGCCTTCTTGTGCGGGTAATTACTAGAGCACTGTTGTTTGTATTGGCTGCTGATCTGTTACAATCAGTAGTCAATAAAATGCTCCATGATCAAATCCTGACACTGCCAATTGATTCTCATGATCCATATTACCCTATCATTCAGTATGCTGATGACACTATAATGGTAGTTCATGCTGATGAATCCCAGTTGTTGGCTATCAAGGAGATGCTTATCAGGTTCCATGCTTCCACTGGTCTCAAAGTGAACTTCAATAAATCCTCTTTAATCCCCCTGAATGTTGATGAGGCTATGACTGCTCATCTTGCTGAAGTGTTTGAATGCTCCATAGGACAAATGCCTTTCATTTACCTTGGTTTACCACTGGGTACTACCAGGCCTAAAATTCAGGATTTGATGCCTTTGATAGATAGGGTGGAAAGAAGACTCTCTGCTAGTTCTGCTATGCTGAATCAAGGGGCAAGGCTTCAGTTACTCAATTCAGTAATTTCCTCCATGCCCATTTATCACCTTTGTAGTCTTGCTATCCCTCAGGGAATCTTCAAACAACTAGAGAGAATTCAGAGACAATGCCTCTGGAGAGGGAACTCTGATACCCCAAGACAATCCCTTGCTGCTTGGGAGCTTGTTTGCAGGCCTAAAAAGAAAGGTGGTCTGGGCATTGTCAACCTGCAAATACAGAACAAAGCTCTTCTTTTGAAGCACTTGCATAAGTTTTATAATAAGGATAATATTCCTTGGGTTTCCCTTATTTGGAACACTTACTATAATGGCAATGTCCCACATGAAACAATGCTTTGTGGATCCTTTTGGTGGAAGGATATCCTTAAGCTAAGTGACCTATATAGACCAGTGACCTCTGTCATGATCAATGCTGGGGATTCTGCACTTTTTTGGTCAGATGGGTGGCGCATCAATGGCTCATGTAGACCTCTGCGAGATAGGTTGCCTCATCTTTTCTCTTTTGTGAGAGATGACAAGCTATCTGTTAATGATTTTTTGAGCTTGGAGGATGAAGAGATTTTGTTTCACTTGCCACTCACACAACAAGCTGCTGCTGAATACTTCTGTCTTAAGGACTGGATTTCTAATCTTCAGAGAGATCCTCAAGCTGCTGATTCTTGGCACTGGCCTGGTAAATATGGTTATACTGCCAAAGGGTTCTACAATCTTATGCATTCTCACATGTCAACTGATCAATCTTGTGCCTGGATATGGAGGAGTAAGTGCACCATGAAGATAAAAGTTTTTGGCTGGCTCCTGATGTTTGACAGATTAAACACTAAAGATCTACTTGTTAGGAGACACTAGAGACCCCCCACTGAGGATAATTCTTGTGTGATGTGTCACTCACATGATCTTGAAGACAGACTACATTTGTTTTTCTCTTGCAACTTTAGTTGTAGAGTTTGGAACTATCTACAAATTACATGGGGAGCCAATGGATCCTTGCATTCCTGTTTACAACAGGCCAAAGATTCATTTGGTCAGTCTTTCTTCATGGAAGTCATGCTTACTGCCTCCTGGTGTATCTGGATAGTCAGAAATGGGAAGACCTTCAAGAATGAGAGACCTTCTTTTCATTCCTGGAGAAGGCACTTTGTGCATGATATCACCTTGCTTTCACATAGATTGCAGGGTGATCCTCAAAACAGATTGATTTCATGGATTAATTCACTGCAATAGTATAGGTAGGCTTAGTTTTTCTTCCTTTACTTTCTTGTTCTGTTCTATTATTTTCTTGTACCATTCTTTGAGAACCTTTGGTTCTCCCATGCAATAAATTACTGTGGATCTCATGCTTCACAGTCTTAAAATTCAAAAAAATTACTAGAGCACTTCATCATCTTCTGGGTGAGGGAGCACCTGAACTCTGTAGATGTATTAATCCTTGGTGGGGCGAGTGAACACTGACACGTCCAAAATGCATCAATATTTTATGTCGTAATTCAACCCTATTCATTGATACATTTCATGTTATGATGCTATTCTTATGTTGTTTTGGCTTGTTTTACACAGTTTGCAACTTTCCGACGCCGAAGCAACACACATGATTCAGCGGTAAAAAGTGGACGCAGAGTTGTTGAATCAGAAGACCTCCAAATTACCTTAATATCGACAGAGGCTGTTTTCCAGAAGAATGACGGACACACGCAAAACGGTAACCAGAGGGGGGCCACGAGGTGCCTAGGAGCTCCCCTGGCACGGCCCCCACCAGGGGCGCGCCGGGTGGCCGCCTGGACTCTTGGCGCCACCCCAGGATCCCCCCTCTGGCCTATTTATCCATCATCATCCGAAAACCCTAAAAAGAGAGGAGTTTTGCGAGTTCCGCCGCCGCTCCGTGGCGGAAATCTACAAAGAAGAAAAGACATCTCTGACGGGCAGATTCCGCAGGGGAGAACACCTCCTAGAAGGGGAGATCATCGCCATCGTCATGGGCATCATCGATATCATCATCAACATCATCCCCAACATCAACACCATCTCCACCACCATCCTATATCATCTCACAATTGCAACTTGTGTTGTAATCCGTACTATCTATCCTCTCTACTCTATCGGTGTTGATTACTACTTTGTGGTGAATGCTATTGAGTTTTGTTGGAGAAATACTATTATGTCCAGATTGTTTATCATCTTTTTATCACCACTGATCATGATCTCTTTTATGTCTTGTGAGTAGTTACTTTAGTTCTTGAGGACATGGGAGAAATCTAGTTGTTAGTAGTCATATGATGTGGAAGTAATATGTGTTGTTTGATATTTAAGTTGTGTTGTTATTTTCCTAGTGGTGTTGTGTGAGTAGAACACACAACACTTCGCCTTGTTAAGGACCTAGGGGAATGCATTGTGTATAAATAATTCTTACGGTGGGTTTCCGGAGTGACAGAAACCTGAACCCCACTTTGCACACTTTTGCACAAGGGAAAAACGGATCCTTGATCGTATTGCTGTGGTTAGGCTTATGGCTTAATTTCTACCTTGTATTTGCGGATGCTTGCAAGGGGTTTAATCATAAGAGTGCACTTATCTTGGTCTAGAAGGTGTACTAGCATAGATCCACCCACTCAACACTTATCAACACAGCACATAGTATCGATACGGAATATGGCGAAAGCACGTGACTATCTCTCCCGTGTGTCCTCAAGAACACTTTATCCTTTATAAGTTCAGTTGCTAGGCTTATCCTTTGCTTAAAAGGATTGGGCCACTTGTTGCTCCTCAGTATCTTTTACCTTGCTTGTTTTTACCGTCTTGTTGCTTATACCAAAACCCCCTAAAAAAGTTATCTTTCAGTGCCTGCAGTTATTTCTTTGCCAAAGTCACTTACCAATAACTTCTGCTCCTCGTTGGGTTCGACAATCTTATTTATTGAAAATGCTACAATCAATCCCCTACAGTTGAGGGTCATCAATTACTGTTTTCTGGCGCCGTTGCCGGGGAGCGTATCGGTATTAGTAAGTGAAGCTGGTAAGGAGGCTTTTATATTTCTGTTTTTATTTTGCTGTTGCTACCTTTGGTCCTTATGGACACCTCTACTCTTGGTTCGTTGCTTATGGGGAAACGCCCCAGTACTGTGGTGGTCACTCCTACCCCTACTGAAATTGTGCCTTATAAAATACCAACTGGTATTATCGATTATGTCTTGGCTAATCGTTATGCAGGAGACAGACATGCAGGTGAACACTTGCTATATTTATCACAACTATGTTCATTATTTAAGCTTGAAGGTGTGTCAATGGAGTTCATCATGAAGAAATTATTCTCCATATCACTTATAGATAAAGCTTCAGATTGGTATAAGCTCCTCGATAACTCACATTTGCTTGATTGGAAAAAGCTTATGTCTCTCTTTTATACAAAGTTTTGTCCTCTTCATGAAATTCATCGAGACAGGAACTACATCTATAACTTTTTGTCTCGTGATGAAGAAAGCATCCCTCAAGCTTGGTGGAGACCGAAGTCCCTAATGTTCAAATGTCCTATTCATGAACTCCCCAAAGATATTATGCCAGGCTTTCTCGTCAGGATAAGGAGATGTTGGATGCCTCCTCTAGTGGGGTATTTCAAACAAGAAGCGTTGAAGAAAGATGGGATCTCATTGAAAGGAACCAGAAGAACATAGAAGACTGGGAAATTGATAAAGGTATTGAACCCATTATAAATTATGAGCATGATTATATTGAGAGCTATGTGAAAACTGATTACTTTAATACCTTTTTCTCTAAGATTGGTCTTGATTCCCAGCTTATGATTGATTTTTATAAGAACTTTGCCTCTCATATTGACTCTTCTAAAGAGGAGAAGGATCAGTATCATAAATCTTTTAAAGAATTACCTGTTGCTATTAATGTTACTGACCCTATTTTGCCTGCAGTTATATATGAAAAGCCCCCTTTTCCCGCAAGGATAAGGGAGCACTCTTTTGTGACAAGCATAATAAATAAAAGTAAGAGAAGAACTGACGAACCTGAGGACCAGATCAAGGTCGATGCTCAAGTTGCGGTGGTTGAATATTTAGTTACTAATGATGTTTTAGATTCCAATATAAATTTGTGTGTTGTTTCAACTAACATTGTTACAGCCAAGAATAAGGTCCCAATTTCAGGTACGCCAGTTGTATCTGTTAAAATAGGAGATCACAATTATTACGGTCTATGCAATTTGGGATCAAGTGCTAGCGCTATTCTCTATACACTCTATCAGGAGATCATGGGTGAGATTTCACCCTGTGGACTTGAAGAGGTTGATGTTACTATTTATCTAGCAAACAAACAAACTATCTCTCCCATTATCTAGATGTTGAAGGTCTATGTGGAAAGGTAAAATATCCTACCGACTTTCTAGTACTTGGTTCAGTAGAAGATAGTTTTTGCCCTATTATCTTTGGTAGGCCTTTCCTCTGCACCTGTGGAGCTATAATAGATTGCAGAAAAGGTAAAGTTTCTGTTGAATTCAATGGTGAGCCATATGAATTTAACTTTTCTAAGTTCTATAAGCAGCCTCGTGGTACTAATTTACCTAGTAATGATTTTTTTGAAGATATTGCTTCCATTGCTATTCCTCCTAATGATCCTTGATACGTCTCAAACGTATCTGTAATTTTTTCTTGTTGCATGCCCTTTTTGTGTCATTGCTACATCTTTTTTCCATGCTTTTGAATCATTTATTGGACTAACCTACTAATATAGAGCCCAATGCCAGTTCTTGTCTATTTTTTCTTTGCAATGCAGAAAAGAAATCCAAAAATGAAGTTGCTCAGAAAATTCCAAAAAAATATTTACATCGGAAGAGTCCTCCAGCCGGAGGATAGAGTCAGGAGGTGGCCCCAGGCCTCCAGGCGCCCTCCTTGCACGGCCAGGGGGTAACCGCGCCAGGTGGCTGCCTGGGTGATCTGGGCACCGCCTCGGACTCCCCCTTGGCCTATATATTCACCCGTGACGCAAAAAACCCGAGATATCAAACTCCTTTTTCCAGAAGCGCTCCCGATCTCCGCCACCAACAAAACCTAGCTTCGGGGGTCACCATGATCTTGCTCCGGCACCCTTCCGGAGAGGGCCTTGTACCCCAGGGCTATCTTCATCAACTCTTCTTCACCCCATGATGGATCGTGAGTAGTTCCTCCTTGGACTACGTGTTCTTGGCAGTAGCTATGTGGTATCTTCTCCCCCTAGATCTTCAATACAAAGTTCTCATGAGCTTCCCTACATGATTGAGATCCATATGATGTAATTGGTGTTGTGTTTGTTGGGATCCGATGAATTGTTACCTTGTTCAGTCCTAAGAGGTTTATGAATTATTGTTGCTGCAATTTTGTTGTTCTTAATGCTTGTTACTAGTGCACGAGTAGCATGATTTCATATCTGAGCACGTTATGGTTGCATGATTATAATTGTTTATCTAGATCTTATCTACGGTTGTATGCACCTATTATAGTCCGGAACCGGCGATCCCAATGGTGACAGCTTGGGACACCAAAGGGGATGGGCTATAATTTGAGGATTACGTGTGTTCATAGAGTGTTAATGCTTTCTTCCGGTGCTCTTTGATAGGAGCACCTTAATCTCCATAAGTTCCTTTTGGCCCCGTTTGTAGCGGGATGGTAGGACAAAAGATGTTGTGCAAGTTCTTATTGCAAGCACGTACAACTACATACAGAACACATGCCTACGTTTGGTTCTTAGACTAGGATGCTCTAGTTTGTTCTTTGGCTAAAGTTAGTGCAATTTTGTCAACTGCTCAACTGTAATTTGTTCACCCAACACTTGTCTTTTTGCTTGGAGAGTTACCACTAGTGAAACCTTGAACCCCGGTCCATCTTTCATCTTCATTGCCTTCGTCATTACTATCGCTCTTATTACTGTTGCTACTACTTTGTGGTGTTGGTGATTGGGGAAGTCTTTAAGGCTACACCCGTCAACACACCATTGCTACTAAATATCTTGTCTAGTGTTTTTTCAGGTGTGGTTGAATTGACAACTCAACTTCTAAGGCTTATAAGTATTCTTTGGATCCCCTTGTGTCGAATCAATAAATTGGGTTATACCTACCCGCGAAGACTGTTGCGATCCCCTACACTTGTGGGTTATAAAGACTATTTTCTGGCGCCGTTGCCGGGGACCATAGCTCTACTTATAAGTTCACTTGATAAGTACACTTTATCTTATTACTCTGTTTGCTTACAATGGTTACTTTTTATGAAACTAGATCTTATTGGCAAGGTGGATTCACTGAGGATCAACAAAAATATTATATGGAATACCGCTTGTCTGAAAAGGGGATATTTATATGGAAAATAATACGTCGACTTGAAAGTTATGCTAGAAACTTATTCTCTGATTATGATATATCTTATTGCTGTGATGAAACTTGTTGATGCTTGCCGTTAAACACCTTCCTTTCCAATGTTGGTGTAATGATAACGAAACCTTGGCTTCTTATGCTAAAGGTCGTTATGATTTCTTTGATGTAGCCCAAATAGAAGAACTTGTTGTCTTTAAGGGTGCCTATGAAATTTCTTCCTTTATTGAAAATATTGAAGATGCCCCTTATAAATCTGAGATTCTTGATATACTTAAATATTTCTTTGAGAATTATAATGATAATTCTTATATTACTGACTATCTCAAAAGGTTCTCTCCACAAGAGGAAGAGACTAATGCTTTGCAGGACTCTATGGAAGAAGAAATTGCTGAAACTGAATGCTCCTTGGATGAAAAAGAGGAGGAGAGTGACGAACAAAGGGAGGAAGAATGGAATAGCTACCCATATCCACCACCTAATGAGAGTAACTCTTTGACTCTTACATTATGTAATTTCCCTCCATGCTTACAAAGGAGGATGGATGCTATATTGATTGCTATGATCCTATTGAATCTTTTGAAATATCCCTTTCTGATGAAATTGATGCTTGTGGCCATGATGCCCCTATGAATGAGACTAGCAAGGATGATTTTGCTACTGTTATTTATGATAACCCTTGCTATTTCGATAAGTCTTATGATAACCCTCTATTTTTTCCTACTATGGATGTTCTTAATGATGAGGAGTTTTTCTTAGAAAGTTTATATGATTATGTGCTAGTAGATCAGGAAAAGCATGCTTTATGTGATAATTATATTGTTGAGTTTTCTCATGATGCTACTGAAAATTATTACGAGAGAGGAAAATTTGGTCTTGGAAAATTTCATGTTAGGAAAACACCTCTTTCCATGCTGAAAATCTTGAAGGTGCTCTTGTTTTACCTTCCTATGCTTTATACTTTGTGCTTCATTTATTTATTTTCTTACAAGATGCCCATGCATAGGAAGCATGTTAGACTTAAATGTGATTTATATTTGCTCCTTTGATTCTCTCTTTTGTGCTTCAACTTTTTATTCTTTTGTGAGCATCGTTACACTCATGCCTAGCTAATGGCTTTAGAGAAACGCTTCTGGGAGGCAGCCCAAAACTGATTAGGTTTCTTTTGCTTTTGTTGTGTCTTGGATGTTTTTACTACTGTAGCAACACCTTTGTATCTTTATTTTCAAGTTTTGTGCAAAGCTCTAGCCTCTTATGATAAGGGAAGAAAAAGTTGTGACATGCTGTCCAGAAAACAGATTCTCTTTGCTTCATTGCAAAAATCAGAAAAAATCACCAGCTCATCTTTTGAGCTGAATGTTTTACACAACATTCTCTATACAAATGTGAAACTTTCATATGTTTTCAGTTTTCTTATTTGAGCTACAGAAGTGCACCTGAAAAATCAATCTTTACAATCTGTCCTATTTTGGCAGATTATCTATTAGTGTACTAACCGCTCTAATAAGTTTATGAGAAGTTTTATGTGAAGGAAGTTTTCAAGTGTGCGAAGGGAGACGATGAAAGAAGATTTAGGAGTTCCAAAATATTAAGCTTGGGGATGCCCCCGGCACCCTGATGGCTTCTCGCCCCTCATTGGTTACCCAAAGTGGAAGGTTTGAGATGTAGACAGCAGAAAATTTCCCTCGAGAGATACCAAGGTTTATCTCCAGTAGGACTTCGGAAACGACAGGAAGGTGGCAACGGCGCCAGAAATTAGGCGGTTGACGTGGACCTTCACACACAACAGATAACTTTGCTCCCAACGAGTTCAGAGAGGTTGTCAGTCCCTCCGGCCTTGTTTTTCACAAAGGATAAAATGCACGGGATAATAATGATAGTGATAGCAACGGAAAAGTAAATAAAGCAGGAAATAAATAGTGGGTGTAAACAGTATTGGAAATATGGACCGGGATCCCATGATGTTCACTAGTGATGTCTCTCTCCCAAAAGACGATAAAATAGCCATGCGAGGTATAAAAATTATAGCTGGGCAATTGACAGGATTATGTGCGCAAACCAATGCTAACTATGCTATAAAGAAATGAAGAGGCTCAAAAGCATGGGCGGTACGCCAAGACAAGTAGATCGAAATCCATCTGCATCTACCTACTAATCATCCACCTTGAGATATCTATCCAGAACATCTCGCTGGTATTAAGTTGCGAATCCCACCCAAAGTGTAAACTCAAAGCAACAGACAACTGCATTAAAGAACTTTGCGTAAAGTAAACAATCCTTGCACCTGCAAGTACAAGCACCGTTGTTTTCTCCCATGTGGCAATAGAACATCCCCTAGACTCATGTTTCTGTCACTCAAGCTAGTCACCAGGGGGCATGAACCCACAATCATGCATAACACTCCCTCTTGGAGTCACTACCTACTACTTGGCCAAAGCAATAAACATCAACGGAGAACATGCAAGAATTACTCAAGAACATAAATATAAAAGAGGAAAATCAAATATATTACTCAAACAGAATCTGAACATAGTCTCATAATCCATCAGATCCTAGCAAACTCATCATAGAAACAACAGAAAGATTACATATGTGCCTCGATCATATAGGGCAGCTCACGAGGCCTAAACCATGAAGAACAAAGAGGGGAGGAGAACATCACATAGCTACTAATCATAGACCCATGGTCCAAGGTGGACTACTCACGGTTCATCCAGGAAGCATCCATGGTGGTGGAGAAGCCCCCGGAGGTGGTTCCTCCCTCCGACAGGGTGCCGGGAAGAGGTCTCCTGGTGCTCCCGATATTGGAAGCGCGGCGGCGGAACATAGGAGAGATCGTGAAAAAGGGTTCTCGCTTCGGGGGTTTCGCGTCACGGAGAATATATGGGCGAAGGGGGGCAGCCAGGGGGGCCACCAGGGGTCTAGGCGCCCCCCTGGCGCGACCCCACCCTAGGGCGCGCCGGGAGGGCGCCTGGGGCCCTGGTGGGTCCCCTCTAGCCTCTCCTTGGTGATTCCCGAAGCTTCCGAAGCGATGATTTTTTATTGGATTTTTCCCAAATTTTTGGAGCACTTTTAATATGGGGGAAACCTGAAATAGAAAAACAGCAGAAAACAGGAACTGACACTGGGTGCACTGAGTTAATAAGTTACTCCAAATATGATCAAAAGTGTATGAAAGTGTATCAATACCATAGCAATATCACACAAAAGAAGCATGGAGCAAGCAAAAATTATAGATACGTTTTGGATGTATCAACATCCCCAAGCTTAATTCCTGCTCGTCCTCGGGTAGGTAAATGATAACAAACATAATTTCTGTGGTGACATGCTACCAACCATATAAGAACTTTTAAGTAAAGAAATCAAGGCATGTAATCCAATTCAAGTCATAGGCAAGAGTCTACATTAGCGTTGAAACAAGCAACATAAGAACATAAAGGTGCAAGAGCTCCCGCTGTCCCTGACTCGAATGTCTTCAAATGGTGTTTGCGTGCAAGAAAGGGGATAGGGATTACGAGAGAAAAAGGTATTTTTTGTGTTGAGAACTCAATCTACTAAAGTTTCACACTTGGTCTTCTTTGGAATCTTATCTTGACTCATCCCCAGACCACTAGCCAGGTCCAAGTCAAAATGATTCACTACTTTTCGATATTTTGAGCACTCATGCAATGGATGAGTGTAAGCAAGAAAGTTGACACTTAGCATGGCAAAGAGAGAAAGAATGAAGGAGGGGGAAGACAAAAAAGGTGTGAAATGCTCACATCAATGAGGACAATTATAGGCGAGAGAAAGCCAAATGATAGATATGATGTGAGGAGTAGGGATTGCCATGCAATGGATGAACATATGAGCTAAGGTAAGCTCTCCAATGGAACTAGTGGGGGTGCATCCAACTTGCTTGCTCAAGAAGACCTAGAGCTCATTTGAGGAGCCTCATCATTGGAATATACAAGCCAAGTTATATAGTGTGAGGATCCCCACATAGCTCTATGCATGAATGATAATCTCTATGGAGTACAAGATATAAGAGGGAGTACGAGTGTGAATCTCTCAAAAGGAATAGTAGTGTGCCCCCTTCTCTCTTTTTATTTCTTTTTCTCATTTTTCTATTTTTTGTATTTTTTTGGTGGCCTCAATGGCTCTTTCTATTTCTCTCATTTGTCCTCTTTGGGATCTTTTGATTTTGTCCTCTTTGGGATCTTTTACTCACTTTAGGGGAAACACTATATATTACAAGAAGTATAGAAGATCTTTCACACTTTACAAAAGTACTCAACATAAAGAAAATGAGCTATCATGAAGTATGCAAATGTATGCCTCTGCCAGTGTAGCGGGATATGCAATGATACTAGCATGTCATGTAGCAATGATTAGGGGAAGGCCCAACTAGCATGCGTTTCATCGATCAAGGAAGTAGCATGTATGACATGAAGATCAAGTCATGAGAAGATGGATGTTGCATGTCAATGTATCTCGGAAAGGCTATGGAAATGCCTTGATAGGGTATGGTGGCTATTTTGAGGAAGGATATAATGAGGTTTATGATGACCGAGCGTATCGTGCCAAGTATTTGGATGTACCGGCAAAGGTGGAAGCCAACTCTCGGAGTGAGAAGAAAGCAATGCATGGCACAGGAGAGGCTAGAAAAATATGGGAAGGTGGAAGTGTTAACTTTCGAATACTCACATTAGTCCGAGGAACTCATTTAATTATTATCGGTAACTCTCAATCTAAAAGGAGGTTCTCAAAGAGACAAGTACCCCCGAGGAGGAGTGTATGGGGGTTTGGTTATCCTTGCGCATCCTCGACTCATGGTACATGAGTGTACTCTAATATTCAATCCCTCCAAAGAGTAGTGATCCATCTAGTAGCTAAAGTTCTCAACTAATTTTGTAAGTTTTGAAAATAAACACGGATTGCCCAAAATACGACATCTATCACTAATAGGCTAAAGCTCTTGACACCAAAAGTCCAAACATTACTCAAGACAATACCTCAAAACTATTGCAAGTTACTACTACAATTGAGTAGCAACCTCAATTACCTACTCCAAGTCAAGACACAAAACTTAGTGCAACAGGAAAACTCTCTAAACAAGATAAACATGAAAACTCAAGAGAGTTCCAGAAACAAACTAAACGAAAGCTCTTTAAAAATATAAGCATGAAAATTAAGAGCTAAACATGACAGTAGCTACAGAAAAGATAAAGAACACACACAACGAAGATAAGCATGAAAAATCCTATGTTGTGTTCTAGGATGAAGTGGAGCGTGTTTCTCTCCCACACAAAGAAAGCTGGGTTCTAACTTGTTATGAACAGCAAGCAAAGCTAAAGAAAACTAAAAAGGAAATAAAGAGCAAAGCGAGGTTAGTACCCATAATAAAATAATTTTTCCTCTACTGGAAATAAGGATATTAATGAAGAGCTACTGTTTCTCAAGATTGCCAAAAAGTTTTTGCAAAGAAAAAGCAAGCTGAAGGTTTGCAAAACGAAGAAAAGGCAAAACAAGACAGAATCTGTGAAAAACAGACCAGTAGGTAGTAAAGAATTTTTTAGGGATACTTATGCAACTCAAATCAAAAAACTCAGAACATACGAAAGTTCCGTGATTGTATAGAGCACGTTTTGTAAATATTTCAGCTCAAAAAGATGAACTGGGATTTTTCTATGATTTTTCCCGTGACGAGGACAGAATCTGTTTTTTGGACAGCATGTCACAACTTTCACTTCCCTTGTCATATGAGGCTATAATTGGCACAAAGCTTGAAAAATAAAGATACACTGATGTTGCTACAGTAGTAACAATCATCAAGACCACTAAAAACAGAAGAAAAACAAAAAGGAAATCCTAAATTCGTTGCGGGCTGCCTCCCGAAAGCGCTTCTTTAAAGCCATTAGCTAGGCTTGATGCAAAAAGAGGAATCAAAAGTCATCATAATAATCGGAGTTGTAAATCGATTCAAATGATTCCTCAACAAGTTCATCCTTGTTTCTTTTAGGAAAGGGGTATATACCTTTTGCCTTCCCGCGTAAGCGTATTTGTCCCTTACCTATATCAATGAAGTCCTTTACGGCCCGGAGGAAATCCCTTCCAAGCACTATGTTTCCTTGGTTTGGCTTCATGACAAAGAAATCAACCATTGCAATCCTTTTAAGGAATGTAACTGGTACATATTTTATCCTTCCCTGGATCTCATAAATATCTCCATTAGCATGTTCATGATAGGATGATAATTTGTCCATGTTAAATTTTGAAGAATCATAAACAACTTTTGGCATAGTAGAAACCATTGATCCAATGTCACTAAAAGCAAGGAAGTCTTGATTAGAGATGCTAATTCTAACAAAGGGCTCCCAGTCACCATCTAACTCATAAACATCTTTCTTATTTGGCTTTGATTTCTTTACTTCCCTCAAATCTAGAGCATCCAATCTCTTTTCAATAGTAGCAAGTCTATCTATAACAGTATCAAAATTACGATCATAAACAAAGTAACTAGATAGACCATGTATAATTTCGAGAGCTCTAGCTTCATCACAATCTAAGAAATCTCCTTCGGCTATAATATCAAGAGAGTGTTTGCACCATCTAAAAAGACCATGGTAAAAATTTCTAAGCACAATTTTTATAAGTATCCAAGGCATAATTCTCCTATGTGCATCAGAAATTCTGTCCCAAGCCTTCTTCATATTTTCTCCATCTCTTTGATGGAAATCTAGGACCTCCGATTCCCTCAAGGAACCAAATCCTAACGTGCTTGACTAAACAGAAAGGATAACTAAAAGCAAGGTAACTATTTTTTTGATTTTTGATAAAGGACACTAAAGAAAAAACTGAAAGGTAAACTAACAAGACTAAAAAGCAAAGATAAAAGATAGTGTGCAACTCCCCTATCTTGAAGTGCGGAGTCCCCGGCAACGGCGGCAGAAATTACTTTGATGGCTTCTCGCCCCTCGTTGGTTACCCAAAGTGGAAGGTTTGAGATGTAGACAGTAGCAAATTTCCCTCAGTGAAGATACCAAGGTTTGTCTCCAGTAGGACTCCGACAACGACAGGAAGGTGGCAACGGCGCCAGAAATTAGGCGGTTGACGTGGACCTGCACACACAACAGATAACTTTGCTCCCAACGAGTTCAGAGAGGTTGTCAATCCCTCCGGACTTGTTTGATTACAAAGGATAAAATGCACGGGATAATAATGATAGTGATAGCAACGGAAAAGTAAATAAATCAGGAAATAAATAGTGGGTGTAAACAGTATTGGAAATATGGACCGGGATCCCATGATGTTCACTAGTGATGTCTCTCTCCCAAAAGACGATAAAATAGCCATGCGAGGTAAACAAATTACAGCTGTGCAATTGATAGGATTATGTGCGCAAACCAATGCTAACTATGCTATAAAGAAAGGAAGAGGCTCAAAAGCATGGGTGGTACGCCAAGACAAGTAGACCGAAATCCATCTGCATCTACCTACTAATCATCCACCTTGAGATATCTATCCAGAACATCTCGCTGGTATTAAGTTGCGAATCCCACCCAAAGTGTAAACTCAAAGCAACAGACAACTGCATTAAAGAACTTTGAGTAAAGTAAACAATCCTTGCACCCGCAAGTACAAGCACCGTTGTTTTCTCCCTTGTGGCAATAGCACATCCCCTAGACTCATGTTTCTGTCACTCAAGCTAGTCATCAGGGGGCATGAACCCACAATCATGCATAGCGTTCCCTCTTGGAGTCACTACCTACTACTTGTCCAAAGCAATAAACATCAACGCAGAACTTGCAAGAATTACTCAAGAACATAAATATAAAAGAGGAGAATCAAATATAGTACTCAAACAAAATATGAACATAGTCTCATAATCCATTAGATCCCAGCAAACTCAGCATAGCAACAACAGAAAGATTACATATGTGCCTCGATCATGTAGGGCAGCTCACGAGGTCTAAACCATGAAGAAAAAAGAGGGGAGGAGAATATGACATAGCTACTGATCATAGACCCATGGTCCAAGGTGGACTACTCACGGTTCATCCGGGAACCATCCATGGTGGTGGAGAAGCTCCCGGAGGTGGTTCCTCCCTCTGGCAGGGTGCAGGGAAGAGGTCTCCTGGTGCTCCCGATCTTGGAAGCGCGGCGGCGGTGGAACAAAGGAGAGATCGTGAAAAAGGGTTCTCGCTTCAGGGGTTTCGCGTCAC
This sequence comes from Bromus sterilis, assembly GCA_950022295.1. NCBI lineage: Eukaryota > Viridiplantae > Streptophyta > Magnoliopsida > Poales > Poaceae > Bromus > Bromus sterilis. Next base: position 237,764,556 of record OX465599.1, on the reverse strand, counting down.
GGAGAATATATGGGAGAAGGGGGGCAGCCAGAGGTCCAGGAGCCCCCTGGCGTGGCCCCACCCTAGGGCGCGCCGTGAGGGCGCCTAGGGACCTGGTGGGTCCCCTCTGGCCCCTCCTTGGTGATTCCCGAAGCTTCTGAAGCGCTTATTTTTTATTGGATTTTTCCTGAATTTTTGGAGCACTTTTAATATGGGGGAAACCTGAAATAGAAAAACAGCAAAAAACAGGAACTGGCACTGGGGTGCACTGAGTTAATAAGTCAGTCCAAATATGATCAAAAGTGTATGAAAGTGTATCAATACCATAGCAATATCACACAAGAAGCATGGAGCAAGCAGAAATTGTAGATACATTTTGGACGTATCACACCCCCATGAAATATTCAAGGAGACTCAAGCGTCTTAGCTGGGGATGCCCCCGTGCATCCCCTTCTTCATCAACATTCATCAGTTCGTCCTTCTCCACAGTATATTTTTATTGCTTCACATGATATGTGTTGTTCTTGGAGCGTCTTTGCCTTTAGTTTTGTTTTGTTTGCTGGTCATTACAATGTCGGACCCTACCATGCTTGATTAGGAGAGATACACGCTCCACTTTATCATAGAACACTCTAGAGCTTCACTTATATTTGTTGAGTGTTAAATTTATCTACTGCCTATTTTAATTAGCTCTTGTGCTTCACTTAAATCTTGTTTGAGTGCAATTTAACTTCTTTTGTAGAAAGTTTTGAACTCCTGTGCTTCACTTATATTTGTTTAGAGAGATGTTTCTGTTGCAATGGTTTATATGTCTCAGGGTATGATTTATATGTGGTGTATAGGTAATCTAGATCACCAGGTCTAGCTTTGGATATCTTGCAATAGTGTTGAGGTATTGATTGAGTAATTATGAATGTTTATGCAATTGAGCTTGCGCCCATTAGTGATAGGTGTCTCATCTTGGCTAACCGTGCCTTATTTTCGAAAACTAAAAAAAATAGTTGAGAAGTCTATCTACTAAAAGGATCACTAATCTCTGCGGGGTTGGAATATATAGAGTACCCCCACGTACCATGGGTCGAGGATGCGCAAGGATAACCAAGCCCCCATACACTCCTCCTCGGGGTATTTGTCTCTTTGTGAATCTCCTGACTAGATAGAGAGTTATTGATAATAAGTGCATGAGTTCTTTGGACTAATGCGAGTATTCGATTGTTGGCACTTCCACTTTCCCATATTTTGCTAGCCTCTTCGGTACCGTGCATTGCCCTTCTTGTGGGAGTTGGTGCAAACTTCGCTGGTGCATCCAAACCTTGGCATGATACGCTCTGTCATAAATAAACCTCCTTATATCTTCCTCAAAACAGCCACCATACCTACCTATCAAGGCATTTCCATAGCCTTTCCGAGATATATTTCCATGCAACATCCATCGTTCTTCATGTTCATATGACTTATCCTTCATTTTCATATTGCCTACCGCTACACTGGCAGAAGCATTCATATAGAGTCATTACCTTTTGATTCAGAGTTGTAAGTAAATAAAAGTGTGTTAATGTTCTTATAGAGTGTTTCCCCTACAGTGAGGATAGGAATAAAGGATCCCAAAGTGGACAAAATAAAAGAGAGAGAGAGAGAGAGAATAAAGAGCCATGGAGGCCACCCAAAATAAAAAAAATACAAAAAAGGTGAAAAATAAAAAAATAAAAAAAGAGAGAGGGGGCAACACTACTATCATTTATTACACACTTGTGCTTCAAAGTAGAACCTGTACTTCATGGAGTGTTTTCATATCATTCATACATAACTATGTGGGGATCTATAAACTATAGAACTTGGCTTGCATATTCCAAGGATGATCCTCCTCAAAAGAGCTCTAGGTCTTCATGAGCAAGCAAGTTGGATGCACCCCCACTAGTTCCATTGGAGGGCTTTCATACAATCCGGTGGCGGATAATCTTTCAAGGATGGAATACATACCGCATTATCCCATTCCAGTCAACGACAACTTTCCAGACGAACAACTAGCCGTTGTAAAAGTACAATCTTTCTCCGATCCTTGGTTTGCAGATTATGCCAATTTTATCGTTGCAAAGTATTTGCCTCCAGGTTTAACATTTCAGCAAAGTAAGAAGTTCTTCCACGATTTGAGGCATTACTTTTGGGATGACACTCATCTTTTCAAAGAAGGTCCGGACGGGATCGTGAGAAGATGCATACCAGAACACGAGCAGAAGGAAATTCTCAGACAATGTCACAATAGTCCCTACAAAGGACATCATGCCAGTGAGAGGACCGCACATAAGGTTCTCCCATCAGGTTTTTATTGGCCTACTCTCTTTAAAGATGCCAGAAACTATGTTTTATTTTGTGATAAGTGTCAGAGAGTTGGTAAAATTAGTAGGAGGAATGAGATGCCTATGAAGTAATCTCTAGTGATTGAGCCTTTTGATTGTTAGGGTTTTGATTTTATGGGTCCTTTTCCTCCCTCACACAATTACACTCCAATTTTAGTAGCTGTGGATTATGTAACCAAGTGGGTTGAAGCAATCCCCACTGAAAGTGTTGATCACAAGACATCTTTGAAAATGCTCAAGGATGTAATTTTCCCTAGGTTTGGTGTACCAAGGTATCGTATGACTGATGGAGGATCACACCTCACGCATGGAGATTTTAGAAAATCTCTAGCCAACTACAATGTCAATCATAGAATTGCTTCACCGTACCATCCTCAAACAAGTGGGAAAGTTGAACTCACCAATAGAGAGATCAAGTTGATCTTACAAAAGACAGTTAACAGTTCTAGGAAGGACTGGTCAAACAAGTTAGGAGATGCTTTGTGGGCGTATAGAACTACTTACAAAAACCCCATGTGCATGTCTCCCTATAAGATGATCTATGTCAAAGCTTTCCATTTTCCATTAGAGTTAGAACACAAAGCTTTCTGGGCTGTTAGAGAGCTTAATGCTGACCCAAAGCTGTCCAGTGAAAAGCGTCTCATGAACTTGACTTCTCTAGATGAGTGGAGAAGTGAAGCTTACGAGAGTGCTAAAATGTTTAAGGAAAATGTAAAGAAGTGGCATGATAGAAGGATTCTGAAACGTGAATTTAATGTTGGTGATAAAGTTTTGTTGTTTAGATCTCGTTTCAGGTTTTCTCCAGGTAAACTACTTTCCAGATGGGAAGGGCAATTTCATATCGAGGAAGTCTACCGCTCCGGTACAATCAAGATTAATAATTTTGATGGCACCAAACCTCAAGTTTTGAATGGGCAGAGACTCAAGCATTACATGGCGGGAGACCCTGTCAATGTTGATGTAAATTTAATACACAGAACAACTCATGAAGAATATATTGAAGCCCTGTTTCAGACACCAGCAGGAGCGGAATAAGAAAAGGTATGTATTATAGTAAGGAAACATCGCAAACCGCCATCAAAGTTCCATATTATGAGTTTTGAAAAATTAGGAAAATTCGAAGCCTAATTGGAGCCGAAGAGGAGCTCCAGGGGGCCCAGGTGCCCCCCTGGCGCGGCCTACCTCCTGGCCGCGCCAGGAGGCCGCCTGGGCACCCCGGAGTCTGTTTCCGACCCCTCTTTGGCTCGTTACCTTCCTTCTGTTGCAGAAATTTTTGCTATATATTTGCCCGGATCGTCCCGGCACCGTATCTCGTGATTTCTTGTGTTTTCTTTTCGAGTTGTTTCTGCCAGGAAAACTTTCATCTAGACCTAGGTGCCATGGCTTCCCCAAGTTCCCCCAAGGACAAGTTCGTCGTCAATGTCATCAACCCTTACCTCGCTGAGGTGAAGAAGCACCCTCAAACCGTTCGGGTGGAGGATGGTGTCCTCCATCAAGAAGATCTGAAGGGACCTGTGAAGGAGGGGAGCATCGAGGCTAGATTGGAAGAAGTGGAGCAAGAAGTCTTCAAGTATAAGAAGATGGTTGAGCGTGGTTGATGTCTACGCACGCTTCTATTCTTGTGGACTATGTTGGGCCTCCAAGCGCAGAGGTTTGTAGGACAGCAGCAATTTCCCTCAAGTGGATGACCTAAGGTTTATCGAACTCAGGGAAGTGAGGTTGAAGATGGTCTCTCTCAAGCAACCCTGCAATTAAGATACAAGAAGTCTCTTGTGTCCCCAACACACCTAATACAACTAGGAGTTGTATAGGTGCACTAGTTCGACGAAGAGATGATAAAATACGAGTGATAGGTGTGGAAAAGCAAGGTAATATAAATCTGTAATAAAAAGTGCAGCAAGGTAGCAAGTGGTAAACGTGAGCACAAACGGTATTGCAAAGGTGGAAACAAGGCCTAGGCTTCATACTTTCACTAGTGGAAACTCCCAACAACATTAACATAGTCTAATCACATGATATTTCCCATAAAACATGCAATGGAGACGTACTCGGAGGTCATTCCTTTGTGGTCAAGAGAGGACAAGAATTGTGTAGGGCTACAAAAGCACACCTCAGAGTTCGTAGTTCTCAATCTATGGATTTCCCAATGTCACCGCGGCCATCCAAAGAGAGTACCACAATCACCACAACATATCTAAAGGATAGTCAAAGACAAGCACCAAAAGACTCTCAATCTTCAATCCACACACAAAAGAGGAAATCACTCATGAAAATATTCTTCTAATCCATGTCCAATAGACCGCTGTCACCATGGTCTCGGGGATTATACTAGATAAGATCAAGTGAGTACATCAATCCAATACATAGTGGAAGGGGAAATATCATGGGATCATCCTAGATTAACATAGCCTATGATCACAACGAAGATCACATCATGGGAGAGAGAGAAGAACACATAGCTACTGGTACAAACCTCAGCCCCGAGAAGGAACTACTCCCGCTTCATGGAGGGAGGAAGCAACGGCGATGGAGATGAATCCGGGGGCACTTCCCCGTCCCGGCAGGGTGCCGACACAGGAATTCTGTCCCCCCGAAACTTGATGGCCATGGTGGCGGAAATCAGAATTGCTTCTGGAGAAAAGGGGTCCGGAATCAGGGTTTCCTCCGCGGGGGTAAAAATAGGGCCAAAGGGGGGTACCGGGGGGGGGCACAGGGTAGCCAGGAGAGTACCCGGCGCGGCCTAGGGTGGGGCCGCGCCAGGGACCCTTCTGGAGTCCCTGTGGTGGCCCTCCCCTCCTTCCTTGGTGATTCCAGAAGCTTCCGGGACGCAGATTTTTTATATAATTTTTCCGGAATTTTTGGAGCACTTTTAATGGCTGGAAAACCTGAAATACAAAAACAGCAGAAAACAGGAACTGGCAACTTGGTGCACTGAGTTAATAGGTTAGTACAAATATGCTCAAAAGTGTATGAAAGTTCAAGCAAAACATGGCAAAGTCACACAAAACATGCATGGAGCAAGCAGAAATTATAGATATATTTGGGACGTATCAACATCCCCAATCTTAATTCCTGCTCGTCCTCGAGTAGGTAAATGATAACAAGCATAATTTCTGTGGTGACATGCCACACAACCATATAAGGACTTTTAAGTAAAGCAATCAAAGCATGCAATTCAATTCATGTCTTAACAAGCAAGAGTCTATATTAGCATTGACACAAGCAACAAAAGAACAAAAGGTGCAAAAGCTCTCGCTGTCCGTGACTCGAATGTCTCCAGATGGTGTCTGCGTGAAAGCAGGGGACTGGGAAAAAGAGAGAAAAAAGGTTGTTGAGAACTACTATCTACTAAAGTTTCACACTTAGTCTCCTTTGGATTCTTATCTGGACTCGTCCCCAGACCACTAGTCAGGTACAAGTCAAACTGATCGACTCCCTTTCGATATTTTGAGCACTCATGCAATGGATGAGCGTGATCAAGAAAGTTGACACCTAAAAGGCGAAACATAAAGAAGGTAGAGGAGGAAGACAAAAAGGTGTGAAAGGATCACATCAATGAGGACAATCATAGGCGAGAGAAGGCCATATGATAGATATGATGTGAGGAGTAGGGATTGCCATGAAACGGATGCACATGTGAGCTAAAATCTCTCCAAGGGAACTAGTGGGGGTGCATCTAACTTGCTTGCTCAAGAAGACCTAGAGCTCGTTTGAGAAGTCTCATCATTGGAATATACAAGCCAAGTTCTATAGTGTGAAGGTCCGCACATAGCTATATGCATGATGATGATCTCTATGGAGTACAAGGGATAGAGGATGAAGTACTAGTGTGGATCTCTCAAAAGGATAGTAGTGTTGTCCCCTTCTCTCTTTTTATTTTTCTCTTTCTCTTTTTTCATTTTTTTTGTATTTTTTTGGTGGCCTCAATGGGTCTTTCTATTTAACTCTCATTTGTCCTCTTTGGGATCTTTTGATTTTGTCCTCTTTGGGATCTTTTCCTCACTTTAGGGGCAACACTCTATATTTTACAAGAATATAGGAGATCTTTCACACTTTACAAAGGTACTCACATAAAGAAGATATAACTATCATGATGCAAATGTATGCCTCTGCTAGGATAGCAGGATATGCAATGATACTAGCGCGTCATGTAGCAATGATTAGGGCAAGGCCCAACTAGCATGCGGCTCATCGATCAAGCAAGTAGCATGTATGGCATGAAGATCAAGTCATGAGAAGGTGGATGTTGCATGGCAATGTATCTCGGAAGGCTATGGAAATGCTTTGTAGGTAGGTATGGTGGCTGTTTTGAGGAAAGATATAAGGAGGCTTATGATGACAGAGCGTATCGTGCCAAGGGTTTGGATGCACCGGTGAAGTATGCGCCAACTCTCAAGGTGAGAAAGGGCAATGCACGGTACCGAAGAGGCTAGAAAAAGTATAGGTGGGTGGAAGTCTCAACTTTTGAATACTCACATTAGTCCGAAGAACTCATGCACTTATTATCGGTAACTCTCAATCTAATCAGGAGGTTCACAAAGAGACAAGTACCCCGAGGAGGAGTGTATGGGGGTTTGGTTATCCTTGCGCATCCTCGACTCATGGTACGTGAGTGTACTCTAATATTCGAACGCTCCAGAGGTTAGTGATCCATCTAGTAGCTAGAGTTCTCAACAGGGGTTTTTGGTTTTCGAAAAACACACGGATTGCCCAAAATACGACATCTATCACTAATAGGCTCGAGCTCTTGACACCAAAAGTTCAAACATTACTCTAGTCAATACCTCAAAACTATTGCAAGTTACTACTACAAAGAGAATAGCAACTTCAACTACCTACTTCCTAGTCAAGGCAGAAAACTCAGTGCAACAGGCAAACTCTCTAACAAGATAAAACATGCAACCTATAGAAAGTTCAACATAGAACAAAAGAAAAGCTCTAGAAAAACTAAATCACTACAACTAAACAGAGCAGCAGCTAAGAAAAGAAAAAGAACAACTCACAGCTAAAAGAATAAGCATGCAAATCCTATGAGGAGTTCTAATTCAAGCAGAGCATGTAACTCTCCCACACAAAGTAAGACGGGATCTAACTTGTTATGAACAGAAAGCAAAGCTAAAGAAAACTAAAAATAAAACCTAAGAGCGAGACGCTCCAAGCATAGCACATAACGCATGAAGTGATAAAAATATAGTGAGACGAAGGACGAACTGATGATTGTTGATGGAGAAGGGGATGCATGGGGGCATCCCCAAGCTTAGATGCTTGAGTATCCTTGAATATTTCTTTGGGTGCATGGGGGAAGCCCCAAGCTTGAGTGTTTGACACTCCTTAATCTTCTTTTATCATCTTCCCTCGCACACTTGAAAACTCCCTTCATACATAACTCATCATAATCTGATTAGCGAGGTTAGTACCCATAATAAAATAAATTTTTCTCTACTGGAAATAAGTATATTCTTGAAGAGCTACTATTTCTCAAGATTTCCAAAAAGATTTTGCAAATAAAAAGCAAGCTTAAGGTTTGCAAAATGAACAAAAGGCAAAACAGGACAGAATCTGTGAAAAACAGACCAGCAGGTAGTAAAGAATTTTTTCGGGATACTTATGCAACTCAAATCAAACAACTCAGAACATATGAAAGTTCCATAATTGTATAGAGCACGCTGTTTAAAAATTTCAGCTCAAAAAGATGAACTGGGATTTTTCTGTGATTTTTCTAGTCACGAGGACAAAATCTGTTTTCTGGACAGCATGTCACAACTTTCACTTCCCTTGTCATATGAGGCTATAAATGGCACAAAGCTTGAAAAGTAAAGATACAATGGTGTTGCTACAGTAGTAAAAATCATCAAGACCACTAAAAACAGAAGAAAAACAAAAAGGAAACCTAAATTCGTTGCGGGCTGCCTCCCGAAAGCGCTTCTTTAAAGCCATTTGCTAGGCTTAAGATTTTAATGATGTTCTCGGAGGAATAAGAGTTGAAGAACAAAAGAGAGCATCAAGAAGCAAATACCAAACACATTTATGTCTAACATGCTTTCTATACAAAAGGATCTTATAGAGGAATAACTCATTGAAGCATAAAGATATTAGCATAGGAAAGAAAAACAAGTGCAACTTCAAAACTTTCAATAAAAAGAGAGGGAATTTGATATTATTGAAATATCTATGAGCATATGTTCCCCTCTCATAATAATTTTCAGTGGGATCATGAATAAACTCAACAATATAAGTATCACATAAAACATTCTTATATGATCCACAAGCATAGAAAATTTGTTACTCCCCACATAAGAAAAATCCTTCTCATTAGTAATAGTGGGAGCAAACTCAACAAAATAGCTATCACATGAATCATTCGTATCATGATACACTTTCAAACATTTATTATTTATAGCATAAGTGTTGTCACAATAATCATTATAGATAGGAGGCAAAGTATCATCAAAATAAATTTCCTCATCAAAACTTCGGGTTCTAAAAAGATCAACTTCATAAAACGTAGCATCCCCAAGCTAATAGCTTTGCATATCATTAGGATCAAAGGTATTCAAAGAAGACATACTAATAACATTGGTACTACCATGAGTGTTTTGCAAATAATGAAGCTCCATAGGCTTTTTGATTTTCTCTTCAAACACTTCATGTCCCAACTCAAGGTAGAGCTCATAAAGCTCTCTCATAATATTTTTGTTGTTTTCCATAAGCCAAACTAGTGGAAATAAAAACAAGAAACACAAAGATTTAATTGCAAGATCTAAAGATATACCTTCAAACGGTAACCTCCCCGGCAACGGTGCCAGAAATAGCTTGATGTCTACGCACGCTTCTATTCTTGTAGACTATGTTGGGCCTCCAAGCGCAGAGGTTTGTAGGACAACAGCAATTTCCCTAAAGTGGATGACCTAAGGTTTATCGAACTCAGGGAAGTAGAGGTTGAAGATGGTCTCTCTCAAGCAACCCTGCAATTAAGATACAAGAATTCTCTTGTGTCCCCAACACACCTAATACAACTAGGAGTTGTATAGGTGCACTCGTTCGGCGAAGAGATGGTAAAATACGAGTGATAGGTGTGGCAAAGCAAGGTAATATAAATCTGTAATAAAAGGTGCAACAAGGTAGCAAGTGGTAAACGTGAGCACAAACGGTATTGCAAAGGTGGAAACAAGGCCTAGGCTTCATAGTTTCACTAGTGGAAACTCCCAACAACATTAACATAGTCTAATCACATGATATTTCCCATAAAACATGCAATGGAGACGTACTCGGAGGTAATTCCTTTGTGGTCAAGAGAGGACGAGAATTGTGTAGGGCTACAAAAGCACACCTCAGAGTTCGTAGTTCTCAATCTATGGATTTCCCAATGTCACCGCGGCCATCCAAAGAGAGTACCACAATCACCACAACATATCTAAAGGATAGTCAAAGACAAGCACCAAAAGACTCTCAATCTTCAATCCACACACAAAAGAGGAAATCACTCATGAAAATATTCTTCTAATCCATGTCTAATAGACCGCTGTGTAACATCCCAATTTTCTAAATTCGGATGTTAATAGATCATCATATGCATCTCATGTTGTTTCCGCATTTTTCTGGAGTTTTAAAATATTTTAAACATTTCTCAACACATGGCAGTTCATTGGAGAGGATATAAAATGACTTATCCTCATTTTTAAATTGTTGGAAAATAGTTTAAAATACTTTTGGAGACATGTTAAATTTACTTTGGGGTTATAAATAATTTCTAAAAATATTTTGGGAATTTATATATGCTCCGGAAAAGTTTTAAAATCATTTTCGGAGTGTTTCGATATATTTAAATTGCCAGAAAAGTATTTAAAAATATTTAAAAATAAGTTGCAAAGTTTTTATTTTTATTAAATATTTTGGTAATGCAAAAAAATTCAATTTTATTATTTTAAAAGTTTTGGTGAAAACGGAAATTAAAAATAATTATCCGTTATTTTTCTAAAATTGTTTTGGGCCTAACGGGCCTGTGCTTTTTTTTTCCGCCCAGCCGATTTCGTATTTGTTTCGGATTAAAAGAAAATTCGGACCGGGTTATAAAAACGCCCGCGGGTCCGCGGATTAGGGTTTCGAAACACGCACCCGCGAACCCGCCTAGTCGCCGCCGCCCGGGACCCGCCGCGGCCTCGCCGCCGCCAGAGCTCGCCGCCGCCGTCCGCCGCCGCCGATTGGACCGCCCAGATCTAGGTCAAACCGGCGCAGGGACCCGATTGTGTTTTTTCAAGTTATTTTATTTACGGATCGGTCCTTTTTGCAGATTGGACACCGATTCCACCCGGTACCGTTTTCTCGGTTACTTTTTAACCGTAGCTCGGAATCGAGTGATTCCAGTTGAGTTGCGACCGTGTCGAAAAGTTCTAGCCAATAGACTAAGTTTTGCAGAAGTTTGAAGTTTTCAAATTTGAATCCCAAGAGGAATCAAATTTGAACTTCCGGTAGCCGTATCTTTTTAACGGTGCACCCGTTTGCGCCGTTTCTTTTTGCGTTAGTTTTATTTTGTCGATTACTTTAAGTTTAGCTTCTGTTAGGAAAGTTTTTCTACTGTTCTTTGTATATTTATTACTGTTGGTGCATATTTGTATTGAATATATGTTGATTGGTGATATGTTTGCTCGTATAGATTGTCCGAAGTGCGCCGCATCGTTTTGTGAGGATTGTGATCGTCAGGAACAGGAAGAAGGCAAGTGATGCTTTGACCATACTCATACCTATAAATTTTCTATATGCATTATGTTAAGAATATCACCCTATTGCATGATAGGTAGTTTACTTTACTGTTGCTGCAAAACCAGTTAGGATAGCCACATGTCTTGACTTGTATGTGTAGATCAACCTAGCACGTGTTGTTTCTTTATTGCTATGCTTTATACACGTGGTTTGGGTTGTGAGAATTTCATGGAGTGCATGTGAGCTATTTAATAATTTGTGTAGAAACTTTATAATAAATAGAAATCACTTCTGGATGGGCGGGTTGCATCCTGGTGGCTGTGCCTTGTCTAAGGACAGTGCCGGGGTTAAATGCACCCAATGGTTGTTTTGGTGGTGAACCGGGTGCGACATGGTGTCTACCCTCTGAATGCAGTGGGCGCCGTCCAGGCTAAAAAAGATCTGACAGGTAATATTACTAGTAGCTTCCGTGTACAACCACTGGCTATATGGGCTCTGGCTTAGCATGAGTACGTTGCGGGGAACCTGGCCCTGGTAGCTAGCTGATGTAGATGTCTGTTAGGTGTACCGGCTACCAAAGGGTGGAGGAAACCTCTTCGGAAAGTCTTCATCTCAATCGTCGGGTTGAGTCCAGTGGGGAACGTGTACAACCTCTGCAGAGTGTATAACCTGATCATGATTAGCCGTGTCCACGGTTACGGACGAACTTTGAGCAACTAGTCAGTATTGTTGATGAATGATCTTGACAGATGAACACTTAATAATAATTTGGTGGGAAAGATTAGCATGGGTTGCTGTGCGATTCAGGTAGAATTCAACTTAAAATTTTGACTAGTTTAGTTCAGGAGAAAATTGGCTTTCTGCAAAACAAAACCATAAGCCTTTCCTTTGACTCACCTTGCATGTAGTTGTAGGTCCTTTATATATACATTTTCCGTGGCACTTGCCGTACAAATCAGATGTACTGACCCATTGGTGGGCTGTAACCTTCGGTGTTGCAGGTTTTTCGGACGACCAGTAAGGTGCGTTTAGGGTTGCGGATCTACACTCAGCATGTTCACTTGTGGATGTTGATAGGAATCCTCGTTACTTGCTTTTGCTTCCGCTATATTTATGTTGAATAAGATAGCGTTGAGCTATGCAACTTGTTAATTGTTTTATTCCGGATCATACGTTGTAATAATGATGCACTTGTACTTTGATATACATCTATGATATTGTGTGTGCCAGCGAGTTCGATCCAGGGACTGGCACTTGAACACAGAGACTTCAATTCTATGTGAATTGGGTCGTTACACGCTGTCACCATGGTCTCGGGGATTATACTAGATAAGATCAAGTGAGTACATCAATCCAATACATAGAGGAAGGGGAAATATAATGGGATCACCCTAGATTAACATAGCCTATGATCACAACGAAGATCACATCATGGGAGAGAGAGAAGAACACATAGCTACTAGTAGAAACCTCAGCTCCGAGGAGGAACTACTCCCGCTTCATGGAGGGAGGAAGCAACGGCGATGGAGATGAATCCGGGGGCACTTCCCCGTCCCGGCAGGGTGCCGGCACAGGAATTCTACCCCCCCCCCCCCCGAAACTTGATGGCCATGGCGGCGGAGATCGAAATTGCTTCTGGAGAAAAGGGGTCCAGAATCAGGGTTTCCTCCGCGGGAGTAAAAATAGGGCCAAAGGGGGGCACCGGGGGGGGGGGGTGTGGGTCCCACAGGGCAGCCAGGAGGGTGCGCGGCGTGGCCTAGGGTGGGGCCGCGCCAGGGACCCTTCTGGAGTCCCTGTGGTGGCCCTCCCCTCCTTCCTTGGTGATCCCGGAAGCTTCCGGGACGCTGGTTTTTTATATAATATTTCCGGAATGTTTGGAGCACTTTTAGTCGCCGGAAAACCTGAAATACAAAAACAGCAGAAAACAGGAACTGGCAACTGGGTGCACTGAGTTAATAGGTTAGTCCAAATATGCTCAAAAGTGTATGAAAGTTCAAGCAAAACATGGCAAAGTCACACAAAACATGCATGGAGCAAGCAGAAATTATAGATACGTTTGGGACGTATCAGTGGTGTTGAAGCTAACTTTGACATCATCAACGAGCTGAAGACCTACTTCAAGAAGGAGATGAAGTAGATGTGGGCAAGCATCACCGCATCAGAAGAAAGAATTATTTAGCTCCAAGGGCAAATTTATGATCTCCAAAACCAGAACTGTGAGTATGAACTAAAGTTTCTGCGCATGGGTTTGGGTGTTGAGTGCAGGATCTCGACGACTGACATCTCATATGAGACCGGAGAACCCCTTCCGTGGAAGCTCTTCGCCAAGGACTACGTTATCAACAGGAACATGAATGAGGAGTAAAATTTCCTCGGGTAATGGCATTCCCTTGGCTTGTTCCAAGCTTGGGGGAGTGCCCGGTATCTTTATCCTTATCTTAATCTTTTAGAGTCAAGTAGAGTTGTATCATGTCTAGCGAAGTTATTATATGAAACAGGTGTTTTCATTTAGGTCTATCACTCCTTTGTGGAGAGTCTTGTATCTATGAGTGTGGAGTCATCTATGATGGAATATTAATGAGAAGTCTATTGGTTCCTTCGCTGCACTCGGTATTCTCTTCACGCAATCGACCTTATATGATGATTCTTATGGGGAGTATTGACCTTATATCAGGTATAGCTTTGAAAAGTTTATTTAAATTTTGGAAAACATAACTTTGGTCATAACAACATGCATGTTTTTTCTCAAGCAGCGACAAGCCAAAACCTTTATGTGATTATGCTTGAAGTGTTATGTTGACAAGGAAGATAACTTGATGTGTTATGCTTGCCTTAATGTTTATTCTTTATATGCTTTGCATCTAAGTCATCATCAATTGTCTGTTCTCTCAAAGCCTTTGCTAGCCAAACTCTTTGCCGATCAGATTTCTTCTTGTGCATCCATACCCTGAAACCAGTATCTTCCATATGAGTCCACCATACCTTCCTATTCGTGGTATTTCACTACCACTCCTAAAAGGATAGAATTTATGTGTTATCCTTAAATGTTCAAAATCTTATGTTTTGTGCCTCTTGTTTAGCTCATGAGGAAGTAGTAGGTAATTCATGATCTTCTTAAGTTGGACAAGTTTTACCCCGGGAATGCATGTTTAATCTGCAAACCCCTAATACGAGGAGGAACTGGCATAAATGCGCCCAGCTCGTAAGATAATACAACAAACAAACCCTCCTTCACGCTTGGTCAATGAGAAATCATAAACTTTGGCAGTGATAAACAAAGGAGATTAAGGAGATGTGATCGTCCCCACTTGGGAGCCATTCCTCGAAACTTGTCCAGCTTGAGAAGTAATTGAGCTATATATTAGCATTCGTTGACAAACTATGCACCTCCCAAAATTTCTTTTCATTATGTTTGATTTAAGGATAGCACACGAGTTTTCCCTGCTTGCCTACAACAAGGCATGTCTTTTACTTTTATGTTGAGTCAGTTTTCCCTACTTCCTTCTTTTCCCAAAGAGAACAAACACTGGATGTTGATGATGATTCATTCGTATAATGCTGATACGTCCCAAACGTATCTATAATTTGTGCTTGCTCCATGCATGTTTTGTGTGATATTGCTATGATCTAGATACACTTTCATACACTTTTGATCATATTTGGACTAACTTATTAACTCAGTGCACCACAGTGCTAGTTCCTGTTTTCTGCTTTTTTTCTATTTCAGGTTTCCCCCATATTAAAAGTACTCCAAAAATTCGGGAAAAATCAGATAAATAATCAGCGTACCGGAAGCTTCCGGAATCACCCGGGAGGGGCCAGAGGGGACCCACCAGGGCCACAGGCGGCCTCCCGGTGCGGCCTAGGGTGAGGCCGCGCCAGGGGGGTGCCTGGACCCCTGGTGGACCCCTGGCTCCCCCTTTTGTCTATATAATCTCCGTGACGCGAAACCTCCAATGAAAGAAACCCTTTTCGCTATCTCGCCTCTGTTCAGCCGCCACCGCGCTTCCAAGATCGGGAGCGCCAACAGACCTCTTCCCGGCACCCTACCGGAGGGAGGATTGACCTTCGGGAGCTTCCCCTTTACCATGGACGCTTCCCGGATGATCCATGAGTAGTCTCCCTTGGATCATGGGTCCGTGATCAGTAGCTATGTGATGTTCTCCTCCCCTCTTTGTTCTTCATGGTTTAGACCTCGTGAGCTTCCCTACATGATCGAGGCACATATGTAATTTTCTGCTGTTGCTATGCTAAGTTTGCTGGGATCTGATGGATTATGAGACTATGTTCAGTTTGTGATTGAGTAATATATTTGGTTCTTATCTTTTATATTTTTGTTCCTAAGTAATTATTTCATTTTCTCCGTTGTTCTTTATTGCTTTGGCCACATAGTAGGTAGTGACTCCAAGAGGGAACGTTATGCTCGATTGTGGGTTCATGCCCCCTGATGACACGCTTCAGTGACAGAAACATGAGTCTAGGGGATTTGCTGTTGCCACAAGGGGGAAAACAACGGTGCTTGTAACTTCGGTTGCAAGGATTGTTTACTTTACGAAAGTGCTTTTTAATGCAGTTGTCTGTTGTTTTGGGTTTACACTTTGGGTGGGACTCGCAACTTAATACCAGAGAGATGTTCTGGATAGATGTCTCAAGGTGGATGATTAGTAGTAGATGCAGTTGGATTTTGGTCTACTTATTTTGGCATACCTCCCATGCTTTTAAGACTCGTCCTTTCTTTGTAGCATAGTTAGCATTGCGGTGCGTTTTTAATCCTGTCAATTGCCCAGATGTTATTTCTTTACCTCGCATAGCAGTTTTATCATCTTTTGGGAGAGAGACATCGCTAGTGAACATCACGGGACCCGGGTCCCTATTCTCATCACTTTTTACACGCTCTTCTATTTTCTGCTTTTACTTTCTAGTTACTGTCACCATTATCATTATCCCTTGCGTTTGATCCTTTGTAAACAACAAGACCGGAGAGATTGACAACCTCTCTGAACTTCATTGGGAGAAAAGTTATTTGTGTCGTGTGCAGGTCCAGGTTAAGAGAGAAATATCTCAAACGGCGTGTTGCTCGCTTCACCACCTACATATCACTATCGTATTCCTACTGGTTCGATACTCAACCTCGGTATCTTCACTGAGGGAAATTTGCTGCTATCCTACATCTCACCTTCCACTTGGGGTAACCAACGAAGGGCGAGAAACCATTATCATCATCTCGCGCATCAAGCAAATTTCTGGCGCCATTGCCGGGGACTCCGAGTGCAAAGATAGGGGAGTTTCACACTATCTTTTACCTTTGCTTTTTAGTCTTGTTAGTTTACCTTTCAGTTTTTATCTTTGTGTCCTATATCGAAAATCACAAAAAAATCTGCCACACGTGCTGCTACCATGGGTTCCACTGAAAATACCAAGTTGTGTGACTTCACTAGTCACAAAACCAAAGACTTTATCTGCACTCCTATTGCCACACCTGCCACTTCAGCTACCTCTTATGAATTTAAACCTTCTTTTCTAAACCTTGTTATGAGAGATCAATTCTCTGGTGCTGGAGATGATGCTGCTTTACACTTGAACAATTTTTTTGAGTTATGTGATATGCAATAGTATAAAGAAGTAGAAGGTGATGTTGTTAAGCTTAAGCTCTTTCCTTTCTCTATAAGGGGAGAAGCTAAAATCTGGTTTCAATCTTTGCCTAGGAATAGCATAGACTCTTGGGATAAGTGCAAAGATGCTTTTATTGGGAAGTATTACCCACCTGCTAAAATTATCCAATTGAGGAGTAACATTATGAATTTTAAGCAATTGGATAATGAACACGTTGCCCAAGCTTGGGAACAAATGAAATCTCTTGTTAAGAAATGCCCTACACATGGTTTGACTACTTGGATGGTTATCCAGACTTTTTATGCATGCTTGAACTTTACCTCGCAGAACCTGTTAGATTCGGCCGCGGCAGGAACCTTTATGTCAACAACACTTGGTGCTGCCACAAAAATTCTCAATGAGATGATGACCAACTATTCCCAATGGCACACCGAACACCCTGCAACAGGTAGGAAGGTAAACTCTGTCGAGGAGATTACCTCCCTAAATGAAAAAGTTGACTTGATTATGTCTCTACTTACCAAGCAAGCCTCTATTGATCCTCATGATGTTCCTTTAAATTCTTTGGTTGCTCGGGAACAAGTAGATGTGAATTTTATTGCTAGAAACAACTTCAACAACAATGCTTATAGGGGTAATTTTGCTAGAAATCCTAGACCGTTTCCATCCAACTATGGGAACAACAACACTTATCCTAGCAATAAGAACCCCACTTCTGAATTAGAAAGCATGCTTAGAGACTTTATCACTACCCAAAAAGCCTTCAACAAGAATGTAGAAGAGAAATTAGTTAAATTATATAATCTCTCTTTGAAGGTAGATAGCTTAGCCCTTGATGTTGAGATGCTTAAAATTAGAACCTCTCCCCTTGAGGAGAGGAAGGCCACTCCTATTAATTCTATCCAATTACGAATCAATGAAAATATTAGGGTGATGGCTAAACTTAAAGAAAGATGGGCTAGATAAAAAGAGGAAGAGGAGAGAATTAAGATCCTTCCTACACACCACACAGTTGCTACTATCCAAATTTTTGAGGGCACCCAAACTATTAGCACCCAACACACACCCACTGGACCTATTAATGGTGATGCTAATACCTCAACCGTAGAAGAAGAAACTCCTATGAACATAGAGGGTTTCAAACAAGTGAGCCTAGATGACACCACTACCACCTTTGATAGTAGTGACATTGATTTTGATAGTTGTACCCTCTCAGAAGTTATTAGCTTGCTGCACAAAATGTCTAGAGACCCCCACACTAGCACACTAAATCTTCCCTTCACGGAGCATATCACTAATGCTCTTATCAAAGCTAGGGAGAAGAAGCTTAGAATAGAAGCCTCCATACCTAGGAAGCTAGATGATGGTTGGGATCCTATGATAAACATTGAATTGAATAACTTCTCTTGCGATGCTTTATGTGATGTTGGAGCTAGTACCTCCGTTATACCCAAAAGAATGTATGATATGTTTAATTTGAAGCCCTTTGAGCCTTGTTCTTTTGGTGTTCGTCTCGTTGATTCTTCCGTAAAGAAACCTTTGGGGAAGATCGACGATGTTCTTATCATTGTCAATGACAATCATTTTCCCGTTGATTTTATTATTATTGATATAGAGTGTGAAGCTTTATGTCCAATTATTTTGGGACGTCATTTTCTTCGCACTGTTGGTGCTGTTACTGACATGAAAGAGGGGAATATAAAATTTCAGTTCCCTCTCAAAAAGGGGATGGAACACTTCCCTAGAAAGAAAATCAAGTTACCTTTTGAGTCCGTTACACGGGCTAGTTATTCTCTTTCTCTTGATAAAACTTGATTCTTCTTTTGCTTTATGCCTAGCTTAAAGACGTAAAATAAAGTGCTTGTCGGGAGGCAACCCAAGATGTTTTTCCTTCTGTTTTTAGTGGTCTTGATGATTTTTACTACTGTAGCAACATCATTGTATCTTTATTTTCAAGATTTTTGCCAAGTTTAGCCTCTTATGATAAGGGAAGCAAAAGTTGTGACATGCTATCCAGAAAACAGATTCTGTCTGCTTGACGGAAAAAATCAAAAAAAATCACCAGTTCATATTTTTGAGCTGAATCTTTTACACAGCATGCTCTATACAATTGTGAAACTTGCGTATGTTCTGAGGTTTTTGATTTGAGTTGCAGAAGTGCCCCGAAAAAATTCTCTACTACCTGATGTTCTATTTGCCACAGATTCTGCCATGTTTTGCCTTTCCTTACTTTTTCAAACCTTAAGATTTCCTTTTCTTTGAAAAAACTTTTTGGAAATCTTGAGAAATAGTAGCTCTTCAAGAATATTTTTATTTCCAGTGGAGAAAAAATATTTTATTAAGGGTACTAATCTCTCTAATCAGATTATGATGAGTTATGTATGATTGGAGTTTTCAAGTGTGCGAGGGAAGATGATGAAAGAAGATCCGAGAGTGTCAAACGCTCAAGCTTGGGGATGCCCCCATGCATCCCCAATAAATATTCAAGGAGACTCAAGCGTCTAAGCTTGGGGATGCCCCCGTGCATCCTCTTCGCCATCAACAATCATCAGTTTGTTCTTCGTCTCACTATATTTTTATCACTTCATGCGTTATGTGCTATGCTTGGAGCGTCTCGCTCTTAGGTTTCCTTTTTATAGTTTTTTTTAGCTTTGTTTGCTGTTAATAACAAGTTAGACCCCAACTTACTTTGTGTGGGAGAGAAACACGCTCCACTTCAATCTAGAACACATCATAGGATTTTCATGCTTATCTTTTCTCTGTTGTGTGTTCTTTATCTTGTCGTAGATGTTGCCATGTTTAGTTTTAGTCTTAGTTTGTCTTTAGCAAGAGCCTTGACTTTTGTTTAGTTTGTTTCTGGAACTCTCTTTGGTTTTCATGTTTATCTTGTTAAGAGAGTTGGTTGTTGCACTGAGTTGTGTCTTGTCTTGCAAGTAGGTAATTGAGGTTGCTATTTAATTGTAGTAGTAACTTGCAATACTTTTGAGGTATTGTTGCGAGTAATGTTTGAACTTTTGGTCTCAAGAGCTCTAGCCTATTAGTGATAGGTGTCGTATTTTGGGAAATTCATGATTATTTTCAAACCCTACAAAAACTAGTTGAGAACTCTAGCTACTAGATGGATCACTAATCTTTGGAGGGATCGGATATTAGAGTACACTCAGGTACCATAAGTCGAGGATGTGCAAGGATAACCAAACCCCCATACACTCCTCCTCGGAGTACTTGTCTCTTTGTGAACCTCGTTGTTAAATTGAGAGTTACCGATAATAAGTGCATGAGTTCTTCGGACTAATGTAAGTATTGCAAGTTGACACTTCCACCTCCTCATATTTGCTAGCCTCTTCAGTACCGTGCATTGTCTTCTTCTCACTCCGAGAGTTGGCGTCCACCTCCGCCGGTACATACAAACCCTTGGCATGATACACTCTGTTATCATAAACCTCCTTATATCTTTCCTCAAAACAGTCACCATACCTACCTATCAAGGCATTTCCATAGCCTTTCCGAGATATATTGCCATGCAACATCTACCTCTTCATGACTTGATCTTCAAGTCGTACATCTTCCTGCTACACTGGCAGAGGCATACATTTGCATACATCATGATAGCCACATCTTCTTTATGATTGAGTACCTTGTAAAGTGTGAAGATCTTCAATACCTTCTTGTAAAATAGAGTGTTGCCCTTAAGTGAGGAAAAGATCCCAAAGAGGACCATGAGAGTTCAATAGAAAGAGCCATTGAGGCCACCAAAAAATATGTAGAAAAAAGAGAAAAAAAGAAGAAGAAAAAGAGAGAAAGGGACAACACTACTATTCTTTTGAAAGATCCACACTCATACTCCCTCTTATCTTGAACTCCATAGAGATGATCATATATGCATATAGCCATGTGGGGATCTTCACACTATAAAACTTGGCTTGCATATTCCAAGGATGAGCCTCCTCAAACGAGCTCTAGGTCTTCATTAGCGAGCAAGTTGGATGCACCCCCACTAGTTCCATTGGAGAGATTTTCTTAGCTCATATGTGCATCCGTTGCATGGCAATCCCTACTCCTCACATCATATCTATCGTTTGGCCTCCTCGCCTATGATTGTCCTCATTGATGTGAGCCTTTCTCACCCTTTTTGTCTTACTCCTCCACCATATTTCTCTCTTTCCCATCCTAGGTGTCAACTCTCATGCTTACACTCATCCATTGCATGAGTGCTCAAAATATCGAATGGGACAGTCAAGATAAGATTCCAAGGAAGACCAAGTGTGAAACTTTAGTAGATTGAGTTCTCAACAAATATACTTTTTTCTCGTATTCCCATCCCCCTTCTTGCACGCAAACATCATTTGGAGACATTCGAGTCACGGACAGCGAGAGCTCTTGCACCTAATGTTCTTATGTTGCTTGTTCCAATGCTAATATAGACTCTTTCCTCTTATGACTTGAATTGAATTACATACCTTGATTGCTTTACTTTTAAAGTTCTTATATGGTTGCTATCATATCACCACAGAAATTATGCTTGTTATCATTTACCTACTCGAGGACGAGCAGGAATTAAGCTTGGGGATGTTGATACGTCCCAAACGTATCTATAATTTCTGATTGCTCCATGCATGTTTTGTGTGATATTGATATGATCTAGATACAATTTCATACAGTTTTGATCATATTTGGACTAACTTATTAACTCAGTGCACCACTGATACACGAGATAACTTCTCGCCCTCGTTGGTTACCCCAAGTGGAAGGTGAGATGCAGATAGCAGCAAGTTTCCCTTAGCAAAGATGCTAAGGTTTAAATTGTCGAACCCGTAGGACTCCTGGGTCAACAAGTAGGTGGTGAAGTGAAAAACTGGCGCCGTTGACAATCTAAGGATTGCTAACTTCACCTGGACCTGCACACACAGATAGCTTCGGTTCCCAACGAGTACAGAAGACTTGTCAATTCCTCCGGCCTTGTTGTTTACAAAGGATAAAACGCACGGGATAATAATGACAGATAGTGATAGCAACTGAAAATTAAATACTGAAAGTAAATTGATAGTGTAAACAGTGGTGGAAGTACGGACTGGGATCTCATGATGCTCACTAGTGATGTCTCTCTCCCAAAAGACGATAAAATAGCCATGCGAGGTAAACAAATTACAGCTGGGCAATTGACAGGATTATGTGCGCAAACCAACGGTAATTATGCAAAACAGAAAGGAAGAGGCTCAAAAGCACGGGCGGTACGCCAAGACAAGTAGACCGAAATCCATCTGCATCTACCCACTAATCATCCACCTTGAGATATCTATGCAGAACTTCTCGCGGGTATTAAGTTGCGAATCCCACCCAAAGTGTAAACTCAAAGCAACGGACAACTTCATTAAAGAAATTTGCGTAAAGTAAACAATCCTTGCACCCGCAAGTACAAGCACCGTTGTTTTCCCCCTTGTGGCAACAACACATCCCCTAGACTCATGTTTCTTTCACTCAAGCTAGTCATCGGGGGGCATGAACCCACAATCATGCATAACGCGCCCTCTTGAAGTAACTACCTACTACTTGGCCAAAGCAATAAACAACAATGGAGAACATGCAAGAGTTACTCAAGAACATAAATATAAAAGAATAAAATCAAATATATAACTCAATCACAATCTGAACATAATCTCATAATCCATCGGATCCCAGCAAACTCAGCATAGCAACAACAGAAAGATTACATATGTGCCTCGATCATGTAGGGCATCTCACGAGGTCTAATCCATGAAGAAAAAAGAGGGGATGAGAACATCACATAGCTACTGATCATGGACCCATGGTCCAAGGTGGACTACTCACGGTTCATCCGGGAAGCATCCATGGTGGTGGAGAAGCATCCGGGAAGCATCCCAGCAAACTCAGTATATTTATTGTTGAGAACTCAATCTACTAAGGTGTCACACTTGGTCTTCTTTAGAATCTTATCTTGACTCATCGCCAGACCACTAGCCAGGTACAACTCAAAATGATCCACTCCTTTTCGACATTTTGAGCACTCATGCAATGGATGAGCGTAAGCAAGAAAGTTGACACTTAGGATGGCAAAGAGAGAATATGGTGGAGGAGGAAGACAAAAAGGTGTGAAAGGCTCACATCAATGAGGACAATCATAGGCGAGAGAAAGCAAAATGATAGATATGATGTGAGGTGTAGGGATTTCCATGCAACAGATGCACATGTGAGCTAAAAGCTCTCCAATGAAACTAGTGGGGGTGCATCCAACTTGCTTGCTCAAGAAGACCTAGAGCTCATTTGAGGAGGCTCATCATTGGAATATACAAGCCAATTTCTATAGTGTGAAGGTCCCCACATAGTTATATGCATGAATGATAATCTCTATGGAGTACAAGATACAAGATGGACTACGAGTGTGGATCTGCTCAAAAAGAATAGTAGTGTGCCCCCTTCTCTCTTTTTATTTCTCTTCTTTTTTTCTATTTTTTCTATTTTTTTGTATTTTTTGGTGGCCTCAATGGCTCTTTCTATTTAACTCTCATTTTTCCTCTTTGGGATCTTTTAATTTGTCCTCTTTGGGATCTTTTCCTCACTATAGGGGCAACACTCTATATATTACAAAAAGTATAGAAGATCTTTCACACTTTACAAAGTACTCGAATCATAAAGAAAATTTAAATATCATGATGTATGCAAATGTATGCCTCTGCTAGTGTAGCAGGATATGCAATGATACTAGCGCGTCATGTAGCAATGATTAGGGAAAGGCCCAACTAGCATGCGGCTCATCGATCAAGCAAGTAGCATGTATGACATGAAGATCAAGTCATGAGAAGGTGGATGTTGCATGGCAATGTATCTCAGAAAGGCTATGGAAACTCCTTGATTGGTAGGTATGCTGGCTGTTTTGAGGAAGGATATAAGGAGGCTTATGATGACAGAGCGTATCATGCCAAGGGTTTGGATGTACCGGAGAAAGTGGACGCTAACTCTCGGAGTGATAAGGAGGAAATGCACGGCACAGGAGAGGCTAGCAAATATGGGAAGGTGGAAGTGTCAACTTTCGAATACTCACATTAGTTCGAAGAACTCATGCACTTATTATCGGTAACTCTCAATCTAATAAGGAGGTTCACAAAGATACAAGTACCCCGAGGAGGAGTGTATGGGGGTTTGGTTATCCTTGCGCATCCTCGACTCATGGTATGTGAGTGTACTCTAATATTCGACCCCTCAAAAGAGTAGTGGTCCAACTAGTAGCTAAAGTTCTCAACTAATTTGTAGGTTTTTGAAAATAAACACGGATTGCCAAAAATATGACATCTATCACTAATAGGCTAAAGCTCTTGACACCAAAAGTCCAAACATTACTCAAGACAACACCTCAAAACTTTTGCAAGTTACTACTACAAAAAGAATAGCAACCTCAATTACCTACTTCAAGTCAAGACATAAAACTCAGTGCAACAGGAAAACTCTCTAAACAAGATAAACATGAAAACTCAAGAGAGTTCGAGCAACAAACTAAACAAAAGATCTTAAAAATATAAACATGAAAGCTAAGAGCAAAGCATGACAGCAGCTACGGAAATATAAAGAACAAACACAACAAAGATAAGCAGGAAAAAGTCCTATGTTGTGTTCTAAATTTGGAAGTGGAGCGTGTTTCTCTCCCACACAAAGAAATCTGGGCTCTAACTTGTTATGAACAGCAAGCAATGCTAAATAAAACTAAAAACAAAACCTAAGAGCGAGACGCTCCAAGAATAGCACATAACGCATGAAGCGATAAAAATATAGTGAAATGAGAGACGAACTGATAATTGTCGATGGAGAAGGGGATGCACGGGGGCATCCCCAAGCTTAGACGCTTGAGTCTCCTTGAATATTTCTTGGGGATGCATGTGGGCATCCCCAAGCTTGAACGCTTGACACTTCTTAATCTTCTTTCATCATCTTCCCTCGCACACTTGAAAACTCGCATCATACATAACTCATCATAATCTGATTAGCGAGGTTATTACCCATAATAAAATAATTTTTTCTCTACTGGAAATAAAGATAACCTTGAAGAGCTACTGTTTCTCAAGATTGCCAACAAGTTTTTGCAAAGAAAGAGTAAGCTTAATGTTTGCAAAACGAAGAAAAGGCAAAACATGAAAGAATCTGTGAAAAACAGACCAGCAGGTAAAAACGATTTTTTTGAGGGTACTTCTGCAACTCAAATCAAAAAAATCGGAACATAAGAGAGTTTCGTATTGTATAGATCACGCTGTGTAAAAAATTAAGCTAAAAAAGATGAACTGGAATTTTTCTCTGATTTTTCTAGCCACGAGGACAGAATTTGTTTTCTGGACAACATGTCACAACTTTCACTTCCCTTGTCGTATGAGGCTATAAAAGGCACAAAGCTTGAAAGTAAAGTGTGCCGCCCCCAAAATCAATCCGTGTACAGTAATCATACATGTAGGGTACACGGCTGAGATTAGGGTGCCACGGTGAGAATATCACAGCATAACACTAAACACAAAAGGATAAACCAATATGTTACAATAAAGGGGGGGGGGGTCACGCGGACCCGAATACATAAGTTATAGAAGCCATAATATCTGAGTACAGACATAGTTAGTCAAGTTTTGCCTTAGGAAGGCTAGCACAAATAACATCAGAGATACAGATCGAAAAGGCAAGGCCTCCTGCCTGGGAGCCTCCGAAACTACTCCTGGTCCTGGTCAGCGGGGGTCTCGACGTAGTAGTATCCGCCTCCGGGGTACTCCTGCTCCTGGGCTCCAACGTCGACTGCAGCGGCCGATCAGACAAAACAGTAAAGGAAATAAAGCAGGTGAGTATCTAGTATACCCGCGAGTCTTACGTCCGCTACTAAGCATTATGCATTTGTACCAATGGAAAGGGGAGGCTGTATATAGTGGACTGCAAGATAGAAATCAGAATAAGGATAAGAAGCTAGGCCTATCGAAGACTAGCATCTTCCGACGTTGTCTTGCAGCATGAGAAGAGAAACAGCCAACAGTTCATATAAAGCAATAAAGTAACAATGAAGCAGAAGTTGCTGCAACATCGTATAATAGTAAGTTGTAATGATTAATAATAATAATGCCTCCGAGTTCCCCTCCTCAACTCCCTGCGAGGAAGAAGACCCGGAACCATACAGTTTAATAGTAATAGTTTCTAGTGGTAAGATCCAGCTTCAGCATAAAGCGTCCTGTTACCGTGGACACGGCTATTCGAATAGATTAAACTCCCTGCAGGGGTGCACTATTGTTCAGCCTGCACGCTCGGATCTCCAAGGTGGCGTGAACCTTGTTGGGGAACGCCCCACCGAGGCTATCCGACACGACGTAGCCCATCCTAGGCTCAACAGAGAGGCCATCCGCCGGACTATATCCTATGCGCCAAGGGGTCTAGGTCCCTCACCCTTGCACGCTCCTACACGGTGCGAGTCTGGCCGGTGAAGCAAAAGCAAATCCAAACACACCTGCTGCAGCAAAAAGACAAGACCACTTCCCGGCGATCAGGCCGCAGTACTGCTGACGTCTGAAGAGCTTTCGGACGAACTACGACGCGGAGGGCCCACACCGTAATCCCACGTGTAGGTAGTGCGTACAGAACAACGGGCCTCTCAAGTCATCTGCCGAACCACTTAGCATTTTAATTAACCTGCGTGACAACCGTTATCGTTGCCTCGACTTAACTGACCCACGGTCAACGACAGCAGTCAGGACCACCAGTACATCGGTGCCTGCCCTGTCGTCCCACCAAGTCACTGCGGTTACCAACAAGGTGAACCGTCTCCTTACCTTGTCTCGCGTGTGCTCTTGGTAGAGCTCGACTTTTGCGTGGTTTGGTAACTCTCGCGAGATACGAGCAGGGGCCAAGCACGCCAGTAAAGTCGGTCGTACCCTCCCTGTCGTTCCCGACAATATACCGCTCGCGGGCACCGTTGGGTCGCCCGACTTCTTACCTTAAGGACAACCGCTGTCCAGGACCCTATGGCGGCAAGACAAAGTCAGCCTCGAGTGGAGTACAAGGATTACTCCTGGATAGCTCACACTTGAGGTGACTAGGCATAACCCAGATAGGGGCCTTTGGCGGTGTCTGCTTTGTACCGTACCTGTGCAGTTGTATATATTGTATCCGTGTTCACCCCCCTAAGTGATCACGGCCCGCTACCTAGCCTTAGCTAACACAGCGCAGGGTTCACTGCTGAATATAAGCATAATTATAATAGGCAGCATAGGATAATAAAGGTACATCAAGGGCGACAAAATCAGGCTATGCAATTGAATAGGATTGTAATCGTAGCAGCAGCAGTAACCATGCCTAGTGCAAGAAAGTACGGAAAAGGTAGGCAATATCTGGGGAAGAGAATGGCTCTACTTTCCTGGAAGCTCGACGGTAGGGGCAGGGTCGTCGACGAAGTAGTCGTACCTGACAGCGGTGTAGTCGGCGGTAGCAGCGGGGTCTACCGGAGATTAAGGGGGAGCAAACAGTAAATACACGGCAATAATATACAAACATATGAATGACATGACAGATGAAATGCTAACGGTGTTCTAACGCAGTGCAATGCACGCTGCTCGGAGCGAGAAT
Organism: Bromus sterilis; assembly: GCA_950022295.1. Classification (NCBI taxonomy): domain Eukaryota; kingdom Viridiplantae; phylum Streptophyta; class Magnoliopsida; order Poales; family Poaceae; genus Bromus; species Bromus sterilis. Next base: position 237,737,311 of record OX465599.1, on the reverse strand, counting down.
TCATCCGGGGATGAACTGCCAGCTCCGGCTGATTACCGGACAGGGTGTCCGAAGGGGGAAGGGTTCATGCCGGAGGTGTCGTGGACATCCGACAAACATAAGGGGGGTGTGTCCGTGTTAGTTGAACCATTCCGGACAACTTTCGTGTTCAAAATAAATTCATCCGGGTACTTTTTATCGGTACCGGAAATTATCGACAGACAGCCCGGAGGGGGGGGATGTCGGTGTTCGTTGTGTTAGAGGGGAGTGGTAGACATACGGATAGCGTATCCGTATTCGTTATATTTTTCTGATCAACTTTCATGTATAAAGTTTTTGAATCTGACTTACGGTTTAAAAGATATTCAAAATCAAAGTTTAAATCATTTTATAAGATTTTCTGGAATTATTTTATTATTAAAACAGTAACATTATCCACAACAGGGTTGACTGGTCAAATCTGACATGGGGTCCCACATGTCAGCCTCTTAGTGATAATAATTCATTTTATTCGAATTAATTGGAGCCAGGACCCACATGTCATACTCTCAACAATTACCAAAAATCATTTTTATTAATAAAAAGGTAGTGGGGCCCAAGTGTCATACTAACAAGAGCTTAATTAACCAACTAAAATTAGTTTAAGGGCATGGGCCCATCTGTCATACACTATACAACTAATTCAGATTGATTTAACTAAGTACCTAGAAGGCCCACATGTCATTGACATATATTTCTAACCATTTTTTTATTTTAATTAGGGGGTGTTTACCCCGTGCCTAACCCGTACGGGCTCACCGGCGAGGAGCAGTGGCACGGCGAGGGTTGGGCGGCCAAGGCCAGGAGCAGAGGCCGGGTACGGCAACCAGACCGGCTCGGCGAGGCCGCGGCCGACCAAGCGCGGGGTCTCCAGGGCGCCGCATCGGCGGGCAAAGCTCGGGAGCTGAAGCTCCATTCTCATGGCGGCCGGGGCGGAACTTAAGCGCGGCTAGGGGAAAGGGGAGGGGGGCGCGAGGCCATGGCCACGACCAACAGCTCACAGGGGAGGGGGGGTGTCGCGGCGGGCCGGGGTAGAGCGGGCGGCGGATGTGGAGGGCGAGCTCGGGGCGGGGGGAGGGGGCGCGTCGTCGGGCGCAGGTCGGGGCGGCGGCGCGCGAGCCCCTGTGCTCAGGAGGAGGAGGCGGAGGGGGCGCGTCGTGGAGGGGACCGGGACGCGGCGCAGGTCGGGGCGGCGTGGGGGGGAGGGGAGCCTCCGGACCTTGGAGGGGGGGGGGGGCGCCCAGATCGGATCGAGAGGGGGGGGGATTCTGTCGGGGGGGGGGGGGGTCGGGAGAGAGAGAGTCCGAGCGAGAGAGAGAGAGGAGTGGATAAGGGCGGCTCGGCCTCTCCCTCTGTCTAGGCCGACAGGGGCTAAGTGGCTGGCTGGGCCGGCCTGGGTTGGCTGGGCACTAGACCTAGTTAGCCTGGGCCGGCTTCTCTTTTATTTGTAGTTTATATATATATATATATTATGTTTCTATTTTGTTTAGCCAACTAATGGTTTTTAAAAAATATGTTACTTGTCCCATTATTAATTTTGTGCATTATTATAATGCGATGAAAAGTTCAAGCACCAAATAAAATCGATTTCATTTTATTTAATTACCGAATGATTAAATGGGGTTATCTTAGGCATTGTTTTGATTGTTTTAATATATTCAAATATTAAGACAACATACCAATGCTATTTAAAGATCACCTACTGACTTTTAGGAAATTAATAAAATAGATTGCATAACTTTTGGTTCAAGTTTAATTTTCCACTTTTTTTTAATTCCGAGGGGCAATTTGATATTTAGGAGTTATTGGTTTATTTATTTTAATTGCTTTGGGATCATTAACTACCTTAGGGACATTTCTATATAAGACTGGCATTTGCATCTTTTTGTTGAAGTTGAGTTACCACTCTGTTTTGGGATTTTTATTTGGGTTGAGTTTGGACAAGCCATGATCAAGGGTGATCATTATTAGCATAACCATGAGGATTTATCATTAGCACAAGGGAGTACTGTAGCATGACACTGAGGGTGTTACAAATCTTCCCCACTACAAGAATTCTCGTCCCGAGAATCTAAGCGGTAGAGGGGAAAAGATCGGGGTATTCCTCACGAAGACGATCTTCGCGTTCCCTAGTGGCTTCATCTTCAGAATGATTCGACCACTGAACTTTGAGGAACTTGGTTGTTTTGTTGCGGGTCTTTCGTTCAGACTGATCGAGAATGCGGCTCGGATGTTCTTGATAAGTCAAGTCCTGTTGCTATTCAATCATATCATGTTCCACTTCTCGAATAGGGTCCTTGAAGCAGCGTCGGAGTTGCGACACGTGGAATACATCGTGGACTTGGGAGAGGTTTGGCGGCAATTCCAATCGGTATGCCACTGGTCCACTCCTGGAAAGAATACGGAACGGGCCAATGTAGCGAGGAGCTAACGTGCCTTTGACTCTGAAGCGGTGAGTGCCTCGCATCGGGGTGACACGGAGGTACGCGTATTCGCCAGGTTGATAAACCATTTCCTTGTGTTTGCGGTCATAGTTACTCTTCTGACGAGACTGAGCAGCTTTCAAGTGTTCACGGATAACGCGAACCTGATCTTCGGCATGCTGAATAATGTCCGGACCAATGAGAGCTCTTTCTCCAGTTTCTGACCAATTCAGAGGGGTTCGACACTTACGTCCATAGAGAACTTCAAAGGGTGCCATCTTCAAACTAGCCTGATAGCTATTGTTGTACGAGAATTCAGCAAATGGAAGAGATTCCTCCCATTTCTTACCGAATGAAATGACACAAGCTCGAATCATGTCTTCAAGCACTTGATTGACTCGTTCGACTTGTCCTTGCGACTGGGGGTGATAAGCGGTGCTGAAATTTAGGTGCGTGCCCATAGCTTCTTGGAAACTATCCCAGAACTTAGAGGTGAAAATGCTGCTACGGTCTGAACTGGTCTCCAACGGAATACCATGGAGGGAAACAATTCTGGAAACATATAAGTCTGCTAACTGACTAGCAGAGATCGTCTACTTGACAGGCAGAAAATGAGCAACCTTGGAGAATCGGTCGATGACGACAAAGATCGCATCATGACCCTTCTGTGATCGCGGAAAACCGGTGACGAAGTCCATTTCAATCTTGTCCCATTTCCATTCAGGAATAGAGAGTGGTTGCAGAGTTCCAGCAGGTCTTTGATGTTCGGCTTTGACACGACGGCAAACGTCACACTCATCAACATAACGAGCAATGTCTTACTTCATGTTAGACCACCAGTACCGTTGACGAAGGTCTTGGTACATCTTGGTACTACCAGGGTGAATCGACAAAGGTGTATCATGAGCTTCTTTCATGACATCAGAGGCGTAATTCAGATTGGCCTTGGCTACCGGAACCACTAAACAAGCCTTGAAGTACACCGCATTATCATCATTTGCATCAATAGTGAAGAATGAGGGCTCTCCGCTGGCGACACGACGCTTAATCTTCCAAATGTCAGAGTCATAATGTTGTACCTTCTTGATGCGGGTATCGAGGTCTGGTTGGACCACCAGGGAGTTCACATATCCCTGCGGAACAATTTCGATGTTCAGCTTGCGGAGTTCTGCATACAGACGTGGCTGTTGCACTTGAACTTCAAGTTCACTACAATAGGCTTTGCGGCTTAAGGCATCGGCCACCACATTAGCTTTGCCAGGGGTGTACGAAATTCCCATGTCGTAGTCGGCTATTGTCTCGAGCCATCTCTGTTGGCGGAGATTCAGGTCGGGCTGCGTAAACAGGTACTTCAGGCTTTGGTGGTCGGTGAAGATCTCGCAACGATTACCAACGAGGTAATGTCGCCAGCTTCAATGCATAAATTACCGCTGCCAATTCGAGATCATGAGTTGGATAGTTTTCTTCGTGAGCATGCAACTGACGAGAGCCATAAGCAATCACTTTGCGCTCTTGCATTAGGACACAGCCTAATCCTTGACGAGACGCGTCGCAATAAATCACGAAGTCCTTCTGAGTATCAGGGGGAGCAAGCACTGGGGGAGAAGTGAGCTTGTCCTTGAGGGCTCGGAAACTTTGCTGACATTTATCTGTCCACTCAAACTTGATGCCTTTGTGAAGTAGGTTAGTCATAGGCTCGGCAATCTTGGAGAAATTCTCGACAAAACGGCGGCAATAGCTGGCAAGGCCGAGGAAACTTCGGACTTGCTTGACAGTCCTGGGCGGAGTCCAATCAAGAATAGCCTGGATACGTTCGGGGTTGACGGCAACGCCATCCTTGGAAATCACATGACCAAGGTAGGTTACTTCGGGAAGCCATTACTCACACTTTGAATACTTAGCATAGAGTTTGTGTTCCCGAAGATTTTCCAGTATAAGACAAAGATGTTCAGCATGTTCTGCATCGGTCTTGGAGTAAATCAATATATCATCCAGATAAACCACGACAAACTTGTCGAGGTATTCCATGAATATATAGTTCATCAATCTGGAGAAAATGGTTGGGGCATTCGTCAAGCCAAAGGACATGACAGTGTACTCGTATGAACCATAGCGAGTAATGAATGCGGTCTTCGGGATGTCCTCATCACGGACCCGGATCTGATGGTAACCCAACCTTAAGTCGAGTTTTGAAAACACCGTGGATCCAGCAAGTTGATCATAAAGATCATTGATCCAAGGGAGGGGGTACTTGTTCTGTATCGTGGCCTGGTTGATAGGTCGGTAATCTTGGACCAATCGGTTCGTGCCATCATTCTTCTTGACAAAGAGCGAAGGTGCTCCCCAAGCAGAGCAACTTGGACGGATGAAGCCTTTCTCGAGGGCCGTGTCGATCTCCTTCTTCAATTCAAGGAGGTGGTGAGGTGGCATCTTATACGGGCGCTTGGCAATAGGGATGGTGCCAGGCTTCAAATCGATGACGAATTCAACTTCCCTAATCGGGGGTATCCCCGGCAGTTCTTCTGGGAATATGTCGGTAAAATCACAAACGATTGGGACTTTTTCAATCCCTTCAAGAGGTGCGACATTCAAGGCATTCAGAGCATATATACGAGCTTCGGCATTCATCGACACAATGGCAGTATGACTCAAGATCGCGCCAGAAGGAAGAAAAAGTTGGATGACCTTGGTGCCACAATAAAGTGCGGCATTGTGGGTTTTCAGCCAATCCATACCCAAGATAAGGTCAATAGTGGATGTTTACAGAATGTGTGGAGAAACCATGAACTCAAATCTCTCGATCTCGACAGTGAGGTTAGGTGCAACCATGTCGACACGACACTGGGTACCGGGAGTCCGGACTATTAAGGGGGTATGCATCTTTTCGTGGTAAATGCCATGCTTAGAAGAAAATGCTCCAGACATAAATGAATGCGATGCTCCTGTATCAAATAAAACGGTCGCAGGTATTGAGTTAACGAGGAGTGTGCCCATCACAGTAGCGGGTTGTTCCTGAGATGCTTCAACATCAATGTTGTAAGCATGACCACGAGCATGAGGATTTGACCCAGTATTATAGTTGAAGGTCCCATTGTTGCCACGACCATTTCCGCGGCCAGCAGGGTGAACTACTAGTTGATTCTGTCGCTGAGGGCAGTCCCTGGAAATATGGCCTGGCTGAAGGCACTTGAAACACAGGCCATCTTGAGGACGGAGAGGTGCAGTCTCAGTCTTCGGCTGTCTCGGCGGGGGCGGAGGCAGACGAGGTGCAACATACGACGGCCTTGGTGCAGGGGTAGTTGGACGCATAAGACTGTGTGGAAGCCAAACGCGTTGCTTCTGTGCTGTGCCCGAAGATGAGCCAGCCTCACAGGGGCGCTTCGGCGAACCACCGAACTTAAGCTGAGCGGTCTCAAGAGTGATAGTCTGGTTCACCATGGTGGCGAAGTCGGGGAAGACGTGCAAAGCCAGTGCAAGCTGGAGATCAGGGCTGAGTCCATCACGGAACTTCTCTTGCCTACTTGCATCATTCGGAAGGTCACTTGCAGCATAGCGGGAGAGGCGGAGGAATTCCCTCTGATATGCCTCGACAGTTTTGTTGCCCTGAACGAGGTTGCGGAACTCGGCCTTCATACGGTTCATAATCGCCTGGGGGACATAACGAGCACGAAAGGCAGTCTTGAAGTCATTCCAGGTGACGACAGTCCCTTCAGCTAGCGAGCCCTTGTAAGTGTCCCACCACTGAGCAGCGGGACCACGCAGGAAATAGGACGCGAAGTTGACATAATCAGCAGCGCTCACATTTGCGAACTCCAGCTGACGAGTGATGTCACGAAGCCAATCATCGGCATCCAGCGGCTGCTCCGGCTGGTGGAAGAGAGGGGGATTGAGACGCATGAAATCCCGCAGAGTAACCACAGGCGGTTGGTTCTGGTGCTGGTTCTGGTTCTGATTCTGGTTCTGGAGCTGATCTATGACTCCTTGCATAAAAACTTGGTTCATCTGAAACTGCTGCATCATCGCGGCCATGTAGTCCGGCGGCGGAGGTGGATCGTTGGCACCACGACCACGACCACGACCACCACGACCAGTCATCCTACTAGAATTTAACAGGGGTATTTCAGCGATGAACATTTTAACGAGATGCCGGAAACGAGTAAGAGGTAAAGCGACAACAAAGAGGAGGCGCGGATATATAGGAGTAGTCATATAAGACATACACATCCACAAATAGAATCAATCGAAAATCGGGCAGCGTAACGTCGTAGAAATTAAGGAAAAAGGACACACTAGGCGGCGCGCAGACCGCGGTAAGGATTACACGACGCGACATAGATTCCACTATGTCAATCACGCCGCAAGAAAACTGTTGGCCACAGGAGTTAATGCCATTGGACGCGCGGCCTTCCCAGAATGAGAATGGGATGCGCGGTCCGGGACCTGGGGTAGAACTCCTGCAACACGACTCAATCAATGGGGAAGCACCAAAACGCCGGATGGAATCAAGAGAACGTGATCCTAATGTCAGAGTTTGTAAAACTTACCAACAAGGATAAGAGAGCGGATTCCCAGAGCATAGGTAAGGAGAAAAGGATCCTAATACCATAGATATCACACGTAGTGACATCGATGTGGGCCCGTAAGCCAAATATTAAGTTAGCAAAATAGTTTTCAAAGTCTAGACTCAACTTCGACCAGGTAGTGGTGGGGTGGCTTCCTACAGGCAGTCGGCTCTGATACCAACTTGTGACGCCCCCAAAATCAATCCGTGTACAGTAATCATACACGCAGGGTACACGGCTGAGATTAGGGTGCCACGGTGAGAATATCACAGCACAACACTAAACACAAAAGGATAAACAGATATGTTACAATGAAGGGGGGGTCACGCGGACCCGAATACATAAGTTATACAAGCCATAATATCTGAGTACAGACATAGTTAGTCAAGTTTTGCCTTAGGAAGGCTAGCACAAATAACATCAGAGATACAAATCGAAAAGGCAAGGCCTCCTGCCTGGGAGCCTCCGAAACTACTCCTGGTCCTGGTCAGCGGGGGTCTCGACGTAGTAGTATCCGCCTCCGGGGTACTCCTGCTCCTGGGCTCCAACGTCGACTGCAGCGGCATATCAGACAAAACAGTAAAGGAAATAAAGCAGGTGAGTATCTAGTATACCCGCGAGTCTTACGTCCGCTACTAAGCATTATGCATTTGTATCAACGGAAAGGGTAGGCTGTATATAGTGGACTGCAAGATAGAAATCAGAATAAGGATAAGAAGCTAGGCCTATCGAAGACTAGCATCTTCCGACGTTGTCTTGCAGCATGAGAAGAGAAACAGCCAACATTTCATATAAAGCAATAAAGTAACAATGAAGCAGAAGTTGCTGCAACATCGTATAATAGTAAGTTGTAATGATTAATAATAATAATGCCTCCGAGTTCCCCTCCTCGACTCCCTGCGAGGAAGAAGACCCGGAACCATACAGTTTAATAGTAATAGTTTCTAGTGGTAAGATCCAGCTTCAGCATAAAGCGTCCTGTTACCGTGGACACGGCTATTCGAATAGATTAAACTCCCTGCAGGGGTGCACTACTGTTCAGCCTGCACGCTCGGATCTCCAGGGTGGCATGAACCTTGTTGGGGAACGCCCCACCGAGGCTATCCGACATGACGCAGCCCATCCTAGGCTCAACAGAGAGGCCATCCGCCGGACTATATCCTATGCGCCAAGGGGTCTAGGTCCCTCACCCTTGCACGCTCCTGCACGGTGCGAGTCTGGACGGTGAAGCAAAAGCAAATCCAAACACACCTGCTGCAGCAAAAGGACAAGACCACTTCCCGGCGATCAGGCCGCAGTACTGCTGACGTCTGAAGAGCTTTCGGACGAACTACGACGTGGAGGGCCCACACCGTAATCCCACATGTAGGTAGTGCGTACAGACCAACGGGCCTCTCAAGTCATCCGTCGAACCACTTAGCATTTTAATTAACCTTCGGGACAACCGTTATCGTTGCCTCGACTTAACCGACCCGCGGTCAACGACAGCAGTCAGGACCACCAGTACATCGGTGCCTGCCCTGTCGTCCCACCAAGTCACTGCGGTTACCAACAAGGTGAACCGTCTCCTTACCTTGTCTCGCGTGTGCTCTTGGTAGAGCTCGAATTTTGCGTGGTTTGGTAACTCTCGCGAGATACGAGCAGGGGCCAAGCACGCCAGTAACGTCGGTCGTACCCTCCCTGTCGTTCCCGACAATATACCGCTCGCGGGCACCGTTGGGTCGCCCGACTTCTTACCTTAAGGACAACCGCTGTCCAGGACCCTATGGCGGCAAGACAAAGTCAGCCTCGAGTGGAGTACAAGGATTACTCCTGGATAGCTCACACTTGAGGTGACTAGGCATAACCCAGATAGGGGCCTTTGGCGGTGTCTGCTTTGTACCGTACCTGTGCAGTTGGATATATTGTATCCGTGTTCACCCCCCTTGAGTGATCACGGCCCGCTACCTAGCCTTAGCTAACAAAGCGCAGGGTTCACTGCTGAATATAAGCATAATTATAATAGGCAGCATAGGATAAGAAAGGTACATCAAGGGCGACAAAATCAGGATATGCAATTGAATAGGATTGTAATCGTAGCAGCAGCAGTAACCATGCCTAGTGCAAGAAAGTACGGAAAAGGTAGGCGATATCAGGGGAAGAGAATGGCTCTGCTTTCCTGGAAGCTCGACGGTAGGGGCAGGGTCGTCGACGAAGTAGTCATACCCGGCAGCGGTGTAGTCGGCAGTAGCAGCGGGGTCAGGAAACAGTAAATACACGGCAATAATATACAAACATATGAATGAAATGGCAGATGAAATGCTAACGGTGTTCTAACGCAGTGCAATGCACGCTGCTCGGAGCGAGAATTCATCCGGGGATGAACTGCCAGCTCCGGCTGATTACCGGACAGGGTGTCCGGAGGGGGAAGGGTTCATGCCGGAGGTATCGTGGACATCCGACAAACATAAGGGGGGGGGTGTGTCCGTGTTAGTTGAACCATTCCGGAAACCTTTCGTGTTCGAAATAAATTCATCCGGGTACTTTTTATCGGTACCGGAAATTATCGACAGACAGCCCGGAGGGGGGGGATGTCGGTGTTCGTTGTGTTAGAGGGCTGTGGTAGACATACGGATAGCGTATCCGTATTCGTTATATTTTTCTCATCAACTTTCATGTATAAAGTTTTTGAATCTGACTTACGGTTTAAAAGATATTCAAAATCAAAGTTTAAATCATTTTAAAAGATTTTCTGGAATTATTTTATTATTAAAACAGTAACATTATCCACAACAGGGTTGACTGGTCAAATCTGACATGGGGTCCCACATGTCAGCCTCTTAGTGATAATAATTCATTTTATTCGAATTAATTGGAGCCATGACCCACATGTCACACTCTCAACAATTACCAAAAATCATTTTTATTAATAAAATGGTAGTGGGGCCCAGGTGTCATACTAACAAGAGCTTAATTAACCAACTAAAATTAGTTTAAGGGCATGGGCCCATCTGTCATACACTATACAACTAATTCAGATTGATTTAACTAAGTACCTAGAAGGCCCACATGTCATTGACATATATTTCTAACCATCTTTTTTAATTTTAATTAGGGGGTGTTTACCCCGTGCCTAACCCGTACGGGCTCACCGGCGAGGAGCAGTGGCACGGCGAGGGCTAGGCGGCCAAGGCCGGGTACGGCAGCCAGACCGGCGCGGCGAGGCCGCGGCCGACCAAGCGCGGGGTCTCCAGGGCGCCGCATCGGCGGGCAGAGCTCGGGAGCTCGAGCTCCATTCTCATGGCGGCCGGGGCGGAACTTAAGCGCGGCTAGGGGAAAGGGGAGGGGGCGCGAGGCCATGGCCACGACCAACAGCTCACAGGGGAGGGGGCGTCGCGGCTGGCCGGGGTAGAGTGGGCGGCGGCTGTGGAGGGCGAGCTCGGGGCGGGGGGAGGGGGCGCATCGTCGGGCGCAGGTCGGGGCGGCGGCGCGCGAGCCCCTGTGCTCAGGAGGAGGAGGCGGAGGGGGCGCGTCGTGGAGGGGACCGGGACGCGGCGCAGGTCGGGGCGGCGTGGGGGGGAGGGGAGCCTCCGGACCTTGGAGGGGGGGCGCCCAGACCGGATCGAGAGGGGGGGGGGGATTCTGTCGGGGGGGGGGTCGGGAGAGAGAGAGAGTCCGAGCGAGAGAGAGAGAGGAGTGGATAAGGGCGGCTCGGCCTCTCCCTCTGTCTAGGCCGACAGGGGCTAAGTGGCTGGCTGGGCCGGCCTGGGTTGGCTGGGCACTAGACCTAGTTAGCCTGGGCCGGCTTCTCTTTTATTTGTAGTTTATATATATATATATTATGTTTCTATTTTGTTTAGCCAACTAATGGTTTTTATAAAATATGTTACTTGTCCCATTATTAATTTTGTGCATTATTATAATGCGATGAAAAGTTCGAGCACCAAATAAAATCGATTTCATTTTATTTAATTACCGAATGATTAAATGGGGTTATCTTAGGCATTGTTTTGATTGGTTTAATATATTCAAATATTAAGACAACATACCAATGCTATTTAAAGATCACCTACTGACTTTTAGGAAATTAATAAAATAGATTGCATAACTTTTGGTTCAAGTTTAATTTTCCACTTTGTTTTAATTCCGAGGGGCAATTTGATATTTAGGAGTTATTGGTTTATTTATTTTAATTGCTTTGGGATCATTAACTACCTTAGGGACATTTCTATATAAGACTGGAATTTGCATCTTTTTGTTGAAGTTGAGTTACCACTCTGATTTGGGATTTTTATTTGGGTTGAGTTTGGACAAGCCATGATCAAGGGTGATCATTATTAGCATAACCATGAGGATTTATCATTAGCACAAGGGAGTACTGTAGTATGACACTGAGGGTGTTACATAAAGATACAATGATGTTGCTATAGTAGTAACAATCATCAAGACCACTAAAAACAGAAGAAAACTAAAAGGAAAACCTAAATTCGTTGCGGGCTGCCTCCCGAAAGCGCTTCTTTAAAGCCATTAGCTAGGCTTAATGCAAATAGATCTAGTCTTTTCAAGAAAATAACTAGCCCGTGTGATGGACTCAAAAGGCAACTTAATCTTTTTCCTAGGGAAGTGTTCCATCCCTTTCTTGAGGGGGAATTGGAATTTTATAATCCCTTCTTTCATATCAATAACAGCACCTACGGTGCGAAGAAAAGGACGTCCCAAAATAATTGGACAAGAAGGTTCACATTCAATGTCCATAATAGTAAAATCAACGGGAACATAGTTGTCATTGACAATGATAAGAACATCATCTATCTTCCCCAAGGGTTTCTTTACGGAAGAATCGACGAGACGAACACCAAAAGAACATGCATCAGAAGGTTTCAACTCAAATATATCATACATTCTTTTGGGCATAACAGAGGTACTAGCTCCAAGATCACATAAAGCAAAGCAAGAAAAGTTATTCAACTTAATTTTAATCATAGGATCCCAACCATCTTCTAGCTTTCTAGGTATGGAGGCTTCTAACCTAAGCTTCTCCTCCCTAGCTTTGATGAGAGCATTAGTGATATACTCCGTGAAGGCAAGATTAAGTGTGCTAGTGTGGGGGTCTCTAGACATCTTGTGAAGGAAATGAATAACTTCAGAAAGAGTGCAATTATCAAAATCAAGGTCACTACTATCAAGTAGAGTGGTAGTGGTGTCCTTTAGGCTCACTTGTTTGGTAGCTTCTATAGTCATAGGAATTTATTCTTCTAAGGTTGAGGTCATAGCATCACCATTAATAGGTCCTATGGGACTAGGGGTGCATTGGGTGCTAAGAGTTTGGATATCCTCAACCACTTGGATAGTAGCAACATTATGGTGTGTAGGAAGGCTGTTAATTCTATCTTCTTCCTCCTTTTACCTAGCCCATCTCTCTTTGAGTTTAGCCATCATCCTAATGTTTTCATTAATTTGCAATTGGATAACATTCATAGGAGTGACCTTCCTCTCCTCAAGGGGAATTAAGAGCAATTGGGAAATTGATGATCAAGGTTTCTTGATCATGAGCAATTAAGCTATTGAAAATGGAGTCATATCGTTGGGAGAATGATATGATGGACACACACCCACCAGAAGTGTTGCAATGTGATCGAGTCACATAAGTTCAACATTGCGATAACTACAACGTAGTGACCAGATCCTTTGACCGTAATGATCATACATAATTACTATCTATGAGGATGCTTTGATTTGTAACCCACCGCCTGGCTGAAATATGATGGCCATAAAGGTGCACTTTGGGTATTCCGAATAGATACGTTAATGAGTATGCAAATAGATCAAAGTGGGATTTGTCCATCCGAGTGGCGGATAGGTACTCTGGGCCCACTCGGTGATATTACATCATAAAGATTGCAATCATGTGACTAGGTCACGAGGGTTTTAATATCACGGGAACGAGTAAACATGTTTGTCGGTAACGAGGATGAACTAGGTATATTGGATACCAACGATCAAACCTCGGAAAAGCATAGTACCATAGGACAGAGGGATAGTGCTCAACGTTAAAGAGATCCAATAACAATGAAGTTTCATTCAATGGAAGCGCAGGGGCCATCTAGGATTGTAACCAGGTCTGATCGATGGTCATTCAAGAGAGTGTCTTGATCATTTTTTCTGTTTCCCGGACCGTACGGTGTCACACTTAAGGGTATTCGTTGCATTAAGGATTGATTCGGGATCACCGGAGAAATAAGAGAGAACACCGGAATTGTTTCCGGTGGAGGCCCGAAATTGTTCTGGGAATTTTGAAAGGTTCAAAATGTTATTTCATATAGTTTTATTATTTAATTATCTGAATTAAATATTAAAATATAATTAAAATGTAAGAAAAAGGCATATGGGCCTAAAGAGGCCCATTAGGGGAAGAGGGAGTCTTCCCCCATGGGCCATGGTGCCATGAAGGCCCCCATGCCCCTAGGCGCATTTCCCCCCTCCCTTTGATTTAGTACCACATGGGAAGTTGAGGGAGGTGTGCCCCCTCCTTGGCCTATATAAGGAGGGGTAGGGTGCCATTTTTTCTTTCATCCAAATTTGAGACAAGTTTCTCATCTCTCTTCCTCCTCTATCCCTCCCGTGAGCGGACTCCTCTTGTTTGGAGTCTGCGCTAGGCTGGGGATTTCTCCACCATACACACGCCATCGTGCTGCTGGAATCGGGATCTGAATCCATCTTCTTTCCGCCGCTCTTCTGGTTCGGATCCCGGAGGGACGTCGGGTACACCGTATGTGTGTAATCCCGCGAGGCGCTACACTTGTGGCGCTACTTCATCGTCGTGGCCGTATCATGGCATATTCACCGACAACCTTCCGACGGGGACGTAATCCCGTCATCGGTCTCAAGGACCGGGTGGCTATCAGAGTCATCGTGGAGCTGCACGGCATCGGGGATTGCCGGTATGACTACATCAACCACATTCATGCGGGAACGTTTCCCGCTTAAACGGCTACATACTGTTATGTGATATATTTCCATATGTTACTTGCATCGCCATAGCATAGGTCTTGGGATTGGGTATCGTAGGTTATGAAAAATTTGTGTTTTCTGGCCCGAACCCCAACAGTGTTATCATTAGCAAGGCTATGTGTAGATCTATTGTACGGATAGAACACATCTAGTATGTGGCATCAATTCAACAATTGTTACCCTCCCACGTGTACTCGTTTAGCATTGCGGCAATGTCCTGCTGAAGCGGCCTCGACCGACCTTACGCGTTTACGTGAGACTGGTTCCACGCTTGACATATGGCTTGTACCATATTAGTGGATGGGGGTGTCTGTCTCTCTAACATTAGCTTTGCGAAGAAGTTTGCAACGGAGGGCCCCGACAGGGGTGTAATAGAGACAATTGCTGAGTTGTTGTGGTTGTATGTTCGTAGGCATAGAAACGGTTCTATCTCTAAAGCCCTAGCAGCCACGTAAAACTTGCAAAAGATAAAGCAAAGGCGTCTAAACTTTAATTTGCAGGGGGCATCATAGTTAGTATGATTTATATTGTTGCAACCTGTTTTGCTAATATGTTAGATATACGACGGTAGCATTATAGGATGATCCCTCACTAATCCAACAAAGTTTCCTTCCTTAGTGAAGCACCATCTGGAAAGTTCTTCATTATGGAGGCATCACGTCTCACACGGGTGTCAGACATTTTTACGTTCACAAGAGATGGGTGGAGCAAGCCTAGCATGTCCAGCAACATGGCCTTGCATACGCAACATATAATCACTAAGGTTATTGTGGCGAGCCTGGCATATGCGGATACGGCCTCGGGACACAAGAAACCGAAAGGTCGAGCATGAGTCACATAGATGATGTGATTAACATGGTGGCCTACCTTGAGAATATACTGATGGTCGTGTCACACGAGGGAGTTATAGTTCTCAAGGATCGTGTAATCACTTAGAATAAACTATGAGGGATGTTTTTCTGAGTGGGAGTTCCAGAATTGTTTTAAAACACGAACTCCATATTATGAACTTAATCTTCATGTCTTAGCAAATATCAAATGTAGATAATGTCATACCCAAATGTTTAACATTATGGCTCTTTTAGTGTGATATAGAACTTAAGGAAAATGGGTCTTACTTCATTGATTGTTACCAACACCATTAGAGACATACTCATTAGTAATAACTTACTAAACACAATACGAGAACTGCTAGGAGATACACCAGATAACTCCGTAATTAAGGAAGATGATGATGAGCATCGTACTCACCGTCACTTATGAATGATTGTCCAATACACCATACTTCATTCTATGAATCTGAATTGTGAATGCATGTTAACGAACACGTATGACGTGCTAGGTGAACTTGAAAGCACTAGGTCACAAATCAAAGTAATGGAATATGAGTATATGGCCGGGGTTTCTTTCAACCATGGTGGAAGGAACAACCTGCCGAGAAAGTCACATGGAAAATGTATAAGATACATGAACACCTTGTGTATAACTTGGACTACTGAATGACTGGTTACTTTGCGATAACTGGGGAGTTGCATTCGCTTCCTCCCAGCTACAAAGACCACATCTAGACTATGTCATGAAGGAGAATCGTTCACCTGTCATGAGTTCAAGGTTAAAGTTGTAAACTTTAAAGGTAGAACCAATGCTGGAATAGTCATTGACGGAGAAGGTATATTTGATATAAAAGTTATAAATGTCTTTCCCCACAAAATACTAATTGCGGTTGATTAAGTATTTTATGCTTGAAATTACTTCTTATAGAGTGTCTTAGAAGGGATGAGGTGACAACGTGTGCTGGCGATAATCAAGATAGTTGATGGTCGACAACGCTTTCCCTCTACATCTATCATTAGATTAATATATGAATAAATTTATGATTGTTTGAATGTGAACATTATTAGTGTGTTTTGCATATCGCGAAGAAAATTATTCATATTAGTGAGAAACAAGTCAGTTGTTCTCCTTTTATGAATGATATCTTTTATGGTCACATTATGGTTATGAAAGGGTTATTCTTATATTGATTATAGTAGTTTGATCATTTATGAGAAATATTGCAATGCCAAGAAATTATCCAAACTTAATAATGACACTACAGTTTAAGTCATGAATGGTTTGATGAAGTCTTAGGATACTTGATCTCTTGACACATGCAAACCATGCCTTTTTAGGTGAGATGACTAAAACCTCGCGTTCTGGTAAAACAGAGTGTGTACTGATTGTTGAATACCATAAATAGTGATGTATCGTATTTCAACATGTAGTGAATTTCATTATTTCGTGAACTTCATATGTGGACTTAGATGAATATGCGTATTCACTAATGAAACATGAGTCTGAAATAATTTGATCTGATCAAAGGGATTTCAGAATGAAGACAGGTATTAAATTAATAAGAAAAACAAGTCTCTACGATCTGATCAAAGTGACAAATGTTTTGAGTTAGCCTTGCGCATATGGACTTGTGTGAAAGTTGTTCCACAAATTAGAATGCTTGGAACACTTCAATATTGCTGATGTGGCTGAACATTGTAATCATACTCTATTGAATAGTGTATGGTCTAAGTTATCTCTTACCAAGTTACGTTATTATTGTTTAGAGTTATTAATTTAATATGCAAACACTCACTTCAGTATAGGGAACCATCTGAGTTCGTGGAAACCAACACTATATATGTTATGGTGTGTGTTATGATTTGTAGTGTATCCTTAGACAACTATGGATACATCTTTCATAACTAGAACCAAAGGAGCAAAACTTGTATTGCTAAGTTTGGTGTTTGTCAAGAATTGTTCTTGATAAAATGTGGTAATGGAAGAAAAGTGAAAGTTCAACCAAGGTAATTGACCTTGGATGCGATGTCAGAGTAACGCAAGGGAATATGTTCCGGAAGAAAATCACTACAATTAGAGGAGAAACTAATGATAATGATCATGATGTTTTGATGGAAGCTTTTACTGAACAAAGTAGGATTCAAGAATACATATTTGCCCCTTGTGTGCAAAATGGTATTCATGATTCACTTGTTAATGGAACAAGACAACCTACGAACTACGAAGAAGCGATGGTGGTCCTAAGTACGAGATATGACTATGAGTCATGAAATCCTACATTGCTTTACATTTAAGATTATTTGAATCTTATCAAGTAAGGAGGTTACTTCATATTCCCAATAACTTCATGGTTATAAGGAATAAATGTGAACATCAAAGAATAAATCAAGATCGATTTGTCTCAAAGAATGTTTCCGAAAAATTCAAAGGGTTGACTACAATGTGTAGCGATGCTTGGGACAATGGGATTTTCACTACGATTGATCCAAATTGCTATCAATACCGTGACTTCCTCAAACTCCGCGTTTGAGGAAGTGTTGTAAATGGTACAACAAGAAGGTTTTGAAAACATATGGATACTAGTGTCTCGTAATTTGAATTCTCAATTTGATGGATGATCAAAGTGATTTTGGACTTAGCCAAAATATTGAGAAACATGCATTCACATGAAACTGAGTGGGAGATGAATAGTTTCCTAAACTTAATATGTGGACGATATATTTTGAGTGGGAGCTATGGGAGAATTATCCTAGTCTTATATGTGTCTGACATATTTGAGTGGGACATATGTGGATGTTATCCTTAACTTATATGTGACTGACATATTTGAGTGGGATCTATGTGAGTGTTATCGTGAACTTAATATGTGCATGACATATTTGAGTGGGAGCATGACAACATTCTCATATATGGATAACATATTAAGAATGGTGTAGTTGGTATTAATGATTATTGTAATCTTTCATGAATAAAGTTAAGCATTGAAAATCTATAAAGATAGATAAATGTGTTTAATAACATTTAGTTAGAATACTTTCCTGGATAAGATTATGAAGGAGTTCAGAATGGGACAAGTCAATAAGTAGTTCTTACTTGTATATATCCAAGAGAAGTATCGAGTTGATCTCAGTACAAGAACAATGGTTAAATAAAGAAAATAAATGGATGTACTACATCCTCTATGCCTCTGTCATAGGTTCTTTCATATAAAACCAGAGTTATGTACTCGACATAATGTGACCCAAGTTCTTAGTAATAAGAACATGTTGTGATATGATCTATGAGTAAATCATTGAACAAAGAGTTAAGTTTATCCTTCGGTATCTAGAGAGAACGGAGGATACATCTCAAATTTGTAAAGGATAGTGGACTTGACCATAAATGTTATGCTGGTTCAAGTTCTAACACTAACCTCGAAAATTGAGATATCATACTAAGAAATGCCTAAGTTGAAAGAAACATGGTTAGACATCAAAGTTGCATACGATGCACTAAATATTAAAATTACATTGATGTGGCTGCTTTAGAAGTGGCCGGAGTTATAATTTGTCTGGAGAAGTTTGACTTCTGACTAAGTGAGTTTTTAGTGTGCATGACTAAGTGAAGGTCCTCGTGACCCACCGGATGTCATTGCTGAAACACAACAAACGAAGTCTCACTCTACCGCCAGATATATATACCTCATCATTATAAAGAATAATGAAGGAATGTCAAACTAGGTGACATTAATGTTTTTCAAAAGACATACGGATCTGAATGGTACCCAGACCGTTGATACAACCTTTTCCACATGCAAGCATGATCAATGACCATATACTTGATATGGATTATGATCCACAGAAAATGCAGCTAGATTATTTGTACTGTAGTGCAAGTGGGAGAATGTTGGGAATGTGCCCTAGAGGCAAATAAAATATGTTTTATTGGCATATTCCATAAGTTCATAATATGTTTTGTACTATGCTATAACTGTATTAAGAGGAAACATTAATACACGTGTGGAATAAAACAACCAGGTCCCTAGTTATCTCTAGTATACTAGTCCATTAGGCAATTGATGATCAAGGTTTCCTGATCACGAGAAAATAAGTTGTTGACAATGGAGTCGTATCGTTGGGAGAGTGATATGATGGAAACACACCACCATAAGTGTTGCAATGTGATTGAGTCACATAAGTTCAACATTGCGATAACTACAACGTAGTAACCAGATCCTTTGACCGTAATGATCATACGTAATTACTATCTATGAGGATGCTTTGATTTGTAACCCACCGCTTGACTGAAATATGCTGGCCATAAAGGTGCACTTTGGGTATTCCGAATAGATACGTTAATGAATATGCAAATAGATCAAAGCGGGATTTGTCCATCCGAGTGACGGATAGGTACTCTGGGCCCACTCGGTGATATTACATCATAAAGATTGCAATTATGTGACTAGATCACGAGGGTTGTAATATCACGGGAACGAGTAAACATGTTTGTCGGTAACGAGGATGAACCAGGTATATTGGATACCAACAATCAAACCTCGGACAAGCAAAGTACCATAGGATAAAGGGATAATGCTCAACGTTAAACGGATCCAAAAAAGATGAAGTTTCATTCGATGGAAGCGCAGGGACCATTTAGGATTGTAACCAGGTCTGATCGATAGTCATTGATCAAGAGAGTGTCTTCATCATGTCTGTTGTTTCCCGGAACGTAGGGTGTCACAATTAAGGGTATTCGACGCATTAAGGATTGATTCGGAATCACCGGAGAAATAAGAGAGAACACCGGAATTGTTTTTGGTGGAGGCCAGAAATTGTTCTGGGAATTTTGAAAGTTTCAAAGTGTTATTTCATAATGTTTACATATGTTTTATTATTTAATTATCTTAATTAAATATTAAAATAGAATTAAATATAATTAAAATAGAAGAAAAAGGCATATGGGCCTAAAGAGGCCCATTAGGGAAAGAGGGAGTTTTCCCCCATGGGCCATGGCGCTATGAAGGGGCCCATGCCCCCCTAGGCACATTTGACCGCTCCTCCCTTTGGTTTAGTACTACATGGGAAGTTGAGGGAGGTGTGCCCCCCTCCTTGGCCTATATAAGGAGGGGTAAGGTGCCCTTTTTTCCTTCATCCAAATTTGAGACAAGTTTCTAATCTCTCTTCCTCCTCTCTCCCTCCCGTGAGCGGTCTCCCCTTGTTTGGAGTCTTCACTAGGTTGGGGATTTCTCCACCATACGGACGCCGTTGTGCTGCTGGAGTCGGGATCCGAATCCATCTTCTTTCCGCTTCTCTTCTGGTTCGGAGCCCGGAGGGACGTCGGGTACACCGTATGTGTGTAATCCCGCGAGGCGCTACACTTGTGGTGCTAGTTCGTCGTCGTGGCCGTATCGTGGCGTCTTCACCGACAATGTTCCGACAGGGACGTAATCCCGTCATCGGTCTCAAGGACCGGGTGGCTATCGGACTCATCGTGGAGCTGCGCGGCATCGGGAATTGCCGGTACAACTACATCAACCATGTTCACGCGGGAACATTTCCCGCTTAAATGGCTACATACTGGTATGTGATCTATTTCCATCCGTTACTTGCATCGCCATAGCATAGGTCTTGGGATTGGGTATCATAGGTTATGAAAATTTTGTGTTTTCTGCCCCGAACCCCAACACGGTGCTTGTAACCGCGGTTGCAAAGATTATTTACTTTGCGCAAACTGCTTTTTAATGCAGTTGTCTGTTGCTTTGGGTTTACACTTTGGGTGGGATTCACAACTTAATACCAGCGATATGTTCTGGATAGATATATGAAGGTGGATGATTAGTACTAGATGCAGTTGGATTTCAGTCTACTTATTTTGGCGTACCGCCCATGCTTTTGAGCCTTTTCCTTTCTTTGTAGCATCGTTAGCATTGCGATGCGTTTTTAATCCTGTCAATTGCCCAGTTGTGATTTGTTTACCTCGCATAGCAGTTTTATCGTCTTTTGGGAGAGAGACATCACTAGTGAACATCACGGGACCCCGGTCCATATTCTCATCACTGTTTACACGCTCTTTTATTTTCTGCTTTTACTTTCTAGTTGCTATCACCATTATCATTATCCCTTGCGTTTGATCCTTTGTAAACAATAAGACCGAAGAGATTGACAACCTCTCTGAACTTCGTTGGGAGCAAAGTTATTTGTGTCATGTGCAGGTCCAGGTTAAGAGAGCAATATCTCAAACAGTGTGTTGCTCGCTTCACCATCTACTTATCACTATCGGAGTCCTACTGGTTCGATACTCAACCTCGTTATCTTCACTGTGGGAAATTTGCTGCTATCCTACATCTCACCTTCCACTTGGGGTAACCAATGAAGGGCGGGAAACCATTATCATCATCTCGCGCATCAAATGTTGCATTAAGTTTTGTCATGCCACATCCTTGTTGACATTATATTTTGATAAGTAAGTTGTTTGCTCCGGGTGTTGCCAAGCAAGCCACATTTATCTGAGCATGAGAGCCGTGCCAAACTTAGCCCAATCCATGACTCCCAGGCCGCCGAGCTGGTTCAGACGTCAAAGGAGGCTCCATCTGACACGACATTGGCTGCCCGTGCAGGAGCTCTCTCCAGACCAAAGACAATCACGGCAGATGACGAGGATTAACCTCGGCAAATCCCATGGTTAGGAACCCTGGGTTAGATCGTAGAGGAGATGTGAAGGTTGTTGATACTCATCGTCTAACAGGAGAAAGCACTTCTTGCTCGATTTTATTATAATGGAGGCGATTAAAGTGGAGGTCAAGGCGAGATTGCTCAGGACCGAAAGTGTTTCCTAGAATATGTGATGCCCTAGACGTCCCCTCTCCCAGCCTTTATATACTAGGATGGGTCGCAAGGAGTCCGTCTAGGTTTACAGAAAGGTATTCCTAGTCTATCTTCAGACTTGGACGCCAAGTCACGGTTTCCATGATCGTCAAGGACTCCTTATGGTGGTTGCCTCGAGTGGGCCAGGTGTGGGCCGGTCGAGGCTTCTAGTGGGCCCTCTAGCTTAATATGCAGCAGGTACCCTCATCTGTAAGAGTCGTGGGGTCACCCCCTCGTTAGTAGCCCCGAGTGCCTGGGGGACTCGAAGAGTAGAGCAGGGATTCGAACCCATAATTGTCTTCAAGCATGCAGCGCAGCTGCGAGTCGTCGGCTGTTAGCCACAAAGGATAGTTTATTCGAGGGATGATAAGCTAGAGAGGCCTAAGGTAGTCGACTGGTCGAGCCTTGGTGAATTGGTAGCAAACACCTCAAAACCGCAAGATCAAGCCGCGTCCCTCGACACGAACTTGGAAAACAACCGGTGCCTAGAAATTCCATGCCTCTGTAGGTCTTATAGGATCAATAGCCTTGACACGTCCGTCATTGGCTCAACTTCTCCATGCATTGAGCATGGGAATACATCGGGAGTGAAGTCGCATCTATGGAAAGTCCCGGCCAGGCCGACTGCGCGGCGGGTTCTTACCTACGCGCTAAGCTTGCGCGGCATCTGGGGTGTAGTGTATCGCCGCCCATGCATCATTTTTCTG
Source organism: Bromus sterilis (assembly GCA_950022295.1). Classification (NCBI taxonomy): domain Eukaryota; kingdom Viridiplantae; phylum Streptophyta; class Magnoliopsida; order Poales; family Poaceae; genus Bromus; species Bromus sterilis. Next base: position 237,714,935 of record OX465599.1, on the reverse strand, counting down.
AGGCGCGGAGCCTAATTTAGACATGCATCCACTTGGAAAGTAAATCAAGTGGAAGAATAGTGGTCACTCACAGAGTATTGATGAGCTCAGGCAAGGATTCGATGAGAGCCGCACCCAAGCGGATGGTCATCGAGTGGGCTGATCACGTAGGCACCCATATGACACTTTGAGTGCTTGGGCGGATTGTTCTATTGGATGTTTTGACCCAGTCCTGCCTTCTTGTGCGAGTAATTACTCGAGCACTTCATCATGTTCTGGGTGAGGGAGCACCCGAACTCTATAGATGTATTAATCCTTGGTGGGGCGAGTGAACACTGATACGTCCACAATGCATCACTATTTTATGTCGTATTTCACCCCTATTCATTGATACATTTCATGTTATGATGTTATTCTTATGTTATTTTGGCTTGTTTTACACAGTTTGCAACTTTCCGATGCCGAAGCAGCAGACGCAGAGGTGCTGAATCAGAAGACCTCCAAATTACCTTAAAATCGACAGAGGCTGTTTTCCAGAAGAATGATGGGGACACACAAAACGGGAACCAGAGGGGGCCACCAGGTGCCCCCCTGGCGCGGCGCCCACAAGGGGCGCGCCGGGTGGCCGCCTGGACTTATGGGGCCACGCCAGGCTCCCCCTCTAGCCTATTTATCCATCGCCGTCCGAAAACCCTAAAAAGAGAGGAGTTTTGCGAGTTCCTCCGCCGCTCCGTGGCGGAAACCTACAGAGAAGAAAAGACATCTCCGGCGGGCAGATTCCACAGGGGAGAAAACCTCCCGGAAGGGGAGATCATCACCATCGTCATCACCATCGTCACGGGCATCATCGAGATCATCATCAACATCATCCCCAACATTAGCACCATCTCCACCACCATCCTATCTCATCTCACAATTGAAACTTGTGTTGTAATCCGTACTATCTATCCTCTCTACTCTATCGGTGTTGATTATTACTTTGTGGTGAATACTATTGAGTTTTGTTGGAGAAATACTATTATGTCCAGATTGTTTATCATCTATTTATCACCACTGATCATGATCTCTTTTATGTCTTGTGAGTAGTTACTTTAGTTCTTGAGGACATGGGAGAAGTCTAGTTGTTAGTAGTCATATGATGTTGAAGTAATATGTGTTGTTTGATATTTAAGTTGTGTTGTTATTTTTCTAGTTGTGTTGTGTGAGTCCAACACACAACACTTTGCCTTGCTAAGGACCTAGGGGAATGCATTGTGTATAAAGAATGCTTACGGTGCATTGCCGGAGTGACAGAAACCTGAACCCCAGTTTGCACACTTTTGCACAAGGGAATAATGGATCCTTGATCGTATTGTTGTGGTTAGGCTTGTGCCTTAATTTCTACCTTGTATTTGCAGATTCTTGCAAGGGGTTTAATCATAAGAGTGCACTTATCTTGGTCTAGAAGGTGTACTAGTATAGATCCACCCACTCAACACTTATCAACACAACACATAGTATCGATACGGAATATGGCGAAAGAACGTGACTATCTCTCCCGTGTGTCCTCAAGAACACTTTAGCCTTTATAAGTTCAGTTGCTAGGCTTATCCTTTGATCAAAAGGATTGGGCCACTTGTTGCTTTTTTTTACCTTCTTGTTGCTTATACCGAAAACACCTAAAAAGTTATCTTTCAGTGCCTGCAGTTATTTCTTTGCCAAAGTCACTTACCAATACCTTTTAGTCCTCGTTGGGTTCAACACTCTTATTTATCGAAAACTCTACAATCGATCCCCTACAGTTGAGGGTCATCAAACACTCGAGTACGTTGAAGCCTGCGGGGTGAGGGAGCACCCGAACTCTATAGACATGATTGTTCTTGATGGAGGGGAGTGACCACTCGCGTCCTCAGGGCTTGATCCTTGCTCTGGTTTTGTGAAGACGGGGCGCTCCCGATGGGAGTAAATTTTTGAAAATGCGGTCAAAAGTTTGGAGGAGGAAACTATGGAATCTTTCAACTATTCTGCTTTCTGCAATGACTTGTCCTAAATCAATCTTTTCTGGGCTGCTACAATGTCAAATTTTGCAATAATGCTGCTGATGACGCGTTTGATGACGGGGGCTTGTTTGTGAATCGTCACATCGTCCGTGTAGTAATACTGACACCCTGTGGTGCTGCGGTCGTTTGGGTTTCCGATGCGTGTATGGGAAACGCGCGAGTATTTGATGACTTCACTTAAATATTTGCAAAATGCAAAGAGGCATCTTGCCTTGGACTCTTTGCCGTCTCGCGTTCCAGTCTTGGTTTAATGATGGAGCCGCTTGGACTCCTACGCAATTTCCTTGCTTTCCCCTTTGTCCTGGGCTATAAATAACTATTGATTGTATTTGTTCGACACTTTTTTTCTCACTACCCTTTCATCTCTTTTCCGTTTCGGTAGAGCACCAAGGCGCATTGGTCGTCGACGTCCTTCTTGCGGTATGGCTCGTCGAGGTCGTGGCCGGCGTGGTCGTGGCGGCTTCATGCTGCGTTCCTCCTGTCGTGGTCTTGGAGGGGCGACCACGGCACCTCCTTCTTCCTCCGAGGAGGAGGGTGTCTCGCGCTATGATTTCCTGATGAGCATTCTTAGCCGAACTTCTACCCGAATTCCTCTTCCATCTTATTTTTCATCCATTGTTTCTGAGCTCTGTCTGCGGGGTCTTTGGATCCGGCTCCAGGGGTGTTCTTGCTCTCCTGTGTGGATAGAGCTTGAGGTTGATGGCTCTTTCTTGGTTTTCTTGGGCCTGGTTGGAGGTCGTTTTCTCGCCGCCTGAATTTGCGTGCTGGGGACAGCCTCTGTTGTTGGTTTGATGGTGAATACACTCTCACCGTTTGTGCTTTTGATGCCGGTGGCAATCGTCTGGATCTGTACTGGGAGGAGTCAAGTAGTGGTAACTCTGGCGAGTCGAGGAGTACGTCGGTTTCTTCTCCCACGGCTTCATCTTTCGCCGATTCCTCGCCTGGCGGTGCTTGCTCTTCTAGTTCTTAGGAGGAGTCGAACGTCAAGCCGTCGAGCAAGAGAGTGCGGCGATAGGCAGGGTCACCAGGCTCAGGAAGGTGGCGAGTGGATCCTTGCAGACTTAGTTGTACTTTTTTTGTGATGATGCTCGTCAAGATGTGGACCAAAGTGTCAATTATATTAGTATGATCACACATGTAGAAGTCGTAATTCCTTGGGATGGTTGGCCTGGTAGTCTTGTGATAGCTGTTCGAGTGCCTTAACTTGTAATTTTTTATGTAAAGCGGAGAACTTTGTACTGGACCTTATGTCTCTCTGATATGTAATGGGAAACTGCCTTCGGGTGCTTGTCCTTGTAATGAAAAACTTCAGAATTTTTTCCTTATAATGGGACTGCCGCCAAGTGCTTGCCCTTGTAATGAAAACTTCAGATGCTTGTCCTTGCTGTTAGGCCTGTAATAATATTGGGTGCTCGGTAGCGCTCCCGATGGGAGTATCCCCCGAGGCTATATGTTCGATTCATAGAGTCGGGCATAGGCTTAAACTGACCCGCTTTAAGTTTGCTCTGCTGTTCTGAAAAACTCACCGGGTGCGCGGTAGCGCTCCCGATGGGAGCAGCCCCCGAATCTTTAGGTGATAAATTGTGATCGGGTGAAGACTTTAGAAACTATCCTGCCCAGTGGCTGTCTTGGATCCTCCTTATGATCCTGATTTTGTGTCTTCGAAAGGTGAAGAGTTGCTTCTCTTGTCATCATCGCGAGGGGAAGCGGCGTGGCTTTGGTAGTGCGACCGTGGGATACCTTGGGGACTGCACTAGTGTCCTTTTCATGCTTTTAGGTGTGGTTGTGGGTCGCGAGTCCTTAGGTTTTATGTTGTCGCGTAAGAGAAAAGCGTCTCTCGGGGGGAGTCCGTGCTCGAGCCCCCGAGTGCTTAAGTTAAGTCATCGCGTAGGCGAAAAAAATGTCTCTCGGGGGGAGTCCGTGTTCGAGCTCCCGAGTGCTTAAGTTAGGTCGTCGCGTAAGCGAAAAAGCGTCTCTCAGGGGGAGTTCATGATCGATCCCCCGAGTTCTTAAGTTAGGTGGTCATGTAAGCGAAAAAGCGTCTCTTAGGGTAGTTCGTGCTCGATCCCCCGAGTGCTTAAGTTAGGTCGTTGCGTAAGCGAAAAAGCATCTCTCGGGGGGAGAGTCCGTGCTCTAGCCCCAAGTGCTTAAGTTAGGTTTTCGCGTAAGAGAAAAAGCGTCTCTCGGGGGGAGTCCGTGCTCGAGCCCCCCGAGTGCTTAAGTTAGGTCATCGCGTAAGCGAAAAAGCTTCTCTCGAGGGGAGTCCGTGCTCGAGCCCCCGAGTGCTTAAGTTAAGTTTTCGCGTCAGAAAAAAAGCGTCTCTCGGGGGAGTCTGTGCTCGAGCCCCCGAGTGCTTAAGTTAGGTCGTCGCATAAGCGAAAAAGCGTCTCTCGGGGGGAGTCCGTGCTCGAGGCCCCGAATGCTTAAAATAAGTCGTCGCGTAAGCGAAAAAGCGTCTCTCAGGGGGAGTCCGTGATCGATCCCCCGAGTGATTAAAATGGTGTCGTCTAGGCAACACATTCTTTATTGCTTCAAGTTTTTACATAAGTTTCCAGTCGATGCTGCTGCCAATCTTTGCGTTGCTGGGGGATGTTGCCAAGTGAGTAATCTATGGGTAGAAGAGGCGCAAGTTTGCCACGTTCCATGGGTTTCCCACGTCTTCGTTGGTCTTCGGGTTCTTTAGTCTGTATGCTCCTCCTCCTATGACCTCAGAGACTATAAATGGTCCTTCCCACTGTGGGGCGAGCTTGTGGACCTTCTATTGTATTATTCGCAGGACGAGATTGCCTTCTTGGAAAGTTGTTGTTCGCAGGAGCCTTCTTTGATAAGTGCGTAGCTTGTCTTGGTATCCTTCTGACCTTGCGAGAGTTGTGTCCCTTGCCTCATCTGCGATGTCTTTGTCGTCTTCGAGTTCGTCTTCTGCTTCTTCCTCTTCATATTTGGGGAGCTCCGAACTTAAGGTCGTGCGGCAGTACGGCTTCCGCTCTATATACCAAGAAGAATGGCGTGTACTGGGTTGAAGCATTGGGAGTGGTTCGCAGGCTTCATAGGACTGCGGGGAGTTCTTCTATCCAGTTGTCTGCGGCCTGCTCAAGTGGTGCGAGGAGCCGTTTTTTTGATTCCGCCGCATACGAGGGCATTTGCTTTTTCTACCTGGTCGTTGGATTGCGGGTGTGCGACTGAGGCATAGTTGATTTTGATGCCCAGCTCCTGGCAAAAGTTCTGGAATTCTGCTGCTGTGAAGTTTGTTCCGTTGTCCGTGATGATGTTGTGCGGCACACTGAATTGAAAAATGATTGACTTGATGAAGTTGACTGCTATGAGGGTTGTCGAGCTGGTGGTTGACATTGCTTCAATCCACTTGGTGACTTGTCGACTGCTACCAGGAGGTGTGTTCTTCCGCCTTTTGTGGAATTCTTGAGTGGGCCTACCATGCCGAGCCCACATGTGGTGAAGGGCCATGATAGGGGTATAGTCTTTAGCTCGGATACTGGAGCGTGGGGACGGCTGGCAAACTTTTGACAGGCGATGAAGCGTCGCATGATGTCTTCCGTGTTTCGCATTGCGGTTGGCCAGTAGAAACCCGCTCGGAAGGCTTTGGCCATGAGTGCGCGGCTGCTCCCGTGGTTCCCGCGGGTTCCTTCGTGGATCTCGAGTAGTAGGGCTTTGTTTTCTTCCTCTTTGATGCATTTTTTGGAGTACTTGGGAGATGCTGTGCTTGTAAAGTTGTCCATTGATTATAGTGAATGCCTTCGATCATCGGCTGATTCGTCGGGCTTCTGTGACATCTTGCGGCAGGGTGCCTTGTATCAGGAATCTGAGGAAGGGTCTTGTCCAAACTGGGCTTTCGATTCCTGCTGGCTCACCCTGATCGACTGCGTTGTTGGCTTCTTCGTCGGCGACTGGATCTGCTGCTACTACCTGTGCGGGCTCGGTTGTGCTGGCACCTTCTGTGGCTTCCCCTGGTACGGGTGGCTTGGTTATGATCGATCTTTGGCCGATGCTCTCGAGGAAGACTCCTGGAAGGACTGGTCCTTGGGTTGACCCGATGCTGGCGAGCTCATCTGCCTCTGTGTTGGTCGCTCTGGTGATGTAGTTGAGCTTGCATCCATCGAATTCTCCTTCTAAGATGTTGTACAGCTTCTGGTAGGCTGACATGTTGTCTGCGACTGCATCACAGTCCTTCATTGTTTGCTGGACGACATGGTTGGAGTCGATGTAGGTTACGAGGCGAGTGCCGCCGCAGGCCTTTGCCATGCGCATGCCGTGCAGTAGCGCCTCGTACTCCGCTTCGTTGTTTGACTCCTTGCTAAACTTGATCTGGCGTACGTATTTGATCGTATCTCCTTTGGGTGAGATTAGCATGAAGCCTGCTCCAGCCCCTTGGTGCCTTTTAGACCCATCGAAGTGTTGGATATATGCTCTAGAGGCAAATAATATATGATTATTCCAATATATCTAAGCAAGTTCATAACCAGTTTCATACCGTGCTAGAACTGTGTCAGTGAAACACTGATACAGGTGTGGTATAGAAACCCCCATAGTTCCTAGTTAGCCTCTACATCGATAACTAGTTCATGGTCAACATGATGGTCGTGGTTTCGCGGTCATGGACAATTAAGTCTCTTGACTATGAGGTCACCTCACTGATTAAGTGACGTGATGAACATTACCCAAAGTAAGCATTACAGCATGATCAAATCTTGTGAAGGTTCAGTGCTGTAATTACAGAACGTGGTAGACCGTTCCTTTGACCGTGAGTACGTGCATAATTGCTATCTTCCCGGATGCTTTGACCTACATCCCACCACCTGACTGAAATATGCGGGTCATAACGGTTGTATCTTGGGTATTCCGTGGAGATATGTTGAGGAGTATTGTTTACAAGAGCGGGATTTGTCAATCCATATGATGGATAGATACTCGGGGCCCACTCGGTGAGATTCCATCCATAAAGCTGTGCAGCGTGTGACAAGGTCACGGGGATGAATATCACGGGAACGAGTGAATAAGGATTTGTTCAGAACGAGGTTGAACCAGACATAGGATGTCATTGATCGAATCTCGGAACAATCCAGTATCGCTGACAAAGGGAAGCTATACGGCGTAAGGTCCAATCGGTGTTTGATATCCGGAATGCACAGGGGTCATTATGGGCATCCAGGTCCCGCTGATGATCATTGACCGTAGCCTCATCTCGGTCATGACTGGAGTGTTCTCGGACCGTAGGGTAACACACTTAAGGGATCAATGAAATCGGAGACCTTTTTCAGAACCATCGGAGTAACCAGAGAATAAAGGAAACGACATCGGAGAAGTACCATGTTGAACCGGCGGCCACTAGCATGCATGCATGCGTGCCCTAGCCACCACGCACTCATGGGGCATGTGGGATTAGTCCCACATCGCCTGCGGAGGCTACCGCGTACCCCCTTTGCCCCTATATATAGATATGGTGGGTAGCCCTTTTTTAACACAGAAAATTCAAGAAAAATACAGATAAATTCTGTAGATCTCTCTCTCTCCCTATTTCTCCCTCCTATGAGTGGACTCCCCTTGTTTGGAGTCTGCACTGGGTTGGGGATGTCTCCACTATACGCACGCCGTCGTGTTGCTGAAACTCTGGTTCCGGAGGTCTTCTTCCGCCACCTCCGCTGGATCGGAGAACGGAGGTCGTCATCGAGTCTCGTATGTGTGCGAGTACTACGAGGTGCTACACGTGTGGCACTACACCCATCCGGGTGCTCAACACAGCCAGGGGGCTGTGAAACTTGATCGGCTACATCAACCACGTTTGCGGGAACGTTTCCCGCGCAACGGACTACACCCCGAGGTATGTTATTTCCGCACTCATTTCCGTTACGGTAATACGGCTAGCTAGATCTTGGGTTATGGGAACGCTAGTTAGAAAAATTTGTGTTTTCTGCTGCAAACCCCAACAGTGGTATCATGAGCTAGGTCTATGCTTAGTATTACTGTACGGATAGAACACATCGGGGATGTAAGCGTTGATTGTATGGTTGTTACCCTCCCACGTGTACTTGTTCACATCTGCGGCATTGTTTGATGAAGCGGCCCCCGACCGACCTTACGCGTACGCTTACGCGAGACTGGTTCCACGCTTGACATGCGGCTTGTACCGTATAAAGTGGCTGGGGGGTGTCTGTCTCTCTACTTTAGCGGATGTGGCATTTGCAACGGAGGGACCCGTGCGGCGTGTAATAGAGACAATCGTATGGTTGACGTTGTGGTTGACTCGTAGGTTAAAACCTGTTTAACTATGAAAGCCCTAGCAGCCACGTAAAACTTGCAATATACAACTAGACAGTCTAAACCTTGTATTGCTAAGTGGGGGCTATCATTCGTTTGTTTGTGATGTAGCAATAGCTTTGCTATGTGTTACTAGTAAGTAGTAATCGTCATCATAAAATAAACTAAAATGGAGACACTGTAGACTTAGTGTTTCCATAGATCAGACATCTTAAAACTTGCTAGTATTGGATACACGACGGTAGCATGTGATAAGATGATCCCTTAACAAAGCCAAACACAAATATTCTACCGAAGTGTGCACCGCCTGGAAGGTTCTCCCATATGGCTTGATGCTCCGTACATACCGGAATTCAATGGAGTTCGCATGAGGTTGGGTTCGGCAAGCCTGGCATATGCAGATATGGCCTTGCTGAGCAGCATATAACATGGAGGTTAATTTGGCGAGCCTAGCATATGCAGATATGGCCTCGGAATACTAGAGATCGAAAGATCGAGCATGAGTCACAGTACATATAAGATAATGTGATCACACAAGTTGTTTTCTACCTTTGAAACTGACCCGTCGGCCGTGTGATATTCGAGGTCGGGCAGTGAATCTGGATCATGTAATCACTAAACTTCCTAGGGATGAATTGTTTTAGTGTGAGCTCATTTATAATATGATTATATGAACTCATTGTTGTGAACTAGTCTTAATTGTGTTCCTTGCAATTATGTTTGTAGAAAATGGATAATACCCAGTACCTTGAAATGGTTTCCTTCTTACATGGTGAAAGACTTAAATAAAATGGGTCAAACTTCATTAGTTGTTATTTACGCCTTAGAGCCGTGCTCAAGAGAATCAACCTTTCATTCTTAACTAAAGAGCCTGTGGGAAACCCTCCAGCAAACGACATGGATGCACAAGCAGCGATTGATTATCAGTATCGTCGAAGGACATATGCCATAGCTAAGGGTATCATAGAAACCAGCATTCCGCAACCTTTGCGTGAGGAGTATGCTGATTTGGATACATACGATATGATCGATGAGCTGAAGTCATCAAACTTGCATCGGTTTAGAGTTTCCAGATTTGAGTTAGAAAGTGAGTTTCTCTCTACAAAGATGGAAGAAGGCTCTTGCCTGAAGGCACACTTGGCCAAGATGCATGAGATACATCTGAGCCTCGTAGATGACTTTGACTATGGAACCACACATGAGTCTGTGATATACACGGTGTTACACTCGCTTCCACCAAGCTATACAGACCATGTCCATGGCTATGTCGGCAGAGGTGAAAGCCTCGAGTTCTATGACTTCATGGATAGACTCCAGTACCTGGAGGTTGAACCCATTGAAGGAGAAGTTGTTTATGGAGAAGGTATATACTTGATATACTTTATAAATGCTATTCCCTTATACAACATTTGCAGTAAATTAGTATCTGATACTTATTCTGTTTTATGAAAACAGGACCTGCCGTTGCATGGACAGGAAGAGGTGAAATAGAGGATTGATGGATATCAAGTCAGTTGATGGCCAGCATGGATTCCGCCGAGACATCTATCATAGGAGATACTTAGAGTATTAGATAAATCTTATGTAATCATTATAGTATGAACACTTAGTTGTGTGTCTTGCATCTCACGAGACAAAGTTATTCATGTAATGAGACAAGTCAGTTGTTCCATCTTTATGAATAAAAGTGGGCTTATACTTTGATTACGTCTTGATTTATGATATGATAGAAAGAATTTATAATATTGCTATTATTGTCAAGAAATATTCAATGTTTAATGATAAAGTTGTCTTGATTATAACAAGTCAAAGATTTGATTACATGAGGTGACTTCATAACTGATGAATTCATTAAATGTATGATCTATTAACTTATGAGTTCATTATCGAATGAAAGTCATAACTTGATTGCATGAGATGGATTAGATACACGATCTATGAACCTCTGCAATAAATATAACCATGACAAGGTTCTAGCAAGTAGAACTTGTGCCAATCATTATACATAAATGATGTACTAAATGGGCACGTGAGTTATCATTAAAGACTTCATATGATTAATTGAAAGTTTAATTCAATTGAGATCATAAAACTGAGATACAGGAATCACAGTGAGAAGTGAGAATACAAAGATACATATCACTACGCTACGATCCGAAGTGATAAGTATTGATATTGACATAATGGGAGACTTGTGGAAGTTGTACCACAAACTACGATGGAAGTTGAAAGTGCTAGACTACTTAAACCATTCGTAGTCATACTAAACCGTAGTATGGTCTAAACGTTCTTTCCCCTAGCACTATAGTTATTGTCGAATAAGGTTGTTTAATTCATTAAGTTAAAACACCCACTTCATGATTAGGAAACCATCCCGAATCTAATGAGACAAGATAGCTCCATAATTGATGGTGTTATAAGGTTTCTTAAAAGAAAGAATTTCTTTGTAATAAAACTACAAGCAATTGAAATTACATATTCTCCCCGAATAGCAAAATGTGTGTTGCTTGATTGGTAATGCAAGAAGAAGTATCTCAACACGGATCCAATGGGAGATAATGGAAACTTTGACCGGAGTATTGGACCTTGCCTTCAGAATATCAGAGTATTGCAACGGAAGCATGTTCCACTGTAATGAATCTATATAAGGAAGGATGTGCCAAAGATGATTGATCTTGGTATATGAGTTGAAGCCATTGTTGAATTTAGAAGGTTGTCATGAATACGTTCTGTATAGAACAATAATCATGAGTCTTCTTAATAAAACAATAAATAATAACATTGCTTGAGACACAAAGGAATGATGGTAGCCTAGAACACGAGGAGAAATGAAATAATATTGAGTTACATATCAATGAAATCGGAGACCTTTTTCAGAACCATCGGAGTAACCAGAGAATAAAGGAAACGACATCGGAGAAGTACCATGTTGAACCGGCGGCCACTAGCATGCATGCATGCGTGCCCTAGCCACCACGCACTCATGGGGCATGTGGGATTAGTCCCACATCACCTGCGGAGGCTACCGCGTACCCCCTTTGCCCCTATATATAGATGTGGTGGGTAGCACTTTTTTAACACAGAAAATTCCAGAAAAATACAGATAAATTCTGTAGATCTCTCTCTCCCTATTTCTCCCTCCTATGAGCGGACTCCCCTTATTTGGAGTCTGCATTGGGTTGGGGATGTCTCCACTATACGCACGCTGTAGTGCTGCTGAAACTCTGGTTCCGGAGGTCTGCTTCCGCCACCTCCGCTGGATCGGAGAACGGAGGTCGTCATCGAGTCTCGTATGTGTGCGAGTACTACGAGGTGCTACACGTGTGGCGCTACACCCATCCGGGTGCTCAACACAGCCAGGGGGCTGTGAAACTTGATCGACTACATCAACCATGTTTGCGGGAACGTTTCCCGTGCAACGGACTACACCCCGAGGTATGTTATTTCTGCACTCCTTTCCGTTACGGTAATACGGCTAGCTAGATCTTGGGTTATGGGAACGCTAGTTAGAAAAATTTGTGTTTTCTGCTGCGAACTCCAACACGAAGAACATCTTCCATGAGTTGGAGAGGTCTGGAGGACCGGGTGTTTGTACTTCCATCCACTCAACCAGAAAGTCTGGGAGTACTTGAGCTTTGATCGTCGTTGGGTGCTTGAATTGTAGGTCGCGAGGGATGGGCTCGATGTTCCAGTCGGCAACTCGACCCGTTGCTCCTGGGTTGTTTAGAATGTCGGCGAGTGGTGCGCTGCTGACGACCGTGATGACGTGCTCGTTGAAGTAGTGTGTTACTTTCCGTGATGTCATGACGATGGCATACACGAGCTTCTGGTAGTGTGGGTACCGCTTCTGGGATTTTTTTTAGGACCTCACTGAGGTAGTAGATTGGCCTCTGTATGCTCTACACTTTGCCTTCTTCCGAACGCTCGACGACAAGCGCGGTGCTGACCACGCTACTACGTGCTGCTATATGGAGGTACAGAGGTTCCCGCTCCTTTGGTACTGGCAAAATTTGTGGAGTTGAGAGGGTCTTCTTGAGGTCTGCAAATGCGTTCTGGGCTTCTTCGGTCCACTCAAATTTTCCTCCTTTTCTGAGTAGTTGGTAAAATGGCAAGGTTCTTTCTCCCAATCTGTTGACGAAGGGGCTCAGGGCTGCGAGTCGTCCGGTGAGTTGCTGGACGCCCTTGACGTCAATCAATTCTTGCATCCTTGCGAGTGCTTGGATTTTTTCTGGGTTGGCTTCGACTCCTCGGGCGGAGACCATGTACCCGAGAAGTTTTCCAGCCGGGACGCCGAACACACATTTCTTTGGGTTGAGTTTCCTCGGGCAAAGGTTTCTTGGAGGTCGTCGAGTAGTGTGTCTGTGTTGTATGTTTTGATGACGATGTCGTCGACGTAGAATTGGACATTCCTGCCAATTTGGTCTCTTAGGCATGACTGCATCATCCGCTGGTACGTGGCTCCGACGTTCTTTAGCCCGAATGGCATCGTCCTATAGCAGAATACGCCGTAGGGTGTGATCAATGAGGTGTGCTCTTCGTCTTCTTCCTTCATCCTGATTTGGTTGTATCCTGAGTAGGCATCGAGAAAGGACAACAGGTCGCATCCTGCAGTTGAGTCGATGATATGGTCGATCCTTGGGAGAGGGAAGTGGTCGTTTGGGCAATGCTTATTGACGGGCCCGTAGTCGACGCACATGTGTAGTACGTCGGTGTCCTTTTTGGGCACGAGAACTGGGTTTGTGACCCAGGTGGATTTCTTCGTCTCCCAGATGAATTGTGCGTCGAGTAGTCGATTGACTTCTTCTCCAACGGCTCTGCGCTTTGGCTCGGAGAATCTGCGCATCGCCTGTTTTACTAGTTTGGTGTTCGGGTAGATTTGCAGCGCATGCTGTGCGTACTCCCGGGGTATTCCGGGCATGTCGGCCGGACACCAGGCGAAAAATTTCCACTCCTCGCGGACGAAACCCATGAGGGCTATTGCTTGGTCTTCTGGTAGATGGGCGTAGATTTGAACCGTCTTGGCCCGGTCGGTCGGGTGCACCTGATGAGTTGTTGTGTCGCTGTCAACGCTAAAGTTGCGAGTGAATTCTTTTTCTCGCTTATGCTTGCTAGCCGAAAGACGCTCTTGTCTACCACCATGGCTATCTCTTCGAGCTGTTGATGTGCTCCAAACGTGTCGGAGACTTGATGGAAGTCTCGGTCACATCGATCTGATTTGACGAAGTATCCATTAACCGTGATGACTCCTGAGGGCCCGGGCATCTTGAGCTTGAGGTATGCGTAGTGCGGGACTGCCATGAATTGTGCGAACGCAGGTCGTCCAAGTATGGCATGGTATTGAGACTCCTAATGGAGTACTTCAAACTCAAGGAATTTTCTTGTGAAGTCGCCCTTGCTACCAAAAATGACGGCGAGTTCGATTGATCCAAGGGAGGAGGTTGCTTCCCCTGGTACTACGCCGTAGATTGTGATGCCTGAGTTTTTCCAAACTGATCATGGAATTGACATCTTGCGCAAGGTGCTGGTGAATATGATGTTTAGGCTGCAGCCCCCGTCCACGAATACTCTGTCCATGTCGTAACCACCAATCTGAGCTTCTAGAACCAATGGTGCGTACCCTGGTCTTAGAATTGCAGGAGGATAGTCGTCTTGTGAGAAGGTGATGTTGGTTTCTGAACCGTATAGGTGGTAGGTTTCTTTTGTCAATAGGTATTCGGCTTCTCGAGCTTGCAGTGTGTATGTAACAGCCCAGGATTTCTAACCAAATTAAAAACAAATTATTGCGCTGCTGTGTTGATTACCTAAGTTGTTTGCAGTGTTTGCTTCACCAAATTATTAATCATTGAATATTCTCCCCCTCTTTATCGTATCGGATGTGGGGCCCGAACCTTTTTCCCCATGGCACACGACTCTTTTGTGACACCAGGTTTAACCCGAGCACCGTCGCAAGTTCCAGCACAGGACTACCATCGCCATCTGAACGAAAAACCCCATTTAATAATTAAATGGATTATTTTATTGGGCGCCAGAAAATATTCTCGGAACGGTATCGAAGTGAGGTACGACTGACGAGCTTGACGCGCTGAGCGGGTGGTTCGATATTTCGTCCGAATCAGAGGTCGTTTGGACTACCGCCGGTTAGAAACTTGGAGTACCGGACGCGAGAGAGAAGACCCGAGGGCGTTTGCGTAAACCTGCCATCCAGGCCAGCCGATATAAAGACCACCACCCTCTGCTAGCACTTCTAGGGTTTCCCTCTTGTAAAAATTGCAGCCACCCACCTACAACTAGCCAGATCTGCTTCCAAAATCCCCCTCCAGCCGAAACCCTAGCCTCCCTCAGATCTGAGCCGTCAGATCTGAGATCCAACGACTCAGATCTGAGCCACGTCGCCCTAACCGCTTTTCCATCCGAACTGGGCCCCGCAGGGCCCGTTCTAGGCCACGGCAGCCCGCCTCGCCGCCGTCGCCGTCCGCCTGCTCCGGTGACACTACTGGAGAAAATCCTATACATGGAAATCTTATTAGTGGCGCATCTTCAATGTAATGCGCCACTAGGTTAAAAATGCGCCACCTCTAAACTCTTAGAGGTGGCGCATATTGTGATATGCGCCACACATAAGGGTGGGCCAGCCCTGGAATCTCTTATATGTGGCGCATTTGGCAAAATGAGCCACCCCTAAGAACCTTATAGGTGGCGCATATTGCTGATGCGCCACCTCTAAGAGCTTATGGGTGGCGCATACAGGAAATGCGCCACCTATAAGCATCTTAGGGGTGGCGCATTTCTTGTATGCGCCACCACTGACATGCAATATGCGCCACCCCTAAGTATGGAGATGCCCTTATCTACTCCACCCCACCTACCACCTCTCATTCACTCCACACACTTCTCAAACTAGATCTACTCTCCTCACCTACATCTATTCGGTTTTGTCCTCCTACCCACCTCATTTCTTCCATTTATCCATCCATACATGGCTTAAAATCTACTTTGTTCATATTAAAGTAAGTGAGCCTCCTACCCAACTCTTTTCTTCCATTTATCACCCATAATTGCCTTTCTTAGCTTGGGGTTTCATGTATATGTGAATCTTGAGTTTGATGTATATGTGAAGTATATATGTGAAGCTTGTGGTGGTTTGAGGTATATGTGAAAGCTTGAGGTGGTTTGATGTATATGTGAAAGCTTGAGGTGGTTTGATGTATATGTGAAGCTTATGGTGGTTTGATGTATATGTAAAGTGTATATGTGAAGCTTATGGTGGTTTGATATATATGTGAACCTTGAGTTGCCAATGTTTTGCCGAAATGTTGATTCATTTCCGTTTCGGAAAATTTCTGGCGCACTCTCCGCATGCTCCCATGCATTATTAGGGAAAGGTCATGCCACATTTTTCCGGCGACGACCGTGATATATAATTGTGTTGCTCTCTCTGTGCACGCATGCAATCATTGTCCGCGAGATGCTGAGAGATATCACCGTGACTAGGTGGATGCAATGTGCGACAAACGATATGCTACGGAATAATAGGACGGATATAAGATGTCCGTGTCGGAGATGCAAACTGCAGTGCGTGACAGAGCCTGATTCCGGAATATTGGAAAGACACCTGAAGCGTAATGGTTTAATGGATGGATACACACGGTGGATAAGTGATGAAGCTGGTGAGGAGGAGGACGTCAATGTGCCAGTAAATGAGGAAGGGCAACCAGACAACAACGGTGGGCGAGAAGACGAAGAGCATCCCGTACATGATCATGAAGAAAATGCCGAAGCAGATCATGAAGATCAAGATGCCGGACATGAGGATTCAAGCTGGGTGCGGGACCCTCATGTTCAAGAGCTGCTTGTCAAAGAGGCGGTGAACGCAAGAGGTGCGGCTAGAGAGAAGGCCAAGATGGCGCAACTCGAGAAAGACGCGATTACGAAGTTGTACGAAGGATGCAACGACGGGGATACCCGCTTGAATGTAACACTTGGGGCTATGGAGATGAAGGCAATACCCAAATGGACCGACGAAAGCTTCGATGATAACATGGCATTCTGGCACGATCGTCTTCCGAAGGGAAACACGTGCCCAACTAGTATCGCTGAGGCCAAGAAAGTCCTTTGCCCTCTCCATCTTCCGCACGTTAAATACCACGTCTGCAAATATGATTGCATGATCTATCGGGGTGAGGACGAAGATAAAACCACATGTTCGGTGTGCGGTGTTAGTCGATACAAGAGAGGGAAGAAAGTTCCTAGAAAAGTGGTATGGTACTTTCTGATCAATCCTCTTCTACAGAGGTATTTCGTAGATCCCGAGGAAGCAAAACTCATGACCTGGCACGCAGATAGAAAGAAGCTAAAAGAGGATGACCCGAACCCGGATCCTTAAAAGGAGGACATGCTGAGGCACCCTTCAGATGGTAGCCAATGGACTGCGTTGGACCTCGAATACCCAGATTTTGGGAAAGAACCAAGGAACCTCAGGATTGGTGTGAGCGCCGATGGAGTCAATCCGTTTGGCGGCCAGAGCAGCACACACAGTACCTGGCCCGTGTTTGTATGCATATACAACCTTCCCCCCTGGAAGTGCATGAAGAAAAATTACATAACAATGTGTATGCTAGTTCAAGGGCCGAAACAACCAGGTACGGACCTCAATCTATATATGCAGCTGTTGAAAGAGGAGCTAGAAACGTTATGGAAAGACGGAGTCAATACGTGGCACGCCGCGGCAAAATAATATTTCCCCAATGAAAGTCGCGATGATCACGACGGTGCATGGCTCTCTCGGATACGGATATTTCTCAGGGCAGGTGGTCCAAGGATTCTGTGCATGCGTTAGGTGCATGGATAATACAACGTACCGCCAGCTACCAAAAGATCCCGGATCTTCAAAACCATGTTCCAGGGGTCTCGGAGGTGGCTTCCCAAGAAACACGCGTGGAGAAAACAGGGACATCTTTTCGATGGAAGCGAGGAGCTCCGAGGACCCCCAGCTCGAAGGAGCGGCAAAGAAATCGACAACTTGCAGAAAACTTGGAAAGAGTGCCCCGTGCTGGGAAAGAAAAAAAAGAAGACTCAGCCGTTGATGAGGGTATGAAAAGCGAGGTCTATTTTCTGGGATTTGGAATACTGGAGTCTCCTCCGCAGTCCTCATAGCCTTGATCTCATGCATATCACAAAGAACGTGTGCGAGAGCTTGTTTGGCACGCTGCTCAACATGCCGGAGAAGACCAAGGACGGGCCAAAAGCAAGGAATGACTTGAAATTTATGGGCTTCAGGAGGGAACTTCACCCCCTAGTGACGACGATGATGAGCCGGAGGAGGAAGAGGATACGGAAATGCAAAACTCTCGCAAACGAAAAAGGGCGACCAAGAAGAAGACCGGTATTGATCACTGCCCCCCGTCATGCTTCACTTTATGCGAGGAGGAGATCAAGAGATTTATCCATTGCCTCATAGGAGTAAAATTTCCGAACGGCTACGCGGGGAAGATAAGCAGATACCTAGACGAGGCGAAGCAGCGTTTCAGCGGCATGAAATCTCACGACTATGACGTGCTGATGACGCAGATTCTCCCGGTTGCGATCCGAGGGATAATGGACGTGCACGTCCGTAAAATGTTGTTTGGCCTTTGCAAATTTTTTGACGTCATCTCTCGGAAGTCGATTTGCGCTACACAACTCAAAAGGCTACAGGAGGAGATCGTGCTCATACTATGTGAGCTTGAGATCTATTTCCCGCCCGCGTTCTTCGACATTATGGTGCATCTGCTGATCCATGTCGTGGAGGATATCGTCCAACTCGGGCATGCGTTTCTGCACAGCATGATGCCGTTCGAAAGGATGAATGGACACATCAAAAAATACGTTCGTAACAGGTCCCGTCCAGATGGAAGCATAGCGAAGGGCTTTCTAACCGAAGAGTGCATCTCTTTTTGCATGAATTATCTCAACACCGAGAACCCTGTTGGTCTGCCCGTCAACAAGCACTTTGGCAGGATCGATGGGTGTGCTCACCAGGAGGGAAGCCGCGAAATGCATGTCAACTTCGAGGGTCGAGACATCAAATTTTAAAGAGCAAACCTAGTCGCGCTACAACACATCCAGCTGGTCGATCCTTGGATAATAAAGCACAAGGATGTAATCAGGAAGAAGTACAGTGACCAGGGCCTGCAGATAACGGACCGAGATCCACGGCTAATCAAAGAGCACAACTTCGGTTTCATGAATTGGTTCAGGGACGAGCTTCGTGCTAATCCCCCACGAAGGAACGCTACACGGAGGAAAAGGACAATAACTGCGGTTACCAGAACTCAGGGGTAACGGGGATATTCTACACCGATGATGTCAAGGAAAGATTCTACGGAAGGATCAAGGACATATGGGAGCTCGACTAATGTGGAGATAAGGTGCCGATGTTCCGTGTGAGAAGGGCCAAGATCGTAGTAAAAGAAGACCGGCACTTCACCACCATGGTTATACCCGAAGACAAATCCAAGTCTGCGGGCGCAAACGTCACCGCGAAAAATGAGCCATGGGTACTGGCTAGCCAAGTGGACCAATGCTTCTTCATTACCGACCCATCAAATTCGAGCCGCGTTGTAGTGAGGAAAGGCAAAAGAAACATCATCGGAATGGATGGAGTCGCCAACGAGCAAGACTTTGACAAGTACGGTGACCCGAAGATGGAAGATGACTACGCCGCTCAGGATACATACACCACAACCCTACCGAAGAAAGGTCTCCCGTTCAAGAGGAAAAGTGAAGGCGTCCCGGTCCTAAATTATTCAACCACGACAAAAAAGGGCAAGAAGAAGATCGTGAGGAAACGATAGCTAGATAGCTAGCTCCAAATTTAAGAAAAATATTTTGTAATTCATGATCACTTTGTGTATGCATGGATTTACTCTGCACTTTGTAATTGATGATCACATTCTTAGGTTTGGATCATATAGTTTGAAGTGTATGAACGTCGACGATACGCAATTGAAGCATCATGACTAACTCCTTACAAAAGATGAAATGGCCAGCTACACCTTGTAATTGACGATCACACTCTTATGTTTCCAAATGCCGCTACACCTTGTGTTTGTGGATCTTGGTTCGGCGATGACATGGTTAGCATGGTACGTGGATCGATAGGATGAGTAACACACCGATGGGAAGGAAGGCCATGGCCTCGCTAAAAAACCCAGATATTTAGTAGCGATAAAAAACTAGTAGCGATAAAAGAACTAGTAGTGATAAAAAAAACCCAGATAGATAGCTAGGCCAATTAATTCAACAAAAAATTAAAAAAAACACTTAGGGGTGGCGCATTTTGTATGAATGCGCCACTAAGTGCGCTTAGGGGTGGCGCATTTCGCCAGAATGCGCCACCAAGAGGTTTCCTATGCGTAGAATGCGCCACGCATAAGAAACCTCTTGGTGGCGCATTCTGGCGAAATGAGCCACCCCTAAGCCTTAACCTCCATCGGGCCCCTCCCCTTGCCCGTGCATAGCAACCATTCCCCACACACACTACTCGAGCCCTAGCAACCACCGCGCGTCGCCGGAGGAGCCCCCCCGTCTCGTCGCCTTCGACCATCGGAGCCGCTCCTCGCCGTCGACCACCGGAGCCGCCCCAACCCCTCCACGGCGACCTAGGCGACGCCCCTCCACCGCGCCGCCTCTACCTCGACGCCGGCCCCGCCCCTGCCGTTCGAGTGGTCGCCGCCGTCCAGGTACATCCCTCCTCCCCTGCTCCCCCTCCCCTCCATCTTTGCCTCGCCCTTGCTGGCTTCCGACGGTGCCCGTGGTGGCCATGGCCGCCCCCAACCCCCACTCGCTCGAAGTTTCTCGATGTTGTTGCTGCTCATGTGCAAAACCTAGATAACAGAGGGGATTTGATCTTGATTATGCTAATTGTTGCTTAGAGAAATCAAAGTTTGCCTTTGATGATCAATAACATGGAATTTGTGCTCACTAGATTTAATTGTAAGAGATTATATTCTCTGTTCTATAGCTCATTTAGTAGAAATTCAAAGAGCCAACACTTCTATTCCTCCATTAGATGGTCTTTAGTAGAATTGAATTAAAGAGTTAATCCTAAAAAAAGAACTACGTAGTTATTAGGTTTCTTATTGATATGCAACTCTATTTTTTTTCTGATCCATGCAAGTGCAAGTACTAAATTGTTAAAATGATTTATATTTACAATGCTGAGATGGAAATTTGAAATTAAAATGATTTACATTTAAAAACTAAATATGTATAGAAAAACACATGTGTAGCCTGTCTCCTGATGACTATGTGTAGCAAAACTTGTTATTGGTTCACCCAGGATGGAAGCAATGATCATTGTTTTAACAAAGATAGATAGATAGATATATAGAGAGATAAGAATATTTAGAATTTGACAAGAATATTTGTATCAAGTGGGTACTTGTGTGATGCAATTGCATATATATGTTGCTTGTTGCCATTGCTTAGCAAGCATAGCATATGTTCTGGAAAAGAAATATTGTCCATAGCAATAATATGAACCAGGCCACTTAGCACATACAAGATCTGTTTAGGGTATGTTTTAATAAATTTAGAAGAGAGAAAAGGAAGCAATGATCTGTTATTGTTTTTAAATGATGTGTTTTAGTGCATTGACAAGATGCTTTTCTTATCAATATTTTTATGCACTATTTAGTGCATTGCTAGAATATTTTTATGTTGCTTGTGCCTATGTGTAGGCATTTTTTTGTGCAGGTACAAATCATTATCCCGTTTCTCCCGAAATGTTGATTAGGTTGAGAATGGGGCACTCTCATGTTAAGAAAAATAGCAAAGGTCATGCCGAATTTTTCCGTGAATTCGTGCATGACCTTTGATATTTTTCTTAACATGAGATTAGTTGCATTTATTTATTGTGCTAATTAATTAAGTAGTTTCATTTCTTAATATTGTACTAGTGCAAACATGTCGACCGGAGCCGACGCCGGTCCTTCTTCTCAGCCGGGAAAAAAGTAAGCAATTTTGGGAATACTCCCAGGAAGAGGTTGAGCAGCAGAGAGAAGAGGAAGTACCTCCGGGCGAGGAGGAGTATGAGGAGGAGATAGAGTCGGAGTCCGACTCATCGGAGCATGATGACATGGAGGAAGGGGAGAGGAACACTGCCGACGAGGATGATAATGCCGGTGGCTCAAACACAGATGGTAGCCAGTCGAGGAAGCGGAATCGGAAACCAACCAAGGTCGGCACCATCAGGCAAGAGTTTACCGTTGTGACCTCCGCTAGGATTCCTATCGAGCCCCAACGTTTCTCGGAAGGGTACGGCCGTCAAGTCGCGACGATCCTCCGGAACACCTTCCTGATCACCACAATAAACCTAAGGAGTCGTGACAACACTCATTATTGTCAGCTCCTTCTCGACAAGTTGCACAGACGATACAAGTTCCCGGACCCGTACGACAACAAAAACCTCAAAGGGAACATGGTAAAAAAATGGGCCCTCAGGAGGATGAGCAAAGCCTTGTCCAGTTGGAAAACCCGGGTGAAGGAGGCAATTATGGAGCACGGCAAATCCTAGGAGGAGCTCAAGGAGAAAGAGCTGATGATCAACGAAGCTACCAACGACCTTTTCAAGGCTAGGTGTGAGTCCGAGGACGCCAAGGACGCGAGTGCAAAGGGCAAGGCGATGCAGGCGCAGGTCATAGGTAACCACCGTCTCGGAGCCGGCGGTTACAGACATTCCAAGCCTAAATGGAACAAGGAGGACGCCGAGTATGCCGCTGCGGGCCTACCTAACCCCTTTGAGAAATACAAAGTTGATCCATAGACTGAATTCTTTGTGAGGGCCCGGAGCCATAAGGATAAACAAACCTCGAACATAGTTCTCGATCCTAAGGTTCAGGAGCTTACGGCTGCCATGGTAAGTAGTTCACCACGTGACTTCCTTGTCAATTGAATTCTAGTTCCTGAAGTTCAGCTTCCTAGTGTTTCACATTCTTTGTGCAGGAAGATGAATTCGTCGTGGCCTCATCGTAGGGCTTGTCTATTAAGCCGGCCGGCCCGTGGGACACCTCTTTTAACAGGGCGATGAACAAGGTCAAGAAGGTTGAGAACGTGTCGGCGAAGCCATCGTCAGCCGGCCGTGTGGTCGGCTTTGGTGCGGACCTAAATTGGTCCGAATATTATGGGAAACCGGCGGAGCAGTCAGGTTCGAGGGGGTGCAAGGTGAGAAGGACCGAAGAAGACGCTGCTTATGTTCGTGGACTGGAGGAGAAAGTGAACATGCTTCTGCAGCTTGTCCAGGACGAAGTGGCGAAGACGATGAGCGCCCTGATATGATGCAGTCACTCACGAATTGGAAAGAGCGTGGTGGACAAGGGCCCATACCGGTCCCAAGCATGGTCGGCAGCAACTCGGGCACCGCGGCGGCCGCAGTCCCGGCTCCCGCACCGACTCTGGCTCCCGCACCGACTCCGGACGCCAACACCGCGACGCCGGCGCCGGACGTGATGGTGACTCCTCCAGCCACGATCGAGCAACCGGGGGATAATAATAATACACCCGCCGGTAGTGAAAAAAGGGCGACCGACGCCACGGGAGGCAGCGCACCCTCCGTCTCTTGCATACCCGCCGTCGTCGGCGGGGTCTCTTCATTGGCCGACCTCGACGCCCTCAAGGTAACTATACGAGTCCGCAACTCAAACGAGCACTTCATCTCCTTGCCTTTTATTACTGGCATCTCTCTGATCCCTAAATGCATATGTCTCTTTCATAGGAGGACACTCCATGCATTCTACTACAAGTCGTGGACGGCGAGTTGAAGGATGTTGCCAAAGGTAAAATCTTTCAACCCCAAAATCGAGTGATGCACAATAGGCCGGTGGCACCGGACATGCATAGGGTTCAAATCTCTCTCGTGATTTCGGGCTACGAGAGATTGGAACCTCCCATTCAACCCCCGGATACGATGAGGACGAGCCGGCAGTCCTCAATGATTGTTTCGGCAAAATATGCCTTTGGCCGAAGACCCAAATGCGTTTGATGACGGGGGAAGGGGGCACCACACCAAGGACAACGCCGGTAGTCGTCATGCCGGTGCCACATGATCCCATCGGCGCACAACAAGAAGACGACGATCTTGATGATGATTTCAACGCTGACCAGTTCATCAATACTTTGTATGATGCTGATGACTTATTCATGCCTCCTCCTGAAGGAGCCTATCATCATGACCAGGAAGCTCGCGGTCCAGCTGATCCTGCGGCGAAGCCTGCTTGCTCTACGCGTCTCTTCACTGCTTCTCAGGAGATCTCTCCAGCAGCTTGCGCCTTCACCGAGCCTCAAGAAGATGCCACAATGAGATATATTCTCAGCCCGTCCACACTCCATAAGGCGGCCACTGAGCAGATAAAGGCCGGTGCAGACTGCTCAAAATTAGAAAAGAAGAAGGGACGAAAAAGAAAGAAGGGCGCTTCGAGCAGCCAACCTCCGATGCCGATCAGGGCTCAGGACGGGCCACCGAGACCCAAGGATCTCTCGTTTTAAATCCATGTGGCGGGTAGGGCGATGCTACCTAATGACATGCTCGACCTTGCAAATTCGGATATGCAGAGTGTGCATCATAGTGTTATGGCATTAGAGAAGATGCTTCTTCGAGAGAAGAATCCCTCGTACCCAGTTTTCATGGCCAAGGTGCCACTCAACATGGGCTTCATCAACAATTTCCACGCGGATATGATAATCCTGTGGTTCTCAGAGATCTTCAATTTGTTTCATCTCAAGCGGCTGGACCATAGCCTTATCTGTCTGTTCTCGCTCAGCCTTTCTATGAGTATCAGGAGAGATAAGACCCCGAGCGTTGCGATATTGGACCCCTTCTACATGCGTGAAAGCATCTTGACGCGACTCTTGCGGCGGGGTACATCAGAGAATTCATGCTACAGAACGCCAACAAGGATTCATTTCTCATGACCTACTCTCCCAAGTAAGTCATTCGCTCGTCGCCGTAGAATATATTCTTTCTTAGCTTTCTGCCATTGTCCTCTTCCAAAATTCCTTTTGGATTGTTTTAATTATGCAGTGAGGATCAAGACTGCGTGCTCATCTGCTTTTCATGAAGAAGAAAGATTACAAGTATATCATGAGAGTTTTTGATGATGCTCTCGCCGGATAAAAAGAAGCCGGAGGCAAGATTGTGAAGCACAAGTACAGGAACAATCAGCCCGGCGTGAGCGTGTTCAACCACGTGACGCAGTTCCCGTGCGTCAAGCAGCCGGCTGGCAGTGTGAGGGATGCGTAATACGCCCTCCATCACATGCGGGCGATTGTACAGGAAGAGCTCAACCTTACGCTGCCAAGTCATCTGAAAGCATCGGCCGAAAGGAAGGCGGCAATCGCCGATGCAAATCTTAGGTAGGAGTTCTTTCACATCCAAGGGGAGATGGCGACTATCATCCGTCATGAAGTACAGATGAAGGGGTCGATCTTCCACTGCAATATTGCACCATCCAATGGGGAGATAGAAGCCCGCCTAAAGGCCTTGCGTGACACAAGGCCTTTCATGACGAAAGAAGGATGCCGCCCATTCCCTGAGCCGGGTCACAAGTGATGACGATCGATGTGAATTTCATGCTACATTTTTTAATGCTTAGCGTTGTTAGTTCCGAACAATATGAATGATTTGTGTTCTAAATAACTTTATCTGTATTGCACAAACACTTTTCCATCTTTGTATAAATGTATCATGCATCATTTTGGCTATGCTACTAGTTTAGCTGAACAGTTCTTATTAAAGTTGTGTTGTGTGTATGTATCTTCCTATATGCTTCAACGATAAATGTGGTCATTGATGCTATTGTCATTCACACTCACTTGTTTGCTGCAACAGATCGATCAAAATGATCAACATTATCAAGATGGAGTGAAGAAAACACTACTCGAAGATTAGTTTTAGGGTTTTCTTTTATTTCATTTGTAATAACTTGTATTCGATACTTGTAAACAATACTCGAAAACATGTAATGCTTTCTCTAGTTCTGTAATGCTTCTATTTATGTAATAATTTCTGTGATTCCATTTACGTAATTGTTTCTGTATTTTGTTTTCTTTTTCTGTAAATTAATTTTTTTGTTTTCTGTAATAAATATTTGGTGGCGCATCTCCTGTACAGTTAGTGGCGCATCTGCAATGCACCACCCCTAAGGAACCTTATGGGTGTCGTATTCTGAAATGCGCCACCCATAAGGTTTTAGGGGTGGCGCATTTCGGAATGCGCCACCCATAAGGGTCTTAGGGGTGGCGCATCCAGAATGCGCCACCCCTAAGCCCTTATTAGTGGCTTGTCCTTAGTGGCGCATTCATAATGCGCAACTAAAGGCTAAAAAAGGGTGCCACCGTAAGCCCTTTCTCTAGTAGTGTGAGTCATGCCGCGCACGCGCCTCCCCTCCACCTTCCTCTCCCCTCACGCCCTTCCTCCCTCCTGCAGGAGCCTGCCCAGGACGTCGTCGCGCCGGAGACGTCCGCCGCCCGTCCGCATTGTCGCGGCCTCCCCGAGGCCGAGACGGGCTCGAGGCGCTGACCCCGCCTGCATCGTACTGGCCGCCGCGACGCCTTCGCCGCCATTCGCGCGAGCTGCCGGCCTCCCGAGCTGCGCCACACCTCGCCGCGTCGTCCTGCCCCGCCGTCGCCAGCCTCGATCCAGAGGAGTCGTGCGAGCCAACCACCTCGCTGACCTAGGCCCGGCCTGCCAGCGCGCAGGCCCTGCGGGCCATCGCACCACGGCCCTCCTCTACGCCTTGGGCGTCGGCCACCTATCCGCCGCCCCTCAGCAAATGGGTCGAGCCCATGGTAAGCGGTCCAAGACCTTTTTTCTTTCCTTTGCCCCTCTGTAAAATTCTGCTAAATCTGAGAATATCTTCTGCTAATTCAGATTTGCGTTGTAATTTGCGACTAAACCGTAGCTCGGATGACGTTGCCACCAAAATAAAAATTGCTCTGCTTGGTGTGCTCTATCATAATGCTTTTGGGAGTTAATCCATTTGATGTCATTAGGGGTGCAAACTTGTGTTGAAGTGGGCACCAGGTCGTTAAGTGTTGCTGCTGTTATTTTATTACAAGTTTGATTGATGATTGTGTCACATCCATGAGGCCTATGCTATTGATTCTTTCTTGTATGTGTTAAGCATCTTGTGTACTTCAATTCTATGTTTTCCCTTGTCATGTTTGCCTGTTGTAGCTATATTAATTCTTGCTCCAAAGTGGTGACCTGGATAACATGTGGTGTTGTTTATGTTTAGTTGCAACTTTGATGCCTTATAGTTAGTGATCCATGCTTTATATGCATTAGCTCCAATGTAATTATTTTCTCCTTGTTATGTGTAATTTGATTCCATGCTTTTATTTGCCATGATATCCTTGTTGTACATATAGTTATCAAGCTCCTAAAGTGCAACCCTGTTGTTTGCTGTCACATGCCCTGATTTTCACTAAGTCCCTAGACCAGTAGTATTTTCTTGCATTTTGCATGAGTTATAATTACTTGTTCCTGATGCTCATATACATGAAACTTTGTTGCCATACCTTCCTTGTCATGCCTAATGAAATTCCATGTCATTTTGGTGCATTTTTGCATTCAGTATCTTGTTGATGCATTGCTCCCAAGTGTGCTCCCTGATGTTAACAGCATGTACCCGTAACTTGTGATGTTTGTATCTTTTTACCGTAACTCCATTTGGAGAGTTTTTTATATGTAACTTGATTAGAATTTCATGTACTATGGGTTTATGCTATTGTTTACTGTTGTTAACCAACCTAAAATATGGTTTAGGGGAGAACAGTACCAAATTCTTTAATCATCGTGGGGCCCTTAGTGGAATGCCATGTTTAGGTTGTGAATCGCTTAAATTGACTAGCATAGATAGTTTATCTTATTATTCACCTGTTGTCATGATTGTGTGATATGCCATGCTAGAGTGAGATGCCATGATAACAACATTTTCTCATGTTGTGTAGCTAAACAACTTGAACCATTCTAAATGTGCGGTATCTTCGTGTGTGACGAGTACTGCACTTAACTTGTTCGTAACCGCTCTCGACGATAGATGCGATACCGTAGTGCGTTGTCTCGTGTTTTCTTCTTGATGTTGTTTAATAGTGATTGCTTCGTAGTAATAGATGCTTGCCCGTCGATTGCCTTTTCCAATGTCTCCTTGTGTGCTCCCACGGTTACTCTCGGAGATGACGCGAGCTTGCGATCGACAACACCTTCGGGTTCGTCTTCTCATCAGGTAAGGGGGAGCATATATCATGCGTATAACTTTCAGCTCACTCGCGCCTAGGTGTAGGATAGAACGATTGATTGATCCTATCAGTTCATATTCATGCCTCTCAAATAAACTCAAAAAGCCATGTCCTCCACATCCCAGCAAACCTTGTTCGGCTATGTTACTATTTCTTGCTGCTCAGCCACTGCTTAGTATGCATGCTAGGATGCTATCAACTGTTATCCTGTTACTCCTTGGATTGGGTATATCACTTTTTTACCTATCTAGCTCCAAACATTTCTAGTGGTGGCCCAAGATGATTTACCATTTGAAACCGTGTGTGTGTCTGGTTCCGCGGCCAACATACTTTAAACAACTGGGCCAGCAGAGACAGAGTTCCTTTGTTGTTCCACACTGGTGAGCTAGGGAAACCCCTGAGTTTAGGTGAGGCTAACACCGTCCTTGCCATACGGAAGAGTCCGATCCGAGACCGCGGCCGGCTTTTAGATTGGGTGTCGACTCCCCGGGGGCCACCCGGATTTGTGCGTTGTTAGTTAGAGGGACCTGTCGTTTCGGATCTATCGGAACTAAATCATGAAATGGTTTCCTATGATGGGTAGCAACTGAGAGAGATGGGCGTGCGTGCGGAGCCTTGTAATGGGTAGTTGGTACACCCCTGCAGGGTTAAATCTTTTCGAGAAGCCGTGTCCACGGTTATGGACGACTTGGAACCTACGTCATGTTCATAGATAACATCAACTGAATCATATCAAAAACTTTATCAACGTGTGTGTGCCTTGACTTCTTCTTCATCGGGTGATGAAGCAGGGGACAAGGATAGGATAGGTGTTATGTTTGCGTAATTAGCTGATAGCAGACTTGTTGGAGGCGATTCCTCATCGAATGCTTGGCTTATCATCTTACTCTGAATAGACCGTTAGCCACTCATATATTGCTAGTGCGGCTGCAACCTCACCACTATCCCCATCTTACCGTGAGAAGTTAGTTACAAGACTTGTTGATATAGCTCACCCCTTCTTTTATCTTTTACGCACGTTATGCAAACGATCTTGGACTTCAGAGGAGCTCGACGACCCTTCTTCTGGACGCCTTCGCGGAGACTCGGCGACAACTAGTAAGGAGGATCCCGACGGAGAGCCTGGACCCGTGTGGTTACGGGAATGGTGTGTTTTACCTTTGCCACTAGGCATTTGATTGTAGTCTGTACTCAGACATGTATCTTCCGGTGATGTAATGTATTAAGGCAATTGTATGTCGATTGTATGAGATGTTGTATCCTTGTAGATGTAATGCTGTGATATCACGTTAGAAATCCGGGGCATATGGCATTGTCATATGTCGCAGTGGGACCGATATGTGCTTCGTCCCCAAATCTGGATGAAAACATCTAGATCTGGAACAGTACCACATATCGGGCCTTACAGTGTATGCCTCCTGTTTTACCTTTTGTGGTCGTCCTTCTTGGATCATGCACACTCGTCCGTGGGACAGTGGGTACTGCTCCTCTGAGCTAGGCGTTGGTGGCTACGCTGTTTCTCGAGACAGTTTGGCTTTGCGTTGCTTCTCTTTCTTGAGTCTGTCGGAGAGTTCAGTGAAGAAGAGACAACTCCTCAAGGTGTGGCTTGGATCGAGCTCGATTCCGTCGTTGATCGAGTAGTTGCGGATCATCTTGGAGAATTCGTCCGGTCTTCGGTCGGGGTCGTAGTACTCGCCTGATTGAGTTTCGGAGCCCTCGTCCGTTGCTCGGGTGGCGACGGGTGCTCGGGTGGATGTCGGAGCTGATGCACCGGGCAGAGGTTCCTCAAGTGAGACTTCGATTTGGACTTCTTGTTCTGGCTTCGTGATTGGCCTTGTGGCTGCGGCTTTTGATTGCCCTCTGCGTCGTCGAGTTTTTCTTCGTTGGGCGCGACTTTGATAGTCGCCGAAGGATTGATCTTGGCGCAGTCTTCGGCCGAGTGATCTTGGAGTACGCGATGGAGAGGCTTGCGATGAACCTGAGTTCTTCGAGTGGATTGGATCTTGCTCGAGTCCTTGAGTTGTGTTTTGATGATGACGGGACCGCCGAGATCGTGATTCCAACCTGCGTCTTCCCCACGATCGGCACCAATTGAAGAGGATTAACCTCAGCAAATCCCATAGTTAGGAACCCTGGGTTAGATCGTAGAGGAGATGTGCAGGTTGGCGATACTCGTCGGCTAACAGGAGAAAGCACTTCCTGCTCGATTGTATTATAATGGAGGCGATTACAGTGGAAGTCAAGGCGAGATTTCTCAGGACCGAAAGTGTTTGCTAGAATATGTGATGCCCTAGACGTCCCCTCTCCCAGCCTTTATATACTAGGTTGGGTCGCAAGGAGTCCGTCTAGGTTTACAGAGAGGGATTCCTTATCTATCTTCAGACTTGGACGAAAAGTAACGGTTTCCATGATCGTCAAGGACTCCTTATGGCAGTTGCCTCGAGTGGGCCAGGTGTGGGCCGGTCGAGGCTTCCAGTGGGGCCTCTAGCTTGATACGCACCAGGTACCTTTATCTGTAAGAGTCGTGGGGTCACCGCCCTCGTCAGCAGAGTTGCGCCATGCGCTTGAGGAACCATGTTGGGAGCTTATGGATGGTCATCATGTACACGGAAATTGGCGCAAGGTTGGATTTAAACAGAACAAGCCTTCCACTCTTCGCCATTAGATGACCCTTCCAGGGCGCCAGCTTGCTGCCAAACTTGGTCAAGAGCGGATCCAGGTCGGCCTTTGTGGGCTGCCTCAAGGACAACGACATGCCCAGGTAAGTGGTAGGCAGGCATTTTGACGGGATGGCTAGTGGCGCAAGGATGCGTTCGACATCGGCGTTCCCACAACGAATGGGCAGCGCGAAACTCTTGCCCGCATTGACGTGTAGGCCCGAGGCTTTGGTGAAGCAGTCTAGGAGCGTCTTAATCATGTTGGCATCCGCAAGCACCGGATTGATGAAAAAAGCCACGTCGTCCGCATAAGAGCAAGTACAATAAGCTTATGTAAGCAGGCTATAAAGAGCAAGTACAATAAGCTTTGCTTAGTTGGATGAAAGAGAAAAGGAGAGATAAGATAAGTGGGCTCTTGGTGAAGAACCAGCTTTAGCACATGCTCCTAGGTACTTTGTGAGAATGAAAGATGGGCCATATATCATAAAAGTAGTACACTTTACTAACTAACTATTGTACTAGTTGGCTAGACTGACCATAGTGGGGGTATCATAGCTAGTAACTATACTTGGGACTAGCAAAATACTTATGTGGCAAATAATTAAAGAAGAAAGAGTGTTGGAGTAACATTAGGCTGGTTGTAATGGGTAATATCATAAGTTGGTATCATGCATATGATACTAGTGCATGATACTACTCTCGTAATGCATAGTATCATATAGTAGTATCATAAGTAGTAGTATTTATTGTCATGCAAGACACATAGTAGTACTGCATTTAACATGATACGGTATCATAATATGATACTACATCCTCTCTTTCTTCATTAAATTGCTTGCCACCTCATCAAAATTGTCTAGTTGGCATCTATGATACTACCTATGATACTCCCATTACGGGCAGCCTAAGTAGATACCGTATCATGTTAAATGCTATGCTACTATGTGGCATGCATGTCAATAAATGAGATCACCTATGATACTAGTTTATGATACTATATATTATGAAGATACTACTATATGATACTCCCCACTATGAATAACCTAAAATGAGCTGTAAATGACATGACAAATAATTATAGCCAACAGCTGACTATATTATTAACCATGCTCTAAAATCATGGTTAATATTATAGCGAGCTGCTGGCTATAAAGCGTTTCCATGTCATCTATAGCCAATCTTATAGCTAGCAAGTACAATAGTTACATATAAAAATATACTATTTTGTTGATATATGCTCACTTGACACTCTCACAATATGCCTAGGAGCACGTGTTACAGCCGGCTGTTAACTAGTAGCACGCTTTTCTTTTCTCTCATCTTCTCTCTTCCAACTCATTTAAAATATTATATTATATGCCTTACAACCTGTCTACGTCATTTTATTGTACTTGCTCTAAAAGGAGAAGCGCAAAAGCCGGCGGCGACCCGAAAGCTTGGAAAGCAGGCCAGAATCCATGACAAGGTACATCATCCTGCCTACGTCATTCTATTGTACTTCTCTAAAAGAAGGAGCCCAAAAGCCCGGGGCGACCCGGAAGCTTGGAAAGCAGGCCGCAATCCACGGCAAAGTACATCATCCGTTGGAGAGGGTCCATGGCGAGGATAAACAAGAACGGGCAGAGTGGGTGTGAATCTCTAGATTTTAGGCTG
Organism: Bromus sterilis; assembly: GCA_950022295.1. Classification (NCBI taxonomy): domain Eukaryota; kingdom Viridiplantae; phylum Streptophyta; class Magnoliopsida; order Poales; family Poaceae; genus Bromus; species Bromus sterilis. Next base: position 237,683,062 of record OX465599.1, on the reverse strand, counting down.
CACACGCGCGTCAAAGACCCACTTCCCCTGGCCACCTACACGGCTATACTCAACCTGAAATCTCGAGTCCTTCACCCAGGCTTTCTTCCCCAGGAAGGCCCTTCGATTCACCCTCCACGCCCATGTGCGCTTTCCCCCGCTGTTGAGTGCTGGCTTTTTCATTAGAATCTTCCGCCGCACAATTCACCCGGGGGTTATAAAGGGACAAGGCGCAGAGATCCTTCACCATCAATCCTTCTGAAAAAGACTCCTGATTTATGATCATAATCCATTACGATCTTTTTTACTTTGCTATTACTATCGAATTCTCCTTTCCCAAACACACCGAAAAATGTTACTAGCAGTAAACTCCACGGTCGAGTTGGTGACGGTCTGGGCGTCCTCCAGCCCGTCGCTCATGGCATTCTGCTTCTCCCATGTCATCATCGCCGTCCTGCTCCTCGGCGGCCGCGGCTGCGCGCCGGGCGATGACGGACGCTCCGAGGAACGCGTCACGGGAGGTTCTGAAGCCGGGGCGCCGTGTGCTGCCCAAACCCAAACGCAAGGAAGCCGAAGGAACAATGAAGGACACGATGGCCCCGTTGCCACTGCCATCGGAGGCATCGGCTGCGCTCCTGAAGTTCACCGTCGCGCCGCAGAGTGCTCCGTTGACGCAGGCACCCTTCAGCCACCGGCAAGACAAAACGGAAGTGGGCGAAACGACGTGCACGACATTGCTGACGATGCGTCGTCGTCTTCATGTTCAGAGGAGAAACGTGGCGGGGCCGAGGAGGACGACGAACTCATGGTGAGAGCAGAGGAGTTCATCCAGAGGATGAACAGAGTGTGGAGGACCGAGAGTTTGCGTGTTTGCTGATGCATCTGATGCTGCTCGCTACCTTGAACATTTGGGAGTTTGCATGCTAGCTGCAAGCCTGAAAGTACACCATGCAAACGAACTGTGTTTCTCCTGTTGTTCTATTTTTTGCTGGCGTGACAAATGCTGGAGAAGCCACTAGCGAGAGACTAGAGAATCTAAACTCAGGCTAGTTTTTTTCGTGAGAAAAACTCTGGCTATGTTACGAATGTTTAACTTGTTCAGTAATGCCAAGAACGTGCTGGTGTTCCTTGAGTATTGACTTGTGTAATTCTGACATTCCTTAGGCAACTCCAACGAGAGACAATCTAAATCGCTCGCTCCGGTCCTTTTTACGGATAAAAAATGCGGTACAACACGATGATTTAAACGGATCGTTATCCCTTTTTGAGAAAGTAGGCTTTTTCTGTTAGCAACCCTGGAGAAGCAACCCCACACGCCAACCAGCCAGGAGGAAACGGTGTACGCCAGGCCAGCACACGTCACACGGGTCCGGAGTGGGTGAACGCGACGTCTCCACCAACCCATCCACCTAACCAACCTACTTAAACACGGCAGGAGAGAGGCTCCGGACATCCAGTGGATCACGGCAACGGCGGCGGCTACTTTCCCCTTTCTATTTTTCCCCAATTCGTGTATCCAACTTCCTTGTAAGACTATATGCACATCTGTGAGTGAATGCTATGAATCGAGTGGGTTGAGGTAGATCAAGGCACTATCATCTGGTATTAGAGACAGCCACCGATACCTGTTCCGGGTTGAGGACCCTCTTCAACTCCCTTTGCTGCCAGGAGGAGATCGACATTCGGCGTAGAAAGATTTCCAGCATTCAGTTTCCACACCTCAGATACTTTGCGTATTTTGTTGCTAGAGGGGTGTTAGCTCGTGACAACACGAGCAATGGTTCTGCACCAGATTTCGCTATTTATGCGAATGCCCTCTCTGATAAGAATGATTATAATATGGGTGCCTTAATTGCTCGACGCCTTGTTACGAACAGTAACAAAAGGCGATTTATATGGTGGCGTTTACGCCACACTTATCCTTGAGTCTCTTGAGCGCACCCCGCATCCTGATGATGTTCCCTTTTCATACGCAAGTCTCGATCTTGCGGCTATGAAGAGGCATAAGTTTGTCACCATGACTTCCCAGTTTGGTAACCTTGATTATATTTCGAGGTTTGAAAGGACCATTACTCGTGAGATCCGTCTACCTGCACCACTTTTGTTTGATAACACTCGCAGGAACGGATGGTCCTTCAACGAGATTCAGTTCGATGAATTCATGGCTCATTACCAGCCGCATAACCCCATGGAGGGGGTTGTGCCCGATGAGGAGGAGCATGGTGAGTTCCCACCTTTCCAGGGAGAGACCTTCACCGATCATGGCGAGGGGTCTTCTTCCACTTGGATCGCAGGGCCTTCCTCATGGGAGGACCCGAGGACTTCGGTGTACGCACCGGAGGGCTCATACGACTCCTGGACTTACCATTACCCTGGAGCAGGAGGTTCTTGGGGCCAGGAGCTGCTACCAACTTAGGCCAAAAGCCTAACCTTGGGGGAGTACGTGCCCTTCTCACATTTCCATTGTATTATCCGTTGCTTATTTTGTTCGCTTTGATCTTTTCGAAGTTTTTTCCCGTTCTTCTTTATTCTTTTATTTTTCAAAAACAACAAAAGATTTCTCTTTTCTTTTTCTTTCGCTAAACCTTTGAAAAATCCAAAAATATTTATTTTCTTTCTTTAGTTTTCTTTGTTGCAGAGTTCAGCTCGAGTCCGTGATGGAATTTGATTATATATTTCCCACGTTCGGTCATGCAAGTGACAAGGCAGTAATGACGACGATCGACGGAAGGGAAGCAACAAGGAAAACCGGTATGAACTCTTTTTGTTTCTACTTTTGTACATATGCTTGTACTTATGATTTAGAGACCAGCTTGTAGCGACATAGTGCTATGTTTACAATGCTTTCCCAGTGGTTCATGCTTTCCTTGTGGCTAATCTCAAATAGCTAGAGTACATAATGTGTTGTTGAAATGATTTACATGCATTACATTGTTCATGGTTTGGCGTACTGAAGTGGTATTTCCCTTTGGAGAATTCTTGGATTGACTTGGCACATGCTTACACATGTTTAAGACTAAAAAGTCTGCTATGCCTTGATGATCTTTGAATTTCAGAATAGTTATATCATTTTTATGCCCAATTCAATGTTGATTTGTCGCTCTGCATGATTATGACTGTCATTGCTCTCTAGTTGGTCGCTTCCCAGTCTTTTGCTAGCCTTCGCTCGCACTAAGCGGATTTCTGCTTGTGTATCCAAAATCCTTGAAACCAGTTTTTCCATATGAGTCCACCATACCTTCCTATGTGGTATTTACCGGCCATCCTAACGAAGACTTTCTTGTACCATATTGAAATTATTCAAAAATACACTCCTGTGTTGTGCCTCTGTTTTAGCTCATGAGGAAGTAGTAGGTAATTCATGACCTTCTTATGTTAGACATGTTTTATTCCGGGATTGCATGCGTAATCTGCAAACCCCTAATACGAGGAGGGACTGGCATGAGTACGCCCAGCTCACAAAAGATAATCACAACCAAAAAACCCTCCTTCACGCTTTGTCTATCAGAAATCAGAAAACTTTGGCAGTGATAAACAAAGGAGATTAAGGGGATGTGATCGTCCCCATCTTGGGAGTCGTTCCTCGAAACATTTCTAGCGTAAGAGGTGATTGAGTTGTCTACTAGCATTCGTTGACGAATCGTGCACCTCCCAAAAACTTTTTATCTCTGTTTTCAAAACCAAGAGCTCTGGTACATGTTTAGTCTTTGGTTCCAGCCACGGGTTTTCAACCTTTCCATCAAAGTCCACGGATCGAGAGTCTCCACCTTCTTTATTCAAAGCACCAACTAGAGAGCATAATTGTCATTCTGAGTGTAATGTGCATTGTCCCAAAGTATTACATTGTATTCTGCATGATTGTGGTATTATTTATTCTGAAGTTTTTAGTCTAGTCTCCTTTAAAACTCCGGAGGAGTTTCTGCATTTATGTTTTGCTTCACTCTTGGAGGCTAGCGAGATACCACTCTATTATGATCAAGCTATGTGCGTTGTAATCTTTTCTTGATTTTCAATAGCTTATTATTTACTTTCAGTTGTTTGTGATTATTCACATGAAAGAAAGATTGCTTCGTGCATTGTCCTTATAGCGTTGTTTCAATACCTTCTGTACTCTTTTCTTAGTACATGCTTATATACATCTTATGAACTGAATTGCTTGAGGACAAGCAATAGGCTAAGCTTGGGGGAGTTGATACATCTCAAACGTATCTACTTTTCCAAACACTTTTGCTATTGTTTTGTCCTCATTCTTGCATGATTTGAGCTAAACTAACCCGGACTGGCGCTGTTTTCAGCAGAGCTGCCTGTATGGTTTTATTGTGTGCAGGAAAATGGATTTTTGGACGTCTCAGAAAATTCCCAAAAAATCCACGCACCCGAAGAATCCCATAACCAGAAGTGGGGCCAGAGGGGGCCAGAGGGGCTCCAGGCGCCCTGTGGGCGCGTCCAGGGTGGGGTCGCGCCCTCTGGCCGCCTGGGGGGCTCCCCCCTCCTCTGGTGCCCTACCGAGGCTCCTATTTATTCCCGTGACAGAAAAACCCCAAAACAGAAGTCGTTTTCCCAATTCTCGTCGCGGAGCCGCCGCCGCCCTCTTTTCTTCTCCGGGAGGGCTAATCTGGAGGCTGTTTTGGCCTCCGGCGAGGGGAGATCATCGCCATCATCATCATCATCACCACTCCATCCTCCCTCCATGACTTCTCCATCCATGTGTGAGTAATACCCTGCTGTAGGCAAATGGGCTGGTAGGGATTGGATGAGTTAGATCATGTAATAGTTTATCAGATTGTTGGGGGCATGTTGCCTATCATCTAGATTGTTGTTTATCATCTTTGCTTCAACTTGTTGCTCTTAATGCTTGTCACTTTGGGCCCAAGTGCCATGATTTCAGATCTGAACCCTATGTGTTTGCATGAATATATTTGTGTCCTTGATCCTATTTATGAGTTGTATGCACCTGTTATGGTCCGGAACTGGCGATCCCAAAGGTGACAGCTTGGGACACCAAATGGGATGGACTATAATTTGAGGATTCCATGTATCCATTGATTGTTAATGCTTTGTTCCGGTGCTCTTTGACAGGAGAACCTTAATCTCCATAAGTTCCTTTTGGCCCCGTTCGTAGTGGGATGGTAGGACAAAAGATGTTGTGCAAGTTCTTATTGCAAGAAAGTACAACTACCTGTGGGGTACATGCCTGATGTTTGATTTATGCCTAGATGATCATTGCTTTTCTGTGTGCCTTGCCCCAAGTTAAATACATGATGTATCTTATCCATGCAGCGCCCAACCATCCATCTCCCTAGCCTACAGTGTTTTTAATTCTGTTGGTTACTAGTTGTTTGTTTTTGTTGTTTTACTGTCGCTATTTCACCCACACTATTTCCGTTGCTATCATCACTTCCATATCGCAGTTACTACTAATATCTTGTTGCAAGTAAGCGTATCTCAGGTGCGGTGGAATTGACAACTCCACTGTCAAAGCTTGTGGATATTCTTTGGCTCCCCTTGAGTCGAATCTATAAAGGCTATTCTTACCCGCGAAGACTATCTTGATCCCCTGCAGTTGTGGGTTATCAGGGTCTTAACTACGCGCGAGCTTGCGCGACATCTGGGGTGCAGTGTGTCACAACCCAGGCAATGTTTGTAGGGGCGTAGTGCCAAAATATAATGCACCCACTCGGAGAACGATCAAGTGGACTAATAGGAGTCACTCGCGGTGCGTTTGCGAGCTCGGGCAAGGAAATAGTAGGAGATGCACCCACTCAAAGAATCGTTGAGTGGGCTGGTAGCGTAAGTACCCGTGGAGCACTCGAGTGCTCGGGTGTGTACCTCTCGAGTCTTTCTTGTGAGTGCGAGTAGCCACTTGAGCACTTCGTCATCTGAGTGAGGGAGCACCCGAACTCTTGTAGATGTATTTGTTCTTGTTAGAGGGGATTATCCACTCGCACCCTCGAGGCTTGGTCCGTGATGTCTGTGCTCTGTTTCAGCAATGACAGGGCGCTCCCGATGGGAGTAAGATTTTGATGTAAAGCAAAAGTTTGAAGGAACCTGTTCGCGTGATCTTTTGATGAGGAGTGGTCCACAGTCAAAGAGCCCTTGCACTAGCGTGCGCTCAACACGTCCTGCTGAGATGGGACGTTACAATAGGGCCTGACAGTTGTGGACATCTTGGTGTTGTGGCCAGGTGTGACATGACGTATCATGTCGTTGTAATTTTGCAATGCGTGATGATGATTCCTTGGTTTTCGTGCGAAGTGGGCGGCATGGTTACTACGCTGGTTGAGGTTTCCATGCCTCCTAGATATCGTGGGATCGTGACACGTTGATTTGATTGCCGAAATCGACGGTGGGTGGATGGCCCGTCGCTGCTGGTTAAATACCAGAGGCCCGGGTAGATTTAGATTTTATCCAGCTCTTTCCTTCCCCTTCTTCTTCTTCCTCTGCTTCTTACCTCTTGGTTCATTTGCACCGCGCGGTTATCTGTGAGGTTATGTCCAAGCGTGTGGAGAGCACAAGGGCGGCTAAGGGCGCACCGCAAGAGTCGTCAGCGAGGATGACCGGGAGGTGGGAGCAATCGTCCTTTGAGGTTGTTGATCTGGATGTGCTGGTGGCGGATGGGCTCGTCTCGGAGGGCGCTGCTCGGATCCCTGGCGACGAGGAGATGTCTGCGCCCCGTGGCGATGAGTGGGTATGCTTTCAGAGCTTCTTCCCTCGTGGATTTTCTGTTCCCATTCACCCGTTTTTCCGTGCGTTACTCTTCGCATATCAACTTCAGTTGCATGATCTGACGCCCAATGGGATACTGCACATAGCGTGCTTTATCACGCTATGTGAGTGCTTCTTGGGAATCTATCCCCATTGAGGGCTCTGGAAACGACTCTTCAATGTGAAGAGGCCGAACTCTGAATATGCCATTGGGGGCGTCGACATTTCCATTAAGGACAAAAAATGCCTATTTTGATCTGGAGAAATTGGATTATGTCCTTACGTGGCGGAAAGGCTAGTTTTATTTGAAGGATTAGCATGTTGATGGCGAGCAGTTTGGTCTTGCTCCTTTTAACCTGGTTGCGCGAGTGACTAAGCAGTTGTCTTGGGGACACGTCCTGTCTGCTGACGAAGTAGCTGATGTGGAGCCCTTAGTGCGAAAACTTGCTGATCTGAAAAGGGGGATAACTGGTGGGAAACTCATTGCTGTGTTCATGAGGAAGTGCATCTAGGCGCTGCAGCATCGGGTGCATCCCATGTGGTGGTACACTGGACTCGAGGACCCGACTAGGTGTTCTCCCGAAGACATTTCGGGTAGTGACCTCCTATTTCGGATCCAACAAGTCACCAAGTGCACAAGTACCAGTCTGGAGAGCTCTGTATTTCCATATGCAGATGACGTGCCTTTGCCTGAAGTATTTGATCGTATCTCGCATATCTTGTGCAATTGTCTATCATCTTGTTGTTTGCTGACGGTGATTTGTTTGTAGGGCCATGTTCCTCTGCTTAGCAATCTAGCGCATCCCAAGGATGCAAAGATGCGGGAGGAACCCGATGTAATGTTGCTGGATCCCGTACCTGCGAGTGGATACGGTGCTGGTCTGCCTCCACGTGCTAAAGCTGGTGAGTCTGCGGTGCGGGTCTTGGTGGTCAGCCTCCAGCTATTGATGATGATGATCTGGAGCCATTGCGCTTCAGGCGGAATCGTTCCTCGTCTTCTACTGAACAACCAACTGGGAGTGGTGGTGGAGTGTTTCCACCGGTGGCACCAGTCGTTGCACCTTTCCCTCCTCCGGTTGTTCCAAAAAATGGACGTTTGGGATGATCCTTCGTCCGGGTGTTGCACCCGTTGGGTGTGTACTTCTTTCTTCTTCTGGTTGATTGTGCTACTGTTTTGACTTCCTGTGGTGATAATTTGTATGCTGCAGCACTGTGCCTATTCCGGTTGCTTCCTTGACAAGTGTTGTTGTTGTTGATCTTCAGTCGACTGATTCTGGCACGACGGCTAAGCAGTCGGGTCCTTTGGCAGCTCCGGCGGTCTCCGGCTCGGGTACGACCCATGCGGCTCCTCCATCTGGTGGTTCTAGGGAAGCTACCGAGGGTAATTCTTCACATTACGTGAATCCTGTGGTTGCTAAGGGGTACGCCTTGGAGACGAAGGGCCTTCCTATTCAGGGAAAGGCCGCATTCTTCGATCGGATGTATAAACAGGTATTGACCCTTGTCTTCCGGGTTGCATTGGGGGCGCGGCAGCGCTCCTGATGGGAGTAGCCCCCGAGGCTGCGAGCAATGACTTGTGGTTGGTTGCAGTCTCAGACTATTTTCCTTTACGTAGCTTTGTTTTCTGAATATCTGTGGGGGCGCGGAAGTGCTCCCGATGGTAGTGGCCCCCGAGGCTGCGAGCAACCACTTGTAGTTGGTCGCAGTCTTGAACTTATTCTGCTCCTTGTGACATTGTTTCTTGCTTTCATGCTGCTGTAGCCATTGTTCCGGATGTGCGAGCGCGTGCTGACTGATGCAGACCGGTCCCGGCGTGCCCATGATGTTGTCCAAGGGAAACTTACCACCATGAGGTGTGAGTTGCTTGGCTAATTTTCGTGCCGCTGTTGTTCCTGTGCGTGGTTTATGATGCCTTTGTTGTAGGTCTCAAGAAAGAGGCTGAGAAGCGGGCTGCTGATGCGGAGAAGGAGCTCACCTTGCTCCAGGACACCTTGGAGTCAAAGGAGAAGGATATCCAAGTGCAACTCGATGAGGTTAATCGTCTTTGGCAGGCGGAGGAGCAGTTCTGGCGGGTCGAGATGAATGATGGTGATCGCCTGCGCGCATTGGCGAGTGGTTTGACAGGTAAGAGATTTCATTTTGTACTTCTTCTATAGTGGTGACTTTTGAACCAAATTGTTGATCGTCGTTTTTCTGATGACGTAGCCTCCGTGGGTGTTGAGATTGCGACGGCGGCTGTTGCGTACTCGGGTACTCTTCATGGTGTTGTGGACGCTGTATCGAGTGCTGCGAGTGCCGTCAAGGACGTTAGTGATCGAGCTTCGACCCTCCTCAGGCTGTTGCATGAACACATGTATCCGGAAGAGGAGGATCGTCCCGAAGGTCTTGATCTGCAGGTTGCTGCCTTCGGCCCAGACGGTGACCGCTTGGAAGGCTTAGTCCATGAAACTGTGGTGAGTGGACTTGCGACGTCCTTTGTTGTTCTCTTGGGACGTGGTGTGCCGATTGAAGATAGCATGGTATATAGCGTGCCTGATTACATGCAGGAGCAGAGCAAGCGGGTGATACGGTGAGGATCTCTCACTCCTCGTTGGTTACCCCAAGTGGAAGGTGAGATGTAGCGTAGCAGCAAATTTCCCTTAGCAAAAATGCTAAGGTTGAGTATCGTCCAGGAGGACTCGCAGAGAAACAAGAAGGTGGTAAAGTGAACAATGGCATCGTTCTCAACCAAGGGTTGCTAACTTCACCTGGACCTGCACACAGATACAAATAACTTTGCTCCCAATGAGTATAGAGGAGTTGTCAATTCCTCCGGCCTTGCTGTTTACAAAGGATAAAACACACGGGATAATGATAGTGATAGCAACTGAAAAGTAAACTAAAGATGTAAACGATAATATGAAGATGGAACGGGGTCCCGTGATTTTCACTAGTGATGTCTCTCTCCCAAAAGACGATAAAAGTGCTAGCGAGGTAAACAAATCATAGTTGGGCAATTGACAGGATTATGAAGGCACCACAATGCTAACTATACTGCAAAGAAAGGAAGGGCTCAAAAGCATTGGGCAGTACGCCAAGGTAAGTAGACCGAAATCCATCTGCATCTACTACGAATCATCCACCTTGAGATATCTATCCAGAACATCTCGCTGGTATTAAGTTGCGAATCCCACCCAAGGTGTAAATCTAAAGCAACAGACAACTACATTAAAAGAACTTTGCGTAAAGTAAACAATCCTTGCATCCGCGGATACAAGCACCGTTGTTTTATCCCTGGTGGCAACAGCACATCCCCTAGTCTCATGTTTCTGTCACTCAAGCTAGACATCAAGGGGCTGAACCCACAATCAAGCATAACGCTCCCTCTTGGAGTTGCAACAAATCACTTGGCCAAAGTAAAATACGGCAACGGAGAACATTTAAGAATTTACTCAAGAACAAAATATAAAAGAGAAGAACCAAATATATTACTCATCACAATCTGAACATAGTCTCATAATCTATCAGATGCCAACAAAATCAGCATAGCAACGGCAGAAAATTACAAAGGTGCCTCGATCAAGTGAGGCAGCTCACGAGGTCTCGGAAGTGGAGGCACAAAGAGGGGAGAGATAGATCACATAGCTACTGGTCACGGACCCATGGTCCAAGGGGAACTACTCACGGTACATACGGGAGGCGTCCATGGCTATGGATGGTATCCCGGAGGGGGTAGCTTCTCCCGGCAGGGTGTCGGAGCAGCTTCTCCAGGCAGCCCCGATCTTGAAACGGCGGTGGCGGCGGTACAGAGGCGAGATTGCGAAAAAGGGATCTGTATTAGGGGTTTCCACCCCGAGGGGTAAATATAGGCGAAGGGGGGCACCGAGAGGGGCCACGGGGCAGCCAGGAGGCTCCCTGGCGCGGCCTAGGGTGGGGCCGCGCCAGGGACCCTTCTAGAGTCCCTGTGGTGCCCCCCCCCCTTCCCTCCTTTGGTGTTTCCGGAAGCTTCCGGGTCGCTGATTTTTTTATCTGATTTTTCCGGATTTTTTGGAGCACTTTTAATGGCCGGAAAACCTGAAATACAAAAACAGCAGAAAACAGCAACTAGCAGCTGGGTGCACTGGGTTAATAGATTAGTCCAAATATGCTCAAAAGTGTATGAAAGTTCAAGCAAGTCATGGCAAATTCACACAAAACATGCATGGAGCAAGCATAAATTATAGATACGTTTGGGACGTATCAACATCCCCAAGCTTAATTCCTGCTCGTCCTCGAGTAGGTAAATGATAACAAGCATAATATCTGTGGTGACATACCACACAACCATATAAGAACTTTGTAAGTAAAGAAATCAAAGCATGCAATTCAATTCAAGTCTTAACAAGCAAGAGTCTATATTAGCATTGACACAAGCAACAAAATAACAAAAGGTGCAAGAGCTCTCGCTGTCCGTGACTCGAATGTCTCCAGATGGTGTTTGCGTGCAAGCAGGGTATAGGGAAATATGAGAGAAAAAAGGTTGTTGATAACAACTCCCTACTAAAGTTTCACACTTGGTCTCCTTTGGATCCTTATCTTGACTCGTCCCCAGACCACTAGCTAGGTACAAGTCAAACTGATCCACTCCCTTTTGATATTTTGAGCACTCATGCAATGGATGAGCGTGAGCAAGAAAGTTGACACCTAAAAGGCGAAACAGAAAGAAGGTGGAGGAGGAAGGCAAAAAGGTGTGAAAGGCTCACATCAATGAGGACAATCATATGCGAGAGAAGGCCATATGATAGATATGATGTGAGAAGTAGGGATTGCCATGCAACGGATGCACATGTGAGCTAAAATATCTCCAAGGGAACTAGTGGGGGTGCATCTAACTTGCTTGCTCAAGAAGACCTAGAGCTCGTTTGAGGAGGCTCATCATTGGAATATACAAGCCAAGTTCTATAGTGTGAAGGTCCCCACATAGCTATATGCATGATGATGATCTCTATGGAGTACAAGGGATGTAAGATGAAGTACTAGTGTGGATCTCTCAAAAGGAATAGTAGTGTGCCCCCTTCTCTCTTTTTTTTCTTTTTTTCTTTTTTTTCTTTTTTTTGTATTTTTTGGGTGGCCTCAATGGGTCTTTCTATTTAACTCTCATTTGTCCTCTTTGGGATCTTTTGATTTTGTCCTCTTTGGGATCTTTTCCTCACTTAGGGGCAACACTCTATATTTTACAAGAATATAGGAGATCTTTCACACTTTACAAAAGTACTCACATAAAGAAGATATAACTATCATGATGCAAAGGTATGACATGAGGATCAAGTCATGAGAAGATGGATGTTGCATGGAAATGTATCTCGGAAAGGCTATGGAAATGCCTTGTAGGTAGGTATGGTGGCTTTTTTGAGGAAAGATATAAGGAGGCTTATGATGACAGAGCGTATCGTGCCAAGGGTTTGGATGCACCGGCGAAGTATGCGCCAACTCTCAAGGTGAGAAAGGGCAATGCACGGTACCGAAGAGGCTAGTAAAAGTATAGGTGGGTGGAAGTGTCAACTTTCGAATACTCACATTAGTCCAAAGAACTCATGCACTTATTATCGGTAACTCTCAATCTAATCAGGAGGTTCACAAAGAGACAAGTACCCCGAGGAGGAGTGTATGGGGGTTTGGTTATCCTTGCGCATCCTCGACTCATGGTACGTGAGTGTACTCTAATATTCGAACCCTCCAGAGGATAGTGATCCATCTAGTAGCTAGATTTCTGATACGTCCAAAACGTATCGATAATTTCTGCTTGCTCCATGCATGTTTTGTGTGATATTGCTATGATCTAGATACACTTTCATACATTTTTTGATCATATTTGGACTAACCTATTAACTCAGTGCACCCCAGTGCCAGTTCCTGTTTTCTGCTGTTTTTCTATTTCAGTTTTCCCCCATATAAAAAGTGCCAGAAAAATTCGGAAAATTCAGATAAAAAATCAGCGTGACGGAAGCTTCGAGAAAATCCCGGGAGGGGCCAGAGGGGGGCCAGGGGGCCCAGGCGGCCACCCGGCGCGGCCCCACCCCTGGCCGCGCCAGGGGGGCGCCTGGGGCCCCTGGTCCACCACTGGCTGCCCCCCTTCTCCTATTTATCCCCCGTCACGGGAAAACTCCAGAACAAGAACCCTATTCCGCGAGCTCGCCTCTGTTCCACCGCCGCCGCGCTTCCAAGATTGGGAGCACCAGAAGACCTCTTCCCGGCACCCTGCCGGAGGGAGGATTGACCTCCGGGAGTCTCCTCTCCACCATGGATGCTCCCCGGATGTCTCGTGAGTAGTTTTCCTTGGACCATGGGTCCGTGATCAGTAGCTATGTGATGTTCTCCTCCCCTCTTTGATCTTCATTGTTTAGACCTCGTGAGCTGCCCTACATGATCGAGGCACCTTTGTAATATTTCTGCTATTGCTATGTTGAGTTTGATCGGATCTGATGGATTATGAGATTATGTTCAGATTGTGATAGAGTAATATATTTGGTTTTTATCTCTTATATTTTTGTTCCTAAGTAATTCTTGCAAGCTCTCTGTTGTTGTTTATTGCTTTGGCCAAGTAGTAGGTAGTGACTCCAAGAGGGAGCGTTGTGCTAGATTGTGGGTTCATGCCTCCCCGATGACATGCTTGAGTGACAGAAACATGAGTCTAGGGGATGTGTTGTTGCCACAAGGGGGAAAACAACGGTGCTTGTAACCGCGGTTACAAGGATTGTTTACTTTACGCAAAGTTCTTTTTAATGCAGTTGTCTGTTGCTTTGGGTTTACACTTTGGGTGGGGCTCGCAACCTAATACCAGCGAGATGTTCTGGATAGATATCTCAAGGTGGATGATTAGTAGTAGATGCAGATGGATTTGGGTCTACTTACTTTGGCGTACTGCCCGTGCTTTTGAACCTCTTCCTTTCTTTTGTAGCATAGTTAGCATTGCGGTGCGTTCTTAATCCTGTCAATTGCCTTTCTGTAATTTGTTTACCTCGCATAGCATTTTTATCGGCTTTTGGGAGAGAGACATCACTAGCGAACATCACGTATCCCGGTCCATATCCTCATTATTGTTTCCAAGCTATATTTACTTTTCTGCATTTACTTTCAAGTTGCTATCATTATCCCCTTGCGTTTTATCATTTGTGAACAACAAGACCGGAGAGATTGACAACCTCTCTGAACTTCGTTGAGAGCAAAGTTATCTGTGTCTGTGTGCAGGTCCGCGTCAGTTGCGCCGCTGACACCTACTTATCATCTCTGGAGTCCTACTGGAGAAAAATCTTGGTATCTTTACTGAGGGAAAACTTGCTGTTGTATCGCATCACACCTTCCACTTGGGGCCTACCAACGAAGGGCGAGAAGCCGTCATCAAGAGAAATTTCTGGCGCCGTTGCCGGGGACTCCAAGTGCTAAGATAGGGGAGTTGCACACTACCCTTTACCTTTGTTTTTCAGTCTTGTTAGTTTATCTTTCAGTTTTAATCTTTGTGTCTTTTATCAAAAACTACAAAAAAATCTGCCACACTTGCTGCTACTATGGGTTCCACTGAAAACACCAAGTTGTGTGACTTCACTAGTCACAACAACCAAGACTTTATCTGCACTCCCATTGCCACACCTGCCACTTCAGCTACCACTTATGAAATTAAACCTGCTTTGCTAAACCTTGTTATGAGAGATCAATTCTCTGGTGCTGGAGATGATGCTGCTTTACACTTGAATAATTTTGTTGAATTATGTGATATGCAAAAGTATAAAGAAGTGGAAGGTGATGTTGTTAAGCTTAAGCTCTTTCCTTTCTCTTTAAGGGGAGATGCTAAAATATGGTTTCAATCTTTGCCTAGAAATAGCATAGATTCTTGGGATAAGTGCAAAGATGCTTTTATAGGGAAGTACTACCCTCCTGCTAAGATTATCCAATTGAGGAGAAATATTATGAATTTCAAGCAATTGGATAATGAACATGTTGCCCAAGCTTGGGAACGAATGAAATCTCTTGTTAAGAAATGCCCTACACATGGTTTGACTACTTGGATGGTTATCCAGAATTTTAATGCAAGCTTGAACTTTACCTCGCGGAACCTAATAGATTCGGCCGCGGGAGGAACCTTTATGTCAACTACACTTGGTGCTGCCACAAAGATTCTCGATGAGATGATGACCAATTAATTCCAATGGCACACCGAACGCGCTCCAACAGGTAGGAAGGTAAACTCTGTCGAGGAAATTACCTCCCTCAATGAAAAAGTTGATTTCATTATGTCTCTACTTACCAAGAAACCTTCTATTGATCCTCATGATGTTCCTTTAAATTCTTTGGTTGCTCAAGAACAAGTAGATGTGAACTTTATTGCTAGAAACAACTTCAACAACAGTGCTTATAGGGGAAATTTTGCTAGCAATCCTAGACCGTTCCCATCTAATTATGGGAACAACAACACTTACCCTAGCAACAAGAACCCCTCTTCTGAATTAGAAAGCATGCTTAGAGACTTTATCACTACCCAAAAATCCTTCAACAAAAATGTAGAAGAGAAATTATCTAAAATAGATAATCTCTCTTTGAAGGTAGAAAGCTTAGCCCTTGATATTGAGATGCTCAAAATTAGAACCTCTCCCCTTGAGGAGAATAAAGCCACTCCTATTAATGCTATCCAGTTGCAAATCAATGAAAATATTAGGATGATGGCTAAACTTAAAGAAAGATGGGCTAGAGAAAAAGAGGAAGAGGATAGAATTAAGATCCTTCCTACACACCACACAGTTTCCACTATCCAAATTGTTGAGGACACTCAACCTATTAGCACCCAATGCACTCCTAGTCCCATTGGACCTATTAATGGTGATGCTAATACCTCAACCGTAGAAAAAGAAACTCCTATGAACATAGAGGGTTTCAAACAAGTGAGACTAGATGACACTACTACCACCTTTGATAGTAGTGATATTGATTTTTATAGTTGCACCCTCTCAGAAGTTATTAGCTTGTTACACAAAATGTCTAGAGACCCCAACACTAGCACACTTAATCTTGCCTTCACGGAGCATATCACAAATGCTCTTATCAAAGCTAGGGAGGATAAGTTTAGAGTAGAAGCCTCCATACCTAGGAAGATAGAGGATGGTTGGGACCCTATGATCAAAATTAAATTGAATAACTTCTCTTGCTATGCTTTATGTGATGTTGGAGCTAGTACCTCTGTTATGCCCAAAAGAATATTTGATATGTTTGAATTGAAGCCTTTTGAGCCTTGTTCTTTTGGTGTTCGTCTTGTTGATTCTTCCATAAAGAAACCTTTGCGTAAGATCAACGATGTTCTTATCATTTTCAATGACAACTATGTTCCCGTTGATTTTATTGTTATGGATATAGAGTGTGAACCTTTGTGTCCAATCATTTTGGGACGTCCTTTTCTTCGCACCGTTGGTGCGGTTATTGACATGAAAGAAGGGAATATAAAATTCCAATTCCCATTCAAAAAGGGGATGGAACACTTCCCTAGAAAGAAAATCAAGTTACCTTTTGAGTCCGTTACTCGGGCTAGTTATTCTCTTTCTCTTGATAAAACTTGATTCTTCTTTTTGCATCATGCCTAGCTAATGGCTTTAAAGAAGCGCTTTCGGGAGGCAGCCCGCAACGAATTTAGGTTTTTCTTTTTTGCTTTTGTTGTGTCTTGATGATTTTTACTACTGTGGCAACATCATTGTATCTTTACTTTTCAGCTTTGTGCCAAGTTATAGCCTCTTACGGCAAGTGAAGTAAAAGTTGTGACATGCTGTCCAGAAAACAGATTCTGTCCTCGTGACCAGAAAAATTCCATAGAAATCCCAGTTCATCTTTTTGAGCTGAATTTTTTTACACAGTATGATCTATGCAATTACGAAACTTCCGTATGTTCTGAGTTTTTTGATTTGAGTTGCAGAAGTGCCCCTAAAAAATTATTTACTGTCTTCTGTTCTGTTTTTCACAGATTCTGCCACGTTTTGTCTCTCCTTACTTTTGCAAACCTTAAGCTTGCTTTTTTTTGCAAAAACTTTTTGGCACTCTTGAGAAACAGTATCTCTTCAAGATTATCTTTATATGCAGTGGAGAAAAAATTATTTATTAAGGGTACCAGCCTCTCTAATCAGCTTATGATGAGTTATGTATGAAGGGAGTTTTCAAGTGTGCGTTGGAAGATGATGAAAGAAGATCCAGGAGTGTCAAGCGCTCAAGCTTGGGGATGCCCCCATGCATCCCCAATAAATATTCAAGGAGACTCAAGCGTCTAAGCTTGGGGATGCCCCCCGTGCATCACCTTCTCCATCAACCATCATCAGTTCGTCCTTCGTCTCACTATATTTTTATCACTTCATGTGTTATGTGCTATGCTTGGAGCGTCTCGCTCTTAGGTTTTGTTTTTATTTTTCTTTAGATTTCCTTGCTGTTCATAACAAGTTAGATCCCGTCTTAATTTGTGTGGGAGAGAAACACGCTCCACTTTCAAAATCTAGAACACATCATAGGATTTTTCCTGCCTATCTTTTTGCTGTTGTGTGTTCTTTATCTTTTCATAGCTACTGCCATGTTTAGTTTTAGTCTTAGTTTGTCTTTAGCAAGAGCTTTGGCTTTTGTTTAGTTTGTTGCTGCAACTCTTTTTAGTTTTCATGTTTATCTTGTTAAGAGAGTTGGTTGTTGCACTGAGTTGTGTTTTGTCTTGAAAGTAGGTAATTGAGGTTGCTATTTAATTTTAGTAGTAGCTTGCAATAGTTTTGAGGCATTGTTGTGAGTAATTTTTGGACTTTTGGTGTCAAGAGATCTTGCCTATTAGTGATAGGTGTCGTATTTTGGGCAATCCGTGTTTATTTTCAAAACCTAAAAAACTAGTTGAGAACTCTAGCTACTAGATAGATCACTACTCTTCTGAGGAGTCGAATATTAGAGTACACTCACGTACCATGAGTCGAGGATGCGCAAGGATAACCAAACCCCCATACACTCCTCCTCGGGGTACTTGTCTCTTTGTGAACCTCCTCATTAGATTGAGAGTTACCAATAATAAGTGCATGAGTTCTTCGGACTAATGTAAGTATTGAGAGTTGACACTTCCACCTTCCCATATTTTGCTAGCCTTTCCCGTGCCGTGCATTGCCTTCTTCTCACTCCGAGATTTGGTGTCCACCTTCGCCGGTACATCCAAACCCTTGGCATGATACGCTCTGTCATCATAAGCCTCCCTTTATCCTTCCTCAAAACAACCACCATACCTACCTATCAAGGCATTTCCATAGCCTTTCCGAGTTACATTGCCATGCAACTTCCACCTCTTCATGACTTGATCTTCATGTCATACATGTTCCTGCTACACTGGCAACGACATACATTGCATACATCATGATAGTTACATCTTCTTTATGATTTTGAGTACCTTGTGATGTGTGAAAGATCTCCTTTACCTTCTTGTAAAATAGAGTTTTGCCCTTAAATGAGGAAAATATCCCAAAGTGGACACATTAAAAGATCCCAAAGAGGACAAATGAGAGTTAAATAGAAAGAGCCATTGAGGCCACCAAAAAAATACAAAAAAATAGAAAAAAGAGAAAAAGAAATAAAAAGAGAGAAAGGGGCAACACTACTATCCTTTTGAGAGATACACACTAGTACTCCCACTATATCTTTGTACTCCATAGAGATGATCTTTATGCATATAGTTTGGAGAGCTTCTTAGCTCGTATGTGCATCCATTGCATGGCAATCCCAACTCCTCACATCATATCTATCATTTGGCATCTCTTGCCTATGATTGTCCTCATTGATGTGAGCCTTTCTCATCCTTTTTGTCTTCCTCCTCCACCATATTTCTCTCTTTGCCATCCTAAGTGTCAACTCTCGTGCTTACGCTCATCCATTGCATGAGTGCTCAAAATATCAAAAAGGAGTGGATCAAATTGACTTGTACCTGGCTAGTGGTCTGGGGACGAGTCAAGATAAGATTCCAAGGAGGACCAAGTGTGAAACTTTAGTAGATTGAGTTCTCAACAAAAATATTTTTTTCTCGTATTCCCTATCCTCCTTTCTTGCATGCAAACACCATTTGGAGACATTCGAGTCACGGACAGCGAGAGCTCTTGCACCTTTTGTTCTTTTGTTACTTATTTCAATGCTAATATAGACTCTTGCCTGTTATGACTTGAATTGAACCTCTGACCTTGATTGCTTTACTTTTCAAAGTTCTTTTATGGTTGCTAGCATGTCACCACAGAAATTATGCTTGTTATCATTTACCTACTCGAGGACGAGCAGGAATTAAGCTTGGGGATGTTGATACGTCCAAAACGTATCGATAATTTCTGCTGGCTCCATGCATGTTTTGTGTGATATTGCTATGATCTAGATACACTTTCATACATTTTTTATCATAGTTGGACTAACCTATTAACTCAGTGCACCCCAGTGCCAGTTCCTGTTTTCTGCTGTTTTTCTATTTCAGTTTTCCCCCATATAAAAAGTGCCAGAAAATTTTGGGAAAATTCAGATAAAAAATCAGCGTGACAGAAGCTTCGAGAAAAGCCCGGGAGGGGCCAGAGGGGGGCCAGGGGGGCCCAGGCGGCCCCCCGGCACGGCCCCACCCCTGGCCGCGCCAGGGGGGCGCCTGGGGCCCCTGGTCCACCTCTGGCTGCCCCCCTTTTCCTATTTATCCCCCGTCACGGGAAAACTCCAGAACAAGAACCCTATTCCGCGAGCTCGCCTCTGTTCCACCGCCGCCGCGCTTCCAAGATTGGGAGCACCAGAAGACCTCTTCCCGGCACCCTGCCGGAGGGAGGATTGACCTCCGGGAGTCTCCTCTCCACCATGGATGCTCCCCGGATGTCTCGTGAGTAGTTTTCCTTGGACCATGGGTCCGTGATCAGTAGCTATGTGATGTTCTCCTCCCCTCTTTGATCTTCATTGTTTTGATCTTCATTATTTACTTTTCTGCATTTACTTTCAAGTTGCTATCATTATCCCCTTGCGTTTTATCATTTGTGAACAACAAGACCGGAGAGATTGACAACCTCTCTGAACTTCGTTGAGAGCAAAGTTATCTGTGTCTGTGTGCAGGTCCGCGTCAGTTGCGCCGCTGACACCTACTTATCATCTCTGGAGTCCTACTGGAGAAAAATCTTGGTATCTTTACTGAGGGAAAACTTGCTGTTGTATCGCATCACACCTTCCACTTGGGGCCTACCAACGAAGGGCGAGAAGCCGTCATCAAGAGAAATTTCTGGCGCCGTTGCCGGGGACTCCAAGTGCTAAGATAGGGGAGTTGCACACTACCCTTTACCTTTGTTTTTCAGTCTTGTTAGTTTATCTTTCAGTTTTAATCTTTGTGTCTTTTATCAAAAACTACAAAAAAATCTGCCACACTTGCTGCTACTATGGGTTCCACTGAAAACACCAAGTTGTGTGACTTCACTAGTCACAACAACCAAGACTTTATCTGCACTCCCATTGCCACACCTGCCACTTCAGCTACCACTTATGAAATTAAACCTGCTTTGCTAAACCTTGTTATGAGAGATCAATTCTCTGGTGCTGGAGATGATGCTGCTTTACACTTGAATAATTTTGTTGAATTATGTGATATGCAAAAGTATAAAGAAGTGGAAGGTGATGTTGTTAAGCTTAAGCTCTTTCCTTTCTCTTTAAGGGGAGATGCTAAAATATGGTTTCAATCTTTGCCTAGAAATAGCATAGATTCTTGGGATAAGTGCAAAGATGCTTTTATAGGGAAGTACTACCCTCCTGCTAAGATTATCCAATTGAGGAGAAATATTATGAATTTCAAGCAATTGGATAATGAACATGTTGCCCAAGCTTGGGAACGAATGAAATCTCTTGTTAAGAAATGCCCTACACATGGTTTGACTACTTGGATGGTTATCCAGAATTTTAATGCAGGCTTGAACTTTACCTCGCGGAACCTAATAGATTCGGCCGCGGGAGGAACCTTTATGTCAACTACACTTGGTGCTGCCACAAAGCTTCTCGATGAGATGATGACCAATTAATTCCAATGGCACACCGAACGCGCTCCAACAGGTAGGAAGGTAAACTCTGTCGAGGAAATTACCTCCCTCAATGAAAAAGTTGATTTCATTATGTCTCTACTTACCAAGAAACCTTCTATTGATCCTCATGATGTTCCTTTAAATTCTTTGGTTGCTCAAGAACAAGTAGATGTGAACTTTATTGCTAGAAACAACTTCAACAACAGTGCTTATAGGGGAAATTTTGCTAGCAATCCTAGACCGTTCCCATCTAATTATGGGAACAACAACACTTACCCTAGCAACAAGAACCCCTCTTCTGAATTAGAAAGCATGCTTAGAGACTTTATCACTACCCAAAAATCCTTCAACAAAAATGTAGAAGAGAAATTATCTAAAATAGATAATCTCTCTTTGAAGGTAGAAAGCTTAGCCCTTGATATTGAGATGCTCAAAATTAGAACCTCTCCCCTTGAGGAGAATAAAGCCACTCCTATTAATGCTATCCAGTTGCAAATCAATGAAAATATTAGGATGATGGCTAAACTTAAAGAAAGATGGGCTAGAGAAAAAGAGGAAGAGGATAGAATTAAGATCCTTCCTACACACCACACAGTTTCCACTATCCAAATTGTTGAGGACACTCAACCTATTAGCACCCAATGCACTCCTAGTCCCATTGGACCTATTAATGGTGATGCTAATACCTCAACCGTAGAAAAAGAAACTCCTATGAACATAGAGGGTTTCAAACAAGTGAGACTAGATGACACTACTACCACCTTTGATAGTAGTGATATTGATTTTTATAGTTGCACCCTCTCAGAAGTTATTAGCTTGTTACACAAAATGTCTAGAGACCCCAACACTAGCACACTTAATCTTGCCTTCACGGAGCATATCACAAATGCTCTTATCAAAGCTAGGGAGGATAAGCTTAGAGTAGAAGCCTCCATACCTAGGAAGATAGAGGATGGTTGGGACCCTATGATCAAAATTAAATTGAATAACTTCTCTTGCTATGCTTTATGTGATGTTGGAGCTAGTACCTCTGTTATGCCCAAAAGAATATTTGATATGTTTGAATTGAAGCCTTTTGAGCCTTGTTCTTTTGGTGTTCGTCTTGTTGATTCTTCCATAAAGAAACCTTTGCGTAAGATCAACGATGTTCTTATCATTTTCAATGACAACTATGTTCCCGTTGATTTTATTGTTATGGATATAGAGTGTGAACCTTTGTGTCCAATCATTTTGGGACGTCCTTTTCTTCGCACCGTTGGTGCGGTTATTGACATGAAAGAAGGGAATATAAAATTCCAATTCCCATTCAAAAAGGGGATGGAACACTTCCCTAGAAAGAAAATCAAGTTACCTTTTGAGTCCGTTACTCGGGCTAGTTATTCTCTTTCTCTTGATAAAACTTGATTCTTCTTTTTGCATCATGCCTAGCTAATGGCTTTAAAGAAGCGCTTTCGGGAGGCAGCCCGCAACGAATTTAGGTTTTTCTTTTTTGCTTTTGTTGTGTCTTGATGATTTTTACTACTGTGGCAACATCATTGTATCTTTACTTTTCAGCTTTGTGCCAAGTTATAGCCTCTTACGGCAAGTGAAGTAAAAGTTGTGACATGCTGTCCAGAAAACAGATTCTGTCCTCGTGACCAGAAAAATTCCATAGAAATCCCAGTTCATCTTTTTGAGCTGAATTTTTTTACACAGTATGATCTATGCAATTACGAAACTTCCGTATGTTCTGAGTTTTTTGATTTGAGTTGCAGAAGTGCCCCTAAAAAATTATTTACTGTCTTCTGTTCTGTTTTTCACAGATTCTGCCACGTTTTGTCTCTCCTTACTTTTGCAAACCTTAAGCTTGCTTTTTTTTGCAAAAACTTTTTGGCACTCTTGAGAAACAGTATCTCTTCAAGATTATCTTTATATGCAGTGGAGAAAAAATTATTTATTAAGGGTACCAGCCTCTCTAATCAGCTTATGATGAGTTATGTATGAAGGGAGTTTTCAAGTGTGCGTTGGAAGATGATGAAAGAAGATCCAGGAGTGTCAAGCGCTCAAGCTTGGGGATGCCCCCATGCATCCCCAATAAATATTCAAGGAGACTCAAGCGTCTAAGCTTGGGGATGCCCCCCGTGCATCACCTTCTCCATCAACCATCATCAGTTCGTCCTTCGTCTCACTATATTTTTATCACTTCATGTGTTATGTGCTATGCTTGGAGCGTCTCGCTCTTAGGTTTTGTTTTTATTTTTCTTTAGATTTCCTTGCTGTTCATAACAAGTTAGATCCCGTCTTAATTTGTGTGGGAGAGAAACACGCTCCACTTTCAAAATCTAGAACACATCATAGGATTTTTCCTGCCTATCTTTTTGCTGTTGTGTGTTCTTTATCTTTTCATAGCTACTGCCATGTTTAGTTTTAGTCTTAGTTTGTCTTTAGCAAGAGCTTTGGCTTTTGTTTAGTTTGTTGCTGCAACTCTTTTTAGTTTTCATGTTTATCTTGTTAAGAGAGTTGGTTGTTGCACTGAGTTGTGTTTTGTCTTGAAAGTAGGTAATTGAGGTTGCTATTTAATTTTAGTAGTAGCTTGCAATAGTTTTGAGGCATTGTTGTGAGTAATTTTTGGACTTTTGGTGTCAAGAGATCTTGCCTATTAGTGATAGGTGTCGTATTTTGGGCAATCCGTGTTTATTTTCAAAACCTAAAAAACTAGTTGAGAACTCTAGCTACTAGATAGATCACTACTCTTCTGAGGAGTCGAATATTAGAGTACACTCACGTACCATGAGTCGAGGATGCGCAAGGATAACCAAACCCCCATACACTCCTCCTCGGGGTACTTGTCTCTTTGTGAACCTCCTCATTAGATTGAGAGTTACCAATAATAAGTGCATGAGTTCTTCGGACTAATGTAAGTATTGAGAGTTGACACTTCCACCTTCCCATATTTTGCTAGCCTTTCCCGTGCCGTGCATTGCCTTCTTCTCACTCCGAGATTTGGTGTCCACCTTCGCCGGTACATCCAAACCCTTGGCATGATACGCTCTGTCATCATAAGCCTCCCTTTATCCTTCCTCAAAACAACCACCATACCTACCTATCAAGGCATTTCCATAGCCTTTCCGAGTTACATTGCCATGCAACTTCCACCTCTTCATGACTTGATCTTCATGTCATACATGTTCCTGCTACACTGGCAACGACATACATTGCATACATCATGATAGTTACATCTTCTTTATGATTTTGAGTACCTTGTGATGTGTGAAAGATCTCCTTTACCTTCTTGTAAAATAGAGTTTTGCCCTTAAATGAGGAAAATATCCCAAAGTGGACACATTAAAAGATCCCAAAGAGGACAAATGAGAGTTAAATAGAAAGAGCCATTGAGGCCACCAAAAAAATACAAAAAAATAGAAAAAAGAGAAAAAGAAATAAAAAGAGAGAAAGGGGCAACACTACTATCCTTTTGAGAGATACACACTAGTACTCCCACTATATCTTTGTACTCCATAGAGATGATCTTTATGCATATAGTTTGGAGAGCTTCTTAGCTCGTATGTGCATCCATTGCATGGCAATCCCAACTCCTCACATCATATCTATCATTTGGCATCTCTTGCCTATGATTGTCCTCATTGATGTGAGCCTTTCTCATCCTTTTTGTCTTCCTCCTCCACCATATTTCTCTCTTTGCCATCCTAAGTGTCAACTCTCGTGCTTACGCTCATCCATTGCATGAGTGCTCAAAATATCAAAAAGGAGTGGATCAAATTGACTTGTACCTGGCTAGTGGTCTGGGGACGAGTCAAGATAAGATTCCAAGGAGGACCAAGTGTGAAACTTTAGTAGATTGAGTTCTCAACAAAAATATTTTTTTCTCGTATTCCCTATCCTCCTTTCTTGCATGCAAACACCATTTGGAGACATTCGAGTCACGGACAGCGAGAGCTCTTGCACCTTTTGTTCTTTTGTTACTTATTTCAATGCTAATATAGACTCTTGCCTGTTATGACTTGAATTGAACCTCTGACCTTGATTGCTTTACTTTTCAAAGTTCTTTTATGGTTGCTAGCATGTCACCACAGAAATTATGCTTGTTATCATTTACCTACTCGAGGACGAGCAGGAATTAAGCTTGGGGATGTTGATATGTCCAAAACGTATCGATAATTTCTGCTTGCTCCATGCATGTTTTGTGTGATATTGCTATGATCTAGATACACTTTCATACATTTTTTATCATAGTTGGACTAACCTATTAACTCAGTGCACCCCAGTGCCAGTTCCTGTTTTCTGCTGTTTTTCTATTTCAGTTTTCCCCCATATAAAAAGTGCCAGAAAATTTTGGGAAAATTCAGATAAAAAATCAGCGTGACAGAAGCTTCGAGAAAAGCCCGGGAGGGGCCAGAGGGGGGCCAGGGGGGCCCAGGCGGCCCCCCGGCGCGGCCCCACCCCTGGCCGCGCCAGGGGGGCGCCTGGGGCCCCTGGTCCACCTCTGGCTGCCCCCCTATTCCTATTTATCCCCCGTCACGGGAAAACTCCAGAACAAGAACCCTATTCCGCGAGCTCGCCTCTGTTCCACCGCCGCCGCGCTTCCAAGATTGGGAGCACCAGAAGACCTCTTCCCGGCACCCTGCCGGAGGGAGGATTGACCTCCGGGAGTCTCCTCTCCACCATGGATGCTCCCCGGATGTCTCGTGAGTAGTTTTCCTTGGACCATGGGTCCGTGATCAGTAGCTATGTGATGTTCTCCTCCCCTCTTTGATCTTCATTGTTTTGATCTTCATTATTTACTTTTCTGCATTTACTTTCAAGTTGCTATCATTATCCCCTTGCGTTTTATCATTTGTGAACAACAAGACCGGAGAGATTGACAACCTCTCTGAACTTCGTTGAGAGCAAAGTTATCTGTGTCTGTGTGCAGGTCCGCGTCAGTTGCGCCGCTGACACCTACTTATCATCTCTGGAGTCCTACTGGAGAAAAATCTTGGTATCTTTACTGAGGGAAAACTTGCTGTTGTATCGCATCACACCTTCCACTTGGGGCCTACCAACGAAGGGCGAGAAGCCGTCATCAAGAGAAATTTCTGGCGCCGTTGCCGGGGACTCCAAGTGCTAAGATAGGGGAGTTGCACACTACCCTTTACCTTTGTTTTTCAGTCTTGTTAGTTTATCTTTCAGTTTTAATCTTTGTGTCTTTTATCAAAAACTACAAAAAAATCTGCCACACTTGCTGCTACTATGGGTTCCACTGAAAACACCAAGTTGTGTGACTTCACTAGTCACAACAACCAAGACTTTATCTGCACTCCCATTGCCACACCTGCCACTTCAGCTACCACTTATGAAATTAAACCTGCTTTGCTAAACCTTGTTATGAGAGATCAATTCTCTGGTGCTGGAGATGATGCTGCTTTACACTTGAATAATTTTGTTGAATTATGTGATATGCAAAAGTATAAAGAAGTGGAAGGTGATGTTGTTAAGCTTAAGCTCTTTCCTTTCTCTTTAAGGGGAGATGCTAAAATATGGTTTCAATCTTTGCCTAGAAATAGCATAGATTCTTGGGATAAGTGCAAAGATGCTTTTATAGGGAAGTACTACCCTCCTGCTAAGATTATCCAATTGAGGAGAAATATTATGAATTTCAAGCAATTGGATAATGAACATGTTGCCCAAGCTTGGGAACGAATGAAATCTCTTGTTAAGAAATGCCCTACACATGGTTTGACTACTTGGATGGTTATCCAGAATTTTAATGCAGGCTTGAACTTTACCTCGCGGAACCTAATAGATTCGGCCGCGGGAGGAACCTTTATGTCAACTACACTTGGTGCTGCCACAAAGCTTCTCGATGAGATGATGACCAATTAATTCCAATGGCACACCGAACGCGCTCCAACAGGTAGGAAGGTAAACTCTGTCGAGGAAATTACCTCCCTCAATGAAAAAGTTGATTTCATTATGTCTCTACTTACCAAGAAACCTTCTATTGATCCTCATGATGTTCCTTTAAATTCTTTGGTTGCTCAAGAACAAGTAGATGTGAACTTTATTGCTAGAAACAACTTCAACAACAGTGCTTATAGGGGAAATTTTGCTAGCAATCCTAGACCGTTCCCATCTAATTATGGGAACAACAACACTTACCCTAGCAACAAGAACCCCTCTTCTGAATTAGAAAGCATGCTTAGAGACTTTATCACTACCCAAAAATCCTTCAACAAAAATGTAGAAGAGAAATTATCTAAAATAGATAATCTCTCTTTGAAGGTAGAAAGCTTAGCCCTTGATATTGAGATGCTCAAAATTAGAACCTCTCCCCTTGAGGAGAATAAAGCCACTCCTATTAATGCTATCCAGTTGCAAATCAATGAAAATATTAGGATGATGGCTAAACTTAAAGAAAGATGGGCTAGAGAAAAAGAGGAAGAGGATAGAATTAAGATCCTTCCTACACACCACACAGTTTCCACTATCCAAATTGTTGAGGACACTCAACCTATTAGCACCCAATGCACTCCTAGTCCCATTGGACCTATTAATGGTGATGCTAATACCTCAACCGTAGAAAAAGAAACTCCTATGAACATAGAGGGTTTCAAACAAGTGAGACTAGATGACACTACTACCACCTTTGATAGTAGTGATATTGATTTTTATAGTTGCACCCTCTCAGAAGTTATTAGCTTGTTACACAAAATGTCTAGAGACCCCAACACTAGCACACTTAATCTTGCCTTCACGGAGCATATCACAAATGCTCTTATCAAAGCTAGGGAGGATAAGCTTAGAGTAGAAGCCTCCATACCTAGGAAGATAGAGGATGGTTGGGACCCTATGATCAAAATTAAATTGAATAACTTCTCTTGCTATGCTTTATGTGATGTTGGAGCTAGTACCTCTGTTATGCCCAAAAGAATATTTGATATGTTTGAAT
Organism: Bromus sterilis; assembly: GCA_950022295.1. Lineage (NCBI taxonomy): Eukaryota > Viridiplantae > Streptophyta > Magnoliopsida > Poales > Poaceae > Bromus > Bromus sterilis. Next base: position 237,655,432 of record OX465599.1, on the reverse strand, counting down.
TGAAGCCTTTTGAGCCTTGTTCTTTTGGTGTTCGTCTTGTTGATTCTTCCATAAAGAAACCTTTGCGTAAGATCAACGATGTTCTTATCATTTTCAATGACAACTATGTTCCCGTTGATTTTATTGTTATGGATATAGAGTGTGAACCTTTGTGTCCAATCATTTTGGGACGTCCTTTTCTTCGCACCGTTGGTGCGGTTATTGACATGAAAGAAGGGAATATAAAATTCCAATTCCCATTCAAAAAGGGGATGGAACACTTCCCTAGAAAGAAAATCAAGTTACCTTTTGAGTCCGTTACTCGGGCTAGTTATTCTCTTTCTCTTGATAAAACTTGATTCTTCTTTTTGCATCATGCCTAGCTAATGGCTTTAAAGAAGCGCTTTCGGGAGGCAGCCCGCAACGAATTTAGGTTTTTCTTTTTTGCTTTTGTTGTGTCTTGATGATTTTTACTACTGTGGCAACATCATTGTATCTTTACTTTTCAGCTTTGTGCCAAGTTATAGCCTCTTACGGCAAGTGAAGTAAAAGTTGTGACATGCTGTCCAGAAAACAGATTCTGTCCTCGTGACCAGAAAAATTCCATAGAAATCCCAGTTCATCTTTTTGAGCTGAATTTTTTTACACAGTATGATCTATGCAATTACGAAACTTCCGTATGTTCTGAGTTTTTTGATTTGAGTTGCAGAAGTGCCCCTAAAAAATTATTTACTGTCTTCTGTTCTGTTTTTCACAGATTCTGCCACGTTTTGTCTCTCCTTACTTTTGCAAACCTTAAGCTTGCTTTTTTTTGCAAAAACTTTTTGGCACTCTTGAGAAACAGTATCTCTTCAAGATTATCTTTATATGCAGTGGAGAAAAAATTATTTATTAAGGGTACCAGCCTCTCTAATCAGCTTATGATGAGTTATGTATGAAGGGAGTTTTCAAGTGTGCGTTGGAAGATGATGAAAGAAGATCCAGGAGTGTCAAGCGCTCAAGCTTGGGGATGCCCCCATGCATCCCCAATAAATATTCAAGGAGACTCAAGCGTCTAAGCTTGGGGATGCCCCCCGTGCATCACCTTCTCCATCAACCATCATCAGTTCGTCCTTCGTCTCACTATATTTTTATCACTTCATGTGTTATGTGCTATGCTTGGAGCGTCTCGCTCTTAGGTTTTGTTTTTATTTTTCTTTAGATTTCCTTGCTGTTCATAACAAGTTAGATCCCGTCTTAATTTGTGTGGGAGAGAAACACGCTCCACTTTCAAAATCTAGAACACATCATAGGATTTTTCCTGCCTATCTTTTTGCTGTTGTGTGTTCTTTATCTTTTCATAGCTACTGCCATGTTTAGTTTTAGTCTTAGTTTGTCTTTAGCAAGAGCTTTGGCTTTTGTTTAGTTTGTTGCTGCAACTCTTTTTAGTTTTCATGTTTATCTTGTTAAGAGAGTTGGTTGTTGCACTGAGTTGTGTTTTGTCTTGAAAGTAGGTAATTGAGGTTGCTATTTAATTTTAGTAGTAGCTTGCAATAGTTTTGAGGCATTGTTGTGAGTAATTTTTGGACTTTTGGTGTCAAGAGATCTTGCCTATTAGTGATAGGTGTCGTATTTTGGGCAATCCGTGTTTATTTTCAAAACCTAAAAAACTAGTTGAGAACTCTAGCTACTAGATAGATCACTACTCTTCTGAGGAGTCGAATATTAGAGTACACTCACGTACCATGAGTCGAGGATGCGCAAGGATAACCAAACCCCCATACACTCCTCCTCGGGGTACTTGTCTCTTTGTGAACCTCCTCATTAGATTGAGAGTTACCAATAATAAGTGCATGAGTTCTTCGGACTAATGTAAGTATTGAGAGTTGACACTTCCACCTTCCCATATTTTGCTAGCCTTTCCCGTGCCGTGCATTGCCTTCTTCTCACTCCGAGATTTGGTGTCCACCTTCGCCGGTACATCCAAACCCTTGGCATGATACGCTCTGTCATCATAAGCCTCCCTTTATCCTTCCTCAAAACAACCACCATACCTACCTATCAAGGCATTTCCATAGCCTTTCCGAGTTACATTGCCATGCAACTTCCACCTCTTCATGACTTGATCTTCATGTCATACATGTTCCTGCTACACTGGCAACGACATACATTGCATACATCATGATAGTTACATCTTCTTTATGATTTTGAGTACCTTGTGATGTGTGAAAGATCTCCTTTACCTTCTTGTAAAATAGAGTTTTGCCCTTAAATGAGGAAAATATCCCAAAGTGGACACATTAAAAGATCCCAAAGAGGACAAATGAGAGTTAAATAGAAAGAGCCATTGAGGCCACCAAAAAAATACAAAAAAATAGAAAAAAGAGAAAAAGAAATAAAAAGAGAGAAAGGGGCAACACTACTATCCTTTTGAGAGATACACACTAGTACTCCCACTATATCTTTGTACTCCATAGAGATGATCTTTATGCATATAGTTTGGAGAGCTTCTTAGCTCGTATGTGCATCCATTGCATGGCAATCCCAACTCCTCACATCATATCTATCATTTGGCATCTCTTGCCTATGATTGTCCTCATTGATGTGAGCCTTTCTCATCCTTTTTGTCTTCCTCCTCCACCATATTTCTCTCTTTGCCATCCTAAGTGTCAACTCTCGTGCTTACGCTCATCCATTGCATGAGTGCTCAAAATATCAAAAAGGAGTGGATCAAATTGACTTGTACCTGGCTAGTGGTCTGGGGACGAGTCAAGATAAGATTCCAAGGAGGACCAAGTGTGAAACTTTAGTAGATTGAGTTCTCAACAAAAATATTTTTTTCTCGTATTCCCTATCCTCCTTTCTTGCATGCAAACACCATTTGGAGACATTCGAGTCACGGACAGCGAGAGCTCTTGCACCTTTTGTTCTTTTGTTACTTATTTCAATGCTAATATAGACTCTTGCCTGTTATGACTTGAATTGAACCTCTGACCTTGATTGCTTTACTTTTCAAAGTTCTTTTATGGTTGCTAGCATGTCACCACAGAAATTATGCTTGTTATCATTTACCTACTCGAGGACGAGCAGGAATTAAGCTTGGGGATGTTGATATGTCCAAAACGTATCGATAATTTCTGCTTGCTCCATGCATGTTTTGTGTGATATTGCTATGATCTAGATACACTTTCATACATTTTTTATCATAGTTGGACTAACCTATTAACTCAGTGCACCCCAGTGCCAGTTCCTGTTTTCTGCTGTTTTTCTATTTCAGTTTTCCCCCATATAAAAAGTGCCAGAAAATTTTGGGAAAATTCAGATAAAAAATCAGCGTGACAGAAGCTTCGAGAAAAGCCCGGGAGGGGCCAGAGGGGGGCCAGGGGGGCCCAGGCGGCCCCCCGGCGCGGCCCCACCCCTGGCCGCGCCAGGGGGGCGCCTGGGGCCCCTGGTCCACCTCTGGCTGCCCCCCTTCGCCTATTTATCCCCCGTCACGGGAAAACTCCAGAACAAGAACCCTATTCCGCGAACTCGCCTCTGTTCCGTCGCCGCCGCGCTTCCAAAATCGGGAGCACCAGAAGACCTCTTCCCGGCACCCTGCCGGAGGGAGGATTGACCTCCGGGAGTCTCCTCTCCACCATGGATGCTCCCCGGATGTCTCGTGAGTAGTTTTCCTTGGACCATGGGTCCGTGATCAGTAGCTATGTGATGTTCTCCTCCCCTCTTTGATCTTCATTGTTTAGACCTCGTGAGCTGCCCTACATGATCGAGGCACCTTTGTAATATTTCTGCTATTGCTATGTTGAGTTTGATCGGATCTGATGGATTATGAGATTATGTTCAGATTGTGATAGAGTAATATATTTGGTTTTTATCTCTTATATTTTTGTTCCTAAGTAATTCTTGCAAGCTCTCTGTTGTTGTTTATTGCTTTGGCCAAGTAGTAGGTAGTGACTCCAAGAGGGAGCGTTGTGCTAGATTGTGGGTTCATGCCTCCCCGATGACATGCTTGAGTGACAGAAACATGAGTCTAGGGGATGTGCTGTTGCCACAAGGGGGAAAACAACGGTGCTTGTAACCGCGGTTACAAGGATTGTTTACTTTACGCAAAGTTCTTTTTAATGCAGTTGTCTGTTTCTTTGGGTTTACACTTTGGGTGGGGCTCGCAACTTAATACCAGCGAGATGTTCTGGATAGATATCTCAAGGTGGATGATTAGTAGTAGATGCAGATGGATTTCGGTCTACTTACTTTGGCGTACTGCCCGTGCTTTTGAACCTCTTCCTTTCTTTTGTAGCATAGTTAGCATTGCAGTGCGTTCTTAATCCTGTCAATTGCCTTTCTGTAATTTGTTTACCTCGCATAGCATTTTTATCGTCTTTTGGGAGAGAGACATCACTAGTGAACATCATGTATCCCGGTCCATATCCTCATTATTGTTTCCAAGCTATATTTACTTTTCTGCATTTACTTTCAAGTTGCTATCATTATCCCCTTGCGTTTGATCATTTGTGAACAACAAGACCGGAGAGATTGACAACCTCTCTGAACTTCGTTGGGAGCAAAGTTATATGTGTCTGTGTGCAGGTCCGCGTCAGTTGCGCCGCTGACACCTACTTATCATCTCTGGAATCCTACTGGAGACAAACCTTGGTATCTTTACTGAGGGAAAACTTGCTGCTGTACCGCATCACGCCTTCCACTTAGGGCCTACCAACGAAGGGCGAGAAGCCGTCATCAAGTTCTCAACGGGGGTTTTTGTTTTTCGAAAAACACACGGATTGCCCAAAATACGACATCTATCACTAATAGGCTCGAGCTCTGGACACCAAAAGTTCAAAACATTACTCTAGTCAATACCTCAAAACTATTGCAAGTTACTACTACAAAGAGAAAAGCAACTTCAACTACCTACTTCTAGTCAAGACACAAAACTCAGTGCAACAGGAAAACTCTCTAACAAGATAAAACATGAAACCTATAGAAATTTCAACCTAAAACAAAAGAAAAGCTCTAGAAAAACTAAAGAACTACAACTAGACAGGGCAGCAGCTAAGAAAAGAAAAAGAACAACTCACGGCTAAAAGAAAAGGCAAGCAAATCCTATGAGGAGTTCTAGTTCAAGAGGAGCGTGTAACTCTCCCACACAAAAGAAAGTAAGCTGGGATCTAACTTGTTACTACAGCAAACAAAGAAAAAACAAACCTAAGAAAAGTACACGCTCCAAGCATAGCACATAACGCATGAAGTGATAAAAATATAGTGCAGCGAGAGACGAACTAATAATTGTTGATGAAGAAGGGGATGCACGGGGGCATCCCCAAGCTTAGACGCTTGAGTATCCTTGAATATTTATTAGGGGTGCACATGGGCATCCCCAAGCTTGAGCGTTTGACACTCCAAGATCTTCTTTCATCATCTTCCATCGCACACTTGAAAACTCCCTTCATACATAACTCATTGTAGACTGATTAGAGAGGTTAGTACCCTAATAAAATAATTTTTCCTTTGCTGTAAATAAATATAATATTGAAGAGATACTGTTTCCCAAGATTTCCAAAAAGTTTCTGCAAATAAAAAGCAAGCTTAAGGTTTGCAGAAGTGAAGAGACAAAAAACGTGGAAGAATCTGTGAAAAACAGAACAACAGATAGAAACGATTTTTTAGGGGTACTTCTGCAACTCATATAAAAAAACCAGAACATACGCAAGTTTCGTAATTGTATAGATCACACTGTGTAAAAATTTCAGCTCAAAAAGATGAACTGGAATTTTTCCATGATTTTTCTAGTCACGAGGACAGAATCTGTTTTCTGGACAGCATGTCACAACTTTCACTTCCCTTGTCGTATGAGGCTATAAAAGGCACAAAGCTTGAAAAGTAAAGATACAATGATGTTGATACAGTATTAATAATCATCAAGACCACTAAGAACAGAAGAAAGGCAAAGATAAAAACCTAAATTCGTTGTGGGCTGCCTCCCGAAAGCGCTTCTTTAGAGCCATTAGCTAGGCTTACAGCAGAAGATCAAGTCTTTTCAAGAGAATAACTAGCCCGTGTGACGGACTCAAAAGGTAACTTAATCTTTTTCCTAGGGAATGTTCCATCCCTTTCTTGAGAGGGAATTGTAATTTGATATTCCTCTCTTTCATGTCAGTAACAGCACCAACTGTGCGAAGAAAAGGACGTCCCAAAATAATTGGACAAGAAGGTTCACATTCAATGTCCATAATAGTGAAATCAACGGGAACATAATTGTCATTAACAATGATAAGAACATCGTCGATCTTCCCCAAAGGTTTCTTTACGGAAGAATCAACAAGACGAACACCAAAAGAACAAGAATCAAAAGGTTTCAAATCAAGCATATCATACATTCTTTTGGGCATAACAGAGGTACTTGCTCCAACATCACAAAGAGCATAACAAGAGAAGTTATTTAATTTGATTTTTATCATAGGATCCCAACCATCTTCTAGCTTCCTAGGTATGGAGGATTCTAGTCTAAGCTTCTCCTCCCTAACTTTGATTACAGCATTGGTGATATGCTCTGTGAAGTAAAGATTAAGTGTTCTAGTGTGGGGGTCTCTAGACATCTTGTGTAGGAAACCGATAACTTCAGGTAAAGTGCAGTTTTCAAAGTTTAGGTCACTACTATCTATCAAGGAGGTAGTGATATCATTTAGGCTCACTTGTTTGAAAGCCTCTATGTTCATAGAGGTTTCTTCATTTATGGTTGAGGTGGTAGCATCACCATTGGTAGGTCCAGTGGGACTAGGGGTGTGATGGGTGCTAACAGTTTGGACATCCTCAACTACTTGGATAGTGGCTACTGTGTGGTAGGTGGGAAGGCTCTTAATTCTTTCCTTTTCTCTTTTTCTCTAACCCATCTTTCTTTAAGTTTAGCCATCATCCTAATGTTTTCATTGATTTGTAACTGGATAGCATTAATACGAGTGACCTTACTCTCCTCAAGGGGAGAGCCTCCAATTTTTTACATCTCAACATCAAGGGCAAAGTTATCTACCTTCAAACAAAGATTATCTAATTTAGCTGGTTTTTCTTCCACATTCTTGTTGAAGGATTTTTGGGTAGTGATAAAGTCTCTAAGCATGCTCTCTAGTTCAGAGGTGGGGTTCTTGTTGCTAGGGTAGGTGTTGTTGTTCCCATAAGTGGATGGAAACGGTCTAGGATTACTTGCAAAGTTGCCCCTATAAGCATTATTATTGAAGTTGTTTCTAGAGATAAAGTTCACATCTATTTGTTCCTGAGCAACCAAAGAATTTAAAGGAACATTCTGAGGATCAATAGGAGCTTGCTTGGTAAGTAGAAACATGATAAGGTCAAGCTTTTCATTTAGAGAGGAGATCTCCTCGACAGAAATTACCTTCTTACCAGTTGGAGATCTTTCGGTGTGCCACTGAGAGTAGTTCAACATCATCTCGTCAAGTATCTTTGTGGCAGCACCAAGTGTGGTTGACATAAAAGTTCCTCCCGCGGCCGAATCTAACAGGTTCCGCGAGGTAAAGTTCAAGCCTGCATAAAAATTCTGCATAACCATCCAGGTAGTCAGTCCATGTGTGGGGCAGTTCTTGACAAGCGTCTTCATACGTTCCCAAGCTTGGGCAACATGTTCATTATCCAATTGCCTGAAATTCATAATGTTTTAGATAAACAGGGAGCAATCCCCGGTTCCATTTCATAGAAAAGAACCACACAGACCCGAACTTATTTGTCGCAGATCCTCTGACCCATCAGGTCACACAGGTTCTGGGGAAGAAAAACAGAGGTAAACTAGGGAGTTTCATAGTATAACATTCTAGTGAGAGAAGCAGCCATTACAGTGTCTCAGACACATAATCAGCAGGCGCAGCTGCAATCATCTTCAAGAGGATTTCCTAGCCTTCATGGGAGGTCCCAGGGCAGCCATCCTGGGCGACCAGCCAGCATCCAGCGGTGACACCGGGCTCAAAGACAGCGCTGGAACAATCATCTTCACCGGCGACGTGTATGTAAGAAATTCATGATGTTACTCCTCAATTGAATAATTTTAGCAGGGGGATAGTACTTCCCGATAAAAGCATCTTTGCACTTATCCCAAGAATCTATGCTATTCTTAGGCAAGGATTGAAACCATATTTTAGCTTCATCCCTTAAAGAGAAAGGAAAAAGCTTAAGATTAACAATTTCACCATCTACTTCTTTGTACTTTTGCATATCACAAAGCTCAATAAAATTATTTAAATGCAAAGCAGCATCATCTCTAGCACCAGAGAATTGATCTTTCATAACAAGGTTTAGCAAAGCACGTTTAATCTCATAAGAAGGTGCTGAAGTAGCAGGTGTAGCAATAGGAGTGCAGATAAAGTCACTGTTGCTGTGACTAGTGAAGTCACACAACTTGGTGTTTTCATTGGAACCCATAGTAGCAGCAGGTATTTTTGGTATTTTTGATAAGGGACACAAAAGTAAAAACTAAAAGGTAAACTAACAAGACTAAAAAGCAAAGATAAAAGATAGTGTGCAACTCCCCTATCTTGTAGACTGGAGTCCCCGGCAACGGCGCCAGAAATTGGCTTGATACGGTGAGGATCTCTCACTCCTCATTGGTTACCCCAAGTGGAAGGTGAGATGTAGCGTAGCAGCAACTTTCCCTTAGAAAAAATGCCTGCTTGAGTACCGTCCCGGAGGACTCGCAGAGATACAAGAAGGCGGTAAAGTGAACAATGGCGTCGTTCTCAACCAAGGGTTGCTAACTTCACCTGGACCTGCACACAGATACAAATAACTTTGCTCCCAACGAGTATAGAGGAGTTGTCAATTCCTCCGGCCTTGCTGTTTACAAAGGATAAAACGCACGGGATAATGATAGTGATAGCAACTGAAAAGTAAACTAAAGATGTAAACAATGATATGAAGATGGACCTGGGTCCCGTGATTTTCACTAGTGATGTCTCTCTCCCAAAAGACGATAAAAGTGCTAGCGAGGTAAACAAATCACAGTCGGGCAATTGACAGGATTATGAAGGCACCGCAATGCTAACTATGCTGCAAATAAAGGAAGGGCTCAAAAGCAATGGGCAGTACGCCAAGGCAAGTAGACCAAAACCATCTGCATCTACTACGAATCATCCACCCTTATATATCTATCCAGAACATCTCGCTGGTATTAAGTTGCGAATCCCACCCAAAGTGTATATCCAAAGCAACAGACAACTGCATTAAAAGAACTTTGCGTAAAGTAAACAATCCTTGCATCTGTGGATACAAGCACCGTTGTTTTATCCCTGGTGGCAACAACACATCCCCTAGTCTCATGTTTCTGTCACTCAAGCTAGACATCAAGGGGCTGAACCCACAATCAAGCATAACGCTCCCTCTTGGAGTTGCAAAAAATCACTTGGACAAAGTAAAATACGGCAACGGAGAACATGCAAGAATTTACTCAAGAACAAAATATAAAAGAGAAGAATCAAATATATTACTCATCACAATCTGAACATAGTCTCATAATCCATCAGATCCCAACAAACTCAGCATAGCAACGGCAGAAAATTACAAAGGTGCCTCGATCATGTGTGGCAGCTCACGAGGTCTCGAAAGTGGAGGCACAAAGAGGGGAGAGATAGATCACATAGCTACTGGTCACGGACCCATGGTCCAAGGGGAACTACTCACGGTACATACGGGAGGCGTCCATGGCTATGGATGGTCTCCCGGAGGGGGTAGCTTCTCCCGGCAGGGTGCCGGAGCAGCTTCTCCAGGCAACCCCGATCTTGAAGCGGCGGTGGCGGCGGTACAGAGGCGAGATTGCGAAAAAGGGATCCGTATTAGGGGTTTCCACCCCGAGGGGTAAATATAGGCGAAGGGGGGCCACCGAGAGGGGCCATAGGGCAGCCAGGAGGCTCCCTGGCGCGGCCTAGGGTGGGGCCGCGCGAGGGACCCTTCTGGAGTCCCTGTGGTGGCCCCCCTTCCCTCCTTTGGTGTTTCCGGAAGCTTCTGGGTCGCTGATTTTTTATCTGATTTTTCCGGATTTTTTGGAGCACTTTTAATGGCCGGAAAACCTGAAATACAAAAACAGCAGAAAACGGCAACTGGCAGCTGGGTGCACTGGTGTAAGAGCAAAGTTATGCCCCCATGAGTTTTGGATATTGTTGGACAAAATAGTAGAGGAACTAACAAGTTTTCTAGTGCAAAACAGATGGTTAGGTTCCTGAAATTATAGGTCGGTGATAAAGCTTCAATGAAGATTTACATACTTACCGAAGCATATCCTCTGGAGTGAAGCTCATCACGGATGTTTACCCCTAAAAAGATAAGGAATCCTGAAGCACGTCTCATCGAAGAAGATGACCAAGATGGCGCAAGACTTGTAGTTTTTGCGTAGTTCTTTTTCACTTCTTTGAGTCGTAGGAAAAACCGTACTATCAAGAGGGGTTTAGTAAATGTACTCCGAAGGTTTTGGTGAAAAGACTCAGATCGAATCCAAACCTGTGAGAAGCCAGAGTTGAGAAATCTCATGTGCACTAGGTAATGCTTCACCAGCGAAGACTTCGTTCTTTCGACTCCTGAAGCAGAGCCAAGTCCGTGAGTCAGCTTTACTTGGACCGCAAGTAAAGTTTTGCTTTGATTGAAAATATGACCGTTGCGGACAGGTGTCAACCTGTCGCATCGGGTCATTTAAGACATTTCGCACCTAGGGATTGCCACCTATAAATACGCCACCCCCGCCCTCATTGGCTGGTGGCTACTCCAAGAATATTTCCTGACAGTGAAGAGAAAGAGCAACCCCACCGAAGCAAACCAAAATCCCATCCACCGAAGTACAAGTCCTATTGATCTGAGTTGATTCATTATGACTTAGGGAGAAGTTTGCTAGCCTTTTTATCTTGGAGAACTGCAATTCTCCTAGACGGTTAGAGCATTGTTCTTCAGAGATCAAAGAGTTATTGTTGCCTCGAAGTCCAGTTTGTCAAAGGTTTCGGTGATTCCCTCAATAATCAACCACGAGTGAAGAACTGACCAAGCTCAAGGAGAGTGGTGCAGTGGAGATACAGACGGAGAGAGGTTAGCTCCTGTGTTCAATCACAAGTCCCTCCAACCAGACGTAGCACTTAGCAGAGTGTGAACTGGTCGAACAAACATCGCCGAGTCAAAAGTTCGTTTTACTTTCCGCACTTACATTCAGTTTTACAATTGCTTCAGTGATTTGATTCAATGCAATCGATTCGATGCTTTTGATTCGCCATGTTATGATTCAATCCCATTCTGCTTCAATGTTTACCTTTCTGTTGAATCTCTTCTGCTGCTAAGTTATGCTTCACTTCATAGTTTCATGCAAAAATTTGAAGTGATCATTCACCCCCTCCCCCTCTGATCACATACTTGGACTTACAATTGGTATTAGAGCTAGTCACTCTTTGTTTGGATTAACCTCCTAGAGTGTTTTGCAAGTATGTCTTTCGCAGCCATTCGCTCCGGCGAACCCATACCCGTGTTCAATGGAAAGGACTATCCATACAGGAAGGACAAAATGAAGAGAAATATCATGGCTATCAACTCAACTGCCTCGCAAGTTGTCTTATATGGAGTTACAGTTGTAGATAAGAATGCCATCACTCCTGAAGAAGCGAAGCTGATCGATCTTGATTCTGAAGTCTGGGTTTTCATCACCAATCATCTGACGCCAGAAAAGTATCATGAAGTGAATAATATTCCTTCTGCCAAAGGTGTCTGGGACTATCTTGAGAAGATTGGTGAAGGTGTTTCTACCCAGAAGGATGCCAGAATTGACACACTTCGAAGCAAATTCTATCGATTCAAGAGAAAAGAGGGTGAAAAAGTCAGCTCCATTTACAGTAGACTCACTGCTCTTGCAAATGAGTTGATTTCACTTGGTGCTGATGACATCACCCCTCACTCTGTTGTTAGAACTCTGCTTCGCTCATTGGATGATTCGTTTGATCACATTGTGCTGATGATCAAGGAAAGGAATGATTTCAGACGTCTTGTTGCCGCTGATATTCTTGAGAGACTCAATACCTTTGAAATGGAAGAAGAAGAGAAACGTGACATAAATGGTTCTCGAAGAAGATCTCATGCCTTGAAAGCAAAAGCTTCGCGTCATTCTTCACCCGAAGTCAGTTCTGCTTCAGGTGTTGAATCAGATGATCCTGCAAGCATTGGAAAAGATCTAGCATTGATCATGAGACGCTTCAGTCGCTTTCAAAGAAAAGGTTTTTCTTCACCCAAGAAGAGTTATCCTTCAAGAAGCTCAAGTCATTCTTCTCACCGTTCATCCTCAAGAAGCTCTCCATCGAAGGACAACTGCTGCTACAAGTGCAAGAAACCAGGTCACTACATTGCCGATTGCCCTCTGTGGAAAGCTGAGAACAAATCGAAGCACTCGCTTAGAGACTCCTCATCAAAGTCCCACAGATCCTCCAGAAGCTATGAGTCAAAGAGACATGATTCCAGTTCGAGAAGAGAAAAGAAGAAAGATTTTGATGATTTTAAGACGAAGAAGTATCATAAGAAGCGTGAGAGTTCTTCATCGAAGACTCACTCGTCTCGTCGAAGCAGCTCTCACCGTGCCAAGGCCTATCTAGGAAAGGAGATGAACTCTGAAGACGAAGCCTCTAGTTCCGAAGCTGAATCAGGCTCAAGGTCTGTGTCTGGGTCCGAATCAGATGGTGTTGCTGGTTTGGCTTTCGCTTCGGCAGATGCTTCAACCAAAGCTTCGAGCCTATTCTTCACCAACAATAGTAGTGAAGATGAAACTCCTGCATATTGCTTCATGGCCAAGGCAAAGGTATCTTCATCCAAATCAAACTATGATACTTCTGATTGTTCCTCATATGATAGTGATTCGAAGATAAGCTATGCTAAACTTGCTAAAATTGCTTCAATCCAACAAGATGAACTTGATTCTCTAAGCAAAATCATTAAGAAATCAGAAACTCTGTTGATCGATGAGATAGAGAAAGGTCAAACTATAACTAATGAGCATGCTGCTCTGAAGGAGAAGTTTGAAGAATTATCCTCTCGGCATGATCTTCTTTCAGTTGATTATGAGAAGCTCACCTATGAATTTCTTCAGAGGAAAATGGCTCTCGAAAGACTGAAAGAGGCTCATGAAGAATTGGAAAATGTCAATCTCTCTATCATGGCTCAACAAGGTTCTGAAGAAAATCATAAAACTGATTCACCTTGCTTAACTTGTTTGGAACGAAGAAAAACTGATTCCAAAGGGAAAGCTCCTATTGTTATTGATGATACTAATGCCTCTGATGAGGAAAATCCATCTGTTACCGAGGAACTCCTCAGGTTGAAAAACTTATTTGAAACAGGCATGTTCAAAAGTGTGCAAGGACACCAATATCTCTGTGATATCCTGAGAAAGGCTCTCCTTCACAGGAATCCCAGAAATGAGGGTGTTGCTTTCGAGAGAAAGATAAACCCTGATGGCACCTATTGGCAACCTGAGCAGTATCCTAAGACTGTTTGGGTTCTAGCAAAGGAGAAACCCATTGACATTGCTAACCTTTCAGGTTTCGACTGCAAAATGAACAAAGCCATTGTGGATGAATCACTTGATTCGGACTACAAACTCATTAAGGATGAACAGGGAAAAGTTACTGCTGAGTATGTAGGTACTCCACCGAAGAATGGCTTCTATAAGAGGCAGATATGGGTGCAGAAAGCACTTGTGGAAAAACTGCCTGCTAACCATACTATGCAGGGAAAACTTCGGTACCACCGAATCATTTCTATTCTCTAGAAACGAGAAATGATTCACTGGTGCCCGAATCAAATGTTCCGCAGAAGCAATACTATCGCACTGGTCGTTATACTTATCGTCCTCATGATAACAATACTAAGATTTCATATGCTCATTCTTATCCTAACCATTCGCAGAAGACTTACATTTATGGTGTGCTTGATGGTACACCGAAGCAATACACTCCTGTTTGCTTTAATATTGCTTCAACCAGTGCTTCAACATCTTCTCAATCACCTGCTCGTTTGTGGATGGTTAAGAAGAACTAATTCTTCTGCAGGGCTATGTCTCCGGTGGATCCGAGTGGGTCATGGATAGTGGTTGTACAAATCATATGACCGGAGACAAGGAGTGATTCATCGAAGAAAAACTATCTCAATCTTCTCAGAAGTACATTACCTTCGGTGATAACAACAAGGGTAAAGTGTTAGGCTTGGGTAAAGTTGCCATATCGAAAGATAAGCACATTGACAAGGTTATGCTAGTCCAATCCCTTGGATATAATCTTATGTCTATTTTGAAGTTATGCGATATGGGTATGCTTGTTCTATTTTCTGCTGCAAAGGAAAGATCTTGGTGAATCAAATCAGAAAGCTGAAGCGAAGCGACAGCTCGCTGAAGCAAAAGCTCAGGAGGCTAAGGCTGGTGCCGAAGCCAAACAGCTTTGTGAAGCTGAAGCCAAGCGCCAAGCTCAACTTGATATCATTCGCACAAAGAAAGCAGAGAAAGCTTCTAGAGCCGCTCAGAAGGAAGCTGTTGTAGACATGGCACCAAAAGATATCCCTCCGAAGCCAGTCGCAGCTCCTGCCCCCGAAGCTCATGAAGAAGCTGAGCATAGTCACCACAACTTCCCAGATGCAAGAGAAGGTGAGCTATGGGACTGTTTTAGCCTGAATCAGGCACCCTGCCATCTTGCTCAAGCTGTTGATCCCAAAGCTGTGGATGTTGGGAATGTTTACATTTCACCAACTCTTTCTGCCATGATTGAAACCCTGTACAATCAGCTAAGGGATTTGCATGCTAGGGACAGATCTGAATCTGCCAAAATTCTGAAGTTTAAGAAGAAAGCAGATGCTGAATCAGATGAAGACTTCAAGAACGAAGCCGAAGTTGCTTCGAAGAAAATTGCTGATGTCAATGAAAAGACAAAGCACAATATTCAAGTGTTTCAAGGCAAGATCAAATCTGCCATTGAAGAATGTTGCAAGACGCACAATGCTTCGGTCATGGCTCTTGATTCAAAGAAGCGCGAAGCAATGCTCAAGCAACTAGCTTCGCCCCTTCCCCAGCTGCAACAAAGGAAGCGCCGTCTTATCACAGATGCAGACGAAGCCGATGAGGTGAGCTCTCATCCGGCCAAGAAGGCCCCAAGAAACGCATCGCCCCCTCGATGCAAGATTATTAC
This sequence comes from Bromus sterilis, assembly GCA_950022295.1. Lineage (NCBI taxonomy): Eukaryota > Viridiplantae > Streptophyta > Magnoliopsida > Poales > Poaceae > Bromus > Bromus sterilis. The sequence continues at coordinate 237,640,289 of OX465599.1, read as the reverse complement.
TCTTCCCAACCCCACTGCAAAGTCAACCGCTCCTGAAGTCATTCCACCCCGTGCTCCTACTCCACCTCCTCCTCAATCCGCTCCTCAACCGTCAGCCCACGACAACTTTGAGCTAGAACCTTCCCCTCAAGCTCAAGTCATACCAATTCATTCAAAGGATTATTCTTCGGCTCACTCTGCTGATGAGTCCGAAGAACAAGAAGGCGAAGCCAAAGAACAACCTGTTCCAGAAGAGCTTGAAGCCGATGCAGCCGAAGCCAATGAATTGGCCATTATGACTCAACCTCAAGAGCGAGCCATAGTTGCTCGAAGGCAAGCTCCGCATTGCATTCCTGCGCAAGATACTCAGCTGGACTCCATCTACCCACGTGAAACTTTTCCTATTTTCTTGGGAGATGGTTCTTCTTCAAGACATGGTCCTGAGTTTGACCACGAAGTTCATCGCCAGAAGCTACGCTTCTTTCGAGCCATTCCTTATGATTCACCCCGGACTGCTGATGACCTTCGCTTCTGGACAGCCGAGCAACAGATTCTGTACACAAAGCTATACTGCCAGAAGGGTGTTCTATTCAGGCACAAGTATTTGGATATGCGAAGTTTAACTTCAGCAACGTGCTTCCATAACATTATGGAAACCATCGAAGCACAGAATCTTACCAGCCTGTTTGATATGGAAACACCATTCAATTCTGAGCTATTGAGGCAATTCTATGCCACTCTCTATGTCTCTGGAAATCCTGATGACACAAGCTCTTGGATACTTGAGTGGATGATTCAAGGAAAAGTCTTTCGAATGCATTCTAATGAATTCATGGATATTGTGAACATCCCAAGGCACACTGGAAAACTTGCAAAGGTTCACTTGCTTCCTGATCCTACTGAAGCTGAATTTGCTTCACTTATGGATCCCGAAGTCACTAGAGACCACATGCCAGAAAACATTCGCCTGAAGCATCTGGTATTCATATCGAAGACTTGGTTTTATATCTTGTCCAACTCACTTATGCCTCTCAGCACTGCACATGAAGAGTCCAACATTCATTATCATACACGTCATGCTTTGCTGAAGCTTACTCACGGTCATGTGTTTGACTTCGAGGATTGTTTTCTTCGCTATATGGTCCAAGCTGCTAAACTCGTACATCAATTGAAGCCATATGCTCCCTGGCTCCAAGCCATTTGCAACCATGGACGTCGTGAAGACTTCATTGCGAAGCATCACCCGAAGCTATTATGTCCTCCTATGCGTGATACAATGGATATCTTCAGAAGGCAAAATGGTCCATTTGCCACATATGTCGGAGTCAGACAGCATGTCAATGAATGCAACATGTCGAAGTCATTCCAGAAAGAAGTTTATCACTTTGAAGTTGGCATTCGCACCCAACAGATGCTTGAAAATTTCATTGAAGGAAATCAACGCCAAATGCAACATCTTTCTGATGAGATCAATAGAGTTGGCAACATTGCTTTAAACAAAAACCAGTACTTGAAGGTTTTGAAGCGCCACTCTTGGAAAGGTTTAAGGAAGTTCAACTCAGTAAAGAAGCTTGAAGTTGATCGGATTTTCAAGGAGTACCCACATCTTCAACACCACTTCTCCAGAAATGATTCGATCGACCGCCCCAACCCAAAGATCCCGCCGCTGGAAAAGATTGATGAAGTCTTATTTGTTAATCCAGCTGAACAGATTCGCCCTGATGCTCTCTCTGATGAAGACTCCCACACATCGAAGCAAGAAGATGACCCTCTCAACGACAGTGATTTTGATTTGCTTCAGGCGCCGCTGGACATTGACGAACTGGAGTCGCCTGCTTCAACCGAAGGAGACACTTCAGGAGATGCATCTTCTTCAGGCGAAGACAATCTGCAGGGTCCCCGGGTTGCAGCAAACACGTAAATACTCTTGATCTACCTCTCAACCTTTTTTCCAATTCTTGACAAAAAGGGGGAGAAAGTAGCATCGATTGAGTTTAGATTCGCTACGGGGTTTAGAGATTCGATTTGATCTTTTGTGTGTTAAGTTACAACAAACTTTCCATTCACTTCGATTCGGTTGTAACTTAAGTTTTGCTTCGTCTGTGAACTGCTACATTTTATGTGTTAATAACCCCCGTGCTTGCAAGTTGCCCTCGTATATCTTTGTCTTGCAGGTGGTTATTCTCATTAAGTTCACAGGTCATTGGATGATTGCATATTCTTCAAGACTAATATCCTCTATATGCAATTCATTCACTAAGATATGTGTTAGGCTTCCCATCAAAGATATTCTTCATCAAGCATTCACTTCGATTATATAAATCTTCGATGCTTGCATTCAGGGGGAGTCAAAAGCTTCATATCTTAGAGTTTGCTCTCAACTCAATTCAAAATTCCATATTTTTTCTCGATGCCTGTTTTGTCAACAATAGTCCAAAAAGGGGGAGATTGTAAGAGCAAAGTTATGCCCCCATGAGTTTTGGATATTGTTGGACAAAACAATAGAAGAACTAACAAGTTTTCTAGTGAAAAACAGATGGTTAGGTTCCTGAAGTTATAGGTCGGTGATAAAGCTTCAATGAAGATTTACATACTTACCGAAGCATATCCTCTGGAGTGAAGCTCATCACGGATGTTGACCCCTAAAAAGATAAGGAATCCTGAAGCACGTCTCATCGAAGAAGATGACCAAGATGGCACAAGACTTGTAGTTTTTGCGTAGTTCTTTTTCACTTCTTTGAGTCGTAGGAAAAATCGTACTATCAAGAGGGGTTTAGTAAATGTACTCTGAAGGTTTTGGTGAAAAGACTCAGATCGAATCCAAACCTGTGAGAAGCCAGAGTTGAGAAATCTCATGTGCACTAGGTAATGCTTCACCAGTGAAGACTTCGTTCTTTCGGCTCCTGAAGCAGAACCAAGTCCGTGAGTCAGCTTTACTTGGACCGCAAGTAAAGTTGCGCTTTGATTGAAAATATGACCGTTGCGGACAGGTGTCAAGTTGTCGCATCGGGTCATTTAAGACATTTCGCACCTAGGGATTGCCACCTATAAATACGCCACCCCCGCCCTCATTGGCTGGTGGCTGCTCCAAGAATATTTCCTGACAGTGAAGAGAAAGAGCAACCCCACCGAAGCAAACCAAAATCCCATCCACCGAAGTACAAGTCCTATTGATCTGAGTTGATTCATTATGACTTAGGAAGAAGTTTGCTAGCCTTTTTATCTTGGAGAACTGCAATTCTCCTAGACGGTTAGAGCGTTGTTCTTCAGAGAGCGAAGAGTTATTGTCGCCTCGAAGTCCAGTTTGTCATAGGTTTCAGTGATTCCCTGAATAATCAACCACGAGTGAAGAACTGACCAAGCTCAAGGAGATTGGTGTAGTGGAGATACGGACGGAGAGAGGTTAGCTCCTGTGTTCAATCACAAGTCTCTCCAACCAGACGTAGCACTTTGCAGAGTGTGAACTGGTCGAAAAAACATCGCCGAGTCAAAAGTTCGTTTTACTTTCCGCACTTACATTCAGTTTTACAATTGCTTCAGTGATTTGATTCAATGCAAATTATTCGATGCTTTTGATTCGCCATGTTATGATTCAATCCCGTTCTGCTTCAATGTTTACCTTTCTGTTGAATCTCTTCTGCTGCTAAGTTATGCTTCACTTCATAGTTTCATGCAAAAATTTGAAGTGATCATTCACCCCCTCCCCCTCTGATCACATACTTGGACTTACAACTGCGTTAATAGATTAGTCCAAATATGCTCAAAAGTGTATGAAAGTTCAAGCAAGTCATGGAAAAGTCACACAAAACATGCATGGAGCAAGCATAAATTATAGGTACGTTTGGGACGTATCAGCGGGCCACTGACCTTGGCCGCCGGCTGCAATTGGTTGTGGAGGCTGATATCCGCAAGTCTCAGGGTGCTCAGTAGATGGGAAAAACTTATTGTCCTTGTGCTTGGACGACTTTTTGAGTTTTGCAATAAATCTTCTTTAGAGCAAGAGATGTTGAACTTTCCTGGCGATATTTCGTTGTTCTTGTGGTTGTGCTTTCCTTCCTTGTTTGACTCCTTTTGCTTTTCTTCTTGCGATCGGTTGTCCCGGGTGTCTCTCGGGCTTGGAATTTGTTGAAGGAGGATGCTCGCAAGGGTGCCTACGAGTCCCTCTGCTTGAGACTTAGAGATGCGAAGCGTGAGATTATCCGGCTCAAATGTGTTGTTGCAATCCATCGCTCGAAGCGTGAGCATGCTGAGGTTGTGTTGGATAATTTGGTTGCTTGGATACCAAAGTTGTCTAATCTGCTGAAGGGTGAGTGTTGTTGTTTTAACTGTTCGGGTACCTCTTCTTGTGTTCTGGCTGATCTTCGTCCTTTGCTTGCTTTGCTACGAAGTGTTGCCTGGTCTCTCCCGCGAGGAGGAAGAGGCTATGCAGTCGGAGTTGTCGCGAATGGACGACCCGACCGTGCAAGCTGAAAATCCACTTTGGGTGGATCGGGCGCGTGCACGGGCTTTTGCTGTTCTTCGGCTGCGGGTCAACAAGGTGTCGAGAGCCCTTGAGTACTGCTGCAGGGTGCTTGGTGGTATTTTCTCTGAGTTTATCCCTTGGACCCTGTTCCGACGACTTTAGAGAGGCTTTGTCGAGTATTTTCTCAGCTTGCGGAACTTCGCTGTGTTGTGAATCATCAGATTCATGCGGGGGGCCGCTGCGCTTTTGCTTTTTTGCATAGTCACTGGACTGGGATAGATCTTATGACGGCGACTCACGGTCCTCCTGGTGGTCGAGATGATTGATACGTCCCAAACGTATCTATAATTTCTGCTTGCTCCATGCATGTTTTGGGTGATAGTGCTATGCTTTTGCTACACTTTCATATCTTTTTATAACATATTTTGGAACTAACCTATTAATGGTTGCTAGAGTGCACAAGTTCTTGTTTTTGTACTTTATGTGTAGGAATTACTTGGATAAAGTAAAAATCATAAAAAGGAGCCTTGTATGAGTTGGACTCTAACTCTCCTGAAATCTGTCCCCACCGGAGAGGTTTTAAAGATTGAGTCGGAAACGCCAGAAGACGACCTCAAATGGAAAAACTTAAAACTACAAAGTTGTAGATAATTTTTTTCCGATGGATCTAAATAAAATCCGTCTCAATCAAGTTCGGATGCTCCCTGTGGCCCCGAAATACCGAAGACATAATCTAGATGCGGGAATCCAAGAGTCTATATAAAGAGAGGAAACCTAGGTCAAAGGGCACCACGAAAATTCCTCCCCCAAGGCAGCCGTCTGTAGGGCGAGATCAATCTCTACATCAGAACCATCTCCAAGGAAGAAGAAGGGGACAAGGGCCGCTGCCCCAAGGGATCTGGCCGCCGCCGTGGCCGTGGACGTCGCCGTCGTCGTGGCCGCCGCCGCCTCCGTCTCCTTCATCTCCTCTGGGTTGCACCTCTCCATCAAAAAATCTCTCTCTCTCTCACCATGTCCATGTGAGAGTAGTTCCCCCTCGGGGCTAAGGCTTGTACCTTGATCTATGTGGTTATCTCTCTCCCATGGTGTGATCTTTGTTGTGATCATTGGCTATGTTCATCTAGGGTGATCCCATGATGTTTCCCCTTCTTCTATGTATTGGATTGATGTACTCACTTGATCTTATCTAGTATAATCTCCGAGACCATGGTGACAGCGCTCTATCATACATAAATTAGAAGAATATTTTCATGAGTGATTTCCTCTTTTGTGAATTGATTGAATATTGAGAGTCTCTTGGTGCTTGTCTAAGACTATCCTTGAGATATGTTGTGGTGATTGTGGTACTCTCTTTGAATGATCGGGGTGGCATTGGGAAATCCATAGATGAGAAGTACGAACTCTGAGGTGTGCTTTTTTAGCCCTACATAATTCTCGTCCTCTCTTGATCACAAAGGAATGAACTCCGAGTTACGTCTCATTGTATGTTTTAGTGGAAATATCATGTGATTAGACTATGTTAATGTTGTTGAGAGTTGTCACTAGTGAAAGTATGAAGCCTAGGCCTTGTTTCCACCAATGCAATATTGTTTGTGCTCACGTTTACTACTTGTTTGCTTGTTGTAATTTTTATTACAGATTTATATTATTTCGGTTTTCCACACCTATCACTCATATTTTACCATCTCTTCGCCGAAATAGTGCACCTATACAACTCCTAGTTGTATTAGGTGTGTTGGGGACACAAGAGACTTCTTGTATCTTAATTGCAGGGTTGCTTGAGAGAGATCATCTTCAACCACTACTTCCCTAAGTTCGATAAACCTTAGGTCATCCATCTGAGGGAAATTATTGTTGTCCTACAAACCTCTGCGCTTGGAGGCCCAACATAGTTTACAAGAATAGAAGCGTGCGTTGAGCCAATGGAGGGACACTATGAGGCGGCGGGTCCGCCCTCACACTTGATTGTGAACCAGGTTTGAGAGGAGCACGATCGCATACTTGGCGCGTGATAAACGTATCTATAATTTTTGCTTGCTCCATGCATGTTTCGTGTGATAATGCTATGATCTAGATACACTTTCATACAATTTTGATCATATTTGGACTAACTTATTAACTCAGTGCACCACAACGCCAATTCATGTTTTCTGCTGTTTTTCTATTCCAGGTTTCCCCCATATTAAAAATGCTCCAAAAAATTGGGAAAAATCGGATGAAAATCAGAGCAACGGAAGCTTCCGGAATCACCAAAGAGGGGCCAGAGGGCAACCACCAGGGACCAAGGCGGCCACCTGGCGCGGCCTAGGGTCTGGCCGCGCCAGGAGGGCGTCTGGACCCCTGGTGGGGCCCCTGGCTGCCCCCCTTCGCATATTTAATCTCCGTGACGCGAAACCCTTCAAGACAGAACCCCTTTTCGCGATCTCGCCTCTGTTCCACCGCCGTCGCGTTTCCAAGATCGGAAGCACCAGCAGACTTCTTCCCGGCACCCTGCCGGTGAGAGGATTGACCTCCGAGCTTCCCCTCCACCATGGACGCTTCCCGGATGTACCGTGAGTAGTTTCCCTTGGACCATGGGTCCATGATCAGTAGCTATGTGATGTTCTCCTCCCCTCTTTCTTCTTCATGGTTTAGACCTCGTGAGCTGCCCTACATGATCGAGGCACATATGTAATTTTCTGATGTTGCTATGCTGAGTTTGCTGGGATCTGTTGGATTATGAGATTATGTTCAGATTGTGATTGAGTAATATATTTGGTTCTTATCTTTTATATTTTTGTTCCTAAGTAATTCTTGCATGTTCTTCGTTGCTGTTTATTTCTTTAGCCAAGTAGTACGTAGTAACTCCAAGAGGGATCATTATGCTCGATTGTGGGTTCATGCCCCCCGGTGACACGCTTGAGTGACAGAAACATGAGTCCAGGAAATGTGATGTTGCCACAAGGGGGAAAACAACGGTGCTTGTAACCGCGGTTGCAAGGATTGTTTACTTTACGCAAAGTGCTTTTTAATGTAGTTGTCTGTTTCTTTGGGTTTACACTTTGGATGGGGCTCGCAACTTAATACCAGCGAGATGTTCTGGATAGATATCTTAAGGTGAATGATTAGTAGTAAATGCATTTGGATTTCGGTCTACTTATTTTGGCGTACCGCCCATGCTTTTGAGCCTCTTCCTTTGTTTGTAGCATAGTTAGCATTGCGGTGAGTTTTTAATCCTGTCAATTGCCCAGCTGTAATTTGTTTACCTCGCAAAGCAGTTTTATCGTCTTTTTGGAGAGAGACATCACTAGTGAACATCACAGGACCCCGGTCCATATTCTCATCACTATTTACACGCTTTTTATTTTCCTGCTTTTACTTTCTAGTTGTTATCACCACTATCATTATCCCTCGCGTTTGATCCTTTGTAAACAACAAGACCGGAGAGATTGACAACCTCTCTGAACTTCATTGGGAGCAAAGTTATTTTTTTCTGTGTGTAGGTCCAGGCGAAGCAAGTGATTCTTTTCAGACGGCGCATCACTTGCCGAACCACCTACTTATCATCGCCGGAGTCCTACAGGAGACAAAACATATACTCTACATAGGGGAAATTTACTGCTATCCTACATCTCACCTTCAACTTGGGGTAACCAATTAAGGGCGAGAAACCATTATCATCATCTCGTGCATCAAGCAAATTTCTGGCGCCGTTGTCGGGGACTTCGAGTGCTAAGATAGGGGAGTTGCATGTAACACCCTCAGGTCTTGTAACAATAATCTCTATTGTTGGAACAGTAAACACCTTGCTTAAGTTCAAATCACTGTGCTTGATCCTTCAATTGATAAAATTTGAATCAAAACAAATTCAAATGCCTTTTGGTGGTTATTAAAAATAGGTGACAAATAAAACTTTGCCCAAAATTCATGCAACCAATTTTGGAAAATCCCTAAAAATCAGCAGACCATGTTCAACCAACATTGGGTGTTTATTTGTATGTTTAAGTATTGCAAACAAATCTTAACAGATACAAAATAGTGGCATTTAATTCCTTTTAGATAAAACAATAATGTAAATGATTTTATAATGCCACCAAACTTTTTGTAGCACTTGTTTAAAGTGCAACACTAATATATAACCAAGTTACACATTTTATAAAAATGCAAAAGTAATTAAAACAAATACAAACAGTAAAGGAAAAGAAACTGAAAGTAACGAAAAGAAATAAAATAGGAAAATTCCTAAGCCTCACTCAGGGCGAGGCCTGCCCGGCCCATCTTCCTTCCCCCCCCCCCCCCCCACCAGGCCCGTCCCACCTGGGTCGTCTTCTTCCTCGCTACAGTGGGCAGGACGCCCATGCCGTGGCGGGCATCGCGCAGCCGGGCCGCAGCGTGCCGCCGTGGCGAGCATCTGACGACCGTCGCCGACGTGAAGGTCGCCCCCCTCGCCCCCCCAAACCCTAACCCTAGCCCATTTGCTTCATCCACGCCCCATGGTCGTCTTCCTCCCCCTCGCCCGTTCCCCAGCTCACCCGAGCCCGCCCCGGACGCGCCTCGGTGAACCAGCGCGGCCACCATCCACTGTAGCCCGCGCCTTGATGTCTGGAGCTCCGTTGTCTTCGGCCTCATCGTCTAGCACATCGAATCGAAGCCCGGAGCCACTACATGGAGGTAATCGACGTCGTCGTCTACCTCTAGCCCGCCGGAGTCGCCGATTAATTCCTGCCACCTTGCCTCTCCCCCGAGCCCGCTTCCCTCCTCGACTCGCTCACGGTGAGCACCACGCCGGTCGCCAACTCCCCGCGTCCCCTCCCTCTCACCGTATTCGTCGCGGTCACGTGAACCGGAGCTCGCCGCCGCGGTCGAGCTCGCCCCCATGGTCTAGCTCACGCATTTGACCCACGGTGCGTGTCGTGGAGCTCTACGTACTCCCAGCTGCCCAACACGTGACGAACCTTTCAAAACGATGCTCGAAGTCATCGCCTCCGTCGAAGTCCGAGGACGGCCGCCGCCACGGCTCGACGTCGGCGCTGTTCCGGCCACCCCTAGCCTCGGCCGATGCCTCAGCTCGACGCGGCTCACGACCACGAAACCATAGCAACAAATGGGGCCTCAAACGGTGCCTGAAATCGTGCACGCCAGCGAGTTCATCGGAGCACCGCCGCCGGCGAGCCTCCCAGGTGTCGCTGATAGGCGGGCCCTAGGTGTCAAATCTATGATTAGTAACTAACCCCCCTAATTAACTGTTAACTAAAACTGGTCAAATAAACCCCCTTGTTATTAAAAATATGTGACACTTACATGTGGGGCCCGATCCCCATATTAACTTGTTAGTTAAAATCATAAAACAATAACCCCCCTTGCTGACACTTACATGTGGGCCCTGCCCATTTAAGTTTAATGAAGCTAGTTAATTATAATCTGTTCCTATGACATGTGGGTCCACTAGTTTAATCAGGTTTTACCAATCAACCTCTCTGTTTGGATAATGTTTGATTAATAAATAAAACAATTTCATAAATTATTTTAAATTGAATTAAATTGATTTAAACTTTAAAAATTAATATATTTTAAACCGTAAGTCAGATTCAAAAACTTTATACATGAAAATTGATCAGAAAAATATAACGAATATGAATACACTATCCGTGTACCAACAACACCCCTCTAACAAAATGAACATCGACATCCCCCCTACGGGTTGTCTGTCGATAATCATCCGGAGCCGAAATTTCATCCCCGGATGAATTCCCGCTTCGAGCGTAGGACCTTGAACTGCGTTAGAGCATCGATAACAATGCATATGTCATGTCATGCGTCTTTTTGCATCTGTTTGCTTTATATTTACTGTTTCTTCCCCCCTTTATTCTCCGGTAGACCCCACTGTTGTCGACTACACCGCTGCTGGCTACGACTACTACGTCAATGACCCCACCCCTACCGTCGAGCTTCCAGGCAAGCAGAGCCATTCTCTTCTCCAGATATCGCCTATCTTTTCGTACTTTTCTTGCACTAGACATTGTTACTGCTTCTTCTACGTTACAATCCTATTCAATTGCATAGCCTGTTTTTGTCGCCCCTTGATGTACCTTCCTTTATCCTATGCTGCCTATAAACATATATTATATTCAGCAGTGAGCCCTACGCATTGTTAGCTAGGATTAGATAGCGGGTCGTGATCACTCAGGGGAGTGACGCGGATACAACTTATTACAACTGCACATGTACGGTACAATGCAGACACCGCCTAAGGCCTCCTAGCTCGGCTCTGCTGAGCCACCATCAAGTGTGAGCATTCAAGGAGTAATCCTTGTACTCCACTCGTTGTTGACTCTGTATAGCCGCTCTAGGTACCTGAGCAACGGTTATCCTTAAGGTAAGAAGTCGGGTGACCCAACGGTGCCCGCGAGTGGTATTGCGACGGAACGACGGGGAGGGTACGACCAGTGTACCGGTGTGCTTGGACCCTGATTGTTGGCTACGAGAGTTACCAAAACCATGAAAGTCGAGCTCCTCCAGGATCACACGCGACACAAGGTAAGGAGTCGGTTCACCTTGTTGGTAATCGCGCGCTTTGACGGGACGATAGAGCAGGCACTGATGTACTGGTGGTCCTGGATGATGTTCGTTGTTCGTTGTGTTGTTAGTCAGACAGCGATAACGGTTGTCCGCGAGAAAATAATAAAATGTTAAATGGTTCGGTGGATGACTTGAGAGGCCCGTTGGTCTGTACGCACTACCTTCACGTGGGATAAGGATTTATGGGCTCCCCTGCGTCGTAGTCGTAGTTCATTTGAAAGCTCTTCAGACGTCAGCAGTATCGCGGTCTGATTGCCGGGAAGTTGTGTGTCTTCTTTACTCGCGAGTGGTGTTTGCTTTTGCTTCTTGGCCAGCCTCGCACCATGCATGAGCGTGCAAGGGTGAGGGACCTAGACCCCTTGGCGCATAGGATTTAGTCCGGCGGATGGCCTCTCTGCTGAGCCTAGGATGGGTTGCGGCCTGTCGGATAGCTTTGGTGGAGCGTTCCCTAACAAGGTGCCCGCCACCCTAGGGATCTGAGCGTGCAAGATGAACAGCTGTGCACCCCTGCAGGGAGTTTAATCTATTCGAATAGCCGTGTCCACGGTAACATGACGCTTTATGCTGAAGCTAGATCTTACCACTACAAACTACTACTATTAAACTGTATGGTTCCGGGTCTTCTTCCTCGCAGGGAAGTCAAGGGAGGGAACTCGGAGGCATTGCTAATTATTACAACTTACTATTATACAATGCTGCAGCAACTTCTGCTGCATTGTTACTTTATGCTTTATATTAAACTGTTGGCTATTCTCTCCTCATGCTGCAAGACTCGTCGGAAGATGCTAGTCTTCGATAGGACTAGCTTATCATCTGTAACACCCTCAGATGCTTGTAACAGTAATCCTCATCACTGTTGATCATTACTGTTGGATTATCACTGTTTGATCCCCCCTTGTACCTGATAAAACTTTGTGATGCTCATGATCAGACCTTGCTGTGGTTGATCAACACCCCATGCACCATGTACTTGAGCCCTTAGAATCAAATCCCAAAGCCAAATGCACCTTGCTCATCTAACAAACCAAACCCTAGTTGAAACTACTTTAAATGGAAATTAAAACAAAAGTGCTCAAATAAAGTTGTTCCAAAAATCATGGAACTATTTTTGTAAATTGCCTAAAATCATTACAATCATGTTGGAACAACTTTGGTAATTTTTGGAGTTGCAGAAAATTGTAAACAATTCAAACAGTGGGTTAAAACCCCTACTTTGGACATTTAATATTTAAAAGGAATACCTAATGAATTTATTTTGCTACAAAACTTTTTATGGCACCTCAGTAATATATAAACCTAATTTAAAATCACCAATGATATTTTACAAAAATGCTTGGGTGGATAAATTAACTACTGGAAGAAATTGAGCAAACAGAAAACAAAGCGAAAATGGAAAAACCCTTAAACCCCGCCCAGGGCGAGGCCCACCTTGGCCCAGCCCACCCCGCGCCGTGTCTTCTTCCTCCACCCACCCTCACCTGCTCCCGTACGACGGCAGGGCGCGGGCACGTCGCCGCCAGCCCGGCCCCGCCCTCCAACTGCCCCCTGCCCCCGCGGTCGTGATAAGAACGAACCCCCCTCCCTCCTGGACACGCTCACCCTCTCCTTCCCCTCCTCCTCCTCTCGCACGCCTCGGGGAAAAACAGCCGAGCTCCGCCGTCGCCATTGCCGTGGCCAGGCGCGGCCATCGTGCTCCAGCCGCCTCGCCGTGTTGTCCAGGAGCGTCGTCGTCGTCGTCTTCGTCAACCCCCGCAAGGAATCGAGCCGTGGCGCCTCTCTGCGACGACTACGTCCTCGTCTTCAACCTCGGCTCCGGCGCGATCCCCGACCGATTCCGGCCGCTCCAAGCCCTCCCCGAGCCCGCTGCCTCCCTCAACACCTCCCTGGTGAGCTTCTCACCCGTCGCCAACCGCCCTTTGAAGCCCGTAGGGTCTCAACACGAAAGCCCCCTTCCGCTAGCTCCGGCCGCCGTGGCACGTCGTCGTAGACGTCGATGTGGTTCGTCCCAGCCCGCGATAAGTGCACCAGTAGGTTCCCCGTGGTGCCTAGGTTCATTTTATATCGTTATTTCGCTCGATTTCGACTCGTGGACGCATTCGCCATTGACGCCCGTGCTCGGTTCCGCCGCGGTTGACCTAGCCATCGCCTCGGTGCGTCCCCGCTCGTGAAACAAGTCCAGGTCGAAGCGCCGTTCTCCTGCGGTTCGAACGCGACCGGCGGCGAGCCCAACGGTGCCCTGTGGCGAGCTCCCCGACGACCTCGCCGGCGACGGGCTCCGGTGAGCACTCCGGTGAGGCTGACCGGTGGGCCCCCGGTGTCAGTTAGTTAGTTAGGGGCTAATAGCCCACTGACCAGTGGGTCCCATCCCACTTAAGCGCCTGTTAAGAATTAACAAAACTGTTAGCACGAGTATAGTCACTGACAGGTGGGTCCCCTCTAATTAATTAACTTAAGGATTTAGGTTAATCCAATTAATTAAAATTAGTCACTGACATGTGGGTCCAGGGGTATTTTCTAATTTAATTAAGTGTTTTATAAATAACAGAGGCTGACATGTGGGTCCCACATGTCAGCACTGTTCTGGATAATGTTGTGGATAATGTTTTGGATAATGTTTAAATAAATAATAAAAGAAATCCAGAAAATCATTTAAATTGATTTAAACTTTGAAATTCAATAACTTTTAAACCGTAACTCGGATTCAAAAACTTTATACATGAAAGTTGATCAGAAAAATACAACGAATACGAATACGCTATCCGTACGTCTACCACCCCCCTCTAACACTACGAACATCGAACATTCCCCCTCCGGACCGTCTGTCCGATAAACTGTCTGGTACTATTAGAGTGCCCGGATGAATTTATTCCGAACACGAAAGTTGTCCGGAATGTTTCAAATAGCACGGATACACCCCCCCTATGTTGTCCCGGTAACCACGACACCTCCGGCTTGATCTTTCCCCCTCCGGACACCCTGTCCGGTAATCACCCGGAGCCGGTAGTTCATCCCCAGATGAATTCCCGCTCCGAGCCTATTCCATTGCACTGCGTTAGAACACCGTTAACTTTTCATCTGTCATGTCATGCATATGTTGTATATTATTGCTGTGTATTTATTATTTCTTCCCCCCTTTAATCTCCGGTAGACCCCGCTGCTGCCGTCGACTACACCGCTGCTGAGTACGACTACGTCGTCGACGACCCTACTACTACCGCCGAGCTTGCAGGCAAGCAGAGCCATTCTCTTCCCCAGATATCGCCTATCTTTCCGTACATTTCTTGCACTAGGCATTGTTACTGCTGCTGCTACGATTACAATCCTATTCATTTGCATAGCCTGAATTTTGTCGCCCCTTGATGTGCCTTCCTTTATCCTATGCCGCCTATTATTTCTATTATGCATTATTCAGCAGTGAGCCCTGCGTATTGTTAGCTAGGATTAGATAGAGGGCCATGATCACTCAGGGGAGTGGACGCGGATATAATTATTATAACGGCACAGGTACGGTACAATGCAGACACCGCCTCAGGCCCTATCTGGGTTATGCCTAGTCACCTCAAGTGTGAGCTATCAAGGAGTAATCCTTGTACTCCACTCGAGGCTGACTTTGACTTACCGCCATAGGGTCCTGGAAACGGTTGTCCTTCAGGTAAGAAGTCGGGCGACCCAACGGTGCCTGCGAGAGGTATTGCGACGGGACGACAGGGAGGGCACGACCAGTGTACCGGTGTGCTTGGCCCCTGATCGTTGGCCGCGAGAGTTACCAACCCACGAAAGTCGAGCTCCTCCCGGAGCACACGCGAGACAAGGTAAGGAGACGGTTCACCTTGTTGGTAACCGCAGTGACTTGGTGGGACGACGGGGCAGGCACCGATGTACTGGTGGTCCTGGCTGCTGTCGTTGTCCGCGGGTCAGTTAAGTCGAGGCAACGATAACGGTTGTCACGCAGGTTAATTAAAATACTAAATGGTTCAGTGAATGTCTTGAGTTGGCTATATGCCATGTACGCACTACCTACCCGTGGGAACTACGAGTTATGGGCTCCTCCGCTCCTTAGTGTCGTCCGAGGACTCTTCAGACGTCAGCAGTACCGCGGCCTGCGCCGGGAAGTGGTGTTGTCTTATTTGCTCGAGCGGTGTGTCTTATTTGGATTTGCTTCAACTTCACCGGCCAGCCTCGCACCGTGCAGGAGTACGTCGGGGTTAGGGTCCAAAGCCCCGCGTACATAGGATATAGTCCGGCGGATGACCTCTCTGTTGAGTTTGAAAGATGGGCTATGAAGTGTCGGATAGCCTCGGTGGAGCGTTCCCTAACAAGGTTCCCGCCACCCTGGAGATTCGTGCGTGTAGCGTAACACAAGTGCACCCCTGCAGGGAAGATTAATCTATTCGAATAGCCGTGTCCACGGTAACAGGACGCTTTATGCTGAAGCTGGATCTTACCACTAGAAACTATTAATATTAAACTGTATGGTTCCGGGTTCTTTTCCTCGCGGGGCTGTCGAGGAGGTGAACTCGGAGGCATTGTTAATTATTACAACTTATTATTATTCAATGTTGCAGCAACTTCTGCTTCATTGTTACTTTATGTTTTATATAAACTGTTGGCTGATTCTTACCTCATGCTGCAAGACATCGTCGGAAGATGCTAGTCTTCGTTAGGCCTAGCTTCTTACCCTTGCTCTAAATTTCTGTCTTCAGTCCACTATATACAGCCTCTTCATTCCGTTGATACAATGCATAATGCTTAGTAGCGGACGTAAGACTCGCGGGTATACTAGATACTCACCTGCTTTATTTCCTTTACTGTTTTGCCTGATCGGCCGCTGCAGCCGACGTTGGAGCCCAGGAGCAGGAGTACCCCGGAGGCGCCTACTACGACGTCGAGTTCCCCGTTGACCAGGAGTAGTACTGTGGATCCCAGGCAGGAGGCCTCGCCTTTTCGTTCTGTATCTCTGATGTGATTTGTGCTAGCCTTCTTAAGGCAAAAACTTGACTAACTATGTCTGTACTCAGATATTATGGCTTGTATGACTTATATATTCGGGTCCGCGTGACCCCCCTCTATTGTAATATAATTGTTTATCCTTTTGTGTTTAGTGTTGTGCTGTGATATTATCACCGTGGCACCCTAATCTCAGTCGTGTACCCTGTGTGTATGATTACTGTACACGGTCTGATTTTGGGGGCGTCACAAGTTGGTATCAGAGCTGACTGCCTGTAGGAAGCCACCCCACCACTACCTGGTCGAAGTTGAGTCTAGACTTTGAAAAAAACTATTTTGCTAACTTAATATTTGGCTTACGGGCCCACATTGATGTCACTACGTGTGACATCTATGGTATTAGGATCCTTTTCTCCTTACCTATGCTCTGGGAATCTGCTCTCTTATCCTTGCTGGTAAGTTTTACAAAGCTGACATTAGGATCACGTTCTCTTGATTCCACCCGGCGTTTTCTGGTGCATCCCCCATTGATTGAGTCGTGTGCAGGCGTCGTACGCCAGATCCCAGACCGCGGATCCCATTCTCATTCTGGGCAGGCCGCGCGTTCTCTGGCATCAACTCCTGTGACCAACAGTTTTCTTGCGGCGTGATTGACATAGTGGAATCTATGTCGCGTCGTGTAATCCTTACCGCGGTCTGCGCGCCGCCTAGAGAGTCCTTTTTCCTTAATTTCTACGACGTTACGCTGCCCGATTTTCGATTGATTCGGTGTGCGCATGTGTATGTCTTATATGACTACTCCTTTATATATCTGCGCCTCCTTTACGTTGTCGTTTTACTTCAGGCTTGATTTTCCGGTATCTCGCAAAATTTTCGTCGCTGAAATACCCCTGTTAAATTCTAGCAGGATGGCTGGTCGTGGTGGTCGCGGTCGTGGTCGTGCTGCCAACGACCCACCTCCGCCGCCGGATTACATGGCCGCGATGATACAGCAGTTCGAGATGAATCGCCAGTTCATGCAGAATATCATGGCTCAGTTCCCCCAGCCGAATCAGAATGGGCACCACCATCAGCATGCCACCGTGACTCTGCACGACTTCACCCGCCTCAACCCCACTATGTTCCGCAACACTGTTCAGCCGCTGGATGCTGATGACTGGCTTCGCGACATCACTCACGAGCTGGAGTCTGCTAATGTCGATCCAGCCGACTATGTGAACTTTGCGTCTTATCATCTGAAAGGCGCAGCTGCTCAGTGGTGGAGCACCCACAAGCGTTCCCTGCCAGTCGAAGAAGTCATCACTTGGGATGAATTTCAGTCTGCTTTCCGCGCCCGCTACATTCCTCAGGGGATCATGGATCGTAAGGCGGAAGAATTCCGTAACCTCACTCAGGGCGATATGACTGTTGAAGCCTATCAGCGTGAGTTCCTCAACCTCTCTCGCTATGCGGAAGGAGAGATCACCACTGATGCTCGCAGGCAGCAGAAGTTCCGTCGTGGTCTCAACCCTGAACTCAGGCTCGCTCTTGCCGTTCATGATTTCGCCAACTTCGCCACCATGGTGAACAAGGCTATCACCGTCGAGACTGCCCAGATGGAGCACAAGAACTCTCTGAAGCGCTACCGTGACGTTGGCTCATCTTCGGGCGCAACGCAGAAGCGTCGCATCTGGCTCCCTACCAGTGTGACCCATTCAGCTGTCCCTGCTCCAAGGCCGTCTTATGCTGCACCCCGTCTGCCTCCACCACCACAGTTGCCAAGAGCTCTGCCTGCACCACCCAATGCTACCCCACTTCGTCCTCAGGATGGATTATGCTTCACGTGTCGTCAACCTGGGCATTTTTCCAGGGAGTGCCCCCTGAAACAGAAGCAACTGGTAGTTCACCCCGCTGGCCGCGGAAATGGTCGTGGAAACAACCGGACCCCCAACTATAATACTGGGTCTGCTGCTCATGCTCGTGGTCACGCGAACAACATCAGTGTTGATGAAGCCACTTGGGAACGCGAAGATCGCCTTCGTGATGAATACCCCGATCTTTTCCTCGCTACCACTTAAAATTCTCGGGACGAGAATTCTTGTAGTGGGGGAGATTTGTAACACCCTCAGATGCTTGTAACAGTAATCCTCATCACTGTTGATCATTACTGTTGGATTATCACTGTTTGATCCCCCCTTGTACCTGATAAAACTTTGTGATGCTCATGATCAGACCTTGCTGTGGTTGATCAACACCCCATGCACCATGTACTTGAGCCCTTAGAATCAAATCCCAAAGCCAAATGCACCTTGCTCATCTAACAAACCAAACCCTAGTTGAAACTACTTTAAATGGAAATTAAAACAAAAGTGCTCAAATAAAGTTGTTCCAAAAATCATGGAACTATTTTTGTAAATTGCCTAAAATCATTACAATCATGTTGGAACAACTTTGGTAATTTTTGGAGTTGCAGAAAATTGTAAACAATTCAAACAGTGGGTTAAAACCCCTACTTTGGACATTTAATATTTAAAAGGAATACCTAATGAATTTATTTTGCTACAAAACTTTTTATGGCACCTCAGTAATATATAAACCTAATTTAAAATCACCAATGATATTTTACAAAAATGCTTGGGTGGATAAATTAACTACTGGAAGAAATTGAGCAAACAGAAAACAAAGCGAAAATGGAAAAACCCTTAAACCCCGCCCAGGGCGAGGCCCACCTTGGCCCAGCCCACCCCGCGCCGTGTCTTCTTCCTCCACCCACCCTCACCTGCTCCCGTACGACGGCAGGGCGCGGGCACGTCGCCGCCAGCCCGGCCCCGCCCTCCAACTGCCCCCTGCCCCCGCGGTCGTGATAAGAACGAACCCCCCTCCCTCCTGGACACGCTCACCCTCTCCTTCCCCTCCTCCTCCTCTCGCACGCCTCGGGGAAAAACAGCCGAGCTCCGCCGTCGCCATTGCCGTGGCCAGGCGCGGCCATCGTGCTCCAGCCGCCTCGCCGTGTTGTCCAGGAGCGTCGTCGTCGTCGTCTTCGTCAACCCCCGCAAGGAATCGAGCCGTGGCGCCTCTCTGCGACGACTACGTCCTCGTCTTCAACCTCGGCTCCGGCGCGATCCCCGACCGATTCCGGCCGCTCCAAGCCCTCCCCGAGCCCGCTGCCTCCCTCAACACCTCCCTGGTGAGCTTCTCACCCGTCGCCAACCGCCCTTTGAAGCCCGTAGGGTCTCAACACGAAAGCCCCCTTCCGCTAGCTCCGGCCGCCGTGGCACGTCGTCGTAGACGTCGATGTGGTTCGTCCCAGCCCGCGATAAGTGCACCAGTAGGTTCCCCGTGGTGCCTAGGTTCATTTTATATCGTTATTTCGCTCGATTTCGACTCGTGGACGCATTCGCCATTGACGCCCGTGCTCGGTTCCGCCGCGGTTGACCTAGCCATCGCCTCGGTGCGTCCCCGCTCGTGAAACAAGTCCAGGTCGAAGCGCCGTTCTCCTGCGGTTCGAACGCGACCGGCGGCGAGCCCAACGGTGCCCTGTGGCGAGCTCCCCGACGACCTCGCCGGCGACGGGCTCCGGTGAGCACTCCGGTGAGGCTGACCGGTGGGCCCCCGGTGTCAGTTAGTTAGTTAGGGGCTAATAGCCCACTGACCAGTGGGTCCCATCCCACTTAAGCGCCTGTTAAGAATTAACAAAACTGTTAGCACGAGTATAGTCACTGACAGGTGGGTCCCCTCTAATTAATTAACTTAAGGATTTAGGTTAATCCAATTAATTAAAATTAGTCACTGACATGTGGGTCCAGGGGTATTTTCTAATTTAATTAAGTGTTTTATAAATAACAGAGGCTGACATGTGGGTCCCACATGTCAGCACTGTTCTGGATAATGTTGTGGATAATGTTTTGGATAATGTTTAAATAAATAATAAAAGAAATCCAGAAAATCATTTAAATTGATTTAAACTTTGAAATTCAATAACTTTTAAACCGTAACTCGGATTCAAAAACTTTATACATGAAAGTTGATCAGAAAAATACAACGAATACGAATACGCTATCCGTACGTCTACCACCCCCCTCTAACACTACGAACATCGAACATTCCCCCTCCGGACCGTCTGTCCGATAAACTGTCTGGTACTATTAGAGTGCCCGGATGAATTTATTCCGAACACGAAAGTTGTCCGGAATGTTTCAAATAGCACGGATACACCCCCCCCTATGTTGTCCCGGTAACCACGACACCTCCGGCTTGATCTTTCCCCCTCCGGACACCCTGTCCGGTAATCACCCGGAGCCGGTAGTTCATCCCCAGATGAATTCCCGCTCCGAGCCTATTCCATTGCACTGCGTTAGAACACCGTTAACTTTTCATCTGTCATGTCATGCATATGTTGTATATTATTGCTGTGTATTTATTATTTCTTCCCCCCTTTAATCTCCGGTAGACCCCGCTGCTGCCGTCGACTACACCGCTGCTGAGTACGACTACGTCGTCGACGACCCTACTACTACCGCCGAGCTTGCAGGCAAGCAGAGCCATTCTCTTCCCCAGATATCGCCTATCTTTCCGTACATTTCTTGCACTAGGCATTGTTACTGCTGCTGCTACGATTACAATCCTATTCATTTGCATAGCCTGAATTTTGTCGCCCCTTGATGTGCCTTCCTTTATCCTATGCCGCCTATTATTTCTATTATGCATTATTCAGCAGTGAGCCCTGCGTATTGTTAGCTAGGATTAGATAGAGGGCCATGATCACTCAGGGGAGTGGACGCGGATATAATTATTATAACGGCACAGGTACGGTACAATGCAGACACCGCCTCAGGCCCTATCTGGGTTATGCCTAGTCACCTCAAGTGTGAGCTATCAAGGAGTAATCCTTGTACTCCACTCGAGGCTGACTTTGACTTACCGCCATAGGGTCCTGGAAACGGTTGTCCTTCAGGTAAGAAGTCGGGCGACCCAACGGTGCCTGCGAGAGGTATTGCGACGGGACGACAGGGAGGGCACGACCAGTGTACCGGTGTGCTTGGCCCCTGATCGTTGGCCGCGAGAGTTACCAACCCACGAAAGTCGAGCTCCTCCCGGAGCACACGCGAGACAAGGTAAGGAGACGGTTCACCTTGTTGGTAACCGCAGTGACTTGGTGGGACGACGGGGCAGGCACCGATGTACTGGTGGTCCTGGCTGCTGTCGTTGTCCGCGGGTCAGTTAAGTCGAGGCAACGATAACGGTTGTCACGCAGGTTAATTAAAATACTAAATGGTTCAGTGAATGTCTTGAGTTGGCTATATGCCATGTACGCACTACCTACCCGTGGGAACTACGAGTTATGGGCTCCTCCGCTCCTTAGTGTCGTCCGAGGACTCTTCAGACGTCAGCAGTACCGCGGCCTGCGCCGGGAAGTGGTGTTGTCTTATTTGCTCGAGCGGTGTGTCTTATTTGGATTTGCTTCAACTTCACCGGCCAGCCTCGCACCGTGCAGGAGTACGTCGGGGTTAGGGTCCAAAGCCCCGCGTACATAGGATATAGTCCGGCGGATGACCTCTCTGTTGAGTTTGAAAGATGGGCTATGAAGTGTCGGATAGCCTCGGTGGAGCGTTCCCTAACAAGGTTCCCGCCACCCTGGAGATCCGTGCGTGTAGCGTAACACAAGTGCACCCCTGCAGGGAAGATTAATCTATTCGAATAGCCGTGTCCACGGTAACAGGACGCTTTATGCTGAAGCTGGATCTTACCACTAGAAACTATTAATATTAAACTGTATGGTTCCGGGTTCTTTTCCTCGCGGGGCTGTCGAGGAGGTGAACTCGGAGGCATTGTTAATTATTACAACTTATTATTATTCAATGTTGCAGCAACTTCTGCTTCATTGTTACTTTATGTTTTATATAAACTGTTGGCTGATTCTTACCTCATGCTGCAAGACATCGTCGGAAGATGCTAGTCTTCGTTAGGCCTAGCTTCTTACCCTTGCTCTAAATTTCTGTCTTCAGTCCACTATATACAGCCTCTTCATTCCGTTGATACAATGCATAATGCTTAGTAGCGGACGTAAGACTCGCGGGTATACTAGATACTCACCTGCTTTATTTCCTTTACTGTTTTGCCTGATCGGCCGCTGCAGCCGACGTTGGAGCCCAGGAGCAGGAGTACCCCGGAGGCGCCTACTACGACGTCGAGTTCCCCGTTGACCAGGAGTAGTACTGTGGATCCCAGGCAGGAGGCCTCGCCTTTTCGTTCTGTATCTCTGATGTGATTTGTGCTAGCCTTCTTAAGGCAAAAACTTGACTAACTATGTCTGTACTCAGATATTATGGCTTGTATGACTTATATATTCGGGTCCGCGTGACCCCCCTCTATTGTAATATAATTGTTTATCCTTTTGTGTTTAGTGTTGTGCTGTGATATTATCACCGTGGCACCCTAATCTCAGTCGTGTACCCTGTGTGTATGATTACTGTACACGGTCTGATTTTGGGGGCGTCACATCATCCTTATTCTGACTTTTTAGCTTGCAATCCACTATATATAGCCTCCCCTTTCCATTTGATACAAATGCATAAATGCTTAGTAGCGGACGTAAGACTCGCAGGTATGCCAGATACTCACCCTTGCTTTTTTCCCTCTTTGTTTTTCCTGATCGGCGCTGCAGTCGACGTTGGAGCCCAGGAGTAGGAGTACCCCGGAGGCGACTACTACGACGTCGAGTTCCCGTCGACCAGGAGTAGTTCGTTGGATCCCAGGCAGGAGGCCTCGCCTTTTCGATCTGTATCTCTGATGTCATTTGTGCTAGCCTTTTTAAGGCAAAACTTGACTAACTATGTCTTTACTCAGATATTATGGCCTTTATAACTTATGTATTCGGATCCTCGTGATCCTTGGTTTGTATTAACAGATTTATTTATTTGTGTTTAGTGTTGTGCTGTGATATTCTCACCGTGGCACCCTAATATCTGCCGTGTACCCTGCGTGTATGATTACTGTACACGGATTGAATTTGGGGGCGTCACATTGCACAGTATCTTTTACCTTTGCTTTTCAGTCTTGTTAGTTTACCTTTCAATTTTTATCTTTGTGTCCTTTATCAAAAATCACAAAAAAATTATTTATCTTGCTTTTAGTAGTCCTCCTTGTTTAGATGAACATGTTAGGACTTGGTGTTTTGAGGGAATCAGAAGTTTTAGAATTCCGTCAAAGGGATGGAAAGAATATGAAGAAGGCATGGGACAGAATTTTTGAAGCACATAATACAATTATGCCTTGGATACCTATAAAAATTGTGCTTAGAAATTTTTACCATGGTATTTTTAAGTGGTGTAAACACTCTTTTGATATTATATCTGAAGGGGACTTTTTAGAGTGTGATGAAGCTAGAGCTCTTGATATTTTGCAGTCTATCTAGTTATTTTGTTTATGATCGTAGTATTGATACTTTTGTAGATAGACTTGCCACTATTGAAAAGAGGATGGATGCTCTAGACTTGAGAAAGGTAGAGGAAATTAAGTCCAACAAAAAAGAAATGTTGGAGATAGATGATGATTGGGAGCCTTTTGTTAGGATTAGCATCTCTAACCAAGAATTCCTTGCTTTTTGTGATCTTGGATCCATAGTTTCTACTATGCCAAAAATAGTTTATGATTCTTTGAAACTAGATATGGATAAATTGTCATCTTATCATGAACATGCTAATGGAGATATTTCAGAAGTTAAGGGAAAGGTAAAAGAATTCCAGGTAGCATTCCTTCATAGGGTTGCACCGATGGATTTCTTCATCATGGAGCCAAACCAAAGAAACATCCTTCTTGGGAGGGACTTCCTCTGAGCTATGAAATGCTTCATTGATATTGGTAACGGACACATACGCTTACGCGGTAAGGCGAAAGGTAAGTACCTCTTTCCTAGGAAGAAGAAGAATGAGCTTGTTGAAAATCAATTTGAAGGTTTTTATGATTCCGATGATCTTGGAGACCTTTGATTCTTCTTTTGCTTTATGCCTAGCTTAAAGGCATAAAACAAAGCGCTTGTTGGGAGGCAACCCAAGATGTTTTTACTTCTGTTTTTAGTGGTCTTGATGATTTTTACTACAGTAACAACATCATTTTATCTTTATTTTCAAGATTTGTGCCTAGTTATAGCCTCTTATGATAAGGGAACCAAAAGTTGTGACATGCTGTCCAGAAAACAGATTCTGTCTACTTGACGGAAAAAATCGGAACAAATCACCAGTTCATATTTTTTAGCTGAATTTTTTACACAGCATGCTCTATACAATTTTGAACCTTTCTTATGTTCTGAGTTTTTTTTATTTGAGTTGCAGAAGTGCCCCAAAAAAATTCTCTACTACCTGATGTTCTGTTTTTCACAGATTCTGCCACGTTTTGTCTCTCCTTACTTTTGCAAACCTTAAGCTTGCTTTTTCTTTGAAAAAACCTTTTGGAAATCTTGATAAACAGTAGCTCTTCAATAATATCTTTATATCCAGTGGGGAAAAATTAGTTTATTAAGAGTACTAACCTCTCTAATCTGCTTATGATGAGTTATGTATGAAGGGAGTTTTCAAGTGTGCGAGGGAAGATGATGAAAGAAGATCCGGGAGTGTAAAACGCTCAAGCTTGGGGATGCCCCCATGCATACACAATAAATACTCAAGGAGACTCAAGTATCTAAGCTTGGGGATGCCCCCGTGCATCCCATTCTCCATCAACAATCATCAGTTCGTCCTTCGTCTCACTATATTTTTATCACTTCATGTGTTATGTGCTATGCTTGGAGCGTCTCGCTCTTAGGTTTCCTTTTTAGTTTTCTTTAGCTTTGCTTGCTGTTAATAACAAGTTAGACCCCATCTTACTTTGTGTGGGAGAGAAACACGCTCCACTCCAATCTAGAACACATCATAGGATTTTCATACTTATCTTTCTGCTGTTGTGTGTTCTTTATCTTTTCGTAGCTGCTGCCATGTTTAGGTTTAGTTTTAGTTTTTGTCTTTAGAAAGAGCCTTGGTTTTTGTTTAGTTTGTTGTTGGAACTCTCTTTAGTTTTCATGTTTATCTTGTTAAGAGAGTTGGTTGTTGCACTGAGTTGTGTCTTGTCTTCAAGTAGGTAATTGAGGTTTCTATTCAATTGTAGTAGTAACTTGCAATAGTTTTGAGGTATTTTTGTGACTAATGTTTGAACTTTTGGTGTCAAGAGCTCTAGCCTATTAGTGATAGGTGTCGTATTTCGGGAAATCCGTGTTTATTTTCAAAACCTACAAAAACTAGTTGAGAACTCTAGCTACTAGATGGATCACTAATCTTTGGAGGGATCGGATATTAGAGTACACTCACGTACCATGAGTCGAGGATGCGCAAGGATAACCATACCCCCATATACTCCTCCTCGGGGTACTTGTCTCTTTGTGAACCTCCTTATTAGATTGAGAGTTACCGATAATAAGTGCATGAGTTCTTCGGACTAATGT
Organism: Bromus sterilis; assembly: GCA_950022295.1. Taxonomy (NCBI): domain Eukaryota; kingdom Viridiplantae; phylum Streptophyta; class Magnoliopsida; order Poales; family Poaceae; genus Bromus; species Bromus sterilis. The sequence goes on along the minus strand of OX465599.1, from coordinate 237,614,892 downwards.
AAGTATGTAAAGTTGACACTTCCACCTTCCCATATTCGCTATCCTCTTCCGTACCATGCATTGCCCTCTTCTCACTCCGAGAGTTGGCGTCCACCTTCGCCGGTGCATCTAAACCCATGGCATGATACGCTCTGTCATCATAAATCTCCCTATATGTTTCCTCAAAACAGCCACCATACCTACCTATCAAGGCATTTTCATAGCCTTTCCGAGATATATTGCCATGCAACATCCACCTCTTCATGACTTGATCTTCATGTCATTCATTTTCCTGCTACACTGGCAGAGGAATGCCTTGCATACATCATGATAGCTACATCTTCTTTATGTTTGAGTACCTTGTAAAGTGTGAAAGATATTATTTACATTCTTGTAAAATAGAGTGTTGCCCTTAAGTGAGGAAAAGATCCCAAAGTGGAAAAATTAAAAGATCCCAAAGAGGACAAATGAGAGTGAAATAGAAAGAGCCATTGAGGCCACCAAAAAATACAAAAATGAGAAAAAGAGAGAAAGGGGCAACACTACTATTCCTTTTGAAAGATCCACACAAGTACTCCCTATTATCCTTGTACTCCATAGAGATGATCATTTATGCATATAGCTATGTGGGGACCTTCACACTATAGAACTTGGCTTGCCTATTCCAAGGATGAGCCTCCTCAAACGAGCTCTAGGTCTTCATGAGCGATCAAGTTAGATGCACCCCCACTAGTTCCATTGGAGTTCTTTTCTTAGCACGTATGTGCATCCGTTGCATGGAAATACCTACTCCTCACATCATATCTATCATTTGGCCTTCTCTTTCCCATGATTATCCTCATTGGTGTGAGCCTTTCTCACCCTTCTTTTCTTCCTCCTCCACCACATTTCTATATTTTCCATCCTAAGTGTGAACTCTCATGCTTACGCTCATCCATTGCATGAGTGCTCAGAATATCGAAAAGGAGTGGATCAAATTGACTTGTACCTGGATAGTGGTCTGGGGACGAGTCAAGATAAAATTCCAAAGAAGACCAAGTGTGAAACTTTAGTAGATTGAGTTCTCAACAAATATATTTTTCTCTCGTATTCCCATATCCCATTTCTTGCATGCAAACACCATTTGGAGGCATTAAAGTCACGGACAGCTAAGAGCTCTTGCACCTAATGTTCTTTCGTTGCTTGTTTCAATGCTAATATAAACTCTTTCCTGTTATGACTTCAATTGAATCACATACCTTGATTTCTTTACTTTCAAAGTTCTTATATGGTTGCTAGCATGTCACCACAGAAATTATGCTTGTTATCATTTACCTACTCGAGGACGAGCAGGAATTAAGCTTGGGGGTGTTGATACGTCCCAAACGTATCTATAATTTCTGCTTGCTCCATGCATGTTTTGTGTGATATTTCTATGATCTAGATACACTTTCATACAATTTTGATCATATTTGGATTAACTTATTAACTCAGTGCACCACAGTTCCAGTTCTTGTTTTCTGTTGTTTTTCTATTCAAGGTTTCCCCCATATTAAAAATGCTCCAAAAATTCGGGAAAATCAGTTTAAAAATCAGCGCAACGGAAGCTTCCGTAATCACTAAAGTGGGGCCAGAGGGCCACCACCAGAGACCCAGGCGGCCACCTGGCGTGGCCTAGGGTCTGGCCGCGCCAGGGGGCGCTTGGACCCCTGGTGGGGCCCCTGGCTGCCCCCTTCGCCTATTTAATGTCCATGACGCAAAACCCCCGAAGACAGAACCCTTTTTCGCGATCTCTCCTCCGTTCCGCCGCCACCGCGCTTCCAACATCGGGAGCGCCAGCAGACTTCTTCCCAGCACCCTGCCGGATGGAGGATTGACCTCCAGGAGCTTCCCCTCCACCATGGACGCTTCCCGGATATGCCGTGAGTAGTTTCTCTTGGACCATGGGTCCGTGATCAGTAGCTATGTGATGTTCTCCTCCCCTCTTTGTTCTTCATGGTTTAAACCTCGTGAGCTTCCCTACATGATCGAGGCACATATGTAATTTTATGTTGTTGCTATGCTGAGTTTGCTGGGATCTGATGGATTATTAGATTATGTTCAGATTGTGATTGAGTAATATATTTGGTTCTTATATTTGATATTTTTCTTCCTAAGTAATTCTTGCATGTTCTCCGTTGCTGTTTATTGCTTTGTCCAAGTAGTAGGTACTAACTCCAAGAGGGAACGTTATGCTCGATTGTGGGTTCATGCCCCCCGATGACACGCTTAAGTGACAGAAACATGAGTCTAGGGGATTGCTGTTGCCACAAGGGGGAAACAACGGTGCTTGTAACCACGGTTGCAAGGATTGTTTACTTTACGCAAAGTGCTTTTTAATGCAGTTGTCTATTGCTTTGGGTTTACACTTTGGGTGGGGATCGCAACTTAATACCAGCGAGATGTTCTGGATAGATATCTCAAGGTGGATGATTAATAGTAGATGCAGTTGGATTTCGGTCTACTTATTTTGGCGTACCGCCCATGCTTTTGAGCCTCTTCCTTTCTTTGTTGCATAGTTAGCATTGCGGTGCGTTTTAATCCTGTCAATTGCCTAGCTGTAATTTGTTTACCTCGGATAGCAGTTTTATCGTATTTTGGGAGAGAGACATCACTAGTGAACATCATGGGACCCCGATCCATATTCTCATCACTGTTTACACGTTTTTTATTTTCCTGTTTTTACTTTCTAGTTGCTATCACCACTATCATTATCCCTCGCGTTTGATCCTTTGTAAAAAACAAGACTGTAGAGACTGACAACCTCTCTAAACTTCGTTGGGAGCAAAGTTATTTGTTTCTGTGTGCAGGTCTAGGCGAAGCAAGTGATTCTTTTCAGACGGCGCATCACTTGTCGAACCACCTAATTATCATCGCCGGAGTCCTACGGGAGACAAACCCTATCCTCTACATGGGGGAAATTTGATGCTATCCTACATCTCACCTTCCACTTGGGGTAACAAACGAAGGGCGAGAAACCATTATCATCATCTTGCGCATTAGCGCGCTATGTAAATTGAAGGCGGAGTCCGATATATAGTACTTCTTGGGTCTTGTAAATTCTTCCTTGTTTGCTGGAAACTTGTGGGATTCCTCCTTGGCTGATGCATGCTTCAGTTGAGTCGTGTGGGTGGTTAACACCTTGGGGTGGTTGTTGCGTGCAAGTTCCAGAGCACTTGAATCGTTTGAGCACTTTGGGGAGGGGGTGGCTACTGCGAGCGAGCCCTCGAGTGCCAGGTTTTAGTTCGCGTAAGCGAATAACGCCTCGGAGGGTGGCTGCTAGGAGCAAGCCCCAGAGTGCCAAGTTTTAGGTCGCGTAAGCGAATAACGCCTCGGAGGGTGGTGGTGGCAACAGAGTGTTAATACTCTTCAAGCCCTCGTTCATTACCCCAAGTGCAGGGTGAGATATAGTGCAGCGGCAAGTTTTCCCTTGGCAAAGATACCAAGGTTTCTCTCCCGTAGGACTCCGAAGGATACAAGAAGGTGGTAAAGTGAACAATGGCGCCGAGGTTGCTAGCTTCACCTGGACCTGCACACAGATACAAATAACTTTGCTCCCAACGAGTACAGAGGAGTTGCCAATTCCTCCGGCCTTGCTGTTTACAAAGGATCAACGCAAGAGATAATAATAGTGGCAACTGAAAGTAAAGACTGAAAGTAATAAGGGTGTAAACAGTGATATGAAGATGGACCGGGGTCCCGTGATTTTCACTAGTGATGTCTCTCTCCCAAAAGACGATAAAAGTGCTAGCGAGGTAAACAAATCACAGTTGGGCAATTGACAGGATTATGAAGGCACCGCAATGCTAACTATGCTGCAAAGAAAGGAAGGGCTCACAAGCAATGGGCAGTACGCCAAGGTAAGTAGACCGAAATCCATCTGCATCTACTACGAATCATCCACCTTGAGATATCTATCCAGAACATCTCGCTGGTATTAAGTTGTGAATCCCACCCAAAGTGTAAAATCAAAGCAACAGACAATTGCATTAAAAGAACTATGCGTAAAGTAAACAATCCTTGCACCCGCAGGTACAAGAACCGTTGTTTTATCCTTGGTGGCAACAGCACATCCCCTAGTCTCATGTTTCTGTCACTCAAGCTAGACATCAAGGGGTTGAACCCACAATCGAGCATAACGCTCTCTCTTGGAGTTGCAAATAAAATACTTGGCCAAAGCAAATACCGCAACGGAGAACATGCAAGAACTTACTCAAGAACAAAATATAAAAGAGAGGAACCAAATATATTACTCATCACAATCTGAACATAGTCTCATAATCCATCAGATCCCAACAAACTCAGCATAGCAACAGCAGAAATTACATAGATGCCTCGATCATGTGAGGCAGCTCACGAGGACTCGAAAGTGTAAGCACAAAAGGGGGAGAGATAGATCACATAGCTACTGGTCACGGACCCATGGTCCAAGGGAAACTACTCACGGTACATACAGGAGGCGTCCATGGCTATGGAGGGTCTCCCGGAGGGGGTAGCTTCTCCCGGCAGGGTGCCGGAGCAGCTTCTCTAGGCAGCCTCGATCTAGAAACGGCGGAGGCGGCGGAACAGAGGCGAGATCTCGAAAAAGGAGTCCGTACTAGGGGTTTCCACCCCGAGGGGTAAATATAGGCGAAGGGGGGCGTCGAGGGGACCCACCAGGCAGCCAGGAGGCCTCCTGGCGCGGCCTAGGGTGGGGCCGCGCCAGGGGCCCTCCTGGTGGTGGCCCTCCTCCTCTCCTTTGGTGTTTCCGGAAGCTTCTGTTGCGCTGATTTTTTATATATTTTTCCCGGAATTTTTGGAGCACTTTTAATGGACGGAAAACCTGAAATACAAAAACAGCAGAAAACAGAAACTGGCAACTGGGTGCACTGAGTTAATAGGTTAGTCCAAATATGTTCAAAAGTGTATGAAAGTTCAAGCAAAACATGGCAAAGTCACACAAAACATGCATGGAACAAGCAGAAATTATAGATACGTTTGGGACGTATCAACATCCCCAAGCTTAATTCCTTCTCGTCCTCGAGTAGGTAAATGATAACAAGCATAATTTCTGTGGTGACATGCCACACAACCATAAAAGGACTTTTAAGTAAAGCAATCAAAGCATGCAATTCAATTCAAGTCTTAACAAGCAAGAGTCTATATTAGCATTGACAAAAGCAACAAAAGAACAAAAGGTGCAAGAGCTCTCGCTGTCCGTGACTCGAATGTCTCTAGATGGTGTGTGCGTGCAAGCAAGGGATAGGGAAATACGAGAGAAAAAAATAAGGTTGTTGAGAACAACTATCTACTAAAGTTTCACAATTGGTCTTCTTTGGATTCTTATCTGGACTCGTCCCCATACCACTAGCCAGGTACAAGTCAAACTGATCCACTCCCTTTCGATATTTTGAGCACCCATGCAATGGATGAGCGTGAGCAAAAATTTGACACCTAAAAGGCGAAACGGAAAGAAGGTGGAGGAGAAAGACAAAAAGGTGTGAAAGGCTCAGATCAATGAGGACAATCATAGGCGAGAGAAGGCCCTATGATAGATATGATGTGAGGAGTAGGGATTGCCATACAACGGATGCACATGTGAGCTAAAAGCTCTCCAAGGGAACTAGTGGGGGTGCATCTAACTTGCTTGCTCAAGAAGACCTAGAGCTCATTTGAGGAGGCTCATCATTGGAATATACAAGCCAAGTTCTATAGTGTGAAGGGTCCCCACATAGCTATATGCATGATGATGATCTCTATGGAGTACAAGGGATAGGAGATGAAGTACTAGTGTGGATCTCTCAACAGGAATAGTAGTATGCCCCCTTCTCTCTTTTTATTTTTTTCTCTTTTTCTCTTTTTTTTATTTTTTTGGTGGCCTCAATGGCTCTTTCTATTTAACTCTCATTTGTCCTCTTTGGGATCTTTTGATTTTGTCCTCTTTGGGATCTTTTCCTCACTTTAGGGGCAATACTCTATATTTTACAAGAATATAGGAGATCTTTCACACTTTACAAAGGTACTCACATAAAGAAAATGTAACTATCATGATGCAAATGTATGCTTCTGCCAGGATAGCAGGATATGCAATGATACTAGCGCGTCATGTAGCAATGATTAGGGCAAGGCCTAACTAGCATGCGGCTCATCGATCAAGCAAGTAGCATGTACGACATGAAGATCAAGTCATGAGGAGGTGGATGTTGCACGGCAATGTATCTCGGAAAGGCTATGGAAATGCCTTGTAGGTAGGTATGGTGGATTTTTGAGGAAAGATATAAGGAGGCTTATGATGGCAGAGCGTATCGTGCCAAGGGTTTGGATGCACCGGCGAAGTATGCGCCAACTCTCGAGGTGAGAAAGGGTAATGCACGGTTTCTTCATCTATGGTTGAGGTGGTAGCATCACCATTGATAGGTCCAGTGGGACTAGGGGTGTGATGGGTGCTAACAGTTTGGACATCCTCAACTACTTGGATAGTAGATACTGTGTGGTAGGTAGGAAGGCTCTTAATTCTCTCTTCTTCCTCCTTTTCTCTAGCCCATCTCTCTTTGAGTTTAGCCATCATCCTAATATTTTCATTGATTTGTAACTGGATAGCATTAATAGGAGTGATCTTACTCTCCTCAAGGGGAGAGGTTCTAATTTTTTACATCTCAACATAAAGGGCTAAGTTGTCTACCTTCAAACAAAGATTATCTAATTTAGCTAGTTTTTCTTCCACATTCTTGTTGAAGGCTTTTTGGGTAGTGATAAAGTCTCAAAGCAAGGTCTCTAGTTCTGAAGTGGAGTTTCTGGTGGTAAAATAAGTGTTGTTCCCATAGTTGTTGGATGGGAAAGGCCTAGGATTGTTGCTACCAAGGTTACTCCTATAAGAATTATTGATGAAGTTGTTTCTAGAGACAAAATTGACATCTACTTGCTCCTGAGCAACCAAAGAATTTAAAGGAACATCTTGAGGATCAATAGAAGGTTGCTTGGTAAGTAGAGACATGATAAGGTCAACCTTTTCATTTAAAGAGGAGATCTCCTCGACAGAGTTTACCTTCTTACCGGTTGGAGATCTCTCGGTGTGCCATTGCGAGTAGTTCAGCATCATCTCATCAAGTAGCCTTGTGGCAGCACCAAGCGTGGTTGACATAAAAGTTCCTCCCGCGGCCGAATCTAACAAGTTCCGCGAGGTGAAGTTCAAGCCTGCATAAAAAGTCTGGATAACCATCCAGGTAGTCAATCCATGTGTGGGGCAGTTCTTGACAAGCGTCTTCATACGTTCCCAAGCCTGGGCAACGTGTTCGTTATCCAATTGCCTGAAATTCATAATGTTACTCCGCAATTGAATAATTTTAGCAGGGGGATAGTACTTCCCTATAAAAGCATCTTTGCATTTACTCCAAGAATCAATACAGTTCTTGGGCAAAGATTGTAGCCACTCCTTGGCTCTTCCTCTCAAAGAGAAAGGAAAAAGCTTCAGCTTGACGATGTCTCCATCCACTTCCTTGTACTTCTGCATGTCGCAGAGCTCGATAAAGTTGTTTAGGTGCAAGGCAGCATCTTCTCCTGCTCCTGAGAATTGATCTTTCATGAAAAGGTTAAGCAGAGTAGGTTTAATCTCATAAGAAGGTGCTGAAGTGGCAGGTGGAGCAATAGGAGTGCAGATAAAGTCACTGTTGTTGTGACTAGTGAAGTCACACAACTTAGTGTTTTCATTGGAACCCATAGTAGCAGCAGGTATTTTTGGTATTTTTGATTAAGGACACAAAAGTAAAAACTGAAAGGTAAACTAACAAGACAAAAAAGCAAAGGTAAAAGATAGTGTGAAACTCCCCTATCTTGTAGACTGGAGTCCCCGGAAACGGCGCCAGAAAACTTGCTGGTGGCAAGAGAGTGTTAATACTCTTCAAGCCCTCGTTGATTACCCCAAGTGCAGGGTGAGATATAGTGCAGCGGCAAGTTTTCCCTTGGCAAAGATACCAAGGTTTCTCTCCCGTAGGACTCCGAAGGATACAAGAAGGTGGTAAAGTGAACAATGGCGCCGAGGTTGCTAGCTTCACCTGGACCTGCACACAGATACAAATAACTTTGCTCCCAACGAATACAGAGGAGTTGTCAATTCCTCCGGCCTTGCTGTTTACAAAGGATCAACGCAAGAGATAATAATAGTGGCAACTGAAAGTAAAGACTGAAAGTAATAAGGGTGTAAACAGTGATATGAAGATGGACCGGGGTCCCGTGATTTTCACTAGTGATGTCTCTCTCCCAAAAGACGATAAAAGTGCTAGCGAGGTAAACAAATCACAGTTGGGCAATTGACAGGATTATAAAGGCACCGCAATGCTAACTATGTTGCAAAGAAAGGAAGGGCTCACAAGAAATGGGCAGTACGCCAAGGTAAGTAGACCGAAATCCATCTGCATCTACTACGAATCATCCACCTTGAGATATCTATCCAGAATATCTCGCTGGTATTAAGTTGGGAATCCCACCCAAAGTGTAAACTCAAAGAAACAGACAATTGCATTAAAAGAACTATGCGTAAAGTAAACAATCCTTGCACCCACAGGTACAAGCACCGTTGTTTTATCCCTGGTGTCAACAGCACATCCCCTAGTCTCATGTTTCTGTCACTCAAGCTAGACATCAAGGGGCTGAACCCACAATCGAGCATAACGCTATCTCTTGGAGTTGCAAATAAAATACTTGGCCAAAGCAAATACCGCAACGGAGAACATGCAAGAATTTACTCAAGAAAAAAATATAAAAGAGAGGAACCAAATATATTACTCATCACAATCTGAACATAGTCTCATAATCCATCAGATCCCAACAAACTTAGCATAGCAACAGCAGAAATTACATAGATGCCTCGATCATGTGAGGCAGCTCACGAGGACTCGAAAGTGGAAGCACAAAAGGGGGAGAGATAGATCACATAGCTACTGGTCACGGACCCATGGTCCAAGGGAAACTACTCACGGTACATACGGGAGGCGTCCATGGCTATGGAGGGTCTCCCGGAGGGGGTAGCTTCTCCCGGCAAGGTGCCGGAGCAGCTTTTCCAGGCAGCCCCGATCTAGAAACGGCGGCGGCGGCGGAACAGAGGAGAGATCGCGAAAAAGGAGTCCGTCCTAGGGGTTTCCACCCCGAGGGGTAAATATAGGCGAAGGGGGGCGTCGAGGGGACCCACCAGGAAGCCAGGAGGCCTCCTGGCGCGGCCTAGGGTGGGGCTGCTGATGTCTATGCACGCTTCTATTCTTGTAGACTATGTTGGGCCTCCAAGCGCAGAGGTTTGTAGGACAGCAGCAATTTCCCTCAAGTGGATGACCTAAGGTTTATCGAACTCAGGGAAGTAGAGGTTGAAGATGGTCTCTCTCAAGCAACCCTGAAATTAAGATACAAGAAGTCTCTTGTGTCCCCAACACACATAATACAACTAGGAGTTGTATAGGTGCACTAGTTCGGCGAAGAGATGGTAAAATACGAGTGATAGGTGTAGCAAAGCAAGGTAATATAAATTTTTAATAAAAAGTGCAGAAAGAAAATAGGTGACAAAAGTGAGCACAAACGGTGCTAACAATGGTTGAAACAAGGCCTAGGATTCATACTTTCACTAGTGGCAACTCTCAACAACATTAACATAGTCTAATCACATGATATTTCCCATAAAACATGCAATGGAGACGCACTCCGAGGTCATTCCTTTGTGGTCAAGAGAGGATGAGAATTATGTAGGGCTACAAAAGCACACTTCAAAGTTCGTAGCTCTCAATCTATGAATTTCCCAATGTCACCGCGGCCATCCAAAGAGAGTACCACAATCACCACAACATATCTCAAGGATAGTCAAAGACAAGCACCAAGAGACTCTCAATCTTCAATCAACACACAAAAGAGGAAATTCACTCATGATAACATTCTTCTAACCCATGTCCAATAGACCGCTGTCACCTTGGTCTCGGGGATTATACTAGATAAGATCAATTGAGTACATCAATCCAATACATAGAGGAAGGGGAAATATCATGGGATCACCCTAGATTAACATAGCCTATGATCACAACGAATATCACATCATGGGAGAGAGATAAGAACACATAGCTACTGGTAGAAACCTCAGCCCCGAGGGAGAACTACTCCCGCTTCATGGAGGGAGGAAGCAACGTCGATGGAGATGAATCCGGGGGCACTTCCCCGTCCCGGCAGGGTGCCGGACAGGAATTTTGTCCCCCCGAAACTTGTTTTCTATGGCGGTGGAGATCGGAATTGCTTCTGGAGAAAAGGGGGCTGGCATCAGGGTTTCCTCCGTGGGGGTAAAAATAGGGGCCAAAGGGGGCACCAAGAGGGGCCACGAGGCAGTCAGAAGGGCAGGTGGCGCGGCCTAGGGCTAGGGCACGCCAGGCACCCTCCTGGCTGCCTGGTGGTGGCCCTCCCTTCCTTCCTTGGTGATTCCGGAAGCTTCCGGGACGCTGATTTTTTATATAATTTTTCCGAATTTTTGGAGCACTTTTAATGGCCGGAAAACCTGAAATACAAAAACAGCAGAAAACAGGAACTGGCAACTGGGTGCACTGAGTTAATAAGTTAGTCCAAATATGATCAAAAGTGTATGGAAGTGTATGTAAAACATGGCAAAGTCACACAAAACATGCATGGCACAAGCAGAAATTATAGATACATTTGGGACGTATCAACATCCCCAAGCTTAATTCTTGCTCGTCCTCGAGTAGGTAAATGATAACAAGCATAATTTCTGTGGTGACATGCCACAAAATCATATAAGGACTTTTAAGTAAAGCAATTAAAGCATGCAATTCAATCCAAGTCTTAACAAGAAAAAGTCTATATTAGCATTGAAACAAGTAACAAAAGAACAAAAGGTGCAAGAGCTCTCGCTGTCCGTGACTCGAATGTCTCCAAATGGTGTTTGCGTGCAAGAAAGGGGATAGAGGAAGAGAAAAACGGTTGTTGAGAACTCAATATACTAAAGTTTCACACTTGGTCTCCTTTGGAATCTAATCTGGACTCGTCCCCAGACCACTAGCCAGGTACAAGTCAAACTGATCCACTCCCTTTCGATATTTTGAGCACTCATGCAATGGATGAGCGTGAGCAAGAAAGTTGACACCTAAACAGCGAAAGAGAAAGGTGTAGGGAAAGGAAGACAAAAAGGTGTGAAAGTCTCACATCAATGAGGACAATCATAGGCGAGAGAAGGCCTTATAATAGATATGATGTGAGGAGTAGGGATTGCCATGCAACGGATGCACATGTGAGCTAAAAGCTCTCCAAGGGAACTAGTGGGGGTGCACCTAACTTGCTTGCTCAAGAAGACCTAGAGCTCGTTTGAGGAGGCTCATCATTGGAATATACAAGCCAAGTTCTATATAGTGAAGCCACATAGCTATATGCATGATGATGATCTCTATGGAGTACAAGGGATAAAGGATGAAGTACTAGTGTGGATCTCTCAAAAGGAATAGTAGTGTGCCCCCTTCTCTCTTTTTATTTTTCTTTTTCTCTTTTTTCTATTTTTTGGTATTTTTTTGGTGGCCTCAATGGCTCTTTCTATTTAACTCTCATTTGTCCTCTTTGGGATCTTTTCCTCACTTTAGGGGCAACACTCTATATTTTACAAGAATATAGGAGATCTTTCACACTTTACAAAGGTACTCACATAAAGAAGATATAACTATCATGATACAAATGTATGCCTCTGCCAGGATAGTAGGATATGCAATGATACTAACACGTCATGTAGTAATGATTAGGGCAAGGCCCAACTAGCATGCGGCTCATCGATCAAGCAAGTAGCATGTATTACATGAAGATCAAGTCATGAGAAGATGGATGTTGCATGGAAATGTATCTCGGAAAGGCTATGGAAATGCCTTGTAGGTAGGTATGGTGGATGTTTTGAGGAAAGATATAAGGAGGCTTATGATGAAAGAGCGTATCATGCCAAGGGTTTGGATGCACCGGCGAAGTATGCGCCAACTCTCGAGGTGAGAAAGGGCAATGCACGGTACCGAAGAGGCTAGAAAAAGTATAGGTGGGTGGAAGTGTCAACTTTCAATACTTACATTAGTCCGAAGAACTCATGCACTTATTATCGGTAACTCTCAATCTAATAAGGAGGTTTCACAAAGATACAAGTACCCCGAGGAGGAGTGTATGGGGGTTTGGTTATCCTTGCGCATCCTCGACTCATGGTACGTGAGTGTACTCTAATATCCGATCCCTCCAAAGATTAGCGATCCATCTAGTAGCTCTCAACTAGTTTTGTAGGTTTTTGAAAATAAACACGAATTGCCCAAAATACGACACCTATCAATAATAGGCTAGAGCCTTGACATCAAAAGTTCAAACATTACTCACATCAAGACCTCAAAACTATTGCAAGTTACTACTAAAATTAAATAGACACCTCAATTACCTACTCTCAAGACAAGACATAACTCAGTGCAACAACCAACTCTCTTAACAAGATAAACATGAGAACTAAAGAGAGTTCAGAAACAAAATAAACAAAATCCAAGGCTCTTGCTAAAGACAATCTAAGACTAAAACTAAACACGGCAGTAGCTACGAAAAGATAAAGAACACACAACAGCAAAAAGATAGGCATGAAGAATCCTATGATGTGTTCTAGGTTTCGATAGTGGAGCGTGTTTCTCTCCCACACAAAGTAAGACGGGATCTAACTTGTTATGAACAGCAAGAAAAGCTAAACAAAACCTAAGAGCGAGATGCTCCAAGAATAGCACATAACGCATGAAGTGATAAAAATATAGTGAAACGAGAGACGAACTGATAATTGTCGATGGAGGAGGGGATGCACGGGGGCATCCCCAAGCTTAGACGCTTGAGTCTCCTTGAATATTTCTTGGGGATGGGTGCATCCCCATGCTTGAACGCTTGACACTTCATCATCTTCCCTCGCACACTTGAAAACTCCCTTCATACATAACTCATCATAAGCTGATTGGAGAGGTTAGTACCCTTAATAAATAAGTAAAATTACACTGGATATAAAGATATTCTTGAAGAGCTAATGTTTCTCAAGATTTCCAAAAAGTTTTTGCAAGGAAAAAGCAAGCTTAAGGTTTGCAAAAGTTAGGAGAGACAAAACGTGGCAGAATCTGTGAAAAACAGAACAGGAGGTAGTAAAGAATTTTTTAGGGGTACTTCTGCAAATCGAATCAAAAAACTCAGAACAGACGCTCGAAAGTCAATTTTATGGAGCATGCTGTCAAAAAATTCAGATCAAAAATATGATCTGGTGATTTTAGGCTATTTTTTCCGTCCAAGGACAGAATCTGTTTTCTGGACAGTATGTCACAACTTTTGAACTTTCTTGCAATCGGAGGCTAGACTTGGCACAAAGATTGAAAATAAAGATACAATGATGTTGCTACAGTAGTAACAATCATCAAAACCATTAAAACTGAAAGTAAAAACTCAAACTAAAGATAACAAGGGTTGTCTCCCTAGAGCTCTTTCTTTATAGCCATAAAGATAGGCTTAAGATTTTAATGATGCTCTCATAGGAATAAGGAATAAGAGTTGAAGAACAAAAGAGAGCATCAAGAAGCAAATAACAAACACATTTAAGTCTAACATGCTTCCTATGCAAAGGGATCTTGTAGAGAAATAACTCATGGAAGCATAAAGATATTAGCATAGGAAGCCAAAATAAGTGCAACTTCAAAACCTTCAACATAAAGAGAGGGAACTTGATATTATTGAAATATCTATAAGAATATGTTCCCCTCTCATAATAATTTTCAGTGGGATCATGAATAAACTCAACAATATAAGTATCACATAAAAATTTCTTATCATGATCCAAAAGCATAGAAAATTTGTTACTCCCCACATAAGAAAAATCCTTCTCATTAATAATAGTGGGAGCAAACTAAAGAAAATAGCTATCACATGAATCATTCTTATCATGATACACTTGCAAACATTTATTCTTTATAGCATAAGTGTCATCACAATAATCATCATAGATAGGAGGCAAAATATCATCAAAATAAATTTCCTCATCAAAATTTGGGGGGGCTAAAAAGATCATCTTCATCAAACGTAGCATCCCCAAGCTTATACCTTTGCATATCATTATCATCAAAAGTATTCAAAGAAGACATGCAAATAACATTACTACTATCATGAGTGTTGTGCAAATAATAAAGCTCCATAGGCTTTTTGATCTCCTCCTCAAACACTTCATGTCCTAACTCAAGATAGAGCTCATAAAGCTCTCTCATAAATTTTTTGTTGTTTTCCATAAAGCCTAACTAGTGAAAATAAAAACAAGAAACAAAAAGAATTAATTATAAGATCTAAAGGTATACCTTCAAGCACTCACCTCCCCGGCAACGGCGCCAGAAATAGCTTGATGTCTACGCACGCTTCTATTCTTGTAGACTATGTTGGGCCTCCAAGCGCAGAGGTTTGTAGGACATCAGCAATTTCCCTCAAGTGGATGACCTAAGGTTTATCGAACTCAGGGAAGTAGAGGTTGAAGATGGTCTCTCTCAAGCAACCCTGCAATTAAGATACAAGAAGTCTCTTGTGTCCCCAACACACCTAATACAACTAGGAGTTGTATAGGTGCACTAGTTCAGCGAAGAGATGGTAAAATACGAGTGATAGGTGTAGCAAAGAAAGGTAATATAAATCTGTAATAAAAAGTGCAGCAAGAAAACAGGTGACAAAAGTGAGCACAAACGGTGTAACAATGGTGGAAACAAGGCCTAGGATTCATACTTTCACTAGTGGCAACTCTCAACAACATTAACATAGTCTAATCACATGATATTTCCCATAAAACATGCAATGGAGACGCACTCGGAGGTCATACCTTTGTGGTCAAGAGAGGACTAGAGAATTATGTAGGGCTACAAAAGCACACCTCAAAGTTCGTAGTTCTAAATCTATGGATTTCCCAATATCACCGCGGCCATCCAAAGAGAGTACCACAATCACCACAACATATCTCAAGGATAGTCAAAGACAAGCACCAAGAGACTCTCAATCTTCAATCAACACACAAAAGAGAAAATCACTCATGATAATATTCTTCTAACCCATGTCTAATGGACTGCTGTCACCTTGGTCTCGGGGATTATACTAGATAAGATCAATTGAGTACATCAATCCAATACATAGAGGAATGGGAAATATCATGGGATCACCCTAGATTAACATAGCATATGATCACAACAAAGATCACATCATGGGAGAGAGAGAAGAACACATAGCTACTGGTAGAAACCTCAGCCCCGAGGGAGAACTACTCCCGCTTCATGGAGGGAGGAACCAACGTCGATGGAGATGAATCTGGGGGCACTTCCCCGTCCCGGCAGGGTGCCGGCACAGGAATTCTGTCCCCCCCGAAACTTGTTTTCGATGGCGGCGGAGATCGGAATTGCTTCTGGAGAAAAGGGGGCTGGCATTAGGGTTTCCTCCGTGGGGGTAACAATAGGGGCCAAAAGGGGCACCGAGAGGGGCCACGAGGCAGTCAGAAGGGCAGGTGGCGCGGCCTAGGGCTGGGCCGCGCCAGGCACCCTCCTGGCTGCCTGGTGGTGGCCCTCCCTTCCTTCCTTGGTGATTCCGGAAGCTACCGGGACGCTGATTTTTTATATAATTTTTCCGGAATTTTTGGAGCACTTTTAATGGCCGGAAAACCTGAAATACAAAAATAGCAGAAAACAGGAACTGGCAACTGGATGCACTGAGTTAATAAGTTAGTCCAAATATGATCAAAAGTGTATGGAAGTGTATGTAAAACATGGCAAAGTCACACAAAACATGCATGCCACAAGCAGAAATTATAGATACGTTTGGGACGTATCAGGCGCGCCAGGGGCCCTCCTGGCCTCCTGGTGGTGGCCCTCCTCCGCTCCTTTGGTGTTTCCGGAAGCTTCTGTTGCGCTGATTTTTTATATATTTTTCCCGGAATTTTTGGAGCACTTTTAATGGCCGGAAAACCTGAAATACAAAAACAGCAGAAAACAGAAACTGGCAACTGGGTGCACTGAGTTAATAGGTTAGTCCAAATAGGTTCAAAAGTGTATGAAAGTTCAAGCAAAACATGGCAAAGTCACACAAAACATGCATGGAACAAGCAGAAATTATAGATACGTTTGGGACGTATCAGGTGGCTGCTGCGAGCGAGCCCCCGAGTGCCAAGTTGCAGGTCGCGTAAGCGAATAACGCCTCAGAGGGTGGTTGTTGCGAGCGAGCCCCCGAGTGCAAAGTTGTAGGTCGCGTAAGAGAATAACGCCTCGGAGGGTGGCTGCTGCGAGCGAATGATATGTCCCAAACGTATCTATAATTTATGCTTGCTTCATGCATGTTTTGTGTGATATTGCTATGATCTAGATACACTTTCATACACTTTTGATCATATTTGGACTAACTTATTAACTCAGTGCAGCACAGTGTCAGTTCTTATTTTCTGTTGTTTTTATATTTCAGGTTTCCCCCATATTAAAAGTGCTCCAAAAATTCGGGAAAATCTGATAAAAAATCTGCGTGAAGGAACCTTCCGGAATCACTTGGGTGGGGACATAGGGCCACCATCAGGGACCCAGCGGCCACCTGGTGCAGCCTAGGGTCTGGCCGCGCCGGGGGGCGCCTGGACCCTGGTGCGCCCCTTGGCTGCCCCCTTCTCCTATATATTCTCCGTGACGCGAAACCTCCAAAGAAAGAACCCTTTTTCGCGATCTCGCCTCTGTTCCTCCGCCACCGCGCTTCCAAGGTCGGGAGCGCCAGCAGACTTCTTCCCGGCACCCTGCCGGTGGGAGGATTGACCTCCGGGATCTTCCCATCCACCATGGACGCTTCCCGGATGTGCCGTGAGTAGTTTCCCTTGGACCATGGGTCCGTGATCAGTAGCTATGTGATGTTCTCCTCCCCTCTTTGTTCTTCATGGTTTAGACCTCGTGAGCTGCCCTACATGATCGAGGCACATACGTAACTTTTTGTTGTTGCTATGCTGAGTTTTCTGGGATATGATGGATTATGAGATTATGTTCAGATTGTGATTGAGTAATATATTTGGTTCTTATCTCTTATATTTTTGTTCTTAAGTAATTCTTGCATGTTCTCTGTTGCTGTTTATTGCTTTGGCCAAGTAGTAGGTAGTGACTCCAAGAGGAAACGTTATGCTCGATTGTTGGCTCATGCCCCCCCCCCCCCGATGACACGTTTGAGTGACAGAAACATAAGTCTAGGGGATGTGCAGTTGCCACAAGGGGGAAAACAACGGTGCTTGTAACCGCGGTTGCAAGGATTGTTTACTTTACGCAAAGTGCTTTTTAATGCAGTTGTCTGTTGCTTTGGGTTTACACTTTGGGTGGAGCTCGCAACTTAATACCAGCGAGACGTTCTGGATAGATATCTCAAGGTGGATGATTAGTAGTAGATGCATTTGGATTTCGGTCTACTTATTTTGGCGTACCGCCCATGCTTTTGAGGCTCGTCCTTTATTTGTAGCCTAGTTAGCATTGCGGTGCATTTTTAATCCTGTCAATTGCCCAGCTGTAATTTGTTTACCTCGCATAGCAGTTTTATCGTCTTTCGGAAGAGAGACATCACTAGTGAACATCACGGGACCCCAGTCCATATTCTCATTACTGTTTACACGCTCATTTATTTTCCTTCCTTTACTTTCCAGCTGCTACCATTATCATTATTATTTGTTGCGTTGATCCTTTGTGAACAGCAAGGCCGGAGAGATTGACAACCTCTATGTACTCATTGGGAAGCAAAGTTATTTGTGTTGTATGCAGGTCCACGTCAATTGCGACGTTGACACCTACTTATCATCTCCGGATTCCTACTGGAGAAAAACCTTGGTATCTTCACCGAGGGAAATTTGCCTCTATCCTACATCTCACCTTCCACTTGGGGTAACCAACAAGGAGAGATATCAAGAAAATTTCTGGCGCCGTTGCCGGGGACTCCGAGTGCTAAGATAGGGGAGTTTCCCACTACCTTTTACCTTTCCTTTTTAGTCTTGTTAGTTTACCTTTCAGTTTTTATCTTTGTGTCTTGAATCAAAAATTACAAAAAAAATCTGTCACACTCGCTGCTACTATGGGTTCCACTAAAAAGACCAAGTTGTGTGACTTCACTAGTCACAACAACAAAGACTTTATCTGCACTCCTATTTCCACACCTTCCACTCCAGCTACTTCTTATGAAATTAAACCTGCTTTGCTAAACCTTGTTATGAGAGATCAATTCTCTGGTGCCGGAGATGATGTTGCTTTACACTTAAATAATATTTTTGAGTTATGTGATATGCAAAAGTATAAAGAAGTAGAAGGTGATGTTGTTAAGCTCAAGCTTTTTCCTTTCTCCTTGAGGGAAGGAGCTAAAATTTGGTTTCAATCTTTGACTAGGAATAGCATAGATTCTTGGGATAATTGCAAAGATGCTTTTATTGGGAAGTACTACCCACCTGCTAAAATTATCCAATTGAGGAGTAACATTATGAATTTTAAGCAATTGGATAATGAACACGTTGCCCAAGCTTGGGAACGTATGAAATCTCGTGTTAAGAAATGACCTCCACATGGTTTGACTACCTGGATGGTTATCCAAACTTTTTATGCAGGATTGAACTTTACCTCGCGTAACCTGTTAGATTCGGCCGCGGGAGGAACCTTTATGTCAACTACACTTGGTGCTTCCACAAAGCTTCTCCATGAGATGATGACCAACTATTCCCAATGGCACACGAACGCGCTCCAACAGGTAGGAAGGTAAAATCTGTCGAGGAGATTACCTCCCTCAATGAAAAAGTTGACTTACTTATGTCTCTACTTACCAAGCAACCCTCTATTGATCCTCATGATGTCCCTTTAAATTCTTTGGTTGCTCAAGAACAAGTAGATGTGAACTTCATTGCTAGAAACAACTTTAACAACAATGCTTATAGGGGCAATTTTGCTAGTAATCCTAAATTGTTTCCATCCGTAGAAGATGAAACTCCTATGAACGTAAAGGGTTTCAAACAAGTGAGCCTAGATGACACTACTACCACCTTTGATGGTAGTGATATTGATTTTGATAGTTGCACCCTCTCAGAAGTTATTAGCTTGCTACACAAAATGTCTAGAGACCCCTACACTAGCACACTTAATCCTGCCTTCACGGAGCATATCACAAATGCTCTCATCAAAGCTAGGGAGGAGAAGCTTAGGATAGAAGCCTCCATACCTTGGAAGCTAGACGATGGTTGGGACCTATGATAAAAATTAAATTAAATAACTTCTCTTGTTATACTTTATGTGACGTTGGAGCTAGTACCTCCGTCATGCCCAAAAGAATGTATGACATGTTTGAATTGAAACCTTTTGATCCTTGTTCTTTTGGTGTTCATTTCATTGATTCTTCCATAAAGAAACCTTTGGGGAAGATCAACGATGTTCTTATCATTGTCAATGACAATTATGTTCCCGTTGATTTTATTATTATGGATATAGAGTGTGAACCTTTATGTCCAATTATTTTGGGACGTCCTTTTCTTCGCACAGTTGGTGCTGTTATTGACATGAAAGAGGGGAATATATTTCAATTCCCTCTCAAAAATGGGATGGAACACTTCCCTAGAAAGAAAATCAAGTTACCATTTGTGTCCGTTACACGGGCTAGCTATTCTCTTTCTCTTCATAAAACTTGATTCTTCTTTTTCTTTATGTCTAGCTTAAAGGCGTAAAAGAAAGCGCTTGTTGGGAGGAAACCCAAGATGTTTTTACTTCTGTTTTTAATGGTCTTGATAATTGTTACTACTGTAGCAACATCATTGTATCTTTATTTTCAAGCTTTGTGCCAAGTTATAGCCTGTTATGATAACGGAAGCAAAAGTTGTGACATGCTGTCCAGAAAACAGATTCTGTCTACTTGACGGGAAAAATCGGAACAAATCACCAGTTCATATTTTTGAGCTGAATTTTAAACACAGCATTCTCTATACAATTTTTAAACTTTCGTATGTTCGGAGTTTTTTATTTGAGTTGCAGAAGTGCCCCGAAAAAATTCTCTACTACCTGTTGTTCTGTTTTTCACAGATTCTGCCAAGTTTTGCCTCTCTTCACTTTTGCAAACCTTAAGCTTGATTTTTCTTTGCAAAAAACTTTTGGCAATATTGAGAAACAATAGCTCTTCAAGAATATCTTTATATCCAGTGGGGAAAAATTATTTTATTAAGGGTACTAGCCTCTCTAATCAGCTTATGATGAGTTGTGTATGAAGGGAGTTTTCAAGTGTGCGTGGGAAGATGATGAAAGAAGATCCGGGAGTGTCTAGCGCTCAAGCTTGGAGATGCCCCCATGCATCCCCAATAAATATTCAAGGATACTCAAGCGTCTAAGCTTGTGGATGCCCCCGTGCATCCCCTTCTCCATCAACAATCATCAGTTCGTCCTTCGTCTCACTATATTTTATCACTTCATGCGTTATGTGCTATTCTTGGAGCGTCTCGCTCTTAGGTTTACTTTTTAGTTTTCTTTAGCTTTGTTTGCTGTTCATAACAAGTTAGACCCCAGCTTACTTTGTGTGGGAGAGAAACACGCTCCACTCCAATCTAGAACACATCATAGGATTTTTCATGCCTATCTTTTTACTGTTGTGTGTTCTTTATCCTGTCGTAGCTACTGCCATTTTTAGTTTTAGTTTTAATTTGTATTTAGCAAGAGCCTTGGCTTTTGTTTAGTTTGTTGCTGGAACTCTCTTTAGTTTTCATGTTTATCTTGTTAAGAGAGTTGGTTGTTGCACTGAGTTGTGTCTTGTCTTGAAAGTAGGTAATTGAGGTTGCTATTTAATTTTAGTAGCAACTTGCAATAGTTTTGAGGTATTTTTGTGAGTAATGTTTGAACTTCTGGTGTCAAGAGCTCTAGCCTATTAGTGATAGGTGTCGTATTTTTGGAAATTCGTGTTTATTATCAAAGAACCTACAAAACTAGTTGAGAACTCTAGCTACTAGATGCATCGCTAATCTTTTGAGGGATCGGATATTAGAGTACACTCACGTACCATGAGTCGAGGATGCGCAAGGATAACCAAACCCCCATACACTCCTCCTCGGGGTACTTGTCTCTTTGTAAACCTCCTTATTAGATTGAGAATTGCCGATAATAAGTGCATGAGTTCTTCGGACTAATGTAAGTATTGAAAGTTGACACTTCCACCTCCTCATATTTGCTAGCCTCTTACGTACCGTGCATTGCCCTCTTCTCACTCCGAGAGTTGGCGTCCACCTTCGCCGGTACATCCAAACCCTTGGCATGATACGCTCTGTCATCATAAACCTCGTTATATATTTCCTCAAAACAGCCACCATACCTACCTATCAAGGCATTTCTATAGCCTTTCCGAGATATATTGCCATGCAGCATCCACCTCTTCATGACTTGATCTTCATGTCATACATGTTCCTGCTACACTGGCAGAGGCATACATTGCATACATCATGATCGCTACATCTTCTTTATGTTTGAGTACCTTGTAATGTGTGAAAGATCTTCTATACCTTCTTGTAAAATAGAGTGTTGCCCTTAAGTGAGGAAAAGATCCCAAAGTGGACAAAATAAAAGATCCCAAAGAGGACAAATGAGAGTTAAAGAGAAAGAGCTATTAAGGCCACCAAAAATAGAAAAAATAGAAAAAAGAGCAAAAGAAAATAAAAAGAGAGAAAGGGGTAACACTACTATTCCTTTTGAAAGATCCACACTAGTACTCCCTCTTAACCTTGTACTCCATAGAGATGATCATTTATGCATATAGCTATGCGGGGACGTTCACACTATAGAACTTGGCTTGCATATTCCAAGGATGAGCCTCCTCAAACGAGCTTTAGGTCTTCATCAGCGAGCAAGTTGGATGCACCCGCACTAGTTCCATTGGAGAGCTTTTCTTAGCTCATATGTGCATCCGTTGCTGGAAATCCCTACTCGTCACATCATATCTATCATTTGTCCTTCTCTCGCCTATGATTTTCCTCATTGATGTGAGCCTTTCTCACCCTTTTTCTCTTCCTCCTCCACCATATTTATCTCTTTGTCATCCTAAGTGTCAACTCTCGTGCTTACGCTCATCCATTGCATGAGTGCTCAAAATATCGAAAAGGAGGGGATCAAATTGACTTGTACCTGGCTAGTGGTCTGGGGACGAGTCAAGATAAGATTCCAAAGAAGACCAAGTGTGAAACTTTAGTAGATTGAGTTCTCAACAAAAAAATAAGTTTTTTCGTATTCCCATATCCCCCTTCTTGAAAGCATGTCACCACAGAATTTTCTTATATGGTTGCTAGCATGTCACCACAGAAATTATGCTTGTTATCATTTACCTACTCAAGGACGAGCAGGAATTAAGCTTGGGGATGTTAATACGTCCCAAACGTATCGATAATTTCTGCTTGATCCATGCATGTTTTGTGTGATATTGCTATGATCTAGATACACTTTCATACACTTTTGATCATATTTGGACTAACTTATTAACTCAATGCACCACAGTGCCAGTTCCTGTTTTCTGTTGTTTTTCTATTTCAGGTTTCCCCCATATTAAAAGTGCTCCAAAAATTTGGGAAAATCAGATAAAAAATCAGCGTGAAGGAACCTTCTGGAATTATCTGGGTGGGGCCAGAGGGCCACCACCAGGGACCCAGGCGGCCACCTGGCACGGCCTAGGGTCTGGACGCCGGGGGCTCCTGGACCCCTGGTGGCCCCCTGGCTGGCCCCCTTCGCATGTATATTCTCCGTGACGCGAAACCTCCCAAGACAGAACCCTTTTTCGCGATCTCGCCTCTGTTCCGCCGCCGCCACGCTTCCAAGATCGGGAGCACCAGTAGACTTATTCCCGGCACCCAACCGGAGGGAGGATTGACCTCCGGGAGCTTCCCATCCACCATGGACGCTTCCCAGATGTGTCGTGAGTAGTTTCCCTTGGACCATGGGTCCGTGATCAGTAGCTATGTGATGTTCTCCTCCCCTGTTTGTTCTTCATGGTTTAGACCTCGTCAGCTGTCCTACATGATAGAGGCACATATGTAATTTTCTATTGTTGCTATGCTGAGTTTGCTGGGATCTGATGGATTATGAGATTATGTTCAGATTGTGATTGAGTAATATATTTGGTTCTTATCTCTTATAATTTTGTTCTTAAGTAATTCTTGCATGTTCTCCGTTGCTGTTTATTGCTTTGGCCAAGTAGTAGGTGGTGACTCCAAGAGGGAACGTTATGCTCGATTGTGGGTTCATGCCCCCCGATGACACGCTTGAGTGACAGAAACATGAGTCTAGGGGATGTGCTGTTGCCACAAGGGGGAAAACAACGGTGCTTGTAACTGCGTTTGCAAGGATTGTTTACTTTACGCAAAGTGATTTTTAATGCAGTTGTCTGTTGATTTGGGTTTACACTTTGGGTGCGGCTCGCAACTTAATACCAGCGAGATGTTCCAGATAGATATCTCAAGGTGGATGATTAGTAGTAGATGCAGTTAGATTTCAGTCTACTTATTTTGGCGTACCACCCATGCTTTTGAGCCTTGTCCTTTCTTTGTAGCATAGTTAGCATTGCGGTGCGTTTTTAATCCTGTCAATTGCCTAGATGTAATTTGTTTACCTCGCATAGCAGTTTTATCGTCTTTTGGGAGAGAGACATCACTAGTGAACTCACGGGACCACGGTCCATTTTCTCATTACTGTTTACACGCTCATTTATTTTCCTGCTTTTACTTTCCAGCTGGTACCATTATCATTATTATTTGTTCCGTTGATCCTTTGTGAACAGCAAGGCCGAAGAGATTGAAAACCTCTCTGTACTCGTTGGGAAGAAAAGTTATTTGTGTTGTGTGCAGGTCCACGTCAATTGCGCCGTTGACACCTACTTATCATCTCCGGAGTCCTACTGGAGACAAACCTTGGTATCTTCACTGAGGGAAATTTTCCACTATCCTACATCTCACCTTCCAATTGGGGTAACCAACAAGGAGAGATATCAATGAACCCCTAATACACAAGAGAGGATAATTGCTTCTTGCCCTTCGTTGGTTACCCCGAGTGGAAGGTGAGATGCAGCGTAGTGGCAAGTTTCCCTCGATGAAGATATCGAGGTTGAGAGTATCGACCAGTAGGACTCTGGCGATGATAAGTAGATGTCAGCGGCGCAACTGACGCGGACCTGCACACAACAAAAATAACTTTGCTCCCAACGAAGTTCAGAGAGGTTGTCGATCTCTCCGGTCTTGTTGTTTACAAAGGATCAAAAACACAGGATAATGATAATGATAGCAACTGAAACTAAATAATTTAAAGGAAATAAGCTTGTAACAGTGATGAGAATATGGACCGGGGTCCCGTGATGTTCACTAGTGATGTCTCTCTCCCAAAAGGCGATAAAACTGCTATGCGAGGTAAACAAATTACAGATTGGCAATTGACAGGATTATAAACGCACCTCAATGCTAACTATGATACAAAAGAAAGGAAGAGGCTCATAAGCATGGTAAGTATGCCAAAATACATCTGCATCTAGTACTAATCATCCACCTTGAGATATCTCGCTAGTATTAAGTTGTGAGCCCCACCCAAAGTGTAAACCCAAAGCAAGAGACAACTACATTAAAAAGAACTTTGCGTAAAGTAAACAATCCTTGGAACCGCGTTTAAAAGCACCGTTGTTTTCCCCCTTGTCGCCATAGCACATCCCCTAGACTCATGTTTCTGTCACTCAAGCGTGTCATCAGGGGGCATGTACCCACAATCGAGTGTAATGTTCCCTCTTGGAGTCACTACCTACTACTTGGCCAAAGCAATAAACAGCAACGGAGAACATGCAAGAATTACTTTTGAACAAAAATAAAGAGATAAAAAAACAAATATATTACTCTATCACAATCTGAACATAATCTCATAATCCATCAGATCCAATCAAACTCAGCATAGAAAAAGCAGAAAGATTACATATGTGCCTCGATCATGTAGGGCATCTCACAAGGTCTAAACCATGAAGAACAAAGAGGGGAGGAGAACATCACATAGCTACTGATCATGGACCCATGGTCCAAAAGAAACTACTCACGGCACATCCGGGAAGCGTCCATGGTGGATGGGAAGCTCCCGGAGGTCGATCCTCCCTCCGACGGGCTGCCAGGAAGGGTCCTGACGGTGCTCCTGATCTTGGAAGCGCGGCGGCGGCGGAACAGATGCAAGATTGCAAAATAGGGTTCTGTCCTCGGAAGTTTCCCGTGGCAGAGAATAAATAGGTGAAGGGGGGCAGCCATGGGGCCACCAGGGGTCCTGGCGCCCCCCCCCCCCTGGCGCGGCCAGGCCCCTGGCTGCGCCAAGTGGCCGCCTGGGCACCTGGTGGTGGCCCCCTGGCCCTCCTTCGGGGCTCTGGAAGCTTCCTTCACGCTGATTTTTTATCTGATTTTCCCGGATTTTTGGAGCACTTTTTATATGGGGGAAAACTGAAATAGAAAAATAGCTGAAAATAGGAACTGTCACAGGGGTGCACTGAGTTAATAGGTTAGTCCAAATATGATCAAAAGTGTATGAAAGTGCATCTAGATCATAGCAATATCACACAAATGATGCATGGAGCAAGCAAAAATTATCGATATGTTTGGGACGTATCGACATCCCCAAGCTTAATTCCTGCTCGTCCTCGAGTAGGTGAATGATAACAAGCATAATTTCTGTGGTGACATGCTAGCAACCATATAATAACTTCGAAAAGTAAAGCAATCAAGGTATGTGATTCAATTCAAGTCATAACATGCAAGAGCCTATATTAGAATTTAAACAAGCAACAAAAGAACATTAGGTGCAAGAGCTCTCGCTGTCCGTGACTCGAATGTATCCAAATGGTGTTTGCGTGCAAGAAGAGGGATAGGTAATACGAGAAAAAAGTATTTTTGTGTTGAGAACTCAATCTACTAAAGTTTCACACTTGGTCTTCTTTGGAATCTTATCTTGACTCGTCCCCATACCACTAGCCAGGTACAAGTCAATTTGATCCACTCTTTTTCGATATTTTGAGCACTCATGCAATGGATGAGCGTAAGCTCGAGAGTTGTCACTTAGGATGGCAAAGAGATAAATATGGTGGAGGAGGAAGACAAAAAGGGTGAGAAAGGCTCACATCAATGAGGACAATCGTAAGCGAGAAGGCCAAATGATAGATATGATGTGAGGAGTAGGGATTGCCAATGGATGCACATATGAGCTAAAAAGCTCTCCAATGGAACTAGTGGGGGTGCATCTAACTTTCTCACTCATGAAGACCTAGAGCTCTTTTGAGGAGGCTCATCCTTGGAATATGCAAGCCAGGTTCTATAGTGTGAAGGTCCCCACATAGCTATATGCATGAATGATCATCTCTATGTGGTACAAGGATAAGAAAGATTACTGGTGTGGATCTTTCAAAATGATAGTAGTGTTGCCCCTTTCTCTCTTTTTATTTCTTTTTTCTATTTTTTCTCTTTTTATTTATTTTTTGGTGGCCTCAATGGATCTTTCTATTTAACACTCATTTGTCCTCTTTGGGATCTTTTATTTTGTCCACTTTGGGATCTTTTCCTCACTTATGGGCAACACTCTAATTTACAAGAGGGTATAGAAGATCTTTCACACTTTACAAGGTACTCAAATCATAAAGAAGATGTAGCTATCATGATGTATGCAATGTATGTCGCTGCCAGTGTAGCAGGAACATGTATGACATGAAGATCAAGTCATGAAGAGGTGGATGTTGCATGGCAATATATCTCGGATAGGCTCTGTAAATGTCTTGCTAGGTAGGTATGGTGGTTGTTTTGAGGAAAGATTAAAGGAGGTTTATGATGACAGAGTGTATCATGCCAAGGGTTTGGATGTACCGGCGAAGGTGGACGCCAACTCTCGGAGTGAGAAGAAGGCAATGAACGACACAGGAGAGGCTAGCAAATATGAGGAGGTGGAAGTGTCAACTTCTAATACTTACATTAGTCCAAAGAACTCATGCACTTATTATCGGTAACTCTCAATCTAATAAGAAGGTTCACAAAGAGACAAGTATCCCGAGGAGGAGTGTATGGGGGTTTGGTTATCCTTACGCATCCTCGACTCATGGTACATGAGTGTACTCTAATATCCGATCCCTCCAAAGATTAGCGATCCATCTAGTAGCTAGAGTTCTCAACTAGTTTTGTAGGTTTTTGAAAATAAACACGGATTGCCCAAAATACGACACCTATCACTAATAGGCTAGAGCTCTTGACACCAAAAGTTCAAACATTACTTACATCAATACCTCAAAACTATTGCAAGTTACTACTAAAATTAAATAGAAACCTCAATTACCTACTTTCAAGACAAGACACAACTCAGTGCAAGAACCAACTCTCTTAACAAGATAAACATGAAAACTGAAGAGAGGTCCAGTAACAAACTAAACAAAAGCCAATGCTCTTGCTAAATACAAACTAAAACTAAACATGGCAGTAGCTATGAAAAGTCCTATGATGTGTTCTAGATTTTGAAAGTGGGGTGTGTTTCTCTCCCACACCAAGTAAGACGGGGTCTAACTTGTTATGAACAGCAAGCAAAGCTAAATAAAACCTAAGAGCGAGATGCTCCAAGCATAGCACATAACGCATGAAGTGATAAAAATATAGTGAGACGAAGGACGAACTGATGATTGTTGATGGAGAAGGGGATGCATGGGGGCATCCCCAAGCTTGAGTGCTTGACACTCCCGAATCTTCTATCATCATCTTCCATCGCACACTTGAAAACTCCCTTCATACATAACTCATCATAAGCTGATTAGAGAGGTTAGTACCCTTAATAAAATAATTTTTCCCCACTGGATATAAAGATATTCTTGAAGAGCTACTGTTTCTCAAGATTGCCCGAAGGTTTTTGCAAAGAAAAAGCAAGCTTAAGGTTTGCAAACGTGGCAGAATCTGTGAAAACAGAACAGCAGGTAGTAGAGAATTTTTTCGGGGTACTTCTGCAAATCAAATAAAAAAACTCAGAACATACAAAGTTCCGCGATTGTATAGAGCACGCTGTGTAAAAAATTCAGCTCAAAAATATGAACTGGTGATTTGATCCGATTTTTTTCCGTCACGAAGACAGAATATGTTTTCTGGACAGCATGTCACAACTTTCGCTTCCCTTGCCATATGAGGCTATAACTTGGAACAAACCTTGAAAATAAAGATACAATGGTGTTGCTACAGTAGTAACAATCATCAAGACCACTAAAAACAGAAGTAAAAACATCTTGGGTTGCCTCCCAACAAGATCTTTCTTTTACGCCTTTAAGCTAGGCATAAGACAAAAGAAGAATCAAGTTTTATCAAGAGAAACAGAATAGCTAGCCCGTGTAACGGACTCAAAAGGTAACTACATTTTCTTTCTAGGGAAGTGTTCCATCCCCTTTTTGAGAGGGAATTAAATTTTATATTCCCCTCTTTCATATCAATGATAGCACCAACAGTGCGAAGAAAAGGACGTCCCAAAATAATTGGACATAAAGGTTCACACTCTATATCCATAATAATAAAATCAAGGGGAACATAGTTGTCATTGACAATGATAAGAACATCGTCGATCTTCCCCAAAGGTTTCTTTATGGAAGAATCGACAAGACAACCACCAAAATAACAAGAATCAAAAGGTTTCAATTCAAATATATCATACATTCTTTTGGGAAAGACGGAGGTACTAGCTACAACGTCACATAAAGCATAGCAAGAGAAGTTATTTAATTTAATTTTTATCATAGGGTCCCAACCATCATCTAGCTTCCTAGGTATGGAGGCTTCTATCCTAAGCTTATCCTCCCTATCTTTGATGATAGCATTTGTGATATGCTCCATGAAGGCAAGATTGAGTGTGCTACTGTGGGGGTCTCTAGACATTTTGTGTAGCAAGCTAATAACTTCTGAGAGGGTGAAACTATCAAAATCAATATCACTACTATCAAAGGTGGTAGTAGTGTCATCTAGGCTCACTTGTTTGAAACCCTCTATGTTCATAGGAGTTTCTTCTTCTACGGTTGAGGTATTAGCATCACCATTAATAGGTCCAATGGGACCAGGAGTGCATTGGGTGCTAATAGTTTCGGTATCCTCAACAATTTGGATAGTGGCAACTGTGTGGTGTGTAGGAAGGCTCTTAATTCCATCATCTTTCTCTTTTTCTCTAGCCCATCTTTCTTTAAATTTATCCATCATCCTAATATTTTCATTAATTTGTAACTGGATAGCATTAATAGGAGTTGCAGTCCTCTCCTCAAGGGGAGAGGTTCTAATTTTTAACATCTCAACATCAAGGGCTAAGTTGTCTACCTTCAAACAAATATTATATAATTTAGCTAAATTTTCTTCTACATTCTTGTTGAAGGATTTTTGGGTAGTGATAAAGTCTCTAAGCATACTTTCTAGTTCATAAGTGGGGTTCTTGTTGCTTGGGTAAGTGTTGTTGTTCCCATAATTGGATGGAAACGGTCTAGGATTGCTAGCAAAATTTCCCCTATAAGTGTTGTTGTTAAAGTTGTTTCTAGCAATGAAGTTCACATCTACTTGTTCTTGAGAAACCAAATAATTTAAAGGGACATCATGAGGATCAATAGAGGGTTACTTGGTAAGTAGAGACATAAGTAAGTCAACTCTTTCATTGAGGGAGGTAATTCCTCGACAGAGTTACCTTCCTACCTGTTGGAGCGCGTTCGGTGTGCCATTGGGAATAGTTGGTCATCATCTCATCGAGAAGCTTTGTGGAAGCACCAAGTGTAGTTGACATAAAGGTTCCTCCCGCGGCCGAATCTAACAGGTTCCGCGAGGTAAAGTTCAAGCCTGCATAAAATGTCTGGATAACCATCCAGGTAGTCAAACCATGTGTAGGGCATTTCTTAACAAGAGATTTCATATGTTCCCAAGCTTGGGCAACGTGTTCATTATCCAGTTGATTAAAATTCAGAATGTTACTCCTCAATTGGATAATTTTAGCAGGTGGGTAATACTTCCCAAGAAAAAAATATTTGCACTTATCCCAAGAATCTATGCTATTCCTAGGCAAAGATTGATACCAGATTTTAGCTTCTCCTCTCAGAGAGAAAGGAAAAAAGCTTGAGCTTAACAACATCACCTTCTACTTCTTTATCATTTTTCATATCACATAACTCAACAAAATTATTCGAGTGTAAAGCAGCATCATCTCCAGCACCAGAGAATTGATCTCTCATAAAAAGGTTTAACAAAGCAGGTTTAGTTTCATAAGAGGTAGCTGAAGTGGCAGGTGTGGAAATAGGAGTGCAGATAAAGTCTTTATTGTTGTGACTAGTGAAGTCACACAACTTGGTGTTTTCAGAGGAACCCATAGTAGCAGCAAGTGTGGCAGATTTTTTTTGTAATTTTTGATATAAGACATAAAGATAAAAACTGAAAGGTAAACTAAAGGTAAAAGGTAGTGGGCAACTCCCCTATCTTATCACTCGGAGTCCCCAGCAACGGCGCCAGAAATTTGCTTGATACGCGAGAGAGGATAATTGTTTCTCGCTCTTCGTTGGTTACCCCAAGTGGAAGGTGAGATGCAACGTAGCGGCAAGTTTCCCTCGGTGAAGATACCGAGGTTGAGAGTATCGACCATTAGGACTCCGGTGATGATAAGTAGGTGTCAGCGGCGCAACTAACGCAGACCTTCACAACACAAATAACTTTGCTCCCAACGAAGTTCAGAGAGGTTGTCAATCTCTCCGATCTTGTTGTTTACAAAGGATCAAAAACACAGGATAATGATAATGATAGCAACTGAAAGTAAATACTGAAAAGGAAATAATCTTGTAAACACTGATGAGAATATGGACCGGGGTACCGTGATGTTCACTAGTGATGTCTCTCTCCCAAAAGACGATAAAACTGATATGCGAGGTAAACAAATTACAGATGGGCAATTGACAGGATTATAAACACACTGCTATGCTAACTATGCTACAAAAGAAAGGAAGAGGCTCATAAGCATGGGCAGTACGCCAAAATAAGTAGACCGAAATCCATCTGCATCTACTACTAATCATCCACCTTAAGATATCTATCCAGAACATCCCGCTGGTATTAAGTTGCGAGCCCCACCCAAAGTGTAAACCCAAAGCAACAGACAACTGCATTAAAAAGAACTTTGCGTAAAGTAAACAATCCTTGCAACCGCGGTTACACGCACCGTTGTTTTCCCCCTTATTTCCACAGCACATCCCCTAGACTCATGTTTCTGTCACTCAAGCGTGTCATCGGGGGGCATGTACCCACAATCGAGCATAACATTCCCTCTTGGAGTCACTACCTACTACTTGGCCAAAGCAATAAAAATCAACGGAGAACATGCAAGAATTACTTAGGAAAAAAAATATAAGAGATAAAAACCAAATATATTACTCTATCACAATCTGAACATAATCTCATCATCCATCAGATCCCATCAAACTCAGCATAGAAAAAGCAGAAAGATTACATATGTGCCTCAATCATGTAGGGCAGCTCA
Organism: Bromus sterilis; assembly: GCA_950022295.1. Lineage (NCBI taxonomy): Eukaryota > Viridiplantae > Streptophyta > Magnoliopsida > Poales > Poaceae > Bromus > Bromus sterilis. The sequence continues at coordinate 237,583,375 of OX465599.1, read as the reverse complement.
CGAGGTCTAAACCATGAAGAACAAAGAGGGGAGGAGAACATCACATAGCTACTGATCATGGACCCTTGATCCAAAGGAAACTACTCACGGCACCTCTGGGAAGCGTGCATGGTGGAGGGGAAGCTCCCGGAGGTCGATCCTCCCTCCGGCAGGGTGCCGGGAAGGGTCCTGACGGTGCTCCTGATCTTGGAATCACGGCGGCGGTGGAATAGAGGCGAGATTGCGAAATAGGGTATGATCCAACGGTTGGGACCATTCTGCGGGGTTATGATCCAGTCAACGGGGTTATTAGGGTTTGACCAGATTTCAAATGACCATAACTAAATCAAAAAAATCGCAAAAATAAATTTCCAGCGTAGTTCGTCCGTTTATGTGACATAGTTATCAAAAAAATATAAACTTGGTATAGGGACATTTCTTTTAAAAAACATTTTTGGAAGTGAGTCATCGAAATCAAGTTCAAATGAGCATAAATAATTCAAAAAAATCAAAATATTACAATTCTTGCGCACATTGCCGTCATATGTGACATGTTTATGAGAAAAAATAAATAAACTTGGTGTAGGTCATTTTCATGAAAAAAGCTTCACACAAATGAGCTATCACGTATGAAGTTGTTCAGAGTTCGTAGGAGAGTGAGAGAGGGTTTAGGTTTTGATAAAATTCAAAAAAAAAACAAAAAAATCACCAAACCTTCATTTTGGAGTGAATAAGAAGGATCTGAACTTACTTTTTGATTTTCATATCTAAAACGTGTTATTTTTATGGTTTTGAATTAAAAGCATATTTTTTCAAAAAAAATGTAGTAATATGAATATTAATTCAATAAATAGTGAGACTTCGTTTTTACCCTATATATACGGAACAGGTATTAATAGAAATAATATGCATCATTTAGAGAAGGTCGAAAAAAACTTGATTACAAATAGGCCTATTTACCCTAGGTTTCGAGCTCGTTTCTAGCACATTTCTCCATTTCTCATTCGGATTGATCACCTTCAAATATTGGATTTCAATTGTTCGATCAAATACATAGCACAGAGCAATGGACCTCATATGTTGGTTCGACTTCAACTTTGGCTCAAATTCAAATTTTGGCTTGAACTAAAATATTGATTCAAATTCAAATTTTGATGAAAATTTTAATTCTGACTCAAATAAGATACCAAAGTACAAGCAACATTACAAGCGATCCCTTATTACAACAGATAAGTTTTCACAGTAGCTCAAATTAATACAAATCTACCAAGTTTTAAGCGATTGACTCGCCCTCAAAGTTCAAATTCAAATCTTCGCCTTGCTCCTTGTGTTCGCAGCTGGCTTCACAGCCTTGCTCCTGGTTTCCCTAGTTGAGATGCTCTTTTCATTCAGACTCTTGATTCTTTTGATCTTTACTTGGGGTTTTGGTTTCACCACCTTGATGCTCCTGGTTTTCTTTTGATCCTTTTCATCTGTGGGTTCAATAATCTTTAAAGGAACAATTGGAACAATTACCCCCTCCTCTTCCTCTCTTATAGCTTCAAAACCATCAAAGGCCATGGCTTCAAATTCTTCGGTTTCTTCATCTCTAGGCCTTTTCTCCCTAGAGTTGGTAAATAAAATTATAATCCATAGATAAAAAAGAGAAAAAATGCAAACAAAAGGGTAGCTGCATTCTACAAATGCAAACACATACCAAGGTGCTGGTACTGCTTCATTTGCTTCAATATCCAGTGTAGCTGCATTCTCCTCTGCATCTTCAATCTCCATTGCTGCTGCATTCTCCTCTGCATTGGCTGCTGTCCATATTTCCTCCTCTCCAAATGATGCCTCCACTGGATTGGTACAAAGCCTAGCAATATGCCCCAGAACTCCACATTTTCTGCAAGCACGCCTTTTTGGTAGACGACCCTCGTCACCTGTTTTTCTTTGGTCTTCCTGGTGGTCTAGTCATTATAGGAGAGTGGAGTTTGAACCCTGGATCTACTATGTTCCATTGATCTTTTCCCAAGAGTGCAGGCACATTGTCAGCATAAGCAGCCATAAATTTGGCAACAGAGAAATACTCAGAGCAATATTGATCAACTTCACCATCTGCACCCCCGATAACATTCATCAGATGTAGGGCATGTATGCATGGCTTCCCACGGATCTGCCATTGCCTACAACTACATTCTCTGGCAGTTAGGTTCACAGGATACCTCCATACCCTATTTTTACTATCAGTATAGGTTACCTCACCCTCATATGTACTAGATCGAATGCATTTCATCTTCTGTCCTCTTTCCTTCAAATGCAATGCCTTAATCAGTGATGGGAGCATTTGATGACCCACATATTGTGTTTCTGCAATTCTTTTACGAAGAGCCATCTTTATCATGATCATCTGCCTCATCTTGTCAAATGCTTGCCACAACAAAAGCCCTTTCACTGACTTGAACTTTGAATTGAAGCATTCTGCAAGGTTATTGGTCACATAATCTACTTTGCAGATTTCATTGAATTTGCTTCTTGACCACACCTTGCCATGATGTGCATCAATGTACTGCTTCAAAAGAGGATTTTCAGCATACAACACTCTCAAATGGTGTTCATGCTTCCTTTTGCTGCATGTGTATGATGCTGGACATAAGTTCTCATCATAAACTTTACCTTTGAACTTCTTTTTGAAATTCTGCGCTAGGTGTCGCATACATTCCCTATGCTCCACTCCAGGGAATACAATTTCTACTGCACTCTCTAAACCCTTGCAAGCATCTGTGTGTATAGCTAAACCTGGTGGTGTGCCTATAATGTTGCGCAACTGCTGCAGAAACCAGACCCAACTTTCCTCGGACTCTGCCTCCACCACACCAAATGCAACTGGGAATAGCCAGTTGTGTCCATCAAGTGCAGAAGCTGCTACTAGCTGTCCTCTCCATCTTCCAGTCAAATGTGTAGCATCTACGGCCAAATAGGGCATGCAACCATCTAGAAACCCCTGCCAACAAGCCTTGAAACAAACAAAAGCCCTTCTGAAGCACTCCATCTCAAATGACTTCCCTTTTATTTTGAATGAAACTGTATGCTTGTCGATCTCTACAACACTCCCTGGACTAGCCATCTCCACTTCAGCTTTGAAAGTGTAAAGCAGCTGAAAACTGTCATTCCATTGACAATTAATTCTGTCAAGAGCCCTTTCCCTAGCATTGAAAATTCTCATGTAAGGAATTTCTATCTTGTACTTCTCAAAAAGCTTCCCATGGAGTGTTGTTGGACCAAGTCTAGGTTCTTCCCTCAGCCAATCCAATATCGCGTCTTCCACCCACCTAGTTTTGGCTAGCTTGGGTTTGGCCTTCCCCCCTCCCCCTCCAGGTGGACAGGTGTGCTTGTGTGGGTTTTTATTTATCTGAAACAAAAAACTGTCAAAAACAGTTAAGAAACATTACTCAATGATCTGAAACTAAATTACTCACTAAACTTGGATTACCTGAATCAATTTTCTCTTTAACATATGAGATGCATGCAACTTCCACCTACACCTATCATATGGACAAAAACTGTGAACCTTACTGGCTCACTCCTTTTAATCTTGTAGATGTTTTCATTTAGAATGCACCATGTTGTCACTGCATTCCGACAGTCCACCATGGATTGGAAAATGGTGCCTTCAGTAAGATTAGGTGCTTCCCTATTCCACTCAATTCTTGGCATGTCCTCACCATCGTATTCATTATCGATTAAGCTGTCCATGTTCTCCTCTTTCTCTTCATCGTCAGTGTCATCAAACCTAGCTCGGTTGATGGGCTCCTCTGGATATTCATCATCCACTGCTTGCTGACTGGCTATATCTACCAGTTCAGGGTACATCATCTCGTCTTCATCATCATTTGACGGCACTTCCTCGTCAGGTTCTTCATCTTCCTCTACACAAACTGCAGAAGGTACACGAGAAGCAGCAGCTGAATCGGCAACAGAATTGGCAGCAGGCATGTTGTAGCTCCATGAACCACTTGATTTACTTGGTGTCAACCTACAAGGAGTGTCGTGGTGCTTGCTATTAGCAGAGATAGATGATGTCCGATCTCCCTTCCCCTTCACCCGTTCTGCGCGTGGATGAAGCACATCGATTTGGAGTTTATCGAATCGGTTGCCAGCAATCCCAATAAAAAGCAACGCCATATGATCGTCGCAAGTTAGTGGGAGAAATCTTTGCTCGTCACTATTGAAATAATTCAGTTCAACAGCATCGGCATCGCTCCAGGGATAGGTGTTTCGGAGCGCAACTCGCAAATCACTGAAAGAAATGCTCGTTTCTACCACTTTGGGATAGAAAAATGTAGAAATCCTATGCGGTTTAGTACCACGCAGCACACTAGTTTCCATTCTAATCGCCAGCTGGAAAGCCAGCGCGGGATCAATCCTATTTTGTTCAAACAAAGGCTGCAGTTAGGCCGGGTACAATTGAGCAAACTTTGAACGATTCAAGCTAACAGAAGTCAAGTACGGCCTATAATACGAGTTAGAACGTCAATTCGAGGGGAAACGATGCTTACCCAGGTGTAATCCATGAATTATCTGACCCGGATTCGACCCAATCCTCTCCACGGTCGAGGGCCTTCTGGCCGTCCTCGCCCAGCATCGCTACGTAATCCCAGATGGGGAGGTGGGCTATATTTGGCGGAGACGCGGCGTGTCACCGACGAACGGAATAGGGGCATAGGGTGTAGGAAACAACGGCGGCGGACGCGGCACGACGCCGGTGGAGGGGGCGGGGCAGCCCGTTGCGGTGCGGTGTGGCTTATCTCAATCTGTTTCTGATTCAGACAAGCTGCCCTATACTTGTCTCCTTGCGGTCCCACCCGTCAGCAAGCAACGAACAGATAAGGACTCGGCCCCACTTGTCAGCAATTAACGGTCAATGCACGGTCAAGACGGCAAACGTCCGCTATGAGTATTTGTGAGAGTTTCAGCTAAGGAAGTGGGGAAAAGTGAGAAAAAGTTTGGAGCGTGGGGAAAACTAAGCACAACTAAGGAACCAAGGGCACAGGAGTAATAATCCCATAATTGAATTGATGCATTAATTGTCTTGGTATGTAGACATATATATTAACTCTCTTCTTTCTTATTTTCTAGCCCTCCGGATCCGGATCGAGCCAAACTTCGGTAGCGAGACGAGGCCCTAAAAAAAGTAGCTCCCGGATGAAAAGTTCACTATCACCGAGATCACCGGGAATGGCCAACCGATTAAACCCATCCGGACCAAGGACGCCTTTTCTACTCAGTGCGGGGTCCTCGTTAGGGAGATCCCGATCAGTATCAAGCAATGGAATAAGTAGAAGAGCGGAGACCCTCAAGTGTATTTTGTCAACGATAGACAGAAAGATGATCTTTGGACCCCGCTGAAGGCAAATTTCACCCTACCTCCAGAGGAGGATCCGGAAAAGCCAATTATAGAGTCATTGATCAAGACTCATGCTCTTAAGAAGATGGAAGAACTATTCAGGAGGTGGAAGAATGACTTGAAAAGAAACTTTGTCGACAAAAAGAAGATTCCAATATTCACGGGTCGATATGAGAAGATAGAACATGATTGTCCTGCATTTGTGGCCCACAAGACATCGCAGAAGAGTAAGAAGATGTCAGAGACAAACAAGCTAAATGCTGCAAAGAAGAAGCTACACCATCGCACGGGGTCAGGTGGCTACCTCAAAGCCCGCTCGTCGTGGGAGAAGACTGAGAAGGACCTGCTTGACAGAGGGATCATACCAGAGACATGGAACTGGTAAGACCGTGCAAGGACTTGGTTCTTCGGGGATGGGGGGACACTGGACCCTGAAACAGGGAAGTGCGTTTGGACGAACGAACAATTGACCGTACCGGTAGAAAAGCTTCGGAAATTATTCGTTGCATCGCGGGAAGGGACGTTCGTTCCCGACAGAGAGAACGACGAGCTCACAGAGGCCCTCGGGAATCCTAAGCACCCAGGACGAACACGAGGCACGGCAGGCTCCGTTCCGTGGAAGCATGGGTTTCCCGACTCAGACTGTTACAGAAGCAGGGAGAGGAAGAGGAAACAGGAGCTCCAAGAAATGCAGAAGCTGAATGCAAGAGTAAAAGCGCTAGAGGAGAGACATCGAGATGACGAAGCTACCCGAGAAGCTACCCCGCCATCTCAGCGGAGAAGCAGCGTGGCTTCCACCGAGCTACCTGAGTTGACGGCTCCCAGCTACCCCATGGATGCTATCACGGAGTCTCAAAATTGCCACCTTTTGGCAAAATTTCAGCATCTCACACCCAAGGCGGCTGTCGGCCATGTTGCACCTCCTCGACCCGACGGAAGTTTTCACTGCGGTCCAATTCCACAAGGCTATGTCGTTGTGGTGGTCGATGAAATAGTTGAGGGATATGAGGGGCTCGAGTTTGACTACCCTACCGGTGAAGGGGAAACTCAGCTGCTTCGCGCTCTGAGGACTTCATGTCTATGGCGGAAGGAATTAATCAAGCTTCCGAACTGGACGGTGCCTCCTCCTCTGGCGCGTGATCAGGGCACGCCTCCTTCTTTGCCTCCTCGTCTGCCTCCTCCTACGCCTCCTTCTCCGCCTGCGCCGGCGCGTCCGATCATCCCGCCTCCTCGTACACCTCCTCCTCCGTCTCCTTCTCCACCTGCGCCGGCGAGTTCGATCAGCCCGCCTCCTCCTTGTCAGCAAGGGCAGAAGAGAGCTGCTCCCGCCGCTTCGGCTGCTCCGGCGCCTAAGCAACAAAGGAAGACAGCCGCCGCCGCTTCGGATGCTCTGACGTCTAGCGGTACATCCAACGCCACCGGAAGGCCATACAAATATGGTCCATCATCTCTCAAGTCTCTTGAGAAGTTACCATACGAGAAGAGCGCGGAGGAAACCAAGAAGATCATTAAAGAAGAAGTAGCTTCCTTTTTAACAAAGAAAAAAATCCAACTCCGAAGAAGAAGATAGATCCGGAGAAATTGAAGCGCACTGTGGATGCCCTGATGCGAGCACCACCGTCTCCGCTGGATGACAACCTTGTCTGCACTCTTAAAAAGACATCGCAAGCAGCGCGCCGGTCTGGAACCACTGCAGCTGACAAAAGGAGAGCACAAAAAACTACACAAGGGAAACAAGTTCCCCAACTCGGCGAACAGGCGAACCAATCGTGCCCCCCGTTGAACGTGTCTAGCGATATCGTCGTCGACTCAAATCCGCCGGGGATGGTGCCCGGTACTAATATTGGTGATTACATGCCCGATGATGTACATTTTGATTCATTGGATGTGGATGACAAATACCGGTACGGGTATCCTCTCGTCAAACCTGATCATCCTCCTCTAACAACGATGATGCGAAGACTCCATGAGTGGTACATGGATTTCTGCAAGTCGTCTGGTCTTGATAATTTGATGCTTAAAGTTAAAGAGGATGAGCACGACCTCGTTGGAATTACCGAGTTGTACGTTTCATTTGAGGAATTATTCCAGCTTTACAATCAAATGGCCATCGATGAAGTAATCGTCACTTGCTACTGTCTGTAAGTACTACTTCTTTAATTAAGTTTCTATATATATAGCTAGCTCGGCTCTTTCATTGTATGTACATATAATTTATCCTCTATATATATGCAGATTGAAGATTGTCGAATGCAAGAAAAAAGAAATCTGCAATATTGGGTTCATTAACCTAAAAATCTTTGATCCATGGGAGGTTAAAAATGATGCAAAACGAGCCAAGGCCAACTTACTTAAATCGTTGCTTAAAAATCAAAACAAAGACAAAATAATCTTTCCTTCCAACTTCGAGTGAGTGTTATATTGTCTTGTGCATATTCGGTTTTCCTTAATATTCGAGGTTATAGTAATGTAATTGATGAGTTATGCATGCGTGCGCAGCTTCCACTTTATTCTCTTAGAGATTAAGCTTGAGAAGGGAGTAGTAACCGTCTTAGACTCAAGACGAAAAGATCGAACGCAGTATGCGGAGATCATTGAAATGCTCGCGAAGTAAGTTCAATCGATCATATATCGACAACTTTGTTCATATCCTGATATCAGGTAATAATTATTTTCTTTGTATATGGCAGGGTTTGGAAACAGTTCACCAAAAAAGCTCTGGGACTGCCGAAGGAACATAAATTTTCATACCCGAAAGTAAGTACTACTAGCTAGTTCCGCGCATCTCCCATTGATTCTAGCTAGTCGTTTCATCAATACCATTTATAATGCTTCATTATCAGTTTGATTGACCTCTATTTCTCGTAAAGTGGTTGTGGCAGCCAGAAGGGACTAATCTATGTGGATACTACATTTGCGAGTGCATCTACAACGCGAAGATCTCTAAGCAGGACGGCTACTCTAAAAGAGAGTTTGATGTGCGTAAGAAACAATATTCACAATTTTTTGTTGGAGTTTCATTCATATATATGCATGTATTGACCCCCTTCTTCAAATTAGCTTGGGGAGCTTCAGGAAGAACTCCTACCAAAAGATCGCATAAGTGCAATTCAAGAGGAATTGGGGTGATTCTTTCTTGACCACGTCATCGATAAGAAAGGAGAATTCCATATGGAACTTGAGATGAGATGTGGAAATTGAGTTCAGATGTTAGGGATAGATATACGAAAACTTGTTGTATCGACTAACCTCTCGGACGGGGAAGGAGAGGTCGATCTTCTCTCTGTATATATATATATATATATATATATATATATATATATATATATATATATATATGTTCATGACGATCTTCTGTACTTATATTAATGGTTTCTTCATTTGCTTACTAGCTAGCTAGCGTGTCGAGTCCTCTCTATATGTATAGTACGTAGCATAGCGTCGACCATGCACGGAGATAAGAGAGTACACACCTCTCTTTATTAGCTAGCTAAAACAATATATCAAACCCCTAAATTAACCCTGCAAAAAACCCTTAAACCCCCCTTTCAAAAAAAACCCAGCTGCTGAAATGCTGCCGCGTGGATGTCCTTTGGTCCCGGTTGGTGGCACAAACCGGGACAAAAGGCCCTCCCGCCTGGGCAAGTAGCAGCGGACACGTGGTGGCCCATCTGTCTCGGTTCATGGGCAAACCGGGACTAAAGGTTCTGGGCATTAGTAACGACCCTTTAGTCCCGGTTCCGGAACCGGGACAAATGGGCCATTTTCTACTAGTGTTTTATGATCCTGCTTCGGGACAATAATTTTCGCGGAGCACGTTCCCGATGATGATGACGACGAGGACTTCATAGTGTAGAGGACTTGATTGGGTTATCCGATCCGACGGGTCGGATGATATCTTTTGTGAGTCTCTTTAGGCCATTTGCATGATTTGTCTGTGCCCAAACTTGTATTGTTTTCGCTTGATGATATGATGTATTGTTGGCTTGATGATATGATGTATTGTTGGCTTTGTTAGTCTCTCGTTGATGTAATAATTTGATATTTGGGCCTTTATACGCATGTTGCCTCATATTTTTATCTATGTCTTTTGGTAGTGGAATTGCAATGTATCAGTTGTGGAAAATTTGCAACGAATAATTGTACTTGTGAACGGGTGGGATGGTATGCACTTCCAACTTTGGATTAGGACGGAAATTTTGAATCTGAGTTGGTACCATATGATACGTCCCAAACGTATCTACAATTTCTGCTTGCTCCATGCATGTTTTATTTGATATTTCTATGATCTAGATACACTTTCATACATTTTTTATCATATTTGGACTAACTTATTAACTCAGTGCACCACCGTGCCAGTTCCTGTTTTCTGCTGTTTTTCTATTTCAGGTTTCCCCCATATTAAAAATGCTCCGAAAATTCAGGAAAATCAGATAAAAAATCAGTGCAACGGAAGCTTCCGGAATCACCAAAGTGGGGCCAGAGGGCCACCACCAGGGACCCAGGCGGCCACCTGGCGCGGCTTAGGGCTTGGCCGCGCCAGGGGGGAGCCTGGACCCCTGGTGGGCCCCCTGGCTGACCCCCTTCGCCTATATATTCTCCGTGACGCGAAACCTTCGAAGACAGAACCCTTTTTCGCGATCTCGCCTATGTCCCGCCGCCGCTGCGCTTCCAAGAACAGGAGCGCCAGCAGACCTCTTCCCGGCACCCTGCCGAACGGAGGATTGGCCTCCGGGAGCTTCCCCTCCACCATGGACGCTTCTCAGATGATCCGTGAGTAGTCTCCCTTGAACATGGGTCCGTGATCAGTAGCTATGTGATGTTATCCTCCCCTCTTTGTTCTTCATGTTTTAGACCTCGTGAGCTGCCCTACATGATCGAGGCACATATGTAATTTTCTGTTGTTGATATGCTGAGTTTGCTGGGATCCAATGGATTATGAGACTATGTTCAGATTGTGATTGAGTAATATTTTTGGTTATTATCTTTTATATTTTTGTTCCTAAGTAATTCTTGCATGTTCTCCGTTGATGTTTATTGCTTTGGCCAAGTAGTAGGTATTGACTCCAAGAGGGAACGTTATGCTCTATTGTGGATTGATGCCCCCTGTTGACACGCTTGAGTGACAGAAACATGAGTCTAGGGGATGTGATGTTGCCACAAGGGGGAAAAACAACGGTGCTTGTAACCGCGGTTGCAAGGATTGTTTACTTTACGCAAAGTGCTTTTTAATGTGTTGTCTGTTTCTTTGGGTTTAGACTTTGGGTGGGGCTCGCAACTTAATACCAGCGAGATGTTCTGGATAGATATCTCAAGGTGGATGATTAGTAGTAGATGCAGCTGGATTTCGGTTTACTTATTTTGGCGTACCGCCCATGCTTTTGAGCGTCGTCCTTTCTTTGTAGCATAGTTAGCATTGCGGTGCGTTTTTAATCTTGTCAATTGCCCAGCTGTGATTTGTTTACCTCGCATAGCAGTTTTATCGTCTTTTGGGAGACAGACATCACTAGTGAACATCACGGGATCCCGGTCCATATTCTCATCACTGTTTATACGCTCTTTTATTTTCCTGCTTTTACTTTCTATCTTTCATCACCATTATCATTATCCCTTCCGTTTGATCCTTTGTAAACAACAAGACCGGAGAGATTGACAACCTCTCTGAACTTCGTTGGGAGCAAAGTTATTTGTTTCTGTGTGCAAGTCCAGTATAAGCAAGTGATTCTTTTCAGACGGCGCATCACTTGCCGAACCACCTACTTATCATTACCGGAGTCCTACGGGAGATAAACCATATCCTCTACATAGGGGAAATTTGCTGCTATCATACATCTCACCTTCCACTTGGGGTAACCAACGAAGGGCGAGAAACCATTATCATCATATCGACATCAAGCAAATTTCCTTACTTTTGCAAACCTTAAGCTTGATTTTTCTTTGTAAAAACCTTTTGGCAATCTTGAGAAACAATAGTTCTTCAAGAATATCTTTATATCCAGTGGGTAAAATTATTTTATTAAGGGTACTAACCTCTCTAATCATCTTATGATGAGTTATGTATGAAGGAAGTTTTCAAGTGTGTGAGGGAAGATGACGAAAGAAGATCCGGGAGTGTCAAACGCTCAAGCTTGGGGATGCCCCATGCATCCCCAATAAATATTCAAGGTGACTCAAGCATCTAAGCTTGGGTATGCCCCCGTGCATCCCCTTCTCCATCAACAATCATCAGTTCGTCCTTCGTCTCACTATATTTTTATCAATTCATCCGTTATGTGCTATGCTTGGAGCGTCTCGCTCTTAGGTTTCCTTTTTAGTTTTCTTTAACTTTGTTTGTTGTTCATAGCAAGTTAGACCCCAGCTTACTTTGTGTGGGAGAGAAACACGCTCCACTCCAATCTAGAACACGTCATAGAATTTTCATGCTTATCTTTTCTCTGTTGTGTGTTCTTTATCTTTTCGTAGCTGCAGCCATGTTGAGTTGTGCCTTGTCTTGAAGTAGTAACTTGCAATTGTTTTGAGGTATTGTTGTGAGTAATGTTTGAACTTTTGGTGTCAAGAGCTCTAGCCTATTAGTGATAGGTGTCGTATTTTGGGAAATCCGTGTTTATTTTCAAAACCTACAAAACTAGTTGAGAACTCTAGCTACTAGATGGATCACTAATCTTTGGAGGGATCGGATATTAGAGTACACTCACGTACCATGAGTCGAGGATGCGCAAGGATAACCAAACCCCCATACACTCCTCCTCGGGGTACTTGTCTCTTTGTGAACCTCCTTATTAGATTGAGAGTTACCGATAATAAGTGCATGAGTTCTTCGGACTAATGTAAGTATTGAAAGTTGACACTTTCACCTCCTCATATTTGCTAGCCTCATCCGTACCGCGCATTGCCCTCTTCTCACTCCGAGAGTTGGCATCCACTTTCGCTGGTGCATCCAAACCCTTAGCATGATACGCTCTGTCATCATAAACCTCCTTATATATTTCCTCAAAATAGCCACCATACCTACCAAGGCATTTCCATAGCCTTTCTGAGATATATTGCCATGCAACATCCACCTCTTCATGACTTGATCTTCATGTCATACATGTTCCTACTACACTGGCAGAGGCATACATTTGCATACATCATGATAGCTACTTTTTCTTTATGTTTGAGTACCTTGTAAAGTGTGAAAAATCTTCTATACCCTCTTGTAAAATAGAGTGTTGCCCTTAAGTGAGGAAAAGATCTCGAAGCAGACAAAATTAAAAGATCCCAAAGAGGAAAAATGAGAGTTACATAGAAAGAGCCATTGAGGCCAACAAAAAAATACAAAAAATACAAAAAAGAGAGAAAGGGTCAACACTATTATTCCTTTTAAAATATCCACAGTCATACTCCTTCTTATCCTTGTACTCCATAGAGATGATCATTTATGCATATAGCTATGTGGGGACCTTCACACTATAGAACTTGGCTTGCATATTCCAAGGATGAGCCTCCTCAAACGAGCTCTACGTCTTCATGAGCAACCAAGTTGGATGCACCCCCACTAGTTCATTGGAGAGCTTTTCTTAGCTCATATGTGCATCCGTTGCATGGCAATCCCTACTCCTCACATCATATCTATCATTTGGCTCTCTCGCCTATGATTGTCCTCATTGATGTGAGCCTTTCTCACCCTTTTGTCTTCCTCCTCCACCATATCTGTCTCTTTTCCATCCTAAGTGTCAACTCTCGTGCTTACGCTCATCCATTGCATGAGTTCTCAAAATATCGAAAAGGAGTGGATCAAATTGACTTGTACCTGGCTAGTGGTCTGTGGACGAGTCAAGATAAGATTCCAAAGAAGACCAAGTGTGAAACTTTAGTAGATTGAGTTCTCAACAAATACTTTTTTCTCTCGTATTCCCATATCCCCCTTATTGCACGCAAACACCATCTGGAGACTTTCGTGTCACGGACAGCTGAGAGCTCTTGCACCTAATGTTTTTTCGTTGCTTGTTTCAATGCTAATATAGACTCTTCGCTGTTATGAATTGAATTGAACAACATACCTTGATTGCTTTATTTTCAAAGTTCTTATGTGGTTGCTAGCATGTCACCACAGAAATTATGCTTGTTATCACTTACCTACTTGAGAACGAGCAGGAATTAAGCTTGGGGATGTTGATATGTCCCAAACGTATCTATAATTTCTTCTTGCTCAATGCACGTTTTGTTTGATATTGCTATGATCTAGATACACTTTCATACACTTTTAATCATATTTCGACTAACTTAGTAACTCAGTGCACGAGAGTGTAAGTTCCTTTTTTCTGCTATTTTTCTATTTCAGATTTCCCCCATATTAAAAATGCTCCAAAATTCGGGAAAATCAGATAAAAAATCAGTGCAACGGAAGCTTCCGGAATCACCAAAGTGGGGCCATAGGGCCACCACCAGGGACCCAGGCGGCCACCTGGCGTGGCCTAGGGCTTGGCCGCGCCAGGGGGGCGCCTGGACCCCTGGTGGCCCCCTTGGCTGCCTCCCTTTGCCTATATATTTTTCGTGACGCGAAACCTCCGAAGACAGAACCCTTTTTCGCGATCTCGCCTCTGTTCCGCCGTCGTCGCGCTTCCAAGATCGGGAGCGCCAGCAGACCTCTTCCCGGTACCTTGTCGGAGGGAGGATTGGCCACCGGGAGCCTTCCCTCCATCATGGACGCTTCTCAAATGATCCATGAGTAGTCTCCTTGGACCATGGGTCCGTGATCAGTAGCTCTGTGATGTTCTCCTCCTCTCTTTTTTCTTCATGCTTTAGACCTCGTGAGCTGCCCTACATGATCGAGGCACATATGTAATTTTCTGTTGTTGCTATGCTGAGTTTGGTGGGATCTGATGGATTATGAGACTATGTTCAGATTGTGATTGAGTAACATATTTGGTTCTTATCTTTTATATTTTTTTCCTAAGTAATTATTGCATGTTCTCCGTTGCTGTTTATTGCTTTGGCCAAGTAGTAATTAGTGAATCAAAGAGGGAACGTTGTGCTCTATTGTGGATTCATGCCCCCCTGATGACACGCTTGAGTGACAGAAACATGAGTCTAGGGGATGTGTTGTTGCCACAAGGGGAAAAATAACGGTGCTTGTAACCGCGGTTGCAAAGATTGTTTACTTTAAGCAAAGTGCTTTTTAATGCAGTTGTCGGTTGCTTTGGGTTTAAACTTTAGGTGGGGCTCGCAACTTAATACCAGCGAGATGTTCTAGATAGATATCTCAAGGTGGATGATTAGTAGTAGATGCAGTTGGATTTCGTTCTACTTAATTTGGCGTACCGCCCATGCTTTTGAGCCTCGTCCTTTCTTTGTATCATAGTTAGCGTTGCGGTGCGTTTTTAAACCTGTCAATTTCCTAGCTGTGATTTTTTTTACCTCGCATAGCGGTTTTATCGTCTTTTGGTAGAGAGACATCACTAGTGAACATCACGGGATCCCGGTCCATATTCTCATGACTGTTTACACGCTCTTTTATTTTCCTGCTTTTACTTTCTAGCTGCCATCACCATTATCATAATCCCTTGTGTTTAATCCTTTGTAAACAACAAGACCGGAGAGATTGGCAACCTCTCTGAACTTCCTTGGGAGCAAAGTTATTTGTTTCTGTGTGCAGGTCCAGGAGAAGCAAGTGATTTTTTTCAAACGGCGCATCACTTGCCGAACCACCTACTTATCATTATCAGAGTCCTACGTGAGATAAACCCTATCCTCTACATAGGGTAAATTTGCTACTATTCGACATCTCAACTTCCACTTGGGGTAACCAACGAAGGGCGAGAAACCATTATCATCATCTCGACCATCACCACATAGCAGACCTTAGAGCATCTCCAGCCGCGCCTCCAAGAGGCCCCAAAGGCGGAGCTATTTGCGTCGGACGGACGGAATCCTCCCAGTGGCGCTCCCAAGAGCCCAAATAGCGCCGGATTAGGCCAAAATTGAGTCCAGCGAACACAAGCCGACCCGACGCGCTGGGGGTGCTTGGGGCGCCGGATGAAGCAAAATGCGCCGAGTGGCCCACTGTCAGGTCAAACCGTCCAAATCGACCACCCCTCTCCCCACCACCCCTGTCGTCGTCGGCGTCGCACCGTCGCAAGGTAGTCATTGCCCTGCCACCAAACACGTCGCAAAAGGGTCGTTGCTCGCCCCGCTGACTTCCTCTCCCGACCTTGATCGAGTACAGCAGCGGTTGGTCGCGCCCAACCGAGCACACTGGCGGCTAGACGCGCCCCCCACGCCCGCCAGGTATTCGGCGAATTGCCTGAACGTCGCGCCGCTGTGATGGACTTCGACAACGAGGCTCTGTTCGCCGCACTGATGGAGGAAGAGGCCAACGCCGGTGCCCAGGACGACAACCACCTCCTGATGCTCACAGCCTTGGCCGACTTGTTCAGCGCCAACACGGCGCCGCAGCGAGGCGGCTCCAAGATGGGCCGCTGGAAGGCAAAAGAGAGGCAGCGTTCGAAGGTCTATTGCTTTCTCTAGGCCGACTACTTTGCTGATGTTCCCCTGCATGGCGAGAAGGTATTCTGGCGCCGATATCGCATGGGCCGAAAGCTTTTTCTTTGCATTTTCAATTCACTCCGAGAGTACGACAGCTACTTCATTTGCAAAAAAGATTGCACAGGCACAATTGGGTTCTCCTCACTTCAGAAGTGCACAACGCCCATCAGGATGCTTGCATACGGAGCTCATGTTGATCAACAGGAAGACTATGCACGCATGGACGAATCCACTGCTCTTGAGTGTATGTACAACTTTTGCAGAGCAGTGGTGGGCTGCTTTGGAGGACAGTACTTACGAGCACCCAATGTTGAAGACACTGCTCGGATCCTAGCAGAGAATGAAGCAAGAGGATTTCCTGGGATGCTTGGAAGTACAGACTGTATGCATTGGGAATGGAAGAACTGTCCATTTTCTTGGCAGGGGATGTACAAGGGCGCAGAAGGTCACTGCAGTGTGGTACTTGAGGCAGTTGCTACACATGACCTCTGGATTTGGCACTCCTTCTTTGGTATGCCAGGAACACACAATGACATCAACATCCTGCAGTGCTCAAATGTCTTTGCCAGGCTTGTCGAAGGTCATGCTCCTCCGGTGAACTTCGAGGTCAATGGGCACCAGTACAACAAGGCATACTACCTAGCAGATGGCATCTATCCAAGATGGCCAGTATTTGTGAGGACTATCTCAAACCCTGTGTCAGGAGGGAAATACGCCTACTTTGCCAAGTGCCAGGAGGATTCCAGAAAGGATGTCGAACGGGCATTTGGGGTGCTCCAATCTCGATTTGCCGTTGTCCGGTACCCCGCTCTGTCCTGGTCGAAATCTCAAATGTGGGAGGTGATGAATTGTTGTGTCATCTTGCACAACATGATCATTGAGAGCGAGAAAGAGGATCCAGTGTATGACACTGAATCATATCTCAACCAGGGACCTCTTGCAGTTGTTGATCACCAGATACCGCCAGATTGGACAGCCTACCTTAACATGCGCCAGGAGATCCAAGACCCGCAAGTGCATCATCAATTGCAGCAAGATCTAGTGGATCACCTATGGATGCGCAAAGGCAATGCCTAGTTTGATTTGTATTGATTTTAGTATTTGTGCCGAACTATGTATTTGTATTGTATGTTGTGCACCGAATTTTTGCCGAGTTTAGCCGAAATGGGACAAATTTTGCGTCGAGTCTAGCCAAAATGGGACGGATTTTGGGCCGAACTAGCCGTGTTGTGCCGAATCCTCGCCGAATCTGGCCGTAACAGCGCCGGGACTGCGCGCCTGGTGGGCGACCCTGGGGCCGCGGCTGGGTGGCCGGTCGGCCCCAAACCGTTTTCGCCGTCGAGACTCCCCTAAACGGCACTAAAATAGTGCCGAAAAACGGTTGAGGGGGCCGAACGGCTGGAGATGCTCTTACAGTTATATGCCCATGCCACACACCTTCCTCTCATCATAGTTATCGCCTCGAAACCGCTGATGGCTTGACGTCCCCAGCTCGAGCAGCACTTTTTTTCCGAATACGCATGAGTATGCATATCATCTATTCGTAGGAAGGGACAGAGGTCGAGGACCCATCCACCAAGAAGTACAACACAAGCGGGATATGTCGGCTGCCCTAATCTTTGACGAAAAACAGCTTGTTGCTGATTTCATTCATTAAGAACGAGGGTGAAAACATCTCACTTTACAGGGGGAGAAAAAGAACTGAACAAAAGAGAAAGAAAAGAAATAAACTAGAAAGAAATAATTGTCCTATTCCCGTTGAGTCGACTCCCAGGTATCCAGCAGTTCTCCATCACCCAATTTCATCCACAATGTTGTGTCCGATCATGATGAAAGAGGGGACTTGTTAAAAATGCGGTCATTTTTGTCCTTCCACCCGAACCAGCAGATGGCCATGATTAGGGAAGAGAGACAGCGTTGTCTCTGTGCCGGAATCATGTCAATCGTGCCAAGCCACCTTGCAAGGAAAGATGATGAGGCGTTGCGAGGCTTCAGGTTGAATGGAAAGCCTAATTTTGTCATGCAGAAACCCCATACTCCGGCCATATAGGGGCGAGAGCTTGCAAGGTGCAGGCAGTTCTCATTAGCCATCATGCAGAGTTGGCAAGTAGGGTCATGGGTCCAGCCTCTTTTTGCAAGATTGTCCGCGGTCAGGCATTTTTCGTGAGCAAAAAGCCAACAGAAGAAACGCACCTTGGGAGGGACCTTAGATTTCCATATCAAGTCATGTATGGGTGATTGAATCCTTCCCCAGAATTGCATTTCATAGGCGGATTTTGCACTGTACTTAGCATTGGAAGTACATTTCCATGATATTTGATTCTCCTCAATAGACAGAGTAATGACAGATGATCGATGCCAGAGATCAATGTGTTCAGAGAGAACAGCAAGGCCTAGGTTTTGCTTCAATAACATGATCCACCTCCTGTTGTGAAGCCCTTCTGCTACAGAGATATTGCGGTGCTTATTGTGTTTGTAGAGGTTTGGGAATCTTGTCGCCGGTGTTTGCCCCTACAGCCAGTGGTCATGCCATAAGGAGATTCATTTTCCATTTACAATTTTGATGCTAATGCTAGTGGAGAAGATGGCACGAGTTTCTTTGTCCACCGGGAGGGCAAGCCCAACCCATGGCTTGTCCGCATCCGTAATGTTCTATCAAAGCCACCTCATCTTCAGAGCTCTACCTTGCCGCACTAGATCGGGGATACCAAGACCTCCATAGACGGTAGGGCTGCAGACTTGAGACCATTTGATCAAACATTTCCCACCACTGACAATATCGGAACCATCCCAAAGGAAGGCTCTCTGTAGTTTTTCGATCAGTTCATTACACCCTTTGGTTGATGAACTGTTATCAGCATGAATATGGGAATGGCAGACATGACAAATCTCACCAAAATTAGTCGACCGGTTATAGATATCCATCTTGCCTTCCAAAGTGCAATTTTCTTGATTAGCTTGTCGATAAGGTCTTGGAAGTCTTTGATTCTTAGCCTCCTGCCAGATAGAGGCATCCCCAAGTAGGTGCAAGGGAATGTCTCACTTTGACATCCAAGCGTCGCCTTAAGAATCTGAAGGTCAAAATTTTCCCCTCTGATAGCAATGATCTTGCTCTTTGCAAGGTTCGTGTTCAGGCCAGTAGCATCACCAAACAAGTTGAGGATAGCTTTGACGGTTTCGACCTCGTGCACAACAGGCTTCAGAAATATGATTACATCATCAGCATAGATTAAGGTCCTATGACGTAAGTTCTGTCTGGCGAGCGGTGCCAACAATCCTGCTTGCTGGGCTTTCTCAATCAGCTTCCCGAGACAATCCACAACGAAGACAAAGAGCAAGGGCGAGAGGGGGGTCGTCTTGTCTCAGTCCCCTTCGGGGGAAGATTTGATGGGTGGATTTGTTGTTGACAAATATCCTAGTTGAGGACGCTAGAAGCAGGGAAGAGATCCATCCTCTCCACTTGGGACCAAAACCAATATGCTCCATCAACTTGATCATGAATTTCCAAGAGACGGAGTCAAACGCTTTGGCAATATCCAATTTCAGCATGACAGCGGGGATCTTTTTGCTTCGAAGGGATTTGGCCATTGCTTGGACATAGACAAAATTATCATGGATGCTTCTCCCTTTTATGAAGGCGTTCTGGCACTTGGATGTGATCCTGTCCATCCACGGTTGTAGCCTCGCAGCGAGAATCTTGGCAAAGAAATGAACGAGGCTGATGGGTCGGAATTCCTAGGGCTTATCTGCTCCTTGGTGCTTAGGGACGAGCACAATCAATGCGTTGTCCAGAAGATGCAGATTTTGGGAATTCAAGTTCTGAAACTGACGGATAGCAGCCATCAGGTCACCTCTTACAATGTCCCAACATCGCCTAAAGAATAGTCCAGTGTAACCATCCGGGCCAGGAGCCATTTCAGGGTGCATGTCAAAACCCGCTCTTTTGATCTCATCTTCAGTGAAAGGCCGATCAAGTTCTCCAAGATCATGGGACTGGATGTTTATGGCATCCAGGTTTAGGGAGGTAACTCTTTTCTTGTATTCACCAATGAGGTTGTTGAAATGATCCCAGATTATTTGCTCCTTATTTTGCTGGTCAATGAATTGACAACCATCCATAGAAATCACAGGAATGTAGTTTTTCCTTCTTGTTGTTGCCTTGAGGTGAAAGAACTATGAATTGCATTCCCCTTCCTTAAGCTGCAGAAACCGAGACTTTTGCCTCCAAATGCTCCGTTCTAAAGGTGCTAGCCCCAGACTCGTCATCTTTAGTTTCCCTCGGAAAGTGTGTTCTTTAGAAGTTAGATTTATATAGTCTTTGGCACGGTCCAGCTAGTAGATCAGTTCCAAGTTCATCCTTGTTCTCAACTACAGGTCACTGAATAGGGAGTCCGACCAGGATTTAAGCTTTCTAGCAGTGATAGAGAGTTTAAGGTGAAGCTGAGAGTAATAATCCGATGGGATGGACTGAGTATTGCTCCAAGCCTCGGCCACAGTGTCCATGAAACCGTCAAGCTTGACCCAAACATTTTGAAACATGAAATTTTGCTGAGGCTGGAAACATGCATTTGAACTCAGAAGCAGGGGGCAGTGATCTGAACTAGCCGTGGACAAGCCTTGAAGCAGGGCACTAGGGTATAACTCATTCCACGGCTGATTATAAAGGACTCTATCAAGCCTAGCCATTACAGAGTTAAGCTGTTCATTACTCCATGTATACCCTCTACCATGCAAGTACATATCTTTAAGTTCAAGAGCATTCATGAAACTCCGGAAAGCAGTGATCAGACCTCTGTTAACGTTCCCATTATTCTTGTCAGCAGCTGCAACAATGAGGTTGAAATCACCAAGCAGTATAAGAGGTTCAGTACCGCCAGAACACGACAACTTCAATTCATTCAGGAACTCAATCTTTTCGGTGGAATTTTGGGGACCATAGACATTAACCATATGTCATTTATGACCAGTGACTCTATTCATGCAATGAGCAAAGAAAAAGGTGCGATAACATTGAATTGAGACCACCTGAACTTTGTCTGTCCACGCAAGGAGGAGTCCACCACTTTCTCCAACAAAGGGGGATACACCAAATTCAGAAAAACGGGAACCATAAATTTCATACACATCACTAGCAACACAGACTTCCAACTTAGTCTCCTGTAGACATAGCAAATCCATAGTGGCAAAGGAGATCAGTGACCTAACAGCAGCCCTCTTGGCAGGCGAATTCAGCCCCCTTACATTCCAAACTAGAAAGTTGCAATAATCCATGAAACAGATACGACTAGGGAGAGTAAAACTTGCACAAACCACAAGACCAATCACGCAACTACCTGCTTCCCCTTCCTCTTATTCCCGCATGTCGTGGCCGCCGGGTCGATGAGAGCCTGGATCTGCGTAGCGCAAAGAGGCGCCCTAAAGAAGGCCGCATATTTATCGAGGAGCGTAGGAGGGTCAGTCACCTCATCATCAAACTCCATCCCCAGGCGGCGGCAGATCAGGCGCTTTGCATTGGAGATCGCTGATCCCTGCATCTTCGGCGGCCGGTTCGCCAGGCGGCGACTGCGCCACACCTCAATCATCACAGCAGCAGTGGCACCTCTCTTAGCAGCAGGGAAGGGATTGAAGACCGGCCCACGAAGGAGGCCCGGGGGCGTGCTCTCTCCAACCAGGCCGATGAAAGTCTTATTTTCTTGTCAGCAGCATCTGACGGCCCATCCTGGACAAGAGGCCCAACCTCCTGAGCCACGCGAGGCGCATCGGTGTCAGAGGATCCCGCAAGCGCGGCTCCGCACTAGCCGCCAACTTAGCCAGGTCAGCGGCCGCCACCAGAGAGGGAATATCACGAGCCACAGTCAACCTCGCCAGATTATCAACTGGCCGTCCCTCGAACAAAACATCCGGGATGGGACCGGCAGGGGGAGACGGCAACACGGCAACCTGCGGGTCGCAGGTGACCAGGTGCCCAGGCTGGGGCCTGTCTCCCACAACCGACACCGAGACCGTCGGTGTCGCAGCGAGCGCACCTCCTCCAATGCATGCAGGTCACATGCATCACCCACGTCTTGCATGCATGGGTCATCAGGGTCGTTGATCCCAAGTGGCCGGCTGTGATCAGCGGCGAGGAAGGCTTGGCCAATGCAGCAGGGTCCTGGTGCATCAGACCAAGGGACACAGAGCGCTCTGCTTCCCAGCCATGTTGGCGCCCCTGCCTGTCTCTTTTCCTGGCACCAAGGCGCTGGAAGACAGAGCCCGAGGCTTGGTGAGCAACAGCCACCATGCCGTCGACGAGCCCCCACCTCCAATCATACCTTTGAGAGTTGTTTCCACCATCACCGTCGTCGCAGTCGCGGCCGTTAGGGTTGCGTAGAATGTCGGCGCCGGCGCCGCCGTTGGGGTAGAGCGTTAGAGAGTCGAGGTGGATGATGGTGTGATACCGCATAACGCGGGCCGGCATGACATCCGGCGGCGCATTGGACTCCACGTCAAAGACCTCAAAGAAACCATCAGGGAGAGTGAGCTCTTCAAGCGGATCAAGGTTCCTGCAAGACTCGAAGACGTCAAACTTCGCCTCCTTAGGCAGAGTGTCCGGGTCCTCAACCCAGGCGAAGACGATGTACTAGGATAGGTCAAGCTTGTCTCTTGTGTAGCGCTCGACGGAGTGGAACTTGCACATGGGAAGCAGCCGGGCGGCGTTGGTCTTGTTGAACCCGTGCGCCGGCAGGCCCAGTGGCGGAGCTTGCATCAACTCCGTGCGGGGCAAATCGCAATATTTAATTTTCTGGGGGGCAGAACACACAAAAAACCTCAATCTAATATCTCCAAAAAAATCCTTCATGTTTCTACAAATTATGGGGGGGCGGTGGCCCCTGCTGACCTGAACTAAGCTCCGCCACTCGGCAGGCCCTTGATGAAGAGACGCACGAGGTAGCGATAGGAGGTCATCTCCGCAAGGAACTGCGGTGAACAACGCTTGACGATGAGGGAGTTGCCGTCGATGTGGAGGACGCTCTCGAAGGGGACCTCGCGGCGCCAACTCTCATCAGAGAACCTCACCAAATAGGCGTCGTGGGAGATGAGGCTGATGTTGACGGCCCCCGCGGGAATGTGTGGGAACTCATCAATGATACCCTCAATGATCTTGGTCGGCCAGAGTGTGGAGTTGCCGCCCGCAACCAGCAGCACACAGGCGTGGGATCGCAGGTGAACCTCCTCATCAACCATCTCCTATGTGAAATCCACGCAAACATGGGCGCAGTCCGCCCTCCTCATGGCCGCCCCGGGAGCATAGAAATGCGCAAGGGGCCACTCGTGAGGGGCAAGTTCGCCATCACCGCCGGGTGGGTCACCAGAGAGGACGGGGACTGCACGGGGAAGGTGAGCCTGTCAACTACTGGCTTGCGCCCGGCAAGGGGTGGAAAGCTCAGTCTCTGTTGGATCGGAGGTGGAATGGCGTCAGAGAGGGGGCCAAGGCGAGCAGATAGGGGAATTCTTTTCAGAATGGGGGATGTTAAAATAATCCGAGTCGCATATCGATCTACCGAGGATCAAGCAATCACCACAAGCACAAGCACGACACCGAGATTTGTTAACGAGGTTCACCAACATGGCTAATCCCCGGGACATGACTACGGGCGCTCCTCCCCATGTACCAATTCCACATGATACAATCGACGACAAGTCCGCCACGGCCATCCGACAGAGCTCCGACCACCTCGCCACGGCCGGTCTGGCCGCCCCTGCCACGGGCGCCGGACCGTCCCTCTCGTGATCTCTGTCTAGCCTATCAACTTATGTCTAGTCTATTTTGCTACCCCGCGGTGCCTTTATATAATAGGCCCGGGTTACACGTGTCCGACTCAAACACCTAACCCTCCGCTAATTACAAGTCCAACTGTAGCACAACTAGTACACCTAATATTCGACACATATTTTAACACTCCACCTTGACGAATATATCCTCGCCACCTTGAAGCCTCCATGTGCGAACCTCCGTGTACCTTGGACTTGAACCATGAGCATCACTGCTACTCCCAGACTCCATGTGACTCCACCTGCAACTGTAGTCTCTTCTTGTCTTCTCCATAGTCAACAAACGAGCAAAATTAAGTTACCCTTTACTTTACTTTGTGCTTCCAACTTCCGGAGTATCCGTTCAACACCATCACACACCGATCACTGTCTGCGTGAAAGTGAACAACTCACATATTGGTCGCCACATATAAGAGTTACCCGAACTCAACATCCTAGCTCTTCCTTGACTGATATATGAAACTTGAAGAAATTGCACCGTTGCCTTGTCTCACCCTGAGTCAAATTCACAGTTGTCTCATCCTTTTCCGGATAGTCTCTGACATGTCCCACCGCTATAGTATTCCGCCTCCTTCTGTCCTTGTCATCCGCACTTTGCCATGTGCACTGAACACCACAGAATATATGACCATGTACTCTCTCGGTTCTTGACAATCACTGACGTTCTCCATAGACTCAGTCACCAACTTAAATCTGGTACTCATCAACACTGCTTTAACACCCCTGCACACTTTCCATGATCACATGTCTGACCACCAGTGACTTGTCCTGTCGCTGTGTCCCGTGCTTATCCCATGCCTCGTCGCTATCCTCGCGTCGAGCTTATGCTGTCCTGGTCGAGTCTCCTGAGTCGCGAACCCACACCACCTCAACCTCCTACTGCAGAGAACCACCGATCATCCACGATCGATGTTGAGTATCACATCTCTTTCGAACCCTTGCTCACAGTCCGAACAACATGTCTCTCGCTTTCCCACTGAAATAGGCTAGACAAAGATCACGAGAGGGACGGTCCGGCGCCCGTGGCAGGGGCGGCCGGACCGGCCGTGGCGGACTTGTCGTCGATTGTATCATGTGGAATTGGTACATGGGGAGGAGCGTCCGTAGTCATGCCCCGTGGATTAGCCATGTTGGTGAACTTCGTTAACAAATCTCGGTGTCGTGCTTGTGCTTATGGTGATTGATTGATCCTTGGTAGATCGATATGCGAATCGAATTATTTTAACAGGGGATCTGGAGCTTGGAGGCGGTGGTGGATGGCTGCCGGTGGAAGGAAAGCTTTTTGGGGCAAATCTTAGGCTTTGCACTCTCTAGCAATGTGGCCGGCTTGTTTGCAGTGATGACAACAAACGGGGTTTGTGCAGCGCGCAATGAGATGGGGGGGGAGAGGCACTTGAAGCAGCAATGGGGAGGGGGGGTTTAATGGCGCGGCTGGGGATGCGCCCTCCACCAGAAGACACCGGCTCACGAAAGCGTGTTCTCGGCCTGAATCTCGGCCTTGAATGCACGGACGGCATGGCCGCCCCCGGAATCCCTCGCCTCTGAGCAGGCGATACTGCACCTTAGTCCAGCCTGCTGGGTCGTGCGAGGCGTGCTGGTGATGCTCATCCATGTCCGCCGGGTAGAGGGCATCAGCGCACCCCAAGGATCCCATGGAGGCGCAGGAATTCGGAAACAGGGGGCCGCGTAGGATGGGTGTGGCCTTGCAGGAGGGGAAGAGCACGGCGTGCCCTCGAGGTCTGAGCTCTGCACAGAGAGGGACATCCTCTCAGATGGGAAGCCTCGCGTGGCGGAGAAACCGACGGAGGAGCTGCTGCCAGACGCAGTAATGGGGTGGGTGGGAGCTTGAGAGTAACTCGCTGGGACGTGGGATGGGGTGGAGCTGCTGGCAGAGGCATTGAAGGTGGCCATGGGGTGCGGCGGCCGAGGAGGCCGCCGGAGCGAGGAGCGTGGGGTCTTTTCTTTTCTTTGCTTTGTAGAGTAGAAATAGAAATGAGTTGGTTGAGGTTTCAGCTACCCTAATCACAAGTGAACTACTAGCCTCTAGTCTGCCTAAGAGCAAGTACAATAGAGCTGAGTGGGCGGGCTATAAGGAATAAAATAGTATATTGTTACTTAGTTGAAAAAGAGAGAAGAGATTAGTAGTCAGCTGCAACACGTGCTCCTAGACACATTGTGAGATAGACATGTGGGCCATATATTGCTAAAGTAGTATTCCTTATAGCCTTCCTATTATACTTGTTGACTATAAGGTTAGCTATAGATGACATGACATCTTCTTATAGCCGGCAGCTGGCTATACTATTAACCATGCTCTAAACAACCTTTGAAAGAACGATCGTAAGTCGTCACGGAGTAGTCCTGACTAATGCCAAGTTGTTGCCTCCTCGATGATCCTGCACAGCAACCGATGAATTGAAGGATAAGCGCCTTCAAAGACCACGGCGTTTTTGATGTTTCCATGTCTCCCGAAGAACTAAATCTACCCTTGTAACTTCCACCCCTTCATGAAGAGGCACCTCTTCATGGTGTCCTTTCATCTGTATATATACCTACATCATCAATGAAAGAGATAGAGTTGATTCATTTGTTGCCTTCCTAGTTTACTCTCAATACGTTATCAGCACGCTCCTAGCGAAGAGCGATTTGGCCGAGAAAGCCTGTCCGCGGATCCGCACACTCCTCCCAGCCGCCGCCCGTCTACCCGCGCCACGCGCCCTTCGGCCCGGCTGCTTCCGGCAGCGGTGGCTGTGCTCTGCGCCCGGCTTGGCCCTACGCGTAGGCGGCTCCCTGCGGACAACGGCCAAAGAGGCGCGTATCGCGGCCGCGCTCGACACACCTCCGCGTAACTGCCTCATCCCATGGCGATGGGATTCATGGTGGCACACACTTCTCCATCCACCGGCCTGGTTTCCCAGACGACGAGTGCATGGCCTCTGCCAAGCAACTCGTTGCCATGGTTACAGGAACGACGAGCAGCCGGCCAACTCCAGTGCCCGACGCCCGCACTGGCCCCTGACTCCGGCGACTTCGTGGCTGCGCTCGTCCTCGCCTGCCCGCGCTCACCCGTCCGGCTACCACGGCCAGCGCTTGGAGCGGAGGCTCCATCCCGTGCGACAGTTTCCTTCGCCGCAGGCCGCGCCCGTTTCATGGTCGCGCTTCGCGCCGGCTACGCCCGTGGCCCGACCTCGGCGCCGCTCCACGCGCCCTGCGCCCCGGCCTTCGCGCCGCTCACTGCTGCGCTCGTCGGCCCGGCCTTCGCGCCGCTCACCTCTGCGCTCCAGCGCCGGCCTCCGCGCCGCGAGCACCACGCGCCCGCCCGGCCGTGCCACGGCCTCCGCGCCGTCCCGCGGCCTCCGCGCCGTCTTGCCGCGGCCGGTCGCCCGGCTGTGCCTGTGGTCGGCCCCGCCTGTCCATGCCCGAGCGCTCTTCCCAGCCGCCCGTGGCCGGCGAGGCAGCAGTTCCAATAACTGCACGGGAGAAGATGAGGATCTTATCCCTTTTGCCATTTTGCAATAAAATCCCTGCAGTTTGCAGAATTATCAAAACAGGCGGAAAACCGTGGTCCAGATCATTTTTGCAACAATACCTTTCAATTTTTTTTTTGGTATTTTGCAAGATGATTTGTGAACAGTGCTATTTACTAGCATTTATCTGTTTTAGACCTTGTTGTTACCGGTACTTATATATGTAATACTGGTTTCTTGTTGAGCATTGTGCTTCAGAATAAAATAATAATATAAATAATTTTCATACTCACAAATGTTGAGATTATTTATATCTATTATTTGCAATTGAGATTTTCAATCTCTTACGAAGATAAATTAAGTACTTCTACAGTACAGATTTTTCCGTTGAATACGATGTATTCTGGAATATTTCTATGATGTATCTATTTGCATGTTAAACACATGCTGAGAATAATACGTCTATTTGCAATTGAGATTCTCAATTTCTTGCAAATACATATGCAAAATTCAAGGTGATTTCATCAAATTGATGCTTGGGATCACAAGGTAGTCATATGGATCTACTACATACGCAGATTGTCGTTGACTACTGATAAAGTCTACATTTTGTCGTATCGACATTATGATTGCTTTACAAAGTGCTCTCCCATACATTTTACTAAGTCATGACATAAGGCATTAGAAGATAGTATCTACTGATTTCATCAGATTATACTTCTTAGTGCTGCGAGATCTACTCCATTTTGGAGATTGTCTTCAAGGAGTCATCCTTAGCAATTTGAGATTCACACTAATAATTTCAAGCCACCTTGAAATGTATTAATTTTGCAATATTAAGATGTATTTATATTACGCAATCTGTAATATAAATAAATTACCGGTTTTTCACCGGAGATGATATGTTCTATGTGTTTACCACATTGCCATTTTTCATGAACATGTCTTAGCGGTCGAGATTGATTTCTCCCACACAGAAGACTTGTAAATTTTGGACAATCACATATTCCTCATTATATTAGGAAAACACTAGGTAATGGGTTCGATCTACTGCCCATGTGCAGACTATCACTCTTACGGAGAGGTATGCGTTTTGTCAATCTTGACAAACGATTACCTCCAACGTGTTTTTTTTTCTTCTTATATTTAAATTGTGACATACATAAGGTAATAGAACCATGCGCATCTATTGACATTGTTAGATTATCCGGCCTATTACTAAGAGATCTATACGATCTTCAAAAGCTATGTTCCCATAATTGAGGTTGAGCATTTTTCAAGTTATACACTTGAGTCAATTTTTTGCATTCTTATTACAAAACCATGATGGTTTTTAATTTACTTCTGGTAAATTAGTTATATCTGGTTTGCCCCTATAAGTTATCGATGGCTAATAATTTGAGGCAATTGCCCTAAATGGCCACAACTTACTTAAGTGGGTCATGGACATCAAGATCGGTCTTGCATCCCATGGGATAGCGCGTGCAATCCAAGCCACGCCACCGGGACGCAAAGGACCTCAAGGATAATGGTTTGAAACTCACCTCAAACCCTCAACTTGGCACCATCAAGCTGTCACGGGATCCTATGAGCATGGAGAGCGTGATGGTTGAATATGCTTCAACCAACATGTTTGGAGACTATACATTTAGTCCCTTAGTCTCCTTAGTGATCTATTTATTTATGTCAATTTATGATGTTCTAATAAGAACATGATTATTGTCATTATATATTGTATATCACAATATATTGTATCAGCACTTTGGTACAAATACATTTGTATGTATTCTATATATATGATAGAAATTTTCATACTGGAAATCTTCAAGTCTATATATAGTTATCTACGGGGGTCAATCATATGAAATATGATATGTGCCTTGTGGACATATGCACCACAAACTCTATATTTGGGGAAATATAATGTTTCCACTCTTACTAAGAGGTCTGGAAATATTTCAATAATCGTTGGACGCGATGATGTAACTATCGACTCAACTCGAGTCATATTTACTATCCCTATGGGTACTCGAGTATTATCAAAGATGCTCCACTGTATCTCGATATAACTCGTACCATACTACTATAGAGATATCCGTCAAAATAGTTTCCATAGCGAAACTTTTGATGACAACAAAGAGAAAATCTTCTCTTCACCCAATACGGATATGGCAATCCCATTATCTTCTTATCGTCTGAATTGCACTATACATACTACAAAACCTGTAGCATTTGTTGCATACATGATAGCTTCCAAAATGTCTTCTACATGACAAAATTGGCATACCCGCCTTGGTTATTTCGACATTGGGTTGAAACAGAAACTATCTGCAATTTTATTGATCATGGTTAAAATGTTGCTACATTCTAACAATATTTGGATTTTATGTGCATTACATGCGATGAAGGGAAGCTAACTTTAAGGCTCTCACTCCTTAAAGTCTACGCTGAACCACTCAAACACCTTGAATTCATCAAGTCGAGGTAAGTGGCTCTTCCCAACCATTGACTAGACCATTCAGGTATCCCATGGTTCTAAAAGACACAGCTACATGATGTCTTATGTGTGCATTTAGCCACACTAAACCATTGGCTCATTATCCTGAACATCGATTTCAAGCAAATCGAATGGACAATGTCACAAAATTCTTCTTGTGTGCCTTTAATATGGCCCTAGAATTGAATTTTAGCACTTTGTCCTATGTGTCTAGACTCAATATGGTTTGGTAGAATCCTTTATCCAAATAATTAAGCTCATTGCATGCTCTTTACTTTAAAATTGCAACTTACCAACTTTACGTTGGAGTCATGCAGTTTTACACGCTCATGACAAACTGCATAATATTATTCCCCTTTATCTTTGATACGTGGAAATCTCTCTAGCATTTCCCATCTGCGATAATTCGGTTATACACCGATATCACCACTCCGGCATACATCATTGGCCCCTCAACATATACGTGGGATCTATGTGAGGAATAACTGTATTTCCATCAATACCTCAAGCCCCTCTCACGGGGAGTTATTCTAGGCCAGTATGCTGCTACACCGAGGAATATTTCCAGGCATTAGGGGGAGAATTCAAGTACCATGCATAATGCCAGGAAATTATTGGAATGTTCAACAGATTCCTACCTCAAATCCACGCACTCAAAGATCTGAACCATGCGTTCAGAAGATTTGCAATACATTGCAAATAACTTGCCAAATTCATTTACTGAATATAAAGGTGTCACACAATCCTACAATCCTGCAAAAATATGCCTGAAAGAGTGAAGGTACCAACAAAAATCACTCCACTCCCCGTTCAAAGCAACAGGGGGAGAAGCATGGCAAAAGTACATCAGGATTCAGCTTCTCGCAAGCAAGGATATTAAGGCCATTGAATCAGTAAATGCAAGTCAACTTCACGTTGACAGACACCTAATGGGTAGTATACACCCAGTGGATGGGAAACCTCCACAAACCCAGGTCATAGTGCACACAATGACCGGGACATCGGAATACCCGACTCAACCGCATTGGGAAACCGTGAGCAGTCATCATGGGTAACGATATTTCCATCAACTATATATAAACATATATATTCTGGAGAAACATTTAACCGGAAGTCTACAATTGTCGACATACATTTCTCAACTAGATTGCAAAAAAAACCTTTCAAATGATTCATGTCTAAAGACCATGGCCATGGCAAAGTGTGAACAACACTCAGACTGAATTCAAGCAAAAGGATGCAATCCTAGGTAGAAATAATCTTGCTCAATACAGGGAAGGTATTCACAAAGCAATACCTACACCCGATTTCTTCTGAAAACAGAATGAGAACACCGAGGTGGTGAAACGTCGAGCAAGTATTGTAGCACAAGGGTTTACGCAGATACCCAACTAATCTCCAGAGGTGGAATCTCTTTCCGATAACTTATATCAATTGGCAGTATAAAATCATCTATCTATGCAGTTGATAGATGTAGTGATCACATATCCATGTGGTTCACTAGATTCAGACATATATGATTGATTTCCGATGGGATCTCATTCTGAATTGAAATACAAAATGCAACATACATTGTGTAAAAATCAGTAAGTCACCATACGACTTATTGTTGTCGGTACATATGGTACAACCGACGTAGTGAGTTCCTTATACACAAGGATTACTCCTACAATGATGATTATCCATGTTTATGAGTCATACACAGTGACTACTCCTGCAATGACTACACATGTAATCATCTAAATGATGGAGTTTAATATGAAGGATTTGGGTAAAACCAAAATACCGCTCGTTACTACAACTTGAGCACCTTCATTCATTCATTACGGTATACTATATTGTCTATATCCAGAATATATTGGAGAAATTCATTGTGGACAAATCCTATCCATCCAGAACTCTCATGGAATTTCATTCTCTAGACGTAGAGAAAGATCTATTTAGACCAAGAGATGATGGAAATGAGATATTGGGACCTAACGTTCCATAATGTCATTGGATCCACCATAAACAATTGGTTGGGACTAAAGAATATCTTTCGATATCTCCAAGGCATCAAACATCTTGTCTTGATTTCCAGTTTCAAGGAAATATGAATACCAATATCATTGGATACATTGATCAGATCCCTACTATGTCAGATCATAGACAAGCTTAGTATTCATACTATGTGTGATAGCCACTCCATAAATGTCTTTCAAACAGACCTTAGTGGCTACATCCACCAACCATTATCTCAAAGATAATGTTGCTTGTGTTGCGCGGATGTAAACAGGTTAAGTAACAAGCAATATCACTATATTGCTCATCTTGCAAGTCAAATCATACAACAAACTTATACGTTTGTTCACAAAGTCTCTATTAACTTCGACATTCAGAAAATGTCCCTGGATTTGGTATTTGACGACTTTGAGATATGCAAGAATCAGGGGGAGTATCTTCCTGAATTACTCCTGTTCAATGCATCATATTATACTCTTTTTCCCTTTATGAGTTTACTTCACATGTTCTCATCAAGGTTTTTAATGAGGTAATATCAACACAAGATCATATGTCTTACTTTCTGTTTTCCCCACCGGGGTTTTTAAGAAAGTATATACGACATATTTATTGTCCTTTTAATTCTATGGGTTTTCCTCACATCAAGTTAAAACAGACAATAAGCTTTATATGTTGCGGCATTTTCTCCTTATTTTTCCCACTGGGTTTGAAGGAGTTTTGGCAACATATCAAACACTATACTCCTCATATTTTTCCCACAGGGTTTTTGGAGGAGCCTCTAATCAAGATGATGATTTTGGATGGACAAGTGTAGATTAGGGGGAGTGTTAGAATTAATTAACATGTGTTAATTATGGGGTAAATCTACCCTTGTAACTTCCACCCCTTCATGAAGAGGCACCTCTTCATGGTGTCCTTTCATCTGTATATATACCTACATCATCAATGAAAGAGATAGAGTTGATTCATTTGTTGCCTTCCTAGTTTACTCTCAATACTAACGACGTGATCGTCAGGAGATTCTTTCATCGGTCCCTCACCGCGTTGCTGGATGTGTACCACTCGAGCAACACGTTTGGTACAGCTGAAACAAACTGCGCTTAGATTATCTGCTGCAAAGTGAAAATATTGCTTAAACACGTGGTTTTATTTAAACTAATGATTATATACATACACTAGACAAGATTCAAAGTGCAACTGTACATACTTAGAGCATCTCCAATAAAAGATGTAGATGTATATTTTACATCATCGAGGCCAAAATGTTGTTCCAATAGGTGATGTAGATGTCAAAAAAACAATACATCACCTGGGCTTGATGATGTAAAATACAACACCTGAAAAAGAAAATTTGCATCGCTTCGGCTAGGAGATGTAAACCCAGATATAAAATATGCACCATCAGGTTTTAGGAGCATCTCTAATAGATGATATAGATGCAAAATATTTTCTTCATCCTCTCATTTAACGTTGCCATCGCTGGACGATTCCAGCTAGCTCCGGTGAGATCCGCCCACCGCTCTGGCACTCCCCGCTCGGCCTCGCCGCCCACCGGTGCTCAATCCTAAGCCACCGAAGCCTCGACCGCCATCAACTTTCCCTACCCATTTCCGTTGCCTCACGACGTCCGCCACCCAGCCCCTTTGACACGCCTCGATACACACCATGGCCAACTGTGCTCCTTGCGTTTGCCCGTCATGGCGACCGAACCCGAGCAGCCTTGGCCGCCGACAAGAAAAGAGGCCTCGAGAGTAGGCGCGCTGGCCGTCGGTGAGCACGAGGAGAGCAGCGGTTGTTGCGCGATCATCCAATTTTACATCACCAATATAAATCATCCGTTGGAGCATATATATATTTTTTCATCATCCGATGAAGTTGGGTGTTTTTTGATGATGTAAAATGCACTATTTGTGATGCAAATTATGCATCTACTATTTGTGATAAATTGATACATAAATACACATCATCTATTAAATGCTATCAAGAGCATAAAATTAGGTATAATACTGTTCGACAGACCATGTCTACACAAGCATCATAATCAAGTGAGTAGTAACCAATCAGTTTGACACTACCATTTCTCGCACACGACCGGGTCCCAGGTACATGTTAACCACAAATCCCAGTCTAGTGGACATGTGGACACGATAGAATCAATTATTTCTCTGCACATTAACAATCAACAAGAACATGGTTCTCTCATGCCCTTTGCGTCATTGGCACAACGGGTCATCTAGTAGAATTAAAAATAACAACAAAGGAATCCTTGACCCAACTTCTTAATAGCGACTACCACTGCAAGGAGCAAAATCATATAGCGGGAGTAAGAGCCCCTTCTTTGTTAGTCTCATGCCATTTCTCCATAAGAACTCAAGGATCTGGATTCCATGCTAGTTTCATCAGAAACCATGCAGTCACTCCATTTCTCATACTACAAGACACACAACCTCAAATCGCACATACCTTTCCTTTGCCTTGCTCTTGTACTGCTGATGTCCTTGGTCTCTCCTACAAGTTCCTGCACGGAGCATGAGAAGACCTCCCCCCCTTCTCAAGTTCCTAGGGGGGCTCTCAAATGATGGTGGCCTCGCCGCAGCATGGCGGCATGACACAGATTGCTGCAAGTGGGAAGGAATCACCTGCAGGCAGGATGGGAGGGTGACCATTGTTATGCTAGCTTCAAAGGGCCTCGAGGGGCACATATCACCATCCCTTGGGATCCTCACCGGACTGCAGCACCTTAACCTCTCCCACAATTCGCTGTCCGGTGGTCTACCGCCGGAACTGGTGTCATCTCACAGCATCACAGTCCTCGACGTCAGCTTTAAACACCTTGACGGAGCACTACACGAGCTGACATCTTCAACCCCTGGCCGCCCTCTCCAGGTACTCAACATCTCAAGTAATTTATTTACAGTCCAGTTACCATCCACCACATGGAAGGCAATGGAGAATCTGATCACACTGAATGCTAGCAATAACAGCTTTACTGGACAGATACCGACTCACTTCTGTAACAGTTCGCTATCCTTCGCTGTGCTTGATCTATCTTTCAATAGATTCAGTGGTAGTATCCCTCCAGGACTTGGTGATTGCTCCAGGCTGAGAGAGCTCAGGGCCGGGTACAACAACCTCAGTGGAACACTTCCATACGAACTCTTCAATGCTACTTCACTGGAGTACCTCTCTTTTCCTAACAATGATTTACATGGAGTACTTGATGGTGCCCACATGATCAACCTCAGAAATCTGTCTACTCTTGATCTTGGAGGGAATAGCTTCGGTGGCAGTATTCCATATTCTATAGCTGAGCTAAAGAAACTACAGGAGCTCCACCTGGATCACAACATATTGTCAGGGGAGCTGCCATCAGCTCTGAGCAACTGCACAAATCTCGTAACAATTAACCTCATGAGCAACAATTTCAGTGGAGAACTTACCAATGTCAATTTCTCCAACCTGCCCAACCTAAAAACTTTAGAACTTTTGTACAAAAAATTCACAGGCAAAGTTCCAGAAAGCATATACTCTTGCAGCAATCTGACTACACTGCGGTTATCCGGCAACAAATTACATGGGCAGCTTTCAACACGAATAGGTGATCTGAAGTACCTCACTTTCCTGTCACTTAGTAAAAATTCTTTCGAAAACATCACAGATACACCTCACATCCTTCAGAGTTCCATGAACCTTAAAACTCTGCTTCTCGGGCAGAATTTCAGGGGAGAGCTCATGCCAGCGGATGACATAATTGATGGTTTTCATAATCTTCAGGTTCTTGCAATAAATGACTGCTCATTGTTGGGAAAAATACCTCGTTGGTTATCAAAGTCAACAAACTTGGAAATGTTAATTTTACATGGCAATCAACTTACTGGACCGATACCCAGCTGGATCAGCAGCCTAAATTTCCTCTTCTATTTGGATATAAGAAACAATAGCCTCACCGGGGAAATTCCAACAGCACTGATGGATATGCATATGCTGAAGTCAGAAACGACTGAAGCCCATTTGGACCCAACTTTCTTTAGACTACCTATTTTTTCGGGTCCATCACTTCAGTACCGCAAGCCCATTGCTTTCGCCAAACTGCTGGATCTAAGCAACAATAAATTAACTGGTGAGATCCCTCTAGAGATCGGTCAATTGAAAGCACTCCTTTCACTCAGTTTCAGCTTCAACCACTTGACGGGAAACATCCCACAATCAATATGCAATCTCACAAACCTGTAGTTTCTAGACTTGTCAAGCAACAATCTCACAGGTGCAATCCCAGCTGCATTGAACAGCCTGCACTTTCTTTCAGCATTCAACATTTCTAACAATGACCTCGAAGGGCCTATTCCATCTGGAGGCCAGTTTAATACATTTCAGAATTCTAGCTTCGATGGGAACCCAAAGCTGTGTGGTTCTGTGATCACTCATAAATGTGGTTCGGCTAAAGCACGTCCAGCCAACATTGTGCCAGCCAAACAGACTGACTAAAAGGCCACCTTCGCGATTGCCTTCGGCGCGTTTTTTGGTGTAGGGGTGTTGTATGATCAGATAGTCTTATCAAGGTATTTCGGCTAGTAATACTCCAGCTTTTATATCGGTTTATCTCAGCATTGAGATTAGGCTACTATTCAGGTTTAGCAACATGTTCACAGAAACTCATATAAGGTGTGAATCATCATTATGTGTACAAAATATACTAGGGTGAGGAGTGAGTCCATTTGGTGGAGGTGTAACAAGGCAAGACTGTTAGAAGCACTATAAATGTATCTGAAACTCACCTTGTTGGTATTCTGTTATTTTATTTTATTTTATTCAGGACAACAAACTCCCCCACCTGAACGTATACCATGCAGTTTTTTTAACACGGTACAATCGCAGATGCACATATACCCTACCCCTATGAGCATCTCCAAGATACTGAGACGGTGCAACATCTTGAGATTGATGAAATCACCATAAACGCCTCACTAAATAAGATGAACCGATTAAATGTGGAGTATGTTATAAGCCTACCATTGCTATCACAAAACAGCGCGTTAGAACATCACTCACAAAATCTTCTTATGATAACAATGTCAGCAGATTACATCTCATGGTTCTGAGTAAAAAAAAGGACGCTAATTACGCACCCAAAATTTTGCAGCAAGTGTACATTGGCAGAGGATGTCACTTGACTGCTGTCCTAGCCTCTGGGTTCTGTCCTCTGGCGCACGCTGGACTGCCACGACGCCGAGTAGCAGCGAAGTGCTGCATCGCTTTCGCAGGGAACTGCGGAGCCAGAGGAAGGTGAATGGACATAGCCCTGACCTGATCCTCTGCATGCCTCGCGTCGAGCCAGCAGGTGCCACAACACAGGTCCGCCGTGCCGTCGGATGTCGGCGAACTGGGTCGCCGCCTGTGTGAAGCTGGTTTTGGGTTTCGTGCGATGGAATGAATAGGCCGATAGGAGATGGACCGGGCACGGCAAGCAGCCCGGCCTGTAGGTGGACAGACAGACTTAAATCAGGTCATAGAGGTGGAGGATCCGGGATCTGCCTTGACGACGTCAACGACATTCGGTGGTTCCGGTATTCGAGGAGCACAAGGATGATCCCGGCCGACGTGCCACGACAACAATGGCTCCGCCACCGGGCCTCTTCTTCGGCTCACAAAGCCATCAGAAAGACAAGTCAGGGGACAGCAAAATGTTCATCGACAACACGTGTACTTGGGGGTGGTACTATGTTACTCGTTCTTCTTTGCTGATCACAATGAAAGTATCATAGGTAGTATCATGCATGATGTAAGGTAGCACATGATTAAATGAGGAAAGAGCGGATTAAGCGTTTTTGTTGAGTTAGCACATAATTAAATGAGGAAAGAGCGGATTCAGCGTTTTTGTTGAGGTAGCACACAATGAGATGCTAACTAAGCGTTTTTGTTGAGGTAGCACATAATTAAATGACGAAAGAGCGGATTAAGCGTTTTTGTTGAGGTAGCACACAATGAAATGCTAACTAAGCGTTTTTGTTGAGGTAGCACATAATTAAATGAGGAAAGAGCGGATTAAGCGTTTTTGTTGAGGTAGCACACTATGAAATGCTAACTAAGCGTTTTTTTTGAGGTAGCACATAATTAAATGAGGAAAGAGCGGATTAAGTATCATACTTTGATATTGTATCAGAGATCGTCCTTAGGCTCGTCCTAATTGTTCGAGAGCATGGTATCCATACATTTTGATGATGTAAAATGGAAATGTGGTTCTTTATTTATTTTTTTAACTTAGCACCAATCATTCAACTGCCAATTGAAAATCCGTGCACTGTATTGCCTGCTGATTCCACCCTAAAGACCATGTCCACACAAGGAACGAAACTTTCGCAACTAATGATTCAACCATTCAATTGCCATTATCTAACGAAAATCCGCCACTCTCACACGCTGTCCATTTTACTTTGAACTACTTCCGAGTTCAGATGGCAACCACAAATCCACAATAATAGTGCACCTGTGGGGCCAGGAGAATGAAAAAACAGCAGCAAACGTAAACATCAGACCCAGTGGGCAACTAAACGCCTCCGGTCAAAGAGGATGGAAGAGACCATATATCACCCACTTGGTCTCGTTCACATATTGACAGATAAGTCAATGATTGCTCTTGACCGAAAACGCCTTTCACAATAATGCTTCCCATGTGCTCCCTCCGTTCACAAATATAAAATGTTTTCGATATTTCAATATGGACTATATACAGACTGAAATGGTTGTAAAAAGCATCTATATACATTTGATTTAGAAAAAAGTTAGAATGTTTTATAATTGTGAACGGAGGGAGTACTATCTTGCTGATCAAATCTTCACAAACCTTCAGCAACCGCTGTTGACTACTTTCTCGGCATTTTTTTTCTAAAAAACTGCTTCCTTTTCTAGTTTTCTTGTATTCACGTATTTTCCTGTTAAACAAGGGATGCATCAAGGTTTGGTTTGTTCAGTGAAGGTGGTAACAGAAGTGATGTCCAGCCAACAAGTTTAATTACGATTTGCTGTTAAAACTCAATAATGATTGGGGTCAAGGATGACAAAAGGACAAAAAAATGCGAGGGACAAAAGGGTAATTGACTTGGCATTAGAGTATAACAGGCAGCCAATAGCGAAACACTGAAACGTCAGTGTGAACTACGAAGCTGCTGGTGAGCTGGTGTCCGATTTTGTTGACCCCCAATTTTTCTTTCTTTCCCCGCATTCATGATTAGACCATTGATGTCTTACCCAACTAGAGCACAACTTAAGCATCTGGCTTCCATGCTAGTTTCAGCACAAAGCCATGCAGACACTCCATTTTCCATACACGAAGTGCAGCAGAAAATTAACTTTCTTTGCCCTTGTGCTGATGATATCCTTGGTCTCTCCCACCAGTTCTTGCAAAGAGAAGGACAAGGGGTCCCTCCTGCAGTTCCTCACTGGTCTGTCGGGGGATGGTGGCCTCGCCGCGTCATGGAAGCAGAATGGCACAGACTGCTGCGCATGGGAAGGGATCACCTGCGGCACGGATGGGGCAGTCACAGATGTCTCACTGGCTTTGAAGGGCCTTGAGGGACGCATAGCGCCGTCCCTAGGCAACCTTACCAGCCTTCTGCGCCTCAACCTGTCACACAACTCGTTGTCGGGTGGCCTACCGCTAGAGCTGGTGTCGTCCAGTGCCATCATCGTCCTTGATGTCAGCTTCAACAACCTAAACGGGGACATGCAAGAGCTGCAATCTTCTACACTTGTGCGGCCTCTCCAGGTACTGAACATCTCAAGTAACTTGTTAACAGGACAGTTTCCATCATCCACCACATGGGAGGCGATGCGCAATGTGGTCGCACTCAACGCCAGCAATAACAGCTTCGCTGGGCAGATACCGAGTCATTTGTGCAGCAGCTCACCATCCCTCGTTGTGCTTGATCTTTGTTACAACAAATTTACAGGCAGCATCCCCGTGGAACTTGGTAACTGCTCCATGCTCAGAGTGCTCAAAGCTGGACACAACAACCTCAGCGGGAATCTCCCAAATGAACTCTTCAATGCTTCCTTACTGGAGTACCTTTCACTTCGTTACAATGTTCTAGATGGAGAGCTCGATGGTGCTCACATAATCAAGCTCAGCAATCTGGTTATACTAGACCTTGGAGGGAATTATTTCAGCGGTAAGATTCCGGATTCCATAGGTGAGCTCAAGAGATTAGAAGAGCTGCATTTCAACGATAACAACATGTCAGGAGAGCTTCCGTTAGCCCTGAGCAAGTGCACAAATCTGACAACAATTAACTTCAAGAGCAACAATCTCAGTGGAGAACTTAGCAAGGTCAACTTCTTCACCTTGCCTAAGCTAGAAACTCTAGATCTCCTGTACAACAACTTCACTGGAAGAGTTCCAGAAAGCTTCTATACCTGCAATAATCTGACTGCATTGCGGCTATTTGGCAACAACTTACATGGGCAACTCTCACCAAGAATAGGTGATCTGAAGCACCTCACTTTCCTTTCACTTGCTATGAACTCTTTCACAAACATCACAAATGTGCTTCATGTTCTTAAGAGCTGCACCAACCTTAAAACCCTGCTTATGGGGCGCAGCTTCAGGGGAGAGCTCATGCCAGAGGATGAGTTCATTGATGGCTTTGAGAATCTTCAGGTTCTTGTCTTAAATGATTGCATGTTGTTCGGAAGAATACCACTTTGGGTATCGAAGCTAGCAAATTTAGAGATGCTAATCTTGCGTAACAATCAACTCATCGGACCAATGCCATCCTGGATCAAAGACCTAAAGCACCTCTACTATCTAGACATATCAAACAACAACCTCACTGGAGAAATTCCAACAGACCTGATGGATATGGCAATGTTGCAGTCAGAGAAGACTAAAGCCAGTTTAGACCCAAGGGTCTTCGAACTACCTGTTTATAAGGGTCCATCACTTCAATACCGCATACCCATTGCTTTCGCCGAAGTGCTGGATCTAAGCAACAATAAATTAACTGGTGAGATCCCTCCAGAGATCGGCCAGCTGAAATCCCTTTGGTCACTCAATTTGAGCTTCAACGACCTAACAGGACAGATCCCAATATCTTTATGCAATCTTGCAAACCTGCAGGCACTAGACTTCTCTAATAACAATCTCACTGGTGCAATCCCAGCTGCATTGAACAGGCTGCACTTCCTTTCAGCATTCAACACTTCTTACAATGACCTAGAAGGTCTTATTCCATCCGGAGGTCAGTTTAACACATTCCAAAGTTCTAGCTTCAAAGGGAATCCAAAGCTATGTGGCTATATGGCCACTCACAGGTGTAATGCATGAAAGTCCAAGTATGTGATCAGAGGGGGAGGGGGTGAATGATCACTTCAAAATTTTCTACTGAAACTATTGAAGTGAAGCATAAGCAGTGCGGAATAGCGAAGTAAAACTGGAAGCGAAACTAAATGAGTGAATCAAAACACATTGAAGCATAACAGTGAAGCAAATGCAATACTGAAGGTAAATGCTTGAAGTAAAACGAACTGGGACTCGACGATGTTTGTTCGACCAGTCATGTTCTGCCAAGCGCTACGTCTGGTTGGAGGGACTGGTGATTGAACACCTGGAGCAAATCTCTCTCCGTCCGTTGCTCCACTGCACCAAACTCCTTGAGCTTGGTCAGTTCTTCACTCGTGGTTGATTATTGAGGAAATCACCGAAACCTTTGACAAACTGGACTTCGAGGCGACAATTACTCTTCGCTCTCTGAAGAACAACACTCTAACCTTCTAGGAGAATTGCAGTTCTCCAAGATAAAAAGGCTAGCAAGCTTTCACCTAAGTCATCTCAAATCTACTCAGATCAATGGGACTTAGGCTTCAGTATTCTGGATTTTGGGTTTTGCTTCGGTGGCGTTTTTGGGGTGCTCTCTTCAGTCTCTCTTGGAATGATCTCAGAGCAGCCACCCTCAAATGGAGGAGGGGGGCGTATTTATAGTTGGCGATCCCAAGGTGCGGAATGACCAAACCGACCCGAGGTGACAGCTTGACACGTGTCCACAAC
The DNA here is from genome assembly GCA_950022295.1 of Bromus sterilis. NCBI lineage: Eukaryota > Viridiplantae > Streptophyta > Magnoliopsida > Poales > Poaceae > Bromus > Bromus sterilis. The sequence goes on along the minus strand of OX465599.1, from coordinate 237,541,670 downwards.
GGTCGGATTTGTCATCAAAGCGCAACTTTACTTGAGGAACAAGTAAAGCTGACTCACGGACTTAGTTCTGCTTCAGAAGCCAAAGAACTAAGTCTTTGCTACCGAAGCTTAACTTAGTGCACATGAGATTTCTTCGCTCAGGCTTCTCACTTGGTTTGGATTTGATCTGAGCATTTTCTCAATGACTTCGATGTCCACAAACTAAATACCCCTCTTGATAGTACGGTTTGTCCTATGACTCAAGGAACAGAAAAAAACTACACAAAAACATCTAAGTCTTGCGTCGTCCTCTTCATTTCCTTCAATGAGTAGAGCTTCAGGACACCTTCATTTTTGGGGGTCAACCTTCGTGATTAAGCTTCGCTCCGTGGGTTATGCTTCGATAACTTGAAGACCTTCCCTGAAGCTTTATCACATAGCTTGTCCTTCAGGAACCTATGCAACTGTTTATACTAGAAAACATTGTTAGTTCCTCTACTGTTTTGTCCAACAATATCCAAAACACACGGGGGCAAAACTTTGCTCTTACAATGCAGCTTCAGTACCTCCAGCCACTATTCTGTAAATCAAACAAACTGACTACGAGGTCGCTTTCGTGATTGCCTTCGGCGCATTCTTTGGTGTAGGGGTGTTGTATGATCAGCTAGTCTTATCAAGGTTTTTTGGCTAGGACTATCCAGTTTTCATATCGGTCTATCTCTACTTCTTTGAGATTAGGCTGCTATCTGGTTTAGCAAAATGTCCATCGAACAAGCGTCCAGAAGGTTGGAGTCATCGCTAGAGTTACAAAAATATTCTAGTGTGAAGAGTGATCCCATTTTGTGGAGATTTACAAGTATGTAAAACAATGTAAGATTGTTGGCTGAAGCTTTCTGTACTTTAAGCTAATACGTACGTATCATATTGTTGGTGTTCAGTGTATTTTCTTCTTCTTTCAGGGAAACGAACTCTGTGCCTAAACTTCAATTTTCACAGTTTACTTTGTTCCGGAGGGATAACACTACGCAGTTTTATCACGCTTAATGCTATAAGAGTAGCTAAACCAGACGAACTGATATAAAATGTCCAAAATCCATCAGAAAATCTTCTTAGAACCCATCGATATTGAATAAGTACTGTACTACATTTATAAGCAGTGTGTCTCGGAAAATAAAAATAAAACCATCCGCGGCAAGTGTTTCTGCGAGATGTACCTCAGCACAGCTGCTAACCGGATTGTCGTCCTGGCCTCCGGCATCCGCCCAACGGCGCGCGCTGCGAGCTCCACGATTCCGGGGTTCCGGGCCGCCGCTTCGCCAGGTTACCTCGCCCTCGCGGGAAACTGTGGAGCCAAAGCAAGGTGATGAGGCGTGCCCCCTGGGTCCTGAGCTGATTTTCTACATGCCTGGCCTGCAGCCACCAGGCTCCACACCACGGATTTACGGAGCCGTCGCGCAGCCGGCCGCCGCATTGCGAAGCTGCTTGGGTACCTCTTATTTCTTTTTGAAGGTTGATTCATTTTGTATCTCACGGTTGAAAGACGCGTCTCAAAAAAAATCGTGGAAAGCCCGCTGCAAACTACCCGATTTTATAGCCCCACACCCCCCTGTAATCTTCAGTCCCTAACCCGAACTAATCGTCCAAAACGAACTGACCCAACATCCAAGTGCTTTTCTTTTTGAAATAAAAAACTAAAATGAATCTTAAACTTGTAGACGAAAACTAAATCAAATCCTGAACTTTGAATCCCGATCGTTTGTAAACTGAACTATTGAATCCTGGTCAAAATTAAACTTTGTACCTGTTTGGCGCACCGAAAAATGTAAGTTCTCGGTCGAGATGCTTTGATGGACATTAAAACGAATTAGACCGACTCATTAGCACAGTCACTCGTTCTCGCTCTTCTCTATTTTTTTGTCTTCTTATTTTTTCACATGAAAAATGCATATAGAGTGTTAAAATTTCAAAATATTTGGACTCCACAAATTTTAAATTTCGTAAAAATATTCCCATTCTATATTTTTTATATTTTAAAAAGTGTTTGCATTTAAAAATGTTTGATCTTTCTAAATTTATTTTATTCCTTTTTTAAATCACTTTTCAAAGATGTTTGCAATATACTTAAATAAATTTATTAAAATTAGTTAATGCATCTATTAAATAGTTCATACTTTTAAAATACGTTAAATAGTTGCGCACTTAACTGTATTAAATTGTCCGCACGTAAAGATTTTTACTGTGATTTTTTTTAAATAATAGCTATTATTAAGTGCAAACCATTTTTGAAAATAAGAGCAAAGTGAGCGTGCGAGCGATCGTGCTAAAATTCCGAAACACTTTAATGCATATTTTAAGTGCGTACAATTTTACAAATGCATTAAATAATTTTTTAAGTGCTAACAATTTTTAAAATACACAGACATTTTAAAATTTTCAATTTTGTGAGTACGGACGTTTTTAAATTTTTTAATTTCTTTTGAGTGCGAACATTCTATAAAAAAATTAAGTGTGATTTTATAAGTCATTACGAAAATGTTGAAAAAATAATTATCATTAGGAAAATAAAATGCAAAAATTTAAAGGAAAACTATAAAGAAAAAATGCGCGAGCTACTGCGCTAATGGGTCGTCCGGTTCATCCTCATATCCAACAAACCAGTGAACGATCTTGCTCAAGGTTTAAAATAGACTGAGATATAAAAGTTTCGTATACTGATTTCCGGGATTATAAATTCAGGGTTCGATTTAGCTTTCGGCTACAAATTCAAGGTTTATTTTAGACTTTTTGCTTTTTTGAACAGTAGGGAACCCGAAGACCGTACGTTGTTGCTAACAAAATGCATCTTGGACATCTGGGATTAGACAATACTAGTGCGCTTGTGCCTAAACCCGTCCGGACGCCGTCGTCTGCTCAGTCGTTCTTCTCTTTTTAAACATCCTCATGGCATCTGTCTTTACATATCGGCAACATGTAGTATAAGATAATGTTTCTCAATTCTTCCCTATATTATGCCCAAGTCAATGGACAAGTTGAGTGTAGTAATACGATCTTAATCAAGTTCACCAAGAGAAAATTTGGGGTCGGGATACTCCACATATATGGCATGAGTTTTTGTGCAAGGCTTTGTGTGTGCATATAATCTCGAGACATGGTGCTACAAAGGTAACCTCATATGAGATTTTGTATGACCAAGAGGTCATTTTACCAGAAGAAGTGAACTTAAATGCTTTGAGATTAGCCAAACAAAATGATTTGCCGATGATGGACTTCTATAACTCAACGATGAACATTATTGATGAGGTCGCTAATAAACACTTGGATGCTTTGAAGGCCATAGAGATAGATAAGTTGAGGTTGTTGAGAGCTTACAATAAAAAGGTCAAGTTAAAGAATTTTGAAGTTATTGATCTTGTGTGGAAGATAATTTTACCAATTGGTTCAAAAGACAAAAAGACTGAGAAGTGGTCTCCAAGCTGGGAATGGCCTTTTCAAGATTAAAAGAGTAGTTCTCGTAAACTCATATATGGTGAAATCCGTTCAAGGGATATTGCTATCTCGAGCTCTGAATGGTACATATTTGAAGAAGTACCAACCAAGTGTTTGGCAAGAAGCCTATATAGGCAATATCGATTTACAATTATCTCTCTAAGCATAAACATGATCGATATATAATTATCACCCTAAGAACATATAAATGTCCTACGTAGTATTGACATCATCATTAGAACAAACCCAATTTAGATTATTTTTCGCCATGCAAGCTTTACCAAAAAAAACAAGGGGGGGGGATAACACAAAATGTATATAAGATGGCCTCATATGAAAGAAATGCTTTGCACACAAATGTCTTCGGCTCGTCGATTCGGTTGATTTCAAAATTGAATCATCTCAATCCAAGCTTGTATGCAACCGATAGGGCTGAAAGAAAATCAGGATAGAGGCTGAAGATATCATGTTGAATAATCCGATGAAATATCTAACATGTGGTACAAAGTTTGAACTTTTTGTTGGATAATATGACGTAATGTCCGACACACTATATGATAGGTGGCATGGTGCTCTGACTTTCTATCGAATAACCTAACCTATTTTTCGACTAAATGTCCGATCCTCTCGGGACGCATTTTTTTGTTTGACTCAGGCTAGGTTTTGACTTTTGGTCGTTTTTTCGGCCCTTTTATTGTAAGAGAAGTCCACTGCCTCATACATAGATGAGAGATGACGGCTGATTGAACAACACACAATCGACAAATACATCTTTAACTTTGTTCATCTCTTCTTATCTCTGCCACATTTTGCTCCCTCATTATTCGTGTTGGAGAAGAGCAAGTCTTAAGGATCTACGAATCGTGTTTTCGGTGAGACTCCTTCGACACGAGCTCCAGTGCATCACCCCCCGCGTCCAGGGTACATGGTGATGTGTTCATGTGTGAACAAGCGTCATCGAGGATATTTGGCAACTCTCTCATTCTCGAGCTTAACTTCTGGGTGAAAACCAAGATCTACCTTGTTGGACCGGTGATGACAACACATTTGTTGTCGTTTCTTTGATGGAAGAATCATTTTTGGAGCTTCATCCTTTTGGAAGGAGCGCTAAAATTTCAATCAAGTGGTTGGTTCGAAGCTGGTGGCGGCGATCTAGGGTGGTGTTTGAGATGGCGTGTCCGTCGAAAGACTTTGGCTTTTGGGGTGTTGGGTAGTTGGAGCACACTTGACATGCATGAAGCGCTACATGAGACATGTTGACCGTTCTTTCGGGATTAAAGCATCACATGTCTGCTCCTCTATCATTGGATAAGTTTTCTCTCTTCATTTTTGAAGAAGTCTTCAAACACGCTTGTGATGATCTCGTCAGATGCGACAAGTGGTCTTCTTCGATGAAGTTGAACCAGTCATTCATGTTTCAAAGAAGAAAAGTATTAACCTAGCCTGCGAAAAAATCCTACCATTTGAATCAAATGTCATCGTTCTCAATAAAAAAATAAGTTACATGTCATCTCATCTTTTATTTTTTTTATGATATGTCTATCATATGAACCAAACTGGACCTTATAATAATAAAACAACTTTATTTTAGGGTAAGAAAAAAACTCTTCAGGAGCCCCCGGTGGAGGGCCCACATGTCACCCTCGCACGGGCGCTACCACTCCCCCCCCCCCCCCCCCACCTCCGGCTATCTTGCTTGCCACGTACGTACGCGCGGCTAGCTAGGTTCGCAACGCCAACCAACTGCAATGATTCTCCCCCACTCCCCGTCCCCGCACAAACCCAAAAGCAGATAACGCAGGAAGCCGCCATTATCACATCACACCCCTCCACCTAATCATGTCTTAATCCCCCACGACCTCCTCCTCCCCTCTCTCTCGATCGAATTCCAAGGAAAAAAACAGAAAAAGCTACTGAGAGCAACGGTGCGTGCGAGCCCAGGCGAGAGAGAGAGGAGGCAGCCGATCCCCCGGACCGGCGGTTCTAGGGTTAGGGTTTGCGGCGGCTTCATCGGCGGCGGCGGGTTTCGGGACCGTGCGTGCGCCTCCTTCGGCGGCGAACCGTATGCTATGCTGCTAGGCTGCGGGTCGCTCTCCTCGTGGGTGCGCCGCCTCGTCGCCTGCGTGGGGTACGACTCCCTCCCTATCTATCCACCTCGCTTCATCATCTCTCGCATCGCACGGCTTCTTATTCGCTGCGCAATCTGCTGCCCGTGCGATTGCTCCGTCTGAGGTCAGAGGAGACTTGTATCGCACGGGGAGTGGATCGGTGCTCCCGTTTTATTTTGATAGTGAGTGATTCCCGGTAGTTAGTTGGGCGATTTCCTGGTAGTTAGTCTGCGCCGATTAGACCCGAGTGATTTTTATTGGCCTGTAGGCGTTTGGTTGCTGCGGTTGATATGATAAATTTGTTTACTACTATTATAGAGGTACCAATCTGCAATGATCTCTGTCATTATATAGGGTTTTACGCATGCATTTAAGGTCTCAATGTTCACTTACCTGATCAGCCGCTGTCAGTCAAAAATAGTTGGTAAATTGTTTGAACTCAACCTGAATGATTGATATCATGTCTGTTTGTTCGTGGTCATTACCTGCCCAAAGAATGTTTGGTGGTTTTCCAGCTATAATGTTTTTTAAATGATACTTTAGGTCTGCTGTTAGGTTCCTTGTAGCTCCTTGTTCTTTCCTGCCCCTGAAGCTTCCAGACAGTTGCTTTCTAGGGAGGTCTAGCATAAATATGCTTGCACAGAATAGAGAAACCTACATCGATGTTTTGCTTGGTCGAGTAATATCAAATTTTTCGTTTGCTCGTGGAACTAGAAATGAGAAGTTATTAATCCATAACTGGTTGCTCAGATTGGTTGATATTTCTTAATAAACTTAAGATTAAGAATGTTAGTAATATTGCTGAGTATTATCATGGATACTACCTCCGTCACAGTTTATAAGGCCTACGTGTATCTCTAGGTTGTCAATTTAACCAACATAACATAATATATATAACATAAAAATTATACCATTTGAAAATATAACATCTGAAGTTTCTAATGGTATACTTTTTATAATATATATCTTATGTTATGTTGATTAAATTGACAACCTAGGGGTACGCGTAGGCCTTATAAACTGTGATAGAGGTAGTATCTTTTTTATTTGCAAACAGCATAGATTCAATTTCAATATATGTAGCTAACAACTTTCCAAACTTAATGTGGAAATGCACCTGAATGTGATATTTTGCCATTTTTTGTTTACTAAAGTCCTAAAATAAGACATTTATGGATATTGTCAGTAAGTGCAGTTCTAGTATAGAGTCGTTTTCACTCCACAAGGATCTATCAAATGAACACGTATACTTTATCCAGTTTTAAATGTGCACACTGGTAACCGATTGGATATCACATGAGAGAAGTTTTAAATGTGTTTTAAATGATTGATGCACAAGTTAGTTTTTGTTTTATAGTTCTGTCTTACGGAACCTAGCTTTCTTCAATTGTGGGCATGTTTCATGTAATCACAGTGGGGAAACCACGCATCTACTGTAAAATTTTGTTATAAGCCTGCAGTGGAAGTTAATCTCACAATAGATTCTACACAAGCAATTATTTTTGCAGATTCTCTGAAATACTTGGTTCTAATCATTTATTGGTCAATCCTGTTTCGCAACAGAGCAGAAATTGTTTTGGATGTGCGAAGTCTACTCCTATAACAGCTGTTGATGAGCCTTCCAAAGGTTTAAGAATTCAAGGGCGCTCGATAAAACATCGTAGTTTGTCTGAAGATTTCTGGAGTACAAGTCCACGTGAAATGGAGAACAGTGCCCTGCAATCACAGCGTAGTATGTCGTCCATCAGCACAGCAGCACAATCTAGTGAGCAGCATGGAGCTGGAAGTAGCAGCAACCCAAATGAATTTGTAAATCAAGGTAAAAACATCTAACCATCCACAATGCATGTCCCTCACTTCCATATACTTTCAGTTAGATTATGTCTTAGCAAGTACTAAATGATTATGCTTGCTAGATTATTAATAAAATTATAAAGATGGCTTTTGTTTCTTTGTTACCATGAGAAGAGAATAAAGTTAAAGGTTGTATCGAGTATACATGATATAGGGATCCTAATGTTATGCTGATGTTTCTTTTTAAAGATCAATTATCTAATAGTAACAAAATTGTCAGTATCAGAGAATGCCAGGCAAGTACATGATCTGTCTGTGAATGTATAGAATATGACCTTATTGGCAAGCATGTATAGACCGACACCAGCAGTATACAATGTAGGATGTCATTCCTCATGTTAAGACGTTAAATGTTTGTTGGATCGTAAACATGGGAATTGGCAAAATCAGCATAATACAAATTGAGAAATCCTTGATCCCCTGGTTGAACAAATTTCTACTATTGAAGGGGAGCTGGTAGGTTTGACTCACCTTCTCCCCCGTTTTTCCCCTCCCCACACCCCTAACCCCATTTGGTTGTATGTAGATTTTTGTGGTAACCTCAACTGATGCCGAACAAAACAAAAAACAATGTATATAGAGTAACTTCAAATAGTCTGAACCAAATCGATATTTTCCTTTTCATGTCCGACTCATTCCCTTAAAACAAAAAGCAACATCCATTAATTTATAAAAAGTACTCCCTCCGTTCCGTAATAGATGACTTCTAAATAGATGTATCTAGACTACATTTAGTTCAAGATACATCTCTTTGTAAGTCATCTAATACGGAACGGAGGGAGTATCATCTAGGACGGAAGGATCACATTAAGTTTGGAGTGTTATCATTTTTTTTCCGTGACTATAGCATGCATAGAGTTGTTAAATACCTCAAGTGGGGATCTCCTTAATTAGGGAAAGTATATTTATATGGGCTCCTCCTAAAATCTCTCCATCCCTTTTCACATCTTCATGTTCTGCAACATGATCCTACCCAATGATGTCGATGTGGGACGGGAAATAGAAAAGAAAGCATCAGGGTATTAAATCACTAAAATATGTTTGCCCCAGTTGCAACACACGGGCAATTAGCTAGTTAATATACTTAATCATGTGAAAAGATATAAAACATGACAAAAATTTGATGGCAAAACGAAAAGGACAATGACAAACGCAGCTTCACATGAATAATATAAATATTGAGTAACAAAAGCACTCTCTTCATATTTCTCATCTCAATTATCAAACAAGTATTACTATTTTCCTTGACACACTATGTCACTATGTGTTCAATGATAAATCTTATATGGCCATGCACAGTAATTGTGCTAACTTTGTAATGATGTTACTCTATTTATGACCAATTGATGTTGTTAGCTGTGCTTTATGATATTGAAAATCAAGCCATGAAAATGTTTTAACTTCATCCATGATTTATGTAAGCATACTACTGTTGTTAGTGGCTACTCAGCCAAATCACTAGGTTCACTGATCTTTCAATTTTTTTCATCTGTAACATTGTAGGTCTTCTACTATGGAACCAGACTAGACAGCAGTGGGTTGGAAACAGAAGGCTTAATTCCCAGCGTCAAAAAACCAAGGAACCAAAAATAGGGTAACTTTCATGCATTTTATTTGTTCTAATGGAGCCTCAAAGATCTCAAATATTTGGAAGATTTTGAAACAACCTAAACTGTCTAGTAGTATATCATAGCATTAAAAGATCTTACCTGCTTGAAGATGTGTACTCGATTTCTGGCATTCTCCTAACCGGTTATCACAAGTTGTGCCGCACTCTGATTTGAGAGATATGTTATATGTATCATCAATCTGTTGGTCTCATTGTCAGTATGGTTGTGACTAGAGATTTCCAAGAGTGCAGAATTTTGGGTGTTACAATTTGTGAAATCTCATGTAAAGTTGGAACTATAAGCCATTAGATCTAGTTCCTGAAGATTGTCTTTTTGCCACAACTGTTTTGAGATTGGCGCTGGTCCCTTTATCATGAATGTGCCTGTTGACTGTAGTTGGAATGCTACATACGAGAGCCTGCTAGGAAGCACCAAGATATTTGCACAACCGATCCCTCTTGGTGTAAGATCTCATGCAACTAATATCATGTTACTCTTTTGCATTATCTTGTGCAAAATGATGTATTTACTTCTCTTTTTTGCTTTCCGATGGCAGGAAATGGTAGATTTCCTCGTGGACGGCTGGGAGCAGGAGGGCCTATATGACTAGCTGCTTAATTAAAGGGTGGCACTGTTTTGAGGTCTCGTTGTTAATCGCTGGAATGTACTCAACTTTGGTTTCTCAAAGCGTGTGTGTGATGAATGTGGATTATCCTCATGACAGGACGGCATCCTTCTTTTAAAGTAAATTAACATATTTTCAATCCTACTAATTGTGTTTATTTACATTTTGCATTGTGGCTATGTGCTTTCCTAGCCTTGAATTATGCAGCGTGTCATATGACAAATGCCCGTGAATCTCTTGGCACATAGATGCAGGTGTTAAATCTGTGTTTATTCTTTCCTTAGAGCATCTTCAGCATCTTTCCATTCCCTTATGAAAACTAACTAAAACTAACTAGCATCTTTCCTTTACCTGTGAAAACTAATTGTAAGTAGAGTTTACATGAAAAACCTGCTTCGGCAGAGTTTTTCTTCCTTTCCTTGGACCCTAAACTATGGGTTCACGAGGGAGCATTGGGTTCGCTGCATTAGTTGGGCCAAAGAAAAATGCCCAGTTTATTGTGAATAATTAAAAATAGAAATTACTTCTTCGCCTTGAAATACAAATTGCAAGCACGATCAGACTAGCAAAAAAACATGATTAGCAATCTTGTTTGACTAAATGATAAACAACAATAACATCCGCCCAAAATTGATCAACAAGAAGAGCATCCGGTCAACAATATGCATATCCGGTCAAATGCCCAACAACGAGTGCATCCGTTCAACAATTTGCATATCTAATTGACCAACAACAAAAACTATTTACAATTTGCATATCTAATTGACCAACAACAAAAACAATTTACTTGCTTTGTTACCGTTTGGTCATTGATTCAAGATTTGTTTGTTGTGACTGCAAAATTTGCTCATGGACTTTTTGAATGATGTATCACCTATGATTTGAGTGATTTTGCACCACGATCTCGGATGATAGCACTGGCATATGGCTCATAATTTTTTTGCTCGTGAAACCAAATATTTGGATCAAAATGTTGCGTCCCTTTGCTCCGCCCCATGGATCGGATCGATACTAGTGGTCAACCACGAACCACACAAGAGTTCCTCCTCTTGCATGTTAAAAATTTCTTCTTTTCCTTTTTCTATTATCATCACCCCGCCAATCACCCCCTTCGTTCCCCTCCTGGTCCGGTTGCCTGACGTACGCATGTTAAAAATTTCTTCTTTGTACGTGCTCGTATGCTTGGTGTACGTGCTTGGTGGCTACGTGTATTTGCTCGTCTGCTGGGTGTACGTTCTCGTCGGCTGGATATGCGTACCTGACTCCGCGGCGTCAACTTCCGCATGTGAGTCACCCACCATCTCATCCACGAAGCCGTCGCAACCGCCCCCACATCCCTCTTTGATCAATCTCGAACATCTCTTTCTCCCTATGCGACTCGGCGGTTGGAGATATTCTGGCGAATAAAGAGCGGGCACCATACAGATTGTCCGATGGATGCGTCGGTCGAGCTGCGACGACATCGACTCCGTGAAATGGATTGACACCGTCGCGACGTCGACCATATAAGGTACGTCGATCGATGATTGCTCCTGACAACTGAGATGGTTGTTGGCATAGTAGTAGGGCGGCTGGTACGCCTCTGGCCAGGGCTTGGATGTCACCCTCCCAGGCCTTGCTCATGCCCGCCCCCACCCTCACCCTGACGGTGTAGATCGTCCCCGCCCACGCCCAATGGCCAGTGCAACTTGTTGTCCATCCTTTCTGTTTGACATGTTGGGTTTGTTGTGAAGCCGAATTTATCCTGCGGGCAATCGCCTTGGTCAATCCTTCACCGTCTCCACCTCCGATTTCTCCAGTAGATCTTGCTGAGTCTCCAAGCGGCGACGAGAGTGAAAACAATGGGAATTAGGGTGGAGGGGCGCAACGGATAGAGTGATGAAAAGGAGGAAAACGATAGATTTTAGCGCGGAATCAGTGAGGATGACTACAAAAGTGAAGATAACATCGATTTTTAATGGATCGAAGTGTTGGAGTCTTACGTTTGTACGGTTCAGATTTATGTAAAAGTCTCCTTGGTTTAGATTAGATTTGCAAAAGATAAATAAATAGATGAACCAATCCATAAACGAATACACAACTTATTTTTAGGGTATGTCGAAGGCATACCAAGCTTTACAGAAGACAAAAAGTATTTACAAGAGAAACCACAACATGTTAGCGATCAGAGGCAATCTGAACCTAAATCACCCTAGGCTACTACTCACCCTCTTGGAGGACTCCAGAAGCTCCGACCGTGATCCAATTCCTCCACTCTTGGAAGATGAGGTCGATAGTGCCGCCCACGTTGCAAGTCGTTGATCGCCTAAGCACCCCGTCGTTCCTTTGTTTCCAGAGACACCAACAAGTTAGCATCAGTTGTTTTTCCTCGGCGAATTGCTCCTTGTTGCGGAAGTTGAGTACCTTCGAGTATCGAGGTCGGTGGGGACGTCCAATGATGAAGGAATGAGCAGAAGGAACAACAACACAAAGGATAAGGGTCAGGATTCACTTGGTACTGATCTTTCTCTGGCCCCAGCTAAGAACCACATGCCTGAATATACTGATTATAGTGGTAACCTGGTTCAGTCACACCAGATCAGAATTCCATCCAGCAACTCAGCATTCACACCAGTCATCTGTGCTTTTACAGTGGATACCTCTTCTGAAGCACACCTGGACACACCTGCTTCTAAGAATATTGTTCTGCCTGTTTCCACTACACTCAGCTCTGATCACACACCTACCAGTGATACAGTCAGTCTGGAAAAATCTGTGACAGCACAGGTGTCTATAACTGAAGTTACTCATGCTGATATGCATCCAGAGATTGCATATAACAATCAATATACAGATGCTACTGCTGACAGTGTGGAGCAACACACAGAGGGGGATATTGGTAATGGAACTAATGCTGAGAGCTCATCCCAGGGAGGCACAATTATTTCTTCTCCTCCAGGTTTTCCTACCCCCTGTTTCAAAAATTCAGATACCTGTACTGATCTACCTGAGCAATCATCTCATGCTAGCATACACCTTGCAGAAAGGGGACTTGAGGTATGGAAGAACAACTTTGAACCTGCTGCTGGAATCACTGAATGCATTAAGGTACCACATGAATGGTTTAATTTTATCACTCTAGCATTATTATCACCTGATAATTTTGCATGGTGCAAAAATCTATTGGAGTCACAATTACGGAATATTATCACTGAAGAATGTGATAATGATAATTTCATACCATTTTTTATCCCCAATGTATGCCCACATGATCAATTGCCTGCATGTTCATCTCAGGAAAGTGAGGATGAGGAGACGGCTCCAACACTTAATGCAGATGCAGTCACACCTACCAGAGGAAATGTGGTCCAATACCACAGGAAAAGAAGGGGAAAGGCACCCATTGTTGAGACTGAGGTAAGAAGAAGTTGTAGAATACAGAAACTAAATATGGGCTTCAAGCAGAAAACATGTGACAAAATCAATTGTTTCTCCTGCTCTGCATCTCTGCCTGACATTGCCCCTAAAATCATCAAAAACTTATCTGTCTCTTTCTGCAAGATGGATGCCAAAGATTGCACTGAGGAGATGCTGCACCAGAGCAAGAAGAAGAAAGCTGGAAGGCCCAGCAAGAAGCAAGGAGGGAATGAGGATATGGAATAAAGGACTCCCTGATATATGAAGATGCAGATCAGACTACACTTTTGCTATGTTTATGCACTATATGTATGAGAGATGGATATGGAAATGGGCCAAGTTACATGAACCTATCTGTTTTCTTTTGCTACCTGTAATAGGAACTACGTATGACTGCTATGACAGATGCTTACTACCCCCTGAATGTTGTGCTATTTCCACTTCTATGCATTATATGGTGCATTTGGATCTGTTCCTGTCACTATATGGTCTCTCTTGCTCACAGATTCAGCATATATATTCATGATGTATAATAAGCAATGGAATATACTTAACTGGAATATCAGAGGCATCAATGACCCTGCTAAATGGCTTGCATTGAGAAACAAAATTACAGAGGCAGATTGTGATATTGTATGTATCCAAGAGACCAAAAGAGATAATTTTGATGGTAGATACTTGCTCAGTTTCTGTCCTAGAAAACTCAACAAATATGACTTCACTCCCTCCATTGGGGCCTCTGGTGGGATTATCACTATATGGAATGACAATTTATTTGCAGGTGAAACCCTTTTCAAGAATGATTTCTCTGTATCCATCAGATTTACAAGCAAACAAACAGGGGAATGTTGGATATTAACCAATATATATGGTCCATGCCAAGATGATAGAAGACAAGAATTCATTCAGTGGTTTCAAGACATCGACATGCCTATAGATACTAATTGGATGATTATGGGTGATTTCAACTATATCAGATATCCACACAACAGGAACATTCAAGGGGGGAACACAACTGATATGCTTAATTTTAATGAAGCCATCAACTCATTCGGACTGGTTGAAATCCCACTTAAGGGCAGAGCATTCACCTGGAGTAACATGCAAGATGCACCTTTGCTACAGAAACTGGATTGGATTTTTACTTCTGAATCATGGACTAATACATATCCAAGTACTTGGGCTCTTCCATTGGACAAGCCTATATCTGACCATACACCATGTCTCATTCAGATAGGCACCTCCATTCCCAAGCCCACTATTTCCAGATTTGAGAATTTCTGGATGAACTTGGAGGGTTTTGACAATTTTGTGACAGATAACTGGAACAAACAGATACACAGCAAGAACTCTGCACACAAGATTACATTGAAATTCAAAAGGTGAAAGGACGTGGATGTCGCCTAGAGGGGGGGGTGAATAGGCGCTTAAAATAATTACGGTTTCGGCTTGAACAAATGCGGAATAAAACTTAACGTTTAATTTGCCAAGCAAGAAACCTAAATAAGCTAGGCTCAACTATGTGCACCAACAACTTATACTAAGCAAGATAAACAACTATGTGATAGCAAGATATATGACAAGAGCACTAAGGCTATCACAAAGTAGGTGCACAAGTAAATAGGTTGACTAGAAGAACAACCTATGGGACAAGCAATGTACAATAATATGAGCAAGCACAAGATAAACAATGTAATAAGCTTGCTCAAAGTAAAGGTAGAGATAACCGCAAGTGGAGCCGATGGAGACAAGGATTTGTTACCGAAGTTCCTTCTCTTGCGAGAAGTACATCTCCGTTTGGAGAGGGTGAGGAGCACAATGCTCACACGAAGCCAACGAGGGCCACCCTATTTCTCCTCACGCTCTTACCAATGCAAGATGCCGTGATTCCACTATTAGGACACTTGAGGGCGGTCACCGAACCCGTACAAATGGCAACCCTTGGGGGCGGTCACCGAACCCGTACAAATGCTCGGGGCAATCTCCACAACCGAATTGGAGGCTCCCGTAGCGTCCCGAAGCTTTCCACCACAATGATTGAGCTCCGCAACAACAAGCCTCTAGGGGCCAACGCACCCAAGAGGAACAAGCTCTAGAGTGCCAATGCACTCAAGAGAACAAGCTCTAGAGTTCCAATGCACTCAAGAGTAGCAATCTTCTCAACTTCACTTACTACAACGAATCCTCGGAGAGAACTCAAACCGATGCACCAAATGCAATGGCAAGAGCACACGAAGTGCTCAAGTCCCTAACTCTCAAATCCCACCAAAGCAACAAAAGCTATGGAGGAATATGAGAGCAAGAACAAGGAGAACACCAAGAACTCCAAGATCTAGATCCACAAGGTTCCCCTCACTTAGAGGAGAGATGGCTTGGTGGAGAATGTGGATCTAGACCTCCTCTCTCTTTTCCCTCAAAAAGGAGCAAGAATCATGGGAGGGAAAGGGAGTAAGCAAGCTCAAATAGGTCAACAATGGGGGGAAGAACTTGCACAAAACCGGCGAAGACAAAGGAGGAAGAAGACCCCCTTTTATAGTCTCCCACGAATCCAGCCGTTGGAATCCGTTGGCAGCCCACCAATCACGGTACTACCGCTCGGAGAGCGGTACTACCGCACCGAGAGCGGTACTACCGCTCCACGGTACTACCGAAGCCCAGTGCCGTGCCCACTACCGCAAAGTCCAGTGGACTTACGGTAGTGAGTGCGGTACTTTCCCGCGGTACTACCGTTGCACGGTACTACCGCACTGGGAGCGGTACTACCGCCCCACGGTACTACCGGGGGCCAGTTCCGTGCCCACTACCGCAAAAGTCCAGTGGACTTACGGTAGTGAGTGCGGTACTCGCCCACGGTACTACCGTGGCGCGGTACTACCGCTCCAAGCGGGGTACTACCGTGGCGCGGTACTACCGCTCCAAGAGCGGTACTACCGTGGCGCGGTACTACCGCTCCAAGAGCGGTACTACCGCCCTGGCAGAGCCAGGGAGCCCAGGCCACACAATAGATGATCTCTAAATAAAACAGGCAAACCCTGAACTGCCACAACTTCTGCAAATGAACTCCGATTAAGGCAAACTCAAGCTTGATGGAAAGCTAACGAACAGAGCTGCCTGATCACGACTGGAAATAATTCAAAGAGGCAAGGGAGAAATGCCAAACACATAGAGGTGTGAAACCTCTAACCAAGAATAACCGGCAAATCTCCCGCATCGAAAATATTAAGAGAAGATGCATATGAAATCCGTTTTCGATGAACACGAGCTTGTCATGAAGAAGACCACAAGCTCCAAAACTCACAAAGAGAAAAGCCAACCAAGAATGGCAAGGGAGAAATTCAAAACACATAGAGGTGTGAAACCTCTGACCAAGAATAACCGGCAAATCTCCCGCATCGAAAATCATAAGAGAAGATGCATATGAAATCCGTTTTCGATGAACAAGAGCTTGTCATGAAGAAGACCACAAGCTCCAAAACTCACACGGAGAAAATCCAAATAAGAACCAATAAAGATGATGCCAAGGATGCAAAAGGTTTGAGCTCTCCACGAAAGACTCGGCCTAGCCTATAACACGGTCTCCTAACTACCACCAAGAGACCGGTAAACTAGACACCTATCTAGTCAAACCTTTGTCTTGCGCATAATCCACTTGAGCTTGATGATGACGATCATGCCCGCCTCAAGTTGGAACATCTTCCTTGATTCCTCCGGCTCGATGAAGACTTTTAGATAGCTCCCCCATACACCATTATGGGTGAGCCTCTTTTAGGCACATCTTCACACGACCATTATCACCAAATGATCGGCAAGCTCCAAGCATACGATATCTTCGTGATGCTCCTCTTGACCTTGCACACATCTACTTGACCAATCTTTGGATAGCTCCATGAAGAACACCTTGGTCAACACGTAATCTTCATCTTACAACCTTGAAGCCACCATATGATCTTCAAGCGTTGCCTATGGACAAACCTTAAAGTATAACTCAAGGAAACCATTAGTCCATAAAGATTGTCATCAATTACCAAAACCAAACATAAGGGCGCATGCCCTTTCAAAAGGCTCAGGCAAGGTTTGAAGCAATGGGCAAGATCCAGATCATATTTCAGAACTTCTATACAAAACACTAATATGGTGATCATGTTATTTGATAAGATGGAAGAAGTCAGAACACTGACCGATGCAGAATGGAATGGCAGAATGATACTGAAAGATCATCTACTTAAGATGCTCAAGCTGCAAATGATATACTGGAAACAAAGGGCCACCATCAGATGGGTTAAATTTGGGGAGGCTAACTCTAAGTTCTTTCAAGCAAAAGCTACCATGAAATACAGAGTGAATCATATTAGCAATCTATATAGAAAAGATGGTACATCTTACTCTGATCATCACAACAAAGCTAGCATTCTCTGGCATGCCTTCAGACAAAGACTGAATTCATCCCTGCCACCATATGACAATCTATGCATCAATGAGCTCATTCCCAACAATGCAGACATGCTTCATGAACTGGAAGCAACATTTACCAAGGAGGAAATAGATAGGACTGTGAAAGATCTCCCTAATGATAAAATCCCTGGTCCAGATGGTTTCAATACCAATTTCATCAAGAAATGTTGGCACATCATTGTTGAGGATTTCTATGCTCCCATTAATGATTTCTTCCACGGCGGAATCTCATTACAAGGTTTGAATGCATCATTTATTGCACTTATTCCCAAGACAGATGCACCTACTTCTGCTACAGACTACAGGCCCATATCATTGTTGAACTGCTCTATTAAGATCATCACTAAATTACTAGCAAACAGATTGCAGAAGGTGATCCTGAGATTGGTACATCAAAATCAATATGGCTTCCTGAACAAGAGGTCCATCCAAGACTGCATTGCTTGGGCATATGAATTCCTACATCAATGTCACAGCACTAAGAAAGAACTCCTTATTGTGAAACTGGACTTTGAAAAAGCTTTTGACATTGTTGAACACAAATCAATCAAAGATATCATGAGAGCTAGAGGTTTTGGAGCTAGATGGATGATGTGGATGGATATGATATTAGATTCCGGATCATCTTCAGTGCTACTCAATGGCATACCTGGGAAAAAATTCACCTGCAAGAGAGGGGTTAGGCAAGGAGATCCTCTCTCCCCACTGTTATTTGTGATGACTGCTGATATATTGCAAACGATGATGAATGAAGCCATGAATAACAATATGATCAAACACCCAATTGAGAACCACCCATGTCAGGATTTCCCTATCATTCAATATGCTGATGATACAGTGATCGTCATGAAAAGCAATGAAGATGATGTTCACCAATTGAAATGTCTCCTCCAACATTACAATACCCTCACTGGTATGAGAATCAACTTCAGCAAATCCATGATTGTTCCAGTCAACACACCACACCTCAAGATGCAGAGAATTGCGGATATATTGGGCTGCAGAATTGGATCTTTTCCATTTCCTTACTTGGGTCTACCTATGAGGCTTAACAAACCAACTATGGAAGATTTTATGCCCATCATAAACAGAATCGACAAGAGATTATCTGGATGTTCTACTCTGCTCTCCTATGGTGAGAAATTAGTACTAATCAAATCAGTGTTCACCTCCTTACCAACTTTCTACATGAGCTCACTGACTCTGCCGATGGGAATCATAGAACAAATTAACAAATACATCAGACATTGCTTTTGGAGAAAATATGGTATGGAAGAAAGAGGATCTGCCCTAATTGCCTGGTCTAAAGTATGCAAACCCAAAGACAGAGGTGGTTTGGGTATATTGGATCTTGCCACACACAACAAATGTTTGCTTATGAAGCATGCACACAAATTCCTTTGTAAATATGAATTACCATGGGTTCAACTCATATGGAACACATACTATCCCAACGTATACATTACAGACAGAACAGTGGGATCCTTTTGGTGGAAGAGCATATATAAACTCATTCCGGAGTATAAGCAATTGGCAACTTGTACCATTGGTACTGGCAGCACCATTCAGGTTTGGAAAGATGACTGGGGTCAAGGCACGCTACAACATGAATTTCCACACTTGTTCTCCTTCTGTCAGCAACCAGATATCAGTATATCACAATGGATGGAATATGAAGATTCTGCTGACATGTTTGTAACACCAATGTCCATTGAAGCATATCATGAATATCAACTTCTGTTGCATATACAGGACTCTATACAGATTCAAAACTTCCCTGATCTTTGGAGATTCGGCTATGCTAATAACCAATGCTCTGTCAGCAAGATATACAGAGCTATGTTTCCCCAAGGATGCATACATCCCATTTACAAACATATCTGGGATAATGCATGTGTTCTAAAATACAAGATCTTCATGTGGCTGATGATTCATGACAGAATTAATACCAGAAATTTGTTGCATAGGAAACCCTTTCATGTACCATCCATTGCATGTATCCTATGCAACAATCAAACAGAAGAAACATGCCTGCACCTCATCTGGGATTGTGATTTTGCTCAAGATTGTTGGGATTCTATCTGCCCCAATAGAAGAAGAGGTATTTCGATCATAGACAACATTATGCTACTTATCGCACACTTGGACTGCCCTATTGCTAAGGAAATCATCATCATGGGGGTGTGGCACATATGGATGCAGAGAAACAATGCGATTTTTAGAAACACAAGACAATCCATTGCCAGCTGGAGAGCCCTTCTAAAGAGAGACATGATTCTACTGGAGCATAGAATCAAAGATAGACACAAGAATTATCTTCATACATGGATAGATACACATCTCGCATTATAATTACTTTCTTTTCTTTTCCTAGAGCTGGTATCGGCTGATTTTTTGAAGCTATGTAACATTGTACATATATCAATATAAAAGCCGTAGAACGATTGTTCTATGGTTACTTAGCTTAAAAAAACAAATTCGCATCACAAAGGAGTCGAAGCTTTCCCTCTTCCTCTTGGCGATCCGCTTCCTCACCATCGTCCACCATATATCTATCCTAGCATGCATCAAAGGGCAGAGGCCTAGGTCCAGCCCCAATCTAGCTAGACAACGATACCAAACTTTCCGCGAGAAAACACACTGTTCTGAAATATAATCAACTGTATTCTCCTCCTGGTCGCACAGGTAGCAGTGAGAGTTGTGTTCCTGCAGTCTATATCTAGTCCTCCTACCTGAGATCCATAGTCAATATTGAACCGTCAATCACATAAAGATCTTGCAAGCCAAGGGCGTCCAGGATTTTCAGATCGCCGCAAAAGACTTGAAACGGACCCTTCCCATGCAAATATAGAATTGCAACTGATCTAAACAATTTAATTCAAACATATGCGAAAGATTTAATGATAAAATGCTCTAAGGCTGGTCATAGTGAAAGTAACTTCAGCAGTAACATAGATGCCACATAAGTAAATTTTTTTTTTGATGTGACAACTAATTAGTGAGAAGAGAAGGAGATAGAGTAACTTAGCTAGTTACCATTGCATCACTCTTCCGAAGATAGAATGAGTCTATAAACCAATAAATAAGGTCATGTCATCTACTACCTCCATAATAGTTTATAAGGCCTGCGCGTAACCTAGGTCATCAATTTAACCAACATAACATAAGATGTATAATATAAAAACTATACCATATAAAAATATAACATTTGAAGTTTCTAATGATATGATTTTTATAATATTTATCTTATGTTATGTTGGTTAAATTGACAACCTAGGGATACGCATAGGCCTTCTAAACTATGACGGAAGTAGTATGTTACTACCTTAAAGTTATTTTGCATTGTAAAAATAATAACATAGACTAATAACCAGTGGCGTAGCCAGCTCGTTGAGTCAAGATGGTCCAAAACAGAAATTTTTCATGTAAATCAATGTGTTTTCTAAATTTATGTTTTTCTAAGCTATACATAAACTATGTACAAATTCCAAGGTAATCCATAGACCATCCTGGCCACCCCTAGCTACGCCACTGCTAATAACATGAACATATTACTGCTCTACGTTACTCGGCCAGCCTAAGGCGGCCGTCTCTACGAATGTCAATGCGAGGTAGGCAGGTGTGAACTCCTTGCCTCGAGCTGTCGCGCACAAGGTGAGCACCGACGGCGACGCGTCGGTGTGCAATCTACTATTCCGGCATTGCAATCACGAAATGTCCATGCCCATGTCACCCAGACGATTCTCCCGTTCATTTTCCAAGGCAACGGAACTCCACTGTGGCTTTCCTTACTTTGCCGGTCGCGTTGCCGTATTGAATTCGTCAAACGGAAAAACGCGGCACACCACAGCACACCACGGCACTGTTCATGTTTCTCTAAAAAAATTCACTGATTTTCCTCCGGAATTTGGTCCGCTCATGGGAACTCGGGATGGCTCCACCTGACACTGACGGCGCGGGCCACCTGTGAACGTGAAGAGGTATTTGCGGCGGATCGGGACGCGTAGCCGACGCTTGATGCAGAACGCGCCACGTCGATGCAGATCTAGCCCTGGTCCACGGATCTTCCGACAGCCGACAGGTCACAAGCAACGCCCGAGCTGAGCTGTATGGAGACATTTAAAGCAACTTCAGTTCACCGTCCATCCCTATATATACAGTTTTAATGAATAGATACTTTTTTTTGTTATAATAGATCCGCCAAATCTCGTTTTATCATCCGTAAATTTATGAAAATGATCCGTAAAATTATTTCTTATGCGTTATATCTATGTTGCAGGATGATGAATAAGATCTCGTCTCACATTCGTTTTCCTTCCCGCTAATGCATCTCATTTCCTCTTCTTTGTGTCCTATCTATACTCTGGTGAGCAATCTCGATGGCTTTCAGTGGCTGCAGCTACCACAGTTCTTGTGGAGGGCCATCGCCCACCAAGCGAAACTGGCACGACCACGAGGTGGGAAGCTTTCGCCGTCCCGCGTCTCCCCTCGCTGCCCGGCGTTACGAGCAAGCTCATGCCCACGAAGTCTATCCCGTGTCGAGCTGAGCATGTGGGTGCGGTTCCATGCGCTTGATCGTCTCCTCTGGCCGGCCACGCATCGCCATCGAATGGTAGAAGGGGAACTCGTTGCCGCCAAATAGGTCGCGGATGCCACTGAGGAGGACGCAGTCGAGCGCCTTGCGACGGCCGAGGACGAGTTGGAGCTCACCGCTACCTCTACCGCACAACGGAAAAGTGAGGCGATGACCTATCGGCGACTCCCGACGATCTCTGGTGGTTTTTTTTGTCTTTTGTGGATTTCGGCCACGTTAAGTTAGGGTTTGAATCGTGAAAAACTTTCAGTTTCGAATATGTAAATATGCCATATGAATTTAGCGCATTAGTTCTATCCCGTAGGATTTCGTGTGCTGTTTTACGTATGGCAAGCTAAATTTGGCATCTCACATTATAACGTATCTGTTAAAGTTGCTCTTAGGTTGGTTATAGTAAAGAGTAATTTAGATTGGCAATAAGTATATATTACTAGTTTATGTTACTATATTCATAGCAAACTAGATGATACCCCGCGCGTTACTGTGAGAATTATTAAGAAAGATTTTGATGTTTTAAAATATGTGAAAATTATGAAACATAATATAATTTAAATTTTTTTTAAAGAATATTGTTTACAGTAAAAAATATAAGAAAAATTGATGAAAGGTCTAAAAATGAGTTTGATTGCTTGACAATATATCGGTGAGATGATATGAGACAAAAACAACGTTGAGTGGAGATAGTGAAGACGTGTCCACCCTTGGTTAAACCTAAAACAATGATAGCAGTTATGGATGTGCATTTATAAAAAATGTCATGTAGAAAAATAAAATGCGATGTAACTCATAATTTAATTTTATATAAAAAACGTTGCTTATAAATTATGAAGTTGAGTGCATTTTTTTTATTTTTTTATTTGTGATAGGTGCATGTACATGCAAAGTTAATGGGAGCATGTGCATGAAAAGTTAGTGGAAAAGTTTTTACATGGTGGACCTACTTGATGATGTGGATAGCTTGCATGTCAAGATAAATAGTTTAGTGGAGATGAGCTATTTACGTATTATAGATAATATTATAAATGTAGCAACATCATTTTATCTTTATTTCCAAGCTTTGTGCCAAGTTTTAGCCTATGATTGCAAGAAAGTTCAAAAGTTGTGACATGTTGTCCAGAAAATAGAATATTTTGCACCATTGCAAAAATTCCCTAAAATCACCAGATCATCTTGTTGATCTGATTTGTTTTGAAAGTATGCTCTATACAATTAAATTTCGGCGGTCTGTTATGAGTTTTTTGATTTGAGTTGCAGAAGTGCCCCTAAAAAAATATTTACTACATGGTGGTCTGTTTTTCCAGGTTTTTCCAGGTTTTGCTTCTTCTCCGTTTTCCAAATATCAAGCTTGCTTTTACTTTGAATTTTTTTTGGCAATCATTAGAAACAGTAGCCTTTCATGAAAATCTTTATTTCCAGTAGAGGAAAATTATTTTATTTATGGGTACCAACCACTCTAATCGGCTTATGATGAGTTTCGTATGAAGGAGTTTTCAAGTGTGCGAGTGAAGATGATGAAAGAAGATCCGGGAGTGTCAAAAGCTCAAGCTTGGGGATGCCCCTAAGCACCCCCAAGAAATATCCAAGGAGACTCAAGCGTCTAAGCTTGGGGATGCCCCCGCGCATCGCCTTCTCTATCAACAATCATGAGTTCGTCCTTCTCCATGCTATATGTTTATCACTTCATATGTCATGTGATATGCTTGGAGCGTCTCGCTCTTTACTTTCTAGTTTATTTTCTTTTGCTTTCTGTTCATAACAAGTTGGAACCTAGCCTACATTGTTTGGGAGAGAAACACGCTCCACTCCACCCTAGAACACAACATAGGTTTCATGCTTATCTTTGATGTGTGTTCTTTATCTTTTTATAGGTACTGTCATGTTTATGCATGCTTATATTTTTAAGATCTTTTATTTAGGTTGTTACTTTCGGAACCCCCTTGAGTTTGCATGCTTATCTTGTTTAGATAATTGGCCCGTTGCACTGAGTTTTGTGTCTTGACATGAGTAGGTAATTGAGGTTGCTATTATAAGTATAGTAGTAACTTGCAACAGTTTTGAGGTACTGATTCGAGTAATGTTTGGAATTTTGGTGTTAAGAGATTTAGCCTATTAGTGATAGGTGTCGTATTTTGGTTAATATGTGTTTATTTTCGAAAACTACGGAAAACTTAGTTGAGAACTCTAACTACTAGATGTAGCGCTAACCTCTGGAGAGGTTGGAATATATAGAGTACCCTCACGTACCATGGGTCGAGGATGCGCAAGGATAACCAAACCCCCATACACTCCTCCTCAGGGTACTTGTCTCTATGTGAACCTCCTGATTAGATAGAGAGTTACCGATAATAAGTGCATGAGTTCCTTTGACCAATGCGAGTATTCGAATTGTTGGCACTTAAACAGTCCATATTTTGCTAGCCTCTTTGGTACTGTGCATTGCCCTTTGTCATCTTGAGAGTTGGCGCAAACTTCGCTGGTGCATCCAAACCCTTGGCATGGTACGCTCTGTCATCATAAAACTCATTATATCCGTCCTCAAAACAGCCACGATACCTACATATCAAGGCATTTCCATAGCCTTTTCGAGATACATTGCCATACAACATCCATCATCTCATGACTTGATCTTCATGGCATACATGCTTTTGCTTGATCATAGAGCTGCATGCTAGTTGGGCCTTGCCCTTATAATTGCTACATGACGCGCTAGTATCATTGCATATCCTGCTACATTGGCAGAGGCATAAATTTGCATACATCATGATAGTTTTCATTATTTTTTTATGTTGAGTACTTCTTGTAAAGTGTGAAGATCTTCTACATTCTTGTAAAATATAGAGTGTTGCCCTTAAAGTGAGGAAAAGATCCCAAAGAGGACAAAATAAAAGATCCTAAAAGAGGACAAATTAAAAGATCCCAAAGAGGACAAATGAGAGATAAATAGAAAGAGTCAATAAGGCCACAAAAATACAAAAGAAAATAGAAAAAAGAAATAAAAGAGAGAAGGGGAAACACTACTATTCCTTTTGAAAGACCCACACTCGTACTCCATTGTCATATTTGTACTCCATAGAGATATTCATATCATTCATGCATAACTATGTGGGGATCCTTACACTATAGAACTTGGCTTGCATATTCCAAGGACGAGCCTCCTCAAACGAGCTCTAGGTCTTCATGAGCAGGCAAGTTGGATGCACCCCCACTAGTTCCCTTCGAGAGCTTACCTTAGCTCATATGTGCAGCCGTTGCATGGCAATCCCTACTCCCACATTATATCTATCATTTGGCTTTCTCTCACCTATGATTGTCCTCATTGATGTGAGACTTTCACACCTTTTTGTCTTCCTTCCCCATCATTTTTCTTTTTGCCATCCTAAGTGTCAACATATCTTGCTCGCACTCATCCATTGCATGAGTGCTCAAAGTCAAAAGGGAGAGGATTAGTTTTACTTGTCGCTGACTAGTGGTCTGGGGACGAGTCAAAATAAGATTCCAAAGGAGACTGAGTGTGAAGTTTTAGTAGATTGAGTGTTGCCCTTAAGTTTTGAGAAGATCCCAAAGAGGACAAATTAAAAGATCCCAAAGAGGAAAAATTAAAAGATCACAAAGATGACAAATGAGAGATAAATAGAAAGAGACAAAGAGGCCACAAAATACAAAAAATGGAAAAATGAAAAAAAATAAAAAAGAGAAAAAAGAAATAAAAAGAGAGAAGGGGGAAACACTACTATTCCTTTTGAAAGATCCACACTCGTACTCCATTGCTATATTTGTACTCCATAGAGATTATCACTCATGCATAACTATGTGGGGATCCTGACACTGTAGAATTTGGCTTGCATATTTCAAGGATGAGCCTCCTCAAATGAGCTCTAGGTTTTCGTGAGCAAGAAAGTTGGATGCACCCCCACTAGTTCCATTGGAGAGCTTTCCATAGCTCCTATGTGCATCTGTTGCATGACAATTCCTACTCCTCACATCATATCTACCATTTCGATTTATCTCGCCTATGATTGTCCTCATTGATGTGAGCCTTTCACACTTTTTTTGTCTCCCTTCCCCATCATTATTCTCTTTGCCATCCTAAGTGCCAACATATCTTGCTTGAGCTCATTCATTGCATGAGTGCTCAAAGTCAAAAGGGAGAGGATCAGTTTGACTTGTGCCTGACTAGTGGGCTGGGAACGAGTCAAAATAAGATTCCGAAGGATACCAAGTGTGAATTTTTAGTAGATTGAGTTCTCAAGTAAACTATATAGTATTTTTATGCTCTAAACCCATCTCGCACTTCTCGCACGAAAATACCATTTGGAGACATTCGAGTCACAGACAACGAGAGCTATTGCACCTTTATGTTCTTACTTTGCTAGTTTCAATACTAGACATAGACTCTTGCTTGTTATTGTCTTGACTTGAATTGCATATCTTACTTGCTTTAGTTTGAAGTTCATATGTGTTGGTAGCATGTCAACACATAAATTACCTGTGTTATCAATTACCTGCTCGAGGACGAGCAGGAATTCAGCTTGGGGATGTTGATACGTCCCAAACGTATATATAATTTTTACCTGTTCCATGCTTATATGGGTGATATTGCTATGTGTTTTGCTACACTTTCATACCTTTTTCAACATATTTGGACTAACCTACTAACTCAGTGTCCCAGTGCCAGTTTCTTTCTGCTGTTGTCCGTGTATTGCAGGAAAAATACCAATTATTAAAGTGCTCGGAAAATTACAGGAAAAATATCTAAAAAATCAACAGTTCAGAAGCTTCCGGATGCCCGAAGGAGAGCCGGATGGGGTCCACCCCCTCCGGGGCCTCTAGGTGGCGCGGCCCCACCCTAAACCGCGCCAGGAGGCCGCCCCGAGGGGTGGGACCTCCCCTCGAGCCCCTTTGGCCTATATTTAGCCCCCGTTCCGTAAACCCTCGAGAGGCACTCTGTATCACGAATTTCACCACTGTTCTGCCACCGCCGCGATCCCGAGATTGGGATCGCCAGAAGACCTTGTCCCGGCACCCTGACGAAGGGAGGATTGATCTCCAGGAGCTTCTCCACCACCATGAGCGCTTCCCGGATGTGCCGTGAGTAGCCCCCCTTGGACCATGGGTGCATGACCAGTAGATACGTGATGTGTTCTCTCCAATCTTGTACTTCAATTCTCAGCCCTTGTGAGCTGCCCTACATGATCAAGGAATCTATGTAATAGTTTTTGTGTTGCTATACTGTGTTTGCTGGGATCCGATGGATTATGAGATTATGTTAAGATTGTGATGAGTTATATATTTGGTTCTCCTTTTATATATTAGTTCTTGACTAATTCTTGCATGTTCTCCATTGCTTTTTATCGCTTTGGCCAAGTAGTAGATTGGAACTCTAAGAGGGAGTGTTATTCATGATTGTGGGTTAATTCCCCCCGATACCTAGCTTGAGTGACAAAAACATGAGGCTAGGGGATGTGTTGTTGCCACCAGGGAGAAAGCAATGGTGTTTGTAACTGCGGTTGCAAGGATTGTTTACCTTACACACAGTTTGTTAATGCAGTTGTCTGTTGCTTTAAGTTTACATTTTGGGTGGGGCTCGCAACTCAATACCAGCGAGATGTTCTGGATAGATATCTCAAGGTGGATGATTAGTGAGTAGATGCTGATGAATAAACAGTCTACTTGTCTTGGCGTAGTGCTCATACGATTGTGACTCTAAGTTTCTTGTAGCATAGTTAGCGTTTTGGTGCGTTTATAATTCTGTCAATTTCCTAGCTGTAATTTTTTTACCCATCATAGTTGTTTTATCGTATTTTGGGAGAGAGACATCACTAGTGAACATCATGGGACCCCGGTCCATATTTCCACCATTGTTTACATCTCAATCGTTTACTGCTTTTATTTCCTTTCTGTTGCAATCACCACTACTATTTTCACCGTGTGTTTGATCATTTGTAAACAAAAAGACCGGAGAGATTGACAACCTCTCTGAACTCGTTGGGAGAAAATTTATTTGCTTTTGTGTGCAGTTTCAGGTCAAGTAAGCAAACTCTAGGTTGTAAACGGCGCCATTGTTTTCTTTCCACCTACTTGAAGAACCTGGAGTCCTACTAGTCGACTCAACCTTGGTATCTTCACCAAGGGAAACTTGTTGCTGTCTACTTCTTAACCTTCAACTTGGGGTAAACAACGAGGGGCGAGCAATCATTAACAGCACATCAGCAACAGTAGCAACAACAACAACAAATATTGCTTAATGTGTGTCACTATGACATTTGTCACCTTTGGTGAGTTTAAGATCACAACTGCACAAGCTTATGAGTTGTCCACCTGAGTTTCACGTCTGATTTCGGCTATTAAGTTGCTTAACATTTGCAACAACAACCCTACATCAAATATTTTTTGACTTTCTCAAAATGGTATGTTTATATATAACAATAATAATGAATAATGACCGTTGCACTTGAAAGACATAACTTGGTCCAAGGAATTTGGCTTCAAACACACACTAGTACAGAAAATCTCATCTATGTCCTGCCAGAAAAGGTTTGCTATCGTGGGCACCCATCGCCAATAATACTGCTCCAATGATAAATTTATTTTAATGGCGTGCTACCCATCCACATGATGTCTACACATGGTTCTATTCTTGTAGATTATGTTGGGCTTCCAAGCGCAGAGATTTGTAGGACAAAATCAATTTCCCTCAAGTGGATGACTTAAGGTTTATCGAACTCATGGAAGTAGAGGTTGAAGATGGTCTCTCTCAAGTAACCCTGCAATTAAGACACAAGAAGTCTCTCGTGTCCCCTACACACCTAATACAATGAAAAATTGTATAGGTGCACTAGTTCGGCTAAGAGATGGAAAATTATGGGTGATAGGTGTGGCAAAGCAAAATAATATAAATCTGTAATAAAAATTACAACAAGGTAGCAAGTGACAAAAGTGACTAAAAATAGTATTGCAATGCTTGGAAACAAGGCCTAGGCTTCATACTTTCACGAAACTCCCAACAATATTACTCCCTCCGATCCAAATTAATTGACGCACACTTAGTACAATTTTGTACTAGAGTTGTACTAAGTGTGCGTCAATTAATATGGATCGGAGGGAGTAATATAATTTAAACACATGATATTTCCTCCTAAAACATGCAAGGAAGACGTAACTCAGAGATCATTCTTTTGTGGATCAAAAGAGTATGAGAATTGTGTAGGGCTACAATAGCACACCTTAAAGTTTGTGTTCCACATCTCTGGATTTCCCAATGTCATCGCGTCCATCCTGTCAAAGCACCCATCTTGTCACCGAATCACTATGAAAATTATACTCAACACAAGCATTAAGAGATTTTCAAATCCTTATTCAATCCACAACAAAGAATAATGAACTCATAAAAATATTCTTCTAATCCATGTCCAGTATACCCAATGTCACCATGGTCACGGAGATTATACTAGATATCATCAAGTGAGCACATCAAATCCAATACAAAGAAGAAGGGAAAACTTCATGGGATACAACTAGATTAACATAGTCAAGGACCACAACAAATATTACATATTGGGAGAGAGAGAAATCACATAGATCAAGGTACAAGCCTCAGTCCCGAGGATGAACTACTTACACATGGACATGGTGAGAAAGAGAGAGTTGTTGATGGATAGGTGTAACCCGGAGGAGATGATGGCGGCGGCCATGACCCTTGGGGGCAGCGGCCCTTGCCCCTTCTTCTTCCTTGGAGATGGTGCTGCTTTGTAGATGGATCTTACCCTCAAGATGGCTGCCAAAGGGGAGGAAATTTCATGGTGCCCAATGACCTAGGTTTTCTCTCTTTATATAGATTCTCCGATTTCCGTCATTTAGATTATGTCTTTAGTAGGTCGGGCTTCGAGGAAGCATACAAATTTGAATTGGGCCAAATTTTATATCCGACTCAAAGACGAGAAAATTATCTATAACATTGTAGTTTTACGTTTTTTTGTTTGAGGTCGTCTTCTGGCGTTTCCGACGCGATCTCTAAAACATGTCTGGTGGGGACAGATTTCAAGATAGTTAGAGTCCAACTCCAACAAGGCTTCTTTTATGATTTTTTCCTTTATCCAAGTCCTACACATGAAGTATAAAAACAAGAATTTGTGCACTCTTTCAACCATTTATAGGATAGTTTTCAAATATATCATAAAATACATGAAAGTGCATCAAAACATGTTACAATGCCAACCAAATAAGCATGGAACAAGCAAAATTTATAGATACGTTTGGGAAATATCCCCACGCAAACAGTAATATAAAATGTAACGGCGTGCTAATTTTCTACACGTCTAGATAAAACAATTTGCTAGTGAAGTGCAATGATGCTCACACGCTAACATTAAGTAAACTAGGAAACAAAAAATCAAATGGCGAGCGGCGATGTTGCGTTGCCGCTCGCCGGCGCTGGTGTCTCCGCTCACCATGTCGTGCTGGTGTCGTCGCTTGACATGCCAACAATGTTGAACTGGTAAGAGACGATATTGCGTGTGGCCAGGGTGACTATGTCGTGGTGGAGCACGGACCCGACGATGAGGAGGAGCACAAACCCGTAGTGGAGCGGCGGTTGGCGTTGGCGGGCAGCGCGAAAAGCCAATGGACGGCACCGTCGAACAATATCTACCATCCAGTCTAAGGATGGATGTTGCTAACTACGTACCCAAGAAGAGTAATTTATGCATCATCCTGTGATGTTTTTAGATACCATGGTCTAATTAACAATGGCGCGGAGATATAAAATTATTTATGACGTGCATATATAAGCACACGCCATTAATATCTAGTTCAATTTCTATAAAAAATTTATTTGATTACTAATGACATGTTGTTTAGTCCGCAAGCCACAGATATGCATGATATTGGTGACGTGGAACAAAATCACGCACCATCAGTAATTTGTATAAGACCAAACTGCTGGACCCCATTAATAGTGATGTGGATTTTTTTACAGCACGCTAGCAGTAACCTGTTATAGCCAGCGTACCAAAAAATGCAACGTCATCACTATTTCAAATTAATAGCAGTGGCGTGGATTCAAACTGCCGCGCCATCAATTAAAATTAGGCATAAGAATTTCTCTACTACTAAGAATAACAACCCCACTTACACTCATCACTTTATTTTCATAATCTTGGGAGCTTAGAGAATAGAGATATATATTCGGGATGTGCCACAACTAAAGTAAGTACTTACGATCCTTGACTTGAGGAAATTCGCGGGAATAATTGAAAAGCTCTATTTTTAACTTTAGTACAACTATATGTGTTCAAGTTTTTTAAAGAGAAAACCTAAAAATAAATGGATAATATTCTATATCTAAATAGCTAGCCCCCACTAACATATTTCTCTCAACATGCAAGCATGCCACATCATCATTCAACATGCATTAGAAAAGGCCCACTCAACATGCTATTATGCAATAAAAACCCACCTAACATGCAACATGCATGCATTGGAATTTCCATTCTATTATGATATTCATATTAATCATTTAACATTCATAAGTAAA
This sequence comes from Bromus sterilis, assembly GCA_950022295.1. Lineage (NCBI taxonomy): Eukaryota > Viridiplantae > Streptophyta > Magnoliopsida > Poales > Poaceae > Bromus > Bromus sterilis. Next base: position 237,510,034 of record OX465599.1, on the reverse strand, counting down.
GGCCCACATCAAAATGCCATTATGCAATAAAATCCACCCTAACATGCAATATGCATGCATGTGAATTTCACTTCTGTTATGATATTTAGCTGAAAACTTATTGTTACCAATATTCATGTTTCATTTAACCAAACATTTCATTGAAATATATTGCAAAACAATTCCGCAACAACGCGCGGGGCATCATCTAGTTTATTAAGTAGGAGGATCCAAGTATTTATTTGTATGCTAGATTAAACTTTGATAAGGAGCATAGAATTTTTTTGAAGCTCAAGTGGTATGATTATCAAAATATATTACATAAATAAGCTTGTGCTACCATGTTTAAATATGTTATATCTTGCTTGCACCTTGTAGAGAAAATTGAGCTACATGGATAACTTCAATAGGTTTTCCAAACTCTTTGCCCGAGGACGAGTAAGGCTAGCTTGGGGAGGTTGATGAGTCATTTTTTGCATCACTGTTAGAGGATATTCTAACACCAAAAATCTATCATATTATATCCATCTAGCAATTTTCCATGTCGATAATGCGCAGTTTCCAGTCTTTACTCATTTTACCAAGTAATTGCACAACTTTTAGTTATGTTATATTTCCTTTGTTTTGTTGTCTTTTTAGGTGTATTTCAATGTTCAAGGACTCATCACATAAAAACACCAATTTGGGACCAAAATGAAGAAGTTCAAGGCATCAGATTCATGTAACTTGGAGAGTTAGATAAATTGACAATTTCTAAAGTGTCAAAATTGAAGATCCAATACCATGTGTGTATCAGGATTTTCAATATGAATCCAATGATCCCCAAATTGTCAAAATCATAGTTCCTATGAATAAATGACGATTAAAATACGAACGCAATCTAGAGGAAAAGACGACATGTGGTATGAGGATGGTTGTTCGTACTATCCCTCGATAGCTACAAAATATGCCATAACTTTCGTGATTCTTCACTGATTCCATCTTTGTTTGTTCATACTCGTTCATTAGTAACCAAGGTTGGTATCGAGGGAGGATTTGGATTCCCTAGATACCTTGCAAGAAGGGGAGAAGTCACATCAACAGAGGATACCAGTGAATGCCTCATATAAATACAACTCCTACCCTAGCCACCGGGAAGGATCCCCATCAACATCCAACAAGTCCCATATGTTCTCCACAACCGCCACACCTCCATTTATGCAACTCCACCATATTAGGGATGGTGCCATCTCCACCAACACCACCATCTTCTTATCCTCCACCAACATCATAATGTCTTGTAACTTGTATCTCTCCTCTATGGTTTCCATCCATATGTTTGAGTAATTGTAGAAAAGATGAACTCTAGATTTAGTTGAGGTGAACGCCTATGTAAGATATGAAATCCCCTTTTGCATGGTTTTGCTTGTAATCTTCGTGAGGTTGTGTGAAGTGCACCACTCAATATTTGTCAATTTAGGAATGAAGGATATTACTATATCGATGATGCGGGGAGCGAAGTTATATCAGTCATAGAAGCTACCTACCTCCTTGAGACTCCGCCAACATATTTGCGTGATGGTTGAAGTGGAGGTAAATAGGTGACATGAATAACCTATATTCATTTTCTGATGAATTTATAGAGAAATAACAAAGACCATCCATTGGCTACATCCACGAGGAAACCCTTAATCATCGTTGCCATTACTTGATGGGGGAGAGGAACTGTGGTGTCTTATGTGATATGTGGCTGCTGCTTGTATGCATGTATATTCTATACTAGGCTTCACCCATTATAAAAACAATGCAAAGTGGAGCATGACGCGTCGGAGCAGGAGGTAGCGGCCGCGGAGACAAAAGTCGATGATGAGGAATGATAGGTGAATCCTGTGACGCTCCCGAAATCAGACCATGTACAGTAATCATACACGCAAGGTACACGATCGAGATTAGGGACTCACGGTGAGATATTCCCAACACAACTCTACAAATAAAATGATACAAGCTGTTTAATACAAGCCAGGGGCCACGAGGGCTCGAATACAACAACTCGAAAGAACAAAGTTAGCGGAAGCAATAGTATCTGAGTACAGACACAAGAATACAAGGTTGCCTTAAGAAGGCTAGCACAAATAACAACATATCGAAAAGGCGAGGCCTCCTGCCTGGGAACCTCCAAACTATTCCTGGTCAACGGGGAACTCGATGTCGTAGAAAGTATCCGGGATCTTCATGTAGCGGTGGTCAACATCGGGGATCTCCTGCTCCTGGACTCCAAGGATCCAACGTCGACTGCAGCGGCCGATCAGGCAAAACAAAAAGGGGGAAATAAATCAAGGGTGAGTATCTAGTATACCCGCGAGTCTTACGTCCGCTACTAAGCATTTATGCATTTGTATCAAATGGAAAGGGGAGGCTGTATATAGTGGACTGCCAGGTAGAATTCAGAATATGGGTAAGAAGTTAGGCCTATCGAAGACTAGCATCTTCTGACGAGTCTTGCAGCACAAGATGAGGACAGCCAACAGTTTATATAAAGCATAAAGTAACAATGAAGCAGAAGTTGCTGCAACATTGTATAATAGTAAGTCGTAATAATTAATAATAATAATGCCTCCGAGTTCCCTTCCTAGACTTCCCTGCGAGGAAAAAAAACCCGGAACCATACAGTTTAATAGTAGTAGTTTGTAGTGGTAAGATCCAGCTTCATCATAAAGCGTTCTGTTACCGTGGACACGACTATTCGAATAGATTAAACTCCCTGCAGGGGTGCACCGCTGTTCAGCCTGCACGCTCGGATCTCCAGGGTGGCGGGAACCTTGTTAGGGAATGCTCCACCAAAGCTATCCGACACGGCGCAGCCCATCCTAGGCTCAACAGAGAGGCCATCCGCCGGACTAAATCCTATGCGCCAAGGGGTCTAGGTCCCTCACCCTTGCACGCTCCTGCACGGTGCGAGTCTGGCCGGTGAAGCAAAAAAAAAAATCCAAATACACCGTCCGGACGAAGAAGACACACCACTTTCCGGCAATCAGGCCGCATTACTGCTGACGTATGAAGAGCTTTCGGACAAACTACGACGCAGGGGACCCCATAACTCCTTATCCCACGTGAAGGTAGTGTGTACAGACCAACGGGCCTCTCAAGTCATCCGCTGAACCATTTAGCATTTTAATATTATCTCACAGACAACCGTTATCGTTGTCTGACTAACAACACAACGGACAAGAACAACAACAAGGCCCAACAGTAACGTCGGGGCCTGCCCTATCGTCCTGTCAAAGCGCGCGGTTACCAACAAGGTGAACCGTCTCCTTACCTTGTCTCGCGTGTGTTCTTGGTAGAGCTCGACTTTTTCGTGGTTTGGTAACTCTCGCGAGATACGAGCAGGGGCCAAGCACGCCAGTAACGTCGGTCGTACCCTCCTTGTCGTTCCCGACGCAATACCGCTCGCGGGCACTGTTGGGTCGCCCGACTCTTACCTTCAAGGATACCAGTTGATTCGAGTGCCTACCATTAAGTGGAACCAGGATGTATGCAATGTTAACGGTGTTCTAACGCAGTGCAATGCACGTTGCTCGGAGCGGCAATTCATCCGAGGATGAAATTCTGGCTCTGGGTGATTATTGACAGACGACCCGGAGGGGGGAATGTCGATGTTCGTTGTGTTAGAGGGGCGTGGTTGGTATACGGATAGCGTATTTGTATTCGTTATATTTTTCTGATCAATTTTCATGTATAAAGTTTTTTAATCTGACTTACGGTTTAAAATATATTCAATTTCAAAATTTAAATCATTTTAAATCATTTTTTGATTTTTCTTTATTAATAAAATGCAACATTATCCAGAACAGGGGTTTGACCAGTCAAACCTGACCAGTGGGTTCCACATGTCATACACAGTATTTAATAAAAATGTTTTAATTATATCTAATATTCCAGTGGGCCCACATGTCATACTCTCATTTAAAGCAAAAATCATTTTAATTATTAAACTGATAGTGAGACCCATGTGTAAGTGGCACAAGGTTAATATAATTACATTTTAATTAGTTAAGGGCCTGGGGCCCATATGTCATTCAGTTGGGGGGGGGGGTATTCTCTGTTTTAACTTCTAATCACACAAGGGGTTAGTGGCCTAACTGTAGGGGATTAACAGGGGGGGTTTGCCCACGAATTTTACAGCCGTGCCCGTCGGCGAGGCCGCTCCGGCGAGGCGAGGGGGCGCGGTGATTGGGCGGGTGAGGCCGCACGCATGCGTCCGCAACAGGGCAGCCACGACACAGGTGGAGGCCGGCCATGGCCGGGCGCGGCCGGAGCAGCAGCAAGGCCGCAATGGTGTGCAACGGCCGGTGCGGTTGGTGTACTTCGAGCAGGGCGAGCGGCCGGCCGTGGGGAGCGAGCAGTGGCCATGCACGGGTTGGCGCGCGCGCTGAGGCGCGCCGAGGCCTGCAGCAGCACGACAGCACGCCATTGCAGGCAGCGGGAAGCACGGGAGCTCGTCCATGGCAGACGGGCAGGGCACGGTCTAACGGCGGGGAATCGACGGAAAAATGCGGGGAATCGAGAGGGGCGCTCACGGTGATGGCAGGGGAGGGCTCGAGGAGGCCGGAGGTGTTCAGGGCGGCGCCAATTCCGGCGAAGTCATCGGCGACCGTGGTGGAGAAGGCATCTCGATTCCGTTGATGCAGTGGCCGGCGGCACGAATGGATCCTGGGATGGACTCAGTCGAGGCCGGCGGTCCTGCTGGACAAGGCGGCGCGCCTCGGGGTGGCCGGTGGCCGCGGGCACGACGGTGGCGTGGCGGGAGGGCGGTGAGGGGATGCTCGAGGGAGAGGTGGTAATGGGGCGGCTAGGGTTCCAGCGAGGGAGAAAAGGGGGCTGGGTGTTCTGATACCTAGCACGGAGTCGCCAGATGCTCGACAGCGAGCGACAACCGTGACCATGGCCGTCAGATTGTTGACACACACTGGAGGAGATGGGGATGAACAAGTGAGGAATAAAAGGAGTGGGGGATGGGCTGGGCAGGCGCCGCAGTTGCACGGGGCGCCAGATAGAGATCTCCCCCATTTTGTTAATATTAGATTTAATATTTATGTTGGCATTTATTTCCATGGCATTTGAGTTTTGCAAAAATATGGTGATACCCCATAATTAATATTGTAATATTAGAAGCTGCCATTAAAAGTTTGGAGTATAAAAAAATTCATTGGAATTTTATTTAAATTTTAACTGGTGAATTGGTGTTGTTTGACTATTGTCTTATTTGTTTAGCTATCAACTGAGTTTTAGCAAGTATGAAACTTGTTGGTATACTTGTGTTGCACATTAATGAAGTGCCACAAAAAGTTTGGTGCTTTTATAAAATCTTTTGCTATTTGTTTTTGAGCTGCAACTGATAAAAAAAGGACTTTTGGCTGCTGCTTCGATTTGGTTGATTTATTTAATAGCTTAAAAAATCCCCACATCCATATGGACATGAAACATTGATTATTTGGCATTTTATAAAATTGGTTGCACAATTTTTGTTGAACATAAATTATCATTTTGTTTTGAAATTTTTAATTGGATTGAATTTGGACAAGCCTTGGTCAAGGGTGATCATCACATGCCTAATCATGGTGACAAAGCAACAGCAAAAATGATTACTGTAACGTGACAACCGGGGTGTTACAAATCCCGCGCGTGCTACGGCCAGACTAGACATGGACAATAGATGGTCCAATTTGAGGTAGCCCAAGCGAAGGACGCAGTGGAGCAAGAGACCTTCCTCGAGTCCATCTAGTCAGAGCTCAAGGTCACTACAATGTGGAGTCAGATGAGGAGCCAGAACTGTGGGCCACGACTAGTGACCAAGAGGCTAGTCCGCCCAGCACAACCATCACAAAGCTGGTCGACATTTCCGACGATGAGTAGAACTAGGTTAGTTTTATCTACGTGTTAGCTTATTTTACATCACATGATGTAGTATGAGCACATAGGTTGAGATTTCAGGTTAATGATCGTTGCAAACGAAAAATAAAAGATGATCATGCCATGTTTGTGAACGCGTTTAGACGCGTCCGCAAATATATTTGGGGTCACTTTTGAAAAGCCCGACGATAGATTATAAATCCAAAACGGTTGTCAAGAATATATGCTCTTGCGCTCCAAAAAGGAGTTTACAAATATAAAAATAAAAATAAAAATATGTGTTAATATTCACATCCAAATGCTACCCGCAAATTTTTAGAAAAAAGCTTGAGCATTATGAATTGTGAAAAAAAAACACAAATCAAATGATAAATGCTACACTTAATTTTTTTTGTGACTGACAAAGCACTGCCATCCCATTACATATGATGTTTTTGAAGCTAAGTACCATAGAACAATCGTTCTACCATGTTTTCATTAATATAAATATTTACATGTACATAGCTTCAAAAAATTGTCCAATGCCGGGTCTAGGAAATTTTACATCCATTAAGTAAGGTGTAAGTCTATCCAGTTGGATAATATCTCTCTGAATCTTTCCTTAATCTGTGTACCAAAAGAATTAAGTATTTTCTCAAAAGCAGTCTTCATGCTCTGACAGTAGGCCTCACATTATGGAAGATCATGTTGTTTCTCTACATCCATAAGTGCCAACATCCCATGATGATGATCTCCATAGAAATTGGAGATGAGATGGCCTCTTTCATGAGCATACTATTATTCATAACAGATATTCCTCTGTGCCATGGGATGTTTATGGATTCCCAGCAGTTAAGAGCAAATGTACAGTCCCACATAAGGTGCAAGCATGTCTCTTCAATCATGTCATTGCAAAGTACACATGATATATATATGAAATATGAAATGATTTCTTGTTCAACAAATTTCTAGTGTTGATTCTATCATGTAACACTAGCCATATGAATATCTTGTATCTGAGCATGCATGCACTCTGCGAAATGTGCTTGAATATGTGATGAATATATCCAGCAGGAAACATAGCTCTATATAGCTTACTGTCAGAGAAGTATGTAGTTCATTTCCGGATGCTCCAGGTGTTAGGTAAGATATCAATATGTATATCTGCCATCTGTATTTGCAATTGTTGCAACTGCTGAAAAGCTTATGTTGAAAGAGGGGTGTGAAACATCTCAATCAAATTGGTGTGAGATACACGTTGAGAGATGGTGATTGGTTCATCTCTGGTGAATGAGAAAAGTTGTGGGAACTTATTCTTCAGAATACCCTGTCCCCAATCATCATGCCACATCAGTATAGTGGTACCCGTAACAATAGTACAGGTAGGCATGCTCTTATATTGTGTAAGCAGTTTGCAGATGTTTTTCCACCAAAATGATCCAAGTGGTACCCGTAACAATAGTACCATCTGGATAATATGAGTTCCATATAAGCTGTACCCAAGGCCTTCAGTCTTGTTTATGAATTTGTGTACATGTTTCATGAGTAGGCATTTGTTATGGATGGTCAAATCCAGGACACTCAAACCTCCTTGTTCTTTGGGTTTGCAAACTTTATCCCATGCAATAAGTGCAGTACCCTTGTCCTCCATACCATATTTTCTTCAGAAATAGTGCTTGATATATTTGTTTATCTGTTCCATAACCCCCACTGGAGTAGCTAGTGAACTCATGTAAAATATGGGAAGACTGGTAAATACATATTAGATGAGAGTCAATTTCTCCCCATATGATAGAAGAGTAGAATAGCGAGAAAGTTTTCTATCAATTCGCTTGATGATACATATGAAATCATCCATTTTTGGCTTATTCAGTCTGAGTGGAAGTCCAAAACGTGTAAATGGGAAAGTACTTGTAACACTCTCATTGTCAGTGAACAGTAATCACCATTACTGTTGATCATTACTGTTCAAAACTTTTGTTTGATCAACTTGGTTCAGTTCAATTCAACTTCTCTTTTGATATTGTTGGAAGTCATGTGATCATGGACCTTGGTCAACTTGAATCCAAACAATCCCAAGCTCAAATTAAATACCCTTTGAATTGAATTCAAATCAATCTAGTTCAAAATGCCTTTGGTGGATTATTAAATAATAAAACCAAAGTGAAAAATAAACTTTCTCCAAAAATTGTGAAAATACTTTTATAAAATCACAAATATTCTGTGGACCAAATCCAAATGGGTTTGGGTATTTATTGAGTCATAGAAAATTCCAAACAATTCAAACAGTAGGTTAAAACCCTTACTTTGGGCATTTAATATTTAAAATAAATATCTAATGATTTTCTTTTGCTGTAAAAACTTTTGTGGCACTGCTATATACTGTTATTCCAATTTTTGAGGCACCTAACATATTTTACAAAAATGCCTAGGTTAGTAAAACAAATACAAAATACAGAAAACAAAAAGAAAAAATAAAATCAGAAAACAACCCAACTAAACTACGCCCATGGGCAATACCCCCTCCGGCCCACCGCAGCCCAGCCCACCCCACCCCTTGTCTTCTTCCTCCCACCTGCTCCCACCTGCTCCCGTACGACGGCCGCTATGGGCACGCCGCTGCCAGGCCGGCCCCGCCTCCACCTGCTCCCTCCCGGCGTCGACGCGATAAGGGCGACGCCCCCGACCCCCTGGACATCCTCCCCCTCCATTTCCCCTCCTCCTCTTCTTGCACGCCTCGGGGAAAATCCTCCCGAGCCGCCGCCGTTCACTGTCGTGGCCAACCGCGGCCAATCGACGATCTAGCCCAAGCCACCGTGTCCAGCGAGCTCGTCGTCGTCGACTTCATCTTCCCCGTGGAGGAATCGAACCCGGAGGCACCGCAACTCGTGAATTCTCCTTCGTCGTCTACCTCCAGCCGCCGGATCGCCGCCGAGTTCCTCCCGCACCGAGCCGTCCCCGAGCCCGCTGCCTCCCTCAACACGTCCCCAGTGAGCTTCTCAACCGTCGCCAACCGCCCTTTGAAGCCCGTAGGGTCCCAACGCGAAAGCCTCCTTTTGCTTGCTCCGGCCGCCGTGGTTCGTCGTCGTAGCCGTCGGCCTGGTCTGTCCCAGCTCACGCCAATGACACCCGCGTGCTCCCCATGGACCATAGGGTCGATCCCACCCCGTAGAGCGTTCGTTTTCTTCGCCTGTACCAAAGTGCCATTGGAGCCCGAGAACCCCCTCCGCCATTGTTGAGCTCGAGCTCGTGCCTGTCCACCCCAAGCCACCGCACCACCACCAAACTCCTCCCCGTGGTCGTCCGCGTCGATTGGTACCAGCCGCGCCTCCTCCCGTGCACCACAGCGAGGGCAGCATCAACCTCGCCGGCGTTCTGCCGCCGGCTAACCTCCGGTGAGGCTTCCCCTTGGGCCCCGCCTGTCGGGTTCTCTGTTAGAGGCTAATGAGTCACTAACAACCGGGCCCCACCTCCTGCTAATTATCTCTGTTGGGACTAACAGAAAAATAACCATTTGGTTCACTGACAGTGGGCCCTGGCCATTTAACTTAATTAAACAAGTTTAATTAGCACTGGAGTCAATGACACCTGGGCCCCCTTTGTCAGTTTGATTTTTTAAGAATTTAAAAGAAATTCCAGTGACTGACATGTGGGTCCAGAGGCTATTTCTGATTTAATAAAATGTTTTATAAATAAACAGAGGCTGACATGTGGGTCCCACATGTCAGGCACTGTTTTGGATAATGTTTTGGATAATGTTCTGGATAATGTTGAATAAATAATAAAAGAAATTTAAAAAATCATTTAAATAATTAAAACTTTGAAATTTAATAACTTTTAAACCGTAACTCGGATTCAAAAACTTTATACATGAAAATTGATCAGAAAAATATAACGAATACGAATACGCTATCCGTATGCATATCACACCCCTCTAACACAACGAACATCGAACCGTTCCCCCTTCGGACCGGTAGTCCGATAAATTGTCCGGTACTGTTAGAGTGCCCGGATGAATTTATTCCGAACACGAATGTTTCTCAGAATAGATCAACTAGCACGGATACACCCCCTTATGTTTTTCCGGTACCCACGACACCTCCGGCTTGATCCTTCCCCTCCGGTCACCCTGTCCGGTAATCATCCGGAGCCGGTAGTTCATCCTCAGATGAATTTCCGTTCCGAGCAATGTGCATTGCACTGCGTTAGAATACCGTTAACATTTCATCTATCATGTCATGCATCTGTTTGTATATGCTTGCTGTGTATTTACTGTTTCTTCCCCCCTTAATCTCCGGTAGACCCCGCTGCTGCCGTCGACTACACCGCTGCTGAGTACGACTACTTCGTCGACGACCCTACTACTACCGTCGAGCTTCCAGGCAAGCAAAACCATTCTCTTCCCCAGATATCGCCTATCTTTCCGTACATTTCTTGCACTAGGCATTGTTACTGCTGCTGCTACGTTACAATCCTATTCAATTGCATAGCCTGTTTTGTCGCCCCTTGTTGTACCTCCTTTATCCTATGCTGCCTATTATTATTATGCATTATTCAGCAGTGAGCCCTGCGCATTGTTAGATAGGATTAGATAGAGGGTCGTGGTCACTCAGGGGAGTGAACGCGGATACGATAATTATAAACTGCACAGGTACGGTACACGCAGACACCGTCTAAGGCCCCTATCTGGGTTATGCCTAGTCACCTCAAGTGTGAGCTATCAAGGAGTAATCCTTGTACTCCACTCGAGGCTGACTTTGTCTTACCGCCTTAGGGTCCTGAACAACGGTTGTCCTTCAGGTAAGAAGTCGGACGACCCAACGGTGCCCGCGAGAGGTATTGCGACGGGACGACAGGGAGGGTACGACCAGTGTACCGGTGTGCTTGGCCCTTGATCGTTGGCCGCGAGAGTTACCAACCCACGAAAGTCGAGCTCCTCCAGGAGCACACGCGAGACAAGGTAAGGAGACGGTTCACCTTGTGGGTAACCGCAGTGACTTGGTGGGACGACGGGGCAGGCACCGATGTACTGGTGGTCCTGGCTGCTGTCGTTGTCCGCGGGTCAGTTAAGTCGAGGCAATGATAACGGTTGTCACGCAGGTTAATTAAAATGCTAAATGGTTCGGCGGATGTCTTGAGTTGGCTATATGCCATGTACGCACTACCTACCCGTGGGAATTACGAGTTATGGGCTCCTCTGCTTCGTAGTGTCGTCCGAGGACTCTTCAGACGTCAGCAGTACTGCGGGATGATTGCCGGGAAGTGGTGTTGTCTTATTTGCTCGCGCGGTGATGTCTTATTTGGATTTGCTTTAACTTCACCGGCCAGTCACGCACCATGCAGGAGTACGTTCGGGTTGGGGTCCAAGGCCCGGCGTACTTAGGATTTAGACCGGCGGATGACCTCTCTGTTGAGTTTGAAAGATGGGCTATGAAGTGTCGGATAGCCTCGGTGGAGCGTTCCCTAACAAGGTTCCCGCCACCCTGGAGATCCGTGCGTGTAGCGTAACACAAGTGCACCCCTGCAGGGAAGATTAATCTATTCGGATAGCCGTGTCCACGGTAACAGGACGCTTTATGCTGAAACTGGATCTTACTACTAGAAACTATTATTATTAAACTGTATGGTTCCGGGTTTTCTTCCTCGCGGGGATGTCGAGGAGGTGAACTCGGAGGCATTGTTAATTATTACAACTTATTATTATACAGTGCTGCAGCAACTTCTGCTGCATTGTTACTTTATGCTTTATATAAACTGTTGGATGATTCTTACCTCATGCTGGAAGACATCGTCGGAAGATGCTAGTCTTCGATAGGCCTAGCTTCTTACCCTTGTTCTGGATTTCTGTCTTTTAGTCCACTATATACAGCCTCTTCTTTCCGTTGATACAATGCATAATGCTTAGTAGCGGACGTAAGACTCGCGGGTACACTAGATACTCACCTGCTTTATTTCCTTTACTGTTTTGCCTGATCGGCCGCTGCAGCCGGCGTTAGAGCCCAGGAGCAGGAGTACCCCGGAGGCGCCTACTACGACGTCGAGTTCCCCGTTGACCAGGAGTAGTTCGGTGGATCCCAGGCAGGAGGCCTCGCCTTTTCGATCTGTATCTCTGATGTGATTTGTGCTAGCCTTCTTAAGGCAAAACTTGACTAACTATGTCTGTAGTCATATATTATGGCTTGTATGACTTATGTATTCGGGTCCGCGTGACCCCCTCTATTGTAACATATTTGTTTATCCTTTTGTGTTTAGTGTTGTGCTGTGATATTATCACCGTGGCACCCTAATCTTAGTCGTGTACCCTGTGTGTATGATTACTGTACACGGATTGATTTTGGGGGCGTCACGGTACTAATGTTGCATCCCATGATATTTGCCAAGATCTCCAGCTTGTTCTATGAGGTATTAATAGGGACAATCATGGATTTGCTGAAGTTCATTATCATACCTATAAAAAGGTTGAATTGTTGTAGCAAGCATTCCAGTTGTTGCACTTGGTTTTCATCTGCTTTCATGATAAGCATCGTGTCATCTGTATACTAGATGACAGGGAAGTCATAGCTAGGGTGATGAGTCATAGGATAATGAATGATATTGTGATGCATTGCTTCATTAAGCATAGTTTCTAGGATATCAGTTGTGATGAAAAATAAGAGAGGTGCCAGTGGGTCACCTTGCCTAACCCCTCTTTTGCAGATAAGTTGTTTACCAGGAATGCCATTGAGTAGCACAAATGAAGACCTAGAATCTATCATGTCCATCCACATCATGCATTTTTCTCCAAAGCCTCTTGCAATCATCAAGTCTTTGATGGCTTCCTGTTCAATGATGTCAAATGCTTTCTCAAAGTCCAGTTTGATGATCAATAATTCTTGTCCAGATGAATGGCATTGATGAAGAAATTCATATGCCCAGGCAATACAGTCTTGAATAGATATGCTATTCAAGAATCCATGTTGGTTAGGATGAACCATCTTCAATATGGTTCTCTAAGTCTATTAGCCAGAAGTTTGGCGATAATTTTAATAGAACAATTTATAAGATATATGGGCCTGAAATCAGCAGCAGCAGTGGGAGAGTCCTTCTTAGGAATAAGTGCTACGAATGATGCATTAATGCCATGCAGTTTGATTCTGCCATGATAAAAATCATCAATAAGGACATAGATGTCTTCAGCAATAATATTCCTATATTTTGTAATGAAATTGGTATTGAAACCATCAGGTCTAGGAACTTTTTCATTGTGCAATTCCTTAGTAGTCATGTCAATCTCTTCTTTTGTAAATGGTACTTCCAGTTCCGGAAGTTGAATGTTCCTTGTAATGAGATCAGTGATACATAGTGTATAAAATGTGGGGAGGGTTGTACTCAGTCTGTTCTTGAATGCTTGCCAAAGAAGATGTGCTTTAGCTTGATGACCAGTATAGGCTATATCATTTTCATCCTTCAAGCTAGTAATATGATTGACTCTATATTTGATGGTTGCTTTGGCTTGATTCTTTTTGGAATTAGCCTCTTCAAATTTGACCCATCTAATAGTTGCCCTCTGCTTGCAGTATATCATCTGTAATTTTAGAAGTTTAATCAAACGATCATTTAATATGTTCCTACCATTCCATTCAACATCTGAAAGATTTCTGTATTCTTCAATGATATCAAACATATGAGATTTGTCAAGTACATTTCTAATGTTAACAAAAATACATACAAAAAATATGTACTTGCTCGGATCCATATTACTTGTCCTAAAATTGATGTATCTATAACTAAAATACATCTAGATACATCCATTTTAAGACAAGTAATATGGATCGGAGGGAGTATTATTTTTTGAAATTTACTGTTCATACGTAAAGCGTGTGCTCCCCAGAGCCGAGAACAGCCATCTGGACGAAAGATTATTTCTTTAGGAATGCCCTAACATGGGTGCATCTGATGCAGCTCCTCGGGACGATAGGACACGTTCATGTTCCCCAGACCCTCCCCTCGTGGAGATCCTGGACCTATTGTAATTTGTAACCGAATCCATCTTCCACGGAATCGGATGACCAGGTGCACTTCATTCGGCACCTGGCTTCTCTATGCGCGCGTCGGCTACAATCTTCTCCATCGATTATCTCGCCAGCGATTAGCCAAGTGATTAAACAAGTGCAAATCATTGATCAAGTTGGTCATTAGAGAAAATCGCAGCGCGGCAGCTTTGCCTTAATCTATCCGCCAGTAGCCGTATTATATCGGCAAGACGACAATGGAACGATCCTATGCTTGCTGGATTTGATTCGTCCGTCGCGCTGTTAAATCCGTTTCTGATTAGCTGGATTATGCTACTAGTAAAAATGATGGCATTAGATAACATCATGGCCTTAATTTTTACGGGGCATAGCCTTTTTTCAATTCTAACAAGCTCATTTTTTCTTGCGCGCTTCTCATAAATTTTCAGGAATCCTATACTAGAGGGAAATTGTGTGTTGAACTTTTTATTTTGTTAGGTCCTCGAAGTGAAAGGTCTTTCGAGTCGAAGGAAATTAAAATGGCTGGAAATTAAGGATGCGTAGACTTGGAAAACTTAGCAGCCGGATCAAACTCGGCCGGCACAGAATCGCTTTCCTTGTCGTCTTGCCGATATAATATGCAGACTGGCAGGCTCGTTGTGCTTCTCAAGACTCCACTTGACTTTGTTGCAGATTGTCTATCTCGCTAAAGGCCAGGTTAGCTTTCCCTAATGACCAAGTTGATCCACTATTCGTACTCTAAACCTCGCGGGGCGATGCGCTGGCAAGGAACGGGGGGGGGGGGGGGTGTTATTAGTGAGTACTACCCAATTTTAATAGATCATCAGATCGTTCATACTTCTTCGTTTTGCAAACTTGCTTCCTTTGGTTTGGAGGAATTATTTAGAAATTTCATAGGATAGGAATCTTGTAGGAAAAAAAATCTTTTAGAGCCCTTTGGTTTGTAGGAATAAAATGTTATTTCTATGGAGGAATTCTTTCTATCCTCCACATTTCATAGGAAAACAAACATTAGCCTACACTCAATGGAAAAAAATCCTATGATATGAACCAAAGAGCACCTCCTTTCCTTTTCCTATGCATAGGATTTGAGAAACATGTCATCCCATTTCCTATAGTTTTTCTATTTCTACGATTTTCCTATCGTATGAACCAAAGGAGGCCTCATCCTATATATTCCCTCGAAAAGAAACTTTCATGCTATATATCTTTCTTTTTAAAGTCCCTAGCCTTTTTAACAGGAGGAAGTTTTTTTGGTGGAGGTGGATGTACCAACAAATTATGCACTAAAACTTAAGGTAAGAGTGAGCAATAAATGGTACCGTAGAATTTAGCCAATATTGATATATGGTAGTGCAAATAGATCATAAATCCATATTAATTATATTGAATTCAAACACTTATTACTAATATTTTACTTTGAGAAATAGCATGTACTCCCTCCGATCCATAATAAGTGTCGCTCATCTAGTACAAAGTTTGTACTAGCTTAGTACAAAATGTGCGAAACTTATTATGGATCGGAGGGAGTAACTTATGTATCACTAGGAGAGTGTTTGACGGGAGCGGTTACCCGTTACGCATTTCGATCCATCCTACACAAGGATTTGCCTACGAAAGTCAATTCAACTCGATTGATTCAAGTGATATATATAGTTTGTTCACAATTATTATTTTTGTTTTTTAATACTGAAAATAAGCACCAACATACATAATTTATCACTAATTTGCACAAACTTGTTTACTAACAAAAGCACCATTATTAGTCTAATACCTCAAAACTATTGTAAACATAATATCTTTAAATTTAGGGTTTTCTATTCTGGTGCCCCTCCTTCCTTAGTTTTGATGATTTTTCCCAAGCAAACTAACTTTGCTCAGTTTTGTTCCTCCCCCGCTCTCTCCATTCTCACAAAATCCCAAACGGAGCCTTGCCGTCCGGTCAAAGTAGTCGATCGTTACCTGCTCAGTTACTGACTAGTAGGCCGCATTTGATGGTGGGTCGTGTATGACAGTGGGCCTCTGATGGGTGCGGATAACACCTCCTCGTTGGTTACTCCAAGTGAAAGGTTATGATGAAGACAGTAGAAAATTTCCCTTCGGTGAAGATACCGAGATTTATGTCACCAATAGGATTCCAAACATAACTGGAAGGTGGCAAACAAGCAACGGCGCCAAAAATTAACTGGTCTGGGCCTGCACATAAGACATAAATAACTTTGCCCCAACGAGTACAGAGAGGTTGTCAATCTCTCTGGCCATCCTGTTTACAAAGGGTTAAATGCAGGAGATAGTAAAGTGTAATTGAAAGAAAAAGTAAAGCAATAAAAATAGCAGTGTAAAATTATGATGAGAATATGGACCAGTCATCATGGCGCTCACTAGTCATCTATGATGGGTGAACAAATTACAGTTGTGCAATTAACAGAATTATAAATGCACCGCAATGCTAATTATGCTAGCAGAGAGTGCAAGGTTCAATCGTATGGGAAACACCAAGACAAGTAGATCGTTTATTCATCAGCATCTACTTACTAATCATACACATTGAGATATCTATCCAGAAATTTCGTTGGTATTAATAAGTTGCGACCAACAATCATATGTAGCAAAGCCAAAGCAACGGAGAACTACATTAACATTCTATGCGTAATGTAAGAAATCCTTATGACAAGCAGTCACAAGCACCACTGTTTTATCACTAATGGCAACAACACATTCCCTAGTTCCATATTTCTATCACTCAAGCCGGATCTCAGGAGCGATGAACCCATTATCTAACATAACGCTCCCTCTTGGAGTTACAATCTATTACTTGGCCAAAGCAATAAGTTACAATGGAGAACATGCATGACTACTCAAGAACACAATATAAAACAGATCAAAATATATTACTTCCATAATCTGAACAGAATGTCACAATCCATCGGATATCAACAAACACAACATAACAACATAGAAACTATAACATATATGCCTTGATCAAGATAGACAGCTGTAACACCCCGGGTGTCACACTACAGTAATCACTTTTACTGTTGCCACGTCACCATGATTAGGCATGTGATGATCACCCTTGATCATGGCTTGTTCAAATTCAACCCGAGTAAACATTTCCAAAACAAAGTGATAACTCAACTTCAACCAAAAATGCAAATGCCAGTCAAGGTAAAACTTTTCAAAACAACTTATATAGAATTGTCCCTAATATAGTTAGTGATCCCACAACAATTAAAATAAATAAAACCAACAACTTCTAAATACTAAATTGCCCCGGAAATTGAAATAAAGGTGGAAATTATAGTTAAACCAAAAATGATGAAACCAATTATATTAAATGCAAAAATGTATGTAAGTCATAATAAAATAGAAATGGGAATTTATTAAAGTGTTTTACTAATTTAAACAATTCAAACGGTGCTAAATAACCCCATTTAAATCCCTATTAAAATAAAACAATAATGCAAATTATTTTATTAAATACCCAAACTTTTTCTAGCATCACTTTATGTTACTCCCTCCGATCCATAAAAAGTGTCACACATTTTGTACTAAGTTAGTACAAACTTTGTATTAAGTGGGCGACACTTTTTATGGATCGGAGGGAGTACAAAACTAATTTTGGTACTGGTTGCATGTTTTATAAAAATTTAATGGTTGATAAGTAAAATAGAACAGATTAAATCGAATAATAGGATATGCAAAATTGGAAAACATCTAGAGCTCGCCCGGTGCGAACCCAACAAGGCCCAATCGGCCGGCCCAACCCCCCTGGCCCGGCCCACCCCGCCTCCTTCTCCCTCCTCCCCTCTCTCTCCTTGCGTCTCGGCAGCACGTCCGCCATGGACGAGATGCGCCGCGCGATGAGCGACAGCGGCGCCCTCTGTATCCATGGACGACTACAAGACCAGGTCCCCGAGCCCCCACCCCCCGGAACCCTAGGACCTCTCCCTCCTGAGTTTCCCCCTCCCTCGCGTCGTGATCGTCCTACTTGTTCCCGTCCAGCCCGCCATGGTCACCCTCCGGTGAACCCGCGCGACCAACTGCCCCGCCGCGTCGCTCCTCGTTGTCCAGCAGCCTCCTCGGGGTCGTCCACGCCCTCACGATCGAGGAATTGAGCCGGGATGGCCCACGGACGCCGCCCCCACTTCCTCCCTGCCGCAGACCACCACCGCTCGCCGACGTCGATTCGTGTCTCCCCTACGCTCCCGTTGAACCATGAAGCCTCCGTCAGCCTGCCAGGTGAGCTCCACCCCCTTCCCCAGTTGAATTGGACGCCCCCGTCGTCGTTTGGCGCGAGATAGTGCTCCGGCCGCCGCAGTCGGCCTACGCGGGTGAGCGCGTGCTCGCTGCTGCTACTCGCCGAGCTCGGCCGTGCCCCGTGCGCGCGCTCACCGTCTGCGGGGCACGCCCGGGACATGCAAGAAGCCCCTCCTAGCCATGCCCCCACCGCGCCTCGGACGTCAGCCATGGGACGCCTCTCTCCCACTCCGGCCATGCTCCACTCGCCGCGACTTTGCCCCATGCCCAGCGTGCCGTGGAATCGCCTCGCGCATGCCCTCACATCGCACATCACCTCTCACCGTGCTCCCCCCTCGCCGGAGTTGGCTGCGACGGCCACAGCGCCGTGCCCGGCTCGACGCCGGCGTGCCCTTGCGTGGCGCAGTGGATTGACCCGATGATAGTGACCCATGTCCCCTGTTAATTAAACCTGAGATTGTTAACTAATAAAAATGATTGGATTAACCCATTTGTATGACCTGTGGGCCCTGACAGATTAATCCATGTTAATGAAAACTATTAAGTTAACTTAATTCTCCCTAAGTATATGACATGTGGGTCCCAGCCTCATTTAATACCAGATTAAATAAAGTGTTTAAATAAACAATGTGTCAATGACACCTGTGCCCCACTGCCTATTTAGTTTTAAATAAATAGAGTCATTAGCTATTGTCTATGACATGTGGGCCACCCCTCCTGTTTATTATTTAAAAGGTAGTTAAATGTTTTTATTTTTAAATGTGAGGCTAACATGTGGGACCCACTGGTCAATAGCTCCCACCTATCATGGTTGACCAGTCGACTACTTGTGGATAATGTTGCTATTTTATTAATAAAATAAATCCAGGAAATGATTTAAAATTAATTTAAACTTCAAAAGTTAATATCTTTTAAACTGTAAATCAGATGGAAAAACTTTATACATGAAACTTGATTAGAAAAATATAACGGTTAAGAATACGCTACCCGTATGTCCACCAGCCCCCTCTAGCATACCGAACCCGAGACTTTCCCCCTCCGGATCGTCTGTCCGGTAATTACCCGGAGCCGGTAAAATTATCGGTGGAATTCCCGTTTCATCTGCAATGTGTATCACCACGCTAGTTCACCCCTAGCTTAACGTTTGCCGTGTCTTGTATTTGTATTGCTATTGTTGCCGGATATATATTGTTTCTCCCCCCCCTCTTATTGTCCGGTAGTCCCGACGACCGATGCCGATGCCCCTGTGATCGACTACGTCGACGACGACCCTACCCCTATTGTCGAGCTTCCAGGGAAGCAGAACCATTCTCTTCCCCAGATATCGCCTATCTTTTCCGTACATTTCTTGCACTAGGCATTGTTACAGCTGCTGCTACGATTACAATCATATTCAATTGCATAGCCTATTTTTGTCGCCCCTTGATGTACCTTCCTTTATCTTATGCTGCCTATAAATATATATATATTATTCAACAATGAGCCCTGTGAATTGTCAGCTAGGATTAGATAGCGGGCCGTGATCACTCTGGTGAGTGAACACGAATACAATATTATAACTGCTACATGTACTGTACAATGCAGACACCGCCTAAGGCCCCCTATCTCGGCTCTGCCGAGCCATCATCGAGTGGAGCTACCGAGGAGTAATCCTCGTACTCCACTCATTGCTGACTCTGTATAGCCGCTCTAGGTACCTGAGCAACGGTTGTCCTTAAAGGTAAGAGTCGGGCGACCCAACGGTGCATGCGAGCGGTATTGCGTTGGGAACGACAGGGAGGGTACGACCGACGTTACTGGCGTGCTTGGCCCCTGCTCGTATCACGCGAGAGTTACCAAACCACGAAAGTCAAGCTCTACCAAGAGCACACACGAGATAAGGTAAGGAGTCGGTTCACCTTGTTGGTAACCGCAGAGACTTGGTGGGACGACAGGGCAGGCACCGATGTACTGGTGGTCCTGACTGTTGTCGTTGTCCGCGGGTCAGTTAAGTCGAGGCAACGATAACGGTTGTCACGCAGGTTAATTAAAATGCTAAATGGTTCGGTGGATGACTTGAGAGACCCGTTGGTCTGTACGCACTACCTACATGTGGGATTAGGGTGTGGGCCCTCCGCGTCGTAGTTTCGTCCGAAAGCTCTTCTGACGTCAGCAGTACTGCGGCCTGATTGCCGGGAAGTGGTGTCTTTTTCGTCCGGACGGTGTATTTGGATTTACTTTTGCTTCACCGGCCAGACTCGCACCATGCAGGAGCGTGCAAGGGTGAGGGACCTAGACCCCTTGGTGCATAGGATATAGTTCGGCGGATGGCCTCTTTCTTGAGCCTAGGATGGGCTGCGCCGTGTCGGATAGCTTTGATGGAGCGTTCCCTAACAAGGTTCCCGCCACCCTGGAGATCCGAGCGTGCAGGCTGAACAGTAGTGCACCCCTGCAGGGAGTTTAATCTATTCGAATAGCCATGTCCACGATAACAGGACGCTTTATGCTGAAGCTGGACCTTACCACTACAAACTACTACTATTAAACTGTATGGTTCCGTGTTTTCTTCCTCGCTGGGAAGTCGAGGAGGGGAACTCGGAGGCATTATTATTATTAATCATTACAACTTACTATTATACAATGCTGCAGCAACTTCTGTTGCATTGTTATTACATTCCTGTTATTGAACTGTTGGTTGTTCTCTTCTTGTGCTGCAAGACTCGTCAGAAGATGCTAGTCTTCGATAGGCCTAGCTTCTTACCCTTATTCTGATTTCAATCTTGCAGTCCACTATATACAACATCCCCTTTCCATTTGATAGAAATGCATAAATGCTTAGTAGCAGACGTAAGACTCGCGGGTATACTAGATACTCACCCTTGCTTTATTTCCCCCTTTTTTGTTTTGCCTGATCGGCCGCTGCAGTCGACGTTGGAGCCTTGGAGTCCAGGAGCAGGAGATCCCCGATGTCGACCACCGCAACATGAAGATCCCCGATGCCTTCTACGACGTCGAGTTTCCCGTTGACCAGGAGTAGTTCGGAGGTTCCTAGGCAGGAGGCCTCGCCTTTTCGATCGTTGTTGTTATTTGTGCTAGCCTTCTTAAGGCAACCTTGTATTCTTGTGTCTGTACTCAGATACTATTGCTTCCGCTAACTTTGTGCTCTCGAGCTGTTGTATTCGAGCCCTCGTGGCCCCTGGCTTGTATTAAACAACTTGTATTATTTTATTTGTAGAGTTGTGTTGTGATATCTTACCGTGAGTCCCTGATCTCGATCGTGTACCTTGCGTGTATGATTACTGTACACAGTCTTATTTTGGGGGCGTCACAAGTTGGTATCAGAGCCGACTGCTTGTAGGACACCCCTTCCAACTCCTTGGTCGAAGTCGAGTCTAGTCTTTGCAAAACTACTTTACTAACAGTGTCGTGTGGCTTATCGGCGCACGTTCCCAACTGGGTGGTATTGAGATCTTTTTTCTCCGTACCTTTAACTCTCGGATTCTACTCTCTTATCCTTTCGGGTAAAATTTTGCCAACTATGACATTAGGTTCTCGTGACTACTTTCCTTCTGTAGTGCCCCTCATCGCATATGATCACCGGATTCACCAGAAGATCCCGAAGATGCTCTCCGATAAATTGCCGAGACCCTGTGTGTCCATCGCCCTTGCTATCCCCTGCCACCGATAAGTGTGTATGGATAATTACCTATATTTTTCGATCATACATTCAATTCCAGTTGCTCTTGTGTTCACAAGATGCATCGAAATACCTTCCGTTGTTTCGGGAATCCTTTGAACCTACTTCCTTGCAGCTTCTTTTCACCCTGCGGATAATTCCTCACGTTTAACGAGGATCCGTTCATCCTAAGTGGTTCCCGTGATTCCCAAAATACTTTGAAATACTATTCGATCTCGTGGCAATCCTCGGCAGCCTACTGCTTCGGAGATTCTTCTTACCTGCTTGCACTATGATTAATCCCGTTTGTCTTGTAGTCTTTGATGACCTCCCTTGGCATTGCCATTCCGATCTGTTGAATCATGGTATGTGCTAGTGCACACAATCATCAGTTGATCCCTATGAATCCATTCTTCTGGCTCAGACGACATTCCGGACATGAGCTGGTTCTCGGTAAATCAAACCTTAATTGATTAACCGTCAAGCTTGTATTCAACTTATTCATGTTTGATCGATGTATCTGAATCTGATACACTGATATGGAAGTCATAATTCCTTTGTACTTGAGCATCGAATTATTCCGATGATTCTATCTCCAATGCTTTGGCCTTATTTCTTCTTATGGTTGAGTACCGATACTCACACCAGACTCTCTGTACACCACCTGACCTTTTGTGTGGATTACTACCTACGGTCCCCTTGTGCCCTAAGTCATTCATGAATTTTCCCTGATATCAGATGCCTCTGGCGAATGATATCATCTACTCGGTTTCGTTAGCCTTCTGCTTTCGAACTGGCATCCCTCGCTTATGATGTTTGTTGTATGGGTTTCAAAATGCTTCGATGGGTTAACCCTATGCTTCCCCTAATCTGTATGAACCCAAACTTTATGCGGGTTATACTCTATTGGCCTTCCGTCAGATGAGCTTGCAATCCTACCACATCCCTAAAAGCGAGAAATGAATGAAAGGCTATGCATTGAAGAAGTGGGAGTCGACCCTGGACCTTCGTGTTCATGCCCATGGATACTATGTAGAACTTATCATGAAAGCTTCTCGTAAAGATAATTAACCCCCTTGGTATAAATTCTTCTACACCTGTGATCCACCATTCTACCTTCGAGTATTACCCCTGGTATCTCGAGGATATCATGCCTTTGCACTACGTCTTATGAATTGTGATGAAACAATGCCTATCCCTGTCATAGCCATTTCATGGTTCTGGGTTGTCGTCAACCGGGAACATCGAATACTTTTGCTTCACCATTCCTTTTGCTTGATGTCTCCATTGTTCAATTGTATTTTCTTGAAACTTTTTGACATGATGTGTCATGGTCATCATCGACATCTTGGCTTCTACCAAGTGTCAATTTAATTCATTGTGGGAAATACCATTCTTTCCCCTCGATGATTTGTGACATCTTTGACACCCCCCTTTGACTCCGTGCCAATACAAACTTGGTCATGTATATCTTGCTCTGCTTTCCCTTGGGAAAGATATACCCCTGATACTTGTGTATAATCACATTTTCCTTTCCATTGGTCTGTTTAACCTTTCTTTGAAAATAAATTATCCGAGCAGTGATGATTCCCTGCTGATGTAAACACCTCGGTGTACTACTTTGTCCGTACAACTTGTTACTACTGTTGATAACATTTCGGTAACCATCGATGGACGAGAACTTTGCCTATTGGTCTGCCTCGTCTTAACGAGTAGGAAAATGGTTCTCTTTGTCCCTCGCCCTTGGTACCGACGTTGTTGCCGACATAGCTAACAAGCTGTTCTCTGACTTACCTTGCAACTTGATCGCTTTGTTTGTCACCACCCTCCTTATTCAATGTGGGTCCATAACCCACAGTTCCACGGGATCGAAACCTGACTCTTTTGTACCTTCCTGTCCTCGAGGTTATTCCTATTGCTTGACCTCGTATGCAACTCACGAGTCCTCTACTTTGTGATATTCAGTTAGATATCAGACTCAATGCTTAGCCTGATGCTCTGGAACCCTTTTCATCCTCCGTTATCATCGACAAATGCTTGCATATCCTCTTGAAAACTTATCATGCCTTCTTTTGTTTCTCTCGATGTATCTCCCTGAGTTTAACTCGTGGGATACTTTGTGTCTTATCCCCTGGGATAATTACCGGATGCCCACCCTCCCATACATCCGTCTTTATAATTTACACCCCTACCCTTGTCGTAAGTACGATGAAGACCCTGAAAGAAGGATGGCAACTTCTAGAGATGCACCGATGCAGAAGAAATGAAGACATCAACGTGAAGGATTATCTTCTTCGAGAAGGAAAACAAGACCCATAAGATTCGTTAGAATACGAAACCAAAGCTTACCCCTTCCACTACCTTTTAATTCTCGGGACGAGAATTATTTGTAGTGGGGGAGATTTTTAACACCCCGGATGTCACACTACAGTAATCGCTTTTAATGTTGCCCCGTCACCATGATTAGGCATGTGATGATCACCCTTGATCATGGCTTGTTCAAATTCAACACGAGTAAACATTTCCAAAACAAAGTGATAACTCAACTTCAACCAAAAATGCAAATGCCAGTCAAGGTAAAACTTTTCAAAAAACCTTATATAGAATTGTCCCTAATATAGTTAGTGATCCCACAACAATTAAAATAAATAAAACCAACAACTTCTAAATACTAAATTGCCCCGGAAATTGAAATAAAGGTGGAAATTATAGTTAAACCAAAAATGATGAAACCAATTATATTAAATGCCAAAATGTCTCTAAGTCATAATAAAATAGAAATGGGAATTTATTAAAGTGTTTTAGTAATTTAAATAATTCAAACGGTGCTAAATAACCCCATTTAATCCCTATTAAAATAAAAAAATAATGCAAATTATTTTATTAAATACCCAAACTTTTTGTAGCATCACTGTATGTTACAAAAGTAATTTTGGTACTGGTTGCATGTTTTATAAAAATTTAATGGTTGATAAGTAAAATAGAACAGATTAAATAGAATAATAGGAAATGCAAAATTTGAAAACATCTAAAGCTCGCCCGGTGCGAACCCAACCAGGCCCAACCCCCTGGCCCAGCCCACCCCGTCTCCTTCTCCCTCCTCCCCTCTCTCTCCTTGCGTGTCGGCAGCACGCCCGCCATGGACGAGATGCGCCGCGCGATGAGCGACAGCGGCACCCCCCTGTAGCCATGGACGACTACAAGACCAGGTCCCCGAGCCACCCCCCTGGAACCCTAGGACCTCTCCCTCCCCAGTTTCCCCCTCCCTCGCATCACCATCGTCCTACTTGTTCCCGTCCAGCCCTCCATGGTCGCCCTCCGGTGAACCCGCGCGGCCAACGGCCCCGCCGCGCCGCTCCTCGTTGTCTAGCAGCCTCCTCGGGGTCGTCCACGCCCTCACACTCGAGGAATTAAGCCGGGATGTCCCACGGACGCCGCCCCCACTTCCTCCCTGTGATGCCCCCAAAATCAGACCGTGTACAGTAATCATACACGCAAGGTACACGATCGAGATTAGGGACTCACGGTGAGATATCACAACACAACTCTACAAATAAAAGAATAATACAAGCTGTTTAATACAAGCCAGGGGCCACGAGGGCTCGAATACAACAGCTCGAGAGCAGAAAGTTAGCGGAAGCAATAGTATCTGAGTACAGACACAAGAATACAAGGTTGCCTTAAGAAGGCTAGCACAAATAACAACAGATCGAAAAGGCGAGGCCTTCTGCCTGGGAACCTCCAAACTACTCCTGGTCAACGGGGAACTCGCCGTCGTAGAAGGCATCAGGGATCTTCACGTTGCGGTGGTCGGCATCGGGGATCTCCTGCTCCTGGACTCCAAGGCTCCAACGTCGACTGCAGCGGACGATCAGGCAAAACAAAAAGGATAAAAAAGCAAAGGTGAGTATCTAGCATACCCGCGAGTCTTACGTCCGCTACTAAGCATTATGCATTGTATCAAATGGAAAGGGGAGGTTGTATATAGTGGACTGCAAGGTAGAAATCAGAATAAGGGTAAGAAGCTAGGCCTATCGAAGACTAGCATCTTCTGACGTGTCTTGCAGCATGAGAAGAGAAACAGCCAACAATTTAATAGCATGAATGTAATAACAATGGAGCAGAAGTTGCTGCAGCATTGTATAATAGTAAGTTGTAATGATTATTAATAATATATGCCTCCGAGTTCCCCTCCTCGACTACCCTGCGAGGAAGAAAACCCGGAACCAACAGTTTAATAGTAGTAGTTTGTAGTGGTAAGATCCAGCTTCAGCATAAAGCGTCCTGTTACCATGGACACGGCTATTCGAATAGATTAAACTCCCTGCAGGGGTGCACTACTGTTCAGCCTGCACGCTCGGATCTCCAGGGTGGCGTACACCTTGTTAGGGAATGCCCCACCGAGGCTATCCGACACATCGCAGTTCATCCTAGGCTCAGCAGAGAGGCCATCCGCCGGACTATATCCTATGCGCCAAGGGGTCTAGGACCCTCACCCTTGCACGCTCCTGCGCATTGCGTGGCTGTCCGGTGAAGCGAAAGCAAATCCAAAAACACACCGTCCGGACGAAGAAGACACTACTTCCTTGCGCAGGCTGCGGTACGGCTGACGTCTGAAGAGCTTTCGGACAAACTACGACGCATGGGAGCCCGTAACTCCTTATCCCACGTGAAGGTAGTGCGTACAGGTCTTTGCGGCCTCTCAAGTCATCCACTGAACCATTTAGCATTTTAATTAACCCGCGTGACAAACGTTATCGTTGCCTCGACTTAACTGACCCGCGGACAACGAGAGCAGTCAGGACCACCAGTACATCGGTGCCTGCCCTGTCGTCCCACCAAGTCTCTGCGGTTACCAACACGGTGAAGCTTCTCCTTATCTTGTCTCGCGTGTGCTCTTGGTAGAGCTCGACTTTTCGTGGTTTGGTAACTCTCGCGAGATACGAGCAGGGGCCAAGCACGCCAGTAACGTCGGTCGTACCCTCCCTGTCGCTGCCGACAATATACCGCTCGCGGGCACCGTTGGGTCGCCCGACTTCTTACCTTAAGGACACCAGTTGGTTCGAGTGCCGACCATTAAGTGAAACCAGGAGGTATCACCTTCGATGGCACACTTAAAGAGGTTTGAAAGAGACATCAACGGAATGAACAAAAGAGGTAAACCTCGTATCATCCCAGTGATGCTACGCTACTGAGCCGACAAGAGTGAAATACGAGTTCGTCCACTCGTAAGTCAAACTCGAAGTGACTCGGCAGAGTTTCGCCGTTGTAGGTTCCCTAGGGCGTCTGCATTGATCCGTACCTGTTGCAGTTGTATATATTTTGTATCCGCGTCACTCCCCCGATTGGCCACGGCCCACTATCTAATCCTAGCTAACAATGCGCAGGGCTCACTTCTGAATATAATATATAGATATAGCAGGCATCATAGGATAAGGAAGGTACAACAAGGGGCGAAAAAATCAGGCTATGCAATTTAATAGGATTGTAACATAGAAGCAGCAGTAACAATGCCTAGTGCAAGAAAGTACGGAAAGGTAGGCAATATCTGGGGAAGAGAATGGCTCTGCTTGCCTGGAAGCTCGCGGGTAGGGGCAGGGTCGTCAACGAAGTAGTCATATCCAGCAGCGATGTAGTCGGCGATAGGAGCGTGGTCTACCGGAGAATAAAGGGGGGGGGGGGAGAAACAATAAATACAGAACAATAATAGCAATACAAATACAATACATGGCAAATGCAAAGTTAACGGTGTTCTAAAGCAGTGCAAGGTGTATTGCTCGGAGCGGGAATTCATCCGGGGATGAACTACCGGCTCCAGGTGATTACCGACAGACGGTCCGGAGGGGGAAGGTTCCATGTATGTAGTGTTAGAGACATCTAACAGACATGAGGATAGTGTATCCGTGATCGTTGATGCATTCCAAATAACTTTTATGTTCAGAATAAATTCATCCGGATACTTTAACAGTACCGGACAAATCATCGGACAGACAATCCAGAGGGGGAAAGTCTCGGGTTTGGTATGTTAGAGGGGTGCGGTGGGGGTATGGGTAGAGTAATTGTATTCGTTATATTTTTCTGATCAACTTTCATGTATAAAGTTTTTGAATCTGACTTACGGTTTAAAAGATAATGAATTTCCAAATTTAAATCATTTTATAACATTTTCTGGATTATTTTTATTATTAAAATCCAACATTATCCATAGAGGGGTTGACTGGTCAACTAACATGTGGGGCCTACTGACCAGTGGGTCCCACATGTCATACACATTATTTAATAAAAATGTTTTAATTATACCTAATATTCCAGTAGGCCCACATGTCATACTCTCATTTAAAGCAAAAATCATTTTAATTATTAAAATGACAGTGGGACCGAGGTGTCATAGGTACAAAAACATAATTAGTTAATCTAATTAACCCAGGGGGTTATCTTAATGGTCTGGACCCACATGTCAGTGGGCCAACTCTTAATACCATTTTATTTAGCTTAATAGGGGCCTGGGACCCAATTGTCATTGGGTGATTAGATGGTTAGTGGCTTAACAGGGGGGGTAGCGTACGGGCTAACCCAGCCATGCCTTCACCGGCGGCGAGCAGGAGCACGGCGGGAGCACACCGGGGCGCCTCTGGCGACCAAATTCGCGACGGAGGGCGAGGATCGGATGCGGGAGGAGCCGCCCGTCGACCAGTGATGGAGGAGGCTGCAGGGGAGGCCGAGGTCGTCGACAATGGAGAGCACGGCGGCGGCAGCGTACGGGCCAATGGAAATCAGCGAAACAAGGCAAGAACACGAGGGTTTCCTGGCCAAATCGAACATACGGACCACGTGCAGCATGTTGGTGCTAGTGGCGCAAGCTGAAGCACACGGGGGCAAGCACACGGACGTCCATGGCGGCGCCGAGCTCGGCTCCCATGGCACAACCATCTAGAGAGGGAAGGGGGAGCCGCCACAGTAGTATATGGTAGACTAGCTCACCGAGATCGCGTAGAGGTGGGCAGCATGCGCGATGGAGGTGTGGGGTGGACGGAATTCATCGTTGACGCTCGCAGATGCAGTAAAGGGGGGAGTCGATTGTGTCGTCGATGAGGCGCCCCGGGTCGAATTCCTCTGCGTGGAGAAGATGACGATGGAGGCGAAGCTACTCGACACCTCAACCGGGGTTGGGAGGGACGGTGGCCGCGTGAGTTCAGTGGGGCATCCATGGAGGCGCTCGGGCCAGAGGAAGAAGGAATGGAGCTCGGGGTGGGGGATCGGGGGGCTAGGGTTTGACCACAGGGTGTGGGGGTTGATATACGCGAGGGGGGCCAGCGGATGCTCGACAGCGCGCATCAGGCGCCGTGGACGGCCATGGCGTCGGCCACGCATGTCAAGTGAGCAGTAGGCAGGAGGAAGAAGGGGGTGCGGGTGGGCTGGGTTGGGCTTCGCCCCGGGCGTTTTATAGCATTTTGCAATTTCCTTTTTCTTTTATTTTCTGCGTATTATTTGTTTGTGCAGCTTTGGCATTTTTGTAAAATGTACGACCTGGCCCATAATTAGTAAGGCATATTTCTAGAGTTCCACAAAAAGTTTAGGGTTTTTCTAAACTCTTTTGATATTTATTTCTATTAAGCAATTGGCAAATAGTGTTGTTTTGGTTTGTGTATGAATTGATTGAATTTTCCAAAGGCATAATAAATACTCCAAGTTGGTTTACAATGGTCCACTGAATATTGTGGATTTAACAAAAGTGGTTTCATAATTTTAGGACAAAGTTTAATTTTGCACTTTATTTTTAATATTCTCGAAAGGCATTTTGGGCTTAGCTTTTGATTTCAACACGAGTGGTTGGACTTGTGATGAATCAGGATGATCCAGGCCCATGGCCACATTGCTATTAACAATATCAAAAGGGCAATTTGAATTTGAACTGACCCAAGTTGATCAAAGAAAAATTAGGAACAGTAATGATCCACAGTAATTGTGATTACTGTTCATTGACAGTGAGAGTGTTACACTCCCCGCCGCGGACCACCACCACTCGCCGGCGTCAATTCGCGTCTCCCATGCGCTCCCATTGAACCATGAAACCTCCGTGAGCCTGCCAGGTGAGCTCCACCCCCTTCCCCTGTTGAATTGGACGTCCCCGTCGTCGTTTGGCACGAGATAGTGCTCCGGCCGCCACGGTCGGTCTACGTGGGTGACCGCGTTCTCGCTGCTGCTACTCGCCGCGCTCGGCCGCTCCCGTGGCACGCTCACCGCCTGCGGGGCATGCCCGGGACACGCAAGAAGCTCCTCCTAGCCACGCCCCCACCGCGCCTCGGACGTCATCCATCGGACGCCTCGTTCCCGCTCCGTCCATGCTCCGCTCGCCGCGACTTTGCCCCATGCCCAGCGTGACGTGGACTTGCCTCGCGCATGCCCTCGCAGCGCACATCACCTCTCGCCGTGCTCCCCCCTCGCCAGAGTTGGCTGCGACGGCCACAGCGCCGTGCTCGTCTTGACGCCGGCGTGCCCTTGCGTGGCGCAGTGGGTTGACCCGCTGACAGTGGGCCATATCCCCTCGGATTGTTAAATAATAAAAATGATTGGATTAACCCATTTGTATGACATGTGAGCCCTTACATATTAATCCCTGTTAATGAAAAGGATTAAGTTACTTAATTCCCCCTAAGTATATGACATGTGGGTCCCAGCCCCATTTAATCCCAGATTAAATAAAGTGTTTAAATAAACAATGTGTCAATGACACCTGGGCCCCACTGCCTATTTAGTTTTAAATAAATAGAGTTATTAGCTGCTGTCTATGACATGTGGGCCACCCCTCCTGTTTATTATTTAAAGGTAGTTAAAATGTTTTTATTTTTAAATGTGAGGCTGACATGTGGGACCCACTGGTCAATAGGTCCCATTTGTCAGGTTTGACCAGTCAACTACTTGTGGATAATGTTTCTATTTTATTAATAAAAGAAATCTAGGAAATGATTTAAAATTAATTTAAACTTCAAAAATTAATATCTTTTAAACCGTAAATCAGATGGAAAAACTTTATACATGAAACTTGATCAGAAAAATATAACGGTTAAGAATACGCTACCCGTATGTCCACCAGCCCCCTCTAGCATACCGAACCCGAGACTTTCCCCCTCCGGATCGTCTGTCCGGTAATTACGCGGAGCCGGTAAAATTGCTGATGGAATTCCCGTTTCATCTGCAATGTGTATCATCACGTTAGTTCACCTCTAGCTTAACTTTTGCCATGTCTTATATTTGTTTTGCTATTGTTGCCATGTGTTTATTGTTTCTCCCCCCCTCTTATTGTCCGGTAGTCTCGACGACCGATGCCGATGCCCTGTGATCGACTACGTCGACGACGACCCTACCCCTACCGTCGAGCTTCCAGGCAAGACGAGCCATTCTCTTCCCCAGATATCGCCTATCTTTTCCGTACATTTCTTGCAATTGTT
The DNA here is from genome assembly GCA_950022295.1 of Bromus sterilis. NCBI lineage: Eukaryota > Viridiplantae > Streptophyta > Magnoliopsida > Poales > Poaceae > Bromus > Bromus sterilis. Next base: position 237,478,808 of record OX465599.1, on the reverse strand, counting down.
ACTGCTGCTGCTACGATTACAATCCTATTCAATTGCATAGCCTGTTTTTGTCTCCCCTTGATGTACCTTCCTTTATCCTATGCTGCCTACATATATATATATATATATATATATATATATATATATATATATATATATATATATATATCTTATTCAACAGTGAGCCCTGCGCATTGTTAGCTAGGATTAGATAGCGGGCCGTGATCATTCTGGTGAGTGAACACGGATACAATATTATAACTGCAACAAGTACGGTATAATGCAGACACCGCCTAAGGTCCCCTAGCTCGGCTCTGCCGAGCCACCATCGAGTGGAGCTACCGAGGAGTAATCCTCGTACTCCACTCGTTGCTGACTCTGTATAGCCGCTCTAGGTACCTGAGCAACGGTTGTCCTTAAAGGTAAGAGTCGGGTGACCCAACGGTGCCCGCGAGCGGTATTGCGTCAGGAACGACAAGGAGGGTACGACCGACGTTACTGGCGTACTTGGCCCCTGCTCATACCTCGCGAGAGTTACCAAACCACGAAAGTCGAGCTCTACCAAGAGCACACACGAGATAAGGTAAGGAGTCGGTTCACCTTGTTGGTAACCGCAGAGACTTGGTGGGATGACAGGGCAGGCACCGATGTACTGGTGGTCCTGACTTTTGTCGTTGTCCGCGGGTCAGTTAAGTCGAGGCAACGATAACAGTTTTCACGCAGGTTAACTAAAATGATAAATGGTTCGGTGGATGACTTGAGAGGCTTGTTGGTCTGTATGCACTGCGTACACGTGGGATTACAGTGTGGGCTCTCCGCGTCGTAGTTTCGTCCGAAAGCTCTTCACACGTCAGCAGTACTGCGGCCTGATTGCCGGGAAGTGGTGTCTTTTTCGTCCGGACGGTGTATTTGGATTTGCTTTTGCTTCACCGTCCAGACTCGCACCGTGCAAGAGCGTGCAAGGGTGAGGGACCTAGACCCCTTGGTGCATAGGATATAGTTCGGCGGATGGCCTCTCTATTGAGCCTAGTATGGGTTGCGCCGTGTTGGATAGCTTTGGTGGAGCGTTCCATAACAAGGTTCCCGCCACCCTGGAGATCCGAGCGTGCAGGCTGAACAGTAGTGCACCCCTGCAGGGAGTTTAATCTATTCGAATAGACGTGTCCATGGTAACAGGACGCTTTATGCTGAAGCTGGACCTTACCACTACAAACTACTACTATTAAACTGTATGGTTTCGAGTTTTCTTCCTCGCCGGGAAGTCGAGGAGGGGAACTCGGAGGCATTATTATTATTAATCATTACAACTTACTATTATACAATGCTACAGCAACTTCTGCTGCATTGTTATTACATTCATGTTATTGAACTGTTGGTTGTTCTCCTCTTGTGTTGCAAGACTCGTCAGAAGATGCTAGTCTTCGATAGGGCTAGCTTCTTACCCTTATTCTGATTTCTATCTTCAGTCCACTATATACAGCCTCCCCTTTCCATTTGATACAAATGCATAAATGCTTAGTAGCGGACGTAAGACTCGTGGGTATACTAGATACTCACCCTTGCTTTATTTCCCCCTTTTTGTTTTTCCTGATCGGCCACTGCAGTCGACGTTGGAGCCTTGGAGTCCAGGAGCAGGAGATCCCCGATGTCGACCACCGCAACATGAAGATCCCCGATGCCTTCTACGGCGTCGAGTTCCCCGTTAACCAGGAGTAGTTCGGAGGTTCCCAGGCAGGAGGCCTCGCCTTTTAGACCGTTGTTGTTATTTGTGCTAGCCTTCTTAAGGCAACCTTGTATTCTTGTGTCTATACTCAGATACTATTGCTTCCGCTAACTTTGTGCTCTCGAGCTGTTGTATTCGAGCCCTCGTGGCCCCTGGCTTGTATTAAACAGATTGTATTATTTTATTTGTAGAGTTTTGTTGTGATATCTTACCGTGAGTCCCTGATCTCGACCGTGTACCTTGCGTGTATGATTAATTTACACGGTCTGATTTTTGGGGTGTCACAACAACTCATAAGGTCTAATCAATGATGCACAAAGTTGAAGAGAATACATCAACCAGCTTGCTGCCATGAACCCTAGATCTGAAGTAGAACTACTCACGATGCATCTCGAAGGCAAGCATGGTGGTGGAGGATCTTTCGGATATCAATCCTCCCTCCAGCAGGGTGTCGGGACAAAACCTTATGTCGATTCTGATCTCGGGATCGCGTTTGAGGCGGACCAGTGGCGTAGATGACGCAAAAGAGTCCTCTTCGAGGGTTTTTGGAACAAGGGGTAAATATAGGCGAAAGAGGGGCACCAGGCGTGGCCCACCTGACCAAGCGACCAGGGGGTGTGACCAGCCCCTGGTCGCGCCAGGTGGCCGCCTGGCCAAGGGGTGACTCCGTGATACGTCCCAAACGTATCTATAATTTCTGCTTGTTCCATGCTCATTTGGGTGACATTGCTATGTGTTTTGCTACACTTTCATACATTTTACACATATTTGGACTAACCTACTAACTTAGTGCACCCAGTGCCAGTTTCTGTCTACTGATGTATATGAATTGCAGGTTTTTACCCATATTTACATAGCCCAAAAAATTCCAAGAAAAATATATATAAAATCAGCGCAACGAAAGCTTCCGGAATACCGAAGAAGAGCTGGAGGGGGGCACCCCCTCCCAGGCGGACAGGGGGCGTGGCCCACTCCTGGCCGCGCCAAGAGGCCGCCTGGGTGGTGGGGCCTGATACGTCCCAAACGTATATATAATTTTTGCTTGTTCCATGCCCTTTTATGTGACATTGCTACATGTTTTGCTACACGTTCATATCATTTTACACATATTTGGACTAACCTACTAACTCAGTGCACCCAGTGCCAGTTTCTGTCTGGTGATGTCTGTAAGTTGCAGGTGTTTACGCAAATTTTCAGAGCTCCAAAAATTCCAGAAATATCATAAAGAAAATCAACGAGACGGAAGCTTCCGGAGCCCCGAAGGAGGACCTGGGGGGGCCACCTAGCACCCAGGAAGCCTGGTGGCGCGGCCCCCTCCGTAGCCGCGCCACCAGGGCGCCTGGGAGGTGGGCCCACCCCTTGGCTGTCCCCTTTGGCATATATTACCTCCTCGTCCCGAAAACCCTCGAGGAGAACCCCGCATCGCGGATTTCCTCTTTGTTCCGCCGCCGCAGCGCTTCCAAGATCAGGAGCACCAGAAGACCTCTTCCCAGCACCCTGCGGGAGGGAGGATTGACCTCCGGGAGCTTCTCCACCACCATGGACGCTTCCGGATGTGCCGTGAGTAGTCCCCCTTGGGCCATGGGTCCATGACCAGTATCTATGTGATGTCTTCTCTCCAATCTTGTTGTTCAATTCTTAGGCCTTGTGAGCTGCCCTACATGATCAAGGCACCTATGTAATTTTCCTACTGTTGCTATGCTGTGTTTGCTGGGATCCGATGGATTATGAGATTATGTTCAGATTGTGATGTGTTATATATTTGGTTTACCTTTTATATTTTGTTCTTGATTAATTCTTGCATGTTCTCCGTTACTTTTTATTACTTTGGCCAAGTAGTAGATAGTAACTCCAAGAGGGAGCGTTTATGCATGATTGTGGGTTCATGCCCCCCCCCCCCCCGATGTCTAGCTTGAGTGACAGGAACATGAGACTACGGGATGTGTTGTTTCCACCAGGGAGGAAAAAACGGTGCATGTAGCCGCGGTTGCAAAGATTGTTTACCTTACTCATAGATTGTTAATGCAGTTGTCTGTTGCTTTGAGTTTACACTTTGGGTGGGGCTCGCAACTTAATACCAGCGAGATATTTTGGATATATATCTCAAGGTGAATGATTAGTGAGTAGACGCAGATGGATTTAGGTCTACTTGTCTTGGCGTACTGCCCATACTTTTGAGCTTCTAACTTTCTAGTAGCATAATTAGCATTGCGGTGCGTTTATAATTCTGTCAATTGCCTAGCTGTAATTTGTTCACCTAGCTTAGCTATTCTATCGTCGTTTGGGAGAGAGACATCACTAGTGAACATAATGGGACCCCGGTCCATATTTTCACCACTGTTTACACCTCCACTTTATTTACTGCTTTTATTTTCTGTTGCAATTACCACTATCATTATCCTCTTGCGCTTGACCCTTTGTAAACGACAAGGCCGGAGGGATTCAGAACCCATCTGTACTCATTGGGAGCAAAGTTACTTGTTGTGTGTGCAGATCCACGTCAACGTCATCTCCATCTGACAACTTAATATCTAGCGTCGTTGACACCTACTAGTAGAATTCGGAGTCTGCGGGAGACATAAACCTTGGTATCTTCATCGAGGAAAACTTGCTGCTAGGCTACATCTCAACCTTCCACTTAGGGTAACCAACGAGGGGCGAGAAGTCATCAAGAGAATTTCTGGCGCCGTTGCCGGGGACTACAATCTTCAAGATAGAGGAGTTGCACACTATCTTTTATCTTTTCTTTTTAGTCTTGTTAGTTTACCTTATAGTTTTTATCTTAGTGTCCTTTATCAAAAATCACAAAAATATTGTTTGTTTTGTTCTTTCTTGCTGCTACCACTATGGGTTCCATTGAAAAACCTAAGTTGTGTGACTTCACTAGTCACAACAACAATGACTTTATCAACACTTCTATTGCACCACTTGCCACTATGGGCACCTATAAAAGTAATGGACCTTGTGACTATGTTAGTTATTACGAAGAATTATGCCCATGGCATGGTCTCCCAAGAAATAAATTGGATCCTTGGTTTGAAGTTGATCCTACACGTCCCCAAACTTGGGAAGACGTTCAAACTCTTATAATGGAAAGAAAATCAAATATAGAGGATGACACATCACCGAGCATATTACCAATCCTCTTATCAAATCTAGGGAGGAGAAGCTCAAGCTAGAGACTTATATCCCTAGAAATCTAGAGGGTGGTTGGGATCCCATAGTAAAAATTAAATTGAATAATTTCTCTTACTTTGCTTTATGTGATGTTGGAGTTAGTGCCTCCGTTATGCCCAAAAGAATTTATGATATGCTCAATTTGAAACCTTTTGATACTTGTTCTTTTGGTGTTCGTCTCGTTGATTCTTTCATAAAGAAACCTTTAGGAAGGATTGACGATGTTCTTATCATTGTCAATGATAAGTATGTTCCCGTTGATTTTCTTGGCATGTCCAATTATTTCGGAACGTCCTTTTCTTCACACCATTGGTACTATCATTGACATGAAAGAAGGGACCATTAGATTCCAATTCCCCCTCAAAATGGAATAGAACAGTTCCCTCGAAAGAAGATTAAGTTACCTTATGAGTCTGTTACACGGGCAAGCTATTCTTTTGATATTGACAAAATTTGATCTTCTTTGTATCATGCCTAGCTAAAAGGCATCAAAGAAAGCGCTTGTTGGGAGGCAACCCAAGATGTTTTTTACTTTCAGTTTTAGTGGTCTTGATGTTTGTTACTACTGTAGCAACATCATTGTATTTTTATTTTCAAGCTCTGTGCCAAGTTTTAGCCTCCGATTGCAAGAAAGTTCAAAAGTTGTGACAAGTTGTCCAGAAACAGATTCTGTCCCCTTGACGGAAAAATTGGCCATAAATCACCAGATCATCTTTTTGATCTGACTTATTTTTACAGCATTATCTATACAATTAGCTTTCGTGCGTATTTTCTGAGTTTTTTTGTTTGAGTTGCAGAAGTACCCAGAAGAAATTATTTACTACCTGTTGGTCTGTTTTTCACAAATTCTGCCACATTTTGCGTTTTCATCGTTTTGCAAATCTTAAGCTTGCTTTTTCTTTGAAAATACTTTTTGGAAATCTTGAGAAACAATAGATCTTCAAGAATATCTTTATTTCCAATGGAGAAAAATTATTTTATCATGGGTACTAACCACTCTAATCAGCTCATGATGAGTTTCGTATGAAGGGAGTTTTCAAATATGCGAAGGGAGATGATGAAAGAAGATTCGGGAGTGTCAAGCTCTCAAGCTTGGGGATGCCCCATGCACCCCTGATACGATGAGTATAGTTATCTCACTCCTCGTTGGTTACCCCAAGTGGAAGGTGAGATGTAGCGTAGCAGCAAATTTCCCTCGGTGAAGATACCAAGGTTATCGAACCAGTAGGACTCCAAGAGATACAAGAAGGTGACAACTACGCCAAAAATTAGCTTCGGGCTAGATAGTTGACGTGGACCTGCACACAACAAAAAATAACTTTGCTCCCAACGAGTATAGAGGAGTTGTCAATTCCTCCGGCCTTGCTGTTTACAAAGGATTAACGCAAGAGATAATGATAGTGGCAAATGAAAGTAAATACTGAAAGTAAAATTGATGGTGTAAACAATGATATGAAGATGGACCAAGGTCACGTGATTTTCACTAGTGACGTCTCTCTCCCAAAAGACGACAAAAGTGCTAGCGAGGTAAACAAATCACAGTTGGGCAATTGACAGGAATATGAAGGCACCGCAATGCTAACTATGCTGCAAAGAAAGGAAGGGCTCAAAAGCAATGGGCAGTACGCCAAGGTAAGTAGACCGAAATCCATCTGCATCTACTACGAATCATCCACCTTGAGATATCTGTCCAGAACATCTCGCTGGTATTAAGTTGCGAATCCCACCCAAAGTGTAAACTGAAAGCAACAGACAACTGCATTAAAAGAACTTTTCGTAAAGTAAACAATCCTTGCACCCGCGGATACAAGCACCGTTGTTTTATCCCTGGTGGCAACAACACATCCCCTAGTCTCATGTTTCTGTCACTCAAGCTAGACATCAAGGGGCTGAACCCACAATCAAGCATAACACTCCCTCTTGGAGTTGCAATAAATCACTTGGCCAAAGTAAAATACGGCAACGGAGAACATGCAAGAATTTACAGAACAAAATATATAAGAGAAGAACCAAATATATTACTCATCACAATCTGAACATAGTCTCATAATCCATCAGATCCCAACAAACTCAGCATAGCAACAGCAGGAAATTACAAAGGTGCCTCGATCATGTGAGGCAGCTCACGAGGACTCGAAAGTGGAAGCACAAAGAAGGGAGAGATAGATCACATAGATACTGTTCACGGACCCATGGTCTAAGGGAAACTACTCACGGTACATACGGGAGGCGTCCAAGGCTATGGATGGTCTCCCGGAGGGGGTAGCTTCTCCCGGCAGGGTGCCAGAGCAGCTTCTGCAGGCAGCCCCGATCTTGAAACAGCGGCGGCGGCGGTACAGAGGCGAGATCGCGAAAGAGGGATTGATATAGGCGAAGGGGGGCACCGAGAGGGGCCACAGGGTAGTCAGGAGGGTGCCTGGCGCGGCCCAGGGTGGGGCCGCGCCACCTGCCCTCCTGGCTGCCTGGTGGTGGCCCTCCTTCCCTCCTTTGGTGATTCCGGAAGCTTCCGTTGCGCTGATTTTTTATCTGATTTTCCCGGATTTTTTGGAGTACTTTTAATGGCCGGAAAACCTGAAATACAAAAACAGCAGAAAACAACAACTGGCAGCTGGGTGCACTGGGTTAATAGATTAGTCCAAATATGCTCAAAAGTGTATGAAAGTTCAAGCAAAACATGGAAAAGTCACACAAAACATGCAAGGAGCAACAGAAATTATAGATACGTTTTGGACGTATCAACCCCCAAGAAATATCCAAGGAGACTTAAGAATCTAAGCTTGGGGATGCCCCCGTGCATCCCCTTCTCCATCAACAATCATCAGTTCGTCCTTCTCCATGCTATATTTTTTATCACTTCATATGTTATGTGCTAAACTTGGAGCGTCTTGCTCTTTACTTTTTAGTTTGTTCTAGTTTTGCTTTCTGATCATAACAAGTTGGATCCTAGCCTTCATTGTTTGGGAGAGTAACACGCTCCACTCCACCCTAGAACACAACGTAGGTTTTCATGCTTATCTTTTTGTGTGTTCTTTATCTTTTCATAGTTGCTGTCATGCTTAGCTCTTAGTTTTCATGCTTTATCTTTTTAAGAGATTTTTTTAGGATGTTTTAGGAACTCTCTTGAGTTTTCATTCTTATCTTGTTTAGAGAGTTGTCTTGTTGCACTGAGTTGTGTGTCTTGCACGAGTAGGTAATTAAGGTTGCTATTACAAGGGTAGTGGTAACATGCAATAATTTTGAGGTATTGATTTGAGTAACGTTTAGAATTTTGGTGCCAAGAGCTTGAGCCTATTAGTGATAGGTGTCGTATTTTCGGCAATTAATTCTTATTCTCAAAAACTACAAAAATTAGTTGAGAACTCTAGCTACTAGATGGATCGTTGATACGTCCCAAACATATCGATAATTTCTGCTCGCTCCATGCATGTTTTGCTTGATATTGCTATAATCTAGATACACTTTCATACACTTTTGATCATATTTGGACTAACCTATTAACTCAGTGAACCCTAGTGCTAGTTTCTATTTTCTGCTGTTTTTCTATTTCAGTTTTCCCCCATATAAAAAGTGCTCCAAAAATTCGGGAAAAAACAGATAAAAATCAGCGTAATGGTAGCTTCCCGAACCCCGAAGGAGGGCCATGGGGCCACCACCAGGTTCCCAGGCGGCCACCTGGCGCGACCAGGGGCCTAACCGTGCCAGGGGGCGCCAGGACCCCTGGTTCCCCCTGGCTTCCCCCTTCGCCTATTTAATCTCCATCACGGGAAACCTCTGAAGACAGAACCCTTTTTCGTGATCTCGCCTCTGTTCCGCTGCCGCCGCGCTTCCAAGATCAGGAGCACCGTCAGGACCCTTCCCGGCACCCTTCCGGAGGGAGGATCGACCTCCGGGAGCTCCTCCTCCACCATGGACTCTTCCTGGATGTGCCGTGAGTAGTTTCCTTTGGACCATGGGTCCGTGATCAGTAGCTATGTGATGTTCTCCTCCCCTCTTTGTTCTTCATGGTTTAAACCTCGTGAGCTTCCCTACATGATCGAGGCACATATGTAATCTTTCTTATTTTGCTATGCTGAGTTTGATGGGATCTGATGGATTATGAGATTATGTTCAGATTGTGATAGAGTAATATATTTGGTTCTTATATTTTGTATTTTTGTTCCGAACTAATTCATGCATGTTCTCCGTTACTGTTTATTGCTTTGGCCAAGTGGTAGGTAGTAACTACAAGAGGGAACGTTATGCTCGATTGTGGGTACATGCCCCTTGATGACACGCTTGAGTGACAGAAACATGAGTCTAGGGGATCTGTTGTGGCCACAAGGGGGAAAACGACGGTGCTTGTAACTGCGGTTGCAAGGATTGTTTACTTTACGGAAAGTTCTTTTTAATGCAGTTGTCTGTTGCTTTGGGTTTACACATTGGGTGGGGCTCGCAACTTAATACCAGAGAGATGTTCTGGATATATATCTCAAGGTGGATGATTAGTAGTGAAAGTGCAATATATCGACCAGAGGGGGGTGAATGGGAGATTTTCAATTTTACTACCAGATTTTGGTTTTCTTCAGGACTGAAGCAATCATGAGGCTGAATAAGTAACCAAAATCATGAAGAAATAAAACTTCACAGAATGTAATCATTAGGGCACCTCATCATAATGCAACAGAAATAAATGAAATCAGATAAGCAGAACTGCTTCAGATGCATAGAATGAAGACAAAGAGCATAGGGAGAGCTGAAGCATAAGAACTCAACATAGCAAATACTGAAGCTTAAGAGGTTGAAGAGATAGCACCAAAGATTGAAGACATTGATTTGGTAGACCAGTTCAAGTTGCTGTGACAACTCTACGTCTGGTTGGAGAGGCTGAGATTCAACTCAGAAGACATAGTCTTCACCTTGTTCTCCTTGAACTAGAGTCCTCAGACTCCGTCCAATAACTCAGGTGAGTCTTCAAGGTAGACTCCCGAAACCTTCACAGACTCAGTCACTCCGGGAAGTCACAATTTCATCTTGACTTCCTCAGACTGAAGACTTCTACACCGGCTGGAAGATCACAGTCTTCAAGAGTAACAAGCTTCGGATCACTCGAACCGACTTCCTCAGAAATGCTCAACTACTCAGGCTGGTGGTTTTCCTCACATAGGTTCTTCAGTTTCCTCAGAGGTGGGTTGCTCTCAAATGACAAGTGTCAGTTTTTCTCTCGGAGCAGCCAACCCACAAATGGGGCTGGGGGTGGCTATTTATATCCGCGGAGCAACCCGAGGTGAAAGGACATAAATGCCCATGCATGCAATTACTCTCATGCCCTCAAAAATGACCGTTGCTAGATAAGTTCTAGCCTCTCACCACGCAACACGTGGCACGGTCAAAGTATTCTCTCTCCAGACTCCTCAACCGAAGTTAATTACCTCAGTGTCCTGAAGAACAACGTCTCAGACACACGAGGACTGAACTTCTACTGCAGGAGATAACTCTCTCTTCAGGAGAACTGCACTCGCAGTCTCCAGACTCCTCAACTTAAGACAGATTCCTCATTGTCCTGAAGAACAACGTCTCAGACACCCGAGGAACTGAACTTCTACTGCAGGAGATTTCTTCAGGGTTTTTCTTCAGGATTCCTAATTGAGCACTTCCTCAGAACTTCGGAACTTGTTTTCTTCAACCCCTCCAACAGTGCGGTGATTTCCTACGACTCAAGAAGTATAAAAAGTCTTAGCGAAGACTACGCTTCAACTTCGTCTTCAGCGCGAATGTCCTCAGGATCGTCCTCAGCTTCAGCTTCAACCGAACGCTTCAGGATCCTGATTCCTCAGGATTTCGCGCAACTTCATTCTTCAGGAAAAACACCGATTTCTCCAATGTTCCTCAACATTTTTGGGGGGTCGACATTGGTGGTTAAACACCTCATCAGGGACTGTTCTCCTGTGTATACTCACAAACACATTAGTCCCTTAACCGTTTTGTCATCAAACTCCAAAACCTCAAGGGGAGGGCACTTGATGCACTTACAATCTCCCCCTTTTTGGTGATTCGATGACAATCAGGTTAAGCTTCAACGGGGATAAAATTATGAGTTTGAAGAATAAAAACTTTGAAGAACATTTGTATCATTAAGCTGGATATAATGAAGCTCCCCCTGAGGATATGCATACAGTTGAAGAATGTTTAATATCTAAAGCATTTTGAGGTATATGAGGAGCTCCCCCTATATCCAGGCATTTCTGAAGCAGTGCATGTTATGAAGTGTTTGAGGAAATTAAACAACGCACTGAGAGAGTTTACAACTCGTTACAAAAAAAATCTGAAGAACGAGAGTTGTAACTGAAGAAACCCATTACTAAAACCCGCTTGAAGACTAACAGATTTCTCCCCCTTTGTCATAAAATGAACAAAAAGGGAAAAACTGAAGCTAACGCCCCTTTGAAGTTGCTTCAAGGCTGAGGTGAGTCACGCCTGAGGCAATCCGTTGCAGTGTGAGGGCAACCAGCTGTGTCTTCAGCTTCTTCAGCAGTCATCTCCTGGTTTGAAGAATAAGAATCCATGGCCGGAGTAGTAGTTGTGCAGCGTCTGAATTGCCTTGGGGGTCTGATTGCAGGAATCGGAGGCTTTTGAAGCTCCAATTTTGCAAGGTCTTCAGGGGTGATTACTTCTCTCATCAAGGCATCAAGATGTTGATATGTATGATGAGCATGCTGATGCACTTTCTTCACTAAAGAATGCGTCTGAGCCATGTAGCTGAGGATTTCAGTAAACTGACGCTTCACCCAATCATGATTTCGGTCAACCTTCTGATGAAGACTAATCAGAAGCTCTCGGTTAGTCATCACTCGAGCCTGAGTTGTATCCTCAGTTGAGGCATGAGTTCGTGTTTCATCAGTAGTTCGAGAGTGAGGATGACGAGTATTTCCACCAAGGGAATTGGTCGGGAGAACTTCTTCATAGAATATGCCTTTGCCCTTGTTATTTGAAGCAATCGTATGCTGAAGCACTTCGACAGGCGGTATATATGTCCTATGATTCGGGTGATCAGGTTGAAAATCAATACCAGTCGTGGCTCGGATGAGCTTCATGATCCATGGCGCGTATGGCTTCAGGATATGAGGATTCAGTGCTGCATCAACCAGAGTTCTGAAGAAGAAGTCAGGAACGTTGATTGGCCCAGACATGCAGAGGTTGTGGATTATGTTCTTCATGATGCCAATGACTTCTTCAGCAGTGGATTCATAGCCTTTAATGGGACAAAAGGTCTTCGCCAGAATCCGATACAATGTACTTGGTAGATACAGAAGCTCAGAAACTGGAAACTTTGTACGAGCTGGGGCTTCAGGGGCCTAAGGCTTCATGAGCATGGTCATCAGGTCATCTCGAAGAAGTTGAGACCCATAGGAGAAAGCAGCTGGGGAAGTGCATTGAGGCAACTCAAGAATGTCAATTGCATCAGGAACAATGATGGTGTAATGATGATGCTCAGTCATCCAGTCGAGGACCCAGGTGTTGATATCCAGAGGATCTCCTGAAACATACAGAGTGTCATAAAACTAAAGCACAAGCTCTTCATTCCAGCGGATGCATTCAGAGCAGAACTGAAGCAGCTTGGCATGATGCAGATCCTGAAGCACATTGTTGAAGCAGGGAAGGGCTTCCATATCGAGCAGAGGAATATGCTTGTGAGGAAACAATTTGTTTTGTTTGTAGAGCACTGAAGCATAATAGTTCTTCTGAGTGGCAGTCCAGAACCTCAGCAGCTTTCGAGGTGAAGCAGAATGATAAGGATTTTGAATCCCCTCTTGGAAGAAACTCATGGCATTGAAGAAATTAGTAGCATCAAAGCTTGGGGTATCATCAGCTTCAAGATCACGGAAGAATGGTTGCTTCTGCTTCGAACACAAGGACCGAGCTGGAACTGGGCCTTGAGGTGGTGAAGGCGCTTGAGGCACTTCAATCTGAAGGGAGGCTTGAGGCGGAGCAGCGACAGATGCTTCAGGCACAGATGTATTGAGGTCCTTGGGAAGACGAGGTGATGTGGCATGTTTGTCTTCAGAGCCATCCTTTGAGGCTTCAGCATTAGCATTTGTACTGTTTTCTGCTTCAGGAGGAGCATTTGTGCTTTGCTCGGCTTCAGCTTCAGTCTCAGCGGCATCATCAGTATCAGTTGTAGTGGTTGCTGCAGCATCAGTATCAGCAGCAGAATTTGTGGGAGCACTTGTGGCTTTAGGGTCATCAGCATCAGACGCTGAGGACGATGCACCAACTGATTCTTCAGACTGAAGAGAAGTATCAGGAAGCACCTCGGTCACGGTGTTGGAGTGAGGCTCAGGTGAGAAGACAGTATGAGTGGGCGAGTTGGTCAGCCCATAATCCTCATCATGGACACGAGGAGTTCCATCATCCATAATGTCGACGTCCATGTCTTCAACTTCAGTGATAGTTGGTGGTGGTGGGGACGGTGGAGTTGGCACAATGGGTGTTGCAGCAGGGGGTGGAGTGAAGACGATTAAACTGCAGAGAGTATTTTGAGGTGGAGTTGAGGCAACAGTAATAAGAGCGGTGGTATCAGCGGCCTGTTTTGTCGGAGGAGCTGAGGAAAGTGGCGTAGCATCAATGGGGTCCTCAACAGTAGGCTTCTTTGCAGCAGGTGGATTTGAGGGTTGGGCTTCAGGCATGCGCTTGAGGCTTTTGGCAGAGGCGTCAGTGGGTACTGAGAAAGCAGGCTGTCGAAGCTTCATCAACTTTGCCATCTGTTGTGAGATCCGTTCCTTGGATTTTCCAATGTAAGTACGGTTGGCAACGAACTCAATGTTGAGGCGTTGCACTTCACATTGATGCTCAGTAAACTCCTGAGGAGTCACTTCAGTGATAGGTTTCTTCTTGAAGTCACTGAGGACTTTCTTCAGTTTGGCCTTCAACTGTTTCTGAAGATCACGTTGATGAATCTCATTTATGAGGAACTGTTGAACATAGAACTTGATGTCTTTAGGGATGTCCAAATCATCAAGCGGAGTGTCAGGCTTGACAGACCAAATTTCAATGTACTCCAAGATCTTCTTGGGATCAAGGAGAATCGGGATTTCTGAACCCGTTGCTTCAGCTTTGCGTCTGGCCGCAGCACACACATATTCAATCTTATCAGCTTCAGTGGCGACGAAGCCGGCCAAATCCTCAAATTCATCTTCATCATCAGAGGATTGAGGAGTATGATGAATGGCGCCCCGCATAGCAGTTTTCTTTGGTGAGGGGCGAGAGCCGCGTTGAAGAACGGTTTTGGTCTTCAGCTGAGACTGAGGCATTGTGGTTGAGGCCTCAGGAGCACCAGATTCATCAATGCGAATCCTTGAGGAGGGGGCAGCACCATCCGTGCGTTGACACGAGGAGCCAACAACTTGATGCTTAGCTGAGGTCTTCTGGGAGGGTTTCATGCCAGGAGCCTTTTTGCGGTGCTGAGGCGGAGGTTGTTGTTTGGGTTGAGACTGATCCTGAGGCGGAATTTGTATTCAAGCAGTTAAGTCACGGACCAGATTCTTGACACGGCTGCGAGTGCGCTTGAGGTACTGCTCATATGCCGCAGGAAAGTCTTCAGGAGTGTGCATTGTTGTGGGATCAGGAATGACTCCTGGTGCAGGTGGAGGTCGAGCCTTAATACCCAAGGTCTTCAGTGGCGGATTAACGGCTAACATCTCCTCATGTTGAGGATTAAGCCATTGATAGGCCACCCAACGTTTGGCCCATTCTCTTGTGATCTTCTGGACTCTTTTCTTACGATCATCAGCAGTTTCACGTTCGGGAGTCTTCAGTTTCTCATAGAGCTCAGGAGGCAAGTCTTTAGCGGTATCAGTGTGCTTACGCCGAGGAGCCATGTTCTTCAGCTGAGGAGATTGAGGAATTGTACGTTCGAGCTGAGCTGCAAATGAAGTGAGACTATGAGAACCATACGATTCCTCAGCTGACATGTACCTGTGACAGAATTAAGTTGCGAGGGAAGTGGGGTACGGTTATATGCGTTCATGAGGAATAGGTTGAGGAAAACAAAGGAATGAGGCATAGGTATAGGTCTCAGACAGCAAGCAGTACAGTTGAGGATTTAACTGGCCTGAGGACACAACAGTACTGAGGAATAATACGCTGAGGAATAAGCATACCAGACTTGAGGCGAATGCTGAGGAACAACGAGTCTTCGTCCCCGGCGACGGCGAACTCAGGCGACGTGAGCGCACGAGCTTGAGGAGCTCAAGGGCAGCGGCGCGAGAGGGAGAGGAGCGGTGGGGGGAAATGACCGGGGGGGGGGGGGTAGAGTGCTATTTATAGAGGGGTGAAAGCTGAGGGGTTGCGAAATTTGTGGACCAGATAGCCTCTGATTGTTGGGATCCTCAGTGGATATCTTAATGGTGGATAAGCACGACGTGCAGTAAAATCGCAACAAATTGAAGACAGTTGTAACAGAAAATCCGTGATTTGAGGAACTTGAGGACAAGGGCTGAGGTTGAAGACAAATGGTCTCAGGCTGATGAATGCAGACTTATGGTCTCAGCCTGAGGGTTACCTGTTTTCCGGATGAACGCATATGAGATAGACAGATTAGAGAAGTGAGCACAGAGGGGGGGTCCGATCACGTTCACCTAGATGAAGAAGCAAAAGTTGAAAAGCAATAACTATAGGTGAACGTTGTTGAGGACAAACACGGTAATTATCAGTAATGAAGACTTCAAATCCCGAGGAAGTTGAGAAACAACAAGACCCGAGGAAGTTGAGGAACAACAAATCCTGAGGTGTTTGGGCGGTGGCGCTACCCACCTTATAGGGAATGAGACACTTGATACCATACAATTGTCGTATGAATCTTGAGCCAATTCCACGTTAATTTCTTCACACTTAGCAAGGTAGTTCCTCATGATTTGAGGAGTACGACGCATCGTGTGTTGTGCATCAGGATTCTTCAGTATTTTTTAAGCGTTAGGATGTGTGTCCATTCACTGGACGTTTGAGGAATCTAAGATATTTAGCTCACACCTCAGAGTGCTAAATCGCTTCTCATCCAAAGGCTTAGTGAATATATCAGCAAGTTGGTCTTCAGTCTTCACGTGGCTGATGACGATATCTTCCTTCAATACATGATCCCGAAGAAAGTGATACCGAATCTCAATATGCTTCGTCCTCAAGTGCTGTACTGGATTCTGAGAGATCTTGATGGCGCTCTCATTGTCACATAGTAGTGGTACTTTCTTCAGGTTGATGCCGTAGTCCTTTAGAGTTTGCTTCATCCAAAGAAGCTGTGAGCAGCTAGCGCCAGCAGCAATGTATTCAGCTTCAGCAGTGGAGAGGGAGACGCAGTTCTGCTTCTTCGATGACCATCATACTAGAGAACGTCCGAGGAAATGACATGTTCCTGAGGTAGACTTCCGATCCACTCGATCTCCAGCATAATATGAGTCTGAGTATCCGACGAGATCCAGCTGTGTGCCTTTTGGATACCATAAGCCTAGCGACGGGGTGTGAGCCAAATATCGAAGAATTCGTTTCACCGCTTGGTGATGCGATTCCTTAGGTGCCGCTTGGAATCGGGCACACATGAAAACGCTCAACATTATATCAGGCCTTGATGCACATAGATATAGCAGAGAACCTATCATGGAGCGGTATACCTTTTGATCGTAGTCCTTGCCATTTTCATCAGGGCCAAGTTGTCCATTTGTGGGCATTGGTGTCTTGATGCCCTTGCAGTCTTGCATCCCGAATTTCCTCAGGCACTCCTTGACGTACTTCTCCTGAGAGATGAAGATGTCGTTGCGTTGTTGACGAATTTGAAGCCCTAAGAAGAACTTCAGTTCGCCCATCATGGACATCTGATACTGTTCACTCATCAAGAATGCAAATTCTTCACTGTATTTCTTGTTAGTGCATCCAAATATTATGTCATCAACATAAATTTGACATATGAATAACGCATCATCATATCGTTTTGTGAAAAGAGTTGGATCGAGGGAACCAGATTTGAAGCCCTTGCTGATGAGGAAGTCCCTTAGTGTGTCATACCAAGCCCGAGGGGCTTGCTTCAGTCCATAGAGGGCTTTCTTCAATCTGTACACCATATCAGGCTTCTTTGCGTGTTCAAAACCTGGAGGTTGAGCAACATATACTTCTTCCTCGATATTACCATTGAGGAAATCACTTTTCACATCCATTTGATATAACTTGATATTATGATGGTTAGCGAATGCAAGCATAATACGAATGGATTCAAGTCTAGCAACAGGAGCGAAAGTTTCACCGAAGTCGATCCCCTCGACTTGAGTATATCCTTGAGCTACGAGACGAGCTTTGTTTCTGATGACTTGTCCATCTTCATCAAGTTTGTTGCGGTAGATCCACTTCGTGCCGATGACATTGTGAACTCGAGGATCAGGACGTTTGACTAGTTCCCAAACATCATTCAGTTTAAACTGAAGAAGTTCATCTTGCATAGCCTGAATCCATTCCGCTTCTTGGAATGCCTCGGTGACTTTGGTGGGCTCTGAAGTTGATAAAAACGAGAAATGCCCACAAAAGTTAGCTATACGATTAGCTCTTGCAAGAGTAAGAGGACCTGGTAGGTTGACTTCAGCGAGGATTTTGTCCACTTGAACTTCATTTGCCGCACGAGGAAGTCGAGGAGGATGATCTTGAGGCGCATCTTCGTCACTGCTGTCAGATTCATTTGCATCAGCTTCAGGTGCTTCAGGAGCTTCAGGGGTATCAGGAGCCTCAGGATCAGGATCTTCATCAGGATTATTTGCATCAGGATTTGGATGTTCTTCAGGAGCAGGAGGTATGTGGATTTCTTCAGGATGATCCACAGGAATGATATCACCAACACCCATCTTCTTGGTCTGTTCTTCAGGTGGTGCTTCATCTAAATCATGTGGCAGGTTCTCTCTTTGGGAGCCATCAGATTCATCAAATCGCACGTCTTCAGTCTCAACAATTTTATAATGACTAATATTGAAGACTCTGTAGGTGTGCGAGTTGATACCATAACCAAGCATGAAACCCTCACGAATCCAGCAAGGTGCACCGAATACCTTGAAGTAACTTACATTGGGTTTCTTACCGACCATTAACTCGTATGATGTTCTATTGAAGAACTTGTGAAGATACACTCGATTGACGATGTGGCATGCAGTGTTGATAGCTTCAGCCCACCACTTGAGTGGATTATTGTACTCAGCCAGCATCGTGCGAGCCATCTCGATGAGGGTTCGGTTCTTCCTCTCAACAACTCCATTTTGCTAAGGAGTGTAAGGCCAGAGAATTCATAAGTGATTCCCGAGTCATCGAGGAATTCTTCCACACCGAAGTTCTTGAACTCAGTGCCGTTGTCGCTTCGAATGTGCTTGATCTTCAGGTTGTAGTTGTTCATGACTCGTAGGGCGAAGCGCTTGAGGATTGCTGGGGTTTCTGACTTATAGAGAAGAAAATGCACCCAAGTGTATCGTGAGAAGTCATCAACAATAACAAGACCATACATATTACCTCCAAATCTTGAATAATTTGGAGGACCGAATAGATCCATGTGAAGCAATTCCAGAGGTCTTGTAGTAGTCATGATGGTCTTGGCAGGATGCTTGGCCTTGGTCATCTTTCCAGCTTCGCAAGCACCACATAGCCGGTCCGTCGAGAATCTGATTTCCTCAATTCCGAGGACATGTTTCTTCAGTACCAGCTTCTGGAGATTCCTCATTCCAGCGTGGCCGAGTCTTCGATGCCATAGACAGCATTCTGAAGCTTGAGCCATGAGGCATGTAGCAACCTGAGGACCTTCAGAGAAATCTACAATATATAGATCACCTTTCCTAACTCCACTGAAGACAATGGAGTTATCGCTAACCATATAGACAATACAACCATATTTTCCGAAGACAACAACGAGATCAAGATCACAGAGCATAGATACAGACATCAAGTTGTATCCAAGTGATTCAACAAGCATGACTTTATCAATGTGTTGGTCTCGAGAGATAGCCACTCTGCCGAGACCCAATACCTTACTTTTACCTTTATCAGCGAAGGTGATGGTTTTCTTTGAAGAAGGACTCAGTGATGATTCCATAAGAAGGCTTCTGTCACCATTCATGTGATTTGTACAAGCACTGTCCATCACCCATTCAGTCTTTCCCTGCAAAGGAATTAGTATCTCATACAGCAAGTTATGAGCCAGTCTCAGTTTGAGGATTTTATGGTTCCTCAGAATTAATTCCTCGGGATGGTCCTCAGGATTGATTCTATGAAACCAAACAATATAAATATCCTTCAACTGACTCAAATGATGTTGTCCTGGGCATATGATCTGCAGAATTTGTAATTGCCTCAGGACATGTCCCTGCAAGGATGATTAGTTCTTAACCACCCACATCTTAATGGGTGGTCTTGAGGCACATGAGGACTGATGAGGGTGATGAGACCTAATGGGGTGTGAGATGGTGGCATCAGGATAAGCAAATGAATAAGCATTCTTATGAGGAGCTTCCCTGTGAACAAAATGATTAGCAGATACATGATTATAATCATTTCCTTTTGAGGTATCGTCCTCAGATGATATCCTCAGCTCATTTGCATCTGCATTCACAGGAAGGTTAGTGACGAGGTCCTTCTGAACCCAGGTCTGCTTGACTGGAGGACCGTTCCTGCAGTTAGTTCCGATGTATCTAGCAAATACCTCACCATTAACATTCTTAAACAGTTTATAGTTTGAGTAAAAAGCCTCAATCATCACATTAGAAGAAACAGCATCATAGCCACATAAAGTATAGGGATCAGGAGGAGGCATCTTTGCCCGAACCCAAGTGGTCTCTGGATATTGTTCAGGTTTCCAGTAAGACCCATCAGGGTTGAGTTTCCGAGTGAATGCGACACCTTCTTTCCTCGGGTTCCTGTTGAGGATCTGTTTCTTGAGGATGTCACAAAGGGTCTGATGTCCTTTCAGACACTTGAACATGCCGGTTTCCAGTAGACTCTTCAACCTAGCATTTTCTTCAGCAATGTCTATGGTATCCTCAGATGAGGGGTTAGATACCATAGAAGCAATAGAAATAACAGAGTCTGAAGACATTGAGGAACTAGGCACAGAGATGATACGATCATGTTCAATGCATTTTAAATAGGGAGGATTAAATCCTTCTTGTGGCATGATGATCTGTTGGGAGAGGAGTGAATCATTTTCTTTCCTTAGATCATCATGAGACATCCTTACGCGTTCAAGTTCTTGTTTCCTCATGAGGAACTCATGAGCCAACTTTTCATGATCGGTAAGGAGTGCCTCATGAAGATTGAACAAGTCATCAAACTTTGACTGAAGAATTTTTGATTCATCAGTCAACTTTTGAGTCTTCGTCATTTCCTCAACCAACATATCATCACTCTTGTTTAGTGAGATCTGAATCTTTTCAAGTGCACGTTGTTGCTTAGATGCAAGTTTAGCATAGTTTTCATCAGGTTCTTCATCAGAGGGATCATCTGATGATGAGTATGAAGATACCTTGGAGGACTTGGCCATGAAGCAGAAGGAAGGGGTTGTGTCTTCAGCTTCATCATCAACATGTGATAGACCAGATTCCTCAGTGCTGAAGATTGACTTTGAGACAAGCGTCGTGGCAAGAGCCAGACCGGCCACACCCTCAGATTCTTCAGATTCTTCTTCCTCAGCATCAGGGTTGGAACCAGATTCTTCTGAGTCCAATTCTTTTCCGAGATATGCGCGAGCCTTACGGGAACTTCTATTCCTGTATCCAGCAGACTTTGAGGATCTTGAGGATTTCTTCTTAGTCTTTTCATCAGAACTGTCATCTTTCCCTTTCTTCTTCTTCTTCTTCAGTCTAGCTTCCTTTTCCCATAGAGGACACTCAGCGATGTAATGCCCAGGTTTCTTGCACTTGTGGCAGACTCTCTTTCTTGCTTCGACTGAGTCATCATCTTTGCTTTTTCTTGAGGACGATCTTGAGGAATTTCCAAAGCGATTCTTCTTCGTGAATCTTTGGAACTTTCTGGTGAGGAGAGCGAGTTCACGGTTGAGAGTTTCAGGATCATCAGCATCAGCCTCAGACTCTTCATCAGAGGACACTCTTCGTGCTATAGCTTTTAGCGCGCGGACCTTAGGCGTGGAGCTGTATAAATCTCGTTTTTCAGAGAGCTTCAGTTCATGAGCATTGAGGCGCTCGAGAATGTCCGCTGGATCCAGAGTCTTGAAGTCAGGCCTTTCTTGAATCATCAGCGATAGGAACTCAAATGAGTCATCCAGTGACCTCAGTAGTTTCTTCACAACTTCATGATCTGTGATATCAGCGGCACCCAGTGCTTGAAGTTCATTGGATATGTCAATGAGTCTGTCAAAGGTTTGTTGCACGTGCTCATTGTCCAGCCTCTTGAACCTATTGAGGAGACTGCGGAGTGTATCAACCCGTGAGTCTCGTTGAGCAGAGACTCCTTCATTGACTTTAGAAAGTCTTGTCCATATCTTCTTTGCAGTATCCAGACCACTGATACGGTTGAACTGAGCCTTGTTGAGATGACCACCAATGATGCTTCGAGCTTTTGCATCAAGATGCCAGTTCTTCTTGACAACTTCAGGAGCAGTCATCAGATTTGCTTCAGGAATGCCTTGATCAACAATATCCCACAGATACTTGTCAATGGCTTCGAGATGCATCCTCATCTTGTTCTTCCAGTATGGGTAGTCTGTCCCATCGAAGATGGGGCAGTTTGAGGCAACGCTCATTGTACCTGAGGTCGACATTACTAAAACTCCAGGTGGTTAAACCGAATCACACAGAACAAGGGAGTACCTTGCTCTGATACCAATTGAAAGTGCAATATATCGACCAGAGGGGGGTGAATGGGAGATTTTCAATTTTACTACCAGATTTTGGTTTTCTTCAGGACTGAAGCAATCATGAGGATGAAGAAGTAACCAAAATCATGAAGAAATAAAACTTCACAGAATGTAATCATTAGGGCACCTCATCATAATGCAACAGAAATAAATCAATTCAGATAAGCAGAAGTGCTTCAGATGCATAGAATGAAGACAAAGAGCATAGGGAGAGCTGAAGCATAAGAACTCAACATAGCAAATACTGAAGCTTAAGAGGTTGAAGAGATAGCACCAGAGATTGAAGACATTGCTTTGGTAGACCAGTTCAAGTTGCTGTGACAACTCTACGTCTGGTTGGAGAGGCTGAGATTCAACTCAGAAGACATAGTCTTCACCTTGTTCTCCTTGAACTAGAGTCCTCAGACTCCGTCCAATAACTCAGGTGAGTCTTCAAGGTAGACTCCCGAAACCTTCACAGACTCAGTCACTCCGGGAAGTCACAATTCCATCTTGACTTCCTCAGACTGAAGACTTCTACACCGGCTGGAAGATCATAGTCTTCAAGAGTAACAAGCTTCGGATCACTCGAACCGACTTCCTCAGAAATGCTCAACTACTCAGGCTGGTGGTTTTCCTCACATAGGTTCTTCAGTTTCCTCAGAGGTGGGTTGCTCTCAAATGACAAGTGTCAATTTTTCTCTCGGAGCAGCCAACCCACAAATGGGGCTGGGGGTGGCTATTAATAGCCGCGGAGCAACCCGAGGTGAAAGGACATAAATGCCCATGCATGCAATTACTCTCATGCCCTCAGAAATGACCGTTGCTAGACAAGTTCTAGCCTCTCACCACGCAACACGTGGCACGGTCAAAGTATTCTCTCTCCAGACTCCTCAACCGAAGTTAGTTACCTCAGTGTCCTGAAGAACAACGTCTCAGACACACGAGGACTGAACTTCTACTGCAGGAGATAACTCTCTCTTCAGGAGAACTGCACTCGCAGTCTCCAGACTCCTCAACTGAAGACAGATTCCTCAGTATTCTGAAGAACAACGTCTCAGACACCCGAGGAACTGAACTTCTACTGCAGGAGATTTGTTCAGGGTTTTTCTTCAGGATTCCTAATTCAGCACTTCCTCAGAACTTCGGAACTTGTTTTCTTCAACCCCTCCAACAGTGCGGTGATTTCCTACGAATCAAGAAGTATAAAAAGTCTTAGCGAAGACTACGCTTCAACTTCGTCTTCAGCGCGAACGTCCTCAGGATCGTCCTCAGCTTCAGCTTCAACCGAACGCTTCAGGATGCTAATTCCTCAGGATTTCGCGCAACTTCATTCTTCAGGAAACGCACCGATTTCTCCAATGTTCCTCAACATTTTTGGGGGGTCGACATTGGTGGTTAAACACCTCATTAGGGACTGTTCTCCTGTGTATTCTCACAAACACATCAGTCCCTTAACCGTTTTGTCATCAAACTCCAAAACCTCAAGGAGAGGGCACTTGATGCACTTACAAGTAGTAGCTGCAGATGGATTTCGGTCTACTTATTTTGGCGTACTGCCCATGCTTTTGAGTCTCTTCCTTAGCATAGTTAGCATTGGGGTGCGTTTATAATCCTGTCAATTGCCCGTCTGTAATTTGTTTACCTCGCATAGCAGATTTATCGTCTTTTGGGAAAGAGGCATCACTAGTGAACATCACGGGACCCCGGCCCATATTCTCATCGTTGTTTACAAGCTTATCTCCTTTTCAGTATTTACTTTCAGTTGCTATTATCATTATCATTATCATTATCCCTTGTGTTTGATCCTTTGTAAACAACAAGAACGGAGAGATTGACAACCTCTCTGAACTTCGTTGGGAGCAAAGTTAATTGTGTTTTGTGCAGGTCCGCGTTAGGTGCGCCGCTGACACCTACTTATCATTGCCGGAGTCCTACGAGAGACAAACCCTATCCTCTACATAGGGGAAATTTGCTTCTATCTTATATCTCACCTTCCACTTGGGGTAACCAACGAAGGGAGAGAAGCCATTACCACTTCCACGCCATCAATCGCTAACCTCTGGAGGGGTTGGAATATATAGAGTACCCTCACGTACCATGGGTCGAGGATGCGCAAGGATAACCAAACCCCCATACACTCCTCCTCGGGGTACTCGTCTCTTTGTGAACCTCCCGATTAGATAGAGAGTTACCGATAATAAGTGCATGAGTTCTTCGGACTAATGCGAATATTCGATTGTTGGCACTTCCACCTTCCATATTTTTCTAGCCTCTTCGGTACCGTGCATTGTCCTTTCTCATCTTGAGAGTTGGTGCATACTTCACCGGTGCATCCGAACACTTGGTGATGACAAGAGAGTTGACTAGTGCAACGCCTCTCCTCGTTGGTTAGCCCAAGTGGAAGGTGTGATGTAGGATAACGGCAAATTTCCCTCAGTGAAGATACCGAGGTTTGTCTCTAGTAGGACTCCGCAGATGATAAGTAGGTGTCAGCGGCGCAACTGACGTGGACCTGCACACAACACAAGTAACTTTGCTCCCAACGAGTACAGAGAGGTTGTCAATCTCTCCGGCCTTGTTGTTTAAAAAGGATCAACGCAACAGATAATGATAATGATAGCAACTGAAAGGTAAAAACAGGAAAGTAAATGAGCGTGTAAACAGTGATGAGAATATGGACCGGGATCCCGTGATGTTCACTAGTGATGTGTCTCTCCCAAAAGACGATAAAACTGCTATGCGAGGTAAACAAACTACAGCTGGGCAATTGACAGGATTATAAACGCACCGCAATGCTAACTATGCTACAAAGAAAGGAAGAGGCTCAAAAGCATGGGCAGTACGCCAAAATAAGTAGACCGATATCCAACTGCATCTACTACTAATCATCCACCTTGAGATATCTATCCAGAACATCTCGCGGGTATTAAGTTGTGAGCCCCACCCAAAGTGTAAAACCAAAGCAACAAACAACTGCATTAAAAAGCACTTTGCGTAAAGTAAACAATCCTTACAACCGCAGTTACAAGCACCGTTGTTTCCCCCCCTTGTGGCAACAACACATCCCCTAGACTCATGTTTCTTTCACTCAAGCGTGACATCGAGGGGTATGAACCCATAATCGAGCATAACGTTCCCTCTTGAAGTTACTACCTACTACTTGGCCAAAGCAATAAACAGCAACGAAGAACATCCAAGAATTACTTAGGAACAAAAATATAAAAGATAAGAACCAAATATATTACTCTATCACAATCTGGACATAATCTCATAATACATCAGATCCCATCAAACTCAGCATAGCAACAGCAGAAAGATTACATATGTGCCTCGATCATGTAGGGAAGCTCACGAGGTCTAAACCATGAAGAACAAAGAGGGGAGGATAACATCACATAGCTACTGATCATGGACTGATACGTCCAAAATGCATCACTATTTTATATAGTAATTATTTCTTATTCATTGATATATTTCATGATATGATGTTGTTATTATGTTGTTTTGGTTTAATTTACACAGTTTGCAACTTTCCAATGCCGAAGAAGCAGACGCAGGATTCAGCGGTAGAAAAAGGACGCTGAGTTGCTGAAGGAGAATACTTCCAAATTACCTGAAAATCGACGGAGGGTATTTTCCAGAAGGATGATGAAGACACGCAAAATAGGGGCCAGAGGGGGGCCACAGGGTGCCCAGGCGGCCACCTGGCGCGGCCCCCACCCTTGCCGCGCGGGGAGGTCGCATGGACCACTGGGGCTACTCCCGGCTCCCCCCTCTGGCCTATGTATCCCTCGTCGTCTTAAAACCCTAAAAAGGGAGAGTTTTCGCGAGTTCCGACGCCGCACCATGGTGGAAACCAACAAAGGAGAAAAACATCTCTGGCGAGCAGATTCCTCCGGGGAGAACACCTCCCGGAAGGGGAGATCATCGCCATCGTCATCACCATCGTCACGGGCATCATCGAGATCATCATCCCCAACATCAGCACCATCTTCATCTTCATCCAATCTCACCTCACAAGTCCAACTTGTGTTGTAATCCGTACTATCTATCCTCTCTACTCTACCGGTGTTGATTACTACCGTGTGATGAAAGCTATTGAGTTTTGTTGGAGAAATATCATTGTGTCCAGATTGTTTATCATCTATTTACCCTACACTGATCATGAACTCTTTTATGTCTTGTGAGTAGTTACTTCAGTTCTTGAGGACGTGGGAGAAGTCTAGTTGTTAGTAGTCATATGATGTTGAAGTAATATGTGTTGTTTGATACTCCCTCCATTCCATTAGCTAAGGTGTATTTGTTTTTTACTAAAATTCCATAATATTAGGTATATTTGTTATAATTTCATCTAATTCCCCTTTTACCCCTCCACCAGCCCCTATTAGTACTATTGTATGTGACGTGTTGTGCTTCATTAGGGGAGAAATCATTCACTTGGCAAGTCATAATGGTTAATTGGAGTACAAATCTTTAATGATTGATTCTTCTCTATTCATATCCAAACTTTCCCTCACGTACCTAGCCAGCAGAATGCTTAAATATCAAGAGAACACCATTAATGAAAATTTTGAAGCGTTGGCGCCATGGTTCCCTCC
The DNA here is from genome assembly GCA_950022295.1 of Bromus sterilis. NCBI lineage: Eukaryota > Viridiplantae > Streptophyta > Magnoliopsida > Poales > Poaceae > Bromus > Bromus sterilis. The sequence continues at coordinate 237,452,494 of OX465599.1, read as the reverse complement.
AGTTTTTTGCTCCACAAAATTTGAGCACAAACCATTCCCGCCTGAGAATTAAGGAAGTTTTTGGCCATTCCTTGATTGATGCTGTTGGGAATGTGCCCTAGAGGCAAATAAAATATGTTTTATCGAGCATATTCCATTAGTTCATAATACGTTTGATACTATGCTAGAACTGTATTAAGCGGAAACATTAATACAGGTGTGGTATACAAACAACCAGGTCCCTAGTTAACCCTAGTATACTAGTCCATTGGGCGATTGATGATCAAGGTTTCCTGATCATGAGACAATGGCGTCTGTTGACAATGGAGTCGTATCATTGGATAATGATATGATGGACATACACCCACCAGAAGTGTTGCGATGTGATCAAGTCACATAGTTCGACATTGCGATAACTATAACGTAGTGACCAGATCCTTTGACCGTAATGATCATACGTAATTGTCATCTATGAGGAGACTTTGATTTGTATCCCACCGCCTGACTGAAATATGCTGGCCATTACGGTGCACTTTGGGTATTCCGAAATAGATGGTTGATGAGTATGCAAATAGATCAAAGCGGGATTTTTCCAATCCGTGTGACGGATAGGTACTCTGGGCCCACTCGGTGATGTTACATCATAAAGTTTGCAAACGTGTGACTAGGTCACGGAGTTGTAATATCACGGGAACGAGTAAACTTGTTTGTTGAGAACGAGGACGAACTAGGTATATTGGATACCGATGATCAAACCTCGGACAAACAAAGTACCATGGGACAAAGGGAACAGGCACACGGTTAACGGATCCAACAGCGATTGAAGTTCATTCGATGGAAGCGCAGGGGCTATCAAGGATTGTAACCAGGTCCAATTGATTAGTCATTGATCAATGAGAGTTGTCTCGATCATGTCTGCTGTTTCCCGGACCGTAGGGTGTTACACTTAAGGGTACTCGACGCAGTAAGGATTGATTCGGGATCACCGGAGAAATTGGAGAGAACACCGGAATTGTTCCGGTGATGACCGGAATTGTTCCGACGAAGGCCGGAAGTTGTTCTGGGTATTTTGAAAGGTTCAAAATATATTTAATAATGTTTAATATATGTTTTATTATTTAATTATCTGAATTAAATATTAAAATATAATTAAATATAATTAAAAATGAATTAAAAGGCATATGGGCCTCATAGGACCCATTAGGGGGAGAGGGAGTCCTCCCCCATGGGCCATGGCGCCATGAGGGGGACCACCCCCCTTATTGGTGCGCCCCCCCTCCCCTTGGGATTAGTCCCACATGGGAAGTTGAGGGGAGGTTGCCCCCCCTCCTTGACCTATATAAGGAGGGGTAGGGGTGCCCTTTTAATCATGAATTTTTTGAGAAAAGTTTCTCATCTCTCTCCCTCCTTTCTCCTTCCTATGAGTGGACTCCCCTTGTTTGGAGGCTGCTCTGGGTTGGGGATTTCTCCACTATACGCACGCCGTCGTGCTGCTGGAATCGGGATCCGAATCCATCTTCTTTCCGCTGCTCTACTGGTTCGGAGCCCGGAGGGACGTCGGGTATACTGTATGTGTATAATCCCGCGAGGCACTACACTTGTGGTGCCACTTCATCGTCGTGGCCGTAGCGCGAGGTCTTCATCAGCAACGTTCCGACGGGGACGTAATCCCGTCATCGGTCTGCAAGGATCGGGTGGCTACAGGAGTCATCGTGGATCTGCGCGGCATCGGGGATTGCCGGTACGACTACACCAACCACGTTCATGCGGGAACGTTTCCCGCTTAACGGACTACATACTGGTATGTGATCTATTTCTGTCCGTTACTTGCATCAGTATAGCATAGGTCTTGGGATTGGGTATCGTAGGTCAAGGAAAAATTTGTGTTTTCTGCCCCGAACCCCAACAGTGGTATCAGAGCAAGGCTATGCGTAGATGTATTGTACGGATAGAACACATCTAGTATGTGGGCATAAATTCTCAATTGTTACCCTCTCACGTGTACTCATTTAGCGTTGCGGCAATGTTTGATGAAGCGGCCCCCGACCGACCTTACGCGTTTACGCGAGACTGGTTCCACGCTTGACATATGGCTTGTACCATATAAAGTGGCTGGGGGGGTGTCTGTCTCTCTGCATTAGCGATGCGAAGATGTTTGCAACGGAGGGCCCCGACAGGGGTGTAATAGAGACAATTGCGGGATTGGTGTTGTGGCTTGTTTTCGCAGGATAGAAAGCGGTTCTTTTCTCGAAACCCCTAGCAGCCACGTAAAACTTGCAAAAGATAAAGTAGAAAGGCGTTTTCAACTTTAATTTGCATGTCGGGGGGAATCATAGCATGTATGATTACTGTTGCATCCTGTTTTGCTAATATGTTAGATATACGACGGTAGCATAATAGGATGATCCCTCACTAATCCAACAAAGTGTCCTTCCTTAGTGAAGCACCATCTGGAAAGTTCTTCATTATGGAGGCATCACGTGTCACACGGGTGTCAAACATTTTTACGTTCACAAGAGATGGGTGGAGCAAGCCTAGCATGTCCAGAAACATGGCCTTGCATACGCAGCATATACTCACTAAGGTTATTGTGGCGAGCCTGGCATGTGCAGACATGGCCTCGGGACACAAGAGACCGAAAGGTCGAGCATGAGTCACATAGATGATGTGATTGGCATGATGGCCTACCTTGAACAACATACTGATGGTCGTGTCACACGGGGGAGGTATGTTCTTCAAGGATCGTGTAATCACTTAGAACAAACTATGAGGGATGTTTGTCTGAGTGGGAGTTCCAGAATTGTTTTTGAAACATGAACTCCATATTATGAACTTAATCTTCATGTCTTTGCAAATATCATTGTAGATAACGTCATACCAATGTTTAGAACTATGGCTCTTTTAGTATGATAGAACTTAAGGTAAATGGGTCTTACTTCATTGATGTGTACCAACACCATTAGAGACATACTCGTTAGTAATGACTTGTTAAACATAATACGAAAAAAATGCTAGGAGATACACCTGACAACTCCGTATTCAAGGAAGATGATGATGAGTATCGTACTCACCGTCACTTATGAATGACTGTCCAATACACCATACTTCATTCTATGAGTCTGAATTGTGAATGCATGTTAACCAACACGTATGACGTGCTAGGTGAACTTGAAAGCACTTGGTCACAAATCAGAGAAATGGAATATGAGTATATGGACGGGGTTTCTTTCAACTATGGTGGAAGGAACAACCTGCTGAGAAAGTCACTTGGAAAATGTATAAAATACATGGAACACCTTGTGTATAACTTGGACTACTGAATGACTGGTTACTTTGCGATAACTGGGGAGTTACATCCGCTTCCTCCCAGTTACAAAGACCATGTCTGGACTATGTCATGAAGGAGAATCGTTCACCTGTCATGAGGTCATGGTTAAAGTTAAGAACTTTAAGAGTAGAACCAATGCAGGAATGGTCATTGACGGAGAAAGTATATTTGATATACGAGTTATAAATGTCTTTCCCACGAAACACTAATTGCGGTAGATTAAGTATTCGATGCTTGAACTCACTGCTTGAGAGTGGCTTGGAAGGGATGAGGTGACAATGTGTGCTGACGGCAATCAAGATAGTTGATGGTCGACAACACTCTCCCTCAACATCTATCAATTGATTAATATATGAATAAATTTTATGATCGTTTGAATGAGGACTTTATTAGTGTGTCTTGCATCTCGCGAAGACAATTATTCATATTAGTGAGAAACAAGTCAGTTGTTCTCCTTTTATGAATGATATCTATTATGCTCACATTACGATTATGAATGAGCTATTCTTATATTGATGATAGTTGTTTGATCATTTATAAGAAATATTGTAATGCCAAGAAATATCCAGGCTTAATAATGACACTACAGTTTAAGTCATGAATGGTATGATGATGTCTTAAGATACTTGATCTCTTGACATATGCAAACCATGCCTCTGAGGTGAGATGACTAAAACCTCGCATTCTGGTAAAACGGAATGTGTACTGATTGTTGAGTATCATACATTGTGATGTATCGTATGTCAGCATGTAGTGAATTTCATTATTTCGTGAACTTCGTATGTGGACTTAGATGAATATTTGTATTCACTAATGAAACATGAGTCTGAAATAATTTGATATGATCAAAAGGGATTTCAGAGTAAAAATGGATATTAAATTAAGAAGAAAGACAAGTCTCTACGATTTGATCAAAGTGACAAATGTTTTGAGTTAGTCTTGGGCATAAAGACTTGTGTGAAAGTTGTTCCACAAATTGCAATGTCTTGAGACACTTCAATATGATTGACGTGCATGAACATTGTGATCATATTCTATGGAAAAGTGTATGGTCTAAGTTATCTCTTACCAAGTTACGTTATTATTGTTTAGAGTTATTTATTTAATATGCAAACACTCACTTCAGCATAGGGAACCATCTGAGTTCGTGGAAACCAACACTATATATGTCATGGTGTGTTGTGGTTTCTAGGAAGCTTGATTTATGTAAGATAAATTATCTTTGTAGTGTATCCTTAGACAACTATGGATGCATCTTCCACAACTAGAACCAAAAGGAGCAAAACTTGTATTGCTATGTTTGGTGTTTGTCAAGAATTGTTCTTGATAAATGTGGTAATGGAAGAAAAGTGAAAGTTCAACCAAGGTAATTGACCTTGCCTCCAAATGTCAGAGTAGTGCAACGGAATATGTTCCGGAAGCAAGGCTCTACAATAAGAGGAGAAACTAATGATGAAGATCATGATGTTTTGAAGGGAGCTTTTACTGAGAAAGGTAGGATTCAAGAATGTATATTTGCCCCTGGTGCAAAATGATATTCATGATTCACTTGTCATGTTAATGGAACAAGACATTCCTACGAACTACAAAGAAGCGATGGTGGACCTAAGTACGAGATATGACTATGAGTCATGAAATCCTATGTTGAGTTACATTTAAGATTTCTTGAATCTTATCAAGTAAGGAGGTTACTTGATATTCACAATAACTTCAGAGTTATGAGGAATAAATGTGAACATCAAAGGGACGTCAAGATTGGTTTGTCACAAAGATTGTTTCTGACAAATTCAATGGGTTGACTACAATGTGTAGCAATGCTTGAGTCAAAGGGATATTCACTACAATTGATCCAGGATTGTTATCAATACCGTGACTTCCTCAAATCCTGTATTTGAAGAAGTGTTGTAATTGGTACAACCAGAAGGTTTTGGAAAAACATATGGATACTAGTGTCTCGTAAACTGAATTCTCGATTTGATGAATGATCAAAGGATTTTGGACTTAGCCAAAATATCGAGGAAACATGCATTTGCATGAAACTGAGTGGGAGCTGAATAGTTTCCTGAAACTTGATATATGTAGATGACATATTTTGAGTGGGAGCTATGGGAGTATTATCCTAGCCTTATATGTAAATGACATATTTGAGTAGGAGCCATGTGGTTAGTATCCTGAACTTAATATGTGTCTGACATATCTAAGTGGGAGCCATGTGGATGTTATCCTTGTCTTATATGTGGCTGACATATTTGAGTGGGAGCAATATGAGTGTTATCCTATAACTTAATATGTGCATGACATATTTGAGTGGGAGCATGATAACATTCTCATATATGGATAACATATTATGAATGGTGCAGTTTGTGTTAATGATTATTTGAATCGTTCATAAATGAAGATGAATAAAGTATTAAGCATTGAAGATCTATTAAGATAGATATGTGTTTAATAACATTGAGTCGTAATACTTTCCTGGATAAGATTCTGAAGGAGTTCAGAATGGGACAAGTCAAGAAGTGGTCCTTACTTGTATATCCAAGAGAAGTATTGAGTTAATCTCAATACAAGAACAATGGTTAATGGTTAATGAAAGAAATGGATGTGCTGGATCCTCTATGCCTTTGTTATAGGTTCTTTCATATAAAACCAGAGTTTTGTACTCGACATAATGTGACCCAAGTTCTTAGTAGTAAGAACATGTTGTGATATGATTTATGAGTAAATCATTGAACAAAGAGTTAAGTTTATCCTTCAGTGTCTGAAGAGAACTGAGGATACATCTCAAATTTGTAAAGGATAGTGGACTTGACCATAAATGTTATGCTGGTTCAAGTTTTGACACTAACCTAGAAAATTGAGATATCATACTAATGAATGCCTAAGTTGAAAGAAACATGGTTAGACATCAAAGTTGCATACAATGCACTAAGGATTGAATCTACATTGATGTGGCTGCTTTAGAAGTAGCAGGAGTTATATTATGGCTTAAGAAGTTCGACTTCTGATTGAGTGAGTTTCAAGTGTGCATGACTATGGGAAAGTCCGCATGACCCACCGGATGTCATTGCTATGACACAGCAAACGAAGTCTCACTTCACCGCCAAATATATATACCTCATCATTATAGTGGATAATGAAGGAATGTCAAATTAGGTGACATTATGATTTGCAAAAGGACATACGGTTCTGATTGGTACCCAGACCGTTGATACAACCTCTTCCACGGGCAAGCATGATCAATAAGGAGTTATGATCCAGAGAAAATGCAACTAGATTATTTGTACTCTAGTGCAAGTGGGAGACTGTTGGGAATGTGCCCTAGAGGCAAATAAAATATGTTTTATCGAGCATATTCCATTAGTTCATAATACGTTTGATACTATGCTAGAACTGTATTAAGCGGAAACATTAATACAGGTGTGGTATACAAACAACCAGGTCCCTAGTTAACCCTAGTATACTAGTCCATTGGGCGATTGATGATCAAGGTTTCCTGATCATGAGACAATGGCGTCTGTTGAAAATGGAGTCGTATCATTGGATAATGATATGATGGACATACACCCACCAGAAGTGTTGCGATGTGATCAAGTCACATAGTTCGACATTGCGATAACTATAACGTAGTGACCAGATCCTTTGACCGTAATGATCATACGAATTGTCATCTATGAGGAGACTTTGATTTGTATCCCACCGCCTGACTGAAATATGCTGGCCATAACGGTGCACTTTGGGTATTCCGAAATAGATGGTTGATGAGTATGCAAATAGATCAAAGCGGGATTTTTCCAATCCGTGTGACGGATAGGTACTCTGGGCCCACTCGGTGATGTTACATCATAAAGTTTGCAAACGTGTGACTAGGTCACGGAGTTGTAATATCACGGGAACGAGTAAACTTGTTTGTTGAGAACGAGGACGAACTAGGTATATTGGATACCGATGATCAAACCTCGGACAAACAAAGTACCATGGGACAAAGGGAACAGGCACACGGTTAACGGATCCAACAGCGATTGAAGTTCATTCGATGGAAGCGCAGGGGCTATCAAGGATTGTAACCAGGTCCAATTGATTAGTCATTGATCAATGAGAGTTGTCTCGATCATGTCTGTTGTTTCCAGGACCGTAGGGTGTTACACTTAAGGGTACTCGACGCAGTAAGGATTGATTCGGGATCACCGGAGAAATTGGAGAGAACACCGGAATTGTTCCGGTGATGACCGGAATTGTTCCGATGAAGGCCGGAAGTTGTTCTGGGTATTTTGAAAGGTTCAAAATATATTTAATAATGTTTAATATATGTTTTATTATTTAATTATCTGAATTAAATATTAAAATATAATTAAATATAATTAAAAATGAATTAAAAGGCATATGGGCCTCATAGGGCCCATTAGGGGGAGAGGGAGTCCTCCCCCATGGGCCATGGCGCCATGAGGGGGCCCACCCCCCTTATTGGTGCGCCCCCCCTCCCCTTGGGATTAGTCCCACATGGGAAGTTGAGGGGAGGTTGCCCCCCCTCCTTGACCTATATAAGGAGGGGTAGGGGTGCCCTTTTAATCATGAATTTTTTGAGAAAAGTTTCTCATCTCTCTCCCTCCTTTCTCCTTCCTATGAGTGGACTCCCCTTGTTTGGAGGCTGCTCTGGGTTGGGGATTTCTCCACTATACGCACGCCGTCGTGCTGCTGGAATCAGCATCCGAGTACATCTTCTTTCCGCTGCTCTACTGGTTCGGAGCCCGGAGGGACGTCGGGTATACTGTATGTGTATAATCCCGCGAGGCACTACACTTGTGGTGCTACTTCATCGTCGTGGCCGTATCGCGAGGTCTTCATCAGCAACGTTCCGACGGGGACGTAATCCCGTCATCGGTCTGCAAGGATCGGGTGGCTACAGGAGTCATCGTGGATCTGCGCGGCATCGGGGATTGCCGGTACGACTACACCAACCACGTTCATGCGGGAACGTTTCCCGCTTAACGGACTACATACTGGTATGTGATCTATTTCTGTCCGTTACTTGCATCAGTATAGCATAGGTCTTGGGATTGGGTATCATAGGTCAAGGAAAAATTTGTGTTTTCTGCCCCGAACCCCAACAGATGCAACATGCCGGTTGCATGGTCATTAAGTGCTGGAAATAAATCAGGCATGGGTGCTTTATTTTCTCACTTAATTGATTAAACCTTCTATAATTAGATCAAGGGTAATTTTGTCTATCCACCAACAAATCTTAGTGCCTTGGTCACCGTGCTAGAAAAAATACACCTTAGAAAACGGAACGGAGGGAGTATTTAAGTTGTGTTGTTATTTTCCTAGTGGTGTTGTGTGAGTCGAACACTCAACACTTCGCCTTACTAAGGACCTAGGGGAATGCATTGTGTATAAAGAATCCTTACGGTGGGTTGCCGGAGTGACAGAAACCTGAACCCCAGTTCGCATGCTTTTGCACAAGGGAACAATGGGTGAACGATTGTATTGCTATGGTTAGGCTTTTGCCTTAATTACTATCTTGTATTTGCGGATGCTTGCAAGGTGTTTAATCATAAGAGTGCACTCATCTTAGTCTACAGGGTGTACTAGCATAGATCCACCCACTCAACACTTATCAACACAACACATAGTACCGATACAGAATATGGCGAAAGCACGTGACTATTTCTCCCGTGTGTCCTCAAGAACGTTTTAGACTTTATAAGTTCAGTTGCTAGGCCTCTCCTTTCTTCGAAAGGATTGGACCACTTGTTACTCCTCAGTGCTTTTTGCTTTGCTCGCTTTTACCTTTTTGTTGCTTATATCGAAAACCCCTAAAAACTTATCTTTTAGTTCCTGGAGCTATTTCTTTACCAAAGTCACTTACCAATACATTATGCTCCTCGTTGGGATCGACACTCTTATTTATGGAAAACGCTACAAACGATCCCCTATAGTTGAGGGTCATCAAGTACTATTTTCTGGCGCCGTTGTCGGGGAGTGTAGCGCTATTAGTAAGTGAAGCTGGTAAGGAAGTTTTCATATTTCTATTTTTATTTTGACGTTGCTGCTTTTGTCCTTATGGACACCTCTACTCTTGGTTCGTTGTTTATGGGGAAACGCCCCACAACTGTTGTGGTCACTCCTACCCCTACTGAAATTGTGCCTTACAAAATACCATCTGGTATTATCAATTATGTCTTAGCTAATCGTTATGCAGGAGATAGACACCTAGGTGAACACTTGCTATATTTATCACAACTATGTTCATTATTTAAGCTTGCAGATGTGTCACTAGAGTTCGTCATCAAGAAATTATTCTCCATATCACTTATAGATAAAGCTTCGGATTGATATAATCTCCTCGATAACGCACATCTACTTAATTGGGAAGAGCTTATGTCTCTCTTTTATACAAAGTTTTACCTTCTTCATGACATTCATCGAGACAGGAATTACATCTACAACTTTTGGTCTCGTGACGGAGAGAGCATCGCTCAATCCCGGGGGAGACTTAAATCCCTAATATTCAAATGTCCTATCCATGAACTCCCCAAAGATATTATAATTACAAATTTTTATGCCAGACTTTCTCGTCAAGATAAGGAGATGTTGGATGCCTCCTCTAGTGGGGTATTTCAAACAAGAAGCATCGAAGAAAGGTGGGATCTCATTGAGAGGATCCAAAAGAATATTGAAGACTGGGAAATCGATAAAGGTATTGAACCCCCTATAAATTATGGGCATGACTACATTGAGAGCTATGTGAAAACCGATTATGTTAATACCTTTTGTTCTAAGATTGGTCTTGATTCCCACCTTATGATTGATTTTTGTAAGAACTTTGCCTCTCACGTTGACTCTTCTAAGTAGGGTAAGGATCAGTATCATAAACCCTTTAAAGAGTTACCCGTTGATATTGATGTTGCTGACCCTATTCTGCCTGCAGTCTTTTGTGAAAAGCCCCCTTTTCCTACAAGTATGAGGGAGCACTCTTTTGTGACAGGCATAATGAATAAAAGTGAGAGAAGAACTGACGAACCTGAGGACCTGATCAAGGTCGATCCTCAAGTTGTGATGGTTAAAGATTTAGTTACTAATGATGTTTCAGATTCCAAGATAAATTTTTGTGTTGTTTCAAATAACATTGTCACAGCCAAGAATAAGAGCCCAATTTCAGGTACACCAGTTGTATCTGTCAAAATAGGAGATCACAACTATTACGGGCTTTGCGATCTGGGGTCCAGTGCTAGCGCTATTCCTTATTCACTCTATCAGGAGATCATGGGTGAGATTTCACCCTGTGAACCTGAAGAGATCGATGTTACTACTTATCTAGCAAACAAAGAAACTATCTCTCCCATTGGAATTGTGAGAGATGTTGAAGTCCTATGTGGAAAGGTAAAGTATCCTACCGACTTTCTCGTACTTGGTTTAGTGCAAGATAGTTTTTTCCCTATTATCTTTGGTAGACCTTTCCTCAGCACTTGTGGTGCTATTATAGATTGTAAAAAACGTAAAGTTTCTGTTGAATTCAATGGTGATCCATATGAATTTAACTTTTCTAAATTTTCCAAGCAACCTCGTGGTACTGATTTACTTAGTGATGATAAAATTATTGAAAATATTGCTTCTATTGCTATTCCTCCTAATGATCCTTTGCAGCAATATATGGAAGACCACGAGAATGATATGCATATGAAGGAAAGAAATGAGTTAGACGAAATATTTGCAAGATAAGTTGCTATCCTGAAGCACAACCTTCCAGTTGAGCCTTTGGGGATCCAAGCACAACCAAAAGAAGACCCGGTGTTTGACCTCAAACCACTGCCCGATACGCTCAAGTATGCCTATTTAGATGAAAAGAAAATATATCATGTTATTATCAATGCTAACCTTTCAGGACTTGAAGAATAGGGATTATTGGAGACACTTCGCAGACACCATGGTGCCTTGGGATATACCCTTGATGACCTTAAGGGGATTAGTCCATCGATTTGACAACACACTATCAATCTCGAGCCCGATGCTAAGCCATTTGTTGATCATCAACGACGACTGAACCCAAGGATGAAGGACGTGGTTAGGACGGAGATTCTGAAGCTTCTATCCGCATGTATCATCTATCCTATAGGCATGAAAATGGAGCGAAAACGGATGGAACTGGGTGCTGCCACATTTATTTTCATATTTTCTTACAGAAACAAAAACGAATACAGAAACCCCGGAAATGAATATGGAAATGGATATTACCGAAAATGATTACGGAGCGAATACAGAGTGGACACAAAACCAGAAGTGCGTGTTACCAGAACTCAAGAACCCTTGATTCATAGAGAAACAAAAACCTAAATATTCGTTTGCATGGCTACAAGATAATATGAATTTTTTAGTGACTTGGCACAATCTTGTAGTAGTAGTGGACAAATACATATGTGTGGTCATAGAAGTTGTGTCTCACATGGGACATTCTGCACATCCTATCATTGCGTGTTGTTTGATGCTTGGGATGCAAAGCAGACATAGTCTCATAGTAAAACCGAAAGTTCCATATTCACGAAAACAGAAAGTTCCGTTTCCATCTCTGTTCCACCGGAAAACACCGTTCCGTTTTTGTTTCCGTTTCCACATAAAAAATTCCACTTTCTTTTCTGTTTTGCAAATTTCCATTTATATTTTCATATTTCCTCTCCATTTTCATATTTCCTCCGGAAAAGCGAAAAGTTTCCACTCTATTTTCATCCCTACTATCCTATAGCTGATAGAAGGTGGGTAAGTCCAGTTCATTGTGTTCCTAAGAAAGGAGGTATGACTGTTGTTCCTAATGATAAAAATGAACTAATACCTCAAAGAGTCATTATTGGATATATAATGTGTATTGATTACAGGAAGTTGAACAAGGCAACCAGGAAGGACCACTACCCGCTGCCCTTTATTAATCAGATGCTAGAGAGGTTGTCTAAAAACACCCACTTTTGCTATCTTGATGGGTACTCTGGCTTCTCTCAAATTCATGTTAACACTGCCGATCAAGAGAAGACCACTTTTACGTGTCCCTACGGTACTTATGCTTATAGGCGTATGCCTTTTGGTTTATGCAATGCACCTGCTACTTTTCAGATATGTATGTCTGCAATTTTTCATGGTTTCTGTGAGGAGATTGTGGAATTCTTCATGGACGATTTTTCCTTCTATGGAACTTCCTTTGACCATTGTCTCCACAATCTTAATACAGTTGTGCAGAGATGCGAGGATACAAACTTAGTTCTAAACTGGGAAAAAATGCCACTTCATGGTTAACGAAGGGATCGTGCTTGGTCACAAGATTTCTGAGAGGGCAATTGAATTGGACAAGGCGAAAATTGAATCTATTGAAAGGATTCCCTATCCAAGGGACATTAAAGGTATTCCTAGTTTTCTCGGTCATGCTGGTTTCTATAGAAGATTTATCAAAGACTTTTCCAAGACCTCGAGACCCCTCACTAATCTTCTCCAGAAGTATGTTCCTTTTGTATTTGATGAAGATTGTAAAGAGGCTTTCGAAGTTCTTAAGAAAGCTTTGATAACCGCTCCTATAGTACTACCACCTGACTGGAAATTGCCCTTTGAAATTATGTGCGATGCTACTGATTTTGCTGTTGGAGCTGTTTTAGGACAAAGGGTTGATAAGAAATTGAATGTTATACATTATGATAGAAAAACCCTTGATAGTTCTCAAAAGAATTATTCTACTACTAAGAAGGAATTCTTAGCAGTAGTATTTGCTTGTGATAAATTTAGGCCTTATATTGTTGTTTCAAAATTTATTATTCATACTGAGCATGCTGCTCTGAAGTACCTTATGGCGAAGAAGGATTCCAAACCAAGACTCATCAGGTGGTTACTCCTTCAAGAATTTAATTTACAGATTGATGATAGAAAAGGAGCAGACAATTCGGTGGCGGACAATCTTTCAAGGATGGAAGATATACCCCATCCCAGTCAACGACAGTTTTCTAGACGAACAACTTGCCGTTGTAAAAGTACAATCTCTTTCCGATCCTTGGTTTGCAGATTATGCTAATTTTATCATTGCAAAGTATTTGCCTCCAGGTTTAACATTTCAGCAAAGGAAGAAGAGATCGCTGTAAGGAAAGCGGAGATGGAGTGATCTGTGAGAGAGGAAGTCAAGATTATTACTACCCAACAACAAGGAGGTCCAAGCAATCCCATGATGGTGAGATTTGTCCAACCTCAATATGATCTTTCTCTTAACCTTCCAGGGCCTAACACTTCACTTGAAGATCAACGTACGATATCCACCATCTCCTAGGCTTACCGCATCACCAACCAACTCTGAGAAGATTTCCGTGTACTGAAAGTACAAGTGGAAGTCTTGGAATCAGAAAATCGAACCCTTCGCCGTGTCATCAGGGATCTGAAGAATCAAGAACAGGAATGAGGAGTAAATCTCCTTGGGTAATGGCATCCCGTTAGCTTGTTCCAAGCTTGGGGGAGGGCCCGGCATCTTTATCTTTATCTTAGTCTTTTAGAGTCAAGTAGAGTCGTATCATGTCTAGGGAAGTTATTATATGAAATAGGTGTTTGCATTGAGGTCTATCACTCCTTCTGAGGAGAGTTTGTATCTGTGAGTGTGGAGTCGTCCATGTTGGAATATTAATGAGAAGTCTATTGGTTCCTTCGCTGCACTCGGTATTCTCTTCATGCAATCGACCTTATATGATGATTCTTATGGGGAGTATTGACCTTATATCGGGTATGGCTTTGAAAACTTTATTTAATTTTGGCAAACATATCTTTGGTTTTGACAACATGCATGTTTTCCCAAGTAGCGGCATGGCCAAAACCTTTATGTTATTATGCTTGAAGTGTTATGTTGACAAGACAACTTGATGTGTTATGCTTACCTTAATGTTTATGATTTATATGTTTTCCATCTAAGCTAGCATCAATTGTCTGTTCTCTCAAAGCCTTTGCTAGCCAAACTCTTTGCCAAGTCGATTTCTGCTTGTGCATCCATACCATGAAACCAATACCTTCCATATGAGTCCACCATACCTTCCTATTCGTTGTATTCCCCTACCACTCCTATAAGTATAGAATTTATGTGTTATCCTTAAATGTTCAAAATCTTCTGTTTTGTGCCTCTTGTTTAGCTCATGAGGAAGTAGTAGGTAATTCATGATCTTCTTAAGTTGGACAAGTTTTACCCCGGGATTGCATGTCTACTCTGCAAACCCATAGTACGAGGAGGAACTGTCATGAGTGCGCCCAGCTCGAAAGATAATATAACAAACAAACCCCCCTTCACGCTTGGTCTATGAGAAATCATAAACTTTGGCAGTGATAAACAAAGGAGATTAAAGGGATGTGATCGTCCCCACTTGGGAGCCGTTCCTCGAAACTTGTCCATCTTGAGAAGTAATTGAGCTATCTATTAGCATTCGTTGAAAAACTATGCACCTCCCAAAGTTTATTTTCATTATGTTTGATTTAAGGATAGCACATGAGTTTTTCCTGCTTGCCTTTAACAAGGCCTCTCTTTTACTTTTGTGTTGAGTCAGTTGTCCCACTTCCTTATTTTCCCCAAAGAGAACATACACTTGATGTTGATGAGGATTCATTCATATAATGATGCATTAAGTTTTTTCATGCCACATCATTGTTGACATTATCTTTCGATAAATAAGTTGTTTGGGAAAGCTTATGCCATGCAAACATCTTCCTTTGTGTTAGCATTTGCACTTCATGAGAAATAACATGTTCTTTCAAAATCTTCAAATTGTTTCATTAAAAAGTGAAAGAGAAAAAGTAAAAAGTTATTAGTTGTCCTTTGACCAAGGATATGTTTTCCATAATTTAATAAGTTTTCTCAGCCCTACTTTTGATTATAATTGTAACTACTTTCTCATAAGGGCCTTATGAGTTGAGGTTGCTGTTGAGGATGCTTGAGTTTGGTGAAGAAACCTTGATGCTTCTTGTCCGTATTCTATTTATCGACACTTCACTCTCTAAACTTGTGGGCAGGTTTACCGAGCTCAGTATTCGCTTGGGGACAAGCGAGGTCTAAGCTTGGGGGAGTTGATACGTCCAAAATGCATCGCTATTTTATATAGTAATTCTTTCTTATTCATTGATATATTTCATGATATGATGCTATTCTTATGTTGTTTTGGCTTAATTTACACAGTATGCAACTTTCCAATGCCGAAGCAGCAGACGCAGGATTCAGTGCTAAAAAATGGACGCTGAGTTACTTAAGGAGAATACCTCCAAATTACCTGAAAATCGACGGAGGGTATTTTCCAGAAGGATGATGAAGACACGCAAAAGAGGGGCCAGAGGGGGGCCACAGGGTGCCCAGGCGGCCACCTGGCGCGGACCCCACCCTGACCGCACGGGGAGGGCGTCTGGACCCCTGGGGCCACTCCCGGCTCCCCCTCTGGCCTATATATATCTCGTCGTCTGAAAACCCTAAAAAGCGAGAGTTTTCGCGAGTTTCGCCGCCGCTCTGCGACGGAAACCAACAAAGGAGAAAATACATCTCTGGCAGGCATATTCTGCCAGTGGGAACACCTCCCAGAAGGGGAGATCGTCGCCATCGTCATCACCATCGTCACGGACATCATCGAGATCATCATCAACATCATCCCCAACATCAGCACCATCTTCATCTTCATCCAATCTCACCTCACAAGTCCAATTTGTGTTGTAATCCGTACTATATATCCTCTCTACTCTACCGGTGTTGATTACTACCGTGTGATGAATGCTATTCAGTTTTGTTGGAGAAATATCATTGTGTCCAGATTGTTTATCATCTATTTACCCCCACTGATCATGATCTCTTTTATGTCTTGTGAGTAGTTACTTTAGTTCTTGAGAACATGGGAGAAGTCTAGTTGTTAGTAGTCATATGATGTTGAAGTAATATGTGTTGTTTGATATTTAAGTTGTGTTGTTATTTTCCTTGTGGTGTTGTGTGAGTCGAACACTCAACACTTCGCCTTATTACGGACCTTGGGGAATGCATTGTGTATAAAGAATGCTTACGGTGGGCTGCCGGAGTGACAGAAATTGAACCCCAGTTCGCACGCTTTTGCACAAGGGAACAATGGGTGAACGATCGTACTGCTATGGTTAGGCTTTTGCCTTAATTACTATCTTGTATTTGCGGATGCTTGCAACGTGTTTAATCATAAGAGTGCACTCATCTTAGTCTAGAGGGTGTACTAGCATAGATCCACCCACTCAACACTTATCAACACAACACATAGTACCGATAAGAATATGGCGAAAGCACGTGACTATTTCTCCCGTGTGTACTCAAGAACGTTTTAGCCTTTATAAGTTCAGTTGATAGGCCTCTCCTTTGTTTGAAAGGATTGGGACACTTGTTACTCCTTAGTGCTTTTTTCTTTGCTCGCTTTTACCTTTTTGTTGCTTATATCGAAAACCCCTAAAAACTTATCTTTCAGTTCCTGCAGCTATTTCTTTACCAAAGTCACTTACCAATACCTTCTACTCCTCGTTGGGATCGACACTCTTATTTATCGAAAACGCTACAAACGATCCCCTACAGTTGAGGGTCATCACGGACCCATGGTCCAAAGGAAACTACTCACGGCACATCCGGGAAGCGTCCATGGTTGAGGGGAAGCTCCCGGAGGTCGATCCTCCCTCCGGCAGGGTGCCGAGAAGGAGTCTGCTGGCGCTCCCGATCTTGGAAGCGCGGTGACGGCGGAACAGAGGCGAGATCGCGAAAAGGGGTTCTATCCCCGGGGGTTTCGCGTCACGGGGAATAAATAGGCGAAGGGGGGCAGCCAGGGGGGCCACCAGGTGTCCAGGCGGCCACCCGGCGTGGCCCCACCCTAGGTCGCGCCACCTGGCCGACTGGGCACCAGGTGGGGCCCCTCTGGCCCTCCTTCGGGGCTCTGGAAGGTTCCGTTGTGATGATTTTTTATCCAATTTTTCCCGAATTTTTGGAGCACTTTTAATATGGAGGAAACCTGGAACAAAAAAATAGCAGAAAACAGGAACTGGCACTGTGGTGCACTGAGTTAATAAGTTAGTCCAAATATGATCAAAAGTGTATGAAAGTGTATCTAGATCATAGCAATAACACACAAAACATGCATGGAGCAAGCAGAAATTATAGATACGTTTGGGACGTATCACTTGGCACGATACGCCCTCTTATCAGAAACCTCCTTATATCTTCCTCAAAACAGCCACTATACCTACCTATCAAGGCATTTCCATAATATTTCCGAGATACATTTACATGCAACATCCACCATCTCATGACTTGATCTTCATGTCATACATGATTTTGCTTGATCGAGGAGCCGCATGCCAGTTGGGCCTTGCTCTTATTATTGCTACATGACACGCTAGTATCATTGCACATCCTGCTACACTGGCAGAGGCATACATTTGCATACATCATGATAGTTTTCATTCTTTCTTTATGTTGAGTACTTCTTATAAAGTGTGAAGATCTTCTATACTCTTGTAAAATATAGTGTGTTGCCCTTAAGTGAGGAAAGGATCCCAAACAGGACAGATTAAAAGATCCCAAAGAGGACAAATTAAAAGTTCCCAAAGAGGACAAATGAGAGATAAATAGAAAGAGCCAATGAGGCCACTCGGGGTAACAAACGAGGGGCAAGAAGCCATCAGGGCCCTCCCTTGCTGCCCCCTTCGGCCTATATTTATCCCCCGATGAGAAAACCCTGAAAAGAGACTCCGCATCGCAATTTTCACCTCTGTTCCTCCGCCGCCGCGCTTCCAAGATCGAGAGCACCACAAGACCTCTTCCTGGCACCCTGACGGAGGAAGGATTGAGTGATTGACCTCCGGGAGCTTCTCCACCACCATGAGCGCTTCCCAGATGTGCTGCGAGTAGTCCCCCTTAGACCATTGGTCCATTCCCAGTAGCTATGTGATGTCTTCTCTCCAATCTTGTGCTTCAATTATTAGCCCTTGTGAGCTGCCCTACATGATCAAGGCATCTATCTAATTTTCCTGCTATTGCTATGTTGTCTAACTTGAGTGACAGAAACATGAGACTACGGGATGTGTTGTTGCCACCAGGGAGAAAACAACGGTGCTTGTAACCGCGGTTGCAAGGATTCTTAACCTTACGCAAAGTTTGTTAATGCAGTTGTCTGTTGCTTTGGGTTTACACTTTGGGTGGGGCTCGCAACTTAATACCAGCGAGATGTTCTGGATAGATATCTCAAGGTGGATGATTATTAGTAGATGCAGTTGGATTTCGGTCCACTTATTTTGGCGTACTGCCCATGCTTTTGAGCCTCTTCCTTTCTTTGTAGCATAGTTAGCATTGCGGTGCGTTTATAACTGCGGTGCTTTGGGCTTACACTTTGGGTGGGGCTCGCAACTTAATACCAGCGAAATGTTCTGGATAAAATATCTCAAGGTGGATGATTAGTGAGTTGATGTTGATGGATAAACGGTCTACTTGTCTTGGTGTACTGCCCATACTTTTGAGTCTCTAACTTTCTTGCAACATAATTAGCATTCCGGTGCGTTTATAATTCTGTCAATTGCCCAGCGGTAATTGTTCATCCAACTTAGCTCTTTTATCGTATTTTGGGAGAGAGACATCACTAGTGAACATCATGGGACCCCGGTCCATATTTCCACCATTGTTTACACCTCAACTCTATACTGCTTTTATTTCCTTTCAGTTGCAATCAACATCACTATTTCCACCGTGTGTTTGATCCTTTGTAAAAAAACAAGACCGAAGAGATTTACAACCTCTCTTGACTCGTTGGGAGCAAAGTTAATTCCTTTTGTGTGCAGGTCCAGGTCAAGTGAGTAACTTATCTCAAATGGCGCCTTGCTCGTTTGACCACCTTCTTGTTGATCCTCGGAGTCCTCTTGGTTCGACAAACCTTACAATTCCTCGTGTAAGGGAAATTTGCTGCTATTACATCCACACCTTCCACTTGTGGTAACCAACAAGGAGCACTAATTCAGTGCCATCACTCCCCTCTGGTCCCCATTCGGGTTTCTGCAGTCTTCCGACGAATAAGAATTTATGGATTTTTCCGGGAATATTGATTGTTTTCACCTTTTTCTGCAATGCACGGACAAAAACACACAGAAACTGGCACTGGGCACTAGGTTAATAGGTTAGTCCGAAATATGTTGCAAACGATATGAAAGTGCATTAAAACATGTAGCAAAGTCACCATAATAAGCATGGAATAAGAAAAAATTATAGATACGTTGGGACGTATCAACATCCCCAAGCTTAATTCCTGCTCATCCTCGAGTAGGTAAATGACAACAAAGATAATTTTTGTGGTGATATGCTACCAACACAAGTAGAATATTTAAGAACAACAAGCAAGATGTATAATCAAGACAAGATAATAACAAGCAAGAGTCTATATATAGTATTAAAACTAGTAAAGTAAGAACATAAAGGTGTAAGAGCTCTTGTTGTGCACGACTCGAATATTTCCAATCAGTGTTTGATACGTCTCAAACGTATCTACTTTTCTAAACACTTTTTCTATTGTTTTGCCCTCATTCTTGCATGATTTGAACTAAACTAACCCGGACTGACGCTGTTTTCAGTAGAGTTGCCTGTATAGTTTTATTATGTGCAGGAAAATGGATTTTTAGGTATCTCGGAAAATTCCAGGCAAATTCATAAAAAATCCACGCACCCGAAGCTTCCACGGACCAGAAGTGGGGCCACAGGGGCTACAGGCGCCCTGCTGGCTGATAACCCACAAGTGTAGGGGATCGCAAAAGTCTTCGCGGGTAAGAATAACCCAATTTATTGATTCGACACAAGGGGAGCCAAAGAATACTTATAAGCCTTAGCAGTTGAGTTGTCAATTCAACCACACCTGAAAAAGCACTAGACAAGATATAAGTAGCAACGGTGTGTTGACGGGTGTAGCCTTTAAGACTTCCCCAATCACCAACACCACAAAGTAGTAACAAAGTAGTAGGAGCAGCAAAGAAAGTAAAAGTAAATGAAGGTAATGAAGGTGAAAGATGGACCGGGGTTCAAGGTTTCACTAGTGGTACCTCTCAAGCAAAAGAACAAGGTGCTGGGTGAACAAATTACAGTTGGGCAATTGACAAAATTTCACCAACTCTAGCCAAAGAACAAACTAGAGCATCCTAGTCTAAGAACCAAAATTAGGCATGTGTTACGTATGTAGTTGTACGTGCTTGCAATAAGAACTTTGCACAACATCTTTTGTCCTACCATCCCGCTACGAACGGGGCCACTTAAGGAACTTATGGAGATTAAGGTGCTCCTGCGGCGGAGCACCGGAACAAAGCATTAACACTCCATGAACACATGTGATCCTCAAATTATAGTCCATCCCCTTTGGTGTCCCAAGCTGTCACCATTGTGATCGCCGGTTCCGGACTATAATAGGTGCATACAACCGTAGATAAGATCTAGAACAACAATTATAATCATGCAACCATAACGTGCTCAGATCTGAGATCATGCTACTCGTGCACTAGTAACAAGCATTAAGAACAACAAATTGCAGCAACAATAATTCATAAACCCCTTAGGACTGAACACGGTAACAATTCATCGGATCCCAACAAACACAACACCAATTACATCATATGGATCTCAATCATGTAGGGCAGCTCATGAGAACATTGTATTGAAGATCTAGGGGGAGAGAATACCACATAGCTACTTCCAAGAACCCGTAGTCCAAGGAGGAACTACTCAAGAAGCATCATGGGGGAAGAAGAGTCGATGAAGATGGCCCCGGGGGCCAAGGCCCTCCCCGGTAGGGTGCCGGAGCAGGATCCTGGTGACCCCCGAAGCTAGTTTTCGATGGCGGCGGAGATCGGAATCGCTTCTGGAAAAAGTACTTTGATATTAGGGGTTTCCTCCTCGGGGGTAAAAATAGGGGCCAAAGGGGGCACCAAGAGGGGCCACGAGGCAGTCAGAAGGGCAGGTGGCGCGGCCTACGGCTGGGCTGCACCAGGCACCCTCCTGGCTGCCTGGTGGTGGCCCTCCCTTCCTTCCTTGGTGATTCCGGAAACTTCCGGGACGCTGATTTTTTATATAATTTTTCCGGAATTTTTGGAGCACTTTTAATGGCCGGAAAACCTGAAATACAAAAACAGCAGAAAACAGGAACTTGCAACTGGGTGCACTGAGTTAATAGGTTAGTCCAAATATGCTCAAAAGTGTATGAAAGTTCAAGCAAAACATGGCAAAGTCACACAAAACATGCATGGAGCAAGCAGAAATTATAGATACGTTTGGGACGTATCAACATCCCCAAGCTTAATTCCTGGTCGTCCTCGAGTAGGTAAATGATAACAAACATAATTTCTGTGGTGACATGCCACACAACCATATAAGGATTTTTAAGTAAAGCAATCAAAACATGCAATTCAATTCAAGTCTTAACAAGCAAGAGTCTATATTAGCATTGACACAAGCAATAAAAGAACAAAAGGTGCAAGAGCTCTCGGCGTCCGTGACTCGAATGTCTCCAGATGGTGTTTTCGTGCAAGCAAGGGATAGGGAAATACGAGAGAAAAAATAAGGTTGTTGAGAACAACTATCTACTAAAGTTTCACACTTGGTCTCCTTTGGATTCTTATCTGGACTCGTCCCCAGACCACTAGCCAGGTACAAGTCAAACTGATCCACTCCCTTTCGATATTTTGAGCACTCATGCAATGGATGAGCGTGAGCAAGAAAGTTGACACCTAAAAGGCGAAACAGAAAGAAGGTGGAGGAGGAATACAAAAAGGTGTGAAAGGCTCACATCAATGAGGACAATCATAGGCGAGAGAAGGCCGTATGATAGATATGATGTGAGGAGTAGGGATTGCCATACAACGGATGCACATGTGAGCTAAAAGCTCTCCAAGGGAACTAGTGGGGGTGCATCTAACTTGCTTGCTCAAGAAGACCTAGAGCTCGTTTGAGGAGGCTCATCATTGGAATATACAAGCCAAGTTATATAGTGTGAAGGGTCCCCACATAGCTATATGCATGATGATGATCTCTATGGAGTACAAGGGATAGGAGATGAAGTACTAGTGTGGATCTCTCAAAAGGAATAGTAGTATGCCCCCTTCTCTCTTTTTATTTATTTTTCTATTTTCTCTTTTTTTATTTTTTTGGTGGCCTCAATGGCTCTTACTATTTAACTCTCATTTGTCCTCTTTGGGATCTTTTGATTTTGTCCTCTTTGGGATCTTTTCCTCACTTTAGGGGCAATACTCTATATTTTACAAGAATATAGGAGATCTTTCACACTTTACAAAGGTACTCACATAAAGAAAATATAACTATCATGATGCAAATGTATGATTCTGCCAGTATAGCAGGATATGCAATGATACTAGCGCGTCATGTAGCAATGATTAGGGCAAGGCCCAACTAGCATGCGGCTCATCGATCAAGCAAGTAGCATGTATGACATGATGATCAAGTCATGAGAAGGTGGATGTTGCATGGCAATGTATCTCGGAAAGGCTATGGAAATGCCTTGTAGGTAGGTATGGTGGCTGTTTTGAGGAAAGATATAAGGAGGCTTATGATGACAGAGCGTATCGTGCCAAGGGTTTGGATGCACCGGCGAAGTATGCGCCAACTCTCGAGGTGAGAAAGGGCAATGCACGGTACCGAAGAGGCTAGAAAAAGTATAGGTGGGTGGAAGTGTGAACTTTCGAATACTCACATTAGTCCGAAGAACTCATTCACTTATTATCGGTAACTCTCAATCTAATCAGGAGGTTCACAAAGAGACAGGTACCCCGAGGAGGAGTGTATGGGGGTTTGGTTATCCTTGCGCATCCTCGACTCATGGTACGTGAGTGTACTCTAATATTCGAACCCTCCAGAGGTTAGTGATCCATCTAGTATCTAGAGTTCTCAACAGGGGTTTCTGGTTTTCGAAAAACACACGGATTGCCCAAAATACGACATCTATCACTAATAAGCAAGAGCTCTTGACACCATAAGTTCAAACATTACTCTAATCAATACCTCAAAACTATTGCAAGTTACTACTACAAAGAGAACAACAACTTTAACTACCTACTTTCAGTCAAGACACAGAACTCAGTGCAATAGGCAAACTCTCTAACAAGATAAAACATGCAACCTATAGAAAGTTCAACCTAAGACAAAAACAAATCTCTAAAAAAACTAAAGCACTACAACTAAACAAAGCAGCAGCTAAGAAAAGAAAAAGAACAGCTCACAGCTAAAAGAATAAGCATGCAAATCCTATGAGGAGTTCTAGTTCAAGCGGAGCGTAAATCTCTCCCACACAAAAGAGTAAGTTGGGGTCTAACTTGTTACTACAGCAAAACAAACCTAGAAAAGTAAAGAGCAAGACGCTCCAAGCACAGCACATAACGCATGAAGTGATAAAAATATAGTGCCACGAGGGACGAACTGATGATTGTTGATGAAGAAGGGGATGCATGGGGGCATCCCCAAGCTTAGACGCTTGAGTCTCCTTGAATATTTCTTGGGGGTTCCGGGTGCATCCCCAAGCTTGAGCTTTTGACACTCCAAGATCTTCTTTCATCATCTTCCATCGCACACTTGAAAACTCCCTTCATACATAACTCATCATAAGCTAATTAGAGAGGTTAGTAACCTATTAAAAATAATTTTCCTCTACTGAAAATAAATATTTCCAGGAAGTCCTACTGTTTCTCTTGCCTTCCCAAAAGTTTTTGCAAAGAAAAAGCAAGCTTAAGGTTTGCAAAACTGCCAAAAGAAAAACAGGGACAGAAGCTGAGAAAAACAGAACAGCAGAGAGAAAAGAATTTTTTTCTAGGCACTTATGCAACTCAAATCAAAAAACTCAGAACATATGAAAGTTTCTTAATTGTATAGAGCTCGCTGTGTAAAAATTTCAGCTCAAAAAGATGAACTGGGATTTTCCTCTGATTTTTCTAGTCACGAGGACAGAATCTGTTTTCTGGACAGCATGTCACAACTTTCACTTCTCTTGTCGTATGAGGCTAAACTTGGCACAAAGCTTGAAAAGTAAAGATACAATGATGTTGCTACAGTATTAACAATCATCAAGACCACTAAGAACAGAAGAAAAACAAAAAGAAAAACCTAAATTCGTTGCGGGCTGCCTCCCGAAAGCGCTTCTTTAAAGCCATTAGCTAGGCATGAGTGTAACGATGCTCACAAGAGAATAAGAGTTGAAGCACAAAAGAGAGCATCAAAGGAGCAAAGACAAACCACATTTAGATCTAACATGCTTCCTATGCATGGGCAACTTGAAACAAAATAAATAAATAAAGCACAAAGCAACAAGCATAAGAAGGTAAAACATGAGCACCTTCAAGATTTTCAACATGGAGAGGGGTGTTTTCCTAACATGAAAATTTCTATAACCATATTTCCCTCTCTCATAATAATTTTCAGTAGCATCGTGAACAAACTCAACAATATAATTATCACACAAAGCATGCTTTTCATGATCTACTAGCACATAATCATGTAGACTTTCTAAGCAAACCTCATCATCATTAAGAACATCCATAGTAGGCAAATATAGAGGTTTATCATAAGATTCATCAAGATAGCAAGGGTTATCATAAATAACAGTAGCAAAATCATCCTTGCAAGTATCATTCATAAGGGCATCGTGTCCACAACCATCAATTTCATCAAAAAGGGATATTTCAAAAGAATCCATAGGATCATAGCAATCAATATAGCATTCATCTTCCTTTGGTAAGCATGGAGGGCAATCATATAAAGTAAGAGTCAAACAGTTACTCTCATTAGTAGGTAGATATGGGTAGCTACTCCATTCTTCCTCCTTTTGTTCGTCACTCTCCTCCTCTTTTTCATCCAAGGAGCATTCAGTTTCAGCAATTTCTTCTTCCGTAGAGTCCTGCAAAGCATTAGTCTCTTCCTCTTGTGGAGAGAACCTTTTGAGATGGTCAATAATATAATAATTGTCATTAAAATCCTCAAAGCAATAATTAAGTATTTCAAGACTCTCGGATTTGTAAGGGGCATCATCAATATTTTCAACAAAGGTAGCAATTTCATAGGCACCCTTAAAGATAACAACTTCTTCTATTTGTTCTGCATCATAAAAATCATAGTTTCCCTTAGCGTAAGAAGCTAAGGTTTCATCATCATTGTACTCACATTGGAAAGCAAGGTGTTTGTGCCTCATAAAACAACAAGATTCATCCCTGTAGAAAGATATATTATATATTGAGCACAAGTTTCTAGCATAGTCATACTACTCCTGTATTAGTCCCCATGAGTGTATCCATTTTTGAGACAAGCGGTATTCCTTGTAATGTTTTTGTTGATCCTCCATGAATCCACCTTGCCAATAAGGTCTAGTCTCAAAGAAAGTAGCCCTAAGTAGCAAACAGAGTAATAAGCAAAAGTGTACTTATCAAGTGAACTTATAAGTAAAGCTATGCTCCCCGGCAACGGCGCCAGAAATAGTCTTGATAACCCACAAGTGTAGGGGATCGCAACAGTCTTCGCGGGTAAGAATAACCCAATTTATTGATTCGGCAAAAGGGGATCCAAAGAATACTTATAATCCTTAGCAGTTGAGTTGTCAATTCAACCACACTTGAAAAACCACTAGACAAGATATAAGTAGCAACGGTGTGTTGACGGGTGTAGCCTTTAAGACTTCCCAAATCACCAACACCACAAAGTAGTAACAAAGTAGTAGGAGCAGCAAAGAAAGTAAAAGTAACAACGAAGGTAATGAAGGTGAAAGATGGACCGGGGTTCAAGGTTTCACTAGTGGTACCTCTCAAGAAAAAGAACAAGGTGTTGGGTGAACCAATTACAGTTGGGAAATTGACAGAATTGCACCAACTCTAGCCAAAGAACAAACTAGAGCATCCTAGTCTAAGAACCAAACGTAGGCATGTGTTCGGTATGTAGTTGTACGTGCTTGCAATAAGAACTTTGCACAACATCTTTTGTCCTACCATCCCGCTACGAACGGGGCCACTTAAGGAACTTATGGAGATTAAGGTGCTCCTGCGGCGGAGCACCGGAACAAAGCATTAACACTCCATGAACACATGTGATCCTCAAATTATAGTCCATCCCCTTTGGTGTCCCAAGCTGTCACCATTGTGATCGCCGGTTTCGGACTATAATAGGTGCATACAACCGTAGATAAGATCTAGAACAACAATTATAATCATGCAACCATAACGTGCTCAGATCTGAGATCATGCTACTCGTGCACTAGTAACAAGCATTAAGAACAACAAATTGCAGCAACAATAATTCATAAACCCCTTAGGACTGAACACGGTAAAAATTCATCGGATCCCAACAAACACAACACCAATTACATCATATGGATCTCAATCATGTAAGGCAGCTCATGAGAACATTGTATTGAAGATCTAGGGGGAGAGAATACCACATAGCTACTGCCAAGAACCCGTAGTCCAAGGAGGAACTACTCAAGAAGCATCATGGGGGAAGAAGAGTCGATGAAGATGGCCCCGGGGGCCAAGGCCCTCCCCGGCAGGGTGCCGGAGCAGGATCCTGGTGACCCCCGAAGCTAGTTTTCGATGGCGGCGGAGATCGGAATCGCTTCTAGAAAAAGTACTTCGATATTAGGGGTTTCCTCCTCGGGGGTAAAAATAGGGGCCAAAGGGGGCACCGAGAGGGGCCACGATGCAGTCATAAGGGCAGGTGGCACGGCCTAGTGCTGGGCCGCGACAGGCACCCTCCTGGCTGCCTGGTGGTGGCCCTCCCTTCCTTCCTTGGTGATTCCGGAAACTTCCGGGACGCTGATTTTTTATATAATTTTTCCAGAATTTTTGGAGCACTTTTAGTGGCCGGAAAACCTGAAATACAAAAACAGCAGAAAACAGGAACTGGCAACTGGGTGCACTGAGTTAATAGGTTAGTCCAAATATGCTCAAAAGTGTATGAAAGTTCAAGCAAAACATGGCAAAGTCACACAAATCATGCATGGAGCAAGCAGAAATTATAGATACGTTTGGGACGTATCACTGGCGCGACCCTACCCCTGGTCGCGCTGGCTGGCCTCATGTGGGCCTCCCCCCTCCTCTGGTGCCCTACCGATGCCCCTATTTATTCCCGTGACGGAAAAACCCCAAAACATAAGTCGCTTTCCCAGAACCCGTCGAGGAGCCGCCGCCACCCTCTGTTCTTCCTCGGGAGGGCTAATCTGGAGGCTGATTTGGCCTCCGGAGAGGGGAGATCGTCGCCATCGTCATCACCATCACCAATCCATCCTCCCTCCATGACTTCTCTTCACATGTGTGAGCAATTCAGTGTTGTAGGAAAAGGGGGTGGTAGGGATTGGATGAGTTTGATCATGTAATAGTTCGTCAGATTGTTGGGGGCATGTTGCCTATCATCTACTATGGTGTTTATCATCTTTGCTACAACTTGTTGCTCTTAATGCTTTTCACTTTGGGCCCGAGTGCCATGTTTTCAGACCTGAACCACTTGTGTTTTCATGAGTATATTTATGTTCTTGGTCCTATCTATGAGTTGTTCACCCTTATCCAAGGAGCGCCCAAACATCCATCTCCCTAGCCTACAGTGTTTTAATCCTGCTGGTTACTAGTAATTTACTTTCGTTGTTTTACTTTCGCTGTTATCACTATCACTATCATACCACATTTTCTACTAATATCCTGTTGCAAGCAAGTATATTTCAGGTGCGGTTGAATTGACAACTCAACTGTCAAAGCTTATAAATACTCTTTGGCTCCCCTTGTGTCGAATCAATAAATTGGGTTAACTTACCCACGAAAACACTACAAACGATCCCCTACAGTTGAGGGTCATCAGTGTTCCAATGCAGAATGGAAGATGGGTTTAGAGCATAAAAATACTGGATAGTTGTTGAGAACTTAATCTACAAATTTTAACACATGGTCTTATTGAAATATTATTATTAGTCACCCCAAACCGTCGGCCAGGTACGAGACAATCTGATCATCTCCCTTTTGAATTTGAGCACTCATGCAATGAATGAGCGCAAGCAACATTAGTTGGCACTTAGGATGGCGAATAGAATAAATGATGGGGAAGGAAGCAAAAAGTGAGAAATTACCACAACAATGAGGACAAACTTAGGCAAGGGTAAGCCTAATGGTAAATATGGTGTGATGAGTAGGGATTGACATGCAACGGATGGACATAGAGCTATGAGTATATGAAATCTCTCCAATGAAACTAGTTGGGGGTGCATCCAACTCGCTTTCTCACGAAGTCCTAGAGCTCCTTTGAGGAGGCTCATCATTGGAATATACAAGGAAATTTCTATAGTGTAAGGATTGTTGGGGTTCGGGGCAGAAAACACAATTTTTTCATAACCTACGAGACCCATACCCAAGACCTATGCTATGTTGATGCAAGTAACGGACAGAAATAGATCACATACCAGTATGTAGTCCGTTAAGCGGGAAACATTCCCGCATGAACGTGGTTGGTGTAGTCGTACCGGCAATCCCCGATGCCGCGCAGATCCTTGATGACTCATGTAGCCACCCGATCCTTGTAGACCGATGACGGGATTACATCCCTGTCAGAACGTTGCTGATGAAGACCTCGCGGTACGACCACGACGATGAAGTAGCACCACAAGTGTAGTGCCTCGCGGGATTATACACATACAGTATACCCGACGTCCCTCCGGGCTCCGAACCAGTAGAGCAGCGGAAAGAAGATGGATTCGGATCCCGATTACAGCAGCACGACGGCGTGCGTATAGTGGAGAAATCCCCAACCAAGTGTAGACTCCAAACAAGGGGAGTCCACTCGAGGAAGGTGAAAGGAGGGAGAGAGAGACGAGAACTTATCTAAAAAATATGATGAATAAAAGGGCACCTCTACCCCTCCTTATATAGGCCAAGGAGGGGTGCCACCCCCCCCCCCCTCCACTTCCGAGGTGGGACTAATCCCAAGGGGAGGGGGTGCGCCATGAATAAAGGGGGTGGGCCCCTCTATGGCGCCATGGCCCATGGGGGAGGACTCCCTCTCCCCCTAATGGGCCCTATGAGGCCCATATGCCTTTTAATTCATTTTTAATTATATTTAAATATATTTTAATATTTAATTCAGATAATTAAATAATAAAAAATTAATTAAATATATTTTGAACCTTTCAAAATACCCGGAACAACTTCCGGCCTTCATCGGAACAATTTCGGTCATCACCGGAACAATTCTGGTGTTCTCTCCAATTTCTCCGGTGATCCCGAATCAATCCTTACTGCGTCGAGTACCCTTAAGTGTAACACCCTATGGTCCGGGAAACAGCAGACATGATCGAGACAATTCTCATTGATCAATGACTAATCAATTGGACCTGGTTACAATCCTTGATAGCCCCTGCGCTTCCATCGAATGAACTTCAATCGCTGTTGGATCCGTTAACCGTGTGCCTGTTCCCTTTGTCCTGTGGTACTTTGCTTGTACAAGGTTTGATCATCGGTATCCAATATACCTAGTTCGTCCTCGTTCTCAACAAACAAGTTTACTCGTTCCCGTGATATTACAACTCCGTGACTTAGTCACATGTTTGCAAACTTTATGATGCAATATCACCGAGTGGGCCCAGAGTACCTATCCGTCACACGGATGGACAAATCCCGCTTTGATCTATTTGCATACTCATCAACCATCTATTTCGTAATACCCAAAGTGCACCGTTATAGCCAGCATATTTCAGTCAGGCGGTGGGATACAAATCAAAGTCTCCTCATAGATGACAATTACGTATGATCATTACGGTCAAAGGATCTGGTCACTACGTTATAGTTATCGCAATGTCGAACTATGTGACTTGATCACATCGCAACACTTCTGGTGGGTGTATGTCCATCATATCATTATTCAATGATACGACTCCATTGTCAACAGACGCCATTGTCTCATGATCAGGAAACCTTGATCATCAATCGCCCAATGGACTAGTATACTAGGGTTGACCAGGGACCTGGTTGTTTGTATATACCTGTATTAATGTTTCCGCTTAATACAGTTATAGCATAGTATCAAACTTATTATGAACTAATGGAATATGCTTGATAAAACATATTTTATTTGCCTCTAGGGCACATTACCAACAAGGATCCCCACTTAGTTATGCATGAATGATATAAAAACTCTCTATGAAGTACAAGTGCTACTTTGAAGCCAAAGTGTGGATCTTTAAAAGAAGAATAGTAGTGTTGCCCCTTTCTCTTTCTTTTTTCTTTTCTTTTTCTTTTTTTGTGGCCTCTATAACTCTTTCTTTTATATCTCTCATTTGTCCTCTTTGGGATCTTTTCATGTGTCCTCTTTTGAGATCTTTAATTTTGTCCTCTTTGATATCTTTTCCTCACTTTAAGGGCAGCAATCTATATAAAGATGAACATGATCAACACATTTTTACAAGGTACTCCCAATAAAACTGAAACTATATCCTGATGTATGCAAGGTATGCCTCTGCCAATGTAGAAGGATATGCAATGATACTAGCGCGACATGTAGAAAAAAGATGTAAGGGCAAAGCCCAACTATCATGTGGCTTTATGATCAAGCAAAACCATTATGACGATGAGGAATAGCATCAACTCACGAGAAAGATGGATTTTGCATGTCTATGTATCTCGGAATGGCTATGGAAATGCCATAATAGGTAGGTATGGTGGCTGTTTTGAGGAATATATATAATGAGGCTTATGTATGACACAACGTATCATGCCAAGGATTTGGATGCACCGGCGAAGTTTGCACCAACTCTCAAGATGAGAAAGGGCAATGCACAGTACCTAAGAGGCTAGCAAAATATAAACTGGTGAAAGTGCCAACGAGTGAATACTCACATTAGTCAAAGGAACTCATTCGCTTATTATCGGTAACTCTCTATCTAGTTAGGAGATTCACAAAGAGTTAATCACCCTAACAGGAGTGTATAGGGGTTTGTTTATCCTTGCGCATCCTCGACTCATGATAACATGAGGGTACTCTTTTACAATCCCGAAAAGATCAGTAATTTTTTTAGTAGCTAGAGTTCTCAACTAATTTTTATAGTTTTTGAAAATAAGCACGTGGAGCCAAAATACGACATCTATCACTAATATGCTTGAACTCGAACATACAGAAGTTCAAACATTACTTGTATCAACATCTCAAAACTATTGTAAGTTACTACCAAACTCAATTTAGCAATCTTGATTACCTACTCAAAGTAAGATACACACCTAGTGCAACATAGCTAACTCTCTAAACAATATAAGCATCAAACTCAAGAAAGTTCTAGAAATACTATTCTCATCTCTTAGAAATAAATAAACATGAAAAACAAGAGCTAAATATGGCAGCAACTAGAAACAAAAAGTGAACACTCAAAAAGATAGAACTGAAACTATGAGCATTATAGGAAAAAGTGGAGCGTGTTTCTTTCCCAAACAAGGCATGCTAGGGTCCAACTTGTTATGACCAGCAAACAAAACAAAAACAAACTAAACTGAAAACTAAAAAGCAAGACACTCCAAGCAAAACACATAACATGTGAAGTAATAAAAATATAGAGCTAGGAAGAATGAACTGGTAATTATTGATGAAGAATTGGATGCACGGAGACGTCCTCAAGCTTAGACGCTTAAGTACCCTTGGATATTTCTTTGGATGTCGGGGGGCATCCCCCAGCTTAAGCTTTTGGCACCCTTGGATCTTCTTTCATCATCTCTCTTCATAACACTTAAGCCACGATGAGTCGCAGATGGTGCGTCGTTCATCAACCTATCCAACAACAACGACAACTCCCGGTCCGGTGACGACGATGGCGACATGAGCCACGATGAGTTTTGGGAAAAGCTCATGGGCTGGGAGGAAGATTCATTTCATCCTTTATGGAATGTTAATTCAAGTTTCATTTAAATCTATGTAATATAGTTTATGTCAATAGATTAAATTGAATATGATAGACTATTGAATCAAATTTGCGTGAATTTGTGTTGAAAAGTTTTAAGGAGATTAGTTAAAAGTTCAGTTAGAAACCGCAATTTTTTGAAGAAGCAGTTATAGGAAGTTAAAGCATGAAAGGTCATATAGAGGCCTAATCTATAGGCCGCCAATAGTCGTGGAACGTTTCTTGAAAAAAATTCCCAAAACATTTAATTTGGCATGCGATTTGAACTAAAATAGGCATGAAAATTTTATATAATTTATCATGTTTGAATGAAAAAATTGTCAAGAAGGAAAAAGATACTCAAAAACTGTAGGAAAAAATAACCATTCGTTTAACCTCGATCAGATGAGTGCAAAAACATCAGCTGAAAGACTATTCACAATTAACGTTCACCAAGTGAATATACTAGGTTCTGAGACTCTCTGCTTAGTCTGCATTATGTTGTCTTGCATTAGCTCATAGAAGTGGCCTTTGTCGTGTGATCTCCTTTCTCTCTCTGATTTCCAATCACAGGAATTCGTAATTTATGTTATACACTGTCTATAATTTGTAATGCATTGGTGCATTGTGCGCCTTCTCTATTAAGAAAAAGAAGTAAATATACCAAAGAGGATCTCGGTTAGATCAACTATAGCTGATACACTATACCTCCACACCCCGCAAAATAACTGTTGATATATCATATCGAAGCAAAATAAATGATGGAGGGAGCGCTAAAAACCACCGCGCAACCGGTATATCTCCGTCTCCCATTCCTCGTTTGTAATTTCCTCTAACCCACCGAAAATGGTTGGCACGACTGAAACATTCTTCGCGTCACATCTCCACCATCTCCATAGCCCACCTCCACTGACACCGACCGCGAGCTGCGGTCGGGTCAGGCGCAAGCAACCGCCACTGGTGTGAGCTGCAATCGGACCGGCGCGAGTAGCAGCAGAGCAGGGCGGCCACCGAGGCGAGCTGCGGCCGAGGACAGGCGTCGGGGCGAGCTGCAACCGAGACGGCGCGAGCAACAACCAACAGGGTGGCCACCGAGGAGAGCTACGGCCGGGGACAGGCGTCGGGCGAGTTGCAACCGGGCCGACGCGAGCAGCTACCGAGCAGGGCGGCCACCGGGCCGGCCAGGGCAACCACCAAGGCAGCCAAGGCGGACACCAAGGAGAGCCGCCGCCGATGCTTTTCTTCTCACTTTCTCCCGTGAAGTTTCCTATGTGAAGATGATGATCATGTACTACATTATAATCTAGTTTTTTATTTTTAGAGACCTCGTTGCAAATTTATATGGCATCTGTTTTGGTGGATCCAAAATCGTACTGTAAAAATATAAATATACATTTTGCAAGGAACCATAAATTGATTTTGCAATACGGGATTTTAGTGTATTTGTTAGAGATGCTCTTATGCTCTTAGGAACTCACTTACCTCGCTCTACGCCATTTTGAAACCGCTGCAATGAGCGACACGTGCAACTTAAACTCCCTCGATCAGCCTAATTTAAAATACACTGGAATGGAGCTGTCAAAAAAACTCGCAAGAAAAACCCCAGGAAGAAGAATCGTAAGGGGATGTGTCAAATGGGTATAGTAGGGCCGTGTTGGCATTCGCTACGGTCGGCCGTTGCCCCTGAAACCCGGGCAAACTGGGACCGGAGGAGCTGGTGACCATGGACCACATTTTCTTTTTGTTTTCATGGCTGATAGCTGCGTTTGAAGACCTTTTCTTAGCAGCAATTTGCAATTTCAGTATTTCTCGCGGTCCTTCTGTGAATTCATCAGGTTGGTGGGGACTGGTTGCTGCTGCATCCTGATCCAGGTTCACTGCACGCCCAGCTACCAGGTGCATGAACAAGGCGCGAATAAAAAATGAGAGGTAAGGATCATTCTCTCGTTGTTGTATTGTGCCGCCATTTATCCCGGAAAATGAGTGAGATCTGAGATGGAGCCACCACCTCTACGTGAAAAGCGTCTTTTCTTTTGTGATTTTGTTGCACTTGTCTTCAGCGGTCTGCTTTACGATTTTTTTGGGTGGCCAGTGGCATTTAAGTGGGTTTCAAATAATCGAGCACCACTTCTTCCTATTTAATTTGACGAGTAAAGACGAGTGGGGATGTTTGGAACTTGTTTTTGAAAAAATTGAAAAACATATTTTTTTTTTAAAAAAATTACACATGAACATACAGATGTATACTACATTTTTTGGAAAAAAATCGTGATGAAATACATTTTGCTTTCAATTAAAAAAATAATACATTTTGGTTTGAGCTGTAAAAAATCAAAGTCATGCATTTTAATAGTGAATAGTACATATGCTAAAAATACTTGATTTTGTTATTTTTGTATAGCTCATATACAAAAGTATTTCACCATGAAACTTTGCAAACAAGTAATATATTACTTACATCCATATGTATGTATATATTTTATTTTAGTTTTTTTAACCTAAAAAGTTGATTTTTTTACAATTTTTAAAATTAAGGGCTCCTTAGAGCCCTAGGATCCAAAAACAATTTCTGGTTAGACCACTTTTTCTGATAATAATAGTGTACATTTCTTTGGCAGAGATCGGAAAAGTTGTGGCCCCGTCTCCTCTCTCCCCTCCCTCCTTCTACTCCCACCCCTCCCCTCTCGTCGATGAAATTATCTGCCGATGTCACTTTCGCCGCTCTCTAAGGTCCACCCTCCCTCTCCCCCTTGGTCCTTCCCATCTTTGTCGCATCCTCGTGTTGTTTCGGTGAATCTCTCCCCTTCCTTTTTTCTTAGTATGACACGCAACAAATTTTGGGCGTTGTGTGGCGATGTTGACTCTGATTCCGAGGGCAAGACGACTTGTTCTTGCGTCCATATCGTTGTTCTTCCCGCCCTCCTTCTCTTGCTCCAGGTCGGTCCCGTAAGTTTGCCTCGGGCGATCGTGGCCGCCCGATCCCCGTTGTGAGTGATCTTGGTTGTTTCCTTCCCTCACGTCGCCGCTCTCGCATGTCCTTTCCATGGGATCCCCTATAAGTCTTGCGTCGGTGAGCCTTCCTCCGACCCCTATCTTATCCTCGTCGTCTCCCTGCTTATCGTCTCCCTTCTTGGTTTCTTGTGCGGTGGTGGCGCCACCTTTAGAGTTTTCCATTTGTGAAACCCTAACTTCGTCCTCTCCCTCCTTGGTCCCTGGCGGTGGGCCTCTCCAGTTGGGGTCTTCACATGTCTGATGGGCCATCCTTTCCTCCTACCCCACATTCTTTTCTTTCTCTCTAGATGATTCTCCACCACTACTGGACCGCTCCCCTCTCGTGGGCTTTGGGATTGTTCTGTCTCCCCCCACTGTTGTCGTGGTCATACCTAAGGCATACCCTTAAGTATCGCATATCATGGGGTACCCTTAACTAAATGATAGCTTGTCAACATTCACCTAAGCCTTTCCAGAAACAAAGGAGAAATCAAAAACATAATTACCGAGTTATAAGTAACTCAGGAATCATAAGGTACTCGGAATGAATTATCTCCGAGCTGTTAGTTACTCGGAAGAAAGACGATCTCCGAGCTGCCCGTTACTCGGAAGAAAGGACTATTGAGCTGCCTATTACTTGGAGGAACATCAAAATGACACTGGAAGCATTGAAGCCCAAGGCATTACCTCCCATTTAAAGAGCAGTAATAGGTAGATTAATAAGTAGCCGTTTCATGTATTTATGATAGGGCATTACTTGTAACATTAAACATCATCAAAGCTTCGTGACCAGCCCTTACAACTCCCATGACGTACTCTATATAAGTCATGGGAGAACATTGGGTTGGGGGGAGGCTGGACTCTCTTCTTCTTTCTCACTTCTTCTTCTTCCTCTCCCATGGAAATGATCACATGTACATCTTTTTCTTACAAAGATAAGGAAACCCTCCGGGGAACGAGACGTAGGGATTTTATCTCCTCCGCGAGAGTCCCGAACTCGATAAAATCGCCTGCGTCACCCGTTTGCATCTCGATAGATCATGCTCCGTTCTAACCCCTATTCTTATTGTCAGGATCATATCCACGACAACTGTCCCATTGCCGCGCGAATATATGTGGCTAGTTAAGGGGTGTTCTGATCTCAAGCTAGGGTTCCCAGTCGGCCCTGTGGCATTCTCATATCTAGGTTCCCTACCCGCCGCCTATCTCCCATCCATTCTCCCCTCCCCTCCTCTGGTCCTTTATCAATGTTGTCGTCCTGGATTAGTCTCGTAGCTCCTCTGGTAAGAAGAATCTCAATTTGCAAGTGGATGCTGGATAGTGTTGGCGGGGTGTTGGATCGGTTGGCTTTGGAGATGTCTTTGTGCGAGAAGCTAGAGCACGAGAAGGCGGCTCGGCCCCGAGCGGCGAAGGAGGCATGGATGGCTCCTCCAGATTGAATTGCCGGGGAACAACGCCGCAAGGCCTCTTTGGATTCTACAGGGACTCCAATCTCAGGATGTTGGCGTGACTACCGGAAAGATAAACTCGCGGTAGACGATGGCATCTTCGGTTGTTCCTCATGTTGTGGCCCCCCTCCTCTGTTGCAACTCTTTGTACGCAACCTTCATCGAGGGTTGGTGGATTTTGATCTGGATCTTCCTGTCCCCTCAATGGACCATGTCCCTTTTCAGGCATGGTGTCTCTTCCCGCCCCATCACTCCAACCACCCATACCCCAATAAACTTTCGAAAGTTCGACCCGCGATGCTCTTGCCGACTCAGGATATGGTGATGGGATCCTTCCGTCGCCTCTTGGTTCTTCTTAGGCGGATGTTGGATCTAGGATGCATGGCTCCACCACCCTTACTTGCTTCGCTTTCCTTCGTCCCTATCACTTTCAGTCTCAACGTAAGTTACCACCTTTCAACTTGATATGTCGTTGTGATGGTCACCTGACTGTCAGTTGTGAGGTGCGCTTGCCTTCCCATGTCCTCAAGTGCTTTAGACAAGGTCTATTGGGAAATGACTTTTCACTATTCTCGGAGCAGATGAGATGCGGGTGTCCTCTTAGCACAATTCCAACATGGCTATCATATTAATCCAATCTCCTAGAGCCTCTATCACTAAGTTAGCCGATTGACTGAGGGAATGGGGCACCAAAGGGTGGGACTGGCATCTCCAACAAATCTCTGATTGGGATTTCAGTGTGTGTTTTCCCCCTATGAAAGTCTTTGCATGGTCTAAAAAAGCTCCAACTCCACTCACCCTTACAACCAGTTGGTGATTTATGTTCATGAGGCGATCAATGTTGGCAAACTTGTGGGTTATTTGTTTGATGTTTGGGTTTTGTTGGATGATTCCCATCCTGCATTCGCAATTCTTGAGTTTTTTTACCATTTGGGGAATTGATTGGGAAGCCAATCAACATCGATTCGGCCTTCATTTCCAGATTTGAGCTAATCCGTATGAACATTAGTTGCATTGCCCCCTGAGAAGGTGTTGGGTTTGATTGAGATTATCCCTTCTGCTAGTGCTTTTTGGATTTAGGTCTGTGTCGAGGGAGACACTTCTACCTAGACCCTCGCCCGCCCAATCCCCCCTCCTTCTGATGATGACCACAATGACTATCAAGAACAATGACAGCAAGACGGATGACACTAGTCCTCCCTTCCCCCACGATGGATGGGAAGCCTGTGCCACTGTATACAGGCTATTTATCCCAAAATTCCCCTCAGGATGGCTCTGAAACTGGTTCCAAAGTTCCTCTATCTCCCGTGATACGAGTGGCACTAACCCCCCATGTAGTTCGCTCTAGTACTTTCGTGTATCTTGAAGGATATAATCTTTCTCACTAGTCCCCGACGCAGCTATTAAGCACCCCCTATCGCCCACGATAAAGTGGAACTATGTGCAATGTTCACAAAGCATATGATAGTTAAATTGAGCCGTGTGTCTGTAAGGCCCGATATGCGGTACTGTTCCAGATCTAGATGGAAAAGATGTTTCCATCTAGATGCGGGGACGAAGCACATATCGGTCCCACCGCGACATATGACAATGCCATATACCCCGGATTTCCAACATGATATCACAACATTACATCTACATGGATACACCATCTCATACAAGAGGCATACAACTGCCTTAATACAATGTAACAGCGGAAGATACATGTCCGAGTACAGACTACAATCAATTGCCTAGTGGCAAAGAGAAAAACATCGATCCCCATAACCACACGGATCCAGGCCCTCCGCCGGGATCCGCCTAACTAGTCGTCGTCGAGTCTCCACATGAAACGTCGAGCACCATACTTGTTGTCGATCGAGAACCCTGAAAAGAGTTTAGGGGTAGTATCATGAGTACAGAGGTACTCAGCATCCAACTGTAGTGGTCATCTGACCCAGCAAGGACTTCATCACTCGTCATAACTAGTAGTTTACGGTAAGGATGAGGTAAGTGGTGAGGTTGCTGCCGCACTAGCATTTATGAGGTGGCTAACGATCTAGAGAGTAAGATAAGAAGCCAAGCATTCGATGAGGAATCGCCTCCAACAAGTCTGCTATCCACCTACTTACGCAAGCATAACACCTATCCTATCCTTGTCCTCCTCTTCGCATCTCGACGAAGAAGAAGCAGTCAAGTCACACACACGTTGATCAAGTTATATTAAGATTATCTCAGTTGTTGTTGTCTATGAACAAGGAGTAGGTCTCAAGTCGTCCATAACAGTGGACACGGCTTCTCAAAAAGATTTAACCCTGCAGGGGTGTACCAAATGCCCATTACAAGGCTCCGCACGCACGCCCATCACTCTCAGTTGCTACCCATCATAGGCAACCATTTTATGATTTAGTTCCGAGAGATCCGAAACGACAGGTCCCTCTAGCTAACAACGAACAAATCTGGGTGGCCCCCGGGGAGTCGACACCCAATCCAAGAGTCGTTCGCACTCTCGGATCGGCCTCTTCTGGCTGGACGAGGTTGGGTAACTGATCCCCTCACACGTGGGTAGCCCCCTAGCTTCCAGGTGTGGACCAACAAGAGGAACCATGTCTCCGCTGGCCCAAGTTATTTTAAAGGATATCTGCTAGGAGCGACCCGACAGACATATATGCATGGTTTTCAAATGGTAAATCAGCTTGGGCCACCACTAGAAATGTTTGAAGCTAGATAGGTAAGAAAAGGGGACCCCATAAAATCCCACACGCGGTTAGGCACGCTCAGTCTTAAAACCAATACCCGGAACTCGGATCCTAGGTGACTCGAATGGAACAAAGCGTCGGGGCGAGATAACCTAGACCTTCCATCCTTCGTCGAATATAGTCAACATTTATAATAATCATATCATCAACAACAATATAATAAGGTGATAGCCCAAAACCAAGGAGTAACAGGATAACATCGTAGCATCCTAAGCATGCATACTAAGCAGGGGCTGAGCAACAAGCAATAGTAACATAGCAGTACAAGGTTTGCTGGGAGGGGACTGATATGTCCAAAACGTATCTATAATTTATGCTTGCTCCATGCATGTTTTGTGTGATATTGCTATGATCTAGATACACTTTCATACACTTTTGATCATATTTGGACTAACCTATTAACTCAGTGCACCCCAGTGCCAGTTCCTGTTTTCTGTTGTTTTTCTATTTCAGTTTTCCCCCATATAAAAAGTGCCAGAAAAATTCGGGAAAATTCAGATAAAAAATCAGCTTGACGAAAGCTTCGAGAAGAGCCCGGGAGGGGCCAGAGGGGAGCCAGGGGGCCCAGGCGGCCACCCGGCGCGGCCCCACCCCTGGCCGCGCCAGGGGGGCGCCTGGGGCCCCTGGTCCACCTCTGGCTGCCCCCCTTCGCCTATTTAATCTACGTCACGGGAAAACACCAGAGGAGGAACCCTATTCCGCGAACTCGCCTCTGTTCCGCCGCCGCCGCGCTTCCAAGATCGTGAGCACCAGAAGACCTCTTCCCGGCACCCTGCCGAAGGGAGGATTGACCTCCGGGAGTCTCCTCTCCACCATGGATGCTCCCCGGATGTCTCGTGAGTAGTTTTCCTTGGACCATGGGTCCGTGATCAGTAGCTATGCGATGTTCTCCTCCCCTCTTTGCTCTTCATTGTTTAGAGCTTGTGAGCTGCCCTACATGATCGAGGCACCTTTGTAATATTTCTGCTGTTGCTATGCTGAGTTTGGAGGGATCTGATGGATTATGAGATTATGTTCAGATTGTGATAGAGTAATATATTTGGTTTTTATCTCTTATATTTTTGTTCCTAAGTAATTCTTGCATGTTCTCCGTTGCTGTTTATTGCTTTGGCCAAGTAGTAGGTAGTGACTCCAAGAGGGAGCGTTGTGCTAGATTGTGGGTTCATGCCCCCCGATGACACGCTTGAGTGACAGAAACATGATTCTAGGGGATGTGATTTTGCCACAAGGGGGAAAACAACGATGCTTGTAACCGCGGTTACAAGGATTGTTTACTTTACGCAAAGTTCTTTTTAATGCAGTTGTCTGTTGCTTTGGGTTTACACTTTGGGTGGGGCTCGCAACTTAATACCAGCGAGATGTTCTGGATAGATATCTCAAGGTGGATGATTATTAGTAGATGCAGATGGATTTCGGTCTACTTATTTTGGCGTACTGCCCGTGCTTTTGAACCTCTTCCTTTCTTTTGTAGCATAGTTAGCATTGCGGTGCGTTCATAATCCTGTCAATTGCCCTTCCGTAATTTGTTTACCTCACATAGCAGTTTTATCGTCTTTTGGGAGACAGGCATCACTAGTGAACATCACGTATCCCGGTCCATATCCTCGTCACTGTTTCCAAGCTATATTTACTTTTCTGCATTTACTTTCAAGTTGCTATCATTATCCCTTGCGTTTTATCATTTGGGAACAACAAGACCGGAGAGATTGACAACCTCTCTGAACTTCGTTGGGAACAAATTTATCTGTGTCTGTGTGCAGGTCCGCGTCAGTTGCGCCGCTGACACCTACTTATCATCTCTGGAGTCCTACTGGAGAAAAACCTTGGTATCTTCACCGAGGGAAAACTGCTGCTTTACAGCATCACGCCTTCCACTTGGGGCTCACCAACGAAGGGCGAGAAGCCAATAAGCAAGAGTACTTTCTGGCTCCGTTGCCGGGGACTCCGAGTGCTAAGATAGGGGAGTTGCACACTACCCTTTACCTTTGTTTTTTAGTCTTTTTAGTTTACCTTTCAGTTTTTATCTCAGTGTCCTTTATGAAAAACCACAAAAATAGTTGCTACCTTTTGCCTTTGTCTTGCTTTGCCTATTTATGCTATCCTCACCATGGGTGATGAACCACCCAAATATGGTAGGATGGACATGTTTCACTTGGATCGTCTTCGATCAATTTTTGCTCGCGCTAAAAACCCAACCGACTTGGTTGAGGGAAAATCATTGGATGAGCATGCTCATTATACGCGGCACCGCCTATCTCAGAAAGGGAAACACTTATGGGATCAAATACATGTTTCTTATTGCCATGCTAAACTTTTGTGCCACATTTATGATTTTACTTGTTGTTCTAGTATAGATCATAAACACCTCCCTTTCCAATGTGAGTTTAATGAAAATGAGATCTTATCTTCTTATGCTAAAAGTGTTTATGATTACTTTGATGTTGAAAAGATTGAAGAGTTTGTTGCTTTTAAAGGTGCCTATGAGATTGATTCTTTGATTGAAAAATATCACGATACTATTTTCGAGTCTGAAAACTTTGCAGTTCTTGCTTATTGCTTCGAGAATTATACTTCCAATTCTTATATTGAGGATTTTAAAAATAAAATGTTTGCTGCCCAAGAAGAGGCCAATGATTGCATTGAGGAGGAATCCCATGATTCCGAGGACTCACTTGAAATATCTCTTTCTGAAAATTTTGATACTTGCTTTGTTGATGGCCAAGATGCCACTATGGATGATGCTGACAAAAATGAAATCTCTATAGTTACTTATGTTAAGCATGAAATTGTTGCTATTGCACCCACACTTGATTGTCCTATTATCCTTTTGAAATCTCCAACTCCGGAGAACTTTGCTCTTATCAAGGCTCAATGTGATGGGTTGCATTTATCTTATAATCCTAAAGACCGTGTTGAAAACTATACACGTGTGCTTGCAGTTCATGAACAACATGATTTATGTGATAGTTATATTCTTGATGTTGTTCATGATACTACTGAAAATTATTTTGAGAGAGGGAAGTTTGGTTGTAGAAAATTCCATATTACTAAAACTCCTCTCTTTATGTTGAAAGTTTTGAAGTTGATCTTGTTCTACCTTCCTATGCATGTCACTTTGTGCTTCTTTGATTTATTTTCTTACAAGATGCCTATGCATAGGAAGTGGGTTAGGCTTAAATGTGTTTCACATTTGCTTCTTGATGCTCT
This sequence comes from Bromus sterilis, assembly GCA_950022295.1. NCBI lineage: Eukaryota > Viridiplantae > Streptophyta > Magnoliopsida > Poales > Poaceae > Bromus > Bromus sterilis. Next base: position 237,409,914 of record OX465599.1, on the reverse strand, counting down.
CTTTTGCTTCAATTCTTATTCTCTTGTGAGCATCTTGCATAATCTTTAAGCCTAGCTAATGGCTCTAAAGAAGCGCTTTTGGGAGGCAGCCCACAACGAATTAGGTTTCTTTTTGCTTTTGTTGTGTCTTTATGTTTTTTACTACTGTAGCAACATCATTGTATCTTTATTTTTCAGCTTTGTGCCAAGTTATAGCCTCTTACGGCAAGGGAAGTAAAAGTTGTGACATGTTGTCCAGAAAACAGATTCTGTCCTCGTGACCAGAAAAATTCCAGAAAAATATCAGTTCATCTTTTTGAGCTGAATTTTTTACAAAGTATGATCTATACAATTAAGAAACTTCCGTATGTTCTGAGTTTTTTGATTTGAGTTACAGAAGTATCCCTATAAAATTCTTTACTATATGTTGTTCTGTTTTTCACAGATTCTGCCACGTTTTGTCTCTCCTTACTTTTGCAAACCTTAAGCTTGCTTTTTCTTTGCAAAAACTTTTGCACTCTTGAGAAACAGTAGATCTTCAAGAATATCTTTATATCCAGTGGGTAAAAATAATTATTTATTAAGGGTACTAACCTCTCTAATCAGCTTATGATGAGTTATGTATGAAGGGAGTTTTCAAGTGTGCGATAGAAGATGATGAAAGAAGATCCAGGAGTGTCAAGCGCTCAAGCTTGGGGATGCCCCCATGCATCCCCAATAAATATTCAAGGAGACTCAAGCGTCTAAGCTTGGGGATGCCCCCGTGCATCCCCTTCTCCATCAACAAATCATCAGTTCGTCCTTCGTCTCACTATATTTTTATCACTTCATGCGTTATGTGATATGCTTGGAGCGTCTCGCTCTTAGGTTTTGTTTTAGTTTTCTTTAGATTTGCTTGCTGTTCATAACAAGTTAGATCCCTTCTTACTTTGTGTGGGAGATAAACACGCTCCACTTTCAAAATCTAGAACACATCATAGGATTCTTCATGCCTATCTTTTTGCTGTTGTGTGTTCTTTATCTCTTCATAGATGCTGCCATGTTTAGTTTTAGTCTTAGTTTGTCTTTAGCAAGAGCCTTGGCTTTTGTTTAGTTTGTTGCTGGAACTCTTTTTAGTTTTCATGTTTATCTTGTTAAAGAGAGTTGGTTGTTGCACTGAGTTGTGTTTTGTCTTGAAAGTAGGTAATTGAGGTTGCTATTTAATTTTAGTAGTAGCTTGCAATAGTTTTGAGGTATTGTTGTGAGTAATGTTTGGACTTTTGGTGGCAAGAGCTCTTGCCTATTAGTGATAGGTGTCGTATTTTGGGCAATCCGTGTTTATTTTCAAAACCTACAAAACTAGTTGGTAACTCTAGCTACTAGATAGACCACTACTCTTCTGAGGGGTCGAATATTAGAGTACACTCACGTACCATGAGTCGAGGATGCGCAAGGATAACCAAACCCCCATACACTCCTCCTCGGGGTACTTGTCTCTTTGTGAACCTCCTTATTAGATTGAGAGTTACCGATAATAAGTGCATGAGTTCTTCGGACTAATGTAAGTATTGAGAGTTGACACTTCCACATTCCCATATTTTTCTAGCCTTTCCCGTGCCGTGCATTGCCTTCTTCTCACTCCGAGAGTTGGTGTCCACCTTCGCCGGTACTTCCAAACCCTTGGCATGATACGCTCTGTCATCATAAACCTCCTTGTATCTTTCCTCAAAACAGCCACCATACCTACCTATCAAGGCATTTCCATAGCCTTTCCGAGTTATATTGCCATGCAACTTCCACCTCTTCATGACTTGATCTTCATGTCATACATGTTCCTGCTACACTGGCAGCGACATACCTTGCGTACATCATGATAGTTACATCTTCTTTATGTTTTGGGTACCTTGTAAAGTGTGAAAGATCTCCTTTACCTTCTTTTAAAATAGAGTGTTGCCCTTAAGTGAGGAAAAGATCCCAAAGTGGACACAATAAAAAGATCCCAAAGAGGAAAAATGAGAGTTAAATAGAAAGAGTCATTGAGGCCACCAAAAAAATACAAAAAAATAGAAAAAAGAGAAAAATAAATAAAAAAGAGAGAAAGGGGCAACACTACTATCCTTTTGAGAGATCTACACTAGTACTCCCCTTATATCCTTGTACTCCATAGAGATGATCTTTATGCATATAGCTATGTGGGGACCTTCACACTATAGAACTTGGCTTGCGTATTCCAAGGATGAGCCTCCTCAAACGAGCTCTAGGTCTTCATGAGCGATCAAGTTAGATGCACCCCCACTAGTTCCATTGGAGAGCTTCTTAGCTCGTATGTGCATCCGTTGCATGGCAATCCCTACTCCTCACATCATATCTATCATTTGGCATCTCTTGCCTATGATTGTCCTCATTGATGTGAGCCTTTATCATCCTTTTTGTCTTCCTCATCCACCATATTTCTCTCTTTGCCATCCTAAGTGTCAACTCTCGTGTTTACGCTCATCCATTGCATGAGTGCTCGAAATATCGAAAAGGAGTGGATCAAATTGACTTGTACCTGGCTAGTGGCCTGGGGACGAGTCAAAATAAGATTCCAAAGAAGACCAAGTGTGAAACTTTAGTAGATTGAGTTCTCAACACAAAAAATTTATTTTTTCTCGTATTCGTTGTCCCCCTTCTTGCACGCAAACACCATTTGGAGACATTCGAGTCACGGACAGCGAGAGCTCTTGCACCTTTTGTTCTTTTGTTACTTGTTTCAATGCTAATATAGACTCTTGCATGTTATGACTTGAATTGAATCTCTACCCTTGATTGCTTTACTTTTCAAAGTTCTTTTATGGTTGCTAGCATGTCACCACAGAAATTATGCTTGTTATCATTTACCTACTCGAGGACGAGCAGGAATTAAGCTTGGGGATGTTGATACGTCCAAAACGTATCTATAATTTCTGCTTGCTCCATGCATGTTTTGTCTGATATTGCTATGATCTAGATACACTTTCATACACTTTTGATCATATTTGGACTAACCTATTAACTCAGTGCACCCCAGTGCCAGTTCCTGTTTTCTGCTGTTTTTCTATTTCAGTTTTCCCCCATATAAAAAGTGCCAGAAAAATTCGGGAAAATTCGGATAAAAAATCAGCGTGACGGAAGCTTCGAGAAGAGCCCGGGAGGGGCCAGAGGGGAGCCAGGGGGCCCAGGCGGCCACCCGGCGCGGCCCCACCCCTGGCCGCGCCAGGGGGCGCCTGGGGCCCTTGGTGCACCTCTGGCTGCCCCCCTTCGCCTATTTAATCTACGTCACGGGAAAACTCCAGAGGAGGAATCCTATTCCGCGAAGTCGCCTCTGTTCCACCGTCGCCGCGCTTCCAAGATCAGGAGCACCAGAAGACCTCTTCCCGGCACCCTGCCGGAGGGAGGATTGACCTCCGGGAGTCTCCTCTCCACCATGGATGCTCCCCGGATGTCTCGTGAGTAGTTTTCCTTGGACCATGGGTCCGTGATCAGTAGCTATGTGATGTTCTCCTCCCCTCTTTGATCTTCATTGTTTAGACCTCGTGAGCTGCCCTACATGATTGAGGCACCTTTGTAATATTTCTGTTGTTGCTATGCTGAGTTTGGAGGGATCTGATGGATTATGAGATTATGTTCAGATTGTGATAGAGTAATATATTTGGTTTTTATCTCTTATATTTTTGTTCCTAAGTAATTCTTGCATGTTCTCCGTTGCTGTTTATTGCTTTGGCCAAGTAGTAGGTAGTGACTCCAAGAGGGAGCGTTGTGCTAGATTGTGGGTTCATGCCCCCCGATGACACGCTTGAGTGACAGAAACATGACTCTAGCTGATGTGTTGTTGCCACAAGGGGGAAAACAACGGTGCTTGTAACCGAGGTTACAAGGATTGTTTACTTTACGCAAAGTTCTTTTTAATGCAGTTGTCTGTTGCTTTGGGTTTACACTTTGGGTGGGGCTCGCAACTTAATACCAGCGAGATGTTCTGGATAGATATCTCAAGGTGGATGATTAGTAGTAGATGCAGATGGATTTCAGTCTACTTATTTTGGCGTACTTCCCGTGCTTTTGAACCTCTTCCTTTCTTTTGTAGCATAGTTAGCATTGCGGTGCGTTCATAATCCTGTCAATTGCCCTTCTGTAATGTGCTTACCTCGCATAGCAGTTTTATCGTCTTTTGGGAGAGAGACATCACTAGTGAACATCACGTATCCCGGTCCATATCCTCATCACTGTTTCCAAGCTATATTTACTTTTCTGCATTTACTTTCAAGTTGCTATCATTATCCCTTGCGTTTTATCATTTGTGAACAACAAGACCGGAGAGATTGACAACCTCTCTGAACTTCGTTGGGAACAAAGTTATCTGTGTCTGTGTGCAGGTTCGCGTCAGTTGCGCCGCTGACACCTACTTATCATCTCTGGAGTCCTACTGGAGACAAACCTTGGTATCTTCACCGAGGGAAAACTGCTGCTTTACTGCGTCACGCCTTCCACTTGGGGCTCACCAACGAAGGGCGAGAAGCCAATAAGCAGGGACATGGCTGTATCGGGTTGAAGAGGTTGTAAACATGTGGTAGGATCAAACATCGAGCCTAACCTATACTAGCATGCAAAACGCTGGTTGAAATAGAATGGATTATAAGTAATGGGTTCCGAAGGTGTAGTTGATCGCAAGCTCGCATCGTCTCCGAAAGGTACCCGCGGAAGCACACAAGACGGTAAACACTGGAAAGAAATCAACGAGCAAGCATCTATTACTACGAAGCAAACACGAGCAAGCATCAACAAGAATGCAACAAGAGACAACGCACTACGGCATCACATCTATCGTCGAGAGCGGTTACTAACAGGTTAAGTGGAGTACTCGTCACACACGACGATACCGCACATTTAGAATGGTTCAAGTTGTTTAGCTACACAAGGTGAGCAAAGGTTGTAAACATGTCATCTCACTCAAGCATGGCATAGCACACAAACATGACAAGAGGTGAAGCATAAGATAAACTATCTATTCTAGTCAATTTAAGTGAGGCACAACCTAAACATCGCATAACACTAAGTACCCTACGACAAATTAAGCATTTGGTACTGTTCTGCCCTAAAAATATTTTAGGTTGGTTAACAGCAGAAAACAATAGCATAAACACAAAGTACACGGAAAAATAATCAAGTTACATATAAAGAACACTCCAAACGGAGTTACGGTTATAAAGATATAAGCAAAACAAGTTTGGAACACAATCTGCCAACATCAGGAAGCACACTTTAGAGTAATGCATAAACAGGATAATGAATGCAAACATACTCACAAATGATATGCAACTAAAGTAGACATGGCAAGGAAGTCATGGCAAAAGGAATCATTCAAAAAGGCATCATGAACAATTAAATATAGCCCAAGCAAAATGCAATAAAACATTACTGCTCAAGGACTTAGTGAAAATCAGTGAAAACATGGCAGAAATTGTTATTTTCATGCTGTATAAATAGGGGAAAAACTATATGTAAAAGTGCAGCAACATGACATAGCAATATATGGGCATGAACTAGACATGATGGTGATCAGGTAAAAACAAGAATCAAGGTCATGGGCATAACAGATCAAAAGATATTAAGCATGCAACATGGCATCGGAAAGTTACAGACTTAGTGAAAAACAGAGGTGGCTGTCAAAAAATAGTGGCATAGCAACTTTGGAGCTAAACATATATATGACCAGAAATGTAAACATGACAATGCAATACATATAATGAAAGTAGACATGATGCTTAACAGGATGCAACAAGAATCAATGCAATAGGCCTCATGGATGTGTCACAATCATCATGCAAACTTGCAATAAAATAACAGGAGCAGCACATGATAGAAATTAGTAGCGGTTAACAGCCTGATGCCCACTTCAACAGTGAATAACAACATCAATATGACCTCAAATAAAAATGCTCACAAGAGATGAATTGAAGTAAACACAATTCTAAACAATTTTCCTTTTGGGTGCAACGCGATCCGGGCTACGGTTCTCTAGCAATCGTCAACACAAAACAGATACAGCAACAAGTTTTACAGACTTAACAGAAAAAAAGAAAAAAAAACAGAGGAAAAATAAAGGAGGGGCGGCTCAGGCTGCTCTCACCATGGGTCGGCCCAACTGGCCTGGCTGGGCTGGAGGCGCCTGGGACTTGGCTGGATCGGGCTGCGGTCGCTGGCGCACTAGGCCGTGGCGCGGATGGCAGCACAGCTCGAGGGCGGCCTCGTCCTCGATCGCTCGGGACACAGGGCACCGGCGGCGGCGGCGGTTGCGCCCGCCGGCGAGGGATGGAGGCGCCGCGGGGCGAGGCGAGGGGTGCTGGGACGGGCGTAGACGGAGGTGAGGACGGTGGCCGGCTTGGGCTTCGAGGGTGGCCGGAGCCGTGGCGTGGCAGGGGCGAGGCGGCCCGAGCTCCTGGCCGTAGAGCCATGGCGGCGTCGGCGCAACCTCATGGTCGGTGGCGACCCTGCGTGCGAGAGGAGCGAGGTGAGGGCGAGTGGGAAGGGGAGAAGGGGAGGCGAGGAGAGAGGAGAGGTGGCCGGGCGGCGCGGCCGTAGGGAGCCCACGGGAGGAGACGGCATGGAGGGAGAGAGGTGGGTAGGCTGGGTGGATCTGGGCCGTTGGATCGGGCGATCCGACGGTCCAGATCGCAGGAAGGCTAGGTTTTAGGAAAAAATGAACTAAACTGCGAAAATGGGGTAATTTTTGGGGCAAAGTGAAGGGGTGGCTGCAATTTTGGCTTAGGGGAAACCCTAGAAAAGGGGTGGAAGTGTGGTGGTCTTTATATAGCCCAGGTGGCTGGCAGTTTGCAAAAACATCCCCGGTTTTTTCTCGCGCGCGCGGTGCTTACATTTCTGATCGCCGGGGGTCCACAGGACCTCCGATTCGGGTAAAACTTCAAACTGCGCGATCAGTGCGTCGAGCCGGAGGCGTTCACCTCACGCGGGAACCGTTCCGAGAACACTTTCCGGCGCGCTATAAAAATAACCCGTTTAATTATTAAATGAGGTTTTTTGTTCCGTTGGCTGCGGTTGGTCTCCGGCGGTTTTCGCGACGGTGATCGGGTGAAACCCGGTGTCGCAAAGGTCGAGAGTCAGGGTGGCAAGGGTCGGTCTCCGTACGATACGAGTTAAGAGGGGGGGGATAATCGCCGATCTATAAATCGGGGATGCAAACACCGCAAAAAAATCAGACAATCAAACAATTCACGCATAAAACAAAATTTTCAATTTTCTGTGAAATCTGGGCTGTTACAATACAACACCACCAACAAGGGATCTCGTACCGAGATCCAGGACGATCCGGGGGCGAGGGGGAGATAAAAGAGAGTCGACAATCTTCAACACCACCAACAACGGACTCTGCTTTATTCGACGTAGAACTTCTGTCGAGATAAAATTTCCGCAGAGAGACGGCAACGTCGGAGAACGAAGCCATCGGGAGATCAAGAGGAAGAACAATTGCGAGAAACGACGTTGAAGGGAAGCATTCTCACTCAAATCGTGAGGATACTAGGCAAGAGGAATGAAGTCCACAGACGACCAAGATGTAAACCAGAGTTGGATAGACTAAAGATACTACAGGATTTCCCAACCTCAGATCGGAATCAAGATAGTACGCTGCAAGAAAGGCATTGTAACTATTCTGAAACTCCACTTACTCGAGATCCTAAAGTTTGAAGGGGATAAGTCGAGAATTAAAACACTTACGACACTTGTCCTGACCAGAGCAAGGGTAAGGAGTAAAAAGATTCCTACTCTCCGATAACTAACTTAGTAACTACAAAATAGTTTTTTTCTAGACTCGACTTCGGCCAGAAAAGGGATCCTACGGTCGGTAAGGCTCTGATACCAAGTTGTAATCCCGATATGCGGTACTGTTCCAGATCTAGATGTTTCCATCCAGATCCGGGGACGAAGCACATATCGATCCCACCGCGACATATGACAATGCCATATGCCCCGGATTTCCAACATGATATCACAACATTACAGCTACATGTGATACGTCCCAAACGTATCTATAATTTCTGCTTGCTCCATGCATATTTTGTGTGACTTTGCCATGTTTTGCTTGAACTTTCATACACTTTTGAACCTATTTGTACTAACCTATTAACTCAGTGCACCCAGTTGCCAGTTTCTGTTTTCTGTTGTTTTTGTATTTCAGGTTTTCCGGCCATTAAAAGTGCTCCAAAAATTCCGGGAAAAATATATAAAAAATCAGCTCAACATAAGCTTCCGGAATCACCAAGAGAGGGAAGGGGGGCCACCACCAGGCAGCCAGGAGGGCAGGTGGCGCGGCCCCACCCTGGGCCGCGCCAGGGACCCTCCTGACTACCTCGTGGGTACCCTCGATTCCCCCCTTCGCCTATATTTACCCCTCGGGGTGGAAACCCCTAATATCGATCTCTTTTCCGCGAATTCCCCTCTGTACCGCCGCCGCCGCCGTTTCTAGATCGGGGCTGCCTGGAGAAGCTGCCCCGGCACCCTGCCGGGAGGAGGAACCCCCTCCGGGAGACTATCCATAGCCATGGACGCCTCCCGGATGCACCGTGAGTAGTCCCCCTTGGACCATGGGTCCGTGACCAGTAGCTATGTGATCTATCTCTCCCCTCATTGTGCTTCCACTTTCGAGTCCTCGTGAGCTGCCTCACATGATCGAGGCATCTATGTAATTTCTACTGTTGCTATGCTGAGTTTGTTGGGATCTGATGGATTATGAGACTATGTTCAGATTGTGATGAGTAATATATTTGGTTCTTCTCTTTTATATTTTGTTCTTGAGTAAATTCTTGCATGTTCTCTGTTGCGGTATTTGCTTTGGCCAAGTATTTTATTTGCAACTCCAAGAGAGAGCGTTATGCTCGATTGTGGGTTCAGCCCCTTGATGTCTAGCTTGAGTGACAGAAACATGAGACTAGGGGATGTGATGTTGCCACCAGGGATAAAACAACGGTGCTTGTACCCGCGGGTGCAAGGATTGTTTACTTTACGCAAAGTTCTTTTAATGCAGTTGTCTGTTGCTTTGAGTTTACACTTTGGGTGGGATTCGCAACTTAATACCAGCGAGATGTTCTGGATAGATATCTCAAGGTGGATGATTCGTAGTAGATGCAGATGGATTTCGTTCTACTTACCTTGGCGTACTGCCCATTGCTTTTGAGCCCTTCCTTTCTTTGCAGCATAGTGAGCATTGCGGTGCCTTCATAATCCTGTCGATTGCCCAACTGTGATTTGTTTACCTCGCTAACACTTTTATCGTCTTTTGGGAGAGAGACATCACTAGTGAAAATCACGGGACCCCGGTCCATATTCACATTATTGTTCACACCCTCAATTTACTTTCATCTTTTACTTTCCTTTGCACCTTTTATCTCTTGCGTTGATCCTTTGTAAACGACAAGGCCGGAGGAATTGACAACTCCTCTGTACTCGTTGGGAGCAAAGTTATTTGTTGCTGTGTGCAGGTCCACGAAAACACCCTAGTCAGGAAGCAATTTCTGGCGACGTTGCCACCTACTTGTATCTCCTGAGTCCTACTGGTTTGATAACCTTGGTATCTTCACCGAGGGAAACTTGCTGCTGCACTGCATCTCAAACCTTCCACTTGGGGTAACCAACGAGGGGCGAGAAGCCATCAAGAAAATTTCTGGCGCCGTTGCCGGGGACTCAAGTCTACAAGATAGGGGAGTTTCGCACTACCTTTTACCTTTTCTTTTTAGTATTGTTAGTTTATCTTTCAGTTTTTATCTTTAGTGTCCTTTATCAAAAATCCAAAAAAAATTATTATGTCTAGTTCCTTACTTGCCAATCAATGTCTAACTTCTTTGAAACTAGATCTTATTGGCATGGAGGATTCACCGAGGATCAACAAAAGTGGTACAAGGAACACCGCTTGTCTCAAAAGGGGATACACTTATGGAAGCAAATACATCAGTTGTATGAGTATGCTAGAAACTTGTGCTCAATATATAATATATCTTTCTGCAGGGATGAATCTTGTTGCTTTATGAGGCAAAAACACCTTTCTTTCCAATGTGAGTACAATGATGATGAAACCTTAGCTTCTTATGCTAAGAGAAACTATGATTTTTATGATGCAGAGGAAATAGAAGAATTTGTTGCTTATAAGGGTGCCTATGAAATTACTTCTCTTCTTAAAAATATTGATGATGCCCCTTACAAATCTGAGAGTCTTGCTATACTTAACTATTGTTTGGAAAATTACGATGCAAATTATTACATTACTGATCATCTTGAGAGAATCTCTCCCCCAAAGGAAGAGACTAATGATTTGCAGGACTCTATGGAAGAAGAAATTTATGAACCTGAAAGCTCCTTGGATCAAAAAGAGGAGGAGAATGACGAACAAAAGGAGGAAGAATAGAGCCATCCATGTCTACCTTCTAATGACAGTAACTCTTTGAATCTTACCTTATATGAGTATTATGATCCTATGGATTCTTTTGAAATATCCCTTTTTGATGAAGTTGATGCCTTCTATGCTTATGGCCGTGATGCCACTATGGATGATGCTTACGGAGATGACCTTTCTATAGTTCCTCATGTTAAGCATGAAATTTTTGCTATCGCACCCAAACTTGAGTGTCCTATTATCCTTTTAAAATCTCCAACTCCGGAGAATTTTTCTCTTATCAAAGCTCAATGTGATGGGTTGGATTTATCTTATGATCCTAAAAACCGTGTTGAAAACAATACACGTGTGCTTGTAGGTCATGAACAATATGATTTATATGATATTTATATTCTTGATGTCGTTCATGATACTACTGAAAATTACTTTGAGAGAGGAAAGTTTGGTTATAGAAACTTCCGTGTGACAAAAACACCTCTCTCTAAACTGAAACTTTCGAAGTTGTTCTTGTTCCACCTTCCTATGCATGTCACTTTGTGCTTCTTTGATTTATTTTCTTACGAGATGCCTATGCATAGGAAGTGGGTTAGGCTTAAATGAGTTTTATATTTGCTTCTTGATGCTCTCTTTTGCTTCAAAATTCTTATTCTTGTGAGAGCATCTTCTATAATCTTTAAGCCTAGCTAATGGCTCTAAAGAAGCGCTTTCGGGAGGCAGCCCGCAACGAATTTAGGTTTTTCTTTTTGCTTTTGTTCTGTTCTTAGTGGTCTTGATGATTGTTACTATTGTAGCAATATCATTGTATCTTTACTTTTCAAGCTTTGTGCCAAGTTTAGCCTCATACGGCAAGGGAAGTGAAAGTGGTGACATGCTGTCCAGAAAACAGATTGTGTCCTCGTGACTAGAAAATTCACAGAAAAATCCCGGTTCATGTTTTTGAGCTGAATTTTTTACACAGCGTGCTCTATACAATTAAGAAACTTCCGTATGTTCTGAGTTTTTTTATTTGAGTTGCATAAGTATCCCGAAAAAATTCTTTACTACCTTCTGTTCTGTTTTTCACAGATTCTGCCACGTTTTTTCTCTCCTTACTTTTGCAAACCTTAAGCTTGCTTTTTCTTTGCAAAAACTTTTTGGAAATCTTGAGAAACAGTAGATCTTCAAGGAAATATTTATTTGCAGTAGAGGAAAATTATTTTTATTAGGGTACTAACCTCCCTAATCAGCCTACAATGAGTTATGTATGAAGGGAGTTTTCAAGTGCGCGATGGAAGGTGATGAAAGAAGATTCAGGAGTGTCAAACGCTCAAGCTTAGGGTGCAATAAAATATTCAAGGAGATTCAAGCGTCTAAGCTTGGGGATGCCCCCGATGCATCCCCTTCTTCATCAACAATCATCAGTTTGTCCCTCGTTGCACTATATTTTTATCACTTCATGCGTTATGTGCTTTGCTTGGAGCGTCTCGCTCTTTACTTTTCTAGGTTTGTTTTTGCTTTCTTTGCTGTAGTAACAAGTTAGACCCCAACTTACTCTTTTGTGTGGGAGAGATTCACGCTCCGCTTGAACTAGAACTCCTCATAGGATTTGCATGCTTATTCTTTCAGCTGTGAGCTGTTCTTTTTCTTTTCTTAGTTGTTGTTCTGTTTAGTTGTAGTGCTTTAGTTTTTCTAGAGCCTTTCTTTTGTCTTAGGTTGAACTTTCTATAGGTTGCATGTTTTATCTTGTTAGAGAGTTTGCCTGTTGCACTGAGTTCTGTGTCTTGACTGAAAGTAGGTAGTTATAGTTGCTTTTCTCTTTGTAGTAGTAACTTGAAATAGTTTTGAGGTATTGACTAGAGTAATGTTTGAACTTTTGGTGTCAAGATCTCTTGCCTATTAGTGATAGATGTCGTATTTTGGGCAATCCGTGTGTTTTTCGAAAACCAAAAAACCCATGTTGAGAACTCTAGCTACTAGATGGATCACTAACCTCTGGAGGGTTCGAATATTAGAGTACACTCACGTACCATGAGTCGAGGATGCGCAAGGATAAACAAACCCCCATACACTCCTCCTCGGGGTACCTGTCTCTTTGTGAACCTCCTGATTAGATTGAGAGTTACCGATAATAAGTGCATGAGTTCTTCAGACTAATGTGAGTATTCGAAAGTTGACACTTCCACCCACCTATACTTTTTCTAGCCTCTTCGGTACCGTGCATTGCCCTTTTCTCACCTCGAGAGTTGGCGCATACTTCGCCGGTGCATCTAAACCCTTGGCATGATACGCTCTGTCATCATAAGCCTCCTTATATCTTTCCTCAAAACAGCCACCATACCTACCTACAAGGCATTTCCATAGCCTTTCCGAGATACATTGCCATGCAACATCTACCTTCTCATGACTTGATCTTCATGTCATACATGCTACTTTCTTGATCGATGAGCCGCATGCTAGTTGGGCCTTGCCCTAATCATTGCTACATGACGCGCTAGTATCATTGCATATCCTGCTACCCTGGTAGAAGCATACATTTGCATCATGATAGTTACATTTTCTTTATGTGAGTACCTTTGTAAAGTGTGAAAGATCTCCTACATTCTTGTAAAATATAGAGTATTTCCTCTAAAGTGAGGAAAAGATCCCAAAGAGGAAAAAATCAAAAGATCCCAAAGAGGACAAATGAGAGTTAAATAGAAAGAGCCATTGAGGTCACCAAAAATAAAATAAAAAGAGAAAAAAAGAGAGAAGGGGGCATACTACTATTCCTTTTGAGAGATCCACACTAGTACTTCATCTTCTATCCCTTGTACTCCATAGAGATCATCATCATGCATATAGCTATGTGGGGACACACACTATAGAACTTGGCTTGTATATTCCAATGATGAGCCTCCTCAAACGAGCTCTAGGTCTTCTTGAGCAAGCAAGTTAGATGCAGCCCCACTAGTTCCCTTGGAGAGATTTTAGCTCACATGTGCATCCATTGTATGGCAATCCCTACTCCTCACATCATATCTATCATATGGCCTTCTCTCGCCTATGATTGTCCTCATTGATATGAGCCTTTCACACCTTTTTGTCTTCCTCCTCCACCTTCTTTCTGTTTCGCCTTTTAGGTGTCAACTTTCTTGCTCACGCTCATCCATTGCATGAGTGCTAAAAATGTCGAAAGAGAGTGGATCAGTTTGACTTGTACCTGGCTAATGGTCTGGGGACGAGTCCAGATAAGAATCCAAAGGAGACCAAGTGTGAAACTTTAGTAGATAGTTGTTCTCAACAACCTTATTTTTTCTCTCGTATTTCCCTATCCCTTGTTTGCACGCAAACACCATCTGGAGACATTCGAGTCACGGACAGCGAGAGCTCTTGCACCTTTTGTTCTTTTGTTGCTTGTGTCAATGCTAATATAGACTCTTGCTTGTTAAGACTTGAATTGAATTGCATGCTTTGATTGCTTTACTTAAAAGTCCTTTTATAGTTGTGTGGCATGTCACCACAGAAATTATGCTTGTTATCATTTACCTACTCGAGGACGAGCAGGAATTAAGCTTGGGGATGTTGATACGTCCCAAACGTATCTATAATTTCTGCTTGCTCCATGCATATTTTGTGTGACTTTGCCATGTTTTGCTTGAACTTTCATACACTTTTGAACCTATTTGGACTAACCTATTAACTCAGTGCACCCAGTTGTCAGTTTCTGTTTTCTGCTGTTTTTGTATTTCAGGTTTTCCGGCCATTAAAAGTGCTCCAAAAATTCCGGGAAAATATATAAAAACTCAGCGCAACAGAAGCTTCCGGAATCACCAAGAGAGGGAAGGGGGGCCACCACCAGGCAGCCAGGAGGGCAGGTGGCGCGGCCCCACCCTGGGCCGCGCCAGGGACCCTCCTGACTACCTCGTGGGTACCCTCGATGCCCCCCTTCGCCTATATTTACCCCTCGGGGTGGAAACCCCTAATATCGATCTCTTTTCCGCGAACTCCCCTCTGTACCGCCGCCGTCGTTTCTAGATCGGGGCTTCCTGGAGAAGCTGCCCCGGCACCCTGCAGGGAGGAGGAACCCCTTTCGGGAGACCATCCATAGCCATGGACGCCTCCCGGATGCACCGTGAGTAGTCCCCCTTGGACCATGGGTCCGTGACCAGTAGCTATGTGATCTATCTCTCCCCTCTTTGTGCTTCCACTTTCGAGTCCTCGTGAGCTGCCTCACATGATCGAGGCATCTATGTAAGTTCTGTTGTTGCTATGATGAGTTTGTTGGGATCTGATGGATTATGAGACTATGTTCAGATTGTGATGAGTAATATATTTGGTTCTTCTCTTTTATATTTTGTTCTTGACTAAATTCTTGCATGTTCTCCGTTGCGGTATTTGCTTTGGCCAAGTATTTTATTTGCAACTCCAAGAGAGAGCGTTATGCTCGATTGTGGGTTCAGCTCCTTGATGTCTAGCTTGAGTGACAGAAACATGAGACTAAGGGATGTGTTGTTGCCACCAGGGATAAAACAACGGTGCTTGTACCTGCGGGTGCAAGGATTGTTTACTTTACGCAAAGTTCTTTTAATGCAGTTGTCTGTTGCTTTGAGTTTACACTTTGGGTGGGATTCGCAACTTAATACTAGTGAGATGTTCTGGATAGATATCTCAAGGTGGATGATTTGTAGTAGATGCAGATGGATTTCGGTCTACTTACCTTGGCGTACTACCCATTGCTTTTGAGCCCTTCCTTTCTTTGCAGCATAGTTAGCATTGCGGTGCCTTCATAATCCTGTCAATTTCCCAACTGTGATTTGTTTACCTCGCTAACACTTTTATCGTCTTTTGGGAGAGAGACATCACTAGTGAAAATCACGGGACCCCGGTCCATATTCACATTATTGTTCACACCCTCAATTTAATTTCAGCTTTTACTTTCCTTTGCACCTTTTATCTCTTGCGTTGATCCTTTGTAAACGACAAGGCCGGAGGAAATGACAATTCCTCTGTACTCGTTGGGAGCAAAGTTATTTGTTGTTGTGTGCAGGTCCACGACAACACCCTAGTCAGGAAGAAATTTCTGGCGATGTTGCCACCTACTTGTATCTCCTGAGTCCTACTGGTTCGATAACCTTGGTATCTTCACCGAGGGAAACTTGCTGCTGCACTGCATCTCAAACCTTCCACTTGGGGTAACCAACGAGGGGCGAGAAGCCATCACATGGATACAACATCTCATACAAGAGGCATACAACTTCCTTAATACAATATAACAGCGGAAGATACATGTCTGAGTACAGACTACAATCAATTTCCTAGTGGCAAAGAGAAAAACAACGATCCCCATAACCACACGGATCCAGGCCCTCCGCCGGGATCCGCCTAACTAGTCGTCGTCGAGTCTCCACGTGAAACTACGAGCACCATACCTGTTGTCGATCGAGAACCCTGAAAAGTGTTTGGGGGTAGTATCATGAGTACAGAGGTACTCGGCATCCAACTGTAGTGGTCATCTGACCCAGCAAGGACTTCATCACTCGTCATTCTAGGACAACTAGTAGTTTACGGTAAGGATGAGGTAAGTGGTGAGGTTGTTGCCGCACTAGCATTTATGAGGTGGCTAACGATCTAGAGAGTAAGATAAGAAGCCAAGCATTCGATGAGGAATCACCTCCAACAAGTCTGCTATCCACCTACTTACGCAAGCATAACACCTATCATATCCTTGTCCTCCTCTTCGCATCCCGGCGAAGAAGAAGCAGTCAAGGCACACACACGTTGATCAAGTTATATTAAGATTATCTCAGTTGTTGTTGTCTATGAACAAGGAGTAGGTCTCAAGTCGTCCATCACCGTGGACACGGCTTCTCGAAAAGATTTAACCCTGCAGGGGTTTACCTACTGCCCATTACAAGGCTCCGCACGCACGCCCATCACTCTCAGTTGCTACCCATCATAGTCAACCATTTTATGATTTAGTTCCGAGAGATCCGAAACGACAGGTCCCTCTAGATAACAACGAACAAATTCGGGTGGCCCCTGGGGAGTCGACACCCAATCCAAGAGTCGTCCGCACTCTCGGATCGGACTCTTACGGCTGGACGAGGTCGGGGTAACTGATCCCCTCACATGTGGGCAGCCCCCTAGCTTCCAGGTGTAGACCAACAAGAGGAACCATGTCTCCGCTGGCCCAAGTTATTTTAAAGGATATCTGCTAGGAGCGACCCGACAGACATATATGCATAATTTTCAAATGGTAAATCAGCTTGGGCCACCACTAGAAATGTTTGAAGCTAGATAGGTAAGAAAAGGTACCCCATTAAATCCCACACGCGGTTAGGCACGCTCAGTCTTAAAACCAATACCCGGAACTCGTATCCTAGGTGACTCGAATGGAACAAAGCGTCGGGCGGGATAGCCTAGACCTTCCATCCTTCGTCGAATATAGTCAACATTTATAATAATCATATCATCAACAAAAATATAATAAGGTGATAGCCCAAAACCAAGGAGTAATAGGATAACATCGTAGCATCCTGTGACGCCCCCAAAATCAGACCGTGTACAGTAATCATACACGCAAGGTACACGATCGAGATCAGGGACTCACGATGAGATATCACAACACAACTCTACAAATAAAATAATACAAGCTGTTTAATACAAGCCAGGGGCCACGAGGGCTCGAATACAACAGCTCGAGAGCAAAAAGTCAGCGGAAGCAATTAGTATCTGAGTACAAACACAAGGATACAAGGTTGCCTTAAGAAGGCTAGCACAAATAACAACAGATCGAAAAGGCGAGGCCTCCTGCCTAGGAACCTCCAAACTACTCCTGGTCAATGGGGAACTCGACGTCGTCGAAAGCATCGGGGATCTTCATGTTGCGGTGGTCGGCATCGTGGATCTCCTACTCCCGGACTCCAACGTCGACTGCAGCGGCCGATCAGGCAAAACAGTAAAGGAAATAAAGCAGGTGAGTATCTAGTATACCCGCGAGTCTTACGTCCGCTACTAAGCATTATGCATTGTATCAACGGAAAGAAGAGGCTGTATATAGTGGACTGAAAGACAGAAACCCAGAGCAAGGGTAAGAAGCTAGGCCTAACGAAGACTAGCATCTTCCGACGATGTCTTGCAGCATGAGGTAAGAATCAGCCAACAGTTTATATAAAGCATAAAGTAACAATGCAGCAGAAGTTGCTGCAGCATTGTATAATAATAAGTTGTAGTAATTAGCAATGCCTCCGAGTTCACCTCCTCGACATCCCTGCGAGGAAGAAAACCCGGAACCATACAGTTTAATAATAATAGTTTCTAGTGGTAAGATCCAGCTTCAGCATAAAGCGTCCTGTTACCGTGGACACGACTATTCGAATAGATTAATCTTCCCTGCAGGGGTGCACTTGTGTTACGCTACACGCACGGATCTCCAGGGTGGCGGGAACCTTGTCAGGGAACGCTCCACCGAGGCTATCCGACACTTCATAGCCCATCTATCAAACTCAACAGAGAGGCCATCCGCCGGTCTAAATCCTAAGTACGCCGGGCCTTGGACCCCAACCCGAACATACTCCTGCACGGTGCGTGGCTGGCCGGTGAAGTTGAAGCAAATCCAAATAAGGCACCACCGCGCGAGCAAATAAGACAACACCACTTCCCGGCGCAGGCCGCGGTACTGTTGACGTCTGAAGAGTCCTCGGACGACACTACGAAGCAGAGGAGCCCATAACTCGTAATTCCCACGGGTAGGTAGTGCGTACATGGCATATAGCCAACTCAAGACATTCACTGAACCATTTAGCATTTTAATTAACCTGCATGACAACCATTATCGTTGCCTCGACTTAACTGACCCGCGGACAACGACAGCAGCCAGGACCACCAGTACATCGGTGCCTGCCCTGTCGTCCCACCAAGTCACTGCGGTTACCAATAAGGTGAACCGTCTCCTTACCTTGTCTCGCGTGTGCTCCTGGAGGAGCTCGACTTTCGTAGTTTGGTAACTCTCGCGGCCAACGATCAGGGGCCAAGCACACCGGTACACTGGTCGTACCCTCCCTGTCGTCCCGTCGCAATACCTCTCGCGGGCACCGTTGGGTCGCCCGACTTCTCACCTGAAGGACAATCGCTGTTCAGGACCCTATGGCGGTAAGACAAAGTCAGCCTCGAGTGGAGTACAAGGATTACTCCTTGATAGCTCACACTTGAGGTGACTAGGCATAACCTAGATAGGGGCCTTTGGCGGTGTCTGCTTTGTACCGTACCTGTGCAGTTGTATATATTGTATCCGTGTTCACTCCTCTGAGTGATCACGTCCCGCTATCTAGTCCTAGCTAACAATGCGCAGGGCTCACTGCTGAATATATGCATAATTATAACAGGCAGCATAGGATAAGAAAGGTACATCAAGGGGCGACAAAATCAGGCTATGCAGCGGTGTAGTCAACGGCAGCAGCGGGGTCTACCGGAGATTAAGGGGGGAAGAAACAGTAAATACACATCAAGCATATACAAACAGATGCATGACATGACAGATGAAATGTTAACGGTGTTCTAACGCAGTGCAATGCACGTTGCTCGGAGCGGGAATTCATCCGGGGATGAACGGCCAGCTCCGGGTGATTATCGGACAAGGTGTCCGGAGGGGGGGAAGGATCAAGCCGAAGGTGTCGTGGGTACCGGACAAACATAAGGGTGATGTATCCGGACAGTTGAACTATTCTGAACAACTTTCGTGTTCAGAATAAATTCATCCGGAGAGTTTTACGGTAACGGGCAATTATCGGACAGACGGCCCGGAGGGGGGATGTCGATGTTCGTTGTGTTAGAGGGGGGTGGTGGGTATACGGGTAGCGTATTCTTAACCGTTATATTTTTCTGATCAATTTTTATGTATAAAGTTTTTCGATCCGATATACGGATTAAAAGATATTGAATTTTAAAGTTTTAAATGATTTTATAACATTTTCCGAATTCTTTAATCATTTAATATAACATTATCCAGAATAGTAGTTTGACTGGTCAAACCTGACATCTGGGACCCACATGTCATAGACAGTGGTATTTATATAATTTATTTAATTTAATAAAACAGATAGGGCCCACATATCATACACCTAATGATTAAAAGAAAATAATTTTATTTAAACTAACAGGGGGGCCCTACCTGTCATTTGCCCCATGTTAATTTCTAGTTTATTAATCATTTAACTAATTGGGGGATTGGCCCCACCTGTAATAGACAGCCAGGGGGGTTATTTCTTTGCCTCTGTTTAATTAGAAATTAGGGAGGGGGTTAATCCCCCGGCTTCACAGCCGTGACCGCGCTGGGCACGCCGGCGGCGAAACTGGGCGACAGCGAGCGCGGCGGGGCTGTAGGGCAAGTGGGGCGCGGTCGGAAATCGGCCAGGCAAGAGCGGGCGTGGCCATGGGAGGCAGGGCGCAGGAGAGCTACTGGAGCCGCAGCAGTGTGCCTCGGCCGGAGCAGGGGACGGCGGGGACGGCGAGTACAGGGGCAGCGGCGAAGGACGGCTTCGGGAGAGAGGAGTGAAGGGGGAACGGGCAGAAGCTCACAGCGGGCGGGGGGAAGTGGGCTCAGGGAGGCTTCGGCGCGGCGAATCGAAGGCGGTGACGGTGGCCATGGCGGGGAGGATGGCGACGATTCTCCACCAGCAGAGCGCCTCAGTGCAAATGGAAAGGAGGGCACGGCGTTGAGGAGTGTGGCGGTCCTCCTGGTCGTCGACTCGGGCTCGGGGAGGGGTTTGACGCTGCGGCAGCGGCAGCCATGGCGACGGCCGCGGCGGCTCCGCACCGACAGAAGAGTGAGGGCGAGGGGGAGGAGGGGAATGGGAGTTAGGGTTAGGGTTCGGTGTGCTAGGGGGGCTCTTATCCACGCCGGGGAGCAGCGGATGGCCGCCACGACGAGGTCGCCGGCGTGGCACCGTGGGATGTCCTCCACACAAGGGGACGTGAGCAGTGAGGAAGAAGAGGGAGCCGGGCCGGGGTGGGCTTTGGCTAGGTGGCCGACCCAAGGGGGGAAGGGGTGGGTTGGGCTCGCACAGTGCGGTAGATAGGTTCCTTTAGTTTTTATTTTCTTTTTCTTTTCTGTAATTTCTCTTTTGAATTTCTTTTGATGTCTTTTATATTTTAGAAAAATATGCCACTTGTACCATAATTAATACAACATCATACCAGAGGGCTACAAAAAGTGTTGGGACTTTATAAAGTCACTAGATATTTATTTGGAATTTGCAAAAGGCAAATAGTGTTGTTTTAGCACTGTTATTATTTGTTTGGAATTTTCCATAGCACTATAAATACCTATGACCACATTGGCATGGTCCAATGATTATTTGGGACTTTATAAAAGTGGTTCCAAGATTTTTGGAAAAGATTTTATTGTCACAATATTTTTAATATTCATCAAAAGACATTTAGGGTTTGTTTGAATTTCAATTCAAATGGCTTGGACTTGTTTTCATAATTTTTAGTTCATTTAAAATTCCCACTTGTTTATTTTATTTCCATGGAAATTTAACAATTCCTAACTATTGTTTTTATTTCATATTATTCCTAAAACACTTTAATAAAATATCCATTACTATATTAACATGGCCCTATGATGGCTAGGCAATTTTATTAATAGGTTTCACAACTTTGGTTTGATCTATGATTTCCATTTCCATATTAATTTTCAAAACAATTTTGATAACCCCACCACATTGGGTTCATAATTATCATTGACTTGTGATTATTCAAATGGCTAGGAGTTAACTTGGTTTAAGTTTTTGCATGATGGTTATCAATCACCCATAAATTCTTAGAGCAATTCAATAGTCCACACAATTTGTAAATTTTATCAGGGTTGAAATTTGACAGTGCTATGATCAAAGGTGATCATGGCTTGATCATCAACAGTAATGATCACTAATAGTGGAATCACTGTAGTGATTACTGTTACTGATTCTGAGGGTGTTACACATCCTAAGCATGCATACTAAGCAGGGGCTGAGCAACGAGCAATAGTAACATAGCAGTACAAGGTTTGTTGGGAGGGGACATGGCTGTATCGGGTTGAAAGAGGCTGTAAACATGTGGTAGGATCAAACATCGAGCCTAACCTAGACTAGCATGCAAACCGTTGGTTGAAATAGAATGGATCATAAGTAATGTATAGTCCTTGCCTGTTGATAAGTCGGGTTCCGAAGGTGTAGTTGATCGCAAGCTCGCATCGTCTCCGAAAGGTACCCGCGGAAGCACACAAGACGGTAAACACTGGAAAGCAATCAATGAGCAAGCATCTATTACTACGAAGCAAACACGAGAAAGCATCAACAAGAAGGAAACAAGAGACAACGCACTATGGCCTCGCATCTATCGTCGAGAGCGGTTACTAACAGGTTAAGTGGAGTACTCGTCACACACGACTATAACGCACATTTATAAATGGTTCAAGTTGTTTAGCTACACAAGGTGAGCAAAGGTTGTCAACATGTCATCTCACTCAAGCATGGCATATCACACAAACACTACAAGAGGTGAAGCATAAGATAAACTATCTATTCTAGTCAATTTAAGTGAGGCACAACCTAAACATGGCATAACACTAAGTACCCCATGACAAATTAAGCATTTCGTACTGTTCTGCCCTAAACCATATTTTATGTTGGTTAACAACATCAAACAATAGCATAAACACAAAGTACACGAAAAATTAATCAAGTTACATATAAAGAACATTCCAAACGGAGTTACGGTTACAAAGATATAAGCAAAACAAGTTTGGAACACAATCTGCCAACATCAGGAAGCACACTTTAGAGCAATGCATAAACAGGATAATGAATGCAAACATGGTCACAAATGATATGCAACTAAAATAGACATGGCAGGGAAGGCATGGCAAAAGGAATCATGCAAAAAGGCATCATGAACAATTAATTATAGCCCAAGCAAAATGCAATAAAACATTACTAGTCAAGGACTTAGTGAAAATCAGGGAAAACATGGCAGAAACTGTTATTTTCATGCTGTATAAACAGGGGCAAAACTATATGGAAAAGTGCAACAACATGACATAGCAATATATGGGCATGAACTAGACATGATGGTGATCAGGTACAAACAAGAATCAAGGTCATAAGCATAACAGATCAAAAGATATTAAGCATGCAACATGGCATCGGAAAGTTACAGACTTAGTGAAAAACAGAGGTGACTGTCAAAAACAGTGGCATAACAACTTTGGAGCTAAACATATATATGACCAGAAATGTAAACATGACAATGCAATACATATAATGAAAGTAGACATGATTCTTAACAGGATGCAACAAGAATCAATACAATAGGCCTCATGGATGTGTCACAATCATCATGCAAACTTGCAAGAAAATAACAGCAGCAGCACATGACAGAAATTAGTAGCGGTTAACAACCTGATGCCCACTTCAACAGTGAATAAAAATATCAAGTTGGCCTCAAATCAAAATGCTCACAAAAGATGAATTGAAGTACACACAATTCTAAACAATTTTCCTTTTGGGCGCAACACGATCTGGGCTACGGTTCTCTAGCAATCGTCAACGCAAAACAGATACAGCAACAGGTTTTACAGACTTAACAGAAAAAAGAAAAAAAACAGAGGAAACAAAGGAGGGGCGGCTCGGGCTTCTCTCACCATGGGCCGGCACAACTGGCCTGGCTGGGCTGGAGGCGCCTGGGACTTGGCTGGATCGGGCTGCGGTCGCTGGCGCACTGGGCCGTGACGCGGATGGCAGCCCAGCTCGAGGGCGGCCTCGTCCTCGTCCGCTCGGGACACAGGGCACCGGCGGCGGCGGTGATGAGGACATCCCTACTAATGTTACACCCACATCCTCACCAACTACACATATTGGACCAGTTACTAGAGCACGCGCACGTCAACTAAATTATCAGGTACTTTCGTTTCTTTCGAATCCTTCTAAAGTTCATGAACATATGATGCTGCCTAAATTAGATACTTTTGTTTTGCTTATGAATGAAGGACCTAGCATGGACAAGAAGGATGGTCATTGGAGCGGGATCAAGCATGGAGAAGAAGGTGCGCGCGCGGGAAAGGACAATGGAGCTTCCAGTGGGGATTTCCGCACTTTGAAGCCACCATAAGGCGTGCATGAAGGCTTGGACGAAATACATGAGATGCCACTTCATTATTTTCGTCCAAGGGCAATTATAGGTGCTGTGTCACCTTAATATTGGGCTGGGCCCATGTAATTTCGAAGTAATACTTTATAGGCTGTTTTTAGAGTCCGTATGTGTGGGGAAACCGAGTTAGGGTTGTTTCCGGACCCCTCCTCCAAGGGGTCACGAAAATCCCCTCTATTCCCCCATATATAAAACCCTTAGGGCGTCGTTTAGACTTGGGTTTTAATTAGATTTAAGTTAGCCATAGCAACAACTTCGAGTTCTTCGTTTGTGTCGTCCGACCAGGCCAAGACCGCATTGGAACCCCAACTTTCGTCAATCATTCATATTATATTCGCAATATCCAGATTGCAATTCTTAGTTCTTGCTTGTTCTTTCGATTTCTTGCAGGAATTAGACCTTCGTGGTCAGGTTGATCGTGCATCCACGGGATCAATAACCTCTCGGAGTTCGTTTAGCGATCGCTAAGGCGCAACGTCTTCGCACGTTCGTAGTCGGGTCGTGAAAGTCGTCTCCACCATAATCGATCTCCACCATCTCATCGAAACATCGGGACACCTTCGCCTCTATCAAGTGGTATCATATTTCCAGGTTGCTCAGTGAGATTTACCAGTTTTTCGTAGTCTAGATTACTTATGTTTTTCATACTAACAGTCTACGAAAAAAGCCATTTTTTTATTAGGGTTAGATCATCACGTCCCAAGACAGTCCGAGCCTTTTGTCCAGTTTTCTTTACAGTAGTTTGCTTTGTTGAATTTGCGGTTGCATCGTTGTGTCGAGTTGCTGATCTTAGCGTCTAGTTCCCTCAGAGTTTCGAGTTCTGATCACAGTTTGTCACGCCCCCGCCGCACAGTTCCATCCGTCCGCTGCCACCAATCCGAGTCCAGCTACACCACCACGTTCCGCCAAGCCGAGTCCATACACACCACCACGACCTACCGATCCGAGTTGAGTTCCATCACCTGTTCGGTTTGTGATCTCTCCATAGCCAGATTAGTTTTGAGTTGATTAGAGTCGGATTTCACCAATCTTTGTCGTACGTAGAAGGGGGTGATTTCCAAAAAAAGAGAGTCTGGAACGCTTTCCAGAGCAGATTTTAGGCCAAAAATTTCAGGGGTGAAAAAATTTCGTGCCCATACCTTCCTTAGGCCTAGAAACGCATTTTGATACGTTCGCTACCATAGTGATTTTTGTCGCACTTTTTCAGCCATCGCAGTCCCGAATCGCCACCAAAAAAGAGAGAGATAGAGAAAAAAATTCAGAGTGTCCTTCTTAGTTGTTTTCGTCCCGCGCCGTGATTTCGTTGGTGTTTTAGGCTCGCGTCTCTAGTACGGTCTAGCCTAGGATCAGCACAGTACCGACGTTGAGTGTTTATTCAACTTTGCATCTATGTCTTGATTACTGTTGATCTTTTTGCTACCATATTTGTCAAGCCTACCTACAGCTCCACATATACTCTACTTCGTGCGGTTGACACCTCCTGGCCATCGCTCTACCACATCTTTGAGAGTTTTGACCCATTGACTGTACATCACCACCTGCTGCTAGGTAAGAATCGGTAAGAAAACAGAAAAGCTTGATGGATTTGTGTTTCCACCACACCACATCCCATTCGTAGAACTAGGATCGTATTTCTCTGTGTTTTCTATTTCTGCTAACCATGCCAGGATCACATGATGAAGTGGCGCAGGACGCGTCCCATTGGGAGAACATGACAAACAAGGAGCTACATGATAAATTTGCACAAATGATGTCTGAACAGGTGAATGACCTCGAGAACAGATTTATAGAGGCGATTGATGGAGTGGAGAAGATGATCGACACCAAGCTCGACGCCAAGTTTACTGAGTTGATTGCACGTCTACCTCAACAGTCTGCTGCCGCTGCAGCACAACCGCCGCCCCCACGACGTGCACGGCGTATTCTGTTTCCAGCTGGACAAGCTGCTGGTATTGGTGCTCCTCCTGCTACTGTTGTTGCTGCTGCTTCTGACGTCGGCCAGTATGACGAATACGAGGGTGATTACGAGGATGAGGTGAAACAGGAAGCGCCCTATGAACAACCACCTGGGCGTCCACGTCCCAACATTCGACAAGGTCGACACCCGCCACACCCTCAGGTACGCGATGATGAACATGTGCCTAAACTGAAACTGAATCTTAAACCTTTTGAGGGTAGATATATTCCTGATGCTTATCTTACTTGGGAGTTAGAAACTGAACAACGCTTTACATGTTTACAATATCCTGAGAATAGACGTGTTACTGCTGTTGTTTGTGAATTCACGGGTTTTGCATCTATTTGGTGGTCTAAACATTGTAGATTGCATGCTAATAATATTCCAACTACTTGGGCTGCTTTAAAAGATTCTATGCGTACTCGTTGGGTTCCTCCTTATTATCAACGTGAATTGCTACAAAAATTACAGCGTTTGAGACAGGGAAAAATTCCGTAGAGGAATATTATCAGGAATTACAAACTGGATTGATTAGATGTGGCCTAGTAGAGGATAATGAAGCTATGCTTGCACGTTTTATGGGTGGCTTAAACAAGGAGATACAAACTATTCTAGAATACAAGGACTATGCTACTATCACTCGTTTGTTTCATCTTGCTTGTAAAGCTGAACGTGAAGTGTAGGATCGACAGGCCGCTACGAGAACTAACTTTTCTGCAGGACGAAATACATCATGGACATCGCATGGACCTTCTACATCCACACGTCCTGCTGCACCACCATCTACTTCAGCCGCTCATTCTTACAGGGAGCCACCAAAACAGCCAGCGCCACCATTCAAGGGTGCACAGAGTGGTCCAACGGCGAGTTCTTCTTCATCCATGGCTTCCACAGGGCAAACACGAGATCGTGATATTAAATGTCGCAGGTGCCAAGGTGGAGGTCACTTCGCAAAAGACTGTCCCTCCAAGCGTGTGATGACTATTACGGCGGATGGTGGGTATGAGTCAGCAAGTGACTATGATGAGGAGACTTTAGTCCTCATTTCTAATGAGGAACAGGGTGCCCATGATGATGCTCATGATATAGAGTATATGGCTCCTGATGATGCGGATAAATATGTTAGTTTGGTTGCTCAACGTGTGGTAAGTGTGCAGGTAACGAACGCCGAGCAAAACCAGAGGCATAATTTGTTCCACACAAAGGGTGTGGTGAAAGAACGTTCGGTTCACATCATTATTGATGGAGGGAGTTGCAACAACTTGGCTAGCATGGAGTTGGTGGAGAAGCTATCTCTCACCACAAGACCACACCCTCATCCGTACTATATTCAATGGTTTAACAATAGTGGTAAGATTAAGGTAACACGTTCCGTTCGTGTGCACTTTAGCATTGCTGCATATGCTGATTATGTTGATTGTGATGTGGTGCCCATGCAAGCATGTTCTCTTTTACTTGGTAGACCATGGAAATTTGATAGGAATGTTGTACACCATGGTAGGACAAATCGGTTTACTCTGGTTCATCAGGATAAAAATATTGCTTTACTTCCTATGTCTCCTGAACAAATTGTGAAAGATGATCTTGCTAGAGCTAGTAAAGCTAAGCAGGAGAAAAATAAGAGTGAAAATGAGATAGCAGCTAAAGAATTTGAGCAACAACATAAGACTAATAGCAAATCTTCTTCTGCTGTTTCTAATGAAATTAAATTGACTAGTCCAACTTTGCTTGCTACTAAGGTTGATATTTCGGATTTGGATGTTAGTCAATATGTGTGCTATGCTTTTGTGTGCAAAGAAGCTTTGTTTTCATTTGAGGAATTGCCTTGTTCTTTGCCTTTCTGTTGTAACTGACCTTTTGCAGGAGTTTATAGACGTCTTTCCCTAAGACGTACCACCGGGATTACCACCTATTCGAGGGATTGAGCATCAGATTGACTTAATTTCCGGTGCTTCGCTGCCCAACCGTGCGCCATACCGTACCAGTCCTGAGGAGACGAAGGAGATTCAGCGTCAAGTACAAGAGCTACTCGACAAAGGTTATATACGTGAATCCCTTAGTCCTTGTGTTGTTCCTGTTATATTAGTGCCAAAAAAGGATGGAACGTGGCGTATGTGTGTTGATTGTAGAGCAATTAATAATATTACTATTCGTTATCGTCATCCTATTCCTAGGTTAGATGATATGCTTGATGAATTAAGTGGCTCTACCATGTTTTCCAAAGTTGATTTGCGTAGTGGATACCATCAAATTCACATGAAATTAGGAGATGAATGGAAAACAACATTTAAAACTAAGTTTGGACTATATGAGTGGTTAGTCATGCCTTTTGGGTTAACTAATGCACCTAGCACTTTCATGAGATTAATGAACGAAGTTTTACGTGCTTTCATTGGACGATTTGTGGTAGTCTATTTTGATGATATACTGATTTATAACAAATCTTTGGAGGAACATTTGGATCATTTACGTACTGTTTTTATTGCTCTACGTAATGCACGTTTGTTTGGTAACCTTGGGAAGTGCACCTTTTGCACCGACCGGGTATCGTTTCTTGGCTATGTTGCTACTCCGCAGGGAATTGAAGTTGATAAAGCCAAGATCGAGGCGATTGAGAGTTGTCCGCAGCCCAAAACGGTCACACAAGTAAGGAGTTTTCTTGGCCTCGCTGGATTCTATAGGCGTTTTGTGAAAGATTTCAGCACCATTGTTGCACCTATCAATGAGCTTACACGCAAGGATGTGACTTTTACTTGGGGTACCGCACAGGAAGAAGCCTTCACGATATTGAAAGATAAGTTAACACATGCTCCTTTGCTCCAACTTCCTGATTTTAATAAGACTTTTGAGCTTGAATGCGATGCTAGTGGGATTGGTTTGGGAGGTGTGTTATTAGAAGATGCTAAACCTGTTGCATACTTTTTTCTGAAAAATTGAGTGGGCCTAGTCTGAACTATTCTACTTATGATAAGGAATTATATGCTCTTGTTCGGACATTAGAAACTTGGCAACATTATTTATGGCCCAAAGAATTTGTTATACATTCTGATCATGAATCTTTGAAACACATAAGAAGTCAAGC
Organism: Bromus sterilis; assembly: GCA_950022295.1. Lineage (NCBI taxonomy): Eukaryota > Viridiplantae > Streptophyta > Magnoliopsida > Poales > Poaceae > Bromus > Bromus sterilis. The sequence goes on along the minus strand of OX465599.1, from coordinate 237,381,354 downwards.
AAAACTTAATCGTAGACATGCTAAGTGGGTTGAATTTATTGAGACTTTTCCTTATGTCATTAAACACAAGAAGGGGAAAGATAATATTATTGCTGATGTTTTGTCTCGTCGTTATACTATGCTTTCACAACTTGACTTTAAGATATTCGGTTTAGAGACAATCAAAGATCAATATGTACATGATGCGGAATTTAAAGATGTATTGCAGAATTGTAGAAAAGGTAGAACATGGAACACGTTTGTGCTTAATGATGGATTCGTGTTCCGTTCTAACAAGCTATGCATTCCAGCTAGCTCTATTCTTCTTTTGTTGTTGCAGGAGGCGCATGAAGGAGGATTAATGGGACACTTTGGTGTGAAGAAGACGAAGGATGTACTTGCTACACATTTCTTTTGGCCAAAGATGAAACGGGATGTTGAGCGTTTTGTTGCTCGCTGCACTACATGTCAAAAAGATAAGTCACGACTCAATCCTCATGGTTTATACATTCCTTTACCTGTACCTAGTGTTCCGTGGGAGGACATATCCATGGACTTTGTTTTAGGCTTTCCTCGAACAAAGAAGGGGAGGGATAACATATTTGTTGTCGTGGATAGATTTTTTAAGATGGCACACTTTATACCATGTCATAAAAGCGATGATGCTGCTAATGTTGCTGATTTATTTTTTCGTGAGATTATTCACTTACATGATGTGCCCAATACTATTGTCTCGGATCGTGATACTAAGTTTCTTAGCCATTTTTGGAGATGCTTATGGGCTAAGTTGGGGACTAAACTACTTTTTAGTACTACATGTCATCCCCAAACTGATGGACAAACTGAAGTAGTCAATAGGACTTTGTCTACTATGCTTAGGGTTGTTTTAAAGAGTAACTTGAAACTGTGGGAAGAATGTTTACCTCATATTGAATTTGCTTATAATCGTTCATTGCATTCTACCATTAAAATGTGCCCTTTTGAGATTGTTTATGATTTTCTACCTCGTGCACCTATTGATTTGCTACCTCTTCCATCTTCGGAGAAGGTTAATTTTGATGCTAAGCAACGTGCTGATTTGATATTAAAAATGCATGAGTTAACTAAAGAAAACATTGAGCGAATGAATGCTAGATACAAGCTTCCTGGTGATAAGGGTAGAAAGCATGTTGTGTTTGAACCCGGAGATCTTGTTTGGTTACATCTACGTAAAGATAGGTTTCCTGATTTGCGCAAGTCTAAGTTAATGCCACGAGCTGATGGTCCCTTTAATGTTTTGCAGAAAATTAATGATAATGCATATAAACTTGAGCTACCTGCAGATTTTGGGGTTAGTCGTACATTTAATATTGCAGATTTGAAGCCTTATTTGGGAGAAGATGATGAGCTTCCGTCGAGGACGACTTCAATTCAAGAAGGGGAGGATGATGAGGACATCCCTACTAATGTTACACCCACATCCTCACCAACTACACATATTGGACCAGTTACTAGAGCACGCGCATGTCAACTAAATTATCAGGTACTTTCGTTTCTTGCGAATCCTTCTAAAGTTCATGAACATATGATGCTGCCTAAATTAGATACTTTTGTTTTGCTTATGAATGAAGGACCTAGCATGGACAAGAAGGATGGTCATTGGAGCGGGATCAAGCATGGAGAAGAAGGTGCGCGCGCGGGAAAGGACAATGGAGCTTCTAGTGGGGATTTTTGCACTTTGAACCCACCATAAGGCGTGCATGAAGGCTTGGACGAAATACACGAGATGCCACTTTATTATTTTCGTCCAAGGGCAATTATAGGTGTTGCGTCACCTTAATATTGGGCTGGGCCCATGTAATTTTGAAGTAATACTTTATAGGCTGTTTTTAGAGTCCGTATGTGTGGGGAAACCGAGTTAGGGTTGTTTTCGGACCCCTCCTCCAAGGGGTCACGAAAATCCCCTCTGTTCCCCCATATATACGGCCCTTAGGGCGTCGTTTAGACTTGGGTTTTAATTAGATTTAAGTTAGCCATAGCAGCAACTTCGAGTTCTTCGTTTGTGTCGTCCGACCAGGCCAAGACCGCATTGGAACCTCAGCTTTCGTCGATCATTCATCTTATATTCGCAATATCCAGATTGCAATTTCTTAGTTCTTGCTTGTTCTTTCGATTGCTTGCAGGAATTAGACCTTCGTGGTCAGGTTGATCATGCATCCGCGGGATCAATAACCTCTCGGGGTTGGTTTAGCGATCGCTAAGGCGCAACGTCTTCGCACGTTCGTAGTCGGGTCGTGAAAGTCGTCTCCACCATAATTGATCTCCACCATCTCATCGAAACATCGGGACACCTTCGCCTCTATCAGGCGGAGGTTGCGCCCGTCGGCGAGGCAGGGAGGCGCCGCGGGCGCGAGGCGAGGGGTGCTGGGACGGGCGCAGACGGGGGTGAGGACGGTGGCCGGTTTGGGCTTCGAGGGTGGCCGGAGTCGTGGCGTGGCAGGGGCGAGGCGGCCCGAGCTCCTGGCCGCAAAGCTATGGAGGCGTCGGCGCAACCTCCTGGTCGGTGGCGACCCTGCGTGCGAGAGGAGGAGGGAGGTGAGGGCGAGTGGGAAGGGGAGAAGGGGAGGCGAGGAGAGAGGAGAGGTGGCCGGGCGGCGCCGGCTCGCCGGCCAGCCTGCCGGAGCGCGGGCGGCGCGGCCGTAGGGAGCCCACGGGAGGAGACGGCGTGGAGGGAGAGAGGTGGGTAGGCTGGGTGGATCTGGGCCGTTGGATCGGGCGATCCGACGGTCCAGATCGCAGGGAGGCTAGGGTTTAGGCAAAAATGAACTAAACTGCGAAAATGAATTTTTGGGGCAAAGTGAAGGGGTGGCTGCAATTTTGTCTTAGGGGAAACCCTAGAAAAGGGGTGGGAGTGTGGTGGTCTTTATACAGCCCAGGTGGCTGGCAGTTTGCAAAAACATCCCCAATTTTTCTCTCTCGCGCACGGTGCCTACGTTTCTGACCGACGGGGGTCCGCAGGACCTCCGATTCGGGTAAAACTTCAAACTGTGCGATCAGCGCGTCGAGCCGGCAGCATTCACCTCGCGCAGGAACCGTTCTGAGAACACTTTCCGGCGCGCTATAAAAATAACTCGTTTAATTATTAAACGCGTTTTTTCGTTCCGTTGGCTGCGGCTGGTCTCAGGCGGTTTTCGCGACGGTGATCGGGTGAAACCCGGTGTCGCAAAGGTCGAGTGTCAGGGTGGCAAGGGTCGGTCTCCGTCCGGTACGAGTTAAGAGGGGGAAAATAATCGTCGATTGATAAATCGGGGATGCAAACACCGCAAACAAATCAAACAATCAAACAATTAACGCAGAAAACAAAATTTTTAATTTTTGTGAAATCTGGGTTGTTACAGTGTCAAAAAACAAAACATGGGCAATCAGCTAGACATCATGCATGCCAGAACATTGTTAACTGTATGTGATATGTTACACACGGTCCATATTAGGGAAACGTGTGTGAAGCAATAATTTATCACATACATTTTTGCTGAATGAATCATGTGCGAATAAAAGTAGACACTTTTTTAATACAGACTATCTGCAATGATGCCAAGGATTCCACACGTATAATATTTTTGATCGTGTCACACAGTACTGTTTAGCTTGTTGCAAGGATGCAACAACTAGCCTTTGACCTCGATGTCTCTCCATCGCCCGCCGCGGTACTCTGTGTAGCTGAACAATAAGTCGGCGTGTGTGTGCGGATTGAGGCCGTGGTAGCCTTTCACCCAGTGGAATCCCCTGAGCTACACAAAACTAACGCGAATAATGGTCGACCGACGTGCTGACTATAACTTCCCTAGGTGATCGATCGAACTCCCATCTCTCGCTTGGCACCCATTTCCGGATCCACGACGAATGATGCACCCGGAGGATCCCCTCATCTTTAATTTGGTGACAAGCACGAGGAGGATCCTAATACATGGGGTCCCTTCTAGGTCGAGATCGATATGGTTGTCGAGATGGGCGAGATGGCTGAGTAGTAGGTGCCTGTGGCTATGCCCGTGCCAGTGATCATGCATGTCCCAACGCCCCCGCGCACACCCGAATGTGCCCCCGAGCTATACAATGCGACTAATTGGATGTCATGGGTCTTTGACAACCATGAACATTTTTTAGACAATGCAGTAAGCTTCCACACATTCTAGATTAAGAACAACAACAACAAGGATTCCTTGGTTGACCTCGGTGAGGCCATCATTGATCCTCGTTCAGGGGGGGTGAAGGATGGCATCGACAAGAGGAAACTACACTTGATGTGGAAGAAATATCCTCTAATTGATGAACAAGTAACTTATGCGGTGAAGGATGTCTATGTAGGCTATAAAGGTCTACAACGTATCAGTTACATGCGAGAGTGCCTCCATGACCTAGTAGATCCACGCGAAGGCGATATCCAATATCACAAGAAGAATAAGAAGAAGTAATGGGGAGTGTCAATTTCCATTAGTTTATATATGTGATGCTAATTAATTAGTTAAGTGTTTCATGAATTTAAATATGCTTCATGATGTGTATGTTAAATACTGTGCCTCATGAACTATATATTATCATCATTCTTTGTATCATTTTGCATTCAAATTATATGATATATATTATCATCACTCTGTATTATTTGCATTTGTAGGCAGGCGTGCAATACATTAATTTTCAAGGAATTCCTTGTACCAGTTAATACCTCGACACACTTACAGAAGACAAAGTCTGAAGATCTACCTCACCTTACGTATTGGAGCTCGAAGACTGGTCCAGAATCTACTGACGGTGTCATAGATTAGGGTATCTCGAGCCACACAATGACAGCCCATTAGGCCAGCCCTAGGACCTGACAGAGCCTCTGGTCCGCCAGTTCGACCTATGGGCCCATAAGAAGTAAGGACCCTGAATACAAAGAGAGTGAAACAAGGAAACCGCCATCCAGGAGGAATCCTCCTCCGCCTTAGATCCTGTAAACCCTAGACCCCTGACATCCTATATAAGCTGGGCAGGGCTAGTCGATAAGCATCTAATCTCACACCCACTCAACCACAATTGTACCCTGTACACCAATATACATTAATCTACACAAGCAAGAGTAGGTTTTACCTCCACCGTGTATCTTTCAACCTAGGTAGACGACCTCTTGTTTCCCCTTCGATCTTTTTGGCTAGTCGTAGTATCTATAATACTATAATAGATCATCCCCACTATCTTCTCTATCTCAACATGCAAGCATGCCACATCACCACACAATTATGATTGGGATGGTCCACCTCAACATGCAACCATGCTTGAGACAAGACCCACCACCACATGCAACCATGCATGCATGAAAAACATATTTTTCATTCCCTTACTATACTTATATTCAAAAAATAATTTATAAATATACACAATTAATTATAGTAAGTTGTATGAGTTTTTAAATTTTTGATCCATTTGTTATTAATCTAAATATTTAAAATTCACGTAATTAATTTTTTTTGAAATATTAGACGACCAATTCCCGTGATCCCCATTAACTTATTTATCTCAACATACAAGCATGCCACATCACCACACAATTACGGATAGGATAAGGATCACCCCAACATACGACCGTGCATGGAACAATATTTTTCACTCTGTTATTATACTTATATTAAAAAAACAATAACTAAACATAATCAAATATGCTTGTATGCTTTTAATTTTTTTTGGTTCGTTTGTTATTAATCTAAATAGAAGGGGAGCCTTGGCGCAGTGGTAAAGCTGCTGCCTTGTGACCATGAGGTCACGGGTTTAAGTCCTGGAAACAGCCTCTTGCAGAAATGTAGGAAAAGGCTGCGTACAATAGACCCAAAGTGGTCGGACCCTTCCCCGGACCCTGCGCAAACGGGAGCTACATGCACCGGGCTGCCCCTTTTTTTTGTTATTAATCTAAATATTTAAAATTTACATAATTAAATTTTGTTGAAATATAGAGCAACCAATTCCCGCAGCAAGGCGCGGGGCATCATCTAGTTTCATCAATGGGTCTGCCAGATTCTACTCCACCTACCGTCAATGTATGTCGTGTGCGAGAAGCAGAGACACACTCGATGTTGAGGAGGAGGGTGTATAGGAGAAGAAGAGATGATGGCATGTGCGGGGTGAACCTCGTCGAGTTTCTTGGATGCGTGTTGCGCAGCTCACCCTTCGGCTGCCCGTGGTGGGGAAGTCGTCGGAGAGCAGAGAAGAGAAAGGGGGTAGCATGCGGGGCGGGAGGAGGCAGCGTCGGAGAGGAAACGGTGACGACGTTTTTTGTGTGATATCTCCACGTGTCCATAACATGGAACAGAAATTCCCCGCAAATACACTCTTTATGAAAATGAAAAGGAAAGGAGAAAGTAGAGGAGAAGAATCGGTGGCCCATGATAAGGAAGACGGGGGTGCATGTGCAATGTATGTACCACGAAGGAGTGATGATCCATCCAGATCACCGCGCACACGGGGTACAGTGCAGGTTCAGTGCATCCAGCGCAAGTTGGTTGGCCCTTGGGACCCCGCCACGGCCGCCCACGCCCACGCTTCCTCCCCCACCTGTCTCGCTCGCCTCGCGCCGATTATTCAATTCCCACCTCCCCTTTCCCCCTTCCGTTCCTCTCTATACCCTCCGCCTCACGTCGCGCGTTCCCCTCCGTCCCTCACACAGGTCTTCTCCCCCTCCCATCTTCTCCTTCTCCTTTTTTCCCTGTCGCGGCGGCGATAGGGTTCGGCTTCCGTCCCCTTTTCCCCCTCCGGTGGTGCTCGCCTGTAAATGCTTAAGGCCTCCTCCGGCGGATCGGATCTGTTCTTGGTCGTCTTCTTCCTCTTCTTCTTCGTCGACGATTCAGCATGCCTGCCTTCCACGCCTACGGAGGTAAGCGATGTTCCCTTTCTTGAGGAGGGTTTCCTTTCTTCTTTTATCTGTTGTGGTTCCTTGCAAGAAAAGGTTTGTTCTTGCCTGTGCCTGATGGTGTGCTCTTCGATCGGCTCAGATGGCGGGTGCCTCGTGTCCGCCCCGGCGGAGCTTTCCGGGATGTTCTGCCTCGGCGGCGGACCGGTGGTTCAGCAGCGGAAGCGCTCTCTGGTGGCCGTCGCTGCCGCGGCGGCTGAGTGCATGAGGGCCAACAAGAAGCAGCAGAGGCAGCCCCCGCAGCCGTCCCTCGACGCGCTCCCGGACGAGTGCCTCTTCGAAGTGCTGCGCCGTCTGCCCGGCGGCCGCGAGCGCGCAGACTCCGCCTGCGTCTCCCGCCGCTGGCTCGCGCTCCTCGCCAGCATCCGGGCCTCCGAGCTCGGCCATGCCGCGGCGGCCGCTCCGTCCCTGCCCGATCTCAACGAGGAGTTCGTCATGGAGGAGGACGCCAACGACTCCTCCCCCGTAGATCCCTCCCTCAAGAGGGTCCTTGAGGGTAACGATGCCACCGATGTGCGCCTCGCCGCCATGGCCGTTGTTGCTGGATCCCGCAGCGGGCTGGAGAAGCTCGCCATCCGTGGGAGCCACCCGTCGCGTGGGGTCACGGACCAGGGCCTCTTGGCCGTTGCCCGTGGCAGTCCTAACCTCTGCTCGCTCGCCCTGTGGAATGTTCCGCTTGTCACCGATGCTGGGCTCGCCGAGATCGCCGCCGGCTGCCCCTTGCTGGAGCGTCTGGATATCACTTCTTGCCCGCTCATCACAGACAAGGGCCTTGCTGCTATCGCTCAGGGGTGCCCCAACTTGGTGTCTCTCACCATGGAGGCGTGCTCCGGCGTTGCCAACGAGGGCCTCAGGGCGATTGGCCGGTGCTGCTTGAAGCTGCAAGCTGTGAGCATCAAGAACTGTGTGCATGTTGGTGACCAGGGCATTTCTAGCCTTGTGTGCTCTGCTTCTGCATCGCTGGCCAAGATCCGTCTCCAGGGATTGAACATCACTGATGCTTCGCTTGCCGTGATTGGGTACTATGGGAAGTCTGTCACAGATCTTACACTTGCTCGCCTTGCTGCTGTTGGAGAGAGGGGATTTTGGGTGATGGCCAATGCCGCCGGCTTGCAGAAGTTGAGGTGCATGAGTTTCACCTCTTGCCTTGGAGTCACTGATCTTGCCATCACCTCTATTGCCAAGTTCTGCTCAAGCTTGAAACAGCTTTGCCTCAGGAAGTGTGGACACTTGTCGGATGCTGGTCTTAAGGCTTTCTCAGAATCAGCCAAGGTGTTGGAAAACCTGCAGCTTGAAGAATGCAACAGGGTTACTCTTGTTGGTGTTCTAGCTTGCCTTATCAACTGCAGCCAGAGGTTCAGGGCTCTGTCTTTGGTGAAATGCACAGGTGTCAAGGATGTCTGTTTTGCTCCTGCACAACTTCCTGTCTGCAAATCACTTCGTTTCTTGACCATCAAGGATTGCCCAGGTTTCACTGATGCAAGCTTGGCTGTGGTTGGTATGATTTGCCCTCAGCTGGAGCAAGTCGACCTGAGTGGTCTTGGTGAGGTAACTGACAGTGGGCTTCTTCCGTTGATAACATCTTCCGAGGGTAGTCTGGTCAAGGTTGACTTAAGTGGTTGCAAGAACATCACAGATGTTGCTGTTTCTTCCCTGATAAAGGCACACGGAAAATCTATCAAGCAATTTAGTCTTGAGGGTTGCAGCAAGATAACAGATGCAAGCCTCTTCACTATTTCTGAGAACTGCACTGAGCTTGCAGAGCTTGATCTTTCTAATTGCATGGTTGGTGACTTTGGTGTTGCAAGCCTAGCATCCGCAAAGCACTTCAAGCTCCGTGTGCTCTCGCTGTTTGGCTGCTCCAAGGTGACACAGGAGAGTGTGCAGTTCCTCGGCAACATGGGTAAGTTGGAGGGCCTCAATCTTCAGTACTGCAACATGATCGGCAGCCACAACATTGCATCGCTGGAGAAGCAGCTCTGGTGGTGCGACATTCTTGCCTAGGAAGACAAGACGGTCAATTGCTGGCGGGGCTCGTCTACTGGGTCAGCCGCCTGCACATGCAGATATACGTCCTTAGCAGCGCAACCGTCAAACCCATATTAGTCAGTTTTTCGGCTCATGACGAGCCGGGGTGGGCTTCTGAACTTTGTTCAGGGACAGGTTATTTTTTTGGAGGGTGCCTTTAGCCAAGTGCTCGTTTTTTCACAGGTCACTCCTCAGGAGGTGATCTGTTTTTTGAGCATCTGGCTGCCATCACTGGCATCCTGCCCCTCCATCCAGGCACCGGTCCTTGCCGTTATAGCCACACCATACTACTGATTTTTTTAGGTTGCTCTAGTGTCCAGTGTCATTTTTTCACTGCTTCATGGTCAAGAAGTTGCAGGCACCAGCTCCAGTGGCTGGTCTCCAGAGTTGCTTATGGTTGATATTGTTATTGAGTTTGGGTCTGTCAGTAAGTTGAAGTGTTGTGTGTTGTTCTCTGTAGTGTGTGTTGTGTCATGTAGGGTTGCTTTTTTTCTTGCAGTTCCTCTTAGGAATGCCTGGTCTTTGTGGGGATCTGGCCGTCGTGAGGCGCATACTAGAGCCTCGCGATTACAACCCTGTATGGTTGTTTTTCTTGCCAGATCCCTGATTTTACCGGCATGTTGTTGAGGATTGTAGTCTTTGCAACCTTATAAGAATAAATGAAGTATGTGTTTGTTTTGCAAGTTCTATGGTTCTAATCTTCTTTTGTGGATTAGACTGATGCCTTCATTCCGTACGAAAATTGTGTCATGGATTCTATCTTCTACATTGTATGTGGCATGGACGTGGGGTCAAAATTTGAAATTCGCCTATGTTTCATGCTGCTCAAGTACAATTCTGTTCTACCAATCTGTGTGCTGTGTCGATGCTTTTGTTGACTCAAAATCTATCGTTGGCTAGCTGTTGAAACAAGGCGCAAAACTTTATATTCTTCCACAATATTTTCCTTGGTCAAGCAACCTTGGCTATTTTTGGCAATTCAGATGGCATGTTTCGACAAATATTTTGGCGAAATGGAGCAACATGCAAACTGCTCTATTATTGAAAAAGCTAGACTGAATATTCACATCTAAGCATTGGACAACTACTTTTCCAAACACAACGGTTAGGATGCTGGCTAAAACAACTTCAGACCATACACCTTGCTGCATATCCATTGGAACCAACATGCCAAAATCAAACATCTTTAGGTTTGAACTTTAGGTTTGAAAACTACTGGCTAGACTGCTAGAGCATAAGATTTCACCCAAGTAGTTCAAAGCATTTGGGAGCAACCAGTGCCAGAAATGGACAGCAAAATTCAGAAGACGTAGAAAAAGAGTGAAGCAATGGGCAAAAAAGCATTTCCAATCTGGGTAGCATTATCAAAACATCCAATAAAGTAATTTACATTTGGGATCTTCTAGAGGAGTACAGACCACTAAATGACACTGAGAATAATGGCAGAAAAATTCTCAAAGTCCACCTAGCCAAAATCCTTGAGTTTGAAAGAATTTATTGGAAGCAAAGAACAACTATTAGATGGATCAAATTGGAGATAAAAGTTCCAATTTCTTCAAAGGGTGTTTCTAGGTCTCAGTCGACTAAGACTTAACAAAGTAACTTTTTTTTACATGAATCTTCGCACGATCTCACGAATATAAGATTCAGAAACAATTTCGTCAACTCCCTAACCGAGGAAAATGGGAATGAAATCACAGAGCATCAAGGAAAAGCACATATATTATGGCAAACATTTAAATGAAGGTTTGGACCCTCATCTCCAACAAGAAACCTCATGAAATTTACACCCATCATAAAAAAGATTGACAACCATGAAGCATTAGATCTCCCTTTTTCAACTCAAGAAATTGATGAAGTGATCAAGCATCTCCCAACAGACAAAGCACCTGGACGAGATGTCTTTAATGGTGCATTTGTTAAGAAATGTTGGAATATCATCTATCAGGTTTTCTACAGATTAATAGCTGATTTTGATGTTAGCAATGTCACACTTCAGAGCATAAATGTTTCTTTTATAACACTGATTCCAAAGAAAGATGTACCTACCAATGCCAATGACTAAAGACCCATCTCCCTACTCAACTGCACAATTAAAATCGTCACAAAGCTTTTCACAAACATATTGCAGAAGGTCGTCTTATCTCTGGTACATGTTAATCAGTGTGGCTTTATCAAAAAAAGAACAATACAAAATTGTGTGGCATGTGCATATGAATACTTGCACCTCTGCAACCAGTCAAAACAACTAATTGTAGTACTCAAGCTGGACTTCAAAAAGATTTTGACATGATTGAACATTCAACAATCATAGAAATTTTAAAAGCAAAAGGATTTGGTACAACATGGTGCAAATGGATTCAAATGATCTTTTCATCAGAGACATCTTCAGTACGTCTCAATGGAGTTCCTCGGGAAAAAATGTCACTCAAAAGAGGGGTCAAACAAGGAGAACTCCTCTCCCCTATGCTTTTTGTGCTAGATGTTGATTTATCGCAATCAATTTGCAATGTTGCAATGCAAGCCAATGTAATCAAAGCCCCAATGACATCCACAACACGCCCAGATTTTCCAATTATTCATTATGCAGACGACACAATCTTATTATTACCTAAGACTGTACTCAGATGGAACAACTAAAATACCTGATCAATCATTTTGCTGAATATACATGACTAAAGGTCAACTACCACAAATCCTTCCTGGTTCCTCTCAACATCCCAGAACACATGGTCACAACTCTTACAAATGTGATCAACTGTCAACAAGAATCTTTTCTTTTCAAATATCTGGGTCTGTCAATGGGAATGTCAAAGCCAAAAATTGAACATTTCATTCCGCTAATGCAGAGAATTGAGAAAATACTAGTTGTGTGTTCAACAATGCTATCATATGATGGAAGATTACTTCTGATCAAATCAGTCTTTTCTTCCCTCCCCACATTCTTCATGTGCTCATTGCTGCTCCCTGTAGGGGTAGTATCCCAAATCAATAAATATCTCAGAGTCTTCTTCTAGAAAAAAAGTATGTGATGGAAAAGGGTGGTACACCATTGATTTCCTGGTACAAAGCTTGCATACCCAAAGAAAAAGGGGAGCTTCGAATTCTGGATATCAGCAAACACAACAAAGCTCTCCAGATGAAAAATGTTCACAAAGTTCTCAACAAAGAAAATATTCCATGGGTTTCTCTAATTTGGGAAACATCGTACCAAAACTCCCCTCTAGATGAAAAGTTAGTAAGATTTTTCTGGTGGAAAGCCCACATCCCAATGATCAACACATACAAGGCACAATCAGCTATCACAATAAATAAAGGAGATTCAACACTATTCTAGTTTGACTAGTGGAATTCAGGCATCTTTCAACAAAAATTCCCTGAACTGTTTTCCTTTGCAAGCGATAGTCAAATCTCCATTTCCAAGTTTAGAAACAGAACTAGTTGAGATAAAATGTTTCACACCCCATTTCAACACAAGCTTGGGACCAACTACAACAAATTTCAGAAATCACCCACATTGAGACAAATGAGAAGGGCATATGGCAACGCAATGGAAAAATGGCATACTCATCCATGGCAATGTACAAACATCTTAGTACAGATGGTCAAGGCTCAAACTTGTTAAACAAAACTTGGAAAAGCTCTAGAAGACTAAATCATAAAATCTTTTTCTGGTTGGTCTTACACAAGAGAGTAAACACCAGAGCACTTCTGGAAAGGATTTTTCGCAAATAATTATTCCTGTGCATGTTACACACTGAGTGCTAGTGAAACATTTCTTCATCTTCTACAGGATTGCAACTTTGCACATAGGTGTTGGATTTCATTAATTCCATCCAAGCACAGATGAACATCAATATATGATGCTTGTGTTACAACAGGTGCCATCTGATTTTGGATCAAAGATTATTATTCTAGGATACTGAAACATATGGCTACAAAAAAATGGAAAGATATCCTGAAATGTGCTTCTGACTTGGAGAAGGGGACTTGCTTCTGACTTGGACCTCCTCAAGCATAGAATCAAAATTTAGTTCAAAGACAAACTTCAAGATTGGATAGACAACTTAAATTAAATTCTTTCAAGGTTGCACAAAACAGGAATATGTTGATTACACCTTCTTACTTTTTATTTTCCATTGTAATATTACACTTTATAATAGAAAATATACTGTAGAACAATTGTTCTACGGTTGATGCCTCGGAAAAAATGAAGCAAAGTGCTTTGGTGATATCTCTTAAATCAATAAGGTCCTTAGGGGTCAGACCAATTAAGGATTTAAATGAATATGTTTTGTAACTTAGTCTTACCCTTTGGCTATGTATAAATCATTATTATTTTTCCTTTTAATAAATTTATTTCATCTTTTATTTTTCTAAGTTAGAATTCAAAAAACAAAAACATCATTAACATATATTTTTTTAGAAAAAAATAAATGTTAATTTTAATGTGCTTTGCATGCTCATGCTATAGTGAATTTATCGTGAGGTTACAACCGAAACATTGTTATGGTATAAAATTGTCGGCTTCGCGATTGGACGATTAAGTTTATGCAGTAGATGTCGTTTCAACAACTATCAATCACGACATGTGTAACAAATTGATATTCTACTTTAATGCGACATGGTTAATTGGCATAGGATTATGTATCTTTAATTTCAGTAAACTTCATAGTTTTAAAGCATTCTCATTCAATTGAAGATATCAATTTGAAATTGAATATAAAATTTTGAGTATATTGTTGCCCTAGGTTTTGTGATGGAATCTTTCAATGAATGAATCTTTGGTTCGATCCCTCAATCCTCCTTTTCTATTTGGATTAAAATTATTAGTTTATGGATATTTTTATGAGAAAAATATATATCAAGGGAGGGTTTTCGCAAAAAAGACAAGCTACACACTTTGTATGCCACAAATTTTAAGTACTTCTTCCGATCCATATTACTCGCCGCTTAAATAAATATATTTAACACCTAAATACATTTGGATACATCCGTTTGAGCGATATGTAATATGGATTGAAGGGAGTACTAAAGTGACCATTCTTGCCAAGTTTTAGTATCACCGGTGTAGTTACCTTCACATTTATATGTAGATTACTTCTGACTCGGGATGTATTTTATCTTACGAAAATCTAAATTGTATAATGTGCACCTTAATCTTTCCATGATGCTCCTTTCGAATGTGAATTTCTCTTTATAAAGAAAGCACATACATGCATGCAAGAATTTTTTACCTAATACTAACATCATCACCTTACTTGCTAGATTCAAGTGTTTAAAATGATTGTTCCATGAACAATTCAACTGTTTTTTTATTCGTTTTCATGGATGAGTGTCTCGACGAAGGCTTCAATGGAAAATCCATGTCGTCATATTTCAATAAAAAAAATCCGTCTCTGGTTGTCCATGCTAAACATGAAATGCTTGTCACAATAATTATGTATCGATAATATATGTGTATGTCTTTAATATGTTGTAATGCTCTATAAGGGATAAATGTTGAATATATTCAAGTGTTAACAATAGAGAAAAAGTGACATCACCTCCAAAAATACCATGAGGCAAGGTTATAGGATATATATTGACTTTCAATATCCTAACAACCAAGTTAATTTAATCTAGCAATTAAGTGATAATGATCTAACCAATGACGATGTTTTTTTTGTCGAAACATGTCGATGTGGATTATTGTTTCAAAGATCTTGTCGCAGAGAAACTAACGATGAAAGCAGTACATCAATTCAATTAACGGTTTAAGAAAGAAAACAAATAAAAATAAGATTTATTTTAATGATGTCATGTTCACATATCTTTGCATTCCAGCAAAACAAAGAGAGAAGAGTCACCGCACAAGAAAGCTTGTGCGCCCTAGTACTGTCCTTCTATCTTTTACCTTTTGTATTTCCTAAAAAATCTAAATATCAGAATCTTATTTTTATTTATGGTGTGGGTTGAGTTCATGGTCGTCGTCGACAAAGTCGGAGTCGTTTGCTCAGTGTTTTAGAGAGTGCGAGGAGGCCTCTAGGAAAGAAGTGATGACGCTTACGTGCACGAGCCTTTCCTGTAGTGGTGTGCGTGGTTTTATTTTGTGTGTATTGTGATGGTTTTCGCCCGTTCTCCATTATTAACTGAGCAATCTGGTTTTCGCTCGGTTTTCCCAAATTAACTGAACAACTTTTTTCTTCTTAATGAATGCAGGATAACTGCCATTTCAAAAAAAAAAAAATCAGAATCTGAAGCACTAATCTTCAGGAAGCATGCAGCGGTGGATACATAAATCAAAGCAGGACGATAAAGTTCATCTGTACCATAGCACCAGCCAAAAATAGGAGAAAAAACCATTTGCAGTTCCTTACGACGATCGGAGCCTCACTTACGATTATGAACAGAAGCAATACAGACGCTAGACACCAGAAGGATGAGAGACGAGTGTATGTATGTTACACAACACAGGCCACTAGATATACTATTGAGGTGGCACAATATGCCACAAAGCCAGAGGCACACCTGCCATCACAAAATCAAAGGATTTGGTCCACCTCCACTATGAACTTTGGCTACGCGGATATCTGTTCATCGAGTTCTTGGTTGTCGGGGGTGACTTCAGCTCGGATTGGCTCCTGGATGGTGATCGACACGGTTTCTTGAAGCTGCTTTGTTGGTGACCCTGACTCCTGATAATTGTCTGTGTTCAGGTCGGTGCTTTTTAGCTGTTTGGCCTCAACTGGAGCACTTGCCTCTGATGGTAGTTTGGGGAGTGACTTCCTCTGGGGCTTCTTCGCCGCGTTTGATGGTGTTACTTTCTTTGCACCATTTTGAGAGACCTTCTCATCAAGGCTCATACGGATAGGCCGGCTTGGAGTGGTAATTTCTTCAGTCTCCACCCCAGATTTGTTCTTGGAACGGCCAAGCTTTGGTGATTTAGCTCTAGTGGGAGGAATCTACAACAAATAACAGAAGGTAATAAGCATTGTCCAACAAAATAGAGAAGTGAGGTCTCCCCCTACATGCTTCAACTATACTATTGGTAGGTTACTATTGAATAAACAAGAATGCCGCAAGGTAATAGACATCACTTTCTGTGATACAGTGAATTTTGAATTTTACATCAGATAGATCCGAGTACTGATATATTTATCTTGTCTCAAGGCCCTGCCATTTTGCATTTAACTCAATTGCGAACACACATTTTTATATCAAGTAGAGGCCCACAATCAGCACCCCACCCAAATGCAGCTATAATATCCACATGGTACAGATGGTTCTCAGAAGACATAGTATTTTCATACATTTTGAAGTCTTCTTTTTTGGTGCATGAAGTCTCGGTATATTTTTTTAACATACAACAACAATAACAACAAAGCCTGTCAGTCCCAAACAAGTTGGGGTAGGCTAGAGCTGAAACCCATAAGATATGGAAACCAAGCCATGGTTCTAGCATGTGGATAGCTAACTTCCACGCGCCTCTGTTGTTGAAGTCTCGGTATATTTCTGAACATAGAATTACAATATTTTGTGAACTCTTGTTTTTCAGTGATGAAGTCTTATTTTCCGCATACAACGAAATGCAAATGTTGGGGAGTTTCATGGCCACTTGCCCAGTAGAGCTCAAGTCTTGTGAGGGATAACCCACACTCCTTACATAAGTCACATCACAGTGTCATGAATTAACTTGTTGAAAAGCCGAAGATTCATAAGGAATGAGGAATAAAGAAGGCTTACTTTTTTCAGCTCAACCTTCGGTGGTGGGGAGAAGCTTGGCATCGGTGTTGCCTTGAACTTTAAGCTTTTCCTCAGCATTTTGAGTTCAGCTTCTTCAGTCTCCTGTGAATAATAAGGCAACAAATGTCAGCAAGTAACATATGAGATGCATGATTGAAAATGATGGATAACATTTAACATTTCTGTGGGAAAAACAAAATGTCACCTTTGATTTCGCTTGCATATTGCTTATTTCCATCTCTCTTGCATGAATCTTCTCCTCAAGTTTTGAGTAGAACTATAAATTGGGTAAACAAAATAGCTAAATCAGATCTGCATTTTTTTTCCAAATAAAATTGGGAAAATATGGTATAAGACCAGAAATTACCTCTCTTCTTTTTTGAGCCCTCTCATCACATTTGAAACTGAAACCATAGGCAGGAGTGCTGCCCGCCCTTCGAGCTTTTGAACTTTCACTATTTGAATCTTCTTCGTCTCCTTTGATGGAAGAATGCTGGTCTGATGGCTTTTGAGTTTTACTCCCCTCCATGGACCTGTTGGGGTAAATATAACGGCATAAATGACTTTGAGAGTATCCAACAAAACTAGATTACCAGGGGGAAGGAAGAGTACACAAGAAAGAATGCACAGACAGGAAAGAAATATGCATACTATACATACAAATATAGGGCAAAATCTGCTCTATATTAAAAGGTACTCCCTCATTTCTCAATTATATGATGTTCTAATAAAAAAATTCTGAATCGGATGTATATAGACACATTTTAGTGTGTTTGTTCACTCATTTCAGTCCATGTGTAGTCCATATTGAAATATCCAAAACATCTTACAATTTGAAATGGAGGCAATAGTAAGGCTACACAAGAAAGTATGCACAGACAGGAAAGAAATATGCATACTTTATGTCCTCAAGCAATGATGTCTCCTTGGCAGTTGGACGAGAATCAACCTTTCCAGATTTCTGATTAACCATTACCAAACAAACTATTTGAGATCTAGCTGGCTTAGATATGGAACCGTAGGAATAATAAAATAAACCAGAACCGAGAACGTACTTTCTTATCAACACTCGAATCACCATTGGTACAGGAGCCAGCACCTGAGTCTACATGCGGTACTCGCGCAACGGGTGCCTTACGAAGAGAGGAACTAGGGGTGCTTCTCCTTGCTAGACCTTCATCTCCACTCTTTGGGCTCCTGGTCTTTGCAGCCTTAGGACCATGACTTGCAGTTCCCTATGAGCACATGATGTAGAAAACACAAATCAGAACAGCATTGTCACCAGACAGATGCAAAATATCACCGTCACAAGATCACCTTAGATCGTCCGGTCTTCCTCCCTTCTGGATGTGAGGTGGCTTCTCCACCCGCCTCTTCGTGCGGGTTGATCACCTCACTCTCCCCCGAATGGTCCCTGTTGGCTTGCGCATCATGCTCTTCGCCATGCTCATCTACATCTTCAGGCAACACCAGCTTGGCATTGACTCCATTCTCTATAGTCACAGCACCCGTAGCATCGACAGCATCAACAGCGACATCCATCTTGGCCTAACTCTCGCCTCTTGCTCAATTTATTAGATAGAACCCCCTGCTCTGCAGTCTCGTATATCCCTAGCTCGCTGTCATTCAGCCTTGCCACAGAATCATGCTCTGTTGCCCTGCACCCCCTCACAAGAAGACACAATGCAGTGCAGTGTAAGATTGCTAATCAATTAATCATGGTGTTACTTGAGAGGTATTTACTTGACGGTTTTGACAAGGTAATCCACGGAACAAATGTGCATCTGCTAACTGTGAATCCGCGCATACGTGAAGAAACTAACAACAAGAAACGATCAAACGCACCCGCTATACGGTCCTAGAAACAAAAGATGCAGTCTTTCGTTCCCGCGGTGAGGAGCACCGAATCCGACCAGCACCGCAGAAAATCCGGAACGACACTACTCTGGATCCGGTAAAAGGAGGATTCACGCTCAAGATCTGCGCCCAAGAGAAGCCAAATGCGCACAGATCTAGCGGAGTAACCGCTAATAACGGTGGCACCAGCAAGCCACGGAGGCGGTGGGAAATGTGAGAAAATATGATTTCTTTACCTCGCCGGAGGAGAGCATATGGGAATGGCGTAGCGAAGGCGTGCGGTGGCCGGGGAGAGAGAGGGGGAGAGGCGGCGTTTCGCCGGCTCCCACGGAGAAGGAAGCGAAGGCCGAGGGGGAGGGGAGGGAGGGGACAGCGGGGGCGTGTAGGTGGTGGTGACTGTGTCTGGGTTGGAGGTTGTTACTGGTTTCCAGTTTCCAATCTGGCTATCTTTTCCTGTTTTCTTTTCTTTTTCTGTTCTTTTACTGTTTCCTTTTCTTTGTGTTCCCTAAATTTCAGTTTTCATGACTTTTTTACATTTTATCAAAAAGTTATATAACACGCATATCTCTAATTTATACGGTATGCTGCGCATAAGTAGTAAACTTTTATTATGTTGCGCTGAGAGTTACGATGTTGGTAACATGTGATGAAAAGGTCACTGGCCAACCACAACCCGACCTCTGGCAGTAATGTCTACTGTCTTTGTGTAGCTAGCGACGTGATTACTTCTGTTGCAACTTTGTCGATACCCTTCGAGTTTTAGTTATTTAAATACTTATTCACTTATTTAATTATCTCTCAACGAAAATTGTGTCCATACTGCTCGGTCAATGCTCAATCAGTGGCATAGCTCAACATCCGTGTCACCGCTCTCGCCATCCACACAATAGATATGCCTCCCCACCGCAGCAGCTCTGGCCAGCAGTGCACGACCGTGCCCTCGTGAGGCAACAGGGAGACGTCCTCCGACTCGGATGATTCGATATGTGGAAAGGTGTGCGTTGTCTGGCATTTTCGGCATGAGGATTTACTATTTTCCACTGCATTTTCCCTGTATTGAATCAATTTGTTGGTGCTTTAGATGTCGACACGATTTCGTAAAAGGATTGGAGCAGGCTAACACCGAAAGTCGCTGCACAATGCCTTCATCATTGTGCAGAGAAGGGGAGAAGATGAAGTTGTAGTGTGAGCTCAAAAACTTCAAGGCTGATTTTGCTAAAGTTGTGTCTAATAAGGAGAAGGAAGTTGATTGGAAAGAGATGGTAGAACATTTTTGCTTCAAGTGAATGTCAAGTTGGACAAGAAGAAGTTGGGCGAAAGTTTAGCCAAAAAATATACACAAAATGATGAGGCTAAGGGTAGAAAATGAGAGAGATTTGTTGAAGGAGAACAAAACAAAGCTGAATTACATGATTGCAAATCTTCCCAAATAGGAAGAAGTTACACAAGAAAAGACGAGGAAGATCAAGAAAATGGCTTCTAAGTTGTTCTGCCAAAACAATTATGTTTTAGCTCTTACCGGTTTCATGTATTTAAAACTACTAGTTGAATGTAATGTACTATTTGCGAAACATGTTTGTTACTCCTTATTTCTTATTAATGGTCTTGTACTAAACATGTTACCATGCGTGCGTAAGGCATTTAGTATTGGGTTGCACTGCTGAAAGTGAATTGCTATGTTGGTAGTATTTGTGTAAGTTAATTGAACGTATTGCGGCTAAATTAATTTGCGTGTTGAAGTTTAAGCTAACTGACCATGTGTAATTCAACTAAAGTATTGTAAATGCAGCTACTAAACCATGCCATATTCAGCTAAGGTATTGTAAATTCACAAGCTCCTACCAATAATTCGGGCACTGGAAGTGTTTGCATATTCACCTTAAGAAGTAAGTGTAGTTTAGATAAAGTAATTCAGCTACCCACTGATACATCTCAAACGTATCTATAATTTTTCCTTGTTCCATCCTTACTTGTGTGATATTGCTATATGTTTTGAGGCACTTTCATATCATTTTACAAAAATGAACAATAAATATGCTAAAAAAATTCCAGAGAAATTCTAATTTACCAGGAGACTTCAGAAGCCCAAATATCAGCCGAAAGGGGGCCACCCCCTGGCCAGACGCTCTAGTGGCGCGGCCAGGGTGGGGTCTGTCGGGGGGATGGACCAAGCCCATAACCCGGAATTAGGATCTATGGGCCGACTCACTGAAGGAAGGCCCACAAAAGAAGACTCGGCCACGAGCCAGCCGTGCCAAGCATGAAGAATCGAAACCGTAGAAGGAATTCGACTTACCTTGTATAGCACGTAGCATATTTGTAAAGTAGAATAGGACTCCACCTCGCGTCGGAGTCGGATTCGCGGAATCCCGGGACCCGAAGCCTTTATAAGTCGAGGTTCACGGGATCCAGGGTCAGAACAATCTCAATCCAAGATAGGACTAGACACTATTTGGCGTAACCTATATCTCCTTGAGACTAAGGTCACGAACCGACTCTCTTGTAATCGTTCTACCGAATCTTCTATTAGGAGAGTCGGAACCTGGAATAATAAGTAGGAGTAGGCTTTTACCTCGAGACAAAGAGGGGCTGAAACCTGGGTAAATCGCCGAGTCTCTCGTCCATGTTGACTCTCTTCTCGTATCCACCTCGCAGCAAAGGTCCCATGTCAAGTTCGACTCTTCGAACATTTGCCGTGACTTTCCCACGACAGTTGGCGCCCACCGTGGGGCCTACGCACGCAGGTGTTGAGATTCTGGAGGGATTTCTGCAAGGCATGAAGGGACTCGTCGCTGTACGGATCACCAGAAGTCGGCGTGGGAAGATCTGCATCGACGACTCAACTTGGGGCCCTGAAGCCGATTCCGTCGAATCTGGATATCGGGTCCCGATCGGGTCTATACACATCTTCATTGGTAGGATGGACGGATCTGAGCCAGAGACAGATCCTGAAGTTCCCATCGAAACCTCAAGTCGGCGACATGCCGGCTCCAAAAACACTTTCGTCGGATTCATTGATGAGTCTACAGAGTCGAAACGCTCTATCGAGTCCCCAATGTACGACGCCTCAGAAGAACTAATGGATGCCGACTCGTACCCTAGTGAAGGAAGCTTCTCAGATGAGGGGTCCATCCGATCCCTGGGGAGCAACAGACTCGGCACCGGTGTGCCAGAATACAACCCGGATTATCCTCACTTTGAGCCTTCATATTGCGCCACGGTGTTCATGGCGGACATTGGAGGACAGGGGAGTCAGGAAACTCAAAATCAAGGCACAGAGTCGGCGGCCTTCGCGGCCCCCAATGCAGACAGGGAGTCGGTAGCCCGCTCGTCAGAACAAGTCCCCACTAGAGTCGAAGCCCTCACAGATGCCTTAAACTCCCTTGGTGAGGCCTTGGCCATGACAGTAACAACGGAGAATCAGGAGCCCTGGAAGACAAGGGTCAACGGACTCAAGGCGCGGGTAGCAAGCTTACGGAGGGAGGTCAACACCGAAAAGGAGAAAATGGCTGAGAGAGAAGCCCGACTCGTCCAGGAAGCCGCACGCCTCCAGGGAGAGTCGGAGCTGATAGAGGCTCAGTGAATAAGCCTCGCCCATATGCGCCCACAGGGATACACGAGTCGGATCCCCCTGGATACCAAGGATGAACGCTGCTCCACAACCCTGACCAATCGACTCCCCCAGGATACACGCCACCCAGATAGCCGGCTCCTCCGCCACGCACAGATCGCTTCCACACGCCTCCTCATCACTACGATAACCCCATGGAAAATGTCATGGCAGAAACTCGCTTCCTCATCAACGCGCCAATTCAGGGGGATGCTCGAGAAGATCACGCCGCTCGAGAAGCCGTCGACTTCCTCAAAATTGTGATCACACAACAAGCTCAATATTCACAAGGGGTCCCATACATCCATGGAACTCCATATTAAAGTGTGAGACGGCAAGCAGAGTCGCCAACTCCTGCAGCCTCGAGAAGCCATCGCCATCACGGAGCACCGCAGCCCCTGAGCCCTCAGGGGGCACTGAGAATTATGGACCTACCGGCTCCTAACACCAACCGCAGCATAGAGCCGGCGGCCCAATTTCCCTCACAGAATCAAAACACCGAGTTCGTCATCAGATCTGTGGGTAAACGATGTCTAGTGTCGGCTCTGAGAAACACACGCTTGCCCCCATATTTCAAGGGACCGCGTAAAATTCCAAACTATACAGCTGACATGGACTCGACGGCTTGGATCGAAAGCTATGACCTCGCCATGGATATGATGCAAGCCGGCGAAGAAGTTTGTGCCCGTTATTTCACGATGATGTTGGAAGGGCTGGCTCGTACATGGTTCAAAAACCTCCCAGAGAACTCCATCAACTCCTGGGCAGACCTCAGAGAGAAGTTTGTCAAGAATTTCCAAGGCACCTGCCGGTGAGCCACTACAATCGTCGACTTGGAGCACTGTGTCCAGAAGGAAGGAGATTCGGCCCTAAGCTGGGCGCGATGAGTCGCAGATATAGTCCATTCCTCAGACACCATTACTGCCCAGACAACAGTGATCGTCTTGGAAAGAAGTTGCAAGTTCGATCCCCTAGTGCACAAGCTTGGCCGACTCAAGCGGACGGTCACTAACATGGAGAGCTCATGAACGCGGTCATAAAGTATGCCGAGTCTGACAAAACCAAGGATGCTGATCCAGAAGAGGACAAAGCTGACCAGAATAAGAAGAACAATGGCAAAGGATCCCAGAGCCAGAATCAACAGACGAAACATCGACTCGATCAAAATGCTTCCGACTTGGTAGCCAACACAAATGTTGGCTTCCAAAGACAGAAGCAGGGGGGCAACAACTACCGCAAGCCGGAAGGAGGTTTCCATCCCCCAACTAGCTTTGAAGAAGCTTTGAAAAGACCTTGTCCAACACACAGTAAACCCGGCCGTCCATCCAATCACACTTGGGAAGATTGCAACTTCATGAAAGAGTTTGTACGACGTGGAGGCCAGGGACCTCCCGGGTCAGGTGGAGGAGCCGGTTAGAACAACAATAACCAAGATTTTGGGCATCAGGGAGTCGGCGCAACACCTCAACACCAAGGATCCAGGGGGGAGGACAGCAAAACCAGCCAGGGCTTGCTGGATTCCAAGCAAACCCAAAACAGCTCCTAGACCACTCAACTTATCATGTCTTCACCACCACCAGCTGTCGGAGCGACAGGAAGCTGCATCATAGAGTCGCCATGTATGTGGTCACGGAGCCGGCTTGTCCCAGGTGGCTTAACTGGTCTGAAAAGCCGATCACCTAGACGAGGGATGACCACCCCCCCAGTGGTATAAAACCTGGGCTCTCTAGTCCTGGTAGTTTCTCCGCAAATTGGGTGCTACACGCTTGACAAAGTGCTCATGGACGGAGGAAGCAGTATCAACATCCTTTACTACGAGACTTTCCGTAGGATGGGATTGACTCACAAACAGCTGCAAACCTCCAACACAGTGTTCCATGGAATAGTCCCAGGCAAGTCAGCACACCCGATAGGCAAAATATATCTAGAGACAACCTTTGGAACTGCTGAATTTTTTTGCTCTGAGATCATACCCTATGAGGTGGTGAAACTCGAGAGCCCATATCAAGCCATCTTAGGCAGACCGGCTTACGCTAGGTTCATGGCTCGCCCATTCTATGTCTACCTGAAGCTAAAGATGTCAGGTCCATTCGGCCTAATCACGGTAGATGGGAGCCGGTCCAGGGCTACGGAATGTGACGTCAAGTTTGCCGACTCGGCATGCGCCAAGGAGGGCCTATCTGCATACCAGGAGAAGGTAGATCCAGCCGACTCCACCATCGTGAAGAAACTGACTCCTGACAATAACCCCAAATTCCAACCGGCTCAGGACATGAAGAAAGTCGACTTTGTCCCTGGTGACGCTTCTCAGCAGTTCATCATCGGGACATGGCTATCTGACAAATAGGAAAGCGTGCTCACCGAGTTCCTCCGTGAGAATCGGGACATTTTTGCATGGAAACCTTCAGACATGCCAGGTGTCCCGAGGGAACTCGCTGAGCACCACCTAAATATTGACCAAAAACTAAAGCCGGTCAAGCAATTCCTTCGTCGTTTTAATGACGAAAGGAGGAACGCCATTGGGGAAGAGATATCCCGGCTCCTTGCTGTCGGGTTCATCATGGAAGTTTTCTATTCGGAGTGGCTTGCAAACCCGGTCCTCGTTTTGAAAAAGAACGGGACTTGGCATATGTGCATTGACTACACCGATTTAAACAAGGCTTGCCCAAAGGATCCCTTTGCGCTACGTCGTATTGACCAGATCATAGACTCAACCGCGGGATGTGAGCTCCCGTGTTTTCTCGACGCCTACTCTGGCTATCACCAAATCAAGATGGATCTTGAAGATCAGGAGAAAACGGCTTTCATCACTCCTTTTGGAATATACTGCTATACTTCTGTGCCTTTTGGCTTGAAGAACGCATGAGTCATATATCAGCGAACAGTGCAGAACTACCTCAAGGAGCAAATTGGGCGCAATGTGCACGCTTACGTTGATGACATAGTTATCAAGTCTCAGGTGGCCGACTCACTCATCAGTGACCTCCAGGAAACCTTCAAAAATCTGCACAAGTACCAGATGAAGCTAAACCCGGCCAAATGCACCTTTGGGGTCCCTGCAGGAAAGCTCCTCGGATACATAGTGACATAGAGAGGCATTGAGGCAAACCCGGAGAAAATCAATGCTATCATGGATCTTCAGAATCCGGCCTCTGTGAAAGGAGTCCAATGACTCACCGGGTGTGTAGCTGCCCTAAGTCGGTTCATAAGCCGACTTGGAGAAAAAGCGACCCCCCTGTACCGACTCCTGCGAAAGTCCGAAAAATTCTTCTGGGATGATGAGGCTGATCAGGCCCTGGAGTCATTGAAGAAACAGCTGTCCCAGGCTCCAATCCTAGCGGATCCTAAGCCAAAGGAGCCAATGCTTCTCTATATCTCATCCAACAATCGATCAGTCAGTGCCTTGGTTGTGGTCGAGCGTATGGAAGTCGATAAAGAGCACCCCTTGCAGAGGCCAGTCTATTATGTTAGTGAGGTGTTGACTTCATCAAAGCAACGCTACCCTCACTGGCAGAAATTGGTCCTTGGCGTATTCATGGCAAGTCGTAAGCTCAAGCACTACTTCCAGGAGAACCCCATAACTGTAGTCAGCTCAACACCACTTGCAGATATCATCCAGAACCGAGAAGCCACGGGAATGATTGCAAAGTGGGCTATAGAGTTGGGGGCTTATCACATCAAGTACGAACCACGTACGTCCATCAAATCGCAAGCGCTAGTCGACTTCATCAATGATTGGACGAAAATCCAGGCGCCTCCAGAGAAGCCGATCACCAAATACTGGACAATGCACTTCGATGGGAGTCGGCAGCTCCAAGGTCAGGAGCCGGCATGGTCCTTACTTCTACCAAAGGAGAGAAATTCTGCTATGTCTTGCAGCTGCAGTTCACTTGCACAAACAATGCAGCAGAATATGAGGCCCTACTCCATGGGCTACAACTGGCTCGTGAGATGAACATAAGCCGGATCCAATGCTACGGCGATTCCGACCTTGTTTCCCAACAAGTGTCGGGAAAATGGAACTCCAAAGATGCAACCATGGCAGCTTATCGACGAGAGGTGGAAAGACAAGACGGTTTCTTTGTTGGGTACCAAGTGGACTATGTGGAGCGCAAGCTAAATGAAGCCGCAGACGCTCTATCTTGGCTTGGCTCTCAGCGAAAGCCGGTTCCACCAAATGTGTTTGTAGACGTCCTGACAAAGCCTTCCGTGCAAATACCGACGGAGCAAGACATAGCCGAGCCAGACCCAGAACCGGCTCTGGTGGCCGCAATACACGCCACCCCCTCATGGGTTGTGCCATATTTGGATTACAAAAACCGGGGAATCCTACCCGCAGACGAGGTGCTGGCCAGGCAAATTTTCAGGAGGAGCAAATCCTTCGTACTCATCAACGGTGAGTTACATCGGCGGAGCCCTGCAAACATTTTTCAGAGATGTGTGTCGCCAGAAGAAGGAAGAGAAATCCTCAATGAAATACACTCTGGAGACTGCGGGCACCACGCCAACTCTCGTTCGCTGGTGGCTAAAGCTTATAGACACAGATTCTACTGGCTCACAACACATGCGGATGCAGAGGATATAGTCAAGAAGTGCGACAGATGCCAGCGTTATGCCAAGCAAGCTCATGTGTCGGCTCAATAACTCAGGATGATCCCTATCACTTGGCCCTTTGTAGTGTGGAGGCATGATACGGTGGGACCTTTCAAAAGGTCATCCAACAAGAATACACACTTGTTAGTGGCGGTGGATAAATTCACCAAGTGGGCTGAGGTAGAGCCGGTCAGCAAATGTGATGCAGCCACGACACTCAAATTCTTGAAAAAGATAATATACAGATTCGTCTACCCCCACAACATCATCATTGGTAATGGATCTAACCTATGAGAGGGGGTTATGCAGCGATTCTGCCAAAATGAGCACATCCGACTAGACCTTGCATTAGTGGCTAACCCACAAACCAATGGACAAGCCGAGAGAGCCAATCAAGAGTTGCTCCGAGGCATCAAACCCCGACTCTTTGTCCCTTTGGAAAGGACGCCGGGGTGCTGGGAGGAAGAATTACCCTCGGTATTGCGGAGTATCAAGACGACTCCTAACAAGTCGACATGCTACACACCATTCTTCCTAGTGTATGGAGTAGAATCCGTTCTCCCAAGTGACATCCGTCACGACCCACCAAGGGTCATATCTCATGTGGAAGCCGACAATGAGAAGGCGAGGCAAGACGCCTTGGATGTTCTTGATGAAAAACAAGAACTAGCGGCAGCTCAGTCGGCTATCTACCAACAAGATCTACGACGATATCATAGCCGTCGTATCAGAAATCGGACTTTCCAGGAAGGTGACTTAGTGCTCCGCCTCATACAGAAAAAGGATGGAATGCACAAGTTATCCTCTCCATGGGAAGGATCGTTTGTGGTCAATAAGAACCTGTACAATGGGTCCTACTACCTGGTTGATGTACGCGAAAAGGCAAAGTCACGCACATCCATGGAGGAGACTCCCAGGCCGTGGAACATTGCACAACTCCGTCCATATTATAATTGAGTAGAACAGGAACACTATTGTACATCTATATATATAAAGCCGGTGTATTTTGACATCGATCTCAGAATAACTATTCTGACAACATTCGGAACTGCAGTATTTTCGCAAAGAGAACCGCACTGCTGAATTCGGAGCACTGCAGTTCGGGTAAAACAGAACCGCATGCAACGTTTTGGCTTCAACTTTTTAACCGTTTTTCAGAATTGAGCGTATGATACACCGTTCGATTCGTACGGAAAAGGAGCATCCTCCGTATGTTGAACACTTCCCCCGATTCTTCAAGGATCAAGAGCAGTTTCGAAAATGGTGCGGCGACCCACTTTCGTAGCGGCTGTATTTTCGCGATTTCTCTTAAACTGTTCATCGGAATGATGCAAATGATATACCATTGAAAAGATATCGATCAGGCGCTCCATCCATATGTAGAACACTTTGTCTAATTCGCTACCGATTTGAGAGAAATCTAGCCGCAAAAGAACGCAGCAACTCTGTTTTTCGTTTTCGGATCTTGTAGAGAGTAGAAATTTTTAACCGCTTGTACGATCGATGCGTATGATACACCTTTGGATTCGTCTTGAGTAGTAGATTAATCCGTATGTTGAACACTTTTCCATATTCCACACGGTTTTGAAGCAATTTAGAAAACGGTGGCGCTGCCCTCTTTTGGACAGCGGGAGTTTTCGCGTAAATTAGTTTGATTCGTTCGTCCAATTGATGAAATTGATATACCATTGGATATCTATCGTCGAGGCGCTACATTTGTATGTAAAACACATCCTCTAATTCCTTACGGTTTAAAAGTTGTGTCGATTTTAGTAAATCGCGGAACTCCGTTCTTCGCGGATCCGGAATCGACGAGGTGAACTTCATTGGCCGGGCGACCGCACTACATTATCGCCAGATAGAACGCACGTGTTTTTCGCGGAACAAAAAAAAATCGGCGAGTGAACTGCATCCGCGGGGCACCCGAATGCATCCGACAGTAAAGCGCACTGCATTATCGCCAAACAGAATTGCACGTGTTTTTCGCGGATCCGAAATCGGGGAAGCGAACTGCATCCTTCAGAGACCGGTTGCATTTATCAACAGAGAGAACTGCACATGAGTTTTTCGATTTATTAACAAAACCTTTTCACAGTTTGCTTCGGGAAAAATGAATCGCGATACATATTTAAGTGAACTGCATAATTTTTTTTGAACTACCGAACCGCACACAGTAAATTGCAACCGAGAAACAACCGCACTGCATTGTCAAGAAAAAATCGTGGAACACAACCAAATGAACTGCATTATGTTTTCTGCAGCTTCTCAGAAATCCAAAATAATACAAGCGAACTAACTAGAAAAACAGTAAAGTACATCATTTGTTTCACACGGACTTTTATACTATCGCACACGCATTTAACAATGAATTGCACTGCACATGCATAGCACAACCGCAAACCACACATGCTTTTCCGCACTGCACGACGACTTTGAATCTCGTTCTAGCCGAATAGCCGACCATGGAGATGCAGCCCGCCGCCGGCAGCCACGGAGGTGTAGCCCGCCGCCGGCAGCCACAGAGGTGCAGCCTGCCGCCGGCAGCCACGGAGGGTCGTCGCCCGTACAGAGAGGAAGGACGAGCTCCCTCCTGGTGGTGGTGGCGTCGCCCGTGGCGGCTTCTTCTCCCGCGAGCCGAGCGAGGTGGTGGCGCTCGCGATGCGGTACTCGATCCAGGAGGTTGAGAAGGCAGGGGCGCCCGGGATCCAGCGGGAGAAGGCAGGGGCGCCCAGGATCCACCTCGCCGCGGCTCCGATGGCGGCGGCCACGGGAGGGAGGCGTGCTGGCGCGGAGGGAGGTGCACCGGCGTGGCGGCTCGCCGGCCTGGGATCCGCTGCAGGGGAGGTCGCCGGCCTGGGCTCGGGGCAGCCGGAGCGCGACGGGGCCGGGAAGTTGGTGGCCGCCGTTTCGAGAGCCCGCACGCACAGGCTGTCGGCTGGAGAGGAAGGGGGTCGGGCTCAGCGATGGGGGGCCTGGGCCGGCGAGGGGAGGTGGCGGCGCGGTCGGCCGATGGAAGCCGGGGCTGCGCGCGGTGGATGGAACGGGGAGGGAGATGGTGGTGGGGATGGGGCGCCGGTTGTGTGGAGAAAGGGGACGAGGTTTTTTTTAGAGAATGGAAGGGGAGGAGGTGGGGATAAGGTGGATGCGGTGGGCTGCGTTTTTTACCAGAACGGGGCAGCGATTTTGCCGGTTCGGCTAGCGGCGTGATATACCTTAAGTGTTGGCAGAATAAGCATGTTAGTGTTGTTAGAATAAGGTCTTAAGGGGTGTTGTCAGAATAGACCCACCCTATATATATATATAGTGAAATTATTCATCACCCAGGGTACAGAATAATTTATTCTTCACCCAAGGTAATTTTACGAACCTTTCATAAATTTTTTACATTTGTAATACAAATAGTTACATTAATATGAATTAACTACATAAATTTTGAAATAAAAAAATAAAAATATAGCTCATAAGATCAAAAAAATTACACTTTATGTATATTTTACCCCATTATTTTTACGTTTGTAATTTTACGTAACATAAAATATATTTTATGGTGATTATATTTATTTACGTATGAAATAAGATCAAATTTACGAAATGTAAAATTATGGTGTATTAATGTCAAATAAGAGGGGATAAAGAATAACTATTCCTCACCCATATAATGAAGTTATTCATCACCTATATATAATGAATAGTCTTACGACAAGGGAAGTAAAAGTTGTGACATGCTGTCCAGAAAACAGATTCTGTCCTCGTGACCAGAAAAATTCCATAAAAATCCCAGTTCATCTTTTTGAGCTGAAATTTTTGCACAGTATGCTCTATACAATTACGAAACTTCCGTATGTTCTGAGTTTTTTGATTTGAGTTGCAGAAGTACCCCTAGAAAATTCTTTACTATCTGCTGTTCTGTTTTTCACAGATTCTGCCACGTTTTGTCTCTCCTAACTTTTGCAAACCTTAAGCTTGCTTTTTCTTTGCAAAAACTTTTTTGCACTCTTGAGAAACAGTAGCTCTTCACGAATATCTTTATATCCAGTGGGAAAAATTATTTATTAAGGGTACTAACCTCTCTAATCAGCTTATGATGAGTTATGTATGAAGGGAGTTTTCAAGTGTGTGATGGAAGATGATGAAAGAAGATCCAGGAGTGTCAAACGCTCAAGCTTGGGGATGCCCCATGCATCCCCAATAAATATTCAAGGAGACTCAAGCGTCTAAGCTTGGGGATGCCCCCGTGCATCCCCTTCTCCATCAACAATCATCACTTCGTCCTTCGTCTCACTATATTTTTATCACTTCATGCGTTATGTGCTATGCTTGGAGCGTCTCGCTCTTAGGTTTTGTTTTTAGTTTTATTTAGCTTTGCTTGTTGTTCGTAACAAGTTAGATCCCTTCTTACTTTGTGTGGGAGAGAAACACGCTCCACTTTCAAAATTTAGAACACATCATAGGATTCTTCATGCCTATCTTTCTGCTATTGTGTGTTCTTTATCTTTTCATAGCTACTGCCATGTTTAGTTTTAGTCTTAGTTTGTCTTTAGCAAGATCCTTGGATTTTGTTTAGTTAGTTGCTGGAACTCTTTTTAGTTTCCATGTTTATCTTGTTAAAGAGAGTTGGTTGTTGCACTGAGTTGTGTCTTGTCTTGAAAGTAGGTAATTGAGGTTGCTATTTTCTTCTAGTAGTAACTTGCAATAGTTTTGAGGTATTGATGTGAGTAATGTTTGAACTTTTGGTGTCACGAGCTCTTGCCTATTAGTGATAGGTGTCGTATTTTGGGAAATCTGTGTGTATTTTCAAAACCTACAAAACTAGTTGAGAACTCTAGTGTAACAGCCCAGTTTTCAGAAAAATTAAAAAATTTGTTTTTGGTGTGAATTGTTTGATTGTCTGATTTGTTTGCGGTGTTTGCATCCCCGATTTATCGATCAGCGGTTATTTCCCCCCCCTCTTATCTCGTATCGGACGGAGATCGACCCTTGCCACCCTGACACTCGACCTTTGCGACACCGGGTTTCACCCGATCACCGTCGCGAAAACCGCACGAGACCAGCCGCAGCCAACGGAACGAAAAACACCGTTTAATAATTAAAAGGGTTATTATTATAGCGCGCCGGAAAGTTTTCTCGGAACGGTTCTAGCGCTAGGTGAATGCCGCTGGCTCGACGCGCTGATCGTGCAGTTCAAAGTTTTACCCGAATCGGAGGTACTGCGGACCCCCGGCGGTCAGAAACGTGAGCACCGCGCGCGCGAGAGAAAAACCGGGGATGTTTTTGCAAACTGCCAGCCACCGGGGCTATATAAAGACCACCACACTCCCACCCATTTCTAGGGTTTCCCTAGCCACAAATTTGCAGCCACCCCCCTCCACCTTGCCCAGTTTTTCCTCCCAGATCCCCAGATCTCGAAATTTTGCTCTCCTTGCGATCTGGACCGTCAGATCTGGCGATCCGACGGCCCAGATGCGCCCAGCCTCCACCTCTCTCCTCTCTCTCCCATGGAACCGTCCAGCCATGCCCGTGGAGCCCGAGGCCGCCGCCGCTCCCTCCGGCCAGCCAGCCGTCGGCGCCCCTCTCCTCCTTCCTCTCCTTTCCCTCTCCTCCCTCTCCCCATCTCCCTTCCCTCTCACCCCTCTGCCTCCTCCTTCCCTGCAGGACCCGACCGCCATGGAAGCCCTCGGCTAGGAGCTCTCCCGAGCCGGAGCCGCTCCCGCGCACCACCAACGGCCGCCGCCGCCCCGGATCCGGCGAGGGTCCGGCCGGATCCAGCCGCCGCCCCGCCTCCACGCCTAGGGCCGCCCTCCACCGCGGCTGTCCCGCGCCTCGACGCCCTGCCGCTCGCCGGCCTGCGCCACCGCCGGCGTCCAGCCGATCTGGTCGGGAGAGAACGGGCCAGGCCACGCCGGCCACGTGGGCCACGCAGGCCGAGCTGGCCGCCCCTCCGAGCTGGCCCACGGCCCAGCCGCCAAGCCTCCCCAGCCCAGCGCCCCATCTCGCCTCGGGCGAGAGATAGGCCGCCAGCACCAAGTGGGCCAAGGCCCAGTGGTGAGATCCGGCCCGGGCCGCCCCCTCCTCTGTTTTTTATGTTTTTCCTTTTCTATTTCTGCTAAGTCTGAAATAAAATGCTGCTGATTTGTTTTTGTGCTGCGAATAGCGATTAATCCGTAGCTCCGATGAACGTGCCCCCAAAATGAAAGTTGCTCAGAATTGCGTGTACTTCAATTCGTCTTTTGTGAGCTTTTGCGTTTGAGGTCATATTGATTGTGTAATTGTGTGATGAACAGGGCATCAGGCCGTTAACTGCTAATTTTCCTGTTAGTGTGCTGCTGTAATTATTTTATTGAAACTTTGGGAGATGATTGTGACACATCCATGAGGCCTATTGCATTGGTTCTTTTTCCTATGTGTTAAGCATCATGTGTACTTCATTTCCATGCTTTAACATGTCATGTTTGGTTGCTTTAGCTATATTAAATCTTGCTCCAAAGTGGTGATCCTCATGTTAATGTGCTGCTGTGCTGAAAACTGTTATTTTGTTGCAACTTCGGTCGACGAGTGTGTCGCGACCGTTTATCGGAATTGAGTGATTCCAATTGCATATTGTTAAGCATCATGTCTACTTTCATCCCATGTATTTCATTTCCATGATATGCTTGCTGGTCATATAGTTATTCAGCTCCAAAGTTGCTATGCTGCTGTTTTTGACAGCCACCTCAGTTTTTCAAGTCTGTTACTTTGCGATGCCATGTTGTTTGCTTAATATCTTTTGATCTATGATGCCTATTTGCATGATTCTTTTTGCCATGCCTTACCTGTCATGTCTACTTTAGTTCATATCATTTGTGAGCATGTTTGCATTCACTATGTTGTTTATGCATTGCTCTAAAGTGTGCTTCGTGATGTTGGCAGATTGTGCCCGTAACTTGTTTTGCTTATATCTTTTTAACCGTAACTCCGTTTGGGGTGCTCTTTATATGTAACTTGATTAGTTTTTCGTGTACTTTGTGTTTATGCTATTGTTTGCCATTGTTAACCAACCTAAAATATGGTTTAGGACAGAACAGTACCAAATGTTTTAATCATCGTGCGACACTTAGTGTTATGCCATGTTTAGGATTGTGCCTCACTTAAATTGACTAGTATAGGTAGTTTCCTTTATGCTTCACCCCTTGACATGTTTGTGCGCTATGCCATGCTTGCTTGAGTTGCCATGTTAACAAATTTTTTGATCACCTATAGCTAAGCAACTTGAACCACCGTAAACGTGCGATATTCGTCGTGTGTGACCGATACCCCACTTAAACTGTTAGCAACCGTTCTCGACGATAGATCCGTATCGCGTTGCCGTGTCGTGTGATGTCTTCTTGATCTTGTGTTGCCCCTTAGTAATAGAGTGCTTGCTCGTTGATTGCTTTCCAGTGTTTACCCTCTTTTGTGCTTCCGCGGGTACCTCTCGGAGACGATGCGAGCTTGCGATCAACTACACCTTCGGAATCCGACTTATCAACAGGCAAGGACTATACATTACTTATGATCCATTCTATTTCAACCAGCGGTTTGCATGCTAGTCTAGGACAGGCTCGATGTTTGATCCTACCACATGTTTACAACCTCTTTCAAACCAATACAGCCATGTTCCCTCCCAGCAAACCATGTACTGCTATGTTACTATTGCTCGTTGCTCAGCCCCTGCTTAGTATGCATGCTTAGGATGCTACGATGTTGCCCTATTACTCCTTGGTTTGGGCTATCACATTATTATATTGCCGTTGATGATATGATTATTATAAATGTTGACTATATTCGACGAAGGATGGAAGGTCTAGGCTATCCCGCCCCGACGCTTTGTTCCATTCGAGTCACCTAGGATCCGAGTTCCGGGTATTGGTTTTAAGACTGAGCATGCCTAACCGCGTGTGGGATTTTATGGGGTCCCCTTTTCTTACCTATCTAGCTTCAAACATTTCTAGTGGTGGCCCAAGCTGATTTACCATTTGAAAACGTGTGTGTGACTGGTGAGCTCCCAGCAGTTTTAAAACAACTCGGGCTAGCGGGGACATGGTTTCTCTTGTTGGTCCACCCTAGGGAGCTAGGGGGTTGCCCACATTTGTTTGGGTAGCTAACCCGACCTCGTCCAGACGGTAGAGGCCGATTCGAGAGCGCGGCCGGCTTTTGAGTTGGATGTCGACTCACCGGGGGCCACCCGGATTTGTTCGTTGTTAGTTAGAGGGACCTGTCGTTTTGGATCTCTCGGAACTAAATCATAAAATGGTTGCCTGTGATGGGTAGCAACTGAGAGAGATGGACGTGCATGCGGAGCCTTGTAATGGGCAGTTGGTACACCCCTGCAGGGTTAAATCTTTTCGAGAAGCCGTGTCCACGGTTATGGACGACTTGAGACCTACTCCTTGTTCATAGACAACATCAACTGAGATAACCTTAATATAACTTGATCAACGTGTGTGTGCCTTGACTGCTTCTTCTTCGTCGGGATGCGAAGAGGAGGACAAGTATAGGATAGGTGTTATGATTGCGTAAGTAGATGATAGCAAGACTTGTTGGAGGCGTTTCCTCATCGAATGCTTGGCTTCTTACCTTACTCTCTAGATCGTTAGCCACTTTATAAATGCTAGTGCGGCAGCAACCTCACCACTTACCCCTTCCTTACCGTAAACTACTAGTTGTCCTAGAATGACTAGTGATGAAGTCTTGCTGGGTCAAATGACCACTACAGTTGGATGGTGAGTACCTCTGTACTCAGGATACTACCCCCAAACTCTTTTCAGGGTTCTTGATCGACAATAGGTATGGTGATCGACGTTTCACGTGGAGACTCGATGACGACTAGTTAGGCGGATCCCGGCGGAGGGCCTGGACCCGTGTGGTTATGGGATCGATGTTTTCTCTTTGCCACTAGGCATTTGCTTGTAGTCTGTACTCAGACATGTATCTTCCGCTGTTATATTGTATTAAGGCAGTTGTATGACGCTTGTATGAGATGTTGTATCCTTGTATCTGTAATGTTGTGATATCATGTTGGAAATCCGGGGCATATGGCTATGTCATATGTCGCGGTGGGACCGATATGTGCTTCGTCGCCGGATCTGGATGGAAACATCTAGATCTGGAACAGTACCGCATATCGGGCCTTACAACTTGGTATCAGAGCCTTACCGACCGTAGGATCTCTTTTCTGGCCGAAGTCGAGTCTAGACAAAAACTATTTTGTAGTTATTAAGTTAGTGTCGTAAGTGTTTTATTCTCGACTTATCCCCTTCAAACTCTAGGATCTCGAGTGTGTGGAGTTTTGGAACCGTTAAAATGCCTTGCTTGCAGCGTATTGTCTCGATTCCGAGCTCAGGTTGGGAAATCATGTAGTACCTTTAGTTATTCCAACTCTGGTTTACATCTTGGTCACCCGTTGCCATCCATCCTTTTGCCCAGTGTTTTCACGACTTGCGTCAAAATGCACTATCCTTTGATCCAGCTTTCATTGTCGTTCTTCCTCTTGACACTGATGGTTTCGTTTTCCGACGTTGCCGTCTCTCTGCGGAAATTTATCTCGACGGAAGTTCGACGTCGACATGGAGCATGAGTCCCTTGTTGGTGGTGTTGAAGATCGTCGATTCTTTTCTCTCCCCCGGATCGTCCTGGATCTCGGGACGAGATCCCTTGTTGGTGGTGTTGTATTGTAACAACCCAGTTTTCAGAAAAATTAAAAAATTTGTTTTCGGTGTGAATTGTTTGATTGTCTGATTTGTTTGCGGTGTTTGCATCCCCGATTTATCGATCGGCGATTATTTTTCCCCCTCTTATCTCGTATCGGACGGAGATCGACCGTTGCCACCCTGACACTCGACCTTTGCGACACCAGGTTTCACCCGATCACCTTCGCAAAAACCGCACGAGACCAGCCGCAGCCAACGGAACGAAAAACCCCGTTTAATAATTAAACGGGTTATTTTTATAGCGCGCCGGAAAGTGTTCTCGGAACGGTTCTAGCGCTAGGTGAATGCCGCCGGTTCGACGCACTGATCGTGCAGTTCGAAGTTTTACCCGAATCGGAGGTACTGCGGACCCCCGGCGGTCAGAAACGTGAGCACCGCGCGCGCGAGAGAAAAGCCGGGGATGTTTTTGCAAACTGCCAGCCACCGGGGCTATATAAAGACCAGAACACTCCCACCCATTTCTAGGGTTTCCCTAGCCACAAATTTGCAGCCACCCCCCTCCACCTTGCCCAGTTTTTCCTCCCAGATCCCCAGATCTCGAAATTTTGCTCTCCTTGCGATCTGGACCGTCAGATCTGGCGATCCGACGGCCCAGATGCGCCCAGCCTCCACCTCTCTCCTCTCTCTCCCATGGAACCGTCCAGCCATGCCCGTGGAGCCCGAGGCCGCCGCCGCTCCCTCCGGCCAGCCAGCCGCCGGCGCCCCTCTCCTCCTTCCTCTCCTTTCCCTCTCCTCCCTCTCCCCATCTCCCTTCCCTCTCACCCCTCTGCCTCCTCCTTCCCTGCAGGACCCGACCGCCATGGAAGCCCTCGGCTAGGAGCTCGCCCGAGCCGGAGCCGCTCCCGCGCACCACCAACGGCCGCCGCCGCCCCGGATCCGGCGAGGGTCCGGCCGGATCCAGCCGCCGCGCCGCCTCCGCGCCTAGGGCCGCCCTCCACCGCGGCTGTCCCGCGCCTCGACGCCCCGCCGCTCGCCGGCCTGCGCCACCGCCGGCGTCCAGCCGATCTGGTCGGGAGAGAATGGGTCAGGCCGCGCCGGCCACGTGGGCCATGCAGGCCGAGCTGGCCGCCCCTCCGAGCTGGCCCACGGCCCAGCCGCCAAGCCTCCCCAGCCCAGCGCCCCAACTCGCCTCGGGCGAGAGGTAGGCCGCCAACACCAAGTGGGCCAAGGCCCAGTGGTGAGATCCGGCCCGGGCCGCCCCCCTCCTCTGTTTTTTGATATTGCCATGCAACTTCCACCTCTTCATGACTTGATCTTCATGCCATACATGTTCCTGCTACACTGGCAGCGGCATACATTGCATACATCATGTTAGTTACATCTTCTTTATGTTTTGAGTACCTTGTAAAGTGTGAAAGATCTCCTTTACCTTCTTGTAAAATAGAGTGTTGCCCTTAAGTGAGGAAAAGATCCCAAAGTGGACACATTAATGGATCCCAAAGAGGACAAATGAGAGTTAAATAGAAAGAGCCATTGATGCCACAAAAAAAATACAAAAAAATAGAAAAAAGAGAAAAAGAAATAAAAAGAGAGAAAGGGGCAACACTACTATCCTTTTGAGAGATCCACACTAGTACTCCCTTTATATCCTTATAATCCATAGAGATGATCATTATGCATATAGCTATGTGGGGACCTTCACACTATAGAACTTGGCTTGCATATTCTAAGGATGAGCCTCCTCAAACGAGCTCTAGGTCTTCATGAGCGAGCAAGTTAGATGCACCCCCACTAGTTCCTTTGGCGAGCTTCTTAGCTCGTATGTGCATCCGTTGCATGGCAATCCCTACTCCTCACATCATATCTATCATTTGGCATCTCTTGCCTATGATTGTCCTCATTGATGTGAGCCTTTCTCATCCTTTTTGTCTTCCTCCTCCACCATACTTCTCTCTTTGTCATCCTAAGTGTCAACTCTCGTACTTATGCTCATCCATTGCATGAGTGCTCAAAATATCGAAAAGGAGTGGATCAAATTGACTTGTACCTGGCTAGTGGTCTGGGGACGAGTCAAGATAAGATTCCAAAGAAGACCAAGTGTGAAACTTTAGTAGATTGAGTTCTCAACACAAAAAAATTACTTTTTCTCGTATTCCCTATCCCCCTTCTTGCACGCAAACACCATTTGGAGACATTAGAGTCACGGACAGCGAGAGCTCTTGCACCTAATGTTCTTTTGTTACTTGTTTCAATGCTAATATAGACTCTTGCATGTTATGACTTGAATTGAATCTCTAACCTTGATTTCTTTAATTTTCAAAGTTCTTTTACGGTTGCTAGCATGTCACCACATAAATTATGTTGTTATCATTTACCTACTCGAGGACGAGCAGGAATTAAGCTTGGGGATGTTGATACGTCCAAAACGTATCTATAATTTCTGCTTGCTCCATGCATGTTTTGTGTGATATTGCTATGATCTAGATACACTTTCATACACTTTTGATCATATTTGGACTAACCTATTAACTCAATGCACCCCAGTGCCAGTTCCTGTTTTCTGCTATTTTTCTATTTCAGTTTTCCCCCATATAAAAAGTGCCAGAAAAATTCCGGGAAAAATACAGGAAAAATCAGCGTACAGGAAGCTTCGAGAAGAGCCCGGGAGGGGCCAGAGGGGAGCCAGGGGGCCCAGGCAGCCACCCGACGCGGACCCACCCCTGGCCGCGCTAGGGGGCGCCTGGGGCCCCTGGTCCACCTCTGGCTGCCCCCCTTCGCCTATTTATTCTTCGTCACGGGAAAACTCCAGAAGAGGAACCCTATTCCGCAAACTCGCCTCTGTTCCGCCGCCATCGCGCTTCCAAGATCGGGAGCACCAGAAGACCTCTTCCCGGCACCCTGCCGGAGGGAGGATTGACCTCCGGGAGTCTCCTCTCCACCATGGATGCTCCCCGGATGTCTCGTGAGTAGTTTTCCTTGGACCATGGGTCCGTGATCAGTAGCTATGTGATGTTCTGCTATGTGATGTTCTCCTCCCCTCTTTGATCTTCATTGTTTAGACCTCGTGAGCTGCCCTACATGATCGAGGCACCTTTGTAATATTTCTGCTGTTGCTATGCTGAGTTTGATGGGATCTGATGGATTATGAGATTATGTTCAGATTGTGATAGAGTAATATATTTGGTTTTTATCTCTTATATTTTTGTTCCTAAGTAATTCTTGCATGTTCTCCGTTGCTGTTTATTTCTTTGGCCAAGTAGTAGGTAGTGACTCCAAGAGGGAACGTTGTGCTAGATTGTGGGTTCATGCCCCCCGATGACACGCTTGAGTGACAGAAACATGAGTCTAGGGGATGTGTTGTTGCCACAAGGGGGAAAACAACGGTGCTTGTAACCGCGGTTACAAGGATTGTTTACTTTACGCAAAGTTCTTTTTAATGCAGTTGTCTGTTGCTTTGGGTTTACACTTTGGGTGGGGCTCGCAACTTAATACCAGCGAGATGTTCTAGATAGATATCTCAAGGTGGATGATTAGTAGTAGATGCAGATGGATTTCGGTCTACTTATTTTGGCGTACTGTCCGTGATTTTGAGCCTTCCTTTCTTTTGTAGCATAGTTAGCATTGCGGTGCGTTCATAATCCTGTCAATTGCCCTTCTGTAATTTGTTTACCTCGCATAGCAGTTTTATCGTCTTTTGGGAGAGAGACATCACTAGTGAACATCATGTATCCCGGTCCATATCCTCATTACTGTTTCCAGGATTTATTTACTTTACTGCTTTTACTTGCTATCATTATCCCTTGCGTTTTATCCTTTGTAAACAACAAGACCGGAGAGATTGACAACCTCTCTGAACTTCGTTGGGAACAAAGTTATCTGCGTCTGTGTGCAGGTCCGCGTCAGTTGCGCCGCTGACACCTACTTATCATCTCTAGATTCCTACTGGAGACAAACCTTGGTATCTTTACCGAGGGAAAACTGCTGCTGCACTACATCTGAAACCTTCCACTTGGGGTAACCAACGAAGGGCGAGAAGCCATCAGTTGTGCCCTGACGAGGAGGAGCATGGTGAGTTACCACCTTTCCAGGGGGAGACCGTCACCCAGTTTGGTGAAGGGTCTTCCTCTGCTTGGAGCGTGGATCCTTCTTCGTGGGAGGATCCGAGGACTTCGGTGTATGCGCCGGAAGCCTCATACGACCCTTGGACTCACCAGTACCACCCTGGAGCAGGAGGCTCCTAGGGACATTAGCTACTACCAACTTAGGCCAAAAGCCTAAGATTGGGGGAGTACGTGCCCTTCTAACTTTTCCATTGTATTATCCGTTTTATTTTGTGTTCGCTTTGATCTTTTCGAAGTTTTTGCCCGTTCTTCTTTCTTTCTTTCTTTGAAAAAACAACAAAAAGATTTTCTCTTTTGCTTTCGTTTAAACCTTTAAAAAAGCCAAAAAGATTTCCTTTCTCTCTTTAGTTTGTGCTTTGTTTTTAGAGTTCAGTTCGAGTCCGTGATGGCATTTGATAATATTTCCGACGTTCGATCGTGCAAGTGACAAGGCAGTAATGACGAAGATCGACGGAAGGGAAGCAATAAGGAAAACCGGTATGAACTATTCTTGTTTCTACTTTTGTACATATGCGTGTACTTATGATCTAGAAACCAGCTTGTAGCGACATAGTGCTATGTTTACAATGCTTTCCCAGTGTTCATGCTTTCCTTGTGGCTAATCTCAAATATCTAGAGTACATAATGTGTTGTTGAAATGATTTACATGCATTGCATTGTCCATGGTTTGGCATACTGAAGTGGTATTTCCCTTCGGAGATTTTTTGGATTGACTTGGCACATGTTCACACATGTTTATGACTAAAAAGTCTATTATGCCTTGATGATCTTTTTGTTTCAGAATAGTTATATCACTTTCATGCCCGATTCAATGTTGCTTTGTCGCTCTGCATGATTATGACAGTTATTGCTGTCTAGTTGGTCGCTTCCCAGTCCTTTGCTAGCCTTTGCTCGCACTAAGCGGAATTCTGCTTGTGCATCCAAAATCCTTGAAACCAGTTATTCCATATGAGTCCACCATACCTTCCTATATGTGGTATTTACCGGCCACCCCTAACTCAGACTTTCTTGTGCCATCTCGAAATTTATTCAAAAGCTTCCCTTTTGTAACCGTAGAAGCTCATGGTGCGGTGAGGGAAAATCAGTATCTATCATGCCAAAAATATTGACGGAAGTTTTAACTAGTCATAAAAAAGGGAAAGTTACACCTCCCCCATACTTGATGATGGAATGAAATGGACCAAGTGCTGCTAATGATAGATGGAACGAGCTTCCTTCCAGACTTGAGGCAAAATAGGGTTCCATAGACCGTCAAATGATAGATGGATAAGGGAACAAAAGTGTAAGCATTTTTTTTATTAATATAGTTGGCATGGGAGATATTGAGAGACCTTTACTGTTCACCGTTGACTGGAAAGTTGCACTTCTCAAAAATGTTTTTGTCTCTGTTTTCAAAACCAAGAGCTCTGGCACATGTTTAGTCTTTGCTTCCAACCACGGGTTTTCAACCTTGCCACCAAAAGCCACGGTTCGAGAGTCTCCCCTTCTTTCTTCAAAGCACCAACTATGAGAGCATAATTGTCATTCTTAGTGTAATATGCATTGTCCCAAAGTATTACATTGTCTTCTGCATGCTTGTGTTATTGCTAGTCTGAAATAATTAGCTCTAGTCACCTTTAAAACTCCGGAGGAGTTTCTGCATTTATGTTTTGCTTCACTCATGGAGGCTAGCGAAATGTCACTCAAGTATGTTCAAGCTATGTGCATTGTGATCTTGTCTTGATTTTCAGTAGCATATTATTTACTTTCAGTTGTTTGTGATTGATCACATGAAAGAAGAATTGCTTCATGCATTGTCCTTATAGCATTGTTTCAATACTTGCTAAACTCTTTTCGTAGTGCATGCTTATATACATCTAATGAAGCAAAAGAGTTTGTCAAAGTTTTCTTTTTCGTGTCCAGTTCTTTGAACTGAATTGCTTGAGGACAAGAAATATGCTAAGCTTGGGGGAGTTGATACGTCTCAAACATTTCTACTTTTCCAAACACTTTTGCTATTGTTTTGCCCTCATTCTTGCATGATTTGGACGAAACTAACCCGGACTAACGCTGTTTTCAGCAGAGCTGCCTGTATGGTTTTATTGTGTGCAGGAAAATGGATTTTTAGGTATCTCAGAAAATTCCGGGAAAATTCACAGAAAATCCACGCACCAGAAGCTTCCACCAGCCAGAAGTGGGGCCAGAGGGGGGCCACAGGGCCCCAGGCGCCTGTCTGGCGCGGCCCCACCCCTGGCCGCGCCGGGGGGCCGCCTGGGAGGCCTCCACCTCCTCACGTGCCCTACCTCGACTCCTATTTATTCTCATGACGGGAAAACCCCAGAACAGAAGTCGCTATTCCAGTTTCCGTCGCGGAGCCGCCGCCACCCTCTGTTCTTCTTCGGGAGGGCTAATCTGGAGGCTGATTTGGCCTCCAGAGAGGGGAGATCGTCGCCATCGTCATCACCATCACCAATCCATCCCTCCTCCATGACTTCTCTTCACATGTGTGAGTAATTCCCTGCTGTAGGCAAAGGGTATGGTAGGGATTGGATGAGTTTGATCATGTAATAGTTCGTCAGATTGTTAGGGGCATGTTGCCTATCATCTACTTTGGTGTTTATCTTCTTTGCTTCAACTTGTTTCTCTTAATGCTTGTCACTTTGGGCCCGAGTGCCATGTTTTCAGATCTGAACCTTATGTGTTTTCATGAATATATTTGTGTTCTTGATCCTATCTATGAGTTGTATGCACCTATTATGGTCCGGAACCGGCGATCCCAAAGGTTACAGCTTGGGACACCAAAGGGGATGGTCCATAATTTGAGGATTCCATGTATCCATTGAGTTTATTGCTTTGTTCCGGTGCTCTTTGACAGGAGCACCTTAATCTCCATAAGTTCCCTTTGGCCCCGTTCGTAGCGGGATGGTAGGACAAAAGATGTTGTGCAAGTTCTTATTGCAAGCACGCACAACTACCTACGGGATACATGCCTAATGTTTGATATTTACCTAGATGATCATTGCTTTTCTGTGTGCCTTGCCCCGTGTTAGAATATATTACATGTTCACTCTCATCCATGCAGCGCCCAACCATTCATCTCCCTAGCCTACAGTGTTTCAATCCTGCTGGTCATTAGTTGCTACTTTTGCTGTTTACTTTTGCTGTCGCCACCATCACTATCATATTACCATTACCACTTATCTTTTGTTGCAAGCAAGTATATTTCAGGTGCGGTTGAATTGACAACTCAACTGTCAAAGCTTATAAATACTCTTTGGCTCCCCGTGTGTCGAATCAATAAATTGGGTTAACTTACCCGCGAAGACTATCTCAAGCCCTTACGATTGTGGGTCATCAGTGTCCGCTGTGTATATATACAGCTGGGTCCATTGCCACCCATCTTATCTTATCCGCGGAGGCCATCTGATAGTCTCTCCCCTCCCCCAACCCCACCCTCGTCTTACCATCAGATCCGTGATCTCTCCCCCCTCGCCCCCAACCATATCCTCTTCCCATCAGTAAAATGGATTGCTCGTGCGGCTGCTTGGCAAGGATGGAGCCCATGCTGGAGACCTGCATGTTCTCTGAAGGTCTTGTTCTGAATCACAAGCAGTGGCACAACGCTCTCTGTTCCCTTCTGTACTCTCCATTCATTGGATTCAGAGCTCCATTCGTCCACCAAATGACCCAAGTTGATGTCGATGATTCATGGGTATGTATGATTCAGCGCTCGTTGTTTGTGTGTGTGCAGCCCCATCTGATTAATGCAGTAGTGTTAGTTTCTGAAGAAACATATTTTTTTGCAGCAGCAGTAGTGAACTGCTTTCATATAGATCTTTATGTTATGAAGATTTCAGCAGAATTTAGTTTCTGAAAGAAGTATTTTTTAATTTTTTTTGTGTTAGTTTAAGTGAACCGCTTTCATATACAGGGTTTTATATTCTTTGAAGAAACATTTTTCTGAGAAGCACTAGTGAACTGCTTTCATATATATATTTCAGCAGAATTAGATTGTGAAGAAGCATTTTTAATTTTTTTTGCGTATTTTAAGTGAACTGCTTTTATATATAGTGTTTTTATTATGAAGATTGTAAACAACAACATTTGTTGAATATTTCCTGTGCTACACTTTATTTTATAATTTTTTGTTGTTGTTGTGCAGAAATTTCCTTCTGGTCTAGTCAGGGTTTCAGAAAGTTGTGTTAACCTGGTCTTTGTTAGCAAGAATGGGTGTCATAATGTTGACGTCATGTACTCTGTCGGCTCTGATGATTGTTTGGTTCTCAAAGATGGCTGGAAGGA
Source organism: Bromus sterilis (assembly GCA_950022295.1). Classification (NCBI taxonomy): domain Eukaryota; kingdom Viridiplantae; phylum Streptophyta; class Magnoliopsida; order Poales; family Poaceae; genus Bromus; species Bromus sterilis. The sequence continues at coordinate 237,336,576 of OX465599.1, read as the reverse complement.
AATGGTGGAGGAATCTGGTCTCCAGGCTGGGGATGTTGTCATGGTTATGTTTTATAGGCATGCAAATTGTTTGGAAATCAAGTTAAATTTGCTTTAGCTCAGTTCTGTTGTTTTTTAGCAGCTGCGTGAAAATATTTCGTTGTAATAATGTGCCATACTGTGTGGAATCTAGTTATCATGTAAGTTTGAACGGCGAAAACAATCTTTTCGGAAAAGGCAGTGAAACATTATATTAATATTTTTGTCCACTTTTCTACTGAGAATGGCACGCGTTTCCTGCTTGATATGTTACCTTCTTTTTCGACAATATTTTATAAGTGAAATGCTTTTTAGGAGTGAACAAGAGTAGAAGTGAACAACAGTTAAAGAGATATACATATTGAAGCACCCACATAGCTTCATTTTTCCAAGCAGACCACACACGGAACTACAGTTCTAATAAAAGAGGACTGCATCAACCTTTGTATGTGAACCACTTCGATAACACATTCAGAACTGGAAATTGTTCATATATACAAACCAAGGGGTTTCTGCGCTCATAACAAGCAAAGTACATCATCAAGAAAAGCTAAACCACTCAAGCAAATATTGTTCCAAAGCAAACTACAACGAAAGCAAACTTTTCTTGACCTATGCAGAAGGAAATAACTCGAGCACTCGTGACATGAACCCCTTTGGTTTTACCAGCATATGGACTGCATCATCAGTTCCACTCGGCCCAGCCGGAGGTGGAAGGTGATCCTGCGCTCCCCTTGCCCCAGCTCCCCTTGCCCCAGGATCCCCTCGGGCGCTTCCTGGTCCGCTCCTTTATAGCGCGTGTGAGGCTGTCCTGCATTGTTGTGATGCTGTTCCATATCTCGAACGCAGCATAGGCATCCTTTGCAGCATACTCAATGTGCTTCTTGGTGAGAACGTCATTCCAGTGGTTGTGCTCTTCGTTCGTCATCTTGCTCTTCATGTCCGCGTAGTAGTCGTCGATGATGGCTGCTGACACATCGCCAAGTGAGTCGAGCTCCTTCGTTCCTTCAGGCACCCTCCAGTTCTCCTGAACGTCGGTGAAGTTGGATATGTACAGGTTGCTCCGCGAAAGCTTTTCTTTGTCCTGGTCTATGCTGAAACCAGCGAACTCGTACCTACGTGGACCACAAGTTATTCATTAGAGAACTGCATACAAACGGCAAACAGAACCGCATACAGACGACAAACAGAACGACATACAGAGTCAAGGAGATATCCACAGAACTGCAACTATGTATTACACCAGTATAAAAGAAGTGCTTACTTCGAATTAGCGATGAACTTGTCGAAGGCGATGCATCTCTCGCCCATAGTAGCGCATACCTGAAAAAGGAGCACCGCGTGATCCTTGCCTATTGAGAGCTAAATCAGGGCGGCGTCCCTCGTGTCAGGTGTGTACTCGACGTCGATGTCGATGATCTTCTGGCGGCGGCCCTGCAGAGCTTCCTTGTAGTCGTTGATGTACATCTCCACGGTGCTCACATCGTTGGTGTAGACCACCGTGAGCACTGTCTTGCCGTGCGCCTCGACATCTTTGAAGATCTTGGTGAACGGCATGGCTGGAAAGAGGAGGAACAGTGGGGGAAGCGTAGTAGTTTGTGAACAATTAAGCGTGGGAGGCCGGAATTTAAAGGGGAGTGGCTGCAACATCTGCCCAGCCCACGTTCTTCTTCTACAACCGGCACGGGGAGTGGGGGCGATCGTGGTTGCACCCATTGGGATCGTGGTGATCGTGGCCTTAGTGCTTTATTGAACCGTGCGGATAGAGGAGCAGGGCGCGCGGCGATTCGATTCAGTCTGGAGATCGTGGCCCCGTATTTTTCGGGGGCGGCTCTTAAACGAAGCAACTGAAGAGATTGCAGGCTAACCGCATCACTTTCATTAACCGAACTGCATCATCAATATAGATCGAGCCGTTGTTGGTTTCTGTATATGACTTGTGGGCCGATAAGGTATATTTTTTATTTATGTATAACGCGCGTCGCTGACTCGTGGGCCCGGAGGGAGTCATTAACCCCCCTGCCTCCTCTGCTTCTCTCCGTCCCCTCCTCATTCTCCCCCTCCCCTCCCCCCCCGCAGGGAAAAAACCCCCGCTCGTTCTCGCGGCTGAGAGGGACTACGCCCGCAGCCGCCGTCGTTCTCCGCCGTCTGCTGTGCCTTTGCCCTGCTGTTCCGCCGCTCATCACAGCGTCCCACGATTAGTCCCTACCGTCTAGTGGCTCCATAGATATTCTCTCCTCTTCGTCGATTTTCGTCGCCGGAAATCGTCATCGTCGTCCTCGATTTGTTTCTAGGGTTAGTTTTTGGAGCGACCAGCTTCTTTTTGCTTTTTTAACTATCGTTTTCCAGGCTCGAATCGCAACATGCGTTTGTTTTTAAGAGAAGGTTGTGGTATTAGTGGCCTTGAAATCCTAGCTATGTCCACCTAGGTTTTTTTTATCTGTACGCGCTCAGGTTTGATTTTCTAGGGTTTGATTATTTATCTGTTGTTGTTAGCATGGCTTCTCCTACTAGAAGAAGTCGAAGGTTTGGAGGAAATGTATGTGAACTGCTTTCCCATATCATTTGTTCTTTTTCTTTTTCTTTTTTTCACTACGCTTCAGGCTGATTCTTTTATCTTTTTGTTTTACAGGTTCTTCATCACCCATTGATGTCTCACCAATCAGCGCGGTCGCTCCATCTGGTAATTTACAATGTCTCCTTTGCCCCTGTCGCCATAAGGTTGTTAGGAAAATCTCAACTCGTGTCAACTTTTTGCTCACCAGGAAGAAGTGATAAAATCTTATAGCACCTTCCTTTTTTGTTATGGGAGAACTGCATTATATATTTTACTTACAAACCTACATGTGTTTTAGACAAGTTTGTGAAATTGATATGAACTGCAGCTAGTTAATTGTTTTAATTTTATTGTCTTGGAATGAAGTGCAATAAGTTTTTTCTTTTTTCATATGCTAATGAACTGTATCAAGTTATTGTGTCTCCATAAATCTTTTATATTATTTTTTTGGTGAAAGTGCACTGCATTTATATACATTGCCTTTTTTTGCCATATATGTGTGGCCCAATTTATATTATCTGTATTTAGTTTAGTTTTTCCTCTCACACACATACTTTCTTCCACCTAAAGTTTTATGCCCTGGTGGGTCTGGTGGTGGGGTGTTAACTATTTGATTACCCATTATTTCTCAGCCGATGTTGTCGGGGACGGGACATCCGGTGTACCTGAAATTACCGATACTCAGTCGCAATCTGTTGATGGCACAGAACCAGTGACTCAGGATTGGATGGTGCCCGATCAGATTGCAGCCGACAACGAGAGGAAAAGGCAGAAAGAGATTGCGCTTGCTAATCGTTTCGAGAAGGAGCACAAGGCGAAGGAGGATCAGAAGGCGAAGCGAATAATGTTTGAGGAGGGCAAGGAGATAGGAAGGAGGATTGCAGACTCAAATAAGTCTGCTAAGTTTGTCCCTTCAAAGAATATTGTGAAGAGAAAACTCAACACTGTTGCAGAGGAAGGCTTAATCTCTCCACGGCGCAGTCCCTGGGTTGATTACTCAAAGAGGCCCAATTATGCCGAGGTTCAAAGAAAGCGGCCAAGTGCTGACGATTACTCTGGTGTTGATTTTGATGGCCCATCCAAGCGTGCACGCTCAAAGGCAGCTGCATAAATGCTTGACAACGACTCTGGTGAGAAGGATTCTGACGGGGAGGATATTGATGCTGCGAAGGTATCTTGCTGTTTGTCACTCTTTTTTGCCGATGTTTTTATTGCTGCTTTTTAATTTATCTCCTTGTCACACGAGCTACTGATGTGAACTGCATCAGCTTTTGAGCTGTTTCAACAGAGAGTCTTATGAGTCGTACTATATTCGCGGACAACACTGTATTGTATAAATGAAACCTAGCAGTTTTTACACTAGGTTTTAATGTAGTATATATGCAACTCACCACATTTTTTTATATGAGTTTGTTTAAGGGGAGGTTGGGGGGGACCCCCCCATATATGGTTTAACAAAAAATAGAAGAGAACAACATTTTAATACCACATTCTCATATCATCTTGTTTCTATATAGAAGAGAACTGCATTTTTTGTATATGAGTTTGTTTAAGGGGAGGTTGGGAGCCCATATTTTGGTTTAAAAATAAATAGAAGAGAACTACATTTTAATAGCACATTGTCATATCATCTTGTTTATATAGAAGCGAACTGCATTTTGTAACAACTCACTACCAACTCATTTTCTTTTTGTTACATAAGAGAGCTGCATTCTCAAGATAACATTCAGATGCTAATGTGAACTGCATATTTATTTCTTTTTTTGTAGATTGCCAAGAGTACCAAAAGGAATAAGTTCGAAGACGATGCTACGGGGGAATGGCGATTCAACAAGACCGTTCGGCTGTCTATTCCAAATGTATGTAAAGCCGTTGATTTGTTGAAGGAGCTGCACATAATTTTGGTTCAGCTAGCAGGTTTCGGCATTGTCTTCAATCTGAAAGTGAAGAAGAATGTGTCTCGTGTGTTTATGTGCAAGTTGATGGGAAAGATCAACCCCGAGACGATGAAACTAGACTGTGGGCCAAACAAGGTTCTCGAAATAAATCATGAGGCTGTTCATCACATTTTCGAGTTCCCTATGGGTACTCGCACCACTCCCAGGCCTGCCGAAAGCGGCCATGATGATTATATGGCTACTCTGAAGGATGAGCTTGGTTTTAACCGCTCTTGTATCATAGATGTGAAAGACCTGCTTGAACTACTCCGTAACTTGGTTAAGGATCCTGCGAAGGTTGATATGGCTGTGAAGGTTTTCTTTCTCATTGTTTTTCAGAGTTTACTTTGCCCCAGCCCTGCCACTCGGTTGTCCAGGGTAGCTGTCATGGTTGAAAACCTGAACTTTGATTCCATGGCTGAGATGGACTTTTGCCAGCTAGTTGTTGATGAGCTGCAGGATGCAGTGTACAAGTGGAATTCTGAAGGGAGCAAGCAGAACTGTGCTGAGGGCCGCACCATTGTGCCTTTGTTCATGTACCTCGATATCTTGAATCTTTGCAATGTATCTGTTATGCATACACGCACGCCACGTGCTGCAATTCTGTCCCATCAGGAGTTGAAGAAGATTCACAACGCCGACATGATTGTAAGGGGAAAGATTCATCTGGATACCTACAAGTTTGGCAAGTTGCCTGTATGTTCACAATTTCCAGTTTCTTTATGTTTTGTCATTATCTTCTTTTTTTGTTTTTTCGACATGCTAAATGTGAACCTCTTACTTTCTTACATGTGCACTGCTTTCTTTTTTGTTCAGTGGAAGGCGATAGGGGACATTGTGTACAAGCGGACTGCAGCCGCTGAACTGCATCCCAGCTTCCGTGAGCCTCTTGCTAGGGGTTCAACCATTCGGCGGGTTGATGGTGTTGCTAGGGGTTCACCCATTCGGCGGGTTGATGGTGTTGCTAGGGGTTCTCCACTTAGGAGGGTTGATGGCGTTGCTAGGGGGTCTGTGTAACAGCCCACTTATAATAATTATAAAAAATCATGTAAATTTACTTTGTCTGTTGGCTTTGTAACTTCTCATGGTGGTTTTCCATGACATTTCATGTGGTGATTTTAAATTGCATTGGGATTGGATCCCATTTGGTGTGATTCAAATTGCTCCCAAGTTGTTTCAAGTGCCATGTTCATGTAATTGTTCTGTTTGCATGTCAACCCCCTAGATCCCAATCTTGACCCATCCTTTTCCTTTGCAAGGCCAATAGTTTTCAAATGGTCAAATCATTTTTGTCATCACCAAAAACAGTGGCTGTAGTTCAAAGTGGATTTGAATTTCAAAACAGCTCCACTTTTTAGTTGTTGCAAAAATGTCCAAACCAATTTTGTAAATTGGCTAGTATTACAAGGATAATTTTACATATTTTTATGTATTTTTAGCCCTTGTAATTAATTCGGGAAAACTCCAAAGTCCTTTTCTGTTTATTTAAATGGAAAAGGGTCCAGAGAGGGGGCTTTCTTTTTTTTCTTTTTTTTCTGTTTTCCTTCCGGGACTCAGCCTAGCCCACCTGGGCCTGTTTTCCTCTCGGCCCAGCCGCAGCGAACCGGTACGAGCCCTTCTTCCCCACCTTTCCAGCGTGGAGCTCTCTTCCCCCCTTCCCTCTCACAGACAGCGCCACGGCGGCCGGTGGAGCCCCGGAGCCAGCGGGAGGCGCCCCCTCCTTTATAAGCACGCCTTGGGCTCCCTCCAGGAACCCTAGTTCCATTTCCCCCTTCCCTTCCGCTCGCCGCCGCCTCCAGGTCCGACGCCCCTTTCCCCTGTTCCGCCATGACTCCGGTGAGAAGCTTCGATTCGCCGCCGACCTTGCCTTTTCCAAACCCACGACTGCGCGCTGCGACCCGTGCTAAACCTGGTCGTTTTTCTCCTCGCAGGATTGAGCTAGGCGAAGAAGAACGCCCCCTCGACATCGACATCCGCCTTGGCCGTCTTCGTCTCCGGCGACGACCTCGCCTTCTTCCTCCCGTTTGGCACGTTTTACTCCTCGTCGAGACCCTCTAGGTGAGCCGCGCCTTGCCCATCTCCCTGTACACGTGTGCCCACGCTTGTCCCCGTGTCGCCCTGTTTCCGACCACGACGGCAGTCACAGCCGTGCACCCATGGCCGTAGTTTGCTCTCGAGGACGTGCTCGTGCTCTGTTGACACCCCGGCCACGCCTTTGGCCGTCAAGGAGCCGTTTTTAACCCGCACGCCGTAATCTTTGGTTTTCGCCGCCGTCTGTATGTTAGCAGGCTGTGCTTCCCCGCCGTGATTTCCCCGGCGAGTGGGAGGCTGCCCATTTAGGTCTCCCGCGAGGGTCGCTAGCAAAATGGAGACGTGAATGCTCCAGCTTCACGGGAAGGCCCTCTATTGTGTCGCCGGTGCCGTGTTCGCGAGGTCCCGGACGCCACAAGCTTTCGTCGCCGGGATGTCTGAACCTTAGTTCAGTTTCGTCGGATGCGCCTGTTTTTAGGTTCAGTAGGCCTGTAGCTGCTTCATCTTTCTTCAGTGGTGCTTTCCATCGAGGTCGATCAGTAGCCCAGCTGGTGTGGGCTCTGTGCTCAGACCGAGAGGACCTGGGTTCGAATCCTCCCCGGGGCAGTGGAGTTTAGCCCCTTTTGTTTTGGCTGGGCGGCTGACGTCCAGGCCCCACCTTCCAGTGGAGAGAGGTCTCGGGCTGAGTCCAGGGCGCTGGCTGGTTCGGCCATTGGGCCAGATCTAGCCGAGGACAGCCCAGAGAGGGTCCTCCACTCTTTCTTTTTTTTCCTTTGCAAAACCCCTCCTTTTCTTTTATTTTTGTTTGGTTTTATCTCAAATCTGCACTTGTGTCATTGCATGCTAACCCAAGTGCCCACATGTTATGCATGTTTTTGGGGCAGAAAAATGTGAGGATTAAGGTGGCGCTGTCCGTTTTGTGTTTTGGGCAAGTGCAAAATGGAAAGTGTTGAGTTTTCCCATGTGCCACCGTTGACCTTTTCATCCTCAAAACCTTGGCATGTCGACTCTTTCCATTCTCGTTGATCTCTTCCAGCCATGCATCCCTGTCATGTTGTCACTCGAGAGCAGATAGATCTACCTCAAAGTTTTGCAATTCATGTCACATCCTTTCGCACCTTTGCATCTCTGAAACCTTCCGGTGTCAACTTTCGTCGACACCTTCCGTCTCTGGAATCGTTAGATAATTTTCGCGATGCATTCTTTACTTTGTTTTCTTGTTGTTGTTGATCATGCCATGTTGCCATGTTACTTACACCAAAAATTAAGGCTAAGGCCAAGGCCATAAAAATGTAAATAATTGCATATGAAGTTGTTGACGTGTCGTCACCACCTTCATTTAATTTGACTAGATAGGGTCACATCATGCCTATTAAACTTGATCATCCCATCCATGAATGTGCATTAGTTCTCGCTGCTTACTTGTGTGCCTTTTTCCTTGCCGGTACTTTACGTTAGCACCTGAGACTGCCGAGGAGACTTACGTGGAGGTTTCCGACACCGAGCCCGAGGACCCTGCTACGTCTGCTCCGTCGACCGATTACCCAGGCAAGGGGAAGATTTATACCATTACTTGATACCTTTCTTCCTACCTGCCTAACTGTACTTCTAGAACGTTTGGTTGATCCTATCCACTTGCTTATGCCACAATCAAAAACCAAACAGCCATGATCCCCACATCCCAGCAAAAAATTGTGTTGCTAAGTTACCGCTGCTCAGCCATTGCTTAGTATGAGTAGGAAAACTTGCTTCTTACCCTATGCTATGGTTTGGGATATCATGTTATTTAAAGAAGTTGGGTGATATTTATTATTATCATGATGTTAATTATATACTTGACGAATGATGGGAGACCAGGTTGTTCCCTCCAGGTGTTTTGTTCCATTTGAGTCACCTAGGCCCCGAGTTCCGGGTATTGTGTTTCTTGACGAGCGTGCCTAATCGTGTGTGGGATTCTATGGGGCCCCCTTGTCTTACCTACCTAGCTCCAAACAGTTCTAGTGGTGGTCCAAGCTGATTTACCTTTTGAAAACCGTGTGTGTAACTGGTTAGCGCTCCAGTGGATTTCGAACAAAGAGGGCCAGGGGGATGGTATATCCCGTTGGTCCACACCTGGAAGCTAGAGAGCCTGCCCGGGCGAGGGCAGTTCCTCTCGACCTCGTCCAGACGGTAGAGGCCGATTCGAGAGCGCGGCCGGCTTTTGAGTTGGGCGCCAACTCACCGGGGGCCACCCGGAGTTGTGCGTTGTTAGTTAGAGGGACTCTGACGTTCCGGAGTTTCAGGCGCCTTCACCCACCAAGCGGAAACCGGGCGTACATGCAAAGCCTATGATGGGCAGTTGGTACACCACTGCAGGGTTAAATCTTTTCGAAAAGCCGTGTCCGTGGTTATGGACGACTTGAGACCTACTCCTTGTTCATAGGATAACATCAAATTTGAATCATAACTTAAAAACTTGCCTACCGTGTGAGTGCCTTGGTTGCTTTTCTTCGTCCAGGGGGACCGAGAGGAGATCCAGGTTGTGTTATGTTTGATGTAAGTAGGTGAATAGTGGACTTATGACACGATGTTACGTGTATTCTTGGATCTTACCTCTACTCTAATGGAACGATAGCCACCATACATGCTAGTGCGGCTGCAACCTTTACCTTTACTTTGTCTTATCGTAGGGAGTTAGTTATCCTGTAATGATTTAATCTCACCCCTGTTTTCCTTTTGTGCTTTTACTGTTTTTCCTGATCAGCCGCTGCAGTTGACTACTACCTCGACCCGAGCATTGGACGATACTTCGTGGAGGTGCCCCCGGAGTACGACGATGAGGATGCCTTCGTTCAGTAGATCCTATAGTTGGGCTTCGACGATCTGTGGGTGGACTATTTATGTGCAGCCCTCTCTAGGGCAATTTGGATTTTGAACGTACTCGGTCGTGATTGTCTTCCGCTTGTTGCATGATGTATTGATGGGTCCACGGACCTCTGAGATGATGTATTAAATTACAGCGGCGATGTATGCCCTGGACTCTATATATTTATGTCTTAGTATAAAGTTCTTTGTTCTTATATCTGTTGTCGATAATCCGGCAGCGACACGAGTGCGAGTGTCGTGAGTCGGTGGCCTTTTATGCGCTACTAACTTGAGCGGGACGTGAAAGCGACTAACTCGAGTTAGCACCGCATCGGGGGCCTTATAGTCTGCTGGAAGTTCTCACGGTGAGGCTCATGATGACCGCAATATTTTCGTCCAGGTTGACGAGCTTCTTGACAGGGTTATCAATTTAACTTCCGATCTCCCAACATCTGGCGCTAGGATGAGGAATATTGCTGGACTGTTTACTCCTGGCAAAGGACCTTCTGAAGCAGAAATCGATGCTGCTCACAACTTTGATTGTGGGCAGCTTCAATTCCTTAATTTGTCAGTTTCGAATGTCAGGGCGGCATTTGTTCAGTTCAAGCATTCCCAGGATGTCAAGTGTGCTAGGTATGAGCAGGAAGCTGAGGCACTTGTGAAGGAAATGGACAGGCGGGAAAATGTTGTTAGGGCTTCCTTGTCTGATCGCGCTGCTGCTGATGTATGCTTCTTTTCATGTCATATGTGAACTAATTTTGTATCAATATTTTCTTTTGTTTTTAATATTCTTTTATTTTCATATGCCATTGACATTTGTTTTTTGCATGATTTTTTATTATTGCAGTGCGGAGGAGAGTCTTCTAACGCAAACGCGCGGCCCGATAATGACCCGGACGACCAACATGCTTTTGACTCAGATATCGTGTCTGATAGGCAGCAGCCCCCTGTTGTTGATGCTGCTAGAGACAATCTTGTCGACGAAGGCGTCATAGACAATGTTTGAAATTTTTTAGCTTTTCTACTATACATTTTCATTATGTTTTAATGTTACTGTAGTGTTCAAATCAAAGATTCATATGTGGACTAGCAGCGACAGTGAACTTGTAGTTTATTCTTTTTCGTAGTGTCTAAAAACAAAGAAGTACAACTGCACAAGCAGTGGTAGTGAACTGCAGTTTAAAAACCAAAGAATTATACATGCACCAGCAGCGTCAGCGAACTGAATTTTCCTGAAAAAATATGTAACAGAGAAGGAGTAGCATTTTTTTCAGCAGTGAACTACAAATAATATGTTTTATAGAACAACATTTTGTTTTTTAGGATCGCGAAATAATTGTTGAAACTCATGGGAAGGAAGCAGACGGTGGCGCTGACAAGGTTGATGAGGCTTACGTGTCCAGAGAGCTGGAAGGAGACGCTGGTCTGGTGAGCACAGAGAACTTCATTCATGTTATTTTTTTTATTTGACGCGTGGTGCATTTTGGTTTTTTCGCATTTTTCGCTTAGTGAACTGCATCAACATCATTTGTTTAATGTTTTGTTTTAATTCATCAGGACTGTGTGTTAAATGATGAAATCCAAGGGGAGCGCACTATAGAGGCTGACAATGTAGAAGCGAGAGAAGGAGGTGATGCCAATGTGGAGTTTGACAAGGCAGATTTCAGAGAAGCAGGCGAGGGCTCTGCCGAGGTTGAAAAGGCAGAAGAAAGAGAAGGAAGGGAGGATTCTGTTGTTGCTGATAATGCAGAAAGGGCTGAAGGAAGGGAGGATGTAGCGGATGCTGACAAGGCCAGAGAGAGAGAAGGATATCCTTGCGCTACAGCCGAAACTGCAGAAGACAGCGAAGGAGCTAGAGTTGTAGATGATTCTTCGGGCACAGCTGCCGGCATTGATCGTGTTGCTTCGCCATCTGTTTTGTTGTCTAGCGATAATATTCCTGAGATTTTTCATGTTGCCCCTCGCGCCACCGAGCAGCCTCAAGGAAATCTGGCTGGGACCAATCTGGATGTTCCAGTTGAGACAAGCAAAGCTGCAGCTGAGACGATTTTGATCGGCTTTGAAGAGGAACAGCCAAGTAGTGTGCAGAACATGAGCATTCTGGACGATGATATCACTGGCTTGGATAAGTTGACTCTCAGCGAAGATGTCTCCGCGGATGTGCAGGATGTGGACTCCGAAACCGAAGGTAAGTGAACTGCATTATTTTTTGTTCTAGTCTGGCTAAACTTATGGTGTTTATGCTCTATTGTCTGACATTGGGGTTTTTCTATGTTTTTTAGATGAGGAATTACCTGTTGTCACTTCGTCCAGTATCGATCCAGCTCTTCTGAGGAGATACAACGAGTTATTTGATGCTGTTACGAGGGCTAGGAGGGATAAGAAGAAGAAGAAGTATGTTCTTTCTCTTTGTCCTTATATCTAGTTGCTTTATTTTTGTTTTTATTTTTGTATGGTACATGCAGCTTATTACCTTTTTGCTGCAATTTTTTCTTATATTCCTGAAGGGATTTAGTTGCATTCAAGGACGAGTTTGGTGATATTACTGTTGGTCATGTTGGCGAGTCGTTTTGGTCATACGGAACGCTAAGCACTCGTCTTGCAAATATTGGTGTATCTATGCTAGCTGAGAGGTTCAAAGGATCACAAACTATGATTGTCCCGTATAACCTATGTGTAAGTGTTTTCTTTAATTATATCACACGCCTCCCCTCACCTATGTTTTATTGTGCTTATTTTCAGCGGCCACATTAAATTTCTTGGTTTTGTATTTTTTGACAGAATTCAATTTGGAACGGCGGTTCCACAAATAGGGCTTTGAAAAAGATGTTTTCTTCAAGCGCAGAGGAACGTGTGGACAAGAAAATTTTGGTATTGCATCATTTTGCTCTTCCCAGTCATTTTTAGATGTAGTTTCTTTTTTTCCTTTGTTCTCATTCGGTTTGTTCTATTCAATTTTTTAATCAGATTATGTTCGCAACATTTGATCCTCCTCCTGCATCAATGAAGGATGCGATTGGCCACTACTGCTTGGTCACTTTGAACCTGTCTGCAAAGCGATTTGAGTTTCTTGACTCAATAAACGGCCCTGAAAGTGAACATGGAAGCATTGTATTTAGGAAAATGGTTAAGAACATCAAAAAAGTCTGGAAAGACGACAGCGCAAACTGCGATGAGCCATTGAACCCTCCCACGCTTGACGACTTTGTGTTGAGTCATGTCAATGTTCCACAGCAGGGAAACGGGTTCGCACTTGTTCTTCTATCTTTTTTCTTATTTGTATATTTTTTTGTGCATAGCGTTATGCTTTGCTTTACTGAACCCAGAAGCATTTCTCCCATTTGAGAGAACTGCATTAACAATGTGTCATTAGTTTCTTTTTCCTTTTGAGAGAACTGCATTACAACCATTGTGTTATAAGTTGTTTGTATGTTCATTTGTTTCTTTTTGTATATCGAGCTGAACTTCTTTACTAAATTAGTACCACATTTTCCCCTACTTTTATTTAGAACCGCATCAGCGTTCGATATAGCGAACTTCATTGGTTTTACTAGTATCAGAAGCAATTCGTTCTTGAGTGAACTGCATTTATTAATGTGTTTTTTTTCTACAGGCATGATTGTGGATTTTTCATGTTCCAATTCATGCAGAGCTGGGATGGTGAAGCTGTTGCTAAGTTTGGCAAAGAGCACATTGGCTAGATCCGGAAGGCAATGCTCTACAGTTGGCTGTTCGTATTGCTGTCTGGACTTGACATCCCTTTTAATTTTTAAAGAAGGTTATTACTTTTTTTTCGTCTGCACAACGTTTTTTATATTAAGAGAACTTCATTTGGCACAGAAACGGGGGGAAGGCCTACTTTGTTTTGTTAATTATTTTAGTATAATATAGGACAATATGATCATCATCATAATCATTTATATGTGGACTGCATGCACGTAGCAGCTTTGTATCGTTTTGTACATGAAGGTGCACTGCATTTAGTTTCATGTGTTTTTTCTTCATAGGAAAAGTGCACTGCATTACACAATGCATGTTAGTATGTTGCATTATTCCCTTTTTGTTTATTGAAATTCATGATTTTTTTCGCAGGCTTTGATGAAGGCGCGTACCAAGGTGGAATTTCATTGTTTGAAACTCAGGTCCACACTCCAACCATTAAGAATTATGTTATTGAAGACCCCCTGTCAAGCATGCAAAGGAACCTGTGTGTAAGATGACGAGGAGTGCACAATCTCCTGCGAAGCCTGTGAAGAATGCACCTAGTAAGCGGTCCAGGAGGGTAGTCAACCCTCCGAATGCAGAAAACACTGATGAGGACTTTATGATTCCGCCACCAGTTCGCAAGAGGACGAGGAGTGCAGCTGTGGAACGTCAAAATGAAAGTGAGGCAGTTATTCTATCCAACAAGAGGGTTGTGCAGAATCCATCAAAATATAGAACGCCGGTACTGAAGTTGCAGCCTGCGAGGTTCAGCTCTCTAGTGGAAGCAAGGAAACTATTGGAACTTGTGTCGAGCCCTGCGTTTAGGAAGAAACACAACCAGTCAGTTCCTTTTTCTATAGTTTTCTTCTTTGCTTATAGCTGTAGCTATGTCGTTTATTCTCTTGTTGTGTTAAGAACGCCTTTATTTGCGTTCCTAACCCTATCCCCACTCGCTGTGTTGTTTTTGTTTAGCAGGTCCGCGCTGTTCATTTACAGGAATCCTATAGAAGTATACATTGTGTCTGTTGACTACATGTTCTTAACTTTCTACAAAGGCAGTTTCATGGACTCGGAGTTGATGGATCATATCATTAATTACTGGAAGATTGACCGACGAATGAATGTGGTTTACCGATCTGGTGAACGCGTTCTTCTTTCCCCTCTATTTATCACGGTATTTCTCATTCCTCCCCTTTTTTATTTTTTTCTTGCTGTAGGTGAACTACATTGCCAGCGTATAATACAAAGATGTTGCTTTTAGGTGCGAACTGCATTGCCACCGTATAATAAAAAGATACCTTGTTTGAATAATTTTATTCAAAGCTCAGGAAATTTCGTTTTCTCGGAACTTACTAATGAACTGCATACGTAACTCTTTTTTTCACTCATCCCAGACTGAACTGCATTAATATATTGTGTTCTTAATTGTTTTCTTTTTTAGCTTTTTCTCCTGGTGAATTGCATTTTGTTTTACTTACATTAGAAGATCCTTTTTTATTTTCCTAGACGTACTGCATTAATGCATTTTTTTATGAATTAAGTATGTGCTTCAAATGAATGATCACGCGAAGAGAGATGAACACGGAAACATCGTGTTGCCCTTTGTGCACACCAAGTTCAATGTTGAAGATGCAGCAAGGCAGTTCAAAGCATATGTTCGCGATGATGAGAACCTTCTTAATTATAAATTAGTAAGTTCTGAGATTTTCTGGTTTTCATCTCGCAGTTCTTATTTTTTTGCGTCATTTTTTTTCTAGTAATCCTGTCCCCCACTCAAACTGAGAAACACCTTTGTTGAAAATCAATTCAGATCCTGTTACCACAGATGAAAGATCAGCACTACTCTTTATACACGATGAACAGGCACCGTGAGACCCTCGATATCCATGACACTAGGAGATACCGCGGATCGTTTGATGAAACGACGAGGTGGCATAAGTCTGACTACCACATCGACCGCACTGAAATGGTAAAATGTTCGCTTTATTCATCTTTGTATATTTTCGGTTTCACATGTATACGAGCTGAATGACAGTTTTCATGACGTGTACTTGTTGCGTGCATTTGTCTATGTCGTATTTCAACAGATGATCAGGATGACTGGTTTGATGAAGAATGTTTACGGAGAAAAGGAATACAATAAGAAGGAGTCGGTAGACTGAGTCGATGTTTCAAAGAAAGCTAGCTTTTTGGGCACCCCTGCACAGGGCCCCAATGAGTGTGGCTTTTTTGTTCTGAAGATGGCTTAGTTTTATGACGACAGAAGCTTTGTTGTGTAGTTTGAAAAGCGCAATGTAATCCTTCATATATTTCATCTTCTTGTCTGCAACAGTATCACCTTTTTTGTTAGTTGCTGTTTCGTTTTATCTTGTTGCTGTTTTTGGATCGCAGGAAGCTGATATCGTGGATTGGAAGGCTGAGTTCCTGTTCCAGATTCTGTTCCACCCTGACAACATGGTCCTACCGAGCGAGTTTCCTGAGGAGCTAAAAAATATGTGCAAGTCTCTTGGTCTCACTGCCAAACCTGATTCGCAGGAGCAGGATGAGGCATAGAACAACAACAGACCTGTTTGATGTGTTTTAGAAACTTCATTGTAAATAGTTTTGTCGCTCCTTTTTTATGTATGAGATCTGTTAAACATATTCACTAGGATGTTCTCCTTTTTCTGTACATCTATGTAATATAACGGAGAAAGCAACTCTGCTTGACTAAGAGTATATAATGGAGTTTCATCTAATTTTTATCTTTGTCAGCGAAAACTATCCTTACATATTTTTATTGGAGGATGTGTTTTGCTAGTGGTTTGGGGGGGGGGGGGTGGGGGGGGGGATCCCCCCACACTTGGTTAACAGAATATCTATATAATATATAACATTTTTTGCAAAGTGCACTGCATTGCGCAAAAGAGGGCCTTCAACGCTTTACAGTGTTGATAATCAAAAAGTTTTGGAAAATAGTTTTTTCTTTGGAACACAGAACTGCATGTGTGCGCTAATCAAGAGATCCATTTAAAAAAATTTATATTAAGCGAACTGCACTGGTTACATGCCGGCTCACTACATTGTTCACGGTAAGCGCACTGCAATGTACACATGAAGAATCCGAGTCTCTACTACATGTAGAGTATTGTTTATTTTCATAACCACATTATTTACTTTTTTTCTCCATATGAGCTTCTGCAAATAGTAGAGAACTGCATTTTTTTAACATTACACTGGCATCCCAGCTTCTGCACACATAAGAGAACTGCATTTTTATATCATCTATTATTGTTCTGAAAACAGAATAGAACTGCATGTTTAAAATGACACTCCTATCTCATCTGCATATAATTTTCTAGAGAGAACTTCATTTTCCTCAATCGCACCAGCAGAGCATTGAATACAAAGTATACCTGTTTTTTGTGCTATATATATATTAAATTGGACTTCAACATTATATCTCGAAGTCTATTTTTTTGCTGTCCACTAAATTCAAGTTATCTCTATTATATGCTACATAAATGGATGAAGTTGATGTATGTAAAAATGCTACAATGTATGTGTGCTGAGCTATGTCCTGTTCCTGCTGCTTCTTCTCAAAGCGTGCACTGCAATTGCTTCATTGTTTGTCGCTCCATTTGTTTTCTTCTTGTTGAACGTGTTATTCCTTGTAACGCGCCCATGCAGCCGCGATGCTTGCCTATGCTCTGTTTTCTTAATGCCCTTTCCCTTCGATGTTGACGCTGATCCTTCGTTGTCTTCATCTTCATCTTCTTCTTAGTCCTTTCCCTCTTCCTCATCATCATCTTCTTCCTCATCTTCTTCATCATCTTCTTCCTCCTCATCATCTTCTTCCTCATCTTCTTCATCTTTTGCTTCTTCTCTCTGTGGGCAAGTTCTTGCATTATGCTTCTCTCTCTTTTTGCAGATGCTGCACAGTCTTCTCTTTGTCAAATCTTCTTGTTGGCCAGCTTGGTCATATGTGGTGGCATTCTTGGCCTTGATTTTTTCTAGCCTCTGCTTGCATGTCCTTGAGTTGTGCCCCGCAATCTTTTCGCATGATTTGCACATCCTCACTCCCAGTGGCCTCCCTTCGCTGTCCCGCTCTGGCTCAGTCTTGTCTTCTTCTCAGAACCTACATCCTTTGCTGCAGCTTTTTAATTTGCTGACTTGCTCTCCTCCTTTCTCCCTTTTGTGTTTGATACAGGTGGGGGAAGAATTGTTTCTTCCACAGTAGGAGCTGCACCATCAGCGTCATGTTTGTGATCATCTTCCTTTTCCTCACTCCGTTCATTCTTGTTGTTCTCCGCCTCTTCTTCGTTCAGCATGTCAACTTCTTCTATGAGTGCTCTCATCCCATATAACGCTCTGTTGAACCCGCTATCCGACTTCACACCCCTGTTTGATAGGTCCATGGCTGTTTCTACAAGTAGCCTCCTACAACAGAACATTGAACTTCCATCTGGAGCAGTTTGTTTGTAATCTCTGCGGTCAAAACTTGCATTTTGCCGCGTGTTCCGTGTGTACCTCTTTAATATGTACTCCTCAGGTATCTTGTCCACCCGCAGCTGATCCAACATGCAAACGATGTGTACACAGAACAGCCCTGCAGCAAATATTCATTTATTTTTTTGGTTTTCAGTGCGAGAAAACTTCAATTAAATATGTAACAGATAATTTAGGGTTTGTGAACTGCATAAAAAATATGTACTTTTTTATTTATTTTTATTCTAGTGAACTTCATTATGCTTTTTTTTGTGCCTTATTTTCTCGTCTCACTGACCTGTGTGTGTCCACAGTTTGCATTCGCATTCATAGATACCGTTCGTCACGTCAGCGACAACCTGGAACTCATGTCTTGCCCAGTCAAAATCATCGGACTGGTTGTAGTGGCGCACCAAATACTTTGTTGGGTTGTCATCAGACTGCTCCGATCTGAATGCAGTGCTGCGGTAGTGCGTTTGCTTGAAGTCAGCAAAGGCTGCCCTTGTGTAAATCCTGGATAGTTGAACCTCGAAACCAAACTAAGTAGTAGTTTTAATTTCCGCCTGCATTTTTTATATACATAAGAGAACTGCATTTAACATCACACTTTTCATCTCATTTTTGTTTATACGGAAAGAGACTTGCATTTTTTAAGTTCAAAGGAAAATTAGTAGCGATTCTGAACTGCGCATATGTGCTTAATAATATTTTTTGTACCATACCTCGTTAGCCATGGTCTCTGCATGCTCGTTTCCCTTCCTCGTCTGGATGCATCTGTCCACATGCGACGCAAATATGTGTAGGTCGTGTCTTTCCTTGACAAAGTGTCTCTTCAAGATCCGGTTCATGCTTTCACTTCTCTATGCTGATGTCATCCGTGCACAGAACACCTCCTTGTAGTAAGATGATATCCATTCTTCTCGGTCTGTCCAGAGCGCATTCATAATTTCATCATTCTGCAGGTTATACTTCTCCATGAGGTCATGCCAAGCGCGTTCAAACTCTGATGGCATCAATGGATGGTTGAGAACTGATGTCAGCTCATCTTTGAATGTCTCGTATGCTTTGTACAACAAGGACAGATGATCCTTGTATTTCTTCAGTATATGCCAACGGCACAACTTGTGCATCGTTCCTATTAGTGTACTCTTTATCGCTGCATTCATTGAGGGGCATTGATCTGCATGTTTTTTTTAAAACAAGCAGTCAGTTATTTTGAGAGAATTGCATTTCTCTTTTTTTTGCTTTTTCTCCGTTTTGTTTTTTGTTTTGGATGTAAGAAACGGACTACAAAAAAGCTAGCATTGAACTGCATTTTTTAGTTTACCTGTCAGTATGAAGATTGGCCGCTTGTTGTTCATGCAACGCAAGAACGTCCGGAACACCCACTCGAAAGATGGTATTGTTTTGTCTCTGACGAGAGCCACCGCAAATATTTTACTTTGTAGGTGTTGGTTTACTCCAACGAACACGCCCAGAGGCATGTGAAACTTGTTGGTCTTGTATGTCGTGTCGAATGTGACACAATCACCAAAATCTTCATAGGAACCCCGATAGCTTGCGTTCACCCAGAAGATGTTTTGCACACGGTTATCGGCATCTTTGTTGTAATCATAGAAGAACTCTGGATTTATTTCCTGCATCTTCTCAAAGAAATCTAGCAGTTTCTTCACATCGTCCTCAGTTTCCTCCTTTGCGAACTGGTACTTCCTGCAGTTTGAAAGCAGAACATACCTCAACATTAAACAACACACAGAAATGCACAAGCGAACTGCATCAAGAAGAGGAGATATCAGCTAGTTTAATGTATGTACTTGTTCACCCAGTCACGGCTAGTGCGCCCCATATATTGTAGCCCTCCTGACATTCTCGACAGGGTTGACATCATTTGCGTGTGCGTCAGGTTGTCGATCTGCATGTCCTTTACCAGTTTATCAAGCAATGGATCATCCCTCTTATGCGAGTGCAAGTGCTGAAGCATAGCTGGGCTTTCAATCATCTTGTGGTTGTGATTGATCTCAACATGTGCTATCACAAACACATCCTTGATATTTTTCACTCTTATTTTTGCCTTGCAGCCAATTCTTTTCGTTGTTTTATCTCGCTTCCTGTCATAATCTGACACAGAGTCTTGGTGGTTGCCCTCTCTTGTGCAAACTATGTAGTTGTTCGTCATGTGCGTCCACCTTTTTCGTGTGCCGAATCCTGCATGCCTCGCATATGTGTTGTAGAACTCGTGTGCTGCCGCGAAAGAGGTGAACTGCATACCTTTCGCAGGCACAAGTCCTTGCAGCAAGTTCTTGTTCTGCACCGCAACATGAAAATGATTTTCTTTTTGTTAACGAAAGAACGCGCAGGCTGAAAAAGTTTTCATAAGCGAACTGCAGCAGTAAATCAAGGAAGCTTACATGTTTGTACTGCTTATTCTCCATTGGTGTTTGCATCTCACCAATGTTTATTGGGCATGGAGGAGTTACAACAGACCTGTGTAATCGAGGATCTCGGGGAGTAAGAAGTGATGAGAATTGTACTCTCTTTGTTGCCTGTGTCTTTTTCTGATCCGGGCGCTGATCCATTTGATGTGTGGCAGGCGGCCTCGGCGGAATCCCACTGTTTCTGTGTCGACGAACCGGTTGCTCCCGAACCGGCTCGTGTTCAACATTGGTTTCCGGAGGCGCAACATTGTTTTGTGGAGGCTCAATATCATCCACTCTTATCTGCTGACCAAATGTTGCAATAACGTCCGTGTACCTTGGCTGCATAACTGTTATGAGTTGCTCTTCATCGTCGTCATCATCGTCATCTCGCTGCGCTTGCTGGCCCATGTATATCAGTTCATCGTCCTCCTCATCTTGGCCGCTATGTTCTATTCCGTCTTCATCTTCGTCCTCTACATCTTCCTCCGCTAAGTATGCAGTCCTGTTTGTCGAGTTGAAAAAACCTCTAGGTATCTCTGGTGTTATCTTTGCGGCCATCTCCCACTCTTCTCTCTCAACGCAGTTCAGGGGCTGATTGTCGTGAATCACTCGCTGCATCTTCTGGCTTCTCTGCACACCTTTATCCTGCATAGGAGAATAGGCAGCGTGCACTGTTTTTTAGATATTATATGTCAGTTCTATACGTAAGAAGCAAAAATTGCACTGAACTGCAATGTTACTTTTGCAGTTCAGTTAGTGTGAAACTATATTTTTTTGGATGCAATGTACTCCCATGCAGTTCAGTCGAAAGACACAGTGCTCAACAACATATAACAATGTGCACTGCATTATTTTCACAAACTACTACATATTGTAAGCCATGGGGAGAGACACGAACGCATTTTTGACGCAAGAACGCACTGCATTGCAAACAAACAGAGCACTGCATTATGAAATCACGTAGTAGGACTGCTTACATTAGTTGAATGCGCGACCTTCCTCTTCAAAGCAGTCCTGCCGTTCTGTAGTTGCAGTTCGGCTTGTCGTTGACGTGCAGCTCACCTGCGTTGCAGGAACACATGGGCCTTCTCAACCCACGCCATCGTCGTTGGAGAAGGCTGTATGGGCGATATGGCCATTGCAGTTCGCTCCCACGACGACTGCGAGTTTGCCGGAGAAGGCCTCCTTGCAGTTCGCTACCCTCGACCATGCATCACAGCGGTTGGACGCCCCGATTTGCTGAACGACGACGGATCTTGCAGGCTAGGAGATCAGAATTGAAGCAGTGGTGGAGCTGCAGGCGGTGGCGACGCTGAATTGTGGAAGGATCCGCCGAATCCGCGCGCATAGTGGCTCTCTGCGTCGTTCCGCGCCGCCGCCGGTGGGGGTGCGCTGCGCGGTGGGGGTCGTCGCCGGCTGCAGCCGCTTCCGCGCCAGGAAGTTGGGAGGGGTCGGGGTCGCCGCCGGATCGGGGGGCGCTGCCGCGCCAGGAAGCTGGTAGGGGGTCGGGTCGCCGCCGGCCGCAGGCGCTTCCGCGCCAGGAAGCTGGGAGGGGTCGGGGTCGCCGCCGGATCGGGGGGCGCTGCCGCGCCAGGAAGCTGGTAAGGGGTCGGGTCGCTGCCGGCCGCAGGCGCTGCCGCGCCAGGAAGCTGGGAGGGGTGGGAGGGGGTGTTGTTAGAATAAGGAATAGTTGTTAGAATAAGGAATAGTTTATTTGGATACAGAATAATTTATATAGTGAAGCTATTCATCACCCAGGGTACAGAATAATTTATTCTTCACCCGAGGTAATTTTACAAATCTTTTATAACTTTTTTACATTTGTAATACAAATAGTTACATTAATATGGATTCACTTCATAAATTTTGATATAAAAAAACAAAAATATTGATCATAAGATCAAAAAAATTATATTTTATGTATATTTTACACCATAATTTTTACCTTTGTAATTTTACGTAATAGAAAATATATTTTACGGCGATTATATTTTTGTACGTTCTCTTTTTACGTATGAAATAAGACAAAATTTACGAAATGTAAAATTATGGTGCATTGATGTCAAAACAGAGGGGGGGGTGAGGAATAACTATTCCTCACCCAGGGTGACGAATAGTATATATATTATATATATATAGTGAAGCTATTCATCACCCAGGGTACAGAATAATTTATTCTTCACCCGAGGTAATTTTACGAACCTTTCATAAAACAATTACGTTTGTAATACAAATAGTTACATTAATATGGATTCACTTCATAAATTTTGACATAAAAAAATTGGTCATAAGATCAAAAAAATGTCAAACTAGGTGAAATTAATGATTTGCAAAAGACCTACGGATCTGAATGGTACCCAGACCGTTGATGACCCTCAACTGTAGGGGATCGAGATAGTCTTCGCGGGTAAGATAACCCAATTTATTGATTCGACACAAGGGGAGCCAAAGAATATTTATAAGCTTTGACAGTTGAGTTGTCAATTCAACCGCACCTGAAATACACTTGCTTGCAACAAAATATTAATAGCAACTGTGATATGATATTGGTAATGGCAACAACGAAAGTAAAACGGTAAAAGAAAACTACTAGTTACCAGTAGGATTAAAACACTGTAGGCTAGGGAGATGGATGGTTGGGCGCTGCATGGATAAGAGTGAACATGTAATAGATTCTAACACGGGGCAAGGCACACAGAAAAGCAATGATCATCTAGGCAAATATCAAACATTAGGCATGTATCCCGTAGGTAGTTGTGTGTGCTTGCAATAAGAACTTGCACAACATCTTTTGTCCTACCATCCCACTAAGAATGGGGCCAAAGGGAACTTATGGAGAATAAGGTGCTCCTGTCAAAGAGCACCGGAACAAAGCAATAAACTCAATGGATACGTGGAATCTTCAAATTATGGACCATTCCCTTTGGTGTCCCAAGCTGTCACCTTTAGGATCGCTGGTTCAGGACCATAATAGGTGCATACAACTCATAGATAGGATCAAGAACATAAATATACTCATGAAAACACAAGTGGTTCATATCTAAAAACATGGCACTCGGGCCCAAAGTGACAAGCATTAAGAGCAACAAGTTGTAGCAAAGATGATAAACACCAAAGTAGATAATATGCAACATGCCCCCAACAATCTGACGAACTATTACATGATCAAACTCATCCAATCCCTACCATCCCCTTTGCCTACAGCAGGGAATTACTCACACATGTGAAGAGAAGTCATGGAGGGAGGATGGATTGGCGATGGTGATGATGATGGCAATGATCTCCCCTCTCTGGAGGCCAAATCAGCCTCCAGATTAGCCCTCCCGAGGAAGAATAGAGGGTGGTGGCGGCTCCGCGACGGAAACTGGAAAAGCGACTTCTGTTTCGGGGTTTTGACGTCACGGGAATAAATAGGGGCATCGGTAGGGCACCGGAGGAGGGGGGTCCTCAGGCGGCCAGCTGGCGCGGCCAGGGGTGGTGCCGTGCCAGCAGGGCACCTGGAGCCCCTGTGGCCCCACTTCTGGTCCGTGGAAGCTTCGGGTGCGTGGATTTTTCCTGAATTTTCTGGGAATTTACTGAGATACCTAAAAATCTATTTTCCTGCACAAAATAAAACCATACAGGCAGCTGTACTGAAAATAGCGTCAGTCCAGGTTAGTTTAGTTCAAATCATGCAACAATGAGGGAAAACAATAGCAAAAGTGTTTGGAAAAGTAGATACGTTTGAGACGTACCAACTCCCCCAAGCTTAGCATATTGCTTGTCCTCAAGCAATTCAGTTCAACGAACTGGACGCGACAAAGAAAACTTTGGCAAACTCTTTTTCTTCATAAGATGTATCTAAGCATGTACTACGAAAAGAGTTTAGAAAGTATCAAAACGATGCTATGAGGACAATGCACGAAGCAATCGTTCTTTCAAGTGATCAATCTCAAACAACAAAAAATAAATAATATGCTGCCAAAAATCGAGACAAGATCACAATGCACATAGCTTGAACATATTAGAGTGGTATCTCGATAGCCTCCATGAGTGAAGCAAAACATAAATGCAAAAACTCCTCCGGAGTTTTAAAGGAGACTGGAACTAATAATTTCAGAACAAGCAATATCACAATCATGCAGAAGACAATGTGGTACTTTGGGACAATGCATGTTACACTAAGAATGACAATTATGCTCTCATTAGTTGGTTCTTTGCAGAAATAAGTGGAGACTCTCTGACCGTGGTTTTGATGGCAAGGTTGAAAACCCATGGTTGGAAGAAAATACAAAACATGTGCCAGAGCTCTTGGTTTTGAAAACAGAGATAAAATTATTTTTGAGAAGGGAAACTTTCCAGTCAACGGTGAACGGTAAAGGTTTCTCAGGGCAAGTTCTTTTCGGCGATTCTCCCTGAATCGCCATTTTCACCAGCTTCTCCCAGAATCGCCCCCATCTTCCACTTCATATTTTTTTTGACAATCCTATCTAATTAAGGTCTAATTTAATAGAAATGCAAAAAAATTTGGAGTGGTGATTCTTGGAGAAGCTAGGGAGGAGGGTGATTCTCCCAGAATCTCCCAGAATTGCCGAAAAGAACTGGCCCTTAATATCTCCCATGCCAACCATATTAATAATTTTTTCTTACACCTTTGTTCCCTTTTCCGTAAATCCTTTGAGGGTATATGGTGCCTTTTTATTTTGCCTCAAGTATGGAAGGAAATTACTCGTTCCATCTATCATTAGCAGCATTTGGCCCATTTCATTCCATCATCAAGTATGGGGGAGGTGTAACTTATCTTTCTTTTCTATATAAATTTGACTAGTTAAAACTTCCATCAAAATACTTTTGGCATGGTAGATACTGATTTTCCCTCACCGCACTATGAGCTTGTACGGTTACAAAAGGTAAGATTCTGAATGAGTTTCGAGATGGCACAATAAAGTCCAAGTTAGGGGTGGCCGGTAAATACCACATATAGGAAGGTATGGTGGACTCATATGGAATAACTGGTTTCAAGGATTTTGGATGCACAAGCAGAATTCCGCTTAGTGCGAGCGAAGGCTAGCAAAGGACTGGGAAGCGACCAACTAGACAGCAATAACTGTCATAATCATGCAGAGCGACAAAGCAACATTGAATCGGGCATGAAAGTGATATAACTATTCTGAAACAAAAAGATCATCAAGGCATAATAGACTTTTTAGTCATAAACATGTGTGAACATGTGCCAAGTCAATCCAAAAATTCTCCGAAGGGAAATACCACTTCAGTATGCCAAACCATGGACAATGCAATGCATGTAAATCATTTCAACACCACATTATGTACTCTAGCTATTTGAGATTAGCCACAAGGAAAGCATGAACACTGGGAAAGCATTGTAAACATGGCACTATGTCGCTACAAGATGGTCTCTAGATCATAAGTACAGACATATGTAAAAAAGTAGAAACAAGAAGAGTTCATACCGGTTTTCCTTGTTGCTTCCCTTCCGTCGATCTTCGTCATTACTGCCTTGTCACTTGCACGACCGAACATGGGAAATATAATCAAATGCCATCGCGGACTCGAGCTGAACTCTGAAAACAAAGCAAACTAAACAGAGAAAAGGAAATCTTTTTGGGTTTTTCAAAGGTTTAACGAAAGCAAAAGAAAATAGAAATATTTTTGTTGTTTTTTCAAATTAAAGGAACAAAGAAGAACGGGATTTTTTTTAAAGAGATCAAAGAGACCAAAATAAAACGGATAATACAATGGAAAAGTGAGAAGGGCACGTACTCCCCCAAGCTTAGGCTTTTGGCCTAAGTTGGTAGCAGCTACTGCCCCCAGGAGCCTCCTGCTTCGGGGTGGCACGGGTAAGTCCAAGAGTCATACGAGCCCTCCGGTGCGTACACCGAAGTCCTCGGGTCCTCCCATGAGGAAGGTTTTGCGCTCCAAGCAGAGGAAGACCCCTCACCCCACTGGGTGACAGTCTCCCCTGTAAAGGTGGGAACTCACCATGCTCCTCCTCGTCGGGCACAACCCCCTCCATGGGGTTATGCAACTGATACTGGGCCATAAACTCATCAAACTGGATATCGTTGAAGGACCATTCGTTCCTGCGGGTATGATCAAACAAAAGTGGTGCAGGTAGACGGATCTCTGGAGTAATAGTATTTTAAAACCTCAAAATATAAACAAGGTTACCCAACTCGGAAGTCGTGGTAACAAACTTATGCCTCTTCATAGCAGCACGATCAAGACTTGAGTAAGAAAAGGGAACATCATTAGGATGCGGGGTGCCATTAAAATGCTCAAGGATAAGTGTGGCGTAAACGCCACCAAATAAACCACCCTTGTTACCATTCATAGCAAGGCGACGAGCAATTAAGGCACCCACATTATAATCACTCCTACCAGAGAGGGCGTTCGCATAGATAGAAAAATCTGCTGCAGAACCGTTGCTTGTGTTGTCACGAGCCAACACCCCTCTAGCAATAAAATACGCAAAATACCTGAGGTGGGGGAATAAGATGCTGGAAATCTTTGTACGCCGAATATCTCTCTCTTCCTGGCTACAAAGAGAGTCCTCAACTCGAATGGCTAAGTGTTCATCCTCGCCGTATGACCAGCGTTCGGCACACCTATTATAACACAAAATCTTGCCGAATACATGTTCATAAGATTATTGTAAAATTTAAACTCAACAATTCCAGCATCATGATTATAACCAAAACTATTAATGAAATAGGAGGTGAGTTTCTTATACTGTACCACACGGCATAGTGCTAGCCGTGTCAAACCTGCATTGGCGCAAAGGCCATAAAAATCCTCCTTGATTCCTACAGCTTCAAGAAAATCATCGCACGGGTACATCATTGCGCATGCGGGACTCGTGTTTTCCAACAACTCTAGGGGCACATGATCTTTGTTGTAGCTCACCCTAGCAGCTGAGGGTGAAGCTGGAGCTCTAGTAACTCGATCGGAGCGCTCTGGCTTCTTCTTCCAAAGCCACCCCTTTGCTTTTCCTAGAAAACTCATTTATGAAATTTTTGAAAATTCACAAAAACAAGGATTTAAACAAAGTGAGTTGAGGAAAACTACTCCACTCACTTACCTAAGGCATAAACTTGCATCAAAACTTGGAAAATAAATTTCTACACATGCATGCAAGCTCATATGAACAGCACCAAGAACTACTAAATACTCACAAATAAAGCCACCAATCAAAAATCTAATTGGAGGGGTGGAGGAGTTACATACCAGGGAGTATTTTCCCAAAATCTCAGCTCAAATGATGGGTTGTAGAGAGAGATCAAAAATCTCCTCCAAGAACAGAAAGAACGCAAGAAGAAGTGCAGAACTCGTGTTTTTGGAGAGAGAGGAAGAAGGAGGAAGAAGACATACCTGGAGATGGGCCCTGTGGGCCCCAGGCACCCTGTGGGCGCGACCAGGGGGCAGGCCGCGCCAGCTGGCCGCCTGGGCCACTGGTGGGCCCCCCTGGTCAGCCACAGGTGCCCCTGGGTCACTTTCGACGAGGAAATTCTAATTTTTATTTTTCTGGATTTTTTCTGAAAACTTCATTGTTGAAATTTTTTCGGAGTTCAAAAAGCTGCGAAACTTTTTGAAAACTTGAAGCAGTGATTAGAATTGTGAATCTTAAAAACATACAAAGTTGGTACAACAAGGAGAATAAAAGCCAAGACAAATGAAAACATAACAAGCTCCACTTTTTACCTATATAAAACATGCTAGCTAGCAAGGTTGATCAAGTCTTACCAACAAACCTGCGATATATAGAGCAAAAATTCTCACCTCTTATGAGTTGATCATTGCACCTGTACTTTAATGGACATTGTCCCCACGATAATGGTTTTGTATTTGTGGTGCACATGTAGAGGACAATCCCATTCTCCAATATTCACGGTCTCGATATTCTCTATAGAGTTATGGGCATGCATTTTGTCGATCTTCTTTGGAAAATACACCGTGTGTTCTTAATCATAAACGTTGAAGGCGACCTTTCCTTTATTGCAATCAATAATAGCACATGCGGTGTTAATAAAAGGTCTACCAAGAAGAAATGCTCCCATCCTTGGGCATGTCAAGCACAACAAAATATGTAAGGATTAAGCAATTAGCAACTTCAACAGGAACATCCTCACAAATACCTATCGGGACGGCTGTTGACTTGTCAGCCATCTGAAGAGAGATATCTGTAGGGATTAGCTTATCTAAACATAGCCTCCTGTAAAGAGAAAAATTCATAACACTCACTCCTTCTCCAAGGTCACATAAGGAAGTTTTGACATAATTATTTTTTATGGAGCAAGGAATGGTGGGTATACCTGGATCACCAAGCTTCTGAGGAATCTTGCCACTGAAAGAGTAGTTAGCAAGCATAGTAGACATTGCCTCATTATGAAATTTTCTTTTATTAGTAACAATATATTTCATATATTTGAAATAAGGAGGTAACTTAATAGCATCAGTCAAAGGAATTTGAAGAAAAAGAGGCTTCATCCATTCACAAAATTTATTATAATGCTCTTCTTCTTTAGATTTGAGAGACTTACCTGGAAAGGGCATGGGTTTTTGTACCCATGGTTCTCTTTCCTTCCCATGTCTTCTCGCAATGAAGTCTTCTCTTGTGTATTTATTGTGTTTATCGGGTGCTTCTTCTTCTCGTACCTCGGGAGGATCATTCTTCTCCTTATCATTTTCTTAGGGCTCAGCACCGTCTTCAGTTTCAGCATCGGAGGTAGATATGCTGTTAGGATCAACAACAGGTTCTTCATTTGTAATAGGGTCATTGGAGTTGTCAGTTTCCTTGCGTTTCTTCTTCTTCTTCTTCTTTTTCTTCTTTGGAGAGCTAACAATCTCATCTTCTACCTGCACTTGAGAATCTTGCTCGATCCTCTTCGGATGCCCCTCGGGATAGAGTGGGTCCTGGGTGTATGTTCCACCCCTAGTTTTTATACCATAGGCCTATATATCCGGTTTGGCATTATTAGCAAGCAAATCTTTTTGCACATTAGAAATCTGTTCAAGCTGAGTTTGAACCATATGAAAATGCTTAACAAGACATTTAACATCAATAACTGTTCTTTCAAGAACATCATATAAACTTTTGATAGCAAGAGTATTATCATGCAACTGATTTTGTATCCTCTCATTAAAAAGATCTTGCTTAATAATGAAATTATCAAGCTCATCTAAGAATTGATCGGGAGGTTTACCTTTAGGGATGTCACTTTCAGTAAAATCAAATAGAGAGTGTACCTCTACCAAGGGAGGATGAGTAGTAGGCTCACACAACTTCTCAATAGGAGTTAGATTCTTCACGTCTTCGGCTTTAATGCCTCTCTCCTTTATGGACTTCTTTGCTTCTTGCATATCTTTGGGGCTTAGGACAAGCATGACCCTCTTCTTTGGTGGTGGAGGTGTTTCAGGGACGGACCAATCTTCGTGGTTCTTGGCAATCTTTCCCATTAATTCTTCAACATCGTCCAGTGTTCTTTCCCTGAAAACACAACCAGCACAACTATCCAGATAGGATCTAGATTCATCGGTTAGACCAACATAAAATATATCAAGTAATTCAATCTTTGGGACTTCATGTCCCATTCTTGCGTTAATTAAACAACAATACCTCCCCCAAGCTTTAGGGAGGTGCTCATCCTGCAACTTTTTAAAGTTATATATTCTTTGCAAAGAAGCATCTAAGTCCTGAGGACTCTTAATGGAACCATAAGGTAGTGCGTCATACCATGCTTTAGCGTCTTCCTTCAAAGAGAAAGGAAAAATCTTAGCCACATAAAAGTTTCATATCCTCTCATCAGTAGTAAATAAGCTACCCAACTTGGTGAGTTTGGTCAGGTGTGCTATAGCATCGTCATTTTCTCTTCCATAAAAGGGGCCAGCTTCAGCTGTAGATATAAGTGAAAGATCAACAGAGAAATCATAATCAGGATCAATGATGCATATAGGGGATATAGCAAATTCAGGATCAGGAATAATCTTGTTTTTTATAGAGTGCTTTTCAAGCAGCTTCTTAACAGCACTAGGGTCAGAGTCGACACACTCCTCGAGTTACCTGCAAAAATCATCATCAAGAGTAACATAATCATCATCAAGGATTCTCTCCTTGAGTTTATCTAAGTCTGGGTAACCAAAGGTTTTGCAAGTAGGAATATAGGTAGCAGGAGTCTCAGTCTCGGACTGTGCTGCAACCTTAGCAATCTGACCTTCAAGATAGTGACCAAGAAAACTAGTATCATCAAGAGTACTGGAAGCATCATCAAAAGTATCGGACATAGTAACAGTGTAACATCCCAAAATTTTCCAAATTTTGGAATGTTAATAAATTAATTATAATAATGATTGTTTGCTTGATATGATTGATTTTCAGTAGGATTTAAAAAATTTGGAGTTTAAATGAATATTAAAATGAGACGAAATAAAAGGACTTTCCCTAATATTCGTTGATTGGTGTTTTGGAATTTTATATTTAAAACAAATCCAATAAATTAAAAATGAGAGAAGGTAATATGACTCCTTCATTATAAAAGAAAGTTGGAAATGTTTTAATGTGATTTTATTTTAATTGGAGTTATTTAAATAATTTTCCATTCAAAAATAATAATAACTTGAGAGAAGATAAAATGACCTCTTCAGAAAAATGGAGTGGAAATTATTTAAATAATTATTTGAGATTTTTGATGATTTTTGAAATATTTAATAACTAAATAAAGTCATTGAAAAATGTCTTTATTTTTATTTATCTTTTTGGAAAATATGTCCATTCCATAATTTTCTCTAGATTATTTGATGAATTTAGGAATTTATTTCATATTTTTCTGATGTGTATTTATTTTTGTAAAATTGTTTGAAGTTTCGGATTTAAAGAAAAAAAAAAAAACTTACCCAGACGGCCCCGTTTTTTTCCTTTCTTTTCTCTCTGTCTATATATAGAATTCAAGAAATTCTTTTTCCTTTTTCCTTTTTTTTGGAAAACCCTAGCGGGCCCCGCCGCTCGTCGCCGCCACCTCGGCACGACGCCGCCGCCGACTACCGCCGCCACGCGCTCCCTGCCGCCCGCGCGCGCCTCCGTTGCCGCCGCCGCCTCCCCGTCGCGCTGCCGCGCCGGCCATCGCTCAGCCGCGCCTCCGCGTCGCCGCCTCCGCACCGGTCGCACACCGCGCCGCCCGCGCCTCGCTCCCTGAGCCGCCGGACGCAGCTGCCTCGCCGCCGGTCGGCTTCGCCGGAGTGTCGTGCCTCCGCGCCATCCCGCCTCCACGGGACCTCGCCGGAGCAGCCTCCGCTCGCCGGAAAACGGATCCGGTCAACCGCCTCCAGGGACCTGATCGCTTTTCTGAAAAAAACTTTATTTGCGATCGAGTCCTTTCTGCAGAAAACACCCCGGATTCCGTTTTCGCAATATCTCCTAAACCGTGTGTCGAAATCAAGTGAAACTTTTTCCTACGCGCTCATCTTGTTCTGTAGTTTATTATGGAATCAACTTTGCACACATTTTCACATATTTTAATTTGAAATTATTCAAATTAATTCAAATTCAAACTCCTAGAGGCCATATCTTTTGTACCGTTGATCCAAATCAATTGATTCTTTTTGCGTTGGATCACTCATGTCATATACTTTCTGTCCATATCATTTATCCACCATATTCAAATACTTTTTGATCTGTTTGAATTCAAATTTAATTCAAACTTCAACCTGCTATAACTCGTGTTATTGTATTCTGTTTCACGTGATTCTTTTTTCATATTGGATCATTTGAAACATCCTATCGGCTATATCCACACACCTTTCATATTGATATCATGTTCACCTTGAATTCATAATGCATTTGGTCATAACCTTTGATATCAACTATTCTTTATCCGTTGACTCTCTCGAGTTTACTTTCCACCTATCACCTTCGAGCACATCGTCACCTTTACCGTATCGAACCTAGTTGTTTTTGTTGTTAAACCCATTCGTGTTTGATTGCTGATCTTTTGGTTACTTTCGGCGTGATTGCTTGTGTGGTATCTTTCTTTTACGATAGATTGCTCGGAGGTGTGACGAGTAGAGTTATCTGGATCGTGAGAGCGAAGAACTTCATCGAATGTACAAGGCAAGTCATACTTTGACCATTTCACAACCTATATTTTTTACTTATGCATGTAGAAATATCACCCTATGCATGTGTAGAAATGCTACTATATATTATTGCTACAAACCTGGTAGGGTAGCCATATGATTTTATCCTGTTTGCTTAGACAACCTAGCACGTGCTTGTTATATATATTGCTATGCTTGTAGACGGGGATTGGTTTGAGATTTCATTGAGATGTGTAAGGAGTTTAATGACTTGACTAGCAAACCTTAATTAGAATACACCTCTGGACGGGCAGGGAGTGCTTACTGGGGGCTCGTACCTTATCTAAGGCGAGACCAGGTTGTACCCCTAATGGTTGTCAATGGTTTGGAGGGAAGGCATCATGGGGTCGTGCACCTTATCTAAGGAAATGAGCCCATGAGAGTGCACCCTAAGTGGGCGCCGTCTAGGCTCAAAAATATCGGACAGACTTAGTGACTAGAAGCTTCCATGTACGACCACTGGCTATATGGGCTCTGGCTTAGTCGAGTAAGTTGTAGGGAGCCTGGCCCTGGTAGCTAGCTGATGTAGATATGATAGGTGTACCGGCTACCAAAGGGTGGAGGTGACCTCTCCTGAAGACTTCTTCTCAATCTTCGGGTTGGGTCCAGTGGGAAAAGCGTACAGACCTCTGCAGAGCGTACAAACTGATCATGATTAGCCGTGTCCCCGGTTATGGACAACTTTGAGCAACTAGGCATTACTGTTGTTGGATGGTCTTGACAGATGAAACACTTTAATAAAAATTGAGTGGGAAAGATTTAATAAAGGGTATGGGTTGGACCTGGTGTAGCTCAGTTCAACCTTATGTAGTAAGTTAAACTAAAACTTTGACTTAGGTAGATTGGGAAAAATCAGCTTTTTGCAAAACAAAACCTTAAGCCTTCCTTTGACTTATCCTTGCATGTAGCGATAGGTCTGTTATATCCTTTTTCGTGTGACTTGCCGTACAAATCAGATGTACTGACCCGTTGTCGGGCTGTAACCTTCGGTGTTGCAGGTTTTTCAGACGACCGATAAGGTGCGTTTAGGGTCGCGGGTCTTCACTCAGCATGTTCGCTTGTGGATGTTGATGGGACTCCTCGTTATTTGCTTCTGCTTCCGCTATAATTATATTGAATAAGCTAGCCTTGAGCTATGCAACTTGTTATTTATGTTACTCTGGATCATACGTTGTAATAATGATGCACTTGTACTTTGATATACATATATGCTATTGTGTGTGCCAGCGAGTTCGATCCAGGGATTGGCACTTGATCACAGAGACTCCAATTCTATGTGAATTGGGTCGTTACAAACAAACTCAGTAGAATTACCATATGTTGGTGGTGAAGCGAACTTACTTATA
Source organism: Bromus sterilis (assembly GCA_950022295.1). Lineage (NCBI taxonomy): Eukaryota > Viridiplantae > Streptophyta > Magnoliopsida > Poales > Poaceae > Bromus > Bromus sterilis. The sequence continues at coordinate 237,303,125 of OX465599.1, read as the reverse complement.
ACGGAAGGTGAATCAAGCGTAGCACTGGTACTAAGAACGGTACCTTTTCTTGTAGTGGATGGTAAGATCGGAACCTTGGGGTCTCCTTTCTTACCCATAGCGGATGAAGTGCAATAGGCAGAATACTTCAAGTAGACTTGTAAATATTGCTATACTCCCCGACAACGGCCCCAGAAAACAGTACTTGATGACCCTCAACTGTAGGGAATCGAGATAGTCTTCGCGGGATAAGATAACCCAATCTATTGATTCAACACAAGGTGAGCCGAAGAATATATATAAGCTTTGACAGTTGAGTTGTCAATTCAACCGCACCTGAAATACACCTGCTTGCAACAAAATGTTAATAGAAACTGTGATATGATAGTGGTAATGGCGACAGCGAAAATAAAACGGTAAAAGCAAACTACTGGTAACCAACAGGAATAAAACACTGTAGGCTAGGGAGATGGATGGTTGGGAGCTGCATGGATAAGAGTGAACATGTAATAGATTCTAACACGGGGCAAGGCACAAACAAAAGCAATGATCATCTAGGAAAATATCAAACATTAGGCATCTACCCCGTACGTAGTTGTGCGTGCTTGCAATAAGAACTTGCACAACATCTTTTGTCCTACCATCCCGCTACGAACGGGGCCAAAGGGAACTTATGGAGATTAAGGTGCTCCTGTCAAAGAGAACCGACAAAGCAATAAAATCAATGGATACATGGAATCCTCAAATTATGTACCATCCCCTTTGGTGTCCCAAGCTGTCACCTTTGGGATCGCCAGTTCAGGACCATAATAGGTGCATACAACTCATAGATAGGAGCAAGAACATAAATATACTCATGAAAACACAAGTGGTTCAAATCTGAAAACATGGTAGTCGGGCCCAAAGTGACAAGCATTAAGAGCAACAAGTTGTAGCAAAGATGATAAACACCAAAGTAGATGATAGGCAACATGCCCCCAACAATCTGACGAATTATTACATGATCAAACTCATCCAATCCCTACCATCCCCTTTGCCTATAGCAGGGAATTACTCACACATGTGAAGAGAAGCCACGGAGGGAGGATGGATTGGCGATGGTGATGACGATGGCGACGATCTTTCCTCTTTGGAGGCCAAATCAGCCTCCAGATTAGCCCTCCCGAGAAAGAACAGAGGGTGGCGGCGGCTCCGCGACGGAAACTGGAAAAGCGACTTTTGTTGTGGGGTTTTACCGTCACGGGAATAAATAGGGGAATCGGTATGGCAGCAGAGGAGGGGGAGGCCCCCCGGCGGCCAGCCGGCGCGGCCAGGGGTGGGGCCGCGCTAGCAGGGCGCCTGGAGCCCCTGTGGCCCCACTTCTGGTCCGTGGAAGCTTCGGGTGCGTGGATTTTCCTTAATTTTCTGGGAATTTTCGGAGATACCTAAAAATCCATTTTCCTGCACACAATAAAACCATACAGGCAGCTCTGCTGAAAATAACGTCAGTCCGGGTTAGTTTAGTTCAACTCATGCAAGAATGAGGGCAAAATAATAGAAAAAGTGTTTGGAAAAGTAGATACGTTTGAGACGTATCAACCGTTGATACAACCTTTTCCACAAGCAAGCATGATCTATAGCCATATACATGATATGGAGTTATGATCCACAGAAAATGCAGCTAGATTATTTGTACTCTAGTGTAGGTGGGAGACTATTGGGAACATGCCCTAGAGGCAAATAAAATATCTTTTATTGGCATATTCCATAAGTTCATAATAATTTTTATACTGTGCTATAACTGTATTAAGCGGAAACATTAATACACGTGTGGTATAAAACAACCAGGTCCCTAGTTAACTCTAGTATACTGGTCAAATGTCAATCGGATGATCAAGGTTTCCTGATCATGAGGACATAATCGCCTTTGACAATGGGGTCGTATCATTGGGAGAATGATATGATGGACACACACCCACCAGAAGTGTTGCAATGTGATCAAGTCACATAAGTTCAACATTGCGATAACTGTAACGTAGAGACCAGATCCTTAGACCATAACGATCATACGTAATTACTGTCTATTAGGATGCCTTGATTTGCTACCCACCGCCTGACTGAAATATACTGGACATAAAGGTGTACTTCCGGTATTCCGAATATATATATGTCAATGAGTATGAAAATAGATCAAAGCGGGATTTGTCCATCCGAGTGAAGGATAGGTACTCTGGGCCCACTCGGTGATATTGCATCATAAAGTTGGAAAACGTGTGACTAGGTCACGGGGTTGCAATATCACGAGAACGAGTAAGCATGTTTGTCGGTAACGAGGATGAACTAGGTATATTGGATAACGACAATAAAACCTTGGACAAGCAAAGTATCGCAGGACAAAGGGATAATGCTCAACGTTAAACGGATCCAACAACGATGAAGTTTCGTTCGATGGAAGCGTAGGGACCATCTAGGATTGTAACCAGTTCTGATCGATGGTCATTGATCAAGAGAGTGTCTTGATCATGTATGTTGTTTCCCGGACCGTAGGGTGTCACACTGTAACAGCCCGGGATTTTCACCCAAATTAAAAAAATTGTTTGTTGCGTTATTTTGTTGATTGCGTGTATTGTTTGCAGTATTTGCTTCGCCGAATTATTAATCGGTGAATATTCTCCCCCTCTCTTTCTCGTATCGGATGTGGTACCGATATGTGCTTCGTCCCCGGATCTGGATGGAAATATCTAGATCTGGAATAGTACCGCATATCGGGCCTTACAACTTGGTATCAAAGCCTTACCGACCGTAGGATCCCTTTTCCGGCCGGATCCGGTGCCCCAAGGTCACCCCGCGCCCGATCCTGGCCATCCCTACCCTCCTCCCGCCACTAGCTGGCCCTCACCGCTGTGGGCCAGCCAGATCTGTCTGCCATGGACATGAGCAGCCCGAGCTCGACCCCCTCGGTAATTTTTAAGTCCCAGAAATTCTGTTTCAAGTGCCTTCTTGCAAAGCGTTTTCTCGTTAGCTCGTAGATCAGATTGATATGATTCTTTTTTTGGATTCGCTATGCTCTCTGTGCTCTAGATGGTAGTATAATTATTAATCATGTTTGAATGGATTGGCATGTATAAATCCTCTATTGAATTGGGCACCAGATCGTTAACTGCTGCTACTTTCTGTTAATTGTTGCTGCTATTATTTTCTTGCAACTTTGGTTGATGATTGTGTCACATCCACGAGGCATATGCTTTTGATTCTTTCTTGTATGTGTTAAGCATCATGTGTATTTCATTTATATGCATTCCTTTGCCATGTTTGCCTGTTGTAGCTATATTAATTCTTGCTACAAAGTGGTGACCTGGATAACATGTGCTGTTTTTTATGTTCAGTTGCAACTTTGATGCCTTATAGTTAGTGATCCATGCCTCATATGCTTTTGCTTCAATGTAATTAATTTCTCCTTGTTATGTGTACTTTGATGCCATGCTTTTATTTGCCATTATATGTTTGCTGTTCATATAATATCAAGCTCCCAAAGTGCAACCCTACTGTTTGCTATCACATGCCCTGTTTTTCACTAAGTCCCTAGACCAGTAGTATTTTCTTGCATTTTGCATGAGCTATAATTACCTGTTCCTGATGCTCACATACATGAAACTTTGTTGCCATGCCTTACTTGTCATGCCTACTGCAATTCCATGTCATTTTGATGCATGTTTGCATTCAGTAGCTAATTGTTTCATTGCTCCAAAGTGTGCTCCCTGATGTTAACAACATGTACCCGTAAATTGTGATGCTTGTATCTTTTTAATCGTAACTCCGTTTGAAGTGTTCTTTACATGTAAATTGACTATAATTTCATGTAGATTGTGATTGTGCTATTGTTTACTGTTGTTAACCAACCTAAAATATGATTTAGGAAGAACAGTACCAAATGCTTTAATTTTCGTGGGGTAGTTAGTGGAATGCTATGTTTAGGTTGTGCCTCACTTAAATTGACTAGCATAGATAGTTTATCTTATGCTTCACCTCTTGTCATGATTGTGTTATATGCCATCCTTGAGTCAGATGCCATGTTAATAACCTTTGGTCATGTTGTGTAGCTAAACAACTTGAACCTTTCTAAATGTTCGGTATCGTGTGTGACGAATACTCCACTTAACCTGTTAGTAACCGCTCTCGACGATAGATGCGATACCATGCGTTGTCTCATGTTGCCTTCTTGTTGATGCTTGCTCGTGATTTCTTTTTAGTAATAGATGCTTTCTCGTCGATTGCATTTTCCAGTGTTTCCTTCTTGTGTGCTTCCGCGGGTACCTCTCGGAGACGATGCGAGCTTGCGATCGACTACACCTTCGGTTTCGTCTTCTCATCAGGTAAGGGGGAGCATATATCATGCTTATAACTTTCAGCTCACTCGCGCCTAGGTTTAGGATAGAATGATTGCTTGATCCTACCACTTCATATTCATGCCTCTCAAATAAACCCAAACAACCATGTCCTCCACATCCCATCAAACCTTGTTCGGCTATGCTAATATTTTTCGCTGCTCAGCCACTGCTTCGTATGCATGCTAGGATGCTATCAACTGTTTATCCCGTTACTCCTTGGATTGGACTATCTGTCAGAACCCTCTGTTAGGTAATGTGCTAGGATCAAGTAACCTTGCATCATGTCAAATTTTCAAAGGAAATCAACTTCAAAATCCAAATGGGAGAAGGAACACCCCCCAGATGAATTAATTCAAAAAGGCCAGATAAAAATCTTCTCCAAAAATTCATGTTAGAGTTTTGAAAAGTCTTATAAATGAGTGTGATCACATATCAAGTGATGTGGGACCAACCCCATGCTCATAGATTTTTCAAATATTCAAACAGTGCCTTGGAATTAAAGAAATACCCCTATTTGAATTAAGATTCAAATTATTTGAATTTTAAAAATGTTGAAAGTTTATGAGTGGCTAGTCTATATTATTATGAAGCCACATAAAAGTTTTCAGCATTTAATAAAATGATTTGGTATTTTTACCAAAGTCAAAACAAATATACAGAAAAACAGAAAGGAAAGATTAAACAAAAAAAGGAAAAAGACTTACCTCTCGCCAGGGGCGAGGCCCACCTCTCCAGCCGGCCCAGCCCGCGAAGCCCCCCTTGTCGTCTTCTACCCCGCGCTGCCAAGCAGCACGGTGGCGCGGCGCCGACGCCGTGGACGCCACCTCGACGCCCAGGAGCTTCCAGGCCGCCCCAGGACTCCAAAGTGCGCCACGGAGACGCCCTCGACTCCCTCTCTCACTTTCCCCCATCGCCGCTTCGTCCAGAGCCCTCCCCTAGTTTTCCCCTTCTTCCCCGAGAGCGTCCGCCGTTCGTCGTCGACGAGAACCACAGCCAGCGCCGGCGAGAAGCCTGAAGGCCATGTCCATCGTGCGCGCCATCGTTGACTTCCTCTTCACGCAGCAGGCGAAGCTGTGATCTGGACTCAAGCCGCAGGAATCGAGCTCGAGCTGCCGCCGGACCCGCAAGTCGCCGTCGTCGAATTCGCCGCCACCACGACCTCCCCGACCTCCCTGACCCCTCTGCTAGCATCATGGTGAGCTCGCGGTTCGACCGAGCCATTCCTTCGTCTCCCTCCTCCTCCCTAGCTGGATCCGCCATGGACGCCGAAGCTCCTCGCCGCCATGGTCATCGTAGTCGGGCGTCCGTGACGCAAACGAGCTCGGGGGCATGTCCTTCGTCTTCACCTTGCTCCTCTGCTTCGATTGCGAGCATCCCCGGTTCAAATGGAGCACCACAGCAAGCTTTTCCCCAAGCCCGAGCCACGGCCGCCGCTAGGGCATGACGCCGACGACGCTCCGGTGAGTTCCAGCCCCCCTGGCTGGCTCCATTCGACGCGGCGTCCTTCCAGCAGCCGTTTGGTGCCTCTGGCGTGCCAAACGCGCGCCCAGGGCGCGAACCCGTGCAGCGCCGCCGCGACTCCAGTCGTCGGCGTTTAGCCACCGGCGTGTTAGCCCAAGCCCCCCCACTAATCACCTAGTTAGTGACCCCCTGGGTCACCGACCAGTGGGCCCAGTGGCTTAATTAAGCCACTGGATTAACTTAACCACGGGTTAATTAACCCCAGTCACTGACAGGGTGACCCCACATGTCAGCCCCCCCCCCCTGACGTCAGCCTGACGCATTAAATCAATTTAAATGAATTTCCAGAGATTATTTGAATTAAAAGAATTCCAGAAAATCCAGAAAATACCCCAAACTTTGGAAATTCATAGAAAATTCATATTAACTCCAAATTGGACAAATAATATATGAAAAGAGAAAATTATCTTTCCAAATATGCAACTTTCAACTCTGTTTGAGTTGAATTTAAAATGTGATCAGTAGCATTTGCTATTTGATTTAAATGGAATCAAATCAAATTCAAATCAAATATTTTTGCAACTCTATGGCAACATGCTACATTTCAATCACACATCAGAGGCATATCATACACATTTGAAGTTGATTCAAAATGATCAAACGATGTCACATTCAACTTGGCTAAGCTAAATTCAAATGTGGAGTTTGAATTTGCATTTTTAAATGCAATATACTCCACTTAAATGGAATTGCCTCACACACATCAAAACTTATACTTCAAGTTTTAAACATTCAATCATGTGCTTGAGCATTGCATTCATATTGATTGCTACTTCGTGCTTTGTTTGTCGAGTAGAGGTGGAACCGGAGCAAGAGGTCACCCCCTTCGCTGAAGATCCAGAACCCGAACCTCGTCAGCAAGGCAAGCAAACCCCCTTTGATCATGTCGATAAAATCCCACTTCCCTCTCATGCCTCGCTTATGCATTGTTTAGGATGATCACCATGATTCGTTTCTACCGCATAGATGAACCCATTCCTTTGCATGACCTATCATTTTGTCACAGTAGTAAGCAAACCACAATCCTAGCAAATGTAGGAGTTTTTTGATATCATGTGGCCCCTGCAATGTTACTGCTTATTGCATGCTTAGTATGATACCATGTTGTTACTGTGATGTGAGTCGGGATGGGAATGATCATGTTGATGATGGTAGAAAAGTGTTGGTGAATCGACCCTAATACAAGGTGAACGATGAGAGGCTGTGTAGGAGTACACGGTGGGTTGTCTTGTTGAACACCGCCCTAGTACGAGTTCTTGTGTGGTGATCCAAGATGAAGAGTACAACCACACATTGGGCTCACTGACCCCTCTCAACTTACTAACTCATCCCTTTTTATGTCCAGATGTCGCAGTAGTTCGGAGTTCTGGTAGGTTTGTGGCCTGGATGCTAAGTGAGAGAACGGCTCACCCGAGACCGGCTTATGCACCACGCACACATCGCTTGGGTCCACTTCGATAAACCGGACGGGTTCACGATAGTGGTAACCAACCCAAGTAGGCGGCTTTCTCGGACTAGATCGGCTATAAGGTAACAGTTGTGGTGAGCATCCTCGCTGGCACCCCTTGAATGGTGTCGAGATCAAAGGCGGTAAATGATGATCATGTGTGTGTAGCGGTACACCCTTGCAAGGTTAACAAAACTATTCGAATAGCCGCGTCCGCGGTTATGGACTACTTGGAAAGCTTAGCTTGATTATTAGATAACTTGAACCGGATACTTCTAAAACACACCAAGATAAGTGTGAGTGCTATGGCGTGCTTCCTCGTGGGGAAGTCGAGGAAGACACCGTAGTGGTGTATTGGTTGGTGAAAGTAGTGGACTCGTGTACGCTTCTTACCTCAAAGTCTGGTACTCGTAGTTCAGGATTAGCCAAGTCAAAGCTGGCATTTCTGCAAGTGAACCCCACCTCCCTTTACCTTGATACATGTGCATGAGTAGTATAGCTCCTATGTAAGTCTTGCTGAGTACGCCTTTGTACTCACGTTTGCTTAATCTATGTTTTAGATGACGCCACTGACCCCGAAGGTGGCTTCTTCATCGAGCTGGACGACTGAAGTTAAGATAGTCTAGTCCCAGTCAGCAGACTGGTTCCCTCGTGGAGGGCTTTGTGTTTAAATAAGGCTTCTTAAGCCATTTGTTAAACTTGTCTGTACTCAGACATAATTTGCTTCCGCCTGTGTTGTAATGTTGGATCACATGTATGTGATCTCTGTGTGTACTCTATAAGAGTTATAAATAAAATGTACACTTTGTAGAGAATTGCAATGGTACCTGCTGTTCATACAAGGCATGTGTGCTGCGTGTATGTTTATAACATGCATGTCTTCGTATGGGTTTTCGAGACCTTAGTTGTGTTCTGGCTGGCGGTCTTTCATACACCAAGTGGCCCTTAGATGTGCGCAGCTTGGGGCATCGCGATGCGATTGCTCGAGACTCCGTCTCGTGCACACTTTGTGGTATGATCGAGCCCGCCCTAGACCCCGACTAAGTGATCGGGCTGGAGTAAGTCTATGTAAGAGTTATGAGATAGTCGATAGTATGGTTGAGGCGACTTGTCTGTGAATATGGGAGTTCACCACCCATATCATTAGACTTGTGTGCGGACGATGAGGACCCATCTCAGTTGATCATCCGGCCTGGATGGGATGCCCCTCACGTACGATGCTTTCCGAGAACATTTTGTGCTTGGCCTTGTCTGCTTAGACAAGTGGGTACGGTTCTCGGCTCTCCATATGACTATGCCTTAACTGGACTTGCATATGCTAACCCCGGGTCCCGACTGACTTGGTATCAGAGCAGGACTGACTGTAGGACTAGTAGCCTTGGCCGAAGTCGAGTCTAGCATTCTATAGTTATATAGTTACTCTGGGTATATAAGGGAACAACGTAAGGCTTCTTTTTTTTCTCCTTACCCCCTTCGTTCTGAGGACTGAGTCACCCTCATCTTATTCTACGGGAAGATAGGACTAGGGTCTCCTCTGTCTGATTAGAACATCTCGTTGTTTGCTTCCTTGTAGCCGTAGGAAAGTTGTGATCGGTCTGTTAGAGTGGTTATGCTCCCTGTTTTGTTACATCGTATGTAAGTGTTGTTTCCATGTTGTAAGAAATTGTCTTTTTCTTGCAATTACAGCCGTTATGCTGTCCGAGTCATTCCAGGTTTATCTCATAATCTGATGCATTTGCAAACTCCTTTCTGTTTCAGATGGCAGATCTTCCCCCTCGGCAGATTGTTCGTTTGACCAGGTGCCTCGGTGTGCGTGGCCATCCCGCCACGTTGATCGAGATGATGTCCTATGTGGGATATCGATGGTACCCTGAGTACACCATCGAGGAGCAGTTCCACGACTTCAACCAGACGCAGTTCCACTGCATCGTCAGGATCTACCCGCACCACGTTGGAGTCACCCAGCCTATCCATTTTGGACATGGCATTGGCATTAACGAGAACATGGCTGTGCAGGATGCTGCATACTCATGTATGACACTACTGAGAGAGGAGCGCACTTTGCTGAGAGAGACCTCTTTCCGCTATATCCCTGCTGCACTTCCAGGAGAAGAGGGATATTACACCGGACTCTACTCAGATCACTCTGCAGAGGATCCAGCACTTCAGGTGACTGCTAGGTTTGCTAGTGATCGAGATCGTGATGCACGCGCTCTCCTTTTCGAGCTCCACGCCACCCGTGTTCGTCTGTATCGAGCACTGACACTCTTGGCACCCTTTGTGAGCGTTGGATCAGTTGAGCATGATGCTATCTATCCAGTGAGGACTCAGATGCCTTCTCGAGTTGCTTGGCCCGAGATTGGAGGCATTTTTCCACCCCGTGGTCCTTTGCTTCCACCCTACGCCGGACCTAGGCCCCATCCTTGCCCAAATGGATATCAGGGTCCACAGGCCTCCGTGTTTTCCGATGGTCACCTTCAGCTACCGGGATACACGGGTAACTTTTACGAGGACTACTATGGAGATGGAGATGAGTGAGACCGCCTGTGGTCTTACTTAGTGAGGATGTAGTAGTATCTTAGTGTATTGTACGCAAGGGTCTAAGTTCCAGAGGCTTAGATAAATAATGTATAGGAAGTCAGAGTGCCTCTGAAGGATGTATCATCTTCATCACGTTTGTATTAGCTTGGTGCTTGTACTAAAACGATGTATGGTTTGTATGACAGCTTGTGAATATATGGCTTGTATGCTTTTATCACCATGTTGTCAAGATGATTACTTCCTTTGCTCTGTAATCCTTCCAGTACTTCAATACCTTGTTCAGACTCTTCAAATCAACTCTGTTTGACTTTGGTTTTTCACCTTCAGGATGTCTCAAGGAACCCGTGGCCAGGTTGGTCGTAACCAGGGTCGTGGGAATGATCAGGAGGAAGGCAACCTTCCACCCCCACCCACGATGGCTCAGGTTCTAATGGAGGTTGAGAGGAACCGCCGAGACTCTCACCACCTGTTGGAAGTCATTGCACGCAACACCACTCAGCAACGCAACGAGTTGGTGTCCCTGAATGACTTCATCCGACTTCATCCCCCGGTTTTCAGTTACTCCACCGAGCCCCTTGACGCCGATGACTGGCTCCGCAGCATCGAGAGGAAGCTCCAAGCAGGCCGTGTTGCAACTGGTGACAAGGTCAGCTATGCCACCTATCACCTCGAAGGTGCAGCTAGTTCTTGGTGGGACAATTTTCTAAATATGCGACCCGTTGGACCACCTGCATCTTGGGAGGAATTCTGCACCTCTTTCCGCGAGCACCACATTCCCAAGGGTTTTATGGACCGCAAGCGTGAGGAGTTCTGCAACCTCACTCAAGGCAGAAGGACCGTTGATGAGTTTAGTCACGAGTTCAACCGACTGGCTCGTTATGCTACCGAAGAAGTCTCCACCGACTCCAAGAAACAAGAGAGGTTCCGTCGTGGCCTCAACACCGGACTTCGTCGTGAGCTCAATCTTCATGACTTTGCCACATTCCAGGTCCTTGTCAACAAGGCCATCAAAGCCGAGGACATGAACACCCCCAACGATTTTCGCAAACACCCTAGAGATGATAGTTCATCCAGTTCTGGCTCCCAGAAGCGCAAGATCTGGATTCCAAACAGCATGTTCCGCCAGAACAACCCACCGAGGCCATCCTAAGTGGCACCTCGTCCACCAACACAGTTCCACCCAGTTCCACCAAACAACCCAGCTCCACGAACTGTTTTCGGAGCCTGTTACAAATGTGGTCAGGCAGGCCACTACTCTCGTGAGTGTCCCCAGAACCAGATCCAGCATCAGAATGCTCCACCACGTGCCGGAGGCAACAACAGCAACAATGGTCGTGGCAAGCCACCCCAGAAGGTCTTCACCGCCAAACCCGCTCCTCCCGCCACTCGTGGACGTCTGAACCAGATCGCCGCCGAAGAGACTAACGACACCACTGACGTCATTCTTGGTACACTCCCAGTCAATTTTGTTCCTACTTCCGTTCTTTTCGACCCAGGAGCATCTCATTCATTCATGTCGGAAAGTTATGCACTTCGTCATGAGTTACCCTTTGTTGAATTGTCCACCCCGATGGTTATTCAAACTCCAGGGTCAAGATGGCAAACTAATAGAGTGAGCCATGGTAATCAAATTGCAATTGAAGGTTTAGTATTCCTTGCTTCACTCATAGCCCTCAAGTCTTCAGACATTGATGTCATCCTTGGCATGGATTGGCTATCAAGACAGAATGCCTACCTGGATTGCAGAAGCAAATCCGTGAAACTCACCCACCCTTCAGGCCAAACCGTCAGCTATACCTCACCCAGAACAAGAACCCAAGTGCATTCCTTGAATGTACTTCCCCTTCCCGAACTTGAAGATATTCCGGTGGTTCGTGACTTCCCGGATGTCTTTCCTGAAGAGCTGCCGGGCATGCCACCCGACAGGTGTGTAGAGTTTATAGTGGATCTTGTTCCCGGAACCGCACCAATTTCAAAACGCCCATATAAAATGGCCCCACATGAGTTAGCTGAGCTAAAAACCCAACTTGATGCTTCGTTGGCAAAAGGCTTCATCCGCCCTAGCTCATCGCCATGGGGTTGCCCCGTTCTGTTCGTAAAGAAGAAAGATGGAACAGAAAGGATGTGCGTAGACTATCGCCCGCTAAATTTAGCGACGATAAAGAACAAGTACCCATTGCCCAGGATCAATGATCTTTATGATCAACTTGCAGGATCCTCTGTCTTCTCCAAGATGGATTTGAGATTAGGTTATCATCAGATCAGAATTCGAAACGAGGACATTCCCAAAACGGATTTTACTACTCGTTATGGTCTTTACGAGTACACCGTCATGTCCTTTGGTTTAACCAATGCCCCCGCCACATTCTCACGCTTGATGAATTCGATCTTCATGAAGTACCTAGATAAATTTGTTGTGGTTTATCTTGATGATATTCTCATCTACTCGAAGAACGAAGAAGATCATGCCGAACACTTAAGGCTGGTATTGATGAAGCTTAGAGAGCATCGCCTGTACGCTAAATTCTCCAAGTGTGAATTCTGGCTACCAGAAGTGACCTACTTAGGCCACGTGATTTCTGCAAAAGGCATTGCTGTGAATCCCGAGAGAGTTCAGGCCGTCCTTGACTGGACTCCACCTGAATCGGTTAAGCAAGTTAGGAGTTTTCTTGGCCTAGCCAGCTATTGCCGTCGCTTTGTCGAGAACTTTTCTAAAGTTGCAAAGCCTCTAACTGAACTCCTCAAGAAAGATAAGAAATTCTTATGGACTCCCAAGTGCGAGGAAAGCTTTCAAGAGCTAAAAAGAAGATTGACTTCTGCACCGTACTTGCACCTCCAGACACCAAAAAGGATTTCGAGATCTATTGTGACGCATCACGGCAAGGGTTAGGATGCATACTTCTGCAAGATCGACATGTGGTAGCTTATGCTTCACGCCAGTTGCGGCCACATGAAGAGAACTATCCTACCCATGACCTTGAACTCGCTGCTGTAGTTCATGCCCTAACGACTTGGCGACATTACCTCCTTGGTAATCGTTGTGAGATTTATTCAGACCACCAAAGCCTCAAATACATTTTCACCCAGCCAGATCTTAATCTCAGGCAAAGACACTGGATTGAGTTGATAAAAGATTACGACGTAGGAATTTCTTACACCCCGGGCAAAGCCAATGTCATGGCTGATGCACTAAGTCGTAAGTCGTACTGTAACAACCTCATGTTACAGCAGTATCAACCACTTCTTCATGAGGACTTTCGCAAGCTCAACCTTGAAATTGTCCCTCATGGCTATCTTTCTACCTTGGTGGCGAAACCAACTCTTGAGGATCAAATTATAGTTGCCCAAAGGCGTGCACGAGGTGTTCGCCGGATCAAGGAGAACATTGCTAGCGGAGTTGCTAAATGTTTCTCCACAGATAGCAAGGGAACGGTATTCTTTGAAAATCGTTTGGTAGTACCTAAGAATAAGGAACTAAGGCAACTCATCCTCAAAGAATCCCATGACACACCCCTCTCAATTCATCCCGGTAGCACAAAAATGTACCGAGATCTACGCCAGAGATTTTGGTGGACTAGGATGAAGAGAGACATTGCTCGTTTTGTTGCTGAATGTGATGTTTGTCGTCGCATTAAGGCAGAACATCAAAGACCTGCTGGTACACTTCAACCTTTGTCTATTCCCGAGTGGAAATGGGACAAAGTCGGTATGGATTTCATCACCGGCTTTCCAAGAACCCAGAAAGGAAACAATGCCATCTTCGTTGTCATAGATAGGCTTTCCAAATTTGCTCACTTCCTTCCGGTTCGCGAGTCTATAACTGCTAGCCAGTTAGCGGACTTGTACATCTCCAGGATTGTATCCCTTCACGGTGTTCCTTTGGAAATCAATTCTGATCGTGGTAGCCTTTTTACCTCTAGATTTTGGGGAAGCTTTCAGAATGCTATGGGAACTCATCTCTCCTTTAGTACGGCTTTCCATCCTCAGTCTAGCGGTCAAGTCGAAAGGGTTAACCAAATTCTTGAAGACATGCTCAGAGCTTGCGTTATCTCATTCGGAAAGAATTGGGAGAAGTCTCTTCCATTTGCCGAATTTGCTTATAACAATAGTTTTCAATCTAGTCTGAACATGGCTCCTTTTGAGCTCCTATATGGACGACGATGTCGAACACCTTTAAACTGGTCAGAAACCGGTGAAAGACAATTCTTTGGACCGGATATGATCAAGGAAGCAGAAGAGCAAGTTCGCATTGTTCGTGATCAATTGAAAGCAGCCCAGTCTCGTCAGAAAAGCTACTATGATCGTCATCATAGGAAAGAGAGCTACAATATGGATGAGAAGGCTTACCTTCGGGTTACTCCTCTGAAGGGAACCCAACGTTTCGGTATCAAAGGCAAGTTGGCCCCACGTTACATCGGACCTTTCCGCATTATTGCTAAACGTGGAGAAGTTGCCTACCGACTTGAACTACCTCCGCACCTCTCCCGAGTACATGATGTATTCCATGTGTCCCAACTCAGGCGTTGCTTCAAGGACCCCATCCGCGAAGTCGACCATGAAACGCTTGATCTCCAAGATGTACTTTCTTATCGAGAATACCCCGTTCGTGTTCTTGATTCCGCAGAGCATGTCACTCGTCGTCAGAAGATTAGGTTTCTGAAACTGAAATGGTCACACCACTCCGAAAGAGAAGCTACGTGGGAAAGAGAAGACCGTCTCAGTGCCGAGTACCCCACCTTCCTCCCGCAGACTTCTGAATCTCGGGACGAGATTCTGTTGAGTGGGGGCGAGTTGTCAGAACCCTCTGTTAGGTAATGTGCTAGGATCAAGTAACCTTGCATCATGTCAAATTTTCAAAGGAAATCAACTTCAAAATCCAAATGGGAGAAGGAACACCCCCCAGATGAATTAATTCAAAAAGGCCAGATAAAAATCTTCTCCAAAAATTCATGTTAGAGTTTTGAAAAGTCTTATAAATGAGTGTGATCACATATCAAGTGATGTGGGACCCACCCCATGCTCATAGATTTTTGAAATATTCAAACAGTGCCTTGGAATTAAAGAAATACCCCTATTTGAATTAAGATTCAAATTATTTGAATTTTAAAAATGTTGAAAGTTTATGAGTGGCTAGTCTATATTATTATGAAGCCACATAAAAGTTTTCAGCATTTAATAAAATGATTTGGTATTTTTACCAAAGTCAAAACAAATATACAGAAAAACAGAAAGGAAAGATTAAACAGAAAAAGGAAAAAGACTTACCTCTCGCCAGGGGCGAGGCCCACCTCTCCAGCCGGCCCAGCCCGCGAAGCCCCCCTTGTCGTCTTCTACCCCGCGCTGCCAAGCAGCACAGTGGCGCGACGCCGACGCCATGGACGCCACCTCGACGCCCAGGAGCTTCCAGGCCGCCCCAGGACTCCAAAGTGCGCACGGAGACGCCCTCGACTCCCTCTCTCACTTTCCCCCATTGCCGCTTCGTCCAGAGCCCTCCCCTAATTTTCCCCTTCTTCCCCGAGAGCGTCCGCCGTTCGTCGTCGACGAGAACCGCAGCTAGCGCCGGCGAGAAGCCTGAAGGCCATGTCCATCGTGCGCGCCATCGTCGACTTCCTCTTCACGCAGCAGGCGAAGCTGTGATCTGGACTCAAGCCGCAGGAATCGAGCTCGAGCTGCCGCCGGACCCGCAAGTCGCCGTCGTCGAATTCGCCGCCACCACTTCCTCCCCGACCTCCCTGACACCTCTGCTAGCATCACGGTGAGCTCGCGGTTCGACCGAGCCATTCCTTCGTCTCCCTCCTCCTCCCTAGCTGGATCCGCCATGGACGCCGAAGCTCCTCGCCGCCATGGTCATCGTAGTCGAGCGTCCGTGACGCAAACGAGCCCGGGGGCATGTCCTTCGTCTTCACCTTGCTCCTCTGCTTCGATTGCGAGCATCCCCGGTTCAAATGGAGCACCACAGCAAGCTTTGCCCCAAGCCCGAGCCACGGCCGCCGCTAGGGCTTGACGCTAACGACGCTCCGGTGAGTTCCAGCCCCCCTGGTTGGCTCCATTCGACGCGGCGTCCTTCCAGCAGCCGTTTGGGGCCTCTGGCGTGCCAAACGCGCGACCAGGGCGCGAACCCGTGCAGCGCCGCTGCGACTCCAGTCGCCGGCGTTTAGCCGCCGGCGTGTTAGCCCAAGCCCCCCCACTAATCACCTAGTTAGTGACCCCCTAGATCACTGACCAGTGGGCCCAGTGGCTTAATTAAGCCACTGGATTAACTTAACCACGGGTTAATTAACCCCAGTCACTGACAGGGTGACCCCACATGTCAGCCCCCCCCCCTGACGTCAGCCTGACGCATTAAATCAATTTAAATGAATTTCCAGAGATTATTTGAATTAAAATAATTCCAGAAAATCCAGAAAATACCCCAAACTTTGGAAATTCATAGAAAATTCATATTAACTCCAAATTGGACAAATAATATATGAAAAATGACCAGGAGAAAATTATCTTTCCAAATATGCAACTTTCAACTCTGTTTGAGTTGAATTTAAAATGTGATCAGTAGCATTTGCTATTTGATTTAAATGGAATCAAATCAAATTCAAATCAAATATTGTTGCAACTTGAACTATGGCAACATGCTACATTTCAATCACACATCAGAGGCATATCATACACATTTGAAGTTGATTCAAAATGATCAAACGATGTCACATTCAACTTGGCTAAGCTAAATTCAAATGTGGAGTTTGAATTTTCATTTTAAAATGCAATATACTCCACTTAAATGGAATTGCCTCACACACATCAAAACTTATACTTCAAGTTTTAAACATTCAATCATGTGCTTGAGCATTGCATTGATATTGATTGCTACTTCGTCCTTTGTTTGTCGAGTAGAGGTGGAACCGGAGCAAGAGGTCACCCCCTTCGCTGAAGATCCAGAACCCGAACCTCGTTAGCAAGGCAAGCAAACCCCCTTTGATCATGTCGATAAAATCCCACTTCCCTCTCATGCCTCGCTTATGCATTGTTTAGGATGATCACCATGATTCGTTTCTACCGCATAGATGAACCCATTCCTTTGCATGACCTATCATTTTGTCACAGTAGTAAGCAAACCACAATCCTAGGAAATGTAGGAGTTGTTTGATATCATGTGGCCTCTGCAATGTTACTGCTTATTGCATGCTTAGTATGATACCATGTTATTACTGTGATGTGAGTCGGGATGGGAATGATCATGTTGATGATGGTAGAAAAGTGTTGGTGAATCGACCCTAATACAAGGTGAACGATGAGAGGCTGTGTAGGAGTACACGGTGGGTTGTCTTGTTGAACACCGCCCTAGTACGAGTTCTTGTGTGGTGATCCAAGATGAAGAGTACAACCACACATTGGGATCACTGACCCCTCTCAACTTACTAACTCATCCCTTTCGATGTCCAGATGTCGCAGTAGTTCGGAGTTCTGGTAGGCTTGTGGCCTGGATGCTAAGTGAGAGAACGGCTCACCCGAGACCGGCTTATGCACCACGCACACATCGCTTGGGTCCACTTCGATAAACCGGCCGGGTTCACGATAGTGGTAACCAACCCAAGTAGGCGGCTTTCTCGGACTAGATCGGCTATGAGGTAACAGTTGTGGTGAGCATCCTCGCTGGCACCCCTTGAATGGTGTCGAGATCAACGGCGGTAAATGATGATCATGTGTGTGTAGCGGTACACCCTTGCAAGGTTAACAAAACTATTCGAATAGTCGCGTCTGCGGTTATGGACTACTTGGAAAGCTTAGCTTGATTATTAGATAACTTGAACCGGATACTTCTAAAACACACCAAGATAAGTGTGAGTGCTATGGCGTGCTTCCTCGTGGGGAAGTCGAGGAAGACACCGTAGTGGTGTATTGGTTGGTGAAAGTAGTGGACTCGTGTACGCTTCTTACCTCAAAGTCTGGTACTCGTAGTTCAGGATTAGCCAAGTCAAAGCTGGCATTTCGGCAAGTGAACCCCACCTCCCTTTACCTTGATACATGTGCATGAGTAGTATAGCTCCTATGTAAGTCTTGCTGAGTACGCCTTTGTACTCACGTTTGCTTAATCTATGTTTTAGATGACGCCACTGACCCCGAAGGTGGCTTCTTCATCGAGCTGGACGACTGAAGTTAAGCTAGTCTAGTCCCAGTCAGCAGACTGGTTCCCTCGTGGAGGGCTTTGTGTTTAAATAAGGCTTCTTAAGCCATTTGTTAAACTTGTCTGTACTCAGACATAGTTTGCTTCCGCCTGTGTTGTAATGTTGGATCACATGTATGTGATCTCTGTGTGTACTCTATAAGAGTTATAAATAAAATGTACACTTTGTAGAGAATTGCAATGGTACCTACTGTTCATACAAGGCATGTGTGCTGCGTGTATGTTTATAACATGCATGTCTTCGTATGGGTTTTCGAGACCTTAGTTGTGTTCTGGCTGGCGGTCTTTCATACACCAAGTGGCCCTTAGATGTGCGCAGCTTGGGGCATCGCGATGCGATTGCTCGAGACTCCGTCTCGTGCACACTTTGTGGTATGATCGAGCCCGCCCTAGACCCCGACTAAGTGATCGGGCTGGAGTAAGTCTATGTAAGAGTTATGAGATAGTCGATAGTATGGTTGAGGCGACTTGTCTGTGAATATGGGAGTTCACCACCCATATCATTAGACTTGTGTGCGGACGATGAGGACCCATCTCAGTTGATCATCCGGCCTGGATGGGATGCCCCTCATGTACGATGCTTTCCGAGAACGTTCTGTGCTTGGCCTTGTCTGCTTAGACAAGTGGGTACGGTTCTCGGCTCTCCATATGACTATGCCTTAACTGGACTTGCATATGCTAACCCCGGGTCCCGACACTATCACACTATTATATTTATTGTGGATGATGTGATTATTATAATGTTGACTATACTCGACGAAGGATGGAAGGTCTAGGCTATCCCGCCCCCATGCTTTGTTCCATTCGAGTCACATAGGCCCCGAGGTCCGGGTATTGTGTCTCTTGACGAGTGTGCCTAACCGTGTGTGGGATTTTATGGGGTCCCCTTTTCTTACCTACCTAGCTTCAATTAGTTCTAGTGGTGGCCTGAGCTGATTTACTATTTGCAACCGTGTGTGTGCTTGGTTGGTACCCCAGCAGTTTTCAAAAAAAAATCGGGCCAGCGGGGCATGGTTCCCTTGTTGGTCCACCTGATCAGCTAGGACCCGGCCTCATGTGAGAATTTATCGGCAATCCGACCTGCGTCATACGAAAGAGTCCGATCCGAGAGCGTGGCCGGTTCTTGGGTTGGGTGTCGACTCCCCGGGGGCCAACCGGAATTGTGCATTGTTAGATAGAGGGATTATGACGTCCGGTTCTCTTGGAACAATTCTTCAATGAGTGTCTTTAACGGGCCTGAATGAGAGAGCTTGGCGTACGTGCGGAGCCTTGTGATGGGCAGTTGGTACACCCCTGCAGGGTTAAATCTTTTCAAGAAGCCGTGTCCACGGTTATGGACGACTTGATATCTACTCCTTGTTCATAGACAACAACAACTGAGATAATCTTAATAACTTGATCAACGTGTGTGTGCCTTGACTGCTTCTTCTTCGTCGGGATGCGAAGGGGAGGACAAGGATAGGATAGGTGTTATGTTTGCGTAAGTAGATGGTAGCAAAACTTGTTGGAGGCGATACCTCATCGAATGCTTGGTTCTCATCTTACTCTAAATAGATCATTAGCCACTTATATAATGCTAGTGCGTCTGCAACCTCAACCACTACCCCCATCTTACCGTGAGAAGTTAGTTACAAGACTTGTTGATATAGCTCACCCCTTATTTTCTCTTTTACTCACGTTATGCAACGATCTTGGATATTAGAGGAGCTCGACGATCCTTCTTCTGGACGCCTTCGTGGGGACTCGACGACGACTAGTTAGGCGGATCCCGGCGGAGAGCTTGGACCCATGTGGTTACGGGAATTGTGTGTTTTACTTTTTCCACTAGGCATTTGATTGTAGTCTGTACTCAGACATGTATCTTCCGCTGATGTATTGTATTAAGGCAGTTGTATGCCGATTGTATGAGATGTTGTATCCTTGTAGCTGTAATGTTGTGATATCATGTTGGAAATCCGGGGCATATGGCATTGTCATATGTCGCGGTGGGACCGATATGTGCTTCGTCCCCGGATCTGGATGGAAACATCTAGATCTGGAACAGTACCGCATATCGGGCCTTGCAAACCTTTTCTGGCCAAAGTCGAGTCTAGACAAAAAATATTTTGTAGTTACTAAATTAGTTATCGGAGAGTAGGCATATTTTTAGTCCTTACCTTTGCTCCGGTCAGAAAAAGTGACGTAAGTGTTTTATTCTCGCCGTATCCCCTTCAAACTCTAGGATCTCGAGTAAGTGCAGTTTCGGAACCGTTACAATGCTTTGTTTGCAGTGTATTGTCTCGATTCCGATCTCAGGTTTGGTAATTCCTGTAGTACCTTTAGCTCTCCGACTCCGGATAACATCTTGGTCGTCTATTGACTTCAGTCCTCTTGCCAAGTATCCTCACGATTTCAGTCAGAATACTTCCCCTTGATCGTCGCTTTCAACTATCGTTCTTTCTTTTCGTCTCTCAATGGTTCCGTTCTTCGACGTCGCCATCTCTCTGCAGAAAGTTTCTCGACGAAAGGTCATCGTCGACATGGAGAAGAGTCCCTTGTTGGTGGTGTTGAAGATTGTCGACTCTCTTTTCTCTCCCCCCTCTCCCCCGGATCGTCCAGGATCTCGGGACGAGATCCCTTGTTGGTGGTGTTGTATTGTAACAGCCCGATATTTTCACCCAAATTAAAAAATTTGTTTGTTGCGTTATTTTGTTGATTGCCTGTATTGTTTGCAGTATTTACTTCGCCGAATTATTAATCGGTGAATATTCTCCCCCTCTCTTTCTCGTATCGGATGTGGGACCGATATGTGCTTTGTCCCCGAATCTGGATGGAAATATCTATATCTAGAACAGTACCGCATATCGGGCCTTACACACACTTAAGGGTATTCAACGCATTAAGGATAGATTCAGGATCGCCGGAGAAATAAGAGAGAACACCAGAATTGTCTCCGGTGGAGGCCAGAAATTGTTCTGGGAATTTTGGAAGGTTCAAAATGTTATTTAATAATGTTTAAATATGTTTTATTATTTAATTATCTGAATTAAATATTAAAACATAATTAAATATAATTAATAAAGGAAGAAAAGGCATATGGGCCTAAAAAGGCCCATTAAGGGAAGGAGGAGCCTCCCCCTTGGGCCACGCGCCAAGGGAGGGGCCCACTCCCGCTTGGCCGTCGCACCACTCCCCCTTGGTGGGATTAGTCCCACCTCGAGGAGGGATGGAGGTTTCCCCCCTCCTTGGCCTATATAAGGAGGGGTAGGGGTTCCCTTTTTTCACAACTATTAAGTTCTCTCTTCCTCCTTTCTCCTTCCTCGAGTGGACTCCCCTTGTTTGGAGTCTACACTTGGTTGGGGATTTCTCCATCATACGCACGCTGTCGTGCTGCTGGAATCGGGATCCGAATCCATCTTCTTTCCGCTGCTCTTCTGGTTCGGAGCCCGGAGGGACGTCGGGTACACCGTATGTGTGTAATCCCGTGAGGCACTACACTTGTGGTGCTACTTCATCGCCGTGTCCGTGTCGCGGCGTCTTCATCGAAAAAATTCTGACGGGGACGCAATCCCATAGTCGATCTCGAGGACCGGGTGGCTATCAGAATCATCGTGGAGCTGCGCGGCATCCGAGATTGTCGGTACGAGTAAGGCAACCACGTTCACGTGGGAACGTTTCCCTCTTAACGGACTACATACTGGTATGTAACCTATTCCACCATTACTTGCATCGCCATAGCATATGTCTTGGGATTGGGTATCATAGGTTATGAAAAAAATTATGTTTTCTCCCCCGAACCCCAATAGTCTTTTGGTTCTCTCGATCTTGGAAGCGCGGCGACGGCGGAACAAAGAGGAAGTTTGTGATTTCTCGTAGACCAAACGTGAATGAGGGTTTGTTTGTTGTATTATCTTTCGATCTGGGCGCACTCATGCCAGTTCCTCCTCGTATTATGGGTTGGCAGATTAGACATGCAATCCCGGGGTAAAACTTGTCGAACTTAAGAAGATCATGAATTACCTACTACTTCCTCATGAGCTAAACAAGAGGCAGAAAACAGAAGATTTTGAACATTTAAGGATAACACATAAATTCTATACTTTTAGGAGTGCTAGGTAAATACCACGAATAGGAAGGTATGGTGGACTCATATGGAGGATATTGGTTTCAGGGTATGGATGCACAACTAGAAATCTGCTAGGCAAAGAATTTGGCTAGCAAAGGATTTGAGAGAACAGACAATTGATGCTAACTTAGATACAAAACATATAAAGCATAAACATTAAGTTTGGCATAATACATCAAGTTGTCTTCCTTGTCAACATAACACTTCAAGCATAATAACATAAAGGTTTTGGCTATGTCTCTACTTGAGAAAACATGCATGTTGTCATGACCAAAGTTATGATTGCCAAAATTAAATAAAGTTTTCAAAGCCATATCTGATATAAGGTCAATACTCCTCATAAGAATCATCATAAGGCCGATTGCGTGAACAGAATACCGAGTGCAGTGAAGGAATCAATAGACTTCTCATTAATATTCCATCATAGACGACTCCACACTCACGGATACAAGATTATCCACAAAGGAGTGATAGACCTCAATGCAAACGCCTATTTCATATAATAACTTCCTTATACATGATACGACTCTACTTGACTCGAAAAGACTAAGATAAAGATCAAGATACTGGGCACTCCCCCAAGCTTGGAACAAGCTAAGGGGATGCCATTACCCGAAGAGATCTACTCCTCATTCCTGTTGCTGTTGTTGTTCACGCAGTCCTGTACAAAGCGCTTCCACGGGAGAGGTTCTCCGGTCTCATGAGAGGATTCAGTATCCAAGATCCTGCTTCCAGCACCTAAACCCATGCGCATAAACTTTAGTTCATACTCATAGTTCTTGTTGTGCAGATCAGAAATCTTCCCTTGGATCTCATCATTATTTCTTCTGTTGCAGTGATGCTTGACCACATCCCCCTCATCTCCTTCTTGTAGAATGTCTTCATCTCGTTGATGAGGTCGAAGTTGGATTCAACACCCCGCTCAACCATCTTCTTGTACTTGAAGACTTCTTGCTCCACTTCTTCTAGACTGGCCTCGATGCTCCCCTCCTTGGTAGGCTCCTTTAGATCTTCTTGGTGAAGAACACCATCCTCCAACCGGACAGTTTGAGGGTGCTTCTTCACCTGAGCGAGGTAAGGGTTGATGACGTTGACGACGAACTTGTCCTTGGGGGAAATTGGGGAAGCCATGGAACCTAGGTCTAGCTAAAAGATTTCCTGGAAGAAACAACTCGAGAAGAAAACACACGAAATCGCGAGATACGGTGCCGGGACGATCCGGGAAAATATATAGCAAAAATTTCTGCAACAAAAGGAAGGTAACGAGGCAAAGTGGAGTCGGAGGCGGACTCCAGGATGCCCAGGCGGCCACCCGGCGCGGCCAGGAGGTAGGCTACGCCAGGGGGCGCCTGGGGCCCCTGGAGCTCCTCTCCGGCTCCAATTAGGCTCCGAATTTTCTATATTTTGCAAAAACTTGTAATATGGAACGTTTATGGTAGTTCATGATGTTTCCTTACCGTAATACATACCTTTTCTTATTCTTCTTTTACTGGTGTCTGAAAACGGGCTGCAACATATTCTTCATGAGTTGTTGTGTGTATTAAATTCACGTCAACATTGACGGGGTCTCCCACCATGTAATGCTTGAGTCTTTGCCCATTCACAACTTGAGGTTTGGTGCCATCAAAATTGTTAATCTTGATTGCACCGGAGCGGTGTACTTCTTCGATATGAAATGGTCCTTCCCATCTGGAAAGTAGTTTACCTGGAGAAAACCTGAAACGAGATCTAAACAACAAAACTTTATCACCAACATTAAATTCACGTTTTAGAATCCTTCTATCATGCCACTTCTTTACCTTTTCCTTAAACATTTTAGCACTCTCGTAAGCTTCACTTCTCCCCTCATCTAGAGAAGTCAAGTTCATGATACACTTTTCACCAGCTAGTTTCAGATCAGCATTAAGCTCTCTAAGAGCCCAGAAAGCTTTGTGTTCTAACTCTATTGGAAAATGGCAAGCCATGCCATAGACCATTGGGAGACATGCCCATGGGGTTTTTTGTAAGTAGTTCTATACGACCACAAAGCATCTCCTAACTTCTTATGCATAGCCTTATGTGCGGTCCTCTCACTGGCGTGATGTCCTCTATAGGGACTGTCGTGACATTGCTTGAGAATTTCCTTCTGCTCGTGCTCTGGTATGCATCTTCTCACGATCCCGTCCGGAACTTCTTTGAAAATATGAGGGTCATCCCAAAAGTAATGCCTCAAACCATGGAAGAACTTCTTCCTTTGCTGAAATGTTAAACCTGGAGGCAAATACTTTGCCACGATAAATTAGCATAATCTGCAAACCAAGGATCGGAAAGAGATTGTACTTTTACAATGGCAAGTTGTTCGTATGGAAAACTGTCGTTGAGTGGAATGGGGTCATGCATTATATCTTACATCCTTGAAAGATTGTCCGCCACTGGATTGTCTTCTCCTTTTCTATCAACAATCTGTAAATCAAACTCTTGAAGGAGTACCCACCCGATGAGCCTTGGTTTGGCATCCTTCTTCGCCATAAGATACTTAAGGGCAGCATGGTCAGTATGAATAATGACTTTTGAATCAACAATATAAGGTCTAAACTTATCACAAGCAAACACTACTGCTAAGAATTCCTTCTCAGTAGTGGCATAATTCTTTTGAGCACTATCAAGGGTTTTGCTAGCATAATGTATAACATTCAATTTCTTATCAACCCTTTGTCCTAAAATAGCTCCAACAGCATAATCACTAGCATCACAGATAATTTCAAAGGGCAATTTCCAGTCAGGTGGTTGTACTATAGGAGCGGTTATCAAAGCTTTCTTAAGAACTTTGAAAGCCTCCTTACAATCTTCATCAAATAAAAAAGGAACATCCTTCTGGAGAAGATTAGTGAGGGGTCTCGAGGTCTTAGAAAAGTCTTTAATAGATCTTCTATAGAAACAAGCATGACCGAGAAAACTACGAATACCTTTAATGTCCCTTGGATAGGGAATCCTTTCAATAGCTTCAATCTTCGCCTTGTCCACTTCAATTCCCCTCTCGGAAATCTTCTGACCAAGAACGATCCCTTCGTTAACCATGAAGTGGCACTTTTCCCAGTTTAGAACTAAATTTGTATCCTCGCATCTCTGCAAAACTTTATTAAGATTGTGGAGACAGTGGTCAAAGGAAGTTACATAGACGGAGAAATCTTCCCTGAAGACTTCCACAATATCCTCACAGAAACCATGAAAAATAGCAGACATATATCTTTGAAAAGTAGCAGGTGCATTGCATAAACAAAAAGGCATACGCCTGTAAGCATAAGTACCGTAGGGACATGTGAAAGTGGTCTTCTCTTGATTGGCAGTGTTAACATGAATTTGAGAGAAGCCGGAGTACCCGTCAAGATAGCAAAAGTGGGTGTTTTTAGACAACCTCTCAAGCATCTGATCTATAAAGGGCGGCGGGTAGTGGTCCTTCCTGGTTGCCTTGTTCTACTTCCTGTAATCAATACACATTCTATATCCAATAACAACTCTTTGAGGTATTAGTTCATTTTTATCATTAGGAACAACAGTCATACCTCCTTTCTTAGGAACACAATGAACGGGACTTACCCACCTACTATCAGCTATAGGATAGATAATACCTGCGGCTAGAAGCTTGAGAATATCAATCCTAACGACGTCCTTCATCCTTGGGTTCTGCCGTCGTTCATGATCAACGACGGTCTTAGCATCGGGCTCGAGATTGATAGTGTGTTGGCAAATCGATGGACTAACCCCCTTAACGTCATCAAGGGTATAGCCTAGGGCACCATGGTGTCTGCGTAGTGTCTCCAATAATCGCTCTTCTTCAAATCCTGAAAGGTTAGCATTGATAATGACATGACATATTTTCTTTTCATCTAAATAAGCGTACTTGAGCGTATCAGGAAGTGGTTTGAGGTCAAACACCGGGTCTTCTTTTGGTTATGCTAGGATTCCTAAAGGTTCAACTGGAAGGTTGTGCTTCAGGATAGCATTTTGTCTTGTGAATATTCCGTCTAACTCATTTCTCTCCTTCATATGCATATCATTCTCGTGGTCTTCCATATATTGCTGCAAAGGATCGTGGTCTTCCATATATTGCTGCAAAGGATCATTAACAGCAATAGAAGCAATATCTTCAATAATTTTATCATCACTATGTAAATTAGTACCACGAGGCTTCTTGGAGAATTTAGAAAAGTTAAATTCATATGGCTCACCATCGAATTCAACAGAAACTTTACCTTTTTGCAATCTATTATAGCACCACAAGTGCTGAGGAAAGGCATAAAGATAATAGGGCAAAAACTATCTTGCACTGAACAAAGTACGAGAAAGTCGGTAGGATACTTTACCTTTCCATATAGGACTTCAACATCTGTCACAATTCCAATGGGAGATATAGTTTCTTTGTTTGCTAGATAAATAGTAACATCAATCTCTTCAAGTTCACAGGGTGAAATCTCACCCATGATCTCCTGATAGAGTGAATAAGGAATAGCGCTAGCACTGGATCCCAAATCGCATAGCCCGTAATAATTGTGATCTCCTATTTTGACAAATACAACTGGTGTACCTGAAATTGGGCTTTTATTCTTGGCTGTGACAATGTTAGTTGAAACAACACAAAAATTAATAATGGAATCTGAAACATCAATAGTAACTAAATCTTTAACCACTGCAACTTGAGGATCGACCTTGATCTGGTCCTCAGGTTCGTCAGTTCTTCTCTCACTTTTATTTATTATGCATGTCACAAAAGAGTGCTCCCTTATCCTTGTAGGAAAAGGGGGCTTTTCATATAAAACTGCAGGCAGAATAGGGACAGCAACATGAATATCAACATGTAATTCTTTAAAGGGTTTATGATACTGATCCTTCTCCTCCTTAGAAGAGTCAATGTGAGAGGCAAAGTTCTTACAAAAATCAATCATAAGTTGGGAATCAAGACCGATCTTAGAGAAAAGGATATTAAAATAATCAGTTTTCACATAGCTCTCAATGTAATCATGCTCATAATTTATAGCGGGTTCAATACCTTTGTCGATTTCCCAGTCTTCAGTATTCTTCTGGATCCTCTCAATAAGATCCCATTTTTCTTCAATACTTCTTGTTTGAAATACCCCGCTAGAGGAGACATCCAACATCTCCTTATCCTGACGAGAAAGCCTGGCATAAAAATTTGTAAGTATAATATCTTTGGGGAGTTCATGGATAGGACATTTGAACATTAGGGACTTCAGTCTCCCCCAAGCTTGAGCGATGCTCTCTCCGCCACGATACCAAAAGTTATGGATGTAATTCCTGTCTCGATGAATTTCATGAAGAGGATAAAACTTTGTATAAAAGAGAGACATAAGCTCTTGCAAATTAAGCAAATGTGAGTTATCGAGGAGCTTATACCAATATGAAGCTTTATCTATAAGTGATACGGAGAATAATTTCTTCATGACGAACTCCATTGACACACCTGCCAGCTTAAATAATGAACATAGTTGTGATAAATATAGCAAGTGTTCACCTGGATGTCTATCTCCTGCATAAAGATTAGCCAAGACATAATTGATAATACTAGAAGGTATTTTGTAAGGCACAATTTCAGTAGGAGTGGGAGTGACCACCACAGTTGTGGGGCATTTCCCCATAAACAACGAACCAAGAGTAGAGGTGTCCATAAGGACAAAGACCAACAACAGCAAAACAAAAACATAAATATAAAAACTTCCTTACCAGCTTCACTTACTAATAGCGCTACGCTCCCCGACAACGGCGCCAGAAAACAGTACTTGATGACTGTCAACTATAGGGGATCATTTTTAGGGTTTTCGATAAATAAGAGTGTCGAACCCAAGGAGGAGAAGAAGGTATTGGTAAGTGACTTTGGCAAAGAAATAACTGCAAGCACTGAAAGATAACTTTTTAGGGGTTTTTTGGTATTAGCAACAAGAAGGTAAAAGCGAGCAAAGTAAAAGGCACTGAGGAGTAACAAGTGGCCCAATCTTTTTGAGCAAAGTATAGGCCTAGCAACTGAACTTATAAAGTCTAAAGCGTTCTTGAGGACACACGGGAGAAATAGTCACGTGCTTTTGCCATATTCCGCGTCGGTACTATGTGTTGTGTGATAAGTGTTGAGTGGGTGGATCTATGCTAGTACACCCTCTAGACTAAGATAAGTGCACTCTTATGATTAAACATCTTGCAAGCATCCGCAAATACAAGATAGTAATTAAGGTAAAATCCTAACGATAGCAATACAATCGATGATCCATTGTTCCCTTGTGCAAAAGTGTGCAAACAGGGGTTCAGGTTTCTGTCACTCCGGTAAACCACCGTAATCATTCTTTATACACAATGCATTCCCCTAGGTCCTTAATAAGGCGAAGTGTTGAGTGTTCGACTCACACAACACCACCAGGAAAATGACAACACAACTTAAATATCAAACAACACATATTACTTCAACATCATATGACTACTAACAACTAGAATTCTCCCATGTCCTCAAGAACTAAAGTAACTACTCACAAGACATAAAAGAGATCATGATCAGAGGGGATAAATAGATGATAAACAATCTGGACACAATGATATTTCTCCAACAAAACTCAATAGCATTCATCAGACGATAGCAATCAACACTGGTAGAGTAGAGAGGATAGATAGTACGGATTACAACACAAGTTAAACTTGTGAGGTGAGATGAGATGAAGATGGAGATGGTGCTGATGTTGATGATGATCTTGATGATGCCCGTGACGATGGTGATGACGATGGTGATGATCTCCCCTTCCGGGAGGTGTTCTCCCCTGCGAAATCTGCCCGCCGGAGATGTCTTTTCTCCTCTATATGTTTCCGCCACGGAGCAGCGGCGTAACTCGCGAAACTCGCGAAACTCCTCTGTTTTTAGGGTTTTCGGATAACGAGTGATATATAGGCCAGAGGGGGGAGCCGAGAGTGGCCCCAGGGGTCCAGGCGCCCTCCCGGAGCGTCCAAGGTGGGGGCCGCACCAGGTGGTCGCCTGGGCACCCTGTGGCCCTCCTCTGGCTCTTCTTTTGCGTTTCCTCGTCATCCTTCTGGAAAATGGC
Organism: Bromus sterilis; assembly: GCA_950022295.1. Classification (NCBI taxonomy): domain Eukaryota; kingdom Viridiplantae; phylum Streptophyta; class Magnoliopsida; order Poales; family Poaceae; genus Bromus; species Bromus sterilis. Next base: position 237,273,913 of record OX465599.1, on the reverse strand, counting down.
CTCCGTCGATTTTCAGGTGATTTGGAGGTCTTCTGTTTCAGCAACTCAGCGTCCACTTTTTACCGCTGAATCCTGTGTCTGCTGCTTCGGCATCAGTAAGTTGCAAACTTTGTAAAACAAGCCAAAACAACATAAGAATAGCATCATAACATGAAATATATCAATGAATAGGAAAGAATTACTACATAAAATAGTGATGCATTTTGGACGTGTCACCCATTCACCCAAGCCTCCGCCGCCCCTTTCGCCCGCACCGACGCGGACTTTCCACCTCGCTACCTTCCTTCTGCCGGGTCAACTATTTGGGAAATGAGAGAGGACGGGGCTGGGGATTTCAACAACGGTAATGAAAAGAGATAGAGGACAAAAGAATTCAGTGAAAGGCTAGGGGTTTTTAGGAAAATGACAGCCCATGGACCCAGCCCCACTTCGGCCAGCAGAGCGCTAGATGTCGATCTGTGATTGGTTCTGGACTAATTTGCAACAAATGACCCAAGTTAGGGGGTGGCGGGATCACAATTTGCAACTTAGTGGACTAAACCGTCACCTAGGTTGGAACTTTGTGGGTCTCTAGTGCTCTTGCCTCATTTAAGATGACCAATGACAAGGTTCTAGCAAAGTAGAACTTGTTCTAATCATTATACATATATGATGTATTGATGAAGCACATAAATTATCATTAAATACTTCATATGATTAATTGAACATTGTATTCAATTGAGGTCATAAAAATGTGATTCAGGAATCACATCATGAAGTATAATATAAAAAATACAAATCATTATGGTATGATCTAAGTGATGAGTTTGAAAGTTGACATGATGGGAGACTTGTGGAAAAGATGCCACAAATTACGATGGGAAGTTTAAAGTGCTTAGCCATTTAAACCATTCGTAGTCATACTAAAGTGTAGTATGGTCTAAACGTTTCCCCCTTGCACTAATATTATTATCAAACAAGATTGGTTAATTCATTAAGTTAAAAACACCCACTTCATGAATAAGAAAACCATCCCGAACCTAGTGAGACAGATGAGTCCATACGATAATGGTGTTAGAAAGTGTTTAAAGAAAGAATTTCTTTGTATTAAAACTGCAAGCAACTAAAATAACACATTCTCCAAAATAGCAAAACTTGTATTGCTGAATTGGTAATACGAGAGGAAGGTTCTCGACACATAAACCATTGGGAGATAGTGGAAACTTTGACCAGGGTATTAGACCTTGCCTTCATAATATAAGAGTGATGAAACGGAAACATGTTCCACTGTGACAACACTATAAAAGGAGGAAGTATGCCACAAATGATGATTATGGCATATGAGTTAAAGCCGTTGTTAAATTTAGAAGGTTATCATGAATACGTTCTGTACAGAACAACAATCATGAGTCTTCTTAATAAAACGAAATGGATAAAATGCTTGCAAAATGCAAAGGAATGATGATAGCCTAAAAACACGAGAAATGGAATAATATTGAGTTATATAAAGGATGGCTCACGCCTTTTGGAATAAATTAGTTATTTCATATTCCCGGTTAACAGGAAAATTATCGAGAATGATGTAACGGACAAAAAGGCATTATTTGGCTCATAAAACTGTTATGACCAAAATTCGATAATGATTGACTACTAGAGTGCGGATTTTGTACATGTGTAAGCGGGTACATGTGATATCTTATCCGTGCGTTGTTTCTTGAGATTTCTACCAAAAATTTCTATATTTTTTGCACTATGCATTTATTTTTATTATAGCTTCCATAAGATGTATTTATTTGAATAGATACCATAACTTTCTACCAACATATATGAAATGAAACTTAAAATTGCTTCATTGTTTGTAGGATTCTAAAAACATAGGAGTACAAAAAATATATGATTAATATGCTATTACGTATTGGTTCCTATATGATTTGAAAATGCATGGTTCAATTCATTGGAAAAGGAAGAGTTTTCTTTAAGGATTAGGTACATTGCATTGGTTTTTGTATAAAATATGCAATGTTTCTAGCACAGTTTTTACGGATCTTAAAGCAATATTTTAGCATTGTGTGGACATGATATCACATGTACCCGCTTGTACATGTACATATGCATTTCTGTGACTACTAAGCCTAATCAATAAAATATTTCATTTACACTATAATAAGGCCATAAGCCTAAAGATTGTTTCGTTGAAAAAGATGGATTATAGTACCTCAAGACAGGAACTCTCAACCTTGATTTGATCAAGTGATTTTGGAATGATCAAAATATTGAGCAGGCCTGCAGTTTGATGGCACTAAAGTAGTTCTCCTCGTTGGCTACCCCAAGTGGAAGGTTGAGATGTAGCTAGCAGAAAATTTTCCCTCGGCAAAGATACCAAGGATTGTCTCCGGCGGACTCCAAATTCTGCAAGTAGGTGTCAACGGAGCCAGATATTAAGTTGCCGGATGGAGATGAGGTTGACGTGGACCTGCACACAGATACAAATAACTTTTCTCCTAGCGAGTACAGAGGGGTTGTCAATCCCTCCGGCCTTGTTGTTTACAAAGGGTCAAATGCAAGAGATAGTGATAGTGATAATTGCAACGGAAAGTAAAAACAGGAAATCAAAGTGAAGGTGTAACAGTGGTGGAAATATGGACCGGGGTCCCATGATGTTCACTAGTGATGTCTCTCTCCCAAAAAATGATTAACAGCTAAGCTAGGTGAACAAATTACAACTGGGCAATTAATAGAATTATAAACGCACCGCAATTCTAATTATGCTAATTGAAAGTAAGAGGCTCAAAAGTATGGGCAGTACGCCAAGATAAGTAGACCAAAATCCATCTGCATCTACTACTAATCATCCACCTTGAGATATCTATCCAGAACATCTTGCGGGTATTAAGTTGCGAGCCCCACCCAAAGTGTAAACTCAAAGCAACAGACAATTCCATTGACAATCTATGTGTAAGGTAAAAATCCTTGCGACCGCGGATACAAGCACCGTTGTTTTCTCCCTGGTGGAAACAACACATCCCCTAGTCTCTTGTTTCTGTCACTCAAGCTAGACATCGGGGGGCTTGAACCCACAATCATGCATAACGCTCCCTCTTGGAGTCACTATCTACTACTTGGCCAAAGCAATAAAAAGCAACGGAAAACATGCAAGAACTACTAAAGAACAAAATATAAAAGGTAAACCAAATATATAAATCATCACGATCTGAATATAATCTCATAGTCCATTGGATCCCAGCAAACATAGCATAACAACAGCAATAAAATTACATAGGTGCCTTGATCATGTAGGGAAGCTCACAAGTTCTAAACATTGAAGAACAAGGGTGGAGAGAAGACATCACATAGATAATGGTCATGGACCCATGGTCCAAGGTAGACTACTCACGACACATCTAGAGGTGGTGGAGAATCTCCCGGAGGTCAATCCTCCCTCAGGCAGGGTGCCGGGAAGAGGTCTTCTGGCGCTACATGTAACACCCTCACTGCCATGTAACAGTAATCATTTTGCTAATGACCATTACTATTGCTAAACATGCCTGGATCATCTTTGCATTTGATCATATCCATAAACCCTTTTGGCTGATATTGAAAACAAAGTGATAAATAAAATCTTGACCAAAAATTGTGCCACCAATTTTTTAAAATTCCTAAAAATAAGTAAACCATGATAAACTAACTTTGTGTATTTATTAATCTATTGAAAACTACAAACAATTCCAACCAGTGCTAAAACAACCCCATTTGCTAGTTGCAGTTCAAAAACAAATAGCAAATGATTTTAATAGATGTCCAAAATTTTTGTGGCAACTCCCTAAGGTGCAACACAAATGTACCAACAAGTTTCACCTTAATAAAAATTCATTTGATAGCTAAGTAAATGAAAATAGTAGCCAAACAACACCTACTCGCCTTTTAAAGTAAATAAAATCAAAATGATTTTTATTATGAGTCCTAAATTTTTGTAGTGGTACTTTATTGAGTAACATTATCATTGGGGTAGGTTTCACATTTTACAAAAAATTATTACTAGCCAAAATAAAATAAAACAGAACGTAAAATGTACAGGAAAACAAAAAGGGGGGAAATCCCTATCCCTCGCCGAGAGCAAAACCACCCCGGCCCATCTGGCCCAGCCTTCCCCTCCCTTCTCCCTCCTTCGTACTATTCCCCCTGGCCGTTGTTGCCATGGCACTCGGCGCCGAGGCCATGCCGCACCGCTTCCCCTCACCTACCCCTCCACGTCCTCGTGTGGATAAGATGGCCACCGTGTTTCCCCCTGGAACCCTAATCCACATTCCCCTCTCCCTCTTCATCGCTCCCTCTCTCGGTCCACTGTCGCCGGAGGTCGTCGCCGCCATGACTCGTCGTGGCCGTGGCCTAGGAGCTCGCCCCGCCTCGTCTACGTGCCAGCTCGCTTCGCCGCCGACTGCTGCTTCATCTGCGCCAACAAACGCAAGCCGGGAGCCACCGCATCGCCCCCCCGGTGCCTCCTTCCTCCTTGGGACACTGGATGCCCCGGCCAAATCCGTCGCCTTCCACACGCTGCCGGACTCCCCGACCACCACTATGAGCGCCCGCTCCTTCCCAGCCCCCTCCACCCTCGATTTGGCCCCTAGGCTGTCCGTTGTGGCCGCCGGGCCCGCGCTCGGTCCGCTGCTGTGCCGCCATGGCCGAAGCCCAAGCACGCGGCGCATCTGCCTGCGCACGGCCGCCCCTGGCCACGCCCCTCGCCGTGCACCCATGTGCCTCCCCGCGCCACCTCGCCGTGCCCCCCTCTCGCCGGAATGGCCTCTGACATGGCCCTCGTCGTCGGCGAGGTCATGCCGTGGGCTAGCCATTGGGATAACCCACTGACTAGTGGGCCCTGCCCCATTAGCTTATCTGCTAATTAAAACCAGTGGCAGGTTAAAGCCCCTTAGTCTATGACACATGGGCCCCATACCCCCCTCTAATTAACATGGATTTAAATTAACCAGAGAAACCCCCTATTGCCACTTACATATAGGCCCAGTAGTTTAATAGTTATTTAAATCAAATGCTTAAAACATGTGTCAATTACAGATGGGCCCCGCTGGCTTTTTAGATTAAGAAAAATAGAGTTTACTAGATCGTTGGAGGCGCGCGTTGCCGCGCCCGTCTATTTTAGCTCTTATGATTATTACGGGCACAAAGTAATTTTTATACATTTGGTTACATTGTTTTGAAGTATTGTGTTTTCTTGCGTTTGTGCTTATCTGTTAACTTTCAAACTATTGGTACATCATTGAAGAGAGGAATCTGATTTGATTGCAAGAAATAAGTGTGTTTAGCTTTTTTTATCTTAGGCCTAATGAATAATTAGATGGTTTGAGTTCAGGTCTCAAGCGCCCATCTATTTTTTCAGTGGAATGATTGGCATTGTCATACATATATCAATAAAAGAAACATAGAAGTTACGCTAGATAAGCATAAAATTGTTAGCTATTATTTTATTGAGTTGAGATGAGGTTGCCTAAGAATAACAATACTGGAAACACATTGGAGTTTGATTACAAATTGATATAGAATTTATAAGTTGAACAATATTATTCTTGTAAAGTAGTAAACTATGTTAATAACAAATGCAAAAAAAATACAATTGGTTCCAGATGTACACATGTCAATAGTATATCATCACAGAAGAAAATACCCTCCACATTTCTGCAACTAACAAATAAGTATATTTAACAGAAACTACACAAGGTTAAATGTTCATGCTTCGTGCCTTGGTTTGAAATTCCCATTCCTTTCGTTTTTTGGCATGCTGCGAAAAGCGGAGTTGCGATACTCCATCTAACAGCCCGGTTACACTACAAAAAGAACAATCGTGCCTTTCTCAGCCTGGTTCATAAGAAAATAACCGGCAAAGGATAAAGTTTTAGTAGTCACAAGTTCGAAGAACAAACTGAATTGTGTTAACTTGTGATAATTTTGATCTAGAAGCCCATGTTTTGTTGCAAAAAATAATTGTGCACCAGAGGGACTTCATTTGAGGCAGCCAAGCATTTCTTAGAGCACTTGGATAAGTTCTACAAAATGTGGTGCACCATGGTAAACAATATATGCAATTATTTGTTTCTATAGGAGAAATAGATGTAGCTTCACTCAGCCAGCTTTAAGAGAAACCATTTATATGAAACCGAAAATATATCAATTAATGATTCAGTTGTAAAGCAGGTCTAAATGGAAGCATTTTTTTTTCTTGTTTCCTCAACCAACAGGCATCTAGAATGTGAGCTAAAATTGGGCTACAAAAGGCATGTTGCTTTTCCTTTGTCCAAGGATTATATGGTAGCCCAAGTAAAATTGAGAACTCGGCAAAGCATCTAGTGATTTGAAAGTGCATCTATGTAGACCATTTAATAGGCGGTAGACAGAACAATCATTGGTGTTTCTAAGAATTAGTACTATTATTAGTGAACGACAGTGAAGACATCATGCATATACACCATGAAAAAATTAACCATACCCATCTAAATTGGATGACTGAAAATATTTTATTAAGCTTAATTCTACCCAAAAGTGTCAAGGCAAAAAGCATTACAAAGCCTCACTAATCAAGTATTCATCATCAATTGTGAGAACATCTAATGTGCCGAGACAGGAAGGAATTCCACATGCAGTTCACAGGATTAGATATGTCCAAAGTGGCTAGGTGGTAAGCATATTGCTCCATAAGCTTATAATCTTGCCGAACGGGTCTTAGCTCTATTAGCAAATTGCAATATAATTAAATTTCCTTTTACTAGCAGCAATCTGAATCAAAGATGAGATTTTCACAAAGATTAAGAATAGTACAGTGGAGTGTAGAGGCCATGTCTCGAACCCAAATCACCATCCTTGAATATTTTTGACATAACAAAAAAGTGACCAGATACCCTCCTTTCTTATAGTAGCAACCTAAGGCTGAGAGCATTTCTCAAACATAGCTCCCATATGTTTCTCTAAATAGACAAGTAGGAATTTTGAGCCCTGCAAGTGTTTGAAAACAAAGATAAGAAATCACACAAAGATAATGAAGTTGCAAACATCCCCTATGGCATGCTAAAGTTGAGATGGGTTGTTGCTTCACCTGATAAAAAATATGGAAAATGAAAATTTGATATTCATTTCATTGGCTGAATAGTATTTTTTTCTGAAGTGCACAAATATGAAAGTTAGAATTCTTCTTCCCATGATGCTATCTCCAAAATATGATCCTGAATGAAAAATAATAATCCTCTGTTATCCTATATGACTTTGCCAAGATATAAAGTCACAGCAAGCATGACATGACCAACTTTGAGTAAAAGCAGTCTGCATAATAAATTTCTAGGAAAATAGGCAGTGAGAAAAGGGGACCGGTAGGAAACATAATATTTTAAATTATAGTATGCAGAGTAACCATGTTGTATTTCGTATCCAATAGCCACAAGTTATGTTTTCACTCTATAGCTTCATCCAGCATTGTGTCCTTGTCGGTGTACGGAGATAATATACCTGACTGGATACAAACTACCAGATTTCAATGATATAAAGGTACCTCTAAAATAGAAAAATAATCTCATGGCTTAGTTGTATGCTCTGCACTATAACATGCATCAGACCACGTACACTACATGTGTGTGATAAATATGAAGTAAGCTAGATCTGCATGATACACATGTGAATTGGACTATTCTGATTTCTGGAACTATTTAAATTCCAAGTTTACAAACTATAAATAGAGAGTAAATTAATATATTAGTTCAGCAACAATTATCTGGAGGCTTCATGGACTTACATCAGACAAATTGTGTACATAAATTTAAAATCTGCAAAAATTTAAACTGCAGCAGTACATAATGTCCAATCCAAATTTTAGATGGTTACTGGTTCAATATCTAGTGGGAAATCCATTCCATTAGTGACTTTCAGAACATGCAAGATAAAAGGACTTGTATTATGGAAGAAGTAATAATGTTATACGAGATTATTTACCTTGCTGACAGGAATGTCAGTGCAAAGGATAGATGAGTGCAGCGTCCGATGAGTTTCCACAAGAGCTTGCCGAGTGCAGTCTGCGCTTCTTGGTCTCCAGCATCGTGTGAAATCGACACAACCATAGATTATGGACGCTTGGTCGCATTGATTTGATGAAGAAGTGAGATGGCCTGGGTCATCTTCAGGTGGTGGCACACCGGCAGCTCCCCGCCAACGGTTCCATCAGAGGAGGGTGGAGGCCAGGTTGGGCATTCTAAAACTGACTCTTCATGTAGAATCATCCACTCAATTGTCCAACCCGTTAGCTGCAAACAATATGAATGATGTATGACATGTCTCCTCTTGGACTGGCTCCTGCCAAGAATAAATCTATCCATCTAAATAAAAATAGATGATAAGGATAAGGGTAAGGGATGTGATGTATACACATTAGATGCCAGCAACCAATTGATTGGAGCCACGGGAACAAATAATAATCATACATCTACGGAAAAACAGTGTAGAAGGTAAACTTCATCTAATCTGAACAAAGGGTAAGGGGAGTGGTGAGGCACACCTTCAGGAACATGTAGAATTGAACGGATCGGAAGGGATCTGTCCCCCATAATTTCCTCGCGCGTCTGAGTTCGTGCCTCGGCAACGCTGGCTTTGGCGCTTTTATAGCTCGCGCGAAAAAGAAGAATCGATCAGGGGGGAGGAGAACATGCGTGCGGCTAGGGTTCTTACTGTTGCGAGAGACAGAGAGTTGGGGTCATGGGAAGATGGGGCGGGCCATCCTTACATGTGATGGTGACGACGCCCGCGGAGATGCGTAGCCGTCGTGAGGCAGAGGCTCCCGGAAGGGGAACGAAGATGGTGGCGACGGCGGCGGAGCGGAGTCGGGGACGAGCAGAGGCGGTCTGGGTCCCTATCTTTTTTTCTTTTCTTTTTTGAGGTTTGTCTGGGTCCCCTATCTGAATCGGCGCTGTGATTGTTGACTGGAGGATCGGGTCGACTACCTGGGCTTATGATACACTCAAAACGTATCAATAATTTCTACTTGATCCATACATCTTTTGTGTAATATTGCTATGATATTGATGAACTTTCATACACTTTTGATCATATTTTGGACTAACCTATTAACTCAGTGCACCCCAGTGCCAGTTCCTGTTTTCTATTGTTTTTCTATTTCAGGTTTCCCCTTTATTAAAAGTACCATAAAAATTCCGCGAAAAATATAGGAAAAATTAGCGTACCGGAAGCTTCGCGAAGAGCCCAGGAGGAGCCAGAGGAGAGCCAGGGGGGCCTAGGCGGTCAGAGGGCGCGACCAGGCCCCAGGCCGCGCCAGGGGCGCCTGGAGCCCCTGGGCCACCTCTGGCTGCCCCCTTTGGGCTATTTATTCCCCGTGATGAGAAAACCTCGGGGACGAAACCCTTTTTCGCGATCTCTCCTCTGTTCCGCCGCCGCCGCGCTTCCAAGATTGGGAGCACCAGAAGACCTCTTCCCGGCACCCTGCCGGAGGCAGGAATCACCTCCGGGAGCTTCTACACCACCATGGATGCTTCCCGGATGAACCGTGAGTAGTCCACCTTGGACCATGGGTCCATGATTAGTAGTTATGTGATGTTCTCCTCCCCTCTTTGTTCTTCATGGATTAGACCTCGTGAGCTGCCCTACATGATCGAGGCACATATGTAATCTTTCTGCTGTTGCTATGTTGAGTTTGCTGGGATCCGATGGATTATGAGATTATGTTCAGATTGTGATTGACTTATATATTTTATTCTCTTTTTTTATATTTATGTTCTTGAGTAACTCTTGCATGTTCTCCGTTGTTGTTTATTGCTTCGGCCAAGTAGTAGGTAATGACTCCAAGAGGGAGCGTTATGCATGATTATGGGTTCATGCCCCCCGATGACTAGCTTGAGTGACAGAAACATGAGTCTAGGGGATGTGCTGTTGCCACAAGGGGAAAAACAACGGTGCTTGTACTTGCGGGTGCAAGGATTGTTTACTTTACGCAAAGTTCTTTAATGCAGTTGTCCGTTGCTTTGAGTTTACACTTTGGGTGGGTTTCGCAACTTAATACCAGCGAGATGTTCTGGATAGATATCTCAAGGTGGATGATTAGTGGGTAGATGCAGATGGATTTCGGTCTACTTGTCTTGGCGTACCGCCCGTGCTTTTGAGCCTCTTCCTTTCTGTTTTGCATAATTAGCATTGGTTTGCGCACATAATCCTGTTAATTGCCCAGTTGTAATTTGTTTACCTCGCATGGCTACTTTATTGTCTTTTGGGAGAGAGACATCACTAGTGAACATCATGAGACCCAGGTCCATATTACCACCATTGATTACACATTCAATTTACTTTCAGTATTTACTTTTCCGTTGCTATCACTATCTATCATTATTATCCCGTGAGTTTTATCCTTTGTAAACAACAAGGCCGGAGGAATTGACAACTCCTCTGAACTCGTTGGGAACAAAGCTATCTGTGTGTGTGCAGGTCCAGGGGAAGCAAGTGATTATCTTCAAACGGTGCCTCACTTGCCGAACCTCCTACTTGTCGACCTTGGAGTCCTACGGAAGACAATCTTAAAACCTCGGTATCTTCACCGAGGGAAACTTGCTGTTAGGCTACATCTCACCTTCCACTTGGGGTAACCAACGAGGGCGAGAAGTTATCTCGTGTATCAGCCTAACAGCGGCCCAATCAACGAGCGGGCTCCATTTTTTCTTCCAGAGTAGCGTCCCCTTAGGACAGCTACCCCATTAAACGGAAAACGTGAACCTGAGAAAAATAATGTAGATCGGACGGCCAAACACGATCCAAACTTAAAAATACAATGGACAGTATGCTAATAGGGTGAGAAGGATGGAAAACAACTCAGTTTTACTGTCCTAAATTATATGTGTAGATGACATGTGGGCTCCTTTTTACTAATGGAATAAATATAATAGGAATTATTGACACTATGTATGACATGTGTACCCGACCTGTCAGGTTTGACCAGTAAAATGCACTATTGTGGATAATGTTATTAAATAATAAAAGAAATTCAGAAATTATTTTAAATGATTTAAACTTCGAAAATTAATATCTTTAAGCCGTAAGTCAGATCAAAAAAAATTATACATGAAACTTGATCAGAAAAATGCCACGAATACGAATACACTACCCGTATACGCACCGCACCCCTCTAACATACGGAACATGGAACATTTCTCCTTCGGTTCATCTGTCCGTCAGACGACCTGAGCCGGTAAAACATTCCGGATAAAAATGTTCTGTATATGAAAGTTGTCCAGAATGAATCAACGAGCACGGATACACTATCCACATGTCTGTCAGATGTCTCTAACACTGCAGACATGGAACCTTGCCCTCCGGATCATCTGTCCGGTAATCATCCATTACTGATGAGTCATCCCCGGATAAATTCCTGCTCCGAGAAAATCACCGAACACTGCGTTAGAGCCCCGTTCCTTTGTATCTGCTATGTCATACATTTTTATTGCTATTATTGTTGTGTATTTACTGTCCCCCCTTATTCTCCCGTAGACCTCGTTGCTGCCGCTGACAACACCTTTGCCGAGTACGACTACTTCGTCGACGACCGTACCGCTACTACCGAGCTTTCAGGCAAGCAGAGCCATTTTCCTTCCCCAGATATCGCCTATATTTTCTGTACATTTCTTGCACTAGGCATTGTTATTGATGCTGCTACGTTACAATCCTATTCTACTGCATAGCCTATTTTTGTCGCCCCTTGATATACCTTCCTTTGTCCTATGCTGCCTTTTAAATATATATATAATATTCAGCAGTTAGCCCTGCACCTTGTTAGTTAATGTAAGGCCCGATATGCGGTACTGTTCCTGATCTAGATGTTTCCATCCACCGGGGATGAAGCACATATCGGTCCCACCGCGACATATGACATAGCCATATGCCCCGGATTTCCAACATGATATCACAACATTACAGATAAAAGGACACAACATCTCATACAATCGGCATACAACTGACTTAATACAATACATCAGCGGAAGATACATGTCTGAATACAGACTACAATCAAATGCCTAGTGGCAAAGGTAAAACACACCATTCCCGTTACCACACGGGTCCAGCCTCTCCGCCGGGATCCACCTAACTAGTCGTCGTCGAATCTCCACGAAGGCGTCCAGAAGAAGAGTCGAGGTAGTAAAAAACTGCAGCGGCCGATCGGGAAAAACATAAAATGGAAAAGAAAAGAAAGGGGTGAGAATATATCAAAACTTCTCATGGTAAGATGGGGGTAGTGGTGAGGTTACAGACGCACTAGCAATATTATATGAGTGGCTAACGGTCTAATTTTAGAGTAAGATGAGACCCAAGCATTCGATGATGAATCTCCTCCAACAAGTCTTGCTATCAACTACTTACACAATCATAACACCTATCCTATCCTTGTCCTCCTCTTCGCATCCCGACGAAGAAGAAGCAGTCAAGGCACACACATGTTGATCAAGTTATAGTTATGATTCAGTTGATGTTTTCTATGAACAAGACGTAGGTTTCAATTCGTCCATAACCGTGGACACGGCTTCTCGAGAAGATTTGACCCTGCAGGGGTGTACCAACTGCCCATTACAAGGCTCCGCACGCACGCCCATCTCTCTCAGTTTCTACCCATCACAAGCAGCCATTTTATGATTTAGTCCCGAGAGATCCGAAACGACAGGTGCCTCTAGCTAACAACGAACAAATCCGGGTGGCCCCCTGGGAGTCGACACCCAATCCAAAAGCCGGGGAGGGATAGCCTAGACCTTCCATCCTTCGTCGAATATAGTCAACATTATAATAATCATATCATCCACAATAAATATAATAGTGTGATAGCCCAATCCAAGGAGTAACAGGAGGTAACAGTTGATAACATCCTATCATGCATACTAAGCAGTGGCTGTGCAACGAGCAATAGTAACACAGCCGAACAAGGTTTGCTGGGATGTGGAGGGACATGGCTGTTTGGGTTTATTTGAGAGGCATGAATATAAAGTGGTAGGATCAAGCAATCGTTCTATCCTACACCTAGGCGCGAGTGAGCTGAAAGTTATAAGCATGATATATGCTCCCCCTTACCTGAGAGAAGACGAAACCGAAGGTGTAGTCGATCGCAAGCTCGCAACGTCTCCGAGAGGTACCCGCGGAAGCACACAAGACGGTAAACACTGGAAAGCAATCAACGAGCAAGCAATTACTACGAAGCAATCACGAGCAAGCATCAACAAGAAGGCAACACGAGACAACGTACTACGGTATCACATCTATCGTCGAGAGCGATTACTAACAGGTTAAGTGGAGTACTCGTCACACACGACGATACCGCACGTTTACAAGGGTTCAAGTTGTTTAGCTACACAAGATGAGCAAAGGTTGTTAACATGGCATCTCACTCAATCATGGCATAGCACACAAACATGACAAGAGGTGAAGCACAAAGTAACTATCTATGCTAGTCAATTTAAGTGGGGGTTAAAACCTATACATGGCAACTATTACGGACCCCACGATAATTATTGCATTTGGTACTTTTCTGCCCTAAACACAATTTTAGATTGGTTAACAACATCAAACAATATCATAAACACAAATTACATGAAAAACTAATCAAGTTACATATAAAGAACACTCCAAACGGAGTTACGGTTAAAAAGATATAAGCAAAACAAGTTTTGAACACAATCTGCCAACATCAGGAACCACACTTTAGAGCTTCAAATAAACAAGCAAAAGGTTGTAAACATGCACAAAAATGATATGCAACTAAAGTAGACATGGCAGGCATGGCATGGCAAAAGGAATCATGCAAATATGCATCATTGTTTACTAGTTATAAGCAACACAAAAAGCTATAAAACATTACTGGTCAAGGACTTAGTGAAAATCAGGAAAACATGGCAGAAAACTGTTATTTTCATGCTATATAAACAGGGGTAAATCTATATGCAAAAGTGCAGCAACATGACATAGCAAGATATGAGCATGGAGTAGACATGATGGTGATCAGGTACAAACAAGAATCAAGGTCATAGGCATAACAGATCAAAAGATATTAAGCATGCAACATGGCATCGGAAAGTTACATACTTACAAAAAAACAGAGGTGGCTGTCAAAAACAGTGTTATAGCAACTTTATATAAACGGCAACACACTAACGTCAGGGTCACCACTTTGGAGCAATAAATAATATAGCTACAACAGGCAAACATGACAAGTGATTGCATATGATTGAAGTAGACATGATGCTTAACAGTATGCAACAAGAATTAATACAATATGCCTCATGGATGTGTCACAATAATCATGCAAACTTGCAATAAAATAACATCAGCAGCACACTAACATCAAATAACAACAGATAACAGCCTGATGCCCACTTCAACAGTGATTAACAACATCAAGATGGCCTCAAATCAAAATGCTCACACAAGATGGACTGAAGTACATACAATTCTAAACAATTTTCCTTTTGGGCGCAATGCGATCCGAGGTACGGTCTACTCACAAATATACTTGCAAAACAACATCAGCAGCAAAATATACAGGACTTCGAAAAATTAGGAAAAATAAAAAAAACAAGGAAAAAAAGGAGGGCATGCCTCACCATGGGCCGGCCCAAGTCGGCTGGGTCAAGGGCGGGCAGGCCGGCTGGCTGGATCGGGTCGTGGCTGGAGGTGTGGGACGCGGCCGCGCTAGGGCAGGCCTGGCCCAGGCGGTGGCTGCGCGAGGCTGGCCGGCTCGGGGTCGCGCCCGACCCTGGCGATGGCGGCGCCGGCAGCCGGCGGCTGGCCGGAGCGCGGCGGCGTGGAGGCGGCTGGTGAGGACGGCAGGGAACGGGCGCGGAGGCGGCGGCGGTCGACGGATCTCGCCGGATCCAGGCAAGAGGCGGCGTGACAGTGGGGTTCGGGCGAGCCTGAGGCCATGGCGGCCAGTGGCGCGGCGGCTCTGCCTCCTCCCGGCGGCTTCCTGCAGGGAAGAGGAGGCGGATGGGTGAGAGAGGGAGAGGAGGAGGCGCGGCGCGGGGCAGGTCTCACCGGAGTGCGGCGCAGCGGCCAGAGATGGCCGGAGGAGGAGGCGGCGCGTCCACGGGAGGAGGTGGAAGGTGGAGAGGAGAGAGAAGAGGCGCTGCTGACGTGGCGCTTCCTGGGCCGTCGGATCGGCCGATCCGACGGTCCAGATCACATGGGAGGAAAAATCAGACCTGAGCTAGGGTTTTGTGCGAAAATGGGGGTGGTTTTGGGGCAATTGTGAGGGGGTGGCTGTGGTTACCAACAATTCCGAGAACACTTTTCGGCGCGCTATAAAAATATCCCGTTTACTTATTAAACGGGGTTTTTCGTTCCGTTGGCTGCGGCTGGTCTCGTGCGGTTTTCGCGACGGTGATCGGGTGAAACCCGGTGTCGCAAAGGTCGAGTGTCAGGGTGGCAAGGTTCGGTCTCCGTCCGGTACAAGATAAAAGGGGGAAAAATAATCGCTGATCGATAAATCGGGGATGCAAACACCGCAAACAAATCAGACAATCAAACAATTCACACCGAAAACAAAATTATTATTTTTTGTGAAATCTGGGCTGTTACAGTTAACTAGGTTTAGATAGCGGGCCGTGATCACTCTGGGGAGTGAACGCGGGTATAAATTATTATAACTGCAATAGGTATGGTTCAGAACAGACTCCCAAGGGAACCTACAACGGTGAGACTCTTTGAGTCGCTTCAAGTTTGACTTACAAGTGGATGGACTCGTATTTCACTGTCGTCGCCGGCTCGGTAGCGTAGCACCACCGGGATGATACGAGGATAATCCTCTTCAGTTCATTCCGCTGATGTCTCGGTCGAACCTCTTCAAGTGTACCATCGAGTGTGATTCCTCCTGGTTTCACTTGATGGTAGGCACCTGAATCAACCAGTGTCCTTAAAGGTAAGGAATCGGGTGACCCAACGGTGCCCGCACATGGATTGTATCGGGACGGTAGGACATGCGGGTACCATCGTGGGCCTGGTCCTTGCTCGTTGGCCGTGAGATACCCTGTTGTACGAAAGGCAGGCTCATCAAAGAGCACGCGAGGAGACGGTTCACCTTGTTGGTAACCGCATCAGTTGGTGGGAGGACAGGGCAGGCGGCCACCGGCTCTGATTATAGGGGTGGACCTGGCTGCTGTCGTTTTCTGCGACTCACTCGGATAGGGGCAATGATAACGGTTTGTAACAGCCCAGATTTCACAAAAATTAAAATTTTTGTTTTCAGTGTGAATTGTTTGTTTGATTTTGTTTGTGGTGTTTGCATCCCCGATTTATCGATCGGCGATTATTTCCCCCCTCTTATCTCGTACCGGACGGAGACCGACCCTTGCCACCCTGATACTCGACCTTTGCGACACCGGGTTTCACCCGATCACCGTCGCGAAAACTGCACGAGACCAGCGGCAACCAACGGAACGAAAAACCCCGTTTAACGATTAAACGGGTTATTTTTATAGCGTGCCGGAAAGTGTTCTCGAAACGGTTCCAGCGCGAGGTGAACGCCACCGACTCGACGCGCTGATCGCGCAGTTCGAAGTTTTACCCGAATCGGAGGTCCTGCGGACCCCCGGCGGTCAGAAACGTAAACACCGCGCGCGCGAGAGAAAAATCGGGGATGTTTTGCAAACTGCCAGTCACCTGGGCTATATAAAGATCACCACTCTCCCACCCCTTTCTAGGGTTTCCCGTAAGCCAAAATTGCAGCCACCCCCTCCACATTGCCCCAAAACACCCCCATTTTCGTCCAACACTAGCCCAATCTGCTCTGGACCGTCAGATCTGAAGATCCGACGGCCCGAGAGCGTGCCACGTCACCCAGCCGCCCAAAGCCCGAGCTCCTCCCGCGCGAGCCGCATCGCCGCCAGCTCCCCTTCTCCGCTCCGGCGAGCAACCGCGCCCTCCGGCGAGCACCCTGAGCCTCCGCTGCCCGGGTGACCTCCTCCACCTCCCGCGCCGTCCTCTCCTTCTCCTCCTTCTCCTCCTTCTCCTCTTCCCTCACCTTCCCTCCTTTTCCCTGGACCAGGTAGTCGTTGCCCGCCATGGAGCACCCAGCCGCCATGGCCACCGGTTCCGAACTCACCCGCGCCGCCGGCCAGATCCTGGTGGATCCGCGGCATCCCGCACCTCCTCCAGTCCTTCCCTGCCTCCGCCGTGCTCCGGCGACCGACAATTGCCGCCGAGCCACCAAGCCCCGTCGGCCGTCGGGACGAGGACGAGCGCCTCGCTCGATCCAGCGGCTGGGCCAGCACGCCCACGTGGGCCTCCCACAGCCAGCGCCCCCGAGGCCCAGATCCAGCGCAGGAGGCCCATCTCCACCGTGCCAGCCCAGCGTACCGCCACGCCCTGGGCGAGGCCAAGTTATCCAGCCCACCCCGCCTCTTGGGCTCGGCCCAGCCATGGGGAGAGCCTCCCCTTTTTTCACTTTTTTCCCAGCAAGGTGGGCTTGGCCCAGTAGGTTGTCTGCTGCTGTTTAGCGCCCTTGGGCGTATTTTAGTTCGTAGCGCTCGCTCTATTAGGCCCGTTTAGATCTGTTTGGCCCACTAAACGTTTAGCAATTATCTGGACATTAAATAAATTACAGAAAAATATAGGATTTTGCGGTGCCCGTATCTTTTAGACCGTAGCTCGGATCGCGATGCGTTAAACATGAAACTAGCTTAGAATTTTGTGTAGATTAATAAAATGTGCTTCTTTGCCATGTTTGAGCTTGTCAACATGTTGTTTACCATATAATTACAAAGCTTGCCACTGTAAACTGTTTCTTTAATAACTTTTTAACTGTTGCTCCGATTAAAATGTTTCTTATATGTAACTTCACTAGAATTTCATGTACTTTGTGTTTATGCTATTGTTTTCTGTTGTTAACCAACCTAAAATATGGTTTAGGGCAGAACAGTACCAATTACTTAAATAGTCGTGGGGTACTTAGTGTATGCCATGTTTAGGTTGTGCCTCACTTAAATTGACTAGCATAGATAGTTTACCTTATGCTTCACCTCTTGTCATGTTTGTGTGCTATGCCATTCTTGAGTGAGATGACATGTTAACAACCTTTGCTCATCTTGTGTATCTAAACAACTTGAACCCTTGTAAACGTGCGGTATCGTCGTGTGTGACAAGTACTCCACTTAACCTGTTAGTAACCGCTCTCGACGGTAGGTGCGATGTCTCGTGTTGCCTTCTTGTTGATGCTTGCTCGTGTTTGCTTCGTAGTACTAGATGCTTGCTCGTTGATTGTTTTCCAGTGTTTATCGTGTTGAGTGCTTCCGGGTTTACCTTCGGAGATGATGCGAGCTTGCGATCAAATACACCTTCGGAACCCGAATTATCAACATGCAAGGACTATACATTACTTATGATCCATTCTATTTCAACTAGCGGTTTGCATGCTAGTCTAGAACAGATTCGATGTTTGATCCTACCACATGTTTACAGCCTCTTTCAACCGATACAGCCATGTCCCCTCCCAGCAAACCATGTACTGCTATGTTACTATTGCTCGTTGCTCAGGCCCTGCTTAGTATGCATGCTTAGGATGCTACGATGTTACCCTGTTACTCCTTGGTTTGGGCTATCACATTATTATATTGTTGTGGATGATATGATTATTATAATGTTGACTATAATCGACGAAGGATGGAAGGTCTAGGCTAACCCGCCCTGACATTTTGTTCCATTCGAGTCACCTAGGACCCGAGTTCCGGGTATTGTGTCTCTTAGCGTGCCTAACCGCGTGTGGGATGCTATGGGGTCCCCTCTTCTTACCTACCAAGCTTCATACATTTCTAGTGGTGCCCCAAGCTTATTTACCATTTGAAACCGTGTGTGTGTCTGTTGGGTCACTCCTGGCAGATATTCTTTAAAACAACCTGGGCCAGTGGGGACATGGTTTCCCTATTGGCCCATCATGACCGGCTGAGGACCCGGTCTCATGTGAGATTAACCGGCAATCCAAACCTGGAGTCATACGGTAGTGACCAGATCGAGAGCGGGGCCGGCTCCTGAGCTGGATGTCGACTCACCGGGGGCCACCCGGATTTGTTCGTTGTTAGCTAGAGGGACTTGTCATTTCGGATCTCTCGGAACTAAATCATAAAATGGTTGCCTGTGATGGGTAGCAACTGAGAGAGATGGGCGTGCGTGCGGAGCCTTGTAATGGGCAGTTGGTACACCCCTGCAGGGTTAAATCTTTTCGAGAAGCCGTGTCCATGGTTAGGGACGACTTGAGACCTACTACTTGTTCATAGACAACAACAACTGAGATAATCTTAAATATAACTTGATCAACGTGTGTGTTCCTTGACTGCTTCTTCTTCGTCGGGATGCGAAGAGGAGGACAAGGATAGGATATGTGTTATGCTTGCGTAAGTAGGTGGATAGCAGACTTGTTGGAGGCGATTCCTCATCGAATGCTTGGCTTCTTATCTTACTCTCGAGATCGTTAGCCACTTCATAAATTCTAGTGCGGCAGCAACCTCACCACTTACCCCATCCTTACCGTAAACTACTAGTTGTCCTAGAATGACGAGTGATGAAGTCCTTGCTGGGCTAGTTGACCACTACAGTTGGATATTGAGTACTTCTGTACTCATGATACTACCCCCAAACTCTTTTCAAGGTTCTTGATCCACAACAGGTATGGTGATCGACGTTTCACATGGAGACTCGACGACGACTAGTTAGGTGGATCCCGGCGGAGAGCATGGACCCGTGTGGTTATGGGGATCGATGATTTTCTCCTTGCCACTAGGCAATTGATTGTAGTATGTACTCAGACATGTATCTTCCACTGCTGTAATGTATTTAAGGCAGTTGTATGCCGATTGTATGAGATGTTGTATCCTTGTAGCTGTAATGTTGTGATATCATGTTGGAAATCCGAGGCATATGGGTTTGTCATATGTCGTAGTGGGACCGATATGTGCTTCGTCCCCGGATCTGGATGGAAACATCTAGATCTAGAACAGTACCGCATATTGGGCCTTACAACTTGGTATAAAAGCCTTACCGACCGTACGATCAATTCTCTGGACGAAGTCGAGTCTAGACAAAAACTATTTTGTTGTTACTAAGTTAGTTATCGGAGAGTAGGAATCTTTTTACTCCTTATCCTTGCTCTGGTCAGGACAAGTGTCGTAAGTGTTTTACTCTAGACTTACCCCCCCCTTCAAACTTTAGGATCTCGAGTGAGTGCAGTTTAGGAATAGTTACAATGCCTTGCTTGCAGCGTATTGTCTCGATTCCGATCTCAGGTTGGGAATTCCTGTAGTACCTTTAGCTTCTCCGATTCCGGATAACATCTTGGTCGTCTCTTGACCTCATTCCTTTTGCCTATTATCCTCATGATCTGAGTGAGAATGCTTCCCTTGATCGTCGCTTTTAACTGTGGTTCTTCCTTTTGACACCTGATGGTTTCGTTCTTCGATGTTGTCGTCTCTTTGCACAAATTTATCTCGACAGAAGTTCAACATCGACATGGAGCAATCCCTTGTTGGTGGTGTTGAAGATCGTCGTCTCTCTTTTCTCTCCCCCCTCTCCCCCGGATCGTCCTGGATCTCGGGAAGAGATCCCTTGTTGGTGGTGTTGTACTGTAACAGCCCAGATTTCACAAAAATTAAAAATTTTGTTTTCGGTTTGAATTGTTTGATTGTATGATTTTGTTTGCGGCGTTTGCATCTCCGATTTATCGATCGGCGATTATTTCCCCCCTCTTATCTCGTACTGGACGGAGACCGACCCTTGCCACCCTGACACTCGACCTTTGCGACACCGGGTTTCACCTGATCACCATCGCGAAAAACGCACGAGACCAGCAGGAGCCAACGGAACGAAAAACCCCGTTTAATAATTAAATGGGTTATTTTTATAGCGCGCCGGAAAGTGTTCTTGAAACGGTTCCAGCGCAAGGTAAACGCCACCGACTCGACGCGCTAATCGCACAGTTCAAAGTTTTACCTGAATCGGAGGTCCTACAAACCCTCGGCGGTCAGAAACGTAAACACCGCGCGGGCGAGAGAAAAACCGGGGATGTTTTTGCAAACTACCAGCCACCTGGGCTATATAAAGACCACCACTCTCCCACCCATTTCTAGGGTTTCCCCTAAGCCAAAATTGCAGCCACCCCCTCCACATTGCCCCAAAACACCCCCATTTTCGTCCAACACTAGACCAATGTCAGATCCCTCTGTTAGGTATGTGCTAGGGTTAGCTAGTACCTTTGCATCATGTCAAAATTTCAAAAAGAAATCTTGGAAATCAAATTCAAAATCAAAATGGGAGAAGGAACACCCCCCAGATGAATTAATTCAAAAGGCCAGATAAAAATATTTTCCAAAATTTCATGTTAGAGTTTTGAAAAGTCTTATAAATGAGTGTGATCACATATCAAGTGATGTGGGACCCACCCCATGCTCATAGATTTTTCAAATATTCAAACAGTACCTTGGAATTAAAGAAATACCCCTTTTTGATTTAAAATTCAAATCATTTGAATTTTAAAAATGTTGAAAGTTTATGAGTGGCTAGTCTATATTATTATGAGGCCACATAAAAGTTTTCAGAATTTAATAAAATGGTTTGATATTTTTATCAGAGCCAAAACAAATTACAGAAAAAGAAAGGAAAGATTAAACAGAAAGAAAAAGGGAAAAACCTTACCTGGCGCCCAGGCGAAGACGGCCCACCCAGCCCAGCCGGCCCACCAGGGGCAGGGGAGTCTTCTTCCCCACCCCGCGCCTCCAAGCTGCTCGGTGGAATGCCACCGAGCCAGCCGTGGACGCCACGTCGCCGCCGAGAGCTTCCAGGCCTCCCCGTGGCCCCTTCTCGCGCCTGGAGACGCCTCTCTTCCGTCCTGATCCATTCCTCCCCTCCAGCGCGACTCCTTCCTCCTCCTCCGCTGATTTCTTCCTCCACCCGAGAGCGCCGCCGCTCGCCGTCACAAGAACTCGTGGCCATCGACGTGAAGGAGTCAAGCCAAGGTGTCCAATCGCTTCGTCGTCGTCGTCTTCATCGAACTGCAGAAGGAATCGGAGCCGGACGCCTCCCCGAGCTCGCTAGCTTCATCTTCTTCATCGCCGGCCGCCGTGGATCGAGTTTGAATTCCGGCAACTCCAGCGCCTCCCCGAGCAAGCCACCACTCCAGACAGTTTCAGGGTGAGCTTGCGAACGAAAACCCTCACCTTTCCCCCTCCTTTACTCGCTCTAGCTGGATCCGCCATGGATGCCGAGGCACTTCGCCGCCATGGATGAGCTCGAGGTTGCCCCTGTGCCCCTTCGACTCAGCCAGCGCGTGCGTTTGGCTCCTGAGCATGTTAGCTTTCGAACGCGAGTGAAATCAGACCGATCCGTGCACGGTAGCGTCAACTGCGACTTCGCCGTGGTTCTGCTGCCGCCGGAGTCGTCGCCGTCGTCGCTCCCGACCTCCCCGTGAACCCCCGATGCCTCCAGAAGAAGCGGACGACCTCCAGGAGCAAGCCGGTGCCCTCCGTTTCCCCTCCCGTGGCCGGAATCGTGTTCCCGTGCTGCGCCGCTGTGGCCAGGCCGCCGGCGTTTAGCCGCCGGCGAGTCAGTGCTAAGCCCCCCTGTTTTCACCATTTTAGTGACCCCTGGGTCACTGACCAGTGGGCCCAGTGGCTTAATTAAGCCACTGGATTAATTTAACCCACGGGTTAAGTTAACCCAGCCACTGACAGGGTGGCCCCACATGTCACCCCCCCCTGACGCAGTAAATCATTTAATTGAATTTCCAGAAAAGCAAAATGGTTTATTTAATTCCAGAAAATCCAGAAAATACCCCAAACTTTGGAAATTCATAGAAAATTCATATTAACTCCAAATTGGGCAAATAATATATGAAAAATGATCAGGAGAAAATTATCTTTCCAAATATGCAACTTTCAACTCTGTTTGAGTTGAATTTAAAATGTGATCAGTAGCATTTGCTATTTGATTTAAATGGAATTAAATCAAATTCAAATCAAATATTTTTGCAACTTGAACCATGGCAACATGCTACATTTCAATCACACATCAGAGGCATATCATACACATTTGAAAATGATTCAAATATGATCAAACTATATCACATATAACTTGGTTAATGTTGAATTCAAATGTGGAGTTTGAATTTGCAATTCAATTTGCAATATACTCCATTTAAATGGAATGCTCAACACATCAGTACCATGAACATCACCCTGTCAATATTAGTCATGTGATTGTGCATTGTACATTCTGTTGATCCTATGATTTGTCATGTTGCTGTTAGACGTGGAACCGGAGCAAGAGGTCACCCCCTACGTTGAAGACCCCGAACCCGAACCTCGTCAGCAAGGCAAGCAAAACCCCATTGATCATGTCGATAAAATCCCACTTCCCTCTCATGTCTCTCTTATGCATTGTTTAGGATGATCACCATGCTTCGTTTCTACCGCATAGATGAACCCATTCCTTTGCATGACCTATCTTTTGTCACAGTAGTAAGCAAACCACAATCCTAGCAAATGTAGGAGTTGACTGATATCATGTGGCCCCTGCAAATGTTATCGCTTATTGCATGCTTAGTATGATACCATGTTGTTACTGTGATGTGAGTCGGGATGGTAGTGATCATGTTGATGATGGTAGAAAAGTGTTGGTGAATCGACCCTAATACAAGGTGAACGATGAGAGGCTGTGTAGGAGTACACGGTGGGTTGTCTCGTTGAACACCGCCCTAAGTCCGAGTTCTTGTGTGGTGATCCAAGATGAAGAGTACAACCACACATTGGGCTCACTGACCCCTCTCAACTTATTAACTCATCCCTTTCGATGTCCAGATGTCGCAGTAGTTCGGAGTTCTGGTAGGCTTGTGGCCTGGATGCTAAGTGAGAGAACGGCTCAACCGAGACCGGCTTATGCACCACGCACACATCGCTTGGGTCCACTTCGGTAAACCGGCCGGGTTCATGATTGTGGTAACCAACCCAAGTAGGCGGCTTTCTCGGACTAGATAGGCTATGAGGTAACAGTTGTGGTGAGCATCCTCGCTGACACCCCTTGAATGGTGTCGAGATCAAAGGCGGTAAATGATGGTCATGTGTGTGTAGCGGTACACCCTTGCAAGGTTATCAAAACTATTCGAATAGCCGCGTCCGCGGTTATGGACTACTTGGAAAGCTTAGCTTGATTATTTAGATAACTTGAACCGGATACTTCTAAAACACACCAAGATAAGTGTAAGTGCTATGGCGTGCTTTCTCGTGGGGAAGTCGAGGAAGACACCATAGTGGTGTATTGGTTGGTGAAAGTAGTGGACTCGTGTACGCTTCTTACCTCAAGTCTGGTACTCGTAGTTCAGGATTAGCCAAGTCAAAGCTGGCATTTCTGCAAGTGAACCCCACCTCCTTTTACCTTGACACCTGTGCATGAGTAGTATAGCTCCTATGTAAGTCTTGCTGAGTACGCCTTTGTACTCACGTTTGCTTAATCTATGTTTTAGATGACGCCACTGACCCCGAAGGTGGCTTCTTCATCGAGCTGGACGACTGAAGTTAAGCTAGTCTAGTCCCAGTCAGCAGACTGGTTCCCTCGTGGAGGGCTTTATGTTGAATAAGGCTTCTTAAGCCAATTTGTTAAACTTGTCTGTACTCAGACATAATTTTCTTCCGCTTT
The DNA here is from genome assembly GCA_950022295.1 of Bromus sterilis. Taxonomy (NCBI): domain Eukaryota; kingdom Viridiplantae; phylum Streptophyta; class Magnoliopsida; order Poales; family Poaceae; genus Bromus; species Bromus sterilis. The sequence goes on along the minus strand of OX465599.1, from coordinate 237,249,241 downwards.
ATGTTGTAATGTTGGATCACATGTATGTGATCTCTGTGTGTACTCTATAAGAGTTATAAATAAAATGTACACTTTGTAGAGAATTGCAATGGTACCTGCTGTTCATACAAGGCATGTGTGCTGCGTGTATGTTTATAACATGCATGTCTTTGTATGGGTTTTCGAGACCTTAGTTGTGTTCTGGCTGGCGGTCTTTCATACACCAAGTGGCCCTTAGATGTGCGCAGCTTGGGGCATCGCGATGCGATTGTCCGAGACTCCGTCTCGTGCACACTTTGTGGTATGATCGAGCCCGCCCTAGACCCCGACTAAGTGATCGGGCTGGAGTAAGTCTATGTAAGAGTTATGAGATAGTCGATAGTATGGTTGAGGCGACTTGTCTGTGAATATGGGAGTTCACCACCCATATCATTAGACTTGTGTGCGGACGATGAGGACCCATCTCAGTTGATCATCCGGCCTGGATGGGATGCCCCTCACGTACGATGCTTTCCGAGAACATTTTGTGCTTGGCCTTGTCTGCTTAGACAAGTGGGTACGGTTCTCGGCTCTCCATATGACTATGTCTTAACTGTACTTGCATACGCTAACCCCGGGTCCCGACAGACTTGGTATCAGAGCAGGACTGACTGTAGGACTAGTAGCCTTAGCCGAAGTTGAGTCTAGCTTGCTATAGTTATATAGTTACTCTGGGTATATAAGGGAACAACGTAAGGCTTCTTTTTTCTCCTTACCCCCTTCGTTCTGAGTTCTGAGTCACCCTCATCTTGTTCTACGGGAAGATAGGACTAGGCTCTCCTCTGTCTGTTTAGTACATCTCGTTGATTGCTTCCTTATAGCCGTAGGAAAGTTGTGTCAGGTTTTCCTAGCATTGTTATAATGCTGATTTCTTACATCGTATTATGTAAGTGCTGTTTTTCATGATTGAAAGAAATTGTCATTTCTTACAATTACAGCCGTTATGCTGTCCGAGTCATTCCAGGTTTATCTCATAATCTGATGCATTTGCAAACTCCTTTCTGTTTCAGATGGCAGATCTTCCCCCTCGGCAGATTGTTCGTTTGACCATGTGCCTCGGTGTGCGTGGCCATCCCGCCACGTTGATCGAGATGATGTCCTATGTGGGATATCGGTGGTACCCTGAGTACACCATCGAGGAGCAGTTTCACGACTTCAACCAGACGCAGTTCCACTGCATTGTCCGGATCTACCCGCACCACGTTGGAGTCACCCAGCCTATCCACTTTGGACATGGCATCGGCGTTACCGAGAACATGGCTGTGCAGGATGCTGCATATTCATGTATTACACTGCTGAGAGAGGAGCACACCCTACTGAGAGAGACTTCATTCCGCTATATCCCTGCTGCACTTCCAGGAGAAGAGGGATATTACACCGGACTCTACTCAGATCACTCTGCAGAGGATCCAGCACTCCAGGTGACTGCTAGGTTTGCTAGTGACAGAGATCGTGATGCACGTGCTCTCCGTTTTGAGCTCCACGCTACTCGAGTTTGTTTGTACCAAGAACTGACGCTCTTGGCACCCTTTGTGAACGTGGGATCAGTGGAGTACGATGCGATCTATCCAGTGAGGACCCATATGCCTTCTCGAGTTGCTTGGCCCGAGATTGGAGGAATTTTTCCACCCCGTGGTCCTTTGCTTCCACCCTACACTGGACCTAGGCCCCATCCTTGCCCAAATGGATATCAGGGTCCACAAGCCTCCGTGTTTTCCGATGGTCACCTCCATCTACCGGGATATTCGGGTAAATTTTACGAGGATTACTATGGAGATGGAGATGAGTGAGACCGCCTGTGGTCTTACTTAGTGAGGATGTAGTAGTATCTTAGGTATTGTATGCAAGGTGTCTAAGTTCCAGAGGCTTAGATAAATAATGTATAGGAATTCAGAGTGCCTCTGAAGGATGTATCATCTTCATCACGTTTGTATTAGCTTAGTGCTTGTACTTAAACGATGTATGGTTTGTATGACAGCTTGTGAATATATGGCTTTTATGCTTTTATCACCATGTTGTCAAGATGATTACTTCCTTTGCTCTGTAATCCTTCCAGTACTTCAATACCTTGATTGGACTCTTCAATCAACTCTGTTTGACTTTGGTTTTTCCACCTCAGGATGTCTCAAGGAACACGTGGCCAGATTGGTCGTAACCAAGGTCGTGGGAACGACCAAGAGGAAGGCAACCTTCCACCCCCACCCACGATGGCCCAAGTTCTGATGGAGGTCGAGAGGAACCGCCGTGACTCTCACCACCTGTTGGAAGTCATCGCACGCAACACCACTCAGCAGCGCAATGAGCTGGTGTCCCTGAACGACTTCATCCGGCTTCATCCCCCGGTTTTCAGTTACTCCACCGAGCCCCTTGACGCCGATGACTGGCTTTGCAGCATCGAGAGGAAGCTCCAAGCCGGCCATGTTGCAGATGGCGACAAGGTAAATTATGCCACCTATCACCTTGAAGGTGCAGCAAGCTCTTGGTGGGAGAATTTTCTGAATATGCGCCCAGTTGGACCACCTGCATCTTGGGAGGAATTCTGTACTTCTTTCCGCGAGCACCACATTCCCAAGGGTCTCATGGACCGCAAACGTGAGGAGTTCGGTAACCTCACTCAAGGCAGAAGAACCGTGGACGAGTTTAGTCGTGAGTTCAACCGACTTGCTCGTTATGCAACTGAAGAAGTCTCCACCGACTCCAAGAAACAAGAGAGGTTCCGTCGTGGCCTCAACAGTGGACTCCGTCGTGAGCTCAACCTTCATGACTTTTCCACCTTCCAGGTCCTTGTCAACAAGGCCATCAAGGCAGATGACATGAACACCCCCAACGATTTCCGCAAACACCCTAGAGATGACGGATCATCCAGTTCTGGCTCCCAGAAGCGCAAGATCTGGATCCCCAATAGCATGTTCCGCCAGAACAACCCACCGAGGCCATCCTATGTGGCGCCTCGTCCACCCACCCAGTTCCACCCAGCTCCACCAAACAACCCTGCTCCACGCACTGTTTTCGGAGCTTGCTACAAGTGGGGTAAATCTATATGCAAAAGTGCAGCAACATGACATAGCAAGATATGAGCATGGAGTAGACATGATGGTGATCAGGTACAAACAAGAATCAAGGTCATAGGCATAACAGATCAAAAGATATTAAGCATGCAACATGGCATCGGAAAGTTACATACTTACAGAAAAACAGAGGTGGCTGTCAAAAACAGTGTTATAGCAACTTTATATAAACGACAACACACTAACGTCAGGGTCACCACTTTGGAGCAATAAATAATATAGCTACAACAGGCAAACATGACAAGTGATTGCATATGATTGAAGTAGACATGATGCTTAACAGTATGCAACAAGAATTAATACAATATGCCTCATGGATGTGTCACAATCATCATGCAAACTTGCAATAAAATAACATCAGCAACACACTAACATCAAATAACAACAGATAACAGCCTGATGCCCACTTCAACAGTGATTAACAACATCAAGATGGCCTCAAATCAAAATGCTCACAAAAGATGGACTGAAGTACATACAATTCTAAACAATTTTCCTTTTGGGCGCAATGCGATCCGAGCTACGGTCTACTCACAAATATACTCGCAAAACAACATCAGAAGCAAAATATACAGGACTTAGAAAAAATAGGAAAAATAAAAAAAACAAGGAAAAAAAGGAGGGCATGCCTCACCATGGGCCGGCCCAAGTCGGCTGGGTCAAGGGCGGGCAGGCCGGCTGGCTGGATCGGGTCGTGGCTGGAGGTGTGGGACGCGGCCGCGCTAGGGCAGGCCTGGCCCAGGCGGTGGCTGCGCGAGGCTGGCCGGCTCGGGGTCGCGCCCGACCCTGGCGATGGCGGCGCCGGCAGCCGGCGGCTGGCCGGAGCGCGGCGGCGTGGAGGCGGCTGGTGAGGACGGCAGGGAACGGGCGCGGAGGCGGCGGCGGTCGACGGATCTCGCCGGATCCAGGCAAGAGGCGGCGTGACAGTGGGGTTCGGGCGAGCCTGAGGCCATGGCGGCCAGTGGCGCGGCGGCTCTGCCTCCTGCCGGCGGCTTCCTGCAGGGAAGAGGAGGCGGATGGGTGAGAGAGGGAGAGGAGGAGGCGCGGCGCGGGGCAGGTCTCACCGGAGTGCGGCGCAGCGGCCAGAGATGGCCGGAGGAGGAGGCGGCGCGTCCACGGGAGGAGGTGGAAGGTGGAGAGGAGAGAGAAGAGGCGCTGCTGACGTGGCGCTTCCTGGGCCGTCGGATCGGCCGATCCGACGGTCCAGATCACATGGGAGGAAAAATCAGACCTGAGCTAGGGTTTTGTGCGAAAATGGGGGTGGTTTTGGGGCAATTGTGAGGGGGTGGCTGTGGTTACCAACAATTCCGAGAACACTTTTCGGCGCGCTATAAAAATATCCCGTTTACTTATTAAACGGGGTTTTTCGTTCCGTTGGCTGCGGCTGGTCTCGTGCGGTTTTCGCGACGGTGATCGGGTGAAACCCGGTGTCGCAAAGGTCGAGTGTCAGGGTGGCAAGGTTCGGTCTCCGTCCGGTACGAGATAAAAGGGGGAAAAATAATCGCTGATCGATAAATCGGGGATGCAAACACCGCAAACAAATCAGACAATCAAACAATTCACACCGAAAACAAAATTATTATTTTTTGTGAAATCTGGGCTGTTACAAACCGCTAGAAATGTTTGGGCCACACACACGGTTTCAAATGGTAAATCAGCTTGGGCCACCACTAGAAATGTTTGAAGCTAGGTAGGTAAGAAGTGGGGACCCATAGCATCCCACACGCGGTTAGGCGCGCTCGTCAAGAGACACAATACCCGGAACTCGGATCCTAGGTGACTCGAATGGAACAAAGCGTCGGGGCGGGATAGCCTAGACCTTCCATCCTTCGTCGAATATAGTCAACATTATAATAATCATATCATCAACAACAATATAATAATGTGATATCCCAAACCCAGGGGTAACAGGGTAACATCGTAGCATCGTAAGCATGCATACTAAGTAGGGCTGAGCAACGAGCAATAGTAACATAGCAGTACAAGGTTTGCTGGGAAGGGACATGGCTGTATCGGTTTGAAAGAGGCCGTAAACATGTGGTCGGATCAAACATCGAACCTAACCTAAACTAGCATGCAAACCACTGGTTGAAATAGAATGGATCATAAGTAATGTATAGTCCTTGCCTGTTGATAAGTCGGGTTCCGAAGGTGTAGTCGATCGCACGCTCGCATCATCTCCGAGAGGTACCTGCGGAAGCACACAAGAAGGAAACACTGGAAAGCAATAAACGGTGCACCACTATTACTACGAAGCAAACACGAGCAAGCATCAACAAGAAGCAACACGAGACATCGCACCTACCGTCGAGAACGGTTACTAACAGGTTAAGTGGAGTACTCGTCACACACGACGATACCGCACATTTGCGGTGGTTCAAGTTGCTTAGCTACAGGTGATCAACCAACGGTTATTAACATGTCAACTCAAGCAAGCATGGAATAACACACAAACATGGCAAGAGGTGAAGCACAAAGTAAACTATCTATGCTAGTCAATTTAAGTGAGGCACAACCTAAACATGGCATAACACTAAGTGTCGCACGATGATTAAATGATTTTGTACTGTTCTGTCCTAAACCATATATTAGGTTGGTTAACAGAAGAAAACAATAGCATAAACACAAAGTACACGAAAAACTAATCAAGTTACATATAAGGCACACTCCAAACGGAGTTACGGTTAAAAAGATATAAGCAAAACAAGTTATGCACACATGCTGTAAAAACAGGGGTAAATCTATATGCAAAAGTGTAGAAACATGACATAGCAATACATGGGATGAAATTAGACATGATGCTTAACAATATGCAATTGGAATCACTCAAATCCGATAAACGGTCGCGACACACTCTGTCGGGACCCGGGGTTAGCGTATGCAAGTACAGTTAAGACATAGTCATATGGAGAGCCGAGAACCGCACCCACTTGTCTAAGCAGACAAGGCCAAGCACTGAACATTCTCGGAAAGCATCGTACGTGAGGGGCATCCCATCCAGGCCGGATGATCAACTGAGATGGGTCCTCATCGTCCGCACACAAGTCTAATGATATGGGTGGTGAACTCCCATATTCAAAGACAAGTCGCCTCAACCATACTATCGACTATCTCAAAACTCTTACATAGACATACTCCAGCCCGATCACTTAGTCGGGGTCCAGGGCGGGCTCGATCATACCACAAAGTGTGCACGAGACGGAGTCTCGGACAATCGCATCGCGATGCCCCAAGCTGCACACATCTAAGGGCCACTTGGTGTATGAAAGACCGCCAGCCAGAACACAACTAAGGTCTCGAAAACCCATACAAAGACATGCATGTTATAAACATACACGCAGCACACATGCCTTGTATGAACAGCAGGTACCATTGCAATTCTCTACAAAGTGTACATTTTATTTATAACTCTTATAGAGTACACACAGAGATCACATACATGTGATCCAACATTACAACACAGAACGGAAGCAAATTATGTCTGAGTACAGACAAGTTTAACAAATTGGCTTAAGAAGCCTTATTCAAACATAAAGCCCTCCACGAGGGAACCAGTCTGCTGACTGGGACTAGACTAGCTTAACTTCAGTCGTCCAGCTCGATGAAGAAGCCACCTTCGGGGTCAGTGGCGTCATCTAAAACATATATTAAGCAAACGTGAGTACAAAGTCGTACTCAGCAAGACTTACATAGGAGCTATACTACTCATGCACATGTATCAAGGTAAAGGGAGGTGGGGTTCACTTGCAGAAATGCCAGCTTTGACTTGGCTAGTCCTGAACTACGAGTACCAGACTTTGAGGTAAGAAGCGTACACGAGTCCACTACTTTCACCAACCAATTACACTACTATGGTGCCTTCCTCGACTTCCCCACGAGAAAGCACGCCATAGCACTCACACTTATCTTGGTGTGTTTTAGAAGTATCCGGTTCAAGTTATCTAATAATCAAGCTAAGCTTTCCAAGTAGTCCATAACCGCGGACGCGGCTATTCGAATAGTTTTGTTAACCTTGCAAGGGTGTACCGCTACACACACATGATCATCATTTACCGCCTTTGTTCTCGACACCATTCAAGGGGTGCCAGCGAGGATGCTCACCACAACTGTTACCTCATAGCCTATCTAGTCCAAGAAAGCCGCCTACTTGGGTTGGTTACCACTATCGTGAACCCGGCCGGTTTACCGAAGTGGACCCAAGCGATGTGTGCGTGGTGCGTAAGCCGGTCTCGGGTGAGCCGTTCTCTCACTTAGCATCCAGGCCACAAGCCTACCAGAACTCTGAACTACTGTGACATCTGGACATCGAAAGGCATGAGTTAATAAGTCGAGAGGGGTCAGTGAGCCCAATGTGTGGTTGTACTCTTCATCTTGGATCACCACACAAGAACTCGGACTTAGGGCGGTGTTCAACGAGACAACCCACCGTGTACTCCTACACAGCCTCTCATCGTTCACCTTGTATTAGGGTCGATTCACCAACACTTTTCTACCATCATCAACATGATCACTCCCATCTCGACTCACATCACAGTAACAACATGGTATCATACTAAGCATGCAATAAGCAGTAACATTGCAGGGGCCACATGATATCATTCAACTCCTACATTTGCTAGGATTATGATTTGCTTACTACTGTGACAAAAGATAGGTCATGCAAAGGAATGGGTTCATCTAAGCGGTAGAATCGTAACATGGTGATCATCCTATACAATGCATAAGCGAGACATGAGAGGGAAGTGGGATTTTATCGACATGATCAATGGGGTTTTGCTTGCCTTGCTGACGAGGTTCGGGTTCTGGATCTTCAGCGAAGGGGGTGACCTCTTGCTCCGGTTCCACCTCTACTCGACAAACAAAGCACGAAGTAGCAATCAATATGAATGCAATGCTCAAGCACATGATTGAATGTTAAAGCTTGGAGTATGAGTTTTGATGTGTGAGGCAATTCCATTTAAGTGGAATATATTGCATTTTTAAATGCAAATTCAAATTCCACATTTGAATTCAACCTTAACCAAGTTATATCTGATATAGTTTGATCAATTTGAATTAACTTCAAATGTGTATGATATGCCTCTGAAGTGTGGTTGATTTGCATCATAATTTCATGGTACAAGTGGCAAAATCATTTGGTTTGAATTTGAATTTAATTCAAATAAAGCAAATGACATATGCTACTGGTCCCATTTTAAATTCAACTCAAACAGAGTTGAAAGTTGTATATTTGGAAAGATAATTTTCTCCTGGTCATTTTTCATATATTATTTGTCCAATTTGGAGTTAATATGAATTTTCTATGAATTTCCAAAGTTTGGGGTATTTTCTGGAATTTCTGGATTTATTAAACTATTTTTCTTTTCTGGAAAAACATTTACTGCGTCACTGTTGCATCAGCATGACATCAGGGGGTTTGACCCGAGTCAAACTGACAAGGGGTCCCACTGGTCAGCCTCTGTAGGGGTTAAACCGTGTTGATTAAATTAACAGAGTGATTAGAGGGGGCCCTGGGCCCACCTGTAAGTGACTCTGTGGGGTGGTTAATTAGCGCTAATCGCCTGGCCACGTCATCTCGCCGGCGGCTCAACGCCGGCGACCATCCAGCACGGCGGAGTTGCACGGGGAGAGGTCTCCCGTGGTCCTCTTGATGCGCCAAGACCATCACTTTGGAGCCCTGAGCATCGCGCTTCGAACTGGACCAAGAACAAGGCTTGGGGGGCACGGCATCGTCGTCGGCGACGAGCCCTTGCAGCGGCGGAGCTACTGGCCTGAGGTGGAACTAGCTGTGAAGTGCCATTTGAAACAACCGTGGCTGCAAACGACGCAGAGGAGCACAGGGAACGTAAAGGACAAGGTGGCGGGGTCGATGGGTTAACGGTTGCTCGACGACGACGAGCACGGCGGCTCGGTACTTCGGCGTCCATGGCAGTTCGAGCTAGAGGAGGATAAAGAAGTCATGGCTTGAGGGGAAACGCTCACCAGGCTACAGGGAGCTCGACGAAGCAGTCGACGGAGCCGGTGAGGGAACGTGGACGGAGTATTGAACGGCGACAAGCAGCGGATCCGGCGAGCTCTCGGTGACGATTCCGACGGCTAGAAGGGCTCCGGGATCTTGATTCCTTGCAGGGAGACGTAGTCGAGGGTGGCGAAGCTGATGGACAGGTCCTTCTGGTCCCTAGCACACGTTGGCCGCGTCTTCCACGGCGGCGGGTTCCGGCGAGTCCTCGGACGTTGATGAATTCGGGCGTAGGAGGAGGAGGAAGACGATGAGGAGAGGGGGGAATGAATCAGAATGGCTGCGCGAAGCCTCCAGACGCGAGGAGATGGCGAGGGGAAGCAGGAGGTGGCCAGGGGGCTCGTCGGCGGCCACGGCATGGTCGCCACGCAGCTCCCTGCGTGCTGGCTGGGGAAGACGACAAGGAGGAGGAGGTGGGCTGGGCCGGCTGGGGATGAGTTGGGCTTCATTGAAGGTAAGCCTTTCTTCCTTTTTCTCTCTGTTTAATCTTTCCTTTCTTTTCTGTAATTTGTTTTAGCTCTGATAAAAATACCAAACCATTTTATTAAATGCTGAAAACTTTTATATGGCCTCATAATAAAATAGACTAGCCACTCATAAACTTTCAACATTTTTAAAATTCAAATGATTTGAATTTTAAATCAAAAAGGGGTATTTCTTTAATTCCAAGGTACTGTTTGAATATTTGAAAAATCTATGAGCATGGGGTGGGTCCCACATCACTTGATATGTGATCACACTCATTTATAAGACTTTTCAAAACTCTAACATGAATTTTTGGAAAAGATTTTTATCTGGCCTTTTGAATTAATTCATCTGGGGGTGTTCCTTCTCCCATTTGGATTTTGAATTTGATTTTCAAGGTTTTTTTTTTGAAAATTTTGCATGATGCAAAGGCACTAGCTAACCCTAGCACATACCTAACAGAGGGATCTGACACACTCGTCGACCGAAGTTGCAACAAAATAACAGTTTCAGCAACAGCAGCACAATAACATCAGGATCACCACTTTGGAGCAAGATTTAATACAGCTAAATCACCCAAACATGGCAAGTCAAAGCATGTAATTGAAGTACACATGATGCTTAACACATAGGAGAAAGAATCAATGCAATAGGCCTCATGGATTTGTTACAATCATCATGCAAAGTTGCAACAAAATATTAACAGCAGCATTTAACAGGAAAAGTAGCAGTTTAACGGCCTGATGCCCTGTTCAGCACACAATTACACAATCAAGACGAGCTCAAATGAAAATTCTCACAAAAGATGAAAGCTAGAGAACGCAATTCTAAACAATTCGTCTTTTGGGCGCGAAGTCATCCGGGCTACGGATCGCTTGCTATCGTCAACGCGGAATCGAATCAGTAGCAAAATAATAAAGGACTTGGCAGATTTTTGCAACAGAAAATAAAACAGAGAGAATAAAAAAATAAAAAATAAAAAAAGGGGATGGCCTCACCCACATGGGCTTGGCCCAACAGTGGATGGGAAGGCCGGCTCGGCTCGGGCTTGGCAGGCCAGCTGGAGGGCGAGATGGGCCGCGGAGGTGGGCCGCAGGGAGGAGGCTGGCCCATCCAGCCATGGCAGCGGTTGGTGGCTCGGCCAGCCGTGACCGCAGCGGCGCCGCGCTGCTCGCCGGCGAGGGCAGCGCCGGGGCTCCGGCGAGGGGGCGAGCCAGGCGGCTGGGAGGCGCGCGGGCGAGGAGGGGCTCGGGCTCCCCATGGCGGCCGGGTCGTGGCTGCGACGGGCGGCGCCCCGTCGAGCGTCTTCGGCCGCGGCTCGAGGTCGTCCCTGGCCATGGCAGCAGCGCGGGTGTCTGCAGGGAGAGACGAGGGAGGAAGTTAGAGGGGGGAGAAGAAGGGAGAGGAAGGAGGAGAGGGCGCGGGGAGAGAGAGGTGGCCGGCGGCCCGGGCTGCTCCGGTGGCCGGGATGGGCGGCGGCGGCCTGCTGTCCACGGGCACGGGAGGAGGGAGGCGGTTGGAGACGGAGGTTGGTGGAGCTCCAGGGTGACGTGGCGGCTTCCGGGGCCGTCGGATCTTCGGATCTGACGGTCCAGGATGGATTGGGCGTAATCCAGATTTAAAATTTAGGGTTTGGACGAAAATTGGGGTGTTTTTCTAGATCTGGGGGGGCTAGTGGCTACAAATTGTGGCTAGGGAAACCCTAGAAATGGGTGGGAGTGTGGTGGTCTTTATATAGCCCCGGTGGCTGGCAGTTTGCAAAAACATCCTCGGTTTTTCTCTCGCGCGCGCGGTGCTCACGTTTCTGACCGCCGGGGGTCCGCAGTACCTCTGATTCAGGTAAAACTTCAAACTGCGCGATCAGGGCATCGAGCCGGAGGCGTTCACCTCGCGTTGGAACCGTTCCGAAAACACTTTCCGGCGCGCTATAAAAATATCCCGTTTACTTATTAAACGGTGTTTTTCGTTCCGTTCGTTGAAGTTGGTCTCGTGCGGTTTTCGCGACAGTGATCGGGTGAAACCCGGTGTCGCAAAGGTCGAGTGTCAGGGTGGCAAGGGTCGGTCTCCGTCCGATACGAGATAAGAGGGGGAAAAATAATCGCCGATTGATAAATCGGGGATGCAAACACCGCAAACAAATCAGACAATCAAACAATTCACGCCGAAAACAATTTTTTTAAATTTTGTGAAAACTGGGCTGTTACAATACAACACAACAACAAGGGATCTCTTCCCGAGATCCAGGACGATCCGGGGGAGAGAAAAGAGTCGACGATCGTCAACACCACCAACAAGGGACTCTGCTCCATGTCGAACGTCAAACTCCGTCGAGATAAATTTCCGCAGAGAGACGTCATCGTCGGAATAACGAAGACGTCAGTGACAAGAGGAAGAATGATCGGGAAAACCAGATCAAGGGATAGTGGTTTTCGACGCAAGTCGTAAAAACACCGGGAAAAAGGAGGGAGGGCAAAGGAAGACCCAGATGATATCCGAAACCGGAGAAGCTAAAGGTACTACCAGAATTCCCACCTGAGCTCGGAATCGAGACAATACGCTGCAAGCAAGGCATTGTAACGGTTCCGAAACTCCACACACTCAAGATCCTATAGTTTGAAGGGGATAAGGCGAGAGTAAAACAATTACGACACTTGTCCTGACCAGAGCAAGGGTAAGAAGTAAAAAGATTCCTACTCTCCGATAACTAACTTAGTAACTACAAAATAGTTTTTGTCTAGACTCGACTTCGGCCAGAGAAGGGATCCTACGGTCGGTAAGGCTCTGATACCAAGTTGTAAGGCCCGATATGCGGTACTGTTCTAGATCTAGGTGTTTCCACCCAGATCCGGGGACGAAGCACATATCGGTCCCACCGCTACATATGACAAAGCCATATGCCCCGGATTTGCAACATGATATCACAACATTACAGATACAAGGATACAACATCTCATACAATCGGCATACAACTGCCTTAAATACAATAAAACAGCGGAAGATATATGTCTGAGTACAGACTACAAACAAATGCCTAGTGGCAAAAAGAAAACATCGATCCCATAACCACACGGGTCCAGGCCCTCCGCTGGGATCCGCCTAACTAGTCGTCGTCGAGTCTCCACGTGAAACGTCGGTCACCATACATGTTGTCGATCAGAACCCTGAAAAGAGTTTGGGTGTAGTATCATGAGTACAGAGGTACTCAGCATCCAACTGTAGTGGTCATCTGACCCAGCAAGGACTTCATCACTCGTCATTCTAGGACAACTAGTAGTTTACGGTAAGGAAGGGGTAAGTGGTGAGGTTGCTGCCGCACTAGAATTTATGAAGTGGCTAACGATCTAGAGAATAAGATAAGAAGCCAAGCATTCGATGAGGAATCGTCTCCAACAAGTCTTGCTATCAACTACTTACGCAAACATAACACCTATCCTATCCTTGTCCTCCTCTTCGCATCCCGACGAAGAAGAAGCAGTCAAGGCACACACACACGTTGATCAAGTTATATTAAGATTATCTCAGTTGTTGTTGTCTATGAACAAGGATTAGGTCTCAAGTCGTCCATAACCGTGGACACGGCTTCTCGAAAAGATTTAACCCTGCAGGGGTGTACCAACTTCCCATTACGAGGCTCCGCACGCACGCCCATCACTCTCAGTTTCTACCCATCACAGGCAACCATTTTATGATTTAGTTCCAAGAGATCCGAAACGACAGGTCCCTCTAACTAACAACGAACAAATCCGGGTGGCCCCCGGTGAGTCGACATCCATCTCAGGAGCCGGCCGCTCTCTCGATCTGGTCTCTACCGTCTGTCTCGGGTTTGGATAGCCAGTTAATCACACATGGGAAACCGGGTCCTCAGCCGAACAAATTGGGCCAGCAAGGGAACTATGTCCTCACTGGTCCAGGTTGGTTTGTAAACAACTGGCAGCTGACCAGCACACACATGGTTTCAAATGGTAAATCAGCTTGGGCCACCACTAGAAATGTTTGAAGCTAGGTAGGTAAGAAAAGGGGACCCCATAAAATCCCACACGCGGTTAGGCACGCTCAGTCTTAAAACCAATACCCGAAACTCGGATCCTAGGTGACTCGAATGGAACAAAGCGTCGGGGCGGGATAGCCTAGACCTTCCATCCTTCGTCGAATATAGTCAACATTATAATAATCATATCATCAACAACAATATAATAATGTGATATCCCAAACCCAGGGGTAACAGGGTAACATTGTAGCATCCTAAGCATGCATACTAAGCAGGGGCTGAGCAACGAGCAATAGTAACATAGCAGTACAAGGTTTGCTGGGAAGGGACATGGCTGTATCGGTTTGAAAGAGGCTGTAAACATGTGGTAGGATCAAACATCGAATCTAACCTAAACTAGCATGCAAACCGCTGGTTGAAATAGAATGGATCATAAGTAATGTATAGTCCTTGCCTGTTGATAAGTCGGGTTCCGAAGGTGTAGTCGATCGCACGCTCGCATCGTCTCCGAGAGGTACTCGCGGAAGCACACAAGAAGGAAACACTGGAAAGCAATAAACGGTGCACCACTATTACTACGAAGAAAACACGAGCAAGCATCAACAAGAAGCAACACGAGACATCGCACCTACCGTCGAGAACGGTTACTAACAGGTTAAGTGGAGTACTCGTCACACACGACGATACCGCACATTTACGGTGGTTCAAGTTGCTTAGCTACAGGTGATCAACCAACGGTTATTAACATGGCAACTCAAGAAAGCATGGCATAACACACAAACATGGCAAGAGGTGAAGCACAAAGTAAACTATCTATGCTAGTCAATTTAAGTGAGGCACAACCTAAACATGGCATAACACTAAGTGTCGCACGATGATTAAATGATTTTGTACTGTTCTGTCCTAAACCATATTTTAGGTTGGTTAACAGCAGCAAAAAATAGCATAAACACAAAGTACACGAAAAACTAATCAAGTTACATATAAGGCACACTCCAAACGGAGTTACGGTTAAAAAGATATAAGCAAAACAAGTTATGCACACATGCTGTAAAAACAGGGGTAAATCTATATGCAAAAGTGTAGAAACATGACATAGCAATACATGGGATGAAATTATACATGATGCTGAACAATATGCAATTGGAATCACTCAAATCCGATAAACGGTCGCGACACACTCGTCGACCGAAGTTGCAACAAAATAACAGTTTCAGCAACAGCAGCACAATAACATCAGGATCACCACTTTGGAGCAAGATTTAATACAGCTAAAGCACCCAAACATGGCAAGTTAAAGCATGTAATTGAATTACACATGAAGCTTAACACATAGGATAAAGAATCAATGCAATAGGCCTCATGGATTTGTTACAATCATCATGCAAAGTTGCAACAAAATATTAACAGCAGCATCTAACAAGAAAAGTAGCAGTTTAACGGCCTGATGCCCTGTTCAGCACACAATTACACAATCAAGACGAGCTCAAATGCAAATGCTCACAAAAGATGAAAGCTAGAGCACACAATTCTAAACAATTCGTCTTTTGGGCGCGAAGTCATTCGGGCTACGGATCACTTGCTATTGTCAACGCGGAATCGAATCAGCAGCAAAATAATAAAGGACTTAGCAGATTTTTGCAAC
This sequence comes from Bromus sterilis, assembly GCA_950022295.1. Lineage (NCBI taxonomy): Eukaryota > Viridiplantae > Streptophyta > Magnoliopsida > Poales > Poaceae > Bromus > Bromus sterilis. The sequence goes on along the minus strand of OX465599.1, from coordinate 237,234,038 downwards.
AGAAAAAAAAAACAGAGAGAATAAAAATAAAAAAAATAAAAAAGGGGATGGCCTCACCCACATGGGCTTGGCCCAATAGTGGCTGGGAAGGCCGGCTCGGCTCGGGCTTGGCAGGCCAGCTGGAGGGCGAGATGGGCCGCGGAGGTGGGCCGCAGGGAGGAGGCTGGCCCATCCAGCCATGGCAGCGGTTGGTGGCTCGGCCAGCCGTGACCGCAGCGGCGCCGCGCTGCTCGCCAGCGAGGGCAGCGCCGGGGCTCCGGCGAGGGGGCGATCCATGCGGCTGGGAGGCGCGCGGGCGAGGAGGGGCTCGGGCTCCCCATGGCGGTCGGGTCGTGGCTGCGACGGGCGGCGCCCCGGCGAGCGTCTTCGGCCTCCGCTCGAGGTCTTCCCTGGCCATGGCAGCGGCACGGGTGTCTGCAGGGAGAGACGAGGGAGGAAGTTAGAGGGGGGAGAAGAAGGGAGAGGAAGGAGGAGAGGGCGCGGGGAGAGAGAGGTGGCCGGCGGCCCGGGCTGCTCCGGTGGCCAGGATGGGCGGCGGCGGCCTGCTGTCCACGGGCACGGGAGGAGGGAGGCAGTTGGAGACGGAGGTTGGTCGAGCTCCAGGGGTGACTTGGCGGCTTCCGGGTCCGTCGGATCTTCGGATCTGACGGTCCAGGATGGATTGGGCGAAATCCAGATCTGAAATTTAGGGTTTGGACGAAAATTGGGGTGTTTTTCCAGATCTGGGGGGGCTAGTGGCTGCAAATTGTGGCTAGGGAACCCCTAGAAATGGGTGGGAGTGTGGTGGTCTTTATATAGCCCCGGTGGCTGGCAGTTTGCAAAAACATCCTCGGTTTTTCTCTCGCGCGCGCGGTGCTCACGTTTCTGACCGCCGGGGGTCCGCAGTACCTCCGATTCGGGTAAAACTTTGAACTGCGCGATCAGTGCGTCGAGCCGGAGGCGTTCACCTCGCGTTGGAACCGTTCCGAAAACACTTTCCGGCGCGCTATAAAAATATCTCGTTTACTTATTAAACGGGGGTTTTCGTTCCGTTGGTTGCGGCTGGTCTCGTGCGGTTTTCGCGACGGTGATCGGGTGAAACCCGGTGTCGCAAAGGTCGAGTGTCAGGGTGGCAAGGGTCGGTCTCCGTCCGATACGAGATAAGAGGGGGAAAAATAATCGCCGATTGATAAATCGGGGATGCAAACACCGCAAACAAATCAGACAATCAAACAATTCACGCCGAAAACAATTTTTTTAAATTTTGTGAAAACTGGGCTGTTACACTGTGATGGGTAGCAACTGAGAGAGATGGGCGTGCGTGCGGAGCCTTGTAATGGGCAGTTGGTACACCCCTGCAGGGTTAAATCTTTTCGAGAAACCGTGTCCATGGTTATGGACGACTTGAGACCTACTCCTTGTTCATAGACAACAACAACTGAGATAATCTTAAATATAACTTGATCAACGTGTGTGTGCCTTGACTGCTTCTTCTTCATCGGGTTGCGAAGAGGAGGACAAGGATAGGATAGGTGTTATGCTTGCGTAAGTAGGTGGATAGCAGACTTGTTGGAGGTGATTCCTCATCGAATGCTTGGCTTCATATCTTACTCTCTATATTGTTAGCCACTTCATAAATGTTAGTGCGGCAGCAACCTCACCACTTACCCCATCCTTGCCGTAAACTACTAGTTGTCCTAGAATGATGAGTGATGAAGTCCTTGCTGGGTCAGTTGACCACTATTGTTGGATGATGAGTACTTATGTACTCATGATACTACCCCAAACTCTTTTAGGGTTCTTGATCGACAACAGGTATGGTGATCGACGTTTCACGTGGAGACTCGACGACGACTAGTTAGGTGGATCCCAACGGAGAGCCTGGACCCGTGTGGTTATGGGGAACGATGATTTTCTCCTTACCACTAGGCAATTGATTGTAGTCTGTACTCAGGCATGTATCTTCCGTTGCTGTAATGTATTTAAGGCAGTTGTATGCCGATTGTATGAGATGTTGTATCCTTGTAGCTGTAATGTTGTGATATCATGTTGGAAATCCGGGGCATATGGGTTTGTCATATGTCGCGGTGGGACCGATATGTGCTTTGTCCCCGGATCTGGATGGAATCATGTAGATCTAGAACAGTACCGCATATCGGGCACCCGACTGCCTGTTGGACACTGCTTGCAACTCCTTGGTCTTTGTAAAACTAGTTTACTAGCACTGATGTTGTGGCTTACAGGACCACATTGCAAACTGGGTGGTATTAGGATCCTTTTTTTTCGTACCTTTACTCTGGGATTCTACTCTCTTACCCTTTCGGGAAATTTTTCTAACTCTGACATTAGGATCTCGTGGTCGCATCTACCCGGAGAGCCCTTCACCCCAGATGATCGCTTGCTTCACCAGAGGACCCCGAAGATACCCTCGGATAAATCCCCGAGATCCTTATGCCCACTACCTTGCAATAATCTACCACCGATAAATCCCCCTGGATTACTTCACTTCCATCTGGTTGTCCCCTCATTCTCAGATGCTCTTGTGTTTGCAAGATGCCCCGAAATACTCACCATTATTCCGGGAATCCTTGTGCCTACAGCCTTGTATTTGATCTTTATGAATTCATTCTTCTGGCTCGGACGTCTTTTGGGACATGAGCTGGAACTCGATAAATCAAACCTTGGTTGATTGTCCGTCCAGTTCCATTCAGCTTACTCATCTTTTGATCAGAGCTTCTGCTTCTGATCCTTCATTTTGGAAGTCATAATAACTTTATATTCAATCATCGAATTAATCAGATGGTTCTATAAGCTGATGCCTTCACATTCCTTCTTGTTATGGTTGAGTACCGATGCTCACACCAGATTCTCCGTGGGCTCATAACCCACAGTTTCACGGGATCGAAACCTGACTCTTGTCATCTACCTTGCGTTATTCGACCCGATATCCTGCTTATGCCTGATGCTCTGAACCCCTTTTCATCCTCCATCATTGACGTCGAATGCTTGTCTATCTTCTTGAAACTTCTCATGACTTCCTTTGTTTTCTCTTGAGGTAATTTTTGCGTTGCAGAACTCGAGAGATACCCTACACATTACCCCCTCGGATGACCCCGGATGATTAACCTGGTACCGATCCGACCCCCCTAAGTATCCCCCTCCTACCCTATACGTAAGTACGATGAAGGCCCGAAGGAAGGATGACCACTCATCGAGATGCACTAATGGAGAGAAATGAAGACAACAACATTAAGGATCAACTCCTTCGATAAGGACAACAAGAACCAGAAGATTCGTTAGAATACGAAACCGAAACCTTACCCCTTACACTACTGTTAATTCTCGGGATGAGAATTCTTTGTAGTGGGGCAGATTTTTAACACCCTCACTGCCATGTAATAGTAATCATTTTGCTAATGACAATTACTGTTGCTAAACATGCCTGGATCATATTTTCATTTGATCATATCCATAAACCCTTTTGGCTGATATTGAAAATAAAGTGATAAATCAAATCTTGACCAAAAATTGTGCCACCAATTTTGTTAAATGCCTAAAAATCATTAACCAATGATAAATTAACTTTGGGTATTTATTAATCTATTAAAAATATAAACAATTCAAACCAGTGCTAAAACAACCCCATTTGCTAGTTGCATTTCAAAAACAAATAGAAAATGATTTAATAAATGCCCAAACTTTTTGTGGCAACTCCCTAAGGTGCAACACAAATGTACCAACAAGTTTCACCTTGATAAAAATTCATTCGATAGCTAAGTAAATAAAAATAGTAGCCAAACAACACCTACTCGCCTTTTTTAATATTTAAATAAAATCAAAATGATTTTTATTATGAGTCCTAACTTTTTGTAGTGGTACTTTGTTGAGTAACATTATCATTGGGGCAGGTTTCACGTGGTACAAAAAACTATTAGTGGCGAAAATAAAATAAAATAGAAAGAAAAATGTACATGAAAACAAAAAAGGGGGGAAATCCCTATCCCACGCCTAGAGCAAAACCACCCCGGCCCATCTGGCCCAGCCCGCCCCTCCCTTCTCCCTCCTTCGTACTGTTCCCCGTGGCCGTTGTCGCCATGGCACTCGACGCCGAGGCCATGCCGGACCCCCTTCCCCTCACCTGCCCCCCCCCCCACGTCCTCGTGTGGATAAGATGGCCACCTTGTTCCCCCTGGAACCCTAATCCCCATTCCCCTCTCCCTCTTCATCGCTCCCTCTCTCGGTCCACTGTCACCGGAGGTCGTTGTCGCCATGACTCATCGTGGCCATGGCCTAGGACCTCGTCCCGCCTCGTCTACGTGCCAGCTCGCTTCTCCACCGACCGCTGCTTCATCTGCGCCAACAAACGCAAGTCGGGAGCCACCGCATCGCCCCCCGGTGCCTTCTTCCTCCTCGGGCCGCCGGATGCCCCGGCCAAATCTGTCGCCTTCCAAACGCTGTCGGCCTCCCCGAGCCTCGCGGCCACCACTGTGAGCGTCTGCTCCTTCTCACTCCCCTCCGCGCTTGATTTGGCCCCTAGGCTGTCCGATGTGTGATATGTCCCAAACTTATCTATAATTTCTGCTTGATCCATGCATGTTTTGTGTGGTATTGCTATGATCTAGATACACTTTCATACACTTTTGATCATATTTGGACTAACTTATTAACTCAGTGCACCACAGTGCCAGATCCTGTTTTCTGTTGTTTTTCTATTCCAGGTTTCCCCCATATTAAAAATGCTCCAAAAAATTGGGAAAATCAGATAAAAAAATCAGCGCAACGGAAGCTTCCAGAATCACCAAAGTGGGGCCAGAGCGCCACCACCAGGGACCCATGCGGCCACCTGGCGCGGCCTAGGGTTTGGCCGCGCCAAGGGGGCGCCTGGACCCCTGGTGGGCCCCCTGACTGCCCCCCTTCGCCTATTTATTCCCCGTGATGCGAAACCTCTGAAGACAGAACCCTTTTTGTCGATCTCGCCTCTGTTCCTCCGCCACCGCGCTTCCAAGATCGGGAGCGCCATCAGACCTCTTCCCAGCACCCTGCCGGAGGGAGGATTGACCTCCGGGAGCTTCCCCTCCACCATGGACGCTTCCCGGATGTGCCGTGAGTAGTTTCCCTTGGACCATGGGTTCATGATCAGTAGCTATGTGATGTTCTCCTCCCCTCTTTGTTCTTCATGGTTTAGACCTCGTGAGCTGCCCTACATGATTGAGGCACATATGTAATTTTCTGCTATTGCTATGCTGAGTTTGCTGGGATCTGATGGATTATGAGATTATGTTATTGTGATTGAGTAATATATTTGGTTCTTATCTTCTATATTTTTTTCCTAAGTAATTCTTGCATGTTCTCCGTTGTTGTTTATTGCTTTGGCCAAGTAGTAGGTAGTGACTCCAAGAGGGAACGTTATGCTCGATTGTGGGTTCATGCCCCCCGATGAAACACTTGAGTGACCGAAACATGAGTCTAGGGGATGTGATGTTGCCACAAGGGGTAAAACAACTGTATTGTAACCGCGGTTGCAAGGATTGTTTACTTTACGCAAAATGCTTTTTAATGCAGTTGTCTATTGCTTTGGGTTTACACTTTCGGTGGGGCTCGCAACTTAATACCAGCGAGATGTTATGGATAGATATCTCAAGGTGGATGATTAGTAGTAGATGCAGTTGGATTTAGGTCTACTTATTTTGGCGTACCGCCCATGCTTTTGAGCCTCATCCTTTTCTTTATAGCATAGTTAGCATTGCGGTGCGTTTTTAATCCTATCAATTGCCCAGCTGTAATTTGTTTACCTCACATAGCAGTTTTGTCGTCTTTTGGGAGAGAGACATCACTAGTGAACATCATGAGACCCCGGTCCATATTCTCATCACTGTTTACACACTCTTTTATTTTCCTGCTTTTACTTTCTATTTGCTATCACCATTATCATTATTATTTGTTGTGTTAATCCTTTGTGAAAAGCAAGCCGGAGAGATTGACAACCTCTCTGTACTCGTTGGGAAGCAAAGTTATTTGTGTTGTGTGAAGGTCCACGTCAATTGCGTTGTTGACACCTACTTATCATCTCCGGAGTCCTAATGGAGACAAACCTTGGTATCTTCATCGAGGGAAATTTGCCGCTATTCTACATCTCACCTTCCACTTGGGGTAACCAACGAGGAGAGAGTATCAAGCAAATTTCTGGCGCCGTTGCCGGGGACTCTGAGTGCTAATATAGGGGAGTTGCACACTATCTTTTACCTTTGCTTTTTAGTCTTGTTAGTTTACCTTTCAGTTTTTATCTTTGTGTCCTATATCGAAAGTCACAAAAAATCTGCCACACTTGCTGCTGCTATGGGTTCCACTGAATACACCAAGTTGTGTAACTTCACTAGTCACAACAACAAATACTTTCTATGCACTCCTATTGCCACACCTTCCACTTCAGCTACCTCTTATGAAATTAAACTTGCTTTGCTAAACTTTGTTATGAGAGGTCAATTCTCTGGTGCTGGACATGATGCTACTTTAAACTTGAACAATTTTGTTGAGTTATGTGATATGCAAAAGTATAAAGAAGTAGAAGGTGATGTTCTTAAGCTTAAGCTTTTTCCTTTCTCCTTGAGGGAAGGAGCTAAAATCTGGTTTCAATCCTTGCCTAGGAATAACATAGATTCTTGGGATAAGTGCAACGATGATTTTATTGGGATGTACTACCCACCTGCTAAAATTATCCAATTGAGGAGTAACATTATGAATTTTAAGCAACTTGATAATGAACACGTTGCCCAAGGCTGGGAATGAATGAAATCTCTTGTTAAGAAATGCCCTACACATGGTTTGACTACTTGGATGGTTATCCAGACTTTTTATGCAGTCTTGAACTTTACCACGCGGAACCTGTTAGATTCGGTCGTCGGAGGAACCTTTATGTCAACTACACTTGGTGCTCCCACAAAACTTCTTGATGAGATGATGACCAACTATTCCCAATGGCACACTGAACGCGCTCCAACAAGTAGGAAGGTAAACTCTGTCGAGGAGATTACCTCCCTAAATGATAAAGTTGACTTGATTATGTCTCTACTTACCAAGCAACCCTCTATTGATCCTCAAGATGTTCCTTTAAATTCTTTGGTTGCTCAGGAACAAGTGGATGTGAACTTTATTGCTAGAAACAACTTCAACAACAATGCTTATAGGGGCAATTTTGCTAGAAATCCTATACCTTTTCCATCCAACTATGGGAACAACAACAACACTTATCCTAGTAACAAGAACCCCACTTCTGAACTGGAAAACAGGCTTAGAGACTTTATCACTACCCAAAAAGCCTTCAACAAGAATGTAGAAGAGAAATTAGCTAAATTAGATAATCTCTCTTTGAAGGTAGATAACTTATCCCTTGATGTTGAGATGCTTAAAATTAGAACCTCTCCGCTTGAGGAGAGGAAGGCCAATCCTATTAATGCTATCCAATTACAAATCAATGAAAATATTAGGATGATGGCTAAACTTAAAGAAAGATGGGCTAGAGAAAAAGAGGAAGATGATAGAATTAAGAGCCTTCCTACACACCACACAGTTTCTACTATCCAAATTGTTGAGGACGTCGAAACTATTAGAACCCAACACACTCCTAGTCCCATTGGACCTATTAATGGTGATGCTAATATCTCAACCGTAGAAGAAGAAACTCATATGAACATAGAGGGTTTCAAACAAGTGAGCCTAGATGACACTACTACCACCTTTGATAGCAGTGATATTTATTTTGATAGTTGTACCCTCTCAGAAGTTATTGGCTTGTTACACAAAATGTCTAGAGACCCCCACACTAGCACACTAAATCTTGCCTTAACGGAGCATATCACTAATGCTATTATCAAAGCTAGGGAGGAGAAGCTTAGAATAGAAGCCTCCATAGCTAGGAAGCTAGATGATGGTTGGGACCCTATGATTAAAATTAAATTGAATAACTTCTCTTGCTATGCTTTATGTGACGTTGGAGCTAGTACCGCCGTCATGCCCAAAAGAATATATGATATGTTTGAATTGAAGCCCTTTGAGCCTTGTTCTTTTGGTGTTCGTCTCGTTGATTCTTCCGTAAAGAAATGTAACACCCTCACTGTCATGGAACAGTAATCACTGTTGCTAAGTATGATTATTGTTGCTAAGTATCCCTTGATCATCATGAATCAAATAAAATTGAAGTTTCCCTTGGTTTCAAATTAAAAAACAGTGTTTCCAATAAAAGATCAACCTAAAACTTTGCAGTCACTTTTATAAATTGTCCACTATTCAGTGGATCATGTCCATATGGATATGAGAATTTGTTGAGCTATAAAATAAATCCAATAAATAAAAACTGTAGCCTAAAGTCCACTTTTCTCAATGAAATAATTAAAACAAATACTAAATGATTTATAAAACTTCCCAAACTTTTTGTGGCGCTCTGGTATAGTGCAATGTTAATTATGGTGCAAGTTACAAGTTTTAAAAAATAGTAAAGTAGCAAAAACTAATAAAACAGTAGAGAAAACAAAAAAAAGAGAAAAGAAAAAGAAAAAAAAAATTAAAAAAACTCTAACTAACGCCCAGGGCGCAACCCCCCCTCCCCTCCCACTGGGCCAGGCCCAACCCACTCCCAGCTCCCCCCATCACCTTCCCCTGTACACCGAGGCGCCGTGGACGCCATCCACGCCGGCCACAACATCGGACGACGCCGTGGCGGCCATCCACGGTCGCCGGCGAGGAGATAAGCCCCCGTGCCCCCCGCCCCGACGAGGAACCCTAGCCACCCCCTACTTCCACCTCGCGCCGCCTCCCCCTCACCCTCTGTATTCTCCTCGCGCAGGAGCGGCCACGGTCGCCGCCGCGCCGTCGCAGCCGGCGTGGACGCCGACCATCCCGCGCCTCCTGCTGGTGTCCAGGAGGTCCGTCGGGTTCCTCGAGGTCGTCTCCACGCTCAAGTGCGAGCCGGGAGGCCGTCGAGCATCTCCCTCGTCGTCATCTTCAAGCAACGGCCGCCACATTCACCACCCAAATTCATCGCCTCCATCCACTGCCCGTCGACGCCGACCTCGCCATCGTCCTCCCCGGAGTGACCCCCTTCATCCCCCCTTCTTCCTGCACGAATCATCGTCGCAGCCCCTCCCCCGTCGTCGTCGTGTCTCCATAGGCACCGACCGCCATGGAAAGGAGCTCAAGCTCCCCGGCGTGCACGCGCTGCTGCTGTTACTGCTTGCTGTAGCTAGCATGCAGCTGAGGCCCACACGCACGCACTCGCCCTCGGTCTGCCGCCGCTCGCTGCCGCGGCGTTGCTCGCCGCACCGCGCGAGTTTGCTGCTTGGCCATGGCCGGCCTCCACATGGGTCGCGCCCCTATTGCTCTGGCCAGGCATGCCCTGCCGATGCCAGCCGCGTGCGGCCGCCTCCCGCGAGGCTCCCCGTCGTGGCCCCTGTCACAACCCCAAGTTAGGTATGTGCTAGGGTTTGAGTGTCCCTTTGCATCATGTGAAAATTTCAAAAGAAATTCAAAATTGGGGAAAAAGAAAACCCCTAAAGAATTTAATTCAAATGGCCAGAAATAAAGTTGCTCCAAAAATTCCTTTTGCATTTTTGAAAACTCACATAAATGAGTGTGATCACATATCAAGTGATGTGGGACCAACCCCATGCTCATGGATTTTTCAAATATTCAAACAGGAGAATGGATTTAAATTTAAACCCCTATTTGAATTAAAGTTCAAATAATTTGAAATTTAAAAATGTCCAAACTTTATAAGTGGCTAGCTATATATATTTTGAGGCCATATAAAAATTTGAGGCATTTAATAAAATGCCTAGCTATTTTATTTAGCAAGGCACAACAAATAACAGAAATAAAACAGAAAGAAAAAGAGAAAAGAGCAAAAGGCTTACCTGGGCAATGAGGCCCAACTTGTCGCCCCGCAGCCCAGCAAGCCTGGCCCAGCCCAGCCCTCCTTGGCGTCTTCCTCCCCGCCAGCCGAAGCAGCTCGCTGTCGAGCATGCCACGGCCGGCGACCGCCACGACGACGCCCTCGACGTTCCAGGCGTCCCCATGCCTCCTCTTCTCGCTACGGAGACAAGAAAAGACTGCCGCATCACTTCCCCCTCATCTCGAGCGCTCTCCTGCCCTCTACACGGTTTCCCCAAATCGGCAGAACGCCGTCGGAGTTCATCGCCGTGAGAAGCCGCAGCCACCGTCGACTAGAAGGCCGGCCACCATGTCCATCATGCGCAGCATTGCCGTTTACCCTGATCTGGAGAAGATGGCTTCCTAATCGAGCCCGAGGATGACGCACGCTTCACCGAGAGCTCGCCGGACCCACAAGTCACTGTCGTCGATTACTCCGGCCACATACCCTCTCCTACCACGCCACTGCCTCCGTTGAACTCATGGTGAGCTCACGGTTCACCCGAGCCATTCCATCGTCTCCCTCCTCCTCTCTAGCACGATCCGCCATGGGAGCCGGAGCTTCTCGCCGCCGGGATCCATGGCGACGACCACCTGTTGCGCAATCGAGCTCGCCTCCTTGTCCGTCGTCTTCGCCGCGCTCCACTGCTTCGTTTGCTCCGTTTGCTGCTTCAAGTGGAGCTCCACATCGAGCTTTGCCTCGATCCCGAGCCACGGCCGCCGCTAGGGCTTGGCGCCGGTGTCTTTCCGGTGAGCTCCAGCCCCCCTGGCTGGCTCCATTCGATGCGGCTCGGTCCCAGCTCGTGATTGATGCCACTAGCGCATCAAATGCATGCCCAGAGCGCGTTCACGTGCACTCCGGCGTGCTCTGGATCGCCGGAGCCTCGCTGCCGGCAAGGTCCACGTGGACAGGTGGTTAGCCACCTTGACCCCACCCCCAGTGAGGCTTCCAGGTGGGCCCAGACCCCTGCTAATTCTCTGGATTAGTTTTAATCAAAACAAAACTGTTTAATTAACCACAGTGAAACTTACAGGTGAGACCCCTGGTCAGAGCCCCCGCCCCCACGTCAGCCTTGCGTCAGCATGACGCAATAAATTGTTAAATGATTAAAAATAATCTAGAAAAGGCAGAAAATTGATTAAACTTTGGAAATTCATAACTAATTCATTTTAACTCCAAATATAGCAAATAATATGTCTAAAATTATCAGAAAAATACAAGGATTCTGAATATGCAACTTGTTTCTATGTTTGACCATTTTAAAATGGGTGAACAGTAGCAAACATGCATATGACATTCTTTTGAATTCAAATTTGGAGCGATTTTGCAAATGATTTTGTAACACACTTCTTTTAAATGGTTTCATACACACATCAGAGACTTTACCTCACCTTTACAACATCACTTCATGCTCAACCATTTAAAATGAACATTCATGGATTCAAATGCATTTTAAATTCATCGATAAATCAAATGGAGTTTGAATTTGCATTTCAAATGCAATACACTCCATTTAAATGGAATTGGCAACACATCAGCACCCTTACACCATGTTATAACATTTGATCATGTGCTTGAGCATTGCATTCATATTGATTGCTACTTCATGCTTTGTTTGTCCGGATAGAAGTGGAGCCGGAACCGGAGGCCACCCCCTTCGTTGAAGACCTCGTTATCGAACCTCGTCAGGAAGGAAAGCAAACCCCCAATGATCATGTCAATAAAAAACCCATTTCCCTCTCAGTCTATCTTATGCATGAAATAGGATGATCACCTTGTTATCGATTCTACCGCATAGTTGAACCCATATCCTTTGCATGACCTATCATCTTGTCACAGTAGTAAGCAAACCACAATCCTAGGTGATGTAGGAGTTGGTTGATATCATGTGGCCCCTGCAACTGTTACTGCTTATTGCATGCTTAGAGTTACAATGAGGTTACTCTTTTGTGAGTCGGAATGGTAGTGATCATGTTGATGATGGTGGAAATGTGTTGGTGAATCTACCCTATTACTAGGTGAACGATGAGAGGCTATGTAGGAGTACATAGTGGGTTGTCTCGTTGAACACCGCCTTAAGTCCGAGTTCTTGTGTGGTGATCCAAGAAGGAGAGTACAACCACACATTGGGCTCACTGACCCCTCTCGACCTAGTACCTCACCCCGTTCGAACCCCAGAAGTCGCAGTAGTTCGGAGTTCTGGTAGGGCTGTGGCACGGTCTGCGAAGTGGATGAATGGATTTTCAAGACCGGCTTGGGACCCTGCACACATCGTTTGAGGTTGTACTGGAACCTCGGCCGGACTTCCATACGGATCCCCCTCAGATAGGCGACTCTCCGGACTAGAACGGAGATGTGGGCGAGGTGTCGTGGCAACATCCTCGCCGGTACCCTCTTGAAGGGTCCCACTCCCAGGCGGTAACTGATGCGTGTGTGTGTGTGTAGCGGTACACCCCTGCAGGGTTAATAAAACTATTCGAATAGCCGCGTCCGCGGTTAAGGACTGCTTGGAAATCTTAGCTTGATTATTAGAAAACTTGAAGTGGATACTTATAAAACTTGCCAAGGTAAGTGTGAGTGCTATGGCGTTCTTTCTCGTGGGGAAGTCGAGGAAGGCACCATAGTGGTGTAATTGGTTGGAGACATATAGTGGACTCGTGTACGCTTCTTACCTCAAGTCTGGTACTCGTAGTTCAGGACTAGCCAAGTCAAAGCTGGCACTTCTGCAATTGAACCCCACCTCCCTTTACCTTGATACATGTGCATGAGTAGTATAGTTCCTACGTAAGTCTTGCGGAGTACGACTTTGTACTCACGTCTGCTTATTCTATGTTTTAGATGAACCCACTGACCCCGAAGGTGGATTCTTCCTGGAGCTCGACGACTGAAGGCCAAGCTAGTATAGTACCAGTCAGAAGACTGGTTCCCTCGTGGAAGGGCTTGTTTATAGATAAGGCTTCTCTAAGCCATTTGTTAAACTTGTCTGTACTCAGACCTACTTTGCTTCCACAGGTTTGATGTAATGTTGGATCACAGACTTGTGATCTCTGTGTGCACTCTGTAAGATTTATCAATAAAGTTGTAAACTTTGTAGAGAATTGCAATGATACCTGTTGTTCATACTAGACATGTGTGTTGCGTGTATGATTATAACATGCATGTCTTAGTATGGGTTTTCGAGACCTTAGTTGTGATCTAGCTGGCGGTCTTTTATACACCAAGTGGCCCTTAGATGTGCGCAGCTTGGGGCATCGCGATGCGATTGCTCGTGACTCTGTCATGTGGCACACTTTGTTGTATGATCGAGCCCGCCCTGGACGCCGACTAAGTGATCAGGCTGGAGTAAGTCTATGTAAGGGTTATAATACAATCGATAGTATGGTTGAGGCGACTTGTCTATGAGTATGGGAGCTCACCACCCATATCATTTACACTTGTGTGGGGACGATGAGGACCCATCTTAGTTGATCATCCGGCCTGGATGGGATGCCCCTCACGTTCGATGTTTCCGAGAATGTTCTGTGCTTGGCCTTGTCTGCTTAGACAAGTGGGTACGGTTCTCGGATCTCCATATGATTGTGTTGTAGCGAGTCTTGCATACGCTAACCCCGGGTCCCGACAGACTTGGTATCAGAGCAGGACTGACTGTAGGATTATCAGCCTTGGCCGAAGTCGAGTCTAGCTTTCTATAGTTATATAGTTACTCTGGGTATATAAGGGAACAACGTAAGGCTTCTTTTTCTCCTTACCCCCATCGTTCTGAGTTCTGAGTTCTGAGTCACCCTCATCTTTTCTACGGGAAGATAGGACTAGGCTCATCTATGTCTTACTAGAACATCTCGTTGTTTGCTTCCTTGTAGCCGTAGGAAAGTTGTGTTCGGTTGCTAGAGTTGTTGTGCTTCCTGATTTCTTACATCGTAAGTAAGTGCTGTTTCTATGTTGTAATAAAATTGTTTTCTCTTACAATTACAGCCGTTATGCTGTCCGAGTCATTCCAGGTTTCTTCATAATCTGATGCATTTGCAAAATCCTTCTCTCCATTTCGGTTGTCTTTCCATAAGAATTATTAGGTGGCATGCCCGACAGTCCTCTAGAGTTTGTTGTAGGTTTTGTTCTAGAAACCCATAGTGATTCATTTGCAGTTCTTCCTCCCACTTTAGATGTCTTCTAGCAAGAATAACCACACTAACCATCGTGTTGGGGTACTTTGCTACTCTGACATATCTGTTGTAGCCCTAGTAAGCCATGGTCATCCTCTAGGAAAGCCATCCATTAATCCAACCCCATCTATCTAGCCACCCTACAGATGTGTAGAATTCATTGTAGATCTTGCCCCAAGAACTGCCCCAATTTCCAAACGCCCATACAAAATGGCCCCATGTGAGTTAGCTGAGCTTAAAATCCAACTTGAAGCTTTGTTGGCAAAAGGCTTCATCCGCCCTAGCTCATCGCCATGGGGTTGCCCCGTTCTGTTCGTAACGAAGAAAGATGGAACAGAAAGGATGTGCGTAGACTATCGCCCGCTAAATCTAGCGACGATAAAGAACAAGTACCCACTGCCCAGGATCAATGATCTTTATGATCAACTTGCTGGATCCTCTGTCTTCTCCAAGATGTATTTAAGATTAGGCTATCATCAAATCAAAATCCTAAATGAGGACATTCCCAAAACGGCTTTTACTACTCGTTATGGTCTTTACGAGTACACCGTCATGTCCTTTGGTTTAACCAATGCCCCCGCCACTTTCTCGCGCATGATGAATTCGATCTTCATGGAGTACTTAGATAAATTTTTGGTAGTTTATCTTGATGAAATTCTCATCTACTCGAAGAACGTGCCGAACATCTTAGGCTGGTATTGATGAAACTTAGAGAGCATCGCCTGTATGCTAAATTATCCAAGTGTGAATTTTGGCTACCAGAAGTGACCTACTTAGGCCACGTGATTTCTGGAAAAGGCATTGCTGTGAATCCCGAGAGAGTTCAGGCCGTCCTTGACTGGACTCCACCTGAATCGGTTAAGCAAGTTAGGAGTTTTCTTGGCTTAGAAAGCTATTGTCGCCGCTTCGTCGAGAATTTTTCTAAAGTTGCAAAGCCTCTAGCTGAACTCCTCAAGAAAGATAAGAAATTCCTATGGACTCCCAAGTGCGAGGAAAGCTTTCAAGAGCTAAAAATAAGATCGACTTCTGCACCCGTACTTGCGCCTCCAGACACCAAAAAGGATTTCGAGATCTTTTGTGACACCTCACGGCAAGGGTTAGGATGCATACTTATGCAAGATAGACATGTGGTAGCTTATGCTTCACGCCAGTTGCGTCCACATGAAGAGAACTATCCTACCCATGATCTTGAACTCGCTGCCGTAGTTCATGCCCTGACAACTTGGCGACATTACCTCCTTCGTAATCGTTGTGAGATCTATTCCGACCACCAAAGCCTCAAATACATATTCACCCAGCCAGATCTTAATCTCAGGAAAAGACGCTGGATAGATTTGATAAAAGATTACGACGTAGGAATTTCTTACACCCCAGGCAAAGCCAATGTCATGGCTGATGCACTAAGTCGTAAGTCGTATTGTAACAACCTCATGTTACAACAGTATCAACCACTTCTTCCTGAGGAATTTCGCAAGCTCAATCTTGAGATTGTTCCTCATGGCTATCTTTCTACCTTGGTGGCGAAACCAACCCTTGAGGATAAAATTATAGCCGCCCAGAAACGTGATAGTGGTATTCGAGAGATCAAGAAGAACATTGCTAGCGGAGTTGCTAAATGTTTCTCCATGAATGATCAAGGTGTCGTTTTCTTTGGCACTCGATTGGTTGTACCACGAAAACACAATCTTAGGAGGCTAATTCTTAAGGAGGCCCATGACACACCCCTTTCGATTCATCCTGGTAGCACAAAGATGTACCGAGACCTACGACAGAGATTTTGGTGGACTAGGATGAAGCAACAAATTTCTCAGTTCATTGCTGAATGTGATGTTTGTCGTCGCATTAAGGCAGAACATCAAAGACCTGCTGGTACTCTTCAACCTTTGCCTATTCCAGAGTGGAAATGGGACAAAGTCAGTATGGATTTCATCACTGGCTTTCCAAAAACCCAGAAAGGGAATGATGCCATCTTCGTTGTTGTGGATAGACTTTCCAAAGTTGCACACTTCCTTCCTGTTCGCGAGTCTATAACTGCTAGCCAGTTAGCGAACTTATATGTCTCTAGAATTGTGTCTCTTCATGGTGTTCCTTTGGAAATCAATTCTGTTCGTGGTAGCCTTTTCACCTCTAGATTCTGGGGAAGCTCTCATAATGCTATGGGAACTCATCTCTCCTTTAGTACAGCTTTCCATCCTCAGTCTAGTGGTCAAGTCGAAAGGGTTAACCAAATTCTTGAAGACATGCTCAGAGCTTGTGTTATCTCATTCGGAAAGAATTGGGAGAAGTCTCTTCCATTCGCCGAATTTTCTTATAACAATAGTTTCCAATCTAGTCTGAACATGGCTCCTTTTGAACTCCTCTATGGACGAAGATGTCGAACACCCCTAAACTGATCAGAAACCGGTGAAAGACAATTCTTTGGACCAGATATGATCATGGAAGCAGAAGAGCAAGTTCGCATTGTTCGTGATCAATTGAAAGAAGCCCAGTCTCGTCAGAAAAGCTGCTATGATCGTCATCATAGGAAAGAGAGCTACAATCTGGATGAGAAGGCTTACCTTCGGGTTACTCCTCTGAAGGGAACCCAACGATTCGGTATCAAAGGCAAGTTGGCCCCACGTTACATCGGACCTTTCCGCATTCTTGCTAAACGTGGAGAAGTTGCCTACCAACTTGAACTACCCCCGCACCTTTCCCGAGTACATGATGTATTCCATGTGTCACAACTCAGGCGTTGCTTCAAGGACCCCATCCGCGAAGTCGACCATGAAACGCTTGATCTCCAAGATGAACTTTCTTATCGAGAGTACCCCGTTCGTATTCTTGATTCAGCAGAGCGTGTCACTCGCCGTCTGAAGATTAAGTTTCTGAAAGTGCAATGGTCACACCACTCTGAGAAAGAAGCCACGTGGGAATGAGAAGACCGTCTCAGTGCTGAGTACCCCTCCTTCCTCCCGCACTGAATCTCGGGACGAGATTATTTTGAGTGGGGGCGAGTTGTCACAACCCCAAGTTAGGTATGTGCTAGGGTTTGAGTGTCCCTTTGCATCATGTAAAAATTTCAAAAGAAATTCAAAATTGGGGAAAAAGAAAAGCCCTAAAGAATTTAATTCAAATGGCCAGAAATAAAGTTGCTCCAAAAATTCCTTTTGCATTTTTGAAAACTCACATAAATGAGTGTGATCACATATCAAGTGATGTGGGACCAACCCCATGCTCAAAGATTTTTCAAATATTCAAACAGGAGCATGGATTTAAATTTAAACCCCTATTTGAATTAAAGTTCAAATAATTTGAATTTTAAAAATTTCCAAACTTTATAAGTGGCTAGCTATATATATTTTGAGGCCATATAAAAATTTGAGGCATTTAATAAAATGCCTAGCTATTTTATTTAGCAAGGCACAACAAATAACAGAAATAAAACAGAAAGAAGAAGAGAAAAGAGCAAAAGGCTTACCTGGGCAATGAGGCCCAACTTGTCGCCCCGCAGCCCAGCAAGCCTGGCCCAGCCCAGCCCTCCGTGGTGTCTTCCTGCCCGCCAGCCGAAGCATCTCGCTGTCGAGCATGCCACGGCCGGCGACGGCCACAATGACGCCCTCGACGTTCCAGGCGTCCCCAGGCCTCCTCTTCTCGCCACGGAGACAAGAAAAGACTGCCGCGTCACTTCCCCCTCATCTCGAGAGCTCTCCTGCCCTCTACACGGTTTCCCCAAATCGGCAGAACACCGCCGGAGTTCATCGCCGTGAGAAGCCGCAGCCACCGTCGACTAGAAGGCCGACCACCATGTCCATCGTGCGCAACGTCGCCGTTTACCCCGATCTGGAGAAGATGGCGTCCTAATCGAGCCCGAGGACGACGCACGCTTCATCGAGAGCTCGCCGGACCCGCAAGTCACCGTCGTCGATTACTTCGGCCACAGACCCTCTCCGACCGCGCCACTGCCTCCGTTGAACTCACAGTGAGCTCACGGTTCACCCGAGCCATTCCATCGTCTCCCTCCTCCTCTCTAGCATGATCCGCCATGGGAGCCGGAGCTTCTCCCGCCAGGATCCATGGCGACGACAACCTGTTGCGCAATCGAGCTCGCCTCCTTTTCCGTCGTCTTCACCGCGCTCCACTGCTTCGTTTTCTCCCTTTGCTGCTTCAAGTGGAGCTCCACATCGAGCTTTGCCTCGAGCCCGAGCAACGGCCGCTGCTAGGGCTTGGCGCCGGCTTCGCTCCGGTGAGCTCTAGCCCCCCTGGCTGGCTCCATTTGATGCGGCTCGGTCCCAGCTCGCGATTGATGTCACTGGCGCGTCAAATGCGTGCCCAGAGCGCGTTCCCGTGCACTCCGGCGTGCTCTGGATCGCCGGAGCCTCGCCGCCGGCAAGGTCCACGTGGACAGGTGGTTAGCCACCTTGACCCCACCCCCAGTGAGGCTGCCAGGTGGGCCCAGACCCCTGCTAATCCTCTGGATTAATTTTAATCAAAACAAAATTGTTTAATTCACCACAGTGAAACTTACAGGTGGGACCCCCTGGTCAAAGCCCCCCCCCCACGCTAGCCTTGCGTCAGCATGACACAATAAATAATTAAATGATTAAAAATAATCCAGGAAAGGCAGAAAATTGATTAAACTTTGGAAATTCATAACTAATTCATTTTAACTCCAAATATAGCAAATAATATGTCTAAAATTATCAGAAAAATACAAGGATTCTGAATATGCATCTTGTTTCTATGTTTGACCATTTTAAAATGGGTGAACAGTAGCAAACATGCATATGGCATTCTTTTGAATTCAAATTTGGAGCGATTTTGCAAATGACTTTGTAACACACTTCTTTTAAATGGTTTCATCCACACATCAAAGACTTTACCTCACCTTTACAACATCATTTCATGCTCAACTATTTAAAATGAACATTCATGGATTCAAATGCATTTTAAATTCATCGATAAATCAAATGGAGTTTGAATTTGCATTTCAAATGCAATACACTCCATTTAAATGGAATTGGCAACACATCAGCAGCCTTACACCATGTTATAACATTTGATCATGTGCTTGGGCATTGCATTCATATTGATTGCTACTTCATGCTTTGTTTGTGCGGATAGAAGTGAAGCCAGGACCGGAGGCCACCCCCTTCGTTGAAGACCCCGTTATCGAACCTCGTCAGCAAGGCAAGCAAACCCCCATTGATCATGTCGATAAAACCCATTTCCCTCTCAGTCTCGCTTATGCATGAAATAAGATGATCACCTTGTTATCGATTCTACCGCATAGTTGAACCCATATCCTTTGCATGACCTATCATCTTGTCACAGTAGTAAGCAAACCACAATCCTAGTTGATGTAGGAGTTGGTTGATATCATGTGGCCCCTGCAACTATTACTTCTTATTTCATGCTTAGAGTTACAATGAGGTTACTCTTTTTTGAGTCGGGATGGTAGTGATCATGTTGATGATGGCGGAAATGTGTTGGTAAATCTACCCTATTAGAAGGTGAACGATGAGAGGCTGTGTAGGAGTACACAGTGGGTTGTCTCGTTGAACACTTCCTTAAGTCCGAGTTCTTGTGTGGTGATCCAAGAAGAAGAGTACAACCACACATTGGGCTCACTGACCCCTCTCGACCTAGTACCTCACCCCGTTCGAACCCCAGAAGTCGCAGTAGTTCGGAGTTCTGTTAGGGATGTGGCACGGTCTGCGAAGTGGATGAACGGCTTTTCAAGACCGGCTTGGGACCCTGCACACATCGTTTGAGGCTGTACTGGAACCTCGGCCAGAAACTCCATACAGATCCCCCTCAGATAGGCGACTCTCTGGACTAGAACGGAGTTGTGGGCGAAGTGTCGTGGCAACATCCTCACCGGTACCCGCTTGAAGGGTCCCACTCCCAGGCGGTAACTGATGCGTGTGTGTGTAGCGTTACACCCCTACAGGGTTAGCAAAACTATTCGAATAGCCGCATCCGCGGTTAAGGACTGCTTGGAAAGCTTAGCTTGATTATTAGACAACTTGAACTGGATACTTATAAAACTTGCCAAGATAAGTGTGAGTGCTATGGCGTGCTTTCTCGTGGGGAAGTCGAGGAAGGCACCATAGTGGTGTAATTGGTTGGAGACATGTAGTGGACTCGTGTACGCTTCATACCTCAAGTCTGGTACTCGTAGTTCAGGGCTAGCCAAGTCAAAGCTGGCACTTCTGCAATTGAACCCCACCTCCCTTTACCTTGATACATGTGCATGAGTAGTATAATTCCTACGTAAGTCTTGCTGAGTATGACTTTGTACTCACGTTTGCTTATTCTATGTTTTAGATGAACCCACTGACCCCGAAGGTGGATTCTTCCTGGAGCTCGACGACTAAAGACCAAGCTAGTATAGTCCCAGTCAGCAGACTGGTTCCCTCGTGGAAGGGCTTGTTTATAGATAAGGCTTCTCTAAGCCATTTGTTAAACTTGTCTGTACTCAGACCTACTTTGCTTCCACAGGTTTGATGTAATGTTGGATCACAGACTTGTGATCTCTGTGTGCACTGTGTAAGAGTTATCAATAAATTTGTAAACTTTGTAGAGAATTGCAATGATACCTGCTGTTCATACTAGACATGTGTGCTGCGTGTATGATTATAACATGCATGTCTTAGTATGGGTTTTCGAGACCATAGTTGTGATCTGGCTGGCGGTCTTTTATACACCAAGTGGCCCTTAGATGTGCGCATCTTGGGGCATCGCGATGCGATTGCTCGTGACTCTGTCACGTGGAACACTTTGTTGTATGATCGAGCCCGCCCTGGACCCCGACTAAGTGATCGGGCTGGAGTAAGTCTATGTAAGGGTTATAATACAATCGATAGTATGGTTGAGGCGACTTGTCTATGAGTATGGGAGCTCACCACCCATATCATTTAGACTTGTGTGCGGATGATGAGGACCCATCTCAGTTGATCATCCGGCCTGGATGGGATGCCCCTCACGTTCGATGCTTTCCGAGAATGTTCTGTGCTTGGACTTGTCTGCTTAGACAAGTGGCTACGGTTCTCGGCTCTCCATATGATTGTGTTGTAGCAAGTCTTGCATACGCTAACCCCGGGTCCCGACAGCCCCCTCACCGAAACACCGTCCTGACCAGCGCGTCGTGCTCCTGGTGGCCGGCGAGCATGCCTTGGGATTAAGCCCATGGGGTGCACCCATCGACCAGTGGGGCCCTCTTCCCTAATGGTTTAGTTATCTAAACTGTTAACTATAGCTAGGGGATGACATGTGGATCCCCCCTAGATAATTAGGTAACTAGAGATAAAATAAACCTGTTAAAACATTGTGCCAATGACAACCTGGGCCCACACCCTATTTAACTAAATTAAAATTGATTTAAGTATCAGTGTGGTTGACAAGTGGGACCCATCACTATTTAAATTAGAATAATGATTTTATTAAGGACAGTCAATGACAGTGGGGTCGCACCAGTTAGTTTGACTGGTCAGATGTCTGTTGTGGATAATGTTATTTAATTAATTAAAGAAAATCAGAAATTGTTTTTTTTAAATGATTTAAACTTCAGTAATTAATATCTTTTAAACCGTAACTCGTATCGAAAAACTTTATACATGAAAGTTGCTCAAAAAAATGCAACCATTTCGAATACACTACCCGCAAACCCACCGCACCCCCTCTAACATACCGAACCCGATACTTTCCCCTCCGGATCGTCTGTCCGGTAATTTCCCGGTACCGGTAAAACTTTCCGGATGAAATTGTTCTGAACATGAAAGTTGTTCGGATCAACTAGCACGGATACACTATCCAGATGTCTGTCAGATGTCTAACACTGCAGACATGTAACCTTCCCCTCCGATTCTTCTGTTCGATAATAAACCGATACTGATGAGTCAACCCCAGGTAAATTCCTGCTCTGAACAAATGATCGAACAATGCGTTAGAGCCCCATTGCTTTGGATCTGCTATGTCATACCTTTTTAATGCTATTATTGTTGTGTATTTATTGTTGCTCCCCCTCTCTTATTGTCCGGTAGTCCCGACGACCGATGTCGATGCCCCTGTCATCAACTACGTCGTCGTCGACTGTATCCCTCCCGCGAGCTTCCAGGAAAGTAGAGCAATTCTCTTCCCCAGATACCGCCTACCTTTACGTACTTTTCTTGCACCAGGCATTGTTGCTGCTGCTACGTTACAATCCTATTCTGTAGCATAGCCTGTTTTTGTCGCCCCTTGTTGTACCTTCCTTTATCCTATGCTGCCTATTTACATATATATTATATCCAGTAGTGAACCATGCGCCTTGTTAGTCAATAGGATTAGATAGCGGGCCGTGTTCATTCTGGGAGTGAATGCGGATACGTTACATTATAACTGCATAGGTACGTGAAAGGACCACGATGTCGCCTAGAGGGGGGGGTGAATAGGCTTTTTAAACCTTTTACGGATTTGTCTATATCCGGATGCGGAAATAAACTAAGCGGATACTTATTCAAGTACAAATCCTCAATATACTAGGCTCAACCAAGTGCACCAACAACTTTATTCTAAACAATATGAACACAATGAGGATACAAGTAAGCACAAGTAAGTTACACAAACTTACACAAGATATATGTATCACAAGATGTGGATATGGGAGATACAATATAACAATTCACACAAAGACAAATATGGAGAATAGTAGCACATATGAATTACGGAGTATAATATGTTGGCCTAAAACCAATCACAACAATATGATAACCAACACAATATAATGAGGACAACAAGATATAGTGAATGCAAGGTCAAGTGACTAAAGTAAACCACAAGTAGGGAGCTAGGGTTAGAGATAACCGAAGACTCGGAGACGAGGATGTATCCCGATGTTCACTTCCTTGGAGGGAAGCTACTCACCGTTTGGAGAGAGTGGGTGTTACCACGAAGGCACACCAACGCCACGAAGGCTCACCCTATTCCCCTTGGGATATCACACACGAAGGCGCTTCCCAACCACTAGTGGTAGACCTTGAGGCGGCCTCCAAACCTTCACAAACTTTCCGGGGGGAAAATCACAAGTTGATTCCTCACCGGAGCACTCCTACCGCCTAGGAGTCTCCAACCTCCAAGAGTAACAAGATCAAGGGGGGATTGCTCAAGACTTGCTCAAATCGCGAATTCCTTTGGTCAAAAGAGGGAGAGGGAGTGGATCTATCAATGGGTGAAATCTCTCTCAAGAACTCTCACAAATCACTCCGGGATCTAAGATTTGGTGTGGGAGGAAGGAGAGGGAGCTTTCTAGGGTTTGTATGTGTTTTTGGATGTGTTGCTCAACCCTCTACCGGATTGGTAGAGGAGTATATATAGCCCAACTGTCCAAGTGACCGTTGGGGCATTCTGGCGGAGAAGTTTCGGACGTCCGTTGAGTTTCGGACGTCCGACATGTCGGACGTCCGAAATATGTCGGATTTCCGTCCAAAAGAGCGAGGGCTACTGACTAGTTTCAGCGGATTTCGGACGTCCGACAAGTTTCGGACGTCCGACATGTCGGACGTCCAAAGAATTTCAGACGTCCGAAATCCAGAAAAAACAGCAGGAACTCAATACTGAACCGAGCATAACTTTTACATACGAACTCCGATTTTGATGATCTTGGGCTTATTTTAAAGCTATTGAAAAGCTCAAGATCCTCACATAGAGAAACACCCAAGATAAACCAAAATGGAAGGTGCAAAATATGTAAAGGCTATGCCATAGGATTTGGGGAATGAGTTGGCTTTGGATTATCCCCTTTTTGGTATAAAGGATAGGAGTGGAATTGAGTTAGGAATTGTTGACTTGAGCAAGTCCATTACTAAACCCCTTTGATCCCCTCTTAATAGTGCGGGATCCCTATAACTCAAGAATAATAAAAGAGCTATACTATAGCTTCCGGAAATCCATTCTTGAGCATGTATCCTTTTTGATGGTCAACAATCCACGACACAATACCTTTGACTTGAGCATTCCACTTGAGCTTGATGTTGGTGTCATGCTTGGCTCAAGATGTCCATGCAATATTGGTCACATAAATTGGTGAACACTTCAATTAGTTTCCTCGTAAGTCATGAGGAAAGCTTCGCATTATATGCCATCTTCATATGTGCCACCACGAGATCATCCGCAAGCTTCAAGCATGTAATCCTCTGGGATGCATATCTTGAACTTGACCATCTTCTCATGATGACCATCCTCTCATGGGCACTCGTGATCTTTCTTGATACAATCCCATGAGAATACATTTGAGTCATCCTCTCACGGGCACTTGTGATCTTTCTCAATGCAATCCCATGAGAATCACCATGCCACAAGATCCCATGTGGTACATAAGTTGTGCTTGAGCATTGACCAACTAGAATTCAATCTTTCATCTTTATCTTGGTCAACAATTATCTTTACTCTATGATCAAGTGGTGACATGAATATTCTTCGTCTTGTCGAGGAGAATGACATTCCCTTTTGAATCATCATACTCCGAGGTCGTATTCAGCACATGCGACCCAAGGACCGATCTACTATTGATTGTATTCATTGAAAATTCATCCACTCTTCTTCGCATTATCCATTCATAGATACTTGATACCATTGTTGCTTTATTGGAATCATCATTCATTACCAAGCCACAATGGATACATTTGTGTTGATGAACAATGTTCTTCATGCATTGCCTATGTAGCTTTCCTTCAAATATATATCTCAATGCAAACATTAGTCCATAAGGATTGTCATTAATTACCAAAACCACACATGGGGACTACATGTACTTTCAATCTCCTTCATTTTGGTAGTTGATGACAATCTCAGCAAGAGGGTTTATATAATGAATATTCAAACAAGCATGCATCTTATCCAAGGATAAATTGTATACTTGAGTTCTTTTAATAGCATAAAGTAACACAAAGTTACTTTATGTTATCCATACCGGTTATACTAGCATCAAAATACTACACAAGAATTTGATGTTAGTAGAACCATAATATATAGAGAAAACTCCCCGACAATATATGCATGTGTGAATGAACTTTGCCTATGTTGACCATGTTGAAGTTTACTCTATATATGTAGCTCATTCATGCCATAAGCATATATAACACGGATAGATATGCATGAATGATATCAACCACTAGACCAATAAACCCTCTAAACTTCTCCCCCATTGGCAACAAATGCCAAAATGGAAGGAAAGATCTAGAGAAACCCATATGGTATGAGACCACCATAATGTGTGCATATGACAAGTTATGAGTGACATTAAATGCACATATTCTATAAGGAACACATGGAGATGCTCAACCTTAAGTGGGGATCAATATCAGGTAGCAAGGTACAATGATATGAAGATAAGAATTAGACATATGAGGAATACATTAACACACATGAGTGCAAAAGGAATATGCAAGACATACAAGCACTCACATAACACCCTACTACCGAAGCCACCAAAGAAACAACAATGAACAAACTAAGTGGACGGCAATGGAAGATGATATCAAGGGAATATATGAACTTTCTGATGTATATAAGTTCCTAAGTGGCAAATACACTAAGAAACTCACATATACAAGATAGTTACAATTGATAGCGACATGATATCCATATGTGAATCCATTGTTACACAAGTTTGATCCTATCATAAGAGCAAGGCACATGACACATGACACATGACACATGGAACATGGAACATGGAACATGGCACATGGCACATGGCACAAATTGATCTCATTTGTATAACCATGAATTATTAATCAAGAAAGCACATACTACGAGCAATTAGAGTGTTTCTACAATTTCATCAATATTGCATATGAGAGCACATTGGAGGAATTGATATGCAATAAATTTTCTTATTGGTAAATTTTGGGATAACATGCCCATTATATGCATCTTCTCAAATGCCTCACATCACAATAACTTTGTTTGAAAGAACATGCAAGAAACATAGTTTTAGCAAGAACTAATCATGCCATGATGCAACCTACACAAGGTTGACCATATTACTTTATGTATTTACATGAAATAAATTCTTGTTACCGTGATAGCATCGGAATGAAGTTGTAGATCAATAACATATTATGGCTTGACTCATAGTTCCTTATGAAAGTACCACATTCTCAATGAATAAGTCAAGCACCCAACATTCTTCAAATGTACCTAAGAGCATTTAAGTACAATATGGTCCCCAACCTTCTTGGGTCCAAAGTGGTTAGCATAGCTACAATTCATAGGGCAAACTCCACTTAAGTGTGTGAATATGAATATGAATGCACATCTTAGTCGTCACGGTTTGATGGAGTTTCCCCTACATATCTTGTATCAAATAGATCAAGCAGGGCATGAAGATACACATATATTTAAGCATGCATGCACAAGCATATCAAGAACCAAGAAGATATAATTTAGACAGTAGAATATATAAATGATGAACACTTAAATAAAATCAACCATCATTCATGTTGTCCAAATTGTATCAAAGTGATGAATCAACACATGATTACACACATAGTTCAGCATATGAACTAAGCAAAGCCAAAGTGCACAAAAGATATACATTACACATATTTTCAAGGTTATATCCCATTCAAGTGGATATAAAATAGTGTAACTAGTGAGATAATCAACTCCAGTAACTCCACAAAACTAAGAAGATGATATTGAGCAAAAAGTAAGGGAGAACATTTGGGATACAAATGAATTTCTCGGCTAGATATAAAATGTAAGTTGAAGCAAAGGCCGAGACAAAGATGATCTACTAATTATACCACATGAAGGAATACCAAGTTTAATGGTATCTAGAATAACACTCGGTGGTAGATTTCAACGATATGCAAGATCAACTTCAATATATAAGGCATATGATGAGAGTTTATAATTAATGACAATGCATGTGAATAGGAGATTCTTAATATACCAATTATATAGATAACCATGCATAACCATAATTGGAATGAATTGAATCAAACAATTTTCCACCTAAGATTTTTATGATAGATCATGAATAATCGCACAAGAATATCAATGTCGTTAGAGATCGGACGTCCGAACTCCAATTGTCGGACGTCCGAAATATGTCGGACGTCCGAAATGTTCTTGTGGAACACATGCGAGCCACGCCAGGTCAGTAGACTCCTTGGAGCAGGTACCAGACGTCCGGCGGGATTCGGACGTCCGATGTGTCGGACGTCCGAACCAGATCGGAAGTCCGTTAATCTTTTTAGGTCTACTGACCTCCTCAACAATTCCTGCGGCATGGATGTCGGACGTCCGATATAGTACGGACGTCCGAAACTGTGAAGTGTCGGACGTCCGAAAGTCATCGGACGTCCGAATGTCAGGCAGAGACATATGTGAATTAACAATTTGTGCTGTGTTGATTTAATATGATTTGAGCAAAACCTAAACACAAACCCACTCAAGTTCTTTATGATAAATCATGGGAAAATCGCACAAAAATACCATACTCAAACAAAACATCGCAAGCCACATAGATATAAGATAATTTCAAATATGAATTCTAAATGGCATTATTCAATTTATTCACGTCTATAAGGATTGCGGTATGCACATAGCATACCGCTCCCCCATAATGTGACAATTCATGTATTATCCACATGTGTCAAATGAAACCCAATTTATGAGATATTTCTAGGAGTTGTACATGGATGCACATTTTACATTGTGAGTACAGACTATGCTAGATAATATTGTACAAGTAATTCTAGATGGTGTTCCACATATATACACATTCAAGGTTTGTGATATGTGTAAACATAACACTCCCCCACAATGTGATGATCCATTGATATCTCGAAAGAGCCAAATAAGATTCAACTAATGAAGCAATAAAGGCTCGAAACAACACACACATACACTCACAACTGTATGAGGTGAATTGCAACCTACATATGCTAAATACAACAAATCAAGCATAATTAAGAGGCACAACATACAAACACATGCTAGGCACAAAACCTACACATGCATGGTGCTAGTCACTTTCAATGTAAACAATGTAACTACAAGTTACCGCAAGGAGGAGCATTGGATTAATGAATATGATGATAATCCACTTGACTAGTAATTAACCACAACTTGTGGTGAAAGTATTTTCTTCTTCTTCATGAAGTAGCCAAGTCTCCAATGCTCTCCACACACCTATTGATCAAGTTTGAGCTTGTTGGTCCCCAACAAAGTTGGGTCCTAAGAAATTAGTCACAATAGGTTTAGCAACCCAAATGGTCTTATCCACCTTCGAACCACATTGGGTACCCATAAACTTGGCAAACACATTGCCAACATTATCCTTCCTAAGTGAATAATGATCATTTATTATTGGAGGCTTAGAGATGTTACCGTTGGGACATGATGAAGATATGTGTCCCTTCTTACGGCAAGTATAGCAACATGTGCTTCCCTTTCTCTTCTTCTTTGCCTTCCCAACATGAGGATCATTATCATGGTTAATCATGGGGAGAAGCCTTTCTTCATCTTGAGATTGTTCTTGAGGCCGCTTTCCATGATGCTTCTTACTTGAGGTCCTCTTCTTCGTTGGACAAGATCTTACATGGTGTCCAACATTCTTGCACTTGAAGCATGTAATGTTGGCCTCATTCTTGACTTGGTCTTGTCCCTTCTTATTGGTCTTGGACTTCTTCTTGTTGAATATAAAACCATGTCCACATTTATCTTGAGGGAAGTTTTGTACAATCAAGATATTGTTGGGTGTGGATTTCCCATCATAGCACTTCTCCAAGTCTTTCTTCAAACTAGTGACTTGGGCCTTGAGCTCTTTATTTTCCTCTACAATGTTAGTATTGACAAAAGAACTAGAGTATATAGAAGCTTCATTATTAGAGCAACAAGGCATGGTGAGCAAATCATCGCAACATGTAGCAACATCATGTAGAGAGGAATTGCAAGGACTAGCACATGACAACAAGGCATTTCGTGTAGAATATGTGCTAATGTCCACATGAGACTCATAAGATTTTACCTTAGTGATCATAGCCTCATGGGCTAATTTTAGCCTATCATGAGAGGTTAGAAGGTTCTCATGAGTGCTCGAGAGCTTTTCATGAATTACTTCCAATTTCCCATAATTGCTAGTTAGCAAATCAAGTTGAGCACTTAGCTCAACATTCTCCTTCAATATTGATGCTTCACAAAAAATAGGATTAGTAGTACAAGCATCATTGACAATATGAGAGGAAGAGGTAGAACCAAGAGACTTCTTATGAGTAGCTTGAAGTTCCTCATGAGACTTAGAGAGTTTAGTGAGCTCTCCTTTGACATTTTTGTAGCCAAGGTCAAGGTGCTCAAAATCCTCTTTAAGTTTACAATGAGAAACTTCAATCTCTTGTTTTGAACACTTCAAGTCTCTCAAGGATTGATGAGCCAAAATGATATTATGTTCAAGTAGTTCATTTTTATCTTGCACTTCAAGAAGTAAATCATTACGTTTATCAAAGGAGGCAAGAACATCTTGAAACATCCTATATGTGCCCTTGTTAACCCTACAAAGGGTTTTTCCAATCTCATAGAGATTTTGGGTCATGACAACATCATTTTCATCACAATCATCATCATCATCACTAAGAGAAGAGGATACCTCGTGATTACCTCTTGCCATGAGGCACATGTGCATCGGTGATGACTTTTCCGGACAAGAGGGGTCTTCGTTAATCAAGTGTGCCACATTTTTCTTGGTTTCCTCTACATGGTTAGTCATACAATAACTAGAGGAAATTGAAGCATTTATATCATGGCAACATGGAAGATCAAGCATATCATCACAAGAGTATGTCAAGGAATCTTTAGATGAAATGCATGGATTATTGACAAAAGAGTCTATGCCAAAGTTGGTGCAAGATATGCTCAAGTCCATGGAAGCTACAATGATAGCATTTCTACATGGAGGATCATCCATAATAATCTCGACATCATCATCACACATGATTTCTCCACTTACCATGTCATTACCTTGTGACAAGCTAAATGTAGGTAAACTGGAAGATGTTGATGTGTCCAAGTAGTCATAGGTGGAGGCAATAGGGTGCTCTTCATGACATGAGGTTGTCGAGACTTCCCCAATTGTCTCCATGGGAAAAATATTGGCTTCATCAAGATATGATCCACCATATACATCATCAAGTTTGGTCCAAGCCTCATGAGCTGTCTTACACATCAAAATAGACTTAAACACATCAAATGTTATAGCTTGATGAATGGCTCCCAACGCATCACTATCAATATGCATATCCTCAAGAGATGGAGATAGGCAATCCTTGGCAATATGAGCCCCAATAGTAACAATTCGCAAAACGTTTGGACCCATGGTCCGGAAGTGACATAGCATGCGAATTCTCCACAAGTGATAATTTGTGCCATCAAAATCAAAGGTGTCATTGTGCACTATACCACTAGTCGACATCTTACTCTCCAGGCGGTGAAGCCTAATAAGGAGAGACCTTGCTCTGATACCAATTGAAAGGACCACGATGTCGCATAGAGGGGGGGTGAATAGGCTTTTTAAACCTTTTACGGATTTGTCTATATCCGGATGCGGAAATAAACTAAGAGGATACTTATTCAAGTACAAATCCTCAATATACTAGGCTCAACCAAGTGCACCAACAACTTTATTCTAAACAATATGAACACAATGAGGATAAAGTAAGCACAAGTAAGTTACACAAACTTACACAAGATATATGTATCACAAGATGTGGATATGGGAGATACAATATAACAATTCACACAAAGACAAATATGGAGAATAATAGCACATATGAATTACGTAGTATAATGTGTTGGCCTAAAACCAATCACAACAATATGATAACCAACACAATATAATGAGGACAACAAGATATAGTGAATGCAAGGTCAAGTGACTAAAGTAAACCACAAGTAGGGAGCTAGGGTTAGAGATAACCGAAGACTCGGAGACGAGGATGTATCCCGATGTTCACTTCCTTGGAGGGAAGCTACTCACCGTTTGGAGAGAGTGGGTGTTACCACGAAGGCACACCAACGCCACGAAGGCTCACCCTATTCCCCTTGGGATATCACACACGAAGGCGCTTCCCAACCACTAGTGGTAGACCTTGAGGCGGCCTCCAAACCTTCACAAACTTTCCGGGGGGCAAATCACAAGTTGATTCCTCACCGGAGCACTCCTACCGCCTAGGAGTCTCCAACCTCCAAGAGTAACAAGATCAAGGGGGGATTGCTCAAGACTTGCTCAAATCGCGAATTCCTTTGGTCAAAAGAGGGAGAGGGAGTGGATCTATCAATGGGTGAAATCTCTCTCAAGAACTCTCACAAATCACTCCGGGATCTAAGATTTGGTGTGGGAGGAAGGAGAGGGAGCTTTCTAGGGTTTGTATGTGTTGCTCAACCCTCTACCGGATTGGTAGAGGAGTATATATAGCCCAACTGTCCAAGTGACCGTTGGGGCATTCTGGCGGAGAAGTTTCGGACGTCCGTTGAGTTTCGGACGTCCGACATGTCGGACGTCCGAAATATGTCGGATTTCCGTCCAAAAGAGCGAGGGCTACTGACTAGTTTCAGCGGATTTCGGACGTCCGACAAGTTTCGGACGTCCGACATGTCCGACATGTCGGACGTCCAAAGAATTTCAGACGTCCGAAATCCAGAAAAAACAGCAGGAACTCAATACTGAACCGAGCATAACTTTTACATACGAACTCCGATTTTGATGATCTTGGGCTTATTTTAAAGCTATTGAGAAGCTCAAGATCCTCACATAGAGAAACACCCAAGATAAACCAAAATGGAAGGTGCAAAATATGTAAAGGCTATGCCATAGGATTTGGGGAATGAGTTGGCTTTGGATTATCCCCTTTTTGGTATAAAGGATAGGAGTGGAATTGAGTTAGGAATTGTTGACTTGAGCAAGTCCATTACTAAACCCCTTTGATCCCCTCTTAATAGTGCGGGATCCCTATAACTCAAGAATAATAAAAGAGCTATACTATAGCTTCCGGAAATCCATTCTTGAGCATGTATCCTTTTTGATGGTCAACAATCCACGACACAATACCTTTGACTTGAGCATTCCACTTGAGCTTGATGTTGGTGTCATGCTTGGCTCAAGATGTCCATGCAATATTGGTCACATAAATTGGTGAACACTTCAATTAGTTTCCTCGTAAGTCATGAGGAAAGCTTCGCATTATATGCCATCTTCATATGTGCCACCACGAGATCATCCGCAAGCTTCAAGCATGTAATCCTCTGGGATGCATATCTTGAACTTGACCATCTTCTCATGATGACCATCCTCTCATGGGCACTCGTGATCTTTCTTGATACAATCCCATGAGAATACATTTGAGTCATCCTCTCACGGGCACTTGTGATCTTTCTCAATGCAATCCCATGAGAATCACCATGCCACAAGATCCCATGTGGTACATAAGTTGTGCTTGAGCATTGACCAACTAGAATTCAATCTTTCATCTTTATCTTGGTCAACAATTATCTTTACTCTATGATCAAGTGGTGACATGAATATTCTTCGTCTTGTCGAGGAGAATGACATTCCCTTTTGAATCATCATACTCCGAGGTCGTATTCAGCACATGCGACCCAAGGACCGATCTACTATTGATTGTATTCATTGAAAATTCATCCACTCTTCTTCGCATTATCCATTCATAGATACTTGATACCATTGTTGCTTTATTGGAATCATCATTCATTACCAAGCCACAATGGATACATTTGTGTTGATGAACAATGTTCTTCATGCATTGCCTATGTAGCTTTCCTTCAAATATATATCTCAATGCAAACATTAGTCCATAAGGATTGTCATTAATTACCAAAACCACACATGGGGACTACATGTACTTTCAGTACGGTACAATGCAGACACCGCCTAAGGCCCCTACCTCGGCTCTACTGAGCCATGTCAGCTAGAGCTATCGAGGAGTAATCCTCGTAATCCACTCGTTGATGACTCTGTGTAGCCGCCATAGGGTCCCGATAAAGGTTGTCCTTAAAGGTAAGAAGTCGGGTGACCCAACGGTGCCCGCGATTGGTATTGCGACGGGATGACAGGGAGGGTACGACCAGTGTACCGGTGTGCTTGGACCCTGATCGTTGGCCGCAAGAGTTACCAACCCAAAAAAGTCGAGCTCCCCCAGGAGCACACATGATATACGGTAAGGATTCAGTTCACCTTGTTGATAACCGCAGAGACTTGGTGGGACGATAGGGCAGGCACCGATGTACTGGTGGTCCTGACTGCTGTCATTGTCCGCGGGTCAGTTAAGTCGAGTCAACGAGAACGGTTGTCCCGCAAGTTAATAAAATGACTAAAGGTTCGACTGATGACTTGAGTAGCCTTTTGGCTTGTACGCATTGCCTACACGTGGGATAATGAGTTATGGTCTCCTCTGCTTCATAGTCTCGTCCGAGGACTCTTCAGACGTCAGCAATACCGCGGCCTGCGCCGGGAAGTGGTGTTGTCTTCTTCGCTCGAGCAGTGTGATTTGTATTTGCTTTAACTTCACCGGCCAGCCTCGCACCGTGCAGGAG
This sequence comes from Bromus sterilis, assembly GCA_950022295.1. Taxonomy (NCBI): domain Eukaryota; kingdom Viridiplantae; phylum Streptophyta; class Magnoliopsida; order Poales; family Poaceae; genus Bromus; species Bromus sterilis. The sequence goes on along the minus strand of OX465599.1, from coordinate 237,200,405 downwards.
TACGTCGGGGTTAGGGTCCAAAGCCCCGCGTACATAGGATATAGTCAGACGGATGACCTCTCTGTTGAGTTTGAAAGATGGGCTACGGAGTGTCGGATAGCCTCAGTGGAGCGTTCCCTAACAAGGTGCCCGCCACCCTGGAGATCCGTGCGTTCTAGTGTAACACAAGTGCACCCCTGCAGGGAAGATTGATCTATTCGAATAGCCGTGTCCACGGTAACAGGACGCTTTATGCTTAAGCCAGATCCTACTACAACAAACTATTATTATTAAACTATATGGTTCCGGGTTTTCTTCCTCGCTGGGTAGTCGAGGAAGGGATCTCGGAGGCATTGCTAATTATTACAACTTACTATTATACAATGTTGCAGCAACTTCTGCTGCATTGTTCCTTTATGCTTTATATAAACTGTTGGAAATTCTCTTTTTGTGCTTCAAGACTCGTCGGAAGACGCTAGTCTTCGATAGGCCTAGCTTCTTACCCTTATTCTGATTTCTACCTTGTAGTCCACAATATACAGCCTCCCCTTTCCATTTGATACAAATGCATAAATGCTTAGTAGCGGACGTAAGACTCGCGGGTATGCTAGATACTCACCCTTGCTTTATTTCCCCCTTTTTGTTTTGCCTGATCGGCCGCTGAAGTCGACGTTGGAGCCTTGGAGTTCAGGAGCAGGAGATCCCCGATGCCGACCACCACAACATGAAGATCCCCGATGCCTTCTACGACGTCGAGTTCACTGTTGACCAGTAGTAGTTTGGAGGTTACCAGGCAGGAGGCCTCGCCTTTTCGATCGTTGTTGTTTTTGTGCTAGCCTTCTTAAGGCAACCTTGTATTCTTGTGTCTGTACTCAGATACTTTTCCTTCCGCTAACTTTGTGCTTTCGAGCTGTTGTATTCGAGCCCTCGAGGCCCCTGGCTTGTATTATTTTATTTGTAGAGTTGTGTTGTGATATCTCACCGTGAGTCCCTAATCTCGATCGTGTACTTTGTGTGTATGATTACTGTACACGGTCTCATTTTTGGGCGTCACAAGTTGGTATCAGAGCCGACTGTCTGTAGGTAACCCCCTTCCAACTCCTTGGTCGAAGTCGAGACTAGGCTTTGCAAAACTACTTTACTAACAATGTCGTGTGGCTTATCGGCCCATGTCACCAACTGGGTGGTATTAGGATCCTATTTCTCCGCACCTTTACTCTGGGACTCTGACCTCTCTCCTCTTTCGGGTTAATGATTTTTTCTAACACTAACTTTAGGTTCTCGTACCTCCTTCCTTCCGGAGAGCCCTGCGTTTCAGATGGTCGCTTACTTCGCCAGAAGATGTCGAAGATACTGTCCTATAAATTCCCGAGACCCTTATGCCCATTGCTTTGCGATGCCCACCACCGATAAGTCAGTGTGGATAATTACATACACCTACCGTTTGTCCATTAGATGCCAATTACTCTTGTTAATACAAGATACCCCATAATATTCTCAGTTGTTTCAAAAATCGTTTGTTCCTACTGCCTTGCATCTTCTTTTCACCCTGCGGATAACTCCTCCCATTTAACGAGGATTCGTTCATCCTAAGTGGTTCCTATGATTCCCAAAATACTTTGAAATACTATTCGATCTCGCGACAATCCTCGGCAGCCTACTGCTTTGGAGATTCTTCTTCCCTTCTTGCACTATGATTAATACTGGTTTTCTTGTGGTCGTTGATGACCTCCCTTGGCATTTCCATTCTGATCTTTTGAATCATCGAGTGTGATAGTGCACGCAATCATCAGTTGATCCCTATGAATCAATTTTTCTGGCTCAAACGTCATTCCGGACTTGAGCTGGTTCTCCGTAAATCAAACCTTGATTGATTAACCGTCAAGCTTCTATCAAACTTATTCATGTTTGATTGATGTATCTGAATCTGATACACCGATATGGAAGTCATAGTTCCTTTGTACTTAAGCATCGAATTATTCCGATGCTTCTATCTCCAATGCTTTGGCATTCTTTCTTCTTATGGTTGAGTACTGATACTCACACCAGATTCTCTGTACGCCGCTTGACCTTTTGGTGGATTACTACCTACCGTCCCCTTGTGCCCTAAGTCATTCATGAATTTTCCCTGATATCAGATGCCTCTGGCAAATGATATCATCTACTCTGTGTCGTCAGCCTTCTGCTTTCAAACTGGTATCCCTCGCTTATGATGTTTGTTGTAGGGGTTTAAAATGCCCGATGGGCTAACCCTATGCTTCCCCTAATCTGAATGAACCCAAACTTTATGCGGGTTATACTCTATTGGCCTCCCGTCCAATGAGCTTACAATCCTACCACCTCCTAGAAATCAAGAAGTGAATGAAAGGCTATGCATTGAAGAAGTGGGAGTCGACCCTGAACCTTGTGTTCATGCCCATGGATACGATGTAGAACTTATCATGAAAGCTTCTTGTAAAAGTAATTGTCCCCTTGGTGGAAATTCTTCTTGCATCTATGATCTTTCGTTCTACCTTCGAGTATTACCTCCTGGTACCTCGAGGATATCATACCTTTGCACTACATATAATGATTTTGATGAAACAATACCTTTCCTTGTCATAACCACTCCATGGGTTCTGTGTTGCCGTTAACCGAGAACATCGAATACCTTTTGCCAGCCATCCCTTTTTCTTGAGGTCGTCATTATTCGTTGACATCCTCTAAAACCTCTCAACATAATGTGTCATGGTCGTCATCAACAATTAGACTTTTTTATCAAGTGTTGATTGAATTCATGGCGAGAAATTTCATCCTTGCCCCTCGATGATTTGTGTTATCATCGACGAACATCCTTGACTATCTGCCAATACAAACTTGATCATGTATTTCTTGTTCTTCTTTCCCTTGGGAAAGATATACACCTGATATTTCTGTATCATCACAATTTCCTTTCCATTGGTCTGTTTAACCTTTCTTTTAATATAAATTATCTGAGCAGTGGTGATTCCCTGCTTATGTAAACACTTCGGTGTACTACTTTGTTCGTACTACCTGTTACTATTGTTGATGACTTTTTGGTGACCACCGATGGACAAGAACTTTGACAATTGGTCCGCCTCGTCTTAACGAGCAGGAAAACGGTTCTCTTTGTTCCTCGCCCTTGGCACTGATGTTTTTGCCGACATAGTTGACACGCTATTCTCTGACTTACCTTGCAACTTGATCGCATTGTTTGTCACCACCCCTCTTATTCAATGTGGGACCATAACCCACAGTTCCACAGGGTCGAAACCTGACTCTCTCGTACCTTTCTGTTCTCGAGGTTATTCCTCTTGCTTGACCTCATATGCAACTCACGAGTCCTCTACCTTGTGATATCCAGCTCGATATCAGACTCAGTGCTTGTGCCTGATGCTCTGGGGCCCCTTTACATCCTCCGTTATCATCGTCGAATGCTTGCATATCCGCTTGAAAACTTCTCACGCCTTCTTTTGTTTCGCTCGATGGATATCTCTGAGTTTAACTCGTGAGATACTTTGTACCCCATCCCCTTGGACCATCTCGATTGATTGACCTTGTACCGATCCGACCCCCTCAAGTTTCCCCCCTAACCTATTCGTAAGTACGATGAACACCCTGGATGAAGAATGACAACACGTAGAGATGCACTGATGTAGACAAAAGGAATACATCAACGAGAAGGATTGACTTATTCGAGGAGGGCAACATGAACCAGAAGAATCGTTAGAATACGAAACTGAAACCTTACCCCTTTCACTACCTTTTAATTCTCGGGACGAGAATTCTTATAGTGGGGGAGATTTGTAACACCCTCACTGTCATGGAACAGTAAGCACTGTTGCTAATTTTGATTATTGTTGCTAAGTATCCCTTGATCATCATGAATCAAATAAAATTCAAATTTCCCTGGGTTTGAAATTAAAAAACAGTGTGGCCAATAAAAGATCAACCAAAAACTTTACAGTCACTTTTAAAAATTGTCTAATATTCAGTGGATCATGTCCATATGGATATGGGAATTTTTTGAGCTATAAAATAAATCCAATAAATAAAAACAGTAGCCTAAAGTCCACTTTTCTCAATGACATAATTAAAACAAATACTAAATGATTTATAAAACTGCCCAAAATTTTTGTGGCTCTCTGGTATAGTGCAATGTTAATTATGGTGTAAGTTACACGTTTTACAAAAAATAGTAAAGTAGCAAAAACTAATAAAACAGTAGAGAAAACAAAAAAAGAGAAAAGAAAAAGAAATAAAAAAAATAAAAAAAACCTAACTAGCGCTCAGGCCAGGCCCAACCCATTCCCACCTCTCCCCATCTCCTTCCCTTGCACACCAAGGCGCTGTGGACGCCATCCACGCCGGCCACGACATCGGCCGACGCCGTGGCGGCCATCGACGGTTGCCAGCGAGGAGATACGCCCCCGTGCCCCCCTCCCCGATGAGGAACCCTAGCCGTCCCCTACTTCCACCTCGCGCCGCCTCCCCCTCACCCTCTGTATTCTCCTCGCACGGGAGCGGCCACGGTCGCCGCCGCGCCGTCACAGCCTGCTGGGACGCCGACCACCCCGCGCCTCCTGCTGGTGTCCAGGAGGTCCATCGGGTTCCCCCCAGGTCGTCTCCATGCTCAAGTGCGAGCCGGGAGGCCGTCGAGCGTCTCCCTCGTCGTCATCTTCAAGCCACGGCCGCCACCTTCACCACCCGAATGCGTCACCTCCGGCCACTACCCGTCGACGCCGAGCTCGCCATCGTCCTCCCCGGAGTGAGCCCCCTTCATTCCCCCTTCTTCCTGCACGAATCATCGTCGCAGCCCGTCCCCCGTCGCCGCCGTGTCTCCATAGGCACCGTCCACCATGGACAGGAGCTCAAGCTCCCCGGCGTGCACGCGCTGCTGCTGTTACTGCTTGCTGCAGCTAGCATGCAACTGCGGCCCACACGCACACACTCGCCCTCGGTCTGCCGCCGCTCGCTGCCGCGGCATTGCTCGCCGCACCACGCGAGCCTGCTGCTTGGCCATGGCCGGCCTCCACATGGGTCGCGCCCCCTGTTGCTCTGGCCAGGGCTGCCCTGCCGATGCCGCCCGCGCGCGACCGCCTCCCGTGAGGCTCCCCGTCATGGCCCCCTCACCGAAGCACCGTCCCGACCAGCGCCGCCGTGCTCCTGGTGGCTGGCGAGCACGCCTAATGGTTTAGTTAACTAAACTGTTAACTATAGCTAGGGGATGACATGTGGACCCCCCTAGATAATTAGGTAACTAGAGATAAAATAAACCTGTTAAAACATTGTGCCAATGACAACCTTGGCCCACACCCTATTTAACTAAATTAAAATTGATTTAAGTATCAGTGTGGTTGACAAGTGGGACCCATCACTATTTAAATTAGAATAATGATTTTATTAAGGACAGTCAATGACAGCGGGGTCCCACCAGTCAGTTTGACTGGTCAAATGTCTCTGTTGTGGATAATGTTATTTAATTAATTAAAGAAATTCAGAAAATGTTTTTTTAAATGATTTAAACTTCAGAAATTCATTTCTTTTAAACCGTAACTCGGATCGAAAAACTTTATACATGAAAGTTGCTCAGAAAAATGCAACCGTTTCAAATACGCTACCCGCATACCCACTGCACCCACTCTCACATACCAAACCCGAGACTTTCCCCCTCCGGATTGTCTGTCCGGTAATTTCCCGGTACCGGTAAAACTTTCCGGATGAAATCGTTCTGAACATGAAAGTTGTTCAGAATGGATCAATTAGCACGGATACACTATCCACATGTCTGTCAGATGTCTCTAACACTATATAAATGTAACCTTCCCCTCCGGATCATCTGTTCGGTAATCAACCGATACTGATGAGTCAACCCCGGGAAAATTCTTGCTCCGAACAAATGATCGAACAATGCTTTAGAGCCCCATTGCTTTGGATCTGCTATGTCATACCTTTGTATTGCTATTATTGTTGTGTATTTATTGTTTCTCCCCCTCTATTATTTTCCGGTAATCCCGACGACCGATGCCGATGCCCCTGTGATCAACTACGTCGTCGTCGACTGTACCCCTCCCGCGAGCTTCCAGGCAAGCAGAGAAATTCTCTTCCCCAGATATCGCCTACCTTTACGTACTCTTTTTGCACTAGGCATTGTTGCTGCTGCTACGTTACAATCCTATTCTCTAGCATAGCCTGTTTTTGTCCCCCCTTGTTGTACCTTCCTTTATCCTATCCTGCCTATTTACATATATATTATATCCGGCAGTGAACCCTGCGCCTTGTTAGTCAATAGGATTAGATAGCGGGCCGTGTTCACTCTGGGAGTGAATGGGGATACGTTACATTATAACTGCACAGGTACGGTACAATGCAGACACCCCCTAAGGCCCCTACCTCGGCTCTACTGAGCCAGCTCAAGTGGAGCTATCGAGGAGTAATCCTCGTAATACACTCGTTGATGACTCTGTGTAGACGCCCTAGGGTCCCGATAACAGTTGTCCTTAAAGGTAAGAAGTCAGGTGACCCAATAGTGCCCGCGAGTGGTATTGCGACGGGACGACAGTGAGTTTACGACCAGTGTACCAGTGTGCTTGTACCCTGATCGTTGGCCACGAGAGTTACCAAACCACGAAAGTCGAGCTCCTCCAGGAGCACACGCGAGATAAGGTAAGGAGTCGGTTCACCTTGTTGGTAACCGCAGAGACTTGGTGGGAGGATAGGGCAAGCACCGATGTACTGGTGGTCCTGACTGCTGTCGTTGTCCGCGGGTCAGTTAAGTCGAGGCAACGAGAACGGTTGTCCCGCAAGTTAATAAAATGACTAACGGTTCGGCTGATGACTTGAGTAGCCTTTTGGCTTGTACGCGCTGCCTACACGTGGGATAATGACTTATGGGCTCATCTGCTTCATAGTCTCGTCCGAGGACTCTTCAGACGTCACCAATACCGCGGCCTGCGCCGGGAAGTGGTGTTGTCTTCTTTGCTCGAGCAGTGTGTTTTGTATTTTCTTTAACTTCACCGGCCAGCCTCGCAACGTGCAGGAGTACGTCGGGGTTAGGGTCCAAAGCCCCACGTACATAGGATATAGTCCGGCGGATGACCTCTCTGTTGAGTTTGAAAGAAGGGCTATGGAGTGTCGGATAGCCTCGGTGGAGCGTTCCCTAACAAGGTTCCCGCCACCCTGGAGATCCGTGTGTTGCAGTGTAACACAAGTGCACCCCTGCAGGGAAGATTGATATATTCGAATAGCCGTGTCCACGGTAACAGGACGCTTTATGCTGAAGCCAGATCCTACTACTACAAACTATTATTATTAAACTATATGGTTCTGGGTTTTCTTCCTCGCTGGGTAGTCAAGTAAGGGATCTCGGAGGCATTGCTAATTATTACAACTTACTATTATACAATGTTGCAACAACTTCTGCTGCATTGTTACTTTATGCTTTATATAAACTGTTTGCTATTCTCTTCTTGTGCTTCAAGACTCGTCGGAAGACGCTAGTCTTCGATAGGCCTAGCTTCTTACCCTTATTCTGATTTCTACCTTGCAGTCCACTATATACAGCCTCCCCTTTCCATTTGATACAAATGCATAAATGCTTAGTAGCAGACGTAAGACTCGCGGGTATGCTAGATACTCACCCTTGCTTTATTTCCCCCTTTTTGTTTTGCCTGATCGGCCGCTGAAGTCGACGTTGGAGCCTTGGAGTTCAGGAGCAGGAGATCCCCGATGCCGACCACCACAACATGAAGATCCCCGATGCCTTCTACGACGTCGAGTTCACTGTTGACCAGTAGTAGTTTGGAGGTTACCAGGCAGGAGGCCTCGCCTTTTCGATCGTTGTTGTTTTTGTGCTAGCCTTCTTAAGGCAACCTTGTATTCTTGTGTCTGTACTCAGATACTTTTCCTTCCGCTAACTTTGTGCTTTCGAGCTGTTGTATTCGAGCCCTCGAGGCCCCTGGCTTGTATTAAACAGCTTGTATTATTTTATTTGTAGAGTTGTGTTGTGATATCTCACCGTGAGTCCCTAATCTCGATCGTGTACTTTGTGTGTATGATTACTGTACACGGTCTCATTTTTGGGCGTCACAAGTTGGTATCAGAGCCGACTGTCTGTAGGTAACCCCCTTCCAACTCCTTGGTCGAAGTCGAGACTAGGCTTTGCAAAACTACTTTACTAACAATGTCGTGTGGCTTATCGGCCCATGTCACCAACTGGGTGGTATTAGGATCCTATTTCTCCGCACCTTTACTCTGGGACTCTGACCTCTCTCCTCTTTCGGGTTAATGATTTTTTCTAACACTAACTTTAGGTTCTCGTACCTCCTTCCTTCCGGAGAGCCCTGCGTTTCAGATGGTCGCTTACTTCGCCAGAAGATGTCGAAGATACTGTCCTATAAATTCCCGAGACCCTTATGCCCATTGCTTTGCGATGCCCACCACCGATAAGTCAGTGTGGATAATTACATACACCTACCGTTTGTCCATTAGATGCCAATTACTCTTGTTAATACAAGATACCCCATAATATTCTCAGTTGTTTCAAAAATCGTTTGTTCCTACTGCCTTGCATCTTCTTTTCACCCTGCGGATAACTCCTCCCATTTAACGAGGATTCGTTCATCCTAAGTGGTTCCTATGATTCCCAAAATACTTTGAAATACTATTCGATCTCGCGACAATCCTCGGCAGCCTACTGCTTTGGAGATTCTTCTTCCCTTCTTGCACTATGATTAATACCGGTTTTCTTGTGGTCGTTGATGACCTCCCTTGGCATTTCCATTCTGATCTTTTGAATCATCGAGTGTGCTAGTGCACGCAATCATCAGTTGATCCCTATGAATCAATTTTTCTGGCTCAAACGTCATTCCGGACTTGAGCTGGTTCTCCGTAAATCAAACCTTGATTGATTAACCGTCAAGCTTCTATCAAACTTATTCATGTTTGATTGATGTATCTGAATCTGATACACCGATATGGAAGTCATAGTTCCTTTGTACTTAAGCATCGAATTATTCCGATGCTTCTATCTCCAATGCTTTGGCATTCTTTCTTCTTATGGTTGAGTACTGATACTCACACCAGATTCTCTGTACGCCGCTTGACCTTTTGGTGGATTACTACCTACCGTCCCCTTGTGCCCTAAGTCATTCATGAATTTTCCCTGATATCAGATGCCTCTGGCGAATGATATCATCTACTCTGTGTCGTCAGCCTTCTGCTTTCAAACTGGTATCCCTCGCTTATGATGTTTGTTGTAGGGGTTTAAAATGCCCGATGGGCTAACCCTATGCTTCCCCTAATCTGAATGAACCCAAACTTTATGCGGGTTATACTCTATTGGCCTCCCGTCCAATGAGCTTACAATCCTACCACCTCCCAGAAATCAAGAAGTGAATGAAAGGCTATGCATTGAAGAAGTGGGAGTCGACCCTGAACCTTGTGTTCATGCCCATGGATACGATGTAGAACTTATCATGAAAGCTTCTTGTAAAAGTAATTGTCCCCTTGGTGGAAATTCTTCTTGCATCTATGATCTTTCGTTCTACCTTCGAGTATTACCTCCTGGTACCTCGAGGATATCATACCTTTGCACTACATATAATGATTTTGATGAAACAATACCTTTCCTTGTCATAACCACTCCATGGGTTCTGTGTTGCCGTTAACCGAGAACATCGAATACCTTTTGCCAGCCATCCCTTTTTCTTGAGGTCGTCATTATTCGTTGACATCCTCTAAAACCTCTCAACATAATGTGTCATGGTCGTCATCAACAATTAGACTTTTTTATCAAGTGTTGATTGAATTCATGGCGAGAAATTTCATCCTTGCCCCTCGATGATTTGTGTTATCATCGACGAACATCCTTGACTATCTGCCAATACAAACTTGATCATGTATTTCTTGTTCTTCTTTCCCTTGGGAAAGATATACACCTGATATTTCTGTATCATCACAATTTCCTTTCCATTGGTCTGTTTAACCTTTCTTTTAATATAAATTATCTGAGCAGTGGTGATTCCCTGCTTATGTAAACACTTCGGTGTACTACTTTGTTCGTACTACCTGTTACTATTGTTGATGACTTTTTGGTGACCACCGATGGACAAGAACTTTGACAATTGGTCCGCCTCGTCTTAACGAGCAGGAAAACGGTTCTCTTTGTTCCTCGCCCTTGGCACTGATGTTTTTGCCGACATAGTTGACACGCTATTCTCTGACTTACCTTGCAACTTGATCGCATTGTTTGTCACCACCCCTCTTATTCAATGTGGGACCATAACCCACAGTTCCACAGGGTCGAAACCTGACTCTCTCGTACCTTTCTGTTCTCGAGGTTATTCCTCTTGCTTGACCTCATATGCAACTCACGAGTCCTCTACCTTGTGATATCCAGCTCGATATCAGACTCAGTGCTTGTGCCTGATGCTCTGGGGCCCCTTTACATCCTCCGTTATCATCGTCGAATGCTTGCATATCCGCTTGAAAACTTCTCACGCCTTCTTTTGTTTCGCTCGATGGATATCTCTGAGTTTAACTCGTGAGATACTTTGTACCCCATCCCCTTGGACCATCTCGATTGATTGACCTTGTACCGATCCGACCCCCTCAAGTTTCCCCCCTAACCTATTCGTAAGTACGATGAACACCCTGGATGAAGAATGACAACACGTAGAGATGCACTGATGTAGACAAAAGGAATACATCAACGAGAAGGATTGACTTATTCGAGGAGGGCAACATGAACCAGAAGAATCGTTAGAATACGAAACTGAAACCTTACCCCTTTCACTACCTTTTAATTCTCGGGACGAGAATTCTTATAGTGGGGGAGATTTGTAACACCCTCACTGTCATGGAACAGTAAGCACTGTTGCTAATTTTGATTATTGTTGCTAAGTATCCCTTGATCATCATGAATCAAATAAAATTCAAATTTCCCTGGGTTTGAAATTAAAAAACAGTGTGGCCAATAAAAGATCAACCAAAAACTTTACAGTCACTTTTAAAAATTGTCTAATATTCAGTGGATCATGTCCATATGGATATGGGAATTTTTTGAGCTATAAAATAAATCCAATAAATAAAAACAGTAGCCTAAAGTCCACTTTTCTCAATGACATAATTAAAACAAATAGTAAATGATTTATAAAACTGCCCAAAATTTTTGTGGCTCTCTGGTATAGTGCAATGTTAATTATGGTGTAAGTTACAAGTTTTACAAAAAATAGTAAAGTAGCAAAAACTAATAAAACAGTAGAGAAAACAAAAAAAGAGAAAAGAAAAAGAAATAAAAAAAATAAAAAAAAACCTAACTAGCGCTCAGGCCAGGCCCAACCCATTCCCACCTCTCCCCATCTCCTTCCCTTGCACACCAAGGCGCTGTGGACGCCATCCACGCCGGCCACGACATCGGCCGACGCCGTGGCGGCCATCCACGGTTGCCAGCGAGGAGATACGCCCCCGTGCCCCCTCCCCGATGAGGAACCCTAGCCGTCCCCTACTTCCACCTCGCGCCGCCTCCCCCTCACCCTCTGTATTCTCCTCGCACGGAAGCGGCCACGGTCGCCGCCGCGCCGTCACAGCCTGCTGGGACGCCGACCACCCCGCGCCTCCTGCTGGTGTCCAGGAGGTCCGTCGGGTTCCCCCCAGGTCGTCTCCATGCTCAAGTGCGAGCCGGGAGGCCGTCGAGCGTCTCCCTCGTCGTCATCTTCAAGCCACGGCCGCCACCTTCACCACCCGAATGCGTCACCTCCGGCCACTACCCATCGACGCCGAGCTCGCCATCGTCCTCCCGGGAGTGAGCCCCCTTCATTCCCCCTTCTTCCTGCACGAATCATCGTCGCAGCCCGTCCCCCGTCGCCGCCGTGTCTCCATAGGCACCGTCCGCCATGGACAGGAGCTCAAGCTCCCCGGCGTGCACGCGCTGCTGCTGTTACTGCTTGCTGCAGCTAGCATGCAACTGCGGCCCACACGCACACACTCGCCCTCAGTCTGCCGCCGCTCGCTGCCGCGGCATTGCTCGCCGCACCACGCGAGCCTGCTGCTTGGCCATGGCCGGCCTCCACATGGGTCGCGCCCCCTGTTGCTCTGGCCAGGGCTGCCCTGCCGATGCCGCCCGCGCGCGACCGCCTCCCGCGAGGCTCCCCGTCATGGCCCCCTCACCGAAGCACCGTCCCGACCAGCGCCGCCGTGCTCCTGGTGGCTGGCGAGCACGCCTAATGGTTTAGTTAACTAAACTGTTAACTATAGCTAGGGGATGACATGTGGACCCCCCTAGATAATTAGGTAACTAGAGATAAAATAAACCTGTTAAAACATTGTGCCAATGACAACCTTGGCCCACACCCTATTTAACTAAATTAAAATTGATTTAAGTATCAGTGTGGTTGACAAGTGGGACCCATCACTATTTAAATTAGAATAATGATTTTATTAAGGACAGTCAATGACAGCGGGGTCCCACCAGTCAGTTTGACTGGTCAAATGTCTCTGTTGTGGATAATGTTATTTAATTAATTAAAGAAATTCAGAAAATGTTTTTTTAAATGATTTAAACTTCAGAAATTCATTTCTTTTAAACCGTAACTCGGATCGAAAAACTTTATACATGAAAGTTGCTCAGAAAAATGCAACCGTTTCAAATACGCTACCCGCATACCCACCGCACCCACTCTAACATACCAAACCCGAGACTTTCCCCCTCCGGATTGTCTGTCCGGTAATTTCCCGGTACCGGTAAAACTTTCCGGATGAAATCGTTCTGAACATGAAAGTTGTTCAGAATGGATCAATTAGCACGGATACACTATCCACATGTCTGTCAGATGTCTCTAACACTATATAAATGTAACCTTCCCCTCCGGATCATCTGTTCGGTAATCAACCGATACTGATGAGTCAACCCCGGGAAAATTCTTGCTCCGAACAAATGATCGAACAATGCTTTAGAGCCCCATTGCTTTGGATCTGCTATGTCATACCTTTGTATTGCTATTATTGTTGTGTATTTATTGTTTCTCCCCCTCTATTATTTTCCGGTAATCCCGACGACCGATGCCGATGCCCCTGTGATCAACTACGTCGTCGTCGACTGTACCCCTCCCGCGAGCTTCCAGACAAGCAGAGAAATTCTCTTCCCCAGATATCGCCTACCTTTACGTACTCTTTTTGCACTAGGCATTGTTGCTGCTGCTACGTTACAATCCTATTCTCTAGCATAGCCTGTTTTTGTCCCCCCTTGTTGTACCTTCCTTTATCCTATCCTGCCTATTTACATATATATTATATCCGGCAGTGAACCCTGCGCCTTGTTAGTCAATAGGATTAGATAGCGGGCCGTGTTCACTCTGGGAGTGAATGGGGATACGTTACATTATAACTGCACAGGTACGGTACAATGCAGACACCCCCTAAGGCCCCTACCTCGGCTCTACTGAGCCAGCTCAAGTGGAGCTATCGAGGAGTAATCCTCGTAATACACTCGTTGATGACTCTGTGTAGACGCCCTAGGGTCCCGATAACAGTTGTCCTTAAAGGTAAGAAGTCAGGTGACCCAATAGTGCCCGCGAGTGGTATTGCGACGGGACGACAGTGAGTTTACGACCAGTGTACCAGTGTGCTTGTACCCTGATCGTTGGCCACGAGAGTTACCAAACCACGAAAGTCGAGCTCCTCCAGGAGCACACCGAGATAAGGTAAGGAGTCGGTTCACCTTGTTGGTAACCGCAGAGACTTGGTGGGAGGATAGGGCAGGCACCGATGTACTGGTGGTCCTGACTGCTGTCGTTGTCCGCGGGTCAGTTAAGTCGAGGCAACGAGAACGGTTGTCCCGCAAGTTAATAAAATGACTAACGGTTCGGCTGATGACTTGAGTAGCCTTTTGGCTTGTACGCGCTGCCTACACGTGGGATAATGACTTATGGGCTCATCTGCTTCATAGTCTCGTCCGAGGACTCTTCAGACGTCACCAATACCGCGGCCTGCGCCGGGAAGTGGTGTTGTCTTCTTTGCTCGAGCAGTGTGTTTTGTATTTTCTTTAACTTCACCGGCCAGCCTCGCAACGTGCAGGAGTACGTCGGGGTTAGGGTCCAAAGCCCCACGTACATAGGATATAGTCCGGCGGATGACCTCTCTGTTGAGTTTGAAAGAAGGGCTATGGAGTGTCGGATAGCCTCGGTGGAGCGTTCCCTAACAAGGTTCCCGCCACCCTGGAGATCCGTGTGTTGCAGTGTAACACAAGTGCACCCCTGCAGGGAAGATTGATATATTCGAATAGCCGTGTCCACGGTAACAGGATGCTTTATGCTGAAGCCAGATCCTACTACTACAAACTATTATTATTAAACTATATGGTTCCGGGTTTTCTTCCTCGCTGGGTAGTCAAGTAAGGGATCTCGGAGGCATTGCTAATTATTACAACTTACTATTATACAATGTTGCAACAACTTCTGCTGCATTGTTACTTTATGCTTTATATAAACTGTTTGCTATTCTCTTCTTGTGCTTCAAGACTCGTCGGAAGACGCTAGTCTTCGATAGGCCTAGCTTCTTACCCTTATTCTGATTTCTACCTTGCAGTCCACTATATACAGCCTCCCCTTTCCATTTGATACAAATGCATAAATGCTTAGTAGCAGACGTAAGACTCGCGGGTATGCTAGATACTCACCCTTGCTTTATTTCCCCCTTTTTGTTTTGCCTGATCGGCCGCTGAAGTCGACGTTGGAGCCTTGGAGTTCAGGAGCAGGAGATCCCCGATGCCGACCACCACAACATGAAGATCCCCAATGCCTTCTACGACGTCGAGTTCACTGTTGACCAGTAGTAGTTTGGAGGTTACCAGGCAGGAGGCCTCGCCTTTTCGATCGTTGTTGTTTTTGTGCTAGCCTTCTTAAGGCAACCTTGTATTCTTGTGTCTGTACTCAGATACTTTTCCTTCCGCTAACTTTGTGCTTTCGAGCTGTTGTATTCGAGCCCTCGAGGCCCCTGGCTTGTATTAAACAGCTTGTATTATTTTATTTGTAGAGTTGTGTTGTGATATCTCACCGTGAGTCCCTAATCTCGATCGTGTACTTTGTGTGTATGATTACTGTACACGGTCTCATTTTTGGGCGTCACAAGTTGGTATCAGAGCCGACTGTCTGTAGGTAACCCCCTTCCAACTCCTTGGTCGAAGTCGAGACTAGGCTTTGCAAAACTACTTTACTAACAATGTCGTGTGGCTTATCGGCCCATGTCACCAACTGGGTGGTATTAGGATCCTATTTCTCCGCACCTTTACTCTGGGACTCTGACCTCTCTCCTCTTTCGGGTTAATGATTTTTTCTAACACTAACTTTAGGTTCTCGTACCTCCTTCCTTCCGGAGAGCCCTGCGTTTCAGATGGTCGCTTACTTCGCCAGAAGATGTCGAAGATACTGTCCTATAAATTCCCGAGACCCTTATGCCCATTGCTTTGCGATGCCCACCACCGATAAGTCAGTGTGGATAATTACATACACCTACCGTTTGTCCATTAGATGCCAATTACTCTTGTTAATACAAGATACCCCATAATATTCTCAGTTGTTTCAAAAATCGTTTGTTCCTACTGCCTTGCATCTTCTTTTCACCCTGCGGATAACTCCTCCCATTTAACGAGGATTCGTTCATCCTAAGTGGTTCCTATGATTCCCAAAATACTTTGAAATACTATTCGATCTCGCGACAATCCTCGGCAGCCTACTGCTTTGGAGATTCTTCTTCCCTTCTTGCACTATGATTAATACCGGTTTTCTTGTGGTCGTTGATGACCTCCCTTGGCATTTCCATTCTGATCTTTTGAATCATCGAGTGTGCTAGTGCACGCAATCATCAGTTGATCCCTATGAATCAATTTTTCTGGCTCAAACGTCATTCCGGACTTGAGCTGGTTCTCCGTAAATCAAACCTTGATTGATTAACCGTCAAGCTTCTATCAAACTTATTCATGTTTGATTGATGTATCTGAATCTGATACACCGATATGGAAGTCATAGTTCCTTTGTACTTAAGCATCGAATTATTCCGATGCTTCTATCTCCAATGCTTTGGCATTCTTTCTTCTTATGGTTGAGTACTGATACTCACACCAGATTCTCTGTACGCCGCTTGACCTTTTGGTGGATTACTACCTACCGTCCCCTTGTGCCCTAAGTCATTCATGAATTTTCCCTGATATCAGATGCCTCTGGCGAATGATATCATCTACTCTGTGTCGTCAGCCTTCTGCTTTCAAACTGGTATCCCTCGCTTATGATGTTTGTTGTAGGGGTTTAAAATGCCCGATGGGCTAACCCTATGCTTCCCCTAATCTGAATGAACCCAAACTTTATGCGGGTTATACTCTATTGGCCTCCCGTCCAATGAGCTTACAATCCTACCACCTCCCAGAAATCAAGAAGTGAATGAAAGGCTATGCATTGAAGAAGTGGGAGTCGACCCTGAACCTTGTGTTCATGCCCATGGATACGATGTAGAACTTATCATGAAAGCTTCTTGTAAAAGTAATTGTCCCCTTGGTGGAAATTCTTCTTGCATCTATGATCTTTCGTTCTACCTTCGAGTATTACCTCCTGGTACCTCGAGGATATCATACCTTTGCACTACATATAATGATTTTGATGAAACAATACCTTTCCTTGTCATAACCACTCCATGGGTTCTGTGTTGCCGTTAACCGAGAACATCGAATACCTTTTGCCAGCCATCCCTTTTTCTTGAGGTCGTCATTATTCGTTGACATCCTCTAAAACCTCTCAACATAATGTGTCATGGTCGTCATCAACAATTAGACTTTTTTATCAAGTGTTGATTGAATTCATGGCGAGAAATTTCATCCTTGCCCCTCGATGATTTGTGTTATCATCGACGAACATCCTTGACTATCTGCCAATACAAACTTGATCATGTATTTCTTGTTCTTCTTTCCCTTGGGAAAGATATACACCTGATATTTCTGTATCATCACAATTTCCTTTCCATTGGTCTGTTTAACCTTTCTTTTAATATAAATTATCTGAGCAGTGGTGATTCCCTGCTTATGTAAACACTTCGGTGTACTACTTTGTTCGTACTACCTGTTACTATTGTTGATGACTTTTTGGTGACCACCGATGGACAAGAACTTTGACAATTGGTCCGCCTCGTCTTAACGAGCAGGAAAACGGTTCTCTTTGTTCCTCGCCCTTGGCACTGATGTTTTTGCCGACATAGTTGACACGCTATTCTCTGACTTACCTTGCAACTTGATCGCATTGTTTGTCACCACCCCTCTTATTCAATGTGGGACCATAACCCACAGTTCCACAGGGTCGAAACCTGACTCTCTCGTACCTTTCTGTTCTCGAGGTTATTCCTCTTGCTTGACCTCATATGCAACTCACGAGTCCTCTACCTTGTGATATCCAGCTCGATATCAGACTCAGTGCTTGTGCCTGATGCTCTGGGGCCCCTTTACATCCTCCGTTATCATCGTCGAATGCTTGCATATCCGCTTGAAAACTTCTCACGCCTTCTTTTGTTTCGCTCGATGGATATCTCTGAGTTTAACTCGTGAGATACTTTGTACCCCATCCCCTTGGACCATCTCGATTGATTGACCTTGTACCGATCCGACCCCCTCAAGTTTCCCCCCTAACCTATTCGTAAGTACGATGAACACCCTGGATGAAGAATGACAACACGTAGAGATGCACTGATGTAGACAAAAGGAATACATCAACGAGAAGGATTGACTTATTCGAGGAGGGCAACATGAACCAGAAGAATCGTTAGAATACGAAACTGAAACCTTACCCCTTTCACTACCTTTTAATTCTCGGGACGAGAATTCTTATAGTGGGGGAGATTTGTAACACCCTCACTTTCATGGAACAGTAAGCACTGTTGCTAATTTTGATTATTGTTGCTAAGTATCCCTTGATCATCATGAATCAAATAAAATTCAAATTTCCCTGGGTTTGAAATTAAAAAACAGTGTGGCCAATAAAAGATCAACCAAAAACTTTACAGTCACTTTTAAAAATTGTCTAATATTCAGTGGATCATGTCCATATGGATATGGGAATTTTTTGAGCTATAAAATAAATCCAATAAATAAAAACAGTAGCCTAAAGTCCACTTTTCTCAATGACATAATTAAAACAAATACTAAATGATTTATAAAACTGCCCAAAATTTTTGTGGCTCTCTGGTATAGTGCAATGTTAATTATGGTGTAAGTTACAAGTTTTACAAAAAATAGTAAAGTAGCAAAAACTAATAAAACAGTAGAGAAAACAAAAAAAGAGAAAAGAAAAAGAAATAAAAAAAATAAAAAAAACCTAACTAGCGCTCAGGCCAGGCCCAACCCATTCCCACCTCTCCCCATCTCCTTCCCTTGCACACCAAGGCGCTGTGGACGCCATCCACACCGGCCACGACATCGGCCGACGCCGTGGCGGCCATCCACGGTTGCCAGCGAGGAGATACGCCCCCGTGCCCCCTCCCCGATGAGGAACCCTAGCCGTCCCCTACTTCCACCTCGCGCCGCCTCCCCCTCACCCTCTGTATTCTCCTCGCACGGAAGCGGCCACGGTCGCCGCCGCGCCGTCACAGCCTGCTGGGACGCCGACCACCCCGCGCCTCCTGCTGGTGTCCAGGAGGTCCGTCGGGTTCCCCCCAGGTCGTCTCCATGCTCAAGTGCGAGCCGGGAGGCCGTCGAGCGTCTCCCTCGTCGTCATCTTCAAGCCACGACCGCCACCTTCACCACCCGAATGCGTCACCTCCGGCCACTACCCATCGACGCCGAGCTCGCCATCGTCCTCCCCGGAGTGAGCCCCCTTCATTCCCCCTTCTTCCTGCACGAATCATCATCGCAGCCCGTCCCCCGTCGCCGCCGTGTCTCCATAGGCACCGTCCGCCATGGACAGGAGCTCAAGCTCCCCGGCGTGCACGCGCTGCTGCTGTTACTGCTTGCTGCAGCTAGCATGCAACTGCGGCCCACACGCACACACTCGCCCTCGGTCTGCCGCCGCTCGCTGCCGCGGCATTGCTCGCCGCACCACGCGAGCCTGCTGCTTGGCCATGGCCGGCCTCCACATGGGTCGCGCCCCCTGTTGCTCTGGCCAGGGCTGCCCTGCCGATGCCGCCCGCGCGCGACCGCCTCCCGCGAGGCTCCCCGTCATGGCCCCCTCACCGAAGCACCGTCCCGACCAGCGCCGCCGTGCTCCTGGTGGCTGGCGAGCACGCCTAATGGTTTAGTTAACTAAACTGTTAACTATAGCTAGGGGATGACATGTGGACCCCCCTAGATAATTAGGTAACTAGAGATAAAATAAACCTGTTAAAACATTGTGCCAATGACAACCTTGGCCCACACCCTATTTAACTAAATTAAAATTGATTTAAGTATCAGTGTGGTTGACAAGTGGGACCCATCACTATTTAAATTAGAATAATGATTTTATTAAGGACAGTCAATGATAGCGGGGTCCCACCAGTCAGTTTGACTGGTCAAATGTCTCTGTTGTGGATAATGTTATTTAATTAATTAAAGAAATTCAGAAAATGTTTTTTTAAATGATTTAAACTTCAGAAATTCATTTCTTTTAAACCGTAACTCGGATCGAAAAACTTTATACATGAAAGTTGCTCAGAAAAATGCAACCGTTTCAAATACGCTACCCGCATACCCACCGCACCCACTCTAACATACCAAACCCGAGACTTTCCCCCTCCGGATTGTCTGTCCGGTAATTTCCCGGTACCGCTAAAACTTTCCGGATGAAATCGTTCTGAACATGAAAGTTGTTCAGAATGGATCAATTAGCACGGATACACTATCCACATGTCTGTCAGATGTCTCTAACACTATATAAATGTAACCTTCCCCTCCGGATCATCTGTTCGGTAATCAACCGATACTGATGAGTCAACCCCGGGAAAATTCTTGCTCCGAACAAATGATCGAACAATGCTTTAGAGCCCCATTGCTTTGGATCTGCTATGTCATACCTTTGTATTGCTATTATTGTTGTGTATTTATTGTTTCTCCCCCTCTATTATTTTCCGGTAATCCCGACGACCGATGCCGATGCCCCTGTGATCAACTACGTCGTCGTCGACTGTACCCCTCCCGCGAGCTTCCAGGCAAGCAGAGAAATTCTCTTCCCCAGATATCGCCTACCTTTACGTACTCTTTTTGCACTAGGCATTGTTGCTGCTGCTACGTTACAATCCTATTCTCTAGCATAGCCTGTTTTTGTCCCCCCTTGTTGTACCTTCCTTTATCCTATCCTGCCTATTTACATATATATTATATCCGGCAGTGAACCCTGCGCCTTGTTAGTCAATAGGATTAGATAGCGGGCCGTGTTCACTCTGGGAGTGAATGGGGATACGTTACATTATAACTGCACAGGTACGGTACAATGCAGACACCCCCTAAGGCCCCTACCTCGGCTCTACTGAGCCAGCTCAAGTGGAGCTATCGAGGAGTAATCCTCGTAATACACTCGTTGATGACTCTGTGTAGACGCCCTAGGGTCCCGATAACAGTTGTCCTTAAAGGTAAGAAGTCAGGTGACCCAATAGTGCCCGCGAGTGGTATTGCGACGGGACGACAGTGAGTTTACGACCAGTGTACCAGTGTGCTTGTACCCTGATCGTTGGCCACGAGAGTTACCAAACCACGAAAGTCGAGCTCCTCCAGGAGCACACGCGAGATAAGGTAAGGAGTCGGTTCACCTTGTTGGTAACCGCAGAGACTTGGTGGGAGGATAGGGCAGGCACCGATGTACTGGTGGTCCTGACTGCTGTCGTTGTCCGCGGGTCAGTTAAGTCGAGGCAACGAGAACGGTTGTCCCGCAAGTTAATAAAATGACTAACGGTTCGGCTGATGACTTGAGTAGCCTTTTGGCTTGTACGCGCTGCCTACACGTGGGATAATGACTTATGGGCTCATCTGCTTCATAGTCTCGTCCGAGGACTCTTCAGACGTCACCAATACCGCGGCCTGCGCCGGGAAGTGGTGTTGTCTTCTTTGCTCGAGCAGTGTGTTTTGTATTTTCTTTAACTTCACCGGCCAGCCTCGCAACGTGCAGGAGTACGTCGGGGTTAGGGTCCAAAGCCCCACGTACATAGGATATAGTCCGGCGGATGACCTCTCTGTTGAGTTTGAAAGAAGGGCTATGGAGTGTCGGATAGCCTCGGTGGAGCGTTCCCTAACAAGGTTCCCGCCACCCTGGAGATCCGTGTGTTGCAGTGTAACACAAGTGCACCCCTGCAGGGAAGATTGATATATTCGAATAGCCGTGTCCACGGTAACAGGACGCTTTATGCTGAAGCCAGATCCTACTACTACAAACTATTATTATTAAACTATATGGTTCCGGGTTTTCTTCCTCGCTGGGTAGTCAAGTAAGGGATCTCGGAGGCATTGCTAATTATTACAACTTACTATTATACAATGTTGCAACAACTTCTGCTGCATTGTTACTTTATGCTTTATATAAACTGTTTGCTATTCTCTTCTTGTGCTTCAAGACTCGTCGGAAGACGCTAGTCTTCGATAGGCCTAGCTTCTTACCCTTATTCTGATTTCTACCTTGCAGTCCACTATATACAGCCTCCCCTTTCCATTTGATACAAATGCATAAATGCTTAGTAGCGGACGTAAGACTCGCGGGTATGCTAGATACTCACCCTTGCTTTATTTCCCCCTTTTTGTTTTGCCTGATCGGTCACTTCAGTCGACGTTGGAGCCTTGGAGTTCAGGAGCAGGAGATCCCCGATGCCAGCCACTGCAACATGAAGATCCCCGATGCCTTCTACGACGTCGAGTTCCCTATTGACCAGAAGTAGTTTGGAGGTTCCCAGGCAGGAGACCTCGCCTTTTCGATCGTTGTTGTTTTTGTGCTAGCCTTCTTAAGGCAACCTTGTATTCTTGTGTCTGTACTCAGATACTTTTTCTTCCGCTAACGTTGTGCTTTCGAGCTGTTGTATTCGAGCCCTCGAGGCCCCTGGCTTTTATGAAACAGCTTGTATTATTTTATTTGTAGGTTTTGTTGTGATATCTCACCGTGAGTCCCTAATCTCAATCGTGTACCTTGCGTGTATGATTACTTTACACGATCTGATTTTGGGGCGTCACAAGAAACCTATTGGGAAGATCGGCGATGTTCTTATCATTGTCAATGACAATTATGTTCCCATTGATTTTACTATTATGGATATAGAGTGTGAACCTTTATGTCCAATTATTTTGGGACGTCCTTTTTTCGCACCGTTGGTGCTGTTATTGATATGAAAGAGGGGAATATAAAATTTAAATTCCCTCTCAAAAATGGGATGGAACACTTCCCTAGAAAGAAAATCAATTTACCTTTTGAGTCCGTTACACGGGCTAGCTATTCTCTCTCTCTTGATAAAACTTGATTCTTCTTTTTCTTTATGCCTAGCTTAAAGGCGTAAAAGAAAGCGCTTGTTGGGAGGCAACCCAAGATTTTTTTACTTCTGTTTTTAGTGGTCTTGATGATTGTTACTACTGTATAAATATCATTGTATCTTTAGTTTCAAGCTTTGTGCCAAGTTCTAGCCTCTTATGATAAGGGAAGCAAAAGTTGTGACATGTTGTCCAGAACACAGATTATGTCTGCCTGACGAAAAAAATCGGAAAAAATCACCGGTTCATGTTTTTGAGCTGAATGTTTTACACAGCATGATCTATAAAATTGTGAAACTTTTGTATGTTCTGAGTTTTTTTATTTGAGTTGCAGAAGTGCCCCCAAAAAATTCTCTACTACCTGATGTTCTGTTTTTCACAAATTCTATCACGTTTTTTCCTTTCCTAACTTTTGCAAACCCTAAGCTTGCTTTATCCTTGCAAAAAGTTTTTGGCAATCTTGAGAAACAGTAGCTCTTCAATAATATATTTATATACACTGGGGAAAAATTATTTTATTAAGGGTACTAACCTCTCTAATCAACTTATGATGAGTTATGTATGAAGGGAGTTTTCAAGTGTGTGAGGGAAGATGATGAAAGAAGAT
The DNA here is from genome assembly GCA_950022295.1 of Bromus sterilis. Classification (NCBI taxonomy): domain Eukaryota; kingdom Viridiplantae; phylum Streptophyta; class Magnoliopsida; order Poales; family Poaceae; genus Bromus; species Bromus sterilis. Next base: position 237,177,372 of record OX465599.1, on the reverse strand, counting down.
TCGGGAGTGTCAAAATCTCAAGCTTGGGGATGCCCCCATGCATCCCCAATAAATATTGAAGGACACTCAAGCGTCTAAGCTTGGGGATGCCCCCGTGCATCCCCTTCTCCATCAACAATCATCGATTCGTCCTTCGTCTCACTATATTTTTATCACTTCATGCGTTATGTGCTATGCTTGGAGCGTCTCGCTCTTAGGTTTTATTTTTATTTTTCTTTAGCTTTTCTTGATGTTCATAACAAGTTAGACCGCAGCTTACTTTGTGTGGGAGAGAAACACGTTCCACTCCAATCTAGAACACATCAGAGAATTTTTCATGCTTATCTTTCTGCTGTTTTGTGTTCTTTATCTTTTCGTAGCTGCTGCCGTGTTTAGTTTTAGTTTTAGTTTGTCTTTTGCAAGAGCCTTGGATTTTGTTTAGTTTGTTCCTGGAACTCTCTTTAGTTTTCATGTTTATCTTGTTAAGAGAGTTGGTTGTTGCACTGAGTTGTGCCTTATCTTGAAGTAGGTAATTCAGGTTGCTATTCGATTGTAGTAGGAACTTGCAATAGTTTTGAGGTATTATTGTGAGTAATATTTGAACTTTTGGTGTGAAGAGATCTTTCCTATTAGTGATAGGTGTCGTATTTTGGGCAATCCGTGTTTATTTTCAAAACCTACAAAACTAGTTGAGAACTCTAGCTACTAGATGGATCACTAATCTTTGGAGGGTTCGAATATTAGAGTACACTCACGTACCATGACTCGAGGATGCGCAAGGATAACCAAACCCCCATACACTCCTCCTCGGGGTACTTGTCTCTTTGTGAACCTCCTTATTATATTGAGAGTTACCGATAACAAGTGCATGAGTTCTTCGGACTAATTTAAGTATTGAAAGTTGACACTTCCACCTCCTCACATTTGCTAGCCTCTTTCGTACCGTACATTGCCCTCTTCTCACTCTGAGAGTTGGCGTCCACCTCGCCGGTGCATCCAAACCCTTGGCATGATATTCTCTGTCATCATAAACCTCCTTATATCTTTCCTCAAAACAGCCACCATACCTACCTATCAAGGCATTTCCATAGCCTTTCCGAGATATATTGCGATGAAACTTCCACCTCTTCATGACTTGATCTTCATGTCATACATATTCTTGCTACACTGGCAGAGGCATACTTTGCATACATCATGATAGCTACATCTTCTTTATGTTTGAGTACCTTGTAAAGTGTGAAAGATCTTCTACACCTTCTTGTAAAATAGAGTGTTGCCCTTAAGTGAGGAAAAGATCCCAAAGTGGAAAAATTAAAAGAACCCACATAGGAAAAATAGAGTTAAATAGAAAGAGCCATTGAGGCCATCAAAAAATTCAAAAAATAGAAAAAAGGAGAAAAAGAAAATAAAAAGAGAGAAAGGGGCAACACTACTATTCCTTTTGAAAGATCCACACTCGTACTCCCTCTTATCTTTGTACTCTATAGAGATAATCTTTTATGTGGGGACCTTCACACTATAGAACTTGGCTTGCATATTCCAAGGATGAGCCTCCTCAAAAGAGCTATAGGTATTCATGAGCGATCAAGGTGGATGCACCCCCAATAGATCCATTGGAGAGCTTTTCTTAGCTCATATGTGCATCCGTCGCATGGCAATCCCTAATCCTCACATCATATCTATCATTTGACCCTCTCGCCTATGATTATCCTCATTGATCTGAGCCTTTCTCACCCTTTTGGTCTTCCTCCTCCACCATATCTCTCTCTTTTCCATCCTAAGTGTCAACTCTCGTGCTTACGCTCATCCATTGCATGAGTACTCAAAATATCGAAAAAGTGTGGATCAAATTGACTTGTACCTCGCTAGTGGTCTGGCGACGAGTCAAGATAAGATTCCAAATAAGAACAAGTGTGAAACTTTAGTAGATTGAGTTCTCAAAAAATATATTTTTCTCTCGTATTCCCATATCCCCCTGCTTGCACGCAAACACCATTTGGAGACATTCAAGTCACGGACAGCAAGAGCTCTATAACCTAATGTTCTTTCGTTGCTTGTTTCAATGCTAATATAGCCTGTTATGACTTGAATTGAATCACATACCTTGATTGCTTTACTTTCAAAGTCCTTATATGGTTGCTAGCATGTCACCACAGAAATTATGCTTCTTATCATTTACCTACTCGAGGACGAGCAGGAATTAAGCTTGGGGATGTTTATACGTCCCAAACGTATCTATAATTTCTGCTTGCTCCATGCATGTTTTGTGTGATATTGCTATGATAAGATACAATTTCATACACTTTCGATCATATTTGGACTAACTTATTAACTCAGTGCACAACAGTGCCAATTCATGTTTTCTGCTGTTTTTTTATTCCAGGTTTCCCCCATATTAAAAATTCTCCAAAAATTCGGGAAATTCGGATAAAATCAGCGCAATGGAAGCTTCCGGAATCACCATAGTGGGGCCAGAGGGCCACCACCAGGGACCCAGGCGGCCACCTGGCGCGGCCTAGGGTCTGACCGTGCCAGGGGGGCGCATGGACCCCTGGTGGCCCCCCTGGCTTCCCCCTTCACCTATTTATTCCCCGTGACGCGAAACCTCCGAAGACAGAACCCTTTTTCGTGATCACGCCTCTGTTCCGCCGCCGCCGGGCTTCCAAAATAGGGAGCGCCATCAGACCTCTTCCCGGCACCCTGCCAGAGGGAGTATTGACCTCCGGGAGCTTCCTCTCCACCATGGACGTTCCCGGATGTGCCGTGAGTAGTTTCCCTTGGACCATGGGTCCTTGATCAGTAGCTATATGATGTTCTCCTCCCCTCTTTGTTCTTCATGGTTTAGACCTCGCTGCCCTACATGATCGAGGCACATATCTAATTTTCTGCTGTTGCTATGCTGAGTTTGCCGGGATCTGATGGATTATGAGATTATGTTCAGATTGTGATTGAGTAATATATTTGGTTCTTATCTTTTATATTTTTGTTCCTAAGTAATTCTTGCATGTTCTCCGTTGCTGTTTATTGCTTTGGCCAAGTAGTAGGTAGTGACTCCAAGAGGGAACGTTATTGTCGATTGTGGGTTCATGCCCCTCGATAACACGCTTGAGTGACAGAAACATGAGTCTAGGGGATGTGTTGTTGCCACAAGGGGGAAAACAACAGTGTTTGTAACCGCGGTTGCAAGGATTGTTTACTTTACGCAAAGTGTTTTTTAATGCAGTTGTCTGTTGCTTTGGGTTTACACTTTGGGTGGGGCTCGCAACTTAATACCAGCGAGATGTTCGGGATAGATATCTCAAGGTGGATGATTAGTAGTAGATGCAGTTGGATTTAGGTCTACTTATTTTGGTGCACCGCCCATGCTTTTCAGCCTCGTCCTTTTCTTTGTAGCATAGTTAGCATTGCGGTGCGTTTTTAATCCTGTCAATTGCCCAGCTGTAATTTGTTTACCTCGCATAGCAGTTTTATCGTCTTTTGGGAGAGAGACATCACTCGTTAACATCACGGGACCCCAGTCAATATTCTCATCACTGTTTACACACTCTTTTATTTACCTGCTTTTACTTTCTAGTTGCTATCACCATTATCATTATTATCTGTTGCGTTGATCCTTTGTGAACCGCAAGGCTGGAGAGATTGAAAACCTCTCTGTACTCGTTGGGAAGCAAGGTTATTTGTGTTGTGTGCAGGTCCACGTCAATTGCGCCGTTGACACCTACTTATCATCTCCGGAGTCCTACTAGAGACAAACCTTGGTATCTTCATCGAGGGAAATTTGCCGTTGTCCTACATCTCACCTTCCACTTGGGGCAACCAACGAGGAGAGATTATCACTGTTACTTTATGATTTATATGAATTGTTGGCTATTCTCTTCATGTGCTTCAAGAATCGTCGGAAAATGCTAGTCTTCGATAGGCCTAGCTTCTCATCCTTATTCTGACTTTCTACCTTTCAGTCCACTATATATAGCCTCCCCTTTCCATTTGATACAAATGCATAATTTCTTAGTAGCGAACGTAAGACTCGTGGGTATGCTAGATAATCACCTTTGCTTTATTTTCCCCCTTTGTCTTATATACCCGACCGGTTGCTGCAATCAGACGAGAGGCGTCCAGGAGTAGGAGATCCCCGATGCCGACCACCGCAACGTGAAGACCCCCGATGCCTTCTATGAGATGGAAATCCCCGACGACAAGGAGTAGTTTGGAGGTTCCCAGGCAGGAGGCTTCGCCTTTTTGATCGTTGTTGTTTTTGTGCTAGCCTTCTTAAGGCAAATCATGTGTACCTTGTGTCTGTACTCAGATACTATTGCTTCCGCTAACTTTGTGCTCTCGAGCTGTTGTATTCGAGCCCTCGTGGCCCCTGGCTTGTATTATTATTTTATTTGTAGAGTTGTGTTGTGATATCTTACCGTGAGTCCCTGATCTCGATCGCGTACCTTGCGTGTATAATTACTGTACACGGCTTGATTTTGGGGGCGTCACACTCCCAATCTTGGAAGCGCTGCGGCGGCGGAACAGAGAGGTAATTCGTGATGTGGGATTCTCCTCGAGGGTTTCTGCGAAGAGGGGTAAAAATAGGTTGAACGGGGGCACCAGAGGTGGGGCTCACCTCCCAGGCGCCCTGGTGGCGTGGACAGGGGTGGGGCCGCGTGTAACATCCCAAAACTAAATTTCATATAAATTTGAATTTTTATTTTTCCCATTGGGGATGAAAATTTGCACATTTATTCTTTGCAATAAATCCATGTGACAGAAAAATGCCAAATCATTTTTCATGTTATGTAAAAGGATTATTTTGATTCCATCCATTTGTTCCTTTTCTGGCTTTGCCATTTTCCCCAGGTCTCATCTTTGATCCCCTAAGCAAGTCCTTTTGGATTTCATCATGTTTTGCCATGATCAGGATCCTTGCTAATTCCCATGATTTAATCATGTCTAGAAAATGGAGTTGTAGTCCAAATGGTATTGGAATTAATTTAAATGCCATTTGAATTACTTAAATATTTTGGACCCATTTCATTTTAGAAAACTCCTATAATTGCTAAGGATTCATAATCATATTGTTAAAAGAATAAAACGCAGAGACTCATGTAGCAGTTGGGACACTCCTTTTTTTTCCTTGGCCCATCTCCCCCTCCAGCCCACCTCTTCCTCCGCCTTTTGTTTTTCTTCCCTAGCAGCACGTTGTCTCCCCTCCTCTCTCTCGCTACATGCCATGGCAGAAATAAGGAGGTGGAGCCCTCCCGGAAGCCACCCTCGGCGCTCCCCCTTTTCAAGCCCCCTCTCACCCCCTCCAGGAACCCTAGCCTCTCCTCTTCCTCCCCGTTGCGCCTCCATGTCCTTCTCCCTCTCCCATCTTCCTATCCATGTGCAACCCTCCATGATTAGAGGAGCTCCGAGCTCGAGCTGGAGCTGCAGGAGATCGACGACGTCTCCAACGAGGTAGGCGTTCTGGTCGTCAAGACCGCGTCCCCGAGCCCATGTCGACCCCGAGCGCGTCGACATTTTCTTCCCAAGGTCGGTGCCTCCGTCCCCGCGGCGGTCGGCTTGTTCTTCCCCAAGCGTTCTTCGTCGTCGAGTCGCCGTCTTCTTCCTCCTTGAGCCGGTCTTTCTTCCCCGCGACCCCGCTGTGAGCCCTCCTCCTCCTCCCGTTTTCCTCTCTTTGCATGTAGACGAGTAGGTCAGTTCCCCTATTCCGATCATCGCCATAGCCTCCCACGGCCGCGTAGTTCCCCTGTTTCCGTTCGTGGTCGGCGTGCGCTCGCCGCATCGAGTGAGTTGTGAGTGTGCGCGTGCAGCAGGTCATACGTGTGTGCAGATCGCGCCCAGCTGGGCTGCACGTTCCCATGTGGTTGCCGGGATGGGTTCCGTCGATGCCGCGCCCGTGCTCTGTTCCGTCGGAACCTTTCCGTCAACGTAAAGCAGGTGCCTTTAGGGATTTTAGCGCAAGCCAATGCACGTATGGGTGCAGCGTGGTTACATCTTGAGGTAGGAGCTCGCCAACGAGTCATGGTTGCGTGTAGCCGTCGTCACAGTCGCCGTAGTTTGCCCTGTGCGTCTTTTGTCTGAAGTGCATCTTCAGTTTCATCAGAGTTTTCTTAGTTTCAGTTATCGCGGCGTAGATAGTAAATTTTTTGTTGAAGCGCATGTCTTTCAAACACGGGCAAGTGGTTCTATCTGGGAGGTCCCTGGTTCAAATCCCCTTGGAGTCGAATTAAACCCCCATTTTGGCCTTTTCCTCTATTTTGCAGCAGCTGTAGATGGGCTCGGCCCAGCTGCAGCTCTTCCCCGTGGGCGCCATATAGGAAGGTCCGCGAGGTTTTTGGGCTACTTAGGCCAAGACCAGGCCAAAGGAGGTTTTTCTCCTTTTCTTTTTGAGTTTGCTGCAGATTCTTCTAAATCTGTCACTTGTTGTATTGCGTGTATTATGTGCACCCTTGCCCCAACTATATCATGTCATATATTGTTTTGGGGTATAAAAATGTGAGGAAGGTGGTGGTTCTTTTCATTTTGTAAAATTGGCTTGCATCATTTGGTGATAGTGCATTTTTGCACGTAACCTCTCATGGAGTTGCACATGGTGCTATTCTTTCCATTCCTTTCCCTTGTGGCGATCCGATGGCTGTAGCTTGTCGGTAGTGTTGTCTCACCCTTTATTTCATAGCTTGCAATAGAATGAATTAGATGCATCATATTATGCCATGTCATTTTCATCTATTTAAGTTAGGGGATCGCGTCTCGAGGTATATCCTCATGTGTGGGCAATTCTTGTTCATGTCTTGTTCATCCTTTGCAACATGCCATGATCATGCATTATAACAACTATATCATAAGAATCCTTCGGATTCATTAATCACCTACCTAATGCATGTGAAGGTTGTTGGTAGCATTGCACCCTTGCTTCCCGAGCTTCATTTAAACTTGCTCATTCCTATGTTCATGCCATTCTATTAAACTGACATGCATCATATTTGACCATGCTTATTTTATCAATGCTTGCTTGGGTTGCTCCGTACTAATAGTATGCATCTCCGTTGCTTGCTTTCCAGTGTTTACTTCTTGTGTGCTCCCGCGGATACTTTCGGAGACGTTGCGATATTGCGATCGACTACACCTTTCGAACCCGTCTTCTCAAATGGTATGGAGGAGCATATATCATGCTAATAAATTTCAGCTCACTTGTGCCTAGGTATATGATAGAACGATTGTTTGATCCTACCACCTCATATTTATGCGTCTCAAATAAACCCAAATAGCCATGTCCTCCACATCGCAGCAAACCTTTGTTTGGCCATGTACATTGCTTGCTTAACCACTGCTTAGTATGCATGCTTAGGATGCTATCAATTGTTCCTTGTTACTCCTTGGATTGGGATATCATACTATTATATTGTTGTGGATGATATGATTATTAGTGATGTTGACTATACTCGACGAAGGATGGAAGTTCTAGGCTATGCCGCCCCGATGCATTGTTCCATTCGAGTCACCTAGGACCCGAGTTCCGCGTATTGTGTCTCTTGACGAGCGTGCCTAACCGTGTGTGGGATGCTATGGGGTCCCCTCTTCTTACCTACCTAGTTCCAAAATTTTCTAGTGGTGGCCCAAGCTGATTTACCATTTGAAACCCCGTGTGTGTGCAAGGTTGAATCCCCTCGCGGATTTTAAACTACTCGGGCCAGCGGAGACAAAGTTCCTTCATAGGTGCACACCTGGAAGGTAGGGTGCTGCCCACAGTGATGTGTTAGTTACCCCGACCTCGTCCAAACGGAAGAGTCTGATCCGAGAGCGTGGCCGGCTTTTGGGTTGGGTGTCGACTCCCAGGGGGCCACCCGGATTTGTGCGTTGTTAGTTAGAGGGACCTGTCGTTTTGGATCTCTCGGAACTAAATCATAAAATGGTTCCCTGTGATGGGTAGCAACTGAGAGAGATGGGAGTGCGTGCAGAGCCTTGTAATGGGAAGTTGGTACACCCTTGTAGGGTTAAATCTTTTTGAGAAGCCGTGTCCACGGTTATGGACGACTTGAGACCTACTCCTTGTTCATAGACAACAACAACTGAGATAATATTAATAACTTGATCAACGTGTGAGTGCCTTGACTACTTCTTCTTCGTCGGGATGCGAAGGGGAGGACAAGGATAGGCTAGGTGTTATGTTGGCGTAAGTAGCTGATAGCAAGACTTGTTGGAGGCGATTCCTCATCGACTGCTTGGTTCTCATCTTACTCTAAATAGATCGTTAGCCACTTCATATATTTCTAGTGCGACTGCAACCTCAACTACTACCCCCATCTTACCGTGAGAAGTTAGTTACAAGAATTGTTGATATAGCTCACCCGTTTCTTCTCTCTTTTACGCACGTTATGCAAACGATTTTGGACTTCAGAGGAGATCGACGGCTCTTCTTCTGGACACCTTCGTGGAGACTCAATGACGACTAGTTAGATGGATCCCGACGGAGAGCCTGGACCCGTGTGGTTACGGGAAAGGTGTGTTTTACTTTTGCCACTAGGCATTTGATTGTACTTTGTACTCAAACATGTATATTCTGCTGATGTATTGTATTAAGGCAGTTGTATGTCGATTGTATGAGATGTTGTATCCTTGTAGCTATAATGTTGTGATATCTTGTTGGAAATCTGGGGCATATGACATTGTCATATGTCGCGGTGGGACCGATATGTGCTTCGTCCCCGGATCTGGATGGAAACATCTAGATGTAGAACAGTACCGCATATCGGGCCTTACACCGCGCCACCTGGTCGCCTGGGATGGGGTGGCCCCCCTCTTGCTCTTCTTCGGTGGTTCCGAAAGCTTCTTTGATGCTGATTTTTATTCTGATTTTTCTGGAATTTTATATTGGGGAAAATCACTCCAACTAAAGACATTAGCAGACAGGAACTGGCACTTGGTGCACTGAGTTAGTAGGTTAGTACAAATATGTGTAAAATGATATAAAAGTGTAGTAAAACATGTAGTAATGTCACATAAAAGTGCATGTAACAAGCAGATATTATAGATAGGTTTGGCATGTATCACAGTTTCATGAAACTGAGTGGGAGCATTGAAGATTTCCAAGAAACGTGGACTGCGGAGGGCATTTTTTTAGTGGGAGCTTGATACGGTGAGAATGACAGTTCTCTCACTTCTCGTTGGTTACCCCAAGTGGAAGGTGAGATGTAGCGTAGCAGCAAATTTCCCCTAGCGAAGATGCTAAGGTTGAGTATTGAACCAATAGGACTCCAAGAGATACAAGAAGGTGGTAAAGTGAACAATGGCGCCGTTCACAACCCTCAGGTTGCTTACTTCACCTGGACCTGCACAAACAACAAGTAGGCGCCGTTCACAACCCTCGGGTTGCTTACTTCATCTGGACCTGCACACACAACAAGTAACTTTGCTCCCAACGAGTACAGAGGAGTTGTCAATTCCTCCGGCCTTGCTGTTTACAAAGGATCAGCGCAAGAGATAATAATAGTGGCAACTGAAAGTAAGAACTGAAATTAAATTGATGGTGTAGTGATGTCTCTCTCCCAAAAGACGATAAAAGTGCTAGCGAGGTAAACAAATCACAGATGGGCAATTGACAGGATTATAAACGCACCACAATGCTAACTATGCTACAAATGAAAGGAAGAGGCTCAAAAGCAATGGGCAGTATGCCAAGGTAAGTAGACCGAAATCCATCTGCATCTACGACGAATCATCCACCTTGATATGTCTATCCAGAACATCTCGCTGGTATTAAGTTGTGAATCCCACCCAAAGTGTAAACTCAAAGAAACGGACAACTGCATTAAAAGAACTATGCGTAAAGTAAACAATCCTTGCACCCGCAAGTACAAGCACCGTTGTTTTATCCCTAGTGGCAACATCACATCCCTTAATCTCATGTTTCTATCACTCAAGCTAGACATCAAGGGGCTGAACCCACAATCAAGCATAAAGCTCCCTCTTGGAGTTGCAACAAATCACTTGGCCAAAGCAAAATACGGCAACAGAGAACATGCAAGAATTAACAAAAGAACATAAATATAAAAGAGAATCAAATATATTACTCATGACAATCTGAACATAGTCTCATAATCCATCAGATCCCAGCAAACTCAGCATAGCAACATAGAAAATTACAAAGGTGCCTCGATCATGTGAGGCAGCTCACGAGGTCTCGAAAGTGGAAGCACAAAGAGGGTAGGAGAACATCACATAGCTACTGGTCATGGACCCATGGTCCAAGGGGAACTACTCACAAGACATCCGAGAGGCGTCCATGGTGATGGATGGTCTCCCGGAGGGGATTCCTCCTTCTGGCAGGGTGCCGGGGCAGCTTCTCCTGGCAGCGCCGATCTTGAAACGGCGGCGGCGGCGGTACAAAGGAGAACGGGAATAGCAGATCAATATTAGGGGTTTCCGTTGCGGGGGCTAAATATAGGCCGAAGGGGGCACCGAGAGGGGCCACAGGGCAGCCAGGAGGCCTCCTGGCGCGCCCTAGGGTGGGACCGCGCCAGGGACCCTCCTGGGGCCCTGGTGGTTCCACCCCCTTCCATCTTTGGTTCTTCGGGAAGTTTCCGGGTCGCTGTTTTTTATATAATTTTTCCGGAATTTATTTGGCACTTTTTAATGGCCGGAAAACCTGAAATACAAAAACAACAGAAAACAGGAACTGGCAACTTGGTGCACTGGGTTAATAGGTTAGTCCAAATATGATAAAAAAAGTGTATGAAAGTTCAAGTAAAACATGGCAAAGTCACACAAATCATGCATGGAGCAAGCAGAAATTATAGATACGTTTGGGACGTATCAACATCCCCAAGCTTACTTCCTGCTTGTCCTCGAGTAGGGAAATGATAACAAGCATAATTTCGGTGGCGACATGCCACACAACCATATAAGGACTTTTAAGTAAAGCAATCAAAGCATGCAATTCAATTCAAGTCTTAACAAGCAAGAGTCTTTATTAGCATTGACACAAGCAATAAAAGAACAAAGGGTGAAAGAGCTCTCGCCGTCCGTGACTAGAATGTCTCCAGATGGTGTTTGCATGCAAGCAGGGGACTGGGAAAAAGAGAGAGAGAAATTTGTTGAGAATTATTATCTACTAAAGTTTCACACTTAGTCTCCTTTGGATTCTTATCTTGACTCGTCCCCAGACCACTAGTCAGGCACACGTCAAACTGATCCACTCCCTTTCGATATTTTGAGCACTCATGCAATGAATGAGCGTGAGCAAGAAAGTTGACACCTAAAAGGCGAAACAGAAAGAAGGTGGAGGAGGAAGACAAAAGAGGTGTGAAAGGCTCACATCAATGAGGACAACCATAGGAGAGAGAAGGCCATATGATAGATATGATGTGAGGAGTAGGGATTGTCATGCAACGGATGCACATGTGAGCTAAAAGCTCTCCAAGGGAACTAGTGGGGGTGCATCCAACTTGCTTGCTCAAGAAGACCTAGAGCTCATTTGAGGAGGCTCATCATTGGAATATACAAGCCAAGTTCTATAGTGTGAAGGGTCCCCACATAGCTATATGCATGTATGATAATCTCTATGGAGTACAAGGGATAGAGGATGAAGTACTAGTGTGGATCTCTCAAAAGGAATAGTAGTGTGCCCCCTTCTCTCCTTTTACTTTCTTTTTCTCTTTTTTCTATTTTTTTTATTTTTTTTGTGGCCTCAATGGATTTTTCTATTTAATTCTCATTTGTCCTCTTTGGGATCTTTTAAATTTGTCCTCTTTGGGATATTTTCCTCACTTATGGGAAACACTCTATTTTACAAGGAGTATAGAAGATCTTTCACACTTTACAAAAGTACTCAGCATAAAGAAGATGTAGCTATCATGATGTATGCAATGTATGCCGCTTCCAGTGTAGCAGGAACATGTATGCCATGAAGATCAAGTCATGGAGAGGTGGAAGTTGCATGGCAATGTATCTCGGAAAGGCTATGGAAATGCCTTGATAGGTAGGTATGGTGGCTGTTTTGAGGAAGGATATGAGGAGGTTTATGATGACAGAGCGTATCATGCCAAGGGTTTGGATGTACCGGCGAAGGTGGACGCCAACTCTCGGAGTGAGAAGAAGGCAATGCACGGCACAGGAGAGGCTAGCAAATATGGGAGGTGGAAGTGTCAATTTTCGAATACTCACATTAGTCCAAAGAACTCATGCACTTATTATCGGTAACTCTCAATCTAATCAGGAGGTTCTCAAAGAGACAAGTACCCCGAGGAGGAGTGTATGGGGGTTTGGTTATCCTTGCGCATCCTCGACTCATTGTACGTGAGTGTACTCTAATATTCGAACCCTCCAAAGGTTAGTGATCCATCTAGTAGCTAGAGTTCTCAACGAAGGGTTTTGGTTTTCAAAAATAACACGGATTGCCCAAAATACGACATCTATCACTAATAGGCTAAAGCTCTTTGACACCATAAGTTCAAACATTACTCTAGTCAATACCCCAAAACTATTGCAAGTTACTACTACAAAGAGAATAGCAACTTCAACTACCTAATTTCTAGTCAAGACAGAAAACTCAGTGCAACAGGCAAACTCTCTAAACAAGATAAAACATGCAACCTATAGAAAGTTTAACCTAAGACAAAAGAAAATCTCTAGACGAAAACTAAAGCACTACAACTAAACAGGGCAACAACTAAGAAAAGAAAAAGAACAACTCACAGCTAAGGAAATAAGCATGCAAATCCTATGAGGAGTTCTAGTTCAAGCGGAGCGTGTTTCTCTCCCGCACAAAAGAAAGCTGGGGTCTAACTTGTTACTACAGAAAGCAAAGCAAAAACAAACCTAAGAAAAGTGATGAGGACATCCCTACTAATGTTACACCCATATCCTCACCAACTACACATATTGGACCAGTTACTAGAGCACGCGCACGTCAACTAAATTATCAGGTACTTTCGTTTCTTGTGAATCCTTCTATTGTTCATGAACATATGATGCTGCCTAAATTAGATACTTTTGTTTTGATTATGAATGAAGGACCTAGCATGGACAAGAAGGATGGTCATTGGAGCGGGATCAAGCATGGAGAAGAAGGTGCGCGCGTGGGAAAGGACAATGGAGCTTCCAGTGGTGATTATCGCACTTTGAAGCCACCATAAGGCGCGCATGAAGTCTTGGACGAAATACGCGAGATGCCACTTCATTATTTTCGTCCAAGGGCAATTATAGGTGATGCGTCACCTTAATATTGGGCTGGGCCCATGTAATTTTGAAATACCACATTATAGGCTGTTTTTAGAGTCCGTATGTGTGGGGAAACCGAGTTATGGTTGTTTTCGGACCCCACCTCCAAGGGGTCACGAAAATCCCCTCTGTTCCCCCATATATACAGCCCTTAGGGCATCATTTAGACTTGGGTTTTAATTAGATTTAAGTTAGCCATAGCCGCAACTTCGAGCTCTTCGTTTGTTTCATCCGACCAGGCCAAGACCGCATTGGAACCCCAACTTTTGTAATCATTCATCTTATATTCGCAATATCCAGATTGCAATTCTTAGTTCTTTCTTGTTCTTCGATTGCTTGCAGGAATTAGACCTTCGTGGTCAGGTTGATCGTGCATCCGCGGGATCAATAACCTCTCGGAGTTGGTTTAGCGATCGCTAAGGCGCAACGTCTTCGCACGTTCGTAGTCGGATCGTGAAAGTCGTCTCCACCATAATAGATCTCCACCATCTCATCGAACATCGGGACACCTTCGCCTCTATCAAGTGGTATCAGATTTCCAATTTGATCGGTGAGATTTACCAGTTTTTCGTAGTCTAGATTGGTTCTGTTCTTCATACCTACAGTCCACAAAAAAGCCAAAAAATATTAGGGTTAGATCATCACGTCCCACGACAGTCCTAGCCTTTCTCCAGTTTTCTTTACAGTAGTTTGCTTTGTTGAATTTGCGGTTGCATCGTTGTGTCGAGTTGCTGATCTTAGCGTCTAGTTCCTTAGAGTTTCGAGTTCTGATCACAGTTTGTCACGCCGCCGCCACACAGTTCCATCCGTCCGCTGCCACCAATCCGAGTCCAGATACACCACCACGTTCCGCCAAGCCGAGTCCATATACACCACCACGACCTACCGATCCGAGTTGAGTTCCATCACCCGTTCGGTTTGTGATCTCTCCGTAGCCAGATTAGTTTTGAGTTGATTAGAGTCGGATTTCACCAATCTTTGTCGTACGTAGAAGGGGGTGATTTCCAAAAAAAAAGAGTGGCACGCTTTCCAGAGCTGTTTTTAGGCCCCAAATTTCAATGGTGAAATTTTTTTCGTGCCCATACCTTCCTTAGGTCCAGAAACTCATTTTGAGACGTTCGCTACCATAGTGATTTTTTTCACACTTTTTCAGCCATCGCAGCCCCGAATCGCCACACAAAAAAGCAAAAAAAAAAGAGAGAAAGAAAAATTCAGAGTGTGCTTCTCAGTTGTTTACGTGCCGCGCCGTGCTTTCGTTGGTGTTTTAGGCTCGCTTCTCTAGTACGGTCTAGTCTAGGATCAGCACAGTACCGACGTTGAGTGTTTATTCAGCTTTGCATCTCTGTTTTGATTACTATTGAGCTTTTGCTACCATACTTGTCAGCCTTCCTACAGCTCCACATATATTCTACATCGTGCGTTTTGACACCTCCTGGCGAACGTGCGAAGACGTTGCGCCTTAGCGATCGCTAAACCAACTCCGAGAGGATATTTATCCCGCGGATGCACGATCAACCTGACCACGAAGGTCTAATTCCTGCAAGCAATCAAAGAACAAGCAAGAACTAAGAATTGCAATCTGGATATTGCGAATATAAGATGAATGATTACGAAAGTTGGGGTTCCAATGCGGTCTTGCCCTGGTCAGATGACACAAACGAAGAGCTACATGATAAATTTGCACAAATGTTGTCTGAACAGGTGAATGACATCGAGAACAAATTTACAGAGGAGATTGATGGCGTGGAGAAGATGATCGACACCAAGCACGACGCCAAATTTACTGAGTTGATCGCACGTCTGCCTCCACAGCCTGCTGCCGCTCTAGCACAGCCACCGCCACCACGACGTGCACGACGTATTCTGTTTCCGGGCGAACAAGCTGTTGGTATTGGTGCTCCTCCTGCTGCTGCAGTTGCTGCTACTGCTGCTGCTTCTGACATCGGCCAGGACGACAACTACGAGGGTGATTACGAGGACGAGGTGGAACAGGAAGCGGCCTATGAGCAGCCAGCTGGACGTCCACGTCCCAACATTCGCCACGGTCGACACCAACGACCCCCTCAGGTACGCGATGATGAACATGTGCCTAAACTTAAATTGAATCTTAAGTCGTTTGAGGGTAGATATATTCCTGATGCTTATCTTACTTGGGAGTTAGAAACTGAACAACGCTTTACATGTTTACAATATCCTGAGAATAGACGTGTTACTGCTGCTGTTTGTGAATTCACGGGGTTTGCATCTATTTGGTGGTCTGAACATTGTAGATTGCATGCTAATAATATTCCAATTACTTGGGCTGCTTTAAAAGATGCTATGCGTACTCGTTGGGTTCCTCCTTATTATCAACGTGAATTGCTACAAAAAATACAACGTTTGAGACAAGGAAAAAATTCTATAGAGGAATATTATCAAGAATTACAAACTGGATTGATTAGATGTGGCCTAGTAGAGGATAATGAAGCTATGCTTGCACGTTTTATGGGTGGCTTAAACAGGGAGATACAAACTATTCTAGAATACAAGGACTATGCTACTATCACTCGTTTGTTTCATCTTGCTTGTAAGCTGAACGTGAAGTGCAGGATCGACAGGCCGCTACGAGACCTAACTTTTCTGTAGGACGAAATACATCATGGACATTGCGTGGAGCTTCTACATCCACACGTCCTGCTGCACCACCATCTACTTCAGCCGCTCATTCTTACAGGGAGCCACCAAAACAGCCAGCGCCACCATTCAAGGGTGCACAGAGTGGTCCAGCGACGAGTTCTTCTTCATCCATGGCTTCCACAGGGAAAACACGAGATCGTGATATTAAATGTCGCAGGTGCCAAGGTGGATGTCACTTCGCAAAAGACTGTCCCTCCAAACGTGTGATGACTATTACGGCGGATGGTGGGTATGAGTCAGCGAGTGACTATGATGAGGAGACTTTAGTCCTCATTGCTAATGAGGAACAGGGTGCCCATAATGATGCTCATGATATAGAGTATATGGCTCCTGATGATGCGGATAAATATGCTAGTTTGGTTGCTCAACGTGTGTTAAGTGTGCAGGTAATGAAGGCCGAGAAAAACCAGAGGCATAATTTGTTCCACACAAAGGGAGTGGTGAAAGAACGTTCGGTTCTCATCATTATTGATGGAGGGAGTTGCAACAACTTGGCTAGCATGGAGTTGGTGGAGAAGTTATCTCTCACCACAAGACCACACCCTCATCCGTACTATATTCAGTGGTTTAACAATAGTGGTAAGATTAAGGTAACGTGTTCTGTTCGTGTGCACTTTAGCATTGCTGCATATGCTAATTATGTTGATTGTGATGTGGTACCCATGCAAGCATGCTCTCTTTTACTTGGTAGACCATGGCAATTTGATAGGAATGTTGTACACCATGGTAGAACAAATCAGTTTACTTTGGTTCATCAGGATAAAAATATTGCTTTACTTCCTATGTCTCCTGAACAAATTGTGAAAGATGATCTTGCTAGAGCTAGTAAAGCTAAACAGGAGAAAAATAAGAGTGAGAATGAGATAGCAGCTAAAGAATTTGAGCAACAACATAAGACTAATAGCAAATCTTCGTCTGTTGTTTCTAATGAAATTAAATTGACTAGTCCAACTTTGCTTGCTACTAAGGTTGATATTTCGGATTTGGATGTTAGTCAATATGTGTGCTATGCTTTTGTGTGCAAAGAAGCTTTGTTTTCATTTGAGGAATTGCCTCCTTCTTTGCCTCCTGTTGTCACTGACCTTTTGCAGGAGTTTATAGACGTATTTCCCCTAGACGTACCATCGGGATTACCACCTATTCGAGGGATTGAGCATCAGATTGACTTAATTCCCGGTGCTTCGCTTCCCAACCGTGCGCCATACAGTACCAATCCTGAGGAGACGAAGGAGATTCAGCGTCAAGTACAAGAGCTACTCGACAAAGGTTATATACGCGAATCCCTTAGTCCTTGTGTTGTTCCTGTTATATTAGTGCCAAAAAAGGATGGAACATGGCGTATGTGTGTTGATTGTAGAGCCATTAATAATATTACTATTCGTTATCGTCATCCTATTCCTAGGTTAGATGATATGCTTGATGAATTAAGTGGCTCTACCATGTTTTCCAAAGTTGATTTGCGTAGTGGATACCATCAAATTCGCATGAAATTAGGAGATGAATGGAAAACAACATTTAAAACTAAGTTTGGACTATATGAGTGGTTAGTCATGCCTTTTGGGTTAACTAATGCACCTAGCACCTTCATGAGATTAATGAACGAGGTTTTACATGCTTTCATTGGACGATTTCTGGTAGTCTATTTTGATGATATATTGATTTATAGCAAATCTTTGGAAGAACATTTGGATCATTTACGTGCTGTTTTTATTTATCTACGTAATGCACGTTTGTTTGGTAACCTTGGGAAGTGCACCTTTTGGACCGACCGAGTATCGTTTCTTGGCTATGTTGTTACTCCACATGGTATTGAAGTTGATAAAGCCAAGATCGAGGCGATTGAGAGTTGGCCGAAGCCCAAAATGGTCACACAAGTGCGGAGTTTTCTTGGCCTCGCTGGATTCTATAGGCGTTTTGTGAGAGATTTTAGCACCATTGCTGCACCTCTCAATGAGCTTACACGCAAGGATGTGCCTTTTACTTGGGGTACCGCACAGGAAGAAGCCTTCACGGTATTGAAAGATAAGTTAACACATGCTCCTTTGCTCCAACTTCCTGATTTTAATAAGACTTTTGAGCTTGAATGCGATGCTAGTGGGATTGGTTTGGGAGGTGTGTTATTACAAGATGCTAAACCTGTTGCATACTTTTCTGAAAAATTGAGTGGACCTAGTCTGAAATATTCTACTTATGATAAGGAATTATATGCTCTTGTTCGGACTTTAGAAACTTGGCAACATTATTTATGGACCAAAGAATTTGTTATACATTCTGATCATGAATCTTTGAAACACATAAGAAGTCAAGCAAAACTAAATTGTAGACATGCTAAGTGGGTTGAATTTATTGAGACTTTCCCTTATGTCTTTAAACACAAGAAGGGTAAAGATAATATTATTGCTGATGCATTGTCTCGTCGTTATACTATGCTTTCACAACTTGACTTTAAGATATTCGGTTTAGAGACAATCAAAGATCAATATGTGCATGATCCGGAATTTAAAGATGTATTGCAGAATTGTAGAGAAGGTAGAACATGGAACAAGTTTGTGCTTAATGATGGATTCGTGTTCCGTTCTAACAAGCTATGCATTCCAGCTAGCTCTATTCGTCTTTTGTTGTTGCAGGAGGCGCATGGAGGAGGATTAATGGGACACTTTGGCGTGAAGAAGAAGGAGGATGTACTTGCTACATATTTCTTTTGGCCAAAGATGAGACGGGATGTTGAGCGTTTTGTTGCTCGCTACACTACATGTCAAAAAGCTAAGTCACGACTCAATCGTCATGGTTTATACATGCCTTTACCTGTACCTAGTGTTCCATGGGAGGACATCCATGGACTTTGTTTTAGGCTTGCCTCGAACAAAGAAGGGGAGGGATAGCATCTTTGTTGTCGTGGATAGATTTTCTAAGATGGCACACTTTATACCATGTCATAAAAGCGATGATGCTGCTAATGTTGCTGATTTATTTTTTTGTGAGATTATTCGTTTACATGGTGTGCCCAGTACTATTGTCTCGGATCGTGATACTAAGTTTCTTAGCCATTTTTGGAGATGCTTATGGGCTAAGTTGGGGACTAAACTACTTTTTAGTACTACATTTCATCCCCAAACTGATGGACAAACTGAAGTAGTCAATAGGACTTTGTCTACTATGCTTAGGGCTGTTTTAAAGAGTAACTTGAAAATGTGGGAAGAATGTTGACCTCATATTGAATTTGCTTATAATCGTTCATTGCATTCTACCACTAACATTTTCCCTTCTGACATTATTTATGGTTTTCTACCTCGTGCACCTATTGATTTGCTGCCTCTTCCATCTTCGGAGAAGGTTAATTTTGATGCTAAGCAACGTGCTGAATTGATATTAAAAATGCATGAGTTAACTAAAGAAAACATTGAGAGAATGAATGCTAGATACAAGCTTGCTGGTGATAAGGGTAGAAAGCATGTTGTGTTTGAACCAGGAGATCTTGTTTGGTTACATCTACGTAAAGATAGGTTTCCTGATTTGAGCAAGTCTAAGTTAATGCCACGAGCTGATGGTCCCTTTAAGGTTTTGCAGAAAATTAATGATAATGCATATAAACTTGAGCTACCTGCAGCCTTTGGGGTTAGTCCCACATTTAATATTGCAGATTTGAAGCCTTATTTAATAATGCATATAAACTGCTTCTGCCCCGTATACCAAGAAGAAAAGTGTATACTGGGTTGAGCTGTTTGGGGTGGTGTGCCGGCTCCATAGTACTGCGGGGAGTTCCTCTACCCAGTTGCCTGCGGCTTGTTCTAGTCGCGCTAGGAGTCGTTTATTTATTCCTCCGCATACTAAGCCATTTGCTTTCTCCACTTGGCCGTTGGACTGTGGGTGTGCGATTGATGCGTAGTTGATTTTGATGCCCAGCTCTTGACAGAAGTTTTGGAATTCTGTTGTTGTGAAGTTTGTACCATTATCTGTGATGATGTTGTGTGGTACTCCGAATCTGAAGATGATTGACTTGATGAAGTTGACTGCCGTGATGGCTGTTGAGCTAGTGATTGGTACTGCTTCGATCCATTTGGTGAACTTGTCGACTGCGACTAGTAGGTGTGTTCGTCCTCCTTTTGAGGATTTCTTGAGTGGGCCTACCATGTCGAGTCCCCAGGTGGAAAATGGCCATGACAACGGTATGGTTTTGAGTTCCGATGCTGGGGCATGTGGCCTGTTGGCGAACTTTTGGCAGACAATGCAACACCGTACGATATCCTCTGCATTTCTCATATCGGTCGGCCAGTAAAAACCTTCTCGAAAAGCCTTGGCTACGAGTGCTCGACTGCTCGCGTGGTGTCCACACGTGCCTTCGTGGATCTCGAGCAGTAGTGCTTTGCCGTCTTCTTCATCTATGCACCTTTGGAGGACCTGAGAAATGCTGCGCTTATAGAGCTGACTGTTGATTACTGTGAATGCTTTAGATCGTCGACTAATGCGTCGGGCTTCTGCAACTTCTTGTGGTAGGGCGCCATCGATTAGGAATCGAAGGAAAGGCTTTGCCCATGCTGGGCCTTCGAGTGCTGCTGGCTCTTCGGTTTTGGTTGCTTGGATGCTTGTGCCGTCGGCTGTGTTCGTTGCCGCCACCTGTGCTGGTTCCTCCTGCGTCATCTTCCTCTGCGACTACCTTGGGTTCCGCTGGCTTTGCTTTGATTGATCTCTGGTTGATACTCTCGAGGAAAACGCCTGGTGGTATTGGTCCTCGAGTCGATCCGATGTTTGCAAGTTCGTCGGCTTCTGTGTTATTTTCTCTGGGGATGTAGCTGAGTTCGCAGCCGTCGAATTCTCCCTCTAGTGTGTTATAGAGCTTCTGGTAGGATTTCATGTTGTCTATGACTGCGTTACAGTCTCTCATCTCTTGCTGGAAGACGAGGTTGGAGTCGCCATAGATCGAGAGACGAGTGGCGCCGCAAGTTTTTGCCATGCGCATGCCGTGAAGTAGTGCCTCGTATTCTGCTTCGTTATTGGAGGCATTGCTGAAGTTGATCTGGAGGATGTATTTGAGCTTCGTTCCTTTGGGGGAAACTAGTACAACCCCTGCTCCGGCTCCTTGCTGTCTTTTGGATCCGTCAAAATACATCGTCCATGAGTTGGATAGGTCTAGGGGACCTGGTGTTTGGACTTCTGCCCACTTGACCAAGAAGTTTGGGAGTACTTGGGCTTTGATTGCTATTGGGTGTTTGAACTGTAGGTCTCGCAGACTGAGCTCCATGTTCCACTCAGCGACTTGGCCGGTCGCTCCGGGATTGTTGAGGATGTCCGCGAGTGGTGCACTGCTCACGATTGTGATGGAGTGTTCGTCGAAGTAGTGCGATACTTTCCTGGAGGTCATGATAATGGCGAGCAGGAGCTTCTGGTAATGCGGGTACCTTTGTTGTGGCTTTGTGAGCAGCGTGCTGAGGTAGTAGATTGGTCTTTGTATGCTCTGGACTTTTCCTTCTTCTGTGCGCTCGACGACGAGTACCGTGCTCACGACACTGCTGCGTGATGCTATGTAGAGGTACAACTTCTCCCGTTCCCTAGGCACCGCCATGATTGGTGGGGTCGAGAGGGTTTTCTTTAGGTCTGCGAATGCATTGATGGCTTCCTCGGTCCACTCGATTTTTTCTCCTTTTCTCAGCAGTTTGTAGAACGGTAAGGTCCTTTCTCCTAGCCTGCTGATGAAACGGCTCAATGCTGCGAGTTTTCCTGTGATCTGTTGCACTCCTCTGATGTTGGTTGGCCTTTGCATCCTGGCGATTGCTTGGACCTTTTCTGGGTTTGCTTCGATTCCTCGGGCAGAGACCATGTATCCGAGTAGTTTTCCGGCTGGGACGCCGAACACACACTTTTTTGGGTTGAGCTTGATTCTGTACTTGTTGAGGGCCGCGAATGTTTCACGGAGGTCGTCAAGTAGCGTGTTTCCGCTGTAGGTTTTGATGACAATGTCGTCTACATAGACCTAGACGTTTCTTCCAATCTAGTCTCTCAAGCATGCTTGCATCATCCGCTGGTACGTGGCCCCAACATTTTTTAGGCCAAAGGGCATTGTTTGATAGCAGAATACGCCGTAGGGGGTGATGAACGAGGTGTGTTCTTCGTTTCCTTGCTTCATCCTGATCTGATTGTATCATGAGTATGCGTCGAGGAAGGATATGAGGTCGCATCCTGCTGTGGAGTCGATTATTTGATCGATTCTCGGCGGGGGGAAGTGGTCTTTTGGGCAGTGCTTGTTGATGGGCCCATAATTGACACACATCCTCAGTACCTTGGTGTCCTTTTTGGGGACTGGGACTGGGTTTGCTATCTAGGTTGCTTTCTTTCTCTCCCGGATGAACTGTGCGTCGAGTAGTCGATTGACTTATTCTCCGATTGCTCTGCGTTTGGGCTCTGAGAATCGTTGCAGTGCCTGCTTTACTGGCTTGGTGTTTGGTTTGATGTCGAGCGCGTGTTCTGCAAATTCTCGCGGTATTCCGGGCATGTCGGCTGGGCACTAGGCGAAAAATTTCCACTCTTCGTGAAGGAAGGTTATGAGGGCGGTTGCTAGTTCTTTTGGAAGGTGGGCGTATGTGCGGACCGTCTTTTCTGAGTCTGTTGGGTGGACTTGGTGTGTGATCGTGTCGCTGTCGACGCTGAAGTCATGGCCGAATTCTTCTGACTCGCTTCGGCTTGCCAGCGGAAATATGCTTTTGTCCGTCACCATGGCTATTTCTTCGAGCTGTTGTTGGGCTCCAAACGGGTCGGAGACTTTTTGGAAGTCGCGGTCGCACTGGTCCGATTTGGCGAAGCTTCCTTTGACTGTGATGATTCCTGCGGGTCCTGGCATCTTGAGCTTGAGATATGCATAGTGTGGAACATCCATGAATTGTGCGAACGCCGGTCTCCTGAGTATGGCGTGATACTGCGACTGCCAGTCGAGCACTTCGAACTCGATGACTTGCTTTGCGAAGTTTCGCTTGCTGCCGAAGATCACGTCAAGCTCGATTGCTCCGATGGAGACGGCTGCTTCACCCGGGACTACGCCATGTATTGTTGTGCCTGACTTCTTCCAAACTGATCGTGGGATTAGCATCTTGCGTAGGGTGCTGGCGAGGATTATGTTTAGACTGATGCCTCCGTCCATGAAGACTCTGTCCATGTCGAAAACTCCGATCTAGGCTTCCAGTACCAGTGGTGCGTGCCCCGGCCTTGGGACTGCGGGCGGATGATCTCTCTGAGAGAAGGTGATGCTGGTCTCGGCGCCATGCAGTTTGTAGATCTCTGCTATCTTTAGGCCTTCAGCTGTTTCGGCCTGC
This sequence comes from Bromus sterilis, assembly GCA_950022295.1. Lineage (NCBI taxonomy): Eukaryota > Viridiplantae > Streptophyta > Magnoliopsida > Poales > Poaceae > Bromus > Bromus sterilis. The sequence continues at coordinate 237,154,204 of OX465599.1, read as the reverse complement.
AGGGTGTAGGCGTCTTGCTTTGCTTTTGAGGGTTTTCCTTCTTGGATCATGCAGATTCGTCCATGGGACGTGGGGTATTGCCTTTCTGTACTTGGTGCTGGTGACTGTGTGCTTCTTCGAGTGTGCTTGGCTTCGCGCTGCTTTTCCTCCTTGAGGCTTTTGGAGAGTTCGGTGAATAGGAGACAATCTCCTAGGGTGTGGCTTGCTCTGAGGTGTCCCCAACTGTCTTCGAAACAGTGTATCACGCAAGGTCCTTCCAGTGGCTCTTTGGCTGTGAGTTTACTGGAGCCAGCGTGTCTTCTTCTCCTTGAGATTTGGAAGATCTGCGAGTGGTCTTCTGTTCGGTTGTCGAATCTTGGATCAAGTTCTATCCCATCGCTGAGTGATTGGTTCCTGATGAAGTTGGAGAATTCGCCTGGTCTTCGGTCTGGGTCGTAGTATTCCCCGGTCTAGGTTTCGTAGTCGCTGTCTTGTCACGTGGCGGGAGTCCGGGCGGCGGCGGGTCGTCGACTGGTGGGCGAATCTTCTGCCACGCGCCGCGACTCTTCGAGTGGGGTTCCTGAGTAGATTCCTCGTGCTTGTCTTCTGGGTCGTTGAGTTCTTTTCCGTCGGCGATGGATCTGATGGTCGTCGAGGTGCTGGACTTGATTCGGCTGCAGGCTGGGCGATCCTGACGGGGCGATGGAGATGCTTGCGGTGAACTTGAATTTCTCGAGCGGGCTAGATATGGTTCTAGTCCTCGAGTCTTGATTTGCTGGGAGTGGAACCGCCGAGATCATGATTCCATCCTGTGTAGTTCCCACAGAAGGCTCCAATTGACGGGGATCAGCCCCGGCAAATCCCATGGTCAGGTACCCTGGGTTAGTCATAGAGAAGGCACATGCTGGACGATACTCGTCGGCTAACAGGAGAAGCACTTCCTGCTCGATATTATTGTGTGAGGGCCGATTACAGAGGGGGCCAGGCGAGTTCTTGCAAGACCAGGGGAGTAGATGCGTATTGGATTGATCTGGACGTCTCCCCTCCCAGCCTTTATATACTAGGCTAGGTCTCGGGGAGTCCGTACTAGGTTACAAAGATAGTTTCCTAGTTCTAGTCTTTCCTTATACACCAAGTCGTGCCTTCCATACTAGTCGCGGACTCCTACGTCGGTGCTTGGTTGGGCCAGTCGTGGGCCAGTCGTGGCTTCCCAGCGGGCCTTCTGTCTTCATATGCACCGGGTATCCTCACACGCAGGAGTCGTGGGGTCACCCCCTCGTCAAAGGGGATGCACGGGGGCATCCCCAAGCTTAGATGCTTGAGTCTCCTTGAACATTTATTGGGGGTGCACATGGGCATCCCCAAACTTGAGTGTTTGACACTCCAGGATCTTCTTTCATCATCTTCCATCGCACACTTGAAAACTCCCTTCATACATAACTCATTGTAAACTGATTAGAGAGGTTAGTACCCTATTAAACTATTTTTCCTCTACTGCAAATAAAGATATTCTTGAATATCTACTGTTTATCAAGATTGCCAAAGAGTTTTTGCAAAGAAAAATCAAGCTTAAGGTTTGCAAAAGTGAAGAGAGACAAAACGTGGCAGAATCTGTGAAAAACAGAACAGAAGGTAGTAAAGAATTTTTTAGGGGTACTTCTGCAACTCAAATCAAAAAACTCAGACCATATGAAAGTTCCGTGATTGTATAGAGCACGTTGTGTAAAAATTCAGCGCAAAAAGATGAACTGGTAATTTTCTATGATTTTCCCGTCACCAGGACAAAATCTGTTTTCTGGACAGCATGTCACAACTTTCACTTCCCTTGTCATATGAGGCTATATTTGGCACAAATCTTGAAAATAAAGATACAATGATATTGCTACAGTAGTAACAATCATCAAGACCACTAAAAACATAAGAAAAAAACATCTTGGGTTGCCTCCCAACAAGCGCTTTCTTTTACGCCTTTAAGCTTGGCACAAAGCAAAAGATCAAGTTTTATCAAGAAAATAACTAGCCCGTGTGACGGACTCAAAAGGCAACTTAATCTTTTTTGTAGGGAAGTGTTCCATCCCTTTCTTGAGAGGGAATTGGAATTTGATATTCACCTCTTTCATGTCAATAACAGCACCAACGGTGCGAAGAAAAGGACGTCCCAAAATAATTGGATAAGAGGGCTCACACTCAATGACCATAATAGTAAAATCAACGGGAACATAATTGTCATTGACAATGATAAGAACATCATCGATCTTCCCCAAAGGTTTCTTTACAGAAGAATAGACAAGACGAACACCAAAAGAACAAGGATCAAAAGGTTCCAATTCAAGCATATCATATATTATTTTGGGCATAATGGAGGTACTAGCTCCAACATCACAAAGAGCAAAGCAAGAGAAGTTATTCAATTTGATTTTTATCATAAGATCCCAACCATCTTCTAGCTTGCTAGGTATGGAGGCTTCTAGTCTAAGCTTCTCCTCCCTAACTTTGATTAGAGCATTGGTGATATGCTCTATGAAGGCAAGATTAAGTGTGCTAGTGTGGGGGTCTCTAGACATCTTGTGTAGGAAACCAATAACTTCAGGTAAGGTGAAGTTGTCAAAATCTAGATCAATACTATATATCAAGGAGGTAGTGATATCATTAAGGCTCACTTGTTTGAAAGCCTCTATGTTCATAGAGGTTTTTCATCTATGGTTGAGGTGGTAGCATCACCATTGATAGGTCCAGGTGGACTAGGGGTGTGATGGGTGCTAACAGTTTGGACATCCTCAATAACTTGGATAGTAGCTACGGTATGGTAGGTAGGAAGGCTCTTAACTCTCTCTTCCTCCTTGGGGATAACTTCGGGTTTTGCTTCCATCTGGTTTATCAAGGTAGATTGGGTATGAGAGATGTTTGAAACATAGGTCTCAGTGGTAGTGAGTCTAATTTGGAGACTGGAGATGTCATTGTTCAGGCTCTCAAGTTGTTTGCTAATGTTTTGAAGGATAGAAGAGTGCTCATCTAATTGTCTGGAAAAAGCCTTGTTTTGTTCAAACTGTGTGTGCATATAGCTTTTGGTGCCTTTTTCTATTTCTACAAGTTTCTCATAACTAGGTAGGTCTCTTTCCCTATAAGTCTGGCTGTAGGAGTTTCTATTGCCGTTCCCATAGTTGTTGGATGGGAACGGTCTAGGATTGTTGCTACCAAAATTACTCCTATAAGAATTATTGTTGAAGTTGTTTCTAGAGATAAAGTTTGCATCTACTTGTTCTTGAGCAACCAAGGAATTTAAAGGAACATCCTGAGGATCAATAGGAGCTTGCTTGGTAAGTAGAGACATGATCAAGTCAACCTTTTTATTAAGAGAGGAGATCTCCTCGACAAAATTTACCTTCTTACCAGTTGGAGATCGTTCGATGTGCCACTGAGAGTAGTTCAACATCATCTCATTAAGTAGCTTCGTGGCAGCACCAAGTGTGGTTGACATAAAGGTTCCTCACGCGGTCGAGTCTAGCAGATTCCGCGAGGTAAAGTTTAAGCCTGCATAAAAAGTCTGGATAACCATCCAAGTAGTCAAACCATGTGTAGGGCAGTTCTTAACAAGAGATTTCATACGTTGCCAAGCTTGGCAACATGTTCATTATCCAATTCCCTAAAATTCATAATATTACTTCTCAACTGGATAATTCTAGCAGGGGGATAGTACTTCCCAATAAAAGCATCCTTACACTTGTCCCAAGAATCAATGCTATTCTTAGGTACGGATTGCAGCCACTCCTTGGCTCTTCCTCTCAAGGAGAAAGGAAAAAAGCTTCAGCTTGACGATGTCTCCATCTACTTACTTGTACTTTTGCATGTCACAAAGCTCAACAAAATTATTTAAGTGCAAGGTAGCATCCTCTCCAACACCTGAGAATTGATCTTTCATAACAAGATTTAGCAAAGCAGGTTTAATTTCATAAGAAGGTGCTGAAGTGGCAGGTGGATCAATAGGAGTGTAGATAAAGTCACTGTTGTGACTAGTGAAGTCACACAACTTGGTGTTTTCATTGGAACCCATAGTAGCAGCAGGTATTTTTGGTATTTTTGATAAGGGACACACAAGTAAAAAACTGAAAGGTAAACTAAAAAGACTAAAAAAGCAAAGATAAAAGATAGTGTGCAACTCCCCTATCTTGTAGACTGGAGTCCCCGGCAACGGCGCCAGAAATTAGCTTGATACGGTGAGGATGATAGTTCTCTCACTTCTCGTTGGTTACCCCAAGTGGAAGGTGAGATGTAGCGTAGCAGCAAATTTCCCCTAGCGAAGATGCTAGGTTTGAGTATCGAACCAGTAGGACTCCAAGAGATACAAGAAGGTGGTAAATTGAACAATGGCGCCGTTCACAACCGTCGGGTTGCTTAATTCACCTAGACCTGCACACACAACAAGTAACTTTGCTCCCAACGAGTACAGAGGAGTTGTCAATTCCTCCGGCCTTGCTATTTACAAAGGATCAACGTAATAAATAATAATAGTGGCAACTGAAAGTAAGAACTGAAAGTAAATTGATGGTGTAGACAATGGTGGAAATATGGACCGAGGTCCCATGACGTTCACTAGTGATGTCTCTCTCCCAAAAGACGATAAAAGTGCTAGCGAGGTAAACAAATCACAGCCAGGCAATTGACAGGATTATAAACGCACCGCAATGCTAACTATGCTACAAAAGAAAGGAAGAGGCTCAAAAGCAATGGGCAGTACGCCAAGGTAAGTAGACCGAAATCCATCTACATCTACTACGAATCATCCACCTTGAGATATCTATCCAGAACATCTCGTTGGTATTAAGTTGCGAATCCCACCCAAAGTGTAAGCTCAAAGAAACGGACAACTGCATTAAAAGAACTATGCGTAAAGTAAACAATCCTTGCTCCCGCAAGTACAAGCACCGTTGTTTTATCCCTGGTGGCAACAACACATCCCCTAGTCTCATGTTTCTGTCACTCAAGCTAGACATCAAGGGGCTGAACCCACAATCAAACATAACGCTCCCTCTTGGAGTTGCAACAAATCACTTGGCCAAAGCAAAATACGGCAACAGAGAACATGTAAGAATTAACTAAAGAACATAAATATAAAAGAGAATCAAATATATTACTCAACACAATCTGAATATAGTCTCATAATCCATCAGATCCCAGCAAACTCAGCATAGCAACATAGAAAATTACAAAGGTACCTCGATCATGTGAGGCAGCTCACGAGGTCTCGAAAGTGGAAGCACAAAGAGGGGAGGAGAACATCACATAGCTACTGGTCATGGACCCATGGTCCAAGGGGAACTACTCACAAGACATCCGGGAGGCGTCCATGGTGATGGATGGTCACCCGAAGGAGATTCCTCTTTCTGGCAGGGTGCCGGGGAAGCTTCTCCTGGCAGTCCCGATCTTGAAACGGCGGCGGCAGTACAGAGAGGATAGCGGGAATAGCAGATCGATATCAGGGGTTTCCATCGTGGGGCTAAATATAGGCCGACGGGGGCACAACGAGGGGCCACAGGGCAACGAGGAGGCCTCCTGGCGCGCCCTAGGGTGGGGCCGCGCCAGGGACCCTCCTGGGGCCCTGGTGGGTCCACCCCCCTTCCATCTTTGGTTCTTTGGGAAGCTTCCGAGTCGCTGATTTTTTATATAATTTTTCCGGAATTTATTTGGCACTTTTTAATGGCCGGAAAACCTGAAATACAAAAACAGCAGAAAACAGGAACTGGCAACTGGGTGCACTGAGTTAATAGGTTAGTCCAAATATGATAAAAAGTGTATGAAAGTTCAAGTAAAACATGGCAAAGTCACACAAATCATGCATGGAGCAAGCAGAAATTATAGATACGTTTGGGACGTATCAGAGATTTGAAAGATTATTGTTATGTAAGACAAAAGAATAAAATAGTAGCTTAATGAAAGCTGAACGAAAAATATATATGATGGATATATTTGAGTGGGAGCATAATTCTTATCTCAAACATATGCGCATTGACATGTGTGGAGAATGATTTCATGTATATAAAACATGCATCGATATGTGTATATAGAGAACCGTCTCATATATATGTATGCATTAGTATATAGAGAATAAGGCAGATAAAACACAGGATTACAAGAAACTTCTTTAATATGAAGTATGAACACATTATACGTTGAAATCTATAATGATAGATTAAGATACGTCTGATGAACATAAGTAGAGTTGGAATAATCTTATAGACAAGAAACAAATTCTTGTGGCTAGGAATTATATAATGGATGAAAATCCAAATATCACAAGCAATGTTTTAATGGAAGAATAGGGATACAACATGTCCTTAGACATGTGATCTCATATGACTTGTGACATATGATTCCACCATAAAACATGTGTTTTGAATCCAACAAACAGAATGACTCAAAAGTTCTTGAAAGAAGAACATGTTTCGATGTGCTTTATGAGTAAAACACATAATCTGAATAAATTCCATGCATTCAGTATTGGGGAATACTGGGGACGATACTCTAAATTATAGAAAGGATAATAGACTTGAATGTAATGCCAGATTACGATTGCAAGCCTTATTATGGATCTATATAAATTAGAGACATCACCAAAGAATTGAAAGAAATGTGAGCCAGGGATTCAAGAATCAAAACAGTACAAAACATAAAACTACTTGAGGAAGTAGATGTAGGTATAAAGTTTAGCGTAAGAAGTATAGACTTCTAGCAGAGTGTATTGCCCAGTATGCATGACTATAAATATTCTTCTGAAGATTGAATCAAATGTCATTAGAGAATACTGTGAAATAATAGTCTCACTCTCCCGCAAAACTTATATACAAACATTATATGATAATGAGTGGTATATCAAACTAGTTGATCTATACCAGTTGCAAAGGAAACATACGAATCTGAATTAGTACATATTGTTGACGAAACCTCTTCCATGAGAAAGCATGATCAATAAACACTTATATGATAAGATGATTATGATCGATAAAATGCAACTAGATTATTTGCAATCTAGTGCAAGTGGGAGACTGTTAGATATATGCTCAAGAGGCAAATAATATGTGATTATTCCAATATATCCAAACAAGTTCATAACCAGTTTCATATTGTGCTAGAAATGTATTAATGAAACAATGATACAAGTGTGGTATAGAAGCAACCAATGATCCTAGTTAGCCTCTTTCTCAATAACTAGTTCATTGTCAACTGATGATCGTGGTTTCGCGATCATGGACAATCAAGTCAATTGAATAGTAAGAATTAAAACGTGATAAAAATCATGAAGGGTCAGTGTTGTAATTAAAGAACGTAGTAGACCGTTCCTCAGACCGTGAGATCATGCATAATCACTATCTTCTCGGATGCTTTAACCTACACCCACCGCCTGACTGAAATATGCTGGTAATAATGTGTATCTTAGGTATTCCGTTGAGATACATTGAGGAGTTTTGATTCAAGAGTGGGATTTATCAATCCATGTAATGGAAAGATACTCAAGGCCCACTCAGTGAGATTGCATCCATAAAGCTGCGCAGCGTGTGACTAGGTCACGGGGACAAATATCATGGAACGAGGGAAATAAGATTTGTCAGTAATGACGTTTAACCAGACATAGGATGTCATTGATCTAATCTCGGACTAATCTAGTATCGATGGAAAAGGGAATGGAATACGACGTGACAGTTCAATCGATTTAATATCCGGAATGCACACGGGTCATTATGGGCATCCAGGTCCCGCTGAGGATCATTGACCGTAGCCTCATCTCGGTCATGACTGAAGTATTATTGGACCGTAGGGTAACACACTTAAGGGCTCGATGTTATCGGAGACCTTCTCGGAACTATCAGAGTTACTTGAGAATAAGGGAAGACATACCGAAAATGTTCCGTGTTAGTCCGAAGGATGTTCAGAGTGAGCCGGAAGGTGTTCCGGATCACCGGGAGAAGAAATAATATGTTTTATTTATTAATTAAATGAATTAATAATTAATAACATTTTATTTATAATTAAAAAGTGCAATGGGCCTTATTTGTGAAATAAGCCCAGGGGAAATAAAAGGGAAAAAGAAAAATAAAAAGAAAAGGGGAGAGAGGAGGAGCCATGGGCCCTAGGGCCCATATGGGCGCGCCCCCTCCACCCCCCCCCCTTGGCCGGCCACCTCCCTCACAAGGGACTTTAGTCCCACATTGCTAAGGGAAGGGGGTTGACTCCCTCCCCTTCCCCTATATATAGATGTGGTGGGTGGAGTTATTTAACACCAATTAACTCATGGAGAAATAAATATAATCCCGAATCAAGATAGGTTTTATCCGGTCTTTTCCCCTTCCTCGTCTCTTCCACGGTGAGCTCCCCTTGTTTGGAGCCTGTAGTGGGATTGAGGCTTCTCAGCTACACGGACGTCGTCGTGTTGCCAAAACTCTGGTTCCGGAGGTCTACTTCCGCCACCTTCTTTGGATCGGAGATCGGAGATCATCAATGAGTTTCGTACGTGTGCGAGTACTACGAGGTGCTACACATGTGGAACTTCCACCCGACAGGGTGCTGACACAGCCAGGGGTGTGTGAACTTCGTTCGACTACATCAACCACGTTTGAGGGAACGTTTCCCACGCAACGTACTACACCCCGAGGTATGTTATCCGCAAGTCTCTCCGTTACGGTAATACAGATAGATAGATAGATCTTGGGCAATGGGCAACGCTAGTTAGAAAAATTATTATTATTTGCCGCGAAGCCCAACAGGAATCACTAGGAGAAGTTGTCATGGCATCCTGTCGAAGGGAGGATTGACCTCCGGAGGCCTCTCCATCACCATGATCGCCTCCGGGATGTGCCGTGAGTAGTCTCCCCTTGGACCACGGGTCCATGACCAGTAGCTATGTGATGTATTCTCTCCAACCTTGTGCTTCAATGTTTAGCCCTTGTGAGCTTCCTATCATGATCAAGGCACCTATGTATTAGTTCCTGTTTTGCTATGTTGTGTTTGCTGGGATCCGATGGTTTATGAGATTATGTTTAGTTTGTGATGAGTAATATATTTGATTTACCTTTATATTTTAGTTCTTGAGTGTTCTTGCACATTCCCCGTTACGTTTGTTGTTTTTTCCAACTATTAGATTGTAAATCCAAGAGGGAGCGTTATTCATGATTGTGGGTTCATGCCCCCCGATATCAAGATTGAGTGACACAAACATGAGACTAGGGGATGTGTTGTTGCCACCAGGGAGAAAACAGCGGTGCTTGTAACCGCGAGCAAGGATTTCTTACATTACGCATAGAGTGTTAAGGCAATCGTTCTTTTCTTTGAGCCTACAATTTGGTTGAGGTTCGCAACTTAATACCAACGAGATGTTCTAGATATATATATCAAGTTGGATGATTAGTGAGTAGATGTTGATGGATAAACGGTATACTTATTTTGGTGTAATGCCCACATGATTGAGCCTCTTTACTTTCTAGTAGCATAATAAGCATTTAGGTGTGTTTATAATTCTGTCAGTTGCCTAGCTGTAAGTTGTTCACCCAGCATAGTTGCTATCGTCTTTTGGGAGAGAGACATCACTAGTGAAAATCATGGGACCCCAGTCCATATTTCCACCATAGTTTACACCGTTCACTTTTAATGCTTTTACTTTCCTTCCTGTTGCAACTATTATTTCCACCCCTGTGCTTGATCCTTTGTAAACAACAATGCCAGAGAGATTTACAACCTCTCTGTACTCGTTGGGAGCAAAGTTATTTGTATCTATGTGCAGGTCCAGGTTAAGCAAGTGATATCTTTCAGACGGCGCGTTGCTCGTTTCACCACCTTCTTGTTGCGCTTTGAGTCCTCATGGATTCAATATACCTTACAATCCTCGTGTTAGGGAAATTTTCTGCTATCTACATCCTAACCTTCCATTTGGGGTAACCACGAGGAGGTGTTATCTACACCCATCAACGTGCAACTTCAACACCTTCAACATAAAGAGAGGGAACTTGATATTATTGGAATATCTATGAGCATATGTTCCTCTCTCATAATAATTTTCAGTGGGGTCATGAATAAAATCAACAATATAAATATCACATAAACAATCTTATCATGATCCACAAGCATAGAAAATTTATTACTCCCCACATAAGCAAAATGAATAGTAGTCGGAGCAAACTCAACAAAATAGCTATCACATGAATCATTCTTATCATGATCCACTTGCAAAAATATATTCTTTATAGAACAAGTGTCATCACAATAATCATCATAGATATGAGGCAAAGTATCATCAAAACTTGGTGGGCGAAAAAGATCATCTTCATAAAACATAGCATCCCCAAGCTTATGGCTTTGCATATCATTAGCATCAAAGGTATTCAAAGAAGACATACTAGTAACTTTACAATCATGAAGAGTATGCAAATAAAGTTCCATAGGTTTTTCTATTTTCTCGTCAAACACTTCATGTCCTAACTCAAGGTAGAGCTCATAAATCTCTATCGTTTTGTTGTTGTTTTCCATAAGACTAACTAGTGAAAATAAAAACAAGAAATAAAAAATTAATTGAAAGATCTAAAGATACACCTTCAAGCACTCACTCCCCACAAGAAATAGCTTCCTTGCTGATACGCCCCAAACGTATCTATAATTTATGTTTGTTACATGCTCTTTTAGGTGACATTGCTATGTGTTTTGCTACACTTTCATACTTTTTACACATATTTGGACTGACCTACTAACTCAGTGCAACCAGTGACAGTTTCTATCTGCTGATGTTTGTGAAGTGTAGGTGTTTACCCATATTTACGGAGCTCCAACAATTCAAGGAAAAATATATAAAAAATCAGCCTGATAGAACCTTCTAGATCATCGAAGCAGAGCTGGAGGGGAGCCAGGGCCCACCCAGGCGGCCACCTGGCGCGGCCCCCTCCTAGCCGTGCCACCAGGGCGCTTGGGGGGAGGGACACCCCCTGGTGCCCCCTTCGGCCTATATTTACTCCTTGCTCCGAAAACCATCAGAGAAAGCCCCGCATCGCGATTTTTAACTCTGTTCCGTCGCCGCCGCGCTTCCAAGATCGGGAGCACCGGAAGACCTCTTCTCGGCACCCTGTCGAAGGGAGGATTTACCTCCGGGAGCTTCTCCACCACCATGAGTGCTTCCCAGATGTGCCGTGAGTAGTCCCACTTGGACCATGGGTCCATGACCACTAGCTATGTGATGTCTTCTCTCCAATCTTGTGCTTCAATTCTTAGCCCTTGTGAGTTGCCCTACATGATCATGGCATCTATGTAATTCTTTCTATTATTTCTATGTTATGTTTACTGGGATCCGATGGATTATGAGATTATGTTCAGATTGTAATGAGATATATATTTGGTTCTCCTTTTATATTTTTTCTTGAGTAATTCTTGCATGTTCTCTGTTGATTTTTATTTCTTTGGCCAAGTAGTAGATAGTAACTCCAAGAGGGAGCGTTATGCTTGATTGTGGGTTCATGCCCCCCAATGTCTAGCTTGAGTGACAGAAACATGAGACTAAGGGGATGTGTTGTTGCCACCAGGGAGAAAACAATGGTGCTTGTAATTGTGGTTGCAAGGATTGTTACCTTACGCAAAGTTTGTTAATGCAGTTGTCTGTTTCTTTGAGTTTAAACTTTGGGTGGGGCTCGCAACTTAATGCCAGCGAAATGTTCTGGATAGATATCTCAAGGTGGATGATTAGTGAGTAGATGCAGTTGGATTTCGGTCTACTTGTCTTGGCGTACTGCCCATACTTTTGAGCCTCTAACTTTATTTGCAGCATAATTAGCATTGCGGTGCGTTTATAATTCTGTCAATTGCCCAGCTATAATTTGTTCACCCATCTTAGCTATTTTATCGTCTTTTGGGTGGGAGACATCACTAGTGAACATCATGGGACCCTGGTCCATATTTCCACCACTGTTTACACCTCACTTTATTTTCTGCTTTATTTCCTTTTCGTTGCAATCACCACTACTATTTCCCACTTGTGTTTATCCTTTGTAAACGACAAGGTCGGAGAGATTGGCAAATTCTCTAAACTCGTTGGGAGCAAAGCTATTTGTTGTTGTGTGCGGGTCCAGGTCAAGTAAGCAACCTCAAGGTTGTAAACGGTGCCATTTTTTCCTTGCCACCTACTTGCAGAATTCGGAGTCCGCCGGAGACATAAACCTTGGTATCTTCACCGAGGGAAACTTGCTGCTAGGATACATCTAAAACTTCCACTTGGGGTAACCAACGAGGGGCGAGAAACCATCAAGCTAATTTCTGGTGCCGTTGCCAGGGACTCCAATCTTCAAGATAGGGGAGTTGCACACTATCTTTTACCTTTTGTTTTTTAGTCTTGTTAGTTTACGTTCTATTTTTTGCTTTAGAGTCTTATATCAAAGACCACAAACAAATTATTTGCTTTATTCTTGCTTGCTGCTGTTACTATGGGTTCCACCGAAAACACCAAGTTGTGTGACTTCACTAATCACAACAACAATGACTTTATTATCACTCCTATTGCTCCACCTTCCACCTCAGCACCTTCTTATGAAATCAAACCTGCTTTGCTAAATCTTGTTATGGAAGAACAATTCTCCAATGCTGGAGATGATGCTACTTTGCACTTAAATAATTTTGTTGAGCTTTGTGATATGAAAAAGTACAAAGAAGTAGATGGTGATATTGTTAAACTTAAGTTTTTTCCTTTCTCCTTGAGAGGATGAGCTAAAGTGTGGCTTCAATCCTTGCCTAGGAATAGCATAGACTCCCGGGACAAGTGCAAGGATGCTTTTATTGGGAAGTACTACCCACCTGCCAATATTATCCAGTTGAGAAGCAACATTATGAATTTTAAACAATTGGATAATGAACACGTTCCCAAGCTTGGGAACGGATGAAATGTCTTGTTAAGAATTTCCCTACACATGGTTTGACTACTTGGATGGTTATCCAGACTTTCTATGCAGGATTAAACTTTACCTTGCGGAATCTGTTAGACTCGGCCGCGGGAGGAAACTTTATGTCAACTACACTTGATGCTGCCACAAAGCTATTGGATGAGATGATGACAAATTACTCTCAATGGCACACCGAAAGAGCTCCAACGGGTAGGAAGTAAACTCTGTTGAGGAGATCTCTTCCTTTAAATTAAAAGGTTGATATGATCATGTCTTTACTTACTAAGCAAGCTCCTATTGATCCTCATGATGTTCCTTTGAATTCTTTGGTTGCTCAAGAAAGAGAGCTAGTTGATGTTAATTTTATTTCGAGGAACAACTTTAATAATAATGCTTATAGGACTAATTTTGGTAGCAACAATCCTAGACCGTTCCCATCCAACAACTATGGGAACAACAACACTTGTCCTAACACCAAAAACTCCACTTCCGAATTAGAGAGCATGCTTAAGGACTTTATCAATTCTCAAAAAGCCGAAAATAAGAGTGTAGAAGAGAAATTAGAAAAATTACGTAGTCTCTCTTTGAAGGTAGACAACATAGCTCATGATGTAGAGATGCTTACAATTAGAACCTCTCCTCGTGAGGAAAGGAAAACTACATCCATGGATGCTATTCAAGTGCAAATTAATTAGAACATTAGAATGCTAGACAAACTTTAGGATAGATGGGCTAGAGAGAAAAAAAGAGGAAGATAGGATTAAGAGCCTTCCTACACACTTCTATTGCCACTATACAAGTTGTTGAGGATCTCAAAACTTTTAGCACCCATCACAACCCTAGTCCCAATGGACCTATTAATGGTGATGCTAATACCTCAACTTTAGGACAAGAAGGCCACATGAACTTAGAGACTACCAAGATAATGAGCTTAGATGGCATCACCACCGCTTTAATTAATAGTAGTGATCTTGATTTTGATAATTGTAGTCTTTCTGAAGTTATCACTTTTTTGCAAAGAATGGCTAAGGACCGCCCCCCCACACTAGCACACTTAACATTGCCTTCACCGAGCATATTTCCAATGCTCTTATCATAGCTAGGGAGGAGAAGCTCAAGTTAGAGACTTCTATTCCTATAAAGCTAGAAGATGGTTGGGATCCTATCGTCAAAATTAAATTGAATAAGTTCTCTTGCTTTGCCTTATGTGATGTTGGAGCTAGTGCCTCCGTTATGACCAAAAGAATGTATGATACACTTGATTTGAAACCTTTTGATCCATGTTCTTTTGGTGTTCGCCTTGTTGATTCTTTCGTAAAGAAATCTTTAGGGAGGATTGATGATACTCTTATTGTTCTCAATGATAATTATGTTCCCGTTGATCTTCTTGTCATGGACATTGAGTGTGATGCCTCATGTCCAATTGTTTTGGGACGTCCTTTTCTTCGCACTGTTGGTGCTATCATTGACATTAAAGAAGGGACCATTAGATTCCAATTCCCCCTCAAAAAGGTAATGGAACACTTCCCTCGAAACAATATTAAGTTACCTTATGAGCCCGTTACATTGGCAAGTTATTCTTTTGAAGTTGACAAAACTTGATATTTTTTGCATCATGCCTAGCTAAAAGGCATTAAAAGAAAGCGCTTATTGGGAGTCAACCCAAAATGTTTTCACTTTCAATTTTAGTGGTCTTGATGCTTGTTACTACTGTAGCAATATCATTGTATCTTTATTTTCAAGCTTTGTTCCAAGTTTTAGCCTCCAATTACAAGAAAGTTCAAAATTTGTAACATGCTATCCAGAAACAGATTATGTCTGCTTGACGGAAAATTTCACGATAAATCACCAGATCATCTTTTTATCTGACTTTTGTTGACAGTATGCTCTATACAATTAGCTTTCTGGCGTCTATTCTGAGTGTTTTTATTTGAGTTGCAGAAGTACCCCAACAGAATTATTTACTACCTGCTGGTCTATTTTTCACAGATTCTTCCACGTTTTACGTTTTCATTGTTTTGCAAATCTTAAGCTTGCTTTTTCTTCGCAAAAACTTTTTTACAATCATGAGAAAAAGTAGCCCTTCATGAAAATGTTTATTTCCAGTGGAGAAAATTGTTTTATTATGGGTACTAACCACTAATCAACTTATGATGAGTTTCGTATGAAGGGAGTTTTCAAGTAAGCGACGGAAGATGATGAAAGAATATTCGGCAGTGTCAAGCGCTCAAGCTTGGGGATGCCCCCATGCACCCCCAAGAAATATCCAAGGATACTCAAGAATCTAAGCTTGGGGATGCCCCCGTGCATCGCCTTCTCCATCAACAATCATCAGTTCGTCCTTCTCCATGCTATATTTTTATCTCTTCATGTGTTATGTGCTAAACTTGGAGCATCTCGCTCTTTACTTTTTAGTTTGTTTTAGTTTAGCTTGTTGTTCATAACAAGTCAGACCCTAGCCTTCATTGTTTGGGAGAGAAACATGCTCCACTCCACCCTAGAACACAACATAGGCTTGCATGCTTATCTTTCTTTTTGTGTTTGTTCATTATCTTTTCATAGCTGTTGTCATGCTTAGCTCTTAGTTTTCATGCTTATCTTTTTAAGAGATTTTGTTTAGGTTGTTTTAGGAACTCTCTTGAGTTATCATGCTTATCTTGTTTATAGAGTTGTCTTGTTGCACTGAGTTGTGTGTCTTGTATGAGTAGGTAATTAAGGTTGCTATTATAAGTGTAGTAGTAACATTCAATAGTTTTGAGGTATTGATTAGAGTAATGTTTGGACATCAAGGTGCCAAGAGCTTGAGCCTATTAGTGATAGGTGTCGTATTTTGGGAAATCCGTGCTTATTTTAGAAAACTAAAAAAAATAGTTGAGAAGTCTAGCTACTAGATGGATCGCTAACCTCTGGAGGGGTTGGAATATATAGAGTACCCTCACGTACCATGGGTCGAGGATGCGCAAGGATAACCAAACCCCCATACAATCCTCCTCGGGGTACTTGTCTCTTTGTGAACCTCCTGATTATATAGAGAGTTACAGATAATAAAGTTCCTGAGTTCTTCGGACTAATGTGAGTATTCAATTGTTGGCAATTTCACCTCCCATATTTTGCTAGCCTCTTCGGTACCGTGCATTTCCCTTTCTCATCTTGAGAGTTGATGCATACTTCGCCGGTGCATCCAAACCCTTGGCATGATATGCTCTGTCATCATAAACCTCCTTATATCTTCCTCAAAACAGCCACCATACCTAGCTATCAAGGCATTCCCATAGACTTTCCGAGATACATTGCCATGCAACATCCACCATCTCATGACTTGATCTTCATGTCATTCATGCTTTTCTTGATCGAGGAGCCGCATTCTAGTTGGGTTTTGCTCTAATAATTGCCTCATGACGCGCTAGTATCATTGCATATCCTACTACACTGGCATAGGCATACATTTGCATACATCATGATAGTTTTCATTTTTGTATGTTGAGTACTTCTTATAAAGTGTGAAGATCTTCTTTATATTCTTGTAAAATATAGTGTTGCCCTTAAGTGAGGAAAATATCCCAAAGAGGACAAAATAAAAGATCCCAAAGAGGACAACTTATAAGATCCAAAAGAGGACAAATGGGAGATAAATAGAAAGAGACAATGAGGCCACCAAAATACACAAAAATATAAAAAAGAGAAAAAAAAGAAATAAAAAGAGAGAAGGGGGCAACACTACTATTCCTTTTGAAATATCCACACTCGTACTCCATTGTCATATTTGTAATCCATAGATATTATCATTCATGCATAAGTATGTGGGGATCCTTACACTATAGAAATTGGCTTGCATATTCCAAGGATGAGCCTCCTCAAAAGAGCTCTAGGTATTCATGAGCAAGCAAGTTGGATGCACCCCCACTAGTTCCATTGGAGATCTTACCTTAGCTCACATGTGCTCCCATTGCACGGCAATCCCTACTCCTCACATCATATCTACCTTTTGGCTTTCTCTCGCCTATGATTTTCCTCATTGATGTGAGCCTTTCACACCGTTTTGCCATCCTTCCCCATCATTTTTCTATTTTCCATCCTAAGTGCCAACATATCTTGCTCGCGCTCATCCATTGCATGAGTGCTCAAAGTCAAAATGGAGAGGATCAGTTTGACTTGTACCTTACTAGTGGTCTAGGGATGATTCAAAATAAGATTCCGAAGGAGACCAAGTGTGAAGTTTTAGTAGATTGAGTTCTCAATTAAACTATATAGTATTTTTATACTCTAAACCCATCTCCCACTTCTTGCACGCAAACACCATTTGGAGACATTCGAGTCATGGACAGCGAGAGCTATTGCACTATTATGTTCATACTTTGCTAGTTTCAATACTAGATATAGACTCTTGCTTGTTATTATCTGGACTTGAATTGCATACCTTAATTTCTTTACTTTGAAGTTCTTATATGTGTTTTAGCATGTCACCACATAAATTATCTGTGTTATCATTTACCTACTCGAGGAAGAGCTTGAATTAAGCTTGGGGATGTTGATACGTCCCAAACGTATCTATAATTTCTGCTTGTTCCATGCTCTTTTAGATGACATTGTTATGTGTTTTGCTACACTTTCATACCTTTTTACACATATTTGGACTAACCTTCTAACTCAGTGCACCCAGTGCCAGTTTCTATCTGCTGATGTTTGTGAATTGAAGGTTTTTACCCATATTTACGGAGCTCCAAAAATTCCAGGAAAAATATATAAGAATCTGCATGAGGGAAGCTTCCAGATCACCGAAGGAGAGCCAGAGGGGATGTCGTGGAAAAGTCACGGAAGATGTACGAAGAGTCGAACTTGACATGGGACCTTTGTTGTGAGGCGATTTCATGGAGAGAGTTGACATAGAGAAGAGACTCGGCGATTTACCCAAGTTTCAGCCCCTCTTAGTCTCGAGGTAGAAGCCTACTCCTGCTTCCTCTTATTATGGGTTCCGACTCTCGAAAGAAGAGTCGGTTGATCGATTACAAGAGAGTCGGCTCATAAACTTAGTCTCGAGGAGATCTAGGTTACGTCGACAAGTGTCTAGTCCTATCTTAGGCTAAGATTGTTCTCTGGCCCTGGATCCCATGGACTTCGGCTTATAAGGGTGCCAGATCATGGGATTCTGCGAGTCCGACTCCGACACAAGATGGAGTCTTATCTTCTTTACAAATATGCTATGTGCTATACAAGGTAAGTCGAATTTCATCTACAGCTTCGATCTTCTTTCCTTGGCGCGGTCGGCCCATGGCCGGGTCTTCTTTGTGGGCCTTTCGTAGGTGAGTCGGCCCATAGATCTAATTCCGGGTTATGGGCTTAGTCCATGCCCCCGAAATTAGCCCCCAGGATTGATGTGATGCTTTAGTATTCGCAGCAATCTTCTTGTCATCATCGTGGTTGCCGACTCCCTGACTTGAACAAACCGACTCCCATCCTTTTTTAGGTTTTATAGGGGTCGATGTCAATCTTCTTGGTCATCAAGAAGCAACTTTCTGTTGAGCCGGCTCTCGTAACTGTGCAAACTCACACTCCTTTGGTGTTCAAACCCGGTTCTATTTTTCAACAATAGATCCGACTTTTCCATTTTTCTTGGAATCTTTTGGACGGTTTTTATCCCGATTCTGGCGGCGCAATCAATGCCCACTAGATTTGTTCACGGAAATCGAGGGATTTCCTGCCGTTAGGCATCATTGTGTGACACCTCGGGTTCTGGGACGGTTTCCTTTATAAATAGGCTCTCGTTCCCATCTGCCCTTTCTATCCCATCCATACCTCTTTCTCCATCGTCTTCTTCCTCGCGCACTGAAGGTCCGAGCTTCACCCCCATCGCGTTGTTGCTCCCCTTCCTTCAGCGATTTGCGAAGAACGGTCTCGGGCCGTGCCACTCCCGCGCGTTGCTCGAGTAAGTTCTCCATCCCTTACTTTCTACTTTCAGTTCACTCGTCGCCATTGTCGTGGACCTCCGAGATTTTTCATTTTGATAATCAGATGTAGTCTTTAATGGTAGATCTCGATGCACACGTGGGCGTGTAGTTTAGGATACCCCATACATCACTTTTGCATCCACTACTTATCTGGGGAGACAAGATAGATCTGTAGATTTTTTAACTGTTTAGGGTTTCCTGTAGGCCGATAATCCGTTCATATTTTTGTTTGGTTTTCCTGAGCTCGATAGATCTATCTGTTTCACCATATTTTGCGAAACTTGTTTGTGTAACTGTTGTACAGTCGATTTCTGTCCGACTTCTTGGATTTGAACCGTGTAGTCACCTTAGAGTCGATCTGAGTCCGACTCTTTGGATTTTGGATAGGATTATCCTTTGTTTGTTTTAATCGGCTCAGTACGTATCATCTTTTATGTTTTAGATCTGACTCTCGCACTATGGGCAAAAAGGTTGCTGCCCATAAGAAGTCGGAGGGAAAAAAGCCACCAAAACCACCGACTCAAAGGACAACAGTAGAGGCGAACTGGGCCAAAAGTCATGTGACTTTAGAGCAGTTAGATAAAATGGTGGCAGATGGAACCCTTCAGCCCCAGGACGAGATCAAGTGGAGAGTCCCAGGAGAAGAGACCCGGCCGACGCCTAAAGAAGGCGAAGTTGTAGTTCTTGCCGACCATGTGACCCGAGGATTTCTTCCTCCCGGGTCAAAATTCTTCAGAAGCGTGTTGTTCTGCTACAAGTTACACCCTCAGGATTTGAGTGCCAATTCGGTGCTCAACATTTGCCAGTTCCAAGTTTTCTGTGAGGCTTATCTACTGATCAAGCCGACTATGAATCTGTTTGCCGAGTTCTATTATTGCAACCGACAAACTAAATATAGTGGAGGTCCAGCTCTGGAGTATGGTGGAGTCACTATCCAGAAGCGGGCCAAGTCGATCTTCCCCACTCCCCAGCTCATAAGCAAGGTGAAGGACTGGCAAAAGTCCTATTTTTACTGCACTTTGAAGGAGATCCCTGGTGACCATCCTCTGCCCGGCTTTCGTGAGAGCCCCCTGGTGTTCCATGATGGCTTGAATCTTTTTCCTAAGGATACTCATCAGAAGAGGATCGAGCTGATAATTGCTCAGATGAAGGCTTTGTTTGCTAATGGGCTTACTGGCAGGGATTTAACCCGATGCTAGGTTGGTTGGCAAATCCAACCTCTCAGCATAAGAGACCGTCTTATGTGCGAATACACCGGGAAAGATGATCCCATGTGTTTTTCTCATAATGAACTTTCTCCTGATGAATTCAGAAGAGCTTGCAAGAAGTTTCTCCGGGAGCGTCTCGAGGATCTGAAGAGAGTCGGTCTAGCTCCGTTTTGCATATCTAACCCAGCTCCAGAGGTATGTTCTTGCCATATGATTTGTTCTGCTGTTTGTTTTAAGTGTTTTTGAATTTCTGACTCTCCTTTCTCCCAGGATGACGACCCATGGTGGACTACAGGACAAGATTTTGTTGGCAGTGCCAAGAGTCCGAGTCATACAGGAAGATTCGATCGTTCTTCTTTTCTGTAGTGCATTTATTTTCCTGACTCTTTTCGTCTTTCACAAGGTGACTCGGCCGATCATGAGGAGGAAGAGGGAGAAGAGGAGTTGGAACAATATGAAGTTCCTCCCGTTGAAGCCGACGCTCCAAAGGAGAGTCAGAACGTAGATCCACCGGTATGTATGTATCTTTTCCGGCTCCATTTAGCTTGTAGGATTTTTGTACCCTTATACTGTGCCTTGTTCCATAGGTGCAGGGCTCGAAGAGGCGTACCCGTAGTACCAAATCGGAGGATCCTCTCTTAGTTCTAGAAATGAGCCTCGACGTGTTCGAAGAAAAACTTCTGATGAGTCGACTCCCTCTCATAAGTTGGGAGATCTTAAGGATGAGCAGCCGCAATCCGGCAATTCTTCTTCTGAGGGTTCATCTGTCCACACACCCCTCCCTATTAACCGTGGGTGAGTGCTGTTATTGTTATACCGACTTTACCTTCTTATGTATGTCTTTATGACGAGTCGTGTGTTTTCCTTTGAGAAGCGCTCGGATTGACCAGGCCGACTCTGAAGTTATAAAGGAGTCGACAGATTTGCCGGAGACTGAGAATTTGAAGAAGGCCGTCTTAAATGAGTCGAGTCCTTCGGATCTCAACAAGGATACTTATCCCGTTGTTGGAGCCAAGAAAGCAGAAACTCGATCTGCAACTGTTGAGGCGGTCCCAAGTTCTACCCCGACTCCTCTGGAGAAGGTGATTGATGATGAAGTGACGATCACAGGGACTCACCAGGGCATCCCACCTGCTAAAACAGTGTTGACTAAGGTTGTGGATAGTAAAGAGAAGGTGGTGAGTCGGCCGCGTGAGTTGTCTTCTGAGAAATCTTCTCTTGAGGAGTTATATAAGCGATCACTGGCTTGCACTACCGACCAACACAACATAGTTGTCCAACTACGACATCACTGTGAGGTATCTTTCTATACTTTCTGTGTTGTGTAGTATCAGTAGCCCCCATAAGCCGACATGGTTGTTTGGAAAACCATGGTGGGTTATGTTTCTAGGAAAAATTGAGTTGTTACCATCATAAGTCGGCATGATGCCAGAGTCAAAATCTTTTTTAAGTTGTAGCCCCCATGAGTCAGCGAGATATGATTATATCTCACCGGGTTAGAATTTTGAAGGTGTAGCCCCCAAGTAGCTGGTTGGGAAATGTGTCTAAGCAGATACTTAATAAAAAAATTGTTTTTGTTTTGGAAAGGCTCTTGCTTTGAAGCTCGCCAATGATGCTTGTCAGGTGGAGGAGACTTATAGAGCCGAAGTGGCTAAGCGTGAACAAGCTGAAAGGCAAATTGATTAGCTGCTTGATGAGCTGAAGAAAAAGGAGGATGAGCTGAGTTAGGCTAAAGCCGATTCTACTGAAGCTGAAAATGCTTTATCAAAGGCTTTTGATGATATGCACGCTCAGCGTGACTTGGCCGAGAAGAAGCTTGAGTCGGTTGAGAAGAATTTGGAAACGCTGAAAAGCAGCATCAACCGACTCGTATCAGCAATATTTGGTGAGTCGGAAAACTTTTGGTAGTTTCTGTTTCTCTGACTCTCTTTGCTATTTTGCTGACTTTTTTATGACGGCTTATCTTTTTGTAGGCAAAGAGCATGACATAGTAAAAGAGTCATCTGCGATGAAGTTGACTTGTACCTTTGCTATCGTAAAGCAACTGTTTGAAGGTGCCTGCAAGGCTATTGGTGCAACCCAGCCGAAGCCCCCAAGTATGAAGAGGATTACTGATATGATGGGGCCTCTTTCGGTTGTACCTGATTGGGTGATGTTTGGTAAGCGCTCAGCTTGCTGTATGGGTGTGATGCGAGGCTTAGAGATCGCCAAGGCCTATCACCCCAGTTTAAAGCCAGAATTATTGGCTGTCGGCTTCCCTGAATTCAAGGCCGGCAATTCAAAAGTTCTCCAAGATGATCATACCAAGATTCGTAGAGAGACTCGTTCTGCCACAACCAAGATAGCTGATGGTATTCAGCCGTATTCTTTAGAAGCCGGTTATGATGAGACCAACAAGAGGTGCTGAGTCGATCTTCTAGCTCCAACCGAGTTTGCTCTTCTTCCGTCTCCGAAGAAAGTCCCAGAGCCGGCTGGTTCTGTCGAGCCGGCTTCAGGTGCGGAAGAAGATGAGCTGAAGTTGGATGACATCTCTGATGCAAACTTGGTTGAGATATGTAATGTCCTAATATTATCTGCAGGTGCTGCCGGGTCGTCTTCACAAAGCAAAGCCGGTGACCAAGCATAGGCTTCTGTCGAATTGGCTTTGAAAAAACTTTGCGATATATTTGATATGGCCGTAGTGTCGGGTTAGTAATACTGGGAGACATGTCCCGTGGCTGGCGACCAGTGTGTTGGTCAAGTACTTTTATGCTACCTTGCCTTGGATTTTGCCTTGTGGCTTCTGAATGTGGACCTTTTCATGGCACAAGTTGGTCTTCACCTTTTGTCTTTGTGCTTTGTCGATTTATGATTGTTGTTTCCTTTGAGAGAGTTTGATCTCAACTGAGCCAGTTTCTATACCTTTCTTTATTACGATTGTAGCCAATTGTTTTTGTAGGCAGAAGAGTCGGCGTATGTGCCATAATGCCAAGACCTTGTGATAAGGAATTTTTGAGGTGTTGCTCCCCAAGAGTCGGTGCTTGCACCAGTGTGCGGTGCCGAGTCTTTGTTTGAGAAGAAACTTCGAAGTGTAGTCCCCATGAGTCGGTATATGCACCTGGGTGCTTGATGCCAACTCACATGGGTCTAACTTGTATCTGTGAGAAAAAAGTTGTGATTATGCGTGATGCTTTATATGCAAAAATGTAATGCAAAGGCTAGTAGAAGCCGACTCAAACCTCATCTTCTCGCGTTGAGAGAGATTATTGGTTAACAAAGTCGAAACATCTCTGTAGAGCTGGATTTCCAGTAACTAGCGTGCCCGGCTCTTAGGACTAAATTCGATAGATGGTTTATGTAGACCTTCAAGTTTAGACCAACCGGTTGCGCGTTAGTTATGGAAGCTCTAAACTGTACATGCCGGACGTCTTGGCCAAGTCATGTGTATGCCAGGATATCTTCGGTTTTAAGAGTCGACGGGAGCCATCGAACCCCCCTTTTATCCCTTATCAAAACAAACACCTGTGAAGTTCTTACATGTATATGTCGGCTTTTTCCGGTAGGAGTCGACGAGTATCATCAGGTTCCCCCTCTTTCACCTTATCGAAGCAATATACATGCTCAAAGCCGATAGAGGGTTGATCAAGACCCTAGGTCTGTGAGAATTATGAGATTTATGATGCAATATGAAATGCGATGTAATGTGATGCAATATGTATGAAAATATTGTGCAATATATATATGAGTTGATGTTATGCATAAGTGTGGCGAGAGCCGGTGTGAAGAAGTCGACTTTGAGATGTGGCGAGGGCCTGGTGCGATTTTGAGATCGACTTTATTATTTTGACTAAGAGTCGGTTGCGATCGAAGATCCAATTTTATTTATGGCGAAAGCCGGTGGCGATTGGAGATCGTCTTTTTTATGGCGAAAGCCGGTTGCGATCGAAGATCGTCTTTGTTTATGGCGAAAGCCGGTTGCGATCGAAGATCGATTTTTATTTATTCAAATGTGGCGGTGGCCTAATGCGATGGGCATCGACTTACATTGAGAACAAGAAATGAAAATCCGGCTCTTATTGTGGGCGGGTCCATGTTCTTGATCACTTGTAGTAGCATGAGCCGGCAGGGGCTTTGTCGTACTAGTTTGCCTTTTGGATGCTTTCCTCGATTAGGCGTCTGTATTCTTGCATGAAGGAGCACTGTCCCCAAGTGTGTTTAGCAAGGCGACCAGGTTTGGAGTGTTTAGGGTAGGCTTCTTGGATGGCTTGTGCGCAGTCCTGATACCTTATTTCCTGCTAGGATGGATGTGCATAGCTCTGGGGGTGATTGTTGCCGGGGCATTTGCGCTTCTTATTGTGCATCCGACTCTGGTTTGGAACTACCCCGTACCTTGCTTCGTTGGACTCGGCGTAGCTAACGACAGCGTCTATGAGCCCTCTCAGGTCTTCGGCTACCTCCTTTATACGTTTCAGCGCGTTGGTTATAGGTGTGAGATGGTCTCTTATTGACTCTTGGGGGCTGCGGTGCTGTAATCGCTGCGATAGACGGTTCTGAGCTTCCGTGAGATTTTGATGTTCCCAAACTATCTCCTTCTGCAACCTTGTGGTTTTTTCCAGATATTCCTCCAACTCCTGATCAGGATCGGCTCTGTTTCGGCTCAACCGCTGCCATACGTTGGTGGTTTGTGTGTCTGAGTCGTCGGATAGATTCTGGATGTCGTCGGCTTTAGGAGCCGGGCTCCCATCTTCTGAAGAATGTCATCGTCTTCGATTGTCTGTTGTAAAGACGGCTCTTTCCTGAGGGGACTTGAGGTAGGGAGAATCTGGATTGTACTCCTGTAGGTCAGATCCGAGTCCCCCTTGTTTGAGAGATCGAATCGACCCGGTGTCTTCATACTGATCATCTCCCTTGGTATGAGCCGGCATCAGAGAGATTCTCTGTGTCGTCGTGAGTCGGGATCTCAACGGCGTGTTCCGGCTCTGGGGACCCACCGATGAATCCTACAAATGCATGATGGGAAGTGGTATTTGGCCGACTCATACCTGGAGGGCCGCTTGTTTGCTGATAGGTGGCCGATACGATTTTCAGGCCATGAGGCGTGACGGAAAGCCGGCTTGAGGTCTCTGTGGAGGCTTCTGGACCCAACTCTGGTTCGGCTCTATCCGTTTGGCCAATAAAGATGTGGATGGATACGATCTGGACCCGATATCCTGATTCGACACAATCGGCTTCCGGGACCCAAGTTGAGTCGTCGATGAAGAGCTTCCCGTGCCGGATTTCGGTGATCCATCCAGCGACGAATCCTTCCATGCCTTGCAGTGCTCCCTCCAGAATATCAACGCATGTGAGTGCAGGCCCCACGGTGGGCGCCAACTATCGTGGAAAAGTCACGACAGATGTCCGAAGAGTCGAACTTGACATGGGACCTTTGCTTCGAGGCGATTTCACGGAGAGAGTCAACATAGACAAGAGACTCGGCGATTTACCCAGGTTTCAGCCCCTCTTTGTCTCGAGGTAAAAGCCTACTCTTGCTTCCTCTTATTATGGGTTACGACTCTCGAAAGAAGAGTCGGTTGATTGATTACACGAGAGTCGGCTCGTAAACTTAGTCTCGAGTATATCTAGGTTATGCCGACAAGTGTGTAGTCCTATCTTCGGCTAAGATTGTTCTCTGGCCCTGGATCCCATGGACTTCGGCTTATAAGGGCGCCAGATCCTGAAATTCCGTGAGTCCGAATCTGACACAAGGTGGAGTCCTATTCTACTTTACAAATATGCTATGTGCTATACAAGGTAAGTCGAATTCCTTCTACGGCTTCGATCTTATTTCCTTGGCGCGGTCGGCCCGTGGCCGGCTCTTTGATGTGCGAGGTGATGATAGTGATTTCTCGCCCTTCGTTGGTAAACCCCAAGTGGAAGGTGTGATGTAGCACAGCAGAAAATTTCCCTCAGTAAAGATACCAAGGTTTTTCTCCAGTAGGACTCCAGAGATGATAAGTAGGTGTCAGCGGCGCAACTGACGCGGACCTGCACACAGACACAAATAACTTTGTTCCCAACGAAGTTCAGAGAGGTTGTCAATCTCTCCGGTCTTGTTGTTCACAAAGGATAAAACACAAGGGATAATGATAGCAACTGAAAGTAAAAGAAGAAAAGTAAATGAGCGTGGAAACAGTGATGAGGATATGGACCGGGATACGTGATGTTCACTAGTGATGTCTCTCTCCCAAAAGACGATAAAAACTGCTATGCGAGGTGAACAAATTACAGAAGGGCAATTGACAGGATTATGAACGCACCGCAATGCTAACTATGCTACAAAAGAAAGGAAGAGGCTCAAAAGCATGGGAAGAATGCCAAAATAAGTAGACCGAAATCCAACTGCATCTACTAC
Organism: Bromus sterilis; assembly: GCA_950022295.1. NCBI lineage: Eukaryota > Viridiplantae > Streptophyta > Magnoliopsida > Poales > Poaceae > Bromus > Bromus sterilis. Next base: position 237,127,800 of record OX465599.1, on the reverse strand, counting down.
TAATCATCCACCTTGAGATATCTATCCAGAACATCTCAATGGTATTAAGTTGCGAGCCCCACCCAAAGTGTAAACCCAAAGCAACAGACAACTGCATTAAAAAGAACTTTGCATAAAGTAAACAATCCTTGTAACCGCGGTTACAAGCACCGTTGTTTTCCCCCTTGTGGCAACAGCACATCCCCTAGACTCATGTTTCTGTCAGTCAAGCGTGTCATCAGCGCGCATGAACCCACAATCGAGCATAACGTTCCCTCTTGGGGTTACTACCTACTACTTGGCCAAAGCAATAAACAGCAACGGAGAACATGCAAGAATTACTTAAGAACAAAACTATAAGAGATAAGAACCAAATATATTACTCAATCACAATCTGAACATAATTTCATAATCCATCAGATCCCAACAAACTCAGCATAGCAATGGAAGAAAGATTACAAAAGTGCCTCGATCATGTAGGGCAGCTCACGAGGTCTAAACCATGAAGAACAAAGAGGGGAGGAGAACATCACATAGCTACTGATCACGGACCCATGGTCCAAATGAAACTACTCACGATACATCCGGGAAGCATCCATGGTGGAGAGGAGACTCTCGGAGGTCGGCCCTCCCTCCGGAAGGGTGTCGGGAAGAGGTCTGCTGGTGCTCCCGATATCGGAAGCGCGGCGGCGGCGGAACAGAGGCGAGATTGCGAAAAAGGGTTCTTTTTTTGAGGGTTTATCGTCACGGATAATATATAGGCGAAGGGGGGCAGCCAGGGGGGCCACCAGGGGTCCAGGCGCCCCCCTGGCGCGACCAGCCACTGGGGCGCGCCACCAGGGCGCCTGGGCCCCTGGTGGTGTCCCTCTGGCCCCACTCAGGTCCTTCCGGAAGGTTCTTCTGCGCTGATTTTTTATCTGATTTTTCCTGAATTTTTGGAGCACTTTTTATATGGGGGAAAACTGAAATAGAAAAACAGCAGAAAACAGGAACTGGCACTGTGGTGCACTGAGTTAATAGGTTAGTCCAAATATGATCAAAAGTGTATGAAAGTCTATCTAGATCATAGCAATATCACACAAAACATGCATGGAGCAAGCAGAAATTATAGATACGTTTTGGACGTATCAGTATTCTTTGTGGGCCTTTCGTACGTGAGTCGGCACATAGATCTAATGTCGGGTTATGGGCTTAGTCCATCCCCCCAACAGGGGAGCCAGGGCCCACCCAGGCAGCCATCTGGCACGGCCTCCCTCCTGGCCAACCCACCAGGGCGCTTGGGGGGAGGGGCCACCCCCTGGTGCCCCCCTTCGGCCCATATTTACTCCTCGCTCCGAGAACCCTCGGAGAGAGCCCCGCATCGTGATATTTACCCCTGCTCCACCGCCTCTGCGCTTCCAAGATCAGGAGCACAAGAAGACCTCTTCCCGACACCCTTTCGGAGGGAGGATTGACCTCCGGGAGCTTCTCCACCACCATGAGCGCTTCCCGGATGTGCCGTGAGTAGTCCCCCTTGGACCATGGGTCCATGACCAATAGCTATTTGATGTCTTCTCTCCAATCTTGTGCTTAAATTCTTAGCCCTTGTGAGCTGCCCTACATGATCAAGGCGTCTATGTAATTCTTTCTATTGTTGTTATGCTGTGTTTGCTGGGATACGATGGATTATGAGATTATGTTCAGATTGTGATGAGTTTTATATTTGGTTCTCCTTCTATATTTTGTTCTTGAGTAATTCTTGCATGTTAACCATTGCTTTTTATTGCTTTTGCCAAGTAGTTGATAGTAACTCCAAGAGGGAGCGTTATGCTTGATATTGGGTTCATGCCCCCCGATGTCTAGCTTGAGTGACATAAACTTAAGATTAGGGGATGTGTTGTTGCCACCAGGGAGAAAACAATGGTGCTTGTAACCATGGTTGCAAGGATTTTTTACCTTATGCATAGTTTGTTAATGTAGTTTTCTGTTGCTTTGAGTTTACACTTTGGGTGGGGCTCGCAACTTAATACCAGCGAGATGTTTTGGACAGATATCTCAAGGTGGATGATTAGTTAGTAGATGCAGTTGGATTTCAGTCTACTTGCCTTGGCGTATTGCCCATACATTTGAGCCTATAACTTTCTTTGCAGCATAATTAGCATTGCGGTGCGTTCTTAATTCTGTCAATTGCCCAGCTATAATTTGTTCACCCATCTTAGCTATTTTATCGTCTTTAGGGAGAGAGACATCACTAGTTAATATCATGGGACCCCGGTCCATATTTCCACCACTGTGTACACCTCACTTTATTTACTTTATTATTACCTTTTCGTTGCAATCACCACCACTATTTCCCGCTTGTGTTTGATCCTTTGTAAACAACAAAGCCGGAGAGATTGACAACCTCTCTGAACTCGTTGGGAGCAAAGCTATTTGTTTTTGTGTGTAGGTCCAGGTCAAGTAAGCAACCTCAATGTTGTAAACGGTGCCATTGTTTCCGTGCCACCTACTTGTAGAATTCGGAGACCTTCATAGACATAAACCTTGGTATCTTCACTGAGGGAAACTTGCTGCTAGGCTACATCTCAACCTTCCACTTGGGGTAACCAACGAGGGGAGAGAAGCCATCACTTGCAAGACCTCTTACCTTACTTCCCCGGCAACGGCGCCAGAAATAGCTTGATATCTACACACGCTTCTATTCTTGTAGAATATGTTGGGCCTCCAAGCGCAGAGGTTTGTAGGACAACAACAATTTCCCTCAAGTGGTTGACCTAAGGTTTATCGAACTCAGGGAAGTAGAGATTGAAGATGGTCTCTCTCAAGCAACCCTACAATTAAGAAACAAGAAGTCTCTTGTGTCCCCAACACACCTAATACAATGGTAAATTATATAGGTTCACTAGTTCGGTGAAGAGATGGTAAAATATGGGTGATACGTGTGGCAAAGCGAAGTAATTTAAATCTGTAATAAAAATTACAGCAAGCAAAAAAGTAGTCAACGTGAGCTCAAATGGTATTGCAATGGTGGAAGCAAGGCCTAGGCTTCATACTTTCACTAGTGGCAACTCCCAACAACATTAACATAGTTTAATCACATGATATTTCCACTAAAACATGCAATGGAGACGTGCTCACAGGTCATTCCTTTGTGGTCAAGAGAGGACGAGATTTGTGTAGGGCTACAAGAGCACACTATAGAGTTTGTAGTTCTCATCTATGGATTTCCCAATGTCACCGCGGCCATCCAAATAGAGTACCATAATCACCACAACATATCTCAAAGATAGTCAAAGAAAAGCACCAAGAGACTCTCAATATTCAATCAACTCACAATATAAGAAATCACTCATGAAAATATTCTTCTAATCTATGCCCAATAGACCCGCTTTCACCATGGTCTAGGAGATTATAATAGATATAGACAAGTGAGTACATCAAATCCAATACATAGAAGAAGGGGAAACATCATGGGATCATCCTAGATTAACATAGCCTATGATCACAATCAAGATCACATCATGGGAGAGATAATTAACCACATAGCTACTGGTAGAAGACCTCAACCCCAAAGAGGAACTACTCCCGCAACATAGAGGAGGAAGCAACGTCGATGGAGATGAATACGGGGGCACTTCCCCGTCCTGACAGGCTGCCGGAACAACAGCTTCTGGTCCCCCGAAGCTTGTTGGCGATGGCGGCGGAGATCGGAATTTCTTCTGGAGAAGAGGGTTCCGGATTCAGGGTTTACGCGTCGGGAGTGAAATAAGGGCCAAAGGGGGCTGTCAGGGGTGCCCCCTTGCCCAGGCGGCCAAAGGGCGTCAGCACCTCCTAGGTCGCGCCAGCAGGTCGCATGGATGGGGGGTGGCCCCCCTTCGGCTATCCTTCGGGCTTCTGGAGTCTTCCGACTTGGATATTTTTTAGGAATTTTTCTGGATATTTTTGAGCACTTCTATTTTTGACCTTTTTTCTGCAATGCATAGACAAAAACAGACAGAAACTGGCACTGGCACTGAATTAGTAGATTACTCCAAAATATGTTGTAAATGATATGAAAGTGTAGCAAAACATATAGCAGTATCACCAAAAGAAGAATGGAGCAAGTAGAAATTATAGATACGTTTGGGACGTATCAAGAATTTGTCCCTACTAGAAGTTCCTCCAACTGACAAAGCGTTCACTCGGACGAATAACTGAATTTCCCCAACCTTGGAATGCCTCAACATAGTGCTATTAAATTTAACTTGGGACTCCTCCTTTAACAGCACCAACCTAATCACTCTCACTCAAGTGTCATCTGATCATGTACCCTTCAAAATCACAGTAACTAACTCCTTCTCGGTATCTCACCTCTTTAGATTCGAATCTTCCAGGGCCGTCTTCCACAACTGCATGGCCATTGTTAACCATATCTTGGACCCCCAGCCCAAAAATCAGTCCCTATCTCGGCTCATGCACAAAACTCTGCAATGATTTTAGCTAAAAATATATAAAAACACAAACTCTAGTCTCAAGTCTTGGGCCAAAACGATAGAGCCCATATCCCAAAGAGAAGTGAACTAAAAATTGGTTATTGTTTTACTAGACCCCATCGAACAATCTATACCACTACATTCAATAACCCTACAAAAAATCATCACTGCCACACTTCAAAAGGTTTATAGGAAAACAACGTCCTTGAGGCGACAGAGAGGCACAGTCCGCCCTGCTATTGGAGGAGACAAAAATACTAAATGTCGTCATGCCGCTACCTCTCACCATTGTAGGGTTAACAAAATACCACTACTCATCTGTAACAACCTCTGTGTCATGGAACAGTAATCCCTCTGATTAATCAAAGGTTACTATTCCAAAATTCTTGCTTTGATCAACCATGATAATCTTGGACCAATACAAAGTCAAATTTCCTTTTTTTTTGAATATTAAGAATATGTGTCACATAAAACTTTGCCCAAAAATTGGGATTGCAATTTTGTAAATTGACCATTGATCAGTATATCATGTCCAGGTAGTATTGGGGGATTTATTAAACTATTAAATAATTTATACAAATCCAACAGTAGCTGGAAAACCCCTTTTAACCATTTAATATTTAATTAAAATACTAAATGAATTTATTGGTGCCCCAGTCTTTTTGTTGCACTGCTACATAGTGCAACATTAATTTACAAAAAAGTTTCATCACTGCCAAAATTCATTGGGTGCCAAACAAAATAAAACAGAAAACAAATATAATATAGGAAAAAGCAAAAGGGAGCCCAACCCCACCTGTTCTCCTTGGGCCAGCCCAACTTAACCCCAGGCTGAGCCCACACCCACCCGTTCCCCCTCCTTTGTTCACCACCATGTCATGGAGGGCATCAGCCGTGGACACGGCGACGCCGTGTCGCCCATCGGCGACATGCCGGCGGCGATAAGAACCCAAGGTCATGCCGCCCTAAACCTAGCGCCCCCTGCCCCGCAGGTCTCGCCCCGTAGTCCTCCTCGCGCTCCCCCATCGTCGTCCACCTCCCGCCCAAGCGCCATGGCCACGGATCTGTGAGCTTGCGTGGCCACTGGCCGCCGCGTTCCCCTTCGTCATGTCTGTCAAGCTCAACGTCGTCGTCTTCAGCACCCTGCAGAATGAATCAGGACGACATCGACTATGAGGAGCGCACGCTCGCCTTTCCTCGTTCTGCATCCGCCACCGACACCATCAAATTCCGGCCGCTTCCAGCCCTCTTTCGAGCCCACGGCCTCCCCTACGAGCTCCACGGTAAGCAGGTGAACGATTTGGCTCATCCCGAGCTAACTTTTGTGCACGGTGACGCCGTCCCCCACCTGGCGTGCTCCGGCCGCCGTCGGTCTTACTCGCCGACGTCGTTTAGGGCCTCTCCGTGGCCGTGGCGTAGAACCACGCGACGCGCGCCAACGCGCACGTTCGATTCCACCCTCCCGCTCGTCTAATGGCCGTCGGTACTGGCCGGGATGACGGTCGCTGTGCTCGCCGTCGTGCCACGGCTCGTCGCCGGCGTGCATGTGCTGTGGCATAGGCCACTGACGTGCGGAACCGCCCGTTTAGTATTAGCGCTAATGGCCCATTAGTCCTAAGAACCCCCTTATTAACTTATCTGTTAGATAAATACCCCTCTGTGAGGCTTACAGGTGGGCCTGCCCCACTTAATCCCCTTGTTAGATTAAATAAAAATGTTAGTTAATAATTGTTAGACTGACGGCTGGGCCCCACTGTGGTTAGTTTAAATAGAAAATTGCAATTATTATAATGTTCCTATGACATGTAGGCCCCACTGTCAGATTAATATTAAAAGGAATTTAGATAAATTGCAGTGTATGACATGTGGGCCACCCTTCTGTTTTATTAAATAAAAATGATTTTTCAATATGTGAGGCTGACCAGTGGGACCCACTGGTAAGGTTTGACCTGGTCAACCCCTCTGTGGATAATGCTTATTTAATAAATAAAAGAAATTCGAGAATTGAATTAAAAATGATTTAAACTTTGAAATTTAATATCTTTTAAACCGTAAGTGAGATTCAAAAAATTTATACATGAAAATTGATCATAAAAATACAACGGATACGAATACGATATCCGTTTGTCTACCAACCCCCTCTAACACAACGAACATCGAAATCCGCCCTCCGGGCCGTTTGTCGATAATCACCCGGAGCCGGTATTTCATCCCCGGATGAATTTCCGCTCCGAGCATAGAACCTTGTAATGCGTTAGAAAACCGATATCAATGCATATGTCATGTCATGTATCTGTTTGCATATGTTTGCTTTATATTTAATGTCCCCCCTTTATTCTCCGGTAGACCCCACTGCTGCCGCCGACTACATCGCCGCTGAGTACGACTACTACGTCGACGACCCTACCCCTATCGTCAAGCTTCCAGGCAAGCGGAGCCATTCTCTTCCCCAGATATCGCCTATATTTCCGTACTTTTTTTGCACTAGGCATTGCTGCTACTGCTACGTTACAATCCTATTCAATTGCATAGCTTGTTTTTTTCGCTCCTTGATGTACCTTCCTATATCCTATGTTGCCTTATAAATGCATATTATTCAGCAGTTGGCCCTGCACATTGTTAGTCAGATAGGATTAGATAGCGGGCCAGGATCACTCGGGGAGTGATCGCGGATAAAATATATTACAATTGCTACAGGTACGGTACAATGCAGACACCGCCAAAGGCCCCTACCTCGGCTCTGCGGAGCCACATCAAGTGTGAGCTATCGAGGAGTGATCCTTGTACTCCACTCGTTGATGACTTTGAATAGCCGCCCTAGGGTCCTGAACGCTTGATTTCCTTAAAGGTATGGAGTCGGGTGACCCAACGGTGCCCGCGCAGGGTATCGTATCGGAGCGACAGGACAGGTGTATTCCACCGGTGTGCGGCGGGCCTGGTACTTGCTCAATGGCCGAGAGATACTCTGTTGTACGAAAGTCAAGCTCTTCCAAGAGCAAACGCGAGACAAGGTAAGGAGACGGTTCACCTTGTTGGTAGCCGCACGAGTTGGTGGGACGACAGGGCAGACGGCCACTGGCTCTGGTAATGGGGGTGGACCTGGCTGTTGTCGTTGTCCGCGACTCACCCGAATAGGGGCAACGATAACGGTTGTCCCGATAAAAAATAATAAAATGCTTAATGGGTCAGGTGGATGACTTGAGTGGGTCGACGTGCCGTATACGCACTACCTCCACGTGGGATTATGGTGTGGGCCCTCTGCGTTGTAGCCTCGTTCGATGGCTCTTAGGACGTCAGCAGTACCGCGGGCTGAATGCCGGGCTTGGACCGCCTACTCTGGTAGTGCGAGGTGGGTCTTCTTCACCGGCCAGTCACGTACCATGCAGGAGTACAAAGGGAAGGGGTCCAAAGTCCCTTTGTGCTTAGGATTTAGACCGGCGGATGGCCTCTCTGTTGAGCTTGATGGATGGACTTCGGCGTATCGGATAGCCTCGGTGGGGCATTCCATAACAAGGGTTACGCCACCCTATCCGAGCGTGTAGGGTAACAGTAGTGCAGCCCCTGCAGGGATGATAATCTATTCGGGTAGCCGTGTCCACGGTAACAGGACGCTTTATGCTGAAGCAAAACTCTACTACTAAAAACTACTATTACTAAACTGATTGGTTCCGGGATTTCTTCCTTCAGGTAATTCGAGGGAGGATTCTCGGAGGCATTATTAATTGTTATATAATACAACTTACTATTATACAATGTTGCAGCAACTTCTGTTGCATTGTTACTTTATGCTTTATTGAACTGTTGGTTATTCTCTTCTCATGCAGCAACTTCTTCTGCATATAAGACTCATCGGAAGATGCTAGTCTTCGTTAGGCCTAGCTTCTCTTCCTTATTCTGGATTTCTGCAACTCAGTCCACTATATATAGCCTCCCCTTTCCATTGATACAAATGCATAAATGCTTAGTATCTGGACGTAAGACTCGCGGGTATGCTAGATACTCACCCTTGCTTTATTTCCCCTTTTGTTTTGCCTGATCGTCCGCTGCAGTCGACGTTGGAGCTTAGGAGCAAGAGTACCCCGGAGGAGACTACTACGACGTCGAGTTCCCCGTTGACCAAGAGTAGTTCGGTGGATCCCAGGCAGGAGGCCTCGCCTGTTCGATCTGTATCTATGATGATATTTGTGCTAGCCTTCTTAAGGCAAAACTTGACTAACTATGTCTGTGCTCAGATATTATGGCTTTTATAACTTATGTATTCGGATCGTCTTGATCCCTGGTTTGTAATATCATATTTATCTTATTTGTGTTTAGTGTTGTGTTGTGATATTCTCCCCGTGGCACCCTAATCTCAGTCGTGTACCCTGCGTGTATGATTACTTTACACGGATTGATTTTGGGGCGTCACAAGTTGGTATAAGAGTCGACTGCCTGTAGGAAGCCACCCCACCACTACTTGGTCGAAGTTGAGTCTAGTCTTTGAAAAACTATTTTGCTAACTTAATGTTTGGCTTACGGGCCCACATCGATGTCACTACGTGTGATATCTATGGTATTAGGATCCTTTTCTCCTTACCTATGCTCTGGGACTCTGCTCCCTTATCCTTGCTGGTAAGGTTTACTAACTCTGACATTATGATCACGTTCTCTTGATTCCACCCGGTGTTTTGGTGCTTCCCCCTTGATTGAGTCATATCGCAGGAGTTCTGACCCAGGTCCCGGACCGCGGACCACCTTTCTTATTCAGGGCAGGCCGTGCGTTCTCTGTCACAAACTCCTGTGGCCACCAGTTTTCTTGCGGCGTGATTGACTTAGCAGGAAGCTATGTCGCGTCGTGAATTCCTTACCATGGTCTACGCGCCGCCTAGTGTGTCCTTTTTCCTTAATTTCTACGATGTTATGCTGCCCGATTTTCGATTGATTCCGTGTGTGGATGTGTATGTCTTATATGACTACTCCTATATATCCGCGTCCCCTCTTTGTTGCCACATTACCTCCTGCTTGTTTCCGGTATCTCGTTAAATTTTCATCGCTGAAATACCCCTGTTAAACTCTAGCAGGATGGCTGGTCGTGGAGGTCATGGTCGTGGTCGTGCTGCCAACGAACCACCTACGCCACTGGATTACATGGACACTATGATGCAGCAGTTTGAGATGAACAGTCAGTTCCTGCAGAATGTCATGGCTCAGTTCCCCCAGCCGAATCAGAATGGGCACCACCATCAGCATGCCACCGTGACTCTGCACGACTTCACCCGCCTCAACCCCACTATGTTCTGTAACTCTGTTCAGCCATTGAATGTTGATGACTGGCTCCGCGACATCACTCACGAGCTGGCGTCTGCTAATGTCGATCCAGCCGACTATGTGAACTTTGTGTCCTATCACCTGAAGGGCGTCGCTGCTCAGTGGTGCAGCACCCACAAGCGTTCACTTTCAGTCGGTGAAGTCATCACCTGGGATGAATTCCAGACTGCCTTTCGTGCCCACTACATTCCTCAGGGGATCATGGATCGCAAGCGGGAAGAATTACGCAACCTCACTCAGGGCAACATGACTGTGGAAGCTTATCAGCGTGAGTTCCTCAACCTCTCTCGCTACGCAGAAGATGAGATCACCACTGATGCCCGCAAGCAGTAGAAGTTTTGTCGTGGCCTCAATTCAGACCTCGGGCTCGCTCTTGCCGTTCATGATTTCGCCAATTTCTCCACCATGGTGAACAAGGCTATCACCGTCGAGACTGTCCAAATGGAGCACAAGGACTCGCTGAAGCGCTATCGTGATGTTGGCTCATCTTCGGGCGCAACGCAGAAGCGTCGCATCTGGCTCCCTCACAGTGTGACTTAGGCACCTGTCCCTGCTCCAAGTCCTTTGTATGCTGCACCCCGTCTGCCTCCGCCACCACCGAGGCCAAGAGCTCTGCATCCACCACCCAATGTTGCACCCCTTCGTCCTCAGTATGGACTGTGCTTCAAGTGTCGTATCCCCGGTCACATTGCCAAAGACTACCCCCAGGCGCAGAATCAACTGGTAGTTCACCCCGCTGGCTGCAGAAATGGTCATGGCAACAACAGGACCCCCAACTATAATACTGGGCCTGCTGCTCATGCTCGTGGACATGCTTACAACATTGATGTTGTGGAAGCTCAGGAACAACCCGCTACCGTGATGGGTACCCTTCTCTTAAATTCAGTACCTGGTACGGTTTTATTTGATACAGGAGCATCGCATTCATTCATGTCGGAAGCATTTGCATTGTCACATAACTTCACGCTCAAAAAGATGAACCCACCAATGGTTGTCCGCACCCCGATAGGCCATTGCCACACCTCCAAGATATTGCCCAATACCACCGTTGAAGTCGGGGGAATTGGTTTCCTTGCTTCCCCCATCATTCTGAAGTCTTCCACCATAGAACTTATCCTTGGAATGGATTGGTTGAAAGTTCACGATGCCGCACTGTATTGTGGCACCAAGTCAGTCCAAATTTTCCACCCCTCCGGAGAGATTTTTAACCACACGGCCCAAATAACCCAAACACTGAAGCGCGGATCTATACGATGAATTCTTTGAACGTCTCAACTCTTGAAGGCATTGAGAAATTTCCAGTCGTTTGTGATTTCCTCGACGTCTTCCCAGAAGAACTGCCGGGAATACCCCCGACCAGAGAAGTTGAATTCGTCATCGACTTGAAGCACGGCACTACCCCTATTGCTAAGCGTCCTTACAAGATGTCGCCGCATGAACTCCTTGAACTTAAGAAGGAGATCGACGAAGCACTTCGGAAATGCTTCATCCGCCCAAGTTCCTCAGCTTGGGGAGCACCTTCTCTCTTTGTCAAGAAAAGTGATGGTACAAACCGTTTGGTCCAAGATTACCGACCTATCAACAAAGCCACCATCCAGAACAAGTACCCACTTCCTTGGATCAATGATCTTTGTGATCAACTTGTTGGATCCACGGTGTTCTCTAAAATCGACTTGAGGTTGGATTACCATCAGATCCGGGTCCGTTCAGAGGACATTCCGAAGACTGCCTTCATTACTCGCTATGGTTCATACGAGTACACCGTCATGTCCTTTGGTTTGACGAATGCCCCAGCCACATTTTCCCGATTGATGAACTATATATTCATGGAATACCTCGACAAGTTTGTCTTGGTTTATCTGGATGATATCTTAATATACTCCAAGAATGAAGAAGAGCATGCTGAACATCTTCGTCTTCTACTGGAAAAGCTTCAAGAACACAAACTCTACGCTAAGTATTCTAAGTGTGAGTTCTGTCTTCCTAAAGTAACCCACCTTGGTCATGTGATTTCCAAGGATGGCATTGCCGTCAACCCCGAACGTATTTAGGCTATCCTGGATTGGACTCCCCCCAAGACAGTCAAGCAAGTCAGAAGTTTCCTCGGACTCGCTAGCTATTGCCGCCGTTTCGTCGAGAACTTCTCCAAGATTGCCAAGCCTCTGACAAATCTACTTCACAAAGGCGTCAAGTTTGATTGGACTGATAAATGTCAGGAAAGTTTCCAAGCTCTCAAGGACAAGCTCACTTCTCCTCCGGTGCTTGATCCCCCTGATACTCAGAAGGACTTCGTGATTTACTGCGATGCATCTCGTCAAGGATTAGGCTGTGTCCTAATGCAAGAGCGCAAAGTGATTACTTATGGCTCTTGTCAGTTGCATGCTCACGAAGACAAGTATCCAACACATGATCTCGAATTGGCAGCAGTAATTTATGCGTTGAAGCTGTGGCGACATTACCTCGTCGGTAATCATTGCGAGATCTACACCGACCACCAAAGCCTGAAGTACCTATTTACTCAGCCAGACCTGAATCTCCGCCAACAAAGATGGCTCGAGACAATAGCCGATTTCAACATGGATATTCATTATACCCCTGGCAAAGCTAATGTGATGGCCGATGCCTTGAGCCGCAAAGCCTACTGTAGTGAACTTGAAGTTCAAATACAACAACCACTTCTATATGAAGAGCTTCGCAAGTTGAACATCGAGATTGTTCCACAGGGACATGTGAATTTCCTGGTTCTCAAACCAGACCTCGTTGACCGCATCAAACTAAGACAACATTATGACTCTGAAATTGAGAAGATTAAGCGCTATGTGGCAAGTGGAAAGCCTTCGTTCTTCACTGTCGATCACGATGATGATGAGACGTTGTACTTCAAAGGTCGTTTAGTGGTCAATTCAGCGAAGGCCAACCTGAGCTCAGCCCCGGATGTCATGAAATAAGCTCATGATACACCCTTGTCGATCCATCCTGGTAGTACCAAGATGTACCAAGACATTCGTCAGCGGTACTGGTGGTCTGGCATGAAACAAGACATTGCTCGTTATGTTGAAGAGTGTGACGGTTGCCGTAGCGTCAAGGACGAACATCAAAGACCTGCTGGAACTCTACAACCACTTTCTATTCCTGAATGGAAGTGGGACAAGATCGAAATGGACTTCGTCACCGGTTTTCCCCGATCACAGAAGGGTCATGATGCTATCTTTGTCGTCATCGACCGATTCTCCAAGGTTGCTTACTTTCTGCCAGTCAAGGAGACGATCTCTCCAAGTCAATTAGAAGACTTGTATGTTTCCATAATTGTGTCTCTCCACGGTATTCTGTTGGAGATCAGTTCAGACCGTGACAGCATTTTCACCTCAAGATTTTGGGATAGTTTCCAAGAAGCTATGGGCACTCACCTGAATTTCAGCACCGCCTATCATCCCCAGTCGCAAGGCCAAGTTGAACGAGTCAATCAAGTGCTTGAAGATATGCTTCGAGCTTGTGTCATCTCATTCGGTAAGAAATGGGAGGAATCTCTTCCGTTTGCTGAATTATCGTACAACAATAGCTATCAAGCTAGTCTGAAGATGGCACCCTTTTAAGTTCTTTATGGACGTAAATGTCGAACCCCTCTGAATTGGTCAGAAACTGGGGAACGAACCCTCATTGGTCCGGACATTATCCAGCATGCTGAAGATCAGGTTCGCGTTATCCGTGAACATTTGAAGGCTGCTCAGTCCCGCCAGAAGAGCAACTATGATCGCAAGCACAAGGAACTGGTCTATCAACCCGGCGAATAAGCTTACCTCCGTGTCACTCCGATGAGAGGCACTCATCGTTTCAGGATCAAAGGCAAGTTAGCTCCTCGCTATATTGGCCCGTTCCGTATCCTTTCCAGGAGTGGACCCGTGGCATACCGATTAGAATTGCCACCGAACCTCTCCCAAGTTCACGATGTATTCCACGTGTTGCAACTCCGACGCTGCTTCAAGGAACCTATCCATGAGGTGGATCATGATCTGATAGAACTGCAGCAGGATTTGACTTATCAAGTACATCTGAGCCGCATTCTTGATCAGTCTGAACGTCGAACCCGCAACAAGACAACCAAGTTCCTAAAAGTTCAGTGGTCAAATCATTCTGAAGATGAAGCCACTTGGGAGCGCGAAGATCGTCTTCGCGATGAATACCCCGATCTTTTCCCCTCTACCGCTTAAATTCTCAAGACGAGAATTCCTGTAGTGGGGGAGATTTATAACACCCTCTATGTCATGGAACAGCAATCCCTCTTGTTAATCAAAGGTTACTATTCCAAAATTCTTGCTTTGATCAACCACGATAATCTTGGACCAATACAAAGTCAAATTTCCTTTTTTCTGAATATTAAGAATATGTGACACATAAAACTTTGACCAAAAATTGGGATTGCAATTTTTTAAATTGACCAATGATCAGTATATCATGTCCATGTAGTATTGGGGGATTTATTAAACTATAAAATACTTTAAACAAATCCAACAGTAGCTGGAAAAAACCCCTTTTAACCATTTAATATGTAATTAAAATACTAAATGAATTTATTGGTGCTACAGTCTTTTTGTGACACTGCTACATAGTGCAACACCAATTTACAAACAAGTTTCATCACAGCCAAAATTCATTGTGTGCCAAACAAAATATAACAAATTTGAAAGAAAACAGAAAACAAATATAATAAAGGAAAAAAAGCAAAAGGGAGCCCAACCCCCCTGTTCCCCTTGGCCAGCCCAACTTAACCCCATGCCGAGCCCACCCCCACCCGTTCCCCCTCCTTTATTCACCACCATGTCGTGGAGGGCGTCAGCCGAGGACACGGCGACAGGCGACGCCGTGTCGCCCATCGGTGACATGCCGGCGGCGATAAGAACCCCATGTCGCGCCACCCTAACCCTAGCGCCCCCTGACCCGTAGATCTTGCCCCATAGTCCTCCTCGCGATCCCCCATCGTCGTCCACCTCCCTCCCAAGCGCCATGGCCACGGCTCTGTGAGCTCGCGTGGCCACTGACCGCCGCGTGCCCCTTCGTCGTGTCCTTCGAGCTCAACGTCGTCGTCTTCATCGCACTTCAGAAGGAACCGGGACGACATCGACTACGCGGAGCGCACGCTCGCCGTTCCTCTTTCTGCATTCGCCGCCAACGCCATCGAATTCCGGCCGGTTCCAGCCCTCCGTCGAACGATTTGGCCCATCCCACGCTAAATTTTGTGCACGGTGACGCCGTCCCCCACCATGCATGCTCCGGCCGCCGTCGGGCTTCCTCGCCGCCGTCGTTTACGGCCTCTCCGTGGCCGTGGCGTAGCACCACGCGACGTGCGCCGACGCGCACGTTCGATTCCCACCTCCCGCTCTAATGGACGCCGGGACTGGCCGGAATGACGGGCGCTGTGCTCGCCGACGTGCCACGGCTCGTCGCCAGCGTGCACATGTTGTGGCATAGGCCACTGACATGCAGGCCCGCCCGTTTAGTATTAGCGCTAATGATCCATTAGGCCTAAGAACCCCCCCCCTTTTAACTTATCTGTTAGATAAATAACCCCCCCTGTGAGGCTTACAGGTGGGCCTGCCCCACTTAACCACCCTGTTAGATTAAATAAAAATGTTAGTTAATAACAGTTAGACTGACTGTTGGGCCCCACTGTGGTTAGTTTAAATAGAAAATTGCAATTATTATAATGTGCCGATGACATGTAGGCCCCACTGTCAGATTAATATTGAAAGGAATTTAGATAAATTGCAGTGTATGACATGTAGGCCACCCTTCTGTTTTATTAAATAAAAATGATTTATCAATATGTGAGGCTGACCAGTGGGACCCACTGGTCAGGTTTGACCTGGTCAACCCCTGTGTGGATAATGCTTATTTAATAAATAAAATAAATTCAAGAATTGAATTAAAAATGATTTAAACTTTGAAATTTAATATCTTTTAAACAGTAAGTCAGATTCAAAAACTTTATACATGAAAATTGATTAGAAAAATACAACGGATACAAATACGCTATATGTTTGTCTACCATCCCCTCTAACAAAATGAACATCGACATCCCCCCTCCAGGCCGTTTGTCGATAATCACCCGGAGCTGGTATTTCATCCCCGAATGAATTCCCGCTCCGAGCATAGAACCTTGTACTGCGTTAGAAAACCGATATCAATGCATATGTCATGTCATTATCTATTTGCATATGTTTGCTTTATATTTGCAGTCCTCCCCTTTATTCTCCGGTAGACCCCGCTTCTACCGCTGACTACACCGCCGCTGAGTACGACTACTACGTCGACGACCCTACCCCTACCATCGAGCTTCCAGGCAAGCAGACCCATTCTCTTCCCCAGATATCGCCTATATTTTCGTACTTTTCTTGCACTAGGCATTGCTTCTACTGCTACATTATAATCATATTCAATTGCATAGCCTGTTTTTGTCGCTCCTTGATGTACCTTCATATATCCTATGCTGCCTTATAAATGCATATTATTCAGCAGTGGGCCCTGCGCATTGTTAGTCAGATAGGATTAGATAGAGGTACGGGATCACTCGGGGAGTGATCACGCATACAATATATTACAATTGCTACAGGTACGATACAATGCAGACACCGCCAAAGGCCCCTACCTCGGCTCTGCCGAGCCACATCAAGTGTGAGCTATCGAGGAGTGATCCTTGTACTCCACTCGTTGATGAGTCTGTATAGCCGCCCTAGGTTCCCGAACGCTGATTGTCCTTAAAGGTAAGGAGTCGGGTGACCCAACGGTGCCCGCGCAGGGAATCGTATCGGACCAACAGGACAGGTGTATTCCACCGGTGTACGGCGGGCCTTGTACTTGCTCGATGGCCGAGAGATACTCTGTTGTACGACAGTCGAGCTCTTCCAAGAGCAAACGCGAAACAAGGTAAGGAGACGGTTTACCTTGTTGGTAGCCGCACGAGTTGGTGGGACGACAGAGCAGGCGGCCACTGGCTCTAGTAATGGGGGTGGACCTGTGTAACATCCTCACTGTCATGTAAAAGTAATCACTACAGTGATCCTATTGTTAATGCTAATCACTATTAACAATCATGCTTGGATCAATTTTTAATCAAAACAATTTCAAATTCCATTTTGATTGCTATTAAAAATAAGTGGAAATAAAACATTGCCCAAATATTTTGAAACCAATTTTGTAAAATCCCTAAAAACCAGTGGACCATGATAAACCTGCAATGGGCATTTATTGCAATGTCTAAATAGTGCAAACAAATAATAACAGTGCTAGAATATCACCTTTTAACAATTGCATATTAACAAGAATTACCAAAAGAGTTTATAAAACCCCCCAACTTTTTGAGGCACTCTAGTTATGTGCAATTCTAATTATGGAACAAGTCCCATATTTACAAAAATGCTAGAGCAACAAAAAGAAATACAAACAGAAAAAGAAAGAAGAAAGAAAAGAAATAAAAGAATAAAAGGTTTCCAGCCCAGTACAGTGAGTCCACAGTTTGGCCCAGCACCCCCCACCAGCCCACTTGTCCCACCCCGGCGTCATCTCCCTCCCTTGTTCATCCTCCCTTGCGTGGTGTCATGGCAGCATGTGTTCGATGGATCGAACCGCGCGATGCTCGACAACAAGCTCCTATAGTGCCCTCGGCTAGGTTAAGTGCATCCTCGTGCCCCCCATCGACGAAACCCTAACCCTAAGCCCCTCTCCCTCACCTCTTCCTCTATGGGGAAAAGATCCCGAGGGCAGACGTCGCCGCCGTCGCGCTCCCATGCGTCCAGTGGACTCCTCCCGCCTCCCCGTCGTGTCCATCGTGTGCGCCGGCGTCGTCTACGTCATCTCACAAGAGGAATCGAGGACTAGAGCCCAGAGTGGAGCGCACGCCGTCATTCCCCTTCTTCCACGCCGGCGGCGAACTTCTCAAATTCCGGCTGCCCGTACCTTCCCCAAGCGAATGTAGCACACCTGCAGGTTCCTGGTGAGCTTCTCGACTGTCTCCAACTCCTCTCAGCCCTCCCCTCTCGCCGTACTCTCCATTGCTATGGGATCCGACCTCTGTGCCGCCATGGGCGTCCGTGTGCTCACTCCCGGGTGCCCCAGCTCACGCCGCGCATCACCGACGTGCTCCCCGTGAGTCGTAGACCACGTTAGGGTGACTTGCACGCGCTCGATAGCCTTGTAGCTGCGATTCCGGCGAGGTCCGTGCGCAACCGCCGCTCAATGTCGACGCCGCCGTCGATTCTGGCACCTCCGGCCACGCCTCCACCACCTATCGACGCGGCTTGCACCCATCTTTTGATTGCGCCATCCCACGCTTTCTCCCGTGCTCTGGAACGACCGCACGGTCAAGCTCGCCGCCGGCCATCGTCGCCGGGGACCCCTGTGCCACTGATCGGTGGGCCCCACTCGTCAGGAGCTTAATTAATGGCTAAACACCCACTGACATGTGGGCCCTGCCCCACTTAACTATCTGATTAATTAAAATACATGTTAATTAAACATATGTGTCTATGACACCTGGGCCCCAGCTGTCAGTATTTAAAAATATTTATTTATAAAATGTGTGAGTCAATGACATGTGGGTCCTGGCTCTGTTTTAATTTAATAAAATGAATTATTAAAATGTGAGGCTGACTAGTGGGACCCGATGTTTAGGTTTGACTGGTCAAACCCCTGTTCTGGATAATGTTGCATTTTATAAATAAAATAATCCAAAAAAATGATTTAAATTGAATTAAACTTTGAATTTGAATATCTAAACCGTAAGTCAGATTCAAAAACTTTATACATCAAAATTGATCAGAAAAATATAACGAATACGGATACGCTATCCATATACCAACCACACCCCCCTAACACAACGAACATCGACATCCCACCCTCCGGGCCGTCTGTCGATGATCACCCGGAGCCGGTATTTCATCCCCGGATGAATTCCTGCTCCGAGCATAACACATTGTACTGCGTTAGAACACCGTTAACATTTCATATTTTATGTCATGCATCTGTTTGTTATGTTTGCTTTGTATTTACTGTTTCTCCCCCCCCCCCCCTTAATCTCCGGTAGACCCCACCGCTGCCGCCGTCTACACCGCTGCTGGGTACGGCTACTTCATCGACGACCCTACCCCTAACCGCAAGCTTCCAGGCAAGCAGAGCCATTCTCTTTCCCAGATATCGCCTACCTTTCCGTACTTTCTTGCACTAGGAATGTTTACTGTTGCTGCTACGTTACAATCCTATTCAATTGCATAGCCTGATTTTGTCGCCCCTTGTTGTACCTTCCTTATCCTATGCTGCCTGCTATATCTATATATTATATTTAGCAGTGAGCCCTGCGCATTGTTAGCTAGGATTAGATAGCGGGCCATGGCCACTCAGGGGAGTGACGCGGATACAAAATATATACAACTGCAACAGGTACGGTTCAATGCAGACACCCTAGGGAACCTACAACGGCGAGACTCTGCCGAGTCGCTTCGAGTTTGACTTACGAGTGGACTGACTCGTAATTCACTCTCGTCGGCTCAGTAGCGTAGTATCATTGGGATGATACGAGGGTATTCCTCTTTAGTTCATTTCGCTGGTGTCTCGGCACCACCGGGGTGATACGAGAATATTCCTCTTTAGTTCATTCCGCTGATGTCTCTGTCGAACCTCCTTAAGTGTGCCATCGAGGGTGATTCCTCCTGGTTTCACTTAATGGTAGGCACTCGAATCAACTGGTGTCCTTAAAGGTAAGAGTCGGGCGACCCAACGGTGCCCGCGGGCGGTATATTGTCGGGAGCGACAGGGAGGGTAGGACCGACGTTACTGGCGTGCTTGGCCCCTGCTCGTATCTCGCGAGAGTTACCAAACCACGAAAATTCGAGCTCTACCAAGGGCACACGCGAGACAAGGTAAGGAGACGGTTCACCTTGTTGGTAACTGCACGCTTTGAAGGGACGACAGGGAAGGCTCCGATGTTACTGGTGGGCCTTGTTGATGTTCGTTGTCCGTTGGGTTGTTAGTCAGACAGCGATAATGGTTGTCTGCGAGATAATACTAAAATGCTAAATGGTTCGACGGATGACTTGAGAAGCTCGTTGGTCTGTACGCACTACCTTAACGTGGGATAAGGAGTTATGGGCTCCCCTGCGTCGTAGTTTGTCTGAAAGCTCTTCAGACGTCAGCAGTACCACGGGCTGATAGCTGGGAAGCGGTGTTGTCTTCTTTGCTGCAGCAGGTGTGTTTGGATTTTCTTTTGCTTCACCGGCCAGTCTCGTACCGTGCAGGAGCGTGTCAGGGTGAGGGGCCTAGACCCCTGAGTGCATAGGATATAGTCCGGCGGATGGCCTCTCTGCTGAGCCTAGGATGGGCTGCGCCGTGTCGGATAGCTTTGGTGGAGCGTTCCCTAACAAGGTTCCTGCCACCCTGGAGATCCGAGCGTGCAGGCTGAACAGTAGTGCACCCCTGCAGCGAGTTTAATCTATTCGAATAGCCGTGTCCAAGGTAACAGGACGCTTTATGCTGAAGTTGTATCTTACCACTACAAACTACTACTATTAAACTGTTGGTTCCTGGTTTTCTTCCTCGCAGGGGAGTCGAGGAGGGGAACTCGGAGGCATTATTATTATCAATTATTACAACTTACTATTATACAATGTTGCAGCAACTTCTGCTTCATTGTTACTTTATACTTTATATAAACTATTGGATGTTTCTCTTATCATGCTGCAAGACACGTCAGAAGATGCTAGTCTTAGATAGGCCTAGCTTCTTACCCTTATTCTAATTTCTACCTTGCAGTCCACTATATACAGCCTCCCCTTTCCATTTGATACAAATGCATAAATGCTTAGTAGCGGAAGTAAGACTCGCGGGTATACTAGATACTCACCCTTGCTTTATTTCCCCCTTTATATTTTTCCTGATCGGCCGCTGCATTCAACGTTGGAGCCCAGGAGCAGGAGTACCCCGGAGGCGCCTACTACTACGTCGAGCACCCCTTTGACCAGGACCAGGAGTAGTTTCGGAGGATCCTAGGCAGGAGGCCTTGCCTTTTCGATCTGTATCTCTGATGTTATTTGTGCTAGCCTTCTTAAGGCAAAACTTGACTAACTATGTCTGTACTCAGATATTATGGCTTGTATAACTTATGTATTCGGGTCCGTGTGACCCCCCTCATCTTGTAACATATTGGCTTATCCTTTTTTGTTTAGTGTTGTGTTGTGATATTCTCACCGTGGCAACCTAATCTCAGCCGTGTACCCTGCGTGTATGATTACTGTACATGGATTGATTTTGGGGGCATCACAACCTGGCTGCTGTCGTTCTCCGCGACTCACCCGAATAGGGGAAACAATAACGGTTGTCCCGATAGAAAATAATAAAATGCTTAATGGGTCAGGTGGATGAATTGAGTGGGTCGACGTGCCCTATACGCACTACCTCCACGTGGGATTATGTTGTGGGCCCTCTGCGTTGTAGCCTCGTTCGATGGCTCTTCAGACGTCAGCAGTACTGCGGGCTGATTGTCGGGCTTGGACCTCCTACTCCAGTAGTGGGAGGTGGGTCTGCTTCACCGGCTAGTCACGTACCGTGCAGGAGTACAAAGGGCAGGGGTCCAAAGTCCCTTTGTGCTTAGGATTTAATTGTAACAGCCCGGGATTTCCACCCAAATTAAAAAAATTGTTTGTTGCGTTGCTGTGATGATTGCCTGTATTGTTTGCGGTGTTTGCTTCGCCGAATTAGTAATCGTTAAATATTCCCCCTATTTCTCGTATCGGATGCGAGACCGACCCTTTTCCACCATGGCACATGACCTTTGCGACATCGGGTTTCACCCGAGCACCGTCGCAACCGGCACAAGACCAGCCACCGCAACCGGAACGAAAAGCCCATTTATTTAATAAACGGATTAATTTATTGGGCACCAGAAAATGTTCTCAGAACGGTATAGAAGTGGGGTGGGACTGACGGGCTCGCCGCGCTGAGCGCGTGGTTCAAGATTTCGTCCGAATCGGAGGTCGTATGCACTCCCGACGGTCAGAAATGTGGAGTACCGGACGCGAGAGAGAAAACCCGAGGGATTTTTCGAAAAACCTGCCATGGAGGCCAGCCTATATAAAGACCCCCACTCTCTCCTAGACCTTCTAGGGTTTCCCTCTGGAAAAATAGCAGCCACCCCCTGATCTATCTCATATCTGCCCCTCTAGTCCAAATTCCACCTGAAACCCTAGCCCAGGCAAACTAGAGCCGTCAGATCCTCAAATCAACGCTCCCGGAGGCTCCACGTCGCACCCTTCATAGACAGACCCGATTTGGGTCCCGCAGGGCCCTCCTCAGCCCGCTCAGGCCCGTATCTCGCCGCCACCAGCCGGACTCCTCCTCCCGCACCGAGCCATCCCGCCGCCGCCGTTGCTTCAACCGGCGAGCCGTCGCGTCGCCGGCGTCGACCAGCAGGCTGCCCCGCGCCATTCCTTCTCCTCCCTTTCTCTCCTCTTCTCCTGAACTCATCTCCCTCTTCCCCAGAGCCGCAGCACCCCGCCGCAGTGTCCATGACCACCCCGGCCTCGACCTCGGCCACCACCCCTTGGAGCTCGCCGTCGCTGGACCTTGGACGCTCGATCTGCGCCGCCAGCACCCTCAACGGTCAGATCCGCGCGAAGGCCGGTTGGATCTACCTCCCTGCGTTTTTCCTTGCCTCCAAGCCTCGCCGGGGGCCGCCGCGAGCCGCCCCAACCACCGTTGTCGACCTTCCCGTCGAGCGGGAGCTCGTCCAGCCTGGGAGAGGCGTCCCGTCGGCCGACTGAGCCTCCCCCAGTGCGTGGGACGGCGCGCCCCTGGTGTTGGGAATGTGTCCTAGAGGCAAATAAAATATGTTTTATCGAGCATACTCCATTAGTTCATAATACGTTTGATACTATGCTATAACTGTATTAAGCGGAAACATTAATACAGGTGTGGTATACAAACAACCAGGTCCCTAGTAAACCCTAGTATACTAGTCCATTGGGCGATTGATGATCAAGGTTTCCTGATCATGAGACAATGGCGTCTGTTGACAATGGAGTCGTATCATTGGATAATGATATGATGGACATACACCCACCAGAAGTTTTGCGATGTGATCAAGTCACATAGTTCGACATTGCGATAACTATAACGTAGTGACCAGATCCTTTGACCGTAATGATCATACGTAATTGTCATCTATGAGGAGACTTTGATTTGTATCCCACCGCCTGACTGAAATATGCTTTCCATAACGGTGCACTTTGGGTATTCCGAAATAGATGGTTGATGACTATGCAAATAGATCAAAGCGGGATTTGTCCATCTGTGTGACGGATAGGTACTCTGGGCCCACTCGGTGATATTGCATCATAAAGTTTGCAAACATGTGACTAGGTCACGGAGTTGTAATATCACGGGAACGAGTAAACTTGTTTGTTGAGAACGAGGACGAACTAGGTATATTGGATACCGATGATCAAACCTCGGACAAGAAAAGTACCACAGGACAAAGGGAACAGGCACACGGTTAACGGATCCAACAGCGATTGAAGTTCAATCGATGGAAGCGCAGGGGCTATCAAGGATTGTAACCAGGTCCAATTGATTAGTCATTGATCAATGAGAATTGTCTCGATCATGTCTGTTGTTTCCCGGACCGTAGGGTCTTACACTTAAGGGTACTCGACGCAGTAAGGATTGATTCGGGATCACCGGAGAAATTAGAGAGAACACCGGAATAGTTCCGATGAAGGCCGGAAGTTGTTCCGGGTATTTTGAAAGGTTCAAAATAAATTTAATAATGTTTAATATATGTTTTATTACTTAATTATCTGAATTAAATATTAAAATGTATTTAAATATAATTAAAAATGGAAGAAAAGGCATATGGGCCTCATAGGGCCCATTAGGGGGAGAGGGAGTCCTCCCCCCATGGGCCATGGCGCCATGAGGGGGCCCACCCCCTAGGGCTGCGCCAAACCCCCCCTCCCTTGGGATTAGTCCCACCCCGGAAGTGGAGGGGGGATGGCACCCCTCCTTAGCCTATATAAGGAGGGGTAGGGTGCCCTTTTTTCTTCATACAAATTGATTTGAGACAAGTTTCTCTAATCTCTCTCTCCCTCCTTTCTCCTTCCTCGAGTGGACTCCCCTTGTTTGGAGTCTACACTTGGTTGGGGATTTCTCCACTATACGCACGCCGTCGTGCTGCTGGAATCGGGATCCGAATCCATCTTCTTTCCGCTGCTCTACTGGTTCGGAGCCCGGAGGGACGTCGGGTATACTGTATGTGTATAATCCCGCGAGGCACTACACTTGTGGTGCTACTTCATCGTCGTGGCCGTATCGCGAGGTCTTCATCAACAAAGTTCCAACGGGGACGTAATCCCGTCATCGGTCTACAAGGATCGGGTGGCTACAGGAGTCATCGTGGATCTGCGCGGCATCGGGGATTTCTGGTACGACTACACCAACCACGTTCATGCGGGAACGTTTCCCGCTTAACGGACTACATACTGGTATGTGATCTATTTCTGTCCGTTACTTGCATCGCCGTAGCATAGGTCTTGGGTATGGGTCTCGTAGGTTATGAAAAAATTGTGTTTTCTGCCCCGAACCCCAACAGTGGTATCATGAGCAAGGCTATGCGTAGATGTATTGTACGGATAGAACACATCTTGTATGTGGGAATCAATTCTCCAATTGTTACCCTCTCACGTGTACTCATTTAGCATTGCGGCAATGTTTGATGAAGCGGCCCCCGACGGACCTTACGCGTTTACGCGAGACTGGTTCCACGCTTGACATATGGCTTGTACCATATAAAGTGGCCGGGGGGTGTCTATCTCTCTGCATTAGCGATGCGAAGATGTTTGCAACGGAGGGCCCCGACAGGGGTGTAATAGAGACAATTGTGGATTGGTGTTGTGGCTTGTTTTCGCAGGATAGAAAGCGGTTCTTTTCTCGAAACCCCTAGCAGCCACGTAAAACTTGCAAAAGATAAAGTAGAAAGGCGTTTTCAACTGTAATTTGCATGTCGGGGGGAATCATAGCATGTATGATTTATACTATTGCATCCTGTTTTGCTAATATGTTAGATATACGACGGTAGCATAATAGGACGATCCCTCACTAAAACCAACATAGTGTCCTTACCCTAGTGAGCACCACCTGGAAAGTTCTACATTATGGAGGCACCACGTGTCACACGTGTGTCAAACATTTTTTCGTTCACATGAGGTGGGTGTAGCAAGCCTGGCATATGTATATGATATGGCCTTGCATGACACAGCAACAAATCACATAGGGTGTGGTGGCGAGCCTGGCATATGTATATGATATGGCCTCGGGACACAAGAGACCGAAAGGTCGAGCATGAGTCACATGGATGATGTGATTGGCATGATGGCCTACCTTGAACAACATACTGATGGTCGTGACGATCGGGGGAGGTATGGTGTTCAAGGATTGTGTAATCACTTAGAATAAACTATGAGGGATGTTTGTCTGAGTGGGAGTTCCAGAATTTTTTTTGAAACATGAACTCCATATTATGAACTTAATCTTCATGTCTTAGCAAATATCATTGTAGATAACGTCATACCAATGTTTAGAACTATGGCTCTTTTAGTGTGATAGAACTTAAGGTAAATGGGTCTTACTTCATTGATGTGTACCAACACCATTAGAGACATACTCATTAGTAATGATTTGCTAAACATAATACGAAGAACTGCTAGGAGATACACCTGACAACTCCGTAATCAAGGAAGATGATGATGAGTATCGCACTCACCGTCACTTATGAATGACTGTCCAATACACCATAATTCATTCTATGGAATCTGAATTGTGAATGCATGTTAACCAACACGTATGACGTGCTAGGTGAACTTGAAAGCACTTGGTCACAAATCAGAGTAATGGAATATGAGTATATGGACGGGGTTTCTTTCAACTATGGTGGAAGGAACAACCTGCTGAGAAAGTCACTTGGAAAATGTATAAGATACATGGAACACCTTGTGTATAACTTGGACTACTGAATGACTGGTTACTTTGCGATAACTGGGGAGTTGCATCCGCTTCCTCCCAGTTACAAAGACCATGTCTAGACTATGTCATGAAGGAGAATCGTTCACCTGTCATGAGGTCATGGTTAAAGTCAAGAACTTTAAGAGTAGAACCAATGCAGGAATGGTCATTGACGGAGAAGGTATATTTGATATACGAGTTATAAATGTCTTTCCCACAAAACACTAATTGCGGTTGATTAAGTATTCGATGCTTGAACTTACTGCTTGAGAGTGACTTGGAAGGGATGAGGTGACAATGTGTGCTGACGGCAATCAAGATAGTTGATGGTCGACAACACTCTCCCTCTAGATCTATCAATTGATTAATATATGAATAAATTTTATGATCGTTTGAACGAGGACTTTATTAGTGTGTCTTGCATCTCGCGAAGACAAATTATTCATATTAGTGAGAAACAAGTCAGTTGTTCTCCTTTTATGAATGATATCTCTTATGGTCACATTACGATTATGAATGAGTTATTCTTATATTGATAGTTGTTTGATCATTTATAAGAAACATTGTAAAGCCAAGAAATATCCAGGCTTGATAATGACACTACAGTTTAAGTCATGAATGGTATGATGATGTCTTAAGATACTTGATCTCTCGACACATACAAACCATGCCTTTTAGGTGAGATGACTAAAACCTCGCATTCTGGTAAACGGAATGTGTACTGATTGTTGAGTATCATACATTGTGATGTATCGTATGTCAGCATGTGGTGAATTTCATTATTTCGTGAACTTCGTATGTGGACATAGATGAATATTTGTATTCACTAATGAAACATGAGTCTGAAATAATTTGATATGATCAAAAGGGATTTCAGAGTAAAGATGGATATTAAATTAACAAGAAAGACAAGTCTCTACGATTTGATCAAAGTGACAAATGTTTTGAGTTAGTCTTGGGCATAAAGACTTGTGTGAAAGTTGTTCGACAAATTGCAATGTCTTGAGACACTACAATATGATTGACATGCCTGAACATTATGATCATATTCTACCGAAAAGTGTATGGTCTAAGTTATCTCTTACCAAGTTACGTTATTATTGTTTAGAGTTAATAAATTAATATGCAAACACTCACTTCAGCATAGGGAACCACCTGAGTTCGTGGAAACCAACACTATATATGTCATGGTGTGTTGTGGTTTCTAGGAAGCTTGATTTATGTAAGATAAATTATCTTTGTAGTGTATCCTTAGACAACTATGGATGCATCTTCCACAACTAGAACCAAAAGGAGCAAAACTTGTATTGCTATGTTTGGTGTTTGTCAAGATCTGTTCTTGATAAATGTGGTAATGGAAGAAAAGTGAAAGTTCAACCAAGGTAATTGACCTTGCCTCCAAATGTCAGAGTAGTGCAACGGAATATGTTCTGGAAGCAAATCTCTACAATAAGAGGAAAAACTAATGATAATGATCATGCTCTTCTGATGGGAGCTTTTACTGAGAAAGGTAGGATTCAAGAATATATATTTGTCCCTGGTGCAAAATGATATTCATGATTCACTTGTCATGTTAATGGAACAAGACATTCCTACGAACTACAAAGAAGCGATGGTGGACCTAAGTACGAGATATGACTATGAGTCATGAAATCCTATGTTGAGTTACATTTAAGATTGCTTGAATCTTATCAAGTAAGGAGGTTACTTGATATTCACAATAACTTCAGAGTTATAAGGAATAAATGTGAAAGGGACGTCAAGATTGGTTTGTCACAAAGATTGTTTCTGACAAATTCAATGGGTTGACTACAATGTGTAGCAATGCTTGAGTCAAAGGGATATTCACTACGATTGATCCAGGATTGTTATCAATACCGTGACTTCCTCAAATCCTGTATTTGAAGAAGTGTTGTAATTGGTACAACAAGAAGGTTTTGGAAAAACATATGGATACTCATTTTGATGGATAATCAAAGGATTTTGGACTTAACCAAAATATCGAGGAAACATGCATTTGCATGAAACTGAGTGGGAGCTGAATAGTTTCTTGAAACTTAATATGTAGATGACATATTTTGAGTGGGAGCTATGGGAGTATTATCCTAGACTTATATGTAAATGAAATATTTGAGTAGGAGCCATGTGGTTAGTATCCTGAACTTAATATGTGTCTGACATATCTAAGTGGGAGCCATGTGGATGTTATCCTTGTCTTATATGTGGCCGACATATTTGAGTGGGAGCAATATGAGTGTTATCCTATAACTTAATATGTACATGACATATTTGAGTGGGAGCATGATAACATTCTCATATATGGATAACATATTATGAATGGTGCAGTTGGTGCTAATGATTATTTGAATCTTTCATAAATGAAGATGAATAAGTATTAAGCATTGAAGATCTATTAAGATAGATATGTGTTTAATAACATTGAGTCGTAATACTTTCCTGGATAAGATTCTGAAGGAGTTCGGAATGGGATAAGTCAAGAAGTGGTCCTTACTTGTATATCCAAGAGAAGTGTTGAGTTAATCTCAGTACAACAACAATGGTTAATGGTTAATGAAAGAAATGGATGTGTTGGATCCTCTATGCCTTTTCCATAGGTTCTTTCATATAAAACCAGAGTTATGTACTCGACGTAATGTGACCCAAGTTCTTAGTAGTAAGAACATGTTGTGATATGATTTATGAGTAAATCATTGAACAAAGAGTTAAGTTTATCCTTCAATGTCTGAAAAGAACTGAGGATACATCTCAAATTTGTAAAGGATAGTGGACTTGACCATAAATGTTATGCTGGTTCAAGTTTTGACACTAACCTAGAAAATTGAGATATCATACTAATGAATGCCTAAGTTGAAAGAAACATGGTTAGACATCAAAGTTGCATACAATGCACTAAAGATTGAATCTACATTGAGGTGGCTGCTTTAGAAGTAGCAGAAGTTATATTATGGCTTAAGAAGTTCGACTTCTGATTGAGTGAGTTTCAAGTGTGCATGACTATGGGAAAGTCCGCGTGACCCACCGGATGTCATTGCTATGACACAGCAAACGAAGTCTCACTTCACCGCAAAATATATATACCTCATCATTATAGTGGATAATGAAGGAATGTCAAATTAGGTGACATTATGATTTGAAAAAGGACATACGATTCTGAATGGTACCCAGACCGTTGATACAACCTCTTCCATGGGCAAGCATCATCAATAAGGAGTTATGATCCAGAGAAAATGCAACTAGATTATTTGTACTCTAGTGCAAGTGGGAGACTGTTGGGAATGTGCCCTAGAGGCAAATAAAATATGTTTTATCGAGCATATTCCATTAGTTCATAATACGTTTGATACTATGCTATAACTATATTAAGCGGAAACATTAATACAGGTGTGGTATACAAACAACCAGGTCCCTAGTAAACCCTAGTATATTAGTCCATTGGGCGATTGATGATCAAGGTTTCCTGATCATGAGACAATGACGTCTGTTGACAATGGAGTCGTATCATTGGATAATGATATGATGGACATACACCCACCAGAAGTTTTGCGATGTGATCAAGTCACATAGTTCGACATTGCGATAACTATAACGTAGTGACCAGATCCTTTGACCGTAATGATCAAACGTAATTGTCATCTATGAGGAGACTTTGATTTGTATCCCACCGCCTGACTGAAATATGCTGGCCATAACGGTGCACTTTGGGTATTCCGAAATAGATGGTTGATGAGTATGCAAATAGATCAAAGCGGGATTTGTCCATCCGTGTGACGGATAGGTACTCTGGGCCCACTCGGTGATATTGTAGGAGATATGCCCTAGAGGCAGTAATAACAGTTATTTTGTATCTCCGAGTTTGTAATGAATGTTTATGTTCCATGCTATAACTGCAATGATTCTCGAGTCTGCAATATCCACGAGGCTCGGAGGGAAACTCATGTGCACGTGTGGTATAATAAACAGTAAAATGTATTCCTAGTCATGCCTCTAAGACTGGCTCATGTATTGCATGATGATCCTGTTTTCCTGATCATGGGCATGTCTATGCCGGCAATGTTGAGGGCACAATGTTAGAAGAACATTTGTGTTGAATCGACCCGAATTGATGTTATGCTATGAGATACATTCGTCACAAGTTAATGGTTAATAACACAGAGAAAGTTGTGCGTTTGCATAATTCCTTAGACCATGAGAGTATCGAGTTCCTTCGTACTTGCTTCGTGAACTTTGGGGTTTTGTTAAACGTCATCTGTAAAAGGGTGGCTATTACGGCAGCTTGCGGGTTCACGGAAAAGTATGACAAGGAACTAGGTAGCTCGAGATTGGGATTTGCTCCTCCGTCGTTGGAGAGATATTCTTAGGGCCCTCTCGGTGTTACGGTATCCACCATCGTCTGGCCAGACACAGTGTGATTTGATCACAGGGATGCCGGAACGCGGGAACGAGAAAAGAGAACAATACCAGGAACGAGGTAACTGGCATAGTGGACAAGTTGTTGATTCACGGGGATGCCAATAAGTCTCACCTCGGGTATTTGTAATATATCGCGAAGCAACAGGAATAGCACACAACAACTAAAGGTTCACTCGAATAATTCTTCGTATGGGTATAGGGATCAATATGGATGTCCTCGGTTCCGCTATTGATCATTGATCGGAAAGTGTTCTGGTCATGTCTATACTTCATCGAACCTACAGGGTCACACGCTTAAGGGTCATCTATCTGTTGAATACTAGACAGGGAGTCTGAGATAAAGTCACCGGAAAGGTTTCGGAGACGGCGGAAAAGTTCCGAGAGAGAAAACCGAAAAGTTGTTTCGGGGTAAACCACTAAGCCGAAAAGGTTTCGGAGAGCACCTGGTAATTTTGGAGAGTGCCAGAATTGTTCTGGTAACTTCTGGAATTTTTCTGGAGAAAAGATTAAAATATTTTTTTCGGAAATATTTCGGAGCTGCCGGAAATGTTCCGGAGCTGCCGGAAATGCTTAGGTTGCTTTTCGCAGATGAAAATCACTAATCTGGAATTGTTTCGGAACGCGCCGAAAATCATTTTGGTGGGTGTTGGAATTATTCTAAGACCCACAAAAATATTTTCGGATTTTTCGGACGCGAAAAAGTGGTGTCATGAATAGTAAAAAGTACTACTTGAGATATTTTTGGAAAGCCTTCTAGAAGGACTTGGGAGCCAAGAAAGCCCCCTTGGGTTTCCTATAAATAGAGGTGTGAGGGCAGCCCCATATCCTTGATCCAAGCTCTCACTTGAGTTCTCATCACATGCCATGCAATTATCTGGCTTCTTCTCTCCCTCACACGAAAGAGTTTCGTAGAGCCGAAAGGCTGTCTGGGTTCCGGCAGGAACTAGTTCTGGACGGCGAAGCCCTGCTGGATAGCTGACACCGTATGTGTGCAACTTGGTAGAGAGGTCGTTGTTTCGATCTTAGTTCGAGTGTGCCTCCCGAAGGGCTGTCCGAGTTACAGATCGAGTTTCGAGGGTCCTCCCGAAGGGCTGTCCGAGTTACAGATCGAGTTTCGAGGGTCCTCCCGAAGGGCTGTCCGTGACATCGTCCGAGGGACTGTCCGACCGCCTCCCGGAGCGCTGTTCGTGGGGCACACGAGGGAATACATTCTCGCGGTTGGGAGGTTGTAAATCCTAGCTGCGGGGATCTGCACCGACGATCTTCATCGACTCTACTTCCCGCTGCGCTACGAGTCGGTAACGATCAGATCAAAACCTTGTATGCGTCTCCATAGTGGTCCTGGGCGTGCTCGCTATACCGAAAATTTTTGTTTTCTGTTGCGTTCCCCTACAGTGGTATCAGAGCCGTGCTATGCGTAGATGCATGTTATGATCTAGAATACATGGAGATGTATGGGTATTGCATAATATAATTTTGGAGTAGATCAGATCTATTGCTGAAAATTATTTATGCGGGTGGCAGATGAAATCTGTTACCCGATATTCTTGTTGCTTCCCTAGAATTTGCGTATTTCTGATCTCGAGACAGCATGGTGGAATTTTACAAAGTTCTGGCAATCCGCGATCCTGTTTGATCAACGAAGTGCTATCAGTTCTTTGGGTTCCGCCATAGTCAAAAGAAAGATGAAATTCGCAGACTAAAGGGCAATGCCGATATGATCTGCACGGGGATCACGCGTATGACGAAGTTCAGTATGGGGTTCGAGATTTTATTATCTCGTGCTTCATACACCCCGCAATGTTAATCTAGTGACTTGAATAATCATACTTGATGATAAAACGTTGGTAGTTGCGGTTTAAGTCAAAACCTTAGAAGCCACGTAAAATAAAATTTTGCGTAAACCGGTTTAGAGGCGTCTAACTTGTTTTTGCAGGATGTGCATGTGATGTGGTATAGCAAAGCTCATATTAATTCGATTATGTATGAGATGACTATATAATGTAAATTTATTAACATGACCTGCGTGTCATGATTCGGCATGATGGCTGGAGCCATATGATTGTCACTTTAATGACCTGCGTGTCAACCTTAGGTAATGCACTTATTCATTTGCTATAAAGATAGCAATATTATTTGGTGCATCGACAAGGTGGTGGCAATCTTCGCGAAGGTGAACTCCGACGCAAATGCCAAAGACGAAGAAATACTTGACTTCTCCGTCAGAAGGGGCTATACCATATCATGCTATTATGAATTGCATGGGATGTTTATCCCTTATGTTGCACCCTTCTTGATTGCGCGGTAGTCGCTTTTTATTAGGGTGATCTCTCACTTAAAATATCAAGTAGTTAGTGTTCTCCCAAGTGTAGCGCCGTCACAGCATCTATACTCTCGGGGTGCGCCATGGATGCATGGGTACGAACGATTGGAGAAATGTAAGGCGGGTGAGGTCAGACCTCGCAGCAGGATCACTTGGTTGTCTTGACGTTCATGGCAGGATCGTCCTGAGCTCGGAACACACGCATCGAAAGATGAACAAGAGTCACATAGAGATGTGATCGGCAAGTTGGCCTACCAAATCAAAATCCTCGTCATGAGATGATGATTCTATGGCGTTGTATTGATATTTGGATCTTGAATCACTCATAATAAATTTTGAGAGATATTGATTTAAGTGGGAGCACACTTTAGAATAAAATTGTTTATTCACTAGTGCAAAAATCATTATGAACAAAGTCTAAGTGAAACTTGTGTTTACCGTTGTAGATCAAATGGCTCGCAACACCGCTTTCAACTTGGGGCCATTGTTAGAGAAAGAAAAGTTAGCTGCGACTGGAAACAACTATGCGGACTGGGTCCGTAACCTGAGGATTGTCCTCAGGAGCGCTAAGAAAATCTATGTGCTTGAAAAAGCTCTTCCAGCTAAACCGGCGGCAGGTGCCTCGGAAGATGAACAAAATGTCTGGGCCACTCAGGATGATGATCACAACGCAGTACAGTGCCTCATGCTAGCTTGCATGAGTCCAGAGCTCCAAAAACGTTTTGAATTCCATAAACCCCGTGATATGATCCGGGAATTGGATGCTCTGTACAAGGAAACCGCAAGGTCTGAACGTTTTGATATCATGAATATCTTGATGAATTTAAAGATGGCTGAGGGCGGTTCAGTTGGCGAACACATAGTCAAAATGATTGGCTATGCTGAAAGGCTTAAAACCCTGGAATTTCCAATTCCAGCATCCCATATGATGGACATGATGCTTTCTTCACTCCCCCCGTCTTACAACGGTTTTGTCATGAATTACAACATGAGTGGGATGGAGAAAACACCAGAAGAGGTGCTCGCCATGCTGAAAACTGTGGAAGAAGGACTGCGGAAAAATCACAAGCAAGTGTTGCTTGTGAATAAAACCGCCAGTTTCAAAAAGAAAGGCAAGCCAAAGAAGGGCAAGGGTGCCGGTAAGACCGGCTCCCAAAGCAACTCTAAGGGCGGAGCCAAGAATGAAACTGAGTGCTTCTACTGCAAGGGCACAGGACACTGGAAGAGAAACTGCAAGAAGTATCTGGCCGATAAGAAGTCCGGGAAAACCGGAAAAGGTATAATTGTTATACAAGTTAATGTCATTGATGTTTTGCTTGCTAGCGAAAATTCTAAGTCTTGGGTATTTGATACCGGATCGGTTGCTCACATTTGCAACTCGATACAGGGACTGCAGAAGGTCCGCAAGCTAGCAAAGAATGAAGTCATGATGCGCGTCGGGAACGGCGCTGGGATCGCCGCTCAAGCCGTCGGCATTATGCCTCTACGTCTCCCTTCAGGATTTATCTTAGAGCTAAATAAATGTTATTTTGTTCCACTATTGTGTAGAAACATTATCTCTGGATCATGTTTAGTACACGATGGGTATTCGTACAAGTCTGAGAACAATGGTTGTTCACTTTATTGTAAGGATATGTTTTATGGATTTGCACCCATTGTTGGGGGCCTTTTCATACTAAATCTTGAATGTGAAAATGATGTCTTTAACATGAATGCTAAACGCCTTAAGAAGGTTGATACCACAACCACTTATTTGTGGCACTGTCGGCTTGGCCACATCGGAAAGAAACGCATGCAAAGACTCCAAAGAGATGGAGTTTTACCGTCCTTTGATTTTGAATCATTTGACACATGTGAAGCTTGTCTAATGGGAAAAATGACCAAGATGCCGTTCAAGGGTCATCCTGAACGGGCGGGTGAATTATTGGAAATAATACATAGTGATGTATGTGGTCCAATGAGCACAGCCGCACGGGGTGGGTATTTCTACTTCGTGACTTTTACTGATGATTTAAGTCGGTATGGCTACATCTACTTGATGAAGCATAAGTCAGAAACCTTTGAAAAGTTCAAGGAATTTCAGAATGAGGTAGAAAATCATCGTGACAAAAAGATTAAGTTTCTGCGGTCTGATCGCGGAGGCGAATACCTTAGTCATGAGTTTGGCCAACATCTAAGTGACCGTGGAATCGTTTCACAGCTTACGCCTCCCGGAACTCCACAGCGAAATGGAGTATCGGAAAGACGTAACCGAACCTTGTTAGACATGGTAAGGTCGATGATGTCTCTTACAGATCTGCCGATATCTTTTTGGGGTCACGCACTAGAAACTGCCGCTCACACACTAAACCGAGCACCGTCTAAGTCTGTTGAAACGACACCACATGAGATGTGGAATGGGAAGAAACCCAGTTTGTCGCACCTTAAAATTTGGGGATGTGAGGTACTTGTAAAACGTTTACAACCAACCAAACTCGATCCCAGATCAGACAAATGTAACTTTGTAGGTTATCCAAAAGAAACAATTGGGTATTCCTTCTACCTACCCTCCGAGCACAAAGTGTTTGTCGCTAAAAGCGGAGTCTTTCTTGAGAAAGAGTTTCTCGCCAAAGAAGTAAGTGGGAGGACAGTACAACTTAATGAGATTAGTGAATCTTCGGCGACCGTTGCTATGGCTAAAGAACCGGAAGTAATTCCGCAAATTATCCCTACAACCGAGCCGGAAGTTGTCGCATATAATGCAAAAACTTCAGACAATGTTGTAACTGAACCGCGTAGATCAGGTAGGGCTGTCCAGCCACCTGAGTGGTTTCATGATGAAATCTTCATTCTTGAAGACGATGAACCTGCGCACTACAAAGAAGCGATGGCGGGCCCCAGCTCAAGGGAATGGCACAGAGCCATGAAATCCGAGATGGAATCCATGTACGAAAACCAAGTTTGGAACTTGGAAGAACTTCCAGAAGGCGTAAAGCCCATTGGTTGTAAATGGATTTTCAAAAGAAAGACGGACGCGGATGGTAACATTACTATCCACAAAGCTAGACTTGTCGCGAAAGGGTTCACGCAAGTTCCAGGAGTGGACTACGACGAGACGTTCTCGCCAGTAGCTATGCTTAGGTCTGTACGGATATTACTAGCAATTGCTGCTTATTTCGACTATGAAATATGGCAGATGGACGTCAAAACGGCTTTCCTAAATGGAAACCTCAAAGAGGATGTATACATGATACAGCCAGAAGGTTTTGTCATTCATAAGGATGCTAAAAAGGTATGCAAGATTCAGAAAGCCATTTATGGTCTGAAGCAAGCATCAAGGAGCTGGAACATTCATTTTGATGAAGTAGTCAAACGGTTTGGCTTCATCAGGAATGACGAAGAATCTTGTGTTTACAAGAAGTTTAGTGGGAGCGCAAAAGCATTTCTAATCTTGTATGTGGATGACATATTGTTGATTGGAAATGATGTGAATTTCCTTAGCGAAATAAAAGACTCATTGAAAAGGAGTTTTTCAATGAAAGACTTAGGCGAAGCGGCATATGTATTGGGCATTAGGATCTATAGAGATAGATCAAGACGCCTAATAGCGCTTAGCCAAAGCACGTACATTGAAAAGGTGTTGAAAAGGTTCAACATGGAGAACTCCAAGAAAGGCCTACTCCCCATGTCACCTGGCACAGTGCTTTGCAAGAATCAGTGTCCTCGGACTCTCGATGAGCGAGTACAAATGAATGATGTTCCATATGCCTCGGCAGTTGGTTCTATTATGTATGCCATGCTATGTACAAGACCGGACGTTTCATATGCGCTAAGTGTTAGCAGCCGGTACCAAAGTGATCCAGGATTGGAACACTGGGCCGCAGTCAAGGGTATTCTTAAGTACCTCAAACGGACCAAGGATTTACTCCTTGTGTACGGAGGTGATGAAGAGCTCATTGTAAGTGGTTACACTGATGCAGGCTTCATGACTGACCCAGATGACTTCAAATCTCAATCAGGCTATGTTTTCATATTGAACGGCGGCGCAGTTGATTGGAAAAGTTCCAAACAAAAGACTGTGGCGGATTCTACGACAGAGGCGGAATATGTTGCTGCTTCAGAAGCCTCCAAAGAGGCGGTATGGATCAAGCAATTTCTTGAAGACCTTGGTGTGGTTCCAAGTGCTCTGGACCCGGTGGAGATCTATTGTGATAATAGTGGCGCCGTGGCTCAGGCAAGGGAGCCAAGTTCGCACCATAAGACAAGACATATTGAAGGCAAATATAAACTCATTCGACATCATGTCGAAGCGGGTTTAGTGAAAGTACGCAAAGTTCACACGGATCTGAACGTGTCAGACCCGATGACAAAGCCTCTACCACGAGCAAAGCATGAGCAGCACCGGATAGCCATTGGTGTTAGGGAAGCCATGTAACTGGATTATGACTCTAGTGCAAGTGGGAGTCTGTAGGAGATATGCCCTAGAGGCAGTAATAACAGTTATTTTGTATCTCCGAGTTTGTAATGAATGTTTATGTTCCATGCTATAACTGCAATGATTCTCGAGTCTGCAATATCCACGAGGCTCGGAGGGAAACTCATGTGCACGTGTGGTATAATAAACAGTAAAATGTATTCCTAGTCATGCCTCTAAGACTGGCTCATGTATTGCATGATGATCCTGTTTTCCTGATCATGGGCATGTCTATGCCGGCAATGTTGAGGGCACAATGTTAGAAGAACATTTGTGTTGAATCGACCCGAATTGATGTTATGCTATGAGATACATTCGTCACAAGTTAATGGTTAATAACACAGAGAAAGTTGTGCGTTTGCATAATTCCTTAGACCATGAGAGTATCGAGTTCCTTCGTACTTGCTTCGTGAACTTTGGGGTTTTGTTAAACGTCATCTGTAAAAGGGTGGCTATTACGGCAGCTTGCGGGTTCACGGAAAAGTATGACAAGGAACTAGGTAGCTCGAGATTGGGATTTGCTCCTCCGTCGTTGGAGAGATATTCTTAGGGCCCTCTCGGTGTTACGGTATCCACCATCGTCTGGCCAGACACAGTGTGATTTGATCACAGGGATGCCGGAACGCGGGAACGAGAAAAGAGAACAATACCAGGAACGAGGTAACTGGCATAGTGGACAAGTTGTTGATTCACGGGGATGCCAATAAGTCTCACCTCGGGTATTTGTAATATATCGCGAAGCAACAGGAATAGCACACAACAACTAAAGGTTCACTCGAATAATTCTTCGTATGGGTATAGGGATCAATATGGATGTCCTCGGTTCCGCTATTGATCATTGATCGGAAAGTGTTCTGGTCATGTCTATACTTCATCGAACCTACAGGGTCACACGCTTAAGGGTCATCTATCTGTTGAATACTAGACAGGGAGTCTGAGATAAAGTCACCGGAAAGGTTTCGGAGACGGCGGAAAAGTTCCGAGAGAGAAAACCGAAAAGTTGTTTCGGGGTAAACCACTAAGCCGAAAAGGTTTCGGAGAGCACCTGGTAATTTTGGAGAGTGCCAGAATTGTTCTGGTAACTTCTGGAATTTTTCTGGAGAAAAGATTAAAATATTTTTTTCGGAAATATTTCGGAGCTGCCGGAAATGTTCCGGAGCTGCCGGAAATGCTTAGGTTGCTTTTCGCAGATGAAAATCACTAATCTGGAATTGTTTCGGAACGCGCCGAAAATCATTTTGGTGGGTGTTGGAATTATTCTAAGACCCACAAAAATATTTTCGGATTTTTCGGACGCGAAAAAGTGGTGTCATGAATAGTAAAAAGTACTACTTGAGATATTTTTGGAAAGCCTTCTAGAAGGACTTGGGAGCCAAGAAAGCCCCCTTGGGTTTCCTATAAATAGAGGTGTGAGGGCAGCCCCATATCCTTGATCCAAGCTCTCACTTGAGTTCTCATCACATGCCATGCAATTATCTGGCTTCTTCTCTCCCTCACACGAAAGAGTTTCGTAGAGCCGAAAGGCTGTCTGGGTTCCGGCAGGAACTAGTTCTGGACGGCGAAGCCCTGCTGGATAGCTGACACCGTATGTGTGCAACTTGGTAGAGAGGTCGTTGTTTCGATCTTAGTTCGAGTGTGCCTCCCGAAGGGCTGTCCGAGTTACAGATCGAGTTTCGAGGGTCCTCCCGAAGGGCTGTCCGAGTTACAGATCGAGTTTCGAGGGTCCTCCCGAA
Source organism: Bromus sterilis (assembly GCA_950022295.1). Classification (NCBI taxonomy): domain Eukaryota; kingdom Viridiplantae; phylum Streptophyta; class Magnoliopsida; order Poales; family Poaceae; genus Bromus; species Bromus sterilis. Next base: position 237,089,085 of record OX465599.1, on the reverse strand, counting down.
GGGCTGTCCGTGACATCGTCCGAGGGACTGTCCGACCGCCTCCCGGAGCGCTGTTCGTGGGGCACACGAGGGAATACATTCTCGCGGTTGGGAGGTTGTAAATCCTAGCTGCGGGGATCTGCACCGACGATCTTCATCGACTCTACTTCCCGCTGCGCTACGAGTCGGTAACGATCAGATCAAAACCTTGTATGCGTCTCCATAGTGGTCCTGGGCGTGCTCGCTATACCGAAAATTTTTGTTTTCTGTTGCGTTCCCCTACAGATATTGCATCATAAAGTTTGCAAACGTGTGACTAGGTCACGGAGTTGTAATATCACGGGAACGAGTAAACTTGTTTGTTGAGAACGAGGACGAACTAGGTATATTGGATACCGATGATCAAACCTCGGACAAGCAAAGTACCACAGGACAAAGGGAACAGGCACACGGTTAACGGATCCAACAGCGATTGAAGTTCATTCGATGGAAGCACAGGGGCTATCAAGGATTGTAACCAGGTCCAATTGATTAGTCATTGATCAATGAGAATTGTCTCGATCATATCTGCTGTTTCCCGGACCGTAGGGTGTTACACTTAAGGGTACTCGACGCAGTAAGGATTGATTCGGGATCACCGGAGAAATTGGAGAAAACACCGGAATTGTTCCGATGAAGGCCGGAAGTTGTTCCGGGTATTTTGAAAGGTTCAAAATATATTTAATAATGTTTAATATATGTTTTATATTTAATTATCTGAATTAAATATTAAAATGTATTTAAATATAATTAAAAATGGAAGAAAAGGCATATGGGCCTCATAGGGACCATTAGGGGGAGAGGGAGTCCTCCCCCATGGGCCATGGCGCCATGAGGGGGGCCCACCCCCTAGGGCTGCGCCAAAACCCCCCTCCCTTGGGATTAGTCCCACCCCGGAAGTGGAGGGGGGATGGCACCCCTCCTTGGCCTATATAAGGAGGGGTAGGGTGCCGTTTTTTCTTCATACAAATTGATTTGAGACAAGTTTCTCTAATCTCTCTCTCCCTCCTTTCTCCTTCCTCGAGTGGACTCCCCTTGTTTGGAGTCTACACTTGGTTGGGGATTTCTCCACTATACGCACGCCGTCGTGCTGCTGGAATCGGGATCCGAATCCATCTTCTTTCCGCTGCTCTACTGGTTCGGAGCCCGGAGGGACGTCGGGTATACTGTATGTGTATAATCCCGCGAGGCACTACACTTGTGGTGCTACTTCATCGTCGTGGCCGTATCGCGAGGTCTTCATCGACAACGTTCCAACGGGGACGTAATCCCGTCATCGTTCTACAAGGATCGGGTGGCTACAGGAGTCATCGTGGATCTGCGCGGCATCGGGGATTGCCGGTACGACTACACCAACCACGTTCATCCGGGAACGTTTCCCGCTTAACGGACTACATACTGGTATGTGATCTATTTCTGTCCGTTTTTTGCATCGCCGTAGCATAGGTCTTGGTTATGGGTCTCGTAGGTTATGAAAAATTTGTGTTTTCTGCCCCGATCCCCAACAGTGGTATCATGAGCAAGGCTATGCGTAGATGTATTGTACGGATAGAACACATCTAGTATGTGGGAATCAATTCTCCAATTGCCATGATTGTGTGATATGTCATGCTTGGTTGATATGCCATGTTAACAACCTTTGCTCATGTTGTATAGCTAAATAACTTGAACCCGTGCTAAATGTGCGGTATCGTCGTGAGTGACGAGTATTCCACTTAACCTGTTAGTAACCGCTCTCAACGATAGATGTGATACCGTAGTGGGTTGTCTCGTATTGCCTTCTTGTTGTTGATTGCTAATGATTGCTTCGTTGTAATAGATGCTTGATCGTCGATTGCTTTCCAGTGTTTCCTTCCTGTGTGCTCCCGCGGTTACTCTCGGAGACAGTGCGAGCTCGCGATCGCCTACACCTTTGGAACCCGACTTATTAACAGGAAAGCACTATACATTACTTATGATCCATTCTATTATAACCAGTGGTTTGCATGCTAGTCTAGGTTAGGTTCGATGTTTGATCCTACCACATGTTTACAACCTTTATTAAACCGATACAGTCATGTCCCCTCCCAGCAAACCATGTACTGCTATGTTACTATTGGTCGTTGCTCAGGCCCTGCTTAGTATGCATGCTTAGGATGCTACGAATGTTACCCTGTTACTCCTTGGATTGGGCTATCACACTATTATATTAATGTGGATGATGTGATTTATTATAATGTTGACTATATTCGACGAAGGATGGAAGGTCTAGGCTATCCTGCCCCGACGCTTTGTTCCATTCGAGTCACCTAGGATCCGAGTTCCGGATATTGGTTTTAAGACTGAGCGTGCCTAACCGCGTGTGTGATTTTATGGGGTCCCCTTTTCATACCTACCTAGCCTCAAACATTTCTAGTGATGGCCCAAGCTTATTTACCATTCGAAAACCATGCATATATGTCTGTCGGGTCGCTCCTAGAAGATATCCTTTTGTAACGACCAGATCCGAAGGGACCAAGTCTCTGTGCTTAATGTGCTAGTCCCTGGATCAGTTTGCTAGCACACACAGTACTCGATGAAATAACAGAAGTAAAACATGTTTTTATTACATCGAATGAAGTAAATATTACAATAATAACATGGCTTAAGGCCATCTAATCAAATACTTGCGGAAGCTATAATAGTAGTAGTAGCGAGTCCATCCGACTCCACGGCAAAAGTTGAGTATAAGACAGCGACCTATTCGCACCTTACTCCTCGTCAGAACAATCTGCAACATGAATAAGTTACAGCCCCAAAAGGGGTCAGTACTTTGATCGTACGGCAAGCCATATCACAGAAAGAAGTAAAAGCCCTATAATACATGCAATTTGGCTGGTGGAGCTTCTACATTTATTTTTGCAAAAAGCTAATTTTTCCCTATAGAATAATAATAGCTAAGTTCTTCAATAGCATACGATTGAGATGGGAAACCCCACTCAATCTATCCCAAAGTGATTAACCCAATAAATTAATTAAAGATGATGAGACAAATCAATATTTCCACAACTAGTTGCTCAAATTGTCCATAACCGGGGACACGGCTAATCGATTAGTTTTACACTCTGCAGAGGTTTGTGCACTTTTCCCCACAAGACTCGATCGCCTCCTTTGTAATTCGTCACACTGCATGGTGTATGACAACCGGAAGATCGAGACATGGTCTTTCAGAAGAGTTTCCCTTACTCCGGTAGCACCCATCCCACCTACTCACAACTACTTTCGTAGCGCTACCTAGTAAGAGTCCCTACAACTGATCAACCAAGCCAGAGCCCATAGTAGCTTGTGGCTGCACACGTAAGCTTCTAGGTATGTCAATACAAACAGTCCCTTTGATCCTGGGTGGCTTTCCGCAGTCATCACTGGCCACCCCAGGATGCTCGCAACCATCCCACCCAGGTAGTTCATTAACTTTATCTTGGTCCTAATTACTACTTTATCACTCATACCTCATAATGATTCACTTCCCAATCCACGTCTACTTAGCATAGCAATATCCTATTATACGATGGTGACAAAGATGTAAGGATCAGACCTACCTTAATGAACTACTGGGTGTAATAGCATAGCATAACCTATCATGCAATCTAAAGAAGAAGAACTAATGCATTGAAAACATAGGTAATAGGGAGTATGGTCAAAGATATGACTTGCCTTGCTGTTGATTGCAGAACTCTAAAGATTGGTGGTACTCTGCTTCGCACTCCGGACAATCTATCGTGAGGAAACAAAGATACACACAATCAATACACAACCAAAAGCAAAACAATGTTCAAGAACTCCAAAATAAAATCCGAATAAAAGATTTTGCAAAAACAGATCAAGATTGATTTTAAAAGTGGGTTGCAAAGTGTCTAGAATATAGGGTTTAGCTAGGGTTTTAGTTTGCAAAAAGAATTAATCAAATCCGAGTTGTAAAACAAAAGTTACGATCAACTAAAGTTGAAAATAAAATCTGATCAGATCTGAATATTTTCGAAAATACCAAAACAAACTTTATGGTTGAACTGAAAAGAGGGCTTCGAAAGAAAATCGTGGGCTTTGGAATCACGCAAAACGGATCTACGAGTAAAAAGATATTTCTAGAACAGTTTTGCATAGGATTTAGGAATTTTTTTGATCGAACGGAAAAATAATTTTCCTCAAAACTTGGATCTAAAGTACACAATATTTAGAGGGTTTCAAAACAACGATTTTGCCGCTTGTTTCATCTAAAACGGAGCAACGGAAAAAAAAATACGGCGCTTTTACTAACCGCGACGTGTAAATTAGACGCGACGAAGACGACAACTCCGGCGATCTTCGGTGTTAACGAGGACGTCTAGGATGTAGGGCTTGATTAGAAGATCACAACGGTGGTGGTGATGATCTCCAACGTCGTCCGTACGGGCGTGGCAACGCGGTGAACCGAGCGCGCTCCGATGAACTCTCGCGGTACGCGTACAATTTGGGGATCAATCTTGCGCAAGAAAAGAAGAGGGAAAAATATGTCAATTAGAAGCACAACGAAGAGAAGAGTCGGTCTGCAGAATTTGGGGTCAAGGGGAGGCTCACCGGTGACGAAATTCGTCCAACAATAGAGCTCCGTTGGACCTAGATCTACCCCGAAATTAGCTCGATTTGGAACGATTTGCTGCGAAATTTTGTGGGGAATCGGTGGAGGGGGTCATGGGGTATTTAAGGGACAAGATTTCGTGGGCAAAGGGCAATCGAATCGGAGTCCAAAGGTAGCACGAACGCCGCCGTGCGTGCTGTTGAGTCCGTTGCGGACTCTGTTTGTGCTTCCTGGTGGAGCGAGCAAGAAACGCACGTGCGCTCGGCCTAGCTAGCCGCTTGCTCCGGTTCGGGCGGCCTGGCAGCGGCTGCTCGGGTGCGCGCCTGGCTGGCCCGGCTGGCCAGCTCGGACGGCCGGCCAGCCCGTTCAGTTTTTTTTTTTGCGAATTTTTTTAAAAAAAACAAATATAGAGGTATTTTTAATATAATAAAAATAGCCCCGAAAAAATAACATCTTATTTTTTTAAAATAATAAAAATACGGAAAGCGTAAGTACGTTTATATAAATATATACGTACTTTTCTTTAAACTTCAAAGAGTTTTATAAAATAAAATATAAGTCGGAAAAATACGAAATAAATTTCTAAAATCTTAGAAAAACATAAATAATATTTTCAATAAGTTATTTATACAAAATAAAATACTAAAGAAAAACTTTATTCAATAAATTCAAATAAACTCTCAAATAAGAATCCAAAATGCACACAAAAAAAATGATATGCATATGCTCTCTAGTAACTCATCCAAAAAAATAAATTTGGGATGTTACAAAACCTACCCCCCTTAAGGTGAATCTCGCCCTCGAGATTCGGGTTGGTCAGCAAAAAGGTGTGGGTGATCCTGCTTGAGATCCTCTTCTCGCTCCCAAGTAGCTTCTTCCTCGGTGTGGTGACTCCACTGAACTTTGCAAAATTTAATAACCTTGGTACGAGTGACTCTGTCTGCCGTATCGAGAATCTTCACAGGCTTCTCCTCATATGTTAAATCACCCCCCAGCTGAATTGCCTCCAATGGAACGGTGTCTCTCAGCGGAATATTTGTCATCTCTGCATAACACTTCTTCAACTGGGACACATGAAACACATCGTGAACTCCAGACAAACCTTCGGGAAATTCTAACTTGTAAGCAACCTCTCCTTTGCGTTCCAAGACTTTATATGGCCCCACAAATCGTGGTGCTAACTTTCCTTTAACTCCAAATCTCTTAATGCCATGAAGCGGAGACACTCGAAGGTATGCTCTATCTCCCACTTCATACGTTACTTCCTTTCGTTTAGCATCGGCATAACTTTTCTGTCTAGACAGAGCTATCTTCAGCCTATCACGGATTACCTTGACCTTCTCTTCTAAATCCTTGATCAAATCTGGTCCGAATAGCTTGCGGTCTCCAACTTCATCCCACATTAACGGTGGTCTACACCTTCTTCCATACAACGCTTCAAACGGGGCCATCTTTAAACTGGCTTGATAACTGTTGTTGTACGAGAACTCCGCATAAGGCAAATTATCATCCCAACTGGATCCATAATCCAATGCACAAGCTCTCAACATGTCCTCCAGAATTTGATTCACTCTCTCAGTCTGACCATCTGTCTGTGGATGAAAAGCTATGCTAAACTCCAGCCTAGTTCCCAAGGTTTCATGTAACTGATGCCAAAACTTTGAGGTAAACTGCGTGCCTCTATCTGATACAATCTTCTTCGGAACTCCATGCAGACATACGATCCTGGTCATGTATATCTTAGCCAACTTAGCACTACTATAGGTGGTTTTCACTGGGATGAAGTGAGCCACTTTGGTCAAACGGTCAACCACTACCCAAATAGAGTCATAGCCTGACCGTGTCCTAGGTAATCCTGTGATAAAATCCATACCAAGTTTGTCCCATTTCCAATCAGGTATCGGCAAAGGTTGAAGTAATCCGGCCGGTTTCTGATGCTCCGCCTTCACTCTCTGACATACATCACATATAGCCACATACTCAGCAATATCCTTTTTCAACCCTGTCCACCAAAAACTTTCCTTCAAGTCCAAATACATCTTGGTGTTTCCCGAGTGTATTGAGTAAGGAGAATCATGAGCTTCTTGGAGAATCAACTTCCTGATCTCCGGGTCATTGGGCACGTAAATACGCTTCTCAAACCATAATGTTCCGTACTCATCTTCATGAAATCCTTCTGCTTTTCCTTTCTCCATTCTCTCCTTGATATCTGCAATACCCTTGTCCAACTTCTGAGCTTCTCGGATCTTTCCCAATAACGTGGACTGAATTTCTAGTGTGGCGACATATCCTCGTGGAACAATCTCCATACGAAGATCTCTGAGATCGTCACACAACTCCTGAGGTAAACTTCCTGCTATAAGGGTATTGACATAACTTTTCCGACTCAGGGCATCTGCCACTACATTGGCCTTTCCTGGGTGGTAGTGCAATCTCATATCATAATCCTTGATAAGCTCCAACCACCTCCTCTGCCTGAGGTTCAACTCCTTTTGCGTAAAAATATACTTTAAACTCTTATGATCCGTGTATACGTCACACTTGTTCCAAATAAGAAAATGCCTCCAAGTCTTGAGTGCGTGTACTACGGCTGCTAACTCCAAATCATGTGTGGCATAGTTCAACTCATGAGGTCGAAGCTGACGCGAGGTGTAACATACAACCTTTCCGTCTTGCATGAGAACGCCTCCGAGTCCTTGCCGCGAGGCATCACAATACACTTGAAAATCCTTGCGCACATCGGGCAGAATCAGCACTGGGGTTGTAACCAAACGCTTCTTCAATTCCTGAAAACTGGCTTCACATTCCTCCGTCCAGACGAACTTGGTGTCCTTCTTCAACAATTCTGTCATAGGTTTGGCAATCTTGGAGAAACTCTCGATAAATCTCCTGTAATAACCCGCAAGTCCAAGAAAACTACGGATTTCACCCACGGATGTGGGCGCCTTCCATTCTGTGACTTCTTCAACCTTGGAGGGGTCCACTGCGATTCCTTCGCCTGACACAACATGTCCAAGAAATCCCACTTCCTTCAACCAAAATTCACACTTACTAAACTTGGCATAAAGTTGATGTTCCCTAAGTTTCTCCAAGACTAAGCGTAGGTGTTCTTCATGCTCCTCTTCATTCTTGGAATCAATCAAAATATCATCAATGAACACCACAACAAATTTGTCCAAAAACTCCATGAAGACCTTGTTCATCATGTTCATAAAGTATGCAGGGGCATTGGTTAGACCGAAAGACATGACTGTGTACTCATAGAGTCCATATCTCGTGGTAAAGGCGGTCTTGGGTATATCCTTCTCACGGATCTTCAACTGGTGATATCCCGATCGGAGATCGATCTTGGAAAACACACTAGCTCCTTCCAACTGGTCAAACAAATCATTGATCATCGGTAGTGGATACTTGTTCTTGATAGTCACCTCGTTCAACGAGCGATAATCCACGACCATCCTTAGAGATCCATCCTTCTTCTCCACTAAAAGCACTGGGGCTCCCCAAGGTGATGAACTCGGGCGAATATACCCTTTCTCCAATAACTCTTTAATTTGCTTCTTAATTTCCTCTAAGTCATTTGCGGGCATTCTATACGGCCTTTTGGATATAGGTCCGGTGCCTGGCAATAACTCGATCAAAAACTCGATATCCCGGTCCGGTGGCATTCCGGGCAACTCCTCCGGGAATACGTCAGGGTACTCCTTGACTATCGGCACTTCCTCCAGGCTAACCCCCTTAAGAGAATATACCTGGGTCCTTCTAAACTTGTGCTTGGTCACATACTTGATCCTCTTCCCCTCGGGTGTGGTGAGAGATATTGATCTTCCCTCACAGTCAATGTTGCCTTTATACTTCGACATCCAATCCATACCTAGGATTACATCCAAATCTTGGGACTTCAAAATTATCAGGTCTGTGGGGAAATCATGATTGCCAATGGCGAGGCTCAACTGGGGACAACCTAAACCTGCCATCATCTCGGCTCCCGGGGAACTTACTAAAATTGGCACACTAAGGGTCTTGGTAGAAAATCCATACTTATCCACAACTACCCTTGATATGAATGAATGTGATGCACCGGTGTCAAAAAGAACTAGTACTGGTTGAGAGTTTAGCAAAAACTTACCAAACACTGCATCGGGTTGTTCATAGGCTTCCTCCATGTTGACATGGTTCACTTGTCCCTTAGCAAAAGGGTTAGGCTTCTTATTTCCAGAACTCCCATTGCCATTCTTCAGCTCAGGACATTCATTGGAGTAATGCCCTTTGTTGTTGCATTTGAAACAGGTGATGCGACTTAGGTCCTTCTTCATGGGCGTAGATGGGTTGGACCGTTGCTGATTTCCATTTCCTCCATTGCCATTCCTCTGGTTTCCATGGTTGTGTCCATTGCCTCCATGCTGAGAATGACCTCCATGATTATGATGGTTGTGCCCTCCAAATTTATTGGGTCCTGTTCCACCATATCCTGAGAATGGTTCGGAACGGGGCTTCTGTTGAGTGCCAGATTGATACTTGCCCTGTCCGTACTTCCTTTTGCGATTCTCCATTATCTGATGCTTGCCTTCAAGAATGATAGCCTTATCCACCATATCCTGGTAGTTAGCAAAGGTTGCCACCGTCAACTGAACTCCAAGCTCATCATTTAGTCCCTCCAGAAATTTCTCCTGCTTGGCAGCATCTGTGGCCACATCTCCTGGAGCATAACGGGACAGCTTGTTGAATTCCTCCACATACTCTGCCACTGAACGGCCTCCCTGGCGTAAGTTGCGAAACTCCCTCTTCTTGAGACTCATAGCTCCAGCTGAAACATGAGCAGTGCGGAACGCCTGCTGGAACTGGTCCCAAGTCACATTCGCCATGGGGTATGTGGTGGTGTGATTATCCCACCATGCGGCTGCAGGTCCATCTAGCTGGTGCGAGGCAAATCTCACTTTCTCCTCATCAGTGCATCCAGCGGTTGCTAGCTTCCTTCCCATATTGCGGAGCCAGTCATCTGCAACAATCGGCTCCGGGCTGCTAGAGAACAAAGGTGGGTTCAACCTTAGGAAACGGGTGAGGCTGTCTCCCAAAGGTGGTGGTGGTGGTGGGGCATTGTTGTTGTTGTTGTTGTTGTTCATGTTCTGCATCAAAAGCTGCATCATCTGATTCTGGGTCTGAAGCAACTGCTCTAAGCCGGGTGGAATTCCATTCCCTGGTCCACTAGCAGAAGGGGCACGTCTTGGCGGCATCTATCGGGTTAGAATAGATGAGGTTATAGAGAGAAAATAGGCCTAAGGGGGATAACACTACCCATATGCAACATGACAGCAAGAATTTTCAATCAATCACTCATTCAAATCAAGATTCACACAATTAACTAAGACAGGCCATGTCACAAGAGTCGACATGGTAACTCTAAGAAAACTCTCAGATCGAAACTCTAAACGTTTAACTAAAAGAAAAAAAATCTATAATGGTGGTCTATGACTAGTTTGAGTCGGAAGAAGAATCGATCATCAAGACATCATTTGCATTTTCCTCTTCCTCTGAATGGTAATCCTCATCTTGGCTAACGAGGCATCCATCGGAGTGATCCTCCTGAATGTTTTCTCCTTGGTCAAGTTGTTCTTCTGCTTCCTCCAGCATGAGCTTCAACTCCTCATTCCTTTCTTGTAGTGTGTCGATTTGCTCCTCATACACTTCACGAACTCTCTTAGCTTCCTCCTCCAAACCCTCAATAACGTCCATGAAATGAAGCATTTCTTCCTCCACACGTTGAACATATTCCCCCAAGTCTTGAATGTGGGATGCCATTGATGTATCCTCAATAGTACGTACTAATTCTCCAGTATGATCTCGGCGTTCATACATCTCGAAGCGGGTTCCTTGAAGATCTGCGTGGTACTCCTGTCGAATGCGTCCTAAGGTCATCAATGCGGCACGACTTCTTCCCACGCTCCAGTTTGGTGCTTTCACCGAGAAGTTAATTGGCTTGATTTTCCTTCCAAAGGTGCGTCCTGGAATGTGAACTTGGACCTTCCAGCTCTTTGCTCCTAGTCCTGTAGTCATGAGTGTCCCGGTGAAACTAGGCAAGGCGATCTTCAAAAACTTCACGATCTCCATCAGGCTTTGTCCAAAAGGTGTGGTCTCATCAGGTTGAGCGAACTTGGTGATCGGCATCTATATTTGTAAGGAGATAAGAGATTAGAAGTGAATAGGAAAGAGTATGAGAATCATTAGAACTGTAGAGGGTTTTTAAAATAAAGTTTTCATCCTATGGCTTTTCCATTCCTAAGGTCACGTCCTATAGTCAACATGTGCTCTGATACCATCTTGTAACGACCAGATCCGACGGGACCAAGTCTCTGTGCTTAATGTGCTAGTCCCTGGATCAGTTTGCTAGCACACACAGTACTCGATGAAATAACAGAAGTAAAACATGTCTTTATTACATCGAATGAAGTAAATATTACAATAATAACATGGCTTAAGGCCATCTAATCAAATACTTGCGGAAGCTATAATAGTAGTAGTAGCAAGTCCATCCGACTCCACGGCAAAAGTTGAGTATAAGACAGCGACCTATTCGCACCTTACTCCTCGTCAGAACAATCTGCAACATGAATAAGTTACAGCCCCAAAAGGGGTCAGTACTTTGATCGTACGGCAAGCCATATCACAGAAAGAAGTAAAAGCCCTATAATACATGCAATTTGGCTGGTGGATCTTCTACATTTATTTTTGCAAAAAGCTAATTTTTCCCTATAGAATAATAATAGCTAAGTTCTTCAATAGCATACGATTGAGATGGGAAACCCCACTCAATCTATCCCAAAGTGATTAACCCAATAAATTAATTAAAGATGATGAGACAAATCAATATTTCCACAACTAGTTGCTCAAATTGTCCATAACCGGGGACACGGCTAATCGATTAGTTTTACACTCTGCAGAGGTTTGTGCACTTTTCCCCACAAGACTCGATCGCCTCCTTTCTAATTCGTCACACTGCATGGTGTATGACAACCGGAAGATCGAGACATGGTCTTTCAGAAGAGTTTCCCTTACTCCGGTAGCACCCATCCCACCTACTCACAACTACTTTCGTAGCGCTACCTAGTAAGAGTCCCTACAACTGATCAACCAAGCCAGAGCCCATAGTAGCTTGTGGCTGCACACGTAAGCTTCTAGGTATGTCAATACAAACAGTCCCTTTGAGCCTGGGTGGCTTTCCGCATTCATCACTGGCCACCCCAGGATGCTCGCAACCATCCCACCCAGGTAGTTCATTAACTTTATCTTGGTCCTAATTACTACTTTATCACTCATACATCATAATGATTCACTTCCCAATCCACGTCTACTTAGCATAGCAATATCCTATTATACGATGGTGACAAAGATGTAAGGATCAGACCTACCTTAATGAACTACTGGGTGTAATAGCATAGCATAACCTATCATGCAATCTAAAGAAGAAGAACTAATGCATTGAAAACATAGGTAATAGGGAGTATGGTCAAAGATATGACTTGCCTTGCTGTTGATTGCAGAACTCTAAAGATTGGTGGTACTCTGCTTCGCACTCCGGACAATCTATCGTGAGGAAACAAAGATACACACAATCAATACACAACCAAAAGCAAAACAATGTTCAAGAACTCCAAAATAAAATCCGAATAAAAGATTTTGCAAAAACAGATCAAGATTGATTTTAAAAGTGGGTTGCAAAGTGTCTAGAATATAGGGTTTAGCTAGGGTTTTAGTTTGCAAAAAGAATTAATCAAATCCGAGTTGTAAAACAAAAGTTACGATCAACTAAAGTTGAAAATAAAATCTGATCAGATCTGAATATTTTCGAAAATACCAAAACAAACTTTATGGTTGAACTGAAAAGAGGGCTTCGAAAGAAAACCGTGGGCTTTGGAATCACGCAAAACGGATCTACGAGTAAAAAGATATTTCTAGAACAGTTTTTCATAGGATTTAGGAATTTTTTTGATCGAACGGAAAAATAATTTTCCTCAAAACTTGGATCTAAAGTACACAATATTTAGAGGGTTTCAAAACAACGATTTTGCCGCTTGTTTCATCTAAAACGGAGCAACGGAAAAAAAATACGGCGCTTTTACTAACCGCGACGTGTAAATTAGACGCGACGAAGACGACAACTCCGGCGATCTTCGGCGTCAACGAGGACGTCTAGGATGTAGGGCTTGATTAGAAGATCACAACGGTGGTGGTGATGATCTCCAACGTCGTCCGTACGGGCGTGGCAACGCGGTGAACCGAGCGCGCTCCGATGAACTCCCGCGGTACGCGTACAATTTGGGGATCAATCTTGCGCAAGAAAAGAAGAGGGAAAAATATGTCAATTAGAAGCACAATGAAGAGAAGAGTCGGTCTGCAGAATTTGGGGTCAAGGGGAGGCTCACCGGTGACGAAATTCGTCCAACAATAGAGCTCCGTTGGACCTAGATCTACCCCGAAATGAGCTCGATTTGGAACGATTTGCTGCGAAATTTTGTGGGGAATCGGTGGAGGGGGTCATGGAGTATTTAAGGGACAAGATTTCGTGGGCAAAGGGCAATCGAATCGGAGTCCAAAGGTAGCACGAACGCCACCGTGCGTGCTGTTGAGTCCGTTGCGGACTCTGTTTCTGCTTCCTGGTGGAGCGAGCAAGAAACGCACGTGCGCTCGGCCTAGCTAGCCGCTTGCTCCGGTTCGGGCGGCCTGGCAGCGGCTGCTCGGGTGCGCGCCTGGCTGGCCCGGCTGGCCAGCTCGGCCGGCCGGCCGGCCCGTTCAGTTTTTTTTTTTTTTTGCGATTTTTTTTTTGAAAAAAAATATAGAGGTATTTTTAATATAATAAAAATAGCCCCGAAAAAATAACATCTTATTTTTTAAAAATAATAAAAATACGTAAAGCGTAAGTACGTTTATATAAATATATACGTACTTTTCTTTAAACTTCAAAGAGTTTTATAAAATAAAATATAAGTCGGAAAAATACGAAATAAATTTCTAAAATCTTAGAAAAACATAAATAATATTTTCAATAAGTTATTTATACAAAATAAAATACTAAAGAAAAACTTTATTCAATAAATTCAAATAAACTCTCAAATAAGAATCCAAAATGCACACAAAAAAAATGATATGCATATGCTCTCTAGTAACTCATCCAAAAAAATAAATTTGGGATGTTACACCTTTAAAATAACTTGGGCCAGCGGAGACATGGTTTCTCTTGTTGGTCCACCCCAGGGAGCTAGGGGGCTGCCCACATGTTTTGGGTAACTAACCCGACCTCATCTAGACGGTAGAGGCCAATTCGAGAGCACGACCGGCTTTTGAGGTTGATGTCAACTCACCGGGGGCCACCCAGATTTGTTCGTTGTTAGCTAGAGGGACCTGTCGTTTCGGATCTCTCGGGGCTAAATCATAAAATGGCTCCCTGTGATGGGTACAAACTGAGAGAGATGGGCGTGCGTGCGGAGCCTTGTAATGGGCAGTTGGTACACCCCTGCAGGGTTAAATCTTTTCGAGAAGTCGTGTGCACGGTTATGGACGACTGGAGACCTACTCCTTATTCATAGATAACAACAACTGAGATAATCTTAATAACTTGATCAACGTGTGTGTTCCTTGACTGCTTCTTCTTCGTCGGGATGCGAAGGGGAGGAAAAGGATAGGATAGGTGTTATGTTTGCGTAAGTAGCTGATAGCAGATTTGTTGGAGGCGATTCCTCATCGAATGCTTGGCTTCTTATCTTACTCTCTAGATCGTTAGCCACTTTATAAATTCTAGTGCGGCAACAACCTCACCACTTACCCCATTCTTATAGTGAACTACTAGTTATGGTAGAATGACGAGTGATGAAGTCCTTATTGGGTCAGTTGACCACTACAGTTGGATGATGAGTACTTCTGTACTCATGATACTACCCCCAAACTCTTTTCAGGGTTCTTGATCGACAACAGGTATGGTGATGGACTTTTCACGTGGAGACTCGACGACGACTAGTTAGGTGGATCCTGGCATAGGGCCTGGACCCGTGTGGTTATGGGAGCGATGTCTTTTTCTCTTTGCCGCTAGGCATTTGATTGTAGTCTACACTCAGACATGTATCTTCGGCTGATGTAATGTATTTAAGGCAGTTGTATGCCGATTGTATGAGATGTTGTATCCTTGTAGTTGTAATGTTGTGATATCATGTTGGAAATCCGAGGCATATGGCATTGTCATATGTTGCGGCGGGACCGATATGTGCTTCGTCCCCGGATATGGATGGAAACATCTAGATCTGGAACAGTATCACATATCGGGCCTTACAACTTGGTATCAGAGACTTACTGATACGTCCAAAACGTATCTATAATTTCTGCTTGCTCCATGCCTCTTTTGTGTGATATTGCTATGATACTTACTGATACACTTTTGATCATATTTCGACTAACCTATTAACTCAGTGCACCCCAGTGCCAGTTCCGGTTTTCTATTGTTTTTCTATTTTAGGTTTCCCCTTATTAAAAGTACCTGAAAAATTCCGGAAAAAATATGGAAAAATTAGCGTACCGGAAGCTTCGCGAAGAGCCCGAGAGGGGCCAGAGGGGAGCCAGGGGGTGTGTGCAGGTCCAGGTGAAGTAAGCAACCTTAGGTTGTGAACAGCGCCATTGTTCACTTCACAACCTACTTGTCGACGTTGGAGTCCTATTGGAGACAATCTAAACCTTAGCATCTTCGCTAAGGGAAATTTTTCGCTACGCTGCATCTCACCTTCCACTTGGGGTAACCAACGAGGGACGAGAAGATATCTCGTGTATCAAGTAAATTTCTGGCGCAGTTGCCGGGGACTCCACTCTTCAAGATAGGGGAGGTGCACACTATCTTTTATCTTTGCTTTTTAGTCTTGTTAGTTTACCTTTCAGTTTTTGCTTTAGTGTCTTTTACTGAAAATCATAAAAATAGTTACCTTGCTATTAGTTATCATTATGTTTGGTCCTTTTGCCTTTGGTGAGGCAGAAGTGCTCACCTCTAAACAAAGAGGTGGTGAAAGTCTGAAAGATGCCTGGTATAGAATTAATGATTCTCAAAAGAGAGCCACCAAGAAGAAAACCACTACTATCCTGCTTAGAAACTTTTATGTTGGAATTACTTCTTGGAATAGGTTTATTCTAGATACTGCTATCAACGGGAATTTCATAGAAGCCCCAGTTTGGGACGCTCTTAGTGTTATGGAAAATCCTGTTGGAAATCTCTCTGTTGATAGCATTCAAGAGAACATTACCCTAGCTCATATTATGAAAAAAAACTTGAAAAGATGGAGCTAGAGATGCCAAGTATTAATAAGATAAGTGAGTTGGATCGTAAGGTTCAAGGGAATTTGAATAGACTAGATAGCTCCATGCATAAAAAATTTAAAACCTTGGAGACCATCAAATCCCATGACTTGGACCCTTCTAGGATTGATAAGATTGAGGAAATCATTAACACTCTAGGAACTACTTTCTCCTCAATCAAAACCAAAAATGTGGAAACTCCGGCAAATAAGGAACCTAGGTTCTTTTACGTTCCAAAGGCTCCTCGTTTCAAAAATAATTTATCCATTGCCAAAGGGGTTGAAACTGTGAAGACTTTGGAAGAGATACCTCTCTTCAATAGAATAAATGATACTCCAATTGATTTCCCACCTTTTCCTTTTATTCCTAGAAGTATCTTTATTAGGCCTTTATTTGAAAGACCCCTTAAGAGTGGTTGTATTATTTAAGAGCTCTTTGATGATCTTGATGATGGTTCAATTGATACAACTTGATCTTTATGCATTAAGCCTAGCTAATGGCTTTAAAGAAGCGCTTTCGAGAGGCAGCCCGCAACGAATTTATGATTTCCTTTTTGTTTTTCTTCTGTTTTTAGTGGTCTTGATGATTGTTACTACTGTAGCAACATCTTTGTATCTTTACTTTTCAAGCTTTGTGCCTTTTATAGCCTCATACGACAAGGGAAGTGAAAGTTGTGACATGCTGTCCAGAAAACAGATTCTGTCTTCGTGACTAGAAAAAACACAGAAAAATCTCAGTTCATCTTTTTGAGCTGAATTTTTTACACAGAGTGAAATATACAATTACAAAACTTTCGTATTTTCTGAGTTTTTTTATTTGAGGTGCAGAAGTATCCCTAAAAAATTATTTACTACCTGCTGGTCTGTTTTTCACAGATTCTGTCCTGTTTTGCCTTTTCTTCGTTTTGCAAACATTAAGCTTGATTTTTCTTTGCAAAAACTTTTTGGAAATCTTGAGAAACAGTAGATCTTCAAGATTATGTTTATTTCCAGTAGAGAAAAATTATTTTATTATGGGTACTAACCTCGATAATCAGATTATGATGAGTTATGTATGAAGGGAGTTTTCAAGTGTGCGAGAGAAGATGATGAAAGAAGATTAAGAAGTGTCAGGCGTTCAAGCTTCAAGAAATATTCAAGAGACTCAAGCGTCTAATCTTCGGGATGCCTCCGTGCATCCCCTTCTCCATCAACAATTATCAGTTCGTCTCTCGTTTCACTATATTTTTATCACTTCATGCGTTATGTACTATTCTTGGAGCGTCTCGCTCTTAGGTTTTATTTTTAGTTTTCTTTAGCTTTGCTTGCTGTTCATAACAAGTTAGAACCCATCTTTCTTTGTGTGGGAGAGAAACACGCTCCACTTCCAAAATTTAGAACACAACATAGGACTTTTCATGCTTATCTTTGTTGTGTGTGTTCTTTATCTTTTTCGTAGTTGTTGTCATGTTTTGCTCTTAGCTTTCATGTTTATCTTTTTAAAGAGCTTTTGTTTAGTTGTTGCTGGAACTCTCTTGAGTCTTCATGTTTATCTTGTTTAGAGAGTTTGCCTGTCGCACTGAGTTTTGCGTCTTGACTTGAAGTAGGTAATTGAGGTTGCTATTCTGTTTAGTAGTAACTTGCAATAGTTTTGAGGTGCTGTCTTGAGTAATGTTTGGACTTTTGGTGTCAAGAGCTTTAGCCTATTAGTGATAGATGTCGTATTTGGGCAATCCGTGTTTATTTTCAAAACCTACAAATTAGTTGAGAAATCTAGCTACTAGATAGATCACTACTCTTCTGAGGGGTCGAATATTAGAGTACACTCACGTACCATGAGTCGAGGATGCGCAAGGATAACCAAACCCCCATACACTCCTCCTCGGGGTACTTGTTTCTTTGTGAAACCTCCTTACTAGATTGAGAGTTACCGATAATAAGTGCATGAGTTCTTCGGACTAATGTGAGTATTCGAAAGTCGACACTTCCACCTTCCCATATTTTTCTAGCCTCTCCTGTGCCGTGCATTGCTTTCTTCTCACTCCGAGAGTTAGCATCCACCTTCGCCGGTACATCCAAACCCTTGGCACGATACGCTCTGTCATCATAAACCTCCTTATATCCTTCCTCAAAACAGCCACCATACCTACCTATCAAGGCATTTCCATAGCCTTTCCGAGATACATTGCCATGCAACATCCATCTTCTCATGACTTGATCTTCATGTCATACATGCTACTTGCTTGATCGATGAGCCGCATGCTAGTTGGGCCTTGCCCTAATCATTGCTACATGACGCGCTAGTATCATTGCATATCCTGCTACCCTGGCAGAGGCATACATTTGCATACATCATGATAGTTACATTTTATTTATGATTTGAGTACTTTGTAAAGTGTGAAAGATCTTCTATACTTTTTGTAATATATAGAGTGTTGCCCCTAAAGTGAGGAAAAGATCCCAAAGTGGACAAATTAAAAGATCCCAAAGAGGACAATTTAAAAGATCCCAAAGAGGACAAATGAGAGAAATAGAAAGAGCCATTGAGGCCACCTAAAAAATACAAAAAAAATAGAAAAAAAAGAGAAAAAGAAATAAAAAGAGAGAAGGGGGCACATTACTATTCCTTTTGAGAGATCCACACTTGTACTCCATCTTATATCTTGTACTCCATAGAGATTATCATTGATGCATATAGCTATGTGGGGACCTTCACACTATAGAACTTGGCTTGTATATTCCAATGATGAGCCTCCTCAAAAGAGCTCTAGGTCTTCTTGAGCAAGCAATTTGGATGCACACCCACTAGTTCCATTGGAAATATTACCTTAGCTCATATGTGCATCTGTTGCATGGCAATCCCTACTCCTCACATCATATCTATCATTTGGCTTTCTCTCGCCTATGATTGTCCTCATTGATGTGAGCCTTTAACACCCTTTTTGTCTTCCTCCTCCACCACATTCTATCTTTTCCATCCAAAGTGTCAACTTTCTTGCTTACGATCATCCATTGCATGAGTGCTCAAAATGTCAAAAAGGAGTGGATCATTTTGACTTGTACCTGGCTAGTGGTTTGGGGATGAGTCAAGATAAGATTCCAAAGAAGACCAAGTGTGAAACTTTAGTAGATTGAGTTCTCAACAATAAAAATATTTTTTTCTCGTATATCCCTATCCCCTTTCTTGCACACAAACACCATTTGGAGACATTCGAGTCACGGACAGCGAGAGCTCTTGCACCTTTATGTTCTTATGTTGTTTGTTTCAATGCTAAATATAGACTCTTGTCTGTTATGACTTGAATTGAATTGCATGCTTTGATTGCTTTACTTACAAAGTTCTTATATGGTTGTTAGCATGTCACCACACAAATTATGCTTGTTATCATTTACCTACTCAAGGACGAGCAGGAATTAAGCTTGGGGATGTTGATACGTCCAAAACGTATCTATAATTTCTGCTTGCTCCATGCCTCTTTTGTGTGATATTGGTATGATATTGATGAACTTCTATACACTTTTGATCATATTTGGACTAACCTATTAACTCAGTGCACCCCAGTGCCAGTTCCTGTTTTCTGCTGTTTTTTATTTCAGGTTTCCCCCTTATTAAAAGTACCAGAAAAATTCCGGGAAAATATAGGAAAAATCAGCGTACCGGAAGCTTTGCGAAGAGACCGAGAGGGGCCAGAGGGGAGCCAGGGGGCCCCAGGCGGCCAGAGGGCGCGGCCCCACCCCTGGCCGCGCCAGGGGGGCGCCTGGAGCCCCTGGCCCACCTCTGGCTGCCCCCTTTCGCCTATTTATTCCCCTTCACGAGAAACCCTCGGGGACGGAACCCTTTTTTGCGATCTCTCCTCTGTTCCGCCGCCACCGCGCTTCCAAGATCGGGAGCACCAGAAGACCTCTTCCTGGCACCCTGTCGGAGGGAGGAACCACCTCCGGGAGCTTCTCCACCACCATGGATGCTTCTCGGATGAACCGTGAGTAGTCCACCTTGGACCATGGGTCTATGATCAGTAGCTATGTGATGTTCTCCTCCCCTCTTTGTTCTTGATGGATTAGACCTCGTGAGCTGCCCTACATGATCGAGGCACATATGTAATCTTTCTGCTGTTGCTATGCTGAGTTTGCTGGGATCCGATGGATTATGAGATTATGTTCAGATTGTGATTGAGTTATATATTTGATTCTCTTCTTTTATATTTATGTTCTTGAGTAATTCTTGCATGTTCTCCGTTGCTGTTTATTGCTTTGGCCATGTAGTATGTAGTGACTCCAAGAGGGAGCGTTATGCATGATTGTGGGTTCATGCCCCCCCCCCCCGATGACTAGCTTGAGTGACAGAAACATGAGTCTAGGGGATGTGTTGTTGCCACAAGGGGGAAAACAACGGTGCTTGTACTTGCGGGTGCAAGGATTGTTTACTTTACGCAAAGTTCTTTAATGCAGTTGTCTATTGCTTTGAGTTTACACTTTGGGTGGTATTCGCAACTTAATACCAGCGAGATGTTCTGGATAGATATCTTAAGGTGGATGATTAGTGGGTAGATGCAGATGGATTTCGGTCTACTTGTCTTGGCGTACCGCCCGTGCTTTTGAGCCTCTTCCTTTCTGCATAGCATAATTAGCATTGGTTTGCGCACATAATCCTGTCAATTGTTCAGCTGTAATTTGTATACCTCGCATAGCGGTTTTTATTGTATTTTGGGAGAGAGACATCACTAGTGAACATCATAGGACCCCGGTCCATATTTCCACCACTGTTTACACCTTCCATTTACTTTCAGTATTTACTTTTCAGTTTCTATCACTATCATTATTATCCCGTGCGTTTTATCCTTCGTAAACAAAAAGGCCGGAGGAATTGACAACTCCTCTGTACTCGTTGGGAAGCGAAGCTATCTGTGTGTGTGCAGGTCCAAGTGAAGTAAGCAACCTTAGGTTGTAAACGGTGCCATTGTTCACTTCACCACCTACTTGTCGACGTTGGAGTCCTACTGGAGACAATCTAAACCTTAGCATCTTCGCTAAGGGAAATTTGCCGCTACGCTACATCTCACCTTCCACTTGGGGTAACCAACGAGGGACGAGAAGCTATCTCGTGTATCACTTACCAACCGTAGGATCCCTTTTCTGGCCGAAGTCGATTCTAGACAAAAACTATTTTGTAGTTACTAAGTTAGATATCGGAGAGTAGGAATCTTTTTACTCCTTACCCTTGCTCTGGTCAGGACAAGTGGTGTAAGTGTTTTAATTCTCGACTTATCCCCTTAAAACTCTAGGATCTCGAGTAAGTGGAGTTCCTTGCTTGCAGCGTATTGTCTCGATTCCGATCTCAGGTTTGGGAATTCCTGTAATACCTTTAGTTTCTCCGACTCGAATAACATCTTGGTCGTCTGTTGACTTCATTCTCTTTGCCTAGTATCCTCACGATCTGAGTGAGAATGCTTCCCTTGATTGTCGCTTTGAACTATCGTTCTTCCTCTTGATCTCCCGATGGTTTCATTCTCCGACGTTGCCATCTCTCTGCGAAAAATTATCTCGACGGAAGTTCGACGTCGACATGGAGCAGAGTCCCTTGATAGTGGTGTTGAAGATTGTTGTCTCTCTTTTGTCTCCCCTCCTCTCCCCCGGATCGTCCAGGATCTCGGGACGAGATCCCTTGTTGGTGGTGTTGTATTGTAACAGCCCAGGATTTCCACCCAAATTAAAAAAATTGTTTGTTGTGTTGATGTGATGATTGCCTGTATTGTTTGCGGTGTTTGCTTCGCCGAATTATTAATCCATGAATATTCCCCCCTATTTCTCGTATCGGATGCAAGACCGACCATTTTCCACCACGGCACACAACCTTTGCGACATCGGGTTTCACCCGAGCACCGTCGCAACCGGCACAAGACCAGCCATCGCCACCGGAACGAAAACCCCATTTATTTAATAAACGAATTATTTTATTGGGCACCGGAAAATTTTCTGGAACGGTATCGAAGTGAGGTAGGACTGACGGGCTCGCCATGCTGAGCGCGTGGTTCGAGATTTCGTCCGAATCAGAGGTCGTATGCACCCCCGGCAGTCAGAAACGTGGAGTACCGAACGCGAGAGAGAAAACCCGAGGGCTTTTTCGAAAAACCTGTCATCCAGGCCAGCCTATATAAAGACCCGCACTCTCTCCTAGCCCTTCTAGGGTTTCGCTTTGGAAAAATTGCAGCCACCCCCTGATCTATCTCAAATCTTCCCCTCCAGTCCAAATTCCATCCGGGACCCTAGCCCAGGCCAACCGGAGCCGTGGGATCCTCAAATCAACGCTCCCGGAGCCTCCACATTGCCCCATCCAGAGCCAGACCCGATTCTGACCCCGTACGTCCCTCCCCAGCTCGCTCAGGCCCGGATCTCGCCGCCGCCAGCCGGACTCCTCCTCCCGCACCAAGCCATCCCGCCTCCGCCGCCGTTGCTTCAACCGGCGAGCCGCAGCGTCGCCGGCGTCGACCAGCAGGCTGCCCCGCGCCATTCCTTCTCCTCCCTTTATATCCTCTCCTCCTGACCTCATCTCCCTCTTCCCCAAGGCCGCAGGACGCTATCGCAATGGCCATGACCGCCCCGGCCTTGAGCTCGGTCGCCACCCCTTGGAGCTCGCCGCCGCTGGACCTTGGACGCTCGATTCGCGCCGCCAACACCCTCAACGGTCAGATCCGCAAGAAGGATCTGCGTCCCTGCGTTGTTTCTCGCCTCCAAGCCTCGTCGGTGGCCGCCCTAAGCCGCCCCAACCGCCGCTGTCGGCCTTCCCGTCGAGCGGGAGCTCGTCCAGCCTGGGACAGGCGTCCCGTCGGCCGACTGGGCCTCCCCCAGCGCGTGGGCCAGCGCCCCTGGTGACCCAGCAGCCATCCGTTGCCCGCGCGTCTCCCTCTTATATGGCAAGCCGCTGCAATCCCTCGCCCAGTTCGCCTCTTGGGCCTTGGCCCATGGTGAGCACCCTCCCCTTTTCCTTTTTTTTCTGTTCTGCTGAGTTAGTGCGCTCGGCCCAATTTAGTTTAGTGCCCAGTGCGCCATTTAGTTATCCAGCCCGCTGCCTTTCTAGGCCCAGTCTAGCGCAGATTTGGCCCAGTAGACGTTTAATTAATTCCTGAGATTTATTAATTGGCAGATTAATAGTTTTTTTGCGGTGCCGATAACTTTTTAACGGTAGCTCGGATCGCAACGTGTTCTACATGAAAGTTTCTTAGTTTTTCGTGAAGATTAATAAAATGTGCTCCTTTGCTATGTTTTCACTTGTCTTGATGTTGTTTACCTTCTATTTACATCGCATACCACCGTAACTAGTTTATTTGATAACATTACAACCGTTGCTCCGTTTAAAATGTTTCTTACATGAAACTTGACTACAATTTCGTGTAGATTGTGTTTATGCTGCTCCTGCTTGCTAATAAAAATAATAAAATATTTCTTAGGGAAAAACAGTACCAAACGTTATAATTTTCATGGGGTAAATAGTGATAAGCATGTTTAGGAGTTTGCCCCACTTAAACTGACTAGATTAGATAGTTTATTTATGCTTCACCTCTTGCCATGATTGTGTGATATCTCATGCTTGATTGATATGCCATGTTAACAACGTTTTCTCATGTTGTATAGCTAAATAACTTGAACCCTTGCTAAATGTGCAGTATCGTCGTGTGTGACGAGTATTCCACTTAACCTGTTAGTAACCGCTCTCAACGATAGATGCGATACCGTAGGGGGTTGTCTCGTATTGCTTTCTTGTTGTTGATTGCTCGTGATTGCTTCGTTGTAATAGATGCTTGCTCGTCGATTGCTTTCTAGTGTTTCCTTCATGTGTGCTCCCGCGGTTACTCTCGGAGACGGTGCGAGCTCGCGATCGCCTACACCTTTGGAACCCGACTTATCAACAGGAAAGCACTATACATTACTTATGATCCATTCTATTATAACCAGTGGTTTGCTGTCGGGACCCAGGGTTAGCGTATGCAAGTCCAGCTAAGACATAGTCATATGGAGAGCCGAGAACCGTACCCACTTGTCTAAGCAGACAAGGCCAAGCACAGAACGTTCTCGGAAAGCATCGTACGTGAGGGGTATCCCATCCAGGCCGGATGATCAACTGAGATGGGTCCTCATCGTCCGCACACAAGTCTAATGATATGGGTGATGAGCTCCCATATTCAAAGACAAGTCGCCTCAACCATACTATCGACTATCTCATAAATCTTACATAAACTTACTTCAGCCCGATCACTTAGTCGGGGTCTAGGGCGGGCTCGATCATACCACAAAGTGTGCCCGAGACAGAGTCTCGAACAATCACATCGCGATGCCCCAAGCTGCGCACATCTAAGGGCCACTTGGTGTATGAAAGACCGCCAGCCAGATCACAACTAAGGTCTCGAAAACCCATACAAAGACATGCATGTTATAAACATACACGCAGCACACATGCCTTGTATGAACAGCAGGTATCATTGCAATTCTCTACAAAGTATACATTTTTATTGATAACTCTTATAGAGTGCACACAGAGATCACAAACATGTGATCCAACATTACAACACAAGCGGAAGCAAAGTATGTCTGAGTACAGACAAGTTTAACAAATGGCTTAAGAAGCCTTATTTAAACACATGCCCTCCACGAGGGAACCAGTCGTCTGACTGGGACTAGACTAGCTTTATCTTCAGTCGTCCAGCTCAATGAAGAAGCCACCTTCGGGGTCAGTGGTTTCATCTAAAACATAAATTAAGAAAACGTGAGTACAAAGTCGTACTCAGCAAGACTTACATAGGAGCTATCCTACTCATGCACATGTATCAAGGTAAAGGGAGGTGGGGTTTCACTTGCAGAAGTGCCACCTTTGACTTGGCTAGTCCCTAACTACGAGTACCAGACTTGAGGTAAGAAGCGTACACGAGTCCACTACTTTCTCCAACCAATTACACCACTATGGTGCCTTCCTCGACTTCCCCACGAGAAAGCACGCCATAGCACTCACACTTATCTTGGTGTGTTTTAGAAGTATCCAGTTCAAGTTGTCTAATAATCAAGCTAAGCTTTCCAAGCAGTCCATAACCGCGGACGCGGCTATTCGAATAGTTTTGTTAACCCTGCAGGGGTGTACCGCTACACACACATGATCATCAGTTACCGCCTTTGATCACGACACCATTCAAGGGGTGCCAGCGAGGATGCTCACCACAACTATTACCTCATAGCCTATCTAGTCCGAGAAAGCCGCCTACCTGGGTTGGCTACCACTATCGTGAACCCGGCCGGTTTACCTAAGTGGACACAAGTGATGTGTGCGTGGTGCATAAGCCGGTCTCGGATGAGCCGTTCTCTCACTTAGCAGCCAGGCCACAGACCTACCAGAACTCCGAACTATTGCGACATATGGACATCGAAAGGGATGATTTAGTAAGCTGAGAGGGGTCAGTGAGCCCAATGTGTGGTTGTACTCTTCATCTTGGATCACCAAACAAGAACTCGGACTTAGGGCGGTGTTCAACGAGACAACCCACCATGTACTCCTACACAGCCTCTCATCGTTCACCTTGTATTAGGGTAGATTCACCAACGCCTTTCCACCAACATGATCATGATCACTACCATCCCGACTCACATAATAGTATCAACATGGTATCATTCTAAGCATGCAATAAGCAGTAACAATTGCAGGGGCCACATGATAACAATCAAATCCTACAGTTGCTAGGATTGTGGTTTGCCTACTACTGTGACAAATGATAGGTCATGCAAAGGAATGGGTTCATCTATGCGGTAGAAACGTAGCATGGTAATCATCCTATACAATGCATAAGCGAGACATGAGAGGGAAGTGGGATTTTATCGACATGATCAATGGGGGTTTGCTTGCCTTGCTGACGAGGTTCGGGTTCGGGGTCTTCAACGAAGGGGGCAGCCTCCTGCTCCGGTTCCACCTCTACTCGACAAACAACAAACAAGGTAGAAAAGTAAATACAATTCACAATCACATGATGGAAGGTTGAAACTTGATGTATATGCTTTGATGTGTGAAGCAATTCCATTTAAATGGAGTATATTGCAAATTGAATTGAAAATTCAAACTCCAATTTGAATTCAAACTTAGCCAAGTTACATGTGACATTGTTTGATCAATTTGAATCATTTTGAAATGTGTATGATATGCCTCTGATGTGTGGTTGAAATGTAGCATGTTTCCATGGTCAAAGTTGCAAAAACTTTTGAATTGAATTTGATTTAATTCCATTTAAATCAAATAGCAAATGCTACTGATCCCATTTTAAAATCAACTCAAACAAATTTGAAAGTGGGATATTTGGATAGCTTATTTTCTCCTGATCATTTTTCATATATTATTTGTCTAATTAGGAGTTAATATGAATTTTCTATGAATTTCCAAAGTTTGGGCTATTTTCTGGATTTTCTGGAATTTCTTTAATTCAAATTATTCTGGAAATTCATTTACTGCGTCAGCATGACCTCATGCTGGCGTCAGCGCTTCACTAACAAGGGGGTCCCACCTGTAAGTGTCACTGTGTTAATTAAAACGATTTAAAACGGTTTAAATTTAACCTAGGGATTAACCAGGGGGTTGGGCCCACATGTCATAGGCTGTGGGGGGTCATTAGGGGGTGATTAGCCCGGGGTCAGCCTGACAGGCCGGCGGCTAACCGCCGGTGGCCACCAGACGCGGCGGCGTCCACGGGGACGGCGACTCCGGCGTCCAAATGAAGTGCCGCGTCCACCATTCAACTCTTCTTGGTCGCGCGCTTCATCTTGAGCATCTCAGGGTCACCGGGGGGCACCGGAACGTCGCCGGCGTCAAGACCTAGCGGCGGCCGTGGCTCGGGCTCGAGGCAAATCTCGCTGCGGTGCTCTACTTGAACCGGTGATGCACGCAAACGACGCAGAGGAGCAAGGCGAAGACAAAGGACATGCCCCCGAGCTCGAATGCGTTACGGGTGCTCGACGGCGACGACCGTGGCGGCGAGGTACTTCGGCTCCCATGGCGTATCGAGCTAGAGGGTGAGAGGGGTGATGGGAGCTTGGGGAAAACGCTCACCAGAGCTCAAGGAACACGACGAGGTGGATGTTGGAGGCGGAGAGGTCACGGCGGCGGAGAATTCGACGGAGACTGCTTGCGGGTCCGGCGTTGATCCGATGAGCCTGGCGTCGCGTCTGGTCCAAATTGGAGCTCCTGCTTCTGCTAGTCAAAGAAGACGAGGACGGGGAGGAGGATGGACACACCAGCTTGAGCCCTAGACGACGTTGGCTGCGAGTTCCATGGCGGGGCGCTCCGGCGAGTCTTCGGGAGGTGGAGAAATCGGGCGAGGGAGACGGGGAGGGGGTTCGTGGAGAGGGGGAATGGAATGGGAGGGCCTCTGGACGTCTCCAGGCGTGAAGAGGTGGCGCGGGAGAAGCAGGAGGTGGCCAGGCGACGCCGGCATGCTCGCCACGGCGGCAGCAGCCTGGCTGGCGCGAGGAAGAAGACAGGCCTGCCCCTGGGCTGGGCTGCCTCGGTAAGTTGGGCCCTTTTGCCGGTAAGCCTTTTTTCCTTTTCTGTTTCTTTTTCTTTTCTGTAAATTTGTTTTGGCTATGATAAAAATATCAAACCATTTTATAAAATGTTGAAACTTTTTACATTGCCTCATAATAATATAGACTAGCCACTTATAAAGTTTGGCACTTTTTAAAATTCAAATAATTTGAATCTTAACTCAAATAGGGGTTTTTAATTAATTCCAAGGCACTGTTTGAATATTTGAAAAATCCATGAGCATGGAGTGGGTCCCACATCACTTGATATGTGATCACACTCATTTATAAGACTTTTCAAAAATCTAACATGAATTTTTGGAGAAGATTTTTATCTGGCCTTTTGAAATAATTCATCTGGGGGGGTTCCTTCTCCCATTTTGCTTTTGAAATTTGATTTCAAGGATTTCTTTTGAAATTTTTAACATGATGCAAGTGACTTGTCAACCCTAGCACATTATCTAACAGAGGGTTCTGACAACTCGCCCCCACTCAACAGAATCTCGTCCCGAGATTCAGAAGTCTGCGGGAGGAAGGAGGGATACTCGGCACTGAGGCGGTCTTCTCTTTCCCACGTAGCTTCTCTCTCAGAGTGGTGTGACCATTGCACTTTCAGAAACCTAATCTTCTGACGACGAGTGACACGCTCTGCGGAATCAAGAATACGAACGGGGTATTCTCGATAAGAAAGGTCATCTTGGAGATCAAGCGTTTCATGGTCGACTTCGCGGATGGGGTCCTTGAAGCAACGCCTGAGTTGGGACACATGGAATACATCATGTACTCGGGAAAGGTGCGGGGGTAGTTCAAGTTGGTAGGAAACTTCTCCACGTTTGGCAAGAATGCGGAAAGGTCCGATGTAACATGGGGCCAACTTGCCTTTGATACCGAAACGTTGGGTTCCCTTCAGAGGAGTAACCCGAAGGTAAGCCTTCTCATCCAGATTGTAGCTTTCTTGCCTATGATGACGATCATAGTAGCTTTTCTGACGAGACTGGGCTGCTTTCAATTGATCACGAACAATGCGAACTTGCTCTTCTTCTTCCTTGATCATGTCCGGTCCAAAGAATTGTCTTTCACCGGTTTCTGACCAGTTTAATGGTGTTCGACATCGTCGTCCATATAGGAGTTCAAAAGGAGCCATGTTCAGACTAGATTGAAAACTATTGTTATAAGCAAATTCGGCGAATGGCAGAGACTTCTCCCAATTCTTTCCGAATGAGATAACACAAGCTCTGAGCATGTCTTCAAGAATTTGGTTAACCCTTTCGACTTGACCGCTAGACTGAGGATGGAAAGCTGTACTAAAGGAGAGATGAGTTCCCATAGCATTCTGAAAGCTTCCCAAAAATCTAGAGGTAACAAGGCTACCTCGATCAGAATTGATTTCCAGAGGAACACCGTGAAGGGATACAATTCTAGAGACGTACAAGTCCGCTAACTGGCTAGCAGTTATAGACTCGCGAACCGGAAGGAAGTGAGCAACTTTGGAAAGCCTATCTATAACAACGAAGATGGCATTGTTTCCTTTCTGGGTTTTTGGAAAGCCGGTGATGAAGTCCATACCGACTTTGTCCCATTTCCACTCTGGAATAGGCAAAGGTTGAAGTGTACCAGCAGGTCTTTGATGTTCTGCCTTAATGCGACGACAAACATCACATTCGGCAACAAACTGAGCAATGTCTCTCTTCATCCTAGTCCACCAAAATCTCTGGCGTAGATCTCGGTACATTTTTGTGCTACCGGGATGAATTGAGAGGGGTGTGTCATGGGCTTCTTTGAGGATGAGTTGCCTTAGTTCCCTATTCTTATGTACTACCAAACGATTTTCAAAGAATACCGTTCCTTTGCTATCTGTGGAGAAACATTTAGCAACTCCGCTAGCAATGTTCTCCTTGATCCGACGAACACCTCGTGCACGCCTTTGGGCAACTATGATTTGATCCTCAAGAGTTGGTTTCGCCACCAAGGTAGAAAGATAGCCATGAGGAACAATCTCAAGATTGAGCTTGAGAAATTCCTCATGAAGAAGTGGTTGATACTGTTGTAACATGAGGTTGTTACAATACGACTTACGACTTAGTGCATCAGCCATGACATTGGCTTTGCCTGGGGTGTAAGAAATTCCTACGTCGTAATCTTTTATCAACTCAATCCAGCGTCTTTGCCTGAGATTAAGATCTGGCTGGGTGAAAATGTATTTGAGGCTTTGGTGGTCGGAATAGATCTCACAACGATTACCAAGGAGGTAATGTCGCCAAGTTGTTAGGGCATGAACTACGACAGCGAGTTCAAGGTCATGGGTAGGATAGTTCTCTTCATGTGGCCGCAACTGGCGTGAAGCATAAGCTACCACATGTCGATCTTGCAGAAGTATGCATCCTAACCCTTGCCGTGATGCGTCACAATAGATTTCGAAATCCCTTTTGGTGTCTGGAGGTGCAAGTACGGGTGCAGAAGTCAACCTTCTTTTTAGCTCTTGAAAGCTTTCCTCGCACTTGGGAGTCCATAGTAATTTCTTATCTTTCTTGAGGAGTTCAGTTAGAGGCTTTGCAACTTTAGAAAAGTTCTCGACGAAGCGACGGCAATAGCTGGCTAGGCCAAGAAAACTCCTAACTTGCTTAACCGATTCAGGTGGAGTCCAGTCAAGGACGGCCTGAACTCTCTCGGGATTCACAGCAATGCCTTTTGCAGAAATCACGTGGCCTAAGTAGGTCACTTCTGGTAGCCAAAATTCACACTTGGAGAATTTAGCATACAGGCGATGCTCTCTAAGTTTCATCAATACCAGCCTTAGGTGTTCGGCATGTTCTTCTTCGTTCTTCGAGTAGATGAGAATATCATCTAGATAAACCACAACAAATTTATCTAAGTACTCCGTGAAGATCGAATTCATCATGCGTGAGAAAGTGGCGGGGGCATTGGTTAAACCAAAGGACATGACGGTGTACTCGTAAAGACCATAACGAGTAGTAAAAGCCGTTTTGGGAATGTCCTCGTTTCGGATTTTGATTTGATGATAACCTAATCTCAAATCCATCTTGGAGAAGAAAGAGGATCATGCAAGTTGATCATAAAGATCATTGATCCTGGGCAGCGGGTACTTGTTCTTTATCGTCGCTAAATTTAGCGGGCGATAGTCTACGCACATCCTTTCTGTTCCATCTTTCTTCGTTACGAACAGAACGGGGAAACCCCATGGCGATGAGCTAGGGCGGATGAAGCCTTTTCCAACAAAGCTTCCAGTTGGTTTTTAAGCTCAGCTAACTCACGTGGGGCCATTTTGTATGGGCGTCTGTAAATTGGTGCGGTTCCTGGGGCAAGATCCACTATAAACTCTACACATCTGTCGGGTGGCATGCCCGGCAGCTCTTCAGGAAAGACATCCGGGAAGTCACGAACCACCGGAATATCTTCAAGTTCGGGAAGGGGAAGTACATTCAAAGAATGCACTTGGGTTCTTGTTCTGGGTGAGGTATAGTTGACGGTTTTGCCTGAAGGGTGGGTGAGTTTCACGGATTTGCCTTTGCAATCCAGGTAGGCATTCTGTCTTGATAGCCAATCCATGCCAAGGATGACATCAATATCTGAAGATTTGAGGGCTATGAGTGAAGCAAGGAATACTAAACCCTCAATTGCAATTTGATTACCGTGGCTTACTCTATTAGTTTGCCATCTTGACCCTGGAGTTTGAATAATCATGGGGGTGGACAATTCAACAAAAGATAGCTCATGACGAAGTGCATAACTTTCCGACATGAATGAATGAGATGCTCCTGGGTCGAAAAGAACGGAAGTAGGAACATAATTGACTGGGAGCGTACTAAGAATGACGTCAGTGGTGTCGTCAATCTCTTCGGCGGCAATCTGGTTCACACATCCACGAGTGGCGGGACGAGCGGGTTTGGCGGTGTAGACCTTCTGGGGTGGCTTGCCACGACCGTTGTTGTTGCCTCCGGCACGGGGTGGAGCATTCTGATTCTGGATCTGGTTCTGGGGACACTCACAAGAGTAGTGGTCTGCCTGACCACACTTGTAACAGGCTCCAAAGACAGTGCGTGGAGCTGGGTTGTTTGGTGGAGCTGGGTGGAACTGAGTTGGTGGACGAGGCGCCACATAGGATGGCCTCGGTGGGTTGTTCTGGCGGAACATACTGTTGGGGATCCAGATCTTGCGCTTCTGAGAGCCGGAACTGGATGAACCATCGTCTCTAGGGTGTTTGTGAAAGTCGTTGGGGGTGTTCATGTCCTCTGCCTTAATGGCCTTGTTGACAAGGACCTGGAATCTGGCAAAGTCATGTAGGTTGAGCTCACGACGGAGTCCAGAATTGAGTCCACGACGGAACCTCTCTTGCTTCTTTGCGTCGGTGGAGACTTCTTCAGTAGCATAACGAGCAAGCCGGTTGAACTCACGACTAAACTCGTCAACGGTCCTTCGGCCTTGGGTGAGGTTGCAGAACTCCTCACGCTTGCGGTCCATAAGACCCTTGGGAATGTGGTGCTCGCGGAAAGAAGTGCAGAATTCATCCCAAGATGCGGGCGGTCCAACGGGACGCATATTCAGGAAGTTCTCCCACCAAGAGCTAGCTGCACCTTCAAGGTGATAGGTGGCATAGCTGACCCTGTCGCCATCTGCAACATGGCCTTCTTGGAGCTTCCTCTCGATGCTGCGAAGCCAGTCATCGGCGTCAAGGGGCTCGGTGGAGTAACTGAAAACCGGGGGATGAAGCCGGATGAAGTCGTTCAGGGAGATCAACTCGTTGCGCTGCTGAGTGGTGTTGCGAGCAATGACTTCCAGCAGATGGTGAGAGTCTCGGCGGTTCCTCTCAACCTCCATCAGAACCTGAGCCATCGTGGGTGGGGGTGGAAGGTTGCCTTCCTCCTTTTCATTTCCATGACCCTGGTTACGACCAAGCTGGCCACGGGTTCCTTGAGACATCCTGAAGGTGAAAACCAAAGTCAAACAGAGTTGCTTGAAGAATCTAATCAAGGTATTGAAGTACTGGAAGGATTACAGAGCAAAGGAAGTAATCATCTTGACAACATGGTGATAAAAGCATACAAGCCATATATTCACAAGCTGTCATATAAACCATACATCGTTTTAGTACAAGCACCAAGCTAATACAAACGTGATGAAGATGATACATCCTTCAGAGGCACTCTGACTTCCTATACATTATTTATCTAAGCCTCTGGAACTTAGACACCTTGCGTACAATATACTAAGATACTACTACATCCTCACTAAGTAAGACCACAGGCGGTCTCACTCATCTCCATCTCCATAGTAGTCCTTGTAAAAGTTACCCGCGTATCCCGGTAGCTGAAGGTGACCATCGGAAAACACGGAGGCCTGTGGACCCTGATATCCATTTGGGCAAGGATGGGGCCTAGGTCCAGTGTAGGGTGGAAGTAGAGGACCACGGGGTGGAAAAATGCCTCCAATCTCGGGCCAAGCAACTCGAGAAGGCATCTGAGTCCTCACAGGGTAGATAGCATCATACTCAACTGATCCAACACTCACGAAGGGTGCCAAGAGTGTCAGTGCTCGATACAGACGAACACGGGTGGCGTGAAGCTCGAAACGGAGAGCGCGTGCATCACGATCTCGATCACTAGCAAACCTAGCAGTCATCTGAAGTACTGGATCTTCTGCAGAGTGATCTGAGTAGAGTCCGGTGTAATATCCCTCTTCTCCTGGAAGTGCAGAAGGGATATAGAGGAACGAGGTCTCTCTCAGCATAGTGTGCTCCTCTCTCAGCAGGGTAATACATGAGTATGCAGCATCCTGCACAGCCATGTTCTCAGTCATGCCAATGCCATGTCCAAAGTGGATAGGCTGAGTGACTCCAATGTGGTGCGGGTAGATCCTGACAATGCAGTGGAACTGGGTCTGGTTGAAGTCATGGAACTGCTCCTCGACGGTGTACTTAGGATACCATCGATATCCCACATAGGACATCATCTCAATCAACGTGGCGGGATGGCCACGCACACCGAGGAACCTGGTCAAACGAACAATCTGCCGAGGGGGAAGATCTGCCATCTGAAATAGAAAGAAGGAGTTTGCAAATGCATCAGATTATGAGATAAACCTGGAATGACTTGGACAGCATAACGGCTGTAATTGTAAGAAATGACAATTTCTTCCAACATAGAAACAACACTTACATAATACGATGTAAGAAATCAGCATTACAGCAATGCTAGGAAAACCGGACACAACTTTCCTACGGCTATAAGGAAGCAAACAACGAGATGTTCTAATTAGACAGAGGAGAGCCTAGTCCTATCTTCCCGTAGAATAAGATGAGGGTGACTCAGAACTCAGAACGAAGGGGGTAAGGAGAAGAAAGAAGCCTTATGTTGTTCCCTTATATACCCAGAGTAACTATATAACTATAGCAAGCTAGACTCGACTTCGACCAAGGCTACTAGTCCTACAGTCAGTCCTGCTCTGATACCAAGTCTGTCGGGACCCAGGGTTAGCGTATGCAAGTCCAGCTAAGACATAGTCATATGGAGAGCCGAGAACCGTACCCACTTGTCTAAGCAGACAAGGCCAAGCACAGAACGTTCTCGGAAAGCATCGTACGTGAGGGGTATCCCATCCAGGCCGGATGATCAACTGAGATGGGTCCTCATCGTCCACACACAAGTCTAATGATATGGGTGATGAGCTCCCATATTCAAAGACAAGTCTCCTCAACCATACTATCGACTATCTCATAACTCTTACATAAACTTACTCCAGCCCGATCACTTAGTCGGGGTCTAGGGCGGGCTCGATCATACCACAAAGTGTGCCCGAGACAGAGTCTCGAACAATCTCATCACGATGCCCCAAGCTGCGCACATCTAAGGGCCACTTGGTGTATGAAAGACCGCCAGCCAGATCACAACTAAGGTCTCGAAAACCCATACAAAGACATGCATGTTATAAACATACACGCAGCACACATGCCTTGTATGAACAGCAGGTATCATTGCAATTCTCTACAAAGTATACATTTTTATTGATAACTCTTATAGAGTGCACACAGAGATCACAAACATGTGATCCAACATTACAACACAAGCGGAAGCAAAGTATGTCTGAGTACAGACAAGTTTAACAAATGGCTTAAGAAGCCTTATTTAAACACATGCCCTCCACGAGGGAACCAGTCGTCTGACTGGGACTAGACTAGCTTTATCTTCAGTCGTCCAGCTCAATGAAGAAGCCACCTTCGGGGTCAGTGGTTTCATCTAAAACATAAATTAAGCAAACGTGAGTACAAAGTCGTACTCAGCAAGACTTACATAGGAGCTATCCTACTCATGCACATGTATCAAGGTAAAGGGAGGTGGGGTTTCACTTGCAGAAGTGCCAGCTTTGACTTGGCTAGTCCTGAACTACGAGTACCAGACTTGAGGTAAGAAGCGTACACGAGTCCACTACTTTCTCCAACCAATTACACCACTATGGTGCCTTCCTCGACTTCCCCACGAGAAAGCACGCCATAGCACTCACACTTATCTTGGTGTGTTTTAGAAGTATCCAGTTCAAGTTGTCTAATAATCAAGCTAAGCTTTCCAAGCAGTCCATAACCGCAGACGCGGCTATTCGAATAGTTTTGTTAACCCTGCAGGGGTGTACCGCTACACACACATGATCATCAGTTACCGCCTTTGATCTCGACACCATTCAAGGGGTGCCAGCGAGGATGCTCACCACAACTGTTACCTCATAGCCTATCTAGTCCGAGAAAGCCGCCTACCTGGGTTGGCTACCACTATCGTGAACCCGGCCGGTTTACCGAAGTGGACCCAAGTGATGTGTGCGTGGTGCATAAGCCGGTCTCGGATGAGCCGTTCTCTCACGTAGCAGCCAGGCCACAGACCTACCAGAACTCCGAACTATTGCGACATATGGACATCGAAAGGGATGATTTAGTAAGCTGAGAGGGGTCAGTGAGCCCAATGTGTGGTTGTACTCTTCATCTTGGATCACCAAACAAGAACTCGGACTTAGGGCGGTGTTCAACGAGACAACCCACCATGTACTCCTACACAGCCTCTCATCGTTCACCTTGTATTAGGGTAGATTCACCAACGCCTTTCCACCAACATCATCATGATCACTACCATCCCGACTCACATAACAGTATCAACATGGTATCATTCTAAGCATGCAATAAGCAGTAACAATTGCAGGGGCCACATGATAACAATCAACTCCTACAGTTGCTAGGATTGTGGTTTGCCTACTACTGTGACAAATGATAGGTCATGCAAAGGAATGGGTTCATCTATGCGGTAGAAACGTAGCATGGTAATCATCCTATACAATGCATAAGCGAGACATGAGAGGGAAGTGGGATTTTATCGACATGATCAATGGGGGTTTGCTTGCCTTGTTGACGAGGTTCGGGTTCGGGGTCTTCAACGAACGGGGCAGCCTCCTGCTCCGGTTCCACCTCTACTCGACAAACAACAAACAAGGTAGCAAATTAAATACAATGCACAATCACATGATGGAAGGTTGAAACTTGATGTATATGCTTTGATGTGTGAAGCAATTCCATTTAAATGGAGTATATTGCAAATTGAATTGCAAATTCAAACTCCAATTTGAATTCAACCTTAGCCAAGTTACATGTGACATTGTTTGATCAATTTGAATCATTTTGAAATGTGTATGATATGCCTCTGATGTGTGGTTGAAATGTAGCATGTTTCCATGGTCAAAGTTGCAACAACTTTTGAATTGAATTTGATTTAATTCCATTTAAATCAAATAGAAAATGCTACTGATCCCATTTTAAAATCAACTCAAACAAATTTGAAAGTGGGATATTTGGATAGCTTATTTTCTCCTGATCATTTTTCATATATTATTTGTCTAATTTGGAGTTAATATGAATTTTCTATGAATTTCCAAAGTTTGGGCTATTTTCTGGATTTTCTAGAATTTCTTTAATTCAAATTATTCTGGAAATTCATTTACTGCGTCAGCATGACCTCATGCTGGCGTCAGGGGTTCACTGACAAGGGGGTCCCACCTGTAAGTGTCACTATGTTAATTAAAATGATTTAAAACGGTTTAAATTTAACCTAGGGATTAACCAGGGGGTTGGGCCCACATGTCATAGGCTGTGGGGGGGTCATTAGGGGGTGATTAGCCCGGGGTCAGCCTGACAGGTCGGCGGCTAACCGCCGGTGGCCACCAGACGCGGCGGCGTCCACGAGGACGGCGACTCCGGCGTCCAAATGAAGTGCCGCG
Source organism: Bromus sterilis (assembly GCA_950022295.1). NCBI lineage: Eukaryota > Viridiplantae > Streptophyta > Magnoliopsida > Poales > Poaceae > Bromus > Bromus sterilis. Next base: position 237,052,377 of record OX465599.1, on the reverse strand, counting down.
TCCACCATTCAACTCCTCTTGGTCGCGCGCTTCACCTTGAGCATCTCAGGGTCACCGGGGCGCACCGGAACGTCGCCGGCGTCAAGACCTAGCGGCGGCCGTGGCTCGGGCTCGAGGCAAAGCTCGCTGCGGTGCTCTACTTGAACCGGTGATGCACGCAAACGACGCAGAGGAGCAAGGCGAAGACAAAGGACATGCCCCCGAGCTCGAATGCGTTACGGGTGCTCGACGGCGACGACCGTGGCGGCGAGGTACTTCGGCTCCCATGGCGTATCGAGCTAGAGGGTGAGAGGGGTGATGGGAGCTTGGGGAAAATGCTCACCAGAGCTCAAGGAACACGACGAGGTGGTCGTTGGAGGCGGGGAGGTCACAGCGGCGGAGAATTCGACGGAGACTGCTTGCGGGTCCGGCGGTGATCCGATGAGCCTGGCGTCGCATCTGGTCCAAATTGGAGCTCCTGCTTCTGCTAGTCGAAGAAGACGAGGACGGGGAGGAGGATGGACACACCAGCTTGAGCCCTAGACGACGTTGGCTACGAGTTCCATGGCGGGGCGCTCCGGCGAGTCTTCGGGAGGTGGAGAAATCGGGCGAGGGAGACGGGGAGGGGGTTCGTGGAGAGGGGGAATGGAACGGGAGGGCCTCTGGACGTCTCCAGGCGTGAAGAGGTGGCGCGGGAGAAGCAGGAGGTGGCCAGGCGACGCCGGCATGCTCGCCACGGCGGCAGCAGCCTGGCTGGCGCGACGAAGAAGACAGGCCTGCCCCTGGGCTGGGCTGCCTCGGTAAGTTGGGCCCTTTTGCCGGTAAGCCTTTTTCCTTTTCTGTTTCTTTTTCTTTCTGTAAATTTGTTTTGGTTATGATAAAAATATCAAACCATTTTATAAAATGTTGAAACTTTTTACATGGCCTCATAATAATATAGACTAGCCACTTATAAAGCTTGGCACTTTTTAAAATTCAAATAATTTGAATCTTAACCCAAATAGGGGTTTTTAATTAATTCCAAGGCACTGTTTGAATATTTGAAAAATCCATGAGCATGGGGTGGGTCCCACATCACTTGATATGTGATCACACTTATTTATAAGACTTTTCAAAAATCTAACATGAATTTTTGGAGAAGATTTTTATCTGGCCTTTTGAAATAATTCATCTGGGGGGGTTCCTTCTCCCATTTTGCTTTTGAAATTTGATTTCAAGGATTTCTTTTGAAATTTTTAACATGATGCAAGTGACTTGTCAACCCTAGCACATTACCTAACAGAGGGTTCTGACATTTGCATGCTAGTCTAGGTTAGGTTCGATGTTTGATCCTACCACATGTTTACAATCTTTCTTAAACCGATACAGCCATGTCCCCTCCCAGCAAACCATGTACTGCTATGTTACTATTGCTCGTTGCTCAGCCCCTGCTTAGTATGCATGCTTAGGATGCTACGAATGTTACCCTGTTACTCCTTGGATTGGGATATCACACTATTATATTAATGTGGATGATGTGATTTATTATAATGTTGACTATATTGGACGAAGGATGGAAGGTCTAGGCTATCCCTCCCCGAAGCTTTGTTCCATTCGAGTCACCTAGGATCCGAGTTCCGGGTATTGGTTTTAAGACTGAGCGTGCCTAACCGCGTGTGGGATTTTATGGGGTCCCCTTTTCTTACCTACCTAGCTCCAAACATTTCTAGTGGTGGCCCAAGCTGATTTACCATTTGAAAACCATGCATATATGTCTGTCGGGTCGCTCCTAGCAGATATCCTTTAAAATAACTTGGGCCAGCGGAGACATGGTTTCTCTTGTTGGTCCACCCCAGGGAGCTAGGGGGCTGCCCACATGGTTTGGGTAGCTAACCCGACCTCATCCAGACGGTAGAGGCCAATTCGAGAGCGCGACCGTCTTTTGTGGTTGATGTCGACTCACCGGGGGGCCACCCGGATTTGTTTGTTGTTAGCTAGAGGGACCTGACGTTTCGGATCTCTCGGGGCTAAATCATAAAATGGCTGCCTGTGATGGGTAGAAACTGAGAGAGATGGGCGTGCGTGCGGAGCCTTGTAATGGGCAGTTGGTACACCCCTGCAGGTTTAAATCTTTTCGAGAAGTCGTGTCCACGGTTATGGACGACTGGATACCTACTCCTTGTTCATAGATAACAACAACTGACATAATCTTAATAATTTGATCAACATGTGTGTGCCTTAACTGCTTCTTCTTCGTCGCGATGGGAAGGGGAGGACAAGGATAGGATAGGTGTTATGTTTGCGTAAGTAGCTGATAGCAGACTTGTTGGAGGTGATTCCTCATCGAATGCTTGGCTTCTTATCTTACTCTCTAGATCGTTAGCCACTTTATAAATGCTAGTGCGGCAGCAACCTCACCACTTACCCATCCTTATCGTGAACTACTAGTTATCCTAGAATGACGAGTGATGAAGTCCTTGTTGGGTCAGTTGACCACTACAGTTGGATGATGAGTACTTCTGTACTCCTGATACTACCCCCAAACTCTTTTCAGGTTTCTTGATCGACAACAGGTATGGTGATCGACTTTTCATGTGGAGACTCGACGACGACTAGTTAGGCGGATCCCGGCGGAGGGCCTTGGCCCGTGTGTTTATGGGAGCAATGTCTTTTTCTCTTTGCCGCTAGGCATTTGATTGTATTCTGTACTCAGACATGTATCTTTCGCTGATGTAATGTATTTAAGGCAGTTGTATGCCGATTGTATGAGATGTTGTATCCTTGTAGTTGTAATGTTGTGATATCATGTTGGAAATCCGGGGCATATGGCATTGTCATATGTCGCGGCGGGACCGATATGTGCTTCGTCCCTGGATCTGGATGGAAACATCAAAATCTGGAACAGTACCGCATATCGGGCCTTACATTAGACCGGCGGATGGCCTCGGTGGGGCATTCCCTAACAAGGTGTACTCCACCCTGGAGATCCGAGTGTGTAGGGTAACAGTAGTGCAGCCCCTGCAGGGATGATAATCTATTCGGATAGCCGTGTCCACGGTAACAGGACGCTTTATGCTGAAGCCATACTCTACTACTACAAACTACTACTACTAAACTGATTGGTTTCGGGTTTTCTTCTCGCAGGGAAGTCGAGGGAGGATTCTCGGAGGCATTGTTAATTATTATATAATACAACTTACTATTATACAATGTTGCAGCAACTTCTGCTGCATTGTTACTTTATGCTTTATTGAACTGATGGCTATTCTCTTCTCATGCTGCAAGACTCGTCGGAAGATGCTAGTCTTCGTTAGTCCTAGCTTCTCTTCCTTATTCTGGATTTCTGCAACTCAGTCCACTATATATAGCCTCCCCTTTCCATTGATACAAATGCATAAATGCTTAGTAGTTGGACGTAAGACTCGCGGGTATGCTAGATACTCACCCTTGCTTTATTTTCCCTTTTGTTTGCCTGATCGGCCGTTGCATTCGACGTTGGAGCCCAGGAGCAGGAGTACCCCGGAGGCGACTACTACGACGTCGAGTTCCCCATTGACCAGGAGTAGTTCGGTGGATCCCAGGCAGGAGGCCTCGCCTATTCGATCTGTATCTCTGATGACATTTGTGCTAGCCTTCTTAAGGCAAAACTTGACTAACTATGTATGTACTCAGATATTATGTCTTGTATAACTTATGTATTCGGATCCTCGTGATCCCTGGTTTGTAATATCAGATTTATCTTATTTGTGTTTAGTGTTGTGCTGTGATATTCTCCTCGTGGCACCTAATCTCAGCTGTGTACCCTGCGTGTATGATTACTGTACATGGATTGATTTTGGGGGTGTCACATATCTCTGACGGTGTCGAGGTCACCTCACATGATCATAAATCCTCCATTCTTACATCCTCCTTATCTTCACTCATTAAACCACCTACTACGCCCACCTGGCTATTCGACTTAGACGACATCTATATAAACACACCTCCTCTAACGTTGGCGCAACAGAACGACCTCACATCACCATTCTCTGACAATAAAATAAAAAATGCATTTTTCCAAATGAACCCCCTCGCAAGCCACGGTCATGATGGCTTTGGCTCCGTGTTCTTCGGGTAATACTGGCACTCTATCAAAATAACGATCCTCGCTTTCTTCGATGCTTTCTATCATCAAACTACAAATCTTGAGCGCTTCAACTAGGCTTTCATGATTCTTCTCCCTAAAAAATAGAACCACACTTCTCCGAAGGCATTTCGGCCGATCTACCTTCAAAGGACCACACCTAAATCCATCGCCAAGCTCCTTACCAACAAACTAAAACCTCTCATTCTGTCATCATTCACAACTACCAACGGGCTTCCTCCACGGGCGAAATATCATAGAAAATTTCATCTACGCTGCTGATTTAATTAGGACTTGCCACGGCAGAAAATTTCCTACTAGGGTTTTTAAGCTAGACTTTAGGAACTTCGATTACCTATCCTGGGACTCACTCCTAAAAATCATGTTGTGTCGGGGCTTCTCCCAATCCTTTTTTTCCTCGATACTCAAAACTCTAGATTCCAGTAAAATGGATGTCCTCCTAAACGGGATCCCCGGACCTTGGATCAACTGCAATAATGGACTTTCGACGGAGGACTCACTATCCCCTACATCTTCATCATTGCGGCAAGCATTCTCCAATGAATGAAGATAAAAGCCTATCACTCGGATTTTCGGCACCCTATCCTAGCCGAAAAACCTCCAGTCACCCTACAATATGCAGACGACACTCTCATTGTTGCCCATGCCTCTCCAAACTTTGCAAGTATCTTAAGAAATATGTTAGACTCCTCTGCCCTTGCCACCAGCCTCACAATTAACTACGACAAGACGACTTTCGCTCCCATCCAAATGGACACTTATACTTCTAAACTCATAGCTTCCACCATGAATTGCCAAATTTCAACTTTCCTTCAAACCTACCTAAGCCTACCACTGTCACGCCCCAAACTTCTTACCTCTTCTTTTGTCCCCATTTTACAATCATACCAAAAATTCCTGTAAGGTTGGATATCCTCATTACTCTCCAAAGGAGCTAAGTTAACCTATATCACTTCAGCCTTAGACTACCTAGCTCTTTATTTTATGTTTGTTTTCTTACTTCCCCAAAAATTATCAAAAGGTTCGTTTCACCCAGAAGGTCCTTCTTTTAGACCAATGAAAACACATGCATCGGGTCTCAATGACTCATTGCTTGTAACGATGTGTGTAAGCCAATGAAAATTTATATATCCAAAATGACTGCCTCCTCATGAAAATTGCCTTTAAACTCCTACAAAAATATAATCTGCCCTGGGTGTCCTGGTATCACACTAGATACTCCAGCAATATACTCGAGCAATGTTTATTATTGATTTATGAGTACAATTATTGTATTGATCATCATTGTAAAGTATTTCACCTATTGTGAGGGGGAAGAGCCATGGAGGCCATATTAAAAAGACCTACGTAGGCCAAAAATGAAAACAAGCGAGGTAAAGAAATAAAATAAAAAGAGAGAATAAAGAGAGAGGGGGCACACTATTATCCCTTTTTGCATACATATGTGTTTTGAAGTAACACATTGCACTTCATATAGAGAGTTTTCATATGCTTCGTGTTTCTACACTAGTTGGGGACATTTCAAATTATATAACTTGCCTTGCATATTCTCATGATGAGCTTCGTCAAATGTTCTAGGTCTTCATGAGTGAGCAAGTTGGATGCACACCCACTAGTCCATTAGAGAGCTTTCATACATTCATAGATCTAATGCATTTGTTGCATGATAATCTTTAATCCTGAGACCAAATCAAATTATAAGGCATCTCCATTGCCTAATGATCAGTTGGGATCCAAACTCAGGACGACGTGGTACCAGGACGCAAGGATGGCATGCTCCGGGTTCATGTAGTTTCTCAAACGATACTGAGCAAGGAACTGCGCAATCCCACACGTGGAGCGATGATGAGTTTGTATGATAGTATCAAGACACTAGTGGAGCCCTTCTTCGTGATAGAGATCCAAATTACCCAATTTTCACGATCAAGGTGCCAGCGGACATTCACTTCGTCCATGAAGCCCCCACGGATCTGTTCTTCATAGCGTACGAGGAGATCTTCAATCTATTTCACTCAAAACGGTTGTACTATAACTTTGTTCGCCATTACGCGCTCCATCAGGAGATGAAGATCAAGAGAGAGAACACCTCGAACATCGTGATAGTAGATCCCTACTACATGCGTGACTGCCAGCTGGTGGAAGGATCAGGGGAGCAGACCATGGAGACGACGTACCTCCAAATGTTCTTGATGGACAACAAGAGGAAGGACGTAATTCTTTTGCCTTTCTTTCCCGAGTAAGTACACATTCGCTCACCGTCGTAACTTTTGCTTCCTTAGATTTCTTCCATTGCTCTTTTCCAACATTCCTTTTCAATTGTGTTGCGCAGAAACATATACTGCACACTTATCCTAATTTCTCCGAGGTATTTTCTAGCCACCTATTTCAACTCGGGGAGTTTGACAAAGAAGAGACTACTCTCGAATAAAGAGTGTTCTAGATGATGCTCTCGAGGGCTACGCCTCAAAGGGATGCAGCTTTGCCAACAAAAGGGCGGAATTTATCCGAAATCATTCCCCATGCCAAGTCAGGGAAACTCTTGATCATGAATGAGTATGTATCTTTTAAGTTTATGAATCTGTTGCTTTAATTTTTGTGAACATATATATGCATTTGAACCCTATAATTCTTTCCGTTGCATGATATACCAATATGCCTTGACTAAACAGATGAAGAAGTGTTACGTGGTGTTCGAGGGACGAGTTTCCGGAGTCTACGACAAGTGGAAGGACTGTTATAGAAAAGTGAACAAGTTCAGGGCCAACAACTACAAAGGGTACGCGACTAAAGAGGAGGCGGTAATCAAGTGGAGGGACCACAGGAGGAAGAAGAACCAGATGCCGAACTTGGTCGTGCTCCCGCTGATCTTGCTCACCGCCATCGCGCTTGTACTCTACATGATCCTTGTGTAGGCGGTGAGAACACTTCATTTGTTTTGTGATGGTATATGACTTGTGTAATGTGATGATCGACTTTTATACTCTACTTGATGACTTGTGTAATGTGATGAATTTGGCACTTGTGTAATGTGATGATCACTATGACTTGTGTAAGGTGATGACCACTATGTATATTGCGCTCTAAGTAATGTGATGACACAGATTTTATAACGTGAGAAATGTATTGTTTTTACTATGTTGTGCAATCCATTTTGTATACCTGTATTTTGCAATCCATTTTGTATTTTATACATGTATCAATACCAGCACATCAATAGATTTTTTTCTAAATGAAATATATTTCTGTGGCACATGTGCACATGTATTTTGTGGCGCATGAAATATTTCTGTGGCACACTACTTTCTATGGCGCATGTCTACTGGACGCGCCACATAAATTTTAGTTTTTTGTGGCACATATTGACCATATGCATCACAAAAATGTAAGATTCACATACCAATATGCGTCATAAAAAATAAATTTTAGTGACGAAGATTCTGTGACGCATCTCATATGCATCCCATAGAAATCTCAAACACATGCGCCATAGACAAGGGTTTTTCTAGTAGTGTATTATCCATGTTTTCTTCAAGACCTTTGATCAAATATGCTGATATGGAAAACAGAATAGTGCGTTTCGGTTTATTATCAGCCGAGGAAAAGAAGATAACATATTATTACCAGCCAAAGAAAAGAAGAAAACATATTATTGGCTTTTGTACCGAGAACATGCACACGAACTCAATTAGTACATCTACACAACCAATTATCTATCGTTCGTCCTGTACTGTTGCTGATGCACAAGCTAATTGTGCACCAAAACTCAACAAATCAACCTAAATCCTGGCAATATAATAAGACGAATAAAACGGGCAGATCGTACAGTTTAATTTCTTACAAAAATCAAATACCCTTTAAATAGTAACCCACTAGTCATTCGTCTATGAATTCCGAGCATTTGACATAGCAAGTGCCTAGAAAACAAGCCGTCCCTACCGACTCGGCTCGATCTAATCACACATCGTATTCTGCCCTTTATATAAAAGTCTAATTATTGTCTACCTTTTTCCAAGGTTTGCAACCACTCCCCTTATATTTCTTGTACACGCACTCCACCTCAGGCTATACAAGTCCTCTCCTACCCTTTGCCAGCTTCCGGTCAGAAGAAGCTAACGAATCCAGCCATAGCTAGGAACAAGGGGAGACGAAACTGCGTAAAAGGATCGAATTGCGGGGACGAGCGATTGCTGGTGATTATTCCGATGCGTTGGATCAATCAGACTTCGGAAGTGAAGAACAGGAGTTGCTTCTTGACCTGATTGAGAAATTATTTCAAGCTTATAGAGTTGATCGATACTGGAGGGTGTTTGCATGGGGGATAGGCCATGGCAGCAACCTCTTGAGCAGGCTTCTTGTTCAGCACAAGCCGGGATGATCCAAGCTTCTGGTGCTGCTACCTCGTCCGTCCATGGAAGCATCATGTAAACCCTAACACCATGAAAATGGTCTTCCTTTTCTTTCTGAAAAGTAATTAGAACTCTTTCTCCAGATGATTTTCCCCTTGATAATATCATTATTTCTAAAAAAAAATCTTAATCTTTTGGATTTATTTTCGTGAATTAGTCATGATGCATGAGTCTTTCACAGCAATAACATAAATTACTTATCTGAAGTCTTAAGGATGAAGTAGCATCTTAGTTTGAAGATGATGTTTCAGAGTCTATGTACTTGTATACATTTACTTGTTTTGATGTTGTTTGGTCCAAATGTAAAGAAGGCGACGGTGCAGCTAATTACCTCAACTTGTACCATAAGAAACTTTCATCTTCTCTCTCAAAAAAAAATCAGCCTTTCTCTCCAGTTTTCATATTGCATTTGAGTTCCGAGAATTGCATCGAAAGTGTTGTTTCTTATTCAGCTTGTAAGAGAACACTTCTCATGGATATGTTCAATAAGAATCTGAAAACTTAATTATTCATAGATTTACTCCATAGTTTTATATATCCACTTCCTTGAAGTGACGATTTATCTCTCTGTGGAAGCTCAAAATATATATTACCTCCGACCCATATTAATATACTCAACTTTGTCTAGATTCGTATGTATCTAGTTAAGTATTTAGACTAGATGCATGTGTATCTAGACAAAATTAAGTACATTAATATGGATCGGAGGGAGTACATCATTTTGTGACATTCCACTATATTAATGTGTGCAAGTGCAGTGGAAAGGACCCTGGCGGATACGAGGACTTGGCAGAACTTGATCAAGCCCTCCTCCTCTACCTCAACAGCCAGGATCAACAATCAGTTCAAGAACAACCACGTAAGACATGCTTAATCAATTCTTTCTCGATGTTACTTCTGAACATTTCATAAATTGACATATTGAATTAATGTAGCCTGAATTTATAGCTTTGACGCCCTGCACCCATCGCACGAGATCCCGAACACGACAGCCGTGAGGTGCCTCGTGTTGCAGTTTTGCCATGTGTAGTATGCACATATAGCATACCAAATCGAGAATATATAGCTTTGAAGAGGTGTTAGAGGAAAAAAAAAATCTCCTGACATAAATGTATACTTCTTTTGATTAATAAGCTGCACACATGGAAAAATATGCCATCTACCACAATTTGACATGCCTGGATGAGTTTCGACATATGGTGCGCGACAATGTCGATGAAATCTTATGGTCTTTTCCCTTCCTTTCGCCCAAAGCTTCTATTTTCTGTAATGACGAACCTTTCCCCAAAAAGATACTACCTTGCGACAGTTATTTTGGAACGGAGAAAGTATTCTCTAAGTTGGAGAGAGTGACGTGTAACAAACACCTGATGATATGTTTGTTCTTGCACGAGATGATCATCTTTCTTTGTTGCCGTCCAGAGACATTTCTACCCCTTCTCTCTTCCCCAATATGAGTGTGAAACCATATATTCCATTTGGAAGTTTGACATTGCCGCGTGCACCTATAGTGCACGGTGTTTTTTCCTGAAATGGTCGCGTTAAGACTTCCTCACGTGCGCATGCAGAGACTCTCAACATCTTCCCTTCTCGGCCGATGCACGTCATAGCCGAACCTTCTCCAAAGGCTGGCACCTCGTCGAACATCGTCGCCACGAGTTCATTAAAGCAGCCACGTCCGCCGTCCAAGCAGTCGGCCATGTCGGCACCGGAGAGCAAGGCAACAGTCAAGGTTAGCTCCCTAGCTAGCTAGCTATATTCTACACATGCACACTTCTTGTGACACTAATTTGTGTGTTGTGAATTGTGATGTCGCTACTATTTCAGAGGGAAGGAAGCGGAAGTGGCTGCGCCGGCACGCCGTCAACCTCGGAGCACGAGGGCCCCAGAACGCCGGACGCCAAGACGCTTAGGAGGCTTGCGCAGAATAGGGAGGCCGCGAGGAAGAGCAGGCTAAGGAAGAAGGTATATATGGTTGATTAACTTGATTAATCACTGCAATAACATAAAAAATCCCAGGTTAAAACACATGGTGGTTTGGAAGCCCGCGTTGTTTGGTGTGTAGATAGTAGAATTGGGATGTTGAAGTTAACCTGCTACTGCCACCTAAAAGTTGTGCATACTGTCATGCTCGCTGGGGCCCCAAAGGTTTTCCAAATTTCTGCATGACAAGTACACTTCTTATAGACTTCCGCCCATGAATGATGATTGGTTCTCTTTTTGTCTTTTGTGCAAATGTGCATGTGCAGGCTTACATTCAAAATTTGGAGACGAGTAGGGTCAGGCTGTCACAGATGGAGCAGGAGATGCAAAGATGCACCACTCAGGTATGCATATATATTCCCAGATAACTATATAAAATCGGTATGTCTGGGGACATCTTATAAATTGGAAAGGTACAAAGATGAGAGATTTTAAGATGGTCCCAAATTATTATGGACGGTCTATTATTTGTTATCCAACGGGCTAGAATGACTGGGTTAGAGTCAAGTCTCACCAGGGTTCCTAGAATGTCGACCATAATTTTCAGGTGTGGTGGAATGAAAGGGAGACGATGATGCTAACATATTAGTTCAACAGATGACTATAAGGAGGACATTGTGGTTTTATGGTGACGATGGCCACTATGATTATTAAATCGATCAGGTGATACGTGATGGACACCATGGACAATATAGTGTAAATGCATGGAGATAGGAAATAAGGTGGTGGCGGCACAAGCTACTCGTTATCGACACCATGTCTTGGTGTATTGTTGGGAAGGTGGATAAATGGTTGGCGATGCTATGGAGGTGCGGAGAAGTGCGTTGAGGTGAAAACCATGTAAAGGTGGGAGAGTGGAAATAGGTTAGGGTTGGGCATGTATCTTAAGGCGTTCAAATAAGGGAAAGATTGTTGTTTTACCAGGAAAGATCGGGTGGATGAAATTGTGGGGGTTCCCAATCGTTGGTGATGGCCTAGGAGGGTGATTGCCACCTAGTCGATGGATGGTCAAAGACAATAAAGAAGGTACTCCCTCCGATCCATAATAAGTGTCGCTCATTTAGTACAAAGTTTGTACTAGCGTAATACAAAATGAGCGACGCTTATTATGGATCGGAGGGAGTAGTAGATAATCAAGGGGAGAAGTTTTTTTGAAGAGTTACCTTAAGAAGTCACGTAAATATACATGGCTACAGTAAGAAAGATGTGTGCGGGCTGGCATACGTGGAATCTTGAAGATGTTTGAAGGGTGGTAGGAGCATATTTTTCTCGATAAATGGTGGTTCCCTTTTTATGGACTTATGATGTTGCATCAAGTGGATACAAAACACAACAAATACACATCCTTCTTTTGACCAACTAGGATGCACACGACAAATAAGGAAAAGGAGAAAATGTCACTCCGTGGCAAACGACCCACCAGAACATGACATAACTACTACCATCACCTTTGGCAACAACTGGATGAAGTGAAGGTTCCCCCAAGTAGACAATGCATGGACGTCTTCGACGTCGAATCGAACCATATAGGCAAGCTCATGGGTTTTTACTCAGAAGAAAAAGACGGAGTAAACCCTAGAAAGTGCCTTCAACAAGGAAGCGTAAACCACTCATCTAAAAGTATCAGAAGGCAAACTTCCTTTGAATAATAAGCTAAATGCAATTTTAATAACTTAATATAAACCAATACTAAAAGTACGAGTTAAACCCTCTAGCCATCATGTCTAAGATAATGGCTCAAGGATTAAGTTGAGTATCTAAAAGTTGTGTCTTAATTGCACAGTTAATCTCACAATAACAGTAACATACCATGCAATACCTTCACACAGTACCTCTTTTCAAATTGTGAGGAATTGTCACAACATTACTTGTTAGTCATGTAGTTATAAATTATTATAAATATTTGCTGCTCCGTATGATGTATTGTTATAAATTATTGTAATTATCATTTGTTTACTAAGAAAAAATAATTCTGAGGAGAACTCTAAATATTGTGGCATCAAATTTTCTTTTGGAGATGTAGTCTATATATTGGACAGAACATGTAGTCTGCATTGCTTATATTATGTACATTTGCTCGTTAAACTGCATGAATGTGGTGTATACCTTAAGACAACAAAAGCTGGTTTTCTTGGAGTTTATTCTTTATTTTTAACACGGTTAGTTAGGCATCTATGTTTGACTTTGCTTAGCATTGTTGAACAATTAATAATATGTGGTTGTGCTTCTTTTTGAAAAATATATGCTGGTGTACGTTCTTTTTTTATTTCAAAGTTCTAATTTTTCATAGAAGCATAGAAGCATAGGAGATAACCATTCTTATATTTCTATCACCGGCTAACTAATTTGTTTCGTCCATCTCTGCAACAAAGGGTGCAATCTTGGGTGGTGGAGCAGGCATTGGAGGACTAAGCCCAGGCATGCATTAAACCAAACCCTAAGTTGTTCAATCCATAGTACTATATTTATACCATCACAGACAAATTGAATTTCCTTTCACTCAGATTTATATTTCCGGAGTAGCAATATATATGGTCTCTATCTTACGACATGCATGGTAAAAATGAATTACAGAGGCGGCATGGTTCGACGGGGAGTACGCGAGGTGGGTGGACGAGCATGACAGGATGATGCGGCACCTGCGGGCAGCGGTGGATGCGGAAGGGGTGGAGCACGACGCGGCGGCGACGGACGGCGAGCAACTTCTGCGGCAGCTCGTCGACACGGCGGCGGCGCACCACGTGGTTCTGGCGGAGCTCAAGGCCGCCGTGGCGAGGGTCGACGTGTTCCACCTCGTCTCCGGGATGTGGCTGCCTGCCGCCGAGCGCTGCTTCATCTGGATCGGGGGCTCCCGCCCGTCGGACCTCGTCAAGGTACGTACATTTGCACGACTTCGCGAGCGCACAGACGTTATACAACTTAGGTATGGATGGGACCAAATACATGTAGTATAGCATATGCGTTTGCATATTTTTTTTTTCTGATTCATAATAATTATCGTTCGAAATTAATACAAAATGAACAATATTTATTATGAATCTAAAAATATATATTAGTTGAGGATATGCAAGTGCTACTGGTACAGTTTTGGTGATTAAGATGAAGAGACCGGAGAAAGGCAGCTCTTGAAAACATTAGGTAAAGAGAGACGTATACATGATGGATTAGCTAGCTAACTATCGCCTATCATCACCAGCTACTCTTAAGCAGGTGAGAGGTCCCAGTTGATGGAACAGTCATCAGGCCTTAACAAGTCTTTTGGCTAAGGTTTAGTAGAGATGGACGCCTATGATTGCTATTTCTGTGCCGGAGGAAAGTGTACATGGTCGATCGGGAGAGTTGGTGAAGGAGAGAGGTTAGATAGATAGATATGGGACGTAGACTTGTAACATAATAAGCTTCTAGATGGAGTGTTTGTTTTCATATGCAAAGAAGTCGTATTCGAACAAAACAATGCAGCTAACAGTAAAGTTGTCTTAATTAATATATTGATCTCTGTAACTAACTACTGATATGAAAATAAAATGCAGATTGTGGGGCGGCACGTGGAGGCGCTGACGGAGCAGCAGGCGGCGAGCATGTACGAGGTGCTGCGGTGGGCGCAGGAGCGGGAGGAGGCTCTGGACCGTGAGCTCCAGGCCACGTACCGCTCCCTCTCCGACACCGTCTCCTCCGACGCGCTCGTCTCCCCCTACCCGGACACGGCCGCCTACATGGCTCACATGTCGCTCGCCATCTCCAACCTCTCCTCCCTCGAAGCCTTCGTCAGACAGGTAAGCTCAAACCCACCCACATCGCTAGACACGAGCTATAGGGTTATTACGCTGATGATTGTTTCATTTGATACGTGACGATGCAGGCAGACGCGTTGAGGCTGCAGACGCTGCACAGGCTGCCGCAGGTGCTGACGGCGGGGCAGTCGGCGCGGTGCTTCCTCGCCATCGCCGACTACTCCCAGCGCCTCCGCGCCCTCAGCTCGCTCTGGCTGGCGCGGCCGCGCCAGGACCAACCCGGCAGCCGCTTCCATCCATGACATCCTGCATCGTCGTCACCTAGCCGGCTAGCTAGCTAGGCACACTACTACTACTACTACACAGTTGAAGGAAAGATAAAGATAATTAGGTTTCAAGATAGTGGTGATCAGATGATGATGATGATCCATTTCTTGCTCCGTCGACGAGGGGTTGGTTGTTACTCCTGGTAATTGTGTATATATATATTAAAGAAAAAGTAAGCTTTAACGTGCAGCTGCACAATTGGCCGGTATAAAAATAAGAACTGACATTCATACTGTAATGTTTGTTTGTGTTTCCTATGCTAGACTGACTTCTGCTTCTCAGCATTCGAGTTGCTATGTGTTGTGAATGATCTGATTGCCTGTTAAACAAGTGAAACAAGTCACCGTGTACCGTGTTGGTGTTACAACTTCTAAGTTACAAATGTGAGATCTACAACCAATGTGCCAACCTCTCCATTAATATTGATACTCACTGCACCTCCTTCTCCCACTTGTTTAGTAACACCTCTTAATTAAGTTAGAACAACTAATGTGCAATCCATCGGCTATCTTTAGAAAAATAAGAACAAGAGATGAATCTGTCATTAGTTCAATCGGTGTGTATCCCTGACAATAATGTGTGAGTACACGATAATCACACAGAAACACAGGATGAGGACCGGCTGCTGTTATAATCTGTCAAGGGCATCGACGATGGCCTTACGAAACGAGTCGTTGTGGAGTATAAAAGAGGACACATGGCCTCCCGTCACCCATCGGACTTCTGAGCCTGGCCATGCCTTCTGGAGCTCCATGACAGAGTGTCTAGGAATATAACCGTCATCCTGAAACAAGGAGAGCATGACTTTAGACTCGAACCAAGCTTCAATAGTAGACATTATGATACTTGATATTGCCAAAAAAAATCGACTTCTGAACATTTCAGAGTACAAATTACAGAAACATGCTAATCGACAAACAAAGATGTGGACAATCATTGAATGGATCAGCTCATATAACCCTCGTGCTGGAACACGAATGATGCAGGAAACATATACTCCCTCCGTTCTAAATTAGATGATTTCCATTTGTCCACATGTATATCTAGACATGTACACAAATGAAAGTCATGTAATTTGGAACGGAGGGAGTATATTACTGTGTCAGTTTTTAGGTGTTGTAAATAATACGTCTGTTGTTGAAATAGTAGCAAAGCACATATTGAAGTAGTAATGCAAGCTGATTGTGAGATACTCTGTAAGAAATCTACCTAGTAGATTGAAAGTAGAAAACCCAGGTGGCATTTAATCACATTCGGTACATATGATGCATAACATGTGAGTGACACTAACCGTTGCACCAACAAAAATGACAGCCTGCGGATTCTTCGGTAGGGGAAATCGAGTTACGTCTGTCAGAGACAGCACTGACCGTAATCTGTCTTTTACTTGATCAATGGTGATTCCGGATGATGTATCTTTGGTCAAAGAAGTTGCATCTTTAGCTAATGCTGCTGCATCTTCTCTCAGTGCTTCCCAAGCTGTGGCATGTCTGTAAAGTCCTTCACAGAAAGGTACCACAGCAGAATGGGGAGCAAGAAAAGGTAGTGTGGCAATTGGCGTAGGATGTAAGGATCCAACCATTGCAGCATGTACGCCGCCTGTTATTAACAAATAATGCTTATGAAAACAACTAGCAAAACATTTCATAAATAAGGAATTCCTATATGGTCTCAGATAAAGTTTTTGAATTCAACACAATACTATATGACATTTTTTTCTAATGAAACTAAGACAAAATAGTGGAGACAAGCAAGGGATCCTTTTTTTTATTGAGAAAAGTACGCACCCATGCTGAGGCCACATATTCCCATCTTGCCATAACCAGCTTCAGCCTCCAACCAGTACAAGAGACTGCGAGCTTCATCAATAGTGGCTTTTCCTAAGAGAAGCAAGTCACTCACACACTGAAGCTTCGACCCGTGCTGCATGCTAGGACGTCGTTGTCCGTAATAGGGGCTGCATTTTCATTTGAAATATCAGTTCCCGCAAGTTATTTATGAAGACTGAGAATAAAAGAAAATGCAAGATACCCCTAATATACAAACCTCACCTCTCAAGAACCATAGTAGCAATGTTGTCTTTCAAAAGAGGCCCCCCAAGCCGTAGCCTTCTCTCAAACGAGTGATCACCAGTGCCTAAAATGTTGAAGAAAAGTTAACTTGATTCAGTAACATGAGTCCCTGGTTAGAAGGGGGGAGAACTGGAGAACATCCCAGGTGTTACGAAAACATTTCAGGGTGGAGACTCTAGGAAAAATATAGAATAACATGATTATGCTTGTCAGTAGAAAACACATCACTTTATGAAAACAGACATTCCAAAACCAGAAAGAGTTCCCATCATTTGGTTCAGATAGTATATGGAAAAGTCAAAATTTGCTGCATTTGAGAAGTCTACATATTCTGTTTTAAAATGAGGTAACAGTGCGAAACGTAACCAAAATACATATGCATTAAATAACATTAATCTGTTTAACCAGTAATATCCAAATGTCAAAGCCATACAATAAATTCAGAAGAGTGACGGGTTGGGGAAAATTCTATAATGTTGGATTCAGCAGCTATGGTATGAATGCTTATATACACTGTTGTGGACCTATGAGTCAAGCACTTCTGTCCAACATTAATTCGAAGTTGAAGAAAATTTATCTAGCTAATTGATGATAGAGTTACATATTGAATTGATGCACTAGCCAGTTACTCCAAAAGTCCGAACTGATGGAGAGAGACTAGGCAATATATTTATATTCTAACACTCCCCCTCACGTCTAGGTTATTTTTTGTCCTTAGCGTGGGTTTGGTGCAGGCCGCAGAATCCTTTTTTTATTTAATACTGCGTTGGCAGGGTCTTGAACTCAAGACCTCTTTGCTCGGATACCATATTGAATTGATGCACTAGCCAGTTACTCCAAAAGTCCGAACTGATGGAGAGAGACTAGGCAATATATTTATATTCTAACATTACAAACTTTATACCTGCCAGATGGATCACGCAAGCCATCTTCTCTGGTGAGACAGACTTGGGTGTAAGGAAAGCAACTCTTGCATTGTGGCTCTCAGGAGGCAATGCATCAATTAGTCTCTCATCACATGTTGTCCGGAAAAAACCCTCTCGCAGACAAGAGTTCTTTGTCTCCCAAACTGTTTTCCATTTAGGCTGCACAGCAGTAGGTGGCCAGTTTTGGCAAGGTGCTTCAGGGAATAGCTGCTTCACCATCCTCTCTAACAAATCAAGTTTGGTACCTCCCCATCCTTTTGAGAAAAATGGTGTTCCTAATTTCGTGCGATGAAGGAGAGTCCCATATACATGGTCCAATACATAATGTACTAATCCAATATTCACTGATACCATATTCAAGGAATTTCTGACTGATTTTGATTACTCAAATTTTATTATAAATTACAGTCACAGACACTGATAAACACGTGCTGTTGTTGTTGTACACTGATAAACGCCTGCACCAAAAAAGTTTAACAATAGACAAGTCAGCATATTGCAAGAAATAGGACATATCAGGAACATTCAACAATCAACAACAAAAGAATGGTTTTCAGCGTATCACATATCACATGTTTACTAATTTTGCAAAATTAAAGCAAGAATTAAACGAAGCAACTCCACTAGTATGAAATTTTGGATAAAGTATAGCAAGAAGAAGCATTTGATGGGTGCACAGCATACAGAACTACAAAAAAGGACACCTTAAAAAGTGTGGGCCAACTGCCAAAAGAATTCTGGGACTATGGTTATTGCATTCAACTGCGTTACTTGTACATGCACAGCAATGCCCAGAAAAGTTCCACCAATTAGTTTTCAAGAGCCACTAGTTTGGCAGGATAAATTCAGAAAAAACAATTATGAAAGAAGAGTTGTGAATTTTGAATTGGATAGACTACCGCAAATTCAAGATTAAATAAACTGAACCTTTTCATTTAACGGAAAAAAACTAGCAGGGGCAACAGAATAAGACTTCTGGGAGATGAGAATTGTATTGCTGGCTTGTGAGCTATGAGAGGGGAACTGCCCAAAATAATGCAGCATCATGGCATAAGATATTAAGATCCAAGGATCAGAACCACATCCCAGAAACCCACATCAACTAAAAACAGCATCTACGCATCGCGCCAGAGGAGCGGACCTAATAGAGGCAGATCTGGAAGAGAATTACTCGAGGTCTTGGACAGGACAGCCACCCGACGACGCACAATGCAGGCAAAACGAGATGCGCTCTACGACGTCACATCTTATTAACAATCCAGTTCGCGGTCAACGTCATGTCCGAACACATCCCCAACTGGAGGCAGACGACGACTCTGCCTCTGCAGCGCGACGGGCGGTTCGGACGGCGCACCTGCCTAGTCCGTGGCGGACGGGGACCAGCGACGATGGCGGCGGGACGGCAAGAGACCGCGGGAGGACCGCTCGTGCGCGGGAGGAATCGGCACAATCCGGACCGAGATCCACGGGAGAGGAGGGGGGAGAGAGAGAACGAAGCCGCTAGAGAAGCGGTCGCGGGGAAGGTGGCAAATGGAGGAGGTGGTGAGACCCGCGCGCGGTGAATTACCTCGTTGGATCCGCGGCGCCGCGAGGAAGACGGCGCGGGGATCGGGTGCGGCCGTCGCTGGCGTGGGGATTCTCGCCGGGCGTGGGACGCAGGTTGGAGATTTGGAACGGTGTTGTTTTTGGTTGCGTTGTCGGGCGCGCGCGAGGTGACGCGGTGGGCGACTGCCGCGGTTTTTGGATCAGGACATCGACGCGGATAGATAGGTGCAGCTCAGCTGATCAGGACGAAATCGAGTGCTCGTGGCAACCAACAACGCGTTTCTTATAAGTACGTGTTAAGTGGCGCTTCATGTGTGTGTTAAATGGTGCGCTCCGAAGCTTTTTTATCTTTTTATTTTTAGAGTTATGAGTGTCTCTCGAGAAAGCATGATAATGTTTTTTCACAAAGGCATGTTGTGAAGGCACGATAATGTCTTTTTACGGAGGCACGGGTACTTTTCGCGGAGGTACGACAGTGCCTTCTTACGAAGGCACGAGTGTCTTTCGCGGAGGTATGATAGTGCTTTCACGGAGGCATGAGGCACGACTCGTGCCTCCTTTTTTGAGCCACGACTCGTGTCTACCGCGAAGGCACGGTCATGCCTCTTTTTTTAAATGATTTTTTTACCATAACGTATAGAAAATACGTGCGAAAACCAAAAAAATCAAAAAAACCTATTTTAAACACCAAAAATACATAAACAAAAATGAAAAATATCCCGAAGGAACGTTGTGAACGCGACACATGACGTTGTTCGCTGGACCGGACCGCTAACGAGTACTCTAAAACTAGTTGCTCTCAAATCTTGACGTGCTTAAGATAAGGGTAATATTTAGGAACGACCGATCGGCCTAACTCTTGGCCGGTCGCCTTCCTCGCAGGGTGCAGACTGCAGAGCAGTTATAAGGAGGACCGGCGTCAGCCTCCGTTCCCGTAGCCCGCCCCCGGTACCCGTGCTGCGCCTCCTCTCCTCCTCCTTCCTCTCCTTCTCCCTCCCTTCTCCCTCTTCCTCTAACTCTCTCTCCCACGTGCAAACACCAGATCCTCCATGGCCATGGCTCGGGGAGCTCGCCGACGAGCTCCCGGGACCTCGTCGGCATCCTCCCTCTGCCCAGATCCGGCGCCTCCCCGACCAGCCGCGCCCGCCCCGGTCCTCCTCCGGCGAGCCCACACCTCCTCGTGCCCCCACGTCGCCCCGTGCACAGCCATTATTTTTTTGCTACAACCATATCATATTTTTGCTATAATGGAATAAACTAGTGTTTTTGCTACAACGCACAATGTACAGGAAATATCTGAGTATGTAATGTTGCAACTAGTGAACCATTTTGTTTCTACTGTCTTATGTTTTTGCTACTACCGGCCAGGATTTTTGCTACATCACCATTTCGAAGCTACGACCTCGACGGCAGTGACGATGAATTTTGTTGCAACCATTGTTTTTTCTGTTACAACCGTTGTATGTTTTTGTTACGCACAATGTTGCAACCTTTAAGAGTTTTTGCTTGCACTGTTGTGTGTTTTTTGCTTCTACTGTTATGTGTTTTTCTTTCGTTGTTGTGTGTTTTCGCTACTATTGTTAAGAGTTTTTGCTACAACGAAAAGGTTATAAAGTGATTAGCGACGAAGGATTATGATTTTTTGTTGCAACCGATAGTAAAAAATGCTACCACCAGCGATTAAAATTTGCTACCACTATTTTTTTGCTGCAAAAAGCACAAAAAATAAAAAAATGCATCTGTGTACCAAAAAAGTTGCAAATGTACCGCAAATATTACAAAGGTACCACAAATATTGCAGTCATATAATCCGAAGGGGTAAGCGCAAATTTGGTCCGTTGGATCACGGGAGATCAGACGGCTCGCGTCTGACCGGCCCAAACTGAGTCGGTCCACCGGCGCTGAGCGTTGGCCTTAAGATAAGTGCGACCTAAACGGATCATGTTTTTTGTTTGTTTGGGTTGCTAAACGTATTCATTTTTTTCACTAGGTCGCTGCATCCAACGGAGGGTGATGTATTTGGTTCGCTTGAAAATTTCAACATTTTACATAGACCGTGAGGTCGCATAGTCCACGCCAAACAAATGCCACGGCATGCCTCTAGGCTGCCCAGTTAACGCTAAATAGAGATCGGGACACGCGTCCACATTGTGCAACTCACGCCTAAAAAGTGGTCAAGGGCATGCCCCAGGCCACACAGACGAGATCAGACAGGAGACGGGGACATGCCCATGTCCCACAATTCATGCTAAAAACGAGGTCGCTGTCGTGGAAATGTCACGGCAGATGTCCTCATGGAGGACTTAGCGTGAGGCCTTTGCTACGAGGTGGATACGAGAAGAGAGTCGGCGAGATCACGAGACGTGAGAGTTTACCCAGGTTTCGGCCCTCTCGTAAGGTAAAGACCTACTCCTGCTTTGTTATTATTAGATGTTGACTTCTCGAATACAAGGATGCGGAATCGCTACCTATGCCTCGAGAGTATCTAAGTTGAGTTGTCCTTTTGGTGTCCAAGGGTGTCGGCTTATATAGATGTCGGGTCCCTAGGTTTACACGAGTCCGACTTCTACACGATCGGGAGTCCTATTCTAGTTACAAGCGGTTTCCTTGTTTACCAAGGTAAGTCCTATTCCTTCTAAGGTCTTTGGGCTTCTCGATTGGCGTGACCCAGCCCAAAACTGGGTCCCCCTTTGGGCCTTCTTCAAACAAGTTGGCATGGGTCTTCTATATGTCGGGTTAAGGTCTTGATTCATCCCCCCGACATTAGCCCCCAAGATTAACGCGACGCTTTAGCTTCACGTTGATCTTTCTGACTCCCTTTTGCAATTTTCCATGCCGACTCTTAGAAAGCCGACTCCTGTTGATCTACATCTGTGCATTTATGGTAGAAAATCTTGTTCTCCATTTATTATGGAGATCCCAAAACGTTTCCCTCGATTGCTTCGGTCATATTAACAAATGTATCCTTTTAATGTTGTGAGGATCTAGGGAACTTTCTGCTGGGCTGCTCTTTGTGGCGCCTCGATTTTCGGCTGGGAGACTTTATAAATGGACCTCCTCGATTCACATTCCCTTTATTCTATCTCGGACGCCCTCTCCTTCTCTTCCTCACGCTCCGAAGACAAAGCTCTCGATTTTCTCCGCCGTCACCTCGAGCATACTCTCCAACTCCGACCACACGGAGGAGATCTAGGACCTCGCCACTCCCGTTCATCACGCGAGTAAGCTCCTTCCCTGCCTTCTCTCTTTCATCGTGATTCGTTTGTTCATGTCGTTGTTGGCGTGGAAGTGGTAATGGCTTCTCGCCCTTCGTTGGTTACCCCAAGTGGAAGGTGAGATGTAGGATAGCAGCAAATTTCTCCTATGTAGAGGATAGGGTTTGTCTCCCGTAGGACTCCGGCAATGATAAGTAGGTGTCAGCGGCGCACCTGACGCGGGCCTGCACACGATACAATTAACTTTGCTCCCAACGAAGTTTAGAGAGGTTGTCAATCTCTCTGGTCTTGTTGTTTACAAAGGGTCAAACACACAAGGGACAATGGAAATGATAGCAACTGAAAGTAAATACTGAAAAGGGAATAGGCTTGTAAATAATGATGAGAATATGGACCGGGGTCCCCTGATGTTCACTAGTGATGTCTCTCTCCCAAAATACGATGAAACTGCTATGCGAGGTAAACAAATTACAAATGGGCAATTGACAGGATTATAAACGCACCGCAATGCTAACTATGTTACAAAAGAAAGGAAGAGGCTCATAAGCATGGGCAGTACGCCAAAATAAGTACACCGGAATCCATCTACATCTACTACTAATCATCCACCTTGAGATATCTATCCAGAACATCTCGCTGGTATTAAGTTGTGAGTCCCACCCAAAGTGTAAACCCAAAGCAACACACAACTGCATTAAAAGAACTTTGCGTAAAGTAAACAATCCTTGCAACCGCGGTTACAAGCACCGTTGTTTTCCCCCTTGTGGCCACAGCACATCCCCTAGACTCATGTTTCTGTCACTCAAGCGTGTCATCAGGGGGCATGTACCCACAATCGAGCATAACGTTCCCTCTTGGAGTTACTATCCACCACTTGGCCAAAGCAATAAACAACAACGGAGAACATGCAAGAATTACTTAGGAAAAAAATATAAGAGATCAAAACCAAATATATTACTCTATCATGATCTGAATATAATCTCATAATCCATCGGATCCCATCAAACTCAACATAGCAATAGCAGAAGAATTACATATGTGTCTCGATCATGTAGGGCAGCTCACGAGGTCTAAACCATGAAGAACAAAGAGGGGAGGATAACATCACATAGCTACTGATCACGGACCCATGGTCCAAGGTAGACTACTCACGGCACATCCGGGAAGCGTCCATGGTGGAGGAGAAGCTCCCGGAGGTCGATCCTCCCTCCGGCAGGGTGCCGGGAAGGGTCCTGACAGTGCTCCCGATCTTGGAAGCGCGGCGACGGTGGAACAGAGGCGAGATTGCGAAATAGGGTTCTGTTTTCGGAGTTTCCCCGTCACGAGGAATAAATAGGCGAAGGGGGAAGCCAGGGGCACCAGGGGTCCAGGCGCCCCTGGCCGCGCCAGGCGGCCGCCTGGGCCCCTGGTGGTGGCCCTCTGGCCCCACTTGGGTGCTTCTGGAAGACTCCATTACGCCGATTTTTTATCTGAATTTTTGGAGCACTTTTAATATGGGGGAAACCTGGAATAGAAAAACAGCAGAAAACAGAAACTGGCAGGTTAGTACAAATATGATCTTGTGCCGTGCATTGCCTCCTTCTCACTCCGAGAGTTGGCGTCCACCTTCGCCGGTACATCCAAACCCTTGGCATGATACACTCTGTCATCATAAACCTCCTTATATCACACAAAAGAATGATCAAAAGTATATGAAAATGTATCTAGATCATAGAACTATCACACAAAACATGCATGGAGCGAGCAGAAATTATCGATACGTTTGAGACGTATCAACATCCCCAAGCTTAATTCCTGCTCGTCCTCGAGTAGGTAAATGATAACCGGCATAATTTCTTTGGTGACATGCTAGCAACCATATAAGAACTTTGAAAAGTAAAGTAATCAAGATATGTAATTCAATTCAAGTCATAACATGCAAGAGTCTATATTAGTATTGAAACAAGCAACAAAAGAACATTAGATGCAAGAGCTCTCGCTGTCCGTGACTCAAATGTCTCTAGATGGTGTTTGTGTGCAAGAAGGGGGATAGGGAATACGAGAAAAAATGTATTTTTGTGTTGAGAACTCAATTTACTAAAGTTTCACACTTGGTCTTCTTTGGAATCTTATCTTGACTCGTCCCTAGACCACTAGCCAGGTACAAGTCAATTTGATCCACTCATTTTAAATATTTTGAGCACTCATGCAATGGATGAGCGTAAGCACGAGAGTTGACACTTAGGATGGCAAAGAGAGAATATGGTGGAGGAGGAAGACAAAAAGGATGAGAAAGGCTCACATCAATGAGGACAATCATAGGCGAGAAGGCCAAATGATAGATATGATGTGAGGAGTACGGATTTCCATGCAACGGATGCACATATGAGCTAAAAAGCTCTCCAATGGAACTAGTGGGGGTGCATCTAACTTGCTCGCTCATGAAGACCTGGAGCTCTTTTGAGGAGGCTCATCCTTGGAATATGCAAGCCAAGTTCTATAGTGTGAAGGTCCCCACATAGCTATATGCATGATCATCTCTATGTATTACAAAGATAAGAGGGAGTACTAGTATGGATCTTTCAAAAGGATAGTAGTGTTGCCCCTTTCTCTCTTTTTATTTCTTTTTCTGTTTTTATCTTTTTTTGTATTTTTTTGTTTTTATCTTTCTATTTAACTCTCATTTGTCCTCTTTGGGATCTTTTATTTTGTCCACTTTGGGATCTTTTCCTCACTTAAGGGCAACACTCTAATTTACAAGAGGGTATAGAAGATCTTTCACACTTTACAAGGTACTCAAATCATAAAGAAGATGTAGCTATCATGATGTATGTAGTGTATGCCCCTGCCAGTGTAGCAGAAACATGTATGACATGAAGATCAAGTCATGAAGAGGTGGAATTTGCATGGCAATATACCTCGGAAAGGCTATGGAAATTCCTTGATAGGTAGGTATGGTGGCTGTTTTGAGGAAAGATATAAGGAGGTTTATGATGACAGAGTGTATCATGCCAAGGGTTTGGATGTACCGGCGAAGGTGGACGCCAACTCTCGGAGTGAGAAGGAGGCAATGCACGGCACAGGAGAGGCTAGCAAATATGAGGAGGTGGAATTGTCAACTTTCAATACTTACATTAGTCCGAAGAACTCATGCACTTATTATCGATAACTCTCAATCTAATGAGGAGGTTCACAAAGAGACAAGTACCCCGAGGAGGAGTGTATGGGGGTTTGATTATCCTTGCACATCCTCGACTCATGGTACGTGAGTGTACTCTAATATCCGACCCCTCAGAAGAGTAGTGATCCATCTAGTAGCTAGAGTTCTCAACTAGTTTTGTAGGTTTTGAAAATAACACACGAATTGCCTAAAATACGACACCTATCACCAATAGGCTAGAGCTCTTGTCACCAAAAGTTCAAACATTACTCACATCAATACCTCAAAACTATTATAAGTTACTACTGAAATTAAATAGCAACCTCAATTACCTACTTCTCAAAAACAAGACATAACTCAGTGCAACAACCAACTCTCTTAACAAGATAAACACGAAAACTAAAGAAGTTCCAGCGACAAAATAGACAAAATCCAAGGCTGTTGCTAACGACAAACTAAGACTAAAACTAGACAGGGCAGTAGCTACGAAAAGATAAAGAACACACAACAGCAAAAATATAGGCATGAAGAATCCTATGATGTGTTCTAGATTTTGAAAGTGGAGCGTGTTTCTCTCCCACACAAAGTAAGACGGGATCTAACTTGTTATGAAAAGCAAGCAAAGCTAAACAAAACTAAAAACAAAACCTAAGAGCGAGACGCTCCAAGCATAGCACATAACGCATGAAGTGATAAAAATATAGTGAGACGAAGGACGAACTGATGATTGTTGATGGAGAAGGGGATGCTCGGGGGCATCCCCAAGCTTATACGCTTGATTCTCCTTGAATATTTGTTGGGGATTCATGGGAGCATCCCCAAGCTTGAGCGCTTGACACTCCCGAATCTTCTTTCATCATCTTCCATCGCACACTTGAAAACTCCCTTCATACACAACTCATCATAAGCTGATTACAGAGGTTAGTACCCTTAATAAATATATTTTTCCCCACTGGATATAAAGATATTCTTGAAGAACTATTGTTTCTCTAGATTTCCAATAGGGTTTTGCGAATAAAAAGCGAGCTTAAGGTTTGCAAAAGTTAGGAGAGACAAAACATGGCAGAATCTGTGAAAAACAGAACAGCAGGTAGTAAAGAATTTTTTAGGGTTACTTCTGCAACTCTAATAAACAAACTCAGAACATACGAAAGTTTCGTGATTGTATAGATCACGCTGTGTAAAAAATTCAGCTAAAAAAGATGAACTGGTGATTTTTTCTGATTTTTCCCGTCACGAGGACAGAATCTGTTTTATGGACAACATGTCACAACTTTCACTTCCCTTGTCATATGAGGCTATACTTGGCACAAAGCTTGACAATAAAGATACAATGATGTTGCTACAGTAGTAACAATCATCAAGACCAGTAAAAACAGAAGTAAAAAACATCTTGGGTTGCCTCCCAACAAGCGCTTTCTTTTACGCCTTTAAGCTAGGCATAAGGCAAAAGAGAATCAAGTTTTATCAAGAGGGAGAGAATAGCTAGCCCGTGTAACAGACTCAAAAGGTAACTTGAATTTATTTCTAGGGAAGTGTTCCGTCCCCTTTTTGAGAGGGAATTGGAATTTTATATTTCTGTCTTTCATGTCAATAACAGCACCGACAGTGCGAAGAAAAGGACGTCCCAAAATAATTGGATATAAAGGTTCACACTCTATATCCATAATAATAAAATCAACGGGAACATGGTTGTCATATACAATGATAAGAACATCGTCGATCTTCCCCAAAGGTTTCTTTATGGAAGATTCGACAAGGCGAACACCAAAAGAACAGGAATCAAAAGGTTTCAATTCAAACATATCATACATTCTTTTGGGCATGACGGAGGTACTAGCTCCAACGTCACATAAAGCATAACAAGAGAAGTTGTTTAATTTGATTTTTATCATAGGGTCCCAACCATCATCTAGCTTCCTAGGTATGGAGGCTTCTATCCTAAGCTTCTCCTCACTAGTTTTGATAAGAGCATTTGTGATATGCTCCATGAAGGCAAGATTAAGTGTGCTAGTGTGGGGGTCTCTAGACATTTTGTGTAATAAGCTGATAACTTCTGAGAGGGTGCAACTATCAAAATCAATATCACTACTATCAAAGGTGGTAGTATTGTCATCTAGGATCACTTGTTTGAAACCCTCTATGTTCATAGGAGTTTCTTCTTCTACGGTTGAGGTATTAGCATCACCATTAATAGGTCCAATGGGACCAGGAGTGCATTGGGTGATAATAGTTTCAGTGTCCTCAACAATTTGGATAGTAGCCACTGTGTGGTGTGTAGGAAGGCTCTTAATTCTATCCTCTTCCTCTTTTTCTCTAGCCATCTTTCTTTAAGTTTAGCCATCATCCTAATATATTTCATTGATTTGTAACTGGATAGCATTAATAGGAGTGGCCTTACTCTCCTCAAGGAGAGAGGTTCTAATTTTTAACATCTCAACATCAAGGGCTAAGATGTCTACCTTCAAACAAAGATTATCTAATTTAGCTTGTTTTTCTTCCACATTCTTGTTGAAGGCTTTTCGGGTAGTGATGAAGTCTCTAAGCATACTCTCTAGTTTAGAAGTTGGGTTCTTGTTGCTAGGGTAGGTGTTGTTGTTCCCATAAGTGGATGGAAATGGTCTAGGATTACTAGCAAAGTTGCCCCTATAAGCATTATTATTAAAGTTGTTTCTAGCAATGAAGTTCACATCTACTTGTTCCTGAGCTACCAAAGAATTTAAAGGAACATCATGAGGATCAATAGAGGGTTGCTTGGTAAGTAGAGACAAAATTAAATCAACTTTATCATTTAGGGAGGTAATTTCCTCGACAGAATTTACCTTCCTACCTGTTGGAGCTCGTTCGGTGTGCCATTGGGAATAGTTGGTCATCATCTCATCAAGAAGTTTTGTGTCAGCACCAAGTCTAGTTGACATAAAGGTTCCTCCCGCGGCCGAATCTAACAGGTTCCGCGAGGTAAAGTTTAAGCCTGCATAAAAAGTCTGGATAACCATCCAGGTAGTCAAACCATGTGTAGGGCATTTCTTAACAAGAGATTTCATACGTTCCCAAGCTTGGGCAACGTGTACATTATTCAATTGCCTAAAATTCATAATGTTACTTCTCAATTGGATAGTTTTAGCAGGTGGGTAGTACTTCCCAATAAAATCATCTTTGCACTTATCCCAAGAATCTATGCTATTCCTAGGCAAAGATTGAAACTAGGTTTTAGCTTCGTCCCTTAAAGAGAAATGAAAAAGCTTGATATTAACAACATCACCTTCTACTTCTTTATACTTTTGCATATCACATAATTCAACAAAATTATTCAAGTGTAAAGCAGCATCATCTCCAGCACCAGAGAATTGATCTCTCATAACAAGATTCAGTAAAGCAGGTTTAATTTCATAAGAGGTAGCCGAAGTGGCAGGTGTGGCAATAGGAGTGCAGATAAATTCTTTGTTGTTGTGACTGGTGAAGTCACACAACTTGGTGTTTTCAGTAGAACCCATAGTAGCAGCAAGTGTGGCATTTTTTTGTAGTTTTTTATATAAGACACAAAGATAAAAACAGAAAGGTAAACAAAGAAGACTAAAAAGTAAAGGTAAAGGATAGTGGGCAACTCACCTATCTTATCACTCGAAGTCCCCGGCAACGGCGCCAGAAATTTTCTTGATGGCGTGGAAGTGGTAATGGCTTCTCGCCCTTCGTTGGTTACCCCAAGCGGAAGGTGAGATGTAGGATAGCAACAAATTTCCCCTATGTAGAGGATAGGGTTTGTCTCCCGTAGGACTCCGGCAATGAGAAGTAGGTGTCAGCGGCGCACCTGACGCGGACCTGCACACGATACAATTAACTTTGCTCCCAACGAAGTTCAGAGAGGTTGTCAATCTCTCCGGTCTTGTTGTTTACAAAGGGTCAAACACACAAGGGATAATGGTAATGATAGCAACTGAAAGTAAATACTGAAAATGGAATAGGCTTGTAAAAAATGATGAGAATATGGACCGGGGTCCCGTGATGTTCACTAGTGATGTCTCTCTCCCAAAAGACGATAAAACTGCTATGCGAGGTAAACAAATTACAGATGGGAAATTGACAGGATTATAAACGCACCGCAATGCTAACTATGTTACAAAAGAAAGGAAGAGGCTCATAAGCATGGGCAGTACGCCAAAATAAGTAGACCGAAATCCATTTACATCTACTACTAATCGTCCACCTTGAGATATCTATCCAGGATATCTCGCTAGTATTAAGTTGCGAGTCCCACCTAAAGTGTAAACCCAAATCAATAGACAACTGCATTAAAACAACTTTGCGTAAAGTAAACAATCCTTGCAACCGCGGTTACTAGCACCGTTGTTTTCCCCCTTGTGGCCACAACACATCCCCTAGACTCATGTTTCTGTCACTCAAGCGTGTCATCAGGGGGGCATGTACCCACAATCGAGCATAACGTTCCCTCTTGGAGTTACTATCCACCACTTGGCCAAAGCAATAAACAACAACGGAGAACATGAAAGAATTACTTAGGAAAAAAAATATAAGAGATCAAAACCAAAAATATTACTCTATCACGATCTGAACATAATCTCATAATCCATCGGATCCCATCAAACTCAACATAGTAATAGCAGAAGAATTACATACGTGCCTCGATCATGTAGGGCAGCTCACGAGGTCTAAACCATGAAGAACAAAGAGGGGAGGAGAACATCACATAGCTACTGATCACGGACCCAGGGTCCAAGGTAGACTACTCACGGCACATCCGGGAAGCGTCCATGATGGAGGAGAAGCTCCGGGAGGTTGATCGTCCCTCCGGCAGGGTGCCGGGAAGGGTCCTGACGGTGATCCCGATCTTGGAAGCGCGGCGGCGGCGGAACAGAGGCGAGTTTGCGAAATAGGGTTCTGTTTTCAGAGTTTCCCCGTCACGAGGAATAAATAGGGGACGTGGGCATCCAGGGGGGCCACCAGGGGTCCAGGTCCCCCCCTTGCGCGGCCAGGCCCCTGGCCGCGCCAGGTGGCCGCCTGGGCCCCTGGTGGTGGCCCTCTGGCCCCACTTGGGTGCTTCTGGAAGACTCTTTTACGCTGATTTTTTATCCGATTTTCCCGAATTTTTGGAGCACTTTTAATATGGGGGAAACCTGGAATAGAAAAATAGCAGAAAACATAAACTGGCACTGGGGTGCACTGAGTTAGTAGGTTAGTCCAAATATGATCAAAAGTATATGAAAGTGTATCTATATCATAGAAATATCACACAAAACATGCATGGAGCAAGCAGAAATTATCGATACGTTTGAGACGTATCAGTCGCCATTGCTGTTTCACACTCAAGCTTGGTAGAAACGAGATGAATCAATGACGGTCGTTGTAGATGCTATAGATTAGCTAGAATCTATCCATGAATATTCCTTAGGTCTGTTGCTTTCATTTCCCAAGTGCTTCGTTCAGATCTGTTTATAAATTGATGTCTATCATCTCTTTCTCTCGTAAGCATCGAAATAAACTCCTCTCTTTCACATGTATTTTCTAGGGTTCGTAGATCCGTTTGCCTTACTGTTTTGTGCAAAACCTGTTTGTGTTGAACTTTTTAGCTTCTCAATATCCGACTTTTAGACAATGGATTTTAATCATGTTGTAGCGTTAGTCGTCCTTTTCTTCATCCGACTTAGCATATTTGCAAACACATGTCTTTTTCCTTCACCATGGGGAAGAAAACTGTCGGCGTAGGTCCCAAAGGCCCAAAGGGAAAACATAAGAAAAAACCGACTCTAAAGAATACTTTGGAAGCCAACTGGATGAAATCTCAGATGACCCAACTCAGGTTGGAAGAGATGGAGAAAATTGGGATTTTGCCTCCTCAGTCGGAAATTAAATGGTGTGCTCCTTGTGGGGAGACCCAGCCACAATCTCAAGAGGGCGAAGTGGCTATTTTCGATGATCACATAACCCGGGGATTCCGTCCTCCCGGGTCCAAGTTTTTTTGGAGATTTCTTCACACTTATGGCTTACACCCCAAGATCTGGCCCATAATTCTATTCTGAACATCGGCCACTTCCAAGTCTTTTGTGAAGTATATTTACAGAGGAAGCTGACTCTGACTTTATTTGCTGAGTTCTTTTATGGCAACAAGCAAACTGAGCATAGCGGAGGTCCGCTTCTCAAGTGTGGAGTAATCTCCATCCAGAGGTGACAAAGAAGTATGTACCCGTCCTTGAGGTCCACTCATGTGAAAACCTGGTAGAAGTCATTTTTCTACTGCACTGTCAAAATCCCAGAGGGCGAGTATCCCCTTCCCGGCTTCCGTGGCAGCCGACTCGTTTATCATGAGGGCCTGAATGCTTATCCATATAATAAACAAAGGGAGAAACTCGAACCTCTGTTCGACCGAATGAAAGCACTGGTCGGCCACGGACTTCTTGGCACAGATCGGATCCGGTGCTGGTCGGCTGGCAAATCTAGCCTCTCAGCGTGAGGGATCGGCTTATGTGTGAGTATTCAGGTCCAAAGGACTCCATGCGTTATGCACACGCGGAATTAGGGTCGGCTGCTCTTGTGGCAGCCTGTAAGAAGTATCTTGCGGAAAGCAAGAAGGATATTGCAATGGTTGGCATCGCCCCTTTTGCGCTGATAACCCGACTCTAGAGGTATGTTTATCACCAAATGTACGTCTTTCAGTATAAAACCAGTCTTGCATTGTCTGATTATTTTGACGCTCCATCTTTTTCCATATCTTTTTAGGCAAATAACCCATGGTGGGTCACCAATCAAGAGCCCTCTATTTTTGATGAGGAGACGGGTGCCCACAGCCCGAGTCGTAATGTAAGTAACAATTTAATCTATCCTTGTGGGATGACTTTTCTCTTATTTGCCTCTATTCATATAGGAGGACCCGGAAGAAGATGGTGATGATGATGATGAGGAAGAAGACCCCCCTTCAAAAACCGACTCTCCTAGAGCGGAGAAAAGCCGAGTTCCTGAGAAAAAGGTACTATTCACCGACTTCCCAAATTATCTTTGTGAAAAATATGCATCTTATATCTATACCGTCGCAGGAACAAGAGAGGAAAAGGCGGACTCGTAGTTCTGAGTCTGTTGACCCATTGACGCCGGACTTCCCAACTCTCCACGACGTATTCGCCAAAAAGTCGGTGCTAGATAAAATCCTGCTGAACAGTAGTGACCCGTTGCCGACAATGCAGAGGGAGACCCTTCTTCTGGGGAGTCGTCTGTGCGGCTCCCTAACAAATTTCCCATCAACCGTGGTAAGTTCTATTGACCATAGAGATGATATTTCATTTTTATCTGAATTAACGGGCTTGTGTTTTCCTTTTAGTACTCAAGCCTAGAGTAAAGCACAGTCCGTCTCCTCAATAGCAAAGGAGCCGATTGTTGTAGAGAAAACACCTAGAGTTTCTGAAAAGAAACAAATGAAAGGTGTTACCCCTACTGAATCAAGCCCATCTGAGATATACAAGGATGATTCTCCCAGAGGTGTAGCTGAGGATCCGGTTGTTCAATCGAAGGAGGCATCCGATACCCAAGATCTAATTCCGACTCCTGCAGCTAACAAATCTGTGGCTGAGGAGGAGGTTATTGTGACCGGGGATCGCACTACTGAACCGGCTTCCACAGTAGTGGCGAAGAAAACAAATGGGGAGAGACAGTCTACGAGTCAGTCCTTCGTGGTGACTCTTGAAAAAGCTTCATTTGAAGATTTGTGCCTTGAGTCGATGAGTCGTTTCGGCCAACAGCATGACTTGATCGTATGCATCAAGCAACGTTATGAGGTATGCATATTGTCTTTTTTATTCGTAGGTAGCTCTTGATATAAGGGATAGCTACATTGTTGTAGCCCCCAAGTGCTGGGTTGTCTTACCTGTAGCGACCCAAAACTTGTAGTTATGCTTTTTGTTTCGAAATAGTGTATCCCCCAAGTTCCTGGTTACATACTTGTAAAACACAAGGACTTTATTGTTTTGTGCAGGCTTTGTCTTTGGAAGCCGGCCAGGAAACTCATCAGTTAGAGGAGAAACTTCAAGTCGAGTCTGAGAAGCGGCAGCAAGCTGAAAAGGAGATTAGCCGGCTCCAAGACGAGCTGAAGAAGAAAGAGGAGGAACTGGAGGCGACAAAGTCTCATCATGCTGAGGTCCAGGCTACGTTGAGTCAGGTTGCCGACGAAGACGTGACCAAGTTCCAGGAAATAGATAAAAGATTGAATATTCTCAATATGAGTATTCACCAGTTCGTGATATCAGTCTTTGGTAAGTCTGTTTGGTTTGTCTAAATTTGAGACCATTATCATAATCATGGTTTCTTGCTGACTTAGTGATCTTTGGTACAGGCAAGCAGCATCCGGCTCTCCAGGAGTCGCCAGGTATGAAACTGACCGTGTTGTACACACTGATCAAGCAATTGTGCGAAGGAGCTTTGAAAACCATTGCTGCCACTCAAAGTAAGCCTACTAGCGCACCCAAGCTAGCCGGGATGATGGAGTCTTTCTCGACCGTACCGGCTTGGGTGGATCTAGTGAAGCTCTCAGAATGTCGTTTGAGAGTGATGCGCGGCCTAGAGTGTGACGCCCCCAAAATCAAGCCTTGTACAGTAATCATACACGCAAGGTACACGATCGTGATCAGGGACTCACGATGAGATATCACAACACAACTCTACAAATAAAATAATACAAGTTGTTTTAATACAAGCCAGGGGCCACGAGGGCTCGAATACAACAGCTCGAGAGCACAAAGTTAGCGGAAGCAATAGTATCTGAGTACAGACACAAGAATATAAGGTTGCCTTAAGAAGGCTAGCACAAATATCAACAACGATCGAAAAGGCGAGGCCTCCTGCCTGGGAACCTCCAAGAAACTCCTGGTCGAGGGGGGAACTCCATGATGAAGCAAGCACCGGGGATCTTCACGTTACGGTAGTCGGCATCGGGGATCTTGTAACAGCCCAGATTTTGCAAAAATTAAAAAAATTGTTTTGGTGTGAATTGTTTGATTGTCTGATTTGTTTGCGGTGTTTGCGTCCCCGATTTATTGATCGGCGATTATTTTTTCCCTCTTATCTCGTACCGGACGGAGACCGACCCTCGCCACCCTGACACTCGACCTCTGCGACACCGGGTTTCACCCGATCACCGTCGCAAAAACCGCACAAGACCAGCCGCGGCCAACGGAACGAAAACCCCGTTTAATTATTAAACGATTATTTTTATAGCGCGCCGGAAAGTGTTCTCGGAACGGTTCCAGCGCGAGGTGAACGCCACCGGCTCGACGGGCTGATCGCGTAGTTCGAAGTTTTACCCGAATCGGAGGTCCTGCGGAC
Source organism: Bromus sterilis (assembly GCA_950022295.1). Taxonomy (NCBI): domain Eukaryota; kingdom Viridiplantae; phylum Streptophyta; class Magnoliopsida; order Poales; family Poaceae; genus Bromus; species Bromus sterilis. The sequence continues at coordinate 237,017,607 of OX465599.1, read as the reverse complement.
CCTCGGCGGTCAGAAACGTAAACACCGCGCACGCGAGAGAAAAACCGGGGATGTTTTTGCAAACTGCCAGCCACTTGGGCTATATAAAGACCAACACTCTCCCACCCCTTTCTAGGGTTTCGCTAGCAAAAAATTGCAGCCACCCCCCTCCACTTTGCACAAATTTGCCCCAAAACAGCCCCAGATCTCGAAACCCTAGCTCCCAGATTTCCCAGGCCGTTGGATGTGCAGATGAACAGATCTGGATGCGCCACGTCGCCCAAACCGCCCCTCTAGCAGAACCGGGCGCCGCCGGGTCGAGCAGCCGCCGCCGCGGGCCCGATCTGGGTCGCGCCTCGCCGCCGCCCGAGCTCTCCCGTGGAGGAGCCACGCCGCCCGCAGGCTACCACCGCCGGCCGTCGTGCCCCTCCGGTGACCCACACCACGTCGCGCCCCCCTCCCTTGTCCTATCTCGCCTCACCCTTCCCCTCACCTGTAGGTTCGCCGCGCCAGGGAAGCCGTGATGGCTTCTCGCCCCTTTGTTGGTTTCCCAAAGTGTAAGGTTGAGATGTAGTGCAGCAGCAGTTTTCCCTTGGTGAAGATACCAAGGTTTGTCTCCAGCAGGACTCCAGAGATGATAAGTAGGTGTCAGCGGCGCAACTGACGCGGACCTGCACACAGACACAGATAACTTTGTTCCCAACGAAGTTCAGAGAGGTTGTCAGTCTCTCCGGTCTTGTTGTTTACAAAGGATAAAACGCAAGGGATAATGATAGCAAATAAAAGCGGTAAAGTAAATGTAGAGTGGAAACAGTGATAAGGATATGGAACGGAATACGTGATGTTCGCTAGTGATGTCTCTCTCCCAAAATACGATAAAATTTCTATGCGAGGTAAACAAATTACAGGCAATTGACAGGATTATGAACGCACCGCAATGCTAACTATGCTACAAAAGAAAGGAAGAGGTTCAAAAGCACGGGCAGTACGCCAAAGTAAGTAGACCGAAATCCATCTGCATCTACTACTAATCATCCACCTTGAGATATCTATCCAGAACATCTCGCTGGTATTAAGTTGCGAGCCCCACCCAGAGTGTAAACCCAAAGCAACAGACAACTGCATTAAAAAGAACTTTGCGTAAAGTAAACAATCCTTGTAACCGCGGTTACAAGCACCGTTGTTTTCCCCCTTGTGTCAAGAGCACATCCCCTAGACTCATGTTTCTGTCACTCACGCGTGTCATCAGGGAGGCATGAACCCACAATCTAGCACAACGCTCCCTCTTGGAGTCACTACCTACTACTTGGCCAAAGCAATAAACAGCAACGGAGAACATGCAAGAATTACTTAGGAACAAAAATATAAGAGATAAAAACCAAATATATTACTCTATCACAATCCGAACATAATCTCATAATCCATCAGATCCGATCAAACTCAACATAGCAATAGCAGAAATATTACAAAGGTGCCTCGATCATGTAGGGCAGCTCACGAGGTCTAAACAATGAAGATCAAAGAGGGGAGGAGAACATCACATAGCTACTGATCACGGACCCATGGTCCAAGGAAAACTACTCACGAGACATCCGAGGAGCATCCATGGTGGAGAGGAGACTCCCGGAGGTCAATCCTCCCTCCGGCAGGGTGCTGGAAGAGGTATTCTGGTGCTCCCGATCTTGGAAGCGCGGCGGCGGCGGAACAGAGGCGAGTTCGCGGAATAGGGTTCTTGTTCTGGAGTTTTCCCGTGATGGGGGATAAATAGGCGAAAGGGGGCAGCCAGAGATGGGCCAGGGGCCCCAGGCGCCCCCCCTGGCGCGGCCAGGGGTGGGGCTGCGCCGGGTGGCCGCCTGGGCCCCCTGGCTCCCCCCGGGCTCTTATGGAAGCTTCCTGTACGCTGATTTTTTCTGTATTTTTCCCGGAATTTTTCTGGCACTTTTTATATGGGGGAAAACTGAAATAAAAAAACAGCAGAAAACAAGAACTGGCACTGGGGTGCACTGAGTTAATAGGTTAGTCCAAATATGATCAAAAGTGTATGAAAGTGTATCTAGATCATAGCAATATCACACAAAACATGCATGGAGCAAGCAGAAATTATAGATACGTTTTGGACGTATCAACATCCCCAAGCTTAATTCCTGCTCGTCCTCGAGTAGGTAAATGATAACAACATAATTTCTGTGGTGACATGCTATCAACCATATAAGAACTTTAAAAAGTAAATCAAGCAAGGTTAGAGATTCAAATCAAGTCATAACATGCAAGAGTCTATATTAGCATTGGAACAAGTAACAAAAGAACATTAGGTGCAAGAGCTCTCGCTGTCCGTGACTCGAATGTCTCCAAATGGTGTTTGCGTGCAAGAAAGGGGATAGGGAATACGAGAAAAAGTATTTTTGTGTTGAGAACTCAGTCTACTAAAGTTTCACACTTGTTCTTCTTTGGAATCTTATCTTGACTCGTCCCCAGACCACTAGCCAGGTGCAAGTCAATTTGATCCACTCCTTTTTGATATTTTGAGCACTCATGCAATGGATGAGCGTAAGCACGAGAGTTGTCACTTAGGATGGAAAAGAGAGAATATGGTGGAGGAGGAAGACAAAGAGGATGAGAAAGGCTCACATCAATGAGGACAATCATAGGCAAGAGATGCCAAATTATAGATATGATGTGAGGAGTAGGGATTGCCATGCAACGGATGCACATACGAGCTAGGAAGCTCTCCAATGGAACTAGTGGGGGTTCATCTAACTTTCTCGCTCATGAAGACCTAGAGCTCGTTTTGAGGAGGCTCATCCTTGGAATATGCAAGCCAAGTTCTACAGTGTGAAGATCCCCACATAGCTATATGCATAAAGATCATCTCTATGGAGTACAAGGATATAAAGGGAGTACTAGTGTGGATCTCTCAAAAGGATAGTAGTGTTGCCCCTTTCTCTCTTTTTATTTCTTTTTCTCTTTTTTCTTTTATTTTTGTATTTTTTTGTGGCCTCAATGGCTCTTTCTATATAACTCTCATTTGTCCTCTTTGGGATCTTTTAATATGTCCACTTTGGGATCTTTTCCTCACTTAAGGGCAACACTCTATTTTACAAGAAGGTAAAGGAGATCTTTCACACTTTACAAGGTACTCAAAAGCATAAAGAAGATGTAACTAACATGATGTATGCAATGTATGTAGCTGCCAGTGTAGCAGGAACATGTATGACATGAAGATCAAGTCATGAAGAGGTGGAAGTTGCATGGCAATATAACTCGGAAAGGCTATGGAAATGCCTTGATAGGTAGGTATGGTGGCTGTTTTGAGGAAAGATATAAGGAGGCTTATGATGACAGAGCGTATCATGCCAAGGGTTTGGATGTACCGGCGAAGGTGGACACCAACTCTCGGAGTGAGAAGAAGGTAATGCGCGGCACGGGAAAGGCTAGCAAAATATGGGAAGGTGGAAATGTCAACTCTCAATACTTACATTAGTCCGAAGAACTCATGCATTTATTATCGGTAACTCTCAATCTAATGAGGAGGTTCACAAAGAGACAAGTACCCCGAGGAGGAGTGTATGGGGGTTTGGTTATCCTTGCGCATCCTCGACTCATGGTACGTGAGTGTACTCTAATATTCGACTCCTAAGAAGAATAGTGATCCATCTAGTAGCTAGAGTTCTCAACTAGTTTTGTAGGTTTTGAAAATAAATACGGATTGCCCAAAATACGACACCTATCACTAATAGGCAAGATCTCTTGACACCAAAAGTTCAAACATTACTCACATCAATACCTCAAAACTATTGCAAGCTACTACTAGAATGAAATAGCAACCTCAATCACCTACTTCTCAAAACAAGACACAACTCAGTGCAACAACCAACTATCTTTAACAAGATAAACATGAAAATTAAAAAGAGTTCCAGTAACAAACTAAACAAAAGCCAAGGCTCTTGCTAAAGACAAACTAAGACTAAAACTAAACATGGCAGTAGCTATGGAAAGATAAAGAACACACAACAACAAAAAGATAGGCAGGAAAAATCCTATGATGTGTTCTAAATTTTGAAAGTGGAGCGCGTTTCTCTCCAACACAAAGTAAGAAAGGATCTAACTTGTTATGAACAGCAAGAAAAGCTAAATAAATCTAAAAATAAAACCTAAGAGCGAGACGCTCCAAGCATAGCATATAACACATGAAGTGATAAAAATATAGTGAGACGAAGGACGAACCGATGATTGTTGATGGAGAAGGGGATGCACGGGGGCATCCCCAAGCTTAGACGCTTGAGTCTCCTTGAATATTTATTGGGGATTCATGGGGGCATCCCCAAGCTTGAGCGCTTGACACTCCTGGATCTTCTTTCATCATCTTCCATCGCACACTTGAAAACTCCCTTCATACATAACTCATCATAAGCTGATTAGAGAGGTTAGTACCCTTAATAAATAATTTTTATCCACAGCATATAAAGATATTCTTGAAGAGCTACTGTTTATCAAGAGTGCCAAAAGGTTTTTGCAAAGAAAAAGCAAGCTTAAGGTTTGCAAAAGTTAGGAGAGACAAAACGTGGCAGAATCTGTGAAAAACAGAACAGCAGATAGTAAAGAATTTTTTAGCGGCACTTCTGCAACTTAAATAAAAAAACTCAGAATATACGGAAGTTTCGTAATTGTATAGAGCATACTTTCTAAAACATTCAGCTCAAGAAGATGAACTGGGATTTTTCTGGAATTTTTCTGGTCACGAGGACAAAATCTGTTTTCTGGACAGTATGTCACAACTTTTACTTCCCTTGCCGTAAGAGGCTATAACTTGGCACAAAGTTGAAAAATAAAGATACAATGATGTTGCTACAGAAGTAAAAATCATCAAGACACAACAAAAAGCAAAAAGAAACACCTAAATTCGTTGCGGGCTGCCTCCTGAAAGCGCTTCTTTAAAGCCATTAGCTAGGCATAATGCAAAAAGAAGAATCAAGTTTTATCAAGAGAAAGAGAATAACTAGCCCGTGTAACGGATTCAAAAGGTAACTTGATTTTATTTCTAGGGAAGTGTTCCATCCCCTTTTTTAATGGGAATTGAAATTTTATATTCCCCTCTTTCATGTCAATAACCGCACCAACGGTGCAAAGAAAAGGACGTCCCAAAATAATTGGACATAAAGGTTCACACTCTATATCCATAACAATAAAACCAACAGGAACATAGTTGCCATTGACAATGATAAGAACATCGTCGACCTTCCCCAAAGGTTTCTTTATGGAAGAATCAACAAGACGAACACCAAAAGAACAAGGCTCAAAATGTTTCAATTCAAACATATCAAATATTCTTTTGGGCATAACGGAGGTACTAGCTCCAACATCACATAAAGCATAGCAAGAGAAGTTATTTAATTTAATTTTGATCATAGGGTCCCAACCATCATCTAGCTTCCTAGGTATGGAGGCTTATACTCTAATCTTCTCCTCCCTAGCTTTGATGAGAGCATTTGTGATATGCTCCGTGAAGGCAAGATTAAGTGTGCTAGTGTGGGGGTCTCTAGACATTTTGTGTAGCAAGCTAATAACTTCTGAGAGGGTACAACTATCAAAATCAATATCACTACTATCAAGGGTGGTAGTAGTGTCATCTAGGCTCACTTGTTTGAAACCCTCTATGTTCATAGGAGTTTCTTTATCTACGGTTGAGGTATTAGCATCACCATTAATAGGTCCAACGGGACTAGGAGTGCATTGGGTGCTAATAGTTTGAGTGTCCTCAACAATTTGGATAGTGGCAACTGTGTGGTGTGTAGGAAGGCTCTTAATTCTATCCTCTTCCTCTTTTTCTCTAGCCCATCTTTATTTGAGTTTAGCCATCATCCTAATGTTTTCATTGATTTGTAACTGGATGGCATTAATAGGAGTGGCCTTATTCTCCTCAAGGGGGGAGGTTCTAATTTTAAGCATCTCAATATCAAGGGCTAAGCTTTCTACCTTCAAAGAGAGATTATCTATTTTAGATAATTTCTCTTCTACATTTTTGTTGAAGGCTTTTTGGGTAGTGATAAAGTCTCTAAGCATGCTTTCTAATTCAGAAGAGGGGTTCTTGTTGCTAGGGTAAGTGTTGTTGTTCCCATAGTTGGATGGAAACGGTCTAGGATTGCTAGCAAAATTTCCCCTATAAGCATTGTTGTTGAAGTTGTTTCTAGCAATAAAGTTCACATCTACTTGTTCTTGAGCAACCAAAGAATTTAAAGGAACATCATGAGGATCAATAGAGGGTTGCTTGGTAAGTAGAGACATAATTAAGTCAACTTTTTCATTGAGGGAGGTAATTTCCTCGACAGAATTTACCTTCCTACCTGTTGGAGCGCGCTCGGTGTGCCATTGGGAATAATTGGTCATCATTTCATCGAGAAGCTTCGTGGCAGCACCAAGTGTAGTTGACATAAAGGTTCCTCCCGCGGCCGAATCTAACAGGTTCCGCGAGGTAAAGTTCAAGCCTGCATAAACAGTCTGGATAACCATCCAGGTAGTCAAACCATGTGTAGGGCATTTATTAACAAGAGATTTCATTCGTTCCCAAGCTTGGGCAACGTGTTCATTATCCAATTGCTTAAAATTCATAATATTACTCCTCAATTGGATAATCTTAGCAGGAGGGTAGTACTTCCCTATAAAAGCATCTTTGCACTTATCCCAAGAATCTATGCTATTTCTAGGCAAAGTTTGAAACCAGATTTTAGCATCCTCCCTTAAAGATAAAGGAAAGAGCTTGAGCTTAACAACATCACCTTCTACTTCTTTATACTTTTACATATCACATAATTCAACAACATCACCTTGACAGGATTATGAACGCACCGCAATGCTAACTATGCTACAAAAGAAAGGAAGAGGTTCAAAAGCACGGGCAGTACGCCAAAGTAATTAGACCGAAATCCATCTGCATCTACTACTAATCATCCACCTTGAGATATCTATCCAGAACATCTCGCTGGTATTAAGTTGCGAGCCCCACCCAAAGTGTAAACCCAAAGCAACAGACAACTTCATTAAAAAGAACTTTGCGTAAAGTAAAAAATCCTTGCAACCACGGTTACAATCACCGTTGTTTTCCCCCTTGTGGCAACAGCACATCCCCTAGACTCATGTTTCTATCACTCAAGCGTGTCATCAGGGAGGCATGAACCCACAATCTAGCACAACACTCCCTCTTGGAGTCACTACCTACTACTTGGCCAAAGCAATAAACAGCAACGGAGAACATGCAAGAATTACTTAGGAACAAAAATATAAGAGATAAAAACCAAATATATTACTCTATCACAATCTGAACATAATCTCATAATCCATCAGATCCGATCAAACTCAACATAGCAATAGCAGAAATATTACAAAGGTGCCTCGATCATGTAGGGCAGCTCACGAGGTCTAAACAATGAAGATCAAAGAGGGGAGGAGAACATCACATAGCTACTGATCACGGACCCATGGTCCAAGGAAAACTACTCACGAGACATCCGGGGAGCATCCATGGTGGAGAGGAGACTCCCGGAGGTCAATCCTCCCTCCGTCAGGGTGCCGGGAAGAGGTCTTCTGGTGCTCCCGATCTTGGAAGCGCGGCGGCGGCGGAACAGAGGCGAGTTCGCGGAATAGGGTTCTTGTTCTGGAGTTTTCCCGTGACGGGGGATAAATAGGCGAAAGGGGGCAGCCAGAGGTGGGCCAGGGGCCCCAGGCGCCCCCCTGGCGCGGCCAAGGGTGGGGCTGCGCCGGGTGGCCGCCTGGGCCCCCCTGGCCCCTCCCGGGCTCTTATGGAAGCTTCCTGTACGCTGATTTTTTCTGTATTTTTCCCGTAACTTTTTCTGGCACTTTTTATATGGGGGAAAACTGAAATAGAAAAAACGCAGAAAACAGGAACTGGCACTGGGGTGCACTGAGTTAATAGGTTAGTACAAATATGATCAAAAGTGTATGAAAGTGTATCTAGATCATAGCAATATCACACAAAACATGCATGGAGCAAGCAGAAATTATAGATATGTTTTGGACGTATCAAGACGCGTACAGGAGCTTGCCGCCGCCCACCATTGGAGGCCTCCCGAGCTCGAGGGCTCGTCGCGCCTCCCTCTGGACCGCGCCATCCGACCACCCTCTAGCCACAGCGCCCGTTCCCCGCCTCCCCTGTCGCGCCCCTCGCCGGTCGACTGCAGCGCCGCCGCTAGCCGCTGGACGCCCGCGATCCAGAACGGGATCGGGCAGGTGCCAGCCAACCGCCGTCCTGGGCCCCTAGCCAGCCGCCAGGCCCAGCTCCGAGGCCGCCTCCTCTGCCGCCTTGGGCCAAGGCCCACTAGGGTGAGAGCCCAGGCCGCCTTTTTTTCTTTTGTTTATTTTTTCATTATTTCTGCTAAGTGATGTAATTTTGTCTGTTGTCCTGTTTTGCAACGTTAATTCCCGTTGACTCGTAGGTCCAAATGAAGTGATTTATTTTTTGTTTGGTTGTGCTTTGTGTGCTCTATAGTTCATCTTTAGGAAGTTATTTATTTTGAGATTATATTGAATATGTAATTGCGTGTTGAACAGGGCACCAGATCGTTAAGTTGCTAATCTCCTGTTAACTACTGTTGTTGTTATTTTGTTCAAACTTTGGGTGATGCTTGTGTCAAATGCATGAGGCATATTGCATTGATTCTTTTTCCTATGTGTTAAGCATCATGTGTACTTCATTCCCATGCTTTAACTTGTCATGTTTGGGTGTTTTAGCTATATTAAATCTTGCTCCAAAGTGGTGACCCTGATGTTAATGTGCTGCTGTGCTGAAAAATGTTAATTTGTTGCAACTTCGGGTGACGGTTGCGTCGCAACCATTTATCGGAATTGAGTGATTCCAATTGCATATTGTTAAGCATCATGTATACTTCCATTATATGTATTGCATTGTCATGATATGCTTGCTGGTCATATAGTTATTGAGCTCCAAAGTTGCTATGCTGCTGTTTTTGACAACCACCTCTGTTTTTCTCTAAGTCTGTAACGTTCCGATGCCATGTTGCATGCTTAATATCTTTTGATCTATGATGCCTTTTTGCATGATTCCTTTTTTCCATGCCTTCCCTCCCATGTTTAATTTAGTTTCATATCAATTGTGAGCATGTTTCCATTCATTAACCTGTTTATGCATGGCTCTAAAGTGTGCTTTCTGATGTTGGCAGAATGTGTGCATAACTTGTTTTTCTTGTATCTTTTTAACCGTAACTCCGTTTGGGGTGTTCTTTATATGTAACTTGATTAGATTTTCGTGTACTTTGTGTTTATGGTTTTTTTTTCTGCTGTTAACCAACCTAAAATATGGTTTAGGGCAGAACAGTACCAAATCCTTTAATTTCGTGGAGTACTTAGTGTTATGCCATGTTTAGGTTGTGCCTCACTTAAATTGACTAGCATAGATAGTTTCCTTTATAATTCACCTCTTATCATGTTTTTGTGCTATGCCATGCTTGAGTGAGATGCCATGTTAACAACCTTTCTTGATCACCTGTAGCAAAACAACTTGAACCTTTCCAAATGCGCGGTATCGTCGTGCGTGACGAGTACTCCACTTAACCTGTTAGTAACCGCTCTCGACGGTAGGTGCGATGTCTCGTGTTGCCTTCTTGTTGATGCTTTCTCGTGTTTGCTCCGTAGTAATAGATGCTTGCTCGTTGATTGCCTTTTCCAGTGTTTCCTTCTTGTGTGCTTCCGCGGGTACCTCTCGGAGACGTTGCGAGATTGCGATCGACTACACCATCGGAATCCGACTTATCAACAGGCAAGGACTATACATTACTTATGGTCCATTCTATTCCAACCAGTGGTTTTCATGCTAGTCTAGGATAGGTTCGATGTTTGATCCTAACACATGTTTACAACCTCTTTCAAACCGATACAGCCATGTCCCCTCCCAGCAAACCTTGTACTGCTATGTTACTATTGCTCGTTGCTCAGCCCCTGCTTAGTATGCATGCTTAGGATGCTATGATGTTACCCTGTTACTCCTTGGATTGGGCTATCACATTATTACATTGTTGGGGATGATATGGTTATTACAATGTTGACTATATTCGACGAAGGATGGAAGGTCTAGGCTATCCCGCCCCGACGCTTTGTTCCATTCGAGTCACCTAGGATCCGAGTTTCGGGTATTGGTTTTAAGACTGAGCGTTCCTAACTGCGTGTGAGATTTTATGGGGTCCCCTTTTCTTACCTACCTAGCTTCAAACATTTCTAGTGGTGGCCCAAGCTGGTTTTACCTTTTGCAAAACGTGTGTGTGCGAGTGTCGACCTCGCAGATTTTAAAACAACTCGGGCCAGCGGAGACATGGTTTCTTTGTTGGTCCAAACCTGGAAGCTCGGGGGTTGCCCACATAGTTTGGGTAACTAACCCGACCTCGTCTAGACGGTAGAGGCTGATTCGAGAGCGCGACCGGCTTTTGAGTTGGATGTCGACTCACCGGGGGCCACCCGGATTTGTGCGTTGTTAGTTAGAGGGACATGTCGTTCCGGATCTCTTGGGACTAAATCATAAAATGGTTTCCTATCATGGGTAGCAACTGAGAGAGATGGGCGTGCGTGCGGAGCCTTGTAATGGGTAGTTGGTACACCCCTGCAGGGTTAAATCTTTTCGAGAAGCCGTGTCCACGGTTATGGACGACTTGAGACCTACTCCTTGTTCATAGACAACAACAACTGAGTTAATCTTAATTATAACCTGATCAACGTGTGTGTGCCTTGACTACTTCTTCTTCGTCGGGATGCAAAGAGGAGGACAAGGATAGGATAAGTGTTATGCTTGCATAAGTAGGTGGATAGCAGACTTGTTGGAGGCGATTCCTCATCGAATGCTTGGCTTCTTATCTTACTCTCTAGATCGTTAGCCACTTCATAAATGCTAGTGCGGCAGCAACCTCACCACTTACCCCATCCTTACCGTAAACTACTAGTTGTCCTAGAATGACGTGTGATGAATTCCTTGCTGGGTCAGATGACCACTACAGTTGGATGTTGAGACTTCTGTACTCATGATACTACCCCCAAACTCTTTTCAGGGTTCTTGATCGACAACAGGTATGGTGATCGAAGTTTCACGTGGAGACTCGACAACGACTAGTTAGGCGGATCCCGGCGGAGGGCCTGGACCCGTGTGGTTATGGGGATCGATGTTTTTCTCTTTGCCAGTAGGCATTTGATTGTAGTCTGTACTCAGACATATATCTTCCACTGATGTAATGTATTAAGGCAGTTGTATGCCAATTGTATGAGATGTTGTATCCTTGTATGTGTAATGTTGTGATAGCATGTTGGAAATACGGGGCATATGGCTATGTCATATGTCGCGGTGGGACCGATATGTGCTTCGTCCCCAGATCTGGGTGGAAACATCTAGATCTGGAATAGTACCGCATATCGGGCCTTACAACTTGGTATCAGAGCCTTACCGACCGTAGGATCCCTTCTCTGGCCGAAGTCGAGTCTAGACAAAAACTATTTTGTAGTTACTAAGATAGTTATCAGAGAGTAAGATTCTTTTTACTCCTTACCCATTCTCTGGTCAGGACAAGTGTCGTAAGTGTTTTACTCTCGCCTTATCTTTTCAAACTCTAGGATCCCGAGTGTGTGGATTATCAGAACCGTTACAATGCCTTGCTTGTAGCGTATTGTCTCGATCCCGATCTCAGGTTTGGGAAATCCTGTAGTACCTTTAGTTCTTCCGACTCTGGGTAAACATCTTGGTCTCCTGTTGACTTCAGTCCTCTTGCGCAGTATCCTCACGATTTTAGTGATAATTCTTCCTTTGATCGTCACTTTCAACTATCGTTCTTTCCTTTGTCCCCCGATGGTTCCATTCTTCGACGTCGCCATCTCTCTGCGCAAAGTATCTCAACGGAGTTCGTCATTCGACATGGAGCAGAGTCCCTTGTTGGTGGTGTTGAAGATTGTCGACTCTCTTTTCTCTTCCCCCTCTCCCCCGGATCGTCCTGGATCTCGGGAAGAGATCCCTTGTTGGTGGTGTTGTATTGTAATCGCCCAGATTTTGCAAAAATTTAAAAAATTGTTTTCGCTGTGAATTGTTTGATTGTCTGATTTGTTTGCGGTGTTTGCGTCCCCGATTTATTGATCGACGATTATTTCTTCCCTCTTATCTCGTACCGAACGGAGACCGACCATTGCCACCCTGACACTCGACCTCTGCGACACCGGGTTTCACCCGATCACCGTCGCGAAAACTGCACAAGACCAGCCGCAGCCAACGGAACATAAACCCTGTTTAATAATTAAACGGGTTATTTTTATAGCGCGCCGAAAAATGTTGTCGGAACGGTTCCAGCGCGAGGTGAACGTCACCGGCTCGACGCGCTGATCGCGTAGTTCAAAGTTTTACCCGAATCGGAGGTCCTGCGGACCCTCGGCGGTCAGAAACGTAAACACCGCACGCGCGAGAGAAAAACCGGGGATGTTTTTTCAAACTGCCAGCCACCTGGGCTATATAAAGATCACCACTCTCCCACCCCTTTCTAGGGTTTCCCTAGCCAAAAATGGCAGCCACCCCCCTCCACTTTGCCCAAATCTGCCCCAAAACAGCCCCAGATCTCGAAACCCTAGCTCCCAGACATCCCAGGCCGTTGGATGTGCAGATCAACGGATCTGGATGCGACACGTCGCCCAAACCGCCCCTCCAGCAGAACCAAGCCCCGCCGGGCCGAGCAGCCGCCGCCGCGGGCCCGATCTGGGCCGCGCCTCGCCGCCGCCCGAGCTCTCCCGTGGAGGAGCCGCGCCGCCCGCAGGCTGCCACCGCCGGCCGCCGTACCCCTCCGGTGACCCGCACCACGTCGCGCCCCCTACCTTCTCCTATCTCGCCTCACCATTCCCCTCGCCTGCAGGTTCTCCGCGCCAGGGAAGTCGCGTACAGGAGCTTGCCGCCGCCCTCCATTGGAGGCCTCCCGAGCTCGAGGGCTCGTTGCGCCGCCCTCTGGACCGCGCCATCCGGCCGCCCTCTGGCCGCAGCGCCCGTTCCCGGCCTCCCCTGTCGCGTCCCTCGCCGGACCATCGCCGGTCGACTGCAGCGCCGCCGCCAGCCGCTGGACGGCCGCCCTGGCCGCGATCCAGAACGGGATCGGGCAGGTGCCAACCAACCGCCGTCTTGGGCCCCCAGCCAGCCGCTAGGCCCAGCTCCGCTGCCGCCTTGGGCCAAGGCCCACTAGGGTGAGAGCCCAGGCCGCCTTTTTTTTTCTTATTTCTGCTAAGTGTTGTAATTTTGTCTGATGTCCTGTTTTGCAACGTTAATTCCCGTTGACTCGTAGGTCCAAATGAAGTGATTCTTGTTTTGAGGTCATCTTGAATATGTAATTGTGTGTTGAACAGGGCACCAGATCGTTAAGTTGCTAATCTGTTGTTAACTACTGCTGCTGTTATTTTGTTCAAACTTTGGGTGATGCTTGTGTCAAATCCATGGGGCCTATTGCATTGATTCTTTTTCCTATGTGTTAAGCATCATGTGTACTTCATTCCCATGCTTTAACTTGTCATGTCTGGGTGTTTTAGCTATATTAAATCTTGCTCCAAAGTGGTGACCCTGATGTTAATGTGCTGCTGTGCTGAAAACTGTTAATTTGTTGCAACTTCGGGTGACGGTTGCGTCGCAACCGTTTATCAGAATTGAGTGATTCCAATTGCATATTGTTAAGCATCATGTCTACTTCCATTATATATATTGCATTGTCATGATATTCTTGTTGGTCATATAGTTATTGAGCTCCAAAGTCGCTATGCTGCTGTTTTTGACAGCCACCTCTGTTTTTCTCTAAGTGTGTAACGTTCCGATGCCATGTTGCATGCTTAATATCTTTTGATCTATGATGCCTTTTTGCATGATTCCTTTTGCCATGCCTTCCCTGCCATGTCTACTTTAGTTTCATATCAATTGTGAGCATGTTTCCATTCATTAACCTGTTTATGCATGGCTCTAAAGTGTGCTTCCTGATGTTGGCAGAATGTGTGCATAACTTGTTTTGCTTGTATCTTTTTAACCGTAACTCCGTTTGGGTGTTCTTTATATGTAACTTGATTATTTTTTCGTGTACTATGTGTTTATGGTTTTGTTTGCTGCTGTTAACCAACCTAAAATATGGTTTAGGCAGAACAGTACCAAATCCTTTAATTGTCGTGGAGCACTTAGTGTTATGCCATGTTTAGGTTGTGCCTCACTTAAATTGACTAGCATAGATAGTTTCCTTTATGCTTCACCTCTTATCATGTTTTTGTGCTATGTCATGCTTGAGTGAGATGCCATGTTAACAACCTTTGTTGATGACTTGTAGCTAAACAACTTGAACCTTTCCAAATGTGCGGTATCGTCGTGCGTGACTAGTACTCCACTTAACCTGTTAGTAACCACTCTCGACGGTAGGTGCGATGTCTCGTGTTGCCTTCTTGTTGATTATGACGCCCCCAAAATCAAGTCGTGTACAATAATCATACACGCAAGTTACACGATCGAGATCAGGGACTCACGGTAAGATATCACAACACAACTCTACAAATAAAATAATACAAGATGTATAATACAAGCCAGGGGCCACGAGGGCTCGAATACAATAGCTCGAGAGCACAAAGTTAGCGGAAGCAATAGTATCTGAGTACAGACACAAGGTACAAGGTTGCCTTAAGAAGGCTAGCACATAAACAACAACGATCGAAAAGGCGGGGCCTCCTGCCTGGGAACCTCCAAACTACTCCTGGTCAAAGGGGAACTCGACGTCGTAGAAGGCATCGGGGATCTTCATGTTGCGGTGGTCGGCATCGGGGATCTCCTGCTCCTGGACTCCAAGGCTCCAACGTCGACTGCAGCAGCCGATCAGGAAAAACAATAAAAGGGGAAAAAATAAAGCAGGTGAGTATCTAGCATACCCGCGAGTCTTACGTCCGCTACTAAGCATTTATGCATTTGTATCAAATTGAAAGGGGAGGCTGTATATAGTGGACTGCAAGGTAGAAATTCAGAATAAGGATAAGAAGCTAGGCCTATCGAAGACTAGCATCTTCCGACGAGTCTTGAAGCACAAGAAGAGAATCAGCCAACAGTTTATATAAAGCATAAAGTAACAATGCAGCAGAAGTTGCTGCAGCATTGTATAAGAATAAGTTGTAATAATTAATAATTATATATGCCTCCGAGATCCCCTCCTCGACTTCCCTGCGGGGAAGAGAAACCGGAACCAACAGTTTAATAGTACTAGTTTGTAGTAGTAGGATCTGGCTTCAGCATAAAGCGTCCTGTTACCGTGGACACGGCTATCCAAATAGATTATCATCCCTGCAGGGGCTGCACTACTGTTACCCTACACGCTCGGATCTGCAGGGTGGCGTACACCTTGTTAGGGAATGCCCCACCGAGGCTATCCGATACGCCGAAGTCCATCTTTCGAGCTCAACAGAGAGGCCATCCGCCGGTCTAAATCCTAAGTACAAAGGAACTTTGGACCCCTATCCTTTGTACTCCTGTACGGTACGCGACTTGTCGGTGAAGCAGACCCACTTCCCACTACCGGAGTAAGCGGTCCAAGCCCGACAATCATCCCGAGGTAAAGCTGACGTCTGAAGAGCCCTCGAACGAGGCCACAACGCAGAGGGCCCACACCGTAATCCCACGTGGAGGTAGTGCGTAAAGGGCACGCCGACCCACTCAAGTCATCCACCGGACCCATTAAGCATTTTAATTATTATCTGTCGGAACAACCGTTATCGTTGTTCTTATTTAGGTGAGCCGCGGACAACGACAGCAACCAAGTCCACCCCCATTACCAGAGCCAGTGGCCGCCTGCCCTGTCGTCCCACCAACTCGTGCGGTTACCAACAAGGTGAACCGTCTCCTTACCTTGTCTCTCGTTTTCTCCAAAGAGCTCGACTTTCGTACAACAGGATATCTGTTGGCCACAAACAGTACCAGGCCCGCCGCACACCGGTGGAATACACTTGACCCGTCGTTTCGCTAAAATACCATGCGCGGGCACCGTTGGGTCACCCGACTCCTTACCTTTTTAGGACACCAGTTGATTCGAGTGCCTACCATCAAGTGAAACCAGGAGGAATCACCCTCGATGATACACTTGAGATGGCTTGACAGAGACATCAGCGGAATGAACTAAAGAGGAATATTCTCGTATCACCCCGGTGGTGCCGAGACACCAGCGGAATGAACTAAAGAGGTAAACCACGTATCATCCCGGTGATGCTACGCTACTGAGCCAACGAGAGTGAAATACGAGTCCATTCCACTCGTAAGTCAAACTCGAAGCGACTCAGCAGAGTCTCGCCGTTGTAAGTTCCCAGGGCGTCTGTATTGATCCGTACCTGTTGCAGTTGTATTATATCTTTTCCGCGATCACTCCCAGAGTGATCACAACCCGCTATCTAATCCTAGCTAACAATGCGCAGGGTTCACTGCTGAATAGGATATATATATTTATAAGGCAGCATAGGATAAAGGAAGGTACATCAAGGGGCGACAAAAACATGCTATGCAATTGAATAGGATTGTAACGTAGCAGCTGCAGTAACCATGCCTAGTGCAAGAAATGTACAGAAAGATAGGCGATATCTGGGGAAGGAAAATGGCTCTGCTTGCCTGTAAGCTCGGTAGTAGGGGTACGGTCGTCGACGATGTAGTCGTACTCGGCAACGGTGTCATCGGCGGCAGCAACGGGGTCTATCGGAGAATAAAAAGGGGGGGAGAAACAGTAAATACACAACAATAATAGTAATACAAATATATGACATAGAAGATACAAAGCAACGGGGCTCTAATGCGGTGTTCGGTGATTTGCTCGGAGCGGGAATTTATCCGGTGATGACTCATCAGTACCGGTTGATTACCGGACCGATGATCCGGAGGGGGAAGGTTCCATGTCTGGAGTGTTAGAGACATCTGACAGACATGTGGATAGTGTATCCGTGCTAGTTGATTCACTCTGAGCAACTTTCATGTTCAGGACATTTTCATTCAGAAAGTTTTACTGGCCCCGGGTGATTACCGGACAGTACAATCGGAGGGGGAATGTCTCGGGTTCGGTATGTTAGAGGGGTGTGGTGGGGATATGGGCAGCGTATTCGGATTCCTAATATTTTTCTGATCAACTTTGATATATAAATTATTTTCATCTGACATACGGATTAAAAGATATGATTTTCTAGAGTTTAAATCATTAATAAGCATTTCTGGATTTTCTTTTATTATTAAAATGAAACATTATCCAAAACCTTATCCAAAACAGTGCTGACAGGGTGGACCCACATGTTATTCACAGGGGGGGTTGACTGGTCAAACTTGACCAGTGGGACCCATGTGTCAGCCACAACTATTTTAAATAAAACGATTTAACGTAATTAACAGCAGTGGGGCCCAGGTGTCATTGTCTTAGGGGTTTGAAATAATCAAATTCATTTAATTAAGGGGCTGACCCCACATGTCATTGACACATGTTATAATTAACAACATAATTAATTCTAAAACGGGCAGGGCTCACTGGTAAGTCTCACATGGGGTTTTTATTTCCTTTCATTTAATTAACAGGCAATTAAGGGGGGTAGGACCCATCTGTCATAGGCTGGGTGGGTGGTTAACAGGGTGGCCCCCTGGTAAGTGGGTTTAGCCCACTGGCTAACCGCACGCCGGCGAGGCCGTGCCAGTGTGTGGGGGGGGCACGGTGGTGGGGAGGGGGGACGCGGCGGAGAGCAGCGGGCGGATGCCGGCGCGCTTACGCAGGGGAGCGCAGCCGCGCGCAACGAGGCGACCACGGGAGCTTGAACTCGAGCTCCCGCCAATGGCGGCCCGTGCGAGGCACGCCCCCCACGATGGTCGAACGGCGAGAAACAGGGGGAAACGGGCGAGGAGGCTCATAGAGATGGGGTGGGTGGCGAGCTCGGCGACGGCAAGGGTGGCCGGGGTGCGCGAAATCAAGCGGAGGAGCCGGCGGCCGTGGCAGTCCACGGGGAGGAGGAGCTCGAGGGCGGCGCGCGTGGCGAGGCCGTTGGCCACGGCGTGTGGATGCTATGCGCGGCGAGGTTAGCCGCAGGGCGCGACCAAGGCACGCATGGCGCAGCTGAGGCGCGCTTCGGCCATGGCAGCACGACGACGGCCCAAGCACGGGCTCGACGGCCATGGCGAGAGCAACCGGAGGAAGGGGGATTCGAGGGGGGGTTAGGGTTAGGGTTAGGGTTCTGCTAGGGTTGGGGAAGGGGGGCAGGGGACTCCTTATACCCGCCGGCGATGGAGGGATAGCCGCCACGGCGGTGTGGCACCGGAGATGTGTGCCACGGCTTCCCCCCATGAACAGGGGAAGAAGAAAGGGGGAAAAATGGGGCTGGGCCAGATGTTGGGCCCGGGTGGGCCTTTTCTCTGGGCGCTATTTAATGTTTTTGCATTTTTTTGTTTTCCTTTTAGTCTTTCACTTATGTTTATATTTTGTTTGGACAGTGTTTGAATTTATTCAAAAGTGAAACTTGCACCAGTATTTCTATTACACATTGATATGCTGCTACAAAAAGTTTGGGTCTAAATAAAATCATTTAGTAATTTATTTAGATAATAAATTATTGAATTGGACCTTTTAAGTTACTATTTGAATTGTTTGATTTATTCCATAGCTTAATAAATTCCCAAGGTTGGTTGAACATGGTCCAGTGATTATTGTGCAATTAACAAAATTGGTTGCACAATTTTGAGACAAGTTTTGTTTACCACATTGTTTTGGAATGTTTATTTGGGTCGAATTTCAATAAGCCACCATCAAGGGTGATCATCACAAGCCTAATCATGATGACTTGACAATAATCAAAATTGATTATTGTAGTGTGACACCCGGGGTGTTACATTAATGCTTGCTCGTGTTTGCTCCGTAGTAATAGATGCTTGCTCGTTGATTGCCTTTTCCAGTGTTTCCTTCTTGTGTGCTTCCGCGGGTATCTCTCGGAGACGTTGCGAGATTGCGATCGACTACACCTTCGGAATCCGACTTATCAACAGGAAAGGACTATACATTACTTATGATCCATTCTATTTCAACCAGCGGTTTGCATGCTAGTCTAGGATAGGTTCGATGTTTGATCCTACCACATGTTTACAACCTCTTTCAAACCGATACAACCATGTCCCCTCCCAGAAAACCTTGTACTGCTATGTTACTATTGCTCGTTGCTCATCCCCTGCTTAGTATGCATGCTTAGGATGCTACGATGTTACCCTGTTACTCCTTGGTTTGGGCTATCATATTATTATATTGCTGTTGATGATATGATTATTATAATGTTGACTATATTCGATGAAGGAGGGAAGGTCTAGGCTATCCCGCCCCGACGCTTTGTTCCATTCGAGTCACCTAGGATCCGAGTTCCGGGTATTGGTCTTAAGACTGAGCGTGCCTAACCGCGTGTGGGATTTTATGGGGTCCCCTATTCTTACCTACCTAGCTTCAAAAATTTCTAGTGGTGGCCCAAGCTGGTTTTACCTTTTGCAAAACGTGTGTGTGTGCGAGTGTCGACCTCACAGATTTTCAAACAACTCGGGTCAGCGGAGACATGGTTTCTTTGTTGGTCCAAACCTGGAAGCTCGGGGGTTGCCCACATAGTTTGGGTAACTAACCCGACCTCGTCCAGACGGTAGAGTCCGATTCGAGAGCGCGGCCGGCTTTTGAGTTGGATGTCGACTCACCGGGGGCCACCCGGATTTGTGCGTTGTTATTTAGAGGGACCTGTCATTCCGGATCTCTTGGGACTAAATCATAAAATGGTTTCCTATCATGGGTAGCAACTGAGAGAGATGGGCGTGCGTGCGGAGCCTTGTAATGGGTAGTTGGTACACCCCTGCAGGGTTAAATCTTTTCGAGAAGCCGTGTCCACAGTTATGGACGACTTGAGACCTACTCCTTGTTCATAGACAACAACAACTGAGTTAATCTTAATTATAACCTGATCAACGTGTGTGTGCCTTGACTGCTTCTTCTTCGTCGGGATGCGAAGAGGAGGAAAAGGATAGGATAGGTGTTATGCTTGCGTAAGTAGGTTGATAGCAGACTTGTTGGAGGCGATTCCTCATCGAATGCTTGGCTTCTTATCTTACTCTCTAGATCATTAGCCACTTCATAAATGCTAGTGCGGCAGCAACCTCACCACTTACCCCATCCTTACCGTAAACTACTAGTTGTCCTAGAATGACGAGTGATGAAGTCCTTGCTGGGTCAGATGACCACTAAAGTTGGATGTTGAGTACTTCTGTACTCATGATACTACCCCCAAACTCTTTTCAGGGTTCTTGATCGACAACAGGTATGGTGATCGGCGTTTCACGTGGAGACTCGATGACGACTAGTTAGGCGGATCCCGGCGGAGGGCCTGGACCCGTGTGGTTATGGGGATCGATGTTTTTCTCTTTGCCAGTAGGCATTTGATTGTAGTCTGTACTCAGACATATATCTTCCGCTGATGTAATGTATTAAGGCAGTTGTATGCCGATTGTATGAGATGTTGTATCCTTGTATCTGTAATGTTGTGATAGCATGTTGGAAATCTGGGGCATATGGCTATGTCATATGTCGCGGTGGGACCGATATGTGCTTCGTCCCTAGATCTGGGTGGAAACATCTAGATCTGGAACAGTACTGCATATCGGGCCTTACAGATCTCCTGCTCCTGGACTACAACGTCGACTGCAGCGGCCAATCAGGCAAAACAAAAAGGGAGAAATAAAGCAAAGGTGAGTATCTAGCATACCCGCGAGTCTTACGTCCGCTACTAAGCATTTATGCATTTTATCAAATGGAAAGGGGAGGATGTATATAGTGGTCTGCAAGGTAGAAATCAGAATAAGGATTAGAAGCTAGGCCTATCGAACACTAGCATCTTCCGTCGAGTCTTGCAGCACAAGAAGAGAACAGCCAACAGTTCAATAGCATGAATGTAATAACAATGCAGCAGAAGTTTCTGCAGCATTGTGTAATATTAAGTTGTAATTAATAACAATTATAAATGCCTCCGAGATCCCCTCCTCGACTTCCCTGCGAGGAAGAGAAACCGGAACCAACAGTTTAATAGTAGTAGTTTGTAGTAGTAGGCTCTGGCTTCAGCATAAAGTGTCCTGTTACCATGGACACGGCTATTCGAATAGATCAAACTCCCTTCAGGGGTGCACTACTGTTCAGCCTGCACGCTCGGATCTCTAGGGTGGCATACACCTTGTTAGGGAATGCTCCACCGAGGCTATCCGACACGCCGAGGCCCATCCTACGACTCATCAGAGAGGTCCCCGCCTGTCTAAAGTCCTAAGCGCAAGGGGGTCTTGGACCGTCGCCCCTCACCCTCCTGGTCGTTGTGTGCCAGGTGATTCCACGCAACTCTTCTAGGATGCAGATCGACCCAACCACAATGCTGAACTGGACGTCTTTCAGAGCTTTCGAATGAGACCACAACGCGGAGGGCCCACACCGTAATCCCACGTGAAGGTAGTGCGTACAAGCCTTTGCGGCCTCTCAAGTCATCCACCTGAACCGTTAAGCATTTTATTATTATCTATCGGGACAACCGTTGTCGTTGCCCCTTATTGATACGTCCAAAACGTATCTATAATTTCTTCTTGCTCCATGCATCTTTTGTGTGATATTGCTATGATATTGATGCACTTCCATACACTTTTGATCATATTTGGACTAACCTATTAACTCAGTGCACCCCAGTGCCAGTTCCTGTTTTCTGTTGTTTTTGTATTCCAGGTTTTCCCATTACTTAAAGTACCAGAAAAATTCCGGAAAAAATATAGGAAAAATCAGCGTACGGGAACCTTCTAGAAGAGCCCAAGTGGGGCCAGAGGGGAGCCAGGGGTGGCCCAGGCGGCCACCTGGCGCGGCCACCCCCTAGGCCGCGCCAGGGGGGCGCCTGGGGCCCCTGGTATACCTCTGGCTGCCCCCTTCTCCTATTTATTCCCCGTGACGAGAAACCCTCGGGGACAGAACCCTTTTTCGCGATATCTCCTCTGTTCCGCCGCCGCCGAGCTTCCAAGATCGGGAGCACCAGGAGCCCTCTTCCCGGCACCCTGCCGGATGGAGGAACCACCTCCGGGAGCTTCTTCACCACCATGGATGCTTCCCGGATGAACCATGAGTAGTCCACCTTGGACCATGGGTCTATGATCAGTAGCTATGTGATGTTCTCCTCCCCTCTTTGTTCTTCATGGTTTAGACCTCGTGAGCTGCCCTACATGATCGAGGAACATATGTAATCTTTCTGCTGTTGCTATGTTGAGTTTGCTGGGATCTAATGGATTATGAGACTATGTTCAGATTGTGATTGATTAATATATTTGATTCTCTTATTTTATATTTATGTTCTTCCGTAATTCTTGCATGTTCTCCGTTGATGTTTATTACTTTGGCCAAGTAGTAGGTAGTGACTCCAAGAGGGAGTGTTATGCATGATTGTGGGTTCATGCCCCCTGATGACTAGCTTGAGTGGCAGAAACATGAGTCTAGGGGATGTGTTGTTGCCACAAGGGATAAAACAACGATGCTTGTACTTGCGGGTGCAAGGATTGTTTACTTTACGCAAAGTTCTTTAATGCAGTTGTCTGTTGCTTTGAGTTTACACTTTGGGTGGGATTCACAACTTAATACTAGCGAGATGTTCTCGATAGATATCTCAAGGTGGATGATTAGTAGGTACATGCAGATGGATTTCGGTCTACTTGTCTTGGCGTACCTCCCATGCTTTTGAGCCTCTTCCTTTCTTTATATCATAGTGAGCATTGGTTTGCGCACATAATCCTGTCAATTGCCTAGCTGTAATTTGTTTACCTCGCATGGCTATTTTATCGTCTTTTGGGAGAGAGACATCACTAGTGAACATCATGGAACCCCGGTCCATATTTCCAATACTATTTACACCCACTATTTATTTTCTGCTTTATTTACTTTTCTGTTGCTATCACTATCATTATTATCCCGTGCATTTGATCCTTTGTAAACAACAATGCCGGAGGGTTTGACAACCTCTCTGAACTCGTTGGGAGCAAAGTTCTCTGTTGTGTGTGTGCAGGTCCACGTCAACCGCCTAATTGCTGGCGTCATTGTCACCTTCCTGTCGTTGTCGGAGTCCTACTGGAGACAAACCTTGGTATCTTCATCGAGGGAAATTTTCTGTTGTCTACATCTCAACCTTCCACTTTGGGTAACCAACGAAGGGCGATAAGCCATCAAAGCTAATTTCTGGTGCCGTTGCAGGGGACTCCGCTCTTCAAGATAGGGTAGTTGCACACTATCTTTTATCTTTGCTTTTTAGTCTTGTTAGTTTACCTTTCAGTTTTTGCTTTAGTGTCCTTTATCAAAAAGCAAAAAAATTAGTTACCTTGCTTGCTGCTGTTATGGGTTCCTCCGAGAACACCAAGTTGTGTGACTTCACTAGTCATAACAACAGTGAATTTATCTGCACTCCTATTGCTCCACCTGCCACTTCAGCACCTTCTTATGATATTAAACCTGCTTTGCTGAACCTTGTTATGAAAGATCAATTCTCCGGTGCTGGAAATGATGCTGCTTTGCACTTAAATAATTTTGTTGAGCTCTGTGATATGCAAAAGTAAAAACAAGTAGATGGTGATATTGTTAAGCTTAAGATTTTTTACTTTCTCCTTGAGAGGAGGAGCTAAAATCTGGTTTCAATCCTTGCCTAGGAATAGCATAGATTCTTGGGATAAGTGCAAGGATGCTTTTATTGGGAAGTACTACCCCCCAGCTAAGATGATCCAATTGAAGAGTAATATTATGAATGTTAAGCAATTGGATAATGAACACGTTGCCCAAGCTTGGGAACGCATGAAATCTCTTGTTAAGAATTGCCCTACGCATGGTTTGACTACTTGGATGGTTATCCAAACTTTTTATGCAGGCTTGAACTTTACCTCGCGGAACTTGCTAGATTCGGCCGCGGGAGGAACCTTTATGTCAACAATGCTTGGTGCTGCCACAAAACTGTTGGAAATATGCCCTAGAGGCAATAATAAAATGTTATTATATATATTTCCACGTTCGTAATTAATGTTTATATTTCTGTGCTATAATTGCAATGATCCTGTGTCACAACCCCAATTTAGGCAAGTGCTAGGGTTTGAGTTCCCTTTGCATCATGTGAAAAATTCAAAAAGAAAATCAAAATTGGGGAAAAGAAAAGCCCTGAGAATTTAATTTAAATAGCCAGATAAAAGTCTTTTTCCAAAAATCTTTTGAACATTTGGAAAATTCCTATAAATGATCCCGATCATTTTAAAAATGGTTTGGGAGAAATCCCATGCTCATGGAATTTTCTAATTTTCAAACAATGCCTTGGAAAATTAAATAAACCCCTATTTGATTTAAAATTCAAATGTTTTGGATTTTAAAGAGTGCCAAATTTTATAAGTGGCTAGCTCTAGCTTTTATGAGGCCATATAAAAAATTATGGCATTTATAAAAATGCCTAGCTATTTTATTAGCTAGGTCAACCTATTTACAGAAGAAATAAAAAGAAAAAAAAGAAAAGACAGAGAGAGGAGAGCTTACCTCACGCCCACAGGCGAAGGCCCACCTTACCTCGGCCGGCCCAGCCCAGCCCCTCGCCTTGTCCTCTTCCTCCCCGCCGAGCCAAGCTGCTCGCTGGAGCAGAGCGTGGCCACGGCGACGACAACGCGACGCCCCGACCCTTCTAGGCCTCCCCTCTGCCCCCAGCGTGTGCCACGCCACGCCACAACCCCCCTGCACCCTTTGCTTCCTCTCCTCGCCCCCGTTCTTCTCTCCGGCGACGAATCCGCGCCGCGGCCGAAGCCCTAGCCGGAGCGCGCCGACGCCCCGACGTGGCCACCGGCAGCCCGAAGCCCCGCCGTCTTGTCCAATCGATCCAGCATCGATGCCTCCGTCAAATCCCCGCCTCAATTGGAGCCGAGCAACCACCGGAGAGACGTCCCCTTCAAGTTTCTGTCGCCGCCCACCGCGAGCTCCACCGAGGAATTACTCCGCCGCCAAGCCAGCTCTCTCCTCGCCGTCGACGTGTTCGTACCCAAGGTGAGCTTGCGGTCGTTTTGCCCCATCTCTGACCCCCTCCCGTGCCTTCTCGCGAGTTCCCGGCGAGAACAGTGGCCGGCCGCCGCCGCAGTTGAGCCCGACGACGCCACAGAGCCCCCCCTTGGCCCCCTCCTACTTCAACGCGCGCGCGAGCTCACGGGCTACACGCCAGTGCCCCAAACCCCCTCCCCGCGCCCTAAATCCTAAGTCCGGCGAGACTCCGGTGACCCCCGCCATTAGCAACCCCCCGGGGCTAATCACCCCCTAATGACCCCCCCACAGCCTATGACAGGTGGGGCCCTGGACCCCCTTAACCCCCCTGTCAGTTTAATTAAACGGGGATTAAACCCAGACCCACTGACAGGGTTGGCCCACTCGTCAGCCCCCCCTGACGCCAGCATGAGGTCATGCTGACGCAGTAAATGAATTTCCAAAAATTAGAAATGATTTAAAGAAATTCCAAAAAATCCAGAAAATAGCCCAAACTTTGGAAATTCATAGAAAATTCATATTAACTCCAAATTGGACAAATAATATATGAAAAATGATCAGGAGAAAATAAGATATCCAAAAATCCAACTTTCAACTTTGTTTGAGTTGAATTTAAAATGTGATCAGTAGCTTTTGCTATTTGATTTAAATGGATTTAAATCAAATTCAATTCAAATATTTTTGCAACTTGAACCATGGCAACATGCTACATTTCAATTACACATCAGAGGCATATCATACACATTTCAAAATGTTTCAAATTGATCAAACAATGTCACATGTAACTTGGCTAAGTTTGAATTCAAATTGGAGTTTGAATTTGCAATTCAATTTGCATTATACTCCATTTAAATGGAATTGCTTCACACATCAAAGCATATACATCAAGTTTCAACCTTCCATCATGTGTTTGTGAATTGTATTTACTTTGCTACCTTGTTTGTTGTTTGTCGAGTAGAGGTGGAACCGGAGCAGGAGGCTGCCCCCTACGTTGAAGACCCAGAACCCAAACCTCGTCAGCAAGGCAAGCAAACCCCCATTGATCATGTCGATAAAATCCCACTTCCCTCTCATGTCTCGCTTATGCATTGTATAGGATGATTACCATGCTACGTTTCTACCGCATAGATGAACCCATTCCTTTGCATGACCTATCATTTGTCACATTAGTAGGCAAAACCACAATCCTAGCAAATGTAGGAGTTGATTGATATCATGTGGCCCCTGCAGATGTTATTGCTTATTGCATGCTTAGAGTGATACCATGATGATACTTTTATGTGAGTCGGGATGGTAGTGATCATGATGATGATGGTAGAAAGGTGTTGGTGAATCTACCCTAATACAAGGTGAACGATGAGAGGCTGTGTTGGAGTACACGGTGGGTTGTCTCGTTGAACACCGCCCTAAGTCCGAGTTCTTGTGTGGTGATCCAAGATGAAGAGTACAACCACACATTGGGCTCACTGACCCCTCTCAGCTTACTAACTCATCCCTTTCGATGTCCAGATGTCGCAATAGTTCGGAGTTGTGGTAGGTCTGTGGCCTGGCTGCTAAGTGAGAGAACGGCTCATCCGAGACCGGCTTATGCACCACGCACACATCACTTGGGTCCACTTCGGTAAACCGGTCGGGTTCACGATAGTGGTAGCCCACCCAGGTAAGCGGCTTTCTTGGACTAGATCGGCTATGAGGTAACAGTTGTGGTGGCATCCTCGCTGTCATCTCTTGAACGATGACACGCAAAAGGCGGTAACTGATGACACATGTGTGTAGCGGTACACCCCTGCAGGGTTAACAAAACTATTCGAATAGCCGCGTCCGCGGTTAAGGACTGCTTGGAAAGCTTAGCTTGATTATTAGACAAATTGAACTAGATACTTCTAAAACACACCAAGATAAGCGTGAGTGCTATGGGGTGCTTCTCGTGGGGAAGTCGAGGAAGTAAACATAGTGGTGTAATTGGTTGAAGAGATGTAGTGGACTCGTGTATGCTTCTTACCTCAAGTCTGGTACTCGTAGTTCAGGACTAGCCAAGTCAAAGCTGGCACTTCTGCAAGTGAAACCCCACCCCCCTTTACCTTGATACATGTGCATGAGTAGTATAGTTCCTATGTAAGTCTTGCTGAGTACGATTTTGTACTCACGTTTGCTTAATCTATGTTTTAGATGAACCCACCGACCCCGATGGTGACTTCTAACCGAAGCTCGAAGAATGAAGAATCAGACCAAGACCAAGCTAGTGTAGTCCCAGTCAGACGACTGGTTCCCTCGTGGAGGGCTTGTTTTTAGATAAGGCTTCTCTAAGCCATTTTTTAAACTTGTCTGTACTCAGACCTACTTTGCTTCCGCATGTTTGATGTAATGTTGGATCACAGACTTGTGATCTCTGTGTGCACTCTGTAAGAGTTTTAATAAAGTTGTATACTTTGTAGAGAATTGCAATGATACCTGCTGTTCATACAAGGCATGTGTGTTGCGTGTATGTTTATAACATACATGTCTTTGTATGGGTTTTTGAGACCTTAGTTGTGATCTGGCTGGCGGACTTTTATACACCAAGTGGCCCTTAGATGTGCGCAGCTTGGGGCATCACGATGTGACTGTTCGTGACTCCGTCACGTGCACACTTTGATGTATGATCGAGCCCGCCCTAGACCCCGACTAAGTGATCAGGTTGGAGTAAGTCTATGTAAGGGTTATAATACAATCGATAGTATGGTTGAGGCGACTTGTCTATGAGTATGGGAGTTCACCACCCATATCATTTAGACTTGTGTGCGGACGATAAGGACCCATTTCAGTTGATCATCCGGCCTGGATGGGATGCCCCTCACGTTTGATGCTTTCCGAGAACGTTCTGTGCTTGGCCTTGTCTGCTTAGACAAGTGGGTACGGTTCTCGGCTCTCCATATGATTGTGTTGTAGCGAGGCTTGCATACGCTAACCCCGGGTCCCGACATCCTGACTGTGAGATTCAGAAGAAAACTCATTTGCATGTGTGGAAATGTAAACACCAGGAGTTTCTTGTTTAGCCTCTAAGACCAGCTCATGTGCTAACTGATGATTACGTTTTCTTAATCATGGACATTGTTCTTGGAACAAGGATGTCAGTAGCAATGAGAACATATTGTTAGCAGAACAATGATGTTGAACCGACCCCAGTATTGAATGATATACTTAGAGATCACATCGTAACAACGTTATAAGTCATATCATGAAATGTTATCATATACGTAATTCCTTAGACCATGAGAGTATCGAGTTGCTTCACACAGGAAGATGTACTTTGGTTCTTAGATGAATCCTCCCGTTACTGGAAAGTAGTAAAATAAGTTCTGGGTACATCAGATAGTGTGTCTAGTAATTGCGATAGTTCAAGACTGGGATTTGCTCCTTCACGATGAAGAAGATATTCACTTCGGGCCCACTCGGTATGACGGTATCCATTATAGTCTGGCCAGATGCATTGTGATTTATTCACGGGGATACCGGAATACGATAACGAGAAAAAGGGACAAACAAGCAAAGAGGATAACGAGTGGCTTGTGTTCAAGAAGTTGTTACACATGGGTGCCAAACTTCTCTCCTCTAAATTTTGCATATATCGCGAAGCAAAGGGAATGGTACATGACTAAACATAATGGTTCACTCGAAGTTTTTTCGTGTATGTGCGGGAGTCAACATGGGTGTCCATGGCTCCGCTGTTGATTATTGGCTATTGACAAAAGGCTGTTGACCTGTGTCCGGAAGATGTTCTGAGTCATGGCATTATACCGAACCTATTGGGTCACACACTTAGCGAGTAGTAATCTGTTAGAGAACTAGGAGATGAAAAGAGAAAGGGTACCGGAATTGTTTCGGGTGGAACCGGAAGTGTTTCCTGGTAGCACTAGAAGTGTTCTAGGTGGTACCGAATGGTTTCGGAATATTCCTGAAAGGTCTCGGATGATTCCAGAATATTCAAGAAGAGTCTTGAAGTGGTAACAAGACATCTGTGATAGTCTCGGAAGGTTTTGCAACATTCGGTAATAGTTGTGGAAAAGTTACGGAACATCGGGAAAATTGTTCCGGGACTTCCGGAAATGTTCCGGGAGGTTTCGGAAGGTTCCCGGGATCTTATAGAAGTATCCAGAGGGTTAAGGAACTCTCCAAACCGCGGAAACCGACGTTAGACCAAGTAGGAAGGTCCACAAGGTCGTAACTCGGAAGGAAAAGGACTTTCCTTCAGTCCAAGGCCCAAACGCCAGGGTCCCTGGCGTTTTGGACCAGGACGCCGGGGTCCGCGGCGTTTCGGCGGGGAATCCGTGTTGGACTCCTCCTGGTGGCCAAAACCGACTTTGGGGAGGACCCTCGCCCAAGTTGCGACCCCAGGCTTCCACCTATATATTCGGGGGCAGGGGTAGCCCCAAAGAGACACCAGAAAAGCCCCAAGGCTTCCCCAGCTAAATCCCACGCGCCTCTAATTCTCTTCGGGCTAGATCATTCTAGTTCGGACGCCTCTAGGCTCTTCTCCCTCTAGTTTCTCTCGGTGGCGTTCTTCTCTAGACGGCGGAGCGTTGCTGGATTTCTACATCGGGATGTGTGGATACCGGTAGAGGGATCATACCTTTGATCCTTCTTCGAGGTCCTTCTTCTTCCTCGGAGATCATGTTCGAAGGACTTGTTCGTGGGACTTGATCGGGACGGATCGCGGGACAATTCACGGGACAGATCGGGCAACGGATCGTGGAACGGTACGCGGGATCGATATCCTCGCGGTTGGGAGGTCATTGAAATTCCTAGCTGCGGGGATCTGCACCAACGGTTTTCACCAACTCTACTTCCGTTA
Organism: Bromus sterilis; assembly: GCA_950022295.1. Classification (NCBI taxonomy): domain Eukaryota; kingdom Viridiplantae; phylum Streptophyta; class Magnoliopsida; order Poales; family Poaceae; genus Bromus; species Bromus sterilis. The sequence continues at coordinate 236,987,718 of OX465599.1, read as the reverse complement.
CATCGGTTGGTGGGCCATGACCTAAAACCTTGTATGCAATCTTCTTGGATGATCTTGGGTTCTTGATTCGTAGGCCGAAATTTTTGTTTTCTACTACGTTTCCCAACAGTGGTATCAGAGCGATCCTTTATTAGATGCATGTTTAGGTCTAGATCATATATGTGATATGAGGCATTGATTTTCTTGTTGCTTCCCTGTCATGTGATTTTTTCTATGCTTGATGGCAAGTTGAGGTTTTTCTACAAGGATTGAGTTTTCCATCGATCCCTCTATGCTTCTTTCAGTATGCTGGTTGCCTTGATCATGGTCTACATCAAACTCCTTGGATCTCATCTTAATCTCGCAATAGAAGATTTAACATGGAGGGGCTTGTGGATTTTATGAACTCAAATCCACACGGGGGTCACACGTTGAACGAAGTTTGGCTTGTGGCATTAGTTGCTACACGCACCCCGAACGTTAAACTAACAACATTGAAGTATCGTGTTTGGTTTTTTTAGGGAACAACGTTTGCATGTAACCTGCTAATCAACCACGATAAAATTTGCAACAACCCGTGTAGATGGCGATCTAACTTGTTTTTGCAGAGTATGCATGTGATGTGGTATAGCCTTCAAGATTTGCAATGTGTTTGTATGAGATGCTATATGTTATGTAATATTTATTCGCGACCTGCGTGTCGTGGTACGGCATGATGACTGGAGTCATATGATTATCACTTAATTATGGCCTGCGTGCCAGAACTGTTTATTAGCTCGAGGCAAAGCAATAGATAGATGCAAGGTGATGATCTACGATGCGGAGGTGGACCCCGACGCACATGCCGGAAGCCGTGGTGATGTTCCCGGCGCCAAGGACAAAGTTGGTAGACACGGTGACTTCAACCACGACGACGTGAAGACAATGAAGACTTCATGAAGCAAAGGGCTATACTATATCACATAATTTTATGAACTGCCTGTGATGTTTATCCCTTTGATGCACCCTTGTTTGATGCGCGGTAGTCGTGTTTTATTAGGGTGATCTCTCGCAAAACAATATCAAGTTGATAGTGTTCTTCCAACTGTAGCACCGTCTATACTATGTTTCACATCGGAGCAAGTCATGTCACATGGGTGCACACGGTGTGACGCATAAAAGGTGGGTGTGTTAAGAACACACTGCAATTACACTTGGTTGTCTTGACGATTTGGATAAAAGTTTGCTACCAGAACACGCCCATCAAAAGATGAACAAGAATCACATGCGTTGTGATTGGCAAGTTGGACTACCGGTCCAGTCTAAGTCATCAGTGATGTCACATCAATGGCGGACGATTGGGTCGGATCTTGAATCACTCCAGCATCAATTACGAGAGATATTGATCTGAGTGGGAGCGCACTTAATAATTAAATTGATTAATCACAAGTGCAACTTAATTATGAACAAAGTCTTAGTATTTTCATTATCGTTGTAGAATAATGGCTCGCGTTACTACCTTCCCAATTGATTTTGATTAACTGTATTATCTGGTAAATTTTTTACGATTGGTACCGTATTGTGAGGACTATCCTCAATAGTGTCGAGAAGGAGCTTGTCCTATCGCAAATTTTTGATGCTCTACCGCTGATGCTATGGATGATGTGACTTACATCCATAATCCAAAATGCTAGAATTCCACCACAGCTAAGTGCATTGTCTTCACCACCATGAAACCCGAACTTCGAAACGTTTGGGATAGTTATGTTATATTCATGGAACTGAAAAATTGTTTTCAGTAGTAAGACAATTAATGTTGGATATAAGATATCTAGTACAATGTATGATTGTAAGCATTAGTGAAAATGTTCACTGTGCTCTAAACAGAACTGATAAGTGTGGGATCCAGAAGAACACTGATCATATGATGATGAGGATTAAGGGAAAGGAAGTTCCATAGGGTGTTAGTAAGACTTACACGCCGGAAAGTCCATGGCCTGCTCCACCCTTGATCATGTGTGATCTTCTATGAGTAGGAGTGACATTGGAAATAGAACTATGATACGTATAAAGGCAAAACGAAAGAAGACTGGAATATCCAGCTCATAAATTAAAGTCATACGAAGTTATAGATGAATTCATTGCTGGTCAAAAGATGTAATTCTTGGGAATCGTGACTAAGTAGTTAATTGTTGATTCTAGGTATTGTGATTAAACAAGTTGATCACTAGAATATCACGTCGATTGCATTTTGTTGAAAAACGATGCAAGAAATACTATGGCCTTTATGACTAGCTAAATGATGAGTTTTGACACACAGGAGAACACGGTAAAAGGTTTACTATACTGTGTGTTAACTCTATGATTATCTTCATAATTCATTTTAGAGTTGAGTAAATTGTTACTACACTTTAGCCTTGTTGCAAAACATCATTTTGAATCATGTTTATTGCAAGAGAGTTGTTCAAAGCTATGAATAAAATAAAGGCCATACTTCTATTGTGAATAGGTTGTATGTTATGAATCTTGATAATAATACTAAACATCCATAACACTGACGCTAAACGTCGCAAAACTGACAGAAATACCACATAGATGTGGCACTACTGTTTATCACAAGTGACATAACATGCATGAAGAATTTCCATAAGTGATGGACTTTCGAGTCATATGATTATGAATCACTTGACGCTTGCGATCTTTGTCTCGAAGTAATGTGACTAAAACACCGTTGATAGGCCATACATGAACGGGCAACTAAACCATTGGTAATCATACATGACGATGTGTGTAGTCCAATAAGTGTAGTTGTGTGCAGTGGATTCCCTATCTTAACTCATGAGTTGAAGTAGATATGTGGATATCTGTTCAATAGAGACATACGTCTGAAATCTTTGAAATGTTCAAGGAATTTTAGAGTGAAATAGAAATTCATTGTAACAAGAAAATAAAGCTTCTGCAAATTAGATTGTAGACAGTAATATTTGAGTTACAAGTTTAGCGAACGTCTGATGAGTTGTGAAGAAGTGTCATAACTTGCGTCTCCCGGAACACCACTATGAGTAAAGTGTTCGAGAGATGTAATCAAGCCATGTATGACACGGTAAGATCAAATATGACTTTTATCAATTTGCCATTATACTTATTAAAGTTATGCGTTAGTGACTACGGCTTTTACACTGAAAAGAGCACCATCAAATCTGTTGAAATGACACCATATTAGATGTGGTATGGACTGTTAAAACCATGTTGTCTTTTCTTAAAATTTGGGTATATGAGGCATATGTTTGACATACTCAAAACCCCAAATCAGATAAGTGCTACTTTGTTATGGTTATGCCAAAAAGTTTTGGTATTCCTCTATCACTACACAAAAGCAAAACTGTTTGTTGTTAAGAACGGTGTGTTTTGAAGAAAAATAGTTTCTTACAAAAGAGTGAGTGGGAGGACAGTGCAACTTGTCAAAGATTGTTGAATCTTCAGAAAAGTGCGCAGCTGAACCACACAGGTTAGACAAAACTCGTACAAACATTTGTATGTAAACGACATATTGTTGTTCGACAATGATAAACCTGTGATATACAATGAAGCGTTGATGGGCCCTGACTCCGGGATTTGGCTAAATTCCAAATAATCCAAGATAGTATCCATGGAAGTAAGTCAAGTTTTGAACTTGGTAGACCCTCCAAAAGACTAAAAGTCTGAAGAATATATATATGGATCTATAATTGATTCGGATGAAATTGTTTTATCCATAAAGCTCAACTCGTTGGAAAATTGTTTTCTAGCAAGTTCAAAGGTTGACTACGGCGAAATAGTTTCGACCGTAGAGATGCTTTAGTCAGTTCGGGTTATATTAGAAATTACTACATATCTCATTCATAGGATATGGTAGAATGAACGTCAAAACAAAGTTCCTACACGGAAATATAACAAAGGACGTATATGTGATACGACCGGAATGTTTTGTCGATTCAAAGGATGCTAAAATAGATGCAAGCCTTGGATATCCAGTGATGGACTGAAGCTAGCACAATGGAGTTGGAATTTTCGTTATGATGAAATTGCCAAAAGAGTTTGTTTTCATCGGGAATAAACGAGGATGCTTGAATGTTCAAGAAAGTAAGTGGGAGCTGAATGATATTTCGAAAACCTTATGTAGATGACATATTGTTGATTGGAAATGATATAAATTTCTTGACACGAATAAGGACTTCATTGGAAATAGTTTTCAGTTGAAGAACTTGGGCTAATATAGCATTAGTATTGAGCACAGTGATCTATGAAGATAGTAAGTGCCTGATCATGCTAAAGCCACCACTACATATTGACATGATACTAAAGTAGTTTAGTATGAAATGCCAAGAAACATGTTCTTGCCGAGGTCATGGTGAAAAGTTGTTTGCAAAAATTGGTGTTTATGAACACAGATAAGCAAAACACGTGAATTGAATTCCACTCACCTGTATGTTTGGATTAATCTTGTACACCATAATATGTAAAACAACCAGATATGTCCAGTGCTCCAAAAGGTTGTGAGCAAGATACCAAAGTGATCAAGATGTTGATCATTGGACAAACAATGAAAAGTTAAACTTATGAAAGATAAGATATGTTTCTCACAAAATGGAGATAATGAAGAGCTCGTTGTAATGTGTTACACCAGCTGAATTTTTGATGTAAAAAAGTTACACCAATTCAGTCTTCATACTTACTCCGACCGATTTTTGATTTTAATTTGGATTATGTGTTTCACACGTAAGGGTGGCACAGTATGAAGGAGCAGTGTTAAGTTAGATACTGTGGCGAATTCTATAACAGAGGCTAAGTATATTGTTACTTAAAGAAGTAACAAGGGAGGGTATTTTGAATCATCAGTTCATTTATGAACATGGTATGGTTTCCTAGATGCTTGAAGCTCATGGAACATTGATGAATGATTTCATGACTTATTCTAAGGAACCAAGGTCCTACCAAATGATTCAAACATATACAAAGCTAAATTGATAAAATTAGTGAATTTTATGATAGCGTGAAAACGTGAAGATATGCAAGATACAGAAGGGCCTGAAACGTCAGATTCGTAGATGAAGTCTATACCACAAATGAAGCATGTATTACACCGTATGCCATAGGTGTAAAGTGCTCAAGCACTGATAATATTATTGACTCTAGTGCAAGTGGGAGACTGTTGGAAATATGCCCTAGAGGCAATAATAAAATGTTATTATATATATTTCCATGTTCGTAATTAATTTTTATATTTCTGTGCTATAATTGCAATGATCCTGACTGTGAGATTCAGAAGAAAAGTCATTTGCATGTGTGGAAATGTAAACACCAGGAGTTCCTGGTTTAGCCTCTAAGACCAGCTCATGTGCTAACTGATGATTACATTTTCTTAATCATGGACATTGTTCTTGGAACAAGGATGTCAGTAGCAATGAGAACATATTGTTAGCAGAACAATGATGTTGAACCGACCCCAGTATTGAATGATATACTTAGAGATCACATCGTAACAACGTTATAAGTCATATCATGAAATGTTATCATATACGTAATTCCTTAGACCATGAGAGTATCGAGTTGCTTCACTCAGGAAGATGTACTTTGGTTCTTAGATGAATCCTCCCGTTACTGGGAAGTAGTAAAATAAGTTCCGGGTACATCAGATAGTGTGTCTAGTAATTGCAATAGTTCAAGACTGGGATTTGCTCCTTCACGATGAAGAAGATATTCACTTTGGGCCCACTCGGTATGACGGTATCCATTATAGTCTGGCCAGACGCACTGTGATTTAGTCACGGGGATACCGGAATACGATAACGGGAAAAAGGGACAAACGAGCAAAGAGGATAACGAGTGGCTTGTGTTCAAGAAGTTGTTACACATGGGTGCCAAACTTCTATCCTCTAACTTTTTCATATATCGCGAAGCAAAGGGAATGGTACATGACTAAACATAATGGTTCACTCGAAGTTTCTTCGTGTATGTGCGGGAGTCAACATGGGTGTCCATGGCTCCGCTGTTGATTATTGGCTATTGACAAAAGGCTGTTGACCTGTGTCCGGAAGATGTTCTGAGTCATGTCCGCATTATACCAAACCTATTGGGTCACACACTTAACGAGTAGTAATCTGTTAGAGAACTAGGAGATGAAAAGAGAAAGGGTACTGGAATTGTTTCCGGTGGAACCGGAAGTGTTTCCGGGTAGCACTAGAAGTGTTCTAGGTGGTACCGAATGGTTTCGGAATATTCCTGAAAGGTCTCGGATGATTCCAGAATATTCAAGAAGAGTCTTGAAGTGGTAACAAGACATCCGTGATAGTCTCGGAAGGTTTTGCAACATTCGGTAATAGTTGTGGAAAGGTTACGAAACATCGGGAAAATTGTTCCGGGACTTCCGGAAATGTTCCGGGAGGTTTCGGAAGGTTCCCGGGAGCTTATAGAAGTATCCAGAGGGTTAAGGAACTCTCCAAACCACGGAAACCGATGTTAGACCAAGTAGGAAGGTCCACAAGGTCGTAACTCGGAAGGAAAAGGACTTTCCTTGAGTCCAAGGCCCAGACGCCAGGGTCCCTGGCGTTTTGGACCAGGACGCCGGGGTCCGCGGCGTTTCGGCGGGGAATCCGTGTTGGACTCCTTCTGGTGGCCAAAACCGACTATGGGGAGGACCCTCGCCCAAGTTCCGACCCCGGGCTTCCACCTATATATTCGGGGGCAGGGGTAGCCCCAAAGAGACACCAGAAAAGCCCCAAGGCTGCCCCAGCTAAATCCCATGCGCCTCTAATTATCTTCGGGCTAGATCGTTCTAGTCCGGACGCCGCTAGGCTCTTCTCCCTCTAGTTTCTCTCGGTGGCGTTCTTCTCTGGACGGCGGAGCGCTGCTGGATTGCTACATCGGGATGTGTGGATACCGGTATAGGGATCATACCTTTGATCCTTCTTCGAGGTCCTTCTTCTTCGAGGTCCTTCTTCTTCCTCGGAGATCATGTTCGAGGGACTTGTTTGTGGGACTTGATCGGGACGGATCGCGGGACGGTTCGCGGGACAGATCGCGCAACGGATCGTGGAGCGGTACGCGGGATCGATATCCTCGCGGTTGGGAGGTCATTGAAATTCCTAGCTGTGGGGATCTGCACCAACGGTTTTCACCAACTCTACTTCCGCTACATCGGTTGGTGAGCCATGACCTAAAACCTTGTATGCAATCTTCTTGGATGATCTTGGGTTCTTGATTCGTAGGCCGAAATTTTTATTTTCTACTACGTTTCCCAACAAAAACTACTCGATGAGATGATGACCGACTATTCCCAATGGTACCACCGAAAGAGCTCCAACAGGTAGGAAGGTAAACTCTGTCGAGGAGATCTCCTCCCTAAATGAAAAAGTCGACTTGATTATGTCTCTACTTACCAAGCAATCTCCTATTGATCCTCATGATGTTCCTTTAAATTCTTTGATTGCTCAAGATCAAGTAGATGTGAACTTTATCTCTAGAAACAACTTCAATAACAATGCTTATAGGAGTAATTTTGGTAGCAATCCTAGACCGTTCCCCTCCAACAACTATGGGAACAACAACACTTATCCTAGCACCAAGAACTCCACTTCTGAACTAGATAGTATGCTTAAAGACTTCATCACTATCCAAAAAGCCTTCAACAAGAGTGTAGAGGGAAAACTAGACAAATTAGATAATCTCTCGTCAAAGGTAGACAATTTAGCCCATGAAGTAGAATTGCTTAAAATTAGAACTTCTCCTCTTGAGGAGAGGAAGGTCACTCCTATGAACGCTATTCAAGTGCAAATTAATGAAAACATTAGGATGATGGCTAAACTTCAATAGAGATGGGCTAGATAAAAGGAGGAAGCAGATAGAATTAAGAGCCTTCCTACACACCATACCGTTGCTACTATCCAAGTGGTTGAGGATATCCAAACTCTTAGCACCAAATGCACCCCTAGTCCCATATGACCTATTAATGGTGATGCTATGACCTCAACCGTAGAAGAAGAAATTCCTATGACTATAGAAGCTACCAAACAAGTGAGCCTAAAGGACAACACTACTACTTTACCTTGATAGTAGTGACCTTTATTTTGATAATTGCACCCTTTCTGAAGTTATTCGTTTCCTTCACAAGATGTCTAGAGACCCCCACACTAGCACACTTAATCTTGCCTTCACGGAGCATATCACTAATGCTCTTATTAAAGCTATGGAGGAGAAGCTTAGGGTAGAAGCCTCCATACCTAGAAAGCTAGAAGATGGTTGGGATCCTCTGATTAAAATTAAGTTGAATAACTTCTCTTGCTATGATTTATGTGATGTTGGAGCTAGTACCTCCGTTATGCCAAAAATAATGTATGATATATTCGAATTGAAACCTTTTGATCCTTGTTCTTTTGGTGTTCGTCTTGTCGATTCTTCCGTAAAGAAATCTTTGGGGAAGATCGATGATGTTCTTATCATTGTCAATGACAATTATGTTCCCGTTGACTTTCCTATTATGGACATTGAATGTGAACCTTCTTGTCCAATTATTTTGGGACGTCCTTTTCTTCGCACCGTGGGTGCTGTTATTGATATGAAAGAAGGGATTATAAAATTCCAATTCCCTCTCAAGAAAGGGATGGAAAACTTCACTAGAAAGAAGATTAAGTTACCTTTTGAGTCCGTCACACGGGCTAGTTATTTTCTTGATAAGACTTGATATTTTTGCATCAAGCCTAGCTAATGGCTTTAAAGAAGTGCTTTCGGGAGGCAGCCCGCAACGAATTTAGGTTCTACTTTTTGTTTTTCTTCTGTTTTTAGTGGTATTGATGATTGTTACTACTGTATCAACATCATGGTATCTTTACTTTTCAAGCTTTGTGCCATTTATAGCCTCATATGACAAGGGAAGTGAAAGTTGTGACATGCTGTCCAGAAAACAGATTCTGTCCTCGTGACGGGAAAATCATAAAAAAATACCAGTTCATCTTTTTGAGATGAATTGTTTACACAGCGTGCTCTATACAATCACGGAACTTTCGTATGTTCTGAGTTTTTTTATTTGAGTTGCAGAAGTATCCCTAAAAATTCTTTACTACCTGCTGGTCTGTTTTTCACAAATTCTGTCCTGTTTTTCCTTTTCTTCGTTTTGCAAACCTTAAGCTTGCTTTTTCTTTGCAAAAACTTTTTGGAAATCTTGAGATACAGTATCTCTTCAAGAATATACTTATTTCCAGCAGAGAAAAATTATTTTATTATGGGTACTAACCTCGCTAATCAGATTATGATGAGTTATGTATGAAGGGAGTTTTCAAGTTTGCGAGGGAAGATGATAAAAGAAGATTCAGGAGTGTCAAACGCTCAAGCTTGGGGATGCCCCCGTGCACCCCCAAGAAATATACAAGGAGACTCGAGCGTCTAAGCTTGGGGATGCCCCCATGCATCCCCTTCTCCATCAACAATTATCAGTTCGTCTTTCGTTCCACTATATTTTATCACTTCATGCGTTATGTGCTATGCTTGGAGCGTCTTGCTCTTTAGTTACTTTTTAGTTTTATTTAGCTTTGCTTGCTGTTCATATCAAGTTAGAACCCAGCTTTCTTTGTGTGGGAGAGAAACACGCTCCACTTCACCATAGAACACAACATAGGATTTTCATGCTTATCTTTGCTGTGTGTGTTCTTTATCTTTTTCATAGCTGCTGTCATGTTTTAGCTCTTAGTTTTCATGCTTATCTTTTTAAAGAGCTTTTGTTTAATTTGTTCTGGAACTCTCTTGAGTTTTCATGTTTATCTTGTTTAGAGAGTTTTCCTGTTGCACTGAGTTTTGTGTCTTGACTTGAAGTACTTAATTAAGGTTGCTATTCAATTGTAGTAGTAACTTGCAATAGTTTTGAGGTATTGCCTTGAGTAATGTTTGAACTTTTGGTGTCAAGAGCTTTAGCCTATTAGTGATAGATGTCGTATTTTGGCAATCCGTGTTTATTTTCAAAACTTACAAAATTAGTTGAGAACTTTAGCTACTAGATGGATCACTAATCCTTGGAGGGGTCGAATATTAGAGTACACTCACGTACCATGAGTCGAGGATGCGCAAGGAATCAAACCCCATACACTCCTCCTCGGGGTACTTGTCTCTTTGAGAACCTCCTTATTAGATTGAGAGTTACCGATAATAAGTGCATGAGTTCTTCGGACTAATGTGAGTATTCAAAAGTTGACATTTCCACCTTCCCATATTTTCTAGCCTCTCTTGTGCCGTGCATTGCCTCCTTCTCACTCCGAGAGTTGGCGTCCACCTTCGCCGGTACATCCAAATCCTTGGCACGATACGCTCTGTCATCATAAGCCTCATTATGTCCTTCCTCAAAACAGCCACCATACCTACCTATCAAGGCATTTCCATAGCCTTTCTGAGATACATTGCCATGCAACATCCACCTTCTCATGACTTGATCTTCATGTCATACATGCTTTTACTTGATCGATGAGCCGCATGCTTGTTGGGACTTGCCCTAATCATTTCTACATGACGCGCTAGTATCATTGCATATCCTGCTACTCTGGCAGAGGCATACATTTGCATACTTCATGATAGTTTCATTTTCTTTATGTTGAGTACTTTTGTAAAGTGTGAAAGATCTTATATACTTCTTGTAATATATAAAGTGTTGCCCCTAAAGTGAGGAAAAGATCCCAAAGAGGATAAAATCAAAAGATCCCAAAGAGGAAAAACAAGAGAAATAGAAAGAGCCATTGAGGCCACCAAAAAAATACAAAAAATTGAAAAAAGAGAAAAAGAAATAAAAAGAGAGAAGGGGGCACACTACTATTCCTTTTGAGAGATCCACACTTGTACTCCATCTTATATCCTGTACTCCATAGAGATTATCATTCATGCATATAGCTATGTGGGGACCTTCACACTATAGAACTTGGCTTGTATATCCCAATGATGAGCCTCCTCAAATGAGCTCTAGGTCTTCTTGAGCAAGCAAGTTGGATGCACCCCCACTAGTTCCATTGGAGAGCTTACCTTAGCTCTTATGTGCATCCGTTGCATGGAAATCCCTACTCCTCACATCATATCTATCATTTGGCTTTCTCTCACCTATGATTGTCCTCATTGATGTGAGCCTTTCACACCTTTTTGTCTTCCTCCCCCATCATTTTTCTCTCTTTGCCATCCTAAGTGTCAACTTTCTTGCTTACGCTCATCCATTGCATGCGTGCTCAAAATATCGAAAAGGAGTGGATCATATTGACTTGTACCTGGCTAGTGGTCTGGGGATGAGTCAAGATAAGATTCCAAAGAAGACCAAGTGTGAAACTTTAGTATATTAAGTTCTCAACAATAAAAAGTATGTTTTACTCTCTCGTATATCCATATCCCCTTTCTTGCACGCAAACACCATTTGGAGACATTCGAGTCACGGACAGCGAGGGATCTTGCACCTTTATGTTCTTATGTTGCTTGTTTCAATGCTAATATAGACTCTTGCCTGTTATGACTTGAATTGGATTACATGCCTTGATTGCTTTACTTAAAAGTTCTTATATGGTTGGTAGCATGTCACCACAGAAATTATGCTTGTTATCATTTACCTACTCGAGGACGAGAAGGAATTAAGCTTGGGGATGTTGATACGTCCAAAACGTATCTATAATTTCTGCTTGCTCCATGCATCTTTTGTGTGATATTGCTATCATATTGATGCACTTCCATACACTTTTGATCATATTTGGACCAACCTATTAACTCAGTGCACCCCAGTGCCAGTTCCTGTTTTCTGCTGTTTCTGTATTTCAGGTTTTCCCATTACTTAAAGTGCCAGAAAAATTCCGGAAAAAATATAGGAAAATCAGCGTACGGGAACCTTCGAGAAGAGCCCAAGTGGGTCCAGAGGGGAGCCAGGGGTGGCCCAGGCGGCCACCTGGCGCGGCCACCCCCTAGGCCGCGCCAGGGGGGCGCCTGGGGCCCCTGGTATACCTCTGGCTGCCCCCTTCTCCTATTTATTCCCCGTGACGAGAAACCCTCGGGGACAGAACCCTTTTTCGCGATATCTCCTCTGTTCCGCCGCCGCCGAGCTTCCAAGATAGGGAGCACCAGGAGCCCTCTTCCCGGCACCCTGTCGGATGGAGGAACCACCTCCGGGAGCTTCTTCACCACCATGGATGCTTCCCGGATGAACCGTGAGTAGTCCACCTTGGAACATGGGTCTATGATCAGTAGCTATGTGATGTTCTCCTCCCCTCTTTGTTCTTCATGGTTTAGACCTCGTGAGCTTCCCTACATGATCGAGGCACATATGTAATCTTTCTGTTGTTGCTATGTTGCGTTTGCTGGGATCTGATGGATTATGAGACTATGTTCAGATTGTGATTGAGTAATATATTTGATTCTCCTCTTTTATATTTATGTTCTTGAGTAATTATTGCATGTTCTCCGTTGCTGTTTATTGCTTTGGCCAAGTAGTAGGTAGTGACTCCAAGATGGAGCGTTATGCATGATTGTGGGTTCATGCCCCCTGATGACTAGCTTGAGTGGCAGAAACATGAGTCTAGGGGATGTGCTGTTTCCACAAGGGAGAAAACAACGGTGCTTGTACTTGTGGGTGCAAGGATTGTTTACTTTACGCAAAGTTCTTTAATGCAGTTGTCTGTTGCTTTGAGTTTACACTTTGGGTAGGATTCGAAACTTAATACCAGCGAGATGTTCTGGATAGATATCTCAAGGTGGATGATTAGTAGGTAGATGCAGATGGATTTCGGTCTACTTGTCTTGGCGTACCTCCCATGCTTTTGAGCCTCTTCCTTTCTTTATAGCATAGTTAGCATTGGTTTGCGCATATAATCCTGTCAATTTCCTAGCTGTAATTTGTTTACCTCACATGGCTATTTTATCGTCTTTTGGGAGAGAGACATCACTAGTGAACATCATGGAACCCCGGTCCATATTTCCAATACTGTTTACACCCACTATTTATTTTCTGCTTTATTTAATTTTCTGTTGCTATCACTATCATTATTATCCCGTGCGTTTGATCATTTGTACACAACAAGGCCGGAGGGATTGACAACCTCTCTGAACTCGTTGGGATCAAAGTTATCTGTTGTGTGTGTGCAGGTCCACGTCAACCACCTAATTTCTGGCGCTGTTGTCATCTTCCCGTCGTTGTCAGAGTCCTACTGAAGACAAACCTTAGTATCTTCACCGAGGGAAATTTGCTGCTGTCTACATCTCAACCTTCCACTTTGGGTAACCAACGAGGGGCGAGAAGCCATCACTTATCTAGGCGAGTCGCGGACAACGACAGTAGACAAGACTACCAGTACATTGATGCCTGCCTTGTCGTCCCACCAACTCTTGCGGTTACCAACAAGGTGAACCGTCTCCTTACCTTATCTCGCGTGTGCTCTTGGAAGAGCTCGACTTTCGTACTATAGGGTATCTCACGGCCAACGATCAAGGACCAGGCCCACGATGGTATCCTCCTGTCCTGCCGTCCCGATACAATCCCTGCGCGGGCACCGTTGGGTCACCCGACTCCTTACCTTTAAGGACACCAGTTGATTCGAGTGCCTACCATCAAGTGAAACCATGAGGAATCACCCTCAATGGTACACTTGAAGAGGTTCGATAGAGACATCAGTGGAATGAACTAAAGAGGTAAACCTCGTATCATCCCGGTGATTCTACGCTACTGAACCGACGAGAGTGAAATATGAGTCCATTCCACTCGTAAGTCAAACTCGAAGCAACTCAGCAGAGTCTCGCCGTTGTAGGTTCCCTAGGGCGTCTGCATTGATCCGTACCTGTTGCAGTTATAATATTTTTTAATCCGCATTCACTCACCAGAGTGATCATGACCCGCTATTCTAAACCTAGCTAACAATGCGCAAGGTTTACTGCTGAATATTATATATATTTAAGGCAGCATAGCATAAAGGAAGGTACATCAAGGGGCGACAAGAACAGGCTATGCAATTGAATAGGTAAGCAACGTAGCAGCAGCAGCAATGCCTAGTGCAACAAATGTACGAAAAGATAGGCGATATCTAAGGAAGGAAATTGACTTCGCTTTCCAGGAAGCTCGACGGTAGGGGTACGGTCGTCGACAAAGTAGTCGATCACAGGGGCATCGACAACAGACGTCGAGACTACCAGACAATAAGAGAGGGGAAGAAACCATAAATAAACGGCAATAATAGCAATCCAAATACAAGACATGGCAACGCAGTGTTAGGGGTGAACTACCACGGTGCTACACGTTGCAGACGAAACGAGAATTTAACCGGATGTTAACCCCGCTCCGGGTGATTACCGGACAGACGATCCGGAGGGGGAAAGTCTCGTGTTCGTTGTGTTAGAGGGGGTGGTGGACATACAGATAGCGTATTCATATTCGTTATATTTTTTTGAGAAACTTTCATGTATAAAGTATTTTCATCTGACATATGTTTTAAAAGATATTAATTCTCTAAGTTTAATTTATTTTCTAGCATTTCTTTTATTTTTTATCTCGATATTATCCAGAACATTTTAAAAATAGTATACTGACAAGGATGACCCACATGTCATACTCCTATTTAATTAAACAAAGATTATTCTAATTAAATAGGGATTTGTCAAGGGGTGGGTCCCACATGTCATTGTCTACTCCTAGAATCTTGTGAAATTCTACTAAGTCTGGGAATTACCGGCTTACACATCAATTAGTTATTTTCGGAAGGCTACGGTTTTAGGTTCTGCTCATCCGCCGAGTTAGTGCCTTATATGAAAGTTTATCAGTTTTTTGTGGTCTCCAATCTGGTACAGAAGCCAAATTTATTAGAGTTCAATTACTTGATCAAATCATTGATGGAAAAGTGCAACTTGATGTAAGTTCCAAAAATTGTTAAATTTAGCAAACTTTGATTGATGATTGCATCTAATCTTTAGCTCTTTTGAGGATGAATCCTAAAGGTGTTTTGATACTCAACAAGTGTGATATAATGTCATGCCATTAGATGCCATGATACATTATTGTATCATGTCCAAAATTTGCTCTAGAGTAGCTATGAAAATAAATCTTTTTTTAGTTAGTAGAAATATGCATTTTATACTTTTTATTGGATATAACCCATGCACTAACTGCAATTGGTCCAATGGGAAAAATGGAGGTTGATAAGTGTACATTCTACCCATATCATTTTCATCCAAACTAGAATTCATTTGGTTAAAGTTTTGTTGCTGTTTGTTGCAGCCAAATGGAGGCTCGGGGTAGTATTTAGTAGTAGCATCAGTAGCAATTAACAACAATAGCAGGACAACAACAACCAACACAGCAACTGAAATGCAGCTAGCAAGCAAAGCATCCCGGCAGCGGCGAGGAGCAGCAGGGGCACGGCCTGCTTGGCTGTGCCACTCATGCACGTTGTACACACACACCTTTCACACTCACGCACACACACAATACACACATGTAACAACCCAAGAGCAATTTATGTTCTCATGATGTAATTTGGTTTCATCATATGACTTCCAAACTTGACATGGTGCTAGATGTTGTAATTCCATGTGGTGATTTTAAATGCCAAGAAGTTTTGAGTTCATTTGAATTGCTTTTGAATTCAAACAAAGTGGTTCAAGAAGGGTGTTTGAGGATTTTTCCATGTTGCATGCATGCTCCCTTTGACCCAAACTTGGCATAGCCAATTCTTTTCCCTTCCCAAGCACTTTAAAAGCCTTGCACCATTTTTTCCAACTCTATAAATGCGGGCCATAGTTCAATGTGGTTTGAATTTCAAAAATGTCCCCGCATTTTAGTTGTTCCAAAATTGGCCAAACCAATTTTTTAAATTGTAGAATATTGAAAGGATCCCAAAAGATATTTTTATTATGTTTTTATGTTTTCTATTTTGCTCTGGAAAAACCTCAAAGGGATCACTGTTTTTTTTAAATAGCAAGGTCCTGGATTTTTCTTTTCTCTGGAGTAAGTCTAAACAGGCCCAACCCAGTCGGGCCTGCGCCATTTGGGCTCCAGCCCACACCCGAAGGGGTAAGTGAGGCGCATCTCCACCGTTGATCTTGAATCGTGCGGCTCCCCTTCTTCTTCTTTACACCGTGGCTGAAGTCCCCCTCGCCTCTCTCTCACACCGGCGAGCCACGGCAGCAGTCCGGCCGACGACGTGGCCGGGGGCCTCCCCTTTATAAGGAGAGCTCCGGAGCCACCAGGAAACCCTAGCCTCTCCATTCCCCTCCCCAATTTCTCGCGCCGCCGTCTCCTTGGATGCCCTCGAGGTCCCCTGTTTCCGCCTAATTTCCGGTGAGCCGGCGAGAAATTCGCCACCGTCCTGAGTAGTCGACGAGCGTGCGATTGCGCACGTCCTTCTTCAGCCCTACGTCACCGTTTCCCCCTTGCATATCCGCGCTAGGAGGCCCGGGACTCCCTGGAGCCGTCGACGCCTGCCACGGGTCCTTTCTTCTCCACCGCCGGCGTGATCCTTTCTTCCTGCAGCTCGATAGAGTTCTTCTCCAAGACACCCTAGGTGAGCCGCAACCTCCCTCTGCTGACCGTAGTTCCCCGCGCAACCTCGTCCCGGTGCGTCCCCTGTGTCTCCTCCCTGGTAGTCGTCGTAGCCGCGCAGTCCATGTTCACCGTGACCGTGGCCACTTCGGGGCGTGCGCGGGTGTGCTCCGGTAGAGCGTGCGTAGTGCAGCCAAGAAGCCATCTTGGGCTCGCGCTGCTCGCTCCGCTCCGTCATCTGGTGATGAGCGTCAGGTTGCGTTTGCCGCCGAGTCTTTCAGGCGAGGTAGCGTCTGGTACCGATGTTTGCGGTGAGGTGTGGAAGTGGAGCCGGGAGCCTGGAGGTCCCGGAAGTGTGGTAGCACTTGTAGTTTTGGTCGCCGAAGTTCCCGGTGTAAGGCCACGGTCGCCCGTTCTCTCCGTGTACGCCACCGGCGACAGCTTCAGGTTCAGTTAAGTGTTTATTTCTTCAGAGGTGGAAGTTTAGCACTTATAGCATTTCTTGGCTGCTCCCCCACCACTCGATGCAGTGGCGCAGTGGTGAGGGTCTCGTTCGCAGACCAGGGCGTCGTGGGTTCGAACCCCACGGGAGGCAAGCCCACCCCATTTTTTTTCTTCTTTTCTCTGCGCTGACGAGATGGCCCCGCATGGTAGTCTGTGGGATGCCCTGTGTGATGTTGGGCCGAGCCCAGTGGTTGCTGCTGCCCAGCCAGTCCAGGGGGAGAAAATAAGAAGTGGGTTGTTTCCCGAATCCAGCCCAGAGCTGGTTTCCTTTTTTGCCCTCCTTTTTTTCTTTTTGCATTTGTTTCAAATTCGTTTTGCCCCTGTTTGAAATGTTTGGTGACCCATACATTTTATATGGAGTGCCATATATCATTTTGGGGTAGAAAAACCCACTGGTCAGCATGATGAGGTCCATTTGTGGGCTTGAGCAATATTTTATTGGTGGTGTTGGTCATCATCATTTGTTGCTTGTTCCTTTTCTTTCTTTCTTTGGCTTTCCTTTTGCCTTGGTCAATGTGGCTAAGCCACATGAGTTATGGGCAGTAGTTAGGCAGAGAGGTGCATGGAGCTTCCACATGTGGTGTTTGATCAACTCATGTGGTATGGTGTAGAAGATGCCCATGCAATATGTTGTTCCCTTTTATGTTGATCTTCCTTGTTGCATGTGTCAAGGTGACCATGTCATCTTTGATCTACCCCTTTGGGAACAGCCCCTAACATATTGTTATATGGGAGAGGCTTGTCTCTGGTCCTTCTTTTGATACTTCTTTGGTGTCAAATTCACCGACACTTCTCCGACTCCGGAATCGGTAGTTTATTTTCACGATAATTATTATTGTTAACTTGTTGTTATTATTTCCTACCATGTCATGTTGCCATGTCACTTACACCAAAGTTAAGGCTATGACCAAAGCCATAAAATATTAATAATTGCATAAGGAATTTGTTGACGTGTCTTCAACACCTTCATTTAAATTTGACTAGATAGGGTCACATCATGCCTGTTAAACTTGATCATCCCATCCATGCTTGAGCATTTTGGTCTCGATGTTTACTTGTGTGCTTTTCCTTGCCGGTACCTTACGTTAGCACCTGAGATTGCCGAGGAGACTTTCGTGGAGATTTCCGACACCGAGACCGAGGACCCTGCTACGTCTGCTCCGTCGACTGATTACCCAGGTAAGGGGGTTTATATATCATTCCTTATAGCTTTCAGCTCGATTTCCTAGCTGTATTTAGAACGGTTGCTTGATCCTACCACCATATGCTTTTGCCTCTCAACTAAATCCAAACAGCCATGCCCCCACATCCTAGCAAAACCTTGTTTGGCTATGTACCTTGCTTGCTTAACCATTTCTTAGTATGTGTAGGCCCTTAACCTGCTGCTTATACCCATTGCTACTTGGTGGAATATCATGCTATTATCAGAAATTGGTTGAGATTTATTATTATGATGTTAATGTATATTTGACGAAGGATGGGAGACCGGGCTGTTCCCGCCAGGTGTTTTCTTCCATTCGAGTCGCCTAGGTCCCGATTTCCGGGTATTGTGTTTCTTGACGAGCGTGCCTAATCGTGTGTGGGATTCTATGGGGTCCCCTTGTCTTACCTACCTAGCTCCAAACAGTTCTAGTGGTGGCCTGGGCTGATTTTACCATTTGAACCCGTGTGTGTGTCTGGTTCCTTTGTTGGCCCATCCTGTCCGGCTGAGGACCCGGACTCATGTGAGAATTCACCGGTAATCCAAACATGCGACAGACGGTAGAGACCCATTCGAGAGCGCAACCGACTTTTGAGTTGGATGTCGACTCACCGGGGCCACCCAGAATTTTGTGTTGTTAGTTAGAGGGACACTGACGTTCCGGAGTTTCAGGCGCGTACCCAGCCAAGTGGAAACCAGGCGTACATACGAAGCCTATGATGGGCAGTTGGTACACCCCTGCAGGGTTAAATCTTTTCGAAAAGCCGTGTCCGCGGTTATGGACGACTTGAGACCTACTCCTTGTTCATAGAATAATATCAAATTAATCATCCTTTAAAAGTTGTCAACATGTGAGTTTCCTCGATTGCTCTTCTTCGTCCGGGGCGACAAAGAGGGGGCAAGGTTGTGTTATGTTTTGTGTAAGTAGGTGGATAGAAGACTTACGACACGTTGTCAACGAATTCTTGGATCTTCCCTTACTCTAATAGATCGTTAGCCACTCATATATGCTAGCGCGGCTGCAATCTCAACCACTACCTTTTCCTTACCGTGAGAAGTTAGTTATACTGCATTGATATATTCTCACCTCTTGCTTTTCTTTTCCTTTTATTGTTTTTCCTGATCGGCCGCTATAGTTGATTACTACCTCGATCCGAGCACTGGATGTTACTTCGTGGAGGTGCCACCGCAGGAGGACGATGAGGAGGACTTCTCCCAGTAGATCCTAAATTTGGGTTCCGACGTTCCGTGGGTGGACTTATTTATGTGCAACCCTCTCTAGGGCCATTTGGATTTTGACCGTACTCGGTCGTGTTTGTCTTCCGCTTGATGTCATGATGTACTGTTGGATCTTATGATCTCTGAGATGATGTAATAATACCAGTGGCGAGTGTATGCCCTGGACTTATATATATTTATGTCTTAGTTGTTCATGCTTCATTTACCTGTTGTCGAGAATCCGATAGCGATACGAGTGCGAGTATGGTGCGTTGGTGGCCACTTATGTGCTTCTATCTCAGGTGGGACGTGAAAGCGACTAACTCGAGATAGTACCGCATCGGGGGCCTTACAACACACGCCACACACACACACTTGCACACACACAACCATGGACGGCCATGGTCGGTGTAGCAGCGACATCGAGCAAGTGTGGCCAGCGGGCGTGGTGCGCACGGCGGGGCACGCACTGGCGCGGCCCGGCTGCAGCAAGGGCGCGCGCAATGAGGGAGGCTGGGTGTGGACAGGGTCGCGGGGAGCACACACCGAGCAAGCTCCGGTCATGGCGACCGAGCACGGGGACGACAACCTACGGGGACGAATCGAGGTCGGGGGCGAGGGGAATCGAAGGAGGAACACACCGCGGAGCTCCTGGACAAGCTTGGCGAGGCCGGGTTTCCCTGGTGGAGGAGATCGATGGCAATGGCCGCGGCAGTCGTGGGCGAAGACGAAGACGATGTCGATCGTGCGGTGTCTCCCCGATCGAGCTTGAGGGTGGAGTTGGTGTGGAGGAGCGCAGCGAAGCTCCTAGACATCATCCCGGTCGCCGGAGAGCCAAGTGGCCGCACGAACGGCGACGGCGCAACGACCACAGCCTCGGGACGACGTCGGGCTCGTTCTAGAGCGTGTGAGAGAGCGGGGCGAGGGGGCTTAGGGATCCTGGGAGAGAGGGAGCAACTGGGCATGCTCTTATACTTGCCATGGACGTCATGGATGGACGACACGACGACGGCAGTGGCTAGGGCGCCGTGGATGGCAGCCACGCCATGCCATGCCTCCTCCTGTACGCGAGGTAGAGGAAAGGCCCTTGGTGGGCTTGGGCTTGGTACAATGTAAGTGCTGGGCTAGGTGAACAGAGGAGGTTTCCCCATTTTATATTCTGCAAATTAAATACCTAGGATTTTGCATTAAGTTGAGCGAGAAAATGATTTTTTTAAATGTGAAACTTGTTCCCACATTAGTGTTGCACTCAAGCATGATGCCACCAAAATTTTGGGCATTAAATAAATTCATTTAATATTCCTTTCGAATATGCAACGATTAAAAGGGGCTATTTTGGCACTGTTTGGAATTGTTTAAATTATTTGAATGTTGTAATAAATATGCACCACCATAGTATCTTGGTCTACTGACTTTTAGGCATTTTATAAAATTGTTTGCACAATTTTTGGGTCAAGTTTAATTTCCCCTTCTTTGTGGAATTTTTATTCGGTTTGAATTCGAGCTCAACTCGATCAAGGTTGTTTAACCCTTGCCTAATCATGATGACATGACCATTAACAAGGTGATTACTGTTGGACTACTGTAGCGTGACACCCAGGGTGTTACATAGAGCTTGCCAAATCTTACCACCCCGACATGAAGCTAGAGTTACTAGTTGATGGCTTTCCTGAGCTAAATGTCGATGGGTCCCAGTTCCCCAAGGACGACTGCGCCAAGATTATCAAAGAGACGCGCATGTTCGCAACAAAGATTACTGATGAAATTGATTTGTCTGAGTTGGAACCCGGTTACGGAGAGCGCAACAAGAGACGAAAGTTTACTCCTCCCGAGCCGGTCGCCTTTTCCGTGCTTCCTCTGTCGAAGACTTCGGACCCGGTGTCTTCAGCCGAACCGGCTTCAGGTGAGGAAGAAGATGATCTGAGGGTCAAAGATCTCTCAGATGTTGTATTATATGAAGGCTCTGATAACCTCGTAGAACCTGCAGGTAGTACTGGAGTACATCCCTGAAGATATAGCCGGCAAGTAAGATGTGTTTAAGTTAAATCTACTGCAATCGGGTCTGCTCCATTTTTCTTGCTTTTGAGGAGTCATCGACTGGAAACATTTTGAGATGCCACAGTGCTGGCTGATGTAATAATGAGCTACTTGCCTTTTTGTGTGATATGCACTTGAACTTTTGTGGTGCTGTTAAACTGCCTTTTGGCTTTTGAATGCCCAGATGCCAATTCCCTTTAGCATTTGTGTTTTTGTTTTTATGGAAGTCGGTCATACGACCACTGCTTGTGAAGTCTTTGAATATGTTTTCTTGCTTCCAAGTAGATATGATATGCTAGATTTCGTGTTCCCAGCTCTGAGTATGATATTTTGAGGATCGGTTTTTAACAACTCGGAGTATGTAAACCGACTGCCATCTCTTTTTAAAATTTTATTTTGATGAAGCCGGTTTTGACAAGGAGTCGGCCGAATGCGTAGCGTATACCAGTGGTTCTTTTAACAAGCTTAATTGTCACCATGTCCTCAGAATGGGAGTCGGTGCATACTGGCTTGTTATGGTATCATCTGGGTCACATATGTGCGTGTAGGTACGAGCATCCTTGTGCCGGTGTCAAGTGAGGTCAGGAAAATCAATATGTAACACCCATGAGTCGGGCGTATACAATTATACGTCATGCCGAGTCATAGTAAAGCCAACGTGTTTGTTATTTTTAAAATCGAGGTGTAGCCCCCATGAATTTGTATGATCAATTTATGTTCATGCTGAGTCATAGTAGAGTCAACCTGTATCCCCCAAATACCGACTTTTAGTTTATTTGATAATGTTCATGAAAGTCGATATTTTGACAGAGGAAATCATTGATATATTTGTGTATTCTGAGAAAATTAAATAGACAAATAATGAAAAGTATGCTTATGTATGCAAGAAATGTAAGAGCTCATATAGAAGTCGGTCTTACGCATGACTGTCACAGCATTCTTTAACGATACAAGTTCAGCACTAACCGACTCATTAAAAAGGAGGTTTTTGTGTGTACTGTAGAAAAGAATTGCTGGTCACCTGATTGCGCGTAAGCCAAAACTTCTCTGTAAGCAAGAAACGCATGACTTATTCTAGTGTTCTCTGTAATAGAATCAAACTCAATAGGCGTCTGATAAAGCCCGCTGGTGTTTGAACTAAAACGGGTCACGTAGGTCATAGAAGTGCGAGTTTGCATCAGCTATACATGCAAGGATAAAGCCATAGTAGGCCAATTTCATGTATATGCTGAGTCCCCAGTTGAATAATTGAAGTCGAAAGATTTCAAGTCCCCAGGGTCCCTAAATAAAGCTATATACATGCCTGGTACCAGGGAAAGGGGTGATCAAGCCCTCTAGGTTTCCAGGGATTGAAATGCAAGAATGTAACGCAAAATGACAGAAAAGTAAGAGTCAGTATGAAATAGTCGACTTTTGTATTTTTATTGATGCTTTTATTGATGCAAACTTGTACTTACCGTAGGGGGTTGTTGCTATTTGGAGAAGGGCCGAGTCGCGCCTGCTGTTTTCACCAGTTCCTTGCTGTTTGATGACCTGGGCCGGCTCTATGGCAGGCTGGTCTGGTGTCTCTTGGGTCTGATGTCCCTTGGCCGTAGAGGCCGGCCATATTTTCTTCAGGTAGGTTAAACTGTGCGTTGTTTTTACCCCATTGTCCTTTGAACAGGTCTCTTGTAGTGCTTTCTCAGAATTA
Organism: Bromus sterilis; assembly: GCA_950022295.1. Classification (NCBI taxonomy): domain Eukaryota; kingdom Viridiplantae; phylum Streptophyta; class Magnoliopsida; order Poales; family Poaceae; genus Bromus; species Bromus sterilis. The sequence goes on along the minus strand of OX465599.1, from coordinate 236,964,603 downwards.
TGTATTCGAGTTCTTTTGTCTGGTCTTGCAAAACTTCCTTGCTTCCGGGAGCTGAATCTAGTGTTTTCATCCGGGTCCTCAATAAGCATACAGTTTCCGTTGTTGTTCCAATTTTGATTTTGAATCTTTTCGTACTTGGCTTCATCGGAGTTGGCGTATCTAACGACAACATCCACGAGTCCTTGCAAATCTTCGGTAACTTCCTTTATATGGTTTAGCGCACGGATCATTGGTCCAGGCCGGTCGTCCATGCCTGCGTAATTATCATTTGGCTGAGCCTCCCGTAAAGATCGACTGTGAATTCTCGTGGAGTTCTTGCATTCCCAAGATATTTCCCTTTGTAGCCAGGCGAATCTTTCTTGGTATTCACTCAGTTGCTCGTGGTACTCGGGACGACTCTCTCTGGTTGTGAGGGCCGCTGGGAACACAAGTCGTGTGTCTGTGGCCGTTGTTGAGCCAGTTTCGAGTCTCTTTGTAATTTTCAGAGGATCTGGGCTCTCGTTAGTGATACGATCCGGACTTTTGCGAACTAGGATCCTGAATTTGGTCATGTTAAGAGGAGCTTCTTGAACTCCGTGTTGGGTTTCTTCAAAAGGATTTGCTGTTCTCATGTCGTTTCCATTTTCTTCGTCTGAAAAAAAGACTTTTTCTGGGAACTGCGAAACACTCTCCCCTTCCATGGTCTCGATAGAATGCTCTGGTGCTGGATACCAATGGGTGAACCCGACGAAATTACGAGTGGAGCCGGTCGGTTTCTGATGAACTAATTCCTTGGAGTCGGTACAGGGACTTGTGATGGAGCGGTACGGTGTTTGGAAACAGGGAAAATCTGGATCATACTCTTCTGGCCCAGGCCAGAGTCGGTCACTTTTAATGGGGCAGATGGAATCGGTATCGGAATGCCTTCCTTTGCTGGGACATGAGTCGGCATCAAAGAGTTCCACCGAGTTGTCGTGCGCCAAGATCATGGCGGAGCACGCCGGCTCTGAAGATCGTCGGATGACTCCGATGAGGACATGCCGGGGAACGGTTCTCAGCCGGCTTGTTGCCTCTGTAAGGATATCGCAATCTAGTTCCGGCTTGGGTCCGTTCAATCCTTCGAGGCGGCGGATGTAACCGACCGAGATCTGATGAGACGACTCGACCGAGTCGATCTCCGGATTCCAGGTGGTGTCGGCAATTCGATGATTTTAGTGTCGGTTTCTGGTGATTCGACCGATGGTGAAGCCGTCCTTGCCTCGTTGAGCTCCCTCCAGAATTACGACGCCTGCGTGCGCAGGCCCCACGGTGGGCGCTTACTATCGTGGAAAAGTCACGGCAGAAGTCCTCATAGAGGACTTAGCGTGAGGCCTTTGCTACGAGGTGGATACGAGGAGAGAGTCAGCGAGATCACGAGACGCGAGAGTTTACCCATGTTTCGGCCCCCTCGTAAGGTAAAGACCTACTCCTGCTTTGTTATTATTAGATGTCGACTTCTTGAATACAAGGATGTGGAATCGCTACCTATTCCTCGAGAAGATCTAAGTAGAGTTGTCCTTTTGGTGTCCAAGGGTGCCGACTTATATAGATGCTGGGTCCCTAGGTTTACACGAGTCCGACTTCTAAACGAGCCAGAGTCCTATTCTAGTTACAAAAGATTTCCTTGTTTACCAAGGTATGTCCTATTCCTTCTAAGGTCTTCGGGCTTCTCGATTGGCGTGACCCGACCCAAAACCGGGTCCCCCTTTGGGCCTTCTTCAAAAAAGTCGGCCTGGGTCTTCCATATGCTGGGTTATGGTCTTGATTCATCCCCCCGACAGTCGCGACATGCCCAATCTGCACAGTTCGTGTCGAAAGGAGACCGCTGGCCATGTATATCATCAGTCATTGCATACGAGTAACTCCGTTTTCTTCCTCTCGATCCACTTCTTCCTCTTTGGAGTCAACGTACTCGTGTCTATCGTCATGATCTCGAGATTCCATTTTTTATTTTTTTAATGTTACTAGCTAAATTTTTTTAATCTTTTTTTGAAACTTCCCGATCGGTCCTCTAGCCTATTTTGAATTGTTAAAAAAATAAAAAAAAATTAATTTTTTTAAAAAAATTCTGTTACTAGTGGCGCATTTCATACAAAATGCGCCACTACTAAGTTCAATTTTTTTTTCAATTTTTTTCATTTTTTTGGCCTCCAGATCTTCAAACGCCCGTAACTTTTTTTCTGTTAGGTTTTTGAGGATTCTAAAAATGTTCAACGGGTTACACCCGATTGAATTTGGATAAAACTTTTCGAGTAGATGATTTTTCATATAATTTTTTTTTCATCGGAAGTATGCAAAAGTTATGCCCATTTTACGAAATTCTCAGGAGATTTTGAAAAAAAAGTCAAAATTCATATTTGTAAAAAGTCAACCCGCATAGTTTTTTCATATTAGTGGCGCATATGGGAAATGCGCCACCCCTAAGAGCTTATGGGTGGCGCATTCTGGATGCGCCACTAATAATTCCTTAGGGGTGATGCATTTCCAGAATGCGCCACCCCTAAGCTCTTAGGTGTGGCGCATTTCCAAAATGCGCCACCTATAAGGTTCTTAGGGGTGGCGCATTTCTCTAAATGCGCCACGTATAAGGGGATCCAGGGCTGGCCCACTCTTAGGGGTGGCGCATTTTGGAAAATGCGCCACCTATAAGAGCTTATGGGTGACGCAGTTTTTACCAGTGCGCCACCCCTTACAACATAGTGGCGCATTACATATAAAATGCGCCACTAATAAGGTTTCCATGTATAGCTATTTCTCTAGTAGTGGAGTGCAATCAAACATAAACATAAACAATGATTGATGAACATATGAAGAGGGAAATATGGGATAAAAATGTGCCATGTATTTGATGCTGAATCCACCATTCTGAAAAAGTCGAGGTATTTTGAATTATTTGTTGACACAGACAAATGAAGGGGGACCTCTGACAGAATTTCCATATTGACCTTTGACATATAAGAGTTCTGAATTGAATCTCTTTAGAAAGAGGATCTTTTGTTCTCCAGTCCCCTTAAGAAAGATTCGTTATTGGGTTAGCCGTACACTTCACATGTTTCTAGAGATTCACATGGCATCATCAAATGGTACAAGTCTTGGATAAGAATCTACAACGCACTAGAACGCCCTTGTTGACGATTCTTTACTCCGACAACATCTAGGGTTCCTTGAATAATGCGAGATCTCACACCAGGTAAATCCTTAACCCTTCCTCCTCTTACTAATACTACAAAATGTTCTTGTAAATTATGGCCAATACCAGGTACATAAACAATGATTTCAAATCCAGAGGTTAATCGTACTTGATACGTCCCAAACATATCTATAATTTCTGCTTGCTCCATGCATTTTTTGGGTAATATTGCTATGCTTTTGATACACTTTTGATCATATTTGTACTAACCTATTAACTCAGTGCACCCTAGTGTCAGTTCCTGCTCTCTGCTGTCTTTTTATTTCAGGTTTCCCCCTTATTAAAAGTGCTCCAAAAATTCTAGAAAAATCCAATAAAAAAAATCAGCGTACGGGAATCTTCCAGAGCCCCGAAGTAGAGCTAGGGGCACCCTGGTGCCTAGACGGCCAGGGGCGCCTGCACTCCCTGGTCCCCCCCGGCTGCCCCCCTTCTCCTATATATTTGTCTCACCACGAAACCTCCGAAGACAGAACCCTTTTTCGCGATCACGCCTCTATTCCGCCGCCGCCGCGCTTCCAAGATCGGGAGAACCAGCAGACCTCTTCCCGGCACCCTACCGGAGGGAGGATTGACCCCTGGGATCTTCTCCACCATCATGGACGCTTCCCGGATGATCCGTGAGTAGTCCACCTTGGACCATGGGTCCATGATCAGTAGTTATGTGATGTTCTCCTCCCCTCTTTGTTCTTCATGGATTAGACCTTGTGAGATGCCCTATATGATCAAGGCACATATGTAATTCATTTTGCTGTTGCTATGTTGAGTTTGCTGGGATCTGATGGATTATGAGACTATGTTCAGATTGTGATGAGTAATATATTTGGTTCTTCTCTTTTATATTTTTGTTCTTGAGTAATTCTTGCATGTTCTCCGTTGTTGTTTATTGCTTTGGCCAAGTAGTAGGTAGTGACTCCAAGAGGGAGCGTTATGCTTGACTGTGGGTTCATGCCCCCTGATGACTAGCTTGAGTGACAGAAACATGAGTCTAGGGGATGTGCTGTTGCCACAAGGGGTAAAACAATGGTGCTTGTAACCGCGGTTGCAAGGATTGTTTACTTTACGCAAAGTTCTTTTAATGCAGTTGTCTGTTGCTTTGGATTTACACTTTGGGCGGGGCTCGCAACTTAATCCCAGCGAGATGTTCTGGATAGATATCTCAAGGTGGATGATTAGTAGTAGATGAAGATGGATTTCGGTCTACTTATTTTGGTGTACTGCCCATGCTTTTGAGCCTCTTCCTTTTTTTGTAGCATAGTTAGCATTGGTTTGTGCCCTTAATCCTATCAATTGCCCAGCTGTAATTTGTTTACCTTGCATAGTTATTGATCTTCTTTTGGGAGAGAGACATCACTAGTGAACATCATGGGACCCCGGTCCATATTTCCACCATTGTTTACACCCTCAATTTACTTATTGTTTTACTTTATAGTTGCAATTATCACTATCTATTATCTGTTGCGTTGATCCTTTGTAAACAGCAAGGCCGGAGAGGTTGACAACCTCTCTGAACTTCGTTGGGAGCAAAGTTATTTGTTGTGTGTGCAGGTCCAGGTCAAGGAAGCAACTTTAGTCTTAAAAATGGTGCCATTGTTTCCTTGCCACCTACTTGTCGACCTCGGGTTCCTACTGGACTGATCTTCAACCTTGGTATCTTTGCCAAGGGAAATATTTCCGCTACGCTACATCTGAACCTTCCACTTGGGGTAACCAACAAAGGGCGAGAAGTATTTCATCGCTAACATCAAGCAATTTCTGGCGCCGTTGCCGGGGACTCCAATCTTCAAGATAGGGGAGTTGCACGCTATCTTTTATCTTTGCTTTTTAGTCTTGTTAGTTTACCTTTCATTTTTTATCTTTGTGTCCTTCATCAAAAACCAAAAAAAATATTAGTTACCTTGCTTTTAGTAGTCCTTCTTATTTAGTCAAGCATGTTAGGACTTTGTGCTTTGAGGGAATCGAAAGTTCTAGATTTCCATCAAAGGGATGGAGAGAATATGAAGAAGGCATGGGACAGAATTTCTGAAGCACATAGTAGAATTATGCCTTGGATAGATATAAAAATTGTGCTTAGAAATTTCTACCTTGGTCTTTTTAAGTGGTGTAAACACTCCCTTGATATTAAATCTATGGAGGAGAATCTTAGAGTAGAAGCCTCCATACCTAGGAAGCTAGAATATGGTTGGGATCCTATGATAAAAATTAAATTAAATAACTTCTCTTGCTATGCTTTATGTGATGTTGGAGCTAGTACCTCCGTTATGCCCAAAAGAATGTATGATATGCTTGTATTGAAACCTTTTGATCCTTGTTCTTTTGGTGTTCGTCTCGTTGATTCCTCCGTAAAGAAACCTTTGGGGAAGATTGAAGATGATCTTATTATTGTCAATGACAATTATGTTCCCGTTGATTTTACTATTATGGACATTGAGTGTGAGCCTTTATGTCCAATTATTTTGGGACGCCCTTTTCTTCGCACCGTTGGTGCTGTCATTGATATGAAAGAGGGGAATATAAAATTTCAATTCACTCCCAAAAAGGGGATGGAACATTCCCTCGGAAGAAGATTAAGTTACTTTTTGAGTCCGTTACACGGGCTAGCTATTATCTTTCACTTGATAAAACTTGATTTTTTTCTTTTTGCCTAGCTTAAAGGCGTAAAAGAAAGCGCTTGTTGGGAGGCAACCCAAGATGTTTTTACTTCTGTTTTTAGTGGTCTTGATGATATTTACTACTGTAGAAACATCATTGTATCTTTATTTTCAAGCTTTCTGCCAAGTTTAGCCTCCGATTGCAAGAAAGTTCAAAAGTTGCGACGTGTTGTCCAGAAAACAGATTCTGTCCTTGGACGGAAAAATTCACGATAAATCACAAGATCATATTTTTATATGAATTTTTTTACATCATGCTCCATACAATTAGCTTTCGGGCGTCTGTTCTGAGTTTTTTTTTATTTGAGTTGCATAAGTACCCCAAAAAAATTATTTACTACCTGCTGGTCTGTTTTTCACAGATTCTGCCATGTTTTGCCTTTCCTCAATTATGCAAGTCTTGCACTAGCTTTTACTTTGCAAAAACCTTTTGGAAATCTTGCGAAACAGTATCCCTTCAAGAAAATCTTTATTTCCAGTAGAGGCAAATTGTTTTATTGTGTGTACTAACCTCTCTAATCAGCTTATGATGAGTTATGTATGAAGGGAGTTTTCAAGCGTGCGAGGGAAGATGATGAAATAAGATCCGGGAGTGTCAAACACTCAAGCTTGGGGATGCCCCCATGCATCCCCATTAAAAAATCAAGGAGACTCAAGAATGTAAGCTTGGGGATGCCCCCGTGCATCCCTTTCTTCATCAACAATTATCAGTTCGTCCTTCGTTCCACTATATTTTTATCACTTCATGTGTTATGTGCTATGCTTGGAGCGTCTTGCTCTTACTTTCTTTAGTTTTATTTAGCTTTTCTTGCTCTTCATAACAAGTTAGAACCCAACTTTCTTTGTGTGGGAGAGATACATGCTCCACTTCAAACTAGAACACATCATAGGATTTTCATGCTTATCTTTCTTTTGTTGTGTGTTCTTTACCTTTTCGTAGTTGTTGTCATGTTTAGCTCTTAGTTTTCATGCTTAACTTTTTAAAGAGTTTTTGTTTAGTTTGTTGCTGGAACTCTCTTGAGTTTTCATGTTTATCTTGTTTAGAGAGTTGGCTTGTTGCACTGAGTTGTGTGTCTTGACTTAAAGTAGGTAATTGAGATTGCTATTCAATTGTAGTAGTAACTTGCAATAGTTTTGAGGAATTGTTGTGAGTAATGCTTGAACTTTTGGTGTTAAGAGCTCTAGCCTATTAGTGATAGATGTCATATTGTGGGAAATCCGTGTTTATTTTCAAAAACTACAAAAACTAGTGGAGAACTCTAGCTACAAGATGGATCACTAATCTTTGGAGGAATCGGATATTAGAGTACACTCACGTACCATGAGTCGAGGATGCGCAAGGATAACCAAAACCCCATACACTCCTCCTCGGGGTACTTGTCTCTTTGTGAACCTCCTGATTAGATTGAGAGTTACCCATAATAAGTGCATGAGTTCTTCGGACTAATGTAAGTATTGAAAGTTGACACTTCCACCTCCTCATATTTGCTAGCCTCTTCGGTACTGTGCATTTCCCTCTTCTCACTCCGAGAGTTGGCGTCCACCTGGCCGGTGCATCCAAACCCTTGGCTTGATACGCTCTGTCATCATATACCTCCTTATATCTTTCCTCAAAACAGCCACCATACCTACCTATCAAGGCATTTCCATAGCCTTTCTGAGATACATTGCCATGCAACATCCACCTTCTCATGACTTGATCTTTGTGTCATACATGTCCTGCTACACTGGCAGAGGCATACATTTGCATACATCATGATAGCTACATCTTATTTCTGCTGAGTACTTTTGTAAAGTGTGCAAGATCTCCTATGCTCCTTGTAAAACAGAGTGTTGCCCTTAAGTGAGGAAAAGATCCCAAAGAGGACAAATTTAAAAGATCCCAAAGAGGACAAATGAGAGTTAAATAGAAAGAGCCATGGAGGCCACCAAAAAATAATAAAACAGAAAAAATAGAAAAATAAATAAAAAGAGAGAAGGGGGAAACACTACTATTCCTTTTGATAGATCCACACTCGTACTCCCTCCTATATCTTGTTCTCCATAGAGATGATCATATATGCATATAGCTATGTGGGGACCTTCACACTATAGAACTTGGCTTGTATATTCCAATGATGAGCCTCCTCAAATGAGCTCTAGGTCTTCTTGAGCAAGCAAGTTGGATGCACCCCCACTAGTTCCATTGGAGAGCTTTCCTTAGCTCATATGTGCATCTGTTGCATGGAAATCCCTACACCTCACATCATATCTATCATTTGGCTTTCTCTCGCGTATGACTGACCTAATTGATGTGAGCCTTTCACATCTTTTTGTCTTCCTCCTCGACCATCTCTCTCTCTCTTTGCCATCCTAAGTGTCAATTTTTTTGCTTACGCTCATCCATCACATGAGTGCTCAAAATATCGAAAGGGATTGGATTAGTTTGACTTGTACCTGGCTAGTGGTCTGGGGGCGAGTCAAGATAAGATTCCCAAGAAGACTAAGTGTGAAACTTTAGTAGATTGAGTTCTCAACAAAATAAATATTTTTCTCTCTCGTATTCCCATCCCCCACTTCTTGCACGCAAACACCATCTGGAGACATTCGAGTCACGGACAGCGAGAGCTCTTGCACCTTTATGTTCTTATGTTGCTTGTTTCGATGCTAATATAGACTCTTGCCTGTTATGACTTGAATTGAATTACATGCCTTGATTTCTTTACTTAAAAGTCCTTTTATGGTTGGTAGCATGTCACCACGGAAAGTATGCTTGTTATCATTTACCTACTCGAGGACGAGCATGAATTAAGCTTGGGTATGTTGATACGTCCCAAACCTATATATAATTTTTGCTTGCTCCATGCATGTTTTAGGTGATAGTGCTATGCTTTTGATACACTTTCATACACTTTAGATCATATTTTGACTAACCTATTAACTGAGTGCACCCCAGTGCCAGTTCCTGTTTTGTTATTTCAGGTTTCCTCCTTATAAGTGCTCCAAAAATTATGGAAAAATACAATAAAAAAATCATCGTACGGGAACCTTCCAGAGCCCCGAAGGAGAGCCAGGGGGGCCACCCTGGTGCCTAGGAGGCCAGGGGGCGCGGCCCCACCCTAGAACGCGCCAGGGGGGCGCCTGCACTCCCTGGTGCCCCCCGGCTTCCCCCTTCGCCTATATATTTGTCTCGCCCCGAAACCTCCGAAGACAGAACCCTTTTTCGCGATCTCGCCTCTGTTCCACCGCCGCCGCGCTTCCAAGATCGGGAGCACTAGAAGACCTCTTCCCGGCACCCTACCGGAGGGAGGATTGACCTCCGGGAGCTTCTCCACCACCATGGACTCTTCCAGGGTGATCCGTGAGTAGTCCACCTGGGACCATGGGTCCATGATCAGTAGCTATGTGATGTTCTCCTCCCCTCTTTGTTCTTCATGGATTAGACCTTGCGAGCTGCCCTACATGATCAAGGCACATATGTAATTCTTTCTACTGTTGCTATGTTAAGTTTGCTGGGATCTGATGGATTATGCGACTATGTTCATATTGTGATGAGAAATATATTTGGTTCTTCTCTTTTATATTTTTGTTCTTGAGTAATTCTTGCATGTTCTCCGTTGCTGTTTATTGCTTTGGCCAAGTAGTAGGTAGTGACTCCAAGAGGGAGCGTTATGCTTGATTGTGGGTTCATGCCCCGTGATGACTAGCTTGAGTGACAGAAACATGAGTCTAGGGGATGCGTTTTTGCCACAAGGGGGAAAAGAACGGTGCTTGTAACCGCGGTTGCAAGGATTGTTTACTTTATGCAATGTTCTTCTAATGCAGTTGTCTGTTGCTTTGGGTTTACACTTTGGGTGGGGCTTGCAACTTAATACCAGCGAGATGTCCTGGATAGATATCTCAAGGTAGATGATTAGTAGTAGATGCAGATGGATTTCGTTCTGCTTATTTTGGCGTACTGCCCATGCTTTTGAGTCTATGCCTTTCTTTTGTAGCATAGTTAGTATTGGTTTGCGGCCGTAATCTTGTCAATTTCCTAGCTGTAATTTGTTTACCTTGCATAGCTGTTTATCTTTTTTTGGGAGAGAGACATCACTAGTGAACATCATGGGACCCCGGTCCATATTTCCACCATTGTTTACACCCTCAATTTACTTATTGTTTTACTTTATAGTTGCAATTATCACTATCTATTATCTGTTGCGTTGATCCTTTGTAAACAGCAAGGTCGGAGAGGTTGACAACCTCTCTGAACTTCGTTGGGAGCAAAGTTATTTGTTGTGTGTGCAGGTCCAGGTCAAGGAAGCAACTTTAGTCTTAAAAGCGGTGCCATTGTTTCCTTGCCACCTACTTGTCGATCTTGGAGTCCTACTGGACTGATCTTCAACCTTGGTATCTTTGCCAAGGGAAATATTTCCGCTACGCTACATCTCAACCTTCCACTTGGGGTAACCAACGAGGGGCGAGAAGTATTTCCTCGCTAGCATCAGTACTATGGCAACTTTACGTAAGGCAGAGTTGGGTTTTGTGGGGTTGATAGTGGAAAATTCAAAAGATAAGTCACGCTTACTATCCCTTTACATAATCGTACATGAGGTTTTCACGTCATACGGCTCCTCGGTCAATTCTTTCGAAGGGATCCTTTTCCTTGTTCGAGAGTCTCCGCCCTTCTTCCACTCCGTCCCGAAGACTAACTAAGACCAATTGAGTCACGTTTTCATGTTCTAATTGAACACTTTCCATTTTTGATATGATTAAATGAATTTTTTTATTTTACCAAACATATGCAGATCAAATCACATCTTATAATAAGAAGAAATCTTGACGATTAGTGAAAAAACTTGTTGCAATTTGATTTGATTATCCCTCATTTCTTTTGACGTACTGGTCACTCTAAAAAAAACTCATCAAACATTCAATGCTCATGAAACCAATCATGCACCCTCTTGTAGAATGCTTGCCCGATTTGCTCGAGCCCCTTGGACGTGCGAGGCTAATTGCTAGCCACGCCTTGCAAATCAAAGTTTCCTCTTCTTGCGTGTAAGCTCCGGTCCTTTGGATTATTTTCCTCATTTTCCCAAGCACTTGAGCATTGATATCATCCTTGAACAATGGTTCATCACAATTTCCATGGAGGCATGCACTTGCGGCCCTTGATTTTGAGTTTTTGTGTTTTGGCCTTATTCTTCACCACGAAGGTCTTCATTATCCTCAGTCCTCTTCATCATAGGGGTCTTGAGTTTGGGTGTACGCACCATTTATCATGTTCACCATGATGTCCGGGGGATAGTCGAAGTAACTGGGTTCTCGGGCGTTGGGGTAGGCAATTCTACAAACAGATCGTGACCTTCCGATGTCGCGAACGGGGGCCATTGGCCACTCCTCTGCAAGTCAAGCGAGAAGCCGACCATCGACGTCGTGTTGAGGTTGATGGGCTGCCCTACGACCATAGACAACATTGAAGTGGCAACCTCCGGTGAGCCATTCAAAGGCGAGTTGGGAAGAAGGGCATCCGCGGGTCGTTGCCCGATGGCTCATATGCGAACGGTGATCCTGAACCTTGCGCGCGGCCGAGCAACATGAGAGGAGATTGAGATGACGGCGACCGCCGCCATAGTAGTGGGCAAGTTCGGCTGTTGGTTGTAGCCGCCAAGAAGAAGTGTGGCTTGGACTAAGTCTAGTCCCATAAAGAGAGTTTTCTTGGCCACATCTCCTCAACAGTCTTCTTCGCGGTGGCCTCATTGTCCTTCTTCGCGATGGCGGTAGAATTCTCCGCCTTCGACTTCTTGTTTAGGGCGTTGCGCTTTCCCGTCTCGACGACCAGGGCTGCTAGCTCTTCGTGGGGTGTGCTACACCTTTGGTTTCCCCGCACAGATCGTGTATGAGTTAGGGCGGAGCTCGGCTGGGATGGCGGTGGCGGGGGCACGTCAGCCATGGTGAGAGCGGGGAAAATAATTGGGGACTTGATACGTCCAAAACGCATATACTCCGCATAATTTTTGATTGTTTCATGCTACTTTTATGCCTTTGACACTTGTTTTTATATTAAGTTTATGATTTATTTGGACTAACCTATTAATAGTTGAAAAATACACAATATTCTTGTTCTACATTTTTATGTGTACGAATTACTTGGAAATTGATTTTTTTTTGCAAAAGGAGCCTTGTTGGAGTAGGACTCTGACTTTCCTAAAATTTGCTCACCAACAGTTTTCAGAGATCATCGGTTTTACCCCTCGAAGATGATGTCAAATGGAAAAAGTTAAATATACAAAAGTCTGTGGAATTTTCTGGCAATGATTCTGGAGTAAACACTCATCCAAAACAGAGTTTTAACGCGCCCGGAAGGCCTGTTTTACTAGAGGCAAAATATCTGATTACAAGAATATGAGAGTTTGTGACGTGATTGACTCCAACTCTTACCAAACTTGATGGATTAGGCCAAGCCATGAGTTTGGGGTCTCGTGGGGGCTTAGAGGGGTCCCTAGGAAGGTTCTAGAGGTGCCCAAGTTCCCATGGATAGAAGTGACATTGATCGGAAGGCCGAAAAGCATTGTCTCCGCCTATATAAAGAGAGGAAACCATAGTTTTGGAGGCTGCCACCAAAAGCCACGAATTTTCCTCCCCCTTGGCTCTCATCTACAAGGGGGAGGGCTCATCTACAGAAGAAAGAAGGACATGGAAGAAGGGGGCTAAGAGGCAACACTCCCCTTGATGGTCGGTCGGCGCAAGAGGAGTCCCCCTACGCTGCTATCGCCGCCCTGCGCCAAGCGTTGTCCCTTTCTTCATCTTCTCCGCAATGACGACGCCTTCACCAACACCGGCCTTCATCATCGTCTCTTCCATATCTATAATGGTTCATTCTCCCGCAAACCTCTGTAATCCCCTATGTAAACATGGTGGTTGATGTTATAAATTACTAGATGATACCCCGAGCGTTTCTGCGAGAAATGATTGTTGTATTTTTCAATGAAATTTGATTATAAGCATTATAAATAATTAGATTAATAACATGTGAACCAAAATTAAAAATTCTTAAACTTTATTATATTTGAGAATTTGATTATGTTTAACTGTTGAAAGGGCATGTGCCCTTATGTTTGGTTTTGGTAATTGATGACAATCTTTATGGACTAATGGTTTCCTTGAGTTATACTTTAAGGTTTGTCCATAGGCAACGCTTGAAGATCATATGGTGGCTTCAAGGTTGTAAGATGAAGATTACGTGTTGACCAAGGTGTTCTTCATGGAGCTATCCAAAGATTGGTCAAGTAGATGTGTGCAAGGTCAAGAGGAGCATCACGAAGATATCGTATGCTTGGAGCTTGCCGACCATTTGGTGATAATGGTCATGTGAAGATGTGCCTAAAAGAGGCTCACCCATAATGGAGTATGGGGGAGCTATATACAAGTCTTCATCGAGCCGGAGGAATCAAGGAAGATGTTCCAACTTGAGGCGGGCATGATCGTCATCATCAAGCTCAAGTGGATTCAGCGCAAGACAAAGGTTTGACTAGATAGGTGTCTAGTTTACCGGTCTCTTGGTAGTAGTAGGAGACCGTGTTATAGGCTAGGCCGAGTCGTTCGTGGAGAGTTCAAACCTTTTGCATCCTTGGCATCATCTTTATTGGTTCTTATTTGGCTTTTCTTCGTGTGAGTTTTGGAGCTTGTGGTCTTCTTCATGACAAGCTCTTGTTCATCGAAAACGGATTTCATATGCGTCTTCTTGTATTATTTTCGATGTGGGAGATTTGCCGGGTCGTCTCGGTTAGAGGTTTCACACCTCTATTTGTTTGGCATTTCTCCCTTGACACTTCTAAATATTTCCAGTCGTGATTAGGCAGCTCTATTCGTTAGCTTTCCATCAAGCTTGAGTTTGCCTTAATCGGAGTTCATTTGAAGAAGTTGTGGCAGTTCAGGGTTTTGCCTGTGTCTTTGGAGTTCATCTGTTGTGTGGCCTGGGCACCGAACCCACTGCGGTAGTACCGCGCTACGGGAGTACGGCAGTCTAGTACCGTAACCACCACCGCAAGCGTACTGACCGAGCGGTAGTGGGATGGGCACTAAGCTGCGGTACTACGGCAGCGCGGTAGTACCGCACCCAGCGCGGTAGTACCGCACTACGGTAGTACGGCAGGCTAGTACCGTAACCACTACCGCAAGCGTACTGACTAAGCGGTAGTGGGCACGGCACTAGGCTGCGGTACTACGGCAGTGCGGTAGTACCGCACCCACTGCGGTAGTACCGCACCACGGTAGTACCGCTCTCCGAGCGGTAGTACCGTGGTTGGTGGGCTGCCAACGGGTTCCAACGGCTGGATTCGTGGGAGACTATAAAAGGGGGTCTTCTTCCTCCTTTGTCTCGACTGGTTTTTGGGCAAGTTCTTCCCCCCATTGTTGACCTCTTTGAGCTTGCTTACTCTCTTCCCTTCCTATGATTCTTGCTCCTTTTTGAGGGAAAAGAGAGAGGAGGTCTAGATCCACATCTCCACCAAGCCATTTCTCCTCTAAGTGAGGGGAACCTTGTGGATCTAGATCTTGGAGTTCTTGGTGTTCTCCTTGTTCTTCCTCTCATATTCCTCCATAGCTTTTGTTTCTTTGGTGGGATTTGAGAGTTGGGGACTTGAGCACTTCGTGTGCTCTTACCATTGCATTTGGTGCATCGGTTTGAGTTCTCTCCGAGGATTCTTTGTAGTGAGTGAAGTTGAGAATATATCTACTCTTGAGTGCATTGGCACTCTAGAGCTTGTACCTCGTGGGCGCGTTGGCACCTAGAGGCTTGTTGTTGCGGAGCTCAATCATTGTGGTGGAAAGCTTCGGGACGCTACGGGAGCCTCCAATTCGGTTGTGGAGATAGCCCCGAGCATTTGTACGGGTTCGGTGACCGCCCCCAAGGGTTGCCATTTGTACGGGTTCGGTGACCGCCCTCAAGTGTCCTAATAGTGGAATCACGGCATCTTGCATTGGTAAGAGCGTGAGGAGAAATAGGGTGGCCCTCGTTGGCTTCGTGTGAGCATTGTGCTCCTCACCCTCTCCAAACGGAGACGTACTTCTCGCAAGAGAAGGAACTTCGGTAACAAATCCTTGTCTCCATCGGCTCCACTTGCGGTTATCTCTACCTTTACTTTGAGCAAGCTTATTACATTTTTTATCTTGTGCTTGCTCATATTATTGTACATTGCTTGTCCTATAGGTTGTTCTTCTAGTCAACCTATTTACTTGTGCACCTACTTTGTGATAGCCTTAGTGCTCTTGTCATATATCTTGCTATCACATAGTTGTTTATCTTGCTTAGTATAAGTTGTTGGTGCACATAGTTGAGCCTAGCTTATTTAGGTTTCTTGCTTGGCAAATTAAACGTTAAGTTTTATTCCGCATTTGTTCAAGCCGAAACCGTAATTATTTTAAGCGCCTATTCACCCCCCCTCTAGGCGACATCCACGTCCTTTCAGCTGTAAAATATTTATTGAATATAAGTATAGTAATATAATGAAAAATATTTTTCCATGCATGGTTGCATATGGTGGTGGGTCTTGTCTCATGCACATATAGTTTCCTATTGAGGTGAGGCTTATCCTACCCCATAATTGTATGGTGTTGAATATTTGATTATGTTTAGTTGTAAACTACTTTTTAAATATAAGTATAATAATGGAATGAAAACTATTTTTCCATGCATGGTTGCATGGGGTGGTGTATCTTGTCTCATGCATATATAGTTGCATGTTGAGATGGGCCTTATACCACCCATAAATTCGTGGTGATGTCGCATGCTGATAAGTCCTAAACGTATCCATAATTTTTGCTTGTTTCATGCTTCTTTTGGTGATATTGTTATATGTTTTGATGCACTTTCATATCATTTACAACATATTTGGGACTAACCTATTAACCTAGTGCCCAGTGCCAATTTTTGTCAGTTTTTGTCCATGCAATGCAGAAAACAAGTGAAGAATAAACATGCTTGGAAAAATAAAATAAAAACCCAAAATTCATATGCATCGGAAGACTCCAAAAACCCGAAGAGGAGACGGAGGGAGGCCATCCGATGGAATCGAAGTAGTGCTCCTCGTTGGCTACCCCAAGTGGAAGGTTGACAAGTAGTCAGCATCAAGATTCTCTCAGTGAAGATACCAAGGTTTAATCAGCCAGTAGGACACCAAGTTCTGTAAGAAGGTGGCAGGAAAACAATGGCGTCATTTACAACCTAGAGGTTGCTTACTTGACATGGACCTGCACACAAAAGCAAATAACTTTGCTCCCAACGAGTTCAGAAAGGTTGTCAATCTCTCCGGCCTTGTCGTTTACGAAGGATCAAATACGAGCGATAATAATGATGGTGATTGCAACGGAAAGGAAATAAAAGCAGTAAATGTTGGAGG
Organism: Bromus sterilis; assembly: GCA_950022295.1. NCBI lineage: Eukaryota > Viridiplantae > Streptophyta > Magnoliopsida > Poales > Poaceae > Bromus > Bromus sterilis. Next base: position 236,948,386 of record OX465599.1, on the reverse strand, counting down.
TGTAAACAATGGTGGAAATATGGACCGGGGTCCCATGATGTTCACTAGTGATGTCTCTCTCCCAAAAGACGATAAAACAACTATGCTGGCTGAACAAATTACAGCTAGGCGATTGACAAAATTATAAACGCACATAACTATGCTACAAGAAAGTTAGAGGCTCAATCATATGGGCAGTACACCAAGACAAGTATATTCATCAACATCTATAAACTAATCATCCACCTTGAGATATCTATCAAGAACATCTCGCTGGTATTAAGTTTCGAGCCCCACCCAACGTGTAAACTCAAAGCAACAGACAACTGCATTAACAAAATATGCGTAAGGTAAACAATCCTTGCAACCGCAGTTACAAGCACCGTTGTATTCTCCTTGCTGGCAACAACACATCCCCTAGTCTCATGTTTCTGTCACTCAAGCTATACATCGGGTGGAATGAACCCATAGTCATGCATAACGCTCCCTCTTGGAGTTACAATCTACTACTTGGCGAAAGCAATAAAAAGCAATGGAAAACATGCAAGAATACTGAAGAACTAATATATCAAAGGATAACCAAATATATAACTCATCACAATCTGAACATAATCTCATAATCCATCGGATCCCAGCAAACACAACACAGCAACACAGAACCTATTACACAGATGCCTTGAACAAGGGCTAAGAATTGAAGCACAACATTGGAGAGAAGACATCACATAGCTACTGGTCATGGACCCATGGTCCAAGGTGGACTACTCACGACACATCCAGCGAGTGCTCATGGTGGTGGAGAAGCTCCCGTAGATCAATCCTCCCTCCGGCAAGGTGCTGGGACAGGGTGTTCTGGCGATCTCGATTTCGGGATCGTGCTGGCGGCGGAACTGTGGTGAAAATCGCGTAACGGAGGAACTCTCGAGGGTTTTTGGAACGGGGGCTCAATATAGGCCGAAGGAAGGCATCTGGGGAGGTCCCACCCCTCCAGGCGAGCCCCTAGCGCGACCTCCCTCCTGGTCGAGCCACCTGGCCACCTGGGAGGGGTATGCCCCCACCCCCCTCTGGCCCCCCTTCGGGCTTCTAGAGTCTTCTTCTCCGCAGATTTTTATTTATTTTTTATGGAATTTTCTAAGCACTTTAAATATTGGTAAATACATGCAATGCACGGACAACAGCTGACAAAAAGTGGCACCGGGGCCCTGAGTTTGTAGGTTAGTCGAAATATGTAGAAAAAGGTATGAAAGTGTAGCAAAACACATATCAATATCACCCATATAAGCATGGAATAGGTAGAAATTATACATATGTTTGGGGCATATCAACATCCTCAAGCTTAATCCCACTCGCCCTCGAGCAGGTAAATGATAACACATATAATTTCTGTTGTGACATGCTACCAACACATATGAACTTTATAATACATCAAGAAAGATATGCAATTCAAGTCAAGACAACAACAAGCAAGAGTCTATATCTAGTATTGAAACTAGCAACATAAGAACATAAAGGTGCAAGAGCTCTCGATGTCCGTGACTATAATGTCTCCAAATGGTGTTTGCGTGCAAGAAGTAGGAGATGGGTTTAGAGCATAAAAATACTATTTAGTTTAATTGATAACTCAATCTACTAAAACTTCACACTTAGTCTACTTCGGAATCATATTTTGACTCGTCCCCAGACCACTAGCCAGGCACAAGTCAAACTGATCCTCTCCCTTTCGACTTTGAGCACTCATGCAATGAATGAGCGCAAGCAAGATATGTTGGCACTTAGGATGGAAAATAGAATAATGCTGGGGAATTAAGACAAAAAAGGTGTGAAAGGCTCACATCAATGAGGACAATCATAGGCGAGAGAAATCCAAATGATAGATACGATGTGAGGAGTAGGGATTGCCATGTAACGGATGCACATATGAGCTACGATAAGCTCTACAATGGAACTAGTGGGGGTGCATCCAACTTTCTTTCTCAAGAAGACCTAGAGCTCATTTGAGTAGGCTCATCATTGAAATATACAAGCCAAGTTCTATAGTGTAAGGATCCCCACATAGTTATGATGAATGATATGAAAATATCTATGGAGCACGAGTGTGGATCTTTCAAAAAGGAATAGTAGTGTTGACCCCTTCTCTATTTTTATTTATTTCATTTTTTCTATTTTTTGTATTTTTTGTGGCCTCATTGGCTCTTTCTATTTATCTCTCATTTGTCCTCTTGGGGATCTGTTAATTTTCCCTCTTTGGGGATCTTATATTTTTTCCTCATTGGGATCTTTTCCTCACTTAAGGGCAACACTCTATTTTACAAGGATAAAAATAAGATCACACACTTTATAGGAAGTACTCAACATAAAGAAAACTGAAAAACTATCATGATGTATGCAAATGTATGACTCTGCAGTGTAGCAGGATATGCAATTATACTAGCGCGTCATGTAGCAATTATAAGGGCAAAGCCCAACTAGCATGCGGCTTCTCGATCAAGCAAAAGCATGTACGACATGAAGATCAAGTCATGAGATGATGGATGTTTCATGACAATGTATCTTGGAAAGGATATGGAAATGCCTTGATAGGTAGGTATTGTGGCTGTTTTTAGGAAGGATATAATGAGGTTTATGATGACAGAGCGTATCGTGCCAAGGGTTTGGATGCACAGACGAAGTTTGCACCAACTCTCAATATGAGAAAGGGAAGTGCATGGTACCCAAGAGGCTAGCAAAATATGGATGGTGGAAGTGCCAACAATCTAATACTCACATTAGTCAAAGGAACTCATTCACTTACTGTCGGTAATTCTCTATCTAATCAGGAGGTTCACAATGAGACAAGTACCCTGAGGAGGAGTGTATGGGGGTTTGGTTATCCTTGCGCATCCTCGACTCATGGTATGTGAGGGTACTCAATATATTACCACCCCTCCAGAGGTTAGCGATCCATATAGTAGCTAGAGTTCTCAACTATTTTTTTGTAGTTTTCGAAAATAAACACGGATTGCCCAAAATACGACACCTATCACTAATAGGCTAAAGCTCTTGACAGAAAAAGTCCAAACATTACTCAAATCAATACCTCAAAACTATTGCAAGTTACTACTATACTTAAATTGCAACCTCAATTACCTACTCAAGTCAAGACACACAACTCAGTGCAACATACCAACTCTCTAAACACGATAAGCATGAAAAACTCAAGAGAGTTCCAAAATCAACAACCTAAATAAAAGCTCTTATTAAGATAAGCATGAAAACTAAGATCTAAGCATGACAACAATTATGAAAGATGAATAGGGCTAAAAAACATAAAGGATCTAACCCCTCCTCCCCTCCCATGACGCTCCTGTGAGCGCCGCCGGGGGGAAACCCTAGCCGCCGCCAACTCGGCCCCTCCCTCCACTCCCCTCTCCTCGCCACCGCCGGTGTGCGCTGGCGGGCAAAGCCCTGCCGGCGCTTGCGGTGGCGGGGCCTCTCTCCTTGTGCTCGGGGGGCTACGACACAGGCTGAAGCCTCCGGACGACGACGTGGCGCTATGGGGGTGCGGCGGCGCGACATCGGCGACCGACGGCGGGGCTGTGGGTCTCTGGTGGCGGCGTGGAAGGCTCCGGACGGGCTGCTTGCGCCAGATCTGGGCGGCAGCGCGTGGTGGCGCCGGGGCGCGCCCAAATTCCAGCCGCGTTCTCCTCTCGTTCCTGTGGTGCGGTCATGGTGGCGCGTGCCTGCCGGCGGCGGCCCCGATCCGTTGGCGGCCTGTGTTGGTGGTTCCGGCGGCGCTGCGGCAGTGGGCGCGGGGCGGAGGTTCGTGCGGGCGACGGCCGGAGGGCACGGCGTCCGGTCGGTGGTCGCTGCACGCGGTCTCGTGCGCGTATGGTGGGCGCGAAGAGGACTCGGGCGGGGCCGTTCTTGGCTGCTCACGGCGGTGGTTCGACGAAGGGTCTGGCTGGATCTTGGTGTTGGGAGGTGGGGCTGCAGTTGAAAGCCGCACTCCTGTGTTGACAAGAGTTGTCGATGATGGCGTTTCAGGCGTCATTCTCCTTCTTAAAGGCTTCGATGTTGCAGTCTTCGTTTCCCTCTCCGTCTTGCTCTGGGGGAAATCCTAGATCCGGTTTACCGGATCAGATGATGGTGGTTGTCTAGCTTTCCTTGGCGCCGCATTCCCTCTTGAGGGCTTCGTTTGGAGATCTTTCCATCCAGAGGGGCTAGTGGCTCGCAAGGTGGCTCCGGAGGTCGATGGGGTTCTTCCTGTCGGCGGCTTCAGCTGCTGTTTCCTGTACCACTTCATCCATTTGTCCAAGACGAAGCTCTTCTTAGGATCGACCAAGTCCCGCCATCTACCCCTGCTTCTTGGGTGGATGGTGCATTGACGAGGAATTTTCTGTTGGAGTTGCTTCTGTCTTCGGAGGATTCGTCGTTGTTCGGGACATGGTGGTCGCCTTCGGCCAGGCAGGGAGCGGACCTGGGGGCCGACGTGGTAGTTAGAGCGGTGGCTCCGTTCATTCGCCTATGCCTATTGCGTTGAGGTGTGGTGTCGACCTGGTTGGTCGTCGGCCCGTGTGGAGCGCAGCCTTGGGGCTGGTGTGTGGTGTTGGGTTGTAACGGTTTTCTGCCAGTTTTCCTCATAAACGGGCCAACACTTTTCTTCTATATCAATGAAAGGCAAAGCTTTTTCCTCGTTAAAAAACAGTTATGAAAAGATAAAGAACACACATCAAAGATAAGCATGAAAGCTATGTTGTGTTCTAGGGTGGAGTGGAGTGTGTTTCTCTCCCAAACAATGTAGGCTAGGGTACAACTTGTTATGATCAACAAGAAAAACTAAACAAACTAAAAAATAAAGAGTGAGACGCTCCAAGTATAGCATATATCACATGTGTAAGGCCCGATATGCCGTACTGTTCCACATCTAGATGTTTCCATCCAGATCCGGGGACGAAGCATATACCGGTCCCACCGTGACATATGACGAAGTCATATGCCCTGGATTTCCAACATGATATCACAACATTACAGATACAAAGATACAACATCTCATACAGTCGGCATACAACTGCCTTAATACATTACATCAGCGGAAGACACATGTCTGAGTACAGAGTACAATCAATTGCCTAATGGAAAAGAGAAAATCATCGATCCCCATAACCAGACGGGTCCAGGCCCTCCGCCGGGATCCTCCCAACTAGTCGTCGTCGAGTCTCCGGAAAGACATTCAGAAGAAGGGTCGTCGAGCTCCTCTGAAGTCCAAGATCGTTTGCATAACGTGCGTAAAAGAGAAAAGAAGAGGTGAGCTATATCAAAGTCTTGTAACTAACTTCTCACGGGTAAGATGGGGGTAGTGGTGAGGTTGCAGACGCACTAATAATATATGAATGGCTAACGGTCTATTTTAGAGTAAGATGAGAACCAGCCATTCGATGAGGAATTGCCTCCAACAAGTCTTGCTATCAGCTACTTACGCAAACATAACACCTATCCTATCCTTGTCCTCCTCTTCGCATCCCGACGAAGAAGAAGAAGTCAAGGCACACACACGTTGATCAAGTTGTTAAGATTATCTCAGTTGTTGTTGTCTATGAACAAGGAGTAGGTCTCAAGTCGTCCATAACTGTGGACACAGCTTCTCGACAAGATTTAACCCTGCAAGGGTGTACCAACTGCCCATTACAAGGCTCCGCACACACACCCATCTCTCTCAGTTGCTACCCATCACAGGCAACCATTTTATGATTTAGTTCCGAGAGATCCGAAACGACAGGTCCCTCTAACTAACAACGCATAAATCCGGGTGGCCCCCGGTGAGTCTACATTCAACTTAAAAGCCGCCCGCTCTGTCGAATCGGTGTCTACCGTCTGGACGAGGTCGGGATAACCTACCCTCGCTGGGGCAGGCTCCCTAGCTTCCAGGTGTGGACCAACAAAATATACCATCCCGCTGGCCCGGTTTGTTGGAAATCCGCGAGGCTAGCAACTCGCGCACACACAGTTTTCAAATGGTAAATCAGCTTGCGCCACCACTAGAAATGTTTGAAGCTAGGTAGGTAAGAAAAGGGGACCCCATAAAATCCTACACGCGGTTAGGCACGCTCGCCAAATGACATAATACCCGGAACTCGGGTCCTAGGTGACTCGAATGGAACAAAGCGTCGAGGCGGGATAGCCTAGACCTTCCATCCTTCGTCGAGTATAGTCAACATGATAATAACCATATCATCCACAACAATGTAATAATGTGATAGCCCAATCCAAGGAGTATCAGGATAGCAGTTGATAGCATCCTAGCATGCATACTAAGCAGTGGCTGAGCGAGCAAAAGTAACATAGCCGAACAAGGTTTGCTTGGATGTGGAGGACATGGCTGTTTGGGTTTATTTCAGAGGCATGAATATGAAGTGGTAGGATCAAGCAATCGTTCTATCCTACACCTAGGCGCGAGTGAGATGAAAGTTATAAGCATGATATATGCTCCCCTTATCTGATGAGAAGATGAAGCCGAAGGTGTAGTTGATCGCAACTCGTATCGTCTCCAAGAGGTACCCGGGGAAGCACACAAGAAGTAAACACTGGAAAAGGCAATCGACGAGCAAGCATCTATTACTACGAAGCAATCACGAGCAAGCATCAACAAGAAGGCAACACGAGACATCGCACCTACAGTCGAGAGCGGTTACTAACAGGTTAACTGGAGTACTCGTCACACACGACGATACCGCACGTTTATGAGGGTTCAAGTTGTTTAGATAATCAAGGTGAGCAAGGTTGTTAACATGGCATATCACACAGGCACGACAAGAGGTTAAGCATAAATAATCTACCTATGCTAGTCATTTTAAGTGAGGCAACACCATAACATGCATATCACTATTTGCCGCACGACGATTTAAACATTTAGTACTGATCTTCCCTATAACAATATTTTAGGTTGGTTAACAACAGAAAAAATAGCATAAACACAAAGTACATGAAATTCTAATCAAGTTACATGTAAAGAACACTCAAAACGGAGTTACGGTTAAAAAGATATGAGAAAAACAAGTTATGCACACATGTTAACATCAGGGAGCGCACTTTAGAGCAATGAAACAATTAGCTACAGATTTCAAACATGCATCAAAAGGACATGGAATTACAGTAGACATGGCAAGGAAGGCATGGCAAAAGGAACCATGCAAATAGGCATCATGGTTCACTAGTCATAAGCAACACAAAAAGCTATAAAACATTACTGGTCAAGGACTTAGTGAAAAACAGAGGTGGCTGTCAAAAACAACAGGATAGCAACTTTGGAGCTGAATATAACTATGACCAGGAATGTAAACATTACAATGCAATACATATAATGGAAGTAGACATGGCATAGATCAAAATGACATATTGCAATGCTCAATAGGATGCACGGTTAAAAAGATACAATGCAGCAAAGTGTGCATCTTACGTTAACAGGAGCACACTAACAGCAGGGTAGCTACTTTGGGTGATGATACAATCAACATGCAGCAGGCCAAAATGACAAGTGAAAGCATATAACTGAAGTAGGCATGAGCTTAACAGTATGCAACAAGAATCAATAGCATAGGCCTCATGTATGTGACACAATCCTCAATCAAACTTGCAATAAAATAATAACAGCAGCGCTTAACAGAAAGTAGTAGCAGTAAAAATTCTGGTGCCCACTTCAACAGTGATTACCATCATCTAGATGGCCTCAAATGATTAAACTCACTAAAGCAAAAAGTTAGAGCACATCAACAGCAACAATTTTAATTTTGGCCGCAAGTTCATCCGAGCTACGGTTTAATCGCAAATCTACGCGCGAAACAACATCAGTACCAGAAAATCTCAGGACTTAGGAAAAAAACAGAGCGGAAAAAAGAAAAACAATAATAAAAAAGGGAGGAAGGCCGGCTCACCCAGTGGGCTCGACCCAAGTGCGGCGGCGGGTGCTGTATAGGTGGTTGTCGCCTAGGGCGGCGAGGAGGCCCTGGGCCGGCTTGGTGGAGATGGGCCGCAGCAGCTGGGAGGCCCAACTGGCGGCGGCGGCCGGGATCGGACTCGGCTCGGCCTCGATCTGGGTCGTCAGCGGCGGCCGGCCTGGATCGGTCTCGGCTCGGCCTCGATCCGGACGTCGCAGAGTCACGGCGAGGCGAGGCGGCGCCAATCTCGTGCGGATCCGGCCGCGGTGGCTCGCCGGTTGAAGAACGCCGGCTCGGGCACATCCATGGCCCCATGGGCGGCGGCGGCCTGCTGCAGACGGGAGAAGGGGGGATGCGGTGAGGGGTGGAGAAGGAAGAGGAGAGGCGTGGGAGGTGCGGCTCACCGGAGCTGCGGCTGCTGCCGACGGTGGGTGATGGCTTCTCGCCCTTCGTTGGTTACCCCAAGTGGAAGGTTAAGATGTAGCGCAGCAGAAAGTTTCCCTCGGTGAAGATACCAAGGTTTGTCTCCAGTAGGACTCCAGAGATGATAAGTAGGTGTCAGCGGCGCAACTGACGTGGACCTTCAGACAGACACAGATAACTTTGTTCCCAACGAAGTTTGGAGAGGTTGTCAATCTGTCCGGTCTTGTTGGTCACAAAGGGTAAAACACAAGGGATAATGATAGCAATTGGAAAGTAAATGCAGAAAATTAAATATAGCGTGGAAACAGTAATAAGGATATGGACCGGGATACGTGATGTTCACTAGTGATGTCTCTCTCCCAAAAGACGATAAAACTGCTATGCGAGGTAAACAAATTACCGAAGGGCAATTGACAGGATTATGAACGCACCGCAATGCTAACTATGCTACAAAAGAAAGGAAGAGGTTCGAAAGCACGGGCAGTACGCCAAAATAAGCAGACCGTAATCCAACTGCATCTACTACTAATCATCCACCTTGAGATATCTATCCAGAACATCTCGCTGGTATTAAGTTGTGAGCCCCACCCAAAGTGTAAACCCAAAGCAACAGACAACTGCATTCAAAAGAACTTTGCGTAAAGTAAACAATCCTTGCAACCGCGGTTACAAGCACTATTGTTTTCCCCCTTGTGGCAGCAACACATCCCCTAGACTTATGTTTCTGTCACTCAAGCGTGTCATCGGGGGGCATGAACCCACAATCGAGCACAACGTTCCCTCTTGAAGTCACTACCTACTACTTGGCCAAAGCAATAAACAACAACGGAGAACATGCAAGAATTACTTAGGAAAAAAAATATAAGAGATAAAAACCAAATATATTACTCTATCACAATCTGAACATAATCTCATAATCCATCCGATCCCATCAAACTCAGCATAGCAACAACAGAAATATTACAAAAGTGCCTCGATCATGTAGGGCAGCTCACAAGGTCTAAACCATGAAGGACAAAGAGGGGAGGAGAACATCACATAGCTACTGATCACGGACCCATGGTCCAAGGAAAACTACTCACGAGACATCCGGGGAGCATCCATGGTGGAGAGGAGACTCCCGGAGGTCAACCCTCCCTCCAGCAGGGTGCCGGGAAGAGGTCTTCTGGTGCTCCCGATCTAGGAAGCGCGGCGGGGGCGGAACAGAGGCGAATTTGCGAAATAGGGTTCCGTCCTCGGAGTTTCCCCGTGAAGAAGAATAAATAGGCGAAGGGGGGCAGCCAGAGGTGGACCAGGGGCCCCAGGCGCCCCCCTGGCGCGGACAGGGGTGGGGCCGCGCCGGGTGGCCGCCTGGGCCCCCTGGCTCCCTTCTGGACCCTCTCGGGCTCTTCTCGAAGCTTCCTTCACGCTGATTTTTTATCTGAATTTTCCCGAATTTTTCTGGCACTTTTTATATGGGGGAAAACTGAAATAGAAAACAGCAGAAAACAGGAACTGGCACTGGGGTGCACTGAGTTAATAGGTTAGTCCAAATATGATCAAAAGTGTATGAAAGTGTATCTAGATCATAGCAATATCACACAAAACATGCATGGAGAAAGCAAAAATTATAGATACGTTTTGGACGTATCAACATCCCCAAGCTTAATTCCTGCTCGTCCTCGAGTATGTAAATGATAACAACATAATTTCTGTGGTGACATGCTAGCAACCATAAAAGAAGTTTGAAAAGTAAAGCAATCAAGGTTAGAGATTCAATTCAAGTAATAACATGCAAGAGTCTATATTAGCATTGAAACAAGTAACAAAAGAACATTATGTGCAAGAGCTCTCGCTGTCCGTGACTCGAATGTCTCCAAATGGTGTTTGCGTGCAAGAAGGGGGATAGGGAATACGAGAAAAATGTATTTTTGTTGAGAACTCAATCTACTAAAGTTTCACACTTGGTCCTCTTTGGAATCTTATCTTGACTCGTCCCCAGACCACTAGCCAGGTACAAGTCAATTTGATCCACTCCTTTTCGATATTTTGAGTACTCATGCAATGGATGAGCGTAAGCACGAGAGTTGACACTTAGGATGGCAAAGAGATAAATATGGTGGAGGAGGAAGACAAAAAGGATGAGAAAGGCTCACATCAATGAGGACAATCATAGGAAAGAGACGCAAAATGATAGATATGATGTGAGGAGTAGGGATTGCCATGCAACGGATGCACATACGAGCTAAGAAGCTCTCCAATGGAACTAGTCGGCGTGCATCTAACTTGCTTGCTGATGTGCGAGATGATGATAGTGATTTCTCGACCTACGTTGGTAAACCCCAAGTGGAAGGCGTGATGTAGCACAGCAACAAATTTCCCTCGGTGAAGATACCAAGGTTTGTCTCTAGTAGGACTCCGGAGATGATAAGTAGGTGTCAGCGGCGCAACTGACGCGGACCTGCACATAGACACGATAACTTTGTTCCCAACAAAGTTTAGAGAGGTTGTCATTCTCTCCGGTCTTGTTGTTCACAAAGGATTAAACACAAGGGATAATGATAGCAACTTAAAGTAAAAGAAGAAAAGTAAATGAGCGTGTAAACAGTGATGAGGATATGGACCGGGATACGTGATGTTCACTAGTGATGTCTCCCTCCCAAAAGACGATAAAATTGCTATGCGAGCTAAACAAATTACAGAAAGGAAATTGACAGGATTATGAACGCGCCGCAATGCTAACTATGCTACAAAAGAAAGGACGAGGCTCAAAAGCATGGGCAGTACGCCAAAATAAGTAGAACGAAATCCAACTGCATCTACTACTAATCATCCACCTTGAGATATCTATCCAGAACATCTCGCTGGTATTAAGTTGCGAGCCCCACCCAAAGTGTAAACCCAAAGCAACAGACAACTGCATTAAAAGGAACTTTGCGTAAAGTAAACAATTCTTGTAACCGCGGTTACAAGCACCGTTGTTTTCCCCCTTGTGGCAACAACACATCCCCTAGACTCATGTTTCTGTCACTCAAGCGTGTCATCGGGGGGCATGAACCCACAATCGAGCAAAACGTTCCCTCTTGGAGTCACTACCTACTACTTGGCCAAAGCAATAAACAACAACGGAGAACATGCAAGAATTACTTAGGAACAAAAATATAAGAGATAAGAACCAAATATATTACTCAATCACAATCTGAACATAATCTCATAATCCATCAGATCATATCAAACTCAACATAGCAATAGAAGAAATATTACAAAAGTGCCTCGATCATGTAGGACAGCTCACGAGGTCTAAACCATGAAGAACAAAGAGGGGAGGAGAACATCACATAGCTACTGATCACGGACCCATGGTCCCAGGAAAACTACTCACGAGACATCCGGGGAGCATCCATGGTGGAGAGGAGACTCCCGGAGGTCAATCCTTCCTCCGGCAGGGTGCCGGGAAGAGGTCTTCTGGTGCTCCCAATCTCGGAAGCGCGGCGGCGGCGGAACAGAGGCGAGTTTGCGAAATAGGGTTATGTCTTCTGAGTTTCCCCGTGACGGAGAATAAATAGGAGAAGGGGGGCAGCGAGAGGTGGACCAGGGGCCCCAGGCGCCCCCCTGGCGCGGCCAGGGGTGGGGCCGCGCCGGGTGGCCGCCTAGGCCCCCCTGGCTCCCCTCTGATTTTTCCTGTATTTTTCCAGGAATTTTTCTGGCACTTTTTATATGGGGGAAAACTGAAATAGAAAAATAGCAGAAAACAAGAACTGGCACTGGGGTGCACTGAGTTAATAGGTTAGTCCAAATATGATCAAAAGTGTATGAAAGTGTATCTAGATCATAGCAATATCACACAAAACATGCATGGAGCAAGCAGAAATTATAGATACGTTTTGGACGTATCACTTGCTCATGAAGACCTAGAGCTCGTTTGAGGAGGCTCATCCTTGGAATATGCAAGCCAAGTTCTATAGTGTGAAGGTCCCCACATAGCTATATTCATGAAGATCATCTCTATGGAGTACAAGGGATAGAGGAATAAGTACTAGTGTGGATCTCTCAAAAGGATAGTAGTGTTGCCCCTTTCTCTCTTTTTATTTCTTTTTCTCTTGTTTCTATTTTTTTGTGGCCTCAATGGCTCTTTTTATTTAACTCTCATTTGTCCTCTTTGGGATCTTTTATTGTGTCCACTTTGGGATCTTTTCCTCACTTAAGGGAAACACTCTAATTTACAAGAAGGTAAAGGAGATCTTTCACACTTTACAAGGTACTCAAAATCATAAAGAAGATGTAACTATCATGAAGTATGCAATGTATGTCGCTGCTAGTGTAGCAGGAACATGTATGACATGAAGATCAAGTCATGAAGAGGTGGATGTTGCATGACAATATAACTCGGAAAGGCTATGTAAATGCCTTGATAGGTAGGTATGGTGGCTGTTTTGAGGAAAGATATAGGGAGGCTTATGATGACAGAGCATAGCATGCCAAGGGTTTGGATGTACCGGCGAAGGTGGACACCAACTCTCGGAGTGAGAAGAAGGCAATGCACGACACGGGAGAGGCTAGCAGATATGGGAAGGTGGAAGTGTCAACTTTCAATACTTACATTAGTCCAAAGAACTCATGCACTTATTATCGGTAACTCTCAATCTAATAAGGAGGCTCACAAAGAGACAAGTACCCCGGGGAGGAGTGTATGGGGGTTTGGTTATCCTTGCGCATCCTCGACTCATGGTACGTGAGTGTACTCTAATATTCGACCCCTCAGAAGAGTAGTGATCCATCTAGTAGCTAGAGTTCTCAACTAGTTTTGTAGGTTTTTAAAATACACACGGATTTCCCAAAATACGACACCTATCATTAATAGGCTAGAGCTCTTGACACCAAAAGTTCAAACATTACTCACATCAATACCTCAAAACCATTGCAAGTTACTACTAAAATTAAATAGGAACCTCAAATACCTACTTTCAAGACAAGACACAACTCATTGCAACAACCAACTCTCTTTAACAAGATAAACATGAAAACTAAAAAGAGTTCCAGCAACAAACTAAACAAAAGCCAAGGTTCTTGCTAAATACAAACTAAGACTAAAACTAAACATGGCAGTAGCTATGAAAAGATAAAGAACACACAACAGCAAAAAGATAAGCAGGAAAAATCCTATGATGTGTTCTAGATTTTGAAAGTGGAGCGTGTTTCTCTCCCACACAAAGTAAGACGGGATCTAACTTGTTATGAACAGCAAGCAAATCTAAAGAAAACTAAAAACAAAACCTAAGAGCGAGACGCTCCAAGCATAGCACATAACGCATGAAGTGATAAAAATATAGTGAGACGAAGGACGAACTGATGATTGTTGATGGAGAAGGGGATGCACGGGGGCATCCCCAAGCTTAGACGCTTGAGTCTCCTTGAATATTTGTTGGGGATGCATGGGGGCATCCCCAAGCTTGAGCGCTTGACACTCCTGGATCTTCTTTCATCATCTTCCATCGCACGCTTGAAAACTCCCTTCATACATAACTCATCATAAGCTGATTAGAGAGGTTAGTACCCTTAATAAATAATTTTTCCCACTGGATATAAAGATATTCTTGAAGAGCTACTGTTTATCAAGATTTAAAAAAAGTTTTTGCAAATAAAAAGCAAGATTAAGGTTTGGAAAAGTTAGGAGAGACAAAACGTGGCAGAATCTGTGAAAAACAGAACAACAGATAGTAAAGAATTTTTTAGGGGCACTTCTGCAACTCAAATAAAAAAACTCAGAACATACGGAAGTTTCGTAATTGTATAGAGCATACATTGTAAAAAATTCAGCTCAAAAAGATGTACTGAGATTTTTCTGGAATTTTTCTGGTCACGAGGACAGAATCTGTTTTCTGGACAGCATGTCACAACTTTTACTTCCCTTGCCGTAAGAGGCTATAACTTGGCACAAAGTTGAAAAAAAAGATACAATGATGTTGCTACAGAAGTAAAAATCATCAATACACAACAAAAGAAAAAAATAAAAACCTAAATTCGTTGCGGGCTGCCTCCCGAAAGCGCTTTCTTTTATGCCTTTTAGCTAGGCATGATGCAAAAAGAAGAATCAAGTTTTATCAAGAGAAAGAGAATAACTAGCGCGAGTAACGGACTCAAAAGGTAACTTGATTTTCTTTCTAGGGAAGTGTTCCATCCCATTTTTGAATGGGAATTGGAATTTTATATTCCGCTCTTTCATGTCAATAACCGCACCAATGGTGCGAAGAAAAGGACGTCCCAAAATAATTGGACACAAAGGTTCACACTCTATATCCATAACAATAAAATCAATGGGAACATAGTTGTCATTGACAATGATAAGAACATCGTCGATCTTCCCCAAAGGTTTCATTATGGAAGAATCAACAAGACGAACACCAAAAGAACAAGGCTCAAAAGGCTTCAATTTGAACATATCAAATATTCTTTTGGGCATAACAGAGGTACTAGCTCCAACATCACATAAAGCATAGCAAGAGAAGTTATTTAATTTAATTTTGATCATAGGATCCCAACCATCATCTAGCTTCCTAGGTATGGAGGCTTATACTCTAAGCTTCTCCTCCCTAGCTTTGATGAGAGCATTTGTGATATGCTCCGTGAAGGCAAGATTGAGTGTGCTAGTGTGGGGGTCTCTAGACATTTTGTGTAGCAAGCTAATAACTTCTGAGAGGGTACAACTATCAAAATCAATATCACTACTATCAAAGGTGGTAGTAGTGTCATCTAGGCTCACTTGTTCGAAACCCTCTATCTTCATAGGAGTTTCTTCATCTACGGTTGAGGTATTAGCATCACCATTAATAGGTCCAACGGGACTAGGAGTGCATTGGGTGCTAATAGTTTGGGTGTCCTCAACAATTTGGATAGTGTCAACTCTGTGGTGTGTAGGAAGGCTCTTAGTTCTATCTTCTTCCTCTTTTTCCCTAGCCCATCTTTCTTTAAGTTTAGCCATCATCCTAATATTTTCATTAATTTGTAATTGGATAGCATTAATAGGAGTGGCCTTATTCTCCTCAAGGGGAGAGGTTCTAATTTTGAGCATCTCAATATCAAGGGCTAAGCTTTCTACCTTCACAGAGAGATTATCTATTTTAGCTAATTTCTCCTCTACATTTTTGTTGAAGGCTTTTTGGGTAGTGATAAAGTCTCTAAGCATGCTTTCTAATTCAGAAGAGGGGTTTTTGTTGCTAGGGTAAGTGTTGTTGTTCCCATAGTTGGATGGAAACGGTCTAGGATTTCTATCAAAATTTCCCCTATAAGCATTGTTGTTGAAGTTATTTCTAGCAACCAAAGAATTTAAAGGAACATCATGAGGATCAATAGAGGGTTGCTTGGTAAGTAGAGACATAATTAAATCAACTTTTTCATTGAGGGAGGTAATTTCCTCGACAGAGTTTACCTTCCTACCTGTCGGAGCGCGTTCGGTGTGCCATTGGGAATAATTGGTCATCATTTCATCGAGAAGCTTCGTGGCAGCACCAAGTGTAGTTGACATAAAGGTCCTCTTGCGGCCGAATCTAACAGGTTCCGCGAGGTAAAGGTCAAGCCTGCATAAAAAGTCTGGATAACCATCCAGGTAGTCAAACCATGTGTAGGGCATTTCTTAACAAGAGATTTCATTCGTTCCCAAGCTTGGGCAACGTGTTCATTATCCAATTGCTTAAAATTCATAATGTTACTCCTCAATTGGATAATTTTAGCAGGTGGGTAGTACTTCCCTATAAAAGCATCTTTGCACTTATCCCAAGAATCTATGCTATTCCTAGGCAAAGATTGAAACCATATTTTAGCGTCTCCCCTTAAAGAGAAAGGAAAGAGCTTGAGCTTAACAACATCACCTTCTACTTCTTTATACTTTTGCATATCACATAATTCAACAAAGTTATTCAAGTGTAAAGCAGCATCATCTCCAGCACCAGAGAATTGATCTCACATAACAAGGTTTAGCAAAGCAGGTTTAATTTCATAAGAGGTAGCTGAAGTGGCAGGTGTGGCAATGGGAGTGCAGATAAAGTCTTGGTTGTTGTGACTAGTGAAGTCACACAACTTGGTGTTTTCAGTGGAACCCATAGTAGCAGCAAGTGTGGCAGATTTTTTTGTATTTTTTGATAAAAGACACAAAGATAAAAACTAAAAGATAAACTAACAAGACTAAAAAACAAAGGTATAGGGTAGTGTGCAACTCCCCTATCTTAGCACTCAGAGTCCCCGGCAACGGCGCCAGAAATTCGCTTGATGGCTTCTCGCCCTTCGTTGGTTACCCCAAGTGGAAGGTTAAGATGTAGCGCAGCAGCAAGTTTCCCTCGGTGAAGATACCAAGGTTTGTCTCCAGTAGGACTCCAGAGATGATAAGTAGGTGTCAGCGGCGCAACTGACGTGGACCTGCACACAGACACAGATAACTTTGTTCCCAACGAATTTCAGAGAGGTTGTCAATCTCTCCGGTCTTATTGTTCACAAAGGGTAAAACACAAGGGATAATGATAGAAATTGGAAAGTAAATGCAGACAAATAAATATAGCGTGGAAACAGTAATAAGGATATGGTCCGGGATATGTGATGTTCACTAGTGATATCTCTCTCCCAAAAGACGATAAAACTGCTATGCGACGTAAACAAATTACAGAAGGTCAATTGACAGGATTATGAACGCACCGCAATGCTAACTATGCTACAAAAGAAAGGAAGAGGTTCAAAAGCACGGGTAGTACGCCAAAATAAGTAGACTGTAATCCAACTGCATCTACTACTAATCATCCACCTTGAGATATCTATCCAGAACATCTCGCTGGTATTAAGTTGCGAGCCCCACCCAAAGTGTAAACCCAAAGCAACAGACAACTGCATTAAAAAGAACTTTGCGTAAAGTAAACAATCCTTGCAACCGCGGTTACAAGCACCGTTGTTTTCCCCCTTGTGGCAACAGCACATCCCCTAGACTCATGTTTCTGTCACTCAAGCGTGTCATCGGGGGGCATGAACCCACAATCGAGCACAACGTTCCCTCTTGAAGTCACTACCTACTACTTGGCCAAAGCAATAAACAGCAACGGAGAACATGCAAGAATTACTTAGGAAAAAAAAATATAAGAGATAAAAACCAAATATATTACTCTATCACAATTTGAACATAATCTCATAATCCATCAGATCCCATCAAACTCAGCATAGCAACAGCAGAAATATTACAAAAGTGCCTCGATCATGTAGGGCAGCTCACGAGGTCTAAACCATGAAGAACAAAGAGGGGAGGAGAACATCACATAGCTACTGATCACGGAACCATGGTCCAAGGAAAACTACTCACGAGACATCCGGGGAGCATCCATGGTGGAGAGGAGACTCCCGGAGGTCAACCCTCCCTCCGGCAGGGTGCCGGGAAGAGGTCTTCTGGTGCTCCCGATCTCGGAAGCGCGGCGGCGGCGGAATAGAGGCGAATTTGCGAAATAGGGTTCTGTCCTCGGAGTTTCCCCGTGACGGAGAATAAATAGGCGAAGGGGGGCAGGCAGAGGTGGACCAGGGGCCCCAGGCGCCCCCTGGCGCGGCCAGGGGTGGGGCCGCGCCGGCTGGCCGCCTGGGCCCCCTGGCTCCCCTCTGGCCCCTCTCGGGCTCTTCGCGAAGCTTCCTTCACGCAGATTTTTTATCTGAACTTTCCCGAATTTTTCTGGCACTTTTTATATGGGGGAAAACTGAAATAGAAAAACAACAGAAAACAGGAATTGGCACTGGGGTGCACTGAGTTAATAGGTTAGTCCAAATATGATCAAAAGTGTATGAAAGTGTATCTAGATCATAGCAATATCACACAAAACATGCATGGAGCAAGCAGAAATTATAGATACGTTTTGGACGTATCAGTGGGCGATGGCGCGGTAGCCGGAGGCGCCATGGAGGAGCTCGGGCGGCAGTGCGGGCTTCCCGACACGGTTCGGCCCGGGGCGGCGGTGGGGAGGGCCCTGCGGGGGCCGATTGCTGAGAGCTGCGGTTGGGCAAGGCTAAGGGGCACTGGGAGCCCTCTGATCTGGATCTAACGTTCCAGATCGAGGGTTGGGGCTAGGGTTTCGGGATTTTTGAGGCAGATTGGGCAGATCTGCGAATTTTCAAGGGGGTCGCTGCAATTTTGGCTTAGGGGAAACCCTAGAAAGGGGTAGGAGAGTGGTGGTCTTTATATAGCCCAGGTGGCTCGCAGTTTGCAAAAACATCCCTGGTTTTTCTCGCATGCGCGTGGTGTTTATGTTTCTGACCGCCGAGGGTCCGCAGGACCTCCGATTCGGGTAAAACTTCGAACTGCGCGATCAGCGCGTCGAGCCGGCAGCGTTCACCTCGCGCTGGAACCGTTCCGAGAACACTTTATGGCGCGCTATAAAAATATCCCATTTACTTATTAAACTGGGTTTTTCATTCTGTTGGCTATGACTGGTCTTGTGCGGGTTTTTGCGACAGTGATCGGGTGAAACCTGGTGTCGCAAAGGTCGAGTGTCAGGGCGGCAAGGGTCGGTCTCCGTCCAGTATGAGATAAGAGGGGGAAAATAATCGTCGATAGATAAATCGGGGATGCAAACACCGCAAACAAAGCAGGCAATCAACCAATTCACACCAAAAACAAAAAATAATTAATTTTTGTGAAATCTGGGCTGTTACAACTGATGGCGGAGAAGTTAATAGGTTTAGTGGGATTGCCTCCCCTGTTAACCGCGCCAATAAAAGATTCTTGATAACCTACAAGTCTAGGGGATCAATTGTATCTTTTCGATAAATAAGGATGTCGATCCCAACGAGGAGAAGAAGGTGTTGATAAGTGACACTGGATAAGGAAAGGCTGCACACACTCAAAGGTAAATATTTAGGGGTTTTTGGTTTAAGCAACAGAAAAGTAAAAGACAAGCTAATTAAACAGGGTAACTGAGGAGTAGCAAGTGGCCCAATCCTTTCACAAGTATAAGCCTAGGAACTAAACTTATAAAAGCTAAAGCGTTCTCGAGAACACACGGGAGAGATAGCCAAGTTACTTTCACCATACTCCGACAAGTAATATGTATTGTGTTCATAAGTGTTGGTGGGTGGATCAATGCTAGTACACCTTCTAGACTAAGATACGTGTACTCTTATGATTACACACCTTGCAAGCATCCGCAAATACAAGGTAGTAATTAAGGCATAAGCCTAACCACAGCATTACGATCAAGGATCCATAACTCCCTTGTGCAAAAGTGTGCGAAATGGGGTTTAGGTTTCTGTCACTCCGGCAACCCACCATAAGCATCCTTTGTGCACAATGTATTCCTCTAGGCCCATGAAAGGTGAAGTGTTAAGTGTTCGGCTCACATAACACCACTAGAGAAATAACAACACTACTTAAGTATCAAACAACACATAATACTTCAACATCATATGACTACTAACAACTAGACTTCTCCCATGTTCTCAAGAACTAAAGTAACTAATCACAAGACATAAAAGAGATCATGATCAGAGGTGATAGATGGGTGGCAAACAATCTGGACACAATGATATTTCTCCAACAAAACTCAATAGCATTCACCACAAAGTAGTAATCAACACCAACAGAGTAGAGAGGATAGATAGTACGGATTACAACACAAGTTGCAATTGTGAGATGAGATGGGATGGAGATGGAGATGCTGCTGATGTTGGGGATGATGTTGATGATGATCTCGATGATGCCCGTGACAATGATGGCGACGATCTTCCCTTCCGGGAGGTGATCTCCCCGGCGGAATCTGCCCGCCGGAGATGGCTTTTCTCCTCTGTAGGTTTCCGCCCCGTGGCGGCGGCGAAACACGGAAACTCTTCTCCTTTTAGGGTTTTCACCCCAGGGGGGTCTTATAGGCGAGAGGGGGCACCGAGGGGGCCACCAGGCATCCAGGAGGGTGCCTGGCGCGGCCAGGAGGGGGGCCGCGCCAGGCACCCTTCTGGCTGCCTGGTGGGTCCCCTCACCTCATTCTTCGGTGCTCCCCAGTCAATTCTCATAAAAATGATCCCCGTAAATTTTCATCGTATTTGGACTTGATCTGATTCAGCAACTTGGCGTCCACTTTTCACCGCTGAACCCTGGTTTTGCTGCTTCGGCATCGGAAAGTTGTAAACTGTGTAAAACAAGCCAAAACAACATAAGAACAATACTTTAAAGTGGAATATATCAATGAATAGGATAAAATTACGATATAAAATAGTGATGCTTTTTGGACGTATCAACAACATGACGTGATAAAAATATAGCATGGAGAAGAACGAAATGATGATTGCTGATGGAGAAGGGGATGCACGTGGGCATCCCCAAGCTTAGAGGCTTAGTCTCCTTGAATATTTCTTGGGGGTGCATGGGGACATCCCCAAGCTTTTGCGCTTGACACTCCCGAATCTTCTTTCATCATCTTTCTTCGCACACTTGAAAACTCCCTTCATACGAAACTCATCATAAGCTGATTAGGGTGGTTAGTACCCCTAATAAAATAATTTTCCTCTACTGAAATAAAGTTTTCATGAAGAGTTGTTGTTTCTCAAGATTGCCAAAAAGTGTTTGCAAAGAAAAAGCAAGCTGAAGATTTGCAAAACTGAAAAAACGCAAAACAAGGCAGAATTTGGGAAAAATAGACTAGCAGATAGTAAATAATTTTTTAGGGGCACTTCTGCAACTCAAATCGAAAAACTCAGAATAGATGGAAGAAAGTCATTTGTATGGATCATATTGTCAAAACATTTCAAATAAAAAAGATGATCTGGTGATTTTAGGCAAATTTTTCCGTCAAGCATACATAATCTGTTTTCTGGGCAGCATGTCACAACTTTTGATTTTGCTTGCAGTCAGAGGCTAAACTTGGCAGAAAGCTCGAAAATAAGGATACAATGATGTTGCTATAGTAGTAACAAGCATCAAGACGACTAAAACTGAAAGTAAAAACATTTTGGGTTGCCTCCCAATAAGCGCTTTCTTTTATGCCTTTTAGCTAGGCATGAACCAAGAAGATCAAGTTTTATCAATATCAAAGGAATAACTTGTCCATGTAACGGGTTCAAATGGAAACTTCATCTTCTTTAGAGGGAAGTGTTCCATGCCCTTATTGAGGGGAAACTGGAATCTAATAGCACCTTCTTTCATATCAATGATAGTACCAACGGTGCGGAGAAAAGGACGTCCCAAAATAATTAGACATGAGGGATCACACTCAATGTCCATAACAATAAAATCAACGGGAATATAATTATCATTGACACCAATAAGAAAATCATCAATCTTTCCTAAAGGTTTCTTTACGGAAGAATCAACAAGGAAAACAGCAAAAGAACATGGATCAAAAGGTTTCAATTCAAGCATATCATACATTATTTTGGGTAGAACGGAGTGATACGTCCAAAACGTATCTATAATTTCTGCTTGCTCCATGCCTCTTTTGTGTGATATTGCTATGATATTGATGAACTTCCATACACTTCCGATCATATTTGGACTAACCTATTAACTCAGTGCACCCCAGTGCCAGTTCCTGTTTTCTGATGTTTTTCTATTTCAGGTTTCCCCCATATTAAAAGTGCTCCAAAAATTCGGGAAAAATCCAATAAAAAATCAGCGTAGAAGAAGCTTCGGGAATCACCGAAGGGGCCAGAGGGGACCCACCAGGGCCCCAGGCGCCCTCCCTGGCGCGCCCTAGGGTGGGGCCGCGCCAAGGGGCCGCCTGGACCCCTGGTGCCCCCCCGGCTGCCCTCCTTCGCCTATTTATTCCTCGTGACGAGAAACCCTCGTGACGTGAACCCTTTTTCGCGATCTCTCGTCTGTTCCTCCGCCGCCGTGCTTCCAAGATCGGGAACACCAGAAGACCTCTTCCCGACACCCTGTCGGAGGGAGGAACCACCTCCGGGAGCTTCTCCACCACCATGGATGTTTCCCGGATGAACCATGAGTAGTCCACCTTGGACCATGGGTCTATGATCAGTAGCTATGTGATGTTCTCCTCCCCTCTTTGTTCTTCATGGATTCGACCTCGTGAGCTGCCCTACATGATTGAGGCACATATGGAATATTTCTGCTGTTGCTATGCTGAGTTTGCTGGGATCCGATGGATTATGAGATTATGTTCAGATTGTGTTGGAGTAATATATTTGATTCTCCTCTTTTATATTTATGTTCTAAAGTAATTTCTTGCAAGTTCTCCGTTGCTGTTTATTGCTTTGGCCAAGTAGTAGGTAGTGACTCCAAGAGGGAGCGTTATGCATGATTGTGGGTTCATGCCCCCTGATGACTAGCTTGAGTGACAGAAACATGAGTCTAGGGGATGTGTTGTTGCCACAAGGTGGAAAACAACGGTGCTTGTACTTGCGGGTGCAAGGATTGTTTACTTTACGCAAAGTTCTTTAATGCACTTGTCCGTTGCTTTGAGTTTACACTTTGGGTGGGATTCGCAACTTAATACTAGCGAGATCTTCTGGATAGATATCTCAAGGTGGATGATTAGTAGGTAGATGCAGATGGATTTCAGTCTACCTGTCTTGGCGTACCGCCCATGCTTTTGAGCCTCTTCCTTTCTTTATAGCATAATTAGCATTGGTTTGCGCACATAATCCTGTCAATTGCCCAGCTGTAATTTGTTTACCTCGCATGGCTATTTTATCGTCTTTTGGGAAAGAGACATCACTAGTGAACATCATAGGACCCCGGTCCATATTTCCAACACTGTTTACACCCACTATTTATGTACTGCTTTATTTACTTTTCAGTTGCTATCACTATCATTATTGTCCCGTGCGTTTTATCGTTTGTAAACAACAAGGCCGGAGGAATTGACAACTCCTCTGTACTCGTTGGGAAGCAAAGTTATTGGTTGTGTGTGCAGGTCCAGGTGAAGTAAGCAACCATGAGTTGTGAACGGCGCCATTGTTCACTTCACCACCTTCTTGTATCTGTTGAAGTCCTATTGGTTCGGCATTCAACCTTAGCATCTTCACTAAGGAAAACTTGCTGATGTCTACATCTGAACCTTCCACTTTGGGTAACCAACGAGGGGGCGTTAATTCGTACCATCAAAAGAAATTTCTGGCGCCGTTGCCAGGGACTCCGCTCTTCAAGATAGGGGAGTTGCACACTATCTTTTATCTTTGATTTTTAGTCTTGTTAGTTTACCTTTCAGTTTTTTGCTTTAGTGTCTTTTATCAAAAAAAAGTTATCTTGCTTGCTGCTACTATGGGTTCCTCTGAGAACACCAAGTTGTGTGACTTTACTAGTCACAACAACAGTGACTTTATCTGCACTCCTATTGCTACACCTGCTACTTCAGCACCTTCTTATGAGATTAAACCTGCTTTGTTGAACCTTGTTATGAAAGATCAACTCTCCGGTGCTAGAGATGATGCTGCTTTGCACTTAAATAATTTTATTGAGCTTTGTGATATTAAAAAGTACAAAGAAGTAGATGGTGATATTGTTAAGCTTAAGCTTTTTCCTTTCTCCTTGAGAGATGAAGCTAAAATCTGGTTTCAATCCTTGCCTAGGAATAGCATAGATTCTTGGGATAAGTGCAAGGATGCTTTTATTGGGAAGTACTACCCCCTGCTAAGAGTATCCAATTGAGGAGTTTTATTATGAATTTTAAGCAATTGGATAATGAACACGTTGCCCAAAATTGGGAACGCATGAAATCTGTTGTTAAGAATTGCCCTATGCATGGTTTGACTACTTGGATGGTTATCCAAATTTTTTATGCAGGCTTGAACTTTACCTCGTGGAACTTGATAGATTCGGCCGCGGGAGGAACCTTTATGTCAACTACACTTGGTGCTGCCACAAAACTTCTCTATGAGATGATGACCAACTATTCCCAATGGAACACCGAAAGAGCTCCAACAGGTAGGAAGGTAAACTCTGTCGAGGAGATCTCCTCCCTAAATGAAAAAGTTGACTTGATTATGTATCTACTTACCAAGCAATCTCCTATTGATCCTCATGACGTACCTTTAAATTATTTGATTGCTCAAGATCAAGTAGATGTGAACTTTATCTCTAGAAAAAACTTCAATAACAATGATTATAGGAGTAACTTTGGTAGCAATCCTAGACCGTTCCCCTCCAACAACTATGGGAACAACAACACTTATCCTAGCACCAAAAACTCCACTTCTGAATTAGAGAGTATGCTTAAAGACTTTATCACTATCCAAAAAGCCTTCAACAAGAGTGTAGAGGAAAAAATTAGACAAATTAGATAACCTCTCGTCGAAGGTAGACAATTTATCCCATGAAGTAGAATTGCTTAAAATTAGAACTTCTCCTCTTGAGGAGAGGAAGGTCACTCCTATGAATGCCATCCAAGTGCAAATTAATGAAAACATTAGGATGATGGCTAAACTTAAGGAGAGATGGGCTAGAGAAAAGGAGGAAGAAGATAGAATTAAGAGCCTTCCTACACACCATACTGTTGCTACTATCCAAGTGGTTGAGGATATCCAAACTCTTAGCCCCAATGCACCCCTGGTCCCATAGGACCTATTAATGGTGATGCTATGACCTCAACTGTAGAAGAAGAAATTCCTATGACTATAAAAGCTACAAAACAAGTGAGCCTAAAGGACACCACTACTACTTGACTTGATAGTAGTGACCTTGATTTTGATAATTGCACCCTTTCTGAAGTTATTCGTTTCCTTCACAAGATGTCTAGAGACCCCCACACTAGCACACTTAATCTTGCCTTCACGGAGCATATCACTAATGCTCTCATTAAATCTAGGGAGGAGAAGCTTAGGGTAGAAGCCTCCATACCTAGAAAGCTAGAAGATGGTTGGGATCCTATGATTAAAATTAAGTTGAATAACTTTTCTTGCTATGCTTTATGTTATGTTGGAGCTAGTACCTCCGTTATGCCCAAAAGAATGTATGATATATTTGAATTGAAACCTTTTGATCCTTGTTCATTTGGTGTTCGTCTTGTCGATTCTTCCGTAAGGAAACCTTTGGGGAAGATCGATGATGTTCTTATCATTGTCAATGACAATTATGTTCCCGTTGATTTTACTATAATGGACATTGAATGTGAACCTTCTTGTCCAATTATTTTGGGACGCCCTTTTCTTCGCACCGTGGGTGCTATTATTGATATGAAAGAAGGGATTATAAAATTACAATTCCCTCTAAAGAAAGGGATGGAACACTTCCCTAGGAAAAAGATTAAGTTTCCTTTTGAGTCCGTCACACGGGCTAGTTATTTTCTTGAAAAGACTTGATCTATTTGCATTAAGCCTAGCTAATGGCTTTAAAGAAGCGCTTTCGGGAGGCAGTCCGCAACGAATTTAGGATTTCCTTTTGTTTTTCTTCTGTTTTTAGTGGTCTTGATGATTGTTACTACTGTAGAAACATCATTGTATCTTTACTTTTCAAGCTTTGTGCCATTTATAGCCTGATATGACAAGGGAAGTGAAAGTTGTGACATGCTGTCCAGAAAACAGATTATGTCCTCGTGACTAGAAAAATCACAGAAAAATCCCAGTTCATCTTTTTGAGCTGAAATTTTTACACAGAGTGATCTATACAATTACTGAACTTTCGTATGTTCTGAGTTTTTTTATTTGAGTTGCAGAAATATCCCTAAAAAATTATTTACTACCTGCTGGTCTGTTTTTCACAGATTATGTCCTGTTTTGCCTTTTCTTCGTTTTGCAAATCTTAAGCTTGCTTTTTATTTGCAATTTTTTTTTGGCAATCTTGATAAACAGTATCTCTTCAAGAATATCTTTATTTCCAGTAGAGAGAAAATTATTTTATTATGGGTACTAACCTCGCTAATCAGATTATGATGAGTTATGTATGAAGGGAGTTTTCAAGTGTGCGAGGGAAGATGATGAAAGAAGATTCAAGAGTGTCAAGCGCTCAAGCTTGGGGATGCCCCCATGCATCCCCAAGAAATATTCAAGGAGACTCAAGCATCTAAGCTTGGGGATGCCCCCGTGCATCCCCTTCTCCATCGACAATTATCAGTTCGTCTCTCGTTTCACTATATTTTTATCACTTCATGTGTTATGTGCTATGCTTGGAGCGTCTCGCTCTTAGGTTTTATTTAGCTTTGCTTGCTGTTCATAAAAAGTTAGAACCCATCTTTCTTTGTGTGGGAGAGAAACACGCTCCACTTCCAAAATCTAGAACATAACATAGGACTTTTCATGCTTATCTTTGTTGTGTGTGTTCTTTATCTTTTTCATAGCTACTGTCATGTTTTGCTCTTAGTTTTCATGCTTATCTTTTCAAATAGCTTTTGTTTAGTTTGTTGCTGGAACTCTCTTGAGTTTTCATGTTTATCTTGTTTAGAGAGTTTGCCAGTTGCACTGAGTTTTGTGACTTGACTTGGAGTAGGTAATTGAGGTTGCTATTCTTTCGTAGTAGTAACTTGCAATAGTTTTGAGGTATTGTTTTGAGTAATGTTTGGACTTTTGGTGTCAAGAGCTTTAGCCTATTAGTGATAGATGTCATATTTTGGGCAATCCTTGTTTATTTTCAAAACTTACAAAATTAGTTAAGAACTTTAGCTACTAGATGGATCACTACTCTTCTGAGGGGTCGAATATTAGAGTACACTCACACACCATGAGTCGAGGATGCGCAAGGATAACCAAACCCCCATACACTCCTCCTCGGGTTACTTGTCTCTTTTTGAAACCTCCTTATTAGATTGAGAGTTACCGATAATAAGTGTATGAGTTCTTCGGACTAATGTGAGTATTCGAAAGTTGACACTTCCACCTTCCCATATTTTTCTTGCCTCTCCTGTGCCGTGCATTGCCTTCTTCTCACTCCGACAGTTGGCGTCCACCTTCACCGGTACATCCAAACCCTTGGCACGATACGCTCTGTCATCATAAGCCTCCTTATATCCTTCCTCAAAACAGCCACCATACCTACCTACCAAGGAATTTCCATAGCCTTTCCGAGGTATATTGCCATGCAACATCCATCTTCTCATGACTTGATCTTCATGTTATACATGCTACTTGCTTGATCGATGAGCCGCATGCTAGTTGGGCCTTGCCCTAATCATTGCTACATGACGCGCAAGTATCATTGCATATCCTACTACCCTGGCAGAGGCATACATTTGCATACATTATGATAGTTACATCTTCTTTATGATTTGAGTACTTTTGTAAACTGTGAAAGATCTTATATACTTCTTGTAATATATAGAGTGTTTCCCCTAAAGTGAGGACAATATCTCAAAGTGGACAACTTAAAAGATCCCAAAGAGGACAAATTAAAAGATCCCAAAGAGGACAAATGAGAGAAATAGAAAGAGCCATTGAGGCCACCAAAAAAATACAAAAATATAGAAAAAAGAGAAAAAAAAAATAAAAAGAGAGAAGGGGGCACACTACTATTCCTTTTGAGAGATCCACACTCGTACTCCCTCTTATATCTTGTACTCCATAGAGATTATCATTTATGCATATAGCTATGTGGGGACCTTCACACTATAGAACTTGGCTTGTATATTCCAATGATGAGCCTCCTCAAATGAGCTCTTGGTATTCTTGAGAAAGCAAGTTGGATGCACACCCACTAGTTCCATTGGAGAGCTTACCTTAGCTCATATGTGCATCCATTGCATGGAAATCCCTACTCCTCACATCATATCTAACATTTGGCTTTCTCTCACCTATGATTGTCCTCATTGATGTGAGAATTTCACACCTGTTTGTCTTCCTCCTCCACCATATTCTCTCTTTGCCATCCTAAGTGTCAACTTTCTTGCTTACGCTCATCCATTGCAGAGTGCTCAAAATGTCGAAAAGGAGTGGATCATTTAGACTTGTACCTGGCTAGTGTTCTGGGGATGAGTCAAGATAAGATTCCAAAGAAGACCAAGTGTGAAACTTTAGTAGATTGAGTTATCAACACAAAAATACTTTTTCTCTCATATATCCCTATCCCCTTTCTTGCGCGCAAACACCATTTGGAGACATTCGAGTCACGGGCAGTGAGAGCTCTTGCACCTTTATTGCTTATTTCAATGCTAAATATAGACGCTTTCATGTTATGCCTTGAATTGAATTACATGCCTTGATTGCTTTACTTAAAAGTTCCTTTATGGTTGTTAGCATGTCACCACATAAATTATGCTTTTATCATTTACCTACTCGAGGACGAGCAGGAATTAAGCTTGGGGATGTTGATACGTCCAAAACGTATCTATAATTTCTTCTTGCTCCATGCCTCTTTTGTGTGATATTGCTATGATATTGATGAACTTCCATACACTTTTGATCATAT
Organism: Bromus sterilis; assembly: GCA_950022295.1. NCBI lineage: Eukaryota > Viridiplantae > Streptophyta > Magnoliopsida > Poales > Poaceae > Bromus > Bromus sterilis. The sequence goes on along the minus strand of OX465599.1, from coordinate 236,919,802 downwards.
TTGGACTAACCTATTCACTCAGTGCACCCCAGTGCCAGTTCATGTTTTCTGCTGTTTTCCTATTTCAGGTTTCCCCCATATTAAACGTGCTCCAAAAATTCGAGAAAATCCAATAATAAATCAGGATAGAAGAAGATTTGGGAATCACCGAGGGGGGGGGGCAGATGGGACCCACCAGGGCCCCAGGCGCCCTCCCGGCGCGACCTAGGGTGGGGCCGCGCCAGGGGGCTTCCTGTACCCCTGGCGCCCCCCTGGCTGCCCCCCTTTGCCTATTTATTCCTCGTGACGAGAAACCCCCGTGATGGGAACCCTTTTTTGCGATCTCTACTCTGTTCCACCGCCGCCGCGCTTCCAAGATCGGGAGCACCAGAAGACCTCATCCCGGCACCCTGCCGGAGGGAGGAACCACCTCCGGGAGCTTCTCCACCACCATGGATGCTTCCCGGATGAACCGTGAGTAGTCCACCTTGGACCATGGGTCTATGATCAGTAGCTATGTGATGTTCTCCTCCCCTCTTTGTTCTTCATGGATTATACCTCGTGAGCTGCCCTACATGATCGAGGCACATATGTAATATTTCTGCTGTTGCTATGCTGAGTTTGCTGGGATCCGATGGATTATGAGATTATGTTCAGATTGTGTTTGAGTAATATATTTGATTCTCCTCTTTTATATTTATGTTCTAAAGTAATTATTGCATGTTCTCTGTTGTTGTTTATTGCTTTGGCTAAGTAGTAGGTAGTGACTCCAAGAGGGAGCGTTATGCATGATTGTGGGATCATGCCCCTCGATAACTAGCTTGAGTGACAGAAACATGAGTCTAGGGGATGAGTTGTTGCCACAAGGGGGAAAACAACGGTGCTTGTACTTGCGGGTGCAAGGATTGTTTACTTTACGCAAAGTTCTTGAATGCAGTTGTCCGTTGCTTTGAGTTTACACTTTGGGTGGGATTCACAACTTAATACCAGCGAGATGTTCTGGATAGATATATCAAGGTGGATGATTAGTAGGCAGATGCAGATGGGTTTCGGTCTACTTGTCTTGGCGTACCGCCCATGCTTTTGAGCCTCTTCCTTTCTTTATAGGATAATTAGCATTGGTTTGCGCCTATAATCTTGTCAATTGCCCAGCTGTAATTTTTTTACCTCGCATGGCTATTTTATCGTCTTTTGGGAGAGAGACATCACTAGTGAACATCATAGGACCCCGGTCCATATTTCCAACATTGTTTACACCAACTATTTATCTACTGGTTTATTTACTTTTCAGTTGCTATCACCATCATTATTATCCCGTGCGTCTTATCCTTTGTAAATAAATAGGCCAGAGGAATTTACAACTCTGTACTCGTTGGGAAGCAAAGTTATTTGTTGGGTGTGCAGGTCCAGGTGAAGTAAGCAACCTTGAGTTGTGAACGGCGCCATTGTTCACTTCACCACCTTCTTGTATCTTTTGAAGTCCTATTGGTTCGACATTCAACCTTAGCATCTTCGCTAAGGGAAACTTGGTTCTGTCTACATCTCAACCTTCCACTTTGGGTAACCAACGAGGGGGCGTTAATTCGTACCATCACGGAGGCACTAGCTCCAACATCACATAAAGCAAATTGAGAAAAAAATGTTCATTTTGATCTTGACTATAGGATCCCAACCATCTTCTAGTTTTCTAGGAATAGAAACCTCTAATTTAAGCTTATACTCCCTAGCTTTGATAAGAGCATTGGTAATATGCTCGGTGAAGGCAATGTTGAGTGAACTAGTGTGGGGGTCTTTATCCATTCTTTGCAAAAATGTGATCACTTCAAAAAGACTACAATTATCAAAATCAAATTCACTACCATTAATTAAAGTGGTGGTGATGTCATCTAAGCTCATTCTCTTGGTAGTATCTAAGTTCATGGGACCTTCTTGTCCTAAAGTTGAGTTATTAACATCACCATTGATAGGTCCATTAGGTGGACTAGGGATGTGATGGGTGCTAAAGGTTTTGAGATCCTCAACAACATGTAAAATAGGAAGGCTCTTAATTCTATTTTTCTGTTCTTTTTCTCTAGCCCACCTATCTTTAAGTTTGGCTGGCATTCTAAAATTCTCATTAATTTGCACTTGAATAGCATTCATAGGTGTAGTTTTCCTCTCAAGGGGAGAAGTTCTAATTTTAAGCATCTCTACATCATGAGCTATGTTGTCTACCTTGAAAGAGAGGCAATCTAATTTGTATATATGCTCTTCTACACTCTTGTCGAAGGCTTTTTGAGAAGTAATAAAGTCCTTAAGCATGCTCTCTAATTCAAAAGTGGAGTTTTTGGTGCTAGGATAAGTTTTGTTGTTCCCATAGTTGTTGGATGGGAACAGTATAGGATTGCAACCAAAGTTACTCCTATAAGCATTATTGTTGAAGTTTTTCCTAGAAATAAAGTAAACATCTACTTGTTCTTGTGAAACGAAAGAATTTAAAGGAACATCATGAGGTGTTGGTTATGTGCCCTAGAGGAAAATTAATAAAGATATTTGTCACATATTCGTTTTGTTCATAATAGGTTTTATACTATTCTATAACTGTATTACTTGGAAATACTAATACACGTGTGGTATAAAACACAAGTTCGTAGTTTAACTCGGGTAAACTATCTCATTGGGCAATTGATTGATCAAGCTTTCCTGATCATGGCGACACTTAAGTCCATTGACAATGAGGTCATATCATTGGGAGAATGATGTGATGGACACACACCCACCTAAGGCATTGTAATGTGATCGAGTCACATAGTTCAGCTGCGATGACTTTGTAACGTATGGCTTAGTCCTTCGACTAATGATCATACGTAATTGTCATCTATGAGGAGACTTTGATTTGTATCCCACCGCCTGACTGAAATATGCTAGCTATAACGGTGCACTTTGGGTATTCCGAAATAGATGGTTGATGAGTATGTTAATAGATCAGAGCGGGATTTGTCAGTCCAAGTGACGGACAGGTACTCTGGGCCCACTCGGTGATATTGCATTAATAACTTGCAAGCAAGTGACTAGGTCACAGGAGATGTAAGAGGTACGGACGAGTAAACTTGTTTGTTGTGAACGAGATGTGAACCTGGTATGTTGGATACCGACGATCAAACCTCAGACAAACAAAGTACCGCAGCACAAAGGGATTACGTCGTATCATTAACGGTTTCCAAAAGCGATTGAAGTTCATTCGATGGAAGCGCATGGGATGTCAAGGATTGTAACCAGGTCCAACTGACTAGTCATTGGTCCATGAGAGTGTCTCGATCATGTCTGATGTTTCCCTAAACGTTAGGGTGTTACACTTAAGGGCAATCGATGCATGGGGATAGATTCGGGATCATCAGTGAAATAGGAGAAATCATCGGAATAGTTCCGGAGGAGAACGGAAGTTGTTCCGCGCATTTTGAAAGGTTCAAAATAAAGATTAATTTTATTTAATAATGTTTTGATATTTAATTATTTGAATTAAATATTAAAATATATTTAAATCAATTTTAGAAATGGAAAAAGGATTAATGGGCCATATGGGCCCATTAGGGGAAGAGGGGGTTTCCCCCCTTGGGCTTTGCGCCAAGGGGTGGGGCCCATCCCCCCCTTGGCCGGTGCACTCCCCCCCTTGGGATTTTAGTCCCACCTCGGGGAGGGGAGGAGGATGGAACCCCCCTTGGCCTATATATGGAGGGGTACACCCCCTGTTTCCAACACAACACAATCTCTCTCCCTCTCTTTCTCCTACCTAGTGAGTGGACTCCCCTTGTTTGGAGGCTACAGCTAGTTTGGAGTTCTCCACCATAGCAGGCCGTCGCTCTGCCGGAGTCGAGATCCGAATTTGTCTTTCTTTTGCTGCTCGCCTGGTTCGGGGCCCGGAGGGAACATCGATTGTACCGTACGTGTGTAATCTCTTCGAGACACTACACCTATGGTGCTACTTCATCGCTGGAGGTCAACCGAGAGTCTCCATTGCCGGTGGTCTTCTACACGACAGGAGGTCGTAGTTCTGAGTCTACGCCAGCCACGTTCGCAAGAACGTTTCCCTCTTTCTGTCTTCAAAGGTATGAACTCCGATTCCCTCCGTTACTTTACATCGCCATAGCATAGATCTTAGGTTCAGGTATTGTAGGTATGAAAAATTTGTGTTTTCTGCCCCGTATCCCAACAGTGGTATCATGAGCTAGCTATGCGTAGATGTATTGTACGGGTAGAACACATCAAGGATGTGGGTATCGAATCTTCATTCATTACCCTCCCACGTGTACTCATTGAGCGTTGCGGCAATATCTGATGAAGCGGCCCCCTACCTACCTTACGCATTTACGCGAGACTGGTTCCACGCTTGACATATGGCTTGTACCATATAAGTAGTTGGGGGTGTTGTCTCTCTACATTAGCTATGCGAAGATGTTTGCAACGGAGGGCCCCGTCAGGGGTGTAATAGAGACGATTGGGGATCGGTGTTGGTTACCCAAAGTGGAAGGTTGAGATGTAGACAACAACAAATTTCCCTCGGTGAAGATACCAAGGTTTTTCTCCAGTAGGACTCCGACAATGAAAGGAAGGTGACAACGGCGCCAACAATTAGGCGGTTGACATGGACCTGCACATACAACAGATAACTTTGCTCCCAACGAGTACAGAGAGGTTGTCAATCCCTCCGGCCTTGTTGTTTACAAAGGATCAAACGCACGGGATAATAATGATAGCGATAGCAACAGAAGAGGAAATAAAGCAGAAAATAAATAGCGGGTGAAAACAGTGGTGGAAATATGGACCGGGGTCCCATGATGTTCACTAGTGATGTTTCTATCACAAAAGACGATAAATTAGCCATGCAAGGAAAACAAATTACAGCTGGGCAATAGACAGGATTATGTGCGCAAACCAATGCTAACTATGCTACAAAGAAAGGAAGAGGCTCAAAAGCTTGGGCGGTACGCCAAGACAAGTAGAATGAAATCCATCTGCATCTACCTACTAATCATCCACCTTGAGATATCTATCCAGAACATCTTGCTGGTATTAAGTTGCGAATCCCAACTAAAGTGTAAACTCAAAGGAACAAACAACCGCATTAAAGAACTTTGCGTAAAGTAAACAATCCTTGCACCCGCAAGTACATGCACCGTTGTTTTCTCCCTTGTGGCAACAACACATCCCCTAGACTCATGTTTCTGTCACTCAAGCTAGTCATCAGGGGACATGAACCCACAATCATGCATAACGCTCCCTCTTGGAGTTACTACCTACTACTTTGCCAAAGCAATAAACAGCAACGGAGAACATGCAAGAATTACTCAAGAACATAATTATAAAAGAGGAGAATCAAATATATTACTCAAACACAATCTAAACATAGTCTCATAATCCATCAGATCCCTGCAAACTCAGCATAGCAACATCAGAAAGATTACATATGTGCCTCGATCATGTAGGGCATCTCACGAGGTCTAAACCATGAAGAACAAAGATGGGAGGAGAACATCACATAGCTACTGATCATGGACCCATGGTCCAAGGTGGACTACTCACAGTTCATCCGGGAAGCATCCATGGTGGTGGAGAAGCTCCTGGAGGTGGTTCCTCCCTCCGGTAGGGTGCCGGGAAGAGGGCTCCTGGTGTTCCCGATCTTGGAAGCGCTAGTGCGGCGGAACAGAGGAGAGATCGCGAAAAAGGGTTCTGTCCTCGAGGGTTTTGAGACGAGATATATATATATATAGGCCTAGGGGGTGGCCGCGCCAGGTGGCCGCCTGGGCCACCCCTGGCTCCCCTCTGGCCCCAGTTAGGCTCTTCCCGAAGCTTCATGTATGCTGATTTTTCCTATATTTTTCCCAGAATTTTGATGGCACTTTAAGTAATGGGAAAACCTGAAATACAAAAACAGAAGAAAACAAGAACTGGCACTGGGGTGCACTGAGTTAATAGGTTAGTCCAAATATGATCAAGAGTGTATGGAAGTGCATCAATATCATAGCAATATCACACAAAAGATACATGCAACAAGCAGAAATTATAGATACGTTTTGGACGTATCAACATCCCCAAGCTTAATTCCTGCTCGTCCTCCAGTAGGTAAATGATAAAAAGCATAATTTCTGTGGTGACATGCTACCAACCTTATAAGAACTCTTAAGTAAAGAAATCAAGGCATGTAATTCAATTCAAGTCATAACAGGCAAGAGTCTATATTAGCATTGAAACAAGTAACATAAGAACATAAAGGTGCAAGAGCTCTCGCTGTCCGTGACTCGAATGTCTCCAAATGGTGTTTGCGTGCAAGGAAGGGGATAGGGATATACGAGAGAGTAAAACATAGTTTTTATTGTTGAGAACTTAATCTACTAAAGTTTCACACTTTGTCTTCTTTGGAATCTTATCTTGACTCATCCCCAGACCACTAGCCAGGTACAAGTCAAAATGATCCAATCCCTTTCAATATTTTGAGCACTCATGCAATGGAAGATCATAAGCAAGAAAGTTGAAACTTAGTATGGCAAAGAGAGAAAAATGACGGGGGAGGAAGACAAAAAAGGTGTGAAAAGCTCACATCAATGAGGACAATCATAGGCGAGAGAAAGACAAATGATAAATATGTGTGAGGAGTAGGGATTGTCACGCAACGGATGCACATATGAGCTAAGGTAAGATCTCTAATGGAACTAGTGGGGGTGCATCCAACTTGCTTGCTCAAGAAGACCTAGAGCTCATTTGAGGAGGCTCATCATTGGAATATACAAGCCAAGTTCTATAGTGTGAAGGTCCCCACATAGCTATATGCATGAATGATAATCTCTATGGAGTACAAGATATAAGATGGAGTACGAGTGTGGATCTCTCAAAAGGAATAGTAGTGTGCCCCCTTCTCTCTTATTATTTCTTTTTCTCTTTTTTCTATTTTTTTGTATTTTTTGGTGGCCTCAATGGCTCTTTCTATTTGACTCTCATTTTTCCTCTTTGGGATCTTTTGATTTTGTCCTCTTTGGGATCTTTTCCTCACTTTAGGGGCAACACTCTATATATTACAAGAAGTATAGAAGATCTTTCGCACTTTACAAAAGTACTCAACATAAAGAAAATGAAACTATCATGAAGTATGCAAATGTATGCCTCTACCAATGTAGTAGGATATGCAATGATACTAGCGCGTCATGTAGCAATGATTAGGGCAAGGCCCAACTAGCATGCGGCTCATCGATCAAGCAAAAGAATGTATGACATGAAGATAAAGTCATGAGAAGGTGGATGTTGCATGGCAATGTATCTCAGAAAGGCTATGGAAATGCCTTGATAGGTAGGTATGGTGGCTGTTTTGAGGAAGGATATAATGAGGCTTATGATGACAGAGTGTATCGTGCCAAGGATTTGGATGCACCAGCGAAGTATGCGCCAACTCTCGAGGTGAGAAAGGGCAATGCACGGTACCTAAGAGGCTAGAAAAATATGGCTAGGTGAAAGTGTCAAATTTCGACTACTCACATTAGTCCAAAGAACTCATGCACTTTTTATCGGCAACTCTCAATCTAATTAGGAGGTTCTCAAAGAGACAAGTACCCCGAGGAGGAGTGTATGGGGGTTTGGTTATCCTTGCGCATCCTCGACTCATGGTACGTGAGTGTACACTAATATTCGATCCCTCCAAAGATTAGTGATCTATCTAGTAGCTAAAGTTCTCAACTAATTTTGTAGGTTTTTCGAAAATAAACACGGATTGCCCAAAATACGACATCTATTACTAATAGGATAAAGCTCTTGACACCAAAAGTTCAAACATTACGCATGGCAATACCTCAAAACTATTGAAAGTTACTACTACAATTGAATAGGAACCTCAATTACCTACTTCAAGTCAAGACACATAACTCAGTGCAACAGGGAAACTCTCTAAACAAGATAAACATGAAAACTCAAGAGAGTTCCAGCAACAAACTAAACAAAAGCTCTTAAAAAGATAAGCATGAAAACTAAGAGCTAAACATGACAGCAGGTACAAAAAATATAAAGAACACACACAGCAAAGATAAGCATGAAAATCCTATGTTGTGTTCTAGGGTGAAGTGGAGTGTGTTTCTCTCCCACACAAAGAAATCTGGGTTCTAACTTGTTATGAACAACAAGCAAAGCTAAAGAAAACTAAAAAGGAAATAAAGAGCAAGACGCTCCAAGCATAGCTCATAACGCATGAAGTGATAAAAATATAGTGGAACGAAAGACAAACTGATAATTGTTGATGGAGAAGGGGATGCATGGGGGCATCCCCAAGCTTAGATGCTTGAGTATTCTTGAATATTTAGTGGGGGTGCACAGGGGCATCCCCAAGCTTGAGAGTTTGACCCTCCTGAATCTTCTTTTATCATCTTCCCTCGCAATCAAATATATTACTCAAACACAATCTGAACATAGTCTCATAATCCATCAGATCCCATCAAACTCAACATAGCAACAAAAAAAAGATTACATATGTGCCTCGATCATGTAGGGCAGCTCACGAGGTCTAAACCATGAAGAACAAAGAGGGGAGGAGAACATCACATAGCTACTGATCATGGACCCATGGTCAAGGTGGACTACACAGGGTTCATCCGGGAAGCATCCATGGTGGTGGAGAAGCTCCCGGAGGTGGTTCCTCCCTCCGGCAGGGTGCCGGGAAGAGGGCTCCCGGTGCTCCCGATCTTGGAAGCGCTGCGGCGGCGGAACAGAGGAGAGATCGCGAAAAAGGGTTATGTCCTCGAGGATTTCGGGATGATAGAGATATATAGGCGAAGGGGGGCAGCCAGAGGTGGACCAGGGGCCCCAGGCGCCCCCATGGCGCGGCCTAGGGGGTGGCCGCGCCAGGTGGCCCCCTGGGCCACCCCTGGCTCCCCTCTGGCCCCACTTGGTCTCTTCCTGAAGCTTCCTGTACGCTGATTTTTCCTATATTTTTCCCGGAATTTTGATGGCACTTTAAGTAATGGGAAAACCTGAAATACAAAAATAGCAGAAAACAGGAACTGGCACTGGGGTGCACTGAGTTAATAGGTTAGTCCAAATATGATCAAAAGTGTATGGAAGTGCATCAATATCATAGCACTATCACACAAAAGATTCATGGAGCTAGCAGAAATTATAGATATGTTTTGGACGTATCAATGCGTTAGAAACTGCCGCTTACGTTCTTAATAGGGCACCATCAAAATCCGTGAAGACAACACCATTTGAGGAATGGCATGACACGAAACCAAAGTTGTCTCGCCTGAAGATTTGGGGTTGTGAGGTGTATGTTAGGAAACTACAGCCTGACAAACTCGAATCAAAGGCGGATAAGAGCATCTTTGTAGGCTATCCAAAGGAAACTTGTGGATACACCTTCTACAATCAGTATGAAGGCAAAACGTTTGTCGCTAAGACTGGACACTTTCTCGAGAAAGACTTTCTCTTGAAAGAATTGAGTGGGAGGAAAATAGACCTCGGTGAAGTGACTGACCAATCACTCCAAATGGAAGAACTGGCATCAGAAGTTGTTCTGGAACCATCTTCCACAGTGGGATCTGAAGAGAATGGCCATGACGACATTCATAACGATCATGACATACATGATGATCATGATGAGAATGAAGAGGAATTTATTTTTCCACCTAGGTCATCAAGAGTCCGTCAAGCTACTGAGTTTTACGGACAACTTGTGAATGCAATCTCGGCTATCGAGTCAGATGAACCTACGAGTTACAAAGAAGCAATGGAGGGACCCCGAGTCCGAGAAATGGCTAGAAGCCATGAAATCCGAAATAGACTCCATGGACACCAACAAAGTTTGGACTTTGGCGGATATTCCCGAGGACCGCAAGGCCGTCGAGAATAAGTGGATATTCAAGAAAAATATTGACGCAGACGGAAATGTATCTGTCTACAAAGCTCGACTTGTCGCGAAGGGGTTCCGGCAAATTCAAGGAGTTGACTACGAGGAGACGTTCTCTCCTGTAGTGTCGGGACCCGGGGTTAGCGTATGTAATTCCGGTCACAATGCAATCACATGGAGAGCCGAGAGCCGTATCCACTTGTCTAAACAGACAAGGCCAAGCACAGATCCCTCTCGGTAAGCATCGAACGTGAGGGGCATCCCATCCAGGCCGGATGATCAACTGAGATGGGTCCTCATCGTCCGCTCACAAGTCTAAATGCTTATGGGTGGTGAATCCCATACTCATAGACAAGTCGCCTCAACCATGTTATCGATTGAATCATAACCATTACATAGACTTACTCCAGCCCGATCACTTAGTCGGGGTCTAGGGCGGGCTCGATCATACAACAAAGTGTGCACGTGACAGAGTCACGAGCAATCGCATCGCGATGCCCCAAGCTCCGCACATCTAAGGGCCACTTGGTGTATAAAAGACCGCCAGCCAGATCACAACTAAGGTCACGAAAACCCATACTAAGACATGCATGTTATAATCATACACGCAGCACACATGTCTAGTATAAACAGATGGTAATCACAACATGAACTCTACAAACTCAGTCTTTATAACTTCTGCTAAACAGAGCAGACATAGTAGTTGTATTACAAGCATAGATCACATGGATGTGATCCAACATTACATCAAGCATCAACGGAAGCAAATTATGTCTTAGTAAAGACAAGGTTAACAAATGGATTAAGAAGCCTGAAAGAAAATACAACGACCCTCCAAAGGGCACAGGCTGCTGTTTGGAACTATACGACCTGGTCCACGTCAAGCTCGAGGTAGAGGCCACCATCAGGGTCAGTGGTCTCGTCTCTAAAACATAGAATAAGCAACCGTGAGTACAAAGTCGTACTCAGCAAGACTTACATAGGAACTATACTACTCATGCACATGTATCAAGGCAAAAGGGAGGTGGGGTTTCACTTGAAGAAGTGCCAGCTTTGACTTGGCTAGTCCTGTACTACGAATACCAGAATGAGGTAAGGAGCGTACACGAGTCCAAGTAACAATTCTCCTACCAATACACCACTATGGATACTTCCTCGACTTCCCCACGAGGAAGCACGCCACAGAACTCACGCTTATCTTGGCAAGTTTTCAGAGTAACCATTGAAGTTGTCTATGATCAAGTAAAGGTCTCCAAGTAGTCCATAACTGCGGACACGGCTATTCGAATAGTTCATTAACCCTGCAGGGGTGTACTTCTACACACATGCCTCGTCAGTTACCTCCTGGGGATGGACCCTTCAAGTGAGTACCGGCGAGGATGCTGCCACGACACTTCACTCATGACACCATCTCTAGTCCTAGGGAGTCGCCTATTTGAGTTGGGACCATAATCGGAATCCAGCCGATTTTTACGATGCAGACTCGAACGTTGTGTGACCGTCATCAAGCTCAACTCGATCATGATCACTTGATTCAACGTGCCCACAAACTACGCCAACCACTTACCTTGGTTCCACCTGCTTGAGATCGTTAAAGGGCGAACTACTTGCGACTCCTGGACAGGTTCGGGGTGAGGTACTAGGCCGAGAGGGGTCAGTGAGCCCAATGTGTGGTCGTACTCTTAGTCTTGGATAACAACACAAGAACTTGGGCATTAAGGCAGTGTTCAACGAGACAACCCACTGTGTACTCCTACACAGCCTCTCATCGTTCACCTTTGTTTAGGGTAGATTCACCAACACGTTACCACCATCATTCACATGATCACTACCATCCCGACTCACAACAAAGTAGCCTCAGGTAGCAACTCTAAGCAATGCAATAAGCTGTAATAGTTGCAGGGGCCACAAGATATAAACCAACTCCTACATCTGCTAGGATTGTGGTTTGCTTACTACTGTGACAAAATGATAGGTCATGCAAAGGAATAGGTTCAACTAGCGGTAGAACGGATCATGGTGACATTCTAAACATGCATAAGCGAGAAAGAGAGGGAACTGGGATTTTATCGACATGATCAAAGAGGGGGTGCTTGCCTTGCTGACGATCACGATGTAACACTCTTCTGACGTGAGGTTGAACTCGTCTCCGAGATCAACTCTACCGAGAAGATGCAATCACCGAAGCACTGGAAGTAAAGCAGAATCAAGATAATACAATGCACATTCAATATGCAAAACAAAGCATGGCAAGGTGCTGATGTGACCTATGTTTAAATTGCAACATGTTAATGGAAGTTGATTTGAAAAGTGAATTCAAAATCAAACTCCAAATGTATTCAAATTGGTCCAAGTTGCATTTGCTAAAGTTTGTTCATTGTAAACCATGTGATCATGTATGTGAAATGCTTCTGAAGTGTAGGTGATCATATTAGCATTTCTTTGGTTGAAGTTGGAATGGCTTTAGTGATTTATTTGAATTATATCAAATAATCCATATAGCAAAATTCTACTGGTTACTCAATATAACTAATTCAAACATGATTGAAAGTTGCATATTTGGATAGAGAATTTTATTCTGATCAATTTTCATATATTACACTTTGCATTTGGAGTTACGGTTTAAAAGTTATTCAAATTCAAAGTTTTGAATATTTTTTGGAATTTCTGGATTAAATTAAATGATTTTGTTTTTACTGCGTCAGCACTGCATCATGCTGACGTCAGTGGCGTTGACTGGTCCAGCTGACCAGGGGGGCCCGGCTGTCAGTAGCTGGGGGGTTAAATCCCGGTTTAAAACTAAACCGGCTGGTTTAATTAGCCGCTAGGGCTCGCATGTCAGTGAGAGAGAGAGATTAGGGGGGGTTAGGCCTAACAGGCCGGCGGCTTGTCGCCGGTGGCTTGGGCCACGACGGCGCTCGCCGGGATCCCGTTGCAGGCCACGGGAAGGGCCACGGAGGGCACTGGCGGGTGTCCCGCGCTCATGCGCATCACCCAGTGCACACGGGGGTCTCGGGGGAGGTCCAAGGCGACCACGGCGACGAGCCCGGCGGCGGCCGGAGCTCTGTCCACGACGGAAAGGCGAAACACGACGCGAGAAGGAGCTCGGGGTGGGGTGAAAAGGAGAGGGGCTCACTGCGGTGACGATGGTGAGATCGGGGAGGCCAGGGAGGTGCTGGCGGCGGAGAATTTGTCCATGGCGCCCGACAGGCAGCAGAGGACGCCGGCGAGGATGTCGTCACCTAGGGGCCGTCTCGGCTCGATTCCAGGCGTAGACTGATGAAGAAGACGCCGGGGAAGATGCTGGACACAGCGGCGGAGCTCCTCGATGCCGTTGGCCACACAGGCGCGTCGGCTTGCTCCTGCGGGGTCTCGGGGTTGCGCGATTGGAGAGGAGGAAGACGAACAGAGAGGGGAAAGAAGCTTCAGGAGACTCCAGGAGTCCACGGGAGGGGTTAGGGTCCAGGGGGCCGTGCCACGGCGAAGCAGGAGGTGGCGGCGTGCTGCGGCATGCACGCCACGCAGAGGCGTGCTCTGCTGGCCAAGGGAAGAAGACGCCCCTGCCCCTGGTGGGCTGGGCCGCCGGCTGGGCCAAGTGGCCAAGGAGGTAAGTGGGCTCTGCCCTTTTCTGTTTTCTCTTTTTAATTCTTTCTGTTATTTTTGTTTTTCCCTAAAAATAATACAAGGGCATTTTATAAAATTCCCCAATTATTTTTATAAAACCTAAGTGACTTAGTACTAGTCAACCCCAAGTTTTGGGAATTTTTGAAATTCAAATAGGCATTTGATTTAATTTCCAAACTACTGTTTGGATTTTTGAAAAATCTATGAGCATGGGATTAATCCCAAATCACTTTTAAAATGATCACACTCATTTTTAGGATTTTTCAACATATCCAAAAGAATTTTGGAAAAAGATTTATTTCTGGCCTTTTTATTTAATTCATTTAGGGCTTTTCTTTTCCCCATTTATTTTTCTCTTGCAAAAAATTTCATGATGCAAAAATGCAAGCTAGGTTAAACAGAAACCTAAATTAGGGTTCTGACATGTAGCGATCATAAAGTCTATTCGGATCCTATTAGCAATAGCTGCATATCATGATTACGAGATATGGAAGATGGACATGAAAACTATGTTCCTTAACGGTAACATTGAGGAAGAGTTATATATGATGCAACCAGAGGGTTTCATTGATCCAAGGAATGCTGGTAAGGTATGCAAGCTTCAACGGTCCATCCATGGGTTGAAGCAAGCGTCTCGGAGCTGGAATCTTCCATTTGATGAGGTCACCAAAGCGTTTGGATTTGTCCAAAACGTCGAAGAGTTCTGCGTCTATAAGAAACTGAGTGGGATCTATGTGGCATTCCTTGTGTTATATGTAGATGACATATTGCTGATAGGGAACGATAGAAAATTCTTAGAAGAAGTGAAGGAATATCTGAATGGACAATTTTCCATGAAGGACCTAGGTGAAGCTGTGTACATATTAGGGATTAAGATCTATAGAGATAGACCTAATCGCCTATTGGCTTTGAGTCAGAGTACTTACATTGATAAGATATTGAAAAGGTTTAGTATGGATAACTCCAAGAGAGGCCTCTTGCCAGTTATAAAAAGTATCAAATTAAGTGTGACTCAGTGCCCAACCATAGCAAAAGAGAAGGAGGAAATGTCCTCAAAGCCCTATGCCTCAGCCATAGGTTCTCTCATGTATGCTATGTTATGTACCCGACCGGATTTAGCGTTGGCTATTAGTATGATTAATCGCTACCAAAGTAATCCGGGAATGGCTCACTGGACCGCAGTAAAGAATATCCTAAAGTACTTGAGAAGAACATAGGATCTCATTCTCGTTTATGGACGAGTTGATGAGGAGCTCACCGTAAAGGGTTACGTTGACGCAAGACTCGGCTCAGACCTAGATGACTCGAAGTCCCAGACGAGATATGTATTCATGTTGAACGGTGGCGCAATTAGCTGGAGGAGCGGCAAACAATCAGTCGTCGCCCAATCTTCAATGGAGTCGGAGTATATTGCCGCTTGCGAAGCGTCAAATGAAGCGATGTGGCTGAAGAAGTTCATGATCGAGCTTGGCGTCTTTTCGAGCTGCACTGACCCCGTGGGAATCTTCTGCGACAACACGCGTGCCATTGCTAACGCGAAGGAGCCAAGAACTCACTCTGCAGCCAAGCACATACTTCGGAAGTTCCATGTGACGCGGGATTACGTCATGGATGGACACACTAGGATTCACAAAATACATACGGAACTGAACGCAGTAGACCCGATGACTAAACCTCTTCCACAAGGCAAGTTTGAGGAACACCGCGAGACTATCGGTGTTAGATACATACCAGATGTATACTAGTGTAATTTGTACTCTAGTGCAAGTGGGAGACTGTTGGATATGTGCCCTAGACGCAAATTAATAAAGATATTTGTCACATATCCGTTTTGTTCATAATAGGTTTTATACTATGCTATAACTATATTACTTGGAAATACTAATACAGGTGTGGTATAAAACACAAGTCCGTAGTTTATTTCGGGTAAACTATCTCATTGGGCAATTGATTGATCAAGCTTTCCTGATCATGGCGACACTTAAGTCCATTGACAATGAGGTCATATCCTTGGGAGAATCATGTGATGGACACACACCCACCTAAAGCATTGTAATGTGATCGAGTCACATAGTTCAGCATTGCGATGTCTTTGTAATGTATGGCTTAGTCCTTCGACTGTAATGATCATACGTAATTGTCATCTATGAGGAGACTTTGATTTTTATCCCACCGCCTGACTGAAATATGCTGGCTATAACGGTGCACTTTGGGTACTCTGAAATAGATGGTTGATGAGTTGTTAATAGATCATAGCGGGAGTTGTCAGTCCAAGTGACAGACAGGTACTCTTGGCCCACTCGGTGATATTGCATCAATAGCTTGCAAGCAAGTGACTAGGTCACAGGAGATGTAATAGGCACGGACGAGTAAACTTGTTTGTTGTGAACGAGATGTGAACCCGGTATGTTGGATACCGATGATCAAACCTCGGACAAACAAAGTACCACAATACAAAGGGATTACGTCGTATCGTTATCGGTTTCCAAAAGTGATTGAAGTTCATTCGATGGAAGCGCAGGGGCTGTCAAGGATTGTAACCAGGTCCAACTGACTAGTCATTGGTCAATAAGAGTGTCTCGATCATGTCCGCTGTTTGCCGGACCGTTAGGGTGTTACACTTAAGGGAAATCGATGATTGGGGATAAATTCGGGATATTCGGTGAAATAGGAGAAATCACCGGAATAGTTTCGGAGGAGAACGGAAGTTGTTCTGGACATTTTTAAAGGTTCAAAATAAAGATTAATTGTATTTAATAATGTTTTATTATTTAATTATCTGAATTAAATATTAAAATATATTTAATCAATTTTAAAAATGGAAAAGGCTTAATGGGCCATATGGGCCAATTAGGGGACGAGGGGGTTTCCCCCCTTGGGCTTGGAGCCAAGGGGTGGGGCCCATCCCCCCTTGGCCAGCGCACTCCCCCCCCTTAGGAGTTTAGTCCCACCTCGGGGAGGGGAGGAGGATGGCACCCCCCCCCCCTTGGACAATATAAGGAGGGGTAGACCCCCCTTTTTCCAACACAACAAAATCTTTGTCCCTCTCCTTCTCCTACCTAGTGAGTGGACTCCCCTTTTTTGGAGGCTACACCTAGTTTGGAGTTCTTCACCATAGCAGGCCGTCGCTCTGCCGGAGTCGTGATCCGAATCCGTCTTTGTTCCGATGCTCGCCTGGTTCGAGGCACGGAGGGAACATCAATTGTACCGTACGTGTATAATCTCTTCGAGGCACTACACCTGTGGTGCTACTTCATCGCTGGAGATCAACCGGGAGTCTCCATCGCCGGTGGTCTTCTACACAATAGGGAGGTCGTAGTTCTGAGTCTACGCCATCCATGTTCACAAGAATGTTTCCCTCTTTCGGTCTTCAAAGGTATGAACTCCGATTCCCTCCATTCCTTTACATCGCCATAGCATAGGTCTTGGGTTCGGGTATCGTAGGTATGAAAAATTTGTGTTTTCTGACCCTTATCCCAACATGAGGATCAATAGGATCTTTCTTAGTAAGGAGAGACATGGTCAAGTCAACCTTTTCATTTAAAGAGCAAATCTCCTCAACGGAGTTTACCCTCCTACCTGTTGGAGATCTTTTGGGGTGCCATTGAGAATAATTTTTCATCATGTCGTCCAATAGCTTCGTGGCAGCACCAAGTATGGTTTACATAAAGGTTCCTCCCATGGCCGAGTCCAACAGATTCTGCGAGGTAAAGTTCAATCCTGCATAGAAAGTCTGGATAACCATCCAAGTAGTCAAACCATGTGTAGGGCAATTCATAACAAGATATTTCACATGTTCCCATGCTTGGACAACGTGTTCATTATCCAGTTTTCTAAAGTTCATAATGTTACTTCTCAAAAGGATAATTTTAGCAGGTGGGTAGTACTTCCCAATAAAAGTATCCTTGCACTTATCCCAAGAATCTATGCTATTCCTAGGCAAAGATTGGAGGCACTCCTTAGCTCTTCCTCTCAAAGAAAAAGGAAAAAGCTTAAGTTTAACAATGTCACCATCTACTTCTTTGTACTTTTTCATGTCACAAAGCTCAACAAAATTATTTAATTGCAAAGCAGCAACATCTCCAACACTGGAAAATTGTTCTTTCATAACAAGATTTAGAAAAGCAGGTTTAATTTCATATGAAGGTACTGAAGTGGCAGGTGGATCAATAGGAGTGCTAATAAAGTCATTGTTGTTGTGACTAGTGAAGTCACACAACTTGGTGTTTTCAGTGGAACCCATAGTAACAACAAGCAAGAGCAAAGTAACTCATTTTTTGTGGTTTTTTGTATAAGACTCTAAAGCAAAAACTAGAAAGTAAACTAACAAGAATAAAAAGCAAAGGTAAAAGATAGTGTGCAACTCCCCTATCTTATAGACTCGAGTCCCCGGCAACGGTGCCAGAAATTTTCTTGATGGCACCAAAGTAATGCTCCTCGTTGGCTACCCCAAGTGGAAGGCTGAGAAGTAGTCCGCAGCAAGTTTCCCTCATCGAAGATACCAAGGTTTAATCGACCAAGAGGACTCCAAGTTCTGCAAGAAGGTGTCAAGAAAACAATGGCGACATTTACAACCTAGAGGTTGCTTACTTGACCTGAACCTGCACACAAAAGCAACTAACTTTGCTCCCAATGAGTTCAGAGAAGTTTGCAATCTCTCCGGACTTGTCATTTACAATAGATCAAATACGAGCAAGAATAATGATTGTGATTGCAACAGAAAGGAAATAAAAGAAGTAAATGTTGGAGGTGTAAACAATGGTGGAAATATGGATGGTGTCCCATGACGTTAACTAGTGATGTCTCTCTCCCAAAAGACGATAAAACAACTATGCTGGGTGAACAAATTACAACTAGGCAATTGACATAACTATAAATGCAACACAATGCTAACTATGCTACAAGAAAGTTAGAGGCTCAATCATATGGGCAGTACGCCAAGACAAGTAGACTGTTTATTAATCAGCATCTACTCACTAAGCATCCACATTGAGATATCTATCTAGAACATCTTGCTGGTATTAAGTTGCAAGCCCCACCCAAAGTGTAAACTCAAAGCAACAGACAACTGCATTAAGAAACTATATGAAAGGTAAACAATCCTTCCAATCGCAGTTTCAAGCATTGTTTTTTTCTCTCTGGTGGCAACAACACATCCCCTAGTCTCATGTTTTTGTCACTCAAGCTAGACATTGGGGGGCATGAACCCACAATCATGCATAACGCTCCCTCTTGGAGTTACAATCTACTACTTAGCCAAAGCAATAAAAAGCAACGAAGAACATGCAAGAATACTCAATAAATAATATATAAAAGGAGAATCAAATATATAACTCATCACAAACTGAACATAATCTCATAATCCATTGGATCCCAGCAAACAGAGCATAGAAACACAGAAACTATTACATAGATGCCTTGATCATGTAGGGCAGCTCACAAGGGCTAAGAATTGAATCACAAGATTGTGGAGAAGACATCACATACCTACTGGTCATGGAACCATGGTCCAAGGTGGACTACTCACGGCACATCCGGGAAGCTCTCATGGTGGTGGAGAAGCTCCCGGAGATCAATCCTCCCTCCAGCATGGTGCCGGGATGGGGTCCTCTGGCGATCCTGATCTCGGGATCGCGGAAGCGGCAGAACAGTGGTGAAAATCGCGTAATGGAGGACCTCTCGAGGGTTTTCGGAACGGGGTCTAAATATAGGCCGAAGGAGGTCACCAAGGGAGGTCCCACCCAGCCAGGTGGGCCCCTGGCGCGGCCTCTCTCCTGGCCGCGCCACCTGGTCTCCTGGGAGGGGTGGGGCCCCTCTGGCCCCCCTTCGGGCTTCTGGAGTCTTCTTCTGCGTTTATTTTTTATATATTTTTATGGAATTTTTCGAGCATTTTAAATATTGGTAAATACCTGTAATGCATGCACAACAACAGACAGAAACTGGCACTTGGGGCACTGAGTTAGTATGTTAGTCCAAGTATGTTGAAAAGATATGAAAGTGTAGCATAACACATAGAAATATCACCCATATAAGAATGGAACAAGCAGAAATTATAGATACGTTTGGGACGTATCACCAGCCCCCATCCAGGTGACCCCACGGCGCGCCTAGGTGGATCGCGCCCTCTAGCCCCCTGGATGGGTGGGTCCACCGCTCTTTCATACATAAGCCTCATTATATCTTCCTCAAAACAGCCACCATATCTACCTATCATGGCATTTTGATAGCTATTCTGAGTTATATTGTCATGCAACATCCATCTTCTCATGACTTGATCTTTCATTGTTATACATGCTTTCACTTGATCGTAGAGTCGAATGATAGTTGGGCCTTGCCCTTTCTCATTGCTAAATGATGCGCTAGTATCATTGCATATCCTACTACATTGGCAGAGGCATAAATTGCATACATCATGATATAGTTTCAGTTTTATTATGAGTACCTTAAATAGTGTGTTGATCTTGTTCATCTTTGTACATATAGAGTGTTGCCCTTAAAGTGAGGAAAAGATCCCAAAAGAGGACACAAATAAAAGATCCCAAAAGAGACACATGAAAAGATCCCAACGAGGAAAAATGAGAGATGAATAGAAAGAGCCAAACATGCCAAAAAAATAAAATAAGAGAAAAAAGAAAATAAAACGAGAGAAGGGGGCAACGCTACTATTCCTTTTAAAATATCCACACTTGTGCTTCAAAGTAGCACTTGTACTTCATGAGAGTTTTCATATCATTCATGCATAACTAAGTGGGGACCTTTACACTATAGAACATGGCTTCTATATTCCAATGATGAGCCTCCTCAAAAGAGCTCTAGGTCTTCTCGATCAAGCAAGTTGGATGCACCCTGATGTTTACGCACGCTTTTATTCTTGTAGACTATGTTGCGCCTCCAAGCGCAGAGGTTTGTAGGACAGCAGCAATTTCCCTCAAGTGGATGACCTAAGGTTTATCGAACTCAGGGAAGTAGAGGTTGAAGATGGTCTCTCTCAAGCAACCCTGCAATTAAGATACAAGAAGTCTCATGTGTCCCCAACACACCTAATACAACTAGGAGTTGTATAGGTGCACTAGTTCGGCGAAGAGATGGTAAAATACAAGTAATAGGTGTGGCAAAGCAAGGTAATATAAATCTGTAATAAAAAGTGCAGCAAGCAAACATGTGACAAAAGTGAACACAAACGGTGTAACAATGGTGGAAACAAGGCCTAGGCTTCATACTTTCACTAGTGGCAACTCCCAACAACACTAACATAGTCTAATCACAGGATATTTCCCATAAAACATGCAATGGAGACGCACTCGGAGGTCATTCCTTTGTGGTCAAGAGAGGATGAGAATTATGTAGGGATACAAAAGCACACTTCAAAGTTGTAGTTCTCAATCTATGGATTTCCCAATTTCACCGCGGCCATCCAAAGAGAGTACCACAATCACCACAACATATCTCAAGGATAGTCAAAGACAAGCACCAAGAGACTCTCAATCTTCAATCAACACACAAAAGAGGAAATCATTCATGATAATATTCTTCTAACCCGTGTCTAATAGACCGCTGTCACCTTGGTCTCGGGGATTATACTAGATAAGATCAATTGAGTACATCAATCCAATACATAGAGGAAGGGGAAATATCATGGGATCACCATAGATTAACATAGCCTATGATCACAACGAAGATCACATCATGGGAGAGAGAGAAGAACACATAGCTACTGGTAGAAACCTCAGCCCCAAGGGAGAACTACTCCCGCTTCATGGAGGGAGGAAGCAACGTCGATGGAGATGAATCCGGGGGCACTTCCCCGTCCCGGCAGGGTGCCGGCACAGGAATTCTGTCCCCCCGAAACTTGATGGCGATGGCGGCGGAGATCGGAATTGCGTCTGGAGAAAAGGAGTTCGGAATCAGGGTTTCCGCGACGGGAGAATAAATAGGAGCCAAAGGGGGCACCGAGGGGGGCCACAGGGCAGCCAGGAGGGCAAGTGGCGCGGCCTAGGGTGGGGCCGCTCTAGGCACTCTCCTGGGCCCCTGGTGGTGGCCCTCCTGCCATGTCTTGGTTTCCGGAAGTTTCCGGAGCGCTGATTTTTTATATAATTTTTCCAGGATTTATTGGGCACTTTAATTATTGGAAAAACCTGAAATACAAAAACAGCAGAAAACAGGAACTGGCAACTGGGTGCACTGAGTTAATAAGTTAGTCCAAATATGATCAAAAGTGTATGAAAGTGTATCAAAACCATAGCAATATCACACAAAACATGCATGGAGCAAGCAGAAATTATAGATACGTTTGGGACGTATCAACATCCCCAAGCTTAATTCCTGCTCGTCCTCGAGTAGGGAAATGATAACAAGCATAATTTTTGTCGTGACATGCTAGCAACCATATAAGAACTTTGAAAAGTAAAGCAATCAAGATATGTGATTCAATTCAAGTCATAACAGGCAAGAGTCTATATTAGCATTGAAACAAGCAACATAAGAACAT
This sequence comes from Bromus sterilis, assembly GCA_950022295.1. Classification (NCBI taxonomy): domain Eukaryota; kingdom Viridiplantae; phylum Streptophyta; class Magnoliopsida; order Poales; family Poaceae; genus Bromus; species Bromus sterilis. The sequence goes on along the minus strand of OX465599.1, from coordinate 236,897,852 downwards.
TAGGTGCAAGAGATCTCACTGTCCGTGACTCGAATGTCTCCAAATGGTGTTTGCGTGCAAGAAGGGGGATAGGGAATACGAGAAAAAAGTACTTTTGTTGAGAACTCAATCTACTAAAGTTTCACACTTGGTGTTCTTTGGAATCTAATCTTGACTCCTCCCCAGACCACTAGCCAGGTACAAGTCAATTTGATCCACTCCTTTTCGATATTTTGAGCACTCATGCAATGGATGAGCGTGAGCAAGAAAGTTGGCACCTAAAAGGTGAAACAGAAAGAAGGTGGAGGAGGAAGACAAAAAAAGGTGTGAAAGGCTCACATCAAAGAGGACAATCATAGGTGAGAGAAGGCCATATGATAGATATGATGTGAGGAGTAGGGATTGCCATGCAACGGATGCACATGTGAGCTAAAATCTCTCCAAGAGAACTAGTGGGGGTGCATCTAACTTGCTTGCTCATGAAGACCTAGAGCTCTTTTGAGGAGGCTCATCATTGGAATATACAAGCCAAGTTCTATAGTGTGAAGGGTCCCCACATAGCTATATGCATGTATGATAATCTCTATGGAGTACAAGGGATAGAGGATGAAGTACTTGTGTGGATCTCTCAAAAAGGAATAGTAGTGTGCCCCCTTCTCTCTTTTTATTTTTCTTTTTCTCTTTTTTCTATTTTTTTGTATTTTTTGGTGGCCTCAATGGTTCTTTCTATTTAACTCTCATTTGTCCTCTTTGGGATCTTTTGATTTTGTCCTCTTTGGGATCTTTTCCTCACTTTAGGGGCAACACTCTATATAATACAAAAAGTATAGAAGATCTTTCACACTTGTCAAAAGTACTCACATAAAGAAGATATAACTATCATGATGCAAATGTATGCCTCTGCCAGGATAGCAGGAACATGTATGACATGAAAATCAAGTCATGAAGAGGTGGATGTTGCATGGTAATATATCTCGGAAAGGCTATGGAAATGCCTTCATAGGTAGGTATGGTGGCTGTTTTGAGGAAGGATATAAGGAGGCTTATGATGACAGAGCGTATCGTGCCAAGGATTTGGATGCACCGGCGAAGTATGCGCCAACTCTCAAGGTGAGAAAGGGAAATGCACGGTACCGAAGAGGCTAGAAAAAGTATCGGTGGGTGGAAGTGTCAACTTTCGAATACTCACATTAGTCCGAAGAACTCATGCAGTTATTATTGGTAACTCTCAATCTAATCAGGAGGTTCTGAAAGAGACAAGTACCCCGAGGAGGAGTGTATTGGGGTTTGGTTATCCTGCGGATCCTCGACTCACGGTACGTGAGTGTACTCTAATATTCGATCCCTCCAAAGATTAGCGATCTATCTAGTAGCTAGAGTTCTCAAATAGTTTTGTGGGTTTTTGAAAATAAACACGGATTTCCCAAAATACGACACCTATCACTAATAGGCTAGAGCTCTTGACACCAAAAGTTCAAACATTACTCACATCAATACCTCAAAACTATTGCATGTTACTACTAAAATTAAATAGCAACCTCAATTACCTACTTTCAAGACAAGACATAACTCAGTGCAACAACCAACTCTCTTAACAAGATAAACATGAAAAATAAAGAGAGTTCCAGCAACAAACTAAACAAAATCCAAGGCTCTTGCTAAAGACAAACTAAAACTAAAACTAAACATGGCAGTAGCTACGAAAAGATAAAGAACACACAACAGAGAAAGATAGGCATGAAAAATTATATGATGTGTTCTAGATTTTAAAAGTGGAGCGTGGTTCTCTCCCACACAAAGTAATACGGGATCTAACTTGTTATGAACAGCAAGGAAAGCTAAAGAAACTAAAAATAAAACCTAAGAGCGAGACACTCCAAGCATAGCACATAACGCATGAAGTGATAAAAATATAGTGAGACGAAGGACGAACTGATGTTTGTTGATGGAGAAGGGGATGCACGATGGAATCCCCAAGCTTAGACGCTTGAGTATCCTTGAATATTTCTTGGGGTCCAAGGGGGCATCCCCAAGCTTGAGCGTTTGACCCTCCTGGATCTTCTTTCATCATCTTCCCTCGCACACTTGAAAACTCCCTTCATACATAACTCATCATAATCTGATTAGCGAGGTTAGTACCCATAATACAATAATTTTTCCCTTACTGGAAATAAATATATTCTTGAATATCTACTGTTTCTCAAGATTTCAAAAAAGTTTTTGCAAATAAAAAGCAAGCTTAAGGTTTGAAAAACGAAGAAAGGGCAAAACAGGACAGAATCTGTGAAAAACATACCAGCAGGTAGTAAATAATTTTTTAGGGATACTTCTGCAACTCAAATCAAAAAACTCAAAACATACGAAAGTTCCGAAATTGTATAGAGCACACTGTGTAAAAATTTCAGCTCAAAATGATGAACTGGGATTTTTCTGTGATTTTTCTAGTCACGAGGACAGAATCTGTTTTCTGGACAGCATGTCACAACTTTCACTTCCCTTGTCATATGAGGCTATAATTGGCCAAAGCTTGAAAAGTAAAGATACAATGATGTTGCGACAGTAGTAAAAATCATCAAGACCAATAAAAACAGAAGAAAAGTAAAAAGGAAAGCCTAAATTCGTTGCGGGCTGCCTCCCAAAAGCGCTTCTTTAAAGCCATTAGCTAGGCTTAAGATTTTAATGATGCTCTCGCAGGAATAAGAGTTGAAGCACAAAAGAGAGCATAAAGAAGAAAATACCAAACACATTTAAGTCTAACATGCTTCCTATGCAAAGGGATCTTGTAGAGAAATAACTCACGGAAGCATAAATATATTAGCATAGGAAGCCAAAATAAGTGCAACTTCAAAACCTTCAACATAAAGAGAGGGAACTTCATATTATTGAAATATCTATAAGAATATGTTCCCCTCTCATAATAATTTTCAGTGGGATCATGAATAAACTCAACAATATAAGTATCACATAAAAAATTCTTATCATGATCCACAAGCATAGAATTTTTTTTACTCTCCACATAAGCAAAATCCTTCTCATTAGTAATAGTGGGAACAAACTCAAAAAAATAGCTATCACATGAATCATTCTTATCATGATACACTTACAAACATTCATTCTTTATAGCATAAGTGTCATCACAATAATCATCATATATAGGAGGCAAAGTATCATCAAAATAAATTTCCTCATCAAAACTTGGGGGGCTAAAAAGATCATCTTCATAAAACGTAGCATCCCCAAGCTTATGGCTTTGCATATCATTAGTATCAAAAACATTCAAAGAAGATATACTAGTAACATTTCTACTAACATGAGTGTTGTGCAAATAATGAAGCTCCATAGGATTTTTATTTTCTCTTCAAACACTTCATGTCCCAACTCAAGGTAGAGCTCATAAAGCTCTCTCATAATATTTTTGTTATTTTACATAAGCCTAACTAGTGAAATAAAAACCAAGAAACGAAAAGATTTAATTGAAAGATCTAAAGATATACCTTCAACGCTTACCTCCCCGGCAACGGCGCCAGAAATAGCTTGATGTCTATGCACGCTTCTATTCTTGTAGGCTATGTTGGGCCTCCAAGCGCAGAGGTTTGTAGGACAACAACAATTTCCCTCAAGTCGATGACCTAAGGTTTATCGAACTCAGGGAAGTAGAGGTTGAAGATGGTCTCTCTCAAGCAACCCTGCAATTAAGATACAAGAAGTCTCTTGTGTCCCCAACACACCTAATACAACTAGGAGTTGTATAGGTGCACTAGTTCGGCGAAGAGATGGTAAAATACAAGTGATAGGTGTGGCAAAGCAAGGTAATATAAATCTGTAATAAAAAGTGCAGCAAGAAAACATGTGACAAAAGTGAACACAAACGGTGTAACAATGGTGGAAACAAGGCCTAGGCTTCATACTTTCACTAGTGGAAACTCCCAACAACATTAACATAGTCTAATCACAGGATATTACCCATAAAACATGCAATGGAGACGCACTCGGAGGTCATTCCTTTGTGGTCAAGAGAGGATGAGAATTATGCAGGGCTACAAAAGCACACCTTAAAGTTTGTAGTTATCAATCTATGGATTTCCCAATGTCACCGCGGCCATCCAAAGAGAGTACCACAATCACCACAACATATCTCAAGGATAGTCAAAGACAAGCACCAAGAGACTCTCAATCTTCAATCAATACACAAAAGAGGAAATCATTCATGATAATATTCTTCTAACCCATGTCCAATAGACCGATGTCACCTTGGTCTCGGGGATTATACTAGATAAGATCAATTGAGTACATCAATCCAATACATAGAGGAAGGGGAATGTAAGGCCCGATATGCGGTATTGTTCCTGATCTAGGTGTTTCCACCCAGATCCGGGGACGAAGCACATATCGGTCCCACCGCGACATATGACAAAGCCATATGCCCCGGATTTCCAACATGATATCACAACATTACAGATACAAGGATACAACATCTCATACAATTGGCATACAACTGCCTCAAATACAATACAACAGCAGAAGGTACATGTCTGGGTACAGACTACAAGAAAATTCCTACTGGCAAAGAGAAAAACATCGATCCCATAACCACAAGGGTCCAGGCCCTCCGTCGGGATCCTCCTAACTAGTCGTCGTCGAGTCTCCACGTGAAACGTCGATCACCATACTTGTTGTCGATCAAGAACCCTAAAAAGAGTTTGGGGGTAGTATCATGAGTACAGAGGTACTCAGCATCCAACTGTAGTGGTCATCTGACCTAGCAAGGACTTCATCACTCATCATTCTAGGACAACTAGTAGTTTACGGTAAGGAAGGGGTAAGTGGTGAGGTTGCTGTCGCACTAGCATTTATGAAGTGGCTAACGATCTAGAGAGTAAGATAAGGAGCCAAGCATTCGATGAGGAATCGCCTCCAACAAGTCTTGATATCAACTACTAAGCAAACATAACACCTATCCTATCCTTGTCCTCCTCTTCGCATCCCGACGAAGAAGAAGCAGTCAAGGCACACACACACACGTTGATCAAGTTATATTAAGATTATCTCAGTTGTTGTTGTCTATGAACAAGGAGTAGGTCCCAAGTCGTCCATAACCGTGGACACGGCTTCTCGAAAAGATTTAACCCTGCAGGGGTGTACCAACTGCCCATTACGAGGCTCCGCACGCACGTCCATCTCTCTCAGTTGCTACCCATTATAGGAAACCATTTTATGATTTAGTTTCGAGAGATCCGAAACGACAAGTCCCTCTAACTAACAACGAACAAATCCGGGTGACTCTCAATCTTCAATCAACACACAAAAGAGGAAATCATTCATGATAATATTCTTCTAACCCGTGTCTAATAGACCGCTGTCACCTTGGTCTCGGGGATTATACTAGATAAGATCAATTGAGTACATCAATCCAATACATAGAGGAAGGGGAAATATCATGGGATCACCATAGATTAACATAGCCTATGATCACAACGAAGATCACATCATGGGAGAGAGAGAATAACACATAGCTACTGGTAGAAACCTCAGCCCCAAGGGAGAACTACTCCCGCATCATGGAGGGAGGAAGCAAGGTCGATGGAGATGAAACCAGGGGCACTTCCCCGTCCCGGCAGGGTGCCGGCACAAGAATTCTGGTCCCCCGAAGCTTGTTGGCGATGGGGGAGGAGATCGGAATTGCTTCTAGAGAAAAAGGGTCTGGAATCAGGGTTTTCGCGACGGGAGAAGAACTAGGAGCCAAAGGGGGGCACTGGGGGCACCAGGAGTCCATGCAGCCACCCGACGCGGCTCCACCCTAGGTCGCGCCACCTGGCCGCCTGGGCACCAGGTGGGGCCCCTCTGTCCCTTCTTCGATGAATCCGGAAGCTTCTAGAACGCTGATTTTTTATCTGATTTTTCCCGAATTTTGGGAGCACTTTTAATATGGGGGAAACCTGAAATAGAAAAACAGCAGAAAATAGGAACTAGCACTGGGGTGCACTGAGTTAATAAGTTAGTCCAAATATGATCAAGAGTGTATGAAAGTGTATCTAGATCATAGCAATATCACACAAAACATGCAAGCAGAAATTATAGATACGTTTGGGACGTATCAACATCCCCAAGCTTAATTCCTTCGCGTCCTCGAGTAGGTAAATGATAACAAGCATAATATCTGTGGTGACATGCTTGCAACGATATAAGAACCTTGAAGGTAAAGCAATCGAGGTATGTGGTTCAATTCAAGTCATAACATGCAAGAGTCTATATTAGTATTGAAACAAGCAACAAAAGAAAATTAGGTGCAAGAGCTCTCGCTGTCTGTGACTCGAATGTCTCCACTTCGTAGAACTGCCTCGAGGACCAAATAGGGCGCAATGTACATGCTTATGTGGACGATATAGTGATAAAATCCCTGCTAGCCGACTCTCTAATCAAAGACTTGTAGGAAACTTTTAAAAATATGCATACTTACCAGATGAATCTGAATCCGGATAAATGCACATTCGGGGTCCCAGATGGAAAACTCCTTGGATACATTGTATCCGAGAGAGGGATTGAGGCAAACCCAGAAAAATCAGCGCTATCATGGCACTTCAGAAGCCAAATTCAACGGGGTGCAGCGACTAACGGGGTGTGTGGCCTCCTTAAGACGGTTCATAAGCCGACTTCAAGAAAAATCCATCCCACTATACTGGCTCTTGCGGATAAATGAGAAATTTGTCTAGGATGCAGAGGCAGATGAGGCACTAGAATCCCTGAAGAACCAACTGTCCCAAGCACCCATTTTGGCGGCTCCCAAACCCAAGGAGCCTATGCTTCTTTACATATCAGCCAACAACCGAGAAGTCAGCGCTACAGTTGTGGTTGAACGCAAAGAAGGGGGCAATGAGCATCCTCTCCAGAGACATGTATACTACGTCAGTGAGGTTTTAACATCATCTAAGAAAAGATATCCTCAGTGGCAGAAGCTGATCTTGGGAGTTTTCATGGCAAGTCGGAAGCTCAAGCATTGCTTCCAGGAGCATCCTATCACAGTATTCAACTAAGCACCTCTCTCCGACATTATCCAGAATCGATAGGCCACTGGGCGAATTGCCAAGTAGTCCATCGAGCTAGGATCCTATCACATCAAATACGAGCCACGAACAGCTATCAAGTCCCAGGCATTGGTCGATTTTATCAATGACTGTACAGAACTCCAGGGACTCCCTGAATAGCCGACCACCAAGTACTGGACAATGCACTTCAATGGAAGTCAGCAGCTTCAAGGCTCAGGAGCCGGAATTGTTCTCACTTCGCCAAGGGGAGAGACATTTTGTTATGTTTTACAGCTGCAAATCACATGCACCAATAATGCAGCTGAATACGAAGCTTTACTCCATGGCCTCCGATTGGTGCGAGAAATGAACGTAAGCCGGATCCAATGTTTTGGCGACTCTAATCTTGTTTCTCAACAAGTATCAGGGACCTGGGACTCCAAGGACCCTCTTATGGAAGCTTACATGAGAGAAGTTTCAACGCAAGTTGGATTCTTCACTGGCTACCAAGTGGTTCACGTAGATCGCAGAAAAAATGAGGCGGCTGATGCCTTATCCAGACTCGGCTCTCAGTGAAAGCCGGTCCCGCCAAACTTCTTCCTTGATGTCTTGTCGCACCCATCTGTATAGATCCCCACAGAATAGGATATCGCAATACCAGATCCTGAGTCGGACCTAGTAGCTTCTATACACACCACCCCACATGGGTTGTGCCGTATTTGGACTATAAGACTCGGGGTATCCTGCCCGATGATGAGTTATTGGCCAGAAAAATCATTATACAAAGAAAATCCTTTGTAATTATCAATGGAGAACTACACCGGCTCAGCCCTACTCAAGTTTTGCAGAGATGTGTTTCGCCCGAAGAAGGATAAGAGATATTAAACGACATACATTCTGGATACTGTGGACATCATGTCGGCTCTCGATCATTGGTAGCCAAGGCTTATCCTCACGGATTCTACTGGCCCACGGCTCATGCAGATGCATAGGATATAGTTAAAAAATGTGATGGCTGCCAGCGGTATGCAAAGCAAGATCACGTGTCGGCTCAAGAACTCAGGATGATCCCAATCACTTGGACTTTTGTAGTTTGGGGGCTTGATATGGTGGGTCCTTTTAGGCGATCCAAGTGCGGAAATACTCACCTCCTAGTTGCAGTAGATAAATTCACCAAGTGGGTTGAGGCAGAGCCGGTCAGTAAATGTGACGGAGCAACAACACTCAACTTCCTGAAGAAAATCATCTTCAGGTTTCACAGCAATATCACTGACAATGGAAGTAATTTGTCAGAGGGTGAGATGGAGCGTTTTTGCGGAAGGGAGCATATACGGCTTGATTTTGCATCTGTAGCCCACCCGCAGTTCAATGGACAAGCTGAGAGAGCCAATCAGGAATTACTACGAGGTATCAAACCCCGACTTCGTGTTCCTTTAATACGAACACCGGGTTTTTGGGTCAAGGAATTACCCTCTGTACTTTGGAGCATCAGGACTACGCCCAACAGGTCGACTGGTCTTACGCCTTTCTTCCTTGTTTATGGAGCAGAGGTCGTCCTCCCAAGTGACATCCGCCACGACTCACCACGATTTACTGCGTATGTGGAAGCTGATAATGAGCTAGCAAGATAGGACTCCTTGGATGTCCTCGATGAAGAACGAGATCTAGCGGCAGCAAAGTCGGCCATCTACCAACAAAACCTACAACGATACCATAGTCGACGCATCCAGAGTCGGACCTTTCAAGAGGGGGACTTAGTGCTTCGCCTGATCCAAAAAAGGAAAGGGATGCACAAGTTATCACCACCTTGGGAAGGACCGTTCGTGGTAAGCACGAATTTGTACAATGGATCCTACTACTTAGTTGATATACGCGAGCCAACTTCCACGCGCAAGTCCGAAGAAGAGACTCCAAGGCAGTGGAATATAGCCCAGCTCCGTCCCTATTACACTTAAGTAGTCAGGAATAATCTTGCAAGCCAATATGAGATATCAGCAATAAAGCCGACACTTTCTTTATGATTTTTCCGACTTATGCTTTTCCCTAATTTTAGTTTGTTTTGATTTTTTTCCCGTCGATTCCTTTTTGCATTGCATCATATTCCTGCATTTAAATTCTTTGGAACCTGGAAGGACTGATCATCTCTTCCCTGGAACCTGGCATGTATATCGCTATATTTAGAGACCTTGGGGGCTTATGGTATTTAAAATCTAAGCTTGACAATCGGAGGGCTCGGCATATCATGAATTTAGCCTACTATGGCTTATCTTGCATGTAAACTGATGCAGACTCGCACTTATATGACCTATGTGATCTATTATAGAGTAAACATTATCAAACATTATAAGGGGTTTGATGAGTTTTACTCTATTAATCCAGAACGCTAGAATAAGTCATGCGATGCTTGTTTACAGAGAAGTTCTGACTCAAGCGCAATTAAGTGACCAGCATCTTTTTCTACAAGGCAGGCAGAATCATACTATTCGAGGAGCCAATTTTGCATTGAACTTGTATTGTTAAAAGGTGTTGAGAAAGTCACGCGTACGGCCGACTTCTATATGAGCTATTTATGTTTTTTGCATTTCATAAAGCATATTTCTTACGATTTTTTAACACACGCACAAAACATGGCTTTTTTAATAAAAGACATTAAAAAAATGGTCTACATCTACTATGAGTCGACATGAGAGTAAATTAATCATGCCGAATCATGGGGGCTACATCTTGGATTTTGCTGCTATGATTCGACATGAGAGTAAATTAATCATGCCGACTCATGGGGCTACATCTTGAATTTTGTTAATATGATTTGACATGAGAGTAAATTAATCATGCCGACTCATAAGGGCTACACCTTTAATTTTGTTACTATGATTCAACATGAGAATAAATTAATCATGCCGACTCATGGGGCTACATGCCGATTATCACTTTAACTTAGATCATAACTTTACTATGGCTTGGCAAAAACACTATATAAGTGGTTTCCGACTCATACAAACTACATGTGGAATCTAATACGATTCGGCATGATATATGATCAATCACACCGATTCATAAGGGCTACATATGGTTAAGATATTTTCTTTTTGATCAATTCTTCATAGAACAAAGTCGTTAAATAAAGCCGACTAAAGTAATACAAAAAGAAAGTTTCAAAATACTTCTTTATTGAAATTCTGGTCTCATAAAACAGAATATTACAAAACATCTAACACGGGAAAAAGAATACATTAAGTAGATAAGAGATCATAAGTCGACTACTTTTACAAAGTCGGTATGCGCTACTTCCACAAGCTGAGCGACAGGTTCTACCATCGATCAACATCAAGAGGCAGCACCATCCCGTCTACTTCAGGCTTCAGATCCACTGGAGTCGGCTTCTTCATCACTAATATAAGACTCGCTGCTAGCACTCTCCATGCAGTAGCCTACACGATCTCCATCAGAGTCGAAAGCCTTGGCCCAAAGAGTTTCTTCGCCATCATATTTAAAATGGATAATATCCCCTTCCTTGAAGCTTCGTGACCTAATGAAAGTTTTGCAGGCCTTTTCTAAAAACATAGATCCATTCCTGAAAAAACTTGTAGATACCCAAGTAGTTCCATGAGGACATCCATCAGCACGCAACCATAAACCTGGTGGCTTAGAATTTTCCATAATCTGAGGGAAGGAGATGGGGAGATTAACCCATCGACAAAGCTTTGAAAGCTTCACGAGGAAATCATCGCCAAGCTCATGCGTAGTAGAATATGAGGAAGAAGGCATCTCTTCGTGTCTTCAAGAACTTCTGCTACCTCTACCACCTTGGCCACGACCACGACCACGACCTCGGCCTTTGCGTCGGCCACGACGGCGAGAGGCAGAAACCTCCTGGTTCTTGGGGCTCGAGTCTTTAACGTCCGTAGGATCACGGTTACAAATCTTAGGAACCATGAGAGAGAAGGCTTTGCAGAAAAAGAAATAAGGAAGAAGAAGAGTGTGAGCTTCATCCAAAGATCTGCCACATATATATATATACAATCAAACATGAAGTGGAATCGACAAATTAATGTCATTATGATTCATGCGGATTCCCCATAAACAGGCAGCGTTAAAAGCAAAGGCTCTTTGAATTTTGCAATGGTTTTAAAGCATTAAATGATGACACCTCGTTCTTTGAAAAACAGTTAAGGAGACACGACAATTAATGATGTAACAACCCTTTGAATAAGGAGACAAAAGGAAAAGGCCAAGCTCTGTTTCGACCAAGTCTGAATCAAGAAATCAATGAGGATCAAGGAAGGTCGGTTTCTTGAGAGTCGGTATATGAAGAGAGTCAAGAAAGATTGTCGAGAAGCTGAACCATCGCGCCGATCCATGGGGCTAATGTCGGGTGGATGGCCCAACGCCATGACCCAGTATACGGAAGGACCGGGACGATTCTCAAGATGAAGGCCCGGAAGAAAGACTTGGCTTGGGCCGAGTCGCGACGCCGCGAAGCCAGAAGGCTGTAGAAGGAAATAGACTTACCTTGTATGATAAGGAAACTATGTTTGTAAAGTAGAATTAGGACTCCGTCTTTAGACGGACTCGGTTTCGTGTAGACCAAAGGACTTGGCACCTTTATAAGCTGGCCCCCTTGGTCCAAACAGCACAACACAACTATATACCTTCCGTTGTTGTATTGTATTAAGGAAGATGTATGCTGATTGTATGAGATGTTGTATCCTTGTAGCTATAATTTTGTGATATCATGTTGAAATCCAAGACATATGGCTCCATGATATGTCGCGGTGGGTCCGATATGTGCTTCATCCTCGGGTTTGGACGGAAACGTCCAAATCTGAAACAGTACCGCATATCGGGTCTTACAACTTGGTATCAGAGCCTTATCAACCCTAGGATCCCTTCTCTGGCCGAAGTCGAGTCTAGAAAAAAACTATTTTGTAGTTACTAAGTTAGTTATCGGAGAGTAGGAGTATTTTTCCTCCTTACCCTTGCTTTGGTCAAGACAAGTGACGTAAGTGTTTTATTCTTGCCTTATCCCCATTCAAACTTTAGGATCTCGAGTGTGTTGATTTTCGGAATAGTTACAATGCCTTTCTTGCAGCGTATTATCTCGATTCTGATCTCGGGTTGGGAAATTCTGTAGTACCTTTAGTTTTCTATGACTCCGGTTAACATCTTGGTCATTCCTTGCCCTCCATCCTCTTGCCTAGTGTTTTCACGATATTGAGTGGGAGCACTATCCTTTGATACTCTTCTCGTTGTTGTTCTTCCTCTTGACACCTGATGGTCTCGTTCTCCGACGTTGTCGTCTCTCCGCGAAAAGTTTTCTCGATGGAAATTCGTCGTCGATATAGAGAAGAGTCCCTTAATGGTGGTGTTGAGGGACGCCGTCTCTCGCTTCTCCCCCCCTCTCCCGCGGATCATCCTGGATCTCAGGGCAAGATCCCTTGTTGATGGAGTTGTACAGTAACAGCCCGAAAACTCCACCTAATTAAAAAAATTGCTTGTTCCTTTATTTTGTTAATTTTTAGAATTGTTTGTGGTACTTGTTTCGCCAATTTATTAATTGGTGAATTATATTTCCCCTCCTTCTCGTATCCTCATGCGTGACAGAACATTTCCACCACGACACACAAACTTTTGCGACGCCGTCTTTCATCCGAGCACCGCCGCAACTTCCGGCACAAGACCAGCCATCGCCATCGGAACAAAAAAACTCATTTAATAAACGGATTATTTTATTGGGCACCGGAAAATGTTCTCGGAACGGCATCAAAGTGGGGTAGAAGTGACCGGCTCGTCGCGCTGAGCGCGTGGTTCAAGGCGTCGTCCGAATCTGAGGTCGTACGGACACCCGGCGGTCAGAAACGTGAAGCATCGGACGCGAGAGAGAGAAACCGGGGGCGTTTGTGTAGACCTACCAGCCAGCCAGCCTATAAATAGACCACCACTCTCTCCCACCCATTTTTGGTTTCCCTCTAGTGCTTTGCAGCCACCCCTCCAAAAATCCCAGATTTGGCTCCCAAAGCCTCCAGATCTGAAACCCTAGCTCCCAGTCCATCTCAACCGTCGGATCTGGCCATCTATGGCTCATATGTCATCCACGTCGCCCCGAGCTTGCCCAGCCTCCTCCTCCCGCATTTGGGCCCCGCAGGGCCAGGGAGCCGCCTCCTCCACGCCGGTCGCTACCGGCCATGGCGCCGCCGACCACGACCTCCAGCAGTCGCGCTACCGTTAGCCCCGAGAAGGTCATGTCCTCCTTGCGCCCGCTCATTTACTCCCCTTCGTTTCTCTCATATCCCTCTCATCTCTCTGCTTCTCCATTAGGCCGTCATGGATGCCCGCAAAAGAAGCTTGAGGCTGCCATGGAGCAGCACCGCGCCTCCCCTGGCCCCGACATCGCCAGATCCGGCCACCGCGCCCCCTTTCTCGTGCCTGGCCCCGTCTGCCCGCGACCACCTCTTCACCGCGCCACCCTCATTGTCCTAGCGTCGGCGTGCTCGTCGCCGCAAACGGCTGGCACTGCCCCGATCCCGATTTGGATCCGGAGCCACTCGCCGCTCGCGTCGTGGTGGGCCGGCGTAGCGCAACCGCGGCCCACCTCCCCGCCTCGGACCAACTCCTCCTCTCGCCGCGAGCGCCACTGCGCTATTCGTCGCCACCGCCGAGCTAGGTCTTGGCCCACGTGGTGAGGCCCTTTCCCTTTTTTTGCATGTGGTAGTGGTCTTGGCCCAGTGCGATGTAACGCTTATGTGCATCATATAGGGTAGTAACGCTCGCCCCTGTTTCTGCCCATTAGACCAAATTCGGCCTAGTGGACCCTTTATTTATTTCCTAGTTAATTAAATGGCAGATTGTGTTGGTATTTGGCGATGCCCGTATCTTTTCATCGGTAGCTCGGATGGAGATGTGTTCTACATGAAACTTTCTTAGATTTTTGTGTAAATTAATAAAATATGCTCCTTTGCCATGTTTGCACTTGTCTACATGTTGTTTCACTACTATTTACATGCAATGCCATTGTAAAATGTAATAGGCCATAACTTAATAACCGTAACTCTGTTTAAAATGTTCTTTATATGTAACTTGACTGAAATTTTTTGTAGATTATGTTTATGTTATTGTTTGTTGTTGTTAACCAATATAAAATATGGTTTAGGGAAGATCTGTACCAAATCCTTAAAATATCATGGGGTAATAGTGATATGCCATGCTTAGGAATTTTACCCCACTTAACTTGACTAGCATAGGTAGTTTACTTTATGCTTCACCTCTTGGAATGATTATGTGACATGCCATGCTTGTGTGAGATGCCATGTTAACAATCTTTGCTCATGTTGTGTATCTAAACATCTTGAATCGATGATAAATGTGAGGTATCGTCGTGTGTGACCGATACTTCACTTAACCTGCTAGTAACCGCTCTCGACGGTAGATACGATATCGAAGTGTGTTGCCTCGTGTTGCCTTCTTGTTATTGCTTGCTCGTGCTTTCTTCGTAGTAATAGATGCACATTTGTTGATTGCCTTTCCAGTGTTTCCTTCTTGTGTGCTTCTGCAGGTACCTTCGGAGACGTTGCGAGCTTGCGATCGACTACACCTTCGGCACCGACATCTCAACGGGTAAGCGGGAGCATATATCATGCTTATATCTTTCAGCTCACTTGCCTAGGTATAGGATAGAACGGTTGCTTGATCCTACCACCTCATATTTATGCCTCTCAAATAAACCCAAACAACCATGTCCTCCACATCCCAGCAAACCTTTGTTTGGCCATGTACCTTGCTTGCTTGACCAATGCTTAGTATGCATGCTTAGGATGGTATCTATGTTATAATGTTACTCCTTGGATTGGGATATCACACTCTTATATTTTGTGGATGCTATGATTATTATAATATTAACTATACTCGACAAGGATGGAAGGTCCAGGCTATCCTACCCTGATGCTTTGTTCCATTCAAGTCACCTAGGACCCGAGTTTTGGGCATTGTGTCTCCTGACGAACATGCCTAACCGCATGTGGGATTTTATGGGGTCCCCTTTTCTTACCTACCTAGCTTCAAAAAAATTTAGTGGTGGCCCAAGATGATTTATCATCTGCAAACCATGCATGTGCCTGTCAGCTCGCTCCTAGCAGAATTTTTCTTAAAACAAACCGGGACAGTGGGAACATGGTTTTCCTGTTGGTCCACTTGATCAGCTAGGACCCGGGCCTCAGTAAGTCCATCGGTAATCCGACATGCGTCAGCCGGAAGAGTCCGATCCGAGAGTGCAAACGGATTTTGGATTTGGTGTCGACTCCCCAGGGGCCACCCGGAATTGTGCGTTGTTAGTTAGAGGGATTATGACGTCCAGTTCTCTCGGAACAACTCTTCAATGAGTGTCTTTAACGGGCCCAACTGAGAGAGCTTGGTGTATGTGTGGAGCCTTGTAATGGGCAGTTGGTACACCCCTGTAGAGTTAAATATTTTTGAGAAGTCGTGTCCACGGTTATGGACGACTTGAGACCTACTCCTTGTTCATGGATAACATCAACCGAATTAATACCTAAAACATGATCAATGTGTGTGTGCCTTGACTGCTTCTTCATTGTCGGGATGCAAGGAGGAGGACAAGGATAGGACATGCGTTATGACTGCGTAAGTAGGTGGATAGAAGACGTGTTGGAGGCAATTCCTCATCGAATGCTTGGCTCTCATCTTACTCTAATTAGAATGTTCGCCACTCATATATTGCTAGTGCGGATTCAACCTCAACCACTACTCCCGTCTTACTATGAGAAGTTAGTTATCTGACTTGTTGATATAGCTCACCCCCTTCTTCTCTCTTTTATGTACTCTATGCAAACTATCTTGGACTACAGAGGAGCCTGATGTCGTTCCTTCTGGACACCTTCGCGGAGACTCGACGACGACTGGGAATGGTGTATTTTCTCTTTCCCACTAGGCATTTGATTGCAGTCTGTACTTGATACTCTATCCTCGTTGGTTACCCCAAGTGGAAGGTTAGATGTGGTGTAGCGGCAAATTTCCCTTAGTGAAGATACCAAGGTTTGTCTCCAGTAGGACTCCGGAGATGATAAGTAGGTGTCAACGGCGCACAACAACACAAATAACTTTGCTTCCCAACGAGTACAGAGAGGTTGTCAATCTCTCCGACCTTGTTGTTCACAAAGGATCAACGCAACAGATAATAATGATAATGGTGATAGAAACTAGAAGGTAAAAGCAGGAAAATAAAAGAGCGTGTAAACGGTGATGAGAATATGGACCGGGGTCCCGTGATGTTCACTAGTGACGTCTCTCTCCCAAAAGACGATAAAAAAGCTATCCGAGGTAAAAAATTACAGCTGGGCAATTGAAAGGATTAAAAATGCACCGCAATGCTAACTATGCTACAAAGAAAGGACGAGGCTCAAAAGCATGGGCGGTACACCAAAATAAGTAGACCGAAATACAACTGCATCTACTCCTAATCATCCACCTTGAGATATCTATCCAGAACATCTCGCTGGTATTAAGTTGCGAGCCCCACCCAAAGTGTAAACCCAAAGCAACAGACAACTACATTAAAAAGCATCTTGTGTAAAGTAAACAATCCTTGCAACCGCTATTACAAGCACCGTTGTTTTCCCCTTGTGGCAACAACACATCCCCTAGACTCATGTTTCTGCCACTCAAGCGTGTCATCGGGGGGCATGAACCCACAATCGAGCATAAAGTTCCCTCTTGGAGTCACTACCTACTACTTGGCCAAAGCAATAAACAACAACGGAGAACATGCAAGAATTACTTAGGAACAAAAATATAAAAGAGAAGAACCAAATATATTACTCAATCGCAATCTGAACATAGTCTCATAATCCATCAGATCCTAGCAAATTCAGCATAGCAACAGCAGAAAATTATATATGTACATCGATCATGTAGGGAAGCTCACAAGGTCTAAACCATGAAGAACAAAGAGGGGAGGAGAAAATCACATAGCTACTGAACACGGACCCATGGTCCAAGAGAAACTACTCACGGCACACCCGGGAAGCGTCCATGGTGGAGGGGAAGCTCCCTGAGGTCAATCCTCCCTCCTGTAAGGTGCCGGGAAGAGGTCTTCTGGCTCTCCCGTGGAAGCGTAGTGGCGGAGGAACAGAGGCGTGATCGTGAAAAAGGGTTTTGTCTTTGAGGGTTTCGCGACACGGCGAAAAAATAGGCGAAGGGGGGCAGCCAGGGGGGCCACCAGGGGTCCAGGCGCCCCCCGGCGCGGCCAGACCCTAGGCCGCGCTAGGCGGCCGCCTGGGTCCCTGGTGGTGGCCCTCTGGCTCCACCTAGGTGATTCTGGAAGGTTCCCTCACGCTGATTTTTATCTGATTTTTCCCAAATTTTTGGAGCACTTTTAATATGCGAGAAACCTGAAATAGAAAACAGCAGAAAACAGGAACTCGTATTGTGGTGCACTGAGTTAATAAATTAGTCCAAATATCATCAAAATTGTATGAAAGTGTATCTAGATCATAGCAATATCACACAAAACAAGCATGGAACAAGCAGAAATTATAGATATGTTCGGGACGTATCAGTACTCAGACATATACCTTCCGCCATTGTATTGTATTACGACAGATGTATGCCGATTGTATGATATGTTGTATCCCTGTAGCTGTGATGTTGTGATATCATGTTGAAATCCAAGACATATGGCTCCATCATATGTCGCGGTGGGTCCGATATGTGCTTCGTCCTCTGGTTTGGACGGAAACGTCCAGATCTGAAACAGTACCGCATATCGGGTCTTACAACTTGGCACTCGAGGGATCGCGCAACTAAGTTGCCTCCGAGGCATTATTCTCACTCGCGACTAAAAATAATCTCAACCTGGCACTCGGGGGCTCGCGCAACTAAGCTGCCACCAAGGCGTTATTCGCCCTCACAACTCGACAATGACTCAACCTGACACTCGATGGCTCGCGTTAAAGCTAATATCGAAGCCTCATTTGTACCCACAATCTAAAGTGAAAAGACACCGGGAGGCTTATCCATTCTACACTCTCATGGCGTTAACCAAGCCTACGACACTTGGGGGCTCGATCACATCTGAAAAATTAGCAGGCAGAAAACAACGGGACAAACTCAAGACTAGCACAACAGAACTCAACAGCATCCTGCATCACCAAAAGCTCAGAATGTTTCACAAGAATAGACCGCACCAACACTCAGGGGTTGCGCCTCATAATAGAAAAGAAAAAACTGCACATTGGAATACAAAGACATACAACAAAGATAGCCCTACACATCGGGCTCCTCTTTCACTTTATATCAGGCACCAACTATTCGATAAGTTTCCTCTAAAAATTTCTTCAGTACAAGTGCAGAATGAGCAGTCGCAGCAGCATAATGGTCGGACATCGGTTCATCCCGGCCACGAGGAGGACCTCTCTCCGCCTCCATAATATCCACCCCCGTCCAATGAGAGCGAACAAACGCCAGAGCACACCGAGAACCCGCGTGAATCTACAACCTCACCATACGCCGAACCACCTTTGGCTGAGAAAAAATATTGCAAAGTTGATCGAGTGTTTGAGGAGCCGGATCCAACGGGAACATCTCATCATACACATTATGAAGCAGCCAACGATAGTAATCCACGGCCTTGGTAACCTTATTGGCACGCTATCGCAGAATGGCAAAGACACGAGCATTTTCCATGCTTGCCCATAAAGGGTTATTTTCCTGAATAACAGGATCCAACATATGGGACGGTTCAGCCTGCACCACCTCCGACTCTAGGCGAGTCTTACCGGATACCACTACAATACCAGAGACAACTGGAAGCCATAAGCAAAACAAACATGAGGTCAGCACCAATAAATCAGACGACATAACACGAGGGGATTTACATGCAATCACATCAGACAACTTAGACATCAAGCCCACCAGGCCATCCAGTACAGTTTCCATCTGCTCCCACTTTAAACGTTGAACTGCAACAACACCCTTTAGTCGGGCAATCTCAATATCTGCATCCTTGAGACAGACGCGATGTGACTCAAAAACATCTTCACGAGCATCTTCCCTCAAAGTTCTCCAAACACGAGAAGTACGGCGCCAATTGGCGTGGTATGATCACGACAAATCCTAGGGTTAGGTACCCTAGGTTTCGTATCGGAGGAAGGTGGCCGCACGTTGGTAGGATTCGGACGATGGACAAGCGACACATGGGGAATGATTTACCCAGCTTTAGGCCCCCGAAGGGAAAATCCTACATGTTGCTTGTCTGATCTTGTATTGATGATGATGTATAGGGGTGTCGCGAGGGCTATGGCGGAGAGAGATCTTTCTAAAGGCGTGCCCCTGCCTCGCTTTATATAGATAGCCATGTAGGGGTTTACATGACTCCTAATCAACTACAAGTAGGATTCCTAGTCTTGCTCCTCAAGTCGTGGGCTTCACGCCTTATTCCATCATGTCGGTTTTTCCCGAGTGGACTTCTGGTGGGCCGCCAGCCATGACACGCACCAGGTACCCTCACGGTGAGGAGTCGTGGGGGTACCCCCTCGTCAGTAGCCCCTGAGTGTCTGGGGGACTCGAAGAGTCGCGTAGGGACTCCAATCTGCATTAGTTGCTGTAGTGCGTGTCACCATACGGGTTTTGGCGAGTGACCACTTGAACCTTTGTCGGGTGAATGGTCTTGTACAGGCAACATGATATATTCTGTTGAGGATCCATACATCATTTGTTGATGAGCAGTCGAAGTTGCCATGAGTATGCTCCTGATGGGAGTAGCCCCTGAGGCTATGTTCGGCTGCTTGCAGTCGAGCATAGACTTAAGAATTTTTCGTTGTAGAGTAATTGTCATCCGAGGAAGTGCTCAACTCGGGTCTTGCACCGTAGGCGAGAGTTGTTGTAGAGACCGGTCGTGGACGAGAATTTTGGAGTCTCCATAGATGAGTAGGTGGGTGGTACCACAGGCTTTTTCCATGCGCATACCGTGAAGGAGGGCTTCATATTCTGCTTCATTGTTGGATGCCTTCTCAAAGCCTAATGCAAGAAAAAAATCAAAGGTCGAGACAATAAAAAGAAACACTCTGGGGCTTCTTAATCAATAGCCTCAATCATTCATCCAAGAAACAAAGAGTTCATTACAAAAGTACCCCATCAGATCCAACACCATCAGATACAAGATTTCTAAAAACTACTCGTCCTCACCAAGCAGCCGAGCACGCTCCTCTAAAACCTTCTAAAGACGATGCGCCAGGTAAGTAGCTTGAAGACCTTGCTCCTTAGTAAAGGCGGGCACAGATGATACCACAGTGTCGTAGTCAATCGACACGCCGTGACCCTTAAGGACCATGAACACAGTCTCAAGACCACTCACCGTGCTGCCACGGATGAGGTCCTGCATGAAATTACCGTCCTTATCAAAGGCACCTTCCAAAGGAGCAAGACCATCTGGCACACCCTTCTCAGGGAATACATAATCATGTAGTACCCAAGGATGCTCGAAGCCTCTGCAACGGTGGTCTTTGTAGCCTCTACAACACCTTCTACGGTGCTTATCGCTCCATGTAGGGCATCGGAGCACTCGGACCTGTCGGATGAGACAGCAGCACCAACGGCACCTGGAAAAACAGCATTCAAAGTCAGATACACCACCCGGCGCAATACTAAGCAAAGTCACTCAATAAACAAGAAGCCTACCCGCGAGTTCACCATCCAAAGAACGAAGTCGCTGGGCTCCGACAAGACCGTCCTGCGTCAGGCACTCCTCCTCCTTGCGGGACTGCTCAGCACCCACTCATTGCACCTCATGGTCCTTGTCCTTAGCGTCGAGGCCCTTGCGCAAATTGGAAATTTCCTCCACCAACTTCACGGCACGAGCCTCGGCTGTATTTCTCCTAGCTAAATGTGCCATTGTTCAGATCAGCACCCAGTCGACACACACGATCTACCATGCAAAGAAGAGTTACGCAACACTCACCAGTAACTTTATCCAGGCTCCCTGACGAGGATCGGCCTTGGCAAATCCCATGGTAAGGTACCCTAGGTTTAGATCGTAAGAGGAGGTGCAGGTTGGCGATACTCGTCGGCTAACAGGAGACATGGATTTACCCAGGTTCAGGGCCCTCGATCGGTAAAATCCCTACTTCCTGCTCTTTCGTATTATGATGGAGGCGATTACAGTGGCGGTCGAGGCGAGATCGCTCGGAACCGGAGGTGTTGCTATGAGATTGGATGCCCTAGACGTTCCCTCTCCCAGCCTTTATATACTAGGTTGGGTCGTAGGGAGCCCATCTAGGTTTATAGAGGCGGTTTCCTAATCTAGCTTCAGTCTTGGACGCCAAATCGCGGTTTCCATAACGCCAAGGACTCCTACGTCGGTGCTTCGAGTGGGCCAGTTGCGGGCTGGTCGAAGCTTCTAGTGGGTCTCCTATCTTGACACGCACCAGGTACCCTCATCCGCAGGAGCCATGGGGACACCCCCTCGTCAGTAGCCCCCGAGTGCCTGGGGGACTCGAAGAGTCGCGCAGGGACTCAAGTCCGTAATTAGCTGTAGTTGTGCGTGTCGCTTTGTTTGCGAGTCGTCGGCTGTTAGCCATAAGAGATAGTTTTTTCGAGGGATGCTAAGATGAAAGGGCCCAAGGTACTTGAATGGTCGAGCCTTGGTGAATTGCGCTAGCGGAAAATACCTTAGTACCCCAA
The DNA here is from genome assembly GCA_950022295.1 of Bromus sterilis. Taxonomy (NCBI): domain Eukaryota; kingdom Viridiplantae; phylum Streptophyta; class Magnoliopsida; order Poales; family Poaceae; genus Bromus; species Bromus sterilis. Next base: position 236,876,163 of record OX465599.1, on the reverse strand, counting down.
TCAAGTCCGCATCCCTCGACACGAACTCGGATACAACTGGTGTTAAGCAAGGTCCATGCCGTTGCAGGGCTTACAAGATCAATGCCGCCAGTCTCAGCAAATATGGCCTCAACGCGTCCGTCAGTGGCTTAACTTTCATCATGCATCGCGCATGGAACCGTCAGGAGTGAAGTCGCGTTGTGGCAAGTCCCGACCCGGCCGTCTGTGCAGCGAGATCTTTCCTACGTGCGAGCTTACGCGACATCTGGGGTGCAGTGTGTCGCAGCCTAGGTAATATTTGTAGGAGTGTAGTGACAGGATAGAATGCACCCACTCGGAAAACAAAGCATAGACCAAGCCTCGAGGGTGCGAGTTGCCACTCCCCTCCAACAAAGAACAAAATACATCTACAGAGTTCGGGTGCTCCCTCACCCATGTGACGAAATGCCAGGATAGAATGCACCCTCGAGGCTTGATGTAATCAAAATTTGAAGGAATAAAAAATCTGCAAAGTAGGGCATCTTTTCAGTGACAGATTTTCCTGCGCCTTGTACCAAATCGTCCCATCTGTTCTTCCATGATATGAGAGGACGTAATGATGCTTGCTGATGATGTGCTTGATGACGGTGACAGGCTGCGAATCGTCACATCTTTTTTGCAGTCATAATGAGGCCTTGGATATTGTGTTATGACTCCGCACTGCTTCCTCCTGTTGTGCTTGCAAGGTTGCATGGGAATACACACGATTTGATGCCTTTTTAAATGTTGCTTGGTACGAAAGGGTGCCTCGTCTTGGAATCTGTAGCGTTGCATGCGCCATTCTTTCTTATTTATTTGAGGCGCCGTTTGGATTTCTTGAGATGTTCCTCCTTTGCCCCTGGCTTGGCATATATATAGGTTGCTATTGTGGTGTGTTGCAGCCATTCTTATTCTATCCTTTTCTCTCCTGCTTGCTTAATATGGCTCCAAGATGCCGTGGTCGTGTAGTTTCCGCTGGTTCTTGTCGTGGCGTGGCTGGCCGGGGCCGAGGCCGCCATGGTCGTGGTGCCCGTGCTCCTCGTTCTTCTGGAGGGGGCGTGATGGCGTTGCGATGGTTCCTGCCATTGCTACTACGGAATAAGGTGTATGGCGCTATGATTTTATTTTGCGTGTTCTTAGCCGAACTGCAAGTCGGATTCCTCTTCCATTTTCTTTCGCTCCGATTGTTTCCCAGCTTAACCTGAGAGGTCTCTGGCTTCGGCTTCAAGGGTTGTCCTTGATCCCCTTTGTGGGTTGAACTCCAAGTTGATAGTTCCTTCTTGATCTTCTTGGGGTCTGGTTGGAGGGTGTTCGCTCGTCAACTGAATCTGCACGAGGGTGATAGTCTTTGTTGCCACTTTGATGGTGAAGATACTCTCACCGTCCGCGCTTTTGATGCTGGCGGGAATCGTCTAGAGCCTTGTTGGGAGAGCTCGACTAGTGAAAGTTCTGGAGGTTCAAGGGGTGCTTCAACTTCTCTTCCTTCTTCTCCTGGCGGTTCGCCTACAACTTCTTCCTCTGCCGACTCATTGACTGGTGGTGCTTGCTCTCTAGTTCTAAGAAGGACTCTGACTTCAAGCCACCGACCAAGAGGGTGCGCTAGTAGGTCAAGGCCAACAAGCTCCAGGAGGAGGCGGGCTTCACCATGTAGTCTTAGGGTGGATTTTTTTTCCTTTGTCTGTGATGATGCTCGTAAGATGTGGTCGAGTGCCAATTATCTCAGCATGAGCACACATCTAGAAGTCATAATTCCTTGTAATGCTTGGCCTTGTACTCCCTTTAATGTATAGCAGAAATTTTCTTGTAATGCTTGATCGTGTGCTTCTTTTTGACTTATAGCAGAAGATGTCTTGGAGTGCTTGATCTTGTATCCCTTTGATGTATAACAGAAGTTGTCTTGTAATGCTTGATCTTGTATCCCTTTGATGTATAGGAGAAGTTGTCCTGTAATGGTTGACCTTGTGCTTCATCAGGTGCCTAGGTCTGTGATAATATCGGGTGCACGACCGATGGGAGTATCCCCCGAGGCTATGTTCACTCATAGAGTCGTGCATAGGCTAGGATTGCTTTGTTAAACTGGCCCCATCCTTTTGTTTGATCTGTGCGATGAACCTCGTCGGGTGATAGCATCTAGAAAGTAAAAGAAAAAATATTGAACATGTAATAGTGATGAGAATATGGATCGGGGTCCCGTGATGTTCAATAGTGACGTCTCTCTCCCAAAAGACGATAAAACTTCTATGCGAGGTAAAAAAATCACAGCTGGGAAATTGACAGGGTTAAAAACGCACCGCAATGCTAACTATGCTACAAAGAAAGGACCAGGCTCAAAAGCATGGGCGGTACGCCAAAATAAGTAGACCAAAATCCAACTGCATCTACTACTAATCATCCACCTTGAGATATCTATCCAGAACATCTCGCTGGTATAAAGTTGTGAGCCCCACCCAAAGTGTAAACCCAAAGAAACATACAACTGCATTAAAAGAACTTTGCGTAAAGTAAACAATCCTTGCAACCGTGGTTACAAGAACCATTATTTTCCCCCTTGTGGTAACAGCACATCCCATAGACTCATGTTTCTATCACTCAAGCTAGTCATCAGGGGGCATGAACCAACAATCGAGCATAACGTTTCCTCTTGGAGTCACTACCTACTACTTGGCCAAATCAATAAACAACAACGTAGAACATGCAAGAATTACTCAAGAACATAAATATAAAAGATAAGAACCAAATATATTACTCAATCACAAACTGAACATAGTCTCATAATCCATCAGATCCCAGCAAACTCAGCATAGAACCAGCAGAAAATTACATATGTGCATCGATCATGTAGGGAGCTCACGAGGTCTAATCCATGAAGAGCAAAGAGGGGAGGAGAACATCATATAGCTACTGATCACGGACCCATGGTCCAAGAGGGACTACTCACGGATCATTCGGGAGGCGTCCATGGTGGAGGAGAGGCTCCCGGAGGTCAATCCTCCCTCCAGCAGGGTTCCAGGAAGAGGTCTGTTGGCACTCCCGATCTTGGAAGCGCGGCGGCGGCCGAACAGAGGCAAGATCGGAGGTTTCGCGTCACAGAGAATATATAGGCAAAAGGGGGGAGCCAGTGGGGCCACCAGGAGTCCAAGCGCCCCCTGGCACGGCCCCACCCTAGGGCGCGGCGGGAGGGCGCCTAGGGCCCTGGTGGGTCCCCTCTGGCCCCTCCCGGGTGATTCCGGAAGCTTCGGGTAAGCTAATTTTTTATCTGATTTTCCCGAATTTTGGAGCACTTTTAATATGGGGGAAACCTGAAATAGAAAAACAGCAGAAAATAGGAACTGACACTGTGGTGCACTGAGTTAATAAGTTAGTCCAAATATGATCAAAAGTGTATGAAAGTGTATCTAGATCATAGCAATATCACACAAAACATGCATGTAGCAAGAAGAAATTATAGATACATTTGGGACGTATCAGCGTCTAAGTAGATGATCGGCATGCCTGAAGATAGGTTGCAAACAAAGATAAACAAGGCAACCTAAGTTAGTTAGGCTACGTCCAATCACGAGTGATTGCATGCGGCCTCGGGGGATACTCCCATCGGGAGCGCTATCGTGCACCCGATACAAAAGAAAGAAAAAGGAAAATGGAAAGAGAGAAAATGGGGTGCTCTTACATGTTTAACAAGACGATCGAAGCTGGCGACTTTCTCCTCCAATGGCAGCTCATATATAGCGGGTCCCTCCTCCTTGAAAGAAGGAGCAGTCGAGTGTGAAGGACCACCCCCGATGGCACAGTCTCAGCAGTCACCTCCGTGTTAGAATTCGGAAGATTCACATTCGGCGTGGACTGGCTCATTAGTGACGGAGATGGTGAAGGAACCGAGTCAGTACTGTAGCAGACACAAAATGTAAGGAGCAGTGAATTTGGCGGTAACTGGATACTGGGGGTGCCATGTTTCCCTGGTTCCGACTACGCCTCTCGGACAGACCAAGTGCGACCATGGAGGATCCCGACAAGGAGATGCCGAGAACACTGCAGAAGGGCGCCTCGGACCAGCTCCGGAACGCTGGAGTCATCCAGTGGGCTCCCATCGCCCAACAAAGAGGGCAGTGCATTCAATGCACTAGAAGACAAGCATGTACCGCTGACAGGAGGCATCTTACACCTGGCGGGCTCCCTCGTGCGTACTCAGCGCATGCATGCTCCAACCGTCTCCGCAACGCCATCAGACCTTCCCGGAACATCCCGGAGTGCCTCGTGTCCACAAGCATAAGATAAGCTCCCTTACTGTAACTGTCAGTGGGACTCTGGTCAGCCCCTTGCTCTATAAAAGGGAGATGCCAACCACATCAGAAGGGGGGGGGGCTAGATCGGAGAAGAAGAGAAAGAATAGAGGCAAGAAGGAGAAATGTAAAGAAGGAAGATAAGAAGGAAGATCCATCCCAGTGATAAGCCACCACCTTCATGCATCCACCTCTGGATGTATCCACACCAAAGAAGACATGGAAGTTCATCACCAGAGCTTCCCGGGAAGACCTTCCAAGGATTCCCCTTGAGAGGGCAAGCATCTCCATCAAGGGAAGAGGAGTATAGTGGAGTGTAGTGTAGGGTATCTTCCCCTAGAAGATCACCTTGTATTGTGTTCTACTTCACCACCAGCAAGAAGATCAGACATGCAGGAGTAGGGATTTTAGTCTCTGGACGACCCGAACCTGGGTAAACCCCTATGTCTACTCGCATAAGCCCATTGCCTTTTCCACGCCGAAGCAACCTTCGTCTACATCAAGCAACCGGGAACCCAGCGTGTTATCCGTCTCGCACGGTCTCCGGGTCGTGCCCTCCCAGGAGCGGCCCTCCCAAAGGTGTTCTCGGGGCAGTGTCGCCGTTGTTCTCCCCTGCTTCTGGCCCGACAGGAGAGTGGTGCTAGAAGGAGGGCCTGAGAAATTTGACCCCCGACAGAAGCATAGATCAATAACCAAAGTATAAAGCATGGCAAAGCACCAACCACGCAGTAGCGTTACTCGGATACAAGGCCCAACCCATGTGATGCATCTTCACAGCACGACGAGTTGGTGCTGGTGCAGGAGGCTCACTTGAAGTTTTCGCCCCAGACGCAGCCTTTGGGACACCCGAGTCCTCCTCGGGCGCCAAGACGCATGCGCGCGCTTAAGATGGCGCTGGCTCAGAGGGATCTTGTCTTCATCGTGATCCTCCATGGGTTGGCCACCAGGAACCCCAGCTGGCATTCGCACCAAACCCTATCCAACCAAAGGACCGTGAAGAGGCGGCACCTCATCATCCTCATTCAGCATCTCCGCAGTCTTGGGTTGTGGTGGATTATTCAGCAAGGGCACCTACAGAAGCACAAAATATAAATAAAAAACATCAAGGGACCGAAAGTACAAGAAGTAAATTATAAGTGTTGATATAAAATCCCCTACCGGAGGAAGCGCATGTTCAGCAAAAAAAGGAACCACCGGACTCTCAAGCAAGGCACTCGATAACTTGTTGATCTGTTGAACTCGCGACTCGAGTTCAATACTCGAGAAAGTCCTCGTGCATAAGCCCCGTCGAGTCCCACACCCCAGTATACTGCCACATGGGACGCTCCTGAGACTGTACCGGTTGCACTCACCTTTTGACAAAAACAGAAATGAGCTAGACACCAGTCACCTCCTCTGTAACATCCCGGAAATCCCAACCTAATTAAAAAAATTCTTATTTTTCTTGTTGATTGCTAGAATTGTTTGGAGTATTTGTTTTTCCAATTTATTAATTGGTGAATTATTGCCCCCCTCCTTCTCGTACCGGCATGCGTGAATAAACCTTTCCACCCTGGCACACGACCTTTTGTGACACCGGGTTTCACCCGATCACCGTCGCAACTTCCGGCACAAGACCAGCCATCGCCATCGGAACAAAACAATGGCGTCGTTTATAAACCAAAGGTTGTTTACTTGACCTGGACCTGCACACAGACGCAAATAACTTTGCTCCCAACGAGTTTAGAGAGGTTGGCAATCTCTTCGGCCTTGCTGTTTACGAAGGATCAAACACAAGGGTGGAAATACTAGTGGGTGCAACTGAAAGGAAAGTAAAAGCAGTAAAAGTGAACGGTGTAAGCTATGGTGTAAATATAAACCGGGGTCCCATGATTTTCACTAGTGATGTCTCTCTCCCAAAAGACGATAACAACTATGCTGGGTGAACAAATTATAGCTAGGCAATTGACATAATTATAAACGCACAACAATGCTAATTATGCTACTAGAAAGTAAAGAGGCTCAATCATGTGGGCATTACACCAAAACAAGTTGACCGTTTATCCATCATCATCTAATCACTAATAATCCACCTTGAGATATCTATCCAGAACATCTCGCTGGTATTAAGTTGCGAACCCCAACTAAATTGTAGGCTCAAAGCAACAGACAACTGCATTAACAAGCTATGTGTAATGTAAGCAATCCTTGCAACCGCAGTTACAAGCATCGTTGTTTTCTCCCTGGTGGAAACAACACGTCCCCTAGTCTCGTGTTTCTGTCACCCAAGCTAGAAATCGGGGGTCATGAACCCACAATCGGCATAACGCTCCCTCTTGGACTTACAATCTACTACTTGGACAAAGCATCAAACATAACGGGGAGCATACAAGAACACTCAAGAACTAAAATATTAAGGTAAACAAAATATATTACTCATTACAAATTGAACATAATCTCATAATCCATCGGATGCCAGCAAACACAGCATAGCAAAACAGGAACTAATACATAGGTGCCTTGATCATCATAGGCAGTCACAAGGGCTAAACATTGAAGCATAAGATTAGAGAGAATAAAACACATAGCTACTGGTCATGGACCCGTGGTCCAAGGGGGACTACTCACGGCACATCCTGGAGGCGATCATGGTGATGGAGAGTCCTCTGGAGTTTAGTCCTCCCATCGGCAGCGTGCCACATAGCTTATCCTAACGATCCAGAGATCGAAAGCGCGGCGGCGGTGGAATAGTGGATGAAATCGTGTAACGTGGTTGCTCTGGAGGGTTTTCGGAGCGGCATGTAAATATAGGCAAAAGGGGGGCCTGAGGGGTGGCCCCTGGCCCAGAAGGCAAGGTGGCGCGGCCAACCCCTAGCCGCGCCAGGAGGTCACCTGGATGGGGGGTGGCCCCCCTCGGGGCCCTGATGGGTGCAGATAACACCTCCTCCTTGGTTACCCAAAGTGGAAGGTTATGATGTACATAGCAGAAAATTTCCCTCGGTGAAGATATCAAGGTTTATCGGACCAGTGGGACTCCAAGAGATACAAGTAGGTTGCAAGAAAACAATGGCATCGTTTACAACCTAGAGGGTTGCTTACTTGACCTGGACCTGCACATAGAGGGAAATAACTTTGCTCCCAACGAGTTCAGAGAGGTTGTCAATCTCGCTGGCCTTGTTGTTTACAAAGGATCAAACACAAAGGGGGAATAATAATAGTAGTGGTGATTGCAACAGAAAGTAAATGAAAGCAGTAAAAGTGAACTGTGTAAGCTATGGTGGAAATATGGACCGGGGTCCCATGACTTTCACTAGTGATGTCTCTCTCCCAAAAGACGATAAACAACTATGTTGGGTGAACAAATTACACCAAGACGACCAAACCGTTTATTCACCAGCATCTACTCACTAATCATCCACCTTGAGATATCTATCCAGAACATCTCACTGGTATTAAGTTGCGAACCCCAGCTAAACTGTAGGATCAAAGCAATGGACAACTGCATTAACACTCTATGTGTCATGTAAGCAATCCTTTCAACCACAGTTACAAGCACCACTGTTTTCTCCCTGGTGGAAACAATAGATCCCCTAGTCTCATTTTTTTGTCACTCAAGCTAGACATCGGGGGGCATGAACCCACAAAATTATGCATAACGCTCCCTTTTGGAGTCACGATATACTACTTGGCCACAACAATATAAAGCAACAAAGAACATGCAAAAATACTCAAGAACTAATAATAAAAAGGTAAACCAAATATATTATTCATCACAATGTGAACATAATCTCATAATCCATCGAATCCCAGCAACACAGAAACTAATACATATATGCCTTGATCATGTAGGGAAGCTCACAAGGGCTAAGAATTGAGGCACAAAAGTGGAGAGAAGACATTATCTAGCTACTGATCATGGACCCATGGTCCAAGGGGGACTACTCACGACACATCCGAGAAGCGCTCATGGTGGTGGAGAAGCTCCCGAAGATCAATCCTCCCTTCGGCAGGGTGCCAGGATAGGTTTGTCTGGCGATCCCGATCTCGGTATCGCGGCGATGGCGGAACAATGATAAAAATTGCCTAACAGAGGGCCTCCCGAGGGTTTATGTATATCGAGGGCTAAATATAGGCGGAAGGGGGGCTCTAGGGGAGGCCCCACCTAACCAGGCGTCCAAGTCGCGTGACCTCCCCCCTGTCCGCACCGTGTGTCCACTTGCCCAGGGGGTGGCCCCCCTACGCCTCTTCTTCGGGCTTTTGGAGTCTTCTGTCACGCAGATTTTTTATCGGATTTTTCTGGAATTTTCCGAGCACTTTAATAATTGGTATTTTTCCTGCAATGCACGAACAACAGCAGACAGAAACTGGCACTGGGCACTGAGTTAGTAGCTTAGTCCAAATATGTTGAAAAAGATATGAAATTGTAGCAAAACATATAGCAAAGTCACCAATATAAGCATGGAACAAGCATAAATGATAGATACGTTTGGGATGTATCAACATCCCAAACTTAATTCCTGATCGTCCTCGAGCAGGTAAATGATGAGAAAGATAATTTCTGGGGTGACAGGCTACCAAAAAATATTTGAACTTTAAAGTACATCAAAAAAAATGCAATTCAAGTCAAGTCAATAATAAGAAAGACTCTATATCTAGTATTGAAACTAGCAAAGTAAGAACATAAAGGTGCCAGAGCTCTCGCTGTCCGTGACTCAAATGTCTCCAATCGGTATTTGCGTGCAAGAAGTGGGAGATGGGTTTAGAGCATAAAAATACTTAATAGTAATTGAGAACTCAATCTACTAAAACTTCACACTTGGTCTTCTTTGGAATATTATTGTGACTCGTCCCCAGACCACTAGTCAGGTACAAGTCAAAGTGATGCTCTCCCTTTCGACTTTCAGCACTCATGCAATGAATGAGCGCGAGCAAGATATGTTGGCACTTAGGATGGAAAAATATAATAATGATGGGGAAGGAACATAAAAAATGTGTGAAAGGCTCACATCAATGAGGAAAATCATAGGCGAGAGAAATACAAACAATAGATATGATGTGAGGAGTAGGGATTGCCATGCAACATATGCACATATGAGCTATGGAAATCTCTCCAATGGAACTAGTGGGGGTCCATCCAACTTGCTTGCTCAAGAAGACCAAAAGCTCATTTGAGGAGGTTCATCATTGGAATATACAAGCCATGTTCTATAGTGTAAGAATCCCCACATAGTTATGCATGAATGATATGAAAATCTCTATGAAGTACAAATATTACTTTGGAGTACGAGTGTGGATCTTCCAAAAGGAATAGTAGTGTTGCCCCTTCTCTCTTTTTTTTTCTTTCTCTTTTTTCTATTTTATTATTATTATTGTGGCCTCTTTGGCTCTTTCTATTTATCTCTCAATTGTCCTCTTTGGGATCTCTTAATTTGTCCTCTTTTGGGATCTTTTAGTTGTGTCCTCTTTGGGATATTTTCCTCACTTTAAGGGCAACACTATATATTTTACAAGGATGCAGAAGATCACACACTCTATAAGAAGTACTCATCATAAAGAAAACTGAAAAACTATCATGATGTATGCAAATGTATGCCTCTGCCAGTGTAGCAGGATATGCAATGATACTAGCATGTCATGTAGCAATTATAAGGGCAAGACCCAACTACCATGCGTCTCTACGATCAAGCAAGAGCATGTATGACAATCAAAGATCAAGTCATGAGAAGATGGATGTTGCATGGCAATGTATCTCGGAAAGGCTATGGAAATGCCTTGATAGGTAGGTATGGTGGCTGTTTTGAGGAAGGATATAATGAGGCATATGATGACAGAGCGTATCATGTCAATGGTTTGGATGCACCGATGAAGTTTGCATCGACTCTCAAGATGAGAAAGGTCAATGCACGGTACCGAAGATGCTAGCAAAATATGGATGGTGGAAGTGCCAACAATCGAATACTCGCATTAGTCAAAGGAAATCATCCACTTATTATCGGTAACTCTCTATCTAATCAGGAGATTCACAAAGAGACAAGTACCCCTAGGAGGAGTGTATGGGGGTTTGGTTATCCTTGCGCATCCTCGACACATGGTACGTGAGGGTACTCTATATATTACAACCCCTCCAGACGTTAGTGATTCGTCTAGTAGCTAGAGTTCTCAATGATTTCCCAAAATATGACACCTGGAGGGGTACTTGTCTCTTTACTCAAAATCCTATTAGTCTAAACATATATTGCCCAAAATAGGCTTGATATCTTGACACACAGAAGTCTAAACATTACTCAAATCAATACGTAAAAACTATTGCAAGTTACTATTATACTTAAATAGCAACCTCAGTACTGACGAGGGGGTGACCCCACGACTCCTACATGTGAGACTACCTGGTGCGCATGAAGATAGAAGGCCCATTGGGAAGCTACGACAAGCCCGCGATTGGCCCAACTAGGCACCGACATAGGAGTCCGCGACTAATATGGAAGGCGCAACTTGGCGAACAAGGCAAGACTAGAACTAGGAAACTACCTCTGTAACCTAGCATGGACTCCCCGAGACCTAGCCTAGTATATAAAGGCTAGGAGGGGAGACGTCCGGGACATCTCAATACGCATCTACTCATTCTAGCCTTGCGAGAACTCGCCTTGGCCTCCATTATAATCGCCCCCTCACGTGATAATATCGAGCATGAAGTGCTTCTCCTGTTAGCCGACGAGTATCGTCCAACCTGTGCCTATCTCTATGACTAACCCAGGGTCCCTGACCATGGGATTTGTCGGGGTTAATCCCCGTTAATTGGCGCCGTCTGTGGGAACTACACAGGTTGGAATCACGACCTCGGTGGTCCCGACCTCAACAGATCAAGACTCGAGGACTGGAGTCAGATCCTGTCCGCTCGAAAGATTCAAGTTCACCGCAAGCATCTCCATCACCCCATCAGGATCACCCAGCTTGCAGAAAAACCAAGTCCAGCACCTCGACGACTATCAGATCCATCACCGACGGAAAAGAACTCGACGACCCAGAAGACAAGCACAAGGAGGCTACTCGAGAACCCCACTCGAGGAGTCGCGGCGTGTGCCTGAAGGCTCGCCCATCAGTCGACGACTCGCTGCCGCCCGGACTCCCACCACACGCCAAGACAGTGACTCTGAAACCCAGACCGGAGATTACTATGACCCGGATCAAAGGCCAGACGAATTCTCCAACTTCATCCGGAATCAATCACTCAGCGACGGGATAGAACTCGACCCAAGATTCCACAGTCGAGCAGAAGACCCCTTGCAGACCTTTCAAATCTCAAGAAGAAGAAGGCACGCCGGCTCCAGCAAACTCACAGCTAAAGAGCAACTAGAAGGACCCTGCGCGATCCACTGTTTTGAAGACAGTCGAGGACATCTCAGAGCAAGCCACACACTGGGAGATTGCGGCCTGTTCGCCGAACTCTCCAACAGCCTAAAGGAGGAGAGGCAGCGTGAAGCCAAACGCACTCGAAGAAACACGTAGTCGCCCGCACACAGTGCACAGGAGCAATACCCCACGTCCCATGGATGAATCTGCATGATCCAAGAAGGGAGACCCTCGAAAGCAAACCAAGATGCCTATACCTCGCAGGCCAAAGCAGCCGAAGACCTAAAGACAACTGAAACCTACCAACTGAGCGGCGCCGAGACCTGCATCACTTTCTCACAGAGCGACCACCCGCCCGCAGTCCCAAGGCCTGGGCACGCACCTTGGTCCTTGAAGCCCAAATCGGAGGATACGACATCGACAGAATCTTCATGGATGGAGGCAGCAGCCTAAACATAATCTTCGCCGGCACTCTACGCAAGATGTTCATCCCACGATCAGTTTGGAAGAAGTCAGGAACCACAATATACAGCGTAGTCCCGAGCGAAGCAGCCACCTCCATCGGAGCAATACAGCTTGATGTGATCTTCGGCAGCAAGCGCAACTTCGCAAAGCAGGCACTCGAGTTCGAAGTGCTCGACTGGTAGTCGCAGTATCACGCCATACTCGGGCGACCAGCGTTCGCACAGTTCATGGCAGTTCCACACTACGCATATCTCAAGCTCAAGATGCCAGGACCCGCAGGAATAATCACAGTCAAGGGAAGCTTCACCAAATCGGACAGTGCGACCGCGACTTCCACAAAGTATCTGACATGTTTGGAGCCCAACAACAGCTCAAAGAAATAGCCATGGTGACGGACAAAAACATATTTCCACTAGCGAACAGAAGCGAGACAAAAGAATTTGGTCGCGACTTCAGCGTCGACAGCGACATGATCACACACCAAGTACACCCAACAGACCCAGAGAAGACAGTCCGCGTATTTTCCCACCTTCCAGAAGAACAAGCAACCGCCCTCATAACCTTCCTTCGCGAAGAGTGGAAAATTTTCGACTGGTGCCCAGCCGACATGCCTGGGATACCACGAGAATTCGCGGAACACACACTCCACATCAAGCCAAACACGAAGCTAGTGAAGGAAGCGTTGCGACGGTTTTCAGAGCCCAAACGCAGAGCAATCGGAGAAGAAGTCAATCGACTACTCGACGCATGGTTCATCAGAGAGACAAAGAAAGAAACATGGATAGCAAACCCAGTCCTAGTCCCTAAGAAGGACACCGAGGTACTGAGGATGTGCGTCGACTATGGGCCCATCAACAAGCATTTCCCAAAAGACCACTTCCCCTGCCAAGAATCGAGCAAATAATCGACTCCACAGCAGGATGCGACCTCCTATCTTTTCTCGACGCATACTCAGGATACAATCAGATTAAGATGAAGGAAGAAGACGAAGAGCAGACCTCGCTCATCACCCCCTGCGGCATATCCCGCCGCCAAAAAATGCCTTTCGGTCTAAACAATGTAGGAGCAGTATACCAGTGAATGACGCAAACATGCGTGAGAAACCAGATTGGCGGAAACGTCCAGGCCTACGTATATGAAATTTTTGCTATATATTTGCCCGGATAGTCCCAGCACCGTATCTCGCGATTTCGTGTGTTTTCTTTCTCGGTCTGTTTCTGCCAGGAAAACTTTCAGCAGATCTAATTACCATGGCTTCCCCAAGTTCCCCCAAGGACAAGTTCGTCGTCAACGTCATCAACCCTTACCTCGCAGAGGTGAAGAAGCACCCCCAGATCCTTCGTGTGGAGGATGGTGACCTCCACAAGGAGGATCTGAAGGGACCAGTCAAGGAGGGGAGCACTGAGGAGCGGCTGAAGGAGATGGAACATGAGGTCTTCAAGTTTAAGAAGATGGTGGAGCGTGGTATTGAAGCTAACTTCGACATCATGAACGAGATCGAGACTTCCCACAAGAAAGAGATGAAGGAGATGTGGTCAAGTCTGGCCGCACTATAAGAAAAGGTTTATGGGCTCCAAGCACAGATCTATGATCTACAGAACCAGAACTGTGAGTATGAACTAAAGTTTCTGCGCATGGGTTTAGGTGCTGAGTGCAGGATCTTGGAGACGGGAATGTCCTTCGAGACTGGAGAATAGCTGCCATGGAAACGCTTCGCCAAGGAGTACGTGACCGACAAGAACAAGGATGAGGAGTAAACCTCCTCGGGTAATGGCATCCCCTTAACTTGTTCCAAGCTTGGGGGAGTGCTGGGTATCTTTATCTTTATATTTGTATTTAGGAGTCAAGTAGAGTCGTATCATGTCTAGGGAAGTTACTTTATGAAATAGTTGTTGCTTTGAGGTCTATCACTCCTTTTGTGGAGAGCTTTGTATCCGTGAGTGTGGGGTCGTCTATGAAGGAATATTAATGAGAAGTCTATTGGTTTCTTCGCTGCACTCGGTATTCTCTTCACGTAATCGACATTATGAGCTGATTCTTATGGGGAGTATTGGCCTTATATCAGGTATGGCTTCGAAAACTTTATTTAAATCTTGGCAAGTATAGCTTTGGTCATAACAACAAACATGTTTTTCCCAAAGTAGCGACATAGCCAAAACCTTTGTGTTATTATGCTTGAAGTGTTATGTTGACAAGGAAGACAACTTGATGTTTCATGCTAGTTTTAATGTTTATGCTTTGTATTGCTTGCATCTACGTTTTCATCAATTGTCTGGTCTCTCAAAGCCTTGCTATCCAAAACTCTGTACTAAGCAAAATTCTGCTTGTACTTCCATACCCTGAAACCAACATCTTCCACTTGAGTCCACCATACCTTCCTATTTGTGGTATTCCACTACCACTCCTAAAGTATATAATTTATGTGCTATCTCTAGATGTTCAAAATCTTCTGTTTTGTGCCACTGATTCAGCTCATGAGGAAGTGGTGGGTAACCCATGATCTTCTTAATTTGGACAAGTTTTATCTTGGGATTGCATGTCTAATCTGCAAACCCCTAATACGAGAAGGGACTGGCATGAGTGCCCAGCTCGTAAAAGATGAATACTAACACACAAGTTCCCTCGCCCATTTATGAGTGATAAACAATGGAATTTAAGGGGATGTGATCGTCCCCACATGGGAGTCGTTCCTCGAAACTTGTCCAAATCGTGAAGTGAGTGAGTTATCCATCAGCAGTCGTTGACGGATCACGCACCTCCCAAAATTCTGTTTTTATTCTGTTTGATCTAGAGATGGCACATGAGTTTTCCCTGCTTACCCTTTTGCACGGGGTTTATCCTTTATTTTGTGCTGAGTCAGTCCTTCCTACTTCCTTCCTCCTGAAGAGAGAACAGACACTTGATGTTCATAAGGATTCTTGCATACAAAGCTGCATTGAAAGTTAGCATGTTACATCTTTGTTGACATTATCTTTTGATAAGTGAGTTGTTTGCAAGATCTTGCTTAGTAAACATCTTCCTTTGTGTTAACATGTGCACTTCTTGACTGATAACATGTTCTTTCCAAAGCTTCAACTGGTTCAATTATAAGTGAAAGAGCAAAAGTAAAAGTTATTAGTTGTTCCTTTACCAAGGCTATGTTTGCCATGATTTGATGAGTTTTCCAGGTCCTACTTTGTTATAATTGTTACTACTTTCTCATAAGGACCTTATGAGTTGAGGTTGCTGTTGAGGATGCTTCAGTTTAGTGAGAAATCTTGATGCTTCTTGTCCGTATTCTTTTATCGACGCTTCACTCTCTAAACTTGTGGACAGGTTTACCGAGCTCAGTAATCGCTTGGGGACAAGCGAGGTCTAAGCTTGGGGAAGTTGATACGTCCAAAATGCATCACTATTTTATATTGTAATTTCATCCTATTCATTGATATATTCCACTTTAAAGTATTGGTCTTATGTTATTTTGGCTTGTTTTACACAGTTTACAACTTTCCGGTGCCGAAGCAGCAGAACCAGAATTCAGCGGTGAAAAGTGGACACCAAGTTGCTGAATCAAATCAAGTTCAAATGCGATGAAAATTTACGGGGAGCGTTTTTATGAAGATTGACTGGGGATCACCTAGGATGGAGGTGAGGGGACCCACCAGGCAGCCAGAAGGGTGCCTGGCGCGCCCCCCCTCCTGGCCGCGCCAGGCACCCTCCTGGATGCCTGGTGGCCCCCCTCGGTGCCCCCTCTCGCCTATAAGACCCCCCTGGGGTGAAAACCCTAAAAGAAGAAGAGTTTCCGTGTTTTGCCGCCGCCACGGGGCGGAAACCTACAGAGGAGAAAAGCCATCTCCGACGGGCAGATTCCGCCGGGGAGATCACCTCCCGGAAGGGGAGATCGTCGCCATCATCATCATCATCATCATCGTCATGGGCATCATCGAGATCATCATCAACATCATCCCCAACATCAGCACCATCTCCATCTCACCCATCTCATCTAACAATTGCAACTTGTGTTGTAATCCGTACTATCTATCCTCTCTACTCCGTTGGTGTTGATTACTACTTTGTGGTGAATGCTATTGAGTTTTGTTGGAGAAATATCATTGTGTCCAGATTGTTTGCCACCCATCTATCACCTCTGATCATGATCTCTTTTATGTCTTGTGAGTAGTTACTTTAGTTCTTGAGAACATGGGAGAAGTCTAGTTGTTAGTAGTCATATGATGTTGAAGTGTTATGTGTTGTTTGATACTTAAGTTGTGTTGTTATTTCTCTAGTGGTGTTATGTGAGTCGAACACCTAACACTTCACCTTTTATGGGCCTAGAGTAATACATTGTGCACAAAGGATGCTTATGGTGGGTTGCCGGAGTGACAGAAACCTGAACTCCAGTTCGCACACTTTTGCACAAGGGAGTTATGGATCCTTGATCGTAATTCTGTGGTTAGGCTTATGCCTTAATTACTACCTTGTATTTGCGGATGCTTGCAAGGTGTTTAATCATAAGAGTACACTTATCTTAGTCTAGAAGGTGTACTAGCATTGATCCACCCACCAACACTTATCAACACAATACATATTACTTGGCGGAGTATGGTGAAAGTAACTTGGCTATCTCTCCCGTGTGTTCTCAAGAGCACTTTAGCTTTTATAAGTTTAGTTCCTAGGTTTATCCTTGTGAAAGGATTGGGCCACTTGCTACTCCTCAGTTACCCTGTTTACTTTGCTTGTCTTTTACTTTGCTGTTTCTTAAACCAAAAACCCCTAAATATTTACCTTTGAGTGTGTGCAGCCTTTCCTTATCCAACGTCACTTATCAACACCTTCTGCTCCTCGTGGGATCGACATCCTTAGTTAGCGAAAAGCTACAATTGATCCCCTAGACTTGTGTGTTATCAAGAATCATTTATTGGCGCGGTTAACAGGGAAGGAAACCCAACTAAACCTATTAACTTCTCCGCCATCAGAGGCAAACACTAAGATGTGAAGGTTTACTCCCCCTGAAAGTTAGCATCGAAGATAACTTGAATCGAAGTAGATGCATAGAAAATTTTCTTCGGTGGAGAGTAAAGAATAAAAATCTTAGCGAGTAGGGTTGCATTTCCAGATAAGATTCCAATGATGTGCAATCCTCTCGAATGACCTATGAACTTAAGAATAATAACCAACTGCAAGAAATATGATTTGAAGCAAAATCTTTCCAGCAAGGGGTTATTAAAACGATATTGGGGCATACAATTCACAGTCACGAAACTAAATTAAGTTACAACCCAATCGGAGCAAATGGAATGTTTGTTGTAACTTAAACGCGAGATAGAAATGAAGCAAAAACCCTGTCCCCGTGGCAAACTAAACTCATCGATGCATCATTCTCCTCCTTTTTGTCAATGATTGGACAAAATTTGGTGAAGAGGATGAAGAGTTCCTATGCTTTAGGAGCATCCTGGGGAGTCTTGCGAGCAGATCCTGATGTTGAAGAGTTGCTTGAAGAAGACTGGTCGCCAAAGGATTCTTCTTCGGATTCCGGCGAGTCTGTAAGGCCCGATATGCGGTACTGTTCCAGATCTAGGCGTTTCCACCCAGATCCGGGGACGAAGCACATATCGGTCCCACCGCGACATATGACAAAGCCATATGCCCCGGATTTCCAACATGATATCACAACCATTACAGATATAGGATACAACATCTCATACAATCGGCATACAACTGCCTCAAATACAATACAACAACGGAAGATACATGTCTTAGTACAGACTACAATCAAATGCATACTGGCAAAGAGAAAAACATCGATCCCATAACCACACGGGTCCAGGCCCTCCGCCGGGATCCGCCTAACTAGTCGTCGTCGAGTCTCCAAGTGAAACATCGATCACCATACCTGTTGTCGATCAAGAACCCTGAAAAGATTTTGGGGGTAGTATCATGAGTACAGAGGTACTCAGCATCCAACTGTAGTGGTCATCTAACCCAGCAAGGACTTCATCACTCGTCATTATAGGACAATTAGTAGTTTACGGTAAGGAAGGGTTAAGTGGTGAGGTTGTTGCTGCACTAGCATTTATGAAGTGGCTAACGATCTAGAGAGTAAGATAAGAAGCCAAGCATTCGATGAGGAATCGCCTCCAACAAGTCTTGCTATCAACTACTTACGCAAACATAACACCTATCCTATCCTTGTCCTCCTCTTCGCATCCCGACGAAGAAGAAGCAGTCAAGGCACACACACACGTTGATCAAATTATATTAAGATTATATCAGTTGTTGTTGTCTATGAACAAGGAGTAGGTCTCAAGTCGTCCATAACCGTGGACACGGCTTCTCGAAAAGATTTAACCCTGCAAGGGTGTACCAACTGCCCATTACAAGGCTCCGCACGCACGCCCATCTCTCTCGGTTGCTACCCATCACAGGCAACCATTTTATGATTTAGTTCCAAGAGATCCGAAACGACAGGTCCCTCTCAGGAGCCGGCCGCGCTCTCGACTCAATCGTCTGTCGCAGGTTTGGATAGCCGGTTAATCACACATGGGACACCGGGTCCTCAGCCGGACAAGGTGGGCCAGCAAGGGAACTAAGTCCTCACTGGTCCAGGTTGGTTTGTAAACAACTGGCGGCCGACCAGCACACACACGGTTTCAAATGGTAAAACAGCTTGGGCCACCACTAGAAATGTTTGAAGCTAGGTAGGTAAGAAAAGGGGACCCCATAAAATCCCACACGCGGTTAGGCACGCTCAGTCTTAAAACCAATACCCGGAACTCGGATCCTAGGTGACTCGAATGGAACAAAGCGTCGGGGCGGGATAGCCTAGACCTTCCATTCTTCGTCGAATATAGTCAAGATTATAATAATCAATATCATCAACAACAATATAATAATGTGATAGCCCAAACCAAGGAGTAACAGGGGGTAACATTGTAGCATCCTAAGCATGCATACTAAGCAGGGGCTGAGCAACGAGGAATAGTAACATAGCAGTACAAGGTTTGCTGGGAAGGGACATGGCTGTATCGGTTTGAAAGAGGTTGTAAACATGTGGTAGGATCAAACATCGAGCCTATCCTAGACTAGCATGCAAACCGCTGGTTGAAATAAAATGGATCATAAGTAATGTATAGTCCTTGCCTATTGATAAGTCGGATTCCGAAGGTGTAGTTGATCGCAAGCTCGCATTGTCTCCGAGAGGTACCCGCGGAAGCAAACAAGAGGGTAAACACTGGAAAGCAATCAACGAGCAAGCATCTATTACTACGAAGCAAACACGAGCAAGCATCAACAAGAAGGCAACACGAGACATCGCACCTACCGTCGAGAGCGGTTACTAACAGGTTAAGTGGAGTATTCGTCACACACGACGATACCGCACGTTTAGCAAGGTTCAAGTTGTTTAGCTACAGGTGTTCAACAAAGGTTGTTAGCATTGCATAGCACATAAACATGGCAAGAGGTGAAGCATAAATAAACTACCTAAGCTAGCCAATTTAAGTGGGGTGAAATCCTAGACATGGCAAACTATTGCGGATCCCACGATAAAAATGGAATTTGGTACTGTTTTGCCCTAAATAATATTTTATTATTTTTATTAGCAAGCAAGAACAACATAAACACAATCTACACGCAATTCTAGTCAAGTTACATATAAAGAACATTTTAAACAGAGCAACGGTTAAAAAGTTATTGCAATTACAGTTTCAGTGGCAAGCAGTTGTAATTAGCAGGTCAACAACATGTAAACAAAGTCAAACATGGCAACAAGCAACATTTTAATAATCTACACAAAAGACTAAGCAAGTTTCATGTATTACACGTCGCGATCCGAGCTACGGGAAAAAAGATACGGGCATAGCTAAATCGCAGCTAAATCTGCCAAAATAAAAAAAAACCTAGAAAGGAAAAAAAACTCTAATTGGCCGAAACTACTGGGCCCAACAGTGCAGCAGCAAAAATAAAAAAAGGAAAAAATAGCTCACCGAGCTGGGCCGCGCTGGACGCCTGGCTGGGCCTTTGGGGCAGGCTGGGCCGCGCTGGAGGCCTGGCTGGGCCTTTGGGGCTGGCTGGGCCGCAGACGAGGTGGTGGGCCTCGGGGTGAGGCCGGCCCACCCGTGGCGCACTGGAGGGTGGCGGCTCCCGTGCCTCGTCCCGAACGGGAGGGAGTCCGGCGGCGGCGGTTGTTGCCGCGACTCCGGCGAGGGGCACCTGTGGTTTGAGGCAGGAGGTTGGAGCGGCGCGGGGTCAGCAGAGGAGGCTCGAGGGGTCCCGGATTCCGGGCGGATCGGGTCGTCAGCGGGAAACAGGAGGGGCGCGAGCTCGGGCTTCGGCCTCCATGGTTCCTGCGCTCGGCCTTGAGCTCCATGGCGCACGGCGGGGGGAGAACCTGCAGAGGGGAGGAGAGGGAAGGTGAGGAGGAGAGGCAATGGAGAAGGGAGAGCGGGAGGAGAAGAGGGAGGAGGGAGAAGGTGGCCGGCGGCGCTGCTGCATGGCGGCCGGATTTGCGGCGGCACGGTGGTGCCCTCGGGCAGGGTGGCTCGGGCTCCACGGGAGAGAAGCTCGGGGTTGCGGAACCAAACTGATGACGTGGCACGACGCGGTTCGTCTGATTTGGATCCGACGGATCAGATCAGCGGTCTGGATCTGAGAGGGGGTTGGCTGCAATTTTGTGGCTAGGGAAACCCTAGAAAGAGGTGGGAGTGTGGTAGTCTTTATATAGCCCAGGTGGCTGGCAGTTTGCAAAAACATCCCCAGTTTTTCTCTCGCGTGCGCGGTGTTTACGTTTCTGACCGCTGGGGGTCCGCAGGACCTTCGATTCGGGTAAAACTTCAAACTGCACGATCAGTGCGTCGAGCCGGCGGCGTTCACCTCGCGCTGGAACCGTTCCAAGAACACTTTCCGGCGCGCTATAAAAATAACCCGTTTAATTATTAAACGGGTTTTTTCGTTCCGTTGGCTGTGGCTGGTCTCGTGCGGTTTTCGCGACGGTGATCGGGTGAAACCCGGTGTCGCAACGGTCGAGTGTCAGGGTGGCAAGGGTCATTCTCCGTCCGATACGAGATAAGAGAGGAAAAAATAATCGCCGATCGATAAATCGGGGATGCAAACACCGCAAACAAATCAGACAATCAAACAATTCACACCGAAAACAAAAAAAAAATTTGTGAAATCTGGGCTGTTACAGAGTCGTAAGCTTCAGCATAGGCAGGCGCAAGAAGGTCAAGGTCACTATCATTGGGATCATAATCTTTGGAAGTGATTTAATCATCTGCAGAGACAGTATCTAGCCTGATGGGCTCTGGCTCGTTGACAAACAGAACTTCTTCGAGCTTGTGTAGTGAGGACAGCTTGTGGTCAATGGTTTCATTCCTTGAAAAGTTTCTCTGCAAGTAAAGGTATTCTTTGAATATGCGATCTTTGCGCACGCCCTTAACAGAGTTGAACTTCCTCTGCCCTTTCCAGGAGTGCGCTTCAGAACTCGAAGGTATTGATTATTGTTGAGCACAATGTTTCCCACGCGGTTGATTTCATTTGAGAGGAATTGCATATGGCGTTGATTGGCTTCGATGTAATTCTCTAGCATCTGCTGTGAGGCAAGGGAAACCTCAAAATGATGGCTATCCTTCTGGAAGTTCTTATGGAGATTGCGCTCATTCACTTCTTGCCTGACACCCACATATGTAATCATAGGATTATTGGGCTAGCGAAGAATATTCATTGTATCTTGTATAGGTGAACATATAGCTTCGGGTGGTGCCTGGCAACGAAGTTTTCATCCCGGCCATAGTTGCAAACTTCTTGAAGCCAAGGTGCATAAGGCTTGTATGTGAATGGAAATTCAGCAGCAAGGACCATGGTGCGGAGGAAGCAATCTTCAAAATCAAACACTAAACCATGAGAAAGCTTCAGAATGGCGTGTCTCACTTGCGGATAAATGTTAGATTCTTATGAAGCAGTACTGAGTGGCAGCAGAGAGTTGGAAAGAATGCAAAACCACGTCTTGGAGATAAACAACAAGTGCTTCGGTCGAATGTCCACGGGAACGAAATCCGCGGTGACTTCTGGATCCATCAAGGAAGCAAATTCACCATCTATTAAGTATGGAAGCAAATGAATCTTGGGCTGTTCACCAGTGTGGCGTGGAATATTAACAAGTTCCATGAAATCTTGCGAGGACATGCGAACACTTGCCCTTGAATCATCCATTCGGACGTCCAAGTGTTGGGGTCGCTTGATTCGCCCGATACATACAGAGTGGCATAAAACTTCTTGATCAGCTCAGAGTTGAATGTATCATGCAAAGCAAACATGCGCATCAGGTTCTGGGAGTTGATGGTTTCACAAATGTTCTGGAAGCAATGGGCAGTGGCTAAAATAACACATCCTTCCGACAGAAAACCTTCGTATAAAGCACTTGTTTCTCAGCAGTACAAAAACGCAGATCATCAACAGTGCGATCCGAAGCATAAGGACTGGTACCAAAGAAACGCATTTTTTTGTGGTGGCGCTCGAGGTCAAACTCAGGACCATGTCTTGCAGAGCTGCTTGCACCCAAAAAGATAGGAAAAGTTTCCCTGGGGTAGTTGGAGTCCAATTGACTATCTTGAGCAGGTTGGCTTCGCCGGGAAGAAATGATCATTGGATGGCGAGGCGAGGGAATCACTTGTGAGGGCCATGCATCCTTTGCCTTGGCAAGAACCAGTTCCTGCGAGAGATTCATGATCTCAACTTCTTCATCTGCTGCAGGTGAAGCATTTGGTTTTGCAGCATGTGATTCGGAAGCAGATCAGGCAGGCGAGAAAGAATGAGTCTGTTTTGGTTCGGCTGCAGGGGGTGAGGCCTGGGGAGAATCTTGTTCGGGAGCGGCTTGTTGTGGGGTGATGCTGGGGGTGGAGTGGCAACATGAGGTGGAATGGGAGTGCAGGTGGTACTTCTTCTTTGTTGGCGGGTGGAGGCGAAGGTATGGCAGCTGGAGGTGTAGGTTGTCTTGGTGGGGTTGGAGCTCTGGGTGGAGGAGTTGGTGTAGGTGGTGTTGGTTGAGTTGTGATTCGAGCAGGAGTAAGGGTTCTGGTGGGAGCTTTTGGTGGAGCTGGGGTAGGGGATTTTGGAGGAGCACATCTGGAGGTTGTAACATCCCAATTTTTGCAAATTTGGATATTAATAGATCATCTTATGCATGTCATGCTGGAGTTTCGCATTATTTGGATTTTCTGAATATTTTAAACATTTTTCAACTTAAGGCACTTTTATTGGATAGGATATAACATGACTTATCCCCATTCTAAATAAAGTTGAAAAGTGTTGAGAATATTTTTTGGGTGTTTATAAACTGTGTCATAGGAATTATAAATGACTCAAATTTATTTTTGGGATTTTTATAATTTTTATACATATTTTATTGCATAAGAAGTATTTATGAAAATTGCATAATAGCTGAAATAGTAATTTTGGCAAAAACAAATATTTTTATTATTTTATTTTATTTTTGTGACATTTTTAAAATTCATATTTTATTATTTAAAAAATTTCTCCGTAGTCGGTTGACCAAATAAAAATAAAAAAAAACGGGTTTTCGTTTTGTGCCTTCCACCGGCCCAGACGACTATTTTACGCCGCGTGCGTTCGGGTCCGATTCGGACTCAGAAAAAAAACGTTTTTTCCAGGCCTATATATAATTTTCGGTTTTAATTTTTTTTTAAAACCCTAGAAAATTTCCGCAGGACCCGCCACCGCCGCCGGTATGCGCCGGCGCCACACCGCATCGCCACCCCGCCCCACCCGCGCCTCCTCGCCGCGCTGCGCTGCCGAGGCGGGCTGGACGCGCCGCGCCACGCGCCGCCGCCGTCGTGGGCGTCACCGTCGTCCGCCGCCGCCCCGCCGGCCTGGTGCCGCCGCCTCAACCGTCCATCCAGAGATGGATGGCCCAGATCAGATCTGCAGAAATTCCAGATCTGGATTTGGTTTCTTTCGGTATATTTATTAGGGTTTGCGGTTTTTGCCGGTTAACCGCGATTTCGTTATACTGCGAACGCTCGCCGGAACGTTCGCCGGAGTGGACGCCGTTCGCTCCGTAGCCGAGGACCTGTTCGCGGCAGAGAAGTTATTTTATTTGCGATTAGGCCCTTTTTCACAGATTTCACCCTAGAACCGTTTTTTCTATATCTTTTAAACCGTAGCTCTGTTTTAGTTAATTCTTTGTGCATTGCGACCGTTACGAAAAATATTATCCAGTAGGCCTAAGGTTTCAAAAGTTATCTGTTTTCAAATTTGAATTTTGTACAGATTTAAATTCAAACTTCCGATGACCGTATCTTTTATACGGTGTATCCGTTTTCGCCGATTCCATTTGCGTTGGGATCGTGGTGACTTGTAATTATCGTTTAGCTACTGTTTAGTTGGTTTTATTGCTGTTCATTTGGTTCTTTTACTGTTGCATTGTTTATGTGTTGCATGTGTATTGAATGCATTATTGTTGATCGTGTAGATTGTCTGGAGTGCAGAAAGGATCAAAAATAAGTGTTAGAGTACTTCAACACCGTTCAAGGCATGTTTCACTTTTGATTATGCACATACTATGTTTCTATGCATGTGAAGGTCGTTATGATTATGCTGAAACCTGGTAGGATAGCCACATGTTTTGATTGATCATTATATCCAACGTTGTTATGTTTAGTATCCCTTGTGCTATGTGATTATATGCTTACTGTTGCAATGATAATCATGGGGGGGATTATTGTGTTATTCAAGTGTCGTGACAACATTTTTATTAGTAAAATAGTAACATGCATTTGAGGTACTGTAGAGTGGTATTGCATCCTGAGGGCTCTGTAATATTCACGTACGTTTGTTTGTGTGGCATTGCACCCTGAGGGCTCTGCAATGTTCACTTGGTGTCTAGGTAGTGGCATTGTATCCTGAGGGATCTGCAGTATTCACGATAGGGTGATGTTTCATCCTGAGGGCTCTGTAACAGTCACGAATGTGTTTGTAGTGGCATCGTATCCTGAGGGCTCTATGATGTCCACGAATAGGAGGTACGTGTGCAATTGTATCCTGAGGGATCTACAATATTCACGAAACCATGATCCCGAGGGCTCTCATGGCTGGCATTAGAAATCCGATGATCCTGAGGGCTCTTATAGGCGGTTTAGTTAGATATTGTCCTTTGTGGTTTGATATTAACTTAAGATGATAAAAATGTTGAGTAGTAAGTAGAAGTAGATGAATACCAACTTTATGTACAACAAACCAAGCTTGATTTCATGTTATTGACTTGAAATTTGTTGTAGGATTGCTCTATCACTTGTGTTACTTGCCGTACAAATCAGATGTACTAACCCGTGTTCGGGCTGTAACCTTCGTGTTGCAGGTTTCTCAGAAGATTAGTGTGTTATGATTCGACACTCAGCATTGTCGCTTGTGGATGTTGATGGGACTCCTTGCTACTTGTTTTGCTTCCGCTATAGTTATATTGAATAAGCTAGCCTTGAGCTATGAAAGTTGTTATTTGTTTTGAATTATGGATCATACGATGTAATAATGATGAACTTGTACTTTGATATTCATCTATTATACTGTGTGTGCTAGCGAGTTCGATCCAGGGACTAGCACTTGGTAATAGAGACTTCAATTCTATGTGAATTGGGTCGTTACAGATAGTATCAGAGCAGTGTGTTGACTGTAGGATGTGACCCTAGAAAATGGATTAGAAAAGCCATGGGAGTGAAAATTCTACTTTGAAACCTTTTCCTACTGACTAGTCTTTACTCTCGTATTCATATCTTCATCCATTGGTGACTATCTTCTCCTTTAAATTGTAGATGACCCTTGTACTCATATTAGTGTTATATGAGAAAGTTTAGTTGGCTGACCACCATTTTTTTGGATAATTTATCGTTATGCGTCTAGTTGATATTAGGATTGTTTGTGCCTGTGTGGCTTGTGTGTTTGCTGGAGCTTGATTGTTATTGTGTGCTTATTGGTAGTGATTCCCCTTAGACATGTTTCTATCTAAACCTTACCTCTGCTCACCCACCAGATGCCGCCGAGACGGGATCCTACGGGCAATGGGAACAACAACAATGAAGTGTCAGCCTACATGCAACAGTTAATTCAAGGACAAGCCCAGTTGATCCAGTTGCTCACTCAGAATATGGGCAACAACAACAACAATGCGCCACCCCCATCCCCACCTGTGGGCACGCTTGCTAGGTTCCTGAGGTTAAATCCTCAGAGGTTCTCTAGCACTCCTGAACCAATTGTGTCAGATGACTGGCTTCGCGCAGTGAGCCGGAACATGGATACAATAGGTTGTACTGAGGCAGAGAGTGAGGTTTGTCTCACATTTGCTGGAGGGTCCTGCCGCAGCATGGTGGGACAACTACTTGGTGACTTATCCCATCGACACCATCACTTGGGCGCAGTTTCAGGCTGCTTTTAGCGCCGCACATGTCTCTGCAAGCGCCATGGCTTTGAAGGAGTTCCGCAGTTTGCGCCAAGGAGGTTGCACAGTAGCAGAGTATGTGAAGGAATTCAACAAGCTCGCCCGCTATGCTCCAAATGATGTCAACACGGATGCATCTAGGCAGGAGAAGTTCTTGGAGGGTCTCAACGATGAGTTGGGAGTTCAGTTGACTGTGGCCACCTTTGAAAATTGTCAGGAGCTTATTGATAGGGCTATTGTACTTGAGGGAAAGCACCATGCCATAGAAAAACGCAAAAGGAAATACAACAACAACAATGACAAGTATAACTCAGGAGTTCAGCAGAAGCCTCGTACTAAGTCAACATACCCTGATGTGCATAATGAACAGAGTAAGCACAATGGCCATGGATATAACTCAAATGGAGGAGACGCCAATCAACCACACACCCCTTTGACGCACAGGAGGGATATGAGCACAGTAGTATGTTTCAATTGCAAGAGGCCTGGACATTATGCAAGAGACTGCACTGAACCAGCTAGTGGGAATGGGTATTCTGGAGAAAAGAAGCCTGATCTTTTTGAAAGAGAGCATGTGAATCATGTCACTGTGGGGAAATCTGGACGAAGGAGGTGTGATCATGTGGAGAGAGGATATGTGAATTACGTCGATGTGGGAAGTTTCAATAAAGCATCAGACTTGGAATCCGGTAAGATTCTAATCAAGTCCCAGTATTGTGGTCATTCCTTACAGTACTGGTGCGTCACATTTCTCATATCAAGTCGAAAGGAGGCATGGAATTGCCATAAGGGGTTGATTTTGGATTTCTCTAGATACCAATCTTTAACCATTGCTAGCCAACTCGAATCTCGAGGACGAGATTCATTTTAAGGGGGGTAGATTTGTAACATCCCAATTTATGAAAATTTGGATGTTAATAGATCATCTTATGCATGTCATGCTGGAGTTTTGCATTATTTGGATTTTCTGAATATTTTAAACATTTTTCGACTTAAGGCAATTTTATTGGAGAGGATATAACATGACTTATCCCCATTCTAAATAAAGTTGAAAAGTGTTGAAAATATTTTTGGGTGTTTATAAACTGTTTCATAGGTATTATAAATGACTCAAATTTATTTTTGGGATTTTTATAATTTTTATATAGAGTTTATTGCATAAGAAGTATTTATGAAAATTGCATAATAGTTGAAATAGTAATTTTGGCAAAAACAATTATTTTTATTAATTTATTTTATTGTTGTGACATTTTTTAAATTCATATTTTATTATGTAAAAATGTTCTCCGTAGTCGGTTGACCAAATAAAAATTAAAACAAAAAGGGTTTTCATTTTGGGCCTTCCAGCGGCCTAGACGGCTATTTTACGCCGCGTGCGTTTGGGTCCGATTCGGACTCAGAAAAAAAAGTTTTTTCCAGGCCTATACAAAATTTTGTTTTTCGTTTTTAATTTTTTTTAGAAACCCTAGAAAATTTTCGCGGGACCCGTCGTCGGTAAGCGCCGTCGCCGCCCCGCTCCACACCGCGCCGCCGACCCGCGCCACCGGCGCCTCCTCGCCGCGCTGCGCTGCCGAGGCGGGCTGGACGTGTCGTCGCCGCGCGCCGGCCGGTCGCCGTCGTGGGCGCCGACATAGGCGGCCGCCGCCCCGTCGGCCTGGTGCCGCCGCCTCAGCCGTCCATCACGAGATGGATGGCCCAGATCGGATCTGGAGAAATTCCAGATCTGGTTTTGGTTTTTTTTGGTTTATTTATTAGGGTTTGCGGTTTTCGCCGGTTAACCGCGGTTTTGTTATACTGCGAACGCTCGCCGGACCGTTCGCCGGAGTGGACGGCGTTCGCGCCGTAGCCGAGGACCTGTTTGCGGCAGAGAAGTTATTTTATTTACAATTAGGCCCTTTTTCACAGATTTCACACTAGAACCGTTTTTGCTATATCTCTTAAACCGTAGCTCCTTTTAGTTAATTATTTTTGCGTTGAGAACTTTACGAAAAATCCTATCCAGTAGGCCTAAGGTTTCAAAAGTTTTCAGTTTTCAAATATGAATTTTTTACACATTTAAATTCAAACTTCCGGTGACCGTATCTTCTATACGGTGTATACGTTTTCGCCGATTCCAGTTGCGTTGGGATCGTGGTGACTTGTAGTTATCGTTTCGCTACTGTTTAGTTGGTTTTATTGCTGTTCATTTGGTTCTTTTACTGTTGCATTGTTTATGTGTTGCATGTGTATTGAATGCATTATTGTTGATCGTGAAGATTTTCTGGAGTGCAGAAAGGATCAGAAATAAGTGTTAGAGTACTTCAACACCGTTCAAGGCAAGTTTCAGTTTTGATTATGCACATACTATGTTACTATGCATGTGAAGGTCGTTATGATTATGCTGAAAACTAGTAGGATAGCCACATGTTTTTATTGATCATTATATCCAACGTTCTTATGTTTAGTATCCCTTGTGCTATGTGATTATATGCTTACTGATGCAATGATAATCATGGGTGAAATTATTGTGTTATTCAAGTGTCGTGACAACATTTTTATTAGTAAAATAGTAACTTGCATTTGAGGTACTGTAAAGTGGTGTTGCATCCTTAGGGCTCTGTAATATTCACGTACGTTTGTTTGTGTGGCATTGCACCCTGAGGGCTCTGCAATGTTCACTTGGTGTCTAGGTAGTGGCATTGTATCCTGAGGGCTCTGCAGTATTCACGATAGGGTGATGTTTCATCATGAGGGCTCTGTAACAGTCACGAATATGTTTGTAGTGGCATCGTATCCTGAGGGTTCTATGATGTCCACGAATAGGAGGTACATGTGCAATTGTATCCTGAGGGCTCTACAATACTCACGAAACCATGATCCCGATGGCTCTCATGGCTGGCATTAGAAATCCTATGATCCTGAGGGCTCTCATAGGCGGTTTAGTTAGATATTGTCCTTTTTGGGTTGATATTAACTTAAGATGATAAAAAATGTTGAGTAGTAAGTAGAAGTAGATGAATACCAACTTTATGTACAACAAACCAAGCTTGATTTCATGTTATTGACTTGAAATTAGTTGTAGGATTGCTTTATCACTTGTGTTACATGCCGTACAAATCAGATGTACTGACCCGTGTTCGGGCTGTAACCTTCGTGTTGCAGGTTTCTCAGAAGATTAGTGTGTTATGATTCTACACTCAGCATTGTCGCTTATGGATGTTGATGGGACTCCTCGCTACTAGTTTTGCTTCCGCTATAGTTATATTGAATAAGATAGCCTTGAGCTATGCAAGTTATTATTTGTTTTGAATTCTGGATCATACGATGTAATAATGATGCACTTGTACTTTGATATTCATCTATTATACTGTGTGTGTTAGCGAGTTCGATCCAGGGACTAGCAATTGATCACAGAGACTTCAATTCTATGTGAATTGGGTCGTTCCAAATGGTATCAGAGCAGTGTGTTGACTATAGGACGTGACCCTAGAAAATGGATTAGAAAAGCCATTGGAGTGAAAAATCTACTTTGCAACCTTTTCCTACTTACTAGTCTTTACTCTCGTATTCATATCTTCATCCATTGTTGACTATCTTCTCTTCAAAATTGTAGATGACCCTTGTA
This sequence comes from Bromus sterilis, assembly GCA_950022295.1. NCBI lineage: Eukaryota > Viridiplantae > Streptophyta > Magnoliopsida > Poales > Poaceae > Bromus > Bromus sterilis. The sequence goes on along the minus strand of OX465599.1, from coordinate 236,846,066 downwards.
CTCATATTAGTGTTATATGATAAAGTTTAGTTGGCAGACCACCATTTTTTTGGATAATTTATCGTTACGCGTCTAGTTGATATTAGGATTGTTTGTGCCTGTGTGGCTTGTGTGTTTGCTAGAGCTTGATAGTTATTGTGTGCTTATTGGTAGTGATTCCCCTTAGACATGTTTCTATCTAAACCTTACCTCTGCTCAGCCACCAGATGCCGTCGAGACGGGATTTTACGGGCAATGGGAACAACAACAATGAAGTGCCAGCCTACATGCAACAGTTACTTCAAGGACAAGCCCAGTTGATCCAGTTGCTCACTCAGAATATGGGCAACAACAACAACAATGCGCCACCCCCACCCCCACCTGTGGACACGCTTGCTAGGTTCCTGAGCTTAAATCCTCAGAGGTTCTGTAGCACTCCTGAACCAATTATGGCGGATGACTGGCTTCGCTCAGCGAGACGGAACATGGAGACAATTGGTTGTACTAAAGCAGAGAGAGTGAGGTTTGCCTCACATTGCTAGAGGGTCCCGCCGCAGCATGTTGGGACAACTACTTGGTCACTTATCCCATCGACACCATAACTTGGGCGTAGTTTCAGGCTGCTTTTCGCGACGCACATGTCTCTGCAGGCGCCATGGCTTTGAAGAAGAAGGAGTTCCGCAGTTTGCGCCAGGGAGGTCGCACAGTAGCAGAGTATGTGGAGGAATTCAACAAGCTCTCCCGCTATGCTCCAAATGATGTCAACACGGATGCAACCAGAAAGGAGAAGTTCTTGGAGGGTCTCAACGATGATTTGGGAGTTCAATTGATTGTGGCCACCTTTGCAAATTGTCAGGAGCTTATTGATAAGGCTATTGTACTTGAGGGAAAGCACCATGCCATAGAAAATCGCAAAAGGAAATACAACAACAACAATGACAAGTATAACTCAGGAGTTCAGCAGAAGCCTCGTACTACGTCAACATACCCTGATGTGCATAATGAACAGAGTAAGCACAATGGCCATGGATATAACTCAAATGGAGGGGACGCCAATCAACCACACACCCCTTCGACGCACAGGAGGGATATGAGCAAAGTAGTATGTTTCAATTGCAAGAGGCCTGGACATTATGCAAGAGACTGCACTGAACCAGCTAGTGGGAATGGGTATTCTGGAGAAAAGAAGCCTGATCTTTTTGAAAGAGAGCATGTGAATCATGTCACTGTGGGGAAATCTGGACGAAGGAGGTGTGATCATGTGGAGAGAGGATATGTGAATTACGTCGATGTGGGAAGTTTCAATAAAGCATCAGACTTGGAATCCGGTAAGATTCTAATCAAGTCCCAGTATTGTGGTCATTCCTTACAGTAATGGTGCATCACATTTCTTATATCAAGTCGAAAGGAGGCATCGAATTGCCATAAGGGGTTGATTTTGGATTTGTCTAGATACCAATCTTTAACCATTACTAGCCAACTCGAATCTCGAGGACGCGATACATTTTAAGGGGGGTGGATTGTAACATCCCTATTTTTCAAATTTTTGGATGTTAATAGATCATCTCATGCATGTCATGCTGGAGTATTGCATTATTTGGATTTTCTGAATATTTTAAACATTTTTTTGACTTAAGGCAATTTTATTGGAGAGGATATAACATGACTTATCCCCATTCTAAATAAAGTTGAAAAGTGTTGAAAATATTTTTAGGTGTTTATAAACTGTGTCATTGGAATTATAAATGCCTCAAATTTATTTTTGGGATTTTTATAATTTTTATACAGAGTTTATTGCATAAGAAGTATTTATGAAAATTGCATAATAGCTAAAATAGTAATTTTGGCAAAAACAATTATTTTTATTATTTTATTTTATTGTTTTGACATTTTTAAAATTCGTATTTTATTATTTAAAAATGTTCTTCGTAGTCGGTTGACCAAATAAAAAATTTAAGAAAAAACGGGTTTTCGTTTTGGGCCTTCTATCGGCCCAGACGGCTATTTTACGCCGCGTGCGTTCTGGTCCGATTTGGACTCAGAAAAAAAAGAATTTTCCCGGCCTATATATAATTTTCGGTTTTTCGTTTTTAAATTTTTTTTGGAAACCCTAGAAAATTTCCGCGGGACCCGCCGCCGCCGGTAAGCGTCGCCGCCGCCCCGCTCCACACCGCGTCGCCGCCCCGCGCCACCCGCGCCTCCTCGCCGCGCTGCGTTGCCGAGGCGGGCTGGACGCGCCGCGCCACGCGCCGCCGTCGGCCTTGTGTCGCCGCCTTGACCGTCCATCCCGAGATAGATGGCCTAGATCGGATCTGGAGAAATTCCAGATCTGGATTTAGTTTTGTTCGGTTTATTTATTAGGGTTTGCGGTTTTCGCCGGTTAACCACGGTTTCGTTATACTGCGAACGCTCGCCGGACCGTTCGTCGGAGTGGACGTCGTTCGCTCCGTAGCCGAGGACCTGTTCGTGGCAGAGAAGTTATTTTATTTGTGATTAGGCCCTTTTTCACAGATTTCACCCTAGAACCGTTTTTGCTATATCTTTTCAACTGTAGCTCTGTTTTAGTTAATTCTTTTTGCGTTGCGACCGTTACGAAAAATCCTATCTAGTAGCCTAAGGTTTCAAAAGTTTTCAGTTTTCAAATTTGAATTTTGTACAGATTTAATTCAAACTTCCGGTGACCGTATCTTTTATACGGTGTATCCGCTTTCGCCGATTCCAGTTGCGTTGGGATCGTGGTGACTTGTAGTTATCGTTTAGCTACTGTTTAGTTGGTTTTATTGCTGTTCATTTGGTTATTTTACTGTTGCATTGTTTATATGTTGCATGTGTATTGAATGCATTATTGTTGATCGTATAGATTGTCTGGAGTGCAGAAAGGATTAGAAATAAGTGTTATAGTACTTCAACACCGTTCAAGGCAAGTTTCACTTTTGATTATGCACATACTATGTTTCTATGCATGTGAAGTTCGTTATGATTATGCTGAAACCTGGTAGGATAGCCACATGTTTTGATTGATCATTATATCCAACGTTGTTATGTTCAGTATCCCTTGTGCTATGTGATTATATGCTTACTGTTGCAATGATAATCATGTGTGGAATTATTGTGTTATTCAAGTGTCGTGACAACATTTTTATTAGTAAAATATTAACTTGCATTTGAGGTACTGTAGAGTGGTATTGCATCCTGAGGGCTCTGTAATATTCACGTACGTTTGTTTGTGTGGCATTGCATCCTGAGGGCTCTGCAATGTTCACTTGGTGTCTAGGAAGTGGCACTATATCCTGAGGGCTCTGTAGTATTTACGATAGGGTGATGTTTCATCCTGAGGGCTCTGTAACAGTCACGAATGTGTTTGTAGTGGCATCGTATCCTGCGGGGTCTATGATGTCCACGAATAGGAGGTACGTGTGCAATTGTATCCTGAGGGCTCTACAATACTCACGAAACCATGATCCCGAGGGCTCTCATGGCTGCCATTAGAAATCCTATGATCCTGAGGGCTCTCATAGGCGGTTTAGTTAGATATTGTCCTTTGTGGGTTGATATTAACTTAAGATGATAAAAATGTTGAGTAGTAAGTAGAAGTAGATGAATACCAACTTTATGTACAACAAACCAAGCTTGATTTCATGTTATTGACTTGAAATTAGTTGTAGGATTGCTTTATCACTTGTGTTACTTGCCGTACAAATCAGATGTACTGACCCGTGTTCGGGCTGTAACCATCGTGTTGCAGGTTTCTCAGAAGATTAGTGTGTTATGATTCTACACTCAGCATTGTCGCTTGTGGATGTTGATGGGACTCCTCGCTACTAGTTTTGCTTCCGCTATAGTTATATTGAATAAGATAGCCTTGAGCTATGCAAGTTGTTATTTGTTTTGAATTCTGGATCATACGATGTAATAATGATGCACTTGTACTTTGATATTCAACTATTATACTGTGTGTGCTAGCGAGTTCGATCCAGGGACTAGCACTTGATCACAGAGACTTCAATTCTATGTGAATTGGGTCGTTACAGATGGTATCAGAACAGTGTGTTGACTGTAGGACGTGACCCTAGAAAATGGATTAGAAAATCCATGGGAGTGAAAACTCTACTTTGCAACTTTCCTACTTACTAGTCTTTACTCTCGTATTCATATCTTCGTCCATTGTTGACTATCTTCTCCTTTAAATTGTAGATGACCCTTGTACTCATATTAGTATTATATGAGAAAGTTTAGTTGGCAGACCAGCATTTTTTTGGATAATTTATCGTTATGCGTCTAGTTGATATTAGGATTGTTTGTGCCTGTGTGGCTTGTGTTTTTGCTGGAGCTTGATAGTTATTGTGTGCTTATGGGTAGTGATTCCCCTTAGACCTGTTTCTATCTAAACCTTACCTCTGCTCACCCACCAGATGCCGTCGAGACGGGATCCTACGGGCAATGGGAACAACAACAATGAAGTGCCAGCCTACATGCAAAATTTACTTCAAGGACAAGCCCAGTTGATCCAGTTGCTCACCCAGAATATGGGCAACAACAACAACAATGCGCCACCCCCACCCCCACCTGTGGACACGCTTTCTAGGTTCCTGAGGTTAAATCCTCAGAAGTTCTCTAGCACTCCTGAACCAATTGTGGCGGATGACTGGCTTCACTCAATGAGCCGGAACATGGAGACAATTGGTTGTACTGAGGCAGAGAGAGTGAGGTTTGCCTCCCATTTGCTGGAGGGTCCTGCCGCAGCATGGTGGGACAACTACTTGGTGACTTATCCCATCGACACCATCACTTGGGCGCAGTTTCAAGCTGCTTTTCATGCCGCACATGTCTCTGCAGGCGCCATGACTTTGAAGAAGAAGGAGTTCCGCAGTTTCCGCCAGGGAGGTCGCAAAGTGGCAAAGTATGTGGAGGAGTTCAACAAGCTCGCCCGCTATGCTCCAAATGATGTCAACACGGATGCATCTAGGCAGGAGAAGTTCTTGGAGGGTCTCAACGATGAGTTGGGAGTTCAGTTGACTGTGGCCACCTTTGAAAATTGTCAGGAGCTTATTGATAGGGCTATTGTACTTGAGGGAAAGCACCATGCCATAGAAAATCACAAAAGGAAATACAACAACAACAATGACAAGTATAACTCAGGAGTTCAGCAGAAGCCTCGTACTAAGTCAACATACCCTGATGTGCATAATGAACAGAGTAAGAACAATGGCCATGGATATAACTCAAATGGAGGAGACGCCAATCAACCACACACCCCTTCGACGCACAGGAGGGATATGAGCAAAGTAGTATGTTTCAATTGCAAGAGGCCTGGACATTATGCAAGAGACTGCACTGAACCAGCTAGTGGGAATGGGTATTCTGGAGAAAAGAAGCCTGATATTTTTGAAAGAGAGCATGTGAATCATGTCACTGTGGGGAAATCTGGACGAAGGAGGTGTGATCATGTGGAGAGAGGATATGTGAATTACGTCGATGTGGGAATTTTCAATAAAGCATCAGACTTGGAATCCGGTAAGATTCTAATCAAGTCCCAGTATTGTGGTCATTCCTTACAGTACTGGTGCGTCACATTTCTCATATCAAGTCGAAAGGAGGCATGGAATTTCCATAAGGGGTTGATTTTGGATTTCTCTAGATACCAATCTTTAACCATTGCTAGCCAACTCGAATCTCGAGGACGAGATTCATTTTAAGGGGGGTAGATTTGTAACATCCCAATTTATGAAAATTTGGATGTTAATAGATCATCTTATGCATGTCATGCTGGAGTTTTGCATTATTTGGATTTTCTGAATATTTTAAACATTTTTCGACTTAAGGCAATTTTATTGGAGAGCATATAACATGACTTATCCCCATTCTAAATAAAGTTTAAAAGTGTTGAAAATATTTTTGGGTGTTTATAAACTGTGTCATACGAATTATAAATGACTCAAATTTATTTTTGGGATTTTTATAATTTTTATACAGAGTTTCTTGCATAAGAAGTATTTATGAAAATTGCATAATAGCTGAAATAGTAATTTTAGCAAAAACAATTATTTTTATTATTTTATTTTATTGTTGTGACATTTTTAAAATTCATAGTTTATTATTTAAAAATGTTCTCCGTAGTCGGTTGACCAAATAAAAAAACGGGTTTTCGTTTTGGGCCTTCCAGCGGCCCAAACGGCTATTTTACGCCGCGTTCGCTCGGGTCCGATTCGGACTCAGAAAAAAAAGTTTTTTCCAGGCCTATATATAATTTTCGGTTTTTCGTTTTTAATTTTTTTTAGAAACCCTAGAAAATTTCCGCGGGACCCACCGGTAAGCGCCGCCGCCGCCCAACTCCACACCTCGCCGCCGCCCCGCGTCTCCTCGCCGCGCTGCGCTGCCGAGGCGGGCTGGACGCGCCGCCGCCGCGCGCCGGCCGGCCGCCGAAGTTGGCGCCGCCATCGGCCGCCGCCTCGACCGTCCATCCCGAGATGGTTGGCCCAGATGGGATCTGGAGAAATTCCAGATCTGGATTTGGTTTTTCGGTTTTTTTATTAGGGTTTGCGGTTTTCGTCGGTTAACCGCGGTTTAGTTATACTGCGAACGCTCGCCGGACCGTTCGTCGGAGTGGACGTCGTTCGCTCCGTAGCCGAGGACCTGTTCGCGGCGGAGAAGTTATTTTATTTGCGATTAGGCCCTTTTTCACAGATTTCACCCTAGAACCGTATTTGCTATATCTTTTCAACCGTAGCTCCGTTTTAGTTAATTCTTTTTGCGTTGCGACACTTACGAAAAATCCTATCTAGTAGGCCTAAGGTTTCAAAAGTTTTCAAATTTGAATTTTTTACAGATTTAAATTTAAACTTCCGGTGACCGTATCTTTTATACGGTGTATCCGTTTTCGCCGATTCCAGTTGCGTTGGGATCGTGATGACCTGTAGTTATCTTTTATCTACAATTTAGTTGGTTTTATTGCTGTTCATTTGGTTATTTTACTGTTGCATTGTTTATGTGTTGCATGTGTATTGAATGCATTATTGTTGATCGTGTAGATTGTCTGTAGTGCAGAAAGGATCAGAAATAAGTGTTATAGTACTTCAACACCGTTCAAGGCAAGTTTCACTTTTGATTATGCACATACTATGTTTCTATGCATGTGAAGGTCGTTATGATTATGCTGAAACCTGGTAGGATAGCCATATGTTTTGATTGATCATTGTATCCAACGTTGTTATGTTTAGTATCCCTTGTGCTATGTGATTATATGCTTACTGTTGCAATGATAATCATGGGCGGGAATATTGTGTTATTCAAGTGTCGTGACAACATTTTTATTAGTAAAATAGTAACATGCATTTGAGGTACTGTAGAGTGGTATTGCATCCTGAGGGCTCTGTAATATTCACGTACGTTTGTTTGTGTGACATTGCACCCTGAGGGCTCTGCAATGTTCACTTGGTGTCTCGGTAGTGGCATTGTATCCTGAGGGCTCTACAGTATTCACGATAGGGTGATGTTTCATCCTGAGGGCTCTGTAACAGTCACGAATGTGTTTGTAGTGGCATCGTATCTTGAGGGCTCTATGATGTCCACGAATAGGAGGTACATGTGCAATTGTATCCTGGGGGCTCTACAATACTCACGAAACCATGATCCCGAGGGCTCTCATGGCTGCCATTAGAAATCCTATGATCCTGAGGGCTCTCATAGGAGGTTTAGTTAGATATTGTCCTTTGTGGGTTGATATTAACTTAAGATGATAAAAATGTTGAGTAGTAAGTAGAAGTAGATGAATACCAACTTTATGTACAACAAACCAAGCTTGATTTCATGTTATTGAATTGAAATTAGTTGTAGGATTGCTTTATCACTTGTGTTACTTGCCGTACAAATCAGATGTACTGACCAGTGTTCGGGCTGTAACCTTCGTGTTGCAGGTTTCTCAGAAGATTAGTGTGTTATGATTCTACACTCAGCATTGTCGCTTATGGATGTTGATGGGACTCCTCGCTACTAGTTTTGCTTCCGCTATAGTTATATTGAATAAGCTAGCCTTGAGCTATGCAAGTTGTTATTTGTTTTGAATTCTGGATCATATGATGTAGTAATGATGCACTTGTACTTTGATATTCATCTATTATACTGTGTGTGTGTGCTAGCGAGTTCGATCCAGGGACTAGCACTTGATCACAAAGACTTCAATTCTATGTGAATTGGGTCGTTACAGATGTGGACTTGGAAGCATGTGCCTGAAGCACTGATGAAGGTGATTCGGCTTTGTTGGCCCTTTCAGCAGCAGTACCAAGAGATATGATGCGGGGCCTCTTCTTCTCTTGGTTTTTCTTCATGAGAAGTTCTTCTTCGTCCTTTCACTTCCGAGAGTCAGCATCCAAGATGACATTGTTGTGGCTGAGGAAGAGATCTTTAAAAGCTTTCCTGATCTTGCCTTTATGACTTTGCACTTCCTCGAAAGTGGCAAAGTGCTTGTTGGTAACTTGTTGAAGGAGAGATAAAATTGTTTCTTTGATATCCTCATCATCTCCAGTCTCAACATTCTTATGGTACTTGTGAATCTTGGAAGTTTCAGCTTTGCTCTGGACGTAGAACTCTTTCAGCTTCGTTAGCAGATTGATGATAATTTCTTCGATGGTCGGGGGTATGTACAAAGTTCTTTGCATAGTGTATTCTCCATCTGCTTCGCTCTTTTTGCAACGAACTTCGGTGATGCCCAAAGCATCCCATAACTTAGCTTCCCTTGCATCTGGAAACTAGTGCCCACTGTGGCGGTCCATGTCATCTGGAACCTTAGGTTCTTCTGCGATGGTCTTCTGGACATGAGATACAATAGGTTGTTCTTGAGCCTCTCTGGCTCGCTTCTCAACAGTCTTTGTAGCAATCTTTTCGAGATCTGCTGTTCTCGTAGGATTCGAAGATTGAAGCTTTTGAGCTTCGGCAACAACTTTCTTCTCATTCTCTTTAGCTTCGGCGAGTTTGCGCTTCGCGTCAGCTTCAGCCACAGCCCTGTTGGCAACTTCGAGATTCTTTCTATCTATTTCTGCTCTTTCCTTAGCAGCAGATTCCTGAGCCAACCAATCGCGTTCCTGGGCCTCTTCCATGTCCTTCTTCTTGAGCTCGGCTTCAGAAGGCCTCTTGGCAACTTGGGCCACTAAGGGGTTTGGTTTCGTGACCATGCCCTTCGGCTTGGGAGCGGTAGCAGGTTTATCAGCAGCTTTCGACTACTTCGATGGGTCATGCTTCTGCTTCAACCGCCTTTTTATTTGCACAGCTTGTGTTGGAGGCTTGGAAGCTAATGGCTTCTCGACGACCAGATGAGTGGTGTCGATGACCATATCTGTAGGGTCACGGATTAGAATCCCTTTCACAACCGGTTTTGAACCAGGCTTCTTCTGTAGGGGAACACAAAGATTTTCCGTGGGAGTTGGAGCTGGAGCCTTTTCAGACTCGTCATCGGCATGACTGGCTAGATCATCTTCTTATTCTTCTTCTTCATGGGCTGAGGAGGAGTCGCGAAGATCTTCTTCCACAAGATTTTCTTGCTCTTCATCCGAGAAGGCATGGGGAGGATATGCGGCCTTCTTCTTCAGCTTCCGAGATCTTTTCTTCGGAGCACTTATTCCTTCGCCAGCAGCTTTAGCTTCGTGCAGCTTTGCTGCTTCCTTTTTTATTTTTGCGAAGGTTTTCAGCCAGGGCAGCTAAGCGAATCTTTTCATCTGGATAATCATCTGGGGTTCTAAGTGAGGTGGGGTGTGGCATCTTCGGTGGCAATGGATAGTAAAGATGGTGATTTGTTTCATTATACTTTTGTGTTGTGTGCATGCAGTACTGATATGGAGGGCTGAAGGCAAATTGCATTGCCCATTTTCCTTCGGGAATTCTCTTGTACTTGTACCAGCGAAGCGCCCAATAGCGGCAAATGCCTTGCAGTCTGATTTTCCTCTCATGGGAGGTTTCTTCATCAGGTGTGTCGAATCCAAGCCTTTTTCTGACTGCCTCAGGAATTTCGCGAGCATTATTTAGCTCTTTGGTACAACCTCCTCTTTGTTTCTGCTTCGGAGAAACTGGCTCCTCAATCTCTTACGCATGGTCATCAAGTACTGGTGATTCATCACCGACCTTCAACTCTTCAGACATCCTGTGAACAGAAATAGGAACGAAGGGAAAATAGATAGGCATGATCAAGCACCAGTAAAGGTTTTCATAAAAATGTTTTGACAAGAGATTCAAGATAGGATGTATAGACTAGCAATCTAGTTTGTATTGAGCTAGAGCACTTTAAAAAATTTCCCTAGCAAAGAATAGACAGATTGAAGAGTCAATGCACATCTAACCTGAATCAGAGTGAGAGCTTATAGATGCTACAAACTAGTTTCTCACGGGACTAGGAAGTCACAAGATTTGAGCAACCCTAGAAAATCAACAGAAAACCCTAAGAAATTAATTCCAATCTCACAGACGAGTTCATAGGGGGGAAGAGATCGGATCGAGTCCAGCGTACCCTAACTCGATGGCGGCGGATGTCTACGGTGATGGGAGCGGCGAGGATGATACTCTCGTCGGCAGGGAAGTCTCCTGGCGGCGGCCTTCCGGCAGTGAAGCGGCAAGGTCAACGGCGGGAGGGAGATGAGCACGGCGGCGCGCACGGGAGCAAGAGGGTCATGAGAGAGACGAAGTGTGAGGGGTGTTTTGTTTCGCTGGGGGGTTGCCTTATATAGCTCGATCTGGCGGATCTGTCAGATTGTATCGGACGATTCCCAGAAATTGTCTCTCCGAATTCTATGGCTAAGATTTCATGGCGGATCGCAAGAAAATCTCAACGGCCCGTGATTGACGGATCTCAAGGGCCGAATCAGAACACTCGATCGAGAGTAAAAAATTCGATAAAAGTTGATAGAATTTTGATTCGGAACTCAAGGACGTTCGAAGCATAATGCATATCATTTCAAATGTCCTTGATCATCTTAAAATAGATAGAGAAATAAAGAAGAATAATAGAAGGGGTAGGGTCCAAAACTTATCACCTCAAAGAAAATCAACAACAAAGCTAAAGCTGACAAGTATAGACGACTAAATTCAAACGAATCAAAAAGATAAAACAGAAAGCTCAAAGAAAAAACGAAGCGAAACAATGAAACGAAGTAAATGAATATGTACACTAAGGTAAAGTTTCAGACTTACAAAACGTTGCGTGAGTCTAAAATGTTTAGCTCACAGTGCAACGCACATAACCTTTTCTCATCCAATGGTTTCGTGAATATATCTGCCAATTGATTTTCAGTTCGGACATGGCTAATCACAATATCTTCACGCTGAACATGATCACGAAGGAAATGATGGTGAATGTCAATATGCTTCGTGAGAGAGTGTTGTACTGGATTGTGTGCAATTTTGATAGCACTCTCATTATCACATAGAAGAGGAATTTTCTTCACATAAATTCCATAATATTTCAGCGTCTGCTTAAGCCAAAGGATCTGAGTGCGGCATGAGCCAGCATCAATGTATTCGGCTTCAGTAGTAGATATTGATACACGTTTTGCTTCTTGGAATCCCAACGCACCAGAGATCTTCCAAGAAAATGACAAGTGTCTGAGGTATATTTCCTATCAACACGATCACCAACCCAGTTCGAATCAGAATAGCCAATAAGATCAAACTGAGCACCCTTGGGATACCATAATCCCAAGGTAGGTGTGTGAGCAAGATACCGAAGAATTCGCTTTAGAACAATATGATGTGATTCCTTTGGATTTGCCTACAGACGAGCACATGTACACACTTAAATCATAATGCCAGGTCTAGATGCACAAAGATATAAAAGAACCAATCATAGACCGATATTTCTTTTGATCGAAGGGTTTGCCCTTCTCATCAGCATCCAGGAAGCCATTGGTAGGCATTGGTGTCTTTATAGTTTTGCAATCAGTGAGTCCAAACTTCTTCAGGCAATCTTTAAGATATTTTTCTTGAGAAATGAAGGTGCCATTTTTCTGTTGTCGAATATGAAGTCCAAGGAAAAACTTCAATTCTCCCATCATTGACATTTCATATTTCTTCAACATCATCTTGGCAAATTCTTCTCTGATGTCAGGGTTAGTACAGCCAAAGATACTATCATCTACATATATTTGACACACAAACAGATCACCATTATAAGAACGAGTGAAAAGAGTTGGATCAGATGTTCCAGGTTTGAATCCTTTCTTCAGAAGGAAATCCTTCAGAGTTTCATACCAAGCACGAGGTGCTTCCTTCAACCCACAAAGAGCCTTGTGTAACCTGTACACCATGTCAGGATTCTTCGAATCTTCAAAACCTGGAGGCTGCATAACATATACTTCTTCCTCGATTTCACCGTTAAGAAAAGCACTTTTGACATCCAATTGATACAGCAGAATACCATTGAAATTTGCAAAAGCAAGCGTGAAACGAATTGATTCGAGACGAGCAACTGGAGCATAAGTTTTGCTGAAATCGATACCTTCGATTTGGGTGTAACCTTGTGCAACCGGCCTAGCTTTGTTTCTTACCACAATACCGTCTTCATCTTGCTTGTTGCGAAAAATCCATTTTGTACCAATGATATTATGCTTCGTGGGATAAGGTCTCTCAACTAATGACCAGATTTTGTTTCTCTCAAATTGGTTGAGTTCTTCGAGCATTACAGTTAACCAGTCTGAGTCCTTCATGGCTTCATCAAATTTTGATGGTTCTAGCATGGAGACAAATGAAAAGTTTCCACATAAGTTAGCCAAGTGAGTACGAGAGCGAGTAGTGGGACGACCTGGTTGACGAATTTCTTCGAGGATCGAATCAACATCAACTCTTCTTCGCACTCGAGACAATGCATTTTCATTAACTTGTGGATCAGGTTCTTCTTCGGAATCGGCATTTCCTTCAGGATCAGCGTTTCCTTTGGGAGCTGCATTTCCTTCAGGATCAGCATTATCTTCGGTCATGGGTTCTTCTTCGTCCTATCCATCATTAGCTTCAGGATGTTGATATCCAGCGCCCCAGTCTATGTGTGGGAACATTGGATCATCATCATCCCTGATAGCTTGACGAGGATTTTCTTCGACAGGGAGAATCTCTCCAATTTCCATGGACCTGATAACTTCATCAAGAGGTGGTTCATCTAGATAATGAGGTAAATGCTCCTTTTGAGAGCCATTAGCTTCATCAAACCTTACATTTACAGTTTCCATAACCTTCCCAAATTGGGAGTTATGCACTCTGTAACTGTGAGAGTTTGAGCCATAACCTAGAAGAAAACCTTCATGTGCCTTAGGGGAAAATTTGGAGCTACGATTCATATCTCTAATAAAGCATGGAGCACCAAACACCCTAAGGTATGAAACATTAGGCTTGTTACTAGTGATAAGCTCATGTGAAGTTTTCTTCAGGAACTTATGAAGGTAAACCTTGTTGATGATATGGCATGCAGTGTTAATTGCTTCGGCCCAGAACCTAATAGGAGTCTTGTATACAGCAAGCATAGTTCTGGCCATTTCAATGAGATTTCTATTCTTTCTCTCAACCACACCATTATGTTGAGGTGTATAAGCAGTTGAGAATTCATGAGTAACACCATACTCATCAAGAAAATCTTCAATATGAGTATTTTTTTTTAATTCAGTTCCATTATCACTTCGGATGTGCTTCAGAGATAATTCATATTAGGTTTGAGCTCTCTTGGCGAATGACTTGAATATTTCAACAACTTTGCTCTTGTCATCCAGAAAGAGAACCCAAGTATAGCGAGAAAAATCATCAACAATAACTAGACCATACTTGTTGCCTCCCAGACTAGCATAATTTTAAGGACCAAAAAGATCCATGTGAAGCAATTCAAGAGGACGAGTAGTAGTCATAATTGTCTTCGCTGAGTGATGTTTCTTTGTGATTTTGCCAGTTTCATAGGCACTGCAGAGATGATCCTTATCGAATTTTACTTTGCTAAGGCCAATAACATGCTTCTTCTTCACTAGAGTTTGAAGATTTCTCATCCCTGCATGACCAAGTCTTGTGTGCCATAACCATCCAGAGGAAGCTTTTGCCATTAAGCATGTGGATACAGCAGGGCCCGAAGAAAAATCAACAATACATAAATCTCATTTTCGGTAGCCCTCAAAGACAAATGTATAGTCATCCTGTGAAAACACAACACAACGCGAAGTAGAAAATAGAACAAGCATACCATATCACATAGCTTTGAAATAGACATTAGGTTATATCCAAGTGATTGAGCAAGCATAACTTTTTCAATATGCTTATCCTTTGATATAGAAAAATTACCCAAACCAAGAACTTTACCCTTATTGTTGTCACCGAAGTTAATCTACTTCTGAGAAGATTGAGTTAGTTTTTCTTCGGTGAACAACTCCTTGTCTCCGGTATGAGTGCAACCACTGTCCATGACCCATTCGGATCCACCGGAGACATAGCCCTGTAGAAGAATTAGTTCTTCTTAACCACCCACAAACGAGTAGGAGACTGAGAAGGCATGGAAGAACTTGTTAAAGCAGCGGTATTAAAGCGAACATGATTATATCGACAAGGGGGTCCATCAAGTACACCATAAATGTAATTCATCTGCGAAGGGTTAGGATATGAATGAGCATATGCAATCTTATTATTGTTATCACGGTGTCGATAAGTGTAACGACCAATGCGATAATATTCCTTTTTGGGGAACATCAGATTCAGGTACCAGCGAATAATTTATCTCTTCAAGATAATAGAAATGCTTCGGTGGTACCGAAGACTTTCCCTGCATAGAATGGTTAGCAGGAAATTTCTCAACGAGTAACTTGCGCACCCAAATCTGTCTCTTATAGAAACCATTCTTTGGAGGGGCACCAATGTATTCGGCCAAAACCTTTCCTTCCTGGTTCTTGATAAGCTTGTAGTCAGAATCAAGTGATTCATCAACAATGTCCTTATCAATTTTGCAGTTGAAACCTAAAAGGTTAGCAATACCTATAGGCCTTTCCTTCGCTAGAACCCATACAGTTTTTGGATACTGTTCAGGTTCCCAATAAGTGCCATCTGGGTTTAGCTTCCTTTCAAATCCAACACCTTTCTTCCTAGGATTCCTGTGAAGGAGAGGCTTCTTCAGGATATCACAAAGGTACTGGTGTCCCTGAACACTTTCGAACAGTCATGTTTCAAAAAAAATCATTCTGAGGAGTTCCTCGATAGCAGCAGAGTTTTCCTCATCCGAGGGACTAGAATTATCAATGAAAATAGGTGCTTTTCCTTTTTCTAGTTTAGAAATAGACTCAGTTTTACTTCAGTACAAATAGGTTAAGCATGGTGAAGCAGAATCAGTTTTAGCTTTAGAACCTAGATGATCCATGAGAGAGAGAGAGATTGACATTCTCCAGTTCTTCATGAGCCTCTTCCAGTTTCTCGAGAGCCATTTTCCATTGAAGGAATTCATAGGTAAGCTTCTCATAGCCCACTGAAAGAGAATCAAGACGAGTGGATAATTCTTCAAACTTTTCCTTCAGAGCAGAATGCTCATTAGTCAAAGTTTGACCTTTCTCTATCTCATCAATCAATAGGGTTTCTGATTTCTTAATAGTTTTGCTAATAGAATAAAGTTCATCTTGTTGGATAGAAGCAATTTTGGCAAGCTTAGCATTACTGATTCTAGAATCACTATCAGATGAAGAGCCATCAGAAGTATCATAGGAAATTTTAGATGAAGATACCTTAGCCTTGGCCATGAAGAAGTAGGCAGGAGTTTCATCTTCGCTACTCTGGTTGGTGAAGAATTAGCTCGAAGCAGACTTTGAAGCAGAAGTTTAAGCGAATGCAATTCCAGCAACACCATCTCATTCTAATCCTGAACCATATCCTGATCTTGATTCAGCTTCGGATCCAGATGATTCTTCTTCGGAATTCATTTCCTTCCCCAGATAAGCTTTGGCTCGGTGAGAGCTACTCCTTCGAGATGAATAGTTCTTCGAAGATGAGCCCTCATGACTCTTGTGATACTTCTTCTTTTTTTCATCATCAAAATCTTTCTTCTTGCCTCTTCGTGAGCTTGACTCATGTTTCTTTGGCTCATAGCTTTTGGAAGATTCGTGAGACTTGCTCGAGGAACTGTTGTGCGAATGCCTTGATTTGTTTTCGATTTCCCGTAGAAGGCAATCAGCAATATAGTCACCTAGCTTCTTGCATTTGTAGAAGTAGTTGTCCTTTGATGGAGAGCTTCTTGAGGACGAGCGGTGAGAAGAAATGCTTGAGTTCCTTGATGAGTAATTCTTCTTCGACGATGAGAAGCATTTCCTTTGTAAATGGCTGAAGTGCTTCATGATTAGTGACAAATCCTTCCCGATGCTTGCAGGATCATCAGATTCAACACCCGAAGCAGAACTGACTTCAGGTGAAGAGTGGCGTGAAGCTCTTGCTTTAAGGGCATGTGATCTTCTTCGGGAGCCATTTACATCTCGCTTCTCTTCTTCTTCCATCTCAAAGGTAGTGAGTCTCTCAAGAATATCAGCAGCGACAAGGTTTCTAAAATCAGTCCTCTCCTTGATCATCAACACAATGTGATCGAAGGAATCATCAAGACAGCAAAGCAAAGTTCTAACCACCACGTGACTAGTGATGTCTTCAGCACCGAGGGAAATCAAATTATTTCAGAGGGTAGTGAGTCTGCTTTATATGGAGGTAACCTTTTCTCCCTCATGTCTCTTGAATCGATAGAATTTGCTTCGGAGTGTGTCAATTCTAGCATCTTTCTGAGTAGAAACACCTTCTCCAATCTTTTCAAGATAATCCCAGACACCTTTGGCAGATGGGATATTCTTCACTTCATGATACTTTTCAGGAGTCAAGTGGTGTGTGATGAATACCCAGACTTCAGAATCAAGTGTCAGGCCTTTTATCTCATCAGTTGTGGGAGCTTCTTTGTCCTTGATTTTAAATCCATGCTTTACAACTTTCCAGGAAGCAGAATTGATAGCAATAATATTTCTCATCATCTTGTCCTTCCAGTAAGGATAGTCCTTACCATTGAACACAGGAATAGGTTCGCCGGAGCGAACGGCTGCAAAAGACATACTTGGAAACACTCCAGGAGGTTAATCCAAAACACACAGAGTGTAGGGAGTGCCTAGCTCTGATACCAATTGAAAGACCAAGGATTTGATCAGAGGGGGAGGGGGTGAATGATGACTTCAAATATTTCTATCAAATCTTTGAAGTGAAGCAAAAAGCAACCAAAAGGAAGAACAACAGACTAGAAGCAGAACAGAAATAAGTAAGCACAACTAATCAGTGAAGCAAATGACAGTGAAGCAAAACATAATGAAACACAATATGTAGAGTAAAGGTGCACAATTTAAGTGCTGGAAGGTAAAACGAGCATGGACGCAGCTATGTTTGTTCGACCAGTTCACACTCTGCAAAGTGCTACGTCTGGTTGGAGGGCCTGGTGATTGAACACCTGGAGAAAAACTCTCTCCGTCCTATTCTCCACTGCACCAATCTCCTTGAGCTTGCCAGTTTTGACTCGGGGTAGATTATTGAGGTTCGAGGCGACAATTGCTCTTCGCACTCTGAAGTCGACTCTCTAACCGTCTAGGAGGCTTGCAGTCCTCCAAGATTAAAAAAAAGACTAGAAAACTTCCACCTATGTCATAGTGAATCAGTCAGATCAATAGGACTTTTGATTCAGTGGTTTGGCTTTTGTTTTTGCTTCGGAATCTTTCTTCGGGTGCTCTCTGCAGTCTCTCTCTGGGTATAATCACTAAGAAGCCCACCCGCAAATGAGGGAAGGGGAGGCATATTTATAGGTGGCAATCCCAAGGTGTGAAATGACTGATCTGACCTGAAGTGACAGCTTGACGCGTGTCCACAACGGTCGGATTTGTCATCAATGCGCAACTTTACTTGCGGAACAAGCAAAGCGGACTCACGGACTGAGTTCTGCTTCGGAAGCAAAAGAACGAAGTCTTTGCTACTGAAACTTAACTTAGTGCACATGAGATTTCTCCTCTCTGGCTTCTCACTGGGTTTTGATTCGAGCTGAGCATTTTCACAATAATTTTGGCTTCGACTTACTAACCCCCCCTCTTGATAGTACAGTTTTTCCTATGACTCAAATAAGTAGAAAAAGAACTACACAAAAACTGCTAAGTCTTGCGCCGTCTTTTTCATTTCCTTCGGTGAGTTATGCTTCTGGAAGCCATACACTTTTAGGGGTCACCAGCGAGATAAAGCTTCTCTCCAAGGAACAAAGCTTCGACTTCATGTTCATCTTCCTTGAAGATCTACCACATTGCTTATGCTTCAGGAACCTAAACACCTGCAAACAGTGTTAGTTCCTCTAATATCTTTTCCAACAATATCCAAAACACATGGGGGCAAAACTTTGCTCTTACAAGATTAAATATTAATGAAAACCTTTATATCATGCATATTGTGGTGGGCCTTTGATGAGGTATCATGTTTGCATGTTAAGATAATAAAGGTAGTGGCTTAGTGGGGGTGTTGAGGTAGACACTTTGCATGTTGAGAGAATTGAGAGCAACTTCTTAAGAATGTAAGATTTGTTACATTATTGTGGTGCCAATCATGTTTATGCGTGCATGGATCATCATTACAGGGTTTGTAGTATGCTTATATAACTAGAGGGTAGGGTAGCATGAGTGACAGACACATGAACCCCATTCTAGTGATTGAAACATATGGGCTAAAAGGGACCTTTATTATGTTAAGTCTATGCTTGGGTACTTTCACCTTAATGTATCTGCTACTCCCTCTGATCCATAATAAGTGTCGCTCATTTTTTACTAAGCTAGTATAAACTTTGTACTAGATGAGAGACACTTATTATGAATCGGATGGAGTAGTAGTTATGGATGTTTGCTACAGTTTGAATCATAAGTACTTGCAATCATTGGATAGTGAGAGTTTGTTAGCTTTGCCGCTCCCACATAAAAGAGGATTACCAACCTTGTATTTAACTATTTGATTATAGAAAATTCCACCACACCTTCCACCACTTTTCAATACTCATACTTCCGTTACTTTAGTGTTCTTTATTGTTGCAACAACCTTCCACCACTTTTCAATACTCAAAGTGAAATAATTTCCCTCCTCGTCGCCTATGTTTGCTCCAGCCTTATGGTGGATCACACTTCTGGCGGGATATTTGCAAGCTCTGGGAGATCTTCAAATCGCATATTAAGTTCAATATTCACAACGATTCCTCTTTCAGATTTTGGCTTGATCACTAGTCACCTGTGTGCCGAATTTCATTGGTCTTCCCCACCCTTTTTTGTACTGTTTCATTCCTGATATCTCGATCTCGGAGTTGGCCACGAGCGGTTGGGATTTGGGTTTTCGTCGGGTACTCTCTCCCGAAGAGTCGGAAGAATGGCATCGTATTGCTGCCCTCTTCGTAGCGCTCTCGTAGGGTGACGATGAAGTTACGTGGTCCTTGACGACTTCTGGTCGCTTTTCTGTCAAGTCCTTGTATCTGGCTCTGGTTGCGTGCCACCGTACTTCCAAATTTTGCATGGTTTGGAAAGCTCATGTTCCCCTCAAGATCAAGATATTTATGTGGCAAGCCTTTTGGGGCAAATTGTTGGCTTTCTACCAGATCATGAATCGCAAAGGGCTGGTCTATGATGCTTGGCACTAGGGAGACCACCGAACACATTTTCTTCCAATGGCACCTTGCCAAATTCCATTGGAGTTGTGTGCGTTCCTGGCTAAGCATCGATTGAGACCCGTGTCCTTTGCGGATGTGCGCAAGTTAGCCGCTCATTATCGGGGCCGGGACCTCCGTATCTTTTGGTGTTGTCTTTTTGGTGTCTGCTGGTCGCTATGGAAAACCAGAAACAAGTTCATGATTGAGAAGTCCTTCCCTCGCTGTCCGGATGACTGTTTATTCAAACTTGCTGCCTTGTTATAAATTTGGATGGCATTACCTAAAGCAGACAACGTTGTGGAGCTGGAGCAGGTGGTCGTGCGCATCCAAACGATACCTAGATCCAAACAATGCCTAGATCTTTATTGGTACCACCTGCAGCTCCTCCTCGTTCGGCCCCTGGGTCATCTAGTTATATCGTCGGTTCTTTATGTTTCCCTCTGGCTCTCGTGTTGATGGTTTGTTTGGCGACATTTATGTTCTGAACTTATGCTCTACCTAGCATGTGGCCGTTGGTTGTGACCTGCGCGCCTTTTATGTGTAATGTTGAACTTACGTTACTCTGTGTTTAGTTGCTTGATGGTTTTATAATATAAAGTGGGGCAGTGCCCTATTATCTAAAAAATCATTGAAAATATAGGTCCAAAAAATGTCAATGTTGGTCGTCCCTTTCCACCTATTTTTAGTCAATTTTGTTAGTTGTATTGTCCGATCTAATCACTAGTTGAAGGGTACCCCTTGTAGAGGTCATCCGCACGCGGTTTAAGCACGCCAAGCGTCGCGATCTCGTGTGTTTTAGGGTTTACCTTTAGTCCCTCTGCGGTCGATATGTGGTGCCTTCTGGACGCACAGCTGCAGCCACAACCACAACGTGCAGCCATAGCCACGGACGCAGTCACAGGTGCAGCCATAGTTTTCGCGCAGCCACAGTTTTCCACGCATCCAGGATGCAGCCACATGTGCAACCATAGTTTTCATGCAGCCACAATTTCAGCGCAGCCACAGGTACAACCTTAGATCGTACGCAACCACAATTGTTACTTCGCGCGGGACGTGATCAAAACACCACACGTGGCGGATCCGAAACACACCGAAATGACCTCTAAGAAAGCGCGCGACGGGTGCCTCTAACTAATGATTATGAAGTGTTGCTCCTAACTACATATTAGGCCTGAATTATGTGAATATTATGTATATCCACGCATTTGTATCAACAGTCTACGTTTATGAGCAATGTCGTTTTATCTATGTAAATAATTTTGTATGAACATAGAAATGAACCATGACTATAGACGAGGACAAAAAAACCATAGACCTTTTACGGTACATCAGATCAATATTAACTGTTTATTTATGTGTGTTGGACGGCCCAGATTTGAAAATACTACTACAGAATTTCGGTAGTACATTTTGTGATCAGGGGCAGTTTCGGTAGTTCGGAAATGAGGGCTGGTTATTGTTTACCAAAAATGTTTAGCGCTAGGGCCACCACGATTGGCCTCTGATTTTCTAGAATCCAAGAGAATTTTTCCTTGCCAGATAAATATTGTTGGCGGTTGTATAGATAGAAACTTTTAAAAATAATTTTTTGAAAAAATATGATTTTTTAATATACACAACCTACTAAAAATAACCTAAACCTTACTTTTGATCCACAAAATAACATAACAGCGATGGTTGGGCCGGGTTCAAATAGCGTTCGCTGCATACATTCATTATTTATGATGAATTACGTTTGTAAATAATGTGAAGCTAACGCATTGTAAAAACTATATGATATGTACTAAATTTTTTTGAATTTTAATAGTATTATTATTTGCGCATTAAAAATATTATTGACCAATACAAGTTGTTCGGACAAGAATTATCAGTATGAGTCATCTGAAACCACATGTGATAATAGGAGTCGTTCGGATCCATAAAGGCACAACAAGTTTTGCCCGGCTCCAGTGAGGGAGGGGCGATGACGGCGGCGTGTCCGGCTCGCTTCAATGTTTGTCGTCGTCGCTAGGTGGTCTACGAATCTGGATGTAATTTTTATTCTTTCTGATGTTCGTTGTACTGCTATGATTGAAGATGAATAGACCGGAAGTTTTTTCGGAAATAAACTTTAACACGGCCATCCATTTGGATCCAACAGTAATCCCTTAGAGCAACTCCAATGGCGTGATTCAAATGTTCGTTTTTGGTCTGTTTGGGTCGGGAGACCAAAAAACGCGGCCCAACGGGGGGACCCAAAACGCAGGGGGAGGGTTTCGGAATTGTCCGCATTTTGGTCTGCTGGTTTGGTCATCGACGCACCCATCGCCGCCCTATAAACTGTGAAGGAGGTAGTACTAAGGGGAGCTCATGTATTGGATCATGGTGATTTTCTTGTTCTTACTGATTCATAATGTGTTGATGGTGCAAGAGAAAGTGTGAACATTCAGATCAATTCACGAAAAATGATCGATTAATTACACGTAATCAATTAATTGATGTGATTAATTGCTTCCTACATGTAGCGTCAAATGAAACCTCCAGTCAAATTTCGCATTAGCCATCCCATGCAATGGCACGGGCATGCATGTATGTCCGCATTAAAGAGAAGAATTAGCTGAGAGAAGAAAGCGAGATCCCTTAAACATGGATATTGCAGGCGTCGTCGAAGATCGTTAGACCGAGCGAGGGCTGCTGTGCGGCGCGGGACAGGGCGGCGTCAAAGATCTTGCTTCAGCGACCGAAGGCCGGGAGACGGAGCGGCCGACCCTGTGCGACCGATGTAACAGCCCAGATTTTACAAAAAATAAAAAAATTATTTTCTGTGTGAATTGTTTGATTGTCTGATTTGGTTGCGGTGTTTGTATCCCTGATTTATCAATCGACGATTATTTTTTTTCCTCTCTTATCTCGTACCGGACGGAGACCGACCCTTGCCACCCTGACACTCGACCTTTGCGACACCGGGTTTCACCCGATCACCGTCGCGAAAACCCACATCAGATCAGCCGTAGCCAACGGAACGAAAACCCCGTTTAATAATTAAACGGGTTATTTTTATAGCGCGCCGGAAAGTGTTCTCGAAACGGTTCCAGCGCGAGGTGAACGCCGCCGGCTCGACGCGCTGATTGCGCAGTTCGAAGTTTTACCCGAATCAGAGGTCCTGCGGACCCCCGGCGGTCAGAAACGTAAACACCGCGCGCGCGAGAGAAAAAACCGGGATGTTTTTGCAAACTGCCAGCCACCTGGGCTATATAAAGACCACCACTCTTCCACCCCTTTCTAGGGTTCCCCTAAGCCAAAATTGCAGCCACCCCCTCACAATAGCCCCAAATTTCGCACTTTAGCCTTTTTTCGCAACCCTAGCCCCCAGACGATCTGAAACGTCAGATCTGGCGACCCGACAGCCTAGATCCACCCACCTATCTCCCTCTCTCTCCTCTACACCCGCTCCCGTGGAGGCCGCCGCCGCCGCCTCCAACTCCGGCCGCCACGCCGCCTGGTGAGCCGCCGCCGCGCTCCACTTCCCTCTGCTCCTCCTCACTGCTCTCCCTCTCCTCTTCCCACAGGACGGCGCTGCGCCGGACGCCATGGCCACCGGAGTGGCGCGCCAAGGATCCGCCGCCATGACTCGGCCGTCCCGGCTCCTCAGCCTCCCACGTCGCCCCGAGCCCGCACCGCCCTGCCGCGCCCGGATCCGCGCGCCCCTGCACATTCCGCGCGTCGTCCGCGCCATGCTGGACCTCGCCGGTGGTCGGCGCCGCCGCTGCCCGATCCGGTCGGGGGCAGCCGGCCAGCCAACCGCCCGCCGCTCCAACGACCGATGTGGGCCAGCCCAGCTCCCCCGCCAGCCAACGCGGCCCAGCGCAGCCCAAGCCAGTCCAGCCGCCTCTAGTGGGCCTCGGCCCATTGGGTGAGGCCCCATTTCTTTTTTTTCTCTGCCTTTTTATTTTTTCTGCTAAGTCTGGAAACCGTGTGTTGATCTGTTTTTGCGACGTAGATTGCGATCAAACCGTATCTCGGATCGCGATGCGCCCAAAAGGAAATTTGTTTAGAATTGTGTTTACTTCAGTTCATCTTTTGTAAGGATTTGATTTGAGGCCATCTTGATGATGTTAATTTGTGTTGAAGTGGGCATCAGGCTGTTAACTGCTACTAATTTCTTTTATGTGCTGCTGTTATTATTTTATTGCAAGTTTGCTTGATGATTGTGACACATCCATGAGGTCTATTGCATTGATTCTTTTTGCATACTGTTAAGCATCATGTCTACTTCCATTATATGTATTGCATTGTCATGTTTACATTTCTGGTCATAGATGTGTTTAGCTCCAAAGTTGCTATGCCGCTGTTGTTGACAGCCACCTCTATTTTTCTCTAAGTCTGTAACTTTCCGATGCCATGTTGCATGCTTAATATCCTTTGATCTGTTATGCCTATGACCATGATTCTTGTTTGTACCTGATCATCATCATGTCTACTCCATGCTCATCTATTGCTATGTCATGTTGCTGCAATTTTTCATATAGTTTTGTTCATGTTTATACAGCATGAAAATAACAGTTTATGCCATGTTTTCCTGATTTTCACTAAGTCCTAGACTAGTAATGTTTTATTGCATTTTGTTTGGGATATAATTAGTTGTTCATGATGCCTATTTGCATGATTCCTTTTGCCATGCCTTCCCTGCCATGTCTAATTTAGTTTACATATCATTTGTGAGAATGTTTGCATTCATTATCCTGTTTATGCATTGCTCTAAAGTGTGCTACCTGATGTTGGCAGATTGTGTGCATAACTTGTTTTGCTTGTATCTTTTTAACCGTAACTCCGTTTGGAGTGTTCTTTATATGTAACTTTATTAGAATTTCATGTAATTTGTGTTTATGTTATTGTTTGTTGTTGTTAACCAACCTAAAATATGGTGTAGGTCAGAACAGTATCAAATCTTTTAATTGTCGTGCGACACTTAGTGTATGCCATATTTAGGTTGTGCCTCACTTAAATTGACTAGCATAGATAGTTTATCTTATGCTTCACCTCTTGCCATGTTTGTGTGCTATGTCATGATTGAGTGAGATGCCATGTTAGCAACCTTTGTTGACACCTGTAGCTAAACAACTTGAATCATCGTAAACGTGCGGTATCGTCGTGTGAGACGAGTACTCCACTTAACCTGTTAGTAACCGCTCTTGACGGTAGGTGTAACAGCCCAGTTTTCACAAAAATTTAAAATTTTGTTTTCGGTGTGAATTGTTTGATTGTCTGGTTTGTTTGCGGTGTTTGCATCCCCGATTTATCGATCGGTGATTATTTTTCCCCCTCTTATCTCGTATCGGACGGAGACCGACCCTTGCCACCCTGACACTCGACCTTTGCGACACCGGGTTTCGCCCGATCACCGTCGCGAAAACCGCACGAGACCAGCCGCAACCAACGGGACGAAAAACCCCGTTTAATAATTAAACGGGTTATTTTTATAGCGCGCCGGAAAGTGTTCTCGGAACGGTTCCAGCGCGAGGTGAATGCCTCCGGCTCGACGTGCTGATCGCGCAGTTCGAAGTTTTACCCGAATCGGAGGTACTGCGGACCCCCGGCGGTCAGAAACGTGAGCATCGCGCGCGCGAGAGAAAAACCGGGGATGTTTTTGCAAACTGCCAGCCACCGAGGCTATATAAAGACCACCACACTCCCACCCATTTCTAGGGTTTCCCTAGCCACAACTTGCAGCCACCCCCCTCAGATCTGCCCCAATTTTCGCAGTTTTACCCCAATTTCAGTCAAACCCTAGCCCTTGCGGATCTGGACCGTCGGATCGCCCGATCCAACGTCCCAGATCGGCTCCACCACCCACCTCTCCTCTCTCCTCCACCGAGCCACCTCCCGCGCCCGTGGGCAAGCCGTCGCGCCGCCGTGCTCCTTCGGCGAGCAGCCGGCCGGCCAGCCCCTCCCCGCCGGCTCCCCTCCTCTCCTTCTCCTCCCTCTCTTCCCTCTCTTCCTTCCCTCCTCATCCCTCACCTCTCACTCTCTCTCGAAGGTACCCAGCGCCGCCGCCACCATTGGAGGCCGGAGGCCGAGCTCCGCCCCGATCCCGCCAGGCGCCGCCTCCCACCGGATCCGGCAAGGAGCCGCCCGATCCGGCGCTCCTCCGCCTCCCCAGCGCCTGCCTCGACCCCCTGTGCCTCGCCGCCCCGCCGGTGCACCACGGCGCCGCCGCCGTCGACTGGACGCACGGGACCGAGCCGGCTGCCTCCCATCCGTTGTGGCCACGTGGGCCCGACGCCCCCAGGCGGCCCACCAAGCCGCGCGGCCCAGCTGGCCTCCAGCCCGAGCGCCCCCAGCAGGCCTCTCCAGCCAGCCCCTGTTGGGCCGAGCCCATTTGGGTGAGAAGCCCCTTTTTTTCCCGAGCACTGTTTTTCTGTTTTATTTTATTTCTGCTAAGTCATGTGCAACAGTGTGCTATATCAGTTTTGCGATGTAGTTTACGAGCGATCCGTAGCCCGGATCGCGTTGCGCCCAAAAGACGACTTCTTAAGAATTGCGTGTACTCCTTTTCATCTTTTGGGAGCAATTGCATTTGAGGTCTTTTTGATTGTGTTATTGGGTGATGAACAGGGCATCAGACCGTTAATTGCACTGCTGTTGTTAAAACTTGCTGAAACTGTTATTTTATTGCAACTTCGGGCGACGGTTGCTTCGCAACCGTTCGTCGGAATTGATTGATTCCTTTTGTGTTGCGTTAAGCATTGTTTCTACTTCAGTTTCATGCATTCACATGCCATAATTGCTTGCTGCATCATGATTGCATCTTGCTCCAAAGTAGCTATCCTGCTGTTAGTGTGCTGCTGTTTATATTTTGTTGCAACGTCGGTCGACGAGTGTGTCGCGACCGTTTATCAGGATTGAGTGATTCCAATTGCATATTGTTAAGCATCATGTCTACTTCATGCCCATGTATTGCTATGTCATGTTGCTGCACTTTTGCATATAGTTATACCCCTGTTTATACAGCATAAAAATAATAGTTTCTGCCATGTTGTTTGCTTAATATCTTTTGATCCATAATGCTTATTTGCATGGTTCTTTTTGCCATGCCTTCCTTGTCATGTCTACTTTAATTGCATGTCATTTGTGAGCATGTTTGCACTCATTACCCTGTTATGCAATGCTCTAAAGTGTGCTTCGTGATGTTGGCAGTTTGTGCCCGTAGCTTGTTTTGCTTGTATCTTTTTAACCGTAACTCCGTTTGGGGTGTTCTTTATATGTAACTTGATTAGTTTTTCGTGTACTTTGTGTTTATGCTATTGTTTGCTGCTGTTAACCAACCTAAAATATGGTTTAGGACAGAAAAGTACCAAATCCTTTAATTGTCGTGAGGCACTTAGTGTTATGCCATGTTTAGGTTGTGCCTCACTTAAATTGACTAGCATAGATAGTTTACTTTGTGCTTCACCTCTTGACCTGTTTGTGTGCTATGCCATGCTTGCTTGAGTTGTCATGCTAATAACCGTTGATTGATAACCTGTAGCTAAACGACTTGAACCCTTATAATCGTGCGGTATCGTCGTGTGTGACCGATACCCCACTTAAACTGTTAGTAACCGTTCTCGACGATAGATCCGTATCGCGTTGTCGTGTCGTGTGATGTCTTTTTGATCTTGTGTTGCCCCGTAGTAATAGAGTGCTTGCTCGTTGATTGTTTTCCAGTGTTTATCATCTTGTGTGCTTCCGCGGGTACCTTCGGAGACGATGCGAGCGTGCGATCGACTACACCTTCGGAATCCGACTTATCAACAGGCAAGGACTATACATTACTTATGATCCATTCTATTTCAACCAGCGGTTTGCATGCTAGTCTAGGTTAGGTTCGATGTTTGATCCTACCACATGTTTACAGCCTCTTTCAAACCGATACAACCATGTCCCCTCCCAGCAAACCTTGTACTGCTATGTTACTATTGCTCGTTTCTCAACCCCTGCTTAGTATGCATGCTTAGGATGCTACGATGTTACCATGTTACGCCTTGGTTTGGGATATCACATTATTAATATTGTTATTGATTATATGATTATTATAATGTTGACTATATTCGACGAAGGATGGAAGGTCTAGGCTATCTCGCCCCGACGCTTTGTTCCATTCGAGTCACCTAGGACCCGCGTTCCGGGTATTGGTTTTAAGACTGAGCGTGCCTAACCGCGTGTGGGATTTTATGGGGTCCCCTTTTCTTACCTACCTAGCTTCAAACATTTCTAGAGGTGGCCCAAGCTGATTTACCATTTGAAACCGCATGCATAACTGCTCTGCAGCCAGTGGTTTTAAAAAAACTCGGGCTAGCAGAGACATAGTTCCTTTGTTGGTCCACACTGGTGAGCTAGGGAAGTCCCATGTTATATAGGTGAGGCTAATCCCGACCTTAGCAATACGGAAGAGTCCGATCCGAGAGCGTGGCCGGCTTTTGGATTGGGTGTCGACTCCCCGGGGGCCACCCGGATTTGTTCGTTGTTAGTTAGAGGGACCTGTCGTTTCGGATCTCTTGGAACTAAATCATAAAATGGTTGCCTGTGATGGGTAGCAACTGAGAGAGATGGCCGTGCGTGCGGAGCCTCGTAACGGGCAGTTGGTACACCCTTGCAGGGTTAAATCTTTTCGAGAAGCCGTGTCCACGGTTATGGACGACTTGAGACCTACTCCTTGTTCATAGACAACAACAACAACTGAGATAATCTTAATATAATTTGATCAACGTGTGTGTGCCTTGACTGCTTCTTCTTCGTCGGGATGCGAAGAGGAGGACAAGGATAGGATAGGTGTTATGTTTGCGTAGTAGTTGATAGCAAAACTTGTTGGAGGCGATTCCTCATCAAATGCTTGGCTTCTTATCTTACTCTCTAGATCGTTAGCCACTTCATAAATGCTAGTGCGGCAGCAACCTCACCACTTACCCCTTCCTTACCGTAAACTACTAGTTGTCCCAGAATGACGAGTGATGAAGTCCTTGCTGGGTCAGATGACCACTACAGTTGGATGCTGAGTACCTCTGTACTCATGATACTACCCCCAAACTCTTTTCAGGGTTCTTGATCGACAACAGGTATGGTGATCGACGTTTCACGTGGAGACTCGATGACGACTAGTTAGGCGGATCCCGGCGGAGGGCCTGGACCCGTGTGGTTATGGGACCGATGTTTTTCTCTTTGCCACTAGGCATTTGATTGTAGTGTGTACCCAGACATGTATCTTCCGCTGATGTATTGTATTAAGGCAGTTGTATGCCGATTGTATGAGATGTTGTATCCTTGTATCTGTAATGTTGTGATATCATGTTGGAAATCCGGGGCATATGACTTCGTCATATGTCGCGGTGGGACCGATATGTGCTTCGTCCCCGGATCTGGATGGAAACATCTAGATCTGGAATAGTACCGCTTATCGGGCCTTACAGTAGGTGTGATATCTCGTGTTTCCTTCTTGTTGATGCTTGCTCGTGTTTTCTTCGTCATAATAGATACTTGCTCGTTGATTGCTTTCTAGTGTTTACCCTCTTGTGTGCTTCTGCGGGTACCTTCGGAGACGATGCGAGCTTGCGATCAACTACACCTTCAGAACCCGACTTATCAACAGGCAAGGACTATACATTACTTATGATCCATTCTATTTCAACCAGCGGTTTCATGCTAGTCTAGGATAGGTTCGATGTTTGATCCTACCACATGTTTACAACCTCTTTCAAACCGATACAGCCATGTTCCCGATATGCGGTACTATTCCAGATCTAGATGTTTCCATCCAGATCCGGGGACGAAGAACATATCGGTCCCACCGCGACATATGACATCGTCATATGCCCCGGATTTCCAACATGATATCACAACATTACAGATACAAGGATACAACATCTCATACAATCGGCATACAACTGCCTCAAATACAATACAACAGCGGAAGATACATGTCTGGGTATAGACTACAAGCAAATGCCTAGTGGCAAAGAGAAAAACATCGATCCCCATAACCACACGGGTCCAGGCCCTCCGCCGGGATCCGCCTAACTAGTCGTCGTCGAGTCTCCACGTGAAACTTCGATCACCATACCTGTTGTCGATCAAGAACCCTGAAAAGAGTTTGGGGGTAGTATCATGAGTACAGAAGTACTCAGCATCCAACTGTAGTGGTCAACTGACCCAACAAGGACTTCATCACTCGTCATTCTAGGACAACTAGTAGTTTACGGTAAGGATGGGGTAAGTGGTGAGGTTGCTGCCTCACTAGCATTTATGAAGTGGCTAACGATCTAGAGACCAAGGAAAGAAGCCAAGCATTCGATGAGGAATCGCCTCCAACAAGTCTTGCTATCAACTACTTACGCAAGCATAACACCTATCCTATCCTTGTCCTCCTCTTCGCATCCCGAGGAAGAAGAAGCAGTCAAGGCACACACACGTTGATCAAGTTATAGTTATGATACAGTTGATGTTATCTATGAACAAGACGTAGGTAACAAGTTGTCCATAACCGTGGACACGGCTTCTCGAAAAGATTTAACCCTGCAGAGGTGTACCAACTGCCCATTACAAGGCTCCGCACGCACGCCCAACTCTCTCAGTTGCTACCCATTATAGGCAACCATTTTATGATTTAGTTCCGAGATATCCCAAACGACAAGTCCCTCTAACTAACAACGAACAAATCCGGGTGGCCCCCGGTGAGTCGACACCCAACTCAAAAGCCGGTCGTGCTCTCGAATCGGTCTCTACCGTCTGTCGCAGGTTTGGATAGCCGGTTAATCTCACATGGGAAACCGGGTCCTCAGCCGGACAAGGTGGGCCAACCAAGGAACAAGTCCTCCTGGCCCGGGGTGGTTTGTAAACTCCTGGCGGCCGACCAGCACACACACAGTTTCAAATGGTAAATCAGCTTGGGCCACCACTAGAAATGTTTGAAGCTAGGTAGGTAAGAAAAGGGGACCCCATAAAATCCCACACGCGGTTAGGCATGCTCAGTCTTAGAACCAATACCCGGAACTCGGATCCTAGGTGACTCGAATGGAAAAAAGCGTCGGGGCGGGATAGCCTAGACCTTCCATCCTTCGTCGAATATAGTCAATATTATAATAATCATATCATCAACAACAATATAATAATGTGATATCCCAAGGCAAGGAGTAACAGGGGGTAAGATCTTAGCATCCTAAGCATGCATACTAAGCCGGGGCTGAGCAACGAGCAATAGTAACATAGCAGTACATGGTTTGCTGGGAGGGGACATGGTTGTATCGGTTTGAAAGAGGTTGTAAACATGTGGTAGGATCAAACATCGAACCTATCCTATACTAGCATGCAAACCGCTGGTTGATATAGAATGTATCATAAGTAATGCATAGTCCTTGCCTGTTGATAAGTCGGGTTCCGAAGGTGTAGTTGATCGTAAGCTTGCATCGTCTCCGAAGGTACCCGCAGAAGCACACAAGACGGTAAACATTGGAAAGCAATCAAAAAGCAAGCAAACTATTACTATGAGGCAAACACGAGCAAGCATCAACAAGAAGGCAACACGAGACATCGCACCTACCGTCGAGAGCGGTTACTAACAGGTTAAGTGGAGTACTCGTCACACACGACGATACCGCACATTTAGAAAGGGTCAAGTTGTTTAGCTACACAAGGTGAGCAAAGGTTATTAACATGGCATCTCACTCAAGCATGGCATAGCACACAAACATGACAAGAGGTTAAACATAAGATAAACTACCTATGCTAGTCAATTTAAGTGAGGCACAACCTAAACACGGCATACACTAAGTGCCCCACGACAATTTAAGTACTTGGTACTGTTCTTCCCTAAACCATATTTTAGGTTGGTTAACAACAGAAAGCAAAAAACATAAACACAAAGTACACGAAAAACTAATCAAGTTACATATAAAGAACACTCCAAACGGAGTTACGGTTAAAAAGATACAAGCAAAACAAGTTTGGAACACAATCTGCCAACATCAGGAAGCACACTTTAGAGCAATGCATAAACAAGGTAATGGCAGGGAAGGCATGGCAAAAAGAATCATGCAAAAAGGCATCATGAACAACTAATTATAGCTCATGCAAAAAGCAATAAAACATTACTGGTCAAGGACTTAGTGAAAATCGGAGAAACATGGCAGAAACTGTTATTTTTATGTTGTGTAAACAGGGGTAAATCTATATGCAAAAGTGTAGCAACATGACATAGCAATACATGGGCATGAAGTAGTCATGATGGTGATCAGGTACAAACAAGAATGATGGTCATAGGCATAACAGATCAAAAGATATTAAGCAAACAACATGGCATCAGAACGTTACAGACTTGGAGAAAAACAGAGGTGGCTGTCAAAAACAGCAGCATAGCAACTTTGGAGCTAAAAATAACTATGACCAGTAATGCAAACATGACAATGCCATACATATAATGGAAGTAGACATGATGATTAACAGTATGCAAAAAGAATCAATGCAATAGGCCTCATGGATGTGTCACAATCATCATGCAAACTTGCAATAAAATAACAGCAGCATCACATCACAGAAATTAGTAGCAGTTAACAGTCTGATGCCCACTTCAACACAGATTTGCACCATCAATATGGCCTCAAATCAAAATTCTCACAAAATATGAACTGAAGTACACACAATTCTAAACAACATTCCTTTTGGGCGCAACGTCATCCGAGCTAAGGTTTCATCACAACACTACACGCAAAATTGAATCAGCAGCACATATTTTCCAGACTTAGAAAAAAAATCAGAGGGTCTCGGAAAAAAAATAGGGGGCGGCCTCACCCCAAACGAGCTCGGCCCATCAGGCGACCTGGAGAGGGAGCTGGGCCGTGCTGGGCCACAGTGAGCACGCCGGCCCACCGGGCATGGGTGGCTGGCTCGGTGCTGGGCTGGGGGGGCTCGACCCACCTGGCGATGGCGCCTGTTGGTGGTGGCCCACTCGGGATCTCGCCCGATCCCGGCCAGGGGACGAGCGGCGGCGGCGCTGCCGGCCGGCAACGGCGGCGAGGCAGGAGGCGAGGGAGGGCGCTGGGGCGACAAGACGGAGGGCAGGGCCGATGGCGGCCGGACCGCGGCGAGAGGAGGTCGCAGGTGGAGCTCCCGAGCGCGGTGGCTGGAGCTCGGACCTCCTGTCCATGATGCGGGCGGGGCACTCCGGCTTCCTGTGCGGGGAGGAGAGGGAAAGGAGATCATGGGGAGAGAAGGAGAGGCGGCCTGGGTGGCGGCGCTCACCTGCGGGTGACCGACGGTTCGTCGGCTGGAGGCGGCGCATGCGGCGGCCGGCGGTTGCCCACGGGAGGCGGCTGCGTGGAGGTAGGAGAGAGAGGAGAGAGGTGGGTGGCGACGTGGCGGCCTTTGGGCCGTCGGATCGCGAGATCTGACGGTCCAGATGGCTTGGGAGGCAAAATCCAGATCTGGACTAGGGTTTGGACGAAATTAGGGCTAATTTTGGGGAAAAGTGGAGGGGGGTGGCTGCAATTTTCTCTAGGGGAAACCCTAGAAAGAGGTGGGAGAGTGGTGGTCTTTATATAGCCCAGGTGGCTGGCAGTTTGCAAAAACATCCCCGGTTTTTCTCTCGCGCGCGCGGTGTTTACGTTTCTGACCGCCGGGGGTCCGCAGTACCTCCGATTCGGGTAAAACTTCGAACTGCGCGATCAGTGCGTCGAGCCGGCGGCGTTCACCTCGCGCTGGAACCGTTCCGAGAACACTTTCCGACGCGTTATAAAAATAACTCGTTTAATTATTAAATGGGGGTTTTTTGTTCCGTTCGCTGCGGCTAGTCTCGTGCGGTTTTCGCGACGGTGATCGGGTGAAACCCGGTGTCGCAAAGGTCGAGTGTCAGGGTGGCAAGGGTAGGTCTCCATGCGGTACGAGATAAGAGGGGGGAAAATAATCGCCGATCGATAAATCAGGGATGCAAACACCGCAAACAAATCATACAATCAAACAATTCACACCGAAAACAAAAATTTTATTTTTTGTGAAATCTGGGCTGTTACACGTGTCCACTGTTATGGACGACTTGAGACCTACTCCTTGTTCATAGACAACAACAACTAATATAATCTTAATATAACTTGATCAATGTGTGTGTGCCTTGACTGCTTTTTCTTCGTCGGGATGCGAATAGGAGGACAAGGATAGGATAGGTGTTATGCTTGCGTAAGTAGGTGGATAACAAGACTTGTTGGAGGCGATTCCTCATCGAATGCTTGGCTTCTTATCTTACTCTCTAGATCGTTAGCCACTTCATAAATGCTAGTGCGGCAGCAACCTCACCACTTACCCCATCCTTACCGTAAACTACTAGTTGTCCTAGAATGACGAGTGATGAAGTCCTTGCTGGGTCAGTTGACCACTACAGTTGGATGCTGAGTACTTCTGTACTCATGATACTACCCCCAAACTCTTTTCAGGGTTCTTGATCGACAACAGGTATGGTGATCGACGTTTCACGTGGAGACTCGACGACGACTAGTTAGGCGGATCCCGGCGGAGGGCCTGGACCCGTGTGGTTATGGGGACCGATGATTTTCCCTTTGCCACTAGGAATTTGATTGTAGTCTGTACTCAGACATGTATCTTCCATTGTTGTATTGTATTTAAGGCAGTTGTATGCCGATTGTATGAGATGTTGTATCCTTGTAGCTGTAATGTTGCAATATTATGTTGGAAATCCGGGGCATATGACATTGTCATATGTCGCGGTGGGACCGATATGTGCTTCGTCCTCGGATCTGGATGGAACATCTAGATCTGGAACAATACAACTTGGTATCAGAGCCTTACTGACCGTAGGATCCCTTTTCTGGCCGAAGTTGAGTCTAGACAAAAACTATTTTGTAGTTACTAAGTTAGTTATCGGAGAGTAGGAATCTTTTTACTCCTTACCCTTGCTCTGGTCAGGACAAGTGTCGTGAGTGTTTTTACTCTCGACTTATCCCCCTTCAAACTCTAGGATCTCGAGTAAGTGGAGATTCAGAACCGTTACAATGCCTTGCTTGCACCGTATTGTCTCGATTCCGTTCTCACGTTGGGACTTCCTGTAGTACCTTTAGTCTATCCAACTCCGAATAATATCTTGGTCATCTATTGACTTCATTACTTTTGCCCAGTATTATCGCGAGTTGAGTGAGAGTACTTCCCTTGATCGTCGTTTTGAATTGTTGTTCTTCCTCTTGATCTCCTGATGGTTCCGTTCTTCGACGTCGCCATCTCTCTGCGGAAAGTTATCTCGACGAAAGTTCGTTGTCGACATGGAGCGGAGTCCCTTGTTGGTGGTGTTGAAGATTGTCGACTCTCTTTTCTCTCTCCCCCCTCTCCCCCGGATCGTCCTAGATCACGGGATGAGATCCCTTGTTGGTGGTGTTGTATTGTAACAGCCCAGATTTCACAAAAATTAAAATTTTTGTTTTCGGTGTGAATTGTTTGATTGTCTGGTTTGGTTGCGGTGTTTGCATCCCCGATTTATCAATCGGCGATTATTTTTCCCCCTCTCTTATCTCGTACCGGACGAAGACCGACCCTTGCCATCTTGACACTCGACCTTTGCGACACCGGGTTCACCCGATCACCGTTGCGAAAACACACACCAGACCAGCCATAACCAAAGAACGAAAACCTTGTTTAATAATTAAACGGGTTATTTTTATAGCGCGCCGGAAAGTGTTCTCGAAATGGTTTCAGCGCGAGGTGAACGCCGCCGGCTCGACGCGTTGATCGCGTAGTTTGAAGTTTAACCCGAATCGGAGGTCCTGCGGACACCCGGCGGTCAGAAACGTAAACACCGCGCCAGAGAGAGAAAAAACGGGGATGTTTTTGCAAACTGCCAGCCACCTGGGCTATATAAAGACCACCACTCTTCCACCCCTTTCTAGGGTTCCCCTAAGCAAAAATTGTAGCCACCCCCCTCACAATAGCCCCAAATTTCGTAATTTAGCCTTTTTTCGCGACCCTAGCCCCCAGGCGATCTGGACCGTCAGATCTGGCGATCCGACGGCCCAGATCCACCCACCTCTCTCCCTCTCTCTCCTCTACATCCGCGCCCGTGGAGGCCGCCGCTGCCGCCTCCAACTCTGGCCGCCACGCCGCCTGGTGAGCCGCCGCCGCGCTCCACTTCCCTCTGCTCCTCCTCATTGCTCTCCCTCTCCTCTTCCCACGGGACGGCGCCACGCAGGACGCCATGGCCGCCGGAGTCGCGCGCCAAGGAGCCGCCGCCATGGCTCGGCCGTCCCGGCTCCTCCGCCTCCCACGTCGCCCCGAGCCCGCACCGGCCTGCCGCGCCCGGATCCGCGCCCCCTGCCCTTTCCGCGCCTCATCCACGCCCTGCTGGACCTCGCCGGTGGCCGGCGCAGCCACTGCCCGATCCGGTCGGGGGCAGTCGGCCAGCCAACCGCCCGCCGCTCCAACGACCGCTGTGGGCCAGCCACGCCCGAGCTGGCCCAGCTCCCCCGCCAGCCAACGCGGCCCAGCGCGGCCCAAGCAAGTCCAGCCGCCATCCGCCTCTAGTGGGCCTCGGCCCATTGGGTGAGGCCCCATTTCTTTTTTTTTCTCTGCCTTTTTATTTTTTCTGTTAAGTCTGGAAACTGTGTGCTGATCTGTTTTTGCGACGTAGATTGCGATCAAACCGTAGCTCGGATCGCGATGCGCCCAAAAGGAAATTTGTTTAGAATTGTGTGTACTTCAGTTCATCTGTTGTGAGGATTTGCTTTGAGGCCATCTTGATGTTGTTAATCTGTGTTGAAGTGGGCATCAGGCTATTAACTGCTACTAATTTCTGTTATATGTTGCTGTTATTATTTTATTGCAAGTTTGCTTGATGATTGTGACACATCCATGAGGCCTATTGCATCGATTCTTTTTGCATACTGTTAAGCATCATGTCTACTTCCATTATATGTATTGCATTTTCATGTTTACATTTCTGGTCATAGATATGTTTAGCTCCAAAGTTGCTATGCCGCTGTTGTTGACAAACACCTTTGTTTTTCTCTAAATCTGTAACTTTCTGATGCCATGTTACATGCTTAATATCTTTTGATCTGTTATGCCTATGACCATGATTCTTGTTTGTACCTGATCATCATCATGTCTACTCCATGCTCATCTATTGCTATGTCATGTTGCTGCAATTTTTCATATAGTTTTGTTCATGTTTATACAGCATGAAAATAACAGTTTATGCCATGTTTTCCTGATTTTCACTAAGTCCTAGACTAGTAATGTTTTATTGCATTTTTCTTGGGATATAATTAGTTGTTCATGATGCCTATTTGCATGATTCCTTTTGCCATGCCTTCCCTGCCATGTCTAATTTAGTTGCATATCATTTGTGAGAATGTTTGCAATCATTATCCTGTTTATGCATTGCTCTAAAGTGTGCTACCTGATGTTGGCAGATTGTGTGCATAACTTGTTTTGCTTGTATCTTTTTAACCGTAACTCCGTTTGGAGTGTTCTTTATATGTAACTTGATTAGAATTTCATGTACTTTGTGTTTATGATATTGTTTGCTGTTGTTAACCAACCTAAAATATGGTTTAGGGCAGAACAGTACCAAATCTTTTAATTGTCGTGCAGCACTTAGTGTATACCATGTTTAGGTTATCCCTCACTTAAATTGACTAGCATAGATAGTTTATCTTATGCTTCACCTCTTGCCATGTTTGTGTGATATGCCATGCTTGAGTGATGTGTCATGTTAACAACCTTTGTTGATCACCTGTAGCTAAACAACTTGAATCATCGTAAACGTGCGGTATCGTCGTGTGAGACGAGTACTCCACTTAACCTGTTAGTAACCGCTCTCGACGGTATGTGCGATGTCTCGTGTTGCCTTCTTGTTGATGCTTGCTCGTGTTTGCTTCGTCGTAATAGATGCTTGCTCGTTGATTGCTTTCCAGTGTTTACCCTCTTGTGTGCTTCTGCGGGTACCTTCGGAGACGATGCGAGCTTGCGATCAACTACACCTTCGGAACCCGACTTATCAACAGGCAAGGACTATACATTACTTATGATCCATTCTGTTTCAACCAGCGGTTTGCATGCTAGTCTAGGATAGGTCCGATGTTTGATCCTACCACATGTTTACAGCCTCTTTCAAACCGATACAACCATGTTCCCTCCCAACAAACCATGTACTGCTATGTTACTATTGCTCATTGCTCAACCCCTGCTTAGTATGCATGCTTAGGATGCTACGATGTTACCCGGTTACTCCTTGGTTTGAGCTATCACATTATTATATTGTCGTTGATGATATGATTATTATAATGTTGACTATACTCGACGAAGGATGGAAGGTCTAGGCTATCCCGCCCCGACGCTTTGTTCCATTCGAGTCACCTAGGATCCGAGTTCCGGGTATTGGTTTTAAGACTGAGCGTGCCTAACCGCGTGTGGGATTTTATGTGGTCCCCTTTTCCTACCTACCTAGCTTCAAACATTTCTAGTGGTGGCCCAAGCTGATTTACCATTTGAAAACCATGCATATATGTCTGTCTGGTAGCTCCTGGAAGACATCCTTTAAAACAACCCGGACCAGTAAGGACATGGTTCCTTGCTGGCCCATCATGACCGGCTGAGGACCCGGTCTCATGTGAGATTAACCGGCAATCCAAACCTGGAGTCATACGGTAGAGAGCAGATCGAGAGCGCGGCCGGCTCCTGAGCTGGATGTCGACTCCCCGGGGGCCACCCGGATTTGTTCGTTGTTAGCTAGAGGGACCTATCGTTTCGGATCTCTCGAAACTAAATCATAAAATGGTTGCCTGTGATGGGTAGCAACTGAGAGAGATGGGTGTGCGTGCGGAGCCTTGTAATGGGCAGTTGGTACACCCCTGCAGGGTTAAATCTTTTTGAGAAGCTGTGTCCACGGTTATGGACGACTTGAGACCTACTCCTTGTTCATAGACAACAACAACTAAGATAATCTTAATATAACTTGATCAATGTGTGTGTGCCTTGACTGCTTCTTCTTCGCCGGGATGCGAAGAGGAGGACAAGGATAGGATAGGTGTTATGCTTGCGTAAGTAGGTGGATAGCAAGACTTGTTGGAGGCGATTCCTCATCGAATGCTTGGCTTCTTATCTTACTCTCTAGATCGTTAGCCACTTCATAAATTCTAGTGCGGCAGCAACCTCACCACTTACCCCATCCTTACCGTAAACTACTAGTTGTCCTAGAATGACGAGTGATGAAGTCCTTGCTGGGTCAGTTGACCACTACAGTTGGATGCTGAGTACTTCTGTACTCATGATACTACCCCCAAACTCTTTTCAGGGTTCTTGATCGACAACAGGTACGGTGATCGACATTTCACGTGGAGACTCGGCGACGACTAGTTAGGCGGATCCCGGCGGAGGGCCTGGACCCGTGTGGTTATGGGGACCGATGATTTTCTCTTTGCCACTAGGCATTTGATTGTACTATGTACTCAGACATGTATCTTCCGCTGTTATATTGTATTTAAGGCAGTTGTATGCCGATTGTATGAGATGTTGTATCCTTGTAGCTGTAATGTTGCGATATCATGTTGGAAATCCGGAGCATATGACATTGTCATATGTCGCGGTGGGACCGATATGTGCTTCGTCCCCGGATCTAGATGGAAACATCTAGATCTGGAACAGTACCGCATATCGGGCCTTACAACCAAGGTGACGACCGCCGGGCTAGTGGAGCGGCTGCGTATAGAAAATGATGAACTGTGTCAGAACGAGGAGCAAACTTAGAAACTAAGACAGGAATAATTCTTTTCGTTTGGTTATTTAGTTGTTAATCATTAGAATTGCTCGTATTATTAATCATTATAATTTATATAAAAAACATAATTATACACAAACAGTCAATTACCAACATACCCCATGGACAAAAAAAAATCAGGATCAATAATGATCATTAGATCAGTTATATACTACTCAATATTTTCAGTAGTACGATGTACCGTAAAAATCGGTTACCATGCCCGCCGCGTTCACAAACGTAGAGGTAAGGTACCCTTCGTTCCGTTTCATAATATAAGATCGTTTTAAAAGCTAAGTTAACTTTTAAAAGGATCTTTATATTATGGGAGATAGGAAGTACGTATTTGCCCAGTGCACTTACAGTTGCTGTTATGATTTAGACAAGCCGGCCGGGAGCTTGGTTAAAATTGTTTGAGGCGGCAGATGATATCGTTTTCCAACGAACGCCCCGACGTGTAAGCAAGCGACGCTGCCGTCACCGGGACAGTTGCGGTTCTTTGGGTGCAAGATTGCCTCACCTCCATGTGCATTTCTTGCTGATCCGTCCACACGCACGCACGGTCGCGAACCAAAAATGACCTGCCATTTTTTCTTCTTAACAAGAATCGAGTGAGTCAGTGAGTGAGTGAGCAGATTTCTTCCCCTGCAACTCTGCGCTAAATCTCGTCAACCATCGCGATTACCCCGCCTCTCTGAATCGGATGCGTTGTCGCCGTCGCTTGTAATCCTGTTGCTTAATTCCCCCGCCTGGCTCCGGCTATAATTGAAGGTTTGGGGATTCTTGCAAGCTTCCCTTCCCCTGTGTCATGCGCCGTGCGGAGTGGAGACTCAGTAGTGACTGGTGAGTGGATCCTTGGGGAGAGGGGGATGGCGCGACGCGTGGCGGTGGCGGTAGCGGCGTTGGCGGTGCTCTTAACCGCCGCCATCCGGGGCGCGGCGGCGAAAGTCTGCACGAACACGTTCCCGTCGTCTGATTCGCTGAGGACCCACGCGGAGCGCGCGGCGGCGCAGCTGCGGCTGCCCCATGGCCATGGCCACGGGCACGCCCACGAACAACACCTCACCCCGACCGACGAATCCGCCTGGATGGAGCTCATGCCGCGGAGGCTCCTAGCCGACGGCAGCACCCCGCCGCGGGAGGCGTTTGACTGGCTGATGCTCTATCGCAAGCTCCGGGGCGGCGCCACCGCCACGGACGGCCCCGCGGGCCCGTTCCTCTCGGAGGCATCGCTGCACGACGTGCGACTGGAGCCGGGGACCGTCTACTGGCAGGCCCAGCAGACCAACCTCGAGTACCTGCTCCTCCTGGACGTTGACCGACTCGTCTGGAGCTTCCGCACGCAGGCCGGCATTACGCCCACCGGGACGCCCTACGGAGGCTGGGAGGGGGCCACCGTCGAGCTCCGGGGACACTTCGTCGGTGCGCCGCCACAATCCTGCCCTGCTCTGCTCACTCACACAAACCAGCTGCTCATCTCAACTGAAATTTGGTTGGCCTGCCTGACGCTGTCATTTGCATTGCAGGGCACTACCTGAGCGCCACAGCCAAGATGTGGGCAAGCACGCACAATGACACCCTCCATGCCAAGATGTCGTCCATCGTCGATGTGCTATATGACTGCCAGAAGAAGATGGGCACAGGCTACCTGTCGGCCTTCCCGTCGGAGTTCTTCGACCGTGCCGAGTCTCTCACTACTGTTTGGGCTCCTTACTACACAATCCATAAGGTATACAAGATGTTTTAGTCTCTACTCCCCCTTGAACATGTAAATAATCTTGTTCAGTTGTGATCTGGATTCCATGACCGGTATCCTGTGTTCTATACTTATATGTCGCGTGATTCTCTAACGAATTGCCTTGCTGCGTGTGTGATTTTTGGTTTGTAGATTATGCAAGGGCTTCTTG
Source organism: Bromus sterilis (assembly GCA_950022295.1). Taxonomy (NCBI): domain Eukaryota; kingdom Viridiplantae; phylum Streptophyta; class Magnoliopsida; order Poales; family Poaceae; genus Bromus; species Bromus sterilis. Next base: position 236,804,758 of record OX465599.1, on the reverse strand, counting down.
ATCAGTATACAGTGGCTGGAAACTCCAAGGCCCTTGAGATGGTTGTGGGGATGGCTAATTACTTCAGTGACCGCGTGAAGAATGTCATTCAGAAATACAGCATCGAGAGGCACTGGGCATCGCTCAACGAGGAGACTGGGGGGATGAATGATGTGCTCTACCAGCTCTACACAATAACGGTGATTCACCGACTATGTGTAGTTTGCCGTCTGTTTTACTGTTTTAAAAGCATGTTCTGACTGGAGTTCAGAGATATTTATTTCTCTACTTGGACAGGATGATCTGAAGCATTTGACGCTGGCTCACCTCTTTGACAAGCCATGCTTTCTCGGTTTGCTTGCAGTTCAGGTCTGCTCACTTGATTTCCTAGCCTTACTCTGCTAACCGAGTATGACCAACTAATGTGTTTGTTAGTTCATTGTAATCCACTGAATGAAACCACTTGTCTCGTTTACACCTATTACTATCTCCATTTTACATCATAGATTACCACATCAACTCTTTGTGAGTTTGTGTTCAATTTAATATCTTGGTGTCTAACTGTCTATATAAAAAATATAATCTAAATTATGTCACTGCTACAATTTTGTATTATGTACAATTTTGTAAACTCGCAGCTGTACAATGTGTACCCTACATGATTATTGAACTTGTCTTCCTTTCAAGAATACAAGAATACTATTCCTATCGCAGGAGTTTCTTGGGAGTAACTACTTCACGGTGTTTATTTTTCAGGCTGACAGTATTTCAGGCTTCCATTCCAATACACACATTCCAGTAGTCATTGGTGCGCAAATGAGATATGAAGTTACTGGTGATGATCTTTACAAGGTAAAATAATTCAAGTCATGCTTTCTGGAGAGTTGAACTACCCGCTCATTGATGGAGAAGATGTATGCATATAAATTTAGCAGTTAGATTTTCATATTGGCTACTCGTTCAAAAGGAAAACAATAGCATTGTTTCGCTTCTAGTGTAGATTTCTTGGCAATATTGATAAACATCCAAAGAAGATATTTGGAAGTTGGTACAGCTTTGTCTGGGGCAAAGAAGTCAGTTAATGCAAAAACTGTGTTCTATTGGTATTATTTTTTGGTGCGGAGAAAGGAATGCTAAACTAGGGTGCCCATTTGGAGGGGGATTATGCTGCTTTGTTTACTTCAGTCTTTTTTCCTGTCTCGTGTCAAAGATTGTGATTGGTATTTTACTTAAGTTGTGCCGCTTACTTCTTTTCTCATTTTGACTCCATTCAAATGAAGCTGTGTGAAAGCTGAACATAATAATTATTCCTGAAACAGCAAATTGCAACATCCTTTATGGACATGATAAATTCATCCCATAGCTATGCAACTGGTGGGACATCTGCCGGTGAATTCTGGTAACATATATACAACCCTGGATGCCTAATATCGATAATTAATGGCCATAGTTACCTTTGGGATATATGCTGATACCCTAATCTCTTTTCAGGGCTGATCCAAAGCGTTTAGCTGCGACACTGAGTACTGAAAACGAGGAATCTTGCACTACCTACAATATGCTGAAGGTGTACAATTATGAAACCATTCTCTGAAACATTTATTTTCTCCTCAAGAAATGTGTCAAATGCAACCGGTATGCAGGTTTCCCGCAACCTATTCAGATGGACAAAGGAAGTAGCATATGCGGACTACTATGAAAGGTCACTGATAAATGGTGTGTTAAGCATCCAGAGAGGGACGGATCCCGGAGTGATGATTTACATGCTACCCCAGGCCCCTGGACGGTCTAAAGCAGTGAGCTATCATGGTTGGGGAACAAAGTATGATTCATTCTGGTGCTGTTATGGGACAGGTAATATCGAAAGCCTGCTGAGTATTACTTATTATATTACATTGCCGCCTTCATGTGAAAATCAGAAAACAGGCTTTCGCCACCCTTTATAGATAAAGGATACGAACAAGGTACATGGCCGAACGATACAGAATGGTGAGGTAACCCCCTTACAAAGCTGCTCCTAAGATAATCGGCGCACGCAGGCACCTACGCGTCCAGCACGAAGCATCGAAAGAACTAAACACACCCACGCAACCCCCTAGCACACCTAAGCTCCACGATAATGCCCTTAAGAGGGAAGACGTCGCAGAGCGTCGCCGCTGCCGAGTCCAGCCGGACAGAGGTCTTCACCCGAAGCCTCGACACAGAGAGCAGAGTCATGACGATGTCTTCAAGAAGAACGCGACACCCACGGGTGCCGCCGCCGCCCGTGCCACCGATGTCGCCAGAGAATTACGCGGAGGTCTAATCCCTAGATCCGAACCAGGACACCACGCCCAGGAGGCATGCCCGGGCTACCCATCACTCCATCACCCGTTGCCCACACAACCCGGGGGAGAGCCACCACCACCACAATGGTGCCTACCGGAAAGCAACCATGTGGACCGCCTTCCAGGGCCGCCGTCCCGGCATCCATGCTGCTAGATAGCATCCGCCTGTCACGTCACGGCACCCTCGACCCCGGTGGGAAGAGCGACGACACACCATCACCTCTCCACCCGGCATCAGACCCCGAGTCTGGGTAGGCGCCTCCATCGTCGGATGTGCCCACACCTGCATCCCCAGCTAGTCCCTGTGAACTGGGGGACGCGACTTGGGGTCTGCCGACGGCCGCCGAAGAGCCAGCCCAAGCCACAAGGCTGTGCGAGCTCTCGCGACGCCACGAATGAGGTCACCAGCGCCAGACCGCGACACGACGAACGACTACCATGACCACCACCACCGAGCACCGTACCCGCGAGATGGGCATGACCACTACCTACGGGTCCTCCCGAGCCAAGCCCAGCCACGCCTACCCGAAGCGCAAGCTCCGATCCGCCCCAGGCTTCGAACTGACCCACCCGAGCACGAACCTTAGATCTGGCCCATCCCCGAAGCGCATGTGGCGGCGACCGCCCAACCCTACGCACCATTGGATCAGATCCAGGAGAGGGCCGACCGCCGCCACCATACTGCGCCGCCAACATCCTGAGCCGATGCAGCCCCCGCGAGAGCCGCCCTCGGCCCAAGCCACTCCACAAACCAGACCGGCAGGGCCGCCGCCGCCAGATCTGGCAGACACACCAAGATCCGTCATTGCCCGTCGGACACGCACCACCACCACCACCACCGCTGTCGCCGCCTCTGCCTTGAGCCACCGCACCGCGGAAGCCGTAGAGGCTTCCGGCCCACACTGAGCGCAGCCCGCGCTGCTTGCATCTGCCGCGAACCCTAGACCGAGCCGGAACCCAGACCAGATCGGGCACGGGCATGCACCACCACCATGAGGCCCTCTTGACCGCCGGCCGCCTAAGTTCCACCGCGACGTGCCCCACGCCCGCGCGTCTTTTCTGGCGCAAGACGCCACTCCGCCGTAGCAACCCCACGCGAGGAGGAGAGAAGCCCCGCCGGCGCCGGCGCCCATCCTGGCTTAATAGGAATGATAGGCTACTCATATCAACAAGGTGCACCTTCTTTTCCGGAAGCCCAGCTCTAGAGAACTCCAAAGTTAAGCGTGCTTGGATTGAAGCGATTTAAGGATGGGTGACGGACTGGGAAGTTCTTCCTAGGTGCGCACGAGTGAGGACAAAGTGCACAGGAAAGACTACTGTTGGTCTGTGGGGATAGTCTAGATCCCGCCAGGCGTAACGGCCGGGAACCAGTGGCTGTGGCCGGGGCGTTACACGGCCGGGCCCTCTGGCGGCGGCGAGGGAGGGTGGCGGAGGAGAGGGGAACGGAGGCTGGCACGGCGAGAGGACCTTACCTGTCGCCTACGGATGTGACGAGGGAGGGAGGGGCTTTTTTTTTCCACTGCAAAACCAAATGAAGCTTTCCTCCATGTGAAAATCAAGCAACTGCCGCATTTTTTCTTGCAATTCTTGTTTCTGTTCTAAGCTGCGCAGGTTATAGTTCAAAATTAGAGAGCTCCTGTGGATGTTTGCAGGGATAGAATCCTTCTCAAAACTTGGCGATTCTATTTACTTTGAGGAGAAAGGAGACACACCAGCACTCAGCATCATTCAGTACATACCAAGCACTTTCAACTGGAAAACAGCTGGGGTTACTGTTACTCAACAACTTGAACCTCTCAGCTCTTCAGATATGAATTTTCGAGTCTCACTCTCCTTTTCTGGAAAGGTAATTCTTCTTGAATTCTTTGGCATGAAATCCATATCAGAGCATGCAAAGTTAGCTTCCTTATTTTGTGCAGACAAATGGTCAGTCTGCTACATTGAATGTGAGAATACCAACATGGACATATGCCAATGGTGCAAAAGCAACATTAAATGACAAGATTTTTGGATCAGTAACTCCAGGTATAATCATATGAATGGATGATACCATTTCAACTATATTTGTCAATTTTGTGGAAGCATCTGTTTTATTTGATCTTATTGTGTGGGCAGGCTCTTTACTCTCAGTCACCAAACAGTGGAACTCAAATGACCACTTATCATTGCAATTCCCAATTGCACTAAGGACTGAAGCAATCAAAGGTAAACAATTAGGGAATTTTGACTGCTACGAAATATATGCATTGTTATACTTAAGCTTGATGTAGCACATAGCTAATTTGTTTAGTTCACAGTTCAGACACAATAAACTCGTCATGTCACCAGTTATTAAGTTAAAAAATATGCAAGCTAATAGTGGGCATAATTTTTGGCTGCCCATTCCTAATGCTAAATATTGTTATTCTAGCTAGAATATCCAGTAAGTTATTTTCTGTTAACTATGCCTCAGATGATCGACCGGAGTATGCATCTCTTCAAGCAATTCTATTTGGTCCATTCGTTCTTGCGGGTCTCTCCTCCGGTGATTGGGATGTGAAAACTGGCAGTGCAGTTTCAGACTGGATCACTGCAGTACCTTCATCGTACAACTCACAGCTGATGACCTTCACACAAGAATCAAGTGGGAAGATATTCGTTCTGTCAAGCTCAAATGGCTCTCTAACAATGCAAGAACGGCCTGCAATCAATGGCACAGACACCGCCATCCATGCGACATTCAGGGTGCACCCTCAGGATGCAGCAAGGCTGCACGGCACCTATAGTGCATCCCTGAATGACACCTCTGTGCAGATCGAACCGTTTGACCTCCCAGGAACGGTTATCAACAACGACCTTACGTTGTCTGCACAAAAGAGCACTAGTTCCTTCTTCAACATAGTACCTGGGCTCGATGGGAAGCCGGACTCGGTTTCGCTCGAGCTCGGGACCAAACCAGGATGCTTCTTGGTGTCTGGAGCAGATTACTCTGCTGGGACCAAGATCCAGGTCAGCTGCAAGAGTTCTCTTCCGATCATCGGCGGGATATTTGAGCAGGCAGCAAGCTTTGCACAGGCTGCTCTGCTGAGGCAGTACCATCCGATAAGCTTCATTGCTAATGGGGTGAAGAGGAACTTCCTCCTGGATCCATTGTACAGCTTACGGGATGAATTCTACACGGTATACTTCAACCTTGGGGCCTGACACTCCAAGATTACTTACGGCTTAGTAAAAACAAACACAGAATAAGACACGACCTCTTACTTCTCAGAGGAAATGAGTTGTTTCTTCTGGAACGCTACGAAATTATAATTAAATGTGATAGTGTGGTTTCTCCAGTGAGTCGGTTACTTCTGGTTGTGTGAATTTTGTTTGTTTTTCAGATGAACGAACCAAGCGTTTTGTTCACCTTTTGTACGTTGGTAGCTGAAAATGCAGCTAAAATGTTGATTGCAACCTTCAGCATCTGTTTATCCTGGCAATGGATAAGTAGTCAGGGCAAGTAACAGCACCTAATCTTCACAATTAAAATACATCTCCAGCTACTGGGAGGAGGGCAAAGTCTGGGATCCTATCCACTGTCATAAACAAATGCAAAAGGAATCAGTGCCTGCATTGTTTAACAAATCTCTGCTCAATACCCGGCAAAAGAGTTGATCAATGTGCACATCATGTCCCAACCACAAATCAAGCAAAAGAAAATTCTACCCGCCGGAAAGAATAGTTTGGCACAACTAATTGGCTTCTTTCAGAGAGACAATCATGCCAAAACAGCTCATACAGAATTCAACCCATGTCTTGTATAATTGCGTAAAGGTGCAAGGGGGCAGGATTTCGGATTCTACACCTGAATTTGTGAAATGTCCCCTTGGATCAGAATGCACAAGCAATCAGCATTCCAAATTAAAACGATGAATCCTGATTTAAACTAGAGCTGTCTAAGATAGAATTTTACAACTGGTGATCAGCTGCAAGGTCTTGATTCTCTTCATCATGGATTACTAAGCATATATTAATAGCTTGGCATGTCAAACATTCAGGTGTATTTGCTACATCATAATCCACATAGCATGAAATTATAGCGATGACATCTGAGAACTATATCCATGTTTGCTATTGCTCTCCGATTTTGGAGAGCTGACATGAGAACCAGGGTTATATTTCTCATTGCTCTGCAATTTGATGTATATTTGAGAGTAGAGGGCTAACAAAGTACTCCCTCCGTAAACTAATATAAGATGTTTTAGATCACTAGTTTAGTTATCTAAAACATCTTATATTAGTTTACAGCGGAAGTATAATTAAGCAAAGTTTCCTGGATAACAATACCAACTATACAACCATAAACATGATCAACCATTACTCAAATTGCCCACATATCAAATTGAGGTGCATATGAAATATCTCAAGAATAATTTATGGAAAATGAACTCACACCCAATATGATGAACCATTGCTGGTTACTATTACTGATCAGAATTTAACACACATGGGACAATCGTACATTACAGATCTAGCTAAATGAGAAGACACAATACTGACCGAAAAAACACCATGAATAAAGTTACACAACACGCAAACCATTCGGAATGACTGAGAGGATGAGTTCTTGCAGCTGCCACGACGCAGTGTGCATCATGATGCCGTACAATTTAAGAGATGCAGCAGCCAACAAGAAAGGGGAGTGCAAGGATGGCACATCAAAGACAGATGATGAAACTTCATAGATTGCATCAATTTCTTCCCTGTAGGCCACCCTAAATCTTGTCGAGCTTCTCTGCCTTCACCACTGGATTAGCCTTGGCGATGGCATCCATAGCTGCACTCCGATAGTCGAACTGGCAGTCATGCTTGTCGGAATAGCGATGCAGTGAACAGAACATGTTACCGCATCGGCAGTTGAATCCCGTCAGCCCAACCCTCTTCCTGCAAGTGGAACACCGATTTGGTCCCTCCTTCCTCTTGGGGCTTACAGCAACAGCCTCACTGGTGCCTGCAACGTCGGCAGGCTGCGCGATGAGTGCCTTGACATCAACTTGAGCAACCGCCGCCTCCACGCTTGCAGCAACAGCCGCAACAACAGGTGCTTTCCCACCGTCACCACCGTTGACGATGCTATCAAAGGAGGAGGCAGCCAGCTTGGCCTGCTCATCCTTGGTGACCATCTCCTTGTGGCACTTGGAGCACATGTTCATGGTGGCGGCACTGCCAAAGAAGCCGCAGTTATTAACGCATAGGATTGGGCCCTCCGGCTGCTGGCAACCTGCCTCCTTGTGTTCCATCTTGAATAACTGTACGCTGCACATAGAACAAACATTAGTAAACATCAGCATCAAAAGAGAGAGAGAAAAAAAATTGCAATCTTCCGAGAGCAAGCGCAAAACCAAATCGAGCTGCATAATTATCTAACATGCGCCGTGTAGTTACAGTTCCATCATGAAACTATAGTACGAATCGTAACTTCCAGACACAAAACAATCATCGTTGCAGGGAGTTCACCCAACTTTCAGAAACAAGATCCTGATTTCCAGGAAATAAATCTGTCAAAAGCGGCTTCTTCCTAACAACTGCAAGCAATCGGGGCACTCATTAATTCCATTTCGCCGACGGTCTAGACGGAAGAAACAGGGCACCGAATTCAAATCTCGAAAATTGAAAAATCCATCCCGAGAGATGGTAAATCGAGCACAAGGTGCGCGGACCGCGTCGCGTGATTCAGCTAATCTCTGCAGCTTTGATTTGAAAAGGAAAGGTAAATCTAATAATTCCATCGAGAAGAAGAGAAAAGGGAAAAGCAACACGCAAAGACTTGTACCGGAACCGGACCGACCAACCACCGAACGGAGCCGCGAACATCACCGGACACGGCCCCCTTCCGTCGATCCCCGCACAGGGCGACAAACCACCCAAAACAAGAACAAAACCCACGCGGATCGACGACTGGACGGCGAATCGAGCCCCGAACCAGACGGATCAAACCAGACAAGGAGGAGAGGGGGGAGAGAGAGGGAGCGAGCGAACCCTAACCCTGTGGCGAGGCGGCGGCGGCTGCGGCGGGGCAGGAGGAGGAGCAGCAGGAAGAGGATGGAGGCGTGCGGGGATTGGGAATCGCGAGGAGCTCGGCTCGATTGGGGGCGTCACCAGGGACGAGGACCGGGAGGTGGGGGAGAGAGAGATAAAGGCGGAGCCACCGGTGGGAAAGTACCGGTTTGCCCCTCCTCGCTGCTTGGACTCCGTCAGCGTGGCCCTCGGATCTGGCAGGTGGGCGGCTGGGATCGCGTCCGGCGCGGTTTCGCGTATGAGCCCCTGGGAGATGGCCGGCTTCTAAAGGCAGGCTTTTCTTTCTTGTTGGGGAAGAATATTGGAAGGATCGCGTCGCTTTCTCATCTTTATGGTGTGAATACTTACTTGCTCCTCTTGCTGCTGATGTGATGTTTGTTGCGTTCCCTTTTTGAATTGAGAACCAAATTTGTTGCTATGCTATATTTTGATGTGTGTGAGGGGAAATGAAGACATGTTGTGTGTAGAGAAACCATTGGTGGATTTTGGTTCTACCGTGAGAGTATTAATTTGGGTCTTCGATAATAAAATCGACGCGTTTTATTCCTACACGGAATCGTCTCGTGTGTCGGTTATTAGTGGTGTTGAGCTGGATCATTGTTGGCATCCGATAACATAACCGTTTATTTTCTATCTCATCTTTTTAATTTCGATATCGAATCCATGTGTCTTCGGCTAGCAGCGAACTGTGATCATCTATGCGACTATGCGGCGTAGAACGAAGCGATGGAGTATTTGTCGTATGTTGTCCAAATCCAGGAGATACTATACTCGATGTCGGGTATGAGAGTTTGTTGGGAGAGCGTAGAGGAGATCTTGGTAAATTCATGCAATTGTGTCGGCGTAGCAAGATGAACAACGACATGGATCTATAGTTCTCATATTGGAACTCCTTAATGACGGTCATGTTCTTACACGGAGTGATCTTAAAAAGCTCTTGGGTGATATCTTTGAGTGGCCCTTCCCCATCCGATTATCAAGTCACAACATTTCTTTAGAATCGTCGCCGATGGTGAGCTAGGTGTAAGCCCGAAATAAGTCCATGTCAGCGCTATCATACGGGAGGTTCAAACCCACCTGGGGTTGCTCTGGGTCAACCCAACTGAAATGTAGCTAGCAAAGCCTGAGGACCCGCCGAAATCACTCAAGGTCCGCGATGCCAAGGCCGCCAAGCGCCTTGGGCCTGCGAACGGTCATCCAGTTTACCAGCGAGTGCCCCGCTAGATACATTCTCTGCATCAATTCCGCTCCAATTGAAGTTACGGGAAATCTTGTTCAACTTGTATGTGACCCACTTGGGCATAGGTAGCACAGTCATATGAAAAGTTACAATTGAGGTGAGCACAGACTTTGCCAGAACGCCTCTCCCATGCCTCTCAAGGATTTTCACCTTCCACCTAGGTAGTCGGGTCACAACCTTGTCGATAAGGGGTTGCGGCTCGATCATGCGTAAATGTCAAAAGTTAAGTGGCAGGCCTAGATACTTTGTAGGGAACGTGGCAGTCTTGGTTGGGAAGGTCAAGAGGATGTCCAGTGAGTTAATGTGCTGACATCGGGAAGACCTCCATCTTTGATATGTCTCAAATATTATTTTTTATTGATCATGCAATATTTATATCATTTTTATATCAAATTGGCATACTTTTGATTATCATTTTTATTGATTTTCTAGACTAACCTATCTATCTATATCTCTTATAAAGCAAAACCCTGCTAAGATGTATTTATGATGTTTATCTTAACATGCAAGATATCCACATCACTCAATATTGTAGCCAATCATTTGTCCATGTCATCCACTAACAAAATCTCACTAAGATTCATTTATATCCATCTCAACATGCAAGCTATCCACATCACACCTATTGTATCTAATCATTTGTTCATGTCATCCACTTTCATTTACATGTATTTTATACCTTTTTAATTTATATTATAGAATTATTATAGAGATTTCCGCTGCAACACGTGGACATTTTTCTAGTTAACTCAATGCCCAAGCCAGTTTATGTTTTTGCATATTATTGGGCATTATAGAAAATCTCAATTTACAGAGCCCAAAAAATGCCCAAAATTCTATATCTTCGGGAAGCTTACGGGGGGAATAACAGATGGAAGGGGCACCCCTAGCTCCCACACGCCCTGGCACGCCAGCCGAGAAGCGCATAAGGGGTATGCCCCCTGTAGCTTCCCTCTACCGCCTCTCAATGCATATATTTATCTTACGACGGTGAGTTCTACGAGATGCAGTTTTCATGGGTGTTCTTTCGCTCCAACCTTTTGTACCTTCTCGATCCAATCTAGGGGTTGTTTTCGAGCTAGAGGGGGAGAACCTCCCGGTGTCCATCTTCATCATTAACAAGGTCACCATGCCTGCTCATGAGTAGTTTCTTTTGGACATAGGATCCATGTCAGTCTACCTAGATGGCTTCTCTCTCTCACTCAATCTTGAATACAAAAATCACATGAGCTGCCTAACATGATTGTGGTCTACCTAATGTAATTCAAGTGTTCTTGTGGTGACGCGATTGGATTGTCACTTTATGATCATAATTATTCATGATTCAATTTGAGATCTATTTGATTTTCTATATGCATAATTCTTATTCATATATTCTCTCTTGCCTATCTTTCTTTCTTTGGCCAAGTTTGAGGGGTGATCTCCAAGAGGAAGTTGTGTATGATAGTTGGGTTCAATCTTGCAATTAATCTACCATAGTGATAGAAAATAGAAAATGCTTGTATTTTATTGTTGACACTATGGATAGTAGGATGGTTGAGTAGTTGTCCTTTCAAAGCATGGGTTGTCGGCCGAGTGGGAACCAGGGTACCCCGAGTCGTCTGATTCGGGCCCATCTAGCGCCAGTTATCAAAGACATCAAGGGACTACTCCCCTAAGGAGAAGTTCGCCTGCGGAGTCCCTCGAGAGAACCTGCCTTCGAGAGGCGTTCCACACTCAGGAGTCAAGAGTCAAGATCCCTCTGGGGGGCTTGCCTTTGTGAGGACCCTGTCTCCGGAGGAAGTGTGGCTGAGGCCTCCCGAGGCCACCAGCTCCTCGAGAGCATCACCCCTATGATTTCAAAGTATGAAGACCTCTACCAGGAGGATAAGGGAGCGTAAACTTTCTTCGCGCCCAAGTTACGCCAAGTTGCACGGACCACTTCGGTGCAAGACGTGCAAGACAAAGCCAAGTCGGGATCAACTATTGCTGACGAGGATGGACCTCGGCAAATCCCATGGTTAGGTACCCTGGGTTGATTGAAGGGGAAGGAGTGCGTAGTTGGTGATCTCGTCGGCCAACAGGAACAAGGGAATTACCAAGGTTCGGGCCCCTCGATCGGTAAAACCCCTACTCCTGCTCGATTTACTATAAGGAAAAGGTGTTTACATCGGTGGATTCGGCTAGATTGCTCAAGTCGTGAGGTGTTGCGGGATGTAATTGCGATGTCCGTAGACGTCCCCCTCTTGGCCTTTATATACTAGGCTAGGTCTCGAGGAGTCCGTCTAGGGTTAAAGGAGGATTCCTATACTATTTGTCTTGCACGACACGCTATGGACTCCATGCCGTCTTGGACTCCATGTCGGTTCAACCGTCGGTGCCTCGAGTGGGCTCACCAGGCTGAAGTTGGGCCCTCACAAGGCTTCCAGTGGGCAATCAGTCTTGACACGCACCAGGTACCCTCAAGGAGGGGATTCGTGGAGGTATTCCCTCGTCAGTAGCCCCCGAGTGCCTGAGGGACTCGAATAGTCGCGCCGGGACTCCAATCTTCTATACCTGCAAGTGTGTGTCATCATACTGGCTTTATATGATAAAGAGTGCTCTGTATCAACACCGCTCATATGATGACTATGTTCGTGGGGATGTTCAACTAAAGGGCCTGGAGTAAACGACGGATCGGGTCCAGTGAATTGCTGTAGCGACAAATACCTCAGTAGTTACTATCAATCTCGAGTCCCCTGACTCGAACCTGGGAAAGGCTAGGGTCATTTGGACTCAGGCCACAGAGCGCTTATTGTGACGCCCCTGATTTGCGATCATGTACTAATCATACACGCAAGGAACATGATTGAGATCAGGGTGTCACCGTAAGAATATCACAGCACAACTCTAGACACGAATATGATAAAGTCTTTATATTACAAGCCAAGGGCCACGAGGACCCGAATTCATAAGTTATACAAGCCATAGTATCTGAGTACAGACATAGTAAGTCAAGTTATGTCTTAAGAAGGCTAGCACAAGTGATACAGATCGAAAACCTCCGAACTACTCCTGGTCCTAGGGGATCTCCACGTCGTAGTAGGCACCTTCGGGGTACTCGTGCTCCTGGGCTCCAACGTCTGATTGTAGCAACCGTGTATAGGAAACAAGGATAGAAAATCTAGAGGGGGTGAGTATCTAGCATACTCGCGAGTCTTACGTCCAGGCATTCTAAGCATTTATGCAATTGTCTCAAATGGAAAGGGGAGGCTACATAGTGGACTGAACTGCAGAAAGCCAAAGTAAAGGGACAGAAGCTAGGCCTATCGAAGACTAGCATCTTCAAGCGATCTTGCAGCAGTAGATGAGAATAGCCAACAGTTTATAAGGTTGTATTAATAATGGTATATATAGCAATAATAACATGAAGTCCCGAGATCCCTTCTCGACAACCTTGTGAGAAAGCAATTTGGGGAACAGTAAAAACACTTCATAATACAGGAATAATAGTTCAAGTTGTAGTTGCGGATACGGATACAACACCGAGTGCCCTGTTACCGTGGACACGACTATTCGAATAGATTTCTTCCCTGCAGGGGCTGCACTAATGTTACCCTACACACTCGAATCTCCTGGGTCTCGTACACATTATTCAGGCATGTCTGACCAAGGCTATCCGACACGTCGTAGACCGCAGACAAAAGCTAGCATGACGAGGGGGGGATCGGAGCGGAGCTCACCTAGGACCGCATGGTGTCTCGGCGAGGGGCTTAGGAGCGCGGGCGGCGGCGTATTTGCCAGAGGTATCTCCGGAGCCGAGGAGGAAGACGACGATGATGTAGTCGATGCAGCAGCTCCCAGCCCGAATCCTCGCGCGTGATGATGAATACGACGACTGTGCACCCTCTAGACACGGTGGCTGGGGCTGGGAGGTGCGGTGGCCGCATCCATGGTGGAACAGTGGCGACGACAGAACGGGGGGGGGGAGTGGGAAAGCATGGGGAAGCAGGAAGAGAGCAGGGGAGGGGTGAAATTTCTGATTTAGGGCTATAGGGGAAGCGTGCGCCGTTCTTATCCCCGCTGGCGTACTGTAGTGGCACAGGGTGACCGGGTTCAACGGCGACGAGGCGGCTCGGTCGCCCCATCGGTGGAAAGTAGGGGAACAGTGCGAGGAAGGAGGACGTGACACCCCCGATTTACGATCATGTACAGTAATCATACACGCAAGGTACACGGTCGAGATCAAGGACTCACGACATGATATCACAACACAATTCTAATAAAGAAATAATACAAGTTGTATAATACAAGCCAGGGGCCACGAGGGCTCGAATACAACAGCTCGAGAGCACAATGTTAGCGGAAGCAATAGTATCTGAGTACAGACACGAGAATACAAGGTTGCCTTAAGAAGGCTAGCACAAAATCAACAACGATCGAAAAGGCAAGGCCTCCTGCCTGGGAACCTCCAAACTACTCCTGGTCAATGGGGAACTCGACGTCGTAGTAGGCACCTCCAGGGTACTCCTGCTCCTGGGCGTCAGCATCTGGTGGCAGCAATCCGGGTATATAACACAAAGGGGGTAAATAAAGCAAGGGTGAGTATCTAGCATACTCAGCGAGACTTAAACCCAGGCTACTAAGCATTATGCATTGGTATCAAAATGGAAGGGGGGTGTATAGTGGACTGCAAGAAAGAAATACCAGGGTAAGGGGGAATACGCTAGGCCTATCAAAGACTAGCATCTTCACGCGATTCTTGCAGCATGAGAAGAGAATAGCCAACAGTTATAATAACTTGAATGTAATAACAATGCAACATAAGTTGATGCAACATTTATAATAGTAAGTTGTAATAATTATCAATGCTCCCGTGATTCCTTCCTCGATTTTCCTGCGAGGAAGAAAACCCGGAACCAATAGTTAACTTGTAATAGTTTGTAGTAGTAGGATCTGGCTTCAGCATAAAGCGTCCTGTTACCGTGGACACGGCTATTCGAATAGATTAATCTTCCCTGTTGGGGTGCACTTCTATTACACTACAACGCACGGGTCTCCAGGGTGGCGTACACCTTGGTAGGGAATGCCCCACCGAGGCTATCCGACACACCGTAGCCGACGAGGGGGTGACCCCACGAGTCCTACAGATAGGCCTACCCGGTGTCCCTGAAGATAGAAGGCCCATGAAGATCCGCCTGGACTCGCCTTGGCCCGCTAATTGGCACCGACGTAGGAGTCTGCAACTCACAAGGAAGGTGCGAAGACCTGTCGTACGGAGAAAGCTAGGGTTAGGAAAGCTTACCTGTAAACGTAGATGAACTCCCCGAGACCTATCCCAGTATATAAGGGCTAGGAGGGGCGACACCAAAGGCATATAATATCATCTGTAACCCTAGCCTTTTCATCCACTGTAATCGCATCTCCCTCATCAATAATATCGAGCAGGAATGTGTCCTTCTGTTTGCCGACGAGCTATCGTCCAACCTGTGCCTCTCATGACTAACCCAGGGTCCCTGACCATGGGATTTTCCGGGGTTGATCCCCGTCAATTGGCGCCGTCTGTGGGAACCGCGCAGGTTGGGAACGCGATCTCGGCGGCCTCATCATCATCGACACTCATCGACTCGGCGGCTCCGGCAAGATCTGATCTGTTTGAGTCCCTCGGATTCACGGCCCACCTCCCGGCCCTCCAGCCAGTCTTCATCGATCTACACTCCGGCGTCAATCTGATCTTCGGAGCGTATCAGATCTACATCAACCATTGGGGGACTCTTCGCCTCAACGACGGCACCCGCGCACCCACGGCAACACCTGCAGCAGTGACCGGAGCGGACGCCGCCCGCACGGCCAACCTATCTGGCAGCCGTAGCTACCCACCCAACTCAAGGCTCCACGCCACTCGCGACCGCTCGAGTGGAGCCCCAACATGGAGAAGCACCATCACACGTATCAGCAAGGAGGCGGCAAGGACACCATCGCAGGTGTTCATGGCAGAAGTTGGCGCACCAGCGTCAGGTAACAACGGACGAGTCGACGACCCGGGCACTCGTCAAGACAGCCCAACCACCAGAAGAGCGGAAGGTCCCGGCAACACCAGTCAGATGGTCGTACAGCTAGGAGAACCGGGATCCATACCAATGAAAGTCCCGGTGGAACAAGGACCTAGCAATCAAAAAAGCAGTCAGCCGCCAAGCAGCAAGCACCCGGCCAAGGCAGCCAGCCATCACGCAGCAGGCAGCAAACCCCGGTTGCAGCGGAAGACGAACCACCCAGAGAAAAAATATACTTGTCCAAGGAATCAATGGCAATGGTAAAGGAAGCAGTCGCCCTCGGCAGGCTACTACCACCAGATGCCTCAAGGGACGAGCTAAGGGCATACAACAAGCTAGCGGGCGAGCTAACCCAGCAGACGAGACAATGGCGCCTAGCCATGGAGAAGCAAGAGAGGGCGGAGCTCGAAAAGAAAAGCAGTCGCAGACAACCTCCCAGAAGTGACTCACCAGGCCGCGACTCCCCCACCCGCAACAGATCGAAACTCAACAATCTGCGGAAGACAGAAAGGGCGAGAGTGGTGCGGAAACTCGAAGACGATTTCAGGTTAGAGGAAGACGACGACGAAGACGAGCCCCTCACTCCGGGAGAAGCACTCATAAGCGCCCAGGACTACCTGTCCCGTGCCCAGAAAATCAGAAAAGGCAAGCCAGATCGCTACACTTCCATTGCTTTGCAGATAATGAAGGACGCCATCGATGCCTCGGTGCCCAAGAAATCCAGCACAAAACGGCAGACTCGCGAGCGGACACAGGACAGGGACCCCAGTTCACCAGACGACGACGACGACAGTAACGACGACAGGCGCAGACGCTCTGACAGGAACAAGAAGCACGACAGCGACGACAACAACAGGCGCCGCAACACTCGACGAGATGCGCGAGACGACATCACACAGAACAGAGTCGACCGCAGCAGGCGAAGACGCGCAGCACGCGAGGAGTACTCGGACGAAGTGGCTTCCGACGAGGAAATCAAGCCATGTGGAGCACTATGTTTCACACGTGCCATACGTGAGACACGAATGCCAAACGGATTCAAACTGAACTCCACGACACTAAAGTACAACGGATTCGAGGAGCCGGAGGCATGGCTCGACGACTACCTAACAACAGTCAAGTTTCAGAGAGGAACCAACGTCACGGCAATGCAGTACGTACAGCTCATGCTCGAGAGCTCCGCTCGACATTGGCTGAAGAGTCTCCGGCGCGGATCCATCAGCTCCTGGAGCCAGTTCCGAGGAGCCTTCATAGAAAACTTCAAATCCACATACAAGCGACCAGCCTCACTCGAGGAACTGCGGTCATGCAAACAAGGAACGAGGGAGACCCTGCGAGCATACATCCAGCGATGGACGGTGTTCAAGAATTCAGCGGAAGACATCTCGGACGAAAGTGCGATCGACGCGTTCAGGCGAGGTCTATAGCGCGTTGAATTCAAGGAGCAGCTCGGACAGATGAAAGTCCGAACACTCGCACGGCTATTAGAACTAGCCAACAGCTGGGCGGACGGAGAAGATTCTGTTCGTAATGAAACAGAAACCCACACTGCACGATCAGAGTACGACTACGACTACAACGGAGATAGAGGAGCCGACAGAAGAAGGAAGCGACCCAGACGGAACTTCTACGACGACAGAGGACCTGACATGGTCGCCGCCGGTTTCTCGGACGATCGGAACGGCAGGCACCGCGATGACAATAGACCACAATGAAGAGTCAACCCAGAAGACGAGCCCCAGGCTCAGAAACGAGAATGGAGGACAAGGCAGCCGCGCAACGGCAGCCGCGCATTCCGCTCCGCCAAAGAACAACTCGACGGACCGTGTTCTATACACGGATTCAGAAACGAGCGAGGAGAGCTCAGATCGTCCCACACCCTCAGGAATTGCAGAAGCTTCAACGAGTTGGCCGAGGAGAAAAGCCGCTCTGCGGCCACAACAGTACGACCACTCGCAAGCATACCAGTCGGACCAGTTGCCCACAACGCGCCACCAGCCCCTCCTCTGCCAACAAGACAGGTGGCCGCCATCCAGGAACGACAAAGGACACCAGAAGAAGAAGACCAGTACCCAGAAGCCCACGGGAGGATCTACATGATAAAAGAAGGCAGTCCTTCCAACAGGCAGCAGAAACAAGTCACCAGACAAGTCTTCCTGGCAACCTCCGCACACCCGGCCGTCCCAGAGTAGCTGCGCGGGTCGGAGACAGAAATCACTTTCTCCCGGGACGACCACCCGCCAGTCGTTCCCCGACCAGGGCACGCCGCGCTAGTACTCGAGGCCAGAATCGGAAATTACGACATGTCACGAGTATTCATGGACGGCGGCAGTGGGATCAACATCATCTTCACCCGAACACTCGACGACATGCTCGTCCAAAACAACGCACTCAAGTCCTCAGGAACAACCTTCCACGAGATCGTACCAGGAAAAGCAGTCTACCCCCTCGGAAGGATAAGCCTGGAAGTAGTCTTCGGGAACGCAACAAACTTCCGCAAGGAAACGCTGGACTTTGAAGTGGTCGACTGGAAGCCGCAATACCACGCAATTCTCGGGCGACCAGCTTTCGCTCGCTTCATGGCCGTACCCCATTACGCCTACCTCAAGCTGAAGATGCCAGGCCCACACGGGGTCATCACAATAAGCGGCAGTTTCGTCAGATCCGACCGCTGCGACAAGGAATTCCACAAGATAGCAGAAGCCTTCATAGCCCACCAAGGCAGCAGGACCACGGGACTCGCAGAAGAAGCGCTCCCGTAGAAGGAAAGGAACATCGTCCGAAGAACCCAGGCACTCGGAAACAAAGCTACCAGGCCCTGAAGGCCACTACATCATTGTTCTAAGCAAAAGGGATCTGTCTTCAACAGAACCCCCCTTACTCTTTGTAAGAGACAGCAGGAAAAGTATTACACAAATATTTTTCCCCAAAATATGTTGGCACTCGGGGGCTCGCCGAAGCAACCACCCCCCGAGGCGTCCTCCGCAATCGCGGCATATTAACTTGGCACTCGGGGGCTCGCCGAAGCAGCCACCTCTCAAGGCGTCCTCCGCAATCGCGACACATTAACTTGGCACTCGGGGGATCGCCGAAGCAGCCACCCCCTGAGGCGTCCTCCGCAATCGCGGCACATTAACTTGGTACTCGGGGGCTCGCCGAAGCAGCCACCTCCCGAGGCGTCCTCCGCAATCGCGGCACATTAACTTGGCACTCGGGGGCTCGCCGAAGCAGCCACCCCCCGAGGCGTCCTCCGCAATCGCGGCACATTAACTTGGCACTCGGGGGCTCGCCGAAGCAGCCAACCCCCGAGGCGTCCTCCGCAATCGCGACACATTAACTTGGCACTCGGGGGCTCGCCGGAGCAGCCACCCCCCGAGGCGTTGATACGTCCCAAACGTATATATAATTTCTGCTTGCTCCATGCATGTTTTGTGTGATATTGCTATGATCTAGATACACTTTCATACACTTTTGATCATATTTAGACTAACCTATTAACTCGTTGCACCACAGTGTCAGTTTCTGTTTTCTGCTGTTTTTCTATTTCAGTTTTCCCCCATATAGAAAGTTCTCCAAAAATTCAGGAAAAATCAGATAAAAAATCAGCGCAGAAGAACCTTCCGGAAGGACCTGAGTGGGGCCACAGGGCAACCACCACCAGCCCAGGCGACCTGGTGGCGCGCCCCAGGGGGCGTCTGGACCCCTGGTGGGCCCCCTGGTGCCCTACTTTGGCCCCTATTTATTCTCCCGTCGCGGAAACCCTGATTCCAGACCCTTTTTCTCCAGAAGCAATTCCGATCTCCGCCGCCATCGCCGACGAGCTTCGGGGGACCAGAATTCCTGTGACGGCACCCTGCCGGGACGGGGAAGTGCCCCCGGATTCATCTCCATCGACGTTGCTTCCTCCCTCCATGAAGCGGGAGTAGTTCTCCCTCGCGAATAAGGTTTCTACCAGTAGCTATGTGTTCTTCTCTCTCTCCCATGATGTGATCTTCGTTGTGATCATAGGCTATGTTAATCTAGGGTGATCCCATGATGTGTCCCCTTCTTCTATGTATTGGATTTGATGTACTCACTTGATCCTATCTAGTATAATCCCTGAGACCATGGTGACAGCGGTCTATTGGACATGGGTTAGAAGAATAATATCATGAGTGATTTCCTCTTTTGTGTGTGGATTGAAGATTGAGAGTCTTTTGGTGCTTGTCTTTGACTATCCTTTAGATATGTTGTGGTGATTGTGGTACTCTCTTTGGATGTCCGCGGTGACATTGGGAAATCCATAGATTGAGAACTGCGAACTCTGAGGTGTGCTTTTGTAGCCCTACACAATTCTCGTCCGCTCTTGACCACAAAGGAATGACCTCCGAGTACGTCTCCATTGCATGTTTTATGGGAAATATCATGTGATTAGACTATGTTAATGTTGTTGGGAGTTGCCACTAGTGAAAGTATGAAGCCTAGGCCTTGTTTCCATCATTGTTACACCGTTTGCACTCACTTTTTTTTACTTGTGAACTTTGCTGCAGTTTTTATTACAGATTTATATTACTTCGTTTTATCACACCTATCACCCATATTTTACCATCTCTTCGCCGAACTAGTGCACCTATACAACTCCTAGTTGTATTAGGTGTGTTGGGGACACAAGAGACTTCTTGTATCTTAATTGCAGGGTTGCTTGAGAGAGATCATCTTCAACCTCTACTTCCCTGAGTTCGATAAACCTTAGGTCATCCACTTGAGGGAAATTACTGCTGTCCTACAAACCTCTGCGCTTGGAGGCCCAACATAGTCTACAAGAATAGAAGCGTGCGTAGACATCATGCTATTTCTGGCGCCGTTGCCGGGGAGGTGAGTGCTTGAAGGTATATCTTTAGATTCTGCAATTAAATCTTTTCGTTTCTTGTTTTTATTTTCACTAGTTAGGTTTATGGAAAACTGCAATCTTAGTTCGCTGCTTCGGGGAGACCGCTTTGCCACACCTGTGGTAGAGAAGTCTCCGCCACCTACTGAATGTATCCCGTTCCAAATACCACTTGGGATAGTTGAAATAATTATTAATGATTGTTATGATGGGACAGTCAATCCTAGTATTCATTTGTTGAAACTTACAGAACTTTGTGAGTTATTTAAGATTTCAGGTTTGACAAGAGGTGAAGTCATGAAGAAATTATTTGCCTTGTCACTGAAAGGAAAATCATTGGAATGGTATAGGCTACTAGATGATTCTCACCTACGGGATTGGGAAGAGATCCAGTCTCTCTTTTACTCCAAGTTTTATCCTCTTCATGAAGTCCATGAGAATAGGAATTATATTTATAATTTCTATCCTCATGACGGAGAGAGCATAGCTCAAGCTTGGGGGAGACTGAAAACTTTGATGCTAAAATGTCCTAACCATGGGCTCCCCAAAGATATGATTATTACTAATTTCTATGCAAGGCTATCTCGACAGGATAAAGACTTGCTCGATGCTTCCTCGATGGGTTCTTTCACAAACAAAAAGATTGATGCTAAATGGGAACTCCTTGAAACAATCCAACACAATACTGAAGATTGGGAGATCGACAAAGGTAAAGAGCCAGGTATAATTTATGAGTATGATTGCATTAAGTCCTTTGTTGAAACTGCAAGTTTTAATAAATTTATTGCGAAGTTTGGGCTTGATTCTCAACTCCTTGTTGATTTCCTCAAATCTTTTGCTTCACATCTTAATATGCCTAAGGAGAATTGGATCAAGCATCATGAACCTTTTAAAGAGATTTGCAAAGAAAATGAAATTGTTAATGATGATTGCAACATGCATGGTCCAATTCTTGAAAATGAAGTTTTATATAAGCATGTTAATTTTTGTGGAGTGGATAGACCTTGTGAAAGGCCTATGATTGAAGAAGAGAAGAATTGTAAGGAACATAAGCATGAAAGAACAATCACTTGGGTTAGAGATTTAAATGAAATTGCTAGAGAATTGTGTGACCTTTGTCCTTTTACTTGTGAACTTTGCTGCATAAAGGGTCACTTCAATTTTCAGTGCATGTACTTTCAAAACTTAACTATTAGCCAGTTGTGTGATGACATGATCACCCCTGATCTTTATGATGAGCTTATGTTATTTTTGATGTGTGAAGAGTTATCAGAAAAGGTTTCTTGGCTAGATGGTCATGCTTTGGGAATAAATAACACTTTGCAGAAATGCCATCTCTATTGTGTTGTTAATTGCCATGAGAATGATTACATAAGTAAGATTAGAAAGGAGGGAACTCTACCAAAGTATAAAAATGTCTCTTATATTTCTACTAAAAAAAGGGAGAGTTTCTCCCAAGTTTCCCTTATTGTTTCTAAAGATAAACCAGGATATGTGGAGAAACTTCCCCTCCAACCACTCCTTCCTAAGGTGAAGAATAAGAAAAATAAGAGGAGGAGGAAGAGGAGCAGGAAGGAAGAAGAATGGGTAACAACCTGGCCTGAGCATATTCCTCACATCGATTTTTTATCCTAACGGACAGAAATTTATGGAGGATGGTGAGCTTGATTGCATTCATTATTATCTTGAAGATAAGTCTGTAGGTACTATTGAAGATGATTTTGATTATGATATGCATGTTACTTTTTGTGATTGGGAAAATGATGATAATGCTACTTATGACCTTGAAAAACTCTTTCGTACCAACTCTGAGAGTGATGATATGGAAAGCTCCAAGCTTGGGGATGATAGGATTGCAAGTCCTTTACCCATTAGTGATGTGGTAATTGATAATTCTTTTGCTAGTAAGAATAAAGACAACATGTTTACAAATATAGTTTCTAGCAATGATAATGCTCTTATCTACTATGATGATGTTATAACTCCTATTTTTAGTGATTATAAAGGTACCTATGACATAAGGAGAAATTATCCTTATGAAACTTTTCATGATCATGGAGGGAATTACTCCCTTGTTGAACACCATCTTCCTAATACACAACTAATCTATAGTGTTCAAGTTGTTTATGATAGTCCTACTCCCACTATTACCAATGAGAAAGATTATGCTTATGTGGAGAGTAAGAGTACCCTTTTGCATGTGGATCATGGCAACAATTTTTTATGTGATACTTATATTGTTGAGTTTATTCATGATTCCACTGAAAATTATTATGAGAAGGGAACACATTCTTATAGATATTTCAATAATGTCAAATTCCCTCTCTTTATGTCAAAGGTTTTGAAGTTGCACTTATTTTGCCTTCCTATGCTAATATCTTTATGCTTCAATGAGTTATTTCTCTACAAGATCCCTTTGCATAGGAAGCATGTTAGACTTAAATGTGTTTGATATTTGCTTCTTGATGCTCTCTTTTGTTCTTCAACTCTTATTCCTTATTCCTATGAGAGCATCATTAAAAATCTTAAGCCTATCTTTATGGCTATAAAGAAAGAGCTCTAGGGAGACAACCCTTGTTATCTTTAGTTTGAGTTTTTACTTTCAGTTTTTAGTGGTCTTGATGATTTTTACTACTGTAGCAACATCATTGTATCTTTATTTTCAATCTTTGTGCCAAGTCTAGCCTCCGATTGCAAGAAAGTTCAAAAGTTGTGACATGCTGTCCAGAAAATAGATTCTGTCCTTGGACGAAAAAATTAGCCTAAAATCACCAAATCATCTTTTTGATCTGATTTTTTTGACAGCGTGCTCCATACAATTGACTTTCGAGCGTCTGTTCTGAGGTTTTTGATTCGAGTTGCAGAAGTACCCCTAAAAAATTCTTTACTACCTGCTGTTCTGTTTTTCACAGATTCTGCCACGTTTTGTCTCTCCTAACTTTAGCAAACCTTAAGCTTGCTTTTTCTTTGCAAAACCTTTTTGGAAATCTTGAGAAACAGTAGCTCTTCAAGAATATCTTTATATCCAGTGGGTAAAAATTATTTATTAAGGGTACTAACCTCTCTAATCAGCTTATGATGAGTTGTGTATGAAGGGAGTTTTC
This sequence comes from Bromus sterilis, assembly GCA_950022295.1. NCBI lineage: Eukaryota > Viridiplantae > Streptophyta > Magnoliopsida > Poales > Poaceae > Bromus > Bromus sterilis. Next base: position 236,781,191 of record OX465599.1, on the reverse strand, counting down.
AAGTGTGCGATGGAAGATGATGAAAGAAGATCCAGGAGTGTCAAGCGCTCAAGCTTGGGGATGCCCCCATGCATCCCAAATAAATATTCAAGGAGACTCAAGCGTCTAAGCTTGGGGATGCCCCCATGCATCCCCTTCTCCATTAACAATCATCAGTTCGTCCTTCGTCTCACTATATTTTTATCACTTCATGCATTATGTGCTATGCTTGGAGCGTCTCTCTCTTAGGTTTTATTTTTAGTTTTCCTTAGCTTTCCTTGTTGTTCATAACAAGTTAGATCCCGTCTTACTTTGTGTGGGAGAGAAACACGCTCCACTTTCAAAATCTAGAACACATCATAGAATTTTTCATGCCTATCTTTTTGCTGTTGTGTGTTCTTTATCTTTTCATAGCTACTGCCATGTTTATTTTTAGTCTTAGTTTGTCTTTAGCAAGAGCCTTGGCTTTTGTTTAGTTTATTGCTGGAACTCTCTTTGGTTTTCATGTTTATCTTGTTAAGAGAGTTGGTTGTTGCACTGAGTTGTGTCTTGTCTTGAAAGTAGGTAATTGAGGTTGCTATTTAATTTTAGTAGTAACTTGCAATGGTTTTGAGGTATTGATGTGAGTAATGTTTGAACTTTTGGTGTCAAGAGCTCTAGCCTATTAGTGATAGGTGTCGTATTTTGGGCAATCCGTGTTTATTTTCAAAAAACCTACAAAACTAGTTGAGAACTCTAGCTACTAGATGGATCGCTAAACTTTGGAGGGATCGAATATTAGAGTACACTCACGTACCATGAGTCGAGGATGCGCAAGGATAACCAAACCCCCATACACTCCTCCTCGGGGTACTTGTCTCTTTGTGAACCTCCTTATTAGATTGAGAGTTACCGATAATAAGTGCATGACTTCTTCAGACTAATGTAAGTATTCGAAAGTTGACACTTCCACCTTCCCATATTTTTCTAGCCTCTCCTGTGCCGTGCATTGCTTTCTTCTCACTCCGAGAGTTGGCATCCACCTTCTCCGGTACATCCAAACCCTTGGCATGATATGCTCTGTCATCATAAACCTCCTTATATCTTTCCTCAAAACAGCCACCATACCTACCTATCAAGGAATTTCCATAGCCTTTCCGAGATATATTGCCATGCAACATCCACCTCTTCATGACTTGATCTTCATGTCATACATGTTCCTGCTACACTGGCAGAGGCATACATTTGCATACTTGATGATAGTTACATTTTCTTTATGATTTGAGTACTTTGTAAAGTGTGAAAGATCTTCTATACTTTTTGTAATATATAGAGTGTTGCACTTAAAGTGAGGAAAATATCCCAAAGAGGACAAAATCAAAAGATCCCAAAGAGGACAAATGAGAGAAATAGAAAGAGCCATTGAGGCCACCAAAAAAATACAAAAAAAGAGAAAAAAGAGAAAAAGAAAAATAAAAAGAGAGAAGGGGGCACACTACTATTCCTTTTGAGAGATCCACACTAGTACTTCATCCTCTATCCCTTGTACTCCATAGAGATCATCATAATGCATATAGCTATGTGGGGACCTTCACACTATAGAACTTGGCTTGCATATTCCAAGGATGAGTCTCCTCAAACGAGCTCTAGGTCTTCATGAGCGAGCAAGTTGGATGCACCCCCACTAGTTCCTTTGGAGAGCTTTTCTTAGCTCTTATGTGCATCCGTTGCATGGCAATCCCTACTCCTCACATCATATCTATCATATGGCCTTCTCTCGCCTATGGTTGTCCTCATTGAGGTGAGCCTTTCTCACCCTTTTTGTCTTCCTCCTCCACCATATTTTTCTCTTTGCAATCCAAAGTGTCAACTCTCGTGCTTACGCTCATCCATTGCATGAGTGCTCAAAATATCGAAAAGGAGTGGATCAAATTGACTTGTACCTGGCTAGTGGTCTGGGGACGAGTCAAGATAAGATTCCAAAGAAGACCGAGTGTGAAACTTTAGTAGATTGAGTTCTCAACAAAAATACTTTTCTCTCGTATTCCCATATCCCCCTTCTTGCACGCAAACACCATTTGGAGACATTCGAGTCACGGACAACAAGAGCTCTTGCACCCTTTGTTCTTTTGTTGCTTGTGTCAATGCTAATATAGACTCTTGCTTGTTAAGACTTGAATTGAATTGCATGCTTTGATTGCTTTACTTAAAAGTCTTTATATGGTTGTGTGGCATGTCACCATAGAAATTATGCTTGTTATCATTTACCTACTCGAGGACGAGCAGGAATTAAGCTTGGGGATGTTGATACGTCCCAAACGTATCTATAATTTCTGCTTGCTCCATGCATGTTTTGTGTGATATTGCTATGATCTAGATACACTTTCATACACTTTTGATCATATTTGGACTAACCTATGAACTAAATGCACCACAGTGCCAGTTCCTGTTTTCTGCTGTTTTTCTATTTCAGTTTTCCCCCATTTAAAAAGTGCTCCAAAAATTCGGGAAAAATCAGATAAAAAATCAGCGCAGAAGAACCTTCCGGAAGGACCTTAGTGGGGCCAGAGGGCCACCACCAGGGGCCCAAGCGCCCTGGTGGCGCGCCCCAGGGGTTAGTCGCGCCAGGGGGGCGCCTGGACCCCTGGTGGCCCCCCTGGTGCCCTACTTTGGCCCCTATTTATTCTCCCGTCGCGGAAACCCCGATTCCAGACCCTTTTTCTCCAGAAGCAATTCCGATCTCCGCCGCCATCGCCGACAAGCTTCGGGGGACCAGAATTGCTGTGTCGGCACCCTGCCGGGACGGGGAAGTGCCCCCGGATTCATCTCCATCGCCGTTGCTTCCTCCCTCCATGAAGCGGGAGTAGTTCTCCCTCAGGGCTAAGGTTTCTACCAGTAGCTATGTGTTCTTCTCTCTCTCCCATGATGTGATCTTCGTTGTGATCATAGGCTATGTTAATCTAGGGTGATCCCATGATGTGTCCCCTTCTTCTATGTATTGGATTTGATGTACTCACTTGATCCTATCTAGTATAATCCCCGAGACCATGGTGACAGCGGTCTATTGGACATGGGTTAGAAGAATAATATCATGAGTGATTTCCTCTTTTGTGTGTGAATTGAAGTTATAGAGTCTTTTGGTGCTTGTCTTTGACTATCCTTTAGATATGTTGTGGTGATTGTGGTACTCTCTTTGGATGGCCGCCGTGACATTGGGAAATCTATAGATTGAGAACTACGAACTCTGAGGTGTGCTTTTGTAGCCCTACACAATTCTCCTCCTCTCTTGACCACAAAGGAATGACCTCCGAGTACGTCTCCATTGCATGTTTTATGGGAAATATCATGTGATTAGACTATGTTAATGTTGTTGGGAGTTGCCACTAGTGAAAGTATGAAGCCTAGGCCTTGTTTCCATCATTGTTACACCGCTTGCACTCACTTTTTTTACTTGTGAACTTTGCTGCACTTTTTATTACAGATTTATATCACTTCATTTTATCACACCTATCACCCATATTTTACCATCTCTTCGCTGAACTAGTGCACCTATACAACTCCTAGTTGTATTAGGTGTGTTGGGGACACAAGAGACTTCTTGTATCTTAATTGCAGGGTTGCTTGAGAGAGATCATCTTCAACCTCTACTTCCATGAGTTCAATAAATCTTAGGTCATCCACTTGAGGGAAATTGCTGCTGTCCTACAAACCTCTGCGCTTGGAGGCCCAACATAGTCTACAAGAATAGAAGCGTGCGTAGACATCAGGCGTCCTCCGCAATCGCGACACATTAACTTGGCACTCAGGGGCTCGCCGAAGCAGCCACCCCCCGAGGCGTCCTCCGCAATCGCGGCACATTAACTTGGCACTCGGGGGCTCGCCGAAGCTGCCACCCCCCGAGGCGTCCTCCGCAATCGCGACACATTAATTTGGCACTCGGGGGCTCGCCGAAGCTGCCACCCCCCGAGGCGCTCTTCGAAACCACGACACATAAAAACTTTTACACTCGGGGGCTTGCCGCGTCAACCCTCTGGAACGTCCCCCGAAACTACAACGCAGACGACCCCCCGCGACACAACCAAGACATCATGGAATATATACCACCTAGAAGGATCATATACAATGAAGGGAAGAACCTAATCTTTAGGCTCCAACTTTGCCTTAATAAGTGCACCCAGATGGCGGTCGTTCTCTTCGCAAACTCGCCTCACAACCTGGCGCGCAGGTTTATCTACATCCATGTAATGCTCATTCATCGGATGATCCCTACCGCCTGGAGGACCCGCCACCACCTGAGCAAAATCCACCCCTGGCCAATGACTATGGAGCAAACCCAAAGCAGCTCGGGCTCCAGCACGAATCTGATGATCCATCACTCGACGTAGCTGGGCATGCTGAGAAAATACGCGGCAGAGCCTCTCCAAGGACGAAGGAACCACCTCCAGCGGATAGAACTCAGCATGGATACCACCCAATACCCGCTGGCATTATTTGAGAGCATCCGGCACCCGCTCAACTCAGAGACGAAGCAAAGCAAACGCTCGAGCACGAGCCCCATCCACCCAAAAGGGATTGCTCGCCTGCACTCTGGGATCATCAAGCCGTGACATCTCCGACTGAACGGCCCTCTCTTCATCCCGAGATCGCCCTGCCAGCACTTCGAAAGTCAAAAACCACGATCAAGACAGAGAGAGCAAAACCTACTGAACGGAATCGAGCAACCAAGCAGAGGCGAAACTCACCCCGCAGGAGGTCGGACAACTTCACCACCCATGAAGCAAGGTTCTCAACCACGGCCTCGGCACGCTCGCGCCGAGTACGCTGAACGGCTACAGATCCCTTCAGTCGAACAATCTCCCTCTCAGCGTTCTTCAGTTGCAAGAAAACGGACTCGTAGGCACCCTCGCGAGCGTCATCCTTCAGCGAAATCCAAGGACAAAGAACTCCCGGAGTGGCCTACCGCAGGATGAACAAAACAAAGAAATAAAAAAGCAGCAAGGGGAACAGCCAAGCAGTCACTCAGATAAAGGTAGTAAAAGATCAACCATCACAACGGAGTCACGAATTACAGACAAAGTTTCAAAGCGACGCGACTCTACTGTGCCTCTCCCTCACCTAAGACAGGGGGATCCTGAGCATCTACAACCTTTTGCAGGCGACGACTTAGTGTATGGGCTCGGTCGCTCTGCTCATCAGAATGGTCCGGGATGGTCTCAACCAAGGAATCATCAATGAAAATCCCATGCCCCATAAGGACAACAAGGGTCGTGGAAGAACCACTCACCACGCTCTCCGCAACTAACTCCACCATACGCTTCCCATCCGGGCCGAATGCAGCCACCCGAGCGCCCAGGCCATCAGGCACATTTGAACCCTCCAGCATAAGGTGTTCGTGCGCAAGACCCACAAGATCGGAAGCCCGGGTGCAGACGTCCCCAACCACTGCAACATCACCTGCAACAACATCTACAACACCTTGGAGAATTCCAGACCCTGACGTAGCAGCTTCCATCGGTTTCGCACCTATAGCAGCTGCATCAAGCAAAGAAACGTCATCACGGGAAGACAGTAGGAACAACAAGACCAATGAATGAATGCCAAACTTACACACAAGCGAGTCCGCCAAGGCGCGAAGACGTTTGCCCTCGACTGCTTCCACCGGCTCACGCGCGTCCTCAACCTGACGAAGGCGAACCAGCTCCTCGTGTTGACCATGCAACTCCGCCTCCTTGGAAGCCAAGGTAGCCCTAAGAAGGGAAACCTTCCTCCCCGCCTTCTCGGCTTGCTTATCGGCAGCCTGGCGACGGTCTGCGAGGCAAGACAGTACTCAGAGCAAAAGACGCAATGACCAAAACTCAGCAGCGCAAGAATGAAAACTCACCACTCATAGCAGACAAAGCATCCTGGGCAGAATCATGGGCCCGTTGCCAACGCTCAGCATCAATCACCAAACACTCACAGTGTTGGAAAACAGGCTGCAAAATCCAGACAATCAGATGATAAGGAAAGAAAAGACTACAAGCAACTGCAAGCAGTTACTTGTAGCCTCGGGGGCTACTCCCATCGGGAGCACTGCCGTGCCCCCAATGATAAAGTCGCACAGGCACGAATCAACTTACCAGCTTGGAGACGTGGTCGAAAACACGAGCCTTGTCTTCAATCGCCAGATCAAGCCGGCCAAAGTACGGGGGAACAAGTTCAATAGGCTTGGACTCAGGAGCAACAACACCTGGCGCCTCAGAGGAGGGCGCACCAGGAACTACACCCGTAGTCGGAACGGCAGGAGCCGCCGCCGGCCCAGATCGACCAGCAGCAGCCGAGGGGTCCTCAAGATGCTTGGCTGCCGCCCCAGAGTCCGTCGACTTCAAGTCAGTAGTATCTGCGCTGGTGCACGAAGCAGCCGGAGCAGTCGCATCACTACAAGATAAGCATTATCAGACGCAGGAACAAGGAAAAGGGAACGGGCAAAAATCCAGCAGATTCTTACCCGACACGCGCAACACGAGGGCGCCCCAGCCTCCCAAGCCTGATCCTCTTCGGAGCAGCGGCCGAAGTAGCAGCCGAAGGGGAAGGCCCAGCAAACGGAGCAGCCGGTGGGACAGCATCACCCAATGCATCATGATCTTCAGCGCTCAAGGGGCGCGACCGATTCACGCGAAAGGGACTCGAATCTTCACTATCTCTAGTTTCCACCACCACAGCTTCAGCATCAACAATTGGTGCAACATCATCAGTTGCGGAAGCACCAGGTTCTTCAAGGATATTGGCATCCTTCGGCTGCGGAGGATTACACAGCGCCGGAGCATGGCCCTGCAAGGCAAGCAATGTCAACAAGAGAGCAAAACTAGGTACTTATCCAAACAAACAAATAAGCACGGACACCAACCGGCGGCGGAGAATGATCAGAAGCATACGGAAGGGCAAGGCGCATTTCCGAAATACTCGAGCACTTGGTTACATGTTGGATGCAAGTCAGCAGGGCATCAGGTTCAAGCTCTTGAGGCGAGCATCTCGTCGAGTCACCGAGTCCCTCGTACTGCCACATAGGACGAGTTCGATGCTGCAACGGTTGAACTCTCCTCCCCACAAAAACAGAGATGAGCTGACCACCAGTCAAGTTATCCTTCAACACAACAATCCTCTCCAAAAACGGAGTCAACTCGGACGACTCCACCTCGGTAAAGGAATGAGACCACGAAGGTTGTCTGACCACCCGCGTTCCCGGATTGAAAGAAGCAAGACCAAATTGTTGACCAACAACACAGCGATCCTTCAGATAAAACCAGCCTTTTCGCCAGCCGCTAACGGAATCGATCTTCTCCAAGTCAAAATACGAATGTTTATCCCCAATGGAGATACCCACCCGACCCACGGCGTACTCAGAGTTCATCCTTTTTATACTAAAAAGGCGCCTCCAAAGTCCCCAATGGGGGTAAATCCCCAGGAAGGCCTCACAAAGAGTGATGAAACACGCAATGTGCAAAATTCCGTTGGGAGTCAGGTCATGCAACTGGAGCCGATAGGAATACAGCAAGCCACGAACGAAAGGATGCAGCGGAAGAGCAATCCCGTGGTGGAAGAAAGCCTGGAAGCATACCCACTCGTCCGCCGCCGGCGCTGGAATCGACTCATCACCAGGGAGACGCACATCACTCTCCACCACCACGCCGTCAGCAACCAGCGCATCCAGATCTCCGGCCCCGAACGTGGACCGTTCCCACTTGCCTGACATCTTGGCCGACTCTACAGCACTATGGGGGCGCTTGGTCATAGATCCCGTAGCAGCCCGCAGAGGAGAAAAGATGAAGGCTCAAGAACAAGAAGGAAATAGAGAAAGAGAAGGAAGACAATGGCTGGGTAAAACCTACAATTTACCCAGCCGCAAGGTATTTAACCCAAGAGCCTAGCAAGAAGGGCCACCGTCCAACCTTATCGCCCAGCAAACGTGGCACGATCCCATAAACAGGCGAAAAGTATGGAAAATCCAACCGGCGCAGTAACAACACCGCCCACTACGCGCGCAAAAAGAGGACCATGATCGCGCAACGCGAAAAATTCAGCGGGACAGCGCCAAGTCATTTCCTTCGGCAGGCTACAGTGGTCAAAAACACCAGAAGACCACGCCAACGTCATATCACAGCAAGGCGTACTGAGTACGCCATCAAGGCTCAGAGATTCTATCTTTCAGATCTTTTTCCCGTTGAAGAAAAACATCTTACTCCCATCGGGGGAGCACATCAAAAGAGTCCCAGGTGCTCCCTCACCCAAAGGTCAGCAATGTGCTCGAGTGACCACTCGTACTCACGAGAGTCTCGGGTGCTCCCTCAACCCGACACAAGACAAACATGCATTCGCCAAGATCATACGGTGCTAAGATTCTCAGGTGCTCCCTCACCTCAAGAGCCGAAACGACATTCGAGTGACCACTCGCGAAGAACCCGTCTGAGCACTCGAAACAATCTCCGCAGGTGAATGAGTGAACAACTCGCTTGATGTTTTGTTCCAAGCGGGTGCAATACTATTAGGCTCCGCGCTTCAAAAATACACATTCCTGGAACACGATACACTGTGCCCAGATGCCACGCAAGATTAGCGTGTAGGTAAGACCCCGCTGCGAAGTTCGGCCGGGCTGGGACTTGCCGAAGATCGATTTCACTCCGAACCTTTTCCATGCGTTGCGCATGATAGAAAAAGCCGGGTGGACGCGCCTTAGGCTATGCACATTACTAGCGGCAAATGAACACCGTAAGACCTGAAGAGGCAGGACTTTTTCTCGACACCAGTGTTTCAAGCTCACGTCGAGGGACGTGGGTTTGATTGGGCTACTGCGGTATTTGCCACTAGCGCAATTCACCAAGGCTCGACCAGTCGACTCCTTGGGCCCTTTCAGCTTAGCATCCCTCGAAACATGTTTTGTCATGGCCACCAGACTTCCAGCGACCCGCGGTTGTACCGCGCATACAAACGACCGACAAATGGATGTACTCGAGTCCATGCGCGACTCTTCGAGTCCCCCAGGCACTCGGGGGCTACTGACGAGGGGTTGACCCCACGACTCCTACAGATAGGCCTACCCGGTGTCCCTGAAGATAGAAGGCCCATGAAGATCCGCCTGGACTCGCCTTGCCCCGCTAATTGGCACCGAGTAGGAGTCTGCGACTCACAAGGAAGGTGCCAAGACCTGTTGTAAGGAGCAAGCTAGGGTTAGGAAATCTTACCTGTAAACGTAGATGAACTCCCCGAGACCTAACTGATACGTCCAAAATGCATCACTATTTTATATAGTAAATCTTTCTTATTCATTGATATATTTCATGATATGATTCTATTCTTATGTTGTTTTGGCTTATTTTACACACTTTGCAACTTTCCGGTGCCGAAGCAGCAGACACATGATTCAACGGTAAAAAGTGGACGCTGAGTTGCTGAAGAAGAATACCTCCAAATTACCTGAAAATCGACGGAGGCTGTTTTCTAGAAGGATCACGAAGACACGCAAAAGAGCGACCAGAGGGGGGCCACAGGGTGCCCAGGCGGCCACCTGGCGCGGCCCCCACCCTGGCCGCGCCGGGAGGGTGCCTGGACCCCCGGGGCCACTCCCGGCTCCCCCCTCTGGCCTATATACTCTTCGTCATCCAGAAACCCTAAAAGAGGGGGAGTTTACGGAGTTCCACGGCCGCTCCGTGGCGGAAACTTACAAAGAAGAAAAGCCATCTCTGGCGGGCAGATTCCGCCGGGGAGATCACCTCCCGGAAGGGGAGATCGTCACCATCGTCATCACCATCATCACGGGCATCATCGAGATCATCATCAACATCATCCCCATCATCAGCACCATCTCCACCTCCATCCAATCTCATCTCACAATTGCAACTCGTGTTGTAATCCGTACTATCTATCCTCTCTACTCTATCGGTGTGGATTACTAATTTGTGGTGAATGCTATTGAGTTTTGTTGGAGAAATAGTATTGTGTACAGATTGTTTATCATCTATTTATCCCCACCGATCATGATCTCTTTTATGTCTTGTGAGTAGTTACTTTAGTTCTTGAGGGCATGGGAGAAGTCTAGTTGTTAGTAGTCATATGATGTTGAAGTAATATGTGTTGGTTGATATTTAAGTTGTGTTGTTATTTTCCTAGTGGTGTTGTGTGAGTCGAACACTCAACACTTCGCCTTATCAAGGACCTAGGGGAATACATTGTTTACAAAGAATGCTTACGGTGGGTTGCCGGAGTGACAGAAACCTAAACCCCAGTTTGCACGCTTTTGCACAAGGGAACAATGGATCACCGATCGTATTGATATGGTTAGGCTTTTGCCTTAATTACTATCTTGTATTTGCGGATGCTTGCAAGGTGTTTAATCATAAGAGTGCACTTAGCTTAGTCTAGAGGGTGTACTAGCATAGATCCACCCACTCAACACTTATCAACACAGCACGTAGTACCGATACGGAATATGGCAAAAGCACATGACTACCTCTCTCGTGTGTCCTCAAGAACACTTTAGCCTTTATAAGTTCAGTTGCTAGGCCTCTCCTTTGCTCAGAAAGGATTGGGCCACTCGTTACTCTCCAGTGTCTTTTACTTTGCTCATTTTTACTTTCCTATTGCTTATACCAAGAAAACCCCTAAAAAGTTATCTTTCAGTGCTTGCAGTTATCTCCTTGCCAAAGTCACTTGCTATTACCTTCTGCTCCTCGTTGGGTTCGACACTCTTACTTATCGAAAACGCTGCAATAGATCCCTTACGGTTGTGGGTCATCACTAGCCCAGTGTATAAGGGCTAGGAGGGGCGACGCCAAAGGCATCTAATATCATCTGTAACCCTAGCCTTGGCATCCACTGTAATCGCATCTCCCTCATCAATAATATCGAGCAGGAACGTGTACTCCTGTTTGCCGACGAGCTATCGTCCAAACTGTGCCTCTCATGACTAACCCAGGGTCCCTGACCATGGGATTTGCCGGGGTTGATCCCCGTCAGTAGCCCATCCTTCAAACTCAACAGAGAGTCCATCCGCCGGTCTAAATCCTACGTACGCAGGGCTTTGGACCCTAACCCAGACGTACTCCTGCAGGTCCGATATTTTCCGGTGAAGCATAAACAAATAAGACAGCTCGAGCAAAAATACAGATCACTTCTCGGCAATCAGCCAGCAGTACTGCTGACGTCTGAAGAGCTCTCGAAAGAGACTACAATGCAGGGGAGCCCATAACTCCTTATCCCACTTGTAGTCAACGCGTATAATCCAAAAGGCTACTTAAGTCATCCACCGAACCATTAGTCATTTTATTATCTAGCGGGCAACCGTTATAGTTGCCTGGCTAATTCACACAACGGACAACGAACAGCAGTCAGGACCACAAGTACACCAGTGCATGTCCTGTCGACCCGTCAAAGCATGTGGTTACCAACAAGGTGAACTGTCTCCTTACCTTGTCTCGCGAGTGCTCTTGGAGGAGCTCGACTTTCGTGGTTTGGTAATGATACGTCTCAAACGTATCGATAATTTCGGCTCGCTCCATGCATATTTTGTGTGATATTGCTATGATCTAGATACACTTTCATATACTTTTGATCATATTTGGACTAACCTACTAACTCAGTGCACCCCAGTGCCAGTTCCTGTTTTCTGCTATTTTTCTATTCCAGGTTTCCTCCCTAACTTTGATTAGAGCATTGGTGATATGCTCTGGGAAGGAAAGATTGAGTGTGCTAGTATGGGGGGTCTCTAGACATCTTGTGTAGGAAACCAATAACTTCTGGTAAAGTGCAGTTGTCAAAGTCTAAGTCACTACTATCTACCAAGGAAGTAGTGATATCATTTAAGCTCACTTGTTTGAAAGCCCCTATGTTCATAGAGGTTTCCTCTTCTAAGGTTAAGGTGGTAGCATCACCATTGATAGGTCCAGTGGGACTAGGGGTGTGATGGGTGCTAACAGTTTGGACATCCTCAACTACTTGGATAGTGGCTACTGTGTGGTAGGTAGGAAGGCTCTTAATTCTCTCTTCTTCCTCCTTTTCTCTAGCCCATCTCTCTTTTAGTTTTCCCAACATCCTAATGTTTTCATTAATTTGGACTTGGATAGCATTCATAGGAGTGGTCTTCCTCTCCTCGGGGGGAGAGGTTCTAATCTTCAGCATCTCTACATCATGGGCTATGTTGTCTACCTTCGAAGAGAGGATATCTAATTTATATAATTTCTCTTCCACACTCTTATTGAAGGCTTTCTGGGTAGTGATAAAGTCTTTGAGCAAGGTCTCTAGCTCTGAAGTGGAATTTCTGGTGGTAGGATAAGTGTTGTTCCCATAGTTGTTGGATGGGAAAGGCCTAGGATTGTTGCTACCAAAGTTACTCCTATAAGCATTATTGTTGAAGTTGTTTCTAGAGACAAAATTAACATCTACTTGCTCCTGAGCAACCAAAGAATTTAAAGGTACATCTTGAGGATCAATAGAGGGTTGCTTGGTAAGTAGAGACATGATAAGGTCAACCTTTTCATTTAAAGAGGAGATCTCCTCGACATAGTTTACCTTCTTACCGGTTGGAGATCTCTCGGTGTGCCATTGCGAGTAGTTCAGCATCATCTCATCAAGCAACTTTGTGGCAGCACCAAGCGTGGTTGACATAAAAGTTCCTCCCGCGGCCGAATCTAACAGGTTCCGCGAGGTGAAGTTCAAGCCTGCATAAAAAGTCTGGATAACCATCCAGGTAGTCAGTCCATGTGTGGGGCAGTTCTTGACAAGCGTCTTCATACATTCCCAAGCCTGGGCAACGTGTTCATTAGCCAATTGCCTGAAATTCATAATGTTACTCCACAATTGAATAATTTTAGCAGGGGGATAGTACTTCCCTATAAACGCATCTTTGCATTTACTCCAAGAATCGATACTGTTCTTGGGCAAAGATTGTAGCCACTCCTTGGATCTTCCTCTGAAAGAGAAAGGAAAAAGCTTCATCTTGACGATGTCTCCATCAACTTCCTTGTACTTCTGCATGTCGCAGAGCTTGATAAAGTTGTTTAGGTGCAAGGCAGCATCTTCTCCTGCTCCTGAGAATTGATCTTTCATGACAAGGTTAAGCAGAGCAGGTTTAATCTCATAAGAAGGTGCTGAAGTGGCAGGTGGAGCAATAGGAGTGCAGATAAAGTCACTGTTGTTATGACTAGTGAAGTCACACAACTTAGTGTTTTCATTGGAACCCATAGTAGCAGCAAGTATTTTTGGTATTTTTGATTAAGGACACAAAAGTAAAAACTGAAAGGTAAACTAACAAGACTAAAAAGCAAAGGTAAAAGATAGTGTGCAACTCCCCTATCTTGTAGACTCGAGTCCCCGGCAAAGGCGCCAGAAATTTGCTTGATGGCTTCTCGCCCCTCGTTGGTTACCCCAAGTGGAAGGTTTGAGATGCAGTGCAGCAGCAAGTTTCCCTCGGTGAAGATACAAAGGTTATCGAACCAGTAGGACTCAGGAGATACAAGTAGGTGGCAACGTCGCCAAAAATTGCTTCGTGACTAGGGTGTTGTCGTGGACCTGCACACAACAACAAATAACTTTGCTCCCAACGAGTACAGAGGAGTGGTCAATTCCTCCGACCTTGTCGTTTACAAAGGATCAACACAAGAGATAAAAGGTGCAAAGGAAAGTAAAAGCTGAAAGTAAATTGAGGGTGTGAACAATAATGTGAAGATGGACCGGGGTCCCGTGATTTTCACTAGTGATGTCTCTCTCCCAAAAGACGATAAAAGTGCTAGCGAGGTAAACAAATCACAGTTGGGCAATTGACAGGATTATGAAGGCACCGCAATGCTAACTATGCTGCAAAGAAAGGAAGGGCTCAAAAGCAATGGGCAGTACGCCAAGGTAAGTAGACCGAAATCCATCTGCATCTACTACGAATCATCCACCTTGATATATCTATCCAGAACATCTCGCTGGTATTAAGTTGTGAATCCCACCCAAAGTGTAAACTCAAAGCAACAGACAACTGCATTAAAAGAACTTTGCGTAAAGTAAACAATACTTGCACCCGCAGGTACAAGCACCGTTGTTTTATCCCTGGTGGCAACAACACATCCCCTAGTCTCATGTTTCTGTCACTCAAGCTAGACATCAAGGGGCTGAACCCACAATCGAGCATAACGCTCTCTCTTGGAGTTGCAAATAAAATACTTGGCCAAAGCAAATACCGCAACGGAGAACATGCAAGAATTTACTCAAGAACAAAATATAAAAGAGAAGAACCAAATATATTACTCATCACAATCTGAACATAGTCTCATAATCCATCAGATCCCAACAAACTCAGCATAGCAACAACGGAAATTACATAGATGCCTCGATCATGTGAGGCAGCTCATGAGGACTCGAAAGTGGAAGCACAAAAATGGGGAGAGATTCATCACATAGCTACTGGTCACGGACCCATGGTCCAAGGGGGACTACTCACGGCACATCCGGGAGGCGTCCATGGCTATGGATGGTCTCCCGGAGGGGGTTCCTCCTTCCGGCAGGGTGCCGGGGCAGCTTCTCCAGGAAGCCCCGATCTTGAAACGGCGGCGGCGGCGGTACAGAGGGGAGTTCGCGAGAAAGAGATCGATATTAGGGGTTTCCACCCCGAGGGGTAAATATAGGTGAAGGGGGGCATCGAGGGGACCCACGAGACAGTCAGGAGGGTCCCTGGCGCGAACCAGGGTGGGGCCGCGCCACCTGCCCTCCTGGCTGCCTGGTGGTGGCCCCCTTCCCTCTCTTGGTGATTACGGAAGCTTATGTTGCGCTAATTTTTTATATATTTTTCCCGGAATTTTTGGAGCACTTTTAATGGCCGGAAAACCTGAAATACAAAAACAACAGAAAACAAAAACTGGCAACTGGTTGCACTGAGTTAATAGGTTAGTACAAATAGGTTCAAAAGTGTATGAAAGTTCAAGCAAAACATGGCAAAGTCACACAAAACATGCATGGAGCAAGCAGAAATTATAGATACGTTTGGTACGTATCACCGCCGCGCTTCCAAGATCCGGAGCACCGTCAGGACCCTTCCCGGCACCCTGCCGGAGGGAGGATCGACCTCCGGGAGCTTCTCCTCCACCATGGACGCTTCCCGGATGTGCCGTGAGTATTCTACCTTGGACCATGGGTCCGTGATCAGTAGCTATGTGATGTTCTCCTCCCCTCTGTGTTCTTCATGGTTTAGACCCCGTGAGCTGCCCTACATGATCGACGCACATATGTAATTCTTTTGCTGTTGCTATGATGAGTTTTATGGGATCCGATGGATTATGAGATTATGTTCAGATCGTGATAGAGTAATATATTTGGTTTTGATCTCTTATATTTTTGTTCCTAAGTAATTCTTGCATGTTCTCCGTTGTTGTTTATTGCTTTGGCCAAGTAGTGGATAGTAACTCCAAGAGGGAACGTTATGCTCGATTGTGGGTACATGCCCCCTGATGACACGCTTGAGTGACAGAAACATGAGTCTAGGGGATGTGTTGTGGCCACAAGGGGGGAAACAATGGTGCTTTTAACCGCGGTTGCAACGATTGTTTACTTTACGCAAAGTTCTTTTAATACAGTTGTCTGTTGCTTTGGGTTTACACTTTGGGTGGGACTCGCAACTTAATACCAGCGAGATGTTCTGGATAGATATCTCAAGGTGGATGATTAGTAGTAGATGTAGATGGATTTCGGTCTACTTATTTGGCGTACTGTGCATGCTTATGAGCCTCTTCCTTTCTTTTGTAACATAGTTAGCATTGCGGTGCGTTTATAATCCTGTCAATTGCCCATCTGTAATTTGTTTACCTCGCATAGCAGTTTTATCGTCTTTTGGGAGAGAGACATCACTAGTGAACATCACGGGACCCCGGTCCATATCCTCATCACTGTTTACAAGCCTATTTCCTTTTCAGTATTTACTTTCAGTTGCTATCATCATTATCCCTTGTGTGTTTGACCCTTTGTAAACAACAAGACCGGAGAGATTGACAACCTCTCTGAACTTCATTGGGAGCAAAGTTAATTGTATCGTGTGCAGGTCCAGGTGAAGTAAGCAACCCTGAGTTGTGGACGACGCCATTGTTCACTTCACCACCTACTTATCATTGTCCGAGTCCTACTGGTCGATCTCAACCTCGGTATCTTCACCGAGGAAAACTTGTCGCTACGCTGCATCTCACCTTCCACTTGGGGTAACCAACGAAGGGCTAGAAGTGTGACGCCCTCGATTTATGATATGTACAGTAATCGTACACGCAGGGTACATGATCGAGATCAAGGTGCCACAGTGAGATTATCACAGCACAACACTAAACACAAAAGGATAAACCAATAAATTACAATGAAGGGGGTCACACAGACCCGAATACATAAGTCATACAAACATAATATCTGAGTACAGACATAGTTAGTCAGGTTTTGCCTGAAGAAGGCTAGCACAAATAACATCAGAGGTACAGATCGAAAAGGCGAGGCCTCCTGTCTGGGATCCACCGAATTACTCCTGGTCAACAAGAACTCGATGTCGTAGTAGTCTCCTCCTGGAATCTCCTGCTCCTGGGCTCCAACGTCGACTTCAGCGGCCGATCAGGCAAAGCGAAAAGGGGAAATAAAGCAAGGGTGAGTATCTAGTATACCCGCGAGTCTTACGTCCGCTACTAAGCATTTATGCATGTATCAAATGGAAAGGGGAGGCTGTATATAGTGGACTGCAAGGTAGAAATCAGAATAAGGGTAAGAAGCTAGGCCTATCGAAGACTAGCACCTTCCGAAGAGTCTTGCAGCATGAGATAAGAATCAGCCAACAGTTAATAGAATGAATGTAATAACAATGAAGCAGAAGTTGCTGCAGCATTGTATAATAGTAAGTTGTAATATTAATAATTATAATGCCTCCGAGTTCCCTTCCTCGACTCCCTGCGAGGAAAAGAACCCGGAACCATACAGTTTAATAGTAGTAGTTTGTAGTAGTAGGCTCTGGCTTCAGCATAAAGCGTCCTGTTACCGTGGACACGACTATTCGAATAGATCAAACTCCCTGCAGGGGTGCACTACTATTCAGCCTGCACGCTCGGATCTCCAGGGTGGCGTACACCTTGTTAGGGAATGCCCCACCGAGGCTATCCGACACGTCGAGGCCCATCCTACGGCTCATCAGAGAGGTCCCCGCCGGTCTACAGTCCTAAGCGCGAGAGCTTCATGGGCCATCACCACTCGCACTCCGGGTCGTTGTGCGACAAGTGGATCCAGTGCCGCAGCACGATCCGACCCAACCACAATGCTGAAACTGGACATCTCTCAGAGCTTTCGAACGAGACCACAACGCGGAGGGCCCACACCGTAATCCCACGTGAAGGTAGTGCGTACAGGCCTTTGCGGCCTCTCAAGTCATCCACCTGAATCGTTAAGTCATTTTATTATTATCTGTCGGGACAACCGTTATCGTTGCCTCTTTCTCGGTGAGTCGCGGACAACGACAGCGGCCAGGACCACCAGTAACGTCGGTGCCTGCCCTGTCGTCCCACCAACTCGTGCGGTTACCAACAAGGTGAACCGTCTCCTTACCTTGTCTCACGTTTGCTCCGAAGAGCTCGACTTTCGTACAACAGGAAATCCTTCGGCCACGAACAGTACCAGGCCCGCCGCACACCGGTGGAATACACCTGACCTGTCGTTCCGGTAAGATAACCTGCGCGGGCACCGTGGGGTCACCCGACTCCTTACCTGTAAGGACAACCGTGGTTCAGTACCCTAGGACGGCTATACAGAGTCAGCAACGAGTGGAGTACAAGGATTACTCCTCGATAGCTCACACTTGATGTGGCTCGGCAGAGCTGGGGTAGGGGCCTGAAGCGGTGTCTGCTCTGAACCGTACCTATAGCAGTTGTAATGTATCGCATCCGCATTCACTCCCAGAGTGAACACGTCCCGCTATCTAATCCTATTGACTAACAATGCGCAGGGTTCACTGCTGAATATAATATATATAATAGGCAACATAGGATAAAGGAAGGTACATCAAGGGTGACAATGACAGGCTATGCAATTGAGTAGGATTATAACGTAGCAGCAGCAACAGTGCCTAGTGCAAGACATGTACGGAAAGATAGGCGATATCTGGGGAAGAGAATGGCTCTCCTTGCCTGGAAGCTCGACGGTAGAGGTACGGTCGTCGACGAAGTAGTCGATCACAGGGGCATCAGCAGCGGACGTCGAGACTACCGGAAAATAAAAGAGGGGGGAGAAACAATAAATACACAGCAATAAGAGCAATACAAATACAAGACATGACATATGAAATGTTAACGATGCTCTAACGTTGTACGATACACGTAGCACAGAGCGGGATTTCATCCGTGGATGAACTGTCAGCTCCGGGTGATTACCGGACAGGGTGTCCGGAGGGGGAAGGTATCATGCCGGAGGTGTCATGGACATCCGACAAATAGGTGAAGGGTGTATCCGTGTTAGTTGATCCATTCTGAACAACTTTCGTGTTCAGAATAAATTCATCCGGAGAGTTTTACGGTATCAGGCAATTATCGGGCAAACGGCCCGGAGGGGGGATGTCGATGTTCGTTGTGTTAGAGGGGTGTGGTGGGTATCCGGTTAGCGTATTCGTATTCGTTATATTTTTCTGATCAATTTTCATGTATAAAGTTTTTGAATCAGACTTACGGTTTTAAAGATATAGATTTATGAAGTTTAAATCAATTTTAAATCATTTCCTGGATTATTTTTATTATTTAAATCCTAACATTATCCATAGGAGGTTTGACCAGTCAACACTGACAAGTGGGACATACTGACCAGTGGGTCCCACATGTCAGCCTCATATTTTAACAAAAACATTTTAATTTATAACTAATATTCCAGAGGGCCCACATGTCATAGATAGAGCATTTATTATAAATCATTATAATTAAACAAATAACTGTGGGACCCATATGTCATACACTGTGAGGCAATTAAATCATTTTAAATTTAACTAAAAGGTGGGGGGCCACATGTCATATGCCCAGGGGGTAGTTTGTTGTTAACTTAACAGTGGGATTACATTGATTGGGGATTAACCCCTAATTAAGCATGGCCGAGCCCATTTGTCAGAGGCCAAAGGGGGGTGGTTAACAGGGGGGTTAGCCCCGTGGCCACCCGTGCGGGCTCACCGGTGGCGAACCAAATCCGGCCAAGGGGGGGCGCTGAGAGGAGCAAGGCGTGGACACGCGCGCGCGCGTGCTCGCGCGGCACAGGGGGGACGCGGCTGGGGCGTGTCCAGGGCAAGGCAGGGCACGGGGGAGGGGGAAGTAGAGGGGGGCGGCTCACATGGGAGCGGGGTTCGTCGCGGCCGAGGTCGGGGGAGGCCGGAGTTGGGGGGGCGACCGGGCGGTGCACTCGGGGCGGAGGGGCGCAGCACCGTGGCGTGAAGCTCGGGGGCGGGCTCCGTGTTGGGGAGGAGGACAGCCGGCGGCGTCTCACGGTGAGAGGGAAGAGGGCGGTGCTGGGGGGCCCGATGTGGTCGGACCTGCCGGCCGGCGGCCGTGGGAGGGAGGCGTGGTCGTCGGGGGGAATCGGGATCGGGGCGGGGCGGCCGATCCAGATTCGCGATGGGGAGGGGGGTTCTGTCGTGGGGGGGGGGTGACCCCGTGGGGGTCGGGCTCTCTTCTAGCGTAGGGGTGGGCTGGTTGGGGCCGGCCCAGGGGGAGGGAAGGGTGGGCTACGCCCACCGTTGTAGAATATATTAGGTTTTTTTTTAATTTCTTTTTGCAATTGTTTTTAACAGCTTAGACATTATTGAAAAATGTTTAAAGTGTCTCTAAATTAATAAGGCACTGCATAACAGTGCCACAAAAGTTTTTTGCGACTAAATAAATTCATTTGATATTTCTTTTAATTATTAAATGACTAAAACGGACAATTCAAGCTACGGTTGTAGTTATTTGAATTATTTGGTAGTTCGATAAATCACCACAACTATACCAACATGGACCACTGAATATTTGTGAATTATTAAAAGTAGTTTCATAATTTTTGGGCAAAGTTTAATCTGCAGCATGGTTTTTAATATTTAACCAAAAGCATTTCAAGCTTTGATTGATTTCAAAAGAATTGGGTTGGACTTTGTTTTGATCCACGATGAACAAGGTCCATGATCACATTGCTTTTGAAATATCACCCAACATGATCATTGAAAGGAAGAATGCAAAGGTGATCAAAGTGAAATTAGCAACAGTGATTTGACTGTAGCAAAAGGATTACTGTTCCAACAACAGTGATTACTGTTACAAGATCTGAGGGTGTTACAAATCTCCCCCACTACAAGAATTCTCGTCTCGAGAATTTAAGTGGTAGCGGGAAAAAGATCGGGGTATTCTTCACGAAGACGATCTTCGCGTTCCCAAGTGGCTTCATCTTCAGAATGATTCGACCACTGAACCTTGAGGAATTTGACGGTCTTGTTGCGGGTTCGACGCTCAGACTGGTCGAGAATGCGGCTCGGATGTTCTTTATAAGTGAGGTCTTGTTGCAGCTCAATCATATCATGCTCCACTTCTCGAATAGGGTCCTTGAAGCAGCGTCGGAGTTGCGACACATGAAATACATCATGAACTTGAGAGAGGTTTGATGGCAATTCCAATCGGTATGCCACGGGTCCACTCCTGGAAAGGATACGGAATGGGCCAATATAACGAGGAGCTAACTTGCATTTGATCCCGAAACGATGAGTGCCCCTCATGGGAGTGACACGAAGGTAAGCTTGTTCGCCGGGTTGATAGACCATTTCCTTGTGCTTGCGGTCATAGTTGCTCTTCTGGCGAGACTGAGCAGCTTCCAAATGTTCACGGATAACGCGAACCTGATCTTCGGCATGTTGGATAATTTCCGGACCAATGAGAGTTCGTTCCCCAGTTTCTGACCAATTCAGAGGTGTTCGACACTTACGTCCATACAGAACTTCAAAGGGTGCCATCTTCAGACTAGCTTGGTAGCTATTGTTGTACGAGAATTCAGCAAAGGGAAGGGATTCCTCCCATTTCTTACCGAATGAGATGACACAAGCTCGAAGCATGTCTTCAAGCACTTGATTGACTCGTTCGACTTGTCCTTGCGACTAGGGGTGATAAGCGGTGCTGAAGTTTAGGTGAGTGCCCATAGCTTCTTGGAAGCTATCCCAAAATCTTGAGGTGAAAAGGCTGCCACGGTTAGAACTGATCTCCAATGGAATACCATGGAGGGACACAATTCTAGAAACATACAAGTCTGCTAACTGACTAGAAGAGATCGTGTCCTTGACTGGCAGAAAGTGGGCAACCTTGGAGAATCGGTCGATGACGACAAAGATGGCATCATGACCCTTCTGTGATCGGGGAAAACCAGTGACGAAGTCCATTTTGATCTTGTCCCATTTCCATTCAGGAATAGAGAGTGGTTGCAGAGTTCCGGCGGGTATTTGATGTTCTGCCTTGACGCGACGGCAAACGTCACATTCATCAACATATCGAGCGATGTCTTGCTTCATGTTAGACCACCAGTACCGCTGACGAATGTCTTGGTACATCTTGGTACTACCAGGGTGAATCGACAAAGGGGTATCATGAGCTTCTTTCATGACATCAGGGGCGTAGTTCAGGTTGGCCTTGGCTACCGGAACCACTAAACGACCCTTGAAGTACACTGCATTATCATCATTTGCATCAATAGTGAAGAATGAGGGCTCTCCTCTGGCGACACGACGCTTAATCTTCCAAATGTCAGAGTCATAATGTTGTATCGTCTTGATGCGTTCAACGAGATCTGGTTTGACAACCAGGGAGTTCACATATCCCTGCGGAACAATCTCGATGTTCAGCTTGCGAAGCTCTTCATACAGAGGTGGTTGTTGTATTTGAACTTCAAGTTCACTACAGTAGGCTTTGCGACTCAGGGCATCAGCCATCACATTAGCTTTGCCAGGGGTGTAATGAATATCCATGTTAAAATCGGCTATTGTCTCGTGCCATCTCTGTTGGTGGAGATTCAGGTCGGGCTGAGTAAACAAGTACTTCAGGCTTTGGTGATCGGTGTAGATCTCGCAACGATTACCAATGAGGTAATGTCGCCACAGCTTCAATGCATAAATTACTGCTGCCAATTCGAGATCATGCATTGGATACTTATCTTCGTGAGAACGCAACTGACGAGAGCCATAAGCAATCACTTTGCGCTCTTGCATTAGGACACAGCCTAATCCTTGACGAGACGCATCGCAGTATATCACGAAGTCCTTCTTGGTATCAGGGGGAGCAAGCACTGGGGGAGAAGTGAGCTTGTCCTTGAGAGCTTGAAAACTTTCTTGACATTTATCAGTCCACTCAAACTTAACGCCTTTGTGAAGCAGATTAGTCAGAGGATTGGCAATCTTGGAGAAGTTCTCGACGAAATGACGACAATAGCTAGCGAGGCCGAGTAAACTTCTGACTTGCTTGACAGTCCTGGGAGGAGTCCAGTCAAGAATAGCCTGAATACGTTCTGGGTTTACGGCAACGCCATCCTTGGAAATCACATGACCAAGGTAAGTTACTTCGGGAAGCCAGAATTCACACTTAGAATACTTAGCATAGAGTTTGTGTTCTCGAAGCTTTTCCAGTATAAGACGAAGGTGTTCAGCATGTTCTTCTTCATTCTTGGAGTATACCAAGATATCATCCAGATAAACCACGACGAACTTGTCGAGGTATTCCATGAATATATAGTTCATCAATCGAGAGAAGGTGGCCGGGGCATTGGTCAGGCCAAAAGACATGACGGTGTACTCGTATGAACCATAGCGAGTAATGAAAGCGGTCTTCGGAATGTCCTCTTCACGGACCCGGATCTGATGGTAACCCAATCTCAAGTCGAGTTTCGAGAACACCGTAGATCCAGCAAGTTGATCATATAGATCGTTGATCCGAGGAAGCGGATACTTGTTCTGAATTGTTGCCTGGTTGATAGGTCGGTAATCTTGGACCAAACGGTTCATTCCATCTCTCTTCTTGACAAAGAGCGAAGGTGCTCCCCAAGCAGAGGAACTTGGACGGATGAAGCCTTTGTGGAGTGCCATGTCGATCTCCTTCTTCAGTTCAAGGAGGTGGTGAGGCGGCATCTTATAAGGGCGCTTAGCAATAGGGACGATGCCAGGCTTCAAGTCGATGACGAATTCGACATCTCTGATCGGGGGTATTCCCGGTAGTTCTTCCAGGAAGACGTCGATAAAATCGCGAACGACTGGAACATTCTCGATTCCTTCAAGAGGTGCAGCGTTCAGGGCATTCAGAGCATATATCTGGTTTTCGGCATGTTGAACTGTTCGGGTCGAGTACAAAATTGTCTTGCCAGAAGGGTGAGTTAGTTGAGCTGTTTTAGTACCACAGCGGATGTGAGCATCATGCGCTTTCAACCAATCCATACCAAGAATAACGTCAATGGTAGAAACCTTGAGGGCCATGAGTGAAGCAGCAAATACCAATCCTCCAATTTCAATACGATTGTTGTGGGCTATCATCGAGGTATCCCAACTGGAACCAGGAGAATAAACCACTAGTGGAGGGTACAGGTTTTCGAACGGCAAGTCTTGCTTACGAGCAAACACAGCAGATATGAAGGAATGTGAGGCTCCTGAATCAAACAGAACAGAAGCTGGTACTGAATTAACAAGGAGGGTTCCCATCACAATAGTCGGATCCATCCTAGCCTTCTCAACATCAACATGATTGGCATAGCCACGTTCAACAAGAGGCGGCTTGGTATTACCTTTTCTGGTACGACGGTTTCGACAGTTCCTCCTACAGTCAATAGGAGGACATGGTGCACGGTGACCTGGCTGTCCACACTGGCGGCATAAGCCATCATTAGGGGGAGGAGCCATAATATTGGGTTGTTCAGTCGGAATTGTTAGCTGTCTCGGTGGAGGCAGACGAGGTGCAGCATAGGACGGCCTTGGTGTTGGAGGAAGCCGGTGAAAAATATTGTGCGGGAGCCAGACTTTAAGTTTCTGAGCAGGCCGACCCGAAGATGGGCTAGCATCTCGAGCACGCTTGAGTGACTCATGGTGCTTGGTCAAAGCAGTTTCGACTTGGAAAGCCTTGCTGACAAGGGTCGCAAAGTCCGCACAATCATGAAGGACAAGTGCGAGCTCTATTTCAGGATGCAGTCCTTCTCGGAATCTCTCCTGTTTGCGAGCCTTGGTGGCGACGCCTCTCTCAGTATAGAGGGACAACTCGAGGAATTTCCTATGATATTCATCAACAGTTTTCTGGCCCTGACGGAGTTGGCGGAAATCCTCCTTCTTCTGGTCCATCAGACCTTGAGGAAGGTGCCATGCACGGAAGGCTAACTGGAATTCTTGCCAAGTGGTTACAGTTCCATCTGGCAGCGCAAGCCGGTGGATTTCCCACCACTGAGCAGCTGGACCCCTCAGATGATACGCCGCAAAGGTGAGGTAACTGGCAGGGGAAACATCAGCTGACTCCATCTGAAAAGCAATATCACGGAGCCAATCATCGACATCCATAGGATTGGCGGAGCTGCGAAAAGTGGACGGACTGAGGTGCACGAACTCCTGCAGTGTTATTGGGGAATTCTGAGTTGAAAGCTGGGTCATTACTCCGACCATAAACTGACGGTTCAGATCAAACTGTTGCAGTACTGCGGCCATATAAGGTGGAGGTGGGGGATCGTCAGCCATCTTGCCTGAACAGCAGGGGTTAGTTCAGACAAAGCGTTTTCAAGGATAAGAAGTCATACATGATGTAGTATGAGCAATGAACGAGAAGTGCAGTAGATACACAATAGTAGTCATATAGACATACAGATTTTGCACACAGACGGTCAAAATCGGACAGCGTAACGTCGTAGAAATTAAGGAAAAAGGACTCAGTAGGCGGTGCGCAGACCGCGGTAAGGATTACACGACGCGACATAGATTCCACTATGTCAATCACGCCGCAAGAAAACTGTTGGCCACAGGAGTTAATGCCAGAGGACGCGCGGCCTGCCCAGAATGAGAATGGGATCCGTGGTCCGGGACCTGGGGTAGAACTCTTGCGACACGACTTAATCAATGGGGTACGCACCAGAACGCCGGGTGGAATCAAGAGAACGTGATCCTAATGTCAGAGTTTGTAAAACTTACCAGCAAGGATAAGAGAGCAGATTCCCAGAGCATAGGTACGAAGAAAAGGATCCTAATACCATAGATATCACACGTAGTGACATCGATGTGGGCCCGTAAGCCAAATATTAAGTTAGCAAAATAGTTTTTTCAAAGTCTAGACTCAACTTCGACCAGGTAGTGGTTGGGTGGCTTCCTACAGGCAGTCGGCTCTGATACCAGCTTGTGACGCCCTCGATTTACGCTCATGTACAATAATCATACACGCAGGGTACATGATAGAGATCAAGGTTCCACGGTGAGAATATCACAGCACAACACTAAACACAAAAGGATAAACCAATATATTACAATGAAGGGGATCACACGGACCCGAATACATAAGTCATACAAACATAATATCTGAGTACAGACATAGTTAGTCAGGTTTTGCCTTAAGAAGGCTAGCACAAATAACATCAGAGGTACAGATCGAAAAGGCGAGGCCTCCTGCCTGGGATCCACCGAATTAATCCTGGTCAATGGGAACTCGATGTCGTAGTAGGCTCCTCTTGGAATCTCCTGCTCCTGGGCTCCAACGTCGACTGCAGCGGCCGATCAGGCAAAGCGAAAAGGGGAAATAAAGCAAGGGTGAGTATCTAGTATACCCGCGAGTCTTACGTCCGCTACTAAGAATTTATGCATGTATCAAATGGAAAGGGGAGGCTGTATATAGTGCACTGCAAGGTAGAAATCAGAATAAGGGTAAGAAGCTAGGCCTATCGAAGACTAGCACCTTCCGATGAGTCTTGCAGCATGAGATAAGAATCAGCCAACAGTTAATAGCATGAATGTAATAACAATGAAGCAGAAGTTGCTGCAGCATTGTATAATAGTAAGTTGTAATATTAATAATAATGCCTCCGAGTTCCCTTCCTCGACTCCCTGCGAGGAAAAGAACCCGGAACCATACAGTTTAATAGTAGTAGTTTGTAGTAGTAGGCTCTGGCTTCAGCATAAAGCGTCCTGTTACCGTGGACACGACTATTCGAATAGATCAAACTCCCTGCAGGGGTGCACTACTGTTCAGCCTGCACGCTCGGATCTCCAGGGTGGCGTACACCTTGTTAGGGAATGCCCCACCGAGGCTATCCGACACGTCGAGGCCCATCCTACGGCTCATCAGAGAGGTCCCCGCCGGTCTATAGTCCTAAGCGCAAGAGCTTCATGGGCCATCACCTCTCGCACTCCGGGTTGTTGTGCGCCAAGTGGATCCAGTGCCGCAGCACGATCCGACCCTACGCGGACGTCTTTCAGAGCTTTCGAACGAGACCACAACGCGGAGGGCCCACACCGTAATCCCACGTGAAGGTAGTGCGTACAGGCCTTTGCGGCCTCTCAAGTCATCCACCTGAACCGTTAAGTCATTTTATTATTATCTGTCAGGACAACCGTTATCGTTGCTCCTTTCTCGGTGAGTCGCGGACAACGACAGCAGCCAGGACCACCAGTAACGTCGGTGCCTGCCCTGTCGTCCCACCAACTTGTGCGGTTACCAACAAGGTGAACCGTCTCCTTACCTTGTCTCGCGTTTGCTCCGAAGAGCTCAACTTTCGTACAACAGGAAATCCTTCGGCCACGAACAGTACCAGGCCCGCCGCACACCGGTGGAATACACCTGACCTGTCGTTCCGCTAAGATAACCTGCGCGGGCACCGTGGGGTCACCCGACTCCTTACCTGTAAGGACAACCGTGGTTCAGTACCCTAGGACGGCTATACAGAGTCAGCAACGAGTGGAGTACAAGGATTACTCCTCGATAGCTCACACTTGATGTGGCTCGGCAGAGCCGGGGTAGGGGCCTGAAGCGGTGTCTGCTCTGAACCGTACCTGTAGCAGTTGTAATGTATCGCATCCGCATTCACTCCCAGAGCTAACACGACCCGCTATCTAATCCTATTGACTAACAATGCGCAGGGTTCACTGCTGAATATAATATATATAATAGGCAGCATAGGATAAAGGAAGGTACATCAAGGGTGACAATGACAGGCTATGCAATTGAGTAGGATTATAACGTAGCAGCAGCAGCAATCCCTAGTGCAAGAAATGTACGGAAAGATAGGCGATATCTGGGGAACAGAATGGCTCTGCTTGCCTGGAAGCTCGACGGTAGAGGTACGATCGTCGACGAAGTAGTTGATCACAGGGGCATCAGCAGCGGACGTCGAGACTACCGGACAATAAAAGAGGGGGGAGAAACAATAAATACACAACAATAATAGCAATACAAATACAAGACATGACATATGAAATGTTAACGATACTCTAACGTTGTATGATACACGTAGCACGGAGCGGGATTTCATCCGTGGATGAACTGTCGGCTCCGGGTGATTATCGGACAGGGTGTCCGGAGGGGGAAGGTATCATGCCGGAGGTGTTATGGACATCCGACAAATAGGTGAAGGGTGTATCCGTGTTAGTTGATCCATTCTGAACAACTTTTGCGTTCAGAATAAATTCATCCGGAGAGTTTTACGGTATCGGGCAATTTTCGGGCAGACGGCCCGGAGGGGGGATGTCGATGTTCGTTGTGTTAGAGGGGTGTGGTGGGTATCCGGTTAGCGTATTCGTATTCTTTATATTTTTCTGATCAATTTTCATGTATAAAGTTTTTGAATCAGACTTACGGTTTTAAAGATATAGATTTATGAAGTTTAAATCAATTTTAAATCATTTCCTGGATTATTTTTATTATTTAAATCCTAACATTATCCATAGGAGGTTTGACCAGTCAACACTGACAAGTGGGACCTACTGACCAGTGGGTCCCACATGTCAGCCTCACATTTTAACAAAAACATTTTAATTTATAACTAATATTCCAGAGGGCCCACATGTCATAGATAGAGCATTTATTATAAATCATTATAATTAAACAAATAACTGTGGGACCCATATGTCATACACTGTGAGGCAATTAAATCATTTTAAATTTAACTAAAAGGTGGGGGGCCACATGTCATATGCCCAGGGGGTAGTTTGTTGTTAACTTAACAGTGGGATTACATTGATTGGGGATTAACCCCTAATTAAGCATGGCCGAGCCCATTTGTCAGAGGCCAAAGGGGGGGGGGGTGGTTAACAGGGGGGTTAGCCCCGTGGCCACCCGTGCGGGCTCGCCGGCGGCGAACCAAATCCGGCCAAGGGGGGGGGGCGCCGAGAGGAGCAAGGCGTGGACACGTGCGCGCGCGTGCTCGCGCGGCACAGGGGGGACGCGGCTGGGGCGTGTCCAGGGCAAGGCAGGGCACGGGGGAGGGGGAAGTAGAGGGGGGCGGCTCACATGGGAGCGGGGTTCGTCGCGGTCGAGGTTGGGGGAGGCCGGAGTTGGGGGGCGGTCGGGCGGTGCACTCGGGGCGGAGGGGCGCGGTGCCGTGGCGTGAAGCTCGGGGGCGGGCTCCGTGCTGGGGAGGAGGACAGCCAGCGGCGTGTCGCGGTGAGAGGGAAGAGGGCGGCGCTGGGGGGGCCGATGTGGCCGGATCTGCCGGCCGGCGGCCGTGGGAGGGAGGCGTGGTCGTCGGGGGGAATCGGGATCGGGGGCGGGGCGGCCGATCCAGATTCGCGATGGGGAGGGGGGTTCTGTCGCGCGTGGGGGGGGGGGGGTTGACCCCGTGGGGGTCGGGCTCTCTTCTAGCGTAGGGGTGGGCTGGCTGGGGCCGGCCCAGGGGGAGGGAAGGGTGGGCTATGCCCACCGGTGTAGAATACGGCCAGGAAGAACGTTCAGTCAGATATATGGATTGGGTGAAGCAAGCCCCCTGAGCCAGATATATGGGATGCTACTAAGGGAAGGTATGCAGAAAAAGGAAATCCGAGAAGCAATGAGTTTACTAAGGACGGTAAGTTTGCAATGGTTCCCTGAGCAACCAAATCTCGAGGACGAGATTTTTCTAAGGGGGGTAGGTTTGTGACATCCTGGAGTTTGGAACTTTCTTTTTCCAAAAACTTTTCTGGTTTATCTCTGGATTTGCTATTGGATTTGATTTTGAGCACCTCGTTGGACTTGAAACTTGAGCATATTTTCTTTCCATGCTCATGTTTCCCTTGAATCCAAGCCTTTCCAATGTCATTTCATTGTTCCATTCCATCCAAGCCACCATTTTACTCAAACCATATATTCCTTTTTCAATAAAAGGGTTATTCCTATTATTTGAGGTTTGTGAAGCAACTCATATTTATATTGCTCCATAAATTCCCAAATAATTCCCACATCCTCTTGATGCCATATCTTGCCAAATTCTCCAAAAACATTTCATAGCCCAAGTGGATTTTCCTCTAGAAAAATTCATTTGTCTGTGGGGGCAGATTGGACCTTTGTGAAGGGAGTGTTGTTTTCCTTGATCCATTGCTGGTGAAACTTTTTGTGCAATCTCATATGATCATATCATTGTCCTATACCAAATTCCACCACCATTTGCCAAGCCAAACTCCCACAATAAATTCCCAAAGTTTGGATGCAGCAAGGGGGCATTGTGAAGCAAGTGCATGATAGCCGATAGAGATCCCATTTGGCTTGAAACTTTTTGTGCCTATTCCCACACCCAAATTACTCCATAAAACCAAGTTTGAGCCAAATCCAACTATCCATGTGAGTGCACCGTCAAGTGTAAGTTTCTGGTCAGCAGGGCACCTTGTGAAGAAAGTGCTATCTACGCTTGAAGACAACCTGGCACCACCCCAATCCCCTACATGTGAGCTATGCTTCTGCTCCAAGTTTTCTATATCAAACTTTCCAGTGATGGTGTGGTCACACCAAAGGAGCTTTGGCCAATCTTTTTGCACTTTTGTCATCAGGGATTAAAGGACTACACCCTGGACATGTTTGGCCACGATGGAACCTCCCCCAGATGAAACTTTCCTTGGTGGCCACGCTCTCAGACTGCACATGGCGTGCTCTGAGCGCGCTCCGCGCGTTCTCGACGAGTCCCCATCGTGCTCCAGTGCGTCCATGTCGTCTTCTTCATGTCCTGCCACGCCGCACGGCTTTCCTCAGGCCGCGTGCGCCACGCCACCCCCTCCCGGGCTCTCTCGAATGCCCTCGATGCCCGCTAGCTCGACGCACGCCATGGCCGCCCCTGCTTGTCGCCGCCCGAGCTCGAATCTCCCTCCTCATATATAAAGGGGCTTGCCCCCAGCCTTCTAGAGCACCAGAAGCTCCCACACCTCCCTCCTAGCCTACTCCCCCGTCCCAATTTTGTCGTCGGAGCCGCCATCGCCGCCCACTGTCACCACGGCCTCCGCCTCCCTCCGGCCAAAATCTCGAGCTGCCCCCCTCCTCCTATCCCGCCGCCGCGGAGTCCAGGGCCCCGCACCCCTCCTTCACCCTCGTGCCGTCCCTGGCCAGGGCGCCCCGGCCGCCACGCTCCGCCCGGGGGAGCCACAGCACC
Organism: Bromus sterilis; assembly: GCA_950022295.1. Lineage (NCBI taxonomy): Eukaryota > Viridiplantae > Streptophyta > Magnoliopsida > Poales > Poaceae > Bromus > Bromus sterilis. The sequence continues at coordinate 236,750,672 of OX465599.1, read as the reverse complement.
CAGCCGCGGGTGAACGGCGCTGCCTGCCGCCCCCGCGTGGCCCTGTGGTGACTGGTGGCCGCGACCCGGCTATTCGCCCCGGCGGGCACCTCGCTGGCTCCTCCCAGATCAGCCCTCGGCGGCCACCGCGCCGGCCGGAGCTCCCTTGCCCCGCAGCCCCGTCGTAAGGAGGCAGAGGAAAAACAGAGACTGCTGACGGGCGGGACCCTCCTGGAAGTGATAGGAGCCCGGGCTCATTTTCTATTCTCCGAAGACGTATGTTGGTTCAGTGCGCTTTCCCCTTATGGGAAGCGTATTCCGCTTTCCTTCGGGCCGAAATACGTTTTCCTGTGACGAAGGCGTATTTCTTTGGTCTTCGGCTCAAAATGCGCTTTCTCTGTTAGAAAGCGTATTTCTGCCAAAAACCAGCCCCCGAATTTCTCCACCTCGTATCTCCGCAACCGTAAGTCCAAATGGGGAGATTCTTTTTGTGTTGGTTTTCTTTTGAGCTCCTCTTCATGTTGGCATAGGTTTTGTGCCATGTTTTGATGTTTTTATTTGCTGGTCAAACAAAAGATGGCGTTTGACCTTTTGCCCGTTGCTTTATTTGAAATGTTTTGCAGGGTTTTGCTTGTGTTGAAGATCCGGGAGTATTTCACACTCCTCTGGTGAAAGGGAAGCCACAATACCCATTGCACCTTTGAAAAGATTTGACGTGTTTTAAAACATGCTTTAATCTTTGATGAATAATGATTATCCTGATCTGCTTGTTGATGCTACGTTGCCATGATATGATGCTATGCTTTGAATAGGTTATAATCTCGATATGCTCATATGCTTGTACCACTTTGATGTTGCTACATTGATATGTTATGTTAATACCATGCCATGCCATGATCTTGATATGTGCATATGATTTCATACATCATGTGCCATGTTATGTTCATATTATGCTTTGATCATGCCATAATTGTATCATGCTTAGCTACATTCATATATTGCTATGTTGCATGAAATATCTTGATCATGCTAATCAACTAAAATATGATTTGAATCATGATGTGACTATGACTGTATTGTGTCCCACTTATATTGAAATGCTATTAATTTAAATACTCATGTTGCACATGACGCTTGTGATTGCTTTGGAATATGTTCCGTGCCAAGTTGCTCAAGTGCCATCGAACTGAACTTATTTCGTGCAGCCACATTTGCATGTATGGTCAGGCCTTAGCTTGGGCTATCGTAGTGCCTTCACGGGAGCCACCAAAGAGGGGAGATTACGCATTGCACGCTACCCTGGCGCGTTAGGTGGTGGTAATCTCGAGATCCAGAGTTGATATGTTTACCCGGGAGTCCCTGCGAGGGACAAAGTTTAAGTTTAAGGACCATGCGATGGTCAGGGCTATGCGATGGCAGGGATACCCAAGACATGCGATGTCGGTGGCACCGTAGGAGGATTACGCGGTAGTCAAGTTTCGTTGGAGTAGTCCTAGTCCTTGGACAAGGAGCTCCATAGTGTGGGTAAAGTGCACAACCTCTACAGAGTGTTATACAAATCTATTTGAATAGCCGAGTCCACGGTATTGGACACAGTTCACAGTAGGTCACACCATGAGTCAACATGAGTTCGGTTGCATGATCACGGTAAGTGATATGATGACTGGATTTGTTGGGTGGTAACAGAGGACACTTAACCCATTGAATGGTCGTGCGACGACCCAGGTATGTTGATGGTCATGCGATGACCGGTGCTTGAGCCTGTAAGTACTCCGAGGTAAACCACGTGATCATGTGATGATCATGTGGGGTCCATGTGACCTTAAACGATGATTGATTGTGCATTAGTCTTAATGTTGATAATATGTTGATATGCTCGATGATTATATCCTTGCATGATGTTGATGCTCACATGTTTAATTCACTAATATACTTTAACCTGTTGCCATGTTATTCTTTTGCCTTGTTGCATGGTTGTTGTGAGCTTGCAAGTACATTCGATGTACTGACCTGGCGTGTCATGCCAGATTTGCAGGCCACGCGTTGGATGCGTAGGACTACGTTCCCGGTGTTTGTGAGCTAGATGGTGTCCCAGCCAGTGTCCCTGTGGATTGGAGTTCATCACCGTCGCCGTTGTTCCGCTGCCGAGTTGTATTCCGCTGCTAGAGAGTTAGTTTGCTGCTTGATGTAAATCCGTGGTGAGCTTGAGGAGCAAGATTGTTTTCCGTCTCGCTCCGCCAGTGTTGTAATAAACCCCTTGTACCCGTATTATTTGTTAATAGAAAGTTGTTCAGTTCTATACCAAGCAGTGCCGTGTTCCAGAAGACTTGATCTCTGGGCTGGAGCACGGGGCGTTCCGGTCCTCTGAGACGGGGTGCCACAATGCTTGGTATCATAGCAGGACTGGCTGTAGGACCCGCTAGCCCGCGCGAACGTTAGATTGACGTTAGAGCTAGAGTTTATAGTCTGCATATGGATGCGTTTGCTTGCTACATTTCTTTGCTGCATATAGATGGTATTCTTTCGCTAACCCGCCTCTCTACTGAGTGTAAATGGCAGCCGTCCCAGCAGACCAACTGTCACCCTCTTCCCCGCTTAGCTTTGCCTATCTCCTCGCCAAAGTTTGGTGCTGTCTCTATCCCAGTGAAGAGATGCCGAGGTACCATGTGTTCCAAACGCCGTTTGGAGGATCGGTGTTTGAGTACCACGCCGAAGTCTTCTTGGAGGCCAACCTTCCCCTTGGTAGGCATGTCTACCGCTTCCGTGGTGGACACGCCGCTACAACCGACCGTGATATCCAGCTCGCCGCTTTGTCAGGCTTCACGAGTCTTCGCCACCAGGAAAGCATGATGCAGCAGGATCGTGCCTTCCGCCTCTACCCTACCTTGGCCACCGCTCCTCATCGGACAAGGTTTCCTCGCCCTCCCGCGGAAGCCGGCGCAGAGGTGATCAGTCTCTCCCGCTACGTGATTGCCGCGTACATCCTCGTCTTCGAGCTAGCCCATGATGCAAGGCAGGCAAGAAGAGCTCTTGCTGCAGCCTCGTCTTCGGAAACTCTGCCGCCAGCCCCTTCAGTCTCTAGCGATCCGCCGATAGATCGTAGTGCCTGAGTTTCGCGTAGCTCGTGCTGCGTAGGTAATAATAGTGGTGCATGTTGCTTGTTGCATGTTGGATGCTAGCAGTAATGTATGATACTAGATGACCCGTTGCGCCAAATGGCGCATAGTCCCAGTTGAAACCATGTAATCGTTGAAATAACTTGCATTTTCAAAACCCAATCGCCAAGGGTGAGTATCTAGCATACTCAGCGAGACTTAAAACCAGGCTACTAAGCATTATGCATTGGTATCAAAATGGAAGGGGGGCTGTATAGTGGACTGCAAGACAGAAATACCGGGGTAAGGGGGGAATACGCTAGGCCTATCGAAGACTAGCTTCTTCACGCGATTCTTGCAGCATGAGAAGAGAATAGCCAACAATTATAATAACTTAAATGTAATAACAATGCAGCATAAGTTGATGCAACATTGAATAATAGTAAGTTTTAATAGTTTTCAATGCTCCCGTGATTCCTTCCTCGATTTTCCTGCGAGGAAGAAAACCCGAAACCAACAGTTAACTTGTAATAGTTTGTAGTAGTAGGATCTGGCTTCAGCATAAAGCGTCCTGTTACCATGGACACGACTATTCGAATATATTAATCTTCCCTGTAGGGGTGCACTTCTGTTACACTACAACGCACAGATCTCCAGGGTGGCGTACACCTTGGTAGGGAATGCCCCACCGAGGCTATCCGACACACCGTAGCCCATCCTTCAAACTCAACAGATAGGCCATCCGCCGGTATAAATCCTAAGTACGCAAGGCTTTGGACCCTAACCCTGACGTACTCCTGCATGGTACGAGACTGGCCGGTGAAGCATAAAAAAATAAGACATCTCGAGAAAAAACACACATCACTTACCGGAAATTAGACTGCGGTACTACTAGCGTCTGAAGAGATCTCGGACGAGACTACGATGCAGGGGAGCCCATAACTCCTTATCCCACGTGTAGGTAGCGCGTATAAGCCAAAAGGCTACTCAAGTCATCCACTTAACCATTAGTCATTTTATTATCTCGCGGGCAACCGTTATCGTTGCCCGACTAATTCACACAACGGACAACGAACATCAGTCAGGACCACCAGTACATCGGTGCCTGCCCAGGTGTCCCGTCAAAGCACGCGGTTACCAACAAGGTGAACCGTCTCCTTACCTAGTCTCGTGGGTTCTCTTGGAGGAGCTCGACTTTCGTGGTTGGGTAACTCTCGCGGACAACGATCAGGGTCCAAGCCCACCTGTACATCGGTATTCCCTCCCTGTCGTCCCGTTGCAATACCTCTCGCGGGCACCGTCGGGTCACCCGACTACTTACCTTTAAGGACACCAGTTGATTCAGGTGCCTACCATCAAGTGAAACAGGAGGAATCACCCTCGATGGTACACTTGAAGTGGTTTGACATAGACATCAGAGGGTATGAACTAAAGAGGAACATCCTCGTATCACCCAGGTGGTGCTTCGCTACCGAGCCGGCGACGAGAGTGAAATACGAGTCCATCCACTCGTAAGGCAAACTTGAAGCAACTCGGCAGAGTCTCGCCGTTGTAGGTCCCCTTGGACATCTGCTCTATACCGTACCTGTTGCAACATGTTAAATCATTTGTGTTCTGCATTCACTCTCCAGAGTGATCGCGGGCCGATTTATAAACCTAGTTGACTAACATTGAGCAGGGCTAACTGCTGAATATTATATTTATAAACTAGGCAACATAGGATAAGGAAGGTACATCAAGGGGCGACAATGACAGGCTATGCAATGAATAGGAATGTAACATAGAAGCCGCAATGCCTAGTGCAATAGAGAAATATAGACAGATAGGCGATATAAAGGAGAGGTTATGGGGCACTGCTTGCCTGGAAGCTCGACAGTAGGGGTACGTTCGTCGACGACGTAGTCGATCACAGGGGTGTCAACATCGGCGCTGGGTCTACTGGACAATAAGAAGTGGAAAGAAACAATAAATATATGACAATAGTAGCAATAAAGATACAAGACATGGCAAACCCGGTGTTGGCGGTGTTCAAACGTAGTACAAGGTGTATTGCTCGGAGCGGGAAATCATCTGGGATGATTTACTAGCTCTGGGTATTTAGCGGACAAGCATTCCGGAGGGGGAATTTCTCAGGTTTGGTATGTTATAGGGGGTGGTGTACATACGGATAGCGTATTCTTATTCTTTGTATTTTTCTGATCAAGTTTCATATATAAATTATTTGCATCCGACTTGCGGTTTAAAAGATAATGGATTTCAAAGTTTAAATCATTTTAATCAGTTTTTAGAATTTCTTTTTATTATTAAAATCTACATTATCCATAACTTTATCCAAAACAATGCACTGACTGTTGGGACCTACATGTCATAGACACTCGCATTTAAATACAGTTTTATTTAATAAATTAATCTAGAGGGCCCACATGTCATATAAAGTAGGGGTTATTTCATTATTTCTAATATGCTCTTAGTTTAGGGGCATATGGCCCACATGTCACTGAATAACAAGGGGGTTAGCTTAAAAAGGGGATTAGCCCTAATCAAAATTGGGTCGGCCCCACTGGTCAGCGGAACAAACCCGCTGGTCTTAAACCATCGCTCTCCGGCGATGAGTACATGGTGCATGACGACGTCCTAGTGCGTGATTCCATCGAAAAAATCCACCGCTGCTAGTTGCATTCGATCGAGACGATCTCGGCACGCACCTAGGTGGTACAAGCACGGCTCGAAACGGTCTAGAACGACAGTGGTGCCCGTCGCAGCGGCAGCCGAAGGGGAATGGCGGTGCGGTGGCGTTGAGCTCCAATTCGTTGTCCGGGAAGACAAAGATGACGACAACGGAGCTCCAGGTCACGGAGGTGCGCGCTCTCGTCGCCGTTGGCTGCGGTGGTGCATGACGGTGGCGACGGCTGGCTTGGGCGAGGTGGGGAAATGGCGCAGGCAACACAGAGAGGAAGGGGGGAAAGATCAGGTGCCTCGTCACAGGGCAATGGTATTGCCCTTATCCTCCATGGCGTTGTAGCACGCCGTTGTCGATGCGTGAGTGGAGGGGAGGCCTAGCTTGGCGTAGCCACAACCATGGCGACACGGGGGTGAGGGGAACAATAGGAGGAAGGGGATGGTGGGGGTTAGGCTGGGACGGCCAGGCCTTTACCCTGGGCGTAGGATAGTTTCTTGCACATTTTTTTCTTTTCTTTTCTGTTTATATTTTTTGTCTAGTATTTCATTAATAAAATCTTTTGGATTTTATCTAATTAAGAAATGATTAAAATGGGGCTATTTTGCTACTGTTTTTATTTGTTTATATTATTAAAACACTTCCATAAATTCCCATTTCTATTTTATGATGACCTACTGGTTATTAGGTATTTAATAAATTTGGGTGCATAATTTTTGGATCAACTTTATTTTCCAATTTGTTTTTAATTCCATCTAAGAGGGGAATTTTGGATATGATTAGAAGCAATGATGATCAATGCATGGTTAATCACATGGACTTGGTAGTAACCAAAAGTGATTACTGTAGCATGGCACTGGGGTGTTATAGAGGAGGTGGTGGGGTGGGCTGGGCCCTGGCTGGGCTTCGCCCTGTGCGTAGGATAGGTCTCTTCTATTTCTTTAGTTTTCTTTTCTTTTCTGTTTGTGTTTTATTTATTTAGCTTTTGCATTTTGTAATAGGTGAAACTTGCACCACTATTTCTATTATTCTTTTTTTGAAGCTTTAAGACTAAAGGGTAAAGCACCCCCAACATTTTATTACTTTAGCCACAATATTTACAAATGTACAATCAAAGCTTCAAAAAAATTACCCCTTCACGGAGGCAGAAAGTCTATCCATCTAAGTAACTCATCCTTAAATGTTGATACAAGAGGTTTGGGCCTTTTATGAAATAATTTGATTTTTATCTAAATAATAAATGATTAATACGGACTGTTGTGGCTACTGTTTGAATTGTTTAAAAATATTTAAATGTCATATTAAATTATTGTTGTTGTGACTAGTGAAGTCACACAACTTGGTGTTTTCAAAGGAAACCATAGTAACAACAGCAAGAAAGAATAAGGTAACTAATTTTTTGGTGTTTTTTGGTAAAAGACTCCAAAGAAAAAGTGGAAAGTAAACTAAGAAGACTAAAAAGCAAAGATAAGAGGTGGTGTGCAACTCCCCTATCTTGAAGACTGGAATCCCCGACAACTACAACAGAAATTTTCCATGATGGGTGCAAGAGCAAAGTTTTACCCCGATGTGTTTTGGATATTGTTGGACAAGACAATAGAGGAACTAACAATGTTTGCAAGTATAAACGGGTGTTTAGGTCCCTGAAGCACAAGTCAAGTGGTAGATCTTTAAGGAAAGTGGACAAGATGTCGAAGCTTATTCCTTGGAGCGAATTTTAATCACGTTGGATGACCCCTAAAAATGTATGGCGACCTGAAGCATAACTCTCCGAAGGAAATGAAAAAGACGGCGCAAGACTTTGTAATTTTGGTGTAGTTCTTTTTCCATTCTTTGAGTCAATAGGATAAACCGTACTATCAAGAGGGGATAGTAAGTCGAAGCTGAAGTTATTGTCAAAAATCTCAGCTCGAATCAAAACCCAGTGAGAAGCCTCAAAGGAGAAATCTCATGAGTGTTGAGTTAAGCTTCGGTGGCAAAGAGTTCGTACTTTCTGCCTCCAAATAGAAACTCAAGCCGTGAGTCAGCTTTACTTGTTCCGCAAGTAAAGTTGCGCATTGATGCCAAATCGGACCGTTGTGGACGCGCGTCAAGCTGTCACTTCGGGTCAGATCAGTCATGGCTCGAATACAATAGCTCGAGAGCACAAAGTTAGCGGAAGAAATAGTATTTGAGTACATACACAAATAACATGGTTGCCTTAAGAAGGCTAGCACAAATAACAACAGATCGAAAAGGCGAGGCCTCCTGCCTGGGAACCTCCGAACTACTCCTGGTCAACGGGGAACTCAACGTCGTAGTAGGCGCCTCCAGGGGTACTCCTGCTCCTGGGTGCCGGGGTCTGGTTGCAGCAATCCGGGTATATAAAACAAAGATAGAAAAACAAGAGGGGGTGAGTATCTAGCATAACCGCGAGTCTTACGTCCGGCTACTAAGCATTTATGCATTGGTATCAAATGGAAAGGGGAGGCTATATAGTCGACTGAACTGCAGTAAACTAGAATAAGGATGAGAAGCTAGGCCTATCGAAGACTAGCATCTTCTGACGATTCTTGCAGCATGAGAAGAGAATAGCCAACAGTTATATATATAAAGCATGAAGTAACAATGCATCAGAAGTTGCTACAACATTGTATAATAGTAAGTTGTAATAATTATCTATGCCTCCGAGATCACTTCCCCGACTTCCCTGCGAGGAAGAGAAACCAGAACCAATAGTTTAATAGTAATAGTTTGTAGTAGTAGGCTCTGTCTTCAGCATAAAGCGTCATGTTACCGTGGACACGGCAATTCGAATAGATCAAACTCCCTGGAGGGATGCACTACTGTTCAGCCTGGACGCTCGGATCTCCAGGGTGGTGTACACCTTGTTAGGGAATTCCCACCGAGGCTATCCGACACGCCGAGGCCCATCCTACGGCTCATCAGAGAGGTCCCCGCCGGTATAAAGTCCTAAGAGCAAGGGGGTCTTGGGCCGTCGCCCCTCGCTCTCCGGGTCGGTGTGAGGAAGGTGAATTCCAACACCGTAGCGCGATCCGTCCCTGCCACAATGCTGAACTGGACGTCTTTCAGAGATTTCGAACGAGAGCACAACGCGTAGGGCCCACACCATAATCCCACGTGAAGGTAGTGTGTACATGACTTTGCGGCCTCTCAAGTCATCCACCGAACCATTAGTCATTTTATTATTATCTCACGGACAACCGTTATCATTGCCTGACTAGTCAACACAACCGACAACGAACAACAGTCAGGACCACCAGTGCATCGGGGTCTGCCCTGTCGTCCCGTCAAAGCACGTGGTTACCAACAAGGTGAACCGACTCCTTACCTTATCCCGCGTGTGCTCCTGGAAGAGCTCGACTTTCGTGGTTTGTTATCTCACGACCAACGAGCAAGCATCAGACCCATGATGGTATCCGCCTGTCGTGCCGTCCCGATACAATACCTCTCGCGGGCACCGTTGGGTCACCCGACTACTTACCTTTAAGGACACCAGTTGATTCGGGTGCCTACCATCAAGTGAAACCAGGAGGAATGAACCTCGATGGTACACTTGAAGAGGTTTGACCGAGACATCAGCGGAAGGAACTAAAGAGGAATATCCTCGTATCATCCCGGTGGTGCTACGCTACCGAGCCGGCGACGAGAGTGAAATACGAGTCCATCCACTCGTAAGTTAAGCTTGAAGCGACTCGGCGGAGTCTCTCCATTGTAGGTTCCCTTGGGCGCCTGCTCTGTACCGTACGTGTTGCAGCAATTTAAATCGTTTGTGTTCCCCATTCACTCCCCAGAGTGATCACGGCCCGCTACTAATCCTAGTTGACTAACAATGCGCAGGGCCAACTGCTGAATATTGCATAAATATAATAGGCAACATAGGATAAAGGAAGGTACATCAAGAGGCGACAAAAACAGGCTATACAACAGAATAGGAATTAACGTAATAGCAATAGCAGCAATGCCTCGTGCAAGAAATGTACGGAAAATATAGGCGATATCTGGGGAAGGAGAATGGCTTTGCTTGCCTGGAAACTAGGCAGTAGGGGTACGCTCGTCGACGAAGTAGTCGTACTCGACAACGGTGTCGTCGGATGAAGTGTCGGAGTCTACCGGAGAATAAGGGGGGAATAAAAATAAATATATGGAAATAATAGCAATAAAAATGCAATAAATGGCAATACTATATGCTAGGGGTGAACTAATGCAGTGCAATGTGCTTTGCTCGGAGCGAGAATTCATCCGGGGATGAACTGCCAGCTCCGGGTGATTATCGGCAGATGAACCGAAGGGGGAAGGTTCCATGTATGCAGTGTTAGAGACATCTGACAGACATGTGGATAGTGTATCAGTGCTCGTTGATTCATTCTAAACAGCTTTACCGGCTCCGGTCGTCTGACAGACAGATGAACCGGATGAGAAATGTTCCACGTTCGGTATGTTACAGGGGTGTGGTGGGTATACGAGTAGTGTAGTCGTATTCGTCGTATTTTTCTGAGCAACTTTCATGTATAAAGTTTTCCCATCTGATACATGGTTTAAAAGATATTAATTTATATAGTTTAAATCAATTTAAATCAATTTTTGGTTTTTCTTTTATTAAATATATCATCATTATCCAAAACCTTATCCAAAATAGTGCCACTGACAAGGGGAACCCACATGTCATTGGCAGTGACATCTAAATCATTTTATTTAATAAAACAATACAAAGGGGTCCACATGTCATACACAAGTTATTTAACAAATTCGTTTATTCAAATAAACATACAGTGGGGTCCAATTGTCAGCCTAACAGGGACTACTAATAATTTTTTTAATTTAGCAAATGGCCTAGCGCCCACTTGTCATTTGCATAGAAGTTATTTAGATTAGTATTAATTACCAGTTAAATTAGGGGGGGTGGGGCCCATGTGGCAGTGGCATAGCCACAGCACACAGCCAGGCACACAACATGCATGGTCGTGGCCGGCGGCGTGCAGCGGCGACCGGAGGTGGCCAGCCTATGCGCGCGGCGAGGGAGCGACCAAGGGGCGGCCGACCAAGCTGGCGCGGCCAAGGGGCGGTCGGAGCCCTGCACGGTGAGGGCGCAGGGCAGAGGCGCAGCCGGCCATGGCGGCCATGGTGTCGATAGGGAGGAGCTACGATGGTGGCACGGAGGAGGGGAGAGGGGGGAATCGGGAAGGATCTCACTGCAGTGTCGAGGGTGTGCTTGAGGAGGTCGAGGGAGCTCGCGGGACGGCGGAGAAGTGCGGCGGCCATGGCGGAGGAATTTGGGGAAAGCGACGGCTGTAGTCGTCCCTGTGCTCGATGCGGTGGTGCAGGCGACGAAGACGAACACGACACAGTTGTTGGACAACCTCTGATCGCCGGGGAGATCGTTGGCCGCGATAATGGTGACGGCGCGCACATTCCCCATGCCAAACTTCGAGCTCGATTACGAGAAGAGGAGGAGGAGGAGCGATGGGGAAAGAGAGGGGAACGGAGGAGAACATGCTAGGGTTTCTGCTGGACGCACTTATAGGGCTGGGGAGGGTACATGGAGCCATCCGTCCATGGTGTCCATGGATGCTCTCCACACCATGGTTTCTGCCTCCTCCCGTGTACAGAGGTTGAAGGAGGCCTATGGTGGGTTGGGCTGCTGGTTGGGCTTCCCTGTGCACTTGTGGTACTGGGCCAGCAGGCTTCTTTTGTTTTTCCTTTTATTTATTTTCTGTTTAGTCACCAAATGTTTTTTATAAAATATGCAACTTGCTCCACTATTAGTGTTACACTATATAGCAATGCTACAAAAAGTTTGGTGGCCTACTAAAATCATTGGGATTTTGTTTTATTTAAAAATGATTAAAAGTGGCTGGTTTAGGCACTGTTTGTTTTGTTTACAATATTTAGACAATGTAATAAAATACCATTGCTATATTATTATGGTCCACTGATTATTTGCAAGTTTTAGAAAATGTCAACACAATTTTTGGCTCAACCTTATTTTGCAACTTTGTTTTGAAATTTTATTTGAGATGGATTTTCAACCAGGCATGATCAAGGGTGATTATGGATTGGCCATCACATTGACTTGGCATCAATCAAAGTGATTACTGATGCATAACACTGAGGGTGTTACAAATGTCCCCTACTAACAAGAATTCTCGTCCCGAGAATTAAGGGGTAGAGTAAGGGGTAAAGTTTTGGTTTCGTATTCTAACAAATCTTCTGGTGCTTGTTGTCCTTATCAAATCAGTTAATCGTTCTCGTTGATGTCTTCAATTCTCTGCATTAGTGCATGTCGACAACTTGTCATCCTTCCTTCGGGGGCTTCATCGTACTTACGGATAGGGTAGGAGGGGGAAACTTAAGGGGGGGTCAGAACGATACAAGTTTAATCTACTGAGGTTGTCCAATGGAATGGGGTGCAAAGTATCTTTCAAGTTTAAACTCAGGGGAAATACATCAAGAGAAACAAAAGAAGGTATGAGAAGTTTCAAGAGGAAAGGCATGCATTCGATGCCGATGACGGATGATGAAAAGGGACCCAGAGCATCAGGCATAAGCACTGAGTCTGATATCGGACTGAATATCACAAGGTAGGTGACTCGTGAATTGAATACGAGGTTAAGCACGAGGAATCACTAGTGCAGAAGATAGCTATCATGATACTCCTTTCCCAGTCCTGTCACCGAAACTGTTTGTGATGCTTTCAACGCAAATGGTAGAAATAAAAAACCGTGTGCTCGAAACTGAACCGTCTGGGAAATGTACGCGAACTTCCACAATTCTAAAAATTATTGCGTGGTAGATGTAGGGCTGTCAGGTCTTTGAAAATCGGTCTGGGATACCTAGAGCGAAAGCCCACGGTTGCAAAGAATGGACCGCTAGCCCTTTATCGCAATAGTTAATGTTTCCTCAAATGTCTGGGATACTTAATCAATCGGGCACGCTTCTGAAAATCCTTTCGTTGGCGGGAACAAAGTTGACAATTCGTCCAAGAAACCGTCCGCATATATATTCAGAAAACCCATGGTCGCAAAGAATGAACCGCTAGCCCTTGTTACCAATCGGTTGTGGTTACAGAAATGTGTGGGATATGTGCTTTATCAGAAACGCTTCTGAAAATCTAAGTGTTGGTGTTGGACAGCACACTGTTCGAACAATCAACTATGCGTAATGACAGCAAATAACAACGACAGCTGCTTCAAATGAACCGCTAGCTTCTTCTATGTATTTTCTATTTATTTAAAATTTTGCTAGTTTCTCTTAGCAGACGTTCTGAAGTACAAAATTGTGTGTGATGATACGGTGTAACACAAACAAGTAAGTTTTAGAAAATGTCTGCTTTGTAGGCACACTGCACCCAAACGATTATAATTCTAGACTATTTACAAACACCACGTGTGTGATACCTTGTGCAGTTTTTTAAAATTTTTGAGGGAAAGAGTAACGAGAACCTTGCGATATAGATTGCCACGCGTCAGTCGCTCATTCGTCTATCTCGTTTCGGCTTGTACCCGCCGACGACTTCTAGTCAAACAGATCGAACACCGTTTGATTGTTTGCGATGGCCACGCGTACGCTCGCGATGCAGCTGGAGCAGGCGCTAGGTCACGTGCACAACCGCGCAACCTTCCCGCGCGCAACCGCGCAACCTTCCCGCCCGTAACCAAAAAAATCCCAATGCGGTCCATAAAGAGCGTCAATGTCGGGGACACAGTAGCCGCATTCACATCCCCTTCTTTTGCCCTCTCTTCCCACAGATCAACAATGGGTCCTGTCCGCCGTACCACAGCCAACTTGACCCCAGCAGCTGATGGTGAGGTAGTGACTCTGCCGGCAGTGCCGGTCAACTCCTTGCTAGTTGAAGTGGTACCGCGGGTGACCCGCACAGGCCGATGGTACGCAGGCCTGAACGCTTGCTCCCGCAACGCCAATCGCACAACGCGCTGAGCGCAACGCGCACAACGTGCAGACCCTCAGGTGGAGGCGCGCGAAATGGAGTTGGAGGCGCGCATCATCTGGGCGATGGCACGTGATGGCTTCTCGCCCTTCGTTGGTTACCCCAAGTGGAAGGTTTGAGATGTAGTGCAGCAACATTTTTCCCTCGGTGAAGATACCAAGGTTTGTCTCCAGCAGGACTCCAGAGATGATAAATAGGTGTCAGCGGCGCAACTGATGCGGACCTGCACACAGACACAGATAACTTTGTTCCCAACGAAGTTCAGAGAGGTTGTCAATCTCTCTGGTCTTGTTGTTCACAAAGGATAAAACGCAAGGGATAATGATAGCAAGTAAAAGCAGTAAAGTAAATATAGCGTGGAAACAGTAATGAGGATATGGACCGGGATACGTGATGTTCGCTAGTGATGTCTCTCTCCCAAAAGACGATAAAATTGCTATGCGAGGTAAACAAATTACAGAAAGGCAATTCACAGGATTATGAACGCACCGCAATGCTAACTATGCTACAAAAGAAAGGACGAGGTTCAAAAGCATGGGCAGTACGCCAAAATAAGTAGACCGAAATCCATCTGCATCTACTACTAATCATCCACCTTGAGATATCTATCCAGAACATCTCGCTGGTATTAATTTGCGAGCCCCACCCAAAGTGTAAACCCAAAGCAACAGACAACTGCATTAAAAAGAACTCTGCGTAAAGTAAACAATCCTTGTAACCGCGGTTACAAGCACCGTTGTTTTCCCCCTTGTGGCAACAACACATCCCCTAGACTCATGTTTCTGTCACTCAAGCATGTCATCGGGGGGCATGAACCCACAATCTAGCACAACGTTCCCTCTTGGAGTCACTACCTATTACTTGGCCAAAGCAATAAACAGCAACGGAGAACATGCAAGAATTACTTAGGAACAAAAATATGAGAGATAAGAACCAAATATATTAATCTATCACAATCTGAACATAATCTCATAATCCATCAGATCCTATCAAACTCAACATAGCAACAGTAGAAATATTACAAAGGTGCCTCGATCATGTAGGGAAGCTCACGAGGTTTAAACAATGAAGATCAAAGAGGGAGGAGAACATCACATAACTACTGATCACGGACCCATGTTCCAAGGAAAACTACTCACGAGACATCCGGGGAGCATCCATGATGGAGAGGAGACTCCCGGAGGTCAATCCTCCCTCCGGCAGGGTGCCGGGAAGAGGTCTTCTGGTACTCCCGATCTCGGAAGCGCGGCGGCGGCCGAACAGAGGCGAGTTCGCGGAGTAGGGTTCTTCTTCTGGAGTTTTCCCGTGACGGAGAATAAATAGGCGAAGGGGGCAGCCAGAAGTGGACCAGGGGCCCCAGGCTCCCCCCTGGCGCGGCCAGGGGTGGGGCCCGCGTCGGGTGGCCGCCTGGGCCCCCCTGGCTCCCGTCTGGCCCCTCCCGGGCTCTTCTCGAAGCTTCCTGTACGCTGATTTTTCCTGTATTTTTCCGGATTTTTCTGGCACTTTTTATATGGGGGAAAACTGAAATAGAAAAACAGCAGAAAACAGGAACTTGCACTGGGGTGCACTGAGTTAATAGGTTAGTCCAAATATGATCAAAAGTGTATGAAAGTGTATCTAGATCATAGAAATATCACACAAAACATGCATGGAGCAAGCAGAAATTATAGATACGTTTTGGACGTATCAACATCCCCAAGCTTAATTCCTGCTCGTCCTCGAGTAGGTAAATTATAACAGCATAATTTCTGTGGTGACATGCTAGCAACCATAAAAGAACTTTGAAAAGTAAAGCAATCAAGGTTAGAGATTCAATTCAAGTCATAACATGCAAGAGTCTATATTAGCATTGAAGAAAGTAACAAAAGAACATTAGGTGCAAGAGCTCTCGATGTCCGTGACTCGAATGTCTCGAAATGGTGTTTGCATGCAAGAAGGGGGATAGGGAATACGAGAAAAAAGGATTTTTGTGTTGAGAACTCAATCTACTAAAGTTTCACACTTGGTCTTCTTTGGAATCTTATCTTGACTCGTCCCCAGACCACTAGCCAGGTACAAGTCAATTTGATCCACTCCTTTTCGATATTTTGAGCACTCATGCAATGGATGAGCGTAAGCACGAGAGTTACACTTAAGATGGCAAAGAGATGAATGGTGGAGGAGGAAGACAAAAAGGATGAGAAAGGCTCACATCAATGAGGACAATCATAGGCAAGAGATGCCAAATGATAGATATGATCTGAGGAGTAGGGATTGCCATGCAACAGATGCACATACGAGCTAAGAAGCTCTCCAAAGGAACTAGTGGGGGTGCATCTAACTTGCTCGATCATGAAGACCTAGAGCTCGTTTGAGGAGGCTCATCCTTGGAATATGCAAGCCAAGTTCTATAGTGTGAAGGTCCCCACATAGCTATATGCATAAAGATCATCTCTATGGAGTACAAGGATATAAAGGGAGTACTAGTGTGGATCTCTCAAAAGGATAGTAGTGTTGCCCCTTTCTCTCTTTTTATTTCTTTTTCTCTTTTTTTCTATTTTTTTGTATTTTTTTGGTGGCCTCAATGGCTCTTTCTATTTAACTCTCATTTGTCCTCTTTGGGATCTTTTAATGTGTCCACTTTGGGATCTTTTCCTCACTTAAGGGCAACACTCTATTTTACAAGAAGGTAAAGGAGATCTTTCACACTTTACAAGGTACTCAAAAGCATAAATAAGATGTAACTATCATGATGTATGCAAGGTATATCGCTGCCAGTGTAGCAGGAACATGTATGACATGAAGATCAAGTCATGAAGAGGTGGAAGTTGCATGGCAATGTAACTCGGAAAGGCTATGGAAATGCCTTGATGGGTAGGTATGGTGGCTGTTTTCAGGAAACATAAAGGGAGGCTTATGATGACAGAGCGTATCATGCCAAGGGTTTGGAAGTACCGGCGAAGGTGGACACCAACTCTCGGAGTGAGAAGAAGACAATGCACGGCACGGGAAAGGCTAGCAAAATATGGGAAGGTGGAAGTGTCAACTCTCAATACTTACATTAGTCCGAAGAACTCATGCACTTATTATCGGTAACTCTCAATATAATAAGGAGGTTCACAAAGAGACAAGTACCCCGAGGAGGAGTGTATGGGGGTTTGGTTATCCTTGGGCATCCTCGACTCATGGTACGTGAGTGTTCTCTGATATTCGACCCCTCAGAAGAGTAGTGATCCAGCTAGTAGCTAGAGTTCTCAACTAGTTTTGTAGGTTTTGAAAATACACACGGATTTCCCAAAATACGACACCTATCACTAATAGGCTAGAGCTCTTGACACCAAAAGTTCAAACATTACTCACAACAATACCTCAAAACTATTGCAAGCTACTACTAGAATTAAATAGCAACCTACATTACCTACTTTCAAGACAAGACACAACTCAGTGCAACAACCAACTCTCTTTAACAAGATAAACATGAAAACTTAAAAAGAGTTCCAGCAACAAACTAAACAAAATCCAAGGCTCTTGCTAAAGACAAACTAAGATTAAAACTAAACATGGCAGTAGCTATGAAAAGATAAAGAACACACAATAGCAAAAAGATAAGCAGGAAAAATCCTATGATGTGTTCTAAATTTTGAAAGTGGAGCGTGTTTCTCTCCCACACAAAGTAAGACAAGATCTAAATTTTTATGAACAGCAAGCAAAGCTAAAGAAAACTAAAAACAAAACCTAAGAGCGAGACGCTCCAAGCATAGCACATAACGCATGAAGTGATAAAAATATAGTGAGACGAAGGACGAACTGATGATTGTTGATGGAGAAGGGGATGCGCGGGGGCATCCCCAAGCTTAGACGCTTGAGTCTCCTTGAATATTTATTGGGGATACATGGGGGCATGCCCAAGCTTGGGCGCTTGACACTCCTGGATCTTCTTTCATCATCTTGCATCGCACACTTGAAAACTCCCTTCATACATAACTCATCATAAGCTGATTAGAGAGGTTAGTACCCTTAATAAAATAAATTTTCCTACTGGATATAAAGATATTCTTGAAGAGCTACTGTTTCTCAAGAGTTCCAAAAAGTTTTTGCAAAGAAAAAGCAAGCTTGAGGTTTGCAAAAGTTAGGAGAGAGAAAACGTGGCAGAATCTGTGAAAAACAGAACAGCAGATAGTAAAGAATTTTTTAGGGGCACTTCTGCAAGTCAAATCAAAAAACTCAGAACATACGGAAGTTTCGTAATTGTATAGATCATACTGTGTAAAAATTTCAGCTCAAAGAGATGAACTGAGATTTTTCCGGAATTTTTCTGGTCACGAGGACAGAATCTGTTTTCTGCACATCATGTCACAACTTTTACTTCCCTTGCTGTAAGAGGCTATAACTTGGCACAAAGCTGAAAAATAAAGATAAAATGATGTTGCTACAGTAGTAACAATCATCAAGACACAACAAAAGCAAAAAGAAAAACCTAAATTCGTTGCGGGCTGCCTCCCAAAAGCGCTTTCTTTTATGCCTTTGAGCTAGGCTTAAAGATTATAGAAGATGCTCTCACAAAAATAAGAACTTTGAAGCAATAGAGAGCATCAATGACGAGGGGGTGACCCCACGACTCCTACGGATGAGTCTACCTGGTTTCCATGAAGGCAGAAGGCCCATGAAGACACGGCCTCAGCCCGCTAGTTGGTACTGACGTAGGAGTCTGCAACCCGCAAGGAAGGTGCGAACACCTGCCGTTCGGAGCAAGCTAGGGTTAGGAAAGCATACTTGTACACGTAGAGGGACTCCCCAAGACCTAGCCCGGTATATAAGGGCTAGGAGGGGTGACGCCTGAGACATCGAATCTTACTTGTAACCCTAGCCTTGAGCGCTCCATCCTTGGCCTCCATTGTAATCACATCTCCCCAATCAATAATATTGAGCAGGAGCGAGCCTCCCTGTTTGCCGACGAGCTATCGTCCAACCTGCGCCTCTCATGACTAACCCAGGGTCCCTAACCATGGGATTTGCTGCAGTTGATCCCCGTCAATTGGCGCCGTCTGTGGGAACCACGCAGGTTGGGAACGCGATCTTGGCGGCCTCATCACCACCAGCACTCATCGACTCGGCGGCTCCGGCAAGATCCAACCTGCTCGAGTCCCTCGGATTCACGACCCACCTCCCAGCCCTCAAACCAGTCTTCACCGACCTACGCTCCGGCATAAATCTGATCTTCGGAGAGTACCAGATCTACATCAACCACTGGGGCACCCTCCGCCTCATCGATAACACCCGTGCGCCCACGGCAACATCGACAGCAACAACCATAGCAGACGTCGCCCGCACGGACGATCTATCTAGCGGTTGTAGCTACGCACCCAACTCACGGCTACACGCTACTCACGACCGCTCGAGTGAAGCCCCAGCATGGAGAAGCGCAACTGCACGCATCGGCAAGGAAACGGCAAGGGCACCATCGCAGGTGTTCATGGCAGAAGTCGGCACATCAACGTCAGGTAACAACGGGCGAGCCGACGACCCGGGCACTCGACAAGACACCCCAACCACCAACAGGGCGGCTGGCCCTGGCAACACCAATCAGATGGTCGTACAGCTAGGAGAACCGGGAACCATACCAAAGAAAGTCCCGGTGGAGCAAGGACCGAGCAATCAAAAAAGAAGCCAGCTGCCAAGCAACAAACAGCAAGCACCTGGCCAGGGCAGCCAGCCATCGCGCAGCAGGCAGCAAACCCCGGTTGCAGCAGCGGGCGAACCACCCAAAGAAAAAATATACCCGTCCAAGGAATCGATGGCAATGGTAAAAGAAGCAGTCGCCCGCGGTGGGTTACTACCATCATACTCCACAAGAGATGAGCTAAGGGCATACAACAAGCTAGCGGGAGAGCTAACAAAGCAGACGAGACAGTGGCGCCTAGCCATGGAGAAGCAAGCCATAGCGGAACCCGAAAGGAAAAGCAGCCGCAGAAAATCTCCCAGAAACGACTCGCCAGGTCACGACTCCCCCATCCGCAATAGGTCGAAACTCAACAACCTGCGGAAGACAGAAAGAGCAAGAGTTGTGCGGAAACTGGAAGACGACTTCAAGTCAGAGGAAGATAACGACGAGGAGGAGCCTCTCACTCCGGCGGAAGCGCTCATAAGTGCCTAAGACTACCTGTCCCGTGCCCAGAAAAGCAGAAAGGGCAAAACGGATCGCTACACTTCCATAGCTCTGCAGATAATGAAGGACGCTATCGACGCCTCGGTACCTAAAAAATCTAGCGCAAAGCGGCAGACTCGCGAGCGGACACCGGACAGGGACCCCAGTTTGCCAGACGACGACGACGACAACGACAGTAACGACGACAGACGCAGGCGCTCCGACAAGCACAAGAAACGCGACAGCGACAACAACGGCAGACGCCGCAACACTCGACGAGACGCGCGGGACGACATCATGCAGAACAAAGTCAACCACAACAGGCGAAGACGCGCATCACGCGAGGAGTACTCAGAGGAAGAGACTTCCGACGAGGAAATTGAGCCATGTGGAGCACTCTGCTTCACACGTGCCATACGAGAGACGCGCATGCCCAACGGGTTCAAACTGAACTCCACGACTCCAAAGTACAACGGACTCGAGGAGCCGGAGGCATGGCTTGACGACTACCTAACAACAGTCAAGTTTCAAAGAGGGACTAATGTCACGGCGATGCAGTACGTACAGCTCATGCTCGAGAGCTCCGCTCGACACTGGCTGAAAAATCTTCGGCGCGGATCCATCAGCTCCTGGAGCCAGTTCAGAGGAGCCTTCATAAAAACTTCAAATCAACATACAAGCGACCAGCCTCACTCGAGGAGCTGCGGGCATGCAAACAAGGAAAAAGGGAGGCCCTGCGAGCATACATCCAGCGATGGACGATACTCAAGAATTCCGCGGAAGACATCTCGGACGAAAGTGCGATCGACGCATTCAGGCGAGGTCTTCAGCGCGTTGCTCGGATAGATGAAAGTCCGAACACTCGCACGGCTACTAGAACTAGCCAACAGCTGGGCAGAAGGTGAAGACTCCGTTCGCAATGAAACAGAAACCCACACCGCACGATCAGAATACGACTACGACTACAACGGAGATAGAGGAGACGACAGAAGAAGGAAGCGACCCAGACGGAACTTCTACAACGACAGAGGACCTGACATGGTCGCCACCGGTTTCTCGGACGACCGGAACGGCAGGCACCGTGATGACAATAGACCACAGCACCGAGACAACCCAGAAGACGAGCCCCAGGCTCAAAGGAGAGAATGGAGGACAAGACAGCCACGCGACGGCACCCGCACATTCTGCTCCGCCAAAGAACAACTCGATGGACCGTGCTCTCTACACGGATTTAGAAACGAGCGAGGAGAGCTCAAATCATCCCACACCCTCAGGAACTGTCGAAGCTTCAACGAGTTGGCTGAAGAGAAAAGCCGCTCCTCGGTCGCAGCAACACGACCACTCGCAAGCGTAGCAGTTGGGCCAGTTGCCCACGGTGCGCCACCAGCCCCTCCCCTACCAACAAGATAGGTGGACGCCATCCAGGAACGACAAAGGACACCAGAAGAAGAAAACCAATACCCAGAAGCCCATGGGAGGATCTACATGATACAAGAAGGCAGACCTTCCAACAGGCAGCAGAAACAAGTCACCAGACAAGTTTTCCTGGCAACCTCCGCACACCCGGCCATCCCAGAGTACCTGCGCGAGTCGGAGACAGAAATCTCCTTCTCCCGGGACGACCACCCACCAGTCGTCCCCCAACCAGGGCACGCCGCGCTGGTACTCGAGGCCAGAATCGGAAATTACGACATGTCGCGAGTATTCATGGATGGCGGCAGCGGGATCAACATCATCTTCACCCGAACACTCGACGACATGCTAATCCAGAACAACGCACTCAAATCCTCAGGCACAACCTTCCATGGGATCATACCAGGGAAAGCAGTCTACCCCCTCGGGAGGATAATCCTAGAGGTAGTCTTCGGGAAGGCGACGAACTTCCGCAAGGAAACACTTGACTTCGAAGTGGTCGATTGGAAGTTGCAATACCACGCAATCCTCGGACGGCCAGCTTTCGCTCGCTTCATGGCCGTACCCCACGATGGAAGTCCGAACAGTCGCACGGCTACTAGAACTAGCCAACAGCTGGGCAGACGGAGAAGACTCCGTTCGCAACAAAACAGAAACCCACACCGCACGATCAGAATACGACTACGACTACAACGGAGATAGAGGAGACAACAGAAGAAGGAAGCGACCCAGACGGAACTTCTACAACGACAGAGGACCTGACATGGTCGCCGCCGGTTTCTCGGACGACCGGAACGACAGGCACCGTGATGACAATAGACCACAGCACCGAGACAACCCAGAAGACGAGCCCCAGGCTCAAAGGAGAGAATGGAGGACAAGACAGCCACGCGACGACACCCGCACATTCTGCTCCGCCAAAGAACAACTCGATGGACCGTGCTCTCTACACGGATTTAGAAACGAGCGAGGAGAGCTCAAATCATCCCACACCCTCAGGAACTGTCGAAGCTTCAACGAGTTGGCTGAAGAGAAAAGCCGCTCCTCGGTCGCAGCAGCACGACCACTTGCAAGCGTAGCAGTTGGGACAGTTGCCCACGGTGCGCCACCAGCCCCTCCCCTGCCAACAAGACAGGTGTCCGCCATCCAGGAACGACAAAGGACACCAGAAGAATAAAACCAATACCCAGAAGCCCATGGGAGGATCTACATGATACAAGAAGGCAGACCTTCCAACAGGCAGCAGAAACAAGTCACCAGACAAGTTTTCCTGGCAACCTCCGCATACCAGCTCAAGTCAGCTGAAGATGCCAGGCCCAAACGGGGTCATCACAATCAGCGGCAGTTTCGTTAGATCTGACCGCTGCGACAAAGAATTCCACAAGATAGCAGAAGCATTCGTAGCCCACCAAGACAGCAGAACCACGGGACTCACGGAAGAAGCGCTCCCGTAGAAGGAAAGGAACATCGCCTGAAGAAACCCAGAACTGGGAGACAAAGCTACCAGGCCCCTAGAGCCACTACATCATCGCTCTAAAAGGAACCTACCCTCTTCATATTTGTAAAGGAACAGCAGGAAAGATATTTCATAAATATTTTTCCACAAAATTACTCGACACTCGGGGGCTCGCCAAAGAAGCCACCCCCCGACGCGTCCTCCGCAATCGCGGCAAACTAAACTCGACACTCGGGGGCTCGCCAAAGCAGCCACCCCCCGACGCGTCCTCCGCAATCGCGGCAAACTAACTCGACACTCGGGGGCTCGCCAAAGCAGCCATCCCCCGACGCGTCCTCCGCAATCGCGGCAAACTAAACTCGACACTCGGGGGCTCGCCAAAGCAGCCACCCCCCGACGCGTCCTCCGCAATCGCGGAAAACTAAACTCGACACTCGGGGGCTCGCCAAAGCAGCCACCCCCCGACGCGTCCTCCGCAATCGCGGCAAACTAACTTGACACTCGGGGGCTCGCAAAAGAAGCCACACCCCGACGCGTACTCCGCAATCGCGGCAAACTAACTTGACACTCGGGGGCTCGCCAAAGAAGCCACCCCCGACGTGTCCTCCGCAATCGCGGCAAACTAAACTTGACACTCGGGGGCTCGCCAAAGAAGCCACCCCCCGACGCGTTCTCCGCAATCGCGGCAAACTAAACTCGACACTCGGGGGCTCGCCAAAGCAGCCACCCCCCGAGGAGTCCTCCGCAATCGCGGCAGAAATAAATCCAACACTCGGGGGCTCGCCGAAGCAGCCACCCCCCGAGGCGCCGCACGCAACTGCAAATACAGATGATATATACAAGAAGAAGCATATACAACGAAGGGAAGCACCTAATCTTTAGGCTCCAACTTTGCCTTAATAAGTGCACCCAGATGGCGGTCGTTCTCTTCGCAAACTCGCCTCACAACTTGGAGCGCATGCCTATCTACAGCCACGTAGTGCTCATTCATCGGGTGATCCCTACCACCAGGAGGACCCGCCACCACCTGAGAAAAATCCACCCCTGGCCAATGACTATGGACCAAGCCCAAAGCAGCTCGGGCTCCAGCACGAATTTGGTGGTCCATCACTCGGCGCAACTCGGCAGGCTGAGAAAATATGCGACAAAGCCTCTCAAGGGACGAAGGAACTATCTCCAACGGATAGAACTCAACATGGATCCCACCCAATACCCGCTGGCAGTAACCGAGAGCTTCCGGAATTCGCTCAACTCGACGACGAAGCAATGCAAACGCTCGAGCACGAGCCCCATCTGCCCAAAAGGGATTGCTCCCCTGCACACTAGGGTCATCGAGCCGCGACATCTCCGATTGAACGGCCCTCTCTTCATCCCGAGTCCGCCCTGCCAGCACTTCGAAAGTCAAGAACTTCGATCAAGACAAAGACGGCGAAAACCCACCAAACGGAACTAAGTGAGCAGGCAGAGGCAAGACTCACCCCGCAGGAGGTCAGACAACTTCACCACCCACGAAGCAAGGCCCTCAACCACGGACTCGGCACGCTCACGCCGAGTACGATGAATGGCCACGGACCCCTTCAGTCGGACAACATCCCGCTCAGCGTCCTTCAGCTGCAAGCAAACTGACTCGTACGCACCCTCGCGAGCATCATCCTTCAGTGAAATCCACGGACGAAGAAAGCCCGGAGTAGCCTACCGCAGGATGAACAAAACTAATCAAAATTCAAACAAGACGAACAGCCAAAGCAGACATTCAGATAGAAGTTGCAAAAGATCAATCGTCCCAATAGAGTCGCGAATTACAGACAAAAGTTTCCAAAAACGGCATAACACTACTGCACCTCCCCTTCACCTATGGCAGGAGGAACCTGAGCATCCACAACCTATTGCAGGTGATGAGCCAGCCTGTCGGCTCGGTCGTCCTGCTCTCCAGAATATTGAGGAATGGTCTCAACCAAGGAATCATCAAAGGAAACCCCATGCCCTATAAGGACGACCAGAGCCGTGGAAGAACCACTCACCACGCTCTCCGCCACCAGTTCCACCACACCTTTGCCATCGGGGCCGAACGCAGCAACCCGAGCACACAGGCCATCGGGCACCTTCGTACCCTCCGGCATAAGGTGCTCATACGCAAGACCCACAACATTGGAAGCCCGGGCACAGACGTCTTCGACCACTGCAACAGCATCTGCAACAGCATCAACAACACATTGGAGAATCCCAGACCCCGACGCAGCAGCTTCCTTCGGCTCAGCACCTACAGCAGCTGCACCAAACAAAGAAACGTCACCAAAGGCAAACAGTGGAAACAGCAACAGTCAAACACAGAACTTACACACAAGAGAGCCCGCCAAGGCGCGAAGACGTTCCCCCTCGAGCGCCTCCACCTGCGCACGCGCGTCCTCAGCCTGGCGAAGGCGAACAAGCTCCTCATGTTGACCATGCAACTCTGCCTCCTTGGAAGCCAAGGCAGCCTCGAGAACAGAAGCAGTCTTCTCCGCCTTTTCGGCTCGTTTCTCGGAAGCACGGCGACGACCTGCGAGGCAAAGACAATACTCAGAAACAATAGACAAAGCACCCAAAAGACCAGCAACGCTAGAATAAAACCCACCCTCCATAGCAGTTAAGGCATCCTGAGCAGACTCATGGGCCCGCTGCCAACGCTCAGCATCAAGAACCAAACGCTCACAGTGCTGGAAAACAGGCTGCAAGAACCAGGCAATCAGAAGTTAATTAAAGACAAGACTACAAGCAACTGCAAATAGTTACTTCTAGCCTCGGGGGGACTCCCATCGGGAGCACTGCCGTGCCCCCGATGATAAAAACGACACAGACACGAATCATCTTACCAGCTTGGAGACATGGTCGAAAGCACAGGCTTTTTCTTCAATCGCCAGACCAGGACGGCCAAAGTACGGAGGACCAAGCTCGTTCGGCCTAGGCTCAGAAGCAGTAGCACCAGGCGCCCCAGAAGAAGGTACACCGGGAACTACACCGGCAGTCGAAACAACAAGAGTCGTCGCCGGCCAAGACAGGCCAACGGCAGCCGAGTGGCCCTCAAGATGCTTGGCTGCCGCTCTAGAACTGGTTGACCTCAACTCAGTAGCAGCCGCGCTAGTGCATGAAGCAGCCGGCGCAGGCACAACACTAAAAAATAAAAGCAGGAATCTATCGCAAGAACAAGGAAAAGAAAACGGGCACAAATCCAGCAGAATCTTACCCGACTTGCGCACCACGAGGACGCATCAACCTCCCAAGCCTGGCCCTCTTCGGAGGAGGGGACGGAGCAACAGCCGAAGGGGAAGGCCCAGCAAAAGGAGCTGCGGAAGGGACAACATCACCTAACGCGGCGTGATCTTCAACATCCAAGGGGCGCAACCGCCTCACCCGGAAGGGACTCGAATCCTTGCTATCTCCGGTCTCCACCAGCACAATCTCAGCATTAACAACCGGCGCAGCATTAGCAGCTGCGGAAGCATCGGGCTCTTCTCGAATATCGGCGTCTTCCGGCTGCGGAGGATTACACGGCAATGGAGCATGGCCCTGCAAAACAAGCAACATCAACAACAAAACAAAACTAGGTACTCACCCAAACGGATGAACGAGCATGGGAACCAACCGGCGGCGGAGGATGATCAGAAGCATATGGAAGGACAAGGCGCATCTCGGAAATACTAGAGCATTTGGTCACGTGCTGGATGCGAGCCAGCAGGTCATCAGGTTCTAGCTCTTCAGGAGAGCATCTCGTCGAGTCATCGAGTCCCCTGTACTGCCACATAGGGTGATCTCGATGCTGCAACGGTTGAACTCGCCTCCCAACAAAAACAGAGATAAGTTGACCACCAGTCAAGTTATCCTTCAACACAGAGATCCTCTCCAAAAACGGGGTCAGCGCGGATAACTCCACTTCGGTCAAAGAATGAGACCACGAAGACCGTCTGACCGCCCGAGTGCTCGGATTGAAAGAAGCAAGACCAAATTTCTGACCAACAACGAAGCGATCCTTCAGATAAAACCAGCCCCTTCGCCAGCCACTAACAGAATCGATCTTCTCCAAGTCAAAATACGAATATTTATCCCCAATGGAGATACCCACTCGACCCATGGCATACTCAGAGTTCGTCCTTTTTACACTAAAAAGGCGCCTCCAAAGTCCCCAATGGGGATAAATCCCCAGGAAAGCTTCGCAAAGAGTGATGAAACACGCAATGTGCAAAATCCCGTTGGGAGTCAGGTCATGCAACTGAAGCCGATAAGAATACAGCAAGCCCCGGACAAAAGGATGCAGCGGAAGAGCAAACCCTCGGTGGAAGAAAGCCTGGAATCATACCCGCTCGTCCGCCGCCGGCGCTGGAATCGACTCTTCACCAGGAAGGCGCACATCGCCCTCCACCACCACGCCATCCGCGAACAGTGCCTCTAGATCTCCAGCCCCGAACGTGGAGCGCTCCCACTTGCTGGACATCTTGGCTGACTCGATAGAAGCACGGGAGCGCTTGGACATAGATCTCACGGCAGGAGGCAGAAGAGAAAAGATGAAAGCTCTGGAACACAAAGGAAGCAGAGAAAGAGGAGAAAGGCAATGGATGGGTAAAACATAAAACTTACCCAGCCACATGGTATTTAACTCAAAGAGCCCCGCAACAAGGGCCACCATGCAACATTTTCGCCCAGTTAAACGTGGCACGATCCCATACAGAGGCGAAAAGTATGGAAAACCCAACCGGCGCAATAACAACACCGCCCACTACGCGCGCAAAAAGAGGACCATGATCGAGCGACGCAAAAATTTCGGTGGGTTAGCGCCAAGTCATTTCACACGACAGACCGCAGCGGTCAACAAATTGCAGAGGACCACGCCAACGTCATATCACAGCAAGGCGTACTAAGTACGCCATCAAGGCTCAGAGATTCCATCTTTCAGATCTTTTCCCCAAGGAAGAAAAACATCTTACTCCCATCGGGAGCGTACACCAATAAGAGTCTCGGGTGCTCCCTCACCTAAAAAGAAAACCAAGTGCTCGAGTGAACACTCGCACCAATAAGAGTCTCGGGTGCTCCCTCACCCGAATAGCCGAAATGGCATTCGAGTGATTACTCGCGAATAACCCCCCGACTGAGCACTCGAAACAAAGCTCCTCGGGTGAATGAGTGAACAACTCGCTTGATGTTTTGTTCCAAGCGGGTGCAATGCTATAAGGCTCCGCGCCTCAAAAACTCACATTCCTGGAACACGATACACTGTGCCCAGAAGCCACGCAAGATTAGAGTGTAGGTAAGACCCCGCTGCGAAGTACGACCGGGTTGGGACTTGCCGAAGAGCGATTTCACTCCCAACCTTTCCCATGCGCAGAGCATGATAGATAAGCCGGGCGGACGCGCCTTAGGCTACACACATTACTGGCGGCAAATGAACACCGTAAGACCTAAAGTGGCCGGACTTTTGCTCGACTCCAGTGTTCCAAGCTCACGTCGAGGGACGTGGGTTTGATTGGGATACTGTGGTATTTGCCCTAGTGCAATTCACCAAGGCTCGACTCGTCGACTCCTTGGGCCCTTTCAGCTTATCATCCCTCGAAACAGGTTTTGTCATGGCCACCAGACTGCCAGCGACCCACAGATGAACCATGCATATCAATAAACGACAAATGAATGTACTCGAGTCCCTGCGCGACTCTTCGAGCCCCCCAGGCACTCGGGGGCTACTGACGAGGGGGTGACCCCACGACTCCTACGGATGAGCCTACCTGGTGTCCATGAAGGCAGAAGGCCCATGAAGACACGGCCTCAGCCTGCTAGTAGGTACCGACGTAGGAGTCTGCAACCCGCAAGGAAGGTGCGAAGACCTGTCGTACAGAGCAAGCTAGGGTTAGGAAAGCATACTTGTACACGTAGAGGGACTCCCCGAGACCTAGCCCGGTATCTAAGGGCTAGGAGGGGTGACGCCTGAGACATCGAATCTTACTTGTAACCCTAGCCTTGAGCGCTCCAGCCTTGGCCTCCATTGTAATCACATCTCCCCAATCAATAATATCGAGCAGGATCGAGCCTCCATGTTTGCCGAAGAGCTATCGTCCAACCTGCGCCTCTCATGACTAACCCAGGGTCCCTGACCATGGGATTTGCCGGGGTTGATCCCCGTCAATCAAGAAACACATTTAAGCCTAACCCACTTCCTATGCATAGGCATCTTGTAAGAAAATAAATTAAAGAAGCACAAAGTGACATGCATAGGAAGGTAGAACAAGAACAACTTCAATACTTTCAACATGAAGAGAGGTGTTTTTGTAACATGGAAGTTTCTACAACCAAACTTTCCTCTCTCAAAGTAATTTTCAGTAGCATCATGAATAACATCAAGAATATAACTATCACATAAATCATGTTTTTCATGACCTACAAGCACACGTGCATTGTTTTCAACACGGTTTTTAGGATGATAAGATAGATGCAACCCATCACATTGAGCTTTGATAAGAGCAAAATTCTCCGGAATAGTTGGAGATTTCAAAAGGATAATAGGGCAATCAAGTGTGGGTGCAACAACAATAATTGCATGCTTAACATAAGGAACTATAGCAAGTTCATCTTCGTAGGCATCATCCATAGTGGCATCATGGCCATCAACAAAGCAAGTATCAAAATCATCAGAAAGGGAAGTTTCAAGTGAGTCCTCGGAATCATGGGATTCCTCCTCAAAGCAATCATTGGCCTCTTCTTGGGCAGCAAACATTTTATTTTTAAAATCCTCAATATAAGAATTGGAAGTATAATTCTCGAAGCAATAAGCAAGAACTGCAAAGTTTTCAGACTCGAAAATAGTATCGTGATACTTTTCAATCAAAGAAGCAATCTCATAGGCACCTTTAAAAGCAACAAACTCTTCAATCTTTTCAACATCAAAGTAATCATAAACACCTTTAGCATAAGAAGATAAGATCTCATTTTCATTAAACTCACATTGGAAAGGGAGGTGTTTATGATCTATATTATAACAACAAGTAAAATCATAAATGTGGCACAAAAGTTTAGCATGGCAATAAGAAACATGTATTTGATCCCATAAGTGTTTCCCTTTCTGAGATAGGCGGTGTCGCGTATAATGAGCATGCTCATCCAATGATTTTCCCTCAACCAAGTCAGTTGGGTTTTTAGCGCGAGCAAAAATTGATCGAAGATGATCCAAGTGAAACATGTCCATCCTACCATATTTTGGTGGTTCATCACCCATGGTGAGGATAGCATAAATAGGCAAAGCAAGAGAAAGGCAAAAGGTAGCAACTATTTTTGTGGTTTTTCATAAAGGACGCAAAGATAAAAACTGAAAGATAAACTAACAAGACTAAAAAACAAAGGTAAAGGGTACTGTGCAACTCCCCTATCTTAGCACTCGGAGTCCCCGGCAACGGCGCCAGAAAACTTGCTTGATGGCTTCTCGCCCTTCGTTGGTTACCCAAGTTGAAGGTTTGAGATGTAGTGCAGCAGCAGTTTTCCCTCGGTGAAGATACCAAGGTTTGTCTCCAGCAGGACTCCAGAGATGATAAGTAGGTGTCAGCGGCGCAACTGACGCGGACCTGCACACAGATACAGATAACTTTGTTCCCAACGTAGTTCAGAGAGGTTGTCAATCTCTCCGGTCTTGTTGTTCACAAAGGATAAAACGCAAGGGATAATGATAGCAAGTAAAAGCAGTAAAGTAAATATAGCATGGAAACAGTAATGAGGATATGGACCGGGATACGTGATGTTCGCTAGTGATGTCTCTCTCCCAAAAGACGATAAAATTGCTATGCGAGGTAAACAAATTATAGAAAGGCAATTGACAGGATTATGAACGCACCGCAATGCTAACTATGCTACAAAAGAAAGGACGAGGTTCAAAAGCACGGGCAGTACGCCAAAATAAGTAGACCGAAATCCATCTGCATCTACTACTAATCATCCACCTTGAGATATCTATCCATAACATCTCGGTGGTATTAAGTTGCGAGCTCCACCCAAAGTGTAAACCCAAAGCAACAGACAACTGCATTAAAAAGAACTCTGCGTAAAGTAAACAATCCTTGTAACCGCGGTTACAAGCACCGTTTTTCCCCCTTGTGGAAACATCACATCCCCTAGACTCATGTTTCTGTCACTCAAGCATGTCATCGGGGGGCATGAACTCACAATCTAGCACAACGTTCCCTCTTGGAGTCACTACCTACTACTTGGCCAAAGCAATAAACAACAACGGAGAACATCCAAGAATTACTTAGGAACAAAAATAGAAGAGATAAGAACCAAATATATTACTCTATCACAATCTGAACATAATCTCATAATCCATCAGATCCTATCAAACTCAACATAGCAACCACAGAAATATTACAAAGGTGCCTCGATCATGTAGGGCATCTCACGAGGTCTAAACAATGAAGATCAAAGACGGGAGGAGAACATCACATAGCTACTGATCACGGACCCATGGTCCAAGGAAAACTACTCACGAGACATCCGGGGAGCATCCATGGTGGAGAGGAGACTCCCGGAGGTCAATCCCCCCTCCGGAAGGGTGCCGGGAAGAGGTCTTCTGGTGCTCCCGATCTCGGAAGCGCGGCGGCGGCGGAACAGAGGCGAGTTCGTGGAACAGGGTTCTTCTTCCGGAGTTTTCCCGTGACGGAGAATAAATAGGCGAAGGGGGGCAGCCAGAGGTGGACAAGGGGCCCCAGGCGCGGCCAGGGGTGGGGCCGCGCCGGGTGGCCGCCTGGGCCCCCCTGGCTCCCCTCTGTCGCCTCCCGGGCTCTTCTCGAAGATTCCTGTACGCTGATTTTTCCTGTATTTTTCCCGGAATTTTTCTGGCACTTTTTATATGGGGGAAAACTGAAATAGAAAAACAGCAGAAAACAGGAACTGGCACTGGGGTGCACTGAGTTAATAGGTTATTCCAAATATGATCAAAAGTGTATGAAAGTGTATCTAGATCATAGCAATATCACACAAAACATGCATGGAGCAAGCAGAAATTATAGATACGTTTTGGACGTATCAGCGCGCGACATGCAGGAGGAGGGGAGCAGCGTCCTGGCGCAGGGTGCAGCACGCAGGCGTCGGCGAGCACCATGCAAGCGCCGGCGAGGACATCCAGGCGTCTGTCAACACATTCAGGCGCGGGAGAGCACATTCAGGCACCGGCGAGCACCATCCTGGCGCCGGAGAGCGCCACCCAGGGTCCCCCGGGCTTCAGTGACGACAACGGCAATGCCCTCGAGCGCTACAATGCCTTCCTCGCACAGGAGGAGGAAAAACAGATGGCTATGGCACTGTCAACTTCCCTAGGTGAAGATGAAGATCGTCAGCATGATCTGGCGAGGTACGAGGAAAGCGACCGCTTCGCGGTAGAGAATCGGGAGCGGCTGGAGGAGCATGCCCGTGGACTGAGGAGTTTCTCCTCCGGTGGCTCCAACTTATCTGCACGCGTGGCAGCAAGCTTTTAGTTGGTAGTAAATATTTTGGGTTCATTAGTATATCGCTGATGGACTTCTAGCGTAGTTGAAATGAGCTAGATACGAGGGTAAACGTTATTTCGGTACATACTTGACGCTAGTTTAGGGTATCTTTTGGGTTATTTCTTATAGTTGAACTAATTGGAGAAAAGGAACCATGCTCCTTTATGCAATGGAGATCTATGTTATGCAATGAAAATCTGTTGTCCGTGAATCATATGCGTGTATTCCTCTTGTTTGATTGATTGCCGGATGAAAAGCCTTGTTCAGATACAAATGAAGAAAAACACACGGGTCATTAAAACAGACTGTTGGCAATGGGCGCCTGCCTTCGCCAGGATTTTCATTGTAGATTTATCGCTCCATTTTGCGAGGACGAATAGTAGTTGCCTTACGGTAGAAGGCTTGGAGGATTTGGTGAGGAGCGGTGGTGTGTGCTCCTGGCACGCGGCCATCTAGTCAACCCTGAGCACACGCCACGCCTCTGCCGTCTCATCATCGCAGAGCTAGCGAGTCTAGCTTGGGAAAATAGTTCCACTTGTTCATGTGGCTTTGAGCTTGGGATGTGAAAGAAGGAAGAACATGTAGTAGTATTTGGGAGCGGTGAAAGGGGGAGGGGTTTAACATCAAACGCCATGTCTCATGGTGAGCTAGCACTAGTCCCGGTGAGGAGCGCTGGTGCACGCGTGCTCCTGCCACACTGCTGTCTAGTCAAACCTGTTCGCACGCCATACCTCTCCCGTCTAGTCACCGTACTGTGCGTCCGGATAGTCATGAGGCTAGCTGCTAGTAGCTAGACACGGAGTAGTATTTTTTTGCGGTGAAGTCTACAATGGCTGAGAACAAATCATGCGAACAATGCAAAAGATTTATTACAGGTTCCCCACTACATACTTCATCGCCGTGCTACAATGGAGTTCTTCCTCGACTAAAACCATAAAAACTTCAAACTTCAAACTTAAACTATAGAGGATTGGCGCCTAGAGGCGATGCTCGACGACGGCTCACGAAGACAGCGGTTAAAGCAGACTGAAGGCTTGCATGCTGCGGGTAAGGACAAGCTCGCCACCTTGTAGAGGGTGTAGGCGAGCCTGTACTCATGTAGCGCCTTGTCGAATCGATCGGCGACGGCGCCCTCTGAAACGGCCAACAGCTCTTCCTGCGCGGCGTCCATCTCGATCTGAGCCTTGTACAACATCTTGTATGATAGATAGATGTGTTCTTCGAGGTAGCAGGTCACCCAGACCTCGCCGTAAGCTTCAATATAGCGCAACCTCTTCACACAACGCGACGGCTCCACGACAGGTGACGAGGGGGTGAACCCACGACTCCTACGTGTGAGGATACCTGGTGTGTATGAAGACAGAAGGCCAGCCGGAAGCCTCGACGGACCCACGACTGGCCCATTCAAGGCACCAACGTAGGATTCCACGACCAACATGGAAGTCAAGACTTGGCGTGCAAGGAAAAGCTAGATTAGGAAATCGTCCTTGTAATCTGAGAAGGACTCCCCGAGACCCAGCCTAGTATATAAAGACTGGGAGGGGTGACGGCTCAAGACATCCAATCTCCAATCACCACCTCCGGCCTTGAGCGAACTCGCCTAGACCGCTACTATAATCATCCCCCGCATAATACAATCGAGCGGGAAGTACTTTCTCTTGTTAGCCGACGAGTATCGCCAACCTGTTCCTCTCTATGATCTAACCCAGGGTCCCTGACCATGGGATTTGCCGAGGTCAATCCTCGTCAATTGGCGCCGTCTGTGGGAACTACGCAGGTTGGAATTACGATCTCGGCGGTCCCGTCATCAGCAAGTCACAACGCAAGGATTCGAGCAAGATCCAATCCACTCGAAGAACTCAAGCTCATCGCAAACCTCTCCATCGCACCACCGAGATCGCTCGGCCCGCAGCTAAGCCAACTTTGATCTTTTGGCGACTACCAAAGTCGTCACCGGCGAAAAAGAACTCGACGATCCAGAAGGCAAGCGCAAGCCGCGACCATGAAGCCAGCCAAGATGCTGGAACAAGTACAAGAAGTCTGCATAGAAATACCACTCGAGGAGCCGCAACGTGTCACAACAGACTTGGTCTCCACTCGAGCACCCGCCGCCACCCGGACACCCGCTACGGGACACGACTGCGACTTCGAAACTCAGTCCGGCGAGTACTACGATCCAGATCAAAGACCAGCCGAGTTTATTCGGAACCACTCGATCAACGACGGAATAGAGCTCGACCCAAGGTTCCACTGCCGTTAACAAGACCACTCGCAGTCGTTTCTAGTCGCAAGAAGAAGAAGGCATGCCGGCTCCAGCAAGCTCACAGCCAAAGAACAGCTGGATGGACCCAGCACATTCCGCTGTTTCGAAGACGACTGGGGGCGCCTTAGAGCAGGTCACACCCTAAGAGATTGTCGTCTGTTCACCGAACCGTCCAACAGCCTCAAGGAAGAGAAGCAACGCGAAGCCAAACGGGCTCGAGGAACCGCGCAGCCGCTAGCACACAATACAGAAGAGAAATACCCTCCGTCTCATGGAAGCGTCTGCATGATCCAAGAAGGACAACCCTCAAAAGCAAAACAGGATGCCCACACCCTGCAGACCCGAGCAGCCGAGGACCTAAAAATAGCAGAAACCTACCATATGTACGGCGCAGAGACCAACATTACTTTCTCACAAAGCGATCACCCACCCGCAATTCCAAGGCCAGGGCACGCACCACTGGTCCTCGAAGCCCAAATCGGCGGTTACGACATGGACAAAGTTTTCATGGACGGGGGCAGCAGTTTAAACATAATCTTCACCAGCACCTTGCGCAAGATGCTGATCCCACGACCAGTCTGGAAGAATTCAGGCGTCACAATCTACGGCGTAGTTCCAGGTGAAGCATCCTCCTCCCACAGAACAATTGAGCTCGATGTCGTCTTCGGCGGCAAGGGAAACTTCGCAAGAAAAGTCCTCGAGTTCGAAGTACTCGACTAGCAGTCCCAATACCACACCATACTCGGGCGGCCCGCGTTCGCTCAATTTATGGCGGTCCCGCACTACGCGTACCTCAAGCTCAAGATGCGAGGACCCTCAGGGGTCATTACGGTCAATGGGAGTTTTATCAAATCAGACCAATGCGACCGATATTTTCACGAAGTTTCCAACACGTTCGGAGATCAGCAGCAGCTCGAAGAAATAGCCATGGTGACAGACAAGAGAATTTTCCCACTGGCAAGAAGAAGTGAATCAAAAGAATTCACTCGCGACTTCAGCATCGACGGCGACACATTCACCCATCAGGTGCACCCAACGGACCCAGACAAGACAGTCCGAATCGACGCTCACCTCCCAGAAGAACAAGCAACTGCCCTTATGGTTTTCCTCCGCGAGGAGTGGAAAATTTTCGCCTGGTGCCCGGCCCACATGCCTGGAATACCACGAGAGTTCGTAGAGCATGCACTACACATACATCCAAACACCAAACCAGTAAAGCAGGAGTTGCGCAGATTCTCCGAACCCAAGCGCACAGCCATTGGAGAAGAAGTCAATCGACTACTCGACGCGCAATTCATCCGGGAGACGAAGAAGGCTACCTAGATCGCAACCCCAGTCTTAGTACCTGAAAAGGACACTGACGTACTACGCATGTGCGTTGACTACGGGCCCGTCAACAAACACTGCCCAAAGGA
Organism: Bromus sterilis; assembly: GCA_950022295.1. Taxonomy (NCBI): domain Eukaryota; kingdom Viridiplantae; phylum Streptophyta; class Magnoliopsida; order Poales; family Poaceae; genus Bromus; species Bromus sterilis. Next base: position 236,714,811 of record OX465599.1, on the reverse strand, counting down.
CCACTTCCCTATGCCAAGGATAGACCAGATAATCGACTCTACCGCAGGATGCGACCTCCTGTCTTTCCTCGACGCCTACTCAGGATACAACCAAATCAGGATGAAGGAAGAAGACGAAGAACACACCTCGTTCATCACACCCTATGGTGTATTCTGCTACAGGACAATGCCTTTCGGACTGAAAAACGCCGGAGCCACGTACCAACGGATGATGCAAGCATGCTTAAGAGACCAAATCGGCAGAAACGTCCAAGTATGCGTCGATGGCATTGTCATCAAAACTTATAGTGCAAACATGCTACTCGACGACCTCCGCGAAACCTTTGCAGCACTCAACAGATACAGAATCAAGCTACCACCAAAAAAGTGTGTTCGGCGTCCCAGCCGGAAAATTGCTCGGATACATGGTCTCTGCCCGAGGAGTCGAAGCGAACCCAGAAAAAGTCCAAGCAATCGCCAAGATGCAAGAGCCAGTGAACATCAAAGGCGTACAACAACTCACAGGAAGACTCGCAGCACTGAGCTGCTTCATCAGCTGGCTGGGAGAAAGGACTGTACCATTCTACCAGTTGCTCAGAAAAGGAGGGAAATTTGAGTGGACTGAAGAAGACCGAAACGCATTCGCGGACCTAAAAAAGACCCTCTCGACCCCACCAATCCTGGCGGTACCCAAGGAGCGAGAGCCTCTCTACCTCTACATAGCGGCACGCAGCAGCGTAGTCAGCACAACGCTCGTCGTCGAATGCGCGGAAGAAGGCAAAGCCCAGAGAATACAAAGGCCAATCTACTACCTCAGCGTGGTCCTCACAAAATCTCAGCAGCGGTACCCGCACTACCAGAAGCTCGTATATGCCATCGGCATGACTTCAAGGAAAGTAACACATTACTTCGACGAGCACCTCATCACAGTTGTGAGCAGCGCACCACTCGTAGACATCCTTAACAATCCTAGAGCAACGGGCCGGGTCACCGAGTGGCACATCGAGCTCAGCCCCCGCGACCTGCAGTTCAAACATCCAACGACAAACAAAGCCCAAGTACTTCCAAAATTTCTGGTCGAATGGATAGAGGTGCAAACATCTGGCCCTCCATACCTCTCCAACTCATGGACGATGTTCTTTGATGGATCAAAAAGACATCAAGGAGCCGGAGCGGGCGTCGTATCAATTTCTCCCAAAGGAGATAAACTCAGATACGTGCTCCAGATCAACTTCAGCAAGGCATCAAACAACGAAGCAGAATATGAGGCACTACTCCATGGCATGCGCATGGCAAAAGCTTGTGGCGCCACCCGTCTCGCAATCTACGGCGATTCCAACCTCGTCGTCCAACAAGCAATGAGGGACTGTGAAGCAGTCGCAGACAACATGATAGCTTACCAGAAGCTCTACAACACTCTAGAAGGAGGATTCGATGGCTGCGAGCTAAACTACGTCTCCAAAGCAAGTAACACAGAAGCAGACGAGCTCGCAAACATTGTATCAACTCGACGACCAGTTCCCCCAGGCGTTTTCCTCGAAAGTATCAGCCAGAGATCAATCAAAACCAAGGCACTTGCGCCGGAAGCAGCCGCAGAGGATGACAACACAAGTGAACTAGCGCAAGTGGCGGCTGCGAACTCAACCGCTGATGAAGAAGGCAACAAAGCAGTCGAGAAGGCAGAGCCAGCCGCACCTGAAGGCCCAGCTTGGAAAAAACCGTTCCTTAGACTCATAATTCAAGGCACCTTGCCGCAAGATGTTACAGAAGCCCGACGCATCAGCCGACGATCTAAAGCATTCACAATAATCAACGGACAGCTCTACAAGCGCAGCATTTCTCAGGTCCTCCAAAAATGTATCGAGGAAGAAGACGGCAAGGCCCTATTTCTCGAGATCCACGAAGGCACTTTCGGGCACCACGCGAGCAATCGCGCACTCGTGTCCAAAGCTTTTCGAGCAGGGTTCTACTGGCCAACCGCAATGCGAAACACGGAAGACATCGTGCGACGCTGCATCGCCTGTCAAAAATTCGCCAGCAGGCCACACGCTCCAGCATCTGAACTCAAAACCATACCGCTATCCCGGCCTTTAGCCACTTTGGGACTCTACATGGTGGGTCCACTCAAGAAATCCTCAAAAGGAGGTCGAACACATCTCCTAGTAGCAGTGGACAAGTTCACCAAGTGGATTGAGGCAATACCAATCACCAGCTCAACAGCCCTCACGGCAGTTAACTTAATCAAGTCCATCATCTTCCGATTCGGCATTCCACATAACATCATCACAGATAACGGTACAAACTTCACAACAACAGAATTTCAGAACTTCTGCCAAGATTTGGGCATCAAGATCAACTACGCATCGGTCGCGCACCCACAGTCCAATGACCAGGTGGAAAAGGCAAACTGTTTAGTGTGCGGAGGAATAAAAAAGCGACTCCTCGCACCACTCGAACAGGCTGCAGGAAACTGGGTAGAAGAACTCCCTGCAGTCCTGTGGAGCCTGCGTACCACCCCTAATGCCTCAACCCAGTACACACCCTTTTTCATGGTATATGGGGCAGAAGCTGTGCTGCCACACGACCTAAAGTTCGGAGCTCCCCGAATCTTGGGATACAAAGAGGAAGAGGCAGAAGAAGCACTCCAGGATGATAAAGACACCGCAGATGAAGCAAGGGACACAGCTATGACAAGGTCAGAAGGATACCAAGATAAAATACGCACATACCAAAGCAGTCGCCCGCGGACAAGAACTTTCCGCAAAGGAGATCTCTTCCTGCGACTAATACAAGAAAAAGTCCACAAGCTTGCCCCGCAGTGGGAAGGACCGTTCATCATCTCGCAGGTCATAGGAGGAGGAGCATACAGGCTGAAGAACCCGAAGACCGACGAAGATGTGGGAAATCCGTGGAACATGGCAAACATGCGCATGTTCTATCCATAAAGACTACCAGTAGGCACTTTCGACCAGCAAAGCAGTATCGGCAGCAGCACCGATTGGCAATCTATGTAAAAACTCAAAGAAATAAACGTAGTGTCGCCCAAATAATATTTAAAGCACTCGGGGGCTCGAGCGTAGACTCCCCCCGAGAGACGCTATTTCGCTTACACGACGATACTTAAAGCACTCGGGGGCTCGAGCGCAGACTCCCCCCAAGAGACGCTATTTTCATTTACGCAACGATAATTAAAGCACTCGGGGGCTCGAGCGCAGACTCCCCCCGGGAGACACTATTTTCGCCTACGCGACGACAATTAAAGCACTCAGGAGCTCGAGCGCAGACTCCCCCCGAGAGACGCTATTTCCCTTACGCGACAACACCTAAAGCACTCGAGGGCTCAAGCACAGACTCCCCCCCCCAAGATACGCTATTTCATTTACACGACGACACCTACAACACTCGGGGGCTCGATGCAAAAACTTCCCCCGAGAGGCATAACCTCACTCAAAATTTTCCGCATCAACAAAATCTATTTCCCAAGGATAAAGATAAAGCAGACATCGGACAGAGCAATTTTTTTTTAGTCTTCACCCGATCACAAGTGATCACCTAAATACTCCGGAACTACTCCCATCGGGAGCGCTGCCGCGCACCCGATGAAAATTTGGAACAACGGTGCAGCCGTAAGAAGGGCCAACATGAATGAATAAAGCTCAAAGTCTACGTCCGACTCTACAAGTCAAACGTCCCCTCGGGGGCTACTCCCATTGGGAGCGTTGTCCCGCACCCGATAGTACTGCAAAGGCCTCAAAGGAAGTTTTCATTGCAAAGGACTCGAAGGCAGTTTCCATTACAAAGGACTCGAGGGCAGTCTCCATTACAAAGGACACAATGGCAGTCTCCATTACAAAGGACTCGAAGACAATTTTCGTTACAAAGGCCTCGAAGGTAGTTTCCTTTACAAAAGTCCTCAAAGGTAGTTTCCCTTACAAAGGACCCGAAGGCAGCTCAAATTACATATCAGAGTGATTCAAAGCTCAGTACCAAAAGACAAAGAGCTCTACTACACATCAGAGGACCACAAGACCAAACAAGACCAAACAAGACCAAACAAGACCAAGGAATTATGACTTCTACATGTGTGCACATGCTGAGATAATTGGCACTTTGGTCCTCGTCTTGACGGGCATCATCATAGACAAAGTAAAAAACCTAAGCCTGTGAAGAGCAACTCGCCACCTTCCTAAGCCCGGTGACCTTGCCTACCGGCGCACCCGCTTGGTTGATGGCTTGACGTCCGAACTCTCCCTCGAACTAGAAGAGCAAGCACCACCAGTCGAAGAGTCGGCAGATGAAGAAGTTGAAGCCGAAGCACCATTTGACTCTCCAGAACCAGTGATGCTTGAATCCTCCCAGTACGGGTCCAGAAAATTGCCACCGGCATTAATAAACGCACGGACGATGAGAGTATCTTCACCATCAAAATAACATCAAAGGCTATCCCCATCACGCAAATTAAGCCGTCGAGAAAAGGACCTCCAGCCAGATCCAAGAAAAATCAGGAACGAACTATCAACCTCCAGCTCCACCCATGAGGGAGATCGAGCACACCCTTGAAGCCGGAGCCTCAGACCCCTGAAATTGAGCTCAAAAATAATGGAGGCAAATGAAAATGGAAGAGGGATCCGAGTAGCGGTCCGCCTAAGAACACGCAGAAGAAATTCGTTGCGCCAAACACCCTCCTCCACGTAAGAAGAGGGAGGCGCTGTCGTAGCTCCACAAGCCCACCACGCGAAGAGCGAGGTGTGCGGCCACCACGGCCACGTCGGCCACGACCTCGGCCAACCACGCCGCCACCATCCTTGGGCGCCATATCATGAAGAAGGAGAAGAAGGAGATGGGAAGAACAGATGCCGAGCCCAGGAAAACAACAACAGGTATTTATAGCACAACCCAGGGGCAAGAAAGGAAAACACGCAGAAATCCAAACGGCGTCATCATTAATTAAAGACCAAACGCGCTTGGCGCTAAGAATTCCAAGACTAGATGCCTTCACATCAAGCACAATTCAATAAAGGACACATCAAATCTTTCATGTTTCCCATGCACACCTCAGAAATCCAACGGGCAGCAGAAGAGGAGGACGGCAGCGCAATGCCCAAGGTGTCATTATGGTTGTCCAGAAGACGTGACGGTTCGGAGACCAAGCCTTGTCATCACAATGGTCATCTAAAGGATTAATATGATGCTTATCCTCGCGACAGCTCAAGAAGGATGATTTCAAGATAAAAAAAATTGGTAAAAATCAAGCCCGGTATAGATTCCCTGTCTCTTTGTGCCAAAAAAATTGACCTTATTTCAAAAAAATTACTCCCATCGGGAGCACCTTGCCTTCGCTAAAACAGAGCAAGGTCTAAACTTTGAGGTCACGGGTGGCTATTCCCCCTATCAAGAACAAATACATCCACAGAATTCGGTTGCTCCCTCACCCAGAAGGCAACAACGTGATCGAGTGGTCACTCGCACTATCAAAAAACGATACATCTACAGAGTACGGGTGCTCCCTCACCCAAAAGATAACGAAGCATTCGAGTGGACTCACAAGACTCGGCTAATACTCAGGAGGACAATATGCCCACGCACTTGACGACTATCCGAGAGGGTGCACCTCTTATCAACTCCTCGCCTGAGCTCGCAAAGGCTCCACGGGTGACTACTAATAGTCCACTTGATCTGTTTAATCCAAGTGGGTGCATCTCTAATTAGGCTTCGCGCCTCTATAAAAAATGATGCATGGGCGGCGACACGCTGCACCCCAGATGTCGCGCAAGCTTAGCGCGTAGGTAAGACCCCGCTGCGCAGTCGTCCGGGCCAGGACTTGCCATAGTGCGACTTCACTCCCGATGTTTTCCATGCGCTTGCATGAAGAAAGATGAGCCGATAACGTACGCATTAAGGCTGTTTGCTGAGACCGGCGGCATTGATCCTGTAAGTCCTGTAGCGGCATGAACTTTTCTAGACACCAGCCGTTTCCAAGTTCGTGTCGAGGGAAGCGAGCTTGATTGGGCTACTGAGGTATTTTGCACTAGCGCAATTCACCAAGGCTCGATCAGTCGACTCCCTTGGGCCCTTTCAGCTTATCATCCCTCGAATAAACATTTTATGGCTAACAACCAACGACTCGCAGTCGCGTTGCGCATGTGAAAGCAAGTGATGAAGGATTCGAGTCCCTGCGCGACTCTTCGAGTCCCCCAGGCACTCGGGGACTACTGACGAGGGGGTGACCCCACGACTCCTACGTGTGAGGATACCTGGTGCGTATGAAGACAGAAGGCCCGTCGGAAGCCTCGACGGACCCACGACTGGCCCACTCAAGGCATCGACGTAGGAGTCCGCGACCAACATGGAAGGCAAGACTTGGCGTGCAAGGAAAAGCTAGATTAGGCAATCGTCCTTGTAATTTGAGACGGACTCCCCGAGACCCAACCTAGTATATAAAGGCTGGGAGGGGTGACGGCTCAAGACATCTAATCTCCAATCACCACCTCCGGCCTTGAGAGAACTCTCCTAGACCGCTACTGTAATCACCCCCCCCTCCCGCATAATACAATCGAGCAGGAAGTACTTTCTCCTGTTAGCCGACGAGTATCGCCAACATGTTCCTCTCTATGATCTAACCCAGGGTCCCTGACCATGGGATTTTCCGAGGTCAATCTTCGTCAGCAGGCGGAGGGATCAAGCTGCCGTCTCCTCCGCCGCATCCTCCACCTCCCAGAAGGCTCGACGGATCATCGACAGGCGAAGGGATTTGGCTGCCGTCGATGTTGTCCGCTATGTCTCTGCCCCGTCCTCCACCTCCCACAGGGCTTGACGGCTTGTCGACGGGCTGAGGGACGATTTGGCTGCAGTCGTCCGCTATGCCTCCGCAACATCCTCCACCTCCCACGAGGCTCGACGGCTCATCGACGGGCGGAGTAATCGAGCTACCTTTCTCCGCTTGGCCCCCGCCGCATCCTCCACCGATCGCAAGGACCGACGGCTTGACGAAGGGCGGAGGGGTCAAAATGACGTCGTCGGTTTTGCCTCCACCGCATCCTCCACCTCCCCCTTCTCACGACATGGATGTAGTCTTTAGAGGACTAGGAAATACGACAGGAATCTATGTCCGGAGGACGAACGGGAGATGTGGTGAAGGTGCAGGACGGGGTTGGTAGTGGGGCGTGTATGGGGTGGAGGATATTTTCCTGGACAGGAACCGTAAAAGGCCACACCGAATGTTCATATGTATAGGGTGGGCGGGCTGCGGGGTAGTGTTGATATTCTCTCCGCGATGGTTACCTCAAGTGGAAGGTGAGATGTAGTGTAGCGGCAAATTTCCCTTGGTGAAGGTACCAAGGTTTGTCTCCAGTAGGACTCCGGAGATGATAAGTAGGTCTCAATGGCGCAACTGACGTGGACCTGCACACAACACAAATAACTTTGCTTCCAAACGAGTACAGAGAGGTTGTCAATATCTCCGGTCTTGTTGTTCACAAAGGATCAAACGCAACAAATAATGATAATGGTGATAGCAACTGGAAAGTAAAAGTAGGAAAATAAAAGAGCGTGTAAACAGTGATGAGAATATGGACCGGGTTCCCGTGATGTTCACTAGTGATGTCTCTCTCCCAAAAGACGATAAAACATCTATGCGAGGTAAAATAATTACAACCGGGAAATTGACAGGATTAAAAACGCACCGCAATGCTAACTATGCTACAAAGAAAGGACGAGGCTCAAAAGCATGGGCGGTACGCAAAAATAAGTAGACCGAAATCCAACTGCATGTACTACTAATCATCCACCTTGAGATATCTATCCAGAACATCTCGCTGGTATTAAGTTGCGAGCCCCACTCAAAGTGTAAACCCAAAGCAATAGACAACTGCATTAAAAAGCACTTTGCGTAAAGTCAACAATCCTTGCAACCGCGGTTACAAGCACTGTTGTTTTCCCCCTTGTGGCAACAACAAATCCCCTAGACTCATTTTTCTGTCACTCAAGCGTGTCATCGGGGGGCATGAACCCACAATCGAGCATAACGTTCCCTCTTGGTGTCACCACCAACTACTTGGACAAAGAAATAAACAACAACGGAGAACATGCAAGAACTACTTAGGAACAAAAATATAAGAGATAAGAAGCAAATATATTACTCAATCACAATCTGAACATAATCTCATAATTCATCAGATCCCAGCAAACTCAGCATAGCAACAAAATTTTTTTACATATGTGCCTCGATCATGTAGGGCAGCTCAAGAGGTCTAAACCATGAAGAACAAAGAGGGGAGGAGAACATCACATAGCTACTGATCACGGACCCATGGTCCAAGAAAAACTACTCATGGCTCATCCGAGAAGCGTCCATGGTGGAGGGGAAATTCCCGGAGGTCAATCCTCCCTCCGGCAGGGTGCCGGGAAGAGGCCTGCCGGTGCTCCCGATCTTGGAAGCGCGGAGGCGGCGGAACAAAGGCCAGATCGCGAAAAAGGGTTATGTCTTCGGGATTTTTGCGACACGGAGAATAAATAGGCGAAGGGGGCAGCCAGGGGGGCCACCAGGGGTCCAGGCGCCCCCCGGCGCGGCCAGACCCTAGGCCGCGCCAGGTGGCCGCCTGGGTCCCTGGTGGTGGCCCTCTGGCCCCACCCAGGTGATTCCGAAAGGTTCCTTCACGCTGATTTTTTATCTGATTTTTCCCGAATTTATGGAGCACTTTTAATATGGGGGAAACCTGAAATAGAAAAGCTACAGAAAACAGGATCTGGCACTGTGGTGCACTGAGTTAATAAGTTAGTCCAAATTTGATCAAAAGTGTATCTAGATCATAGCAATATCACACAAAAAAATGCATCGAGCAAGCAGAAATTATAGATACGTTTGGGACGTATCAACATACCCAAGCTTAATTCCTACTCGTCCTCGAGTAGGTAAATGATAACAAACATAATTTCTGTGGTGACATGCTAGCAACCATATAAGAACTTTGAAAGTAAAGCAATCAAAGTATGTGATTCAATTCTAGTCATAACATGCAAGAGTCTATATTAGCATTGAAACATGCAACGAAAGAACATTATGTGCAAGAGCTCTCGCTGTCCGTGACTCTAATGTCTCAAAATGGTGTTTGCGTGCAAGAAAGGAGATATGTGAATACGAGAAAAAAGTATTTTTGTTGAGAACTCAATCTACTAAAGTTTCACACTTGGTCTTCTTTGGAATCTTATCTTGACTCGTCCCCAGACCACTAGCCAGGTACAAGTCAATTTTATAAAATCATTTTTGATATTTTGAGCACTCATGCAATGGATGAGTGTAAGCACGAGAGTTGACACTTAGGATGGCCAAGAGAGAAATATGGTGGAGGAGGAAGAGAAAAAAGGTGAGAAGGGCTCACATCAATGAGGACAATCATAGGCAAGAGAAGGTCAAATGATAGATATGATGTGAGGAGTAGGGATTGCCATGCAATGGATGCACATATGAGCTAAGAAAAGCTCTCCAATGGAACTAGTGGGGGTTTAAAATAAAAATAAAACTAGTGAGGGTGCATCTAACATGCTCACTCATGTAGACCTAGAGCTCGTTTGAGGAGGCTCATACTTGGAATATGCAAGCCAAGTTCTATAGTGTGAAGGTCCCCACATAGCTATATGCATAAATGATCATCTCTATGGACTACAAGGATAAGATGGAGTACTAAGGAGTGTGAAATACTCCTGGTCTTGAAGACAATTAAATCTTTGCAAATATATTTTTAAATGCAACGGAGAAATGTCACATAAGGGTTTTCTTGTAAACAGCAATTATTAACAGAACAACATGGCATGAAACCTATGCCAAAATGAAGAGGAGCTCAATACAAAACCAATGCAAAAAAAGTTTCAACTCATTTGGTCTTATAGAATAAAAGTTATTCAAGGTCAAAGTCTGGTCAAAATATGGATTTAAAATTGATTTAAATCAATTTCTGGAAAATGCCAGGGGGTGACGTAGATGACGTATTTGAATAATACACATTCACTTGAAAACGGTTCGGGAGTGGCTTGGGTGGCTGACAATGGGGCCCACTAGTGGGAAATAGAGAGAGGGGAGCTGGGCTCACCAGCGGCGAGGACTCCGGCGAGAGGGCACGACAGTGGGCGGGATGTGCTCAGCTGGATCGGGAGGTCCACGGCACACCTTCCCGTACCCATGGCACCTCGAAATGAGGCCGGACGACGAGGGGAGGGTCGTTGCGGCGGCGCAAGGGCACGGTGGCCGTTAGGGCTCGTCGGCGCGGCCGATTCCGGCAGCCATTCGGATCCGGACGGGTTATGGAAGATGCAGGAGGGAAACGGGAGTCGGATGGGGGTGCTGGCTCGGCTAGGGGGGTAAAGGAGCAAGGGGGAGGTCGCTGCAACCCGGCGGCTGAGCTGCTCGTCGGAGTTGGGGGAGACAAGCTCCCGCGGCTGGGTTTCTTGTGCCAGCCTGCAATTGGAGGGAGGAGGAGTCTGCTGGTGGTGAGAACAGGCCGGGGACGCCTCCTGTTATAGGGGGGAGGATTCCGAGCCGGGCGGGGACAAGAGGTCATAAATATGGCGATGCGATGAGGTGGCGGGGTTCCGACGGGTTCCAGGGGGTTCTAGGGGTCTCGAGGGAGGTCATGGGTGAGCAGGGGAGCACGCGGGCAGGGGGAGCACCCATGGCGACAGGGACATGTCAGGACATTGTGCTCGTCGCGTTCTGGCGTGGCGGCAAGCTACCGGCAGGATTCCGGCAGTGATAAGGGCGAGGGAGGGGACACACGTGCTAGGCAAAGCCTTGCGCCGTGGCTGGACACGAGGAAGAGGGGAAGGGGCGCCTGCAGGACGATGTGGACGCGTCGGGTGGCCTCGGCCTGGCCAGAGCGTGCCAGTGGCACGCCATGGGCGTGGCCACCACGGCACTGGTGCACATGGGAGTTTCCTTTGTGGCCAAGCTTCTCCAGAAGCTTCTCCTCTCATCCCTGAGCACTGTGGTGCAACTGGCTGGTCGAGGGGGGCTGGGGAGTGGTCTTTGCTTCACTGCGAAGTTTGTAGCAGCAATCTTGGAGAGGAAGCAGTGGTCAAAGGATGAACAGGGGGAGGGTGGGAAGTTGTCACATGGCTTGGTGCTTGGAAGGACTAGCATACTGTGGAGTTTCAGCCCAAATTTCAAAAGAAATAATGTACTTCCTTTGCAAGTGCCAAAATGGACCAGAAACTTGAGTTGAAGCTAGCATCTCCAAGGTTTGATGAAATTGGCTGGAATTTGGTGTAGGGTAGTCATTTGGGGGTGTGCATATGTGTGCAAAATTTCAAGGCTAGGGGAAGCTTCTAGCTAGTACTTTCTTCACAAGGTACTTGGCTGGCCAGAAACTTGATCTTGCTGATCCCCTCACATGGGTGGTTGGCTTTGGCTCAAACTTTGTTTGGTGGAGTCATTTGGGTGTGGGCTCATGTGCAAAAAGTTTCAGATTAAATGGGTTCCACTATCATGCACTTGCTTCACAATGCCCCCTTGCTGCATACCAACTTTGGGAATTTTGGTATGGAGTTTGGCTTGTCCCCTAAGGCTGAAATTTGGCATAGGCTCTTTATATGATCACAAGAGTATGCACAATTTTTTTTACCAGCAATTGATAAGGATGAATAGCACTTCCTTCACAAAATGCTATTCTTCCCCCACAGAAAAATGCATTTTTCTAGAGGAAAAATCACCTTGGGCCATGCAATTTTTTTGGAGATTTTGGCTAGAAATTGCATCAAGGATAGGTGGGAATTATTTGGGAATTTATGGAGCAATATAAATAAGAGTTGCTTCACAATCCTCACATAAAGGGGAATATTCCTTTTATTGGAAAAGGAATACATGGCTTGAATAAAAATGTGGTTGGGATGGGATGGATCAAGGGATGATCATGGGAAAGGGCTAGAGAATATGCTCAAGTTTCAAGTCCAAAGAGTTTCAAGTCCAAAGAGTTTCTCAAAATCAAATCCAATAGCAAATCTTGGAATAAATCAGAATTTTTTTTGGAAAAAGAAAGTTCCAAATTCCAGGGTGTCACAAACCTACCCCCCTTAGAAAAATCTCGTCCTCGAGATTTGGTTTCTCAGGGAACCATTAAAAACATATCGTCTTGCAGAAACATATTGCTTCTTGAGTTTCCTTTTTACCTCATAATGTTCCCTCGGTAGCATCCAAGAAGTTTTGGCTCAAGGTGGTTTACTTCACCCAATCCATATGTCTGACATGTGTGTTTCCTTTATATACCCGATCCTTTCCTGCTGACTTCCATCCTCATGTCGGTTGACTTGTATGATAGCGAGGTATCTGGCGATGGGTTGAATGTTGACGAGACTCGTACTATCCTCGGGTTATCTCGAGCCTTATCTGCGGAATCTTTTGTATCTTTGTATCGGCCTCTTTGAGAATAGACTTTAGCTTTCATGGGTAGCTGGTGAATTCAGAATTCTCAGCATTGTGATAACCACATGTGCGGAGCTCTGACTGTCTGCACATGGTGTTTCATCACTATGCTTTTGGCTTGTGCATTGAGCATTAGTTCTGACCGGCGGGTTACAACCCTGGACTTTTACTCATGCTGAGAGTTACTTGGAAGGTTGTCATATACGTGTGTGGCGGTAGGCCATGTTATGCTTCAACACGGTCCTTGCAGTCCAAAGTGCTGGGCTGGGTAGGGCATCTTTAGCGGAGCAGTCTTGAGGGTTTCGGCAATTACTGACAATTTGAAACAGGTGTAACTGCACGGGCTGACTAGCTGGGTACTCGATCTTTTTCCATATGAAAAGAGATTCCTTAGGTTCAGGTGTCCATGGTGATTCATATGGAAACATGGTTTCAACTGATCGGGGTGAATTTGCCCATGGAGGCCATGTAATTTCCCCTTTTTCCTTACATGTCGTCTCGCAAGAGTTGCATAGTTTCGGCAGCCTATGGATGTAGTGCTAACTCTTGTCGCATATACCATAGCAGGGTTCCACATACGCCATGTCTGTCTGCCTTGGTTCTTTCTTACGCGACAATCACCTTTTTGGGTACTTCCCGTGTACTGCCTTTCTTTTTGTCGGGGTCCTTTCTCTGTGCTAGCTGGGCTGCCTTTATTCTTTCTCCTTTGGCTATCCACAATTGATCTTGGTTGCAATAAATTGGGCCTCAAGGTCACACTCCTTTGGATCCTTGTCGGACGTGACGAGCTGAATCCCATGGCTGTGGTCGAGACCCAAGTCTTCCTCGTTTCCTTTCCTCAGGGTGTTCCTTCATGACTTGTTAGTATTTATACCTAGCTGATATATGGATTTTCTTCTTCTGCCTTCTTTCCTCGCAGAAGTTGTGGTCCCTATCGCTTCCCATGTGTATAAGTCACTTGATTATGAGCATGGTTGTATCCATACGGGAGTAGCTCATATAACTTGGGAAGTATGCCCATAACATGTGTAGATCCATGTAACTGACTTTGTTGGAATTTGCCTTGCTTTTGAATAGTCAGGTTTCTGACAACACTGTCACTGGCACGATGGCGTATCGGCGAAGACTCGGTAGCTTCCACATGAAGCTTGGCTGGGGTAGCGTGCTGAAGAAGGCTGGGGTACCGTGTCTCGGAAGCTTTTCCCTGGTGGCGTAGCGAGGAAGGTTGGGTGTCGTATGTGGGAAGCTTCTTCGATGCCTTACAGAAGAAGACTGGGTGTCTTGCCTCGGAAGTTTCCCCTTTGTACTGTGGATGTACCGGTTCCTTGTACCGGATGTTTTTGCGGAAATTTACTGTAGATAGTCGGATAGCTTGTGCTGGAATCCATCCCTGTGGCGTACTTAGCACGGTTGGAGTGCCTTGCACCGTAAGCTTCTCTCGGTGGCTTGTGGTAGAAGGTTGGATGTCTTGGCTGAGAAGCTAAGCCGATAGCGTACCGGGGAAGGTGGATGCACTGTGCATGTCGGCTGTTCCCGATACCTTACCAAGGAAGGCTGAGGTTCCTTGTGTCTGAAGCTTTCCCCCAATAGCGTGTGGACAAAATGAATATTGTGCACGGGAATTTGCTGTCTTATTGGCTGATGTCTTATTAAAGGCGATCATGGTTCCAATCATTTCTTTGCTGGGTATTAATTTCATGGCACGTTCTGACTTTCTTCCAAAGTATCCATAATCCACAACTTTGTGTGTAACAAGAGTGCAACATATAGGTGTCATACCTTGGATGCAGATGTCCACGAGTCACAACTGATCTTTTCCCTTGATTGGCTTTCCGTGACGGTGATGGTTGATGCCGGTTTGATCCATCTGGTTCATCCTGGTGGAATTCATACTTGAGCCCGACACTCTCAACATAATCAGGTGTGAATCCTTCTTGACTTGCTGATCTTCACACTTCTTTGCGGTCTTTCACTGATTCTTTGCGGTATGCGGTGGGTTGATGAGCAACTTTCCCTTGGGGGAAGAGTAAAGCGACACCAAAGAACCAAATGAAATACCAACGGAGAAATCCAACGGAGCGAAGATTAATAGCAATCGATAGAAAGTTCATCACTTCAAAAAGTTGTAGTGGTAGTCGATGACCGTCGGAGTCCCTTGCATAAAACCGAAAAATAACCCAGTAGCCACCAGAACAGTTTTTTTTACAACTCTGATCTGGGACGTTTACTGTAATAACTCAAGAAATGTTCAAGACGGCCGACCAAGAATCAGCTCAGAGCATGAGACAACGTTGATAAAAATATTGCAGAGGTCCCCTAAGACGGCCGAGAAAACAGCTCAGAACATAGGGTCGCCACTGCAAAGAGGAACTCAACAACTACCCGAGACGGCCGAAAATAAGCTCAGAACACGGGTCGGCTGTTGAAAAGAGAAATATAAAATAGGCATCCACCCCGGATGGCCGAAAATGAATCAGCTCATAACCAGGCGTGGTGCCATTATCCAAAAGAAAGCGAGCAAGGGTTCGTCCGAGTCACACACTACCTGCAAAACCATCCTCATTAAATATCGAAGAACCAAATAAGTGATCGACGAAACAAAGCAAAAATCAACGGCACTGAAAGTGTATCGAGATCACACGCAAATAGAGCATATCTTATTACTACGCACATCAACATGCAATAAGCAACATGCAAGACTACTATTTCTCATGCAACATGAACTACGCGCAACTTAGGCGCTGCGGTCCATCGACGGGTCGCCGGATGCAGAGGGAACTGGCGGAGGATTTGCCGAAGCCAAAGCTACAGCAAGATCTCTTCTCGCATGCCTTGCATCGCGGACTAGCTCGATGATGAGGGCGTACTCGACGATCATGTAGCGGGACATGCCTACTGCCGCTGTGTCAGCTTCCGCAAGGGGACGAGGAAACGTCACTCGTTGCGGAGTGCCGGACAGATGGGATAGAAGTGGAAGGCACGGTTCTGAGGCATCACGGCTTCCTGGTGGTGAAGACCTGTGATGCCTGCCAGAGCAGCGAGTTGGACGGCACGGTCTGGGGTAGAGTCGGGTGCATCCTGAAAGTTGTAGGTACGCATGCCAATGGGTAGGTGAACTGTCATAACTACATTAGCGCGATACTCAAGTATCTTCCCTCCGAGCGGTGTAGAAGAAACTTCGTACATCGACATTCCTCTATTTGGGTAGAGGCAATGCCAAACGTCGGCAGCGTAATAATAGTTAGCAACGGAACAAAGGTGACGGTGATGAACTCCATTCTATAGGGGCACTGACTGGGACACCTCGTAGCTCGCAAACTCCGGGAACGTCGTCCTACACAATCACGGCATTGCCTGCAAGTCTGGCATTACACGCCAGGTCAGTACATTGAATGTACTTGCAAGCTCACAACAACCAGAACACCAAGGCAAAACAATAGCATGGCATTAACAGTTCAAGCAAAGCTACCATGATGCATCTAGCATATTATCAAGGTTATAACTAATGCATGGACAACCATCATTTAAGGTCACATGGAACCCGTATGATCATCGCATGATCATACGACTAGGGTATGATGCAAACTAGTATAACATGGCAATATCATGATCATAGCAATTCAACGCATATCGGAAAAGATCATCATTTTATCAGAAATGCTACGGCAGTTTGCAAAACCACGTCAAAGAGTTACAATGGTGCAAAGGGGGTTGTGGCTTGCCTTTCACCAAGGGAGTGTGAAATGCTCCTGGTCTTGAAGACAATTAAATCCCTGCATATTTTTTTAATGCACGGAGAAATGTCAGATAAGGGTTTTCTTGTAAATAGTAATGATTGACAGAACAACATGGCATGAAACCTATGCCAAAATGAAGAGGAGCTCAATACAAAACCAATGCAAAAAAGTTTCAACTCATTTGGACTTATAGAATAAAAGTTATTCAAGGTCAAAGTCTAGTCAAAATATTGATTTAAATCAATTTCTGGAAAATGCCAGGGGGTGACGTCCATGGCGTATTTGAAGAATAAGCCTTCACTTGAAAACGGTTAGGGAGTGGCTTGGGTGGCTGACAGTGGGGCCCACTAGAGGGAAACAAAGAGAGAGAGGGGAACTGGGCTCACCGCTGGCGAGGACTCCGGTGAGAGGGCACGACGGCGGGCGGGGTGTGCTCAGCTTGATCGGGAGGTCCATGGCGCACCTTCCCATACCCGTGGTGCCTTGACTGGTGGCCAGACGACGAGGGGAGGGGAGTCGCGGCGGTGCAAGGGCACGGTGTCCATCGGGGCTCGTCGGCGCGGCCGATTCCGGCAGTCGTTCGGATTAGGATGGGTTGTGGAAGATGCAAGAGGGCAAGGGAAATTGGATGGGGGTGTTGACTCGGCTAGGGGGGAAAAGGATCGAGGGGGAGGTCGCTGCACACCGGCGGCTGATCTACTCGCCGGAGTTGGGGAAGACAAACTCCCGCGGCTCGGTTTCTTGTGCCAGCCTACGATTGGAGGGAGGAGGAGGCTCCTGGTGGTGAGAACGGGCGGGGGAGGCCTCGTTTTATAGGGGGGAGGATTCCGAGCCGGGCGGAGAAAAGAGGTCGCGGCCATGGCGATGCGGTGAGGTGGCGGGGTGCCGGCGGACTCCAGGGGGTTCTAGGGGTCTTGAGGGAGGTCACAGGTGAGCAGGGGAGCACGCGGGCAGGGGGAGCAGCCATGGCGACAGGGACAGGTCTGGGCACTGTGTTCGTCGTGCTCCGGCGTGGCGGCGAGCTACCGGCGGGATTCCGGCGGAGATAAGGGCGAGGGAGGGGACACGCATGCTAGGCAAAGCCTTGCGGAACGGCTAGACATGGGGAAGAGGACAAGGGCGGCCTGCAGGGCGATGTGGACGTGTCAGGCGGCCTCGAGGCGTGTCCAGAGCGCGCCAGTGGCACGCCATGGGTGTGGCCACCACGCCACTGGTGCACATGGTTTGTTTTTCGTGGCCAAGCTTGTCCAGAAGCTTCTCCTCTCATCCCCGAGCACTGTGGTGCAATTGCATGGTCAAGGGGAGCTGGGGTGTGGTCTTTGCTTCACTGCAAAGTTTGTAGTAGCAATCTTGGAGAGGAAGCTGTGGTCAAAGGATGAATATGGGGAGGGTGGGAGGTTGTCACATGGATTTGTGCTTGGAAGGACTAGCATACTGTGGAGTTTCAGCCCAAACTGCAAAAGAAATAATGTACTTCCTTTGCAAGTGCCAAAATGGACCAGAAACTTGTGTTGGAGCTAGTATCTCCAAGGTTTGATGAAATTGGCTGGAATTTGGTGTAGGGTAGTCATTTGTGGGTGTGCATATGTGTGCAAAATTTCAAGACTAGGGGAAGCTTCTAGCTAGTACTTGCTTCAAAAGGTACTTGGCTGGCCAGAAACTTGATCTTGGTGATCCCCTCACATGGGTGGTTGGCTTTGGCTCAAACTTGGTTTGGTGGAGTAATTTGGGTGTGGGCTCATGAGCAAAAAGTTTCAGATCAAATGGGTTCCACTATCATGCACTTGCTTCACAATGCCCCCTTGATGCATACCAACTTTGGTAAGTTTGGTATGGAGTTTGGCTTGTCCCCTAAGGCTGAAACTTGGCATAGGCTCTTGATACGATCACAAGAGTATGCACAAAAAGTTTGACCGGCAATGGATAAGGATGAATAGCACTTCCTTCACAAAGTGCTATTCTGCCCCCATAGACAAATGAATTTTTCTAGAGGAAAAATCCACTTGGGCCATGCAATGTTGTTGGAGATTTTTGCTAGAAATTGCATCACGGATAGGTGGGAATTATTTGGGGAGTTATGGAGCAATATAAATAGGGGTTGCTTCATAATCCTCACATAAAGGGGAATGTTCCTTTTATTGGAAAAGGAATACATGGCTTGAATAAAAACCTGGCTGGGATGGGATGGATCAAGGGATGATCATTGGAAAGGGCTAGAGAATCATGGGCTACTTGAGCAATGAAAGAGAATATGCTCAAGTTTCAAGTCCAAGGAGTTTCTCAAAATTAAATCCAATAGCAAATCTTGAAATAAATCATAAAACTTTTTGGAAAAAAGGAAAGTTCCAAAATCCACGGTGTCACACTCCATAAGTTCCTTTTGGACCTGTTGGAAGCGGGATGGTAGGACAAAGATGTTGTGCAAGTTCTTATTGCAAGCACGTACAACTACCTTTTGGATACACGCCTAATGTTTGATATATGTCTATATGATCATTACTTTTATGTGTGCCTTTCCCCATATTAGATTTATTAGGTGTTATATATCATCCATGCAGCACCCAATTATCCATCCCAGTGCCTATGGTGTTTTAATCCTTCTTGTCACAAATTGCTTTACTTTTCTATCTTTACTTTTGTTGCTTTGCCATGACTATTTCCGTTGCCACAATCACTATCATCACACTGTTGCTACTAATAAATTGTTGCCAATCAAGTATCTTTCAGGTGCGGTTGAACTGAAAACTCCACTATTGAACCTTATAAATATCCTTTGGCTCACCATGTGTTGAATCTATAAATTGAGTTATTCTTACCCACGAAGACTATTGCAATCCCATACACATGTGGGCCATCTGAGCCTCCTTGGAATTTGACTGTTTTCAGATAATCGTCGAGCCATCCCTCTGGTTCTTTGAGTCCATCATATTTGGGGTTTGCTAAAGTAAGATTGAATCCTTGGGGCTTCCGGGCCTCGTGGACTTCTCGTGTAAAGCAGAGTGCTCCACAGGGGCCAGAGTCTCGGTCTGATTCTGAATCTTCTGAGTGGTCGCCTCTGGCTGCACACCTGTTGCTTCCTCGGTTTACCTTGGTCTGCATGTTGTCGTCACGGGCGTCACGTCCTTGGTCATGGTGGCGGTCGTCACGTTGCGGTTGCATTGATTGTCTTCGTCGTCGGAAGGTGAACTTGCCCCCCCTAGGTGATGATCTGCGGGTCTTTCGACTCGCGGATGCCTTCTTGGATGCTGACATGGTGAGTTCTTCACTCATGAGCTTGAGTGCACTCATCGTTTTACGGTGTGCTTCTGTCTGCTCGTTGGTCTGAGTGCACTGGAGGTAAGTGAGTAGCGCTTCAGCTGGGGTGGCGGGTACATCTACTCTGCAGTCGTCTCTTTCTAGTTTTAAAGTGCCGTTCAGGTTGCAGGTGATTGTGCCCCTATCGGTTTGATGCATGTCATTTAATCTTGATCTTTGCAGATAAGAGGCTTTAAAGCCAAAGGATTCTTCGGAGAGTGCTTGACGTCGAGCACTTGGTTTGTCTATGATTCGTCGGTGTTCCTTGAGCTCGTGTCGCAATCTACGATTTTCTTCAGCGATATCAGTTGACATATTGTAGTAGGCCATGAGTTCGTCCCATGGGGCATCAGGTGGTAGGGTCTTGCCATTGATGAATGTTGTCTGTACTTTGTCCATTGCTTCTTTCAACATGAAGATTTTCTCCTTGGAGGGTTCCTGGCGGCGGGTGCCGCCGATGTTGCAGCTGCTGATATGTCCCAAACATATCTATAATTTCTGCTTGTTCCATGCTTATATTGGTGATATTGCTATGTGTTTTGCTACACCTTCATACCTTTTACACATATCTGGACTAACCTACTAACTCAGTGCCCCAGTGCCAATTTCTATCTGTTGTTGTCCATGCATTGCAGGGAAATGTCAAATATTAAATTGCTCGGAAAAATCCACAAAAATCATATAAAAATTAGCAGTCCGGAAGAATCCGAAAGGCCAAAGGGGGAAGAGGGCACCCACCCCCTGGCCAGGCGGCCTCCTGGCGCGGCCAGGGGTGGGGCCACGCCACCTGGCCGCCTGGTCAGGTGGGGACCCCCCCTGGTGCCCTCCTTTCGCCTATATATCACCCATGATCCGAAAACCCTCGGGAGGAGTCCCATTACACGATTTTCACCACTGTTCCACCGCCGCCACAATTCCGATCTCGGGATCGCCTGAAGAACCTAACCCAGCACCCTGCCGGAGGGAGGATTCACCTCCGAATGCCTCTCCATCACCATGATCGCCTCCCGGATGTGTCGTGAGTAGTCCCCCTTGGACCATGGGTCCATGATCATTAGCTAGATGATGTCTTCTCTCCAACCTTGTACCTCAATTCTTAGACCTTGTGAGCTGCCCTACATGATCAAGGCACTTTTGTATAAGCTTTTGTGTTGTTATGTTGTGTTTGCTGAGATCCGATGGATTATGAGATTGTGTTTAGATTGTGATGAGTAATATATTTGGTTTACCTTTTATGTTTTAGTTCTTGAGTATTCTTGCATGTTCTCTGTTGCTTTTTATTGCTTTGGCCAAGTAGTAGATAGTAACTCCAAGAGGGAGAATTATGCATGATTGTGGGTTCATGCCCCCCGATGTCTAGCTTGAGTGACAGAAACATGAGACTAGGGGATGTGTTGTTGCAACCAGGGAGAAAACAACGGAGCTTGTAACAGCGGTTGCAAGGATTGCTTACATTACGCATGGAGTGTTAATTCAGTTGTCTGTTGCTTTGAGCTTACAATTTGGTTGGGGTTCGCAGCTTAATACCAGCAAGATATTCTGGATAGATATCTCAAGGTGTATCATTAGTGCGTAGATGTTGATGAATAAATGGTCTACTCGTTTTGGTGTAATGCCCATATGATTGAGCCTCTAGATTTCTTGTAGCATAATTAGCATTGTGGTGTGTTTCTAATTCTATCAATTGCCTAGCTATAATTTGTTCACCCAACATAGTTGGTTATAGTCTTTTGAGAGAGAGACATGACTAGTGAAAGTCATGGGACCCCGGTCCATATTTCCATCATAGTTTACACCACTCCAATTTACTGATTTTATTTCCTTTCCGTTGCAATCACCACTACTATTTCCACCTTTTTGTTTTGATCCTTTGTAAACAACAAGACCGGAGAGATTGACAACCTCTCTGTACTCATTGGGAGCAAAGTTACTTGATGTTGTGTGCAGGTCCAGGTTAAGTGAGTATTTCCTCTATAAAGAAATATAAGAGTGCTTAGATAACTAAAGTAGTGATGTAAACACTCTTATATTACTTTACAGAGGGAGTAATATCTTTCAGATGGCGCATTGCTTACTTCACCACCTTCTTGTTGATCCTTGGAGTCCTCCTGGTTTGATAAACCTTACAGTCCTCATGTAAGGGAAATTTTCTGCTACTACATCCTAACCTTCCATGGGGTAATAAACGAGGAGCACTAACCAGTGCCATCAGGTGCATTTGGGCCGGCGGGTGGTCTGCTGCATCCAGGGTTAGCACTCGCGATATTGCTTCCTCCTAGGTTGGTGGCTTTTGGTGGAGCAATCGCGGGGTTGATTCCTTGTATTTTGATACTGTGTTGGGGTGCGCTCCCGGGAACGTCGAGGATGACGGTTTTCGCGGGTGCTCTCTCGGTTTTGCTGAGAGTGACGGTTGGTGTAGTGGTGGGTGCAGCTTCACTATTTTTACCGATGATGACGGGTGCACTTTGGTTGTTGGGTCGATGGCCTTTCCCTTGTCGACCGAGTTCTTGCTTGGTTCGCCAGGTTCGTCATGTACACCTGGAATGGTGCGATGCGCTGAGGCGGGGTTTTGCTGCTGCCATAGCTTTCCCAGCCGAGAGCTTCGTCGTCGTCGTCATGGTTGCTGATGAAGTTTGTTTTTGCAGCGGGTGGCATGGTCAACGTTGAGCGTCGCCACGTGGGATGGTGCCTTGAAAAGAGGAGATCGGGTGCTAGCCTTGGTCGATGACGGTGTCGTGGTTGATGTCGATCTTGGCCTTGCGTGTGGTGATCGGGCTCGATCCGTGAGACGGAGAGTGCCCCATCGATTGACCTAGATCCTGAAACCTCCGAAATTTAGATATGTGCATGCGTATAGATCTAAGAAGATCAAATGCAGGACCGAAAGATGCACGATGAAGCCGAGGGACCCGAACAGATTGATCTCTGCCCGAGTCGCCGACATGTTGAGTGTTGATGACAGAATCGCCGAGTTGTCGATTGCTGATGATGGAGCCGTCGAGACCGTAGATCCAACCCTCGTCTTTCCCACAGATGACGCCAATTGACGAGGATGGACCTCGGAAAATCCCATGGTTAGGTACCCTGGGTTTATTGAAGGGGAAGGAGTGCGTAGTTGGTGATCTCGTCGGCTAACAGGAACAAGGGAATTACCCAGGTTTGGGGCCCTCTATCAGTAAAACCCATACTCCTGCTCGATTTACTATATGGAAAAGGTGTTACAGCGATGTATTCGGCTAGATTTCTCAAGCTGTGAGGTGTTGCGAGATGTAATTGCGATGTCCCTAGACGACCCCCTCCTAGCCTTTATATACTAGGCTAGGTCTCGAGGAGTCCTTCTAGGTTTAGAGGAGGATTCCTATACTATTTGTCTTGCACGCGATGCTATGGACTCCATGTCGTCTTGAAATCCATGTCTATTCATCCGTCGGTGCCTCGAGTGGGCTCACGAGGCTTCCAGTGGGCCACCAGTCTTGATACGCACAGGGTAGCCTCACGGAGGGGAGTCGTGGAGGTATTCCCTCGTCATTTTCCAAGGCTGATTTGCTTTAGCAGTAGCAGGTAGAATTATTCAGGAAAAGAGCAAGGCATATCCATACCATAATGGCCTCCATGTGGCAATCCTTCCCACCAGGTTGTGGGGGAAGAGGACCAAGGAAGTTATATAAGTGATAGATAGAGCACCGTAGAAGGGATCGGCCATTCCAGATCTCAAAACTTGTAGGTCGCCATTATCATCTCCGCCAGAGCAATCCCAAACATGCAGGAGTATGGTTTTATACCTCCATGCTGGCCTGAACCTAGGTAGCTCTATGTGTTTGGTTGTGTTGTTTGTGTAGTGTGCCTGCAGGTCTCGTTGTCCTCACCATCGTCGTCCTTGAGATCGCGAGCCAAGTCCCTTATGTTCGAACTAGGATTTTGGAAGATCTCCCTTGGACAAATCTCTCCGACAAGGGTGAAGACAATGTACCATTCAATTCATGTCAACATACTTAATGCAATACTCTATTTATTCTAAATACTTAAATATGCATGATGGATAGCAGTCTTTAGTGCAGTATTAGCTATACATGTAGTCAGATAATAGTCTATACGTGTTTGGACGTGATGCTCATATGTCGATTATGCAATGCATGAACCATCATAAATATTAAAATTTGGATCGATACATCACTTAATTTTTTACCACACCTTGCTATCTTAATGAGAGAGATCCACTCGTGAACCCATGGATCCTAGTCCATCTCCTCCATATAAATACAAACACATTGTAAACACATCTAGTTATGTATTTACCTATATGTCACACTTGTTATTAATCATCTTTATAACTAGCAAGGTTAACAGCCTCACTAGTTGTGTTGGGGTCAAGGTAGTGTTATATATGTGTGTGCAGGTATTTGTGATTGTTCTCTTCAATGCCAGGCTCCTGTTGGTTCGATAAATCTTACAAGACACCTACTTTAAGGTAAACTAGGAAAAATGCCCGTGTGTTGCAACGAAAGAATACACATTTATATTTATTTCATAAATATGATTTAAAAATGATAAATTAAAAAAGCAGTATTAAAATGATTCACCTCCCTTTATTTTAAATTATATAGAAGCGTATAAATGCGTGGTAGAGAAAAAAATATCAAGATCAAATTATCTACATTTATCCATTAGAATTTGCGTTATTCATGAAAATACTTTAGTGTTATTTTTTCCTTGTAAATACGGCCAGATTCCCATCATTGTCTCTTGGATGAATGTTATTTATGCATAATCTTTTATTATCATGTATGGGCAAGCGGCGGGTAGCCTCCCCCACTGGTCTTCCCGATTAGGCACACCCTATGCTCATATTCTTTCTGTTTTATTGTTTGGTAAGCATTTGCTTTTCCCATTAGACTCGACCGGTAGGCTTCTTGGTCGTTCCGATTAGGCACCCTCAAGGACTTGATATTTTTCCCGTGAAATTTCAACTTGCATCCATCCATGCTTCCTTTATTGAGCGCATGTCTCTGTTTCTTTGAAATACTTAACGCATGCGCCAGCTTTTGTCTTGATGCCTCGCTTGATGATATGTTACTTGCGGTTGTATTTAAGTTGGTGAAATTTTGTGTATAAAATCGATGTGGGACTAAATATACGATGGCTATTAATACACATGTTTGCTAACTTAATTGGTGGCTGCAAATAGGAGGAGGTGGCCAGTTCGTCGATCCATAGTACAGGCCAATCGTTTTCGTTTATTTTTTATAAGCCCAGACTCCTGGCCCAAAACAAAATTCAAGACCAGTTGATGTACGCATGGGCTGGATGGACCTCAATCGGAAAACCAGGCCCACGCAAGCACGAGAGCTCGAAAGGAAAACCTGATGACGGCCAACACGTGAAAAAACCTACGAAACATTTTTTCCTAAAAATAAACTGGACTGCGGGTTCGTTACAATACAGGTTTCTACAAAATATATAAAACGGACTAAGAAAGCCACCTCCCTTTATTATTAGGTATAGATTTGTTGTTTTCATATACAGCCTTGCACTTTGGGTCCAACAACTATCTAGTTGAGGGGTAGCACGCATTTTTCTACATCGTTGTCGGGGATCCTACAATAAAACATAGTTCGTACATACCTCTATCTTACTACCTTGTTACTTGTATTGTTGTCAGCCCAGTGCAAACCGGGATACCTTGGGCCGTGCTCGGGACCCAGTGCGCGGCCCTCTACATCAAGACTGTGGATCGACCTGCGATCCGGAGACATTACTCCACTCTGACCTTGCGGGGTCCCACCCTTGCGAGGCAGTCTGCTCTTCAGGAAGGGGTTGCAGCCCCGCTGGCATGCCCCTCATGAGGCCCTACCCGCGCGAAGACTACCTTTGAAGGCCGCCCGTTTCCAAACCTCCCGAGGTCATGTTACCCGCACGAGCCCTGCTTCAGGGACTTAGGCACTTGATTACCCTCGCTAGGGGGAGAAGCCATCAGCACTACCTTCACGTCGAAGGTATGCTAGGTTGTGTGGACCACTTTGGTGCAAGGCCCGCAAGCTGGCACCCAGTCTAGGTTGATTCCTACCAAAGTTGTTTTGCTTTAGCAGGGTCTAGGTAGCTTTGGTGAGGATAAGATCAGGGCATGTCCCCTCCATATTTGTCTCCATGTGGCAACCCATCCCGCCAAGGTGTTTTCGGGGATGAGGACCATGGTGACTATATAAAGGGGCAAGCAGGGCATCGTAGAAGGGGATCAACCAATTCTAGATCTAAACCTTGTAGCTCACCATGTTCATCTCCACCGGAGCAATCCCATACATGCAGGAGTAGGGTTTTACAGCTCCAAGGTGGCCAGAACCTGGATACCTCCTTGTGTTCTTGTTGTGCAATGTTTGTGGTTGTATGCTTCTTGTTTGAAAATCTCGCCACCTCCGTCATCGTCAAGCGGGAGTTTGTGTACAAATCCCCCTGTGTCCGTCATTTGGCACGCCGGGTAGGGGTCTGTCTTCGCATCTCCGACCTCGACATCGACAAGGTGGAGACGCGTGCCAACCGAGCTCGCGATGGCTGCGGCAGGGGTCGCACAGGAACGAGATCCTCCAACAACAAGCACGCGTTGGACCCTGTCGCCAATGAACCCGAGGCGTAAGAGTAGGAGGCCCCCTTCAACCATATGTCAGGGCGGCAAGAGCAGCCAGCACGCACTGCGACTGCGACCTCCAACCCGAGTCGAGAGCAGCGTACTCCCACCATTCATGGCGCACAAGCTCCTATTGTAACGCCCCACTAATGTTGGTTGTGAGAATTGGCTCGGGCGTATCGCCCACCTCGTCGGCATCGCCAAGGGCGTCCCTGCACCAGCCCACGTCGTCCCACCCCGACGTCTCAAGGGGCGCACGAGGACGGGGGCACTCCAGCACCTCCTCCATCGCCACCAGCAGGAGGTCATGCGGGACAGCACCGCAATGCACGCGCTTCTGAGCCTGCTCCATCTTATGGTGTCTCTTCACCGCACGAGGCCCACGCCAACAACAGCTTCCAGATCCTCCAGCAAGCATGCAGGACGCACGCATGACTCTCAACAAGCAGCTCGATTGCCCAAACTGTGTCATCCGGGAAGCGGCCGCAATGGGGAGAGCTACTCGCGCTGCTCCGACTGGTGACAACATCGCCATATGCAGAGGCGCATCAGGCTACACCGGTGACCTGGGTCGAGTGTTGTGGCCCCTGAAGTTCAAGTCGGATCTGCCATCTCGTTACGACGGCACGGTTAACCCAGACTTGCTTCAGCTATACACATTGGTCGTTCGGGCCACCGACAGTGACGACAAGGCCATGGCCAACTGGTTCCACCTGACCTTAAAGGACCCTCCGCTCATGTGGCTAATGAACCTACCCGAGCGCTTGATAACCCACAACTGCAGGGGATCGAGATAGTCTTCGCGGGTAAAAATAACCCAATTTATAGATTCGACTCAAGGGGAGCCAAAGAATATCCACAAGCTTTAACAGTGGAGTTGTCAATTCCACCGCACCTGAGATACACTTACTTGAAACAAGATATTAATAGTAACTGCGATATGGAAGTGATGATAGCAATGGAAATAATGGTGGTGAAATAGTAATAGTAAAACAACGAAAGTAAACAACTAGTAACCAGCAGAATTAAAAACATTGTAGGCTAGGGAGATGGATGGTTGGGCGTTGCATGGATAAGATACATCATGTATTTAACTTGGGGCAAGTCACACAGAAAAGGAATGATCATCTAGGCATAAATCAAACATCAGGCATGTACCCCATAGGTAGTTGTACGTGCTTGCAATAAGAACTTGCACAACATCTTTTGTCCTAACATCCCGCTACGAACGGGGCCAAAAGGAACTTATGGAGATTAAGGTGCTCCTCTCAAAGAGCATCGGAACAAAGCATTAACAAGCAATGGATACATGGAATCCTAAAACTATAATCCATCCCCTTTGGTTTCCCAAGCTGTCACCTTTGGGATCGCCGGTTCCGAACTACAACAGGTGCATACAACTCATAGATAGGATCAAGAACACAAATATATTCATGCAAACACATAGAGTTCAGATCTGAAATCATAGCACTCGGGCCCAAAGTGATAAGCATTAAGAGCAACAAGTTGAAGCAAAGATGATAAACAACGATCTAGATGATAGGCAACATGCCCCCAATAATCTGATAAACTATTACATGATCTAACTCATCCAATCCCTACCATCCCCTTTGCCTACAGCAGGGAATTACTCACACATGGATGGAGAAGTCATGGAGGGAGGATGGAGTGGTGATGATGATGACGATGGCGATGATCTCCCCTCACCGGAGGCCAAAACAGCCTCCAGATTAGCCCTCCCGGAGAAGAACAGAGGGTGGCGGCGGCTCCGCGACGTGAATTGGGAAAACGACTCCTGTTTTGGGGTTTCTCCGTCACGGGAATAAATAGGAGCCTCAGTAGGGCACCAGAGGAGGGGGGGGCAGGCGTCTAGTGTTGGGATACGGGGCAGAAAACACAAAATTTTCATACCTACGGTACCCGAACCCAAGATCTATGCTATGGCGATGTAAAGTAACGGAGGGAATCGATGTTCATACCTTTGAAGACCGAAAGAGGGAAACGTTCTTGCGAACGTGGCTGGCGTAGACTCGGAACTATGACCTCCCTGTCATGTAGAAGACCACCACCGGCGAGGATGACTCCCGGTAAACCTCCAGCGATGAAGTAGCACCACAGGTGTAGTGCCTCGAAGAGATTATACACGTATGGTACAATCGATGTTCCTCCCGGGCCCCGAACCAGGCGAACAGCGGAAGAAAGACGGCTACGGATCCCGACTCCAGCAGAACGACGGCCTTCCTTATGGTGGAGAACTCCAATCCAGGTGCAGACTCCAAACAAGGGGAGTCCACTTCCGGGAAGGAGAAGGAGGAAGGAGATATTGGTGTGTTGGAAAAACGGGGGTCTACCCCTCCTTATATAGGCCAAGGGGGGGTGCTATCCTCCTCCCCTCCCCCATGTGGGACTAAACTCCCAAGGAGGGGAGTGCGCCGGCCAAGGGGGGTGGTGGGCCCCACCCTTGGCGCCAAGCCCAAGGGGGGAGACCCCCTCCTCCCTTAATGGGCCCCATGGGCCCATTTAGCCTTTTCCCATTTTTTATTTTATTTAATATGTTTTAAATATTTAATTCATATAATTAAATAATAAAAAATTATTAAAACAATTAAACTTTATTTTTAAACTATTCAAAATGTTCGGAAACTATTCCGTCCTCCTCCGGAACTATTCCGGTGATTCCTCCTATTTCACCGATTGATCCCGTAACTGTCGTATGCATCGATTGCCCTTAAGTGTAACACCCTAACGGTCCGGGAAACAACATACATGGTCGAGACTCTTCTCATTGACCAATTACTAGTCAGTTGGACCTGGTTACAATCCTTGACAGCCCCTGCGCTTCCATCGAATGAACTTCGATCGCTTTTGGAAACCGTTAACGATACGACGTAATCCCTTTGTGCTGCGGTACTTTGATTGTCCGAGGTTTGATCGTCGGTATCCTACATACCGTATTCACATCTCATTCACAACAAACAACTTCTCTCGTCCATGATCATTGCATCTCTTGTGACCTAGTCACGTCCTTGCAAGGTGTTGATGCAATATCACCGAGTGGGCCCAGAGTACCTGTCCTGTCACAAGGACTGACAAATCCCGCTCTGATCTATTAACATACTCATCAACCATCTATTTCGGAATACCCAAAGTGCACCATTATAGCCAGCATATTTCAGTCAGGCGGTGGGATACAAATCAAAGTCTCCTCATAGATGACAATTACGTATGATCATTACGGTCTAAGGACTAAGCCATACGTTACAAAGTCATAGCAACGCTGAACTATGTGACCCGATCACATTGCAATACTTTAGGTGGGTGTACGTCCATCACATCATTCCCCTTAACGATATGAACTCATTGTCAATGGACTTAAGTGTCGCCATGATCAGGAAAGCTTGATCAGTCAATTGCCCAATGAGATAGTTTACCCGAGTTAAACTACGGACCATGTTTTATACTACACTTGTATTAGTATTTCCAAGTAATACAGTTATAGCACAGTATAAAATGTATTATGAACAAAACGGATATGTGACAAATATCTTTATTAATTTGTCTCTAGGGAACATATCCAACATCTAGAGGGCGCGGCCCCACCCCTGGCCGCGTCTGGGGCGCCCTTGGCTGCCCTCTGGTCCCTCTTCTAGCACAGTGGCGCTTCGGGTGCGTGGATTTTCTGTGTTTTTTCTGGGAATTTTATGAGACGTCCAAAAATCCATTTTCCTGCGCCCAATAAAACCATACAGGCAGCTCTGCTGAAAACAGCGTTAGTCCGGGTTAGTTTCATCCAGATCATGCAAGAATGAGGGCAAAACAATAGCAAAAGTGTTTGGAAAAGTAGATACGTTTGAGACGTATCAACTCCCCCAAGCTTAGCATATTTCTTGTCCTCAAGCAATTCAGTACAACGAACTGAACGCGACAAAGAAAACTTTGACAAACTCTTGTGCTTCAATAGATGTATATAAGCATGCACTATGAAAAGAATTTAGCAAGTATCAAAACAATGCTATGAGGACAATGCACGAAGCAATCCTTCTTTCAATTGATCAATCACAAACAACTAAAAGTAAATAATATGCTACTGAAAATCAAGACAAGACTACAATTCACATAGCTTGAACATAATAGAGTGGTATCTCGCTAGCCTCCATGAGTGAAGCAAAACATAAATCAGAAACTCCTCCGGAGTTTTAAAGGAGACTAGAACTAAAAACTTCAGAATAAATGACGAGGGGGTGACCCCACGACTCCTACGGATAAGCCTACCTGGTGTCCCTGAAGACAGAAGTTCCATGAAGATACAGCCTCGACCCGCTAAATGGCACCAACGTAGGAGTCTGCGACTCACAAGGAAGGTGTGAAAACCTGCCGTACAGAGCAATCTAGGGTTAGGAAAGCTTATCTGTAAACGTAGATGAACTCCTCGAGACCTAGCCCAGTATATAAGGGCTAGGAGGGGCAACGCCAAAGCCAACCAGTATCATCTGTAACCCTAGCCTTGAGCGCTCCAGCCTTGGCATCCACTTTAATCGCATCTCCCCCATCACTAATATCGAGCAGGAGCGAGCCTTCCTGTTTGCCGACGAGCTATCGTCCAACCTGTGCTTCTCATGACTAACCCAGGGTCCCTGACCATGGGATTTTCCGGGGTTGATCCGCGTCAATTGGAGCCGTCTGTGGGAACTACACAGGTTGGGATCACGGTCTCGGCGGTCCCGTCTTCAGCAAGCTACAACTCAAGGGCTAGGACCAGATCTAGCCCACTCGAAGGATTCAAGATCACGGCGAACATCTCTGCCACCCCATCAAGACCGCTCGGGCTACAGCTGTGCCAGGACCGATACTACGGTAACGGCCAAGCGCAGCGTCAGCGCCGAAGGAATCGACGACCCAGAAGAACGGCGAGAGGCCTCTACAAAGGAATTCCACTCGACGAACCGCGACGCGCATCGGAGGACTCGCAAATCTTTCGACAACCCACCGCCGCCCGGGCACCCGCCGCACATCCAGACGGTAACTACGAGATCGAAACCAGCGATCAGTAGAACCATCGCCAAGGAAGAAGGAATCGACGACCCAAAAGGCGTGCATGGGAGATCTACGGCGAGGCTCCAATGAACGAGCCACGTCATGCAGCCGCGCAACCGACGACCGCTCGACGACACGCCGTCGCACGAGCACCTGCCGCTAGCCAGGACAGCGACTCCGAGACACCGGTGGGCGAATACTATGACCCAGATCGAAGGCCAGATGAATTCGCCAACCTCATCAAGAACCAAGAAATGAGTCGAGGAATCAAAACCGACCCTCGCTTCCACGAACACCCGGAGGATCACGAGCAAATCTTCATAATCTCAAGAAGGAAGAGGCACGCCGGATCTAGCAAACATACGGCTAGAGAGCAGCTAGCAGGACCCTGCACGATCCACAGCTTCGAGGATGACTGGGGACGCGTCAGGTCAGGCCACACTTTGAGAGACTGCCGCATGTTCAACGAGCTAGCCGACGACCTCAAGAAGGAGAAGCAGAAAGAAGACAGGCGCAACCGGCGACCCGAACAATCGCCGCCCTCAAGCCCGGAAGGACGTCACAACCCGCTGCAAGGACAGGTGTTCATGATCCAAGAGGGAAGGGTGCCGCAAGCATAACACGAAGCCTACACCCTGCAAGCTAGAGCAGCCGAGAGCATAAACATAGTCGAAGTCTATCAGCCACATGATACAGAGACCAGCATCACGTTCTCACAGGACGACCATCCACCCACAGTTCCAAGACCGGGGTACGCGCCCCTGGTGCTCGATGCACAAATCGGAGGGTACGACATGGATAGGGTCTTCATGGACGGAGGCAGCAGCATGAATATTATCTTCGCCAGCACCCTGCAAAAGATGCTGATCCCACGATCAGTATGGAGAAAATCGAGCACCGAGTTACACAGGGTAGTCCCAGGGGAAGCAGCCACATCCCTCGGAGTCATCGAACTCGAAGTTGTCTTCGGCGACCGACGCAACTTCGCAAAGCATGTCCTCGAGTTCGAGGTACTCGACTGGCAATCGCAATACCACGCCATATTGGGACGGCCAGCATTCGCGCGGTTCATGGCGGTCCCACACTACGCCTACCTCAAGCTCAAGATGCCAGGATCAGCAGGAGTCCTCACGATCAACGGAAGCTTCATCAAATCAGATCAATGTGACCGTGACTTTCACAAGATCTCCGACACATTCGGAGCCGAGCAAGAACTCAGAGAAATAGCCATGGTGACGGACAAGAGTACCTTCCCATTGGTGAGCCAAAGCGAATCTAAGGAGTACGGACGCGACTTCAGCATCGACAGCGACACAGTCACTCACCAAGTGCACCCGACGTACCCGGACAAAACAGTCCACATGTACGCCCACCTACCAGAGGAGCAGGCGATGGCCCTCGTCGCTTTCCTTCGAGATGAGTGGGAAATATTCTCCTGGTGCCCAGCCGATATGCCTGGAGTACCACGCGAATTCGTGGAGCACGCCCTACGCATCAAACAAAACACGAAGCCGGTGAAGCAAGCCCTGAGACGATTCTCGGAGCCCAAGCGCAGAGCAATCGGAGAAGAAGTCAACCGGTTACTCGACGCCCAGTTCATCCGAGAAACGAAGAAAGCCACCTGGATAGCCAACCCAGTGCTGGTGCCCAAGAAAGACACGACCGTGTTGCGCATGTGTGTCGACTATGGACCAGTCAACAAGCACTGCCCGAAGGACCACTTCCCCCTGCCTAGAATCGATCAGATAATTGACTCGACAGCAGGGTGCGATCTACTTTCCTTTCTCGACGCTTACTCAGGATACAACCAGATCTGGATGAAGGAAGAAGACGAAGAGCACACATCGTTCATCACCCCCTACGGCGTATTCTGCTACAGGACCATGCCCTTCGGGCTCAAAAACGCAGGTGCCACATACCAGCGAATGATGCAGGCCTGCCTGAAGGAGAAAATCGGAAGAAACGTGCAAGTTTATGTGGACGACATCGTCATCAAGACCTACAAAGCAGCCACACTACTCGGCGACCTGCGCGAAACCTTCGCGGCGCTTAACAAATACAGAATCAAACTCAACCCAAAGAAGTGCGCATTCGACGTACCGGCAGGGAAGCTGCTCGGCTATATGGTCTCTGCCCGAGGAATCGAGGCAAACCCTGAGAAAGTCCAAGCCATCACCCGAATGCAAGAACCAACCGACGTCAAAGGAATACAGCAGCTCACTGGAAAACTCGCAGCCCTAAGCCGCTTCATCAGCAGGCTGGGAGAACGCACGCTGCCTTTCTATCAGCTGTTCAGGAAAGGAGAAAATTCGAGTGGACGGAGGAAGCCCGCCAAGCATTCGCGGACCTGAAAAAGACACTCTCGACCCCACCAATCCCGGCGGTACCCAAGGAACGAGAGAAGCTATACCTCTACGTGGCAGAACGTAACATTGTAGTAAGCACAGCGCTCGCTGTCGAACACGCAGAAGAAGTCAAGGTCCAGAGCATCCAGAGACCAATCTACTACCTCAGCATGCTCCTGACCAAATCCCAGCAGCGGTACCCGCACTATCAAAAGATACTACTGGCCGTCGTCATGACCTCAAGAAAGGTGTCCCACTACTTCGACGAGCACCCAATCACAATCGTGAGCAGCGCACCACTCGCTGACATACTCAACAACCCTGGAGCGATTGGACGAGTCGCCGAGTGGAACATTGAGCTCAGCCCACGGGACCTGCAGTTCAAGCACCGAACAGCCATCAAAGCCCAAGTACTCCCAGATTTCCTGGTCGAGTGGATGGAGGTTCATACACCAGGCCCCCCAGACCTATCAAGTTCATGGTCAATGTTCTTCGATGGGTCCAAGAGACAACAAGGAGCCGGGGCAGGAGTTGTGCTCATCTACCCTAAAGGAACAAAGTTAAAATATGTCCTCCATATCAACTTCAGCCACGCCTCCAACAACAAAGCAGAATACGAGGCACTCCTCCATGGCATGTGCATGGCCAAAACATGCGGAGCCACTCACCTCATAATCTACGGGGACTCCAATCTCGTCGTCCAGCAGACGATGAGAAACTGTGATGCAATAGCCGACAACAAGGCGGCCTACCAGAAGCTCTACAACGCACTCGAAGGAAGTTTCAACGGTTGCGAGCTCCACTACATCACCAGGGCCAACAACACAGAAGCTGACGAACTCGCGAACATCGGTTTGACCCGGGGACCAATACCACCCGGCGTTTTCCTCGAAAGCATCAGTCGGAGATCCATCAAGGTACAGGCAGCAGCACCTGAAGCAGTCGTGGACGGAGAGGACGCAACAAACCTGGCGCAGGTGGCAGCAGCAACCCCATCAGAAGGCACAAGCACCAGCATACCCGACAACACAGCTCCGATAGAGCTCGAAGGACCTGTCTTGGCAAGACCGTTCCTTCGATTCCTAATCGAAGGTATGCTACCGCAAGACGTGGCCGAAGCACGACGCATCAGCCGACGATCCAAGGCGTTCACGGTGATCAACAAACAACTATACAAGCGCAGCATCACCCAGACACTCCAAAGGTGCATCGACGAAGAGGACGACAAGGCCCTACTGCTCGAAATCCACGAAGGCACCTGTGGGCACCATGCGAGCAGTCAAGTACTCGTGTCCAAAGCATTCCAAGCCGGGTTCTATTGGCCCACAGCCATGAAAACGCAAAGGAAATCGTGCGACGTTGTGTCACCTGCCAGAAATTCGCAAACAGGCCACACGCTCCCGCATCAGAGCTCAAGACCATACCACTATCCTGGCCGTTCGCCACCTGGGGACTCGACATGGTGGGCCCACTCAAGAAATCATCAAAGGACGGAAGGACACACCTGCTCGTCGCAGTC
Source organism: Bromus sterilis (assembly GCA_950022295.1). Classification (NCBI taxonomy): domain Eukaryota; kingdom Viridiplantae; phylum Streptophyta; class Magnoliopsida; order Poales; family Poaceae; genus Bromus; species Bromus sterilis. The sequence goes on along the minus strand of OX465599.1, from coordinate 236,679,875 downwards.
GACAAGTTCACTAAATGGATCGAAGCAGTGCCCATCACCAGCTCCACAGCCCTCACGACTGTCAACTTCATCAAATCGATCATCTTCATGTTCGGAGTGCCACACAACATCATCACAGACAACGGCACGAACTTCACAGCCGCAGAGTTCCAGAACTTCTGCGAAGAACTGGGCATCAAAATCAATTATGCATCAGTCACGCACCCGCAGTCCAATGGACAAGTGGGAAAAATCAAACGGCCTTGTATGCGGGGGAATCAAGAAGCGGCTCCTCGCGCCACTCGAGCAAGCCACCGGCAACTGGGTAGAAGAACTCCCCGCGGTACTATGGAGCCTACGAACTACACCAAACACCGCGACCCAGTACACACCCTTCTTCATGGTGTACGGGGCAGAGGCAGTCCTACCACATGACCTCAAGTTCGGAGCACCTTGGGTTACCGGATACGAAGAAGAAGAAGCATAAGAAGCACTACAAGATGACAAAGATACGGCTGACGAAGCAAGAGACACAGCCCTGGCAAAATCAGAGGGGTACCAGGACAAGCTATGCACCTACCAAAGCAGTCGCTTACGCACTAGAACCTTCAACAAAGGTGACCTAGTCCTACGGCTGATACAAGAGAAGGTCCATAAACTTGGCCCCCAATGGGAAGGACCATTTATAGTCTCAGAAGTCATCGGAGGTGGCGCCTACAGGCTGAAGAACCCGAAGACAGACGAGGACGTGGGTAACCCATGGAACATAGCAAACTTGCGACTATTCTATCCATAGTCCCCATCGGTCAGACATGACTGGCAACTCATGTAGCTGCTCGACCGCAATAAAGTAAATGTTGCCCAAATACTGCCATCTCAAAGCACTCGGGGGCTTAAGCATAAAATCCCCCCGAGAGAAGCTATCGCATACGCGATCTTAACCAAAGCACTCGGGGGCTTAAAGATAAAATCCCCCCGAGAGACGCTATCGCCTACGCGATCTTAACCAAAAGCACTCGGGGGCTTAAGCATCAAATCCCCCCGAGAGGCGCTATCGCATACGCGATCCTAACCAAAGCACTCGGGGGCTTAAGCATAAAATCCCCCCGAGAGACGCTATCGCCTATGCGATCTTAACCAAAAGCACTCGGGGGCTTAAGCATAAAATCCCCCCGAGAGACACTATCGCCTACGCGATCCTAACCAAAGCACTCGGGGGCTTAAGCATAAAATCCCCCCGAGAGACGCTATCGCCTACGCGATCCTAACCAAAGCACTCGGGGGCTTAAAGATAAAATCCCCCCGAAAGATGCTATCACAACTCAAGCAATCCTAACCACAAACACTCGGGAACTCGAGCAAAAAAACTCTCCCCGAGAGACGCTATCGTCGCTCACGCGATCTCTACATCAAAGCACTCGGAGGCTTGAGCACCACCTCCTCCCAAGAACCACTCGCGCAGTCTGAATCTTAGAAGGCCCAAGAAAAAATACCCGACCAGCCCCACCTGCTGAGAACAAGGCTCGAAAGACATGGCCACAATCAGATGGAGCACCAAGTAATTTGAAGAAATTTTGACGGGAGCACAGGACACAGACTCCTTTTAGTCTTCATCCGATCGCCAACGATCACCTAAAGACTCGGGGGCTACTCCCATCGGGAGCGCTGACGCGCACCCGATAAAGGACAGAAATTAACGGAAGAACGACAAGGGAAACAAATCTAAGCCTACGTTTGACTCTAAACCTCAAACGTAGCCTCGGGGGCTACTCCCATCGGGAGCGTTGCCGCGCACTTGACAGAACTCACTAGAAAGCTAAAGTCAGTGCATCGCGGGAGGAGTCGAAGACACTCGACGCCATCAGAAGAAGTCGAAGACATTTAGCGCTATCATATGGAGTCGAAGACATTCCACGCCATCAGAAAGAGTCAAAAACAGTGCATCACAGGAGTCGAAAACACAGTTTATTGCAAGATCTCAACCACAGCTTGAATTCAACCATAAAGGTATAAAAGGACTCAACTACATTTGGATAGAAGGCAGCTCCTGTTACAAGAGGGAATTACCCAAGGAATTAAGACTTCTACATGTGTGCCCATGAGGGATAATCGACTCTAGTACAAGGGCATCACCACAGACAAAGGAAAAGGAAGCTAGCTGAGGATGTCAATGACATAACAAAAGGGTGAAGCTCGACTTATTTGTCGATGCTCCACCAGCTTCTTCTCCTGCTCCACCAGCTTCTTCTCCAGCTGCAGCTGCACGCCTTCTTCTCCGGACGCACAGCTTCTCCTCCGAGTTGCCAGCGAAGATGAGGCCGCCTCCAGTTCTACAAGGTCGCTTGGCGCACCCGCTTGATCGACGGTTTGACGTCGACGTCTTCTTCGGAGCTGATGGAGACGGCACCACCACCTGAGGAGTCGCCAGAAGACGAAGCTGTAGAAGATGCAGGCGTAAAACTCCTCGACTTTGTGGAGCTGTCGCTGCTCGACTCCTGCTCGAGTCGAACGCGCGGATAGTGACGGTGCTTTCGCCGTCAAAACGACAGCTGAGCATATCGCCATCTCGCAACTTCAACCGCCGAGAAAACACGCTCCAGCCAGAGCCAAGAAAAATCAAGCGGGAGCTATCAACCTCCAAATCAACATAAGAAGGAGATCGACAGCTCCCTTGAAGATGCACAAGCAAGCCATCCAAGCCACGTTCAGAGAAAATGGCAGAAAAAGCAGAAGGAAGAAGAACGCGATTGGCGCTCTGGCCACGAACGCGTAAAAGAAAATCATAGCGCCAGAAACCCTCCCCCAAGGGAGAGGAGGAAGGCACTGGCGCCGTACCATGGCGACCACCACGGCATGAGCGTGGTGCACGGCCACCACGGCCACGACAAACACGGCCATGGCCAGCACCTCACCTGGGAACCATGAGAGGAAGAAGAGAAGAAGGAAGAGGCAAAGCAGCAAGTTGGATACAGGCGAAACTCTGTGGAATAAAAAGGCTTATTTATAGAACAAAAATCGCCCAGCACAGAGAAGCCACGACGACAGCAGCAATTAATTCAAAAGACCAAACGTCGCAAGACGTCTCGGATTCCAAGACCAAGATGCTTTCCCACGGGACGCACTGTGCGTGAGATGCGTCAATTCACGCGCGTTTCCAACGCGCGTATCGGAAACCCAACCAGCGCCTGCCGCACGCCACAGCGGTCATCATTATGACCGGTCATGAAGAAGTGACGGTTCACTGGCGGAGCATCCCTGACAGCCATCAAACAGAGGCATCGTTATCTTGACAAGTGGTGAAGAATACAAACAGACATTAAGGCTCAGAGATTCCATCTTTTAGATCTTTTTCCCGATGAAGAAAAACATCTTACTCCCATCGGGAGAGTACATCATAAGAGTCCCGGGTGCTCCCTCACCCAAAGGTCAGCAATGTGCTCGAGTGATCACTCGCACTAAAGCGGTTTCTAGTGCTCCCTCAACCCGACGCAAGACAAACATTCACTCGCCAAGATCATACGGCGCTAAGAATCCCAGGTGCTCCCTCACCTCAAAAGCCGAAACGGCATTCAAGTGACTACTCGAGAAGAACTCCCCGTGTGAGCACTCGAAACAAGCTCCACGGGTGAATGAATGAACAGCTCGCCTTATGTTTTGTTCCAAGCGGGTGCAATGCTATATGGCTCCGCGCCTCAAAAACACACATTCCTGGAACACGGTACACTATGCCCAGATGCCACGCAAGATTAGCGTGTAGGTAAGACCCCGCTGCGAAGTTCGGCCGGGCTGGGACTTGCCGAAGAGCGATTTCACTCCCAACCTTTCCCGTGCGCTGCGCATGATAGAAAAAGCCGGGCGGACGCGCCTTAGGCTATGCACATTACTGGCGGCAAATGAACACCGTAAGGCCTGAAGCGGCAGGACTTTTGCTTGACACCAGTGTTCCTAGCTCACGTCGAGGGACGTGGGTTTGATTGGGCTACTGCGGTATTTGCCCTAGTGCAATTCACCAAGGCTCGACCAGTCGACTTCTTGGGCCCTTTCAGCTTAGCATCCCTCGAAACAGGTTTTGTCATGGCCACCAGACTGCCAGCGACCCGCGGTTGTACCGCACATACAAATAACCGACAAATGGATGTACTCGAGTCCCTGCGCGACTCTTCGAGTCCCCCAGGCACTCGGGTGCTACTAACGAGGGGGTGACCGCACGACTCCTATGGATAACCCTACCTGGTGTCCCTGAAGATAGAAGGCCCATGAAGATATAGCCTCGGCCCGCTAAATGGAACCAGCGTAGGAGTCTGCGACTCACAAGGAAGGTGCGAAAACCTGCCGTACGGAGCAAGCTAGGGTTAGGAAAGCTTATCTATAAACGTAGATGAACTCCCCGAGACCTAGCCCAGTATATAAGGGCTAGGAGGGGCAACGCCAAAGCCAACCAGTATCATCTGTAACCCTAGCCTTGAGCGCTCCAGCCTTGGCATCCACTGTAATCGCATCTCCCCCATCAATAATATCGAGCAGGAGCGAGCCTTCCTATTTGCCGACGAGCTATCGTCCAACCTGTGCTTCTCATGACTAACCCAGGGTCCCTGACCATGGGATTTGCCGGGTTTGATCCCCGTCAATAAACAATACCACCATCATGCAAAAGACAATGTAGTACTTTGGGACAATGCACATTACACTCAGAATGACAATTATGCTCTCCTAGTTGATGCTTTGAAGAAAGAAGGTGGAGACTCTCAAACCGTGGAGTTTGATGGGAAGGTTGAAAACCCGTGATTGGAAGCAAAGACTAAACATGTAACAGAGCTCTTTGTTTTGAAAACAGAGATAAAAAGGTGTTTTTGGGAGGTGCATGATTCGTCAACGAATGCTAGTACACAACTCAATCACCTCTTACGCTAGACATGTTTCGAGGAACGGCTCCCAAGATGGAGACGATCACATCCCCTTAATCTCCTTTGTTTATCACTGCCAAAGTTTTCTGATTTATCATAGACACAGCGTGAAGGAGGGGTTGTTGGTTGTGATTATCTTTTGTGAGCTGGGCGCACTCATGCCAGTCCCTCCTCGTATTAGGGCTTTGTAGATTAGACATGCAATCCCGGAATAAAACATGTCTAACATAAGACGGTCATGAATTACCTACTACTTCCTCATGAGCTAAAACAGAGGCACAACACAGGAGTGCTTTTGAATAATTTCGAGATGGTACAAGAAAGTCTTCGTTAGGATGGCCGGTAAATACCACATAGGAAGGTATGGTGGACTCATATGGAAAAACTGGTTTCAAGCATTTTGGATGCACAAGCAGAAATCCGCTTAGTGCGAGCGAAGGCTAGCAAAATACTGTGAAGCGACCGACTAGAGAGCAATAACAACCATAATCATGCAGAGCGACAAAGTAACATTGAATTCGGCATGAAAGTGATATAACTATTCTGAAATTCGAAGATCATCAAGGCATAGCATACTTTTTAGTCTTAAACATGTGTAAGCATGTGCCAAGTCAATCCAAGAATTCTCCAAAGGGAAATACCACTTCAGTATGCTAAACTATGAACAATGCAATGCATGTAAATCATTTCAATAACACATTATGTACTCTAGATATTTGGGATTAGCCACAAGGAAAGCATGAACACTGGGAAAGCATTGTAAACATAGCACTGTGTCGCTACAATGTGGTCTCTAAATCATAAGCACAAGCATATGTACAAAAGTAGAAACAAAAAGAGTTCATACCGATTTTCCTTGTTGCAACCCTTTCGTCGATCTTTGTCATCACTGCCTTGTCGCTTGCACGATTGAACGTAGGAAAATATAATCAAGTGCAAATTCCATCACGGACTCGAACTAAACTCTACAACAAAGCAAACTAAAGAGATAAAAGAAATCTTTTTGGATTTTTCAAAGATTTAGCGAAAGAAAAATAAAATAGAAATCTTTTTGTTGTTTTTGCAAAGAAAGAACAAAGAAAAACGGGCAAAAACTTCGAAAAGATCAAAACGAACAAAAAATAAAAACGGATAATACAATGAAAAGGTGAGAAGGGAACGTACTCCCCCAAGCTTAGGCTTTTGGCCTAAGTTGGTAGAAGCTACTGTCCCCAGGAGCCTCCTGCTCCGGGGTAATGGTAAGTCCAGGAGTCGTATGAGCCTTCCGGTGTGTACACCGAAGTCCTTGGGTCCTCCCATGAGGAAGGCCCTGCGCTCCAAGCGGAAGAAGACCTCTCGCCATGCTCTGTGAAGGTATCTCCCTGGAAAAGTGGGAACTCACCATTCTCCTCCTCATCGGGCACAACCCCCTCCATTGGGTTATACGGCTGGTAATTAGCCATGAACTCATCGAACTGAATCTCGTTGAAAGACCATCCGTTCCTACGAGTGTTATCAAACAAAATTGGTGCAGGTAGACGGATCTCACGAGTAATGGTCCTTTCAAACCTCAAAATATAATCAAGGTTACCAAACTGGGAAGTCATGGTAACAAACTTATGCCTCTTCATAGCCACAAGATCGACACTCGCGTATGAAAACGGAACATCATCAGGATACGGGGTGCGCTCAAGAGACTCAAGGATAAGTGTGGTGTAAACGCCACCATATAAATCGCCTTTGTTACTTTTCGTAACAAGGCGCCGAGCAATCAAGGCACCCACATTATAATCATTCTTATCACAGAGGGCGTTCGCATAAATAGCAAAATCTGGTGCAGAACCATTGCTCGTGTTGTCACAAGCTAACACCCGTCTAGCAACAAAATACGCAAAATACCTGAGGTGTGGAAACAAAATGCTGGAAATCTTTGTACGCCGAATGTCGGTCTCCTCCTGGCAGCAAAGGGAGTTGAAGAGGGTCCTCAACCCGGAAGGCTGCATGGTCATCTTCGTTGTCTGGCCAACGTTCAGCACACTTATTATATCACAAAACTGTGCCAAAGACATGGTTATGAGATCATTGTAAAGTTTGAACTCAACGGTTCCAGCATCATGGTTATAACAACAACTGTTAACAAAGCAGGAGGTAAGATTTTTTTATTGTACCACACGGCATAAAGCTAGCCGTGTCAAACATGCATTGGCACAAAGGCCATAGAATTCCTCCTTAATTCATGTAGCTGTAAGAAAATCATCACACGGATACATCATTGCACATGCTGGATTTGTGTCTTCCAACAACTCAAGGGGCACATGATCTTCATTGTAGCTCACCCTCACTGCTGAGGGTGAAGCTGCAGCTCTAGTGACTCGATCGGAGCGCTCGGGCTTCTTCTTCCCAAGCCACCCCTTTGCTTTTCCAAAGAAACTCATTTCTGAAATTTTTTACAATTCACCAAAAACAAGGATTTAAACAAAGTGAGTTGAGGCAAACTACTCTGCTCACTTACCTAAGGCATAAAATTGCATCAAAACTTGGAAAATAAATTTCTACACATGCATGCAAGCTCATATGAACATCACATGATACGTCTCAAACGTATCTACTTTTCCAAACACTTTTGCTATTGTTTTGCCCTCATTCTTGCATGATTTGGACGAAACTAACCCGGACTAACGTTGTTTTCAGCAGAGCTGCCTGTATGGTTTATTTGTGCACGGGAAAATGGATTTTTAGACGTCCCAGAAAATTCCCAGAAAAATACCAGAAAATCCACGCACCCGAAGGAGCCAGGAGCTAGAAGTGGGACCAGAGGGGAGCCCTGGGGGCCCCAGGCGCCCCCCCTGGCGCGGCTAGGGGTGGGGCCGCGCCCTCAGGCCGCCTGGGCTGCTCCCCCCTCATCTGGTGCCCTACCGATGCTCCTATTTATCCCCGTGACGAGAAAACCCCAGAACAGAAGTCGTTTTCCCAGTTTCCGTCGCGGAGCCGCCGCCACCCTCTGTTCTTCTTCGGGAGGGCTAATCTGGAGGCTGATTTGGCCTCCGGAGAGGGGAGATCGTCGCCATCGTCATCACCATCGCCACTCCATCCATCCTCCATGACTTCTCTCCATATGTGTGAGTAATTCCCTGCTGTAGGCAAAGGGGATGGTAGGGATTGGATGAGTTTGATCATATAATAGTTCGTCAGATTGTTGGGGGCATGTTGCCTATCATCTGGATTGGTGTTTATTTTCTTTGCTACAACTTGTTGTTCTTAATGCTTGTCACTTTGGGCCCGAGTGCCATGTTTTCAGATCTGAACCCTATGTGTTTTCATGAATATATTTGTGTTCTAGATCCTATCTATGAGTTGTTTGCACCTATTATGGTCCGGAACCGGCGATCCCAAAGGTGACAGCTTGGGACACCAAAGGGGACGGTCCATAGTTTGAGGATTCCATGTATCCATTGAGTTTATTGCTTTGTTCCGGTGCTCTTTGACAGGAGCACCTTAATCTCCATAAGTTCCTTTTGGCCCCGTTCGTAGTGGGATGGTAGGACAAAAGATGTTGTGCAAGTTCTTATTGCAAGCACGCACAACTACCTACGGGATACATGCCTATTGTTCGATATTTTTGTAGATGATCATTGCTTTTCTGTGTGCCTTGCCCCGTGCTAGAATCTATTATATGTTCACTCTCATCCATGCAGCGCCCGACCATCCATCTCCCTAGCCTACAGTGTTTTCAATCTTGCTGGTCATTAGTTATTACTTTTGTTGTTACTTTTGCTGTTGCTACCATCACTATCATATTACCGTTACTACTTATCTATCGTTGCAAGCAAGTATATTTCAGGTGCGGTTGAATTGACAACTCAACCGTCAAAGCTTATAAATACTCTTTGGCTCCCCGTGTGTCGAATCAATAAATTGGGTTAACTTACCCGCGAAGACTATCTCGATCCCTTACGCCTGTGGGGCATCATGCAGCGTTTTTTTGGCGTCGTTGCCGGGGAGCATAGCAATATGTACAAGTCTACTTGAAATATCATGCCTGCTACATATCATCCTCTATGGATAAGAAAGGAGACCCCAAGGTTCCGATCTTACCATCCCGTACAAGAAAAGGTACTGTTCTGAACACTAGTGCTACACTTGATTCACCTTCTGTTATGAGTAAGTTTACTTCACCACCACTACATGATGCTTCTATTGAGTTTGTTACTATGTCCGATACTTTTGATGATGCTTCCACTACTCTTGATGATGCTACTTTTCTTGGTCGCTATATTGAAACTCAGACTAATGAGGCTGCAGAAAAATCCAAGACCGAGACCCCTACTACCTATATTCCTACCTGCAAAAACCTTTGGTTACCCGAGCTTAGATGAACTCAGGGAAAGAATCCTTGATGATGATTATGTTACTCTTGATGATGATTTTTGCAGGGAACTCAAAGAGTGTGTCGACTCCGATCCTGGTGTTGTTAAGGAGTTCCTCAAAAAGCACTCCATGAAGAACAAAGTTATTCCTGATCCTAAATTTTCCACGTCTCCTATATGCATCACAGATCCTGATTATGATTTCTCTGTTGATCTTTCACTTATATCTACAGTCGAGGCTGACCCCTTTTATGGCAGAGAAAATGATGATGCTATAGCACACTTAACCAAACTCGCTGAGTTAAGCAACCTATTCACTACTGATGAGAAGATACGAAACTTCTATGTGGCCAAGCTTTTTCCTTTTTCTTTGAAGGAAGACGCTAAATCATGGTACAATGCACTACTTTATGGTTCCATTAAAAGTCCTCAGGACTTAGTCCAATTCTTTGTTGATAAATATTTTCCTGCTCATCTGCAACATGCTGCTTTGCAAAGAATCTATAACTTTAAACAATTGCAGGATGAGCGCCTCCCTAAAGCTTGGGGGAGGTTTTGTGATTTACTTAAGGTTATGCCGGGACATGGAGTTCCCAAGAATGAACTGCTTGATATATTTTACGCTGGTTTAACCGATGAATCCAGATCCTATCTAGATAGTTGTGCTAGTTGTGTTTTCAGAGAAAGAACACCGGACGATGCAGAAGAATTAATGTGCAAAATTGCCAAGAACTATGAAGACTGGTCTGTTCCTGAACCACTTCTACCACCGAAAAAGAGGGGCATGCTTGTTCTGAACCCCGAAGATATGCAAGAAGCAAAGAAGTCTATAAAGGAGAAAGGTATTAAAGCCGAAGACGTGAAGAATTTACCGCCTATTGAGAAGTTGTGTGAGCCTACTACTCACCCTCCCTTGGTAGAGGTAACTCTCTATTAGACTTTACTGAAAGTGACATCCCTAAAGGTAAGCCTCCCGACCAGTGTTTAGATGAGCTTGATAATTTTATTGTTAAGCAAGACCATTTTAATAGGAGGATACAAAGTCAGTTGCATGATAATTCTCTTGCTATCAAAAGTTTATGTGATGTTCTAGAGAGAACAGTTAATGATGTTAAATGTCTTGTTAAGCACTTTCATATGGTTCAAACTCAGCTTGAACAAATTTCTAATGTCCAAAAAGATTTGCTTGCTAATAATGCTAAACAGGACATACAAGCTTATGGAATTAAAACGAGGGGTGGAACACACACCCAGGACCCGCTCTATCCTGAAGGGCACCCGAAGAGGATCGAGCAAGATTCTCAAGTGCAAGAAGAAGACGAGGTTATCAGCTTTCCAAAGAAGAAAAACAAGAAGAAGAAACACAAGGAGGCTGACAATCCCGATGATCCTATTACAAGTGAAAAGCCAGTTGTTGATCGTAACAACATATCTACTTCCGATGTTGAAACAGAAGACGATGCCGAGCCTGAAGAAAAAGACGCCGAGAAGGATCATCCACCCAAGGGAAGAGAAGAAGAAGCACCCGATAGACGCAAGAGGTACTCTAAAGAATATTTCATCGCAAGAAGACATGGGAAGGAAAGAGAACCATGGATACAGAAACCTATGCCCTTTCCAGGTAAGTCCCTCAAATCCAAAGAAGAAGAGCATTATAATAAATTTTGTGAATGGATGAAACCTCTTTTTCTTCAAATTCCTTTGACTGATGCTATTAAGTTACCTCCTTATTCGAAATATATGAAAGATATTGTTACTAATAAAAGAAAAGTTACTAATGAGGCAATATCTACTATGCTTGCTAACTACTCTTTCAGTGGAAAGATTCCCAAGAAGCTCGGTGATCCAGGTATGCCCACCATTCCTTGCTCCATACAGAATAATTATGTCAGAACTGCTTTATGTGATCTTGGTGCAGGAGTGAGTGTTATGCCTTTCTCTCTTTACAAAAGGCTTTGTTTAGAGAAACTAATCCCTACAGATATCTCCCTTCAGATGGCTGACAAATCAACAGCTGTCCCAATAGGTATTTGTGAGGATGTACCCGTTGAAGTTGCTAATTGTTTGATCCTTACAGATTTTTTTGTGCTTGACATGCCCGAGGATGGGAGCATGTCCATTATTCTTGGTAGACCTTTTCTTAACACCGCAGGTGCTATCATTGATTGCAATAAAGGAAAGGTCACTTTCAAAGTTCTTCAAGAACACACGGTGTATTTTCCAAAGAAGATCGATAAAAGGCATGGCCTTAACTCTATAGAGAATATCGAGACCGTGAAGATTTGAGAATGGGACTGTCCACTACATGTGCACCACAAATACAAAACCATTATGGTAGGGACAACGTCCATTAAAGTAAGGGTGCAATGATCACTTCATAAGAGGGGAGACTTTTTGTTCTATATATCGTCGGTTTGTTGGTAAGACTTGATCAACCTTGCTAGTGAGCTTGTTTTATATAGGTAAAAAGTTAAGCTTGTTATGTTTTCATTTGCTTTAGCTTTCATTCTCTTTGCTGTACCAAGTTTTAATATTTTTGAAGCTTCACAATACTAATCACCGCTTAAAGTTTTCAGAAAGTTTTGCAGCTTTTTGAACTCCGAGAAATTTTCAACAGTGAAGTTTTCAGAAAAATTCCAGAAAAAATTTAATAAAAATTTCCATGTCAGGTGTGACCCAGAGGCACCTGGGGCTGACCAGGGGGGACACCAGTGGCCCAGGTGGCCATCTGGCGCGGGCTGCCCCCTGGCCGCGCCCACAGGGCGCCTGGGGCCCACAAGGCAGCCAGCCAGGTATGTCTTCTTCCTCCTCCTTCCTCTCTCTCCAAAAACACGAGTTCTGCTCCAGTTCTTGCGTTCTTGCTGTTCTTGGAGGCGATTTTCGATCACTCTCTACAGCCCACCTTTCAAGCTGAAATTTTGAGCAAATACTCCCTGGTATGTAACTCCCTCACCCCTCCAATTAGATTTTTGATTGGTGGCTTCATTCGTGAGTATTTAGTAGCTCTTGGTGTTGTTTTTTGTCAGCTTGCATGCATGTGTAGAATTTTATTTTCCAAGTTTTGATGCAAGTTTATGCCTTAAGTAAGTGAGTTGAGTAGTTTTCCTTAACTCACTTTGTTTAAATCCTTGTTTTTGTAATTTTTCAAAAATTTCAGAAATGAGTTTGCTAGGAAGAGCAAAGGGGTGGCTTGGGAAGAAAAGGCCCGAGCGCTCCGATCGAGTTACAAGAGCTGCAGCTTCACCCTCGACTGCTAGGGTGAGCTACAACGAAGATCATGTGCCCTTGGAGTTGTTGGAGGACAGAAATCAAGCACGTGCAATGACTTTCCCGTGCGATGCATTCCTTGAAGCTGCAGGAATTAGGGAGGAGTTCTATAATCTTTGTGCTAATGCAGGTCTGACGCGGCTCGCTACGTGCCGTGTTGCCCAGTATCAAAAACTCACCTCCTGTTTTATCAATAGTTTTAGATATAACCTTGATGCTGGTTCTGTTGAGTTTAAAATTTATAATGATCTTTTGACCATGCCTTTGGAAAGGTTTTGTGAAATAATAGGTGTGCCGAATGTGGGACAAACGGCGAAGATGAGCTCTCAGCCCTCCGAGCTGACAACCGTCTTCAACTCGCTCTGTAGCATGGATACAAGGGATATTCATCGGTCAAAGATCTCCAGCATCTTATTTCCACACCTCGGGTATTTTGCGTATTATATTGCTAGAGGGGTGTTAGCTCGTGACAACACGAGCAACATATCTGCGCCGGATATTGCTATCCTGGCAACCGCCCTTTCAGGGAGGTTTGATTATAATGTGGGTGCCTTAATTGCTCGACGCCTTGCTATGAACGGTAACAAGGGAGATTTATTTGGTGGCGTTTACGCTACACTTATCCTAGAGTCTCTTAATGGCACCCCACACCCCGATGATAAGCCTTTCACTTATTTAAGTTTTGATCTTGCTGCTATGAAAAGGCATAAGTTTGTTACCATGACTTCCGAGTTTGGTAACCTTGATTATATCTTGCGTTTCGGAGCCACCACGGAACGCAAGATCCGTCTAGCTGCACCTCTTTTGTTTGATTATTCTCGCGGGAACGGATGGTCCTTTGATGTTATCCAGTTTGATGAGTTCGTGGTCCAGCATCAGTTTCATAACCCCATGGAGGGGGTTGTGCCCGACGAGGAGGAGCATGGTGAGTTCCCACCTTCCCAGGGAGAGACCGTCACCCAGTTTGGTGAAGGGTCTTCCTCTGCTTGGAGCGCGGATCCTTCTTCGTGGGAGGACCCGAGGACTTCGGTGTACGCACCGGAAGCCTCATACGATCCTTGGATTCACCCGTACTACCCTGGAGAAGGAGGCTCCTGGGGACATTAGCTGCTACCAACTTAGGCCAAAAGCTTAAGCTTGGGGGAGTACGTGCCCTTCTCACTTTTCCATTGTATTATTCATTTTATTCGCTTTGATCTTTTCGAAGCTTTTGCCCGTTTTTCTTTCTTACTTTGCAAAAACAACAAAAAGATTTCCTCTTTTATTTTCTTTTAAACCTTTGAAAAACCCAAAAAGATTTCCTTTCTCTCTTTAGTTTGCTTTTTTTTTCAGAAATCAGCTCGAGTCCGTGATGGCATTCGATTATATTTCCTACGTTCGATCGTGCAAGTGACCAGGCAGTAATGACGAAGATCGACGAAAGGGAAGCAACAAGGAAAACCGGTATGAACTCTTCTTGTTTCTACTTTTGTACATATGCCTGTACTTATGATCTAGAGACCAGCTTGTAGCGACATAGTGCTATGTTTATAATGCTTTCCCAGTGTTCATGCTTTCCTTGTGGCTAGTCTCAAATAGCTAGAGTACATAATGTGTTGTTGAAATGATTTACATGCATTGCATTGTTCATGGTTTGGCATACTTGTAAGGCCCGATATGCGGTACTGTTCCAGATCTAGGTGTTTCCACCCAGATCCGGGGACGAAGCACATATCGGTCCCACCGCGACATATGACATAGCCATATGCCCCGGATTTCCAACGTGATATCACAACATTACAGATACAAGGATACAACATCTCATACAATCGGCATACAACTACCTCAAATACAATACAACAGCGGAAGATACATGTCTGAGTACAGACTACAATCAAATGCCTACTGGCAAGAGAAAACATCGATCCCATAACCACATGGGTCCAGGCCCTCCGCCGGGATCCGCCTAACTAGTCGTCGTCGAGTCTCCACGTGAAACATCGATCACCCAACCTGTTGTCGATCAAGAACCCTGAAAAGAGTTTGGGGGTAGTATCATGAGTACAGAGGTACTCATCATCCAACTGTAGTGGTCATCTGACCCAGCAAGGACTTCATCACTCGTCATTCTAGGACAACTAGTAGTTTACGGTAAGGAAGGGGTAAGTGGTGAGGTTGCTGCCGCACTAGCATTTATGAAGTGGTTAACGATCTAGAGAGTAAGGTAAGAAGCCAAGCATTCGATGAGGAATCGCCTCCAACAAGTCTTGCTATCAACTACTTACGCAAGCATAACACCTATCCTATCCTTGTCCTCCTCTTCGCATCATGTCGTCGATATGTGACGTCAGATGCCATGGGATGGCTAAAGTGAGGGGAAGACGCGAGGAAGAGGATGTTGATGGTGCCGGAATCGGGTTGGCACAAACACGGTGGAGGACACCACGATGTACCCAGGTTCGGGGCTCTCCGGAGAGATAACACCCCTACTCCTGCTTGTCTCTTGTATATCAATGATCTGGCTACAATAACTACTTCTCTATCTTCTCAGGGGAAGGTGAACGCCGCCGTGGGCAAGGCTCTCTCCTGCTTCCCTAAGAAATAACTACTAGCAGTGACTGAACTGAGGGGAGAGTGAGTAATGGTGCTACTGAGTGGATCGTCCCCCACGCAGGAGGGGTACCCGGGCTCTTATAGTATGACCCCGGGGTACATCGGTAACTTCACTGCCGATTGGGCCCAGCTGTCATCCTCTAATCGGCTTGGGCCCACCGACTGCTCCTCTCCGGGTGATCCGGATCCTACGAGCGGCGGCCCATGATGTAGACCCATAGGGCATGGGGATGAACAATGGAGCTAGGAGGTGTGGTCTTGTCGCCCTGTCCGCGGAATCGGCGGAGAGGTCGACACCGTATCTCCACCATATCTTCGACGTGACTTGGCCTTCCTGCCACCCCGATATCTCGGGATTGTGCATTTATGACCTCGTAATCGTACCCCCAACTGGTGTTGGGGTCAACTTTCTCCAAGGGTAGTAGGTTGTTCCGATTGCGCCTGGGCCGACTGGTGGTGCTTGGCAAGGTCAACTGCTCTGGGCAATCGGCCTTCCAGGTGCCTACCTCGGCCCAGCTGCAGATCAATCGGATGATCGTCTTGGTGAAGGAAGGGTGGACCGATTGCGCCTGGGCCGACTGCTGGCATTTGGTACGGCTGATTGCCTTGGAGCAATCGGCCGTTCATCTGCCCAGCTCGGCCCAGCTGCGGCCCAATCGGTCCATCCTTGTCTTGAAAGGTTGCTTCCGCTTGGGTTAGCCTACCCGGGTACCAATCCCCCGACAGTAGCCCCTAAAGCTGTAAAGGTCCCACGGTCATTTGACCGTGGGGCCTTTGCAGTTTTCAATCTTTCTTCGATATCTTCCAATTGCTATGGCCTCATCGGGTGCGTCATTCCGAGTTCGTCGACCGACTCGGAGATCACACTCGGCTAGCCGAAATTTCGTCTGATTGGATTTGGGTCGCCTCCGATTCGTGTCTTCACTTTGTTGAGAACAAAATCCTTCGCCGATTACATTCCAACGGTTACCTCCGATTCTCCCGGGATACGGTCAATGAGCCGGGACCCACGACCCACGCGCGACTTGACGTAACTGCAGGTCTCGACCCCCACGTCGCACGCCACGCCTCCCGCGCCAGGATTCCTTGCGCCGATCTGCCGGTTGGCCTCCCTATGTGCTAGGCCACACCGAGCCACATGGCTGCAAACACATCCCACTCCCCTCCCGCGCCGCCCATATAAGCCACAGGGGAGGGCCTTTTCCTCTTCCTTCTCCCAGATGCCATCTTCCTCCTCCAGCTCTTGTTCTCCTGCGCCATTGCCGCTCCGCTCGAAGCTCCTTGCCGCTCCTGTGACTTGACCTCTGCGCACAGGATCTACTCCGGCCACGGACCCGCGCGCTCCTCCGCCTCCGCGGTAACTTTTCACCGCTGCTCTCGCATTCCTCGTCCTTCTTCTTTTCTCCGCCCGCGAACGCCATGGCGCCACGGCGAGATGTCTCTCAGGCGAGCCGCGGATGCTGGAAAGGCTCGACAGCCACCGCCGGCGCCATCCAGTCTCTAATTCGCGCCCGGAAGATGCCAGCTGAGATCCAATGGCGCGTCCCCGGTGCTGAGGTCGTGCCCAACACGCGTGCTGGCGAGAGGGTTGTCTTCCTTGCTCACTTTGAGCGCGGATTCGGCCTTCTCGCCAGCACATTCTTCCGCGAGTTCCTCGACTTCCACCGACTGCAACCACATCACCTTGCAGCCAACTTCATCATGATCCTCTCCGGCTTCGTCACACTCTGCGAGGGGTATCTCGGCTGCCGCCCAAGCATTGCTCTCTTGAAGCGATTCTTCAACCTCCGAGCTCACAATGCTCGGACGGGAGCTGTGGTGCCGTCCACCACTGAGGGCGGCGAACCGAAGTATCCGACTAATATGACCGACTGCGGCAGTTGCCTTGTCGCAGCCGGCAAGCCGAGGTACAAGAGTCCCGAGATCGTCCAATCATGCAAGAATTGGAAGACCTCATTTTTCTACGTCAAGTCGCCTGATCAAGGTCCCGATCTTCTGAATCTACCCGAGTTCTCCCTCGCCCGGCCGACTGAAAAACACCTGTGGTCGCTGAAGTATGGCGTCGGAGATTGCGATGTCGATGCCCAGGTCGCCAGGATCGGCCAGCTAGAGCAAGAAGGACTTCTCCCGACTGACCTTGTAGCCGCTTGGCTTCAAGTCCGAGTGCTCCCCCTGCAGCGCCGAGTGCACCGCATCTGCGATATGTCGGGCCCTCGATACCCCACTCGGCTCTGCACGTGGCGGGTGAAGAAAGAAGACCTCTGCGCCAGGGTAAAGGCTATCACATCTAGTCCTTTGCCTGACCTCTTCCGCTTCGGGCTTGACTGCCTCACTCGCCAACAGAAACCGCCTGTGGTATGCTCTGATTGCTTTCCTCTTCCGATTGCTTTTTCTTCTTAGCTTCTCTGATTACTTTCATCTTCTTTCCCAGCATTTCATCCGGTCCGGTTTGATGGAAGACGGCCAGGTGGCCGGTGCGTATGCCCCCGGCCGCGCAGAAGACGACCCCGCTGATTTTGAGTACAACGGCGAGGTCCCCTCCGCCGTGTCCGGTGACGATGATGATGATGACGACGAGACTTCCAGAGAATCCTCCGATTCTATAGATGCCGACGACGCTGATGCTGAGGCCGCCGACCCCCAGAGGATCGACACCCGACCGACAGCTCAAGGGGGTACGCCTGACCCTTCCCTTGAGCAATTTTTGGCTGAATGGAGCGATGACGATAGTGTCTCAAAGGCTGATGGTTCTGATGCAGCTCCTCGTACCAAACCTTCGAAGGCGCCGGTTAAGCGCACCTCGGCAACCAGCTCCTCCTCTGGTGCTGCTCCCAACAAGGTCGCTAAGGCAGCGCCGACAGCCAGCAAGGGCAAACAACCCCAGGTGACGACCACCCGAAGGCCGACTTCCCAGGCGCCGCTGGATGTCGTCCCGCTGAGATGTCGGATGCCTTCTGGCGCACCAAGAACAGTCGGGTATGCTTTTATCTTCACGCCTTGCACTTTACGGCCTTTCCATATACTGATTCACCTCCTCTTTCTTCTTTCAGGGAGCCGATTGGGCTTGACGACGTCGACACCGACGTCCCTGTCCGTGCTAGCGTCGTCATCTCGCCTGCTGCATCTGTCGCCGCCATCCACAAACGGCCGCCTGCTTCTCATCGCTCCTCCAAGGATGCCGAGCGCGCTGCCAAGAAGGCCCGCCTTGAGATAGTTAAGAAGACTTCCTCCTCTTCCCTTGCTTCCAAAACTTCCAAGAGTATAGCTGATCGGGGAGCTACTGGTGGCAGAGGAACACAATCGGTCGACCCGATTGCCCCATCTCCGCCACGCCGCTCCGACCCGGTCTCCACTGCCGTGACCACTACTGCTCCGATTGCCACATCCGAGCCACCGACGGTGACAAATCCGTCGCCAATCATGGTGTCCACGCCGCCGATTGCAATGACTGTGCCACCGGTTGTACTGTCCGCGCCATAGACAATGAAGATCCTGCCGCCAGTCACCGTGATTACCTCCGCCTCAGCTCGTCCGATTGCGTCGCCACCACAACCGGGTACCTCCGGCCCTCAGGTGACATCGATGCCACTAGCCTTCACCACTGCTGCCTCTGCCGCCGCCACTCAAACTTTAGTGCCAGCGCCGACCTCCTTTGCGTCGGAAGTTTTGATGCGCTCGGTGGACCAGTTCCGGGCCGAGTACTCTCGCACCCGTCATATCGGCACCGAGCCTGATGCTTCACATCGCCCTCAAGACCCTCTGACGACCGCTCTCAGTCGGGTAAACGACTTTTCCGCCGCCCTTGCTCGGGACCTCCAACAGCTCGACCGTCATCACGTGGTAAACTCTTGACTTTCCTTTTGTGTCTTTCCTTTACTCGGGAAGTCTTTTCCTCCGGTGGGCGCGCGCAAGCGCACCCACTCGGTGTAGTCCCCGAGATTCGGGCCGATTGCTTGCAATCGGTTCGGATCTTTTATACTCTTTGCTTTATCTCCTGCCTTCCTCCAATCGGGAGGCTTTTCTTCCGGTGGGTGCGCGCAAGCGCACCCACTGGGTGTAGTCCCCGAGATTTGGGCCGATTGCTTGCAATCGGTTCGGATCTTCTGTACTCTTTAGTTTATCTCCTGCCTTCCTCCAATCGGGAGACTTTTCTTCCGGTGGGTGCGCGCAAGCGCATCCACTGGGTGTAGTCCCCGAGATTCAGGCCGATTGCTTGCAATCGAATCGGATCTTCTTTTGGCTGGTGTATCTCTAAACTCCATCTTGCTATTCCTCTCAGGCTGTTATGGAAGAAAAGCGCGAGGTCTTCGAAAAACTCCTCGATGCTTACACCGCCAGCCTCCGAACTCTCGCCCAGGCCCAGCTGGAGGTCAACAATCAATCGGCCGAGATCAATAAACTGAAAGGTAACTTTTATATCATTTCTCTCTTTCCTCCGATTGACAATTTCTCTTGTACTCATATCTTCATGTTCTCTTCTAGCTTCTGTTCCCATGGTAGATGACCTCCAGAGCTGTATTGCTGAATTGACTGCAGAACTCAACCAGCAAGGCCCGGCACTCGCCAAAGCCAGGGAAGAAGCGACCCGACTGCAGGGGGTAGAAACTGATCTAACTCGGACTATCCAAAGCCTCCGTTCCGAGATGGCTTCCCTTGAAAGAAAACATCTGGCCGATGTATCTGCCGTGACGGCTGTCGGTGACGGTCTCCTTGCCGAGCGAGATGCTGCTGTCGCTGCCCGAGAAGCCTTGCAAGCCGAGAGGGACGAAGCAATTGCTGCGCGGGATTCCATTCGACAGGACCGTGATGAACACGTCGCCAAGTACGAGGAGCTGGAGAAACGCAGCTACGAAGAGACCACCCGATTGCGCCGCCGAGCGAAAGGCTTCTGTGATACGATGACCGAGATGGACGTCCTCCTTAGCGGTAAGGGTTTCCTGCACCCTAGTGCACTTTTCCGATTGCTTTCCTCTTTTATATTGTTGCTCATACTTTCTTTCGTTACGCAGAGGCTTGGCCTGAATCTGAAGCAGCCGCCTACGCGGCCGTAGCCAAATCCCGAGCAGAAACTGTTGCCGCCGGAGGGACCTGCCAACTTGAAGACAACGTCTGGACTCGGCACGAATACCTGATTGGCACAGAAGCTCGCATTCCTGTCATCAAGGGAATTGCCTTGTCATTCAAGCTCGGCATTCTGAAAATTGTTGAATCACTATGGTCGCCGACTGAGCTTAAGGTCGGACTTCAAAAGATGAAAAACGCCGCTGGTTCCTCCGCCGAGACCCGCGAGCCTGAAGCACAAGACGAAGAGGATTCTGACAAAGGGGAGGCCCCGAATGCTACCACTGAGCAGAATCGGACTCTCCTGAAGGCCATCCCACGTCGGATCGACGTCTTGCTAAACTCTGCAGGTCGGACTGGCGTGGAAACTGCTCTCCAGACTGTGCTGAGCTGGTACCCTCAGGTCAAGCTTTCCCAACCCTATAGCCTCAGATAAAACGCGGCCGACCTGCTTGAGAAGACCTATACCGAGGTAAATAGGCTAGCCAGCACTATGGTGAACTGGTTCTCTCCGTACGACTACACTCCGTATCTCGACGAGGGAGGGAATCCGCTCGCTGCACCTTCAATCTCTGGCCTGGCCGAGGAGCTTTCTGACAGTGGCTCATCCCATACATCTCCGAGATCCAAGCGGACTGGGGCCACATCTTCTGACGCGCGGTCGGAGCCAGATGCTGCGCACGCTGATCCGACTGCTCCGACTTCTAGCTCTGTTCCTCCGACTGCCCCGACTTCCTAAGTCGTGCCACCGACTACGTTGCTTGCTGTAGTTTGCCGATACTGGATCGGCCTTATCTCATTTTTTCTTTTCGACTATTTGCTTGTAAGACATAATTTTAATTCTGTCGACACCCACTGGGTGCGACTTCGATGTAATGAACTTATTCGGCCTTGGGCCTGCTATCTCTGATGCAATCCGACTGCTTAGTTCTGGCTTTTACTTGTGCGATCGACTTCGCGTCTTTGTCGGTTTCCTTTATCGGTCTGCACTTGGGGATGTCTACCGTGTCTGCCTTGCTGCCGTCATACGGTCTGCAATCGGATCATCGGTAGATTACCAGCTAAGGTTCGATAAGCTTTTTATTTTTTACACGACAAGGTTTAACGCAAAGGATTCTGCGACAGAGGGCGCCGATTGCTCGCTACCGGGCTCGATGCCTTGGTTCGCGGCGCAATCGGTAACTTTTGACTTATCGACTATGCCCTTGGCGGAGCGTTTCGAATTGTTTCCTGGGGACTCGTACTGCCGACTGCCCCAATCGCGACCCTTCTCAATGCCACAAACCTTTTAGTGATTTGCGCTTGAGCTAGGTCCCGAGTTGAGTGCCAGCCCGCAGTCCCCGTGCCTCGTGGTTGGTCAGTCCCCGGGTGCGTTACGCACGTCTCGGGTATGACTGAGCGTCGCCGACTGAGGCTAGCTCTTCGAATGAAATTATGCAAAGATAATCGAATGCTCATTTTCAGAGGCATGATAGCTTTTACTGATTGTTTGCCGAATGGCTTACATAAGTTTCTGCCGCTCAACTATAGAACGGACATAACAACTCGGCGTTCCACGGCCGCTCAGTCTCTGCTCCTGACGTGTCCTTGTGCCGAGTGCCCTTGGTGCAGTCGATCAAATAATAGGAGTTGTTCTTGAGTGCTCGGCTGATGACGAATGGCCCCTCCCAGGGTGAGGATAGCTTGTGCTGCCCGTCTGACTTCTGAATTCGGCGTAACACCATGTCTCCCTCTCGGAAAGCGAGAGGACGAATCTTCTTGCTGTGGTAGTACCGCAACTTCTGCTGATAGACTACTGACCTGGACAAGGCCAACAGACAAGCTTCTTCTTTGAGGTCGATGTCGTCTTCTCGTGCCAATCTGGCTTCTTCTTCGGTGTACAGGGCATGCCGAGGTGAATCAAACTCGATGTCCGATGGGATGATTGCTTCTGAACCATACACCAGGAAGAAAGGAGTGAATCCAGTCGACCTGTTTGGTGTGGTCCTCAAACTGAACAATACTGCGGGGAGCTCTTCAATCCATGCTCCGGGTGCCCTCTGAAGTGGGTCCACCAATCGGGGTCTGATACCCGAGAGGATGAGTCCATTTGCTCTTTCGACTTGACCATTTGATTGCGGGTGCGCCACAGATGCCAGATCAAGCCGAATGCCCTGCTGAGATGCATATCGAGCCAGTCCACCCTTCGCAAAATTTGTGCTGTTGTCGGTGATGATGCTGTTAGGCACACCGTACGTGCACACAATGTCGGCCACAAATTGGACCACAGTCGGACCATCCAGCTTCTTGATCGGTCTGGCCTCAATCCACTTGGTAAACTTGTCCACTGCGACTAGAAGATGTGTCATGCCACTTCGAGCTCTCTTGAATGGTCCAACCATATCCAAACCCCATACTGCAAACGGCCACGCTATTGGGATTGTCTTCAGTGACGATGCTGGCTGATGACTTCTTGCCTTGAACCGCTGACAACCCTTGCAGTACTTCACCAAATTCTCAGCCGCTGCAAGCGCAGTCTTCCAGTAGAAACCATGTCGGAAAGCTTTGCTAGCGATGGCCTTTGCAGATGCATGATGACCGCATTCACCTTGATGAATGTCTCTGAGCAGCTCCAAGCCTCTGTCCTCGTCTACACATCTCTGGAAGACACCAGTTGCACTCTTGCGCACTAGCTCATTGTTGATTATTTTGTATGCCCAAGATCGGCGGCTGATTTGCCGTGACTCTGCTTCGTCTTCTGGGAGGACTCCGTCTGCTAGGAAGTCTCTAATCGGCTGTGCCCATGATGGCGCACTGACAACTACCATTACCACTGCATGCTGGGGTGGAACTTCTTCTTGGATCTTAGTTCCTTGGCCATTAGCCTCCTGGATCTCGGCCTCTTGGACTTCTGTCATTTCTACCTTTGCCTCTGAACTACCGATTGCGGCGCCTGGCCCGCACTCGGCAGCCCCTGGTGGCGACTGCTCGTCTAGAGCTGGAGCTT
Source organism: Bromus sterilis (assembly GCA_950022295.1). Taxonomy (NCBI): domain Eukaryota; kingdom Viridiplantae; phylum Streptophyta; class Magnoliopsida; order Poales; family Poaceae; genus Bromus; species Bromus sterilis. Next base: position 236,656,740 of record OX465599.1, on the reverse strand, counting down.
CTTCATTGGAATCGGCAATTTCTGATATCATTGGTTCTTCTGAGGTTGTACCACCTGGCATTGCCTCTGCTTGCTTCCCTTTGGCTTTGCTCTTCTCACGACATTCGGCAGCCCCTGGCTTGCAATCGACAGCCCCTGGCTTGCAATCGGCTGCCCCTGGTGCTGTTGCCGAGACACCTTGGGCGCTAGATTGCTTCTTCAAGGTTGCAATTTTTGTCGGTTGAGCTTCTTTTGCCTTCTTCAATGCTTCAAGATCGATCTCCGAGATAAAAATGGACTCGGATTCTGGGGATGGTATGATGGATGGCTTCTTGATGTGCTCCAGCGACACACCTGGTGGGATAGCTTGCCTTGTTGAGCCGAGCTTGGACAACGCATCTGCTGCCTCGTTGTTTTCTCTTGGCACATGATGGAACTCGCATCCTTCAAAGTACCCACTGATCTGCTGCACCAGGAAGCGATAGCTTGCCATGTTTGCGTCCTTTGCATCCCAGGTGCCTGTGCACTGCTGTACAACCAGGTCAGAGTCACCAAAGCACTCAATATTCCGAATACCGATTTCCTTGGCAAGCTTGATACCATGCACAAGGGCTTCGTACTCGGCGACATTGTTTGATGTTGCAAAGTGGATCTGAAGCACATATTGCAATTGATCTCCTCTTGGTGAAGTAAGTACCACGCCAACCCCTAGGCCGCTCTTCATCTTGGAGCCATCAAAGTGCATTCGCCAGAAATCTGATCCTGGGAGCTGCGGCATATACTGAGTTTCAGCCCAGTCAACCAGGAAATCGGCTAATGCTTGTGACTTGATTGCAGTTCTCGGCTCATACTGGATGCCATGGCTAGAGACTTCAATTGCCCATTTTGCCACTCTTCCGGTTGCATCTCTGCTTCCCATGATATCGGCCAGTGGAGCCGAGCTGACGACGGTGATCAAGTGGGCTTGAAAGTATGGCTTCAATCTCTTGGCTGCCATGTACACTCCATAGCACATCTTCTGGTAGTGAGGGTAGTTTTTCTTGGACGCCGACAGCACTTCACTGATGTAATACACCGGTCGCTGAATTTGCTGTGCCTTGTCCTTCTCGGGCCGCTCCACCACCATAACTGCGCTGATCACCCGATTGGTTGCCGCAATGTACAACATCATTGGTTCCTTCTCAATCGGGGCAGCCAGAATCGGCGCTATGGAGAGCATGCGCTTGAGCTCTCGGAATGCTTCGCTTGCTTGGGGGGTCCAGGTGAACTTCTCTGTCTTCTTCATCAGTTGGTACAACGGGATTGCTTTTTCACCTAGCCGACTGAGGAATCGGCTGAGTGATGCGAGGCAACCGGTGAACTTCTGTACCTGCTTCAGGGTCTTGGGTTGTTCCATGCGCTCTATTGCGGCTATATTCTCGGGATTGCATTCGATTCCTCTCTCGGAAACGAGAAATCCCAAGAGCTTGCCGGCCTGGACTCCAAAGACGCACTTCTCCGGATTGAGCTTGATCTGATAAGTTCTCAAATTTGCAAATGTTTCTCTGAGGTCATCTAACAGCGTGGTTCCCTTTGCCGACTTCACCACTAAATCGTCCACGTAAACGTGGAGATTTCTGCCGAGCTGAGAGTGTGTACACCTCTGAATTGCGCGCTGATAAGTGGCACCTCCATTCTTCAAACCAAACGGCATGGTGATATAGCAATAAGCCCCAAAAGGGGTTATAAATGCACTTTTTATTTGATCTTCCACAGCAAGTTTGATCTGGTGATAGCCAGCAGTGGCATCCAGAAAAGACAAAAGCTCGCAACCGGCCGTAGAATCAATCACTTGATCAATACGGGGCAGAGCAAACGGATCTTTCGGGCACGCCTTGTTCAGGCAAGTGTAATCGATACACATGCGCCAGGTCTTGTTCTTCTTCATGACGAGTACTGGATTCGCCAGCCACTCGGGGTAAAACACTTCCATGATGAAACCTGCAGCTTGTAGCTTCGCAATCTCTTCACCGATTGCCCTTCTCTTGTCTTCAGAGAAACGTCTCAGGGGTTGCTTGACCGGCTTCGAGCCTGGCCGAATGTGCAGCTTGTGCTCGGCGAGTTCTCTCGGCACACCAGGCATGTCTTGTGGAGACCATGCAAAGATGTCCCGATTCTCACGGAGAAACTCGACGAGCTCGCTTTCCTATTTATCGCTAAGTCCAGCTCCGACTACAACAAACTTGGTTGAATCGGAGGGATCTAGAGCGATCTTCTTGATGTCCTTGGCCGACTGAAAGGACGATTCTTCATCTACTCTCTTTGCTGGGCCGACTGGAAGTGGATTCTTGCTCTGTGCTTGCGCCATTGCAATCACCTTGCTGAGCTGACGCTTCTCCGTCTCAACCACTTGAGAATCAGCCAAACTGCTGCCAGCGGATGTGCACTCGAGGGACTTCCTGAAGTCCCCGGTGACAGTGATGACGCCGTTTGGCCCTGGAATCTTCATCTTGAGGTACGTCTGCTGTGCGTTGATCATGAACTTGGCAAACGCGGGCAATCCCAACAGAGCATGATAAGGACTGATGAGGTCGGCGACTTCAAACCAAATCGGCTCTCTCCTGAAGTTTTCTTCTGTGCCAAATATAACATCCAGCCGAATGCGACCCATGGGGGTGCAAGAAAATCCAGGGACAATCCCATGGAAAGTCGTTCGGCTACGCTCCAGATCCTTCTCTGTGAGCCCTAGCTTGATCAATGTGTCTCTGTACAGAATTTTGATTGTGCTTCCTCCATCAACGAGCACTCGGGAGAACTTACATGAGAACCTTGGTCCTGCGAACAGAGCATCAACCACAATCGGATAGTTGCCCGGATTCGGCAAGATGGTGGGATGATCTGCTCTGTCCCAGGATATAGGGCATTCGGACCAATGCATGAACTGAGGAATCGGCGGCATAGTGGCATTGACCTCCTGAACTCGGGCTCTCCGACTGCCCTTGTCTGTGGACTCACTGGTGAAAATCATGTAAGCAGCGTCTTGCTGCGGGAACTGGTTCTGCTGCTGAGGCGGTCCTCTGTTCTGGGGTGGTGGTGGGGGTGGAGGTGGTAAAGCTTCTCCCTTCGCGATCCTTCTCACAAAGTCGCACTGCTGAGTGGTGTGCGCAGACGGCCTGCCAGGCGTGATGTGCAACTTGCATGGTGCGTCCAGCATATCCTCGAATGTGTACTTGGGCTTCATCTGCCCCGGGGGTCTCACATTCGGTCTCATCTTCCGACTGCCTCCTGCAGCCGCTGGATCTTCTTCGCTCTGGACAGCGGCCACCTTCCGACTGCCATACTGGGTATCGCGCTGCTCATCCTTGCGCTTGCCATTGTTCTGCTGGTTGTTGTTGTTATTTTTGTTGTTGTTGCGGTTGTTCTCTCTCCTTTCCTTCCGACTAAGGCCTTGGTTCCATGTGTCCGACTGCGGAGCCCCTGGTGACTGGATTACACCTCCAACTCCGAGCTGGATAGGGCGCATCGCAGAATCGGACATAGCGAACGCATTTGCAACCTTCATGAGCTCGGCGAGTGACGTGAAGTCTTTGCGGAGCAATTTGTGCTTCAACATTGAGTCGGCCAGGCATCCATCTGTGAAGTACTGAATGGCCTGGATCTCATGGACTCCTTCACATGAGTTCTTCAGCTTGATCCACCGAGATAGGTAATCTCGGAGGGGTTCATCTTTGCCTTGCACACAGAGAGCTAGCTGCCGCGGGAGGTTGGGCCGCTCATACGTGCTCGTGAAGTTGTGGATAAATGCACTCGTGAAATCCTCCCAGCAGTTTACACTGTCCTTGGGCAAGCTGTTCAACCATGTACGAGCCGATCCCTGCATCATCAAAGGTGCATAGCGGACTGCTACACGTCGATTGCCTCCTGCGATGCGGACCGCAGTCAGATAATCGGACAACCAATCTTCTGGCTTCACAGAACCATTATACTTGGGTGTGTCTCTCGGCAGCGTGAAGCCTTTGGGAAACTTTTTAGTCCGAATACGATGACCAAAACACGATGGGCCAGCTTCTCCTTCTTCATCCTCTTGAGCCTCCTTCTCCAGGAGCTCAATGCGGTGCCTTGCATCATTCTGGCCGATTTGGCGAGGGCCAAGCCGGGTGCTGATTTCCGGTCTTGGTGCCGATTGCTGAGGCATGTCATTGCGCCTGCTGTTAACAGCTGGCTCTTCAATTCTTCTGCTTGCTGCTGGGGGTGGCCGATTGCTTCTGACCCTACTCTCATGCCGAGACGGGGCGGGTTGCTGTCTGTTCTGGCGCGATGCATTCGGTCGCTGGCTAGCTCCCGGATTCGGCCTCACAGTTCCTCTCGACGCCCCTGGTTCTGCATTTTGATTACCCATTGCTACGAGCCTCTGCTCCTTTGCGGCCGCCAACAGCTCACGCATTCGGCGCGACTTCTCGCGCCGCTCATCTCCCTCCAGGTCTTCTAGCTCGAGTGCTATCTGCTCGGCTGTTCTCAGGTTCTTGTCCGGCGTGCTGTACGTCGGCCTCTGGATGAATGCCGACTGCGCCGGTTGCTCCGGTTGCACCGGCCTCCTTGGTCGCTCCGACTGCTCGGCCCCCGACAGCTGCTGGTTGACTGCCCTGCCTCGGCTTCTCAGATCTTCCAGGACTGCGGGCTCAATCGGCCGGCGCGGTCCTGCATGCGTTGCGTTGTATTCCCTTGTGATGGCTCCCAGCCTGCGCTCTTCCGCCAGCACTTGCTCAGCCCTACGAGCCAGAGCGAGCCGTGCTGTTTCCAGCTCCGTGTGCACTTGTTCGGGATCACCATTCCTGTTCACGGGTGTGTATAACACATCCCGCAACGCACTGGTGCCGATTCGCTCTGCAGCGTCGGCTGCCTCCTTCGCCTTTCTAGGCGCACTCGCAGGGTCACGGTTGCTTGATGAAGACGCTCCCGCCATCATGACGTCGGCGTGAACTCGGCCTTCCTCTCTGCCAAGCGCTGCACCGCAGCCCCTGGTCGAGAGCGGATCGATAGCGCACGAGAAGATACGAATCTCTCTGGGATATGCCTCGGGGAAGCTGCCGATGAAGAGGCGATGGTTGCCGACCTGCAGCGACACACCGGGCGGCAGGGGTGCTCCGGCCCTGTACCGCGCCGAGTAGTCCACCACGTAATGGATTGCCCCACGCCTCAGAATCAGGCCAGAGGCGTGGCTACCGCCTGATGCAGAGGAAAATCCCGTCCGGATCTTTACTCCAGTCGACGCCTCGGTCTGCCCCACGGTGGGCGCCAACTGTCGTCGATATGTGACGTCAGATGCCATGGGATGGCTAAAGTGAGGGGAAGACGCGAGGAAGAGGATGTCGATGGTGCCGGAATCGGGTTGCGCACAAACACGATGGAGGACACCACGATGTACCCAGGTTCGGGGCTCTCCGGAGAGATAACACCCCTACTCCTTCTTGTCTCTTGTATATCAATGATCTGGCTACAATAACTACTTCTCTATCTTCTCAGGGGAAGGTGAACGCCGCCGTGGGCAAGGCTCTCTCCTGCTTCCCTAAGAAATAACTACTAGCAGTGAATGAACTGAGGGGAGAGTGAGTAATGGTGCTACTGAGTGGATCGTCCCCCACGCAGGAGGGGTACCCGGGCTCTTATAGTATGACCCCGGGGTACATCGGTAACTTCACTGCCGATTGGGCCCAGCTGTCATCCTCTAATCGTCTTGGGCCCACCGACTGCTCCTCTCCGGGTGATCCGGATCCTACGAGCGGCGGCCCATGCTGTAGACCCATAGGGCATGGGGATGAACAGTGGAGCTAGGAGGTGCGGTCTTGTCGCCCTGTCCGCGGAATCGGCGGAGAGGTCGACACCGTATCTCCACCATATCTTCGACGTGACTTGGCCTTCCTGCCACCCCGATATCTCGGGATTGTGCATTTATGACCTCGTAATCGTACCCCCAACTGGTGTTGGGGTCAACTTTCTCCAAGGGTAGTAGGTTGTTCCGATTGCGCCAGGGCCGACTGGTGGTTCTTGGCAAGGTCGACTGCTCTGGGCAATCGGCCTTCCAGGTGCCTACCTCGGCCCAGCTGCAGATCAATCGGATGATCGTCTTGGTGAAGGAAGGGTGGACCGATTGCGCCTGGGTCGACTACTGGCATTTGGTATGGTTGATTGCCTTGGAGCAATCGGCCGTTCATCTGCCCAGCTCGGCCCAGCTGCGGCCCAATCGGTCCATCCTTGTCTTGAAAGGTTGCTTCCGCTTGGGTTAGCCTACCCGGGTACCAATCCCCCGACACATCCCGACGAAGAAGAAGCAATCAAGGCACACACACACGTTGATCAAGTTATATTAAGATTATCTCAGTTGTTGTTGTCTATGAACAAGGAGTAGGTCTCAACTCGTCCATAACCGTGGACACGGCTTCTCGAAAAGATTTAACCCTGCAAGGGTGTACCAACTGCCCATTACGAGGCATCGCATGCTCGCCCATCTCTCTCAGTTGCTACCCATTATAGGCAACCATTTTATGATTTAATTCCAAGAGATCCGAAACGACAGGTCCCTCTAACTAACAACAAACAAATCCGGATGGCCCCCGGGGAGTCGACACCCAATCCAAAAGCTGGCCACGCTCTCGGATCGGACTCTTCCGTATGGCCAAGGTCGGGTTTAGTCTCGCCTATATAACAGGGGACTTCCCTAGCTCACCAAGTGCGGACCAACAGAGGAACTAAGTCTCCGCTGGACCGAGTTGTTTGAAAACTACTGGCAACTGACCAGCACACACACGGTTTCAAATCGTAAATCAGCTTGGGCCACCACTAGAAATGCTTGAAGCTAGGTAGCTAAGAAAAGGGGACCCCATAAAATCCCACACGCGGTTAGGCACGCTCAGTCTTAAAACCAATACCCGGAACTCGGATCCTAGGTGACTCGAATGGAACAAAGCGTCGGGGTGGGATAGCCTAGACCTTCCATCCTTCGTCGAATATAGTCAACATTATAATAATCATCATATCATCAACAACAATATAATAAGGTGATATCCCAAACCAAGGAGTAACAGGATAACATCGTAGCATCCTAAGCATGCATACTAAGCAGGGGCTGAGCAACGAGCAATAGTAACATAGCAGTACAAGGTTTGCTGGGAAGGGACATGGCTATATCGATTTGAAAGAGGTTGTAAACATGTGGTAGGATTAAACATCAAACCTAACCTAGACTAGCATGCAAACCGCTGGTTGAAATAGAATGGATCATAAGTAATGTATAGTCCTTGCCTGTTGATAGTCGGGTTCCGAAGGTGTAGTTGATCGCAAGCTCGCATCGTCTCCGAGAGGTACCCGCGGAAGCACACAAGACGATAAACACTGGAAAGCAATCAACGGCACACCACTATTACTACGGAGCAACACGGGATCAAAGCGGAAACACAAGGCACGGCAACGCGATACGGATCTATCGTCGAGAACGGTTACTAACAGTTTAAGTGGGGTATCGGTCACACACGACGAATAGCGCACGTTTACGGTGGTTCAAGTTGCTTAGCTATAGCTGATCAACCAACGGTTATTAACATGGAAACTCAAGCAAGCATGGCATAGCACACAAACACGTCAAGAGGTGAAGCACAAAGTAAACTATCTATGCTAGTCAATTTAAGTGAGGCACAACCTAAACATGGCATAACACTAAGTGTCGCACGATGATTAAAACATTTGGTACTGTTCTGTCCTAAACCATATTTTAGATTGGTTAACAGCAGCAAACAATAGCAAAAACACAAAGTACACGAAAAACTAATCAAGTTACATATAAGGCACACTCCAAACGGAGTTACGGTTAAAAAGATATAAGAAAAACAAGTTACGGGCACAAACTGACAACATCACGAAGCACACTTTAGAGCAATGCATAAATAGGATAATCAATGCAAACATGGTCACAAATGATATGAACTAAAGTAGACATGGCAGGCAAGGCATGGCAAAAAGAATCATGCAAAAAGGCATCATAGATCAAAAGATATTAAGCAAATAACATGGCATCGGGACGTTACAGACTTAGAGAAAAACAGAGGTGTCTGTCAACAACAGCAGCATAGCAACTTTGGAGCTAAATAACTATATGAACAGTAATGCTAACATGAAGATGCAATACATGTAATGAAAGTAGACATGATGCTTAACAATATGCAATTGGAATCACTCAATTCCGATAAACGGTCGCGACACACTCGTCGACCGAAGTTGCAACAAAATAACAGTTTCAGTACAGCAGCACAATAACATCAGGATAGCTACTTTGGAGCAAGATACAATCATGATGCAGCAAGAAATTATGGCATGTGAATGCATGGAACTGAAGTAGAAACAATGCTTAACATGATGCAAAAGGAATCAATCAATTCCGATGAACGGTTGCGAAGCAATCGTCACCCGAAGTTGCAATAAAATAATAACAACAGCACTTAACAGGAAATAAAGCAGTTTAACGGCCTGATGCCCACTTTAGCACACAATTACACAATCAAGATGAGCTCAAATGCAAAAACTTTCTACATACAAATTCTAGAGCACGCAAAACTGAGCAACTTTCGTTTTGGGGGCACGTTCATCGGAGCTACGGATCAACGGGAAATAACGTCGCAAAACTGATCACAGCAGCAAAAATTCAACACTTAACAGAAAAAAAATAAAAGAAAAACGCTTAAAGGAAAAAAAAAAGGCGGCCGGGCTGGCTCACCATGGGCTCGGCCCATCAGGCGGCCTGTATTGGGAGGCCGGCTAGGCTTGGAGGCGAGTTGGGCCTCGTTGGGCACGCCGTCCCAACAGGCGGCGGCTGGATGCAACAGGCGCCCGATCCCGGCTGGGTCGGCTGCCCGGAGCGGCGGCGGTGGTCCTCGCCGGCGAGCGGCGTCGCGGCGGACCGAGGAGGCAGAGGGGGCGCGGGAGGCCAGAGGCGGCCGGATCCGGTCGTCCTCGACATGGGGAGGCGCGCGGGCGGCTTGGACGCGGAGGCCGGCGGGCTCCTGCTCGGGCTCGGGTGAGCTGCACCCATGGCGCGGCGGACGGCGAGGACCTGCAAGGGAGAGCGGGGCGGTGAGGAGAGGGAAGAGGAGGAGGGAAGGAGGAGAGGGGAAGAAGAGGACCTGGCGCGGCGGCTCCGGTGGCCGGCCGGCTGCGGAGGCGGCGGCGCACGCCCTCGGGCATGGAGGCGGAGGGAGTTGGAGGAGAGAGAGGGTCCAGGGCGCTGACGTGGCGCAACGAGGTCCGTCGGATCTTATGATCTGACGGCCCAAAATTCATTGGGCTGATCTCAGATCCGAAAATTAGGGTTTGCTGCGAAAAATTGGGAATTTTGGGCCAGATCTGAAATTAGAGAGGGGGGTGGCTGCAATTTTCCACAAGGGGGAACCCTAAGTGGGTGTGGGAGGCTGGTGGTCTTTATATAGCCCCGGTGGCTGGCAGCTTGCAAAAACATCTCCGGTTTTTCTCTCGCGCGCGCGGTGCTCATGTTTCTGACCGCCGGGGGTCCGCAGTACCTCCGATTCGGGTAAAACATCGAACTGCGCGATCAGCGCGTCGAGCCGGCGGCGTTCACCTTGCGCTGGAACCGTTCCGAAAACACTTTCCGGCGCGCTATAAAAATATCCCGTTTAATTATTAAACGGGGTTTTTCGTTCCGTTGGCTGCGGCTGGTCTCGTGCGGTTTTTGCGACGGTGATCGGGCGAAACCCGGTGTCGCAAAGGTCGAGTGTCAGGGTGGCAAGGGTCGGTCTCCGTCCGATACGAGATAAGAGGGGGTAAAATAATCACCGATCGATAAATCGGGGATGCAAACACCGCAAACAAATCAGACAATCAAACAATTCACACCGAAAACAAAAATTTTAATTTTTGCAAAAACTGGGATGTTACAATACTGAAGTGGTATTTCCCTTCGGGGAATTTTTGGATTGACTTGGCACATGTTCACACATGCTTACGACTAAAAAGTCTATTTTTCCTTGATGATCTTTTTGTTTCAGAATAGTTATATCACTTTCATGCCCGATTCAATGTTGCTTTGTCGCTCTGCATGATTATGACAGTTATTGCTCTCTAGTTGGTCGCTTCCCAGTCTTTTGCTAGCCTTCGCTCGCACTAAGCGGAATTATGCTTGTGCTTCCAAACTCCTTTTCAAACCCAGTTTTTCCATTTGAGTCCACCATACCTACCTATATGTGGTATTTACCGGCCACTCCTAACTTAGACTTTCTTGTGCCATCTCGAAATTTATTCAAAAGTTTCCCTTTTGTAACCGTACAAGCTCATGGTGCGGTGAGGGGAAATCAGTATCTTCTTTCATGCCAAAAATATTTTGACGGAAGTTTTAACTAGTCAAAATAGAAAAAGAAAAAAATATGAGAGTTACACCTCCCCCATACTTGATGATGGAGTGAAATGGACCAAATGCTGCTTATGATAGGTGGAACGATACCCTCCTTCCATCCTTGAGGCAAAATAAAAAGGTTCCGTAGACCATCGAAGATTTATGGATAAGGGATTATGTGTAAGCAAAAGGCATTATATATGGTTGGCATGGGAGATATTGAGAGACCTTTACCGTCCACCGTTGACTGGAAAGCTACACTTCTCAAAAATGTTTCATCTCTGTTTTCAAAACCAAGAGCTCTGGCACTTGTTTAGTCTTTGCTTCCTTTCATGGGTTTTCAACCTTGCCATCAAAAGCCACGGTTCGAGAGTCTCCCCTTCTTTCTTCAAAGCACCAACTATGAGAGCATAATTTTCATTCTTAGTGTAACATGCATTGTCCCAAAGTATTACATTGTCTTCTGCATGCTTGTGTTATTGCTAGTCTAAAATACTGAGTTCTAGTCACCTTTAAAACTCCGGAGGAGTTTCTGCATTTATTTTTTGCTTCACTCATGGAGGCTAGCGAAATGCCACTCAAGTATGTTCAAGCTATGTGCATTGTGATCTTGTTTCGATTTTCAGTAGCTTATTATTTACTTTTAGTTTTTTGTGACTGATCACATGAAAGAAGAATTGCTTCGTGCATTGTCCTTTTAGCATTGTTTCAATACTTGCTAAACTCTTTTCGTAGTACATGCTTATATACATCTAATGAAGCAAAAGAGTTTGTCAAAGTTTTCTTTGTCGCGTCCAGTTCGTTGAACTGAATTGCTTGAGGACAAGCAATATGCTAAGCTTGGGGGAGTTGATACGTCTCAAACGTATCTACTTTTCCAAACAATTTTGCTATTGTTTTGCCCTCATTCTTGCATGATTTGGAAGAAACTAACCTGAACTAACGCTGTTTTCAGCAGAGCTTCCTGTATGGTTTATTTGTGCGCAGGAAAATGGATTTTTAGACGTCCCAGAAAAATACCAGAAAATCCACGCACCCGAAGGAGCCAGGAGCCAGAAGTGGGACCAGAGGGGAGCCCTGGGGGCCCCAGGCGCCCCCCTGGCGCGGCCAGGGGTGGGGCCGCGCCCTCAGGCCGCCTGGGCTGCTCCCCCCTCCTCTGGTGCCCTACCGATGCTCCTATTTATCCCCGTGATGAGAAAACCCCAGAACAGAAGTCGTTTTCCCAGTTTCCGTCGCGGAGCCGCCGCCACCCTCTGTTCTTCTTCGGGAGGGCTAATCTGGAGGCTGATTTGGCCTCCGTAGAGGGGAGATCGTCGCCATCTTCATCACCATCGCCACTCCATCCATCCTCCATGACTTCTCTTCATATGTGTGAGTAATTCCCTGTTGTAGGCAAAGGGGATGGTAGGGATTGGATGAGTTTGATCATGTAATAGTTCTTCAGATTGTTGGGGGCATGTTGCCTATCATCTAGATTGGTGTTTATCTTCTTTGCTACAACTTGTTGTTCTTAATGCTTGTCACTTTGGGCCCGAGTGCCATGTTTTCAGATCTGAACCCTATGTGTTTTCATGAATATATTTGTGTTCTAGATCCTATCTATGAGTTGTTTGCACCTATTATGGTCTGGAACCGGCGATCCCAAAGGTGACAGCTTGGGACACCAAAGGGGACGGTCCATAATTTGAGGATTCCATGTATCCATTGAGTTTATTGCTTTGTTCCGGTGCTCTTTGATAGGAGCACCTTAATCTCCATAAGTTCCTTTTGGCCCCGTTCGTAGCGGGATGGTAGGACAAAAGATGGTGTGCAAGTTCTTATTGCAAGCACGCACAACTACCTACGGGATACATGCCTATTGTTTGATATTCACCTAGATGATCATTGCTTTTCTGTGTGCCTTGCCCCGTGCTAGAATCTATTATATGTTCACTCTCATCCATGCAGCGCCCGACCATCCATCTCCCTAGCCTACAGTGTTTTCAATCCTGCTGGTCATTAGCTATTACTTTTGTTCTTACTTTTGCTATTGCTACCATCACTATCATATTACCGTTACTACTTCTCTATCGTTGCAAGCAAGTATATTTCAGGTGCGGTTGAATTGACAACTCAACCATCAAAGCTTATAAATACTCTTTGGCTCCCCGTGTGTCGAATCAATAAATTGGGTTAACTTACCCGCGAAGACTATCTCGATCCCTTACGCCTGTGGGGCATCAGCACCAAGAGTTACTAAATACTCACAAATGAGGCCACCTATCAAAAATCTAATTGGAGGGGTGAAGGAGTTACATACCAGGGAGTATTTGCTCAAAATATCAGCTCGAACAGTGGGCTCTAGAAAGAGATCGGAAATCGCCTCCAAGAACAGCAAGAACACAAGAACTGAAGCAGAACTTGTGTTTTTGGAGAGAGAGGAAGGAGGAGGAAGAAGAAATACCTGGAGGTGGGGCTTGTGGGCCCCAGGCGCCCTGTGGGCGCGGCCAGGGGCCAGGCCACGCCAGCTGGCCGCCTGGGCCACTGGTGCCCCCCCCCCTGGTCAGCCCCAGGTGCCTCTGGGTCACTTCCGGCATGGAAATTTTTAATATGATTTTTTTGGAATTTTTCTCGCAACTTCACTGTTGAAAAAATTTCTAAGTTCAAAAAGCTGCGAAACTTTCTGAAAACTTGGAGTAATGATTAGAGTTGTGAAGTTTCAAAAACATATAAACTTGGTATAGCAAGGACAATAAAAGCTAAAAAGATATGCAAACATAACAATCTCTACTTTTTACTCATATAAAACTCATTTAATAGCAAGGTTGATCAAGTCCTACTACCAAACTAGAAATACATAAAGTAAAAAGTTTCACTTACTATGAAGAATTCATGGTACCTTTATTTTAATGGATATTGTCCCCACCAAAATAGTTTTGTATTTGTGGTACACATGTAGAGGACAATCCCATTCTCCAATCTTCACGGTCTCGATATTCTCTATCGAGTTAAGTCCATGCCTTTTGTCAATCTTCTTCGGAAAATACACCATGTGTTCTTTGTCATTCACATTGAAAGTAACATTTCCTTTATTGCAATCAATAATAGCACCTGCGGTGTTAAGAAAAGGTCTACCAAGAATAATATACATGCTCCCATCCTCGGGCATGTCAAGCACAACAAAATCAGTAAGGATTAAACAATTAGCAACTTCAACGGGAACATCCTCACAAATACCTATGGGAACAGCTGTTGACTTGTCAGCCATATGAAGAGAGATATCTGTAGGGATTAGTTTTTCTAAACATAATCTCTTATAAAGAGAAAAGGGCATAACACTCACTCCTGCTCCAAGATCACATAAAGCAGTCCTGACATAATTATTCTTTATGGAGCAAGGAATGGTGGGTATACCAGGATCACCAAGCTTCTCAGGAATCTTGCCACTAAAAGAGTAGTTAGCAAGCATAGTACATATTGCTTCATTAGGAACTTTTCTTTTATTAGTAACAATATCTTTCATATATCTCGAATAAGGAGGTAACTTAATAGCATCAGTCAAAGGAATTTGAAGAAAAAGAGGTTTCATCCATTCACAAAACTTATTGTAATGCTCTTCTTCTTTAGTTTTGAGAGACTTACCTGGAAAGGGCATGGGTTTCTGTACCCATGGTTCACGTTCCTTCCCATGTCTTCTTGCGATAAAATCTTCTCTAGTGTATTTCTTGCGTTTGTCGGGTGCTTCTTCTTCTCGAACTTCGGTTGGATCATTCTTTTCACCATCCTTTTCAGGCTCAGCACCGTCTTCAGTCTCAGCATCAGAGGTAGATATACTATTTGGATCATTGGAATTGTCAGCTTATTTGTGCTTCTTCTTCTTCGGAGAGCTAACAATTTCTTCTTCCTGTATTTGATAATCTTGCTCGGTCCTCTTCGGATGCCCCTCTGGATAGAGAGGATCTTGAGTGCTAGTTCCTCCTCGGGTTTTAATCCCGAAGGCCTGTATATCCTGTTTGGCATTATTAGCAAGAAAATCTTTTTGCACATTAGAAATTTGATCAAGCTGAGTTTGAACCATATGAAAATTCTTCACAAGACATTTAACATCATTAACTGTTCTACCTAGAACATCAAGCAAACTTTTGATAGCAAGGGAATTATCATGCAACTGACTTTGCATCCTCTCATTAAAGTGAATTTGCTTCATAATGAAATTATCAAGCTCATCTAAACATTTATGAGGAGGCTTACCATGAGGAATGCCACTTGCATTGAAATCTAAAAGAGAGTGTACCTCTACCATTGGAGGGTGAGTGGTCGGCTCACACAACTTCTCAATGGAGGGTAGATTCTTCATGTCTTCAGTTTTAATAACCTTCTCTTTAATAGACTTCTTTGCTTCTTGCATATCTTCGGGGCTTAGGACAAGCATGCCCCTTTTCTTTGGTGTTGGAGGTGGTTCAGGGACGGACCAATCTTCGTGGTTCTTGGCAATCTTGGCCATTAATTCTTCTGCATCGTCCGGTGTTCTTTTCCTGAAAACACACCCAACACAACTGTCCAAATAGGATCTAGATTCATCAGTTAGACCAGCACAAAATATATCAATTAATTCATTCTTAGGGACTCCATGTCCCGGTCTAGCCTGGATCAGACTGCAATACCTCCCCCAAGCATTAGGGAGGTTCTCATCCTGAAACTGTATAAAGTTATAAATTCTTAGTAAAGCAGCATGTTGCATATGAGCAGGAAAGTACTTATCAACAAAAGAGTAAGCTAAGTCTTGAGGACTCCTAATGGAACCACATGGTAGTGCATCATACCACGCTTTAGCACCTTCCTTTAAAGAGAAAGGAAGAAGCTTAGTAACATAGAAATTTCGTATCTTCTCATCTGTAGTAAACAAGCCACCTAACTCAGTGAGTTTGGTCAGGTGTGCAATAGCATCGTCATTTTCTCTGCCATAAAAGGGGTCAGCTTCAACCATAGATATAAGTGAAAGATCAACAGAGAAATTATAATTAGGATCATTGATGCATATAGGAGATGTAGCAAATTTAGGATCAGGAACGGTCTTGTTCTTCAGAGAGTGTTTTTCGAGAAGCCTCTAAATAGCATCAGGGTAAGAGTCAACAAACTATGTTAGCTCCCTGCATAAATCATCATCAAGTATAATATAATCATCATCAAGGAGTCTCTCCTTGAGTTTACTCAAATCAGGATAAGTGG
Source organism: Bromus sterilis (assembly GCA_950022295.1). Classification (NCBI taxonomy): domain Eukaryota; kingdom Viridiplantae; phylum Streptophyta; class Magnoliopsida; order Poales; family Poaceae; genus Bromus; species Bromus sterilis. The sequence goes on along the minus strand of OX465599.1, from coordinate 236,641,181 downwards.
AAGTTCCATAAAAGGATAGCAAGTATCAGGAATATCAATTCCGGATTATTATTTTTTGCAGCAGCTATCTATTTCTCAAGAGCATGACTAAGTGAACCAATATCATCAAGAGTGGTAGAAGCACCATCAAAAGTATCGGACATAGTAACAGATTCAGTAGAAGCATCATGTGGTGGAGGTGAAGCAAACTTACTCATAACTGAAGGTGAATCAAGTGTAGCACTACTGTTCAGAACAGTACCTTTTCTCGTACGGGATGGTAAGATCGGGACCTTGGGGTCTTCTTTCTTACCCATAGCGGATAAATTGCAGCGGGTAAAATACTTCAAGTAGACTTGTGAATAAATCTATGCTCCCCGGCAACGGTGCCATAAAACAGGCTTGATAAACCACAACTACATGGGATTGAGATAGTCTTCGCGGGTAAGAATAACCCAATTTATAGATTTGACTCAAGGGGAGCCAAAGAAAATCCACAAGATTTAACAGTGGAGTTGTCAATTCCACCGCACCTGAGATACACTTACTTCCAACAAGATATTAATAGTAACTGCGATATGGAAGTGATGATAGCAATGGTGAAACAGTAATAGTAAAACAACGAAAGTAAACAACTAGTAACCAGCAAAATTAAAAAACACTGTAGGCTAGGGAGATGGATGGTTGGGAGCTGCATGGATAAGATACATCATGTATTTAACTTGGGGCAAGGCACACAGAAAAGCAATGATCATCTAGGCATAAATCAAACATCAAGCATATACCCCATAGGTAGTTGTACGTGCTTGCAATAAGAACTTGCACAACATCTTTTGTCCTACCATCCCACTACGAACGGGGCCAAAAGGAACTTATGGAGATTAAGGTGCTCCTGTCAAAGAGCACCGGAACAAAGAATTAACAAGCAATGGATACATGGAATCCTCAAACTATAATCCATCCCCTTTGGTGTCCCAAGCTGTCACCTTTGGGTTCGCCGGTTCCGGACTATAACAGGTGCATACAACTCATAGATAGGATCAAGAACACAAATATATTCATGCAAACACATAGGGTTCAGATCTGAAATCATGGCACTCGGGCCCAAAGTGACAAGCATTAAGAGCAACAAGTTGAAGCAAAGATGATAAACAACAATCTAGATGATAGGCAACATGCCCCCAATAATCTAATAAACTATTACATGATCTAACTCATCCAATCCCTACCATCCCCTTTGCCTACAGCAGGGAATTACTCACACATGGATGGAGAAGTCATGGAGGGAGGATGGAGTGGTGATGATGATGACGATGGAGATGATCTCCCCTCACCGGAGGCCAAAACAGCCTCCATATTAGCCCTCCCGGAGAAGAACAGAGGGTGGAGGCGGCTCCGCGACGTGAATTGGGAAAACGACTCCTGTTTTGGGGTTTCTCCGTTACGAGAATAAATAGGAGCCTCGGTAGGGCACCAGAGGAGGGGGGAGGCCCCCAGGCGGCCAGAGGGCGCGGCCCCACCCCTGGCCGCGCCAAGGGGCGCCTGGGGACCCCTTGGCTGCCCTCTGGTCCCGCTTCTGGCAGAGTGGCCCTTTGGGTGCGTGGATTTTCTTTGTTTTTTCTGGGAATTTTCTGAGACGTCCAAAAATCCATTTTACTGCGCACAATAAAACCATACAGGCAGCTCTGCTGAAAACAGCGTTAGTTCGGGTCAGTTTCGTCCAGATCATGCAAGAATGAGGGAAAAACAATAGAAAAAGTGTTTGGAAAAGTAGATACGTTTGAGACGTATCAGTCACAGACCCTGATGAAGAAGATGTGATCTTCATCCCTACTGGAATACTGAAATCAAATGGTAACACTGGTGAAGATGATGTGGTCTGCAATCCTGTTGGCAGTTTACCCTCTAATGATAATCATGTGCCAACTCTGGAGATCACCCATGAGAATTTCCCACCTTTGAAATGGGGGCCTATGGTGGCAGCCAGGAAGAGTAGTAGAGTGGACATAGGTGACAGAAACATGATGGATATTGCTATGGACAAGAAGAAGTCTACTAACCTGGATGTTGTCACTGCTATGGACAAGAAGAAGACTACCAACCTGGATACTACCAAGAACTCCATTAAAGGTACTACTATGAATACCTCTTTTGCAATTTTTAATAATCCTAAATTCTTAAAAGTAGCTGATAAGTTAGGGATTGAAGTAGATACCAGTCTGTTTCATGACTCCAATAGTGAGAAAGAGGTGGATATCCAAAATCCACACATTGCTCACTGTCCTGGGAATGACCCTGAGGCTAAACTTAGTGATTTAGGGTTTATTGAATCCTCTCCTCTTTCTGAAGGAATGGAAAGAGAGGATCTGGAAAATGACTTTTTCTGCACTCCTATTCCTCATATAAATATCCCAGATGATCTGCAGGATCATAGTGTGATAGGGCCCAAAATCTGTAAACATAGGCGGGGCAGGCACCCATGACAGTAGTTTCCCCATGAATGTTCTTTTTTGGAATATCAGGGGGGTTACAAGACCTGGAAGGAAAACTTGCATTTTAGATACTTTTGCTAAGGTTAAACCTTCCATTATTGCTTTCCAGGACACTAAGAAGCCTGAATTGACAAATAGTTATCTTAAGTCAAACAGTGTGAATAGGAACTTTATCTGGCACCAACTCCCTGCTAATGGCTCTGCTGGAGGCATCCTTATGGGAGTAGATGCTGATACTTTGATATCATTAGCTGGGCGGTTAAGGAATTTTCTGTTGCCTGTCACCTGAAATACAAAAGTAGTGGTTTCAGGTTTAGAGTAGTGGCTGTCCATGGATCACCTTATGAGTAGGGCAAAGATGAGTTCATCTCTGAACTGCAATAATGGAAGGTTTAACCTATCTTATAGATGATTCCATACCCACCATGATAGGTGGGGATTTCAATTTAGTTAGGTTTCAGACTGAAAAAAGCAATGGTAGAACTGACCCTAAATGGTGTAGTAAATTTAACTCTTAGATAGAGATTTGGGGGCTGATTGAAATCAAGCTATCCACTAGACAATTTACTTGGGGGAATAATCAAGTTGATTTGATTATGTCCACATTAGATAGAGTCTTTTGTACCACTGATCTAGAAGTTAATTTCCCTCTATGTACTCTTTCAGTTTTGCCTAGGGTTGGGAGTGACCATACCCCCCTGCTTTGGGACTCTCGGATTAACATCCCACATATCCCTGCTAGTTATAAATTGGAAAAATGGTGGTTAAAGCAGGAAAACATTAAAGATTTGTTTATAAAGAATTATTGTGCTCCTATAAAAGGCAGAACATCTCTTGATAGATGGCAAGAAAAGGTTAGGAGATTTAGGAAATTCTCTAGAGGTTGGAGTAAAATTATAGAGCCTGCCAACAGAAAATGGAAAGCTACCTTAATAATGGAATTTGACAAACTTGACATCAAATCTGAGACTGTTGGTCTCAATGATGGGGAAGAAAATAGGTTAGATTTTAACCATAAAGAGTTGTCTAAGATCTGGGCTAATGAAGAAATTAAAGCAAGGCAAAGATCCAGAGATAGAGATATTTTAGAAGGAGATAGGAACACTAAATACTTTTATGTTGTAGCTAACCAAAGAAGGAGGAAGACTAGAATTACCTCCTTAGAGGGCCCTGCTGGGCCCACCTCTTATGTAGATGAGATGATAGGAATAGCTTCCTCCTACTATAATGATCTTTTTAAGAAAATAGACATAAATGGATTTAGTCTGAAAGATGACTTGTTTTCTGAAATTGAAAAACTTTCTATAGAAGATAAATCATCCTTAGAAGATCCTTTCACTGAAGAAGAGGTCAAAACAGCTGGGTTTGGTTCTTACTCTGATGGAGCTCCTGACCCTGATGGCCTCTATTTTATGTTTTACCAAAGTTTTTGGGAGATTATTAAAAAAGATCTGATGGATATGTTTACAGATTTCCATGCTGGGAATCTGGACATATATAGACTAAATTTTGATGTCATGTCCCTTATTCCTGGAAAAGGATGCTACCAACATTAGAATATTTAGACCAATTAGTCTGTTAAATTGTTGTTTTAATTTTTTTACCAAAGTTCTCACTAATACGTTAGCCAGGCTCATGAACCTACTGACTGCAAGTAATCAAACTGCTTTCATAAAGGGGGGTTCATTTTAGAAAGTGTTCTTACTACTCATGAGGTTCTCCATTCTGTACACCAAACTTCCACTGCAGGTGTTGTTCTTAAATTAGAACATTAAAAAGCCTTTGACAAGGCTAATTTAGATTTTCTTAATGAGCTCCTTGAAAAAAGGAACTTTGGTTCCAAATGAATTAGATGGATTAACATGATCACCCATGGTGGTTCTGTTGGGGTTAAGATTAATGGAGTAGAAGGTGGTTTCTTCACCACCAGTAAGGGTTTAAGACAAGGTGATCCCCTCTCACCTCTCCTCTTTAACCTTATGGTGGATGTTTTAACAATAATGATGGTTAAAGCTAGCTCACAAGAACTGATTGGAGGTCTCTGCCCAGAACATGTTCCTGGAGGAGTGCTCTGTCTGCAATATGCAGATGACACCATTCTCTTTGTTGAAAACCATGTAGACAAAGCAATAAACCTTAAATGGCTACTTTCAGGTTTTGAGTGTGTGTCTGGCATGAAAATCAATTATGCTAAGAGTGAGTTGATCTCAATGGGGCTAGAGGAGAATGATGTTAAAACCTATCTAGATATTTTTGGATGTGATGTAGGCAACTTCCCAATTAAATATTTAGGAGTTCCTTTGCATTATGAGAAGCTTTAGAAAATAAGATATCCAACCAATTATAGACAAAATCCTTAAAGGCATAGCTGGATGGAGGGGGAAGCTTCTATCTTATGTAGCTAGGGTCACTCTCATCAAAGCTTGCTTAAGTAGTATTCCTGTGTATCTTCTTTCTTTCTTCAAATTCTCCAAATGGGCTTTAGACTTGATTAACACTCAGTTGGCTCATTGCTTATGGAATGATGATGAAAATAATAGGAAAATTCATCTTTCCGACTGGCATCTTGTTTGTATGAAAAAAATATTTTGGTGGTTTGCGCATCCCTAACTTGAGAGATGTCAACCTATGTATGTCAGGGAACTATATTAAAAGTATTATGCTGATAAGGGCAAGCTCTCCAGGATTTTGGTCAATCACAAATATCTGTCTAGAGCTCCCAATATTTTTGCTTGCAAAAAAGTAAACCCCTCCAGATTCTGGCAAGGAGTGCTTTGGAAAGCACAAGCAGTCAAGCATGGCTATAGGTGGGTAGTTAGGGATGGGAGGAAAATTAGGCTATGGGAAGATATATGGTTTGGAACCTCTCCCCTCTCAGTCCAGTTCTGGTCCTTGTATCGTTTATGCCACCAGAAAAATGCTACAATTGCTTCGATCTTGGCGAGGGGGGAAATCCAACTTACTTTCCGAAGGCCTTTTCTCCACAAATGATGGAATCTTGGTTTTGTGTAACAACCCATTTGCAATAATAAGAAATCACCATGAGATTGTACCTTGTCTGTTGACTTTGTAACTTGGCATGATGCTAAAGATTGTAATTTCATGTGGTGATTTAAATTTGCATTGGGATTGGATCCCATTTGGTTTGTTTGAGTTTGCATCCAAAATGGTTCAAGAAGGGTGTTTGAAGAATTTTAATTGTTGCATGCATGCTCTCCTTGACCCCAAACTTGGCATAGCCAATTCCTTGCCCCCCCCCCAAGCATTTTAAAAGTCTTGCAAAAAAATTTGCCAAACTTCAAGATGTGGGCCACAGTTCAATGTGATTTGAATTTCCAAAAAGTGACCCCTCATTTTAGTTGCTCCAAAAATGCCCAAACCAATTTTAGAAATTGGAGAATATATCAAGTATCATTATGCATATTTTTGTGTGATTTTTCTCCTTGTGAATATTCCTGGAAAATTCCCCAAGTGCCTCTGTTTTTTTTGTAAACAGAAAAGGCCAGGGAGGGGTACTCTTTTCTCTTTTTTTTCCAGCGTCTGGTTCAGCCCAGCCCACTTGGGCCTTTCTTCTCCCCTCCTAGGCTCAAGCCCGGCTCCGAAGCGGTAAGTGGAGGATCCCTCCACCATCGATCCTGGATCGCACGATCCCCCTCCTCCTTCTTTACACCGTGGACGAGGTCCCCCCCGCTCTTCTCTCTCACACCGGCGACGCCACGACGGCATGCCCTCGTCGACGTGGCCTGAGGCCGCCCCCTTCCTATAAGAGGTGCCGGATCCCCTCCTGGGAACCCTAGGTCGAGTTTTCCCCCTCCAATTTTGCGCGCCGCCGCCGCCAAGGTCGTGGGGCATCTCCCCTGTTCCGCTGGTGAGCTCCTCGATTCTTCCCCGCTGTGCGACACCGTGAAGCCTGCCGATGCACGCACCTTCTCGTCGTCCTTCCTGGCCCGTTCCGACCTGCAGGAGCAGAAGGAGGGCTACGCTGCGACCTCGAGCCGAAGACCTCCGCCGCGGGCCGTCGTCTTCCCCAACGTCGGTGGTGGCGTCTTCCTCCTCCGTGTGTTCGACGTAGTCACCGAGCCCCTCTAGGTGAGCTATCACTGTCCCTCGTGGCCCGTGCGTAGCTCCCGAGCAGTAGCCGCGTAGTGCCTCGTGCCCGAGCCGTGTGTCGCCGTTGTCGTCGTGCAGCCGTGGCCACCGTGCCCTGGGTGTGTCGGAAGTAGTTGCGGGCGTGCCCTGGGTGAGTCCAGAGCGCGCCAACGGCAAGCAAGCGGCCTCATTTGGCCTCGTGCGAAGGACGTCGGCCCCTGTCTGAACCTCTTCAGGCTGCAGCGCCGCCGTGCCTTCGGGTGAGCCTAGCGTCACCATCTTAGCTGCTCCGGCGAGGGTCCTGTGAAGGAGATTGGACATGGAGGTGCCCTCTGCAAGCCGAGCTTTTCCGTTTGGCTGCTGCCTCTCTAGTTTCGAGGATAGCCTCGCCGTGGTTTGCTGTCACGCACGGCCTGAGTCGTCAGGTTCAGAAGCCGCCGAGCAGCACCGTTTTCAGTTGTAGATAGCGTCGTCGTCGCTCGTTCTCCGGCCAGATCCCAGTGTACGCCCGTGCGTGGATGTGCCAGCTAGATGCTCGTGGTGCCTCCGAAGCCAGCGCCGCCGCGTAGGTCATGCTAGCTTCGCCTGAATCTCGTCGGGCGCGCGTGTCCGTTTCTTTTTCGTCAGGTTCAGAATCCCAGGGTCAGTTCATCTAGACTTGGACCTGCTCCCTGTCGAGCGACGCGCGGTGGCGCAGTGGTCCGGAGCGAGATGGTAGAGAGCTACGTCGAGGGTTCGAGCCCCCCCCCCCCGAGCGCAACGCTCCTTTTTCTTTTTTTTTGAGTGGCTGGCGCATGGGCCCCTCGCGTCAGTGAGGTGTGTCCGCGCAGGAAGTGGGCTGGTCCAGAGGAAGAGAAGGAGAGGTGGGTCGTTTGGCCCAGTGCTGATGCCCGTTTTGTTTTTTTTTTCCTTTTCCTTTTCTTTCTGTTTTTCTTTTTTCACAAAATTGATTTGAATTCAAATTCAAATCTGTTATGGGACTTTTGAACCTTTCTGCCTCAGGCATTCATGCCATATAGGAATTTTGGGTAGTTTGACCCACTGATCTCAATGATGAGGTCCATTTTGCACTTTTCCCCCTCTACTAATTGGAGTGTGGTAATTTTGCAAATAGCCCCCTCAAATCTTTGTTTTTGTCAAGTGCTGCCCAAATCTAAATATGGCCATGCCATATATGTTTTTGGGGTAGTTTCTCCCCAAGGAATTGCATGGTGATAATGGTTTGAGCATTTGAGCCTCTTTCAAATGCATCTAGTGCAACTTTGCACTCAGGTCCCAGGTTCCTGTCCATGTCTTCTTCAATCTTTGCATCTTTGAAAACCAGCCCCTATACATATTGTCATATGCAATGTGGCTGGGTTCCTTCTTTTGTTGCACCTTTCCGATGTAAATTTCTTCGACATCTCTCCGTCTCCGGAATCGATGTTTTATTTTCACGTTGTAATTATTTCTGTTAATTGCTTTGTTGATCATGTCATGCTGCCATGTTACTTACACCAAAAATAAGGCTAAGACCAAAGCCATTTTTACGTAAATAAATTGCATATGAAGTTGTTGACGTGTCGTCACCACCTTCATTTAAATCTGGCTAGATAGGGTCACATCATGTCGATTAAACTTGATCATACCATCTTTGCCTGTGCATTGCACCCATTGCTTACTCGTGTGCCTTTTCCTTGCCGGTACCTTACGTTAGCACCTAAGACCGCCGAGGAGACTTACGTGGAGATTTCCGACACCGAGCCCGAGGACCCTGCTACGTCTGCTTCGACGACCGATTACCCAGGCAAGGGGAAGATTTATACCATTACTTGATACCTTTCTGCCTACCTGGCTAGCTGTAGTCTAGAACGTTTGTTTGATCCTATCCACTTGCTATGGCACTTTCAAAAACCAAACAGCCATGATCCCCACATCCCAGCAAACCTTTGTATTGCTAAGTTACCGCTGCTCAGCCATTGCTTAGTATGAGTAGGAAAACTTGCTGCTTACCCTATGCTATGGTTTGGGATATCATGTTATTTAAAGAAGTTGGTTGATATTTATTATTATTATTGATGTTAACTTATACTTGACGAAAGATGGGAGACCGGACTGTTCCCGCCAGGTGTTTTGTTCCATTTGAGTCACCTAGGTCCCGAGTTCCGGGTATTGTGTTTCTTGACGAGTGTGCCTAATCGTGTATGGGATTCTATGGGGTCCCCATGTCTTACCTACCTAGCTTCAAACAATTCTAGTGGTGTCCCGAGCTGATTTACTATTTGCAAACGTGTGTGTGCTTGGTTGGTACCCCAGCTGTTTTCGAAACAAACCCGGGCCAGCGGAGACTTGGTTTCTCTTGTTGGTCCACCCCAGGGAGCTAGGGGGTTGTCCACATCTGTTTGGGCAACTAACCCGACCTCGTCCAGACGGTAGAGGCCGATTCGAGAGCGTCGCCGGCTTTTGAGTTGGATGTCGACTCACCGGGGGCCACCCAAAATTGTGCGTTGTTAGTTAGAGGGACTCTAACGTTCCGGAGTTTCAGGCGTTTACTTAGCCAAGTGGAAACCGGGCGTACATGCGAAGCCTATGATGGGCAGTTGGTACACCCCTGCAGGGTTAAATCTTTTTGAAAAGCCGTGTCCGCGGTTATGGACGACTTGAGACCTACTCCTTGTTCATAGAATAACATCAACTTGAACCATAATTAAAACTTGCCTACCGTGTGAGTGCCATGGTTGCTTTTCTTTGTCCAGGGGGACCGAGAGAAGATCCAGGTTGTGTTATGTTTGACGTAAGTAGGTGGATAGCAGACTTATGACGCGATGTCACGTGTATTCTTGGATCTTACCCCTACTCTGTTAGAACGATAGGCACCATACATGCTAGTGCGGCTGCAACCTTTACCTTTACCTTGTCTTACCGTAGGGAGTCAGTTATCCTGTAATGATATAATCTCACCCCTGTTTTCTTTTTGTGCTTTTACTGTTTTGCCTGATCGGCCGCTGCAGTGGACTACTACCTTGACCCGAGCACTGGACGATACTTCGTGGAGGTGCCCCCGGAGGATGACGATGAGGACGACTCCGTTCAGTAGATCCTATAGTTGGGCTTCGACGATCCGTGGGTGGACTCTTTATGTGCATCCCTCTCTAGGGAAATTTGGCTTTTGACCGTACTCGGTCGTGATTGTCTTCCGCTTGTTGCATGATGTACGGTTGGGTCCACGGACCTCTGAGATGATGTAATAATTCCAGTGGCGATGTATGCCCTGGACTCTATATATTTATGTCTTAGTTTTAAGTTCATCGTTCATATACCTGTTGTCGAGAATCCGACAGCGACCCGAGTGCGAGTGTCGTGAGTCGGTGGCTCTTTATGCGCTACTAAATTGAGCGGGACGCGAAAGCGAACTAACTCGAGTTAGCACCACATCGGGGGCGTTACATTTTGCCTAGAGCATATCATAAAAGGGGTCACTTTGTCCAGAGAGGTAGATGCCCTAATTTGGCAATATGAGAACAAAGGGACATACTCTTCTAGTTCCTTATATAGTGTGATCAATTTTAGAGGAGTCACACCTGTTTTCATTCCTGCTGTTTGGAGCATTATTGCACCTCCTAGAGTAAATATCTTTCTCTGGCTGCTTGCCAACAACAAGCTGATGACAAAATATAACCTTCTTAAAAGGGCATTGAAAAAAACCTGAATGTTTATTCTGCTTTGAAACTGAATCCATCCAACACCTGTTTTTCGATTGTGTAGTGGCTAAACTAATCTGGGAACAAATATCTAGTTTCTTTGATATCCATTGGAACCAATTATTTATCTGTAGCCCAGTACTGGCCTGCTCATTCCAAGTACGCGTGTATGAATTCAATTGTTGCATGTGTGCTTTGGTGCATATAGAAGCTTAGGAATGATCATGTCTTTAATAATGCGTGCTGGTCTGGTATAAACCGGTCTGGTGGAGGATTCTGACTACCTTAAGAAGGTGGAGGATTTTGTTCAAAGAGAAAACGTTGGAGAGAATAGAAGAATTCTCTTCAATAATCTCTTTCAAAATCAGAGCTCCATTTCTCCTTACAGTGGGGTGACCATTGGAAAAGTGGGAGGAGGGACAACTCCTGTTCGGAAGAAATCTACTGGTGCTGGGTATGAGGCGGGGAAGAGTGGGGAGTCGGGGACTTCCACACTCACCCCGGTGACGCCGTTGGAGCTGCTGGGATCACCTGTGCAATCGCCCATGAAGAAATCCAAGACGAGCATTGAGGTTGTGGAGAAAATCTTCCAGGAGGCGATTTTTATTTCAATTTACCTTTACTAGTTTCTGCATGTTGGCTTTTGTTCTGTGGCAGCTAATTTCTTTAGTTGCCTCATGAGAGGCTAGTTTGAAACTCCTGTTTGTTGTAAGACTGTTGTATGACTTGGATGTTGGTTTCATGTTAATGGAACCGGGGGGGCGTGTTGGCCTCCTTTTATTCTAAAATTCCCTAGAAGATGGCGAATGGGACGTTGTTGCAATCAATCGTGCATTATGGAAGAGGACCACTACTCCTCGTGAGGTTTCTTCTACGGATTTTGTCCATCGTGAAATAAAAGAAAAAGTGGCTCCATACATGGAACAACGGATTGTCTACGTCCAACAAGATCTGAAGGACAGGCGCCAAGAGGAGAGTTATGCTGAGAAACACACAAATGATTCTGACAGTGAGGTCGGAGATTTCCTTCAGTCAAAGCTAAACAAGATTTTGGATGCTCATCATGTCGGGAAATCAAACATCTCTGTTGCCAATGGCAAGGTTCGCCATTTGGTGAATGACATGTGCAATGAGCATAATACTTCCATTGTTGAATTAGATTCTCGTTAGAGAAAGTCTCTAGAAAATTCAGCTAATGCCTCTAAGAGTGGGACCAAGCAGTACGCCCAAGGCCAAGAAAGCTAAGAAGATAACAATTGTTGATGTTGCCTTTGGCAACACCGCCAAAGAAATTGTTGTTCCACTTTCCCGACAAGATTCTTCGCCCCCTGCCCGTGAAACTACTCCACCTCAAGCCCAACAAGAAACTCCTCCCCCTGTTGTGAATGAGCCTAGTGCTCATGAAGAAGTACTTGAGTCCCGCCAAGAAATTGTTGGCCAAGTGCCACCGATTGCCAAGAAAGATTTCTTTCCAACCAGATCTTTTCACAATGAAGATCAAAACATTGATGTCACCGCTATCAGTGCTTGCCCTCAAGATCCACCTAAGGACGGAGAAGAAGAAGAAGAAGAAGAAGAAGAAGAAGAAGAAGAAGAGGAAGACGATGAGGAAAGTTTAGAGGATGCTAGATCATCTGGGAGCTCCTATGAACAAACTGAATTTGAAGAACAAGAAGAATAAACTGAAGAACAACCTGAGGCCGAAGACAATGTTGAGGCTGACAGAAATATGAATCGAGATGAAGGAGATGCCTCCACTAAGAATGTCGAGCCTATGCTCGTAGAAGAACCTGTTGTTGCAGTTCATATCACCGAGCAAAATGCTACTGTTGTGCAAGCCCCAGTGCAAGACCCGGGTGCCGGTCCTCTAGGAAACCCGAAGAACAAGCAGTCGAGGAATTTCCCCTTGATGATCTACTAAATTCCAATCATCCTATAGATATGTTGCCTCTGTTTCGCAATGATGTGCCTCGTGGAGGACTCCTGTTTGACGCATCCGAGCACATACCAAGATTTTTCAGCGCCAGCCCCTACACCAGGCCAAATGATTCATTTTCTCTTTGATTCTGGACACAAGAAGAATCCATATATTACACCAGAAAGCTCTTTAACCAGGATAAGTTGTTCCGGCATCAGTATCTTGATTACCATCGTTATATGCCACTAACTGCTTTCAGAACGTCACTGCTACAATTGATGACTTTCATGCTCATAGATTGTTTTCTGCAAAGCCTTCATTCAATCTAGAATTAATCGAGTAGTTATACGCCTCTTTGTATGTGTATGGAAACCACCGTCAACCTACGACATGGAAGCTAGATTATATGATCCAAGGACAGGATTTTCATTTGACTGCAGATCAGTTTCTGGACATTATTGGTTTACCTCGTTTCGAAGGAAATTCACACAAGATCCACACTCTGCCACCATTAACATATGCTGAATTTTTGGTGACGCGTTGGTGCGGGTGCCGACCGGATCCATCGCCGGAGTTGCGTGCTGACCAGGGGCGCGCTTCGGAGGGTGGGGCGGCGGCTCGAGGTGGAGGTGAGGAGGGCGGGGCGGCTCGGGTGGAGGTGGGGAGGGTGGGGCGGTGGGGCGGCGGGATCCGGTGGGAGGAGGCAGCGTGCTGGGCTGGGAGGAGGCGGCGGTCGGTTGGGGGAGGGAATCGTGATGGGGTGGGGTGAGGAGAGGAGTGGGTGGGTGGGGAGGAAAGGATAAGGCGTGGTTTTTTTCTTTTCGGTCAGTTGTTTTCACCGGGGTAATTTGTAACTAAGGGCCGGTGCGGGAGGTGTTAGCAGTATAAGATATTGTTGTTAGAATAAGGTCTTAAGGGGTGTTATCATAATAGACCCACCATATATATATATAGTGAAGCTATTCATCACCCAGGGTACAGAATAATTTATTCTTCACCCGAGGTAATTTTACGAACCTTTCATAAAAAAATTGTAATACAAATAGTTGCATTAATATGAATTCACTACATAAATTTTGACATAAAAAATTAAAAATATAGCTCTTAAGATCAAAAAATTACATTTTATGTATATTTTATCCCATTATTTTTACGTTTGTAATTTTACGTAACATAAAATATATTTTATGGTGATTATATTTGTTTACATTCTCTTTTTACGTATGAAATAAGATTAAATTTACGAAATGTAAAATTATGGTGTATTAATGTCAAATCAGAGGGGGTGAAGAATAACTATTCCTTACCCAGGGTGATGAATAGTCTATCCCTATATATATTATATATATATATATATAGTTGTGGCGTTATATGAATTTAAATGCCATGAAAAGTAAAATATATATTATTTTATTGTATCAAAAAAATTTATGATTATTCTTCTATATGCTTTAAAACATTTATTTACTAATGCCTTATTATATATATGCTTATTATTTTGTATAAAACATTTATTTTTCATGTTATTTCGTAATTAAAAGGTTTAGTTATTTTATATTGTATTTGTATATAACATAAATAATTAAACATTTGCTTGTGTCAAAATTTGTACTGTGAATGTTTTAGCTGGCGTGGCCCATGGGTTTATTCGGGCCATGCCAGCAATTAGGTTATATGTAGTCTCCGTCATGTCGTCGATTTCCTTGAGTAAAACCATCCCCCCGCCCTCTCGCCGCCACCTCCCCCGGTGAGGGATCACAACCTTGCCCTCTCTCTCTCTCTCTCTCTCTCTCTCTCTCTCTCTTCCTCACCTCTCCATTCCCCTCTCATTTGACATCTTCTCGGCTCGATCCGTGCAGATCCCCGAGCGCCGCCACCGCGGTATTAATCTTCCCCTAGTTGTAAATTAGTTTTGATGGTTGCTAGTTGTAAAATTATTTTAGATAGTTGCTAGTTGTAGAATGAGTTTAGATAGTTGCTAGTTGTAGAATGAGTTTAGATAGTTGCTAGTTGTAAATTAGTTTAGATAGTTGCTAGTTGTAAAATGAGTTTAGATAGTTGCTAGTTTTTGCTAGTTCAAATTCAATACTTATAGTTACATAATTTTTTTGTTTTCGGTAGAGCAGTAGAAAATGGATTCTCGCTTAGCTCAAGTTGTGGACGAACAAACCAGCAGCATCAACGACGTAAGAACTAACTATCATATTACAAGTGTATTTTTCTATGTGTTGAGTGTCATCCTTTTCTGTAGGCAAACCTGTTTTTTATGCGCAACAAGTCGGCGGAGATTAAGGTTCTGAAGAGGATCATCAGGTCTCACAAGGAGACCATCAAGATCCTGGAGCAAGATGGCAAAAATCAAATGAAGAAGCGCGACGAGCTAGTCGAGGACCAGTTCAACCTCATCCATGACCTTCTTGAGGTCAAGGACGCCAAGGACAAACTTGAGATGGATGTGAACCATCTCGAGTCCGATGCTAGCGAGTTGTTTGCTATGAGCATCACTAATATCATTAGCGATGTTCAGAAGGAGAATAAGCTTCGAAAGATCAAATATTTCATTCGTTCTTAATTAGTTTGTTCCGTTTGATCGATCGATGACCTTGTAGTACTGTTTAAGTTAAGTAGTGTTAAACTATGATGTGAGATGATGAACTGCGTACTCTTCTTAATGGAGCTACTTTTGCTATATAATGTTCTACTCTGCTTAATGGAGCTCCTTCTGTTTATAATTAGGATTTTTTTTGTACGTTCTAAAAATTATATTTATGGTGTGCTATTGTTTAGAACGTCACAGTATGTCGTTGTATAACTGGCGTGGAACACCAACGACAGCAAATATTTTTATCACTGACGCAATATTGCTGGCGTCTGGCGTCCATGCCAGGAATGACTTTTTTGGCACGCCATAGAAGAGTTTTTCTGTACTAGTGATTGAAGTTTCCCCTCGATTGACATAATACCCATTTATACACAAATCTTAAACATTTATCTTTGATGCATACATTAAGGGAGAGTATACTCTTATCTTAGCTATGGTTCTCCATCGTAATACAAAACCTTTCAATACTTTATCAATGCCTGTTTTGTCAAAAATCGTCCAAAAATGGAGAGATTGTAAGAGCAAAGTTTGCCCCCTTATGTTATGAAGATTGTTGGATCGAACAGTAAAGAAACTAATATTTTTTGTTAGTATAAACAAATATTTAGGTTCCTGGTGAACAATGGATATAGGTAGATGGTCGAAGGATATCCCAAGGTTGTGAAGCTACACCTTGGAGCTGAAACAATTGAAGAAGAACGACCTTTAAAAATATCATTGAGGAAGAAGGAGTTCCCATAGAGAAACTCAACAAGGAGAAAGCTGGAATTGGATAAAGACTTGGTCTTTTTCTTAGTTTCTTTTATATTCTTGAGTCGTAGGAAAAAATGTACTGTCAAATGGGGTTAGTTAGTTGAGATCTAGGTCGAAGTGAATTTCCTCATACTCAACACAAAAAAAACCAGAGAGAGTTTTTCCATGAGGAAAAATCTCATTGAGTTGAGTTATTGCTCGAAGACAAAGTCATCGCACTTTGTGTCTCCGAGAGAGAACTCAATCAATGTGTCAGCTTTCGTGTTCCTCAAGTAAAGTTGAGCATTAATGACAAAATCCGACCGTTGTGGACATGCGTCGAGTTGTCGCATTGGGTCACATCAGTCATTTCGCCATTGCGATCGCCGCCTATAAATACCCCCCACCTGCCCGCCATTTGCGGTTGGCTGCTCCACTGAATATTCTCATACACAAGTAATGTGAGCATCCCAAGGAAGATCTCGAGAGAAAACCCAAGCCCACTTTGAGTTGAGCAATTCATCTAGACTTCGGTTGAGATTAGATAGTGTTGTTATCTTGGATATCTGCAAGTCTCGTAGACGGTTTGAGGTTCTCCTTCAGCAGTCAAAGAGAAATTGCCACTACGAAGAGAAAGTCTGTGAAGGTTTCGGAGATGGCCTAAATCATCTACCTCGAGTAAAAACTGCACAAGCTCGAGAAGTTTGTTGTAGTGGAGAACAAGATGGAGAGAGGTTTGCTCTTGTGTTCAATCACAAGTCACTCCAACCAGACGTAGCACTTTGCAGAGTGTGAACTGGTTTACCAAACATCACTTCGTCAATGGACTCGTTCTACTTTCAGCACTTACATTCCGTCTCTTGGTAGTTTGTCTTTGTGATGTTGTCTTTCGTAGTTTACCTTCGATGCACTTAGCCATGCTAAGTTTACTTTCGTGATTGTCATATATGTTTCTCTTTAGTGTTTCTATTGTTTTATTCCGCTGTTGTGGTGTGTTTGCTTCTTATTCTGTGCAAATTTTTGAAGTGACCATTCACCCTCTCCCCCGCTGGTCCTTCTGGTTCTTTCAAGATGAATCAACCTATAGGCAGGATGGTGGCTAGCGATTATGGCTTTTCATTAAAAAGGTAAAAAATGTAAAGTATAATGGCATGCTATATTATAGCTTTTCCAGAAGAAATGTTCATGTGAGATAGATCTCTTATGGCAAAATCATTTCCACTCACTTCTACAAGTTTGAAGTAGCTAGGTTGATGTAAGAAATCAAACTTTATGTGGGAAGCTGAACTGGAACCAGCTCGCAGATTAATCCTTGATTTAAACACGACTTCAATGCAAAATAGGATCGATGACATCCACACATCACAAGGTTATTGGCAAAGGCCGCAACCTCATCAAGAGAGGAGGGTTTTCGATGCACTGTTCTATCCTTTTCTTATATTTATTTTTAATTGTATGGTGCTACTATTTTAACGTTATGGCATGCCATCAACTACAAGACGTATGTGATGATTTCATTAATTTTAAAATTTGCAAGCTTAATCTCTCAAAGATGCTCATAACTTCATAAGATAAAGTTCGAGTGTGTGCATATGGGTGAGCATCCACGCGTATATGATCATGTCCATTGTATAGTGTTTCTGCAAAAATAAACTATTCCAATGATCATACAAAAAAATAGCAGGATTTTTCATTGGGTGGAAAGGCTCCATCCGAAGAGGCTTTCTCTCATTCGGCAGTTCATAAAAATGAGTATGTACTGTTGTTTAAAAAAAACAGCTCTTGACCTCACGCACATCTCGATATGTGATCCAGCGGCTATGATCACCCTGTTTACACAGCACCTCGATGGCGCACGGATTCACAAAACCAGCAAGTCATTTACAGGATAGATGCTTTTTTTAACCTCTTTATTTACAGGAGATGTTTGTACCACGGGCCATGAACCTGCTCTGACATTGTTGCTACTTTGATTAGCACTTCGGCCGCCTTCACTACACGGTCAGTGAGTTTTGTTGCCCCGATGCGCCTCAGAGCTGCCTCCGCGAGTTTCTTGCCCTTCATCCCGTTGCCACCCAGGGTGATTGCACGGAACGCACAGTAAACAGATCGACAGACCATCCTGAAGACTGAGTCATCAGTCTGGAGGCTTTTGAGGAAGACCCTGCTCAACATCTGCTTCCTGTTCTCAATAATTTCATCTGAAAAAAGGATGGCTAAGGTCGACGAATGGACCATCACCTCGATGATCTTATCTGTGCCAACATCTGCAGAACTGTCTAGCAGATCTGTGAGTGTGCTAAACAGTTCCAAGGTTGCATTCTCCAGTTCTGAGGGAGTGGCCTTTGAGTTCTCACTCATCAAAACTTGACGCTGGACAAGCGCGCTGTAAAAAAAAACGTAACTAGGTTCAGTCAACAATGCGTTCTAGTGCTCTGAGATTATTACATAATAATGAAGACAGAATGAAATTTCACCTTGTTGCCATAACAATCACTTGTTGGAATTGACTCTGGACAGCACGCAACCTCAACCAATTGAGCTCAAACGTCTCAGGTACTGATTTTCTTTCCATGCCCTCCATCCTGCTGATAAGCTGTAATAGCCCAATCCTTACTAGCCTGTCAAGCATTTCTCCCGAGCACTCTGGTAGCTCTCTACTTTCTGTTTCACATTATGAAACGTGATTAACAAACTCAGGTAAATGGCCAACAAAAAAAATCATAAGCAAATACCTGGTACATGTACTGTAGATTGTTGCTGATCTGGAATTCCACGACCAGCTCGGAGGGTCGTAACGAATGGCTGAACCTGTTATGACAGAAAGGTGCAAATTCAATCGACAGCAGCAGATGAGGACCGTAAATAATTACGTTAGTGTTGCTTAAAACAGCCAATTACTTGTATGGGGGTCTGTAGCTTAATTAATAACAGCGGGTAAAAACCACAACTGCTTATACTATTATTACTGTTTAAAACAGTAGCTGTGCATAGTGCTTTACTAAAAGTTAAGAACATGAAACTAACATGGTCTGTTGCAGGCAGAATTTGTAAGGAGCTGATATATTCATTCCATTCTTCTTCTACCATATCCTTTGAGGTAGAGATCCACTGAATAGTTGAAGTGAGAGAAACTAAAGCATTGGAACGGGATCCATAGCGATCGGCAAAAGCTTTCTGCAGGTACTCCACCCCACCTGAGCCTTTTATAATTGGTTTTAGTAGTTGGATTCGTGCTCTACAGACTTCAGACTGAAGAGCCTGTTTAATACAAAATATTTAGTTTCGGAATGATATTATAGTTTCACTGTATAGCCAGTGTAAATTATTCAAGACCTCGAGGTATAAGTAATAAACAAACCTTTAACTCTTCCATAGTGAACCGCAAGCCCTTGATGACAGCTATTACGAATGCATTTGGACCTCTATCATGAGAATCAGAATGTTCAATCAATTCGTTCAATAATTTGTCATGACTGCTTTTCATTTCATCTTCCTTTGCTGGAGAAGATAATTTACGCAGCATACCCAGAGAGTACTGCAGAATCTGACCCAAATATTGTGTGTCCTGGGTGTTCGACTCAAGTACCTTTCCACAAGAAAATGATTCATTGGTATCGGATGGATTTAATAGATTAATCATAACACTTACTCAAACTCTTCTTACCTGGGACAAAATTTCAAGGTTAATATTGTTTGTTATTTCTTCTTTCCACCCTTTATGTGCCATCTGGTGCAATGCATCCCTGACTTCCTTTACTAGGTTGACCACATAACTGTAGTCTGGTTTGTCTCCTTTCAATGAATCCACAACCATATCCCAGAAAGCTTTCTCCATTGTTTCCCTGACTTGTGCCTGAGAATAAAAAAGAGGGCCACTGAGACAATTACATACTACTTAACCAGAGGTGCATTTTACACTGGAAAAAATTACACCCTAGGTCATGGTATTTGAATTCCCCTAGACACTCACAGCTGACACAGATTCTCTACCATGATACACATATTTGGTTCTTTGATTAGATTACCCCAGATGTAAAGCTCACACTACTAGAAAAAAGGCTATAGGAGATATCTGCAGTGGTGGCGCATTAGGGCTGAAATGCCTCACTACTAACTAGGGGTGGCGCCCTGTTAAAAAATGTGCCACTGCTAACTCCATAGTAGTGGCGCGTTTTCTTTCAGTGCGCTACGCCTAAGGCTGGGCCGGCCTGGACCCTCTTAGTAGTGGCGCATTTTGCAAAACGTGCCACGCATAAGCCCATATACGTGGCGCATTATAGAGATGCGCCACTACTAACTATCATAGTAGTGGCGCATTTTGCAAAATGCGCCACGCATAAGCCCATATACGTGGCTCATTATTGAGATGTACCAATACTAACTCCACTAGCTAGCCCTTATATAATCCCCTCTCTCTCTCACTTCTCTCTCTCGCCAGACCTAATCCTCCCCCCCCCCCATCGCCCCCCGCGCCACCGCGGTCAGCTCCGCCCCAGCGCCGCCGCCCTAGACAAGGACGTCATTGCCGAACTTGGGCCAGGAGCGGCGACGACGACGACACCGCACCGGGACCCAAGTTCGGCGATGACGTCGAGCGCCTCACCTTTGCTGCCCGCCGCTCCTGGGCCCAAGTTCGTCGACGGGCCGCGTGCCGCCTCCCTTCACCGTGCCGCTACTGGTGGCTGTGGTGGTGGTGCAACCCCGACGCCCGTGTCGCCGTGGTCGTGCTCTCCTTCCTCTCGGTGCTGTCTCGCCGGCCATCTTGTGGTGCGCCCCGCCAGAGAACTTAGTAGTGGCGCATTCTGTAGTGTGCCACGCCTAAGGGCTTAGTAGTGGCCCTTAGTAGTGGCGCACCCATAATGCGCCACTACTAGCCTTTTTCCTAGTAGTGTCAAAAGTAATATTCTAATATATGATAAGACCTAACCTTGAAATCCCCCTCAACTTTACCAACATCATCAGAGCTATCAGAAAAAGAACCATGCAGAATTTCATTGACCATTTGTTCATTCTCTGTTGGCAGCTTTTCTGGCACCGTTCTGCTCATTTGGCTGCTGATGACCTTGTCTCCTGAGTTACTTTCAGATGATGAAGAGGAAGCTTTGAACAAATATCCGGCAAGCTCATTCTCTATTGGCAGCTTTCCTGACCCTGTGCTACTCATTTGACCACCATTGTCTCTAGTGTTACTTTGAAACGTTGAAGAAGAAGCCTTGGACAAAGGTTGAACAACCCTACCTAGCTTTTCAGCATCCGTGTCCAAATTATCTTTAGCATCAGAAAGAAGAGACTGTCCAGAAGGAGATGTGACATTTGCAACTGCTGTCGCCAAGGGGCTCCCATTTTCCTTAGCTCCAACAAACTTGGACCTTGTTTCTGATAAAGCAAGTTCCATCCTCTCAATACCAGCTTCACCGCCTAGGTGCCAAACCTTCTCCCTTAGAAGTTTCTGGTCTACCATAACCTGGACGACAAACAGAAACTTATTTCAGCAAACGTTATACTTATGAAGATGTCAACAAAAGAGCATCGAAGTAAATGAACTAAGTGTTAACATTCTAGAACGTTTTTTGGAACGCCCAAGGCTTTATTGCTCAGATGACCCAAAATAAGATTTGTTCAGCCAAATCATATGCACCGTTGTGCTGTTGAATAGACAAATCATATGCACCCAAAATTCCACAAAGGGATATGGAAGAACATAAAAAAGAAGCACTGATACAAAATTATAAATCATACCTGTTTCTGGATGGCCTTCAAATTACTATTAGTATAATTAGAGCTATATGATCGACCTTCGGTAGTTAATTTGCATGTTCGCATCATTGAGAGCTCAAGCTTGCATGCAGCTGTCACGAGATCTTCTTCTAGAGACTTAGCATCTTTTGCTTTCCACACCACAAAGTGGTAAAGATATGCACACCAAGCTTTATCAAAAGAAGCCAGCTGAGATCTGAATTTTTTCCGGTCAGCAGCAATTGAAGAAGACTCCTGGTTATTAGAAGATCCAGAAGAGACTGCACCTAATGTAGACTGATGCAATATGTATGCACCATCTAACCCATAAAGTATTATCTTCATCAACAGTTCAAATTCCTTCACAAAGTTTGTTGCTGACTCCACAAGTAGTTTCTCTCGCTCGCCTTGTACATTAAAAACAGCACCTGGATGATCTAGTATCATGTAAGCACAAAGCACTACCCTTGGTGAATATCTAGGTAACTTGCCAGTGTCAGAATTTCTAGTTGTCTTTTTTGGTGTTACTCTGGCTCTTGCTGCACTACTTGGTAGGATTCTCGTATTTGGTGATCCTAGGTGCTTGAGCAGATGATCGATATTTTCTGGTGTGCATGAACTTGATGTCTGAGAAAGAATAAAACGACTCTCCAAGCGATCAAGCAATGCCCTAGTGGTCTGAAGAACTTTTGGAGATTCAATACAGAGAGCTAGTTTTTCAAACGGAAGAGAATTAGCAGATTCCTGATTTATTCCCAGCACATCAAAAGCCCCAGCCAACACCACTGTTGTCTTCCTATATGTTATGAATCTTCTCCAGCATCTGAAGTGCCAAGACAACAATCAATGAAATCTCATCTATATATACAAACCAACAACTATTTGAAACTTGACAGGTGTTTGACTGTGCAACACCATACCTTGCCAGCTTTCTTGAAGTGGTATGCATTGAACACTGGGTACTTTCTCGCTGCCTCAAATACTCAGTTCTCTGCTGCTTTGCCTGTTATGCACAGATAGTTTGCGATGTAAATCAAAGGGCTAAAACGAGTGTGCCAACTATGTGCATTAAACATACATACCCTCTGAAGTTTGTCCTCTAGTTGTTCTTTTAACTTGCTTGTCTCAGTTTCTCTCTGGTTACATGCAGTTTTGGCAGCAAGCTGGACCTGTGAAAGTCTACCCTGAGCCCCTTTTTTTTCAGCTTCCAATAGCCCTATCCTTCTCAGCTCAGCTGCATTTCGCTTCTGCAGGATTGCAGACCGTACACATTCCCTGTACTTACTCTCCGACGCCACTCGTTGCCCAAGGAACCTCTTTGTCCTCTCCTCCAGCGCAGCTCGCCTCTGCAGACGAGCGTGCAAGAGTTGAATACGGTTCTCCTGTGCTTTTTGTACCCGATGCTCAACTCTCATGCCAAGCTCCTCCCTTTCCCTGTTGAACCTCATTTCTGCATCCTTCTTAGCAGACTGACGCAGCTCGTCCAACTTAGCTAAGCGATTCTGTTCTTTCTCCAAGAGGCTCAACCTACAATTATATAATATTCTTCAATGCTCTCTTTGCTAAAAAAGAATCAAATAATATACTCTGCCGGTTCGCCTCTTTTGATTACCTCTTCTGCTTAGCGGCCACAAGCTTCGCTTCAAGGCGCTGCTTGGGATCCTCCTGAGATGCCTGTGAAGTGCTCCTGACTGCACGCCTTGCTTTGCTTGATAGTGCTTCATGAAATTGCTGGAGAGGACAACAATTTATATAAGTAGGCAATCAAAACAAGAGAACAAACTTTCTGATCATATAAAGTTGTAATGGGAACTCAACATTCTCACCGGCAGAACTAACCAGGGCTTAAACAAACCCTCTTCTAATCAATGCACTGAGACAAAGGCTTGACGTTTTTTCAACAAAAATAACCAACCAGGGCACCCATTTCCATACTTATGATAAATCTCAATTGTCTTGAAGCTCTAAGATTTGATCAAATAAATCAACACATGGTGCCAACTTGGCTGCCAATTTGCCACACTAAGAGCTTGATATGGTGATGCAAAGCATTAAGGCTGACACGGCTCCGGGACCGGGTGGGTTCCTGGTATCGTTTTTCAAGAAGTTCTTGGGGTCCGTCGTTTTGTTCTTCAAATTGTCAACAGATTTGCCCTTGACATGGTAGTATTTCAAGGTTGAACTTTGGGGTGCAAATGCTTATTCTTAAAACTGAAGGGGCGGGGTGCATTAGGCAGTTCCTCCCTATTGCGCTAATTAGTGTAATTTTCAAGATCATTGCTAAAGCATGCGAACAGGTTTTCCGGGGTGGCGCATACAATTATTAGCTCTAGTCAAACGATGCTTATCAAAGGTAGATTTATCCTGGACAGGGCTCTGGAGCTACCAGAGATTGTTCACAAACTTCAAATCAAGAATCTAAGAGGATTCTTGCTAAAATTGGACTTCATTAAAGCATATGATAGGGTAAACTGCAATTGGTTTCTACGCGAAGTTGTGCTGACAAAAGGTTTTAACGCTGGATATATTCAATAGGATCATCCGATCATGCAGTTGGTCTCGGGTGGCCAAACTGCAATGTGCATTTGAAAGGGCATTTCCCGCCTTAAGTGATTTTGGTGTTGATGACAACGCATTTTGCAGAATAATCGTGTGCTTGAAAAGTTGAACTATACAAGTATATCCATAGGACGTCAATTTAGAGCAAACGCTCGCTCAGGGACATGGCAAGCGCGAACGTTTTTTATGGCAACCGATGTAGACGCGAATGGCAACTGCAGTGTATAGCACATGGCAACTCGCTGTAGCTTTTTCCTTGGATTGCCACACGTGTGCTGGCAGTTGCCACCCGTATCTATAGAGATTGACATACAAAAAGTTCGCTCTTGCCATGTCCGGGAGCGAATGTTCGCTCCCTATGATTACCCATATTCATAAGTGGTTAGGTTCCCCTCTAAAAGGCAAAGAGCAAAGACAGTTTTCCAGCATTTTCATTTATTTGAGTCGTAAGAAATCCGTACTATTAAGAAGGGGTCCGTTGTGGAAGGTATGGGTGGAGTCAACACGTACAAAAAATTATATTGCACCCACATCCCTTCCCTGCATTTCGAGGAGTTCGCCTCTCTAATCTATTGCATGTCAGTTTTCCCTACCCGGTAGTACCAGGGTAGAGAGCGATAGTGGACCCGTGTGGTTATGGGATCAGTGTGTTTTACCTTTGTCATTAGGCATTTGATTGTAGTCTGTATTCAGACAATATCTTCCGCTGATGTATTGTATTAAGGCAGTTGTATGCCGGTTGTATGAGATGTTGTATCCTTGTAGCTGTAATGTTGTGATATCATGTTGAAATCCGAGACATGGCTTCGTCATATGTCGCGGTGGGTCTGATATGTGCTTCGTCCTCGGGTTTGGACAGAAACGTCCATATCTGAAACAGTACCTCATATCGGGTCTTACAACCCCTCTCCCACAGTTCGAACTGATGGATGAAATGGTTACGCGCATATAACTTGCAACCAAGAGGTTATGGGTTAAAAACATAAATAATTACGGTCTACCCCCACTTCCACCACCCACATCATAACTCCAGCTCTCTGCCACAGTTCGGACTGTGGAATGAATGGGCTGGAGCATGAATTCAATGAAGTTATTGTAATGGGCAGTTGGGAATATCTCTTTTAAGTTAGGTAGCTTCCTTATAAAATACCTGGGAATTCCTAATAGTGACAGGAAAATCTCCAGTGCCACCACGTTGAGAAGGTTGCTCACCATGTAACCAGGGGGGCGCTAATCCTCACTAACATGTGCCTGCCAGGAGAAATTCACTCTGCCATGGACAAGCACCGCTCCCGCTTCTTTTGGGAAATAGCTCGACTGAAGAGACGATACCACTTAATCAATCGACTGATAGTGCGCCCTAAAGTATGTGGTGGACTCAGCCTTACCTAACTCATGAACATTTAGTTAATGACAAAGTGGATCTGGACGTTGTACCAAGATGGCAGGAGCCTCTGGAAAGATATTCATTATCTACTGCATGGGGCCGGGGGTCCCAATTTTGGAAGAGCATCCATCACATTAAAGATTTCGTCAAGCTCGGTGCTAAGAATGCAGTTAACGACGGCCAACTGATGCTTTTCTAGATCCCCCTTGAAATACTGAGTTTCCCTGTTGTTTAAATTTGGTCCAACCCCACGGTCACGGTTGATTAGGCATTTAGAGGCGATGGCTAGCATATCCATTTCCGCCGCTCCTTCAGCCACGATAAACTCCTACTGTGGGAGGAGTTTCACTCAGTGATGGAGGAGGTTCAAGTGGGTTCCATCGACGACTCCATGTCCTGGGCAGTGAAACCTTCAGGGATTTCTCAAGTCACTCTACTCTAGGATTTGCCAGGGGGTGGCTCACTTCAAGGATATGTGGAGCGTTGATCAGCCTTTAAAGATCGAGATTTTCACTTGGCAAATTACCAAAGATTTTCTCTCTTCCAATGACCAAATCCTGAAGTGTCACGGGTTGTCTGATAAAACATGTGCGTTGTGTGTTGAGGAAGAAAATGGGCCGGATATCTCTCCTGTCACCTTGCACATTTCATGTGGAGGGGCACTTGCCAGTTGCTTGGGTCCGACTGGATCTGGCTAACTTTACGGATTTCTTTGCTGTCCTTCAAGGGTTTTTGTGTCAACCAGAGGTATGCTTTGGTTTTACTTTGCAAAGGAATGTTAGGATCCATGGAATATTAGAAACAAATTAACCATTGAATATGGGACAAGGAAAAATCCAGTTGACTGCATCTTCAGAACATCATCTTTCTTCAGATTTGGAGGGCGACCGCCAAGCGGAGGAACAAGAGCATGCTGGACTCGGTGATGGGAGCGCTCAGGGATAAGGGATTTGCATGCGGCCACAACACCGCCAAGGATCACTTAGCAGTTCTTTCTTCTTCTTTTTGAAACGGCGGCAAAAGATTTGCCACATCTATTAAATACGAGAGAAGAAAGTTGCCCAGTTAATTAAAGGAAAACCAGGCGAAGACCGATACAAATGAGCCACATGTGAACTACTCACAAAGCATGTAATCCCACACACACATGATCAACCCGACAACCAAACCCAACACGCAACGACCCTTAACTCCACTGCTACAACACGAAGAAATCCTCAACAAAAAGTCCTCGGCCAAAATCCACGGGCACCCCCCAATCCACAAGCACCCCCAAATCCACGAGCACTTGCCACGCCATAAGGACACCCCAAGAGAACACAAGCCAGGCCAAAAGGACACCCCAAGAGGCAGATGACCAATTATCAAGCAGCTGCAGACGCCTTCCCTGTGGCGTCACTCTTCTTACTTTTGCCCTTGAGAGTCTCCACAATCGTCTCTCCAAATGTTTGAGCAAGGTGTAAATCTCTAGCTCAAAGAGAATCTCATTAACCTTGGTCGTACTTAAATCTTGTTCTGATGTACTCGAATTTAAGACTTCCATGATGTTGTTTGGCTTTATCAATACATAAGTTTAGTTTTGTCAGTCTCCAGATCCCTCGACAAAAAAAGATCATATCGCTCGTGCAGAATCTATAGAGAGTACGCATGAAAGGTCAGAAAATGCAATGAAGCCTGATGCTCAACATAAGAAGAGGGCCTCCATCGCAAATGGATCTGATAGTCAAATGTCATCTTCCTCCTCTGCACGAGGAAAAGGGTTCAGGGGTTGACCGGGCACTGAGTACTCCAATTTGTATACCGCATAAATGTTCTAAATCTCCACTTCGAACTCATACCCAAACTAGTACTGTAACTAGCGGCCAGCGAGAAAAAAAACGTAAACCGATCCCAACCCAAATAACGAAGCACGCAGCGGAAAAAAAAGGGCGGGGGTAACCCACCTGCCTCCGGAGTTGGGCGTCGCGGAGCTTGGCCTCGATTTCCTCGGCCTTTGCCGGCGCGTCGGCGCTTGACTCGCGCGCCAGGAGGAGCCTCCTCCTGATCCGCGGCGGCACCCTGGCCACCGGCGAACCCTCCTCCGCCGGTATGTCTAGTGCCACCGCCTCCAGTACCCCCATTCACTCCAACCACTGATTCCTGACCAGGATCAACCCCAAATCGCGAGTCAGATCGGCCGGAGATCGCACAAATTCGGTGAATCGATTGCTGTTGCTGCTGCTGCCCTCGTTGGGGATATGGGACTGAGAGAAAGTATCCGGCGGAAGGAAACCGGTACATAGTGTTAGAATACAACTTGTATTACGTTTAAGAGTCATAGTCCTATTCGATGTTACACTAGTCGGTGGCTGCCTCTCATATATACTCCTTGTACGAGACACAATAATCAATCAATCAAGTGTCGGTTCAATAGATTCTTACATGGTATCAGTTTTACGATCCTAGGGTATGGCTTCCCCGCCGACCCTATCGTCGCCGCTGCCTGGCTACTTCGAGCGGCGCGCCGCCATCATCGCCGCCAAGGTCGCCGCGGCCGCAGCCCCCTCTACCTCTACTCTAGCTCTACCTCCATCAATAGCCCCTTCAATCTCCTTTACCGACACCATCTCCGATATTAGCCCCTACATCCTCGTAACCCTAGACCTCGCTGCTCACAACTACTACTATTGGCGTCATCTCTTCGACGTCCACCTTGGGCGATGCAACCTCCGCTCTCACGTCGCCGACGACGCTCACCCTCAACTTCATGATCCACAATGGGTCAAGGATGATCTCGCCATTATTCAATGGATCTACATGCGAGTCTCCACAGAAATCTTCAATCTCGTGCACCGTGATGGTGCCTCGCCGCCAATCTATGGGCAGCTCTTCGTCAGCTCTTCCAGGACAACGTCGACGCCCGCGCCAACAATCTCCACACCGAGCTTCGGAATACGGTGCAAGGTGATGCACTCGTCCGCGTCTACTGCCAACGCCTCAAGGCAATCGCGGATGAACTCCGCGAACTCGGTGATCCGATCGACGACCGCCAGCTCATCAACATCCTCCTCGTCGGCCTTGGCGAGCGGTTCGAGAAACAGGCATCCTTCATCCCTATGATGTGTCTGCGCCCCTCCTTCGTCGAGGTTCGCTCGATGCTCCAATGGGTCGATCGTGCCCAAACTACCAAGGACTCCCGTCCTCAGGTCTTCACTGCTGCTCCTCGCCCGCCAGCACCAACGCCGCAACCGCCACCGTCACCAATGGCTCCTCCTCAACCATCGGGCTGGCGTCCAAGTCCCAACTACAGGGGCAAAAACCCTAAACCGCCGCAATTCCGCACGGCACCCACTCCTCCTCCGCCCTCGGCTCCGGCTCCACCGACTGCACCACCGCCGCCGCCCGGATGGCGCCCCTCACATGATCCGTGGACAGGGCTCGTCCAGTCGTGGCCTATGCCCTGGTCCGCCTCGTCGCCGTATGGTGCCCCGCCTGCCTACACCGGTGGCTGGCAGACGGTGTCCGTCCTCACACCGACGCGTCCGTCCTCGCGCCCCGACAGCCGACGGCCGCGTTCCACGCTGCCCCCGCCCATGCGCCATCGATCTACAACGCCACTCCTTATGCATCATATGGTGTTCCTTCATCGCCCTACATGCCGCAGTACAATATGCCGCAGTACAATGATGGTGGCTCGCTTGTGTCGATGTCGCCCCTACTGCCGACGCCGCCACACCCGCCAGCTCCCATGTCTACACCGGCCTCTACTTCGACTCTGAGCTGGGACCAAGATGCTTTTCTACAAGCCATGAACAACTTTGCTGCACAAGGGGACTCAGGTACGGATTGGATTTTCGATTCTGGTGCTTCTAGTCATATGTCTGCATCAAATAATTTGCCGTCTTCTTGCACACCGTCACCTTTCCCTTCCACTACTCTTGGTGATGGATCCTCTATTCCTATTTATTGTGTCGGTCAAGCCCAAATCCAATCCCCAATTCACCAAAGATAATCATGCTTCTGTTGAATTTGACCCCTTTGGTTTGTCTGTGAAGGATTACCAGACCAAGGTCGAGATCGCTTGATTCAATAGCTCCGGTGATTTTTATTCCCTGCATGGTGTTCCAGCCGCTGCCCCTCCAACGTCCATGGTGGCATGGTGGCACCAACGTCTCGGCCATCCCAATAATAATGTGTTATCCACGCTTCTTAGTGAATTTTCCATACCTTGTAATAGAGACTAGGTAGGAAATGCGGCTTGCAACCCGATAATACAGTCATTGAAGCACATATAAAAAATAGCATAATGCAAATGTGTTTATCAACCTAATATATCAAGTTTATATTAGAAGCATTGCATTAATACATACACATTCAGTACATACCATTTGGTTCAGAAGACAACTAAAGGCTTTAGTCCAAAAGCAGCCTATACATATTTAGTACTACATGGCAGTTGGTCTAGGCAACTACAAAAGGCTTCTAGGCGAGGACGGTGATGGTAAGCCCAATTGCCAAGTACCCCGTGCCACGATCTGCGCATTCTGGGCGAGGACGGTGATCATTTGGCGGTAAGTACCAAATCTTGTGTCAGGGCACAACGAAGGACTCGAGGGGGAGCTTGATGGATGAATGATCAGACCTGGAGAAGACATCCATCGGAAGACTCATCAAAAGTTTAAAAGAATCAAAGTAGTCCAAACAAACCCTTTTAATTATTCAGCAAAAAATCATATAGATATCTTATGAAAAAAAAATGTATTGCTCCAAACTGGTCGCTCCTCTGCTATAGGCCGCCGGTCGCTCCTCTGCTTCACGCTGCCAACCTCTCTTCTGCTGCAGACCGTCGGTCTCTCTGCTCTAGCCGGCTAAGGAAGCCAACATGTTAGTGAGCTTAGTTTCCTTCAAATTGAAATTTAAATCCAACAGTGTTGAACCAGTGTTATTGAACAAATTAAAATCAATGTCGATGCACAAAAATTTAAATCAATAGCACCATCACAGAAAATTGCAGCAGCAGCAGTACAATTAACAATTAAATTCAGTAAAATTAACATGAAAATTAATAAAAGCAGCTAACTTGTCCATAGAGGAACTGATTTGACCATAGAGATATGAACTCAAGGCTAACTTGTCTCAATGGATAAACTGCCATATGTTTGCTAACTTCTAAGATCTCTACTGAGAAGAGGGAGTACAAATTGTAACCATGTTTAATCTGGATAACAACAGAAAAGACGGAGTACCATTGACCATGTTTATACTCACACTGAAATCAGTTGGTAGGACCGTAGGAGTACTTCAAACTGAAATCAACTAAGCGACTGATACAAAAAGGTTCTACTCCAAACTGGGGATGCAAGCAAGAATCACCAGAAGTAAATAAGAATCCAATCAGCATGTAATAAGTACTCACAACAAACAAACAAACTGAATTTTTACATAAGCCTACACACTGAAAATTAACCAAGTGGTTAATCAGTTAAAATTTAGTTAAAAGAGAACATGTTCAGTTAAACTTCAGTTACAAGAGAACACGTTCAGTTAAAAAGAACATTTTCAGTTAAAATTTCCTAGCTCCAGTATAAAATTCAGTGTATCCACTAAGAATAGCTTGCTCTAGTATAGCTAGATCCACAGCTCTATAACAACAGGCAGTAGCGCTGTATAACAACAGTGTATCTACTGTACTAAGTATAGTTAGCTAAACACAGTGAAGAGGAGCTCACCTGTCGTGCGACGTGTAGCCAAGGCCGGACGTTGCCACTGCCATGTCGCCTATAGAAGCAGAGCTATCTTGGATGTGGTGTTATTTCATGCATCCACGACAAAGGTTTGTCTCCGTTGTCAGTCACAAGGAATTTCAGAATTGTTCGTCTCGAATTTTTCACTGAAAGAATAACAACACTTGTAAACTGAACCTGTACACTAAACTGAACAAATGATAGTACTCCAAATTTACAATCTACTCAACAAATGACAGTACTCCTAGTTTTTTAATAGACTATGAAAATACGAAGAGGGTGCTATAGAGAGAATCATCCCAACTGATCACTGAAGAGACGGTAAAAGCTCGAAAGCTTAAAAAATCAAGAAAATCTTATGGTGCCCAGATGACTGAAACGACAACAAGTTGCATTGAGGGAGGTTAAAAGCAGAACTCTATTCTATAACAACAACGAAATACAATTCATATCAATACTTTTGATCACGTTAATATATTTTTTATGTTCCTTTCAATTAGGACAATACAAAGAAGCAGAGCT
This sequence comes from Bromus sterilis, assembly GCA_950022295.1. Taxonomy (NCBI): domain Eukaryota; kingdom Viridiplantae; phylum Streptophyta; class Magnoliopsida; order Poales; family Poaceae; genus Bromus; species Bromus sterilis. The sequence continues at coordinate 236,609,759 of OX465599.1, read as the reverse complement.
CAAGGTTTGCAAGTGGCAAGGGATTCATTACTGACATATAAAATAAGACGGACAATATAAGTGAACAAATCTTTTTCAGCATAATGAACCTGGGATTTAACTCCTATAAGCAAACAATCAGTCACAAAATTGACAAAAATCAGTAAAATATTGACTGTCAGCATAAATAAGCAACTCTAGAAGCATGATTTTTCAGAAACTGCACAACCTAACCACTTTGATATGCAATTATGTCATGGAGTTTCATAATTATAACCTTGCTGTTCCAAAAAAGGCAATACATCACAAAAGAACTTGTAGCTTTTGAGTATATAGTTTTAGTGCTGAAACTTACGACCCAAATAACAATTTATTGCATCCCTAGGGTCAGTGGGCGATTTGGAAACAATCCCTTCACCAAATCATAAATCAAAATTATGAACGTTATAGGAGTGAACAATGGACATAGTTCATCTAACAAATAAAATTAATTTTTTATGCAAAGCATCAATTGTAATCGGTAAGTACTGATAAAGAAGCAACAAAAGTGGCAGGACAAATCATAGAAAAGCCACACACACCACGGCAGACTCCTGCCGACGGGGTCCCCCTGCTGGACTGAGAGAATTCAGCTAGCTACATACATTTTCTTAATCTGTAATACTAATCGCCCATAGCCCATTGCATGCAGGATCCAATCGATCAGACCTCTCTCCTTGCCAAAGGTTCAAATCCTAACCACACCACCAGAGGTGGTTGTACACATTCTTTTTATGTCAATTGACGTCACAACTTGTGCAAAACACAAGAAAAATGTATCAAAAAATAGATAATTCTTGCAAGCCCCACCACCGATAAACTTCTACTATTTTCTTCTACTAAAAGCTATCAAAAAGCTCCCAGAAAACAAAAATAAACAAAAGGATTTACCACAAGATTGGTAGCAAGCATATAAGTAAAATAATATACAAAAGAAAGTCAAATGGATTGAAGAACAAAGTAGTACGAGTTCCAAAAAAATGTTCACAAGCCTTGTATTTTAAATTTGTTGCCAATGAGCGACTGTAGCTATAACAAACTGCAAGACCAACCACAATAATGGGCTCTTATTCGTTTCTTGTTTTCCTAATCAGAGCAAGGGAGGCAAGCAAAAAAAAGAGAAATCATTACACATATATGTGCTCGCACCATGGAATGATTAAAAAAGTTTTAAAAAACAGCTCTGCTTCAAAGGAAAAAAGAGGAACATATGTACCAACTTGCTCCTAGCTAAAAAGTTCGCAAATCTGATGAAGGAGTAAATCCTTTAACCAACAAAAAATTGTAAAAGTTATGCTTCAGCCCATGCACCATGGAATGATTAAAAAAGTTTTAAAAACAGCTCTGCTTCAAAGGAAAAAAGAGGAACATACAATTTCCCTGACATTTTGTGCTGGGATCTTACTCCCTCTGGGAGTTGCTCCAGCAAATCTACATATAAACTGTGCTTGCAGGACATTCAGGCCGTGCCGAGGAACACCCCTACGCAAATCTCAAATCAAACTAAAATTCTGCTCAAGGCCATATGGAAGTATAATCCCCAAAGTCAAGACTTTTGCTTGGCGCCTCCTAAGGAAAGCACTCCCCACGGGTGCTAGAGCGGGTAGGTTCTCCGTTCACATTTCCAAATTTTGCTCTAGTTGTGGTCAACTTGAAGATGAATTGTAGAAGTTATGCTTCAGCCCTTTGCTGACTATACATAAATTGTGTCAGACAATATTTCAGGAACTTTTCTGACTCTACAAAATAAACCATACATACATGCAATCAGCAGGAACTTGGAAAAGAATAACACAATGCCATTACCTAAGTGTAGACAGAGTAGGTCTTGCTTGGCTATCGGCAATCAAGCCGCCACAACCTTATCACCCCACCAAATGTGCAAATTTACTACATGTAAAAAAAAGAAGGCATCAAGACATGAGAATGCTTGGCAGATATAGCATTGAAAATGTAAGAGAACACATAATCAAGAAGAAAGATTACTGATCTTGCCATTCAATCGGTACTGGGTGCATAAAGAATTACAAATGCCTTAATTACGTTGCAGATTGTCAGAATTTAGTAAAGCAACAAATGAAACTTTATGGGTATATATTGTTAATATTTACAGGTAGAAAACATATTTCAGGTAATAGCTATTGGACTGCAGGTATGAATTTGAACATATCTTTTGTAAAGTTAAAATATAAATAACACCATACAACAACAAACTATAACTACAACCAGAAGTCAGAAAAATGAAATCAAACAATACAAATATCCAAGGAAAATTCTTCTGCACAACAAGTACGATGCTGCAGAAAATCGTGGGATGACAGCCCCTAACAACTTTTTGGGTCACAAGAAAGCACAAATTTACAGATTAATAATTTACCCACATAACCATAGAAATTTAACAACAGAAGAACTGACCAGATTCTGTAAGCTACAAGTCATTCATTTTTCTATTAGCATATAGATGTATAGCACAAACTTTATTGCGCAAGGTTGTACACTGTTTTATATAATCATGGGCGGCCATTGAGCCACTGGCAATATACCTAGCTTAGCTTGCTTCTTGTGACGCTTGTGATCTATACTAAACTCATTAGTCCTGAATGACTACTGTAATTTCTGGATGCTGACCAAAGTGAGCTTTAGCCATGTATGTATCCTGCAAAGCAAACCAGCATTGGTTTGGTTTATTTGGAATTTTTGTGGAACCTGAAGGATTTAAAAGTTACAATCGCTATTTAACAACACTAAAAATACTACTATAAGCACCTCTAGTGGTAATATGGAAAAGGGAAAAGATTTAATTTAACTAACTATAACCAAAATCACATTTATATCTAAAACACAATTTTCTCTCTATCAATGTACCACAGGAACATAGATTGCAGTACAAAATTTGGGGAAAATATTAGTTCCAAAATAAGGCAATGCAAACATTTTATAGCTAACGCTGTAACAGAAAGTTCATATTGGAGCTAGATAATATTAGATGTAATACGTCATCTCCACCCAGATGTGAATAATGATGGAATATGTATTAGCTAATTAGTCTATTTTAACATGCAAAATGAATCACGATGAAAAGTAGAAAGCACCATTAGAAAATAAATATAGCCTGTACATGGAGCCAAAGAGGACATAATTAAGAGAACAGTAGATGTCAACGGTAAATATAACATGCAAGAATTCAAGATTTCAGATATATTAATGCTCCTAACATGCGCCTCACTTGTTGAGATTAAACAAATACTGAATAAAGGCACACATGTAGGAAAGAAATGGCAGCTGGCAGTGATAGCCCAGTACAAAGGCACATAGGACCAACGCAAAGTAAATATTCCTGTAATTGATAAATGGAATAACCAGGAAAACACCGACTAAACACAAAATAAGTAAACGCAAGAAGACAATATTAGATAGATGAATATACACAGTAGACATGCCAAAAACAATACATCCTACCTGGCGATGGTCGAGAGTCAACAGAACAGGGGCCACAAAGGTCCAGAAAAGTCCTGGGAAAAAACAATAAATTGTAGGATCAAACAACAAAAATAGCAACCTAATCAAGCATTTCTAACCTAAATCCATAAGCAAACGTCAGCAAAAGAAAACTACATGTACTGCCGAATATACACAGTAGACATGCCAAAAACAATATATCCTACCTGGCGATGGTCGAGAGTGAACAGAACAGGGGCCACAAAGGTCCAGAAAAGTCCTGGGAAAAAACAATAAACTGTAGGATCAAACAACAAAAATTGCAACCTAATCAAGCATTTCTAATCTAAATCCATAAGCAAACGTCAGCAAAAGAAAACTACATGTACTGCCATGTAAACCAGGACAGCACCCCGGTACGCAGATTCTATGGATTCACACATACCCTTTAAAAAAGATAGGTAGAGAACCCGACCGTTAAGAAATTGTAGGCATGATGCATTCCCATACCATGTTATATCTAGCCACGACATGCCATCACATGAAGCCATTAAACAAAAGAAACCTTTAATCGTCTTTTGTACTTAATTACCAATGTACCAAATAATATTTAAGCGTTCATGGATCAAATTGGACGGACATCATTTCAAAGTAACTCATGGCCTCCATTCCCCGCACAATATCAAATAAGAACTTTAATCAAACCTCCAATTAATACCTCACAGTAACTCACGAAAACAAATCAATCGATGAACTCAAGATTTAGAGAATTAACTTAAGGAGCAAGAAATGGGTGAATCAATGAATGCTCAACTGGGGAGTGTATGTAGATGCAACTACTCATGAACTGATATAGCAAGAATAACAAATAAATTTTCTTACCTCCACATTGATCAACTACTGACAATCTAAAACCATAGATCAAGAAATTAAACAATGTGCACATAGAGAATAAAAGGAAGTAGGTAATAACACACACAATGTATATTAAAAATTATATCAAAGATATGAGTAATCTGAATACTACCATAGGTAATTCTTGCTGGTGAAAACTAACAGAATATAAGCACAGGAGAAACCTCTCATTATTGGCACTTGTCGTCTATAGGAACATACATATTCATAGGAATATTGAGGGTTAAAATATAAAAATATAAGGTGATTTAATTAAGTAAACCCACAATGTTACCTCATGGATGGTCGCTCTCTTGGCATGATGCGGAGCCTCTGGATAGTATGGAATATGACATCGATTAGGGAACAACAAATGTATATAAACAGACAGGAAAAATGTCTTAGGTTCCCATACTCTGAACTTGCAAATGGAATTATCCTGAGACATGACCTTTGTACCATAGCCGTTATCTGAATCCTATAAACAATAGAAACTGGTTAGGTTGGTCCTTTATTACCACTGGATTTGATCAAGCCATTAGCCATGGCCAGTAATTAATGGGTGGATTAAGATCACATCTTGGCACAATCCAAAATCAAATTTTATATTTTTTGGCTATTAAAATTACCTAGTGGAAGAAATCACTCCATGTTATTCGTTCAGCCCATCCAAGGGCGGAAAAGAAATAACATCAATAGAAGCTCAAATCACCAGACATGTACACAAACAAATCTGCAAAAACAAAGAAGACAAATAAGAGGATAACATGAGAGATGAGAGAAATCTAAATCATGAGGATAACATGTACACAAACGTGCAGGTAAATGAATCAGAGGAGCTAACCCAGAATCTGATCTATTACTCCTAGTGAGCGCCATGCAGGAGGTGCCAGCGGCCAAGAAGACATCCATCTCACGGCACCACGATTGATTCAGCGTCTTCATCCAGCAGCCCATGCTACCCCTGCCAATTCCCAAGAGGATATTAGGGAGGAGGAAAAGACGGAAAGAGGAACGGGGAAGAGAGCACACATGTATGTCTTACCGTCTTCGTCGTCGGTGCGTCTGTACCCCGAGGCGCCCCCATGAGGGAGAGATCTCCTTCCCACCGCGACGCTTCTCCCTCGTGGATGGGACGGGGTGATGCTCGGGGACGTGGCAGGCGCGCGGGAAGTAACACCGTGGCTCACCTCACCATGACCTCCTGGTTCCTCTCGGATGCGGCCTACGAGGGTGCTCTCAGCTCCTTGCGGGGCGGCTCGACGACCCCGTCCATGGGGGATCCGGGGGCGGAGGCGCGGCCGCGGGAGCGGTCCCATGAGGGCGAGCGGCTGCCGGTGCCGGCGCGGGGGAGGGGGAGGAGGTCGTTGGCGGTGCGGTCCGGGGGCGCAGGAGAGCACGAAGAGGTCGCGCATGAGGCCCTAATCCTCGGGCTCGGGGGACGGCGCGGTGGGGAACGAGCGTTTGCTACCGGCTGTGTAGAGGGTGCGGAGGAGAGGGGTCGCCGGGGACGGCTGGCGGTGCAGGTGGGCGCTGAGGCACGGTGTGGGTTGGATCTGGTCGGAGGCGGGCGTGGGTCTCTCTAGGGTTTGGAGGTGGAGGGAGAGAGGTGAGGCGGGAGGAAGAGGAGGAGGTGGGCGGCACGAGCGCGGAGCGGCGGCTAGGTTTTTCTCCACGGGAGCCGCTGCGTTTTATACCCCCTCTATGCGAAATGACTAAAATGCCCCGGTGGGGGTGTTGAAATTACGAGCGGTGTCTGGCCGGGGGTGACACTATTCATTGGTTGTCACATCAGCTCGCATCTGACGGCTCAAATCAGTTCATCTCAAGATCCAACGGCCGGGATTCGTTTGGGCAGTTAATCCGACGGCTCAGAGGGCAAGTGGCCGGAGAAGGCTTCATTTTGCTCTATGTTCTAATAATGGGATTCTCATCATTCTTCTATGTGTCAGTCGTGTCAATTAGGCAAACATGTTCGTCTTCCCTTTAGCTCCTCTCAATCCTCTAGTACTTTTCCTTTTGAAATACTACATTGTGATCTGTGGACATCTCCAATAGAAAGTGTCTCTGGTTTGAAGTACTATCTTGTAATCCTTGATGATTTTAAACATTATGTTTGGACCTTTCCTTTACGTAAAAAATCCGACGTTAGCAAAATATTCCTTAATTTCAGCGCTATGTCTCGGTTCACTTTCTCCTTCCTATTAGATTTATTCAATGTGATAATGGTCATGAATTTGATAATTTAAAAAATCGAAATTTCTTTCTTCGATATGGAATTCTCTTGCGTTTCTTTTGTCCTTATACCTCCCCTCAAAACGGCAAGGCCGAGCGTTCTCTTCGCACTCTTAATGACATCATTCGCACTCTACTTATTCACTCTTCTATGCCTCCGAAGTTCTGGGCTGAAACCCTCCACACAGCCACACATCTACTCAATATTCGACCATCTAAAGTTAATCCTCAAACTACACCTTATTACTCTTTATTTTTCTCTCCTCCAAACTACTCCGACGTTCGTGTCTTTGGTTGTCTCTGTTTCCCTAACTCCTACTCCACTTCCTCTAACAAACTTTCACCTCGTTCTATCCCATGTGTCCATCTAGGTTTTTCCGACGAGCACAAGGGTTATCGTTGTCTAGATCTTGTTAGTGGTCATATTCACGTGTCTCGTCATGTAACTTTTGCTGAAAATATTTTTCCTTTCTCCGAGCGTCAACCTCTAGATACAAACTCACCCCCGCCGACCACTAGCTCTCCTCATCGCAATACTTTTCCCTTCCTTCACCACCCAATTCCGACCATCGATCCTGCCACGGCAACCCAAACAGGTGAATCCTCTGCCACAGCAGCAGCTCCTGCTGCGCCCTCTCCTGCCGCTACCTCTGTCGCGGCAATAGAAAACTCTGTCGCGGCAGACTTTCTCCCGTCGTCGTCTTCACTGCCAACACCCGCACCCGCTACCTCCGCTGCGCCGGGTGCGCCATCAATCCCTCCTCCTCATGCTATTCCCGTTCCGGTGCCTGCTAATGATCATACCATGCGCACTCGTGCCAAGTCCGAGTTTCGTCTACCTGCCAAAGATCGTCTTAATCGACACGCATCTCTATCTTCTTCCTCTCTTCCCAAATCTTACAAATCAGCTCTTTTAGATCCTAATTGGGCTGCAGCCATGAAAGATGAATATGATGCTCTCATTCATAATAACACATGGCAATTAGTTCCTCGTTCATCAAACACAAATGTAGTCTCTGGTAAATGGGTTTTTCGTCACAAATTTAATTCCGATGGAAGTCTTGCACGTTATAAGGCTCGATGGGTATGCTGTGGTTACTCTCAGCAACACGGCATTGATTATGATGAGACTTTCTCTCTAGTTGTCAAACCCAACACTATTTGTACTGTCCTTAGCATTGATGTGTCTTCTTCTTGGCCTATTCATCAACTCAATGTCAAAAATGATTTTCTTCATGGCTCTCTTCAAGAAATAGTCTATTGTCAACAACCTCTTGGCTTTGAAAATTCCTCCTATCCTAATCATGTTTGTCTTCTTCAAAAATCTCTTTATGGTCTCCAACAAGCACCACGAGCTTGGTTTCAATGTTTTTCTACTTATGCTCAAACCATCGGTTTCGCTCCTTCTCGTTCTGACACTTCTCTTTTCATCTTTCATCACAATACTGATGCTTCTTATCTTCTTCTCTATGTTGATGATATTATTCTCACAGCTTCCTCTCAACAATTTCTAGATCACATTATTGCTCTTCTTCGAAAAGAATTTTCTATGTCTGATTTAGGTCTTCTACACCACTTCCTAGGTATTGATGTCATCCGCGACTCCTATGGTCTTTTCTTGTCTCAACGTCAATACACTCTGGATCTTCTTTCTCGTGCTGGTATGCTTGATTGTCAACCTGCTCGCACTCCTGCTGATACAGGTTCCAAACTTTCTGCCGATGGTGATCCCTTATCCAATCCTTCTATTTATCGTAGTCTCACCGGCACCCTCCAGTATCTTGCTCTTACTCGTCCAGAAATTTCTTTTGCTGTCCAATAAGCTTGTTTATACACGCATGATCCTCGTGTTCCACACTTCAACCATGTCAAACGTATTCTTAGGTATCTCAAAAGCACATTAGATTTAGGTCTTCATATAAACAAATCCTCTCCCACCTCTTTGATAGCTTACTCTGATGCGGACTGGGTTGGTTGCCCATATACACGTCGGTCCACATCCAGATTTTGTGTTTTTCTTGGTAACAATTTGGTTTCTTGGTCTTAAAAAAGGCAGTTTACGGTCTCTCATTCGTCCGCCGAAGCTGAGTACCGCGATGTGGCTCATGCGGTTGCTGATACGGTTTGGCTGCGCCAGTTGCTGTCGGAGCTGCACCGTCCTATTGAGCAAGCTACTATTGTTTACTATGATAATATTTCAGCTGTCTACATGTCAGGGAATCCGGTTCAACTTCGTCGCACCAAGCATATTGAGATTGACATTCATTTTGTTCGAGAGAAGGTGGTTCTCGGTCAAGTTCGTGTTCTACACGTGCCTACTTCTGCTCAGTTCGCGGATATCTTTACCAAAGGTCTGGCGACTACTCCGTTTCAAGACATTCGTTTCAGTCTCAACGTCGTCGAGCCTACCGTTGACACTGCAGGGGGATGCTAGAATACAACTTGTATTACGTTTAAGAGTCCGAGTCCTATTCGATTTTACACTAGGTCGGTGGCTGCCTCTCATATATACCCCTTGTACGAGACACAATAATCAATCAATCCACTATCGGTTCAATAGATTCTTACACAGAAAATGTCTCGAGTGAAAACTTGTACCCGCCTCTTTGGACCCTTGGATGAAAAAACGAGGGATGTGATTTGGATGTAAGATGGATGTCGGTACAATCTTAAGAGCATCTCCAGCAGTTTGGCCTCGAGCGCATCCGGCGATGCCTCTTGTGCGTTAGTGCCGACGGTTTTTTCGGTTTGGGAGGGCTCATGTTTTCCGCCGCGCCCTTACGTTTCAGCCCCAAACGCATAAAATTAAAATGTTTTATTTGCCGCTGTAAAAAAGGACACGGGTTCGGCGATCATGCCACAATCAGCGATCAACCATGTCACATGTCAACAATCATCGTGCCAAAATCCAACGGTCAAAAGGGTAGGAAACTCCTCAAATCGCGTGCTCCTCATCTATAGTAGGGACGGGAGAGCTCGGCGTAGTCGTGGGCGCAGGTGCATCTGCCATGGCGGTGTAGGCGCAGTCACAGGCGAGCCTGAGTACATCGGCAAGTAGCCGTAATGGCTGTGGAGGCCGGCGGTGAACAAGGAGGGCGCGCGCGTGTGAAGACGGAAGACGCACGCAGCGCAAAGCTATGCGGGAAGGTGATGTTGGGGTTGAAGCTGACGAGCGCGTCACTGTCGTTATCGTATGTATGAAAAAAATATACATCATAATATATATTTAAAAAGTATTAAATGTATATTTAAAAATATTCTTGATGTATACAAAATATCTGCAATGTTTATGAAAAATTAGACATTTGTAAAAAATAAAAAACCCAAAGACACCGCTAAAGAAAAGGTTATACATGGAATCCTTATTAGTGGCGCATTTTTTATGTAATGCGCCACTATTTATAAGGGTGACACACTGGTTCAAAATGCGCCACCTATAAGTTCTTATTCGTGACGCATTTTTTAGTAGTGCGTCACCCCTAAGAATGGGTCAGCCTGTAACAGCCCAGATTTCACAAAATTTAAAAGAAATTGTTTTCGGTGTGAATTGTTTAATTGTCTGATTTGTTTGCGGTGTTTGCATCCCCGATTTATCGATCGGCGATTATTTTCCCCCCTCTTATCTCGTACCGGATGGAGACTGACCCTTGCCACCCTGACACTCGACCTTTGCGACATCGGGTGTCTCCCGATCACCGTCGCGAAACCCGCACGAGACCAGTCGCAACCAACCGAACGAAAAACCCCGTTTAATAATTAAACGAGTTATTTTTATAGCGCGCCAGAAAGTGTTATCGAAACGGTTCCAACGCGAGGTGAACGTCGCTGGCTCGACGCGCTGATCGAGCAGTTCGAAGTTTTACCCGAATCGGAGGTCCTGCGGACCCTTGGCGGTCAGAAACGTAAACACCGCGCGCGCGAGAGAAAAACCGGGGATGTTTTTGCAAACTGCCAGCCGCCTGGGCTATATAAAGACCACCACTCTCCCACCCCTTTCTAGGGTTTACCTAGCCACAAAATTGCAGGCACCCCCTCCACTTTGCCCCAAAATTAACCCCAATTTCGTCCAAACCCTAGCCAGAGGCAATCTCAGCCATCGGATCGTAGATCGGGCGGTTCTGAGCGTGCCACGTCAGCCCCTAGCTCTCTCTCTCTCCTCTCACCTCCTGCCCATGGAGGCCGAGCCGCCGCCGGCCAGCCGGGCCACTGGAGCCGCCGGCCTCCCTCTCCTCTCCATTCTCCCGCGCCCTCTCCTCCTCCCTCTTCTCACCGGCCGCCTCTCCCCTGCAGGGACCGGGCCGCCGTCACCATTGGAGCCGCAGCCGAGCTCGAGCCGGCCGCCCGATGCGCTCACCGTCGCGCCACATGGAAGCCGCCGCCCCGGATCCGGGCGGATCCGTGCCGACCCCCACCGCCAACGCCGCTCCGAGCTCCGCCGCCTCCCCTCGCCGGTCAACGCCCGCCGGCGGCCGCTACCCGCTCGATCCAGCGAGGGCACAGCCACGGGGGCTCGCTCTCTCGCCCTCCCATGGTGGGCCGGTCCAGCCAGCACCAGCGGCCCAGTGCCTCGCCCAGCGCCAGGGCGCAGCTGATACGTCCAAAACGTATCTATAATTTCTGCTTGCTCCATGCATGTTTTGTGTGATATTGCTATGATCTAGATACACTTTCATACACTTTTGATCATATTTGGACTAACCTATTAACTCAGTGCACCACAGTGCCAGTTCCTGGTTTCTGCTGTTTTTCTATTTCAGTTTTCCCCCATATAAAAAGTGCTCCAAAAATTCGGGAAAATCAGATAAAAAATCAGCGTATAGGAAGCTTCGCGAAGAGCCCGAGTGGGGCCAGAGGGGAGCCAGGGGTGGCCCAGGCAGCCACCCGGCGCGGCCACCCCCTGGGCCGCGCCAGGGGGGCGCCTGGGGCCCCTGGTCCACCTTTGGCTGCCCCCTTCGCCTATATATTCTCCGTCACGGGAAACTTCCGAAGACATAACCCTTTTTCGCGATCTCTCCTCTGTTCCGTCGCCGCCGCGCTTCCGAGATCGGGAGCACCAGAAGATCTCTTCCCGGCACCCTGCCGAAGGGAGGGCCGACCTCCGGGAGTCTCCTCTCCACCATGGATGCTTCCTGGATGTCTCGTGAGTAGTTTCCTTTGGACCATGGGTCCGTGATCAGTAGTTATGTGATGTTCTCCTCCCCTCTTTGTTCTTCATGGTTTAGACCTCATGAGCTGCCCTACATGATCGAGGCACTTTTGTAATCTTTCTGCTGTTGCTATGCTGAGTTTGATGGGATCTGATGGATTATGAGATTATGTTCAGATTGTGATTGAGTAATATATTTGGTTTTATCTCTTATATTTTTGTTCCTAAGTAATTCTTGCATGTTCTTCGTTGCTGTTTATTGCTTTGGCCAAGTAGTAGGTAGTAACCCCCAAGAGGGAACGTTATGCTCGATTGTGGGTTCATGCCCCCCGATGACACGCTTGAGTGACAGAAACATGAGTCTAGGGGATGTACTGTTGCCACAAGGGGGAAAACAACGTTGCTTGTAACCGCGGTTGCAAGGATTGTTTACTTTGCGCAAAGTGCTTTTTAATGCAGTTGTCTGTTGCTTTGGGTTTACACTTTGGGTGGGGCTCGCAACTTAATACCAGCGAGATGTTCTGGATAGATATCTCAAGGTGGATGATTAATAGTAGATGAAGTTGGATTTCGGTCTACTTATTTTGGCGTAATGCCCGTGCTTTTGAGCCTCTTCCTTTCTTTTGTAGCATAGTTAGCATTGCGGTGCGTTCATAATCCTGTCAATTTCCGTCTGTAATTTGTTTACCTCGCATAGCAGTTTTATCGTCTTTTGGGAGAGAGACATCACTAGTGAACATCACGTATCTTGGTCCATATCATCATTACTTTTTCCACGCTCGTTTACTTTTCTGCTTTTACTTTCAATTGCTATCATTATCCCTTGCGTTTGATCCTTTGTGAACAATAAGACCGGAGAGATTGACAACCTCTCTGAACTTCGTTGGGAACAAAGTTATTTGTGTCTGTGTGCAGGTCCGCGTCAGTTGCGCCGCTGACACCTACTTATCATCTCTGAAGTCCTACTGGAGACAAACCTTGGTATCTTTACCGAGGGAAATTTGCCATTGTGCTACATCACGCCTTCCACTTGGGGCTCACTAACGAAGGGCGAGAAAACTCTCGCGCCATCATGCAAATTTCTGGCGCCGTTGCCGGGGACTCCGAGTGCTAAGATAGGGGAGTTGCACACTACCCTTTACCTTTGTTTTTTAGTCTTGTTAGTTTACCTTTCAGTTTTTATCTTCGTGTCCTTTACCAAAAATCTAAAAAATATATAGTATGTCTAGTTCCTTACTTGCCAATCAATGTCTGACTTCTTTGAAACCAGATCTTATTGGCATGGAGGATTCACCGAGGATCAACAAAAGTGGTACAAGGAACACCGCTTGTCTCAAAAGGGGATACACTTATGGAACAAATACACCAGTTGTATGATTATGCTAGAAACTTGTGCTCAATATATAATATATCTTTTTGCAGGGATGAATCTTGTTGCTTTATGAGGCACAAACACCTTGCTTTCCAATGTGAGTACAATGATGATGAACCTTAGCTTCTTATGCTAAGAGAAACTATGATTTTTATGATGCAGAGGAAATAGAAGAATTTGTTGCTTATAAGGGTGCCTATGAAATTACTTCTCTTCTTAAAAATATTGATGATGCCCCTTACAAATCTAAAATTCTTGCTATACTTAACTATTGTTTGGAAAATTACGATGCAAATTATTACATTACTGATCATCTTGAGAGAATCTCTCCCCCAAAGGAAGAGACTAATGATTTGCAGGACTCTATGGAAGAAGAAATTAATGAACCTGAAAGCTCTTTGGATGAAAAAGAGGAGGAGAGTGACGAACAAAAGGAGGAAGAATGGAGCCATCCATGTCTAACTTCTGATGAGAGTAACTCTTTGAATCTTACCTTATATGAGTATTATGATCCTATGGATTCTTTTGAAATATCCATTTTTGATGAAGTTGATGCCTTCTATGCTTATGGTCGTGATACCACTATGGATGTTGCTTACGGAGATGAACTTTCTATAGTTCCTCATGTTAAGCATGAATTTTTTGCTATCGCACCCACACTTGAGTGTCCTATTATCCTTTTAAAATCTCCAACTCCGGAGAATTTTCCTCTTATAAAAGCTCAATGTGATGGGTTGCATTTATCTTATGATCCTAAAAACCGTGTTGAAAACAATACACGTGTGCTTGTAGGTCATGAACAATATGATTTATATGATAGTTATATTCTTGATGTTGTTCATGATACTACTGAAAATTACTTTGAGAGAGGAAAGTTTAGTTACAGAAACTTCCATGTGACAAAAACACCTCTCTCTAAACTGAAACATTCGAAGTTGTTCTTGTTCCACCTTCCTATGCATGTCACTTTGTGCTTCTTCGATTTATTTTCTTACGAGATGCCTATGCATAGGAAGTGGGTTAGGCTTAAATGTGTTTCATGTTTGCTTCTTGATGCTCTCTTTTGCTTCAAAATTCTTATTCTTGTGAGAGCATCTTCTATAATCTTTAAGCCTAGCTAATGGCTTTAAAGAAAGCGCTTTCGGAAGGCAGCCCGCAACGAATTTAGGTTTCTTTTTGCTTTTTGTTGTGTCTTGATGTTTGTTACTACTGTAGCAACATCATTGTATCTTTATTTTTCAGCTCTGTGCCAAGTTATAGCCTCTTATGATAAGGGAAGCAAAAGTTGTGACGTGCTGTCCAGAAAACAGATTTTGTCCCTTGACAGAAAAAATCGAATCAAATCACCAGTTCATATTTTTGATCTGAATTTTTTTGACAGCGCGCTCTATACAATTGTGAAACTTTCGTATGTTCTGAGTTTTTTTATTTGAGTTGCAGAAGTACCCCTAAAAAATTATTTACTACCTGCTGTTCTGTTTTTCACAGATTCTGCCACGTTTTGTCTCTCCTAACTTTTCCAAACCTTAAGCTTGCTTTTTCTTTGCAAAAACTTTTTGGCACTCTTAAGAAACAGTAGCTCTTCAAAAATATCTTTATATCCAGTGAGGAAAAATTATTTTATTAAGGGTACTAACCTCTCTAATCAGCTTATGATGAGTTATGTATGAAGGGAGTTTTCAAGTGTGCGATGGAAGATGATGAAAGAAGATCCAGGAGTGTCAAGCGCTCAAGCTTGGGGATGCCCCCATGCATCCCCAATAAATATTCAAGGAGACTCAAGCGTCTAAGCTTGGGGATGCCCCCGTGCATCCCCTTCTCCACCAACAATCATCAGTTCGTCCTTCGTCTCACTATATTTTTATCACTTCATGCGTTATGTGCTATGCTTGGAGCGTCTCGCTCTTAGGTTTTATTTTTAGTTTTCTTTAGCTTTACTTGCTGTTCATAACAAGTTAGATCCCGTCTTACTTTGTGTGGGAGAGAAACACGCTCCACTTTCAAAATCTATAACACATCATAGGATTTTTCTTGCTTATCTTTTTGCTATTATGTGTTCTTTATCTTTTCGTAGCTGCTGCCATGTTTAGTCTTAGTCTTAGTTTGTCTTTAGCAAGAGCCTTGGCTTTTGTTTAGTTTGTTGCTGGAACTCTTTTTAGTTTTCATGTTTATCTTGTTAAAGAGAGTTGGTTGTTGCACTGAGTAGTTTCTTGTGTTGAAAGTAGGTAATTGAGGTTGCTATTTAATTCTAGTAGTAACTTGCAATAGTTTTGAGGTATTGTTGTGAGTAATGTTTGAACTTTTGGTGTCAAGAGCTCTAGCCTATTAGTGATAGGTGTCGTATTTTGGGCAATCCGTGTGCATTTTCAAAACCTACAAAACTAGTTGAGAACTCTAGCTACTAGATGGATCGCTACTCTTTGGAGGGATCGAATATTAGAGTACACTCACGTACCATGAGTCGAGGATGCGCAAAGATAACCAATCCCCCATACACTCCTCCTCGGGGTACTTGTCTCTTTGTGAACCTCCTTATTAGATTGAGAGTTACCGATAATAAGTGCATGAGTTCTTCGGACTAATGAAAGTATTGAAAGTTGACACTTCCACCTTCCCATATTTTGCTAGCCTCTCCCGTGCCGTGCATTGCCTTCTTCTCACTCCGAGAGTTGGTGTCCACCTTCGCCGGTACATCCAAACCCTTGGCATGATACGCTCTGTCATCATAAGCCTCTTTATATCTTTCCTCAAAACAGCCACCATAGCTACCTATAAAGGCATTTCCATAGCCTTTCCGAGATATATTGCCATGCAACATCCACCTCTGCATGACTTGATCTTCATGTCATACATGTTCCTGCTACACTGGCAGCGACATACATTGCATACATCATGATAGTTACATCTTCTTTATGATTTTGAGTACCTTGTAAAGCGTGAAAAATCTCCTTCACCTTCTTGTAAAATAGAGTGTCGCCCTTAAGTGAGGAAAAGATCCCAAAGTGGACACAATAAAAGATCCCAAAGAGGACAAATGAGAGTTAAATAGAAAGAGCCATTGAGGGCACAAAAAAAATAGAAAAAAATAGAAAAAAGAGAAAAAGAAATAAAAAGAGAGAAAGGGCAACACTACTATCCTTTTGATAGATCCACACTAGTACTCCCTTTATATCCTTGTACTCCATAGAGATGATCATTATGCATATAGCTATGTGGGGACCTTCACACTATAGAACTTGGCTTGCATATTCCAAGGATGAGCCTCCTCAAACGAGCTCTAGGTCTTCATGAGCGAGCAAGTTAGATGCACCCCACTAGTTCCATTGGAGAGCTTCCTAGCTCCTATGTGCATCCGTTGCATGGCAATCCATACTCCTCACATCATATCTATCATTTGGCATCTCTTGCCTATGATTGTCCTCATTGATGTGAGCCTTTCTCCTTCTTTTTCGTTTTCCTCCTCCGTACTCCTCTCTTTGCCATCCTAAGTGTCAACTCTCTTGCTTACGCTCATCCATTGCATGAGTGCTCAAAATATTGAAAAAGGAGTGGATCAAATTAACTTGTACCTGGCTAGTGGTATGGGGACGAGTCAAGATAAGATTCCAGAAAAAGACCAAGTGTGAAACTTTAGTAGATTGAGTTCTCAACAAATAAATGTTTTTCTCGTATTCCCTATCCCCCTTCTTGCACGCAAACACCATTTGGAGACATTCGAGTCACGGACAGCTAGAGCTCTTGCACCTAATGTTCTTTTGTTACTTGTTTCAATGCTAATATAGACTCTTGCATGTTATGACTTGAATTGAATCTCTAACCTTGATTGCTTTACTTTTCAAAATTCTTATATGGTTGCTAGCATCTCACCACATAAATTATGCCGTTATCATTTACCTACTCGAGGACGAGCAGGAATTAAGCTTGGGGATGTTGATACGTCCAAAACGTATCTATAATTTCTTCTTGCTCCATGCATGTTTTGTGTGATATTGCTATGATCTAGATACACTTTCATACACTTTTGATCATATTTGGACTAACCTATTAACTCAGTGCACCACAGTGCCAGTTCCTGTTTTTTGCTGTTTTTCTATTTCAGTTTTCCCCCATATAAAAAGTGCTCCAAAAATTCGGGAAAAATCAGATAAAAAATCAGCGTACAGGAAGCTTCCGAAGAGCCCGAGAGGGGAGCCAGGGGTGGCCCAGGCGGCCACCCGGCGCGGCCACCCCCTGGGCCGCGCCAGGGGGGCGCCTGGGGCCCCTGGTCCACCTCTGGCTGCCCCCTTCGCCTATACATTCTCCGTCACGGGAAACTTCCGAAGACAGAACCCTTTTTCGCGATCTCTCCTTTGTTCCGTCGCCGCCGTGCTTCCGAGATCGGGAGCACCAGAAGACCTCTTCCCGGCACCCTGCCGGAGGGATGGCCGACCTCCGGGAGTCTCCTCTCCACCATGGATGCTTCCCGGATGTCTCGTGAGTAGTTTCCTTTGGACCATGGGTCCGTGATCAGTAGTTATGTGATGTTCTCCTCCCCTCTTTGTTCTTCATGGTTTAGACCTCGTGAGCTGCCCTACATGATCGAGGCACTTTTGTAATCTTTCTGCTGTTGCTATGCTGAGTTTGATGGGATCTGATGGATTATGAGATTATGTTCAGATTGTGATTGAGTAATATATTTGGTTTTATCTCTTATATTTTTGTTCCTAAGTAATTCTTGCATGTTCTTCGTTGCTGTTTATTGCTTTGGCCAAGTAGTAGGTAGTAACCCCCAAGAGGGAACGTTATGCTCGATTGTGGGTTCATGCCCCCCGATGACACGCTTGAGTGACAGAAACATGAGTCTAGGGGATGTACTGTTGCCACAAGGGGGAAAACAACGTTGCTTGTAACCGCGGTTGCAAGGATTGTTTACTTTGCGCAAAGTGCTTTTTAATGCAGTTGTCTGTTGCTTTGGGTTTACACTTTGGGTGGGGCTCGCAACTTAATACCAGCGAGATGTTCTGGATAGATATCTCAAGGTGGATGATTAATAGTAGATGAAGTTGGATTTCGGTCTACTTATTTTGGCGTAATGCCCGTACTTTTGAGCCTCTTCCTTTCTTTTGTAGCATAGTTAGCATTGCGGTGCGTTCATAATCCTGTCAATTTCCGTCTGTAATTTGTTTACCTCGCATAGCAGTTTTATCGTCTTTTGGGAGAGAGACATCACTAGTGAACATCACGTATCTTGGTCCATATCATCATTACTTTTTCCACGCTCGTTTACTTTTCTGCTTTTACTTTCAATTGCTATCATTATCCCTTGCGTTTGATCCTTTGTGAACAACAAGACCGGAGAGATTGACAACCTATCTGAACTTCGTTGGGAACAAAGTTATTTGTGTCTGTGTGCAGGTCTGCGTCAGTTGCGCCGCTGACACCTACTTATCATCTCTGGAGTCCTACTGGAGACAAACCTTGGTATCTTTACCGAGGGAAATTTGTTGTTGTGCTACATCACGCCTTCCACTTGGGGCTCACCAACGAAGGCGAGAAAACTCTCGCGCCATCAGCAGCTCACGAGGTTTAAACCATGAAGAACAAAGAGGGGAGGAGAACATCACATAGCTACTGATCACAGACCCATGGTCCAAAGAAAACTACTCACGAGACATCCGAGAAGCATCCATGGTGGAGAGGAGACTCCCGGAGGTCGGCCCTCCCTCCGGCAGGGTGCCGGGAAGAGGTCTTCTGGTGCTCCCGATCTCGGAAGCGCGGTGGCGGCGGAACAGAGGCGAGATCGCGAAAAAGGGTTCTGTCCTCGAGGGTTTCCCGAGACGGAGAATATATAGGCGAAGGGGGGCAGCTAGGGGGGCCACTAGGGGTCCAGGCGGCCCCCTGGCGCTGCCAGCCCCTAGGGCGCGCCACCAGGGCGCCTGGGCCCCTGGTGGTGGCCCTCTGGCCCCACCCAGGTTCTTCCGGAAGGTTCCTTCACGCTGATTTTTTATCTGATTTTTCCCGAATTTTTGGAGCACTTTTTATATGGGGGAAAACTGAAATAGAAAAACAACAGAAAACAGGAACCGGCACTGTGGTGCACTGAGTTAATAGGTTAGTCCAAATATGATCAAAAGTGTATGAAAGTGTATCTAGATCATAGCAATATCACACAAAACATGCATGGAGCAAGCAGAAATTATAGATACGTTTTGGACGTATCACATGCTGCATGCTTAATATCTTTTGATCTATGATGCCTATTTGCATGATTCCTTTTGCCATGCCTTCCTTGTCATGTATACTTTAGTTGCATATCATTTGTGAGCATGTTTTCATTCATTATCATGTTTATGCATTGTTCTAAAGCGTGCTTCGTGATGTTGGCAGATTGTGTTCCAAACTTGTTTTGCTTGTATCTTTTTAACCGTAACTCCGTTTGGAGTGTTCTTTATATGTAACTTGATTAGTTTTTCGTGTAATTTGTGTTTGTGCTATTGTTTGATACTGTTAACCAACCTAAAATATGGTTTAGGGCAGAACAGTACCAAATCTTTTAATTGTTGTGGGGCACTTAGTGATATGCCATGTTTAGGTTGTGACTCACTTAAATTGACTAGCGTAGATAGTTTATCTTATGCTTCACCTCTTGTCATGTTTGTGTGCTATGCCATGCTTGAGTGAGATGCCATGTTAACAACCTTTGTTGATCACCTGTAGCTAAACAACTTGCACCTTTCTAAATGTGCGGTATCGTCGTGTGTGACGAGTACTCCACTTAACCTGTTAGTAACCGCTCTCGACGGTAGGTGCGATGTCTCGTGTTGCCTTCTTGTTGATGCTTGCTCGTGTTTGCTTCGTAGTAATAGATGCTTGCTCGTTGATTGCTTTCCAGTGTTTACCATCTTGTGTGCTTCCGCGGGTACCTTCGGAGACGATGCGAGCTTGCGATCAACTACGCCTTCGGAACCCGACTTATCAACAGGCAAGGACTATACATTAATTATGATCCATTCTATTTCAACCAGCGGTTTGCATGCTAGTCTAGGTTAGGTTCGATGTTTTATCCTACCACATGTTTACAACCTCTTTTAAACTGATACAACCATGTACCCTCCTAGCAAACCTTGTACTGCTATGTCACTATTGCTCGTTGCTCAACCCCTGCTTAGTATGCATGCTTAGGATGCTACGATGTTACCTCCTGTTACTCCTTGGTTTGGGATATCACATTATTATATTGTTATGGAATATATGATTATTATAAATGTTGACTATATTCGACGAAGGATGGAAGGTCTAGGCTATCCCGCCCCGACGCTTTGTTCCATTCGAGTCACCTAGGATCCGAGTTCCGGGTATTGGTTTTAAGACTGAGCGTGCCTAACCGCGTGTGGGATGCTATGAGGTCCCCTCTTCTTACCTACCTAGCTTCAAACATTTCTAGTGGTGGCCCAAGCTGATTTACCATTTGAAACGTGTGTGTGACTGGTCCGCGACCGGCAGATTTCAAACAACTTGGGCCAGCGGAGACATGGTTTCTCTTGTTGGTCCACCCCAGGGAGCTAGGGGGTTGTCCACATCTGTTTGGGCAACTAACCCGACCTCGTCCAGACGGTAGAGGCCGATTCGAGAGCGCGACCGGCTTTTGAGTTGGATGTCGACTCACCGGGGGCCACCCGGATTTGTGCGTTGTTAGTTAGAGGGACCTGTCGTTCCGGATCTCTCGGGACTAAATCATAAAATGGTTGCCTATAATGGGTAGCAACCGAGAGAGATGGGCGTGCGTGCGGAGCCTTGTAATGGGCAGTTGGTACACCCCTGCAGGGTTAAATCTTTTCGAGAAGCCGTGTCCACGGTTATGGACGACTTGAGACCTACGTCCTGTTCATAGACAACAACAACTGAGATAATATTAATATAACTTGATCAACGTGTGTGTGTGCCTTGACTGCTTCTTCTTCGTCGGGATGCGAAAAGGAGGACAAGGATAGGATAGGTGTTATGATTGCGTAAGTAGTTGATAGCAAGACTTGTTGGAGGCGATTTCCTCATCGAATGCTTGGCTTCTTATCTTACTCTCTAGATCGTTAGCCACTTCATAAATGTTAGTGCGACAGCAACCTCACCACTTACCCCATCCTTACCGTAAACTACTAGTTGTCCTAGAATGACGAGTGATGAAGTCCTTGCTGGGTCAGTTGACCACTACAGTTGGATGCTGAGTATTTCTGTACTCATGGTACTACCCTCAAACTCTTTTCAGGGTTCTTGCTCGACAACAGGTACGGTGATCGACGTTTCACGTGGAGACTCGACGACGACTAGTTAGGCGGATCCCGACGGAGCCTGGACCCGTGTGGTTATGGGGATCGATGATTTTCTCTTTGCCACTAGGCATTTGATTGTAGTCTGTACCCAGACATGTATCTTCCGTTGATGTATTGTATTAAGGCAGCTGTATGCCGATTGTATGAGATGTTGTATCCTTGTATATGTAATGTTGTGATATCATGTTGGAAATCCGGGGCATATGGCTATGTCATATGTCGCGGTGGGACCGATATGTGCTTCGTCCCCGGATCTGGATGGAAACATCAAGATCCGGAACAATACCGCATATCGGGCCTTACATAGCCTGGATCTGCTTATTCATGGCGCATTTTGCAAAATGCGCCACCCTTAAGAATCTTAGGGGTGACACATTTACAAAATGCGCCACTAATAAGAGCTTATGGGTGGTGCATTTTGAAATGCACCACCCCTAAGAAATTATTAGTGGCGCATTTTGAAATGCGTCATCCATAAAGACTTATTAGTGGCACATCTTGCATATGCGCCACTACTAACCTAAAAAAATGTGAGGGAAAATATCGAACACACACATACACCCCCCCTAGTGAACCACCTTTTCGGTTTAAAAGAATAAAAGAAAATGATAGAAATGTCATAAAAATAAAAATAAAGATTCCCATGTGATATGTGGCCTAATTGTTAGGAAAATTTACAAACATAAATTTTGATTTTTTTTGCAAAATCTCTCGAGAATTTGTAAAATGGGCATAACTTTTGCATACGAACTCCGATGAAAAAGTTTTTTATATGAAAAATCATCTACTCGAAAAGTTACTTCTGAATTCAACGGGGAAACCGCGTTGAAGATTTTTAGAATCCTCAAAAACCTAACAGAAAAAAGTAATAATGCTTTTAAGATCTGGAGGCCAAAAATTTTGAAAAAAATTCAAAAGTTATTAGTGACGCATTTTGCTAGGTGCGCCACCCGTGAGATTTTTAAGGGTAGCATATTTTGCAGTATGCGCCACTAATAAGAGTATATAATACCCGACCGACATCCTTCTCATCCTTACCTCTTCATTCTTATCCTCCTCTCCTCCACCATCCCTCCTCCTCTCCACCTTCTCCATGGCACCATCCTCTTCCTCCTCTCCTCCATGCCTCCAAGGCTGCTTCTCCTCATCCTCCCCTCCTCCACGGGTCTTCTTCCTCCTCCTCTCCTCCATGGCTCCTCCTCCTCCAAGGTTCCCCCTCCTCCACGTGTCTTCTTCCTCCTCCCCTCCTCCACGGCTCCTCCTCATCCAAGGTTCCTCCTCCTCCTCCCCTTTCTTGGCTCCTCCTCATCCTAGTCCCTTCCTCCATGGCACCCTCTGTCCTCTCCTCTCCTCAATCCTCCAATTTAGATTCAAAATTGGCTAGATGAACGGGACAAATAATTCGGAGAATAAAAATGAGCAAACAAAGTGGCTAGATGAACGGGACAAATCATTCAAAAAAATGAGCAAAAGATCGTGATCCAGATTCAAAATTAAAAAAAAGTTAATAATGACGCATCTTCAAAATGCGCCACCCCTAAGGCCTTATTAGTGGCACATTTCAGAATGCGCCAAGCCTAAGATTCTTATGGGTGACGCATCTGAAATGCGCCACTATTAAGCCTTTATTAGTGGCTTGTCCTTTAGTGGCGCATCTATAATGCGCCATTAAAGGCAAAAAAAAGACGCCACTATAAGGGCTTTTCCTAGTAGTGAGAAAACATGGAAAACCAAAGAGAACGAAAGAAAAAAGAAAAAATACACAATAATAAACGGGGAAGAAACAAATAAGTTCAAATAAAAACAAAAATGACGAAGAGAATAAAGGAAAATCCAAAATATTCCTCAAAAATCCCTTCTATCTAAAAAGACCGTAGTGTTCCGTCGTCCAACCCCTCCCTTCGTCCAACTTACCTTAGTTCTCCTCTCATTTATTCACTTCTCCTGACCGAGCCACGATACATGTATGGAATCATTTTCTTCTCTAGGATTAAAGGATTTAATGACGGGAGGCCCGTCCCTATAAATCAGCGAGGAGATTAATTAGAAAGGGGCACGTACCGTACTAAGGTCCATCCGAGAATTCAGTAGCTCAATCCTCCCCCTCTGCCTCACCGAGAGACGGGTCACCATCGCGGTGTGCCAGCACTAACGGTGCCGCATCTCGCAGGAAATACTCGACGTTGTCCGGCGTGTCGTTCCCTGACAGCAGGATTAGCGCCAGTCGTCCCAACATGGATCCAGTTCGCCATGAACACCGCTGATCACTGCTTTGGTCAAGCTCAAAGTTCAAACATGACTTCGTAGAGACGCTGGGTGCCGCGCCATGATCGAGCCCACATGTCCTTTCCTACGCAATTAGCTCGCGCGCCTGGTAGCCACTTCCCGGGATTACGCCGACGCTCTGACCGTTGTATGCTAGACGACAACGGGCAAGGCAATAAGAAAGTCAGACACGTAGCGACGCGAGAGGTCAAATTCAGGTTAGTACCAGCAAAGAGGAGTACACATCCGATGAATTTCCATTCTATGCATGTACGATACTGGTCAATTATCTTTGGATCAAGTCAGTACCTAAATAGTAAACGTATGATAAGAGTGTAGTACGTGTCAATCACCTTTGGATCAAGTCACTATCTGAATAGTGAATTTTATTCTATGGCGACACACGAGCGGTAATAAGTAGCTTGCCTAGGGAGCCCCTCACATCTAGCTCGAGCAGATTAGCATGAAGTTATAAAATTTCTTGTGTCTATCGTGATTCAATAACGATGCCCTAATCTGGCTCCTCGCCTTGGGCTTTCGAAACATGTTGTGATTAGAAGAATGACTACCGTCGATAATGAGCAGAAGGAAGATATGCGAGTGATTTTTTTTCCGTTGGAACGCACGGGCACTTTTGCTAGTCAATGCAAACAATGATAAAGTGGAAACAATATTATATTGAGAGAGAATGCATCAAGCGAGATTAACTTACAATTCGGTGCAATAAATAGCATTCCTGCTTCTACGGGATCAGATGCATAAGGAAATATACTCCTTTTGATTTATAATAATAATTATTAAATAGATGTATCTAAACTTATTTTAATGTTAGATACATCTATTATGTATAATTATTAACATGGAACGAAGAAAGTAAAAATAAATAAATGCAAATGCATGAAAACATATGAGATACACTTTTTTTAAACAGACACACTTTTGTTGAGCTAGAGATATCCATGCCAAAGGTTTTCGTGCAATTTTTTTGCCTGTGAATGCCGACGTGGCAGATTCCATCAAACTGCTCAACCCCCGCACCCCGTACATTTTGATCGCTTCCGAGGAGGCGGGACGGCACCGGTAGAAACGGGAGTCCGCCAATTTCCGGCGCGCGGGAAAATTTCCCGCACTCGCGCCTCGCTCTCTATAAGAAAGAATCCCATCGGTCTCCCGCTCCCCACTTCCGCCGCCCCCCAACTCCCACCGAATGGGCCGCAAGAGGAAGGCTAGGGTTTCCAGCGACAGCGACGGCGAGATGAATGGCGAAGAGGCCGGCGACGCCGCGGGGTGCAAGAGCCTTTACGAGGTAATACCTCCGTCCAAACCCTAGGGCTTCGGATTCCGGTGTTAGTTTTGATCGAATCGTGCAGGGATGTTTCGGATTCGTGGATGAGCAGTAACGGCGTCATATATCCGCTTGTCTGATGCCGCAGCTTGGTCTTTACTGTCGCTTGTTTCGTCAGGTGCTCTCTTGTTAGGAATTTTCTGTGGATCTTCATGCCAATGACTCGGGTGATAGTATTTTGGTGTTGTGTTTAAACTTGCGCAAACATGAGGTTAGCCCCGAGTGAATTTGTAAGAAGAAAAATGGAGTCCTTTTGATCTGGTTACTTGTGTGTATAACCTGGCCACATCTCTTTTCCCTGCTGTTATGCCCTTTTCACACAGAACAGTAGGCTAGTGAATCCGAATCACTTGAACATGAGTATTGAGTTGCATGCAGGGCCGGTCCTGACATTTTAGGGCCCCGATGCAGAATGAAAAAGTTAGGCCCTCTATGTACAAATAAATCGGGTTCGTAAGACTGATATTTTTTAGTGATATGTATGTATCGTTCACTTCAAATCTTCAAGCTGATAGTATTTGAGAAAATTAATTTGATTAAATCATTTTTAAGCTAATTACCATGTATATACTTATCTGGATGGGGCCCTAAGCAACGATGGCCCTGTGCGGCCGCACATGCCGCACATGCTCAGGGCCGGCCCTGGTTGCATGCACCAACCAGTTCAACCCAAAAGCTTAAGCTGATGAGGAAAGGTGGACAATTCACTTATACTCCAACACTCCCCCTCACGTGCAGGCTTCCTTAGGCCGCATACGTGGATATTGGAGTGGGCTGTAATTATTTTAATTAACGCGTCCGCCAGGATTCGATCATATGACTTCTTGCTCTGATACCATATTGAGTTGCATGCACCAACCATTTCAACCTAAAAGCTTAAGTTGATGAGGAAAGGTGGACAATTCACTTATACTCCAACAATGAGCACATAAAAACTTAATAGATTTACATTTCGGATCCAAAATATGCAGTTATTAAAGGATCGCATACCGCACATAGTGGATAGTAACTGTGCTATTAGGATTTTTATCCTTGCCCTGTTTCCGGAGTCAACAGGTTATGTGGCTGGATCTGAAGGACATATGCTTGCTTGGGAGTTAGGGTCTGCTGGGCTGCTATATTTATCTCGATTCAGGAAGATATTATAGTTGTATGTCGATTGAGGAACATATTATAGTTCATATCATAGTTCAGTTAAAGGCGGCTCTTATCCTGTAAATCTTTTTTTTGCGGGTATCCTGTAAATCATATGCTAGCAATTATGAAAATAATTGTTCACTTTATGGATCAGAATTCTCAGAGGTCACTTGTACCCAGCTTGAGTGTTCAAATTGATCATTAGGTATATGAAGTTTGTGATTGCTGGTTCATGTCTAGTTAAATCCTGACCTAGATTTTTCTGATACAAGAACAACAGCGGCACCATACATGCATTCACAGTTTGTTCTTAACAGCTCCTAAACACTGGTTTCTTGGCTTCATTGTTGGCTTATTGTGGCAAAAGTGTAGACAGTTGGTGCATGCAACTTGATTGTATTAAGTTAGAAAACCCAAGTTTGAATAAACATGCAGAGGAGCTGCAATGGTACATGCAGTCAGTGGAAAGAACCTCAAACAGGTCTAAGTCTGAATTTCCACAGGAGTACATTCAGAAACAATTGTTATGCTGATATGCTACACTTTGTTAATCTCATGCACATGACAGCCAACTCATTTAACATGCATTGTTTTTTTTTTGTTCTTTCTGCAGATCTTAGGGGTTGAGAGGACAGCTTCACAACAGGAGATAAAAAAAGCATATCACAAGTTGGCTTTGCGTCTTCACCCAGATAAGAATCCTGGAGACGAGGTAGGATCTCAACTCTGAACCTTTGTTGTGCAGTAAATATGTATCATATATATCTCAATTGGAATGCTATGTGTTTTCAGGAAGCCAACGAAAAATTTCAGCAGCTGCAGAAGGTGATATCGATTCTTGGAGACCAGGAGAAAAGGGCATTGTATGATGAGACGGGCATTACTGATGATGATGTGAGCACCTCATCCTAGTAATTTCGTTTCGATGTTTTAAGTTTCTGTGTTATATTCTGGAATCTTTCCCCTCTTGTTAGGCACTGGTTGGAGAAGCTGCAGACAATCTCCGAGAGTACTTCAGAACAGTGTACAAAAAGGTATGTGTTTGCTCCATGCCAAAGGTTGTCCATTCGTTTATACAATGCATGATGATGAACTTGCTTGTCTAAATTATTATTATTTCCAGGTCACGGAGGCTGATATTGAAGACTTTGAAGCTAAGTACAGAGGGTCAGACTCTGAGAAAAAGGATTTAAAGGATCTCTATAAAAAATTTAAGGGCAACATGAACAGGTGATTTGCAGATCTATTGGGTTTTAGGCTGGATTAAATGTTTGTTTTGAAACTAGATAATCTGCGAGTGAACAACCCGTGGCTTCATTCCCTTCTTAACTCTGCCTTTTTGTGCAGGCTTTTCTGTTCAATGATCTGCTCAGATTCCAAGCTTGATTCGCACCGCTTTAAAGATATAATTGATCAGGCAATTGCTGAAGGTAAATACTTATACGCTGTTGTCATTGCAATTCTACCATTTAATTGTTTTGTTTGTTTCATTTTCTTCATACAATGAGGTTCTGGCAAAATGCTTGGTTTATACACCTGCTCCTGGAAACTTCTGTATGGACAATAATATTACCATCTACTTCCTTTTCCAGGTGAGCTGAAGTCCACCAAAGCATATGTGAAATGGGGTAAAAAGATCTCTGAGATAGAGCCACCCACAAATCCATTGGAGAGGAGAGTGAAGTAAGTTCCTGCTAGATTTTATCCCTGAAAACACTTCACTCCATTTTGATCCTCTCAAGATACTACTCACCCTCACCTGCTTACTAGTCTCCACTTTTTTTTTCTCCTGAAACCGTCACAGGAAAAAGAAGAGCCAGGAGAGCGACCTCATCCTGGCTATCTCTCAGCGTAGGGAGCAGAGGAAGGAGCGGTTTGATTCTGTTCTCTCGTCCATAATGTCCAAGTGTGACAACAGCAAGGCGAGCAGCTCAGAGCCCACGGAGGAAGAGTTTGAGCGTGCCCGGCAGAGGCTTGAGAAGCGCACCAAGCGGCACAAATGATGCAGTCTTGTCTTAGCATGCAGGTCAGGCTGCCTTGGCTGTTAGTCCCCTGTTTCAATAGAAATTTGGAGTTGAGTGAAGGGAAGTGTGGTGTGGTCTTGGATGTGAAAATCTAGTAGTTTGATTTATGAAAGTGGCCGTGTATGCATAAGTAACTGAATGGAAGTGTGGTGTGGCTTGGATGTGAACTATGGTAGTGTGTCATCCTATGAATGGAATCCTGGTATAGTTTGATTCGTAATACGTACTTGTGGTTATGATGCATGTCAAGGGGAGATGTTGTAAGGGCAACTCTAGCAGATCTGCCATATTGGCAATCACACATGGGTTATGGAGCATGTTTCGTTTTGTGCAAACTCATAGTCACCATTATGTG
This sequence comes from Bromus sterilis, assembly GCA_950022295.1. Classification (NCBI taxonomy): domain Eukaryota; kingdom Viridiplantae; phylum Streptophyta; class Magnoliopsida; order Poales; family Poaceae; genus Bromus; species Bromus sterilis. Next base: position 236,581,224 of record OX465599.1, on the reverse strand, counting down.
ATCTTCATTAATTTACTTTTATGTTTTTTTTGCATCACATTGATGACTTTCCAATTAAAATAGGATTGCATCAAAGGTTAGCTTTGAGCTTTTATCTTTTTGCTTTGGTGATGGATAAGGTCACACGGGATATACAAGGAAACATCCTCTTTGCGGACGATGGGATGCTAGTTGATGATAGTGGCGGGGGTTAATAGAAAATTAGATTTGTTGAGATAGATTTTAGAATCAAAGACTTTAGGCTTAGAAGAACTAAAATTGCGTGCATGAGCTACGGTTTTAGTATTAGCATGAGGAAGAGGAGGAAGTTAACCTTGATGGACATGTAGTATCTTAGGGCAACTTTCGATATTTGGGGTCAATGCTGCAGAAGGATGGTAATATTGATGAAGATCAGAAGATGTGAGCCATCGAATTAAAGTTGGATGGTTGAAGTGGTGCCAAGTATATAGCGTTTGAAAAAATATCATATATAGCTAAAATAAAGGATTTCGATAGGAATAAGGGATATAGTTCAATAATAAAGAACTAATCAATTTTAAGGTTGCCTAACATCAACAATCCATGGAGCAACATTAGAACATAAAATATTTATTCAGAATCATGTGTCATCGAGATCTCCATTAATAAGTCTTAACCTCTTTGACGAGGATGGACCTTAACAAATCCCATTGTTAGGTACCCTGGGTTGATTGAAGGGGAAGGAGTGCGTAGTTGATGATCTCGTCGGCTAACAGGAACAAGGGAATTACCCAGGTTAGGGCCCCTTAATCGATAAAACCCCTACTCCTGCTCGATTTACTACATGGAAAAAGTGTTTACAACGGTGGATTCAGCTTGATTGCTCAAGCCGTGAGGTGTTGCGAGATGTGATTGCGATGATCTCTAGACGTCTCTCCTCCCAGCCTTTATATACTAGGCTAGGTCTCGAGGAGTCCGTCTAGGGTTACAGGAGGATTCCTATAATACTTGTCTTGCATGCTATGGACTCCACGTCATCTTGGACTCCAGGTCGGTTCATCCGTCGGTGCCTCGAGTGGGCTCACCAGGCTGAAGTTGGGCCCATCACGAGGCTTCCAGTGGGCCACTAGTCTTGACACGGACCGGGTACCCTCACAAAGGGAAGTTGTGGGGGATATTCGCTCGTCAGTAGCCCCCAAGTGCCTGGGGATCTCGAAGAGTCGCGCAAGGACTCCAATCTGCTGTACCTGCAAGTGCGTGTCATCATACGGGCTTTATATGATAAAGAGTGATCTGTATCAACACCACTCATATGATGACTATGTTGTGGGGATGTTATGGGGATGTTCAACTTGATGATTGGAAAGGGGGGGGGTGTACCCCTCCTTATATAGGCCAAGGGGGGGGTGCCATCCTCCTCCCCTCCCCCATGTGGGACTAAACTCCCAAGGGGAGGGGGGGGGGGGGTGCGCCGGCCATAAGGGGGGATGGGCCCCACCCTTGGCGCATGGCCCAAGGGGGGAAACCCCCATGTGGCCCATTTGCCTTTTTCCATTTTATTAATTAATTTAAATATATTTTAATATTTAATTATGTTAATTAAATAATAAAATGTTATTAAACATAATTAAACTTTATTTTGAACCTTTCAAAATATTCGGAACAGCTTCCGGCAACTCCCGAAACAATTCCAGTGCTCTCTCCTATTTCACTGATGATCCCGAATCTATCCTAATGCATCGATTACCCTTAAGTGTGTGACGAGGATTGACCTCGGCAAATCCCATGGTTGGGAACCCTGGGTTAGATCGTAGAGGATATGTGTAGGTTGGCGATACTCGTCGGCTAACAGGAGAAAGCACTTCCTGCTCGATTAGATTATAACGGAGGCAATTACAATGGAGGTCCAGGTGAGATCGCTCAGGACCGAAGGTGTATCTATGAGATTCGATGCCCTAGACGTCCCCTCTCCGAGCCTTTATATACTAGTCTGGGTCGCAAGGAGTCCGTCTAGGTTTACAGAGAGGGTTTCCTAATCTATCTTAAGTCTTGGACGCCAAGTCGTGGTCTTCATGATCGTCGAGGACTCCTTCATGGCGGTTGCCTCGAGTGGGCCAGGTATGGGCCGGTTGAGGCTTTCATGCGGGCCCTCTAGCTTGATACGCACTGGGTACCCTCATCTGTAAGAGTCGTGGGGTCACCCACTCGTCAGTAGCCCCCGAGTGCCTGGGGGACTCAAAGAGTCGCGCAGGGACTCGAATCCACAATTGTCTTCATGCATGCAGCGTAGCTGCGAGTCGTCGGCTGTTAGCCATGAAAGATAATTTATTCGAGGGATGATAAGCTAGAGAGGCCCAAGGTATTCGACTGGTCGAGCCTTGGTGAATTGGTAGCAAACACCTCAAAAGCCCAAAATCAAGCCGCGTCCCTCGACACGAACTTGGAAAACAACCGGTGCCTAGCAAGTCCATGCCGCTGCAGGTCTTATAGGATCAGTGCCGCCGGTCTCAGAAAATAGCCTTGACGCGCCCGCCATTGGCTCTACTTCTCCATGCGCCGCACATGGGAAAACATCGGGAGTGAAGTCGCAGCTGTGGCAAGTCCCGACCCGGCCGTCTGCGCAGCGGGGTCTTACCTACATGCTAAGCTTGCGCGACATATGGGGTGCAGTGTATCGCCGCCCAGGCATAATTTTTCTGAGGCGCGGAGCCTAATTTAGACAAGCATCCACTTGAAAAAAAAATCAAGTGGACGAATAGTAGTCGCTCGCAGAGTACTGATGAGCTCATGCGAGGAATCGATAAGAGCCACACCCACTCGGATGGTCATCGAGTGGGCTGATTACGTAGGCACCCATGCGGCACTTCAAGTGCTCGGGCGGATTGTTCTTTTGGATGTTTTGACCTAGTCCTGCCTTCTTGTGCGAGTAATTACTCGAGCACTTTATCTTCTTCTGGGTGAGGGAGCACCCGAACTCTGTAGACATGCTTGTTCTGATGGAGGGGAGTAACACTCGCATCGTCAGGGCTTAACCCTTGCTCTGTTTTTACCAAGACGGGGTGCTCCCGATGGGGGTGGATTTTTGAAATAATGCAGTCAAAAAGTTTGAAGTAGCAAATTAGGGAATCTTTCCACTGTTCTGCTTTCTGTGATGTCTTGTCTTGAATCAATCTAGCTTGGGGTGTTGCAATGCCCAGTTTTGCAATGATGCTTCTGATAACGTGTTTGATGACGAAGTCTTGCCTGTGAATCGTCACATCTTCTGTGTAGTCATAATGACGCCCTGCTGCGGCCATTTGGGTATTGGAAACGCGCGAGGATTTGATGTCTTTAAATATTTGCAGGATGCGAAGGGGCATCTTGCTTTGGACCTTGTACCGTCACACGTTCCAGTTTTGAGTAAATGGTGGCGCCGATTGGTTTTCCAATGCGGCCTCATTGCTTGTGCCCGGTCTGGGCTATAAATATCTGTTTGCTCTTGTTTGTTCGACACTATCTCTTCGTTCTTCTTTCTCCTTCTTCTCGTTTTAGCAGTCCATCAGAGTGTAGGGTTCCTGAGCTGGTGTTTATTGTGGCATGGTTCGCCGAGGTCAGGGCCGGCACGATCGTGGTGATCGCACGCCTCACTCTTCCTACCATGGGCGTGGCGGAACGTCTGCGGCGCCCTCCTCTTCCTCTGAGAGGGAGGGTGTTTGGTGTTACGATTTTCTGCTTGGCATTCTTAGTCCAACTGCTGGCCGAATCCCTCTTCCTTTTTCTTTTGGTTCTATTGTTTCCGAGCTCAATCTGAGGGGCCTTTGGATCCGTCTTCAAGGGTGCCCCCGTTCTCCTGTGTGGATAGATCTTGAAGTTGACAGTTCCTCCTTGGTTTTCTTGGGACCTGGTTGGAGGTCTTTTTCTTGCCGACTGAACTTGCGTGCTCGAGATAGCCTTTGCTGTCGGTTTGATGGCGAAGACACTCTCACCGTTCGTGCTTTTGATGCTGGTGGCAATTGTCTAGATCCGTACTGGGAGAAAACAAGCAGTGACAGCTCTGGTGGGTCGAGGGGCACTTCGACTTCTTCTCCCGTGGCTTCATCTTCTGCCGACTCCTCGGCTGGTGGTGCTTGCTCTTCTAGTTCTAAGGAGGAGTCAGATGTCAAACCTCCAATCAAGCGGGTGCGTCGATAGGCAAGGTCACCAGGCTCAGGAAGGCATCGACTGACTCCTTGCAGACTTAGGCTTACTTTGTCTATGATGATGCTCATCAAGATGTGGGCCAAAGTGCCAATTATCTCAACATGGGTACACATGTAGAAGTCATAATTCCTTGGGATGATTGGTCTTTGGTCCTTTTGATAGCTGCTCGAGTCCCTTATCTTGTAAACTTTTATGTGTAGAGGAAAACTTTGTACTAATGTATCTTTGATATGAAATGAAAAACGTCCTTCGAGTGTTTGATTTTGTAGTGAAAAGTCATTGAGTGCTTGGCCTTGTAATGAATCTCTATAATATCGGGTGCGCGACAGCGCTCCCGATCGGAGTAGCCCCCAAGGCTATGTTCGATTCGTAGAGTCGGGAGTAGGCTTGAACTGGCCCGCTTTGCTCTGCTGTTGAAAAAACTCATCGGGTGCGCTGCAGCGCTCCCGATGGGAGTAGCCCCCGAGTCTTTAGGTGATCACTTGCGATCAGGTGAAGACTTAAGAAATTATCCTGCTTTAGTGGCTGTCTTGGATCCTCCTTATGAGCCTGATTTTTGTCTTCTAAAGGTGAAGGGCTGCTTCCCTTGTCATCACCGCGATGGGAAAGCGGCATGGCTTTGGCGGTGCGGCCGTGTGATTCCTTGCGTACTGTACCTGCGTCCTTTGCATGTTTTTAGGTGCGGCTATGGGTAAAGATATTTATGGGGAGAGATTGTTCTTAGATCCCCGAGTCCTTAGGGTTATTTTGTCGCGTAGGCGAGAGAAGCGTCTCTCGGGGGGAGTCCGTGCTCGAGCCCCCGAGTGCTATAAGTTAGGTCGTCGCATAAGCGAGAAAGCGTCTCTCGGGGGGAGTCCGTGTTCGAGCCCCCGAGTGCTTTAAGTTAGGTCGTCGCGTAAGCGAAAAAGCGTCTCTCGGGGGGAGTCCGTGTTCGAGCCCCCCGAGTGCTTAAATTATGTCGTCGCGTAAGCGAGAAAAGCGTCTCTCAGGGGGGAGTCCATGCTCGAGCCCCCGAGTGCTTTAAGTTATGTCGTCGCGTAAGCGAGAAAAGCGCCTCTCGGGGGGGGGGGGAGTCCGTGCTCGAGCCCCCGAGTGCTTAAATTATGTCGTCGCGTAAGCGAGAAAAGCGTCTCTCGGGGGGGGGGGGGGAGTCCGTGCTCGAGCCCCCGAGTGCTTAAAATTGTGTTGTCTAGGCAACAAATTTTATTGCTTCGAGTGTTTTACATGAGTTGCCAGTCGGCGCTACTGCCGATCCTTGCGTTGTTGCAGAGTGAGTAGTCTATGGGTAGAAGAGGCGCAAGTTTGCCACGTTCCATGGGTTTGCCCCGTCTTCGTTGGTCTTCGGGTTCTTTAGTCTGTATGCTCCTCCTCCTATGACTTCAAAGACTATAAATGGTCCTTCCCATTGTGGGGCGAGCTTGTGGACCTTCTCCTGTATTAGTCGCACGACGAGATCGCCCTCTTGGAAAGTTCTTGTTCGCAGGCGTCTGCTTTGATAAGTGTGCAACTTGTCCTGGTATCCTTCTGAACTTGCGAGAGCCGTGTCCCTTGCCTCATCTGCGACGTCCTTGTTGTCTTCGAGCGCGTCTTCTGCTTCTTCCTCTTCATATCCGGTTATTCGGGGAGCTCAGAACTTGAGGTCGTGCGACAGTACAACCTCCGCTCCGTACACCAAGAAGAATGGCGTGTACTGGGTTGAAGCTTTAGGAGTAGTGTGCATGCTCCATAGGACTGCGGGGAGTTCTTCTATCTAGTTGCCTGCGGCCTGCTCGAGTGGCGCGAGGAGTCGTTTTTTATTCCTCCACACACTAGGCCATTTGCTTTTTCTACTTGGCCGTTGGATTGAGGGTGCGCGACTGAGGCGTAGTTGATTTTGATGCCCAGCTCCTGGCAAAAGTTCTGGAATTCTGCTACTGTGAACTTTGTTCCGTTGTCCGTGATGATGCTGTGCGGCACAACGAATCTAAAAATGATTGAATTTATGAAGTTGACTGTTGTGAGGGCCGTCGAGCTGGTGATTGGCATTGCTTCAATCCACTTGGTGAACTTGTCGACTGCTACTAAGAGGTGTGTTCTTTCACCTTTTGCGGATTTCTTGAGTGGGCCTACCATGTCGAGCCCCCATGTGGAGAAGGGCCATGATAGTGGTATAGTCTTGAGCTCGGATGCTGGGGCGTGAGCTCGCTTGGCGAATTTTTGGTATGCGATGCAACGTCGCATGATGTCTTCCGCGTTTCGCATTGCGGTTGGACAGTAGAAACCCGCGCGGAAGGCTTTGGCTACGAGTGCGCGGCTGCTCGCGTGGTTCCGGCATGTGCCTTCGTGGATCTCGAGTATTAGGACTTTGCCGTCTTCCTCTTTGATGCATTTTTGGAGTACTTGGGAGATGCTGCGCTTGTAGAGTTGTCCATTGGTTATGGTAAACGCCTTCGATCGTCGGCTGATTCGTCGGGCTTCTGCGATATCTTGCGGCAGGGTGCCGTTTATCAGGAATCTGAGGAAGGGTCTTGTCCAATTTGGGCTTTCGAGTCCTGCTGGCTCACCCTCTTCGACTGCATTGCTAGCTTCGTCGTCGGCGACTGGGTCTGCTGCTGCTACCTGTGCGGGCTTGGTTGTGCTGTCATCTTATGCGGCTGCCCCTGGTACTGGCGCTTTGACTTTGATCGATCTCTGGACGATGCTTTCGAGGAAAACTCCTGGGGGGATGGTCCTCGGGTGGACCCGATGTTGGCGAGCTTGTTTGCTTCTGTGTTGTTTGCTCTAGAGACGTAGTTGATCTCGCATCCATCGAATTCTCCTTCTAAGATGTTGTAGAGCTTCTGGTAGGCTGACATGTTGTCTGGGACTGCTTCACAATCCTTCATTGTTTGTTGGACGATGAGGTTGGAGTCGCCGTAGATTACGAGGCCAGTGGCACCGCAGGCTTTCGCCATGCGCATGCCATGCAACAGTGCCTCGTACTCTGCTTCGTTGTTTGATGCTTTGCTGAAGTTGATCTGGAGTACGTATTTGGGCTTATCTCCTTTGGGTGAGATTAGCATAACGCCTGCTCCAGCCCCTTGGTGCCTTTTAGACCCATCGAAGAACATCTTCCATGAGTTGGAGAGGTCTGGAGGACCGGGTGTTTGTACTTCCATCCACTCGACCAGAAAGTCTGGGAGTACTTGAGCTTTGATCGCCGTTGGGTGCTTGAATTGAAGGTCGCGAGGGCTAAGCTCGATGTTCCATTCGGTGACTCAACCCGTTGCTCCTAGGTTATTTAGGATGTCGGCAAGTGGTGCGCTGCTGACGACCGTGATGAGGTGCTCGTCGAAGTAGTGTGTCACTTTCCGTGATGTCATGACGATGGCATGCACGAGCTTCTGGTAGTGCGGGTACCGTTGCTGGGATTTTGTTAGGACCTCGCTGAGGTAGTAGATTGGCCTATGTATGGTTTGTACTTTGCCTTCTTCCGAACGCTCGACGACAAGCGCGGTGCTGACCACGCCGCTGCTTGCTGCTATGTAGAGGTACAGAGGTTCTCGCTCCTTTGGTACTGCCAAGATTGGTGGGGTTGACAGAGTTTTCTTGAGGTCCGCGAATGCGTTTCGGGCTTCTTTGGTCCACTCAAATTTTCCTCCTTTTCTAAGCAGTTGGTAAAATGGCAGTGTTCTTTCTCCCAATCTGCTGATGAAGCGGCTCAGGGATGCGAGTCGTACGGTAAGTTGCTGGACTCCCTTGACGTCAACTGGTTCTTGCATCCTTGCGAGAGCTTGGAATTTTTCTGGGTTCGCTTCGACTCTTCGGGCGGAGACCATGTACCCGAGCAGTTTGCCAGCCGGGACGTCGAACACACATTTCTTTGGGTTGAGTTTGATCCTGTACGCCGAGCAGACTTGGATGTTCCTGCCAATTTGATCTCTTAGGCATGACTGCGTCATCCGCTGGTACGTGGATCCGGCGTTCTTCAGCACGAATGGCATCGTCCTATAACAGAATACGCTGTAGGGTGCGATGAATTAGGTGTGCTCTTCGTCTTATTCCTTCATCTTGATTTGGTTGTATCCTGAGTAGGCATCGAGAAAGGATAGCAGGTCGCATCCTGTAGTTGAGTCGATGATCTGGTCGATCCTTGGGAGAGGGAAGTGGTCCTTTGGGAAATGCTTGTTGACGGCCCCGTAGTCGACGCACATGCGTCGTACGTTGTTGTCCTTTTTGGGCACGAGGACTGGGTTTGCGACCCAAGTGACTTTCTTCGTCTCTCGGATGAATTGTGCGTCGAGTAGTCAGTTGACTTCTTCTCAAATGGCTCTGTGCTTTGGCTCGGAGAATCTGCGTAGCGCATGCTTTACTGGTTTGGTGTTCGGGTAGATTTGTAGTGCGTGCTCTGCGTACTCCCGGGGTATTCCAGGCATGTCGGCCGGACACCAGGCAAAGATTTTCCACTCCTCGCTAAGGAAAACCGTGAGGGTTGTTGCTTGGTCTTCTGGTAGGTGGGCATAGATTTGAACCGTCTTGGCCGGGTCGGTCGGGTGCACTTGATGAGTTGTTGTGTCCCTGTCGATGCTAAAATCACGAGTGAATTCTTTTTTCTCGCGTCTGCTTGCTAGCGGCAAGACGTTTTTTTCTACCACCATTGCTATCTCTTCGAGCTGCTGATGTGCTCCAAACGTGTCGGAGACTTGATGGAAGTCGCGGTCACATTGGTCTGATTTGAAAAAGTTCCCGTTAACCGTGATGACTCCAGAAGGTCCGGGCATCTTGAGCTTGAGGTATGCGTAGTGTAGGACTGCCATGAATTGTGCGAACGCAGGTCGCCCAAGTATGGCATGGTATTGGGACTCCCAGTCGAGCACTTCAAACTCGAGTTTTTTTGCGAAGTTACCCTTGCTGCCAAATATGACGTCGAGCTCGATTGATCCCATGGAGGAGTCTGCTTCCCTTGGTACTACGCCATAGATTGTGATGCCTGAGTTTTTCCAGACCGATCATGGGATTGACATCTTGCGCATGGTGCTGGTGAAGATGATGTTTAGGATGCTGCCCCCGTCCATGAATACTTTGTCCATGTCGTAACCACCAATCTGAGCTTTGAGAACCAATGGTGCGTGCACTGGTCTTGGGACTGCGGGCGGATGGTCGTCTTGCAAGAAGGTGATGTTGGTTTCTGAACCATGTAGGTGGTAGGTTTCTTCTGCCAAAAGGTCTTCGACTGCTCGAGCTTGCAGGGTGTACACCTCCTGTTTTACCTTTGGTGGTCGTCCTTCTTGGATCATGCAGACTCGTCCGTGGGACGGCAGGTACTGATACGTCCAAAACGTATCTATAATTTCTGCTTGCTCCATGCATGTTTTGGGTGATATTGCTATGCTTTTGATACACTTTCATACACTTTTGATCATATTTGGACTAACCTATTAACTCAGTGCACTCCAGTGCCAGTTCCAGTTTTCTGCTGTTTTTGTATTTCAGGTTTTCCCATTACTTAAAGTGCTAGAAAAATTCCGGGAAAAATATAGGAAAAATCAGCGTACAGGAAGCTTCGGGAAGAGCCAAAGTGGGGCCGGAGGGGAGCCAGGGGTGGCCCAGGCGGCCCACCTGGCGCGGCCACCCCCCATGCCGCGCCAGGGGGGGGGGGGCGCCTGGGGCCCATGGTCCACCTCTGGCTGCCCCTTCTCCAGAATCAATTCCGATCTCCGCCGCCATCACCACCAAGTTTCGGGGGACCAGAATTCCTGTGCCAGCACCCTGCCGGGACGGGGAAGTGCCCCTGGATTCATCTCCATCGACGTTACTTCCTCCCTCCATGATGCGGGAGTAGTTCCTCCTCGGGGCTGAGGTTTCTACCAGTAGCTATGTGGTCTTCTCTCTCTCCCATCATTTGATCTTCATTGTGATCATAGGCTATGTTAATCTAGGATGATCCCATGATGTTTCCCATTCTTCTATGTATTGGATTGGTGTACTCACTTAATCTTATCTAGTATAATCCCCGAGACGATGGCGACAGCGGTCTATTGGACATGGGTTAGAAGAATATTTTCATGAGTGATTTCCTCTTTTGTGTGTGGATTGAAGATTGAGAGTCTCTTGGTGCTTGTCTTTGACTATCCTTTAGATATGTTGTGGTGATTGTGGTACTCTCTTTGGATGGCCGCGATGACATTGGGAAATCCATAGATGAGAACTACGAACTCTGAGGTGTGCTTTTGTAGCCCTACACAATTCTCGTCCTCTCTTGACCATAAAGGAATGACCTCCGAGTACGTCTCCATTGCATGTTTTATGGGAAATATCATGTGATTAGACTATGTTAATGTTGTTGGGAGTTGCCACTAGTGAAAGTATGAAGCCTAGGCCTTGTTTCCACCATTGCAATACCGTTTGTGCTCACTTTTGTCGTTTGCTACCTTGCTGTTTTTATTTATTCAGATTTATATTACCTTGCTTTGCCACCCCTATCACCCATATTTTACCATCTCTTCGCCGAACTAGTGCACCTATACAATTGCCATTGTATTAGGTGTGTTGGGGACACAAGAGACTTCTTGTATCTTAATTGCAGGGTTGCTTGAGAGAGACCATCTTCAACCTCTACTTCCCTGAGTTCGATAAACCTTAGGTCATCCACTTGAGGGAAATTGCTGCTGTCCTACAAACCTCTGCGCTTGGAGGCCCAACATAGTCTACAAGAATAGAAGCGTGCGTAGACATCAAGCTATTTATGACTCCGTTGCCGGGGAAGTAAGTGTTTGAAGGTATATCTTTAGATCTTGCAATTAAATCTTTTCGTTTCTTGTTTTTAGTTTCACTAATTAGGCTTATGGAAAACCGCACTCTTAGTTCGTTGCTTGGGGAATGCCGCTTTACCACACCCGTGGTAGAGAAGTCTCCTCCACCTACTGAATGTATCCCGTTCCAAATACCACTTGGGATGATTGAAATAATTAGGAATGATTGTTATGATGGAAAAGTCAATCCTAGTATTCATTTGTTGAAACTTACAGAACTTTGTGAGTTATTTAAGATTTCAGGTTTGACAAGAGATGCAGTCATGAGGAAATTATTTGCCTTGTCACTAAAAGGAAAAGCATTGGAATGGTATAGGCTGCTAGATGATTCTCACCTGTTGGATTGGGAAGAGATCCAGTCTCTCTTTTACTCCAAGTTTTATCCTATTCATGAAGTCCATGAGAATAGGAATTATGTTTATAATTTCTATCCTCATGACGGAGAGAGCATAGCTCAAGCTTGGGGGAGACTGAAAACTTTAATGCTAAAATGTCCTAACCATGGGCTCCCCAAAGATATCATTATTACTAATTTTTATGCAAGGCTCTCTTGACAGGATGAAGACTTGCTCGATGCTTCCTCTATGGGTTCTTTCACAAATGAATAGATTGATGCTAAATGGGAACTCCTTGAAAGAATTCAACGCAACACTGAATATTGGGAGATCGACAAAGGTAAAGAGTCAGGTATAATTTAGGAGTATGATTGCATTAAGTCCTTTGTTGAAACTGCAAGTTTTAATAAGTTTAGTGCTAAGTTTGGGCTTGATTCTCAACTCCTTGTTGATTTCCTCAAATGTTTTGCTTCACATCTTAATATGCCTAAGGAGGATTGGATCAAGCATCACTTGGGTCAAAGATTTAAATGAATCTAGAGAATTGTGTGACCTTTATCCTTTTACTTGTAAACTTTGTGGTATAGAGGGTCACTTTAATTTTCAATGCATGAACTTTCAAAACATAACTGTTAACCAGTTGTGTGATAACATGATCACCCCTGATCTTTATGATGAACTTATGTTATTTTTGATGTGTGAAGAGTTATTAGAAAAGACTTCTTGGCTAGATGTTAATGCCTTAGGAATAAACAACACTTTGCAAAATTGCCATCTCTATTGTGTTGTTAATTGCCATGAAAATGATTACATAAGTAAGATTAGAAAGGAAGGAACTTTACCAAAGTATCAAAATGTCTATTATATTTCTACTAATAAAAAGGAGAGTTTCTCCCAAGTTTCCCCTATTGTTTCTAATGATAAACCAGGATATATGGAGAAACTTCATATCCAACCACTCCCTCCTAAGGTGAAGAAGAAGAAAAAGAAGAGGAGGAGGAAGAGGAGCAAGAAGAAGAATGGGTATCAACCTGGCCTGAGCATATTCCTCGCATCAATTTTTATCCTAATGGATATAAATTTATGGAGGATGGTGAGCTTGATTGCATTCATTATTATCCTGATGTTAAGTCCGTAGGCACTATTGAAGATGATTTTGATTATGATAAGCATGTTACTTATTGTGATTGGGAAGATAATGATAATGTCACTTATGATCTTGAAAATCTTTTTGGTGCCAACTCTGAAAATGATGATATAGAAAGCTCTAAGCTTGGGGATGATAGGATTGCAAGTCCTTTACCCATTAGTGATGTGGTAATTGATAATTCTTTTGCTAGTAAGAATAAAGACAACATGTTTACAAATATAGTTGCTAGCAATGATAATGCTCTTCTCTACTATGATGATGTTATAACTCCTATCTATAGTGATTGTAAATGTACCTATGACATAAGGAGAAATTATCCTTATGAAATTTCTCATAATCATGGAGGGGATTACTCCCTTGCTGAACACCATCTTCCTAATAAACAATTAATCTATAGTGTTCAAGTTGTTTATGATAGTCATACTCCCACTATTACCAATGAGAAAGATTATGCTTATGTGGAGAGTAAGAGTACCTTTTTGCATGTGGATCATGGTAACAATGCTTTATGTGATACTTATATTGTTGAGTTTATTCATGATCCCACTGGAAATTATTATGAGAAGGGAACACATGCTTATAGATATTTCAATAATATCATGTTCCTCTCTTTATGTTGAAGGTTTTGAAGCTGCACTTATTTTGCCTTCCTATGCTTATTGCTTTGTGCTTCAATGAATTTTTCTGTTGCAATATTCCTATGCATAGGAAGCATGTTAGGCTTAAATGTGTTTCGTATTTTCTTCTTGATGCACTCTTTTGTTCTTCAACTCTTATTCCTGCGAGAGCATCATTAAAGTCTTAAGCCTATCTTTATGGCTATAAAGAAAGAGCTCTAGGGAGACAACCCTTGTTATCTTTAATTTCAGTTTGTTCTTTTAGTTTTTAGTGGTCTTGATGTTTGTTACTACTGTAGCAACATCATTGTACCTTTATTTTTCAGCTTTGTGCCAAGTTTAGCCTCTGATTGCAAGAAGGTTCAAAAGTTGTGACGTGCTATCCAGAAAACAGATTCTGTCCTTGGACAGAAAAATTCGAATAAAATCACCAGATCATCTTTTTGACCTGATTTTTTTTGAAAGCGTGCTCTATACAATTGTTTGCGAGCGTCTGTTCTGAATTTTTTGATTTGAGTTGCAGAAGTGCCCCCAAAAAATTATTTACTACCTGCTGGTCTGTTTTTCACAGGTTTTGCCCTGTTTTGCCTTTTCTTCATTTTGCAAACCTTAAGCTTGCTTTTTCTTTGCAAAAACTTTTTGGCAATCTTGAGAAACAGTAGCCCTTCAATAATATCTAGGTTTCTAGTAGAGAAAAATTATTTTATTGTGGGTACTAACCTCTCTAATCAGATTATGATGAGTTATGTATGAAGGGAGTTTTCAAGTGTGCGAGGGAAGATGATAAAAGAAGATTCAGGAGTGTCAAACGCTCAAGCTTGGGGATGCCCCCATGCACCCCAAGAAATATCCAAGGAGACTCAAGCATCTAAGCTTGGGGATGCCCCCGTGCATCCCCTTCTCCATCAACAATTATCAGTTCGTCCTTCGTTCCACTATATTTTTTATCACTTCATGCATTATGTGCTATGCTTGGAGCGTCTTGCTCTTTTCTTTTTAGTTTATTTAGTTTTTCTTGCTGTTCTTAACAAGTTGGATCCTAGCCTTCATTGTTTGGGAGAGAAACACGCTCCACTCCACTGTAGAACACAACATAGACTTGCATGCTTATCTTCTTGTGCGTGTTCTTTATCTTTTCTTAGCTGTTGTCATGCTTAGCTCTTAGTTTTCATGCTTATATTTTTAAGAGCTTATATTTAGGTTGTTCCTTCTGGAACTCTCTTGAGTTTTCATGCTTATCTTGTTAAGAGAGTTGGCTTCTGTGGCACTGGTTGATATGTCTATGATAAAAATGCTATGTGCATAATGTTGCTTAGTAGTTCATGTTTTCTTATGGTTAGTCTCAAATAGCTGGGGGTTCTTAATGTGTTATTGAAATACCAACATGATTTGTTTGCCTATGATGTGGTATGGTTTAGTGATATCTTCCTCCAAGAATTTATTTTGTTTGACTTGGCATATCCTCATGCATATTTGAGACTGTAAAGAAAGTCTACCAAGCCTTGATGATCTTTAATTTCTGAGTAGTGATATAACTTCCATGCCCGATTCAATGTTGCTTTGTCGCTCTGCATGATTATGGCCGTCATTGCTCTCTTAGTTGGTCGCTCCCAGTCTTTTGCTAGCCTTCACCTGTACTAAGCGGACTGACTGCTTGTGCATCCAAAATCCTCGAAACCAGTTATGCCATATGAGTCCACCATACCTTCCTATATATGGTATTTACTTGCCATTCCTAACGAAGACTTTCATGTGCCATCTCAAAATTATTCAAAAGCACTTCTCTTTTAGCTCATGAGGAAGTAGTAGGTAATTCATGATCTTCTTATGTTGGACAAGTTTTACCCTGGGATTGCATGTCTAATCTGCAAACCCCTAATACGAGGAGGGATTGGCATGAGTGCGCCCAGCTCACTAAAGATAATAGCAACAAACAAACCCTCCTTCACGCTTTGTTCATGAGAAATCAGAAAACTTTGGCAGCGATAAACAATGGAGATTAAGGGGATGTGATCGTCCCCGCGTGGGATCCGTTCCTCGAAACTTGTCCAGCATAAGAAGTAATTGGGTTATCTACTAGCATTCGTTGACGAATTATGCACCGCTCAAAAGCTTTTTATCTCTGTTTTCAAAACCACGAGCTCTGGTACTTATTTAGTCTTTGCTTCCAGCCACGGGTTTTCAACCTTGCCATCAAAAGCCACGGTTCGAGAGTCTCCACCTTCTTTCTTCGAAGCACCAACTATTGAGAGCATGATTGTCATTCTGAGTGTAATGTGCATTGTCCCAAAGTACCATTGTCTTCTGCATGATTGTGATATCGCTTATTCTGAAATCATTGTATCTAGTCGTCACTTAAACTTCGGAGGTGCTCCTGCATTTATGTTTTGCTTCACTAAAGGGGCAAGCGAGGTATCACTTTGTCATGTTTGCACACCATGCTCACTGCAAATCTATTGGGTGTTTCAGTATCATATTGTAAACTTTTAGTTCTTTGTGATATTCTCGTGAGGCAACTTAATTACTAAAGATTCATTATCTCAATAAGCATTTGTCATGTGATTATGAAAGACTCATTGGTAGCATGTCACCACAGAAATTATGCTTGTTATCATTTACCTACTCGAGGACGAGCAGGAATTAAGCTTGGGGATGTTGATACGTCCAAAACGTATCTATAATTTCTGCTTGCTCCATGCATGTTTTGGGTGATATGGCTATGCTTTTGATACACTTTCATACACTTTTGATCATATTTGGACTAACCTATTAACTCAGTGCACCCCAGTGCCAGCTCCTGTTTTCTGCTGTTTTTGTATTTCAGGTTTTCCCATTACTTAAAGTGCCAGAAAAATTCTGGGAAAAATATAGGAAAAATCAGCGTACAGGAAGCTTCGGGAAGATCCAAAGTGGGGCCAGAGGGGAGCCAGGGGTGGCCCAGGTGGCCACCTGGCGCGGCCACCCCCTAGGCCGCGCCAGGGGGGGGGGGGCGCCTGGGGCCCCTGGGGCCCCTGGTCCACCTCTGGCTGCCCCCCTTCGCCTATATATCTCTCTCGTCCCGAAACCCTCGAGGACAAAACCCTTTTCTCCAGAAGCAATTCCGATCTCCGCCGCCATCGCCACCAAGTTTCGGGGGACCATAATTCCTGTGCCGGCACCCTACCGGGACGGGGAAGTGCCCCCGGATTCATCTCCATCGATGTTGCTTCCTCCCTCCATGATGCGGGAGTAGTTCCTCCTCGGGGCTGAGGTTTCTACCAGTAGCTATGTGGTCTTCTCTCTCTCCCATGATGTGATCTTCATTGTGATCATAGGCTATGTTAATCTAGGATGACCCCATGACGTTTCCCCTTCTTCTATGTATTGGATTGGTGTCCTCACTTGATCTTATCTAGTATAATCCCCGAGACCATGGTGACAGCGGTCTCTTGGACATGGTGACAGCGGTCTCTTAGAAGAATATTTTCATGAGTGATTTCCTCTTTTGTGTGTGGATTGAAGATTGAGAGTCTCTTGGTGCTTGTCTTTGACTATCCTTTAGATATGTTGTGGTGATTTTGGTACTCTCTTTGGATGGCCGCGGTGACATTGGGAAATCCATAGATGAGAACTACGAACTCTGAGGTGTGCTTTTGTAGCCCTACACAATTCTCGTCCTCTCTTGACCACAAAGGAATGACCTCCGAGTACGTCTCCATTGCATGTTTTATGGGAAATATCATGTGATTAGACTATGTTAATGTTGTTGGGAGTTGCCACTAGTGAAAGTATGAATCCTAGGCCTTGTTTCCACTATTGCAATACCATTTGTGCTCACTTTTGTCGTTTGCTACCTTGCTGTTTTTATTTATTCAGATTTATATTACCTTGCTTTGCCACCCCTATCACCCATATTTTACCATCTCTTCGCCGAACTAGTGCACCTATACAATTTGCCATTGTATTAGGTGTGTTGGGGACACAAGAGACTTCTTGTATCTTAATTGCAGGGTTGCTTGAGAGAGACCATCTTCAACCTCTACTTCCCTGAGTTTGATAAACCTTAGGTCATCCACTTGAGGGAAATTGCTGCTGTCCTAAAAACCTCTGCGCTTGGAGGCCCAACATAGTCTACAAGAATAGAAGCGTGTGTAGACATCAGTTACTGCTCTTCTGAGTTGCGTGCCGGCGACTGCGCTGTCTCTCGAGCCCGTTTGTCTTTGCGTTGCTTTTATTTCTTGAGCCTATCGGAGAGTTCGGCGAACAAGCGACAACTCCTCAAGGCGTGGCTTGATATGATGCGTCCCCAATCGTCCTAGAAACAATGGATTGTGCACGGCCCATCCAGCTGCTCCTGGGCTATGAGTTTTCTGGATCCGGCGTCCTTTCTTCTTCTTGCGATGCGAAATGACTGTGAGTGGTCTTATGAACGGGAGTGGAGTCTTGGAACAAACTCGATTCCATCGTTGATCGAGTAGTTGCGAATCATCTTGGCGAATTCGTCCGGTCTTCGGTCTGGGTCGTAGTACTCGCCGGATTAGGTTTCGGAAACCTCTTCGGTTGCTTGGGCCGGCGGTGGGTGCTCGGGTGTGTGCTGGTGCTGTTGCGCAGGGTGGCGGCTCCTCGAGTGATACTTCGATTTGGACTTCTTGTTCTGGCTCCGCGATTGGACCTGTGGCTGCGATTTGTATTTTCCTTCTGCGTCGTCGAGTTTTCCTCCGCTGGGCGTGACTTTGGTAGTCGCCGAAGGATTGGTTTTGGCGCAGTCGCCGGCCGAGTGCCCTTGGAGGCGCGATGGAGAGGTTTGCGATGAACCTGAGTTCTTCAAGTGGGTTGGATCTTTCTCGAGTCCTCGAGTTGCGATTTGCTGATGACGGGCCCGCCGAGATCGTGATTACAACCTGCATAGTCCCCACGGTCGGGGCGAATTGATGAGGATTGACCTCATTAAATCCCATGGTTGGGAACCCTGGGTTAGATCGTAGAGGAGAAGTGCATGTTGGCGATAATCGTCGATTAACATGAGAAAGCACTTCCTGCTCGATTGTATTATAACGGAGGCAATTACAATGGAGGTCCAGGAGAGATCGCTCAGGACCGAAGGTGTAGCTATGAGATTCGATGCCCTAGACGTCCCCTCTCCCAGCCTTTATATACTAGGCTGGATCGCAAGGAGTCTGTCTAGGTTTACAGAGAGGGTTTCCTAATTTATCTTAAGTCTTGGACGCCAAGTTGTGGTATTCATGATCGTCGAGGACTCCTTCATGGCGGTTGCCTCGAGTGGGCCATGTATGGGCTGGTTGAGGCTTTCATGCGGGCCCTCTAGCTTGATACACACCAGGTACCCACATCTGTAAGAGTCGTGGGGTCACACCCTCGTCAGTGTGACACCCTACGGTACGGGAAACAACATACATGATCAAGACACTCTCTTGATCAAGGACTAATAAGTTGGACCTGGTTACAATCCTTGATAGCCCCTGCACTTCCATCGAATGAACTTCATCGCTGTTGGAAATCGTTAACGATAAGACTTGATCCCTTTGTCCTGCGATACTTTTGTTTGTCCGGGGTTTGATCGTTGGTATCCTTATACCTAGCTCACACCTCGTTACCAACAAACAAGTTTACTCGTCTGTGCCTATTACATCTCTTGTGACCTAGTCACTTGCTTATAAGCCGTTGATGCAATATCACCGAGTGGGCCCAGAGTACCTGTCCGTCACATGGACTGATAAATGCCGTTTTGATCTATTTGTATACTCATTAACGTGTCCACTTCGGAATACCTAAGATACACCTTTATGGCCACCATATTTCAGTGAGGCGGTGGATGCAAGTTAAAGTATTTTGGTAGGCAGTAATTACGTATGATCATCGCGGTCTAAGGACTAAGTCATATGTTACAAAGTCATCACAATGATGAACTATGTGACTTGATCACATCGCAATGCTTTAGGTGGGTGTGTGTCCATCACATCATTCTCCTAATGACATTTCCTCATTGTCAATAGACAGTTCATATCTCATGATCAGGAACCTTGATCATTGATTTACCAATGAGCTAGTGTACCTGAGTTTGACTAGGGGCTGGGTGTTTATATACTACACGTGTATTAGTGTTTCCAAGTAATACAGTTCTAGCATAGTATAAAACGTATTATGGACAAAAAGAATATGTGACAAATATCTTTATTAATTTGCCTCTAGGGCACATATCCAACAGTCTCCCACTTGCACTAGAGTACAAATTACACTAGTTTACATCAGGTATGTATCTAACACCTATAGTCTCTCGGTGTTGATCAAACTTGCCCTGTGGAAGAGGTTTAGTCATTGGGTCTGTTGCGTTCATATCCATATGTATCTTGTGAATCCTAGTATGACCATCCTTGACGTAGTCCCGCGTCACATGGAAACGTCGGAGAATGTGCTTGACTGTATAGTGAGTTCTTGGTTCCTTCGCATTAGCAATGGCACCCGTATTGTCGCAATAAATGCTAACGGTGTCAGTGCAGCTAGGGAAGACACCAAGCTCGATCACGAACTTCTTCAGCCAATGCGCTTCATTTGACGCTTTGCATGCGGCAATATTGTTAGGGGGATTACTCACAGTTAAGACCCGGCCAGAAGGCAACACCCAAAAGGAAGACTCAGCCAGAAGACATGTCCTAAAGAGTAGACCCGACCTGCTGATACGTACAAAACGTATCTATATTTTTTGCTTGCTCCATGCCTCTTTTGTGTGATATTTCTATGATATTGATGAACTTCCATACACTTTTGATCATATTTGGACTAACCTATTAACTCAGTGCACCCCAGTGCCAGTTCCTGTTTTCTGCTGTTTTTCTATTTCAGGTTTCCCCCATATTAAAAGTGCTGCAAAAATTCGGGAAAAATACAATAAAAAATCAGCGTAGAAGAAGCTTCGGGAATCACCTAAGGGGGACCAGAGGGGACCCACCAGGGCCCCAGGCGCCCTCCCGGCGTGCCCTAGGGTGGGGCCGCGCCAGTGGGCCGCCTGGACCCCTGGTGGTCCCCCTGGCTGCCCCCCTTCGCCTATTTATTCCCCGTGATGAGAAACCCCCGTGACGGGAACCCTTTTTTTGCGATCTCTCCTCTGTTCCGCCGCCGCCGCGCTTCGAAGATCGGGAGCACCAGAAGACCTCTTCCCGGCACCCTACCGGAGGGAGGAACCACCTCCGGGAGCTTCTCCACCACCATGGATGCTTCCCGGATGAACCGTGAGTAGTCCACCTTGGACCATGGGTCTATGATCAGTAGCTATGTGATGTTCTCCTCCCCTCTTTGTTCTTCATGGATTAGACCTCGTGAGCTGCCCTACATGATCGAGGCACATATGTAATATTTCTGCTGTTGCTATGCTGAGTTTGCTGGGATCCGATGGATTATGAGATTATGTTCAAATTGTGTTTGAGTAATATATTTGATTCTCCTCTTCTATATTTATGTTCTAGAGTAATTATTGCATGTTCTCCGTTGCTGTTTATTGCTTTGGCCAAGTAGTAGGTAGTGACTCCAAGAGGGAGTGTTATGCATGATTGTGGGTTCATACCCCCCGATGACTAGCTTGAGTGACAGAAACATGAGTCTAGGGGATGTGCTGTTTCCACAAGGGGGAAAACAACGGTGCTTGTACTTGCGGGTGCAAGGATTGTTTACTTTACGCAAAGTTCTTTAATGCAGTTGTCCGTTTCTTTGAGTTTACACTTTGGGTGGGATTCACAACTTAATACCAGCGAGATGTTCTGGATAGATATCTCAAGGTGGATTATTAGTAGGTAGATGCAGATGGATTTCGTTCTACTTGTCTTGGCGTACCGCCCATGCTTTTGAGCCTCTTCCTTTCTTTATAGCATAATTAGCATTGGTTTGCGCACATAATCCTGTCAATTGCCCAGTTGTAATTTGTTTACCTCGCATGGCTATTTTATCGTCTTTTGGGAGAGAGACATCACTAGTGAACATCATAGGACCCCGGTCCATATTTCCAATACTGTTTACACCCACTATCAATTTACTGCTTTATTTACTTTTTCGTTGCTATCACTATCATTATTATCCCGTGCGTTTTATCCTTTGTAAACAACAAGGCCGGAGGAATTGACAACTCCTCGGTACTCATTGGGAAGCAAAGCTATTTGCTGTGTGTGCAGGTCCAGGTGAAGTAAGAAACCTTGAGTTATGAACGGTGCCATTGTTCACTTCACCACCTTCTTGTACCTGTTGGAGTCCTACTAGTCGACACTAAACCTTAACATCTTCGCTAAGGGAAACTTGCTGCTGTCTACATCTCAACCTTCCACTTTGGGTAACCAACGAGGGGGCGTTAATTCGTACCATCACCTGCTAAAGTGCGTACATGGGGTTTTCTACAGGAAGAGTCGGCCTGCTATAGTACCGACATGGGGTCCTCTACAGGACCCAAGAGCCGGCCTGCTACAGTACCGACATGGGGTCTTCTACAGGACCCAGGAGTCGGCATGCTACAGTACCGGCATGGGGTCTTCTATAGGACCCAAGAGTTGGCCTGCTACAGTGCCCGCAGAGGGGGTCTGAAAGGATCGAGATAGACCTAGAGGGGGGGGGGGTGAATAGGTTATCTTACAAATTTTAACACCACTTAGCAATTTTAGGCAATAATGCGGAAGATAGAGATGTGCCTAACAATTGCAAAGGTGAACTAAATATGATAAGGTAAACAACAAGCACAATATAATAAAGCAAGTGAGGGATAAACACCAAGGTAACAACAAGGTAGTGCAAGTAAAAGGGGAAAGAGTAGGGATAACCGAATGATGCGAAGACAAGATGTATCCTGATGTTCATTTCCTTGGAGGGAAGCTACTCACCGTTCAGAGAGAGTGGGTGAAACAACGAAGGCTCACTCTATTACCCTTGAGATATCACCACGAAGGCGATTCCTAACCACTACTTGTTGACCTTAAAGGTGGTCACCAAACCCTCACAAACTCAACGGGGGTAATCAAAATGGTCGATTCCTCTCCTAAGAACTCCTACCCGCCTAGGAGTCTCCAACCTCCAAGAGTAACAAGATCAATGGGGAAAATCTCAATACTTGCTCAAATCACGATTTTCTTTCTTTGAAAGATCCGACAAGAACTCTCACAAATCTCTCTGGGATCTTGGATTTAGTGTAGGAGATGAGGGAGAGGGAGCACTTGGTGCTCTTGAGTGTTATAAATGAAGTGTTCAACCCTAACCCTAAGTGGGTGGGGGTTATTTATAGAGGCTCAAGAAACTAGCCGTTTTGGTACTGTCCCAGAGGCTCCAGACGGTCCGACTTGAGATCCGGACGACCGGGAAGAGAAATGCACGGTATGAACGTGGATATGTGATAGTGCGATCGGACGGTCCGGTGAACAGTCCGGACGGTCCGACATGTGACCCGGACGGTCCGAATGATTACGCAGCCGAACCCCTTCGGGTTCGTAATTCTTGGGACGGTCTGGTGTCTTGTCCGGACGGTCCGAATAATTACGTGTCCAAACCCCTTCGGGTTCGTAATTCTTTGGACGGTCCGGGGTCCAGTCCGGACCCGGGTGGTCCGACATGGCTCCCGAACGGTCAGAATAATTATGCAACAAAGACCCTTCGGGTGTGGAATTCTTCGGACGATCCAGGGAAAGGTACGGATGGTCCGGGCTGTGGTCCGGACGATCCGACATACTGATACGTCCCAAACGTATCTATAATTTCTACTTGCTCCATGCATGATTTGTGTGACTTTGCCATGTTTTGCTTGAACTTTCATACACTTTTGATCATATTTGGACTAACCTATTAACTCAGTGCACCCAGTTTCCAGTTCCTGTTTTCTGCTGTTTTTATATTTCAGGTTTTCCGGCCATTAAAAGTGCCAAATAAATTCCGGAAAAATTATATAAAAAATTAGCGTCCCGGAAGCTTCCGGAATAACCAAGAAATGACAGGAGGGCCACCACCAGGGGCCCAGGAGGGTGCCCAGCGCGGGTCCCTCCTAGGCCGTGCCATAGACCCTTCTGGAGCCGTGGTGGCCCCCCTGGCCCTCTCCTTTGGCCTATATTTAGCCCCCGCGGAGGAAATCCATAATATCGAAGTACTTTTTCCAGAAGCAATTCCGATCTCCGCCGCCATCGCCGACAAGCTTCGGGGGACCAGAATTCCTGTGCCGGCACCCTGCCGGGACGGGGAAGTGCCCCCGGATTCATCTCCATCGACGTTGCTTCCTCCCTCCATGACGCGGGAGTAGTCCCTCCTCGGGGCTGGCGTTTCTACCAGTAGCTATGTGTTCTTCTCTCTCTCCCATGATGTGATCTTCGTCGTGATCATAGGCTATGATTAATCTAGGGTGATCCCATGATGTTTCCCCTTCCTCTATGTATTGGATTGATGTACTCACTTGATCTTATCTAGTATAATCCCCGAGACCATGCTGACAGCGGTCTATTGAACATGGATTAGAAGAATATTTTCATGAGTGATTTCCTTTTTGTGTGTTGATTGAAGATTGAGAGTCTTTTGGTGCTTGTCTTTGACTATCCTTGAGATATGTTGTGGTGATTGTGGTAGTCTCTTTGGATGAACGCGGTGACATTGGGAAATCCATAGATTGAGAACTACGAACTCTGAGGTGTGCTTTTGTAGCCCTACATAATTCTCGTCCTCTGTTGACCACAAAGGAATGACCTCCGAGTGCGTCTCCATTGCATGTTTTATGGGAAATATCATGTGATTAGACTATGTTAATGTTGTTGGGAGTTGCCACTAGTGAAAGTATGAAGCCTAGGCCTTGTTTCCACCATTGCAATACCGTTTGTGCTCACGTTTACCACTTGTTTCGTTGCTGCACTTTTCATTACATATTTATATTACTTTGTTTTGCCACACCTATCACCCATATTTTACCATCTCTTCGCCGAACTAGTGCACCTATACAACTCCTAGTTGTATTAGGTGTGTTGTGGACACAAGAGACTTCTTGTATCTTAATTGCAGGGTTTCTTGAGAGAGACCATCTTAAACCTCTACTTCCCTGAGTTCGATAAACCTTAGGTCATCCACTTGAGGGAAATTGCTGTTGTCCTACAAACCTCTGCGCTTGGAGGCCCAACATAGTCTACAAGAATAGAAGCGTGCGTAGACATCAAGCTATTTCTGGCGCGGTTGCCGGGGAGGTAAGCGTTGAAGGTATATCTTTAGATCTTGCAATTAAATATTTTCGTTTCTTGTTTTTACTTTTGACTAGTTATGCTTATGGAAAACTGCACTCTTAGTTCGCTGTTTGGGGAAGGCCGCTTTACCACACCCATGGTAGAGAAGTCTCCTCCACATACTGAATGTATCCCGTTCAAAATACTACTTGGGATAGTTGAAATAATTATTAATGATTGTTATGATGGGACAGTCAATCCTAGTATTCACTTGTTGGAACTTACAGAACTTTGTGAGTTATTTAATTTCAGGTTTAACAAGAGGTGAAGTCATGAAGAAATTGTTTGCCTTGTCACTGAAAGGAAAAGCATTGGCATGGTATAGGCTACTAGATGATTCTCACCTACGGGATTGGGAAGAGAAGAGATCCAGTCTCTCTTTTACTCCAAGTTTTATCCTCTTCATGAAGTTCATGAGAATAGGAATTATATTTATAATTTCTATCCTCACGACGGAGAGAGCATAGCTCAACCTTGGGGGAGACTGAAAACTTTAATGCTAAAATGTCCTAACCATGGGCTCCCGAAAGATATAATTATTACTAATTTTTATGCAAGGCTCTCTCGACAGGATAGAGACTTGCTCGATGCTTCCTCTATGGGCTCTTTCACAAACGAAAAGATTGATACTAAATGGGAAGTCCTTGAAATAATTCAACGCAATAATGAAGATTGGGAGATCGACAAAGGTAAAGAGTCAGGTATAAATTATGATTATGATTGCGTTAAGTCCTTTGTTGAAACTGCAAGTTTTAATAAGTTTAGTGCTAAGTTTGGGTTGATTCTCAACTCCTTGTTGATTACCTCAAATATTTTGCTTCACATCTTAATATGCCCAAGGAGAATTGGATCAATCATCATGAACATTCTAAAGTGATTTGCAAAGAGAATGAAATTGTTCATGATGATTGCAACATGCATGATCCAATACCTGAAAATGAAGTTTTATATAGGCATGTTAATTTTTGTGGAGTGGATAGACCTTGTGAAAGGCCTATGCTTGAAGAAGAAAAGTATTGTAAGCAACATAAGCATGAAATAACAATCACTTGGGTCAAAGATTTAAATGAAATTGCTAGAGAATTGTGTGACCTTTATCCTTTTACTTGTGAACTTTGCTGTATAGAGGGTCACTTTAATTTTCAATGCATGAACTTTCAAAGAATAACTGTTAATCAGTTGTGTGATAACATGATCACTTCTGATCTTTATGATGAACTTATGTTATTTTTGATGTGTGAAGAGTTATCAGAAAAGACTTCTTTGCTAGATGTTAATGCCTTAGGAATTAGCAACACTTTGAAAAATTTCCATCTCTATTGTGTTGTTAATTTCCATGAAAATGATTACATAAGTAAGATTAGAAAGGAGGGAACTTTACCAAAGTATAAAAATGTCTCTTATATCTCTACTAATAAAAAGGAGAGTTTCTCCCAAGTTTCCCCTATTGTTTCTAATAATAAACCAGGATATGTGGAGAAACATCATCTCCAACCACTTCCTCCTAAGGTGAATAAGAATAAATATAAGAGGAGGATGAAGAGGAGCAAGAAGGAAGAAGAATGGGTAACAACCTGGCCTGAGCATATCCCTCGCATCAATTTTTATCCTAACGGACAGAAATTTTTGGAGGACGGTGAGCTTGATTGCATTCATTATTATCCTGATGTTAAGTCCGTATGCACTATTGAAGATGATTTTGATTATGATATGCATGTTACTTTTTGTGATTGGGAAAATGATGATAATGCTACTTATGATCTTGAAAATCTTTTTGGTACCAACTCTGAGAGTGATGATATGGAAAGCTCTAAGCTTGGGGATGATAGGATTGCAAGTCCTTTACGCATTAGTGATGTGGTAATTGATAATTCTTTTGGTAGTAAGAATAAAGACAACATGTTACAAATATAGTTGCTAGCAATGATAATGCTCTTCTCCACTATGATGATGTTATAACTCCTATCTATAGTGATTATAAAGGTACCTATGACATAAGGAGAAATTATCCTTATGAAACTTGTCATAATCATGGAGGGAATTACTCCCTTGTTGAACACAATCTTCCTAATACACAATTAATCTATAGTGTTCAAGTTGTTTATGATAGTCCTACTGTAACAACCTAGTTTTCAGAAAAATCAAAATTTTTGTTTTCGGTGTGAATTGTTTGATTGTCTGATTTGTTTGCGGTGTTTGCATCCCCGACTTATCGATCGGCGATTATTTTCCCCCCTCTTATCTCGTATCGGACGGAGACCGGCCCTTTCCACCCTGACACTCGACCTTTGCGACACCGGGTTTCACCCGATCACCGTCGCGAAAACCGCACGAGACCAGCCGAAGCCAATGGAACAAAACCCCTGTTTAATAATTAAATGGGTTATTTTTATAGCGCGCCGGAAAGTGTTTTCGGAACGGTTCCAGCGCGAGGTGAATGCCTCCGGCTCGACGCACTGATCGCGCAGTTTGAAGTTTTACCCGAATCGGAGGTACTGCGGACCCCCGGCGGTCAGAAACGTGAGCACCGCGCGCGCGAGAGAAAAACCGGGGATGTTTTTGCAAACTTCCAGCCACCGGGGCTATATAAAGACCACCACACTCCCACCCCATTTCTAGGGTTTACCCTAGCAAAAATTGCATCCACCCCCTCACAATGTCCAGATCTGCCCCAGTTTTATCCCCAATTTTCGTAACCCTAGCCAGAGGCAAATCTCAGCCATCGGATCGCAAATCGGACGGATCGGAGTGCGCCACGTCAGCCTCGCACCTAGCTCTCTCCTCTCTCCTCACCGCGAGCAACCTCCTGCCCGTGGGCATGTCGCCGCCGCCCGCGCTCGATCCGGCCCGGCCGCCGCGCCTTGCCACTCCGGGAGCCGCCCCGGCCAGGTCTCCTTCGCGCCCTCCTCTCCCTCTCCTTTCTCTTCCTCATCTCCGCCTCCCTCTCTCCCTCATAGGAACGCGGCCGAGGCCAGCCGCGCCATGGCCATGGCATCCTGAATCTCGCGCCGCCGCCCAGCTCTGCCCGAGGGACCCCGCCGCCTGGACCTGCACACCGTCCGCCGCCCTTGCCTCCTCGTCCGCCGCCCAGCCGTCCCGCCCTCCACCGCGCCGCCTTGCCCTGGCGTCGCCGGCAGCCGGCCCGGTTCCGCCGCCGTGCTTGTCGGGGCGGACGAGCTCGTCCCTGATCCAGCGTGCCAGGTCGGGCGCCTCCTCCTGCCACACGTGGGCCGGCTTGCCAGGCCCAGCGCGCCTCACAGCCCAGGCCGCTGCCCTGGCCAGATGGGCCACGGCCCAAAGTGAGCGCCCCCCTTTTTTTCTATTTTTTTATTTAGTTCTGTTTTTTTTTCTGTTGGGCCCAATAGCACTAGTTTCGGCCCAGTAGTGTTTTTTTTGTTTTCTAGGCTTTTTATTTAGGCAGATTGTGTTATTTTATTGCGATGCTTATATCTTTTCACCGGTAGCTCCGATGGAGACACTTTCTACATGAAAGTTGCTCTGTTTTGCGCGTAGATTATTAAAATGTTGCTTGTTGCCATGTTTGACTTTGTTTACATGCTGTTTACCTGCTAATTACAACTGTCTGCCACTCTAACTGTAACTGCTATAACTTTTTATCCGTTGCTCGGATTAAAATGTTTCTTATATGTAACTTGACTAGAATTGCATGTAGATTGTGTTTATGCTGCTCTTGCTTGCTAATAAAAATAATAAAATATTGTTTAGGGCAAAACAGTACCGAATTCCATTTTTATCGTGGGGTCCGTAATAGTTGGCATGTGTAGGTTTTACCCCCCACTTAAAATGACTAGATTAGATATTTTACTTTGTGCTTCACCTCTTGCCATGCTTCTGTGCTTTGCCATGTTAACAACCTTTGCTCACCTGTAGCTAAACAACTTGAACCACCGTAAACGTGCGGTATCGTCGTGTGTGACGAGTACTCCACTTAAATTGTTAGTAACCGCTCTCGACGGTAGGTGCGATGTCTCGTGTTGCCTTCTTGTTGATGCTTGCTCGTGTTTGCCTCGTAGTAATAGATGCTTGCTCGTTGATTGCTTTCCAGTGTTTACTTCTTGTGTGCTCCCGCGGGTACCTCTCGGAGACGACGCGAGTTTGCGATCAACTACACCTTCGGAACCCGACTTATCAACATGCAAGGACTATGCATTACTTATGATCCATTCTATTTCAACCAGCGGTTTGCATGCTAGTCTAGGTTAGGTTCGATGTTTGATCCTACCACATGTTTACAGCCTCTTTCAAACCGATACAGCCATGTCCCCTCCCAGCAAACCTTGTACTGCTATGTTACTATTGCTAGTTGCTCAGCCCCTGCTTAGTATGCATGCTTAGGATGCTACGATGTTACCCTGTTACTCCTGGGTTTGGGATATCACATTATTATTATTATTGTTGTTGATGATATGATTATTATAATGTTGACTATATTCGACGAAGGATGGAAGGTCTAGGCTATCCCGCCCCGACGCTTTGTTCCATTTGAGTCACCTAGGATCCGAGTTCCGGGTATTGGTTTTAAGACTGAGCGTGCCTAACCGCGTGTGGGATTTTATGGGGTCCCCTTTTCTTACCTACCTAGCTTCAAACATTTCTAGTGGTGGCCCAAGATGATTTACCATTTGAAACCGTGTGTGTGCTGGTCGGCCGCCAGTTGTTTACAAACCAACCTGGACCAGTGAGGACTTAGTTCCCTTGCTGGCCCACCTTGTCCGGCTGAGGACCCGGTGTCCCATGTGTGATTAACCGGCTATCCAAACCTGCGACAGACGGTTGAGACCAGATCGAGAGCGCGGCCGGCTCCTGAGATGGATGTCGACTCACCGGGGGCCACCCGGATTTGTTCGTTGTTAGCTAGAGGGACCTGTCGTTTCGGATCTCTTGGAACTAAATCATAAAATGGTTGCCTATAATGGGTAGCAACTGAGAGATATGGACGTGCGTGCGGAGCCTCGTAATGGGCAGTTGGTACACCCCTACAGGGTTAAATCTTTTCGAGAAGCCGTGTCCACGGTTATGGACGACTTGAGACCTACTCCTTGTTCATAGACAACAACAACTGAGTTAATCTTAATAAACTTGATCAACGTGTGTGTGTGCCTTGATTGCTTCTTCTTCGTCGGGATGCGAAGAGGAGGATAAGGATAGGATAGGTGTTATGCTTGCGTAAGTATTTGATAGCAAGACTTGTTGGAGGCGATTCCTCATCGAATGCTTGGCTTCTTACCTTACTCTCTAGATCGTTAGCCACTTAATAAATGCTAGTGCGGCAGCAACCTCACCACTTACCCCATCCTTACCGTAAACTACTAGTTGTCCTAGAATGACGAGTGATGAAGTCCTTGCTGGGTCAGATGACCACTACAGTTGGATGCTGAGTACCTCTGTACTCATGATACTACCCCAAACTCTTTTCAGGGTTCTTGATCGACAACAGGTATGGTGATCAACGTTTCACGTGGAGACTCGACGACGACTAGTTAGGCGGTTCCCGGCGGAGGGCCTGGACCCGTGTGGTTATGGGATCGATGTTTTTCTCTTTGCCACTAGGCATTTGCTTGTAGTCTGTACTCAGACATGTATCTTCCGCTGTTGTATTGTATTAAGGCAGTTGTATGCCGATTGTCTGAGATGTTGTATCCTTGTATCAGTAATGTTGTGATATCATGTTGGAAATCCGGGGCATATGGCTTTGTCATATGTCGCGGTGGGACCGATATGTGCTTCGTCCCCGGATCTGGGTGGAAACACCTAGATCTGGAACAGTACCGCATATCGGGCCTTACACCTACTCCCACTATTGCCAATGAGAAATATTATGTTTATGTGGAGAGTAAGAGTACCCTTTTGCATGTGGCTCATGGTAGCAATGCTTTATGTGATTCTTATATTGTTGAGTTTATTCATGATCCTACTGAAAATCATTATGAGAGGGGAACATATTCTTATTGATATTTCAATAATATCAAGTTCCCTCTCTTTATGTTGAAGATTTGGAAGTTGCACTTATTTTGCCTTCCTATGCTAATATCTTTATGCTTCAATGAGTTATTTCTCTACAAGATCTCTTTGCATAGGAAGCATATTAGACTTAAATATTTTTGGTATTTTCTTCTTTATGCTCTCTTTTGTGCTTCAACTCTTGTTCCTACGAGAGCATCACTAAAATCTTAAGCCTATCTTTATGGCTATAATGAAAGAGCTCTAGGGAGACAACCCTTGTTATCTTTACTTTGAGTTTTTAATTTCTGTTTTTAGTGGTCTTGATGATTGTTACTACTGTAGAAACATCATTGTATCTTTATTTTCAAGCTTTGTGCCAAGTTATAGCCTCATATGACAAGGGAAGTGAAAGTTGTGACATGCTGTCCAGAAAACAGATTCTGTCCTCGTGACGGAAAAAATCAGATCAAATCACCAGTTTATATTTTTGAGCTGAATTTTTTACACAGCATGATCTATAAAATCTCGGAACTTTCGTATGTTCTGAGTTTTTTGATTCGAGTTGCAGAAGTGCCCCGAAAAAAATTGTCTACTACCTGCTGTTCTGTTTTTCACAGATTCTGTCACGTTTTGTCTCTCCTTACTTTTGCAAACCTTAAGCTTGCTTTTTATTTGCAAAAACCTTTTGGAAATCTTGATAAACAGTAGTTATTCAAGAATATCTTTATATCCAGTGGGGAAAATTATTTTATTAAGGGTACTAACCTCTCTAATCAGCTTATGATGAGTTATGTATGAAGGGAGTTTTCAAGTGTGCGATGTAAGATGATGAAAGAAGATTCGGGAGTGTCAAGCGCTCAAGTTTGGGGATGCCCCCATGCATCCCCAACAAATATTCAAGGAGACTCAAGCGTCTAATCTTGGGGATGCCCCCGTGCATCCCATTCTCCATCAACAATCATCAGTTCGTCCTTCGTCTCACTATATTTTTATCACTTCATGCGTTATGTGCTATGCTTGGAGCGTCTCGCTCTTATGTTTTATTTTTAGTTTTCTTTAGCTTTGCTTGTTGTTCATAACAAGTTAGATCCCGTCTTACTTTGTGTGGGAGAGAAACACGCTCCACTTTGAAAATCTAGAACACATCATAGGATTCTTCATGCCTATCTTTTTGCTGTTGTGTGTTATTTGTCTTTTCGTAGCTATTGCCATGTTTAGTTTTAGTTTTAGTTTGTCTTTAGCAAGAGCCTTGGATTTTTTTTAGTTTGTTGCTGGAACTCTCTTTAGTTTTCATGTTTATCTTGTTAAGAGAGTTGGTTGTTGCACTGAGTTGTGTCTTGTCTTGAAAGTAGGTAATTGAGGTTGCTATTTAATTTTAGCAGTAACTTGCAATAGTTTTGAGGTATTGATGTGAGTAATGTTTGAACTTTTGGTGTAAAGAGCTCTAGCCTATTAGTGATAGGTGTCGTATTTTGGGAAATCCGTGTTTATTTTCAAAACCTACAAAACTAGTTGAGAACTCTAGCTACTAGATGGATCGCTAATCTTTGGAGGGATTGAATATTAGAGTACACTCACGTACCATGAGTCGATGATGCGCAAGGATAACCAAACCCCCATACACTCCTCCTCGGGGTACTTATGTCTTTGTGAACCTCCTCATTAGATTGAGAGTTACCAATAATAAGTGCATGAGTTCTTCAGACTAATATGAGTATTGAAAGTTGACACTTCCACCTCCTCATATTTGCTAGCCTCTCCTGTGACGTGCATTGCCTCCTTCTCACTCCGAGAGTTGGCGTCCACCTTCGCCGGTGCATCCAAACCCTTGGCATGATACGCTCTGTCATCATAAACCTCCTTAAATCTTTCCTCAAAACAGCCACCATACCTACCTATAAGGGCATTTCCATAGGCTATCCGGGATATATTGCCATGCAACATCCACCTCTTCATGACTTGATCATCATGTCATACATGTTCCTGCTACACTGCCAACGACATACATTGCATACATCATGATAGCTACATCTTCTTTATGATTTGAGTACCTTGTTGATAACCCACAACTGCAGGGGATCGAGATAGTCTTTGCGGGTAAGAATAACCCAATTTATAGATTCGACTCAAGGGGAGCCAAAGAATATCCACAAGCTTTAATAGTGGAGTTGTCAATTCTACCGCACCTGAGATACACTTACTTGCAACAAGATATTAATAGTAACTGCGATATGGATGTGATGATAGCAACGGTAATAGTGGTGGTAAAACGGTAATAGTAAAACAGCGAAAGTAAACAACTAGTAACCAGCAGAATTAAAAACACTGTAGGCTAGGGAGATGGATGGTTGGGTGCTGCATGGATAAGATACATCATGTATTTAACTTGGGGCAAGGCACACAGAAAAGCAATGATCATCTAGGCATAAATCAAACATCAGGCATGTACCCCAAAGGTAGTTGTACGTGCTTGCAATAAGAACTTGCACAACATCTTTTGTCCTACCACCCCGCTACGAACGGGGCCAAAAGGAACTTATGGAGATTAAGGTGATCCTGTCAAAGAGCACCGGAACAAAGCATTAACAATCAATGGGTACATGGAATCCTCAAATTATAGTCCATCCCCTTTGGTGTCCCAAGCTGTCACCTTTGGGATCGCCGGTTCCGGACTCTAACAAGTGCATACAACTCATAGATAGGATCAAGAACACAAATATATTCATGAAAACACAAAGGCTTCAGATCTGAAATCATGGCACTCGGGCCCAAAGTGACAAGCATTAAGAGCAACAAGTTGAAGCAAAGATGATAAACACCAATCTAGATGATAGGAAACATGCCCCCAACAATCTGATAAACTATTTGTAAGTGAGGTTTTGGAGTATTTGATGACAAAACGGTTAGGGGAGTGATGTGTTTGTGAGTATAAACAGGAAAACAATACCTGAGGATGAGGTTAACCACCGTTGTCGACCCCCGAAAACTAGTGTAATTTGTACTCTAGTGCAAGTGGGAGACTGTTGGATATGTGCCCTAGAGACAAATTAATAAAGATATTTGTCACATATCCGTTTTTTTCATAATACGTTTTATACTGTGCTATAACTGTATTACATGGAAATACTAATACAGGTGTAGTATAAAACATGGTCCGTAGTTTAACTCGGGTAAACTATCCCATTGGGCAATTGATTGATCAAGCTTTCATGATCATGGCGACACTTAAGTCCATTGAAATGAGGTCATATCATTAAGGGGAATGATGTGATGGACGTACACCCACCTAAAGTGTTGCAATGTGATCGAGTCACATAGTTCAGCGTTGCTATGACTTTGTAACGTATGGCTTAGTCCTTAGACCGTAACGATCATACGTAATTGTCATCTATGAGGAGACTTTGATTTGTATCCCACCGCATGACTGAAATATGCTGGCTATAACGGTGCACTTTGGGTATTCCGAAATAGATGGTTGATGAGTATGTTAATAGATCAGAGCGGGATTTGTCAGTCCTTGTGACATGACAGGTACTCTGGGCCCACTCGGTGATATTGCATCAACACCTTGCAAGGACGTGACTAGGTCACAAGATATGCAATGATCATGGACGAGAGAAGTTGTTTGTTGTGAACGAGATGTGAACACGGTATGTAGGATACCGACGATCAAACCTCGGA
Organism: Bromus sterilis; assembly: GCA_950022295.1. Classification (NCBI taxonomy): domain Eukaryota; kingdom Viridiplantae; phylum Streptophyta; class Magnoliopsida; order Poales; family Poaceae; genus Bromus; species Bromus sterilis. Next base: position 236,547,351 of record OX465599.1, on the reverse strand, counting down.
CAAACAAAGTACCGCAACACAAAGGGATTACGTCGTATCGTTAACGGTTTCCAAAAGCGATCGAAGTTCATTCGATGGAAGCGCAGGGGCTGTCAAGGATTGTAACCAGGTCCAACTGACTAGTCATTGGTCAATGAGAAGAGTCTCGACCATGTCTGCTGTTTCCCGGACCGTTAGGGTGTTACACTTAAGGGCAATCGATGCATAGGACAGTTACGGGGTCAATCGGTGAAATAGGAGGAATCACCGGAATAGTTCCGGAGGAGGACGGAATGGTTTCCGGACATTTTGAATAGTTCAAATTAAAGTTTAATTGTTTTAATAATGTTTTATTATTTAATTATATGAATTAAATATTTAAAACATATTAAATAAATAAAAAAATGGGGAAAAGGCTAAATGGGCCCATGGGGCCCATTAAGGGAGGAGGGGGTCTCCCCCCTTGGGCTTAGCGCCAAGGGTGGGGCCCACCACCCCCCTTGGCCGGCGCACTCCCCCCTTGGGAGTTTAGTCCCACATGGGGGAGGGGAGGAGGATGGCACCCCCTTGGCCTATATAAGGAGGGGTAGACCCCCCTTTTTCCAACACACCAATATCTCCTTCTTCCTCCTTCTCCTTCCCGGAAGTGGAATCCCCTTGTTTGGAGTCTGCACCTGGATTGGAGTTCTCCACCATAAGGCAGGCCGTCGTTCTGCTGGAGTCGGGATCCGTAGCCATCTTTCTTCCGCTGCTTGCCTAGTTCGGGGCCCGGGAGGAACATCGATTGTACCGTACGTGTATAATCTCTTCGAGGCACTACACCTGTGGTGCTACTTCGTCGCTGGAGGTTTACCGGGAGTCATCCTCGCCGGTGGTGGTCTTCTACACGATAGGTAGGTCGTAGTTCAGAGTCTACGCCAGCCACGTTCGCAAGAACGTTTCCCTCTTTCGGTCTTCAAAGGTATGAGCACCGATTCCCTCCGTTTCTTTACATCGCCATAACATAGATCTTGGGTTCGGGTACCGTAGGTATGAAAAATTTGTGTTTTCTGCCCCGTATCCCAACAGTGGTATCATGAGCTAGCTATGTGTAGATGTATTGTACGGGTAGAACACATCTAGGATGTGGGCATCGAATCTTCATTCGTTACCCTCCCACGTGTACTCATTTAGCGCTGCGGCAATGTTTGATGAAGTGGCCCCCGACCGACCTTACGCGTTTACGCGAGACTGGTTCCACGCTTGACATATGGCTTGTACCATATAAATTGGTTGGGGGGGGGTGTCTGTCTCTCTGCATTAGCGATGCGAAGATGTTTACAACGGAGGGCCCCGACAGGGGTGTAATAGAGACAGATGGGAGACGGTGTTGTGGCATGTTTTTCGCAGGATAGAAACGGTTCTCTCTCTCGAAACCCCTAGCAGCCACGTAAAACTTGCACAAGCTAAAGTAGAAAGGCGTTTAACTTTGCTTTGCATGAAGGGGGATCATAGTTGTATGATTTACAGTTTTACTTTCTGTTTTATGCTAGTATGCTAGATATATCGACGGTAGCACGAAACAGGACCATCTCTCACAATACCAACATTGTGTTCTCCCTTGGTGGGCACCGCCTGTAAGGTTCTCCCATATGGCTTGATGCTCCGTACATACCGGAGTTGTCCTACATATTCAATGGAGTTCGCATGAGGTTGGGTTCGGCAAGCCTGGCATATGCAGATATGGCCTTGCTGAACAACTAACATCAAGGTTCGATTGGCAGGCTTGACGTATGTAGATGAGGGCCTGGAACACAGGAGACCTAAAGGTCGAGCACGAGTCACATGCCTGATGTGATTGGCTTAGAGGCCTACCTGGTTCGCATACTGATGGACGTGACGATCGGGGGAGGTATGGGGGCTGGGATTGTGTAATCACTTAGTTAAATTAAGAGGTGTTTATCTAAGTGGGAGCTTTCTAGAATTTTGAGATTAAATTGAAACTCCACATTATGAACAAAAGTCTAAATATGTATCCTTGTGAATCAACCTTGTAAATGGCAGCACCTCGCCCCTCGTTCAACTTAGGATCATTCCTAGAGAAACATAAGCTAAAAACCGATGGGACAAACTTCACCAACTGGTTCCGCACCCCGAGGATTCTCCTCGTTCCCCTTAAGATGGCATACGTACTAGAGGGCGCGTTAGGTGACGCACCAGCAGATGATGCCAGTCAGGACGAGAAGAATGTCTATCTCTCCAGGACTGATGATTAAAACCTTGTCCAGAGTGGCATGCTCTACTCCATGGAGGCTGAGCTGCAGAAACGCTTTGAGAGGATGGGTGCATATGAGATTATCACCGACCTCAAGGCGGTCTTCGCACCTCAAGCCAGGGCTGAACGGTACGAGGCTTCTGAAGCCTTCTTCTCAGCAAAGATGGATGAGCATGGCAGCGTGAGTGAGCACGTAGTCAACATGTCTGGCTACGTTCAGCGCTTGAATGCTCTGGAATGCCAGATTCCAGATGAACTTGCTGTTGATAGGGTGTTGCAGTCGCTTCCCCCTAGCTACAAAGGCTTTGTGCTGAACTACAACATGCAGGGGATGACCAAAACCCCTTCTGATTTGTTCGCCATGCTGAAGAGCGCCGAGGTTGAGATCAAGAAGGAGCACGCCGTCTTCATGGTCAACAAGACCACTGACTTCAAGAAGTCAAGCAGGTGGGAGAAGGCCAAGAGAGGTGGCCCCAAGAGGGATGGCAAGTCAGTTGCCGCTCCTCCCAAGGCACCCAAGCCTAAACCCGGAGTGGAGTGCTTCTACTGCAAGGGTTAAGGTCACTGGAAACGGAACTGCCCCAAGTACCTAAAGGACAAGAAGGCTGGCAAGGTCGCCAAGAGAGACGAAGGTATATTTGATATACATATTGTTGATCTTCTCTTGACAAGCGCCGGGAACACATCCTGGATACTTGATACAGGATCTGTCGCTCATATTTCTAATTCCATTCAGGGACTAAGGAATAGGAGACGCTTTCTCAAGGATGAAGTGACGATGCGCGTGGGGAATGGCTGTCAAATTGAAGTCTTGGCGGTCGGCACGAAGCATCTTAGTCTCCCTTCGGGATTGGTTTTAGTTCTGAATAATTGCTACTATGTACCCGCGTTGAGTGTGAACATCGTTAGTGGCTCTTGCTTGAAGCGAGACCGCTATTCTTTTAAGTCTGATACAATTGGTTGTTCGATTTATAAGGATGAAATGTTTTATGTTCACGCACCGGAGTTGCATGGTTTATTCGTACTTGATCTCGATGGTGACGTGTGTCACATTAACAATATTGAGGCCAAAAGATTGAAGAATGATGAAGATCACATGAAGATGTGGCATTGCCGACTTGGTCATATTGGTATAAAGCGCATGGAGAAGCTCCATAAGGATGGACTTCTTGAGTCATTGGATTTTGGATCCCTTGATACATGTGAACCATGCCTCATGGGCAAAATGACAAGGACTCCATTCAATGGGATAATGGAGCGTGCGGATGACTTGTTGGGGATCATACACACGGATGTATGTGGACCCATGAACGTCCCCACTCGCAATGGTCTTCGTTACTTTGTGACCTTTACTGATGACTTGAGCAGATATGGGTATATTTACTTGATGAAGCACAAGTCTAAAACCTTTGAAAAGTTCAAGGAATTTCAGAATGAGGTCGAAAATCAACTCGGAAAGAAAATCAAGCACCTTCGACCGGATCGAGGTGGCGAGTATTTGAGTCACGAGTTTGGCAATCATCTGAAGTCTTGTGGCATAGTACCACAGCTTACGCCGGCAGGCACACCTCAGAGAAACGGTGTGGCTGAGCGACGTAATCGAACCCTATTGGATAGCGTACGATCGATGATGTCGCATACTAATTTGCCCGTGTCATTCTGGGGGTATGCATTAGAAACTACTGCTCATATTCTTAATTGGGAACCAACCAAATCCGTAAAGACAACACCATTTGAAGAATGGCATGGCACGAAACCTAAGTTGTCTCACCTGAAGATTTGGGGTTGTGAGACTTATGTTAGGAAACTACAGCCTGACAAACTTGAATCCAAGGCGGATAAGTGCATCTTTGTGGGCTATCCCAAGGAAACTTGTGGATACACCTTCTACAACAAGTCTGACAGCAAAACGTTTGTTGCCAAGACGGGACACTTTCTTGAGAAGGAGTTTCTTGCGAAAGAGTTGAGTGGGAGGAAAATAGACCTCGATGAAGTGACTGACCAATCACTCCAATTGGAAGAAACGACTACGGAAATTGTTCTGGAACCATCTTCCACAGTGGGAGCTGAAGAGAATGGCCAGAACGACATTCATAGCGATCATCACATTGATGATGATCATGATGAGAATGAAGAGGAACCTTTTATGCCCCGTAGGTCATCAAGAGTCCGTCAACCTACTGAGTTTTACGGACAACATGTGAATGCAATCTCGACTGATGAGTCGGATGAACCTACAAGTTACAAAGAAGCAATGGAGGGACCCGAGTCCGAGAAATGGCTTGAAGCCATGAAATCCGAAATAGACTCCATGTACACCAACAAAGTATGGACTTTGGTGGATATTCCCGAGGACCGCAAGGCCGTCGAGAATAAATGGATTTTCAAGAAAAAGTCTGACGCAGATGGAAACGTATCTGTCTACAAAGCTTGACTTGTCGCGAAGGGGTTCCGACAAATTCAAGGAGTTGACTACGAGGAGACGTTCTCTCCTGTAGCGATGATAAAGTCTATTCGGATCCTACTAGCAATAGCTGCATATCATGATTACGAGATATGGCAGATGGATGTGAAAACTGCATTCCTAAATGGCAACATTGAGGAAGAGTAGTATATGATGCAACCAGAGGGGTTTGTCGATCCAAGGAATGCTGGTAAGGTGTGCAAGCTTCAACGGTCCATCTATGGGTTGAAGCAAGCATCTCGGAGCTGGAATCTTCGATTTGATGAGGTCATTAAAGCTTTTGGATTTGTCCAAAACGTCGAAGAGTTCTGCGTCTATAAGAAACTGAGTGGGAGCTCTGTAGCATTCCTTGTGTTATATGTAGATGACATATTACTAATAGGGAACGATAAGAAATTCTTAGAGGAAGTGAAGGAATATCTGAATGGACAATTTTCCACGAAGGACCTAGGTGAAGCTGCGTACATATTGGGGATTAAGATCTATAGAGATAGACCTAATCGACGGTTGTCCTTGAGTCAGAGCACTTATATTGACAAGATATTGAAAAGGTTCAGCATGGGTAACTCCAAGAGAGGCCTCTTGCCAGTTATAAAAGGTGTCAAATTAAGCGTGACTCAATGCCCAACCACAACAAAAGAGAAGGAGGAGATGTCCTCAAAGCCCTATGCCTCAGCCATAGGTTCTCTCATGTATGCTATGTTATGTACCAGACCGGATTTAGCGCTGGCCATTAGTATGACTAATCGCTACCAGAGTAACCCGGGAATGGCTCACTGGACAGCAGTAAAGAACATCCTTAAGTACTTGAGAAGAACCAAGGATCTTTTTCTCGTTTATGGAGGAGTTGATGAGGAGCTCACCGTAAATGGTTACGTTGACGCAAGCCTCGGCTCAGATCTAGATGACTCGAAATCCCAGACGGGATATGTTTTCATGTTGAACGGTGGCGCAATTAGCTGGAGGAGCGGCAAACAGTCAGTCGTCGCCCAATCTACAATGGAGTCGAAGTATATTGCCGCTTGCGAAGCGTCTAACGAGGCGTTGTGGCTGAAGAAGTTCGTGATCGAGCTTGGCGTCTTTCCCAGCTGCACTGACCCCGTGGGAATCTTCTGCGACAACACGGGTGCCATTGCTAACGCGAAGGAGCCAAGAACTCACTCTACAGCCAAGCACATCCTCCGAAAGTTCCATGTGACGCGAGACTACGCCAGGGATGGACACACTAGGATTCACAAGATACATACGGATCTGAACGCAGCAGACCCGATGACTAAACCTCTTCCACAGGGCAAGTTTGAAGAACACCGAGAGACCATTGGTGTTAGATACATACCTGATGTAAACTAGTGTAATTTGTACTCTAGTGCAAGTGGGAGACTGTTGGATATGTGCCCTAGAGACAAATTAATAAAGATATTTGTCACAGATCCGTTTTGTTCATAATACGTTTTATACTGTGCTATAACTGTATTACTTGGAAATACTAATACAGGTGTAGTATAAAACATGGTCCGTAGTTTAACTCAGGTAAACTATCTCATTGGGCAATTGATTGATCAAGCTTTCCTGATCATGGCGACACTTAAGTCCATTGACAATGAGGTCATATCGTTAAGGGGAATGATGTGATGGACGTACACCCACCTAAAGTATTGCAATGTGATCGAGTTACATAGTTCAGCGTTGCTATGACTTTGTAACGTATGGCTTAGTCCTTAGACCGTAACGATCATACGTAATTGTCATCTATGAGGAGACTTTGATTTGTATCCCACAGCCTGACTGAAATATGCTGGCTATAATGGTGCACTTTGGGTATTCCGAAATAGATGGTTGATGAGTATGTTAATAGATCAGAGCGGGATTTGTCAGTCCTTGTGACAGGACAGGTACTCTGGGCCCACTTGGTGATATTACATCAACACCTTGCAAGGACGTGACTAGGTCACAAGAGATGCAATGATCATGGACAAGAGAAGTTGTTTGTTGTGAACGAGATTTGAACACGGTATGTAGGATACCGACGATCAAACCTCGGACAAACAAAGTACCGCAGCACAAAGGGATTACGTCGTATCGTTAACGGTTTCCAAAAGCGATCGAAGTACATTCGATGGAAGCGCAGGGGCTGTCAAGGATTGTAACCAGGTCCAACTGACTAGTCATTGGTCAATGAGAAGAGTCTCGACCATGTCTGCTGTTTCCCGGACCATTAGGGTGTTACACTTAAGGGCAATCGATGCATAGGACAGTTACGGGATCAATCGGTGAAATAGGAGGAATCACCGGAATAGTTCCGGAGGAGGACGGAATGGTTTCCGGACATTTTGAATAGTTCAAAATAAAGTTTAATTTTTTAATAATGTTTTATTATTTAATTATCTGAATTAAATATTTAAAACATATTAAAAAAATTAAAAAAATGGGGAAAAGGCTAAATGGGCCCATGGGGCCCATTAAGGGAGGAGGGGGTCTCCCCCTTGGGCTTGGCGCCAAGGGTGGGGCCCACCACCCCCCTTGGCCGGCGCACTCCCCCCCCTTGGGAGTTTAGTCCCACATGAGGGAGGGGAGGAGGATGGCAGCCCCCTTGGCCTATATAAGGAGGGGTAGACCCCCCTTTTTCCAACACACCAATATCTCCTTCTTCCTCCTTCTCCTTCCCGGAAGTGGACTCCCCTTGTTTGGAGTCTGCACCTGGATTGGAGTTCTCCACCATAAGGCAGGCCGTCGCTCTGCTGGAGTCGGGATCCGTAGCCATCTTTCTTCCGCCGCTTGCCTGGTTCGGGGCCCGGGAGGAACATCGATTGTACCGTACGTGTATAATCTCTTTGAGGCACTACACCTGTGGTGCTACTTCGTCGCTGGAGGTTTACCGGGAGTCATCCTCGCCGGTGGTGGTCTTCTACACGACAGGGAGGTCGTAGTTCCGAGTCTACGCCAGCCATGTTCTCAAGAACGTTTCCCTCTTTCGGTCTTCAAAGGTATGAACACTGATTCCCTCCGTTACTTTACATCGCCATAGCATAGATCTTGGGTTCGGGTACCGTAGGTATGAAAAATTTGTATTTTCTGCCCCGTATCCCAACACTTGAAGCCATTGACAAGGATCTGTGGGATATTGTTGATCAAGGCATTCCTGAAGCTACTTTGATGACTGCTCCTGAAGTTTTCAAGAATAACTGGCAGCTTGATGTAAAAGCTCGAAGCATTATTGGTGTTCACCTCAACAAGGCTCAGTTCAACCGTATCAGTGGTCTGGATACTGCAAGGAAGATATGGACAAGTCTGTCAAAAGTTAATGAAGGAGTCTCTGCTCAACGAGACTCTCGAGTTGATACACTTTGCAGTCTCTTCAACAGGTTCAAGAGACTGGACAACGAGCATGTGCAGCAAACCTTTGACAGACTCACTGACATATCCAATGAACTTCAAGCACTGGGTGCCGCTGATATCACAGATCATGAGGTGGTGAAGAAACTACTGAGGTCACTGGATGACTCATTTGAGTTCCTATCGCTGATGATTCAAGAAAGGCCTGACTTCAAGACTCTGGATCCTGCTGACATTCTCGAGCGCCTCAATGCTCATGAACTGAAGCTCTCTGAAAAATGAGACTTGTACAGCTCCACGCCTAAAGTCCGCGCGCTAAAAGCTAGAGCACGAAGAGTGTACTCTGATGAAGAGTCTGAGACTGATTCTGATGATCCTGAAACCCTCAGCCGGGAACTTGCTCTCCTCACCAGAAAACTCCAAAGATTCACAAAGAAGAATCGCTTCGGAAATTCCTCAAGATCCTTCTCAAGAAAAAGCAAAGATGATGACTCTATTGAAACAAGAAAGAGAGTCTGCCACAAATGCAAGAAACCTGGGCATTACATCGCTGAGTGTCCTCTTTGGGAAAAGGAAGCTAAACTGAAGAAGAAGAAGAAAGGGAAAGATGTCAGTTCTGATGAAAATACAAAGAAGAAATCCTCAAGATCCTAAAAGTTTGCTGGATACAGGAACAACAACTCCCGTAAGGCTCGCGCATATCTCGGCAAAGAATTGGACTTCTAAGAATCTGGTTTCGATCCTGATGCTAAGGAAGATGAATTTGAAGAATCTGAGGGTGTGTCTGGTCTAGCTCTTGCCACGTCGCTTGTCTCCAAGTCAATCTTCAACACATAGGAATCTGATCCATCGCATGTTGATGATGAAGCTGAAGACACCACCCCTGCCTTCTGTTTCATGGCCAAGTCCTCCAAGGTATCTACTTACTCATCATCGGATGATCCCTCTGATGAAGAACCTGATGAAAACTATGCTAAACTTGCTAAGCTTGCATTTAAGCAACAACGTGCACTTAAAAAGATTCAGACCTCACTAAACAAGAGTGATGATATGTTGGTTGAGGAAATGACGAAGACTCAAAAATTGAATGATGAATCAAAAATTCTTCAGTCAAAGTTTGATGACTTGTTCAGTCGCCATGAGGCACTCCTCACCGATCATGAGAAGCTGGCTGATGAGTTCCTCATGAGGAAGCAAGAACTTGAACGCGTGAGGATGTCTCATGACGATCTGAGGAAAGAAAATGATCCACTCCTCTCCCAACAGATCATCATGCCACAAGAAGGATTTAATCCTCCGTGTTTGAAATGCATTGAACATGACCGTATCACTTCTGTGCCTAGTTCTTCAATGTCTTCAGACTCTATTATTTCTATTGCTTCTGTGGTATCTAACCCCTCATCTGAGGATACCATAGACATTCTTGAAGAAAATGCTAGGTTGAAGAGTCTACTGGAAACCGCATGTTCAAGAGTCTGAAAGGACATCAGATTCTTTGTGACATCCTCAAGAAACAGATTCTCAACAGGAATCCAAGGAAAGAAGGTGTCGCATTCACTCGGAAACTCAACCCTGATGGGTCTACCTGGAAACCTGAACAATACCCAGAGACCACTTGGGTTCGGGCAAAGATGCCTCCTCCTAATCCCTACACTTTATCTGGTTATGATGCTGTTTCCTCAGATGTGGTGATTGAGTCTTTTGACTCAAACTATAAACTGTTTAAGGTTGTTAATGGTGAGGTATTCGCCAGATACATCAGAACTAACTGCAGGAACGGTCCTCCAGTCAAGCAGATATGGGTTCAGAAGGACCTCATCACTAACCTTCCTGTGAATGCAGATGCAAATGAGCTGAGGGTATCATCTGAGGACGATACCTCAAATGGAAATGATTATCATCATGTATCAGCTAACCATTTTGTTCACAGGGAAGCCCCTCATAAGAATGCTTATTCATTTTATTATCCCGATACCACCATCTCACGTCCCATTAGGTCTCATCGCTCTCATCAGTCCTCATATACCTCAAAACCACCCATTAAGATGTGGGTGGTAAAGAAGAACTGATCATCTTTGCAGGGACATGTCCTGAGGCAATCATAAATTCTGCAGATCATATGCCCAGGACAACATCATTTGAGTCAGTTGAAGGATATTTATATTGTTTGGTTTCATAGAATCAATCCCGAGGAACGTCCTGAGGAATTAATTCTGAGGAACCATAAATTCTTCAAACTGAGACTAGCTCATAAATTGCTGTATGAGATACTAATTCCTTTGCAGGGAATGACCGAGTGGGTGATGGACAGTGGATGCACAAATCAAATGACTGGTGACAGAAGCCTTCTTATGGAATCATCTCTGAGTCCTTCTTCTAAGAAAACCATCACCTTCGCCGATAAAGGTAAAAGTAAGGTATTGGGTCTCGGCAGAGTTGCTATCTCTCGAGACAAACATATTGACAAAGTCATGCTTGTTGAATCCCTTGGATACAACTTGATGTCTGTCTCTATGCTATGTGATCTTGATCTCATTGTTCTCTTCGGAAGATATGGTTGTGTAGTCTATATGGTTAGCAATAACTCCATTGTCTTCAGTGGAGTTAGGAAAGGTGATCAGTATATTGTAGATTTTTCTGAAGGTCCTCAGGTTGCTACATGCCTCATGGATCGAGCCTCAGAGTGCTGGCTATTGCATCAAAGACTCGGACACGCCGGAATGAGGAATCTCCAGAAGCTGGTGCTGAAGAAACATGTCCTCGGGATTGAGGAAATCAGATTCTCAAAGGACCGGGTGTGTGGTGCGTGCGAAGATGGAAAGATGACCAAGGCCAAGCATCCAGCGAAGACCATCATGACAACTACAAGACCTCTGGAATTGCTTCACATGGATCTATTCGGCCCTCCAAAGTATTCAAGCTTTGGAGGTAGTACGTATGGTCTTGTTATTGTTGATGATTTCTCACGATACACTTGGGTGCATTTTCTTCTCTATAAGTCAGAAACCCCAGCAATCTTCAAGCGCTTCGCCCAGCGAGTCATGAACAACTACAACCTGAAGATCAAGCACATTCGAAGCGACAACGACACTGAGTTCAAGAACATCGGTGTGGAAGAATTCCTCGACGACTTGGGAATCACTCATGAATTCTCTGCGCCTTACACTCCTCAGCAAAATGGAGTTTTTGAGAGGAAGTACCGAACCCTCATAGAGACGGCTCGCACGATGCTGGCTGAGTACAACACTCCACTCATGTGGCGGGCTGAAGCAATCAACACTGCATGCCACATCGTCAATCGAGTGTATCTTCACAAGTTCTTCAATAAAACATCATATGAGCTAATGGTCGGTAAGAAACCCAATGTGAGTTACTTCAAAGTATTCGGTGTACCTTGCTGGATTCGTGATCCTCATCACCAGTCCAAATTTGCACCCAAAGCATGTGAGGGTTTCATGCTTGGTTATGGTATTAACTCCCACACCTACAAAGTCTACAATATCAGTCATCATAAAATTGTTGAGATTGTAGATGTGCGGTTTGATGAATCTGGCGGCTCGCAAAGAGAGCACCTGTGTCGGGACCCGGGGTTAGCGTATGCAAGTCCAGCTAAGACATAGTCATATGGAGAGCCGAGAACCGTACCCACTTGTCTAAGTAGACAAGGCCAAGCACATAATGTTCTCGGAAAGCATCGTACGTGAGGGGCATCCCATCCAGGCCGGATGATCAACTGAGATGAGTCCTCATCGTCCGCACACAAGTCTAATAATATGGGTGGTGAACTCCCATATTCAAAGACAAGTCGCCTCAACCATACTATCGACTATCTCATAACTCTTACATAGATTTACTCCAGCCCGATCACTTAGTCGGGGTCTAGGGAGGGCTCGATCATACCACAAAGTGTGCATGAGACGGAGTCTCGAACAATCGCATCGCGATGCCCCAAGCTGCGCACATCTAAGGGCCACTTGGTGTATGAAAGACCGCCAGCCAGAACACAACTAAGGTCTCGAAAACCCATACAAAGACATGCATGTTATAAACATACACGCAACACACATGCCTTGTATGAACAGTAGGTACCATTGCAATTCTCTACAAAGTGTACAATTTTATTGATAACTCTTATAGAGTGCAAACAGAGATCACAAACATGTGATCCAACATTACAACACAAACGGAAGTAAATTATGTCTGAGTACAGACAAGTTTAACAAATGGCTTAAGAAGCCTTATTTAAACACAAGCCCTCCACGAGGGAACCAGTCGTCTGACTGGGACTAGACTAGCTTGATCCGCAGTCGTCCAGCTCGATGAAGAAGCCACCTTCGGGGTCAGTGGGTTCATCTAAAACATAGATTAAGCAAACGTGAGTACAAAGTCATACTCAGCAAGACTTACATAGGAACTATACTACTCATGCACATGTATCAAGGTAAAGGGAGGTGGGGTTCACTTGCAGAAGTGCCAGCTTTGACTTGGCTAATCCTGAACTATGAGTACCAGACTTTGAGGTAAGAAACGTACACGAGTCCACTACTTTCTCCAACCAATTACACCACTATGGTGCCTTCCTCGACTTCCCCACGAGAAAGCACTCCATAGCACTCAGACTTATCTTGGTGGATTTTAGAAGTATCCAGTTTAAGTTATCTAATAATCAAGCTAAGCTTTCCAAGCAGTCCATAACCGCGGACGCGGCTATTCGAATAGTTTTGTTAACCCTGCAGGGGTGTACCGCTACACACACATGATCATCATTTACCGCCTTTGATCTCGACACCATTCAAGGGGTGCCAGCGAGGATGCTCACCACAACTGTTACCTCATAGCCGATCTAGTCCGAGAAAGCCGCCTACTTGGGTTGGTTACCACTATCGTGAACCCGGCCGGTTTACCGAAGTGGACCCAAGTGATGTGTGCGTGGTGCATAAGCCGGTCTCGGTTGAGCCGTTCTCTCACTTAGCATCCAGGCCACAGACCTACCAGAACTCCGAACTATTGCGACATCTGGACATCGAAAGGGATGAGTTAGTAAGTTGAGAGGGGTCAGTGAGCCCAATGTGTGGTTGTACTGTTCATCTTGGACCACCACACAAGAACTCGGACTTAGGGCGGTGTTCAACGAGACAACCCACCGTGTACTACTACACAACCTCTCATCGTTCACCTTGTATTAGGGTCGATTCACCAACACTTTTCTACCAACATCAACATGATCACTATCATCCCGACTCACATCACAGTAACATCATGGTATCATACTAAGCATGCAATAAACGATAAACATTTGCAGGGGCCACATGATATCAAACAACTCCTACATTTGCTAGGATTGTGGTTTGCTTACTACTGTGACAAAAAGATAGGTCATGCAAAGGAATGGGTTCATCTATGCGGTAGAAACGTAGCATGGTGATCATCCTAAACAATGCATAAGCGAGACATGAGAGGGAAGTGGGATTTTATCAACATGATCAATGGGGGTTTGCCTGCCTTGCTGACGAGGTTCGGGTTCTGGGTCTTCAGCGAAGGGGGCAGCCTCCTGCTCCGGTTCCACCTCTACTCGACAAACAACAAGCAAAGTAGCAAAGTAAAACAATGCACAATCACATGATGAAAGGTTGGAACTTGATGTAAATGCTTTGTTGTGTGAATCAATTCCATTTAAATGGAGTATATTGCAATTTGAATTGCAAATTCAAACTCCAATTTGAATTCAAACTTAGTCAAGTTATGTGTGACATGGTTTGATCAATTTGAACCTTTTGGAAATGTGTATGATATGCCTCTGAAGTGTGGTTGAAATATAGCATAATTCCATGGTCCAAGTTGCAAAAGCATTTGATTTGAATTTGAATTAATTCCAATAATTCAAATGATGACGGTGATCTACATCAAAGTGAGAATCAAAGGGTGTTAGTATTTGACTAACACACTTTGGATTATGTGTCATATGAATGGTGCCACAAGTGATGTTGATAAATTCTTCTAAAAAGGAAAGGAATTGCTGAAAGAGGATCTGAAAAATATTTTGGCGAAAAGAAAAAGGAAAAGACTGGAAATGTCCAGCTCGGGTATATAGATGATATACATGTTATGGGTATATTCATTGCTTGTTAAACAGTGTGATTCTTGAGTATTGGATATTGATTGGTTGGTATGAAGTGTCATACGGAACAACGCAATACAAGAGTTGCAATGGCCTGAGTAACTAGCAAATGAATATGGGATGATTCTCATCAAGAACAAAATAAAGTGTTTATCGTTGGAATTAAACCTAGCCTTCAAGATTTATTTGAATAATTGTTATTCTGTTCTGGTGTTATATGAACAATAGTTGTTCAAATTATCACCATATTCATAGAAGATGGATGAACTCTATAAATCTTGTTGGATAAATCACATCCATAATAACTGATGCTAAACATGTCGCAAGACAAATGATTAGAAGATCACTTATGAGTGACACCACCGTTTGAATCATATTGGAAAGAAACACATGAAGAAACTCCATGGTGATGGAATTTTGGAGTCTTTTGATTTTGAATCAATTGACGGTTGTGAGAAATTTCTAGAGATGATTGAAACACCGTTTAAATCATATTGGAAAGATAACATGAAGAAACTCCATGTTGGTGGAATTTTGGAGTCTTTTGATTTTGAATCAACTGACGCTTGTAAGAATTTCCTAGAAATGATTGAAACTCCGTTCATAGGCCAAAGAAGGACGGACGACTAACTTATTGGACATTATACATGTTGATGTGTATAGTTCATTATGTGTAGCCGTGTGTGGTGGGTCTTATAACTTCATATACTTTAACCAAGGATTTGAGTGAATATATGTGTATATTTACTTGATAAGGAAGAAGTATGAAATGTTTGAAAATGTTCAAATAAATTTCAAGATGAAGTGAAAATCATTGTAACGAGAAAATAAGAGTTTATGATTGGATCATAAAAGAAGATTTTTGAGTTAAAAGTTTAGCAAATGCCTGAGAGTTTAGGAATCGTTCCAAAACTTGCATTTCCCGAAACACCATAGGAGTATGGAGTGTTCGAGAGATGTAATCAAACCTTGTTTGACATGGTAAGGATCAAAGGTGTTATTTATAAAATTGCCATTATATTTCAAGGATTAAGCTTTAGAGACTACCGCTTTTCACTGAAAAGAGCGCCATCGAGATCCGTTGAAATGACACCATATAAGTTATGGAATGGGATAAAACCCAATTTGTCTTTTCTTAAATTTTGGTATGCAAGGCATATGTAAAATGTTTACAACCAAAGTCGGATAAAGTACGTCTTTGTAGGTTATCCCAAAGTAACCGTTGGGTATTCCTCCAGAACACTAAAGACAAAAGTTTTTTTTTGTGGCTAAGAGCATCAAGTTTCTTGAGAAGGAATTTTTGCGAAAAGTTAAGTGGGAGGACAGTAGAACTTCAATTAGGTTGTTGAACCTAAGCTTTATGTGCTAAGTGGCGCAGCGCCGGAAAGTGTCCCGGAAGCGGCCGCAATGCTCTTGGCTCCCGTGTCCCAAAGGTTGTGGTCACGACGATCTAAGTTCCTATTGAACTGCGTAGTTCGGATAATCGATCAAATAGTAAGATTTGAGATTGAATCATTGTTATTTGATAATAATGGACCGACTACATGCAAAGAAGCGATGATGGGCCCTGACTCCGTCAAAATGGCTAGAAGCTATAAAATCCGTGATAGTTCCATACACGAGAAACCAAGTTTCTGAACTTGGAAGACCCTCTAGATACCGTGCTTGGATCTATAAAGAAACAGACGTGGATGTTCTCACATCTATGAAATATTCGACATATCGTTAAAATGGTTTACGATTATGTTCAAAGAGTTGGCTATGACAAGATTTGATCTTTCATAACGATATTTAGTCTGGACGGATTATTGTAGCAACCACTACATATGCTAGTTTTGGTATATGGTAGTTGAACAAACAGAACAACGTTCTTCTAATAGAATGGTTACCTAAGACGTGTACAGGACACGGTCCAAAGGGTTCTGTTAATTCAAAGGATGCTAAAATAGCATGCAAATTTCAATGGTTGAAATAAGAATTCACGGAGTTGGAATCTTCATCATGATGAAATTGTTAAAACGTTTAGTTTCATCAGAGACGGTGAAGATGCTTGCTTTTGCAAGAAATTAAGTGGGAGCGCTGAGACATATTTCTAATACATTATGTAGAAGACATATTGTTGATTGGAAATGATGTATATTTTATTGACACGGGTGAAGTTTCATTGAAAATTTGATTTTAATGGAAGATTTGGGCAAAACCAGTATATTGGGCTAATATGGTCTATATAGATAGATTGAGGTGCTAATATGGTTGGGCCGAAGTACATATATGAAATATTGAATAAGTTCAATATGGAAACGACGAGAAAAGTTCTTGCCGCATGGAAAAGGTTGAAGCGAGATTCAAGTGTTTTGACACTTGGTGAGTAAAATCACATGAATGATTTGATCAATCATGTACACCATGATATGTACAATTCTAAGAATGTCCTATGCTCTAAATGTTATGAGCATATACCAGAATGATTCATAAGATGATCATTGGACAATAGTAAAGATATCCTTACGTGCTTTGGAAGGACTAAGAATATATATTATGTATGTTGGACAATAGTTCATTGTAAAGTGTTACATTGATACTAGTTTTGTCGCAAGATACAATCTAAATTTATATCAATTTTGGCGGTATGTTAAGGTGGCAAAATGTAATGGAAGAAAGTTCCATGATAGATTTGGAATAGTTCCAAATGGATTTGGATGAGTTCCAAAGTTAAGACATTATAACGAATACTACAAGGAAAGGCTAAGTATATGACTGCTCTAGGAGCAGCAAAGGAGGGCATTTGTGTCAAGAAGTTTGTTTGACAAACTAGGTGTAGTTCCAAGCGAGCTAATACTATGAAGATCTATTGTACGACAATAGATTCAACATGTTTTGAGCTCAAGGGACTAAGGTCTCACCGGAGGACCAAATTTATGCAATGCCATCTCATTAGTGAATGAGTGATGCGTAGAGACGCAAAGAAATGCAAATACACACGGACCTGAAGTGTCAGATCTGGAGATTAGGTTTACCACTAGCAATGCGTATGGATAACAACTGAATGCCATAGGTGTTGGATGCGCAAGTACCAAACTAGATTATTGACTCTAGTGCAAGTGGGAGACTGAAGGGAATATGCCCGAGAGGCAATAATAAAGTGGTTATTAACTTATTCCATGTTTATGATAAATGTTTATTTTCATGCTATAATTGTGTTAACCGGAAACGTTAATACATGTGTGTTTAATAAACAGAGAAAAGGTTCCTAGTAATGCCTCTCTTTATACTAGCTTGTTGATTAACGGATGATCAAGGTTTCCTGATCATGAACATTGGATGTTGTTAATAACAAGGTCATGTCATTGGAGAATGATGTGATGAACATACACCCACAGTAGTTATAGCAATACGATCATGTCATCAAGTTTCTATTGCTGTATCAAACTTTCACGAAGTAACCCTAATCCTTAGACCATGAGATCACATCAATCACTGACACCGGAAGAGTACTTTGATTCCATCAAACGTCACACCGTAACAGGGTGATTATAAAGGTGTCGTTGGGTACTTGGAAAGTGTTAGTTGAGGCTCGTGGATCAAGAGTGGGATTTGTCCATCCAGATGACGGAGAGATATACTCTGGGCCCTCTCGGTGATATCACATTGACATCGCTTGCAAGCACGTGACTGGCTCACGAGGATGTTATATCACGGAACGAGTAAAGAGTACTTGTCGGTAACGAGATCGAACTAGGTATGGATGATACCAAATGATCGGATCTCGGACAAGTAAAATATCGCGAGACAAAAGGAATTGGTTACGGAATTTTGGTTCACACGATCACTAGTTCATCGTTGAGTAAGTGGGAGTCATCATGGATCTCCAGATCCCGCTAATGATTATTGATCAGAGAAGAGTCTCTGTCATGTCCATTTTATTCACGAACCGTAGGGTGACACACTTAAGGATTCGTTGACGCGTTTGAGTGGATACGGAACGCCAGAGAATATACTGGACAGCACATGGACTGTTTTGATAAAACTGCTGGAATAGTTTCGGTATATCAAAATAGTGCAAGGGGATAATTGTTAATGTGTTCATTGAATGAAGTGTTCATCAATGAAGTACTCATTGAATGAAGTGTTCATTAATTTGAGTAACATTAAACAAGATAATTAAAAGTGTTTTAATGTGATAAACTCTTGGAATTTTGAGTGGAGAATTATGGAAGTTATGGGAATAATGTGTGACCCTTTGTTTTTGTGAGTGGGGAGTCCACCCACATGATGAGGGGAGAGGTGGGGGCACCTCTTGGGGCGTGCTACCCCTTGGGGGCTGCCTCCCCCTCCTATATATAGATGGGTGGAGACCCCTCTACACACCAATTCCTCCATCTCTCATATGCCCTTTGGTTGGCATCTTCCTCTCCTTGCTACTGATCCAGTTTCACGAGTACGGTGCTTAGGCGAAGCCCTGCTCAAGATCTTCTCTACCACCACCACCACTATGTTGTAGTGCTGCTGGAGTTCCCGAGGATCCACTACTTCCGCTGCCCAACTGGAGCAAGGGGCGGAGGTCGTCGCTGATCCGTACGTGTGACCGATTACGGAGGCGCTGCCCGTTTGTGGTGCCCATCTTCATCACGACCTTGAGGTCGGCAAGTGATCGACTACATCACCCACGAGAATCGTTCTCGTTAAAGCTTTTTGGTCTTCGAGGGTGAGTCCTTCTCAAACCGTTACAAGTTATCTCCTAGATGTGATCTTGGCTGTTGCAATCGTAGGAAATTTTTTGTTTTATATGCAACGAACCCTTCACGAGGATGGACACGGCGATGGCGCTCGACAGGCTCGCTGGCCACGCAGGTGCGGCGGCGCGCTCCGGCGTTCTTCACGGGTGTCGACGAATCGGGCGAGGGAGACGGGGAGAGAGCTCGTGGAGAGGGGGAATGGATTAGGACGGGAGAGAGGCGTCTCCAGGCGCGAGAAGGGGGCACGGGGAGGCCTGGAAAGCGCTCGGCGGCGACGTGGCGTCCACGTCTGGCTCGGTGGCATTCCACCGAGCAGCTTGGAGGCGCGGGGCGGGGAAGAAGACCCCGCTGCCCCTTTGGGCCGGGTGGGCTGGATGGGCCGGCTTCGCCTGGGCGTCTGGTAAGTCTTTCTGATCCCTTTTCTGTTTTTCTTTTCTGAAATTTGTTCGGTTTAGCTAAATAAAATAGCTAAACATTTTATTTAATGCTGAAAATTTTTATATGGCCTCATAATAATATAGACTAGCCACTTATAAAGTTTCAACATTTGATTTGAATTTTAAATCAAATAGGGGTAATTCTTTAAATCCAAGGCACTGTTTGAATATTTGAAAAATCTATGAGCATGGGGTGGGTCCCACATCACTTGATATGTGATCACACTCATTTATAAGACTTTTCAAAAATCTAACATGAATTTTTGGAGAAGATTTTTATCTGGCCTTTTGAATTAATTCATCTGGGGGGGGGGTTCCTTCTCCCATTTGCTTTTGAAATTTGATTTCAAGGATTTCTTTTGAAATTTTGACATGATGCAAGAGTACTTGATCCTAGCACATTACCTAACAGAGGGTTCTGACAACCTGCCACCTGATCTAGATGAAGCCCCACCTAAAGAACAGATCAAGAAGATGGGTGCTGGTGATATCATTCCTTTGGATCATCCTGAAGAAACGCACATACCTCCTGCTCCTGAAGAACATCCAAATCCTGATGCAAATAATCCTGATGATGATCCTGATCCTGAGGCTCCTGAGACCCCTGAAGCTCCTGAAGCACCTGAAGAAGATGCAAATGAATCTGATAACAATGACGAAGATGCGCCTCAAGATCACTTCCTCGTCTTCCTCGCGTGGCGAATGAAGTTCAAGTGGACAGAATCCTCACCAACGTCAATCTACCAGGTCCTCTCACTCGTGCAAGAGCTAATCGTATAGCTAACTTTTGTGGGAATTTCTCGTTTGTATCAATTTCAGAGCCCACCAAAGTCACTGAGGCATTCCAAGAAGCGGAATGGATTCAGGGGATGCAAGATGAACTTCTTCAGTTCAAACTGAATGATGTTTGGGAATTAGTCAAAGGACCTGATCCTCGAGTTCACAATGTCATCGACACGAAGTGGATCTACCACAACAAACTCGATGAATATGGACAAGTCATCAGAAACAAAGCTCGTCTCGTAGCACAAGGATACACACAAGTCGAGGGGATCGACTTTGGTGAAACCTTCGCTCCTGTTTCTAGACTTGAGTCCATTCGTATTATGCTTGCATTCGCTAACCATCATAATATCAAGTTATATCAAATGGATGTGAAAAGTGCTTTCCTCAATGGTAATATCGAGGAAGAAGTATATGTTGCTCAACCCCCTGGTTTTGAAGACGCGAAGAAACCTGATATGGTGTACAGATTGAAGAAAGCCCTATATGGACTGAAGCAAGCCCCTCGGGCTTGGTATGACACACTAAGGGATTTCCTCATCAGCAAGGGCTTCAAATCTGGTTCCCTCGATCCAACTCTTTTCACAAAATGATATAATGATGCATTAT
The DNA here is from genome assembly GCA_950022295.1 of Bromus sterilis. Lineage (NCBI taxonomy): Eukaryota > Viridiplantae > Streptophyta > Magnoliopsida > Poales > Poaceae > Bromus > Bromus sterilis. The sequence goes on along the minus strand of OX465599.1, from coordinate 236,526,638 downwards.
TCATATGTAAAATCTATGTTGATGACATTATATTTGGATGCACTAACAAGAAATACAGTGAAGAATTTGCATTCTTAATGAGTGAACAGTATCAGATGTCCATGATGGGCAAACTGAAGTTCTTCTTAGGGCTTCAAATTCGTCAACAACGCAACGGCATCTTCATCTCTCAGGAGAAGTACCTCAAGGAGTGCCTGAAGAAATTCGGGATGCAAGACTGCAAGGGTATCAAGACACCGATGCCTACAAATGGGCAACTTGGCCCTGATGAAAATGGCAAGGACTACGATCAAAAGGTATACCGCTCCATGATAGGTTCTCTGCTATATCTATGTGCATCTAGGCCTGATATAATGTTGAGCGATTGAATGTGTGCCCGATTCCAAGCGGCACCTAAGGAATCGCATCACCAAGCGGTGAAACGAATTCTTCGATATTTGGCTCACACCCCGTCGCTAGGCTTATGGTATCCAAAAGGCACACGATTGGATCTCGTTGGGTACTCAGACTCAGATTATGCTGGAGATTGAGTGGATCGGAAGTCTACCTCAGGAACATGTCATTTCCTCGGACGTTCTCTGGTGTGCTGGTCATCGAAGAAGCAGAAATGCGTCTCCCTCTCCACTGCTGAAGCTGAATACATCGCTGCTGGTGCAAGCTGCTCACAACTTCTTTGGATGAAGCAAACTATGAAGGACTAAGGCATCAACCTGAAGAAAGTACCACTACTATGTGACAATGAGAGTGCCATCAAGATCTCTCAGAATCCAGTACAACACTCGAGGACGAAGCACATTGAGATTCGGTATCTCTTTCTTTGGGATCATGTATTGAAGGAAGACATCATCATCAGCCATGTGAAGACCGAAGACCAACTTGCTGATATATTCACTAAGCCTTTGGATGAGAAGCGATTTAGCACTCTGAGGTGTGAGCTAAATATCTTAGATTCCTCAAACGTCCAGTGAATGGACACACATCCTAACGCTTAAACAATATTGAAGAATTCTGATGTACAACACACGATGCGTCGTACTCCTCAATTCATGAGGAACTACCTTGCTAAGTGTGAAGAAATTAACGTGGAATTGACTCAAGATCCACACGACAATTGTATGGTATCAAGTGTCTCATTCCCTATAAGGTGGGTAGCGCCACCGCCCAAATTCCTCAGGATCCGTTGATCCTCAGTTTCCTTAGTTGAATTCTTCATCCTGATGATTACCGTGTTTGTCCTCAACAGCGTTCACCTATAGTTATTGTTCCTCAGCATTTGCTTCTTCATCTAGGTGAACGTGATCGGACCCGTCCCTCTGTGCTCACTTATCCATTCTTTCTATCTCATATGCATTCGTTTGGAAATCATGTATTCCTCAGCCTGAGACCATTTGTCTTCATCCTCAGCTTTTGTCCTCAGGTTCCCAAAATTGAGGATTATCAGTTACAATTCTCTTTATTTTGTTGCGATTTTACCGCACGTAGTGCTTATCCACCATTATGATAACCACTGAGGATCTTAACCGTCAGGGGAAATCTTGTCCACAAAAATCGCAACCGCTCAACTTTCACCCCTCTATAAATAGTCATCCACCCCCACGGTCATTTTCCCCCACCTCTCCTCTCCCTCTCGCGCCGCCGCCCTTGAGCTCCTCAAGCTCTCGTGCTAACATCACCAGAGTTTGCCGTCGCCGTGGAAGACTGACTCGTGGTTCCTCAGCATTTGCCTCAGTCCTGGTACGCTTATGCCTCAGTTGCTTATTCCTCAGTACTGTTGTGTCTTCAAGAACCTTCCCGTTTCATCATGCCACTCCGTTCCTCAAACAGTACCGCTAGCTTTATGAGACCTATATCTATGCCTCATTATTTTGATTTCCTCAGCCTATTCCTCATGAACGCATATAACCATACCCCACTTCCCTCGCAACTTAATTCTGTCACAGGTACATGTCTGCTGAGGAATCGTATGGTTCTCATAGTCTCACTTCATTTGCAGCTCAGCTCGAACGTACAATTCCTCAGTCTCCACCACTGAAGAAAATGGCTCCTCGCCGTAAGCTCACTGATACCGCCAAAGATTTGCCTCCAGAACTCTATGCCAAACTGAAGACTCCGGAGCGTGAAAACGCTGGAGAACGAAAGCTTCGGGTCCAGAAGATAACGCGGGAATGGGCCAAGCGATGGGCTGCATATCAATGGGTTAATCCTCAGCATGAGGAAATGTTTGCTGTCAATCCGCCATTGAAGACCATGCTTCTCCACATCCTCCACCCTCTGCTTCAGCCTCACCAGCTCATCAGGAGACTGCCTCAGCCATTTCTCTGTGCCCGAAGAAGAAGAAGCCATTCTATCGCAATCTTGAAGCTGATGCACGTCCCAACTTCAACATTGATGCATTCTTTAATGCCATGAGCTTCTTTCAGGCTGGGATCCAGAATCCGTATCATTATCCTCCGCCCAGCAAGCTCCTGAGGTTCTGGACGGCTACTCAGAAGAACTATTATGCCTCAGTCCTCTACATGGCCCAAAAGGTTTTTCCTCATAAACATATTCCTCATTTGGATATGGAGGACATTCCTTGCTTCAACAGTGCGCTGCAGGATCTGTTTCATGCCAAGATGCTTCAGTTCTGCTTCGAGTGCATCCATTGGAATGAAGAACTTGTGCTTCAATTTTATGCAACACTATATGTCTCAGGGGACCCCAAAGACATCAACACTTGGGTGCTTGAATGGATGTCTCAGCATCAGCACTACACTGCCTCCGTGCCTGAGATTGTGGAGATTCTTCAGCTCCCTCCTTCTGAAGCCTCAGTCCCCAGCACATACGGTGCTCCACTGCTTCGGGATGACCTAATGAATATGCTGATGAAGCCGCAAGCCCCTGAAGCTACACCCCGGACTAAGTTCCTCGTTTCTGAGCTTCAGTATCTGCCCAACACACTTTACCGCATATTGGCTAAGTCTTTCTGCTCCATCAAGGGATATGAATCAACTGCTGAGGAAGTTGTCGGAATCATGAAGAACATTCTGTACAGCCTCTGCATGTCGGCTCCCATTAATGTCTCAGACTTCTTCTTTAGGACGTTGGTGGATGCTACTCAGAATCCTCATATTCTGAAGCCATACGCTCCATGGATTATGAAGCTCATCTGCACCAAGACTGGCATCAAATTCAAGCCTGGTTCTTATGGGTTCCTCAGTTACAACTCTCGTTCTTCCGATCATTTTTGTAATGAGTTGTACACTGATATTTTGTGTGGTTTCTGATACTCTTAAGTTACCTCATGACATTTCTGCAAGTTTATCTATTACTCATGATATTCTTCAGCAACCACCATACTCAGTGCTATGTTTGATTTATCTATTATTCCATATGATGCACTGTTTCAAATAATCTGGGATATAGGGGGAGCTCCTCATGTTTTTCAAAAATTATATCATGTCCTCAAAAGATGCATATCCTCAGGGGGAGCATCTCTATATCTGGAAAAATTGAATTTTTTCTTCAAGTCATTCCTCAAAATTATTTATTTTATCCCCTTGAAGCTTTAACCTGATTGTCATCAAATCACCAAAAAGGGGGAGATTGTAAGTGCATCTAGTGCCCCCTTTGAGGTTTTGGAGTATTTGATGACAAAACGGTTAAGGGACTGATGTGTTTGTGAGTATACACAGGAAAACAGTCCCTGAGGATGAGGTTAACCACCGTTGTCGACCCCCCAAAATGTTGAGGAACATGTAAGAAATCGGTGTGTTTCCTGAAGACTGAAGTTGTGCGAAATCCTGAGGAATCAGGATCCTAAAGCGTTCGGCTGAAGCTGAAGCAGTACCTGATCCTGAGGACGTTCGCGCTGAAGACAAAGTTGAAGCGTAGTCTTCGCTAAGAATTTTTTATACTTCTTGAGTCGTAGGAAAACACCGCACTGTTGAGGGGTTGAGGAAAATGAGTTCTATATTTCTGAGGAAGTGCTCAATTAGAAATGCTGAAGAAAACCCAGAGAAATCTCCTGCAGTAGAAGTTCAATTCCTCGGGTGTATGAGACGATGTTCTTCAGGACACTGAGGAGTTTGTCTTCGGTTGAGGAGTCAGGAAAATGCCAGTGCAGTTCGCCTGAAGAAAGAGAGAGAGAGATTCCGACCATGCCACGTGTCACGTGGTGAGTGCTAGTACCGATCCAGCCAACGGTTCGAAGGGTGGGCATGGAAGTAATTTCATGCATGGGCATTTATGTCCTTTCACCTGGGGTTGCTCCACGACTATAAATAGCCACTCCCACCCCCATTTGTGGGTTGGCTGCTCCGAGAGAAAAACTGACACTTGTCATTTGAGAGAAACCCACCTCTGAGGATACTGAAGAACCTAAGTGAGGAAAACCACCAGCCTGAGTTGTTGAGCATTTCTGAGGAAGTCGGTTCGAGTGATCCGAAGCTTTTTTACTCTGGAAGACTGTGATCTTCCAGCCGGTGTAGAAGTCTTCAGTCTGAGGAAGTCAAGATGCAATTGTGACTTCCCTGAGTGACTGAGTCTGTGAAGGTTTCGGGAGTCTACCTTGAAGACTCACCTGAGGGATTGGACGGAGTCTGAGGACTTTAGTTCAAGGAGAATAAGGTGAAGACTATGTCTTCTGAGTTCAATCTCAGCCTCTCCAACCAGACGTAGAGTTGTCACAACAACTCGAACTGGTTCATCAAGTCTATGTCTTCAGTGCCCTGGTGCTATTTCTTCAACCTCAGCTATTATGTTTACGCACTGATGACTTATCCTGATGCCTTACTTTCTGAGTTCACTCTGCACTGATTCCTCAGTTCGTGCTTCGATCTTAACTTAGCTATACAATAGGTTGATTTCTAGTCACACCATTGCTTTTGTATTGCATTTGCGTTTCCTCGTGTTTCAACTTCCTCAATTTCGTATTGCCTCAGTCCTAAGGAAATATAAATTCCTCAAGTTTTTTGAAAATCTCGCATTCACCCCCCTCTGGTCGATATATTGCACTTTCACTATTACATGATCTAACTCATCCAATCCCTACCATCCCCTTTGCCTACAACAGGGAATTACTCACACATGGATGGAGAAGTCATGGAGGGAGGATGGAGTGGCGATGATGATGACGATGGCGATGATCTCCCCTCTCCGGAGGCCAAAACAGCCTCCAGATTAGCCCTCCCGGAGAACAGAGGGTGGCGGCGGCTCCGCGACGAGAACTGGGAAACGACTTTTGTTTCGGTGTTTCTCCGTCACGGGAATAAATAGGAGCCTCGGTAGGGTACCAGAGTAGGGGGGATTTCCCCAGCCGGCCAGAGGGCGCGGCCCCACCCCTGGCCGCGCCAGGGGGCGCCAGGGGCCCCCTTGGCTGTCCTCTGGTCCCACTTCTGGCTTCTGGCTCCTTCGGGTGCGTGGATTTTCTGGTATTTTTCTGGGAATTTTCTAAGACGTCCAAAAATCCATTTTCCTGCGCACACTAAAACCATACAGACAGCTTTGCTGAAAATAGCGTTAGTCCGTGTTAGTTTCATCCAAATCATGCAAGAATGAGGGCAAAACAATAGCGAAAGTGTTTGGAAAAGTAGATACGTTTGAGACGTATCAACTCCCCCAAGCTTAGCATATTGCTTGTCCTCAAGCAATTTAGTACAACGAACTGAACGCGACAAAGAAAACTTTGACAAAATCTTTTGCTTCAATAGATGTATATAAGCATGTACTACGAAAAGAATTTAGCAAGTATCAAAACAATGCTATGCGGACAATGCATGAAGCAATCCTTCTTCCAAGTGATCAGTCACAAACAACTAAAAGCAAATAATATGCTACTGAAAATCAAGATAGGATCACAATGCACAAAGCTTGAACATACTAGAGTGGTATTTCGCTAGCCTCCATGAGTGAAGCAAAACATAAATGCAGAAACTCCTCCGGAGTTTTAAAGGAGACTAGAACTAAGAATTTCAGAATAAGTAATACCCCAATCATGCAAAAGACAATGTTGTACTTTGGGACAATGCACATTACACTCAGAATGACAATTATGCTCTCCTAGTTGGTGCTTTGAAGAAAGAAGGTGGAGACTCTCGAACCGTGGAGTTTGATGGAAAGGTTGAAAACCCGTGGATGGAAGCAAAGACCAAACTTGTACCAGAGCTCTTGGTTTTGAAAATAGAGATAAAAGCGTTTTTGGGAGGTGCATGCTTCGTCAACGAATGCTAGTAGACAACTCAATCGCCTCTTACGCTAGACATGTTTCAAGGAACGGCTCCCAAGATGGAGACGATCACATCCCCTTAATCTCCTTTGTTTATCACTGCCAAAGTTTTCTGATTTCTCATAGACAAAGCGTGAAGGAGGGTTTGTTGGTTGTGATTATCTTTTGTGAGCTGGGCGCACTCCTGCCAGTCCCTCCTCGTATTAGGGGTTTGCAGATTAGACATGCAATCCCGGAATAAAACATGTCTAACATAAGACGGTCATGAATTACCTACTACTTCCTCATGAGCTAAAATAGAGGAACAAAACATGAGTGCTTTTGAATAATTTCGAGATGGTACAAGAAAGTCTTCGTTAGGATGGCCGGTAAATACCACATAGGAAGGTATGGTGGACTCATATGGAAAAACTGGTTTCAAGGATTTTGGATGTACAAGCAGAAATCCGCTTAGTGCGAGCGAAGGCTAGCAAAAGACTGGGAAGCGACCAACAAGAGAGCAATAACAGTCATAATCATGCAGAGCGACAAAGTAACATTGAATTGGGCATGAAAATGATATGACTATTCTGAAATTCAAAGATCATCAAGGCATAGTAGACCTTTCAGCCATAAACATGTGTAAGCATGTGCCAAGTCAATCCAAGAATTCTCCAAGGGGAAATACCACTGCAGTATGCCAAACCATGAACAATGTAATGCATGTAAATAATTTCAACAACACATTATGTACTCTAGCTATTTGGGATTAGCCACAAAGAAAGCACGAACACTGGGAAAGCATTGTAAACATAGCACTATGTCGCTACAAGCTGGTCTCTAAATCATAAGTACAAGCATATGTACAAAAGTAGAAACAAAAAGAGTTCATACCGGTTTTCCTTGTTGCATCCCTTTCGTCGATCTTCGTCATCACTGCCTTGTCGCTTGCACGATTGAACGTAGGAAAATATAATCAAGTGCAAATACCATCACGGACTCGAGATGAACTCTGCAACAAAGCAAACTAAAGAGAGAAAATAAGATAGTTTTGGATTTTTCAAAGGTTTAACGAAAGAAGAAGAGAAGAGAAATATTTTTGTTGTTTTTGCAAGATAAAAGAACAAAGAAGAACGAGCAAAAACTTTGAAAAGATCAAAGCGAATAAAATGAAAACGGATAATAAGATGGAAAGGTGAGAAGGGAATGTACTCCCCCAAGCTTAGGCTTTTGGCCTAAGTTGGTAGCAGCTACTGTCCTGAGGAGCCTCCTGCTCCGGGGTAAGGGTAAGTCCAGGAGTCGTACGAGCCCTCCGGTGCGTACACCAAAGTCCTCGGATCCTCCCATGAGGAAGGCCCTGCGCTCCAAGCGGAAGAAGATCCCTCACCATGCTCGGTGAAGGTCTCTCCCTGGAAAGTTGGGAACTTACCATGCTCCTCCTCACCGGGCACAACCCCCTCCCTGAGGTTATGCCGCTGGTAATTAGCCATGAACTCATCGAACTGAATCTCGTTGAAGGACCATCCGTTCCTGTGAGTGTTATCAAACAAAAGTGGTGCAGGTAGACGGATCTCACGAGTAATAGTAGTTTCAAACCTCAAAATATAATCAAGGTTACCAAACTGAGAAGTCATGGTAACAAACTTATGCCTCTTCATAGCCGCAACATCGAGACTCGCGTATGAAAAGGGAACATCATCAGGATGCGGGGTGCCCTCAAGAGACTCAAGGATAAGTGTGGCGTAAACGCCACCATATAAATCGCCCTTGTTACTGTTCGTAACAAGACGCCGAGCAATCAAGGAACCCACATTATACTCATTCTTACCAGAGAGGGCGTTCGCATAAATAGTGAAATCTGGTGCAGAACCATTGCTCGTGTTGTCACGAGCTAACACCCCTCTAGCAACAAAATACGCAAAATACCTGAGGTGTGGAAACAAGATGCTGGAAATCTTCGTGCACCGAATGTCGGTCTCCTCCTGGCAGCAAAGGGAGTTGAAGAGGGTCCTCAACCCGGAAGGCTGCATGGTCATCTTAGCTGTCTGTCCAACGTACGACACACCTATTATATCACAAAACTTTTCCAAAGACATGGTTATGAGATCATTATAAAGTTTGAACTCAACGGTTCCAGCATCATGGTTATAACAAAAACTGTTAACAAAACAGGAGGTAAGCTTTTTGTATTGTACCACACGACATAAAGCTAGCCGTGTTAAACCTGCATTGGCACAAAGGCCATAAAATTCCTCCTTAATTCCTGCAGCTGTAAGAAAATAATCGCACAGATACATCATTGCGCACACTGGATTTGTGTCTTCCAACAACTCAAGGGGCACATGATCTTCATTGTAGCTCACCCTAACTGCTGAGGGTGAAGCTGCAGCTCTAGTGACTCGATCGGAGCGCTCGGGCTTCTTCTTCCCAAGCCACCCCTTTGCTTTTCCAAAGAAACTAATTTCTGAAATTTTTAACAGTCCACAAAAACAAGGATTTAAACAAAATGAGTTGAAGAAAACTACTCTACTCACTTACCTAAGGCATAAACTTGCATCAAAACTTGGAAAATAAATTTCTACACAAGCATGCAAGCTCATATGAACAACACCAAGAGCTACTAAATACTCACAAATGAAGCCACCAATCAAAAATCTAATTGGAGGGGTGAAGGAGTTGCATACTAGGGAGTATTTTCTCAAAAACTCAGCTCGAATGGTGGGCTGTAGAGATAGATCGAAAATCGCCTCCAAGAACAGCAAGAACGCAAGAACTGGAGCAGAACTCGTGTTTTTGGAGAGAGAGGAAGGAGGAGGAAGAAGACATACCTGGAGGTGGGGCCTGTGGGCCCCAGGCGCCCTGTGGGCGCGGCCAGGGGACAGGCCGCTCCAGCTGGCCGCCTGGGCCACTGGTGACCCCCCCGGTCAGCCCCAGGTGCCTCTGGATCACTCCCGGCATGGAAATTTTTAATATAATTTTTCTGGAATTTTTCTGACAACTTCACTGTTGAATTTTTTTCGAAGTTCAAAAAGCTGCGAAACTTTCTGAAAACTTGAAGCAGTGATTAGAGTTGTGAAGTTTCAAAAACATATAAACTTGGTACAACAAGGAGAATAAAAGCTAAGGCAAATGAAAACATAACAAGCTCCACTTTTTACCTATATAAAACATGCTTACTAGCAAGGTTGATCAAGTCTTACCAACAAACCGGCGATATATAGAGCAAAAAACCGCACCTCTCATGAAGTGATCATTGCACCTTTACTTTAATGGACATTGTCCCCACCATGATGGTTTTGTATTTGTGGTGCACATGTAGAGGACAATCCCATTCTCCAATCTTCACGGTCTCGATGTTCTCTATTGAGTTAAGGCCATGCCTCTTGTCAATCTTCTTCGGAAAATACACTGTGTGCTCTTTATCATTCACATTGAAAGTAACCTTTCCTTTATTGCAATCAATAATAGCACCTGCGGTGTTAAGAAAAGGTCTACCAAGAATAATAGACATGCTCCCATCCTCGGGCATGTCAAGCACAACAAAATCAGTAAGGATTAAACAATTAGCAACTTCAACAGGAACATCCTCACAAATACCTATGGGAACAACTGTTGACTTGTCATCCATCTGAAGAGAGATATCTGTAGGGATTAGTTTTTCTAAACATAATCTCTTGTAAAGAGAAAAGGGCATAAAACTCACTCCTGCTCCAAGATCACATAAAGCAGTCTTGACATAATTATTCTTTATGGAGCAAGGAATGGTGGGTATACCTGGATCACCAAGCTTCTCAGGAATCTTGCCACTAAAAGAGTAGTTAGAAGCATAGTAGATATTGCTTCATTAGGAACTTTTCTTTTGTTAGTAACAATATCTTTCATATATTTCGAATAAGGAGGTAACTTAATAGCATCAGTCAAAGGAATTTGAGAAAAAGAGGTTTCATCCACTCACAAAACTTATTGTAATGCTCTTCTTTAGTTTTGAGAGACTTACCTGGAAAGGGCATGGGTTTCTGTACCCATGGTTCTCGTTCCTTCCCATGTCTTCTTGCGATAAAATCTTCTCTAGTGTATTTCTTGCGTTTGTCGGGTGCTTCTTCTTCTCTAACCTCGGGTGGATCATTCTTTTCACCATCCTTTTCAGGCTCAGCACCGTCTTCAGTCTCAGCTTAAAAAGTAGATATACTATTTGGATAATTGGAATTGTCAGCTTCTTTGTGCTTCTTCTTCTTCGGAGAGCTAAAAATTTCTTCTTCCTGTATTTGAGAATCTTGCTCGATCCTCTTAGGATGCCCCTCTGGATAGAGAGGATCTTGAGTGCTAGTTCCTCCTCGGGTTTTAACCCCGAAGGCCTGTATATCCTGTTTGGCATTATTAGCAAGAAAATCTTGTTGCACATTAGAAATTTGATCAAGCTGAGTTTTAACCACATAAAAATGCTTCACAAGACATTTAACATCATTAACTGTTCTACCTAGAACATCAAGCAAACTTTTGATAGCAAGGGAATTATCATCCAACTGACTTTGTATCCTTTCATTAAATTGATTTTGCTTCATAATGAAATTATCAAGATCATCTAAACATTGATCAGGAGGCTTACCATGAGGAATGTCACTTGCATTGAAATCTAAAAGAGAATGTACCTCTACCATAGGAGGGTGAGTGGTAGGCTCACACAACTTCTCAATAGGGGGTAGATTCTTCACGTCTTTAGTTTTAATACCCTTCTCTTTGATAGACTTCTTTGCTTCTTGCATGTCTTCGGGGCTTAGGACAAGCATGCCCCTTTTCTTTGGTGGTGGAGGTGGTTCAGGGACGGACCAATCTTCGTGGTTCTTGGCAATCTTGCCCATTAATTATTCTGCATCGTCCGGTGTTCTTTTCCTGAAAACACAACCAACACAACTATCCAAATAGGATCTAGATTCATCAATTAGACCAGCATAAAATATATCAATTAATTCATTCTTAGGGACTCCATGTCCCGGTCTAGCCTGGATCAGACTGCAATACCTCCCCCAAGCTTTAGGGAGGTTCTCAACCTGCAACTGTGTAGAGTTATAAATTCTTCGTAAAGCAGCATGTTGCATATGAGCAGGAAAATACTTATCAACAAAAGAGTGAGCTAAGTCTTGAGGACTCCTAATGGAACCATATGGTAGTGCATCATACCACGCTTTAGCACCTTCCTTTAAAGAGAAAGGAAGAAGCTTAGTAACATAGAAGTTTTGTATCTTTTCATCTGTAGTAAACAAGCCACCTAACTCAGTGAGTTTGGTCAGGTGTGCAATAGCATCATCATTTTCTCTGCCATAAAAGGGGTCAGATTCAACCATAGATATAAGTGAAAGATCAACAGAGAAATTATAATCAGGATCAGTGATGCATATAGGAGACGTAGAAAAAGTAGGATCAGGAACAGTCTTGTTCTTCAGGGAGTGTTTTTCGAGAAGCTTCTTAATAGCATCAGGGTCAGAGTCGACAAACTCTGTTAGCTCCCTGCATAAATCATCATCAAGTATAATATAATCATCATCAAGGAGTCTCTCCTTGAGTTTACTCAAATCGGGATAAGTGTAAGTTCCATCAAAAGGATAGCAAGTGTTAGGAATTCCAATTCCAGTTTTTTTGCAGCAGCGATCTATTTCTCAAGAGCGTGACTAAGTGAACCAATATCATCAAGAGTAGTAGAAGCATCATCAAAAGTATCGGACATAGTAAAAGATTCAGTAGAGGCATCATGTGGTGGAGGTGAAGCAAACTTACTCATAACTGAAGGTGAATCAAGTGTAGCACTAGTGTTCAGAACAATACCTTTTCTTGTACGGGATGGTAAGATCGGGACCTTGGGGTCTTCTTTCTTACCCATAGCGGATAAATTGCAGCAGGTAAAATACTTCAAGTAGACTTGTGAATAAAGCTAAGCTCCACGACAACGGCGCCAGAAAACAGGCTTGATAACCCACAACTGCATGGGATCGAGATAGTCTTCGCGGGTAAGAATAACCCAATTTATAGATTCGACTCAAGGGGAGCCAAAGAATATCCACAAGCTTTAACAGTGGAGTTGTCAATTCCACCGCACCTGAGATACACTTACTTGCAACAAGATATTAATAGTAACTGCGATCTGGTTGTGATGATAGCAACGGTAATAGTGGTGGTAAAACGGTAATAGTAAAACAACGAAAGTAAACAACTAGTAACCAGCAGAACTAAAAACACTGTAGGCTAGGGAGATGGATGGTTGGGCGCTGCATGGATAAGATACATCATGTATTTAACTTGGGGCAAGGCACACATAAAAGCAATGATCATCTAGGCATAAATCAAACATCAGGCATGTACCCCAAAGGTAGTTGTATGTGCTTGCAATAAGAACTTGCACAACATCTTTTGTCCTACCATCCCGCTACGAATGGGGCCAAAAGGAACTTGTGGAGATTAAGGTGCTCCTGTCAAAGAGCAACGAAACAAAGCATTAACAATCAATGGATACATGGAATCCTCAAATTATAGTCCATTCCCTTTGGTGTCCCAAGCTGTCACCTTTGGGATCGCCGGTTCCGGACTATAACAGGTGCATACAACTCATAGATAGGATCAAGAACACAAATATATTCATGAAAACACAAAGGGTTCAGATCTGAAATCATGGCACTCGGGCCAAAATTGACAAGCATTAAGAGCAACAAGTTGAAGAAAACATGATAAACACCAATCTAGATGATAGTCAACATGCCCTCAACAATCTGATAAACTATTACATGATCTAACTCATCCAATCCCTACCATCCCTTTTGCCTACAGCAGGGAATTACTCACACATGGATGGAGAAGTCATGGAGGGAGGATGGAGTGGCGATGATGATGATGATGGCGATGACCTCCCCTCCCCGGAGGCCAAAACAGCCTCCAGATTAGCCCTCCCGGAGAAGAACAGAGGGTGGCGGCGGCTCCGCGACAAGAATTGGGAAAACGACTTCTGTTTCGGGGTTTCTCCCTCACGGGAATAAATAGGAGCCTCGGTAGGGCACCAGAGGAGGGGGGAGGCCCCCAGGCGGCCAGAGGGCGCGACCCCACCCCTGGCCGCGCCAGGGGGACGCCTGGGGCCCCCTTGGACGCCCTCTGGTCCCACTTCTGGATTCTGGCTCCTTCGGGTGCGTGGATTTTCTGGTATTTTTCTGGGAATTTTCTGAGACGTCCAAAAATCCATTTTCCTGCGCACAATAAAACCATACATGCAGCTCTGCTGAAAACAACGTTAGTCCGGGTTAGGTTTATCCAAATCATGCAATAATGAGGGCAAAACAATAGCAAAAGTGTTTGGAAATGTAGATACGTTTGAGACGTATCACTTGTAAAGTGTGAAGATCTTCTATACCCTCTTGTAAATTAGAGTGTTGCCCTTAAGTGAGGAAAAGATCCCAAAGTGGACAAAATAAAAATCCCAAAGAGGACAAATGAGAGTTAAATAGAAAGAGCCATTGAGGCCACCAAAAAATACAAAAAATAGAAAAAAGAGAAAAGAAAATAAAAAGAGAGAAAGGGGCAACACTACTATCCTTTTGAAAGATTCACACTAGTACTCTCTCTTATCCTTGTACTCCATAGAGATGATCATGCATATAACTATGTGGGGACCTTCACACTATAGAACATGGCTTGCATATTCCAAGGATGAGCCTCCTCAAAAGAGCTCTAGGTCTTCATGAGAGAGCAAGTTAGATGCACCCCACTAGTTCCATTGGAGAGCTTTTCTTAGCTCATATGTGCATCCGTTGCATGGCAATCCCTACTCCTCACATCATATCTATCATTTGGCCTTCTCGCCTATAATTGTCCTCATTGATGTGAGCCTTTCTCACCATTTTTGTCTTCCTCCTCCACCATATTTCTCTCTTTGCAATCCTAAGTGTCAACTCTCGTGCTTACGCTCATCCATTGCATGAGTGCTCAAAATATTGAAAGGGAGTGGATCAATTGACTTGTACCTGGCTAGTGGTCTGGGGTCCAGTCCGGACGGTCCGAATAATTACGCGGCCGAACCACTTCGGGTTCGTAATTCTTTGGATGGTCCGGGGTCCATTCCGGACCCGGACGGTCCGACATGGCTCCCGAACGGTCCGGATAATTATGCAGCAGAAACCCTTCGGGTGTGGAATTCTTCGGACGATCCGGGGCTGTGGTCCGGACGGTCCGAGCTGTGGTCCGGACGATCCGACATACTGATACGTCCCAAACGTATCTATAATTTCTGCTTGCTCCATGCATGATTTGTGTGACTTTGCCATGTTTTGCCTGAACTTTCATACACTTTTGATCATATTTGGACTAACCTATTAACTCAGTGCACCCAGTTGCCAGTTCCTGTTTTCTGTTGTTTTTATATTTCAGGGTTTCCGGCCATTAAAAGTGCCAAATAAATTCCGGAAAAATTATATAAAAAATCAGCGTCCCGGAAACTTCCGGAATAACCAATACATGGCAGGAGGGCCACCACCAGGGGCCCAGGAGGGTGCCCGGCGCGGGCCCCCCTAGGCCGCGCCATAGACCCTTTTGGAGCCGTGGTGGCCCCCCTGCCCCCTCCTTTGGCCTATATTTAGCCCCTGCAGAGGAAATCTTTAATATCGAAGTACTTTTTCCAGAAGCAATTCCGATCTCCGCCGCCATCGCCGACAAGCTTCGGGGGAACAGAATTTCTGTGCCGGCACCCTGCCGGGACGGGGAAGTGCCCCCGGATTCATCTCCATCGACATTGCTTCCTCCCTCCATGATGCGGGAGTAGTCCCTCCTCGGGGCTGAGGTTTCTACCAGTAGCTATGTGTTCTTCTCTCTCTCCCATGATGTGATCTTTGTTGTGATCATAGGCTATGATTAATCTAGGGTGATCCCATGATGTTTCCCCTTTCTCTATGTATTGGATTGATGCACTCACTTGATCTTATCTAGTATAATCCCCGAGACCATGGTGACAGCGGTCTATTGGACATGGATTAGAAGAATATTTTCATGAGTGATTTCCTTTTTGTGTGTTGATTGAAGATTGAGAGTCTCTTGGTGCTTGTCTTTGACTATCCTTGAGATATGTTGTGGTGATTGTGGTACTCTCTTTGGATGGCCGTGGTGACATTGGGAAATCCATAGATTGAGAACTACGAACTCTGAGGTGTGCTTTTGTAGCCCTACATAATTATCGTCCTCTCTTGACCACAAAGGAATGACCTCCGAGTGCGTCTCCATTGCATGTTTTATGGGAAATATCATGTGATTAGACTATGTTAATGTTGTTGAGGGTTGCCACTAGTGAAAGTATGAAGCCTAGGCCTTGTTTCCACCATTGCAATACCGTTTGTGCTCACGTTTACCACTTGTTTCCTTGCTGCACTTTTCATTACAGATTTATATTACTTTGTTTTGCCACACCTATTGCCCATACTTTACCATATCTTCGCCGAACTAGTGCACCTATACAACTCCTAGTTGTCTTAGGTGTGTTGGGGACACAAGAGACTTCTTGTATCTTAATTGCAGGGTTGCTTGAGAGAGACCATCTTCAACCTCTACTTCCCTGAGTTCGATAAACCTTATGTCATCCACTTGAGGGAAATTGCTGCTGTCCTACAAACCTCTGCGCTTGGAGGCCCAACATAGTCTACAAGAATAGAAGCATGCGTAGACATCAAACTATTTCTGGCGCCGTTGCTGGGGAGGTAAGCGTTGAAAGTATATCTTTAGATCTTACAATTAAATATTTTAATTTCTTGTTTTTACTTTTGACTAGTTATGCTTATGGAAAACTGCACTCTTAGTTCGCTGTTTGGGGAAGGCCGCTTTACCACACCCGTGGTAGAGAAGTCTCCTCCACCTACTGAATGTATCCCGTTCAAAATACCACTTAGGATAGTTGAAATAATTATTAATGATTGTTATGATGGGACAGTCAGTCCTAGTATTCATTTGTTGGAACTTACAGAACTTTGTGAGTTATTTAAGATTTCAGGTTTGACAAGAGGTGAAGTCATGAAGAAATTGTTTGCCTTGTCACTGAAAGGAAAAGCATTGGAATGGTACAAGCTACTAGATGATTGTCACCTACGGGATTGGGAAGAGATCCAGTCTCTCTTTTACTCCAAGTTTTATCCTCTTCATGAAGTTCATGAGAATAGGAATTATATTTATAATTTCTATCCTCACGACGGAGAGAGCATAGCTCAAGCTTGGGGGAGACTGGAAACTTTAATGCTTAAATGTCCTAACCATGAGCTCCCGAAAGATATAATTATTACTAATTTTTATGCAAGGCTCTCTCGACAGGATAGAGACTTGCTCGATGCTTCCTCTATGGGCTCTTTCACAAACGGAAAGATTGATACTAAATGGGAAATCCTTGAAATAATTCAACGCAATAATGAAGATTTGGAGATCAACAAAGGTAAAGAGTCAGGTATAAAATATGATTATGATTGCATTAAGTCCTTTGTTGAAACTGCAAGTTTTAATAAGTTTAGTGCTAAGTTTGGGCTTGATTCTCAACTCCTTGTTGATTACCTCAAATCTTTTGCTTCAAATCTTAATATGCCCAAGGAGAATTGGATCAAGCATCATGAACCTTTTAAAGAGATTTGCAAAGAGAATGAAATTGTTCATGATGATTGCAACATGCATGATCCAATACCTGAAAATGAAGTTTTATATAAGCATGTTAATTTTTGTGGAGTGGATAGACCTTGTGAAAGCCCTATGATTGAAGAAGAGAAGTATTGTAAGCAACATAAGCATGAAAGAACTATCACTTGGGTCAAAGATTTAAAAGAAATTGCTAGAGAATTGTGTGACCTTTATCCTTTTACTTGTGAACTTTGATGTATAGAGGGTCACTTTAATTTTCAATGCATGAACTTTCAAAGCATACCTGTTAATCAGTTGTGTGATAACATGATCACTTCTGATCTTTATGATGAACTTATGTTATTTTTTATGTGTGAAGAGTTATCAGAAAAGACTTCTTTGCTAGATGTTAATGCCTTAGGAATTAGCAACACTTTGCAAAATTGCCATCTCTATTGTGTTGTTAATTGCCATGAAAATGATTACATAAGTAAGATTAGAAAGGAGGGAACTTTACCAAAGTATAAAAATGTCTCTTATATCTCTACTAATAAAAAGGAGAGTTTCTCCCAAGTTTCCCCTATTGTTTCTAATAATAAACGAGGATATGTGGAGAAACATCATCTCCAACCACTTCCTCCTAAGGTGAATAAGAATAAAAAGAAGAGGAGGAGGAAAAGGAGCAAGAAGGAAGAAGAATGGGTATCAACCTGGCCTGAGCATATCCCTCGCATCAATTTTTATCCTAACGTACAGAAATTTTTGGAGGACGGTGAGCTTGATTGCATTCATTATTATCCTGATGTTAAGTCCGTATGCACTATTGAAGATGATTTTTATTATGATATGCATGTTAATTTTTGTGATTGGGAAAACGATGATAATGCTATTTATGATCTTGAAAATATTTTTGGTACCAACTCTGAGAGTGATGATATGGAAAGCTCTAAGCTTGGGGATGATAGGATTGCAAGTCCTTTACGCATTAGTGATGTGGTAATTGATAATTCTTTTGCTAGTAAGAATAAAGACAACATGTTTACTAATATAGTTGCTAGCAATGATAATGCTCTTCTCCACTATGATGACGTTATAACTCCTATCTATAGTGATTATAAAGGTACCTATGACATAAGGAGAAATTATCCTTATGAAACTTGTCATAATCATGGAGGGGATTACTCCCTTGTTGAACACCATCTTCCTAATACACAATTAATCTATAGTGTTCAAGTTGTTTATGATAGTCCTACTCCCACTATTACCAATGAGAAAGATTATGTTTATGTGGAGAGTAAGAGTACCCTTTTGCATGTGGATCATGGTAACAATGCTTTATGTGATTCTTATATTGTTGAGTTTATTCATGATCCTACTGAAAATCATTATGAGAGGGGAACATATTCTTATAAATATTTCAGTAATATCAAGTTCCCTCTCTTTATGTTGAAGATTTTGAAGTTGCACTTATTTTGCCTTCCTATGCTAATATCTTTATTTTGAAATGATTGACTCATCCCAAATGTGTTGCCTTAAAAAACCGCATGTAAGGAAATCTCATTGCAAACGAAGGCACAATAGAAAATGTCTGGGTTGCAAGTACATTTCGCACGGTCCGTAAAAATGAATTGTTTGAAATAAGTATAGTATTCCAAACGGTTTTGATAATAAATACGTTTGCAATGTATAGAAGATCTGACATGTTGGTTTTCTTACAATTGTGTGCTATATAGAAGATAACGCACACAAAATACTAGGAGGAGTCGTCACTGATGTATGTTGTATAGGGCACGGTCGATTAGATGCAATTGTTTGTGATACATACCGCCGTCCAAACGTACAATTCTTCCTGTCCGTGTTTGATGATAAGTAGATCACCCACGTTCTGTTTTAGTTCTATTGTTTTGAGCATCGCAGACGGTTACTTTCGAGGATGAGGTAATGTTGCAGACGGGTCATTGTAATATCGCAGATGGTAAAATAGTTGAGCTATATGCAATTGAAAAGCAGAGGCACAATTAAAAAACATAATTCTATTAGCACCACTGGTAGTGAATTTGCTGGAACATGTTTTACAACGAATTAATATTCACATCAAGCAGATTATTCATCAAGAAAATGAAATAGTGCATTCTAAGTATCTCAGTGTCACAGAATGAAGTCAGAGACCTGTCATCACATGGAAAACAAATGCATCCTATTGTGAAGTGAATGAAGAAGAAATCATGCTTATTGAACATCCATAGGTCTTCTAAAATCTGTTCCCGTGCATTCTATGTAGTGGTCTTCCAACCATTTGCAGATCATTGACCTGACGCCCAACAACTGCTTTTCGGATAACGGTTCAGCTGTGAAGTTTTCAAAAACCTGTATGATATAAAAATCAGAATATGCTGTACATGTAAATGAAAGTGATTGAGACACTAGACTTACTTCTGGTAGTTTGCGGGAAGAATATATTGCAGGAGAACTGGCTAAGTAACTCATAAAATGGCAAGCATAGAATCCACACAAGTTGGTCCCTGGTTCGTGCTGAGGACACTGTAAATTCGTGTACATAGTAAGAAATAGTGTACATATGTATATATAGGAACAAATAAGCCATACGACATAATCTGTTTTAGTTTCTTTGGAGTACATATAGAACTATAAATGTACTTATATAGAAACTTTAACGCTTGGACATACATTCTGAAAATTACATATTTTAGTATCGTACCGGATAAATGGCGTCATGTTGCAGAGGTTTTGATCTATCGCAAAGGTTCCCTCCAATACAGATGTTTTCATGAAGTACACTACAAAAGAAGATGAATTTTCCCACATTCAATTCTGTGATGAAGTTGAATTTTTCCATACTCATTTCTGGAAGTAAATATTAGCATAAGTTTCACCATAGAAGAATTCAATACCTATCCAGGATATTCTGAACAAGTGGCAGATCCATTGGGTTTTCTTTTGTTGATAGAGAATCAATGTAGTAGACGGTGTTGAGCTTTAGAACGATGACAATAAATATCCAATGTTTCCTACAGGTTAGCAAAACACATAAACAAATGAAACATGTTGGGTACTGAAAGTCAATCAATGTAGGTAAATGCAAGGTTCAAAATAGCGTGGCCCTTCTCCAGAAGCTACAGAAGATATAGCGGGATATAGCGAAGTTACATTTAAAATAGCTTGATGAAAAAAATGGTGAGAACTAACCCAAATATTAAAAATTTCAGGCATTGTAGCATAAAAAATCTGTCCAAAAGCAATGCATGCATAACCAGGTAACCATATTCAACTGTCAAGGCTAAATCGATGGCATAAATACCGATATGAGGCTTAAATCCACGTAGAACAAAGTAATAAATTCTAAAAGACGTTTTAAGATTTTAATCAGAATCATTGGCATCATCTTCAGATGAACTTGATGAACCACCAGATTGCTTTTGGTTAAATGTATATGTGGTCTTATAATTTACTTACTTTTCAAAATATGGAAGTAGGTGAAATTCTGGCGTCTGGTCGGAATAAAGCTTTCGGGCGAGACTTTCGATGGCCGCCACCTTGTTACAGGATATTTCATACTCATTAACCATACCAGGGTCTCTGAAATCCACGCGTTGCATCTTTTGTTCTCTAGGCGAGGACGCCAAAGCCTCAAGGAAATTATACAGTTAGATATAATTAGTTCATGGGCTTATATGAGAGGTTTATTGAGTTTCTGAAGTACTTACAAGTCGACGAATCAAATTAAACCCAATTCAAGCATATCGAAGTTGAAGAGGTCATAAAACTCTTCGAATATTATTTGGAAGTCACCGTGCTTTGTACCTAAACCGAATTGTGTGCCATGGTATATAGTGATACTAACTTCATCGATTTTTCGCATTTCACCGACTAAATATTCATGCACCTTTTTGCAGTAAGCATCTGCCTTACTCAGGTGTTTGGTAGTCAGATATGGCAGGCCACGTGCACACTTACATGCTTGGCTTGTATCTACAGGACACAACTTGTCTAGATTTCCATTGAAGCCTGATTCCAGTTTTGCAATAATATCCTCGCTGTTCTTATCCCGTTCAATATTGTTTGCAACTGTGATTCATCTGTATCATCGGATTCATCAGCACCTGTATCATTGAGTCGGGCTGATCGTCTGGGTGCCTTCTTCCTAGGGATTGATGTGGCTGTAGTCTGACCTTTGCATGTTTCCTTCTCTTTCTCACTTCAGTGTTATGAGCAGTAGGTTCCAGGATGCTTGCATGATCTACTGACATTGCAACTGGAAGTACAGGTGCATCGGACTTGTTATTAGCTGGTGATGTAGTCGCTTCACAATGTGGCCCTTGTTGTATGAGTGAATCAGACTTTTGCGCTGTTGCTGCAAGTGCACTGGACTTCGGAGCTGGTTGTACAAAATTGTCAGACTTTTGATCTGTTGATTCAAGGTCCCGAACTGTCGAGCTTGTGTTGAAATATTGTTAGACTGGTGAGATGGCGGCAACACTCTGTCGAGCCGAGGAGCGAGCGGATCAGACATGTCATCCTCAGGTATCGCCCGATCGGTCTGCTGAGCCACCACTTCAGCGGGCACTGTCTTCTTATCAGGTGTTGCCGGTGTGTGGGACACTGTGGCTTGAACGGGCGGCATCAGAACAGGTGGTTTCATCGTTGCAGGAGGACATGGCACAGTATGATAAATAGTTGGTTGTTCCTTGGATTTTGTAAGAACATTAGATCACAGGGGATGCCCAGAGCTTGATGAATGGGCCTATTGGCTGGAATTGATAGGGAAATCCATAGAAGGACGAGTAATCTGATGTGGCGTGGGTAACAGGTCTGCTTGATGGAAGGCGCCAATGGTGGATGGCGCTAGGGTTGGAGGGATCTTATCGAGGACAATTATTTCATTCCTCGGCCACTGGATCTGATACAACAATGACTCGCCCAGGGTTTGCTATTCATCACGGGGAAGGGGAAAATTCTTGAATGCTTCAAACACCTTGGTCCCATACATTTCACGTGACCCCGATCCAAGTGGCACATCGTTTAGGAGGAGACCCCCGTCACTGAGGGGGGGGGGATAATCTGGGCGAGTGCACATCGCAACGAACGTTATACAGTCTAAGCTCGCAAGTCAGCTTTTGTGTCATGCCTTATCGATCAGATATAGCAACATCACAGTCCATGAGTGTGGGGTCAGCTGATGCACAACTACTCTTATGCGGTGCTGTTGTTATAAGATCAGAATCCGACATGTTGACCTCCTGCGATAGGAGCAATTGAGCATGTACTGATAATCCTTTCATAAGATCCATCTTCACCAAGGTAGCAATTTGTTGATTCTTCAATGCTTTCTTCTCTTTCCTTATCTACTTTTTCTCGTCTATGGTGAGTCGGAAACCCCTCTTATGAGGTACATCCACCCCTATACCCCTTGCATGACTAGGGGCCTCAGTGGTCTCCAAAGCATCATGGAAAACGTCCCTAGGGCCTCTGTTCCGGATGAACCTTCCAGGTTCTGATGACAATTTTACCATCTTATCGTATAGTGCTTTGTCCTCAGCTTTTTCAAAGTAATATTATCCTTGCTCATTCCTTGAGGCACATGCCCGAATGAAGTATCTAGCATGAGTACCCTTAATTTCGTTGAAGGGGGGGGGGCAAACCAGCAGCGACTGCTTCCTGGTCCTCCTTGTCCCATGTTAGTTTCTTGCCACAGTATCCACACACCCATACGGTGGGGGTGTGTGTTCCTCATCTGAAGCTTCGATTGCATGGCACTTCTTAAAGCAAACTCCTTAGACGACCTTACCCTTTTGAACTCCTCCCAATCTGGCTTCGTAATCATGGTGTCTGCAGAGAAGGGATCCTTGCCTTCACACATGTATTCCTTGTACAATACGTGCTTCCAATTTCTCCAAGCATCCTTGGACTTACCTAGCGCACAACTTTCCAGTCGCCGTATGAACTCATATGGCGCGGTGAAGTGCGACATGATCTCTGTGATTATCCTGTCCCGATGTGCTGGGTCAACCTTGCGAAAATCTGGCACAGTGATGTTGATCCTTGCCCTGCCAACGTATCCACACACACTCCTGAACTTTGTTTGTGCTTTATCTGGAGAGTTTGGAGCCCAAGTATAATCATCAATACTTTGTATTTCATATACACCTTTGGGCTCAGGGGTAGCCCGTTTGGGAGCGTTCTTCCGTGTTTGGGACCTGATAGTGGTGATTGCCGGTGGCGTATGCAGCTCCGGCTGAGTTGATTGTGTGGTGTTCGTTGGATTAGGCGAAGGATGTTGGAGAATGGGGCAGAAAACAATAATTTTTCATGACCTACGCATCCCGAACCCAAGACCTATGCTATGGCGATGCAAGTAACAGAGGGAATTGGTCACATACCAGTATGTAGTCCGTTAAGCGGGAAACGTTCCCGCGTGAACGTGGTTGATGTAGTCGTACCGGCAATCCCCGATGCCGCGCAGATCCACGATGACTCCTGAGGCCACCCGGTCCTTGAAGACCGATGACGGGATTACGTACCCGTCGGAACGTTGTCGGTGAAGACGTCGCGACACGGCGTCAACGATGAAGGAGCACCACAAGTGTAGCACCTCGCGGGATTACACGCATACGGTGTACCCGATGTTCCCTCCGGGCTCCGAACCAGAAGAGCAACGGAAAGAAGATGGATTCGGATCCCGATTCCAGCAGCACGACGGCATGCGTATGGTGGAGAAACCCCAACCAAGTGTAGACTCCAAACAAGGGGAGTCCACTCGAGGAGGGAGAAAGAGAGAGAAGAGAGATCTGAGAAACTTGTCTCAAATCAAATTGTGTGAAGAAATAAGGCACCCCACCCCTCCTTATATAGGCCAAGGAGGGGTGCCACCCTCCCTCCCCTTCCCATGTGGGAATAAACCATAGGGAGAGGGGGTTTGGTGCGGCTAGGGGAGGTGGGCTCCCTCCCTTGGCGCCTTGGCCCAAGGGGGAGCTCCCTCCTTCCCCTAATGGGCCTCTTTAGGCCCATATGCCTTTTAATTCATTTTTAATTATATTTAATCATATTTTAATATTTAATTCTCTTAATTAAATAATAAAACATATTTAAACATTATTAAACATTATTTTGAACCTTTCAAAATATCCAGAACAACTTCCGGCACCTCCCGGAACAATTCCGGTGTTCTCTCTTATTTCATCGATGATCCCGAATCAATCCTTATTGCGTCAAATACCCTTAAGCGTGACACCCTACGGTTCGGGAAACAGCAGATATGATCAGACACTCTCTGACCAATGACCATCATGTGGGATCTGGTTACAATCCTTGATGAGCCTCTGCGCTTCCATCGAATTAACTTCATCGTTTGAACCGTTAACGTTGAGTCCTGATCCCTTTGTCATACGGTACTTTGTTTGTCCGAGGTTTGATTATCGGTATCCAATATACCTAGTTCATTCTCGTTACCGACAAACATGTTTACTCGTTCCCGTGATATTACAACCCCGTGACCTAGTCACATGATTGCACAATCTTTATGATGTAATATCACCCAGTGGGCCCAGAGTACCTATCCGTCACTCGGATGGACAAATCCCGTTTTGATCTATTTGCATACTCATCAACATATGCATTTAGGAATACCCAAGATACACCTTTATGGTTACCATGTTTCAGTGTAACGGTTAATGCACTCAAAGCATCCTGGTAGATAGCAGTTAGGTATGATCATCACGGTCTTAAGGATCGGGTTACTACGTTTATAGTTATCGCAATCTTGAACTTTGTGACTGGATCACATTGCAACACTTCTGGTGTGTGTGTGTCCATCATGTCATTCTCCCAATGACATGACCCCATTGTCAATAGACTGTTCACATCTCATGATCAGGAAACCTTGATCATCAATTGCCCAATGGACTAATTCTCCCCGGTGTCCGTTAGATCCTGGTGCATTGGACGGTGCGGGGGTGCGATCCGTGGTGCTGCCTTTTGGACAATCAGAACGCACGGTCGAACGGCCTGTGTTTGAGGTTATACACATAGTTTTTCATTACGATGTTGTGCGTTGCAATATGAGATGGAACAACAAGTACTTTCCATGGGTAAGGCCTCCTCGCTGGCCGTTGGATCCTCGTGCATTGGACGGTGCGGGCGTGCGATCCGTGGTGCTGCCTTTTGGCCAATCAGAACGCACGGTCGAACGGCCCGTGTTTGAGGTTATACACACAGTTTTTCATTACAACCGTGGGCGTTGCAATGTGAGCTGGAAGCCTGGAACAACAAGTACTTTCCACGGGTAAGGCCTCCTCGATGGCCATTGGATCCTGGTGCATTGGACGGTGCGGGCGTGCGATCTGTGGTGCTGCCTTTTGGCCAATCAGAACGCATGGTCGAACGACCCATGTTTGAGGTTTTCCAAACGATTATATATTTATAACCGTGTGAGCTGAAAACCTAACCAGACAAATCCTAAAATGCCCCATAGCTGGACTAATCGTCATTACTAAGTCATTCAACGAAAATGATCAGACACATCCATGATGTTTAGGCTGGTCACAATGGGCAGTAACTTAAACTAATAACATATACACATATTACGAGTTTATGTTACCACGTTCACATTGGTAACATGTATGAGGTGTCATGCAACACCTTATTTATTAGGCTGGTCACAGTGGGAGTAACTTCAGCAGTAACATAGATGCCACCTAAGCAAAAAAAGATGATGTGGCATCTAATTAATGAGGAGAGAGGGAGATAGAGTAACTTAGCTAGTTACCATCACATCACTTTTCCAAAGATAGAATGAGTCTATAAGCCAATAAATAAGGTCATCTATGTTACTACCTTGAAGTTATTTTGCATTGTGAAAGTAGTAACATAGACTAGTAACATGAGCATGTTACTACTCTAAGTTACTCCCCATTGTGACCAGCCTTAGGTTATAGACTCATCTTGCTTTGGCATGTCTGTTGTCACATTAACTACTAGCTAAGTTACCACAAACACTTCTCTACTCATTAACTACATGCCACATAAGAATTTTTTCCTTGAAATGTGTGATGTTACCACCTACTCCCTCCGTCCTTTGAAGAGTGTACTTCCATTTTTGTTGGAAAGTCAACTTTTTACAACTTTGACCATGATTATATAAAAATACACGCCTCTATGGCCAAACACTTCTTTACTCATTAACTACATGCTCATTGTAAGTTACTCCCATTGTGTCCAGCCTTATGCTACCCAATCATATATAGTGGGGTGTATCATATGATACTATTATATGATAATACGTTCATAATCATAATGCATAATATTATAAACTAGCATCATAGATGATCTCATTTATCGACATGCATGACACATAGTAGCATGGCATTTATCATGATACGGTATCTACCTATGTTACTCCAACACTCTCCCTCTCATTTTTAATTATTTGCCACATAAGCATTTTTCTAGTCCCAAGTATATGTTCCTAGCTATTATACCCCCACTATGGCCAATCTTAGTATACATTTGAGCCATTCCTCGTAGTCCACTACATTTAATTCACTAATTGCATACAGAGACATTCATATTAGTTATACCCAGTAACCCCTTAGACTTTGTGTTTACTAAGGCAGAATGTCACAACCCCAAGTTAGGTATGTGCTAGGATCAAGAGCTACTTTGCATTCATGCTAAAAAATTCAAATGAAATTCAAATGGGGAAGGCATAAGACCTAATTGAATTTAATTCAAATGGACAGAAATAAAGTTGCTCCAATAATTCTTGTTTGACTTTTGAAAACTCACATAAATGAGTGTGATCACATATAAAGTGATGTGGTAGCATTCCCATGCTCATAGATTTTGCAAAAAAATCAAAAAGGAGCTTGGAATTAAATTAAACCCCTATTTGAATTAAAGTTCAAATAATTTGAATTTTAAAAATTCCCAAACTTTATAAGTGGCTAGCTATATGCATTTCAAGTCCACATAATTTTTTTGGACATTTAATAAAATGCCTAGCTATTTTTTAGCAAGGCACAACAAATGGTAGGAAAGAAAAACGAAAAGAAAAAGGAAAAGGCCTACCTGGCAAAGAGGCCCAACTTACCGAGGCAGCCCAGCCCAGGGGCAGGCTTGTCTTCATCCTCGCGCCAGCCAGGCTTTTGCCGCCGCGGCGAGCATGCCGGCGACGCCCTGGCCACCTCCTGCTTCCCCGTGTCCTCTTCTCGCGCCCTGGAGACGCCCTGGCCGCCATGTTCCTTTTCCCCCTTGCAGCGTACCTTTTCCTCCCTCCCTCCTCGCTAATCTCGCGCAGACCCGAGCCAGCCGGAGAGCGCCGCCGTGAGCTCACGTTTTCCTAGCCACCTAGTGCTCAAGCCACCGTTTCCACCGTGCTCGTCGACGTCGACTTCATCTCCTCGCAAAAGCTGGAGCTCCAATTCGGCCCCGAGGCGACGCAAGCTTCCTGGACTCGCCACCAGAACCATAAGCTCGCCGTCTTCAATTTGCCGTCGTCAAGCCCCCCAACTCCTACCGCCTACACCGTCTCGTTAGGGGTGAGATGCCGGTCACTTCCCCTCTCGCCGCGCTCGTTTCCGTGTCCCACAGCAACGTCGTCGTCTTCACAGAACTCTGGCCACCGCCACGCTGCTCGCCGCCGTTGCCCTGGACCTCCCCGGTGACGATGGCCTACTCCATCGTGTGCGGGAGGCCAAGGGGAACGTTTTGGTGCAACGGGCACACCAAATGGTGGCTGGAAGCACCCACCCCGTGCACGCCGCCGCTCACTGTTGCCACCGGCGTTGAGCCGCTGATGGCGCGAGAGTTTTCTCGCCCTTCGTTGGTGAGCCCCAAGTGGAAGGCGTGATGTAGCACAACAACAAATTTCCCTCAGTAAAGATACCAAGGTTTGTCTCCAGTAGGACTCCAGAGATGATAAGTAGGTGTCAGCGGCGCAACTGACGTGGACCTGCACACAGACACAAAT
Source organism: Bromus sterilis (assembly GCA_950022295.1). Classification (NCBI taxonomy): domain Eukaryota; kingdom Viridiplantae; phylum Streptophyta; class Magnoliopsida; order Poales; family Poaceae; genus Bromus; species Bromus sterilis. The sequence goes on along the minus strand of OX465599.1, from coordinate 236,498,853 downwards.
AACTTTGTTCCCAACGAAGTTCAGAGAGGTTGTCAATCTCTCCGGTCTTGTTGTTCACAAAGGATCAAACGCAAGGGATAATGATAGAAATTGAAAGTAAACCAGAAAAGTAAATGAGCGTGGAAACAGTAATGAGGATATGGACCGGGATACATGATGTTCACTAGTGATGTCTCTCTCCCAAAAGACGATAAAACTGCTATGCGAGGTAAACAAATTACAGAAGGGAAATTGACAGGATTATGAACGCACCGCAGTGCTAACTATGCTACAAAAGAAAGGAAGAGGCTCAAGAGCACGGACAGTACGCCAAAATAAGTAGACCGAAATCCAACCGCATCTACTACTAATCATCCACCTTGAGATATCTATCCAGAACATCTCGCTGGTATTAAGTTGCGAGCCCCACCCAAAGTGTAAACCCAAAGCAACAGACAACTGCATTAAAAAGCACTTTGCGTAAAGTAAACAATCCTTGCAACCGCGGTTACAAGCACCGTTGTTTTCCCCCTTGTGGCAACATCACATCCCCTAGACTCATGTTTCTGTCACTCAAGCGTGTCATCGGGGGGCATGAACCCACAATCGAGCATAACGTTCCCTCTTGGGGTTACTACCTACTACTTGGCCAAAGCAATAAACAACAACAGAGAACATGCAAGAATTACTTAGGAACAAAAATATAAGAAATAAAAACCAAATATATTACTCAATCACAATCTGAACATAATCTCATAATCCATCAGATCCCATCAAACTCAGCATAGCAACAGCAGAAAGATTACAAAAGTGCCTCGATCATGTAGGGCAGCTCACGAGGTCTAAACCATGAAGAACAAAGACGGGAGGAGAACATCACATAGCCACTGATCACGGACCCATGGTCCAAGGAAAACTACTCACGAGACATCCGGGAAGCATCCATGGTGGAGAGGAGACTCCCGGAGGTTGGCCCTCCCTCCGGCAGGGTGCCGGGAAGAGGTCTTCTGGTGCTCCCGATCTCGGAAGCGCGGCGGCGGCGGAACAGAGGAGAGATCGTGAAAAAGGGTTCTCGTCTCCGGAAGTTTCCCGTGACGGAGAATATATAGGCGAAGGGGGGCAGCCAGAGGTGGACCAGGGGCCCCAGGCGCCCCCCTGGCGCGGCCCAGGGGGTAGCCGCGCTGGGTGGCCACCTGGGCCACGCCTGGCTCCCCTCTGGCCCCACTCGGGCTCTTCGCGAAGCTTCCTGTACGCTGATTTTTTATCTGATTTTCCTGAATTTTTGGAGCACTTTTTATATGGGGCAAAACTGAAATAGAAAAACAGCAGAAAACAGGAATTGACACTCTGGTGCACTGAGTTAATAGGTTAGTCCAAATATGATCAAAAGTGTATGAAAGTGTATCTAGATCATAGAAATATCACACAAAACATGCATGGAGCAAGCAGAAATTATAGATACGTTTAGGACGTATCAACATCCCCAAGCTTAATTCCTGCTCGTCCTCGAGTAGGTAAATGATAACGGCATAATTTCTGTGGTGACATGCTAGCAACCATATAAGAACTTTGAAAAGTAAAGCAATCAAGGTTAGAGATTCAATTAAAGTCATAACATGCAAGAGTCTATATTAGCATTGAAACAAGTAACAAAAGAACATTAGGTGCAAGAGCTCTAGCTGTCCGTGACTCGAATGTCTCCAAATGGTGTTTGCGTGCAAGAAGGGGGATAGGGAATACGAGAAAAACATTTATTTGTTGAGAACTCAATCTACTAAAGTTTCACACTTGGTCTTTTTCTGGAATCTTATCTTGACTCGTCCCCAGACCACAAGCCAGGTACAAGTCAATTTGATCCACTCCTTTTTCAATATTTTGAGCACTCATGCAATGGATGAGCGTAAGCACGAGAGTTGACACTTAGGATGGCAAAGAGAGGAGTACGTAGGAGGAAGACAAAAAAGATGAGAAAGGCTCACATCAATGAGGACAATCATAGGCAAGATATGCCAAATGATAGATATGATGTGAGGAGTAGGGATTTCCATGCAACGGATGCACATACGAGCTAAGAAGCTCTCCAATGGAACTAGTGGGGGTGCATCCAACTTGCTCGCTCATGAAGACCTAGAGCTCGGTTGAGGAGGCTCATCCTTGGAATATGCAAGCCAAGTTCTATAGTGTGAAGGTCCCCACATAGCTATATGCATAATGATCATCTCTATGGAGTACAAGGATATAAAGGGAGTACTAGTGTGGATCTCTCAAAAGGATAGTAGTGTTGCCCCTTTCTCTCTTTTTATTTCTTTTTCTCTTTTTTCTATTTTTTTGTGGCCTCAATGGCTCTTTCTATTGAACTCTCATTTGTCCTCTTTGGGATCTTTTATTGTGTCCACTTTGGGATCTTTTCCTCACTTAAGGGCAACACTCTATTTTACAAGAAGGTAAAGGAGATCTTTCACACTTTACAAGGTACTCAAAATCATAAAGAAGATGTAACTATCATGATGTATGCAATGTATGTCACTGCCAGTGTAGCAGGAACATGTATGACATGAAGATCAAGTCATGAAGAGGTGGATGTTGCATGGCAATATATCTCGAAAAGGCTATGAAATGCCTTGATAGGTAGGTATGGTGGATGTTTTGAGGAAATATATAAGGAGGTTTATGATGACAGAGCGTATCATGCCAAGGGTTTGGATGTACCGGCGAAGGTGGACACCAACTCTCGGAGTGAGAAGAAGGCAATGCACGGCACGGGAGAGGCTAGCAAAATATGGGAAGGTACAACTGTCAACTTTCAATGCTTACATTAGTCCGAAGAACTCATACACTTATTATCGGTAACTCTCAATCTAATAAGGAGGTTCACAAAGAGACAAGTACCCCGAGGAGGAGTGTATGGGGGTTTGGTTATCCTTGCGCATCCTCGACTCATGGTACATGAGTGTTCTCTAATATTCGATCCCTCCAAAGAGTAGCGATCCATCTAGTAGCTAGAGTTCTCAACTAGTTTTGTAGGTTTTGAAAATACACACGGATTGCCCAAAATACGACACCTATCACTAATAGGCTAGAGCTCTTGACACCAAAAGTTCAAACATTACTCACAACAATACCTCAAAACTATTGCAAGTTACTACTAGAATTAAATAGCAACCTAAATTACCTACTTTCAAGACAAGAAACTACTCAGTGCAACAACCAACTCTCATTAACAAGATAAACATGAAAAATAAAAAGAGTTCCAGCAACAAACTAAACAAAAGCCAAGGCTCTTGCTAAAGACAAACTAAGACTAAGACTAAACATGGCAGCAGCTACGAAAAGTTAAAGAACACACAACAACAAAAAGATAAGCAGGAAAAATCCTATGATGTGTTCTAGATTTTGAAAGTGGAGCGTGTTTCTCTCCCACACAAAGTAAGACGGGATCTAACTTCTTATGAACAGCAAGCAAAGCTAAAGAGAACTAAAAATAAAACCTAAGAGCGAGACGCTCCAAGCATAGCACATAACGCATGAAGTGATAAAAATATAGTAAGACGAAGGACGAACTGATGATTGTTGATGGACAAGGGGATGCACGGGGTCATCCCCAAGCTTAGACGCTTGAGTCTCCTTGAATATTTATTGGGAATGCATGGGGGCATCCCCAAGCTTGAGCGCTTGACACTCCTGTATCTTCTTTCATCATCTTCCATCGCACACTTGAAAACTCCCTTCATACATAAGTCATCATAAGCTGATTAGAGAGGTTAGTACCCTTAATAAAATAATTTTTCCCCACTGGATAAAAATATATTCTTGAAGAGCACTGTTTCTCAAGAGTGCGAAAAAGTTTTTGCAAAGAAAAAGCAAGCTTAAGGTTTGCAAAAGTTAGGAGAGACAAAACGTGGCAGAATCTGTGAAAAACAGAACAACAGGTAGTAAATAATTTTTTAGGGGCACTTCTGCAACTCAAAAGTAAAAAACTCAGAACATACGAAAGTTTCACAATTGTATAGAGCACGCTGTCAAAAAAATTCAGATAAAAAATATGATCTGGTGATTTGATTCGAATTTATCTGTCAAGGGACATAATCTGTTTTCTGGACAGCACGTCACAACTTTTGCTTCCCTTATCATAAGAGGCTATAACTTGGCACAAAGCTGAAAAATAAAGATACAATGATGTTGCTACAGTAGTAACAAACATCAAGACACAACAAAAAGCAAAAAAGAAACCTAAATTCGTTGCGGGCTGCCTCCCGAAAGCGCTTTCTTTTATGCCTTTAAGCTAGGCATGATGCAAAAGGAGAATCAAGTTTTATCAAGAGAAAGAGAATAACTAGCCCGAGTAACGGACTCAAAAGGTAACTTGATTTTCTTTCTAGGGAAGTGTTCCATCCCTTTCTTGAGAGGGAATTGGAATTTTATATTCCCCTCTTTCATGTCAATAACCGCACCAATGGTGCGAAGAAAAGGACGTCCCAAAATAATTGGACACAAAGGTTCACACTCTATATCCATAACAATAAAATCAACGGGAACATAGTTGTCATTGACAATGATAAGAACATCGTCGATCTTCCCCAAAGGTTTTTTTACGGAAGAATCAACAAGACGAACACCAAAAGAACAAGGCTCAAAGGGTTTCAATTCAAACATATCAAATATTCTTTTGGGCATAACGGAGGTACTAGCTCCAACATCACATAAAGCATAGCAAGAGAAGTTATTTAATTTAATTTTGATCATAGGGTCCCAACCATCATCTAGCTTACTAGGTATGGAGGCTTCTACTCTAAGCTTCTCCTCCCTAGCTTTGATGAGAGCATTTGTGATATGCTCCATGAAGGCAAGATTAAGTGTGCTAGTGTGGGGGTCTCTGAGAGGGTGAAACTATCAAAATCAATATCACTACTATCAAAGGTGGTAGTAGTGTCGTCTAGGCTCACTTGTTTGAAACCATCTATGTTCATAGGAGTTTCTTCATCTTCGGTTGAGGTATTAGCATCACCATTAATAGGTCCAACGGGACTAGGAGTGCATTGGGTGCTAATAGTTTGGGTGTCCTCAACAATTTGGATAGTGGCAACTGTGTGGTGTGTAGGAAGGCTCTTAATTCTATCCTCTTCCTCTTTTTCTCTAGCCCACCTTTCTTTAAGTTTAGCCATCATCCTAATATTTTCATTAATTGGTAATTGGATAGCATTAATAGGAGTGGCCTTATTCTCCTCAAGGGGAGAGGTTCTAATTTTAAGCATCTCAATATCAAGGGCTAAGCTTTCTACCTTCAAAGAGAGATTATCCAACTTAGCTAATTTCTCCTCTACATTTTTGTTGAAGGTTTTTTGGGTAGTGATAAAGTCTCTAAGCATGCTTTCTAATTCAGAAGAGGGGTTCTTGTTGCTAGGATAGGTGTTGTTGTTCCCATAGTTGGATGGAAACGGTCTAGGATTGCTAGCAAAATTACCCCTATAAGCATTGTTGTTGAAGTTGTTTCTAGCAATAAAGTTCACATCTACTTGTTATTGGGCAACCAAAGAATTTAAAGGGACATCACGAGGATCAATAGAGGGTTGCTTGGTAAGTAGAGACATAATTAAGTCAACTTTTTCATTGAGGGAGGTAATTTCCTCGACAGAGTTTACCTTCCTACCTGTTGGAGCGCGTTCGGTGTGCCATTGGGAATAATCGGTCATCATCTCATCAAGAAGCTTCGTGGCAGCACCAAGTGTAGTTGACATAAAGGTTCCTCCTGCGGACGAATCTAACATGTTCCGCGAGGTAAAGTTCAAGCCTGCATAAAAAGTCTGGATAACCATCCAGGTAGTCAAACCATGTGTAGGGCATTTCTTAACAAGAGATTTCATTCGTTCCCAAGCTTGGGCAACGTGTTCATTATCCAATTGCTTAAAATTCATAATGTTACTCCTTAATTGGATAATTTTAGCAGGTGGGTAGTACTTCCCTATAAAAGCATATTTGCACTTATCCCAAGAATCTATGCTATTCCTAGGCAAAGATTGAAACCAGATTTTAGCGTCTCCTCTTAAAGAGAAAGGAAAGAGCTTGAGCTTAACAATATCACCTTGTACTTCTTTATACTTTTGCATATCACATAATTAAACAAAATTGTTCAAGTGTAAAGCAGCATCATCTCCAGCACCAGAGAATTGATCTCTCATAACAAGGTTTAGCAAGGCAGGTTTAATTTCATAAGAGGTAGCTGAAGTGGAAGGTGTGGCAATGGGGGTGCATATAAAGTCTTGGTTGTTGTGACTAGTGAAGTCACACAACTTGGTGTTTTCAGTGGAACCCATAGTAGCAGCAAGTGTGGCAGATTTTTTTTGTGATTTTTGATATAAGACTCAAAGATAAAAACTGAAAGGTAAACTAAAAAGACTAAAAAACAAAGGTAAAGGGTAGTGTGCAACTCCCCTATCTTAGCACTCGGAGTCCCCGGCAACGGCGCCAGAAATTTGCTTGATGGCGCGAGAGTTTTCTCGCCCTTCGTTGGTGAGCCCCAAGTGGAAGGCGTGATGTTGCACATCAGCAAATTTCCCTCAGTAAAGATACCAAGGTTTGTCTCCAGTAGGACTCCAGAGATGATAAGTAGGTGTCAGCGGCGCAACTGACGTGGACCTACACACAGATACAAATAACTTTGTTCCCAACAAAGTTCAGAGAGGTTGTCAATCTCTCCGGTCTTGTTGTTCACAAAGGATCAAACACAAGGGATAATGATAGCAATTGAAAGTAAAAGCAGAAAAGTAAATGAGCGTGGAAACAGTAATGAGGATATGGACCGGGATACGTGATGTTCACTAGTGATGTCTCTCTCCCAAAATACGATAAAACTGCTATGCGAGGTAAACAAATTACAGAAGGGCAATTGACAGGATTATGAACGCACCGCAATGCTAACTATGCTACAAAAGAAAGGAAGAGGCTCAAAAGCACGGGCAGTACGCCAAAATAAGTAGGCCGAAATCCAACTGCATCTACTACTAATCATCCACCTTGAGATATCTATCCAGAACATCTCGCTGGTATTAAGTTGCGAGCCCCACCCAAAGTGTAAACCCAAAGCAACAGACAACTGCATTAAAAAGCACTTTGCGTAAAGTAAACAATCCTTGCAACCGCGGTTACAAGCACCGTTATTTTCCCCCTTGTGGCAATAACACATCCCCTAGACTCATGTTTCTGTCACTCAAGCGTGTCATCGGGGGGCATGAACCCACAATCGAGCATAACGTTCCCTCTTAGGGTTACTACCTACTACTTGGCCAAAGCAATAAACAGCAACGGAGAACATGCAAGAATTACTCAGGAAAAAATATATAAGAGATAAAAACCAAATATATTACTCAATCACAATCTGAACATAATCTCATAATCCATCAGATCCCATCAAACTCAGCATAGCAACAGCAGAAAGATTACAAAAGTGCCTCGATCATGTAGGGCAGATCACGAGGTCTAAACCATAAAGAACAAAGAGGGGAGGAGAACATCACATAGCTACTGATCACGGACCCATGGTCCAAGGAAAACTACTCAAAAGACATCCGGGAAGCATCCATGGTGGAGAGGAGACTCCCGGAGGTCGGCCCTCCCTCCGGCAGGGTGCCGGGAAGAGGTCTTCTGGTGCTCCCGATCTCGGAAGCGCGGCGGCGGCGAAACAGAGGAGAGATCGCGATATAGGGTTCTCGTCTCCGGAAGTTTCCCGTGACAGAGAATATATAGGCGAAGGGGGGCAGCCAGAGGTGGACCAGGGGCCCCGGGCGCCCCCCTGGCGCGGCCCAGGGGGTGGCCACGCCGGGTGGCCGCCTGGGCCACCCCTGGCTCCCCTCTGGCCCCACTCGGGCTCTTCGCGAAGCTTCCTGTACGCTGATTTTTTATGTGATTTTCCCGAATTTTTGGAGCACTTTTTATATGGGGGTAAACTGAAATAGAAAAACAGCAGAAAACAGGAACTGACACTGTGGTGCACTGATTTAATAGGTTAGTCCAAATATGATCAAAAGTGTATGAAAGTGTATCTAGGTCATAGCAATATCACACAAAACATGCATGGAGCAAGCAGAAATTATAGATACGTTTTGGACGTATCAGCCGCCGGCGAGCGCGCTGACGTGGCCGCCATTAAGGGCTAATCCCCCCTGTTAGTTGACCCCAGGTCAATGAAAGGTGGGGCCCCCAACCCCTAAACCCCACTGCTAGTTCTAATTAAAACGGGATGAGGTCATGCTTGCGCAATAATTGGTTTTCCAATTTACAAGAAATTTAGAAAAATCCAGAAAATGCAATAAACTTTGGAAATTCATAACTAATTCATTTTAACTCCAAATTGGACAAATAATATGTCAAAAATTATCAGAAAAATGCAAGGAATGTCAATACGGACTTGGTTTTCATGTTTGACCAATTAAAATTGGGTAAACAGTGGCATTTGTCCATATGGCTTTAATTTGAATTCAAATTTGGAGTGATTTTGCAAATGACTTTGCATTCCACATCTTTGAAATGGAATTGTACCCACATTGCAACCATGAACATCACCATTGCAACATTGATCATGTGTTTGAGCATTGCATTTATATTGTGTTGGATATATGCTCTAGAGTCAAATAATATATGATTATTCCAATATATCTAAATAAGTTCATGACCAGTTTCATACTATGCTTGAACTGTATCAGTGAAACAATGATACAGGTGTGGTATAGAAACAACCAGAGTTCCTAGTCAGCCTCTCATGATGACTGGTTTATCGTCAACTGATGATTGTGGTTTCACGATCATGGACAATCAAGTCAATTGACGGTAAGGTAACCTCATTGAATGAATGACGTGATGAACATTACCCAATGCAAGCATTGCAACATGATCAAATCGTAAAAGTTCAGCGTTGTAATTACAAAACGTAGTAGCCTGTTCCTTTGACCGTGAGATCACGCATAATTGCTATCTTCTGAGGATGCTTTGAGTGCATTAACCGTCACACTGAAACATGGTGACCATAAAGGTGTATCTTGGGCTATCCGATGGGATATGTTGAGGAGTGTTGATTCAAGAGCGGGATTTGTCAATCCATATAATGGAAAGATACTTCATGGCCAACTCGGTGAGATTGCATCCATAAAGCTGCGCAGCGTGTGACTAGGTCACAAGGATGAATATCACGGAACGAGTGAATAAGATTTGTCGGTAACAAGATAGAACTAATGCATTGGATGCAGTTGATCAAATCTTGGACTAATCTAGTATCGCATGACAAAGGGAATGGTATACAACGTGTACGGTTCAATCAGTTACTTCCGGAATGCACAAGGGTCATTATGGGCATCCAGGTCCCGCTATTGATTATTGGCCGCAACCTTTGTCTCGGTCATGACTGGAGTGTTCTCGGACCGTAGGGTAACACACTTAATGGCTCGATGAATATCAGAGACCTTTTCGGAACTATCGGAGTTACCGAAGAAGAGAGAAAGACGTACAAGAAAAGTTCCGTGTTGGTCCGAAGGACGTTCGGAGTGAGATGGAAGGAGTTCCGGATCATCGGGAGATGAAATAATATGTATTATTTATTAATTAAGTGAATTAATAATTACTAATAATTTATTTCAGATTAAAAAGTGCAATGGGCCTTATTTGTGAAAGAAGCCCATTAGGGGAAGGAGGAAAAAAAGGGAAAAGGAAAAAAGGAGGGGGGGTGCCATGGGCCTTGGGGCCCATGTGGGTGGCGCCCCACTTCCCCCCTCCTCCTAGCCGCACCCTCCCCCCTTGGCAAGGGATTAGTCCCACATTGCCAAGGGAAGGGGGGTTGACTCCTTCCGTGTGCCTATATAAAGATGGGCAGGGGTGCACTTCTTGAAGACAGAAAAATTCGCAAAGAATTCAATATTACTCCGAATTGAGATCGGTTTTCACCGCTCTTCTCCCCTCTCTCGTCTCTCTCAAGCCGGGGTCCCCTTGTCTGGAACCTGTGCTGATATTGAGGCTTCTCTTCTACGCGGACGCCGTCGTGCTGCCGAAACTCCGGTTCCGGGAGGTATACTTCCGCCACCTTCGCTGGATCAGAGAACGGAGGTCGTCATCGAGTCCGTACATGTGCGAGTACTACGAGGTGCTGCACGTGCGGAACTATCACAACATCAGGGTGCTAACACAGCCAGTGTAACATCCCAAAATTCTCCAAATTTTGGAATGTTAATAAATAAAATATAATTTTGATTGTCTGCATGTAGATATCCCGTAGAAGTATTCTTGATGACCACCATGAGGGAATCGATAGTTGCTTAGTATTGGCGCCTGACTTGTCAGCCATGAAAGTTCGGTATATGGAAGGTTCCACTTTTACTAAGGATTCAAGACTTCAAAGGAGTTGGTGAAATCTCTATGAAGGACGTGATCAGTGGAGCAAAACTCATCAAGACTATGTCGTATTCCTTTTAAGGGTGGTAGCACCCTAGCTCATCGGGGATCGATGAACTGTCATGAACGCCCAAACCCTAACCTTTTTCTTTCTAGCCTTTTCGAATCTCAAGGACGAGATTCCTTTTAAGGGGGGTAGTCTGTAACATCCCAAAGTTCTCCAAATTTTGGAATGTTCATAACTAAAATATAATTTTGATTGTCTGCTTGATATGGTTGAGTTTGACTAGGATTTAAAACTTTTAGAGTTGTTGAATATTAAACCGAGAGGGAATAAAATGACTTTCCCAAATATTCATTTGTCATCTTATTTGAATTTTATGGTTTAAAACAAAATCCAACTGAAGAACAAAAATTAAATTTGGAGAGAAGGTAAAATGACTCCTTCAAAATATAAATGAAAGTTGGAAATGTTTTAAATAGGATTTTATTTAATTGGAGTTATTTAAATAATTTTCCATTCAAAAATAATAATAAAATGAGAGAAGATAAAATGACTTCTTCAGAAAAATTGATTGGAAATTATTTAAATAATTATTTGACATCTTTGTGAATTTCTGAAATATTTTATAATTAAATAAAGTCATTGAAAGATGTATTTATTTTTATTTATATTTTTTGGAAAATATATTCATTGCATAATTTTCTTTGGATTATTTGAAGAATTTAGGATTTTGTTTCATATTTTTCGGAGTCACGGTTGATTTTATTTTATTGTTTGAAGTTTCGGTTTTAAAGAAAAAAGAAAAACCCGTACCCAGCCGGCCCAATAGTGATTTCTCGCCCGAGCGCAATTTGAGTCCAAAACGGACCCGATTTTGTTTTTTTCCTTTTTCTTTTCTGCCTATATATATTTTCAGAAAACAATTTTATTTCTTTTTTTCCGAACCCTAGAGCGGGCCCCGTTGCGTCGCCGCGCCGCCGGCCTCGCCGGAATTTGCGCCGCCGCCGCCTCCCCTCGCGGCCGCGCCGCGACCCCATGACCCAGCCGCACCGGCCAGTCCCGGCAGCGCCGCGCCGCCGCTGCTCGCCGCCCACGTCCCGGCAGCCTCGCCGCCGCCCCTGCGTCCCGCCGCCGGAACCCACGGCCGAGGCCGCAGCCCCCGCGCGCGCGCCGCACGCGTCGCCCCTTCACCCCTGGCTCCCCCTCCAGCCTGTGCCGTGCCGCCGGAGCACGCGCCATCCTCGCCGGCCACCGCCCTCCGCTCGCCGGAGCCGAGCCGGGCTCACCGGAGAAGCTCCTCGCCGGAGTCAAGGCAGTCCAGATCTGGGTCAACCGCTCCAGGGACCCGATTGCTTTTTGCAAAAAAAGTTATTTAAAAACAGGTCCCCGTTGGCAGAAAACACCCCGGCGCCGTACTCGCAATATCTCCTTAAACGTGCGTCGGATTGAGATTTCTCGGAGGGTGACGAATAGAGTTGACTGGTTCGTGAGAGCGAAGAACTTCATCGAATGTATAAGGCAAGTTTCACTTTTGGTTAAGCTTCACTTTTGGTTATGCACATCCTATGTTTCTATGCATGTGAAATATTACTACCTTATGCTGAAACCTGGTAGGATAGCCACATGTTTTGATTGATCATTATATCCAACGTTGTATGCTGTAGTATTTCTTGTGTTATGTGATTATATGCTTACTGTTGCAATGATAATCATGGGGGAAATTGTTGTGTTATTCAAGTCTTGTGACAACTTTATTATTAGTAAAATAGTAACTTGCGATTGAGGTACTGTAGAGTGGTATTACATCCTGAGGGCTCTGTGATATTCACTTACGATTGTTTGTGTGGCATTGCACCCTGAGGGCTCTGCAATGTTCACTTTCTGTCTAGGTAGTGGCACTGTATCCTGAGGGCTCTACAGTGTTCACGTTATGGTGATGTTGCATCCCGAGGGCTCTATAACAGTCACGAATGTGTTTGTAGTGGCATCGTATCCTAAGGGCTCTATGATGTCCACGAATAGGAGGTACGTGTGATATTGTCTCCTGAGGGCTCCACAATACTCACGAAACCATGATCCCGAGGGCTCTCATGGCTGTTATTAGAAACCCTACGATCCTGAGGTCTCTCATAGGCGGTTAGTTAGCTGTTGTTCTTTGTGGGTTGATATTAACTTGAGATTTTCAAAGTGTTGAGTAGTAAGTAGAAGTAGATGAATACCAACTTTTTGTACAAAAAACCAAGCTTGATTCATGTATTGGTTTTGGAATTAGTTATAGGATTGCTTTATCACTTGTGATACTTGCCGTACAAATCCGATGTACTGACCCGTTGTCGGGTTGTAACCTTCGGTGTTGCAGGATTTTATGCGATGGGTAAGTGTTGCGATGTAGGGTTACGATGTCTATACTCAACTATGCTGGTGGAGTTGATGGACGCCACGAAGCTTTTATTCTTTTTCCGCTGTATCCTATTTGTAAGCTAGCCTTGGGCTATGCAGGTATGCTTTATTGTAATACTGGATCTTCGATGTAATATATATGACATGTGGTTTATTCTTGATATTACATCATGTACTGTGTGTGCTAGCTATTGATCCAGGGACTAGCACAGAATGCACAGAGACTTGGATTCTTAGCGAATCGGGTCGTTACAGCCAGGGGGCTATGAAAGGTTTACTGCTTCATCAACCACGTTTGCGGGAACGTTTCCCGCGCAACGGACTACACCCCAAGGTATGTTTCCGCAAGTCTTTCCGTTATGGCATTACAGCTAGATAGATCTTGGGTTAAGGGCGACGCTAGTTAGAAAAAATATTGTTTTCTGGTGCGAGACCCAACAGTGGTATCATGAGCTAGATCTATGCTTCGTATTGCTGTACGGTTAGAACACATCGGGGATGTGGGTGTTGATTCTACGATTGTTACCCTCTCACGTGTACTTGTTATATCTGTGGCATTGTTTGATGAAGCGGCCCCCGACCGACCTTATGCGTACGCTTACGCGAGACTGGTTCCACACTTGACATACGGCTTGTACCGTATAAAGTGGCCCTGGGGGGTGTCTGTCTCTCTTACTTTAGCGGATATGGCATTTGCAACGGAGGGCCCCGTACGGGGTGTAATAGAGAAAATCTATAATCAGCGTTGTGGTTCAATGTTCGTAGAAACGGTTGATCTATGAAAATCCCTAGCAGCCACGTAAAACATTCAATATACAAATATAGAGGCGTCTAACTTTATATTGCAGAGGGGGCTATTGTTGTTTGCTTAATATTGATGTAGTGATAGCTTTGCTATGTGTTACTAGAAAGTAGTAAACGTTCATCATGATGAAACAAACTTAAATGGAGACACTGTAGACTTAGTGCCACCATGATCATACATCTTAAAACATGCTAGTATAGGATACACGACGGTAGCATAAAATAAGATGATCCCTTATAAAATGCCAAACATAAGTATTCTACCGAAGTGTGCACCACCTGGAAGGTTCTCTTTATGATAGGCATGCCGTAACGATCGGGTGTCATACATACATTAGAGTTCGCATGAGGTTGGGCCTGGCAAGCCTAGCATATGTCGATATGGCCTTTCTAAGCAGCATATAACACTAAGGTCAATTTGGCGAGCCTAGCATATGTAGATATGGCCTCGGAATACTAGAGATCGAAAGATCGAGCATGAGTTACATATAGGATGTGATCGCACAAACTAGTTGTCTACCTTTGAAACTAATCCGTCGGCCGTTGTGATACTCGAGGACGGATAGTGAATCTGGATCATGTAATCACTAAAACTTCTTAGGGATGATTGTTTTAGTGTGAGCTCATCTATAATATGATTATTATGAACTCATTGTTATGAACTAGTCTTAATTGTTTTCCTTGCGAATATTTTGTAGAAAATTAAAATGGACATGAATCAGTATCATGGATTGGTTACTTTCTTACGTGGTGAAAGACTTAAAGATGATGGGTCAAATTTCGTTGATTGGTACTTATACCTTAGGACAGTGCTCAAGAGAGCTAACCTCTTGTTCGTGATACAAGAGCGTATGGGAGACCCTCCAGTAGACAACATGGATGAAAAAGTAATGCTTGATTACCATAATCGTCGAAGGACTTACGCCATGGTTAAAAGTGTCATAGAAACTAGCTTTCCGCAAGATTTACGTGAACAATATGCGGATATGGACACGTTTGACACAATCTACATGATGAAGTCATTGTTTATACATTAGTTCAGAGTGGCCATATTTGAGTTAGAAAATGAGTTTCTTACTACAAAGATGGAAGAGAACACTTGTCTGAAAACTCACGTATCCAAGATGCATGGAATACATCTGAAACTCGTGGAGGACTTTGACTATTGGACCACAGAGGAGTATGCTATAAACACGGTGCTACACTCTCTTCCACCGAGTTACACATACTTTGTCCATGACTATGTCGGAAGAGGTGAAAGCCTTCAGTTCTTTGAGTTCATGGTCAACCTCCGAGATTTAGAGGTTGAACCCATTGAAGGAGAAATTGTTGATGGAGAAGGTATATGTTTGATATACTCGTTATAAATGTTTGTTCCCTTATACAACATTTGCAGTTTAATAAGTATTTGATACTTGTTCTGTTTTATGAAAACAGGGCCTGCCGTTGCTTGGACGGGAAGAGGTGCGATCCAGGATTGATGGCAACCAAGACAGTTGATGGCCACCAAGATTTCACCAAGACATCTATCATAGGATTATACTTAGAGTATTAGATAAATCTTTTGTAATCAATCGAATATGAACACTTAGTGGTATGTCTTGCATCTCGCGAGACAAAGTTATTCATGTTTTGAGACAAGTCAGTTGTTCCAGTTTGATGAATAAAGTGTGCTTATACTATGATTGCAATTGAGTTTATAATATGATAGAAGCCTTTATAAAACACCATAATTTTCAAGTGATATTCAATGTTTAATTATTAAGTTATTATGAATAACAATAAGGTCAAAAGTCATAACTATACTAAATGCATGAGATGAATTCATAAATGATGAAGTCATTAGATACTCGATCTATTAACTCATGAATTTATTATCAACCAAGATGACTAATGACGGAGTTCTAGCAAAGTAGAACTTGCGCCAAACATTGTACATAAATGATGTATTAACCAAGCGCATGAATAATCATTAAAGATGCTTCGCATGATTAATTGAACAAGGCATTCAATTAAGATCATAAATCTGAGATTACGGAATCACAGTGAAGTTGGATATAAGCATACAAATAACCATGATGTGATCAAAGTGATGAGTATTATAGTTGACATAAATGGGAGACTTGTGGAAATAATGCCACAAATTATGATGGAAGTTTAAAGTGCTCAAGCACCCGAACCATTCGTAGTCATACTAAAATGTAGTATGGTCTAAATACATTCCCCTTACGCTAATGCTATTTCAATGAACAAAGTTGTTATAATTTATTAATTTAAAACACCCACTTCATGAAATAAGGAAACCATTCTGAATTTAATGAAGCTGATGACTCCATATGATGATGGTGTTAGAAAGTTTCTAGAAGTTTTATATGATATAACTTTCTTTGTATTAGAGTTGTGAGCAATTGTAAAACACACCTTCCCCAATAGAAAAACTTGTATTGCTTGAATTGGTGAATGAGAAGATGGTTCTCAAGGAATAAACCAATGGGAGAAAAGTGAATTCTTTGACCAGGGTGATTGACCCTGCCTCCAGATAACAGAGTAACGCAACGGAAAATGTTCCGCTGAAATGAGTCCATGAGAATAGGAAATATGCTATTGATGATGATCATGGTATATTAGTTAAAGCCTTAGTTTAAAAATAAGAAGATTGTCATGAATACGTTCTGTACAGAACAATAATCATGAGTCTTCTTAACTGAAACAAAAGGGACACTGCTCATAAATTACGAAGGATTGATGGTTACCTAGGAAACGAGGAGAAATGAAATCATATTGAGTTGCATATGGGATGGCTCACATCCTATGAAATAAAGTAGTTATTTCACATTCCGAATAACCAGGAAGTTATTAAGAATGATGCAACACATAAAGGCATGATTTGGCACATAAAAGATGTTATGGCTAAATTCAATAATGATTGACTACGGAAGTGTAGTAATGCTAAATCAATATGGGTATTTCATTCACGAACACTATGAAGGTACCATAGCTTGAAATTGCATCACATTCAAGTTGTGGAATTTCAAGAGAAGTAGCAATTGGCATAACGAAAGAATGTTTCGATAAGATGGACCATAGTACCTCAAGGCAAGAACTCTCAACCTTGATTTGATCAAGTGATTTTGAAGTAATCAAAATATTGAGATGGACTGCAATTTCATGAAACTGAGTGGGAGCTTTGAAGACTTCCTGAAAACTTGGAATGCAGAGAGCATTTTTTGAGTGGGAGCTTTGGGAGCAATATTATTATGTCTGACATAATTAGAATAGAAACTTAATAAAAGCTTACTTACAGATATATGTCGGATATATTTGAGTGGGAGCACAATGTCAATTTCATATATATACGATGATATATGTGAAAACAATCTCATATATATACGTTGATATACATGGAGATTAAGGCTAATAAGATGAAAGGATTAAGAGAATCTTATATGAACGAAATACAGATGTGTCACACACTAAAATCTACCTGTTGCAAAGGAACATACGAATCTGAACGGGTACAAATCGTTGACGAAACCTCTTCCATGAGCAAGCATGATCAATAAACACTTATATGATAAGATGATTATGATCGAGAAAATATGCATCTAGATTATTTGCTATCTAATGCAAGTGGGAGACTGTTGGATATATGCTCTAGAGGCAAATAATATATGATTATTCCAATATATCTAAATAAGTTCATGACCAGTTTCATACTATGCTAGAACTGTATCAGTGAAACAATGATACAGGTGTGGTATAGAAACAACCAGAGTTCCTAGTCAGCCTCTCATGATGACTGGTTTATCGTCAACTGATGATTGTGGTTTCACGATCATGGACAATCAAGTCAATTGACGGTAAGGTTACCTCATTGAATGAATGATGTGATGAACATTACCCAATGCAAGCATTGCAACATGATCAAATCATAAAAGTTCAGTGTTGTAATTACAGAACGTAGTAGCCTGTTCCTTTGACCGTGAGATCACGCATAATTGCTATCTTCTAAGGATGCTTTGAGTGCATTAACCGTCACACTGAAACATGGTGACCATAAAGGTGTATCTTGGGCTATCCGATGGGATATGTTGAGGAGTGTTGATTCAAGAGCGGGATTTTTCAATCCATATAATGGAAAGATACTTCATGGCCAACTCGGTGAGATTGCATCCATAAAGCTGCACAGCGTGTGACTAGGTCACAAGGATGAACATCACGGAACGAGTGAATAAGATTTGTCGGTAACAAGATAGAACTAATGCATTGGATGCAGTTGATCGAATCTTGGACTAATCTAGTATCGCATGACAAAGAGAATGGTATACAACGTGTACGGTTCAATCGGTTACTTCCGGAATGCACAGGGGTCATTATGGGCATCCAGGTCCCGCTATTGATCATTGGCCGTAGCCTTTGTCTCGGTCATGACTGGAGTGTTCTCGGACCGTAGGGTAACACACTTAAGGGCTCGATGAATATCAGAGACCTTTTCGGAACTATCGGAGTTACCGGAGAAGAGAGAAAGACGTACCGGAAAAGTTCCGTGTTGGTCCGAAGGACGTTCAGAGTGAGCTGGAAGGAGTTCCGGATCCTCGGGAGATGAAATAATATGTATTATTTATTAATTAAGTGAATTAATAATCAATAATAATTTATTTCAGATTAAAAAGTGCAATGGGCCTTATTTGTGAAAGAAGCCCATTAGGGGAAGGAGGAAAAAAAAGGAAAAGGAAAAGAAAAAAAGGGGGGGGGTGCCATGGGCCTTGGGGCCCATGTGGGTGGCGCCCCACTTCCCCCTCCTCCTAGCCGCACCCTCCCCCATTGGCAAGGGATTAGTCCCACATTGCCAAGGGAAGGGGGGTTGACTCCTTCCGTCTGCCTATATAAAGATGGGCAGGGGTGCACTTCTTGAAGACAGAAAAATTCGCAGAGAATTCAATATTACTCCGAATTGAGATCGGTTTTCACCGCTCTTCTCCCCTCTCTCGTCTCTCTCAAGCCGTGGTCCCCTTGTATGGAACCTGTGCTGGGATTGAGGCTTCTCTGCTACGCGGACGCCGTCGTGCTGCCGAAACTCCGGTTCCGGGAGGTCTACTTCCGCCACCTTCGCTGGATCGGAGAACGGAGGTCGTCATCGAGTCCGTACGTGTGCGAGTACTACGAGGTGCTGCACGTGCGGCACTATCACCCCATCAGGGTGCTAACACAGCCAGGGGCTGTGAAAGGTTTACGGCTTCATCAACCACGTTTGCGGGAACGTTTCCCGCGCAACGGACTACACCCCGAGGTATGTTTCCGCAAGTCTTTCCGTTACGGCATTACAACTAGATAGATCTTGGGTTAAGGGCGACGCTAGTTAGAAAAATTATTGTTTTCTGCTCCGAGACCCAACATATTGATCCTATGTTTGCCATGCTTGTCCGGTTAGAAGTGGAGCTTGAACCGGAGGCCACCCCCTTCGTTGAAGACACTTTGTGTGAACCTCGTCAGCAAGGCAAGCAAACCCCCATTGACCATGTCGATAAAAACCCATTTCCCTCTCAGTCTCGCTTGTGCATTGATTAGGGTGATCACCTTGTTATCGTTTCTATCGCATAGTTGAACCCAATCCTTTGCATGACCTATCATTTTGTCACTGTAGTAAGCAAACCACAATCCTAGCAGATGTAGGAGTTGTTTGTTATCATGTGGCCCTGATGTCTACGCACGCTTCTAATCTTGTAGACTATGTTGGGCCTCCAAGCGCAGAGGTTTGTAGCACGACAGCAATTTCCCTCAAGTGGATGACCTAAGGTTTATCGAACTCAGGGAAGTAGAGGTTGAAGATGGTCTCTCTCAAGCAACCCTGCAATTAAGATACAAGAAGTCTCTTGTGTCCCCAACACACCTAATAAAACTAGGAGTTGTATAGGTACACTAGTTCGGCGAAGAGATGGTAAAATATAGGTGATAGGTGTGAGAAAACGAAGTAATATAAATCTGTAGTAAAAACTGCAGCAAGGAAACAAGTGGTAAATGTGAGAAAAAACGATATTGCAATGGTGGAAACAAGGCCTAGGATTCATACTTTCACTAGTGGCAACTCCCAACAATATTAACATAGTCTAATCACATGATATTTCCCATAAAACATGCAATGGAGACGCACTCGGAGGTCATTCCTTTGTGGTCAAGAGAGGACGAGAATTATGTAGGGCTACAAAAGAACACATCAAATCTCATAGTTCTCAATCTATGGATTTCCCAATGTCACCGCGGCCATCCAAAGAGAGTACCACAATCACCACAACATATCTAAAGGATAGTAGAAGATAAGCACCAAGAGACTCTCAATCTTCAATCAACACACAAAAGAGGAAATCACTCATGATATATTCTTCTAACCCATAGACCGCTGTCACCTTGGTCTCGGAGATTATACTAGATAAGATCAATTGAGTACATCAATCCAATACATAGAGGAAGGGGAAATATCATGGGATCACCCTAGATTAACATAGCCAATGATCACAACAAAGATCACATCATGGGAGAGAGAGAAACCACATAGATCAAGATATAAGCCTTAGCCCCGAGGGGGAACTACTCACACATGGACATGGTGAGTGAGAGAGAGTTGTTGATGGAGAGGTGCAGCCCGGAGAAGATGAAGGAGACGGCGACGGCGGCGGCGCCCACGACCACGGCGGTGGCCACGGCCCTTGGGGGCAGCGGCCCTTGGCCCCTTCTTCTTCCTTCGAGATAGTTCTGTTGTGGAGATTGATCTCCCCCTCAAGATGGCTGCCAAGGGGGAGGAATTTTCGTGGTGCCCTTTGACCTATGTTTCCTCTGACTCTCGGATTCCCGTCATCCAAATTACGTCTTCTGTATTTCGGGGTTTTTGGAAGCGTCCGAACTCCGATTGGGCCGAATTTTATGTCTAAATCCACCAGAACAAAATTCCCTATAACTTTGTAGTTTTAAGTGTTTCCGTTTGAGGCCATCTTCTAGCGTTTCCGAGGCGATCTTTAAAACCTGTCTGGTGGGCACAGATTTCGGGAGAGTTAGAGTCCAACTCCTACAACGCTCCTTTTTGTGATTTTTCCTTTATCCAAGTAATTTCTACACATAAAGTACAAAAACAAGAACTTGTGCACTCTTGCAACCATTAATAGGTTAGTTCCAAAATATGTTATAAAATGATATGAAAGTGTATCAAAAGCATAGCAATATCACACAAAACATGCATGGAGCAAGCAGAAATTATAGATACGTTTGGGACATATCAACATCCCCAAGCTTAATTCCTGCTCGTCCTCGAGTAGGTAAATGATAACAAGCATAATTTCTGTGGTGACATGCCACACAAACATATAAGGACTTTTAAGTAAAGCAATCAAAGCATGCAATTCAATTCAAGTCTTAACAAGCAAGAGTCTATATTAGCATTGACACAAGCAACAAAAGAACAAAGGGTGCAAGAGCTCTCGCTGTCCGTGACTCAAATGTCTCCAAATGGTGTTTGCGTGCAAGAAAGGGGATAGGGAATACGAGATGAAAAAGTATTTTTGTTGAGAACTCAATCTACTAAACTTTCACACTCGTTCTTCTTTGGAATCTTATCTTGACTCGTCCCCAGACCACTAGCCAGGTACAAGTCAATTTGATCCACTCCTTTTCGATATTTTGAGCACTCATGCAATGGATGAGCGTAAGCACGAAAGTTGACACTTTGGATTGCAAAGAGAGAAATATAGTGGAGGAGGAAGACAAAAAGGGTGAGAAAGGCTCACATCAATGAGGACAACCATAGGTGAGAGAAGGCCATATGAAAGATATGATGTGAGGAGTAGGGATTGCCATGCAACGGATGCACATAAGAGCTAAGAAAATCTTTCCAATGGAACTAGTGGGGGTGCATCTAACTCTCTCGCTCATGAAGACCTAGAGCTCGTTTGAGGAGGCTCATTCTTGGAATATGCAAGCCAAGTTCTATAGTGTGAAGGTCCCCACATAGCTATATGCATAATGATCACCTCTGTGGAGTACAAGGATATAAAGGAAGTAATAGTGTGGATCTCTCAAAAGGATAGTAGTGTTGCCCCTTTCTCTTTTTTTTATTTATTTTTCTCTTTTTTCTATTTTTTGTATTTTTTGTGGCCTCAATGGATCTTTCTATTGAACTCTCATTTGTCCTCTTTGGGATCTTTTATTGTGTACACTTTGGGATCTTTTCCTCACTTAAGGGCAACACTCTATTTTACAAGAGGGTAAAGGAGATCTTTCACACTTTACAAGGTACTCAAAATCATAAAGAAGATGTAACTATCATGATGTATGCAATGTAGGCGTCTGCCAATGTAGCAGGAACATGTAAGACATGAAGATCAAGTCATGAAGAGGTGGATGTTGCATGGCAATATATCTCGGAAAGGCTATGGAAATGCATTTATAGGTAGGTATGGTGGCTGTTTTGAGGAAAGATATAAGGAGGCTTATGATGACAGAGCGTATCATGCCAAGGGTTTGGATGTACCGTCGAAGGTGGACACCAACTCTCGGAGTGAGAAGAAGGCAATGCACGGCACGGGAGAGGCTAGCAAAATATGGGAAGGTGGAAGTGTCAACTTTCAATACTTACATTAGTCCGAAGAACTCATGCACTTATTATCGGTAACTCTCAATCTAATAAGGAGGTTCACAAAGAGACAAGTATCCCGAGGAGGAGTGTATGGAGGTTTGGTTATCCTTGCGCATCCTCGACTCATGATACGTGAGTGTACTCTAATATCCGATCCCTCCAAAGATTAGTGATCCATCTAGTAGCTAGAGTTCTCAACTAGTTTTATAGGTTTTGAAAATAAACACGGATTGCCCAAAATACGACACCTATCACTAATAGGCTAGAGCTCTTGACACCAAAAGTTCAAATATTACTCACATCAATGCCTCAAAACTATTGCAAGTTACTACTGATGTTAAATAGCAACCTCAATTACCTACTTTCAAGACAAGACACAACTCAGTGCAACAACCAACTCTCTTAACAAGATAAACATGAAAACTAAAGAGAGTTCCAGCAACAAACTAAACAAAAGCCAAGGCTCTTGCTAAAGACAAACTAAAACTAAAACTAAACATGACAATAGCTATGAAAAGATAAAGAACACACAACAGCAAAAAGATATGCATGAAAAATCCTATGATGTGTTCTAGATTTTGAAAGTGGAGCGTGTTTCTCTCCCACACAAAGTTAGACGGGATCTAACTTGTTATGAACAGCAAGCAAAGATAAATAAAACTAAAAATAAAACCTAAGAGCGAGACGCTCCAAGCATAGCACATAACCCATGAAGTGATAAAAATATAGTGAGACGAAGGATGAACTGATGATTGTTGATGGAGAAGGGGATGCACAGGGGCATCCCCAAGCTTAGACGCTTGAGTCTCCTTGAATATTTATTGGGGATGCATGGGGGCATCCCCAAGCTTGAGCGCTTGACACTCCTGGATCTTCTTTCATCATCTTCCATCGCACACTTGAAAACTCCCTTCATACACAACTCATCATAAGCTGATTAGAGAGGTTAGTACCCTTAATAAATAATTTTTACCCACTGGATATAAAGATATTCTTAAAGAGCTACTGTTTCTCAAGATTGCCAAAAAATTTTTGCAAAGAAAAAGCAAGCTTAAGGTTTGCAAAAGTTAGGAGAGAATAAACGTGGCAGAATCTGTGAAAAACAGAACAACAGGTAGTAAAGAATTTTTTAGGGGTACTTCTGCAACTCGAATCAAAAAACTCAGAACAGACGCTCGAAATTCAATTGTATGGAGCACGCTGTCAAAAAAATTCAGTTAAAAAAGATGATCTTCTGATTTTAGGCTAATTTTTCTGTCCAAGGACAGAATCTGTTTTCTGGACAGCATGTCACAACTTTTTGAACTTTCTTGCAATCGGAGGCTGGACTTGGCACAAAGATTGAAAATAAAGATACAATGATGTTGCTACAGTAGTAACAATCATCAAGACCACTAAAAACTGAAAGTAAAAACTCAAACTAAAGATAACAAGGGTTGTCTCCCTAGAGCTCTTTCTTTATAGCCATAAAGATAGACTTAAGATTTTTAATGAAGCTCTCATAGGAATAAGGAATAAGAGTTGAAGAACAAAAGAGAGCATCAAGAAGCAAATATCAAACACATTTAAGTCTAACATGCTTCCTATGCAAAGGGATCTTGTAGAGAAATAACTCATTGAAGCATAAAGATATTAGCATAGGAAGGCAAAATAAGTGCAACTTCAAAGCCTTCAACATAAAGAGAGGGAACTTGATATTATTGAAATATCTATAAGAATATGTTCCCTTCTCATAATAATTTCCAGTAGGATCATGAATAAACTCAACAATATAAGTATCACAAAAAAAATTCTTATCATGATCCGAAAGCATAGAAAATTTGTTACTCTCCACATAAGCAAAATCCTTCTCATTAGTAATAGTGGGAGCAAACTCAAGAAAATAGCTATCACATGAATCATTCTTTTCATGATACACTTCCAAACATTCATTCTTTATAGAATAAGTGTCATCACAATAATCATCATAGATATGAGGCAAAGTATCATCAAAATAAATTTCCTCATCAAAACTTGGGGGCTAAAAAGATCATCTTCATAAAACGTAGCATCCCCAAGCTTATGGTTTTGCATATCATTAGTATCAAAAGTATTCAAAGAAGACATGCTAATAGCATTACTACTATCATGAGTGTTGTTCAAATAATAAAGCTCCATAGGATTTTTGATCTCCTCCTCAAACACTTCATGTCCTAACTCAAGATAGAGCTCATAAAGCTCTCTCATAATTTTTTTGTTGTTTTACATAAAGCCTAACTAGTGAAAATAAAAACAAGAAACAAAAAGAATTAATTGCAAGATCTAAAGATATACCTTCAAGCACTCACCTCCCCGGAAACGGTGCCAGAAATAGCTTGATGTCTATGCACGCTTCTATTCTTGTAGACTATGTTGGGCCTCCAAGCGCAGAGGTTTGTAGCACGGCAGCAATTTCCCTCAAGTGGATGACCTAAGGTTTATCGAACTCAGGGAAGTAGAGGTTGAAGATGGTCTCTCTCAAGCAACCCTGCAATTAAGATACAAGAAGTCTCTTGTGTCCCCAACACACCTAATACAACTAGGAGTTGTATAGGTACACTAGTTCGGCGAAGAGATGGTAAAATATAGGTGATAGGTGTGACAAAACGAAGTAATATAAATCTGTAATAAAAAGTGCAGCAAGGAAACAAGTGGTAAACGTGAGCACAAACGATATTGCAATGGTGGAAACAAGGCCTAGGATTCATACTTTCACTAGTGGCAACTCCCAACAATATTAACATAGTCTAATCACATGATATTTCCCATAAAACATGCAATGGAGACGCACTCGGAGGTCATTCCTTTGTGGTCAAGAGAGGACGAGAATTATGTAGGGCTACAAAAGCACACGTCAAAGCTCATAGTTCATAATCTATGGATTTCCCAATGTCAGCGCGGCCATCCAAAGAGAGTACCACAATCACCACAACATATCTAAAGGATAGTCAAAGACAAGAACCAAGAGACTCTCAATCTTCAATCAACACACAAAAGAGGAAATCACTCATGATAATATTATTCTAACCCATGTCCAATAGACCGCTGTCACCTTGGTCTCGGAGATTATACTAGATAAGATCAATTGAGTACATCAATCCAATACATAGAGGAAGGGGAAATATCATGGGATCACCCTAGATTAACATAGCCAATGATCACAACAAAGATCACATCATGGGAGAGAGAGAAACCACATAGATCAAGATATAAGCCTTAGCCCCGAGGGGGAACTACTCACACATGGACATGTTGAATGAGAGAGAGTTGTTGATGGAGAGGTGCAGCCCGGAGAAGATGAAGGAGACGGCGACGGCGGCGGCGCCCACGACCACGGCGGTGGCCACGGCCCTTGGGGGCAGCGGCCCTTGGCCCCTTCTTCTTCCTTGGAGATGGTGCTGCTGTGGAGATTGATCTCCCCCTCAAGACATCTGCCAAGGGGGAGGAATTTTCGTGGTGCCCTTTGACCTAGTTTCCTCTCTTTATATAGACTCTCGGATTCCCGTCATCCAGATTACGTCTTCTGTATTTCGGGGTTTCTGGAAGCGTCCGAACTCCGATTGGGCCGAATTATATGTCTAAATCCATCGGAAAAAAATTCCCTACAACTTTGTAGTTTTAAGTTTTTCCGTTTGAGGCCGTCTTCTAGCGTTTCCGAGACGATCTTTAAAACCTGTCTGGTGGGGATAGATTTCGGGAAAGTTAGAGTCCAACTCCTACAAGGCTCCTTTTTGTGATTTTTCCTTTATCCAAGTAATTCCTACACATAAAGTAAAAAAACAAGAACTTGTGCACTCTTGCAACCATTAATAGGTTAGTTCCAAAATATGTTATAAAAAGATATGAAAGTGTATCAAAAGCATAGCAATATCACACAAAACATGCATGGAGCAAGCAGAAATTATAGATACATTTAGGACGTATCAGGCCCCTGCAACTGTTACTGCTTATTGCATGCTTAGAGTTACAATGAGGTTAATCTTTTGTGAGTCGGGATGGTAGTGATCATGTTGATGATGGTGGAAATGTGTTGGTGAATCTACCCTAATACAAGGTGAACGATGACAGGCTGTGTAGGAGTACACAGTGGGTTGTCTCGTTGAACACCGCCCTAAGACCGAGTTCTTGTGTGGTTATCCAAGAAGAAGAGTGCAACCACACATTGGGCTCACTGACCTCTCTCAACCTAGTACCTTACCCCGTTGGAACCCAAGAAGTCGCAGTAGTTCGGAGTTCTGGTAGCGCTGTGGCACGGTCTGCGAAGTGGATGAACGGCTACTCAGACCGGCTTGGGACCCTGCACACATCGTTTGAGGCCGTACTGGAACCTCGGCCGGACTTCCATACGGATCCCCCTCAGATAGGTGACTCTCTGGACTAGAACGGAGCTGTGGGCGAAGTGTTGTGGTGAACATCCTCGCCGACACCCCTTGAATGGTGTCGAGGCCAAAGGCGGTAACTGATGGTCATGTGTGTCTAGCGGTACACCCCAGCAGGGATAACAAAACTATTTGAATAGCTGCGTCCGCGGTTATGGACTACTTGTAAAGCTTAGCTTGATTATTAGACAACTTGAACTGGATACTTATAAACCTTTCCAAGATAAGCGTGAGTGCTATGGCGTGCTTTCTCGTGGGAAGTCGAGGAAGGCACCATAGTGGTGTAATTGGTTGGAGATATGTAGTGGACTCGTGTAAGCTTCTTACCTCAAGTCTGGTACTTGTAGTTCAGGACTAGCCAAGTTAAAGCTGGCACTTCTGCTTATGAACCGGGGGGGGGGGGGGTTTACCTTGATACATGTGCATGAGTAGTATAGCTCCTACGTAAGTCTTGCTGAGTATGACTTTGTACTCACGTTTGCTTATTCTAAGTTTTAGGCGAACCCAATGACCCCGAAGGTGGATTCTTCCTGGAGCTCGACGACTGAAGCCAAGCTAGTGTAGTCCCGGTCAGACGACTGGTTCCCTCGTGGAAGGGATTGTTTATAAATAAGGCTTCTCTAAGCCATTTGTTAAACTTTTCTGTACTCAGACCTACTTTGCTTCCGCATGTTTGATGTAATGTTGGATCACGGTCTCGTGATCTCTGTGCGCACTTTGTAAGAGTTATCAATAAAGTTGTACACTTTGTAGAGAATTGCAATGATACCTGCTGTTCATACTAGACATGTGTGTTGCGTGTATGATTATAACATGCATTTATTAGTATGGGTTTTCGAGACCTTAGTTGTGATCTGGCTGGCGGTCTTTTATACACCAAGTGGCCCTTAGATGTGCGCAGCTTAGGTCATCGCGATGCCATTGCTTGTGACTCTGTCACGTGCACACTTTGTTGTATGATCGAGCCCGCCCTAGACCCCGACTAAGTGATCGGGCTGGAGTAAGTCTATGTAAGTGTTATAATACAATCGATAGTATGGTTGAGGCGACTTGTCTATGAGTATGGGAGTTCACCACCCATCTCATTTAGACTTGTTTGCGGACGATGAGGACCCATCTCAGTTGATCATCTGGCCTGGATGGGATGCCCCTCACGTTCGATGCTTTCCGAGAACGTTCTGTGCTTGGCCTTGTCTGCTTAGACAAGTGGGTATGGTTATCGGCTCTCCATATGATTGTGTTGTAGCGGGTCTTGCATACGCTAACCCCGAGTCCCGACAGACTTGGTATCAGAGCAGGACTGACTGTAGGATTATCAGCCTTGGTCGAAGTCGAGTCTAGCATTCTATAGTTATATAGTTACTTGGGTATAAAGGGAATAGCGTAAGGATTCTTTTTTCTCCTTACCTTCATCGTTCTGAGTTCTGAGTCACCCTCATCTTGTTCTACGGGAAGATAGGACTAGGCTCATCTATGTCTTACTAGAACATCTCGTTGTTTGCTTCCTTGTAGCCGTTGGAAGGTTGTGTTCGGTTTGATAGTGTTGTTGTGCTTCCTGATTTCTTACATCGTATGTAAGTGTTGTTTCCATGTTGTAAGAAATTGTCTTTTCTTGCAATTACAGCCGTTATGTTGTCCGAGTCATTGCAGGTTTCTTCATAATATGATGCATTTGAAAAATCCTTCCCTCTATTTTGGATGTCTTTCCAAAACTTTTGTTAGGTGGCATGCCCGACAGTTCCATAGACTTTGTTGTAGGTTTTATTCTAGCAACCTATATTGATGCATTTGCAGTTCTTTCTCCCACTTTAGATGTCTTCTAGCCAGAATAACCACCGTAACCATCGTGTTGGGGTATTTTTCTACTCTGACATATCTGTTGTAACCCCTAGTAAGCCGTGGTCATCCTCTAGGAAAACCATCCAGTAAGCCAACCCCTTAAATCTAGCCACCCGACAGATGTGTAGAGTTCATAGTGGATCTATGCCAGGAACCGCCCCAATTTCTAGACTCCCATACAAAATTGCCCCACGTGAGTTAGCTGAGCTTAAAATCCAACTTGAAGCTTTGTTGGAAAAAGGCCTCATCCACCCTAGCTCATCGCCATGGGGTTGCCCTGTTCTGTTCGTAACGAAGAAAGATGGAACAGAAAGGATGTGCGTAGACTATCGCCAGCTAAATCTAGCGAAGATAAAGAACAAGTACCCACTTCCCAGGATCAATGATCTTTATGATCAACTTGCTGGATCCTCTGTCTTCTCCAAGATGGATTTGAGATTAGGTTATCATCAAATAAAAATCCGAAACAAGGACATTCCCAAAACGACTTTCACTACTCGTTATTGTCTTTACGAGTACACCGTCATGTCCTTCGGTTTAACCAATGCCGCCGCCACTTTCTCGCGCATCATGAATTTGACATTCTCATCTACTCGAAGAACGAAGAAGAACATGCCGAACATCTTAGGTTGGTATTGATGAAACTTCGAGAGCATCACATGTATGCTAAATTCTCCAAGTGTGAATTTTGGCTACCACAAGTGACCTACTTAGGCCACGTGATTTCTGCCAAAGGCATTGCTGTCAATCCCAAGAGAGTTCAGGCTGTCCTTCACTGGACTCCACCTGAATCGGTTAAGCAATTTAGGAGCTTTCTTCTACTTAGCAAACCACGGTTCGAATCCCCTTGGGAAGAATTTGTGGTTTCTCATTAAGTGGACTTCTATCTTAATCCTAGGCCATGCCGGGTACCTCCCCATTATATTGGACCTCATTTTTTTCATCAAAATACATCAATGTGGGTGGAAACACCATATATAGACATCTATCCGACATACACACTCAGAATATAGGATTTCTCCATGATTCATAGATAAGGCCACGACCAGAAATCAGAGTTGAAGTTACAAGCAAACACAACATCCGCTATGAGCACAACAAAAACAAGCCCAATACATAAAAGGCAAGACATACACACTCGTTTAGATAATTGGTTAGTCTATTGGTTCTTCTTCGTCTGGCTTGTCTCCAAGCTTGTACCTGTGAACATCATCAACACCAACCCCCCTCATGTGGATCTGTGATTGTATTTTCATTCCTTGATGAATCCATTCGTGCACCAACTGTTGGAAAATCATCAAACTGATTGTACTCTTCTTCATGAACAAAATTTTCAACTCCTAATATCCTCCTCTTCCCAAACCTATTGGAAAAAAGGCCTTTAATGGCGCACTATATTTGGGCATTAATGGCGCACATAAGGTGCGCCATTACTAGCACTCCACTACTAGCACTTAGTAATGGCGCACATTTGGTGCGCCATTACTATCCCAGACAGTAATGGCGCACCAAGAGTGTGGCATTCCTACGGCCAAAAGTGCGCCATTACTACGAGGGAAGTAATGGCGCACGTCTAAGTGCACCACTGACATTACTGGTCCCACCACATTACTTATTTTGTGTTTTGGTCCCTAATGGCACACTTTTTGGGTAGTGAAAGTCCAACTATGTGATCAGAGGGGGAGGGGGTGAATGATCACTTCAAATTTTTGGGTGAAGCTTTGAAGTGAAGCATAAAATCGGCAGAAAAGGATAATAGAAACAAGTAACTGGGAAGCAAAACTACTAGCAAAACTAAACATAGCGAATCAAAACATGTTGAAGCTTAACATGAAGCAAATGCAATGCGGAAAGTAAATGCTTGAAGTAAAATGAACTCTTGACTCGGTGATGTTTGTTCGACCAGTTCACGCTATGCAAAGCTCTAAGTCTAAATGGAGGGACTGGTGATTGAACACCTGGAGCAAAACTCTCTCCGTCCGTTGCTCCACTGCACCAATCTCCTTGAGCTTGGCCAGTTTTGACTCGGGGTAGATTATCAAGGAAATCTCTGAAACCTTTGACAGACTTGAACTTCGAGGCGACGATTACTCTCCGCTCTCTGAAGACGACACTCTAACCGTCTAGGAGAATTTCAGTTCTCCAAGATAAAAAAAGGCTAGCAAGCTTTCACCTAAGTCATAGCGAATCTACTCAGATCAATGGGACTAAGGATTCGGTGGTATGGATTTTGGGTTTTGCTTCGTTGGCGTTCTTGGGATGCTCTCTTCAGTCTCTCTCAGGAATAATCTCAGAGCAGCCTCCCGCAAATGGATGCGGGGGCATCATATTTATAGTTGGCGACCCCGAGGTGCAATATGACTGATTTGACCCGAAGCGACAGCTTGACGCGTGTCCACAACGGTCGTATTAGTCATTAACGCGCAACTTTACTTGCGAAACAAGTAAAGCTGACTCATGGACTTAGTTCTGCTTCAGAAGCCAAAGAACGAAGTCTTTTCTACCGAAACTTAACTCAGTGCACATGAGATTTCTTCTCTCTGGCTTCTCACTTGGTTTGGATTTTGATCTGAGCATTTTCATAATAGCTTCAGTGTCCACAAACTAAAAACCCCTCTTGATAGTACGGTTTGTCCTATGACTCAAAGAATAGAAAAAGAACTACACAAAAACATCTAAGTCTTGCGCCGTCTTCTTCATTTCCTTCGATGAGTTGAGCTTCAGGACACCTTAATTTTTGGGGGTCATCCTCCGTGATTAAGCTTCACTCCAAGGGTAATGCTTCAATAACTTGAAAACCTTCCCTGAAGCTTTATCACCTAGCTTGTCCTTCTGGAACCTAATTAACTGTTTATACTAGAAAACGTTGCTAGTTCCTCTACTGTCTTGTCCAACAATATCCAAAACACATGGGGGAAAAACTTTGCTCTTACAATCTCCCCCTTTTTGGACTATTGTTGACAAAACACGCATCGATAAAAGATATTGAAGTTTTTGTGAAGTGATGGGAGAAACTCTAAGATATGAAGTTTTCGACTCCCTCTGAATGCAATCATCGAAGATTTATATAATCGAAGTAAATGCTTGAGAGATATTTCTTCGGTGGAGAGAAAAACAAATATCTTAGCGAAGGCAATTGCATTTGAAGATAGAAATCCAGAAGTATGTGCAATTGCTTCCAATGACATGTGACTTAGAAAAAAATAACCACATGCAAGATAGAGAATACGAGGCAATACTTGCGAGCAAAGGGGGTTATTAAAACTTAAGTGTAGCACACGAGTAGCACGACCGAATGTAAACTTAAGTTACAACCCAATCGAATGGAATGTAATGTTTGCTGTAACTTAACCAAAAGCGAATGCAAACTAAAAGCAGAAGCCCTATCCCCGATGCAAGTCTAGATCATCGATGCCAACATTCTCCCCATTTTTGTCAATGATTGCACAAAAGGTTGGGAAGTGGATCGAGAGATCAACTGCGCGACATCAGCACCCTTGGAGCCCGACGAAGCAGAACTTGACGTGGACTCGCCCGAAGAAGATTGGTCTCCTGAAGATTCTTCTTCCTACTCAGGCGAAGGAAGAACTTCGAGATTCTTCTGGGTGATGAGGTCGATGTCGAGGTCGCTGTCGTCGAGGCCGACATCGTCTTTGGAGGTGACAGAGTCGTTGTCGGAGACGGTGTCGGTCCTGATGGGATCTGGCTCATTGAAGAAAAACACTTCAT
Organism: Bromus sterilis; assembly: GCA_950022295.1. Classification (NCBI taxonomy): domain Eukaryota; kingdom Viridiplantae; phylum Streptophyta; class Magnoliopsida; order Poales; family Poaceae; genus Bromus; species Bromus sterilis. Next base: position 236,466,707 of record OX465599.1, on the reverse strand, counting down.
CAATCTTGTGAAGGGGAGGGAGCTTCTGATTCGGGCGATCAACGGTGTCGTCCCTAGAAAAGTTGCACTGGAGGTGCTCATATTCTTTGAAGATGCGATCTTTGCAAAGTCCTTTGACAGAATTAAATTTCCGCATCCCTTTCCAGGAATGGCGCTTCAGCACACTAAGATATTGGTTGTTTTTTAGTGCTATCTTGCCAACATAATTGATCTCATCAACAAGGAACTGAATTTGTCTCTGATTTGCTTGAATGAAGTTTTCAAGCAATTGCTGCGACCGAAGATTAACTTCAAATTGATGGCAGTCTTTCAGGAATTTCTTCGAGACATTCCTCTCATTTACTTCACGGCGCACCCCAACATATGTTGCAAAGATGTCGTTGGGCTTACTTAGCAATTCCAAAGTGTCATGTACATGAGGTGTGAAAAGCGTCGGATGATGACGCGCCACATAGTCTTCATTACGAACAATGTTGAAAACAGGTTGCAGCCAGGGATCATATGGCTTCAAGGTAAATGGTAATTCTGCTGCATGCACCAAGTTGCGAAGGAAACTGTCTTCAAAGTCGAAAACCATTCCATGCGTGTAACAGCCCGGGATTTTCACCAAAATTAAATTTTTTGTTGTTTGCTTTATTTTGTTGATTGCTAGAATTTTTTGCAGTATTTGCTTTGCCGATTTATTAATTGGTGAATATTCTCCCCCTTCTTTCTCGTATTGGATGCGGGACCAAACCTTTTCCCAACGGCACACGACCTTGCGACACCGGGTTTCACCCGAGCACCGTCGCAATTTCCGGCACAAGTCCAGCCATCGCCGTCGGAACGAAAACCCCGTTTATTTAATAAACTGATTATTTTATGGGGCACCGAAAAAATGTTCGCGGAACAGTATCAAAGTGAGGAAGGACTGACAGGCTCGCCGCGTTGACTGCGTGGTTCGAGATTTCTCCTGAATCAGAGGTCGTATGGACTCCCGGCGGTCAAAAACGTGGAGTACCGGACGCGAGAGAGAAACCCGAGGGCGTTTGCGTAAACCTGCCATCCAGGCCAGCCTATAAATAGACCACCACTCTCTCCTAGCCCTTCTAGGGTTTCCCCTAACACAAATTTGCAGCTACCCCCTCCATTTAGCCCAGATCTGCCACAGATTAACCCCAAATCTCGAAACCCTAGCTCCCATACATCCCAGGCCGTTGGATCTGCTGATCGACGACTCTAGATGTGCCACGTCACCCCCAGAGAGCTCCACCAGCCATCCCTAACAGACCGGGCCCCGCAGGGCCGCCGCCAGCCCGGAGCCGCGCTGTTGCGGGCCCATCTCGGCCCGGGTCACCGCCATTCCCATGGAGCAGCCCCGTGCACCGCTCCTCCTCTCGCCGACGAGCTCTCCGGCGAGCCGCCGTGCGCCGGCCGCCACCCGCAGGTCTCTTGCTCCTCGCTCACGCCCTTCTCCCTCCTCTCCTCTCTCATCTCACTCTCTCTCCCTTGCAGATCTGAGCTGCCATGGCCATGGCCATGGCCAAGCTCAAGCTCGCCGGTCACGGGCTCACCCGCGCCACCACGGCCCTGATCCGGCCGGATCCGGCCACCACGCGCCCTCCTCCGCCGCCCCCGGGGCTCCCCTGCGCCTCTCGGGCCTCCCCGTGCACGTCCCAAGCCGTCCAGCCCGAACCCTAGCCGCCATGGATGTGCCCAGCCCCGAGCTCGACCCCCTGTAATTTTTCTAAGTCCCGGAAATCTATTATTTTGTCCCGTTTTGCGACGTAAATTGCGACAGATCTGTAGCTCGTATGGAGATGTGCCCAAAAGGAAAATTGTGCTCTGTGATGTGCTCTAACTTTTTTTCTTGAGTGAGTCAATCCATTTGAGGTCATCTAGATGGTGCAATTGCTTGCTAAACATTGCTACCTGCTGTTAAATGTTGCTGACTGTTATTTTCTTGCAAGTTTGGTTGATGTTTGTGTCACATCCATGAGGCCTATGCCTTTGATTCTTTCTTGTATGTGTTAAGCATCATATGTAATTCAATTGGATGCATTCATTTGCTATGTTTGCCTGCTGTAGAGATTTTATATCTTGCTCCAAAGTGGTGACCCTGATAACATGTGCTGCTGTTTGCATAAAGTTGCTACTTTGATGCCTTATAGTTAGTGATCCATGCCTCATATGCTTTAGCGCCAATGTAATTATTTGCTGCTTGTTATATGTACTTTGATGTGTAAAGACCCGGTCACACACCGGTTTTCGGCCGTTACGCCTGGCGGGATCTAGACTGTCCCCACAGATCAATACTAGTCTTTCCTGCGCACTTTGTCCTCACTCGTGCGCACCCGGGAATAACTTCCTGGTCGGTCACCCATCCTCAAATCGCTCCATCCAAGCACGCTTAACTTTGGAGTTCTTTGGATGTGGGCTTTAGGGTAAGAAGGTACACCTTGTTGATATGAGTAGTCTACCATTCCTACTAAGCCAGGATGTTACACCATGCTTTTCTTTGCCATGATATGGTTGCCGATCATATAGTTGTCAAGCTCCTAAAGTGCAACCCCGCAGTTTTCCATCACATGTCCTGTTTTTCACTAAGTCCCTAGACCAGTAGTATATTCTTGCATTTTGCATGGGTTACGATTACTTGCTCCTGATGCTTGTATACATGGAACTTTGTTGCCATGCCTTCCTTGTCATGTCTACTGTTGATCCACATCATTTTGATGCATGTTTGCATTCAGTAGCTAATTGTTTCATTGCTCTAAAGTGTGCTACCTGATGTTAACAGCCCGTGTTCATAACTTGTGATGCTTGTATCTTTTTAACCGTAACTCCGTTTGGTGTGTTATTTATATGTAACTGTACTAGAATTTCATGTAGCTTGTGTTTATGCCATTGTTTGCTGTTGTTAACCAACCTAAAATATGGTTTAGGGCATAATAGTACCAAATGCTTTAATTGTCATGGGGTACTTAGTGATATGCCATGTTTAGGATTGTGCCTCACTTAAATTGACTAGCAAAGATACTTTGTGCTTCACCTCTTTACGTGATTGCGTGACATGCCATGCTTGATTGAGATGCCATGTTAACAACCTTTTTCTCATGTTGTGTAGCTAAACAACTTGAACCATTCTAAATGTGCGGTATCGTCGGGTGTGATCGATACCTCACTTAACCCGTTAGTAACCGCTCTCGACGGTAGATCCGTACCGTAGTTTGTTATCTCGTGTTGTCTTCTTGATGTTGTTTGCTGGTGATTGCTTCATAGTAATAGATGCTTGCTCATCGATTTCATTTTCCAGTGTTTACCTCTTGTGTGCTTCCGCGGGTACTCTCGGAGACGATGCGAGTTTGCGATTGACTACAACTTCGGCTTCGTCTTCTCATCAGGTAAGGGGGATCATATATCATGCTTATTACTTCCAGCTCACTTGTGCCTAGGTATAGGATAGAACGTATGATTGATCCTACCACTTCATATTTATGCCTCTCAAATAAACTCAAACAACGATGTCCCCCACATCCTAGCAAACCATTGTTTGGCCATGTACCTTGCTTGCTTAACCACTTCTTAGTATGCATGCTTAGGATGTTATCAACTGTTATCCAATTGCTACTTGGATTGGGATATCACATTATTATGTTTTTGTGGATGATATGATTATTATAATGTTGACTATATTCGATGGAGGATGGAAGGTCTAGGCTATCCCACCCTGACGCTATGTTCCATTCGAGTCACCTAGGATCCGAGTTCCGGGTATAGGTTCTAAGACTGAGCGTGCCTAACCGCGTGTGGGATTCTATGGGGTCCCCTTTTTCTTACCTACCTAGCTTCAAACATTTCTAGTGGTGGCCCAAGATGATTTACCATTCGAAAACCGTGTGTGGGTCTGTCGGGTCGCTCCTAGCAGACTTTCTTTAAAACAACCCGGACCAGTGGGGACATGGTTTCCTTGTTGGTCCACCCTTGGCCGGCGAGGGCCCGGGACCTCATGTGAGGTGTCCCGGCAACCCAAACCCTGTTGAGACGGAAGAGGCCGATCCGAGAGCGCGACCGACTTTTGGATTGGGTGTTGACTCCCCGGGGGCCACCCGAATTTGGTCATTGTTAGTTAGAGGGATTATGACGTCCGGTTCTCTCGGAACAACTCTTCAATGAGTCTATTTAACGGGCCCGGCCAATAGAGATTGGCGTACGTGCGGAGCCTTGTAATGGGCAGTTGTACACCCCTACAGGGTCAAATCTTTTCGAGAAGCCGTGTCCATGTTTATGGATGACTTGGAACCTATGTCTTGTTCATAGATAACATCAACTGAATCATAACTATAACTTGATTAACGTGTGTGTGCCTTGACTGCTTCTCCTTCGTTGGGATGCGAAGGGGAGGACAAGGATAGGATAGGTGTTATGTTTGCATAAGTAACTGATAGCAAGACTTGTTGGAGGCGATTCCTCATCGACTGCTTGGTTCTCATCTTACTCTAAATAGATCGTTAGCCACTTATATAATGCTAGTGCGGTTGCAACCTCAACCACTACCCCCATCTTGCCGTGAGAAGTTAGTCACAAGATTTGTTGATATAGCTCACCTCTTTCTTCTCTCTTTTGGGCACATTATGCAAATGATCTTGGACTACAAAGGAGCTCGACGACCCTTCTTTTGGACGCCTTCGCGGACACTCGACGACGACTAGTAGGTGGATCCCGGCGGAGAGCCTGGACCCGTGTGGTTACGAGAATGGTGTGTTTTACCTTTGCCACTAGGCATTTGATTGTAGTCTGTACTCAGACATGTATCTTCCGCTGATGCATTGTATTAAGGCAGTTGTATGCCGATTGTATGAGATGTTGTATCCTTGTAGCTGTAATGATGTGATATCATGTTGGAAATTCAGGGCATATGACATTGTCATATGTCGCGGTGGGACCGATATGTGCTTCGTCCCCGGATCTGGATGGAAACATCTAGATTTGGAACAGTACCGCATATCGGGCCTTACAATGCGTGAGCTTCATTATTGCATGCCTGACTTCAGGATAAATGTTCGATTCCTCCGAAGCAGTACTCAATGGGATCAAAGATTTCAACAAGATGTAGAACCAAGTCTTGGAAATGAAAATCAAGTGCTTCGGGCGAATGTTTTTTAGAATGTAATCGACAGTGATATCAGTATCCAGTAAAGTGGCAAACTATTCTTAAGTGAGATCCGGCTCCATGTGAATCTTTTCAAGTTCTCCAGTATGCCTTGGAATATTGACAATTTCCATGAATTCAGCCGAAGACATTCTGAATATTTGACCTTGAATCATCCATTCGAGAATCCAAGTGCTTGGCTCATTGGCATCACCCGAAACATATAATGTAGCATAAAATTTCTTAATGAGCTCAGAGTTGAAGGGAGTGCTCAAGGCAAACAACCAAGTCAAATTCTGATTCTCAATGGTTTCAATGATGTTTTGGAAGAATGTTGCAGTGGATAGGCTTCGCATATCAAGGTAGCGGTGGCGGAACAGCACACCCTTCTGGCAGTAGACTTTGGTGTATAAAATCTGTTGTTCTGCTGTCCAGAAGCGAAGATCATCCGCGGTGCGATCGGAAGCATAAGGACTAACTCCGAAGAATTGGTGCCTTTTCTGATGCTGTTCAAGACTGAATTCTGGTCTGTGGCGTGTGATACGTTCCAAACGTATCTATAATTTCTGCTTGTGCCATGCATGTTTTGTGTGACTTTGCCATGTTTTGCTTGAACTTTCATACACTTTTGAGCATATTTGGACCAATCTATTAACTCAGTGCACCCAGTTGCCAGTTCCTGTTTTCTGCTGCTTTTGTATTTCAGGTTTTCCGGCCATTAAAAGTGCTCCAAAAATTCCGGAAAAATTATATAAAAAATCAGCGTCCCGGAAGCCTCCGGAAACACCAAGGAAGGAAGGGAGGGCCACCACCAGGACTCCAGAAGGGTCCATGGCGCGGCCCAGCCCTAGGCATGCTTGTTACTAGTGCACAAGTAGCATGATCTCAGATCTGAGCACGTTATGGTTGTATGATTATAATTGTTGTTCTAGATCTTATCTACGGTTGTATGCACCTATTATAGTCCGGAACCGTCGATCCCAATGGTGACAGCTTGGGACACCAAAGGGGATGGGCTATAATTTGAGGATCACATGTGTTCATGAAGTGTTAATGCTTTGTTCCGATGCTCCGCCGCAGAAGCACCTTAATCTCCATAAGTTCCTTATGTGGCCCCGTTCGTAGCGGGATGGTAGGACAAAAGATGTTGTGCAAAGTTCTTATTGCAAGCACGTACAACTACATACGGAACACATGCCTACGTTTGGTTCTTAGACTAGGATGCTCTAGTTTGTTCTTTGGCTAGAGTTGGTGCAATTCTGTCAATTGCCCAATTGTAATTTGTTCACCCAACACCTTGTTCTTTTTCCTAGAGAGGTAGCACTAGTGAAACCTTGAACCCCGGTCCATCTTTCAGCTTCATTGCCTTCGTTGTTACTTTTACTTTCTTTGCTGCTCCTACAACTTTGTTAATACTTTGTGGTGTTGGTGATTGGGGAAGTCTTAAAGGCTACACCCGTTAACACACCGTTGCTACTTATATCTTGTCTAGTGCTTTTTCAGGTGTGGTTGAATTGACAACTCAACTGCTAAGGCTTATAATTATTCTTTGGCTCCCCTTGTGTCGAATCAATAAATTGGGTTATTCTTACCCGCGAAGACTATTGCGATCCCCTACACTTGTGGGTTATCAAGACTATTTTCTGGCGCAATTGCCGGGGAGCATAGCTTTACTTATAAATTTCACTTGATAAGTACACTTTTTCTTATTACTCTGTTTGCTACTAATGTCTACTTTCTTTGAGACTAGATCTTATTGGCAAGGAGGATTCATGGAGGATCAACAAAAATATTACAAGGAATACCGCCTGTCTCAAAAAGGGATACACTCATGGGGACTAATACAGAAGTTGTATGACTATGCTAGAAACTTGTGCTCAATATATAATATATATTTCTGCAGAGATGAATCTTGTTGCTTTATGAGGCACAGACACCTTGCTTTCCAATGTGAGTACAATGATGATGAAACCTTAGCTTCTTACACTAAGGGAAACTATGATTTTTATGATGCAGAACAAATAGAAAAAGTTGTTATCTTTAAGGGTGCCTATGAAATTGCTTCCTTTGTTGAAAATATAGATGACGCCCCTTACAAATCCGAGAGTCTTGAAATACTTAATTATTGCTTTGAGGATTTTAATGAAAATTATTATATTATTGACCATCTCAAAAGGTTCTCTCCACAAGAGGAAGAGACTAATGCTTTGCAGGACTCTACGGAAGAAGAAATTGCTGAAACTGAATGCTCCTTGGATGAAAAAGAGGAGGAGAGTGACGAACAAAAGGAGGAAGAATGGAGTAGCTACCCATCTCTACCTACTAATGAGAGTAACTCTTTGACTCTTACTTTATATGATTGCCCTCCATGCTTACCAAAGGAGGATGAATGCTATATTGATTGCTATGATCCTATGGATTCTTTTGAAATATCCCTTTTTGATGAAATTGATGCTTGTGGCCACGATGCCCCTATGAATGATACTTGCAAGGATGATTTTTCTACTGTTCTTTATGATAAACCTTGCTATCTTGATAAATCTCACGATAAACCTCTATTTTTGCCTACTATGGATGGTCTTAATGATGATGAGGTTTTCTTAGAAAGTCTACATGATTATGTGCTAGTAGATCATGAAAAGCATGCTTTGTGTGATAATTATATTTTTGAGTTTTTTCATGATGCTACTGAAAATTATTATGACAGAGGGAAATATGGTTATAGAAATTTTCATGTTAGGAAAACACCCCTCTCCATGTTGAAAATCTTGAAGGTGCTCATGTTTTACCTTCCTATGCTTGTTGCTTTGGGCTTCATTTATTTATTTTGTTTCAAATTTCCCATGCATAGGAAGCATGTTAGACTTAAATGTGGTTTGTCTTTGCTCCTTTGATGCTCTCTTTTATGCTTCAACTCTTATTCTTTCGTGAGCATCGTTACACTCATGCCTAGCTAATGGCTTTAAAGAAGCGCTTTCGGGAGGCAGCCCGCAACGAATTTAGGTTTTCCTTTTTGTTTTTCTTCTATTCTTAGTGGTCTTGATGATTGTTACTACTGTAGCAACATCATTGTATCTTTACTTTTCAAGCTTTGTGCCTTTTATAGCCTCATACGATAAGGGAAGTGAAAGTTGTGACATGCTGTCCAGAAAACAGATTCTGTCCTCGTGACTAGAAAAATCAGAGAAAAATCCCAGTTCATATTTTTGAGCTGAATGTTTTACACAGCGTGCTCTATACAATTACGGAACTTTTGTATGTTCTGAGTTTTTTTATTTGAGTTGCATAAGTATCCCTAAAAAAATATTTTCTCTCTGCTGTTCTGTTTTTCTCAGCTTCTGCCCCGGTTTTTATTTTCGCAGTTTTGCAATCCTTAAGCTTGATTTTTCTTTGCAAAAACTTTTGGGCAGGTAAGAGAAACAGTATCCCTTCCTGGAAATCTTTATTTTCACTAGAGGAAAATTATTTTAGGGTACTAACCTCTCTAATCAGCTTATGATGAGTTATGTATGAAGGGAGTTTTCAAGTGTGCGATGGAAGATGATGAAAGAAGATCTTGGAGTATCAAAATCTCAAGCTTGGGGATGCGCCCGGAACCCCCAAGAAATATTCAAGGAGACTCAAGCGTATAAGCTTGGGGATGCCCCCATGCATCTCCTTCTTCATCAACAATAATCAGTTCGTCCCTCGTTCCACTATATTTTTATCACTTCATGTGTTATGTGCTATGCTTGGAGCGTCTTGCTCTTTACTTTTCTTAGTTCTTTTTTTTGTTTGCTGGTCATTACAATGTCGGAACCTAACATGCTTGATTGGGAGAGATACACGCTCCACTTCTAACTAGAACACCTCATAGGATTTTCATGCCTATTTCTTTGCTGTGAGTTGTTCTTTATCCTTTTTTAGCTGCTGCCCTGTTTAGTTCATGTGCTTTAGAGTTTTCTTCTAGAGCTTTTAATTGGTTCAGGCTTGAACTTTCTATAGTTTGCATGCTTATCTTGTTTAGAGAGTTTGCCTGTTGCACTGAGTTTTGTGTCTTGACTAGAAAGTAGGTAGTTGAAGTTGCTATTCTTTTTGTAGTAGTAACTTGCAATAGTTTTGAGGTATTGACTTAAGTAATGTTTGAACTTATGGTGTCAAGAGATTTAGCCTATTAGTGATAGATGTCGTATTTTGGGCAATCCGTGTGATTTTCGAAAACCTAAACCCTGCTGAGAACTCTAGCTACTAGATTGATCACTAATCTCTGGAGGGGTCGAATATTAGAGTACACTCACGTACCATGAGTCGAGGATGCGCAAGGATAACCAAACCCCCAAACACTCCTCCTCGGGGTACTTGTCTCTTTGTGAACCTCCTGACTAGATTGAGAGTTACCGATAAATAGTGCATGAGTTCTTTGGACTAATGTGAGTATTCGAAAGTTGACACTTCCACCCACCTATACTTTTTCTAGCCTCTTCGGTACCGTGCATTGCCCTTTCTCAACTCGAGAGTTGGCGTACTTCGCCGGTGCATCCAAACCCTTGGCACGATATGCTCTGTCATCATAAGCCTCCTTATATCTTTCCTTAAAACAACCACCATACCTACCTACAAGGCATTTCCATAGCCTTTCCGAGATACATTTCCATGCAACATCCATTGTTCTTCATGTTCACATGACTTATCCTTCATTGTCATATTGCCTTGCATCATCTCATAACCTTCATGTAGTTGGGCTTTGCCCGCTATTCATATTTTTGCTGCATGTTGCGCTTGATCATTGCACATACTGCTACACTGGCAGAGGCATTCATATAGAGTCATTACTTTTTGATTCAAAGTTGTAAGTAGATAAAAGTGTGTTGATGTTCTTCTAGAGTGTTGCCCCTATAGTGAGGAAAGGAATAAAAGATCCCAAAGTGGAAAAAATACAAAAAAAAGATCCCAAAGAGGACGAAAGAAAAAAGAGAGAGAGAGAAATAAAGAGCCATGGAGGCCACCCAAAATAAAAAAAATACAAAAAAGGTGAAAAAGAAAAAAAATAAAAAAATAGAGAGAGGGGGCAACACTACTATCCTTTATTCCACACTTGTGCTTCAAAGTAGCATCTGTACTTTAGTTTGTAGAGAGTTTTCATGTTGTACTTGCATAACTAAGTGGGGATCCTTACACTATATAACTTGGCTTGCATATTCCAAGGATGAGCCTCCTCAAAAGAGCTCTAGGTCTTCATGAGCAAGCAAGTTGGATGCACCCCCACTAGTTCCATTGGAGGGCTTTCATACCCTTATAGCTCTATGTGCATCCGCATGTTGCATGGCAATCCCTACTCCTCATATAATATCTATCATATGGACTTCTCTCGCCTATGATTGTCCTCATTGATGTGAGACTTTCACACCTTTTTGTCTTCTTCCTCCACCATCTTTCTATTTCGCTGTTTAGGTGTAAACTTTCTTGCTCACGCTCATCCATTGCATGAGTGCTCAAAATATCGAAAGGGAGTGGATCAGTCTGACTTGTACCTGGCTAGTGGTCTGGGGACGAGTCCAGATAAGACTTCAAAGGAGACTAAGTGTGAAACTTTAGTAGATATAGTTCTCAACAATAAAAAGTTTTCTCTCTCGTATTCCCAAATTCCTCTTCTTGCACGCAAACACCATTTGGAGACATTCGAGTCACGGACAACGAGAGCTCTTGCACCTTATGTTCTTTTGTTGCTTGTGTCAATGCTAATATAGACTCTTGCTTGTTAAGACTTGAATTGAATTGTATGCATTAATTGCTTTACTTTAAAGTCCTTATATGGTTGTGTGGCATGTCACCACAGAAATTATGCTTGTTATCATTTACCTACTCGAGGACGAGCAGGAATTAAGCTTGGGCATGTTGATACGTTCCAAACGTATATATAATTTCTGCTTGTGCCATGCATGTTTTGTGTGACTTTGCCATGTTTTGTTTGAACTTTCATACACTTTTGAGCATATTTGGACTAACCTATTCACTCAGTGCACCCAGTTGCCAGTTCCTATTTTCTGCAGTTTTTGTATTTCAGGTTTTCCGGCCATTAAAAGTGCTCCAAAAATTCCGGAAAAATATATATAAAAAATCAGCGTCCCAGAAGCCTCCGGAAACACCAAGGAAGGAAGGTAGGGCCACCACCAGGACTCCAGAAGGGTCCATGGCGCGGCCCAGCCCTAGGCCGCGCCAGGCACCCTCCTAGCTGCCTGGTGGCCCCTCTTGGTGCCCCCTTTGGCTCCTATTTTTACCCCCGAGGAGTAAACCCCTAATATCGAAGTACTTTTTCCAGAAGCGATTCCGATCTCCGCCGCCATCGAAAACTAGCTTCGGGGGTCACTAGGATCCTGCTCCGGCACCCTGCCGGGGAGGGCCTTGGCCCCCGGGGCCATCTTCATCGACTTTCCTTCCCCCATGATGCTTCTTGAGTAGTTCCTCCTTGGACTACGGGTTCTTGGCAGTAGCTATGTGGTATTCTCTCCCCCTAGATCTTCAATACAATGTTCTCATGCGATGCCCTACATGATTGAGATCCATATGATGTAATTGGTGTTGTGTTTGTTGGGATCCGATGAATTGTTACCTTGTTCAGTCCTAAGAGGTTTATGAATTATTGTTGCTGCAATTTGTTGTTCTTAATGCTTGTTACTAGTGCACGAGTAGCATGATCTCAGATCTGAGCACGTTATGGTTGTATGATTATAATTGTTGTTCTAGATCTTATCTACGGTTGTATGCACCTATTATAGTCCGGAACCGGCGATCCCAATGGTGACAGCTTGGGACACCAAAGGGGATGGGCTATAATTTGAGGATCACATGTGTTCATGAAGTGTTAATGCTTTGTTCCGGTGCTCCGCCGCAGGAGCACCTTAATCTGCATAAGTTCCTTAAGTGTCCCCGTTCGTAGCGGGATGGTAGGACAAAAGATGTTGTGCAAAGTTCTTACTGCAAGCACGTACTACATACGGAACACATGCCTACGTTTGGTTCTTAGACTAGGATGGTCTAGTTTGTTCTTTGGCTAGAGTTGGTGCAATTCTGTCAATTGCCCAACTGTAATTTGTTCATCCAGCACCTTGTTCTTTTGCCTAGAGAGGTACCACTTGTGAAACCTTGAACCCCGGTCCATCTTTCAGCTTCATTGCCTTCGTTGTTACTTTTACTTTCTTTGCTGCTCCTACTACTTTGTTACTACTTTGTGGTGTTGGTGATTGGGGAAGTCTTAAAGGCTATACTCGTCAACACACCGTTGCTACTTATATCTTGTCTAGTGCTTTTTCAGGTGTGGTTGAATTGACAACTCAACTGCTAAGGCTTATAAGTATTCTTTGGCTCCCCTTATGTCGAATCAATAAATTGGGTTATTCTTACCCGCGAAGACTGTTGGGATCCCCTACACTTGTGGGTTATCAACGTGAAGAACAACCAACACCCTTGAAAATTGGAAAAGTTTCCCTTGGGTAATTTGTGTCGACTTGGGTGTCTTGGTTTGGACGGTAGTGAGGACGAAGCCTTTGCTGAGGTGCAGGTCGGGAAACTTGTGAAGTGCCAACAGTCTGAGCAACAATTAAGCCCGTTCTTGTGAAGGATTCAGAATTTGGACTTGTTCTTCTTCGTCTTCATGTGCTTCAGTTGGGGCACATTAGCTTCAGACTCTTGAGCCGTTCTAGTAGGAGAGAAGTCTCAAGTCCTTGAGTTGGAAGGGGTGTAGTGGTGAGAGGCTTGTGCTTCCGGGCGAGGTAATTGCGGGGGAGCAACAACAGGTGGGGTTGGGTCTCTTTGTGGTACGGGGGAGGGAGCACGCGGTGGAGTAGGTTCTGCGGCGGGTGGAGTTGGTGCGGGAGTGCGGGGAGCAGGGGTTTTCTTGGGAGTGGGTGCTTTGGGAGGAGGAGGTGGGAGTCTTGGTGGGTGGAACTGGAGGCTTTTTTTGTGTGGATGGCTGAGGCTTCGGCTGAGGGGCAGGAGGAGTGGGAGTAGGGTCTTGCGTCTGCTGGACAGGAGTTTCATCACTTATGTCCATATCTGCAGCCGAGGCTAGAGTCATCTTGCGCCTCTTGGTAGTTCTCTTCTTAGGTGAGGGATCTGAATGTTTAGCTTCAGTAGGTTGTGCTTCAGCCGGTTTAGCTTCAAGCGCGGCCTTGCGCTTCTTGGAATCCCTTTCCATGATTGAAGCATTATGGTTCTTGACCATCTCTTCTACAACAACTTTGATCTTTCCTTTGTAGATCCTGATGTTTTCCTTGGTGGTGGTGTTCACATCAGTCACTTTCTGAAGCATTTTGAGGGCATGCGCCTTGAATTCTTCATCAGTTTCAGCTTCGACGCATTGTTGATAATTGTGAATCTTGGTTGTTTCAGCCCTGTCACGAGAGTGTAAGTCCTTCAGCTGGCTGATCATGGTGGTGATCATTGCTTTGATGGAGCTTCAAATATACACTTCACCAAGATCAAGTGCTTCAGGATCCTCTGCCTCACACTTCTTACAGATAGCATCCGCAATGCCCAAGTGATCCCGAAGTTCTCCTTCACGGGGATCAGGAAATTGATGCACACTTAGGCGATCTTGTTCTTCATGAGTTTCGGGCAGAGAAACTCCTTTTTGCTTCGGCGGATTGGCTTCAGCAGGTGGAGTCATGTCCACCACAACTTTCTTCTGAGAAGCTCTAGCTTCTTTCTCAGCTTTCTTTGTTACAAGACCGACAAGAGCTGCCTTGCGCTTGACTTCGTTCTCAGCTAACTGTTTGACCTCAGCAGCAGATTTCTCTTCGTTCTTCTGGGCTTCGGCGATCTTGCGCTTCATTTCAGCCTGAGCAACAGCAAGATTAGCAGCGTCAAGTTCGCGTTGCTTCTTGGCTTCTTCTTGTGCTTCCCTCTGCTTGACAGCAGAATCGCGGGCAAGAATACTTCGGTCAAGTGCCTCCTCGAGGTCTTTCTGGCGCAACTCTTCTTCCGTGAGCTTTCTCTTTGTTGAAGGCTTTGGTGCAACAGTGGGCTTAGGCTTCACTGGAGCATCAGGTTGTTTGGGATTCGCTGGGGCAGCAGTTTTCTCTGACTTCTTCTTCTTCGAGGTGTCATGCTTGAGCTCAGACCGCCTCTCAGTATTGAGGTTCTCATCAGGTGGGTTGGAGGCCAATGGCTCGTGATCACCAAGTTGGTCATGTCGATCACAGGGCGAGCTGTGGGCTTGTTTGTTGGATCTTGAATCCTTAGCCCTTTTGTATCAGGTTTTTCTCCAGCCTTCTTCCGAATCTTTTCTTTCAGTGTCGGAGCGGGCTCAGACTCATCATCAGCTTCATCATTTGATTCATCATCAGCTTCAGCATTTGACTCATCATGGATTGAGTATTCAAGAGCAGCCTGTCCCATTTTGGATCGCTCATCATCATCAGTGGAGGCATGAGGGGGTGAGGCCGATTTCTTCCTCGGCTTCTAGACCTTTTCTTCTTTGAACTCTGGCCCTTTCCTTCTGCTTCTGCACCAGCTTTCTTTGCAACCTTCTTTTCATCCTTGATGCGTTTCTTTTCAGCAGCGATTCTCAAGCGCTTCTGTTCCTCTGGATAGTCACCATGAGTCCTAAGCGTATTGGAGTGAGGAAGCTTCGGTGTAATAGGGAAGTACAAATGGCGATTGGCTTCGGTATATTTGCCGCACATGTGCGAGGTGTAAAGATATGGCGGGTGGAAGGCGAACTGCATCATCCACTTCCAATCTGGAATGCTTTTGTACTTGTACCATCGTAAATCCTAGTACCTCCGAATCGCTTGAAGGCGAATCTTGCGCTGATCTTTGTCTTCTTCGACTGGAGTGTCATATCCGAACTTCTTGCGAATAGCTTAGGAAATGCCACGAGCATTATTCTTAGTCTTCCTTTTGCCTCCTTTCCTAGGTGGAACTTGCTGTTCGGCTTCGTTTAGGTGATCTAACACTGGGGACTCATCTCCGAAGCCCAAGTCAGCAGACATCCTGTGAAAAAGTAAAGGGGGGAAACGAGGGAAAACAGACATAGATATGATTTGAGCACTAGCAAAAATTTCGACCAAAAAAAAGATTTTGACAAGAGATTTAGATGTATATGGGTGTTGATTTCTTCCTGTTTTGAGCTAGACTTAGCATATATCAACTGAGACATCAATAATCTTCAAACGCTAGCACATAACAGAACACATCGAAACCCTAGATTCTAACCTGAATCGGGATGGGAAGCTTTTGACGGCTAACAAGTTTCCCAAAAGTTCACGGATCTAACGGATCAAAGAAACCTAACAGAATCATACAAAAACAAACCTAAGAACTTGGATCCAATCATGAGAAAGAAGAACAGAGAGGTGGAGATTGGATCGAGGGCTCGGCGTACCCTAACTTGGTGGCGTCGAGCAGCTACGGCGGCGAGGAGCGAGGGAGAGGTGCTCGTCATCGGCGGTGAAGTACACAGCGGCAGCTGTCTGGCAGTGAAGCGGCGCAGTCATCAGCGACGAGGAGGAGCTCGACGGCGTGCTCGGGAGAGAGTTAGGGTTCCGGGAGAGATGAAGTGAACGGGTGGTTTTGGTGTCGCTGGGGAGGGTTACGCCTTATATAGGGCTGGTCTGACGTGGGTGTCAGATCAGATTGAACGGCTCCCAACAACTGACTCTCCGGATTCTACGGTCAGGATATGGTAGCGAACCGCGAGAGAATATCAATGACCCGGAATTGACGGGATCTCAACGACCGAAGAATAAGTCTTGGTCTTGAGTAAAAACTTCGATAAAGTTGGAAGCATATGATTCGGAATTTAATGACGTTCGAAGCATATCACTTTCCGTTTCAAGTGTGCTCAACCATTTTAGATAGATAGAGTAAGAGAGAAAAAGAACATAAGGGGTAGAGTCTGAAACTTATCACTTCTAGGAAAAACAACAACGAAGCTAAAAGTGATAAGTATGGAGGACTAAATCCAATCAAAATAAATGATAGAACTGGAAGCAAAAACAAACAAAAAAAATCGAACCCAAATACAAAAGCGAAGTAAATAAATATTTACAGGGAGGTAAAGGTTCAGTCTTACAGAACATTGCTTGAGTCCAAAATATTGAGCTCACATCTTAACGCACATAACCTTTTCTCATCCAATGGTTTCGTGAATATATCAGCCAATTGATCTTCAATTCTGACATGACTGATCACAATATCTTCACGCTGAACATGGTCACGAAGAAAATGATGGTGAATGTCAATATGCTTCGTGCGAGAGTGCTGCACAGGATTGTGAGCAATTTTGATTTCACTCTCATTATCACATAGGAGAGGAATTTTCTTCACACGAATACCATAATCCTTCAGCGTCTGCTTAAGCCATAGAATCTGAGTGCAGCATGAGCCAGCAACAATGTATTTTTCTTCAGCAGTTGATATTGATACACAATTTTTCTTCTTGGAAGCCCAATACACAAGTGATATTCCGAGGAAATGACAAGTGCCTGAAGTAGATTTCCTATCAACACGATCACCAGCCCAGTCCGAATCAGAATAGCAAATAAGATCAAACTGAGCACCCTTGGGATACCACAAGCCCAAGGTTGGTGTGTGAGCAAGATACCGAAGAATTCGCTTAACAGCAGTATGATGTGATTCCTTTGGATTTGCCTGAAAGCGAGCACAAATACATATTGAAAGCATAATGTCGGGTCTAGATGCCCATAAGTATAAGAGTGAACAATTCATAGACCGATACTTCTTTTGACCGAAGGGTTTTCCCTTCTCATCTACATCTAGGAACCCATTGCTAGGCATGGGAGTCTTTATCGTTTTGCAATCAGTGAGTGCAAACTTCTTCAGGCAATCCTTGAGATATTTTTCTTGAGAAATAAAGGTGCCATTCTTCTGTTGATGGATTTGAAGTCCAATGAAGAACTTCAATTCACCCATCATAGACATCTCATATTTCTTCGACATCATTTTGGCAACTTCTTCCTGATTTCAGTGTTAGTGCAGCCAAAAATAATATCATCACATATATTTGATACACAAACAAATCACCATTATAAGAGCGAGTGAAAAGAGTTGGGTCAGTTGTTCCATGTTTGAAGCCTTTCTTCAGAAGGAAATCCTTCACGGTGTCATACCAAGCACGAGGTGCTTGCTTTAACCCATAAAGAGCTTTGTGCAACCTGTACACCATGTCAGGATTCTTCGAGTCTTCAAAACCTGAAGGCTGCATAACATACACTTCTTCTTTGATCTTACCGTTAAGAAAAGCACTTTTCACATCCATTTGATAAAGCAGGATACCATTGAAATTTGAAAAAGCAAGCATAACACGAATAGATTCGAGACGAGCAACTAGAGCATAAGTTTCGTCAAAATTGATACCTTCAATTTGGGTGTAACCTTGTGCTACCAGTCATGCTTTTTTTCTTACCACAATACCATCTTCATCCTTCTTGTTGAGGAAAATCCACTTAGTACCAATGATGTTGTGCTTCGTGGGATCAGGTCTTTCGACTAAGGACCAGACTTTGTTTCGCTCGAATTGGTTGAGTTCTTCGAGCATAGCAGTTAACCAATCTAGGTCCTTCATGGCTTCATCAAACTTTGAAGGTTCTAGCATGGAGACAAACGAAAAATTTCCACAGAAGTTAGCCAAACGAGTACAAGAACGAGTTGTGGGACGACCTGGTTGTTGAATTTCTTCGAGGATCGAGTCAACATCAACTCTTCTTCGCACTCGAGTTAGTGCATTTCATTTTCTTATGGCTCTCGTTCTTCTTCGGAATCAGTATTTCCTTCAGGATATGCATTTCCTTCAGGAGCAACATTTCCTTCAGGATCTGCATCTTCTTCGTTCATGGGTTCTTATTCATCCTGTTCATCATTAGTTCAGGATGTTGATATCCAGCGCCCCGGGCTATGTGTGGGAACATTGGATCATCATCATCTTGATTTGCTTGACGAGAATTTTCTTTGACAGGACGAATCTCTCCAATAGCCATGGATCTGATCACTTCATCAAGAGGAGGTTCATCTAGATCATGAGGCAAATGCACCTTTTGAGAGCCATTAGTTTCATCAAACCTTACATTTACAATTTCCATAACCTTCCCAAAGTGGGTGTTATACACTCTGTAAGTGTGAGAGTTTTAACCATAACCTAGCAGAAAACCTTCATGTGCCTTAGGGGCAAATTTGGAGCTATGATTCATATCTCTAATAAAGCAAGGAGCACCAAATACCCTAAGATATGAAACATTGGGCTTGTTACCAGTGATAAGCTCATGTGAAGTCTTCTTCAGAAATTTGTGAAGATAAACCTTGTTGATGATATGACATGCTGTGTAAATTGCTTCGGCCCAAAACATGATAGCAGTCTTGTATTCAGCAAGCATCGTTCTGGCCATTTCAATAAGAGTTCTATTCTTCCTTTCAACTACACCATTTTGTTGCGGTGTATAAGTAGCTGAGAATTCATGAGTAAAGCCATGATCATCAAGAAAACCTTCAATATGAGTATTTTTGAATTCAGTTCCATTGCCACTTCGGATGTTCTTCAAAGATAATTCATATTTGGTTTGAGCTCTCTTAGCGAATGACTTGAAGATTTCAACAACTTTGCTCTTGTCATCCAGAAAGAAAACCCAAGTATAGCGAGAGAAATCATCAACAATGACTAGACCATATTTGTTTCCTCCCAGACTTTCATAATTTTGAGGACCGAAAAGATCCATGTGAAGCAATTAAAGGGGACGAGTAGTTGTCACGATAGTCTTTGCTGAATGATGTTTCTTTATCTTGCCAGCTTCACAAGCACTGAAAAGATGATCCTTATCGAATTTTACTTCGCTAAGGCTAACAACATGCTTCTTATTCACTAGAGTTTGAAAATTTCTCATCCCTGCATGACCAAGTCTTCGATGCCATAACCATCTAGATGAAGCTTTTTCCATTAAGCATGTGGATACAGCAGGGCCCGAAGAAAACTCAACAATAAATAAATTTCCTATTCGTTAACCCTCGAAGACAAATGTATAGTCATCCCGTGAAAAGACAACACAACACGAAGCAGAAAATAGAACAAGCATACCCATATCGCATAACTTTGAAATAGACATGAGATTATAACCAAGAGATTGAACTAGCATAACCTTGTCAATATGCTTATCTTTCGATATGGCAACCTTACCCAAACCTAAGACTTTACCCTTGTTGTTATCACCGAAGGTAATGTACTTTTGAGAAGATTGAGATATATTTTCTTCGGTGAATAAAACCTTGTCTCCGATCATATGATTAGTGCAACCACTGTCCATGACCCATTCGGATCCACCGGAGACATAGCCCTGCAGAAGAATTAGTTCTTCTTAACCACGCACAAACGAGCAGGTGACTGAGAAGAAGTGGAAACACTTGTTGAAGCAATATCAAATCGCACAGGGTTATATTGCCTAGGGGGGCCATCAAGTACACCATAAATGTAATTCCTCTGAGAAGCGTTAGGATATGAATGAGCATATGCAATCTTATTAATATTATCACGGTGTCGATAAGTGTAATGACCAGTGCGATAGTATTCCTTTTGAGGAACATTTGATTCGGGCACAAGTGAATCATTTCTCTCCTCGAGAGAATAGAAGTGTTTCGGTGGTACCGAAGACTTTCCCTGCATAGAATGGTTAGCAGGAAATTTCTCAACGAGTGACTTGTGCACCCAAATTTGTCTCTTATAGACACCATTCTTTGGAGGGGCACCAATGTATTCGGCCGAAACCTTTCCTTCCTGGTTCTTGACAAGCTTGTAGTCAGAATCAAGTGATTCGTCAACAATAGCCTTATCAATTTTGCAGTTGTAACCTGAAAGATTAGAAATATCTATAGGCTTATCCTTCGCTAGGACCCATACAGTTTTTGGTTACTGCTCAGGTTCCCAGTAAGCGCCATCAAGGTTTATCTTCCTTTCAAAGCGAACACCTTCGTTCCTAGGATTTCTGTGAAGGAGTGCCTTCTTCAGGATATTACAAAGATGCCGGTGTCCCTAAACACTTTTTAATAGTGCTGTTTCAAAAAAATCTTTCAACCTAAGGAGTTCCTCGGTAACAGTAGAATTTTCCTCATTCGAGGCATATGTATCCTCAATAAAAATAGGTGCTTTTCCTTTAGAAACAGTTTTGCTTCGTTCCAAACAAGTTAGGCATGGTGAATCAGAATTATGATTTGCTTCAGAACCTTGTTGAGCCATGAGAGAGAGATTAAAGTGTTCCAACTCTTCATGAGCCTCTTTCAGTTTTTCGAGAGCCATTTTCCTCTGAAGGAATTCATAGGTGAGCTTCTCATAATCAACTGAAAGAAGATCATGCCGAGAGGATAGTTCTTCAAACTTCTCCTTCAGAGCAACATGCTCATTAGTTAAAGTTTGGCCTTTCTCTATCTCATCGATCAACATGGTCTCTGATTTCTTAATAGTTTTTCTTAGGGAATCAAGTTCATCTTGTTGGATTGAAGCAATTTTAGCCAGTTTAGCATAGCTTATCTTTGTGTCACTTTCATATGAAGAGCAATCAAAAGTATCATAGGTAACTTGGGATGAACATACCTTTGCCTTGTCCATAAAGCAGTATGCAGGAGCTTCATCTTCACTGTTGTTATTGGTGAAGAAAGAGCTCGAAGCACCGGTCGAAGCAAATGCCAATCCAGAAACACCATCAGACTCGGATCCAGACACAGATCTTGAGCCTGATTCTTCTTCGGACCTAGAGGCTTCTTCTTCAGCGTTCATCTCTTTACCCAGATAGGCGTTGGCACGATGAGAATTTCTTCGCCGAGACGAGTGTGTCTTCGAAGAAGAACTCTCATGCTTCTTGTGATACTTCTTTTTCTTTTCATCATCAGAATCTTTCTTCTTGTCTCTTCTTGAGATGGAATCGTGTCTCTTTGACTCATATCTTCTGGAGGATCTGTGAGACTTGCCTGAGGAATCTCTGAGTGAATGCTTTGCCTTGTTTTCAGCTTCCCACAACGGGCAGTCAACAATGTAATGGCTTGGTTTCTTGCATTTGTAACATCAGTTTTCCTTCGATGGAGAGCTTCGAGAGGATGAACGGTGAGAAGAATTGGTTGAGTGCCTAGATGAGTAATTCTTCTTCGGTGATGAAAAACCTTTTCTTTGGAAGCGGTTGAAGTGTCTCATGATTAATGCCAGGTCCTTCCCTATGCTTGCAGGATCATCTGACTCAACACCGGACGCAGAATTGACTTCAGGTGAGGAGTGGCATTAAGCTTTTGCTTTTAGATCATGAGATCTTCTTCGAGAACCATTTATATCTCGCTTTTCTTCTTCTTCCATCTCAAAGGTATTGAGTCTTTCCACAATATCAGCAGCAACAAGTGTTCTAAAGTCAGTCCTTTCCTTGATCATCAGCACAATGTGATCGAAAGAGTCATCCAACGAGCGAAGCAAAGTTCTCACCACCATGTCAGGGGTGATGTCTTCAGCGCCGAGGGAAATGAGCTCATTCGAGAGAGTAGTGAGTCTGCTGTAGATCGAGTTGACTTTCTCGCCCCCGTTTCTCTTGAATCGATAGAATTTGCTTCGGAGGGCGTCAATTCTGGCATCTTTCTGAGTGGAAACTCCTTCTCCAATCTTTTCAAGATAGTCCCAGACACCTTTGGCAGAGGGGATATTCTTCACTTCATGATACTTTTTCAGAGTCAAATCATTATTGATGAATACCCAGACTTCAGAATCAAGATCCATCAGTTTTGCTTCTTCAGGAGTGATGGCCTTCTTGTCCTTGATTGTGACTCCATTCTGGACAACTCGCCAGGTAGCTGAATTGATAGCAATGATGTTTCTCTTCATCTTGTCCTTCCAGTAAGGATAATCCTTTCCATTGAAAACAGGAATAGGTTCGCCGAAGCGAATAGCTGCGAAAGACATACTTGAAAACACTCCAGGAGGTTAATCCAAAACACACAGAGTGTAGGGAGTGCCTGGCTCTGATACCAATTAAAAGCCCAAGTATGTGATCAGAGGGGGAGGGGGTGAATGACCACTTCAAATTTTGGGGTGAAGCTTTGAAGTGAAGCATAAACTCGGCAGAAAAGGATAGAAGAAACAAGTAAATAGGAAGCAAAACTACTAGTGAAACTAAACATAGCAAATCAAAACATGTTGAAGCTTAACAGGAAGCAAATGCAATGCGGAAAGTAAATGCCTGAAGTAAAATGAACTCTTGTCTCGGCGATGTTTGTTCGACCACTTCATGCTCTGCAAAGCGCTATGTCTGGTTGGAGGGACTGGTGATGGAACACCTGGAGAAAAACTCTCTCCGTCCGTTGCTCCACTGCACCAATCTCCTTGAGTTTGGATAGTTTTGACTCGGGGTAGATTATCAAGGAAATCTCCGAAACCTTTGATAGACTTGAACTTCGAGGCGAAAATTAATCTTCGCTCTCTGAAGAAGACACTCTAACCGTCTAGGAGAATTGCAGTTCTCCAAGATAAAAAGGCTAGCAAGCTTTCACCTAAGTCATAGAGAATCTACTCAGATCAATGGGACTTAGGATTCAGTGGTCTCGCTTTTGGGTTTTGCTTTGGTGTCATTCGTGGGATGCTCTCTTCAGTCTCTCTCAGGAATAATCTCAGAGAAGCCACCCGCAAATGGAGGCGGGAGCGACATATTTATAGTTGGCGATCCCGAGGTGCAAAATGACTGATTTGACCCAAAACGACAGCTTGACGCATGTGCACAACGGTCGGATTAGTCATTAATGCGCAACTTTACTTGCGGAACAAGTAAAGATGACTCACAGACTTAGTTCTGCTTCAGAAGCGAAAGAACGAAGTCTTTGCTACCGAAACTTAACTCAGTTCACATGAGATTTCTTCTCTCTGGCTTCTCACTTGGTTTAGATTTTGATCTGAGCATTTTCACAATAGTTTCGGGGGCCACAAACTAAAAACCCCTCTTGATAGTACGGTTTTTCCTATGACTTAAATAATAGAAAAATAACTACACAAAAACATCTAAGTCTTGCGCCGTCTTCTTCATTTCCTTCGATGAGTTGAGCTTCAGGACACCTTCATTTTTGGGGGTCATCCTCCGTGATTAAGCTTCACTCCAAGGGTAATGCTTCGATAACTTGAATACTTCCTTGAAGCTTTATCACCTAGCTTGTCCTTCAGGAACCTAATTAATGGTTTATACTAGAAAACATTGTTAGTTCCTCTACTGTCTTGTCCTACAATATCCAAAACACATGGGGGCAAAACTTTGCTCTTACAGGTAGTGCGCCATTGGTATGTTTCCCTACATGCGCCAGTAAAGTGCACAATGTGCGTCATTACTATGTTTATTAATACTTTTTTATTTTGATTTCTTTATTTGCAGCGGTTACAAAATACATTAGGTACAACACAGATATAAATAGCACAACATATAAACAACAGATTTATCGAATACAACAGAAGATTAGTCTCCGAATACAATTCATCATATTAGTCTCCGAATTCAAAATACCGAACAAATTAGTTAGAACATTACAAGTCTCGAGTAGCGAGTTAATTTTTCTTCACATTACAAGTCGATATCTAAACAACCATGACATAGAAGAAGAGGGTGGCGGTCAGGATGAGCCTCATCGCGACCAAAGTGATCTTCATCCGGTTCCTCCTCCGCTCCCTCCTCTCCCCCGCTACATAGCACGCGTATCTAGCTTCCGCCTCCGCCCTTGTGCGGTACCCTTTGTAACTGTTACCGCTAAAACGGTGAACCTGTCTCCGACAATCCTCCCAATCGTCGTAGACTCCGCGAATCCTACCAATGTACACGATATACGACGACATCTGCTTTATGCACTAGATAAACAAAACTTTAAGAACAACTCACAGATAATATTTAAGCACAACATATGTATACAACAAAATTAAGGACCAAAGGAAGAGAAAAGTGACACACATTTATAGCACACGGTTCATAGTCCTAGTAATAAATAGCATCGACTACATATAAGTTGAATGACGACTGTTTAAAATCACACACACGTACATACAAGTTCATAAAAGTTTATACATCACACGAGCTCTCGTTGATAGTCCGGAACTACATAGCTAGGCGCACGGGCATCAAGACTTTTGGCTCCGCTCACGGGTCGGAGCGTGGATGAAGCCGTCGTCTTTCCTGATGGTCATGAAAGTGCGCTTGCCGTCGGCCTGTGATCTTAGCATTTTATCTATTTCACTGTTGAACGGTTGGTTGTTGAGGTAGAACTCCCTCGTGCTACGAAGGACATCTTCAGAGATGATTCCTGCCAAGTCCGACTGGATGCGAAAGAATTCTTGACTGAGGTCTACGTCTTGGATTTCCGACAAGCGTGCGGCCCAGTATTTGAGATGATTTGGTAGCATAAGGTGTTGTTGGCGCCGTACAAACGTCTGCATGTGATGGAGGGCATAGTAGGCATCCTTCTAACCGCGAGGCGGCTGCTTGACACAGGCAAACTTTGTTGAGTGAGTGAACACGTGCGCGCCGTACCTAACAACTTCCTTCCTGAAGATGCCTCCAGATTTGCAGTAGCACGAGAGAACCTCATCGAGAAATTTCTTGAGATTTGTGTAGTCTTTGTTCGACTCACGGTCCGGGTCAAAATACGTGGCCGTGGACCATTTCGGGCTCAGAGCGATGAGTACACACTTTGTGTCATCACTGCACACAACACGGATGTTAGGAGGAAAAGAACGAACGAAATCTAAGCAACCTAATGTATGCTACAGGGACATGAGGGGATGACTTACTCGGGAAAGTAAGGCATGAGGAAGTTTTCCTTATCCTTGTTCGCCATAATGACGTCTTCGAGGTAATCACTAGCGAGTCGCTGGTCCCCGGGGCTGGTCAAAAGCTTGGTACACATGTAGAAGGGGTCGACTATAATGATGTCCGGGGTGTTGTCTCTAATGATCCGCATCTCCAAACTGAGCGCAAATAGCCGAATGAATGTGTACTGCAGTGGAAAAGGGTGAAACATAGAGAAGATGTCATGAAACCGCAGGAAGATCACACGTCCGATGTCGCAAGCAACAAAGCCCTTTCCCTCTGGCACCTTGGCAGTGAAAACCGGGTATGCCACATCATTCTCTCTGAGACGCCGCGTCTTTATATTCAGAACAATGTCATGCAGTCTCTTCATAGCACCGGTTGCAGCATCGAGCATTGCAGCAGATAGCATCGGCTTACCCGCCACATGCACCCTCGACATGATTCCGTCGGGTCTTGGTGGCCTGTCTTGAGCACGGATCGTCGGTGCCGGCTGGCTCGCAGTAGTGGGACCCTTCTTCCTTCTTTTCCGTCCCTTCTTCTTTGGCTTCTCATGTAATGGGAACTTTACCTGCTCAGACACCGCCTTCCTGAGTGTGTTGGGGCTGATAATATTTCGCGCCTCGGCCGTCTCAGCCTTGGTGAAGACGGAAGTTGGATGCGTCTCCTAAGAATTGAACAGTCGACGCTTATTGTTGCAATTCATATCTGCGCTACGAGATGGGTGGTGAGAGTCTTTTGCACCAAGGTTGGGTTCTTGAGAAGCAAGCGGGGAAAGCTCGTCCATGTTGCACCCACCATGTTCGTCGAAGAACTCATCGACACGGGCAATTAGTGTGTTGGTGTTGGTGTTGCTTTGATCTTGTGCCACATCCATGTCCGTGGGGTGGTGGCCCGGATCAGCTGACGACACGATTGGCGGTGGGGTGGAGTAGTTCCCCACCCCCAAACAAATCTGGCACTTCGGCCAAAGTAAGCTTCAGCTCAAGCAGCCGTGGAGGTCCATCACTTCTTCGTCTTCGGCTCCAGGGGGTCGATAGGGAGGTACCAATTCGTCGTAGCCATCCAACACCCGAACCCGTTGAACCCTATACACGTTGGTTGCCATAGGATTACCATGGAACACGTGTTGGGGTTCGGGGCAGAAAACACAAATTTTTCCTTGACCTACGATACCCAATCCCAAGACCTATGCTATGCTGATGCAAGTAACGGACAGAAATAGATCACATACCAGTATGTAGTCCGTTAAGCGGGAAACGTTCCCGCATGAACGTGGTTGGTGTAGTCGTACCGGCAATCCCCGATGCCGCGCAGATCCACGATAACTCCTGTAGCCACCCGATCCTTGTGGACCGATGACGGGATTATGTCCCCATCGGAACGTTGCTGATGAAGACCTCGCGATACGACCACGACGATGAAGTAGCACCACAAGTGTAGTGCCTCGCGGGATTATACACATACAGTATACCCGACGTCCCTCCGGGCTCCGAACCAGTAGAGCAGCGGAAAGAAGATGGATTCGGATCCCGATTCCAGCAGCACGACGGCGTGCGTATAGTGGAGAAATCCCCAACCCAGAGCAGCCTCCAAACAAGGGGAGTCCTCTCAAAGGAAGGAGAAAGGAGGGAGAGAGATGAGAAACTTTTCTCAAAAAATTCATGATTAAAAGGGCACCCCTACCCCTCCTTATATAGGCCAAGGAGGGGGGCAACCTCCCCTCAACTTCCCATGTGGGACTAATCCCAAGGGGAGGGGGGTGGCGCACCAACAAGGGGGTGGGCCCCCTCATGGCGCCATGGCCCATGGGGGAGGACTCCCTCTCCCCCTAATGGGCCCTATGAGGCCCATATGCCTTTTAATTCATTTTTAATTATATTTAAATACATTTTAATATTTAATTCAGATAATTAAATAATAAAACATATATTAAACATTATTAAATATATTTTGAACCTTTCAAAATACCCAGAACAACTTCCGGCCTTCATCGGAACAATTCCGGTCATCACCGGAACAATTCCGGTGTTCTCTTCAATTTCTCCGGTGATCCCGAATCAATCCTTACTGCGTCGAGTACCCTTAAGTGTAACACCCTACGGTCCGGGAAACAGCAGACATGATCGAGACAATTCTCATTGATCAATGACTAATCAATTGGACCTGGTTACAATCCTTGATAGCCCCTGCGCTTCCATCGAATGAACTTCAATCGCTGTTGGATCCGTTAACCGTGTGCCTGTTCCCTTTGTCCCATGGTACTTTGCTTGTCCGAGGTTTGATCATCGGTATCCACTATACCTAGTTCGTCCTCGTTCTCAACAAACAAGTTTACTCGTTCCCGTGATATTACAACTCCGTGACCTAGTCACACGTTTGCAAACTTTATGATGTAACATCACCGAGTGGGCCTAGAGTACCTATCCGTCACACGGATGGACAAATCGCGCTTTGATCTATTTGCATACTCATCAACCATCTATTTCGGAATACCCAAAGTGCACCGTTATGGCCAGCATATTTCAGTCAGGCGGTGGGATACAAATCAAAGTCTCCTCATAGATGACAATTACGTATGATCATTACGGTCAAAGGATCAGGTCACTACGTTATAGTTATCGCAATGTCGAACTATGTGACTTGATCACATCGCAACACTTATGGTGGGTGTATGTCCATCATATCATTATCCAATGATACGACTCCATTGTCAACAGACGCCATTGTCTCATGATCAGGAAACCTTGATCATCAATCGCCCAATGGACTAGTGTTACGACTCAATGTTATTAAACACATATCTATCTTAATAGATCTTCAATGCTTAATACTTATTCATCTTCATTTATGAAAGATTCAAATAATCATTAACACCAACTGCACCATTCATAATATGTTATCCATATATGAGAATGTTATCATGCTCCCACTCAAATATGTCATGCACATATTAAGTTATAGGATAACACTCATATTGCTCCCACTCAAATATGTCAACCACATATAAGACAAGGATAACATCCACATGGCTCCCACTTAGATATGTCAGACACATATTAAGTTCAGGATACTAACCACATGGTTCCTACTCAAATATGTCATTTACATATAAGGCTAGGATAATACTCCCATAGCTCCCACTCAAAATATGTCATCTACATATATCAAGTTTCACGAAACTATTCAGCTCCCACTCAGTTTCATGCAAATGCATGTTTCCTCGATATTTTGGCTAAGTCCAAAATCCTTTGATCATTCATCAAATCGAGAATTCAGTTTACGAGACACTAGTATCCATATGTTTTTTTCAAAACCTTCTGGTTGTACCAATTACAACACTTCTTCAAATACAGGATTTGAGGAAGTCACGGTATTGATAACAATCCTGGATCAATCGTAGTGAATATCCCTTTGACTCAAGCATTGCTACACATTGTAGTCAACCCATTGAATTTGTCAGAAACAATCTTTGTGACAAACCAATCTTGACATCCCTTTGATGTTCACATTTATTCCTCATAACTCTAAAGTTATTGTGAATATCAAGTAACCTCCTTACTTGACAAGATTCAAGCAATTTTAAATGTAACTCAACATAGGATTTCATGACTCATAGTCATATCTCGTACTTAGGTCCACCATCGCTTCTTTGTAGTTCGTAGGAATGTCTTGTTCCATTAACATGACAGGTGAATCATGAATATCATTTTGCACCAAGGGCAAATATATATATTCTTGAATCCTACCTTTCTTAGTAAAAGCTCCCATCAGAAAAATCATGATCATTATCATTAGTTTCTCCTCTTGTGTAGAGCTTTGCTTCCAGAACATATTCCGTTGCAATACTTTGACATTTGGAGGCAAGGTCAATTACCTTGGTTGAACTTTCACTTTTCTTCCATTACCACATTTATCAAGAACAATTCTTGACAAACACCAAACATAGCAATACAACTTTTGCTCCTTTTGGTTCTAGTTGTGGAAGATGCATCCATAGTTGTCTAAGGATACACTACAAAGATAATTGATCTTACATAAATCAAGCTTCCTAGAAACCACAATACACCATGACATATATAGTGTTGGTTTCCACGAACTCAGATGGTTCCCTATGCTGAAGTGAGTGTTTGCATATTAAATTAATAACTCTAAACAATAATAACGTAACTTGGTAAGAGATAACTTAGACCATACACTTTTTTCATAGAATATGATCACAATGTTCAGGCACGTCAATCATATTGAAGTGTCTCAAGACATTGCAATTTGTGGAACAACTTTCACACAAGTCTTTATGCCCAAGACTAACTCAAAACATTTGTCACTTTGATCAAATCGTAGAGACTTGTC
Organism: Bromus sterilis; assembly: GCA_950022295.1. Classification (NCBI taxonomy): domain Eukaryota; kingdom Viridiplantae; phylum Streptophyta; class Magnoliopsida; order Poales; family Poaceae; genus Bromus; species Bromus sterilis. Next base: position 236,437,433 of record OX465599.1, on the reverse strand, counting down.
TTTCTTGTTAATTTAATATCCATCTTTACTCTGAAATCCCTTTTGATCATATCAAATTATTTCAGACTCATGTTTCATTAGTGAATACAAATATTCATCTAAGTCCACATACGAAGTTCACGAAAATAATGAAATTCACCACATGCTGACATACGATACATCACAATGTATGATACTCAACAATCAGTACACAATCTGTTTTACCAGAATGCGAGGTTTTAGTCGTCTCACCTCAAAGGCATGGTTTGTATATGTCAAGAGATCAAGTATCTTAAGACATCATCATACCATTCATGACTTAAACTGTAGTGTCATTATCAAGCCTGGATATTTCTTGGAATTTAGAATATTTCTTATAAATGATCAAACAACTATCATCAATATAAGAATAACTCATTCATAATCGTAATGTGACCATAAGAGATATTATTCATAAAAGGAGAACAACTGACTTGTTTCTCACTAATATGAATAATTGTCTTTGCGAGATGCAAGACACACTAATAAAGTCCTCATTCAAACGATCATAAAATTTATTCATATATTAATCAATTGATAGATGTAGAGGGAGAGTGTTGTCGACCATCAACTATCTTGATTGCCGTCAGCACACATTGTCACCTCATCCCTTCCAAGCCACTCTCAAGCAGTAAGTTCAAGCATCGAATACTTAATCAACCGCAATTAGTGTTTCGTGGGAAAGACATTTATAACTCGTATATCAAATATACCTTCTCCGTCAATGACCATTCCTGCATTGGTTCTACTCTTAAAGTTCTTAACTTTAACCATGACCTCATGACAGGTGAACGATTCTCCTTCATGGCATAGTCCAGACATGGTCTTTGTAACTGGGAGGAAGCGGATGTAACTCCCCAGTTATCGCAAAGTAACCAGTCATTCAGTAGTCCAAGTTATACACAAGGTGTTCCATGTATCTTATACATTTTCCAAGTGACTTTCTCAGCAGGTTGTTCCTTCCACCATAGTTGAAAGAAACCCCGTCCATATACTCATATTCCATTTCTCTGATTTGTGACCAAGTGCTTTCAAGTTCACCTAGCACGTCATACGTGTTGGTTAACATGCATTCACAATTCAGACTCATAGAATGAAGTATGGTGTATTGGACAGTCATTCATAAGTGACGGTGAGTACGATACTCATCATCATCTTCCTTGAATACGGAGTTATCAGGTGTATCTCCTAGCAGTTCTTCGTATTATGTTTAACAAGTCATTACTAACGAGTATGTCTCTAATGGTGTTGGTACACATCAATGAAGTAAGACCCATTTACCTTAAGTTCTATCATACTAAAAGAGCCATAGTTCTAAACATTGGTATGACGTTATCTACAATGATATTTGCAAAGACATGAAGATTAAGTTCATAATATGGAGTTCATGTTTCAAAAAACAATTCTGGAACTCCCACTCAGACAAACATCCCTCATAGTTTATTCTAAGTGATTACACGATCCTTGAAGAACATACCTCCCCCGTGTGACACGACCATCAGTATGTTGTTCAAGGTAGGCCATCATGCCAATCACATCATCCATGTGACTCATGCTCGACCTTTCGGTCTCTTGTGTCCCGAGGCCATGTCTGCACATGCCAGGCTCGCCACAATAACCTTAGTGAGTATATGCTGCGTATGCAAGGCCATGTTTCTGGACATGCTAGCCTTGCTCCACCCATCTCTTGTGAACGTAAAAATGTTTGACACCCATGTGACACGTGATGCCTCCATAATGAAGAACTTTCCAGATGGTGCTTCACTAAGGAAGGACACTTTGTTGGATTAGTGAGGGATCATCCTATTATGCTACCGTCGTATATCTAACATATTAGCAAAACAGGATGCAACATAAATCATACATGCTATGATTCCCCCTGACATGCAAATTAAAGTTGAAAACGCCTTTCTACTTTATCTTTTGCAAGTTTTACGTGGCTGCTAGGGGTTTCGAGAAAAGAACCGCTTTCTATCCTGCGAAAACAAGCCACAACACCAATCCCGCAATTGTCTCTATTACACCCCTGTCGGGGCCCTCCGTTGCAAACATCTTCGCATCGCTAATGCAGAGAGACAGACACCCCCCCCAGCCACTTTATATGGTACAAGCCATATGTCAAGCGTGGAACCAGTCTCGCGTAAACGCGTAAGGTTGGTCGGGGGCCCCTTCATCAAACATTGCCGCAACGCTAAATGAGTACACGTGAGAGGGTAACAATTGAGAATTTATGCCCACATACTAGATGTGTTCTATCCGTACAATACATCTACGCATAGCCTTGCTCTTGATACCACTGTTGGGGTTCGGGGCAGAAAACACAAATTTTTCCTTGACCTACGATACCCAATCCCAAGACCTATGCTATGCTGATGCAAGTAACGGACAGAAATAGATCACATACCAGTATGTAGTCCGTTAAGCGGGAAACGTTCCCGCATGAACGTGGTTGGTGTAGTCGTACCGGCAATCCCCGATGCCACGCAGATCCACGATGACTCCTGTAGCCACCTGATCCTTGTGGACCGATGACGGGATTATGTCCCCGTCGGAACGTTGCTGATGAAGACCTCGCAATACGACCACGACGATGAAGTAGCACCACAAGTGTAGTGCCTCGCGGGATTATACACATACAGTATACCCGACGTCCCTCCGGGCTCCGAACCAGTAGAGCAGCGGAAAGAAGATGGATTCGGATCCCGATTCCAGCAGCACGACGGTGTGCGTATAGTGGAGAAATCCCCAACCCAGAGCAGCCTCCAAACAAGGGGAGTCCGCTCAAAGGAAGGAGAAAGGAGGGAGAGAGATGAGAAACTTTTCTCAAAAAATTCATGATTAAAAGGGCACCCCTACCCCTCCTTATATAGGCCAAGGAGGGGGGCAACCTCCCCTCAACTTCCCATGTGGGACTAATCCCAAGGGGAGGGGGGTGGCGCACCAACAAGGGGGGTGGGCCCCCTCATGGCGCCATGGCCCATGGGGGAGGACTCCCTCTCCCCCTAATGGGCCCTATGAGGCCCATATGCCTTTTAATTCATTTTTAATTATATTTAAATACATTTTAATATTTAATTTAGATAATTAAATAATAAAACATATATTAAACATTATTAAATATATTTTGAACCTTTCAAAATACCCAGAACAACTTCCGGCCTTCATCGGAACAATTCCGGTCATCACCGGAACAATTCCGGTGTTCTCTCCAATTTCTCCGGTGATCCCGAATCAATCCTTACTGCGTCGAGTACCCTTAAGTGTAACACCCTACGGTCCGGGAAACAGCAGACATGATCGAGACAATTCTCATTGATCAATGACTAATCAATTGGACCTGGTTACAATCCTTGATAGCCCCTGCGCTTCCATCGAATGAACTTCAATCGCTGTTGGATCCGTTAACCGTGTGCCTGTTCCCTTTGTCCCATGGTACTTTGCTTGTCCGAGGTTTGATCATCGGTATCCACTATACCTAGTTCGTCCTCGTTCTCAACAAACAAGTTTACTCGTTCCCGTGATATTACAACTCCGTGACCTAGTCACACGTTTGCAAACTTTATGATGTAACATCACCGAGTGGGCCCAGAGTACCTATCCGTCACACGGATGGACAAATCCCGCTTTGATCTATTTGCATACTCATCAACCATCTATTTCGGAATACCCAAAGTGCACCGTTATGGCCAGCATATTTCAGTCAGGTGGTGGGATACAAATCAAAGTCTCCTCATAGATGACAATTACGTATGATCATTACGGTCAAAGGATCTGGTCACTACGTTATAGTTATCGCAATGTCGAACTATGTGACTTGATCACATCGCAACACTTCTGGTGGGTGTATGTCCATCATATCATTATCCAATGATACGACTCCATTGTCAACAGACGCCATTGTCTCATGATCAGGAAACCTTGATCATCAATCGCCCAATGGACTAGTATACTAGGGTTAACTAGGGACCTGGTTGTTTGTATACCACACCTGTATTAATGTTTCCGCTTAATACAGTTCTAGCATAGTATCAAACGTATTATGAACTAATGGAATATGCTCGATAAAACATATTTTATTTGCCTCTAGGGCACATTCCCAACAACACGCGGTTGCCCGGTTGACCACATCCAGCGAGCCTGCCGAAGTGCCTATTGACGGGCAGACCAACGGGGTTATCGATGCCTAGATAATTTGTGCAGAAGGAGATGCACTCTTTGGTCAGAAAGCCCTGGGATATGCTTCCACCTGGACGAGCCCTGTTGAGAACGTATCCTTTGATCACACCATTCATCCTTTCGAACGACATTATGCTGTGCAGGAACGTCGGCCCGGGTTTCATGATATCATCCATGATATGGACGAGGAGATGCACCATGACATCAAAGAATGCGGGCGGGAAGTATATCTCGAGCTCGTATAGTATCACCACGATCTCTTCTTGTAGCCGGAAGTAGCTGCATCATGCACTCCCAGGGGGGATGTTGTACATGCACACAAACACTGGCCAGGTGTTATGTGTGCTGCTCTGGTTGCCGAAAGGATTGACTCCATCGGTGCTCGCGACAAACACCACGTTCCTTGTATCCTTCCCAAAGTCCTCCTCGAAGTTCAACGCCTCCCACTTGGTCCCATCAGAAGGGTGACTCAACATCCTGTCTTTTTCTGGATCATTTTTTCCAGCTTCTTCCTTTTGCTGCTTCCTTTGCACATGCCAACGCATGAGCTTAGCTTGCTTAGGGTCTGTGAAATAACGCTGCAGACGAGGAATGATCGAAAAGTACCACACCGTTTTTGAGGAGCTTTCTTCTTCTTCTTGTATCGACTGGCGCCGCACTTCGTACATACGGTAGATTCCGCGTACTCATGCCGATAAATGATGCAATCGTTAACGCAGCCATGGTATCTAACATGCGGTAAATCCAGAGGACACATGATTTTCTTCGCCTCATTTAAACTGGCCGGGCACGTGTTCCCCTTGGGAAGACGTTCTTGCCTGAATGACATGTTTTTGTCGAAGCATGTGTCTGTCATTTTGTGTTTGAATTTCATCTCCAGGGCCCTTAGCGCTACTTTCAGGAGGGTATCCTCGGGATTGAATCCTTCATACAATGGAGTAACCGCATCCATCTCAAGTTGATTCATCTTGGATTTCTCTCGGGCGACAGCTCTTGCGTTATTACGCGCCTCGTTCAGAAGAAACTCTTGAAGATGAGGGTCTTGGACCCAGTCCATCGACGATGGTCCATCGCCGTCTTCTCCGGCATCTTCATCTTTATGATGATCATGCACTTCGTCTTGATCTTCCTCATGATCATGTCCGGCGTATTCTACATGATGATTGTGTCCTGCATCGTGATCATGTCCGGGAGATTCTTCGTCTTCTCACCCGCCCTCAGTGCTATTTCTGCTTACTGTTGCCCGACCACCATCGACGAATTCATAATCTCCTTCGCCACCTTGCCACCGATAGCCATCCATGAAACCACGCGTGAGCAGGTGTCCCTTTATGGTTTTCGAATCCGGATCCATAAGGTACTTCAGCTTGCCTCTTTGACATGGACATCTTATCTCCATCTCGTTCTTTTGAATCATCTCGGCCTTCGCGGAGCTCAAAACCTATCCACGATGCCTCCGGTCATGTTGCGAACCATGGTCGCCCACGGGGCATAGAGCAAAACGATATTTTAGAACCAATTTTTTTGTCATGACCTCGCCTAATTTTCCGGACAAAAAAGAATGCAAAGTGTGCCAAACTTTCGCCGAAACGGAAATGAATCAACATTCCGGCAAAATATTGGCAACTATCGCACATGTGAGGTACCTGCAAACACACGTACATACGTACATATCCCATGATCATCACACTCCCATACATATATACCCCATGATCATCATATCACACGTACATATATACCCCATGATCATCACATCACACCACACATATACACCGACAAAAAGTGTGTTCGAGAGAGAACAAACTAGATCTACACAACAATAAATAGATATACCTTACTTACCAATGAAAAAAGGAGATACAACTACTTATTTTGGGTAGATCTATGGTGTAAATAAGGTAAGGAGAAGGAAGGAACCGAGAGAAGCTAGTTGGAGGTGGAGGTGGAGAAAGTGAGTGTGGTTGGGTGGCTGCCAAAATATCTAGCTGCTCCCAGACTTAGTAATGGCGCACCTTCACCAATATGCGCCATTACTAAGTATGGTAGCTAATGGCGCACGACCCAGGGGTGCGCCATTACTAACACTGGGAGAGGTGGTCCCGGGTCAGAGAGGGGGGGGGGGCAGCATAGTAATGGCGCATATCACAGATATGCGCCATTAGAGGCTTATGGCGCACTTTCAAGAAGTGCGCCATTGCTAAGTTAGGGGAAAGGTGGTCCTAGGTTAGAGAGGGGGGACCAGCATAGTAATGGTGCACGGGTCAGATATGCGCCATTAGCATCCCTGGTGGCTTATGGCACACTTTCAAGAAGTGCGCTATTGCTAAAGTTAGGGGTGGGGGCTGGTCCAGGAGCGAATGGGAAGTGTCGCACTTTTGGGCACATGCGCCTTGCTACTTTGGGCAGTAATGGCGCACCTTGTCATGGTGCGCCATTGCTATTTAGTAATGGTGCACTGCACAGGTGGTGCGCCATTAGTGTCCATATTATTTATAGCCATTTTTCCAGTAGTGTAACCACATGGTAACCGTCATTCAACGTGTATGTCACATAGAAAATTTGGGTAGCTTGACTGGCTAGAATGAACATGTCACCCTGGTAGGCCATATTGTTGAGATTCACACAGGTCCTCCCGTATTCATCCACTATCATTTCTTCAGGATCGACCCACTTAAACAGGAATAGTGCCACCTTGATTTTCACATAGTCAAGCTCCAAAATCTCCTGGATGGTTCCATAGTAAACAACAGACTTAGGATTTATACCGGCACTCAGGGATTCTATTTTAGCAGAGCTATTCTGATACGTGGTCCTCTCATCACGATCGATCGTGTAGAACGTGTTCCCATTAATGTCATATGCTTGGTATTTCACAACTATAGGTGATGGTTTTTGCGCCAACCACGTTAGCACGTCACCGCTAGGCCCATTTTTCAAACGATCCTTCAGCCATCCAATGTATTCGTCATTGTGTGTATTGTTCAGTGTGCGTACCGACGATCTCTTTAGAAGATCTCTATTTTTTATAAACTCCAAGTGTTCATCCTGATAAGAGGAGAGACGACTGGTGTGATGCAATACCGTCAAATGGGCTTCATCTACCATTGAAGAACTTGAATGGCACGGTGTTCCCTTAAGGACCGGATAACCAGCCAGCCTCCCCTCATGCCGAGACAGAGGCACACAAATAGGTTATTGTTTCATGTATTCCGTGCAAAACTCAACCACCTCCTGCGATACATAACCTTGCACGATGCCGGCCTCTGGATGATACCGGTTCCGACATAGGTGCTTCAATATTCCCATGAACCGCTCAAAAGGATACATGTTGCATAGAAACAGAGGACCACACAACTTTATCTCGTCGACGAGGTGCACACTAAGATGGACCATGATATCAAAGAACGACAGAGGAAAAAACATCTCAAGCTCTGACAATATTCTCGCAATATCTTTTTGCATACCATCTAGTTCATCAGGGTCTACGACCTTCTTCCATAATTTATTGAAGAAGTCACTGAGAGCAATGATTGTGTCTCGAATCTATTTGTGCATCATATTCCTGATAGCCACTGGGAGGATTTTTGTCAGCATAACATGGCAATCATGTGACTTCATCTGTTTCAACTTCTTATTATCTGAATCGACTAGGTTCCTGATGCTTGCAGAGTAGGAAGAGGGTGTCTTAACTGAAAAAAAAACTCAAAGAACTGTTTCACTTCCGGTTTTGTTAAATTGTAACTCCGGAGTTGGAGAGTATACTCATCGTCTCCTTCATGTTGCACACCAATTGGTTGACCACGAAGCATGTCCAACCTTGCATTTACCCCATCCTTTGTTTTGCCTTTTATCCGAAGAAGTGTACCAAGCAGGCTTTCACAAATGTTTTTCTCTACGTGCATGACATTGATATAGTGACGCACAGTTAGAATCTTCCAGTAAGGTAATTGCCAGAACACTGATTTCTTCTTAAACATTTGGTCACGAGGTGTTGTTTTCAAAGAAGACCCCTTTCCCTAGCCAAGCACAACATTTATTTTGTTTGCCATATCACGGACATCTTCCCCGGTATAAGGCCTTGGAGCATATCCTTTCTCTGTTGTATTGTCAAATTTTGCCGTCATCTTTCTGTATGGGTGACCTCTTCTTAAGATCCTATGGTGACGCACATACATAGTTTTTATGCGAGTTTGAAAGATAACGACTCGCAGTTCTATCCATGCATGTCACACATCCCGCTTTCCCCTTTGTTTTCTTGGATGTGTTGCCTAATGCAGGCATATCTTGGATGTTGTGTAACAGCACGACACGAAGGTTGAAAAACATCCTTTTGTAAGCATCATAACATCTTACACTTGGTGTAGCCCACAACTCTTTCAGTTCATTCAACAGTAGCTGAAAGTAAATGTCAATGTCATTTCCAGGTTGCTTCGGGCCTTGGATAATCATTGACACCATGATGTATTTTTTCTTCATACACAACGAAGGTTCTAAGTTGTATACGCAAAAAAGCACCGGCCAGGTGTTGTGCTGAGTACTCATCTGGCCAAATGGGTTCATCCCGTCAGTACACTCTGCAAGTCTAAAATTTCTAGGGTCCTTTCTGAACCTTTTATACCTATCATCGATTGGGCGCCACTGTTGAGCATCTGCCGGGTGCCTCAAATATTTATCTATTGTCTGGGTTTTATGGTAGAGTAACCGCTCTGCCTCTTTGGGGTTTGCATACAAACGCCTCAACCTAGGAATTAAAGGCAATTACCAAACAACTTTAAATGGGATTCTCGTCTTAATCTCGTCGTCAACCTTGTTCTTGTCCTTTGCTAGCTTGCGCTTGTATCGTGGTTGGTGGCATATGTGACATTCATGCAAATCTTTGTGTGGACCATCGTATAGCATACAGTCATTCACACATGCATGTATCTTCCGGACATCAAGTGACAGTGGGCAAAGCACCTTCATGGCTTCGTTGTTCGTAACTGGTAGCACATTGTTGTCTGGAAACATGTCTTGCAAAACTGTTAGCAATTCTGTCATGCCCTTGTTTGGTACACCGTATTTTTCTTTATATCTGAGAAATATTAGTGTGGCACTCATCTTGGAATATTTCCTTTTGCATCCTGGATACAAATATGTCTTGGTGTCGACCTTAAGGGTAGCCATAGCCTTATACTCCCCTGGTACATGTGCACCCTCGAAATCTCCAAGCATGGCATCGAAATCTGGCATGTCATCGTCATCATCATAAGATGGCATCACACAATCTTGGTTTTGTTCCGACCGGTTTGGGTTCTCACATTCTGCGTTCTGTTGGGGGTTTTCCATCCCACCCATGCAGTTGTATTCAATATCAGTGTGCCCCGTTTCAGAGTTTTGTATATTACCACCCAGGTTGTTACCTTCACCCATGACCGCATCTTCACCATGTTTGGTCCAACAAGTGTATCCCACCATGAACCCATGAGGGAATAAGTGATCTTGTACTATGTCCATATGATGTAATATATTGTTGACACAAGTTCTTCATGGAAACTGTATTCTCCCAGTATTCCTCTTCACCATTTCTTTCTTAGCAGCTGAAAGGAACCCACTCATGCCCTCAATATATCTACCGCTGGTTTGGCTCCCTGACATCCAAGATCGATCCATTTGCACACACGAGGGGGTTATTCTAAATGCATCATGTCTGTCTGAAAATGGACGTATAATTCATAGTATATTGTCCAAGTCTATACATAATTTATGGACATCATATAGATAACTACTCCATGTATGTAATGTGTGATATGGGATATAATTAAAGACCAGTACATTGAACGCAGATAGTTATGAATCGATTGAATACCTGAATTAATTAGCTAGGCGGTGTCCTCAACCACACAGCTAGCAGAAACGTATAGTGTGGGCGTGCCAAGCCAAGGCGAGTCGGAGACAGAGCAGGTATGATGGAGAAAAGCGTATCCAGTCAATGACAGGAGACGCAAACGCCGGCGCCGTCGACGAAGGAATAAACTCCTCCAATCACGCCGGTCGGCAACACCGTCGACCGAGGAATGAGCTCCGCCAATCACGCCGTCCGGCAACGCCGCCGACCAAGGAATGAACTCCTCCAATCATGTCGTCCGGCAACGCCGTCGACCGAGGAATGAGCTCCTCCAATCACGCCGGGCGGCAACGCCGCCGACCTAAGATTGATCTCATATGCCTCCTGGGACCCCGGAAAGAACGCCCTACCCCGTCGACGACCAAGGATTGAGTTCTTCTTCCGCAGCCGCAGAGCAATGTCAGTGCTATGAAGTAGTCTAAAATATTCCCCATGCACCGTCCACAAGCCCACAAACCTTTATGAGCTAGACGGTAGGGTTATAACAAAGCACACGGTTATCAAGTTTTAAGCGTTTGGGTACATGCACACGTAAGCTACAAAAAAACCATGTGCGATTCAGAAAAGGGTGCCATATAAGTACTTGCGATTTCGTCGACCGTTATCTCATCCACATTTCCCCCAAATTCCTAGAGTGCCAGTGTGTGTCTGCGGCAATGACTTTCCACCGGACGAGGGATCCAGATGCTCCGGAGGAGATCTCAAGTGAAATGGGTGCCGCCGCCAAGACGGTCGACGACGAGCAATTGCCTAAGGTAGTCAAAAGGGTTGTGTACTACGGTTCAGAATCGTCTCGTCAGGTGCAAAAGTCAATCTAGATCTACATTTTAATTTCTCCAAACTCTCTCAATCCTCCTTCCTAAAGGGATCCACATTTAGGAAATTGATGAACCACCGGATCTCAGATTTCGGCCACAAGATTTTAACCCTGAGTTTGGTGCCACTAAGAAGTACCGAAATGTTAGTTGTGTCCACGGGCACACTCCCGCACGACGGATATGCAGGGAGGGATTCGACATAGGCAAACGGTTTCTGAATTGATCCTTAGAGGTTAGCGCCAATATTAGTACAGTTAACGCCCTTTGCTCCACTAGCTTGATGGCGCATACTAATATTTATTACCATTATTTCCCAGGGAAACGGAGCTTGTGCTTTTGTCAAGTGGTTTGATGATGATTCGGAGGGCAGGGCTAGTAGTGTTATCACCAAGCTTGCAGAAGATAACGGGGAGTTGAATAAGAAGGTTGCTGATATGGAGTGTACAATTACCAGGCTGAAGCTAGAGAGAATCAAGCATAGGCAGCAGATGAAAGCAAGAGACAAGTATGAAATAGCATGTGTAGTTGCAGTTGCGGCATTGGCCATCTTCTATGAGACTTTTTCAATGATGATTAAGGGCTTTGTTTGAATGCACTTTGGGTTGAATGATGGGTTGATTTCATAAATTTGCTAGTTATGCATTCATGTACTTGTTGCGATGAAGGCTAGCGATTCATTGTTTGCAACCGTACGCGTTCTGAATTCTCATAGCGGATCGTCGATTGGACGAACTGTCAGCCTTGCTTCCGTCCACGAAAGGATTCCAAAAACGTGCCTGATAGATTATGCATCCCAAACATTTCACTAACTACCACCGATTGGTAAGAAGGGCTAGCGGTTCCTTCTTTGCAACCATGGGTTTTTTGAATGTACATACTCGACGGTTGTTTAGAGAAAACCGTGAGCCATATTCAGCCCACAAAAGGATTTTAAGAACCTTGCCTAATACATAATACATCCCACACATTTCGATAACTATGAAAGATTGCGAATACGGGCTAGCGGTCCATTATTTGCAACCGTCAGTTTTCAACCTTAATATAACGGACGATTGTTTATTGAAACCTTCAGCTCTATATCGCCCATGAAATAAATTTTGTAATCGTGGAAGATAGCCAACGTTTCCCAGATGGGTCAGTTTCGGGCACACCGTTTTTTATTTATGTTGTTTGCATTGATAGCATCGCAAACAATTTCATATAAGGGACTGGGAAAGGAGTATCGTGTTAGCCCCTCTTTGCAGTAGTGCATGTTGAAGATGACCTTCTGAGATTTGCCCAAGAAGCGAGCAATGGTCCGAAACGGCTCAGCCATCGGCGGGCACGGAGGCGGAGCAACAGAGGTAGAGGCACCAGCAGCAGAGGGAGGTGGAGGCCCACGAGTATCCAGAGAGGACCCCCTCTTAGGGATCCACTCAGAGTGTATGATGGGTTTCTGGATGGGAGTGGAAGAAAATGCATCAATAACCCGCTAGATGTACGGAGCAAGCGGAAAGTGGCCCTGCTTCTGAACAGAGAAGAACCACACCTCATGCCATAGGAAGTTAGCCACATCAACGGGAGGAGGGACTGTACCAAACTCGAAGCTGTTGTATACATCTTTGGCTCAGGCCATGACATTGATAGCGAAAGAGCGATCCATAGCCTTGTATCCATGCTTGGGCACAATAGTCTAGAGGTGACAGAGGTACAACTGTCGGTACCTTGGCAAAAAGATGGAGGAGTTGTTGGCATCCTGGTTGGTCCCCTTGGGAATGTCACGAGAAGGCATAAGGCAGCCCATGCGAGCCGCAAGGGGCGCAGACAGAAACTCGGTATGTTCACTGTGAAACTGAAAGAGGGCATCAGACCTAGTAGGCATCCCAAGAGCTTCACACCACTGGTGTAACAACCCGGGATTTTCACCCAAATTAAAAAAATTGTTTGTTGCTTTATTTTGTTGACTGTTAGATTGTTTGTAGTATTTCATTCGCCGGTTTATTAATCGGTGATTATATTTCTCCTCCTTCTCGTACCGGCATGCGTGACTGAACAATTCCACCATGGCACACGACCTCATTGCGACATCGGGAAAGTCATCCGATCACCGACGCAACTTTCGGCACAAGACCAGCCATCACCAACGGTGCGGAAAAACCCCCATTTATATTTAAATGGGTTATTTTTTTCGGGAGGTGTTCGACGTTCTCTTTTGGCATGAATCATTGTAGATGACGTTAGTGCGGTGCTTTGAGGCGATGTTTCAAATTTTATGCGATTCCGACTCCGTCGGGTAGGTAAGCGATCGGGTGTACCAGGCATAGTAGCTGATACATCCCTAGGGCGTATTTCAAAAAATATCTTGTGCGATCCTCGTGGGCCTCCTTAATTCCCTCTTATCTGCTAAGTCCAAGCCACCCAAAAACTAGGCCCAAACCACCTCTAAAACAGTCCACTTGTGGCGCAAAGCACCCCCTAACATCCCCTGCTATAAATAGCAGTGCTACCACTACCTATATTGGACAAACCCTAGCCAGCCTCCACAATTTCTGCAGCCAGCCTCTCCCTCGCCGCCACATGGAAACCAGGCCACAAACCACCTCCTGATCCAGATCGAACGCTCTGGACCGTCCGATCCGGAACGGACAGCCCAGAGGCCTCCACGTCACTTGATGGAGCTTCCACGCCCGAGCTCCTCCCGCGCCAAACCCGCCGCCTGCGCGTCGCTGCTCGGCCGGCGAGTCGAGGCACCGCTGCCGCCCTGCAGGTCATGCCTTCCCCCGGCCTAATCCTCCCTTTCCTCTCCTTCTCCTCTTCCCTCACCCTCCTCCTCTTCCCTGGACCTGGAAGCCGTCGCTCGCCATGGAGCCGCCGCCATGGACACCCTGGACCTTGCCTCGTCGCCCATGGACGCAGACACCGGCCAGATCCGGCGACCGACGTTCGGATACGCGCCGCCGCGCCCTACTCCTCACCCCTTGACCTTGCCGGAGGAACCACCTGCCGCAGGAGTTCGTCTTGGGGAGGACGTGGACGAGCGCCCTTGCCTGCTTGCTGCGCCCGTGACCTTGGTGGGCCGCGCAGCGCCCCCACGACCCAACTTCCTCGAGCGTGCCCAACCCCAACGGCCTCACGTGGCCCAACAATGCCTCCACCCCATCCCACGGTCAGCCCCAGCCAGCGGCTATCCTTCGCCCTGGGCGAAGCTTCAGTATTCTCCGCCCCCTGCGACTTGGGCCGAGGCCCACAAGGTGAGCAACCACCCATCCTTTTTTTCCCTGTTAATTGTTTGTTGGGCTGGCCCAGTACTGTGTAGCGCCTAGTGCATCTTTTAATATCTAGCGCTCGCCCCTGTTAGGCCTATTTAGGGCAGTGTCGGCCAGGAGCTAGTATAATATTTTTTGTATATTAATAAATGGCAGAAATATGTTATACTTTGGCGGTGCTTATATCTTTTAGCTCGTAGCTCAGATCGCGACACATCCTACATGAAAGTTGCTTAGAATTTCATTTAGATTAAGAAAATGTGCTTATTTGCCATGTTTGCACTTGTATACATGTTGTTTACCTGCCAATTATGTCACATGCCACCGTAAACAACTATTTGATAACTTTTTAACCGTTTCTCCGATAAAATTGTTCTTTATATGTAACTTGACTAGAATTTTGTGTAGATTGTGAATATACTGCTCTTGCTTGCTAATGAAAATATTAAAATGTGTTTTAGGTAAGGACAACAGTAAAACTATTAATCATCATGGGGTCCGTAATAGTTTGCCATGTATAGGTTTTACCCCCCACTTAAAGTGACTAGATTAGATAGTTTATTTATGCTTCACCTCTTGCCATGATTGTGTGACATGCCATGCTTGGGTGAGATGCCATGTTAACAACCTTGCTCATCTTTTGTAGCTAAACAACCTAAACCATTATAAACGTGCGATATCGTCGTGTGTGATGGATACTCCACTTAACCCGCTAGTAACCGTTCTCGACGGTAGATCCGCATCATGTTGCGTTCCTGTTCTTGCTTGATGGTGATTGCTCCGTATTTATAGATGCTTGCTCGTCAATTGTATATCCAGTTTTTACTTCTTGTGTGCTCCTGCGGGTACTCTCGGAGACGTTCCGAGTTTGCGATCGACCACACCTTCGGTTTCGTCTTCTCATCAGATAAGGGGGAGCATATATCATGCATATAACTTTCAGCTCACTTGTGCCTAGGTATAGGATAGAACGATTTCTTGATCCTACCACCTCATATTTATGCCTCTCAAATAAACCCAAGCAGCCCTGTCCCCCACATCCCAGCAAACCTTTGTTTGGCCATGTACCTTACTTGATTAACCACTGCTTAGTTTGCATGCTTAGGATGCTACAACTGTTATCCTGTTTCTCCTTGGATTGGGCTATCCCACTATTTATATAATTGTGGATGATGTGATTATAATGCAGACTATACTCGGCGAAGGATGGAAGGTCTAGGCTATCCCGCCCCGATGCTTTGTTCCATTCGAGTCACCTAGGATCCAAGTTCCGGGTATAGTGTCTCTTGACGAGCGTGCCTAACCGCGTGTGGGATGCTATGGGGTCCCCTCTTCTTACCTCCCTATCTCCAAACATTTCTAGTGGTACCCCTCTCGACCTATATAAGGAGGGGTAAGGCGCCCAAAAGAGGGCAGATGGAACAGACCGCAATAGGCTCTAGATTAGAGATGAGTCCCAAGTCATCTAAACCCGGGGCAACACGACACAACTATAGGAGAGTCGGCGACATGCAGACGACTACCTGCGAGTCGAAGGAATAAGACCTAGCCACAAACAACATGTAGGGTTTTTACCGGATGATGTTTCCCGGGGTCCGAAGCTGTATAAATCGCGTCTCTCTCCCTGTGTGATCTTTTTATCGTACACTCGTAGAAAAGGCCCCGTAATCAAGTTCTCTCATGAGGACATCTGCCGTGACTTTCCCACGACAGTTGGCGCCCACAGTGGGGCCTACGCACAAGGGTGTTGTTAACTTGGAGGAGGTCCTCACAGGGACAAAGAAACTCATGATTGACCGGACAAAGAGGAACCGACATGAACAAATCTACATCAGCAAATCAACGATCCGCTGACTATGGCAGGACTTGATCTGACTCATGTTCATTGCAACCTCAGTTTCTTCGACATCTACATCAAGCTCATGGAGAAAACAAGAAAAAATTCAAGCGCGCGACTCGAGACTCGACTTCAACATTGACCCTCGCGCGCAGCTTGCAGCACAGGGGGGACGTATGTGTTGAAGTGTCCACCTAAAAAAACCCGACTCTCCAAAAGAGAAGAGTCCACGGAAAAATTATGTCTCTCCAAAAGTGAAGATTCCACGAGAAAAAAAATCAGAATCTCAAAAAGTCCACGGGAAAATTCCGGCTCTCCAAAAGTGAAGAGTCCACGGCAAAAATCCGACTCTCCAAAAGTGTAGAGCTCACGGAAATTATTTGACTCTCCAAAAGTGAAATGTCCACAGGAAAGTGTCAACAACCAACCAATGCCGACTCCAGGCTGCCAGCGCGACCACACCACCAAGTTTCCCGCGAGTCGACTCTAGCGCCGTTCTGGTTCGTCGAACTCCTGCAGAAGACGACTCTAGTATAACGCAACTACACACGATTGGATCATAAATAAGCTGCCATCCATCCTATTTAGTTTTGTATGTTATTTCCTCCGAAAAATATTATTTTGTCTAGCTGGAAGTATTTTTACGTAGGAAAAATAATCACTACGAAAGTGACATCACATCTCGGATACGAAGATTGAACCATCATTGGCTCCCAACGCCGTGCTCGACGCTCCCGTCTAAGCAGGTTTCCACCGCTATCTTGATATATCGGTCAGGTCATCAATTGTAGACTCCAACGAGATTGACTACAACCTCGTCACGGTCGACTTCCATGGTGATTTGGGTTTATTCTATGTCGTCAGATCAACTAAGTCACATGCATATCTCATATATTCCATTCCAATCAATTTTTTATGATGCACCTTTGAGATAAAACTCGGGGGCTATCTTACATGCATTCAAGCTATACACAGATGCCCAAAAAGATTTGTTGCCACGTTGCAACAAATATAAACATGGGCATCTGATGACCCACAAATCTAGGGGATCTATCACGGTGTTTTCGATAAGTAAGAGTTTCGAACCCAACGAGGAGCAGAAGGTATTAACAAGTGACTTTGGACAAGGAATAATTGCAAGCACTGAAAGATAAATTTTTAGGGGTTTTCGATATAAGCAACAAGAAGGTAAAAACAAGAAAAGTAAATAAGACTAGAAACTGAACTTATAAAGACTAAAGAGCTCTTGAGGACACACAGGAGAGATAGTCAAGTTACTTTCACCATATTCTGTCTAGTACTATGTTTTGTGTTGATAAGTGTTGAGTGGGTGGACCTATGCTAGTACACCTTCTAGACTAAGACAAGTGCACTCTTATTATTAAACACCTTACAAGCATCCGCAAATACAAGGTAGAAATTAAGGCAAAGGCTAACCACATCAATAAGATAAAGGATCCATTATTCCCTTGTGCAAAAGTGTGCAAACTGGGGTTCAGTTTTCTGTCACTCCGACAACCCACCATAAGCATCCTTTATACACAATGTATTCCTGTAGGTCCTTAACAAGGCAAAGTGTTATGTGTTCGAATCACATAACACAACTAGAAGAATAACACCACAACTTAAATATCAAACAACACATATTACTTCAACATCATATGACTACTAACAACAAGACTTCTACCATGTCCTCAAGAACTAAAGTAACTACTCACAAGACATAAAAGAGATCATGATCAGTGGGTATAAATATATGATAAAAATTCAGTTCAAAACAATAATATTCCACCAAAACTTAATAGCATTCACCACAAAAGAGTATTCAACACCGGTAATGTACAAGGGATGAATAGTGCGAGTTACGACACAAGTTGCAATGGTGAGATGAGATGGGATGAAGATGGATATGGTGCTGGTGATGGGGATGATGTTGATGATGATCTCGATGATGCCCGTGACGATGGTGATGACGATGGCGATGTTCTCCCCTTCCGTGAGGTGTTCTCCCCGGTGGAATCTGCCCACCGGAGAGCCCTTTTCTTCTGTGTAGGTTTCCGCCACGGAGCGGCGGAGGAACTCTGTAAACTCCTCTCTTTTTAATGTTTTCGGATGACGAGGATTATATAGGCCAGAGGGGGATCCTGGGTGGCCCCAGGAGTCCAGGCGGCCACCTGGCGCGCCCCTGGTGGGGGCTGCGCCACCAGGCCGCCTGGGCACCTAGTGGCCCCCCTCTGTCCCCTTTTTGGCATGGCTTCGCCAATCTTTTAAAAAATACCGTCCGTCGATTTTCAACTTGTTTGGAGATGTTCTGTTTAAGCAACTCTATGTCCACTTTTCTTCGATGAATCCTGCGTGTGCTGTTTCGACACCGGAAAGGTGCAAACTGTGTAAAACAAGCTTAAACAACATAAGAACAACATCATAATGTGAAATATATCAATGAATAGGGGTGAATTACGATATAAAATAGTGATGCATTTTGGACGTATTAACTCCCCCAAGCTTAGACCTCGCTTGTCCCCAAGTGAATACTGATCTCGGTAAACCTGTCCGCAAATTTAGAGAGTGAATTGTCGATAAATAGAATGCAGACAAGAAGCATCATGATTTCTCTACCAAACTCAAGCATCCTCAATAGCAATCTCAACTCATAAGGCCCTTATGAAAGAGTAATAACAATTATAATCAAAAGTAGGGCTAAGGAAACTCATCAAATCATGGCAAACATATACTTGGTCAGAGGACAACTACTAACTTTTACTTTTTCTCTTTCACTTTATAATTAGTCACTTTGAAGATTTTTAAAGAACATGTTATTAGTCAGGAAGTGAAAATGCTAACACAAAGGAAGATGTTTGCTTGGCCTAAGCTTTTGCAAACAACTTACTTATCAAATGATAATGTTAACAAGGGTGTGATATGACAAATCTTAATGCAGCATTATATGAATGAATCCTTTTCAACATCAAGTGTCTGTTCTCTTTAAGAATAGAAGGAAGTAGGAAGAACTGACTCAACATAAAAGTAAAGGACATGCCCTGCTCTAGGGAAGTAGGGAAAACTCATGTGCTATCCTTAAATGAAACAGAATGAAAACATCTTTGGGAGGTGCATGATTTGTCAACGAATGCTAATAGATAGCTCAATTACTTCTCAAACTGGACAAGTTTCGAGGAACGGCTCCCAAGTGGGGACGATCAAAACCCCTTAATCTCCTTTGTTTATCACTGCCAAAGTTTCTAATTTCTCATAGACCAAGCGTGAAGGAGGTTGTTTGTTGATATTATCTTTTACGAGCTAGGCACAGTCATGCCAGTTCCTCCTCGTAATAGGGGTTTGCAGATTAGACATGCAATCCCAAGATAAAACTTGTCCAACTTAAGAAGATCATGAATTATCTACTACTTCCTCATGAGCTAAACCAGAGGCACAAAACAAAAGATTTTGATAATTTAAAGATAGCACATGAATTATATTCTTTAGGAGTGCTAGTGAAATACCACGAATAGGAAGGTATGGTGGACTCATATGGAAGATATTGGTTTCGGGGTATGTAAGCACAAGAAGAATTCCGCTTAGTACATAGTTTGGCTAGCAAAGGTTTTGAGAAAACAGACAATTGATGATGACTTGGATGCAAAGAAATATAAAGCATGGACATTAAAATAAGCATAACACATCAAGTTGTCTTCCTTGTCAACATAACACTTCAAGCATAATAACATAAAGGTTTTGGCTATGTCGCTACTTGAGAAAATCATGCTTGATGTTATGACCAAAGCTATGTTTTCCAAGATTAAATAAAGTTTTCAAAGCCATACCTGATATAAGGTCAATACTCCCATAAGAATCAGCATATAAGGTCGACTGTGTGGAGAGAATACTGAGTGCAGCGAAGAAACCAATAGACTTCTCATTAATATTCCATCATAGACGACTCTACACTCACGGATACAAGACTCTCCACTAAGTAGTGATATACCTCAATGCAAACACCTATTTCATAAGATAACTTCCCTAGACATGATACGACTCTACTTGACTTTAAAAGGCAAAGATAAAGATAAAGATACCGGGCACTCCCCCAATCTTGGAACAAGCTAAGGGGATGCCATTACCCAAGGAGATTTCACACCTCATTCTTGTTCTTGATGATCACGTAGTCCTTGGCAAAATGCTTCCACGGCATGGGTTCTCTAGTCTCAAATGATACTTCAGTCTCCTTAATCCTGCACTCAGCAGCCAAACCCATGCGTAGAAACTTTACTTCATACTCACAGTTCTGGTTCTGAAGATCATAAATCTTCCCTTGGAGCTCAATCACTTTTTCTTCCAGTGCGGTCATGCTTGACCACATCTCCTTCTAGTAGTGTGCCTTCAGCTCGGTGATGATGTCAAAGTTAGCTTCAACACCACTCTTGACCATCTTCTTGTACTTGAAGACTTCTTGCTCCACTTCTTCCAGCCTGGCCTGGATGCTCCCCTCCTTGACAGATCCCTTTAGATCTTCTTTGTGGAGGATACCATCCTCCACCCAAAGAGTTTGAGGGTGCTTCTTCAACTCAGCGAGGTAAGTTTTGATGACGTTGACGATGAACTTGTCCTTGTGGGAACTTGGGGAAGCCATGGCACCTAGGTCTAGCTGAAAGATTTCCTGGCAGAAACAGATCTGAAATAAAAACACATGAAATTGCGAGGTACAGTGCCGATCTAAAATAAAAACACATGAAATTGCGAGGTACAGTGACGGGACGATCCGAGCTAATATATAGCAAAAATTTCTGCAGCAAAAGGAAGGTAACATGAAAAAGTGGGGTCGAAGACAGACTCCGGGGTGCCCAGGCGGCCACCCGGCGCGGCCAGGAAGTAGGCCGTGCCAGGGGGCTCCTGGACCCCCTGGAGCTCCTCTCCGGCTCCACTTAGGCTTGGAATTTTCCTAATTTTGCAAAAACTCATAATATGGAACTTTTATGGATGTTCGCGATGTTTCCTTACAGTAATACATAACTTTTCTTATTATGCTTCTGCTGGTGTCTGAAACAGGGATGCAACATGTTCTTCATGAGTTGTTGTGTGTATTAAATCCACATCAACATTGACAGGGTCTCCTACCATGTAATGCTTGAGTCTTTGCCCATTCACAACTTGAGGTTTAGTGCCTTCAAAATTGTTAATCTTGATTGCACCGGAGCGGTAGACTTCTTCGATATGAACTGGCCCTTCCCATCTGGAAAGTAGTTTACCTAGAGAAAACCTGAAACGAGATCTAAACAAAAAAACTTTATCACCAACATTAAATTCACGTTTCAGAATCCTTCTATCATGCCACTTCTTTACCTTTTCCTTGAACATTTTAGCACTCTCCTAAGCTTCACTTCTCCATTCATCTAGAGAAGTCAAGTTCATGAGACACTATTCACCAGCTAATTTTGGGTCAGCATTAAGCTCTCTAACAACCCTGAAAGCTTTGTGTTCTAATTCTAATGGAAAATGGCAAGCCTTGCCATAGACCATCTTATAGGGAGACATGCCCATGGGGTTTTTGTAAGCAGTGCTATGCGCCCAAAAAGCATCTCCGAACTTCTCTGGCCAGTCCTTTCTAGAACTGTTAATTGTCTTTTTAAAGATGAACTTGATCTCTCTATTGGTGAGCTCAACTTGCCCACTAGTTTGAGGATGGTACGGTGAAGCAATTCTATGATTGACATCGTACTTGGATAAAGCTTTCCTAAAAGCTCCATGTGTGAAATGTGATCCTCCATCAGTCATGAGGTACCTTGGTACACCAAACCTAGGAAAAATTACATCCTTGAGAATTTTCAAAGATGTCTTTTGATCAACACTTTCTGTGGGGACTGTTTCAACCCACTTGGTTACATAATCAACAACTACTAAGATATGAGTGTACTTGTGTGAAGGAGGAAAAGGACCCATAAAATCAAAACTCCAGCAATGAAAAGGCTCAATCACTAGAGAGTAATTCATAGCCATCTCGTTTCTCCTACTAATATTACCAACTCTCTGACACTTATCACAAGATAAGACATAATTTCTAGCATCCTTAAAGAGAGTAGTCCAATAAAAACCTGATTGTAGAACGTTATGTGCGGTCCTATCACCGGCATGATGTCCTCCATAGGGACTATCGTGACATTGTCTGAGAATGTCCTTCTGCTCATGCTCCGGTATGCATCTTCTCACGATCCCATCCGCACCTTCTCTAAAAATATGTGGGTCATCTTAAAAGTAATGCCTCAAATCGTGGAAGAACTTCTTCCTTTGCTGAAATGGTAAACCTGGAGGCAAAAACTTTGCAACAATAAAATTAGCATAATCTGCAAACCAAGGATCGGAGAGAGATTGTACTTTTACAACAGCTAGTTGTTCATCTGGAAAGTTGTCGTTGACTGGAATGGGATGATGCGGTATATCTTCCATCCTTGAAAGATTGTCCGCCACCGGATTGTCTGCTCCTTTCCTATCAACAATCTGCAAATCAAATTCTTGAAGAAGGTGTACCCATCTGATGAGCCTTGGTTTGGCATCCTTCTTCTCCATAAGATACTTAATGGTAGCATGGTATGTAGGAATAATAACTTTAGAATCAACAATGTAATGCCTAAATTTATCACACGCAAACACCACTGCTAAGAATTCATTCTCAGTAGTAGCATAATTCTTTTGAGCACTATCAAGGGTTTTGCTAGCATAATGTATAACATTCATTTTCTTATCAACCCTTTGTCCTAAAACAGCTCCAACAACAAAGTCACTAGCATCACACATAATTTCAAAGGGAAATTTCCAATCAGGTGGTTGTACTATAGGAGCGGTTATTAAAGCTTTCTTAAGAACTTCGAAGGATTCCTTACAATATTCATCAAATACAAAAGGAACATCCTTCTGGAGAAGATTAGTGAGGGGTCTCGAAGTCTTAGAAAAGTCTTTAATAAATCTTCTATAGAAACCAGCATACCGAGAAAACTACAAATACTTTTGATATCCCTTGGATAGGGCATCCTTTCAATAGCTTCAATCTTCGCCTTGTACACTTCAATTCCCCTCTCAAAACCTTGTGACCAAGAATGATCCCTTCGTTAACCATGAAGTGGCACTTTTCCCAATTTAGCACCAAATTTTTTTCTTCTCATCTCTGCAATACTTTATTAAGATTGTGGAGACAGTGGTCAAAGGAAGTTCCATAGATGGATAAATCGTCCATGAAGACTTCCACAATCTCCTCAAAGAAACCATGAAAGATAGCAGACATACATCTCTGAAAAGTAGCAGGGGCATTACATAAACCAAAAGGCATACATCTATAAGCATAAGTACCGTAAGGACAAGTGAAAGTGGTCTTCTATTGATCGACAATATTAACATGAATTTGAGAGAAGCCAAAGTACCCGTCCAGATAGCAAAAGTGAGTGTTTTTGGACAACCTCTCAAGCATTTGATCGATGAAAGGCATCGAGTAGTGCTCCTTCCTGATTGCCTTGTTCAACTTCCTGAAATCAATACACATTCTATATCCAATAACAATCCTTTGAGGTATTAGTTCATTTTTATCATTAGGAACAACAATCATACCTAAGGGTGTCAAACCCAATGAGGGGCATAAGGTATTGACAAGTTACTTTGGACAAGCAATAACTACAAGCACTGAAAGATAAATTTTTAGGGGTTTTTGGTGTAAGCAAAAAGAAGATAAAAACAAGCAAAGTAAATGGTGCTGAGGATCAGCAAGTGGAACAATCATTTTGAGCAAAGGATAAGCCTAGCAACTGAACTTATAAAGACTAAAGCGTTCTTGAGGACACACAAGAGAGATAGTCAAGTTACTTTCGCCATATTCCGTCTAGTAATATGTTTTGTGTTGATAAGTGTTGAGTGGTTGGACCTATGCTAGGACACCTTCTAGACTAAGACAAGTGCACTCTTATGATTAAACACCTTGCAAGCATCCGAAAATACAAGGTAGAAATTAAGGCAAAGCCTAACCACATCAATAAGATCAAGGATCCATTATTCCCTTGTGCAAAAGTGTGCAAACTGGGGTTCAGGTTTCTGTCAATCCAGCAACCCACCATAGGCATCCTTGTACACAATGTATTCCCCTAGGTCCTTAACAAGGCGAATTGTTATGTGTTCGATTCACATAACACCACTAGAAGAATAACACCACAACTTAAATATCAAACAACACATATTACTTCAACATCATATGACTACCAACAACAAGACTTCTCCCATGTCCTCAAGAACTAAAGTAACTACTCACACGACATAAAAGAGATCATGATCAGTGGGTATAAATATATGATAAACAATCTGGTCATAAAAATAATCTTCCACCAAAACTTAATAGCATTCACCACAAAAGAGTAATCAACACAGGTAAAGTAGAGGGGATGAATAGGGTGAGTTACAACACAAGTTGCAATGGTGAGATGAGATGTGATGAATATGGAGATGGTGCTGGTGATGGGGATGATGTTGATGATGATCTCGATGATGTCTGTGACGATGGTGATGACGATGGAGATGATCTCCCCTTCCGGGAGGTGTTCTCCCCGGTGGAATCTCCCCGCCGGAGAGCCCTTTTCCTCTGTGTAGGTTTCCTCCACGGAGCGGTGGAGGAACTCTGTAAACTCCTCTATTTTTAGGGTTTTTGGGTGACGAGGAGTATATAGGCCAGAGGGGGGAGCTTGGGGTGGCCCCAGGAGTCCAGGCGGCCACCTAGCATGCCCCTGGTGGGGGCCGTACCACTAGGCTTCCTGGGAACCCGGTGGCCCCCCTCTGGCCCCTTTTTGGCATGGCCTCGTCAATCTTCCGAGTTGTTCTGTTTCAGCAACTCTATGTCCACTTTTCTCTTCCGAATCCTACGTTTGTTGTTTCGACACCGGAAAGTTGCAAACTGTGTAAAAGAAGCCAAAACAACATAAGAACAACATCATAATGTGAAATATATCAATGAATAGGGGTGAATTACAATATAAAATAGTGATTCATATTGGACGTATCAGCATCCGACTTCCTTAACAAAATATTAGATGGTTGATTCTTTATTAAGCCAGGTACAAGGAGTCTCTGATGGCGGTGAAGTTAATAGGTTTAGTGGGATTGCCTCCCCTGTTAACCGCGGCAATAAACGATTCTTGATAACCCACTAGTCTAGGGGATCAATTGAAGATTTTTGATAAATAAGGATGTAGATCCCAGCGAGGAGTAGAAGGTACTGATAAGTGACACTGTATAAGGAAAAGCTGCACACACTTAAAGGTAAATATTTAGGGGTTTTTGGTTTAAGAAACAGAAAAGTAAAAGACAAGCAAAGTAAATATTTAGGGGTTAGTGGCCCAATCCTTTCACAAGGATAAGCCTAGGAACTAAACTTATAAAGGCTAAAATGTTCTTGAGAACACACGGGAGAGATAGCCAAGTTACTTTCACCATACTCCCCCAAGTAATATGTATTGTGTTGATAAGTGTTGGTGGGTGGATCAATGCTAGTACACCTTCTAGACTAAGATAGGTGTACTTTTATGATTACACACCTTGAAAGCATCCGCAAATACAAGGTAGTAATTAAGGCATAAGCCTAACCACAACATTACGATCAAGGATCCATAACTCCCTTGTGCAAAAGTGTGCGAACTAGGGTTCAGGTTTCTGTCACTCCGGAAACCCACCATAAGCATCCTTTGTGCACAATGTATTCCTCTAGGCCCATGAAAGGTGAAGTGTTAAGTGTTCAAATCACATAACACCACTAGAGAAATAACAACACAACTTAAGTATCAAACAACACATAAAACTTCAACATCATATGGCTACTAACAACTAGACTTCTCCCATGTTCTCAAGAACTAAAGTAACTACTCACAAGACATAAAAGAGATCATGATCAGAGGTGATAGATGGGTGGCAAACAATCTGGACACAATGATATTTCTCCAACAAAACTCAATTGCATTCACCACAAAGTAGTAATCAACACCAACAGAGTAGAGAGGATAGATAGTACAGATTACAATACAAGTTGCAATTGTGAGATGAGATGGGATGAAGATGGAGATGGTGCTGATGTTGGGGATGATGTTGATGATGATCTCGATGATGCTCGTGACGATGATGATGATGATGGCGACGATATCCCCTTCCGGGAGGTGATCTCCCCGGTGGAATCTGCCCACCGGAGATGGATTTTCTCCTCTGTAGGTTTCCGCCCCGTGGCGGCGGCGAAACACAAAAACTCTTCTGTACTTAGGGTTTTCACCCCAGGGGGGTCTTATAGGCGAGAGGGGGCACCGAGGGGGGCAACCAGGCATCCAGGAGGGTGCCTGGCGCGGCCAGGAGGGGGGCCACGCCAGGCACCCTTCTGGCTTCCTGGTGGGTCCCCTCACCTCCATCTTCGGTGATCCCCAGTCAATCCCCATAAAAACGATCCCCGTAAATTTTCATCGCATTTGGACTTGATCTAATTAAGCAACTTGGTGTCCACTTTTCACCGCTGAATTCTGGTTCTGCTGCTTCGGCACCGGAAAGTTGTAAACTGTGTAAAACAAGCCAAAAGAACATAAGAACAATACTTTAAAGTGGAATGTATCAATGAATAGGATGAAATTACAATATAAAATAGTGATGCTTTTTGGACGTATCAACTCTCCCAAGCTTAGACCTCGCTTGTCCCCAAGCGATTGCTGAGCTCGGTAAACCTATCCACAAGTTTAGAGAGTGAAGCGTCGATAAAAGAATACGGACAAGAAGCATCAAGATTTCTCACCAAACAGAAGCATCCTCAACAGCAACCTCAACTCATAAGGTCCTGATGAGAAACTAGTAACAATTATAACAAAGTAGGACCTGGAAAACTCATCAAATCATGGCAAACATAGCCTTGGTCAAGGAAGAACTAATAACTTTTACTTTTGCTCTTTCACTTATAATGGAACCCGTTGAAGCTTTGGAAAGAACATGTTATTAGTCAAGAAGTGCACATGTTAACACAAAGGAAGATGTTTACTCAGCATAAGCTTTTGTAAACAACTCACTTATCAAAAGATAATGTCAACAAAGATGTAACATGCTAACTTTCAATGCAGCTTTCTATGAAAGAATCTTTATTAACATCAAGTGTCTTTTCTCTCTCAAGAAGGAAGGAAGTAGGAAGGACTGACCCAACACAAAATAAAGGATAAACCCCGTGCAAAAGGGTAAGCAGGGAAAACTCATGTGCCATCTCTAGATCAAACAGAATAAAAACAGACTTTTGGGAGGTGCATGATCCGTCAATGACTGCTGATAGATAACTCACTCACTTCATGATTTGGACAAGTTTTGAGGAATGGCTCCCATGCGGGGACGATTACATCCCCTTAAATTCCTTTTTTTATCACTCATAAATGGGCGAAGGAACTTGTGTGTTAGTAATTATCTTTTACGAGCTGGGCACTCATGCCAGTCCCTTCTCGTATTAGGGGTTTGCAGATTAGGCATGCAATCCCAAGATAAAACTTGTCCAAATTAAGAAGATCATGGGTTACCCACCACTTCCTCATGAGATGAATCAGTGGCACAAAACAGAAGATTTTGAACATCTAGAGATAGCACACAAATTATATACTTTAGGAGTGGTAGTGGAATACCACAAATAGGAAGGTATGGTGGACTCAAGTGGAAGATGTTGGTTTCAGGGTATGGAAGTACAAGCAGAATTCCGCTTAGTACAGAGTTTTGGCTAGCAAAGCTTTGAGAGACCAGACAATTGATGACAACTTAGATGCAAGCAATACAAAGCATAAACATTAAAACTAGTATGAAACATCAAGTTGTCTTCCTTGTCAACATAACACTTCAAGCATAATAACACAAAGGTTTTGGCTATGTCGCTAATTTGAGAAAAACATGCTTGTTGTTATGACCAAAGCTATACTTACCAAGATTTAAATAAAGTTTTCGAAGCCATACCTGATATAAGGTCAATACTCCCCATAAGAATCAGCTCATAATGTCGACTGTGTGAAGAGAATACCGAGTGCAGCGAAGAAACCAATAGACTTCTCATTAATATTCCTTCATAGACGACCCCACACTCACGGATACAAAGCTCTCCACAAAAGGAGTGATAGACCTCAAAGCAACACCTATTTCATAAAGTAACTTCCCTAGACATGATACGACTCTACTTGACTCCTAAATAAAAAGATAAAGATAAAGATACCCAACACTCCCCCAAGCTTGGAACAAGCTAAGGGGATGCCAATACCCGAGGAGTTTTACTCCTCATCTTGTTGTGGTTGTTTCTTCAGATCCCTGATGA
This sequence comes from Bromus sterilis, assembly GCA_950022295.1. Classification (NCBI taxonomy): domain Eukaryota; kingdom Viridiplantae; phylum Streptophyta; class Magnoliopsida; order Poales; family Poaceae; genus Bromus; species Bromus sterilis. The sequence continues at coordinate 236,409,130 of OX465599.1, read as the reverse complement.
CACGGCGAAGGGTTCGATTCTCTAACTCCAAGACTTCCACTTGTATTTTTAGTACACGGAAATCTTCAATGAGTTGGTTGGTGATGCGGTAGGCCTCGGAGATGGTGGAAAGCATGCGTTGATCTTCAAGTGAAGTGGAGGGCCCTGAAAGGTTAAGAGAAAGATCATATTGGGGTTGGACAGATCCCACCATGATGGGATTGCTTGGACCTCCTTGTTGTTGGGCAGTGATAGTCTTGACTTCCTCTCTCACGGAGCGCTCCATCTCCGCTTGTCTTGCGGCAATTTCTTCTTCGGTAGCCCAATCAACGTGCTTCCCTTGATTAAGATCCTTCTGAACTTGACATAGACGCCATCCCAAGAAGTCCTCTCCGCTTGATCCACAAGAAGACATCTCTAGAAACAACTTTTCACCCTGGCAGAAACAGACCGAGAAAAAAAACACGCGAAATCGAGAGATACGGTGCCGGGACTATCCGGGCAAATATATAGCAAAAATTTCCGCAACAGAAGGAAGGTTTCAAGCCTAGGTGGAGTCGGAGTCGGAGTCCAGGGCACCCAGGAGGGTGCCTGGCGCGGCCAGGAGGGGGGCCACGCCAGGAGGCCTCCTGGGCCCCCTGGAGCTCTTCTCCGGCTCCACTCGGTCTTGGAATTTTCCTAATTTTTCAAAAACTTTGAAAAGTAGACTTTTATTGACGTTCGCGATGTTTCCTTACCGTAATACATACCTTTTCTTATTCTTCTCCTGCTGGAGTCTGGAACTGGGCTGCAACATGCTCTTCGTGTGTCTTTGTATATATCATGTTCACATCCACATTAATTGGATCACCTGCCATATAATGTTTGAGTCTTTGTCCATTCACAACTTGAGGTTTGGTGCCTTCGAAATTATTGATCTTGATTGCACCAGACCGATATACTTCTTCGATAAGAAAAGGTCCTTCCCATCTGGAAAGTAGTTTACTTGGAGAAAACCTGAAATGAGATCTAAACAACAAAACTTTATCACCAACATTAAATTCATGTTTCAGAATTCTTTTATCGTGCCACTTCTTTACCTTTTCCTTGAACATTTTAGCGCTCTCGTAAGCTTCACTCCTCCACTCATCTAGAGAAGTCAAGTTCATGAGACTCTTTTCACCAGCTAACTTTGGGTCAACATTTAGCTCTCTGACAGCCCAGAAAGCCTTGTGCTCTAACTCTAATGATAAATGGCAAGCCTTGCCATACACCATTTTATACGGAGACATGCCCATGGGGTTTTTGTAAGCAGTTCTATACGCCCACAAAGCATATCCTAACTTCTTTGACCAGTCCTTTCTAGAACTGTTTATTGTCTTTTGTAAGATCAACTTGATCTCCTTATTGGTGAGCTCAACTTGCACACTAGTTTGAGGGTGGTACGGTGATGCAATCCTATGATTGACATCGTACTTGGCTAGAGATTTCCTAAAAGCTCCATGCGTGAAGTGTGACCCTCCATCTGTCATGAGGTACCTTGGTACTCCAAACCTAGGAAAAATTACATCCATGAGCATTTTAAAAGATGTCTTGTGATCAGTACTCTCAGTGGGGATCGCTTCAACCCACTTGGTTACATAATCAACAGCAACTAAGATGTGTGTGTACTTGTGTGAAGGAGGAAAAGGACCCATAAAATCAAAACCCCAGCAATCGAAAGGTTCGATCACTAGTGAGTAATTCATAGGCATCTCACTTCTCCTGCTAATGTTACCAACTCTCTGACACTTATCACAAGATAGAACGTACCTTCAGGCGTCCTTAAAAAGAGTAGGCCAATAAAAACCTGATTGTAAAACTTTATGTGCTGTCCTTTCACCGGAATGATGTCCTCCATAGGGAGTATCGTGACATTGTCGAAGGACGTCCTCTGCTCATGCTCCGGTATACACCTTCTTACGATCCCGTCCGCACCTTCTTTGTAAAGATGTGGATCATCCCAAAAGTAGTGCCTCAAATCTATGAAGAATTTCTTCCTCTGGTGAAATGTAAAACCTGAAGGCAAAAACTTTGCAATGATAAAATTAGCATAATCTACAAACCAAGGGTCGGAATGAGATTGTACTTTTACAACAGCAAGCTGTTCATCTGGGAAACTGTCGTTGACTGCAATAGGATCGTGCGGGATATCTTCCATCCTTGAAAGATTATCCGCCACCGGATTGTCTTCTCCTTTTCTATCGACAATCTGCAAATCAAATTCTTGAAGAAGGAGTACCCATATAATGAGTCTTGGTTTGGCGTCCTTTTTCTGCATAAGATACTTAATGGCAGCATGGCCAGCATGAATAATAACTTTAGAATCAACAATATACGATATAAACTTATCACAAGCAAACAACACTGCCAAGAATTCCTTCTCGGTAGTAGCATAATTCTTTTGAGCACTATCAAGTGTCTTGCTGGCATAGTGGATGACATTCAACTTCTTGTCAACCCTTTGTCCTAAAACAGCTCCAACAGCAAAATCACTAGCATCACACATAATTTAAAAGGGAAAATTCCAGTCAGGTGGTTGTACTATAGGAGCGGTTATCAAGGCTTTCTTAAGAACTTAAAAAGCTTCCTTACAATCTTCATCAAATACAAAAGGAGAATCCTTCTGGAGAAGATTGGTAAGGGGTCTCGAAGTCTTAGAAAAGTCCTTGATAAATCTTCTATAGAAACCAGCATAACCTAGAAAACTACGAATACCTTTGATGTCCCTTGGATAGGGCATCCTTTCAATAGCTTCAATATTTTCCTTGTCCACTTCAATTCCCCTTTCGGAAATCTTGTGTCCAAGAACTATCCCTTCGTTAACCATGAAATGGAACTTCTCCCAATTGAGCACCAAATTAGTTTCTTCACATCTCTGCAAAACTTTATTAAGATTGTGGAGACATTGGTCAAAGGAGTTTCCATAGACGGAAAAGTCGTCCATGAAAACTTCTACAATCTCCTCACAGAAACCATGAAATATTGCAGACATACACCTCTGAAAAGTAGCAGGTGCATTACACAAACCAAAAGGTATACGCCTATAAGCATAAGTACCGTAAGGACATGTAAAGGTGGTCTTCTCTTGATCCGCGGTGTTAACGTGAATCTGGGAGAAGCCAGAATACCCATCAAGATAGCAGAAGTGGGTGTTTTTAGACAGCCTCTCGAGCATCTGATCAATAAAGGGCAGAGGATAGTGGTCCTTCCTGGTGGACTTGTTCAACTTCCTGAAATCAATACACATTCTATATCCAATAATAGTCCTCTGAGGTATTAGTTCATTTTTATCATTAGGAACAACAGTCATACTTCCTTTCTTAGGAACACAATGAACGGGACTTACCCACTTACTATCAGCTATAGGATAGATGATACCTGCGACTAGAAGTTTGAGAACCTCCGTCCTAACCACGTCCTTTATCCTTGGGTTCAACCGTCGTTGATGATCAACAACTGGTTTAGCATCCGGTTTGAGATTGATAGTATGTTGGCAAATGTCAGAACCCAAACTAGGGTAAGTGCTAGGGTTGCTTGATTCCTTTGCATCATGCAAAAATTCAAATGAAAATCAAAATTGGGGAAGCAGAAAGCCCTGAGAATTTAATTCAAATGGCCAGATAAAAATCTTTTTCCAAAAATCTTTTGAATAATTGGAAAATTCCCATAAATGATGCTGATCATTTTAAAAGTGGTTTGGGTATTTTCCCATGCTCATGGAATTTTCTAATTTTCAGATAATGCCTTGGAAAATTAAAAGAACCCCTATTTGGTTTGAAATTCAAATTATTTGAATTTCAAAAATGCCCAAAAGTTATGAGTGGCTAGCTACTTATATTTTAAGCCCACATAAAAGTTTTGGGTATTTTATAAAATGCTCTGCTATTTTTCCTAGAGAAAAACAGAATAACAGAAAAGAAAAGAAGAAGAAATAGAAAAGGGGACCCCTGGCCATTTTGGCCCAACTGAAGCCCCAGCCGGCCCAGCCCACCTCTCCTCACCTTGTCGTCTTCCCCGCCCGGAGCCAGAGCAGGCAACTCGCCGCCGTGGCAAGCATGCCCGCGGATGCCGAGCCTTCTAGGCCTCCTCTGTCCCCGTCCGCGCGCCACGGCGATCTCCACAATCCCCGCCCTTTTCTTCCCCTAGCTGCGGTTCATCTCTTCTTCTCTCCTGCGCGAATCTCGCCGCGCCCGAGAGCTTCCCGTCGCCGCCGTGCGTGTGCCACCGTGGCCACTTAGCTCCACGGGACGCACCAACTTGTCCAACGCCTCCGCCGTGGACGGCTCCGATGGTCTGCACCTTCAATCAAGCCTGAACGGCTCCATCAGCGACGCCAGGGTCAACGCCTTCCCGCCGGCCGCCGAGATCTCCATCGCTGGAATTCGCTAGCTACGGAGCTCCTCCGCCTTCGTCGACACCTGCGTCTGCATCAGGGTGAGCTACACCGTCGAACGCCCCCTCCCTTGCTCTCTCTCGTGGACGGGTTCGGGATTCCGGCGAGGTCAGTCCACGGCCGTCGCGCCTTTTGTCCTAGCTGTCGCCCTGGAGCTCGAGCTTGACCCCCGCCTACTCCACTACACGCGCGCGAGCAAGGGGCATCTCCCCGTCCGAGCCCGAGCCCTCCCCGTGGCTTCTAGCCTAATCCCGGCGAGGCTCCGGCCATCTCTCCGGCGAGCCCTAGCCATTAGGGCTAATCACCCAGCTTAACCCCCCCGAGTCCATGACAGGTGGGCCCCCTGGCCCCCTAAACCCCTCTGTTAATTAAACAGAGAGGGGTTAACCCCCTGTGTCACTGACAGTGGTGGCCCACTGGTCAGCCCCCTGTGACATCAGTCATCAGGCTGATGCATTAAATCAATTCCAGAATTTTAGAAATGATTTTAATAATTACAGAAAATCCAGAAAATAGCCAAACTTCAATAATTCATAGAAAATTCATACTAACTCCAAATTAAACATATAATATATGAAAAATTATCAGAAAAATGCAAGGATTAAGAATATGCAATTTGTTTTCATGTTTGACCATTTTAAAATGGGGCAACAGTAGCAAACATGCATATGACTTAATTTGAAATTGAATTTGGAGTTTGAATTTGCATTTCAAATGCAATATACTTCAATTAAATTGAATTTTCCACAAATCAGTACCCTTTACATCATGTCACAACTTAACATGTGCTTGAGCATTGTACTTTATTTGTGTCCCCCCTTGTTGATGATTGCCTCCGATGACAGACGTTCCGAGACGGTGATCACCCCGAAGAAGAAGACCACCGTTAAGACCCGTGTACCGTCAGCAAGGCAAGCAAACCCCCATTGATCATGTCTATAAAATCCTACTTCCCTCTCAGTCTCGCTTATGCATGTTTAGGAGATCATCGAGACACGTTCTTTCGCATAGTTGAACCCATTCCGATGCATGACCTATCATTTTTCCACCGTATTAAGCAAACCACAATCCTAGCAGATTTAGGAGTTGATTGATGAGCATGTGGCCCCTACAACTGTTACTGCTTATTGATGCTTAGTGATACAATGAGGATGTTATGTTTGTGAGTCGGGATGGAATGAACACAGTGATGCTGATGATAAACGTGTTGGTGAATCCACCCTAAACAAAGGTGAACGATGAGAGGCTGTGTAGGAGTACACAGTGGGTTGTCTCATTGAACACTGCCCTAGGCCCCGAGTTCCTGTTTTGTGATCCAAGACAAAGAGTATGACCACATGTAGGGTTTTATGGGGCCCCGTTTGGCCTCTTTACGTACCCGATCCGGTCCAGGAGTCACACTAGATTCGGGCTTTCCATTTGATTTATGTATAGATATGTGGGTGGACCTGTGAGGCAGTGAAACCATCTGCCAAAGGTGGCGTCTCGGTCCCTTACATTATCTGAGTCCGTTTCGTGGAACCGGCCGGACTCTCGAGCGGTGACAAACTCAGGTAATCGACTCCTGGATTAGAGAAGGTGATGTGAGGGTAGTGCCTTGGTTTCATCCACGTCCGACACCCGCTTGAAGGGTGACAAGAACGAGGCGATAAGTGATGACACACGTGTGAAGATGTACACCCCTGCAGGGTTAATGAACTATTCGAATAGCCGTGTCCGCGGTTATGGACTACATGGAAACCTTTACTTGATCATAGACAACTTGAATGGATACTTATAAAACTCGCAAGATAAGCGTGAGTGCTATGGCGTTCTTCTTCGTGGGGAAGTCGAGGAAGTAACCATAGTGGTGTATTGGTTGGATAAAGTAGTGGACTCATGTACGCTTCTTACCTCAAAGTCTGGTACTCGTAGCACAGGACTAGCCAAGTCAAAGCTGGCACTTCTGCATGTTGAACCCCACCTCCTTTACCTTGATACTTGAGCATGAGTAGTGTAGTTCTGATGTAAGTCTTGCTGAGTACGACTTTGTACTCACGTTTGCTTATTCTATGTTTTAGATGAGAACCCGGACCCCGATGGAGTCACCTTCGTGAAGCTCGACGTTGACTAAGTTAGCATAGTCCCAGACAGCAGTCTGGTCCCTCGTGGAAGGGCATGTTTGTTGTACAAGGATTCTCTAAGCCATTTGTTAATCTTGTCTGTACTCAGACCTAATTTGCTTCCGTTGTATGATGTAATGTGATCACAGACATGTGATCTTTGTATGCTCTATGTGGATATCTATAAAGAGTACTTTGTAGAGTTATGTGATGATACCTGCTGTTCATACTAGGCATGTGTGTTGCGTGTATGGTTATAACATGCATGTCTTAGTATGGGTTTTCCAGACCTTAGTTGTGATCTGGCTGGCGGTCTTTTATATACCAAGTGGCCCTTAGATGTGCGCAGCTTGGGGCATCGCGATGCGATTGCTCGTGACTCTGTCACGTGCACACTTTGTTGTATGATCGAGCCCGCCCTAGACCCCGACTAAGTGATCGGGCTGGAGTAAGTCTATGTAAGAGTTAGGATTCAATCGATAACATGGTTGAGGCGACTTGTCTATGAGTATGGGATTCACCACCCATAAGCATTTAGACTTGTGAGCGGACGATGAGGACCCATCTCAGTTGATCATCCGGCCTGGATGGGATGCCCCTCACGTTCGATGCTTACCGAGAACATTCTGTGCTTGGCCTTGTCTACTTAGACAAGTGGGTACGGTTCTCGGATCTCCATGTGATTGCATCGTGACTGGAATTACATACGCTAACCCCGGGTCCCGACAGCAAATGGATGGATTAATACCCTTGAGATCATCAAGAGTATAGCCAATAGCACCTCGGTGTCTGCGGAGTGTCTCCAATAATCGCTCGTCTTCATACCCTGAAAGGTTAGAATTGATAATAACAGGATATACTTTCTTTTCATCTAAATAAGCATACTTGAGCATATCGGGTAGTGGTTTTAGATCAAACACCGGGTCTTCTTTTGGTTGCGAGAGGATTCCTAAAGGTTCAACCGGGAGGTTGTGCTTCAGGATAGGAGTTTGTCTTAAAAATATGTCTTCTAGTTCATCCCTCTCCTGCATATGTATGTCATTCTCGTGGTCTTCCATAAATTGCTGCAAAGTATCATCAGGAGGAATAGCAATAGAAGCAATTTCTTCAATAATTTTGTCATTACTTGACAAGTCAGTACCACGAGGCTGCTTAGAAAACTTAGAAAAATTAAATTCATACGGCTCACCGTTGAATTCAACAGAAACTTTACCTTTCTTGCAACCTATTATACCTCCACAAGTGCTGAGGAAGGGCCTACCAAAGATAATAGGGCAAAAACTATCTTGCACTGAACCAAGTACAAGAAAGTCAGTAGGATATTTTACCTTCCCGCAGAGTACTTCAACATCTCTCACAATCCCAACTGGAGAGATTGTTTGTTTATTTCCAAGATGAATCGTGACATCAATGTCCTCGATCTCACACGGCTGAATCTCGTGCATGATCTCTTGATAAAGTGTGAAGGGAATAGCGCTGACGCTAGATCCCAAATCACATAGCCCATAGTAATTATGATCTCCTATTTTGACAGATACAACTGGTGTACCTGAAATTGGGCCTTTGTTCTTGGTTGTGACAATGTTAGTGGAAACAACACAAGAACTAATAGTGGATTCTTCAATATCACTGGTTACCAGATCCTTGACCATTGCAACTAGAGGCTTGACCTTGATCATGTCCTCAGGTTCGTCAGTGGTCCTTCCATTTTTGTTTAGAATACCTGTAACAAAAGATTGCTCCTTTGTACTTGAGGGATAAGGAGGCTATTCATACACAACTGCAGGTAAAACAGGATCAGTAACATTAATCTCAATAGGTGACTCCTTGAAAGGTTTATGATATTGACTCTCCTTCTTCTTAGAGGAATCAATATGAGAAGCAAAGTCCTTGCAAAAGTCAACCATTAGCTGGGAATCAAGATCAATTTTAGAGCAAAAGGTATTAAAGTAACCAGTCTTCACATACCTCTCAATGTAGTCATGCTCATAGTTTATAGCGGGTTCAATACCTTTATCAATTTCCCACTCTCCAGTGTTCTTCTGGATCCTTTCTATAAGATCCCATTTTTCTTCCATACTTCTGGTCTGGAATACCCCACTAGAGGAGGCATCCAACATCTCCCTGTCCTGACGAGAAAGCCTGGCATAAAAATTTGTAAGTATAATTTCCTTGGGGAGCTCATGGTTTGGGCATTTGAGCATAAGGGACTTTAGTCTCCCCCAAGCTTGAGCGATGCTCTCTCCGTCGCGAGACCAAAAGTTGTAGATGTAGTTCCTGTCTTGGTGAATTTCACGAAGAGGATAAAACTTTGCATAAAAGAGAGACATAAGCTTTGGCCATTCAAACAGATTAGAGTTATCGAGTAGCTTATACCAGTCTGCAGCTTTATCTTTGAGTGATACGGAGAATAGTTTCTTCATGATGAACTCCATTGTTACACCTGCAAGCTTAAATAAATAACATAATTGTGATAAATATAGCAGGTGTTCTTCCGGATGTCCTTCTCCTGTATAACAATTAGCCAAGACATAATCAATAATACCAGGTGGTATTTTATAGGGCACAATTTCAGTAGGGGTAGGAGTGACCACCATAGTCGTGGGGCGGCTCCTTACCAGCAACGAACCAACAGTAGAAGAGTCCATAAGGACTAAAGGTAACAACAGAAAATAAAGGTTTCCTTACCGGCTTCACTTACCAATAGCGCTACACTCCCCGGCAACGGCGCCAGAAAAGCTCGTTGATGGCGGTGAAGTTAATAGGTTTAGTGGGATTGCCTCCCCTGTTAACCGCGCCAATAAACAATTCTGGATAACCCACAAGTCTAGGGGATCAATTGTAGCTTTTGGATAAATAAGGATGTCGATCCCAGCGAGGAGCAGAAGGTACTGATAAGTGACACTGGATAAGGAAAAGCTGCACACACTTAAAGGTAAATATTTAGGGGTTTTTGGTTTAAGCAACAGAAAAGTAAAAGACAAGCAAAGTAAACAGGGTAACTAAGCAGTAGCAAGTGGCCCAATCCTTTCACAAGGATAAGCCTAGGAACTAAACTTATAAAAGCTAAAAGTTCTTGAGAACACACGGGAGAGATAGCCAAGTTACTTTCACCATACTCCGCCAAGTAATATGTATTGTGTTGATAAGTGTTGGTGGGTGGATCAATGTTAGTACACCTTCTAGACTAAGATAGGTGTACTCTTATGATTACACACCTTGCAAGCATCCGCAAATACAAGGTAGTAATTAAGGCATAAGCCTAACCACAACATTACGATCAAGGATCCATAACTCCCTTGTGCAAAAGTGTGCGAACTAGGGTTCAGGTTTCTGTCACTCCGGCAACCCACCATAAGCATCCTTTGTGCACAACGTATTCGTCTAGGCCCATGAAAGGTGAAGTGTTAAGTGTTCGACTCACATAACACCACTAGAGAAATAACAACACAACTTAAGTATCAAACAACACATAAAACTTCAACATCATATGGCTACTAACAACTAGACTTCTCCCATGTTCTCAAGAACTAAAGTAAATACTCACAAGACATAAAAGAGATCATGATTAGAGGTGATAGATGAGTGGCAAACAATCTGGACACAATGATATTTATCCAACAAAACTCAATAGAATTCACCACAAAGTAGTAATCAACACCAACAGAGTAGAGAGGATAGATAGTACGGATTACAACACAAGTTGCAATTGTGAGATGAGATGGGATGAAGATGGAGATGGTGCTGATGTTGGGGATGATGTTGATGATGATCTCGATGATGCCCATGACGATGATGATGATGATGGCGACGATCTCCCCTTCCGGGAGGTGATCTCCCCGGCGGATTCTGCTCGCCGGAGATGGCTTTTCTCCTCTGTAGGTTTCTGCCCCGTGGTGGCGGCGAAATACAGAAACTCTTTTGTACTTAGGGTTTTCACCCCAGGGGGGTCTTATAGGCGAGAGGGGGAACCGAGGGGGGCCACCAACCATCCAGGAGGGTGCCTGGCGCGACCAGGAGAGGGGCCACGCCAGGCACCCTTCTGGCTGCCTGGTGGGTCCCCTCACCTCCATCTTCAGTGATCCACAGTCAATCCCATAAAAACGATCCCCGTAAATTTTCATCGCATTCGGACTTGATCTGATTCAGCAACTTGGTGTCCACTTTTCACCGCTGAATTCTGGTTCTGCTGCTTCGGCACCGGAAAGTTGTAAACTGTGTAAAACAAGCCAAAACAACATAAGAACAATACTTTAAAGTGGAATATATCAATTAATAGGATGAAATTACAATATAAAATAGTGATGCTTTTTGCACGTATTAGTCTCCAGCCGACTCCTCGAGTCGACTCAAGACTCGGGGGCTATACCTCCGCTAGGATCCATCGGAGATCGATATTGATATATTAATATATTATATTTCAGCGGCGGATTCCATCGGAGATTGATGTTGGTATATTATATTTCAGCGATGGATCATAATTGATCAGCACACATTAAGGCTGGTTTGCAAGAAATTCTGGACAAATCAATCCATCCTTCACACACCTTGGAAAAATTCTGGCTCCCTTCGTGAGTTTCGACATATTGGAAAAAATTGGTATTGCCTATTGAGTTCCATTGGTAAAATTATGGCTCTCTTCATGAGTTTCGGTTCATTGGAAATATTCCAGTTCATTGAAAGATCCCGACTCCCTTCATGAGTTCCGGTTTATTTAAAATCCCGGCTCCCTTCTTGAGTTCCGGTTTATCAAAAATTCTGGCTCCTTTATGAATCCAGGTTCATTACGAAATACCGGCTTCACAGGAAATCTCGTTACGCTCGGCACTTCTGGAACCCATAATTTGCCGTCTTATGCATTGCACATTTTTTACATCATTATGCATTGCACATTTATTTTACATCATTATGCATTGCATTCTTGCATTTCGATCCTTGTAAACCTGGAGGGCTTGATCACCCCTTTCCCTAGTACCAGGCGTGTATATAGCTCTATTTAGGGACCCTAGGGATTTGAAATCTTTCAACTTCAACTCTTCAACTAGGGACTCGACATATACATGAAATTCGCTCTTTGCCTGTATACCTGATGCAAACTCGCACGTCTATGACCTACGTGACCCGTCTTAGTTCAAACACCAGCCGACTCTATCAGACGCCTGTTGAGTTTGACTCTATTACAGATAACACTAGAATAAGGCATGCGATGCTTGCTTACAGAGAAGTTTTGACTTACATGCAATCAAGTGACCAGTAATCCTTTTCTACAAGTCAATCAGAAGCCTCCTATTTAAGGAGTCGGCTGGTGCTAAACTTGTATCGTTAAAGAATGATGTGACAGTCACGCATACAGCCGACTTCTATATGAGCTTTTACATTTCTTTCATACATAAAACATACTTTTCATTCTTTTGTAGATTTACTTTTTTCCTGTATACACAAGCATATCAATTTTTTCCTCAATAAAAATATCGAGTTTAAATGAACATTATCAAATAAACTAAAAGTCGGTACTTGGGGGCTACAGATTGACTCTACTCTGACTCGGCATGAACATAAATTGTTCATAACGACTCATGAGGGCTACATGTTGATTCTTCTGATCTGGCACAACATATAAATGTCAAAATATACCAGCACAAAGATGCTCGTGCCTACACGCTAATATGTTTCCCAGATGATACCATGACAAGTCAGTATACACCGACTCCCATTTTGAGGACACGATGACAATTAGGCTTGTCAAAGGAAGCACTGGTATATGCCACGCGTTCGGCCGACTTCTAGTTAAGAACGACTTTATCAAGGGAGACCGTCAGTCAAGACATAACAATTGTCACACAATATTCCGGGTTGCTGAAGGAAACATATTCCAACACTTGAAGGGCCACTCTATTTGGAAGATGGGAATATAAACCAGCATATCATATCTACCGGCTTCAGCAAACTCGCATTCACTGGCTTTTATCAGCAAGCAAATGTTTGCCGGCTTCAACAAAAAATCTTTGGCTTTAATTTGCCGGTTTCAACAAAAAATTTCGTCTTTGACATATAATACTTGCCGACTTCAGAAAACCAGCAAGAAATTGTAAGTCCCAGGTTTCGGCAGGAAAGACAACCCTAAACTTGGGGGCTACACTACTTCGAAGCAAATTTCACAAGTACAGGTTCCAGGTTGCTGCAGGAAAGACAACCCGTCACTTGGAGGCTAAACCTGCATGGCTATTTTATATACAAAACTCCAAGTCATCAAAAGGTGATAAAGTCAGATCTTGGGGGCTATAGGTGACATCGATATAAATTGACCGTAGATATTTCGAGTCCTTTGACAAGACCCGGAAGAGCAAGAGGCAACATTGGACTCTAAGGTGGAAGAGCCCAAGACTGAATAATATCGGGTTCGTTGACATGACTCAGTGGAGCAGGTCACCCTAATGGTTTGGCCTCCAGACCCGGTCTTTATCCTTACTATTCATTATATTAGAAGTTTACCATGGATGGGCACTTGGCTTTCTCTTCTACGACAATCTCGCATTGACAAACACAAGCGGAGAAAAAAAATGAAGACCACACCAAAAATTACGTCCAAGCTAAACTTGGGGGGCTACTGTCGGGGGGATTACTCACAATTAAGACCCGGCCAGAAGGCAACACCCAAAAGGAAGACTCGGCCAGAAGACATGTCCTAAAGAGTAGACCCGTCCTACTACATTGTGTACATGGGGTTTTCTACAGGAAGAGTCAGCCTACTACAGTACCGACATGGGGTCCTCTATAGGACCCAAGAGTCGGCCTGCTATAGTACCAACATGGGGTCTTCTACAGGACCCAGGAGTCGGCCTGCTACAGTACCTGCATGGGGTCTTCTACAGGACCTAGGATTCGGCCTGCTACAGTGCCTGTAGGGGGGTCTAAAAGGATCTAGATAGACCTAGAGGGGGGGTGAATAGGTTATCTTACAAATCCCCTATATGTATATTGTCAGCAACAACAAAATATGCTTCAGGGCGTGATTGCACTTTCAGGGTTTTATACAGGACCCAGGAGTCGGCCTGCTACAGTAAAAACAGGATCCACTATAGGAAAGAAGCCCCAATCTCGGAAGGAGTCTACCTAACTTGGAAGACACGAAAGGCTACAAGACTTAGAGTAGGATCTGGATTGATATCCGAATTGTAATATAAGTTGAGACTAGTTTGTATTAGGCTAGGACTCTACATATAAGCCTCCCCCTCTCCACCTATATAAGGAGGGGTAAGGCGCCCAAAAGAGGGCAGACGGAACATACCGCAATAGGCTCTAGATTAGATATGAGTCCCGGGTCATCTAAACCCGGGGCAACGAGACACAACTATAGGAGAGCCGACGACATGCCGACGAGTCCCTATGAGCAGAAGGAATAAAACCTAGCCACAAACAACATGTAGGGTTTTTACCGGATGATGTTTCCCGGGGCCCGAAGCTGTATAAATCGCGTCTCTCTCCCTTTGTGATCATTTTTCCTCGTACACTCGTAGCAAAGGCCCCGAAATCAAGTTCTCTCATGAGGACATCTGCCGTGAATTTCCCACGACAAATATACTCTGACTCCATTGAAGATTGGGCGACGACTGACTGCTTGCCGCTCCTCCAGCTAATTGCGCCGCCATTCAACATGAATACATATCCCGCATGGGATTTTGAGTCATCTATGTCAGAGTCAAGACTAGCATCGACGCAACCTTTTACGACTAGCTCTTCTTCACATCCTCCATAGATGAGAAAGATATCCTTCGTCCTTCGTAATTATTTCAGGATGTTCTTCACTGCGGTCCAATGAGTCATTCCTGGATTACTCTGGTAGAGATTAATCATACTAATTGCCAGAGCTAAATTCGGCCGAGTACACAACATAACATACATTATAGAACCTATGGCTGATGCATAGGGTCTTGAGGACATCTCCTCCTTTTCTTGTGTTGTTGCTGGACATTGAGTCACACTTAACTTAATTCCTTTTATAACTAGCAAGAGACCTCTCTTGGAGTTATACATTTTGAACTTCTTCAAAATCTTCTCAATATAAGTTCTTTGACTAAAAGCCAATAGGCGATTTGGTCTATCTCTATAGATCTTAATGCTTAGTATGTACGCAGCTTCACCTAGGTCCTTCATGGAAAATTGTCCGTTCCAATATTCCATCACTTCTTCTACGAATTTTGTACCGTTCCCTATCAGCAATATGTCGTCTACATATAACACAAGGAATGCTACAGAGCTCCCACTTAGTTTCTTATTAACACAGAACTCTTCAACGTTTTGGACAAATCCAAACGCTTTGATCACCTCATCAAATCGAAGGTTCCAGCTCTGAGATGCCTGCTTCAACCCATAAATGGATCGTTGAAGCTTGCATACTTTACCAGCGTTCTTTGGATCAATGAAACCTTCCGGTTGCACCATGTACAACTCATCCTCAATGTTACCATTAAGGGACGCGATTTTCACATACATCTGACATATCTCGTAATCATGATAGGCAACTATTGCTAGTAGAATCCAAATAGACTTTATCATCGCTACAAGAGAGAATGTCTCCTCATAGTCAACTCCTTGAATTTATCGGAACCCTTTCGCGACAAGTCGAGCTTTATAGACATAAACATTTCCGTCTGCGTCAGTCTTTTTCTTGAATATCCATTTATTCCCGACGGCCTTTCGGTCCTCGGGAATATCCACCAAATTCCATACTTTGTTGGTATACATGGAGTCTATTTCGGATCTCATGGCTGCTAGCCATTTCTCGGACTCGGGTCGTTCCATTGAATCTTTGTAGTTTGTAGGTTCGTCAGGTTCATTCAGCGTGACTGCATTTACATGTTGACTATAAAACTCAGGAGCTTGACGGATTCTTGATGACCTACGTGGCACAATAGGTTCCTCTTCGATTACACCATGATCATCATGTATGTCATGATCGTTATGAATGTCGTGTTGGCCATTTTCTTCAGCTCCAACTGTGGAAGATGGTTCCAGAATGATTTCTGTTGCCAGATCTTCCATTTGGAGTGATTGGTTAGTCACTTCATCGAGTTCTATTTTCCTCCCAATCAATTCTTTCGAAAGAAATTCTTTCTCAATAAAGTATCCAGTCTTGGCGACAAACGTTTTGCCCTCGGACTAGTTGTAGAAGGTGTATTCACAAGTTTCCTTTGGATAGCTCACAAAGATGCACTTATCCGCCTTCTATTCGAGTTTGTCAGGCTGAAGTTTCCTAACGTAAGCCTCACAACCCCAAATCTTCAGGTGAGACAACTTTGTTTCTTTACATGCCATTCTTGAAATGGAGTTGTCTTTACGGATTTGGATGGTGCTCTATTAAGAATATATGCGGCAGTTTCTAATGCATACCCCCATAATGACACAGTAAGTCGGTATGGCACATCATCGATCGTACACTATCCAATAGAGTTCGATTACGTCGTTCGGACACGCCGTTTCGTTAAGGTATTCCTGCCGACGTAAGTTGTGGTACAATGCCACAAGTCTTAAGATGATCGCAAAACTCGTGACTCAAATACTCGCCTCCTCGATCGGATCGAAGATGCTTGATTTTCTTCCCGGTTTAATTCTCGACCTCACTCTGAAATTCCTTGAACTTTTCAAAGGTTTCAGACTTGTGTTTCATCAAGTAAATATACCCATATCTACTCAAGTCATGAGTGAAGGCCACGAAGTAACGAAAACCATTGCATGTGGAGACGTTCATAGGTCCACATCCATCCGTATATATGATCCCTAATAAGTCCGCGTCACGCTCCATTATCCCATTGAATGGATTCCTTGTCATTTTTCCCATTAGGCATGGTTCACATGTGTCAAGGGATCCAAAATCCAATGACTCCAAAAGTCCATCTTTATGAAGCTTCTCCATGCGTTTTATACCAATATGACCAAGTCGACAATGCCCCATCGTCATGTGCTCTTCACCACTAGGCTTTAATCTTTTGACCTTTATGTTGTTGATATGACATACATCACAATCGAGATTAAGTACGAATAAGCCATTTCTCTCCGGAGCATGAACATAAAACACATCATCCTTATAAATCGCACAACCAATTGTATCTGACTCAAAATAATAGTGGTCTCGCTTCAAGAAAGAACCACTAACGATGTTCACACTCAATGTGGGTACATAGTACTCCCTCCGATCCAAAATAAGTGGCATTCATCTAGTACAAAGTTTGTACTAGCTTAGTACAAAATGAGCGACACTTATTATGGATCGGAGGGAGTAGCATTTATTCAAAATAAAAACTAATCCCGAAGGGAGACTACGATGCGTCGTGCCGACAGCCAATACTTCAACTTGACAGCCATTGCCCACGCACGTCGTCATTTCATCTTTCGTCAATCGTCGCTTGTTCCTTATTCCCTGAACAGAGTTAGAGATATGAGCAACAGATCTTGTATCAAGTATCTAGGAGGTGTTCTAGGTGCTTGTTAATAAAAGATCAATAACATGTATATCAAATATACCTTCATCTCTCTCGGAAATCTTACCAGCCTTCTTGTCCTTTAGGTACTTGGGGCAGTTGCGTTTCCAGTGGCCGTCACCCTTGCAGTAGAAGCACTCAACTCCAGGCTTGGGTCCAGTTTAGGGTGCGGATGACCCTCAACTATAGGGGACCGTTTGTAGCGTTTTCGATAAATAAGAGTGTCGAACCCAACGAGGAGCATAAGGTATTGGTAAGTGACTTTGTCAAAGAAATAACTGTAGGCAATGAAAGATAACTTTTTAGGGGTTTTCGGTATAAACAACAAGAAGGTAAAAGCGAGAAAAGTAAAAGGCACTGAGGAGTAACAAGTGGCCCAATCCTTTTGAGAAAAGGACATGCCTAGCAACTGAACTTATAAAGGCTAAAGTGTTCTTGAGGACACACGGGAGAAATAGTCACGTGCTTTTGCCATATTCCGCGTCGGTACTATGTGTTGTGTTGATAAGTGTTGATTGGGTGGATATATGCTAGTACACCTTCTATACTAAGATAAGTGCACTCTTATGATTAAACATCTTGCAAGCATCCGCAAATACAAGATAGTAATTAAGGCAAAAGTCTAACCATACCAATACGATCGATGATCCATTGTTCCCTTGTGCAAAAGCGTGCAAACTGGGGTTCAGGTTTCTGTCACTCCGGCCCCCCACCGTAAGAATTATTTGCACACAATGCATTCCCCTAGGTCCTTAATAAGGCGAAGTGTTTAGTGTTCGACTCACACAACACCACTGGTAAAATAACAACACAACTTAAATATCAAACAACGCATATTATTTCATCATCATATGACTACTAGCAACTAGACTTCTCCCATGCCCTCAAGAACTAAAGTAACTACTCACAAGACATAAAAGAGATTATGATCAGAGGGGATAATGTAACATCCTTAGTGTCTGTAACAGTAATCTCTTGTACTGTTGACTAATCACTGTGTCTAATCACTGCTACTGATCATGCCATGATCATCTTTGCTTTTGATCACATCCAAAATGCCTTTTGGTTAACATCAAAAGTCTTGTGACAATTAAACTTTGTCCTAAAATTATAAAACCACTTTTTTTAAATGCACAATATTCATTGACCATGGTAAACCAACTTTGAGTATTTATCATGCCACTGAAAAATTCAAACAATTCAAACCAGTGGCTGAACAACAACAATTCTCAGTGGAATATTAAAGAGAAATATTAAATTAATTTGTTTTGCCATCAAACTTTTTGTGGAACCTCAGTATGGTGTTACACTAATTATGCAACAAGTTTCAATCAAAACAAAAATAAAAAACTATTCAAACAAATTATTGACAGAAAGAAAAGGAGAAAAAACAAAAGAAATATAAAAGGGCTATGTCTCGCTCAGGGCGAGACCCACCCCACGGCCCAACCCACCTGGCACTATCTTCTTCCTCCAGTGTTCCTCTCGTGTCGTGGCGCACATCTGACCGCCATGGGCACTTCATTGCCTCGCTATCGGCCATCCCCCGGTTCGCCCTGGGGCATAAGGTCACCCCCTCCCCATGGACGAACCCTAGTCGCCCCCTTCCCTCTCACCTCCTTCCCCTTGCGCCCCTCTGCTCCCGCCCGCCGCTCGTCCGTGGGCGCCGCGACGCCGCGCCGTTGTGCATGCCGTGGCCAACGGCCAAGCCAGTCCACGTCGTCGTGTCCAAGCGCCTCCTCAACGACGTCTCCATCGACAACACGCACCAATTCAAGCTAGGACGCGCTGCAACACCGGAATTGGGCCGCGCCCTTGCCACGGCCGACGCCTCTCCGACGACAAATTGGTCGCCACCAGTGCCCCCTAGCCTCCTTGAACCCGCCCCTGTGATCACTGTAAGATCCTCCTTCGATCCCCTCGCTTTTCCCCCTTCATCCGTTGCTTTATTCGCCGTAGGCCGCCATTTCCATGCTCGTCGTGCTCTTCCTCAAGAACGGCCGCGTCCAGCGTGCCCCCGTGACCGGCTCGCACACTGCGCGCCTCCCTAGATGCACTCGTGCCTCACGTGCACACCCCCGCCGCGGTCCCTCCCCTTCCTGGCCGGAACGGCCTCGCCATCGTGGCTTCGTCCACCACGGTGCTTACCGCGGCTGCGCGCCCGGCGTCCCCTCTAAAATCCAGAAATTCTTTTAAATTGAATAAAATTTGGAAATTCAATATCTTTTAAACCGTAAGTGAGATTCAAAAACTTTATACATGAAAATTGATCAAAAAAATATAAAAAACACAAATACGCTACCCGCATACCGACCGCACCCCTCTAACATACCGAACCCGAGACTTCACCCTTCGGATCGTTTGTCCGGTAATTACCCGGTACCGGTAAAACTTTCCGGATGTAAATGTTCTGAACATAAAATTTGTTCGGAATGCATCAACGATCACAGATACACTATCCACAAGTCTGTCAAATATTCACGACACTACGGACATGGAACCTTCCCCCTCTGGGCCGTTTGTTGATAATCACCCAGAGCCGGTATTTTATCCCCGGATGAATTCCCGCTGCCAGCAATACCCCTTGCACCGCATTAGAACACCGTTAACATTACGTTTGCCTTGTCTTGTAAATGTATTGCTATTATTGTCATGTATTTATTGTTTCTCCCCCTCTCTTATTGTTCGATAGACCCGGCGATCGCTGTCGATGCCCCTCTGATCGAATACTTCGTCGACGAACGTACCCCTTCCGCGAGCTTCCAGGCAAGCAGAGCCATTCTCTTCCCCAGTTATTGCCTATTTTTCCGTACATTTCTTGCACTAGGCATGGTTACTGCTGCTGCTACAATTACAATCCTATTCAATTGCATAACCTGTTTTCTCGCCCCTTGATGTACCTTCCTTTATCCTATGCTGCCTATAAATACATATATCTTATTCAACAGTGAGCCCTGTGCTTTGTTAGACAACTAGGATTAGATAGCAGGTCGTGAACACTCTGGGAGTGAACACGGATACAATATATTAACTGTAACAGGTACGATACAATGCACACACCGCCTAAGGCCCTCTAGCTCGGCTCTGCCGAGCCACCATCAAGTGGAGCTACCGAGGAGTAATCCTCGTACTCCAATCGTTGCTGACTCTGTATAGCTGCTCTAGGTACCTAAGCAACGGTTGTCCTTAAAGGTAAGAGTCAGGCGACCCAGCGGTGCCCGCGAGTGGTATTGCGTCGGGAACGACAGGAAGGGTACGACCGACGTTACTGGCGTGCTTGGCCCCTGATCGTACCTCGTGAGAGTTACCAAACCACGAAAATTCGAGCTCCACCAAGAGAACACACAAGACAAGGTAAGGAGACAATTCACCTTGTTGGTAACCGCACGCTTCGACGGGACGACAGGGCAGGCCCGACGTTACTGGTGGTCCTTGTTGCTGTTCTTTTTCTGTTGTTTTGTTAGTCAGACAGCGATAACGGTTGTCTGCGAGATAATATTAAAATGCTAAATGGTTCGGTGGATGACTTGAGAGTCCCGTTTGTCTGTACGCACTACCTTCACGTGCGATAAGGAGTTATTGGCTCCCTTGCGTCATAGTTTGTCTGAAAGCTCTTCAGACGTCAGCAGTACCACGGGCTGATAGCCGGGAAGCGGTGTTGTCTTCTTTGCTGCAACAGGCGTATTTGGATTTGCTTTTTCTTCGCTGGCCAATCTCGTACCGTTTAGGAGAGCATAGGATATATTCCGGCGGATGGCCTCTCTGCTGAGCCTAGGATAGGCTGCGCCGTGTCGGATAACTTTGGTGGAGAGTTCCCTAACAAGGTTCCTACCACCCTGGAGATTCGAGCGTGCATGATGAACAGTAGTGCACCTCTGCAGGGAGTTTAATCTATTCGAATAGCCGTGTCCACGGTAACAGGACGCTTTATGCTGAAGCCGGATCTTATCACTACAAACTACTACTATTAATCTGTTGGTTCCGGGTTTTCTTCCTCGCAGGGAAGTCGAGGAGGGGAACTCGGAGGCATATATTAATATTAATTATTACATCTTACTATTATACAATGCTGCAGCAACTTCTGCTGCATTGTTACTTTATGCTTTATATAAACTGTTGGTTGTTCTCTTCTTGTGCTGCCAGACACGTTAGATAATGCTAGTCTTCGATAGGCCTAGCTTCTTATCCTTATTCTGATTTCTACCTTGCCGTCCAATATATACAGCCTCCCCTTTGCATTTGATACAAATGCATAAATGCTTAGTAGAGGACGTAAGGCTCGCGGGTATGCTAGATAATCACCCTTGCTTTATTTCCCCCTTTTTGTTTTGCCTGATCGGCCGCTGCAGTCGACGTTTGAGACTTGGAGTCCAGGAGCAGAAGATCCCCGATGCCGACCACCGCAACATGAAGATCCCCGATGCCTTCTATGACGTCGAGTTCCCCGTTGACCAGGAGTAGTTTGGAGGTTGCTAGGTAGGAGGCCTCGCCTTTTTGATCTGTTGTTTTTGTGCTAGCCTTCTTAATGCAAACTTGTATCCTTGTGTCTGTACTCAGATACTCTTGCTTCCGCTAACTTTGTGCTCTCGAGCTGTTGTATTCGAGACTTCGTGGCCCCTGTCTTGTATTAAACAACTTGTATTATTTTATTTGTAGAGATGTGTTGTGATATCTTACCATGAGTCCCTAATCGCGATCGTGTACCTTGCGTTTATGATTACTGTACACGACTTGATTTTGGGGGTGTCACAAGTTGGTATCAGAGCCGACTGCCTATAGGATACCCCCTTCCAACTCCTTGGTCGAAGTCAAGTCTAGTCTTGGCAAAACTACTTTACTAACAGTGTCGTGTGGCGTATCGGCCCGCGTCGCAAACTAGGTGGTATTGGGATCTTTTTCTCCGCACCTTTACTTTGGGATTCTGATCTCTCTTCTCTTTCGGGTTAAAGATTTTTCTAACTCTCACTTTAGGCTCTCGTACCTCCTTCCTTCCTTCCGGAGGGCCCTGCATTCCAAAAGGTCGCTTAATTCGTCAGAAGATGTCGAAGATACTCTCCGATAAATTCCCGAGACCCTATGTGCCCATTGCTCTTGCAATCCCCTGCCATCTATAAGTGTGTATGGATAATTACCTATACTTTCTGATCATCTTTTCAATCCCAGTTTTTCTTTCTATTGCAAGTTACATCGAAATACTCTTTGATGTTTTGAGAATCCTTCGTGTCTACTGCCTTGTAGCTACTTTTCACCCTGCGGGTAAATCCTCACATTTATCGAGGATCCGTTCATACTGAGTGGTTCCTGTGATTCCCAAAATAGTTTGAAATGCTATTCGATCTCGCGACAATCCTCAGCAGCCTACTGCTTTGGAGATTCTTCTTACCTGCTTGCACTATGATTAATCCCGTTTGTTTAATAGTCTTTGATGACCTCCCTTGGCATTGCCATTCTGATCTGTTGAATCATCGTGTGTGCTAGTGCACGCAATCATCAGTTGACCCCTATGAATCCATTCTTCTAGCTCAGACGTCATTCCGGACATGAGCTGGATCTCGGTAAATCAAACCTTGATTGATTGTCCGTCCAATCTCATTCAACTTACTCATCTTACGATCGGAGCATCTGCTTCCGATCCTTCCTTCTGGAGATCATAATTCTGTTGAAATTAAGCGTCAAACTATTCAGATGCTTCTATATCTGATGCCTTTGTATTCTTTCTTCTTATGGTTGAGTTCCGATACTCGCCCCAGACTCTCTGTACGCCGCCTGACCTTTTTGAAGGATTACTACCTGCCTCCCCCGTGTCTCCTAAATCATTGACGAGCTTCCCCTGATACGAAATGCCTTTGGCGAATGGTATCATCTGACCCGTGTCATTAGCCTTCTACTTTCAAACTGGTCCCCTTATTCTTGTTGTTTGTTGTATAGATTTCTAAAATGTCCCTATGGGTTGTATCTATGCTTCAGCCGTCTGTGTGAATCCAACAACTTCTACGGGTCTTACTCTACTGGTGTTATGGCAGATAAACTTTTGAACGTTACAAATTCATCGGCAGCGAGAAGTGAATGAGAGGCTATGCATTGAAGAAGTGGGAGTCGACCCTGAACCTTTGTGTTCATGCCCATGGATACTATGTAGAACTTGTCATGAAAGCTTCCTGTAAAAGTAATTGTCCCCTTGGTGGAAATTCTTCTTGTGTCGGTGATCTTTTGTTCTACCTTCGAGTATTACCTCCTTGTATCTCGAGGATATCATGCCTTTGCACTACATCTTATGAATTATGATGAAACAATGCCTATCCCTGTCATAGCCATTTCATGGTTCTGGGTTGTCGTCAACCGAGAACACCGCTTACCTTTTTCTCCACCACCCCTTTTGTTTGGCGATGTTGCTATTCGATTGCATTCTCTTGAAATCTCTCGACATAAAGTGTCGTGGTCATCATTATAATTTTTGCCTCTCCCAAGTGTTAATTGGATTCATCGTGTGAAATGCCATCCTTGCCCCTCGATGATTGGTATTATCATCGACAACCTCCGTTGACTCCCTGTCAATACAAACTTGGTCATATATATCTTGCTCTGCTTTCCCTTGGGAAAGATATACACGTGATACTTGTGTATCATTACCTTTTCCTTTCCATTGGTCTGTTTAACCTTTCTTGTGATATAACTTATCTTAGCAGTGATATTTCCCTGCTTATGTTAACACTTCCGTGTACTACTCTTTCAGCACAACCTGTTTCTATTGTTGATAACATTTTGGTAACCACCGATGGACGAGAACTTTGCCTATTGGTACGCCTCGTCTTAACGAGCAGGAAAATGGTTCTCTTTGTCCCTCGCCCTTGGCACTGGTGTTGTTGCCGACATAGCTAACAAGCTGTTCTCCATCATACTTTGCATCGTGATCGCATGGAATGTCCCCACCCATCTTATTCAATGTGGGCCCATAACCCACAGTTCCACAGGATCGAAACCTGACTCTCATGCACCTTTCTGTCTTCGAGGTTATTCCTCTTGCTTGACCTCGTATGCAACTCACGAGTCCTCGACCTTGTGATATTCAGTTCGATATCAGACTCAGTGCTTATGCCTGATGCTCTGGACCCCTTTTCATCCTCCGTTATGATCGTCGAATGTTTGCATATCCGCTTGAAAACTTCTCATGCCTTCTTTTGTTTCTCTCGATATATCTCCCTGAGTTTAACTCGTGAGATACCTTGTACCCCATTCCCTTCGACTATCTCGGTTGATTAACCTTGTATCAATCAGACCCCCCACAAGTTTTCCCCCTAACCTAATCCTAAGTACGATGCAGCCCCGAAAGAAGGATGACAACTTGTCGAGATGCACCCATGCAGAGAAATGAAGACATCAACGATAAGGATTAACTACTTCGAGAAGGACAACAAGAACCAGAAGATTCGTTAGAATACGAAACCAAAGCTTTACCACTACCACTACTTTTTAATTCTCGCGATGAGAATTCCTGTAGTGAGGGAGATTTGTAACATCCTCAGTGTCTGTAACAGTAATCACTTGTATTGTTGACTAATCACTATTGCTAATCACTGCTACTGATCATGCCATGATCATCTTTGCTTTTGATCACATCCAAAATGCCTTTTGGTTAACATCAAAAGTCTTGTGACAATTAAACGTTGTCCTAAAATTATAAAACCACTTTTGTTAAATACAAAATACTCATTGGACCATGGTAAACCAACTTTGAGTATCTATCATGCCACTGAAAAATTCAAACAATTCAAAGCAGTGGCTGAACAACAACAATTCTCAGTGGAATATTAAAGAGAAATATTAAATGAATTTCTTTTGCCACGAAACTTTTTGTGGAACCTCAGTATGGTGTTACACTAATTATGCAACAAGTTTCAATGAAAACAAAAATAAAAAACTATTCAAACAAATTATTAACAGAAACAAAAGGAAAAAAACAAATAGAAAAGGGCTATGTCTCGCTCAGGGCGAGGCCCACCCCACGGCCCAACCCACCTGGCACTGTCTTCTTCCTCCATGGGCACTGCCTTGCCTCGCTGTCGGCCATCCCCTGGTTCGCCCTGGGGTATAAGGTCGCCCCCTCCCCATGAACGAACCCTAGACGCCCCTTTCCCTCTCCCCTCCTTCCCCTTGCGCCCTTCTGCTCCCACCCGCCGCTCGCTCGTGGGCGCTGCGACGCCGCGCCGTCGTGCACGCCGTGGCCAACGGCCAAGCCAGTCCACGTCGTCGTGTCCAAGCGCCTCCTCAACGACGTCTCCATCGACAACACACACCAATTTGAGCTCTGACGCGCTGCAACACCGGAATTGGGCCGCGCCCTCGCCACGGCTGCCGCCTCGCCGACGACGAATTGGTCACCACCAGTGCCCCCAGCCTCCTTGAACCAGCCCCTCCTTTGATCCCCTCACTTTTACCCCTCGATCTATTGCCATAATCGCCGTAGGCCGCCATTTCCGGGCTCGCCGTGCTCTGCCTCGAGAACGGCCGCGTCCAGCACGCCCCCGTGACCGGCTCGCGCACTGCGCGCCTCCCTAGCCGCACTCGTGCCTCACGTGCACGCCCCCGCCGTGGTCCCACCCCTTCCTAGCCGGAACGGCCTCGCCATCGTGGCTTCGTCCACAACGGTGCTCACCGCGGTTGCGCGCCCGGCGTCCCGTGCACCCCGTGGCCATCCCGCCTCGACCTGCTGCCCCTGCATGTGATGGCTGCACCCCCCCCCCCCCCGCCGCGGTTCCCTCGTTGGTTTGGCCTCGCCGTCGTGAACCTCGCCGGCGGCGAGCGCTGGGTGTGGTCGGCTGTAACAGTCGTGGCCTAAGCCCCCTGTTAAACTGACTACCCCTAACCCACTGACCACAGGGCCCCAGTCCACTAATAACATTTTTGAGAAAATTAATAATGTCCTGTCTGAATGAAAAGTGGGGTCAACCTCTTAATTAAATCAATTTGATTATTTTAAACCCCTGAAACAATGACCCCTGGGCCCCACTAGAATAATTAGATTTAATAAATCATTTTATTATCACTTTCTATGACATGTCGGGCCAGGTGATGTTTAAATAAATAAAATGAATTTATAAATTGTTGTTGCTGACATGTGGGACCCTCATGCCAGGTTTGACCTAGTCAAAAGAACTGTTATGGATAATGTTGAATTTAAATAATAAAGAAAATCTAGAAATTCTTTTAAATTGAATTAAATTTAGAAATTCAATACCTTTTAAACCGTAAGTCAGATTCAAAAACTTTATACATGAAAATTGATCAGAAAAATATAACAAATTCAAATACGCTACCCGCATAACCACCGCACCCCTCTAACATACCGAACCCGAGACTTTCCCCCTCTGGGTTGTCTGTCCGGTAATTACCAGGTACCGGTAAAACTTTCCGGATGGAAATGTTCTGAACATAAAAGTTGTTCGGAATGCATAAACAATCACGGATACACTATCCACAAGTCTGTCAAATATTCACGACACTACGGACATGGAACCTTCCCCCTCTGGGCCGTTTGTTGATAATCACCCAGAGCCGGTATTTTATCCCCGGATGAATTCCCGCTGCCAGCAATACCCCTTGCACCGCGTTAGAACACCGTTAACATTATGTTTGCCTTGTCTTGTAAATGTATTGCTATTATTGTCATGTATTTATTGTTTCTCCCCCTCTCTTATTGTCCGATAGACCCGGCGACCGCTGTCGATGCCCCTCTGATCGAATACTTCGTCGACGAACGTACCCCTTCCGCGAGCTTCCAGGCAAGCAGAGCCATTCTCTTCCCCAGTTATTGCCTATCTTTTCCGTACATTTCTTGCACTAGGCATGGTTACTGCTGCTGCTACAATTACTATCCTATTCAATTGCATAACCTGTTTTCTCGCCCCTTGATGTACCTTCCTTTATCCTATGCTGCCTATAAATACATATATCTTATTCAACAGTGAGCCCTGCGCTTTGTTAGACAACTAGGATTAGATAGCGGGTCGTGAACACTCTGGGAGTGAACACGGGTACAATATATTAACTGTAATAGGTACGATACAATGCAAACACCGCCTAAGGCCCTCTAGCTCGGCTCTGCCGAGCCACCATCAAGTGGAGCTACCGAGGAGTAATCCTCGTACTCCAATCATTGGTGACTCTGTATAGCTGCTCTAGGTACCTGAGCAACGGTTGTCCTTAAAGGTAAGAGTCAGGCGACCCAGCGGTGCCCGCGAGTGGTATTGCGTCGGGAACGACAGGGAGGGTACGACCGACGTTACTGGCGTGCTTGGCCCCTGATCGTACCTCGTGAGAGTTACCAAACCACGAAAAGTCGAGCTCTACCAAGAGAACACACAAGACAAGGTAAGGAGACAGTTCACCTTGTTGGTAACCGCACGCTTCGACGGGACGACAGGGCAGGCCCGACGTTACTGGTGGTCCTTGTTGCTGTTCGTTTTCTGTTGTGTTGTTAGTCAGACAACGATAACGGTTGTCTGCGACACGCTTCGACGGGACGACAGGGCAGGCCCGACGTTACTGGTGGTCCTTGTTGCTGTTCGTTTTCTGTTGTGTTGTTAGTCAGACAGCGATAACGGTTGTCTGCGAGATAATATTAAAATGCTAAATGGTTCAGTGGATGACTTGAGAGTCCCGTTTGTCTGTACGCACTACCTTCACGTGCGATAAGGAGTTATTGGCTCCCTTGCGTCATAGTTTGTCCGAAAGCTCTTCAGACGTCAGCAGTACCACGGGCTGATAGCCGGGAAGCGGTGTTGTCTTCTTTGCTGCAACAGGCGTATTTGGATTTGCTTTTTCTTCACTGGCCAATCTCGTACCGTTCAGGAGCGCATAGGATATATTCCGGCGGATGGCCTCTCTGCTGAGCCTAGGATAGGCTGCGCCATGTCGGATAACTTTGGTGGAGCGTTCCCTAACAAGGTTCATACCACCCTGGAGATTCGAGCGTGCATGATGAACAGTAGTGCACCTCTGCAGGGAGTTTAATCTATTCGAATAGCCGTGTCCACCTCTTCAGACATGGAACCTTTCCCCTTCGGGCCGTTTGTCGATGATCACACGGAGCTGGTATTTCATCCCCGGATGAATCCTCTGTGAGCAATACCCCTTGCACCGCATTAGAACACCGTTAACATTGCGTTTGCCTTGTCTTGTAAACGTATTGCTATTATTGTCATGTATTTATTGGTTATCCCCCTCTCTTATTGTCCGATAGACCTGGCGACCGATGTCGATGACCCTGTGATCGACTACTTCGTCGACGACCGTACCCCTTCCGCGAGCTTCCAGGCAAGCAGAGCCATTCTCTTCCCCAGATATCGCCTATCTTTTCCATACATTTCTTGCACTAGGCATGGTTACTGCTGCTGCTACGATTACAATACTATTCAATTGCATAGCCTGTTTTTGTCGCCCCTTGATGTACCTTCCTTTATCCTATGCTGCCTATAAATACATATATCTTATTCAGCAGTGAGCCCTGCGCTTTGTTAGACAACTAGGATTAGATAGAGGGTCGTGAACACTCTGGGAGTGAACATGGATACAATATATTAACTGTAACAAGTACGGTACAATGCAGACACCGCCTAAGGCCCCCTAGCTCGGCTCTGCCGAGCCACCACCAAGTGGAGCTACCGAGGAGTAATCCTCGTACTCCACTCGTTGCTGACTCTGTATAGCCGCTCTAGCTACCAGAGCAACGGTTGTGCTTAAAGTTAAGAGTCGGGCGACCCAACGGTGCACGTGAGCGGTATTGCGCCGGGAACGACAGGGAGGGTACGACCGACGTTACTGGCGAGCTTGGCCCCTGATCGTATCTCGCGGGAGTTACCAAATCACAAAAAGTCAAGCTCTACCAAGAGCACACACGAGACAAGGAAAGGAGACTCTTCACCTTGTTGGTAACCGTGCGCTTTGATGGGACGACAGGGCAGGCCCCGAAGTTTCTGGTGGTCCTTGTTGCTGTTCGTTCTCCGTTGTGGTTTTAGTCAGACAGCGATAAAGGTTGTCTGCGAGATAATATTCAAATTCTAAATGGTTTGGTGGATGACTATAGAGTCTCGTTGGTCAGTACGCACTACCTTCACGTGGGATAAGGAGTTATGGGCTCCCCTGCGTCGTAGTTTGTCCCGAAAGCTCTTCAGACGTCAGCAGTACCACGGGTTGATAGCCGGGAAGCGGTGTTGTCTTCTTTGTTGCAGGAGGTGTATTTGGATTTGCTTTTTCTTCAACGGCCAGTCTCATACCGTTCAGGAGCGCGGAAGGGTGAGGGACCTAGACCCCTGAGCGCATAGGATATAGTCCGACGGATGGCCTCTCTGCTGAGCCTAGGATGGGTTGTGCCGTGTCGGATAGCTTTGGTGGAGCTTTCCCTTACAAGGTTCCCGCCACCCTGGAGATTCGAGCGTGCATGATGAACAGTAGTGCACCTCTGCAGGGAGTTTAATCTATTCGAATAGCCGTGTCCACGGTAACAGGACGCTTTATGCTGAAGCCGGATCTTATCACTACAAACTACTACTATTAATCTGTTGGTTCCGGGTTTTCTTCCTCGCAGGGAAGTCGAGGAGGGGAACTCGGAGGCATATATTAATATTAATTATTACATCTTACTATTATACAATGCTGCAGCAACTTCTGCTGCATTGTTACTTTATGCTTTATATAAACTGTTGGTTGTTCTCTTCTTGTGCTGCCAGACACGTTAGATAATGCTAGTCTTCGATAGGCCTAGCTTCTTATCCTTATTCTGATTTCTACCTTGCCGTCCAATATATACAGCCTCCCCTTTGCATTTGATACAAATGCATAAATGCTTAGTAGAGGACGTAAGGCTCGCGGGTATGCTAGATAATCACCCTTGCTTTATTTCCCCCTTTTTGTTTTGCCTGATCGGCCGCTGCAGTCGACGTTTGAGACTTGGAGTCCAGGAGCAGAAGATCCCCGATGCCGACCACCGCAACATGAAGATCCCCGATGCCTTCTATGACGTCGAGTTCCCCGTTGACCAGGAGTAGTTTGGAGGTTCCTAGGTAGGAGGCCTCGCCTTTTCGATCTGTTGTTTTTGTGCTAGCCTTCTTAATGCAAACTTGTATCCTTGTGTCTGTACGCAGATACTCTTGCTTCCGCTAACTTTGTGCTCTCGAGCTGTTGTATTCGAGACTTCGTGGCCCCTGTCTTGTATTAAACAACTTGTATTATTTTATTTGTAGAGTTGTGTTGTGATATCTTACCGTGAGTCCCTAATCTCGATCGTGTACCTTGCGTGTATGATTACTGTACACGACTTGATTTTGGGGGCGTCACAAATAAATAGATGATTAACAATCTGTACACAATGATATTTCTCCAACAAAACACAATAGCATTCATCACACAGTAGTAATCAACATCGATAGAGTAGCGAGGATAGATAGTACGGATTACAACACAAGTTAAAATTGTGAGGTGAGATGGGATGGTGGTGGAGATGGTGATAATGTTGGGGATGATGTTGATGATGATCTCGATGATGCCCGTGACGATGGTTGTGACGACGGCGATGGTCTCTCCTTCCGGGAGGTGTTCTCCCCGGCAGAATCTGCCCGCCGGAGATGTCTTTTCTTCTCTGTAGGTTTCCTCCAAGGAGCGGCGGCGGAACTCACGAAACTCCTCTCTTTTTAGGGTTTTTGGATGACGGAGAATAAATAGCCTAGAGGGGGGAGACGGGGGTGGCCCCAGGTGTCCAGGTGGCCACCCGGCGCAGCCACCAGGGGAGCCGCGCCACCAGGCCTCCTGGGCACCTGGTGGCCCCCTTAGGCTCTCGTTTTGCGTGCCTCCGTTAATCTTCTGGAAATGGTCTCCGTCGATTTTCAGGTAATTTGGAGGTCTTCTGTTTCAGCAACTCAATGTCCACTTGTTACTGTTGCATCCTGCGTCTGCTGCTTTGGCATCCGAAATTTTGCAACTGTGTAAAACAAGCCAAAACAACATAAGAACAACATCATAACATGAAATATATCAATAAATAGGGATGAATTACTATATAAAATAGTGATGCATTTTGGACGTATCAACTCCCCCAATCTTAGACCTCGCTTTTCCCCAAGCGAATACTGAGCTCGGTAAACCTGTCCACAAGTTTAGAGAGTGAAGTGTCGATAAATAGAATACGGACAAGAAGCATCATGATTTCTTCACCAAACTCAAGCATCCTCAATAGCAACCTCAACTCATAAGGCCCTTATGAGAAAGTAATAACAATTATAATCAAAAGTAGGGCTGAGAAGACTCGTCAAATTATGGCAAACATATCCTTGGTCAAAGGACAACTAATAACTTTTACTTTTGCTCTTTCTCTTTACAATGAAACAATTTGAAGGTTTTGAAAGAACATGTTATTAGTCATGAAGTGTAAATGCTAACACAAAGGAAGATGCTTGCTTGGCATAAGCTTTCGCAAACAACTTATCAAATGATAATGTCAACAAGGATGTGGCATGATAAACCTTAATGCAACATTATATGGATGAATCCTCATCAACGTCAAGTGTCTGTTCTCTTTGGGAAAAGAAGGAAGTAGGAAAACTGACTCAACATAAAAGTAAAAGATAGGCCTTGTTATAGGTGAGCAGGGAAAACTCATGTGCTATCCTTAAATCAAACGGAATGAAAACAAATTTTTGGAGGTGCATAGTGTGTCAACGAATGCTAATAGATAGATCAGTTACTTCTCAAGCTGGACAAGTTTCGAGGAACGGCTCCCAAGTGGAGACGATCACGTCCCCTTAATCTCCTTTTTTTATCACTGCCAAAGTTTCTGATTTCTCATAGACCAAGCGTGAAGGAGGGTTTGTTTGTTTTATTATCTTACGAGCTGGGCGACTCATGCCAGTTCCTCCTCGTATTATGGGTTTGCAGATTAGACATGCAATCCCGGGGTAAAACTTGTCCAACATAAGAAGATTATGAATTACCTACTACTTCTTCATGAGCTAAACCAGAGGCACAAAATAGAAGATTTTGAACATTTAAGGATAACACATAAATGCTATACTTTTTTAGGAGTGGTAGGGAAATACCACGAATAGGAAGGTATGGTGGACTCATATGGAGGATATTGGTTTCAGGGTATGGATGCATAAGCAGAAGTCTGCTAGGCAAAGAGTTTGGCTAGCAAAGTCTTTGAGAGAACAGACAATTGATGCTAACTTAGATGCAAAACATATACGGCATAAACATTAAGGTAAGAATAACACATCAAGTTGTCTTCCTTGTCAACATAACACTTCAAGCATAATAACATAAAGGTTTTTTCTATGTCTCTACTTGAGAAAACATGCATGTTATCATGACCAAAGCTATGTTTTCCAAAATTTAAATAAAGTTTTCAAAGTCATACCTGATATAAGGTCAATACTCTCCATAAGAATCATCATATAAGGCCGATTGCATGAAGAGAATACCGAATACAGTGAAGGGATCCATAGATTCTCATTAATATTCCATCATACACGACTCCACACTCACGGATACAAATTCTGCACAAAAGGAGTGATAGACCTCAATGCAAACACCTATTTCATATAATAACTTCCCTATACATGATACGACTCTACTTGACTCTAAAAGACTAAGATAAAGATAAAGATATCGGGCACTCCCCCAAGCTTCGAACAAGCTAAGGGGATGCCATTACCCGAGGAGATTTCACTCCTCATTCATGTTGTTGTTGATCACGTAGTCCCTGACAAAGCGCTTCCATGGAAGAGGTTCTCCCATCTCATGAGAGGCTTCAGTCTCCAAGATCCTTCTTTCAGCACCTAAACCCATGCGCATAAACTTTAGTTCATAGTCACAGTTCTGGTTATGGAGATCATAGATCTGCCCTTGGAGCTCATCAATTCTTTCTCCTTGTAGAACGTCTTCAGCTCGTTGATGAGGTCGAAGTTGGATTCAACACCGCGCTCAACCTTCTTCTTGTACTTGAAGACCTCTCGCTCCACTTCTTCCAGCCTGGCCTCGATGCTCCCCTCCTTGACAAGTTCCTCTAGATCTTCTTGGTGGAGAACACCATCCTCCAACCAAATGGTTTGAGGGTGCTTCTTCACCTCAGCGAGGTAAGGGTTGATGACATTGACGACGAACTTGTCCTTGGGGGAACTTGGGGAAGCCATGGCATCTAGGTCTAGCTAAAAGATTTCCTGGCAGAAATAGCTCGAGAAGAGAACACACGAAATCGCGAGATACGATGTTGGGACTATCCGGGCAAATATATAGCAAAAATTTCTGCAACAGAAGGAAGGCAATGAGCCAAAGCGGAGTCGGAGGCAGACTCCAGGGTGTCCAGGCGGCCTCCCAGCGCGGCCAGGAGGTAGGCCGCGCCAGGGGGGCACCTGGGCCGCCTAGAGCTCTTCTCCGTCTCCTATCAGGCTTCGATTTTTCCTAATTTTGCAAAAACTTGTAATATGGAACTTTTGTGGCGGTTCGCGATGTTTCCTTACCGTAATACATACCTTTTCTTATTTTGTTCCTTCCGGCGTCTGAAACAGGGCTGCAACATATTCTTCATGAGGTGTTGTGTGTATTAAATTTACATCAACATTAACAGGGTCTCCAACCATGTAATGCTTCAGTCTTTGCCCATTCACAACTTGGGGTTTGATGCCGTCAAAATTGTTAATCTTGATTGCACTAGAGCGGTAAAGTTCTTCGATATGAAATGGTCCTGCCCATCTAGAAAATAATTTACATGGAGAAACTTGAAACAAGACCTAAACAACAAAACTTTATCACCAACATTAAATTCGTGTTTCAGAATCCTTCTATCATGCGACTTCTTTACCTTTTCCTTAAAAAAATTAGCACTCTCGTAAGCTTCACTTCTCCACTCATCTAGAGAAGTCAAGTTCATGAGACGCTTTTCACCGGCTAACTTTGGGTCAGCATTAAGCTCTTTAACAGCCCAGAAAGCTTTGTGTTCTAATTCTAATGGCAACACTACAAGAAATAGGCTCATACATGACGTTGTTTAAAAGGTCGTGGCTGAATTCGTCATAAATCTATGACGATTTCACCTGAGATGGTCGTGCACCGTTTGAGGGGATCAAATCCATATATAAATTATGACGATGTGACTCAAGAACGTCGTAACAGCATAAGATAAGATCGTCGTAACTTTTACGACGATTATAAAAACGTAGTAACATGTGCTAACTATGTTGACATGTCACCTGTGGGTCCATTCTCTCTCATCTCATCCATGTATTGAACTATTTTTTTTATATAACTTTTATGCTGGGCTATCTTTTCTATATATTGGGCTGGTATTTTATCCTCAACAGTTGCTAATGGGCTGGTTTGTGGTGTGTTTGAAAGGCCCATATCATGTGCCCACGGGTAAGTAAATGGCAAAAAATTTGGTGGCGCTAGGGGTCGAACTCACGAGCAGTCCGACCAGAGAGCAAGTTCCGCACCAGTACACTAGCATTGGGTTTCTGTTAGGTTACACAACTAATTATATATACTGAATTTTGGATAGATTCAGAGATGCAGTTTTAACAGGATGCAGTTTAGGACTTAGGCGTTTTCAGAAAAGGAGTGAATCTGGTGACCCCGGCGGGGCTGGTGCGGAGGTGACCCCGGCGGGGCTGATGCGGAGGTGACCAGCGGCGGGGGCACTGCACGGCGGAGGGAGCTGGTGCGGGGGCGCTGAGCGGCGGAGGGAACTGGTGCGGCGGAGGGAGCTTGGCACGGTCTGGTCCGGCAGGGGCGGCGGCGGAGGGAGCTTCCCCAGCTTCTTCGAGGTATGAGGCTACTTCTCCCCCTGCTTCTTCCTCTGCTGCTTTCCTCTGAAACGTGCCGTGAAGAGTGGCTGTGGCTGGAGGGGCGACCTGGGGCTGGGCAGGGCAGCAGCTTGCTGGCGTTGGTGGTGGACGACGTCGATGGCTTCCGAGCTTAATTTCCTCCGCTGCTTCATTTTTATTCTGCATCTTGCATATATGTGCATGCTACTTACTGCAGAAATTATTTAATTGTGTGAGCACTGAGCACTACGTAGTGTAGATGAAGAGTAATGAGAACACTCCTTCATTTTCAGTAACATAACTGCAAAACTAATACTAGTGGTTTCCCTGAATTTTAATAGTGTAGAAAGGTTCCCATTTCTGTTTGGGTCATTCTTCAAGCACACGTTCCACCATTTTAATAGTGCTTGAAACATAGCAAAATATGTACTCATCCAGGAAACAACAGAAATAGACAAGGAACATGGACACATTTCAATGTCTGCTCCATCAAGCAAAAAAATATTTTGAAACTTGGAAGCAAGCATCATAGTATGAAAAAATATTCAGGTTATAATCATGGTTGTTTGTTCTTTGAAGTCTCAAGATTCAGTTTTATCTGAACCTTGCTCTAGTATACAGTTTATATACAGGAGTATTTTTTTCATGGATGAAATGTTGCAGTAGTGGGTTCTAGGTTTTGGTTTGCTTTTTCCTAGCTATTGTTGATCTCTGAGCTTTGATTGATGCTAAGTTGCAACATTTTTTGGTCTTTGGCAGATGGACAGGAGCTGGATTAAAGGAGGAGTTAGAAGGCTTTCCGCTGAACATACAAAAGGAGTCGAAGAATTTATGCAATTTGTTCGCAGAAGTGCTGCCGAGGATGCTCACGTTCTTTGCCCATGTTGGAGCTGTGTCAACCGTGGACAACAACCTCTAGGAACTGTAGAGGCTCATCTGTTGATTTATGGGATGACAAGCACATATGATCGGTGGGTCCATCATGGAGAACCTGTACATGCTGAACCTGAAGCTGAACCTAATGCAGACTCACACCTTGTTGATGAAGGTAATGATTTTGTACAAGATGATCCGCCAGCGGGTGCTGGTTTTGAGGAGGAGGATGAAAATGAAGATGACAGAATTCCTGAGCTGTTAAAAGATTTCTACAATTCAGAACCACAAGGTGATCGACAGAAAACAATATTTGCCGAGCTGTTAGAGGAGGCGAAGCGCCCAGCTAGTGATGGTGGTAAATTATCCAGATTTTCCTTCACCGTGAAGTTACTTCACGCCAAGTCTTTCTACCGGATGACCAATGTCCAATTCAACGCAATACTCCGTATCATGACTTTGCAATATCCAGATATCGAAATTCCCAAATCTTATGATGAAGCATTGAGTATAATCAGCAGATTGGGACTTGGCTATGTTTCAATCCATGTTTGCCAGAATAACTGTGTCTTGTTTCGAAAGCAGTTTGCCAACTATGACAAGTGTCCAAAATGTGATGCCTCTAGGTGGAAAAATGGTGATGCGAAGAAGCGGATACCGGCGAAGGTGTTGAGGCACTTTCCTTTGATTCCAAGGCTGCAGAGGATGTTTATTTCGAAGAAACAATCAGAGGAGGTACAATGGCACAAACTAAATCGAAAAGCCGTGGAGGGTGAACTCAGCCATCCAGCTGACGGGAAGGCATGGGAAGAGTTGGACAAATTTGATGAAGCATTTGCCGCTGATCCAAGGAACATTAAACTCGGCATTGCCGCTGATGGTTTTAATCCATTTGGAGAAATGAGCACATCCTATAGTATGTGGCCTGTATTTGTGATGCCATACAACCTTCCGCCATGGGCATGTATGGATCAGTCCAACGTCATGATGGTGTTGCTGATTCCGGGTCCAGATTCTCCCGGAAAGGATTTTGACGTCTTTATGGAGCCCCTCGTAGATGAACTGCTCCTGCTATGGAAGGGTGTACTTACGTACGATGCCGGAAGTCCCGAAAAGTTCAATCTACGTGCTGCGGTCTTATGGTGCATCCATGATTACCCGGCGCTGCACACTTTATTGGGGAGGACCACAGGGGGGTATCAAGCATGCGTGCGTTGTGACAAGGACCCTTGCTCAAAGAGAATAAGGAGCAAGATATGCTTTACTGGGCACCACCGTTTTCTTACTCGCAAGCATCCTTGGCGGAAAAGCAAGGATTTTAACGGGGAGACTAAAACTCGCGACAAGCCAGCAAAATTCACTCAAGAAGAGATTGAGCAGCAACTTGACAAGGTTAAAGATGTGAGACCAGGAAAGCATGGAAAGAAAAGAAAGCGTGAGCAGGGTCAATGTTGGGACCGGAGGTCTATTCTGTGGGACCTCCCATACTGGAAACACCTGAAGTTTAGGCATAATCTCGATGTTATGCACATCGAGAAAAACATATGTGAGAATCTGCTAGGGACATTTCTGAATATTGAAGGAAAGACAAAGGACACGGTTAACTCCAGGCTAGATTTGGAAGACATGGGCATAAGAGAGGATTTGCACCTACAGCCTTCTGAAGACGTAGAGTCATTCGAAATGCCAGAAGCATGGTATACGATGACTAAAGAAGAAAAGCGTGCATTCTGTGAATATATAATGAATGTGAGATTTCCAGATGGGTACGCCGCGAACCTAGCAAAATGTGTTTCTCCTGATGGACGCAAGCTTCAAGGACTGAAAACACATGATTGTCACATCCTGCTCCAAAGGATTTTACCGGCGGGACTGCGAGGTTTGACGGATAAGTAAATATATGAAGCAGTTGCTGAGCTAGGGAATTTCTTTAAAGAATTGTGCTACAAAAAACTGAAGCTAGATGTTCTGAAAAGACTTGAAAAAGAAATCCCAATTATCCTTTGCAAGCTGGAGAAGATTTTCCCTCCAGCTTTCTTCACTGTTATGGTTCATTTGGCTATCCATCTACCAGAAGAGGCAATGCTTAGAGGACATGTACAATACGGCTGGATGTACCCGATCGAAAGAAGGCTGCTTACACTGAAGCGGTATGTGCGAAACACGGCCAGACCGGAGGGATCCATTGCCGAAGCATATATTGTCGATGAGTGCTTGACATTTTGCTCGAGGTACTTTGACGATGTGGAAACTAGATTTAATCGACCGGGTAGAAACAGAGAGCGGGATGATTCACAAGGTGGTGATCTCTCGGTTTTCAAGCATGGTGTGAACTTTCTTGGAGCTTCAGATTACGTGCCTGCTGGTGATGACTATGACAAGATGGTTTGGTATGTCCTCAGAAGTTGCCCTGAGGTTCAGCCCTATATCGAGTATGGCATCTCTTGTGCACTTAATTGTACCATTTTTCTCTCATTGGAATGAACCCATTATTTAGCCCTGGTGCTTTTGTTGATTATTTTGTTGGCATTACAGCCTGTGCAAGGAAGAGCTGAACCAGCAAGGTATCATCAATGTTGATAGATGGCTTGCGAAGGGATTTTCTCAATGGTTTAAGACTCATGTGAGATATTTAGCATTTGATCAATTGAAACGTAATTTTCCATGTGTGGTATTCACCCTGGTTTTATTTGTGCAGATTGGAACATTACATGAGAAGAACAATGTTAGTGATGATCTCTTTGCTTTGGCATGCGAACCGGATAAGCGAGTGAGATTGTATTATGTGTGTATTGTTGACGGTGTCCGGTACCACACTGTTGACCGCGAGAAAGATCGAAAGACGCAGAATAGTGGAATTTTTATCGAGGGAGAACATGAAGGCGCTGAAATCGACTTCTATGGTCAGCTCAAAAGCTTCATAAGGCTGCAATATAACACTATCAAAGGTGTCCGTCGTTCGGTCATCTTATTCCGCTGTGACTGGTTTGATCTTAGTTGCAAGAAAAACTACACATGACTCAATGATGATGGACATTTCATAAGCGTTAACACTGGAAAATGTTGGTACAAGAATGATCCTTTTATTCTAACAACACAAGCAACAATGGTATTCTATGTGCCAGACACTGGTTTGCAGGGAAATTGGCAAGTTGTGCAGAAGTTCCAGCATAGGCATTTGTGGAGTGTGACAGAAAATGAAATAGGAGATGGTCCTGGTGGTATCGGGCTAACATACCAAGATGATGACACTCCGGAAGTTCCAGTGCAAGCTCAAGCAGCCAATGTGCAAAGCAGATTGCGAAGGGACAGGGAAGGCATGTTTGTGGAGGCTGCAGTTGTAGAAAGAATGAAGAAAAGGAGGAAGGAGGTAGTGGATGGTCATGAAAGCGAGGCTGATGAAGAGAACGGGACTGACGATACAATGCTCCAATATTGTAGCGACGACGAACATGATAACGACGATGACGAGTAGTATAAGGAAGATTGTCTTGGTTGTAGTTTCCCTCTGTTTTTTTAGAAACAGTCCCCTCTGTTTTTGTACATTGATCAACATTTCAGTAATGTGCAAGGATTTTGTTAAATTGTTCTTCTTACTTCAAATGTGTGTGGTAGTTCTATCTATGCAATAAATATTCACTTGGGCATTTCTTGTTTCCTGTGCATGCTGGCCATTTCATCTCAAAGCTGGTCATTTATTTGCTTTCATTTTCAATATTTTCCACTGTTGCTGGTCATACATAGCTCTTTGGAATTTCCAAAGCTGGTCATTCACAGATTTTCCAAAGCTGGTCATTCACAGATTTTGCAATTTTGGTCTTGTCCACGACATCCTTCCAATTGGTTGTTATTTCAGCACCCTTGCCATTCCCCTTGCCGAAGATAAGCCTAACTTGAGCAATGTTCTTCGTCTTGAAATAAACCTCTAGAGAATGTCCTTTGTCTGAGGCAAGATGCTTCTTGATGTATTTAGTGGTGTACGGCTTGCTGAAATACTACACACAAATAAACATGGGAAACTTATCAAAAAGGAAACTTTGAGGCAACTTATCAAAAAGATGGCAACTTATCAAAAAGGATGTTTCTTTACCATTTTTGCCTTCTTAGGTATCACGTGACTTTCTTGAATGGTGCATACATAATAGGGTATGCGTGGCTTTTGATCATGAACTCGGCGCTTTAAATACTTAACTTGTGATGGATTCAAGGCAACATCGTTTGCATACACACAATGCTTGTCAAATGCAATATTTCCTGTTTTCTTGGGACCTACATGTAAGGCCACCGATGAATTTCTAGAGTTTGTTTATGTACTAGAGTAATGGCGTATGTATCATATTCATCCCTCGTTTTGTCATCTTGACAGCAGCCCTATGATCAACTTCATCATCCGAGCTAATCACAATGACATCAGCTTCCACCTAGATAACCAATAGCAATGTCAATATATAGCAGTAGATTTCAGGACATTGCACTGCTAGGACATTCAGATTTCAGGCACTGGTGATGCAGCACACCACTATCCTATTCATGTATCAAGTATCACAAACAACAGAAGCACCACAGAAGCATTTATAAAAAAGTACTCAAGTCTTGACCACTAAACTTGCATCACAGTGTGGTTCAGGAACAGTGACTGTGAGCCAAGCAGATTTCAGGCATCATTTTCTGAAGACAAGAGATTGGCTGCAAGGCATCAAATCAAGACCCCTGCCCCTAACAATGATGTTATGACCCAGATGAGAATAGTGGGACAATAACAGTGGGTATGAAGAATTAAATGGCATGGATAACAACACTACCTTGACATATCTGTTGATGGTAATGCAGCATATATATTACTGAATCTGAACAATTTGATTTGAAGTGCCAAAACTGAAGATTGCAAAATCGAGTTCTCTGCTGTGTTACTAGTCTCTTGTGTGATGTGAAGATTGCAAAATCGAGTTCTTATTTAAATCTAATGCAAAATCAAGTGAGACTGTGTGAAGATTGCATGGCAAACCAAATCAAAGCCGGACCGGAGCAAGATCTAGATACACACACACACACATCACACAGAAACCAAATCAAAGCCGGCGTACGAAGCATTCCACACACACACATGGATGGGGGGGAGGACTAGGGGGACAAAGCAGCGGACCTTGGGGAGGACTAGGGGAGGACCGGCGCGCGCGTTCTTGGTCCTCCGGTCACCATCACCGGCGTCCCGCGCCATCACCGGCGTCTCGTGGATCTGTTTCTGTGGAGCAAGAACACGCATCAAGCAACGAGAAGGGGGGAGGGGGGGAGCGGTTACCTCGGCGCGGGCGGGTGGGAGGGGGAGCGGCGGCAGGGAGGAGTTGTGCGGCAGATGAGCGGCGGCAGGGAGAGAGAGGAGTTGTGCTTCGGTGTTATTACCGGCAGACAGAGGAGTAAATGTTATTACCGCCTACCTCATTCATGTGGCAGTTAAATATATGAAAATACAATATAATGATGATTTATATATAAAATTAAAGTCTTAGTTAAATACATTTTATATATAAAAATCCATGAAATGATCATTTTTTGTCTCCTGGCCTAATGGTCTATCTTTGTAGTTTCATTTTCCTATCTTCAATCATGTATCATCTAAAGATGATTCTCAATTTCTCACTCGCAATCATGTATCATGTATCATCTAATGAACGAGATACGTATTATTTATGCTTGCAGCACTTTCCTCACCCCTGAGAATCTTGAGGACAGAGTTTGTTACGTCATCACCGCAAATATCCCAATGTTTTTGAAAGAAGTGAGCAGGGTAGCCATCAGGATCCGGGGCCTTGAGCGGAAACATTTGAAACAATGCCTTTTTCACCTCCTCCTTCGTGTATGGGGCAGTTAACATGTTTTCATCTCTGCATCTACCTTAATAGGGATAGAAGAGAGCACCGCCTCCATGTCGTGAACTCCCTCAGATGTGTACAAAGTTTTATAGAATTCGGTGGTCTCTGTCGCGGGGCTACCCAACCCGCGACAGTTCCAACAAAGCGCACTCATTGCGCGCGGCGGTGCACCTCCGGGGTGCCCGCCATCTGCGACTTAGGGTTCTTGTTTTGGAGCTCTTTTCCTGCGATGGTATGTTTTGGTCTTTTGGGGTCTTGTTTTGGTGGTGGACTAGGCGGTACTTCAGACTGGTTAGATTTAGCCTCATTAGAAGGATCACCAGTTTTGTTCTCCTCTTTCTTGGCTATATTTCTTGCTTGTGTGAACTCTGGCTACCACCATCCAGCGAATATTATTGTCTGGGAGTTCCATCGTCTCCTCCACGACCAGGTCGTCAAGGTCTTCTTCAGCCAGGACTAGATCGGCCATCATCTTCTCCACATCATCGTCTTTTGTACCGGAGGATGAAGCACTAGACGCCATCGCTCGATCTGAAAGGTGCTCACGCTATTCTCCGTCTGTGTGGTTCACCATATATACAAAACGTCGCACGCGAGCTCCTATTTTCACTGACTTCATCCACGTCGCACAAAAACATTAATGTAGCGAGGGCACGAATCAAAGGACAGTGACCGAGACCGATTCATCCACGTCACACGAAAACATCAATGTAACGAGGGCACGAATCAAAGGACAGTGACCGAGACTGTTTCATCCACGTCACACGAAACATCAATGTAACGAGGGCACGAATCAAAGGACAGTGACCGAGACGAATTAACACCATGAAAGCCTCGTAAGCCGAGGCGCCACTTTAACCTTTCCATCTTAGAAGAGGGCCAAAACCTCACGAACTGTCCGGCAGTTCCAGACCAAAGCATTCACTGCGTCTGGCGGTCCTCCTCGAGAGAGGTCGCCGATATCTCATTTTGTCTTGCATACTCGGATACCTTAGCTTTCCTACTACTATAACTACTTGTTGGAGATGAAGTAGCCAAATCCTTCCCCAAGCCATCCGTAATGGCCAAAACACCCCATCAACTATTGCTTTTAGATTTCCTAACAAAGCGCGTGAGGGACTTAGTTATATCATGTCGGACCCTAACTTTGACCCGAGGAGCCAGATGGGCATGTGTTTGTTACTGATCTCACTCACCATGGTCAGACCATCATACGGACAGAGAAGAACCGCTATATTCCTGAACAACCATGGACCTTAATACAAGATGCACTCCCAATCTCCAAGGCAAGATGTGCCAAATTCCATGCGGCGCGCATGTCCTTGAAGAGTGCTGCCTTGCTGAAGGATCTATCTGTGTGCACATATGCCAGCGCTAGCCAACGAACACTTTCGTGAATACCAGGGTCATCTTCCTCTATGATCACATTCTCAAAAACAACTATCAAAATGCCGGGCAGACCGGCTTAAATCTTTTTTCACAATATTTAAGTTTATAATATTTTGCATAAAAATTATCTAAAAAAAAATAACTATCAAAATTCCCTCCAATTTCTTATCAAAAGAGGGAAACACTTATCAAAATTCCCTCCCTCCCGAAACTTCCCCCAAATTCGACGCGCCAAACCCGCACCCCCTTCCCTCCCTCCCTCCCGCGCGCGGGACCAAAACTTTTGCCCTTTTCCTCCCTCCCTCCCGAAACTTCCGTCCACTTTCCCCATTTCCCTCTTCTCTTTCACCCGACGAAGGAGACGGCTCGTGACGACGCCGGGAGTGGGGAGCGGCTCGCGACGACGGCGACGCGGGGTCGGCTCCCGACGACGGCGACGACGCGCGGAGCGGCTCTCGTCCACGGCGACGACTTCTTGCTCCAGATCTTCCCCGGTATTCTCTCGGTTGGTCTCACAGCCTTCCTCTCTCAGTCAATGTCATGGCGTCAGGGTTAGGGTTTGGGTCATGGCGTTCTAGGGTTCCCAGTAGTTCTTTGTTTTGGGATCATCCATGGCCCGGAGATTCATGGCGCCCGCCGAATGTCTGAGCCTCACGTGTAAGTGCTGTGTCGCAGGTCAAGTACTGCTCGGAGAACAGCAAGCGCCTGATCCACTTCTCCACGTGCGAGGTCTACGGCAAGACCATCGGCAGCTTCCTCCCCAAGGATCACCCGCTCCGCAAGGTGATGACATGACATCCCCTTCCCCTGCTCACGCTATCTGTCTGCACAAGCTGTGTGTGTCACTCACTAAGTGACATTACTGGATAATGTGGTGCTATCTTGCTGAGCTCTGAAGTATTAGATTGACCCCTTTTTCGGTTGGTTGAATAAACAAACGGATTTGATTGGGGTGGAATTGGTTGGTTTTGGTGCACGTAATTCCTTGAGTAATTTCTAGGGGTTAAGTATTTCTTCCAAGTGCCAGCCATTTTATTCCCTGAATGCTTAGTAATAATGCTTAAACAAATTGTCTTGACATTTTGCAGCTGGGTAATTAGTAATAATTCTTATTCCATTGCAGGTACCAAGTTTTGGAGTCAAGCTGCTGTGACCGTGTGACATTGTGGTTATCTCGCTTCCCTAATTTCTGTTAGTTGTGATTCTGTTAAATTTATGGTGTGGAACACTTATGTAAAGCTGTGAACTTATATGGTAATCTGCTGTATACAGTTGTGCTCATTGCCAGTGCATGTAATTTGTTATTAACTATTAATGTACATAGTCTATTGTTAGTAACTCATCTTTATTTTAATCTATATTTTCTACGGCATCACTAGCTTGTTATTGCAGCAAGCTTGATTGGCCCTGTTGTATAAGCTTGTTATATAAGTGCTTCTTCCTAGATATTAATTGAATCTGTTGAGTTCTTGGCCCTGTTTATGGTGGTTTTGTTCCTGAAATTGATTGCTTAAATATTAGTTCATTGTAGGATCATTCTACTTTATCCCCAATGTATCTCATTCGTGTTCATTCTGTTTTGCAAGCTATTAGGGCAACTTGATACCATAAGCACAATCAGCACATATACAGCCCCTCGAGATCAGCCATGACAAGGATGAAGGAGCCGTCGTCTGGTATACAACTTGCTACTTATTGTACTGCTTGTTTTATTTCTGGATCTGCGTACCCATGTTAAGCTACCAGGATGCATGGGACACTTGGTGCAATACTGTTTTTTTTGTAAGTTTCACACAAAATATAGTATGTGGCACCCCATATCTAGTTGAATACTATGAATGGTTATAT
The DNA here is from genome assembly GCA_950022295.1 of Bromus sterilis. Lineage (NCBI taxonomy): Eukaryota > Viridiplantae > Streptophyta > Magnoliopsida > Poales > Poaceae > Bromus > Bromus sterilis. The sequence goes on along the minus strand of OX465599.1, from coordinate 236,364,367 downwards.
GCTAGGACCCCGTTTCATTTTTTGTTTAGGTCCGCCCCTGTGTGTCTATGTACTAACTATAGAAATGTGCCTAGCTCATGCTTGTAATCTGGTAATTGAAATGTATTGTTTTAGTGCAAACAATTGGGTTATATTTTACTTGTGAAATTGATCTACTAGGATTAAATAAAACTAAGATCTTATAGGGTACCTTAGTTGTTTGAGTTGTCTTTCTTCCCTATGCATTTCAACCATTCATCTAATGGTTATGTTTTCTTATTCATGTAAAGAAGAACCCCTGACTGAGATCGAGAATATTAGGGCTAGAACTATGATGAGGAACAACCGCATATTCCAATCGCTAGGCGTTGGTGCGATAGTATCAATGATTAGGAAGTCAAATGGTCAAGACGGTAGTGCAGTTACTTGTGATGAATCGGCATCTGCCATAACACAAGCTGGAAGCTCAGACTACGACCCTAAAGATGATGAAGTTATTAATGGAGAGGAAGTTGATGACATTTTAGTGAATAAGAAAGGAAAGGTGCAAACTCTATCTTGTTTGGGGTGGGAGTGTATGCTGTTTGTTTTCATTTTTCTTATATTACACAATTTTCTTGTGATCTAATTCTTCCGTCCTTGCCTTTTATATGACACCATGCAAGTTTCTAAGAAGAAGAAGTGTGCTAACAGAAACAGGAAGCAAGTTTCAGAAACATCCAATCCAATGGCACCAGGAAGTGTGTTAGCTCTATCTCCAGCAGGATCAAAGAGGATTCTGACACCTGATGAACCAGTTGTGGCTAGACTCACTAGGCAGAAAGTAAGGGAGGATGTTGAAAAGAGCCTGCTGCACAAGGATCAAGGACCACTGCGAACTGATGATGAGTTGCCCTCTATGGAAGAAGAAAGCAGGATGTGCATGAACCTCAGCCCTGTTGCACCTTCTGTGGTCAACAATCATGGCCATGAGTTGAACTTGACAGACGTTTCTGGAGAACCTGAGCAACCAATGAGTGATGAAGGCATGTTCATCTAGTTTTCTTTTCTTGCTAGTTCATTTTCTAAATGTAAGCAATGCATGTATGGGTGACTATTAGCCTCGACTAATGTTTGAATGTTTCTGTTTCAGGCGCTGTTGTGGTGGTCAAGAATCCTAGGAATGGCAAAGGTCTAGAAAAGTTGACACGTACGATGGGAGCAAAGGTCAGAATTGAAATCGCTGAAGGGATGAGGCGTCCGGAGAAGCCCTTGCAGGCTGCGAAGCTTGCATCTGAGGGTGGCTTCATTGCGAGAGCTCATATGCCACTGCTTCCTCACTTCAAGGAGTATAAAAAGAAACCCAGTCTTGTGCAAAATTATATAGGAAAAGTATCTGTAAGTTAACTATCTTGTTGCTGAATGTGGTCTTTATTCCCTGTTATACATCTCATATGATGGTTAATCTTGGTACTTCTCTTGTTTGCTGCCTTTGTAGGCAAATTTTGAGATGGACACGGAATCAAGTGTCATTCAGTACGCGCGCACTGATATCTTGAAGAATTCGTTGAAGAACAGACGCCATCATGTCAAGAAGGAGTACTTTGACAAAGTTGAAGCAAGCAAGGTTAGCATCAAGTCCCCTGTTTCAGACATAACAGATACTGAATGGCAAAGTCTGGTCGAGCTGTGGTCAAGTCCAAGACACAAGGTATGTAAATGCTTGACTGTTGCTTTACCTTGCCCATGAAAACTGTGTGATTTGCTTTATTGTATGGAAATGATGATCTGATGTGCACATATGTAGGAGACATGTGCCAAGAACAAGGTTAATCGAACAAAAGTCAAGTTTGCGCAGAGAACTGGTTCAAGATGCTATATTGCTCATGTGCATGCAACTCTAAGATCAACACTGTTGTTCCTTTAGTTGTTTTCCTTTAGACATAATCATCAATTTGTTGCAAAAGCTAATGGGGTTGTTGTTGAAAAACATTTCAGCAAGAGGAAAGAAAGGGTGAAGTGTTGTCTGCAGTGGACATTTTCAAGGCGACACACAACAGCACCAAACACGGATTGTCGGAGGATGTTCAAGTTGCTATAGTAAGTAATCTTCCTTGGATTTGTATACTGTTGTATGCTCTAGGAGTGAAAAACATGGATTTTTTTTTGGATGAGCCACTATAAGTAGTATATGCATCAACTCCTTTTGTGTCCAACATTTTATTGTAACAACCAGTAAAATAACACTCTACTTGTATGACGCTACCTGTGTGATGTGAGGATATCCTGGTCCTCTGCCTTATTTCTCATGATACCATGATACTTGCATGCTTATTTCTCTTTCGGTTGTCTGATGTAAATACATAGCATATACATAGCAGAGAAGATAATTTGGTTTTGGCTGTGATTTCACAAAAATCTGCAATGAAGTTTTTGATTTGCTAATGGCCAGGTTGTGACCTGGGAGACCTCTGAGCCATGTTTGTGAATATCACTGCTTCTTGTATCTTTAATTTTTCCAGAATAACTGCTGCATGTTTGATACCCAGAACTCTTCTTGTTTCTCAATGTATCCATTATCTTTCAGGCTGAGATGGAAGAGAAGATGATTGCTCCTGTACAAGAAGGCGAAGAGAGAAAATCTTCGGTTTCAGTTGTTGCGGAAGTCCTGACCAAGCATCGCCCATCAAGCAAATTCTTGAAAAATTTTGGTCTGCAGCCAAGCTCTATTGACAAGTTCAGCAAGTCAAATGCTGCTGTCGATGCTCGAGTGCTGGATTTACAAGAGAAGCTCGAGATGTCGCATCAACGAAGTGAATTCATGTGTGAAGAGATGGTTGCCATGAAGAGGAAGGAAGAAGAAGCTGAAGCTGCACAAGCCAAACAAGACAAGTCGTACCAGCTCCTGCTCAAGAAGGCGGAAGAAAATGATGCAAAGTATGCTCAGCTGATGGCGCTGCTTGGAGCCAAAACAGGGAATTAGATGGTTTTGGTAATAGATTTTGGTAGCAGATTCTGTGATAGCACTTGGTTTGGTAGAAGATTTTGGTTGTGTGCACTTGGTAGCAGGTTTTGGTTGTGCACTTGGTAGCAGGTTTTGTAGCAGATTTTGTTGTGCTACAGGTTTGGTAGCAGATTTTGGTTGTGCTACAGAAATGTGATTCAAACTTTGTGGTTTGGGCTTAAGATTTATGTGTATGGGCTTCAGAATGTGATTCAAACTTTGTGATTCATTATCTGAAAAGAAAATTGTATGGGCCAGATGAGATGCTTCAGATTTATGTGTATGGGCTTCAAAGTTGTATGGGTTGTTATTTTGTATGGGCTGTTATTTGTAGATTCATTAATAGCATAAAAGAAAAAAAAGAATGCTGAATTCAAAAGAAAGTCCAAAACTAAACTGGACCAAATGTATTTGGACACTAAAAGGCCAAGGCCCAATTATAATGATAAATTTTTTTCGAAAATAATACTAGATGTGGCTGTAAATAGGATAAGGCCTGAAAAGAAGCCCAATAAGAAAAAGCCCAAAAAAGTGAAATCAGCCCATTTATCAACTGAAATTGGTTGGGCTGATTTTAATTTCGTCTTAATTTTGCCACGTAGGACTGCCACGTAGGATTGAGGTAGATTGCCAACGACGATTTAGGATCGTCGTAAGGGTTACGACGATACAGGAATCGTCGTGAAAGTTACGACGATTTTGATCAAAAGGTCACTGCTGTCAGTTTTTGACGCAACCTTTTCGACGATTGGTTTTTCGTTGTAACATCGTCGTAAATTAAAACCTGTGACGATGTAGCGATGAAAATATGGCGTCATGTATTAGCATATTTCTTGTAGTGCAAATGGCAAGCCTTGCCATCGATCATCTTATACAGGGACATGCCCATGGGGTTTTTGTAAGCAGTTCTATATGCCCACAAAGCATCTCCTAACTTCTTTGACCAGTCATTCTTAGAACTGTTAACTATCTTTTGCAAGATCAACTTGATCACTCTATTGGTGAGCTCAACTTTCCCACTACTTTGAGGATGGTACGGTGAAGCAATTCTATGATTGACATCGTACTTAGCTAGAGCTTTTCTAAAAGCTCCATGCGTGAAGTGTGATCCTCCATCAGTCATAAGATACCTTGGTACACCAAACCTAGGAAAGATGAGATCTTTGAGTATTTTCAAAGATGTCTTGTGCTCAGCACTCTCAGTGGGGATTGCTTCAACCCACTTGGTTACATAATCAATAGCTACGAAAATGTGAGTGTACTTGTGTGAGGGAGGAAAAGGAGCCATAAAATAAAAACCCCAGCAAGCAAAAGGCTCAATCACTAGAAAGTAATTCATAGGAATCTCATTCCTCCTACTGATATTACCAACTCTCTGACACTTATCACAAGATAAAACATAATTTCTAGCATCCTTAAAGAGGGTAGGCCAATAAAAACCTGATTGGAGAACCTTATGTGCGGTCCTCTCACCGGCATGATGTCCTCCGTAAGGACTATCGTGACATTGCTTGAGAATGTCCTTCTGCTCGTGTTCCGGTATGCATCTTATCACGATCCCGTTCGGACTTTCTTTGAAAAGATGAGGGTCATCCCAAAAGTAATGCATCAAATCGTGGAAGAACTTCTTCCTTTGCTGAAATGTTAAACCTGGAGGCAAATACTTTGCAACGATAAAATTAGCATAATCCGCAAACCAAGGATCGAAAAGAGATTGTACTTTTACAACGGCAAGTTGTTCGTCTGGAAAACTGTCATGGACTGGGATGCGGTCATGCGGTATGTCTTCCATTCTTGAAAGGTTATCCGCCACCGGATTATCTCCTCCTTTCCTATCAACATTCTGTAAATTAAATTCTTGAGGAAGGAGTACCCACATGATGAGTCTTGGTTTGGCATCATTCTTCGCCATAAGATACTTAAGGGCAGGATGGTAGTATGAATAATGACTTTTGAATCAACAATATAAGGTCTAAATTTATCACACGCAAACACTACTGCTAAGAATTCCTTCACAGTAGTAGCATAATTCTTTTGATCACTATCAAGGGTTTTGCTAGCATAATGTATAACATTCATTTTCTTATCAACCCTTTGTCCTAAAACAGCTCCAAAAACAAAGTCACTAGCATCACACATAATTTCAAAGGGCAATTTCCAATCAGGTGGTTGTACTATAGGAGCGGTTATTAAAGCTTTATTAAGAACTTCGAAGGCTTCCTTACAATCTTCATCTAATACAAAAGGAACATCCTTTTGGAGAAGATTAGTGAGGGGTCTCAAAGTCTTAGAAAAGTCTTTAATAAATCTTCTATAGAAATCAGCATGACTGAGAAAACTATGAATACCTTTAATGCCCCTTGGATAGGGCATCCTTTCAATAACTTCAATCTTTGCCTTGTCCACTTCAATTCCCCTCTCGGAAATCTTGTGACCAATAATGATCCCTTCGTTAACCATGAAGTGGAAACTTTCCAAGTTTAGAACTAAATTTTTATCCTTGCATCTCTGCAAAACTTTATTAAGATTGTGGAGACAGTGGTCAATGGAAGTTCCATAGACGGAGAAATCGTCAATGAAGACTTCCACAATCTCCTCACAGAAACCATGAAAAATAACAGACATGAATCTCTGAAAAGTGGCAGGTGCATTGCATAAACCAAAAGGCATACGGCTATAAGCATAAGTACCGTAAGGACACGTGAACATGGTCTTCTCTTGATCGGCAGTATTGACATGAATTTGAGACAAGCCAGAGTACCGTCAAGATAGCAAAAGTGGGTGTTTTTGGACAACCTCTCAAGAATCTGATCGATGAAAGGCAGCGAGTAGTGGTCCTTTGTGGAAACCCAACTCAGAGGACCGGAACGCCCCGTGATCCAGCCCAGAGATCAAGTCTTCTGGAACACGGCACTGCTTGATATAGAACTAAACATCTTTCTATTACCAAAGATACGGGTACAAGGAGTTTATTACAATGCTAGCGGAGGACATGCTTGCTCCTCAAGCTAGCCATGGATCTACATCAAACATCGTACTAACTATCTAGCAGCGGAATATAACTTGGCAGCAAAACAAGGACGACAGTCATGAAGTCCAATCCACAGGGACACTAGCTGGAACACCTCCTAGCTCGCAAACACCGAGAACGTCGTCCTACGCATCCAAATCATGGCCTGCAAATCTGGCATGACACGCCAAGTCAGTACATCGAATGTACTTGCAAGCTCACAACAACCAATGCACCAAGGCAAAACAATAACATGGCAAGCAGGTTAGAGTATATTAATGAGTTAAACATGTGACCATCAACAGATAATCATCAAGAATATTATCAGAATTATGACTAATGCACAAACAACCATCGTCTAAGGTCACATGGACCCCACATGATCATCGCAGGATCCTGTGGCTTACCTCGGAGTCCTTACAGACTCAAGAACCGACCATCGCATGGCCATCAACTTATATGGATCGTCGCACGATCCTTCAACGGGTCAGGTGTCCTTCTGTTACCACCCAACCAATCTGATCATCGCATGATCCACGGGTCATCGCATGACCACCAACTTAGCACAATCATCCCATCGAACTCGTGTTGATGTCATGGTGTGACCTGGTACGAACTGTGTCCAATACCGTGGACTCGGCTATTCGAATAGATTCATACACTCTGCAAAGGTCGTGCACTTTTCCCACACTTTGGAGCTCTTCCTCCATCCAGTACCTTGGAACTTGTCCCATGGAACGGACTAGGATTTCTCCAACGAGACCGTATCACCCGGCATACTTCATAATTCATGCCTTGGGTAGCCCCATGTCCTCCAGACACACCTGCCATCGCATGGCAACCGACCATCGCATGGTCCATAAACTTGTCCCAAACGGGGACGGGATCCCAATAACATAACCGGCTCTCAAGACTACTGCCGCTTACCGGGCCAGGGTAACTTCCCGTGCGTAGCCTTCCCACCTTGGTGATACGCATAAGAGAACCCACCGATAGACCGAGCCAAGGCCTTCCCATACAGGCGAATGTGGCTGCATTGGATAAGTTCGGTTCGGTGGCACCTGATCAACTTGGAACAAAGCATGTCTCCAACAAGCATCAGGTGCACCAGGAAAATTTAAATCCAAGGCATATCAGCATAAGTGGAACAAATCAAGGTACCGTTATCGTCACATCATAATTCAAATCCTATTTAGTTCATTAAATTGATCATATTCAGATGATCAAGATATTAACATAGCAATACCAAGGATGTAGCTAAGCATGATATGGTGATAAAATGATTAAAGCTTATCATGGACAGAACATGGTATATTGTGTATGAAAGCATATGGACATATCAAGATCATAACATAGTCAAATCATGGCATGGTATTAACATAGTCAAAGCATATCAAGAATGTCATATCACCGAAGGTTACGACAATTTTTAAAGCATGTCAAAGCTTTATGAGGGTGCAAAAGAAATTGTGGCTTGCCTTCTCCAAGGGATTGTGAAGAACCTCCTGATCTTCAACACAAGCAAAGCCCTGAGAAGATTTCAAACATAAAGCAACAGGAAAAAGGGGGTCAAATACACTTAGACTTGACCAACAAACAACAACAGACATGAAATTTATGCAAAAATGAAGAGGAGCTCAAGAAAAAACCAAGGCAACAAGAATCAACTCATTTGGGCTTAGGGTTTGAAAGTTATAGGTGGTCAAAGTTTGGTCAAAATAAATGATTTAAATTGACTTTAAATCAATTTTTCTCTAGAAAAGAACATGGTGACGTCAAAGGCGTAATCAGAGAATACTCCTCCACATAAGAAAACGATTCGAGCGGCTAGGGTGGCTAACATGCGGGCCCAATCTATCATATGTCCATGAGGGAGGGAGAGAAACCGAGGAGAGCTCACCGGCGGCGAGATATCTCCGGCGAGGGGCCTCGGCTGGGGCTGGGACCAGGGGCAATCGACGGAGGGGGTGACAGCGATCCTCCATGTACCCGAGGCATCGGAAATGGAGGCCGTTTGGAGGGGGGAGAGGCTTCGCGGCGGCGCAGAGCTCTAGATTCTGGCGAGGTTGACGATGTCGTCGACTCTGACCTGGATTCGAGTGGGCGACTGCTGAAGTGGCACCAGAAGAGGAAGGGGAGTTCTCCGGTGGCCTCGACGTGGGCTGGGAGTCACTGGAGCGAGCTGGAGGGGCAGGGGCAGTGCGACGGCCGAGGCTGCCGGAGCTGGGGAAGAAGACCTCCCCGGCTTCGATTCCTAGTGTAGCGCTGCGATTGAGAGGAAGGAGGTGCTAGTGGTGCTGAGCAACGAGCACGGGGCGGGCATTTATAGCGGGGGCGAGCATCTGTGGTTTGCGCGGCGAAAAACAGAGGAGGTGCAGCGGAGCGATGAGGTGGAGGTGCTCGGGGGTGCTTCGGGAGGATTCCAGGGGCTACAGAGGAGGGGCACATGCGAGCAAGGGCATGCGCGGAGCAGGGGGAAAGGCACGGCGACATCGACGGGTCACGGCCACGCGCACGTCGGGACCTTACTGGTGGCGAGCTGCTGACGGGAATCCGGCGAGGATAGGGTGTGGGGGAGGCGACGGGTGGAAAGGGAGCCCGTGCAGCGCGGATGGACACGAAGAAAAGGACGCGGGCGTGCAGCAGAGGCGAGAGCGATGCGTCAGGCGGCCTCGGGCGTGGCGAGAGCACGCCAAGTGCAGCCGAGAGCATGCCCTCTCAGTGCACTGGTGCACACAGTGAATCTCCTCGTGGAAAACCTTGTCCAATACGTAGTCCTTGCCATGCTGAGTGTTGTGGTACCTTTGGATGGTCAAGGGGCCCACTGAGTTGATCTTATCTCCAAGCAGAAGTTCTCTGCAGAAAACTTGGGGAGGAAGGAGAGCTCAAATGGTGAACAGTGGGTTGGGGACATGTTGTCATCTGGGTTTGTGGTTGGAAGTACAACATTCTTGTGGAGTTTCAGCTCAAATGGCCCAAGTATTATTGTACTTCCTTTGTAAATGCAAAAATGGGCCAGAAACACATTGGTGAAGCTAGAATCACTTGTTCTTGATGAATTGGGCTGAATTTTGTTGGAGTTGGGTTAGATGTGTGCGTTCTCATGTGTGTAAAATTTCATGGCCATTGGACACACCTAGCTAGCACTTGCTTCACAAGGTGTCCCACTAGTCAGAAACTTTGGGTTGATGATGCGCTTACATGGATGATGTGATTTGGCTATAATTTGGTTTGGTGGAGTTATTTGGTTGTGGTATAAAGCACAAAAAGTTTCAAGACAAATGGGAGCGCCTAGCTTGCACTTCCTTCACAATGCACCTTTGCTGCATCCACACTTTGGGAATTTATTGTGGGAGTGTGGCTAAGCAAAATGTGTTGCAATTTGGTGGAGGATAATGATATGATCATATGAGCTTGCACAAAAAGTTTCACCAGAAATGGATCAAGAGAAATGGCACTTCCTTCACAATGCTCCATTCTGCCCCACAGACAAATGAATTTTTCTAGAGGAAAAATCCACTTGGGCCATGCAATAATTTTTGAGAATTTGGCAAGATATGGTGTCAATGTCATGTGGGAGTTATTTGGGAAATTATGGAGCAATAAAAATAGGGGTTGCTTCACAATACTCAAATAAAGGGATTATTCCTTTTCATGGAAAAGGGAATATATGGCGTGAATAAAATGTGGCTTGGATGAGATGGGTTATTGGAATGACATGGGAAAGGCTTGGAAACAAGGTCTACTTGAGCATGGAAATAAAATATGCTCAAGTTCAAGTCCAAAGAGTTGCTCAAAATCCAAACCAAATGAAAAATCTAGAAATAAATCAGAAAAGATCTTGGAAAAAGAAAGTTCCAAAATCCAGGGTGTCACAAACCTAACTTTCTTGGGAAAGTCACGGCAGATGTCCGTAGAGTCGGACTTATCATGGGACCTTTGCTGCGAGGCGAAATCGAGGAGAGAGTCGACATAGACACGGGACTCGGCGGTTTACCTAGGTTCGGCCCCGTCGATGCGGTAAAGACCTACTCCTGCTTCTGGACTATTGTGGGATCGACTCCTCAATAGGAAGAGCCGATCTTATGGATTACAGTGATGATGTTTCGCAACCTTAGTTCGTGGAGATCTAGGTTATGGTGTGAGTTGTCTAGTCCTGGCTTGAGTCTAGTTATGGCTCTGGCTCCCGTGGACCTCGGCTTATAAAGGTGCCGGGTTCTGGGATTCCTAGAGTCCGACTCCTACACGATGTGGAGTTCTATTCTAATTTACAAGTTTCCTATGTGCTATACAAGGTAAGTCGAATTCCTTTTAGGGCTTCAATCTTCATGCTTGGCACGTCAGACTCCTGGTCGGGTCTTCTTTGTGGGCCTTCATATGTAAGTCGGCCCAGAGGTTTCTAACGCCGGGTCTATGGGCCTGATCCATCCCCCCGACATTAGCCCCCAGGATTGTTGTGATGCTTTAGTCTGCACAGTAATCTTCTTTGTTTTCCTCCTTGCTGCCGGCTCTTCATGGATCAAGCGCCGACTTTTATGCTTGGCGTCGGAGTCGTCTCTCTTCAATCTTGCTTCGATTCCTTTATCTTTATGAAGTCAAATCTTCTGGTTGAATCAACTATCATTTGATGCTTACTAGGAGCCGACACAAATTCTTTTTAGCTTTACATCTTATTTTACTTGAATATTTTTATTTTAACCTTTGGTCAAAGATCCGGTTTGGTTTTTATGATCACACTGCCCGAAACGCCGGTTGGTGTGTGACGCCCCCAAAATCAGACTGTGTACAGTAATCATACACGCAAGGTACACGATCGAGATCAGGGACTCACGGTAAGATATCACAACACAACTCAACAAATAAAAATAATACAAGTTGTTTAATACAAGCCAGGTGCCACGAGGGCTCGAATACATCAGCTCGAGAGAACAAAGTTAGCGGAAGCAAAAGTATCTGAGTACAGACACAAGGATACAAGGTTGCCTTAAGAAGGCTAGCACAAATCAACACTCGATCGAAAAGGCAAGGCCTCCTGCCTGGGAACCTCCAAACTACTCCTGGTCAAAGGGGAACTCGACGTCGTAGAAGGCATCGGGTATCTTCACGTTGCGGTGGTCGACATCGGGCATCTCCTTCTCCTGGACTCCAAGGCTCCAACGTCGACTACAGCGGCCGATCAGGCAAAACATAAAGGGGGAAATAAAGAAAAGGTGAGTATCTAGCATACCCGCGAGTCTTACGTCCGCTACTAAGCATTATGCATTTGTATCAATGGAAAGGGGAGGCTGTATATAGTGGACTTCAAGGTAGAAATCAGAATAAGGGTAAGAAGCTAGGAATATCGAAGACTAGCATCTTCTGACGTGTCTTGCAGCATGAGAAGAGAAACAACCAACAGTTTATATAAAGCAATAAAGTAACAATGAAGCAGAAGTTACTGCAACATTGAATAATAAAAATTGTAATGATTAATAATAATAATGCCTCCGAGTTCCCCTCCTCAACTTCCCTGCGAGGAAGAAAACTCGGAAACATACAGTTTAATAGTAGTAGTTTGTAGTGATAAGATCCAGCTTCAGCATAAAGCGTCCCGTTACCGTGGACACGGCTATTCGAATAGATTAAACTCCCTGCAGGGGTGCACTACTGTTCAGCTTGCACGCTCGGATCTCTAGGGTGGCGTTAACCTTGTTAGGGAACGCCCCACCGAGGCTATCCGACACATCGCAGTTCATCCTAGGCTCAGCAGAGAGGCCATCCGCCGGACTATATCCTATGCGCCAAGGGGTCTAGGGCCCTCACCCTTGCACGCTCCTGCACGGTGCGTGGCTGGCCGGTGAAGCAAAAGCAAATCCAAATACACGCCGCTCGAGCGAAGAAGACACAACTTCCCGGCGCAGGCCGCGGTACTGCTGACGTCTGAAGAGCTTTCGAACAAACTACGACGCAGGGGAGCCCATAACTCCTTATCCCACGTGAAGGTAGTGCATACAGGCCTTTACGGCCTCTCAAGTCATCCGCCGAACCATTTAGCATTTTAATTAACCTGCGTGACAACCGTTATCGTTGCCTCGACTTAACCGACCCGCGGTCAACGACAGCAGTCAGGACCACCAGTACATCGGTGCCTGCCCTGTCGTCCCACCAAGTCACTGCGGTTACCAACAAGGTGAACCGTCTCCTTACCTTGTCTCGCGTGTGCTCTTGGTAGAGCTCGACTTTTCGTAGTTTGGTAACTCTCGCGAGATAAGAGCAGGGTCCAAGCACGCCAGTAACGTCGGTCGTACCCTCCCTGTCGCTCCCGACAATATACCGCTCGCGGGCATCGTTGGGTCGCCCGACTCTTACCTTTAAGGACACCAGTTTGGTTCGAGTGCCTACCATTAAGTGAAACCAGGAGGTATCACCCTCGATGGCACACTTAAAAGAGGTTTGACAGAGACATCAGCGGAATGAACTAAAGAGGTAAACCTCGTATCATCCCGGTGATGCTACACTACTGAGCCGACGAGAGTGAAATACGAGTTCGTCCACTCGTAAGTCAAACTCGAAGCGACTTGGCAGAGTCTCGCCGTTGTAGGTTCCCTAGGGCTTCTGCATTGATCCGTACCTGTTGCAGTTGTATATATATCGTATCCGCGTTCACTGCCCTGAGTGATCACGACCCGCTATCTAATCCTAGTTGACTAACAATGCGCATGGTTCACTGCTGAATAATGCATAATTATAATAGGCAACATAGGATAAAGGAGGTACATCAAGGGGCGACAAAAACATGCTATGCAATTGAATAGGATTGTAATCGTAGCAGCAGCAGTAACAATGCCTAGTGCAAGAAAGTACGGAAAAGGTAGGCGATATCTGGGGAAGAGAAAGGCTTTGCTTGCTTGGAAGCTCGCGGGAGGGGTACGGTTGTCGACGACGTAGTCGATCATAGGGGCATCGGCAGCAGTCGTCGGAACTACCGGACAATAAGAGAGGGGGAAGAAACAATAAATACACAAAAATAATAGCGATACAAATACAAGACATGGAAAACGCAAAGCTAGCGGTGTTCTAACGCAGTACAATGTATAATGCTCGGAGCAGGAATTCGTTCAGGGATGAAATACCGGCTCCGGGTGATTATCGACAGACGGACCGGAGGGCTAAGGGGTCATGCCAGAGGTGTCGTGGACATCTGAAAAACGTGTGGATGGTGTAACCGTGGTAGTTGAAACATTCCGAACAACTTTCGTGTTCCGAATAAATTCATCCGGATACTTTGACAGTACAGGACAAATCATCGGGCAGACGGTCCGGAGGGGGACGGTTCGATGTTCGGTATGCTAGAGGGGGGTGGTTGGTATACGGATAGCATATCCGTATTCTTTATATTTTTCTGATCAACTTTGATGTATAAAATATTTTCATCGGAGTTACGGTTTAAAAGATATTGATTTATATAATTTTATTCATTTTATAGCATTTTCTGAATTTGTTTTAATAATAAAACCAACATTATCCAGAGCAAGGATGTTTGAACATGTCAACTGATAGGTGGGACCCTACTGTCATTGACTGTAGCTAAATAAATTATTTATGTATTTAAATAGTAGAGGGGACCCACATGTCATAGGCTATTTATTTAGCAGATTTATTTAATCTAAATTCTAATTAGTGGTAGAGGACCTATTTGCAAATTCCAGAAACTTAGGAAGTTATCTGCGAACTCAAATCATTTTATTTGCACATATGGCATCAGGCTTAACTCTACTAGCTCATCATAGATTTTTGCATATTTGCCATTTTTCTACGAATTAATCGTTGAATCATTTGAAATTGGTCCAATGGAACAAAGTGAAGCTTGCTAAGTGTACTAACTACGCATATTATTTTTATTCACTTTAGACTTTGTTTGGCTATTTATTTGTTGCTGTACAAAGTGGCACAATCAATAGCAGCAGCAAAACTTCAGTAAAGCAATGCCAACAGAACAACATCAGCCGCAGCCGCAGCTATATTCAGCGGAGCAGCGGATACAACAACAATGACAAGAAGCAGCTCCAGGTGCAATTAGTACGCTGGCCGGCTACCCGTTGATTAGCTATGTATACGACAGATATTGCTAATCGACCGAAACATACTTAACTAGCTTTGTGTATGCAGGATTGTTGCCAATCGATGGAAGCAAATGGACATAGCTTTCTACAGCCGGCAACCTGCGGAGCTTGTGTCACGAGGAGTGCATCCTGGAGAACAAAACATACAGGTTGCTGCCCGGTGCGGCCACGGCGCGTATGCACGGGAGCAGGGAACTCCGGCGACCACGACTAGGAGCAGCCACGGGCAGCAACAGTATGCATGGAGCTCACACCACGGCCATGGACGAGGCTAGTGGCAGGCGGGGGTGCAACCATGGTTACCAGGGCGCACGCGGGACGGCCAAGGGAGCGCACTAGGCGCAGCCATGCGCGTGACAGAGCGCGGACAGTGCGTGCTACGGCAACGGCGTACGACGGCGGCCGTGCACGGCACGGCGCTCCGGCGAGTAAACGAGACCGGGAGAGAGGGGAACGGGCGTGGCGGCTCACAGGGGTTGCGAAGAAGCACTCGCGGAGGCCCGTGGCGGTCTGCAGCGGTGGCAATGTCCGGCGAGGTGTGTACGACCGCGGTTGAGGAGCGGGTCCGATTCGTAGCCGTGTGGACATCCCGGCCTCGATCCAGCGCACGGGGAGGCGTAGCAGTCCACGGCGCGCCTAGCGGACAACCTGGCGCAGCAAGGGAAGGCCAGTGGCCATGGGGGCGATGGTGATGCGGCCATGGTGGCCATGCTGCCGACCGGGAACGAGAGAGAGAGTGTGGAGTGCACAGGGGGAGATATTTTTCCTCCGTCCACGGGGGCACGGAGACGGCCATATCCCCCCCAGATCTTCTGTAGAGGCACGGGCACGAGCTGGTTCGGCTGCGACCGTGGACGCGTTGGGTGCTCCATGGGTGTCCGGTCGGTTCCTGTAGCGCTAGGAAGAAGAACACAGGGGAGGGGGAGGGTTTGGGCCCGGGTGGGCTTCGGTTGCCCTAGGCGAGGAATAGCTTATTTGAAATTTTCTTTTTTTATGTTATTCATTTGCATACAATTTTATTTTATTTTAGCTAGCTGTTGATTTTTGTAACAATTGAAACTGGTTCAAATATTAGTGTTACATGATATTACAGAGCCACAAAAAGTTTGGTGGCATAACAAAATCATTTGGGTTTTTGTTTTATTTAAAAAGGATTAAAAGTGGCTGCTTTAGGCACTGTTTGTTTTGCTGGCAATATTTAAACAATGTAATAAAATGCCATTGCTATTTTATTGTGACCTACTGACTTTTAGACATTTAATAAAAGTGGTTGCAATATTTTTGGATTAAGTTTTATTTCCACTTGTATCTAGAATTTTTATTTGGCTGGAATTTGAATGAGCCATGATCAAGGGTGATCATTATTAGCATAATCATGATTACTTGGCATTAGATAAGGTGATCACGGTTGACTGACACCGGGGGTGTTACATGGTGGCATTGATGTTTGTAATGGGAATCGAGGAGTCTTTCCATAAATGCTATCTACCATGGGTAGTTATCCTGTATTATTTATGGTATTAATGGATCCTCCTCATGAATCTACTATAAATATCCTTGGATAGTTTTGATCTTTGAAGCGCATCCATCTTCTTCTTCCTCTTCCTCTTTTCCCCATGGCACCTAAGCTAGAAGCCTCTTCTCCTTTAGCATCCAACGAGCCCGATCCCCGTGCAAGTACTCGAGGTCCCGGCCGTGGTCGTGGTCGTGGTAGAGGTAGAGGTAGAGGAAGAAGTACTCGTGCTGCCTCTCCTTCCAAATCTCCCCCTTCTTCTCCTGAGAGGAGTGAGTTCTTGGTTCATATTCGGACGATTCAACGCTGGATCAAAGTTCCTGAGTCTTTACTCAACTTGTGATTGAATCAACGCCTTCGGGTCTTTGGCTCCGATCTGATGGATGTCCTCATGGGCCTGTCTGGGTGACGGTTAGATTTTCTAGCCATAGCACCATGTTTTTTGAGAAGGGTTGGATAACTTTTCTTCGATCTAGGAATATCTCAAGAGGAGACACCATTGTCTTCAGATTTGATGGTGAAGACACCTTGTGGGCTAGGTTCTTTGACTCGGATGGATACCGAGCCTGCTGTTGTGTGTAGAGCTCCAGCGATGAAGAACTCCTTAGTGAAGAAGAAGCTTCAACGGAGGATGAAGCCGACTCTGAAGAAGATGTCTAAAGCTATGGATTTTTCTTCTTAGTATTATTTTGCCGACTTTGGCTTTTGCTTGTAAGGTTGCCTCCTTTGATGTAAGACCCAGTTGGTTTGATGAATGAAAATTATGAACTTTCATTGAGTCCATGAGTCCATGAGTCAGTTTTATTCCTGACTTTGAATATTTTTCTGAATGTAAAGAGCCGATTATTTATGATAGTGTATGTATCTGTAGCCCCCTGAGTCGATCCAGAATAGTTGCGTATTGGTGATCGACTCATAGGATAGATCGACTTGTAGCCCCCCATGAGATGGTGTGGTCACGTTTGCGTGCCGTACCAGGTCATCAAAGAAGAATTTTTGCTTTGTGAAACTTGCTTCGAAGTAATGTAGCCACCAAGTGTCGGGTTGTCTTTCTTGGAGCTCTCCTCTCCTCCCTCCTTCCTCTTCTTCCCCTGCCCTCCTCTCTCACCCGCGCCTCCCCATCTCTCTGCTGCAGTCGCCATGTCCATGGAGGCCACCGGAGCTCCAAGCCGCCCCGCCTTGGACGACCAGCAGCCGGACCTCGGCCACCACACCGCCCTCCAGCGCCGTCCCGCCTGCCGATCACGCCCACTCGCCGGAGCGCGGCGCCGCCGCCCCTCGCCGGCATGGTCGCCGCCGTCCCTGCTGTGCTCGCCCTCCGATCCCGATCGGATCGAGAGCACGAGCAGCCGGCTCCAGCCGACGCCCCCACGGGCCACAACCGCCATGTGGGCCTCCTCCAGGCCCAGCGCGCATCAAGCCCAGCCGCCAGGCCTCCCAGGCCGCCAGTTGGGCCAGCCCATGGGTGAGGCCCCTTTAGCCTTTTTTTTTCTGAGAACCACCTGTAATTTTTGCTAAGTATGTGATAATTTTAGCTGCTGATCCCGTTTTGCGCTGTGATTTCCCGTTAATCCGTAGCTCCGATGAACGTGCCCCAAAAATGAAAGTTGCTCAGTTTTGCGTGCTCTAGCTTTCGTATGTAGAAAGTTTTTCCGTTTGAGGTCGTCTTGATTGTGTAATTGTGTGCTGAACAGGGCATCAGGCCGTTAAACTGCTAATTTTCCTGTTATGTGCTGCTGTTATTATTTTGTTGCAACTTTGCATGATGATTGTAACAAATCCATGAGGCCTATTGCATTGATTATTTTTCCATTGTGTTAAGCATCATGTGTACTCCAATTCCATGCTTTAACTTCTCATGTTTGGGTGCTCTAGCTGTATTAAATCTTGCTCCAAAGTGGTGATCCTGGTGTTACTGTGCTGCTGTTGCTGAAACTGTTATTTTGTTGCAACTTCGGTCGACGAGTGTGTCGCGACTGTTTATCGGAATTGAGTGATTCCAATTGCATATTGTTAAGAATCATGTCTACTTTCATTACATGTATTGCATCTTCGTGTTAGCATTACTGGTCACATAGATATTGAGCTCCAAAGTTGCTATGCTGCTGTTTTTGACAGCCACCTCTGTTTTTCACTAAGTCTGTTACTTTGCAATGCCATGTTGTTTGCTTAATATCTTTTGATCTATGATGCCTTTTTGCATGATTCTTTTTGCCATGCCTTCTCTGCCATGTCTAGTTTAATTTCATATCATTTGTGAGCATGTTTGCATTCATTAGCATGTTTATGCATAGCTCTAAAGTGTGCTTCGTGATGTTGGCAGATTATGCCCGTAACTTGTTTTGCTTGTATCTTTTTTAACCGTAACTCCGTTTGGAGTGTTCTTTATATGCAACTTGATTAGTTTTTCGTGTACTTTGTGTTTATGCTATTGTTTGATGTTGTAAAACAACCTAAAATATGGTTTAGTACAGAACAGTACCAAATGTTTTAATCATCGTGCGGCACTTAGTGTTATGCCATGTTTAGGTTGTGCCTCACTTAAATTGACTAGGATAAATAGTTTACTTTGTGCTTCACCTCTTTCCATGTTTGTGTGCTATGCCATGCTTGCTTGAGTTGCCATGTTAATAACCGTTGGTTGATCACCTATAGCTAAGCAACTTGAACCACCGTAAACGTGCGGTATTCGTCGTGTGTGACCGATACCCCACTTAAACCGTTAGTAACCGTTCTCGACGATGGATCCGTATCGTGTTGCCGTGTCGTGTGACGTCTTCTTGATCTTGTGTTGCTCCATAGTAATAGTGGTGCACCGTTGATTGCTTTCCAGTGTTTCGTCTTGTGTGCTTCCGCGGGTATCTCTCGGAGACGATGCAAGCTTGCGATCAACTACACCTTCGGAACCCGACTTATCAACAGGCAAGGACTATACATTACTTATGATCCATTCTATTTCAACCAGCGGTTTGCATGCTAGTCTAGGTTAAGTTTGATGTTTGATCCTACCACATGTTTACAGCCTCTTTCAAACCGATACAGCCATGTCCCTTCCCAGCAAACCTTGTACTGCTATGTTACTATTGCTCGTTGCTCAGCCCCTGCTTAGTATGCATGCTTAGGATGCTATGATGTTACCCTGTTACTCCTTGGTTTGGGATATCACATTATTATATTGTTGTTGATGATATGATTATTATAATGTTGACTATATTAGACGAAGGATGGAAGGTCTAGGCTATCCCGCCCCGACACTTTGTTCCATTCGAGTCACCTAGGACCCGAGTTCCGGGTATTGGTTTTAAGACTGAGCGTGCCTAACCGCGTGTGGGATTTTATGGGGTCCCCTTTTCTTACCTACCTAGCTTCAAACATTTCTAGTGGTGGCCCAAGCTGATTTACCATTTGAAACCGTGTGTGTGCTGGTCAGCTGCCAGTAGTTTTCAAACCAACCTGGACCAGTGAGGACATAGTTCCCTTGCTGGCCCACCTTGTTCGGCTGAGGACCCGGTTTCCCATGTGTGATTAACCGGCTATCCAAACCCGAGACAGACGGTAGAGACCAGATCGAGAGAGCGACCGGCTCCTGAGATGGATGTCGACTCACCGGGGGCCACCCAGATTTGTTCGTTGTTAGTTAGAGGGACCTGTCGTTTCGGATCTCTCGGAACTATATCATAAAATGGTTTCCTATAATGGGTAGCAACTGAGAGTGATGGGCGTGCGTACGGAGCCTTGTAATGGGCAGTTGGTACACCCCTGCAGGGTTAAATCTTTTCGAGAAGCCGTGTCCACGGTTATGGACGACTTGAGACCTACTCCTTGTTCATAGACAAGAACAACTGATATAATCTTAACATAACTTGATTAATGTGTGTGTGTGCCTTGACTACTTCTTCTTCGTCGGGATGCAAAGAGGAGGACAAGGATAGGATAGGTGTTATGTTTGCGTAGTAGTTGATAGCAAGACTTGTCGGAGGCGATTCCTCATCGAATGCTTGGCTTCTTATCTTACTCTCTAGATCGTCAGCCACTTCATAAATGCTAGTGCGGCAGCAACCTCACCACTTACCCCTTCCATACCGTAAACTACTAGTTGTCCTAGAATGAGGAGTGATGAATTCCTTGCTGGGTCAGATGACCACTACAGTTGGATGCTGAGTACCTTTGTACTCATGATACTACCCCCAAACTATTTTCAGGGTTCTGATCGACAACAGGTATGGTGATTGACGTTTCACGTGGAGACTCGACGACGACTAGTTAGGCGGATCCCGGCTGAGGGCCTGGACCCGTGTGGTTATGGGATCGATGTTTTTCTCTTTTCAAGTAGGCATTTGATTGTAGTCTGTACCCAGACATGTATCTTCCGCTGTTGTATTATATTTGAGGCAGTTGTATGCCGATTGTATGAGATGTTGTATCCTTGTATCTATAATGTTGTGATATCATGTTGGAAATCCGGGGCATATGGCTTTGTCATATGTCGCGGATGGACCGATATGTGCTTCGTCCCCGGATCTGGGTGGAAACACCTAGATCTGGAACAGTACCGCATATCGGGCCTTACAGCTGTGTTCCCAGCTTCCAAATAAGTCGGCGTGGGCCGGTTCGACGAATGTCGATAAATATATATATATATATATATATATATATATATATATAGTAAAGCTATTCATCATCCAGGGTATAGAATAAGTTATTCTTCACCCGAGGTAATTTTACAAATCTTTCATAATTTTTTTACATTTGTAATACAAATAGTTACATTAATATGGATTACTTCATAAATTTTAATATAAAAAATATTGATTATAAGATTAAAAAAATTACATTTTATGTATATTTTACACCATCATTTTTACCTTTGTAATTTTATGTTATATAAAATATATTTTACGGTGATTATATTTTTTTACGTTCTCTTTTTACGTATGAAATAAGACAAAATTTATGAAATTTAAAATTATGGTGCATTGATGTCAAAACAGAGGGGGGGTGAGGAATAACTATTCCTCACCAAGGGTGACGAATAGTCTCAGCCGGTCTATTCTGACATCAATGTTAGAATAACTATTCTGACAACATTCCGAACTACAGTATTTTCACAAAGAGAACCGCACTGCTGAATTCGGAGCACTGCAGCTCAGGTAAAAACGAACCGCATGCACAATTTTCACGATAACAGCGTATGATACACCGTTGGATTTGTATGGAAAAGGAGCATCTTCTATATGTTGAAAACTTCCCCCGATTCTTCACGGATTAAGAGTAGTTTCGAAAATGGTGCGGAGACCCACTTTCACATCTGCAGTTTTTTCGCGATTTATCATAAACCGTTCATCGGAATGATGCAAATGATATACCATTGGAAATATATCGATCATGCGCTCCATCCATATGTAGAAAACTTTGTCTAATTCGCTACGGATTGGGAGAAATCTAGTAGCAATAAAACGCAACAACTCTGTTTTTCGTTTTCGGATCTTGTAGAGAGTAGAACTTTTTAACCGCTTGTCCGATCGATGCGTATGATACACCGTTGGATTCGCCTGGAGTAGTATATTAATCCATATGTTTAACACTTTTCCATATTCCACACGGTTTTGAAGTAATTTGAAAAACGGTGTTGCTGCCCTCTTTTGGACAGCGGGAGATTTTGCCTAAATTCGTTTGATTCGTTCGTCTGATTGATTCAATTGATACACCATTGGATTGCTATCGTCGAGGCGCTCCATTTGTATGTAAAATGCATCCTCTAATTCCTTACGGTTTAAAAGTTGTGTCGATTTTAGTAAATCGCGGAACTCCGTTCTTCGCGGACCCGGAATCGACGACGTGAACTGCATTCACCGGGAAACCGCACCGCATCCGACGGGCAGGCGCACTGCATCATCGACAATTAGAAATGCACGTGTTTTTTCATTGATCCAAAACCACAGAGATGAACTTCATGCAATGGACACCGGCTGCATTCATCGATGGAGAGAACTGCATATGTTTTTTTATTTTTTATGAGAACTTCAAAGTTCGCTTCGGGGGGGAGTAAACTGCAAGCACAAACGAAGTGAGCTGCACAATTTTTTTATTTTTACAACATTTTTACACAAATGGACTATAAGTGAACCGCATCCTGTAAACATCATTAGACAGAACGACTGCACTGCTTTAGATAAAAAGCCCCATTACATCAAACGGATAAGCGAACTGCAATATTTCTTTTACTATACAAAATCCAGTAAAATTTCACACTTTTTGCAGTTCCATTTGAACTAAACTGTATCCCACTGACAATTTAGTTGCAGCACAACGCACTGCAAAATTATAAAAAATAACACATACAAAAAATGTGAACTACAATAGTGTAGCATCAAATCCATATCGTGTCACTGAAACCAAAAACACATTGGACCATGCCAATTCTGCACTGGAATGGAGATGCAAGTCGCACTGCAATAAGAATCGCACGAGCAAAAATATTTGTAGAACTCGTCACTGCCATCCCATCAGGCGTCAACTTCACCTCACCGCGTGTCGGTGCACTGCAAGTCCGGGATGCCTGGGCAGCAATGGGAGGAGGGCAGTTTGTCGGAGTCAAGGGCGCCTCACCGTAGCTTCTCCTCCTCACGGCGCGTGGTTGAGGAGAATCCAGCCGAAACCCTAGCTTATTGGCGCCAGGCTGGGGACGCCCTCGGTTCTCGCCGCATCTCGGCGCCCGCAACTTGATTAGCGGCGCGGCGGCCCACAGGAGGTCGTGGTAGCGCGGCAGCCACGGGAGGACGTAGTGACCTCGTCCTTGGCGGCGGCCACGGGAGGGACGCTTTCGCGCCGAGGGAATGGGAGGGCGCGGAGGCGGGGCACGTCGGCCGCTGGTGGTATGCGGAGGCGCGACACGTCGGCCGCTGGTGGGACACAATGGTGCGCCGGGAACGGGAGGGTACGGTGGCTCGGCGGCCACGGGAAGGCGCGATGGCGCACTGGGAGAGAGGAGGTTGGGCGCTGCCGAGTCGGAGAGAGGAAGTTTGGATGCCGCTGGGGGAGAGGGAGGCTGGGCGCGCCGAGGGGAGGGAAGGACGCGGAGCATCTAGGCGGCGGCGCTGAGAAGATGTGCGCGGGGGGAGGGGGAGATGGCCGACGTGGGTGGCGGTAGGTGGAGGTTAGGGTGCTTTTTTTTGAAACCTGGGTGGGTGGGTTGCGTGGGGGTGGGGAGCCCGTGATTTTCTCCGCGCGTGTGGTTTGGTTCGAGGTGTTTTTTGACACAAGGTGTTGTCAAAATAAGTTGTTAGAATAAGGTCTATTCTAACAACTAATCCTTATTCTAACAACACCCATCCCACCCCTCCCAGCCTCCTGGCGCGGCAGCGCCCGATCCGGCGGCGACCCCCGACCCCTCCCAGCTTCCTGGCGCGGCAGCGACCCCCACCCCTCCCTGCTTCCTGGCGCGGCAGCGCCCCGATCCGGCGGCGACCCCCGACCCCTCCCATCTTCTTGGCGCGGCAGCGCCCCCGATCCGGCGGCGACCCCGACCCCTCCCAGCTTCCTGGCGCGGAAGCGCCCGCGGCCGGCGGCGACCCCTACCGAGCAGCGCACCCCCACTGGCGGCGGCGTGGAACGACGCAGAGAGCCACTATGCGGCGCGGATTCGGAGGATCCTTCCACAATTCAGCGCCGCCACCGCCTGCAGCTCCACCACTGCCTCAGTTCCGATTTCCTAGCCTGCAAGATCCGCCACCGTTCAGCAAATCGAGGCATCCAGCCGCGGTGATGCATGGTCGAGGGAAGCGAACTGCAAGGAGGCCTTGTCTGGAAACACTCAGTCATCGTGGGAGCGAACTTCAATGGTCATATCGCCCATACAGCCTTCTCCAGCGACGATGGCGTAGGTTGAGAAGGTCCATGTGTTTCTGCAACACAGCTGGGTTGCACGTCGACAACAAGCCGAACTGCAATGACAGAACAACAGAGCTGCTTTCAAGAGGAAGGTCACGCCACCAACTAATGTAAGCAGTCCTACTACGTGATTTCATAATGCAGTGCTCTGTTTGTTTGCAATGCAGTACGCTCTTGCGTCAAAAATTCGTTCGTGTCTCTCCCCATGGCTTAAAATATGTAGTAGATTGTGAAAAATAATGCAGTGCACATTGTTATATGTTGTTGAGCACTTTGTCTTTCGACTGAACTGCATGGGAGTACATTGCATCCAAAAAAATATAGTTTCACACTAACTGAACTGCAAAAGTAACATTGCAGTTCAGTGCAGTTTTTGCTTCTTGCGTACAGAACTGACATATAGTATCTAAAAAAACAGTGCAGTTCACTATTAGACAAATAAAAAAAGTACCACTGGGGATTAGATACTAAAGTGCAGTTCGCTGCCTATTCTCCTATGCAGGATAAAGCTATGCAGAGAAGCCAGAAGATGCAGCGAGTGATTCACGACAATCAGCCCCTGAACTGCGTTGAGAGAGAAGAGTGGGAGATGGCCGCAAAGATAACACCAGAGATACCTAGAAGTTTTTTCAACACGACAAACAGAACTGCATACTCAGCGGAGGAAGATGTAGAGGACGGATATGAAGACGGAATAGAACATAGCGGCCAAGATGAGGAGGACGATGAACTGATATACATGGGGCAGGAAGCGCAGCGAGACGACGATGATGAAGACGATGAAGAGCAACTCATAACAGTTATGCAGCCAAGGTACATGGACATTATTGTAACATTTGGTCAGCAGATATTAGTGGATGATATTGAGCCTCCACAAAACAATGTTGCGCCTCTGGAAACCAATGTTGAACACGAGCCGGTTCGGGAGCAACCGGTTCGTCGACACAGAAACAGTGGGATTCCGCCGAGGCCGCCTGCCACACATCAAATGGATTAGCGCCCGGATCAGAAAAAGACAGAGGCAACAAAGAGAGTACAGTTCTCATCACTTCTGCCTCCCCGAGATCCTCGATTACACAGGTCTGTTGTAACTCCTCCATGCCCAATAAACATTGCTGAGATGCAAACACCAATGGAGAATAAGCAGTACACACATGTAAGCTTCCTTGATTTACTGCTGCATTTCACTTATGAAAACTTTTTCAGCCTGCGCGTTCTTTCGTTAACAAAAAGAAAATCATTTTCATGTTGCGGTGCACAACACGAGCTTGCTGCAAGAACTTGTGCCTGCGAAAGGTATGCAGTTCACCTCTTTCGCGGTAGCACATGAGTTCTACAACACATATGCGAGGCATGAAGGATTCGGCACACAAAAAAGGGGGACACACATGACGAACAACTACATAGTTTTCTCAAGAGAGGGCAACCACCAAGAGACTGTGTCAGATTATGACAGGAAACGAGATAAAAAAAACAAAAAGAACTGGCTGCAAGGCGAAAATAAGAGTGAAAAAGATCAAGGATGTGTTTGTGATAGCACATGTTGAGCTCAATCACAACCACAAGATGATTGAAAGCCCAGCTATGCTTTAGCACTTGCACTCGCATAAGAGGGATGATCCATTGCTTGATAAACTGGTAAAGGACATGTAGATCGACAACCTGACGCACATGCAAATGATGTCAACCCTGTTGAGAATGTCAGGAGTGCTACAATATATGGGGCGCACTAGCCGTGACTGGGTGAACAAGTACATACATTAAACTAGCTGATATCTTCTCTGCTTGATGCAGTTCGCTTGTGCATTTCTGTCTGTTGTTTAATGCTGAGGTATGTTCTGCTTTCAAACTGCAAGAAGTACCAGTTCGCAAAGGAGGAAACTGAGGACGATGTGAAGAAACTGCTAGATTTCTTTGAGAAGATGCAGGAAATAAATCCAGAGTTCTTCTATGATTACAACAAAGATGCCGATAACCGTGTGCAAAACATCTTCTGGGCGAACGTAAGCTGCCGAGGTTCCTATGAAGATTTTGGAGATTGTGTCACATTCGACACGAAATACAAGACCAAAAGTTTCACATGCCTCTGGGCGTGTTCGTTGGAGTAAACCACCACCTACAAAGTACAATATTTGCGGTGGATCTCGTCAGAGACGAAACAATACCATCTTTCGAGTGGGTGTTCCGGATGTTCTTGCGTTGCATGAACAACAAGCGGCCAATCTGCATACTAACAGGTAAACTAAAAAATGCAGTTCAATGCTAGATTTTTTGTAGTCCATTTCTTACATCCAAAAAACAAAAAAGAAAACGGAGAAAAAGCAAAAAAAGAAAAGAAATGCAGTTCTCTCAAACTAACTGACTCCTTGTTTTCAAAAAAACATGCAGATCAATGCCCCTCAATGGATGCAGCGATAAAGAGTACGCTAATAGTCACGCTGCACAAGTTGTGCCGTTGGCATATACTGAAGAAATACAAGGATCATTTGTCCTTGCGGTACATAGCATACGAGACATTCAAAGATGAGTTGACATCAGTTCTCAACCATCCATTGATGCCATCGGAGTTTGAACGCGCTTGGCATGACCTCATAGAGAAGTATAACCTGCAGAATGATGAAATTATGAATGCGCTCTGGACAGACCGAGAAGAATGGATATCAGCTTACTACAAGGAGGTGTTCTGTGCACGGATGACATCAACACAGAGAAGTGAAAGCATGAACCAGATCTGGAAGAGAAACTTTGTCAAGGAAAGACACGACCTACACATATTTGCGTCGCAGGTGGACATATGCATCCAGACGAGGAAGGGCAACGAGCATGCAGAGACCATGGCTAACGAGGTATGGTACAAAAAAAATCTTATTAAGCACATATACGCAGTTCAGACTCGCTACTGATTTTCCTTTGAACTTAAAGAATGCAGTTCTCTTTCCGTATGAACAAAAATGAGATGAAAAGTGTGATGTTAAATGCAGTTCTCTTCTGTATATAAAAATGCAGGCGGAAATTAAAACTACTACTCAGTTTGGTTTCGAGGTTCAACTCTCCAGGATTTACACAAGGGCGGTCTTTGCTGACTTCAAGCAAACGCACTACCGGAGCACTGCATTCAGATCGGAGAAGTCCCATGACAACCCAACAAAGTATTTGGTGCGCCACTACAACCAGTCCGATGATTTTGACTGGGCAAGACATGAGTTCCAGGTTGTCGCTGACGTGACGAACGATATCTACGAATGCGAATGCAAACTGTGGACACACACAGATCAGTGAGACGAGAAAATAAGGCAAGAAAAAATCATAATGAAGTTCACTAGAATAAAAAAATAAAAAAGTACATATTTTTTATGCAGTTCACAAACCCTAAATTATCTGTTATATATTTAATTGAAGTTTGCTCGCACTGACAACCAAAAAAAATAAATGAATATTTGCTGAGGGCTGTTCTGCGTACACATCGTTTGCATGTTGGATCAGCTGCGGGTGGACAAGATACCTGAGGAGTACATATTAAAGAGGTACAAGCGGAACGCACGGCAAAATGCAACTTTTGACCGTAGAGACTACAAACAAACTGCTCCAGATGGAAGTTCAATGTTCTGCCGTAGGAGGCTACTTGTAGAAACAGCCATGGACCTGTCAAACAGGGGTGTGAACTCGGATAGCGGGTTCAATAGAGCGTTATATGGGATGAGAGCACTCATAGAAGAAGTTGACGTGCTGAACGAAGAAGAGGCGGAGAACAACAAGAATGAACGGAGTGAGCAAAAGGAAGATGAGCACAAAAATGATGCCGATGGTGTAGCTCCTACTATGGAAGAAACAATTCTTCCCCCACCTGTATCAAACACAAAAGTGAGAAAGAAGGAGAGCAAGTGAGCAAATAAAAAAGCTGCAGCAAAGGATGTAAGTTCTGAAAAGAAGAACAAGCCTGAGCCAGAGCTGGACAGCGAAGGGAGGCCACTGGGAGTGAGGATGTGCAAATCATGCGAAAAGATTGCGGGGCACAACTCGAGGACATGCAAGAAGAGGCTAGAAAACATCAAGGCCAAAAATGCCACCGCATATGACCAAGCTGACCAACAAGAAGATTTGACAAAGAGAAGGCTGTGCAACATCTGCCAAAAGAGAGAGAAGCATAATGCAAGAACTTGCCCACAGAGAGAAGAAGCAAAAGATGAAGAAGATGAGGAAGAAGATGATGATGAGGAAGAAGATGATGAAGAAGATGAGGAAGAAGATGATGATGAGGAAGAGGGAAAGGACGAAGAAGAAGATGAAGATGAAGACAGCGAAGGACCAGCTTCAACATCGAAGGGAAAGGGCATTAAGAAAACAGAGCATAGGCAAGCGTCCCAGCCGCATGGGCGCGTTACAAGGAATAACACGTTCAACAAGAAGAAAACAAATGGAGCAACAAACAATGAAGCAATTGCAGTGCACGCTTTGAGAAGAAGCAGCAGGAACAGGACATAGCTCAGCACACATACATTGTAGCCTTTTTACATACATCAACTTCATCCATTTATGTAGCATATAATAGAGATAACTTGAATTTAGTGGACAGCAGAAAAATAGAATTCGAGATATAATGTTGAAGTCCAATTTAATATATATAGCACAAAAAACAGGTATACTTTGTATTCAATGCTCTGCTGGTGCGATTGAGGAAAATGAAGTTCTCTTTAGAAAATGAAATGCAGATGAGATAGGAGTGTCATTTTAATCATGCAGTGCTATTCTGTTTTCAGAACAATAATAGATGATATAAAAAATGCAGTTCTCTTATGTGTGCAGAAGCTGGGATGGCAGTGTAATGTTAAAAAAATGCAGTTCTCTACTGTTTGAAGAAGCTCATATGGAGAAAAAAAATTAAATAATGTGGTTATGAAAATAAACAATACTCTACATGTAGTAGAGACTCGGATTCTTCATGTGTACATTGCAGTGCGCTTACCCCGAACAATGCAGTGAGCCAGCATGTAACCATTGCAGTTCGCTTAATATATTTTTTTTCAAAAATGGAGCTCTTGATTAGCAGACACATGCAGTTCTGTGTTCCAAAGAAAAAACTATTTTCCAAAACTTTTTGATTATCAACACTGTAAAGCGTTGAAGGCCCTCTTTTGCGCAATGCAGTGCACTTTGCAAAAAATGTTATATATTATATAGATATTCTGTTAACCAAGTGTGGGGGGATCCCCCCCAACCCACCAGCAAAACACATCCTCCAATAAAAATATGTAAGGATAGTTTCCACTGACAAAGATAAAAATTAGATGAAACTCCATTATATACTTAGTCAAGCAGAGTTGCTTTCTCCGTTATATTACATAGATGTACAGAAAAAGGAGAACATCCTAGTGAATATGTTTAACAGATCCCATACATAAAAAAGGAGCAACAAAACTATTTACAATGAAGTTTCTAAAACACATCAAACAGGTATGTTGTTGTTCTATGCCGCATCCTACTCCTGCGAGTCAGGTTTGGCAGTGAGCCCAAGAGACTTGCACATATTTTTTAGCTCCTCAGGAAACTCGCTCGGTAGGACCATGTTGTCAGGGTGGAACAGAATCTGTAACAGGAACTCCTCCTTCCAATCCATGATATCAGCTTCCTGCGATAAAAAAACAGCAACAAGATAAAACAAAACATCAACTGACAAAAAATGTGATACTGCTGCAGACAGGAAGAGGAAATATATGAAGGATTACATTGCGCTTTTCAAACTTCACAACAAAGCTTCTGCCGTCATAAAACTGAGCCATCTTCAGAACAAAAAAGCCGCACTCATTGGGGTCCTGTGCAGGGGTGCCCAAAAATCTAGCTTTCTTTGAAACATCGACCCAGTCTACCGACTCCTTCTTATTGTATTATTTTTCTCCGTAAACCTTCTTCATCAAAGCAGTCATCCTGATCATCTGTTGAAATACGACATAGACAAATGCACGCAACAAGTACACGCCACGAAATCTGTGGTTCAGCTCGTATACATGTGAAACCGAAAATATACAAAGATGGATAAAGAGAACATTTTACCATTTCAATGTGGTCGCTATGGTAGTCAGACTTACGCCACCTCGTCGTTTCACCAAACGATCCGCAGTATCTCCTAGTGTCATGGATATCGAGGGTCTCATGGTGCATGTTCATTGTGTATAAAGAGTAGTGCTGATCTTTCATCCGTGGTAACATGATCTGAATTGGTTTTCAACAAAGGTGTTTCTCAGTTTGAGTGGCGGACATGATTACTAGAAAAAATGACACAAAAAATAAGAACAGCGAGATGAAAACCAGAAAATCTGAGAACTTACTAATTTACAATTAAGAAGGTTCTCATCATCGCGAACATATGTTTTGAACTGCCTTGCTGCATCTTAACCATTGAACTTGGTGTGCACAAAGGGAAACATGACGTTTCCGTGTTCATCTCTCTTCGCGTGATCATTCATTTGAAGCACATACTTAATTCATAAAAAAATGCATTAATGCAGTTCGTCTAGGAAAATAAAAAAGGATCTTCTAATGTAACCAAAACAAAATGCAGTTCACCAGGCGAAAAAGCTAAAAAAAGAAAACAAATAAGAACACAACATATTAATGCAGTTCGGTCTGGGATGAGTGAAAAAAAAGAGTTACGTATGCAGTTCATTAGTAAGTTCCGAGAAAACGACATTTCCTGAGCTTTGAATAAAATTATTCAAACAAGCTATCTTTTTTATTATACAGTGGCAATGCAGTTCGCACCTAAAAGCAACATCTTTGTATTATACGTTGGTAATGCAGTTCACCTACAGCAAGAAGAAAATAAAAAAGGGGAGGAATGAGAAATACCATGATAAATAGAAGGGAAAGAAGAACGCGTTCACCAGAACGGTAAACCACATTCATTCGCTGGTCAATCTTCCAGTAATTAATGATATGATCCATCAAATCCGAGTCCATGAAACCGCCTTTGTAGAAAGTTAAGAACATGTAGTCAACAGACACAGTGTATACTTCGATAGGATTCCTGTACATGAACAGCGCGGACCTGCTCAACAAAAACAACACAGCGAGTGGGGATAGGGTTAGGAACGCAAATAAAGGCGTTCTTAACACAACAAAAAAATGAGATAGCTACAGCTATAAGAAAAGAAGAAAACTATAGAAAAAGGAACTGACTGGCTGTGTTTCTTCCTGAACGCAGGGCTCGACACAAGTTCCAATAGTTTCCTCGCTTCCACTAGAGAGCTGAACCTCGTAGGCTGCAACTTCCCTACCGTCGTTCTATATTTTGATGGCTTCTGCACATCCCTCTTGTTGGATAGAATAACTGCCTCACTTTCATTTTGACGCTCCACAGCTGCACTCCTCGCCCTCTTGCGAACTGGTGGCGGAGTCATAAAGTCCTCATCAGTGCTTTCGGCATTCGGAGGGCTGACTACCCTCCTGGACCTCTTACTGGGTGCATTCTTCACAGGCTTCGCAGGAGATTGTGCACGCCTCATCCTCTTACACACAGGTTCCTTTGCATGCTTGACAGGGGGGGTCTTCAATAACATAATTCTTAATGCTTGGAGTGTGGACCTGAGTTTCAAACAATGAAATTCCACCTTGGTACGCGCCTTCATCAAAGCCTGCGAAAAAAATCGTGAATTTCAATAACAAAAAAGGGAATAATGCAACATACTAACAGGCATTGTGCAATGCAGTGCACTTTTCCTATGAAGAAAAAACACATGAAACTAAATGCAGTGCACCTTCATGTACAAAACGATACAAAGCTGCTACGTGCATGCAGTCCATATATAAATGATTATGATAATGATCATAAAGTCCTATATTATGCTAAAATAATTAACAAAACAAAGTAGGCCTTCCCCCCGTTTCTGTGCCAAATGAAGTTCTCTTAATATAAAAAACGTTGTGCGGACGAAAAAAAAGTAATAACCTTCTTTAAAAATTAAAAGGGATGTCAAGTCCAGACAGCAATACGAAGATGTCTGCCAACTGTAGAGCATTGCCTTCCAGATGTAGCCAATGTGCTCTTTGCCAAACTTAGCAACAGCTTCACCATCCCAGCTCTGCATGAATTGGAACATGAAAAATCAACAATCATGCGTGTAGAAAAAAATAAACACATTAATAAATGCAGTTCACTCAAGTATGAATTGCTTCTAATACTAGTAAAAACAATGCAGTTCGCTATACCGAACACTGATGCAGTTCTAAATAAAGTAGGGGAAAATGTGGTACTAATTTAGTAAAGAATTTCAGCTCGATATACAAAAAAGAAACAAATGAACATAGAAACAACTTATAACACAATGGTTGTAATGCAGTTCTCTCAAAAGGAAAAAGAAACTAATGACACATTGTTAATGCAGTTCGCTCAAATGGGAGAAATGCTTCTGGGTTCAGTAAAGCAAAGCATAACGCTATGCACACAAAAATATACAAATAAGAAAAAAGATAGAAGAACAAGTGCGAACCAGTTTCCCTGCTGTGGAACATTGACATGACTCAACACAAAGCCGTCAAGCGTGGGGGGGTTCAACGGCTCATCGCATCTTGCGCTGCCGTCTTTCCAGACTTTTTTGATGTTCTTAACCATTTTCCTAAATACAATGCTTCCATGTTCACTTTCAGGGCCGCTTATTGAGTCAAGAAACTCAAATCTCTTTGCAGACAGGTTCAAAGTGACCAAGCAGTAGTGGCCAATCGCATCCTTCATTGATGCAGGAGGAGGATCAAATGTTGCGAACATAATCTGATTAAAAAATTGAATAGAACAAACCGGATGAGAACAAAGAAAAAAAAGAAACTACATCTAAAAATGATTGGGAAGAGCAAAATGAGGCAATACCAAAATTTTCTTGTCCACACGTTCCTCTGCGCTTGAAGAAAACATCTTTTTCAAAGCCCTATTTGTGGAACCGCCGTTCCAAATTGAATTCTGTCAAAAAATACAAAACCAAGAAAGTTAATGTGGCCGCTGAAAAATAAGCACAATAAAACATAGGTGAGGGGAGGCGTGTGATATAATTAAAGAAAACACTTACACATAGGTTATACAGGACAATCATAGTTTGTGATCCTTTGAAGCTCTCAGCTAGCATAGATACACCGATATTTTCAAGACGAGTGCTCAGCGTTCCGTATGACCCAAAACGACTCGCCAACATGACCAATAGTAATATCACCAAACTCGTCCTTGAATGCAACTAAATCCCTTCAGGAATATAAGAAAAAATCGCAGCAAAAAGGTAATAATCTGCATGTACCTTACAAAAATAAAAACAAAAATAAAGCAACCAGATATAAGGACGAAGAGAAAGAACATACTTCTTCTTCTTATCCCTCCTAGCCCTCGTAACAGCATCAAATAACTCGTTGTATTTCCTCAGAAGAGCTGGATCGATACTGGACGAAGTGAAAATAGGTAATTCCTCATCTAAAAAACAAAGAAAAACCCCAATGTCAGACAATAGAGCATAAACACCATAAGTTTAGCCAGACTAGAACAAAAAATAATGCAGTTCACTTACCTTCGGTTTCGGAGTCCACATCCTGCACATCCGCGGAGACATCTTCGCTGAGAGTCAACTTATCCAAGCCAATGATGTCATCGTCCTGAATGCTCATGTTCTGCACACTACTTGGTTGTTCCTCTTCAGAGCCGATCAAAACCGTCTCAGCTGCAGCCTTTCTTGTCTCAACTGGAACATCCATATTGGTCCCAGCCAGATTGCCTTGAGGATGCCAGGTGGCGCGAGGGGCAACATGAAAAATCTCGGGAATATTATCGCCAGACAACAAAACAGATGGCGAAGCAACACGATCAATGGCGGCAGCTGTGCCCGAAGCATCAGCTACAGCTCTAGCTCCTTCACTCTCTTCTGCAGTTTCGGCTGTAGCGCAAAGATATCCTTCTCTCTCTCTCCAGCCTTGTCAGCATCCGCTACATCCTCCCTTCCTTCAGCCCTTTCTACATTATCAGCAACAACATAATCCTCCCTTCCTTCTCTTTCTTCTGCCTTTTCAGCCTCGGCAGAGCCCTCGCCTGCTTCTCTGAAATCTGCCTTGTCAAACTCCACATTGGCATCACCTCCTTCTCTCGCTTCTACATTGTCAGCCTCTATAGTGCGCTCCCCTTGGATTTCAACATTTAACACATGGTCCTGATGAATAAACAAAACATTAAAAAAATGATGTTGATGCAGTTCACTAAGCGAAAAAAGCGAAAAAACCAAAATGCACCACGCGTCAAATATAAAAAAATAATAACATGAATGAAGTTCTCTGTGCTCACCAGACCAGCATCTCCTTCCGTCTCTCTGTACACGTAAGCCTCATCAACCTTGTCAGTGCCACCGTCTGCTTCCTTCCCATGAGTTTCAACAATTGTTTCGCGATCCTAAAAAAACAAAATGCAGTTCTATAAAACATATTATTTGTAGTTCACTGCTGAAAAATGCTACTCCTTCTCTGTTACATATTTTTTTCAGGAAAATTCAGTTCGCTGACGCTGCTGGTGCATGTATAATTCTTTGGTTTTTAAACTGCAAAACAATAAACTGCAGTTCATTGTCGCTGCTAGTCCGCATATGAATCTTTGATTTGAACACTACAGTAACATTAAAACATAATGAAAATGTACAGTAGAAAAGGTACAAAAAATTCAAACATTGTCTATAACGCCTTCGTCGACAAGATTGTCTCTAGCAGCATCAACAAGAGGGGCATCAGACACGATATCTGAGTCAAAAGCATGTTGGTCGTCCGGGTCATTATCGGGCCGCGCGTTTGCATTAGAAGACTCTCCTCCGCACTGCAATAATAAAAAAGCATGCAAAAAACAAATGTCAAATGGCATATGAAAATAAAAGAATATTAAAAACAAAAGAAAATATTGATACAAAAGCAGTTCACATATGACATGAAAAGAAGCATACATCAGCAGCAGCGCGATCAGACAAGGAAGCCCAAACAACATTTTCCCGCCTGTCCATTTCCTTCACAAGTGCCTTAGCTTCCTGCTCATACCTAGCACACTTGACATCCTGGGAATGCTTGAACTGAACAAATGTCGCCCTGACATTCGAAACTGACAAATTAAGGAATTGAAGCTGCCCACAATCAAAGTTGTGAGGAGCATCGATTTCTGCTTCAGAAGGTCCTTTGCCAGGAGTAAACAGTCCAGCAATATTCCTCATCGTAGCGCCAGATGTTGGGAGATCTGAAGTTAAATTGATAACCCTGTCCAGAAGCTAGTCAACCTGGACGAAAATATTGCGGTCATCATGAGCCTCGCCGTGAGAACCTCCAGCAGACCCCCTAGCAACACCATCAACCCGCCTAAGTGGAGAACCCCTAGCAACACCATCAACCCGCCGAATGGGTGAACCCCTAGCAACACCATCAACCCGCCGAATGGGTGAACCCCTAGCAAGAGGCTCACGGAAGCTGGGATGCAATTCAGCGGCTGCAGTCCTCTTGTACACAATGTCCCCTATCGCCTTCCACTGAACAAAAAAGAAAGCAGTGCACATGTAAGAAAATAAGAGGTTCACATTTAGCATGTCGAAAAAACAAAAAAAGAAGATAATGACAAAACATAAAGAAACTGAAAATTGTGAATATACATGCAACTTGCCAAACTTTTAGGTATCCAGATGAATCTTTCCCATTACAATCATGTCGACGTTGTGAATCTTCTTCAACTCCTGATGGGACAGAATTGCAGCACGTGGCGTGCGTGTATGCATAACAGATACATTGCAAAGATTCAAGCTATCGAGGTACATGAACAGAGGCACAATGGTGCAGCCCTCAGCACAGTTCTGCTTGCTCCCTTGAGAATTCCACTTGTACACTGCAGCCTGCAGCTCATCAACAACTAGCTGGAAAAAGTCCATCTCAGCCATGGAATCAAAGTTTAGGTTTTCAACCATGGCAGCTACCCTGGACATCCGAGTGGCAGGGCTGGGGCAAAGCAAACTCAGAAAAACAATGAGAAGAAAACCTTCGCAGGATCATTAACCAAGTTACGAAGTAGTTCAAGCAGGTCTTTCATATCTATTCTACGAGAGCGGTTAAAACCAAGCTCGTCCTTCAGAGTAGCCAGAGAATCATCATGGCCGCTTTCGGCAGGCCTGGGAGCGATGCGAGTACCCATAGGGAACTCGAAAATGTGATGAACAGTCTCACGATTTATTTCCAGAACCTTGTTTGGCCCACAGTCTAGTTTCATCGTCTCGGGGTTGATCTTTCCCATCAACTTGGACATAAGCACACGAGACACATTCTTCTTCACTTTCAGATTGAAGACAATGCCGAAACCTGCTAGCTGAACCAAAATTATGTGCGGCTCCTTCAAAAAAGCAACGGCTTTACATACATTTGGAATAGACAGCCGAACAGTCTTGTTGAATCGCCATTCCCCCGTAGAATCGTCTTCGGACTTCTTCCTTTTGGAACTCTTAGCCATCTACAAAAAAAAAAAAAGATGCAGTTCATATTAGCATCTGAATGTTATCTTGAGAATGCAGTTCTCTTATGTAACAAAAAGAAAATGACTTGGCAGTGAGTTGTTAAAAAATGCAGTTCTCTGCTATATTTGGTTAAACCAAAATATGGGGGCCCCCCAACCTCCCCTTAAACAAACTCATATACAAAAAAATGCAGTTCTCTTCTATATAAAAACAAGATGATATGAGAATGTGGTATTAAAATGCAGTTCTCTTCTATATTTTGTTAAACCATATATGGGGGGGGGGGCAACCCCCCCCCCAACCTCCCCTTAAACAAACTCATATACAAAAAAATGTAGTTCTCTTCTATATAAAAACAAGATGATATGAGAATGTGGTATTAAAATGCAGTTCTCTTCTATTTTTTATTAAACCATATATGGGGGGTCCCCCCCCAACCTCCCCTTAAACAAACTCATATACAAAAATGCGGTGCGTTGCATATATACTACATTAAAACCTAGTGTAAAAACTGCTAGGTTTCATTTATACAATGTAAAAAGCTGATGCAGTTCACATCAGTAGCTCGAGTGACAAGGAGATAAATTAAAAGCAGCAATAAAAAACATCGGCAAAAAAAGAGTGACAAACAACAAGATACCTTCGCAGCATCAATATCCTCCCCGCCAGAATCCTCCTCACCAGAGCCGTTGTCAAGCATTTCTGCAGCTGCCTTTGAGCGTGCACGCTTGGATGGGCCATCAAAATCAACACCAGAGTATTCGTCAGCACTTGTCCGCTTTCTTTGAACCTCGGCATAATTGGGCCTCTTTGAGTAATCAACCCGGGGACTGCGCCGTGGAGAGATTAAGCCTTCCTCTGCAACAGTGTTCAGTTTTCTCTTCACGGTATTCTTTGAAGGGACAAACTTAGCAGACTTATTTGAGTCTGCAATCCTCCTTCCTATCTCCTTGCCCTCCTCAAACATTACTCGCTTCGCCTTCTGATCCTGCTTCGCCTTGTGCTCCTTCTCGAAGCGATTAGCAAGCGCAATCGCTTTCTGCCTTTTCCTCTCGTTGTTGGCTGCAATCTGATCGGGAAAAATCCAATCCTGAGTCACTGGTTCTGTGCCATCAACAGATTGCGACTGAGTATCGGTAATTTCAGGTACACCGGATGTCTTGTCCCCGACAACATCGGCTGAGAAATAACGGGTAATCAAATAGTTAACACCCCCACCACCAGACCCACTAGGGCATAAAACTGTAGGTGGAAGAAAGTATGTCTGTGAGAGGAAAAAGTAAACGAAATACAGCTAATATAAATTGGGCCACACATATATGGCAAAAAAGGCAATGTACATAAATGCAGTGCACTTTTACCAAAAAAATAATATAAAAGATTTATGGAGACACAATAACTTGATGCAGTTCATTAGCATATGAAAAAAGAAAAAACTTATTGCACTTCATTCCAAGACAATAAAATTAAAACAATTAACTAGCGGCAGTTCATATCAATTTCACAAACTTGTCTAAAACACATGTAGGTTTGTAAGTAAAATATACAATGCAGTTCTCCCATAACAAAAAAGGAAGATGCTATAAGATTTTATCACTTCTTCCTGGTGAGCAAAAAGTTGACACGAGTTGAGATTTTCCTAACAACCTTATGGCGACAGGGGCAAAGGAGACATTGTAAATTACCAGATGGAGCGGCCGCGTTGTTTGGTGAGACATCAATGGGTGATGAAGAACCTGTAAAACAAAAAGATAAAAGAATCAGCCTGAAGCGTAGTGACAAAAAGAAAAGAAAAAAGAACAAATGATTTGGGAAAGCAGTTCACATACAATTTCCTCCAAACCTTGGACTTCTTCTAGTAAGAGAAGTCATGCTAAATCTGCAAATAACAACAGATAAATAATCAAACCCTAGAAAAGCAAACCTGAGCGCGTAAAGATAAAAAAACCCTAGGTGGACATTGCTAGGATTTCAAGGCCACTAATACCACAACCTTCTCTTAAAAACAAACGCATGTTGCGATTCGAGCCTGGAAAATGATAGTTAAAAAGCAAAATGAAGCTGGTCGCTCCAAAAACTAACCCTAGAAACAAATCGGGGACGACGATGACCATTTCCGGCGACGAAAATCGACGGAGAGGAGAGAATATCTATGGAGCCACTAGACGGTAGGGACTAACCGTGGGACGCTGTGATGAGCGGCGGAACAGCAGGGCAACGGCGCAGCAGACGGCGGCGAACGGCGGCGGCTGCGGGCGTCGTCCCTCTCAGCCGCGAGACCGAGCGGAGGGTTTTTCCTGCGGGGGGCGGGGGGGGGGGGGATAATGAGGACGGGATGGAGAGAAGCAGAGGAGGCAGGGGTGTTAATGACTCCATCCGGGCCCACGAGTCAGCGACACGCGTTATACAAAAATAAACAAATCTACCTTTTCGGCCCACAAGTCATATACAAGAACCAACAAAGGCTCGATCTATTTTGATGATGCAGTTCGGTTAATGAAATTGATGCGCTTCGCCTGCAATCTCTTCAGTTGCTTCGTTTAAGAGCCGCCCCCGAAAAATACGGGGCCACGATCTCCAGACTGAATCGAATCGCCGCGCGCCCTGCTCCTCTATCCGCACGGTTCAAGAAAGCACTAAGGCCACGATCACCACGATCCCAATGGGCGCAACCACGATCGCCCCACTCCCCGTGTCGGTTGGAGAAGAAGAACGTGGGCTGGGCAGATGTTGCTGCCACTCCCCTTTAAATTTCGGCGCCCCACGCTTGATTGTTCACAAACTACTACGCTTCCCCCACTGTTCCTCCTCATTACAGCCATGCCGTTCACCAAGATCTTCAAAGATGTCGAGGCGCACGGCAAGACAGTGCTCACGGTGATCTACACCAACGACATGAGCACCGTGGAGATGTACATCAACGACTACAAGGAAGCTCTGCAGGACCGCCACCGGAAGATCGTCGGCATCGACGTCGAGTAGACACCTGACAGGAGGGACGCCGCCCTGATTCAGCTCTCAATAGGCAAGGATCACGCGGTCCTCCTTTTCCAGGTATGCGCTACTATGGGCGAGAGATGCATCGCCTTCGACAAGTTCCTCGCCAACTCAAAGTAAGAACTTCTTTTATACTGGTGTAATACATAGTTGTAGGCCTGTGGATATCTCCTTGACTTTGTATGCAGTTCTGTTTGCCGTCTGTATGCAGTTCTGTTTGCCCTCTGTATGCAGTTCTCTAATGAATAACTTGTGGTCCACGTAGGTACGATTTCGCTGGTTTCAGCATAGACCAGGACAAAGAAAAGCTTTCACAGAGCAACCTGTACATATCCAACTTCACCGACGTTCAGGAGAACTGGAGGGTGTCTGAAGGAACAAAGGAGATCGACTCACTTGGCGATGTGTTAGCCACCATCATCGACGACTACTACGCGGACATGAAGAGCAAGATGACGAACGAAGAGCACAACCACTGGAATGACGTTGTCACCAAGAAGCACATTGAGTATGCTGCGAAGGACGCCTACGCTGCGTTCGAGATATGGAACCGCATCACAAAAGTGCAGGACGGCCTCACACGCGCTATAAAGGAGCGCACCAGGAAGCGCCCGAGGGGATCCTGGGGCAAGGGGAGCGCAGGATCACCTTCCACCTCCGGCTGGGCCGAGTGGAACTGATGATGCAGTACATATGCTGGTAAAACCAAAGGGGTTCATGTCACGAGTGCTCGAGTTATTTCCTTCTGCATAGGTCAAGAAAAGTTTGCTTTCGTTGTAGTTTTCTTTGGAACAATATTTGCTTGAGTGGTTTAGGTTTGCTTGATGATGTACTTTGCTTGTTATGAGCACAGAAACCCCTTGGTTTGTATATATGAACAATTTCCAGTTCTGAATGTGTTATCGAAGTGGTTCACATACAAAGGTTGATACAGTCCTCTTTTATTAGAACTGTAGTTCCGTGTGTGGTATGCATGGAAAAATGAAGCTATGTGGGTGCTTCAATTCTGTATATCTCTTCAACTGTTGTTCACTTCTGCTCTTGTTCACTCCTAAAAAAGCAGTTCACTTATAAAATCTTGTCGAAAAAGAAGGTAACATATCAAGCAGGAAACGCGTGCCATTCTCAGCAAAAAAGTGGACAAAAATATTAATATAATGTTTCACTGCCTTTTTCGAAAAGATTGTTTTCTCTGTTCAAACTTCCATGATAACTAGATGCCACACAGTATGGCACATTATTACAGCAAAATGTTTTCACGCAGATGCTAAAAAACAACAGAACTGAGCTAAAGCAAATTTAACTTGATTTCCAAAGAATTTGCATGCCTATAAAACATAGCCATGACAACATCCCCAGCCTGGAGACCAGATTCCTCCACCAATTCCTTCCAGCCATCTTTGAGAACCAAACAATCATCAGATCCGACAGAGTACATGACGTCAACATTATGATACCCATTCTTGCTAACAAAGACCAGGTTAACACAACTTTCTGAAACCCTGACTAGACCAGAAGGAAATTTCTGCACAACAACGACAAAAAAATATAAATTAAAGTGTAGCACGGGAAATATTCAACAGATGCTGTTGTTTACAATCTTCATAATAAAAAAAACTATATATAAAAGCAGTTCTACTAAAATACCCCAGAAAATTAAAAAATGCTTCTTCACAATCTAATTCTGCTGAAAGATATATATGAAAGCAGTTCACTAGTGCTTCTCAGAAAAATGTTTCTTCAAAGAATATAAAACCCTGTATATGAAAGCAGTTCACTTAAACTAACACAAAAAAATTAAAAAAATACTTCTTTCAGAAACTAAATTCTGCTGAAATCTTCATAATATAAAGATCTATATGAAAGCAGTTCACTACTGCTGCTGCAAAAAAATATGTTTCTTCAGAAACTAACACTACTGCATTAATCAGATGGGGCTGCGCACACACAAACAACGAGCGCTGAATCATACATACCCATGAATCATCGACATCAACTTGGGTCATTTGGTGGACGAATGGAGCTCTGAATCCAATGAATGGAGAGTACAGAAGGGAACAGAGAGCGATGTGCTGCTGCTTGTGATTCAGAACAAGAACTTCAGAGAACACGCATGTCTCCAGCATGGGCTCCATCCTTGCAAAGCAGCCGCAGGAGCAATCCATTTTACTGATGGGAAGAGGATATGGTTGGGGGCGAGGGGGGGGGGAGAGCTCACGGATCTGATGGTAAGACAAGGGTGGGGTTGCGGGAGGGGAGGGGACTATCAGATGGCCTCCGCGGATAAGATAAGATGGTTCACAATGGACCCAGCTGTATATATACACAGCGGACACCAAGAAAAAAATATGCAAAATCAGAACCAATGCAGTTCGGAGATATGATAAGATGCAGTGCTGTACGGTGATCAAATGCAGCTCACATTGAAGACCATTGCATCTCGTTGTCCGTGAACAGTCAAAAACAAATTGCTAACTAACAAATTCAATCTGCCTAGTTCCCTCTGCAATTTGCGCAAACACGTAAACAACAACAATTAGAAACTGCGCAACATATCGAGCGTGCATTTGACAAATCATGGCACGAGTCGAAACGCTTCACGCGCCCGCGGGGGCAGAGTTCTTCGCCTACAGACAGAAATTGGACGAAATAACCAACCAAATGGACGAATTAGCAACTCAATTCGTCGCGGATTAACACAAATATATTCACGATATTACAAAACACAATAAATTTTGGCGTAATTGATCGTGAACCCGACAAAAACAATGACAGCGCGCTGCTCTCGACGAAGAACAGACACAATTCCACCATCTACATCGATTCCGGTGATTTTTTCGCGAAAATTAGTGTTTTAGCACACAATACATCATCGCGGATTATCGTGAACGCGAGTAAACAAGCGGAGTCGATCAAACCTAGTTTGATACGCTAGAACGCTGATGCAGTTCTCTGCACGCTCGTATGAGGTTGGAAACAGTAGACAGAAGCAGTGCGCGTAGCTTTCTCTTGCAGTTCGGGATGTTGTCAGAATAGTTATTCTGACATCGATGTCAGAATAGACCGGCTGTATATATATGGCGAGAGCCGTCGCGACCGAAGTCGACTTTATATGTATGGTGAGAGCCGTTGCGACCGAGGTCGACTTTATATGTATGGCGAGAGCCGTTGCGACCGAGGTTGACTTTATATATGCAGAAGATGCAATGAAAAAGGTGTAGTCCCCATGAGTCAGTATGAGCATCTTTTGTGTCATACCGAGTCATAAAGAATTTTTTGAGATATAGTCCCCATGAGTCAGTATGAGCATCTTTTGTGTCATTCCGAGTCACATAGGTTAATGCCCAAGGTGCATCTTTTGGATGAAATATAAAATGAAAAGAGTATGTGATGATGCTAATGTATGCAAAAAGAAAGTATGAAGGCGCATATAGAAGTCGACTCTGGATTCAACATGCCTCATCTTCTCGTATTTGGGATAGATTATTGGGTTATCCAGGAGTCGGGACTTCTCTGTAAGCCGACTACATATGACTAGTGCTCCCTGTACTTAAGACTAGACTCAGCAGGCATTGTTGTAAGCCCCCAAGGTATGTAGACTAAGCCGGGTACACGTAGATCGTATGAGTTTAAGCTATACATGCCAAGGCGTGTTTTGCCAGCTCATGTATATGCCGTGATTTCTTCGGATAAGAGTCGATGAATGACATCGAGCTCCCCTACTGCCCCTGAATAAGCTTATACACGTGTGATTTTTACATATATATGCCGAGTTTTCGGATAAAGAGTCAATGATTGTCATCAAGCTCCCCGATTCCCCTGAATAAGAAATATACATGCTCAGTACCAATAGAGGGGTAGATCAAGCCCCCAGGTCTCTGAGATATAATAATGCAATGTATGATGCAAAACTAAATGACATGAAACAAAAAGGTAAAGCGGAATCGATATGGCGAGAGCCGGTGCGACGAAAGTCGACTTAGTTATATGTGGCGAGGACCAATGCGACAAGAGTCGACTTATGTATATTTTGATGGAGAAAGCCAGTGCGACGAATGTCGTCTTATATGTATATATATTAATATGGCGAAAGCCAGTGCGACGTGTGTCGACTTGGTTAAATGTACAGTAATGTTCCTGTTTCTACTCAAGTGTAGAAAGTGCAATCTTGCCCTCAAGCATATTTTGTTGTTGACGACAATATACATATCGGGGACTAAGTGATACACAGGGATTATTAGTCTTCTTGTTGTCATCATGTAGGGATCATGTGAGATCATCCAGGTTATTCTCAAGAAGC
Organism: Bromus sterilis; assembly: GCA_950022295.1. NCBI lineage: Eukaryota > Viridiplantae > Streptophyta > Magnoliopsida > Poales > Poaceae > Bromus > Bromus sterilis. The sequence continues at coordinate 236,321,108 of OX465599.1, read as the reverse complement.
ATACACAAGAACAGAAGATGACGTTAAGTCCTCTTTATCATATGTTTCTTGAGTCATTGAGATCCCCGCACTATTAAGAGGGGATCATAAGGATGGGTTCAAGTCCTGCTCAGACCATAAACTACTGAAACACATTAAAATCCATTTATCTACAACCTATGAAAATATGTTAGAATTGTAGGAAATTGACACACAAAGTTATGTGCCTTTTATGTGTATGTCGGACCGTCCGGGCTCAGCCCGGACCGTCCGTGCTCTATCCCGGACCGTCCGACAAACTACGAAAAAAGATCAGTACCAATTTCCTTATTTTTTGGACCATCCGGAGCGCAGGCCGGACCGTCCGACCTACGGTGCAAAAGGTCAATAGCATTATCTCTACAGGTCGGACCGTCCGATGTATTGGTCGGACCGTCCGGGGCTAGCCCGGACCGTCCGACTTCCACTCCGGACCGTCCGACATGTGAGTGCTATGGTGTCCTTGTGCTGACCTCATCGGTCGACCGGACTACGGGTCGGACCATCCGGGCTTGGCCCGGACCGTCCGACATATAGCCCGGACCGTCCGGTGCTCTTATGACTGCATCAAAACGGCTAGTTCTTGGGCATCTATAAATATCCCCTAGCCACTTCGGATTAGGGTTGACCACTTCACTTATTTCACTCAGGAACACAAAGTTCTCCCTCTCTCTTATCTCTTACACTCAAACCAAGATCCCGGAGAGATTTGTGAGAGTTCTTGTCAGATCTTTCACCACGTGATAGATCCGTCCCTTCCCCATCTTCCGACCAAAGCAAATCGCGATTTGAGCAAGCATTGAGCCCTTCCCCATTGATCTTGTTACTCTTGGAGGTTGGAGACTCCTAGGCGGGTAGGAGTTCTTCGGAAAGGAATCGACCATTGTGATTACCCCCGTTGAGTTTGTGAGGGTTTGGTGACCACCTTTAAGGTCAACAGGTAGTGGTTGGGAATATCCTTCATGGTGATATCTCAAGGGGAATAGAGTGAGTCTTCGTGGAGTTGGTGTGCCTTCGTGGTTTCACCCACTCTCTCCGAACGGTGAGTAGCTTCCCTCCAAGGAAGTGAACATCGGGATACATCATTGTCTCCGCTTCATTCGGTTATCCCTACTCTTTCCCCTTATTACTTGTGCTACCGTATTATTTGCCCCTTACTTGCTTTTTTTTATTGTGTTTATTGTTTATCTTGTCTTTGCTAAATAGACCTTGCAATTGTTAGGAACACCTTTATCTTCCGCACTATTGCCTAAAAATTGCTAAGTAGTGATCAAATTTGTAATAAGACCTATTCACCCCCCCCCCTCTAGGTCTATATCGATCCTTTCAATTGGTATCAGAGCCTCGTGCTCTATTATTGTGTCTTAACCGCCCTAGAGCGAGATGACCAAGAACGGCATCCCCGAAAGTTCGGGTGCCAATGTGGAGGAGGTCGCAATTGCTGCGGATGCCGCGAGTTCGGAAGTCGAGAGATTGGCTGCCGAACAAAGGGTCGCCACACAAGCTGCGTTGCCTCCTTCCATGGGGCATGTTAGTTATGAGATTGAGGATCCCAAGTTGTTCACCTCCGGAGATATGGAAAAAGCCTTGCAAAAGACTTTGGACATTCAAAGGAAGGAAATGGAAGCCTCCTTTTCTAGATTGAAGGCTTCGGCGTCGGAGTCACAAACGTCAAGTGGTGCGTCCCCTAGGTCCCCACAAGAGACCTTTGTGCACCCCGGTTCTAAGGCTCCCTTGTAAATAGGTGGTCCCTACCAATGGGACTATCCTGCTCCTAAGCTTGTGGAACCTAAGTATAACTTCAATATCAATCCGCCGGTACTAACCAAGAACACTAAATTTTTGGATTGGAAAAGTCTTATGAAAGATTATCTTCGGTTTGTGGGTGAACCCATGTGGAATCTCATCGACTCCGGGAAAGGCTATTATCCCGTTGATCCGAACAACCTTACTCCAAGTGAAGTGTTCGATCGACATCTCAACCTTGCAGCTATTGGGTTCTTGAAGAAAGGAATGGATGAGTTGACACGTGCACCATTTCTTCATATCACCAATGCCAAGGAAATGTGGGATACTCTTCTCATTGCCAAGTCCGGCACCGAGTCGCTTCAAATGACAAGATATGAGACTGCAACGAATGCATTGCACAACCTTCACATGAAGAAAGATGAGACGCCCCAAAAACTTCATATGCGTCTCAAAGTTCTCTCGGCTCATGTCCAGTCCTTCAGATGTGAAAAATCTTTTGATGGATATCAAATCACCAACCGTTACCTTGTGGACAAAATATTGAATGCTCTCATGGTGTATTCTCATCAAATGGTGTGGGAATTGAGGCGTATGCCCGACTTCTTCAAGATGAAACCGCATGATGTGATTTCCACCTTCTTGCAATATGAAGAGCACCTAAAGGAGTCCAAGAGACTACTTGCCACATATGGTGGCCCTTCCTCAAATCTTGCTCTTAAGGCTAGGCTCGAGGAGTTTGATGATGATGAGGAAGAAGATGAGTATGAAGATGATGATAACTCCGATGATACTCCCTCATATGATGATATTGCTCTCTTTTTAAAGAAGTTCACCAAAGGGGGCTTCAAGGGAAGATTCCAAAAGAAGAAGACGAGAAACTTCTACAACTGTGAGAGACCGGGACATTTTGCGGAGGATTGTCCATGTGAGAAAAGAGAGGACAAACCTCGATTTCCTCGGAAGGATGTTGCCAAGAAGCTCCCAAACCCTCTCAACAACAAGTTCAAGAAGAAAGAATTGTTGGCTCTTGAAGGGTCCTATCCTGAGGATGTTGGTGGTGTGGCCGGAGTTGCTCAAGATACACAAAAGACCTTGAAGCTCCTCAACAAGGAAGGTGAAGTTGTGAACTACAACTACATGAGTGACTACACCGGCAATGCACACAAGTGCCTCATGGCCAAGTTGGTTGATGATGACACTCCCTCCTCCTCGGCTAAGATCAAGGTAACCCCTATTGATGATTCTTTCATGTTCTCTTCCGAACCTCATGATGAATTTCATGATGAGGAAAGTGATGATACTCATGCCATGTGTGAAGATTTGTTGTTTGCTAAAGTGAGCAAAATGATGAGCTCCCTCAAAGGCAACAAGCTCAAGATTTTTAAATTGCTTATGGATGTGGTGGGTAAGCACTCCACAACCATTAAGGACCTTGAAATCCTCCTCACCGAGGAAAAGGAGAACTATACTCTCCTTGAGCGAAAAATTGACTTTGAGGAAGCTCGAAATGATAACTTGTGCAAAGTTTTTCACGCATCAAATGACTTACATGACAATCATGTTGCCTCCTTGAAAAAGGCTAATGAAATATGTAAGGAACTTGCTAATGAAATGAGAAAGTGATACGGTGAGGATAGTTCTCACTCCTCGTTGGTTACCCCAAGTGGAAGGTGAGCTGTAGCGTAGCAGCAAATTTCCCTCGGTGAAGATACCAAGGTTATCGAACCAGTAGGACTCCAAGGGACACAAGTAGGTGACAACGGCGCCAGAAATTAGCTTCGGGCTAGGGAGTTGACGTGGACCTGCACACAGAAACAAATAACTTCGCTCCCAACGAGTACGGAGGAGTTGTCAATTCCTCTGGCCTTGCTGTTTACAAAGGATCAACACAAGAGTTAATAATAGTGGCAACTGAAAGTAAAGACTGAAAGTAAATTGATGATGTAAACAATAATATGAAGATGGACCGGGGTCCCGTGATTTTCACTAGTGATGTCTCTCGCCCAAAAGACGATAAAAGTGCTAGCGAGGTAAACAAATCACAGCTGGGCAATTGACAGAATTATGAAGGCACCGCAATGCTAACTATGCTGCAAAGAAAGGAAGGGCTCAAACTCAATGGGCAGTACGCCAAGGTAAGTAGACCGAAATCCAACTGCATCTACTACGAACCATCCACCTTGAGATATCTATCCAGAACATCTCGCTGGTATTAAGTTGCGAATCCCACCCAAAGTGTAAACTCAAAGCAACAGACAACTGCATTAAAAGAACTTTGCGTAAGGTAAACAATCCTTGCACCCGCGGGTACAAGCACCGTTGTTTTATCCCTGGTGGCAACAACACATCCCTTAGTCTCATGTTTCTGTCACTCAAGCTATACATCAAGGGGCTGAACCCACAATCAAGCATAACGCTCCCTCTTGGAGTTGCAAGCAAACTACTTGGCCAAAGCAAAATACTGCAACGGAGTACATGCAAGAATTTACTCAAGAACAAAATATAAAAGAGAAGAACCAAATATATTACTCATCACAATCTGAACATAGTCTCATAATCAATCAGATCCCAGCAAACTCAGCATAGCAACAGAAGAAATTACAATAGTGCCTCGATCATGTGAGGCAGCTCACGAGGTCTCGAAAGTGGAAGCACAAAGAGGGGAGAGGTACATGACATAGCTACTGGTCACGGACCCATGGTCCAAGGGGGACTACTCACGGTACATCCGGGAGGCGTCCATGGCTATGGATGGTCTCCCGGAGGGGGTTCCTCCTTCCGGCAGGGTGCCGGGGCAGCTTCTCCAGGCAGCCCCGATCTTGAAACAGGCGGCGGCGGCGGTACAGAGGGGGGTTCACGGAAAACAGATCGATATTAGGGGTTTCCACCCCGAGGGCTAAATATAGGCGGAGGGGGGTGTCGAGGGGACCCACAAGGCAGCCAGGAGGCCCCCTGGCGCGGCCTAGGGTGGGGCCACGCCAGGGACCCTTCAGGAGTCCCTGTGGTGGCCCCCCCTCCGCTGCCTTGGTGATTCCGGAAGCTTCCGGGTCACTGATTTTTTATCTGATTTATCTGGATTTTTTGGAGCACTTTTAATGGCCGGAAAACCTGAAATACAAAAACAGCAGAAAACAGCAACTGGAAGTTGGGTGCACTGGGTTAATAGATTGGTCCAAATATGCTCAAAAGTGTATGAAAGTTCAAGAAAAACATTGCAAAGTCACACAAAACATGCATGGAGCAAGCAGAAATTATAGATACGTTTGGGACGTATCAACATCCCCAAGCTTAATTCGTGCTCGTCCTCGAGTAGGTAAATGATAACAAGCATCATTTCTGTGGTGACATGCCACACAACCATATAAGGACTTTTAAGTAAAGGAATTAAAGCATGCAATTCAATTCAAGTCTTAACAAGCAAGATTCTATATTAGCATTGACACAAGCAACAAAAGAACAAAAGGTGCAAGAGCTCTCGCTGTCCGTGACTCAAATGTCTCCAGATGGTGTTTGCGTGCAAGCAGGGGACTGGGAAAAAGAGAGAAAAAAGGTTGTTGAGAACAACTATCTACTAAAGTTTCACACTTGGTCTCCTTTGGATTCTTATCTTGACTCGTCCCCAGAAAACTAGCCAGGTACAAGTCAAATTGATCCACTCCCTTTCGACATTTTGAGCACTCATGCAATGGATGAGCGTGAGCAAGAAAGTTGACACCTAAAAGGAGAAACAGAAAGAAGGTGGAGGAGGAAGACGAAAAGGTGTGAAAGGCTCACATCAATGAGGACAATCATAGGCGAGAGAAGGCCATATGATAGATATGATGTGAGGAGTAGGGATTTCCATGCAACGGATGCACATGTGAGCTAAAAGCTCTCCAAGGGAACTAGTGGGGGTGCATCTAACTTGCTTGCTCAAGAAGACCTAGAGCTCGTTTCAGGAGGCTCATTATTGGAATATACAAGCCAAGTTCTATAGTGTGAAGGTCCCCACATAGCTATATGCATGATGATGATCTCTATGGATTACAAGGGATAGAGGATGAAGTACTAGTGTGGATCTCTCAAAAGGAATAGTAGTGTGACCCCTTCTCTCTTTTTATTTTTATTTTTCTCTTTTTTCTATTTTTTGTATTTTTTGGTGGCCTCAATGGCTCTTTCTATTTAACTCTCATTTGTCCTCTTTGGGATCTTTTCCTCACTTTAGGGGCAACACTCTATATTTTACAAGAATATAGGAGATCTTTCACACTTTACAAAGGTACTCACATAAAGAAGATATAACTATCATGATGCAATTGTATGCCTCTGCCAGGATAGCAGGATATGCAATGATACTAGCATATCATGTAGCAATGATTAGGGCAAGGCCCAACTAGCATGTGATGAGAAGGTGGATGTTGCATGGAAATGTATCTCGGAAAGGCTATGGAAATGCCTTATAGGTAGGTATGGTGGCTGTTTTGAGGAAGGATATAAGGAGGCTTATGATGACAGAGCGTATCGTGCCAAGGGTTTGGATGTACCGGCGAAGGTGGACGCTAACTCTCGGAGTGAGAAGTAAGCAATGCACAGAACAGTAGATGCTAGAAAAATATGGGAAGGTGGAAGTGTCAACTTTCGAATACTCACATTAGTCTGAAGAACTCATGCACTTATTATCGGTAACTCTCAATCTAATCAGGAGGTTTACAAAGAGACAAGTACCCCGAGGAGGAGTGTGTGGGGTGTAACATCCCAAATTTTTCTAAATTTTGGAATGTTAATAAATTAATTATAATAATGATTGTTTGCTTGATATGATTGATCGTCACTAGGATCTGAAACTTTTGGAGTTTGAATTGAATATTAAAATGAGAGGGAATAAAATGACTTCCCCTACAATTCATTTTTGGTGTTTTGGAATTTAGCATTTAAAAAAAATCCAACTAAAAATAAAATGAGAGAAGGTAAAATGACTCCTTCAATATAAATGTAAGTTATAAATGTTTTAAATATTTTTTTAATTGGTGTTATTTAAATAATTTTCCATTAAAAATAATAATAACTTGAGAGAAGATAAAATGACTTCTTCTGAAAAATGGAGTGGAAATTATTTAAATGATCATTTGAGATTATTGTTGATTTTTATTATATTTTATAACTAAATAAAGTCATTGGAAAATGTCAATATTTTTATTTATTATTTTGGAAAATTTGTTCATTGCATAATTTTCTTTGGATTATTTGAAGAATTTAGAAATTTATTTCATATTTTTCTGATGTGTATTTATTTGTGTAAAATTGTTTGAAGTTTCAAATTTAAATAAAAGAAAAACTGTGGCCCAGCCGGCCCAGTAGCCTTTCTCGCCGGCCGCGCAAATTGAGTCCAAAACGGACCCGATTTAGTTTATTTTTTTTCCTTTTCTTCTCTGCCTATATAAGTATTTTCAAAATTATTTTCCTATTACTTTTTTTGGAAACCCTAGCCGCGGGTCCCGCCGCTTCCGCCACATCGTCGCCGCCTTGGAGCCTCTCCGTCGCCGCCGCCGGGTTCGCCGCCGGACGTCGCCGGGACGCCGTCGCCGGCCACCATCGCCGGCCGCCTCCGCCTCCACACGGTGAGCGCTGCCCCGCCCCGCCGCCGCCCTGCACCCGCCGCCTGCTAGCGATGTCGCGCCGCCGCGCCGGCCTCGCCGCGCCGCTGCGAGCGCCGCCGACCATGCCGTTCGCGCACGGTGCTGCCGCCGCGCCCGCTCGCCGGTCGCCCGAGCCGGCAGCCGCGCATGCCCCGCGCCACCGCCGCGCCATGCTGGCCACCACCGCCCGCCTCCCACCTCGCCGGAGCATCACCGGAGTTCGCCGGAATACGCTTCAGATCCGATCAACCGCTGCCAGGGACCCGATCGAGTTTTTCGTAAAAAAAATATTCGCGGATAGGTCCTTGATCTCGCGTCCGCAATATCTCCAAAACCGTGTGTTGGAATCAGGTGAAACTTTTTCATATGCGCTCGTGTTGTTCTGTACTTTATCATGGAATCAACTTTTCACACTTTTCACATTTTTGAATTTGAATTTATTTTAAATTCAAATTCAAACTTTCGGAAGTCGTATCTTTTATACCGTTGATCCAAATCGAGTGATTCTTTTTGCGTTGGATCACTCGTGTCATGTACATTCCGTTTATATCTTATGTACCCAAAGATTAAAAGGTTTCTTGATCTGTTTAAATTCAAATTCATTTCAAATTTGAACCGCTATGAGATGTGTTTTAGTATTCCGTTTCACGCGATTCCTTTGGCATATCGGATCGTTTGAGACATTTTATCGGTAGGATTCACACAATTTTCATGTGGGCATGATCCTTTACGATAGATTGCTCGGAGTGCGACGAGTAGAGTTACCTGTATCATGAGAGCGGAGAACTTCATCGAATGTATAAGGCAAGTCATACTTTGACCATTTCACAACCTATATTTTTACTTATGCATGTAGAAAATATCACCCTATGCATGTGTAGGAAGTTTTATATTATTATTGCTGCAAACCTGGTAGGGTAGCCATATGATCTTATCCTGTTTTCTTAGACAACCTAGCACGTGTTTTTTATATATTTTCTATGCTTGTAGACGGGGATTGGTTGAGATTACATTGAGTTATGTGAGGATTTATTAACTTGATTTGCAAACATTAAATAGAATTCGCCTTTGGACGGGCGGGATGCATCCTGGAGGCTGCGCCTTCTCTAAGGGCAGGTTCAGGGTTAAATGCTCCCAATGGTATGTATGGTATGGAGGGAAGGCATCATGGGGTCGTGCACCTTATATAAGGCAATGCGCCCATGAGAGTGAACCCTAAGTGGGCGCCGTCCAGGCTCAAAAAGATCGGACAGACTTAGTGACTAGTAGCTTCCATGTACAACCACTGGCTATATGGGCTCTGGCTTAATTGAGTACGTTGTGGGGAGCCTGGCCCTGGTAGCTAGCAGATGTAGATATGATAGGTGTACCGGCTACCAAAGGGTGGAGGTGACCTCTTCTGAAAGACTTTGTCTCAATCTTTGGGTTGAGTCCAGTGGGGAAAGTGTACAAACCTCTGCAAAGCGTACAAACTGATCATGATTAGCCGCGTCCCCGGTTATGGACAACTTTGAGCAACTAGGCATTACTGTTGTTGGATGGTCTTGACAGATGAATCACCTTAATAAAACTTGAGTGGGAAAGATTTAATAAAGGGTGGGTTGGAACTGGTGTAGCCCAGTTCGACCTTAAGTAGTAAGATGAACTAAAATTTTGACTTAGGTAGATTGGGAAAATTAGCTTTCTGCAAAACAAAACCATAAGCCTTCTTTTGACTTACCTTGCATGTAGCGACAGGTCTGTTATATCATTTTTCGTGTGACTTGCCGTACAAATCAGATGTACTGACCCGTTGTCGGGCTGTAACCTTCGGTGTTGCAGGATTTTATACGACGAGTAAGTGATGCGATGTAGGGTTACGATGTCTATACTCAACTTTGCCGGTGGAGTTGATGGACGCCACGAAGCTTTTATTGTTTTTCCGCTGTTATCTATTTGTAAGCTAGCCTTGAGCTATGCAGGTATGCTTTATTGTAATACTGGATCTTCGATGTAATATATGACAAGTGGTTTATTCTTGATATTACATCATGTACTGTGTGTGCTAGCTATTGATCCAGGGACTAGCACAGAATGCACAGAGACTTTGATTCTTTAGTGAATCGGGTCGTTACAGATGGTATCAGAGCCCATTTTGACTGTAGGTCGTGACCCTATGAAATGGATAGGAAAAGCCATAGGAACAAAATTATTTTATCTCTCTCTGATTTCTTACTCTCTCCATTAGTAGCTCTCATCTATTATTCAATTATTTAAACTCCTCGTCTTGTTTTATTGTAAATACCCCCGAGTTTCTTATGCCCCTTGAAGACATGACTTTTGAGAAGTACATCATCAACCTCATGGATCAATTGAAGTTACGGCTGCCAGAACTAGTAGGAGTAACCTATGGGGTTCAATAAGTTTTGACACTACGAGAGGATTTACAAGATCAGCTTAGCTGAGAAGGATGAGGTTTAGATTCAGACCACCAATTTTAGGTGAAGTTAGTTAAACGAATTGCGCGTAGTATGATGAGATCGTATGTCTTGCGCATATGACCTTACTCTAGTGTTTTTGTGTAGTGTGATTTTCGTGACTGTATTGATTGGTGTTATTTGATGTTGTTTGCAAGTAGGTATTTTCCTTATTCTTGTTTGTGTGCATATGCTTAATGATATCCTTAGATTGTTTTCTTGTCTGTATCCTAGTTGCCCTAACCCTTATCGTTTGAGCTCAATAGATGGAGTATGAAGTAGGACTCACCTTCTCCGAGGCGATGACAAGACTGAAGGTGGAGCAATGGATTCATAATATGGAGGAGCACATGGAAAATAACAAGGTTGGAAGTGAGGACATGGTCCACTATGCTGTCAAGTACTTTGTAGAAGAGGCTGCTACTTGGTGGAGAATACATCAGGCGATTAGCGAATCAAAGAAGAAGATGTGAACGTGGGAGCAAAGATGTCGACATATTGAAGCTTATGTTTTGCAAGTGGAGAATAGAATATTCGTAGGTGTGAACTAAGTGTATGATGTTACCTTTTAATGTTAGTTGGAGATGTGGCTCGATGCATGTTTTCGCTGTGGATGGACTAGATGTCTTATGTCATGATTTGTTTTGTTCGGTTTTGCTTATGCCCTTTGACCCTGATATGTCTTTGATTTATGTTGTGTGTTTTTCCTGGAATTTCTTCTACGTGAGTAGAATAAGTTTACGTTTCATTAGAACCCCATCTATTTAGTATGCTTCAAGACTGAAGGAGACCTAACAACAACAAGAATAAGTTGGCAAGTAACTCAGCGATACGAAGATTTCCTCGACAATGCAAAACTGAAGCTACCGTCATTGAAGACCCGAAGACTTGAAGACCTGGAAGATTCAATGTTTCCACCGTTAGATCGTTTCCGTGAGCTGTCATATCTTGTGTTTTACTGACAGCTACACATCAAAACTATTTTCAAAAACTTGGGTGATGTTTGTATGGGTATCTCTCTCTATCTCTCTCTACCTCGCTATCTACATTCTATTCCCCCTCGTCCTCGTCCCTAAACTGAAGAAGCTAATACAATGGCTGCTAATGTCAAGGCTGGAATAAAGGTAGATGCAACCGATGCTGAGTTCAAGTATAACCCCGTGTGCCAGGATCTTACAACAAGAAAGCACAATCTTGCGGAAGGAAGAACCCTGGAGGAAGTTGTAGTTCACCAGTGCACGTGTTATAGTAGTTTGCGTAAACCTGAGAGTTGTGAAGAAATGATAGATGTTTCATTTGGCTTGCAAGACCATGGATTTATCTGAACCCAGTTCATGAATAAGAATGACTTCTGCATTGCTGGTGAGGATGACCGAGTGTTAGATTGCGAGATTCGCTAAACCATATACAAGGTAATGATGTGGGTGCGGAATGGATTGATCACCATGCCGACTACTCTTATTATTCGCTCTTTCTATGCGGGATAGTAAATCTTGAGTGACTTACCTATAGCAGAGAGACGACGTTGTTAAGCCTAAACCATAGGAGGATACGATGTTTGACCCCTATATAAGATTATCGTTAATAATAGTAAGTTATACGGTGAGTATAGGCCAAGACCGTTTCCTGCAGGTATCCCGTAAAAGTATTCTTGATGACCACCATGAGGGAAACGATAGTTTCTTAGTATTGGCGCCTGACTGTCAGCCATGAAGGATCAGTACTTGGAGGACTCATCTTTTGGATATAGGATTCAAGACAACAAAGGAGTATATGATATATTCTAAGGATGCAATCGAAGGTGCAACACTCTTGAAGACCAATGTATTTGGAAGACTCCTCTTTTGCTACGGATTCAAGACCTCAAAGGAGTTGGTGAAATCTCTATGAAGGATGTCATCGATGGAGCAAGACTCGTCAAGACCAAGTCGCATTCCTTTTAAGGGTGGTAGCACCCTGGACCAGCGGATCGGTGGACTGTCATGAACACCCAAACCCTAACCTTCTCTTTCTAGCCTTTTCGAATCTCGAGGACGAGATTCCTTTTAAGGGTGGTAGTCTGTAACATCCCAAATTTTTCTAAATTTTGAAATGTTAATAAATTAATTATAATAATGATTGTTTGCTTGATATGATTGATCGTCACTAGGATCTGAAACTTTTGGAGTTTTAATTGAATATTAAAAGGAGAGGGAATAAAAGGACTTTCCCCTAATATTCATTTTTGATGTTTTCGAATTTAGCATTTAAAAAAAATCCAACTAAAAATAAAATGAGAGAAGGTAAAATGACTCCTTCACTATAAAAGAAAGTTGTAAATGTATTAAATATTTTTTTATTTATATTAATTGGTGTTATTTAAATAATTTTCCATTCAAAAATAATAATAACTTGAGAGAAGATAAAATGACTTCTTCTGAAAAATGGAGTGGAAATTATTTAAATGATGATTTGAGATTTTTGTTGATTTTTTAAATATTTTATAACTAAATAAAGTCCTTGGAAAAATGTCATTATTTTTATTTATTATTTTGGAAATTTTGTTCATTGCATAATTTTCTTTTGATTATTTGAAGAATTTAGTAATTTATTTCATATTTTTCTGATGTGTATTTACTTGTGTAAAATTGTTTGAAGTTTCAAATTTAAATAAAAAGAAAAACTGTGTCCCAGCCGGTCCAGTTGAATTTCTGACCGCAGGCGCAAATTGAGTCCAAAACGGACCCGATTCAGTTTATTTTTTTTCTCCTTTTCTTCTCTGCCTATATAAGAATTTTTAGAAATTATTTTCCTTTTCTTTTTAGGGAAACCCTAGCCGCGGGTCCCGCCGCCGCCTTGGAGCCTCGCCGTCGGACGTCGCCGGGACGCAGTCGCCGGCCACCACCGCCGGCCGCCTCCGCCTCCGCACGGTGAGCGCTGCCCCGCACCGCCGCCGCCCCGCGCCCGCCGCCTGCTCGCGATGCCTCGTCGCCGCGCCGGCCTCGCCACGCCGCCGCGAGCGCCGCCGGCCATGCCGCCCACGCATGCTGCTGCCGCCGCGCCAGCTCGCCGGCCGCCCGAACCGACAGCCAAGCACGCCCCGCGCCACCGCCGCGCCTTGCTGGCCACCACCGCCCGCCTCCCACCTCGCCGGAGCATCCCCGGAGTTTGCCGGAATACGCTTCAGATCCGGTCAACCGCTGTCAGGGACCCGATCGCATTTTTCGTAAAAAGTTTATTTGCGGATAGGTCCTTTCAGATTCAAGGTTTCTTGATCTGTTTAAAGTCAAATTCATTTCAAATTTGAACCGCTATGACGTGTGTTGTAGTATTTCGTTTCACGCGATTCCTTTTGCATATCGGATCGTTTGAGACATTTTATCGGTAGGATTCACACAATTTTGATGTGGGCATGATTTCCACCTTGAATTCATAAGTCCATAGTCATAAATCTTTACCGATAGTTCTTTATCTGTTGACTCTCTCGAGTTCACCTTCCACCTGCCACCTTCGAGCACATCGACACCTATACTTTTCGAAGCCTAGTTGTTTTTGTTGCTAGACCTTATTGTGTTTGATTTGTTGATCTTTTGTTTTTCTTTTGGCGTGATTTTTTACTTGTGGCATCTTCCTTTACGATAGATTGCTCGGAGTGCGACGAGTAGAGTTACCTGGATCGTGAGAGCGGAGAACTTCATCGAATGTATAAGGCAAGTCATACTTTGACCATTTCACAACCTATATTTTTACTTATGCATGTAGCAAATATCACCCTATGCATGTGTAGGAAGTTTTATATTATTATTGCTGCAAACCTGGTAGGGTAGCCATATGATCTTATCCTATTTTCTTAGACAACCTAGCATGTGTTTGTTATATATTTGCTATGCTTGTAGATGGGGATTGGTTGAGATTACATTGAGTTATGTGAGGATTTATTAACTTGATTAGCAAACATTAAATAGAATTCACCTTTGGACGGGCGGGATGCATCCTGGAGGCTGCGCCTTCTCTAAGGGAAGGTTCAGGGTTAAATGCTCCCAATGGTATGTATGGTATGGAGGGAAGGCATCATGGTGTCGTGCACCTTATCTAAGGCAATGCGCCCATGAGAGTGCACCCTAAGTGGGCACCGTCCAGGCTCAAAAAGATCGAACAGACTTAGTGACTAGTAGCTTCCATGTACAACCACTGGCTATATGGCCTCTGGCTTAGTTGAGTACGTTGTGGGGAGCCTGGCCCTGGTAGCTAGCAGATGTAGATATGATAGGTGTACCGGCTACCAAAGGGTGGAGGTGACCTCTTCTGAAAGACTTTGTCTCAATCTTCGGGTTGAGTCCAGTGGGGAAAGTGCACAAACCTCTGCAGAGCGTACAAACTGATCATGATTAGCCGTGTCCCCGGTTATGGACAACTTTGAGCAACTAGGCATTACTATTGTTGGATCGTCTTGACAGATGAATCACCTTCATAAAACTTGAGTGGGAAAGATTTAATAAAGGGTGGGTTGGAACTGGTGTAGCCCAGTTCAACCTTAAGTAGTAAGATGAACTAAAATTTTGACTTAGGTAGATTGGGAAAAATCAGCTTTCTGCAAAACAAAACCATAAGCCTTCTTTTGACTTACCTTGCATGTAGCGATAGGTTCTGTTATATCATTTTTCGTGTGACTTGTCGTACAAATCAGATGTACTGACCCGTTGTCGGGCTGTAACCTTCGGTGTTGCAGGATTTTATACGACGAGTAAGTGATGCGATGTAGGGTTACGATGTCTATACTCAAATTTGCCGGTGGAGTTGATGGACGCCACGAAGCTTTTATTATTTTTCCGTTGTAATCTATTTGTAAGCTAGCCTTGAGCTATGCAGGTATGCTTTAGTGTAATACTGGATCTTCGATGTAATATATGACATGTGGTTTATTCTTGATATTACATCATGTACTGTGTGTGCTAGCTATTGATCCAGGAACTAGCACAGAATGCACAGAGACTTTGATTCTTTAGTGAATCGGGTCATTACAATGGGGGTTTGGTTATCCTTGTGCATCCTCGACTCATGGTACGTGAGTGTACTCTAATATTCGAACCCTACAGAGATTGGTGAGCCATCTAGTAGCTAGAGTTCTCAACAGGGGTTTTTGGTTTTCAAAAAACACACGGATTGCCCAAAATACGACATCTATCACTAATAGGCTCGAGCTCTTGACACCAAAAGTTCAAACATTACTCTAGTCAATACCTCAAAACTATTGCAAGTTACTACTACAAAGAGAATAGCAACTTCGACTACCTACTTCTAGTCAAGACACAAAACTCAGTGCAACAGGAAAACTCTCTAACAAGATAAAACATGAAACCTATAGAAATTTCAACCTAAAAAAAAATAAAAGCTCTAGAAAAAACTAAAGAACTACACTAAACAGAGAAGCAACTAAGAAAAGAAAAAGAACAACTCACAGCTAAAAGAATAAGCATGCAAATCCTATGAGGAGTTCTAGTTCAAGCGGAGTGTGTATCTCTCCCACACAAAAGATTAAGCTGGGGTCTAACTTGTTATGAACAGCAAACAAATCAAAAACAAACCTAGAAAAGTAAAGAGCGAGACGCTCCAAGCATAGCACATAACGCATGAAGTGATAAAAATATAGTGCAACGAGGGACGAACTGATAATTGTTGATGAAGAAGGGGATGGACGGGGGCATCCCCAAGCTTAGACGCTTGAGTCTCCTTGAATATTTATTGGGGGTGCACATGGGCATCCCCAAGCTTGAGCGTTTGACACTCCAAGATCTTCTTTCATCATCTTCCATCGCGCACTTGAAAACTCCCTTCATACATAACTCATTGTAGACTGATTAGAGAGGTTAGTGCCCATAATAAAATAATTTTTTTATCTACTGGAAATAAATATAACCTTGAAGAGATACTCTTTCTCAAGATTGCCAACAAGTTTTTGCAAAGAAAAAGCAAGCTTAAGGTTTGCAAAACGAAGAAAAGGAAAAACAGGACAGAATCTGTGAAAAACAGACCAGCGGGTAGAAACGAATTTTTTAGGGATACTTCTGCAACTAAAATCAAAAAACTCAGAACATGAGAAAGTTTCGTAATTGTATGGAGCACGCTGTGTAAAAAATTCATCTCAAAAAGATGAACTGGGAGTTTTCTATGATTTTTCTAGTCATGAGGACAGAATCTGTTTTCTGGACAGCATGTCACAACTTTTACTTCCCTCGTCATATGAGGCTATAAAAGGCACAAAGCTTGAAAAGTAAAGATACAATGATGTTGCTACAGTAGTAACAATCATCAAGACCACTAAGAACAGAAGAAAAGCAAAAATAAAAACCTAAATTCGTTGCGGGCTGCCTCCCGAAAGCGCTTCTTTAGAGCCATTAGCTAGGCTTAAAGCAGAAGATCAAAGTTCTCCAAAATCATCAGAAGGTTCACCAAGGATCTCAAAAGGGTTTTCAATAATCTCATCCTAGTTATTCTGAGGGAAATGGTACGTACCTTTTTCTTTACCACGCAAACGTATTTGTCCTTTACCTATATCAATGAAGCCTTTCATGGCTCGGAGGAAGTCCCTTCCAAGCACTATATTTCCTCGATTGGACTTCATGATGAAGAAGTCAATCTCCATACTTCTTTTAAGAAACATGACCTAGACATCTTTCAATGTTCCATGGATCTCAGAAATGTCACCATTAGAATGTTCATGGAAAGATGGAAATGTGTCCATGCTTGCAAGGTACAAAGAATCATAAATAAAGCTTGGCATTATAGAAACTGTAGATCCAATGTCACAAAAAGCAAGGAAGTTTTGATTAGAGATAACAACCCTAACAAAAGGCTCCCAATCATTTTCTATTTCCAAAATCTCCGCTGTAGGAGGATTTAGTTTTTCTATTCCTTTAAAGTCTAGAGCATCAAGTCTCTTCTCAATAGTAGCAATTCTGTCTATAACAGTATCAAGACCATCATAAACAAAATAACTAGATAAACCATGTATAATTTCAAGAGCTCTAGCTTCATCACACTCTAGAAAGTCTCCTTCATCTATAAGATCAAGAGAGTGCTTACACCACTTAAAAAGGCCAAAGTAAAAAATTTATAAGCACAATTCTTATAGGTAACCAAGGCATATTTGTCGTATGTGCTTCAGAAATTCTGTCCCATGCCTTCTTCATATTCTCCCCGTTCCTTTGGAGGAAATCCAAGTTCTCGAATTCCCTCATAGTACCAACTCCTAACATACTTGACCACACAAGAAAGGTAACGGTTATTTTTGGTATTTTTTATAAGGGACACAAAAGTAAAAACTGAAAGGTAAACAAACAAGACTAAAAAGCAAAGATAAAAGATAGTGTGCAACTCCCCTATCTTGTAGACTGGAGTCCTCGCCAACGGCGCCAGAAATTAGCTTGATACGGTGAGGATAGTTCTCACTCCTCGTTGGTTACCCCAAGTGGAAGGTGAGATGTAGCGTAGCGGCAAATTTCCCTCGGTGAAGATGCCAAGGTTATCGAACCAGTAGGACTCCAAGAGATACAAGTAGGTGACAACTGCGCCAGAAATTAGCTTCAGGCTAGGGAGTTGACATGGACCTGCACACAGAAACAAATAACTTCGCTCCCAACGAGTACAGAGGAGTTGTCAATTCCTCCGGCCTTGCTGTTTACAAAGGATCAACGCAAGAGATAATAATAGTGGCAACTGAAAGTAAAGACTGAAAGTAAATTGATGATGTAAACAATAATGTGAAGATGGACCGGGGTCCCGTGATTTTCACTAGTGATGTCTCTCTCCCAAAAGACGATAAAAGTGCTAGCGAGGTAAACAAATTGCATCTGGGAAATTGACAGAATTATGAAGGCACCGCAATGCTAACTATGCTGCAAAGAAAGGAAGGGCTAAAAAGCAATGGGCAGTGCGCCAAGGTAAGTAGACCGAAATCCAACTGCATCTACTACGAATCATCCACCTTGACATATCTATCCAGAACATCTCGCTGGTATTAAGTTGTGAATCCCACCCAAAGTGTAAACTCAAAGCAACAGACAACTGCATTAAAAGAACTTTGCGTAAAGTAAACAATCCTTGCACCCGCGGGTACAAGCACCGTTGTTTTATCCCTAGTGGCAACAGCACATCCCCTAGTCTCATGTTTCTGTCGCTCAAGCTAGACATCAAGGGGCTGAACCCAAAATCAAGCATAACGCTCCCTCTTGGAGTTGCAAGCAAACTACTCGGCCAAATAAAAATACTGCAAGGGAGAACATGCAAGAATTTACTCAAGAACAAAATATAAAAGAGAAGAACCAAATATATTACTCATCACAATCGGAACATAGTCTCATAATCCATCAGATCCCAGCAAACTCAGCATAGCAACAGCAGAAATTACAGTAGTGCCTCGATCATGTGAGGCAGCTCACGAGGTCTCGAAAGTGGAAGCACAAAGAGGGGAGAGGTACATCACATAGCTACTGGTCACGGACCCATGGTCCAAGGGGGACTACTCACGGTACATCCGGGAGGCGTCCATGGCTATGGATGGTCTCCCGAAGGGGGTTCCTCCTTCCGGCAGGGTGTCGGGCAGCTTCTCCAGGCAGCCCTGATCTTGAAACGGCGGCGGCGGCGGTACAGAGGGGAGTTCGCGGAAAACAGATCGATATGAGGGTTTCCTCCCCGAGGGCTAAATATAGGCGGAGGGGGTGTCGAGGGGATCCACAAGGCATCCAGGAGGCCCCCTGGCAAGGCCTAGGGTGGGGCCGCGCCAGGGACCTTTCTGGAGTCCCTGTGGTGGCCCCCCTCTGGTGCGTTGGTGATTCCGGAAGCTTCCGGGTCGCTGATTTTTTATCAGATTTTTCCGGATTTTTTGGAGCACTTTTAATGGCCGGAAAACCTAAAATAAAAAAACAGGAGAAAACAGAAACTGGCAGCTGGGTGCACTGGGTTAATAGATTAGTCCAAATATGCTCAAAAGTGTATGAAAGTTCAAGCAAAACATGGCAAAGTCACACAAAACATGCATGGAGCAAGCAGAAATTATAGATACGTTTGGGACGTATCAGCAAGCTTGTGGAGCTAAACACCTCTTTTTGTAAGGATGTTGAGGTACTCACTGTGTCTCTCAAGACAAAAGATGAGGAACTCATCACCCTCAAGAAAAACCTTGAGGCTCACAAACTTGCTCATATAAAAACACTTACTAAGATGTCTCCTCCCACTATTGTGCATATTGATGCTTGTGCTACTAACTCTTCCCTTGATCAAGCATCTCCCATTGAGGAGAACTTAGCTCTTCATGCTCAACTAAAGAAGGGCCTCTTGACTTGTGCCCAAGGCGAGAAAAACCTAAATGATGTATTAAGTCATCACAAGGAGTCCTTTGCTAAGGAAGGACTTGGGTTTGATCCAAGTACAAGTGTGACAATGGATGTCACCCTTAGCAAGGAATCAACTCCCAAAAAGGTGATCTTTGTTCATGAAGGGCACAAGGACAAAGGTAAGAAAATTGTTGATGAGGTTGGTGTTGGGAATGGGAAGGCCATTAGGGGCAAGCCCGCTCCTAACAAGAAGAAGGAGAAAATGCCTCCATCCTATGTGCTCCGTAAGGCAAAGGAAGGACAGGTGTTTGAAAAATTCATTGGGCCCCGTAATTCTTTTCGTTTCTATACCATTTGGGTTCCAAAGACCCTTGTTACTAACCTTAGAGGTCCCATTGCAAAATGGGCACCTCTAACCAAAGCTTAAATCTATGTGTAGGATGCTATCTCCGGTGGAGTCAAATGGGTGATTGATAGTGGATGCACAAATCATATGACCGGAGAAAGCCGTTTGCTCAAGGACTTCATGGATGTAATTCAACCATACATGAGCATTGTCTTTGGTGGTGATTCCAAGGGAAAGGTACTTGGGTTGGACAAGGTGGCTATTACTAATGACATGTCTCTTGCAAATGTCATGCTTGTCCAATCCCTTCAATACAATTTGCTTTCCGTTCGTCAATTAGCTTATGTTGGTTATGATACACTATTTGGTCTAACAAGTGTGAAAGTCTTTAGGAGAGTGATACAGTGAGGATAGTTCTCACTCCTCGTTGGTTACCCCAAGTGGAAGGTGAGATGTAGCGTAGCAGCAAATTTCCCTCGGTGAAGATACCAAGGTTATCGAACCAGTAGGACTCCAAGAGATACAAGTAGGTGAGAACGGCGCCAGAACTTAGGCGTTTGATGTGGACCTGCACACAGAAACAAATAACTTTTCTCCCAACGAGTACAAAGGAGTTGTCAATTCCTCCGGCCTTGCTGTTTACAAAGGATCAACGCAAGAGATAATAATAGTGGCAACTGAAAGTAAAGACGGAAAGTAAACTAAAGGTGTGAACAATAATGTGAAGATGGACCGGAGCCCCGTGATTTTCACTAGTGATGTCTCTCCCCCAAAAGATGATAAAAGTGCTAGCAAGGTAAACAAATCACAGCTGGGCAATTGACAGAATTATGAAGGCACCGCAATGCTAACTATGCTGCAAAGAAAGGAAGGGCTCAAAAGCAATGGGCAGTACGCCAAGGTAAGTAGACCGAAATCCAACTGCATCTACTACGAATCATCCACCTTGAGATATCTATCCAGAACATCTCGCTGGTATTAATTTGTGAATCCCACCCAAAGTGTAAACTCAAAGCAACATACAACTGCATTAAAAAAACTTTGCGTAAAGTAAACAATCCTTGAACCCGCGGGTACAAGCACCGTTGTTTTATCCCTGGTGGCAACAGCAAATCCCTTAGTCTCATGTTTCTGTCACTCTAGCTAGACATCAAGGGGCTGAACCAACAATCAAGCATAATGCTCCCTCTTGGAGTTGCAAGCAAACTACTTGGCCAAAGCAAAATACTGCAACGGAGAACATGCAAGAATTTACTCAAGAACAAAATATAAAAGAGAAGAACCAAATATATTACTCATCACAATCTGAATATAGTCTCATAATCCATCAGATCCCAACAAACTCAGCATAGCCACAGCAGAAATTACAATAGTGCCTCGATCATGTGAGGCAGCTCACGAGGTCTCGAAAGTGGAAGCAAAAAGAGGGGAGAGGTACATCATATAGCTACTGGTCACGGACCCATGGTCCAAGGGGGACTACTCACGGTACAACTGGGAGGCGTCCATGGCTATGGATGGTATCCCGGAGGAGGTTCCTCCTTCCGGCAGGGTGCCGGAGAAGTTTCTCCAGGAAGCCCCGATCTTGAGACGGCGGCGGCGGCGGTACAGAGGGGAGTTCGCGGAAAATAGATCGATATTAGGGGTTTCCACCCCGGGGGCTAAATATAGGTGGAGGGGGGTGTCGAGGGGACCCACAGGGCAGCCAGGAGGCCCCTGGCGCGGCCTAGGGTGGGGCCGCGCCAGGGACCCTTCTGGAGTCTCTGTGGTGGCCCCCCTCCGCTGCCTTCGTGATTCCGTAAGCTTCCGGGTCGCTGATTTTTTATCTGATTTTTCCAGATTTTCTAGAGCACTTTTAATGGACGGAAAACCTGAAATACAAAAACAGCAGAAAACAGCAATTGGCAGCTGGGTGCACTGGGTTAATAGATTAGTCCAAATATGCTCAAAAGTGTATGAAAGTTCAAGCAAAACATGGCAAAGTCACACAAAACATGCATGGAGCAAGCATAAATTATAGATACGTTTGGGACGTATCAACATCCCCAAGCTTAATTCCTGCTCGTCCTCGAGTAGGTAAATGATAAGAAGCATAATTTCTGTGCTGACATGCAACGCAACCATATAAGGACTTTTAAGTAAAGCAATTAAAGCATGCAATTCAATTCAAGTCTTAACAAGCAAGAGTCTATATTAGCATTGAAACAAGCAACAAAAGAACAAAAGGTGCAAGAGCTCTCGCTGTACTGACTCGAATGTCTCCAGATGGTGTGTGCATGCAAGCAGGGGACTGGGAAAAAGAGAGAAAAAAGGTTGTTGAGAACAACTTTCTACTAAAGTTTCACACTTAGTCTCCTTTGGATTATTATCTTGACTCGTCCCCAGACCACTAGCCAGGTACAAATCATACTGATCCACTCCCTTTCGGTATTTTGAGCACTCATGCAATGGATGAGCGTGAGCAAGAAAGTTGACACCTAAAAGGAGAAACAGAAAGAAGGTGGAGGAGGATGACAAAAAGGTGTGAAAGGCTCACATCAATGAGTACAATCATAGGCGAGATAAGGCCATATGATAGATATGATGTGAGGAGTAGGGATTGCCATGCAAAGGATTCACATGTGAGCTAAAAGCTCTCCAAGGGAACTAGTGGGGGTGCATCTCACTTGCTTTCTCAAGAAGACTTAGAGCTCGTTTGAGGAGGCTCATCATTGGAATATACAAGCCAAGTTCTATTGTGTGAAGGTCCCCACATAGCTATATGCATGATGATGATCTTTATGGAGTACAAGGGATAGAGGATGAAGTACTAGTGTGGATCTCTCAAAAGGAATAGTAGTGTGACCCCTTCTCTATTTTTTTTCTTTTTCTCTTTTTTCTATTTTTCTGTATTTTTTGGTGGCCTCAATGGCTCTTTCTATTTAACTCTCATTTTTCCTCTTTGGGATCTTTTGATTTTGTCCTCTTTGGGATCTTTTCCTCACTTTAGGGGCAACACTCTATATTTTACAAGAATATAGGAGATCTTTCACACTTTAGAAAGGTACTCACATAAAGAAGATATAACTATCATGATGCAAATGTATGCCTCTGCCAGGATAGCAGGATATGCAATGATACTAGCGCGTCATGTAGCAATGATTAGGGCAAGGTCCAACTAGCATGAGGCTCATCGATCAAGCAAGTAGCATGTATGACATGAAGATCAAGTCATGAGAAGGTGGATGTTGCATGGCAATGTATCTCGGAAAGGCTATGGAAATGCCTTGTAGGTAGGTACGGTGGCTATTTTGAGGAAGGATATAAGGAGGCTTATGATGACAGAGCGTATCGTGCCAACGGTTTGGATGCACCGGCGAAGTATGCGCCAACTCTCAAGGTGAGAAAGGGCAATGCACGGTACCGAAGAGGCTAGAAAAAGTATAGGTGGGTGGAAGTGTCAACTTTCGAATACTCACATTAGTCCGAAGAACTCATGCACTTATTATCGGTAACTCTCAATCTATTCAGGAGGTTCACAAAGAGACAAGTACCCCGAGGAGGAGTGTATGGGGGTTTGGTTATCCTTGCGCATCCTCGACTCATGGTACGTGAGTGTACTCTAATATTCGATCCCTCCAAAGATTAGTGATCCATCTAGTAGCTCAAGTTCTCAACTAATTTTGTAGGTTTTTCGAAAATAAACACGTATTTCCCAAAATACGATCCCTCCAAAGGTTAGTGATCCAACTAGTATCTAGAGTTCTCAATAGGGGTTTTTGGTTTTTCGAAAAACACACGGATTGCCCAAAATACGAAATCTATCACTAATAGGCTCGAGCTCTTGACACCAAAAGTTCAAACATTACTCTAGTAAATACCTCAAAACTATTGCAAGTTACTACTACAAAGAGAATAGCAACTTCAACTACCTACTTCTAGTCAAGACACAAAACTCAGTGCAACAGGCAAACTCTCTAACAAGATAAAACATGCAACCTATAGAAAGTTCAACCTAAAACAAAAGAAAAGCTCTAGAAAAACTAAAGCACTTCAACTAAACAGAGCAGCATCTAAGAAAAGAAAAAGAACAACTCACAGCTAAAAGAATAAGCATGCAAATCCTATGAGGAGTTCTATTTCAAGCGGAGCGTTTATCTTGTTGGGAATGTGCCCTAGAGGCAAATAAAATATGTTTTATCAAGCATATTCCATTAGTTCATAATACGTTTGATACTATGCTATAACTGTATTAAGCGGAAACATTAATACAGGTGTGGTATACAAACAACCAGGTCCCTAGTATACTAGTCCATTGGGCGATTGATGATCAAGGTTTCCTGATCATGAGACAATGGCGTCTGTTGACAATGGAGTCGTATCATTGGATAATGATATGATGGACATACACCCACCAGAAGTGTTGCGATGTGATCAAGTCACATAGTTCGACATTGCGATAACTATAACGTAGTGACCAGATCCTTTGACCGTAATGATCATACGTAATTGTCATCTATAAGGAGACTTTGATTTGTATCCCACCGCCTGACTGAAATATGCTGGCTATAACAGTGCACTTTGGGTATTCCGAAATAGATGGTTGATGAGTATGCAAATAGATAAAGTTTGTCCATCCGTGTGACGGATAGGTACTCTGGGCCCACTCGGTGATATTGCATCATAAAGTTTGCAAACGTGTGACTAGGTCACGGAGTTGTAATATCACGGGAACGAGTAAACTTGTTTGTTGAGAACGAAGACGAACTAGGTATAGTGGATACCTATGATCAAACCTCGGACAAGCAAAGTACCCTAGGACAAAGGGAACAGGCACACGGTTAACGGATCCAACAGCGATTGAAGTTCATTCGATGGAAGCGCAGGGCTATCAAGGATTGTAACCAGGTCCAATTGATTATTCATTGATCAATGAGAATTGTCTCGATCATGTATTTTGTTTCCCGGACCATAGGGTGTTACACTTAAGGGTACTCGACGCAGTAATGATTGATTCGGGATCACCGGAGAAATTGGAGAGAACACCGGAATTGTTCCGGTGATGACCGGAATTGTTCCGATGAAGGCCGGAAGTTATTCTGGGTATTTTGAAAGGTTCAAAATATATTTAATAATGTTTAATTAATGTTTTATTATTTAATTATCTGAATTAAATATTAAAATATATTTAAATATAATTAAAAATGAATTAAAAGGCATATGGGCCTCATAGGGCCCATTAGGGGGAGAGGGAGTCCTCCCCCATGGTCCATGGCGCCATAGAGGGGCCCACCCCCTTTATTCATGGCGCACCCCCCTCCCCTTGGGATTAGTCCCACCCCAGAAGTGGAGGGGGGTGGCACCCGTCCTTGGCCTATATAAGGAGGGGTAGAGGTGCCCTTTTATTCATCATATTTTTGAGATAAGTTCTCATCTCTCTCTCCCTCCTTTCTCCTTCCTCGAGTGGACTCCCCGTGTTTGGAGTCTACACTTGGTTGGGTATTTCTCAACCATACGCACGCCGTCGTGCTGCTGGAATCGGGATCCGAATCCATCTTCTTTCCGCTGCTCTACTGGTTCGGAGCCCGGAGGGACATCGGGTATACTGTATGTGTATAATCCCGCGAGGCACTACACTTGTGGTGCTACTTCGTCGTCGTGGCCGTATTTCGAGGTCTTCATCGACAATGTTCCGACGGGGACGTAATCCCGTCATCGGTCTACAAGGATCGGGTGGCTACAGGAGTCATCGTGGATCTGCGCGGCATCGGGGATTTCCGGTACGACTACACCAACCACGTTCATACGGGAACGTTTCCCGCTTAATGGACTACATACTGGTATGTGATCTATTTCTGTCCGTTACTTGCATCGCCATAGCATAGGTCTTGGGTATGGGTCTCGTAGGTTATGAAAAATTTGTGTTTTCTGCCCCGAACCCCAACAGTGGTATCATGAGCAAGGCTATGCGTAGATGTATTGTACGGATAGAACACATCTAGTATGTGGGCATCAATTCTCAATTGTTACCCTCTCACGTGTACTCACTTAGCGTTGCGGCAATGTTTGATGAAGCGGGCCCCGACCGACCTTACGCGTTTACGCGAGACTGGTTCAACGCTTGACATATGGCTTGTACCATATAAAGTGGCTGGGGGGTGTCTGTCTCTCTGCATTAGCGATGCGAAGATGTTTGCAACGGAGGGCCCTGACAGGGGTGTAATAGAGACAATTGTGGATTGGTGTTGTGGCTTTTTTTCGCAGGATAGAAAGCGGTTCTTTTCTCAAAACCCCTAGCAGCCACGTAAAACTTGCAAAAGATAAAGTAGAAAGGAGTTTTCAACTTTAATTTTCATGTCGGGGGGACTCATAGCATGTATGATTTATATTATTGCATCCTGTTTTGCTAATATGTTAGATATACGACGGTAGCATAATAGGATGATCCCTCACTAAAACCAACATTGTGTCCTTACCCTAGTGAGCACCACCTGGAAAGTTCTACATTATGGAGGCACCACGTGTCACACGTGTGTCAAACATTTTTTCATTCACATGAGGTGGGTGTAGCAAGCCTGGCATATGTATATGATATGGCCTTGCATGACACAGCAACAAATCACATAGGGTGTGGTGGCGAGCCTGGCATATGTATATGATATGGCATCGGGACACAACAGACCGAAAGGTCGAGCATGAGTCACATGGATGATGTGATTGGCATGATGGCCTACCTTGAACAACATACTGATGGCCGTGACGATCGGGGGAGGTATGGTGTTCAAGGATCGTGTAATCACTTAGAATAAACTATGAGGGATGTTTGTCTGAGTGGGAGTTCCAGAATTGTTTTTGAAACATGAACTCCATATTATGAACTTAATCTTCATGTCTTAGAAAATATCATTGTAGATAACGTCATACCAATGTTTAGAACTATGGCTCTTTTAGTATGATAGAACTTAAGGTAAATGGGTCTTACTTCATTGATGTGTACCAACACCATTAGAGACATACTCATTAGTAATGACTTGCTAAACATAATACGAAGAACTGCTAGGAGATACACCTGACAACTCCGTAATCAAGGAAGATGATGATGAGTATCGCACTCACCGTCACTTATGAATGACTGTCCAATACACCATAATTCATTCTATGGAATCTTAATTGTGAATGCATGTTAACCAACACGTATGACGTGCTAGGTGAACTTGAAAGCACTTGGTTGCAAATCAGAGTAATGGAATATGAATATATGGACGGGGTTTCTTTCAACTATGGTGGAAGGAACAACCTGCTGAGAAAGTCACTTGGAAAATGTATAAGATACATGGAACACCTTGTGTATAACTTGGACTACTGAATGACTGGTTACTTTGCGATAACTGGGGAGTTGCATCCGCTTCCTCCCAGTTACAAAGACCATGTCTGGACTATGTCATGAAGGAGAATCGTTCACCTGTCATGAGGTCATTGTTAAAGTTAAGAACTTTAAGAGTAGAACCAATGCAGGAATGGTCATTGACGGAGAAGGTATATTTGATATACGAGTTATAAATGTCTTTCCCACGAAACACTAATTGTGGTTGATTAAGTATTCGATGCTTGAACTTACTGCTTGAGAGTGACTTGGAAGGGATGAGGTGACAATGTGTGCTGACGGCAATCAAGATAGTTGATGGTCGACAACACTCTCCCTCTACATCTATCAATTGATTAATATATGAATAAATTTTATGATCGTTTGAATGTGAACTTTATTAGTGTGTCTTGCATCTTGCGAAGACAATTATTCATATTAGTGAGAAACAAGTCAGTTGTTCTCCTTTTATGAATGATATCTCTTATGGTCACATTACGATTATGAATGAGTTATTCTTATATTGATGATAGTTGTTTGATCATTTATAAGAAATATTTTAATGCCAAGAAATATCCAGGCTTAATAATGACACTACAGTTTAAGTCATGAATGGTATGATGATGTCTTAAGATACTTGATCTCTTGACACATACAAACCATGCCTTTTAGGTGAGATGACTAAAACCTCGCATTCTGGTAAACGGAATGTGTACTGATTGTTGAGTATCATACATTGTGATCTTTCGTATGTCAGCATGTGGTGAATTTCATTATTTCGTGAACTTCGTATGTGACTTAGATGAATATTTATATTCACTAATGAAACATGAGTCTGAAATAATTTGATATGATCAAAAGGGATTTCAGAGTAAAGATGGATATTAAATTAACAAGAAAGACAAGTCTCTACGATTTGATCAAAGTGACAAATGTTTTGCGTTAGTCTTGGGCATAAAGACTTGTGTGAAAGTTGTTCCACAAATTGCAATGTCTTGAGACACTTCAATATGATTGACGTGCCTGAACATTGTGATCATATTCTATCGAAAAGTGTATGGTCTAAGTTATCTCTTACCAAGTTACGTTATTATTGTTTAGAGTTATTAATTTAATATGCAAACACTCACTTCAGCATAGAGAACCATCTGAGTTCGTGGAAACCAACACTATATATGTCATGGTGTGTTGTGGTTTCTAGGAAGCTTGATTTATGTAAGATAAATTATCTTTGTAGTGTATCCTTAGACAACTATGGATGCATCTTCCACAACTAGAACCAAAAGGAGCAAAACTTGTATTGCTATGTTTGGTGTTTGTCAAGAATTGTTCTTGATAAATGTGGTAATGGAATAAAAGTGAAAGTTCAACCAAGGTAATTGACCTTGCCTCCAAATGTCAGAGTAGTGCAACAGAATATGTTCTGGAAGAAAAGCTCTACAATAAGAGGAGAAACTAATGATAATAATCATGATCTTCTGATGGGAGCTTTTACTGAGAAAGGTAGGATTCAAGAATATATATTTTCCCCTGGTGGAAAATGATATTCATGATTCACTTGTCATGTTAATGGAACAAGACATTCCTACGAACTACAAAGAAGCGATGGTGAACCTAAGTACGAGATATGACTACGAGTCATGAAATCCTATGTTGAGTTACATTTAAGATTTCTTGAATCTTATCAAGTAAGGAGGTTACTTGATATTCACAATAACTTCAGAGTTATGAGGAATAAATGTGAACATCAAAGGGACGTCAAGATTGGTTTGTCACAAAGATTGTTTCCGACAAATTCAATGGGTTGACTACAATGTGTAGCAATGCTTGAGTCAAAGGGATATTCACTACGATTGATCCAGGATTGTTATCAATACCGTGACTTCCTACAATCCTGTATTTGAAGAAGTGTTGTAATTGGTACAACAAGAAGGTTTTGAAAAAAAAACATATGGATACTAATGTCTCGTAAACTGAATTCTCATTTTGATGGATGATCAAAGGATTTTGGACTTAACCAAAATATCGAGGAAACATGCATTTGCATGAAACTGAGTGGGAGCTGAATAGTTTCCTGAAACTTAATTTGTAGACGACATATTTTGAGTGGGAGCTATGGGAGTATTATCCTAGACTTATATGTAAATGACATATTTGAGTAGGAGCCATGTGGTTAGTATCCTGAACTTAATATGTGTCTGACATATCTAAGTGGGAGCCATGTGGATGTTATCTTTGTCTTATATGTGGCCGACATATTTGAGTGGGAGCAATATGAGTGTTATCCTATAACTTAATATGTGCATGACATATTTGAGTGGGAGCATGATAACATTCTCATATATGGATAACATATTATGAATGGTGCAGTTGGTGTTAATGATTATTTGAATCTTTCATAAATGAAGATGAATAAGTATTAAGCATTGAAGATCTATTAAGATAGATATGTGTTTAATAACATTAAGTCATAATACTTTCCTGGATAAGATTCTGAAGGAGTTCAGAATGGGACAAGTCAAGAAGTGGTCCTTACTTGTATATCCAAGAGAAGTGTTGAGTTAATCTCAGTACAAGAACAATGGTTAATGGTTAATGAAAGAAATGGATGTGTTGGATCCTCTATGCCTTTGTCATAGGTTCTTTCATATAAAACCAGAGTTATGTACTCGACGTAATGTGACCCAAGTTCTTAGTAGTAAGAACATGTTGTGATATGATTTATGAGTAAATCATTGAACAAAGAGTTAAGTTTATCCTTCAGTGTCTGAAGAGAACTGAGGATACATCTCAAATTTGTAAAGGATAGTGGACTTGACCATAAATGTTATGCTCGTTCAAGTTTTGACACTAACCTAGAAAATTGAGATATCATACTAATGAATGCCTAAGTTGAAAGAAACATGGTTAGACATCAAAGTTGCATACAATGCACTAAGGATTGAATCTACATTGATGTGGCTGCTTTAGAAGTAGCAGGAGTTATATTATGGCTTAAGAAGTTCGACTTCTGATTGAGTGAGTTTCAAGTGTGCATGACTATGGGAAAGTCCGTGTGACCCACCGGATGTCATTGCTATGACACAGCAAACGAAGTCTCACTTCACCGCCAAGTATATATACCTCATCATTATAGTAGATAATGAAGGAATGTCAAATTAGGTGACATTATGATTTGCAAAAGGACATACGGTTCTGAATGGTACCCAGACCGTTGATACAACCTCTTCCACGGGCAAGCATGATCAATAAGGAGTTATGATCTAGAGAAAATGCAACTAGATTATTTGTACTCTAGTGCAAGTGGGAGACTGTTTGGAATGTGCCCTAGAGGCAAATAAAATATGTTTTATCGAGCATATTCCATTAGTTCATAATACGTTTGATACTATGCTATAACTGTATTAAGCGGAAACATTAATACAGGTGTGGTATACAAACAACCAGGTCCGTAGTAAACCCTAGTATACTAGTCCATTGGGCGATTGATGATCAAGGTTTCCTGATCATGAGACAATGGCGTCTGTTGACAATGGAGTCGTATCATTGGATAATGATATGATGGACATACACCCACTAGAAGTGTTGCGATGTGATCAAGTCACATAGTTCGACATTGCGATAACTATAACGTAGTGACCAGATCCTTTGACCGTAATGATCATACGTAATTGTCATCTATGAGGAGACTTTGATTTGTATCCCACCGCCTGACTGAAATATTCTGGCTATAACGGTGCACTTTGGGTATTCCGAAATAGATGGTTGATGAGTATGCAAATAGATCAAAGCGGGATTTGTCCATCCGTGTGACGAATAGGTACTCTGGGCCCACTCGGTGATATTGCATCATAAAGTTTGCAAACGTGTGACTAGGTCACGGAGTTGTAATATCACGGGAACGAGTAAACTTGTTTGTTGAGAACGAGAACTAACTAGGTATAGTGGATACCGATGATCAAACCTCGGACAAGCAAAGTACCCTAGGACAAAGGGAACAGGCACACGGTTAACGGATCCAACAGCGATTGAAGTTCATTCGATGGAAGCGCAGGGGCTATCAAGGATTGTAACTGTTGGGACCCGGAATTAGCGTATATAAGCCTCGCTACAACACAATCATATGAAGAGCCGAGAACCGTACCCACTTGTCTAAGCAGACAAGGCCAAGCACAGAACGTTCTCGGAAAGCATCGAACATGAGGGGCATCCCATTCAGGCCGGATGATCCACTGAGATGGGTCCTCATCGTCCGCACACAAGTCTAACTGATATGGGTGGTGAATTCCCATACTCATAGATAAGTCGCCTCAACCATACTATCGATTGTATTATAACCCTTACATAGACTTACTCCAGCCCGATCACTTAGTCGGGGTCTAGGGCGGGCTCGATCATACATCAAAGTGTGCACGAGACAGAGTCTCGAACAATCGCATCGCGATGCCCCAAGCTGCGCACATCTAAGGGCCACTTGGTGTATAAAAGACCGCCAGCCAGATCACAACTAAGGTCTCGAAAACCCATACAAAGACATGCATGTTATAAACATACACGCAGCACACATGCCTTGTATGAATAGCAGGTATCATTGCAATTCTCTACAAAGTAAATATCTTTATTAGTAACTCTTACAGAGTGCATACAGAGATCACAAGCATGTGATCCAACATTACAACAAGCATACGGAAGCAAAGTAGGTCTGAGTACAGACAAGTTTAACAAATGGCTTAGAGAAGCCTTATCTAAAAACAAGCCCTCCACGAGGGAACCAGTCGTCTGACTGGGACTACACTAGCTCGGTCTTGGTCTGAGTCTTCATTCTTCGAGCTTCGGTTAGAAGTCATCATTGGGGTCGGTAGGTTCATCTAAAACATAGATTAAGCAAACGTGAGTACAAAATCGTACTCAGCAAGACTTACATAAGAGCTATACTACTCATGCATATGTATCAAGGTAAAGGGAGGTGGGGTTTCACTTGCAGAAGTGCCAGCTTTGACTTGGCTAATCTTGAACTACGAGTACCAGACTTGAGGTAAGAAGCGTACACGAGTCCACTATATCTCTTCAACCAATTACACCACTATGGTTACTTCCTCGACTTCCCCACGGGAAGCACACCATAGCACTCACGCTTATCTTGCGAGTTTTAGAAGTATCCAGTTCAAGTTGTCTAATAATCAAGCTAAGCTTTCCAAGCAGTCCTTAACTGCGGACGCGGCTATTCGAATAGTTTTGTTAACCCTGCAGGGGTGTACCGCTACACACACGTGCCATCAGTTACCGCCTTTTGCGTGTCACCGTTCAAGAGAGGACAGCGAGGATGCCACCACAACCGTTACCTCATAGCCGATCTAGTCCATGAAAGCCGCCTATCTGGGTTGTCTGCCACTATCGTGAACCCGGCCGGTTTACCGAAGTGGACCCAGACGATGTGTGCGTGGTGCGAAAGCCGGTCTCGGATGAGCCATTCTCTCACTTGGCTACCAGGCCACAATACCTACAGAAATCCGAACTACTGCGACATCTGGACATCGAAGGGGATGAGTTAGTAAGCCGAGAGGGGTCAGTGAGCCCAATGTGTGGTTGTACTCTTCATCTTGGATCACCAAACAAGAACTCGTGTTAGGGCGGTGTTCAACGAGACAACCCACTGTGTACTCCTACACAGCCTCTCATCGTTCACCTTGTATTAGGGTGGATTCACCAACACTTTTCTACCATCATCAACATGATCATTCCCATCCCGACTCACATCACAGTAACAACATGGTATCATACTAAGCATGCAATAAGCAGTAACATTGCAGGGGCCACATGATATCAAACAACTCCTACAGTTGCTAGGATTGTGGTTTGCTTACTACTGTGACAAAATGATAGGTCATGCAAAGGAATGGTTTCATCTATGCGGTAGAAAGGAAGCATGGTGATCATCCTAAACAATGCATAAGCGAGACATGAGAGGGAAGTGGGATTTTATCGACATGATCAATGGGGGTTTGCTTGCCTTGCTGACGGGTTCAGGCACGGGGTCTTCAACGAAGGGGGTGATCTCGAGCTCCGGCTCCACTTCTATCAGCAACATGACAACCATAGGATCAACATAATGTACAATGCACAATCACATGAATAAGATTGTAATGGTGATGTTCAAGGTACTGATGTGTTGAGCATTCCATTTTAAAGGAGTATATTGCATTTGAAATGCAAATTCAAACTCTATTTGATTTATCGATGAATTTCAGATGCATTTGAATGCATGAAAGTTCGTTTGAATTTGTTGATCATGAAGTGATGTATTATAGTTGAAGTAAAGCTTCTGATGTGTGGATGAAACCATTGGAATTAAGGGTGTTGCAAAATCATTTGCAAAATCACCCCAAATTTGAATTTGAAAAGGATCCATATGCATGTTTGCTATTGTTCACCCATTTTAAAATGGTGAAACATGAAAACAAATTGCATATTCTTAATCCTTGTATTTTTTTGATAATGTTAGACATATTATTTGCTATATTTGGAGTTAGGATGAATTAATTATGAATTTCCAAAGTTTATTGCATTTTCTGGAATTTCTCTGATTTATTAATTCATTGGAAATTCATTTACTGCGTAGGCGTGACGTCACAGTGACGTGGGGGGGGGCTGACAACAGGGGCCCACCTGTCTGTCTCTGTGGGTTTTAATCCCTGTTAGTTTAAACTAACAGAGAGGGATTAGGGATGGGGCCCCACCTGTCAGTGGGTTAGGGGGGGATTAGCTTAGTGGCCTCGGGCCCACGAGTCAGAGAGAGAGAGGGGAGGGTTAATGGCGACGGCGGCCGTGGACTCACCGGAGTCTTGCCGGAGTCGGGGTTTTGGGCACGGGGAGGGGTCCGGAGGGCACGAAACTGCTCCTCGTGGGATTCCGCATCGAGTGGCTTCGAAGGGGGCCAAAGACGAGCTTCAGGGCGATGGCTAGCTCAACCGCGGCGGCGGTCCGAGCTCGGACTTCGCTGGAACCAAGCGGGAGGGCACGGAAAGAGGCGCGGCTAGGGGCAAAACGGAGCTCTGCTCACCCTGAGTGCAGTGGAGTGGACGGAGGGTCGCAGGGAGCTCGGTGGTGGCGCGATTTTGAGGTCTTCTCCTCGGCGGCCGGCGGTGGAACCTCGACGCGGGCGTCGTCCCTGGTGCAGCTCGGCTCGATTTCTTGCTCATGAAGAAGTAGTCGACGTAGACGCGTCTCCTGGACAACTCGAGGCGACGGGGGAAGGCCGGTGGCCGCGGTGGCGCACGACAGTGAGCTTGGCCGTGCGCTCGGTCTTCGCGGGCACGCACAGGAGAGAGGGGGAAGAGGGTTCCAGAGGGGGGGGGAAAGAAGTGGATGAGCACGGGGGGGTCTCCACGACGCTAGAAGACGGCCGGGGAGCAGCCAGGCAGCTGCCTGGCAGCCATGCCGCGGCCGGCGGCGAGCTGCCTGCCTGCCTGGCCTGTGGAGAAGACGACCCTGCCCCTTTGGGCTGGGCCGCCTCTGCTGGGCCAGGTAGGCCAGGTAAGTGGCTTTCAGCCTTTTTCTTTTTCTTTCTTTTTCTGCTTTCTGTTTTAATTGTTTTGGCTCTGATAAAAATACCAAACCATTTTATTAAATGCTGAAAACTTTTATATGGCCTCATAATAATATAGACTAGCCACTCATAAACTTTCAACATTTTTAAAATTCAAATGATTTGAATTTTAAATCAAATAGGGGGATTTCTTTAATTCCAAGGTACTGTTTGAATATTTGAAAAATCTATGAGCATGGGGTGGGTCCCACGTCACTCTATATGTGATCACACTCATTTATAAGACTTTTCAAAACTCTAACATGAATTTTTGGAAAAGATTTTTATCAGGCCTTTTGAATTAATTCATCTGGGGGGTGTTCCTTCTCCCATTTTGGTTTTGAATTTGATTTCCAAGATTTCTTCTTGAAATTTTTACATGATGCAAAGGCACTAGCTAACCCTAGCACATACCTAACAGAGGGTTCTGACAACTCGCCCCCACTCAAAAGAATCTCGTCCCGAGATTCAGAAGTCTGCGGGAGGAAGGAGGGGTACTCGGCAAGGAGACGGTCTTGTCTTTCCCATGTAGCTTCTCTTTCAGAGTGGTGTGACCATTGCACTTTCAGAAACCTAATCTTCTGACGACGAGTGACACGCTCTGAGGAACCAAGAACACGAACGGGGTATTCTCGATAAGAAAGGTCATCTTGGAGATCAAGCGTTTCACGGTCGACTTCGCGGATGGGGTCCTTGAAGCAACGCTTGAGTTGGGACACATGGAATACATCATGTACTCGGGAGAGGTGCGGAGATAGTTCAAGTTGGTAGGCAACTTCTCCACGTTTAGCAATAATGCGGAAAGGTCCGATGTAACGTGGGGCCAACTTGCCTTTGATACCGAAACGTTGGGTTCCCTTCAGAGGAGTAACCCGAAGGTAAGCCTTCTCATCCAGATTGTAGCTCTCTTGCCTATGATGACGATCATAGTAGCTTTTCTGACGAGACTGGGCTGCTTTCAATTGATCACGAACAATGCGAACTTGCTCTTCTGCTTCCTTGATCATATCCGGTCCAAAGAATTGTCTTTCACCGGTTTCAGACCAGTTTAGTGGTGTTCGACATCGTCGTCCATAAAGGAGTTCAAAAGGAGCCATGTTCAGACTAGATTGAAAACTATTGTTATAAGAAAATTCGGCGAATGGAAGAGATTTCTCCCAATTCTTTCCGAATGAGATAACACAAGCTCTGAGCATGTCTTCAAGAATTTGGTTAACACTTTCGACTTGACCGCTAGACTGAGAGTGGAAAGCTGTACTAAAGGATAGATGAGTTCCCATAGCATTCTGAAAGCTTCCCCAAAATCTAGAGGTGAAAAGGCTACCGCGATCAGAATTGATTTCCAAAGGAACACCATGAAGGGATACAATTCTGGATATGTACAAGTCCGCTAACTGGCTAGCAGTTATAGACTTGCGAACCGGAAGGAAGTGAGCAACTTTGGAAAGCCTATCTATGACAACGAAGATGGCATTGTTTCCTTTCTGGGTTCTTGGAAAGCCGGTGATGAAATCCATACCGACTTTGTCCCATTTCCACTCGGGAATAGACAAAGGTTGAAGTGTACCAGCAGGTCTTTGATGTTCTGCCTTAATGCGACGACAAACATCACATTCGGCAACAAATTGAGCAATGTCTCTCTTCATCCTAGTCCACCAAAATCTCTGGCGTAGATCTCGGTACATTTTTGTGCTACCGGGATGAATTGAGAGGGGTGTGTCAAGGGCTTCTTTGAGGATGAGTTGCCTTAGTTCCTTATTCTTAGGTACTACCAATCGATTTCCAAATAAAACCGTTCCCTTGCTATCTATGGAGAAACATTTAGCAACTCCGCTAGCAATGTTCTCCTTGATCCGGCGAACACCTCGTGCACGCCTTTGGGCAACTATGATTTGATCCTCAAGAGTTGGTTTCGCCACCAAGGTAGAAAGATAGCCATGAGGAACAATTTCAAGGTTAAGCTTGCGAAAGTCCTCTTGAAGAAGTGGTTGATACTGCTGCAACATGAGGTTGTTACAGTACGACTTACGACTTAGTGCATCAGCCATGACATTGGCTTTGCCTGGGGTGTAAGAAATTACTACGTCGTAATCTTTTATCAACTCAATCCAGCGTCTTTGCCTGAGATTAAGATCTGGCTGGGTGAAAATATATTTGAGGCTTTGGTGGTCGGAATAATTCTCACAACGATTACCAAGGAGGTAATGTCGCCAAGTTGTTAGGGCATGAACTACGGCAGCGAGTTCAAGGTCATGGGTAGGATAGTTCTCTTCATGTGGCCGCAACTGGCGTGAAGCATAAGCTACCACATGTCGATCTTGCAGAAGTATGCATCCTAACCCTTGCCGTGATGCGTCACAATAGATCTCGAAATCTCTTTTGGTGTCTGGAGGTGCAAGTATAGGTGCAGAAGTCAATCTTCTTTTTAGCTCTTGAAAGCTTTCCTCGCACTTGGGAGTCCATAAGAATTTCTTATCTTTCTTGAGGAGTTCAGTTAGAGGCTTTGCAACTTTTTAGAAAATTTCTCGACGAAGCGACGGCAATAGCTGGCTAGGCCAAGAAAACTCCTAACTTGCTTAACCGATTCAGGTGGAGTCCAGTCAAGGATGGCCTGAACTCTCTCGGGATTCACAGCAATGCCTTTTGCAGAAATCACGTGGCCTAAGTAGGTCACTTCTGGTAGCCAGAATTCATACTTGGAGAATTTAGCGTACAGGCGATGCTCTCTAAGTTTCATCAATACCAGCTTTAGGTGTTCGGCATGTTCTCCTTCGTTCTTCGAGTATATAAGGATGTCATCGAGGTAAACCACGACGAACTGGTCCAAATACTCCATGAAGATTGAATTCATCATGCGTGAGAAAGTGGCGGGGGCATTGGTTAAACCAAAGGACATGACGGTGTACTCGTAAAGACCATAACGAGTAGTAAAAGCCGTTTTGGGAATGTCCTCGTTTCGGATTTTGATTTGATGATAACCTAATCTCAAATCCATCTTAGAGAAGACGGAGGATCTTGCAAGTTGATCATAAAGATCATTGATCCTGGGCAGTTGGTATTTGTTCTTTATCGTCGCTAAATTTAGCGGGCGATAGTCTACGCACATCCTTTCTGTTCCATCTTTCTTCTTTACGAACAGAACGGGGCAACCCCATGGCGATGAGC
This sequence comes from Bromus sterilis, assembly GCA_950022295.1. NCBI lineage: Eukaryota > Viridiplantae > Streptophyta > Magnoliopsida > Poales > Poaceae > Bromus > Bromus sterilis. The sequence goes on along the minus strand of OX465599.1, from coordinate 236,283,521 downwards.
TAGGGCGGATGAAGCCTTTTGCCAACGAAGCATCAAGTTGGGTTTTTAGCTCAGCTAACTCATGTGGGGCCATTTTATATGGGCGTTTGGAAATTGGTGCGGTTCGTGGAACAAGATCCACTATAAATTCTACACATCTGTCGGGTGGCTAGGTTTTAAAGAGTTGGGTTACTGGATGGTTTTCCTGAGGATGACCAAGGTTTACTAGGGCTACAACAGATATGTCAGAGTAGGAAATACCCCAACACGATGGTTAGTGTGGTTCTTCTGGCTAGAAGACATCTAAAGTGGGAGGAAGAACTGCAATTAAATCACTATAGGTTTCTAGAAGAAAACCTACATCAACTCTATGGAACTGTCGGGAATGCCACCTAGAAGTTCTTCTAAAAGGACAACCGAAAAGGAGGGAAGAATTTTGCAAATGCATCAGATTTTGAAGAAACCTGGAATGATTCGGACAGCATAACGGCTGTAATTGCAAGAAAACAATTTTCTTTCAATGTAGATACAGCACTTACATAATACGATGTAAGAAATCAGCATTACAACAATGCTAGGAAACCGGACACAACTTTCCTACGGCTATAAGGAGGCAATCAACGAGATGTTCTAGTAAGACAGAGGAGAGCCTAGTCCTATCTTCCCGTAGAATAAGATGAGGGTGACTCAGAACTCAGAGCGATGAGGGTAAGGAGAAAAAAGAAGCCTTACGTTGTTCCCTTATATACCCAGAGTAACTATATAACTATAGAGTGCTAGACTCGACTTCGGCCAAGGCTGATAATCCTACAGTCAGTCCTGCTCTGATACCAAGTCTGTCGGGACCCGGAATTAGCGTATATAAGCCTCGCTACAACACAATCATATGAAGAGCCGAGAACCGTACCCACTTGTCTAAGCAGACAAGGCCAAGCACAGAACGTTCTCGGAAAGCATCGAACATGAGGGGCATCCCATTCAGGCCGGATGATCCACTGAGATGGGTCCTCATCGTCCGCACACAAGTCTAACTGATATGGGTGGTGAATTCCCATACTCATAGACAAGTCGCCTCAACCATACTATCGATTGTATTATAACCCTTACATAGACTTACTCCATCCCGATCACTTAGTCGGGGTCTAGGGCGGGCTCGATCATACATCAAAGTGTGCACGAGACAGAGTCTCGAACAATCGCATCGCGATGCCCCAAGCTGCGCACATCTAAGGGCCACTTGGTGTATAAAAGACCGCCAGCCAGATCACAACTAAGGTCTCGAAAACCCATACAAAGACATGCATGTTATAAACATACACGCAGCACACATGCCTTGTATGAATAGCAGGTATCATTGCAATTCTCTACAAAGTAAATATCTTTATTAGTAACTCTTACAGAGTGCACACAGAGATCACAAGCATGTGATCCAACATTACAACAAGCATACGGAAGCAAAGTAGGTCTGAGTACAGACAAGTTTAACAAATGGCTTAGAGAAGCCTTATCTAAAAACAAGCCCTCCACGAGGGAACCAGTCGTCTGACTGGGACTACACTAGCTTGGTCTTGGTCTGAGTCTTCATTCTTCGAGCTTCGGTTAGAAGTCACCATTGGGGTCGGTAGGTTCATCTAAAACATAGATTAAGCAAACGTGAGTACAAAATCATACTCAGCAAGACTTACATAGGAGCTATACTACTCATGCATATGTATCAAGGTAAAGGGAGGTGGGGTTTCACTTGCAGAAGTGCCAGCTTTGACTTGGCTAATCCTGAACTACGAGTACCAGACTTGAGGTAAGAAGCGTACACGAGTCCACTATATCTCTTCAACCAATTACACCACTATGGTTACTTCCTCGACTTCCCCACGGGAAGCACACCATAGCACTCACGCTTATCTTGCGAGTTTTAGAAGTATCCAGTTCAAGTTGTCTAATAATCAAGCTAAGCTTTCCAAGCAGTCCTTAACCGCGGACGCGGCTATTCGAATAGTTTTGTTAACCCTGCAGGGGTGTACCGCTACACACACGTGCCATCAGTTACCGCCTTTTGCGTGTCACCGTTCAAGAGAGGACAGCGAGGATGCCACCACAACCGTTACCTCATAGCCGATCTAGTCCATGAAAGCCGCCTATCTGGGTTGTCTGCCACTATCGTGAACCCGGCCGGTTTACCGAAGTGGACCCAGACGATGTGTGCGTGGTGCGAAAGCCGGTCTCGGATGAGCCGTTCTCTCACTTGGCTACCAGGCCACAATACCTACAGAAATCCGAACTACTGCGACATCTGGACATCGAAGGGGATGAGTTAGTAAGCCGAGAGGGGTCAGTGAGCCCAATGTGTGGATGTACTCTTCATCTTGGATCACCAAACAAGAACTCGTGTTAGGGCGGTGTTCAACGAGACAACCCACTGTGTACTCCTACACAACCTCTCATCGTTCACCTTGTATTAGGGTGGATTCACCAACACTTTTCTACCATCATCAACATGATCATTCCCATCCCGACTCACATCACAGTAACAACATGGTATCATACTAAGCATGCAATAAGCAGTAACATTGCAGGGGCCACATGATATCAAACAACTCGTACAGTTGCTAGGATTGTGGTTTGCTTACTACTGTGACAAAATGATAGGTCATGCAAAGGAATGGGTTCATCTATGCGGTAGAAACGAAGCATGGTGATCATCCTAAACAATGCATAAGCGAGACATGAGAGGGAAGTGGGATTTTATCGACATGATCAATGGGGGTTTGCTTGCCTTGCTGACGGGTTCAGGCACGGGGTCTTCAACGAAGGGGGTGATCTCGAGCTCCGGCTCCACTTCTATCAGCAACATGACAATCATAGGATCAACATAATGTACAATGCACAATCACATGAATAAGATTGTAATGGTGATGTTCAAGGTACTGATGTGTTGAGCATTCCATTTTAAAGGAGTATATTGCATTTGAAATGCAAATTCAAACTCCATTTGATTTATCGATGAATTTCAGATGCATTTGAATGCATGAAAGTTCGTTTGAATTTGTTGATCATGAAGTGATGTATTATAGTTGAAGTAAAGCTTCTGATGTGTGGATGAAACCATTGGAATTAAGGGTGTTGCAAAATCATTTGCAAAATCACCCCAAATTTGAATTTGAAAAGGATCCATATGCATGTTTGCTACTGTTCACCCATTTTAAAATGGTCAAACATGAAAACAAATTGCATATTCTTAATCCTTGTATTTTTCTGATAATGTTAGACATATTATTTGCTATATTTGGAGTTAGGATGAATTAATTATGAATTTCCAAAGTTTATTGCATTTTCTGGAATTTCTCTGATTTATTAATTCATTGGAAATTCATTTACTGCGTAGGCGTGACGTCACAGTGACGTGGGGGGGGGCTGACAACAGGGGCCCACCTGTCTGTCTCTGTGGGTTTTAATCCCTGTTAGTTTAAACTAACAGAGAGGGATTAGGGCTGGGGCCCCACCTGTCAGTGGGTTAGGGGGGGGATTAGCTTAGTGGCTTCGGGCCCACGAGTCAGAGAGAGAGAGGGGAGGGTTAATGGCGACGGCGGCCGTGGACTCGCCGGAGTCTTGCCGGAGTCGGGGTTTTAGGCACGGGGAGGGGTCCGGAGGGCACGAAACTTCTCCTCGTGGGATTCCGCATCGAGTGGCTTCGAAGGGGGCCAAAGACGAGCTTCAGGGCGACGGCTAGCTCAACCGCGGCGGCGGTCCGAGCTCGGACTTCGCCGGAACCAAGCGGGAGGGCACGGAAAGAGGCGCGGCTAGGGGCAAAACGGAGCTCTGCTCACCCTGAGTGCAGTGGAGTGGACGGAGGGTCGCAGGGAGCTCGGTGGTGGCGCGATTTTGAGGTCTTCTCCTCGGCGGCCGGCGGTGGAACCTCGACGCGGGCGTCGTCCCTGGTGCAGCTCGGCTCGATTTCTTGCTCGTGAAGAAGTAGTCGACGTAGACGCGTCTCCTGGACAACTCGAGGCGACGGGGGAAGGCCGGTGGCCGCGGTGGCGCACGACGGTGAGCTTGGCCGTGCGCTCGGTCTTCGCGGGCACGCACAGGAGAGAGGGGGAAGAGGGTTCCAGAGGGGGGGGGGGAAAGAAGTGGATGAGCAAGGGGGGTCTCCACGACGCTAGAAGATGGCCGGGGAGCAGCCAGGCAGCTGCCTGGCAGCCATGCCGCGGCCGGCGGCGAGCTGCCTGCCTTCCTGGCCTGTGGAGAAGACGACCCTGCCCCTTTGGGCTGGGCCGCCTCTGCTGGGCCAGGTGGGCCAGGTAAGTGGCTTTCAGCCTTTTTCTTTTTCTTTCTTTTTCTGCTTTCTGTTTTAATTGTTTTGGCTCTGATAAATATACCAAACCATTTTATTAAATGCTGAAAACTTTTATATGGCCTCATAATAATATAGACTAGCCACTCATAAACTTTCAACATTTTTAAAATTCAAATGATTTGAATTTTAAATCAAATAGGGGGATTTCTTTAATTCCAAGGTACTGTTTGAATATTTGAAAAATCTATGAGCATGGGGTGGGTCCCACATCACTTGATATGTGATCACACTCATTTATAAGACTTTTCAAAACTCTAACATGAATTTTTGGAAAAGATTTTTATCTGGCCTTTTGAATTAATTCATCTGGGGGGTGTTCCTTCTCCCATTTTGATTTTGAATTTGATTTCCAAGATTTCTTCTTGAAATTTTTACATGATGCAAAGGCACTAGCTAACCCTAGCACATACCTAACAGAGGGTTCTGACAGTAACCAGGTCCAATTGATTAGTCATTGATCAATGAGAATTGTCTTGATCATGTCTGCTGTTTCCCGGACCGTAGGGTGTTACACTTAAGGGTACTCGACGCAGTAAGGATTGATTCGGGATCACGGGAGAAATTGGAGAGAACACCGGAATTGTTCCGGTGATGACCGGAATTGTTCCGATGAAGGCCGGAAGTTGTTCTGGGTATTTTGAAAGGTTCAAAATATATTTAATAATGTTTAATTAATGTTTTATTATTTAATTATCTGAATTAAATATTAAAATATATTTAAATATAATTAAAAATGAATTAAAAGGCATATGGGCCTCATAGGGCCCATTAGGGGGAGAGGGAGTCCTCCCCCATGGGCCATGGCGCCATAGAGGAGCCCACCCCCTTTATTCACGGCGCACCCCCCTCCCCTTGGGATTAGTCCCACCCCGGAAGTGGAGGGGGGTGGCACCCCTCCTTGGCCTATATAAGGAGGGGTAGAGGTGCCCTTTTATTCATCATATTTTTGAGATAAGTTCTCATCTCTCTCTCCCTCCTTTCTCCTTCCTCGAGTGGACTCCCCTTGTTTGGAGTCTACACTTGGTTGGGGATTTCTCCACCATACGCACGCCGTCGTGCTCCTGGAATCGGGATCTGAATCCATCTTCTTTCCGCTGCTCTACTGGTTCGGAGCCTGGAGGGATGTCGGGTATACTATATGTGTATAATCCCGCGAGGCACTACACTTGTGGTGCTACTTCTTCGTCGTGGCCGTATCGCGAGGTCTTCATTGACAACGTTCCGATGGGGACGTAATCCCGTCATCGGTCTACAAGGATCGGGTGGCTACAGGAGTCATCGTGGATCTGCGCGGCATCGGGGATTGTCGGTACGACTACACCAACCACGTTCATACGGGAACGTTTCCCGCTTAACGGACTACATACTGGTATGTGATCTATTTCTGTCCGCTACTTGCATCGCCATAGCATAGGTCTTGGGTATGGGTCTCGTAGGTTATGAAAAATTTGTGTTTTCTGCCCCGAACCCCAACATATCTCTCCCACACAAAAGAGTAAGCTGGGGACTAACTTGTTACTATAGAAAACAAAGCAAAAGAAAACTAAAAACTAAACCTAAGAGCGAGACGCTCCAAGAATAGCACATAACGCATGAAGTGATAAAAATATAGTGCAATGAGGGACGAACTGATAATTGTTGGTGAAGAAGGGGATGCACGGGGGCATCCCCAAGCTTAAACGCTTGAGTCTCCTTGAATATTTATTGGGGTGCACATGGGCATCCCCAAGCTTGAGCGTTTGACACTCCAAGATCTTCTTTCATCATCTTCCATCGCGCACTTGAAAACTCCCTTCATACATAACTCATTGTAGACTGATTAGAGAGGTTAGTGCCCATAATAAAATAATTTTTTCTCTACTGGAAATAAAGATAACCTTGAAGAGCTACTGTTTATCAAGATTTCCAACAAGTTTTTGCAAAGAAAAAGCACGCTTAAGGTTTGCAAAACGATGAAGAAAAGGCAAAACAGGACAGAATCTGTGAAAAACGGACCAGCAGGTAGAAACGAATTTTTTAGGGGTACTTCTGCAACTCAAATCAAAAAACTCAGAACATAGGATAGTTTCGTAATTGTATAGAGCACACTATGTAAAAAAATTCAGCTCAAAAAGATGAACTGGGATTTTTCTCTGGTTTTTCTAGTCACGAGGACAGAATCTGTTTTCTGGACAGCATGTGACAATTTTCACTTCCCTTGTCGTATGAGGCTATAAAAGGCACAAAGCTTGAAAAGTAAAGATACAATGATGTTGCTACAGTAGTAAAAATCATCAAGATCACTAAGAATAGAAGAAAAGAAAAAAGACAAACCTAAATTCGTTGCGGGCTGCCTCCCGAAAGCGCTTCTTTAGAGCCATTAGCTAGGCTTAAAGCAGGAGATCAAGTTGTATCCATTGAACCATCATCGCGATCAAAAAGCTCTTCAATAGTACAACTAGTCTTAATAGTTTTCTCAAATAAAGGACGAATGAAAATGCTTCTTGGAATAAAATCAAAAGGAGGGAAATCAATTGGAGTTTCATTAAAGTTAAAGATAGATGTCTCCTCCAAAGTTTTCACCGTTTCAACTCTCTTGGCAATGGGTGTGTTTGCCTTAGCTCGAGGAACCTTGGGGAAGTAAACGAACTTAGATTCCTTCTTTGCCGGAGTTTCATCCTTTTTTGTTTTGATTGAGGAAAAGGTAGTCCCTAGAGTTTCAATAACTTCCTCGATCGTTTCTATCCTAGAGGACTTCTCATCAAGGGATTTGATAGTCTCTAAATTTTGACAATTTTCTGCATGGAGTTATCTAGCCTATTCAAATTCCCTTGAATCTAACGATCCAACTCATTCACCCTATCGATACTTGGCATTTCTAGCTCTATTTTTTCAAGTTTTCGCATAATGTGAGCTAAAGTAATGTCCTCCTTAATACTAACAACTAGGAGACTTCCAACAAGATTTTCAATAACATTAAGGGCTTACCAAGCTGGGGACTCTATGAAGTTCCCAACGATAACAGTGTCTAAAAGAAACCTATTCCAAGAAGTGATCCCAACATAAAAATTTCTAAGCAAGATAGTAGTGGATTGCTTCTTGGTGGCTCTTTTTTGAGAATCATTAATTCTATACCAAGCATCTTTAAAACTTTCACCACCTCTTTGAGTAAAGGTAAGTACTTCTGCCTCACCAAAGGAAAAAGGACCAGCCATAGTGGTAACTACTGACAAGGTAACAGGTATTTTTGGTATTTTTGATTAGGGACACAAAAGTAAAAAGTGAAAGGTAAACTAACAAGACTAAAAAGAAAAGATAAAAGATAGTGTGCAACTCCCCTATCTTGTAGACTGGAGTCCCCGGCAACGGTGCCAGAAATTAGCTTGATACGGTGAGGATAGTTCTCACTCCTCGTTGGTTACCCCAAGTGGAAGGTGAGATGTAGCGTAGCAGCAAATTTCCCTCGGTGAAGATACCAAGGTTATCGAACCAGTAGGAATCCAAGAGATACAAGTAGGTGACAACGGCGCCAGAAATTAGGCGGTTGACACGGACCTGCACACAGAAACAAATAACTTTGCTCCCAACGAGTACAGATGAGTTGTAAATTCCTCCGGCCTTGCTGTTTACAAAGGATCAACGCAAGAGATAATAATAGTGGCAACTGAAAGTAAAGACAGAAAGTAAACTAAAGGTGTGAAAAATAATGTGAAGATGGACCGGAGTCCCGTGATTTTCACTAGTTATGCCTCTCTCCCAAAATACGATAAAAGTGCTAGCGAGGTAAACAAATCACAGCTGGGCAATTGACAGGATTATGAATGCACCGCAATGCTAACTATGCTGCACAGAAAGGAAGGGCTCAAAAGCATTGGGCAGTACGCCAAGGTAAGTAGACCGAAATCCAATTGCATCTACTACGATTCATCCACCTTGAGATATCTATCCAGAACATCTCGCTGGTATTAAGTTGTGAATCCCACCCAAAGTGTAAACTCAAAGCAACAGACAACTGCATTAAAAGAACTTTGCGTAAAGCAAACAATCCTTGCACCCGCGTGTACAAGCACCGTTGTTTTATCCCTGGTGGCAACAACACATCCCCTAGACTCATGTTTCTTTCACTCAAGCTAGACATCAAGGGGCTGAACCCACAATCAAGCATAACGCTCCCTCTTGGAGTTGCAAGCAAACTACTTGGCCAAAGAACCAAATATAAAAGAGAAGAACCAAATATATTACTGATACGTCCAAAACGTATCTATAATTTTTGCTTGCTCCATGCATGTTTTGTGTGATATTGCTATGATCTAGATACACTTTCATACACTTTTGATCATATTTGGACTAACCTATTAACTCAGTGCACCCCAGTGCCAGTTCCTGTTTTCTGCTTTTTTTCTATTTCAGTTTTCCCCCATATAAAAAGTGCCAGAAAAATTCCGGGAAAAGCCAGCGTACAGGAAGCTTCGAGAAGAGCCCGGGAGGGCCAGAGGGGAGCCAGGGGGGCCCAGGCGGCCACCCGACGCGGCCCCACCCCTGGCCGCGCCAGGGGGGCGCCTGGGGCCCCTGGTCCACCTCTGGCTGCTCCCCTTCTCCTATTTATTCTCCGTCACGGGGAAACTCCAAAGACAGAACCCTATTTCGCAAACTCACCTATGTTCCGCCGCCGCCGCGCTTCCTAGATCGGGAGCACCAGGAGACCTCTTCCTGGCACCCTGCCGGAGGGAGGATTGACCTCCGGGAGTCTCCTCTCCACCATGGATGCTCCCAGAATGTCTCTTGAGTAGTTTTCCTTGGACCATGGGTCCGTGATCAGTAGCTATGTGATGTTCTCCTCCCTCTTTGATCTTCATGGATTAGACCTCGTGAGCTTCCCTAAATGATCGAGGCACTTTTGTAATATTTCTGCTATTGCTATGTTGAGTTTGATAGGATCTGATGGATTATGAGATTATGTTCAGATTGTGATTGAGTAATATATTTGGTTCTTATCTCTTATATTTTTGTTCCTAAGTGTAAGGCCCGATATGCGTTACTGTTCCAGATCTAGGTGTTTCCACCCAGATCTGGGGACGAAGCACATATCGGTCCCACCGCGACATATGACAAAGCCATATGCCCCGGATTTCCAACATGATATCACAACATTACAGATACAAGGATACAACATCTCATACAATCGGCATACAACTGCCTCAAATACAATACAACAACGGAAGATACATGTCTGGGTACAGACTACAATCAAATGCCTAGTGGCAAAGAGAAAACATCGATCCCCATAACCACACGGGTCCAGGCCCTCCACCGGGATCCGCCTAACTAATCGTCGTCGAGTCTCTGCGTGAAACGTCGATCAACATACCTGTTGTCGATCAGAACCCTGAAAAGAGTTTGGGGTAGTATCATGAGTACAGAGGTACTCAGCATCCAACTGTAGTAGTCATCTGACCCAGCAAGGACTTCATCACTCGTCATTCTAGGACAACTAGTAGTTTACGGTAAGGAAGGGGTAAGTGGTGAGGTTGCTTCCGCACTAGCATTTATGAAGTGGCTAACGATCTAGAGAGTAAGGTAAGAAGCCAAGCATTCGATGAGGAATCGCCTCCAACAAGTCTTGCTATCAACTACTTAAGCAATCATAACACCTATCCTATCCTTGTCCTCCTCTTTGCATCCCGACGAAGAAGAAGCAGTCAAGGCACACACACACGTTGATCAAGTTATATTAAGATTATCTCAGTTGTTGTTGTCTATGAACAAGGAGTAGGTCTCAAGTCGTCCATAACCGTGGACACGGCTTCTCGAAAAGATTTAACCCTGCAGGTACCAACTGCCCATTACAAGGCTCCGCACGCACGTCCATCACTCTCAGTTGCTACCCATCACAGGCAACCATTTTATGATTTAATTCCAAGAGATCTGAAACGACAGGTCCCTCTAACTAACAACGAACAAATCCGGGTGGCCCCCGGTGAGTCGACATCCATCTCAGGAGCCAGCCGCGCTCTCGATCTGGTCTCAACCGTCTATCGCAGGTTTGGATAGCCGGTTAATCACACATGGGACACCGGGTCCTCAGCCGGACAAGGTGGGCCAGCAAGGGAACTATGTCCTCACTGGTCCAGGGTGGTTTGAAAACTACTGGCGGCCGACCAGCACACACACGGTTTCAAATGGTAAATCAGCTTGGGCCACCACTAGAAATGTTTGAAGCTAGGTAGGTAAGAAAAGGGGACCCCATAAAATCCCACACGCGGTTAGGCATGCTCAGTCTTAAAACCAATACCCGGAACTCGGATCCTAGGTGACTCGAATGGAACAAAGCGTCGGGGCGGGATAGCCTAGACCTTCCATCCTACGTCGAATATAGTCAACATTATAATAATCAATATCATCAACAACAATATAATAATGATAATGTGATAGCCCAAACCAAGGAGTAACAGGGTAACATCGTAGCATCCTAAGCATGCATACTAAGCAGGGGCTGAGCAACGAGCAATAGTAACATAGAAGTACATGGTTTGCTGGGAGGGGACATGGCTGTATCGGTTTAAGAGAGGTTGTTAACATGTGGTATGATCAAACATCGAGCCTAACCTAGACTAGCATGCAAACCGCTGGTTGAAATAGAATGGATCATAAGTAATGTATAGTCCTTGCCTGTTGATAAGTCGGGTTCCAAAGGTGTAGTTGATCGCAAGCTCGCATCGTCTCCGAGAGGTACCCGCGGAAGCACACAAGAGCGTAAACACTGGAAAGCAATCAACGAGAAATCATCTATTACTACGGGGCAAACACGAGCAAGCATCAACAAGGAGGCAACACGATACATCGCACCTACCGTCGAGAGCGGTTACTAACAGGTTAAGTGGAGTACTCGTCACACACGACGATACCGCACATTTGGAAAGGTTCAAGTTGTTTAGCTACAGGTGATCAACAAAGGTTGTTAACATGGCAAAGCACAAAAGCATGGCATAGCACACAAACATGTCAAGGGGTGAAGCATAAAGTAAACTATCTAAGCTAGTCAATTTAAGTGGGGGTAAAACTTATACATGGCGACTATTACGGACCCCACGATAAATATTGCATTTGGTACTGTTTTACCCTAAACAATATTTTATTATTTTTATTAGCAAGCAAGAGCAGCATAAACACAATCTACATGCAATTCTAGTCAAGTTACATATAAAGAACATTTTAAACAGAGCAACGGTTAAAAAGTTATGGCAATTACAGTTTACAGTGGCAGACAGTGTAATTAGCAGGTAAACAACATGTAAACAAAGTCAAACATGGCAACAAGCAACATTTTAATAATCTACACAAAAAACTAAGCAATTTACATGTTTAAAGCGTCGCGATCCGAGCTACGAGCTAAAAGATACGGGCACCGCAAAAATAACTAAGACAATCTCCAAAATTAATAAAAAAAACTAAACGGGCCGAAATCTACTGGGCCCAACAGAAAATAGAAAAAAAAGAAAAGAGAAAAAAAAGGGCGCCTTACCCTTCGGGCCGGCCGAAGAGGAGGGCACAGCCTGGGCTCGGTGGCCTGGCTGGGCCGCAGGAGGGGCGTCGGGCCCATGGCGGTTGGAGGTCGGCCGCTGGGCGCACCGGTCGCTGGATCCTCCCGATCCAGGCAACGATGGCGGCGGCGCTTGACGAAGTCCGGCGAGGGGCGGCGGCCGAGGCGAGCAGGGGAGGCCGGGAGGCGCGGGGACGAGGCGGAGGAGGGCACGGGGCCGACCGGAGTGAGGCGCGGTGGTGCTGGTTTCGGGAGGCGGCCGGGCCTCTCCATGGCCGCGACGTGAGCTCGGGCTCGTCCTTGAGGCCATGGCGGTGGGCGACATGCATCTGCAGGGGAAGGAGGAGGTCAGGGGCAAGGGGGAAGAGGGAAAGGAGGAGAAGATGGAGGAGAGGGAGGCCGGCGTCGCGGCGGCTGCAGGCGCGGCGAGGCGGATGCCGGAGTTGGCCGAGGCGAGGTGGCGGCTCCACGGGCGGCTGCAAGAGAGAGAGAGGAGAGAGGTTGGGCTACGGGGTGCTTACGTGGCCAGATCTGAGCCGTCGGATCGCCAGATCTGACGGTCCAGAGCGCCTGGGGGGCAAATTGGAGCAAATCTGGGGATTTGGAGGGGGCTGCAATTTTGTGGCTAGGGAAACCCTACAAAGGGGTGGGAGTGTGGTGGTCTTTATATAGCCCCGGTGGCTGGCAGTTTGCAAAAACATCCCCAGTTTTTCTCTCGCGCGCGTGATGTTTACGTTTCTGACCGCCGAGGGTCCACGGTACCTCCGATTCGGGTAAAACTTCGAACTGCGCGATCAGCGCGTCGAGCCGGAGGCGTTCACCTCGCGCTGGAACCATTCCGAAAATAATTTCTGGCGCGCTATAAAAATATACCGTTTACTTATTAAACGGGGTTTTTCATTCTGTTGGCTGCGGCTGGTCTCGTGCGGTTTTCGCGTCGGTGATCGGGTGAAACCCGGTGTCCCAAAGGTCGAGTGTCAAGGTGGAAAGGGTCGGTCTCCGTCCGGCATGAGATAAGAGGGGGGAAAATAATCTCCGATCGATAAATCGGGGATGCAAACACCGCAAACAAATCAGACAATCAAAAAATTCACACGGAAAACAATTTTTTTAATTTTTTTGTGAAAAATGGGCTGTTACAATACAACACCACCAACAAGGGATCTCGTCCCGAGATCCTGGACGATCCGGGGGAGAGGGGAAGAGAAAAGAGGGTCGATGATTCTTCAACACCACCAACTAGGGACTCTGCTCCATGTCGACGTCGAACTTCCATCGAGAAACTTTCCGCAGAGAGACAACATCGTCGGAAAAACGAAACCATCAGTGTCAAGAGGAAGAACAATGGACCAAGCGACGATCAAGAGAAGCATTCCCACTCAAATAGCGAGGATACTAGGCAAGAGGAATGGGGTCAATGGACGACCAAGATGTTTAACCGGAATTCGAAATACTGAAGGTACTACAGGATTTCCCAAACCTGAGATCGGAATTGAGACAATACGCTGCAAGCAAAGCATTGTAACGACTCCGATACTCCACACACTCGAGATCCTAGAGTTTGAAGGGGATAAGTCGAGAGTTAAAACACGTACGTTACTTGTCCTGTCCAGAGCAACGGTAAGGAGTAAAAAGATCCTACTCTAAGATAACTAACTTAGTAACTACAAAATAGTTTTTGTCTAGACTCGACTTCGGCCAGAGAAGGGATCCTACGGTCGGAATGGCTCTGATACCAAGTTGTCAGGCCCGATATGCGGTACTGTTCCAGATCTAGGTGTTTCCACCCAGATCCGGGGACGAAGCACATATCGGTCCCACCGCGACATATGACAAAGCCATATGCCCCGGATTTCCAACATGATATCACAACATTACAGATACAAGGATACAACATCTCATACAATCAGCATACAACTGCCTCAAATACAATACAACAGCGGAAGATACATGTCTGGGTACAGACTACAATCAAATGCCTAGTGGCAAAGAGAAAACATCGATCCCCATAACCACACAGGTCCAGGCTCTCCGCCGGGATCCGCCTAACTAGTCGTCGTCGAGTCTCCGCGTGAAACGTCGATCACCATACCTGTTGTCGATCAGAACCCTGAAAAGAGTTTGGGGTAGTATCATGAGTACAGAGGTACTCAGCATCCAACTATAGTGGTCATCTGACCTAGCAAGGACTTCATCACTCGTCATTCTAGGACAACTAGTAGTTTACGGTAAGGAAGGGGTAAGTGGTGAGGTTGCTGCCGCACTAGCATTTATGAAGTGGCTAACGATCTAAAGAGTAAGGTAAGAAGCCAAGCATTCGATGAGGAATCGCCTCCAACAAGTCTTGCTATCAACTACTTACGCAATCATAACACCTATCCTATCCTTGTCCTCCTCTTCGCATCCCGACGAAGAAGAAGCAGTCAAGGCACACACACACGTTGATCAAGTTATATTAAGATTATCTCAGTTGTTGTTGTCTACGAACAAGGAGTAGGTCTCAAGTCGTCCATAACCGTGGACACGGCTTCTCGAAAAGATTTAACCCTGCAGGGGTGTAGCAACTGCCCATTACAAGGCTCCGCACGCACGTCCATCACTCTCAGTTGCTACCCATCACAGGCAACCATTTTATGATTTAGTTCCAAGAGATCCGAAACGACAGGTCCCTCTAACTAACAACGAACAAATCCGGGTGGCCCCCGGTGAGTCGACATCCATCTCAGGAGCCGGCCGCGCTCTCGATATGGTCTCAACCGTCTGTTGCAGGATTGGATAGCCGGTTAATCACACATGGGACACTGGGTCCTCAGCCGGACAAGGTGGGCCAGCAAGGGAAATATGTCCTCACTGGTCCAGGGTGGTTTGAAAACTACTGGCAGCCGACCAGCACACACACAGTTTCAAATGGTAAATCAGCTTGGGCCACCACTAGAAATGTTTGAAGCTAGGTAGGTAAGAAAAGGGGACCCCATAAAATCCCACACGCGGTTAGGCACGCTCAGTCTTAAAACCAATACCCGGAACTCGGATCCTAGGTGACTGGAATGGAACAAAGCGTCGGGGCGGGATAGCCTAGACCTTCCATCCTTCGCCGAATATAGTCAACATTATAATAATCAATATCATCAACAACAATATAATAATGATAATGTGATAGCCCAAACCAAGGAGTAACAGGGTAACATCATAGCATCCTAAGCATGCATACTAAGCAGAGGCTGAGCAACGAGCAATAGTAACATAGCAGTACATGGTTTGCTGGGAGGGGACATGGCTGTATCGGTTTAAGAGAGGCTGTAAACATGTGGTAGGATCAAACATCGAGCCTAACCTAGACTAGCCTGCAAACCGCTGGTTGAAATAGAATGGATCATAAGTAATGTATAGTCCTTGCCTGTTGATAAGTCGGGTTCCGAAGGTGTAGTTGATCGCAAGCTCGCATCGTCTCCGACAGGTACCCGCGGAAGCACACAAGAGGGTAAACACTGGAAAGCAATCAACGAGCAAGCATCTATTACTACGGGGCAAACACGAGCAAGCATCAACAAGGAGGCAACACGATACATCGCACCTACCATCGAGAGCGGTTACTAACAGGTTAAGTGGAGTACTCGTCACACACGACGATACCGCACATTTGGAAAGGTTCAAGTTGTTTAGCTACAGGTGATCAACAAAGGTTGTTAACATGGCAAAGCACAAAAGCATGGCATAGCACACAAACATGTCAAGGGGTGAAGCATAAAGTAAACTATCTAAGCTAGTCAATTTAAGTGGGGGTAAAACTTATACATGGCGACTATTACGGACCACACGATAAATATTGCATTTGGTACTGTTTTGCCCTAAACAATATTTTATTATTTTTATTAGCAAGCAAGAGCAGCATAAACACAATCTACATGCAATTCTAGTCAAGTTACATATAAAGAACATTTTAAACAGAGCAACGGTTAAAAAGTTATGGCAATTACAGTTTACAGTGGCAGACAGTGTAATTAGCAGGTAAACAACATGTAAACAAAGTCAAACATGGCAACAAGCAACATTTTAATAATCTACACAAAAAACTAAGCAATTTACATGTTTAAAGCGTCGTGATCCGAGCTACGAGCTAAAAGATACGGGCACCGCAAAAATAACTAAGACAATCTGCAAAATTAATAAAAAAACCTAGCAGAAAAAAAACTAAACGGGCCAAAATCTACTGGGCCCAACAGAAAATAGAAAAAAAAAGATAAAAAAAAGGGCGCCTTACCCTTCGGGCCGGCCGAACAGGAGGGGGCGGCCTGGGCTCGGTGGCCTAGCTGGGCCGCAGGAGGGGCGTCGGGCCCATGGCGGTTGGAGGCCGGCCGCTGGGCGCACCGGTCGCTGCATCCTCCCGATCCAGGCAACGACGGCGTCGGCGCTTGACGAAGTCCGGCGAGGGGCGGCGGCCGAGGCGAGCAGGGGAGGCCGGGAGGCGCGGGGACGAGGCGGAGGAGGGCACGGGGCCGACCGGAGTGAGGCGCGGTGGTGCTGGTTTCGGGAGGCTGCCGGGCCTCTCCATGGCCGCGACGTGAGCTCGGGCTCGGCCTTGAGGCCATGGCGGCGGGCGACGTGCATCTGCAGGGGAAGGAGGAGGTCAGGGGCAAGGGGGAAGAGGGAAAAGAGGAGAAGATGGAGGAGAGGGAGGCCGGCGTCGCGGCGGCTGCAGGCGCGGCGAGGCGGCTGCCGGAGTTGGCCGAGGCGAGGCGGAGGCTCCACGGGCGGCTGCAAGAGAGAGAGAGGAGAGAGGTTTGGCTACGGGGTGCTGACTTGGCCAGATCTGGGCCGTCGGATCGCCAGATCTGACGGTCCAGAGCGCGTGGCGGGAAAATTGGAGCAAATCTAGGAATTTGGAGGGGGGCTGCAATTTTGTGGCTAGGGAAACCCTAGAAAGGGGTGGGAGTGTGGTGGTCTTTATATAGCCCCGGTGGCTGGCAGTTTGCAAAAACATCCCCGGTTTTTCTCTCGCGCGCGCGATGTTTACGTTTCTGACCGCCGGGGGTCCGCAGTACCTCCGATTCGGGTAAAACTTCGAACTGCGCGATCAGCGCGTCGAGCCGGAGGCGTTCACCTCGCGCTGGAACCATTCCGAAAATACTTTCCGGCGCGCTATAAAAATATCCTGTTTACTTATTAAACGGGGTTTTTCATTCCGTTGGCTGCAGCTGGTCTCGTGCGGTTTTCGCGACGGTGATCGGGTGAAACCCGGTGTCGCAAAGGTCGAGTGTCAAGGTGGAAAGGGTCGGTCTCCGTCCGGTACGAGATAAGAGGGGGAAAAATAATCGCCAATCGATAAATCGGGGTTGCAAACACCGCAAACAAATCAGACAATCAAAAAATTCACACTGAAAACAATTTTTTTAATTTTTTGTGAAAACTGGGCTGTTACAATAAGTAATTCTTGCATGTTCTCCGTTGTTGTTTATTGCTTTGGCCAAGTAGTAGGTAGTGACTCCTAGAGGGAACGTTTTGCTCGATTGTGGGTTCATGCCCCCCGATGACACGCTTGAGTGACAGAAACATGAGTCTAGGGGATGTGTTGTTGCCACAAGGGGGAAAACAACGGTGCTTGTAACCGCGGTTACAAGGATTGTTTACTTTATGCAAAGTTCTTTTTAATGCAGTTGTCTGTTGCTTTGGGTTTAATGCGAGATGTTCTGGATAGATATCTCAAGGTGGATGATTAGTAGTAAATGCAGTTGGATTTCGGTCTACTTATTTTTGCGTACTGCCCATGCTTTTGAGCCTCGTCCTTTATTTTGTAGCATAGTTAGCATTGCGGTGCGTTCATAATCCTGTCAATTGCCTTTCTGTAAATTTTTTACCTCGCATAGCAATTTTATCGTCTTTTGGGATAGAGACATCACTAGTGAACATCACGTATCCCGGTCCATATCCTCATCACTGTTTACACGCTCATTTACTTTTCTGCTTTTACTTTCAGTTGCTATCATTATCCCTTGTGATTAATCCTTTGTGAACAACCAGACCGGAGAGATTGACAACCTCTCTGAACTTCGTTGGGAACAAAGTTATAATGTCTGTGTGCAGGTCCGCGTCAGTTGCGCCGCTGACACCTACTTATCATCTCCGGAGTCCTACTGGAGACAAACCTTGGTATCTTCACCGAGGGAAATTTTCTGTTGTACTACATCACGCCTTCCACTTGGGGCTCACCAACGAAGGGCGAGAAATCACTATCATTACCTCACACATCAAGCCAAATTTCTGGCGCCGTTGCCGGGGACTCCGAGTGCTAAGATAGGGGAGTTGCACACTACCCTTTACCTTTGTTTTTTAGTCTTGTTAGTTTACCTTTCAGTTTTTATCTTTGTGTCTTTTATCAAAATTTACAAAAAAATTATTTATCTTGCTAGTTGTCATTATGTCTGGCCCTTTTTCCTTTGTTGAGACAGAGGTTCTCACCTTTAAACAAAAAGGTGGAGAAAGTTTAAAAGATGCTTGGTATAGAATTAATGATTCTCAAAAAAGAGCCACCAAGAAGCAATCCACTACTATCCTGCTTAGAAATTTTTATGTCGGGATTACTCCTTGGAATAGGTTCATATTAGATACTGCTATCAATGGGAATTTTCTAGAATCCCCGACTTGGGAGTCTCTTAATGTTATTGAAAATCTCTTTGGAAATCTCCCTATTGCTAGCATGCAAGAAGATATAACTCTATCTCACATTATGAAGAAACTCGAAAAGATAGAGTGAGAAATACCAAGTATAACTAGGATAAATGAGTTGGATCGCAAGATTCAAGGGAATTTGAATAGGCTTGATAGCTCCATGCTTAAAATTATTAAAACTTTGGAGGTCATCAAATCCCGTGATACGGATCCTTCTAGAATTGATAAGATTGAGGAAATCATTAACACTCTAGGAACTACTTTCTCCTCAATCAAACCAAAAAAAGTAGAGACTTCGGCAAGAAGGGAACCTAAGTTCAATGTCCCTAAGGTTCCCCGACCTAAAAATAAACCACCTATTTCCAAAGAAGTTGAAACCGTGAAAACTTTGGAAGAAATACCTCTCTTTGATAATTCTATAAATGAATCTTCCATTGATTTTCCGCCTTTTGGTTTTCTCCCTAGAAGTATCTTCATTAGGCCTTTATTTGAAAGACCTCTTAAGACTAGTTGTACAATTGAAGAGCTTTTTGATGATCTTGATAATGATTCGATTGATACAACTTGATCTTTTGCATCATGCCTAGCTTAAAGGCATAAAAGAAAGCGCTTTCGGGAGGCAGCCCGCAACGAATTTAGGTTTTTCTTTTTTCTTTTTTTGTGTCTTGATGATTGTTACTACTGTAGCAACATCATTGTATCTTTATTTTTAACCTTTGTGCCAAGTTATAGCCTTTTACGGCAAGGGAAGTAAAAGTTGTGACATGCTGTCCAGAAAACAGATTCTGTCCTCGTCACAAGAAAAATTCCAGAAAAATCCCAGTTCATATTTTTGAGCTGAAATTTTTACAAAGCATGATCTATACAATTACAAAACTTCCGTATGTTCTGAGTTTTTTGATTTGAGTTGCAGAAGTGCCCCTAAAAAATTCTTTACTACCTGCTGTTCTGTTTTTCACAGATTCTGCCACGTTTTGTCTCTCCTAACTTTTGCAAACCTTAAGCTTGCTTTTTCTTTGCAAAAACTTTTTGGCACTCTTGAGAAACAGTAGCTCTTCAAGAATATCTTTATATCCAGTGGGAAAAATTAGTTATTAATGGTACTAACCTCTCTAATCAGCTTATGATGAGTTATGTATGAAGGGAGGTTTCAAGTGTGCGATGGAAGATGATGAAAGAAGATCCAGGAGTGTCAAGCGCTCAAGCTTGGGGATGACCCCATGCATCCCCAATAAATATTCAAGGAGACTCAAGCGTCTAAGCTTGGGGATGCCCCCATGCATCCCCTTCTCCATCAACAATCATCAGTTTGTCCTTCGTCTCACTATATTTTTATCACTTCATGCGTTATGTGCTATGCTTGGAGCGTCTCGCTCTTAGGTTTTGTTTTTAGTTTTCTTTAGCTTTGCTTGTTGTTCATAACAAGTTAGATCCCGTCTTACTTTGTGTGGGATAGAAACACGCTCCACTTTCAAAATTCAGAACACATCATAGGATTCTTCATGCCTATCTTTTTGCTGTTGTGTGTTCTTTATCTTTTCATAGCTACTGCCATGTTTAGTTTTAGTTTGTCTTTAGCAAGAGCCTCTGCTTTTGTTTAGTTTGTTGCTGGAACTCTTTTTAGTTTTCATGTTTATCTTGTTAAAGAGAGTTGGTTGTTGCACTGAGTTGTGTCTTGTCTTGAAAGTAGGTAATTGAGGTTGCTATTTAATTCTAGTAGTAACTTGCAATAGTTTTGAGGTATTGTTGTGAGTAATGTTTGAACTTTTGGTGTCAAGAGCTCTTGCCTATTAGTGATAGGTGTCGTATTTTGGGAAATCCGTGTGTATTTTCAAAACCTACAAAACTAGTTGAGAACTCTAGCTACTAGATGGATCACTACTCTTTGGAGGGATCGAATATTAGAGTACACTCACGTACCATGAGTCGAGGATGCGCAAGGATAACCAAACCCCCATACACTCCTCCTCGGGGTACTTGTCTCTTTGTGAACCTCCTTGTTAGATTGAGAGTTACCGATAATAAGTGCATGAGTTCTTAGGACTAATGTAAGTATTGAAAGTTGACACTTCCACCTTCCCATATTTTGCTAGCCTCTCCTGTGCCGTGCATTGCCTTCTTCTCACTCCGAGAGTTGGTGCCCACCTTCGCCGGTACATCCAAACCCTTGGAATGATACGCTCTGTCATAATAAGCGTCCCTTTATCTTTTCCTCAAAACAACCACCATACCTACCTATCAAGGCATTTCCATAGCCTTTCCGAGTTACATTGCCATGCAACTTCCACCTCTTCATGACTTGATCTTCATGTCATACATGTTCCTACTACACTGGCAGCGACATACATTGCATACACCATGATAGTTACATCTTCTTTATGATTTTGAGTACCTTGTAAAGTGTGAAAGATCTCCTTTACCTTTTTTAAAAATAGAGTGTTGCCCTTAAGTGAGTAAAAGATCCCAAAGTGGACACAATAAAAGATCTCAAAGAGGACAAATGAGAGTTGAATAGAAAGAGCCATTGAGGCCACAAAAAAATACAAAAAAATAGAAAAAAAAAAGAGAGAAAGGGGCAACACTACTATCTTTTTGAGAGATCCACACTAGTACTTCTTCCTCTATCCCTTGTAATCCATAGAGATGATCTTCATGCATATAGCTATGTGGGGACCTTCACACTATAGAACTTGGCTTGCATATTCCAAGGATGAGCCTCCTCAAACGAGCTCTAGGTCTTCATGAGCGAGCAAGTTAGATGCAACCCACTAGTTCCATTGGAGAGCTTCTTAGCTCGTATGTGCATCCGTTGCATGGCAATCCCTACTCCTCACATCATATCTATCATTTGGCATCTCTTGCATATGATTGTCCTCATTGTCCTAAGTGTCAACTCTCGTCCTTACGCTCATCCATTGCATGAGTGATCAAAATATCGAAAAGGAGTGGATCAAATTGACTTGTACCTGGCTAGTGGTCTCGAGATGAGTCAAGATAAGATTCCAAAGAAGACCAAGTGTGAAACTTTAGTACATTTAGTTCTCAACACAAAAATACCTTTTTCTCGTATTCCCTATCCCCCTTCTTGCACGCAAAAACCATTTGGAGACATTCGAGTCACGGAAAGCGAGAGCTCTTGCACCTAATGTTCTTTTGTTACTTGTTTCAATGCTAATATAGACTCTTGCATGTTATGACTTGAATTGAATCTCTAACCATGATTTCTTTACTTTTCAAAGTTCTTTTATGGTTTCTAGCATGTCACCACAGAAATTATGATGTTATCATTTACCTACTCGAGGACGAGCAGGAATTAAGCTTGGGGATGTTGATACATCCAAAACGTATCTATAATTTCTGCTTGCTCCATGCATGTTTTGTGTGATATTGCTATGATCTAGATACACTTTCATACTCTTTTGATCATATTTGGACTAACCTATTAACTCAGTGCACCCCAGTGCCAGTTCCTGTTTTCTGCTGTTTTTCTATTTCAGTTTTCCCCCATATAAAAAGTTCCAGAAAAATTCCGGGAAAAATACAGGAAAAATCAGCGTACAGGAAGCTTCGAGAAGAGCCCGGGAGGGGCCAGAGGGGAGCCAGGGGGCCCAGGCGGCCACCCGGCGCGGCCCCACCCCTGGCCGCGCCAGGGGGGCGCCTGGGGACAATGGTCCACCTCTGGCTGCCCCCCCTTCTCCTATTTATTCTCTGTCACGGGGAAACTTCGAAGATAGAACCCTATTTCGCAAACTCGCCTCTGTTCCGCCGCCGCCGCGCTTCCGAGATCGGGAGCACCAGAAGACCTCTTCCCGGCACCCTGCCGGAGGGAGGATTGACCTCCGGGAGTCTCCTCTCTACCATGGATGCTCCCCGGATGTCTCGTGAGTAGTTTTCCTTGGACCATGGGTCCGTGATCAGTAGTTATGTGATGTTCTCCTCCCCTCTTTGATCTTCATGGTTTAGACCTCGTGAGCTGCCCTACATGATCGAGGCACTTTTGTAATATTTCTGCTATTGCTATGTTGAGTTTGATAGGATCTGATGGATTATGAGATTATGTTCATATTGTGATTGAGTAATATATTTGGTTCTTATCTCTTATATTTTTGTTCCTAAGTAATTCTTGCATGTTCTCTGTTGTTGTTTATTGCTTTGGCCAAGTAGTAGGTAGTGACTCTAAGAGGGAACGTTTTGCTCGATTGTGGGTTCATGCCCCCCGATGACACGTTTGAGTGACAGAAACATGAGTCTAGGGGATGTGTTGTTGCCACAAGGGGGAAAACAACGGTGCTTGTAACCGCGGTTACAAGGATTGTTTACTTTACGCAAAGTTCTTTTTAATGCAGTTGTCTGTTGATTTGGGTTTACACTTTGGGTGGGGCTCGCAACTTAATACCAGCGAGATGTTCTGGATAGATATCTCAAGGTGGATGATTAGTAGTAGATGCAGTTGGATTTCGGTCTACTTATTTTGGCGTACTGCCCGTGCTGTTGAGCCTCGTCCTTTCTTTTGTAGCATAGTTAGCATTGCGGTGCATTCATAATCCTGTCAATTGCCTTTCTGTAATTTGTTTACCTCGCATAGCAATTTAATCATCTTTTGGGAGAGAGACATCACTAGTGAACATCACGTATCCCGGTCCATATCGTCATCACTGTTTACACGCTCATTTACTTTTCTTCTTTTACTTTCAGTTGCTATCATTATCCCTTGTGTTTAATCCTTTGTGAACAACAAGACCGGAGACATTGACAACCTCTCTGAACTTTGTTGGGAACAAAGTTATCGTGTCTGTGTGCAGGTCCGTGTCAGTTGCGCCGCTGACACCTACTTATCATCTCCGGAGTCCTACTGGAGACAAACCTTGGTATCTTCACCGAGGGAAATTTGCTGCTGTGGTACATCACGCCTTCCACTTGGGGCTCACCAACGAAGGGCGAGAAATCACTATCATTACCTCGCACATCAATTACTCATCACAATATGAACATAGTCTCATAATCCCTCAGATCCCAACAAACTCAGCATAGCAACAGCAGAAATTACAATAGTGCCTCTATCATGTGAGGCAGCTCACGAGGTCTCGAAAGTGGAAGCACAAAGAGGGGAGAGGTACATCACATAGCTACTGGTCACGGACCCATGGTCCAAGGGGGCCTACTCACGGTACATCCGGGAGGCGTTCATGGCTATGGATGGTCTCCCGGAGGCGGTTCCTCCTTCCTACAGGGTGCCGGAGCAGCTTCTCCAGGCAGCCCCGATCTTGAAACGGCGGCGGCGGCGGTACATAGGGGAGTTCTTGGAAAACAGATCGATATTAGGGGTTTCCACCCCGAGGGCTAAATATAGGCGGAGGGGGGTGTCGAGGGGACCCACAGGGCAACCAGGAGGCCCCCTGCCGCGCCCTAGGGTGGGGGAGCGCCAGGTACCCTTCTGGAGTCCCTGTGGTGGCCCCCCTCCGCTGCCTTGGTGATTCCAGAAGCTTCGAGGTCGCTGATTTTTTATCTGATTTTTCCGGATTTTTTGGAGCACTTTTAATGGCCGGAGAACCTGAAATACAAAAACAGCAGAAAATAGCAACTGGCAGCTGGGTGCACTGGGTTAATATATTAGTCCAAATATGCTCAAAAGTGTATGAAAGTTCAAGCAAAACATGGCAAAGTCACACAAAACATGCATGGAGCAAGGAAAAATTATAGATACGTTTGGGACGTATCAGAGAGATACTCTCGAAGTGACCTTTGTTGGAGAGTTGGATGAAAACCTTTATACGGTTGATTTCTCGAAAGAGAGTACTTACCATGCAACTTGTCTAAAGGCCAAGGCCGACAAGGGGTGGCTATGGCATCGTCGGCTAGCCCATGTCGGTATGAGAAATCTAAAAGATCTCCTAAAGGGTGAACACATCCTCAGACTAACAAACATGTCTTTTGAGAAAGATCGTGTGTGTAGTGCATGCATAGCCGGGAAGCAACATCAAGCAAAGCATACCCCCAATAACATCGTGTCAACTCCAAGGCCTTTGGAGCTCCTTCATGTGGATCTCTTTGGTCCTCCATCATGGGATAGTCTTGGTGGGAAGAAATATGGTCTTGTCATTGTTGATGATTACTCAAGATACACATGGGTGTTCTTTCTCAAGTCCAAGGATGAGACGAAGGCCACCTTCATTGATTTTGCCAAGAAAGCACAAAGGAAATACAACATGGCTATCTTAGCAATACGAAGTGACAATGGCTCCGAATTCAAGAACTATACCTTGGAAGAATTCTTGAGTGATGAGGGGATAGAACATCAATATTCCGCACCATACACCCCTCAACAAAATGGTGTAGCAGAGAGGAAGAACCGTACTCTTGTGGAGATGGCCCGGTCCATGTTGGATGAGTACAAGTCACCATATAGTTTTTGGGCCGAAGCCATCAACACCGCATGTCATGCATCAAACCGGCTCTTCCTTCGCAAGATCTTGATGAAGACCCCCTATGAGCTTCTAACCGGTCACAAGCCAAACGGCAAATACTTCCGAGTATTCGGTTGTAAGTGTTTCTTTCTCAATAAGAAAGACCGGTTAGCTAAGTTTCAATCCAAAAAAATTGAGGGTATATTTGTTGGGTATGCATCAAACTCCCACGCCTATAGGGTCTACAACAAATCTATCGGATGTGTTGTGGAAACTTGTGACGTGGAGTTTGATGAATTTAATGGCTCCCATGGGGAGCAAGTTGATCTAAGTGATGTAGGAAATAATGAAGATTCCTCTCAAGACATCTTGGCTATGGGCATTGGAGATCTTGTGACCATTTCCCAAGTTCCTAGAGATGATGAGGTGTGTGATCGGCCAAGTGTTCCACCACCACAAGCACCTCCTCCTACCACTCAAGATCCGATTGCTCATGATGAGCCCACTATCCAAGAACAAGAACAAGACCCTCCACAATCCGATGTTGTTGCTCAACCACAAGTTGAGGTTGCGGTTGATCCACGAGATCGACTTGACCGCATTTTCTTTGGAGAAAATGATGAAATTGATGATGGCTCTGCCCCTGATGATGAACCAAATGTTGTTCATGACCCCGAATGGGTGGACCTATTGAAACTCCATCTTCCATCATGCCATTGGTGGCTAGACATGTTGATGTTGAAAAGATCCTCACGGGATTGGGGCAAGGTATAGTTACTCGTCGTCAACTTATGAACTTTTGCGCTCACTTATCGTTTGTGTCTTGCATTGAACCACTTAGGGTTCAACATGCACTTGAGGATGCGGATTGGCTCATTGCAATGCAAGATGAGCTCACTAGTTTCACCCAGAATGAAGTTTGGTCTCTCGTGGAGAGGCCTTCCGGTCATGATCATAACATCATTGGAACCAAGTGGATCTTCAAAAACAAGCAAGATGAATATGGTAATATCATTCGAAACAAGGCAAGGCTAGTGGCTCAAGGGTACTCCCAAGTTGAAGGCTTGGATTTTGATGAGACCTTTTCTCCCGTTGTCCGCCTTGAATCTATACGCATGTTTCATGCTTATGCCGCATTCAATGGATTTCCATTATTTCAAATGGATGTCAAAAGTGCTTTACTTAATGGTATTCTACAAGAGGATGTATATGTAGCACAACCACCCAGCTTTTGTGACCCTCATCACAAGGACCACGTGTACAAACTTCATAAGGCATTATATGGTCTTAAGCAAGCCCCTAGGGCTTGGTATGACCATCTTAGAAAGTTTTTACTAGAGGAAGGATTTGTGAGGGGTGTCTTTGATGCCACTCTTTTTACCAAGAGAACCAATGGTGAATTGCTCATATGCCAAATTTATGTAGATGACATAATATTTGGTTCTCCTAATCCATCTTTGTGCAAGTGGTTCTCGGAAACTATGACCAAGAACTTTGAGATGTCCATGATGGGGAGCTTGAAGTACTTCCTTGGGTTTCAAATCGAAAATTTTGCCGAAGGAACCTTCATCTCCCAAACAAAGTACATTCAAGACATGCTCGTGAAGTTTGGCATGAAGGATGCCAAGCCATGCAAGACACCTATGCCAACCAAGGGATCTAGATCAAGATCTTTCCTCTATTCCGTTTGATGCTACTCTTTATCGTTCTATGATTGGGTCATTGCTTTACCTTTGTGCATCTAGACCGGATATTATGCTTAGCATAGGAATGTGTGCAAGATATCAAGCCTCTCCTATGGAGAGTCGCCATTTGGCGGTTAAGCGCATACTTAGATACCTTGTTCATACTCCTTTGTTGGGCCTTTGGTACCCAGGAAGCCAAGTGTGATCTCTTGGGGTACACCGATGCGGATTGGGCCGGAGACAAGGTGGATCGGAAGTCAACATACGGTTCATGCCAATTTCTTGGGCGCTCACTGGTAAGTTGGCATTCCAAGAAGCAAAATTGTGTCTCTCTCTCCACCGCCGAAGAATAGTATGTGGCCTCCGCAGGTTGTGCTACTCAAGTTCTATGGATGAGGCAAACGTTGAAGGACTATGGCCTCACCTATAAGAAGGTACCCATCTTATGTGACAATGAAAGTGCTATCAAGATTGCCAACAACCCATGTCAAAATCCGCGCACCAAGCATATTGACATTCGTCATCACTTCATACGGGATCATATTCAAAAGGGTGATATTGTTCTTGCACATGTGGGCACCAAAAAGCAACTTGCGGATATCTTCACCAAGCCGTTGGATGAAGCAAGGTTTTGCCAACTAAGGGGTGAACTAGGTATCTTGGAACGTTATAGCTTTTCGGCCTAGGGGTATCTTGCTCTCATTCGTGCACATAGGGTATATCTTATCTAGATGTAGGCATGTATGTAGGGGGAGAAACTCAATCCATGAGTTCTCAACTCTCTACGTGATGCGTAAAAAGAATCAACCATCAACAATCCGCATGCTCACTATGGTGAGACCATGTGTAGCGGTTAAAGATGGAGTTGTGATTGGTTGGACCCAAGGTATATCTTCGCGGTGTCAACTTCACATATACTCAAACATGGTGGCTTCCGCCACCACCTCACCCATCATAGGCATATGTTTTTTTTTCAAACCATGGTCTACCACTGGTGTGCTCTAGGTATTTCCTTTCACCCTTGACTCGTGTCGTAATACATCTCAACCTATGCGTGATCATCACCCATTAGTGACCCACGACTCTGGCCAAACGGGCAAACCTTCATCGTGTCGGACGGTCCGAGCCTGGTCTCGGACGGTCTGACCTGGCCATATATTAAGCCGAAATGCCACTGATGTCTGTCCTCACGCCTCGGACGGTCCGGTACCAAGGCCGGACGATCCGGGCCCAGACCGGACGATCCGTTCTTCTTCTCGGTCGTCCGACCTACTGATGTAGGCTGCCCGCTATCTAGCCGTCTCGGACGTCCGATCTACGGTTCGGATCGTCCGACAATCCGTCGGATCGTCCGGGCTCTATGTCGGTCGTCCGACCTGCCCGCGGGTACTTAAGTCTGCCCGCCCGCTCCATAACCCTAACCTCCGGAGGCTTTTAGATCGGGATCCCGTGTCTGCTAGGGTCGCCGCCGACGCCTCGTCTGGTCTCCTCCGGCCACGCCCCTCTCAGCCTTGCCCTCCGGTTCGTTCCCTCTCCTCCCTCTCGCTTCCTTTACCTCTAATCCATCGGTTGATCCAACTCCTTTTTGGTCTTGGCCCAGATTTGTGAGGGATTCGTGACCTCATGCCTCCGAAGGGAACGACTCGTGGTCCGGCTCGCCGACAGGGCTCTGATGAGTCACAAGATGCTGCCCGTCCTCATCGCCGTCTTCGTGGTGGTAGTGGTGACGGTGCCAGGAGCAGCCATGCCCGCCTTGAGTCTGATTATGAGGAGGACGATATGGAAGAGGAGGAGCTAATTCGCTCATCTGCCCCCAAGCCCAATACCCACAAGAAGTCGCTCCCGAACCGTCAGCGGGAACCTATCTCGCCGGCTGTGAGGCGTCCGGTCCCTCCCCCGCGGAGGGAACCTCTTCTAGGTGTGGCTATCTCTGTGGATCCTCCAAACAAGCGTGTCCGTGTTCCGGTGGACTACTATCGCATGGATGCCAAGGTGTACTCAAAGATGCGATCAGAAGACAATGAGTTCAATCTACCCGGTACTGCCACGGATGTCCGTTTTCACACGCTTGTTCAACAAGACATTTATGAGACCGTCTGCCTCGAGATCAATGCCATCACACCCGAGAAGTTCATCAACTTGGAGTACTTTGAGAAGCATCCAACAAAATTTGGAACTATGATCCGTCTGGTGGATGCCATGGGATTGCGTCATGCTTTGACGCTCAAATGTGATTGGAGTCATGGAGCGATTCTTCAGTTCTATGCCACGTGCACCTTTGGCATCGATGACTTTCTTTCATGGAGGACTCGCTAGCAGACCATCTGCATTTCCTATAACCAGTGGTGTGAGGCGCTGGGTATGCCTACCAGATCTGATGCTCTCTACCGGATTCACAGTCGCTCCAGTGAGTTCGAGTCCATGTCCATAGAGGCGTGTATGGGCTATATGATGCGCCCAACTGATATTCCTCCCGGGAGCAATATGGCCATGAACAATTCCACAAACTTTCAGCCCCATTTCTGCAGCTGTATCAATGTCTTCTGCGCACCTTGGTGCCCAAGCATGGTGACAAAGCGATGGTCCGCTCCTTTGCTATTGATCTTATGGCATGTGCCAAGGGGGCCTTTGACCAAATGGAGTTGTGTCATACGTCTCGTCCCATTGATGTGGCTGACTTCCTCTGGCATGAGGTGTGGCTCTTCTCCCTCACGAAGCACGGCCACTTCCCGTTGGCACCCTACATTCAGTGGGTGATTGACCACTTCTCCAATGTTCCGATTCAGAAGCCCGTGGTTCACCAAGAATGGGTGCCCAAGAAAGGGTCTGCTCTCTATGCCGGGGCCACCTGTCCCTCTTCTACTACTGCCTCCGCCTCTCGTGGGTCTCGTCGTGCCAAGCCCATGGTGGAACCCCTTCGTCGCAGTGCTCGATTTCTGGGCAAGTCTCATCAGGCGATCTTCAAGGCCTGCACTACCCAAGCCACTGCTACTCACGAGCTTGAGGCTCGCCGTATCACTCAGGCTAATGCGCTTCGGGCCCGTCTTCGTGCCCGCCCGGGGAGCCCTGTGAGTGCTGACGAGGATCCCCCTTCTGCTCCTCGGGCTGCTGACTACGGTTTCCCGACGGCTGGGGAATTCCCCGAGTTCTTCACTGACGAGCTCGACGATCATGATGACGAGGAGTAGCTGTCCGTGCCGTGTTCGTGGTTCCTCCCCTTTTTGGTACTTGTTGCCAAAGGGGGAGAAATCTCCTATCGTAGTCATTTGTTACCTTGGTGGTGATCTATGCTAGTTAAAACCTATGTATTAAGACCTTATCTTGTGGTAGGGTTCATATGGTATCTTGCGTGGCTATATGTCTAAAATCATGATTATATGCATGACCGTGCAATGTGATATTGGTGCGTATGCTCTATTGTGTCAAGATAACCTTGACTAGTACGTCCTCCCACCATGCTCTGAATTGTCTTAATCCATTATGTCACATAATTTAAATTCATGTATTTATGTGTTGAAGAAATCCCCTCACATGTGCCTTGCTTAATAACAAGATCACTATGCACATGTTGAGGGGGAGCCCTCAAACAAATGATCACTGCTCTCCAAATCTGAAATGTGCATATTATTTTGAGAGCTATATTTGTATTGTCATCAACTACCAAAAAGGGGGAGATTGAAAGTGCAATCTTGCCCTCAAGCATATTTTGTTGTTGATGAAAATATACATATAGGGGACTAACTACGTTTGCTAAGTGATACACAGGGATTGTTAGTCTTCTTGTTGTCATCATGTAGATATCATGTGAGATCATCCAGGTTATTCTCAAGAAGCATACACAAGAACAGAAGATGACGTTAAGTCCTCTTTATCATTTGTTTCTTGAGTCATAGAGATCCCCGCACTATTAAGAGGGGATCATAAGGATGGGTTCAAGTCTTGCTCAGACCATAAACTACTGAAACACATTAAAATCCATTTATCTGCAACCTATGAAAATCTGTTAGAATTGTAGGAAATTGACACACAAAGTTCTATGCCTTTTATGTGTATGTAGGACCGTCCGGTATGTAGGTCGGACCGTCCGCGCTCATCCCGGACCGTCCGGGCTCTATCCCGGACCGTTCGACATACTACGCAAAAAGATCAGTACCAATTTCCTTATTTTTCGGACCGTCCGGAGCGCAGGCTGGGCCATCCGGGTTCGGTCCCGTAGCGTCCAACCTACGGTGAAAAAGTTCAATAGCATTATCTCTATAGGTCGGACCGTCCGGTGTATTGTTCGGACCGTTCGGGCCTAGCCCGGACAGTCCGACTTCCACTCCGGACCGTCTGACATGTGAGTGCTATGGTGTCCTGGTGCTGACCTCATCGGTCGACCGAACTACAGGTCGGACCGTCGGGGCTTGGCCCGGATGTCCGACATATAGCCTGGACCGTCCGGCTCTCTTATGACTGCATCAAAACGGCTAGTTTTTGGGCATCTATAAATACCCCCCTAGCCACTTCGGATTAGGGTTGACCACTTCACTTATTTCACTCAAGAACACAAAGTGCTCCCTCTCTCTTATCTCTTACACTCAAACCAAGATCCCGGAGAGATTTGTGAGAGTTCTTGTCAGATCTTTCACCAATTGATAGATCCGTCCCTTCCCCATCTTCCGACCAAAGCAAATCGTGATTTGAGCAAGCATTGAGCCCTTCCCCATTGATCTTGTTACTCTTGCAGGTTGGAGACTCCTAGGCGGGTAGGAGTTCTTCGGAGAGGAATCAACCATTGTGATTACCCACGTTGATTTTGTGAGGGTTTGGTGACCACCTTTAAGGTCAACCTGTAGTGGTTGGAAATCTCCTTCGTGGTGATATCTCTCAAGGGGAATAGGATGAGCCTTCGTGGCATTTGTGTGCCTTCGTGGTTTCACCCACTCTCTCCGAATGGTGAGTAGCTTCCCTCCAAGGAAGTGAACATCGGGATACATCGTTGTCTCTGCGTCATTAGGTTATCCCTACTCTTTCCCCTTATTACTTGTGCTACCGTATTATTTTCCCCTCACTTGCTTTTGTTTATTGTGCTTATTGTTTATCATGTCTTTGCTAAATAGACCTTGCAATTGTTAGGCACACCTTTATCTTCCGCACTATTTCCTAAAAATTTCTAAGTAGTGATACAATTTGTAATAAGACCTATTCACCCCCCCCTCTAGGTATATCTCGATCCTTTCAAGTGTAATATGGACGGAGTTGTGCGATGTTCCACGGCCTGGGAGTATCCTCCATGCTTGTGCGCGTGTCTGCCTTCTCGCGTATATCCACTAGGTAGTAGGATCCATTGTACAGGTTCTTGCTGACCACGAACGGTCCTTCCCAAGGAGAGGATAACTTGTGCATTCCATCTCATTTCTGTATGAGTCGGAGCACTAAATCACCTTCCTGGAAAGTCCGACTTCCGATGCGGCGGCTATGGTAGCGTCGCAGATCTTGTTGGTAAATAGTCGACTGAGCTGCAGCCAAATCTCGTTTTTCATCGAGAATATCCAAGGCATCTTGAATTGCTTTCTCGTTTTCGATTTCTACATAAGCAGTGACTCGAGGTGAGTCGTGACGTATGTCACTTGGTAGGACGGCTTCCGCTCCATAGACTAGGAAGAAGGGCGTATAGCCGGTCGACCTGTTGGGAGTCGTCCTGATGCTCCATAGTACTGAGGGTAACTCTTCCTCCCAGCAACCCGGCGTCCTTTTCAAGGGGAGAACGAGTCGGGGTTTGATGCCTCAGAGCAACTCTTGGTTGCTCTCTCGGCTTTTCCGTTGGACTGTGGGTGTGCCACTAATACAAGGTCGAGTCGGATGTGCTCGTTCTGGCAGAATCGCTGCATAACTCCTTCTGGTAGCCAAATCTGTATATGATCTTTTTCAAGAATTTTAGTGCTGTCGCAGCGTCACATTTGCTGACCAACTCGGCTTCGATCCATTTGGTGAACTTATCCACTTCCACTAATATGTGGGTGTTTTTGTTGGCTGACCTTTTGAAAGGTCCCACCATATCAATTCCCCATACTACAAAGGGCCAAGTGATATGTATCATCCTGAGTTCTTGAGCCGGCACGTGAGCTTGTTTTGCATAGCGCTGACATCCATCACATTTCTTGACTATGTCCTCTGCATCCGCATGAGCTGTGAGCCAGTAGAAGCCATGTCGAAAGGCTTTAGCGACTAGCGAACGAGAGCCGACATGGTGTCCGCAATCTCCAGCACGTATTTCGTTGAGGATGGCTCTACCTTCTTCTCGTGAGACACATCATTGAAAAACATCTGCGGCACTCCGCCGATGTAACTCACCATTGATGAGTACAAAGGATTGGCTTCCCCTGACAATTTGTCTGGCCAGCATCTCATCTTGAGGAAGGATTCCTCGAGTCTTGTAATCCAAGTAAGGTACGACCCATGAGGGTGTAGCATGAATTGCAGCAACCAAAGCCGGCTCCGGATCTGGCTCTGCTATGTCTTGCTCTGTTGGTGGTTGTACAGACGGCTTTGTTAGTACATCCAGGAATACGTTTGGAGGGACCGGCTTTCGCTGAGAGCCGAGTCGGGAAAGAGCATCTGCTGCTTCGTTTTCCCTACGGTCCACGTGATCCACCTGGGATCCAACAAAAAATTCGGCTTGTCTTTGCACCTCTCGTCGATAAGCTGCCATTATGGGATTTTTGGAATCCTATTTTCCTGACACTTGTTGACAAACAAGATCAGAGTCGCCATAGCATTGGATCCAATTTATGCTCATTTCAAGAGCCAGTCGAAGCCCATGAAGTAAGGATTCATACTCTGCTGCATTGCTGGTGCAGGTGACCTGCATCTGTAGAACATAGCAGAATTTCCCTCTTTAGGTGAGGTAAGAACAACACTGGATCCTAACCCTTGGAGCTGTCGGCTTCCATCGAAGTGCATCGTCCAATATTTGGTGACTGGCTTCTCCAGAGATGTTTGGATTTCTATCCAGTGATTGATGAAGTCGGCTAATGCCTGGGACTTGATGGTCGTTCGCGGCTTGTATTTGATGTGATAATCCCCCAACTCTATGGCCAACTTTGCAATGCTTCCCGTTGCTTCCCGGTTTTGGATAATATCTGCAAGTGGTGCTGAGCTGGCCACAGTTATGGGGTGCTCCTGGAAGTAGTGTTTAAGTTTCCGACTCGCCATGAATACACCAAGAACCAATTTCTGCCAGTGAGGGTAACATTGTTTTGATAAATTAATAACCTCACTGACGTAATAAACTGGCCTTTGCAGGGGGTGCTCTTTGCCGGCTTCCATACGCTCAACAACAGCCACAGCGCTGACTACTCGATTGTTGGCTGCAATATAAAGTAACATAGGTTCCTTTGGATTGGGAGCCGCAAGGATTGGAGCCTGGGATAGTTGCTTCTTCAATGACTCTAGGGCTTGATCGGCTTCATCATCCCAGACAAATGTTTCTGATTTCCTCGGAAGTCGATACAAGGGGATTGCCTTTTCGCCGAGCCGGCTTATAAACCGACTCAGAGCGTCTGCACATCCTGTGAGTCGTTGGACTCCCTTACCTGAGGCCGGCTTATGAAGAGTCATGATAGCGTTGATTTTCTCCGGGTTTGCCTCGATACCTCTCTCTGATACTATGTATCCAAGGAGCTTACCTGCAGGTACCCCAAAGGTGCATTTGGCCGGGTTTAGCTTCATCTGGTACTTGCGCAGATTTTTTAAGGTTTCCCCTAAGTCACCGATGAGTGAGTCGGCCAATTGGGATTTGATCACTATATCATCCACATACGCATGAACGTTGCGCCCAATCTGCTCTTCGAGGCAACTCTGCACTGTTCGCAGATATGTGGCTCCCGCATTCTTAAGGCCAAAAGGCATAGAAGTGTAACAGTAGATCCCGAAGGGAGTGATGAAATCCGTTTTTTCTTGATCCTCAAGGGCCATCTTGATCTGGTGATAACCAGAGTAGGCGTCAAGGAAACATAGGAGCTCACATCCCGCAGTCAAGTCTATGATCTGGTCAATACGAGGCAGCGCAAAGGGATCCTTCGGGCAGGCCTTGTTTAATACTGTGTAGTCGATGCACATGCGCCAGGTCCCGTTCTTTTTCAAAACGAGGACTGGGTTTGCGAGCCATTCTGGATAGAAGACTTCCATGATGAACCCGGCGGCAAGGAGTCGGGCTATTTCTTCCCCAATAGTGTTTCTCCTTTCGTCATTGAAGCGGCGAAGGAATTGCTTGACCGGCTTCAGTTTTGGATCTATGTTTAGGTGGTTCTTAGCGAGTTCCCTCGGGACACCTGGCATATCAGAGTGTTTCCAGGCAAAGATGTCCTGATTCTCACGGAGGAACTCGATGAGCACGCTTTCCTATTTATCAGATAACTCCGACCCAATGATGAACTGCTAGGACGAGTCACCAGGGACAAAATCAACTTTCTCTGTATCCTGTGCCGGTTGGAACTTGGGGTTGTTGTCGGGAGTCGGTTTCTTCAGGATTGTGGGGCCTGCCGGGTCTACCTTTTCTTGGTATACTAACAATTCCTCTTTGGCGCGTGTCGACTCGGAAAATTTAACGTGTTGTTCGTCACACTCGACTGCCCTGGATCGACTTCCATCGACCGTGATTGGGCCGTTAGGACCCGACATCTTTAGTTTTAAGTAGACATAACATGGCCGAGCCATGAATTTGGCGTAAGCCAGTCTACCTAAAATGGCGTGATATGGGCTTTCCAGTTTTATCACTTCAAAGGGTATCAGGTCGGAGCGGAAATTTTCGGCATTTCCAAAAGCCGTCTCCAGGTGAATCTTTCCTATCAGACGTGCTGACTTGCCCGGAACTATTCCGTGGAAAACAGTGTTGGAGGGTTGCAGCTGTTTTTGGGTCAGCCCCATCCTGCGGAAAGTTTCGTAATAAAGGATGTTAATGCTACTTCCTATGTCCATGAGCACTTTGTCAAGTGTATATCCTCCAATTTGTGGACAGACCACTAGAGCCAGGGCCCATGGGTTATCCACCACCGGGGGGTGATCATCCCTTGTCCATGTGATTGGCTGTTCTAACCAATTAATCCACCTGGGCCAAGCCGGCTCTGCAATCACAGCCATAGAGGCTCTTCGTTGCAGCTTCCTATCCCTCCTGCAACTGCTGGTGGTGAAAACGTGATATGCTGCACGGTCATGGAGTTGTTTTGGGTTTGCTTGGAATCCAGATAGCCCTGACTGATTTTTCTGGGCCCCTCCTCCGGGTCCTTGGTGTTGAGGCATCGCGCCGGCTCCTTGGTAGCCAGGACTTTGGTTGTTACCGTTCTGGACGGCTCCTACACTTGTCCTGGGAGGTCCTTGATTCCCTCGTCTTGCGAATTCTTTCCTGAAATTGCAATCTTCCCAAGTGTGGTTGGCTGGGCGATCGGGTTTTCTATGGGTCGGGCAAGGACTCTTCATAGCTGCTTCAAAGCTGTTTGGGCGAAAATTTCCTTCCGACTTGCGGTAGTAGTTGCCCCCCTGCTTCTGTGTTTGGGAGCCGACATTGGTGTTCGCTACCAAGTCAGAAGTGGTCTGATCAAGTCGCCACGTGGTTTGCTGACTCTGATTCCGGGATGTTTTGCCGCCATTTTCGTTCTGGCCGGCTTTATCCTGTTGAGGTTAAGTATCCTTGGTTTTTCAGACTCGGCATATTTGATGACCACGTTCATCAGCTCTCCTATGTCCTTGACCGTCCTCTTGAGTCGGCCAAGTTTGTGCACTAGGGGCTCAAACTTGCAGTTCCTTTCCAAGACGATGACGAGTGTTTGGGCAGTAATAGTGTCCGAAGAGTGGATTATTTCTGCAACCCGTCGTGCCCAGCTCAGGGCCGACTCTCCTTCCTTCTGGACACAATTCTCCATGTCGACAATTGTTGTACCTCACCGACAGGTACCTTGGAAGTTCTGGATAAATTTTTCCTTGAGATCCATCCAGGAGGTGACGGAGTTTTCTGGGAGATTTTTGAACCACGTGCGAGCCGGCCCTTCCAATATCATTGTGAGGTAACGGGCGCGGACTCCTTCGCTGTCTTTTAACATTTCCATGGCTAGGTCATAACTTTCGATCCAAGTCGTCGGGTCCATATCGGCTGTGTAGTTCGTGATCTTACGTGGTCCTTCCTTTGAAATCTGGTGGGAGGCGTGTATTTCGTAGAGCCGGCACCAGGCATCGATTGCCCACGGATCTGCTGATGGACTCGGTGTCCTTATCTTGGGGTGGAGATTGGAACATTTGCTCTACCCGTTGTTCTGGGTGTAAACTGGACCGTATGTCTTGGATCCTTATCGCCCCTGCGGGTCTGGCGGTGGTGGAGCTCTGCGCTAGCGATGGCTGCTCGAGCCGGCCGGAGCCGGTGAATCTGCTTGCCGACTCATAATTTGATAAGGGGTCTCATGTAGGTATTGAAATCCCTGTGAGTACTGAGCTTGTTGTGTGATTGCAGTTTTGAGCAGATCGATTGCCCCTCGAGTGGCCTGGTCCACCGGAGTGTCTCCGTGCACAGGCACGCTGGCGAGGTACCGTGTCACTGCCACCACATTTTCCATGGGGTTATTGAAATGATCCGGGGGTGTATGGAACCGTTCCTGTCGTTGTGATGGGACAGGTTGCCTTTGTGGCATATACCCTGGGGGAGTCGACTGGTGTATATCCTAGAACAGTCTCCGGGACGGGAGATCAGCAGGGATCCAGCTCGCGGGTCCTGCGGGGCGTGCGTTGGCGAAACTTAGTCTCTGGGCCTCTATCAACTCCAACTCGTGTCGTAAGCGTCTGTTTCTTAGGCGAGTTGGGTTTCTCTTTCCACCATTTGTGCGTTTTGGGAGTTAATTTCTCTCTGTATGCTCATTACCTGGGCCATGAGTCCGTTGACCTTGGTTCTCCAGGCC
The DNA here is from genome assembly GCA_950022295.1 of Bromus sterilis. Lineage (NCBI taxonomy): Eukaryota > Viridiplantae > Streptophyta > Magnoliopsida > Poales > Poaceae > Bromus > Bromus sterilis. Next base: position 236,245,989 of record OX465599.1, on the reverse strand, counting down.
TCCTGGTTTTCCGTGGTCATTGGTGCGACTAAGGCTTCGTCCAAGGCGTTCAAGGTATCAGTGAGGGCTTCTGCTCCCGTGAGAACTTCTGGCGGCTCCCTGTCTGGATTAGGGGCCGTATTGTGAGTCGTCTTTGTGTTCCGACTCTGCGCCGCGCCCTGTGCCGGCTGACTTCCTTCTGCTTCTGTGCCTGCCATGAACACTGTCACGCAGTATGGAGGCTCGTACTGCGAAAATTCGGGGACGTATTCAGCTGTTTCCGGGCCGAGTCTGTTGTTCCCGACGGATCAGATGGAGCCAGTATCTGAGAATCTTGTTTCACTGGAGTGTGAGTCAGCGTCAGATGTTTCTTCTGTGGTGTTGGGCGTCAGGGACTCGACAGAGCGCGCCGACTCCGGAGATCCAGCGATGAATCCGACAAAAGGGTGCCTTGATCCGGCATGTCGCCGACTGGAAGTTTCCATGGGGACTTCAGGATCCGGCCCTGGCTCAGATTAGTCTGTCTTCCCAATGAAGATTTGAATAGATCCGATCGGGACCCGATAACCGGATTCGACGGAATCGGCGTCAGGGCCCCAAGTCGAGTCGTCGATGCAGAGCTTTCCGTGCCGGCTCCTGGTGATTCGTCCAGCAAAGAATCCTTCCATGCCTTGCGGAGCTTTCCCTAGAATCTCTACACATGCGAGCGCAGGCCCCACGGTGGGCGCCAACTGTCGTGGGAAAGTCACGGCAGATGTCCGTAGAGTCGGACTTGTCATGGGACCTTTGCTGCGAGGCGAAATCGAGGAGAGAGTCGACATAGACACGGGACTCGGTGGTTTACCCAGGTTCGGCCCCGTCGATGCGGTAAAGACCTACTCCTGCTTCTTGACTATTGTGGGATCGACTCCTCAATAGGAAGAGCCGATCTTATCGATTACAGTGATGATGTTTCGCAACCTTAGTCTCGTGGTGATCTACGTTATGGCGCGAGTTGTCTAGTCCTTGCTTGAGGCTAGTTCTAGCTCTGGATCCCATGGACCTCGGCTTATAAAGGTGTCGGGTTCCGGGATTCCTAGACTCCGACTCCTACACGATGTGGAGTTCTATTCTACTTTACAAGTTTTCTATGTGCTATACAAGGTAAGTCGAATTCCTTTTAGGGCTTCAATCTTCACGCTTGGCACGTCAGACTCCTGGTCGGGTCTTTTTTGTGGGCCTTCATATGTAAGTTGGCCCAGAGGTTTCGAATGCCGGGTCTATGGGCCTGATCCATCCCCCCGACACTACCCCCCTTAGAAAAATCTCGTTCTCGAGATTTGGTTGCTCGGGGAACCATTGAAAACTTACTGTCCTTAGGAAACATATTGCTTCTCAGATTTCCTTTTTACTGCATACTGTTCCCATGGTAGCATCCAATATATTTATGTTGCGGGGGTTTACTTCACCCAATCCATATCTCTAAGTAAATGTTCTTCCTTGATATATCAGATCATTTCCTGCTGACATTCATCCCCGTGTCTGCTGACTTGCATGATCGCGGGATGTCTAGGCTGAATGCTGACGATACCCATACTATTCTTGGGGTGTCTCGGGTCTTATCTGCGGAACGACTTTGAATCCTTTGTATTGGACTCTTAGAGAAAAGGCTTGGCCTTCATGGGTAGCTGGTATCTCAGAATGCTTACTTCCGTGGTGTTCATTGTGCGGGACTTTGAATGTCTGCACCCTGGGGTTGCATCGCTTTGCTTTCGGCCCGTCCACCTTGAGTATGAATTTTGGTCGGGGCACAAACTCTGAACGTTTCCTCATGTTGCGATTCACTTGTCATGCTGCCATATCCATGGGTGGCGATAGACCATGTCACCCTCCCACGCGGTCCTTACAATCAAAATGCTGAGCTGGGTAGGTGATCTTCAGCGAAGTAGACTGGAGTATCCTGGAAAGACGGACAATTCCGAACTTGAGTAAATGCTTGGGCTGACACGCTGGGCACACGGTCCTTTGCCCATAGGGTGAGATTTCTCCATTGTAGGTGGTCCATATGGCTTCAACTGATCGAGGAAAATTTGACCCTGATGTCCATATAATTCATACTTTTTCCTTACTCGTCGGGCTCGTAGGAGTTGCATATTTTTGCCAGGCTGCGATGTACAACGCTTATCCTTGTAACATATATTGCAGCAAGATTCTACATGGGCCATGTCTGTCTGCCCTGGATCTTGCTACTGCGACCATCATCTTCCTGTACTGGCTTCACTTTCGTCAAAATTCCCTTCTTTGTACTTTTTTCATAATGGCTTATTATTCTGTCGAAATCTTCCTCTGCTACAGGCGGGTTACCTTCACTTTTTGTCTCTTGACTCACCAGGATGATATTGGTTGCAATAAATGAGGTCTCAAAATTATCCTTCTCCGGGGCCTTGTCAGACGTGAGGAGCTTTCCCTTGTGATTGGGCCATGGTCAAATGCTTCATTGCTTCCTTTCCTCTGGGTGCTTCTTCATGACTTGTCAATCTTTCTTCCAAGCTGAGGTGTGTATCTGATTCTTCCGCTGTTTTTTCTCCCGAGAGTTGCGGTGCCTCACCGCATTTCATGTGTATAACTCTTTCTTGATTGCAAGCATGGCTGTATCCATACCGGAGTGGCTAGTATAACGGGAGAGGTTTGCCTATAGAATGTGAGGGTCTGACTATGCTGAATCCTTTACTGCTTTTGAATAGCTGGATTTCTGACAATACCATTGCAGGCATGATGACGTGTCGTGGGAGACTGGGTAGCTTGTCCGCGAAGATTTGCTGGGGTAGCTTGCTGGGGAAGACTGGGTGTCGTTCCTCAGAAGCTTTCTCCGGTGGCGTATTGAGGAAGCTACCTTAGTAGCTTGCTGAAGAAGACTGGGTGTCTTGCCTTAGAAGTTTGCCTCTTTGCACTATGGAGATGTCGGTTCCTTGTACTGGAAGTTTCCACGGCCGATCACTGTAGGCAGCTGGGTAGCTTGTGCTAGAATCCATCCATGAGGCGTACTGCGCACGACTGGGTGTCTTGCACCGTAAGCTTCACTCGGTGACTTGTGGTAGAAGACTAACTGTCTTGGCCAGGGAGATATCCGATAGCGTACTGAGGAAGACTGATACCCTGTACATGTTGGTTGTGCCCGGTATCTTGACACGGAAGACTGAGGTTCCTCATGTCTGAGGCTTTCCCATGATGATGTGGGGAAAAAATTGAACCTGGTGCCTGGCAATTTACTGACATGCTAGCTTGTTAGAGGGAAACCTTCTTCTAAACATTCCTTGCTGGATTCTGACTCCTTGATGCATCCTGTCTTGTTTCCGGGGTGTGCCATAATAACTGCATTGGACAAGATTGTAGTGGATGTATGTCATGCCTTGGACGCATATGTTCATGGGTCAAAACTTATATTTTCCTTCGTTTGAATCTTCGCGGCTGTCATGGTCGAGGCAGACTTGATTCAAATGATGGCTTTGGTAGTATCCATGCATGAGCCACATACTTTCAATGCAATCGGGTATGGGTCCTTTTTTACTTGCTGACTTCCCAATTCATTGCGGACTTTCACTGATTGAATCTTCATGGCCATAACGGTTACCAGAATGATGTTGAATTGATTCGAATTTTTTTCCAGGCATAACTCGTACTGGATCCGAATATTCCCAATGCATTCTGTGTGAACCCTTCTTGACTTGGTAAATTTTACGATGCTCCGCGATCTGTCACTGAGTCTTTGAGGTATGCAGGGTTATGAGCAACTTTCCATCGGGGTGGATAAGATGACACCAAGGAACAAAGAAAAGAATGAAAACCAACGAAGAAATCCAACGGAGCGAAGATCAACAGCAATCGATAGAAGAATCACTACAAAAGCTTTAGCGGTAGTCGATGACCCTCTGAATCCCTTGAAAAAACCAGCAAATAACCCAGTAGCCACCAGAACGGTCTTTACAACTCTGATCTGGGACGTTTACTGGAATAACTCATGCACTGCTCAAGACGGCCGACCGAGAATCAGTTCATAGCATGAGACATTGTTGATAAGAAGAATGCAGGGGACCCCTAAGACGGCCGAGAAAACAACTCAGAACATAGGGTTTCCTTTGCAAAGAGAAATTCAACACTTTTCCCAGACGGCTGAAAAGCAGCTCAGAACACGTGTGGAATGTTGAAGAGAGAAAAATAGGCATCCACCCCGGACGGCCGAAAATGAATCAGCGTAGAACCAGGCGTGGTGCCGTTACTCAAAAGAAAGCGAGCAAGGGTCCGTCAGATTCATACACTATCTGCAAAATCATGTTCATTAAACATCAAGGAATCAAATAACGAATCGTCGAAGCAAAGCAAAGATCAATAGCACTGAAAGTGCATCGTGATTACATGCAAATAGATCATATATTACTGCTAGCACATCATCAACCAATATGCAAAAATCAGCACGCACTACTCGAAACTTAGGCACTACGATCTATCGACGGATTGCCGGAGGCTGAAGGGGCTGGCGGAGGATTTGCCGAAGCCGAGGATGCAGCAAGAGATCTTCTATCCTGCCTTGCGTCATGGGCTAGCTCGAAGGAGAGGGTGTATGTCGTGGGAAAGTCACGGCAGATGTCCGTAGAGTCGGACTTATCATGGGACCTTTGCTGCGAGGCGAATTCGAGGAGAGAGTCGACATAGGCACAGGACTCAGCGAGTTACCCAGGTTCGGCCCCGTCGGTGCGGTTAAGACCTACTCCTGCTTTTTTACTATAGGGGGATCGACTCCTCAATAGGAAGAGTCGATCGTATCGATTACAGTGATGATGGTTCGCAACCTTAGTCTCGTGGAGATCTAGGCTATGGCGCGAGTTGTCTAATCTTGGCTTGAGGTCAGTTCTGGCTCTGGCTCCCGTGGACCTCGGCTTACAAAGGCACCGGGTCCTGGGATTCCTAGAGTCGGACTCCTACACGATGTGGAGTTCTATTCTACTTTACAAGTTTGCTACGTGCTATACAAAGAAAGTCGAATTCCCTCTAGGGCTTCAATCTTCACGCTTGGCACGTCAGACTCCTGGTCGGGTCTTCTTTGTGGGCCTTCATATAAAGTCGGCCTAGAGGTTTCTAATGCCGAGTCTATGGGCCTGATCCATCCCCCCGACATTAGCCCCCAGGATTGTTGTGATGCTTTAGTCTTCACAGCAATCTTCTTTATTTTCTTCATTGCCGCCGACTCTTCATGGATCAGGGTCGACTTTATGCTTGACGTTGATTGGGAGTCAGAGTTGTCTTTATTCAATCTTATTTCGATTCCTCTGTCTCCATGAATTCAGCTCTTTCTGGTTGAGTCGGCTATCATCTGATGCTTTACTAGAAGTCGGCGTCTAACTCTTTTTAGCTTCTTGTTTCCTTTTACTTGAAGATTTTGCCTTTGACCTTTGGTCAAAGATCCGGTTTGGTTTTTATGATCACTCTGCCCAAAACGCCGGTTAGAGCCATTGATGTTTGTAGTGGGAATCGAGAAGTCTTTCCAAAAATGCTATCTATCATGGGTAGTGATCCCATATTATTTATGGCATCAATGGATCCTCTCCATGAATCTACTATAAATATCCCTTGGATAGTTTGATCTTTCAAGCGCATCCATCTTCTTCTTCCTCTTCCCGTTTTCCCCATGGCACCTAAGCTAGAAGCCTTTTCTCCTTTGGCATCCAACGAGCCCGATCCCCGTGCGAGTAATCGAGGTCGTGGTCGTGGTCGTGGTCGTGGCTGTGGTAGAGGTCGTGGTCGTGGCAGAGGTACAGGAAGAAGTACTCGTACTGCCTCTCCTTCTGAATCTCCCCCTTCTTCTCTTGAGAGAAGTGAGTTCTTGGTTCATATCCGGACGATTCGACGCTGGATCAAACTTCTAGAGTCTTTTTCTCAACTTGTGGTTGACTCGACACCTTCGGGCCTTTGGCTCCGATCTGATGGATGTCCTCATGGACCTGTCTGGGTGACAGTTAGTTTTTCTAACCAAGGCACCATGTTTTTTGAGAAAGGTTGGAAAACTTTTCTTTGTTCCAGGAATATTTCAAGGGGAGACACCATTGTCTTCAAATTTGATGGTGAAGACACCTTGTCGGCTAGGATCTTTGACTTGTATGGAGAACGAGCCTGTTGTTGTGTGGAGAGCTCCAGCGATGAAGAACTCCTTAGTGAAGAAGAAGCTTAAACGAAGGATGAGGCCGACTCTGAAGAAGATGTCTGAAGCTGTGGGTTTTTCTTTTTAGTAGTATTTTGCCGAGTTTGGCTTTTGCTTGTAAGGTTGCTTCCTTTGATGTAAAACCCAGTTGGTGTGATGAATGAAATTTATGAACTTTCATTGAGTCCATGAGTCTATGAGTCAGTTTTATTCCTGACTTGAAATGTTTTCTCAGAGTGTATGAGAGCCGATCACTTATAATAGTGTATGTATCTGTAGCCCCCTGAGTCGATTCAGAATAGTTTAGTATCTGTAATCAACTCATAGGATGGCGTGGTCACGTTTACGTGCCGTACTGGGTCATCAAAGAAGAATTTGTTTTTATGAAACTTGCTTCGAAGTAATGTACCCTCCAAGTGTTGGGTTGTCTTGCCTGCAACAACCTGGGACTTACAATTTCTTGCATAATTTCTAATTAATTTTTGAACTGTTACTCCCCAAGAGTCGGTGTACTCAACTGGGTGATGTACCGAGTCTTTATTTGCGTAGAAACCTTGAAGTGTAGTCCCCATGAGTCGGTGTGTGTAGCTGTGTGAAGTGCCGTGTCACATAGGTCTATCTTTTAAACTGCCAAGTCACATAGATATGACACGATGGGTTGTGTTCCCCGCTTCCAAATAAGTCGGCGAGAGCCGGTTCGACGAATGTCGATATATGTATATGGCGAGAGCCGTTGCGACTGAAGTCGACTTTGTATATGCATAAGATGCAATAAAAGGTGTTCTCCCCATGAGTCGGTATGAACATCTTTTGTGTCATACCGAGTCACACAGGTTAGTGTTCAAGATGCATATTTTGGATGACATATAAAGTGAAAAGATTATGTGATGATGCTAATGTATGCAGAAAGAAAATATGAAGGCTCATATAGAACTTGACTCTGGATTCAACATGCCTCATCTTCTCGTATTTGAGATAGATTATTGGGTTATCCAGGAGTCAGGACTACTCTGTAAGCCGGCTACATATGACTAGTGCTCCCTGTACTTAAGACTAGACTCGGCAGGCATTGTTGTAAGCCCCCAGGGTATGTACAATAAGCCAGGTACACGTAGATTGTATGAGTTTAAGCTATACAGGCCAAGGCGTATTTTTCCACTTCATGTATATGCCGGGATTTCTTCGGATAAGAGTCGATGAGTGACATCGAGCCCCTCTACTTCCCCTGAATAAGCTTATACACTGTGATTTTTACATATATATGCCGAGTTTTCGGATAAAGAGTCAATGATTGTCATCAAACTCCACGATTCCCCTGAATAAGCAATATACATGATCGGTACCAATAGAGGGGTAGATCAAGGCCCCAGGTCTCTGAGATATAATAATAATGCAATGTATGATGCAAAAAATAAATGACATGAAACAAACAAACAAAAATTAAATGGGGAGAGCCGGCACGACGAAAGTCGTCTTAGTTATGTGTGGCGAGGGCCAGTGCGACAAGAGTCGTCTTAGTTATGTGTGGCGAGGGCCAGTGCAACAGGAGTCGTCTTATGTATATTTTGATGGAGAAATCCAGCTCAACGAATGTCGGCTTATATATATATTGTGGCGAAAGCCAGTGCGACGTGTGTCGACTTAGTGAAGCGTACAATAATGTTCCTGTTTCTACTCAAGTGTAATATGGACGGAGTTGTGCGATGTTCCATGGCCTGGGAGTCTCCTCCATGCTTGTGCGTGTGTCTGCTTTCTCACGTATATCCACTAGGTAGTAGGATCCGTTGTAAAGGTTCTTGCTGACCACAAACAGTCCTTCCCAAGGAGAGGATAACTTGTGCATTCCATCTCTTTTCTGTATGAGTCGGAGCACCAAATCACCTTCCTGGAAAGTCTGACTTTTGATGCGACGGCTATGGTAGCGTAGTAAATCTTGTTGGTAGATAGCCGACTGAGCTGCAACCAAGTCTCGTTTTTCATCGAGAATATCCAAGGTGTCTTGTCTTGCTTTCTCGTTTTTGGCTTCTACATAAGCAGTGACTCGAGGTGAGTCGTGACGTATGTCACTTGGGAGGACGGCTTCCGCTCCATAGACTAGGAAGAAGGGCGTATAGCCTGTCGACCTGTTGGGAGTCGTCCGGATGCTCCATAGTACTGAGGGTAACTCCTCCTCCCAGCAACCCGGCGTCCTTTTCAAAGGGACAACGAGTCGGGGTTTGATGCCTCGGAGCAATTCTTGGTTGGCTCTCTCGGCTTGTCCGTTGGACTTTGGATGTGACACTAATGCAAGGTCGAGTCGGATGTGCTTGTTCTGGCAGAATCGTTGCATAACCTCTTCTGATAGGTTAGAAACATTATTAGTGATGATGCTATGGGGGTAGCCGAATCTGTAGGTAATCTTTTTCAAGAATTTCAGTGTTGTCACAGCGTCACATTTGCTGACCGGCTCTGCCTCGACCCATTTGGTGAATTTATCCACTCCCACTAGTATGTGGGTATTCTTGTTGGCTGACCTTTTGAAAGGTCCCACCATATCAACTCCCCATACTGCAAAGGGCCAGGTGATAGGTATCATCCTGAGTTCTTGAGCCGACACGTGGGCTTGTTTTGCATAGCGCTGACATCCATCCCATTTCTTGACTATGTCCTCTACATCTGCATGAGCTGTGAGCCAGTAGAAGCTGTGTCGAAAGGCTTTATCTACAAGCGAATGAGATCCGGCATGGTGTCCGCAATGTCTAGAGTGTATTTCGTTGAGGATGGTTCTACCTTCTTCTGGTGAACACATCTCTGAAAAACATCTGCGGCACTTCGCCGATGTAACTCACCATTGATGAGTACAAAGGATTGGCTTCTCCTGACGATTTGTATGGCCAACATCTCATCTTGAGGAAGTATCCCTCGAGTCTTGTAATCCAAGTAAGGTACGACCCATGAGGGTGTAGCATGAATTACAGCAACTAAAGCCGGCTATGGATCCGGCTCTGCTATGTCTTGCTCTGTTGGTGGTTGTAAAGACGGATTTGTTAGGACATCCAGGAATACATTTGGAGGGACCGGCCTTCGCTGAGAGCCGAGTCGGGAGAGGGCATCTTCTGCTTCGTTTTCCCTACATTCCACGTGATCCACCAGGTATCCAACAAAAAATCCAGCTTGTCTTTGCACCTCTCGTCGATAAGCTGCCATTATGGGATTGTTGGAATCCCATTTTCCTGACACTTGTTGAGAAATGAGATCAGAGTCTCCATAGCGTTGGATCCAACTTATGTTTATCTCACGAACCAACCGTAGTCCATGAAGCAAGGCTTCATATTCTGCTGCATTGTTGGTACAAGTGAACTGCAGCTGTAGAACATAGCAGAATTTCTCCCCTTTAGGTGAGGTAAGAACCACGCCGGCTCCTGACCCTTGGAGCTGACGGCTTCCATCGAAGTGCATCGTCCAATATTTGGTGACTGGCTTCTCCGGCGATGTTTGGATTTCTGTCCAGTCATTGATGAAGTCAGCTAGCGCTTGGGACTTGATGGCCGTTCGCGGTTTGTATTTGATGTGATAAGCCCCCAAATCTATGGCCCACTATGCAATCCTTCCCGTTGCTTCCCGGTTTTGGATGATATCTGCAAGTGGTGCTGAGCTAGCCACAGTTATGGGGTGCTCCTGGAAGTAGTGTTTAAGTTTCCGACTCGCCATGAATACACCAAGAACCAATTTCTGCCAGTGAGGATAGCGTTGCTTTGATAAAGTCAAAACCTCACTGACGTAATAAACTGGCCTTTGCAGAGGGTGCTCTTTATTGGCTTCCATACGCTGAACAACAACCACAGCGCTGACCGCTCGATTGTTGGCTGCGATGTAAAGTAACATAGGTTCTTTAGGCTTGGGATAGTTGTTTCTTCAATGACTCTAGGGCCTGATCGGCTTCGTCATCCCAGACAAATGTTTCTGATTTCCTCAGAAGTCGATACAGGGGGATTGCCTTTTCACCAAGTCGGTTTATGAACTGACTCAGAGCGGCTACGCATCCTGTGAGTCGTTGGACTCCCTTCACTGAGGCCGACTTCTGAAGAGTCATTCCATCGTTGCTTTTCTCTGGGTTTGCCTCGATACATCTCTCTGATACTATGTATCCAAGGAGTTTAACTGATGGTACCCCAAAGGTGCATTTGGCCGGGTTTAACTTCATCTGGTACTTGCGTAAATTTTTGAAGGTTTCCGTCAAGTCACTGATGAGTGAGTCAGCCAATTGGGACTTGATCACTATATCATCCACATAAGCATGCACGTTGCGCCCAATCTGCTCTTTGAGGTAACTCTGCACTGTTCGCAGATATATGGCTCCCGCATTCTTAAGGCCAAAGGGCATAGAAGTGTAACAGTAGATCCCGAAGGGGGTGATCAAAGCCATTTTTTCTTGATCTTCAAGGGCCATCTTGATCTGGTGATAACCAGAGTAGGCTTCATGGAAACATAGGAGCTCACATCCCGCAGTCGAGTCTATGATTTGGTCAATACGAGGCAGCGCGAAGGGATCCTTCGGGCACGCCTTGTTTAGGTCTGTATAGTCGATGCACATGCATCAGGTCCCGTTCTTTTTCAAAACGAGGACCGGGTTTGCGATCCATTCTGGATAGAATACTTCAATGATGAACCCGGCGGAAAGGAGCCGGGCTATCTCTTCCCCAATAGCGTTTCTCCTCTCGTCATTGAAACGACGAAGTAATTGCTTGACCGGCTTCAGTTTTGGATCTATATTTAGGTGGGGCTCAGCAAGTTCCCTCTGGACACCTGGCATATCACAGGGTTTCCAGGCGAAGATGTCCCGATTCTCACGGAGGAACTCAATGAGCGCGCTTTCCTATTTATCAAACAACTCCGTCCCGATGATGAACTGCTGAGAAGAGTCACCAGGGACAAAGTCGAATTTCCTCGTATCCTGAGCCGGTTGGAACTTGGGGTTGTTGTCGGGAGTCGTTTTTTTGAGGATTGTGGGATCTGCCGGGTCTACCTTTTCTTGGTATACTGACAAGTCCTCTTTGGCGCGTGTCGACTCAGAAAACTTGACGTGTTGTTCGTCACATTCCACTGCCCTGGACCGACTTCCATCGACGGTGATTGGGCCATTAGGACCTGTCATATTTTGTTTCAGGTAGACATAACACGGCCGAGCCATGAATTTGGCATAAGCCGGTCTGCCCAAAATGGCGTGATATGGGCTCTCGAGTTTTACCACCTCAAAGGGTATGAGCTCGGAGCGGAAATTTTCGGCGTTTCCAAAAGCCTTCTCCAGGTGAATTTTGCCTATCGGGCGTGCCGACTTGCCTGGGACTATTCCGTGGAAAACGGTGTTGGAGGGTTGCAGCTGTTTTTCGGTCAGCCCCATCCTGCGATAGGTTTCGTAATAAAGGATGCTCATGCTGCTTCCTCCGTCCTTGAGCACTTTGTCAAGTGTATATCCTCCAATTTGTGGAGAGACTACTAGAGCCAGGGCCCCCGGGTTATCCACGACCGGGGGTTGGTCATCCCTTGTCCAAGTGATTGGGTGTTCTGACCAATTAAGACACCTGGGCCAAGCTGGCTCTGCAGTCAGAGCCATGGCGCCTCTTCGCTGCAAATTCCTATCCCTCCTGCAACTGCTGGTGGTGAAAACGTGATATGTTGCACGGTCATGGAGTTGTTTTGGGTTTGCTTGGAATCCAGCGAGCCCTGACTGATTTTTCTGGGTTCCTCCCCCGGGTCCTTGGTGTTGAGGCATTGTGCCGGCTCCTTGGTAGCCAGGATTCTTGTTGTTGCCGTTCTGGCCGGCTCCTCCGCCTGACCCGGGAGGTCCCTAGTTCCCACGTCGTGCAAACTCTTTCATGAAATAGCAATCTTCCGAGGTGTGGTTGGTTGGGCGACCGGGTTTACTATCGGTCGGGCAAGGACTCTTCATAGCTGCTTCAAAGTTGTTCGGGCGAAAATTTCCTTCCGATTTGCGGTAGCAGTTGCCCCCCTGCTTCTGTCTTTGGGAGCCGACATTTGTGTTGGCTACCAAGTCAGAAGTAGTGTGATCAAGCCGTTGCTTGGTTTGCTGACTGTGATTCTAGGATGTTTTTCCGCCATTCTTGTTCTTGCCGGATTTTTCCTGTTGAGGTTCAGTATCCTTGGTTTTGTCAGATTCGGCATATTTAATGACTGCGTTCATGAGCTCTCCTATATCCTTGACCGTCCTCTTGAGTCGGCCAAGTTTGTGGCCTAGGGGCTTGAACTTGCAGTTCCTTTCCAAGACGATGACGGCTGTTTGGGCAGTGATAGTGTCCGAAGAGTGGATTATTTCTGCAACCCGTCATGCCCAGCTCAGGGTCGACTCTCCTTCCTTCTGGACACAATGCTCCAAGTCGACGATTGTGGTAGCTTGCCGGCATGTGCCTTGGAAGTTCTGGATAAATTTTTCCTTGAGATCCGTCCAGGAGGCGATGGAATTCTCTGGGAGATTTTTGAACCATGTGCGATCCGGCCCTTCCAACATCATTGTGAGGTAACGGGCACAGACTCCTTCGCTGGCTTGTAACATCTCCATGGCTAAGTCATAACTTTCGATCTAATCTGCCGGGTCCATGTCAGTTGTGTAGTTCGCGATCTTAAGTGGTTCTTTGAAGTCTAGTGGCATGCATGTATTTCGTAGAGCCGACACCAGGCATCGATTGCCCACGGATCTGCTGATGGACTCGGTGTCTTGATCTAGGGGTGGGGATTGGAATATCTGTTCTACCCATCGTTCTGGGTGGAAACTGGACGGTATGTCTTGGATCCTTATCGCCCCCTGCGGGTCTGGCGGTGGTGGAGCTCTGCGCTGGCGATGGCTGCTCGAGCCGGCAGGAGCTGGTGAATCTGCTTGCCGGCTCATACTTTGATATGGGGTTTCATGTAAGTATTGGAATCCCTGTGAGTACTGGGCTTGCTGTGTGATTGAGGTTTTGAGCAGATCGATCGCCCCTCGAGTGGCCTGGTCCACCGGAGTGTCTCCATGCACATGCACGCTGGTGAGGTACCGTGTCGCCACCACCACGTTTGCCATGGGGTTATTGAAGTGATCCGGGGGTGTATGGAACCGTTCCTGCCGTGTTGAAGGGAAAGGTTGCCTTGGTGGCATGTACCTCGGGGTAGTCGACTTATTCATATCCTGGAATAGCCTCCGGGCCGGGAGGTCAGCAGGGATCCGGGTCGTGAGTCCTACGAGTCATGCGTTGGCGAGACCTAGTCTCTGAGCTTCTATCAATTCCGAGCTGAGTTTCCGTTTCCACCATCCGGGCGTTCTGAGAGTTAATTACCCTTCGTATGCTCATCACTTGGGCCTTGAGTCCATTGATCCTGGTCTTCTAGGCTTTCTGGTTTTCCGCGGTCATCGGCGCAGCTAAGGCCTCGTCCAAGGCGTTTAGGGCATCCGTGAGGGCTTCTGCTCCCGTGAGAACTTCTGGTTGTTCCCTATCCGGATTAGGAGCCGTGTGGTGAGTCGTCTCCACGTTCCGGTTCTGCGCTGCTGATGTGCGAGATGATTATAGTGATTTCTCGCCCTTCGTTGGTAAACCCCAAGTGGAAGGCGTGATGTAGCACAGCAGCAAATTTCCCTCGGTGAAGATACCAAGGTTTGTCTCCAGTAGGACTCCGGAGATGATAAGTAGGTGTCAGCGGCGCAACTGACGCGGACCTGCACACAGACACGATAACTTTTTTCCCAACGAAGTTCAGAGAGGTTGTCAATCTCTCCGGTCTTGTTGTTCACAAAGGATAAAACGCAAGGGATAATGATAGTAATTGAAAGTAAAGCAGAAAAGTAATTGAGCATGTAAACAGTGATGAGGATATGGACCGGGATATGTGATGTTCGCTAGTGATGTCTCTCTCCCAAAAGACGATAAAATTGCTATGCAAGGTAAACAAATTACAGAAAGGCAATTCACAGGAATATGAACGCACCGCAATGCTAACTATGCTACAAAATAAATGACGAGGTTCAAAAGCATGGCAGTACGCCAAAGTAAGTAGACCGAAATCCAACTGCATCTACTACTAATCATCCACCTTGAGATATCTATCCAGAACATCTCGCTGGTATTAAGTTGCGAGACCCACCCAAAGTGTAAACCCAAAGAAACAGACAACTGCATTAAAAGAACTTTGCGTAAAGTAAAGAATCCTTGTAACCGCGGTTACAAGCACCGTTGTTTTCCCCCTTGTGGCAACAACACATCCCCTAGACTCATGTTTCTATCACTCAAGCGTGTCATCGGGTGTCAGATCCCTCTGTTAGGTATGTGCTAGGGTTCGCTAGTACCTTTGCATCATGCAAAAGTTTCAAAAAGAAACCTTGAAAATCATTTTCAAAATCCAAATGGGAGAAGGAACACCCCCGAGATGAATTAATTCAAAAGGCCAGATAAAAATATTTTCCAAAAATTCATGTTAGAGTTTTGAAAAGTCTTATAAATGAGTGTGATCACATATCAAGTGATGTGGGACCCACCCCATGCTCATAGATTTTTCAAATATTCAAACAGTACCTTGGAATTAAAGAAATACCCCTTTTTGATTTAAAATTCAAATCATTTGAATTTTAAAAATGTTGAAAGTTTATGAGTGGCTAGTCTATATTATTATGAGGCCACATAAAAGTTTTCAGCATTTAATAAAATGGTTTGGTATTTTTATCAGAGCCAAAACAAATTACAGAAAAAGAAAGGAAAGATTAAACAGAAAATAAAAGGAACAGCTTACCTGTCGCCTAGGGGCGAGGCCCACCTCTCCAGCCGGCCCAGCCCACCTGGACCCTCCCCTGTCGTCTTCCTCCCCGCGCCCCCAAGGTGCTCGGTGGAAAGCCACCGATGCCACCGACGCCACCGCGACGCCCCGTAGCCCTCCACCTGCCTCCCCGGCCGCCTTCTAGCGACGTGGAGAACCCTCCGAGCTCATCCTCTCCATTTCCCCCGTGGAAACCTCCTCCCCCTCTCCTCTTCGCGAGTTCATCGACGTCCGAGAGCTCACCGGAGCGCACCGCCGTGGAAACCCGTGGCCACCTTCCTCCTAAGCCGCTGCCACCTTGTCCAGGACGCGCGCCGTCGTCGTCTTCATCGCCGTGTGCAAGCAATCGAAGCCAGGAGCCCCGAGCACGTCGTCCTCTTCACCGAGCCGCCGCTGAACCCGCAAGAGCTCGTCGTCGATTCCGCCGCAGCCACAGCTCCTCCGGCTTCCTCGAGTCCGTCTCTGCAACCAGGGTGAGTAGACGCGCTTTTTCCCTCATCTTGCCGCTTGAATCCGTGCCCGAATCGTGATTCCGACGAGGTCCGAGACCAAGCGCCGCCGCTCGTCGTCGAGGTCATGCACCAGAGCCCCCGTTTGACCCCTGGATGGCTCCACTAGCTCCGCACACACCCCAGCTTCGTTTCCATGCTCTCGGTTTCCAAATCCGTGCACAATTTGAAGAACCCGACGAGTCCAGTGCACGACTTCCGCCGCCGCTCGTCGCCGATGACGCTCCGGTGATCCCCGTGGCTCCCTGATGACTCCACCCGATGCGGACGACCTCAAGGAGCAAGATGCCGTCCTCCCCGTGCTCTCCCGTGGCCGTTTGGTCACTCCGGCGACCACGTCGCCGTGTCCAGTGCCGCCGGCGACTAGCCGCCGGTAGGCTAGGTTAATTAGGGGGGCTAACCCCTGTTTAATTAGGCCATTGGGCCACTGACAGGTGGGGCCAGCCACTAATTAACCCTTCGGGTTAATTTTAATCAGGGGATTAACCCCCACTGTGGATGATAGGTGGGACCCCTTTGTCAGTTTGACTGGTCAAACTCCCCTGCTGACGCAATAAATCAAAATTGTTTAAAAAGAATTCCAGAAAATCCAGAAAATACCCCAAACTTTGGATATTCATAGAAAATTCATATTAACTCCAAATTGGACAAATAATATATGAAAAATGATTAGGAGAAAATTATCTTTCCAAATATGCAACTTTCAACTCTGTTTGAGTTGAATTTAAAATGGGACCAGTAGCATATATCATTTGCTTTATTTGAATTTATTTCAAATTCAAACCAAATGATTTTGCCACTTGGACCATGGATTTATGTTACAAATCAACCACACTTCAGAGGCATATCATACACATTTGAATTTAATTCAAATTGATCAAGCTATATCATATATAACTTGGTTAAGGTTGAATTCAAATGTGGAATTTGAATTTGCATTTAAAAATGCAATATATTCCACTTAAATGGAATTGCCTCACACATCAAACTTGTACTTCAAGATTAAACATTCCATCATGTGCTTGAGCATTGCATTCATATTGATTGCTACTTCATGCTTTGTTTGTCGAGTAGAGGTGGAACCGGAGCAAGAGGTCACCCCCTTCGCTGAAGATCCAGAACCCGAATCTCGTCAGCAAGGCAAGCAAACCCCCATTGATCATGTCGATAAAATCCTACTTCCCTCTCATGTCTCGCTTATGCGTTGTTTAGGATGATCACCATGTTACGATTCTACCGCATAGATGAACCCATTCCTTTGCATGACCTATCTTTTGTCACAGTAGTAAGCAAACCACAATCCTAGCAACTGTAGGAGTTGAATGATATCATGTGGCCCCTGCAAATGTTATCGCTTATTGCATGCTTAGTATGATACCATGTTGTTACTGTGGTGTGAGTCGGGATGGGAATGATCATGTTGATGATGGTAGAAAAGTGTTGGTGAATTGACCCTAATACAAGGTGAACGATGAGAGGCTGTGTAGGAGTACACAGTGGGTTGTCTCGTTGAACACCGCCCTAAGTCCGAGTTCTTGTGTGGTGATCCAAGATGAAGAGTACAACCACACATTGGGCTCACTGACCCCTCTCAACTTATTAACTCATCCCTTTCGATGTCCAGATGTCGCAGTAGTTCGGAGTTCTGGTAGGCTTGTGGCCTGGATGCTAAGTGAGAGAACGGCTCACCCGAGACCGGCTTATGCACCACGCACACATCGCTTGGGTCCACTTCGGTAAACCGGCCGGGTTCACGATTGTGGTAGCCAACCCAAGTAGGCGGCTTTCTTGGACTAGATAGGCTATGAGGCAACAGTTGTGGTGAGCATCCTCGCTGGCACCCCTTGAATGGTGTCGAGATCAAAGGCGGTAAATGATGATCATGTGTGTGTAGCGGTACCCCCTTGCAAGGTTATCAAAACTATTCGAATAGCCGCGTCCGCGGTTATGGACTACTTGGAAAACTTAGCTTGATTATTAGATAACTTGAACCGGATACTTCTAAAACACACCAAGATAAGTGTGAGTGCTATGGCGTGCTTCCTCGTGGGGAAGTCGAGGAAGGCACCATAGTGGTGTATTGGTTGGTGAAAGTAGTGGACTCGTGTACGCTTCTTACCCCAAGTCTGGTACTCGTAGTTTAGGACTAGCCAAGTCAAAGCTGACACTTCTGCAAGTGAACCCCACCTCCCTTTACCTTGATACATGTGCATGAGTAGTATAGCTCCTATGTAAGTCTTGCTGAGTACGACTTTGTACTCACGTTTGCTTAATCTATGTTTTAGATGACGCCACTGACCCCGAAGGTGGCTTCTTCATCGAGCTGGACGACCGAAGTTAAGCTAGTCTAGTCCCAGTCAGCAGACTGGTTCCCTCGTGGAGGGCTTTGTGTTTGAATAAGGCTTCTTAAGCCATTTGTTAAACTTGTCTGTACTCAGACATAATTTGCTTCCGTTCTGCGTTGTAATGTTGGATCACATGTATGTGATCTCTGTGTGTACTCTATAAGAGTTATAAATAAAATGTACACTTTGTAGAGAATTGCAATGGTACCTGCTGTTCATACAAGGCATGTATGTTGCGTGTATGTTTATAACATGCATGTCTTTGTATTGGTTTTCGAGACCTTAGTTGTGTTCTGGCTGGCGGTCTTTCATACACCAAGTGGCCCTTAGATGTGCGCAGCTTGGGGCATCGCGATGCGATTGTTCGAGACTCGGTCTCGGGCACACTTTGTGGTATGATCGAGCCCGCCCTAGACCCCGACTAAGTGATCGGGCTGGAGTAAGTCTATGTAAGAGTCTAGAGATAGTCGATAGTATGGTTGAGGCGACTTGTCTTTGAATATGGGAGTTCACCACCCATATCAGTAGACTTGTGTGCGTACGATGAGGACCCATTACAGTTGATCATCCGGCCTGGATGGGATGCCCCTCACGTACGATGCTCTCCGAGAATGTTCAGTGCTTGGCCTTGTCTGCTTAGACAAGTGGGTGCGGTTCTCGGCTCTCCATATGACTATGTCTTAACTGTACTTGCATACGCTAACCCCGGGTCCCGACAGACTTGGTATCAGAGCAGGACTGACTGTAGGACTAGTAGCCTTGGCCGAAGTCGAGTCTAGCTTGCTATAGTTATATAGTTACTCTGGGTATATAAGGGAACAACGTAAGGCTTCTTTTTTCTCCTTACCCCCTTCGTTCTGAGTTCTGAGTCACCCTCATCTTGTTCTACGGGAAGATAGGACTAGGCTCTTCTCTGTCTGACTAGAACATCTCGTTGTTTGCTTCCTCATAGCCGTAGGAAAGTTGTGGTCGGTTTATTAGAGTGGTTTTGCTCCCTGTTTCATTACATCGTATGTAAGTGCTGTTTGCATATTGAAAGAAATTGTCATTTCTTACAAGTACAGCCGTTATGCTGTCCGAGTCATTCCAGGTTTATCATATAATCTGATGCATTTGCAAACTCTTGCTTTCTGTTTCAGATGGAAAATCTTCCCCCTCGGCAGATTGTTCGTTTGACCAGGTGCCTCGGTGTGCGTGGCCATCCCGCCACGTTGATCGAGATGATGTCCTACGTGGGATATCGATGGTACCCTGAGTACACCATCGAGGAGCAGTTCCACGACTTCAACCAGACGCAGTTCCACTGCATTGTCCGGATCTACCCACACCACGTTGGAGTCACCCAGCCTATCCACTTTGGACATGGCATCGGCGTTACCGAGAACATGGCTGTGCAGGATGGTGCATACTCATGTATCACACTGCTGAGAGAGGAGCACACTTTGCTGAGAGAGACTTCTTTCCGCTATATCCCAGCTGCACTTCCAGGAGAAGAGGGATATTACACCGGACTCTACTCAGATCACTCTGCAGAGGATCCAGCACTCCAGGTGACTGCTAGGTTTGCTAGTGACAGAGATCGTGATGCACGCGCTCTCCGTTTTGAGCTCCACGCTACTCGTGTTCGTCTTTACCGAGCACTGACGCTCTTGGCACCCTTTGTGAGCGTGGGATCACTGGAGTACGATGCGATCTATCCAGTAAGGACCCAGATGCCTTCTCGAGTCGCTTGGCCCGAGATTGGAGGAGTTTTTCCACCCCGTGGTCCTTTGCTTCCACCCTACACTGGACCTAGGCCCCATCCTTGCCCAAATGGATATCAGGGTCCACAAGCCTCCATGTTTTCCGATGGTCACCTCCAGCTACCGGGATACGCGGGTAATTTTTATGAAGATTACTATGGAGATGGAGATGAGTGAGACCGCCTGTGGTCTTACTTAGTGAGGATGTAGTAGTATCCTAGTATATTGTAAGCAAGGTGTCTAAGTTCCAGAGGCTTAGATAAATAATGTATAGGAAGTCAGAGTGCCTCTGAAGGATGTATCATCTTCATCACGTTTGTATTAGCTTAGTGCTTGTACTAAAACGATGTATGGCTTGTATGACAGCTTGTGAATATATGGCTTGTATGCTTTATCACCATGTTGTCAAGATGATTACTTCCTTTGCTCTGTAATCCTTCCAGTACTTCAATACCTTGATTAGACTCTTCAACTCAACTCTGTTTGACTTTGGTTTTTCACCTCAGGATGTCTCAAGGAACACGTGGCCAGATTGGTCGTAACCAAGGTCGTGGGAACAATCAGGAGGAAGACAACCTGCCACCCCCACCCACGATGGCCCAAGTTCTGATGGAGGTCGAGAGGAATCGCCGTGACTCTCACCACCTACTGGAAGTCATCGCACGCAACACCACTCAGCAGCGCAATGAGCTGGTGTCTCTGAACGACTTCATCCGGCTTCATCCCCCGGTTTTCCGTTACTCCACCGAGCCCCTTGACGCCGATGACTGGCTTCGCAGCATCGAGAGGAAGCTCCAAGCCGGCCGTGTTGCAGATGGCGACAAGGTCAGCTATGCCACCTATCACCTCGAAGGTGCCGCAAGCTCTTGGTGGGAGAATTTTCTGAATATGCGCTCAGTTGGACCACCTGCATCTTGGGAAGAGTTCTGCATCTCTTTCCGCGAGCACCACATTCCCAAAGGTCTCATGGACCGCAAACGTGAGGAATTCTGTAACCTCACCCAAGGCAGAAGAACAGTTGACGAGTTCAGTCGTGAGTTCAACCGACTTGCTCGTTATGCCACTGAAGAAGTCTCCACCGACTCCAAGAAACAAGAGAGGTTCCGTCGTGGCCTCAACAGTGGACTCCGTCGCGAGCTCAACCTTCATGACTTTGCCACATTCCAGGTCCTTGTCAACAAGGCCATCAAGGCAGAGGACATGAACACCCCCAATGACTTTCGCAAACACCCTAGAGAGGAAGGTTCATCCAGCTCTGGTTCCCAGAAACGCAAGATCTGGATCCCAAATAGCATGTTCCGCCAGAACAACCCCCCGAGGCCATCCTATGTGGCGCCTCGTCCACCCACCCAGTTCCACCCAGCTCCACCAAACCACCCAGCTCCACGCACTGTTTTCGGAGCTTGCTACAAGTGTGGTCAGGCAGGTCACTACTCTCGAGAGTGTCCCCAGAACCAGCTCCAACACCAGAATGCTCCACCACGTGCCGGAGGCAACCACAATAACAATGGTCGTGGCAAGCCACCCCAGAAGGTCTTCACCGCCAAACCCGCTCCTCCCGCCACTCGTGGACGTCTGAACCAGATTGCCGCCGAAGAGACTGACGACACCACTGACGTCATTCTTGGTACGCTCCCAGTCAATTTTGTTCCTACTTCCGTTCTTTTCGACCCAGGAGCATCTCATTCATTCATGTCGGAAAGTTATGCACTTCGTCATGAGTTATCCTTTGTTGAATTTTCCACCCCGATGGTTATTCGAACTCCAGGGTCAAGATGGCAAACTAATAGAGTGAGCCATGGTAATCAAATTGCAATTGAGGGTTTAGTATTCCTTGCTTCACTCATAGCCCTCAAGTCTTCAGACATTGATGTCATCCTTGGCATGGATTGGCTATCAAGACAAAATGCCTATCTGGATTGCAAAGGCAAATCCGTGAAACTCACCCACCCTTCAGGCAAAACCATCAACTATACCTCACCCAGGACAAGAACCCAAGTGCATTCCTTGAATGTACTTCCCCTTCCCGAACTTGAAGATATTCCGGTGGTTCGTGACTTCCCGGATGTCTTTCTTGAAGAGCTGCCGGGCATGCCACCCGACAGATGTGTAGAATTTATAGTGGATCTTGTTCCAGGAACCGCACCAATTTCCAAACGCCCATATAAAATGGCCCCACATGAGTTAGCCGAGCTAAAAACCCAACTTGATGCTTCGTTGGCAAAAGGCTTCATCCGCCCTAGCTCATCGCCATGGGGTTGCCCCGTTCTGTTCGTAAAGAAGAAAGATGGAACAGAAAGGATGTGCGTAGATTATCGCCCGCTAAATTTGGCGACGATAAAGAACAAATACCCACTGCCCAGGATCAATGATCTTTATGATCAACTTGCAGGATCCGCCGTCTTCTCAAAGATGGATTTAAGATTAGGTTATCATCAGATCCGAATCCGAAACGAGGACATTCCCAAAACGGCTTTCACTACTCGTTATGGTCTTTACGAGTACACCGTCATGTCCTTTGGTTTAACCAATGCCCCCGCCACATTCTCACGCTTGATGAATTCGATCTTCATGGAGTACCTAGATAAATTAGTTGTGGTTTATCTTGATGATATTCTCATCTACTCGAAGAACGAAAAAGATCATGCCGAACACTTAAGGCTGGTATTGATGAAACTTAGAGAGCATCGCCTGTACGCTAAATTCTCCAAGTGTGAATTCTGGCTACCAGAAGTGACCTACTTAGGCCACGTGATTTCTGCAAAATGCATTGCTGTGAATCCCGAGAGAGTTCAGGCCGTCCTTGACTGGACTCCACCTGAATCGGTTAAGCAAGTTAGAAGTTTTCTTGGCCTAGCCAGCTATTGCCGTCGCTTCGTCGAGAACTTTTCTAAAGTTGCAAAGCCTCTAACTGAACTCCTCAAGAAAGATAAGAAATTCTTATGGACTTCCAAGTGCGAGGAAAGCTTCCAGGAGCTAAAAAGAAGATTAACTTCTGCACCCGTGCTTGCACCTCCAGACACCAAAAGAGATTTCGAAATCTATTGTGACGCATCACGGCAAGGGTTAGGATGCATACTTCTGCAAGATCGACATGTGGTAGCTTATGCTTCACGCCAATTGCGGCCACATGAAGAGAACTATCCTACCCATGACCTTGAACTCGCTGCCGTAGTTCATGCTCTAACAACTTGGCGACATTACCTCCTTGGAAATCGTTGTGAGATTTATTCCGACCACCAAAGCCTCAAATATATTTTCACCCAGCCAGATCTTAATCTCAGGCAAAGACGCTGGATTGAGTTGATAAAAGATTACGACGTAGCAATTTCTTACACCCCAGGCAAAGCCAATGTCATGGCTGATGCACTAAGTCGTAAGTCGTACTGTAACAACCTCATGTTACAGCAGTATCAACCCCTTCTTCATGAGGACTTTCGCAAGCTCAACCTTGAAATTGTTCCTCATGGCTATCTTTCAACCTTGGTGGCGAAACCAACTCTTGAGGATCAAATTATAGTTGCCCAAAGACGTGCACGAGGTGTACGCCGGATCAAGGAGAACATTGCTAGCGGAGTTGCTAAATGTTTCTCCACAGATAACAAGGGAACGATATTCTTTGAAAATCGTTTGGTAGTACCTAAGAATAGGGAACTAAGGCAACTCATCCTCAAAGAAGCCCATGACACACCCCTCTCAATTCATCCCGGTAGCACAAAAATGTACCGAGATCTACGCCAGAGATTTTGGTGGACTAGGATGAAGAGAGACATTGCTCAATTTGTTGCCGAATGTGATGTTTGTCGTCGCATTAAGGCAGAACATGAAAGACCTGCTGGTACACTTCAACCTTTGTCTATTCCTGAGTGGAAATGGGACAAAGTCGGTATGGACTTCATCACCGGCTTTCCAAAAACCCAGAAAGGAAACAATGCCATCTTCGTTGTCATAGATAGGCTTTCCAAAGTTGCTCACTTCCTTCCGGTTCGCGAGTCTATAACTGCTAGTCAGTTAGCGTACTTGTACATCTCCAGGATTGTATCACTTCACGGTGTTCCTTTGGAAATCAATTCTGATCGCGGTAGCCTTTTCACCTCTAGATTTTGGGGAAGCTTCCAACGTGCTTTGGGAACTCATCTCTCCTTTAGTACGGCTTTCCATCCTCAGTCTAGCGGTCAAGTCGAAAGGGTTAACCAGATTCTTGAAGACATGCTCAGAGCTTGTGTTATCTCATTCGGGAAGAATTGGGAGAATTCTCTTCCATTTGCCGAATTTGCTTATAACAATAGTTTTCAATCTAGTCTGAACATGGCTCCTTTTGAACTCCTTTATGGACGACGATGTCGAACACCACTAAACTGGTCTGAAACCGGTGAAAGCCAATTCTTTGGACCGGATATGATCAAGGAAGCAGAAGAGCAAGTTCGCATTGTTCGTGATCAATTGAAAGCAGCCCAGTCTCGTCAGAAAAGCTACTATGATCGCCATCATAGGCATGAGAGCTACAATCTGGATGAGAAGGCTTACCTTCGGGTTACTCCTCTGAAGGGAACCCAACGTTTCGGTATCAAAGGCAAGTTGGCCCCACGTTACATCGGACCTTTTCGCATTCTATATAAACGTGGAGAAGTTGCCTACCAACTTGAATAACCCCCGCACCTTTCCCGAGTACACGATGTATACCATGTGTCCCAACTCAGGCGTTGCTTCAAGGACCCCATCCGCGAAGTCGACCATGAAACGCTTGATCTTCAAGATGACCTTTCTTATCGAGAATACCCCGTTCGTATTCTTGATTCAATAGAGCGTGTCACTCGTCGTCAGAAGATTAGGTTTCTGAAAGTGAAATGGTCACACCACTCTGAAAGAGAAGCCACGTGGGAAAGAGAAGACCGTCTCAGTGCCGAGTACCCCACCTTCCTCCCGCAGACTTCTGAATCTCGGGACGAGATTCTTTTGAGTGGGGGCGAGTTGTCAGATCCCTCTGTTAGGTATGTGCTAGGGTTCGTTAGTACCTTTGCATCATGCAAAAGTTTCAAAAAGAAACCTTGAAAATCATTTGCAAAATCCAAATGGGAGAAGGAACACCCCCCAGATGAATTAATTCAAAAGGCCAGATAAAAATATTTTCCAAAAATTCATGTTAGAGTTTTGAAAAGTCTTATAAATGAGTGTGATCACATATCAAGTGATGTGGGACCCACCCCATGCTCATAGATTTTTCAAATATTCAAACAGTACCTTGGAATTAAAGAAATACCCCTGTTTGATTTAAAATTCAAATCATTTGAATTTTAAAAATGTTGAAAGTTTATGAGTGGCTAGTCTATATTATTATGAGGCCACATAAAAGTTTTCAGCATTTAATAAAATGGTTTGGTATTTTTATCAGAGCCAAAACAAATTACAGAAAAAGAAAGGAAAGATTAAACAGAAAATAAAAGGAACAGCTTACCTGTCGCCCAGGGGCGAGGCCCACCTCTCCAGCCGGCCCAGCCCACCTGGACCCTCCCCTGTCGTCTTCCTCCCCGCGCCCCCAAGGTGCTCGGTGGAAAGCCACCGACGCCACCGCGACGCCCCGCAGCCCTCCACCTGCCTCCCCGGCCGCTTTCTAGCGACGTGGAGAACCCTCCGAGCTCATCCTCTCCATTTCCCCCCTGGAAACCTCCTCCCCCTCTCCTCTTCGCGAGTTCATCGACGTCCGAGAGCTCACCGGAGCGCACCGCCATGGAAACCCGTGGCCACCTTCCTCCTAAGCTGCTGCCACCTTGTCCAGGACGCGCGCCGTCGTCGTCTTCATCGCCGTGTGCAAGAAATCGAAGCCAGGAGCCCCGAGCACGTCGTCCTCTTCACCGAGCCGCCGCTGAACCCGCAAGAGCTCGTCGTCGATTCCGCCGCAGCCACAGCTCCTCCGGCTTCCTCGAGTCCGTCTCTGCAACCAGGGTGAGTAGACGCGCTTTTTCCCTCATCTTGCCGCTTGAATCCGTGCCCGAATCGTGATTCCGACGAGGTCCAAGACCAAGCGTCGCCGCTCGTCGTCGAGGTCATGCACCAGAGCCCCCGTTTGACCCCTGGATGGCTCCACTAGCTCCGCACACACCCCAGCTTCATTTCCATGCTCTCGGTTTCCAAATCCGTGCACAATTTGAAGAACCCGACGAGTCCAGCGCACGACTTCCGCCGCCGCTCGTCGCCGATGACGCTCCGGTGATCCCCGTGGCTCCCTGATGACTCCACCCGATGCGGACGACCTCAAGGAGCAAGATGCCGTCCTCCCCGTGCTCTCCCGTGGCCGTTTGGTCACTCCGGCGACCACGCCGCCGTGTCCAGTGCCGCCGGCGACTAGCCGCCGGTAGGCTAGGTTAATTAGGGGGGCTAACCCCTGTTTAATTAGGCCATTGGGCCACTGACAGGTGGGGCCAGCCACTAATTAACCCTTCGGGTTAATTTTAATCAGGGGATTAACCCCCACTGTGGATGACAGGTGGGACCCCTTTGTCAGTTTGACTGGTCAAACTCCCCTGCTGACGCAATAAATCAAAATTGTTTAAAAAGAATTCCAGAAATTCCAGAAAATACCCCAAACTTTGGAAATTCATAGAAAATTCATATTAACTCCAAATTGGACAAATAATATATGAAAAATGATCAGGAGAAAATTATCTTTCCAAATATGCAACTTTCAACTCTGTTTGAGTTGAATTTAAAATGGGACCAGTAGCATATATCATTTGCTTTATTTGAATTTATTTCAAATTCAAACCAAATGATTTTGCCACTTGGACCATGGATTTATGTTACAAATCAACCACACTTCAGAGGCATATCATACACATTTGAATTTAATTCAAATTGATCAAGCTATATCATATATAACTTGGTTAAGGTTGAATTCAAATGTGGAATTTGAATTTGCATTTAAAAATGCAATATATTCCACTTAAATGGAATTGCCTCACACATCAAACTTGTACTTCAAGCTTAAACATTCCATCATGTGCTTGAGCATTGCATTCATATTGATTGCTACTTCATGCTTTGTTTGTCGAGTAGAGGTGGAACCGGAGCAAGAGGTCACCCCCTTCGCTGAAGATCCAGAACCCGAATCTCGTCAGCAAGGCAAGCAAACCCCCATTGATCATGTCGATAAAATCCCACTTCCCTCTCATGTCTCGCTTATGCATTGTTTAGGATGATCACCATGTTACGATTCTACCGCATAGATGAACCCATTCCTTTGCATGACCTATCTTTTGTCACAGTAGTAAGCAAACCACAATCCTAGCAACTGTAGGAGTTGAATGATATCATGTGGCCCCTGCAAATGTTATCGCTTATTGCATGCTTAGTATGATACCATGTTGTTACTGTGGTGTGAGTCGGGATGGGAATGATCATGTTGATGATGGTAGAAAAGTGTTGGTGAATCGACCCTAATACAAGGTGAACGATGAGAGGCTGTGTAGGAGTACACAGTGGGTTGTCTCGTTGAACACCGCCCTAAGTCCGAGTTCTTGTGTGGTGATCCAAGATGAAGAGTACAACCACACATTGGGCTCACTGACCCCTCTCAACTTATTAACTCATCCCTTTCGATGTCCAGATGTCGCAGTAGTTCGGAGTTCTGGTAGGCTTGTGGCCTGGATGCTAAGTGAGAGAACGGCTCACCCGAGACCGGCTTATGCACCACGCACACATCGCTTGGGTCCACTTCGGTAAACCGGCCGGGTTCACGATTGTGGTAGCCAACCCAAGTAGGCGGCTTTCTTGGACTAGATAGGCTATGAGGCAACAGTTGTGGTGAGCATCCTCGCTGGCACCCCTTGAATGGTGTCGAGATCAAAGGCGGTAAATGATGATCATGTGTGTGTAGCGGTACCCCCTTGCAAGGTTATCAAAACTATTCGAATAGCCGCGTCCGCGGTTATGGACTACTTGGAAAACTTAGCTTGATTATTAGATAACTTGAACCGGATACTTCTAAAACACACCAAGATAAGTGTGAGTGCTATGGCGTGCTTCCTCGTGGGGAAGTCGAGGAAGGCACCATAGTGGTGTATTGGTTGGTGAAAGTAGTGGACTCGTGTACGCTTCTTACCCCAAGTCTGGTACTCGTAGTTCAGGACTAGCCAAGTCAAAGCTGACACTTCTGCAAGTGAACCCCACCTCCCTTTACCTTGATACATGTGCATGAGTAGTATAGCTCCTATGTAAGTCTTGCTGAGTACGACTTTGTACTCACGTTTGCTTAATCTATGTTTCAGATGACGCCACTGACCCCGAAGGTGGCTTCTTCATCGAGCTGGACGACTGAAGTTAAGCTAGTCTAGTCCCAGTCAGCAGACTGGTTCCCTCGTGGAGGGCTTTGTGTTTGAATAAGGCTTCTTAAGCCATTTGTTAAACTTGTCTGTACTCAGACATAATTTGCTTCCGTTCTGCGTTGTAATGTTGGATCACATGTATGTGATCTCTGTGTGTACTCTATAAGAGTTATAAATAAAATGTACACTTTGTAGAGAATTGCAATGGTACCTGCTGTTCATACAAGGCATGTGTGTTGCGTGTATGTTTATAACATGCATGTCTTTGTATGGGTTTTCGAGACCTTAGTTGTGTTCTGGCTGGCGGTCTTTCATACACCAAGTGGCCCTTAGATGTGCGCAGCTTGGGGCATCGCGATGCGATTGTTCGAGACTCGGTCTCGGGCACACTTTGTGGTATGATCGAGCCCGCCCTAGACCCCGACTAAGTGATCGGGCTGGAGTAAGTCTATGTAAGAGTCTAGAGATAGTCGATAGTATGGTTGAGGCGACTTGTCTTTGAATATGGGAGTTCCCCACCCATATCAGTAGACTTGTGTGCGTACGATGAGGACCCATTACAGTTGATCATCCGGCCTGGATGGGATGCCCCTCACGTACGATGCTCTCCGAGAATGTTCAGTGCTTCACCTTGTCTGCTTAGACAAGTGGGTGCGGTTCTCGGCTCTCCATATGACTATGTCTTAACTGTACTTGCATACGCTAACCCCGGGTCTGTCTTCGGAGGTTCCCCGTGACGGAGAATAAATAGGAGAAGGGGGCAGCCAGAGGTGGACTAGGGGCCCCAGGCGCCCCCCTGGCGCGACCAGGGGTGGGGCCGCGCCGGGTGGCCGCCTGGGCCCCCCCTTGCTCCCCTTTGGCCCCTCCCGGGCTCTTCTCGAAGCTTCCTGTACGTTGATTTTTCCTGTATTTTTCCCGAAATTTTTCTGGCACTTTTTATATGGGGGGAAACTGAAATAGAAAAACAGCAGAAAACAGGAACTGGCACTGGGGTGCACTGAGTTAATAGGTTAGTCCAAATATGATCAAAAGTGTATGAAAGTGTATCTAGATCATAGCAATATCACACAAAACATGCATGGAGCAAGCAGAAATTATAGATACGTATTGGACGTATCAACATCCCCAAGCTTAATTCCTGCTCGTCCTCGAGTAGGTAAATGATAACAGCATAATTTCTGCGTTGACATGCTAGCAACCATAAAATAACATTGAAAAGTAAAACAATCAAGGTTAGAGATTCAATTCAAGTCATAACATGCAAGAATCTATATTAGCATTGAAACAAGTAACAAAAGAACATTAGGTGCAAGAGCTCTCGCTGTCCGTGACTCGAATGTCTCCAAATGGTGTTTGCGTGCAAGAAGGAGATAGGGAATATGAGAAAAAAGTATTTTTGTGTTGAGAACTCAATCTACTAAAGTTTCACACTTGGTCCTCTTTGGAATCTTATCTTGACTCATCCCCAGACCACTAGCCAGGTACAAGTAAATTTGATCCACTCCTTTTCGATATTTTGAGCACTCATTCAATGGATGAGCGTAAGCACGAGAGTTGACACTTAGGATGGCAAAGAGAGAAGTATGGTGGAGGAGGAAGCCAAAAAGGATGAGAAAGGCTCACATCAATGAGGACAATCATAGGCAAGAGATGCCAAATGATAGATATGATGTGAGGAGTAGGGATTGCCATGCAACGTATGCACATACGAGCTAAGAAGCTCTCCAATGGAACTGTATGCAGAATAATCATCTCTATGGAGTACAAGGGTATGAAGGGGAGTAATAGTGTGGATCTCTCAAAAGGATAGTAGTGTTTCCCCTTTCTCTCTTTTTATTTATTTTTCTCTTTTTTCTATTTTTTGTATTTTTTGATGGCCTCAATGGCTCTTTCTATTTAACTCTCATTTGTCCTCTTTGGGATCTTTTAATGTGTCCACTTTGGGATCTTTTCCTCACTTAAGGGCAACACTCTATTTTACAAGAAGATAAAGGAGATCTTTCACACTTTACAAGGTACTCAAAATCATAAAGAAGATGTAACTATCATGATGTATGCAATGTATGTCGCTGCCAGTCTAGCAAGAACATGTATGACATGAAGATCAAGTCATGAAGAGGTAGAAGTTGCATGGCAATGTAACTCGGAAAGGCTATGGAAATGCCTTGATAGGTAGGTATGGTGGCTGTTTTGAGGAAAGATATAAGGAGGTTTATGATGACAGAGCATATCATGCCAAGGGTTTGGATGTACCGGCGAAGGTGGACACCAACTCTCGGAGTGAGAAGAAGGCAATGCACGGCACAGGAGAGGCTAGCAAAATATGGGAAGGTGGAAGTGTCAACTTTCAATAATTACATTAGTCTGAAGAACTCATGCACTTATTATCGGTAACTCTCAATCTAATAAGGAGGTTCACAAAGAGACAAGTAACCCGAGGAGGAGTGTATGGGGGTCTGGTTATCCTTGCGCATCCTCGACTCATGGTACGTGGGTGTTCTCTGATATTCGACTCCTTAGAAGAGTAGTGATCCATCTAGTAGCTAGAGTTCTCAACTAGTTTTGTAGGTTATGAAAATACACACGGATTGCCCAAAATATGACACCTATCACTAATAGGATAGAGCTCTTGACACCAAAAGTTCAAACATTACTCACATCAATACTTCAAAACTATTGCAAGCTACTACTAAAATTAAATAGCAACCTCAATTACCTACTTCTCAAAACAAGACACAACTCAGTGCAACAACCAACTCTCTTAACAAGATAAACATGAAAACTAAAAAGAGTTGCAGCAACAAACTAAACAAAAGCCAAGGCTCTTTCTAAAGACAAACTAAAACTAAAACTAAACATGGCAGTAGCTATGGAAAGATAAAGAACACTCAACAGCAAAAAGATAGGCAGGAAAAATCCTATGATGTGTTCTAAATTTTGAAAGTGGAGCGTTTTTCTCTCCCACACAAAGTAAGACAGGATCTAACTTGTTATGAACAGAAAGCAAAGCTAAAGAAAACTAAAAACAAAACCTAAGAGCGAGACGCTCCAAGCATAGCACATAACGCATGAAGTGATAAAAATATAGTGAGACGAAGGACGAACTGATGATTGTTGATGGAGAAGGCGATGCACGGGGGCATCCCCAAGCTTAGACGCTTGAGTCTCCTTGAATATTTATTGGGGATGCATGGGGGCATCCCCAAGCTTGAGCGCTTGACACTCCTGGATCTTCTTTCATCATCTTCCATCGCACACTTGAAAACTCCCTTCATACATAACTCATCATAAGCTGATTAGAGAGGTTAGTACCCTTAATAAATAATTTTTTCCCACTGGATATAAAGATATTCTTGAAGAGCTACTGTTTCTCAAGAGTGCCAAAAGGTTTTTGCAAAGAAAAATCAAGCTTAAGGTTTGAAAAAGTTAGGAGAGACAAAACGTGGCAGAATCTGTGAAAAACAGAACAGCAGATAGTAAAGAATTTTTTAGGGGCACTTCTGCGACTCAAATCAAAAAACTCAGAACATACAAATGTTTCGTAATTGTATAGAGCATATTGTGTAAAAATTTCAGCTCAAAAAGATGAACTGGGAGTTTTCTGGAATTTTTCTGGTCACGAGGACAGAATCTGTTTTCTGGACAGCATGTCACAACTTTTACTTCCCTTGCCGTAAGAGGCTATAACTTGGCACAAAGCTGAAAAATAAAGATACAATGATGTTGCTACAGTAGTAACAAACATCAACACACAATAAAAGCAAAAAATAAAAGCCTAAATTCGTTGCGGGCTGCCTCCCGAAAGCGCTTCTTTAAAGCTATTAGCTAGGCATGATGCAAAAAGAAGAATCAAGTTTTATCAAGAGAAAGAGAATAACTAGCCCGTGTAACGGACTCAAAAGGTAACTTGATTTTATTTCTAGGGAATTTTTCCATCCCCTTTTTGAATGGGAATTTAAATTTTATATTCCCCTCTTTCATGTCAATAATTGCACCAACGGTGCGAAGAAAAGGACGTCCCAAAATAATTGGACACAAAGGTTCACACTCTATATCCATAACAATAAAATCAACGGGAACATAGTTGTCATTGACAATGATAAGAACATCTTCGATCTTCCCCTAAGGTTTCTTTACCGAAGAATCAACAAGACGAACACCAAAAGAACAAGGCTCAAAAGGCTTCAATTCAAACATATCAAATATTCTTTTGGGCATAACGGAGGTACTAGCTCCAACATCACATAAAGCATAGCAAGAGAAGTTATTTAATTTAATTTTGATCATAGGGTCCCAACCATCATCTAGCTTCCTAGGTATGGAGGCTTCTACTCTAAGCTTCTCCTCCCTAGCTTTGATGAGAGCATTTGTGATATGCTCCGTGAAGGCAAGATTAAGTGTGCTAGTGTGGGGGTCTCTAGACATTTTGTGTAGCAAGCTAATAACTTCAGAGAGGGTGCAACTATCAAAATCAATATCACTACTATCAAAGGTGGAAGTAGTGTCATCTAGGCTCACTTGTTTGAAACCCTCTATGTTCATAGGAGTTTCTTCATCTATGGTTGAGGTATTAGCATCACCATTAATAGGTCCAACGGGACTAGGAGTGCATTGGGTGCTAATAGTTTGAGTGTCCTCAACAATTTGGATAGTGGCAACTGTGTGGTGTGTAGGAAGGCTCTTAATTCTATCCTCTTCCTCTTTTTCTCTAGCCCATATTTCTTTAAGTTTAGCCATCATCCTAATGTTTTCATTGATTTCTAATTGGATAGCATTAATATGAGTGGCCTTATTCTCCTCAAGGGGAGAGGTTCTAATTTTAAGCATCTCAATATCAAGGGCTAAGCTTTCTACCTTCAAAGAGAGATTATCTATTTTAGCTAATTTCTCCTCTACATTTTTGTTGAAGGCTTTTTGGGTAGTGATAAAGTCTCTAAGCATGCTTTCTAATTCAGAAGAGAGGTTCTTGTTGCTAGGGTAGGTGTTGTTGTTCCCATAGTTGGATGGAAACGGTCTAGGATTGCTAGAAAAATTTCCCCTATAAGCATTGTTGTTGAAGTTGTTTCTAGCAATAAAATTCACATCTACTTGTTCTTAAGTAACCAAGGAATTTAAAGGGACATCATGAGGATCCATAGAGGATTGCTTGGTAAGTAGAGACATAATTAAGTCAACTTTTTCATTGAGGGAGGTAATTTCCTCGACAGAATTTACCTTCCTACCTGTTGGAGCACGCTCGGTGTGCCATTGGGAATAATTGGTCATCATCTAATCGAGAAGCTTTGTGGCAGCACCAAGTGTAGTTGACATAAAGGTTCCTCCCGCGGCCGAATCTAACAGGTTCCGTGAGGTAAAGTTCAAGCCTCCATAAAAAGTCTGGATAACCATCCAGGTAGTCAAACCATGTGTAGGGCATTTCTTAACAAGAGATTTCATTCGTTCCCAAGCTTGGGAAACGGGTTCATTATCCAATTGCTTAAAATTCATAATATTACTCCTCAATTGGATAATCTTAGCAGGAGGGTAGTACTTCCCTATAAAAGAATCTATGCACTTATCCCAAGAATCTATGCTATTCCTAGGCAAAGATTGAAACCAGATTTTAGCATCTCCCCTTAAAGAGAAAGGAAAGATCTTGAGCTTAACAACATCACCTTCTACTTCTTTATATTTTTGCATATCACATAATTCAACAAAATTATTCAAGTGTAAAGCAGCATCATCTCCAGCACCAGAGAATTGATCTCTCATAACAAGGTTTAGCAAAGCAGGTTTAATTTCATAAGAGGTAGCTGAAGTGGCAGGTGTGGCAATGGGAGTGCAGATAAAGTCTTGGTTGTTGTGAATAGTAAAGTCACACAACTTGGTGTTTTCAGTGGAACCCATAGTAGCAGCAAGTGTGGCAGATTTTTTTTGTAATTTTTGATAAAAGACACAAAGATAAAAACTGAAAGGTAAACTAACAAGACTAAAAATCAAAGGTAAATGGTAGTGTGCAACTCCCATATCTTAGCACTCGGAGTCCCCGGCAACGGCGCCAGAAATTTGGCTTGATGTGCGAGATGATGATAGTGATTTGTCGCCCTTCGTTGGTAAACCCCAAGTGGAAGGCGTGATCTAGCACAGCAGCAAATTTCCCTCGGTGAAGATACCAAGGTTTGTCTCCGGTAGGACTCCAGAGATGATAAGTAGGTGTCAGCGGAACAACTGACGCGGACCTGCACAAAGACACGATAACTTTGTTCCCAACGAAGTTCAGAGAGGTTGTCAATCTCTCCAGTCTTGTTGTTCACAAAGGATAAAACGCAAGGGATAATGATAGTAATTGAAAGTAAAGCAGAAAAGTAAATGAGCGTGTAAACAGTGATGAGGATATGGACCGGGATACGTGATGTTCGCTAGTGATGTCTCTCTCCCAAAAGACGATAAAATTGCTATGCGAGGTAAAAAAATTATAGAAAGGCAATTGACAGGAATATGAACGCACCGCAATGCTAACTATGCTACAAAAGAAAGGACGAGGTTCAAAAGCATGGGCAGTACGCCAAAGTAAGTAGACCGAAATCCAACTGCATCTACTACTAATCATCCACCTTGAGATATCTATCCAGAACATCTCGCTGGTATTAAGTTTTGAGCCCCACCCAAAGTGTAAACCCAAAGCAACAGACAACTGCATTAAAAGAACTTTGCGTAAAGTAAACAATCCTTGTAACCGCGGTACAAGCACCGTTGTTTTCCCCCTTGTGGCAACAGCACATCCCCTAGACTCATGTTTCTGTCACTCAAGCGTGTCATTGGGGGGCATGAACCCACAATCGAGCAAAACGTTCCCTCTTGGAGTCACTACCTACTACTTGGCCAAAGCAATAAACAGAACGGAGAACATGCAAGAATTTCTTAGGAACAAAAATATAAGAGATAAGAACCAAATATATTACTCAATCACAATCTGAACATAATCTCATAATCCATCAGATCCTATCAAAATCAACATAGCAATAGCAGAAATATTAAAAAAGTTCCTTGATCATGTAGGGCAGCTCACGAGGTCTAAACAATGAAGATCAAAGAGGGGAGGAGAACATCACATAGCTACTGATCACGGACCCATGGTCCAAGGAAAACTACTCACGAGACATACGGGGAGCATCCATGGTGGAGAGGAGACTCCCGGAGGTCAATCCTCCCTCCGACAGGGTGCCGGGAAGAGGTCTTCTGGTGCTCCCGATCTCGGAAGCGCGGGGGCGGCGGAACAGAGGCGAGTTTGAGAAATAGGGTTCGGTCTTCGGAGTTTCCCCGTGACGGAGAATAAATAGGAGAAGGGGGCAGCCAGAGGTGTACCAGGGGGCCCAGGTGCCCCCCTGGCGCGGCCAGGGGTGGGGCCGCGCCGGGTTGCCGCCTGGGCCCCCCTGGCTCCCCTCTCGCCCCTCCCGGGCTCTTCTCGAAGCTTACTGTACGCTGATTTTTCCTGTATTTTTCCCAGAATTTTTCTGGCACTTTTTATATGGGGGAAAACTGAAATAGAAAAACAGCAGAAAACAGGAACTGGCACTGGGGTTCACTGAGTTAA
The DNA here is from genome assembly GCA_950022295.1 of Bromus sterilis. Lineage (NCBI taxonomy): Eukaryota > Viridiplantae > Streptophyta > Magnoliopsida > Poales > Poaceae > Bromus > Bromus sterilis. The sequence continues at coordinate 236,210,573 of OX465599.1, read as the reverse complement.
TAGATTAGTCCAAATATGATCAAAAGTGTATGAAAGTGTATCTAGATCATTGCAATATCACACAAAACATGCATGGAGCAAGCAGAAATTATAGTTACGTTTTGGACGTATCGGCTGCACCTTGAGCCGGTTGGCTTCCCTGCTCTTCGGTGCCTGCCATGAACACTGTCACGCAATATGGAGTCTCGTACTGTGGAAAGTCGGGTTGTATTCAGCTATTCCCGTGCCGAGTCTGTTGCTCTCGGCGGATCGGATGGAGCCAATATCTGAGAAGCTTGTTTCACTGGGGTGTGAGTCGGCGTCAGATGTTTCTTCCGTGGTGTTGGGCGTCAGATAGTCGACAGAGCGCGTCGACTCCGGAGATCCAGCGATGAACCTGACAAAGGTGTGCCTTGAGCTGGCATGTCGCCGACTCGAGGTTTCCAAGGGGACTTAAGGATCCGGCTCTGGCTCAGATTCGTCTGTTTTCCCAATGAAGATATGAATAGATCCGATCGGGAATCGATAACCGGATTCGACGGAATCGGCGTCGGGGGCCCAAGTGGAATCATCGATGCAGAGCTTTCCACGCCGGCTCCTGGTGATTTGTCCGGTCACGAATCCTTCCATGCTTTGCAGAGCTCCCCTTAGAATCTCAACACCTGCGAGCGCAGGACCCATGGTGGGCGCCATCTGTCGTGGGAAAGTCACGGCAGATGTCCGTAGAGTCGGACTTATCATGGGACCTTTGTTGCGAGGCGAATTCGAGGAGAGAATCGACATAGGCACAGGACTCGGCGAGTTACCCAGGTTCGGCCCCGTCGGTGCGGTAAAGACCTTCTCCTGCTTTTTGACTATAGGGGATCCACTCCTCAATAGGAAGAGTCGATCCTATCAATTACAGTGATGATGTTTCGCAACCTTAGTCTCATGGAGCTCTAGGCTATGGCGCGAGTTGTCTAATCCTGGATTGAGGTCAGTTCTGGCTCTGGCTCCCGTGGACCTCGGCTTATAAAGGAACCGGGTCCTGGGATTCCTAGAGTCCGACTCCTACACGATGTGGAGTTCTATTCTACTTTACAAGTTTGCTACGTGCTATACAAAGAAAGTCGAATTCCCTCTGGGATTCAATCTTCATGCTTGGCACGTCAGACTCCTGGCCGGGTCTTCTTTGTGGGCCTTCATATAAAGTCGGTCCAGAGGTTTCTAATGCCAGGTCTATGGGCCTGATCCATCCCCCCGACAGTGTACGTGACGATCACATAGCGGGACAGACTGATCACTGATAACCCTCAACTTGCAAACCTAAAGCTTCACAAAATGTACTCATAGGCATGGTCAGCAATCTTTCATAAAGTCGAAACACCACAGTATCATTGTCAGAATAAAACCTGAAATTGTTAACAAAAATAGCGGTGAGTGTCTTGTACTGTGGTACACGGCTCGTAACAAGCCGTGACAAACCTCCATTGGCACACAGAGCATAGAACTCTTCTCGTATGCCGGCATCCTCCATGAAATCTTCGCATGGAAATGCCATGGCTTTCACTGGTGACGCGTCCAACATCTCTATAGGTCCGATATCTTCATTATAGCTCACTCTTGTGGTCGAAGGTGAAGATGCGGAACACGTAACACGGCTAGAGTGCTCGGGTTTCTTCTTCCCAGGCCACTTTCCTAGCCTCTCATTTCTGAAATTTTTAACAATTCACAAAAACGAAGATTTAAGCAAAACTAGTTTGGGGAAAACATTCTACTTACTTTACCAAGGCTCAAACTAGCAACAAAACTTGAAAAATAAATGTCTACACAAACATTTAAGCTCAACTAAACAGCACCAAGAACCACTAAATACTCACTAATGAAGCCACCAACTAGAAAACTAATTGGAGGGGTGAGGGAGTCACATACCAGAGAGTATTTGTTCCCAATTTCAGCTCAAATGAGTGGTTGTAGAGGGAGATCGAAGTTCCATGCTCAAGAAAAGAAAGAACACAAAACCAGAGCAAGAACACGAGTTTTTGGGAGAAAGGAGAGAGAGTGAGGGAAGAGATGACAGCAGGGGGTACCTGTGGGCCCCAGGAGGGTGGGTGGCGCGGCCAGGAGCTGGGCCGCGCCACCTGGCCTCCTGGGCCAGCGGTGGACCCCCTGGTCAGCCGCAGGTCCCTCCTGATGGCTTTTTACCTGGAAATTTTGATTTTGATTTTTCCGGAATTTTCTGGGCAACTTCACTGTAGATAATTTTTCAAAGATCAAAAAGCTGCAAAAACTTTCGTGAACTTGAGACAGAAGTTAGAACAAGTGAAGATTTAAACACAAAAACATGGGTACAACATGGAGAATAAAAGCTAAAGGAAATGAAAACATAACAAGCTCAACTTCTTACCTATATAAAACATGCTAGTTAGCAAGGTTGATCAAGTCTTACCAACAAACCTATGGTATATAGCGCAGAAAGTCTCGCCTCTTATGAAGTGATCATTGCACTCTTACTTTAATGGACATTGTCCCCACCATAATTGTCTTGTATTTGTGGTATACATGTAGTGGAAAATCCCATTCTCCAATCTTCACGGTCTCGATATTCTCAATGGAGTTAAGGCCATGCCTTTTTTCGATCTTCTTCGAAAAATACACCGTGTGTTCTTTGTCATTCACGTTGAAGGTAACCTTCCTTTTATTGCAATCAATAACAGCACCTGCGGTGTTAAGAAAAGGTCTACCAAGGATAATGGACATGCTCCCATCCTTGGGCATGTCAAGCAAAACAAAATCAGTAAGTATTAAGCAATTGGAAACTTCAACAGGAACATCCTCACAAATACCGATCGGGGCGGCGGTGGACTTGTCGGCCATCTGAAGAGAGATATCTGTAGGAATTAGTTTCTCTAAACAAAGTATTTTGTAGAGAAAAAAGGGCATAACACTCACTCCTGCACCAAGATCACATAAGGCGGTTCTAACATAATTATTTTTATGGAGCAAGGAATGGTGGGTATACCTGGGTCACCAAGCTTCTCAGGAATCTTTCCACTGAAAGAGTAGTTAGCAAGCATAGTAGATATTCCCTCATTAGGGACTTTTCTTTTATTAGTAACAATATCTTTCATATATTTAGAGTAAGGAGGTAACTTAATAGCATCAGTCAAAGGGATTTGAAGAAAAAGAGGTTTCATCCACTCACAAAACTTGTTGTAGTGCTCTTCTTCTTTGGTTTTGACGGACTTGCTTCGAAAAGGCATGGGTTTCTGTACCCATGGTTCTCGTTCCTTCCCATGTCTTCTTGCAAGAAAGACTTCTCTAGTATACTTCTTGCGCTTATCGGGTGCTTCTTCTTCTCGAACCTCGGGTGGATCATTCCTTTCAGCATCTTTTTCAGGTTCGGCACCGTCTTCAGTCTCGGCATCGGAGGTAGATATGATGTTTGGATCAACAGCTTGTTCTTCTTCTTCTATAGAATCATTGGAATTGTCATCTTCCTTGTGTTTCTTCTTCTTCTTTGGAGAGCTAACAATTTCTTCTTCCTGCACTTGAGAATCTTGATCGATCCTCTTTGGATGCCCTTCTGGATAGAGAGGGTCCTGGGTGTGTGTTCCACACCGGATCTTTATACCATAAGCTTGTAAATTGTCCTGTTTGGCATTATTAGCAAGCAAATCTTTTTGCACGTTAGAAATTTGTTCAAGCTGAGTTTGAACCATATGAAAATGCTTCACAAGACATTTAACATCATTAACTGTTCTTCCTAGAACATCAAGAAAACTTTTGATAGCAAGAGTATCATCATGCAACTGACCTTGAACCTTCTCATTGAAGTTACTCTGCTTCATAATAAAATTATCAAGCTCATCTAAACATTGGTCAGGAGGTTTACCTTTAGGGACGTCACTTGCATTGAATTCTAAAAGAGACTGTACCTCTACCATAGGTGGGTGAGTGATAGGCTCACACAGCTTCTCAATTGGGGTAGATTCTTCACGTCTTTAGCTTTAATTCGTTTCTCTTTTATAGACTCCTTTGCTTCTTGCATATCTTCGGGGCTTAGGACAAGAATTCCCCTCTTCTTTGGTGGTGGAGGTGGTTCAGGCACGGACCAATCTTCATGGTTTTTGGCAATCTTGCCCATCAATTCTTCCACATCGTCCGGTGTTCTTTGCGTGAAAACACAACCAGCACAACTATCTAGATAGGATTTAGAACCATCGGTTAGACCAGCATAAACTATATCAAGTAATTCATTCTTAGGGATCTCATGTCCCGGTCTAGCCTTCAGCAAACTGCAAAATCTCCCCCAAGCTTTAGGGAGATGCTCACCCTGCAACTGTTTAAAGTTATAAATTCTTTGCAAAGCAGCATGTTGGATGTGAGCAGTAAAATACTTATCAACAAAAGATATAGCCATATCTTGAGGACTTTGAATGGAACCACATGGTAGTGCATCATACCATGCTCTAGCATCTCCTTTCAAGGAAAAAGGAAGAAGCTTGGTCACATAAAACTTCCGGATCCTTTAATCAGTAGTAAACAAGCCACCCAACTCAGTGAGTTTGGTCAGGTGCTCGATAGCATCATCATTTTCTCTGCCATAAAAGGGATCAGCTTCAACTGTGGATATAATTGAAAGATCAACAAAGAAATTATAATCAGGATCAGTGATGCATATACGAGACGTAGCAAAAGTAGGATCAGGAGTAAACTTGTTCTTCAGGGAGTGCTTTGCTAGCAACTTCTTTATAGTAGCAGGGTCGGAATCAGCACATTCATTAAGATCCCTGCAAAAATCATCATCAAGTATAATATAATCATCCTCAAGGAGTTTCTCCTTAAGGCCAGCAAAGTTATGAGTTTTTCCAATAGGTGTTTGGGTAACAGGAATTTCAACACCGAGAATCGGGCAGCAGCAGCAATCTGTTCTTCAATAAAAGAACCAAGTGAACCTGTAGTCTCAAAGGTAGTAGAAGCATCATCAAAAGTATCTGACATATTGCCAGACTCAACAGAAGTAGCATGTAACTGAGGTGAATCAAACTGACTCATAACTGAAGGTGAATCAAGTTTAGCACTAGTGCTAAGAGTAGTACCTCGTCTCGTACGGGATTGTAAGATCGGAACCTTCGGGTCTCCTTTCTTACCCATAGTGGACAGCGTGCAGCAGGTAGGATACTTCACCTGTAAATAAAGCTATGGTCCCCGGCAACGGTGCCAGAAAACAGTACTTGATAACCCTCAACTGTAGGGGATCGAGATAGTCTTCGCGGGCAAGATAACCCAATTTATTGATTCGACACTTGGGGACACAAAGAATATGTACAGGCTTTGACAATTGAGTTGTCAATTCAACCGCACCTGAAATAAACACTTGCTTGCACAAAGGTATTAGTAACAACTATGATACGGTGGTAGTAGTGGTGGTGATAATAGTAAAAGTAAAACAGCAAAAGTAAACAACTAGTAACCGGCAGGAAAGAAAACACTGTAGGCTAGGGAGATGGATGGTTGGGCGCTACTTGGATGAGAACGAACATGTAATAGATTCGAACACGGGCAAGGCTCACAGAAAAGAAAGGATCATCTAGGCAAATATCAAACATCAGGCGTGTATCCCAGGGTAGTTGTACGTGCTTGCAATAAGAACTTTGCACAACATCTTTTGTCCTACCCTCCCGCTACAAACGGGGCCAAAAGGAACTTAGGGAGATTAAGGTACTCATGTCAAAGAGCACCGAAACAAAGCATTAACACTTCATGGATACACGGAATCCTCAAATTATAGTCCATCCCCTTTGGTGTCCCAAGCTGTCACCATTGGGATCGCCGGTTCCGGACTATAATAGGTGCATACAACTCATATATAAGATCAAGAACACCACAAACGTAAGAAACAAAAGGGCGATCAGATCTGAAATCATGGCACTCGGGCCCAAAGTGACAAGCACTAAGAGCAACAAGTTGTAACAGAGATGATAAACACCAAGTAGATGATAGGCAACATGCCCCCAGCAATCTGATTGAACTATTACATGATCTAACTCATCCAATCCCTACCATCCCCTTCGCCTACAGCAGGGAATTACTCAAACATGGATGGAGAAGTCATGGAGGGAGGATGGAGTGGTGATGGCGATGACGATGGCGATGATTTCCCCTCACCGGAGGCCAAAGCAGCCTCCAGAATAGCTCTCCCAGAGAAGAACAGAGGGTTGCGGCGGCTCCGCGACGTAGATTGGAAAAGCGAATTCTGTTTTGGGGTTTCTGCGTCGGGAGAATAAATAAGGGACAAGGTAGGTCACCAGGGGGGTGTGGGACCCAGCCAGGAGGGCAGGTGGCGCGGACAGGGGCTGGGCCGCGCCATGCACCCTCCTGACTACCCCCTGGCTGTCCTGTGGCCCCCCTTTGGACTCGCAAAAGCTTCCAGAACGCTGATTTTTTATATAATTTTTTGGGATTTTTCCAGCATACCTAAATATCCAGAAACCTGCACAAAAGAAAACAGCATTGGTAGCTCTGCTGAAAACAGCGCCAGTCCGGGTTAGTTTCGTTCAAATCATGCAAGGATGAAGCCAAAACAATAGCAAAAGTGTTTGGAAAAGTAGATACGTTTGAGACGTATCAATCACCTCTGCGTCGGCTTCCGCGGGAGGGCGAGCAAACCTTACTCGTCGAGGGGTGGTGGCCAAGGTTGGGTAGAGGTGGAAGGCACGATCCTGCTGCATCATGCTTTCCTGGTGGCGAAGACTCGTGAGGCCTGTCAAAGCAGCGAGTTGAATGGCACGATCGGTGCTAGCGGCGTGTCCACCACGGAAGCTATAGGCATGTCTGCCAAGGGGAAGGTTGGCTTCCATGAAGACAACGGCACGGTATTCAAGCACTGATCCTCCGAGCGGTGCTTGGAACACCTAGTACCTTGGCATCTCTTCACTAGGATAGAGACTGCGCCAAACTTCGGCGAGGAGATAGGAAAAGCTGAGTGGGGAGGAGGGTCACAGTTGGTCTGTTGGGACGGCTGCCATCTACACTCAGCGGAAAAGATCGTTAGCAAAAGGATACTGTCTATATGCAGCAATCTAATGCAGCTCACGAGCAAGCTATAACTTTAGCTCTAACGTTATTCTAACGTCCTTCTAACGTTCATGCGGACTAGGGTGTCCTATAGCCAGTCTTGCTGTGATACCAAGCGTTGTGGCACCCCGGCTCAGAGGACCGGAACGCCTCGTGCTCCAGCCCAGAGATCAAGTCTTCTAGAACACGGCACTGCTTGATATAGAACTGAACAGCTTTCTATTACCAAAGATACGGGTACAAGGAGTTTATTAGAATGCTAGCGGAGGACAAGCTTGCTCCTCAAGCTAGCCATGGATCTACATCAAGAAGCATACCAACTCTCTAGCAGCAGAATATAACTTGGCAGCGGAACAACGACGACAGTAATGAACTCCAATCCGCAGGAACACTGGCCGGAACACCTCCTAGCTCGCAAACACCGGGAACGTCGTCCTACGCATCCAAAGCATGGCCTGCAAATCTGGCATGACACGCCAGGTCAGTACATTGAATGTACTTGCAATCTCACAACAACCAATGCACCAAGGCAAAACAATAACATGGAAAGAAGGTTAGAGTATATTAATGAGTTAAACATGTGAGCATCGACAGATAATCATCAAGCATATTCTCAGTATTATGACTGATGCACAAAAAACCATCGTTTAAGCTCACATGGACCCCACATGATCATCGCAGGATCCTGTGGCTTACCTCAGAGTCCTTACAGACTCAAGCACCGACCATCGCACGGCCATCAACTTATATAGATCGTCGCACGATCCTTCAACGGGTCAGGTGTCCTTCTTTTACCACCCAACCAATCCGATCATCGCATGATCCACGGGTCATCGCATGACCACCAACTTAGCACAATCATCCCACCGAACTCATGTTGATCTCATGGTGTGACCTAGTACGAACTGTGTCCAATACCGTGGACTCAGCTATTCGAATAGATTCATACCCTCTGCAGAGGTCGTGCAGTTTACCCACACTATGGAGCTCTTCCTCCATACAGTACCTTGGAACTTGTTCCATGGAATGGACTAGGATTTCTCCAACGAGACAGTTCTACCGCATGTCTCCCTTACCATATCACCCGACATACTTCGCAAGTCATGCCTTGGGTAGCCCCATTTCCTCCAGACACACCTGCCATCGCATGTAAACCGACCATCGCATGGTCCATAAACTTGTCCCAAACGGGGACGGGATCCCAATCACATAACCGGCTCTCAAGACTACCACTTCTTACCTGGCCAGAGTAACCGCGCACGCGTAGCCTTCCCTTGGTGATACGCATAAGAGAACCCACCGATAGAATGAGCCAAGGCCTTCCCATACAGGCGAATGTGGTTGCACTGGATAAGTTCGATTCGGTGGCACCTGATCAACTTGGAACAAAGCATGTCTCCAACAAGCATCAGGTCCAATAGGAGCATTTAAATCCAAGGCATATCGGCATAAGTGGAACAAATCAAGGTACTGTTATTGTCACATCATAATTCAAATCCTATTTAGTTGATTAACTTGGTCATATTCATATGATCAAGATATTAACATAGCAATACCAAGGATGTAGCTAAGCATGATACGGTGATAACGTGATTAAAGCTTATCATGAACAGAACATGGTATATTGTGTATGAAAGCATATGGACATATCAAGATCATAACATAGTCAAATCATGGCATGGTATTAACATAGTGAAAGCATATCAAGAATGTCTTATCACCGAAGGTTACGACATCTTTCAAAGCATGTAAAATCTTTACGAGGGTGCAAAAGAAATTGTGGCTTGCCTTCTCGAAGGGATTGTGAAGAACCTCCTGATCTTCAACACAAGCAAAGCCCTGAAACGATTTCAAACATAAAGCAACGGGAAAATGGGGTCAAATACACTTTCACTTGACCAGCAAACAACAACAGAGAAAGATAACATGAAATTTATGCCAGAATGCAGAGGAGCTCAAGGAAAAACCTAGGCAGCAAGAATAAACTCATTTGGATTTAGGGTTTGAATGTTATAGGTGGTCAAAGTTTGGTCAAAATAAATGATTTAAATTGATTTTAAATCATTTTTTCTCTGGAAAAGAACAGGGTGACGTCGAAGGCGTAATCAGAGAATACGCCTCCACATAAGAAAACGATTCGGGCGGCTAGGGTGGCTGACATGCGGGCCCAAGCTATCATATGTCCATGAGGGAGAGAGAGAAAAAGAGGAGAGCTCACCGGCGGCAAGAAATATCCGGCGAGGGGCCTCGGCCGGGGATTGGACCAGGTGGAATCGATAGAGGGGGTCACGGCGATCCTCCCTGTACCCGAGGTGTCGGAAGTGGAGGCCATTTGGAGGGGGGAGAGGCTTCGCGGTGGTGCAGAGCTCTAGATTCCGGTGGTTGATGATGGCATTGACTCCGGCCGGGATTCGAGCGGGAGACGGCTGAAGCGGCACCAGAAGATGAAGGGGAGCTCTCCATGGACTCGGCGTGGGCTGGGAGTCACTGGAGCGAGCTGGAGGGGCATGGGCAGTGCGGCGGCCGAGGCTGCCGGAGCTGGGGAAGAAAAACCTCCCCAACTTCGATTCCTGGTGTAGTGCTGCGATTGGAAGGGAGGAGTTTCTAGTGGTGTCGAGCAACGAGCACGGGGCGGGCTTTTATAGCGGCGGCGAGCATCTGGGGTTCGGGCGTAGACAAACAGAGGGCTTGCGGCAGAGTGATGAGGTGGCGGTGCCTGGGGTGCTTCGGGAGGATTCCAGGGGCTACAAAGGAGGGGCACGCGCGATCAGGGGCATGTGTGGAGAAGGGGGCAAGGCACGGCGACACCGACGGGTCACCGCCACGCACACGTCGGGATCTTACTGGCGGTAAGATGCCGGCAGGAATCCGGCGAGGATAGGGTGTGGGGGAGGTGACGCGTGGAAAGGGATCCCGTGCGGCGCGGGTGGACACGAAGAAAAGGACGCGGGCGTGCAGCAGAGGCGAGAGCGACGCGTCGGGAAGCCTCGGGCGCGGCGAGAGCACGCCAAGTGCAGCCGAGAACATGCCCTCTCGGTGCACTGGTGCACACAGTGACGCTCCTCGTGTCCAACCTTGTCCAACACGTAGTCCTTGCCATGTTGAGTGTTGTGGTACCTTTGGATGGTCAAGGGGCCCACTGAGTTGATCTTATCTCCAAGAAGAAGTTCTCGGCAGCAAACTTGGGCAAGAAGGAGAGCTCAAATTGTGAACAGTGGGTTGGGGACATGTTGTCATCTGGATTTGTGGTTTGAAGGAAAAAATTCCTGAGGAGTTTCATCTCAAATGGCCCAAGTATTAATGTACTTCCATTGTAAATGCAAAAATGGACCAGAAACACATTGGTGAAGCTACCATCACTTTTTATTGATGAATTGGGCTGAATTTTTGTGGAGCTGGGTTATATGTGGGTGTGCTCATGTGTGTAAAACTTCATGACCATTGGACACACCTAGCTAACACTTGCTTCACAAGGTGCCCCACTGGTCAGAAACTTTGGGTTGATGATGCACTTACATGGATGATGTGATTTGGCTATAATTTGGATTGGTGGAGTTATTTGGTTCTGGTATCAAGCACAAAAAGTTTCAAGACAAATGGGAGCCCCTAGCTTGCACTTCCTTCACAATGCCCCTTTGCTGCATCCACACTTTGGGAATTTATTGTGGGAGTTTGGCTAAGAAAAATGTATTGAAATTTGGTGGAGTCTAATGATATGATCATATGATCTTGCACAAAAAGTTTCACCAATAATGGATCAAGAGAAATGGCACTCCCTTCACAATGCTCCATTCTGCCCCCACAGACAAATGAATTTTTCTAGAGGAAAGATCCACTTGGGCCATGCAATATTTTTGGAGAATTTGGCAAGATATGGTGTCATGTCATCTGGGTATTATTTGGGGATTTATGGAGCAATAAAAATAGGGGTTGTTTCACAATCCTCAAATAATGGGATTATTCCTTTTCATGGAAAAAGGAATATATGGCTTGAATAAAATGTGGCTTGGATGAGATGGGTTATTGGAATGACATGGGAAAGGCTTGGAAACAAGGGCTACTTGAGCATGGAAAGAAAATATGCTCAAGTTCAAGTTGAAAGAGTTGCTCAAAATCCAAACCAAATGGCAAATCCAGAAATAAATCAGAAAAGTTCTTGGAAAAAGAAAGTTGCAAAATCCAGGGTGTCACATCCTTCCTGGTAGCTTTGTTCAACTTCCTGTAATCAATACACATTCTATATCCAGTAACAACTCTTTGAGGTGTTAGTTCATTTTATCATTAGGAACAACAGTCATACCTCCTTTCTCAGGAACACAATGAACTGGACTTACCCACCTACTATTAGCTATAGCATTGATAATAACAGGATATATTTTCTTTTCATCTAAATAAGCGTACTTGAGCGTATCGGGAAGTGGGTTGAGGTCAAACACCGGGTCTTCTTTTTGTTGTGCTAGGATTCCTATAGGTTGAACCGGAAGGTTGTGCTTCAGGATAGTAGTTTGTCTTGTGAATATTTCATCCAGCTCATTTCTTTCTTGCATATGCATACCATTCTCGTGGTCTTCCATATATTGCTACAAAGAATCCTTAGGAGGAATAGCAATGGAAGCAATATCTTCAATAATCTTATCATTACTAGGTAAATTAGTACCACGAGGCTGCTTGGAGAATTTAGAAAAGCTAAATTCATATGGCTCACCATTGAATTCAACAAAAACTTTACCTTTCTTGCAATCTATTATAGCTCCACAAGTGCTGAGGAAAGGCCTACCAAAGATAATTGGGCACAAACTATCTTGCACTAAACCAAGTACTAGAAAGTTGGTAGGATACTTTACCTTTCCACATAGGACTTCAATATCTCTGACAATCCCAATGGGAGAGATAGTTTCTTTGTTTTCTAGATAAATAGTAACATCAATCTCTTCAAGTTCACAGGGTGAAATCTCACCCATGATCTCCTAATAGAGTGAATAAGGAATAGCGCTAGAACTGGATCCCAAATCGCATAGCCCATAATAATTGTGATCTCCTATTTTAACGGATACAACTGGTGTACCTGAAATTGGGCTTCTATTCTTGGCTGTAACAATGTTAGTTGAGACAGCACAAAAATTTATAATGGAATCTGAAACATCATTAGTAATCAAATCTTTAACCACCGAAACTCGAGGATCGACCCTTATCAGGTCCTCAGGTTCGTCAGTTCTTCTCTCACTTTTATTTATTATGCCTATCACAAAAGAGTGCTCCCTCATCCTTGTGGGAAAGGGGGGCTTTTCGTATAAAACTGCAGGCAGAATAGGGTCACGAACATGAATATCAATAGGTAATTCTTTGAAGGGTTTATGATACTGGTCCTTCTCCTCCTTAGAAGAGTCAATGTGAGAGGCAAAGTTCTTACAAAAATCAACCATAAGCTGGGAGTCAAGACTTATCTTAGAGCAAAACGTATTAAAATAATCAGTTTTCACATAGCTCTCAATGTAATCATGCTCATAATTTATAGCGGGTTCAATACCTTTGTCGATTTCCCAGTCTTCGGTGTTCTTTTGGATCCTCTCAATGAGATCCCATTTTTCTTCAATGCTTCTTGTTTGAAATACCCCGCTAGAGGAGGCATCCAACATCTCCCTATCCTGGCGAGAAAGCCTGGCATAAAAATTTGTAAGTATAATATCTTTGGGGAGTTCATGAATGGGACATTTGAACATTAGGGACTTCGGTCTCCCCCAATCTTGAGCGATGCTCTCTCCGTCACGAGACCAAAAGTTATAGATGTAGTTCCTGTCTCGATGAATTTCATGAAGAGGATAATACTTTGTATAAAAGGGAGACATAAGATCTTGCCAATTAAGTAGATGTGAGTTATCGAGGAGCTTATACCAATATGAATCTTTATCTATAAGTGACACGGAGAACAATTTCTTCATAAAAAAATCCTTTGACACACCTACAAGCTTGAATAATGTACATAGTTGTGATAAATATAGCAGGTGTTCACTTGGATGTCTGTCTCCTGCATAACGATTAGCTAAGACATAATCGACAATACCAGTTGGTATTTTATAAGGCACAATTTCAGTAGGGGTAGGAGTGACCACCACATTTGTGGGCCGTTTCCCCATAAGGAACGAACCAAGAGTAGAGGTGTCCATGAGGACAAAAGGCAGAAACAGCAAAACAAAAATATAAAAGATTCCTTACCAGCTTCACTTACTAATAGCGCTACGCTCCCCGACAACGGCGCCAAAACAGTACTTGATGACCCTCAACTATAGGGGACCGTTTGTAGCGTTTTAGATAAATAAGAGTGTCGAACCCAACGAGGAGCAAAAGGTATTGGTAAGTGACTTTGGCAAAGAAATAACTGCAGGCATTGAAAGATAACTTTTTAGGGGTTTTCGGTATAAGCAACAAGAAGGTAAAAGCGAGCAAAGTAAAAGGAACTAAGGAGTAACAAGTGGCCCAATCCTTTAGATAAAAGTATAGTCCTAGCAACTGAACTTATAATGGCTAAAGTGTTCTTGAGGACACATGGGACAAATAGTCACGTGCTTTTTCCATATTCCGCGTAGGTACTATGTGTTGTGTTGATAAGTGTTCAGTGGATGGATCTATGCTAGTACACCTTATAGACCAAGATAAGTGCACTCTTATGATTAAACATCTCTCAAGCATCCGCAAATACAAGATAGTAATTAAGGCAAAAGCCTAACCATAGAAATACGATCGATGATCCATTGTTCCCTTGTGCAAAAGCGTGCAAGATGGGGTTCAGGTTTCTGTCACTCCGGCAACCTACCGTAAGCATTCTTTGTACAAAATGCATTCCCCTAGGTCCTTAATAAGGCGAAGTGTTGAGTGTTCGGCTCACACAACACCACTAGGAAAATAACAACACAACTTAAATATCAAACAACACATATTACTTCAACATCATATGACTACCAGCAACTAGACTTCTCCCATGCCCTCAAGAACTAAAGTAACTACTCACAAGACATAAAAGAGATCATGATCAGAGGGGATAAATAGATTATAAACAATTTGGACACAATGATATTTCTCCAAAACTCAATAGCATTCATCACACGGTAGTAATCAACACCGATAGAGTAGAGAGGATAGATAGTACGGATTACAACACAAGTTAAACTTGTGAGGTGAGATGAGATGGTGGTGGATATGGTGCTGATGTTGGGGATGATGTTGGTGATGATCTCGATGATGCCCGTGATGAAGGTGGTGATGATGGCGATTGTCTCCCCTTCCAGGAGGTGTTCTCCCCGGCGGAATCAGCCCGCCGAAGATGTCTTTTCTTGTCTGTAGGTTTCCGCCACGGAGCGGCGGCGGAACTCACGAAACTCCTCTCTTTTTAGGGTTTTTGGATGACGGAGAATAAATAGGCCATAGGGGGGGTGGCCCCGGGTGTCCAGGCGGCCACCCGGCGCGGCCACCAGGGGGGCCGCGCCACCAGGCCACCTGGGCACCTGGTGGCCCCCCTCTGGATCTCGTTTTGCGTGCCTCCGTTAATCTTCTGGAAAATTCCCTCCGTCTATTTTTAGATAATTTGGAGGTCTTATGTTTCAACAACTCAGCGTCCACTTTTTACCTCTGAATCCTGCGTCTGCTTCCTCGGCATCGGAAAGTTTGCTACTGTGTAAAACAAGCCAAAACAACATAAGAACAGCTTCATAACATGAAATATATCAATGAATATGGATGAATTACTATATAAAATAGTGATGCATTTTGGACGTATCAGGTGCCTTCTGGTGAACGAGAACTAGTTTGCCATCCTTCTTCAGATTCCCTTATTTCCCTTCTCCCTTTTGCCAGACTTCTTTAATTGAGTGGTCTTGGTGACCATGATACAACATGCTCCTTCTTGAACTCAACCTCAGCACTTTTCAGCATGGCGAACAACTAAGAAAGGTTCTTAGTCATCCCCTGCATGTTGTAGTTTAGCACAAAGCCTTTGTAGCAAGGGGGAAGCAATTGCAGCACCCTATCAACATCAAGTTCATCCGGAATCTGGCATTCCAGATCATTCAGACGTTGAACGTAGCCAGACATTTTGACCACGTGCTCACTAACACTGTTGTTCTCATCCCTCTTTATTGAAAAGAAGGCTTCAGAAGCCTCGTATCGCTCAGCCCTGGCTTGAGGTTCAAAGAAAGCCTTGAGGTCAGTGATTATCTCATAAGCACCCATCCTCTCAAAGCGTTTATGCGGCTCAACCTCCATGGAGTAGGGCATGCAAATCTGACAAGGTTATAATCATCTGTCTTGGAGCGGTAGACATTCTTCTTATGTTGACTAATGTCTGCTGGTGGTTCGTCACCTAACACGGCTTCTAGTACATATGCCATTTTGAGGGGAACGAGGAGAATCCTCAGAGTGCGGAACCAGTTGGTGAAGTTTGACCCATCAGTTTCCAGTTTGTCTTTCTCTAGGAATGACCCTAAGTTGAATGAGGGACATGGTGCTGCCATCTACAATGGTGATTCACAAAGATACATATTTAGACTTTTGTTCATAATGTGGAGTTTCAATTCTAACTTAAATTCTAAAAAACTCCCACTTAGAAAAAACATCTCTCAATTTTACTAAGTGATTACACAATCCTAGAACGCCATACCTCCCCCGATCGTCACGGCCATCAGTATGTGTTCAAGGTAGTCCATCATGCCAATCACATCATTTATGTGACTCGTGCTCGATCTTTCGATCTACTGTGTTCCAGGCCCGCATCTACATAAGTCAAGCCTACCAATCTATTAGCCACTTAGCAAGGCCATATTTGCATATGTCAGGCTTGCCAATACCAACGTCATGCGAACGCTTACATATGTGTAACACCCAATGTATGTTGTGCTCATCGTAAAGAGATCCTTCCAAGCGGTGCCCATTAAGGGAGAACACAATGTTGGTATTGTGAGAGATGATCCTATTATGTTACCATCGTCATATCTGGGATATTAGCAAAATAGGAAGTAAAATTGTAAATCATACATGCTATCTACTTTATCTTTTGCAAGTTTTACGTCGCTGCTAGGGGTTTCGAGAGCAACCCGTTTCTATCCTGCAACAACATGCCACACCACCAATTACGCAATTGTCTCTATTACACCCCTGTCGGGGCCTGATGGCTTCTCGCCCCCTTCGTTGGTTACCCCAAGTGGAAGGTTGAGATGTAGTGCAGCAGCAGTTTTCCCTCGATGAAGATACCAAGGTTTGTCTCCAGCAGGACTCCAGACATGATAAGTAGGTGTCAGCGGCGCAACTGACGCGGACCTGCACACAGACACAGATAACTTTGTTCCCAACGAAGTTCAGAGAGGTTTTCAATCTCTCCGGTCTTGTTGTTCACAAGGATAAAAAGCAAGGGATAATAATAGCAAGTAAAAGCAGTAAAGTAAATAAAGCGTGGAAACAGTAATGAGGATATGGACCGGGATACGTGATGTTCGCTAGTGATGTCTCTCTCCCAAAAGACGATACAATTGCTATGCGAGGTAAACAAATTACAGAAAGGCAATTGACAGGATTATGAACGCACCGCAATGCTAACTATGCTACAAAAGAAAGGACGAGGTTCAAAAGAACGGGCAGTACGCCAAAATAAGTAGACCGAAATCCATCTGCATCTACTACTAATCCTCCACCTTGAGATATCTATCCAGAACATCTCGCTGGTATTAAGTTGCGAGCCCCACCCAAAGTGTAAACCCAAAGCAACAGATAACTGCATTAAAAAGCACTTTGCGTAAAGTAAACAATACTTGTGACCGCGGTCACAAGCACCGTTGTTTTCCCCCTTGTGGCAACAGCACCTCCCCTAGACTCATGTTTCTGTCACTCAAGCGTGTCATCGGGGGGCATGAACCCACAATCTAGCACAACGTTCCCTCTTGAAGTCACTACCTACTACTTGGCCAAAGCAATAAACAACAACGGAGAACATGCAAGAATTACTTAGGAACAAAAATACAAGAGATAAGAACCAAATATATTACTCTATCACAATCTGAACATAATCTCATAATCCATTAGATCCTATCAAACTCAACATAGCAATAGCAGAAATATTACAATGGTGCCTCGATCATGTAGGGCAGCTCACGAGGTCTAAACAATGAAGATCAAAGAGGGGAGGAGAACATCACATAGCTACTGATCACGGACCCATGGTCCAAGGAAAACTACTCACGAGACATCCGGGGAGCATCCATGGTGGAGAGGAGACTCCCGGAGGTCAATCCTCCCTCCGGCAGGGTGCCGGGAAGAGGTCTTTTGGTGCTCCCGATCTCGGAAGTGCGGCGGCGGCGGAACAGAGGCGAGTTCGCGGAATAGGGTTCCTCCTCTGGAGTTTTCCCGTGGCGGTGAATAAATAGGCGAAGGGGGGCAGCCAGAGGTGGACCAGGGGCCCCAGGCGGCCCCCAGGCGCGGCCAGGGGTGGGGCCGCGCCGGGTGGCCGCCTGGGCCCCCCATGGCTCCCCTCTGGCCCCTCCCGGGCTCTTCTCGAAGCTTCTGTCACGCTGATTTTTTATCTGAATTTTCCCGAATTTTTCTGGCACTTTTCATAGGGGGGAAAACTGAAATAGAAAAACAGCAGAAAACAGGAACTGGCACTGGGGTGCACTGAGTTAATAGGTTAGTCCAAATATGATCAAAAATGTATAAAAGTGTATCTAGATCATAGCAATATCACACAAAACATGCATGGAGCAAGCAGAAATTATAGATACGTTTTGGACGTATCAACATCCCTAAGATTAATTCCTGCTCGTCCTCGAGTAGGTAAATGATAACAAGCATAATTTCTGTGGTGACATGCTAGCAACCATAAAAGAACTTTGAAAAGTAAAGCAATCAAGGTTTAGAGATTCAATTCAAGTCATAACATGCAAGAGTCTATATTAGCATTGAAACAAGTAACAAAAGAACATTAGGTGCAAGAGCTCTCGCTGTCCGTGACTCGAATGTCTCCAAATGGTGTTTGCGTGCAAGAAAGGGGATAGGGAATACGAGAAAAAAAGTGTTTTTGTTGAGAACTCAATCTACTAAAGTTTCACACTTGGTCTTCTTTGGAATCTTATCTTGACTCGTCCCCAGACCACTAGCAAGGTACAAGTCAATTTGATCCACTCCTTTTCGATATTTTGAGCACTCATGCAATGGATGAGCGTAAGCACGAGAGTTGACACTTAGGATGGCAAAGAGAGAAGTACGGAGGAGGAAACAAAAAGGATAAGAAAGGCTCACATCAATGAGGACAATCATAGGCAAGAGATGCCAAATGATAGATATGATGTGAGGAGTAGGGATTGCCATGCAACGGATGCACATACGAGCTAAGAAGCTCTCCAAACTATATGCATGAAGATCATCTCTATGGAGTACAAGGATAGAAAGGGAGTACTAGTGTGGATCTCTCAAAAAGGATAGTAGTGTTCCCTTTCTCTCTTTTTATTTCTTTTTTCTCTTTTTTCTTTTTTTTGTATTTTTTGTGGCCTCAATGGCTCTTTCTATTTAACTCTCATTTGTCCTCTTTGGGATCTTTTAATGTGTCCACTTTGGGATCTTTTCCTCACTTAAGGGCAACACTCTAATTTACAAGAAGATAAAGGAGATCTTTCACACTTTACAAGGTACTCAAAACATAAAGAAGATGTAACTAACATGATGTATGCAATGTATGCCTCTGCCAGTGTAGCAGGAACATGTATGACATGAAGATCAAGTCATGAAGAGGTGGAAGTTGCATGGCAATGTAACACGGAAAGGCTATGGAAATTCCTTGATAGGTAGGTATGGTGGCTGTTTTGAGGAAAGATAAAGGGAGGCTTATGATGACAAAGCGTATCATGCCAAGGGTTTGGATGTACCGGCGAAGGAGGACACCAACTCTCGGAGTGAGAAGAAGGCAATGCACGACACAGGAGAGGCTAGCAAAATATGGGAAGGTGGAAGTGTCAACTCTCAATACTTACATTAGTCCGAAGAACTCATGCACTTATTATCGGTAACTCTCAATCTAATGAGGAGGTTCACAAAGAGACAAGTACACCGAGGAGGAGTGTATGGGGGTTTGGTTATCCTTGCGCATCCTTGACTCATGGTGCGTGAGTGTACTCTAATATTCGACCCCTCAGAAGAGTAGTGATCCATCTAGTAGCTAGAGTTCTCAACTAGTTTTGTAGGTTTTGAAAATAAACACGGATTGCCCAAAATACGACACCTATCACTAATAGGCAAGAGCTCTTGACACCAAAAGTTCAAACATTACTCACAACAATACCTCAAAACTATTGCAAGCTACTACTAAAATTAAATAGCAACCTCAATTACCTACTTTCAAGACAAGACACAACTCAGTGCAACAACCAACTCTCTTTAAAAAGATAAACATGAAAGCTAAAAAGAGTTCCAGCAACAAACTAAACAAAAGCCAAGGCTCTTGCTTAAGACAAACTAAGACCAAAACTAAACATGGCAGCAGCTATGAAAAGATAAAGAACACACAACAGCAAAAAGATAGGCAGGAAAAATCCTATGATGTGTTCTAAATTATGAAAGTGGAGCATGTTTCTCTCCCACACAAAGTAAGAAAGGATCTAACTTGTTATGAACATCAAGCAAAGCTAAATAAAACTAAAAACAAAACCCAAGAGCGAGACGCTCCAAGCATAGCACATAACACATGAAGTGATAAAAATATAGTGAGACGAAGGACGAACTGATGATGGTTGATGGAGAAGGGGATGCACGGGGGCATCCCCAAGCTTAGATGCTTGAGTCTCCTTGAATATTTATTGGGGATGCATGGGGGCATCCCCAAGCTTGAGCGCTTGACACTCCTGGATCTTCTTTCATCATCTTCCAACGCTCACTTGAAAACTCCCTTCATACAAAACTCATCATAAGTTGATTAGAGAGGTTAGTACCCTTAATAAAATAATTTTTCCCACTGGATATAAAGATATTATTGAAGAGCTACTGTTTCTCAAGAGTGCCAAAAAGTTTTTGCAAAGAAAAAGCAAGCTTAAGGTTTGCAAAAGTTAGGAGAGACAAAGCGTGGCAGAATCTGTGAAAAACAGAACAGCAGATAGTAAAGAATTTTTTAGGGGCACTTCTACAACTCAAATCAAAAAAACTCAGAACATACGGAAGTTTTGTAATTGTATAGAGAATATTGTGTAAAAATTTCAGCTGAAAAAGATCAACTGGGATTTTTCTGGAATTTTTCTGGTCACGAGGACAGAATCTGTTTTCTGGACAGCATGTCACAACTTTTACTTCCCTTGCAATAAGAGGCTATCACTTGGCACAAAGCTGAAAAATAAAGATACAATGATATTTCTACAGAAGTAACAATCATCAAGACACAACAAAAGCAAAAAGAAAAAACTAAATTCGTTGCGGGCTGCCTCCCGAAAGCCCTTCTTTAAAGCCATTAGCTAGGCATGATGTAAAAAGAAGAATCAAGTTTTATCAAGAGAAAGAGAATAACTAGCCCGTGTAACGGACTCAAAAGGTAACTTGATTTTCTTTCTAGGGAAGTGTTCCATCCCCTTTTTGAATGGGAATTGGAATTTTATATTCCCCTCTTTCATGTCAATAACCGCACCAACGGTGCGAAGAAAAGGACGTCCCAAAATAATTGGACATAAAGGTTCACACTCTATATCCATAACAATAAAATCAATGGGAACATAGTTGTCATTGACAATGATAACAACATCGTCGATCTTCCCCAAACGTTTCTTTATGGAAGAATCAACAAGACGAACACCAAAAGAACAAGGCTCAAAAGGCTTCAATTCAAACATATCAAATATTCTTTTGGGCATAACGGAGGTACTAGCTCCAACATCACATAAAGCATAGAAAGAGAAGTTATTTAATTTAATTTTGATCATAGGGTCCCAACCATCATCTAGCTTCCTAGGTATGGAGGCTTATACTCTAAGCTTCTCCTCCCTAGCTTTGACGAGAGCATTTGTGATATGCTCCGTGAAGGCAAGATTAAGTGTGCTAGTGTGGGGGTCTCTAGACATTTTTTGTAGCAAGGTAATAACTTCTGAGAGGGTGCAACTATCAAAATCAATATCGCTACTATCAAAGGTGGTAGTAGTGTCATCTAGGCTCACTTGTTTGAAACCCTCTATGTTCATAGGAGTTTCTTTTTCTACGGTTGAGGTATTAGCATCACCATTAATAAGTCCAACGGGACTAGGGGTGCATTGGGTGCTAATAGTTTGAGTGTCCTCAACAATTTGGATAGTGGCAATTGTGTGGTGTGTAGGAAGGCTCTTAATTCTATCCTCTTCCTCTTTTTCTCTAGCCCATCTTTCTTTAAGTTTAGCCATCATCCTAATATTTTCATTGATTTGTAACTGGATAGCATTAATAGGAGTGGACTTATTCTCCTCAAGGGGGGAGGTTCTAATTTTAAGCATCTCAATATCAAGGGCTAAGCTTTCTACCTTCAAAGAGAGATTGTCTATTTTAGCTAATTTCTCCTCTACGTTTTTTTTGAAGGCTTTTTTGGTAGTGATAAAGTCTCTAAGCATGTTTTCTAATTCATAAGAGGGGTTCTCGTTGCTTGGGTAGGTGTTGTTGTTCCCATAGTTGGATGGAAATGGTCTAGGATTGCTAGCAAAATTTCCCCTATAAGCATTGTTGTTGAAGTTGTTTCTAGCAATAAAGTTCACATCTACTTGTTCTTGAGTAACCAAAGAATTTAAAGGAACATCATGAGGATCAATAGAGGGTTGCTTGGTAAGTAGAGACATAATTAAGTCAACTTTTTCATTGAGGGAGGTAATTTCCTCGACAGAATTTACCTTCCTACCTGTTGGAGCGCGTTCGGTGTGCCATTGGGAATAATTGGTCATCATTTCATCGAGAAGTTTCGTGGCAGCACCAAGTGTAGTTGACATAAAGGTTCCTCCCGCGGCCGAATCTAACAGGTTCCGCGAGGTAAAGTTCAAGCCTGCATAAAAATTCTGGATAACCATCCAGGTAGTCAAACCATGTGTAGGGCATTTCTTAACAAGAGATTTCATTCGTTCCCAAGCTTGGGAAAAGTGTTCATTATCGAATTGCTTAAAATTCATAATATTACTCCTTAATTGGATAATCTTAGCAAGAGGGTAGTACTTCCCTATAAAAGCATCTTTGCACTTATCCCAAGAATCTATGCTAATTCTAGGCAAAGATTGAAACCAGATTTTAGCATCTCCCCTTAAAGAGAAAGGAAAGAGCTTGAGCTTAACAACATCACCTTCTACTTCTTTATACTTTTGCATATCACATAATTCAAAAAAATTATTCAAGTGTAAAGCAGCATCATCTCCAGCACCAGAGAATTGATCTCTCATAACAAGGTTTAGCAAAGAAGGTTTAATTTCATAAGAGGTAGCTGAAGTGGCAGGTGTGGAAATGGGAGTGCAGATAAAGTCTTGGTTGTTGTGACTAGTGAAGTCACACAGCTTGGTGTTTTCATTGGAACCCATAGTAGCAGCAAATGTGGCAGATTTTTTTGTAGTTTTTGATAAAAGACACAAAGATAAAAACTGAAAGATAAACTAACAAGACTAAAAAACAAAGGTAAAGGGTAGTGTGCAACTCCCCTATCTTAGCACTTGGAGTCCCCGGCAAGGGCGCCAGAAAACTTTGCTTGATGGCTTCTCGCCCCCTTCGTTGGTTACCCCAAGTGGAAGGTTGAGATGTAGTGCAGCAGCAGTTTTCCCTCGGTGAAGATACCAAGGTTTTTCTCCAGCAGGACTTCAGAGATGATAAGTAGGTGTCAGCAGCGCAACTGACGCGGACCTGCACACAGACACAGATAACTTTGTTCCCAACGAAGTTCAGAGAGGTTGTCAATCTCTCCGGTCTAGTTGTTCACAAGAATAAAAAGCAAGGGATAATGATAGCAAGTAAAAGCAGTAAAGTAAATAAAGCGTGGAAACGATAATGAGGATATGGACCGGGATACGTGATGTTCGCTAGTGATGTCTCTCTCCCAAAAGACGATACAATTGCTATGCGAGGTAAACAAATTACAGAAAGGCAATTGCCAGGATTATGAACACACCGCAATGCTAACTATGCTACAAAACAAAGGACGAGGTTCAAAAGCTCAGGCAGTACGCCAAAATAAGTAGACCGAAATCCATCTGCATCTACTACTAATCATCCACCTTGAGATATCTATCCAGAACATCTCGGTGGTATTAAGTTGCGAGCCCCACCCAAAGTGTAAACCCAAAGCAACAGACAACTGCATTAAAAAGCACTTTGCGTAAAGTAAACAATCCTTGTGACCGTGGTCACAAGCACCGTTGTTTTCCCCCTTGTGGCAACAGCACATCCCCTAGACTCATGTTTCTATCACTCAAGCGTGTCATCGGGGGGCATGAACCCACAATCTAGCACAACGTTCCCTCTTGAAGTCACTACCTACTACTTGGCCAAAGCAATAAACAGCAACGGAGAACATGCAAGAATTACTTAGGAACAAAAATACAAGAGATAAGAACCAAATATAGTACTCTATCACAATCTGAACATAATCTCATAATCCATCAGATCCTATCAAACTCAACATAGCAATAGCAAAAATATTGCAAAGGTTCCTCGATCATGTAGGGCAGCTCACGAGGTCTAAACAATGAAGATCAAAGACGGGAGGAGAACATCACATAGCTACTGATCACGGACCCATGGTCCAAGGAAAAGTACTCACGAGACATCCGGGGAGCATCCATGGTGGAGAGGAGACTCCCGGAGGTCAATCCTCCCTCCGGCAGGGTGCCGGGAAGAGGTCTTCTGGTGCTCCCGATCTCGGAAGCGCGGCGGCGGCGGAACAGAGGCGAGTTCGCGGAATAGGGTTTCTCCTTTGGAGTTTTCCCATGACGGAGAATATATAGGCGAAGGGGGGCAGCCAGAGGTGGACCAGGGGCCCCAGGAAGCCCCCTGGCGCGGCCAGGGGTGGGGCCGCGCCGGGTGGCCGCCTGGGCCCCCCTGGCTCCCCTCTGGCCCCTCCCGGGCTCTTCTCGAAGCTTCCGTCACGCTGATTTTTTGTCTGATTTTCCCGAATTTTTCTGGCACTTTTTATATGGGGGAAAACTGAAATAGAAAAACAGCAGAAAACAGGAACTGGCACTGGGGTGCACTGAGTTAATAGGTTAGTCCAAATATGATCAAAAATGTATAAAAGTGTATCTAGATCATAGCAATATCACACAAAACATGCATGGAGCAAGCAAAAATTATAGATACGTTTTGGACGTATCAGGGCCCTCCGTTGCAAACATCTTCACGTCGCTAATGTAGTTATGTTAGAGACACACACACACCCCTTGAGCCACTTATATGGTACAAGCCATATGTCAAGCGTGGAATCAGTCTCACGTAAACGCGTAAGGTCCATAGGAGCCGGAGGGGGGCACCGTCCTACCAGGCGGCCAGCTGGCGCGGCCCCACCCTAGGACGCGCCAGCAGGGCACCAGGTGGGAGGGGCCACCCCCTGGTTACCCCTTCAGTCTATATTTACACCCCATTCCAGAAACCCTCGGGAGGAACCCCACATCGAGATTTTCACCTCTGTTTCGCCGCCGACTTGCTTCCAAGATCGGGAGCACCAGAAGGCCTCTTCATGGCACCCTGCCAGAGGGAGGATTGACATTCGGGGCCTTTTCCACCATAATGAGTGCTTCCCGGATGTGCCGTGAGTAGTCCCCCTTGGACCAGTATCTATGTGATGTCCTCTCTCCAATCTTGTGCTTCAATTCTTAGCCCTTGTGAGCTTCCCTAGATGATCAAGGCATAGATGTAATTTTCCTGTTTTTGCTATGCTGAGTTTGCTGGGATCCGATTGATTATGAGATTATGTTCAGTTTGTGATGAGTTATATATTTGGTTCTCCTTTTATATTTTGTTCTTGAGTAATTCTTGCATGTTCTCCGTTGCTTTTTATTTCTTTGGACAAGTAGTAGATCGTAACTCCAAGAGGGAGCGTTATGCTTGATTGTGGGTTCATGCCCCCCGATGTCTAGCTTGAGTGACAGAACCATGAGACTAGGGGATGTGATGTTGCCACAAGGGAGAAAATAACGGTGCGTGTAACCGCGGTTGCAAGGATTGTTTACCCTGCGCAAAGTTTGTTACTGGAGTTGTTTCTTGCTTTGGGTTTATACTTTTGGTGGGGCTCGCAACTTAATACCAGCGAAATGTTCTGGATAGATATCTCAAGGTGGATGATTCGTAAGTAGATGTTGATGGATAAACGGTCTACTCGTTTTGGCGTACTGCCCATACTTTTGAGCCTCAAGCTTTCTTGCAACATAATTAGCATTGCGGTGCATTTATAATTTTGTCAATTGCCCAGCTGTAATTTGTTCACCCAGCTTAGCTGTTTTATCGTATTTTCGGAGAGAGACATCACTAGTGAACATCATGGGACCCCGGTCCATATTTCCACCATTGTTTACACCTCAACTCTTCACTGTTTTTATTTCCTTTTCAGTTGCAATCACCATCACTATTTCCACTGTGTGTTGGATCACTTGTAAACGACAAGGCCAGATTGTGTCGTGTGCAGGTACAGGTTAAGGTAGTGATTCTATTCCGACGGCGCATCACTTACTTCAACACCTACATGTCGATCGTTGGAGTCCTACGGGAGACATAAACCATATCCTCTAAGTTAGAGGAAATTTGCCTCTAGGCTACATCCAGACCTTCCACTTGGGGTAACCAACAAGGAGCACTACCACGGTGCCATCAAGCGAATTTCGGGCGCCGTTGCCGGGGACTCCAATCATCAAGATAGGAGAGTTTCACGCTATCTTTTACCTTTGCGTTTTAGTCTTGTTAGTTTAAGTTTTTTCTTTAGAGTATTATACCAAAAACCACAAAAAATTAGTTACTTTGCTCTTGCTTGCTGCTGTTAGTATGGGTACTTATAAAGGTAACATACCTTGCGACTACACTAGTTACAATGGGGAATTATGCCCATGGCATGGTCTCCCTGGGAAAGAACCGAACTTTTGGTTTGAAGTTGCTCCTAAACGTCCTCAAACTTGGGAGGATGTTAAAACAGTTATAATGGAAACCAAGTCGAACATAGAGGATGACATTACGACTTTGATTAATAGCAAGGAGATTGATTTTGACAATTGCACTCTTCCCGATGTTATCACTTTTCTGCAAAGAATGGCTAAATACCCCCACACTAGTACACTTAAAATTGCCTTCATCGAGCATATTACCAATTGATACGAGTCTCAAACAAGAACCCGAGGAGCACAATAATAAAATCCAAGACATAGAGAGTGCAAAGATTTGTGCTCCCATCCCATGCAAACTACCCCCGTACACCTAATAGACCACTCTCCCCCTTTGGCATCAAGATACCAAAAAGGGAGAGGCGATGCTAACGCCCCAAGGAGTCACTCGTCATCTTCAGAGGATTCTTGAGCCGGGTTGGAGGCATCATCATCATCATCGTCACTGTCCACAAACTTGGTGTGCTCCACATCTTCAACCTCAACATTATTGCCAATAACGGTTCGACTCCAAGGAGCACTAGAGGAAGCAGTGTCAAGGAAATCCACATCAGTCCATTGCTTCTTAGACTTCCAATCTTTGAAAGAAGTGATCCTATCTTCGGAGCCCGGTTGGCCAACATCTACTCCCAACTTCTCAAAACGTTCCCGAGAGCGTTTGCGTTCCTCCTTGCTTCTCTTGTGAGCTTGGTAAGCCCTCCACTCAATGTCATCTTGGCGACAGAAGATCTTGTGCAAAGCACCTACCATCCACCTTTTGAAACCATCTTTCTTGGGCAGCTCAAAATCTTCATCACTAGCACCCGTGTCATTATCCTCATCATCCTCCCCATCCACAAGGGGCCTCAAATGCTTCTTGATGAGAAGACTTTTGACGTAGTGGGTGGTAAGCTCTTCATCATTGTCCACGAGAGCATGCTCAATGCGAGACGCTCTCCAAATGTGAATAATGAGCTTCATGATCAGTGCAGCTAACACAGGTACCCTCCTTGCCATAACCACAGCATGCATCTCATGCCAAAGAACATCCATGATATCAAGCTTCTTTCCACTTCCCTTCATTTGAGAACAAACAAACATGATATCAATGAGTTATCCATGGACCTCATCAAAGTTACCAACTCGAGGAGCAACAATCTCGCGAAAAACACGGTGTATGATGTCATAAACTGGGAGAAGATTATTTTGCTTCCCGATAACATCTCGGCCTGGAATGTATAGATCATAGAGAACAGATGGATCCATTTGCTTGGGGTTGTGTGGTACACGGAAGTATTGCTCTTGGATCTCAGCTGATCGATTGTTGCCAAAGTCTTGCATTCCCAACAACTCTGTAAAAGCCTGCCATGAAGCGATGAACTTAACGTCTTTGGTCATCCAAGTGATCTTTCTCTCCTCCGATGTGTGGAAGTGAACGGTGGCATAGAACTGAGAGATAAGATTTGGGCTGAAATCTTCATTCAGCTCAATGTAGTCCTTCAAGCCCAACTCATCGACAAACTCAAGAGCCTCCCCAAAATAGTCGGGATGCTTTTCCATGTGAGCCACACTAACTGAAAACTGCTTCACGAACTTGTTCTTTTTGCTTGGGAGAACCTCGTGAAATATCCTTTCTTGAAAGGATGTGCGAAAGCAAGTGTCAGAGCATCGGGGGTCTCGCGGTTCATCATAGGGATTCTTTCGTCGTTCCACTTGAAATTCTTGATCAGACCACTTGGTCAGCGACCTTGTTCTAGCAGCATTGGCCTTCAGCTGAATTGATTTATGTCGGCGAGTTTGGCTTGGCTTTGGCATGACTTCATCAGCCTCATCTAACTTCTCCTTGCCCTTGCGAGTTCACTTTGCAGCACGCTTCATTCCTGTGACAGCAGGGAGAGATAGCATAGGAAAGGAAATTAAAAAACAATCCATGATCTATACATGAAGAGAATCTTATTTGCAAGTTTCTGGAAAAGCTCCAGGTCGGCGGTAGTACCGCAGCCCATGGCGGTAGTACCGCTGCAGCTAGATCTACAGCCATGGGCCAGGAATTACTCGATCTAAGAGATTGTCCAATAAAAGTGCAAAACAGATTCTAGACAGGGATGACAACTCCTCCTAAACTTCCTATACCAAGAACACTCGGAGACTTGCTCGATTTCATCTCAAACGATTTAGTGTGCGAGAGGGAAAGAGGAGGAAGTTGTTATGATAATATGATGCAACTTGTCTATATTGAAGAGCCCATGGGGCATATATATAGTACACATGTCTTGGGGGACAAGGAAGATAAACCTAGACCTATAAGGATTCCTAGACCTATACTAATACTCCTTAACACCCCCCCCTCAAATGCAAAGCGTATGCAATAGCATTGCATTTGAAGAAGTGTAACACTAAAAAATAAAAAATATGATAATCCAAATCCAGTCTTGAGCGTCTCTTCATAGCATGGAGAAACTTCACAACCTGTCGAGTCTAGCCAAAGGGGATACAGAAAGAGATGGCACATCAGGGAACTCACCACATCATAGAAGATGGGCTGCAGAAGATGGCACATCAAAAGAATGAAGCATTGCTTAAAATCATGGCCCGGGAATAACCGTCTGCGAGAGAAGCTCGACGGCAAGAGAAAGGGCTTAGATTTAGCAAATGCAGAGAGGGTTCACGAAAATCTATGACCAGAAAAAGGCTGACGGACATGATCTAGTGAACATGCATGCATGAGAGTACACGATCAAGAGACCAACGAATTTGGTGGACTCAGCGGGAAATAGAAAACTAGATATAATGGTAGCGGAAGAAAAGCAGATACTGCAGGAAACTTCGAGTTAAGCTCGGCCTGCAAGGATGAACTTAGCCAGCGAGAATTTAGGAGCTTGTCTTGCGGGGGCAACAAGAGTCAATGGTGTTGGTGGAATAGGAGCCACAAAAGAAGCGAACATGGCGGACAGAAGACCTCTCTTGAAACAACGCCCAGTAGTACAAAGTGCAGAGCAACACCATGTAGCAAGGCTAGCAAGAGCTACCAGAACAACATGCAATGGGCAGTGTAGTAGGACACCAAGTAGTACTGCAGTAGCACGTACGAGTAGCACCAAGTAGTAGTAGACCGTAGCAGCCCGGAGTAGTACTGCAATACAGCCACCATAGCAGCACGTCCAACTCAAATCGGGGCAAACCATGCAGACTGGGCAGCAACCGAACACAGCAACGATGAGGGCACCAGGCGTCGCCGGCTGGCAGGAGCAATGCCTAGCGGCCTACTCAGCAGGGAGCGGCGGCTTCCGGCGACGGACGACGGAGTTGATTCGTGCTAGGCCAGCGAGATCTGCACGCCTCAATCTGCAGCAGCAGCAACACGCAAAGACGACGGTGGCAGCGACAGGGAGGATCTGGGCCGGCGGGAGGACGCGCACAGGTCCTCGAGCGGCGGCTTGGATGGATCGGCCGCAGTCCGGCGGATCGATCTGGACAGGAGCTTTCCGGCAGCAGCGGCTACTCTCTCTGTTCCGTGAACGAGGGCACAGTCCAATCAGACAGGAGTAGCACTGGATCAGATCGGAGCGACAATTCGCGGATGTGGTGATGAACGGCTCATGAAAGGAAGACCGGCGGCTGGTAGCAACGGCGGCGTGTAATCGGATCGGGAGGGCGAGTTGCAGCGCCTGAAAAAATTGCTAAACCTAAGCTCTGATACCATGTTATGATAATATGATGCAACTTGTCTATATTGAAGAGCCCATGGGGCATATATATAGTACACATGTCTTGGGGGACAAAGAAGATAAACCTAGACCTATAAGGACTCCTAGACCTATACTAATACTCCTTAACATAAGTTACCCGAGGTCATGGCAAAGAGAGAAAGGGAGGGGTTGCCACCCGAGCACCCCTGGACCGGAGAGGAGCATTCACGGCCGGCGGAGGAGCTCCCTTGGTGGAGAAACGGACGGTGGCGGCGGCGATTTGTCGCAGGAGGGTTGGGGACGGGGAGGGTAAAGTGAGAACTTACCCTCCTCGATTCAACTTAACCTCTCAGCCAAACAACGCAGCGGTAGTACCGCTTGCTCGAGTGGTAGTACCGCCTCCTGGCATAGATGGAACTGGACGGTAGTACCGTTCCTGGGAGAAGGTGCAGCCGAGCACCCCAGGCGCGGTAGTACCGTGGCGGAATTCGGTAGTACCGGGTCTTGATACTATCAGAGTCCAGCGATGGTACCGCACCTGGTGATATGTGCAGCGAGCAGACCCAAGGCGGTAGTACCGTTGGTACAACCGGTAGTACCGTTTGCCACTGTCAATTTTGCCACCAAGAAGATCATGGAAGTTTTTATAATCGGAATAGAGCTGGTTTTTGGGATTGGAGGGAGGCTTAGGTTTAGATAAAGTAGCTGGATGAGAAGGCATCAAGAACCACTAAATCAAGATGAAAACCATGAATACCAACTTCTCAAAATGGGAAGGTCGGTGGCCTAGGCCACCATGTATGAGTATATATGATTTGGCACCGCGAAGATATATCTTGAGTCCAAAATCAAAACTCATCAATGAAGCACATTTTGTCACGATTGTGACCATTAATGTGAGATTTGTCTATTTATGCATAATAAGAAGAGTGTTGATTCATTAATTGAACCACACTCCCCCTATGTCCATGCCTACATCTAAACCAACACAAGAGTCTAATATGGGTAGGTATGCAATATCTTCAATCATCCATAAAGGTTACTAGCATCCACGATATTTAGCTCACTTCTCAATTCTCTAAATATTTTCTCATCAAGAGGCTTCGTGAAAATATCCGCAAGTTGCTCCTTGGTGTTGACATATCCAAGCTCAATATTGCCCTTGGCCACATGATCCCAGATAAAGTGATGACGAATCTCAATATGCTTCGTCTTCCCATGAAATATCGGATTGTGAACAATTTTAATGGCACTTCCATTATCACATAAAAGAGGCACTTTGTCAAATCTGACACCGAAATCCATTAAACATTGCCTCATCCATAATATCTGAGCACAACAACTTCCGGCGGAAATATACTCGGCTTCGGTGGAGGAGGTGGAAATACAATTTTGTTTCTTTCAAGACCAACACACGAGTGACCTACCAAGAAAATGGCAAGTACCCGAGGTTGATTTTCTATCCACTTGGTCACCCGCCCAATCCGCACCCGAGTAGCCTACAAGATCAAACTTTGTTCCTCTAGGATACCAAAGACCAAAGTTAGGAGTGCCAAATAAATATCAAAGGATCCTTTTCACCGCCATCATATGGCTTTCTTTAGGACTAGATTGAAATCTTGCACACATACCCACACTAAAAATAATGTCCAGTCCAGATGCACAAAGGTAAAGCAAAGAACCAATCATAGAACGATAAAGCTTTTGGTCAACCTCTTTACCTTCCGAATCTAGCTTAAGATTCGCATGTGTGGGCATAGGAAAATTCACCGGTTTAGCTCCCACCATATCAAACTTCTTGAGCATGTCTTGAGTATATTTGGCTTGACATATGAAGGTTCCTTCTAGATATTGGGAAATTTCAAATCCAAGAAAACACCTCAATGTTGCCATCATAGACATTTCAAACTCCTTGGTCATTAGCTTAGAAAATTCATCACTAAAAGCACCATTAGTAGAACCAAATATAATATCATCAACATAAATTTGGCATACAAACAACTCTCCGTCAACTCTCTTAGTAAAAAGAGTGGGATCTATGACTCCAAGTTCAAAACCACGATCTAATAAGAACTCCTTGAGATGATGATACGTCCAAAACGTATCTATAATTTCTGCTTGCTCCATGCATGTTTTGTGTGATATTGATATGATCTAGATACACTTTCATACACTTTTGATCATATTTGGACTAAGCTATTAACTCAGTTCACCCCAGTGCCAGTTCCTGTTTTCTGCTATTTTTCTATTTCAGTTTTCCACCATATAAAAAGTGCCAGAAAAGTTCGGGAAAATTCAGATAAAAAATCAGCGTGAAGGAAGCTTCACGAAGAGCCCGAGAGGGGCCAGAGGGGAGCCAGGGGGCCAGGCGTCCACCCAGAGCGGCCCCACCCCTGGCCGCGCCAGGGGGGCGCATGGGGCCCCTGGTCCACCTCTGGCTGCCCCCCTTCGCCTATTTATTCTCCGTCACGGGGAAACTCTGAAGAAAGAACCCTATTTCGCAAACTCGCCTCTGTTCCGTCACCGCTGCGCTTCCGAGATCGGGAGCACCAGATGACCTCTTCCCGGCACCTTTCCGGAGGGAGGGTTGACCCCCGGGAGTCTCCTCTCCACCATGGATGCTCCCCGGATGTCTCGTGAGTAGTTTTCCTTGGACCATGGGTCCATGATCAGTAGCTATGTGATGTTCTCCTCCCCTCTTTGTTCTTCATTGTTTAGACC
The DNA here is from genome assembly GCA_950022295.1 of Bromus sterilis. Classification (NCBI taxonomy): domain Eukaryota; kingdom Viridiplantae; phylum Streptophyta; class Magnoliopsida; order Poales; family Poaceae; genus Bromus; species Bromus sterilis. The sequence continues at coordinate 236,178,058 of OX465599.1, read as the reverse complement.
TCGTGAGCTTCCCTACATGATCGAGGCACTTTTGTAATATTTCTGCTATTGCTATGCTGAGTTTGAAGGGATCTGATGGATTATGAGATTATGTTCAGGTTGTGATAGAGTAGTATATTTCATTTTTATCTCTTATATTTTTGTTCCTAAGTAATTCTTGCATGTTCTCCGTTGCTGTTTATTGCTTTGGCCAAGTAGTAGGTAGTGACTTCAAGAGGGAATGTTGTGCTCGATTGTGGGTTCATGCCCCCCGATGACACGCTTGAGTGACAGGACATGAGTCTAGGGGATGTGTTGTTGCCACAAGGGGGAAAACAACGGTTCTTGTAACCGCGGTTGCAAGGATTGTTTACTTTACGCAAAGTTCTTTTTAATGCAGTTGTCTGTTGCTTTGGGTTTACACTTTGGGTGGGGCTCGCAACTTAATACCAGCGAGATGTTCTGGATAGATATCTCAAGGTGGATGATTAGTAGTAGATGTTGTTGGATTACGGTCTACTTATTTTTGCGTACTGCCCGTGCTTTTGAACCTCTTCCTTTCTTTTGTAGCATAGTTAGCATTGCGGTGCGTTCATAATCCTGTCAATTGCCCTTCTGTAATTTGTTTACCTCGCATAGCAGTTTTATCGTCTTTTGGGAGAGAGACATCACTAGTGAACATCACGTATCCCGGTCCATATCCTTATTACTGTTTCCATGCTATATTTACTTTTCTGCATTTACTTTCCAATTGCTATCATTATCCCTTGTGTTTTACCCTTTGTGAACAACAAGACCGGAGAGATTGAAAACCTCTCTGAACTTCGTTGGGAACAAAGTTAACTGTGTCTGTGTGCAGGTCCACGTCAGTTGCGTCGCTGACACCTACTTATCATCTCTGGAGTCCTACTGGAGACAAACCTTGGTATCTTCACCGAGGGAAACTTGCTTCTGCACTACATCTTAATCAACGAAGGGCGAGAAGCCATTAGATGATCATACCAAGCACGTGGAGCTTGCTTGAGGCCATAGAGTGCCTTATGTAGTTCATAGACGTGGTTAGGAAACTTAGGATCTTCGAATCCCGGAGGTTGTTTAACATACACTAATTCATTTATAGGACCATTTAGGAAATCACTTTTAACATACATTTGATATAATTGAATATTGTGATGAGTGGCATAAGCAATTAAAATGTGAATGGATTCAAGTCTAGCAACGGGTGCGAAAGTTTCACCGTAATCGACTCCTTCGATTTGTGAATAGCCTTGAGCCACCAATCTTGTTTTGTTGCGAATGACTTGATGATGGGACACGATCATCCTGTTGGGAACCCCAAGTGGAAGGTGTGATGTAGCACAAAGCAAATTTCCCTTGACTTAATCAAAACCAAGGTTATCAATCCAATAGGACTTGAGAGACTTCAACACGGTGTCAACGGCGCCGTTTAATGATCGTTGACAAGAACCTGCACACAAAGAACAAACCCCCACTTTGCCCAACTTACAGGAAGGTTGTCAATCTTCCAGGTCTGCTTAAAACAAAGAGGATTAAACGAATGGTGGAAAACAAGGTGAACGGACCAGCGAGCAAAAGAGAATGAAAAGGGGTTATTATCAATGAGGAAAATGGACCGGGGTCCACAGTTTCACTAGAGGTGTCTCTCCAAACATAAAATAGTGTGAAAGGGTAAAAAAATTACAGCTGGGCAATTGATGAATCAATATGACATAACAATGTATCTTGTAACAGTTCATTCATTGTGGTGTTTAATTTGGGCATTACGTCTAACATACACAGACCGTTATCCAACTGCATCTGTGACTAATAATCCACCCCGGGATCGCTATCCAGCATGTCACCCTAAAGGTATTAAGTTGAGGCAAACAAGTTCACCCTATTCAACAGATAATTGCATTAAGCTCAATACATAATGTAAGCAATGTTTCATAACACATGGAAATTAGCACCGCTGTTTTCTCCCTAGTAGCAACCGCACACCCAAGGTACTTGTACGTTTCTGTCACTCGAGCACTGACTCATGGGGGCAAGAACCTACTATCATGCACAACACTTTCTCTTGGAGATCAATCTAACTACTTGGCCAAAGCAATTAAAGAGACCGGAAAGCATGCAAGATCATAAACAACACATAGGTAAAAATGATAATATATTGATGAACAAAACTGAACACAAGGTCATGATCCCTCGGATCCCAGCAAACCAATCACATAGGAATTACATAAAGATGATCTTGATCATGTAGGCAGCTCACAAGATCTGATACAATGAAGCATATGGGAGAGAGAACACCATCTAGCTACTGCTATGGACCCGTAGTCCAGGGATAAATTACTCACGCACCTCACCGGAGGCAGGCATGGTGATGAAGAGGCCTCCGATGACGATCTCCCCCTCCGGCAGGGTGCCGGGGCAGGTCTACTGAACCCCCGTTTTAGGGTTCGTGGTGGCGGCGGCGGCTCGGAAGTGTTTCTGGAAAAAGGTCCGCCTTTTCGTCGGTTTCGGGAGAAGAGAATAAATAGGGCAAAAGGTCGGTGCCGGGGGAGACAGTGGGGCCCTGCGCCACCCCCATGCGCGGGTGGGCCCTAGGTCGCGCCCTGGGGTGGCGCAGGGGCCCACCGTGGCCCCCGGTGATGCACCTCTGGCTCGTGGCTTCTTTCGTCGCGAAATAATTTTGGTGATTTTCTGGATTTTTTCCGCGAACTTTTCCTGTGTAACTTTTCTTAAACCAAAAACAGGCAAAAACAGGAACTGGCAATGGGCATCTTGTCAATAAGTTAGTCCAGAAAAATGACTTAAAATGATATAAAAGTGATAATAAAACATGTAGCAATGGTGCAATATAAGCATGGAACAAGCAAAAATTATGGATATGTTTGGGACATATCACTTGACCATGAGCATCTTGCTTGTTCTTGAATATCCACTTGGTGCCAATAATGTTGATGTTCTTGTCACTTGGCCTTTCAACTAATGACCAAACCTTGTTGCGCTCGAAGTTGTTGAGTTCTTCATGCATAGCTTCTACCCAATCAACATCTTCGAGTGCTTCTTGCACTTTGGAAGGTTCTATAAAAGAAACAAACGAGTGGTTTCCACAAAAATTCAACAATTGTCTATGAGTGGACACACCTCTAGATAAGCTTCCAATAATGTTTCGTTGAAAATGTTGATTGGAGTCCTATGTGGTTGCTCGCCGTGCTTGACGACGAGCTTGGCATTCATGTTGGGTTTCTCCAATAAGTACATCTTCATCATCACCTTCTTCTTGCCCATGATCAACCCTTGGTGGAGTGCTTGGAGGATAGTTCCCTCCAATATGTCCACTATCATCGATGGGTGGTTCTTGACCCTCTTGTACATGAGTATCATTTTCAAGGTCTTGTTCTTGTTCTTGGTTAGCTTGTTGATCAATAGTTGAGGGAGATGGCTCCACTTGCATGGAGCTTGAGCCTTCATCTTGAGCCACAAGGGGTTCCTCAATGGGTATAACCGCACCTACACCCATTCTTCTTATGGCCACTGAGGGAGGTTCATCATCTACAACATCATGATCAATATGCCCCGCTTGGAAGCCATTATCCTCGTCAAACTCCACATTCATAGACTCTTCAACACAACCGATGGATATGTTGTAGACCCTATAAGTGTGAGAGTTTGCGGCATAACCAACAAATATGCCTTCAAACGTTCTAGGCTCAAATTTAGCAAGTTTGCAACTTTTAATGTAGACATGGCATTTGCAACCAAATACACGAAGATACTTGAGAGTAGGCTTGTTACCGGTAAGGAGTTCATAGGGAGTTTTGTTGAGAAGTGGACGAAGATAGAGCCGGTTGGATACATGACAAGCGGTATTGATAGCTTTGGCCCAAAAGTTATATGGAGACTTAAACTCCGCCAACATTGTTCTTGCCATATCAACGAGTGTCCGATTTTTCCTCTCCGCTACACCATTTTGTTGAGGGGTATACGCAGCGGAATATTGGTGCCTAATCCCCTCTTCAACCAAGAATTCATCCATGGTGTAGTTCTTGAACTCCGTCCCATTATCACTCCTTATTGCCAATATCTTTGTCTCATGTTGACGCTGCACTTCGGTTGCCCACTTGATGAAAATCCCTTGAGTTTCACTCTTCCTCTTGATATAGAAAACCCAAGTGTATCTTGTATAATCATCCACAATCACCAAACAATACTTATTGCCACCAAGGCTATCATAAGTTGGAGGCCCAAATAAATCCAAATGAATGAGTTGCAAGGGCCTCTTGGATGTGATGATTGTCTTCTTGATATGATTCTTCTCATGAGTCTTCCCGGCAATGCATGCACTACAAGGACGATCTTTGGAAAAACTCACATTTGTTAGTCCCAACACGTGCTCGCCCTTTACTAGATTTTGCAAATTTCTCATACCGACGTGACCTAACCGGCGATGCCAAAGCCAACCCACGTCGGATTTATCCATTAGACATGTGGCAACTTGAGTGGTTTCTTTGGAGAAATCAACCACATACAAGCCTTGTTCCACAAATCCAACAAAGGCTAATTTAAGAGAAACCATAAGGAGGACGGTCACGTGAAATACATTAAAGACTACGGTGTAGCCACATTTGGTAAGTTGACTAATAGAAAGAAGATTGTATGAAAGGGACTTGACAAGGAGAACTTTCACAATGGACAAGTCCGTAGAGATCACCACCTTTCCATGTCCCACTACCTTAAGTTGTGCATTGTTTCCAACGGTGACGGTGGAGTACTTGATGAGTTCCTTCAATAAATCCCCCAACAATTCCTTGCTTCCGGTCATATGTGATGTGCATCCACTATAAATGAGCCATGATCCTCCACCGGCAGCATACTCCTACAATGAATCAATGCTTGTCTTTAGGTACCCATTTTTGGATGGGTCCTCTTTTTTTAGTCACAAGGGTCTTAGGAACCCAAATAGCATAATTATAATCATCTGCATATGAAGTACCAACATACTTAGCATAGACATAACCATTGTATTTCAAAAGCACATAAGATGGGTTATATTTGCCGGCAAAGTTTTTATGGGTGGGCATGCTCCTAGTAGCATTCCCATCCACAATCTTGTTGGTCTCATCTTCTTTACCCAACTCCCCCTCCTTCACAAAAACAATAGCATTAGTGGAGGGAGTGGCTTTCTTCTTCTTCTTGTTGGCCTTCCTTGACTTGGGTGTAAACCCAAGTCCTTGCTTGCCAACATTCGCCTTTCGCGAACATAGGAGAACATTTAAGTTCTTCTCCCCTTGGATGCAAGTGGCTATGCCCTTCTCAAGTTGGGCCTTCAACCTAGTGTTCTCCTCAACAAGTTTACCTTTGTCACATAAAGGGTTAGTGGCCCAAGTATTTTCATTTGAAGCATTAGGAGTAATAGCAAGAAAGCTCAAAATATATTGAGCTTGCAATGTGTCATATAACTCCTTGAGTCTAGTGAGCTCAATTGAGGTTGCCTTGTGAGCTACCTCAAGATGCTCAAGATCCTCAAGGAGTTTGGTGTGACCCATTAGAATCTCATCATGTTTGATCTTGTAGTCACTCGAGGCCTCAAGAGCACTATCACGGGTTTCCTTTACTTTGGATAAATCGAAAGCTTGGGTCTCCTCAAGTGACTCCATCATAGTTTGTACCTCTACAAGATCATCTTCTAGTTCCGCGATTTTGTCGGCATGATCGCGGGCATGTACTTCTAACTCCATGATTGTTTCCTCCTTTTCCTCAAGGGGGTTCTTAGCATCACCTAGTTGAAGCATAAGGGATTCAACCAATTTCTTGGTCTTACCATGAAGACCCTTTATGAAGGAGGCCACTTCTTCCTCCTTCTCCTTGTTCCCTACATCCTCAACACAATCCAAAAGAGATGGTAGAGAGGAGTTAATCGTTTTAGATGGGGGAGTCGCCTTGGATGCCTTAGCCATAAGTCACATGTGGTTGTTGTCCTTCTTCTTGTTCTCATTTGGGGCGTCGAAGAGAGATTTCAATTGTGGTGGAATATGACCAATGGCAAGAGCGGCCATTCCCACCTCTTCGTGTTCTTCATCACTTTCTCCTCCGGAAATGTACTCCTCTTGGGATTGGGAAGAAACCATTGCCTTGGGAGAGGTCTTCTTCATGAAACTCTTGGGCTTGGGGGAGAACTTGTTCTTCTTGCGAATGATTTGTCCTCCATGTTCTTTTCTTCTGTCATATGGGAAATCCATCACGAAGTTCTTCTCATTGCCATAATTGAAGCAAATACTCTTCTTCTCATATCCCTTGGAGTCCCTCCTTGAAGAACCACTTGGTGAGGTGCCTTTGGCCTTGAAGTTCTTCCTTCCCCAAAATTGAGATGTAGCAAGAGCCACACACTCATGCCATTCCTTGTTCATCACTTCGGGGGACTCATATTTGGAGTCATCTTCATCACTTAAGCTCTCTTGTACTCTACTCTTGCTAGCCTTCAAAGCAAGATTCTTTACTCCTTGTGATGGAGTGATGATCCTGGTGGTGGCGGTTAATGTACCCATAGTGACAAATTGTGCCAAGACATCACTTGTTGTCATGGTGTCATAATCCGCTCTTGCATGAATGTTCATCACCATGCTTCGGTCATATGGAAGGATAGTCTTGAGAAACTTGGCCTTGACCCATTCTTCATCCAAATCCTTTCTCCCATGATTCTTCATGGACACCACAAGCTTGAGTAGTGTTCTATGTAGCTCGGTTGGTGTCTCCCCCTCACGCATAGCAAAGTTATCCACCTCATGTTGGAGCACCACTTTCTTGGAGCGTTGAATGCTCGAGTTGCCTTCATGCAATGTGTCAAGAAAGCCCCATGCTTCTTTGGCGGTCTTGAAAGAGCGGACTTGATCAACATCTTCATCGGTCATTAATTTTTCAAGCATGTATTTTGCCATTGCATCAAGTTGCTCATCAATGACCTCTTGATCCGTGAGGTTCTTGGGGTCTTGAGGCTTGAATCCATTCTCGAAGATTCTCCACAATGGTATGGAGGCAGTACGAACATAAAACTCCATATAAAGTTTCCAATTAGCGTATCGAGTGGAATCAAGCTTAGGAGGAGGACCATGCGGAGTATTAATATGAGGGTGAGTGGGTTGATGCACATAGTCAAAGTTCATAGCATTGTAAGATGGAGGTTTACTTTAGGAAGTGTGTTCTTATTCTTAGTGGGATCCTCCACATCACTACAACCACTTCGGAAGCGATGATAGATGAAGCATTTTTAGCAATTTTAGCATCCATTGTGGCAGCAACAGTAGCCATGAGATTTACTTCCATTTGTTTAAAGAATTTCAACATGGAACCCATCGTGACCGTTTCCTCCACAATGGATGAGTTAGGGTTTGGAGTAAGTCCGGGACTCGGAAAAATCGGAGTCCCAACATCATTTAGAGTGAGTCTGGGACTCGGAACAATCGGAGTCCCATCATCATTTAACTTATTTTTTCCATCCCCTCCCGACATCCTTCTCTTTAGGCGGTGAAGCCTTGATCAAAGAGACCTTTCTCTGATGACAATTGAAGGATCGAGTAGGTTGTCTAGAGGGGGGGTGAATAGGCAACTACAAATTTTTCTTCTCTTTTAACAAATTTAAGGCTTTACTCAAAATATAAGTTCTCTAGATAATGTAACTAGGTGAACAATCCTATATGATGAGCAAGATACAAGCTAGCACAAGATACAAGAAGTAAGCTAGCTAAACAAGTAAAGGTAAGCTAAAAGATAGCAACAAGGTGACACGGTGATTTATCCCGAAGTTCACTTCACAAAGAAAGCTACTCTCCGTTGGAGCGGTGCAGAGTCACAAAGTGATCCCCGAATAGGCGTCAATGCCACACCGTATCTCCTTTGTGTCCTCACCAACGTGATACGACACAAAACACTATGTTGCCTTTGAGGTAGATAAGCAAACCTTTACAAGGGTGAGGCACACTCCACAACTCAATTGGAGGCTCTCACCGAATCCCCGCGACTCCCAAAGCCACAAGGATCACAAGGCCGATGCACATATCCTCAACTCAATTGGAGGCTCCCGGCTTGTCCCCGCGGCTCTCCAAGCCACGCAAGACACCACTCCCTTCTAGGGATACTACGAACCCAAGAGTAACAAAATCCACCACGAACACTAGGGGAAAAAGAGTATGCTTTGGTGTAACCCTAGATCTTGATCTTCTCTATCACTCCTCCAAGAATCAGCTAGATGGGAGCACCGGAGTGGGAGATCTTTAAGGTTTGAGCTTAAGAACAATGGTGGAGAGAGAGTCAAAGTCGTGGCAGTTGGAATGGGGAAGAATACCCCCTTTTATAGGACACCACGAAATCAAGCCGTTGCGTGCAGAAACGTCCCTTAGCGGTACTACCGCTACATACAGCGGTACTACCGCTGACTGGGGTACTCAGCGGTACTCAGCAGGTAGCAGGCTCTAGCATCACGATAGTACAGGGGTACTACCACAGAATGCCAGGAGTGGTACTACCGTTATCACCACCGGTACTACCGCCAGACTTGAGATTTTACAAAATAAAATCGCGGGCGGTAGTACTAGGGTGGTACCGCCGGGTACCGGAGAGGATACAGAAGGAAAAGTGGCTCCAGCGGTACCGACCCCGGTACTACCAGCGGTACTAACGCTCATGTAGAGCATGGTAGTTACTGCGGTAGTACTGGGGTCTGTCCAGTACCATGCAACTGCCAGCGGTATTACCGCTGACCATGCCAGTACTACCGCTGGGACAACACTCTCCTTTTGAGTTTTCTGACCCCTCCACGACAAAAAAAAACCCGAAAGATACAGGATGCTTCTTCTTCAAAAGGTCTTCTGGGAGAACTGATATTCCTTGCATAACTAAACACACGATTAGTCCGAACATATTGGGTTGTCATTAAGCTCCAAACTATACATGGGAAAGAAATGTCCTCACAATATTCCTAAGAAAAAAGAGTTGATTATATGTAGACGATGTTGCATATGCTGGCTGCAAAATGAGCTAAACTCACTTGGTTAGGATATAGTGGATGCATCCATCCAGGTTTATGCTTTCGAAAAAAAAATCTTTGTAGAAGCTTTCCTACCACATTCCTTCCAAAGAAAAATTGGGCCAAATGGGATAATTAGTCTTTTTATGTCTCAATGGGTTAACTAGTTGTCAAACGAAGTAATTACAACTTTTTGGTGTTTGTGAAAATTGTTACCTACAAAATATTGGTGTTAATGTTTTCTGAAAAAAAATAGGGTTGTGATTCCGTGCAAGAAAATGCCTAATCTATAATAACTAAATAGTTCATCCCCACTAACTATTTCTCTTGACATGCAGCCTATCCACCTCATCAAACATCTCTGAACAATCATATCCTGCCACCTAAGCAAATCTGCTACCTAATGAAAAGAAAAAATCCAGCCCATAAAGCTTGCCACGTCAACGTGGGTTCTAGATTTTTTACTACAAAGTCCATAGAAAAATAAATCTGAGGTTCTTTATGAAAGAAATATGCCCTAGATGCAATAATAAAAGTGTTATTATTTATTTATGTTTCATAATTATGTTTATCAGTTCATGCTATAATTGTATTAGTTCTGGCATAATATGTATTCAGAGGAAAACCCTAATACATGTGCGCCAGAATAAACACCAAATAAGATATCCCTAGTCTCGCCTCTAAGACTAGTATGTATATCATTGATAGTCCCGGTTTCCTGACTATAGAGCAAATGAAAAAGTGTTATGGTTGCTAATGATATATATGATCAGAGTTGTTCGTGAACAACGACGATGGATAGACCTAGTTGACATACTGTGAAAAATATCGTCAATCAAGTTAACAGTAGTTTCTCAATTAATGTTATTGATAGTTACTAAGTTCGTTCGACCATAAAACATAAATAGAATCGGGTATAACATGGATGTGATGGTGACCTCCAAACGTTACTCCGTAAAAGGAGAACTATAAAGTTGGTCATTCATTCTTACCGGACGATACGCCGATGTTCTATATGATGGGTTTATGGGAATATCTACTCCAGACGATGGAGAGATACTCTCTGGGCCCACTCAGGTATTATGATGTTTGTCATCGTCCGGCCGGGCAAGTGATCAAAGAGTAGATCACAGGAACATCAGTAATACAAGTAAAAGAGTACATCCCGGGGAACGAGATTAACAAACATGTTTCATCTCGGGCGATGTAATGTATCGAGAAGCAATACGAGAAGTATCGGATTCAATATGTGGTTCACACGATAAAGATCTTCGTGTTATGTGTGGGGGTTAATATGCATATCAAGATGTCGATATTAATCATTGTTGTGGAAATGGGTTTCCAGACATGTTCGTATATATCCGAACCCATAGGGTCACACACTTAAAGGCTTAGCGACATTTAGAACATGCGTCGGGTGAATGATATGAATGAAGTAAACTCCGAAGGAATGTTCAGAGAAGTCTCGGGACGTCCGGGGGTGTCTGGGATGTCTCCGAGAGTGAGAGGAATGGTTCTGATCATTTATGGAAAGTGGTTTGGAAGGTTCCGGAATATTCCAGAAGGTTACGGACTTCCAAGAAATAATTTATGGAAGGGTACCATGGTGGGACCCACGTGGCATGTGGGCCACGTGGGCCCACAAGTGGGTCGGCCAAACCGATGGGGAGGGGAGTCCTAGTTGGACTCCACCTCCCATCCGAATTGGAAGGGAGGGAGTCCAACTTGGACTCCTCCCACCCGAGTTGGAAAAGGAGGGGAGGGAGTCCCTGTTGGACTCGACCTCCCCCCCAAGTCGGTCGGCCGGCCGGCCCCCTCCAGGCGTCTATATAAGAAGGGGAGGGGGTGCGGGCAAGGGCACTCCAATCCCAAGGCGCAGCCGCACCCCCCACCCCCCCCCCCCCCCAAGTCGGCGCCTCCCATTTACCCACTTTGACCTAGCCTTCTCCACCATAGCCCGACGAGCCGACGCTGCCGGCGACGCTCGTCTACTTCTTCACGGACGCGGGAGCGCTGCCGGGACGACTACCTCGACACCTACGACGTCCCTGCGGTGGCCCGATCTTCACCGACACGTTCCCACTTCGACGGCGTGCTTGATCGCGCCCCGACGCGGTGACACTTAGCCTGTACGTGTGGATACCGTGGAGGTGTTGCGCGTGCGGCACTTGATCGTGGGAACTAATACATCGCCTCGCGATCAGACAAGTCTGATTGCGGGGATCGACGAACGACTACACCAACACTCGGATTCGACAAAATTCCGCAAGTTCGACTGACGAGAGTAAGTTCGTTGCCTCACTCCTCGCATATGATCCTGGTTATGCGCTAGTAAAAATTTTGTTTTACGTAGCACGTTCCCTAATAGTGGTATCAGAGCGGTCTATGCGTAGGCACAGGTACTGATAGAGGAAAGCCAAAGTTTCCGGCATTATGATCAAGTTATGTTTCCCATTGTCGCAATTTTGATCTCGACGGCATTGTGTGATTAGCGGCCCGAGCCGACATTACCATGAAATCATTTGTCGAGACTGGTTTGTGAAATATGCTCTAAGCATATTAAACAACTTTGTCGGGTGTCGGTTTTCACACAATAGTTGAGAAAGATATTTTGCAATATGGGCTTGTGCGGATTTTTTGAATCCAAACGGAGGTCACGCGTATTGACAAAGTTTGGCTAAGCCTAGTGTTATTTATAGCACTAGGGGTTGCACTCCGAATAAGTTAAATAACATTGCATGATCATGATGGTCTAATCTTCACGGAGGTCGTGCGTAATGACGAATTCTAGCTAGCTATAGTGTTCGGCATAACACTATGGCGATGCACTCCGTTAATAATTTAAAATTGGTAATGCGTAAGTAGCAACGGTTCACTTCCGCAAACCTAGAGCCCTGTAATGTAGTAAACTTGCTAGAGGCGTCTAACTCGTTTTTGCAGGGGAGTGATGTGATATGGCTATGTTTTATTTTCTGCAATATGATGTATGAGATGATTCTTATTGTAAATTTCGGCATGAGTGGCTGGTGCTACTGTGGTTGTTTTAATCCTTATTGTAATACTCGTAGTTGTTTTTACTTTATTAGCTAAGAGTAGCAATAGTTGTAAGAACAAGAACACGGCGAAGAAGACAATCAAGCAACGATGGATCTCGATGCTAGCCGAGGCGCAAGGAGGAGTCCCCGGCGCCGGGTGGTCTTGGTGATGGTGATCAAAGAACAAGAGAGCCATATCATATCACTATTTGAGTTGCATGTGATGTTAATCCTTTTATGCACTTTATTTGTTGCGTGGTAGTCATAATAAATAGGGTGATCTCTCACTATAACAAGTCAAATGAAGTGTTCCACTTAAGTTAGGCGCCACATATAATGTTCTTCATTGGGTGCAACGCCATGTAACATGAGTTCCCCAGTTACTTTCATAATGTGGGTGTAAACCAGTTTGCACAGCCAGAAATAACTTGGAGTTATTTGACATACTACCTAGAACGTCTAGAGTATGGAACACAAGAAATCGTAAGATTGACAAGAGTTACATAGTGATGTAATTGATAGTAATATCTAACGGTACTTGTCTTCTATTGTTCGATGTGACATTGGCATCGGAAAATAATACGCGGATCTTGAATCACTAAGTATCAATTATGAGAGATATTGATTTTAGTGGGAGCTACGAAATTAATTTTGAGTAGTAATAATAATTATGAAACAATGTCTAAATGAATTTGCATTTTGTTTTTATATTTAATGGCCCGCAACATGAACTTCCCTTTAGCTTTGAATAGAGACTTACTGCAAGAATCTGGGAAAATCTTTGATAAGTTTTATCAAAGAGCGAGAAGTATTCTCGATAGTGCTGAGAAAGATAGTCTCTTAGCAGCTCTCAGTGATTATCCATATGACCAAGTCATGAAATGCTTCGTGCAAGGCATTGCCGAAAAGAAAGCAACCAATCATAAGATGATGGTGAAGAAAACAACTCGCTTCAAGAAGAAGAAAACGGGAAAATTTGTTCCTGTGGATGAGTGTTACTTCTGCAAGGAGAAAGGTCACTGGAAGAGAAATTGCCCAAAGTATTTAGCAGTGAAGAAGAAGACTGGAGTTTCCAGCTCAGGTATATTGGATATACATGTTATTGATGTTTTCTTACAAGGAACTAAATGTGACTCATGGGTATTTGATACCGGATCTGTTGCTAATATTTGCAACACGATGCAGGGGTTACGAGACATTAGGACCTTGAACAAGAATGAGGTGAATATGCGCGTCGGAAATGCAGCAAGCGTTGCGGTCATCGCCGTTGGCACTATGCCTCTAAGTCTACCATCGGGATTAGTATTAGAACTTAGTAATTGTTACTTCGTGCCCGCATTATGTAAGAACATTATATCTGGATTTTGTATCTTACGAGATGGTTATTCTTTTCAATCAGAGAATAATGGTTGTCCTATTTATAAGAATAATATCTACTATGCACATGCTCCTTTGAAGAGGGGGCTGTTTTTACTTGATATTGATATTGAGACATACGTATACATCCATAACACTGACGTTAAACGATTAAGAACTAAGGAGTCGAATTCTACTTATATGTGGCACTGTCGGTTAGGTCATATTGGACAAAAACGCATGAAGAAACTCCATACCGATGGACTTTTGACTTCATTAGATTTTGAATCCTTTGATATATGTGAAGCTTGTCTAATGGGTAAAATGATTAAAACCCCGTTCAAAGGAATTGTTGAACGAGCTAGTGACTTGTTAGAGATCATACACAATGACGTGTGTGGTCCAATGAGTGTACCTGCGTGCGGTGGATTCCTCACCTTCATAACATTTACTGATGATTTGAGTCGGTATGGTTATATTTATCTTATGAAGAATAAATCTGATACATTTGAAAAGTTCAAGGAATTTCAGAATGAAGTAGAAAATCGACATGACAAGAAAATAAAATTCTTACGGTCTGACCGTGGAGGAGAATATTTGAGTCATGAGTTTAACGAACATCTTAGAGATTGTGGAATTGTTTCACAACTTACACCTCTCGGAACACCACAGAGAAACGGCGTGTCCGAAAGGTGTAATTGAACTTTGTTAGACATGGTGAGATCTATGATGTCATTTTATGAATTGCCATTATCATTTTGGGGATTAGCTTTAGAGACTGCAGCATTCACTCACAATAGGGCACCATCAAAGTCCGTTGAAACGACTCCATATGAACTATGGTTTGGGAAGAAGCCCAATTTGTCATTTCTTAAAATTTGGGGATGCGATGCTTATGTGAAAAGTTTACAACCAAATAAGCTCGAACCAAATGCAGAAAAATGCATCTTTGTAGGTTATCCAAAAGAGACGGTTGGATATTACTTCTACAATAAAAGTATAAAACCGACAACAAAGTATTTGTGGCCAGAAATGGTGTATTTCTTGAGAAAGATTATCTCACAAAAGGTTTTGGTGGAAGGACAATAGAACTTGATGAGCAAAGTAGCGCAGGCCCGGAGGCCTACGGCGCCCATGGCCACGGCGCCTGCACCTGCTGCAGCGCCGGCCGCGCCTGCACTTACTGAAGTACCGGTGATCAAAGATACTATTGAACCACGTAGGTCGGGTAGAGTTCGTCTTCCTATTACAAGATATGAAGATGAAGTATTGTTTGTTGAAAACAATGAACCGACTACATACAATGAAGTGATGATGGACCCTGACTCCGTTAAGTGGAAAGAAGCCATGAAATCCGAAATAGAATCCATGTACAAAAATCAAGTTTGGAATTTGATTGACCCTACTGAAGGCGTAAAGCCTATAGAATGTAAATGGATTTTTAAAAGAAAGACATATGCGGACGGTAATGTGACCGTTAATAAAGCTCGACTTGTCGCGAAAGGTTTTCGACAAATTCGAGTTGACTACGATGAGACTTTCTCTCCCGTAGCGATGCTTAAATCTGTTCGGATATTACTAGCAATTGCCGTGTTTTATGATTATGAAATCTGGAAAATGGATGTCAAAACAGCGTTCTTGAACGGAATGCTTTCTCAGGATGTGTACATGGTACAACCCGAAGGTTTTGTCGATCCGAAAGATGTTGGTAAAGTGTGCAAACTTCAGCGTTCAATCTATGGACCGAAGCAAGCATCACGGAGTTGGAATCTGCGTTTTGATGAAGTAGTAAGAAGTTTCGGATTCATCAAAAACGGCGAAGAATCTTGTGTTTACAAGAAGGTGAGTGGGAGTGCAATAGCATTTCTGATTTTATATGTGGAAGACATTTTATTAATCGGAAATGATAAAGAATTTCTTAACACTATTAAAGAATCACTGAAGAAAAGTTTTTCAATGAAAGATTTGGGTGAAGCAGCTTACATATTAGGAATCAAGATTTATAGAGATAGATCTCGACGTTTAATAGGGCTTACTCAAGATACATATCTGGAAAAAGTTTTGAAAAGGTTTCAAATGGATAATTCAGGCAAAGGATCTCTTCCAATGGCTCACGGCAAACCAATAAGCAAGAAGCAATGTCCTCAGACAGTTGCTGAGCGAAATCACATGGAGGATGTACCTTATGCTTCGGCAATAGGTTCAATCATGTATGCCATGATATGTACAAGACCAGATGTCTCCTATGCGTTAAGTGTTACTAGCAGACACCAGAGTGATCCCGGAAGGGAGCACTGGACAACAGTAAAGAATATACTTAAGTACTTAGGAAGAATTAAGAATATGTTTTTGATCTATGGAGGTGAAGATGAGCTCGTTGCAAAGGGTTACACCGCTGCTAGCTTCACCACTGATCCAGATGATTTTAAGTCTCAATCAGGTTAGGTGTTTACTTTAAACGAGGGAGCGGTGAGCTGGAAAAGTTCTAAGCAAGATACACTTGCGGATTCTACAACAGAAGCGGAGTACATCGCGGCGGCTGAAGCCGCAAAGGAGGGTGTCTGGATGAAGAACTTCATATCAGAACTTGGTGTGGTTCCAAGCGCGTTCGAGGCAATGGAACTTTATTTTGACAACAATGGCGCCATTGCTCAAGCCAAGGAACCAAGGTCCCACCAGAAGAATAAGCATGTACAACGTAGATTTCATCTCATACGACAGTTCGTGAGTGATGGTGATATCAGACTATGCAAAATTCACACGGATCTAAATGTAGCCGCTCGGTTGACAAAGGCGCTTTCACTTTCGAAGCACGAGCTGCACCGGGAAGCCATAGGTGTTAGACTGCTCAATGTAACCTAGATTATTGACTCTATTGCAAGTGGGAGACTGAAAGAAATATGCCCTAGAGGAAATAATAAAAATGTTATTATTTATTTATGTTTCATAATTATGTTTATCAGTTCATGCTATAATTGTATTAGTTCTGGAATAATATGTATTCAGGGGAAAACCCTAATACATGTGTGGCAGAATAAACACCAAATAAGATATCCCTAGTCTCGCCTCTAAGACTAGTATGTATATCATTGATAGTCCCGGTTTCCTGACTATAGAGCAAATGAAAAAGTGTTATGGTTGTTAATGATATATATGATCGGAGTTGTTCGTGAACAACGACGATGGATAGACCTAGTTGACATACTGTGAAACATATCGTCAATCAAGTTAACAGTAGTTTCTCAATTAATGTTATTGATAGTTACTAAGTTTGTTCGACCATAAAACATATATAGAGTCGGGTATAACATGGACGTGATGGTGACCTCCAAACGTTACTCCGTAAAAGGAGAACTATAAAGTTGGTCATTCATTCTTACCGGACGATACGCCGATGTTCTATATGATGGGTTTATGGGAATTGCTACTCCAGACAATGGAGAGATACTCTCTGGGTCCACTCAGGTATTATGATGTTCGTCATCGTCCGGCCGGGCAAGTGATCAAAGAGTAGATCACAGGAACATCAGTAATACGAGTAAAAGAGTACATCCCGGGGAATGAGATTAACAAACATGTTTCATCTCGGGCGATGTAATGTATCGAGAAGCAATACGAGAAGTATCGGATTCAATATGTGGTTCACACGATAAAGATCTTCGTGTTATGTGTGGGGGTTAATATGCATATCAATATGTCGATGTTAATCATTGTTGTGGAAATGGGTTTCCGTACATGTCCACATATATCCGAACCCATAGGGTCACACACTTAAAGGCTTAGCAACATTTAGAACGTGCGTCGGGTGAATGATATGAATGAAGTAAACTCCGAAGGAATGTTCAGAGAAGTCTCGGGACGTCCGGGGGTGTCCGGGATGTCTCCGAGAGTCAGAGGAATGGTTCCGATCATTTATGGAAAGTGGTTTGGAAGGTTCCGGAATATTCCGAAAGGTCCGGAAGGTTCCGGACTTTCAAGAAATAATTTAAGGAAGGGTACCATGGTGGGACCCACGTGGCATGTGGGCCACGTGGGCCCACAAGTGGGTCGGCCAAACCGATGGGGATGGGAGTCCTAGTTGGACTCCACCTCCAATCCGAATTGGAAGGGAGGGAGTCCAACTTGGACTCCTCCCACCCGAGTTGGAAAAGGAGGGGAGGGAGTCCCTGTTGGACTCGACCTCCCCCCCCCCCCCCCCAAGTCGGTCGGCCGGCCGCCCCCTCTAGACGCCTATATAAAAATGGGAGGGGTGCGGCCAAGGGCACTCCAAGCCCAAGGCGCAGCCGCACCCCCCCTAAGTCGGCGCCACCCCTTGCCCCACTTTGACCTAGCCTTCTCCAGCATAGCCCGACGAGCCGACGCTGCCGGCGACACTCGTCTACTTCATCATCGACGCAGGAGCGCTGCCGGGACGACTACCTCGACACCTATGACGTCCCTGCGGCGGACCGATCTTCACCGACATGTTCCCGCTTCGATGGCTTGCTTGATCGTGCCCCGACGCGGTAACGCTTAGCCTGTATGTGTGGATACCGTGGAGGTATTGCGCGTGCGGCACTTGATCGTGGGAACTAATACATCTCCTCGCGATCAGACAAGTCTGATTGCGGGGATCGATGAACGACTACACCAACACTCGGCTCGACAAAATTCCGCAAGTTCGACTGACGAGAGTAAGTCCATTGCCTCACTCCTCGCATATGATCCTGATTATGCGCTGGTAAAATTTTTGTTTTACGTAGCACATTCCCTAACACTTTATATTCTGCGCCAGATCCTCTTCCTCTTCTCCCCCGTCAATGCAGGAGTTACCAATCATTTTTTTTTTGAAACGGGGGAAAAAGCTTTGCCCCAATCAATTAATTTAGAAAGGAGTTTTACAGCCATGATACAAGAAGAGGTGGGGTGAAGAAAATCACCCGCACCCCTCAGCTCCAAAAAAACTAGAGGTCTACTCTCCCGACATAATTGAACTCAAATACTTGGCACCGGCCACCACCCAAAGACTAGCCTCTTTTTGATTTTTTGAAGGATGACGAAGGAGGGTACGAATTTCTTGTCGAAGACGTGTGCATTCCTCTCATTCCAAAGTTCCCACGCCACAAGAAGAGCTAGTGAGGCCATTGCTTTACGGTTAGGGCCACTAGTCATGAGAGAACACCATCGCTTGACGTCGAGGTCGACCCAAAGATGAGGGTCAATGGCATGGATGCCCAACCAATCCAGAATGGAGCTCCATAGACGTGTGGAGTATCGACAATGCACAAGGAGATGATCAATGGTTTTCGGTGCTCTTCTACAAAGGGGGCATAGTCCACAATTTGGCCACCCTCTTTTTGCAAGACGATCAGCCGTCCAAAGACGGTGTTGGAGAGCAAGCCAAGCGAAAAATTTGATCTTCGGAGGGGCCCAATTCTTCCACACAAGGTTGTGCATATTGGAGGAAATTGAGCCAAGAAATTGAGCCTTATAAGCGGAGGACGCCGAGTAGGCACCATTGGGTGTTAGCTTCCAAGCGATGTCATCCTCCGTGTTGACCTCAAGATGGACATCCCTCACTAGTAGCCAAAGGTCAATAAATTTCCGAGCATGCTCCATGGTAAACGCATCATCCATGGCTATTTTGTTGATCCACGTGTTGTCCTTGAGAGCTTGCGATACCCGCCATTTCTTTCTTTCAGAGACCGCAAAAACAAGTGGAGCAATCTCAATAGGTTTGCGGCCCCCAAGCCAGGGAGCTTCCCAACAAGGCATTTTTTCACCATTTTCAACGGTGATGCTTGTGGCTGCATAAAAGAGGTCCATGTCACCGGCGGTGCAAGGGTTCCCGGTACCCACCCAAATCTTTGTGGGATCCTTCCATTCGAGCCAAGGCCATATCAAACGTAGGCCTCTAGAGAATTTTTCCATGTGAAGGACACCAAGCCCGCCAAGGCTTTTGGGACGGCACACCGACTCCCAATTCACCTTGCATTTGCTTTCCGTGGTGTTTTCCGTGCCCGACCAAAGGAAAGAGTGCTCCAATTTTTTTATGTTTTTAGTGGTACCTGGATGGACGTGAAGGGGGCCGGGGTCAAATGATAGATGGCTTGTGATGTAAGGACCGACTTGACAAGCGAATTGCGACCCACCATAGTAATTAATTTACCGTTCCATGGGGGAAGTTTGCCGGCAACTTTATCTTCAAGGGGTTGAAAGTCCACCCGGCGTAGCTTCCAAACCGATAAGGGTAGACCAAGGTATTTCAAAGGGAAGGAGTTACCAATCATGATGTCCACCCATCATTATTTAAGCAATGGAGTCCTCCAGTATTTCGCATCTTCATCCTGGAACGTTCTTGACATGGCTGCTCATCTCCCAGATCACACCGGCAAGCATCCTGCTCACCACCCAAGTACCCAACTCGTGCTCCTGAGCGGCACGGTTTTTCCCGATCGTCCGGTCCGTCCGTGTAGCTTGCTCCTCAACGCCTCTCAGGCTCTCAGGTACGTTGGCGTAGGCGCATGAGGCCACGGTGAGTGCCGCCGCGGTGCATGTTCATGCATGTGCTATTGGGCATGCAGCCGATGAGCTGCAATTCTTCATTGCCGGACATGCCGAGCATGAAGTGGCCACTGCCGCCAATTCTTTAGTCGTGACTTTATTCCCTTGCATTGCAGTGGTCTCCCTTGACTGAATATGCAACAAATTATAGTTTTGATAAGCAATGTACCATGGTATTTGTGTTGTTCTGTTATTCCTTACCACTCTTGGATTTTTCTCGAATACGCACAAGCATGCGTATCATATATTAAAGATAGGGGTAGGGGTAAAGAGCCCTTCCACAATGCTTACATGGGGTGGGGTGCCCCAGTCCACTCTTACACTCCTAGCATCTAACTCTCACCATTCGCCCACAAGGTCAGCCTCTGAAAGAAAGGCTCCCAGTCGCCCCTAAGAAGCCCTGCCTGGTGCCATACTCGTGCCTCCTTAATAACCCTCCTAAGCACGGCCTGCACAGAGGGAGAGTTCCCATCAAATAAAATGCCATTCCGGTGCTTCCACAGCTCCCACATGACCAGCACCAGCAGGGTGTGCACGTTCTTCTGCTGCCCATCACCCGTGTCCTTCGTACTGCACCACACGCCTAGCTCGTCCACCTCGGATGGCACCCAACTTTCCCGATTCAGAGCCTGGCAGACCGGGAACCATACCAATATCGCAACGACACATCCGAGCATGATGTGGTTCATGCTCTCCTCGCACTGACTGCAGAACGGGCAGGCCTCCTGATGCTCGAGCCCCCGACGTGCCAACCGGTCCGATGTCCAACATCGATTTTGGATCGCCAGCCAGACAAAAAAACGGCATCGCAGCGGTGCCCGGCATCGCCAAGTGAGTGCAAAACTTGGGTTGATCGTCGTACCTGCAAACTTGGCGGCATATGCTGACCTTACCGAAAATTGTCCATTAGGCTCCCATGCCCAACGCAGGTCGTCCTCCAACTCTTCCATGAGCTCCACAGCCACCACCGAATCCCAAAGCCTGAAGTATTCGTCCACCTCGATAGAGTCCATGCTCATGCCAATTTGCCGGGGCCAGGCGCCCTCTCGTAATGCTTGCGCAACTGTCAAGGTGCCACGGTTTGCAACCGAGATCCTCGAGTAAATCCGTGGCGCCAGATCCTCAATACGATAGCCATGCAACCAACGATCCTCCCAAAATAGCGTCCTCTCACCATTGCCCAAGGTCACCTCAGCCGCCGCTCGGTATAGAAGCATCGAGTCTCGGGGTACAGGAATGTCGAACTCTTTCCATGGCTTGGAAGCGTCCGAACGGCTGATCCACGGCCACCTAGCCTGCATTGCAGCATTTAGCCAACGTAGGTTCGGTATCCCAAGTCCACCTGCCCAGCGCGCGGAACAGACAAGTTCCCAGGCAACCGCGCAGTTGCCGTCGTGCGCCTCCGCTTTGGCACACCAAAGGAACCCACGCAACACCTTGTTTATGTCCACAATGGTCTTCACAGGCAGCTCAAGGGCAAGAATGGCGTGGACCGGCATAGCGCATAACACGGAGTTGATTAACAGAAGTCGTCCACTCTTCGGTAGGGACGAACCTCTCCACGTGGGAAGTCGGTCAGCAATCTGTTGCACCAGATAGCTGAGCTGCGCGGCTGACTGCTTCTGAAGAGTCAGAGGGAGCCCCAGGTATCGACAAGGAAACTGACCAATGGAGCATTGCAGTACATCCTCCACCAACTGGCTTTGATCTTGCGAGCATCTGATGGGGTATGCCGCGCTCTTCTGTCGATTGACCACTAGGCTGGAGGCCATCCAAAAGGCCTCCAAAATCTCTCCACAGATCCGCAAGTCCGTATGAATCGGCCTGGCGAACACCATGACATCGTCCGCAAAGATGGACATCCTCTGCCAGAGCCCCGAGCTGGCTAAGGGGGCAAGCAGTCCTCTCGAGGCCGCCAATTCAAACAGACGCTAAAGTGGCTCCATGATCAAGATGAACAACATGGGAGATAATGGATCTCCTTGCCTGAGGCCCCGACAGTTTAGGATGGCCTGTCCCGGCAGCCCATTCACCATTACCCGGGTTGAGGAAGTCGCCAGTAGGTTCGCGATCCAAGTGATCCACCTTGGGCCGAAGCCCATCTTCTTAAGGACCTCCAACAGGAACGGCCACTACACCGTATCAAAAGCTTTCGTGATGTATAGCTTCAGCATGACCGTAGGGCTCCCAAGGGCATGCAGCCACCGCGCCGTGTGCTGAACCAGCATGAAATTGTCATGGAGAGATCGCCCTTTGAAGAACGCACTTTGGTGAGCCCCTACTAGCCGCGGCAGATCGACCGCAAGCCTTGATGCCAACGTTTTCTCAAAGATCTTGATTGCCCCATGGACGAGGCTCACCGGTCGGAAGTCCCGAATATCCACCGCCCCATCCACTTTGGGGAGTAGCGCCACCAGCGCCTAATTGATCACCAGCAATCCCCTCATATCGCCTTGGTAGAAGAGGTGGAACGCACGCATAAGGCCCGCTTTGATAATTGGCCAGCATGAGCTAAAGAAACAGCCGGTGAAACCATCCGGCCCCGGCGCTTTGTCCAGCGGCATAGATTTAACAGTCTTCTCTATCTCCTCCTCAGTGAACGGGAGCTCCAGATGAGTCAGGTCCACCGTGGGCATATGGAGGAGGTCTAGGTTTAGCGTGTGTCCGCGAGGAGGGGCCGTCCCTAGGATCCCACCATAGTAAGTATCGACCATGCCCGCAGCACTGTCGTGCCCCGTATAGATTGTGATCGGAGTATTATTATTTTTCGTGATTTTGCCTGATCACTATACTATCGCAATATTATGAGCGTCTTGCCGATTATTGTGAATCGTACGAACAGATACACACGTTGTCATATTTTTCCTCCAGTTTCAGTCTACTACTGCAGGTATTGTATTGATCGCCGGGGACTTAATATTGTAGGTATTGTATTGATCGCCGGGTTTATACTTCCAATGTACCAGCTTTGTTCAGCCGGGGACCAAGAAAAGATTCTACATAAAGGATCAAGAATATATAAAAAAGAATGTCTTCATATGTATATTTTTCCTACAATTAAATTCATCAAATGCTTGGATATTTCATATCTCCAATAGAACTCTACTAATCATGGATTTCTTAATCCCTTTCTCTGACCTTGCAAGGGAAACAGGAATCTTTTATATAACTAATCCCCCTGGGATAAAATAGCTCAGGAGCAATTCAGGTGTGAATTTGGCATGTCCCTTCAATTTTGACTCGGTCTTCTCTGTGTCACGTGACCTTGGTGAGCCGGCCGGTCTTTTATATTTTCTGGTGCATGTGGCCGCTGGGAGGGAGTCATGTAAGATGTAGGACGTGTCGTTCAAGTCAGGGCTGTCTACAGAGGGGAGGGCGGCTATTGGGGAAGTGATTTGGTTTGAGCTGCTGCGGTTGGCTACGATTTGCTGGAGTGGCTGAGGGCAATTTCAACGCACGAGTCTAAATCTTTTGTTTTTGTCCATTTAGATTGAGACAGACAGAAATATTAGCTTAATGCGCTCATACATTTTTGTTGTGTGTCCGCATTTGTTCATTTTGTGTTTATCTAAATTTATTTTTGAAACAAATTTGATTCAGCTTTGCGTTCAAAACAAACATACGCAGATACCCGCGCGTCCTGCACGTCCACACTCCGTCCACCGCATGCATAAGGTGACATTAGTGTCAGCCAGCGAAATAAAAGCATCTCACCCCTCTCTCTTCCACCTAGCCCACCCACCACCCACACCTAGTCCGATGTCACGTCCCAAAGGCGCGCGCCGCCAGCCCCTTCCCGACGCCGCCCCGGAGCCTCCCGCCGTCGCGTTCAGGCTCCCGCCCACCGCCTGCCCCTTCCCGGCGCCACTCCGGAGCCGCCCGCCTGCCGCCTGCCCTTTCCCGGCGCCGCCCTAGAGACTGGAGCCGCGCGCCCCACCTTCCCACGAGGAGACCGTGTTCGTCTGCACAACCCGGTGTTCCGACGCCGACCTCCTGCAGCCTGCGCCCTCGGCCTCCTTGCTGGTGTTGGTGTCGGCCTCGTTGGCAAGCGGGAGCGACTGCTCCTATGCGAGCGGTGGCGAGCAGGAGCGGGGGCGTCCTCGCTGGACGTAAATTTTACACGTTGGATGCATATGCGTTTCCGTGTTGTCCGCCGCTGTCCTTTGTCCGGTTTCTCGATGCAAACTGACTAAAAATGGACAAAAACGGACAGCAGGCAACGTCATTTGCACCTTCGCGTTCGAGTTGCCATGATGGCCGTTAGCGTGAGCGCAGTTGCTGCTCGGGTTCTACGTCAGGGCGTTTGTCCTCGCTGCTGGCCGTGTTTGACTCCCTATTGGTGGATGCATCGAAAGGGATCGGGTGACTATTTTTGGTCGTCTTCTTGCTGTGTTTCTGTTGTTGCTTCCTGCTGACCCATTGGGGCTTCGGACGAGTCTTTTCCTCTTCCTATGTTGTCTTGCTTTCTTAGGAAGCCAATACTTCATTTTTCTCTTCCATAAAGATTTATCTTGCTTATGTATTCAATTTGGTAAATGACGGCTTTCGACCGACCGGCTAAGGTCGATAGCGTCCACGAAGCTGCAACGGATAGCGCGCGATGCTACATCGCTTATGTGGTTGTGCTACAAGGTCAACAACGTCCCGCGACAAGGGATGTGTGGCCTAGCTTCGACCGCGGCTTGGCGGTGCTACGACGACGATGGGAAAAACTATCGTGAGATGCTACAACCGCACGCCGAAGGAGCTGCAACGACAAGTCCGGCGATGACGAGCGGCGCTGAGGCAAAGCTTGAGGCAAGGGGACGTGTGCCCGAGGTAGCGAGCCATGGTCGAAGCTGCAACCACCTGGTGTTTTTGCTACAACAGCTATTTTTTTTTGGCATTGGCAGTGATTTTTGCTGGAACAAGTGTATATATTTTTGCAATTTACTATCACGAGCATTTTCGTTTGCTGGAACAATGTAAGGCCCGATATGCGGTACTGTTCCAGATCTAGATGTTTCCATCCAGATCCGGGGACGAAGCACATATCGGTCCCACCGCGACATATGACAAAGCCATATGCCCCGGATTTCCAACATGATATCACAACATTACAGATACAAGGATATAACATCTCATACAATCGGCATATAACTTCCTTAATACAATACAACAGCGGAAGATATATGTCCGAGTACAGACTACAATCAAATGCCTACTGGCAAAGAGAAAAACATCGATCCCATAGCCACACGGGTCCAGGCCTTCCGCCGGGATCCGCCTAACTAGTCGTCGTCGAGTCTCCACGTGAAACGTCGATCACCATACCTGTTGTCGATCAGAACCCTGAAAAGAGTTTGGGGGTAGTATCATGAGTACAGAGGTACTCAGCATCCAACTGTAGTGGTCATCTGACCCAGCAAGGACTTAATCACTCGTCATTCTAGGACAACTAGTAGTTTACGGTAAGGAAGGGGTAAGTGGTGAGCTTGCTGCCGCACTAGCATTTATAAAGTGGCTAACGATCTAAAGAGTAAGATAAGAAGCCAAGCATTCGATGAGGAATCGCCTCCAACAAGTCTGCTATCAACTACTTACGCAAACATAACACCTATCCTATCCTTGTCCTCCTCTTCGCATCCCGACGAAGAAGAAGAAGTCAAGGAACGCACACACACGTTGATCAAGTTATATTAAAATTAACTCAGTTGTTGTTGTCTATGAACAAGGAGTAGGTCTCAAGTCGTCCATAACCGTGGACACGGCTTCTCGAAAAGATTTAACCCTGCAGGGGTGTACCAACTGCCCATTGCGAGGCTCCGCACGCACGTCCATCTCTCTCAGTTGCTACCCATTATAGGCAACCATTTTATGATTTAATTCCAAGAGATCCGAAACGACAGGTCCCTCTAACTAACAACGAACAAATCCGGGTGGCCCCCTGTGAGTCGACATCCATCTCAGGAGCCGGCCGCGCTCTCGATCTGGTCTCAACCATCTGTCGCAGGTTTGGATAGCCGGTTAATTACACATGGGACACCGGGTCCTTAGCCGGACAAGGTGGGCCAGCAAGGGAACTAAGTCCTCACTGGTCCAGGTTGGTTTGTAAACAACTGCCGGCCGACCAGCACACACACGGTTTCAAATGGTAAATCAGCTTGTGCCACCACTAGAAATGTTTGAAGCTAGGTAGGTAAGAAAAGGGGACCCCATAAAATCCCACACGCGGTTAGGCACGCTCAGTCTTAAAACCAATACCCGGAACTCGGATCCTAGGTGACTCGAATGGAACAAAGCGTCGGGGCGGGATAGCCTAGACCTTCCATCCTTCGTCGAATATAGTCAACATTATAATAATAATCAATATCAGCAACAACAATATAATAATGTGATATCCCAACCCAAAGAGTAACAGGGTAACATCGTAGCATCCTAAGCATGCATACTAAGCAGGGGCTGAGCAACGAGCAATAGTAACATAACCGTACAAGGTTTGCTGGGAGAGGACATGGCTGTATCGGTTTGAAAGAGGCTGTAGACATGTGGTAGGATCAAACATCGAACCTAACCTAGACTAGCATGCAAACCGCTGGTTGAAATAGAATGGATCATAAGTAATGTATAGTCCTTGTCTGTAGTCGGGTTCCGAAGGTGTAGTTGATCGCAAACTCGCGTCGTCTCCGAGAGGTACCCGCGGAAGCACACAAGAAGTAAACACTGGAAAGCAATCAACGAGCAAGCATCTATTACTACGAAGCAAACACGAGCAAGCAACATTAAAAAGGCAACACGAGACATCGCACCTACCGTCGAGAGCGGTTACTAACAGGTTAAGTGGAGTACTCGTCACACACGACGATACTGCACGTTTACGGTGGTTCAAGTTGTTTAGCTACAGGTGAGCAACAAAGTTGTTAACATGGCATAGCACAGAAGCATGGCATAGCACACAAACATGGCAAGAGTTGAAGCATAAATAAACTACCTGATCTAGTCACTTTAAGTGGGGGTAAAATCCTAGACATGGCAAACTATTGCGGACCCCACGATAAAAATGGAATTTGGTACTGTTCTTCCCTAAACAATATTTTATTATTTTTATTAGCAAGCAAGAACAGCAAAAACACAATCTACATGAAAAACTAATCAAGTTACATATAAAGAACATTTTAATCGGAGCAACGGTTAAAAAGTTATAGCAATTACAGTTTACAGTGGCAAACATTTGTAATTAGCAGGCAAACAGCATGTAAACAAAGTCAAATATGGCAACAAGCAACATTTTATTAATCTACGCGCAAAACGGAGAACCTTTCATGTAGAAAGCGTCTCCATCGGAGCTACCGGTGAAAAGATGTAAGCAACGCAAAAAGCTAATACAATCTTCCTAAATTAATAAAAAAACTAGCAGAAAAAAACTAAATGGACCGAAACTACTGGGCCCAACAGGGAACAAATAGAAAAAAAATAAAAAAAAGAGGAAGGGGGCGCCTCACCAGTGGGCCTGGCCCATGGAGGCGGCTGGACTGGCCTGGAGGCCGGCTGGGCCGCAAGGGCGCGCTGGGCCGTGGGACCTAGCAGGCCGGCCCAGGGCGGTTCGCGAGCAGGGAGGTGGCCGGCTCCCGTCGTCTCCAGGACGAGGCGGCGGCGCAGGAGCTCGCCGGCCGGCGAGGGAGGCGCGCAGGGGGGCGGTGTTGGGTGGCGGATCCGAGGCGCGGCGACCGGGATCTGCTCGCCGGCGTGCAAGGGCGGCCACGGCTCCTGTCTGCGGCGATGTCGGGGCCATGTCCAGCTCGGCCCGAGCATCCATGGCGCGGCGGCCAACCTGGACAGGGGAAGAGGGAGGCGGGGTGAGAAGAGGAGAAGGAGGGAAGGGGGCGCGGTGGAGAGGACCTACGGGTGGCCGGCGGCCTCTGGCCCGGCGGCGGCTAGCCATGGGCGGCTGCGGGAGGAGAGAGGAGAGGAGTGGTAGGTGGAGGCTGAGCGCGATCTGGGTCGTTGGATCACCAGATCTGACGGTCCAGATCGCCTGGGGCTAGGGTTTCGCGAATTTGGGGGTTTATTGGGAAGATCTGGGCAATTCTCAGGGGGTGGCTGCAATTTTGGCTCAGGAAAACCCTAAGTGGGGGTGGGAGAGTGGTGGTCTTTATATAGCCCAGGTGGCTGGCAGTTTGCAAAAACATCCCCGGTTTTTCTCTCGCGCGCGCGGTGTTTACGTGTCTGGCCGCAGGGGCTCCGCAGGACCTCCGATTCGGGTAAAACTTCGAACTGCGCGATCAGCGCGTCGAGCCGGAGGCGCTCACCTCGCATTGGAACTGTTCAGAGAACACTTTCCGGCGCGCTATAAAAATATCCCGTTTAATTATTAAACGGGGTTTTTCATTCCGTTGGCTGCGGCTGGTCTCGTGCGGTTTTCGCGACGATGATCGGGTGAAACCCGGTGTCGCAAAGGTCGAGTGTCAGGGTGGCAAGGATCAGTCTCCGTCCGATACGAGATAAGAGGGGGAAAAATAATCGCCGATCGATAAATCGGGGATGCAAACACCGCAAACAAATCAGACAATCAAACAATTCACTCCGAAAACAAAAATTTTAATTTTTGTGAAAACTGGACTATTACAAACAATTAGTAATTTTTTCTACAACCACCATTTTTTAGCTTTTCTCAAACACCACCCAAAATTTCATTTTTTTGCTACCATGGAGCTTCAACCATGGACTGAAATGTTGGATTCGGCCACCAGGGATGCTACAACCACAATCGAAATATGCTGGAACCGATGGTGGGTATGTTACAACCATGACCTCAAAAAGCTAGAACTAGCTTGAGAGGATTATACAACCATGGTCTGGTTTTACTGGAGCGGCTGCAGGATATGTTTCAACCATGGCTTGATGGCAGGTAGAAGCGTGGATGCCTTTTTTTGAGCTCGCAGGCGGCATGCTTGAAGCTTCCTGGTAGTGGAGGATAGGTTGGTGAGTGCGAGAGCATGTGAGGCGTGCACATGAGACAGAAAGGAAGGAGGAAGACGCAAGAGAGAGAAACGGAGCAGTCAAAAGCTGACTAATCTGATGGTTACAGGTAACTTGATCATACGGTTGGGCGTTGACCGGCCCAAATTAGGCCGGTCGACCGACGCCTAGCATCGACCATTCAATTTTGGTGGTGATATTGTTGTATTGGCTTGAGAGGAGTGTAGTTCGATTTTCTTACTTGTGGTGGTGATGTTTTTTTTTGTTACCGATTTTGGTTGGTAGGGGCAGGTTGTGATTAATGTTGGTTCTTCACATGCGATTTTATTTTAGTAGTTGTGCTAATACATAATTCAGCCGTGTGTTTTGGAAGTGGTATTTGTGGTCTATGTGATTTTCTAGATTCCAATTTTAGTTATGGTCGATTTTGGCTGCCTCTCATTCGTTGTGTCGTTCTTGACCTAGCGAGGTAGGCCCTTCTTGCCTTTTCGCTTATTATATTTCTCATTGAGTCGGGTTGGTGTTGCTATGCTGGTGATGCGTAGTCGGCGATGGATATTGTGTTCTTGATTCTTTCAATAGGGTTCTTCTTGACATATTGTTGTGGTTGGGTGGCGATTGTAGTTTGTGTTCGTTGTTAAAAAATGCTTTTTGTGTTGCTATGTGCACTATTAGGGAAATTCTTGCATTATTTAATTTTCCATGAATTCTATATTTTGGTAAATAGCCAGGGTACATGTTGGTTTTATCTCCCTTCTCTATATCGTGATATTCATTTCGTAAAGGCAGTATAGCCTTTCAGATCCTCAAGTATTTCTCGGAGAGCGGATCAACATATGATGATTTTATGCACACTCTTACAATCTCAACATTGCATGCAATCAGATCTTCTGCGGTGCAAGGTATTGTCTTTGTGTATCTTCTCAAAACAATTTAGATTATAGCCAGTTGGTATATACTTTATCTTTGATTGTTGTTTTTGTAGTTGTAAGTGATATATGGGTCACTGAAGAAACCGAGTGTTCATGAAGATGACCTAAACGTTGCCATGCCAACCAAGGATATACTAGTGTGTTATTAAAATTCTGGAAGCGCTGACTGCATTTTTTATGTTCTGTCTTTACGTGGGGCATTTTTTCATATTTTTATGATGCAGCTAATGTGGAAAATCTGGTTGTAGAATTGATTATTGATTAATTCTATTGCTATTTGCTCTGGAGCTCAGATTGTCCTTT
Source organism: Bromus sterilis (assembly GCA_950022295.1). Lineage (NCBI taxonomy): Eukaryota > Viridiplantae > Streptophyta > Magnoliopsida > Poales > Poaceae > Bromus > Bromus sterilis. The sequence goes on along the minus strand of OX465599.1, from coordinate 236,147,924 downwards.
CACGGTGACAATGTACAATGCATATCTTCCCTTTGGTTTGCCTAATATGATGTTTCAATTCATTTTGGTTTTCCTTGTTGGGGAAGGTCTATCTGATCCATTGATAGGATATACAATGTCCACTTTTTCTACTTGTTTGATCATTCTTAGAGGTACTACCACATTAAGGAAATTCCTCTCACATGATCTTTTTCCAAATAAATGTTGAATGAGTGAACATCATTGAGGAAACTTTGTCTGTCTACAACCAAATCTGGTCTAACCTGAGTAACATGCAAGATAGTGATGAACACCGCATACACTTGTAGCCATGTATGATTTACGCAGACGAAGTCAAGAAATTTCTCCAAAACTTTGTTGCTATGGTCGTGTTGTTAATGGATTTTAGCCCATTTCATGGGCATATTGCATTTTTAGCTTAACCTGCTAGGTTTGATGATGAAATGGTTGTTTAGGCAATATGTGCATCGCTCTATCTTATTAACTGATGGGGTTTTGGAAGGGGGTATGAAGGAGCTGCCTTGGTAAGATTGTTGATGAGGGGGGTCGATCGTCCTGTCAGCACGAATGTTGGCGCATGGAACAAACACTCGAGAGTGATAAAGGTTTGTTGTTTGGTTGGCTTGCTATTACATTTTGGTTCTGCATAGTCCTTTATTTCAATACCGGTGTGATCATTGCCTACAGGAAACGTCAAAGGGGGAGAAAACAAACCACGTTGAAGAAGTTTACCAAGCAACACTGTAAAATAGACCGCGGGTACTTCAGGCTCTTTGTTTCTGTACAAATACGTTTCTTCTAAGAAGCTTGTGACCTCGAATAAACTGGTTTGTGAATTTCATTTTGTGTTTCTGTGATTTACATGACAGAAACAAAGTGTTGCATGGTGACATTTTTGTGGTGCGGTTAACGGCGATCATCCATGGGACACTGAAAAATGCATTCTTTTAGTGTGCGTAAGTCTTTGTTGTAATCAGAGAAGACAAGTTACTACACTGTGGATAGACATGGAGCAACGTATGCCCGCTCTTCGGCACCACAACAGTCTACATCAGATCTGGACCTCTCCTGCAGATTCGCTAGGAAAAATTGGAGTGCCTTGGGGGCATAGTCGAGCTTGCAGGTTCTGGAACCGGCTGCTACCCTCACACCAATCAAGTTATTTGATGGTGGCCGCATGCATTGTCGAAGGGGCGTTCCAGGGTTGGATATGAAGGAGCTGGATGGCGGTGTTTCTCTGTAGCACGTGGGAAATTTGAAAATATTGGAATGGTAGAATCTTTAGAAAAGAATATATTTTGGTGCCCAATAAAATTTTATAGGACAAAGAAAATAATGAGGCAGAGTATGGTGGCCTTTGAAATAGTAGTTCAAGATGATGGAGGTAGATGTTTTAGATTTAGTTTTTTTTACCCCTAGGCAATGCCTAGCGTAATTGTGTATGACATAGCTTCTGTGAATTTCTCCAAAAAAATGTTTAGCTGGATAATAACATGGTCAAATAAATAAAAATGTTTATGCACTATTGGTTCAATGCACCTATATGATTCTTTTCGATGACTTGGTTTGCTATTATTGATTTACAATTTTTTCTTTGCGCATGTACTTTTTGTTATTTCCATGGCATCTCTTGTTGTTCTCAGCTAACTTCTAGGCTCCATGTAAAAACAAAAAACCACAATCCATTGTTTCCTTATGCTCCCATGCAAATAAAAAATTTCCTGTAAAATACTAATGGCAAAAGCGGCGCAGCAAAGCGCGCCTTATCCTTCTAGTACAATATTAAAGTGACATGGTTCTAACATGCTGATTTTTTGTAGGGGGCTAACGTGTTGACTGGTACTCTTTGCTTGAATGTAGCGGCTGACTTACTTGGATAAACATTGGCATACCTCATTGGCCACTATTCATAAAACTTATTGCACTTACAAAATATATGATGATAAAAGGTGCATTCTTTTCTCGCACCGCTGTACATTGAAGATTTCCCAATTACCTTACCAGTGCTTGTATGTCTCATACATGAATTTTCTAGTACTCCTTATTAGCTTACTTTTCCGCAATATCATCTAGTAGTATATAAGAGACGTTAGGTGCAAAAACCTCACCGAGACGTTCGCTTGTCCCGTCCCGGAACCGGGCCCATCCACAAGCGGAGACCTAGCCATGGCAGCATATGGCAGCCACCGGCCGTGACGCGCTAAGCCGTGGGGTCACACCGCTGATGCAAGTAGGCAACACGAGTAATTTTGTCAATCGGAATGCTCCACGATTACCACATCTTTAGTAGACGAGACAAGGGTGTTGATTTCATCTATCTTGATGCTCTGTGACTATATAGGAGTAGAAAATACGTATGTGAGTTTTTGTTATAGCAGCGAATTTGCCACATGTGGGTCGCCGGAGACGAATCTGGCTCACCGGACCAGGATCCTGTCAGTCCCGAACCATTCCCCTCGCCTGTTTATATCTGCACCTTGAGGTCAATAATGGACATCATGCTACGGGAGTAAGTACATGGCTAGATTTAGACTGGGACTATAGCGAGAAAGGAGGAGGACCTCGCCTCGCCTAGGAAGGAAGAGCTAGCACGGGACGCCGGGCGCGGGCTAAGCACCATGGAAACAAGGACGCGCCTGGAAGAGAAGAGCGTTTAGAAAAGGGAAAGCTGTCCGCATGTGGTGATCGAGCCTAGGAGAGAAACTGGTGGTGCATGCGTTCGCGCGTTCATGCCAGTGATTGGGCTGAAAAGTACATGTCCAGTCCGGTGTGTTCAGTATAACCTATTATATTAGGAAATATAAAATAGAGTAGGATTTTATTCTACCTTATCTTGTACTCCAAATAAATCATTGTACTCCTATATATATGTCTCCAAGTATCAAGCAATAAATATCGATTTCACCAAACCCTTCTCTATCTTTCTACATGGTATCAGACTAACCGGTCCTAAACCCTAGCCGCTGCCGTCGCTTTCGCCCGCGCCGCCCCCGACGCTGATCCCTGATCGCCGACGCTGGGGGTCGCGCCGCCCGTAACTAGGGTTCGTCCGCCGTCCGCCGATCCCGTGGATCGGCTGTATAGTATTTTCTCCCGGTCCCTTGATCGGGGCTTTTTCTCTTCGCCGGTCGTCTTGATCGGCGTCTTTTTTGGTTTTCCGATCTAAGATCGGTTTGTGTCGCCCATCGCCGCCGTCGATCCACTGTGCCTCTACTTCGACTCCGGCGTGACTGTCGGCTTCTTCACCGACACGGCGGCTTCGCGCGTCGCCTCGGTGGCTTCGCGCGACGCGGCGGCCCGTAGTGGCCGCCTTCCGCGCGTTAGCCCGACTGTCGCCCACGCCGGCCGTCGCCGCCCCTGCTTCAGATCGGAGTCCCCCACCGCCATCGTCGCCACCGACTACAGCCCGCCCTGGCCCCGTCGACGCCCTTGGACCCGCGACGTCCCCGACACCCTCGGTTGGCCTCGCGCCAGCTGGGGTCAAACCGACTGGCCCCGCTCCAATCGGGCGTGCGCCGGCTGGACCCACGAAGTCCCCGACACCCCGGCTGGCCCCGCGCCGGCTGGGGCCCCTCGCCGTTGGAGTCGCGTCGGCTGGCCCCACGCCGTTGGAGTCGCGTCGGCTAGTCCCGCGTCGCGCCGACGCTGTTGTTTCGCTCGGCCCCCCGTCGCCATCAACACGCCGAGCGGCGCTCCTCCACCTCGCGGGCAATCGGATTGTTAACCCGCCCGCCCGCGCGAACGCCCCCTCCGTGCCGCGTTGACGACCCGTACAGTCGCCCGCGTGCGCCTCCGCCGGATTCCCTGAAGAACGCCCCCCGAGTACGAGCGCCTATCCACCGATCGAGCATCGGGTGGCCGCCGCGTCGCCCCTTCGGGCCGCAGCGCCGCCCCCGTGATTCTCCCTGTGGCTGCCTCGACTTCTGCGTCGCCGCTGCGTCGCCCCCACGGGACGCAGCGTCGCGGCGCGCAGTCCACGCCGCCGCCCCGAGGCCGTCCTCGCAGCTGCCCGACACGCACGCCGCCGCTGCATCGCCCCCACGGGCCGTAGTGTCGCGGCACGCGGTCGTCGCTGCCGCCCCGAGGTCTTCCCCGCCGTCGCTCCCGACACGCGCGCCGCCGCTGCGTCGCCCATTCAGGCCGTAGCGCCGCAGCCCGCGGTCCACTGTCGTCCCCGCGCATTGACGCCCCCGTGGCATGGGCCGCGTCGCCTCTCTTGGCGCGGGAACGTCATCGTCCGCGCATGGTCTTCGTCACGATGTTGGGTTCTTCATCGCCTACGTCGAGCTCCGCCCTCGCCGCGCCACCCGCGCTGCTGCCGCTCACCCGAGCCGCGCCGATTCCCTGTTCGCCACTGCCGCTCCACCGAGCCGCGCCGCCTCTACCGGCGACCGACGTGGCCCCCCACGGGCTACCTCTGGTTTCGCCGAATTCATCGTCGTCCACCTCTTCGTCTTCGTCCAACACCAGCTCATCGACAGCGTCGTCGTCATCTTCCTCGACCACTTCATCTAGCTCCGGCAACCGCGGCGACTCCACCCTCGGCACCTTCTACCCCCCCCCCCCCCCCGCCGAGTTGTGCCGCAACCGTCGTCGAGCCCTTCTCTGATGGTCCCTCCGACATGGCGTACAACTCCTACTGGTCCCCATCTACGCATGCCCGGTACTAGCAGACCGGTGTGTGCCTTCATCTACGACGTGTTCCTGGGCCTGGCAAGCCTGGTGCGGCGCTTCGTCGACATCGTCTTCGTCTGTCTACGCATGCCCGGTGCTGGCAACACCGACGCGTGCCTTCGTCTACAACGTGTTGATACGTCCAAAATGTATCTATAATTTCTGCTTGCTCCATGCATGTTTTGTGTGATATTGCTATGATCTAGATACACTTTCATACACTTTTGATCATATTTGGACTAACCTATTAACTCAGTGCACCACAGTGCCAGTTCCTGTTTTCTGCTGTTTTTCTATTTCAGTTTTCCCCCCATATAAAAAGTTCTCCAAAAATTCGGGAAAAATCAGCGTACAGGAAGCTTCCGGAAGAGCCCGAGTGGGGCTAGAGGGGAGCCAGGGGTGGCCCTGGCCGCGCCGGGTGGCCGCCTGGGCCCCTGGTCCACCTCTGGCTGCCCCCCTTCACCTATATATTCCCCGTGACGTGAAACCCTCGGGACGAGAACCCTTTTTCGCGATCTCTCCTCTGTTCCTCCGCCGCCGCGCTTCCGAGATCGGGAGCACCAGAAGACCTCTTCCCGGGACCCTGCCGGAGGGAGGGCCGACCTCCGGGAGTCTCCTCTCCACCATGGATGCTTCCCGTATGTCTCGTGAGTAGTTTTCCTTGGACCATGGGTCCGTGATCAGTAGCTATCTGATGTTCTCCTCCCCTCTTTGTTCTTCATGGTTTAGACCTCGTGAGCTGCCCTACATGATCGAGGCACTTTTGTAATCTTTCTGCTGTTGCTATGCTGAGTTTGATGGGATCTGATGGATTATGTGATTATGTTCAGATTGTGATTGAGTAATATATTTGGTTTTTATCTCTTATATTTTTGTTCCTAAGTAATTCTTGCATGTTCTCCGTTGTTGTTTATTGCTTTGGCCAAGTAGTAGGTAGTAACCCCAAGAGGGAACGTTATGCTCGATTGTGGGTTCATGCCCCCCGATGACACGCTTGAGTGACAGAAACATGAGTCTAGGGGATGTTCTGTTGCCACAAGGGGGAAACAACGGTGCTTGTAACCGCGGTTGCAAGGATTGTTTACTTTACGCAAAGTGCTTTTTAATGCAGTTATCTGTTGCTTTGCGTTTACACTTTGGGTGGGGCTCGCAACTTAATACCAGCGAGATGTTCTGGATAGATATCTCAAGGTGGATGATTAGTAGTAGATGCAGTTGGATTTCGGTCTACTTATTTTGGCGTACTGCCCGTGCTTTTGAGCCTCTTCCTTTCTTTTGTAGCATAGTTAGCATTGCGGTGCGTTCATAATCCTGTCAATTGCCCTTCTATAATTTGTTTACCTCGCATAGCAGTTTTATCGTCTTTTGGGAGAGAGACATCACTAGTGAACATCACGTATCCCGGTCCATATCCTCATTACTGTTTCCACGCTCATTTACTTTTCTGCTTTTACTTTCAATTGCTATCATTATCCCTTGCGTTTGATCCTTTGTGAACAATAAGACCGGAGAGATTGACAACCTCTATGAACTTCGTTGGGAACAAAGTTATTTGTGTCTGTGTGCAGGTCCGCGTCAGTTGCGCCGCTGACACCTACTTATCATCTCTGGAGTCCTACTGGAGACAAACCTTGGTATCTTTACCGAGGGAAATTTGTTGCTGTGCTACATCACGCCTTTCACTTGGGGCTCACCAACGAAGGGCGAGAAAACTCTCGCGCCATCACGTGTCTCCGGGATTGGCAAACCCGGGGCGACGCTTCGTCAACACTGTCTCCTTTCGGACGTCACCAGCATCTTCTTCGCGACGTCCCGTACTACGATTGACGACCGCTCGCAAGTGCCGCTCTTCCTGAGCCGCGCTGCGCTCCTGACTTCCTTGCACCCGCGGCTCCTCGGCGACTACCTCGACACCGGCTACCCCGACTCGACATCGACCACGGAATTTATCGCACGGCTACCTCGACTACGGCTTCACCACCCTACGCTCTCGGCTACTTTGACAACGACACAAAGGGCTACCGCCTGCTTGGGAACCTCATTGGCTTTCACTCCATCCACAAACTCCGCAATGCGTCGACCGTTACGACTGTGGTGGGGATGTCCGTTGGCTCCGCCTTCGGATTCTTCTCCAGTCTCACCGTCTGCGTCGCTACGTTATGACTGCGGGGGGATGTTGAGTATAACGTATATTAGGACATATGAGATAGAGTAGGATTTTATTCTACCTTTTATTGTACTCCAAGTAGATCATTGTACTCCTATATATATGCCTCCAAGGATCAAGCAATAAACATCGATTCCACCAAACCCCTCTCTATCTTTCTACACAGTGGAGCAAAAGATATGTCCATGCCGGCGAGAGAAGGGAGGAGAAAGAAGAAAACGCAGGAATTAATGGGCGTGTACGCGACGGGGTTCGCGGGACTGCAGGAGTATCAGTCGTGGCCGCAAAACGCGGAGCCCATGCATGTCAGTTACGTAACGGTAATGTGTTGTGTGGTGCATGCGCGTATCCAGCCAGGTAAAAGAAAAGGTCGATCGCGTAAAATCTGCAATGCAATGATTCCGGTCCGGCCTAGCCACCACCACCACTACTCCTAGCCACCACCACCACATACAGGCCTATTAGTCTCATCCATGCTATTGCCAAAATTCTTGCAAAAATCCTTTCCAATAGGTTGGGGCCTCACATGAGCGCCCTTGTCTCCAACGCCCAAAGTGCCTTCATCAAGACGCGCAGCATTCATGATAATTTTATGTATGTGCGGAACCTTGCCCGACGCCTGCACAAGAACAAGACACCCGCCCTTCTTTTCAAGCTTGACATCCGCAAGGCCTTCGACTCGGTCAAGTGGGAATACATCCTTGATTTGCTCCAACGTAGAGGGCTCCCTCACAAGTTTCGGGAATGGATCGCGGCACTTTTTTGCTCCTCCTCGTCGAGGATTCTCCTTAATGGGATTGCCGGAGCGCCGATCTTGCATGGTAGGGGGCTTAGGCAAGGGGACCCCTTATCCCCCTTACTGTTCGTCATCGCCATCGACCCGCTCCATCACCTTCTTGAGCTAGCGACAAGAAAGGGTCTTCTTCACAAGATCCGCAGCAGAGGGGCCTTGGTGAGGACGTCACTTTACGGACGATGCGGCGGTCTTTCTGGCTCCCATCAAGAGGGATGTTGACAACCTTGCGAGCATCCTCCGGAATTTTGGTGAGGTCACGGGGCTATGCAAAAATTTTCACAAGAGTTCGGTCGTGCCTATTAGATGCAACCACCTCAACTTGGAGCCCATTCTCCTCAATTTGCCAGCCTCGAGGACATCTTTCCCTATGCGCTACCTTGGCCTCCCCCTCTCCGTGTGGCAGCTCAAGAAGGTAGACCTTCAATTCTTGGAGGAAAAAATCGCAAACAAGCTTGTTATATACGAGGGCCAAAACATCACTACACCCGGGCGCGCGTCCCTCGTGAAGTCGGTCATCACATCCGTTGCAGTCTATTTCATAACGCCTCTGGTGATACCGGCAAGCACTCTTCAAGTGATCAACAAGCTAGAGAGGGTGTTTCTATGGTCCGGTTCTGACAAGACAACCGGGGCTAAGTGCAAGGTGATTTGGGAGGCAGTGTGCAGGCCTCAGGATTACGGTGGGCTTGGCGTCCTTCATACCGAGAAGTTTGCAAGGGCGTTGAGACTTCGATGGCTTTGGTACGAATGGAAGGGTCGTGAGAAGCTTTGGGCGGGCATGGGGACCCCTTGCAATGAGGATGACCTTGATTTCTTTTATGCTTCCACGTCCATAACCGCGGGAAATGGTGCGCAGACACCGTTTTGGTCGGCACCGTGGCTCGGAGGGCAAAATCCTAGAGACATTGCGCCCCTCGTTTTCAAAGCCTCCCTAAGGAAAAATTGGAGTAAAGGAATCCCGTAAAGATGACGCTTGGATTCTCAGGATTAACTCCGCAACAATTGTCACATCCCATCACATCACACAATTCTTCACCCTTTGAGGTTTGATACGTGAGTTCCAGCTTGATGAGCATACCGAGGATGACATTACTTGGAAGCACGCCGACAACGGTCAATATTCATCCGCCTCCGCTTACAAGGCCCAATTCCATGGGCTCGTCCGTTCTTCCGTGATGCATGTGGTTTGGAGGGCTTGGGCTCCCCCCAAAGTAAAATTCTTCGCTTGGTTGGCGTTGCAAGGGAGGATTTGGACCGCCGACCGGTTGGCCAAGCGTGGCTGGCCGAATTGTGAGCTTTGCCCACTCTGCAAGAAAATTCAGGAAAGTGTGACACACCTCTTCTTCCGGTGTCGTTTCTCCCTTCGGCTTTGGCGGCTAGTTTTCCAAAGACTTAGCATTCGAGATTTTGACACTGATGACTGGCACGTGGAGGTGTCACTCAAAAGCTGGTGGGCAAGGATTACGGAAACGGGCAACAGAGTAAGATTCTATTGGGAATGTGCCCTAGAGGCAAATAAAATATGTTTATTGGCATATTCCATAGTTCATAATAAGTTTTATTATGTGCTATAACTTTATTAAGCGGAAACATTAATACACGTGTGGTATACAAACAACCAGGTCCCTAGTTAACTCTAGTACACTATGTTGGAAATATGCCCTAGAGGCAATAATAAAATGTTATTATATATATTTCCACGTTCGTAATTAATGTTTATATTTCTGTGCTATAATTGCAATGACCCTAACTATGAGATTCAGAAGAAAACTCACTTGCATGTGTGGAAATGTAAACACCAAGAGTTCCTGGTTTAGCCTCTAAGACCAGCTCATGTGCTAACTGATGATTACGTTTTCTTAATCATCGACATTGTTCTTGTAACAAGGATGTCAGTAGCAATGGGAACATATTGTTAGCAGCACAATGATGTTGAACCGACCCCAGTATTGAATGATATACTTAGAGATCACATCGTAACAACGTTATAAGTCATATCATGAAATGTTATCATATACGTAATTCCTTAGACCATGAGAGTATCGAGTTGCTTCACACAGGAAGACATGCTTTGGTTCTTAGATGAATCCTCCCGTGTTAGATCAAGTATGTGATCAGAGGGGGAGGGGGTGAATGATCACTTCAAAATTTCGCATGAAACTTTGAAGTGAAGCCTAACACAGCAATCGAAACTATTCAACAGAAGGGTAAACATTGAAGCAGAACGTGATCGAAGCAGAACATAGTGAATCAAAAGTATCGAATCAATTGCATCGAAGCAGAACTCTGAAGCAATTGACAAACAGAATGTAAGTGCGGAAAGTAAAACGAACTCTTGACTCGGCGATGTTTGTTTGACCAGTTCACACTCTGCAAAGTGCTACGTCTGGTTGGAGGGACTTGTGATTGAACACAGGAGCTAACGTCTCTCCGTCCATATCTCCACTGCACCAATCTCCTTGAGCTTGGTCAGTTCTTCACTCTTGGTTGATTATTGAGGAAATCACCGAAACCTTTGACAAACTGGACTTCGAGGCGACAATAACTCTTCGCTCTCTGAAGAACAACTCTCTAACCGTCTAGGAGAATTGCAGTTCTCCAAGATAACAAGGCTAGCAAACTTCTTCCTAAGTCATAATGAATCAACTCAGATCAATAGGACTTATGCTTCGATGTATTGGTATTTGAAATGCTTCGGTGGGGTTGCTCTCTCTCTCTCCTGTAGGGAATCAATGTTGGGGTAGCCAACAGCCAATGAGGGCTGGGGTGGCGTATTTATAGGCAGCAATCCCAAGGTGCGAAATGACTGAAGTAACCCGATGTGACAGCTTGACACTTGTCCCCAACGGTCATATTTCCAATCAAAGCGCAACTTTACTTGCGGTCCAAGTAAAGCTGACTCACGGACTTGGTTCTGCTTCAGGAGCAAAGAACAAAGTCTTCGCTGGTGAAGCATTACCTAGCTCACATGAGATTTCTTCGACTCTGGCTTCTCACTGGTTTAGATTCGATCTGAGTCTTTTCCTCAAAACCTTCGGAATACATTTACTAAACCCCTCTTGATAGTACGGTTTTTCCTACGACTCAAAGAAGTAAAAAGAACTATGCAAAAACAACTAAGTTTTGCGCCATCTTGATCAACTTCTTCGATGAGACGTGCTTCAGGATTCCTTATCTTTTTAGGGGTCGTCATCCGTGATGAGCTTCGCTCCAGAGGATATGCTTCGATAAATGAGTAAATCTTCATTGAAGCTTTATCACCAACCTATAACTTCAGGAACCTAACCATCTGTTTCACACTAGAAAACTTGTTAGTTCCTCTACTGTTTTGACCAACAATATCCAAAACTCATGAGGGTATAACTTTGCTCTTACATCCCGTAAATGGGAAGTAGTAAAATAAGTTCTGGGTGTATCAGATGGTGTGGCTAGTGACTGTGATAGTTCAAGAATGGGATATGCTCCTTCACGATGAAGAGATATTGACTTTGGGCCCACTCGATATGACGGTATCCATTCTAGTCTGGCCAGACGCATTGTGATTTAATCCCGGGGATACCGGAATACAATAACGAGAAATAGAGACAAACGAGAAAAGAGGATAACGAGTGGCTTGTGTTCAAAAAGTTGTTACACATGGGTGCCAAACTTCTCTCCTCTAAATTTTTCATATATCGCGAAGCAAAGGGAATGGTGCATGACTAAACATAATGGTTCACTCGAAGTTTCTTTGTGTATGTGCGGGAGTCAACATGGGTGTCCATGGCTCCGCTGTTGATTATTGGCTATTGACAAAAGGCTGTTGACCTATGTCCGGAAGATGTTCTGAGTCATGTCCGCATTATACCGAACCTATTGGGTCGCACACTTAACGAGCAGTAGTCTGTTAGAATGTTGGAATGGTAGAAGGTTTAGTGGAAGCAAAGCAGAATAGTTCATACGAGTACCGGAAGTAGTTCCGGATATTTATGAAATGGTTCATAAGGGCACGAGAAGTAGTTTTGGGTATTTAAGGATATGTCCGGATCACTCTGGAGTAGTCCCAGGTGGTTCCAGAACATATGAGAATGGTACTGGGGAAGTCCTGGATCAACCGGAATAGTTTCCGGATAATCGCTGGGCGTCCCGACAACCTTCGCGGTCATCGGGTGGCTTAAACTGTAACTCGGATGATCTTGGAAACTATCCGGATGGCTCCGGAACGTCCTAGAACGGTCCCAGAAGGTCCTGGAAATGCTCCAGAAGGTTCCGGAATGTCCCGAAACAATCCCGAAAGGTCCCGGAAGGTCCTGGAAGCTTCTCGAAGGTTCCAGAAGTTTCCGGGTAGTACCACCCACTACCCCACGCCCCTAGCCTTGGGGGGAAAGACACCTAGGCTCACCTGGCCGGCCAAGGGGTGGGGGCGCACCAAGGAGAAGGAATCCCCCTCCAGGTGGGAAGTCCAACTCTCCAATATGGCAGGTTTCCGGTGGGAAGGTTTGGGAGGTTTGGGAGTCCAAGTTGGACTCCCCACCCCCCTTATTGCGCCCCAAGGGCCTTATGGCCACCTATATAATGAGGGGAGGGGGGTGGGGGCGTAGCACACCTTGTCCCCAAGGCTTATGCGCCACCCTCCCTCCTCTAAACCCCGTTGCTCCACTTTTAGACCCCGGTTTAGACGCTGTTCTAGATCGGAATCCGTTAGGGTTTTCTCCCTCTAGTTTTCTCAGTGGCGTTCTTCTCTGGACGGCGGAGCGCTGCTGGATTGCTGCTACGGGATGTGTGGATACCGGTAGAGGGATCATAACTTTGATCCTTCTTCGAGGAGCTTCTTCTTCTTCTCGGAGATCTGGTCGAGGGACTTGTTCGTGGGATAGATCGAGGGACTGTTCATGGGAGATCTTCTTCGACTACTTCCACTACGTCCACGCCGCTTCACCAACTCTTCTTCCGCTGCAACCGTTGGTGAGAAAAGGCCTAAACCTTGTATGCCATCTTTCTTGGATGATCTTGGGATCTTGATTCGTAGGCACGAATTTTTTGTTTTCTACTACGTTTCCCAACAGCGGTATCATGAGCGATCCTTGATTAGGTGCATGTTTAGGTCTAGATCATATGTGTGATATGAGGCATTGATTTTCTTGTTGCTTCCCTGTCATGTGATTTTTTCTATGCTTGATGGCAAGTTGAGGTTTTGCTACAAGGATTGAGTTTTCCATCGATCCCTCTATGCTGCTTTCAGTATGCTGGTTGCTTGATCATGGTCTACATCAAACTCCTTGGATCTCATCTTAATCTCGCAATAGAAGATTTAACATGGAGGGGCTTGTGGATTTTATGAACTCAAATCCATAGTCACGCGTTGAACGAAGTTTGGCTTGTGGCATTAGTTGCTGCACGCACCCCGAATATTAAACTAGCAACAATGAAGTATCGTGTTTGGTTTGTATAGGGAACAACGTTTGCATGTAACCTGCTAATCAACCACGATAAAAGTTGCAACAACCCGTGTAGATGGCGATCTAACTCGTTTTTGCAGAATGTGCATGTGATATGGTATAGCCTTCAAGATTTGCAATGTGTTTGTATGAGATGCTATATGTTATGTAATATTTATTCGCGACCTGCGTGTCGTGGTATGGCATGATGACTGGAGTCATATGATTGTCACTTAATTATGGCCTGTGTGCCAGAACTGTTTATTAGCTCGAGGCAAAGCAATAGATAGATGCAAGGTGATGTCTACGATGCGGAGGTGGACCCCGACGCACATGCCGGAAGCCGTGGTGATGTTCCCGGCGCCAAGGACAAAGTTGGTGGAAACGGTGACTTCAACCACGACGACGTGAAGACAATGAAGACTTCACGAAGCAAAGGGCTATACTATATCACATAATTTTATGAACTGCCTGTGATGTTTATCCCTTTGATGCACCCTTGTTTGATGTGCGGTAGTCGTATTTTATTAGGGTGATCTCTCGCAAAACAATATCAAGTTGATAATGTTCTTCCAACTGTAGCACCGTCTATACTATGTTTCACACCGGAGCAGGTCATGTCACATGGGTGCACACGGTGTGACGCATAAAAGGCGGGTGTGTTAAGAACACACTGCAATTACACTTGGTTGTCTTGACGGTTTGGATAAAATTTTGCTACCGGAACGCGCCCATCGAAAGATGAACAAGAATCACCTTTGGCGTGATTGGCAAGTTGGCCTACCGATCCAGTCTAAGTCATCAGTGATGTCACATCAATGGCGGACGATTGGGTCGGATCTTGAATCACTGCAGCATCAATTACGAGAGATATTGATCTGAGTGGGAGCGCACTAAGTAATTAAATTGATTAATCACAAGTGCAACTTAATTATGAACAAAAGTCTAAGTATTTGCATTATCGTTGTAGAATAATGGCTCGCGTTACCACCTTCCCAATTGATTTTGATTAACTGTATTATCTGGTAAAAACTTTACGATTGGTACCGTATTGTGAGGATTATCCTCAATAGTTTCGAGAAGGAGCTTGTCCTATCGCAAATTTTTGATGCTCTCCCGCTAATGCTATGGATGATGTAACTTGCGTACATAATCCAAAATGCTAGAATTCCACCACAGCTAAGTGCATTGTCTTCACCACCATGAAACCCGAACTTCGAAACGTTTGGGATAGTTATGTTATATTCATGGAACTGAAAAATTGTTTTCAGTAGTAAGACAATTAATGTTGGATATAAGACATCTGGTACAATGTATGATTGTAAGAATTAGTGAAAATGTTCACTGTGCTCTAAAAAAACTAATAAGTGTGGGATCCAGAAGAACACCGATCATATGATGATGAGAATTAAGGGAAAGGAAGTCCAAAGGATGTTAGTAAGACTCACACGCCGGAAATTCCATGGCATGCGCCACCCTTGATCATATGTGATCTTCTATGAGTAGGAGTGACATTGGAAATAGAACTATGATACGTATAAAGGCAAAGCGAAAGAAGACTGAAATATCCATCTCAGAAATGAAAGTCATACGAAGTTATAGATGAATTCATTGCTGGTCAAAAGCTGTAATTCTTGGGAATCATGATTAAGCGGTTAATCTTAATTCTTGTATATTGTGATTAAACTGTTGATCACTAGAATATCACTTCAATTTCATATCGTTGCAAGTCGATGCAAGAAATACTATGGCCTTTATGACTAGCTAAATGATGAGTTTTGACACACACGAGAACACGGTAAAAGGTTTACTATATTGTGTGTTGACTCTATGATTATCTTCATAATTCATTTTAGAGTTGAGTAAATTGTTACTACACTTTAGCCTTGTTGCAAAACATCATTTTTGAATCATGTTTATTGCAAGAGAGTTGTTCAAAGCTATGAATAACATAAAGGCCATACTTCTATTGTGAATAGGTTGTATGTTATGAATCTTGATAATAATGCTAAACATCCATAACACTGACGCTAAACGACGCAAGGCTAACAGAAATACCACAAGTGTGTGGCACTGCAGTTTGTCACAAGTGACATAACATGCATGAAGAATTTCCATAAGTGATGGACTTTTGAGTCATATGATTATGAATCACTTGACGCTTGCATACATTGTCTAAAAGTAATGTGACTAAAAACACCGTTGATAGGCCATGCATTAACGGGCAACTAAATTATTGAAAATCATACATGATGATGTGTGTAGTCCAATAAGTGTAGTTGTGTACAGTGGATTTTCTATCTTCACTCATGAACTGAAGTAAATATATGGATATATGTTCAGTGGAGACATACGTCTGAAATCTTTGAAACGTTCAAGGAAAATTAGAGTGAAATAGAAACGTATTGTAACAAGAAATAATGCTTCTGCAAATTAGATTGTAGAAAGTAATATTTGAGTTACAAGTTTAGCGAACGTCTGATGAGTTGTGAAAAGGTGTCATAACTCGTGCCTCGCGGAACTCAACTAAGAGTAAAGTGTTCGAGAGACATAATCAAGCCATGTATGACACGGTAAGATCAAATATGACGTTTATCAATTTGCCATTATACTTATTAAAGTTATGCGTTAGAGACTACAGCTTTTACACTGAAAAGAGCACCATCAAATCTGTTGAAATGACACCATATTAGATATGATATGGAAATGATAAAACCATATTGTCTTTTCTTAAAATTTGGGTGTATGAGACATATGTTTGACATAATCAAAACACCAAATCAGATAAGTGCTACTTTGTGAAGGTTATTCCAAAAGGTTTGGTATTCCTCTATCACTACACAGAAGCAAAACTGTTTGCTGTTAAGAACAATGTGTTTTGAAGAAAATAGTTTCTTGCAAAAGAGTGAGTGGGAGGACAGTGCAACTTGTTAAAGATTGTTGACTCTTCAAATAAGTGTGCAGCTGAACCACACAGGTTACACAAAACTCGTACAAACATTCATGATATGTAAAACGAGATATTGTTGTTCGACAATGATAAACCTGTGATATACAAAGAAGCGTTGATGGGCCCTGACTCCGGGATTTGGCTAAATGCCAAATAAATCCGAGATAGTATCCATGGAAGTAAGTCAAGTTTTGAACTTGGTAGACCCTCCGAAAGACTAAAAGTCTGAAGAATATATATATGGATCTATAATTGATTCAGATGAAATTGTTTTACCCATAAAGCTCAACTCGTTGGAAAATTGTGTTCTAGCAAGGTCAAAGGTTGACTACGGCGAAATAGTTTCGACCGTAGAGATGCTTTAGTCAGTTCGGGTTATATTAGCAATTACTACATATCTCATTTATAGGATATGGTAGAATGAACGTCAAAACAAATTCCTACACGGAAATATAACAAAGGACGTCTATGTGATACGACCGGAATGTTTTGTCGATTCAAAAGATGCTAAAATAGATGCAAGCCTTGGATATCCAGTGATGGACTGAAGCTAGCACAACGGAGTTGGAATTTTCGTTATGATGAAATTTCCAAAAGAGTTTGTTTTCATCAGGAATAACGAAGATGCTTGAATGTTCAAGAAAGTAAGTGGGAGCTGAATGATATTTCTAAAACCTTATGTAGATGACATATTGTTGATTAGAAATGATGTAAATTTCTTGACACGAATAAGGACTTCATTGGAAATAGTTTTCAATTGAAGAACTTGGGCTAATATAGCATTAGTATTGAGCAAAGTGATCTATGAAGATAGTAAGTGCCTGATCATGCTAAAGCCCACACTACATATTGATATGATAGTAAAGTAGTTTAGTATGAAACGCCAAGAAGGATGTTCTTGCCGAGGTCATGGTGAAAAGTTGTTTGTAGAAATCGGTGTTCATGAACACAGATAAGCAAAAGCACGTGAATTGAATTCCACTCACTTGTGTGTTTGGACAAATCATGTACACCATAATATGTAAAACAACCAGATATGTCCAATGCTCCAAAAGGTTTTGAGCAAGATACCAAAGTGATCAAGATGTTGATCATTGGACAAACAGTGAAAAGTTAAACTTATGAAAGATAAGATATGTCTCTCAGAAAATGGAGATAATGAAGAGCTCGTTGTAATGAGTTACACCAGCTACATTTTTGATGTAAAACAGTTACACCAATTCAGTCTTCATACTTACTCCGACCGATTTTCGATTTTAATTGGGATTATGTGTTTCACACGTAAGGGTGGCACAGTATGAAGGAACTGTGTTAAGTTAGATACTGTGGCGAATTCTATAACAGAGTCTAAGTATATTGTTGCTTAAGGAAGTAACAAGGGAAGGTATTTTGAATCATCAGTTCATTTATAAACATGGTATGGTTTCCTAGATGCTTGAAGCTCATGGAACATTGATGAATGATTTCATGACTTATTCTAAGGAACCAAGGTCCTACCAAATGATTCAAACATATACAAAGCTAAACTGATAAAATTAGTGAATTTTATGATAGCGTGAAAACGCGAAGATATGCAAGATACAAACGGGCCTCAAACGTCAGATCCGATGATGAAGTCTAAACCACAAATGAAGCATGTTTTACACCGGTATGCCATAGGTGTAAAGTGCTCAAGCACTGATAATATTATTGACTCTAGTGCAAGTGGGAGACTGTTGGAAATATGCCCTAGAGGCAATAATAAAATGTTATTATATATATTTCCACGTTCGTAATTAATGTTTATATTTCTGTGCTATAATTGCAATGACCCTGACTATGAGATTCAGAAGAAAACTCACTTGCATGTGTGGAAATGTAAACACCAAGAGTTCCTGGTTTAGCCTCTAAGACCAGCTCATGGGCTAACTGATGATTACGTTTTCTTAATCATGGACATTGTTCTTGTAACAAGGATGTCAGTAGCAATGGGAACATATTGTTAGCAGAACAATGATGTTGAACCGACCCCAGTATTGAATGATATACTTAGAGATCACATCGTAACAACGTTATAAGTCATATCATGAAATGTTATCATATACATAATTCCTTAGACCATGAGAGTATCGAGTGGCTTCACACAGGGAGACATGCTTTGGTTCTTAGATGAATCCTCCCGTAAATGGGAAGTAGTAAAATAAGTTCTGGGTATGTCAGATGGTGTGGCTAGTGACTGTGATAGTTCAAGAATGGGATTTTCTCCTTCACTATGAAGAGATATTGACTTTGGGCCCACTCGGAATGACGGTATCCATTCTAGTCTGGCCAGACGAATTGTGATTTAATCACGGGGATACCGGAATACAATAACGAGAAATAGAGACAAACGAGCAAAGAGGATAACGAGTGGCTTGTGTTCAAAAAGTTGTTACACATGGGTGCCAAACTTCTCTCCTCTAACTTTGTCATATATCGCGAAGCAAAGGGAATGGTGCATGACTAAACATAATGGTTCACTCGAAGCTTCTTCGTGTATGTGCGGGAGTCAACATGGGTGTCCATGGCTCCGCTGTTGATTATTGGCTATTAACAAAAGGATGTTGACCTATGTCCTGAAGATGTTCTCAGTCATGTCCGCATTATACCGAACCTATTGGGTCACACACTTAACGAGCAGTAGTCTGTTAGAATGCTGGAATGGTAGAAGGTTTAGTGGAAGCAAAGCAGAATAGTTCATACGGGTACCGAAAGTAGTTCCGGATATTTATGAAATAGTTCATAAGGGCACCAGAAGTAGTTTTGGGTATTTAAGGATATGTCCGGATCACTCTGGAGTAGTCCCAGGTGGTTCCGGAACATATGAGAATGGTACTGGGGAAATCCTGGATCAACCGGAATAGTTTCCGGATAATCGCTGGGCGTCCCGACAACCTTCGCGGTCATCGGCTGGCTTAAAATGTAACTCGGATGGTCTTGGAAACTATCCGGATGGCTCCGGAACGTCCGAGAACAGTCCCGGAAGGTCTTGGAAGTGCTCCAGAAGGTTCCGGAATGTCCCGAAACGATCCCGGAAGGTCCTGGAAGCTTCTGGAAGGTTCCAGAAGTTTCCGGGCAGTACCACCCACTACCCCACGCCCTTAGCCTTGGGGGGCAAGCCACCTAGGCTGCCCTGGCCGGCCAAGGGGTGGGGGGTGCACCAAGGAGAAGGAATCCCCCTCCAGGTGGGAAGTCCAACTCTCCAATATGGCAGGTTTCCGGTGGGAAAGTTTGGGAGGTTTGGGAGTCCAAGTTGGACTCCCCACCCCCCTTATTGCGCCCCAAGGACCTCCCGGCCACCTATATAATGAGGGGAGGGGGTGGGGGCGTATCACAACTTGTCCCCAAGGCTTATGCGCCACCCTCCCTCCTCTAAACCCCGTTGCTCCACTTTTAGACCCCGGTTTAGACGTTGTTCTAGATCGGAATCCCTTAGGGTTTTCTCCCTCTAGTTTTCTCGGTGGCGTTCTTCTCTGGACGGCGGAGCGCTGCTGGATTTCTGCTACGGGATGTGTGGATACCGGTAGAGGGATCATAACTTTGATCCTTCTTCGAGGAGCTTCTTCTTCTTCTCGGAGATCTGTTCGAGGGACTTGTTCGTGGGATAGATCGAGGGACTATTCATGGGAGATCTTCTTCGACTACTTCCACTACATCCACGCCGCTTCACCAACTCTTCTTCCGCTGCAACCGTTGGTGAGAAAAGGCCTAAACCTTGTATGCCGTCTTTCTTGGATGATCTTGGGATCTTGATTCGTAGGCACGAATTTTTTGTTTTCTACTACGTTTCCCAACATACTAGTCCATTGGGCAATTGATGATCAAGGTTTCCTGATCATGAGATGTGAACAGTCTATTGACAATGGGGTCATCTCATTGGGAGAATGACATGATGGACACACACCCACCGGAAGTGTTGCAATGTGATCCAGTCACATAGTTCAACATTGTGATAACTATAAACGTAGTGACCCAATCCTTAAGACCGTGATGATCATACATAATTGCTATCTACCACGATGCTTTGAGTGCATTAACCGTTACACTGAAACATGGTAACCATAAAGGTGTATCTTGGGTATTCCGAAGTAGATATGTTGATGAGTATGCAAATAGATCAAAACGGGATTTGTCCATCCGATTGACGGATAGGTACTCTGGGCCCACTCGGTGATATTACATCATAAAGCTTGCGCAAGCGTGTGACTAGGTCACGGGGGTTGTAATATCACAGGACGAGTAAAGTATGTTTGTCGGAGACGAGGATGAACTAGGTATTGGATACCGACGATCAAACCTCGGACAAACAAAGTACCGTGTGGCAAAGGGATTAGGACTCAACGTTAACGGTTCAACGATGAAGTTAATTCGAAGGAAGCACAGAGGCCATCAAGGATTGTAACCAGATCCCACATGATGGTCATAGATCAGAGAGTGACTGATCATGTCTGTTGTTGCCCGAACCGTAGGGTGTCACGGTTAAGGGTATTCGACGCATTAAGGATAGATTCGGGATCGCCGGAGAAATAAGAGAGAACTCCGAAATCGTTGCTGAGGGGAGAAAGAAAAAGTTCCGTAGTTCCGAATTGTTCGGAAAGTTATTTAGATATGTTTTATTATTTAATTAAATGAATTAAATATCAAAATATAATTTAAATAATTAAAAATAAATAAAGGTTCTTTTATTTTTCTTTAAAAGAAAGAGAAAGAAAAAGGAAAGAAAAGAAAAAGAAAAAGAAAAAAGGGGGAGTGCATGGCGCCATGGGCCATGGGGCCCATGTGGGCAAGTGGCCTAGCCACCACGCCATGGCCCCTTGTAGCTGGCGGCCACATGCGTGGTGCATGTGCACGCCCACGGCCAGGTGTGGTAATAGTACCATCTCGCCTGCGTACGTGCCTGCGTACCCCCTTTTCCCCCTATATATAGATGTAGAGGGTGCCCCTTTTTCTACACAGAAAATTCCAGAAAAATGCAGATAAATTCTGTTGATCTCTCTCTCTCTCTATTTTCTCCTTCCTTGAGCGGACTCCCCTTGTTTGGAGGCTGCACTGGGTTGGAGGTTTCTCCACTATACGCACGCCGTCGTGTATTTCCGCGGTTCGCCTGGTTCGGAGCCCGGAGAGACGTCGGGTATGCCGTATGTGTGTAATCTCACGAGGCTCTACACTTGTGGTACTCCTTCATCATCGAGGCCGTGTCGCGACGTCTTCACCGACAATGTTCCGACGGGGACGCAATCCCGTCATCGGTCTTCGAGGATCGGGTGGCTTCTGAAGTCGTCAAGGATCTCCGCCACATCGAGGATCGGCGGGTACGACTACATCAACCACGTTCACGCGGGAACGTTTCCGCTTAACGGACTACATACTGGTATGTGACCTATTTCCATCCGTTACATACATCGCCATAGCATAGGTCTTGGGTTTGGGACGCGTAGGTTATGATTTTTTTCTTCCCCGTTCCCCGCCTGCAAAAACTTCCACTGGGCTGATCTCGGCCGAAGTGGCCCAAACCCTCGCAGGTCTATCTATTTGACGCCCACGGGCAAGAGGAGCAAGTTGGGCCGAACCCAACTAGTGCAGTAAAAGAAAAAGAAAAATGGTGGCAGCCTCCATTAGAGGAAAATAGAACAAAAGGAGCTCCTTACGGCTGTTGGGATTTGATCCCTGGATCTCTCCGATGGAACCTAAGAGTCCCAACAACTGCAGCGCTTCCTCAACTCGTGAGAGAGGAGAGGATCCACAAAAATATAATCTATACGCACGAGATAACTGCATCAAGATGAAGCAAAAAAACAGAGAAAAAAATGGGTGCCTCGCACAGCTCCTGGGATTTCATCCCTGGATCTCTCGAGTACAACCTAAGAGCCCACACCGCTATGTTGCGCTGCAGTTCTTGTCGTATACAGATACGGACTACACTGAACAAGGGGCTGCTGCCCTAACTGAACCCAAATGAAACTGAACGAAAACGACAGTGCTCGCATCTGACAAAACTGAAAGAAACACAACTGAAGAACAGACGACGGCAGGCTCTTGCGGCGAGGCTGGCCTCACGCACACGTCGCCGGCGAGCTAGCTAAGCTAGGGAATCGAGAGCGGGCACATCCACGTTCGCATCCCTACCCGGATCTGGTCCCAACACGACTAAGGTGCGGCCTTTTGATCACCAGAATATCACGGCGGCGCCCTGCTACGGACAGAACATGGGAGCAACAACGAGACAATACGGAGGGGCACGCAAAGAGCCAAAGGCTCGAGCTGGGCATGTCCCGGACACACACGCACACGTCCCGTGCACGTACGGGACATGGCGACCTCGGCCACGAAAGCGGACGGGAGCACGGCGGCTACAGAGCACGGAACAAAGGTGGCGACCAACGCGGACACGGGAGGCTACGATGATGCAGGGAAAACATGGGTTGAGGTGGTCGCGCTCACAGCAGGAACTCGACGGAGACGATCACGGCTCGGAGCAGGAGGGCGCCGTGCTGCAGACGAGGAAGACGACGGCGCAGCGGCTCCGGGACGCGCAGACGATCGCAGAAAGGCGTCGGCGACGCTGGGCTTGACGACGACGACGATCGGCGGCAGGAGCTCGAACAAAAATGAACCATGGACCTCCTGTCCATGTCAGCAGAGGAGGAGATGGGGAGAAAGAAGAAGGGGGGCAGCGGCGCAAGGGAGAGGGGAGAGGCTAGGGTTCGGGAAAGGGGCTTGCTAGATAAAGGGAGAGGGGAAGAGGAGGTTGCAGGTGGTGGCCACGCCGACCACCTCTGCTTTTCTCTGCCATGAGAGAGGGGAGAGGGAAAAGGGGAAGGGGAGAATGGGATGACAGGTGGGTCCTGGGAGTGGAGAGGAGTTGGGCTAGGGATATGGGTTGGCTGGAGAGAAGAGGCCCATGGTCTGGAGTTTTATCTGTGTTTATTCTTTTTACAAAAGACAGCAGAAATTTGGCTAAAAAGAAATGGTCAATGAATTCCAAAAGTCATATAAAAATATGATTATGGATCCTTTGCAACTATAGGATTTTTAGAAAATGATTTGGGTCAAATATGTTTAAGTATTTCAAAAGGCATTTAAATTATTTCAAATGCAATTTGAATTATAACTCCATTTTCTGAAAAGGAAAAATCTTGGGATTTGGGCAGGGGTTAACTCATGACAAAACATGACTTATTCGCAGAGGAGTTAATGAGGGGTTCAACCGGGTGGCTTGGAGAAAATGGCAAAGGAGCAAAAGAAAGAAATGAAAGGTAAATTGGAAAATCCTTTTACGTGATCAGAAAATGTTTGGGCATTTTCCTGTCACATGGATTTTGGCAAAGAACAAATGTGAAAATTTCCATCCCCAATGGGAAAAATAAAAATGCATTTTTTTCTGGATTTTGCTAGTTTTGGGCTGTTACAACTCGCCACCACCAACAGAGGATCTCGTCCCGAGATCCAGCATAACCCGGGGGGAAGGGAGCGAGATGTTGCAAGAAGGAAGATTGAAGAAGTGATGAAACTTCCCGACACCACCAACATAGGCTTCGCTCATCGTCACAACGATGTTTGTCTTCGTCAGGATCCAACCTGACTTGGGATGCCGATATTGGGGAAGAAACTTCCATAGGTGCGGGAAACTAATCGAGAGCAAGCTCGGATTCAACGAGTGGATATGGCAAAAAAACTGAATCCACTCGGGAAAGAAACCCAAGGTTTCCGAAATAAGATTACCTAGGTGCTACTGGATGTGACGAAAATGAGAATCCGAATCGAAACAATACCATACCAGCATTTCTACAATAACATCACTCAGGAAGGTGCGAAAACCTGGACAACGAGACGGGACAGAGGAGGATCCACACACTGTGCCGACTACAAGGGACAAAGGGGGACAGAGGAAGCGGGAGGTTCAGAATCCATTAGTTGGATAATAACCAGGCAACCCAGTTCGCTGTTTCACGTGGGCCGCACATTTGTCGATGTAGAGCGACAACCCACGAGCCATG
The DNA here is from genome assembly GCA_950022295.1 of Bromus sterilis. Classification (NCBI taxonomy): domain Eukaryota; kingdom Viridiplantae; phylum Streptophyta; class Magnoliopsida; order Poales; family Poaceae; genus Bromus; species Bromus sterilis. The sequence continues at coordinate 236,123,905 of OX465599.1, read as the reverse complement.
CTCAGCCAGTTAGAAGTACGCCGACCAACCCGCTGCTGATAAAGTATTGGTCCGACCGAAATCTCCTAAACGAGAACCTAGATTTGGTTTTGAAGAGGATAATTTGAAGGAGAAAACATTACGGCACACTTCCTTACCAGAGGGAGGGGATAAGGAGTAAAAAATAATCCTACTCTCCGATAACTAACTTAGTAACTACAAAATAGTTTTTGTCTAGACTCGACTTCGTCCAGTAAAGGGATCCTACAGTCGGTAAGGCTCTGATACCAAGTTGTAAGGCTTGAGTGCGGTACTGTTCCAGATCTAGACGTTTCCATCCAGATCCGGGGACGAAGCACATATCGGTCCCACCGCGACATATGACGAAGTCATACGCCCCGGATTTCCAATCTTAACAACTACAATGATACAACATCTCATACAATCGGCATACAACTGCCTTAAATACAATACAACAGCGGAAGATACATGCCTGAGTATAGACTACAATCAAATGCCTACTGGCAAAGAGAAAAACATCGATCCCCATAAACACACGGGTCCAGGCCCTTCGCCGGGATCCGCCTAACTAGTCGTCACCGAGTCTCCACGTGAAACGTCGATCACCATACCTGTTGTCGATCAAGAACCCTGAAAAGAGTTTGGGGGTAGTATCATGAGTACAGAAGTACTCAGCATCCAACTTTAATGGTCAACTGAACCAGCAAGGACTTCATCACTCGTCATTCTAGGACAACTAGTAGTTTACGGTAAGGAGGGGGTAAGTGGTGAGGTTGCTGCCGCACTAGCATTTATGAATTGGCTAACGATCTAGAGAGTAAGATAAGAAGCCAAGCATTCGATGAGGAATCTCCTCCAACAAGTCTTGCTATCAACTACTTACGCAAGCATACCACCTATCATATCCTTGTCCTCCTCTTCGCATCCCGACGAAGAAGAAGCAGTCAAGGCACTCACACGTTGGTCAAGTTGTTAAGATTATCTCAGTTATTGTTGTTGTCTATGAACAAGGAGTAGGTCTCAAGTCGTCCATAACCGTGGACACGGCTTCTCGAAAAGATTTAACCCTGCAGGGGTGTACCAACTGCCCATTACAAGGCTCCGCACGCACGCCCATCTCTCTCAGTTCCTACCCATGATAGGCAACCATTTTATGATTTAGTCCCAAGAGATCCGGAACGACTGGTCCCTCTAACTAACAACACACAAATCCGGGTGGCCCCCGGTGAGTCGACATCCAACTCAAAAGTCGGTCGCGCTCTCGAATTGGCCTCTACCGTCTGGACGAGGTCAGGTTAGCTACCCAAACAGATGTGGGAAGCCCCCTAGCTTCCAGGTGTGGACCAACGAAGGAACTCTGTCTCCGCTGGCCCGAGTTGTTTGAAAATCTGCTGGGAGCTCACCAGTCACACACACGGTTTTCAAATGGTAAAACCAGCTTGGGCCACCACTAGAAATGTTTGAAGCTAGATAGGTAAGAAAACGGGACCCCATAAAATCCCACACGCGGTTAGGCACGCTCAGTCTTAAAACCAATACCCGGAACTCGGATCCTAGGTGACTCGAATGGAACAAAGCGTCGGGGCGGGATAGCCTAGATGTCAGAACCCTCTGTTAGGTAATGTGCTAGGATCAATTTCACTTTGCATTCATGAAAGAAATCTTGGAAATCAAAAATCAAAAGCAAAATGGGAGAAGGAACCCCCCCCAGATGAATTAATTAAAAAGGCCAGATAAAAATCTTCTCCAAAAATTCATGTTAGATTTTTGAAAAGTCTTATAAACGAGTGTGATCACATTTCAAGTGATGTGGGACCCACCCCATGCTCATAGATTTTTCAAATATTCAAACAGTGCCTTGGAATTAATCAAGTACCCCTATTTGATTTAAAATTCAAATCAGTTGAATTTTAAAAATGTTGAAACTTTATAAGTGGCTAGTCTATATTGTTATGGGGCCACATAAAAAATTTCAGCATTTAATAAAATGTTTAGCTATTTTATTTAGCTAAACAGAACAAATGTCAGAAAAGAAAAACAGAAAAGGGATCAGAAAGACTTACCAGACGCCCAGGCGAAGCCGGCCCATCCAGCCCACCCGGCCCAAAGGGGCAGCGGGGTCTTCTTCCCCACCCCGCGCCTCCAAGCTGCTCGGTGGAATGCCACCGAGCCAGCCGTGGACGCCACCTCGACGCCTTCGAGCTTCCAGGCCTCCCCGTGGCCTCTTCTCGCACCTGGAGACGCCCTGGAGCACGCCACGTCCATTCCCCCCCTCCACGAGCTCCCTCCCCTCCTCTCTCTCCCGATTAAGGGTATTCGACGCATTAAAGATAGATTTGGGATCGCCGGAGAAATAAGAGAGAACTCCGAAATCGTTTCGGAGGGGGGACGGAAAAAGTTCCGTAGTTCCGAATTGTTCAAAAAGTTATTTAGATATGTTTTATTATTTAATTAAATGAATTAAATATTAAAATATAATTTAAATAATTAAAAAGGAATAAAGGTTCTTTTATTTTTTTTACAGAAAAGAAAAAAAAAAGAAAAAAGGGGGAGTGCATGGCGCCATGGGGCCCATGTGGCCAAGCCACCACGCCATGGCCCCTTGTGGCCGACGGCGACGTGTGCACGCCCACGGCCAGGTGTGGTAATATACCACCTCGCCTGTGTAAGTGCCTGCGTACCCCCTTTTCCCCCTATATATAGATGTGGAGGGTGCCCCTTTTTCTACACAGAAAATTTCAGAAAAATACAGATAAATTATGTTGATCTCTCTCTATTTTCTCCTTCCTTGAGCGGACTCCCCTTGTTTGGAGGCTGCACTGGGTTGGAGGTTTCTCCACTATACGCACGCCGTTGTGCTGCTGGGATCCGAATCCATCTTCTTTCCGCTGCTCGTCTGATTCGGAGCCCGGAGGGACGTCGGGTAATCCCGCGAGGCGCTACACTTATGGTGCTCCTTCATCGTCGAGGCCGTGTCGCGACGTCTTCACCGACAACGTTCCGACGGGGACGCAATCCCGTCATCCGTCTTCGAGGACCGGGTGGCTTCTGAAGTCGTCAAGGATCTCCGCCGCATCGAGGATCGGCGGGTACGACTACATCAACCGCGTTCACGCGGGAACGTTTCCCGTTTAACGGACTACATACTGGGAACGTTTCCCGCTTAACGGACTACATACTGGTGTTTGACCTATTTCCATCCGTTACATACATCGCCATAGCATAGGTTTGGGTTCGAGACGCGTAGGTTATGAATTTTTTTTGTTTTCTGCCCCGTTCCCCAACAGATCCTCCATGGACTCTCTTACTATGTTGGTAACTTGGACCATTTGGAAGGAGCGCAATGCACGAATCTTCCAAAACAAGTCCGCCCCGCCACCGATTCTCCTTGAGAACATCTTAGTGGAGATCAAGCTTTGGGTAGCAGCAGGTGCAAAGAAACTGGGAAACCTTATAATTCGTGAGTAATTGTCATGTGGTATATAAGGTACCTGTAACAACCAAACTCTATCTTATCTTTAATTAATGGATGATGCAAATCTTTTGCCTCCGTTTAAAAAAAACTACTCCTAGTACTACACCAACTATACTCCAGTAGCTACCATCAAACTCAGATATGACCGGTTTCCCTTGAAAAGAAGAAAAAACTCAGATGTGGCCGGCATATATAGCTTGTGTGTAGTTGTGTGGACGAGACGATGCGCGTATGTGTGTCTGCTAATTTTAATCTGGTATCGTCGTGGTGGTTTTGAGCCATTTTTTGCGGCTCTACCCCACCCACCGCCATATCACTTGTCGTCTTCCTCCCCCTCGGCCACTGCAGGGCGCATGGAGGTCCGTGCTGCGCCTGCGCGTCGGCCAGGACGCAAGTCAAACGATGCGAGCTGCTGCGCGCGTTTGTCGCGTGGCTCATTCGGGGTAGCGTTGCACTTTCCAGTCCGGAGTCCGGCTGCCGGACTGAAAGCTGTTTCCTTGGCGCTGATCCCGTTTCAAATTTTTAACATGTCTACTCAATATAGACGCGCGGGGGACTCGAACCTGAGACATCCTACCAATCATATCCTACCTTCGACCAACACGCTACAAGTCCTTCGATGTTCACAGAGTCTCACAGAACTATATATACCTTTCAAGCTAACGGGCTGCAAGCCCATTTATACATTCATTTTTTAAAACGCACAAATATAAATATAAATATATATATATATATATAAATGTTAACAATTATAATTTTTTTGTATTTGTAAAAAGATTATACAAAATTTAATTTTATTATATAAATGGAAATATAGATATAAACACAATTTATAAACAAGAATATTTTATAATTATATTAATATAAGCATGATTTACAAACACGTACATTTTATTATTATATAAATATAAACACGATTTACAAACACATGTAATATTTAACTGTTAATAATTTACGCTTTGCATTTTTAAGCGTAAATATTATATTTATAAGAACATGTATATTATATTTATATAAGCGTAAATATTTTTTTAGTACATGTATATTATATTTATAAGAGTCAATATTTTTAAATATTTACCCTTACAAATATATTATTCATTTACTTAAAAATTAAATATTTACGCTTATAATCATAATATGCATGTACTTAAAAAAATTTACGCTTATAAATATAATATTCATGTACTTAAAAATTAAATATTTAAGCTTATAAATATAATATACATGTAAGTATAAATATTTACGCTTATAAATATAATATTCACTTACTTAAAAATTAAATATTTACGCTTATACAAAATTATCCTTTTTAAAATATCCATACAATTATAAATTATAAACATGATTTACAAACACGAATAATTTATAATTATATATTATATACGTGTTTGCAAATTATGTTTATATTAATATAATTATAAAATGTTCTTGTTTATAAATCGTGTTTATATTTATATTTCTATTTATATAATAATATTAAATTTTGTATTATGTTTTACAAATACGAACATTTTATAATTATTAAAATATATAAAGAGTAAATATTACATGTGTTTGTAAATCGTGTTTATATTTATATAATAATAAAATGTACGTGTTTGTAAATCATGTTTATATTAATATAATTATATAATGTTCTTGTTTATAAATTACGTTTATATTTATATAATAAGATTAAAAAAAATATTTTTTATGAATACGAACATTTTATAATTATTAACATATATATATATATATATATTTGTGCATTTATAAAAAATAAATGTATAAATGGGCTTGCAGCCCGTTAGCTTTGAAGGTATATATAAGGCTGTGAGACTCAATGGACATCAAATGCCTTCTAGTGCATTGGTTAAACGCACACTGCGGTTAACTCTAGGTCTCGGGTTTGAGTCCCCTTCGCGCGTGTGACTTCTATTTATTTTTGAAGAGGGATATATACGGTTGTAAAATATAAAGATAGGGTGTTTTCTGAAAAAAAACATACAACGTACACACGACAAAGTATATGGCGTGTCTATGTTCAATGATTGACGTGTCTAAAAGGGGTTAGATCGTGTTAAAAAATTAAAACGGAGTCAAATCGTGTTAAAATTTAGAAAATGGGTCAAAACAGTAAAAAGGTCTCTTGGCTGTGGGGGTCGATCGGCCTGCACCTGCACTGCCAGTACCAGGATGCATGCAGCTCAGCTCGTTTGTACTGGTAGATTCTCTGTCCCCCTGTCTGCTTGGTTCCATCCATGGTCGCCATTGGACTAGATGGGGCATGCACAAGTGCGTTACCAAGCAGCTGCCTCTCCCGTCTCTGTGTGTATCATCAGTGCATGTTGGTCGCCATTGTTTCTCCACTGTCACACGCAATAGTATAATGGTAACGGACCAAGATCCAGTGACAAGTCACGGTGTGACATTCCTAGCAATCTAGCCATCCATTTGAGATCCAACGAATGACAATGGTTCAAGTGAAAAACGGATTCATACTTAAGATTTTTAGAGGCAGTTGACAATATAAACAGCGATAGACACTCTCCAATCAACTAAATATAGATACAGCTGCAACAAAATTAAAAAATAATTATCCTAAATAATATCATAAACATTGGTTTGCATACTATAATGAAACTGTACACATGGAAACTAGACTTTGCACTCCCTCCTACGAAATGTTCATTGTGCATTTTTAAAACTAGATGATACCCCGCGCCTTGCTGCGGGAATTAGTCGCTCTATATTTCAATAAAATTTAATTATGTAAATTTTAAATATTTAGATTAATAACAAACGAACCAAAAATTAGAAAATGCATACAATTTATTATATTTGATTATGTTTAGTTATAGTTTTTTTAATATAAGTATAATAAGAGAATGAAAAATATTTTTTCATGCATAGTCTTATGTTGAGGTGGGTTTTATCCCATCCATAATTGTGTGGTGATATGGCGGCATGCTTGTATGTTGAGATAAATAAGTTAGTGAGAATCACAGGAATTGATCGTCTTATATTTCGATAAAATTTAATTACATGAATTTTAAATATTTAGATTAATAACAAATGAACCAAAAATTTAACAACACATACAACTTATTATATTTGATTGTGTATATTTATAAATTATTTTTTGAATATAAGTATAGTAAGGGAATGAAAAATATTTATCCATGCATGCATGGTTGCATGTGATGGTGAGTCTTGTCTCATGCATGGTTGCATGTTGAGGTGGACCTTATCCCAATCATAATTGTTTGGTGATGTGGCATGTTTGCATGTTGAGATAGATAAGATAGTGGGGATCATCTATTATAGTATTATAGATATCCAGTGTGTATTAAGAAATGTTCATTTATTATATTATTTACGTTATATTAAAAAATGTTCTTCATTTATTACAATATCATGGAAGTTGCATGGTGATATCGTATGCGCGCGACCAAGTCCTTTGTCTCGAAGGTGTCGAGCCAGTACCGCTGACCGGCATACTAGAACTCGACACCGCAGTGGTCGGAATCCTGCGCTCCCTTGTAGATACTCTTCGGCGACATGGCGGACGCGGAGTCAGTGGTGCGAGAAGAGACGACGGCGCGGCGTCGCCACGTCGATCAAGAGGAGGGCGGCACGGCGTCGTTGGCGGTCAACAAGGAGGGCGATGCGACGTCGATGGGGGTCGGCGAGGAGGACGGCGCGGCGTCGATGATGGTAGCGGGAGACGAACGAGGGTGACGCGGCATCGGGAGACGAGATGGTGGCGTGTGTGTTGTCAGCGATGACTACCCGATGACAAATCTGGTCGGCGATGGGCCGAATCTGGTTGGCGTCAACGGCTTCAAGCTTTTCTTGGTGCGGCTGTGGGGCAGCGTCGTAGGAGGGAGTGCTAAGTCTAATTTTCATATGTACTGTATGTGAAACCATGTTTATAACTTTATGTAGGATAATTAATTTTTAATTTATTGCCGTTGTATCCGTTTTTAGTGGACTGAAAGAGTGTCTATTGTTGTTTATACTGCCATCTGCCTCTAAAAATCTCAAGTCTAAATCCATTTCACTTGAACTATTGTCATCCGTTGGATCTCAAATGGATGGCTGGTATTGAAGAAATGTCACACCGTGACTTGCCATGGGCAAATCACTGGATCTTGGTCCAATGGTAACACTAGTACTGGCCATGGAAAGAGTTCCGGGTTCGTTGCATGTGCAAACCTAGGGTAGCTTTTCATCTTGCTCGCCTTCATTCTTTGCTTGTGAGGATGGACGGGGAATATCTTCTCGTTTTAGTGCCAGGCTTTGCAAGGTCTATCAACTAGAGCGGAAATCCATTTCGGGTCATGGGTGTAGATGCACGCATTGCGTAAAAAATATTTTTTTTCAAAATGTCAAAAAATTCAACATAAAAATTTCGGATGTACTTTAAGACATTATACGCTAGCACAAAAAGTTTCGCGTTGAAAAAACATTTTTTGTGACCTATGTAAAAAAGACAAATCTAGACGCTCCAAAATGATTTTCCACGAGACATTTTTTTGTCATTTTTTGCACAGGTCGTAAAAAATGTTCTGATGTATAGCCTACTTTTTTCTGGATTTTTTTTGACATTTTGAAAAAAATTAAATTTTTTTTTACATAATGGGTGCATCTGCACCTATGAGCCGAATCGTCGTGTGGCTAACCTCTTCGACTATGCGCACTCATATATAGTTAACTAGAGTACATCTTCTTCTACCTCTGCACATGTGGCTACTTTGAAACATACATCCAGGGAGCTAAAATTAATTTTCCTTTACCAAAATAGAAAAAGCTAACCTCTCCGACTATGCGAAGTACACCCCCTATCCAGTGGCGGAGCTACAACATCTAGATGCAGGACGCAGCTACCACCGTCGTTTTCACCGCCGTAGGTGAGCTCAATCACGATAGACCCGAAGGGTTCATATCGCAGTGCCGCCGCCACTCGACCCTCCGCCACAGCTACCACCGTCGTTTTCGACGCCTTTTTGCCGTAGGAGAGCTCAGTCACGATAGAACCGGAGGGTTCATATCGCACCGCCGCTGCCACTCGATCCTCCATTGCTACCATCGTCCTTTCCGAAGCTTTTTTTCTGTTGGTGAGTTCAGATGCGTAGACCCGGAGGGTTCATATGACACCATTGCCGCGAGTCAATCCTCCACTGCTACCGCCGTTGTTTTCGGCGCCTTTTTGTCGTAGGTGAGCATGGGCGTGATTGACCCGGAGTAGCAGTGAAACCAAGAGTAACAAGTTCCTCAATGGAATGAAGGGGAAATCAAATTCCTTCAGTGAAAGTGTAGATCTAAGTCATTCCCTCAAATCTTAGAAGGATAGAGTGTTTGAGCGGGTAGAGAGAGTGGCATAGATCTACAAGGTAGAAGAAGAATTTATATAGGTGTCTCCAAAAACTAGCACTGCAGGAAATTAACCCCGGACTTTCCGGTCTGGACAGGCCAGAATGTCCTGTCTGAGCGGAATGTCTGGCCTACGAGAGGGCCAGAAATTCTGGCCAGACCGGAAGTTTCCCATGAAGAATCCGGCCAGGGTCCGGAATGGATTCAGACGGTGACACCACTTTTGCACCAGGATAAAAACATGCATACTGGTGGGATCCTTTGGTGGTTGCGATGTCTAGCCCCCACTATACGGCTAACACGCTGACGGCACTGGTGTCGCCGGTGGGCCTCCCTCTGGGTGAGGGGGTTTGGTGGATTACGGGCGTGTACGGCCCCTCGGACAACGCCGGCAAGGTTGAGTTCTTAAGCGAGCTCAGTGACGTGAGAGACCTGCATGCAGGCCCTTGGGCTGTCCTAGGAGACTTCAACTTGATCGTGGATGAGGCTGACAAAAGCAACCCCGCAATTAATAGACGCATGCTCGCTAGATTTCGGGCCCTGCTCGGTCGGCTGGAGCTTAAGGAGTTGTATTTGAATGGGAGGAGGTACACCTGGTCTAACGAACGACGCCGGCCGACACTAGAGAAGATTGATCATGTCTTTGTCACGAATTCCTGGGAGGATCTATACCCTTCCTGCCTCCTGACGGCTCTGGGGACAGCGGTCTCGGACCATTGTCCTCTCCTTCTGGACCACGATGCGGAGTTCTGTGCGGAGCGTAGGTTTCGGTTTGAGGCGTTTTGGCCTAAAGTGGAAGGTTTCCTCAGTGTGGTGGAACACGCGTGGACGTCTACCCCGGCGGTGGGTAACCCCTACGAGATCCTGGATCGCAAGCTTAGGGCCACGGCTAAGGCCCTCCAGAGTTGGTCGGATAAGTGGATCAATAACGTGCGTTTGCAGATCCTTATTGCGGCGGAGGTGATCTTCCGGCTGGATCAAGCCTCGGACGCCAGGCTGCTATCCTCTTCGGAGCAGGACCTGCGGAGAGCGCTCAAGGTTAAGCTGCTAGGCTTGTGTTCTCTCGAGCGTACCATCGCGAGACAACATGCACGCCTCCTCATCTTATGTGAGGGCGACGCGAATACCGCTTTCTTCCATAGACATGCGCGGCACCGCCAGCGCAAGAATACCATCACAGCAGTGCGGAAGGATGGGGTGATTGCCACTGGCCACGAGGATATCTCTAGGGTGGTGGATGACTATTACTCAGATCTATTGGGCTCGGCCCCAATACGGCCACATGCCCTCAACCTGGATGAGCTGGACCTGCCTTGCTGGGACTTATCCCATTTGGCGGCCCCTTTCACCCCTGCCGAGGTTTTGAAGACGGTCAAGGCTATGCCGCTTGATAAGGCCCCGGGCCCGGACGGTTTCACGGGGCGTTTCTATGTGTCCTGTTGGGGAATTATCGAGGCGGACTTCATGCGGGCCTTTGAGCAGTTCTACCAGGGAGATATGCGGGGTCTCACGGTGATCAATAAGGCCATTGTGGCCTTGTTGCCCAAGGTGGCAGGATGTAAGGCCCCTGATGCGATACTAACTCTAACTAGTCGCTTTCGCGTCCGGTCGGAGTTAGAAGCGCATCAAACGCCACCGGCGCACGACACTCGCACTCGTGTCGCTGCCGGATTCTCGACAACAGGTACATAAAGCACAACTCTACAAGACAGAAATACATATAGATAGATAAATAGAGCAGGGCATACAATGCCACTGTCTAATAATAAAACATCAACTGAGTACAACTCATCAATACATCAAGCGGAAGCATAATAAGGACCGAGTACGGTCAAGATCCAAATTGCCCTAGAGAGGGCTACACATAAATAACCACCCACGGGAACGTCTGAACCCAACTATAGGATCCTACTGGTCGAGGTACTCGTATTCGTCGTCATCCTCCGGGGGCACCTCCACGAAGTAGCGTCCGGTGCTCGGGTCGAGGTAGTAGTCCACTACAGCGGCCGATCAGGCAAAGCGGTAAAGACAGAAATGTAAACGGGGGTGAGAACATGTCATTACGGAATAACTAACGCTACAAGAAAGGTAAAGACATAGACAGTTTGCAGCCGTACTAGCATATATGGTGGCTACCCGTTCTATCAGAACAGATAAGAGATCCAAGAAGTTACGTTGACAACGTGTCATAAGTCGGCTATTCACCTACTTACGCAAACATAACACAACCTCGTTTCTCCCTCGGTCCCCCGGGACGGAGAAAGACAACCAAGGTACGCACACGGTTTGTCAAGTTTTATAACATGATTATAATTAATGTTATTCTATGAACAGGACGTAGGCTCAAAGTTGTCCATAACCGCGGACACGGCTTTTCGAAAAGATTTACCCTGCAGGGGTGTACCAACTGTCCATTATAGACGTCGCATGTACGCCCGGTTTCCACTTGGCTGGGTAAGCGCCTGAAACTCCGGAACGTCAGAGTCCCTCTAACTAACAACGCACACTCCGGGTGGCCCCGGTGAGTCGACACCCAACTCAGGAGCTGGCCACGCTCTTGAATCGGTCTCTACCGTCTGTCGCAGGTTTGGACAGCCGGTTAGTTCTCCTATGAGACCGGGTCCTTAGCCGGACAAAGTGGGCCAGCCAAGAAACTATGTCCTCCTGGCCCTGGTTTGGTTTGGAAACAACTGGGGATCCAACCAGCACACACACGTTGCAAATGTAAATCAGCTCGGGCCACCACTAGAATGTACGAAGCTAGGTAGGTAAGACAAGGGGGCCCCATAAAACCCCACACACGATTAGGCACGCTCGATCAAAGAACCAATACCCGGAACTCGGGTCGTAGGTTACTCCAATGGAACAAAGCACCAGACGGGATAGTCCAGCCTTCCACCTTTCGTCGAGTATAATTAACATCATTTAACAAATAATAAATATCAACCAACTTCTGTTACAGCATGATATCCCAACCATAAATATATAGGGTAAGCAGCAAGTTTTCTATCCATACTAAGCAATGGCTGAGCAGCGGTAACTTAGCAGTATAATGGTTTACTGGGATGTGGGGATCATGGCTGTATGGGTTTAAACATGGCATATAAGGTGGATAGGACCAAGCAACAACGTTCTAGGTCTACAGCTAGGCATGAGCATAAAGTTATAAAGTAATGACACAGTTTCTCCCCCTTGCCTGGTAAGGTAGTCGAAGCAGCACCCACGGTACCCTCGGGCTCGGTGTCGGACAGCTCCACGTAAGTCTCCTCGTCAGTCTCGGGTGCTAACGTAAGGATACCGGCAAGGAAAACACACAAGTAAGCAACGGATGCAAACTCAAACAAGGATGGCATGTTCAAGTTTTATTGATATAGTTTGACCCTGTCTAGTCAAGTTTAAATGAAGGTGATGACGACAAGTCATCACTTTCATATGCATTTATTTACATTGTAATGGCTTTAGTCTAAGCCTTAATTTAGGTGCAAGTAGCATGATAGCATGGCATGAACAACAAAACAATTGCAAAAAATTAAACAACGTGAAAGTAAACAGTGATTCCGGAGACGGAGTAGTGTCGGTGAAATTGACACATAGAAGGTGCAACAACAGTTGGAAGTTAGCCACATTGCATATGACAATATGTTAGGGCTGACTTGAGAAAAGATTTGAAGATGACATGGAACAAGATTTGAAAAGATCAGATGATCAATTTTTCAAATGCACTGAAGTGGAAAAAAATGTTGTAAGCAGAAAGATCTGAATGTGCCTGGATCAGGTGACCACACCTGATTTCATGAGTTGCACAAAACAACATGAGGACACCACTATTGAAATCCTTGCAGAAAAACAACCCAAAAGCATATATGATATGTCCCCATTTGAATTTACAAGGACAGTTGCAAATTCAACTGAAGTTCAGGGGGCTGAGTGCAAATTTGCACTACATGCATTTTGAAAGGGGCTCCAATGAATAAATCATCATCACCATGCAATTCCTTGGGAAAAACTACCCAAGATCCATATATGGCATGGGCATTTTGGATTTTGAACAGACTGGACAAAATCAAAGAATTACAGGGGGCAAATTGCAAAAACGACCAAGCTCCAATTGATAGAGGGGCCAAATGCAAAAATGCACCTCACTATGATGATTAGCAGCTCGAGCTACCCCAAATTCATATATGGGATGTCCCTGTTTGCAACGGTGGTCAAAATCAGATTTGAATTTGAATTCAAATTCAAATTTGATTTAAACCAAAAATGAAAATAAAATAATAAAAAAACGAAAAAGAAAAGGGGACAGCTTGGCCCTCTAGGCTGCCTCCTCCGGTGGCCTGCTGGGCTGACCCAGTAACCCTCTGTGGCCCGAGCCACTCTCACGCAGGGGTTCAGAAAGAAAAAGAAAAGAAATGGGGGGGGGGGGGGGGAAGCTTGCGCTCGGCCGGATTCGAACCCAGGACCTCCCCGATAGGAGTTCAGCGCTGCAGCCACTGAGCTGCTGCTCTAACGTTGTAATGGGAGGCTCGCGAAGTAACTTAAAGAGACCCTGTGGTCTCTGAAACTGCACACTGAAGCTGAACACTGAAGCCAGTTTGGTGCTTGCACAGCCACGGATTCCGGCGACTCTCGCATCAGCTACGGGGCGGCGCTCGCTCAACTAACGCCGGGTATCGCTAGACGGCACACCCAGGAATATACCGCACCGTGGAATCGGGTCGGAGGTCACACGGAGGTGATGCTAGTCTCGCCGGAAAAGAGGCGGCGCAACCTGTTCTTCAGATCAAAAGGCGACGGCTTGGAGGCACGTGCGACTTGTGGCTGCTCTGCGCATGCTCTGGCTGCACGCAGAGCACGCCCACGCACAGCACAGGCGCGGCGACTACTGCACGCCGGCGACAACGCCACGGCGGCGGACTTCGAGGCGGAACTGCCAAACACGCAACCTACGGCTACACGGCGGCTACTACGCGCGGGACGAGACGCGAGGGAGGTGTTACTGCAGGCTCACCTAGGGGTTCTCGGGGACGAGCTCGACCACTGCGGAGACGGACGGAGCCGGCGTCGAGGAAGAGGACGGTCGCGGCAAGGAGGAGGGGTCGGCTGGTTCTTGGCTCCTACGGCGAGTCCACGGGTCGGGGAGGACGAGGACGCCGGGGAAGAATCCCTGCACGAGCTCCCGGTCGAGGTCGGTGACAGACGACGGCGAAATCAACGAAATCATCCGGTAACCCTTGAGGAACAGGGGAGATGCGAGACAACCATGGCGGCGGTGGCGGAAGAAGAGGGCGAGGGGAATGGGACCTAGGGTTCCCGGGGGTCCTCTCGCCGCGCTTAAATGGAGGAGAGGGGGCTCTCGCTGCGCTCCGGGCTCCACCGTCGCCGTGGCAGGGAGCTGTGAGAGAGAGGAGGGAAAAAAAGAGCTGCCCCGCTGGAAAGAGGAGGAAGAAAGGGGTTCGTACCCCTTCGTCCTGGTAGGCTGAGGAGAAATGGCCCAGATGGGCCTGGCCTGGCCTGGCCTGGCTGGAAGAAAGAGAGAAAGGAGGCCAAGTCTTTTTTTATCCAGAACAGAAAACAGCAAGGAAAAGAAATAGAAAAAGGATAGAAGGAAAAGGGAGAAAAATATATAAAAATATATATTTAAACCCTTGATGCACACTTGATCACCCAAAAATGGGTTGGGCAATTTTTAAAGCAAGGAAAAAATTGCCACAACAAAACAGTACCTTTTCTTATTTAAAAATTAAATAGAAAAGGTGCTGTTGGAATTTTGAGGAGGAAAACACAAGGTGCAAAAATTCCATAAACTTGATAATCTTGAACCTTGAATTATTCCTTAATTTCCAAAAGTGGTTTGGGTATTTTTGACAACAACAAAATTGTGAGCTCATTTTGAATTCAAAATCACTTTGAACTAGAGCCCCTGTTTTTGATGATGGCAAAAATACTTTGAGGATTTTAAAACCCTTGCCATATCAAGAGAAATGGCTAGGCCAAGTTTGGGGTCAAAGAGAGCAAGCACCCAACAAGGAAAAATCCTCCAACACCCTTCTTGAGCCACTTTGGATGCCAAAACAAACAACCCAAATGGGCTCCAATCCCCATGCAAATTTAAATCACCACATGAAATTATAAAGTTTAGCATCATGCCAAGTTACATAGTCAACAGACAAAGTACAATCTCATGGTGTTTTCAATTTATTACACATGGGTTGTTACACAGGAGCGGTGGACATCAAGGATTTTCGGCCGGTTAGTCTCATCCATGGGGCGGTCAAAATCTTCGATAGGACGCTCGCGGATAGGGTGGCCCCGGACCTCCCGCGACTGATCGGCCATCACCAGAGTGCGTTCGTGCGGGGTCGTTCTTTGCATGACAACTTCATGCTTGTCCGGGGCACCGCACGGCGGTTGCACGCGTTGAAAGCTGCCTCGATCATGCTGAAGCTCGACATTTCGAAGGCCTTCGACACGGTTCAGTGGCCTTTCCTCCTTGAGGTCCTGCAGAAGATGGGGTTCTGGCACCGATGGCGTTCTTGGATTTGTGGCCTCCTCGCTACCTCCTCGACGCGGATCATGGTGAATGGGGCCCCGGGTAGCCCGATACTAAACTGTCGGGGCCTGCGGCAGGGGGAACCGCTTTCGCCAATGCTTTTCATCATGTGCATGGAGCCGCTGCGTTGCCTCTTTGAGCTAGCCGTGGCTCGGGGCCTCCTTGCCCCGTTGGCGAGGATGGGGCTTCAGCTTCGGGTTTCCATGTTCGCAGACGACGTTATGGTGTTCTTTCGTCCGGATGGGCTGGAGGCAGCCACCTGTGGAGCCATCCTCCAGCTATTTGGGGACGCCGCTGGACTGAGGGTTAACATGGGAAAGAGTGCAGCGGTGCCCATTCGGTGCACGACTGAGGAGATCACCTCGGTGTGCGCTTCGCTTGGGTGCGTCGCTGCCGACTTTCCTTGCAAGTACCTGGGTTTTCCCCTCACGCTTGGCAAGCCCAAGGCGGCGCATCTCCAGGGGTTGGTGGACCGTCTGGCCGCCTGTCTCCCGCGCTGGCGAGCGGCGCTGCTGCCGAAAAGCGGCAGGTTGCTCCTCATCAAGTCGGTGTTATGTGTGGTCCCTATCCACAGTATGCTGGCCTTGGATCTCCCGGCGAAGACCATTGGAGCCATGGTCAAAATCTGTAGGGGTTTCTTGTGGACGGGCAGCGCTGAGGCTAAGGGTGGTAACTGCGCGGTGGCATGGGAGGTTGTCTGCAGGCCCACTTGGGCAGGCGGCCTGGGAGTGCCTGACCTACGGTGGCTCAATCAGGCATTGCAGGCACGGTGGCCCTGGCTCAGAAGGGCGGATGCGTCGAGGCCCTGGGGCGAATTCCACATTGCGGTCCCCGAGGAGTCCATGGCGCTGTTCCGGGCGGCGACCAGGGCGGTGGTAGGCGACGAAACCTCGACGATCTTCTGGGAGGATCGTTGGCTGGAGGGTTGGCGGCTTTGCGAGATTGCCCCACTGCTTTATGCGAGGGTCCCCAAACGGGTCAGGACTTCGTTGCCGGTGATCTTGGCCCTTGATGGCGACCACTGGGTCCGGGGACTTGGACCGAATATGGGTGCCGAGGAGCTGCGGAAATTTTTGTCGCTCTGGCCGAGGATTAGGAGTGTGCATTTTTTGGTTGGCGTCCCGGACCGGATAGCTTGGTCTTGCGAACGGGACGGCCACTTCTCCGCACGCTCGGCCTATGCGGCCAAGTTTGCGGGCCTGGTGATCTCGCCCTCAGCGGAGTTTACTTGGAGGTCGACGGCGCCGCTAAGATGTCGTTTTCATGCTTGGCTGGCCATCAGGGACAGATGCTGGACGACGGACAGGCTGGCGAAGCGTGGATTGCCTCATCCGGTCGCTTGCCCCCTCTGCGACCAGCACCCGGAGAACATTTCCCACCTTCTGGTGGGCTGCGCCTTTGCACGTGAGGTTTGGCATGGAGCCCTTGCGGAGATCGGTCGTGTGGAGCTGGTGCCTCGGACGGGTGAATCCTTGGCGGCCTAGATTGATAGATGCGACAGGAGGGCGGATGGTAGAAAAGCAACGTGGGCCTTTTGCATGCTGGGCTTGTGGGAGCTCTGGAAGCATCGCAACCGGATTGTGTTTGACGGAGAAATGTCGTCTGCGACTGGGGTCCGGCTCTTGATCCGTGAGGAAAGGGAGGCTTGGCAGCGTGCGGGTCTCCTGAAGGTGGAGGAGCGGGTCGGTAGGAGGTAGTCGTTTGGGTGTGTTCAGGGATGTGGACGGAAGTGCTTGACCTCCGTAGTAAGTAGGAGTTAAGAGTTGTAGTAGTGTGGACTCGGGATTCTTTCCCTTCCTTCCTTTAATACATGATACGCATGCTGGCGCGTATTCCAGAAAAAAAACATGCATACCGAAATGTCCGGTTTATGAGGGTCCGACATTCCGGTCCTGGTCCGGACTGACTCCAATGGGTGACACAACCTAGCACAACGTAGGGAAAAGGTTGGCCGGAAATTCCGGCCATGCGTGGGCCGGAATGTCCGGTGCCGACACACCAAAATGTCCGGTCTCAGCACACCGGAAATTCCAGCCTAGATCCCAAATACAGCTAGACTTTGGGGACCCTCTTCACCATTGTAGATATGGAAGGTATCTGGGTGTAGTAGGATTTGTTTGTGTGTAAAGAGAGTGATTTCCCAGATAATTTCATTAAGCCACCGACATTGAGTCTTTTTTTTTCAAGTGCATAACATCTTTTGTACGTAAGAAACTTTAGCACACGGTGAGATGTCACAATGTTGTTGACAAATACCAAAACCATTTAGGCGGAAATGCCCTTACAGTAGGCTTCCTCCAACGTCCACCTTGGGATCATAGACGTCGCCGTAGGCTTCCTCCAACGCCCTCCTGGTCTGATCCGGTAGCTGTGACCTGGGCGGCTGCGGAATGATTGGCCCATGTTGGACTCGACACCATGTGGCAAGAGAAGATGTCGTGATGGCACCCGGCAGCACACCGACGTGATCGCTCCACGCGGTCGACGAGATGATACAGCGGTAGCGGCGGATCCATTCCACCGCTTCGATCCACGAGGAGACGGTGTGGTGGCCGTGGGCGTGGATGGAGGCGGGTGACTGAAGCAAGTGGTTGTGTGAGCTAGGATTTGTCCTGCTGGTGCCCATTAAAGAAGCTCCACCGCCCCATAATAAATGAAGTAGATTGCCGATGTATCTATCTCTACTCCTAAAGGGGGAGTTTGTACGTCGTCTCGTCGACACGAACTCCCCCCTCGATCGATAACCTCCTCTCACCGATCTGTTTTTTCGCTTCTCTCCATCATCCCAACAAATCAGGGATCTTCCCTGATTCTTTCTCGCTCTTTCGTCCTTCCAATCTCCCGCAAGGAGATCACCGCCTGCAGCCTAAGACCGAGCTGTCCTCTAAGCTTGCGCACCGGAGAGGATGAGGGGTGGCCGCTGCTTCCTCTGCCCTATTCCACCACCACCGGATCGCCCGCATCCCCCTTTTCCCTCCACGTCTTCCGCAGGAAACCAGAAAACATCATCGCCAAGCACCTCTAGGCCCCCGACGATGTTCTGCATGAAGAAGGTGATGTCATTACTCTCCTCCACCGACATCGCTGGGAAGTGGCACATTGGAAAGAGTAAGTCAAAACCGCGGTCGGCCTTGTACCCCGTCATCTCCTTCTCCCTCGTCTGGTTCTCCTCAAAACCTAGCGACCCGCCTCGGTGGCACCGATCCACCTACCTTATAGCGGCGGCAGTGAATGCGCAAGAGGATGAGGGAGATGGATGGTGACGGCGTTGTGGGGAAGACGATGCTGTCGAGGCGGACAAAAGATGGGATGCAGATCGTGGGTTGCAAAGTGCAGATGTGGCGGTACTGCGGGGGGATCACACAAGGTCATCCCGTGGCGCTTGTGATCTGGCGTGGCTACAATGGACGGTGCTGGCTCGGAAGGAGTGGACTGCTCGGTTACACGAGAGCACAACGTGGATGCACATGGGTATGTAATATCAACAATTCCTCCTCTCTGATTACTTAGGATTTGCACGTAAGCTAAATCACCTGAGCGTATTGTTGGGGATCGGCGCATAAAACAAAAAATTTCCTACCTACGAGTCCCGAACCCAAGATCTATGCTATGCTGATGTATGTAACGGAAGGAATCAGTGTTCATACCTTTGAAGACCGAAAGAGGGAAACGTTCCTCGAACGTGGTTGGCGTAGACTCTGATCCTACGACCTCCCTGTCGTGTTGAAGAACCTCCAACGATGAAGTAGCACCACACGTGTAGTGCCTCGCGGGATTACACACGTACGATGCAACCGACGTCCCTCCGGGCTCCGAACCAGAAGAGCAGCGTAAAGAAGATTGATCCGGATCCCGATTCCGGCAGCGCGACGGCGTCCGGATGATGGTGAAACCCCCAACCAGGTGCAAACTCCAAACCAGAGGAGTCCGCTCTAGGTCGGAGAAAGAGAGAGAGAAACTCAATGTTATGTTGAAAAAGGCACCCCACCCCTCCTTATATAGGCCAAGGAGGGGCTCCACCCCCTCCCCTTCCCCCATGTGGGACTAAACCCCCAAGGGGGGAGTGGTGCGGCTAGGAGGGGGGATGGGCCCCTCCCTTGGCGCCAAGCCCAAGGGGGGAGGCTCCCCCTTCCCCTCATGGGCCTTTTAAGGCCCAAATACCTTTTCACCTTTTTAATTAATTATTTAAGTCATTTTTTATATTTAATTATGTCAATTAAATAATAAAACATATTTAAACATTAATGCATAATGCTTCCGACACCTCCCGGTACATTTCTGGTGTTTTCTCTCTTTTCACCGATGATCCCGAATCAATCCTTAATGCATCGATTGCCCTTAAGTGTGACACCCTACGGTCCGGGAAACAGTAGACATGATCGAGACACTCTCTGACCAATGACCATCATGTGGGATCTGGTTACAATCCTTGATGTTCCCCTACGCTTCCATCGAATAAACTTCATCGCTGTTGAACCGTTAACAATATGACTTGATCCCTTTGTGATTCGGTACTATGTTTGTCCGAGGTATGATCGTCGGTATCCAATACCTAGTTCTTCGTCGTCTTCGACATAACATGTTTACTCGTTTGTGAATATTACATCTCTTGTGACCTAGTCACTTGCTTGCAAGCTATTGATGCAACACCACCGAGTGGGCCCAGAGTACCTATCCGTCACTTGGATTGACAAATCCCGTTCTGATCTATTTCATACTCCTCAACATATCTACTTCGGAATACCCAAGATACACCTTTTCAGTTACCATGTTTCAGTGTAACGGTTAATGCACTCAAAGCATCCTAATAGATAGCAATTATGTATGATCATCACGGTCTAAGGATTCAGTCACTATGTTATTAAGTCATCGCAATGCTGAACTTATGTGACTTGATCACACTGCAATGCTTAAGGTGGGTGTGTGTCCATCACATCATTCTCCTAATGATATGACCTCATTGTCAATAGACTATTATGTTCTCATGATCAGGAAACCTTGATCATCAATTGCCCAATGAGCTAGTATGCCTGAGTTTAACTAGGGACCAGGTTGTTATATATCACACGTGTATTAATGTTTCCGCTTAATACAGTTCTAGCACAATATATAACGTATTATGAACAAACAGATATGTGACAAATATCTTTATTAATTTGCCTCTAGGGCACATATCCAACAGTCTCCCACTTGCACTAGAGTACAAATTACACTAGTTTACATCAGGTATGTATCTAACACCAATAGTCTCTCGGTGTTGTTCAAACTTGGCTTGTGGAAGAGGTTTAGTCGTTGGGTCTAACGGATTCAGATCCGTATGTATTTTGCAAATCCTAGTATGACCATCCTTGACGTAGTCCCGCGTCACATGGAAACGCCGAAGAATATGCTTGGCTGTAGAGTGAGTCCTCGGCTCCCTTGCGTTAGCAATGGCACCCGTATTGTCGCAATAAATGCTAACAGGGTCAGTGCAACTAGGGAATACGCCAAGCTCGATGACGAACTTCTTCAGCCAATGCGCTTCGTTTGACGCTTCGCAAGCGGCAATATACTCCGACTCCATCGAAGATTGGGCGACGATTGACTGTTGGCCGCTCCTCCAGCTAATCGCACCACCATTCAACATAAACACGTATCCCGTCTGGGATTTTGAGTCATCGGGATCAGTACCAAGACTGGCATCGACGTAACCTGTTACGGCGAGCTCTTCTTCACATCCTCCATAGACAAGAACCAGATCCTTAGTTCTTCGTAAGTACTTAAGGACGTTCTTCACTGCAATCTAATGATCCATTCCAGGATTACTTTGGAAACGATTAGTCAGACTAACCGCCAGGGCCACATCTGGTCGAGTACACAACATAGCATACATGATAGAACCTATGGCTGAGGCATAGGGCTTTGAGGACATTTCCTCCCTTTCTTTTGTTGTTGCTGGGCATTGAGTCACACTCAATTTACTTCCTTTCATAACGGGAAAGAGGCCTCTCTTGGCGTTATCCATATTGAACCTCTTCAATATCTTCTCAAGGTAAGTTCTCTGACTCAGTGCTAATAGGCGTCTTGATCTATCTCTATAGATTTTAATGCCTAATATGTATGCAGCTTCACCTAGGTCCTTCATGGAAAATTGTCCATTCAAATATTCCTTTACCCCCTCTAGAAATTTCACATCATTCCCTATCAATAATATGTCATCCACATATAGTACTAGGAATGCCACAGAGCTCCCACTCGCTTTCTTATAAACACAGAATTCTTCTTCATTTTGGACAACTCCAAAAGCTTTGATCACCTCATCAAAATGAAGATTCCAGCTCCGAGATGCTTGCTTCAACCCATAAATGTACCGTTGAAGTTTGCATACCTTACTAGCGTCCTTAGGATCAATAAAACCTTCTGGTTGTACCATATACAACTCTTCCTCAATGTTGCCATTTAGGAACGCGGTTTTCACATCCATCTGCCATATTTCATAATCGTAATAGGCAGCAATTGCTAGCAATATCCGGATAGACTTTAGCATCGCTCGGGAGAGAAAGTCTCTTCGTATTCAACTCCTTGAATTTGTCGGAAACCTTTTGCGACAAGTCGAGCTTTATAGACAGATACGTTTCCGTCTGCGTCAGTCTTTTTCTTGAATATCCACTTATTCTCGACGGCCTTTCAGTCCTCGGGAATATCCATCAAATATACCTTTTGTCTCTTCTGACAATCTTGCCAGCCTTCTTATCCTCAAGGTACTTGGGGCAGTTGCGTTTCCAGTGACCATCACCCTTGCAGTAGAAGCACTCAACGCCGGGCTTGGGTCCAGGTTTGGGTGCCTTACGAGGAGTGACAACTGGCTTGTCACCCTTCTTCGGGCTTCCCTTCTTTCCCTTCTCCTTCTTGCCAGACTTCTTGAATTCAATGGTCTTGTTGACCATGAATACATCATGCTCCTTCTTGATCTCAACCTCAGCAGTTTTCAGCATGGGGAAAAACTCAGAAGGGGTCTTAGTCATCCCCTGCATGTTGCAGTTCAACACAAAGCCTTTGTAGCTAGGGGGCAACGACTGCAACACCCTATCAACAGCAAGTTCATCTGGAATCTGACATTCCAGAGCATTCAAGCGTTGAACGTAGCCAGACATCTTGACCACGTGCTCACTAACACTGCTATGTTCATCCATCTTTGCTGAGAAGAAAGCTTCAGAAGCCTCATAACGTTCAGCCCTGGCTTGGGGTGCAAAGACGGCCTTGAGGTCGGTGATTATCTCGTATGCACCCATCCTCTCAAAGTGTTTCTGCATCTCAGCCTCCATGGAGTAAATCATTCCACTCTGGACAAGGTTGTAATCATCCGTCTTGGAGAGATAGACATTCTTCTCATCCCGGCTAGCGTCTGCTGGTGGTTCGTCACCTAACGCGACCTCTAGTACGTATGCCATCTTGAGGGGAACGAGGAGAATCCTCAGAGTGCGGAACCAGTTGGTGAAGTTTGACCCATCGGTTTTCAGTTTGTCTTTGTCTAGGAATGACCCTAAGTTGAATGAGGGGCGAGGTGTAGCCATCTACAATGGTTATTTGCAAAACACATATTTAGACTTTGTTCATAATTGGAGTTCAATTTTAATTAATTCTAAAACTCCCACTGACGGGGATCAACCCCGGCAAATCCCATGGTCAGGGACCCTGGGTTAGTCATGAGAGGCATAGGTTGGACGATAGCTCGTCGGCAAACAGGAAGGCTCACTCCTGCTCGATATTATTGATGGGGGAGATGCGATTACATTGGATGCCAAGGCTGGAGCGCTCAAGGCTAGGGTTACAGGTGATACTCGATGTCTTTGTCGTCGCCCCTCCTAGCCATTATATATCGGGCTAGGTCTCGGGGAGTTCATCTACGTTTACAGGTAAGCTTTCCTAACCCTAACTTGCTCCATACGGCAGGTATTCGCACCTTCCTTGTGAGTCATGGACTCCTACGTCGGTGCCAACTAGCGGGCCGAGGCTGTATCTTCATGGGCCTTCTGTCTCCATGGACACCCGGTAGGCTTATCCGTAGGAGTCGTGGGGTCACCCCCTCGTCAGTAGCCCCCGAGTGCCTGGGGGACTCGAAGAGTCGCGCGGGGACTCGAGTACATTCATTTGTCGGTTATTGGTATGCGCGGTTCATTCGCGGGTCGCTGGCAGTCTGGTGGCCATGACAAAACCTGTTTCGAGGGATGCTAAGCTGAAAGGGCCCAAGGAGTCGACGGGTCGAGCCTTGGTGAATTTCACTAGGGCAAATACCACAGTAGCCCAATCAAACCCACGTCCCTCGACGTGAGCTTGGAACACTGGTGTCGAGCAAAAGTCCGGCCGCTTCAGGTCTTACGGTGTTCATTTGCCGCTAGTAATGTGCATAGCCTAAGGCGCGTCCGCCCGGCTTTTTCTATCATGCGCAGCGCATGGAAAAGGTTGGGAGTGAAATTGCTCTTCGGCAAGTCCCAGCCCGGCCGTACTTCGCAGTGGGGTCTTACCTACACGCTAATCTTGTGTGGCATCTGGGCACAGTGTATCGTGTTCCAGGAATGTGTGTTTTTGAGGCGCGGAGCCTTATAGCATTGCACCCGCTTGGAACAAAAAATCAAGCGAGCTGTTCACTCATTCACCCGAGGAGCTTGTCGAGTGCTCAGTCGGGGGGTTTTCGCGAGTAATCACTCGAATGTCGTTTCGGCTCTTGAGGTGAGGGAGCACCTGAGACTGTTAGCGCTGTATGATCTTGGCGAATGCATGTTTGTCTTACGTTGGGTTGAGGGAGCACCCGAGACTCTCATAAGTGCGAGTGGTCACTCGAGCACATGGCTGACCTTTAGGTGAGGGAGCACCCGGGACTCTTATGATGTACTCTCCCGATGGGAGTAAGATGTTTTTCTTCCTTAGGGAAAAGATCTGAAAGATGGAATCTCTGAGCCTTGTTGTCCATTGGTTTTCTTTGCCGCTCGTCAGGATGACGATGCCTCTTCTTGATGGCTGTCAGGGATGCCTCGCCAGTGACCCGTCACTTCTTCGTGACCGGTCATAATGATGGCCGATGTGGCTTGCAGCAGGCGCTGGTTGGGTTTCCGATACCTGCGTTGGGAACACGCGTGAACTGACGCGTCTCATGCACAATGCGTCCCGTGGGAAAGCATCTTGGTCTTGGAATTTGAGACGCCTGCGACGTTTGGTCTTTGGATTAATTGCTGCTGTCGTCTCAGCTTCTCCGTGGGAGGTTTTGTGTTCTATAAATAAGGCGTTCTCTTCCACTTTGTTTCACCTCCATCCAGCTTGCTCCTTTTCCCTTCCTTCTTCTCTTCTTCTTCTCATGGTTCCTAGGCGAGGTGTTGGTCGTGACCGTGTTCGTCGTGGCCTTGGTGGCCGTGTTCGTCGTGGCCGTGGTGGCCGTCATGGTGAGGCGCCAGTGCCTTCTTCCTCTCCCTTGGAGGAGGGTTTCTGGCGCTATGATTTTCTTTTGCATGTCCGTGGCCGGAGCGCCAGTCGCGTGCTTCTTCCTTCTTCTTTTTCCGCCATTGTCTCTGAACGTGGCTTGGATGGCTTGCTTCTGCATCTTCAAGGGAGCTGTCGATCTCCTTCTTATGTTGATTTGGAGGTTGATAGCTCCCGCTTGATTTTCCTTGGCTCTGGTTGGAGATTGTTTGCTCGGCGGTTAAATCTGCGAGATGGCGATATGCTCAGCTGTCGTTTTGAAGGCGAAAGCACTGTCACTGTCCGCGGGTTCGATCCGAGAAGAAATATCATGGATCCTCACTGGCAGGAGTCGAGCAGCGACAACTCCACAAGGTCGAGGAGTCCTGCGCCTGCGTCATCTACGACTCCGTCTTCTGGCGACTCCTCAGGTGGTGGTGGTGAGCCGTCTTCAACTGCTTCCTCCTCTGGATCTGAAGAGGACCTCGATGTCAAGCCATCGATCAAGCGGGTGCGCCAGGCGACCTTGTAGAACTGGAGGCGGCCTCATCTTCGCTGGCAACCCGGAGAGGAGGCTGTTCGTCCGGAGAAGAAGGCATGCGGCCGCAGCTAGAGAAGAAGCTGGTGGAGCAGGAGAAGAAGCTAGTGGAGCATCGACAAATAAGTCGAGCTTCACTCTTTTGTTATGTCATTGACATCTTCAGCTAGCTTGCTTTTCCTTTGTCTGTGGTGATGCTCTTTTACTAGAGTCGATTGCTCCTCGTGAGCACACATGTAGAAGTCTTAATTCCTTGGGTGATTCCCTCTTGTAACAGGAGCTACCTTCTATCCAAATGTAGTTGAGTCCTTTTTGTACTGAAGATGATCCTTATGATGTAAACTGTGCTTGACCCTTTGCAATGGAATTTATATTTGGGCCTTTATGCAACCGAAAATTGTGTTCGAGTCCTTGACGATCAGGAGCTGTCTTTGATTTCTTTGGAACTAAGAGTTGTGTTCGAGTCCTTTGCGGCCGAGAGCTGTCTTCAAGTCCGTCCAATACTTTTCACTGTGGGTTCTATCGGGTGCGCGACAGCGCTCCCGATGGGAGTAGCCCCCGAGGCTACGCTTGAGTCGAAGGTTCGAGCGTAGGCTAAAATTTGTTTCCTTTGTCCTTAGTTTCTGTCTTTTATCGGGTGCGCGGCAGTGCTCCCGATGGGAGTAGCCCCCGAGTCTTTAGGTGATCGTTGGCGATCGGGTGAAGACTAAATGAGCCTGTGTCCTGTGCTTCCTCCAAAGTTTCTTCAGAGTACTTGGTGCTCCATCTGATTGTGGCCATGTCTTTCGAGCGTTGTTTTCAGCAGGTGGGGCTGGCCGGGTATTTTTTTTCTTGAGCGTTTTTTAAGCTTCAGACTGCGCGAACGGTCTTCGGAAGGCGATGGTCCTCGAGCTCCCGAGTGCTTGGATGTAGAGGTCGCGTGGGTGACGATAGCGTCCTTCGGGGGGATTTCTTCGAGTCCCCGAGTGTTTTTGGGTAGAGGTCACGTGAGCGTCGATGGTCGTCTCTCGGGTGGGGGTTGTACTCAAGACCCCGAGTGCTTTTGATGAAGATCGCGTAAGTGGTGGTAGCGTCTCTCGGGGGGATTTATGCGTAAGCCCCCGAGTGCTTTTGATGAAGATCGCGTAAGTGGCGGTAGCGTCTCTCGGGGGGATTTATGCGTAAGCCCCCGAGTGGTTTGGTTTAGGATCGCGTGGGCGATGGCGTCTCTCGGGGGGGATTTTGTTCTTAAGCCCCCGAGTGCTTTGATTAAGATCGCGTAGGCGATAGCATCTCTCGGGGGGATTTTTCTCTTGAGCCCCCGAGTGCTTTGGTTAAGATCGCGTAGGCGATAGCGTCTCTCGGGGGGATTTTGCTCTTAAGCCCCCGAGTGCTTTGGTTAAGATCGCGTAGGCGATAGCGTTGCTCGGGGGGATTTTTCCCTTAAGCCCCCGAGTGCTTTGGTTAAGATCGCGTAGGCGATAGCGTTGCTCGGGGGTATTTTGCTCTTAAACCCCCGAGTGCTTTGGTTCAGATCGCGTAGGCGATAGCGTTGCTCGGGGGGATTTTGCTCTTAATCCCCCGAGTGCTTTGATTAAGATCGCGTAGGCGATAGCGTCTCTCGGGGGGATTTTGCTCTTAAGCCCCTGAGTGCTTTGGTTAAGATCGCGTAGGCGATAGCGTCTCTCGGGGGGATTTTGCTCTTAAGCCCCCGAGTGCTTTGGTTAAGATCGCGTAGGCGATAGCCGTTGCTCGGGGGGATTTTGCTCTTAAGCCCCCGAGTGCTTTGATTAAGATCGCGTAGGCGATAGCGTCTCTCGGGGGGATTTTGCTCTTAAGCCCCCGAGTGCTTTGGTTAAGATCGCGTAGGCGATAGCGTTGCTCGGGGGGATTTTATTCTTAAGCCCCCGAGTGCTTTGAGATGGCAGTATTTGGGCAACATTTATTTTATTGCGGTCGAGCGGCTACATGAGTTGCCAGTCATGTCTGACCGATAGGGACTATGGATAGAACAGTCGCAAGTTTTCTACGTTCCATGGGTTGCCCACGTCTTCGTCTGTCTTCGGGTTCTTCAGCCTGTAGGCGCCACCTCCGATGACTTCTGAGACTATGAATGATCCTTCCCATTGGGGGGAAAGTTTATGGACCTTCTCTTGTATCAGTCGTAGGACTAGGTCACCTTTGTTGAAGGTTCTAGTGCGCAAGCGACTGCTTTGGTAGGTGCGTAGCTTGTCTTGGTACCCCTCTGATTTTGTCAGGGCTTTGTCTCTTGCTTCGTCAGCCGTATCTTTGTCATCTTGTAGTGCTTCTTCTGCTTCTTCTTCTTCGTATCCGGTGACCCAGGGTGCTCCGAACTTGAGGTCATGTGGTAGGACTGCCTCTGCCCCGTAAACCATGAAGAAGGGTGTGTACTGGGTCGCGGTGTTTGGTGTAGTACGTAGGCTCCATAGGACCACGGGGAGCTCTTCTACCCAGTTGCCTGTGGCTTGCTCGAGTGGTGCGAGGAGCCGTTTCTTGATTCCCCCGCAGATAAGGCCGTTTGCTTTTTCCACCTGGTCGTTGGACTGCGGGTGCGCGACTAATGCATAATTGATTTTGATGCCCAGTTCTTCGCAGAAGTTCTGAAATTCTGCAGCTGTGAAGTTCGTGCCGTTGACCGTGATGATGTTGTGTGGCACTCCGAATCTGAAGATGATCGACTTGATGAAGTTGACAGCCGTGAGGGCTGTGGAGATGGTGATGGGCACTGCTTCAATCCATTTAGTGAACTTGTCGACTGCGACGAGCAGGTGTGTCCTTCCGCCCTTTGATGATTTCTTGAGTGGGCCCACCATGTCGAGTCCCCAAGTGGCGAACGTCCAGGATAGTGGTATGGTCCTGAGCTCTGATGCGGGAGTGTGTGTCCTGTTTGCGAATTTCTGGCAGGCGACACAACGTAGCACTATTTCTTCTGCGTTTTTCATGGCTGTGGGCCAATAGAACCCGGCTCGGAATGCTTTGGACACGAGTACTCGACTACTCGCATGGTGCCCGCAGGTGCCTTCGTGGATTTCAAGCAGTAGGGCTTTGTCGTCCTCTTCGTCGATGCACCTTTGAAGTATCTGGTGATGCTGCGCTTGTATAGTTGTTTGTTGATCACCGTGAATGCCTTGGATCGTCGGCTGATGCGTCGTACTTCGGCCACGTCTTGTGGTAGCGTACCTTCGATTAGGAATCGGAGGAACAGTTTTGTCCAGACGGGTCCTTCGAGCTCTGTCGGAGCTGTGCTGTCGGGTGTGCTAGTGCTTGTGCCTTCTGATGGGGTTGCTACTGCCACCTGCGCCAGGTCTATTGCATCCTCGCCGTCCGCGACTGCTTCAGGTGCTACTGCCTGTACCTTGATGGATCTCCGGCTGATGCTTTCGAGAAAAACACCGGGTGGTACAGGTCCCCGGGTCGAGCCGATGTTCGCGAGCTCGTCAGCTTCTGTGTTGTTGTCCCTGGTGATGTAGTTGAGCTCGCAACCGTCGAAACTTCCTTCGAGTTCGTTGTAGAGATTTTGGTAGGCCTCCATGTTGTCGGCTATTGCGTTGCAGTTTCTCATCGTCTGCTGGACGACGAGATTGGAGTCCCCGTAAATTATGAGGCGAGTGGCTCCGCACGTTTTGGCCATACGCATGCCATGGAGGAGTGCCTCGTATTCTGCTTCGTTGTTGGAGGCGTGACTGAAGTTGATTTGGAGGACATATTTCAGCTTTGTTCCTTTAGGGGAGATGAGCACAACCCCTGCCCCAGCTCCTTGTTGTCTCTTGGACCCGTCGAAGAACATTGACCATGAACTTGATAGGTCTGGGGGGCCTGGTGTCTAAACCTCCGTCCACTCGACCAGGAAATCTGGGAGTACTTGGGCTTTGGTGGTTGTTGGGTGCTTGAACTGCAGGTCCCGTGGGCTGAGCTCAATGTTCCACTCGGTGACTCGTCCAGTTGCTCCAGGGTTGTTGAGTATGTCAGCGAGTGGTGCACTGCTTCACGATTGTGATAGGGTGCTCGTCGAAGTAGTGGGACACCTTTCTTGAGGTCATGACGATGGCCAATAGTAGCTTCTGATAGTGCGGGTAACGCTGCTGGGATTTGGTCAGGAGCATGCTGAGGTAGTAGATTGGTCTCTGGATGCTCTGGACCTTGCCTTCTTCTGCGCATTCGACAACGAGTGTTGTGCTTACTACACTGCTACGTGCTGCCACGTAGAGGTATAGCTTCTCTCGTTCCTTGGGTACCGCCAGGATTGGTGGGGTCGAGAGTGTCTTTTTCAGGTCCGCGAATGCTTGGCGGGCTTCCTCTGTCCACTCGAATTTCTCTCCTTTCCTGAGCAGCTGATAGAAAGGCAGCGTGCGTTCTCCCAGCGTGCTGATGAAGCGGCTTAGGGCTGCGAGTTTTCCAGTGAGCTGATGTACTCCTTTGACGTTGGTTGGTTCTTGCATGCGGGTGAGTGCTTGGAATTTCTTAGGGTTTGCCTCGATTCCTCGAGCAGAGACCATATAGCCAAGCATCTTTTCCGCCGGTACGCCGAATGCGCACTTCTTTGGGTTGAGTTTGATTCTGTATTTGTTGAGCGCCGCGAAGGTTTCGCGCAGGTCGTCGAGTAGTGTGGCTGCTTTGTAGGTCTTGATGACGATGACGTCCACGTAGACTTGCACGTTTCTTCCGATTTGCTCCTTCAGGCAGGCCTGCATCATTCGTTGGTAAGTGGCGCCTGCGTTTTTGAGCCCGAAGGGCATGGTCCTGTAGCAGAATACGCCATAGGGGGTGATGAACAATGTGTGCTCTTCGTCTTCTTCCTTCATCCTGATCTGGTTGTATCCTGAGTAAGCGTCGAGAAAGGAAAGTAGATCGCACCATGCTGTTGAGTCAATTATCTGATCGATTCTAGGAAGGGGGAAGTGATCCTTCGGGCAATGCTTGTTGACTGCTCCGTAGTCGACACACATGCGCAGCACGGTCGTGTCTTTCTTGGGCACCAGCACTGGGTCGGCTATCCAGGTGGCTTTCTTCGTTTCTCAGATGAACTAAGCGTCGAGTAACCGGTTGACTTCCTCTCCGATTGCTCTGCGCTTGGGCTCTGAGAATCGTCTCAGCGCTTGCTTCACCGGCTTCGTGTTTTGCTTGATGCGTAGGGCGTGTTCCACGAATTCGCGTGGTATCCCAGGCATGTCGGCTGGGCACCAGGAGAATATTTCCCACTCGTCTCGAAGGAAAGCGACGAGAGCCGTCGCCTGCTCCTCTGGTAGGTGGGTGTACACGCGGACTGTTTTGTCCGGGTCCGTCGGGTGCACTTGGTGAGTGACTGTGTCGCTGTCGATGCTGAAGTCGCGTCCGTACTCCTTTGTTTTGCTTCGGTTCACCAATGGGAAGGTACTCTTGTCCGTCACCATGGCTATTTCTCTGAGTTCTTGTTCGGCTCCGAATGTGTCGGAGATTCTGTGGAAGTCACGATCACATTGATCGGATTTGATGAAGCTTCCGTTGATCGTGAGGACTCCTGATGATCCTGGCATCTTGAGCTTGAGGTAGGCGTAGTGTGGGACCGCCATGAACTGCGCGAATGCTGACCGTCCCAATATGGCGTGATACTGCGATTGCCAGTCGAGTACCTCGAACTCGAGGACGTGCTTTGCGAAGTTGCGTCGGTTTCCGAAAACAACTTCGAGTTCGATGACTCCGAGGGATGTGGATGCTTCTCCTAGGACTACCCCGTGTAACTCGGTGCTCGATTTTCTCCATACTGATCGTGGGATCAGCATCTTTTGCAGGGTGCTGGCGAAGATGATGTTCATGCTGCTGCCTCTGTCCATGAAGACCCTATCCATGTCGTACCCTCCGATTTGTGCATCGAGTACTAGGGGCGCGTGCCCCGGTCTTGGGACTGCGGGTTGTTGGTCGTCCTGTGAGAACGTGATGCTGGTCTCCGTGTCATGTAGCTGGTAGACTTCGACTATGTTTATGCTCTCAGCTGCTCTAGCCTGCAGGGTGTGGGCGTCGCGTTGTGCTTGCGGTACCCTTCCTTCTTGGATCATGAGCACCTGTTCTTGCAGCGGGCTATGACGTCCTTCCGGGATTGAGGTCGGCGATTGTTCGGGTCGCCGGTTGCGCCTGTCTTCTTTCTACTTCTCCTTTCTTGAGGTCGTCGGCTAGCTCGTTGAACAGGCGGCAGTCTCTCAAAGTGTGACATGAACTGACGCGTCCCCAGTCATCCTCGAAGTTGTGGATCGTGCAGGGTCCTGCTAGCTGCTATCTAGCCGTGAGTTTGCTAGATCCGGCGCGCCTCTTCCTTCTTGAGATTCTGAAGATCTGCTCGTGATCCTCCGGGTGTTGGTGGAAGCGAGGGTCGGTTTCGATTCCTCGACTCATGTCTTGGTTCTTGATGAGGTTGGCGAATTCATCCGGCCTTCGATCTGGGTCGTAGTACTCGCCCACAGGTGTCTTGGAGTCGTTGTCTTGGTTGGCGGCAGGTGCTCGTGCGACGGCGTGTCGTCGAGTGGTCGTCGGTTGTGCGGATGCGTGATGTGGCTCGTTCATTGGGGCCTCGCCGTAGATCTCCCATGCACGCCTTTTGGGTCGTCGATTCCTTCTTCCTTGGCGGTGGTTCTGCTGATCGCTGGTTTCGATCTCGTAGTCATCGTCTTGATGTGCAGCGGGTGCCCGGGCGGTGGTGGGTTGTCGAAAGATTTGCGAGTCCTCCACTGCGCGTCGCGGTTCGTCGAGTGGAATTCCTTCGTAGAGGCCCCTCGTCGTTCTTCTGGGTCGTCGACTCCTTCGGTGCTGGCGCTGCACTTGGCCGTTGCCGTAGTATCGGTCCTGGCGCAACTGTAGCTCGAGCGGTCTTGATGGGGTGGCAGAGATGTCCGCCGTGATCTTGAATCCCTCGAGTGGGATAGATCTGGTTCTTGCCTTTGAGTTGTAGCTTGCTGAAGACGGGACCGCCGAGATCGTGATCCCAACCAGTGTAGTTCCCACAGACGGCGCCAATTGACGGGGATCAACCCCGGCAAATCCCATGGTCAGGGACCCTGGATTAGTCATGAGAGGCACAGGTTGGACGATAGATCATCGGCAAACAGGAAGGCTCGCTCCTGCTCGATATTATTGATGGGGGAGATGCGATTAAAGTGGATGCCAAGGCTGGAGCGCTCAAGGCTAGGGTTATAGGTGATACTCGATGTCTTTGGCGTCGCCCCTCCTAGCCCTTATATACCGGGCTAGGTATCGGGGAGTTCATCTACGTTTACAGGTAAGCTGTCCTAACCCTAGCTTGCTCCGTACGGCAGGTCTTCGCACCTTCCTTGTGAGTCGTGGACTCCTACATCGGTGCCAACTAGCGGGCCGAGGCTATATCTTCATGGGCCTTCTGTCTCCATGGACACCAGGTAGGCTTATCCGTAGGAGTCGTGGGGTCACCCCCTCGTCACCCACTTAGTTAAACATCTCTCCAAATTTACTAAGTGATTAACATAATCCTAGTTTGAATGATCTTCCTCGAATATCACACGGCCGACGACACATCTCCCTAGGTAGGCCATCATGCCAATCATATCCGTTATATGACTCATGCTTAACCTTTCTGTCATCCGTATCCCAAGCTCATATCTACCTATGTCAAGCCTGCCAGTCAAACCTTAGTGTATGGCTGTTCAGCAAGGTCATATCTACATATGCTAGGCTTGCCAAACCCAACCTCATGCGATCGCTAATGTATGTATGACACCCGATCGTCACGGCCTGCCTATCATAAAGAGATCCTTCCAGGCGGTGCCCACTAAGGGAGAATACAATCATGGTATTGAGAGAGATTATCCTATCATGCTACCGTCGCATATCTAGCATATTAGCAAGACATGAAGTAAAATTGTAAATCATACAAGCTATGCTCCCCCCTTACATGCAAATTAAAGTTAAAACGCCTTCTACTTTATCTTTTGCAAGTTTTACGTGGCTGCTAAGGGGTTTCGAGAGAGAACCGATTTCTATCCTGCGAAAACAAGCCACAACACCAATCCTGCAATTGTCTCTATTACACCCCTGTCGGGGCCCTCCGTTGCAAACGTCTTCACGTCGCTAATGTTAGAGAGACAGACACCCCCCAGCCACTTATATGGTACAAGCCATATGTCAAGCGTGGAACCAGTCTCGCGTAAACGCGTAAGGTCGGTCGGGGCCGCTTCATCAGGACATTGCCTCAACGCTAAACGAGTACACGTGGGAGGGTAACAATTGGAGAATTGATGCCCACATCCTAGATGTGTTCTACCCGTAAAATACATCTACGCATAGACTTGCTCATGATATTACTGTTGGGGATCGGCGCAGAAAACAAAAAATTTCCTACCTACGATTCCCGAACCCAAGATCTATGCTATGCTGATGTATGTAACGGAAGGAATCGGTGTTCATACCTTTGAAGACCGAAAGAGGGAAACGTTCCTCGAACGTGGTTGGCGTAGACTCTGATCCTACGACCTCCCTGTCGTGTTGAAGAACCTCCGACGATGAAGTAGCACCACACGTGTAGTGCCTCGCGGGATTACACACGTACGGTGCAACCGATGTCCCTCTGGGCTCCGAACCAGAAGAGCAGAGGAAAGAAGATTGATCCGGATCCCGATTCCGGCAGCGCGACGGCGTCCGAATGATGGTGAAACCCCCAACCAGGTGCAAACTCCAAACCAGGGGAGTCCGCTCTAGGTCGGAGAAAGAGAGAGAGAAACTCAATGTTATGTTGAAAAAGGCACCCCACCCCTCCTTATATAGGCCAAGGAGGGGCTCCACCCCCTCCCTGTAACACCCTCAGAATCAGTAACAGTAATCACTACAGTGATTCCACTGTTAGTGACCATTACTGTTGATGATCAAGCCATGATCACCTTTGATCATAGCTCTGTCAATTTCCAACCCGGATAAAATTTCTAATTGGGTAAATTATAAAACTTTCTCCAAGAATTGTGGATGCCAGTCAATCAACATGATCATGGTTAAACCAAGTCACCCTTAGTCATTTGAATAATCACAAGTCAATAATGGATATGAAACATTGAGTGTTGAGTTACTCCATTGCCCCTAGAATATTAATATTAAAGCAATGTGAAAGATTGAAGTAAACCCTGGGTGTTGCAAGCACTTTCATTATTTAATAGCAAATAATGTTGGGCCATGTTAAAAATAACAATGGATATTCTTTAAAGTGTTTTATAAATATTATGAAATAAAATTAGTAACTTTGGGAATTATTAAATTGCCATGGAATAAAATAAACAAGTGGGAATTTTAAATGAACTAAAATTTGTCAAACCAATTTTATAAAATTCCTAAATAACAGTAAGCTATATTGAAAGTGGAATGGGATTTTATTACCATGTTTAAAAATGTTAAACAAATAATAACAGCGGTCAAACAGTGACAATTAATGTCTTTTAAATAAAACAAAATACTAAATGATTTTTATTAATTCCCAAACTTTTTGTGGCACTTAACTATGATGCAACCATAATTTTGGAACAAATTTTATGTTGTAGAAAAATATAAAAGACATTAAACTAATTACAAGCAGAACACACAGAAAACAAAAATAACAAAAAAATAAGAGAAGACACTATCCTACGCTACTGGGCGAAGCCAACCCAGCCCACCTCGGGCCACCCTGGCGCCTAGAGAAGCCAGGCCGGCCCCCTCCTCGATCTCTCTCTCTGGATCCCCCACGATCCCCATCTCCCTCCCGACCCCCTCTCGGTCTCGTCCCACCTCCTGGTTCCGCGGCTGCGCCGGCCCATCCGGCCAGTGCCGGCGGTCCGGGCCGCCCCGCTACTCCCTCTCGAACCACCACGCGGTGGCGCCCCTCCTCCACCGGATTGATGCGCCGACCAGCCTCCTCCTTGCGCTTCCCTCGATGAACCCTAGCCGCTCCATGGTGCTCCCCCACCACAGCTCGCCGCGTCGTGGCTCTGGCGTCGCCGGCCACCTCCACGTCGCCCCCTCAAGCTCCAGACCACGATGCCCCCTCCCTGCAGAACCTCCTCTACATCAGGCGCCCCGCGCCGTCGACCACCCCGCCCTGTTCTCCCCTCCCCGAACTCCATCTAGCCGCCTCGGCCGTCGCTGGCGCTTGGCGCCGCCGTGGCGCCGGCGTGAGGGCTGCTCCTACTCATCGAGCTTCTCCACTGTGAGCCTCTCATGTGCAAAGTATTACTGAATTTAGTGTTGGATCTTGTACTGGCTACTACTGCTTGTTGTCGGTGCTCCCTTAACAGCATCAAAAGTCACATCAAACAGAGTTCAATATGGGTAAACGTTATAGATCCCGAAACTAGACATGCCAACGATGATTTCATTCTATTGGACTAACGCCAAATTATGAATAGGTTAATCACGATAAATCTTGCAAAAGGGTACTTCCAGTTAAAACAGAAATTTCCAAACTTAGCAAAAAAAATTGCTAAGTTAGAAACATTACCTTAACGACTTCATGAGCCCAAAACTTGGTGTTATTGACTTTGATAAATAATGCAAATTGCATGGGCATGTTCCCCACATAAAAAACTTCAGAATACCTCACTGGACCAACTCCATTTGATGTATGAATAAATTCCTATGAAAATCACAAGGTGTTATGTTCTGTTAAGTTTAACAATTTCTGGAATTTGCAGCCGGTGGCACTTTTCAAACAAAGTTTTGATTAAGCAAACGAACTATAATATGAATGCAATTTGTACCTATTTGTAGATCATTGCAATGCACTCAGATTTTCCATAGGGCGCTAATTTGTCTGATGTGCGGAACAATAAACCGTAGCCTCCTAAAAACAGCTAAGTGTGTTTAAAGACATAAATTTCTCATACTTAGAAAATTCAGAGAAAACCATAAATGGGACAGTGACAAATGGGTCCCACATTGACCCTGTTGACCAGTCAACCTTGACTGGTCCACTATTAACTGTACCCACCGGCCCCACATGTCATTGACTGTGGCTGGCTCCGTCTGATTATAAAAAGTATTTACTGTTATTAATTTGACTGAAAATATTCTCGAAGATCAATTAAACTTTAGAAAATCATATAAAATAAACCGTAAATAAGATGAAAATAATTTATATATCAAAATTGATCAGAAAAATATAACGAATACGAATATGCTATCCGTATGTCTATCACACCCCTCTAACACAACGAACATCGAACCGTCCCCCTCCGGACCGACTGTCCGATAAATTGCCGGTACTGCTAAAGTACCCGGATGAATTAATTTCGAACACGAAAGTTGTTCGGAATAGATCAACTAGCACGGATACACCCCCTTATGTTTTTCCGGGACCCACGACACCTCCGGCTTGATCCTTCCCCCTCCGGTCACCCTGTCCGGTAATCACCCGGAGCCGGTAGTTCATCCTCAGATGAATTTCCGTTCCGAGCAATGTGCATTGCACTGCGTTAGAATACCGTTAACATTTCATCTGTCATGTCATGCATCTGTTTGTATATGCTTGCTGTGTATTTACTGTTTTCTTCCCCCCTTAATGTCCGGTAGACCCCGCTGCTGTCGTCGACTACACCGCTGCTGAGTATGACTACGTCGTCGACGACCGTACCCCTACCGTCGAGCTTCCAGGCAAGCAGAACCATTCTCTTCCGCAGATATCGCCTATCTTTCCGTACATTTCTTGCACTAGGCATTGCTACTGCTGCTGCTACGTTGTTTACCTATTCAATTGCATAACCTGTCATTGTCGCCCCTTGATGTGCCTTCCTTATCCTATGCTGCCTATAAATATATATATATGTTATTCAGAAGTGAGCCTTGCGCATTGTTAGCTAGGATTAGATAGAGGGTCGTGATCACTCAGGAGAGTGAACGCGGATACAATTATTATAACTGCACAGGTACGGTACAATGCAGACACCGCCTGAGGCCCCCTAGCTCGGCTCTGCCGAGCCACCATCAAGTGTGAGCTATCAAGGAGTAATCCTTGTACTCCACTCGTTGCTGACTCTGTATAGCCGCTCTAGGTATCTGAGAAACGGTTGTCCTTCAGGTAAGAAGTCGGGCGACCCAACGGTGCCCGCGAGAGGTATTGCGACGGGACGATAGGGAGGGTACGACCAGTGTACCGGTGTGCTTGGCCCCTGATCGTTGGCCGCGAGAGTTACCAAACCACGAAAGTCGAGCTCCTCCAGGAGCACACGCGAGACAAGGTAAGGAGACGGTTCACCTTGTTGGTAACCGCAGTGACTTGGTGGGACGACAGGGCAGGCACCGATGTACCGGTGGTCCTGGCTGTTGTCGTTGTCCACGGGTCAGTTAAGTCGAGGCAACGATAACGGTTGTCACGCAGGTTAATTAAAATGCTAAATGGTTCAGTGAATGTCTTGAGTTGGCTATATGCCATGTACGCACTACCTACCCGTGGGAATTACGAGTTATGGGCTCCTCTGCTTCGTACTGTCGTCCGAGGACTCTTCAGACGTCAGCAGTACCGCGGCCTACGCCGGGAAATGGTGTTGTCTTATTTGCTCGCGCGGTGGTGTCTTATTTGGTTTTGCTTTAACTTCACCGGCCAGCCACGCACCGTGCAGGAGTACGTTCGGGTTGGGGTCCAAGGCCCGGCGTACTTAGGATTTAGACCGGCGGATGGCCTCTCTGTTGAGTTTGAAAGATGGGCTATGAAGTGTCGGATAGCCTCGGTGGAGCGTTCCCTAACAAGGTTCCTGCCACCCTGGAGATCCGTGCGTGTAGCGTAACACAAGTGCACCCCTGCAGGGAAGATTAATCTATTCGGATAGCCGTGTCCACGGTAACAGGACGCTTTATGCTGAAGCTGGATCTTACCACTAGAAACTATTATTATTAAACTGTATGGTTCCGGGTTTTCTTCCTCGCGGGGATGTCGAGGAGGTGAACTCGGAGGCATTGTTAAATTATGAATACAACTTATTATTATACAATGCTGCAGCAACTTCTGCTGCATTGTTACTTTCGTTACTGTTATATTAACTGTTGGCTGATTCTTACCTCATGCTGCAAGACATCGTCGGAAGTTGCTAGTCTTCGATAGGCCTAGCTTCTTACCCTTATTCTGATTTCTGTCTTTCAGTCCACTATATACAGCATTTTTTTTCCGTTGATACAATGCATAATGCTTAGTAGCGGACGTAAGACTCGCGGGTATACTAGATACTCACCTGCTTTATTTCCTTTATTGTTTTGCCTGATCGGCCGCTGCAGCCGACGTTGGAGCCCAGGAGCAGGAGTACCCCGGAGGCACCTACTACGACGTCGAGTTCCCCGTTGACCAGGAGTAGTTCGGTGGATCCCAGGAAGGAGGCCTCGCCTTTTCGATCTGTATCTCTGATGTGATTTGTGCTAGCCTTCTTAAGGCAAAACTTGACTAACTATGTCTGTACTCAGATATTATGGCTTGTATGACTTATGTATTCGGGTCCGCGTGACCCCCTCTATTGTAACATATTTGTTTATCCTTTTGTTTTTAGTGTTGGGCTGTGATATTATCACCGTGGCACCCTAACCTCAGCCGTGTACCCTGCGTGTATGATTACTGTACACGGATTGATTTTGGGGGCGTCACACTCCCCTTCCCCCATGTGGGACTAAACCCCCAAGGGGGGGAGTGGTGCGGCTAGGAGGGGGTTGGGCCCCTCCCTTGGCGCCAAGCCCAAGGAGGTAGGCTCCCCCTTCCCCTCATGGGCCTTTTAAGTCCCAAATACCTTTTCACCTTTTTAATTAATTATTTAAATCATTTTTAATATTTAATTCTGTCAATTAAATAATAAAACATATTTAAACATTAATATATATTATTTTGAACCTTTCAAAATATTCGGAACAGCTTCCGGCACCTCCGGTACATTTCCGGTGTTTTCTCTCTTTTCACCGATGATCCCGAATCAATCCTTAATGCATCGTTTGCCTTAAGTGTGACACCCTACGGTCCGGGAAACAGTAGACATGATCGAGACACTCTCTGACCAATGATCATCATGTGGGATCTGGTTACAATCCTTGATGTGCCCCTACGCTTCCATCGAATAAACTTCATCGTTGTTGAACCGTTAACAATATGACTTGATCCCTTTGTGCTTCGGTACTATGTTTGTCCGATGTATGATCGTCGGTATCCAATACCTAGTTCTTCGTCGTCTCCGACATAACATGTTTACTCGTCTGTGAATATTACATCTCTTGTGACCTAGTCACTTTCTTGCAAGCTATTGATGCAACACCACCGAGTGGGCCCAGAGTACCTATCCGTCACTCGGATTGACAAATCCCGCTCTGATCTATTTCATACTCCTCAACATATCTACTTTGGAATACCCAAGATACATCTTTTCAGTTACCATGTTTCAGTGTAACGGTTAATGCACTCAAAGCATCCTAATATATAGCAATTATGTATGATCATCACGGTCTAAGGATTCAGTCACTATGTTATTAAGTCATCGCAATGCTGAACTTATGTGACTTGATCACACTGCAATGCTTAAGGTGGGTGTGTGTCCATCACATCATTCTCCTAATGATATGACCTCATTGTCAATAGACTATTATGTTCTCATGATCAGGAAACCTTGATCATCAATTTCCCAATGAGCTAGTATGCCTGAGTTTAACTAGGGACCAGGTTGTTATATATCACACGTGTATTAATTTTTTCGCTTAATACAGTTCTAGCACAATATATAACGTATTATGAACAAACAGATATGTGACAAATATCTTTATTAATTTGCCTCTAGGGCACATATCCAACACGTATAGTCTGATTCCATTTTATTGACATGCGTATATGTACAATTGTACATGCATGCATAATTACTTATCCATGCATCCATGCCTTGAGTGGTTTACAAATCAAGTAGTTTAGTTTGTCCAAGAATTAGGATGGGTTGGATGATGGTCAGCACTACCTGTTTAGCAGGATTTTAGCATGCACTGCCTTGTCCTGATTTTTTCCAGAATTATAGCATGAGGTATGGTCTATTATATTATAGGTTTTCTCATAAGCTCCTAGGAAGGCAAGTAATAATCTCAAGTGTTTGGTGTTTGCCAATGTGGTCATATCTCATCACCAATCCAAGCTGAAGGATTACATCTTTGCTGAAGTTTTCTCACTGGTTTCACTCCACACTTGGGTATGTTCTCCTTTAATTTAAGTAAACATGGGTAATCGAGCGATCCAAAGATTTGATGAAAAATTATACTATCATTGTTTACTTAGTACAAAGAAAAATAATGTTATTTTTCTGTTCACCTACAATATCATTTCTTCTTTTACCTACAATATCATTTCTTATTCTTCTATCTGAAGTTTCCTTTTTGGCTTGTGATTTCCTTGGCACATTTTAGGATCCTATATACTATGAAGTTTGGAAGGGCCGCAGATTTCTGTAAAGTACTCCAGTACAAGGTGCAACCCTTGTCCCTTTAGGATCACTTGAGACATTTATTGATGAAGTTCAGAACATGTAACCCAATGGATGTACAGGGAATGATCAAAATAACTGCATTTCTTAGCTGAATGTTGGAAACTTCCTTGCAGAACACATTAGTTGGATCGGGCCATCCCGTGGCGCTTGTGATCTAGCGTAGCTACAATGGACGGTGCTGGCTCAGAAGGAGTGGACTGCTCGGCTACACGAGAGCACAACGTGGATGCACATGGGTATGTAATATCAACAATTCCTCCTCTCTGATTACTTAGGATTTGCACGTAAGCTGAATCACCTGAGTGTATAGTCTGATTCCATTTTATTGACATGCTTATATGTACAATTGTACATGCATGCATAATTACTTATCCATGCATCCATGCCTTGAGTGGTTTACAAAGCAAGTAGTTTAGTTTGTCCAAGAATTAGGATGGATTGGATGATGGTCAGCACTACCTGTTTGGCAGGATTTTAGCAAGCACTGCCTTGTCCTGATTTGTTCCAGAATTATAGCGTGAGGTATGGTCTATTATATTGTAGGTTTTCTCAGAAGCTCCTAGGAAGGCAAGTAATAATCTCAAGTGTTTGATGTTTGCCAATGTGGTCATATCTCATCACCAATCCAAGCTGAAGGATTACATCTTTGCTGAAGTTTTCTCACTGGTTTCACTCCACACTTGGGTATGTTCTCCTTTAATTTAAGTAAACATGGGTAATCGAGCGATCCAAAGATTTGATGAAAAATTATACTATCATTGTTTACTTAGTACAGAGAAAAATAATGTTATTTTTCTGTTCACCTACAATATCATTCTTCTTTTACCTACAATATCATTTCTTATTCTTCTATCTGAAGTTTCCTTTTTGGCTTGTGATTTCCTTGGCACATTTTAGGATCCTATATACTATGAAGTTTGGAAGGGTCGCAGATTTCTGTAAAGTACTCCAGTACAAGGTGCAACCCTTGTCCCTTTAGGATCACTTGAGACATTTATTGATGAAGTTCAGAACATGTAACCCAATGGATGTACAGGGAATGATCAAAATAACTGCATTTCTTAGCTGAATGTTGGAAACTTCCTTGCAGAACACATTAGTTGGATCGGGCCATCCCGTGGCGCTTGTGATCTAGCGTAGCTACAATGGACGGTGCTGGCTCAGAAGGAGTGGACTGCTCGGCTACACGAGAGCACAACGTGGATGCACATGGGTATGTAATATCAACAATTCCTCCTCTCTGATTACTTAGGATTTGCACGTAAGCTGAATCACCTGAGTGTATAGTCTGATTCCATTTTATTGACATGCTTATATGTACAATTGTACATGCATGCATAATTACTTATCCATGCATCCATGCCTTGAGTGGTTTACAAAGCAAGTAGTTTAGTTTGTCCAAGAATTAGGATGGATTGGATGATGGTCAGCACTACCTGTTTGGCAGGATTTTAGCAAGCACTGCCTTGTCCTGATTTGTTCCAGAATTATAGCGTGAGGTATGGTCTATTATATTGTAGGTTTTCTCAGAAGCTCCTAGGAAGGCAAGTAATAATCTCAAGTGTTTGATGTTTGCCAATGTGGTCATATCTCATCACCAATCCAAGCTGAAGGATTACATCTTTGTTGAAGTTTTCTCACTGGTTTCACTCCACACTTGGGTATGTTCTCCTTTAATTTAAGTAAACATGGGTAATCGAGCGATCCAAAGATTTGATGAAAAATTATACTATCATTGTTTACTTAGTACAGAGAAAAATAATGTTATTTTTCTGTTCACC
Organism: Bromus sterilis; assembly: GCA_950022295.1. Taxonomy (NCBI): domain Eukaryota; kingdom Viridiplantae; phylum Streptophyta; class Magnoliopsida; order Poales; family Poaceae; genus Bromus; species Bromus sterilis. The sequence continues at coordinate 236,081,325 of OX465599.1, read as the reverse complement.
TACAATATCATTTCTTATTTTACCTACAACATCATTTCTTATTCTTCTATCTGAAGTTTCCTTTTTGGCTTGTGATTTCCTTGGCACATTTTAGGATCCTATATACTATGAAGTTTGGAAGGGTCGCAGGTTTCTGTAAAGTACTCCAGTACAAGGTGCAACCCTTGTCCCTTTAGGATCACTTGAGACATTTATTGATGAAGTTCAGAACATGTAACCCAATGGATGTACAAGGAATGATCAAAATAACAGCATTTCTTAGCTAAATGTTGGAAACTTCCTTGCAGAACACATTAGTTGGATCGGGCCAGTTTATCATGCCTTTTCTTGTTCAAATTTGATGGATTACAGACTGACGGTATGGTGTTGAGTTTTTTTTTCATGTGGTTTAGCACTCCAGTCCTTTTGTTATTTTACCAACAAGAACTGTGTCTCTTAGTTTACCATGAAATGTTTTTTACTATGCAAAGGTTCCTGCGGCTAACAAGCATGTGACACCAATTTACCAATTATGGTTGTATTGTAGATTTTGGAATGTAGCTAAAAAATTCACCAAATTGATTGCACTGTCTTGACTTTGTGTTTGGTGGCTTCACACGGTCACACCACAATGCCTACCACTTCAGAAAACATAGCAAGTCCACACTATTACTGATCTCCTGGTAGACTTGGCCGGCGCACCTGTTCAGTATGTACGATGGACATAATGGCCCAGAGGTGAGGTTATCTCCTATTTTAACTCTTGGCCTAGGAAAAACACATTAACCTTGACGCCTCTTGCTCATGATTTATGACTTATGTGCAGGTCACAAAGTACTGTCGGGATAAGATCCACGTTTTGTTAAGAGAGGTGCTAAGACCTAGCAGAGGGGTTGGGATAATTGGGGGAAGCAGGGGAGGTCGACGTAAAAGAACCATGGGTGAAGGTTTTCGGTAATTGTTTCCAGAAGGTAGATGATGATGTGTTGGGGGAAGCGAGCAAGTTTTACAATGTGTTGCGGTTGTCTGCTCTTTTCATGTCTGGTGATATCCAAGTGTTCTGCTCTGTCATGGGAAGAAGCCGATCTCTCTATCCGTTCACTACAAAGTACATACTTGACTTTACTATTCAGCTCGGTTTATTTATTAGTTATAGGCAAATTGTATCTGATCATGGTTTTGTATTCTAGCCTGATAGGAAAGATGATCATGCCAGGATCGAGGCCGCAGGTGAAAACATGCTGCTATTAATGATGTCAAGCAAGATGCAAAGGCATGTTAGGAATGCAATTAAGGTATTAATATGTTTTTGTTACTTTTTTACCACAAGTTTACTAGCCCAACATCTATAATTACATCATATGAGCTCTATAAAACGCTTTAGTGAGGCATTTCTTTGTAAGTTAAGAAAGTAAGACAAGCAGAAAACGTGTCACGATCCAAGGGCATATTGTAAAACTTTTCAGCGTATATGGAATTAATTTATTCGGTTCAACCAAATATCCATAACAGTAGATAGTCCTATTTCTATGGCCTTATTGCTTGAATAGTACAAGGATTACTTATATAACCCATTTATTTTGGAATGTTGGGTGTGCATCCCTGCTGCTTATTTTATGTTTAATTAACCATAGTTCCTCAACTATTTGTTCTCAATAGTTCTTTATACATGTTGAGAAGATTAATCTCCTCATGATTTTCCTTCTAAAATGAGAAATTGTAATTACATGCAGGGGCGTACCCATGTTCACCTACCCGGGTGCACAGGATACCGGGTGCAAGATTATTTTTTGTGTGTATACTTCATGCATTTCATAGTGTGTGACCCCCCTTATTTAGATGAAAAATATTTGTGATTACAAGCTAGGACACCCGGTCATTTTCACTCTAGGTCCGCCCCTGATTACATGCATATTTACTTTATATAATTAATACATTGTCTATCAAAAGTAATTTTCTAGGTGATAATCGTCTTCGCAGTTTGTCAATAGCAGAACCCTCTCCTGAACACATGATGCCCCATCTCCCATTGTTGCTCCGTATCTTGATACCCTTCTACGACCACAACATTACTTTGTTATTATGTCCCACCATCAGGTTGACAAGGAATTGTTAAACATTGCATTTATACTACCTTTCCTCTACAGTTACATACCCTCAACTAACTGAGATAATATATAATTTATTTTCTACTGTATTTTCCTCTCAGAATGTTGTGTGCTTACACAGGTTATCATTGCTAGCCACATGTTCTTTGGCACATGTTCACTTAAGTCTGACGTGAGGCTATTTGAAATTGATGCACACATAAATAATAAAAATGTGCATAAAATCAAGTGTCCAATCTTTACTGTCATCAATTACATTATGTGTGATTAGTTCTCTTAGAGCATCTCCAATAGATGATGTATATTTGGTGATGTAAAACTAGGTGTTGTATAATTTACAACACCAAAAAGTGTGTTTTACATCACCAAAAAACACCCAACTCCAACAGATGATGTAAAACTCCAACTCCAATAGATGATGTAAAATTCAAAGATTAGGCATTAGGCATTTGATCGAGCAGGTGGGTTCCTGCAGAAAGAAACGGACAGGGCAGGCAGGTCGGTGGAGGTTGGGCCGGAGCCGAAGCGGCAGGGCAGGCAGGGCGGTGGAGGCAGGGCCGGCACCGGAGCGGCAGGGAGGCCGGGCAGAGGAAGTGCGGCGGTGGAGGCCGGGCCGGCACCGGAGCGGCAGGGCATCGGCGAGCGCGACGGCCTGGAGGAAGACGTAGGCCGACGTGGCCGCGGTGTCGCCCACGGCCTTGGCCACGGTGCGCGGCTAGCGTGGCGAGGTCCTTGGCGGAGCGGCTTTTATCATTCTAAGTTTAGCATGATTGTGAACATACTTTGGAACTAAAGGCAATATCTATGGAATTATGTTCCATTAAGTATTTTTATTAGGAAATATCCTATTGATTACTTCTTTGTTCAGTTTTACACAAACCATATGCAACAGGTCAACTGAAAATAACTATAGCAATAGGCCAACAGTTTCAATGTCAAAGTGGTTTACGTTATTTGGATCTTGGAATAAATATGTGTTGCTCTTTGTTTCAAATATTGCAGTTCAAAACATTGGTTATGGGATTTTGGGATACACTCCAACCTGTGTCACCACCAATGGATTCTTTACGTTGATTCTTGATGTTGTTGTTACCATCTCTGAAAATTTTAGATCCATTGGTCTTGCTGCTATACGTAGGTGTATGTATCAAAAAATTTAAGGTCATTGATTATTGAACAAGGAGGTTCTGCTGGTTAGAACGAAATGTTCAGGCTTATTTTGACCAACCAAAATAGTTTTGTATATAATTTTTATTATTCAAACATAATTGGTTCGGTAGGAGTGAAGACAAGAGAAATATAGTCTGAGCCTAAGATCAATACGTAGGTGTATGTATCAAAAAATTTAAGGTCATTGATTATTGAACAAGGAGGTTCTGCTGGTTAGAACGAAATGTTCAGGCTTATTTTGAACAACCAAAATAGTTTTGTATATAATTTTTATTATTCAAACATAATTGGTTCGGTAGGAGTGAAGACAAGAGAAATATAGTCGTGAGCCTAAGATCAGAGCAGTGGAGCATCACTTAGTACGTATAATTTAATTGCATGACCACCTTTGAGATTACCAGAACTGCACATCTGATGTAAAGATTGTGAAAAAGGTAGCTCACATATTTAGTTTCTTCTTCCATGATGTAAGATAGCTACATTTGAGGCTTCTCAAGTTTAGTTTGGTAAGGCAGACCTTCCCCCGACCCGCGACCTAGCCGCTCCCGCGGGCGGCGGCGGCGGCCCCCCTTCAGCTCCGCCCAGACCCCCCTCCATGCTCCTCCTCCCACTCGCCGCCGCCGGTGCGTGCGCCGGGCAAAGCCCAGTCGACGTCGGCGGCAGCGAGGCTTCTTCTCCTCGCCCCGGAGATGGCCGCCGCGGGCCGCGAGATCCCGGATGGCGACGGCGGGTTTGCGCAGGGCGCGGCGGCGGGCGGGAAGCAGCGGTTTGCGGCGGCGTCGCGACCCCCTATCCCGGCGCGAATGGGCTCCTCGTGGCGGCGGCGGCCGGATCTAGTGGGTTGCACGACCGTGACGGATGGTGGCGGCGCCCTGCTCTGGCCGGCCATATCGGCCTCGACGGCGGTGGCGCGGCTGGCGGTGCCATGGCCGGCGGCGGTGCCCCGAGGCTTTGCCGGCCTGCATGTCTTCGGCCGGATGCCGCGACGTGAGGCGGTCGTCCGCCGACATCGGTGGTGGGTGCCCGGGGCGGCGGTGGTGCTGCCCGGGCGGCTCGGGCTAGGTTCCTTCCGGCGGCGGGTGGTGGTGCGTGCCCGGCGGCGCGGCGACGGGTCTGGACGGTGGTCGGCCTGTCGATAGCGGTCCTGCCGGACGTGCGGGGCGGCGCGGGCCGAGGGCGGCTTCTGTGGTGGTGCGTGCCTGCGCTGCGACGAACAGATCTGGTCAGCAGGGGACGTGGGCTTCGGTGGCGCGGTTCGAAGGCGGAGCTGGTGGTGCGGGTTGGTGCTGGTTGAGGCGGCGTGGCGGCTGCGGTACGGCTGGCAGCGCGGGGCGGTGGTGCGGCAACCTCCTTCTCTCAGTTCTAGGCCGGGTGCTTGGTCCTAGAGTTTGTGCTCGGGCGGGCCGGCTTGGGCCCGGAGAAGATTGGGGTCGTTCCCCGGGTAGGAGTGGTTGGTCTTGGCCTAGGGTGCCTCCGTGGACGGGCCGTCACGGGGGTGGTGTGCGGTGGCGGAGGCCTGACACTACTATCTGACCTATTGATCGGCGCCTTGACCTCGGTTTGGCGTCGTGCGAGCTCCAGGTGGGCTTGACGGCGGCCGTCGGCAGTCCTACGATCGTGACCCCTAGCTCCAGGAGGGCTTACTGGGGATGCAGGCGTCGACGCCTCCCATAGTGAGTGGGAGGGTCACCCAGATCCGGGGACTGATGTCGGGCACTGAGTGGACAGCTGAGGTCTACTCGTCTGACTGAGGTTGGGGTGTCGTGAGGTGGAGGGTGGCGGTGTATGGGGCATGTATGCCGGGGCGGCGGCCCTGGATGGTGGACCACATGGGTGCTTTCCGACAGGCACCATGGTGGTGGTGGTGGCTCCTCCCGGTTGTGTGGGCAATGGGTGGCGAGCTTCGGGTAGCTCGGGCAGGTGATGCCCTGATCTGGATCTGGAAACTAGACCTTGTCGCGCTCTCCCTGGCGGCATCGGAGGCACGGGTGAGGTGCCGAGTGAAATCTCTGTGTCTTGGCACCGGCGGCAGCGACACCCGTGGGTGACGCTCTCTTCCTGAAGACGTCTTCGTGGTTCTGCTACTCGTGTCAAGGCTCCGGGTGAAGACCTTTGTCCTTCTGGAATCAGCAGCGGCGACGCTCTACGCCGTTTTCCCTCTTGAGAGCGTTGCTGTGAAGCCTAGGTGTGTCAGGTTGTAGCGTGGGGTTGTGTGTAGTTCATCCGATGCCTTCTGCTGATCGCGTAGGTGCACCGCTTATCTCAGGATCGACTTTGTAAGAGGGTTACCTCACCACCTTGTATCGTTCGGCCGTGTACCTTGATTCGATTCCTTTATCTATAAAGGGGGGCGAAAGCCTAATTTCTCACATTTGAGGCTTCTCAACTCTGCTTTTCTATTTAAGTTTTGTGATTGGATTATATATCCTACTCGGGTATATATGCTCAACACTCCTTGCTCTTGAATGGAACAATTGTAGTGGTTTTGATTAATATAAAATACCTTTCTGAAATAATAGTGCTCAATCGATGCCATCTGTATAGACATAAAAATTACCATAAAATATCATTAAAACCATTTGTCCTAAAAAATTTTTGCTCCATCGCACTATAATTTCAATTTTAATGCAAAATACATTGCAAGTGGATTCAAAAAAAATTCATTGATTGAGGTCTATCTTTTTTTGTACATGAAATTTTTGACATGCATTATGTTTATATATGCAATAAAAAATTAGAAGACCCGTAGCAACGCACGGGCATTCTACTAGTATCGATAACATGCGTGTCAGGGGTGGACACGAGGCGGACAAGGGAAGACCCACCTAGCAGCCGTCCGCACATGTCCAGGACGACGCAACTTTAGGGCAACTCCAACGCGCCGACGCAAACGGACGCGCGATTTGTCCGTTTTCCGTCCGTTTGCGTCGGTCCTTGGACACTTGTCCGCGCGTGTCCGCGACTTTTTTGACGCGTCGGCCAACGCGGAGACGCATTTTGTCCGCGCCAACAAAAGCGGAATTTTCGATTCATGCCAGCGGCAATGCCCGCGCGCCATGCCAGGGCGCGCCATGCCAGACCACGCCCTGGCAACAAAAAATACACAGTTCGCGCCATGAATTCAAAGCTGACTACACATGCCACCACCGCAACCAAAAAAAAGCCCACGCCAAACCTTTTTGGCGTCCCCGATCAATCATCCGAAGCTAGCATCTCATTTTGCATCTTCTCGAATCATGCACGCTTCCTTGGAGATACGGTGTTCAAGTCCACCTTCATGATCTCCATTTGCTTCGTCATCACGGCAAGCTTCACTTGCTTCTCTTCGATCTCAAGCTTCTTCTTTTGAATCTCGAGATATGCCTTCATTTTCTCTTCTTTCTCTAGGCGCTTCTTCTCTTCTCTCGCCAACTTGCTCGTGGCTAAACCTTTCAAGGTTTCTTGCAAAGCAAGTGTTGCCGCCTCTCGTTTGTCTTCGAGTTTAGAGTTTTTTTGCCCTCTTGGCCTCTTCTCGGGATCACCATGATCAACCACGGGGGAGGGGCCTCCATTCTTCTTTTGGGCAGCATATTGCTCCCTAAACTTCGGCAACTTGCTAATGATGTCCCAACAATGGGTGAGGGTGAATGACTTGTTGCCATGTTGAACTTTGAACAATTCCAAAGCTTGGAACGCCTACACACAATGAGCAAGCAATTTAATGCGGCGCGCTATGGCAGTAATGCGTTGGGCGCGCTCTGTGCAGAAGTTTAATGCGCTGGGCGCGCCCACTGCGCGCGCATGGCGCAACAATTTAATGCGCTGGGCGCGCTCTATGCAGCAATTTAATGCGCTGAGCGCAAGGATGTAGGTGTGATCATACCATGTCGCCCACGCCAAGGCCACTGACTGGGCGGTTTGAGATGGTCTCGAGAGTGGCGGCAAACTTGTTGCACTCTAGTTGAATCAATGACCATCTTTTCTTGATCGACTCCTCCGTCCGGGTGCTTTCCATTGCAAAGGGAGGATACATCTTGCGCTCATGGAAGTATGCATAGATGCAGCGCCAAAAGACCGCGCATTTTTGCTCCGCGCCGGTCTTGGGGTCTTGGCCAACATCCCTTCAAGCATGACAAATGAGCTCATCCTCTTTGATCGTGAACGCTTTGGTGCGAATGCTTTGGCCCCTCTTCTTTTGAGCATTTGCTTGTTGAGTGAGCTCGTTCATGAATGTCAATGGCGCCTCGTCAATGTCAAGGCCATCATCGCTGCGCCGGTCTCCTTTAGCGCCGGGGCCATGCATGACACCATCCTCGTCCACAAAATAGCCAGCGTCCGCGTCCGCGTACGCGTTCGCGCTCGCGCCGCCCATGTCCTCTTCGGGGAAGGCGCGGCCGTCCTGGCTTTGCGTCTCGTCCAGATCGACGCCGCGCCCCTCGAAAATGAGCATGTCCATGAGCATGGCGGCTTGCTCGCTGATTACGCCGTCGTCGGGCGCTTGCTCGAGCTCTTCCTCGGGCGCTGGCATTCTGTCGAACAAGTTGCGGGGAAGTGGCAAACTGTCGATGGAGAGCTCCCTCGGGCGCTTCCTCCCCGACAAGGAGCCACTGCCCTCGTCCCCAACGCCAACTAGGTCAGCATTGAGGTCGACGTCGATGGCGCACATTGGAGGAGCCATTGCCGTCGGCGGCTGCATCATCACCCCCGGCAAGGTGTCATGTGGTGTGGCCGACAAGCTCGAGGCCACCGGTGTCGTCGTGGATGTATGAGGGCGCTGGGATGATCCTGTGCCGCTCTTGACAGCAGCAGACGAGCCCGCGGCCATGGCAGTAGCGGCCGCGGCCACGATTGCGGGGTCGCGCACGTATCCTGCCATGTACAGAGCTCGCGCCGCCGCTTGTTGCGCGATGGACTCGTTCTCGCGTGCCATGGCTTTGGCGGCAGCCTCGGCTTTGGTGTTCGCGGCAGCCTCGGCTTTGGTGTTCGCGGCAGCCTCGGCTTTAGCGGTGGCCACGGCTTTCCAGCGTTCAGCTCTTTTGGCTGACTCAAACGCCCTGCTCCGCGCCGCCTCGTCCTCCGTCATCTCCTTCTTTGGTTTCCTCGGGCGCTTCGGGGCGGCTGGCGCGGTGCCGGCGGCGGTGGTTGGCTCGGGAGGAGGGGGGCGGCGCCGGCGGTGCCGGCGCTGAGATTTGGCTCGCTCTCCATGAAATGGCGCGGAAAGCTTGGGAGAGAATGGAGGGAAATGTGGCGCTCTGTGTGACCGACGAGTAGGCCAGGGGAGGACAAGGGCGGGCGCTCGCGCCCGTTCGCACGTGTCCGCGCCGACGCAAACCAGACCCAAATTTGGGCCGAAAATGGGTCAGGACGGACAAGAAAACGGACGGGCGTCCGTTTGCACCAGCGCGTTGAGCCGAGATTTCTGTCCGCACCGACGTATCCGGACCAAAACGAACAGAAAAATGCGTTTTGAGTCCACGCGTTGGAGTTGCCCGGGTCAGCCCGGTGGAAATTTCCTAATTTACGGGACCGACGCGATTTTCCGTCGCGTGGATTGGCTCGTCCGTGGTAGCCTTTGCGTCGCCAGCTTGCCTTGGTTACCGAGCCGGTAGCACTCGGTTTTGATGTGACGCCCTTCCACAGTTCCACATGTGTGACGCCGAACAAGGAGAAAAGGCGAGCAGCTTTTTTTTAGCCTGTCCCGAGTATACAAGTTGTAGGCGAGCAGCTGGCCTGCTGCGTGATTTCAAACATGTCGAATCGGAGTTCTCTCATATGTTTGAAAAGAAAAATCGGAATTCTCTCATGGGAGGCCGCACCAAGGAGATTAATCCTGCAACCTCGCCCAGGGCCATACTTCATGTGGGGTTTATTTCACGAAAAGACAAGCTAGTAAATCTGTTCAATGGATAGCTAGTCTTCTATACGTGATGTTTTTTTTAGACTAGGTCTTGTACGTGATGTTGAACAATACAACAAGCCCAACACGGATCAGCAGTACGACAACTTCAACCGCCGCAATTATCTTCGACTCTCGTCTGCGCGTAAAAACGGCGTGGCGACTATACACCATCACAAACTACTTCCTCCGTCCCAAATTATTTGAGTCATATTTATGTAGTAACGGATGCATCTAGACACTAAACAAGTATATAACGGATGCATCTAGACACTAAACAAGTATATATAGATACATCCGTTACTAGATAAGTATAGGTCAACTAATTTGGAATAGAGTGAGTATTTTCACCACAGTCACTGGTTTCGTCTCTAAAGCGGCTGACTCCTGCACGCCCGTCATGGCGTCGTCGACATGTTGTTCCGGTTTAGTTATTATCATGGCCTGATATCGGCGCGGCTTAATCATTGTTATTGCGCACCGATCATTGTGTTCCGACTTGATCGTCATCGTGGCCAATTCATCGTCTTACTCTGGCTTAATTGTTCTCGTAATACGACGTGACCGACCCGCTGTTCCGGCTCAGTCGCCAAATTCCGGTTTACACGTCATCAAGAATATCAAACATGTACTCCCACTGTTTCAACATAAATGTTTTTAATTTATCTAAATGTTTTAAACATCTACTCCCTCTGCACCAAAATCCTTATTTTGGGACGAGGGAATAATTTTTTTACGCTTAATGTTTTAAACATATCATATAATCATGTAATAAATGTGTGGTTCGCTCAATTTGTTTTGCCGTCTTTAGTTTTTCATCTTGATCATATAGTTTTAAGCTATCACCGATAATCCGTTTTTCTCCGTGCTTGTGGCTAAGTTTTTGATACTTTCGCTTGGGGTCTTTACACAATTGATGTTTATGAGTCTTTGATACTCATTTTATTTGGTAATTTATAAAAAGACTGTACTCCCTCCATCTTAAAATAGGATGCCTATAGTTTTTTGTCAAAATCAAACTTTTTAAAATTTGACTAACTATATAGAAAAGAGTGACAACTTTTGTAATCCCAGCTGGGGCTGGGCGGCCAATCCGCTGGCTCGGCCTCTCGTGCTTTCCGCCATGAGCTCGAGGCCGAGGCCGAGCAACGCCAGGTGGAGATCCTCGCCGTCGGTATGATGGACGAACCGGTCGATGAACTGCAGGAGAAAGCCCGAGTTATGAAGATCGATCTCCCTAACGCTCGACGATGGGCCGACAAAGGAAAGAAGCACGAGCTCATGCTCCGCGCCATCCTCTGTTAGACTATATATACGTAGAGTCTGTATATGCCTTGTATTGTACCTCTTGGTACCTCTATATATATGAGATAGCCACACCCGTATTAGGGTGTCGAGAAGTTCCCAAACATATCATTTTACATGGTATCAGATTAGGTTACGATGTCTTCCGCTGCTCCTGCTGCCGCCGCCGCCACTGCGCCTGCCGCCGTTGCCGCGCCGGCCTCTGCTCCTACCTCGCCCTTCCTCGCCTCACAGCCCCTGGCGTGGTGGCAATCCCGGTCCCCCGGGGTCGTGCCTCCGAGTCCTCTCCCGACGCATCCCCCGATCGGATCGGCCTCTCCATCATCCGTTGTCGGCCCTGGCGCAGAGGGCGATCTGCCGCCGCCGGCCTCCTCCGGTGGCCCTACTTCCTCGACCAGCGTGGCTGCACCGCTGCCTTCTGGTGGTCCTGCACCTGCGCCCTACGACGTTAACTCGGCACCGCGTTACGGCGCCAAATATGTGTCGCCCTACGGCGCCTCGCTCGCGCCAACGTACGGCGCCCCTGCGCCAACCTACGGTGCCCCGCCGACGCCGCCGTCTTCCTGGCTGGCACCTCCTTACGGTGCGCCGCCCCCGCAGCCCCACGCGACGCCCCTGACACTACACTATGGGGCCCCGACCGCATCGACCTACGGTGCCCCGGCCGCTGCTCCCTATGGTGCCTACCCGTCGTCGGCATACGACGGAGGTGCACCTGTCTACGGGGCCTCCTTGACTGCTCCCCCGTCTCTGGAACCGGCCCCGCCGATGGGCTTCTACACGTCACAGCCGTCGGCTCCCGCTGATCATGTTGCGGCGCCATCGCCCTTCTACTTCTCGCACCTCATCCCGGTGAAGCTCACGCCGGATAATTACTTGTCTTGGCGCGCACAGCTGCTGCCGCTCCTTCGGAGTCGCTACTTGGAGGGGTACGTCGATGGCTCCTTCCCTTGCCCACCGCCGTATCATCCGGCGTATCACACGTGGGTGGCCCAGGATCAGGCTATACTTTCTGCCATTCAGTCTTCGCTCACACAGAGCATCTCGTCGCTGGTCCTCTTCGCCTCCACTTCTCGGGATGCGTGGACGGCGCTCCACACCAGCTTCGCCTCTCAGTCTCAGGCGCGTGCTCATGCTATTCGCACCGAACTGGGAGAGACCAAGATCCGTGACCTCAGCATCACGGACTACTTCAACAAGATGACCGGCCTCGCTGACACACTGGCCTCCATTGGCCAACCGCTTCGTCCTGAGGACTTCACCACCTAGGTCCTCAACGGCCTCGACGACGACTATGAGACTCTCGTGGAGAACATTCATGGTCGCGACACTTCGCTTCAACCTCGTGAGCTTTACTCGCGCCTCCTCGGTCGCGAACAGCGCGTCAAGGCGCGCCATTCCTCCCCGAGCTTCTCCTCCGTCAACGCCAACGCCACCACTTGCGGCAAACCTCAGAAGCCGCCACCGGCTGGTGGCAAGCTGCCATCCGCACCTCAGCAGGCACCGCGGCTCACCGCACCAACCATCACGGGCGGTAGTCGCCCGCGAGCCTGCTGCCCCTGCTGTGGTGCCCAGCAAGCATGCCAGTTGTGTGGCCTTGAGGGCCATATTGCCTCTGGCTGTCATCGACGCTTCAATCAAGACTTCCTCGGCCTTGGCAACAACGGCAAAGGCAATGACAAGCAGGTTGCCGCTGCTGTGGTGGGTAACGAGCACGGGTACACTCCGTCCTACTCCATTGATTCGACGTGGTACATGGACATGGGAGCTACAAATCACCTGACTAGTGAGATGGGCAAGCTCTCCACCCAGGAGCCATATCGTGGTCATGATCAGGTTCGCACAGCCAATGGAGCAGGTATGTGCATCTCACATGTTGGTCAGGCCTCACTTCTTGCACATGACTCTAGGAAACTGCATCTTCTCAATGTCCTTCGAGTTCCTTCTGCTACACCTAGTATGTTGTCCATTCCTCAACTTACTCGTGATAATAATGTCTTTGCTGAATTTCATCGTTTCTCTTTTTTCATCAAGGACCGGGACACGAGAGCCGTTCTGCTTAGAGGTCGTCTTCGCCATGGCCTATATGCGCTTGATACGCCGCCTGCGCCTCTTGCGTTGCTTGCTCCCCGGGCGTACAGTGGTGTTCGTGTGTCATCTACGCACTGGCATGCGCGCCTCGGACACCCTGCTGCTCCCATTGTTCGTCATGTTCTACATCGTCATGAACTTCCAGTTGTGTCCAATAAAATTGCTGAAACTGTCTGTGATGCTTGTCAGCAAGGCAAGAGTCATCAGCTTCCGTTTTCAGAGTCAAGTCGTGTCGTTACACATCCTCTTGAGCTTGTGTTTTCTGACGTATGGGGTCATGCCCAAACGTCTGTTAGTGGCCACAATTATTATGTCAATTTTGTTGATGCTTATAGTCGGTTTACTTGGCTTTATCTTATCAAGCGCAAATCTGATGTGTTTGATGTTTTTATTCAGTTTCAAGCACATGTTGAGCGTCTTCTTAAGCAGAAAATTCTTCATGTTCAATCTGGCTGGGGGGTGAATATCACAACCTCAACTCATTTTTTAATAAGCTTGGGATCTCGCATCGTGTGTCTTGCCCTCACACGCATCAACAGAATGGCACCGTTGAACGCAAGCATCGTCATCTTGTAGAGACTAGCCTCACCTTACTAGCTCATGCCTCCGTTCCATTTCGGTTTTGGAGTGATGCTTTTTCCACAGCTTGTTTTTTGATAAATAGGCTTCCTTCACGACTTCTGAAAATGAAAACTACCCTTGAACTCTTGCTCAATGAACTCCCAGATTACACATTCCTTAAAGTTTTTGGATGCGCATGTTGGCCTCATCTTCGTCCGTACACCAAGCATAAGCTCGAGTTTCGGTCTAAAAAGTGTGTTTTTCTTGGGTACAGTTCCCTTCACAAAGGGTACAAGTGCCTACATGTTCCCACTAATCGCGTTTACATATCTCGTGATGTCGTGTTTGATGAGAACGTGTTCCCTTTTTCTGCACTTCCGAACAATTCCACCACTTCTATACCAAATGTGCATTCCACTGTACCTTCGCCTGATCAATTTGTAGATGTTGCATACACTCCTGCGATGCTTCCTAACCATGTTGCAGGTATTGGATGTGGCGCTCGCCTCGAGCTCCTTGATAACCCGGCGACGGCCGACGATCACGTCCAGGACTATGCTCCCGTGAATGCGCCATGCATGTCGGGTACCGCCCGCCAACCCGGTGCTGCCTCACCCGCGGCAGGTACGCCCGAGCCATCCCCGCCCGCCGAGGCCCCGTCGGAGGTGGCCTCGCCCAGGCCAGCCTCTCCTGCTGAGACCCCGCTTGCAGCAGCTTCGCCCGGGCTTGCCTCGCCGGCCTGCTCCTCCTCGTCGCCCGGCCCAGCGCCCGACACGGCCGCCTCTGCCCCGACTCCCAGTGGGCCGTCTTCGCCCGACCCTTCATCGCCTGGCTTCCCGTTGTCAGGGGCCTCTACGTCCTCTGCGTCCGGCTCGGCGTCGCCGCAGTCACCTGCGTCGCCAGCGCCTCCTGCTACTGAGTGTAACAGCCTAGATTTCACAAAAACTAAAAAATTTTGTTTTCGGTGTGAATTGTTTGATTGTCTGATTTGTTTGCGGTGTTTGCATCCCCAATTTATCGATCGGCGATTATTTTCCCCACTCTTATCTCGTACCGGACGGAGACCAACCCTTGCCACCCTGACACTCGACTTTTGCGACACCGGGTTTCACCCGATCACCGTCGCAAAACCCGCACGAGACCAGTCGAAGCCAACGGAACGAAAACCCCGTTTAATAATTAAACGGGTTATTTTTATAGCGCGCCAGAAATTGTTCTCAGAACGGTTCCAGCGCGAGGTGAACGCCGCCGGCTCGACACGCTGATCGCGCAGTTCGAAGTTTTACCCGAATCGGAGGTCCTGCGGACCCCCGGCGGTCAGAAACGTAAACACCGCGCGTGCGAGAGAAAATCCAGGGACGTTTTTGCAAACTGCCAGCCACCTGGGCTATATAAAGACCACCACTCTCCCACCCCTTTCTAGGGTTTCCCTAGCCACAAAATTGCAGCCACCACCCCCAGATCTGCCCCAATTTTCGCATGTTGTCTAATTTTTGGAGCAAACCCTAGCCCCCCTCGATCTGGACCGTCGGATCGGCGGATCCAACGGCCCAGCGCCATCCACGTCACCAGATCGGATTCCCCTGCCCCGAACACCTCCACGCCCGAGCCTCTCCTCCCATGCCGCCTACCGCCGCCGGCCGAGGGCAGCCGCCGTCCGCGGCCACGCCGGTGAGCCGCCCGTCCGCCGCACCTTCTTCCTCTCCTCCCTGCTCCCTCAACTCTCTCTTCCTCTGCTTGCAGCTCGCGCGGCCGCCATTGCCATGGACATGAGCTCGAGCCGAGCTCGGCCTTGCATTGCGCCACCCTTAGAGCCGCCTCCGCTCGACGCCGGGGCCGGATCCGGCCGCCCTGGCCTCAACTCCGCCGCGTCCCGCTCGCCTCCTCGCCGGATCTGTCGCCCTGTGACCGGCCGCCCGTCACCGGCGTTGGCTGGAGCCGCCGCCCGTCACCGGTGTTGGCTGGAGCCTCCACCGTGGAGAACTCGGGTTCGAGCCGTCCCGGCTGCCCGCTCGCCCGCCCCTGCGTGGACCGGCCAGGTGGGCCGGCCTGCAAGGCCAACGCGGCCCAGCCGCCCCTTCAAGCCCAAGACGCCCCCAGTCCAGCAGCCGGCCTGGGCCGAGCCCAGTGGGTGAGGCCCGATGCCTTTTTTCTGTTTGTTTTTTTCCTTTTTCCAGTTTTTTTTCTAAGTCCCAGAAAACTGTGTGCTTTATTTATTTTGCGGTGCCCGTATCTTTTCACCGGTAGCTCGGATCGCGACGATTTAAAAATGAAACTTGCTTAGTTTTTTGTGTAGATTAATAAAATGTGCTTATTTGTTATGTTTGATCTTGTTTACATGTTGTTTGACTGCTAATTACAACCCTTGCCACTGTAAATTGTTTCTTTAATAACTTTTTAACCGTTGCTCCGATTAAAAATTTTCTTATATGTAACTTGACTAGAATTGCGTGTACATTGTGTTTATGCTGCTCTTGCTTGCTAATAAAAATTATAAAATATGATTTAGGTCAAAACAGTACCAAATTCCATTTTTATCGTGGGGTCCGCAATAGTTTGCCATGTATAGGTTTTACCCCCACTTAAAATTAAAATGACTAGATTAGATAGTTTACTTTGTGCTTCACCTCTTGCCATGATTGTGTGACATGCCATGCTTGGGTGCCTTGCCATGTTAACAACCTTGCTCATCTTCTGTAACTAAACAACTTGAACCATCGTAAATGTGGGGTATCGTCGTGTGTGACGAGTACTCCACTTAACCTGTTAGTAACCGCTCTCAACGGTAGGTGCGATGTCTCGTGTTTCCTTCTTGTTGATGCTTGCTCGTGTTTGATTCGTAGTAATAGAGTGCTTGATCGTTGATTGCTTTCCAGTGTTTACCGTCTTGTGTGCTTTCGCGGGTACCTCTCGGAGACGATGCGAGCTTGCGATCAACTACACCTTCGGAACCCGACTTATCAACAGGCAAGGACTATACATTACTTATGATCCATTCTATTTCAACCAGCGGTTTGCATGCTAGTCTAGGTTAGGTTCGATGTTTGATCCTACCACATGTTTACAGCTGAAAGGACCACGATGTCGCCTAGAGGGGGGTGAATAGGCTTTTTAAACCTTTTACGGATTTGTCTATATCCGGATGCGGAAATAAACTAAGCGGATACTTATTCAAGTACAAATCCTCAATATACTAGGCTCAACCAAGTGCACCAACAACTTTATTCTAAACAATATGAACACAATGAGGATACAAGTAAGCACAAGTAAGTTACAAAACTTACACAAGATATATGTATCACAAGATGTGGATATGGGAGATACAATATAACAATTCACACAAAGACAAATATGGAGAATAGTAGAACATATGAATTACGGAGTATAATGTGTTGGCCTAAAACCATTCACAACAATATGATAACCAACATAATATAATGAGGACAACAAGATATAGTGAATGCAAGGTCAAGTGACTAAAGTAAACCACAAGTAGGGAGCTAGGGTTAGAGATAACCGAAGACTCGGAGACGAGGATGTATCCCGATGTTCACTTCCTTGGAGGGAAGCTACTCACCGTTTGGAGAGAGTGGGTGTTACCACGAAGGCACACCAACGCCACGAAGGCTCACCCTATTCCCCTTGGGATATCACACACGAAGGCGATTCCCAACCACTAGTGGTAGACCTTGAGGCGGCCTCCAAACCTTCACAAACTTTCCGGGGGGCAAATCACAAGTTGATTCCTCACCGGAGCACTCCTACCGCCTAGGAGTCTCCAACCTCCAAGAGTAACAAGATCAAGGGGGGATTGCTCAAGACTTGCTCAAATCGCGAATTCCTTTGGTCAAAAGAGGGAGAGGGAGTGGATCTATCAATGGGTGAAATCTCTCTCAAGAACTCTCACAAATCACTCCGGGATCTAAGATTTGGTGTGGGAGGAAGGAGAGGGAGCTTTCTAGGGTTTGTATGTGTTTTTGGATGTGTTGCTCAACCCTCTACCGGATTGGTAGAGGAGTATATATAGCCCAACTGCCCAAGTGACCGTTGGGGCATTCTGGCGGAGAAGTTTCGGACGTCCGTTGAGTTTCGGACGTCCGACATGTCGGACGTCCGAAATATGTCGGATTTCCGTCCAAAAGAGCGAGGGCTACTGACTAGTTTCAGCGGATTTCGGACGTCCGACAAGTTTCGGACGTCCGACATGTCGGACGTCCGAAATTCTTCGGACGTCCGAAATCCAGAAAAAACAGCAGGAACTCAATACTGAACCGAGCATAACTTTTACATACGAACTCCAATTTTGATGATCTTGGGCTTATTTTAAAGCTATTGAAAAGCTCAAGATCCTCACATAGAGAACCACCCAAGATAAACCAAAATGGAAGGTGAAAAATATGTAAAGGCTATGCCATAGGATTTGGGGAATGAGTTGGCTTTGGATTATCCCCTTTTTGGTATAAAGGATAGGAGTGGAATTGAGTTAGGAATTGTTGACTTGAGCAAGTCCATTACTAAACCCCTTTGATCCCCTCTTAATAGTGCGGGATCCCTATAACTCAAGAATAATAAAAGAGCTATACTATAGCTTCCGGAAATCCATTCTTGAGCATGTATCCTTTTTGATGGTCAACAATCCACGACACAATACCTTTGACTTGAGCATTCCACTTGAGCTTGATGTTGGTGTCATGCTTGGCTCAAGATGTCCATGCAATATTGGTCACATAAATTGGTGAAGACTTCAATTAGTTTCCTCGTAAGTCATGAGGAAAGCTTCGCATTATATGCCATCTTCATATGTGCCACCACGAGATCATCCGCAAGCTTCAAGCATGTAATCCTCTGGGATGCATATCTTGAACTTGACCATCTTCTCATGATGACCATCCTCTCATGGGCACTCGTGATCTTTCTTGATACAATCCCATGAGAATACATTTGAGTCATCCTCTCATGGGAACTTGTGATCTTTCTCAATGCAATCCCATGAGAATCACCATGCCACAAGATCCCATGTGGTACATAAGTTGTGCTTGAGCATTGACCAACTAGAATTCAATCTTTCATCTTTATCTTGGTCAACAATTATCTTTACTCTATGATCAAGTGGTGACATGAATATTCTTCGTCTTGTCGAGGAGAATGATATTCCCTTTTGAATCATCATACTCCGAGGTCGTATTCAGCACATGCGACCCAAGGACCGATCTACTATTGATTGTATTCATTGCAAATTCATCCACTCTTCTTCGCATTATCCATTCATAGATACTTGATACCATTGTTGCTTTATTGGAATCATCATTCATTACCAAGCCACAATGGATACATTTGTGTTGATGAACAATGTTCTTCATGCATTGCCTATGTAGCTTTCCTTCAAATATATATCTCAATGAAAACATTAGTCCATAAGGATTGTCATTAATTACCAAAACCACACATGGGGACTACATGTACTTTCAATCTCCCCCATTTTGGTAGTTGATGACAATCCCAGCAAGAGGGTTTATATAATGAATATTCAAACAAGCATGCATCTTATCCAAGGATAAATTGTATACTTGAGTTCTTTTGATAGCATAAAGTAACACAAAGTTACTTTATGTTATCCATACCGGTTATACTAGCATCAAAATACTACACAAGAATTTGATGTTAGTAGAACCATAATATATAGAGAAAACTCCCCCACAATATATGCATGTGTGAATGAACTTTGCCTATGTTGACCATGTTGAAGTTTACTCTATATACTGCTATGTTACTATTGCTCGTTGCTCAGCCCCTGCTTAGTATGCATGCTTAGGATGCTACGATGGTACCTTGTTACTCCTTGGTTTGGGATATCACATTATTATTATTGTTGTTGATGATATGATTATTATAAATGTTGACTATACTCAACGAAGGATGGAAGGTCTAGGCTATCCCGCCCCGACGCTTTGTTCCATTCGATTCACCTAGGACCCGAGCTCCGGGTATTGGTTTTAAGACTGAGCGTGCCTAACCGCGTGTGGGATTTTATGGGGTCCCCTCTTCTTACCTACCTAGCTTCAAACATTTATAGTGGTGGCCCAAGGTGATTTACCATTTGAAACCCGCATGCATAACTGGTCTGCAGCCAGTGGATTTAAAACAACTCGGGCCAGCAGAGACATAGTTCCTTTGTTGGTCCACACTGGTGAGCTAGGGAAGTCCCCTGTTATATAGGTGAGTCTTGTTGGGATACGGGGCAGAAAACACAAATTTTTCATACCTACGGTACCCGAACCCAAGATCTATGCTATGGCGATGTAAAGTAACGGAGGGAATCGGTGTTCATACCTTTGAAGACCGAAAGAGGGAAACGTTCTTGCGAACGTGGCTGGCATAGACTCCGAACTACGACCTCCCTGTCGTGTAGAAGACCACCACCGGCGAGGATGACTCCCGGTAAACCTCCAGCGACGAAGTAGCACCACAGGTGTAGTGCCTCGAAGAGATTATACACGTACGGTACAATCGATGTTCCTCCCGGGCCCCGAACCAGGCGAGCAGCGGAAGAAAGACGGCTACGGATCCTGACTCCAGCAGAACGACGGCCTGCCTTATGGTGGAGAGCTCCAATCCAGGTGCAGACTCCAAACAAGGGGAGTGCACTTCCGGGAAGGAGGAGGAGGAAGGAGATATTGGTGTGTTGGAAAAAGGGGGTCTACCCCTCCTTATATAGGCCAAGGGGGGGTACCATCCTCCTCCCCTCCCCCATGTGGGACTAAACTCCCAAGGGGGGGAGTGCGCCGACCAAGGGGGGTGGTGGGCCCCACCCTTGGCGCCAAGCCCAAGGGGGGAGACCCCTTCCCCCCTTAATGGGCCCCATGGGCCCATTTAGCCTTTCCCATTTTTTAATTTATTTAATATGTTTTAAATATTTAATTCAGATAATTAAATAAGAAAACATTATTAAAACAATTAAACTTTATTTTGAACTATTCAAAATGTCCGGAAACCATTCCGTCCTCCTCCGGAACTATTCCGGTGATTCCTCCTATTTCATCGATTGATCCCGTAACTGTCCTATGCATCGATTTCCCTTAAGTGTAACACCCTAACGGTCTGGGAAACAACAGACATGGTCGAGACTCTTCTCATTGACCAATGACTAGTCGGTTGGACCTGGTTACAATCCTTGACAGCCCCTGCGCTTCCATCGAATGAACTTCGATCGCTTTTGGAAACCGTTAACGATACGACGTAATCCCTTTGTGCTGCGGTACTTTGTTTGTACGAGGTTTGATCGTCGGTATCCTACATACCGTGTTCACATCTCGTTCACAACAAACAAATTCTCTCGTCCATGATCATTGCATCTCTTGTGACCTAGTCACGTCCTTGCAAGGTGTTGATGCAATATCACCGAGTGGGACCAGAGTACCTGTCCTGTCACAAGGACTAACAAATCCCGCTCTGATCTATTAACATACTCATCAACCATCTATTTCGGAATACCCAAAGTGCACCGTTATAGCTAGCATATTTCAGTCAGGCGGTGGGATACAAATCAAAGTCTCCTCATAGATGACAATTACGTATGATCATTACGGTCTAAGGACTAAGCCATATGTTACAAAGTCATAGCAACGCTGAACTATGTGACTCGATCACATTGCAATACTTTAGGTGGGTGTACGTCCATCACATCATTCCCCTTAATGATATGACCTCATTGTCAATGGACTTAAGTGTCGCCATGATCAGGAAAGCTTGATCAATCAATTGCCCAATGAGATAGTTTACCCGAGTTAAACTACGGACCATGTTTTATACTACACCTGTATTAGTATTTCCAAGTAATACAGTTATAGCACAGTATAAAACGGATATGTGACAAATATCTTTATTAATTTGTCTCTAGGGCACATATCCAACAGTCTCCCACTTGCACTAGAGTACAAATTACACTAGTTTACATCAGGTATGTATCTAACCCCAATGGTCTCTCGGTGTTCTTCAAACTTGCCCTGTGGAAGAGGTTTAGTCATCGGGTCTGCTGCGTTCAGATCCGTATGTATCTTGTGAATCCTAGTGTGTCCATCCCTGACGTAGTCTCGCGTCACATGGAACTTTCGGAGGATGTGCTTGGTTGTAGAGTGAGTTCTTGGCTCCTTCGCGTTAGCAATGGCACCCGTGTTGTCGCAGAAGATTCCCACGGGGTCAGTGCAGCTGGGAAAAACGCCAAGCTCGATCACGAACTTCTTCAGCCACAGCGCCTCGTTAGACGCTTCACAAGCGGCAATATATTCTGACTCAATTGTAGATTGGGCGACGACTGACTGTTTGCCGCTCCTCCAGCTAATTGCGCCACCGTTCAACATGAAAACATATCCCGTCTGGGATTTCGAGTCATGTAGATCTGAGCCGAGGCTTGAGTCAACGTAACCCTTTACGGTGAGCTCCTCATCAACTCCTCCATAAACGAGAAAGAGATCCTTGGTTCTTCTCAAGTACTTAAGGATGTTCTTTACTGCTGTCTAGTGAGCCATTCCCGGGTTACTCTGGTAGCGATTAGTCATACTAATGGCCAGCGCTAAATCCGATCTGGTACATAACATAGCATACATGACAGAACCTATGGCTGAGGCATAGGGCTTTGAGGACATCTCCTCCTTCTCTTTTGTTGTGGTTGGGCATTGAGTCACGCTTAATTTGACACCTTTTATAACTGGCAAGAGGCCTCTCTTGGAGTTACCCATGCTGAACCTTTTCAATATCTTGTCAATATAAGTGCTCTGACTCAAGGCCAACCGTCGATTAGGTCTATCTCTATAGATCTTAATCCCCAATATGTACGCAGCTTCACCTAGGTCCTTCATGGAAAATTGTCCCTTCAGATATTCCTTCACTTCCTCTAAGAATTTCTTATCGTTCCCTATTAGTAATATGTCATCTACATATAACACAAGGAATGCTACAGAGCTCCCACTCAGTTTCTTATAGACGCAGAACTCTTCGACATTTTGGACAAATCCAAAAGCTTTAATGACCTCATAAGATCGAAGATTCCAGCTCCGAGATGCTTGCTTCAACCCATAGATGGACCGTTGAAGCTTGCACACCTTACCAGCGTTCCTTGGATCGACAAACCCCTCTGGTTGCATCATATACAACTCTTCCTCAATGTTGCCATTTAGGAATGCAGTTTTCACATCCATCTGCCATATCTCGTAATCATGATATGCAGCTATTGCTAGTAGGATCCGAATAGACTTTATCATCGCTACAGGAGAGAACGTCTCCTCGTAGTCAACTCCTTGAATTTGTCGGAACCCCTTCGCGACAAGTCGAGCTTTGTAGACATATACGTTTCCGTATGCGTCAGTATTTTTCTTGAAAATCCATTTATTCTCGACGGCCTTGCGGTCCTCGGGACTATCCACCAAAGTCCATACTTTGTGGGTGTACATGGAGTCTATTTCGGATTTCATGGCTTCAAGCCATTTCTCGGACTCGGGTCCCTCCATTGCTTCTTTGTAACTTGTAGGTTCATCCGACTCATCAGCCGAGATTGCATTCACAAGCTGTCTGTAAAACTCAGTAGGTTGACGGACTCTTGATGACCTACGGGGCATAAAAGGTTCCTCTTCATTCTCATCATGATCATCATCAATGTCATGATCGTTATGAATGTCGTTTTGGCCATTATCTTCAGCTCCCACTGTGGAAGATGGTTCCAGAACAATTTCCGTAGCCGTTTATTCCAATTGGAGTGATTGATCAGTCACTTCATTGAGGTCTATTTTCCTCCCACTCAACTCTTTCGCGAGAAACTCCTTCTCAAGAAAGTGTCCCGTCTTGGCAACAAACGTTTTGCTGTCAGACTTGTTGTAGAAGGTATATCCAAAAGTTTCCTTGGGATAGCCCACAAAGATGCACTTATCCGCCTTGGATTCAAGTTTATCAGGCTGTAGTTTCCTAACATACGCCTCACAACCCCAAATCTTCAGGTGAGACAACTTAGGTTTCGTGCCATGTCATTCTTCAAATGGTGTTGTCTTTACGGATTTGGATGGTGCCCTATTAAGAATATGAGCGGCAGTTTCTAATGCATACCCCCAGAATGACACAGGCAAATCAGTATGAGACATCATCGATCGTACGCTATCCAATAGGGTTCGATTACGTCGCTCAGCCACACCGTTTCTCTGAGGTGTGCCTTCCGGCGTAAGCTGTGTTACTATGCCACAAGACTTCAGATGACTGCCAAACTCGTGACTCAAATACTCGCCACCTCGATCCGATCGAAGGTGCTTGATTTTCTTTCCGAGTTGATTTTCGACCTCATTCTGAAATTCCTTGAACTTTTCAAAGGTTTCAGACTTGTGCTTCATCAAGTAAATATACCCATATCTTCTCAAGTCATCAGTAAAGGTCACGAAGTAACAAAGACCATTGTGAGTGGGGACGTTCATGGGTCCACATACATCCGTGTGTATGATCCCCAACAATTCATCCGCACGCTCCATTATCCCATTGAATGGAGTCCTTGTCATTTTGCCCATGAGGCATGGTTCACATGTATCAAGGGATCCAAAATCCAATGACTCAAGAAGTCCATCCTTATGGAGCTTCTCCATGCGCTTTATACCAATATGACCAAGTCGACAATGCCACATCTTCATGTGATCTTCATCATTCTTCAATCTTTTGGCCTCAATATTGTTAATGTGACAAACGTCACCATCGAGATCAAGTACGAATAAACCATGCAACTCCGGTGCGTGAACATAAAACATTTCATCCTTATAAATCGAATAACCAATTGTATCGGACTTAAAAGAATAGCGGTCTCGCTTCAAGCAAGAGCCACTAACGATGTTCACACTCAACGCGGGTACATAGTAGAAATTATTCAGAACTAAAACCAATCCCGAAGGGAGACTAAGATGCTTCGTGCCGACCACCAAGACTTCAATTTTACAGCCATTCCCTACGCGCATCGCCACTTCATCCTTGAGCAAGCGTCTCCTATTCCTTAGTCCCTGAATGGAATTAGAAATATGAGCGACAGATCCTGTATCAAGTATCCAGGATGTGTTCCCGGCGCTTGTCAAGAGAAGATCAACAATATGTATATCAAATATACCTTCGTCTCTCTTGGCGACCTTGCCAACCTTCTTGTCCTTTAGGTACTTGGGGAAGTTGCGTTTCCAGTGACCTTCACCCTTGCAGTAGAAGCACTCCACTCCGGGTTTAGGCTTGGGTGCCTTGGGAGGAGCGGCAACTGACTTGCCATCCCTCTTGGGGCCACCTCTCTTGGCCTTCTCCCGCCTGCTTGACTTCTTGAAGTCAGTGGTATTGTTGACCATGAAGACGGCGTGCTCCTTCTTGATCTCAACATCGGCGCTCTTCAGCATGGCGAACAACTCAGAAGGGGTTTTGGTCATCCCCTGCATGTTGTAGTTCAGCACGAAGCCTTTGTATCTAGGGGGAAGCGACTGCAACACCCTATCAACAGCAAGTTCATCTGGAATCTGGCATTCCAGAGCATTCAAGCGCTGAACGTAGCCAGACATTTTGACTACGTGCTCACTCACGCTGTCGTGCTCGTCCATCTTTGCTGAGAAGAAGGCTTCAAAAGCCTCGTACCATTCAACCCTGGCTTGAGGTGCGAAGACCGCCTTGAGGTCGGTGATAATCTCATATGCACCCATCCTCTCAAAGCGTTTCTGCAGCTCAGCCTCCATGGAGTAGAGCATGCCACTCTGGACAAGGTTGTAATCATCAGTCCTGGAGAGATAGACATTCTTCTCGTCCTGACTGGCATCATCTGCTAGTGTGTCACCTAACGCGCCCTCTAGTACGTATGCCATCTTGAGGGGAACGAGGAGAATCCTCAGGGTGCGGAACCAGTTGGTGAAGTTTGTCCCATCTGTTTTTAGCTTATCTTTCTCTAGGAATGTTCCTAAGTTGAACGAGGGGCGAGGTGCTGCCATCTACAAGGTTGATTCACAAGGATACATATTTAGACTTTTGTTCATAATGTGGAGTTTCAATTTAATCTCACAATTCTAGAAAGCTCCCACTTAGATAAACACCTCTCAATTTAACTAAGTGATTACACAATCCCAGCCCCCATACCTCCCCCGATCGCCACGGCCATCAGTATGCGAACCAGGTAGGCCTCTAAGCCAATCACATCAGGCATGTGACTCGTGCTCGACCTTTCGGTCTCCTGTGTTCCAGGCCCGCATCTACATACGTCAAGCTTGCCAATCGAACCTTGATGTTAGCTGTTCAGCAAGGCCATATCTGCATATGCCAGGCTTGCCGAACCCAACCTCATGCGAACTCCGTTGAATATGTAGGACAACTCCGGTATGTATGGAGCATCAATCCATATGGGAGAACCTTCCAGGCGGTGCCCACCAAGGGAGAACACAATGTTGGTATTGTGAGAGATGGTCCTGTTTCGTGCTACCGTCGATATATCTAGCATACTAGCATAAAACAGGAAGTAAAACTGTAAATCATACAACCTATGATCCCCCTTCATGCAAAGCAAAGTTAAACGCCTTTCTACTTTAGCTTGTGCAAGTTTTACGTGGCTGCTAGGGGTTTCGAGAGAGAGAACCGTTTCTATCCTGCGAAAAACATGCCACAACACCGTCTCCCATCCGTCTCTATTACACCCCTGTCGGGGCCCTCCGTTGCAAACATCTTCGCATCGCTAATGCAGAGAGACAGGCACCCCCCAGCCACTTTATATGGTACAAGCCATATGTCAAGCGTGGAACCAGTCTCGCGTAAACGCGTAAGGTCGGTCGGGGGCCGCTTTATCAAACATTGCCGCAACGCTAAATGAGTACACGTGGGAGGGTAACGAATGAAGATTCGATGCCCACATCCTAGATGTGTTCTACCCGTACGATACATCTACGCATAGCTAGCTCATGATACCACTGTTGGGATACGGGGCAGAAAACACAAATTTTTCCTACCTACGGTACCCGAACCCAAGATCTATGCTATGGCGATGTAAAGTAATGGAGGGAATCGGTGTTCATACCTTTGAAGACCAAAAGAGGGAAACGTTCTTGCGAACATGGCTGGCGTAGACTCGGAACTACGACCTCCCTGTCGTGTAGAAGACCACCACCGGCGAGGATGACTCCCGGTAAACCTCCAGCGACGAAGTAGCACCACAGGTGTAGTGCCTCGAAGAGATTATACACGTACGGTACAATCGATGTTCCTCCCGGGCCCCGAACCAGGCGAGCAGCGGAAGAAAGACGGCTACGGATCCTGACTCCAGCAGAACGACGGCCTGCCTTATGGTGGAGAACTCCAATCCAGGTGCAGACTCCAAACAAGGGGAGTCCACTTCCGGGAAGGAGAAGGAGGAAGAAGGAGATATTGGTGTGTTGGAAAAAGGGGGGGGGTCTATCCCTCCTTATATAGGCCAAGGGGGTGCCATCCTCCTCCCCTCCCCCATGTGGGACTAAACTCCCAAGGAGGGGGGAGTGCGCCGGCCAAGGGGGGTGGTGGCCCCCACCCTTGGCGCCAAGCCCAAGGGGGGAGACCCCCTCCTCCCTTAATGGGCCCCATGGGCCCATTTAGCCTTTTCCCATTTTTAATATGTTTTAAATATTTAATTCAGATAATTAAATAATAAAACATTATTAAAACAATTAAACTTTATTTTGAACTATTCAAAATGTCCGGAAACCATTCCGTCCTCCTCCGGAACTATTCCGGTGATTCCTCCTATTTCACCGATTGATCCCGTAACTGTCCTATGCATCGATTGCCCTTAAGTGTAACACCCTAACGGTCCGGGAAACAGCAGACATGGTCGAGACTCTTCTCATTGACCAATGACTAGGCAGTTGGACCTGGTTACAATCCTTGACAACCCCTGCGCTTCCATCGAATGAACTTCGATCGCTTTTGGAAACCGTTAACGATACGACGTAATCCCTTTGTGATGCGGTACTTTGTTTGTCCGAGGTTTGATCGTCGGTATCCTACATACCGTGTTCACATCTCGTTCACAACAAACAACTTCTCTCGTCCATGATCATTGCATCTCTTGTGACCTAGTCACGTCCTTGCAAGGTGTTGATGCAATATCACCGAGTGGGCCCAGAGTACCTGTCCTGTCACAAGGATTGACAAATCCCGCTCTGATCTATTAACATACTCATCAACCATTTATTTAGGAATACCCAAAGTGCACCGTTATAGCCAGCATATTTCAGTCAGGCGGTGGGATACAAATCAAAGTCTCCTCATAGATGACAATTACGTATGATCATTACAGTCTAAGGACTAAGCCATATGTTACAAAGTCATAGCAACGCTGAACTATGTGACTCGATCACATTTCAATACTTTAGGTGGGTGTACGTCCATCACATCATTCCCCTTAACGATATGACCTCATTGTCAATGGACTTAAGTGTCGCCATGATCAGGAAAGCTTGATCAATCAATTGCCCAATGAGATAGTTTACCCGAGTTAAACTACGGACCATGTTTTATACTACACCTGTATTGGTATTTCCAAGTAATACAGTTATAGCACAGTATAAAACGTATTATGAACAAAACGTATATGTGACAAATATCTTTATTAATTTGTCTCTAGGGCACATATCCAACAAGGCTAACCCCGACCTTAGCCATACGGAAGAGTCCGATCTGAGAGCGTGGCCAGCTTTTGGATTGGGTGTCGACTCCCCGGGGGCCACCCGGATTTGTTCGTTGTTAGTTAGAGGGACCTGTCGTTCCGGATCTCTTGGGACTAAATCATAAAATGGTTGCCTATCATGGGTAGCAACTGAGAGAGATGGGCGTGCGTGCGGAGCCTTGTAATGGGCAGTTGGTACACCCCTGCAGGGTTAAATATTTTCGAGAAGCCGTGTCCACGGTTATGGACGACTTGAGACCTACTCCTTGTTCATAGACAACAACAACTAAGATAATCTTAATATAACTTGATCAACGTGTGTGTGTGTGCCTTGACTGCTTCTTCTTCGTCGGGATGCGAAGAGGAGGACAAGGATAGAATAGGTGTTATGTTTGCGTAGTAGTTGATAGCAAGACTTGTTGGAGGCGATTCCTCGTCGAATGCTTGGATTCTTATCTTTATCTCTAGATCGTTAGCCACTTCATAAATGCTAGTGCGGAAGCAACCTCACCACTTACCCCATCCTTACCGTAAACTACTAGTTGTCCTAGAATGACGAGTGATGAAGTCCTTGCTGGGTCAGATGACCACTACAGTTGGATGCTGAGTACCTCTGTACTCACGATACTACCCCCAAACTCTTTTCAGGGTCTTTGATCGACAACAGGTATGGTGACCGACATTTCACGTGGAGACTCGACGACGACTAGTTAGGCGGATCCCGGCGGAGGGCATGGACCCGTGTGGTTATGGGAATCGATGTTTTCTCTTTGCCAGTAGACATTTGATTGTAGTCTACACTCAGACATGTATCTTCCGCTGTTGTATTGTATTAAGGCAGTTGTATGCCGATTGTATGAGATGTTGTATCCTTGTATCTGTAATGTTGTGATATCATGGTGGAAATCCGGGGCATATGACTTCGTCATATGTCGCGGTGGGACCGATATGTGCTTCGTCCCCGGATCTGGATGGAAACATCTAGATCTAGAACAGTACCGCATATCGGGCCTTACAACTTGGTATCAGAGCCTTACCGACCGTAGGATCCCCTCTCTGGCCGAAGTCGAGTCTAGACAAAACTATTTTGTAGTTACTAAGATAGTTATCGGAGAGTAGGAATCTTTTTACTCCTTACCCTTGCTCTGGTCAGGACAAGTGTCGTAAGTGTTTTATTCTCGCCTTATCCCCTTCAAACTCTAGGATCTCGAGTAAGTAGAGTTTCGGAATAGTTACAATGGCTTGCTTGCAGCGTATTGTCTCAATTCCGATCTCAGGTTTGGGAAATCCTGTAGTATCTTTAGTTCTTCGAATTCGGGTTAAACATCTTGGTCGTCTGTTGACTTCAGTCCTCTTGTCCGGTATCCTCGCGATTGGCGTGAGAATGCTTACCTTGATCTTCGCTTTCAACTATCGTTCCTCCTCTTGATCCCTCGATGGTTCCGTTTATCGACGTCGCCATCTCTCTGCGGAAAGTTTTCTCGACGGAGTTCGTCGTTCGACATGGAGCAGAGTCCCTTGTTGGTGGTGTTGAAGATCGTCGTCTTTCTTTTCTCTTCCCTCCTCTCCCCCGGATCGTCCTGGATCTCGGGACGAGATCCCTTGTTGGTGGTGTTGTATTGTAACAACCCAGATTTCACAAAAATTAAAAAAAAATTGTTTTCGGTGTGAATTGTTTGATTGTCTGATTTTCTTGCGGTGTTTGCATCCTCGATTTATCGATCGGCGATTATTTCCCCCCTCTTATTTCGTACCGGACGGAGACCGACCCTTGCCACCCTGACATTCGACTATTGCGACACCGGGTTTCACCCGATCACCGTCGCAAAACCCGCACGAGACCAGTCGAAGCCAACGGAACGAAAACCCCGTTTAATAATTAAACAGGTTATTTTTATAGCGCGCCGGAAATTATTCTCAGAACGGTTCCATCGCGAGGTGAACGTCGCCGTCTCGACGCGCTGATCGCGCAGTTCGAAGTTTTACCCGAATCGGAGGTCCTGCGGACCCCCGCGGTCAGAAACGTAAACACCGCGCGCGCGAGAGAAAATCCTGGGATGTTTTTGCAAACTTCCAGCCACCTGGGCTATATAAAGACCACCACTCTCCCACCCCTTTCTAGGGTTTTCCTAGCCACAAAATTGCAGCCACCACCCCGAGATCTTCCCCAATTTTCGCATGTTGTCTAATTTTTGCAGCAAACCCTAGCCCCCCTCGATCTGGACCGTCGGATCGGTGGATCCAATGGCCCAGGGCTGTCCACGTCACCAGATCGGATTCCCCTGCCCCGAAGGCCTCCACGCCCGAGCCTCTCCTCCCGTGCCGCATGCCGCCACCGGCCGAGGGCAGCCGCCGTCTGCGGCCACGCCGGTGAGCCGCCCGTACGCCGCGCCTTCCTCCTCTCCTCCCTGCTCCCTCAACTCTCTCTTCCTCTGCTTGCAGCTCGCGCGGCCGCCATTGCCATGGACATGAGCTCGAGCCGAGCTCGGCCTCGCGCTGCGCCGCCCTTGGAGCCGCCTCCGCTCGACGCCTGGGCCGGATCCGGCCGCCTTGGCCTCACCTCCGCTGCGTCCCGCTCGCCTTCTCGCCGGATCTGCCGCCCTGTGACCCGCCGCCCGTCACCGGCGTTGGCTGGAGCCGCCGCCGTGGAGAACTCGGGTTCGAGCCGTCCCGGCTGCCCGCTCGCCCGCCCCTGCGTGGACCGGCCAGGTGGGCCGGCCTGCCAGGACAACGCGGCCCAGCCGCCCCTTCAAGCCCAAGCCGCCCCCAGTCCAGCAGCTGGCTTGGGCCGAGCCCAGTGGGTGAGGCCCGATGCCTTTTTTCTGTTTGTTTTTTTCCTTTTTCCAGTTTTTTTTCTAAGTCCCAGAAAACTGTGTGCTTTATTTATTTTGCGGTGCCCGTATCTTTTCGCCGGTAGCTCGGATCGCGACGATTTAAAAATGAAACTTGCTTAGTTTTTTGTGTAGATTAATAAAATGTGCTTCTTTTTTATGTTTGAGCTTGTTTATATGCTGTTTGACTGCTAATTACATCCCTTGCCACTGTAAATTGTTTCTTTAATAACTTTTTAACCGTTGCTCCGATTAAAATGTTTCTTATATGTAACTTGACTAGAATTGCGTGTACATTGTGTTTATGCTGCTCTTGCTTGCTAATAAAAATTATAAAATATGCTTCAGGTCAAAACAGTATCAAATTCCATTTTTATCGTGGGATCCGCAATAGTTTGCCATGTATAGGTTTTACCCCCACTTAAAATGACTAGATTAGATAGTTTACTTTGTGCTTCACCTCTTGCCATGATTGTGTGACATGCCATGCTTGGGTGCCTTTCCATGTTAACAACCTTCCTCATCTTCTGTAACTAAACAACTTGAACCATCGTAAATGTGCGGTATCGTCGTGTGTGACGAGTACTCCACTTAACCTGTTAGTAACCGCTCTCGACGGTAGGTGCGATGTCTCGTGTTTCCTTCTTGTTGATGCTTGCTCGTGTTTGCTTCGTAGTAATAGAGTGCTTGCTCGTTGATTGCTTTCCAGTGTTTACCGTCTTGTGTGCTTCCGCGGGTACCTCTCGGAGACGATGCGAGCTTGCGATCAACTACACCTTCGGAACCCGACTTATCAACAGGCAAGGACTATACATTACTTATGATCCATTCTATTTCAACCAAAGGTTTGCATGCTAGTCTAGGTTAGGTTCGATGTTTGATCCTAACACATGTTTACAACCTCTTTCAAACAGATACAGCCATGTCCCCTCCCAGCAAACCATGTACTGCTATGTTACTATTGCTCGTTGCTCAACCCCTACTTAGTATGCATGCTTAGGATGCTACGATGTTACCCTGTTACTCCTTGGTTTGGGATATCACATTATTATTATTGTTGTTGATGATATGATTATTATAAATGTTGACTATACTCGACGAAGGATGGAAGGTCTAGGCTATCCCGCCCCGACGCTTTGTTCCATTCGAGTCACCTAGGACCCGAGTTCCGGGTATTGGTTTTAAGACTGAGCGTGCCTAACCGCGTGTGGGATTTTATGGGGTCCCCTCTTCTTACCTACCTAGCTTCAAACATTTCTAGTGGTGGGCCAAGATGATTTACCATTTGAAACCCGCATGCATAACTGGTCTGCAGTCAGTGGATTTAAAACAACTCGGGCCAGCAGAGACATAGTTCCTTTGTTGGTCCACACTGGTGAGCTAGGGAAGTCCCCTGTTATATAGGTGAGGCTAACCCCGACCTTAGCCATACGGAAGAGTCCGATCCGAGAGCGTGGCCAGCTTTTGGATTGGGTGTCGACTCCCCGGGGGCCACCCGGATTTGTTCGTTGTTAGTTAGAGGGACCTGTCGTTCCGGATCTCTTGGGACTAAATCATAAAATGGTTGCCTATCATGGATAGCAACTGTGAGAGATGGGCGTGCGTGCGGAGCCTTGTAATGGGCAGTTGGTACACCCCTGCAGGGTTGAATCTTTTCGAGAAGCCGTGTCCACGGTTATGGACGACTTGAGACCTACTCCTTGTTCATAGACAACAACAACTGAGATAATCTTAATATAACTTGATCAACGTGTGTGTGTGTGCCTTGACTGCTTCTTCTTCGTCGGGATGCGAAGAGGAGGACAAGGATAGAATAGGTGTTATGTTTGCGTAGTAGTTGATAGCAAGACTTGTTGGAGGCGATTCCTCGTCGAATGCTTGGCTTCTTATCTTTATCTCTAGATCGTTAGCCACTTCATAAATGCTAGTGCGGAAGCAACCTCACCACTTACCCCATCCTTACCGTAAACTACTAGTTGTCCTAGAATGACGAGTGATGAAGTCCTTGCTGGGTCAGATGACCACTACAGTTGGATGCTGAGTACCTCTGTACTCATTATACTACCCCAAACTCTTTTCAGGGTCTTTGATCGACAACAGGTATGGTGACCGATGTTTCACGTGGAGACTCGACGACGACTGGTTAGGCGGATCCCGGCGGAGGGCATGGACCCGTGTGGTTATGGGAATCGATGTTTTCTCTTTGCCAGTAGGCATTTGATTGTAGTCTGTACTCAGACATGTATCTTCCGCTGTTTTATTGTATTAAGGCAGTTGTATGCCGATTGTATGAGATGTTGTATCCTTGTATCTGTAATGTTGTGATATCATGGTGGAAATCCGGGGCATATGACTTCGTCATATGTCGCGGTGGGACCGATATGTGCTTCGACCCCGGATCTGGATGGAAACATCTAGATCTGGAACAATACCGCATATCGGGCCTTACACTGAGGCTCTTCGTCCTTGCACACGCAGTTAGGCTGGGATTTTTCGTCCAAAGGAGCGCACAGATGGGACCGTTGCGTGGATTGCTGCTTGAGTGGCCCATGCTGTTGCTGATCCCACAGCCGAGCCTCGCCATTTTCAGGCTGCTCTTGGTATTCCTTACTGGTGTGATGCGATGGAGCAGGAATTTCAGGCACTCCTGCAGAATGATACTTGGCAACTTGTTCCTCCTATTTCTGGTGTCAATATTATTGATTCCAAGTGGGTTTTCAAGGTTAAGAAGCATGTTGATGGCTCTATTGAACGCTACAAGGCACGGTTAGTTGCTAAAGACTTCAAGCAGAGGTATGGTCTTGATTATGAGGACACATTTAGCCCAGTTGTCAAGCCTGCTACTATTCGTTTGCTGCTCTCTCTGGTCGTTACTCGAGGGTGGTCTCTTCGTCAGCTTGATGTGCAGAATGCTTTTCTGCATGGAGTTCTGGAGGAGGAGGTTTATATGCGTCAGCCCCCAGGTTTTGTTGATCCTACACGTCCTCAGAATCTCTGCCGCCTTGTCAAGGCTCTATATGGACTCAAGCAGGCTCCTCGTGTGTGGCATGCACGTCCTGGCTCTGTCCTTCGGGCTCATGGGTTCGTTCCATCCACAGCTGATACATCTCTATTCCTTCTTCAGCGTCCTGAGGTCACGATGTATCTGCTCGTTTATGTTGATGATATCATTCTCATAAGCTCCTCTGATGTTGCTGCTGATCGGCTCGTGTCTTCGTTGAGTGGTGATTTTGCTGTCAAGGATTTGGGTGCTCTGCATTACTTTCTTGGTCTGGAGGTCTCAAGGTCTTCGGCTGGGTTGACTCTCACTCAGCACAAGTACTCTCTGGATTTGCTGCGTCGTGACGGTATGCTGAAGTGCAAACATGCTACCACTCCTATGTCTGCTACTGATCGGTTGTCCGCTCTTGATGGAGATCCTCTTTCGTCCGATGATGCCACTGAGTATCGCAGCCTCGTTGGTGGTCTAAAATACCTCACTATCACCAGACCAGATGTCTCTTATGCAGTCAACCGTGTATGTCAGTATCTTCACGCGCCCAGGACGTCTCATTGGTCAGCTGTGAAGCGTATTCTGCGCTATATCTGTCTCACTGCCTCGTATGGTTTGCTTCTCCAGCCTGCACCGTCTTGTGCCCTTTCAGCCTTCTCAGATGCGGATTGGGCTGGCAGTCCCGATGACAGGAGATCCACCGGGGGCTATGCAGTGTTCTTTGGTCCTAACTTGATCGCCTGGAATGCTCGCAAACAAGCTACAGTATCTCGCAGCAGTACTGAAGCTGAGTACAAGGTAGTTGCTAATGCTACAGCTGAGCTCATATGGGTACAGTCGTTATTGAGAGAGTTGGGAGTCTCTCAAGATCAGCCTCCAGTCCTTTGATGTGACAACATCGGTGCTACATATCTCTCTTCTAATCCGGTATTCCATGCCCGAACGAAACACATTGAAGTCGATTATCACTTTGTCAAGGAACGTGTCGCACATAAGCTACTTTGTATCAAGTTCATCTCCTCCAAAGATCAACTTGCTGACATCTTCACGAAGCCTCTTCCACAGCCACAGTTTGTAGGTTGTAGGCACAATCTTAACTTGCTTTGTACTTCAGGTCACAGTTAAGATTGAGGGAGGATGTTAGACTGTATATACGTAGAGTCTGTATATGCCTTGTATTGTACCTCTTGGTAGGGAAACTTCAAACGGAGCACGCGGGCATATACACCCATTAATTCAAAAAACCAAAACATAATGTAAAGCAATTCAAAAAAACCCGAAATTTTGTGGAACGCAACATACTCATGCAAGTGACATCCGTGCAAAATTTCAGGGTATTTCGACATACGATTTGTGAAAACCAAGGCAACACAAAATTCTTGATGAATAGTGCCGTTTTTTAAAAACCATCACAGTCCAAAAATTTGTCATTTTTGAATTGGATTACTCGAATGTTCAAACTTCACGAAACTTGCCATGGACTTCGCACACATGAACATCTTGCATCGTACAAAAAATCCGATTTTTTTGGTTTTGTTTACTTTTCAAAAAACGCTTTCTAATACTAATAGGTGCATATGCCCGCGCTGTCAAAAAAGTCGCGTCCCTCTTGGTACCTCTATATATATAGATAGCCACACCGGGTGTATTAGGGTGTGGAGCAGTTCCAAACATGTCCTTTTACATCCTCTACGTGCTCGCTCGCCGCCAAGCTGCTCCGGCCGCTCCCCAGGAAGCTCGTCTTCCGCCCCATCCTCGCCACCAACCAGACCAAGCTGCTCGGGAGGATGCTGACTCTCCCCAGCTGGGCTGCCAATCTCCTCGCTCGGCCTCTCCCCAGCCTCCACCGCGTCGGCAGGTCCAGCCGGTGAGAAAATTTCCCAACTTTTATTAATTACTACATTCTCTTGGTATGGGGGTTCATGTTTCTTTCAATTGCCTTGCTCCTCCTGTTTCCTACTACTATTTGCAGATCGCCCTACTATTATTTGCAGATTTGCCGCTCTTGTTGCTGTTAATTGTAATGGGTGTTTGGTTGTGGTGGTCCGACCCATTCGGGATTGATTATCAAGTGTTAATAGATACTAAATGGGGCGTTGATCATGCTGTGTATCTCAACGTAGTTTCTTGGGACACATGATAAACTATCTAACAAGATTCTTAGTCTGTTATGGGTTGATAAGGGGTTTCGTAAATTGAACTGTTCGAGAGCGTTTCCTGCTATTTTCTGATCGGTTTGGCTGCTAATCTCTTACATGTAATGCAATGCAATGCATTTTTTGGTAGGTTTGTTTTGTGCCGATGGTAGATTAGTGTGAGGATCTCACTAGTAATTCATTGAACTGAGAGCAGTACACTCGAATTACAGAGGATTAAAACTTGTCAATGGAGAATTTGGGAGGAAGCTAGGGGAAGAAGAAGAACTGCCGAAGCCTCCTATCCTATCCTAGCCAGCCGAAGCCGCTGTCCGGTCCAAGCCACCTTCCACCAAGCAGCCTCCCTTTGCATAAGTAGTCCCGTATCCTTCATGGGCTGGATGGTGGTTGTATCCTTCGTGGGCTGGATGTGGCTGAGGAACCAACGAGGCCCAGGTCGCTGACAATCCCCCCTCCATAAGAATCGGCTTGCCCTCAAGCCGAAACAATGCCAACCTCCAGGATCCCATGGTACTTGCAATACCTTCAACGAGATCGATGTAGTCCTCGTCGCGGCGGATGGGGACCAAATCAGTGCCATAAAAATCCGCCATCCTCGTGCCGACCGAGTAATTTCCAGGAATTTTTGCTTGATCTCCAGCTTCATTTTTCCTGTCCATCTGTACTCCCTCTTCAACATCTTATGGGAAAAACTTGGCATTGGATATGTACAAGATCTGAGCATCCCATTACTGTTGGTTGGTTTGGCAACTGGTATACAAGGAAAAAGAACTCCCACTGGGTGAATTTTCAAAGCATCTACAGATATGATGCTTTTGCAGCTGTAGTACTGCCCCAGATATATATCAGATGACCATGCAATTTCCTCTTGTAATCTGTCAGAGCTTGAAGGGACATATCCAGTTGGGTAAAAGTGAAAAATATAACTTGGCATCGGTGGCGGCCAAGGTGGTCGCAGCTCCTGAAAAGTACAGTAGTCCCTGGCATGCTTCAGCTGCTCATGATGGCGACAGTACATCATGCTGACCAGCTGCATTTTTGTTGGGATTAAGAAGAATGACGATCGACGAACAGGCTGCCACTCCCATGCACTTCCTTCAGAATAATTTGGGTTAATAAATTTCCTTATACCAACATCCTGAGACTGCCTCCTCAACATGACCAATGCTAATCCATGACTTGTTACTAGTTCGCTATGTTTTGCAAAAATGTGCAGCTGCAAGCATGTATATGAGGAATTAAGACCCATCTCCTCGTAGCTAGTCATTCTTGTGATTGATGGAGGAGAATACTTCATGTACATCACTCTCTTATGCAACAATATTCTCAGGTTAGGAAAAGCTGGCAAAGGAGCTGCACCAAGGATCCTTTTTGGCAAGTGAGGAACGGTTAGAGAAACTCCACTTAACAATTCTAGCCATGGTGTACTGTTTGATGTCACTACCACAGTTGTTTGCACTTTCCCTTGCTCGGCATGTATCTCACCATATGTCTTCACAAGCAAGTGAAACAGATAATGAATTTTGTGTACAACTATGGCTTCTTCAACAATGAACGTACCATTTGGGTTATCAATTGGAGATCGAAGATGAAATTCCTCCACCAATGTGCAGCTCGTACAAACAAATGTCAGGGCAAATGAAATATTTCCAGAACCTATAATAAAATCATTTGGAAGAGTGCCAAACTGAAGGTCAGATTGCAGTATCATGATACTGATGAACCAGACTATCCTCCATTGCCTTAGCTCACGACCATAGTGCAGAGGGTTATTGAGGATCACCACCCTTCCATAACTCACATCCCGAGGCAGCATGTTGCACCATATCGCACCATACAGATTGGGGGAGAAGATGAGAGCTGATAAGTATAACCTAAATGAGACAGCATGGATGGGCAGCAAAGAATCCTTCCAGTTTGCAGTAGCTGTAGTTGGTGACCATGGAAGCCGGAACATGCATTCATCTGGATGGAACAGGAAATAAGGCCACCGCTTCAGGTCCACCAGGAAAACGAAGTGCTCCTTGAATTTCTCAACCTCCAGAAACATACAAATCCGATCAGGAAGACCTTGCAAAAATCTCCATATATCGGCCATATGGATGCCTAATTTAGTGAAGATTTCAGATGGATGAGAAAATGGACCAAACTCGCCAAATGTAAGAAACGACTGTGAATTAGGCATTGGAATTGGTATCCAAGGGGACTTGTATTGCCGCAACTGTGATTTCAGTAACGCCATCAACAAGCCCTGCAATTTCACACCCACAGGAACTCCATCTTTCATCTGCACAAATGGCCATGGTGGTTGCAATGGCAAACCATCAAGCAGTAACACCGTGCCGAGTAACTCGTGCATCAGGACCTTCTCAGCAACAATATGCTCTCGAGCTGCAGTAGTTGATGACAAGGGAAACTCACTCAAGAACTTGCAAGGTGGCGATTGTAAGGTTGTGAGAGGCACCATGAAGCCAGTAGCAACCACTGAAACATCATCATCATCCTGTGAGCATGTCTGCGAGGCAACCAGGGTGGTCTCGAGCTCGAAGGAGGAAAACTCCACATGCCCCAGATTCGTCAGTAGTTTGTCCGCCACTAGCAGGGGCGCCTTGGTGACCTGAATGTTGCCGATGTCTGCTGCGAGACTGGTGGCGACAATAGCATTCCCCTGAGTCAAGGACGCGGCCACATGGCCCTCGCCACCCATGTTGTGGTCAGGGTCCATCATCGAACAGGTGATGGGCGTCTCAAGCACATGTTCCACCTCACTCAGCACGGTGGACGGAGGTGCGCCCATTGAGCCTGTGGACACCGGAGGAACGGGGTCTGGTGCTGCACCTGTGTCTGATGGAGCAGAGGTCGTGGCCGGCGTGGAGATGTCCGCGGCCATCGCCGTTTGCACGGAGCCTGCAGCCAAAGTGGTGGTGGGGACGGTGCCGCGCGGAACAGGCAGAAACGCCGCCGAACTCATCACTGATGAAGCCAACGTCGCTGCTGCAGGAGCGCGCCTGGTGCCGTCGTCGGTACGCACCTTCTGGCGGAGGCGGACGATAGTCTCGTCTAGCTTGGTGTGGAGGTGGTCGAACGCTGTCTCCACTGACTTCTCTAGCCTCGCCTTGGAGGCGGCGAAGCTTCGGTCCAGATCGCGAGCTAACTGGGCCTTCAGAACTTCATACGTCGCCAAACCCTCCGGCGAGAGGGTCGCCAGGAGCTCCGTGCGCCGTCGTGAGTCCATGGAATGGATTGGGGGAAAAATTGGGTGGATTTTTGGTGAGGATTTGAAGAAAATTGGGGGAGGATCTATAGCTCTGAATACCAATTGTGAGGATTTCACTAGTAATTCATTGAACCGAGAGCAGTACACTCGAATTACAGAGGATTAAAACTTGTCAATGGAGAATTTGGGAGGAAGCTAGGGGAAGAAGAAGAACTGCCGAAGCCTCCTATCCTAGCCAGCCGAAGCCGCTGTCCGGTCCAAGCCACCTTCCACCAAGCAGCCTCCCTCTGCATAAGTAGTCCCGTATCCTTCATGGGCTGGATGGTGGTTGTATCCTTCGTGGGCTGGATGTGGCTGAGGAACCAACGAGGCCCAGGTCGCTGACAATTAGTAATCATTTATTTGCATAGTGAAAGAACCCCGTTGCTTAATATCACCTGTCTGCTGTTTGCTTTCTTAACTATATAATCCAGATTCCAGGGAAGGATGAACAATAACATCATCACAGTCACTGCTTGCATTCCTGACAAACATCATATAAGGCCGTCCTGCCCCAGTGCGTGTCCTTTTGTATTAGAAGGAATCGCCAAGACGGCGTAAAGTGCAGCGATGTGTGTACTGGAAGCCAGAGTCTGCAATCTGATTACATTACCTTCTTACTCACTTAGCATTGCACGGTTGCTGCAATGCATGCTTGTTTTCCTTGAGGATGTTCTGTAGAGAATAGCAGTGAATTTTCTCTCCCGGGAGTTCTTTTTTTTCTAGTGATTTTACTTTTGACATTGATTTTTTTTTGCTACTTCTGAGTTCAAATATGTTGAAATTTCGCAGGACTTTACAACCATGCACCGTAGACTTGTTTTCGGTGACATAATCGCAGTTCTGCATCATTCTTTTTCCAAATGTTTAAACTTTTCCTAGATTCGTGGCTTAGGTCTCATTAACGAGAGTTATGTAGAAAGTTAACCGTATTTTTCGATAAAACGCAAAAGACTTTTGCGTTTCATTTCATTGAATTCGTCCGCGAAAGTTTGGCCTCGTGCAATAGGTAAAATGAGCTAATACTACCCATAGTAGGAGTAACATAGGTGCCACATAGGCAAGAAAGATGATGTGTCATGTAATTAAAGACGAGAGAAAGAAATGGAGTAGCATATTATGTTACCATCACATAACGCTTCCAATGAAAAATGACTATATGGAGTAATAAATGAAGCTCTCTATGTTACCATATGTATAATACTAACCACAATGAAGGTAGTAACATATGCTAGTCAGGTATGCATGTTACTAGTGTAAGTTACTCTCTCCTATGACCGGGCTAAGATGGGTGAGCATTCATGGTTTTCTGGTTATTCCAGTTTGTTGAGTTTTAATGCGTTTGAAAGTTGGATTATGTGGTATGCCAACTGAATATTCCACCAGTATAGACTTGCCACTCTCCTTCGGCAATGGCCTGTTATTCCAATTTGTTGAATTTTCTTGCATTTTAAAGTGTGATTCTGTGGTGTTCTAACTGAATAAAATTTCCACGAGTATAGAATTTCCGCTCTCCTTCGACCACGGTGGTTGGCATCAAGCTTTTAGGTTTGATTTTAACAGAGGCCTAGCTGGACTGAATTTGTCAGGACATGTGGGGCTCCAATCTGAACAGCTGTAAATTCCAAAGTCATTGGTTTCGTGTTTGTATCTTTCGTGTTCAAGATTAGGGTATTTAATTTCTTTGGAAATATATAAACAAGAGCTCATAATTCATTTCAGGTTTTTC
Organism: Bromus sterilis; assembly: GCA_950022295.1. NCBI lineage: Eukaryota > Viridiplantae > Streptophyta > Magnoliopsida > Poales > Poaceae > Bromus > Bromus sterilis. The sequence continues at coordinate 236,040,601 of OX465599.1, read as the reverse complement.
AGATGCTTTATTTTGCACTTACAGCGCTAATGGAAATAATACACCTTAGTCCTTATTTCTGAACTTCTTGATTATAACGTCTTTTTCTGTTATGTTGTGGGTGTATGACCGGGAAGTTGGAAATCTAGATCATTGTTGGCGAATCATACGGTCTAATGCGCCGCTAGTATGAGAAATCGGTTGATCCACTCTAATATATGTATTCGTAATTTCTTGACTTTGCAGGCATACACGAAGGAGGAGTATCTTAAGGTGTATAATGATGTATCCTCTTCTGTGGTCACCGTGGTCATTAAACTCAACATCGGTGTGCCCAAAACGCGAGGGGTGGTACATACTCGGGAGGCAACGGGACTCATTGTTGGCCTTGGCAAGAAAGACTTTGACACTTTCCGGACCATCGTGGCTGTACATGACTATTGCTTTCACGGTAGTGAGACGCCTCCTAGGGTAGAGGAGGTTGAGTTCTCTGATGGAACAATATGCAGACATCCTATGTTGCTTCCAATGGAAGAAAATTCTGAGTTCAGGCTCGTTGAAGTCCTAGAGTTGACTAATCATGAAAATCACAAGCGTGCCGAGTTTAGTGTGGAGGGAGTCACCATGAATGAGCAACAAATATTTTCGATTATCTCACTCAAGCGGCGGCTGTGCATGTTCAAGAGTCCTATCATGTGCGTATTTGTTTCCTAAATCTGATGTATTTTGTCTTCACATTCTTATATTTATACTTTTTACTCACTACTATATCTGTGTATTCCAGTCAGGCAAACTGTGAGGCGGTTGCTCGGCAGGACTGGACCCATTCTGTGGAAGGAAGTCAAGATTATTTCGCCTTTCGGTGTCCTATAGCAGCTGTCTTGTCCCTTAGGAACGACTATGATCGGCAACGTAGAGATATGGTCTTCAAAAGGATTGTCGGGGCGCCAATATTCAACATGATGGGTAAAGTTGTTGGCATAGTTAGCTACTGTGGTCAATCTTATGATCTCAAATTCGGTAGGCAAGGGCGGTATGTTAATGATGAACTCACTCCTCCGTTGATATGCTGTCATTTCCTGAAGAAAGGTCAGTCTCTTCTGGAACCTACACCGGCAAAGCAAGGTACCATCTTGATAAGTACTTTTTATCCGAGTTCTTCTGAAATTCAGACCAATCTACTTATGTAGTCTTCAATGTTAGTTCTTGAGTTACAAATAGCTATACAGAATGTTAACACATAGAAAATATTAGATTATTAGCTTGATTTTTTAGAAACGTTACAGTATATGCTATCAGTATGGTTCTGCTGCAATTCATCATGTATACCACTATTACTAGCATATACTATACCATGTTTCCGTTTCTAAAAAATGAACACGAATTACCAACTTAACATGCTGCATTTCTTTCTTTTGTTTCTGCAGCCCGTAAAAGGAAAAGGAGAAATATGTAATGGTGTTGACTGTTGGGTCACTCTTTTGCTTGATGATAAGCAAAACTTGTCTCAGTTCATTATTTAGTACTTCTCTAGTTAGCGAAGAGTGGTGTGTCCGATACACGCATCCTTCATATCTTCAATCTTATTAGACTGTTTACGCCTGCCCCGACTCCCAAATGTGCAAGAGTTCTCACATTACAGCAATGAGGCGGAGGAGGAGACCAACCAGGGTTTTCCCCAATTAATCAATTCCAACATTACCTCTTGGCTTCAGAATTTGCTTTTTTGGAGGGAGAAATTTGTACTGGACAAGTACTTGAATGCAGTTTCTGAAGTGTATGATTATCCCTAGCACATTGACGACGAGGAACAAACAAACAGTCAAAATCGATTGCCCCTTTGATATTGAAAAGAAATTGATGGTTCATGAGAGAAGCAAATATTCAGGCTAATTTAAATGCTTGTGAAACTAATTTCAGGAATATCATCCGAGACGATCGTCACAATATGATTTGACACATGACATGTGTTCTTACTGAGGCTAGTCATTTCTATCATAACCAAGGAAAACTGGAATTTTGTTTAGTGGGGCTATGAATACTTCGTTGATTAGTTACTGATATAATCCAATGTATGCAATAATCTTTTACAACACCTGTTCCCTGAACAGAGCATGGAACAGCAGGTAGCAGACACCGTTCTGGTTTTCCTGCTGCAACGGCATTGTTTTGTCTTCTTGCAAAAAAATAAAAATAATTAGAAAATACTTTGCAGATCCCAGTATTGTGCCTTCCTATGCTCACATTTAGCTAGGTCGTTACGTTGGGTCATAGCTGATAGCTGACACGACACGATCAAAGCTTCTTACTGGGTCTGGGTTCCATTACCTTAGGCAAGAACACCAATGGTTACTCTCTCCAACCTTATTTCTTCGTTGCGCATCCGATGTATCTCACTTAACACTCGACCGACAGGTTCACGCACGAAAACGTCAAGCACAATGATTTATGCCTTATGACCTAAAGCCACTTGCCGGGTTGTTATCTGGAATTGCCGAGATGGCACTTGATTCCTAAAGCTCTCTGCCTGCATATTATCAGCAGGCACATATCAATAAACTGAAAGGAGTTAAAGTAATTGTTAAATTATATGATAAAACGAAGACCGAGAAATGTCTCTACAAAATGAGTAACTGAGTGTAGTAAGGACATCTCCAACGGGGCGACGCAAACGGACCCGGTTTTGGTCCGGCTTTTGTCCGTTTGGGTCACCAATCGGACAGGCCTTGTCCGCGCGTGTTCGCGCTGCGAGGGAGTGCACCCAACGGGGCGACGCATCCCCAAATTTGTTTTCCATGTAGTAGATAAATAGGCCATATATGGGCCGTTTCTTCATTACATAGGGGGCGGTGGGCCACAAATGGCCTGTTTACATACTAAGTCTTAACAAAATATAAACTAATTAACTACCCTAGTCGTCGGCGGCGACGGAGAGCACCCGATTCGGCAGCGGCGGCGGCACCTAGTCGCTTCAGAAGGAGCTGCCCAGGTCCGACGAATCGGACTCGATGAGGATGGGGGTGGTCGGCGGCGGTGGGGGTGGGGGAGCGGCGGCGGTGGAGGGGGATGAGTCATCGGTCCTGTCCCAGAAGGAGCTGCTCAGGTCCGACGAATCGGACTTGAGGAGGATGGGGGTGGTCGGCGTCCGCGGTGGAGCGACGGCCCTGCTTCGTCGGCGGCAGTCTTCCTCTCCTTCTGCAGGGGCTCGGAGCCACAATGCCCGCATCTCGTCGGTGTGCCCATCTCGTGGGTCACGTCGACGAAGTTCAGCGGCGGCGCTATAAACAACGCGTAGTTCCGGTCCGTGTCCGGGAAGTTGAGCTCGCGCTTCGGCCGCGCGAAGCGCAACGCCGCCGTGATGTGCGAGGTGATGATAGTGATTTCTCGCCCTTCGTTGGTAAACCCCAAGTGGAAGGCGTGATGTAGCACAGCAGAAAATTTCCCTCAGTAAAGATACCAAGGTTTGTCTCCAGTAGGACTCCGGAGATGATAAGTAGGTGTCAGCGGCGCAACTGACGCGGACCTACACACAGACACAAATAACTTTGTTCCCAACGAAGTTCAGAGAGGTTGTCAATCTCTCCGGTCTTGTTGTTCACAAAGTATCAAACACAAGGGATAATGATAGCAACTGAAAGTAAAAGCATAAAAGTAAATGAGCGTGGAAACAGTAATGAGGATATGGACCGGGATACGTGATGTTCACTAGTGATGTCTCTCTCCCAAAAGACGATAAAACTGCTATGCGAGGGGAACAAATTACAGAAGGGCAATTGACAGGATTATGAACGCACCGCAATGCTAAGTATGCTACAAAAGAAAGGAAGAGGCTCAAAAGCACGGGCAGTACGCCAAAATAAGTAGACCGAAATCCAACTGCATCTACTACTAATCATCCACCTTGAGATATCTATCCAGAACATCTCGCTGGTATTAAGTTGCGAGCCCCACCCAAAGTGTAAACCCAAAGCAACAGACAACTGCATTAAAAAGAACTCTGCGTAAAGTAAACAATCCTTGTAACCGCGGTTACAAGCACCGTTGTTTTCCCCCTTGTGGCAACAGCACATCCCCTAGACTCATGTTTCTGTCACTCAAGCTAGTCATCAGGGGGCATGAACCCACAATCGAGCATAACGTTCCCTCTTGGGGTTACTACCTACTACTTGGCCAAAGCAATAAACAGCAACGGAGAACATGCAAGAATTACTTAAGAACAAAAATATAAGAGATAAGAACCAAATATATTACTCAATCACAATCTGAACATAATCTCATAATCCATCAGATCCCATCAAACTCAGCATAGCAACAGCAGAAAGATTACAAAAGTGCCTCGATCATGTAGGGCAGCTCACGAGGTCTAAACCATGAAGAACAAAGAGGGGAGGAGAACATCACATAACTACTGATCACGGACCCATGGTCCAAGGAAAACTACTCACGAGACATCCGGGAAGCATCCATGGTGGAGAGGAGACTCCCGGAGGTCGGACCTCTCTCCGGCAGGGTGCCGGGAAGAGGTCTTCTGGTGCTCCCGATCTCGGAAGCGCGGCGGCGGCGGAACAGATGAGAGATCGCGAAAAAGGGTTTTGTCTCAGAAGTTTCCCGTGACGGAGAATATATAGGCGAAGGGGGGCAGCCAGGGGGGCCACCAAGGGTCCAGGCGCCCCCTGGCGCGGCCAGGCCCTAGGGCGCGCCACCAGGGAGCCTGGGCCCCTGGTGGTGGCCCTCTGGCCCCACACAGGTTCTTCCAGAAGGTTCCTTCACGCTGATTTTTTATCTGATTTTTCCCGAATTTTTGAAGCACTTTTTATATGGGGGAAAACTGAAATAGAAAAACAGCAGAAAACAGGAACTGGCACTGTGGTGCACTGAGTTAATAGGTTAGCCCAAATATGATCAAAAGTGTATGAAAGTGTATCTAGATCATAGCAATATCACACAAAAAATGCATGGAGCAAGCAGAAATTATAGATACGTTTTGGACGTATCAACATCACCAAGCTTAATTCCTGCTCGTCCTCGAGTAGGTAAATGATAACGACATAATTTCTGTGGTGACATGATAGCAACCATATAAGAACTTTGAAAAGTAAAGCAATCAAGGTTAGAGATTCAATTCAAGTCATAACATGTAAGAGTCTATATTAGCATTGAAACAAGTAACAAAAGAACATTAGGTGCAAGAGCTCTCGCTGTCCATGACTCGAATGTCTCCAAATGGTGTTTGCGTGCAAGAAGGGGGGTAGGGAATACAAGAAAAACATTTATTTGTTGAGAACTCAATCTACTAAAGTTTCACACTTGGTATTTTTCTAGAATCTTATCTTGACTCGTCCCCAGACCACTAGCCAGGTACAAGTCAATTTGATCCACTCATTTTTCAATATTTTGAGCACTCATGCAATGGATGAGCGTAAGCACGAGAGTTGACACTTAGGATGGCAAAGAGAGGAGTACGGAGGAGGAAGACAAAAAAAAAGGATGAGAAAGGCTCACATCAATGAGGACAATCATAGGCAAGAGATGCCAAATGATAGATATGATGTGAGGAGTAGGGATTGCCATGCAACGGATGCACATACGAGCTAAGAAGCTCTCCAATGGAACTAGTGGGGGTGCATCTAACTTGCTCGCTCATGAGCTATATGCATAATGATCATCTCTATGGAGTACAAGGATATAAAGGGAGTACTAGTGTGGATCTCTCAAAAGGATAGTAGTGTTGCCCCTTTCTCTCTTTTTATTTCTTTTTCTCTTTTTTCTATTTTTTTGTATTTTTTTGTGGCCTAAATGGCTCTTTCTATTTAACTCTCATTTGTCTTCTTTGGGATCTTTTATTGTGTCCACTTTGGGATCTTTTCCTCACTTTAGGGCAACACTCTATTTTACAAGAAGGTAAAGGAGATCTTTCACACTTTACAAGGTACTCAAAATCATAAAGAAGATGTAACTTTCATGATGTATGCAATGTATGTCGCTGCCAGTGTAGCAGGAACATGTATGACATGAAGATCAAGTCATGAAGAGGTGGATGTTGCATGACAATATATCTCGAAAAGGCTATGGAAATGCCTTGATAGGTAGGTATGGTGGCTGTTTTGAGGAAAGATATAAGGAGGTTTATGATGACAGAGCGTATCATGCCAAGGGTTTGGATGTACCGGCGAAGGTGGACGCCAACTCTCAGAGTGAGAAGAAGGCAATTCACGGCACAGGAAAGGCTAGCAAATATGAGGAGGTAGAAGTGTCAACTTTTAATACTCACGTTAGTCCGAAGAACTCATGCACTTATTATCGACAACTCTCAATCTAATAAGGAGGTTCACAAAGAGACAAATACCCCGAGGAGGAGTGTATGGGGGTTTGGTTATCCTTGCGCATCCTCGACTCATGGTACGTGAGTGTACTCTAATATCCGACCCCTTAGAAGAGTAGTGATCCATCTAGTAGCTAGAGTTCTCAACTAGTTTTGTAGGTTTTGAAAACAAACACAGTTTGCCCAAAATACGACACCTATCTCTAATAGGCTAGAGCTCTTGACACCAAAAGTTCAAACATTACTCACATCGATACCTCAAAACTATTGCAAGTTACTACTAAAATTAAATAGCAACCTCAATTACCTACTCTCAAGACAAGACATAACTCAGTGCAACAACCAACTCTCTTAACAAGATAAACATGAAAACTAAAGAGAGTTCCAGCAATGCACGGCACGGGAGAGGCTAGCAAAATATTGAAAGGTGGAAGTGTCAACTTTCAATACTTACATTAGTCCGAAAAACTCATGCACTTATCGATAACTCTCAATCTAATAAGGAGGCTCACAAAGAGACAAGTACCCCGAGGAGGAGTGTATGGGGGTTTGGTTATCCTTGCACATCCTCGACTCATGGTACGTGAGTGTACTCTAATATTCGATCCCTCCAAAGATTAGTGATCCATCTAGTAGCTAGATTTCTCAACTAGTTTTGTAGGTTTTGAAAATACACACGGTTTTCCCAAAATACGACACCTATCACTAATAGGCTAGAGCTCTTGACACCAAAAGTTCAAACATTACTCACATCAATACCTCAAAACTATTGCAAGTTACTACTAGAATTAAATAGCAACCTCAATCACCTACTTTCAAGACAAGACACAACTCAGTGCAACAACCAACTCTCTTTAACAAGATAAACATGAAAACTAAAAAGAGTTCCAGCAACAGACTAAACAAAAGCCAAGGCTCTTGCTAAAGAAAAACTAAGACTAAAACTAAACATGGCAGCACCTACGAAAAGATAAAGAACACACAACAGCAAAAAAGATAAGAAGGAAAAATCCTATGATGTGTTCTAGATTTTGAAAGTGGTTCCCACACAAAGTAAGACGGGGTCTAACTTATTATGACCAGAAAGCAAAACTAAAGAAACTAAAAATAAAACCTAAGAGCGAGACGCTCCAAGCATAGCACATAACGCATGAAGTGATAAAAATATAGTGAGTCGAAGGACGAACTGATGATTGTTGATGGAGAAGGGGATGCACGGGGACATCCCCAAGCTTAGACGCTTGAGTCTCCTTGAATATTTGTTGGGGATGCATGGGGCATCCCCAAGCTTGAGCGCTTGACACTCCTGAATCTTCTTTCATCATCTTCCATCGCACACTTGAAAACTCCCTTCATACATAACTCATCATAAGCTGATTAGAGAGGTCAGTACCCTTAATAAAATAATTTTACCCCACTGGATATAAACATATTCTTGAAGAGCTACTGTTTATCAAGAGTGCCAAAAAGTTTTTGCAAAGAAAAAACGAGATTAAGGTTTGCAAAAGTTAGGAGAGGCAAAACGTGGCAGAATCTGTGAAAAACAGACCAGCAGGTAGTAAAGAATTTTTTAGGGACACTTCTGCAACTTAAATCAAAAAACTCAGAACATACGAAAGTTTGAAAATTGTATAGAGCACGCTTTCAAAAAAATTCAGATCAAAAAGATGATCTGGTGATTTGATTCGAATTTTTCTATCAAGGGACAGAATCTGTTTTGTGGACAGCATGTCACAACTTTTGCTTCCCTTATCATAAGAGGCTATAACTTGGCACAAAGCTGAAAAATAAAGATACAATGATGTTGCTACAGTAGTAACAAACATCAAGACACAACAAAAGAAAAAATAAAAACCTAAATTCGTTGCGGGCTGCCTCCCGAAAGCGCTTTCATTTATGCCTTTAAGCTAGGCATGATGCAAAAGAAGAATCAAGGGTCTCCAAGATCAGAATCATAAAAACCTTCAAATTGATTTTCAATAAGCTCATTCTTCTTCTTCCTAGGAAAGAGGTACTTACCTTTCGCCATACCGCGTAAACGTATGTGCCCGTTACCAATATCAATGAAGCCTTTCATAACACGGAGGAAGTCTCTTCCGAGCACAATGTTACTTTGGTTTGGCTCCATGAAGAAGAAATCCATTGGTGCAGTCCTATGAAGGAATGCAACTTGGACTTCTTTTACCTTTCCTTTAATCTCTGAAATATCTCCATTAGAATGTTCATGATAAGATGATAATTTATCCACATCTAGCTTCAAAGAATCATAAACTATTTTTGGCATAGTAGAAACTGTGGATCCAATATCACAAAGAGCAAGGATGCCTTGGTTAGAGATGCTAATCCTAACAAAGGGATCCCAATCATCATCTATCTCCAACATTTCTTTCTTGTTGGAATTAAGTTCCTCTACTTTCCTCAAGTCTAGAGCATCCAATCTTTTTTCAATAGTGGCAAGTCTATCTATAACAGTATCAATACTACGATCATAAACAAAATAACTAGATAGACTATGCAAAATATCAAGAGCCCTAACTTCATCACACTCTAGAAAATCTCCTTCAGCTATAATGTCAAGAGAGTGTTTACACCACTTAAAAAGACCATGGTAAAAATTTCTAAGCACAATTTTTATAGGTATCCAAGGCATAATTCTTTTATGTGCTTCAGAGATTCTGTCCCATGCCTTCTTCATATTTTCTCCATCTCTTTGACGGAAATCGAGAACTTCCGATTCCTGAAAAGCACCTAGCCCTAACATGTTCATCTAAACAAGGAGGACTACTAACAGCAAGATAAACAATTTTTTTGTGATTTTTTATATAAGACACAAAGATAAAAACTGAAAGGTAAACTAACAAGACTAAAAAACAAAGGTAAAGGGTAGTGTGCAACTACCCTATCTTAGCACTCGGAGTCCCCGACAACGGCGCCAGAAATTTTGCTTGATGTGCGAGGTGATGATAGTGATTTCTCGCCCTTCGTTGGTAAACCCCAAGTGGAAGGCGTGATGTAGCACAGCAGCAAATTTCCATCAGTAAAGATACCAATGTTTGTCTCCAGTAGGACTCCGGAGATGATGAGTAGGTGCCAGCGGCGCAACTGACGCGGACCTGCACACAGACACAAATAACTTTGTCCCCAACGAAGTTCAGAGAGGTTGTCAATCTCTCCGGTCTTGTTGTTCACAAAGTATCAAACACAAGGGATAATGATAGCAACTGAAAGTAAAAGCATAAAAGTAAATGAGCGTGGAAACAATAATGAGGATATGGACCGGGATACGTGATGTTCACTAGTGATGTCTCTCTCCCAAAAGACGATAAAACTGCTATGCGAGGTGAACAAATTACAGAAGGGCAATTGACAGGATTATGAACGCACCGCAATGCTAAGTATGCTACAAAAGAAAGGAAGAGGCTCAAAAGCACTGGAGTACGCCAAAATAAGTAGACCGAAATCCAACTGCATCTACTACTAATCATCCACCTTGAGATATCTATCCAGAACATCTCGCTGGTATTAAGTTGCGAGCCCCGCCCAAAGTGTAAACCCAAAGCAACAGACAACTGCATTAAAAAGCACTTTGCGTAAAGTAAACAATCCTTGTAACCGCGGTTACAAGCACCGTTGTTTTCCCCCTTGTGGCAACAACATATTCCCTAGACTCATGTTTCTGTCACTCAAGCTAGTCATCAGGGGGCATGAACCCACAATCGAGCATAACGTTCCCTCTTGGGGTTACTACCTACTACTTGGTCAAAGCAATAAACAGCAACGGAGAACATGCAAGAATTACTTAAGAACAAAAATATAAGAGATAAGAACCAAATATATTACTCAATCACAATCTGAACATAATCTCATAATCCATCAGATCCCATCAAACTCAGCATAGCAACAGCAGAAAGGTTACAAAAGTGCCTCGATCATGTAGGGCAGCTCACGAGGTCTAAACCATGAAGAACAAAGAGGGGAGGAGAACATCACATACCTACTGATCACGGACCCATGGTCCAAGGGAAACTACTCACTACTCACGAGACATCCGAGAAGCATTCATGGTGGAGAGGAGACTCCCGGAGGTCGGCCCTCCCTCCGGCAGGGTGCCGGGAAGAGGTCTTCTGGTGCTCCCGATCTCGGAAGCGCGGCGGCGGCTGAACAGAGGAGAGATCGCGAAAAAGGGTTTTGTCTCGGAAGTTTCCCGTGACGGAGAATATATAGGCGAAGGGGGGCAGCCAGGGGGGCCACCAGGGGTCCAGGCGCCCCCTGGCGCGGCCAGGCCCTAGGGCGCGCCACCAGGGCGCCTGGGCCCCTGGTGGTGGCCCTCTGGCCCCACCCAGGTTCTTCCGGAAGGTTCCTTCACGCTGATTTTTTATCTGATTTTTCCCGAATTTTTGGAGCACTTTTTATATTGGGGAAAACTGAAATAGAAAAACAGCAGAAAACAGGAACTGACATTGTGGTGCACTGAGTTAATAGGTTAGCCCAAATATGATCAAAAGTGTATGAAAGTGTATCTAGATCATAGCAATATCACACAAAACATGCATGGAGCAAGCAGAAATTATAGATACGTTTTGGACGTATCACGCCGCGTCGTACGCCCGTGCAGCAAGCTCCGCGGAGTGGAACGTCCCGATCTGCCAGCGCACCCCGTCGTAGGAGATCTCCGCGGCGAAGCGGCCGGGCGTGCGCTCGTTCACGCCGAGGAAACCGCTCGTCGGACAACGGGGGGGGTGCCATGGCGCGGCGACGGCGGAGGGAGGGTTTTTGTGGTGGTGGTTGCCGGTGGGGAGAGAGTGGGGCAAGTGGGCGGTGGGTGGTCGCTATCCCCACGGGGCCCTAGCATTAAAAAGGACCCCGCCAGGTAGTCTGACCGTCCCCGTGTCACTGGCAGCTGGGCCCTGGGAGGACAACACGGGGACACGACGCGGACACGCGTCCCTGTCCGGTTTGGACGCAAACCTGGTCCAAATTTGGGCCAGGAATGCATCGTGGCGGACGCATGACGGACTTGAAACGGACGTGCGGACCATTTGCGTCGCGCTGTTGGGCCCTCGTTTTGGTCCAGGTCGACCCAACCGGACGCGCGCGGACTCGATGCGTCGCCCCGTTGGAGATGTCCTAAGGGCATGTATAACGCAAAACCCTTCCATAGACGCTTCTATCTATACTACTATTAAACAAGCGAACTTGATTTTTTCTAAAGCCACCGTGTGAATGTACCCATTGTACGCGTTGGCGGCCACCCCGTGCTCAGCGCTCTGCACCGTATGGAATGCACCCCGCGTCGGCTGCCACTCCACCAGCATCGCGAGCCGGCACCTCGAGACGCCCGAGGAGGTCCTCCTTGACTAGATTACTAGAGGCTGGGGTGCCTCCTTGCCGGTCCTTGACAAACCAATGTCATTCTAATTGCAACCTAATTATAAGGAAAAAAAAGAGAAACATTCAACTTAATAGTAGTATCATTATAAACTATGAAACTAAATTGGTTAAGCGACCAAATTGCCATGATTGTACCTGCATCTGCAATGCAAAGGTCTACTAATTTAGACACAATTCAGACATAATAGTCAGCCCATTATATCCACTTGTGATAAATTTTAAGTAGAGGAATAACGGATCCTCGTTCCTAAACATTGCAACACAGTCTAGCGCGCCGCTCCTGCCCATCCCCGTCCTCCTGTCTCTCTAGGATTCCAAGTCGACATCTCCCATGATCGAATTTCAGCCACCCACCTTGATAGGAAGGTTCACCCGCTTCTCAAACCTGGGCTCCTCCATCGTGGGCAGACCTCCTTGGCTCTCATGCTGAAGCCATGTGCTTAGGGTGTGTTTGGTTGTGCGTTCGCTCCGACCGGCCCGCGCGGCTCGCACGAATCAGCCGCTTCGCTCCGCCCGTCTTTGTCTGTGCAAATTCGCTTCGCTCCGTTTAGCTCGCTCGCTTCAGCGCCGAAGCAAACAGGCCGCTTCGCTGGCTCGCTCAAACAGACACAGCCCAACACCCCCGACCAAACACACCCTTAGTCCCTTGTGGTTATGCAGGCCATCCACACACACCCGGCGTTAGATGATCTCGATTTTTTGGTCAGTTGTTTTGTTTTTCGCCAGACACTCCCGTCTCCATCCACCTCTCCTCCATATGAGTCCTCGGTGGGTTCCAACCAGCATCTCACATCATCTTCTCCCGGCGGCCTGCCACACTCTAGTCTTCCATGCACGAGCTCTCGGGCTGGTAGCTATCTTGCACCTGAGTGTGCTGATCTGCATGACGAGGGAACGAGTTTACAGAAAATGCCTTGAGAACATACCGGATTCATTTTACAAACAATGCCAATTAATAGAAAGGATGCCCATTAATAAGAACCAAGTTATATTGATGTCTTTAAGGAACGAAATTATATTGATAATAACAATTTATATTACAAGTTAACGGCACGCCATGTATATATATATATAAAGAAACTGAATATGTCACTAACTAAAATTATAATCCTAACTGGTTAAAACCTATCTATAAGGTTATTTTACATATTGGTTATCAGGCCGTTGCTATCAGCTGGTAGCATCGCCCATTGGTAATTCAGCTTCCATCTAATTTATAAATCCAGATAATAGGCTATATACACATGATAATTGCACCACAAAAACAGTAGGAATACACGGCTGAATTGTCTACAAGGCTAGGCCTAGGGATATGATTATTACCATTGTTGAGTATAATGTAGCAAGAGAGAACATTTTTGCTTGTCATTTTAAACCATAAAAAAACTTCTCAAGAACCTGCATGGTTGAATAATAAACATCACTTCTTCTTCTCAATAAACATATATAAGAAGCTGGTTTGTTTCAGGTGCAGCTACACAGAAATAATCAGCTTATCGGGTCAACAAGGCAGATAAATATGAGTACAACAAAGTACGCAAAACTCACATGATCGTCGCCTCCTCACCAGTCTGGCGGTCCAATCATGGTCCACAACTTTTATCTCCTTTAGGTTCAATGATTTGTGGCGCTCAATGGCTAGCCATTTGGTCCGTGCGACAATTCTTAGAAGGCCATAATATATGGTAATCAACAGTAATATCTTTTAAAAGCCTTACAAGTTGAGTGATATCGAAAAATCAGTTCTAATTACTCTCTATAGTAACAAACACATGACCGACAACTGAGCTTCGGTATAACTCAGGATATGTGATTTAAAAGCTACACTTGAGTGCTTCCGATTAAATTATTACCAGCTATATCTTGGTAGGAGTAACAACAAAATGGAATAAACAGAAATTCGTGAAATGTATCATGTCCAGTCTAGCAGAAAATATAAAAAATAAAGGCAAAGAGAGGATGAAATGCTCTGCTAAAAGACACCAAAATAACTTACACTTACACTTATGTCACATTTTTAGCAGTGAGCTTCGGCACCATGATGCTTGAGTATAAATCTATTGAGAATTCAAAGAGCCCAGTTCAATAGTTCATACACAGAAGCTCTCATTCAGCTTTGGTTGAATGCAGTAGAAATGGACTGATGATAAATATGCAACTCTACAGGTATTTTCCTTTATAAAGCATGTAAACGAATCAGAAGAAAATCTGTTGCTACAAAATATACAATGAAAGATCTTTATTGTCCTGGTATTTTTTTAACAGGTTTTGCTTGCTAATTAGATGCCTAGTTTGTAAGAAAGCATTCATCAAATAACAGGGATAACTGTGTAATCTCATTCCCCGCTTGCGGCAGAGACACGAGCAGCAAATTGCAGCAGTCGAAACCACATTTCTATTACCAACATCACATATTGGGGAACTTCTTTGACACGCCTAAATGGAGAGGGTAAGAGTGGGAAAACCTGCAACGCGGCCTTTGGTCAATACGAAGGATAGAAGCTTCAGAAATCAGTTGAAAATCTTTTCTATACGATATAAAGGTTTCAGAAATCACTTATAAGGTAGGGCGAAATGGCCTTGTGTCGGGACAAAGGAAACTTATGTAAACCTGGAAGGCTAATTAATCAATGAACCATGCAACGGGAGTAATCAGGAATACATTCATTATCTAAAATGCATTTATGAATAAAATAAAACTATGCCTATGTTCAGAAGCCTTCAGATGATATGAACAAAGCAGTAGTCTGTGGAGAGCAAAGATTGCTTTCACATGTTTATGCTGCATTGAAACGAAAATGGGGGTGTTCAAGATAGCTGACCTAATGTACAAATCTTGCTGATGGGACAACATAGGTAGAAGATTTAGCTTCAGACTTCCAGATTTAGCCATCCACAAAAGTGAGCAGTCTTTAGGTACAGTTGCAACTTCAAAGCTGGAAGCACCACAAGATTAGATAAAACCACACCTTCAGATTTCTTTAGTTCCTACTTTCTATAATTAATAAATCGACAACAGCTCACTGCCAAAGATCTAGCACAAAATAAGAATTCTAGACCGTGCAAGCAAGATAAAAAACAATCTGAAGGGCTCTTATCTTTATGACATCATAAACCAGCATGCACACAAAATGCAATTAGCATACCATTTTTACATCTGATAACCAAAATAGTCTCCTGGATTTTTCTTTATAACATTCGCTATTGTTTTGGGACAATATCAATATGATATCTCTCTCACACGGAACCGAAGGAGTATTGCTAGATTTTTCTTTATAACACTTCATTATTGTTTTGGAAAATATCAATATACTATCTCTCTCTCACATGGAACAAGTCCTACGAAATGAGAATTTAGTCCAGACTGTTTCATTAATCCCTCAGACACAGAGGCAAAAAAAAAAACAGGCCCATGATCAGTACAGCTAAATGTAAAACGCAATCATGGGATAGATGTCAGAGAGGCAAAAGTAAATATATGGCCTATGATAAAATACATGCTTGATATCAAACTTTGAACTTTAAAGTTGCAGTAGAATCCATTCATATACCTGCTGCATCAAAGTGGGTTATCCAATGGAATACGCCTAGAAAGCTTGCTACAGGTGAGAGTATTCACTCAAATTTAATGACTGATCTTCCCTATCTTACTTCTGTTCATAGATTGCAGATATGTTGTCCAAGCTAAATGGATGGAAGCCAAGGCGAACAATCATCTTGGGCAGCTAGGATGCAGAAGATTTTGTGCTGGTATGTCCTTGGCAGCACATGGAGTTTCTTCCTTCAATAGAAAAAGTGGTTTATGATCTAAAAAAATAGAACCAATTAATCATATGAATATTAACAGAAGTAAAAAAAATCATGCGGTGAACCATTAGATTTCAGCATGGAGACCATTGGGTTTCAGCATTCTGTGATCACACTGCAAAGGAAATAACTTTCTCAAGTAGAGGTGCATCGCTATCATCTCTGGCAGGACGAACATGATCACTATACTGCACTCATGGTGCCAATATAGAAATAGGATTATAAGGTACACTACTTCGAGTGCTCATCGATAGCACGGGAAACAATGAGTTGTGTTTCTGCAATTCTGTATATAAAATCTTAGTGACCGCCTCATATTATCTAGCAATAATAAACATGATCACTAATAAAAACGGATTTATTAGTTTCATCAAACTCCCCCACACCGGATTTTCATCATACACCTTTAAGCACTGATAAAAACGGATTTCCACAAACAAAAATGAGATGGTCTGAATTTACTGGATTTCCATGGTACGTGCTGTCAGGCATTTTGTCAAATACATGGGATAAACATGAATAAATCAGTGTAATGTGTTTTTTTTTAGAATAGATCAGTGTAATGTGTTTGTACTAACCTCTTAGGGTATCCTGTTTTTTCACTGGTTGACATCTTCAGAATCCATGATGTTTCAAAGTTCTGCCTATTTATAAGTGATGGTATCACCTGAAGTAGGACATTTAACCTTAGATTTATCTCTTGGGTCTTCAAGTGCATTTATGGTGCATAGAAGTACAACCTCATAGGGAGATATAATTCCATGTTTTAGCAAACTGACCGAGAGCATCTGATGAAGCACCTCTAATCATTTCTCTTGATAAGGTGAAACTTCTTCTGCGATAAAATAGAAAATCAACCTAAAAACAGAGATACAAAGTTGGTTAGCGACATTTTTAAGCTATATCCGATAAGCTTTGATCATACATGATGAAAAGAGGCATGCAAATAATAAAATTTGAACAGAGAATTTATAGATGAATATGGTGATTGCATTAGTACATTAATTACCATAGGGACCATGACTACTCTACTGCAGAACCAACAGAAAAATAGACATAAGAATCAAAGTTTCAAGTATTTCACTTCACTTGCAAATACACCTATAGGTACTGAGCTATGCTGTGCTAAAGCATGGTATCTGCATCTTTTATCTTGTTAAATGTGTTATAAGATGAATTACTTGCAATTGTTTTGTATTTAACCACTTTACAATATATTTGCTACCTCGACTTAAAAAAATTGCGATTTCTCATCATCTCCATAAGAGAAATTAGATGCAGCTATATATGACTGCATGATTGCACAAGTGTTGAACAATCAGACCCTACTAATGCTGTCCTACAGAAAACTCCAGAATTCACCATCTATGGTTGCTAACTGATTAAATTAAACTAATCACACTTGTTTCGTATATAGTCAGATAGCCAATAGAGCAGCTTCTCCGAAATATTCAATAGTCTGGTTCAGTCTATTATGGCAAAGGTTGTCAAAATGATCACAGAACTTTCAGGTATTAGTGATGTTTTATTACTATCCACTACCACTCATGCACGTGAAAACAGAAATCTAGAGAATGACCAAGAATTTCAAAATACAAAAATGATCTTGCCGTTAAAAAACAACATCTAGACAATGTGGTGTTGATTAGCGTGTCAAATTTGTCATCATCTAGCTGCAACTGCAAATACATGAAACCAGTTTTGGGATGCCAATTTTCAAATGCATCAAACCAAATAACTAAATGCTAAATAGGCTACCATACCATGCCCAACAATGAGACCTCCATGATAGCCTTCTGTAGAAAGGCACACTGCTATTTACAACAATAAGCATTTTTTGTACTACTTCTAGAATCACACATACAGGAAAAGGCAACAAATTTTGAAATCAATATTTGTAGCAAGAAAGACAAACACTGCATCTCAAGCTTTAAACAACAAATAATACCCCAGTTTCCTTTTCCTACACTAAAGTGAAAGATAATCAATACAAGATAGATAAACAACCTCAGTTAGAACATCTTAGTACTACGTCGGAGCTTTGTCATCCTGCTGCCCGTGCCGTATGTAAAGTCCTATCATGACCTGCAGGGACAAGTTTATGCCTACCATATGCACATGGAAGAGGAAGTGGAAAAAAACACATGAGATAATTACCTAAAATATGCATCTGAACTTTCCAAGTTGATCCTTGTGATTAGCAAGCCCTGAGGGCTTCTCCCTAGTACACCAGTGCTGCATAAAAATGCATATTCCTTGGAGTTAAATCTTAATATATGTACTACTTTCATCAGACAAAGAAAATAGTCATATTGGCATATACTACAAAATTAAAATATATGGGTTTGTATTTGTAGTTTGGTATCCCTTTTCGACTTAAATCTGTCCTCTCAAGTTGGTAATGATGTGTGACTGAAATGGCTCAGATGCTATCCCTATTAGCCAATGATTTCAAACCTAAGTTCTGCTCAAAACAAAGTAAAATGTATCCTGAGTGACATTCCCATAACCTGCAGCCTAACATGGAACCAACAAACCAATATCACGAACAAGATTGTTAGTAGAAAAATCTGGAAACAACTCAACTTCTAGGCTTTCATGACGAATTTGCATAAAAACACCTAAATGGAATCTCCAAGAACATCACATCATGACATCTGAAATAGGATTGCAGATGTTATTAGACATCTAAAATGAGTAAAACTTTAAAAATCAACATCAATATTTACTTCGAAATCTAGCATACAACCTCCTATGCGTCTGGTGCTGCAGTGTATGATTTACAGGACAAACAAAATTTGTTAGGTGGGCAGTTTGAACCCTCGCCCATCCAAGAAGGTGATTTCACTTCAGTCCTTGCACTTGGTGAGGTATTGTCTCTATCTACTGAAGCGAGGGTCCAAGACTTCGTGCGGATGCTGTATGCTATCATGTTTAAGATCTATGCCGAGGATCATTATAGGTACAGAATTCTGAAGGGCCTTGTTGACCGGGCAACAAATACTTCAGATAATTGCCGAGAAGTTGATATAGATATGGATGTCTTGGTATTTCTTGTTGATATAGATCTATGCCGAGAAGTTGGTTTTAAACATGATGCGTGAAGCTGCTGAAGTTGCTCAGGCAGATCGTGCTAATCTTTGGCACCAAATATGTGCTACTGAGGATGAGAATATTCGTTTGCGCGAGGAGATGGATTTACCAATGAAAAAGCTGTAGTAGCCCAACGGCTAACTGAGTCTGAGGCAACTACATGACGTCTAAGGGTAATTCCTTGTTGTTATTCAGCTGCTTACCTGTCTTTCTTGTTTTTTTCTTGCATTAACATTTTGTTTATTTTATAATTGTTGTAGGCTGAACTAAAAGCTGAGAGGGATCGCTATATACAAGAGAAGAAAGAACTCTCCAAACAGATGAGGGAGATTGAGAAACAGATGGAATGGGTGCGATCAGAGAAAGATGAGCAAATTGCAAAGCTATCTGCTGACAGGAAGAATCTGCTAGATCGTGTTCATGAAGCAGAGACATTGCGGTCGGCAGGTGTCCTTCCGGCAATGTGGATGTTGCGCGACTTCTTGTGTGGCAACGATGGTGGCTTCAAGCAGAGTTGGATTGTTGTTGGGCCTTGGTAGTCGGTCTCTATCCGGCGTGTTCGAGGGGTCACCGGGCCTCACGTTGTTTATATGAAGTCGGAGCTGCGGAGGAGGGGGCTCGTGGTGACAATGACATGCGACGGGTGGTCGGTTCCGGTGCTGGCTCGGCGCAAGTTCAGCGCTCTTTTCCTGCAATGCTTGTCGACAGAGTCGGAGCTGCCTGGTGGTCGGCGCGTGCGGCTGACTGTTTGGCATCGACCGACACAGGCCTCGGCGCTTGCTTGCGGTGAGGGCTTCTTCGGTGCTTGTTGATGATGAAGTCGGAGTCGCCCTCGCGGAGGTGTGATGACGATGACGCCGGATTGCAACTTCGATGTCGCTTTTCTCCTTGGCGGTGTGTGTGCGTTCTTGTGTGGGTTGCCAGGTCGCCCTGTTTGCCTTGTTATTGCGGGCATGTTGTAACGGTTTTCGCTCGGTTTTTCGATAATTAACTGAGCAACTCTCTTCTTGCTTAATGAATTCGAGATCCTTTGGGGCCGACTTAAAAAAAAAAAGCACGGAAACGTGAAGAACTAAAGATAAGAGTGGTTGTAAAAAAAGCCGTACAATATATGTCTGCTGATTTTTTTTATGTCTAGCAACATGAATACTTTTGATGTTTCTCTTAATCACTTGATAACTTGATAGTGATGCCAATTCTTTGAAAATATGCGGTTTGATCTTACTCTTGTGGCGATTTCATGTTTGAGTTTTTTTTGTGGGAGATACTTTGAGTATACTTCAACCATTTGCCATTTTTATCCTGTTATTTTAAAATAACCTAAAGACCTGGACATTGATTTTCAACATTTGATCTTTGAAGTTTATGCCCTCTGGGAACAAGAAGATAAAATTGAACCATATTCACATGCTCTTTCCAAAAACTGTAGACTCACGCTTTTACATTTTTAACTACTCTGCACTCAGATGTTGCTACAAGACAACCCCCATACCTTATATTCTCATAATATACGATGCATTGTTCTTTATTTGTTTAGAGTGAATACTGTAGGTAGTGCAGTAAGTGATAAGATAGCTTCCAGCCTGCCTTGGCTATTAACTCGCGCTGGCATACCACCTTAGTTTTGTAATTTCAAGATTGTATATTAAGCAAGGCATCTTGGATTGTTTTGGTATTACTATAACTGTTCGATATGATACCATTGGAATTTCATTGAGAAGAACAATAATGATGTTTTACAGTTTACATCTTTCTTGTATGCTGCAGAAAGTAACAACGGAGAAGAATACATTGGCAGAGAGGCTGAAGAATGCTGATGCTTCAAGGAAACGATTTGATGATGAATTAAAACGGCACGCTGCTGAAACACAGACTCGCGAAGAGATTAGAAAATCACTTGATGCTGAAGTAAGAAGGCTGAAACATAAAGTTGGAGAAACGGAAGGGGAAAAGAAAGAAAAGGAAGATCAAATTGCTCGATGTGAAGCTTACATTTTGATGGAATGGAGTCAAAACTGCAAGTTTGCTAGGTTCGCTCTTGTATAAATTATGTTACCAAAATAACTGATTATTTCCAAGTTTCCAGAGAGATGCATATACTTGTGAGCTGAAGCTACTAAATATCTCAATGTACTCCTCTGGTGGGAAAAACTTGTCATACAATGGAGATGATTTCCATATGATACGCAGTACCACAATTTAAGAAAAAAATTTAAGAAGAGAGGATAAAAAGTGGAATTGACTCGGATACCAACAAACTGCCTCATAGTAACGTCACTTAACACCGAAAAAACAACACTGAAAAGCACGGAATAAATCCAGAATAAATCCAAGGAAGCTAAGAGCATCCACAATGGGGCGCTTATCCAGAGATGCTAGGGATT
Source organism: Bromus sterilis (assembly GCA_950022295.1). Taxonomy (NCBI): domain Eukaryota; kingdom Viridiplantae; phylum Streptophyta; class Magnoliopsida; order Poales; family Poaceae; genus Bromus; species Bromus sterilis. The sequence continues at coordinate 236,019,625 of OX465599.1, read as the reverse complement.
AAATCCCGGTCGTTTTACCTGATTCCCGGTAGTTTTCTTTGCATCGACGCATACACAAGAGTCCAGCGCCTAAAAAATCAGTGCAATATTCAGCTACCAGGCTGCAGCGCTTGCATGCATTGCCTAACTGCTCAATAAGCGCCTCTATTAGCGTCTAAGCGTTGTGGATGCTCTAACAGGGCCTATCCTTTGAAAGGATGATCCGAGATGCTCATGTTAGTCAACAATACAAGACAGCTACTTCAGTATGCAGACAAGTCTAGTTCATACAGTGCTACAATAAGAAGAAGGCCTGGATTCTTCCATTGCTACAATCTACTCTGGATACATCAGAACATCTCAAATTTACACATTGGTAAACTAACAGTATTCTCTGCAGCTTTTCGTCATGAGGTTTCTTTTCAAGCAGCATGAACATAGGCGCTCAGGAGTCCTCAGGAAACCATACTCAGCGCATCATCTAGTGCAGATGTTGGATAAATCCAACATGGCTTGGTCACAGGCCATCTGTTGTTGAGCAATTGTAGTTTAAATAATAATGCAAGTTTATCGGAAGCAATGAATATGAATAGCAATGACATGTGTAAAACAAGAAATACCTGTTTGTACCATCGATAACAACAGGCCCATCCTTTAGACTACAAAATATTTAAAACACTGAATTAGCTCAATCAACCAATTTAACACAAGTCTACCATAAGAAATTGTAGTTCATGGATAAAGCTAAATAACCCTTCTTTACGTGCATGGTGATGCTTTATAAAATTAAAAGAAGCATGGCGCATCTGGCAACCCTTAAACTAGAGCTAGGCCAAACACGGAAGAAGATGATCAGTCATACAACATCAGTGCATGCATGTACACTTCGTTTACACATTGTTATCACTGTCATATGTCCAAACACGGAAGAAGATGATCACATTCATACAACATCAGTGCATGTACCACTTATACACATTGTTATCACTGTCATATGCCCAAACAAGACGAAGTTGTATGATGTTAAACTAGCCCAAACATAAGTAGTACAGAATGTGACGGAGCCCCAAAGATTAATTAGAAAAGACATGTCCAGACAAGTACCAGTAGGTACTGCCGTAAAGCCTCAATATTATGATGACATGAAAGCACTTGCATACAATATAAGAGAAACAACATACATACACCCAGCGTACCATTTCGCACAAATATCCTTCGAGAAATCATCCTTGAGGAGATCCAGAATGATACTACTCGATAGGAACGGAGTATATTCTTCATGATAGAAGTTCATACCAACAATATCCCCACACATGTCAATAAGAGGGCCCCCGATTCCAGCCTAGCAAACAAAAGGTTGACACAAAAAAGGGTTTCAGGAATCACGATATTTGAAATAATGTGCAGAGATAGTACTGCGATACATCTAGTAAGTCGACAAAAGAATACATTAGTGATTTTACAAGTGGAGAAGGCAAGTTCTTTGCAACTGTGCTGGTGTTGCCAATCAGTTTTTTTATGAATCAAACTACCCTTTGCGGCCATTAATTTGCGCTCGTGGGAAAGACAACCTATGGCCACTATATTTGTTCCATTCCTAACAGGCTTATGCCCCTGGAGTTGTATTCCATGATGACTTCGAGACTCCATGATGTCAACAATAGCAATATTGTAACATAGATTACAATATTTCAATATCCCTTTGACTCGACGCTTATTTGGAAGCCGCACTTCAATCTGCAATGAAAAGGTTGTGGTTAGCCGATTCTTAAAAAAAAACAGAAGGATCAAATAGTGATAACAGTAACAACCCTCATGTTATGATTAATCTTCTGAATATCATCACCAGAATCTCCAACCAAACTTGCTGAAGTCAGAATTCTTGCCGAGTGTGCACCGCAGCCTATAAATACTCCTGTGCAAGCAAAAAACCTTGTCTTTCCTACATAGATCACAATTTCAATTATTATTACAAACTGAAAAGGTATAGGTGAAGATGTGACCATATAGCAGTACAATCACCATTGAATGAAGCAAGTGAGACAACACTCTGACACACTTTTGAAGCAACTCTTTTGCTTAGGATACTCCAGATATCTACTCCAAATTCATCTTCGAAAGTATAATTCAGATACATGCCATCTGTTCAATCAAGTATGACACACACGTTTCAAAATGCTTGTATAAAGCTGTCAGAATGTGCAACATAAGGGGTCAAACAGAAAAAACACGGCAATGACTCACCACATATTTCATGTGGGTCTGGTAAGGGATAACCCCAGGACGTCGCCAATTCATATAAATCATCAATGGACACTGTTGCAACAAGGTGAAGCAATCACCGGCCATATGTTAGCATGAACAGTAGATTTGATATAGTGCATCCATCACAGCATGAAATGATGAGCACAAACCACATATTAGTGTGGTAATAACAGTCTTAACCAGATAGTGTGTTATGCTCACCTTCACCTCCCGCGTAATCCATTAAATGCAAGTCAGATGTAGAATATCTCTGTGTCTCCCTTGTGCTACTATTTCTTGTACCATAACCACCCTCTTGCTCAGGTCCAGTACTGCATCGCAATCCAGAAAACTATCAATGATAAATCCGCAAACCAAAGACAGTACATGAACTGAGGTATTAAACGACGAGGAATCAGATCCAGTTGGCTACAGATATTTCATGGCAATATAGCATAATTAAGAAATATTACTCCAAACTCGGATGTAACAGTCGCTTGCTGCTTGAAGCTACGTGCGGGCACAAGGACAAGCAGCTTTTCCCGAGCTAGATAATCCCCTCTGTTTCACTATCAGCTTGTTTGGCTAACACAGGGAAGGGGAGTGGGAGTTCAACGCCTCTTCCCCATCCCCCGTCTCAATTACCAGGGTCCCCCCAGGTAATGGATTTGTGGGAATTTAACACATGAATTCCCTTGCCTCTTCCCTCACTAATTCCCATTCCCTCCAATCAATCAAAGGAATAAAAGTCTCAATAGCCTAAACTCCCATTTCCTCCGTCTATTTCCCACCAACCAAACATGTTGTATATGTAACCCCAAACCCGGAAGCTCCATTCCAAAATATCTGTACTTTTGAAGAAGCCAAGAGTATAAATATATTCTCATTTTTACTGTGTAGAACTTTTTTAATTGCCTTGCGAACAACTAATTGGACATTTTTTAATACAATAAGTGGTGGTCATATAGCTTAAAAAAACCCAATTTAACTTTCCCCTTAGGTTTAGTGCTTTCTTTGTCTGTGCACATGGCAGGCTGAGATCACATATAATGAAACAGAGGAGTCATGTTTTTGCTTCTTTTGGTCATTGATTGAGTTCTGTTTTTTTTTTATCGTGTAACTTAATCGCTAATTCAGCACATTAATCTAACACAAAGTTAAGCACATTTGGTTGTACATCCGAGGAAAAAATTCCTGTTCGAACAAAAAAATTGACCAACATCATATTTACAAAATGTTAAGACTCACACGCTGCAGTAGAAGAGGGATGTGGGACGCAACACCATATGAGGAAAGCTAAATGAGAAGCTGTGGATCGTAATCGTAAATACAGAAAGGCTCGAAATACATACTCAGGCAGCAACCCAAAATAGCGCAACCACTTAAGGACATTATGCAGTGGTATGCAGTAAGTGATGCCTTCAGCAATTTTGGCATGGAACCTGTTCATTCCAATAAATTTCCCATTGTAATCAATAAGCGCACCTCCAACCCCAGCCTAGCACATATTGAAGTGACAATGAAGAAAGTTAGACAGGATAAATGCCTCTAAGAATATGATAATCGGCGCAAAAATATATAATGATGTTCATTTATTTATTTCAACCAAGTAGAAACCAGATAGAACTTAACAACTCACCGTCATGATTTTACATGTGCTCGACCAAAATGGGGAATTGCTTCCAGGGATGTCATCCAGTGTCCCCCTTGTGGTCTTAAATTCTCCTGTATGATGAGAGCGCCATGCAGCTACTACCTCAATATAAGGATTGAATTGCACGCCATGATCAAGACTGAGGTATTGTGGCTGAAAACCAGGTGGCATGTTTTCGATGTTGACAATGGCAAGATCGTAATAATCATGAGAATGCGCTAGTTTTCCATCGACAACTTGACCATTTGGAAGTTTTACTTCAATCTGCAAAGACAGATATTGATATGGTATGGTTATTGAATAAGCAAGACAAGGAGGGGGGAAATGAGGGCAGCACCAACCCTGGAAACATCACGGTATTTCATCTTAAGACCACCACCATCATTATGCGCAACCAAAGAGAATGAAGTCATAACACTTGTCGTATTAGCACTTAAGGTTTTGATAAATATGCCTGTGCATTCATGCAAAACCTTGGATCCTACAAGAAAGAAGATATGACAGCTTCAACCCAACCATTAATTAATTATGAACTAGTGACGATAAAAAAATGTGCATAGAACATTATAGTCACCATTGAATGAAGCAACCGAGACAAGACTTGCAGACAATTTGGAAGAAACTTGGTGACTCAGTTTGCTCGGGGCGACTTGAGCAGATCCACCGCACCTGCCACACACCACTTCCGAGTGCAAGGGTCCAAGTTAATTTAAAGAAAAATGACATTACATTCGGGGGAGAGAGAGAGAGAGAGAGAGAGAGAGAGAGAGAGAGAGAGAGAGAGAAGTGGCATGAGATGTGGGATCTTACTCTGCGTGGCATCTTGCTTTTCGTTCAAGCTAGGCTTCTTGCGCTTGGTACTAGGTCTTGGCATCGTAACAGCCCTACTACTCCTGCCGGGGAAAATCGAGTTATTTAAATACCGAGTAGTGATGATTCACAAGTATATTACTTGTCGAAACCAAAATTGAAAAGGATATTAGTATTTAGCAGGGCAATAGGTTCAGATTTAGTGTACACGGGACAGCATTTATGGGAAGACAGCAATCGAGAACAAGGAACTCATGAATCGAAAACTCTTGGAACAATATAATCGAATCAAATCGTATCTGAGCAGACAAAAGAAATCAATATCAATCTAAGTCAGCTCCAGAAGAGAGGAGAAGAACTATGTGTAAAGGAATAAACCTTTGACCAACGCGGCTGCCGGGGCGGCTTTATAGCTCAGGGGGGATCGCCGGCCCGGGGAACTAGGGTTTGGCGGCGACGGGTGACTGACTGGTTGAGAAGATGGATACTTTTTCTCTTGGCCGGCGCTCGCCGGTCGGCCCGCAGCCGTCCGATTTCGGCGATCGAACGGATTAGATCGCTGCCTACCTCTTCACATCATTGTAATATTTGCGGTATCTTTGCAATATTTGCGGTACTTTCACAAAAAAAAATTATACACGGATGAAACATTTTTATTTTTGGTGTTTTTTGCAGCAAAAAAAAATTTGTGATAACAAATTTTAATCGCTGATTGTAGCATTTTTTACTATTGGTTGCAACAAAAAATCATAATTCGCCGTCGCTAATCACTTTATAACTTTTTCGTTGTAGCAAAAACTCTTAACGGTAGTAGCAAAAATTTAAACGGTTGCAACATTATGCATAACAAAAAAATCCCCAGATATTCTCTTGCAGCAAAACCGCTCCACTGGTTGAAGCTTTTTTTACTTCAGTTGAAGCTTTTTTTTATTCTGGTTGTAACTTTTCTCTGTGGTGGTCGTCGGTACAACAAATATCGTCGTTGGTTGTAGCTTTTAACCGCTGGTTGTAGCTTTTTCGAACATCGGTTGCAGCGTTTTTTGTTAACGGTTGCAACTTTTCATATGTGGATGTTAAGAACTCGTCGGTGATGTGCACGACCATGGCGGCGGGCACGAACGATGGCAAGGACGGTGGCGTGTGGGTCATGGCCATGGTGGTGCGCGTCCATGGAAAGGTCGACGGTGCGCGCAGGGTACACGACCACGGCGGCAGCCAGCGGTGGGCAGCGGCGGATCGGGCCTCTCGATCCCGATCGATCGAGGCGGCGGCGTGTCACCCCTCGTCGGATCTCGCTGGATTTGGGCGAGGCAGGGCGGCGGGCGGCGGGGATAAGCGAGAAGGTGGGGGAGGCGGTCACAACGACGAGAGAAAGAGGCAGTTGCCGGCGAGGAGCAGGTCAACAATTCCGTGAAGAAGACGACCGGCGTAATGTGTTCGGCCGGTCGGCCGTATCTAATCGTTTCCCTTTTCTCTTGGGATGCAGAGTTAAAGAGGTGGCCGGGTGCGGTTCTTTTTTTTTTTTTGAGATTCGGGTGCAGTTTCTAGATGAGCCAAAAGTAGAACAGATCGGTTGGTAAAGGCGTAAACCTGGCGATTTCCCCCGTGGGCCCTGTTTTGTTTCTACTCCCTCTGTTAACAATGCTTAATTAAGGGGTACTAGAAAAATTGCCCATGCGTTGCAACGAGTACAAATAAATAAGTATACGTTTATAAAAATATGAACCACTAAAACATTTTTAGAAATAGCAAATCAATTTCTTTTTTATTTGTGCAAAACAACAATGAACGTATTCAAAGTACCAAGTGGCACTTTTGCAAAAGAAATCCCTATAAAATACACAAGCCTCTCATATTCGAGCATCACATGATACTTACAATTGTTAGTTTCTAGTGTGCAAATGTCGAGGAAATATACTGCTAACCTAGGCATGTGCTTTGCAACAAAAAAAATAGTGTTACGTGGAAGCACAACGTCGCGTAGAATTAAATTTACTATGGTCATGCCAGTTGCTTCGTTCATCAAAACGTTCAACAATCCAACATTCAGTCACACCGATGGGAAAAATAAAAAAGAGGATACAAATATAGATTGGTGCATTTTGTTCGCTCTCTCATTTTAGCTGAAAAAACATCTCCAATATACTTCCTTTTGTTCCTTTATGTAAGGTGTATTTATTTTGACACGATGATCCAGGCACAAAATTATAGAGAATTAGGACGAAATTCTCCTAGGCTAAATTGTTTATTAATAATAAATAAATAAGGCCAAAGTGGAAAGAAATACACTGAGTCGACAAACAAATACTATCTTTTTTCTAGAAGAAGAGATACATCCAATCAAAAGAGGCACACTTTATATATTTTTGGAGGGCCATGAAAGGAATTACGAATAATTCAAAAATATTATGTTATTTATTTATTTATTTTGACACGATGACCTAGGCACTAAATTATATAGAATTTAGGACGAAATTCTCCTAGAATATTTTTTATTAATAAAAACTAAATTAATCCGGTCAAAAAGGGAAGAGATACACTTAATCGAAAAAGAGATACTTTGCATTTTCTAGAAATTGCTAAATAATGTAATCTAAAGAGGAGCACTTTTATTTCTTTTGGAGGGCTAAGAAAAAAATTACAAAGGAAAATAATATAATTTATTTATTTATTTTGACACCACAACCAAAGCACAAAATTATAAATAATTTAGGATGAAATTACCATAGGTATTTTTTTTATTAATGTAAGTTAAATAAATTAGGCTATAAAAAGAAGAAATACATGCAATAAAAAAGGTACTTTCCCATTTTTAGTAAGAGAGATACATGTTTTAAAAAGGATACTATTCTTTCTTCTATAGTGCTAAAATAAGATCAATAAAATTTAGAACGAAATTATCCTATGCTAAATTATATATATTACTAATAAATAAATAAATTTGGCCAAAAAAGGAATAGATACATTCAATTGAAAAAGAGATATTTTCTTTCTTATAGAAAAAAGAGGGATTGTATGAACGTAGCACCCAAAAAAAACTCTCAGTGAAGCAGCATGGGCCGAGGCCCAACTTAGCAGCAGAAAAAAAAACATGAAACACGTTTTCTGACTTAAAATTGGACTGCGGCTTCATTTGCTATAAGGTAAGGGTGTTTTTGCAAAATCCTATGTTGAACCGTTTTTCTGCTTCAAGTGTGGACTGCGGGTTGATTTACATAAATGTGAGGGGCTTTTTTGCAAAACAGCCAGACGGAAGGAGAAACTCACCTCCCTTTATTATTAGGGAAAGATTAAAACTGAGCCAAAAAGGACACATCTCACGACCTCATCATTTTCGGCCGTCCGATCCTAACACCTAGCAATTTCTTCTGTTCGTAGGGTGCAGTTCAATTCCCGAATTGGGCTACATGTCCCCTAGGGACGCTACTCTACTGATCAAATTGAGATCCTGTGATGAATTGGGCCCAAAGCCCATTAACTATGTTACACAGCGAACGAAACTGGGTTCTCAAAAGAAAAAAAAGAGCACACTGATAGGAAACCAATGTACGTATCACGTATGGGTCCCACCCTTTCTTGGGTTGGGGGTTTTCCTCTAGGTTTTGGTCTTCCATCCACCTAACCTTTTCCTTATATATACCCATGTATTGTATGGAGAGAGACACACTAATTGATAATAAAGATCGGATCCACCTATTTCTTTGTGTTTATTTAGTTTTTGCATCTGTGATTGTGCCCGCGTGTACGACTATTTCGACTACGTTCTCGCTGCATGCCTTTGGACCGGACTTGCCAACAAAGGTTGTGCAACACGTTATCACCACGAACTGCTCTGCTGACTGATCTGCATCGAGCCTCCATCAAGCAGGCTCTCATCGTTCATCGCAGAGGTATGATCCAGATCTGATCTTGAAAACAGTTTCCCTCCCCGTCTTGATCCCGTTTTTGAGATCCAAATTTTTTGTGGATTATTTTGCACCTACGGTGTAGATTTCCCTCACGAGATCTGAGCAGACTTGACGTCGCCGACCAATGTCGATGGATCTCGCAAGATGAGCGGATTTGATGACTACACTGTAGGAAGACGGTACAGATCGTGATTCTGATGATCACGGTACCGCCATGATGCACTTGTTGTGCACGTGTCGTTCAGATCTTCAAGACGCCCTGATGGCGGTCGATCAGGACGAAATTTATTTTTGCGCGTTTACGCTGCCATTGAACTAGTGCCCCGCTGGCCGTGCAATTGTGAGCTACGCGCACATCCTTTTATTATTTTGTTTTCAATATTTTATTTGGATTAGCTTAATACCTACGGTGTCGATTTCCCTCCCGAGAGTCGAGCTGACGAATACGTCGCCGACCAATGTCGATACTCTCGGATTCATGGGGGATTTGATGACGCCACCGTAGGGAGTCGGTACGGAAGTGACCCTGATGATCACGGTACCGCCGCGGCGCACCGGCTGTGCGACGCGCCGTCTCGATTCCAGATGAACGGACGATGAAAATTGACATCCGAAGTGTTTTTTGTGTCGGCGTAAAAGACGTCGTCGGCTGACTGTCGTAGAGCTGTTCGTCGTGTGTTGCATAGGTCGGCAAGCCACCACACAACACACCGAGCCTCGCACTACGTGGTGCCGACGTCGCTCTTTCGCGCGAGAAGGTCCGGATGACCGTGCTCGCTGCGTACCCTGTTGACCGCACCTGCGTGTCGGCAGCGCCATCCCGCGGACGACGACCCTGCTGGCCGTGCCACCTGAGCATGCACGCCCGAGGGGCGCCGTCGACTGCCGCCTGGCCCTGCTGGCCTCATGCCGAGACCGTTGCCGTTGGAGCCCTGCTGGCCGTCCGTGCTCGCCGTGCTCGGCAGCGCTTTGACCGCGTCGCCCGCATCCGCGCCATGGCCGCACCGACGCGTCGTCCGCGTTAGAACTCGAGGCCTAGTCGGTCGAGCCCCACGACGTGCGAGGTCGCGCCGCCGGCCGCCACCCGTACCGAGCCTGCGCTGGCGCGCTCACCGCGTCGCCTCCTGTCGCACCATGGTCGACTGCGTGCAAGGGCACCACCACCCCAACGATTAGCAATGGGCCCGCTCCGTAAGTCGGGGATATACATCGATTATGAGACTGTGTCTCTAATTAGGTATTTGGACCCCATGACAAGTGATTGTCATACGACCCATTTTGCTGATTGCATATTTGACGAGGATCTCTTTCCGACTTTAGGGGGAGGAAATCGGCCCCTTGATGATAAAAGTCGAGAAATCACGTCGCAAGCCACGGAGATCCACGCTCATGACCCACGCACTGTTGAGAAGTCCAAAAGATAATAGACTTGCAAGCATTAGCGAATCAACTGTCTGATCACTTTAGTGACTTAAAAACTGTGACAAAGTCGCATATGCCTGGCGCAATGCACCGGAAAGGGTCGAGATACCGAAGTTAACTAATGGTACACCCGCTCCCGTCCATGGCCTAAAAGGACGTGAAATCCGGTTTCTCAAATCCTAAGTACTCGAGGACGCATGAGGAAGAAGGATAAGAGAGATTTATCACAAACAGTCACCAAAGCCCCTAGTAAGAAAAATGGGAGCGAGTCGAGACCTGGCACAAGTATGGAAAGTCATGTGCACGGGATTCCAGACTTGAACGTTCCTATTGAGGGACCATCCAGTGGAGATGTGAGCGCACACATCGGCGCGGAAAAGCTAAAGGGCCTCGCTCCTGGAATGGGAAATACGGTAGAGCAAGAGGTAGCGCCAGATGCGCCCCATGACGAAATGACCATAAATTATATAAATAAGGAGAGTCAAGGAACCGAGCAATGATGGTTGTCGACTTTAGCTTTGCTATAAAATTGCCTCAATCATAGATCATGACCCTTGTCTTAACAATCTCGCTGATTGTAAAATGAGGTCAGATTGGAAAGATTGGCAGGAGGCAGATACCTCAGAAATGAGGTGGTTCGGTACTAACCAAGTCTCATCGCTCAAGGGTTACCTCAATGACCAGATGTCACTATTGAGGAAACTTACTCCCCAGTCATGGATGGTATAACCTTTAGATACTTGATATCAGTGGCAGTAAATTTGGACTTAACAATGATATTGATGGATGTTTTCACTGCTTACCTGTACGGTAACCTTGATTCGGTCGTTTACTTGGAAGTACAGGAAAGAATTCCCTTTCCGATCGAAGATAGAGCAAATCGGGATCTATACAGTGTTCTTCGTAACAAGTCATTGTACGGACTTGTCCGGTAGGATGTGGTATGATTGCTTAAGCGATTTCCTTCATCAGAAGGGCTACACGAGCAACAGAAATTGCCCATATGTCTTTATAAGGCGATCCCAAGACAGATTTAGTATAATCTCGGTGTACGCGGATGATTTTAACATAATTTGTACACCTAGAGATTGAGGAAGCGAGTTCCTACCTGATGTCGGAATTCAAGATGACGGATTTGGGTAAAACCAAGTTATGTCTAGGTCTGCAACTGATGCATGTAAAATGCATACATGAACTTTGCACTATAATCCCAGTTTTCCATTCATATTAGCAACATATAAACATTATACTCCTGTTATTTAATGATATATGGTAATTAATAATGATTTACCACATTTATGGAATTAATCCTGCGCTGGCAGATTCGCTCTTTTTCTTGCCTTATTTGTTTCAGGGCCTTAATGACGTCATAAAGAGCTGAAAAGTTACGGGGATAACTTTTTTGGAAGGAGGAAGACTTCGGAGCGAAGGAGAGGGGTAATCGGAGTCCGGAGGCCGCAAAGAGGTGGGCCCACGCGGCCACCCCCACTGGCCGTGTGGGACCCACTAACTTGGCCCCCATGGCTCCGCTGACTTGGGCCCACTTCGCGAAGCTTCATCTTGACCTAAACTTCGCCTATAAAAATCCCCCCGACGTTCTTCGTTCGGGAGGAGCCGGCACGAGAGAAACCAGAAGCAGAGGCGGAGAGGCAGCAGATTGGAGGGGGGAAACTCCGGCGGAGCCCTGCCGGAGAGGTCTCCATCTCCTCCAACACCATCTCCACCGCCTCCATGATGAAGAAGGAGTAGTCCACCTCTGGACTACGGGTTTGTGGAAGTAGCACTATGTATCTCTCTCTCTCTCTTGTTCTTCATAGATTAGCACCGTATGAGCTGCTGAACATGATTACGGTCACCGTTGTATTACCTATGTGGTGGATCTTTTTTTGAGTTAATATATTTGAGATTGCAATGTTTATTTCAGTTATGAAAGTAGATGCATATTATGTACCCCGTTCTTGTATTGCTAGCACTGATCATGCATGTTTATGAGAGCGTGTGAGGGGGAACGTGTGCATTAGATGGAGTAACGAGGGTGGTGATACGATAAGCTGACAACTTAATATCGTGATCCATTGGGTGTTTACCTTACTTTGTTGCCTCACTAGGGATAAAGGGAATTCCATGTTGCAAGAGCATGAGAGTGACAAATCTCTACCTAAGACTAGATCTAACATTGTTCTTATTCCAACTTCATGTCATAGTACTTAAAGCTATACTCTGATTTTATCTTAATTACTAGGGTGTTATGATTAAGTTCGCATCTTGGTGGAGTATAAGTGAGATTCATCTCTATGTTAGGACGTGATGCCCATATGATTAGTAGCATGATAGTAGACTTGTTTGCAATCTCATATGTTACTTTACTATGTTCACTTATTTGCCACAATTATTTTAGAGAGAGTGCATGTGTGAAACCATGAACCCCGGTCCACTTTAAATCATAAGAAACACCTTTCCAACACCATTTTAGTGCATTGTTATTCTCTGAAATTAATCAACTAAAAAATACAAAAACATTCCATCACTTGCATTTGCCACCCAAAAATCCAAAAATATATTATTATTCATTACCACCATCATCACCATCATCACCATCATCTTTGCATCCTAGATCATCATAGTAGCATATTTTACTTTCAGTTTTGCATTACATATCATCATAAATAATTACTCACACCTTGTGCTTGACAACCACTTGGTGAGGTTGAGAGCACAAAACAATTTGCTTTGCTTGCAGGATTCTAGAGAAGGAAAAGAAGGCAAGACCGAAATACTGATTCCCTGAGAGTTCGATATTAAACCCTCGAGTCACCCTCGTGGGGAAAACAAGTCTTCCACTACTACAAACTCTGCACTTGGAGCTCAACCTACGCCGTGTATAATTACGGTTATCAGCAACTTGAACATTTCCCCTGCTGGGATTCTAGTGCACCAGTCTGTCTACACCCAGAAGGTGTTGGAGATATTTGGATTTGAGAAGGCATATCTTTCTAGGACCTGCTTATTTCCAAGTCACAGACTGGATATGTGTTTTCCTTTGTGGTGGAACTGCAGTTCCCTAGAATTCATCTAAGCAAAGTCTTGTATCGACTTCGACGAACCACTCAGAAATCAAAGCACTATATGAAGCATCACAAGAGTGTGCATGACTTCGACGGATGATTCGCCACATTTAGCAGACGTGTGGGCTGAACACCGTACATACCCCCGCCATTATCTATGAAGATAGTGCCGCTTGTGTTGCACAAGTATAGTTAGGGTATGTGAACAGTAATCTCATAAAGTATATCAACCCCAAGTTTTTCTATGTGCATGAGCTGCAGAAGATGAGCTTGCATACTAAGTCATGTGACAATCTCGCTGATTTGTTCACTAAATCATTACCGGCATCATCCTTTAAAATGTGTGTTTGTGGAATCGGTATGATAAGACTTAGATAAATGCCAGATTCAGGGGGAGATTCTTCACATCCCCATCTATGAATCTCGATTCAGATGATCGAGTACTGAACTTGATGTTGAGTGGATTGTACTCTTTTTCCCTTGTATGAGTTTTCCAGATGTTTCTCACATTGAGGTTTTTATGAGGCAATTCGTGCAACATGAGGAGACGTATGCTATACGCTCTTTCTCCATATTTTTTCCACTGGTTTTTTTGGAGTTTTTGAGACATAGACAATACTGGATGTCGGACCAAGGGGGAGTGTTAGGAAACCAACGTACGTATCACGTACGGGTCCCACCCTTTCTTGGGTGGGGGGTTTTCCTCTAGGTTTTGGTCCTCCATCCACCTACCCCTCTCCCTTATATATACCCATGTATTGTATGGAGAGAGACACACCAATTGATAATAAAAGATCAGATACACCTATTTCTCTGTGTCTATTTACTTTTTGCATCTGTGATTGTGCCTGCTTGTACGACTACTTCGACTACGCTCTCGCTGCACGCCCTTGGACCGGACTTGCCGGTAAAGGTTGTGCAACACAGACGAATCGATGGGATTCAGATCGAAGAAATAAGAGACGAGGAGATTGGGATTTTGGGACGCTGGCTCGCTGGCTCGCTGGCGGCGAGCGGCAGATCGACGAGAAGCGACCGGGTGGTCAGCCCCACGCGAGTCGTGCGTCCGGTCGAAAGCGGCGAGGTCGATGTAGGGGCATCCATATCCTAGATGCCCCACCACCATCCGCCAGATGTGGCCACCCACCGATGCAAGGGGCACTCTATCGAATGGAAAGCTAGAGAAGGGCTTTCTCGCGCGGCGACGTGGGTGAGTACAATGGACATGCTGCCATCCTTGTGCTGCGATGTGTTGCCCTCACATGCTCTGATCCGTGCAAGGAGGAGATACGAGTGACAACGGGCTTTATCTCTTTTCCTCTGTTCGGTTGTCCATGCAGGTGCAGATGCGGTTCTTGCAATACAAGAGGGATACATCATTCATGTTGCTTGTTGATACGTCCCAAACGTATCTATAATTTCTTCTTGCTCCATGCATGTTTTGTGTGACTTTGCCATGTTTTGCTTGAACTTTCATACACTTTTGATCGTATTTGGACTAACCTATTAACTCAGTGCACCCAGTTGCCAGTTCATGTTTTCTGCTGTTTTTGTATTTCAGGTTTTTCCAATAATTAAAGTGCCCAATAAATCCCAGAAAAATTATATAAAAAATCAGCGCTCCGGAAGCTTCCGGAATAACCAAGACATGGCAGGAGGGCCACCACCAGGGGCCCAGGAGGGTGCCTGGCGCGGCCCCACCCTAGGTCGCGCCACCTGCCCTCCTGGCTGCCCTGTGGCCCCCCTCGGTGCCCCTTTGGCCCTTATTTATACTCGCGTCGCAAAAACCCTAATTCCAGACCCCTTTTCTCTAGAAGCAATTCCGATCTCCGCCGCCATCGCCAACAAGCTTCGGGGGACCAGAATTCCTGTGCTGGCACCCTACCGGGACGGGGAAGTGCCCCCGGATTCATCTCCATCGACGTTGCTTCCTCCCTCCATGATGCGGGAGTAGTCCCTCCTCGGGGCTGAGGTTTCTACCAGTAGCTGTGTGTCCTTCTCTCTCTCCCATGATGTGATCTTCGTTGTGATCATAGGCTATCTTAATCTAGGGTGATCCCATGATATTTCCCCTTCCTCTATGTATTGGATTTGATGTACTCACTTGATCTTATCTAGTATAATCCCCGAGACCATGGTGACAGCGGTCTATTGGACATGGGTTAGAAGAATATTTTCATGAGTGATTTCCTCTTTTGTGTGTTGATTTAAGATTGAGATTCTCTTGGTGCTTGTCTTTGACTATCCTTGAGATATGTTGTGGTGATTGTGGTACTCTCTTTGGATGGCCGCGGTGACATTGGGAAATCCATAGATTGAGAACTACGAACTTTGAGGTGTGCTTTTGTAGCCCTACATAATTCTCGTCCTCTCTTGACCACAAAGGAATGACCTCCAAGTGCGTATCCATTGCATGTTTTATGGGAAATATCATGTGATTAGACTATGTTAATGTTGTTGAGAGTTGTCACTAGTGAAAGTATGAAGCCTAGGCCTTGTTTCCACCATTGTTACACCGTTTGTGCTCACTTTTGTCACATGTTTGCTTGCTACACTTTTTATTACAGATTTATATTACCTTGCTTTGCCACACCTATCACTCGTATTTTACCATCTCTTCGCCGAACTAGTGCACCTATACAACTCCTAGTTGTATTAGGTGTGTTGGGGACACAAGAGACTTCTTGTATCTTAATTGCAGGGTTGCTTGAGAGAGACCATCTTCAACCTCTACTTCCCTGAGTTCGATAAACCTTAGGTCATCCACTTGAGGGAAATTGTTGCTGTCCTACAAACCTCTGCGCTTGGAGGCCCAACGTAGTCTACAAGAATAGAAGCGTGCGTAGACATCAAGCTATTTTTGGCGCCGTTGCCGGGGAGGTAAGCGTTGAAGGTATATCTTTAGATCTTGCAATTAAATATTTTCGTTTCTTGTTTTTATTTTCACTAGTTAGGGTTATGGAAAACAACAACAAAATTATGAGAGAGCTTTATGAGCTCTACCTTGAGTTGGGACATGAAGTGTTTGAAGAGAAAATCAAAAAGCCTATGGATCTTCATTATTTGCACAACACTCATGTTATTAGCAATGTTATTAGTATATCTTCTTTGAATATCTTTGATCCTAATGATATGCAAAGCTATAAGCTTGGGGATGCTACGTTTTATGAAGATGATCTTTTTAGCCCCCCAAGTTGTGATGAGGAAATTTATTTTGATGATACTTTGCCTCCTATATATGATGATTATTGTGATGACACGTATGCTATAAATAATGAATGTTTGGAAGTGTATCATGATAAGAATGATTCATGTGATAGCTATTTTCTTGAGTTTGCTCCCACTATTACTAATGAGAAGGATTTTGCTTATGTGGAGAGTAACAAATTTTCTATGCTTGTGGATCATGATAAAAAAATCTGTGATACTTATATTGTTGAGTTTATTCATGATCCCACTGAAAATTATTATGGGAGGGGAACATATGCTTATAGATATTTCAATAATATCAAGTTCCCTCTCTTTATGTTGAAGGTTTTGAAGTTGCATTTATTTTGGCTTCCTATGCTAATATATTTATGCTTCAATGAGTTATTTATCTACAAGATACCTTTGCATAGGAAGCATGTTAGACTTAAATGTGTTTGGTATTTTCTTCTTTATGCTCTCTTTTGTGCTTCAACTCTTATTCCTATGAGAGCATCACTAAAATCTTAAGCCTATCTTTATGGCTATAAAGAAAGAGCTCTAGGGAGACAACCCTTGTTATCTTTACTTTGAGTTTTTACTTTATGTTTTTAGTGATCTTGATGATTGTTACTACTGTAGCAACATCATTGTATCTTTATTTTAAAGCTTTGTGCCAAGTTATAGCCTCATATGACAATGGAAGAGAAAGTTGTGACATGCTGTCCGGAAAACAGATTATGTCCTCGTGACGGAAAAAATCAGATCAAATCACCAGTTCATCATTTTGAGCTGAATTTTTTACACAGCGTGCTCTATACAATCACGGAACTTTCGTATGTTCTGAGTTTTTTATTTGAGTTGCATAAGTAGCCCTAAAAAATTCTTTACTACCTGCTGTTCTGTTTTTCACAGATTCTGCCACGTTTTGTCTCTCTCTAACTTTTGCAAACCTTAAGCTTGATTTTTCTTTGCAAAAACCTTTTGGAAATCTTGAGAAACAGTAGATCTTCAATAATATATTTATATCCAGTGGGGAAAACTATTTATAAAGGGTACTAACCTCTCTAATCAGCTTATGATGAGTTATGTATGAAGGGAGTTTTCAAGTGTGCGATGGAAGATGATGAAAGAAGATTCCGAAGTGTCAAGCGCTCAAGCTTGGGGATGCACCCATGCATCCCCAATAAATATTCAAGGAGACTCAAGCGTCTAAGCTTGAGGATGCCCCCGTGCATCCACTTCTCTATTAACAATCATCAGTTCGTCCTTCGTCTCATTATATTTTTGTCACTTCATGCGTTATGTGCTATGCTTGGAGCGTCTTGCTCTTAGGTTTTATTTTTAGTTTTGTTTAGTTTTTCTTGCTGTTCATAATAATTTAGACCCCGTCTTACTTTGTGTGGGAGAGAAACACACTCCACTTTCAAAATCTAGAACACATCATAGAATTTTGCATGCCTATCTTTCTACTATTGTGTGTTCTTTATCTTTTCGTAGCTACTGCCATGTTTAGTTTTAGTCTTAGTTTGTATTTAGCAAGAGACTTGGCTTTTGTTTAGTTTATTGTTGGAACTCTCTGTAGTTTTCATGTTTATCTTGTTAAGAGAGGTTGTTGTTGCACTGAGTTGTGTCTTGTCTTTAAAGTAGGTAATTGAGGTTGCTAATTAATTTCAGTAGTAACTTGCAATAGTTTTGAGGTATTGATGTGAGTAATGTTTGAACTTTTGGTGTCAAGAGCTCTAGCTTATTAGTAATAGGTGTCGTATTTTGGGCAATCCGTGTCTATTTTCAAAAACCTACAAAACTAGTTGAGAACTTTAGCTACTATATGGATCACTAATCTTTGGAGGGATCGGATATTAGAGTACACTCACGTACCATGAGTCGAGGATGCGCAAGGATAACCAAACCCCCATACACTCCTCCTCGGGGTATTTGTCTCTTTGTGAACCTCCTTATTAGATTGAGAGTTATCGATAAGTGCATGAGTTCTTCGGACTAATGTAAGTATTGAAAGTTGACACTTCCACCTCCTCATATTTGCTAGCCTCTTCCGTGCTGTGCATTGCCTTCTTCTCATTTCGAGAGTTGGCGTCCACCTTCGCCCGTACATCCAAACCCTTGGCATGATACGCTCTGTCATCATAAACCTCCTTATATCTTTCCTCAAAACAGCCACCATACCTACCTATCAAGGCATTTCCATAACCTTCCCGAGATACATTTCCATGCAACATCCATCTTCTCATGACTTGATCTTCATGTCATACATGCTACTTGCTTGATCGATGAGCCGCATGCTAGTTGGATCTTGCCCTAATCGTTGCTACATGACGCGCTAGTATCATTGCATATCCTGCTATCCTGGCAGAGGCATACATTTGCATCATGATAGTTATATCTTCTTTATGTGAGTACTTTTGTAAAGTGTGAAAGATCTCATATATTCTTGTAAAATATAGAGTGTTGCCCCTAAAGTGAGGAAAATATCCCAAAGAGGACAAAATCAAAAGACCCCAAAGAGGACAAATGAGAGTTAAATAGAAAGAGCCATTGAGGCCACCAAAAAATACAAAAAAATAGAAAAAAGAGAAAAAGAAAAATAAAAAGAGAGAAGGGGGCACACTACTATTCCTTTTGATAGATCCACACTAGTACTTCATCCTCTATCCCTTGTACTCCATAGAGATCATCATCATGCATATAGCTATGTGGGGACCTTCACATTATAGAACTTGGCTTGTATATTCCAATGATGAGCCTCCTCAAACGAGCTCTAGGTCTTCTTGAGAAAGCAAGTTTTATGCACCCCCACTAGTTACCTTGGAGAGCTTTTAGCTCACATGTGCATCCGTTGCATGGCAATCCCTACTCCCCACATCATATCTATCATATGGCCTTCTCTCGCCTATGATTGTCCTCATTGATGTGAGCCTTTCACATCTTTTTGTCTTCCTCCACCTTCTTTCTGTTTCGCATTTTAGGTGTCAACTTTCTTGCTTACGCTCATCCATTGCATGAGTGCTCAAAATGTCGAAAAGGAGTGGATCATTTTGACTTGCACCTGGCTAGTGGTCTGGGGATGAGTCAAGATAAGGTTCCAAAGAAGACCAAGTGTGAAACTTTAGTAGATTGAGTTCTCAACACAAAAATACTTTTTTCTCATATATCCCTATCCCCTTTCTTGCACGCAAACACCATTTGGAGACATTCGAGTCACGGTCAGCGAGAGCTCTTGCACATTTTGTTCTTTTGTTGCTTGTGTCAATGCTAATATAGACTCTTGCTTGTTAAGACTTGAATTGAATTGCATGCTTTGATTGCTTTACTTAAAAGTACTTATATGGCTGTGTGGCATGTCACCACAAAAATTATGCTTGTTATCATTTACCTACTCGAGGACGACCAGGAATTAAGCTTGGGGATGTTGATACGTCCCAAACGTATCTATAATTTCTGCTTGCTCCATGCATGTTTTGTGTGACTTTGCCATGTTTTGCTTGAACTTTCATACACTTTTGATCATATTTGGACTAACCTATTAACTCAGTGCACCGAGTTGCCAATTCCTATTTTCTGCTGTTTTTGTATTTCAGGTTTTTCCAATAATTAAAGTGCCCAATAAATCCCAGAAAAATTATATAAAAAATCAGCGCTCCGGAAGCTTCCGGAATAACCAAGACATGGCAGGAGGGCCACCACCAGGGGCCCAGGAGGGTGCCTGGCGCGGCCCCACCCTAGGCCGCGCCACCTGCCCTCCTGGCTGCCTTGTGGCCCCCCTCGGTGCCCCCTTTGGCCCTTATTTATACTCGTGTCGCAAAGACCCTGATTCCAGACCCCTTTTCTC
This sequence comes from Bromus sterilis, assembly GCA_950022295.1. Taxonomy (NCBI): domain Eukaryota; kingdom Viridiplantae; phylum Streptophyta; class Magnoliopsida; order Poales; family Poaceae; genus Bromus; species Bromus sterilis. The sequence continues at coordinate 235,999,507 of OX465599.1, read as the reverse complement.
CAGAAACAATTCTGATCTCCGCCGCCATCGCCAACAAGCTTCGGCGGACTAGAATTCCTGTGTCGGCACCCTGCCGGGACGGGGAAGTGCCCCCGGATTCATCTCCATCGACGTTGCTTCCTCCCTCCATGATGCGAGAGTAGTCCCTCCTCGGGGCTGAGGTTTCTACCAGTAGCTATGTGTCCTCTCTCTCTCCCATGATGTGATCTTCGTTGTGATCATAGGCTATGTTAATCTAGGGTGATCCCATGATATTTCCCCTTCCTCTATGTATTGGATTTGATGTACTTACTTGATCTCATCTAGTATAATCCCCGAGACCATGGTGACAGCGGTCTATTGGACATGGGTTAGAAGAATATTTTCATGAGTGATTTCCTCTTTTGTGTGTTGATTTAAGATTGAGAGTCTCTTGGTGCTTGTCTTTGACTATCCTTGAGATATGTTGTGGTGATTGTGGTACTCTCTTTGGATGGCCGCGGTGACATTGGGAAATCCATAGATTGAGAACTACGAACTTTGAGGTGTGCTTTTGTAGCCCTACATAATTCTCGTCCTCTCTTGACCACAAAGGAATGACCTCCAAGTGCGTCTCCATTGCATGTTTTATGGGAAATATCATGTGATTAGACTATGTTAATGTTGTTGAGAGTTGTCACTAGTGAAAGTATGAAGCCTAGGCCTTGTTTCCACCATTGCTACACCGTTTGTGCTCACTTTTGTCACATGTTTGCTTGCTGCACTTTTTATTACAGATTTATATTACCTTGCTTTGCCACACCTATCACTCGTATTTTACCATCTCTTCGCTGAACTAGTGCACCTATACAACTCCTAGTTGTATTAGGTGTGTTGGGGACACAAGAGACTTCTTGTATCTTAATTTCAGGGTTGCTTGAGAGAGACCATCTTCAACCTCTACTTCCCCGAGTTCGATAAACCTTAGGTCATCCACTTGAGGGAAATTGTTGCTGTCCTACAAACCTCTGCGCTTGGAGGCCCAACATAGTCTACATGAATAGAATCGTGCGTAGACATCACTTGTAGCTAGCTGGCTTGAGAACTTATTGTCTGATGGTACACAAGGAAACAAAGTGTCATTTTTCTCTTATATGACGGTCTGAAGTTCAACGATCAATAGCTCCTTAACTTTTCGTTTGACAGAACCTGAGGAAGATGAGTAGTCGGATGTGGCTGCATACAGAAGACAAAAGCACACGCACGATCTACCCAGGTTCAGAGCCCTCGTGAGGAGGTAAAACCCCTACTCCTGCATGTCTGATGTATATGGAGCTGCATATGAGAGCTACAACGGTGCTCCTTGAGTTGTGTATGAGCTGCCTGTGAGAGGCCTTCTCTAGCTGGTGGGAGAGTGTTTCTCCAGAGCAAGAGGGAAAAATGAGCCCAACAGGGCTGAGGAGAGCGATCCCCCTGGTGCTCCTTATATAGGGAGCCCAAGGGACAAAGAGTGCCCCACAAAACACTATGCACAACACATCACATCATTGTAGGTGAAATGACTACTGGGGTCTTGTCCGCACTATTGGTGCGTCACGGTGGTATTGTCCTTCGTACTTCTTCTTGCGTCACAGGGATGGGCTTGACATGTCCTGCCCGTCCTTTGTCTTTTCCTTGATTTTTCCACTTGCGCTTGTCTTCTGGATCTTCTGGTTATCTTCTTATCTTCTGGGGTGGCAATTGGCACCTGGAGACGTGGAGAGGTTGATGTCAGGTGTACGTAAGGAGACAGCTATCTCGGGCAGGTACATGGGCGAGCAGGGAGCAAGCAAATCCCGACCTCGTCCCTTGGCATTGGAGACCAAGCGTAGATCTCGGCCCGCAGCGATCTCGGTCGCCTGGTCGATGTAGCAGCCGAGATGAGGTGATGGTCGATGGAGGGATGCCGGTCTGATGCAGCGCTGGAGAGGAGGTCCCGGTCGAAGGGGTGACTCGCTCGTAGTAGCGATCCGGTCGGGGTACGATTCGGTCAATGTGGCCCAGCCAAGTAGGAGGCGAAACCGGCATGGTTTGCTCGGTCTAGGAACGGTGATTCGGAGGGATCGATGGGAGCTATTCAGCCTGGTGGGTTGCGATACGTCTCCAACGCATAATTTTTGTTTGTTCCATGCTTATATTGCACCATTGCTACATGTTTTTATACAAGTTTTATATCTTTGTAAGTCATTTTCCTGGACTAACCTATTAACAAGATGCCCAGTGTCAGTTCCTGTTTTATGCATGTTTTTGGTTTCAGAAAAGTTACACAGGAAAATTCTCGGAAAAATTCAAGAAAATCACCAAAATTATTTCGCGACGAAAGAAGCCGGGAGCCAGAAGGGCTGCACCAGGGGGCCCACAGGGTCCCAATGCGCCCCCCCATCGCAGCCAGGGGGCGCATTCACCCCCTGTCAGTCCTCCGGCACCGACTTTTTGCCCTATTTATTCCTCGGGAGTGAAAGTTCCGAAGGCGCGACCCTTTTTCCAGAACTCGTCCCGAGGCGCCACCACCACCACGAACCCTAAAATGGGAGTTCTGCAGACCTGCCCCGACACCCTGCTGGAGGGGGAGATCATCATCGGAGGCCTCTTCATCACCATGCCTGCCTCCGATGAGATGCGTGAGTAGTTCATCCTTGGACTACGGGTCCATAGCAGTAGCTAGATGGTAGTCTCTCCACCATGTGCTTCATCGTATTGAGATCTTGTGAGCTGCTGATGCATGTAAAATGCATACATGAAATTTGCACTATAATCCCTGTTTTCCATTCATATTGGCAACATATAAACAGTATATTCATGATATTTAATGATATATGGTAATTAATTATGATTTACCCTATTTATGTAAATCATCCTGCGTTGGCAGATCCACCCTTTTTCTTGCCTTGTCTATTTCAGGGCCTTAATGACGTCATAAAGAGCTGAAAAGTTACGGAGATCACTTTTTCGGAAGGAGGAAGACTTCGAAGCGAAGGAGAGGAGGAAATGGAGTCCAGAAGGCACAAAGAGGAGGGCCCATGCGGCCTCCCTGTCTGGCCGCGTGGGACCCACCCAATTGGCCTCCGTGGCTCCGCTGACTTGGGCCCGCTTCGCGAAGATTCGTTGACGGGGATCAACCCCGGAAAATCCCATGGTCAGGGACCCTGGGTTAGTCTTGAGAGGCACAGGTTGGACGATAGCTCGTTGGCTGATGGCTTCTCGCTCTTTGTTGGTTACCCCAAGTGGAAGGTGGAGATGTAGCGCAACAGCAAGTTTCCCTCGGTGAAGATACCAAGGTTTGTCTCCAGTAGGACTCCGGAGATGATAAATAGGTGTCAACGGCGCAACTGACGTGGACCTGCACACAGACATAGATAACTTTGTTCCCAACGAAGTTCAGAGAGGTTGTCAATCTCTCCGGTCTTGTTGTTCACAAAGGGTAAAACACAAGGGATAATGATAGCAAGTAAAAGCGGTAAAGTAAAGATAGCGTGGAAATAATAATAAGGATATGGACCGGGATACGTGATGTTCACTAGTGATGTCTCTCTCCCAAAAGACGATAAAACTGCTATGCGAGGTAAACAAATTACAGAAGGGCAATTGACATGATTATAAACGCACCACAATGCTAACTATGCTACAAAAGAAAGGAAGAGGCTCAAAAGCACGGGCAGTACGCCAAAGTAAGTAGACCGTAATCCAACTGCATCTACTACTAATCATCCACCTTGAGATATCTATCCAGAACATCTCGTTGGTATTAAGTTGCGAGCCCCACCCAAAGTGTAAACCCAAAGCAACAGACAACTGCATTAAAAAGAACTCTGCGTAAAGTAAACAATCCTTGTAACCGCGGTTACAAGCACCGTTGTTTTCCCCCTTGTGGCAACAACACATCCCCTAGACTCATGTTTCTGTCACTCAAGCGTGTCATCGGGGGGCATGAACCCACAATCTAGCACAACGTTCCCTCTTGGAGTCACTACCTACTACTTGGCCAAAGCAATAAACAGCAACGGAGAACATGCAAGAATTACTTTGGAACAAAAATATAAGAGATAAAAACCAAATATATTACTCTATCACAATCTGAACATAATCTCATAATCCATCAGATCCCATCAAACTCAACATAGCAATAGCAGAATTATTACAAAGGTGCCTCGATCATGTAGGGCAGCTCACGAGGTCTAAACAATGAAGATCAAAGAGGGAAGGAGAACATCACATAGCTACTGATCACGGAACCATGGTCCAAGGAAAACTACTCACGAGACATCCGGGGAGCATCTATGGTGGAGAGGAGACTCCCGGAGGTCAATCCTCCCTCCGGCAGGGTGCCGAGAAGAGGTCTTCTGGTGCTCCCGATCTCGGAAGCGCGGCGGCGGCGGAACAGAGGCGAGTTCGCGGAATAGGGTTCTTCTTCTGGAGTTTTCCCGTGACGGAGAATAAATAGGCGAAGGGGGGCAGTCAGAGGTGGACTAGGGGCCCCAGGCGCCCCCCTGGCGCGACCAGGGGTGGGGCTGCGCCGGGTGGCCGCCTGGGCCCCCTGGCTCCCCTCTGGCCCCTCTCGGGCTCTTCGCGAAGCTTCCTTCACGCTGATTTTTTATCTGAATTTTCCCAAATTTTTCTGGCACTTTTTATATGGGGCAAAACTGAAATAGAAAAACAGCAGAAAACATGAACTGGAACTGGGGTGCACTGAGTTAATAGGTTAGTCCAAATGTGATCAAAAGTGTATGAAAGTGTATCTAGATCATAGCAATATCACACAAAACATGCATGGAGCAAGCAGAAATTATAGATACGTTTTGGACGTATCAACATCCCCAAGCTTAATTCCTGCTCGTCCTCGAGTAGGTAAATGATAACAACATAATTTCTGTGGTGACATGCTAGCAACCATAAAAGAACTTTGAAAAGTAAAGCAATCAAGGTTAGAGATTCAATTCAAGTCTCAACAAGCAAGAGTCTATATTAGCATTGAAACAAGTAACAAAAGAACAATAGGTGCAAGAGCTCTCGCTGTCCGTGACTCGAATGTCTCCAAATGGTGTTTGCGTGCAAGAAGGGGGACAGGGAATACGAGAAAAAGTATTTTTGTGTTGAGAACTCAATCTACTAAAGTTTCACACTTGGTCCTCTTTGGAATCTTATCTTGACTCGTCCCCAGACCACTAGCCAGGTACAAGTCAATTTGATCCACTCCTTTTCGATATTTTGAGCACTCATGCAATGGATGAGCGTAAGCACGAGAGTTGACACTTAGGATGGCAAAGATAGAAATAAGGTGGAGGAGGAAGAAAAAAAGGATGAGAAAGGCTCACATCAATGAGGACAATCATAGGCAAGAGATGCCAAATGATAGATATGATGTGAGGAGTAGGGATTGCCATGCAACGGATGCACATACGAGCTAAGAAGCTCTCCTATATGCATAAAGATCATCTCTATGGAGTACAAGGATATAAAGGGAGTACTAGTGTGGATCTCTCAAAAGGATAGTAGTGTTGCCCCTTTCTCTCTTTTTATTTCTTTTTTTCTTTTTTTCTATTTTTTTGTATTTTTTTGTGGCCTCAATGGCTGTTTCTATTTAACTCTCATTTGTCCTCTTTGGGATCTTTTGATTTGTCCACTTTGGGATCTTTTCCTCACTTAAGGGCAACACTCTATTTTACAAGAAGGTAAAGGAGATCTTTCACACTTTACAAGGTACTCAAAATCATAAAGAAGAAGTAACTATCATGATGTATGCAATGTACGTCGCTGCCAGTGTAGCAGGAACATGTATGACATGAAGATCAAGTCATGAAGGGGTGGATGTTGCATGGCAATGTAACTCGGAAAGGCTATGGAAATGCCTTGATAGGTAGGTATGGTGGCTGTTTTGAGAAAAGGAATAAGGAGGCTTATGATGACAGAGCGTATCATGCCAAGGGTTTGGAAGTATCGGCGAAGGTGGACACCAAAGCTCGGAGTGAGAAGAAGGCAATGCACGACACGGGAGAGGCTAGCAAATGTGGGAAGGTGGAAGTGTCAACTTTCAATACTTACATTAGTCCGAAGAACTCATGCACTTATTATCGGTAACTCTCAATCTAATGAGGAGGTTCACAAAGAGACAAGTACCCCGAGGAGGAGTCTATGGGAGTTTGGTTATCCTTGCGCATCCTCGACTCATGGTACGTGAATGTTCTCTGATATTCGATCCCTCCAAAGAGTAGTGATCCATCTAGTAGCTAGAGTTCTCAACTAGTTTTGTAGGTTTTTGAAAATACACACGGATTGCCCAAAATACGATACCTATCACTAATAGGCAAGAGCTCTTGACACCAAAAGTTCAAACATTACTCACATCAATACCTCAAAACCATTGCAAGCTACTACTGAAATTAAATAGCAACCTCAATTACCTACTTTCAAGACAAGACACAACTCAGTGCAACAACCAACTCTCTTTAACAAGATAAACATGAAAACTAAAAAGAGTTGTAGCAACAAACTAAACAAAAGCCAAGGCTCTTGCTAAAGACAAATTAAAACTAAAACTAAACATGGCAGTAGCTATGAAAAGATAAAGAACACACAACAACAAAAAGATAGGCATGAAGAATCCTATGATGTGTTCTAAATTTTGAAAGTGGAGCATGTTTCTCTCCCACACAAAGTAAGACGGAATCTAACTTGTTATGAACAGCAAGCAAAGCTAAATAAAACTAAAAACAAAACCTAAGAGCGAGACGCTCCAAGCATAGCACATAACGCATGAAGTGAAAAAAATATAGTGAGACGAAGGACGAAATGATGATGGTTGATGGAGAAGGGGATGCACGGGGGCATCCCCAAGCTTGAGCGCTTGACACTCCTGGATCTTCTTTCATCATCTTCTATCGCACACTTGAAAACTCCCTTCATACATAACTCATCATAAGCTGATTAGAGAGGTTAGTACCCTTAATAAATAAAAAAATTCCCACTGGATATAAAGATAATCTGGAAGAGCTACTGTTTCTCAAGAGTGCCAAAAAGTTTTTGCAAAGAAAAAGCAAGCTTAAGGTTTGCAAAAGTTAGGAGAGACAAAACATGGCAGAATCTGTGAAAAACAGAACAGCAGATAGTAAAGAATTTTGTAGGGGCACTTCTACAACTAAAATAAAAAAACTCAGAACATACAGAAGTTTCACAATTGTATAGAGCATACTGTGTAAAAAATTAAGCTCAAAAAGATGAACTGGGATTTTTCTGGAATTTTTTTGGTCACGAGGACAGAATCTGTTTTCTGGACAGCATGTCACAACTTTTACTTCCCTTGCCGTAAGAGGCTATAACTTGGCACAAAGCTGAAAAATAAAGATACAATGATGTTGCTACAGTAGTAACAATCATCTGCCTCCCGAAAGCGCTTCTTTAAAGCCATTAGCTAGGCTTAAGGATTATAGAAAATGCTCTCACAAGAATAAGAATTTTAAAGCAAAAGAGAGCATGGAGAAGCAAATATGAAACACATTTAAGCCTAACCCACTTCCTATGCATAGGCATCTTGTAAGAAAATAAATCAAAGAAGCACAAAGTGACATGCATAGGAAGGTCGAAAAAGAACATCTTCAAAACTTTCAACATAAAGAGATGAGTTTTAGTGATATGGAAGTTTCTACAACCAGACTTCCCTCTCTCAAAATAATTTTCAGTAGTATCATGAACAACATCAAGAATATAACTATCACATAAATCATATTGTTCATGACCTACAAGCACACTTGTATTATTTTCAACACGGTTTTCAGGATCATAAGATAAATGCAACCCATCATATTGAGATTTGATAAGAGGAAAATTCTCCGGAGTTGGAGATTTCAAAAGGATAATAGGGGCATCAAGTGTGGGTGTAATAGCAACAATTTCATGCTTGACGTAAGGAACTATAGCAAGTTCATCTTCGCAAGCATAATCCATAGTGGCATCATGGCCAACAACAAAGCAAGTATCAAGATCTTCAGAAAGGGATGTATCAAGTGAGTCCTCAGAATCATAGGACTCCTCATCATAGCAATCGTTAGCCTCTTCTCGGGAAGCAAGCATTCTATTTTTTAAATCATCAATATAAGCATTGGAAGTATAATTCTCAAAGCAATAAGCAAGAACAACAAAGTTTTCAGACTCGAAAATAGTATCGTGATACTTTTGAATCAAAGAAGCAATCTCATAGGCACCTTTAAAAGCAACAAACTCTTCAAGCTTTTCAACATCAAAGTAATCATAAACACCTTTAGCATAAGAAGATAAGATCTCATTTTCATTAAACTCACATTGAAAAGGGTGGTGTTTATGATCTATATTAGAACAACAAGTAAAATCATAAATGTGGCACAAAAATTTAGCATGGCAATAAGAAACATGTATTTGGTCACATAAGTGTTTCCCTTTCTGAGATAGGCGGTGCCACGTATAATGAGCATGCTCATCCAATGATTTTCCTTCAACCAAGTCGGTTGGGTTTTTAGCGCAAGCACAAATTGATCGAAGACGATCCAAGTGAAACATGTCCATCCTACCATATTTGGGTGGTTCATCACCCATGGTGAAGATAGCATTAGTAGGTATTTTTGGTATTTTTGATAAAGGACACAAAGATAAAAACTGAAAGGTAAACTAACAAGACTAAAAAACAAAGGTAAAGGGTAGTGTGCAACTCCCCTATCTTAGCACTCGGAGTCCCCGACAACGGCGCCAGAAATTCGCTTGATGGCTTCTCGCCCTTCGTTGGTTACCCCAAGTGGAAGGTGGAGATGTAGCGGAGCAGCAAGTTTCCCTCGGTGAAGATACCAAGGTTTTTCTCCAGTAGGACTCCGGAGATGATAAGTAGGTGTCAACGGCGCAACTGACGTGGACCTGCACACAGACATAGATAACTTTGTTCCCAACGAAGTTCAGAGAGGTTGTCAATCTCTCCGGTCTTGTTGTTCACAAAGGGTAAAACACAAGGGGTAATGATAGCAAGTAAAAGCGGTAAAGTAAAGATAGCGTGGAAATAATAATAAGGATATGGACCGGGATACGTGATGTTCACTAGTGATGTCTCTCTCCCAAAAGACGATAAAACTGCTATGCGAGGTAAACAAATTACAGAAGGGCAATTGACATGATTATAAACGCACCGCAATGCTAACTATGCTACAAAAGAAAGGAAGAGGCTCAAAAGCACGGGCAGTACGCCAAAGTAAGTAGACCGTAATCCAACTGCATCTACTAATAATCATCCACCTTGAGATATCTATCCAGAACATCTCGCTGGTATTAAGTTGCGAGCCCCACCCAAAGTGTAAACCCAAAGCAACAGACAACTGCATTAAAAAGAACTCTGCGTAAAGTAAACAAGCCTTGTAACCGCGGTTACAAGCACCGTTTTTTTCCCCCTTGTGGCAACAACACATCCCCTAGACTCATGTTTCTATCACTCAAGCGTGTCATCGGGGGGCATGAACCCACAATCTAGCACAACGTTCCCTCTTGGAGTCACTACCTACTACTTGGCCAAAGCAATAAACAACAACGGAGAACATGCAAGAATTACTTAGGAACAAAAATATAAGAGATAAAAAACAAATACTCTATCACAATCTGAACATAATCTCATAATCCATCAGATCCCATCAAACTCAACATAGAAATAGCAGAAATATTACAAAGGTGCCTCGATCATGTAGGGCAGCTCATGAGGTCTAAACAATGAAGATCAAAGAGGGGAGGAGAACATCACATAGGTACTGATCACGGACCCATGTTCCAAGGAAAACTACTCACGAGACATCCGGGGAGCATCCATGGTGGAGAGGAGACTCCCGGAGGTCAATCCCCCCTCCGGCAGGGTGCCGGGAAGAGGTCTTCTGGTGCTCCCGATCTCGGAAGCGCGGCGGCGGTGGAACATAGGCGAGTTCGCGGAATAGGGTTCTTATTCTGGAGTTTTCCCGTGACGGAGAATAAATAGGCGAAGGGGGGCAGCCAGAGGTGGACCAGGGGCCCCAGGCGCCCCCCTGGCGCGGCCAGGGGTGGGTCCGCGTCGGGTGGCCGCCTGGGCCCCCTGGCTCCCCTCTGGCCCCTCTCGGGCTCTTCGCGAAGTTTCCTTCACGCTGATTTTTTATCTGAATTTTCCCGAATTTTTCTGGCACTTTTTATATGGGGGAAAACTGAAATAGAAAAACAGCAGAAAATAGGAACTGGCACTGGGGTGCACTGAGTTAATAGGTTAGTCCAGATATGATCAAAATTGTATGAAAGTGTATCTAGATCATAGCAATATCACACAAAACATGCATGGAGCAAGCAGAAATTATAGATACGTTTTGGACGTATCATTGGCTAACAGGAGGAGACGTTCCTGTTCGATTTTACTGCTTGGAGATGCGATTACAGGGGATGCCAAGGCTAGTGCACACAAGGATAGGGTTACAGATTGTGTATTGGTTCCTCGGACGGCGGACAAGCGACACATGGGGCACGATTTACCCAGCTTCAGGCCCCCGGAGGGAAAACCCTACATGCTGCTTGTCTGATCTTGTATTGATGATGATGTACAGAGGTGTCGTGAGGGCTTTGGTGGAGAGAGATCTGTCTAGTCCTATGCGTGGGGATTGAGAGCTTGTCTTGTGGTTGTCTAGAGAGGTGCCCCTGCCTCACTTTATTTAGATAGCCAGGTAGGGGTTTACATGAGTCCTAGTCGACTACAAGTAGGAGTCCTTGTCTTGCGCCTCAAGTATTCGGCTTCACGTCTTATTCCATCATGTCGGTGTCCACGAGTGGGCCTCTAGTGGGCCGCCAGCCATGACATGCACCAGGTACCCTCACGTAGAGGAGTCGTGGGGTCACCCCCTCGTCAGTAGCCCCCGAGTGCTCGGGGGACTCGAAGAGTCGCGCAGGGACTCGAATTTGCAGTAGCCGCCGTAGTGCGTGTCGATCATTTGCTAATGAACAGTCGAAGATATCGTGAGTATGCTCCCGATGGGAGTATTTGGATGAAGCATCAAAATTGCAGTCTGGTTCGTCTACTTGTTTCATCGTCGGGTGGGGAGAAGTTGCCCAGTCGATCGGTTGTCGGGTGCGCGTCAGCGCTCCCGATGGGAGTAGCCTCCGAGGCTATGTGCGACTCATAGAGTCGCGCATAGGATCAAGTTGTTTTTAAGCTAACCCCGTCGTTCTTGTCAGTTGCGCGAGTAGTGCTCGTCGGATGCGCGTCAGCGCTCCCGATGGGAGTAGCCCCCGAGGCTATGTTCGACTGCTTGCAGTCGAGCATAGACTCAAGACTTCTTCGTCGTCGAGTAATTGTCATCCGAGGAAGTGCTCAACTCGGGTCTTGCGCCGTAGGCGTGAGTTGTTGTAGGGATCATTCGTGGACGAGGAGGTTGACGTCGCCGTGTCATGAGGGCGCCCAGCCCCCGAGCATCTGCTGAGAAGGAGAAAAAGGTGCAACTGTATTAAGATGTACTTGCGCGATATACAAAAGAATTGTAAGGTGCATGATTTGCAGATGTTGCAATTTTGTCGAGAGGATAATGTAACAACATATAAAGTTTATGCGTGTCTTTTCATGAGTAGGCCCTCCAACAGCATACTCTTGCCGGGTAACAGGGACGCTATGCCAGACTTGTTGAACCCGGAGACAAGAGCGGCCTTTTAGTACCCTGCCTCGCTACTTTGACGAACGTATATAAAACTGAGCATGATCCAAAGTATAGTTTTGAAGCCCTCGAGATGGTTCTGCACGACAGCGTAACCGACAGGATGATTTTTTAGTCCTCAGATATTTGTGTGTGACTGCGTAGTCGTCTTTGGCGACTGATCGAGAATGTATATAGGTTTAGGAATCATAGCATAAGAGTGTAAAGAAAACTTAGCTGTAGGATCGACGCGGCGGAAGATGTCAAAGATGAGCAGTCGAGTAGTCGAAAATGAGCAGTCGACGAGGCGAGAATGGAGTCGATGTGACGGCGACTACGACGTTCAGCCCCCGAGTCCGCGAGACCCCGAGTCTGCGAGCCCACGAGTGTTGAGGTGACGGAGTTGCGCGGCGAAGTCGTCGTAATGAATTTATCCGACGAGTGATGAGAGGACTCGACGTGGTGATTCCTGCGCGATGGAGCTTGGTACGTGAGAGCCCGTACAAAGGAGCTCGGCGCAGGATGATTTGTGTGCTTGGAGTTGACGGTGCGGCGAGTGACCGAGAAGGACTCGATGCGTCGGACGGGGTCCTTCGATTGCTCGTTGGGTGATGTCGTTGTAGCGGCGCGAGTAGATGTAGAAATCTTGGTGAGTCATCCATGGCATGTCGAGTTGGAGTAGAAGCCTTGTGGGTCAAGATTGAACCCGAATTCACGATTAGAAATTCACGATCTCGCGTAGATCCAAAAACGCGTTGCAGTGCGAGAGCCGCTGACGGAGATCTAACCGTTGGAATTTTCTGAAAAATTTTATGCCAATGAGGGATTGAATCTCGCATACTTTCACTGGAGGGATCTTCAAGTTGATGTCCGAGATAATGTCAGGAATTATTGTGCTGGATTTGCGCGAAGTTCCGTCAGGTTTTGAGTGTGCTTCGGTGCGCGAGTCGCCGAGGGAGATCCAGCCAATCGAATTTGCTGAAATTTTCACAGATTTTCGAAAATTGGATTTCGCATCTTTCCACCGAAGTGATTGTCGAGATGAGATCCGAGGCTTCGTCGCGGGTGCCCGCAACACGGGCGTTTTTCTTTCCTGTAGGCCACGCGTGAGCGCTTTTGTTGATGTCGATCTTCAAGTGACGCGCTCGAAAATTTTCTTGTTTTCTCCGTGAGCTTGATGTAGATCTTGTTGTAGTTGTTGAAGAAGCCGAGGGATCCGAACAGATCGGAACCTGCTCGAGTCATGGAGTCGACGAGTATTGACGGAGTCGCTGTCTTGACGGTTGCTGGTGACGAGGCCGTCGAGATTGCGATTCCAACCTGTGTAGTTCCCACAGACTGTGCCAATTGACGGGGATCAACCCCGGCAAATCCCATGGTCAGGGACCCTGGGTTAGTCATGAGAGGCACAGGTTGGACGATAGCTCGTCGGCTAACAGGAGAAGACGTTCCTGTTCGATATTATTGCTTGGAGATGCGATTACAGGGGAGGCCAAGGCTAGTGCGCACAAGGCTAGGGTTACAGATTGTGTATTGGTTCCTCGGACGGCGGACAAGCGACACATGGGGCACGATTTACCCAGCTTCAGGCCCCCGGAGGGAAAACCCTACATGCTGGTTGTCTGATCTTGTATTGATGATGATGTACAGAGGTGCCGTGAGGGCTTTGGTGGAGAGAGATCTGTCTAGTCCTATGCGTGGGGATTGAGAGCTTGTCTTGTGGTTGTCTAGAGAGGAGCCCCTGCCTTGCTTTATATAGATAGCCAGGTAGGGGTTTACATGAGTCCTAGTCGACTACAAGTAGGAGTCCTTGCCTTGCGCCTCAAGTCTTCGGCTTCACGTCTTATTCCATCATGTCGGTGTCCACAAGTGGGCCTCTGGTGGGCCGCCAGCCATGACACGCACCAGGTACCCTCACATAGAGGAGTCGTGGGGTCACGCCCTCGTCATTCGTTCTTACCTAAAACTTCCCCTATAAAAATCCCCTGACGGTCTTCGTTACAAGAGGGGCCGCCACGAGAGAAACCAGAAAACAGAGGCAGGAGGCAGCAGATTGGAGGGGGAAAACTCCGGCGGAGCCCTTCCGGAGAGGTCTCCATCTCCTACAACACCATCTCCACCGCCTCCATGATGAAGAAGGAGTAGTCCACCTCTGGACTACGGGTTTGTGGAAGTATCACTATGTATCTCTTTCTCTCTCTTGTTCTTCATAGATTAGCACCGTATGAGCTGATGAACATGATTACGGTCACCATTGTATTACCTATGTGGTGGATCTTTATTTGAGTTAATATATTTGAGATTGCAATGTTTATTTCAGTTATGAAAGTACATGCATATTATGTACCCCGTTCTTGTATTTACAACACTGATCATGCATGTTTATGAGAGCGTGTGAGGGGGAACGTGTGCATTAGATGGTGTAACGGGGGTGGTGATACGATAAGCTGACAACTTAATATAGTGATCCATTGGGTGTTTACCTTACTTTGTTGCCTCACTAGGGATAAAGGGAATTCCATGTTGCAAGACTATGAGAGTGACAAATCTCTACCTATGACTAGATCCAACATTGTTCTTATTCCAACTTCATGTCATTGTACTTAAAGCTATACTCTGATTCCATATTAATTACTAGGGTGTTAAGATTTAGTTCGCATCTTGGTGGAGTATAAGTGAGATTCATCTCTATGTTAGGAAGTGATGCCCATATGATTAGTAGCATGATAGTAAACTTGTTTGCAATCTCATATAACAATTCTTGTGATCACTTGTTTGCCACAATTATTTTAGAGAGAGTTGATGGGACACGGTGGTCCTGTTGGGAACCCCAAGAGGAAGGTATGATGTATCACAAAGCAAGTTTCCCTTGATTTAATCAAACCAAGGTTTATCGAACCAGTAGGACTTGAGAAACTTCAACACGATGTTCTCCCCTCTGGCGCTTAGCGAAAACGTGGAACCTGCACACAACACAAACTCCAACTTTGCCCCAACTTACAGGAAGGTTGTCAATCTTCCCGGTCTGCTGAAAACAAGGAGATTAAACGAATGGTGGAAAACAAAGTGAATGGACCAGCGAGCAAAAGAGAATGAAAAGTGGTTGTAAACAATATAAAGAAAATGGACCGGGGTCCACAGTTTCACTAGAGGTGTCTCTCCAAGCAGAAAAATAGTGTGAAAGGGTAAACAAATTATAGCTGGGCAATTGAGGAATCACTATGCATCTTGTAACAGTTCATTCATTGTGGTGTTTAATTTGGGCATTATGTCTAACATACACATACCGTTATCCAACTGCATCTGTGACTAATAATCCACCCCGGGATCGCTATTCAGCATGTCACCCTAAAGGTATTAAGTTGAGGCAAACAAGTTCACCCTATTCAACAGATAATTTCATTAAGCTCGATACATAATGTAAGCAATGTTTCATAACACATGGAAATTAGCACCGCTGTTTTCTCCCTAGTAGCAACCGCACACCCAATGTGCTTGTACATTTCTGTCACTCGAGCACTAACTCATGGGGGCAAGAACCTACTATCATGCACTACGCTCTCTCTTGGAGATCAATCTAACTACTTGGCCAAAGCAATTAAAGAGACCGGAAAGCATGCAAGATCATAAACAAAACATGGATAAAGAAGATAATATATTGATGAACAAAACTGAACACAAGTTCACGATCCCTCGGATCCCAGCAAACCAATCACATAGGAATTACATAATGATGATCTTGATCATGTAGGCAGCTCACAAGATACTAATAAAATGAAGCATATGGGAGAGAGACAACCATCTAGCTACTGCTATGGACCCGTAATCCAAGGATGAACTACTCACGCATCTCACCGGAGGCAGGCATGGTGATGAAGATGCCTTCGATGACGATCTCCCCCTCCGGCAGGGTGCCGGGGCAGGTCTGCAGAACCCCCATTTTAGGGTTTTTGGTGGTGGCGGCGCCTCGGGTCGAGTTCTGGAAAAAGGGTCGCCCTTCTGGAAGTTTCACGACGAGAGAATAAATAGCAGCCAAAGGTCGGTGTCGGAAGGTCACCAGGGGGCCTGCGCCACCCTAGGGCGCGGGTGGGCCCTGGGCCGCCCCTAGGGGTGGCGCAGGGGCCTTGGGTGGCCCCGGTGCTGCCCTTCTGGCTCCGGGATTCTTTCTTCGCGAAATAATTTCTGGTATTTTCTTGATTTTTTTTCCGAGGACTTTTCCCGTGTAACTTTTCTGAAACCAAAAACATGCAAAAAACAGGAACTGGCACTGGGCATCTTGTCAATAGGTTAGTCCAGGAAAATGGCTTAAAATGATATAAAAGTTGTAATAAAACATGTAGCAATGGTGCAATATAAGCATGGAACAAGCAAAAATTATGGATACGTTGGAGACGTATCAAGAGTGCATGTGTGAAACCATGAACCCCGGTCCACTTTTAATCATATGAAACACCTTTCCAACACTATTTTAGTGCTTAGTTATTCTCTGAAAGTAAACAACTAAATATACAAAAACACTTCATCACTTGCATTTGCCATCCAAAAACCTAAAAATATATTATTATTCATCACCACCATCATCACCATCATCTTTGCATCCTAGATCATCGTAGTAGCATATTTTACTTTCAGTTTTGCATTACATATTATCATAAATACTTACTCACACCTTGTGCTGACATAGATAATTTTTGTGGTGACATGCTACCTAACACAATCTTGATCATCAAATAGTAATGTAAAGCATGTAAACATGGTTAACCGAATCAAGGCAATTGTCTATAGTTGCTATCAAAAGAACTAGAGCATAAACAAGCAACTCACAAAGTTAATTCTTTTCATGAATGATATTTCAAAAGACATACAACCGTACTTGTGGTATTAAAGGTGATTTAGATCTCTAGTGCAGAAGTTCAATCCTTCAGACAAAGCTGAAAGCAATTCTTTTCACAAAAGTTGGGATCCAGCCAAGTGACCTAAACACGAACTTAGTGTCTCAACTGTTTCAAAGCCAAGTCAACCGGTGAGCGTGAACTTGGTTTGGCACCATGAGGTTATGGCAAATAGAACATAATGGGGGGTATGGAAAAATAAAATGGAAGAAAGGCTTGCAAAGTTGAAAAATGGTGACTGTTAGACAAGAGGAAGCCTTACAATCGAAGCTAATGCAAGGAGTAGGGATTGCCACACAATATATGGATGCACATGGAGCTACAAGTGTATAAAGCTCTCCAATGGAAATAGTGGGGGTGCATCCAACTTGCTTGCTCATGAAGACCTAGAGCACTTTTGAGGAGGCTCATCCTTGGAATATACAAGCCAAGTTCTATAATGAAAGGTTCCCCACATAGTTATACTAATCAAAACATGAAAGCTCTCAAAACTGAAGTACGGGTGCTCATTTTTGAAGCACAAGTGTGGAATAAAAGCATAGTATTGCTGCCCCCTTTTTTATTTTTTTGGTGGCCTCCGTGGCTTTTTTTTTGGTGGCCTCCATGGCTCTTTTTTTAGGGGCAAACACTCTATATGAACATGAAACCATCACACTTGTTGATACTCATAACTCTCTCAACTATAACATGGTGATACAATTGTATGTCTCCTGCCAGTGTAACAAGATAACAATATAACAATGAAGCATAAACAACTCTCTCATAACATGGTGTAACATAATGGATGATGGATGTTGCATGGCAATGTACTCGGAACAGCTATGAAAATGCTGTAGTAGGTAGGTATGGTGGCTGTTTTGAGGAAGATATAATTTGTCTTATGTGTGAGAGAGAAAATCATCCCACGGGGTTTGGATGTACTGGCGAAGTATGCACAAATCTCAATGTGAGAAGAGGCAATGCACAACACCAAAGAGGCTAGCAAATATTTGGAAGGTGGAAGTGCCAAAACCAAATCTCAACAATAGTCAAAAAGAACTCACAAGTTTGTTGTTTCACAATTAGCAGTTTTCAACATTTCAGCGCATGGTTAAATACACCCCAAGAGGGACCGTGGCGGAGTACAAGTACTCCGTTAGCTTCCCCGACCTTAGAACACAACCCTGATACTAGCAACTACTTCTCACAGATGACAGCTATCATGTTCTTCTGCACCTTTGACATTTTTAAGTATTTGTAGTACGGTTCATGCTTTATTATACCAATCACTAATTAGCCTTAACTTCATGACCAGCAAGTTTAAACACTAATTCATATAATAACTCAAAACAATTGGAAGGAATCAACTAACACAGTTTAATGATCTACAAGACTATAAAGTTTTTTTTTCGTTGCACACTACTACACTTTTGCCATTCCTAGATCCAACACATTAACCAAGCAATTTTATTCCACTCTCCAAATAGATATAAGTGAAGCAAGAGAGTAATTTATACAAAATACTAATAGCTCTGAACATGATGATAAAGAAAAACAAGAGCTAGAACAAAACATAGCTAGCTATAGCACTTAAAAAGATATAAGTGAAGAATATGAGTGCTTTATGAAAATTGTGGAGCGTGTCTCTCTCCAAAACCAAATAAGGGACCAAAGGTATCAATGTGTCAAGCAAAGAAATCAAAACAAAACTGAAAACAAAAGCAAAAAGACGCTCCAAGAACATCACATAATGGGCAAAGGAATAAAAATATAATGATACGAGGGAAACGTGGTGATTGTTGACGAAGAAGGGGATGCCTTGGGCATCCCCAAGCTTAGACGTTTGTGGCTCCTTAGGATATGTTTTGGGGTGCATGGGCATCCCCAAGCTTGAGCTCTTTCCCCTCTTGGACTTCTTTCATAGTTTCCTACACCCGCACTTGAAAACTCCCTTCACACAAAACTTCTCATAAAACTATTAGAAGGGTTAGTGCATAAAAATAAATCCAACATACTTTGATTCACTTGGCATATTCTACTAACTTGTTTTTGACATTAGCTACTGTTACTAAGCCTTAACATAGTGTCCTCCACCTGATAAACACCACTTAACACTCGTAAAATAGGCAACCCAAAATATAGGCAGAATCTGTCAAATCTGAACAGCCAGCAAAGATGAATTTTTTCGAGGCACTTCTGGACCTCCAATCGAAAAACTTAAAACTAACGAAAGGTAGGCAACTAGCCTCATCTTACTCACAAAAAATATCAGATCCATATCATGTTTTGGCTGAGAGAAATATTTTTTACGGTGAAGCTCAGCGATCTGTTTTTGACAACAAGATAAAACTTTTTGATCACCACTCAATTAGAGGCTACTCTTGGCACGAACATGAAATAAAAAGGATACAAAGGTGTCATTACAGTAGTATTTATCACCTTGACTCAACAAAACAGAAACAAAACGAAAAGCAAATACAAAGTTTGGGTTGTCTCCCAAGAGCACTTTTCTTTAACGCCTTTAAGTTAGGCTTAAAGTAAGACAATTCAAGTCTTTTCATAATCCATATCATCAAACCTCTCAATGAGGTCCTCTTTGTCCTTCTTCAAGAATACCAATTTTTTACTAATGCGTGCATTTAAATATATATATATATATATCCATGTTTAAGATTAATGAACCCACCAACAAGTTTCAAGAAAGCCCTACCAAAGACTATATTCTCTTGTGATTTTTCTAGTATCATGAAGTCTATAGGATAAGTTTTACTTCGAATTGTAACTTGAACATTATCAACTTTTCCCAAGATTTTTGTAAGGCTACCATTAGCATGAGAGTGATAAAAAGGATATTCAGTTAAAACATCAAAATTTAAAGAATCAAAAACTACATTAGGCATAGTAGACATCATGGAACCAATATCACAATAAGCTAGGAACTTGTGATTCTTAATTTAAATTTTAATATAAGGTACACAATCCTTTTCTATTGCAGCAAGTGGCTTATAGTAACATGAGGCATTATCTTCTTCTTTTATCTTGAGGTTGTTTAATGATTCTTCTATTTTATCCAACCTACTAGTAATAGCATCAATATTTCCATCTTCATGAGTGAAAAAATTTACTAACCCATTTATAACATTGATAGCTTTAGTTTCATCATATTCAAGGAAGTTTCCTCCAACCATAATATCAAGAGCATGCCTACTCCAACCACAAAGACCATAATAAAAGCATCTAAGCAAAATACTTATAACAAGCACATGTTGTATCTTTTTAGGCAAATCAGAAATTCTATCCCAAGCCTCTTTTAAACTTTCTCCACCTCTTTGTTTGAAGGTGAGAACCTCAGATTCCGGTGACATAACAAAAGTAGTAGAACTAGACATGATAACTAAGCAAAGCAAGTAAAAACAAGATAAAGGTAAACGCTGAAATTCTAATTTTTTTGTGTTTTTGTTTTTTAGAGAGAACAAGAAAGCAAGTAAGACTAATAAAGTAAACTAAGCAAGACTAAAAACAAAGTAGAGAGAAAGGAAATGAGAGAATCCCCTTGCTGAAATTTTCAAGTCCCCGGCAACGGCGCCAGAAAATAGCTTGATGGGACACGGTGGTCCTGTTGGGAACCCCAAGAGGAAGGTATGATGTAGCACAAAGAAAGTTTCCCTTGATTTAATCAAACCAAGGTTTATCGAACCAGTAGGACTTGAGAAACTTCAACACGGTGTTCTCCCCTCTGTCGCTTAGGGAAAACGTGGAACATGCACACAACACAAACTCCAACTTTGCCCCAACTTACGAGAAGGTTGTCAATCTTCCCGGTCTGCTGAAAACAAAGAGATTAAACGAAGGATGGAGAAAAAAGTGAACGGACCAGCGAGCAAAAGAGAATGAAAAGTGGTTGTAAACAATATAAAGAAAATGGACCGGGGTCCACAGTTTCACTAGAGGTGTCTCTCCAAGCAGAAAATAGTGTGAAAGTGTAAACAAAATACAGCTGGCCAATTGATGAATCACTATGCATCTTGTAACAGTTCATTCATTGTGGTGTTTAATTTGGGCATTACGTCTAACATACACAGACCGTTATCCAACTGCATCTGTGACTAATAATCCACCCCGGGATCGCTATCCAGCATGTCACCCTAAAGTTATTAAATTGAGGCAAACAAGTTCACCCTATTCAACAGATAATTGCATTAAGCTCAATACATAATGTTACGGGGATCACTTTTTTGGAAGTAGGAAGACTTCGAAGCGAAGGAGAGGAGGAAACGGAGTCCGAAAGGCACAAAGAGGAGGGCCCACACGGCCTCCCTGTCTGGCCCCGTGGGACCCACCCAATTGGCCTCTGTGGCTCCGCTGACTTGGGCCCGCTTCGCAAAGCTTCGTCTTGACCTAAAACTTCCCCTATAAAAATCCCCCGATGGTCTTCGTTACAGGAGGGGCCGCCACGAGGGAAACCAGAAAACAGAGGCAGGAGGCAGCAGATTGGAGGGGGAAAACTCCGGGGGAGCCCTGCCGGAGAGGTCTCCATCTCCTACAACACCATGTCCACCGCCTCCATGATGAAGAAGGAGTAGTCCACCTCTAGACTACGGGTTTGTGGAAGTAGCACTATGTATCTCTCTCTCTCTCTCTCTCTCTCTCTCTCTCTCTTGTTCTTCATAGATTAGCACAGTATGAGCTGCTGAACATGATTACGGTCACCGTTGTATTACCTATGTGGTGGATCTTTCTTTGAGTTAATATATTTGAGATTACAATGTTTATTTCAGTTATGAAGGTAGATGCATATTATGTACCCCGTTCTTGTATTGCTAGCACTGATCATTCATGTTTATGAGAGCGTGTGAGGGGGAACGTGTGCATTAAATGGAGTAACGGGGGTGGTGATACGATAAGCTGACAACTTAATATCGTGATCCATTGGGTGTTTACCTTACTTTGTTGGCTCACTAGGGATAAAGGGAATTCCATGTTGCAAGAGTATGAGAGTGACAAATCTCTACCTATGACTAGATCCAACATTGTTCTTATTCCAACTTCATGTCATTTTACTTAAAGCTATACTCTGATTCCATTTTAATTACTAGGGTGTTAAGATTTAGTTCGCATCTTGGTGGAGTATAAGTGAGATTCATCTCTATGTTAGGACGTGATGCCCATATGATCAGTAGCATGATAGTAAACTTGTTTGCAATCTCATATAACAATTCTTATGATCACTTGTTTGCCACAATTATTTTAGAGAGAGTTGATGGGACACGGTGGTCCTGTTGGGAACCCCAAGAGGAAGGTATGATGTAGCACAAAGCAAGTTTCCCTTGATTTAATCAAACCAAGGTTTATCGAACCAGTAGGACTTGAGAATATTCAACACGGTGTTCTCCCCTCTGGTGCTTAGGGAAAACGTGGAACCTACACACAACACAAACTCCAACTTTGCCCCAACTTACAGGAAGGTTCTCAATCTTCCCGGTCTGCTGTAAACAAAGAGATTAAACGAATGGTGGAAAACAAAGTGAACGGACCAGCGAGCAAAAGAGAATGAAAAGTGGTTGTAAAAAATATAAAGAAAATGGACCGGGGTCCACAGTTTCACTAGAGGTGTCTCTCCAAGCAGAAAATAGTGTGAAAGGGTAAACAAATTACAGCTGGGCAATTGATGAATCACTATGCATCTTGTAACAGTTCATTCATTGTGGTGTTTAATTTGGGCATTACGTCTAACATACACAGACCGTTATCCAACTGCATCTGTGACTAATAATCCACCCCGGGATCGCTATCCAGCATGTCACCCTAAAGCTATTAAGTTGAGGCAAACAAGTTCACCCTATTCAACAGATAATTGCATTAAGATCAATACATAATGTAAGCAATGTTTCATAACACATGGAAATTAGCACCGCTGTTTTCTCCCTAGTAGCAACCGCACACCCAAGGTGCTTGTATGTTTCTGTCACTCGAGCACTGACTCATGGGGGCAAGAACCTACTATCATGCACTACACTCTCTCTTGGAGATTAATATAACTACTTGGCCAAATCAATTAAAGAGACCGGAAGGTCACTCGAGTGTGTCGTGGCTGCTGGGTGAGGGAGCACCCGAACTCTGTAGGTGCATTTGTTTTTGTTGGTTAGTGCGAGTAGCAACTTGAGCACATCATCGTCTGCTGGGTGAGGGAGCACCCGAACTTTGGAGATGCATTTTCTCTTGTTGGTGCGAGTAGCCACTCGAGCCCTTCTTCATTTGGGTGAGGGAGCACACGAACTCTGTAGATGTATTTGTTCTTGTTTGGAGAGGAGTTGATATGGAATGCACCCACTCGGAAAACCGCCGAGTGGACTAACAGTGTGAGCACCCGCGGAGCGTCTGTGTGCTCAGACGGGGGTCCGTTTGCTCGTTCTTTATGCCTTATATCATTGTGCGAGTATTCACTCGAGCACTTTTCAGTATGGGTGAGTAAGCACTCGAACCTTCCGAGAGTGCTTCAGGTTGCTTGATACTCCGAAGAGAATGCGCTCGAATTTTCAGAGAGTGCTTCGTGTTGCTTGATACTCCGAGAGTGATTCGAATTTTAAGAGAGTGTTTCGTGTTGTTTGAGAGTGATCACTCGAATCTTCCAAGAGTGCTTTTGCTTGAAAGTGATCACTCGAATATTCTGAGAGTGCTCTTGCTTGAGAGTGAGCACTCGAATCTTCCGAGAGTGCTCTTGCTTGAGAGTGAGCACTCGAATCTTCCGGGAGTGCTTTTGCTTGAGAGTGATCACTCAAATCTTCTGAGAGTGTTGTTGCTTGAGAGTGATCACTCGAATCTTCCGAGAGTGCTCTTGCTTGAGAGTGAGCACTCGAATCTTCCAAGAGTGCTTTTGTTTGGGAGTGAGCACTCGAATCTTCCAAGAGTGCTTTTGCTTGAGAGTGATCACTCGAATATTCCGAGAGTGCTTTTGCTTGAGACTCCGAGAGTTATCACTCGAATCTTCGAGAGTGCTATTGCTTGGGACTCCGAGAGTGATCACTCGAATCTTCGGAGAGTGTTCTTTCTTGGGACTCCGAGAGTGAGCACTTGAATCTTCATAGAGTGCTACAGGTTTCTTGATACGCCGAGAGTGAGCACTCAAATTTTCAGAGAGTGCTTCAGGTTCAGATCTGCCTCTGCTCGAGTCGCCGATGTGTCAAGTGCTGATGAAGTAGTTGCCGGGTTGTTGGTGATGAAAAACGCCGAGGTAGTGTCCGCTCGGAAATGCGTCGAGTTCTTATTTTCGTGGGATGAGCAAGCAGTGCTTTGTCGGGTGCGCGCTAGCGCTGCCGATGGGAGTAGCCCCCGAGGCTATGTTCGACTCATAGAGTCAGGCATAGGCTTGAGTTGTTTGTTAAGCTAGCCCCGTCTTCTTGTTTCAACGGTGTGATGAAAATCGTCGGGTGCGCAGCAGCGCTCCCGATGGGAGTAGCCCCGAGGCTATGTGCGACTTGTACAGTCGGGAATAGGATCAAGTTGTTCTGAAGCTAACCTTGTCTTCTTGCTTGATTGGCATGATGAAATTCGTTGAGCGCGCGGCAGCGCTCCCGATGGGAGTAGCCCCCGAGGCTATGTGCGACTTCTAGAGTCGGGCATAAGCTCGAGTTGTTCTGAAGCTAACCCGATGTCGAAGGCTTGGCCTGTACGGTGCATCCCCCGAGTGTTGGGTGAATGGCGTGCGATCGGAAAGGACTCGACGCACTGGGCGGAGTCGTCTTGACGAAGTTGCGGCGTGTGGTGATACGTCCCAAACGTTTCTATAATTTCTGCTTGCTCCATGCATGTTTTGTGTGATACTGCTATGGTTTTGATACACTTTCATATCTTTTTATAACATATTTTGGAACTAACCTATTAATGGTTGCAAGAGTGCACAAGTTCTTGTTTTTGTACTTTATGTGTAGGAACTATTTGGATAAAGGAAAAATCACAAAAAGGAGCCTTGTAGGAGTTGGACTCTAACTTTCCCGAAATCTGTCCCCACCAGACAGGTTTTAAAGATCGTCTCGGAAACGCTAGAAGATGACCTCAAACGGAAAAACTTAAAACTACAAAGTTGTAGGGAATTTTTTTTCCGGTGGATTTAGACATAAAATTCGGCCCAATCGGAGTTCCTATGCAAAGTTTTATGTGATACTTATATAGTTGAGTTTATTCATGATCCCACTGAAAATTATTATGAGAGGGGAACATATGCTTATAGATATTTCAATAATATCAAGTTCCCTCTCTTTATGTTGAAGGTTTTGAAGTTGCACTTATTTTGCCTTCCTATGCTAATATCTTTATGCTTCAATGAGTTATTTCTCTACAAGATCCCTTTGCATAGGAAGCATGTTAGACTTAAATGTGATTTGTATTTGCTTCTTGATGCTCTCTTTTGTGCTTCAACTCTTATTCCTATGAGAGCATCGTTAAAATCTTAAGCCTATCTTTATGGCTATAAAGAAAGAGCTCTAGGGAGACAACCCTTGTTATCTTTACTTTGAGTTTTTACCTTCTGTTTTTAGTGGTCTTGATGATTATTACTACTGTAGCAACATCATTGTATCTTTATTTTCAATCTTTGTGCCAAGTCTAGCCTCCGATTGCAAGAAAGTTCAAAAGTTGTGACATGCTGTCCAAAAAACAGATTCTGTCCTTGGACGAAAAAATTAGCCTAAAATCACCAGATCATCGTTTTGATCTGAATTTTTTGACAGCGTGCTCCATACAATTGACTTTCGAGCGTCTGTTCTGAGTTTTTTGATTCGAGTTGCAGAAGTACCCCTAAAAAATTCTTTACTACCTGTTGTTCTGTTTTTCACAGATTCTGCCACATTTTGTCTCTCCTAACTTTAGCAAACCTTAAGCTTGCTTTTTCTTTGCAAAAACCTTTTGGAAATCTTGAGAAACAATATCTCTTCAAGAATATCTTTATATCCAGTGGTGAAAAATTATTTATTAAGGGTACTAACCTCTCTAATCAGCTTATGATGAGTTATGTATGAAGGGAGTTTTCAAGTGTGCGATGGAAGATGATGAAAGAAGATCCAGGAGTGTCAAGCGCTCAAGCTTGGGGATGCCCCCATGCATCCTCAATAAATATTCAAGGAGACTCAAGCGTCTAAGCTATGGGATGCCCCCGTGCATCCCCTTCTCCATCAACAATCATCAGTTCGTCCTTCGTCTCACTATATTTTTATCACTTCATGCGTTATGTGCTATGCTTGGAGCGTCTCGCTCTTAGGTTTTATTTTTAGTTTTCTTTAGCTTTGCTTGCTGTTCATAACAAGTTATATCCCGTCTTACTTTGTGTGGGAGAGAAACACACTCCACTTTCAAAATCTAGAACACATCATAGAATTTTTCATGCCTATCTTTCTCTGTTGTGTGTTCTTTACCTTTTCATAGCTACTGCCATGTTTAGTTTTAGTTTTAGTTTGTCTTTAGCAAGAGCCTTGGCTTTTGTTTAGTTTGTTGCTGGAACTCTCTTTAGTTTTCATGTTTATCTTGTTAAGAGAGTTGGTTGTTGCACTGAGTTGTGTCTTGTCTTGAAAGTAGGTAATTAAGGTTGCTATTTAATTTTAGTAGTAACTTGCAATGGTTTTGAGGTATTGATGTGAGTAATGTTTGAACTTTTGGTGTCAAGAGCTCTAGCCTATTAGTGATAGATGTTGTATTTTGGGCAATCCGTGTCTATTTTCAAAAACCTACAAAACTAGTTGAGAACTCTAGCTACTATATGGATCACTAATCTTTGGAGGGATCGGATATTAGAGTACACTCACGTACCATGAGTCGAGGATGCGCAAGGATAACCAAACCTCCATACACTCCTCCTCGGGGTACTTGTCTCTTTGTGAACCTCCTTATTAGATTGAGAGTTACCGATAATAAGTGCATGAGTTCTTCGGACTAATGTGAGTATTCGAAAGTTGACACTTCCACCTTCCCATATTTTTCTAGCCTCTCCTGTGCCGTGCATTGCTTTCTTCTCACTCCGAGAGTTAACGCCCACCTTCGCCGGTACATCCAAACCCTTGGCATGATACGCTCTGTCATCATAAACCTCCTTATATCCTTCCTCAAAACAGCCACCATACCTACCTATCAAGGCATTTCCATAGCCTTTCCGAGATACATTACCATGCAACATCCATCTTCTCATGACTTGATCTTCATGTCATACATGTTCCTGCTACACTGGCAGAAGCATACATTGCATACATCATGATAGCTACATCTTCTTTATGATTTGAGTACTTTTGTAAGTGTGAAAGATCTTCTATACTTCTTGTAATATATAGAGTGTTGCCCCTAAAGTAAGGAAAAGATCCCAAAGAGGACAAAATCAAAAGATCCCAAAGAGGACAAATGAGAGAAATAGAAAGAGCCATTGAGGCCACCAAAAAAATACATAAAAATACAAAAAAGAGAAAAGGAAATAAAAAGAGAGAAAGGGGCAACACTACTATCATTTTGAAAGATCCGCACTCGTACTCCCTCTTATATCTTGTACTCCATAGAGATTATCATTCATGCATATAGCTATGTGGGGACCTTCACACTATAGAACTTGGCTTGTATATTCCAATGACGAGCCTCCTCAAATGAGCTCTAGGTCTTCTTGAGCAAGAAAGTTGGATGCACCTCCACTAGTTCCATTGGAGAGCTTTTCTTAGCTCTTATGTGCATCCGTTGCATGACAATCCCTACTCCTCACATCATATCTATCATATGGCCTTCTCTCACCTATTATTGTCCTCATTGATGTGAGTCTTTCACTTTTTTTTGTCTCCCTCCCCCATCATTCTTCTCTCTTTGCCATCCTAAGTGTCAACTTTCTTTCTTACGCTCATCCATTGCATGAGTGCTCAAAAGGTCGAAAAGGAGTGGATCATTTTGACTTGTACCTGACTAGTGGTCTGGGGATGAGTCAAGATAAGATTCCAAAGAAGACCAAGTGTGAAACTTTAGTAGATTGAGTTCTCAACAAAAATACTTTTTCATCTCGTATTCCCTATCCCCTTTCTTGCACGCAAACACCATTTGGAGACATTCGAGTCACGGACAGCGAGAGCTCTTGCACCCTTTGTTCTTTTGTTGCTTGTGGCAATGCTAATATAGACTCTTGCTTGTTAAGACTTGAATTGAATTGCATGCTTTGATTGCTTTACTTAAAAGTCCTTATATGTTTGTGTGGCATGTCAACACAGAAATTATGCTTGTTATCATTTACCTACTCGAGGCGAGCAGGAATTAAGCTTGGGGATGTTGATACGTTCCAAACGTATCTATAATTTCTGCTTGCTCCATGCATGTTTTGTGTGATATTGCTATGCTTTTGATACACTTTCATATCTTTTTATAACATATTTTGGAACTAACCTATAAATGGTTGCAAGAGTGCACAAGTTCTTGTTTTTGTACTTTATGTGTAGGAATTACTTGGATAAAGGAAAAATCACAAAAAGGAGCCTTGTAGGAGTTGGACTCTAACTTTCCCGAAATCTGTCCCCACCAGACAGGTTTTAAAGATCGCCTCGGAAACGCTAGAAGAAGGGCTCAAACGGAAAAACTTAAAACTACAAAGTTGTAAGGAATTTTTTTCCGGTAGATTTAGACATAAAATTTGACCCAATCGAAGTTTGGATTCTTCCAGAAACCCTGAAATACAGAAGACGTAATCTGGATGACGGGAATCCGAGAGTCTATATAAAGAGAGGAAACCTAGGTCAAAGGGCACCACGAAAATTCCTCCCCCTTGGCAGCCGTCTTGAGGGGGAGATCAATCTCCACAGCAGCACCATCTCCAAGGAAGAAGAAGGGGCCAAGGGCCGCTGCCCCCAAGGGCCGTGGCCACCGCCGTCGCCATCTCCTTCATCTTCTCCAGGATGCACCTCTCCATCAACAACTCTCTCTCTCTCACCATGTCCATGTGTGAGTAGTTCCCCTCGGGGCTAAGGCTTATATCTTGATCTATGTGGTTTCTCTCTCTCCCATGATGTGATCTTTGTTGTGATCATAGGCTATGTTAATCTAGGATGATCCCATGATATTTCCCCTCCTCTATGTATTGGATTGATGTACTCAATTGATCTTATTTAGTATAATCTCCGAGACCAAGGTGACAGCGGTCTATTGGACATGGGTTAGAAGAATATTATCATGAGTGATTTCCTCTTTTGTGTGTGGATTGAAGATTGAGAGTCTTTTGGTGCTTGTCTTTGACTATCCTTTAGATATGTTGTGGTGATTGTGGTACTCTCTTTGGATGGCCGCGGTGACATTGGAAAATCCAT
Organism: Bromus sterilis; assembly: GCA_950022295.1. Lineage (NCBI taxonomy): Eukaryota > Viridiplantae > Streptophyta > Magnoliopsida > Poales > Poaceae > Bromus > Bromus sterilis. Next base: position 235,970,695 of record OX465599.1, on the reverse strand, counting down.
AGATTGAGAACTACGAACTCTGAGGTGTGCTTTTGTAGCCCTACACAATTCTCGTCCTCTCTTGACCACAAAGGAATGACCTCCGAGTACGTCTCCATTGCATGTTTTATGGGAAATATCATGTGATTAGACTATGTTAATGTTGTTGGGAGTTGCCACTAGTGAAAGTATGAAGCCTAGGCCTTGTTTCCATCATTATTACACCGTTTGCACTCACTTTTGTTACTAGTTTCTTTGCTGCACTTTTTATTACAGATTTATATTACTTCGTTTTATCACACCTATCACCCATATTTTACCATCCCTTCGCCGAACTAGTGCACCTATATAACTCCTAGTTGTATTAGGTGTGTTGGGGACACAAGAGACTTCTTGTATCTTAATTGCAGGGTTGCTTGAGAGAGACCATCTTCAACCTCTACTTCCCTGAGTTCGATAAACCTTAGGTCATCCACTTGAGGGAAATTGCTGCTGTCCTACAAACCTCTGCGCTTGGAGGCCCAACATAGTCTACAAGAATAGAAGCGTGCGCAGACATCAAGCTATTTCTGGCGCCGTTGCCGGGGAGGTGAGTGCTTGAAGGTATATGTTTAGATTGTGCAATTAAATCTTTTTGTTTCTTGTTTTTATTTTCACTAGTTAGGCCTTATGGAAAACAACAAATTTTTTATGAGAGAGCTTTATGAGCTCTATCTTGAGTTAGGACATGAAGTGTTTGAGAAGGAGATCAAAATTCCTATGGAGCTTTATTATTTGCACAACACTCATGATAGTAGTAATGTTATTTGCATGTCTTCTTTGAATAGTTTTGATGCTAATGATATGCAAAGCTATAAGCTTGGGGATGCTACGTTTGATGAAGATGATCTTTTTAGCACCCCAAATTTTGATGAGGAAATTTATTTTGATGATACTTTGCCTCCTATCTATGATGATTATTGTGATGACACTTATGCTATAAATAATAAATGTTTGCAAGTGTATCATGATAAGAATGATTCATGTGATAGCTATTTTCTTGAGTTTGCTCCTACTATTACTAATGAGAAGGATTTTTCTTATGTGGGGAGTAACAAATTTTCTATGCTTGTGGATCATGATAAGAAAGTTTTATGTGATACTTATATTGTTGAGTTTATTCATGATCCCACTGAAAATTATTATGAGAGGGGAACATATGCTTATAGATATTTCAATAATATCAAGTTCCCTCTCTTTATGTTGAAGGTTTTGAAGTTGCACTTATTTTGCCTTCCTATGCTAATATCTTTATGCTTCAATGAGTTATTTCTCTACAAGATCCCTTTGCATAGGAAGCATGTTAGACTTAAATGTGATTTGTATTTGCTTCTTGATGCTCTCTTTTGTGCTTCAACTCTTATTCCTATGAGAGCATCGTTAAAATCTTAAGCCTATCTTTATGGCTATAAAGAAAGAGCTCTAGGGAGACAACCCTTGTTATCTTTACTTTGAGTTTTTACCTTCTGTTTTTAGTGGTCTTGATGATTGTTACTACTGTAGCAACATCATTGTATCTTTATTTTCAATCTTTGTGCCAAGTCTAGCCTCCGATTGAAAGAAAGTTCAAAAGTTGTGACATGCTGTCCAAAAAACAGATTCTGTCCTTGGATGGAAAATTTATCCTAAAATCACCAGATCATCTTTTTGATCTGAATTTTTTTGACAGCGTGCTCCATACAATTTAATTTCGAGCGTCTGTTCTGAGTTTTTTGATTCGACTTGCAGAAGTACCCCTAAAAATTCTTTACTACATGTTGTTCTGTTTTTCACAGATTCTGCCACATTTTGTCTCTCCTAACTTTTGCAAACCTTAAGCTTGCTTTTTCTTTGCAAAAACCTTTTGGAAATCTTGAGAAACAGTAGCTATTCAAGAATATATTTATATCCAGTGGTGAAAAATTATTTATTAAGGGTACTAACCTCTCTAATCAGCTTATGATGAGTTATGTATGAAGGGAGTTTTCAAGTGTGCGATGGAAGATGATGAAAGAAGATCCAGGAGTGTCAAGCGCTCAAGCTTGGGGATGCCCCCATGCATCCCCAATAAATATTCAAGGATACTCAAGCGTCTAAGCTTGGGGATGCCCCCGTGCATCCCCTTCTCCATCAACAATCATCAGTTCGTCCTTCGTCTCACTATATTTTTATCACTTCATGCGTTATGTGCTATGCTTGGAGCGTCTCGCTCTTAGGTTTTATTTTTAGTTTTCTTTAGCTTTGCTTGCTGTTCATAACAAGTTAGATCCCGTCTTACTTTGTGTGGGAGAGAAACACACTCCACTTTCAAAATCTAGAACACATCATAGAATTTTTCATGCCTATCTTTCTCTGTTGTGTGTTCTTTACCTTTTCATAGCTACTGCCATGTTTAGTTTTAGTTTTAGTTTTAGTTTTACCTTTTCGTTGAAGTGCGAGCTCCCGAGTGTTAAAGGAGGTGGGGACGCGCGGCATGATGAAGGTACACGGCGACGTGCCGGGGCGATACCTGCGCGATGGAGCTCGGTACGGGGGAGCCCATACAAAGGAGCTCGGCGCAGGATAATTTGTGTGATTGCAGTTGACAGTGCGGAGAGTAACCGATAAGGACTTGATGCACCGGGCGAAGTTGACGTGACGGAGTTGCGCAGCGTGTATCCGCACTGGAGCCGTTGAAGTTGATGTCGTTGTTGATGTCAAAAAAACGCCAGCCCCCGAGCATCAAGTGCGTGTCGAGGGGTTCATGATTCGCCCGCTCCGTGCGGAATCAGTCGATTGTTCTTTGTGTGATGTCGTTGTAGCGGTGTGAGTCGATGTCGCGCCCGGAGTAGATGTAGTGGACGGAGTCGACGCCTCGCCCATAGTTGATGTAGAGGACGGAGTTGACGCCTCAGCCATAGTCGATGTCGCATCCGGAGTCGATGTAGAGGACAGAGTCAATGCGGCGAACGGAGTCGACACCGCGCCCGGAGTCGATGTAGTGGATGGAGTCGATGCGGCAGACGGAGTCGAGACCGCGCCCAGAGTCGATGTAGTGGACGGAGTCGACGCCTCGCTGATACGTCCAAAATGTATCTATAATTTCTGCTTGCTCCATGCCTCTTTTGTGTGATATTGCTATGATATTGATGAACTTCCATACACTTTTGATCATATTTGGACTAACCTATTAACTCAGTGCACCCCAGTGCCAGTTCCTGTTTTTTGCTGTTTTTTTATTTCAGGTTTCCCCCTTATTTAAAGTGCCAGAAAAATTCCGGAAAAAATATAGCAAAAATCAGCGTACGGGAACCTTCCAGAAGAGCCAAAGTGGGGGCCGAGGGGGGCCAGTGGGGACTGATGCGTCTCAAACGTATCTACTTTTCCAAACACTTTTGCTATTGTTTTGACTTCATTCTTGCATGATTTGAATGAAACTAACCCGGACTGACGCTGTTTTCAGCAGCGCTACCAGTGCTGTTTTCTTTTGTGCAGGTTTCTGGATATTTAGGTACGCTGGAAAAATCCCAAGAAAATATATAAAAAATCAGCGTTCCGGAAGCTTCCGAAGATCCAAAGGGGGACCACAGGGCAGCCAGGGGGCAGCCAGGAGGGTGCCTGGCGCGGCCCAGCCCCTGGCCGCGCCACCTGCCCTCCTGGCTGGGTCCCACACCCCCTGGTGACCTACCTTGGCCCCTATTTATTCTCCCGACGCAGAAACCCCGAAAGAGAAGTCGCTTTTCCAATCTACGTCGCGGAGCCGCCGCAACCCTCTGTTCTTCCTCGGAGAGCTAATCTGGAGGCTGAATTGGCCTCCGGTGAGGGGGAAATCATCGCCATCGTCATCATCATCGCCTCTCCATCACCCCTCCATGACTTCTCCTCTCATGTGTGAGTAATTCCCTGCTGTAGGCAAAGGGGATGGTAGGGATTGGATGAGTTAGATCATGTAGTAGTTTAATCAGATTGTTGGGGGCATGTTGCCTATCATCTACTTGGTGTTTATCATCTCTGTTACAACTTGTTGCTCTTAATGCTTGTCACTTTGGGTCCGAGTGCCATGATTTCAGATCTGATCACCCTTTTGTTTCTTGAGTTTGTGGTGTTCTTGATCCTATCTATGAGTTGTATGCACCTATTATAGTCCGGAACCGGCGATCCCAATGGTGACAGCTTGGGACACCAAAGGGGATGGACTATAAATTGAGGATTCCGTGTATCCATGAAGTGTTAATGCTTTGTTCCGGTGCTCTTTGATAGGAGTACCTTAATCTCCCTAAGTTCCTTTTGGCCCCGTTTGTAGCGGGAGGGTAGGACAAAAGATGTTGTGCAAAGTTCTTATTGCAAGCACGTACAACTATCTTTGGATACATGCTTGATGTTTGATATTTGCCTAGATGATCCTTTGTTTTCTGTGAGCCTTGCCCAAGTTAGAATCTGTTACATGTTCGTTCTCATCCAAGCAGTGCCCAACCATCCATCTCCCTAGCCTATAGTGTTTTCCTTCTGCTGGTTACTAGTTGTTTACTTTTGTTGTTTTACCTTTGTTGTTCCATTATCACTATTACCACTATTATCATCACCACTACCACCACCATATCACAGTTGCTACTAATACCTTTGTGCAAGCAAGTGTTTATTTCAGGTGCGCTTGAATTGACAACTCAATTGTCAAAGCCTGTACGTATTCTTTGTGTCCCCAAGTGTCGAATCAATAAATTGGGTTATCTTGCCCGCGAAGACTATCTCGATCCCCTACAGTTGAGGGTTATCAAGTACTATTTTCTGGCGCCGTTGCCGGGGACCATAGCTTTATTTACAGGTCTACTCGAAGTATCCTACCTGCTGCATGTTATCCACTATGGGTAAGAAAGGAGACCCTAAAGTTCTGATCTTACCATCCCGTACGAGACGAGGTACTGCTCTTAGCACTAGTGCTAAACTTGATTCACCTTCGGTTATGAGCCAATTTGATTCACCTCAGTTACATGCTACTTCTGCTGAGTCTGGCAATATGTTAGATACTTTTGATGATGCTTCTACTATCTTTGAGACTACAGGTTCACTAGGTTCTTTTATTGAAGAACAAATTGCTGCTGCTGCCCGATTCTCGGGTGTTGAAATTCCTGTTACCCAAACACCTATTGGAAAAATTCATAACCATACTGGCCTTAAGGAGAAACTCCTTGAGGACGATTATGTTATACTTGATGATGATTTATGCAGGGAGCTTAATGAATGTGCTGATTCCGACCCTACTACTATAAAGAAGTTCCTAGCAAAGCACTCCCTGAAGAACAAGATTACTCCTGATCCTACTTTTGCTACGTCTCCTATACGCATCACTGATCCTGATTATGATTTCTCTGTTGACCTTTCACTTATATCCACAGTTGAAGCTGATCCATTTTATGGCAGAGAAGATGATGATGCTATCGGGCACCTCACCAAACTCACTGAGTTAGGCGGCTTGTTTACCACCGATGAAAGGATCCGGAACTTTTATGTGACCAAGCTTCTTCCTTTTTCCTTGAAAGGAGATGCTAGAGCATGGTACGATGCACTACCATGTGGTTCCATTCAGAGTCCTCAAGATATGGCTATATCTTTTGTTGATAAGTATTTTCCTGCTCATATGCAACATGCTGCTTTACAAAGAATTTATGACTTTAAACAGTTGCAGGTTGAGCATCTCCCTAAAGCTTGGGGGGAGATTTTGCAGTTTGCTAAAGGCTAGACCGGGACATGAAGTCCCTAAAAATGAATTACTTGATATATTTTACGCTGGTCTAACCGGTGAGTCTAAATCCTACCTAGATAGTTGTGCTGGTTGTGTTTTCAGGCAAAGAACACCGGACGATGCGGAAGAATTGATGGGCAAAATTGCCAAAAACCATGAAGATTGGTCCGTGCCTGAACCACCTCCACCACCAAAGAAGAGGGGCATGCTAGTCCTAAGCCCAGAAGATATGCAAGAAGCAAAGAAGTCCATAAGAGAGAAAGGTATTAAAGCTAACGACGTGAAGAATCTACCTCCAATAGAGAAGTTGTGTGAGCTTACCACTCACCCACCTATGGTAGAAGTACACTCTCTTTTAGACTTCAATGCAAGTGACATCCCTAAAGGTAAACCTCCTGACCAATGTTTAGATGAGCTTGATAATTTTATTATGAAGCAGAATCACTTCAATAAGAAGGTACAAGGTCAGTTGCATGATAATACTCTTGCTATCAAAAGTTTGCTTGATGTTCTAGGTAGAACAGTTAATGATGTTAAATGTCTTGTGAAGCATTTTCATATGGTTCAAATTCAGCTTGAACAAATTTCTAATGTGCAAAAAGATTTGCTTGCTAATAATTCCAAACAGGATAATTTACAAGCCTACGGTATAAAAACCCGGGGTGGCACACACACCCAGGACCCTCTCTATCCAGAGGGGCATCCAAAGAGTATCGAGCAAGATTCTCAAGAGCAGGAAGAAGAAATTGTTAGCTCCCCAAAGAAGAAGAAGAAAAAGAAACACAAGGAAGCTGACAATTCTAATGATCCTATAGAAGAAGAAGAAGAACAAGTTGTGGATCCAAACAGCATATCTGCATCTGATGCTGAGACTGAAGACGGTGCTGAACCTAAAAAAGATACTGAAAAGAATGATCCACCCGAGGTTCGTGAAGAAGAAGCACCCGATAAACGCAAGAAGTATATGATACGTCCAAAACGTATCTATAATTTATGCTTGCTCCATGCATGTTTTGTGTGATAGTGCTATGTTCTAGATACACTTTCATACACTTTTGATCATATTTGGACTAACCTATTAACTCAGTGCACCCCAGTGCCAGTTCTTGTTTTATGTTGTTTTTCTATTTCAGTTTTCCCCCATATAAAAAGTGCCAGAAAAATTCCGGGAAAAATACAGGAAAAATCAGTATACAGGAAGCTTCGCGAAGAGCCCGAGTGGGGCCAGAGGGGAGCCAGGGGTGGCCCACGCGGCCACCCGGCGCGGCCCCACCCCTGGCCGCGCCAGGGGGCGCCTGGGGCCCCTGGTCCACCTCTGGCTGCCCCCCTTCGCCTATTTATTCTCCGTCAAGGGGAAACTCCAAGGAGAGAACCCTTTTTCGCGATCTCGCCTCTCTTCCGCCGCCTCCGCGCTTCCGAGATCGGGAGCACCAGAAGACCTCTTCCAGGCACCCTTCCGGAGGGCGGGCCGACCTCCGGGAGTCTCCTCTCCACCATGGATGCTTCCCGGATGTCTCATGAGTAGTTTCCCTTGGACCATGGGTCCGTGATCAGTAGCTATGTGATGTTCTCCTCCCCTCTTTGTTCTTCATGGTTTAGACCTCGTGAGCTGCCCTACATGATCGAGGCACTTTTGTAATATTTCTGCTGTTGTTATGCTGAGTTTGATAGGATCTGATGGATTATGAGATTATGTTCAGATTGTGATTGAGTAATATATTTGGTTTTTATCTCTTATATTTTTGTTCCTAAGTAATTCTTTCATGTTCTCCGTTGCTGTTTATTGCTTTGGCCAAGTAGTAGGTAGTAACTCCAAGAGGGAACGTTTTGCTCGATTGTGGGTTCATGCCCCCCGATGACACGCTTGAGTGATAGAAACATGAGTCTAGGGGATGTGCTGTTGCCACAAGGGGGAAAATAACGGTGCTTGTAACCGCGGTTACAAGGATTGTTTACTTTATGCAAAGTTCTTTTTAATGCAGTTGTCTGTTGCTTTGGGTTTACACTTTGGGTGGGGCTCGCAACTTAATACCAGCGAGATGTTCTGGATAGATATCTCAAGGTGGATGATTAGTAGTAGATGCAGTTGGATTTCGGTCTACTTATTTTGGCGTACTGCCCATGCTTTTGAGCCTCTTCCTTTCTTTTGTAGCATAGTTAGCATTGCGGTGCGTTCATAATCCTGTCAATTGCCTTTCTGTAATTTGTTTACATCGCATAGCAGTTTTATCGTCTTTTGGGAGAGACATCACTAGTTAACATCACGTATCCCGGTCCATATCCTCATCACTGTTTACACGCTCATTTACTTTTCTGCTTTTACTTTCAATTGCTATCATTATCCATTGTTTTTGATCCTTTGTGAACAACAAGACCGGAGAGATTGACAACCTCTCTGAACTTTGTTGGGAACAAAGTTATCGTGTCTGTGTGCAGGTCCACGTCAGTTGCGCCGCTGACACCTACTTATCATCTCCGGAGTCCTACTGGAGACAAACCTTGGTATCTTTACTGAGGGAAATTTGCTGATGTGCTACATCACGCCTTCCACTTGGGGTTTACCAACGAAGGGCGAGAAATCACTATCATCATCTCGCACATCAGTATACTAGAGAAGACTTCCTTGCAAGGAGACACGGGAAGGAACGAGAACCATGGGTACAGAAACCCATGCCTTTCCCAAGCAAGTCCGTCAAATCCAAAGAAGAAGAGCACTACAACAAGTTTTGTGAGTGGATGAAACCTCTTTTTCTTCAAATTCCTTTGGCTGATGCTACTAAATTACCTCCTTACTCAAAATATATGAAAGATATTGTTACTAATAAAAGAAAAGTCCCTAATGAGGCAATATCTACTATGCTTGCTAACTACTCTTTAAGTGGCAAGATTCCTGAGAAGCTCGGTGATCCAGGTATACCCACCATTCCTTGCTCCATAAAGAATAATTATGTTAGAACTGCCTTATGTGATCTTGGTGCAGGAGTGAGTGTTATGCCCTTCTCTCTCTACAAAAGGCTTTGTTTAGAGAAACTAATTCCTACAGATATCTCTCTTCAGATGGCCGACAAGTCCACGGCCGCCCCGATCGGTATTTGTGAGGATGTTCCTGTTGAAGTTGCCAATTGCTTAATACTTACTGATTTTGTTGTGCTTGACATGCCCGAGGATGGGAGCATGTCCATTATCCTTGGTAGACCTTTTCTTAACACCGCAGGTGACGTTATTGATTGCAATAAAGGGAAGGTTACCTTCAACGTAAATGACAAAGAACACATGGTGTATTTTCCAAAGAAAATCGACAAAAGGCATGGCCTTAACTCCATTGAGAATATCGAGACCGTGAAGATTGGAAAATGGGACTGTCCACTACATGTGTACCACAAATACAAAAAAATTATGGTGGGGACAATGTCCATTAAAGTGAGAGTGCAATGATCACTTCATAAGGGGCAAGACTTTCTACGCTATATATCACCGGTGTGTTGGTAAGACTTGATCAACCTTGCTAACTAGCAAGTTTTATATAGGTAAAAAGTTGAGCTTGTTATGTTTTCATTTCCTTTAGCTTTTATTCTCCTTGCTGTACCAAAGTTTATGTGTTTAAAGCTTCACCTATTCTAACTTTCGCCTCAAGTTCATGAAAGTTTTTGCAGCTTTTTGAACTTTGAAAAAATTTCTACAGTGAAGTTGCCCAGAAAATTCCAAAAAGAATTATATTCAAAGTTTCCAGGTAAAAAGCCATCGGGGAGTACCTGTGGCTGACCAGGGGGGTCCACCCCAGGCCCAGGAGGCCAGGTGGCGCGGCCCAGCTCCTGGCCGCGCCACCCACCCTCCTGGGGCCCACAGGTACCCCCTGCTGGATCTCTTCTTCCACTCTCTCTCTTTCACCCCGAAAACTCGTGTTCTTGCTCTGGTTTCGTGTTCTTGCTGTTCTTGAGCACGGAACTTTGATCTCCCTCTACAACCACTCATTTGAGCTGAAATTTGGAACAAATACTCTCTGGTATGTGACTCCCTCACCCCTCCAATTAGTTTTCTAGTTGGTGGCTTCCTTAGTGAGTATTTAGTGGTTCTTAGTGCTGTTTAGTTGAGCTTAAATGTTTGTGTAGAAATTTATTTTTCAAGTTTTGCTGCTAGATTGAGCCTTGGTAAAGTAAGTAGAATGTTTTGCCCAAACTAGTTTTGCTTAAATCTTCGTTTTTGTGAATTGTTAAAAATTTCAGAAATGGAGAAACTAGGGAAGTGGCTTGGGAAGAAGAAGCCCGAGCGCTCTAGCCGTGTTACGCGTTCCGCAACATCACCTTCAACCACAAGGGTGAGCTATAATGAAGATATCGTACCCATGGAAATGTTGGACGCGTCACCCGCAAGAGCTATGGCATTTCCATGCGAAGACTTCATGGAGGATGTCGGCATACGAGAAGAGTTCTATGCTCTGTGTGCCAATGCAGGTTTGACACGGCTTGTTACAAGCCGTGTACCACAGTACGAGACACTCACCGCTATTTTTTTTAACAGTTTCAGGTTTTATCCTGATAATGATACCGTGGTGTTTCGACTTTATGAAAGATTGCTAACCATGCCTATGAGTACATTTTGTGAAGCTTTAGGTTTGCCAGGCTTGGTCGAGAAGAGGAAGAGGAAAAATGTCCAAACTGTTGCACTCAACACTCTCCTCGACTCGTTCTGTAACACTGAAGTGAGGGCATCCAACCGTCAAAAGTTTTCCAACATTATGTTCCCTCACCTCAGGTATTTCGCCTATTATATTGCTAGAGGAGTGTTGGCTCGAGACAACACGAGCATCACTTCCACGCCTGATACTGCTATCATGGCGAATGCCCTCTCAGGGAAGCACGAGTATCATGTGGGTTCTCTTATTGCAAAACGCCTTGCTACTAATAGTAACAATGGGGATCTCTTTGGTGGCGTCTATGCCACACTTCTTTTGCAGTTTCTCCAAGGAGAACCGCGCCCAGATGATACCGTCTTTCCTTTTGTTAGCCTTGACTTGGCTGCCATGAAGAGGTATTTCTTTGTTACTAGGACCTCTGACCACTACGCACTTGATTATATTTTGCGGTTTAAAGACGGTGTGGAACGCACTGTCCGTCTACCTGCACCACTTGTGTTTGATTTTTCTCGCAGGAATGGATTTCACTTTTCAATTGCAGAGTTTGAAGAGATCACGGGGAGATACCAGTTTCACGACCCCACAGAGGGGGTCGAGCCGGACGAGGAGGAGAACGTGGTATATCCACTAGTTCAGGAGGAGACCGTCACCCCCTGGGGTGAAGGGTCTTCCTCTGGATGGGGGGCTGGACCTTCCTCTTCCATGTGGGAGGATCCGAGGACTTCAGTGTACGCACCGGAGGGCTCATACAACCCTTGGGATTACCATTACCCCGGAGCTGGAGGCTCCGCGGGACCGCAGTAGAAGAGCCCAACTTAGGCCAAAAGCCTAAGCTTGGGGGAGTACGTGCTTTCCTCCCCTTTCCATCCGTTGGTTCGCTTTTATCTTTTTGCAAGTTTTTGCCTGTTCTTCTTTGTTCTTTTAGTTTGCCAAAACCCCAAAAAGATTTCTCCTTTATTTTGCTTTCGTTAAACCCTTAAAAAACCCAAAAATATGTTTCCTTTGCTCTTTAGTTTGCTTTGTTTTCAGAGTTCAGCTCAAGTCCATGATGGCATTTTATTATACTTTCCTACGTTCGATCGTGCAAGTGACAAGGCAGTAATGACGAAGATCGACGGAAGGGAGGAAACAAAGAAAGCTGGTATGAACTCTTTTTGTTTCTACTTTTGTACATATGCCTGTACTTATGATTAGAGACCAGCTTGTAGCGACATAGTGCTATGTTTACAATGCTTTCCTAGTGGTTCATGCTTTCTTTGTGGTTAGCCTCAAACAACTAGAGTTTATAATGTGTTGCTTGAAATGACTGAAATGCATTGCATTGTTCATGGTGTGGCATATTGAAGTGGTATTTCCCTCCAGGGGATTCTTGGATTGACTTGGCACATGTTCACGCATGTAAAGACTAAAAAGTCTGTTTTGCCTTGATGATCTTTTTACTTCAGAGTGAGTTATATCACTTTCATGCCCGATTCAATGTTGCTTTGTCGCTCTTCATGATTATGACTGTTATGCTCTCTAGTTGGTCGCTTCCCCGTCTTTTGCTAGCCTACACTCGCACCAAGCAGAATTCTGCTTGTGCTTCCAAACTCCTTTTCAAACCCAGTTGTTCCATTTGAGTCCACCATACCTACCTATATGTGGTATTTACCAGCCACTCCTAACTTAGACTTTCATGTGCCATTTCGAAATTTATTCAAAAGCTTCTCCTTTGTAACCGTACAAGCTCATGGTGCAGTGAGGAGAAATCAGTATCTTTCATGCCAAAAATATTTTGACGGAAGTTTTAACTAGTCAAGAAAAAAATATGAGAGTTACACCTCCCCCATACTTGATGATGGAGTGAAACGGACCAAATGCTGCTTATGATAGATGGAACGATACCCTCCTTCCATCCTTGAGGCAAAATAAAAGGTTCCGTAGACCATCAAAGGATGTATGGACAAGGGAATATGTGTAAGCAAAAGGCATTAATATGGTTGGCATGGGAGATATTGAGAGACCTTTACCGTTCACCGTTGACTGGAAAGTTGCACTTCTCAAAAGAGTTTTATCTCTGTTCTCAAAACCCAGAGCTCTGGCACATGTTTAGTCTTTGCTTCCTTTCACTGGTTTTCAACCTTGCCATCAAAAGCCACGGTTCGAGAGTCTCCACCTTCCTTTCTCCAAAGCACCAACTATGAGAGCATAATTGTCATTCTTAGTGTAACATGCATTGTCCCAAAGTATCACATTGCCTTCTGCATGCTTTTGATGTTTCTTACTTTGAATTCTGAGTTCTAGTCTCCTTTAAAACTCCGGAGGAGTTTCTGCACTTATGTTTTGCTTCACTCATGGAGGCTAGCGAGATACCACTCTAATATGTTCATGCTATGTGCATTGTGATCTTGAATAGATTTTCAGCAGCATATTATTTACTTTTTGTTTGTTTGTGACTGATTACATGAAAGAAGGATTGCTTCATGCATTGTCCTTGTAGCATGGTGTCAAAACTTGCTAAACTCTTTCGTAGTACATGCTTATTTACTCTAGTGAAACAAAAGAGGTTGTCAAAGTTTTCTTTATCGCGTCCAGTTCGTTGAACTGAATTGCTTGAGGACAAGCAATACCTAAGCTTGGGGGAGTTGATACGTCTCAAACGTATCTACTTTTCCAAACAATTTTGCTATTGTTTTGACTTCATTCTTGCATGATTTGAACGAAACCAACCCGGACTGACGTTGTTTTCAGCAGAGCTACCAGTGTTGTTTTCTTTTGTGCAGGTTTCTGTATATTTAGGTACGCTGGAAAAATCCCAAGAAAATATATAAAAAATTAGCGTTCCGGAAGATTCCGAAGATCCAAAGGGGGGCCACAGGGCAGCCAGGGGGCAGCCAGGAGGGTGCCTGGCGCGGCCCAGCCCCTGGCCGCGCCACCTGCCCTCCTGGCTGGGTCCCACACCCCCTGGTGACCTACCTTGGCCCCTATTTATTCTCCCGACGCAGAAACCCCGAAAGAGAAGTCGCTTTTCCAATCTACGTCGCGGAGCCGCCGCAACCCTCTGTTCTTCCTCGGAGAGCTAATCTAGAGGCTGAATTGGCCTCCGGTGAGGGGGAAAACATCGCCATCGTCATCATCATCGCCTCTCCATCACCCCTCCATGACTTCTCCTCTCATGCGTGAGTAATTCCCTGCTGTAGGCAAAGGGTATGGTAGGGATTGGATGAGTTAGATCATGTAGTAGTTTAATCAGATTGTTGGGGGCATGGTGCCTATCATCTACTTGGTGTTTATCATCTCTATTACAACTTGTTGCTCTTAATGCTTGTCACTTTGGGCCCGAGTGCCATGATTTCAGATCTGATCACCCTTTTGTTTCTTGAGTTTGTGGTGTTCTTGATCCTATCTATGAGTTGTATGCACCTATTATAGTCCGGAACCGGCGATCCCAGTGGTGACAACTTGGGACACCAAAGGGGATGGACTATAATTTGAGGATTCCGTGTATCCATGAAGTGTTAATGCTTTGTTCTGGTGCTCTTTGACAGGAGTACCTTAATCTCCCTAAGTTCCTTTTTTCCCCGTTTGTAGCGGGAGGGTAGGACAAAAGATGTTGTGCAAAGTTTTTATTGCAAGCACGTACAACTACCTTGGGATACATGCCTGATGTTTGATATTTGCCTAGATGATCCTTTGTTTTCTGTGAGCCTTGCCCAAGTTAGAATATGTTACATGTTCGTTCTCATCCAAGCAGCGCCCAACCATCCATCTCCCTAGCCTACAGTGTTTTCCTTCTGCTGGTTACTAGTTGTTTACTTTTGCCATTTTACCTTTGTTGTTCCATTATCACTATTACCACTATTATGATCACCACTACCACCACCATATCACAGTTTCTACTAATACCTTTGTGCAAGCAAGTGTTTATTTCACGTGCGGTTGAATTGACAACTCAATTGTCAAAGCCTGTACGTATTCTTTGTGTCCCCAAGTGTCGAATCAATAAATTGGGTTATCTTGCCCGCGAAGACTATCTCGATCCCCTACAGTTGAGGGTTATCAAGTACTATTTTCTCGCGCTGTTGCCGGGGACCATAGCTTTATTTACAGGTCTACTCGAAGTATCCTACCTGCTGCACGTTATCCACTATGGGTAAGAAAGGAGACCCTAAAGTTCCGATCTTACCATCCCGTACGAGACGAGGTACTGCTCTTAGCACTAGTGCTAAACTTGATTCACCTTCGGTTATGAGCCAATTTGATTCACCTCAGTTACATGCTACTTCTGGTGAGTCTGGCAATATGTTAGATACTTTTGATTATGCTTCTACTATCTTTGAGACTACAGGTTTACTAGGTTCTTTTATTGAAGAGCAAATTGCTGCTGCAACCCGATTCTTGGGTGTTGAAATTCCTGTTACCCAAACACCTATTGGAAAAAATTCATAACCTTACTGGCCTTAAGGAGAAACTCCTTGAGGACGATTATGTTATACTTGATGATGATTTACGCAGGGAGCTTAATGAATGTGCTGATTCCGACCCTGCTACTATAAAAAAGTTGCTAGCTAAGCACTCCCTGAAGAACAAGATTACTCCTGATCCTACTTTTGCTACGTCTCCTATACGCATCACTGATCATGTGACTTTATCTGCACGCCTATTGCTACACCTGCTACTTCAGCACCTTCTTATGATATTAAACCTGCTTTGTTGAACCTTGTTATGAAAGATCAATTCTCTGGTGCTAGAGATGCTGCTGCTTTGCACTTAAATAATTTTATTGAGCTTTGTGATATGCAAAAGTACAAAGAAGTAGATGGTGATATTGTTAAGCTTAAGCTTTTTCCTTTCTCCTTGAGAGATGAAGCTAAAATCTTGTTTCAATCCTTGCCTAAGAATAGCATAGATTCTTGGGATAAGTGCAAGGATGCTTTTATCGGGAAGTACTATCCCCCTGCTAAGATTATCCAATTAAGGAGCTTTATTATGAATTTTAAACAATTGGATAATGAACACTTTGCCCAAGCTTGGGAACGCATGAAATCTCTTGTTAAGAATTGCCCTACGCATGGTTTGACTACTTGGATGGTTATCCAAACTTTTTATGCAGGCTTGAACTTTACCTCGCGGAACTTACTAGATTCGGCCGCGGGAGGAACCTTTATGTCAACTACACTTGGTGTTGCCACAAAACTTCTCGATGAGATGATGACCAACTATTCCCAATGGCACACCGAAAGAGCTCCAATAGGTAGGAAGGTAAACTCTATCGAGGAGATCTCCTCCCTAAATGAAATTTTTGACTTGACTATGTCTCTACTTACCAAGCAATCTCCTATTGATCCTCAAAATTTACCTTTAAATTCTTTGATTGCTCAAGATCAAGTAGATTTGAACTTTATCTCTAGAAACAACTTCAACAACAATGCTTATAGGAGTAACTTTGGTAGCAATCCTACACCGTTCCCCTCCAACAACTATGGGAACAAAAACACTTATCCTAGAACCAAAAACTCCACTTCTGAATTAGAGAGTATGCTTAAAGACTTTATCACTACCCAAAAAGCCTTCAACAAGAGTGTAGAGGAAAAACTAGACAAACTAGATAACCTCTCGTCGAAGGTAGACAATTTAGCCCACGAAGTAGAATTGCTTAAAATTAGAACTTCTCCCCTTGAGGAGAGGAAGGTCACTCCTATGAATGCTATCCAATTGCAAATTAATGAAAACATTAGGATGATGGCTAAACTTAAAGAGAGATGGGCAAGAGAAAAGGAGGAAGAAGATAGGATTAAGAGCCTTACTACACACCATATTGTTGCTACTATCCAAGTGGTTGAGGATATCCAAACTCTTAGCACCCAATGCACCCCTAGTCCCATAGGACCTATTAATGGTGATGCTATGACCTCAACCGTAGAAGAAGAAATTCCTATGACTATAGAAGCTACCAAACAAGTGAGCCTAAAGGACACCACTACCACTTTACTTGATAGTAGTGACCTTGATTTTGATAATTGCACCCTTTCTGAAGTTATTCGTTTCCTTCACAAGATGTCTAGAGATCCCCACACTAGCACACTTAATCTTGCCTTCACGGAGCATATCACTAATGCTCTCATCAAAGCTAGAGAGGAGAAGCTTAGGGTAGAAGCCTCCATACCTAGAAAGCTAGAAGATGGTTGGGATCCTATGATTAAAATTAAGTTGAATAACTTTTCTTGCTATGCTTTATGTGATGTTGGAGCTAGTACCTCTGTTATGCCCAAAAGAATGTATGATATATTTGAATTGAAACCTTTTGATCCTTGTTCTTTTGGTGTTCGTCTCGTAGATTCTTCCATAAAGAAACCTTTGGGGAAGATAGATGATGTTCTTATCATTGTCAATGACAATCATGTTCCCGTTTATTTTACTATTATGGACATTGAATGTGAACCTTCTTGTCCAATTATTTTGGGACGTCCTTTTCTTCGCACCGTGGGTGCTGTTATTGATATGAAAGAAGGGATTATAAAATTCCTATTCCCTATCAATAAAGGGATGGAACAATTCCCTAGGAAAAATATTAAGTTGCCTTTTGAGTCCGTCACACGGGCTAGTTATTTTCTTGAAAAGACTTGATCTATTTGCATTAAGCCTAGCTAATGGCTTTAAAGAAGCGCTTTCGGGAGGCAGCCCACAACGAATTTAGGATTTCATTTTTGTTTTCCTTCTGTTTTTAGTGGTCTTGATGATTGTTACTACTGTAGCAACATCATTGTATCTTTACTTTTCAAGCTTTGTGCCTTTTATAGCCTCATACGACAAGGGAAGTGAAAGTTCTGACATGCTCTCCAGAAAACAGATTCTGTCCTCGTGACTAGAAAAATCAAAGAAAAATCCCAGTTCATCTTTTTGAGCTGAATGTTTTACACAGCGTGCTCTATACAATTACGAAACTTTTGTATGTTCTGATTTTTTTGATTTGAGTTGCAGAAGTATCCCTAAAAAGTTCTTTACTACCTGCTGGTCTGTTTTTCACAGATTCTGTCCTGTTTTGCCTTTTCTTCGTTTTTCAAACCTTAAGCTTGCTTTTTCTTTGCAAAAACTTTTTGACAATCTTGAGAAACAGTAGCTCTTCAATATTATCTTTATTTCCAGTAGAGAAAAATTATTTTATTATGGGAACTAACCTCGCTAATCAGATTATGATGAGTTATGTATGAAGGGAGTTTTCAAGTGTGCGAGGGAAGATGATGAAAGAAGATTAAGAAGTGTCAAGCGTTCAAGGTTGGGGTGCCCCATGCATCCCCAAGAAATATTCAAGGAGACTCAAGCGTATAAGCTTGGGGATGCCCCCGTGCATCCCCTTCTCCATCAACAATTATCAGTTCGTTTCTCGTTTCACTATATTTTTATCACTTCATGCATTATGTGCTATGCTTGGAGCGTCTCGCTCTTAGGTTTTATTTTTAGTTTTCTTTAGCTTTGCTTGCTGTTCATAACAAGTTAGAACCCAGCTTTCTTTGTGTGGGAGAGAAACACGCTCCACTTCCAAAATCTAGAACACAACATAGGACTTTTCATGCTTATCTTTGTTGTGTGTGTTCCTTATCTTTTCGTAGCTACTGCCATGTTTAGCTCTTAGTTTTCATGTTTATCTTTTCAAAAAGATTTAGTTTAGTTTGTTGCTGGAACTCTCTTGAGTTTTCATGTTTATCTTGCTTAGAGAGTTTGCCTGTTGCACTGAGTTGTGTGTCTTGACTTGAAGTAGGCAATTGAGGTTGCTATTCTTTTTGTAGTAGTAACTTGCAATAGTTTTGAGGTATTGTTTTGAGTAATGTTTGGAATTTTGGTGTCAAGAGCTCTAGCCTATTAGTGATAGATGCGTATTTTGGGAAATATGTGTTTATTTTCAAAACCTACAATTTAGTTGAGAACTCTAGCTACTAGATGGATCACTACTCTTCTGAGGGGTCGAATATTAGAGTACACTCACATACCATGAGTCGAGGATGCGCAAGGATAACCAAACTGTTGGGGATCGGCACAGAAAACAAAAATTTTCCTACCTACGAGTCCCGAACCCAAGATCTATGCTATGCTGATGTATGTAACGGAAGGAATCGGTGTTCATACCTTTGAAGACCGAAAGAGGGAAACGTTCCTCGAACGTGGTTGGCGTAGACTCTGATCCTACGACCTCCCTTTCGTGTTGAAGAACCTCCGATGATGAAGTAGCACCACACGTGTAGTGCCTCGCGGGATTACACACGTACGGTGCAACCGACGTCCCTCCGGGCTCCGAACCAGAAGAGCAGCGGGAAGAAGATTGATCCGGATCCCGATTCCGGCAGCGCGACGGCGTCCGGATGATGATGAAACCCCCAACCAGGTGCAAACTCCAAACCAGGGGAGTCCGCTCTAGGTTGGAGAAAGAGAAAGAGAGAAACTCAATGTTGTGTTGAAAAAGGCACCCCCACCCCTCCTTATATAGGCCAAGGAAGGGCTCCACCCCCTCCCCTTCCCCCATGTGGGACTAAACCCCCAAGGGGGGAGTGGTGCGGCTAGGAGGGGGGATGGGCCCCTCCCTTGGCGCCAAGCCCAAGGGGGGAGGCTCCCCCTTCCCCTCATGGGCCTTTTAAGGCCGAAATACCTTTTTCACCTTTTTAATTAATTATTTAAATCATTTTAATATTTAATTCTGTCAATTAAATAATAAAACATATATAAACATTAATATATATTATTTTGAACCTTTCAAAATATCCGGAACATCTTCCGGCACCTCCCAGTACATTTTCGGTGTTTTCTCTCTTTTCACCGATGATCCCGAATCAATCCTTAATGCATCGATTGCCCTTAAGTGTGACACCCTACGGTCCGGGAAACAGTAGACATGATCGAGACACTCTCTAACCAATGACCATCATGTGGGATCGGGTTACAATCCTTGATGTGCCCCTACGCTTCCATCGAATAAACTTCATCGCTGTTGAACCGTTAACAATATGACTTGATCCCTTTGTGCTTCCGTACTATGTTTGTCCGAGGTATGACCGTCGGTATCCAATACCTAGTTCTTCCTCATCTCCGACATAACATGTTTACTCGTCTGTGAATATTACATCTCTTGTGACCTAGTCACTTTCTTGCAAGCTATTGATGCAACACCACCGAGTGGGCCCAGAGTACCTATCCGTCACTCGGATTGACAAATCCCACTCTGATCTATTTCATACTCCTCAACATATCTACTTCGGAATACCCAAGATACACCTTTTCAGTTACCATGTTTCAGTGTAACGGTTAATGCACTCAAAGCATCCTAATAGATAGCAATTATGTATGATCATCACGGTCTAAGG
Organism: Bromus sterilis; assembly: GCA_950022295.1. Taxonomy (NCBI): domain Eukaryota; kingdom Viridiplantae; phylum Streptophyta; class Magnoliopsida; order Poales; family Poaceae; genus Bromus; species Bromus sterilis. The sequence goes on along the minus strand of OX465599.1, from coordinate 235,951,014 downwards.
ATTCAGTCACTATGTTATTAAGTCATCGCAATGCTGAACTTATGTGACTTGATCACACTGCAATGCTTAAGGTGGGTGTGTGTCCATCACATCATTCTCCTAATGATATGACCTCATTGTCAATAGACTATTATGTTCTCATGATTTGGAAACCTTGATCATCAATTTCCCAATGAGCTAGTATGCCTGAGTTTAACTAGGGACCAGGTTGTTATATATCACACGTGTATTAATGTTTCCGCTTAATACAGTTCTAGCACAATATATAACGTATTATGAACAAACAGATATGTGACAAATATATTTATTAATTTGCCTCTAGGGCACATATCCAACAGTCTCCCACTTGCACTAGAGTACAAATTACACTAGTTTACATCATGTATGTATCTAACACCAATAGTCTCTCGGTGTTGTTCAAACTTGGCTTGTGGAAGAGGTTTAGTCATTGGGTCTGACGGATTCAGATCTGTATGTATTTTGCAAATCCTAGTATGACCATCCTTGACGTAGTCCCGCGTCACATGGAAACGCCGGAGAATATGCTTGGCTGTAGAGTGAGTCCTCGGCTCCCTTGCGTTAGCAATGGCACCCGTATTGTCGCAATAAATGCTAATAGGGTCAGTGCAACTAGGGAATACGCCAAGATCGATGACGAACTTCTTCAGCCAATGCGCTTCGTTTGACGCTTCGCAAGCGGCAATATACTCCGACTCCATCGTCGATTGGGCGACGACTGACTGCTTGCCGCTCCTCCAGCTAATCGCACCACCATTCAACATAAACACGTATCCCGTCTGGGATTTTGAGTCATTAGGATTAGTACCAAGACTGGCATCGACGTAACCTGTTACGGCGAGCTCTTCTTCACATCCTCCATAGACAAGAACCAGATCCTTAGTTCTTCGTAAGTACTTAAGGACGTTCTTCACTGCAATCCAATGATCCATTCCAAGATTACTTTGGAAACGATTAGTCAGACTAACCGCCAGGGCCACATCTGGTCGAGTACACAACATAGCATACATGATAGAACCTATGGCTGAGGCATAGGGCTTTGAGGACATTTCCTCCCTTTCTTTTGCTGTTGCTGGGCATTGAGTCACACTCAATTTACTTCCTTTCATAACGGGCAAGAGGCCTCTCTTGGCGTTATCCATATTGAACCTCTTCAATATCTTCTCAAGGTAAGTTCTCTGACTCAGTGCTAATAGGCGTCTTGATCTATCTCTATAGATTTTAATGCCTAATATGTATACAACTTCACCTAGGTCCTTCATGGAAAATTGTCCATTCAAATATTCCTTTACCCCCTCTAGAAATTTCACATCATTCCCTATCAATAATATGTCATCCACATATAGTAATAGGAATGCCACAGAGCTCCCACTCGCTTTCTTATAAACACATAATTATTCTTCATTTTGGACAAATCCAAAAGCTTTGATCACCTCATCAAAATGAAGATTCCAGCTCCGAGATGCTTGCTTCAACCCATAAATGGACCGTTGAAGTTTGCATACCTTACCAGCGTCCTTAGGATCAATAAAACCTTCCGGCTGTACCATATACAACTCTTCCTCAATGTTGCCATTTAGGAACGCGGTTTTCACATCCATCTGCCATATTTCATAATCGTAATAGGCAACAATTGCTAGCAATATCCGGATAGACTTTAGCATCGCTACGGGAGAGAAAGTCTCTTCGTATTCAACTCCTTGAATTTGTCGGAAACCTTTTGCGACAAGTCGAGCTTTATAGACAGATATGTTTCTGTATGCGTCAGTCTTTTTCTTGAATATCCACTTATTCTCGACGGCCTTTCGGTCCTCGGGAATATCCAACAAAGTCCATACTTTGTTGGCATACATGGGGTCTATCTCAGATTTCATGGCTTCCAGCCATTTCTCGGACTCGGGTCCCTCCATTGCTTCTTTGTAGTTCGCAGGTTCGTCAGGTTCATTTAACATGACTGCATTGACAAGTTGCCCATAAAACTGAGTTTTTACTCGGGCTCTTGATGACCTGCGGGTACAATAGGATCCTCTTCATCTTGATCATGATCATCATGTATGTCACGATCATTATGAATATCATGATGACCGTTCTCTTCAGCTCCCACTACGGAAGATGGTTCCGGAACAACTTCCATTGCCATTTCTTCCACTTGGAGTGATTGGTCAATCATCTCGTTGAGGTCTATTTTCCTCCCACTCATTTCTTTCGAAAGAAACTCTTTCTCAAGAAAGCATCCAGTCTTGGCGACAAACGTTTTGCCCTCAGACTGGTTGTAGAAGGTGTATCCAACGGTTTCCCTTGGATATCCCACAAAGATGCACTTATCCGCTTTTGATTCGAGTTTGTCAGGCTGAAGTTTCCTAACATAAGCCTCACAACCCCAAATCTTCAAGTGAGACAACTTTGGTTTCTTGCCATGCCATTACTCAAATGGTGTTGTCTTTACGGATTTGGACGGTGCCCTATTAAGAATGTAAGCGGTAGTTTCTAATGCATACCCCCAGAATGACACAGGTAAGTCGGTATGAGACATCATCGATCGTACACTATCCAATAGAGTTCGATTACATCGCTCAGAAACACCGTTACGCTGAGGTGTTCCTGTCGGCATAAGTTGTGGTACGATGCCACAAGTCTTAAGATGATCGCCAAAACTCGTGAATTAAATACTCGCCTCCTCGATCGGATCGAAGGTGCTTGATTTTCTTCCCGAGTTCATTCTCGACCTCACTCTGAAATTCCTTGAACCTTTCAAAGGTTTCATACTTATGTTTCATTAAGTAGATATACCCATATCTGCTTAAGTCATCTGTGAAGGTCACGAAGTAACGAAGAGCATTTCGTGTGGGGACGTTCATAGGTCCACATACATCTGAATGTATGATCCCTAACAAGTCTTCCGCATGCTCCATTGTTCCATTGAATGGAGTCCTTGTCATCTTGCCCATAAGGCATGGTTCACATGTGTCAAGGGATCCAAAATCCAATGACTTTAGAAGTCCATCCTCATGAAGCTTCTTCATGCGCTTTTCACCAATATGACCAAGTCGACAATGCCACATCGTCATGTGTTCTTCGCCACTAGGTTTTAATCTTTTGGCCTCTACGTTATCAATATGAAGTATATCACAATCGAGATTAAGAATGAATAAGCCATTTTTCTCCGATGCGTGAACATAAAACACGTCATCCTTATAAATCGCACAACCAATTGTATCTGACTTAAAAGAATAGTGGTCTCGCTTCAAGCAAGAACCACTAACGATGTTCAAACTCAATGCGGGTACATAGTAGCACTTATTCAAAATCAAAACTAATCCCGAAGGGAGACTAAGATGCTTCGTGCCGACCACCACCACTTCAATCCGGCAGCCGTTTCCCACTCGCATCGTCACTTCATCTTTCATCAAGCGTCGCCTATTCCGTAGCCCCTGAGAGGAGTTAGAAATATGAGCAACAGATCCTGTATCAAATATCCAGGATTTGTTCCCAGCGCTTGTTAAGAAAGATCAATAACGTGTATATCAAATATACCTATGTCTCTTCTGACAGTCTTGCCAGCCTTCTTATCCTCTAGGTACTTGGGGCAGTTGCGTTTCCAGTGACCATCACCCTTGCAGTAGAAGCACTCAACGCCGGTCTTGGGTCCAGCTTTGGGTGCCTTACGAGGAGTGACAACTGGCTTGTCACCCTTCTTCGGGCTTCGACTCTTTCCCTTCTCCTTCTTGCCAGACTTCTTGAATTCAACGGTCTTGTTGACCATGAATACAACATGCTCCTTCTTGATCTCAACCTCGGCAGTTTTCAGCATGGCGAACAACTCAAAAGGGGTCTTAGTCATCCCGTGCATGTTGTAGTTCAACACAAAGCCTTTGTAGCTAGGGGGCAGCGACTGCAGCACCCTATCAACAGCAAGTTCATGTGGAATCTGACATTCCAGAGCATTCAAGCGTTGAACGTAGCCAGACATCTTGACCACGTGCTCACTAACACTGTTATGCTCATCCATCTTTGCTGAGAAGAAAGCTTCAGAAGACTCATAGCGTTCAACCCTGGCTTGGGGTGCAAAGACGGCCTTGAGGTCGGTGATTATCTCATATGCACCCATCCTCTCAAAGCTTTTCTGCAGCTCAGCCTTCATGGAGTAAAGCATTCCACTCTGGACAAGGTTGTAATCATCCGTCTTGGAGAGGTAGACATTCTTCTCATCCTGACTAGCGTCTGCTGGTGGTTCGTCACCTAACGCGGCCTCTAGTACGTATGCCATCTTGAGGGGAACGAGGAGAATCCTCAGAGTGCGGAACCAGTTGGTGAAGTTTGACCAATCGGTTTTCAGTTTGTCTTTGTCTAGGAATGACCCTAAGTTGAATGAGGGGAGAGGTGCAGCCATCTACAATGGTTATTTGCAAAACACATATTTAGACTTTGTTCATAATTGGAGTTCAATTTTAATTAATTCTAAAACTCCCACTTAGTTAAACATCTCTCCAAAATTACTAAGTGATTAACATAATCCTAGTTTGAATGATCGTCCTCGAATATCACACGGCCGACGACACATCTCCCTAGGTAGGACATCATGCCAATCATATCCGTTATATGACTCATGCTTAACCTTTCGGTCATCCGTATCCCAAGCTCATATCTACATATGTCAAGCCTGCCAGTCAAACCTTAGTATATGTCTGTTCAGCAAGGCCATATCTGCATATGCTAGGCTTGCCAAACCCAACCTCATGCGATCGCTAATGTATGTATGACACCCGATCATCACGGCCTGCCTATCATAAAGAGATCCTTCCAGGCGGTGCCCACTAAGGGAGAATACAATCATGGTATTGAGAGAGATTATCCTATCATGCTACCATCGCATATCTAGCATATTAGCAAGACATGAAGTAAAACTGTAAATCATACAAGCTATGATCCCCCCTTACATGCAAATTAAAGTTAAAACGCCTTCTACTTTATCTTTTGCAAGTTTTACGTGGCTGCTAAGGGGTTTCAAGAGAGAACCGCTTTCTATCCTGCGAAAACAAGCCACAACACCAATCATACAATCGTCTCTATTACACCCCTGTCGGGGCCCTCCGTTGAAAACGTCTTCGCGTCGCTAATGTTAGAGAGACAGACACCCCCAGCCACTTATATGGTACAAGCCATATGTCAAGCGTGGAACCAGTCTCGCGTAAATGCGTAAGGTCGGTCGGGGCCGCTTCATCAAGACATTGCCGCAACGCTAAACGAGTACACGTGGGAGGGTAACAATTGGAGAATTGATGCACACATCCTAGATGTGTTCTACCCGTACAATACATCTACGCATAGCCTTGCTCATGATACCACTGTTGGGGATCGGCGCAGAAAACAAATTTTTTCCTACCTACGAGTCCCGAACCCAAGATCTATGCTATGCTGATGTATGTAACGGAAGGAATCGGTGTTCATACCTTTGAATACCGAAAGAGGGAAACGTTCCTCGAACGTGGTTGGCGTAGACTCTGATCCTACGACCTCCCTGTCGTGTTGAAGAACCTCCGATGATGAAGTAGCACCACACGTGTAGTGCCTCGCGGGATTACACACGTACGGTGCAACCGACGTCCCTCCGGGCTCCGAACCAGAAGAGCAGCGCAAAGAAGATTGATCCGGATCCCGATTTTGGCAGCGCGACGACGTCCGGATGATGGTGAAACCCCCAAACAGGTGCAAACTCCAAACCAGGGGAGTCCGCTCTAGGTCGGAGAAAGAGAGAGAGAGAGAGAGAAACTCAATGTTGTGTTGAAAAAGGCACCCCCACCCCTCCTTATATATGCCAAGGAGGGGCTCCACCCCCTCCCCTTCCCTCATGTGGGACTAAACCCCCAAGGGGGGGAGTGGTGCGGCTAGGAGGGGGGATGGGCCCTCCCTTGGCGCCAAGCCCAAGGGGGGAGGCTCCCCCTTCCCCTCATGGGCCTTTTAAGGCCCAAATACATTTTCACCTTTTTAATTAATTATTTAAATCATTTTAATATTTAATTCTGTCAATTAAATAATAAAACATATTTAAACGTTAATATATATTATTTTGAACATTTCAAAATATCCAGAACAACTTCCGGCACCTCCCGGTACATTTCCGGTGTTTTCTCTCTTTTCACCGATGATCCCGAATCAATCCTTAATGCATCGATTGCCCTTAAGTGTGACACCCTACGGTCCGGGAAACAGTAGACATGATCGAGACACTCTCTGACCAATGACCATCATGTGGGATCTGGTTACAATCCTTGATGTGCCCCTACGCTTACATCGAATAAACTTCATCGTTGTTGAACCGTTAACAATATGACTTGATCCCTTTGTGCTTCGGTACTATGTTTGTCAGGGGTATGATCGTCGGTATCCAATACCTAGTTCTTCCTCGTCTCCGACATAATATGTTTACTCGTCTGTGAATATTACATCTCTTGTGACCTAGTCACTTGCTTGCAAGCTATTGATGCAACACCACCGAGTGGGCCCAGAGTACCTATCCGTCACTCGGATTGACAAATCCCGCTCTGATCTATTTCATACTCCTCAACATATCTACTTCGGAATACCCAAGATACACCTTTTCAGTTACCATGTTTCAGCGTAACGGTTAATGCACTCAAAGCATCCTAATAGATAGCAATTATGTATGATCATCACGGTCTAAGGATTCAGTCACTATGTTATTAAGTCATCGCAATGCTGAACTTATGTGACTTGATCACACTGCAATGCTTAAGGTGGGTGTGTGTCCATCACATCATTCTCCTAATGATATGACCTCATTGTCAATAGACTATTATGTTCTCATGATCAGGAAACCTTGATCATCAATTGCCCAATGAGCTAGTATGCCTGAGTTTAATTAGGGACCAGGTTGTTATATATCACACGTGTATTAATGTTTCCGCTTAATACAGTTCTAGCAAAATATATAACGTATTATGAACAAACAGATATGTGACAAATATCTTTATTAATTTGCCTCTAGGGCACATATCCAATACAAACCCCCATACACTCCTCCTCGGGGTACTTGTCTCTTTGTGAAACCTCCTTATTAGATTGAGAGTTACCGATAATAAGTGCATGAGTTCTTCGGACTAATGTGAGTATTCGAAAGTTGACACTTCCACCTTCCCAAATTTTTCTAGCCTCTCCTGTGCCGTGCATTGCTTTCTTCTCACTCTGAGAGTTGGCGTCCACCTTCGCCGGTACATCCAAACCCTTGGCATGATACGCTCTGTCATCATAAACCTCCTTATATCCTTCCTCAAAACATCCACCATACCTACCTATCAAGGCATTTCCATAGCCTTTCCGAGAAACATTGCCATGCAACATCCATCTTCTCATGACTTGATCTTCATGTCATACATGCTACTTGCTTGATCGATGAGCCGCACGCTAGTTGGGCCTTGACCTAATCATTGCTACATCACGCGCTAGTATCATTGCATATCCTGCTACACTGGCAGAGGCATACATTTGCATACTTCATGATAGTTACATCTTCTTTATGATTTGAGTACTTTGTAAAGTGTGAAAGATCTTCTTTACTTTTTGTAATATATAGAGTGTTGCCCCTAAAGTGAGGAAAAGATCCCAAAGTGGACAAAATTAAAAGATCCCAAAGAGGACAAATGTGAGAAATAGAAAGAACCATTGAGGCCACCAAAAAAATACAAAAAATAGAAAAAAGAGAAAAAGATATAAAAAGAGAGAAGGGGGCACAGTACTATTCGTCTTGAGAGATCCACACCCGTACTCCTTATTTTATCTTGTACTCCATAGAAATTATCATTTATGCATACAACTATGTGGGGACCTTCACACTATAGAACTTGGCTTGTATATTCCAATGATGAGCCTCCTCAAATGAGCTCTAGGTCTTCTTGAGCAAGCAAGTTGGATGCACCCCCACTAGTTCCATTGGAGAGCTTTTAGCTCATATGTGCATTCGTTGCATGGCAATCCCTACTCCTCACATCATATCTATCATTTGGCTTTCTCTCGCCTATGATTGTCCTCATTGATGTGAGCCTTTCACACCCTTTTTTTGTCTCGATCCTCCATCATATTCTCTCTTTGCCATCCTAAGTGTCAACTTTCTTGCTTACGCTCATCCATTGCATGAGTGCTTAAAATGTCGAAAAGGAGTGGATCATTTTGACTTGTACCTGGCTAGTGGTCTGGGGATGAGTCAAGATAAGATTCCAAAGAAGACCAAGTGTGAAACTTTAGTAGATTGAGTTCTCAACATAAAAATACTTTTTCTCATATATCCCTATCCCCTTTCTTGCACGCAAACACCATTTGGAGACATTCGAGTCACGGACAGTGAGAGCTCTTGCACCTTTATGTTCTTATGTTGCTTGTTTCGATACTAGATATAGACTCTTGCCTGCTATGACTTGAATTGAATTGCATGCCTTGATTGCTTTACTTAAAAGTTCTTATATGGTTGTTAGCATGTCACCACAGAAATTATGGTTGTTATCATTTACCTACTCGAGGACGAGCAGGAATTAAGCTTGGGGATGTTGATACGTCCAAAATGTATCTATAATTTCTGCTTGCTCCATGCCTCTTTTGTGTGATATTGCTATGATATTGATGAACTTCCATACACTTTTCATCATATTTGGACTAACCTATTAACTCAGTGCACCCCAGTGCCAGTTCCTGTTTTCTGTTGTTTTTCTATTTCAGGTTTCCCCCTTATTAAAAGTACCAGAAAAATTCCGTGAAAAATATAGGAAAAATAAGCGTACCGGAAGCTTTGCGAAGAGCCCGGGAGGGTCCAGAGGGGATCCAGGGGGGCCCCAGGCGGCCAGAGGGCGCGGCCAGGGGCTCCTGGAGCCCCTGGCCCACCTCTGGCTGCCACCTTTCGCCTATTTATTCCCCGTGACGAGAAACCCTCGGGGACGGAACCCTTTTTCGCGATCTCTCCTCTGTTCCGCCGCCGCTGCGCTTCCAAGATCGGGAGCACCAGAAGACCTCTTCCCGGCACCCTTCCGGAGGGAGGAATCACCTCCGGGAGCTTCTCCACCACCATGGATGCTTCCCGGATGAACCGTGAGTACTCTGCCTTGGACCATGGGTCCATGATCAGTAGCTATGTGATGTTCTCCTCCCCTCTTTGTTCTTCATGGATTAGACCTCCTGAGCTGCCCTACATGATCGAGGCACATATGTAATCTTTCTGCTGTTGCTATGCTGAGTTTGCTGGGATCCGATGGATTATGAGATTATGTTCAGATTGTGATTGAGTTGTATATTTGATTCTCTTCTTTTTTATTTATGTTCTGGAGTAACTCTTGCATGTTCTCCGTTGTTGTTTATTGCTTTGTCCAAGTAGTAGGTAGTGACTCCAAGAGGGAGCGTTATGCATGATTGTGGGTTCATGCCCCCCGATGACTAGCTTGAGTGACAGAAACATGAGTCTAGGGGATGTGTTGTTGCCACAAGGGGGAAAACAACGGTGCTTGTACTTGCGGGGTGCAAGGATTGTTTACTTTACGCAAAGTTCTTTAATGCAGTTGTCTGTTGCTTTGGATTTACACTTTGAGTGGGATTCACAACTTAATACCAGCGAGATGTTCTGGATAGATATCTCAAGGTGGATGATTAGTGGGTAGATGTAGATGGATTTCGGTCTACTTGTCTTGGCGTACCGCCCGTGCTTTTGAGCCTCTTCCTTTCTGTTTTGCATAATTAACATTGGTTTGCGCACATAATCCTGTCAATTGCCCAGCTGTAATTTGTTTACGTCGCATGGCTATTTTATCATCTTTTGGGAGAGAGACATCACTAGTGAACATCATGGGACCCCGCTCCATATCACCAATACTGTTTACACCTTCAATTTACTTTCAGTATTTACCTTTCCGTAGCTATCACTATCATTATTATCCCGTGCGTTTTATCCTTTGTAAACAACAAGGCCGGAGGAATTGACAACTCCTCTGTACTCGTTGGGAGCAAAGCTATCTATTATGTGTGCAGGTCCAGGTGAAGTTAGCAATCCTTAGATTGTCAACGGCACCAATTTTTCACTTCACCACCTGCTTGTATCTGCTGGAGTCCTCCTGGACGATACTCGACCTTAGCATTTTTGCTAAGGGAAATTTGTCGCTATCTACATCTCACCTTCCACTTGGGGTAACCAACGGGGGCGAGAAGTTATCTCGTGTATCACTTCCACAGTACCATTCTAATATGTTCCGGAACCACCTAGGACTATTCCAAAGTGATCCGGACATATCCTTAAATACCCAGAACTACTTCTGGTGCCCTTATGAACAATTCCATAAATACCTAGAACTACTTCCGGTGGACGTATGAACTATTCTGTTTTGCTTCCACTAAACCTTCTTCCATTCCAGTATTCTAACAGACTACTGCTCGTTAAGTGTGTGACCCAACAGGTTCGGTATAATGCGGACATGACTCAGAACATCTTCCAGACATAGGTCAACAACCTTTTGTCAATAGCCAATAATCAACAGCGGAGCCATGGACACCCATGTTGACTCCCCCAAATACACGAAGAAACTTTGAGTGAACCATTATGTTTAGTCATGTACCATTCCCTTTGCATCGCGATATATGACAAAGTCAGAGGAGAGAAGTTTGGCACCCATGTGTAACAACTTCTTGAACACAAGCCACTTGTTATCATCTTTGCTCGTTTGTCCCTTTTTCTCGTTATCGTATTCCGGTATCCCCGTGACTAAATCACAATGCGTCTGGACAGACTATAATGGATAGCGTCATACCGAGTGGGTCCAAAGTGAATATATTCTTCATCGTGAAGGAGAAAATCCCAGTCTTGAACTATCACAATTACTAGACACACTATCTGATGTACCCAGAACTTATTTTACTACTTCCCAGTAACGGTAAGATTCATCTAAGAACCAAAGTACATCTTCCTGTGTGAGGTAACTCGATACTCTCATGGTCTAAGGAATTACATATATGATAACATTTCATGATATGATTTATAACGTTGTTACGATGTGATCTCTAAGTATATCATGCAATACTGGGGTCGGTTCAACATCATTGTTCAGCTAACAATATGTTCTCATTGCTACTGACATCCTTGTTACAAGAACAATGTCCATGATTAAGAAAACGTAATCATCAGTTAGCACATGAGCTGGTCTTAGAGGCTAAACCAGGAACTCTTGGTGTTTATATTTCCACACATGCAAATGAGTTTTCTTCTGAATCTCACAGTCAGGATCATTGCAATTATAGCACAGAAATATTAACATTAATTACGAACATGGAAATATATATATATAACATTTTATTATTGCCTCTAGGGCATATTTCCAACAAATTCAACGTTGATCCTGGTCGATACAGGAGTCGTGGTTGATGTCGAGCTTGGCTTTGCGGGTGGTGATCGGGCTCGATCCATGGGACGGAGAGTGCCCCATCGATTGACGTAGGTACGGAGACCCTCGAAAGTCAGATCCCTGCCTGCGTGCCGATCTAAGGAGATCAACTTCAGGACCGGAAGGGGCGTGGTTAAGTCGAGGGACCCGAACAAATTGGTTTCTTCCTGAGTCGCCGTCATATCGAGTGTTGATGACAGAGTCACCGAATTGTCGATTGCTGATGATGGAACCGCCGAGATCATAAATCCAACCCGTGTCTTTCCAACAGAAGACGCCAATTGACGAGGATGGACCTCGACAAATCCCATGGTTAGGTACCCTAGGTTGATTGAAGGGGAATGAGTGCGTAGTTGGTGATATCGTCGGCTAACAGGAACAAGGGAATTACCCAGGTTCGGGGCCCTCGATTGGTAAAACCCATACTCCTGCTCAATTTACTATATGGAAAAGGAGTTACAATGGTGGATTCGTCTACATTGCTAAAGCCATGAGGTGTTGCTAGATGTGATTGATAATCTCTAGACGTTACCCCTCCCAGCCATTATATACTAGGCTAGGTCTCGAGGATTCCGTCTAGGGTTATAGGAGGATTCCTATACTACTTGTCTTGCACGCTATGAACTCCACGCCATCTTGGACTCCACGCCGGTTCATCCGTCGGTGCCTCAAGTGGGCTCACCAGGCTGAAGTTGGGCCCATCACAAGGCTTACATTGGGCCACTAGTCTTGACATGCACCGGGTACCCTCACGGAGGGGAGTCGTGAGGGTATTCCCTAGTCACTCTCCGACCTTGATGTTTACAAAGGTTAAAAACACAAGAGATAGTAATAATGCAACGGAAACGAAAAGTAAAGCAGTAAATAGTAGTGGTGTACATAAACTATGATGAGGATATGGACCGGGGTGTCATGGCGCTCACTAGTGATGTCTCTCTCCAAAAAGACAGTAAACAATTATGTTGGGTGATCAAATTATAGTTGGACAACTAGTAGATTTTTTTTCTTTCGAAATGGCAGTTATCCTGCATTCATTAGGAAGAAAAGAGTTGCTCGGTTAATTTGGGAAAACCGAGCGAAAACCAGATTGCCCAGTTGATTATGGAGAACCGGACGAAAACCATCACAACCGCTGAGAGGTACACAAAAAATAAAACCACGCACACCACTACAAAGAGGGCCTCGCCAAGGCAGCACACAAGCGTCATCGTCATCACTTCTCCCCTAGAGGCCTCCTCGCTAACCCTACAACACTGATCAAATGACTCCGACTTCGCCAACGGCGACCATGAACTCAACCCGCACCGCAGTAGATGCGTGCAGCTGCATGAAGATCTGCACCAAAACTCAGCCCCTATAAGCAGACATCGCAGCTCCGACTCTGAAGGGAAGCTCTGAAGGACAAAACCAGGCACGGCTGGCACCAGGGAAGATCACCGAACGGGCCACCTGCAGCAAGTCATCGTATACCGCGAGGCCCCGCCGCCGTGTGACGCCCCCAAAATCGGACCGTGTACAGTAATCATACACGCAAGGTACACGATCGAGATTAGGGACTCACGGTGAGATATCACAACACAACTCTACAAATAAAATAATACAAGCCAGGGGCCACGAGGGCTCGAATACAACAGCTCGAGAGCACATAGTCAGCGGAAGCAATAGTATATGAGTACAGACACAAGGATACAAGGTTGCCTTAAGAGGCGAGGCCTCCTGCCTGGGAACCTCCAAGCTACTCCTGGTCAACGGGGAACTCGACGTCGTAGAAGGCATCGGGGATCTTCACGTTGCGGTGGTCAACATCGGGGATCTCCTACTCCTGGACTCCAACATCGACTGCAGCGGTCGATCAGGCAAAATAGTAAAGGAAATAAAGCAGGTGAGTATCTAGCATACCCGCGAGTCTTACGTCCACTACTAAGCATTATGCATTGTATCAACGGAAAGAAGAGGCTGTATATAGTGGACTGAAAGACAGAAAATCCAGAGCAAGGGTAAGAAGTTAGGCCTAACGAAGACTAGCATTTTCCGACGATGTCTTGCAGCATGAGGTAAGAATCAGCCAACAGTTTATATAAAGCATAAAGTAACAATGCAGCAGAAGTTGCTGCAGCATTGTATAATAATAAGTTGTAACAATTAACAATGCCTCCGAGTTCACCTCCTCGACATCCCCGCGAGGAAGAAAACCCGGAACCATACAGTTTAATAATAATAGTTTCTAGTGGTAAGATCCAGCTTCAGCATAAAGCGTCCTGTTACCGTGGACACGGCTATTCGAATAGATTAATCTTCCCTGCAGGGGTGCACTTGTGTTACGCTACACGCACGGATCTCCAGGGTGGCGGGAACCTTGTCAGGGAACGCTCCACCGAGGCTATCCAACACTTCATAGCCCATCTTTCAAACTCAATAGAGAGGTCATCCGCCGGACTATATCCTATGTACGCGGGGCTTTGGACCCTAACCCCGACGTACTCCTGCACGGTGCGAGGCTGGCCGGTGAAGTTAAATCAAAGCAAATACAAATGACACTGCCGCGGCAAATAAGACAACACCACTTCCCGGCGCAGGCCGCGGTACTGCTGACGTCTGAAAAGTCCTCGGACGACACTACGAAGCAGAGGAGCCCATAACTCGTAATTCCCACGGGTAGGTAGTGCGTACATGGCATATAGCCAACTCAAGACATTCACTGAACCATTTAGCATTTTAATTAACCTGCGTGACAACCGTTATCGTTGCCTCGACTTAACTGACCCGCGGACAACGACAGCAGCCAGGACCACCAGTACATCGGTGCCTGCCCTGTCGTCCCACCAAGTCTCTGCGGTTACCAACAAGGTGAACCGTCTCCTTACCTTGTCTCGCGTGTGCTCCTGGAGGAGCTCGACTTTCGTGGTTTGGTAACTCTCGCGGCCAACGATCGGGGGCCAAGCACACCGGTACACTGGTCGTACCCTCCCTGTTGTCCCGTCGCAATACCACTCGCGGGCACCGTTGGGTCGCCCGACTTCTTACCTTTAAGGACACCAGTTGGTTCGAGTTCCTACCATTAAGTGAAACCATGAGGTATCACCCTCGATGGCACACTTAAAGAGGTTTGACAGAGACATCAGCGGAATGAACTAAAGAGGTACACCTCGTATCATTCCGGTGATGCTACGCTACTGAGCCGACGAGAGTGAGATACGAGTCCATTCCACTCGTAAGTCAAACTCGAAGCGACTCAGCAGAGTCTCGCCGTTGTAGGTTCCCTAGGGTGTCTGCAATGATCCGTACCTGTTGCAGTTGTATATATGTTGTATCCGCGTCACTCCCCTGGATGATCACGCCCCGCTATCTAGTCCTAGCTAACAATGCGCAGGGCTCACTGCTGAATATATGCATAATTATAACAGGCAGCATAGGATAAAGGAAGGTACATCAAGGGGCGACAAAATCAGGCTATGCAATTGAATAGGATTGTAATCGTAGCAGCAACAGTAACAATGCCTAGTGCAAGAAATGTACGGAAAGGTAGGCGATATCTGGGTAAGAGAATGGCTCTGCTTGCCTGCAAGCTCGACGGTAGGGGTAGGGTCGTCGACGAAGTAGTCGTACCCAGCAGCGGTGTAGTCGGCGGTAGCAGCGGGGTCTATCGGAGAATAAAGGGGGGAAGAAACAATAAATACACAGCAATAATAGCAACACAAACATATGACATAGAAGATACAAAGCAACGGGGCTCTAACGCGGTGTTCGGTGATTTGCTCGGAGCGGGAATTTATCCGATGATGACTCATCAGTACCGGTTGATTACCGGACAGATGATCCGGAGGGGGAAGGGATCATGCCGGAGGCGTCGTGGACATCAGACACACGTGTGGCTGGTGTATCTGGGTTAGTTGATCTATTCCGAACAACTTTCGTGTTCGAAATAAATTCATCCGGGTACTTTAGCAGTACCGGACAATTTATCCGACAGACGGTCCGGAGGGGGACGGTTCGATGTTCGTTGTGTTAGAGGGGTGTGGTAGACATACGGATAGCGTATCCGTATTCGTTATCTTTTTCTGATCAATTTTGATGTATAAAGTTTTTTGATCTGAGTTACGGTTTATTTTATATGATTTTTCAAAGCTTTTAAATCATTTAAAAAGGATTTTCTGATTTTCTTTTATTAATAAAATCCAACCTTATCCAGAACCTTATCCACAACAGTGCTGACAGGGTGGACCCACATGTCATACACAGAGGCATTTAACTCATTTTATTTAAATCAAAAATATCAGAGGACCCACATGTCATAGGCTATTTATTTAGCAGATTTATTTAATCTAAACTCTAATTAATGGTAGAGGACCTATTTGCAAATTCCAAAAACTTAGGAAGTTATCTGCGAACCTTTTATTTGCACATATGGCCTCGGGCATTACTCTACTAGCACATTTTAGACTTTTGCTCTTTTGTCAATTTTCTACGAATTAATCGGTGCATCAAATGGATTTGGTCCAATGGAACAAATTGAAGCTGGTTAGACCAACTACTTGCACATATCAATTTTACAAATTTTAGAATTTTCTTTGATCTATTTTTGCTGCTGTTTTGTTGCCAACAAAGGAGGGTTTAGCCGCAGTTTTCAGAGTAGCAGTTAATAGCTGCACTAGCAGGTTCAGTAGCAGCAGTAAGCAGCGCAGCACAGCTTCAGGGGCAGAAGCAACGGGTGACAGTGAGGCCACCGCGGGCGCTCGCGCATGAGTGCAGGGCCACGCCGGTGACACAACCAGCCGTGGTTGTGCACCCCTTGCACACACACACGCTGCACTCACACCACACGAACGCACACACCATGCACACTTACACACACAGCACACGCACACACAAGGCCTTGGCCGTGGCCACCCACAGCGACGGGGGCGGGGGAGGCCGACAGCAGGCATGGTCGGCGTCGCCGGCGCGGGCAGGCCGTGGCCGGCACCAGCGGCGCCCAACAGCAGCAGACCCTACGAGCTCCGACCATGGCTGCCTCAAGGGGAGCAGCAGCAGCAGCACGCCCACACGCCCATGGCTGTCGTGGCCGGGCACTGCGGCCGTAGCAAAGAGAGCAAGGAGGGAGAGGAGAGGAATGGCGCTCACCGGGTGGCAGAAGAAAGGCCGGTGATAGCATGGTAGCAGCAGACGACGGCGGGGTTGTCGGGGGAGCGTGAATCGTGGCGGCGAAGACAACGGCCGGCAGCGATCCCGTCGGGGAAGACGACGCAGGCGGCGAGCTGATGGCGCCCCGGGCTCGATCCGGGGATGGAGTCGACGAAGACGACCAAGGGGAGGCTGCTGGATATGGCGACGCGCCTCCTTGTCGCCATCGGCCGCGGTGGCTCACAAGCGGCGGTGACGGAAGCTCATCGGCGTTTCGCAGAGGAAGGAGGAGAGGCTGGGAGGGGGAAGGGAAATATCTAGAGCGTCCACGGGGCTGGGCTCGGTCTTATCCGCAGAGGGCATGGGGGGCAGGTGAAGGGCGAGGGGGCTGGCGTGCACGGCGTCGACGTGCCATGGGGGCACGTGATGAACAGAGAGGGGGGGGGGAAGAAGACAGGGGAGGTGGGTTTGGGCCGGGGTGGGCCTTGCCAGGGGCGTAGGTTAGGAGTTTTTCTTTTATTTTGTTTTCTCTTTTGATTTCTTTTTCTTTTCTATTTTGATTTGTTTTAGCTATTTTAGAAGTTTTGTAAAACTTGTAACTTGCTACATAATTGACATTGCACAAAACTAGAGTGCCACAAAAAGATTGGGACTTTTTATAAATTCTTTTGCATTTTTGTTTTTATTAAAAAGGTATTAAATGCCACTGTTTTGCTACTATTTTAATTGTTGGATTTATTTTATAGCACAATAAATCCCCAAGACCACATGGAAGTGATCCACTGAATATTAGGCATTTTACAAAAGTGGTTGCACAATTTTAGGTTGAACTTTTATTTGCCACTTAAAAAAAAATTGGCAATTCAATATGGTTGAAATTGACAAGGTCATGATCAAGGGTGATTAGAGACTTGCTAACCACAGAGATTTAATATTAACAAAAGTTTTACTGTATCATGACACTGGGGGTGTTACACGCCGCAGCTTCGACTCCACAACAACAAACAAACCGAGGCAATACCACAGACACGCCGAAGAAGAGCCGACTATCGCAACCATAGCCACGCTGCCGACATAGCTCCCCCATCATCGTTGCCATAGAAGCCTGATCATCACACTGCCACCACCGGTCCCTCTTACTGAAGTCGAGCTCCGATACGATGCCCACAAGAGGGAAGACAACACCAAGGCGCCGCCATCGTCAGATCATAAGATCAAAGGTTTCCCCCGGAGAGGCCAAAAGGCCGGATCCGTACGGGAGGGGTGCACCAGCAACACAATGATACCTCCAGGAAGGTCAACGACGGCCCGCAGCCGCTGCCATCGAAGGTCGCGGCACGAGGCCACGACAGGGGTCTTCACCCGAGCATCCACACCGCCTCCAACGCACATCATCTCGCCTCGAAGTCAGCAAATCCACCAACCACCACCACCATTGCTCGACGCAAGATCCGCAGCGCCCGAGCCCCATGCCGAAACCCCTGCGCGGAAGCCACCATCGACCACAGCACGCAGCACGATTCCATCAAGCCGCACCGAGCACCATGCCGGCAGAGCAGGAAGGAGTGTCGCTCGAGGCCATGAACCACCTCGGTCCCTGGCCGTAGTCCACGCCCACGCGCCCGCAGTCACGTCCTCCACGCCCCTCACGTCGTATGGATGCCACCCAAACCGAAGCAGCGCCCGGATCTGGATCCGGAGCCGCCGCCCCAAAGCCAGGGAGCGCCGTCCCTGACCTACCGAGGGCCGCCTCTGCGCCAGATATGGCGACCCCGCAGCCCGGAGCTGCCCCCCAGCAGCTAGCGTACACGCACACCGGCGGGAGCAGACGGCGTGGGTGTCGCCTCGATCTGCATCCTCGAGCACTCCCATCCAGCCACCGCCACCTCCACTGCCCGCTCGCCCGCCGCCCGCCATGAGCTCCCCGTGCTCGTGGATGGCGCCGCCGCGGGAAAAAAAGGGTCGCCCCGCCGCCGCCCACTCCGCGTGAGCTTCGCCCGCGGGAGGCACTGGCGACGGCGAGGGGAGGAAGGCTGGAGGAGGTGCTGAGTTGCGGCGGCGTTGGTCGCCGCCCGAGTCGCCCTTGGGGAAGAGCGACGCGGGGGGCGTTTTTGCAGCTTGCTTTCTATTTGTCTTGCATTATTATTGATAACTAGCAGAATTATAAACGCACCACAATTCTAATTATGCTAGCAGAGAGTGCAAGGTTCAATTGTATGGGCATTACTCCAAGTCAATTAGATCATTTATTCATCAATGTCTACTTACTAATCATACACCTTGAGATATCTATCCAAAACATCACATTGGTATTAAGTTGCGAGCCACAACTAAATGTTGTAAACTCAAAGCAACGTACAATTGTGTTAACACTCTATGCGTAATGTAAGCAATCCTTATGACACACAGTCATAAGCACCGTTGTTTCACCCCTAATGGCGACAACACATTCCGTAGGCCCATGTTTCTGTCACTCAAGCCGAAAATCGAGAGACATGAACCCATTATCTAGCATAACGCTCCCTCTTGGAGTCACAACCTATTACTTGTCCAAAGAAATAAATTACAACGGAGAAAATGCATGACAACTCAAGAACACAATATAAAAGAGATCAAAATATATTACTCACACAATCAGAACATAATATCATAATTCATCAGATCTCAGCAAACATAACATAAAAACATAGAAACTGTAGAAAATATTCCTTGATCATGATAGGCAGCTCACAAGGTCTAATCAATGAAGCACAAGATCGGAGAGAAGACATCATCTAGCTTGCTGCCATGAACCCTAGGTCCAAGGTGGGACTACTCACGAAGCATCTCGGAGGAAGTCATGGTGATGGAGGAGCCTCCTGAGATCAATCCACCCTCCGGCAGGGTGCCGGGACAGGAACTTCTGTTGATCCCGATCTCGGGATCGCGGCGATGGCGGAACAATGGCTTAGATGGTGAAAAAGAGTCCTCCTTGAGGGTTTTCGAAACGGGGTGTAAATATAGGCGAAAAAGGGGCACCAAGGGTGGCCCCACTCGACCTAGCGCCCAGGCCCTGGCTGCGCCATGTGGCCACCTGGCCAGGGGGTGGCCCCCATATGGCTCATCTTCGGGCTTTTGGAGTCTTCCGATAAGTTGAAATTTCTAGATTTTCCCAGCGATGTTGATTTTTTAGATTTTTCTACAATGCACGGACAAAAACAAACATAAACTGCCACTGTGTACTAGGTTAATAGGTTAGTCCCAAATATGATGTAAATGATATAAAAGTGCATTAAAACATATAGCAAAGTCACCAAAACAAGCATGAGACAAGAAAATAAAATTCTAGATACGTTTGGGACGTATCATCGACACATGCGAAGACCAAGTGGCAGGGAATGCATAAATAAGTCCGCATATTCGCAAGGTCTCTCTGTTTGAGCTCGACCATGTGGAAAACAACTCATCCACAGAGAGGGAACTTGGTGGACCTCGAAACATTGTAACAGACGTTCTAAAGGGACTTAAACTTTTCATGCTTACATAGGCTCTCCTCAGAGCCTAGCTACATGTTCCTTTGAGTCAAGGAGAAGCCCATCCTCGTACAGGGAACCGTGATGACTTGGCTCCATAAATCGCCTAGGCATGTACAAGGGCTCTTCGCAGAACCCGGCTAGAGCTATGCACTGATTGAACCCCAACTAGTTCACATGCTGACAAAGGCTTATAACAACCTAGCTTCACATATTCAAACAACCACTCAAATGCTTAACAAGGGCTCTCAACAGAGCCCTTATACACGCAGAAAGCCCGAAAAAGGGTTCAAGACGCTGACAAAGGCTTACGATAGTCTGTCTTCACATCAATATCATGTGGAAACAAGGACCGCCAGAGCCCGTCCCAGTACCTGAAAAAGAAGAAAAACAAAGAAATATGATCTAAATCTTCTAATATGAGGCAGAACCACGCAACCCGGTCGCAATCAAGACAAAGGCCCAGATTTCCAGTACCCAGAGCCCCCTCTACTACGACAAACGGGAGCTCGGATGATGGGGGAATATGGACCTTGTCGTGAAGAACAACTAGCTTAGTAGAGCTCGTCCAAACTTCGCACCTCTTGAAGATAGAAGTTGGGGGCGCAGGGAAGGTTGAACTCCAGACAAGCTCGAGCTCTACTGACGGTGTGCTATACTAAGGGTTGCCCACGTAAGGGTTTAGCCGAGCTCTACGACCCAAGGCTTCCCCCACGGTGCATATCGCAGTAGGACTTCGAGAGGAGCACGGATTCCACTTTCTCGAAGATCGTAAGGCCTGGCGCACAAGAATAGGACTCGTAGCTATTTCCATAGTTGTATGTCAGCTACTCCATGTAACCCTAGGCCTCGTTAGCCCTATATAAAGCGAGTCCAGGAGAGACTCGAGATCATCTTGCTATCTTGCCATCAATCTCAATAGTACTAAACACATTGTAACCTCCTCTTTTGAGGCGATCTACACCACAAATAATCGAAATCTAGCAGGAAAATGGTTTAATCTCGTCATAAGGCCTCGAACCTGGATAAATCTCTCGCATGTTCTCGTCTCTGATGCTTTCAACGACTCGGACCATCCTACCGAGATATTTGCCGGATTTCTATCCCGACAACGAGGGAGAGGGGATGGAGAGGTGGCGGCGGCTAGGGTTCGCCCGGCTCTCGCGGAGAGGCGGGGCAAATCAATAAGGGTTGTTTTTTCAAATAATTATGATATTTAGAAACCAAAGTATTCATTGCCGGGAATTGAATACTAAGATTTGTTTGCTTTACTATGATTTTAAAGATACTACGCCTAACTAGACCTTACTACGCTCGTCTTCGTTAAAAAAAAAAACTAGACCTTACTGTGCATGAAAATGAAGGGACATCCAGAAGCTGAAAAAACAAATCTCCATTCCTATTCGATCGCGGGCCGAGCTACGCTACACTCATATTTCCATGGCATTTCGAAAGTCCTCACCTTCCACATGCTCCCGCCCGCCGCGCGCTAATGGCCGGCCATCCGTACGGAAACCAGCGAAGCAAGCGGCACCCTAATCTCGGCAGGCGCCAACCGACGGCCACCCGAGGTCCTCTCATGGCCGCTCACGCGCCCTACAAATCGCGGCGCCGCGCCTCGCCACCCTCTCCCAGGCCCTCCAGATCGAAGCGCTCGGCAGACCACACCGCCCTCCCCCGCTCCGATCCCGCCAGAATAAACCGCGCCTCGCCGGCCGGTCGACCTCTCCTCCTCCTCGAGCGCGCCATCGCCTAGCTGTTGTTTCTTGTGCGCAGGCTTAGGAGACCGTCCAAGAAGGACCCCCGTGGAGAGAGAGCCAGGAGAGATGGAGATGAACAAGATCGCCTGCGCCGCGCTCGTCGCCGTGGCGGCCTCCGCCTCTATGGTCGCCGCCTCCGAGGCACCGGCCGCGGCGCCCGGCCCGGCCACCAGCGGCGCGTTCGCCGCCGCTCCCGCCGCCGGCGCGCTCATCCTCTCCCTCGTCGCCTACTACCTCCACTGAGACGGGCCGGATGGACGGACGGAGCGCGCACCCGATCAACAACAAAGGCGGGGCATATGCGGGCGCGAGACTGACGCGTTGGTTAATTTATTGATTAATGAACAATAATTAATTTTTATGATTATTACTATATGTTACTGTATTATCGGTACTACTGTATGTAACTGCGCTTGTTTTTTTTTTTTCAATTCGTTTGGCACATTCAATTCACATCTGCAACCCGTGACTAATGGCGCTATACTCATTACTATTCGATTTGAATTGTTATCAGTTGTAATTCTAGCAGTTCGTACTGATGCGTGTTGCCTTCATCTCTTCTTTTAACATTGGCTTCTTGATTGGCCACTGTTCTCAAAGGCTTGTTTGGATCAAGAATCTTTCATAAAAATAATATTCGAATTCTATACTCGCTGAGATACTAAAAGTTGCCGTCAATGCTAGGAAAAACAAATCGAAAATTTTATCGTGGGTGAAGGTGCATTGAGCATCATGATTCATGCCACACATACAATACAAGTCCTGTTCATGACCAGTCAACAAATCTTTATTTGCCCTTTTTTTAAGGGAAATCTTTATTTGCCCTGCTGCAACGCAATGGATGATTTTCACCGTAATTGAAAAAGGATCAGTAGAGACACTGCATAGATGCTTTAAATATTTCAGTATTTTTTAACCTGTAAACATTTCAAATTTTAAACACGAAATTCGCAGCAGGCAGTTGAGTCCTGGCACGAGGAGATGGATGCTTTGGGAGGACGTGGCCTTGACAAGAAGAAGTTCGTGATTAGCAAGCAGTTCCCCTTTTCCTCCCTGATGATGATGATTCCTCCACTCCACTAGCCATATCTCCCTCTCCTCTCCTCGCCTCCGCTCTCCGGTCCTCCCCCACTCCCCGGCCGCCCCTCAAACCCTAGGCGCGAGCGGCGGAATGGAGTCGCACGTGTTGGTGGCGCTCGCCCTCTCCTTCGTCGGCGGCCTCAGCACCTCCCTCGGTACGCGGCTTCCCGCCACAGATTCACTCGCTTGCTTGCCTGCTGCTGGCTTGCCTGCTCGATTGCCACCGCGCGGCGGCGTATAGCCTTAGGGACTCCCTGCTGCTCAAGCTAAGCTCCAAATTTCCATCTTCAGGTGCGCTGCTTGTGATCGTGAATCCTTCCCCTGACCTTAAGAGGCTCGGCCTCCTCCAGGTATCAACCGTCTTTTTTAAGTTATTGATTGATCATCTGTCGGTTAGGCAAGTAATACTAGTACTTGTCTAACTGCTCGTGCTCTATGTGTTGCTCATACTGCATATACAGGGTTTCGCTGCTGGGCTTATGCTGAGCATTTCGTTTCTAGATTTGGCACACAATGCACTCAATTCCATTGGCTTCTTGAAGGCCAACCTTTGGGTGGGTTCGCATCTTTCTTGCGGTTTTAGAATTAAATTTCGGTCTATCTTGGGTAGGTAACGAATTGTGATATGTTGCAGTTTTTTGCGGGAGTTCTTTTCTTTGGTTTCGTTGTTAAGTTTATTCCAGAGCCAACCTTTGTGCCAACTACGACTGATGCAAGCAAGAAAAAGGTTTGGATGCAATCATTGGGGATGTTTTTCCAGCATCATATCAATCAATCTGTTTCCTTACTAGAATAAGAGGGCTGAATACAAGTTATTTCTCTTTTGTGGAAAGCAGACCGATGATGATGGGTCGGGTAAAGATATGATGAAAAAACATCGCCGGCAAGTCTTGTTCAGTGGCATCATTACTGCTGTTGGTAAGTTACTAAGATTGCTACTTAATCGTTAAGATCCCTTGTTTTATCAGTCATACGTTCTATCAAACTTACTTTTGGGAGACATGATTACTTGAATTGTTCCATGCTACACATGGTTCCTTCAAAAAACATACTGAAAATTTGCTTCTTTGAAGCTACAATTATTTGACTCTGTACTTATTATGATCTGCAGGAATTAGCTTGCATAATTTTCCTGAGGGAATGGCTGTATTTCTTGGATCCGTGAAGGTAATGCTGTTTTGTTTTCATTTCAGTGTAGCGGCGTCTTTCATTTGCTAAGAGGGATTCTGCACCTTGCACTTTGTTCTTATATAAAAATTACTGGGCATAGCTTGGTTGTTTTGGTTTTCCAAGAGTTCATGTACCGTTATTATTTAGCTTGAACTAATTATATTTGGTTATATATGAAAAAAACTGCAGGGTCTTCGCGTGGGAGTTAACTTGGCTATTGCTATTGCTTTACATAACATACCCGAGGTATATAAATCAACCTGTCAGCCTTTAAGAATTCTTATCTGTAGTTTTATGTTGCATCCTTGTAGGGATGAAAATGGAGTGGAAACTTTCCGCTTTTCTGGGGGGGAAATGAAAACGGAGAGGAAAAATGAAAGTGGAAATGGAAATTTGCAAAACGAAAGTGGAAATGGAATTTTTTATATGAAAACGAAAATGGAAATGGAACAACGTTTTCCGGTGGAACAGGCGTGGAAACGGAATATTCCGTTTCCGTTAATATGGAACTTTCTGTTTTGCATTGTGAACATTTTCCTTATTGAAATGAATTGTTTACTACTATTCGAGTTATCAATTATGTTAACTCGGAAGTGTGGATTTTGTTCTAGTCTAATACAGTATGTCACTCGTATGAGCACTATGGCGCACTATGGTGATTTGATCTTCCATGTTTGGTTTTTTATGCCTTTAAGCTTTTGTATTACCAGAGTTGGAAATTTATGCACCAATGAATATCTTATTATGCACCCATGATACATCTTAATATTTTATATTCTTACCAATTGAACATCTTTGTTGGTTTCAATATGGTTTTTTTTCTATGGTTGAAGTGGTCTTTAGTTCCGATGAACATCCGCTTTCGTCTCCGTGTCTGTGCTGTATTCGCTCCGCTTTCGTTTTCGCTAGTATTGGTTTCCGTATTTGTTTTCGGGGTTTCTGTATTCGTTTCCGCTTTCGGAAAAAATATGAAAACAAATGTGGCAGCACCCAGTTCCGTCCGTTTCCGCTCCGTTTTCATCCCTACATCCTTGCCATGTGGGACAGCCTTGGGTGCTCTTTATAAGAAAATTCAACAGCCATAAAAAGTTTGCTTGTTATAATGCACCAGTGGGTCCATATATAGGTCTATTATGGAAGCCCAGTCTCATCACAAACTAAATCATGACAAGCCAAGAGGGCCATGATGGTGCTTAACTTATGTGCAGTGCTTATATGCCATTAAGTTTCGAGCATTTCTACATTGGCTAGGTCTCCACACTATCCAACTTATATATTTTTTTCACTTTGATCCGTGTATTTCTGTTTGATGCTGAGTGAGCATTCTAGAATTAGGTGGCATCAAACATATCATTACGTGCAAGGGAGAAATTTGCAAATTGTGTTAGCGGGATCTATTATATTGAAACAAATTACTACATGGAAAATCAAATAATTCTATTTTATGGAGAGAAGATTTAAAGAAGCTATGGTTCTACAGAATCATATATTTGAGACTACTGACAGTCTGACATATTGCCACTTCTTTTATCTGCTATCCTAACTAGTTGTCATTTTTTACTTTCTCAGGGGGTTGCTGTAGCTCTACCACTCTATTTTGCTACCAAAAGGTACCTATTTTCCCCATGTAGAGATGCGTAATTGATGAAATTTGTAGTTCACACCAGCCTCCACAAATGAGTCTTGAGTCCACTAACGCAAATTCTATGAATCCTGGTTTTTTCTAGTGCCAAATGTTATAAGTGGTTTAGCAAAATATAAGTCATGCTTGTTAAGCGTCATTATTAAATGGCATACAATTTTAGAATTTCTCATATATGGATAGCAGCTCTTATCTTGGCTATGTGAGATTTGGTATGAATAAGCAACTTGTATTCTCATAGGGCCATAGGCCAGTATAGGTGATGACAAATATGTACTAGAAAACCCCTTTTACTACGGGGAAACTGTACAAACTACATGAGACATAATATAACTGTTCACACCCCCCCCTCAAACTCAGGGTGGATCCACACAACGCTGAGTTTGGAGAGATAAAATCCATGCTGCACCCTAGTCGGAGCCTTCGTAAAGAAATCCGCCAACTGTAACTTGCAAGGCACATGCTGGAGAGCCATAATCTGATCTTGCACACCGGCGCGCACAAAAGAAGCATGAACAGCAATATGCTTGCTGATCTCATGCTTCACAGGGTCGCACGCAATATTGATAGCACCTGTAGTGTCAAACAATAGCAGAGTAGGTGTAGTGATAGAAACATCAAACTCTTGAAGTAACCATCGTAACCAAGTTACCTCTGTCGTCAAAAGAGTCATAGCTCACAACTCAACATTTGCACTCGAGCGGGAAACTGCAATCTGTTTCTTTGTTTTCTAGGCAATGAGAGAATCACCGGCTAAATAGAAAGTGAACGGCGACAGGAGGGATCACTAGCCCACATAGCATCCAAATAGGCCTGAAGCTGTAAGGAGCTGGAGCATGCAAAGAACAAACGGTGAGAGATCGTGCCGCAAAGATATCAGAGAACACGAAGGAGGTGACCGCAGTGAACCAAAGTGGGAGCAGAAACAAACTGACTTAGAATATGGTCAAGATAGGAGATATCCACATGAGGGACAACGAGATAGACAAGACTCCCAACAGGATGACGATAACGCGTCAGATCAGACAAGGGGTTACCATCAGTCGCACGGAGGTGAACATTGAGCTCCATGGGAGTCAACAGTGCGCTCATCAGTAAGAGTAGCACGAGCAAGAAGATCATGTATATACTTTTCTTGGGGTATAAAAATCCACTAGAGGTAGAAGAGACCTCAATCCAAGAAATTAGTGAAGAGGGCCAAGATCAGACATAAGAAATTGATCACTAAGGCCCCTGTGTGTTTGGGCTTTTGCTTTTGCTTTTGCAGCCTTTTCATTTTGGCCATGAAGCCATAAAAGCTTCTAAATAGGTGCTTTTGGAGCTTTTATGGCTTTTGGGGCTAAATATTGTTATATTGATTCATCAAAAGCCATAAAAGCTCCTAAATAGATGCGTTTGGAGCTTTTATGGCTTTTTGGCCAAAGTATAAAAAGCTGCAAAAGCAGGAGCAAAAGCCCAAACAAACAGGGCCTAAGCCGTGCCTTCACAAAGGCAATATACTGTGTCGTCACCAGTGATGATCATGTCATCAACATATAGAAGAAGAGTCCGACCTCGAGCAGAAATGTGGACAAACAGTTCAAGATCATGAGCACTCACTGAACAACCAACGGCAGTCACCACATAGGCAAAACGCTCAAACCAGGCACGAGGGGCTTGCTTAAGGCCATATATAGAGCGACGGAGATGATAAACCATGCCGTCAGGGATAGAATACTCAGGTGGTGGTTGCATGTAAACCTCCTCATGCAACTCACCATTAAGAAAGGCAGTATTAACATCAAGCTAAGACACATACCAGCAGTGAATAGAGACCACGGCTAGGAGTGTGTTAGTCAAATGAGCCACATGAGCAAAAGGTGAGTTAACAATGGTCAAATGAGCCACATGAGCAAAAGTCTCATCGTAATCGCGACCATGCTCCTGCTGAAAACCACGAGCCGCAAGACGAGCTTTGTAACGCTCAAAGAGAACCATCAAAGCCGGTCTTAACTTTGTGGACCCACTTACAAGTGATGGGGCGAACACAGGGTGGAAGAGAAATAAGATCCCATGTGTTGTGAGCTGCCATTCAAGATGAACAATGACATCACGATAAGAAGTAGGCTCAAGAACGCCAACACTTGGAAAACCAAGGCGGTCAACAAGCAGAAGCGGATGAGGATGCAAGCCATAAGTAGGCTGAGACGAGGAAGATGGCACATCAGTAGACGCATCCACAACATGCGGACGACGAGTACAATAAGGAGGAAAAGTGGAAAAAATACAAGGAGGAATCACCTGGATAGACGAAGGGGACTGAGAAGACGCCGGGGATGAAGGTGCAGAATCCTGTGACAAGCGACCATGGGAGATCGTGACAACGGATCTGCAACGGGGGAGGAAGCAGGAGCAGTAGGATGGGCGAACGAGGGCCCAACAGGAGTGATAGGTGTGTCCAAAAAAGTGAGGAAAGATATATCCTTCATTGAAAAGGTCGAGGAAGATGGACGCGGGTAGAAGAGACGAGACTCATCAAAAATCACATCCCGAGAAATACGCATCCGACGACAGACAAGATCCCAACAATGATAGCCCTTATGCTCATCATTATAGCCTAGGAAAACACTCAACGAACTGAGTGGTCAGTTTGGTGCGTTCACAAGGGCAAGAAGAGCATAGCAAACACAACCAAACGAATGAAGCGCTGAGTAATCAGGAGAACAATCAAAGAGAAGCTTGAAAAGAATGCCACCCTGCAGAGCGGTAGATTGCTGAAGATTGATGAGATAGGTGTAAGTAGAGATAGCCTCGGCCCAAAAGTGGGGTGGAAGAGGCGGCGATCGTCAACTCACGAGCCATCTCAAAAAGGTGACTATGCTTGCACTTCGATATCATTCTGAGCATGAGCACCAGGACAAGAAAACTGAGCAAGAGTCCCCTGCTCAGCAAGGACACCACGCAACATCTTGGAAATATATCCGTCGACGAAACACGCAAATGGGCGAAGAGAACTGAATGTGAACCATGTCAACGAAACGCTTATAGATAGACAAAACCTCACTGCGGAAGTCATAAAATGAAGCCAAGTGTAGCGAGAGAAATCATCTATGAAAATAATATAGTGTCGATGGCCCCTTTCGAAGCAAAGGGAGTCGGACCCCAGACATCATAATGAACGAAATCAAAACGACGTTGAGACACTGACTCACTAGTAGGATAAGGTAACTGGATATGTTTGCGAGCCTGCAACCCTGACACTCTAAAGACACGTCTCTTGAGACAGACCCCAGAAGACCTCAATGAACTAAAGACGACAAACGGGAACTACAAAGATGACCAAGACGATGATGTCGTTGCTAGAAAGAGCGGCGTAGCACTTGAGCGGGAAAGCCGGTGCAGCAGGCAGCATAGCAGGAGCTCGAGCAACGAGCACGGAGGAAACCTCAAGTTGTAAATCAGTGCCACGTAGGCAAGTCTCCTCAGCATGAATCTCAGAGAGCGCCTCCATAAGAGAAATACAACCACGAGCAAACAACTGAGCGGGTCGGGGATGAAACTCCTTACAAAGCCGACACAACTCGTAGACACGATGAAACTCCAAGTCTGACCAGCCTGGCAACACTGGCAAGTATGACAACCAGCAGTGCGAAGAGAATCAAGTTGGCGCTTTAGCAGAACCCTGAGTGTAGAAATCATCAACGGTGGTGTCACCTTGCTGAAGAGCATGCCACAGGTATAAGGTATCACTAGAGGGCTGATAGCGATGGCAAAGGCAAGTCCACATCTCGAAGACAATAGTAAGGCCCATAAACTTAGAGGCAAACTGAGGCAACACACTAGAAGTGGGAATAGCCGCAACACAAGCATCATCAAACCATTGAGTGTAAGCAGATAGAGCATCGTGGTAAGAAGGTAGAGCCTCCTCATAAACCAGAACCTGCTGCTCCAAGCACGAACCGCAGCCTCATCAGCAATCTTAGCTGCGTCCTTATCAGTTTGAGAAGCATCTGTAGTGAGAGTCGGTGGGATAGGAGCCACGAGAGAAACTGGGCACATGGACAAGGGACCTCACCAGAAAGAACGCCCCAAAGATGAATGCCACACATGTGAATGCAAAAAAAAAGGCAACAAACTCGATATAGTTAGCATGGTCAAACATCACCGAGCAGTGAGGGATGGCGACATAGCCCGACGAATAAGACATTGTATCCTTTATTTTGCTTTTTTTGTCAACCAGGAAAAACCAACTGAACAGATTCAGAGGCAAAGCAACTACGCACGAGTCCTGCCGGCCATATAGGGGTGAGATCCACGCAGGAATCAGCCGGTTGGGGCGGGACCCAGCTGCCTGCCCACAGGAAGCGGCAGAAGTTGGCGTCTGGCGGCGACAATCGTCGAAGGCCGGGCGGCGGCAACCGAGGAGATCCGCGCGGAAGCGGACGGCTGTCACGAAAATCAGCGTCTCGCAGCGGTGAGGATCGAGTTACTTCAGGGAATCACGTCGGGGATCTAGCTCTTGTGAGGAATCAGCCTCTATCGTGATGGGAGGACGTGGCCCAATTTTGACGAGGCCTGATGTTGACTCTAGCAGATCTGTACGGGAATAAGACGGAGACAAGATCGAAAAGAAATCAGTCGAAAGACGTGTTTCTGCGTCATGATCTAAACCATAGGCTCCAATACCATGTTAGGCATAAACAACTTGTATTCCCATAGGGCCATAGGTAGTATATATCAAGGTTTGATTAGGTGCTAGGCGCTGAGGGAGCGTTTCACCTCCACCCTTTTTGACCAAAACACACGCTTAAGCACAAGGAGCCCCTACGCGGTAGGGCTCTGCTCAGTGCTTAAGCTAGTGCCTAGGAACGTTCAATATATGTACAGGTGGTAATAAATATGCAGAAAGTCCCTTATACTATGGGGAAACTGTATAGACGACATTGAGACATAATGTAACTCTAACAAGCTTCACCTGTTTCATCAGTCTTAAAGACCGAGGATAATGACTGGGATTCCAAAGTACCTGCAAAGCATGACCATGTTTGAAAGTATTATACTTTAGAAAGAAGGGGAATTATAATTTCCCTTTACAGTTCAGTATTTCCAATTGTTCTTATTGTCATTATTGGACCTACTTTTCTGCAGTTGATAATGTATATATCTGTTTTTCCTTCTTTCTTGCATATCGAAGCAAATGGCAAGCATTTAAATATGCAACACTTTCTGGTTTAGCTGAACCACTAGGAGTATTTTTTGTAGGTATGCTATTCTCTGTGAGTTTTTTCTTTAAGTTTTATTATTTTGATGTAAATATATTGAGTACTGATGTAAATGTGGTTACTGCAGCTGTATTATTTCCAAGCAATTTAAATCCTGAAATTCTTGAAGGCCTACTTGCATCAGGTTAGTCCGTTAGTAGTGCTAAAACGTGATATTCATAGTTAGCACTTTGTTGACATCCCCATTGTCTTTTCGCAGTTGGTGGTGTTATGGCTTTCCTCACTTTGCATGAATTGTTGCCTCTAGCATTTGACTATGCTGGTCAGAAGCAAGCTGTTAAAGCAGTCTTTGTTGGCATGGCCGTCATGTCTGCAAGGTTTGTTGATGTTTCAAATTAAATAATATGCTTCTGCGATGACTATTGTTGATTTGTTTCTGAATAAAAGAGCTGTCTGTTATGGTTTTGAAGTGCTTTTACTCTGCGATTTGAGAAAAAAAGAGAGCTAATGTTCATGTTAACAAGGTGCTAATTGAGGTCTCGTAGTCTAGGTGATAGTATCATAGCAATTGGACATCTTATGTTGTTGGTAGCGATGACATCATAGAGAAAATGACTAATGTCCTATCATCTATAGGGTGAATTTATGGAATGAAGGTCACATTAGTATGGTTTGCAGCAGTGTTTGACAAAGGCTCGGCAGACATCTGCATTAATGTGATCATCAATATTCATTTGCCGAATGCATCATTTTTATATCAATATTTGCACAATTCAAACGTGTAACCTCTCCTATGCATTCACAGTACAAATGCAAAACCACACTCCTTCAGAATACTACCTCCATTCGGAAATAATTGATATGGTCTTAGTTAAAATTTAAACTGAAACCACGTCAAGTATTTCGGAACGGAGGGAGTACATGTTAATGCTGACACAGAATTGATATTCATATAGCACTTTTATACATGTCTCCATGCCTTGAAAGCAACATTTGCTTTTGTATAGAAAATAAGAAGCATACATGATTCTTTTCTCTACTTACGTAATTTGCGATTCCACATTGGCAGCTTGTATTTCCTGGAGATCAGCCTACCGGAGGAGATCAGCTTGTAGCATATGACTGCATCACTGCAACCATACCTGTTGTTCATAGTGTCCTCTGAAGCCTGAGAACTTTGCCATATATCAACCGTCTTGTGCTTTGCAAGGCAAGGGGCGTGGGGGGGTGGAAGACTCGTCGTTCAGAAACAAGAATCATGGCCACTCCTGGTTATTGCGTCTGACCGTTTACTAGGAACAAACAGCAGTGTGCCCACACATCCCTCGTTTTGTTATTTCCAAAAGACCATATGGGGTGACGGAAATCTGAATAGAGCCACCAGATTTGTTGTTTGCCGGTAACAGGATGCAAACCATATAACTGATCTAGGTGAATTTGCAGCGTGTTTGCCGGTTACCACTGATTTGGCACTTGTTAAAAACCTGCCCATAATCATGGCTACAAACTGCTGTGCATGAGTATACATCTTAAAAAAAAAATCTCTTGCCATGGGGGTATTTCAAAACAATCTTGCTTTGGAGTTTTTTTTTCCTTTTCTAACTGGCTTGTTGAAATGGTGTTGTGTTTGCCATGGGTGGGGCAACAGCCTGTTGGAGCTTTGGAAGAGATTGCTGCTAGAGCTTCTAAAGCGAATCCACTCAAACTATGATTTCATCCAAAGATAGATGCAAGAAATTGAGAATTGCATCGCCTTCACCAAATTCTCTCTTGCCGTGATTGTTTTGCTGTCGTTCGCAGTATCCCTAACCGGGTCAGCAAGACGTTTCTTTTGGTAACATTTAAAAAAAAATGGCAAGAGGATCACCAAGATGTTAGTGCATGTGTATCGTAAGTACCATCATTCAATAAATACCAGAGATGAAAAATAAATAAATATAAAAAAACTAAAAATAATTATGGTAAAAGATGCTTACGTGCGAGATGTTTATGTATATTTTAAAGAAGTTCGGACATCTAAGGAGCTTGTGGCAAAAGATAAATCTGCAGTTTTTTATAATGCTACTAAGATAAGCCTAGCAACTGAACTAATAAAGGCTAAAGCGTTCTTGAGGACATACGGGAGAGGTAGTCACGTGCTTTCGCCATACTCTGTATCGATACTATGTGCTGTGTTGATAAGTGTTGAGTGGGTGGATCTATGCTAGACACCTTCTAGACTAAGATAAATGCACTCTTATGATTAAACACCTTGCAAGCATCCACAAATACAAGATAGTAATTAAGGCAAAAGGCTAACCACAGCAGTACGATCAGGGACCCATTATTCCCTTGTGCAAAAGCATGCAAACTGGGGTTCAGGTTTCTGTCACTCCGGCAACCCACCGTAAGCATTCTTTATACACAATGCATTCCCCTGGGTCCTTAATAAGACGAAGTGTTGAGTGTTCGACTCACACAACACCACTAGGAAAATAACAACACAACTTAAATATCAAACAACACATATTACTTCAACATCATACGACTACTAGCAACTAGACTTCTCCCATATCCCCAAGAACTAAGTAACTACTCACAAGACATAAAAGAGATCATGATCAGTGGGGATAAATATATGATTAACAATCTGGACATAATAATATTTCTCCAATAAAACTCAACATCATTCACCACAAAGTAGTAATCAACACCGATAGAGTAGAGATGATAGATAGTACGGATTACAACACGAGTTGCAATTGTGAGATGAGATAGGATGGTGGTGGAGATGGTGCTGATGTTGGGGATGATGTTGATGATGATCTCGATGATACCAATGACGATGGTGATGACGATGGCGATGATCTCCCCTTCCAGGAGGTGTTCTCCCCGGCGGAATCTGCCCTCCGGAGAAGTATTTTCTTCTCTGTAGGTTTCCGTCACGAAGCGGCGGCGGAACTCGCGAAACTCACGAAACTCCTCTCTCTTTAGGGTTTTCGGATGACGATGAATAAATAGGCTAGAGGGGGGGAGCCTGGGGTGGCCCCAGGGGTCCATGCGGCCACCCGACGCGGCCAGGGGTGGGGCCGTGCCAGGGGGTGGGGGGCGCTTGGGAACCTGGTGGCCCCCCTCTGGTTCCCGTTTTGCGTGTCCCCGTCATTCTTCTAGAAAACATCCTCCGTTAATTTTCAAGTAATTTGGAGGTCTTCTGATTCAGCAACTGAGCGTCCACTTTTTACCGCTGAATCCTGCGTCTGCTGCTTCAGCATCGGAAAGTTGCAAACTGTGTAAAACAAGCCAAAAAAACATAAGAATAACATCATAATATGAAATATATCAATGAATAGGTATGAATTACTATATAAAATAGTGATGCATTTTGGACGTATCAACTCCCCCAAGCTTAGACCTCGCTTGTCCCCAAGCGAATACTGAGCTCGGTAAAACTATCCACAAGTTTAGAGAGTGAAGTGTCGATGAATAGAATACGGACAAGAAGCATCATGATTTCTTCACCAAACTTAAGCATCCTCAACATCAAACTCAACTCATAAGGCCCTTATGAGAAAGTAATAACAATTATAATCAAAAGTAGGGCTGAGAAAACTCATCAAATTATGGCAAACATATCCTTGGTCAAAGGATAACTAATAACTTTTACTTTTGCTCTTTCACTTTATAATGAAACAATTTGAAGATTTTGAAAGAACATGTTATTAGTCATGAAGTTAAAATTGTTAGGGAACGTAGTAGAAAACAAAATTTTCGTGCCTACGAGTTAAGAACCCAAGATCATCCATGATAGATTGCATACAAGGTTTAGGACAATGCTCACCAACAATTGCAGCGGAAGAAGAGTTGGTGAAGTTCGAGGACGTAGTGGAAGTAGTCGAAGTAGATCTCCCACGAACAGTCCCTCGATCTATCCCACGAACAAGTCTCACGAACAGATCTCCGAGAAGAAGAAGAAGCTCCTCGAAGAAGGATCAAAGGTATGATCCCTCTACCGGTATCCACACGTCCAGATGTAGCAATCCAGCAGCGCTCCGCCGTCCAGAGAAGAACGCCACCGAGAGAAACTAGAGGAAGAACAGCCTAGCGGCGTCCGGACTAGAACGATCTAGCCCGAATAGAGATTTAGAGGCGCGTGGATTAGCTAGGGCAACCTTGGGGCTTTTCTGGTGTGTTTTGGGGTTGCCCCTGCTCCTGTATATATAGGTGGAAGCCTGGGGTCGTAACTTGGGCGAGGGTCCTCCCCAAAGTCGGTTTTGGCCACCAGGAGGAGTCCAACACGGATTCCAGTACGAAACGCCGCGGACTACGGCGTCTAGGGGGAAACGCCAGGGACCCTGGCGTTTTGCCCTGGCCCCCAAGGAAAGTCTATTTCCCACCGACCTACGGCCTTGTGGACCTTCCTACTTGGTCCAGCCTCGGTTTCCGCGTCTTGGAGAGTTCCATAACCCTCCGGATACTTCCATAAGCTCCCGGGGACCTTCCGGAACCTCCCGAAACATTTCTGGAAGTCCCGGAACAATTATCCCAATGTTCCGTAATCTTTCAACACCTAACACCAAATGTTTTATGACCATTCAAGACCATTCTTGAATGTTTCCGGAATCATCCGTGATCATTCGGTACTACCTAGAACATTTCTATTGTTACCCAAAACACTTCTGTATCCACTCGAAACAATTCCAGTGCCTTTCTCTTTTCATCTCCTAGTTCTCTAACAGATTACTACTCGTTAAGTGTGTGACCCAATAGGTTCGGTATTATGTGGACATGACTCGGAATGTCTTCCGGACGTAGGACAACAGCCTATTGTCAACAGTCAATAATCAACAGCGGAGCCATGGACACCCATGTTGACTCCCACACATACACGAAAAGACTTCGAGTGAACCTTTATGTTTATCGTATACTATTCCCTTTGCTTCGCGATATATGACAAAGTTAGAGGAGAGAAGTTTGGCACCTATGTGAAACAACTTCTTGATCACAAGCCATCAGTTATCCTCATTGCTCGTTTGTCTTCATTCCTCGTTATGTATTCCGGTATCCTCGTGACTGAATCACAAAGTGTCTGGCCAGACGAGAATGGATACCGTTATACCGATTGGGCCCTGAGTCTATATCTCTTCATCGTGAAGGAGCAAATCCCATTCTCGAACTATCACTGTTACTAGACACACTGTCCAATGTACCCAGAACTTATTTTACTACTTCCCATTTACGGGAAGATTCATCTAAGAACCAAAGCACATCTTCTTGTGTGAAGTGACTTGACATTCTCATGGTCTAAGGAACTATGTATATAATAACAGTTTATGATATGACTTATAACGTTTGTTTTACGATGAGTTCTCTAAGTATATCATTTAACACTGGGGTCGGTTCAACATCATTGTTCTGCTAACAATATGCTCTCATTGCTATTGACATCCTTGTTACAAGAACAATGTCCATGATTAAGAAAACATAATCATCAATAAGCACATGGGCTGGTCTTAGAGGCAAAACCAGGAACTCTTGTTGTTTACATTTCCACACATGCATATGAGTTTTCTTCTGAATCTCACAGTCAGGATCATTGCAATTATAGCACAGAAATATAAACATTAATTATGAATATGAATATATAAATAATAACACACTTTATTATTGCCTCTAGGGCATATATCCAACAAAAATGCTAACACAAAGGAAGATGCTTGCTTGGCGTAAGCTTTCGCAAACAACTTACTTATCAAATGATAATGTCAACAAGGATGTGGCATGGAAAAACTTAATGCATCATTATATGGATGAATCCTCATCAGCATCAAATGTCTGTTTTATTTGGGAAAATAAAGAAGTGGGGAAAACTGACTCAACATAAAAGTAAAAGATAGGCCTTGTTATAGGAAAGTAGGGAAAACTCATGTGTTATCCTTAAATCAAACATAATGAAGAATTTTTTTGGAAGGTGCATAGTTTGTCAACGAATGCTAATAGATAGCTCAATTACTTCTCAAGCTGGACAAGTTTCGAGGAACGGCTCCCAGGTGGGGATGATCACATCCCCTTAATCTCCTTTGTTTATCACTGCCAAAGTTTCTGATTTCTCATAGACCAAGCGTGAAGGAGGGTTTGTTTGTTGTATTATCTTACGAGCTGGGCGACTCATTCCAGTTCCTCCTCGTATTATGGGTTTGCAGATTAGACATGCAATCCCGGGGTAAAACCTGTCCAACTTAAGAAGATCATGAATTACCTACTACTTCCTCATGAGCTAAACAAGAGGCACAAAACAGAAGATTTTGAACATTTAAGGATAACACATAAATTCTATACTTCTAGGAGTGGTAGGGAAATACCACGAATAGGAAGGTATGGTGGACTCATATGGAAGATATTTGTTTCAGGGTATGGATGCACGAGCAGTAATCTGCTTGGCAAAGAGTTTGACTAGCAAAGTCTTTGAGAGAACAGACAATTGGTGATGACTTAGATGCAAAGAACATAAAGCATAAACATTAAGGTGAGCATAACACATCAAGTTGTCTTCCTTGTCAACATAACACTTCAAGCATAATAACATAAAGGTTTTGGCTATGTCGCCACTTGAGAAAACATGCATGTTGTCATGACCAAACTATGTTTGCCAACATT
Organism: Bromus sterilis; assembly: GCA_950022295.1. Classification (NCBI taxonomy): domain Eukaryota; kingdom Viridiplantae; phylum Streptophyta; class Magnoliopsida; order Poales; family Poaceae; genus Bromus; species Bromus sterilis. The sequence continues at coordinate 235,913,451 of OX465599.1, read as the reverse complement.
AAATAAAGTTTTCAAAGCCATACCTGATATAAGGTCAATAATCCCCATAAGAATCATCATATAAGGTCGATTGCGTGAAGAGAATGCCGAGTGCAGCAAAGGAACCAATAGACTTCTCATTAATATTCCATCATAGACGACTCCACACTCTCGGATACAAGACTCTCCACAAAGGAGTGATAGACCTCAATGCAAACACCTATTTCATATAATAACTTCCCTAGACATGATACGACTCTACTCGACTCTAAAAGACTAAGATAAAGATAAAGATACCGGGCACTCCCCCAAGCTTGGAACAAGCTAAGGGGGTGCCATTACCCCAGGAGATTTACTCCTCATTCATGTTCCTGTTGTTGATTCTTCAGATCCCTGATGACGCGGCGAAGGGTTCGGTTTTCAGACTCCAAGACTTCCACTTGTACTTTTAGTACACGGAAATCTTCACAGAGTTTATTGGTAATGCGGTAAGCCTCAGAGATGGTGGAAGTCATGCGTTGATCTTCGAGTGAAGGGTCCGTTCCTGAAAGGTTAAGAGAAAGATCATAATGAGGTTGGACACTCCCCACCACGACGGGGTTGCTTGATCTTCCTCCTTGTGTTGATGGACCCCCTAGTTGCTGAACGGTGATAAGCATGACTTCTTTTCTCACGGAGCGCTCCATCTTCGCTTGTCTTGCAGCAATTTCTTCTTCTGTAGCCCAATTAATGTGCTTCCCTTGGTTGAGATCCTGCTGGACTTGGCGCAGACGTCGCCCCAAGAAGTCTTCTCCACTCGAGCCATAAGAAGACATCTCTAAAAATAGCCTTTTGTCCTGGCATAAATAGCTCGAGAAGAAAACACACGAAATCGCGAGATACGGTGCCGGAACTATCCGGGCAAATATATAGCAAAAATTTCTACAACAGAAGGAAAGTAACGAGCCAAAGTGGGGTCGGAGACAGACTCCAGGGTGCCCAGGCGGCCTCCCGGCGCGGCCAGGAGGTAGGCCGCGCCAGGGGGCGCCTGGGCCCCCTGGAGCTCCTCTCCGGCTCCAATTAGGCTTCAAATTTTCCTAATTTTGCAAAAACTCGTAATATGGAACTTTTGTGGTGGCTCGTGATGTTTCCTTACCGTAATACATACCTTTTCTTATTCTGCTTCTGCTGGTGTCTGAAACCGGGCTGCAACATATTCTTCATGAGTTGTTGTGTTTATTAAATTTACATCAACATTGACGGGGTCTCCCGCCACGTAATGCTTGAGTCTTTGCCCATTCACAACTTGAGGTTTGGTTCCATCAAAATTGTTAATCTTGAATGCACCAGAGAGGTAGACTTCTTCGATATGAAATGGCCCTTCCCATCTGGAAAGTAATTTACCTAGAGAAAACCTGAAACGAGATCTAAACAACAAAACTTTATCACCAACATTAAATTCACGTTTCAAAATCCTTCTATCATGCCACTTCTTTACCTTTTCCTTAAACATTTTAGCACTCTCGTAAGCTTCCCTTCTCCACTCGTCTAGAGAAGTCAAGTTCATGAGACGCTTTTCACCAGCCAACTTTGGGTCAGCATTAAGCTCTCTAACAACCCAGAAATCTTTGTGTTCTAACTCTAATGGAAAATGGCAAGCTTTGCCATAGACCATCTTATAGGGAGACATGCCCATGGGGTTCTTGTAAGCAGTCCTATACGCCCACAAGGCATCTCCTAACTTCTTTGACAAGTCCTTCCTAGAACTGTTGTCTGTCTTTTGCTAGATCAACTTGATCTCTCTATTGGTGAGCTCAACTTCCCCACTAGTTTGGGGATGGTACGGTGAAGCAATTCTATGATTGGCATCGTACTTGGCTAAAGCTTTCCTAAAATCTCCATGCGTGAAGTGTGATCCTCCATCAGTCATGAGGTACCTCGGTACACCAAACCTAGGGAAAATTACATCTTTGAGCATTTTCAAAGATGTCTTGTGATTAACACTCTCAGTGGGGATTGCTTCAACCCACTTGGTTACATAATCAACAGCTACTAAAATGTGAGTGTACTTGTGTGAGGGAGGAAAAAGGACCCATAAAATCGAAACCCCAGCAATCAAAAGGCTCAATCACTAGAGAGTAATTCATAGGAATCTCATTCCTCCTACTAATATTACCAAATCTCTGACACTTATCACAAGGTAAAACATATTTTCTAGAATCTTTAAAGAGAGTAGGCCAATAAAAACGTGATTGGAGAACCTTATGTGCGGTCCTCTCACCGGCATGATGTCCTCCGTAGGGACTATCGTGACATTGTCTGAGAATGTCCTTCTGCTCGTGTTCCGGTATGCATCTTCTCATGATCCCGTCCGGACCTTCTTTGAAAAGATGAGGGTCATCCCAAAAGTAATGCCTCAAATCATGGAAGAACTTTTTCCTTTGCTGAAATGTTAAACCTGGAGGAAAATACTTTGCAACGATAAAATTAGCATAATCTGCAAACCAAGTATCGGAAAGAGATTGTACTTATACAACGGCAAGTTGTTAGTCTGGAAAACTGTCGTTGACTGGGATGGGATCATGCGGTATATCTTCCATTCTTGAAAGATTGTCCGCTACCGGATTATCTGCTCCTTTCCTATCAACAATCTGTAAATCAAACTCTTGAAGAAGGAGTACCCACCGGATTAGTCTTGGTTTGACATCCTTCTTCGCCATAAGATACTTAAGGGCAGCATGGTCAGTATGAATAATAACTTTAGAATCAACAATATAAGGTCTAAACTTGTCACAAGCAAACACTACTGCTAAGAATTCCTTCTCAGTAGTAGCATAATTCTTTTGAGCACTATCAAGGGTTTTTCTAGCATAATGTATAACATTCAATTTCTTATCAACCCTTTGTCCTAAAACAACTCCAACAAGAAAATCACTAGCATCACACATAATTTCAAATGGCAGTTTCCAATCAGGTGGTTGTACTATAGGAGCGGTTATCAAAGCTTTCTTAAGAACTTCAGAATCCTCCTTACAATCTTCATCAAATACAAAAGGAACATCCTTCTGGAGAAGATTAGTGAGGGGTCTCGAAGTCTTAGAAAAGTCTTTAATAAATCTTCTATAGAAACCAGCATGACCGAGAAAACTACGAATACCTTTGATGTCCCTTGGATAGGGCATCCTTTCGATAGCTTCAATCTTCTCCTTGTCCACTTGAATTCCCCTCTCGGAAATCTTGTGACCAAGAACGATCCCTTCGTTAACCATAAAGTGGCACTTTTCCCTTTTTAGAACTAAATTTGTGTCCTCGCATCTGTGCAAAACTTTATTAAGATTGTGGAGACAGTGGTCAAAGGAAGTTCCATAGACGGAGAAATCGTCAATGAAGTCTTCCACAATCTCCTCACAGAAAGCATGAAAAATAGCGAACATGCATCTCTGAAAAGTAGCAGGTGCATTGCATAAACCAAAATGCATACGCCTATAATCATAAGTACCGCAAGGACACGTGAAAGTGGTATTCTCTTGATCGGCAGTTGATACGTCCCAAACGTATCTATAATTCCTGCTTGCTCCATGCATGTTTTGTGTGGTATTGCTATGATCTAGATACACTTTCATAACCTTTTGATCATATTTGGACTAACTTATTAACTCAGTGCACCACAGTGCCAGTTCCTGTTTTCTGATGTTTTCTATTTCAGGTTTCCCCCATATTAAAAGTGCTCCAAAAATTCGGGAAAAATCAGATAAAAAATCAGCGTGAAGGAACCTTCCGGAATCACCTAGGTGGGGCCAGAGGGCCACCACCAAGGACCTAGGCGGCCACCTGGTGCGGCCTAGGGTCTGGCCGCGCCGGGGGAGGGGGGGGCGTCTGGACCCCTGGTGGCCCCCCTGGCTGCACACCTTCGCCTATTTATTCTCCGTGTCGCGAAACCCCTGAAGACAGAACCCATTTTCGTGATCTCGGCTCTGTTCCGCCGCCGCCGTGCTTCCAAGATCGGGAGCGCCAGCAGACTTCTTCCCGGCACCCTGCCGGAGGGAGGATAGACCTCCGGGAGCTTCCCCTACACCATGGACGCTTCCCGGATGTGTCGTGAGTAGTTTCCTTTGGACCATGGGTCCGTGAACATTAGCTATGTGATGTTCTACTCCCCTCTTTGTTCTTCATGGTTTAGTCCTCGTGAGCTCTCCTACATGATCGAGGCACATATGTAATTTTCTGTTGTTGCTATACTGAGTTTGCTGGGATCTGATGGATTATGAGATTATGTTCACATTGTGATTGAATAATATATTTGGTTCTTATCTTTTATATTTTTGTTCCTAAGTAATTTGTTGCATGTTCTCCGTTGTTGTTTATTGCTTTGGCCAAGTAGTAGGTAGTGACTACAAGAGGGAACGTTATGCTCGATTGTGGGTTCATGCCCCCCGATGACACGCTTGAGTGACAGAAACATGAGTCTAGGGGATGTGTTGTTGCCACAAGGGGGAAAACAACGGTGCTTGTAACCGCGGTTGCAAGGATTGTTTACTTTACGCAAAGTGATTTTTAATGCAGTTGTGTGTTGCTTTGGGTTTACACTTTGGGTGGGGCTCGCAACTTAATACCAGCGAGATGTTCTGGATAGATATCTCAAGGTGGATAATTAGTAGTATATGAAGTTGGATTTCGGTCTACTTGTTTTGGCGTACTTCCCATGATTTTGAGCCTCATCCTTTCTTTGTAGCATAGTTAGCATTGCGGTGCTTTTTAAACCTGTCAATTTCCCAGCTGTAATTTGTTTACCTTGCATAGCAGTTTTATCGTCTACATAGGGGACCCCGGTCCATTTTCTCATCACTGTTTACACGCTCATTTAATTTCTTGTTTTTACTTTCTAGCTGCTATCACCATTATCATTATCCCTTGCTTTTGATCCTTTGTAAACAACAAGACCGGAGAGATTGACAACCTCTCTGAACTTCGTTGGGAGAAAAGTTATTTGTGTTGTGTGAAGGTCCACGTCAGTTGCGTCGTTGACACCTACTTATCATTTCAGGAGTCCTACGGGAGACAAACCCTATCCTCTACATAGGGGGAATTTGCTGCTATCCTACATCTCACCTTCCACTTGGGGTAACCAACGAAGGGCGAGAAACCATTATCATCATCTCGCACATCAAGCAAATTTCTGGCGCCGTTGCCGGGGACTCCGAGTGCTAAGATATGGCATTTTCCAATTACCTTTTACCTTTTCTTTTTAGTCTTATTAGTTTACCTTTCAGTTTTTATCTTTGTGTCTTATATCAAAAATTACAAAAAAATCTGCCACACTTGCTGCTACTATGGGTTACACTGAAAACACCAAGTTGTGTGACTTCACTAGTCACAACAACAAAGACTTTATCTGTACTCCTATTGCCACACCTGCCACTTCAGCTACCTCTTATGAAATTAAACCTGCTTTGCTAAACCTTGTTATTAGAGATCAATTCTCTGGTGCAGGAGATGATGCTGCTTTACACTTGAATAATTTTGTTGAATTATGTGATATGCAAAAGTATAAATAAGTAGAAGGTGATGTTGTTAAGCTCAAGCTTTTTCCTTTCTCTTTAAGGGGAGAAGCTAAAGTCTAGTTTCAATCTTTGCCTAGGAATAACATAGATTCTTGGGATAAGTGCAAAGATGCTTTTATTGGGAAGTATTATCCACCTGCTAAAATTATCCAATTGAGGAGCAACATTATGAATTTTAAGCAATTCGATGATATGATGACCAACTATTCCCAATCACACACCGAACGCGCTCCAACATGTAGGAAGGTAAATTCTGTCGAGGAAGTTACCTCTCTCAATGATAAATTTGATTTAATTATGTCTCTACTTACCAAGCAACCCTCTATTGATCCTCATGATGTTCCTTTAAATTCTTTGGTTGCTCAGGAACAAGTAGATGTGAACTTTATTGCTAGAAACAACTTCAACAACAATGCTTATAGGGGCAACTTTGCTAGTAATCCTAGACCGTTTCCATCCAACTATGGGAACAACACCTATCCTAGCAACAACTCCTATAATCCAACTTATAAGGAAAGAGACCTACCTAGCTATGATAAAATTGTAGAAATAGAGAAAGCTACTAAGAATTATATGCACACCCAGTTTGAACAAAACAAAGCCTTCTCTATGCAATTAGGTGAGCACACTGCCATTCCGCAAAACATTAGCAAACAACTTGAGAGCCTGAACAGTGAGATTTCTAATCTCCAAACTAGAGTTACAGCCACTGAAACCTATGTTTCAAATATGTCCCACACCCAATCTACTTTGATAAATCAAATGGCAGCCAAACCAAAAATTATCCCTGTCAAAGATGATAGAATTAAGAGCCTTCCTACACACCACACAGTTGCCACTATCCAAATTGTTTAGGACACTCAAACTATTAGCACCCAATGCACTCCTAGTCCCATTGGACCTACTAATGGTGATGCTAATACCTCAACCGTAGTAGAAGAAACTCCTACGAACATAGAGGGTTTCAAACAAGTGAGCCTAGATGAAACTAATACCACCTTTGATAGTAGTGATATTGATTTTGATAGTTGCACCCTCTCTGAAGTTATTAGCTTGCTACACAAAATGTCTAGAGACCCCCACACAAAATGTCTAGAATAGAAGCCTCCATACCTAGGAAGCTAGATGATGGTTGGGACCCTATGTTAAAAATTAAATTGAATAACTTCTCTTGCTATGCTTTATGTGACGTTGGAGCTAGTACCTCTGTCATGCCCAAAAGAATGTATGATATATTTGAATTGAAACCTTTTGATTCTTGTTCTTTTGGTGTTCGTCTCGTTGATTCTTCCATAAAGAAACCTTTGGGGAATATCGACGATGTTCTTATCATTGTCAATGACAATTATGTTCCCGTTGATTTTATTATTATGGATATAGAGTGTGAACCTTTATGTCCACTTATTTTGGGACGTCCTTTTCTTCACACCGCTGGTGCTGTTATTGACATGAAAGAGGTGAATATAAAATTTCAATTCCCTATCAATAAGGGGATGGAACACTTTCCTAGAAAGAAAATCAAGTTACCTTTTGAGTCCGTTACACGTGCTACCTATTCTCTCTCTCGATAAAACTTAATTCTTCTTTTTCCTTATGCCTAGCTTAAAGGAGTAAAATAAAGCGCTAGTTGGGAGGAAACCCAAGATGTTTTTATTTCAGTTTTTAGTGGTCTTGATGATTTTTACTACTGTAGCAACATCATTGTATCTTTATTTTTCAAGCTTCGTGCCAAGTTTAGCCTCATATGATAAGGGAAGCAAAAGTTGTGACATGTTGTCCAGAAAAAGATTTTGTCTACTCGATGGAAACAAATCGGAACAAATCACCAGTTCATCTTTTTAAGCTGAATTTCTTACACAACATGCTCTATACAATTGTGAAACTTTCGTATGTTTTGAGTTTTTTAATTTGAGTTGCAGAAGTGCCCCAAAAAATTATTTACTACCTGCTGTTTTGTTTTTCACAGATTCTGCCACGTTTTGCCGCTCCTTACTTTTGCAAACCTTAAGCTTGCTTTTTCTTTGCAAAAACCTTTTGGAAATCTTTAGAAACAGTAGATATTCAAGAATATATTTATTTCCAGTGGGGGAAAATTACTTTATTAAGGGTACTAACCCCTCTAATCGGCTTATGATGGGTTATGTATGAAGGGAGTTTTCAAGTGTGCGAGGGAAGATGATGAAAGAAGATCCGGGAGTGTCAAATGCTCAAGCTTGGGGATGCCCCCATGCATCCCCAATAAATATTCAAGGAGACTCAAGCGTCTATGCTTGGGGATGCCCCCGTGCATCCTCTTCTCCATCAACAATCATCAGTTGGTCCTTCATCTCACTATATTTTTATCACTTCATGTGTTATGTGCTATGCTTGGAGCGTCTCGCTCTTAGGTTTACTTTTTTTGTTTTCTTTAGCTTTGCTTGCTGTTCATAACAAGTTATACCCCAGCTTACTTTGTGTGGGAGAGAAACACGCTCCACTGCAATCTAGAACACATCATAGGATTTTTTTCATGCTTACCTTTCTGCTATTGTGTGTTCTTTATCTTTTCGTAGCTACTGCCATGTTTAGTTTTAGTTTTAGTTTGTCTTTAGCCAGAGCCTTGACTTTTGTTTAGTTTGTTGCTGGAACTCTCTTTAGTTTTCATGTTTATCTTGTCAAGAGAGTTGGTTGTTGCACTGAGTTGTGTCTTGTCTTGAAAGTAGGTAATTGAGGTTGCTATTTAATTTTAGTATTAACTTGCAATAGTTTTGAGGTATTGTTGTGAGTAATGTTTGAACTTTGGGTGTCAAGACCTATAGCCTATTAGTGATAGGTGTCGTATTTTGGGCAATCCGTGTTTATTTTCAAAACCTACAAAACTAGTTGAGAACTCTAGCTACTAGATGGATCACTAATCTTCTGAGGGGTCGGATATTAGAGTACACTCACGTACCATGAGTCGAGGATGCGCAAGGGTAACCAAACCCCCATACACTCCTCCTCGGCGTACTTGTCTCTTTATGAACCTCCTCACTAGATTGAGAGTTACCGATAATAAGTGCATGAGTTCTTCGGACTAATGTAAGTATTGAAAGTTGTCATTTCTACCTCCTCATATTTGCTAGCCTCTTCCGTACCTTGCATTGCCCTCTTCTCACTCTGAGATTTGGCGTCCACCTTCGCCGGTGTATCCAAACCCTTGGAATGATACTCACTTTCATCATAAACCTCCCTATATCTTTCCTCAAAACATCCACCATGCCAACCTATCAAGGCATTTCCATAGCCTTTCCGAGATATATTGACATGCAACATCCACCTCTTCATGACTTGATCTTCATGTCATACATGTTCCTGCTACACTGGCAGAGGCATACATTGCATACATCATGATACCTACATCTTCTTTATGTTTGAGTACCATGTAAAGTGTGAAGATCTTCTATTCCTTCTTGTAAAATAGAGTGTTGCCCTTAAGTGAGGAAAATATCCCAAAGTGGACAAATTTAAAAGATCCCAAAGAGGAAAAATGAGAGTTAAACAGAAAGAGCCATTGAGGCCACCAAAAAATACAAAAAATAGAAAAAAGAGAAAAATAAAATAAAAAGAGAGAAAGGGGCAACACTACTATCCTTTTGAAAGATCCACACTAGTACTCCCTCTTATCCTTGTACTCCATAGATATGATCATGCATATAGTTATGTGGGGACCTTCACACTATAGAACTTGGCTTGCATATTCCAAGGTTGAGCCTCCTCAAACAAGCTCTAGGTCTTCATGAGCGACCAAGTTAGATGCACCCCCACTAGTTCCATTGGAGAGCTTTTCAGCTCATATGTGCAGCCGTTGCATGGCAATCCCTACTTCTCACATCATATCTATCATTTGGCCTTCTCGCCTATGATTGTCCTCATTGATGTGAGCCTTTCTTATCCTTTTTTGTCTTACTCCTCCACCATATTTTCTCTTTGCCATCCTAAGTGTCAACTCTCGTGCTTACGCTCATCCATTTCATGAGTGCTCAAAATATCGAAGGGAGTCGATCAAATTTACTTGTACCTGGCTAGTGGTCTGGGGACGAGTCAAGATAAGATTCCAAAGAAGACCAAGTGTGAAACTTTAGTAGATTGAGTTCTCAACAAAAATACTTTTCTTCTCGTATTCCCTATCACCCTTCTTGCACGCAAACTCCATTTGGAGACATTCGAGTCACGGACAGCGAGAGCTCTTGCACCTAATGTTCTTTTGTTGCTTATTTCAATGCTAATATAGACTCTTGCATGTTATGACTTGAATTTAATCACATACCTTGATTCCTTTACTTTTAAAAGTTCTTATATGGTTGCTAGCATGTCACCACAGAAATTATGCTTGTTATCATTTACCTACTCGAGGACGAGCAGGAATTAAGCTTGGGGATGTTGATACGTCCCAAACGTATCCATATTTTCTGCTTGCTCCATGCACGTTTTGTGTGATATTGCTATGATCTAGAAACACTTTCATGACCTTTTGATCATATTTGGACTAACTTATTAACTCAGTGCACCACAGTGCCAGTTCCTGTTTTTTGCTATTTTTCTATTTCAAGTTTCCCCATATTAAAAGTGGTCCAAAAATTCGGGAAAAATCGGATAAAAAATTAGCGTGAAGGAACCTTCCGGAATCACCTGGGTGGGGCTAGAGGGCCACTACCAGGGACCCAGACGGCCACCTGGTGCGGCCTAGGGTCTGGCCGTGCCGTGGGGGTGCCTGGACCCCTGGTCGCCTATTAATTCTCCGTGTCGCGAAACCCCTGAAGACAGAACCCTTTTTCGTGATCTTTCCTCTGTTCCGACGCCACCGGGCTTCCAAGATCGGGAGCGCCATGAGACTTCTTCCCGAAACCCTGCTGGAGGGAGGATTGACCTCCGGGAGCTTCCCCTCCACCATGGACGCTTCCCGGATGTGCCGTGAGTAGTTTCCTTTGGACCATGGGTCTGTGATCAGTAGTTATGTGATGTTCTCCTCCCCTCTTTGTTCTTCATGGTTTAGTCCTCGTGAGCTGCCCTACATGATCGAGGCACATATGTAATTTTCTGCTATTCCTATGCTGATTTTGCCGGGATCTGATGGATTTTGAGATTATGTTCAGATTTTGATTGAGTAATATATTTGGTTCTTATCTTTTATATTTTTGTTCCTAAGTAATTCTTGCATGTTCTTCGTTGCTGTTTATTGCTTTGGACAAGTAGTAGGTAGTGACTCCAAGAGGGAACGTTATGCTCGATTGTGGGTTCATGCCCCCCGATGACACGCTTGAGTGACAGAAACATGAGTCTAGGGGCTGTGTTGTTGCCACAAGGGGGAAAACAACGGTGCTTGTAACCGCGGTTGCAAGGATTGTTTACTTTACGCAAAGTGCTTTTTAATGCAGTTGTCTGTTGCTTTGGGTTTACACTTTGGCTGGGGCTTGCAACTTAATACCAGCGAGATGTTCTGGATAGATATCTCAAGGTGGATAATTAGTAGTAGATGCAGTTGGATTTCGGTCTACTTGTTTTGGCGTACTTCCCATGCTTTTGAGCCTCATCCTTTCTTTGTAGCATAGTTAGCATTGCGGTGCATTTTTAATCCTGTCAATTTTCCAGATGTAATTTTTTAACCTCGCATATCAGTTTTATCGTCTTTTGGGAGAGAGACATCACTAGTGAACATCACGGGATCCCGGCCCATTTTCTCATCACTGTTTACACGCTCATTTAATTTCCTGTTTTTACTTTCTAGCTGCTATCATCATTATCATTATCCCTTGCTTTTGATCTTTTGTAAACAACAAGACCGGAGAGATTGACAACCTCTCTGAACTTCGTTGGGAGAAAAGTTATTTGTGTTGTGTGCAGGCCCATGTCAGTTGCGCCGTTGACACCTACTTATCATTGATGGAGTCCTACGGGAGACAAACCCTATGCTCTACATAGGGGAAATTTGATGCTATCCTACATCTCACCTTCCACTTGGGGTAACCAACAAAGGGCGAGAAACCATTATCATCATCTCGCACATCAGCAGTATTGACATGAATTTGAGAGAAGCCAGAGTACCCGTCAAGATAGCAAAAGTGGGTGTTTTTGGACAACCTCTCAAGCATCTGGACGATAAAGGGCAGCGGGTAGTGGTCCTTCCTGGTAGCTTTGTTCAACTTCCTGTAATCAATACACATTCTATATCCAATAATAACTCTTTGAGGTATTAGTTCATTTTTATCATTAGGAACAACAGTCATACCTCCTTTTTTTGGAACACAATGAACTGGACTTACCCATCTACTACCAGCTATAGGATAGATGATACGTGCGGCTAGAAGCTTGAGAATTTTAGTCCTAACCACGTCCTTCATCCATGGGTTCAACCGTCACTGATGATCAACAACTGGCTTAGCATCGGGCTCGAGATTGATAGTATGTTGGCAAATCGATGGACTAATCCCCTTAAGGTCATCAAGGGTGTAGCCAAGGGCACAACAGTGTCTGCGAAGTGTCTCCAATAATCGCTCTTCCTCAAATCCTGGAAGGTTAGCATTGATAATAACATGATATTTTTTCTTTTCATCTAAAAAAGCATACTTGAGCGTATCTGGAAGTGGTTTGAGGTCAAACACCGGGTATTCTTTTGGTTGTGCTAGGATTCCTAAAGGTTAAACCGGAAGGTTGTGCTTCAGGATAGTAGTTTGTCTTGTGAATATTTCGTCTAACTCATTTCTTTCTTGCATATGCATATCATTCTCGTGGTCTTCCATATATTGCTACAAAGGATCATTAGGAGGAATAGCAATGGAAGCAATATCTTCAATAATTTTATCATCACTAGGTAAATCAGTGCCACGAGGCTGCTTAGAGAACTTAGAAAAGTTAAATTCATATGGCTCACCATTGAATTCAACAGAAACTTTACCTTTTTTGCAGTCTATTATAGCTCCACAAGTTCCGAGGAAAGGCCTACCAAAGATAATAGGGCAAAAACTCTCTTGTACGGAACCAAGTACTAGAAAGTCGGTAGGATACTTTACCTTCCACATAGGACTTCAACATCTCTCACAATCCCAATGGGAGAGATAATTTCTTTGTTTGCTAGATAAATAGTAACATCAATCTCTTCAAGTTCACCTAGTGAAATCTCACCCATGATCTCATGATAGAGTGTATAGGGAATAGCGCTAGCACTTGATCCCAAATCGCATAGCCCGTAATAATTGTGATCTCCGATTTTAACAGATACAACTGGTGTACCTGAAATTGGGCTTTTATTCTTGGCTGTGACAATGTTAGTTGAAACAGCACAAAAAATTATATTGGAATCTAAAACACCATTAGTAACTAGATCTTTAACCACCACAACTTGAGGATCGACCTTGATCTGGTCCTCAGGCTCGTCGGTTCTTCTCTCACTTTTATTTATTATGCCTGTCACAAAAGGGTGCTCCCTTATCTTTGTGGGAAAAGGGGGCTTTTCATACATAACTGCAGGCAAAATAGGGTCAGCAACATTTATATCAACAGGTAATTCTTTAAAGGGTTTATGATACTGATCCTTCTCTTCTTTAGAAGAGTCAATGTGAGAGGAAAAGTTCTTACAAAAATCAATCATAAGCTGGGAATCAAGACCAATCTTAGAGAAAAAGGTATTAAAGTAATTAGTTTCACATAGCTCTCAATATAACCATGCTCATAATTTATAGCGTGTTCAATACCTTTATCGATTTCCCAGTCTTCAGTATTCTTCTGGATCCTCTCAATGAGATCCCATCTTTCTTCAATGCTTCTTGTTTGGAATACCCCGCTAGAGGAGGCACCCAACATCCCCTTATCCTAATGAGAAAGCCTAGCATAAAAAAATGTAAGTATAATATCTTTGGGGAGTTGATGAATAGGAAATTTGAACAACTCTTCAATGAGTGTCTTTAACGGGCCAACTAAGAGAACCAGCATACATGCGAAGCTTATAATGGGCAGTTGGTACACCCCTGCAGGGTTAAATCTTTTCGAGAAGCCGTGTCCATGATTATGGACGACTTGAGCATAGGTGTTAATAACTTGATCAACGTGTGTGTGCCTTGACTGCTTCTTCTTCGCCGGGATGCGAAGGGGAGGACAAGGATAGAATAGGTGTTATGTTTGCGTAATTAGCTGATAGCAAGACTTGTTTGAGGCGATTCCTTATCGAATTCTTGGCTTCTCATCTCACTCTAAATAGATTGTTAGCCAGTTATATAATGCCAGTGCGACTGCAACCTCAACCACTACCCCCATCTTACCGTGAGAATTTAGTTACAAGACTTGTTGATATAGCTCACCCCTTCTTCTCTCTTTTACGCACGTTATGCAAACGATCTTGGACTACAAAGGAGCTCGACGACCCTTCTTCTGGATGCCTTTGCGGAGACTCGACGACGATTAGCTCGGCAGATCCCGGCGGAGAGCCTGGTCCCGTGTGGACGTGGGAATGGTGTGTTTAACCTTTGCCGCTAGGCATTTGATTGTAGTCTGTACTCAGACATGTATCTTCCGCAGATGTATTGTATTAAGGCAATTGTATGCCGATTGTATGATATGTTGTATCCTTGTAGTTGTATTGTTGTGATATCATGTTGGAAATCCGGGGAATATGGAATTGTCATATTTCACGATGGGACCGATATGTGCTTCGTCCCCGGATCTGATGGAAACATCTATGTCTGGAACAGTACCGCAAATCGGGCCTTACAACCCGGAAATTCCACCCTAATTAAAAACTTTGTTTGCTATATTATTTTGTTGACTGTTAGAGTTGTTTGTAGTATTTTCTTCGCTAATTTATTAATTGGTGAATATATTTCCTCCTCCTTATCGTACCGGCATGCGTGACTGAACCTTTCCACCATGGCACACGACCTTTTGCGACCCTGGGTTCCACCCGAGCACCGTCGCAACTGCCGGCACAAGACCAGCCATCGCCATCAGAAAAAACCCGTTTATTTAATAATAGGATTATTTTATTGGGCACGGGAAAATGTTCTCGGAACGGTATCTAAGTGAGGTATAAGTGACCGGCTCTTTACGCGGAGCGTGTGGTTCGAAGTTTTACCCGAATCGGAGGTCATATGGACCCCCGGCGGTCAGAAACGTAATCATCGCACGCGAGAGAGAGAAACCGAGGGCGTTTGTGCAAATCTGCCAGTCAGCCAGCCCATAAATAGACCACCACTCTCTCCCACTCATTTTAGGGTTCCCCCTAGTCCATTTTTGCAGTCACCCCCTCCAAAATTTCCCAGATATGGCCCATTAGCCCTTTACTCTCGAAACCCTAGCCCCTGACCATCTCCAGCCGTCAGATCTGGGAACGGAGGTCACAGATCGCGCCACGTCGCCCTCCCAAGCCAGCAGCAACAAGCCGGCCGCCGCCGGGCCCCGCAGGGCCGAAGCCGTCGCCGCCAAGCCCTCCTCGGGCTGGATCGGGGCCTGGAGGCCCTCTCCTCCGCGCCCGACCGCCTCACCGCCGGCCGTCGCCGTGCGCCACCGATCCGGATGCCCCGTGCCACCTCCGGTGACCTTCCCCTGCGCCGCCGGCCTCTCTGCTCTTCTCCTCCTCCTCACCCGCTCCCTCTCTGCGCAGGACCAGCCCACGCCGGTGAGCTCCACCGCGACGCGCTGCCGCCATGGGGCCGACGCCGAGATCGACCGAGCCACTGCGCCGCCTCCCGCTGCCAACCGGCAGCCTTCCTCACCGGATCCGGCCACCGCGCCCTGCTTAGCGCCGACCCTGGCCGACCCCGCCACCTCTCCGCCCTCGCTGGAGTACAACGGCCGCCGCCGCCCGTGCGGGATCGGGACCACCCCGTTCTAGCGGCGTTGACCCGCCCATGGGCCGGCCTCTGCACCGCGGCCCACATCCCAGCGGATCTGGCCTGCCGCTTTCTCGCGCCCGAGGGAAAGCTCCACTATCCGACGCCCACCCCGTGAGTTGGGTTGTGGCCCATGGTGAGCCAGCCCGCGGCCTCCTCTTTTTTTTCTAAGTCCTGAGATGTGCTATTTGTTGTACCTGTTTTGCGAGTAAGACCGCGAGAGATCCATGGGCCGTATGAGTTTGCGCCCAACATGAAAAGTTTGCATCTTGATGTGCTCTACAATAATGCTTTAGGGATTTTTGTCATATGAGCTCATCTGGTTGATGCAATTGCTTGATTAACACTGCTACATGCTGTTAACTAATGTTGAGTGTTATTTTTAGCAATGTTTGGTTGATGATTGCTTCGCATCCGTGCATCTTTTGCATATGCTTCTTTGAGATGAATTGCTCAGCATCATGTCTACTTTAACACCATGCTTTCACTTGTCATGTTATCTTGCTGTAGGTAGCATTTATATTGATCCAAAGTAGCGTACCTGTTAATTTGTGTTGTTGTTTGTATAAAGTTGCTTACTTGATTGCCTTATACTTATTGATCCATGCCACATATGCTTTATCTCTCATGGAATGAATTGCTCCTTGTCATGTATACTTTCATGCCATGCATTTCTATACCATGATATCTTTGCTATTCATATAGTTCTTGTGCTCCCAAAGTGGCTACTTGATGTTTTCTATCAACTAGTCTGGAGTATGGTTTAGATGTATTGCATGCTTTATATCTTTTCATCTATGGGTCTTTTGACCACAAGTGCTATGTATGAATTGTTTAGCATCATGTAGACTACATGTTCATGTATTGCATTGTCATGTTGCTGTAGATTTTCTAACGCTTTTTCTACTGTTCATAGAGCATGTTTATAAGAGTTTGCCATGACCCCTGTTTTTCACTAAATCTGTATTCTGAGATAGCTCTCTTGCATCCTTGCTACATGTTTATCCATGATTCTTTTGAGCATAAGTGTAATGTATGAACTCATGAGCATCATGCAAGATTTCTGTTAATGTATTGCATGTTCATTTTGGAGCTTGTTTGATATTGCTTTATTTGCTGTTTAGAGAGCATGTTATTAACCTTTTGTCATGCTTTCTTGATTTCACTAAGTTCTAAACCAGTAGCATATTTTAGCATTTTGCATGAGTTATAATTATTTATTCTTGATGATCATGTACATGAAACCTTTGTGCCATGTCTTTCTTGTCATGCCTACTGTTAATCCATATCATTTTGGTGCATGTTTGCAATCTGTAGCATATTGTTTCATTCCTCTCAAGTGTGCTACATGTTGTTGGCAGAATGTGTTCATAACTTGTGATGCTTGTATCTTTTTAACCGTAACTCCGTTTGGGGTGTTCTTTACATGTAACTTGACTAGAATTTCATGTATATTATGATTGTGCGATTGTTTTCTGTTGATAAGCAAGCTAACATATCATTTAGGGCAGAACAGTACCAAATACTTAAATCATTGTGGGGTACTTAGTGATGTGCCATGTTTAGGATGTTGCCTTACTTAAATTGACTAGCATAGATAGTTAACTTTATGCTTCACCTATTACCATGTTTGTGTGATATGCCATGCTTGTGTGAGATGCCATGTTAACAACCTTACTCATGTTGTGTAGCTAAAGAACTTGAACCGATGATAAATGTGTAGTATCATCGTGTGTGACCGATACTCCACTTAACCATTTAGTAACCGCTCTTGACGGTAGATCCGCATCGTGTTACGTTCCTATTCTTTCTTGATGGTGATTGATCCGTAGTAATAGATGCTTGCTTGTCGATTGTCTTTCCAGTGTTTCCTTCTTGTGTTCTCTCGCGGTTACTCTCGGAGACATTGCGAGATTGCGATCGACTACACCTTCGGAATCGTCTTCTCATCAGGTAAGGGGGAGCATATATCATGCTTATAACTTTCAGCTCACTTTCCTAGGTATAGGATAGAACGATTTCTTGATCCTACCACCTCATATTTATGCCTCTCAAATATACCCAAACAGCCATGTCCTGCACATCCCAGCAAACCTTTGTTTGGCCATGTACCTTGCTTGTTTAACCACTGCTTAGTATGCATGCTTAGGATGCTACTTATGTTATCCTATTACTCCTTGGATTGGGCTATCATACTATTATATTGTTGTGTATGATATGATTATTATGATGTTGAATATATTCGACGAAGGATGGAATGTCTAGGCTATCCCGCCCCGATGCTTTGTTCCATTCGAGTCACCTAGGACCCGAGTTTTGGGTATTGTGTCTCTTGATGAGTGTGCCTAAACGCGTGTGGGATACTATGGGGTCCCCTTGTCTTACCTACCTAGCTGCAAGCATTTCTAGTGGTGGCCCAAGTTGATTTTACCATTTGAAAACCGTGTGCGTAACTGGTCTGCGGCCAGTGGATTTAAAACAAACCGGACCAGTGGGATGGTATATCCTGTTGGTCCACACTTGGAAGCTAGGGAGACTACCTGGGCGAGGGTAAGTTATCCTGACCTCGTCCAGAGGTCGAGATCGATTCGAGAGCACGGTCGGCTTTTGAGTGTGATGTCAACTCACCAGGGCCTCCCGAATTTTTTCGTTGTTAGTTAGAGGGGCTATGGCATTCCGGAACTCTCGAGACAACTCTTCATTGAGTGCCTTTAACGAGCCCTACTGAGAGAGATGGGCGTGGGTGCGGAGCCTTGTAGTGGGCAGTTGCTACACCCCTACAGGGTTAAATCTTTTCAAGAAGCCGTGTCCACGGTTATGGACGACTTGAGACCTACTCCGTGTTCATATATAACATCAACTGAATCATAATTAAAACTTGATCAATGTGTGTGTCCCTTGACTGCTTCTTCTTCGTCGGGATGCGAAGATGAGGATAAGGATAGGACATGTGTTATGTTTGCGTAAGTAGATGATAGCAGACTTGTTGGAGGCGATTCCACATCTAATGCTTGGCTTCTCATCTCACTCTAAATAGATCGTTAGACACCTCATATATTGCTAGTGCGGCTGCAACCTCAACAACTACCCCCATCTTACCGTGAGAAGTTAGTTATCTGACTTGTTCATATAGCTCACCCCCTTCTTCTCTCTTTTATGTACTCTATGAAAACGATCTTGGACTACAGAGGAGCCTGATGTCCTTCCTTCCGGACGCCTTTGTGGAGAATCCACGACGACTAGTTAGGCGGATCTCGGCGGAGAGCCTGGACCCGTGTGGTGTTGGGGGTCGATGATTTTCCCTTTGCCACTAGGCATTTGATTATAGTTTGTACTCAGACATATATCTTTCGCTGATGTATTGTATTAAGGCAGTTGTATGCCGATTGTATGAAATATTGTATCCTTGTAGCTGTAATGTTGTGATATCATGTTGAAGTCCGAGACATATGGCTTCGTCATATGTCGCGGTGGGTCCGATATGTTCTTCGTCCTCAGGTTTGGAAGGGAACGTCCAAATCTGAAATAGTAGCGTTGATGACCCACAAGTGTAGGGGATCTATCATAGCCTTTTCAATAAGTAAGAGTATCAACCCCGACGAGAAACAGAAGGTATTGATAGGTGAACTTGAGATAGGAATAACTGCAAGTACTGAAAGGTAATTTTTATGGGTTTTCTGGTATAAGAAACAAGGAGATAAAAGCAAATAAAGTAAATTGTAATAAGGTGCAACAAGGTGGCTCAGTCCTTTTGTGCAAAGGATAAGCCACAAGATCTAAACTTATAAAGATTAAAACGTTCTTGAGGGCACACGGTAGAGATAGTGTAACACCCCCAGTGTCATGCTACAGTAAACTCTTTTCTAGTGTCAAGTCCCAGTGGTTAGCAAGCACTAATCACCTTGATCATGCCCAAGTCCAAATCCAAACTCAAAAGAAATTACAAAAGTAAAGTGGAAAATAAAGTTCACCCAAAAATCTTGCAAACAATTTTTTCAATTTGCACAATAATCAGTAGATCAAAGTAATATGTGCATTGGAATTTTTGAGCTCTAAAATAAATGAAACAAATATAAACAGTAGCCAAAAGCCCCATTTAATTAGTTGCAGTTGAAAAATAAATAGAAAATCATTTTTTATAATCATCAAATTTTTGTGGCACTTCTATAAAGTGTAATACCAATAAACCAACAAGTTTTACACCTAGCAAAAATCATTTGATAAGCAAATAAAATTGGAACATCAGGATTACACTACTGGCTAACAGAAAAATGGAAGAAACTTAAATCTCGCCCACTGCTACTGCTCATCGGGCCCGACCCAGTTCCACTTAACGGTTCCCCCTTCTCCTCCCCCGTGCGCTTCTCACACGCCGTGTAGTCGCCATGCCCGTGAACTGCTCGACGCCGTACCCCGGTCCCCTTGCCTCTCCCGTCGACAACGAGTTGCCCGAGCTGGATAAGAACGACGCCCTAGACACGCTGGGCACGCGCAAGATCTTTTCCCCCTCGCCTGTCGCTCGCCTTTTTCCTCCTCGCACATAGCAAGAACCCGCCATGGCCATGGCCGTGGAAACTCGTGGCCAGTGTGCTCCATCGTCGTAGCCGTCGTATCTGTCGAGTCCACGCTGGTCGAATTCGTCATCCTACAAAAGAGCACGAGCCGGGGCGCCCTACACGCGAGCAATCGCCGCCTTCTTCTTCCTCGGACCCGCCGGAGCAATTCATCGATTCCGGCCACGATGCATCGTCCCCGAGCTTACTGCCACCACCGCTGCCCTCCCGGTGAGCTTGGCCACCATCCCCTTGCGCTCGCTCTCCCTCTCTCTTCCTGTAACCGCCGTCGCCATTGGAGCGGAGCTCCGCCTTCGCGCACTTTGGCCATGCCGTCGCTCCGGTGCACCAATTTGGTCTCCCGTGACACGCCCGTACTCGTGGTGACTGTCTGCGTCGATTCCACTAACAAAAGTACAATATTCCGCGCGAGATACACCGTAGTCGTCGCCACCCTCCACGGTCGTTGCCACGCTCGTCAATGACGCCGCTCCGGCGAGTCCCTGGTGACGCCGCGGCCACCAGTCGACGCGGGATGAAGCCCCCATTCAATTCCTCCCCTTTGCGCACGAATTGCCGGCCGGATCCGAGTGGCCAGAAATCTAATTAGCCACTAACCCACCCCCACTGTTACAATGACATGTGGGTGCCAGCCCCACTTAACCCCCTGTCAGTTTAAATAAACTATTTTATAAACAATGTGTCAATGACACCTGGGCCCCACTGCCTATTTAGATTTAAATAAATAGAATTATTAGCTGCTGTCTATGACATGTGGGCCCTGGCTCTATTTAAATTTAATAAAATGAATTATCAATACTATGAGGCTGACAGGTTGGTCCCCTCTGTCAGTTGACCAGTCAACTCCATTGTTGTCAATAATGTTTATTTAAATAATAAAGTAAATTCAGAAAATGATTAAAAATGGATTTAAACTTTAAAAATGAATATCTTTTAAACCGTAAGTCAGATTCAAAAACTTTATACATGAAAATTGATCAGAAAGATATAACGATTACGGATACGCTATCTGTATGCCAACCATACTCCTCTAACACAACGAACATCGACATTCCCCCCTCCGGGCCGTCTGTCGATAATCACCCGGAGCCGACTTTTCATCCCCGGATGAATTCCCGCTCCGAGCAACGTGCATTGCACTGCGTTAAAATGCGGTTAACATTGCATCTGTCATGTCATGCATCTGTTTGTATATGCTTTCTTTGTATTTACTGTTTCTTCCCCCCTTAATCTCCGGTAGACCCCGCTGATGCCGCCGATTACACCACTGCCGGGTACGACTACTTCGTCGACGACCGTACCGCTACCGTCGAGCTTCCAGGCAAGCAGAGCCATTCTCTTCCCCAGATATCGCCTATCTTTTCCGTATTTTCTTGCACTAGGAATTGTTACTGCTGCTGCTACGTTACAATCCTATTCAATTGCATAGCCTGTTTTTGTCGCCCCTTGTTGTACCTTCATTTATCCTATGCCGCCTGCTATAAATATATATTATATTCAGCAGTGAGCCCTGGCATTGTTAGCTAGGATTAGTTAGCGGGCCGTGACCACTCAGGGGAGTGACGCGGATACAACTCATTACAACTGCATAGGTACGGTACAATGCAGACACCGCCTAAGGCCCCCTAGCTATCAAGGAGTAATCCTTGTACTCCACTCGTTGCTGACTCTGTATAGCCGCTCTAGGTACCTGAGCAACGGTTGTCCTTAAAGGTAAGAGTCGGGCGACCCAACGGTGCCCGCGAGCGGTATTGCGTCGGGAACTACAGGGAGGGTACGACCGACGTTACTGGTGTGCTTGGCCCCTGCTCGTATCTCGCGAGAATTACCAACCCACGAAAAGTCGAGCTCTACCAAGAGCACACGCGAGACAAGGAAAGGAGACGGTTCACCTTGTTGGTAACCGCAGAGACTTGGTGGGACGACAGGGCAGGCACCGATGTACTGGTGGTCCTGACTGCTGTCGTTGTCCGCGGATCAGTTAAGTCGAGGCAACGATAACGGTTGTCACGCTGGTTAATGAAATGCTAAATGGTTCGGCGGATGTCTTGAGTAGCCTTTTGGCTTGTACGCACTACCTACACGTGGGATGAGGAGTGTGGGCTCCCCTCCATCGTAGTCTCGTTCGAGGGTCTTCATACGTCAGCAGTATCGCGGGCTGATTTCCGGGAAGTGGTGTTGTCTTCTCTTGCTCGAGCGGTGTATTTGTATTTGCTTTGATTTTGCTTCACCGGCCAGTCACGCTTCGTGGAGGAGTACGTTCGGGTTAGGGTCCAAAGCCCGGCATACATAGGATATAGTCCGGCGGATGACCTCTCTGTTGATTGCCGAAGGATGGGCTACTTTGTGTCGGATAGCTTCGATGGGGTGTTCCCTAACAAGGTGTACGCCACCCTAGAGATCCGAGCGTCGTAGAGTCACGCCAGTGCACCCCTGCAGGGAAGATTAATCTATTCGAATAGTTGTGTCCACGGTAACAGGACGCTTTATGCTGAAGCTGAATCTTACCACTACAAACTACTACTATTAAACTGTATGGTTCGGGTCTTCTTCCTCGCAGGGAAGTCGAGGAAGGGAACCCGGAGGCATTATTATTATTAATTATTACAACTTACTATTATACAATGCTGCAACAACTTCTGCTGCATTGTTATTACATTCATGTTATTGGACTGCTGGTTGTTTCTCTTCTCATGCTGCAAGACTCGTCGGAAGTTGCTAGTCTTCGATAGGCCTAGCTTCTTACCCTTATTCTGATTTCTACCTGGCAGTCCACTATATATAGCCTCCCCTTTCCATTTGATACAATGCATAATGCTTAGTAGCGTACGTAAGACTCGCGGGTGTGCTAGATACTCACCCTTGCTTTATTTCCCTCTTTTTGTTTTGCCTGATCGGCCGCTGCAGTCGACGTTGGAGCCTTGGAGTCCAGGAGCAGGAGATCCCCGATGTCGACCACCGCAACGTGAAGATCCCCGATGCCTTCTACCACGTCGAGTTCCCCTTTGACCAGGAGTAGTTTGGAGGTTCCCAGGCAGGAGGCCTCGCCTTTTCGATCGTTGTTGTTTTTGTGCTAGCCTTCCTAAGACAGATCATGTGTACCCAGTGTCTATACTCAGATACTATTGCTTCCGCTAACTTTGTGCTTTCGAGCTGTTGTATTCGAGCCCTCGTGGCCCCTGGCTTGTATTAAACAACTTGTATTATTTTATTTGTAGAGTTGTGTTGTGATATCTCACCGTGAGTCCCTAATCTCGATCGTGCACCTTGCGTGTATGATTACTGTACACGGTCTGATTTTGGGGCGTCACAAGTTGGTATCAGAGCCGACTGCCTGTAGGACACCCCCTTCCAACTCCTTGGTCGAAGTCGAGTCTAGTCTTTGAAAAACTACTTTACTAACAATGTCGTGTGGCTTATCAGGCCACGTCACAGACTGGGTGGTATTAGG
The DNA here is from genome assembly GCA_950022295.1 of Bromus sterilis. Classification (NCBI taxonomy): domain Eukaryota; kingdom Viridiplantae; phylum Streptophyta; class Magnoliopsida; order Poales; family Poaceae; genus Bromus; species Bromus sterilis. The sequence continues at coordinate 235,890,068 of OX465599.1, read as the reverse complement.
ATCCTTTTCTCCGTACGTTTACTCTGGGAATCCGCTCTCTCTTCTTTTCGGGATAAAGATTTTTCTAACTCTGACATTAGGATCTCATGAATACTTCCTCCCGGAGACCCCTCATTCCTGATGATCGCTTGCTTCACGAGAAGATCCCGAAGATACTTGCTGATAAATTCTCGAGACCCTATGTGCCCATCGCCTTAACAATTCCCTGCCATCGATAAGTCCGTATGTATAACCACATACACCTTTCATTCATCCATTCAATCGCAGTTTCTCCTGTGTTCACAAGATGCATCGAAATACTTTCTGTCGTTTCGAGAATCCTTTGAGCCTACTGCTTTGCAGCTTCTTTTCACCATGTGGTTAACTCCTTACATTTATCGAGGAACCGTTCAATCTAAGTGGTTCCTGTGATTCCCAAAATACTTTGAAATACTATTCGATCTCGCGAAAATCCTCGGCAACATACTGATTTGTAGATTCTTTTTACCTACTTGCACTATGATTGATCCCGTTTGTCTTGTGGTCTTCGATGCCCTCCCTTGGCATTGCCATTCTGATCTGTTGAACTATCGTGTGTGCTAGTTCACGAATCCTCATTTGATCCCTATGAACCCATTCTTATGGCTCAGACGTCATTCCGGACATGAGCTGGTTCTCGTTAAATCAAACCTTAATTGATTAACCGTCAAGCTTCTATTCAACTTATTCATGTTTGATCGATGTATCTGAATCTGATACACCGATATGGAAGTCATATTCCTTTGTACTTAAGCATGGAATTATTCTGATGCCTCTATCTCCAATGCTTTGACATTATTTCTTCGTATGTGATACGTCCCAAACGTATCTATAATTTCTGCTTGATCCATGCATGTTTTGTGTGACTTTGCCATGTTTTGCTTGAACTTTCATACACTTTTGAGCATATTTGGACTAATCTATTAACCCAGTGCACCCAGCTGCCAGTTGCTGTTTTCTGCTGTTTTTGTATTTCAGGTTTTCTGGCCATTAAAAGTGCTCCAAAAAATCCGGAAAAATCAGATAAAAAATCAGCGACCCGGAAGCTTCCGGAATCACCAAGGCAGTGGAGGGGGGCCACCACAGGGACTCCAGAAGGGTCCCTGGCGCGGCCCCACCCTAGGTCGCGCCAGGGGGCCTTCAGGCTGCCCTGTGGGTCCCCTCGATGCCCCCCTCCGCCTATAGTTAGCCCTCGGGGTGGAAACCCCTAATATCGATCTCTTTTCCGTGAACTCGCCTCTCTACCGCCGCCGCCGCCGCCGTTTCAAGATCGGGGCTGCTTGGAGAAGCTGCCCCGGCACCCTGCCGGGAGGAGGAACCCCCTTTGGGAGACCATCCATAGCCATGGACGCCTCCCGGATGTGCCGTGAGTAGTCCCCCTTGGACCATGGGTCCGTGACCAGTAGCTATGTGATGTACCTCTCCCCTCTTTGTGTTTCCATTTTCGAGACCTCGTGAGCTGCCTCACATGATAGAGGCACTTTTGTAATTTCTGTTGTTGCTATGCTGAGTTTGCTGGGATCTGATGGATTATGAGACCATTTTCAGATTGTGATGAGTAATATATTTGGTTCTTCTCTTTTATATTTTGTTCTTGAGTAAATTCTTGCATGTTCTCCGTTGCAGTATTTTGCTTTGGCCAAGTAGTTTGCTTGCAACTCCAAGAGGGAGCATTATGCTTGATTGTGGGTTCCGCCCCCTGATGTCTAGCTTGAGTGACAGAAACATGAGACTAGGGGATGTGCTGTTGCCACCAGGGATAAAACAACGGTGCTTGTACCCGCGGGTGCAAGGATTGTTTACTTTACACAAAGTTCTTTTAATGCAGTTGTCTGTTGCTTTGAGTTTACACTTTGGGTGGCATTCGCAACTTAATACCAGCGAGATGTTCTGGATAGATATCTCAAGGTGGATGATTCGTAGTAGATGCAGTTGGATTTTGGTCTACTTACCTTGGCGTACTGCCTATTGCTTTTGAGCCCTTCCTTTCTTTGCAGCATAGTTAGCATTGCGGTGCCTTCATAATTCTGTCAATTGCCCAACTGTGATTTGTTTACCTCGCTAGCACTTTTATTGTCTTTTGGGAGAGAGACATCACTAGTGAAAATCACGGGACCCCGGTCTATCTTCACATAATTGTTTACACCTTTAGTTTACTTTCAGTCTTTACTTTCAGTTCCACTTTTATCTCTTGCGTTGATCCTTTGTAAACAGCAAGGCCGGAGGAATTGACAACTCCTTTGTACTCGTTGGGAGCAAAGTTATTTGTATCTGTGTGCAGGTCCACGTCAAGCGCCGTGACACCTACTTGTATCTCTTGGAGTCCTACTGGTTCGATACTCAACCTTAGCATCTTTGCTAAGGGAAACTTGTTGTTACACTGCATCTCACCTTCCACTTGGGGTAACCAATGAGGAGAGTTGCCACTCTGTATCAAGCGAATTTCTGGCGCCGTTGTCGGGGACTCCAGTCTACAAGATAGGGGAGTTGCACACTATCTTTTATCTTTGCTTTTTAGTCTTGTTAGTTTACCTTTCAGTTTTTACTTTTGTGTCCCTTATCAAAAATACCAAAAATACTTGTTACCTTGTCAGTAGTTACCACTATGGCTGGTCCTTTTGCCTTTGGTGAGGCATAAGTACTTTCCTTTACTCAAAGAGGTGGTGAAAGTTTGAAAGATGCATGTTAGAGAATTAATGATTCTCAAAAAAGAGCCACCAAGAAGCAATCCACTACTATCTTGCTTAGAATTTTTTTTGTTGGGATCACTTCTTGGAATATGTTTCTTTTAGACACTGCTATCAATGGGAACTTCATAGAGGCCCCAGTTTGGGAAGCCCTTAATGTTATTGAAAATCTTGTTGGAAGTCTCCCAGTTGTTAGTATTAAGGAGGACATTACTTTAGCTCACATTATGAGAAAACTTGAAAAAATAGAGCTAGAGATGCCAAGTATCGATATGGTGAATGAGTTGGATCGTAAGATTCAAGGGAATTTGAATAGGCTAGATAAATACATGCAGAAAATTGTCAAAACTTTGGAGACTATCAAATCCCTTGATGAAAAGTCTTCTAGGATAGAAAAGATTGAGGAAGTTATTGAAACTCTAGGAACTACCTTTTCCTCAATCAAAACCAAAAAGGATGAAACTCCGGCAAAGAAGGAACCTAAGTTCGTTTACGTCCCCAAGGTTCCTCGAGCTAAAGCAAACACACCCATTGCCAAGAGATTTGAAACGGTGAAAACTTTGGAGGAGACACCTATCTTTAACTTTAATAAAACTCCAATTGATTTCCATCCTTTTGATTTTATTCCAAGAAGAATTTTCATTCGTCCTTTATTTGAGAAACCTATTAAGACTAGTTGTACTATTGAAGAGCTTTTTGATGATCCTGATGATGGTTCAATGGGTACAACTTGATCTTCTGCTTTGAGCCTAGCTAATGGCTCTAAAGAACCGCTTTCGGGAGGCAGCCCGCAACGAATTTAGGTTTTTATTTTTGCTTTTATTCTGTTCTTAGTGGTCTTGATGATTTATACTACTTTAGCAACATCATTGTATCTTTACTTTTCAAGCTTTGTGCCTTTTATAGCCTCATACGACAAGGGAAGTGAAAGTTGTGACATGCTGTGCAGAAAACAGATTCTGTCCTAGTGACTAGAAAAATCAGAGAAAAATCCCAGTTCATCTTTTTGAGCTGAAGTTTTTACACAGCATGCTCTATACAATTACGAAAATTTCGTATGTTCTGAGTTTTTTTATTTGAGTTGTAGAAGTATCCCTAAAAAATTCGTTTCTACCTGCTGGTCTGTTTTTCACAGATTCTGTCCTGTTTTGCCTTTTCTTCGTTTTGCAAACCTTAAGCTTGCTTTTTTTTTGCAAAAACCTTTTGCCACTCTTGAAAAACAGTAGATCTTCAAGATTATCTTTATTTCCAGTAGAGAATTTTTTTTATTTTAGTAGGGCACTAACCTCTCTAGTCAGCCTATAATGAGTTATGTATGAAGGGAGTTTTCAAGTGCGCGATGGAAGATGATGAAAGAAGATCTTGGAGTGTCAAACGCTCAAGCTTGGGGATGCCCATGTGCACCCCCAATAAATATTCAAGGAGACTCAAGCGTCTAAGCTTGGGGATGCCCCCGTGCATCCTCTTCTCCATCAACAATTATCCGTTCGTCTCTCGTTTCACTATATTTTTATCACTTCATGCATTATGTGCTATTCTTGGAGCGTCTCGCTCTTAGGTTTTATTTTTATTTTTCTTTAGCTTTGCTTGCTGTTCATAACAAGTTATAACCCAACTTTATTTTGTGTGGGAGAATTACACGCTCCGCTTGAACTAGAACTCCTCATAGGATTTGCATGCTTATTCTTTTAGATGTGAGTTGTTCTTTTCTTCTCTTAGCTACTGCTCTGTTTAGTTGTAGTGCTTTAGTCTTTCTAGAGCTTTTCTTTAGTTTTAGGTTGAACTTTCTATAGGTTGCATGTTTTATCTTGTTAGCGAGTTTGCCTGTTGCACTGAGTTTTGTGTCTTGACTAGAAAGTAGGTAGTTGAAGTTGCTATTCTCTTTGTAGTAGTAACTTGCATTAGTTTTGAGGTATTGACTAGAGTAATGTTTGAAATTTTGGTGTCAAGAGCTCGAGCCTATTAGTGATAGATGTCATATTTTTGGCAATCCGTGTGTTTTTCGAAAACCAAAAACCCCTGTTGAGAAATCTAGCTACTAGATGGATCACTAACCTCTGGAGGGTTCGAAAATTAGAGTACACTCATGTACCATGAGTCGAGGATGCGCAAGGATAACCAAACCCCCATACAGTCCTCCTCGGGGTACTTGTCTCTTTGTGAACCTCCTGATTAGATTGAGAGTTACCGATAATAAGTGCATGAGTTGTTCGGACTAATGTGAGTATTCGAAAGTTGACACTTCCACCCACCTATACTTTTTCTAGCCTCTTCGGTACCGTGCATTGCTCTTTCTCACCTTGAGAGTTGGTGCATACTTTGCCGGTGCATCCAAACCCTTGGCACGATACGCTCTGTATCATAAGCCTCCTTATATCTTTCCTCAAAACAGCCACCATACCTACCTACAAGGCATTTCCATAGCCTTTCCGAGATACATTGCCATGCAATATCCACCTTCTCATGACTTGATCTTCATGTCATACATGCTAATTTCTTGATCGATGAGCCGCATGCTAGTTGGGCCTTTCCCTAATCATTGCTACATGACACGCTAGTATCATTGCATATCCTGCTATCCTAGCAGAGGCATACATTTGCATCATGATAGCTATATCTTCTTTATGTGAGTACCTTTGTAAAGTGTGAAAGATCACCTATATTCTTGTAAAATATAGAGTGTTGCCCCTACAGTGAGGAAAAGATCCCAAAGAGGACAAAATCAAATGATCCCAAAGAGGAAAAAATGAGAGTTAAGTAGAAAGATCCATTGAGGCCACCAAAAAAATACAAAAATAGAAAAAAGAGAAAAATAAAAATAAAAAGAGAGAAGGGGGCACATGTAAGGCACGATATGCGGTACTATTCTAGATCTAGATGTTTCCATCCAGATCCGGGGACGAAGCACATATCGGTCCCACCGTGACATATGACAAAGCCATATGCCCCGGATTTCCAACATGATATCAAAACATTACAGATACATGTCAGGACCCGGGGTTAGCGTATGCAAGTCCCGCTACGACATAGTCATATGGAGAGCCGAGAACCGTACCCACTTGTCTAAGCAGACAAGGCCAAGCACAGAACGTTCTCGGAAAGCATCGTACGTGAGGGGCATCCCATCCAGGCCGGATGATCAACTGAGATGGGTCCTCATCGTCCGCACACAAGTCTAATGATATGGGTGATGAACTCCCATATTCATAGACAAGTCGCCTCAACCATACTATCGACTATCTCATAACTCTTACATAGACTTAGTCTAGCCCGATCACTTAGTCGGGGTCTAGGGCGGGCTCAATCATACCACAAAGTGTGCACGAGACGGAGTCTCGAGCAATCGCATCGTGATGCCCCAAGCTGCGCACATCTAAGGGCCACTTGGTGTATGAAAGACCGCCAGCCAGATCACAACTAAGGTCTCAAAAACCCATACAAAGACATGCATGTTATAAACATACACGCAGCACACATGCCTTGTATGAACAACATGTATCATTGCAATTCTCTACAAAGTATACATTTTATTGATAACTCTTACAGAGTGCACACAGAGATCACAAGTATGTGATCCAACATTACAACAGACAAGCGGAAGCAAAGTAGGTCTGAGTACAGACAAGTTTAACAAATGGCTTAAGAAGCCTTATTTAAACACAAGCCCTCCACGAGGGAACCAGTCGTCTGACTGGGACTAGACTAGCTTGATCTTCAGTCGTCGAGCTCGATGAAGAAACCACCTTCGGGGTCAGTGGGTTCAGCTAAAACATAGAATAAGCAAACGTGAGTACAAAGTCGTACTCAGCAAGACTTACATAGGAGCTGTACTACTCATGCACATGTATCAAGGTAAAGGGAGGTGGGGTTTCACTTGCAGAAGTGCCAACTTTGACTTGGCTAGTCCTGAACTACGAGTACCAGACTTGAGGTAAGAAGCGTACACGAGTCCCCTACTTTCTCCAACCAATTACACCACTATGGTGCCTTCCTCGACTTCCCCACGAGAAAGCACGCCATAGCACTCAAACTTATCTTGGTGTGTTTTAGAAGTATCCAGTTCAAGTTGTCTAATAATCAAGCTAAGCTTTCCAAGCAGTCCTTAACCGCGGACGCGGCTATTCGAATAGTTTTGTTAACCCTGCAGGAGTGTACCGCTGCACACACATGATCATCTGTTACCGCCTTTGTACTCGACACCGTTCAAGAAGTGTCGGCGAGGATGCTCACCACAACGGTTACCTCATAGCCTATCTAGTCCAAGAAAGCCACCTACCTGGGTTGGCTACCACTATCGTGAACCCGGCCGGTTTACCGAAGTGGACCCAAGTGATGTGTGCGTGGTGCATAAGCCGGTCTCGGTTGAGCCGTTCTCTCACTTAGCATCCAGGCCACAAGCCTACCAGAACTCCGAACTATTGCGACATCTGGACATCGAAAGGGGTGAGTTAATAGGTTGAGAGGGGTCAGTGAGCCCAATGTGTGGTTGTACTCTTCATCTTGGATCACCACACAAGAACTCGCACTTAGGGCGGTGTTCAACGAGACAACCCACCGTGTACTCCTACACATCCTCTCATCATTCACCTTGTATTAGGGTAAATTCACCAACACCTTTCCACCAACATCAACATGATCACTACCATCCCGACTCACATAACAGTAACATCATTGTATCACTCTAAGCATGCAATAAGCAGTAACAATTGCAGGGGCCACGTGATATCAATGAACTCCTACATTTGCTAGGATTGTGGTTTGCTTACTACTGTGACAAATGATAGGTCATGCAAAGGAATGGGTTCATCTATGCGGTAGAAACGTAGCATGGTAATCATCCTATACAATGCATAAGCGAGACATGAGAGGGAGGTGGGATTTTATCGACATGATCAATGGGGGTTTGCTTGCCTTGCTGACGAGGTTCGGGTTCGGGGTCTTCAACGAAGGGGGCAGCCTCCTGTTCCGGTTCCACCTCTACTCGACAAACAACAAACAAGGTAGCAAAGTAAATACAATGCACAATCACATGATTGAAGGTTGAAACTTGATGTATATGTTTCTGATGTGTTAGGCAATTCCATTTAAATGGAGTATATTGCAAATGAATTTCAAATTCAAACTCCAATTTGAATTCAAATTTAGCCAAGTTACAAAAGATATTGTTTGATCAAGTTAAACCTTTTTGAAAAGTGTATGATATGCCTCTGATGTGTAATTGAAATGTAGTATGTTGCCATGGTTCAAGTTGCAAAAGCATTTGAATTTAATTTGAATAAATTCCAATTAAATCAAATGACAAATGCTACTGGCCCCAAATTAAATTCAACTCAAACATAGTTGAAAGTTGGAAATTTGGATAGATTATTTTCTCCTGATCATTTTTCATATATTATTTGTTAAATTTGGAGTTAATATGAATTTTCTATGAGTTTCCAAAGTTTGTGCTATTTTCTGGATTTTTCTGATTTTCTTTTAATCTAGAAATTCTTTTATTGCATCATGCTTGCGCAAGGGTGACGTGGGGGAGGTCTGACGTGTGGGGTCCAGTGGTCAGGCTCTCTGTTTAAAATCCCGGTTAGTTTAAACTAACCAGGGGATTAGGGGGGGGGCAGGGCCCACTGGCAGTGACCCAGGGTCACTTAACCCAGGTGGGGTTAAGCCCCTAACCACGGCCACGTCGGCGGGTCACCGGTGGCATGTCGCCGGCGTGAGCAGTACACGGCGGAGCTACTCGTCCGGGCGATTTCGGCGACCAAAAGGGGCGCGGCTGGGTGCGTTGGAGAGCTGGAGATGGCGCGCGTCGAGTGGTGTAGAGCAGCGCCACTGGAAGTCATCGTAGGCACGTCGGTGACGAGCCCTAGCGGCGGCGGAGCCACGGCCTTGACGCAGTCGTCGCTGCAAAGCTCGTCCAGACGCATGAGTAAGTGCATCGTGCCCCTGGGAGGTCGAGGAACACGATGGACCTCACGAAAGGAACGAAGGGGCACGGGAACCTCCTCGCCGTCGTCCATGGCGGCGGCGAGCTTCTGCTCGCATGGTGGAGTAGCATAGAGGATGAATGGGGCGGTGCTAGGTTGGGGAAAACGGTGAGAAGCTCACCCTGAGCTCAACGGTGCAGACGGCGTGCTTGGGGAGGCCCTGGTGCTGCCGGAATTCGAAGACGACTCGCGGCGGCCGAAGACGAAGGCGATGAAGGGGGCGGCGGCTACAAAGCTTCCGGGCTCGATTCCTCCGGCATCTTGGCGTAGTCGTCGGTGGCGATGATGATGGACACGGTTGCGCGGCTTGTCGACAGTGTTGGCCACGCGTTCTCCTCGTTGGTGCTCCGGCGGGGTCTCGGGCGGTGACGAAAACGACGAGGGAGGGGTGTAGAGCGAGCCAGGAGGGGGGGGGGGGATGGACGAGAAGGGTCCAGGGCGTCGTCGTGGCACGTTTTGGAGGCGAAGGGAAGGCTGTGCTGGCCTCAAGCAGGAGGTGGCGGCGTCGGCGTGCCCGACTGGCTAGGTGGCATTCCACTGAGCATCTTGGAGGCGCGGGAGGGGGAAGAAGACCCTGCTGCCCCTGGTGGGCCGGGTGGGCTGGCTGGGCTGCTCTCGCCTGGGCGCCAGGTAAGTGTTTTCCTTTTTTTTCTGTTTTCTTTTCTGTACTTTTGTTTTGCTGTGCTAATTAAATAGCTAGGCATTTTATTAAGTGCTGAAACTTTTTATGTGGCTCCACAAAATACTAGGCTAGCACCTTGTAAAGTTTGAACATTTTTAAAATTCAACTTATTTGAACTTTAAATCAAATAGGGGTTTTTGATTAATTCCAAGGCACTGTTTGAATATTTGAAAAATCCATGAGCATGGGATGGGTCCCACATCACTTGATATGTGATCACACTCATTTATAAGACTTTTCAAAAATCAAACATGAATTTTTAGAGAAGATTTATTTCTGGCCTTTTGAATTAATTCATCTGGGGGGGGGGTTCCTTCTCCCATTTTGCTTTTGAATTTTATTTCAATGACTTCTTTTGAAATTTTTAACATGATGCAAGATGACTTTGATCCTAGCACATTACCTAACAGAGGGTTCTAACAATACAGGATACAACATCTCATACAATCGGCATACAACTGCCTTAAATACAATACAACAACGGAAGATATATGTCTGAGTACAGACTACAATAAAAAGCCTACTGGCAAAGAGAAAAAACATCGATCCAATAACCACACGGGTCCAGGCCCTCCGCCGGGATCCGCCTAACTAGTTGTCGTCGAGTCTCCACGTGAAATGTCGATCACCATACCTGTTGTCGATCAAGAACCCTGAAAAGAGTTTGGGGGTAGTATCATGAGTACAGAGGTACTCAACATCCAACTGTAGTGGTCATTTGACCCAGCAAGGACTTCATCACTCGTCATTCTAGGACAACTAGTAGTTTACGGTAAGGAAGGGGTAAGTGGTGAGGTTTCTGTCGCACTAGCATTTATGAGGTGGCTAACGATCTAAAGAGTAAGATAAGAAGCCAAGCATTCGATGAGGAATCGCCTCCAACAAGTCTTGCTATCAACTACTTACGCAATCATAACACCTATCCTATCCTTGTCCTCCTCTTCGCATCCCGACGAAGAAGAAGCAGTCAAGGCACACACACACGTTGATCAAGTTATATTAAGATTATCTCAGTTGTTGTTGTCTATGAACAAGGAGTAGGTCTCAAGTCGTCCATAACCGTGGACACGGCTTCTCGAAGAGATTTAACCCTGCAGGGGTGTACCAACTGCCCATTACAAGGCTCCGCACGCACGCTCATCACTCTCAGTTGCTACCCATCACAGGCAACCATTTTATGATTTAGTTCCAAGAGATCCGAAACGACAGGTCCCTCAAACTAACAACGAACAAATCCGGGTGGCCCCCGGTGAGTCGACATCCATCTCAGGAGCCGGACGCTCTCTCGATCTGGTCTCTACCGTCTGTCTCGGGTTTGGATAGCCGGTTAATCACACATGGGAAACCGGGTCCTCAGCCGAACAAGGTGGGCCAGCAAGGGAACTATGTCCTCACTGGTCCGGGTTGGTTTGTAAACAACTGGCAGCTGACCAGCACACACACGGTTTCAAATGGTAAATCAGCTTGGGCCACCACTAGAAATGTTTGAAGCTAGGTAGGTAAGAAAAGGGGACCCCATAAAATCCCACATGCGGTTAGGCACGCTCAGTCTTAAAACCAATACCTGGAACTCGGATCCTAGGTGACTCGAATGGAACAAAGCGTCGGGGCGGGATAGCCTAGACCTTCCATCCTTCGTCGAATATAGTCAACATTATAATAACCATATAATCAACAACAATATAATAATGTGATATCCCAAAACCAAGGAGTAACAGGGTAACATCGTAGCATCCTAAGCATGCATACCAAGCAGGGGCTGAGCTACGAGCAATAGTAACATAGCAGTACAAGGTTTGCTGGGAAGGGACATGGCTATATCGGTTTGAAAGAGGCTGTAAACATGTGGTAGGATCAAACATCGAACCTAACCTAGACTAGCATGAAAACCGCTGGTTGAAATAGAATGGATCATAAGTAATGTATAGTCCTTGCCTGTTGATAAGCCGGCTTCCGAAGGTGTAGTCGATCACAAGCTCGCATCGTCTCCGAAGGTACTCGCGGAAGCACACAAGACGATAAACACTGGAAAGCAATAATTGAGAAATCACTCTATTACTACGGGGCAACACAAGATCAAGAAGACAGCACACGACACGGCAACGCGTTACGGATCTATCGTCGAGAACGGTTACTAACAGTTTAATTGGGGTATCGGTCACACACGACGAATACCGCACGTTTACGGCGGTTCAAGTTGCTTAGCTACAGGTGATCAACCAACAGTTATTAACATGGCAACTCAAGCAAGCATGGCATAGCACACAAACATGTCAAGAGGTGAAGCACAAAGTAAACTATCTATGCTAGTCACTTTAAGTGAGGCACAATCCTAAACATGGCATAGCACTAAGTACCGCACGATAATTAAAAGATTAGGTACAGTTCTGCCCTAAACCATATTTTAGGTTGGTGTCGGGGGATTGGTACCCGGGTAGGCTAACCCAAGCGGAAGCAAGCTTTCAAGACAAGGATGGGCCGATTGGGCTGCAGCTGGGCCGAGCTAGGCAGAGGTACGGCCGATTGCTCTAAAGCAATCGGCCATACCAAGTGCCGGCAGTCGGCCCAGGCGCAATCGGTCCACCCTTTTGTTCATTGAAGACGATCGTCCGATTGGCCTGCAGCTGGACCGAGGTCGTTTCCTAGAAGACCGATTGCCCAGAGCAATCGGCCTTACCCAGGAACCACCAGTCGGTCTAGGCGCAATCGGAGCTACCTGACAGCCAGTCGGGGGTATGATTACGAGGTCATAAATGCCATATCCCGAGATATCTGGGTGGCAGGAAGGCCAAGTCACATCGAGGATTTCCGGGAGATACGATGTCGACCTCTCCGCCGATTCCGCGGACAGGCCGACAAGACCGTACCTCATAGCTCCACTGTTCATCACTAGACCCTACAAGGTAGTAGCATGGGCCGCCGCTCGTAGGCTCCGGATCACCCGGATAGGAGCAGTCGGTGGGCCCAGGCCGATTAGAGGATGAAAAATGGGCCCTTTAGGCATTGAAGTTACCATAGTACCCTGGACTCACACTATAAGAGCCAGGGTACCCCTCCTGCGCGAGGGACGACGCCACACCTGAGATCTCATTAACTCTTTCTCCTTCAATTCATTCACTGCTCGTAGTTACTCCTTAGGGAAGCGGGAGAGGACCTTGCCCACTGCGGCGGTGCACTCCTTCCCCAGAGAAGGTAGAAGAGCAGTTATTGTAGCCACTCCATTGATATACAAGAGACAGGCATGAGTAGGGGTGTTATCTCTCCGGAGAGCCCCGAACCTGGGTACATCGTGGTGTCTTCACCGTGCTTGTGCCCAACCCGATTCCGGCACCATCGACATTCTCTCCCTCATGTCTTCCCCTCACTTTAGCCACCCCCATGGCATCTGCCGTCATATATCGACGACAGTTGGCGCCCACCGTGGGGCCGACCGAGGCGTCGACTGGAGTTAAGATCCGGACGGGATCAACCTCTGCATCGGGCGGTAGCCATGCCTCTGTCCTGATTCTAAGGCGTGGGGCAATCGACTATGTGGTGGACTACTCGGCGCGGTATAAGGAAGGAGCTCCCTTGCCGCCCGGGGTGTCGCTGCAGGTGGGAAGTCACCGTCTCTTCATCGGTGCCTTCCCTAAGGCATATCCAAGAGACATCCGAGTTTTCTCATGTGCTACAGACCCTCTCTTGACTAGGGGCTGCGCCGCAGCACCTGGCCAAGGGGAGGGCCGACTGCACGCTACAGTCATGATGGCGGGAGCATCGTCCTCGACCAATCGGGACCCGGCAAGCGCAGCAAGGAGGGCAAAGGAAGTGGCTGATGCAGCAGAGCGAATCGGCACCAGTGCGTTGCGGGATGTGCTGTACACACCCGTGAACAGGAATGGTGATCCGGAGCAAGTGCATACCGAGCTGGAAACGGCACGGCTTGCACTGGCTCGCAGGGCCGAGCAAGTGCTGGCTGAGGAGCGTCGGCTGGGAGCCATCACTCGGGAATACAACGCAGCGCATGCAGGACCGCGTCGGCCGATTGAGCCCGCAGTCCTGGAAGACCTAAGAAGCCGAGGCCGGGAAGTCAACCAGCAGTTGTCTGGGGCGGAGCTACCGGAGCGTCCGAGAAGGCCAGCACAACTGGAGCAACCGATGCAATTGGCATTTGTCCAAAGGCCCACATATAGCACACCCGACAAGAATCTGAGAACAGCCGAGCAGATAGCGCTTGAGCTGGAAGAGTTGGAAGGAGAGGAGCGGCTCGAGCAGTCGCGCCGAATGCGTGAACTGATAGCAGCCGCAAAGGAGCAGAAGATCGCGGCAATGGGAAATCAGAATGCTGAGCCAGAGGCATCAAGAGGAACTGTGAGGCCGAATGCGGGAGCCAGCCAGCGGCCGAATGCGTCGCACCAGAATCGGCATCAGCCCGCGCCATCTCGGCATGACAGCAGGGTCAGAAGCAATCGCCCAGCAGCAAGCAGAAGAATGGAAGAGCCGGCTGTTAACAGCAGGCGCCATGACAGGCCGCAGCAGTCGGCACCGAGACCAGCAATTAGCACCCGACTTGGCCCTCGCCAAATCGGTCAGAATGATGCAAGGCATCGCATTGAGCTCCTCGAGAAGGAGGCCTAGGAAGATGAAGAAGGAGAAGCTGGCCCAGCATGTTTCGGTCATCGCATTCGGACGGAGAAGTTCCCCAAAGGTTTTACACTGCCGAGAGATACCCCCAAGTACAATGGCTCGGTAAAGCCTGAGGACTGGCTGTCCGATTACCTGACGGCAGTTCGCATCGCGGGAGGCAATCGGCGTGTGGCAGTTCGCTATGCACCGCTCATGCTGTAGGGTTCAGCTCGGACATGGCTGAATAGTTTGCCCAAGGACAGTGTGAACTGTTGGGAGGACTTCACGACTGCGTTCATCCACAACTTCACAAGCACATATGAAAGGCCCAACCTCCCTCGGCAGTTAGCTTTGTGCGTGCAAGGCAAGGACGAGCCCCTCCGAGATTACCTGTCTCGGTGGATCAAGTTGAAGAATTCATGCGAAGGAGTCCATGAGATTCAGGCCATTCAGTACTTCACTGATGGATGCCTGGCCGATTCAATGCTGAAGCACAAGCTGCTCCGCAAAGACTTCACATCGCTCGCCGAGCTCATGAAGGTGGCAAATGCTTTCGCTATGTCCGATTCTGCGATGCGCCCTATCCAACTCGGAGTTGGAGGTGTGATCCAGTCACCAGGGGCTCCGCAGTCGGACACAGGAAACCAAGGCCTCAGTCGGAAAGAGAGAAGAGAGAAAAACCGCAACAACAACAACAACAACCAGCAGAACAATGGCAAGCGAAAGGACGAGCAACCGGACACTCAGTATGGCAGTCGGCAGGTGGCCGTTGTTCAGAATGAGGAAGACCCACCGGCACAAGGAGGCAGTCGGAAGATGAGATCCAATGTGAGACCCCCAGGGCAGATGAAGCCCAAGTACACGTTTGAGGACATGTTGGATGCACCATGTAAGTTGCACAGCACGCCTGGTAGGCCGTCTGCGCACACCACTCGGCAATGTGATTTTGTGAGAAGGATAGCAAAAGGAGAAGCTTTACCCCCACCACCACCACCACCACCACCACCACCACAGAACAGAGGACTGCCTCAGCAGCAGAACCAGTACCCGCAGCAAGATGCAGCATATATGATTTTCACCAGTGAGTCCACAGATAAGGGCAGTCGGAGAGCCCGAGCCCAGGAAGTCAATGCAACAATGCCACCGATTCCCCAATTCATGCATTGGTCCGAGTGTCCGATATCCTGGGACAGAGCAGATCACCCCGCTATTTTGCCGAATCCGGGCAACTATCCGCTGGTGGTGGATGCTCTGGTCGCAGGGCCTAAGTTTTCATGCAAGTTTTCAAGAATGCTAGTTGATGGAGGAAGCACAATCAACATCTTGTACCGAGGTACGATGCTCAAGCTAGGACTTACAGAGAGGGATTTGGAGCGCAGTCGGACGACATTCCACGGGATTGTCCCTGGGTTGTCTTGCACCCCCTTGGGTCGCATTCGGTTGGACGTCATTTTTGGCACAGAGGAGAATTTCAGGAGAGAGCCGATTTGGTTCGAGGTGGCCGAACTTAGCAGTCCATACCATGCTCTGTTGGGATTACCAGCATTTGCCAAGTTCATGATCAATGCACAGCAGACATACCTGAAGATGAAGATCCCGGGGCCAAGCGGCATCATCACAGTCACCGGAGACTTCAGGAAGTCCCTCGAGTGCACATCTGCTGGCAGCAGTTTGGCTGAGTCCCTAGTGGTGGAGACAGAGAAGCGTCAGCTCGACAAGGTGATTGCAATGGCGCAAGCGCAGAGCAAGAATCCACTGCCGGTTGGCCCAGCAAAGAGAGCAGATGAGGAATCGGATTTTCAATCGGCCAAGGATAGCAAGAAAATCGCTTTAGATCCCTCCGACTCGACCAAGTTTGTTGTGGTCGGAGCTGGACTTAGCGACAAATAGGAAAGCGAGCTCGTCGAGTTTCTTCGTGAGAATCGGGATATCTTTGCATGGTCTCCACAGGACATGCCTGGTGTTCCGAGAGAACTCGCCGAGCACAAGCTGCACATTCGGCCAGGCTCGAAGCCGGTCAAACAACCCCTGAGACATTTTTCTGAGGACAAGAGAAGAGCAATCGGCGAAGAGATTGCAAAGTTACAAGCTGCAGGTTTCATCATGGAAGTGTTTTACCCCGAGTGGCTGGCCAATCCAGTCCTCGTCATGAAAAAGAACAAGACTTGGCGTATGTGTATAGATTACACGTGTTTGAACAAGGCATGCCCCAAAGATCCGTTTGCTTTGCCCCGAATTGACCAAGTGGTTGATTCTACGGCCGGCTGTGAGTTGTTATCCTTTTTGGATGCTACTGCTGGATATCACCAGATAAAGTTAGCCGTGGAAGATCAGATCAAGACAGCATTCATAACCCCTTTCGGGGCCTACTGCTATATCACCATGCCTTTTGGTGTGAAAAATGGAGGTGCCACTTATCAGCGCATGATGCAAAGATGCACACACTCTCAGCTCGGCAGAAATATCCACGTTTACGTGGACGACTTGGTGGTGAAGTCGGCAAGGGGAATCACATTGTTGGACGACCTCAGAGAGACCTTTGCAAATCTGAGAACCTATCAGATCAAGCTCAACCCGAAGAAGTGTGTGTTTGGAGTCCAAGCCGGCAAGCTCTTGGGGTTTCTCGTTTCCGAGAGGGGAATCGAATGCAACCCCGAGAAGATAGCCGCAATAGAGCGCATGGAGCAGCCCAAGACCTTGAAGCAAGTGCAGAAGTTCACCGGTTGCCTCGGGTCCCTCAGCCGATTCCTCAGTCGGCTGGGCGAGAAGGCAATTCCCTTGTACCATTTGATGAAGAAGACAGAGAAATTTACTTGGACCCCCCAGGAAAATGAAGCATTCCGAGAGCTCAAGCGCATGCTATCCACGGCACCGATTCTGGCTGCCCCGATTGAGAAGGAGCCCATGATGTTATACATTGCAGCAACCAATCGGGTGATCAGCGCAGTTATGGTGGTGGAGCGGCCCGAGAAGGACAAGGCACAGGAAGTCCAGCGTCCAGTCTACTACATCAGCGAAGTGCTTTCAGCATCCAAGCAGAACTATCCTCACTACCAGAAGATGTGCTATGGAGTATACATGGCGGCCAAGAGATTGAAGCCATATTTTCAAGCCCACTTGATCACTGTTGTCAGTTCGGCTCCATTAGCCGACATCATGGGAAGCAAAGATGCAACCGGAAGAGTGGCGAAATGGGCAATCGAGGTGGCCAGTCATGGCATCCAATATGAGCCAAGGACTGCAATCAAGTTGCAGGCACTAGCCGATTTCCTGGTGGACTGGGCTGAAACTCAGTACATGCCACAGCTCCCCATGTCGGATGTCTGGCGAATGCATTTCGATGGCTCCAAGATGAAGAATTGCCTAGGGGCCGGGGTGGTGTTCACGTCCCCAAGGGGAGATCAATTGCAATATGTGCTCCAGATTCACTTCGCAGCATCAAACAATGTAGCCGAGTACGAGGCCCTTGTGCATGGTATCAAGTTGGCCAAGGAAATCGGTATTCGGAATATTGAGTGCTATGGTGACTCCGATCTGGTGGTACAGCAGTGCTCGGGCACGTGGGATGCTAAAGATGCTAATATGGCAAGCTACCGATTCCTGGTGCAGAAAATCAGCGGATACTTTGAAGGTTGTGAGTTCCATCATGTTCCAAGAGCAAATAATGAAGCAGCAGATGCATTGTCCAAGCTTGGTTCCACAAGGCAAGCAATTCCACCAGGCGTATCTCTCGAGCACATCAAGAAGCCGTCCATCACTCCTTCACCAGACTCCAAGTCCATACTCATCTCGGAAACCGATCTTGAAGCTCTGAGAAAGGCAAAAGAAGTTCAACCGGCCAGGCCTGCAACCATGAAGAAGCAATCCAGCGCTCAGGGTGTCTCGGCAATAGCACCAGGGGCTGCCGATTGCAAACCAGGGGCTGCAGAAGAGAATAGGAAGAGCGATACCACAGAGAAGCAAGCAGAGGCTGCGCCAGAGGGCACAACCTCTGGAGAACAAGTGATATCAGAAGTTGCCGATTGCAGTAATGAAGTTTCAACCCCAGATGAGAAGTCAGCACCAGAGGCTGCCGAATGCGTGCCAGGCGCCGCAGTCGGCAGTTCGCAAACAGAAGAAGAGATAGCAGAGGTTCAAGAAGCCGAGATCGAGCAAGCCAATGCTCAAGAGACCGAAATCCAAGAAGAAGTCTTACCCCAGCAAGCAGCAGTAATGGTAGTGGTCAGTGCGCCATCATGGGCACAGCCGATTCGAGATTTTTTGGCAGACGGGACCCTTACACCAGATTTGGTATTGTCCAGGCAGATCAGTCGCCGATCTTGGGCATACACAATCATCAACAATGAGCTGATGCGCAAGAGTCCGACTGGTGTTCTTCAGAGGTGTGTTGAAGAGGACAGAGGCTTGGAGCTGCTCAGAGACATCCATCAGGGTGAATGTGGTCATCACGCGTCAGCAAAGGCAATCGCCAACAAGGCTTTCCGGCATGGTTTCTACTGACCAACTGCACTCGCAGCAGCTGAAAATCTGGTGAAGAACTGCAAGGGTTGTCAGCGATTCAAGGCAAAGAGTCATCAGCCAACATCGGCACTGAAGACCATCCCAATAGCTTGGCCATTTGCAGTTTGGGGTCTGGACATGGTCGGACCATTCAAGAGAGCTAGAAGCGGCATGACACATCTCCTGGTGGCAATCGACAAATTTACCAAGTGGATCGAGGCAAGACCAATCAAGAAGTTGGATGGACCGACTGCAGTCAAGTTTGTGGCCGACATCGTATGCAGATATGGTGTTCCCAACAGCATCATCACCGACAACGGCACAAACTTTGCAAGGGGGGCATTGGCTCGATATGCATCTCAGCAAGGCATTCGGCTTGATCTGGCATCTGTGGCACACCCACAGTCCAATGGTTAGGTCGAAAGGGAAAATGGACTAATCTTATCGGGTATCAGGCCCAGATTGGTAGAGCCACTTGAGAGGGCACCTGGGGCATGGATTGATGAACTCCCCGCAGTACTTTTCAGTTTGAGGACCACGCCGAATAGGTCGACTGGGTTCACTCCTTTCTTCCTGGTATATGGTTCAGAAGCAGTCATCCCCTCCGACATCGAGTTTGATTCACCTCGGCACGCTTTATACACCGAAGAAGAAGCCAAGTTAGCAAGAGAAGACGGCGTCGACCTCAAAGAAGAAGCCTGTTTGTTGGCCTTGTCTAGGTCAGCAATCTATCAGCAGAAGTTGCGGCACTACCACAGCAAGAAGATTCGACCTTTCTCTTTCCGAGAGGGGGACATGGTGCTCCGCCGAATCCAGAAATCAGATGGGCAGCACAAGCTATCCTCACCTTGGGAAGGGCCATTTATTGTCAGCAGAGCGCTCAAGAACAACTCCTACTACCTGATCGATTGCACCAAGGGAACTCGGCACAAGGACACATCGGGAGTAGAAACAGAGCGGCCGTGGAATGCCGAGTTGTTATGTCCGTTCTATAGTTGAACGGCATAAGTTCATGTAAGCCATTCGGCAAACAATCAGTTAAAGTTATCATGTCTCTGAAAATGAGCATTCGAGTACTTTTCGTATAATTCCATTCGAAGAGCTAGCCCTAATCGGCAACGCTCCGTCAGACCCGAGACGTGCATAGCATACCCGGGGACTGGCCGACCACGAGGTCAAGAAAATAAGCCATCGTGGCACAGGGACTGCAGGCTGGCTCGCAATCGGACACCCAGCTCAAGCGCAAATCACTAAGGGGTTTGTGGCATTGAAAAGGGCGACGATTGAAGCAGTCGGTAGTACAAATCCCGGGAAACAACACGAAACATGCCACTACAAGCAGCGCCGACGAGATAAAGTCGCCGATTGCGCCGCAAACTCGGACAATCGGCGCCTGCTGTTGCAGAATCCTTTGCGTTAAGAATCTTGTCGTGTAAAAATAAATACTCATCGAACCTTAGCTGGATGTTTACTGTTGATTCGATCGGGGGCCGCATGTCGGCAGCAAGATCGACACAGTAAACATGCCCAAGCGCAGCCGATGAAAGAAACCGGAAAAGACGCAAAGTTGATCGCACATGAAAACAGTTAAAACAAGCAATCGATTTGCATCAAAAGTAACAGGCCCAAGGCCGAATAAGATCATTACATCAAGTGGGTGTCGGCAGAATTAAAATTGTCTTACAAGGAAAAGTAAAACCGATCTAATATCGGCAGGTGGACAGTCCGAATACAAATCAAGATGGCACATCTCAAGCAGTCGGAGGCACCGAGCTGGAGGATGGAGCAGATGGATCTGATTGAGCTTCAGAACCGGCAACATCAGCTCGTTTCGTCTTCGGAGAGGTCTGAGATGAATCGCTGTCGGAAGGCTCCTCGGCTAGCGCAGAGATAGTTGAAGCAGGGAGTGGATTCCCTCCATCATCAAGATATGGAGTGTAGTCATACGGAGAGAACCAGTTCGCCATAGTGCTGGCCAGCCGATTGACTTCAGCGTAGGTTTTCTCAAGAAGGTCCCCGGCACCATCTCGGAGGCTGTATAACTTGGAGAGTTTCACCTGAGGGTACCAAGTCAATAGTGTCTGAAGGGAGGTCTCCGCACCAGTACGACCCGCGGAATTCAGCAGAACGTCGATCCGACGGGGGATAGCTTTGAGGAGAATCCGAGTTTGCTCAGTGGTCGCATTCGGAGTTTCCCCTTGATCAGAATCTTCCTCCTCTTGTGGGTCGTCCTTGCGGACCTCAGCGGAGGAGTCGGCATCATGTTCCATTCTCTTTAGTCCGGCCTTGAGCTCAGCCGCCGGCCACAGGGCTTCGGAAATCTTCAGAATTCCGAGTTTGAAGGACAGGGCCACTCCCTGGATGACCGGAATGCGAGCTTGAGTGCCGATCAGATATTCATGTCGGGTCCAGACGCTGTCCGCACGGTCACAAGTCCCTCCGGCAGCGATATGATCGTCCCGAGACTGGGCGACAGCGGCGTAGGCAGCCGCCTCAGATTCGGGCCAGGCCTCTGTGTCAAGAAGGAAAAATGTGAGAAATCAGGTACAAGAAGAAAGCAATCGGAAGATGCAATCGGCATAAAGGAAGACTCACCGCTAAGGAGAAGATCCATGTCAGTTAGCGAGTCGCAGAAACCTTTGGCTCGGCGGCGCATTCGGGCATTCTCTTCAAGATGCTGCTTCTCCATTTCTTCATATTTGGCGATCTGCTCGTCGCGATCCTTGCGAATGGAATCCCGCGCGGCGACTGCTTCATCCCTCTCGGCTTGTAAAGCATCTCGGGCGGAGACCGCGGCATCCCGCTCGGCAAGAAGCCCAGCGCTAGTAGCCGTCACAGCAGCAACGTCCGCGAGATGTTTCTTTTCAAGAGCTGCCATCTCGGCGCGAAGATTGTGAATAGTCCGGTTCAAGTCAGTCTCTACCCCTTGCAGCCGAGTCACTTCTTCAGAAGCTTTGGTGAGAGCTGGGCTCTGCCGGTTAAGTTCTGCAGTTAATTCAGAAACCCGGCCCTGGAGGTCACCTACTAGAGGAACAGTAGCTAGAAAAGAGCATAGAGATATGAGCGCTAGAGCAATCGGCTAGTGGAGAAAAGGCAGATGGGCTAGAAGATACCTTTCAGTTTGGAGGTCTCGGCTGACAGGTTGTTGACCTGCAGCTGGGCCTGGGCGAGGACCCGGAGGCTGGCAGAATAAGCTTTAAGAAGTTTCTCGAAGACATTTCGTTTCTCCTCCATAACGGCCTGAGAAGAACAGTACGACAAAGTCAGTGATAAAGAAAAAATGCTAAAAGATCCGAACCGATGGTAACCATTCGGCCCGAATCTCGGGGACTACACCCAGTGGGTGCGCTTGCGCGCACCCACCGGAAGGAAAGTCCACCGATTGAGGAAGGCAAATGAGAAAAGCAAAAATGCTAAAAGATCCGAACCGATTGTAACCAATCGGCCCGAATCTCGGGGACTACACCCAGTGGGTGCGCTTGCGCGCACCCACCGGAAGAAAAGTCCACCGATTGAGGAAGGCAAATGAGAAAAGCAAAAATGCTAAAAGATCCGAACCGATTGTAACCAATCGGCCCGAATCTCGGGGACTACACCCAGCGGATGCGCTTGCGCGCACCCACCGGAAGGAAAGTCCACCGATTGAGGAAGGCAAACGAGAAAAGCGAAAGTACTAAGAAGATCCGAACCGATTGTGATCAATCGGCCCGAATCTCGGGAACTACACCCGCTGGGTGCGCTTGCGCGTACCCACCGGAAGAAAAATGTCCAAAGTAAAAGAAGGAAAAGAAGGAAAGCAAGAGGTTACCGTATGATGCGAGGAGAGCTGTTGCAGATCCCGAGCAATGGCGTTGGCGAAGCAGTTTACTCGGCTTAGCGCGGACGCCATGGGCTCTTGAGGAGGAAGCGCAGCGTCAGCCTCAGCACCAACATGACGGGCGCGAGAGTACTCGGCCCGGAATTGATCCACCGTGCGCATTAAAACTTCCGAGGCAGTGGGGGTCGACGTCGGCGCTGAGGTTGGAATCGCGATGGAAGTGGCAGTTGTAAGAGTTGGTGGCACCGTCGTCACTTGAAAATCAGAAGCACCCGATTGCGGCGGCGGCACAATCGGGCGAGTCGGAGCAGCGGTAGTAACGATGACTGGGGGAAGAGTTGTGGTCGTCGGCGGCGCTGATAGAACAGCTGGTGGCGTGGTAGCAATGGTTGGCGGTGCCGACATCACAGTCGGCGGCGAGATCGTCACCATTGGTGCATCGGGCACGGCGGTCGACGGAGCGGGAGAAGTTGTAGCAGCGGCAGCCGGGTTGGAGCGGCGTGGCGGGGATGGGGCAATCGGATCTACCGATTGCGTTCCCCCGACACCAGGAGATACCGGGTCGGCCGCACGCTTGATGATCTTTGGGGCGAGGTCGGAAGGAGACGTCTTCTGGGCTGCTGCGAGCCGAGCTCTCTTGGCAGCACGTTCGGCGTCTTTGGAGGAGTGATGGGTGGCGGTCGGCCGCTTGCGAACAGCTGCAGCAGAAGAAAGGGAGAAGAGTCAGTAGAAGCAGAGGTAGCAAAGTACTGCGCAGAAAGTCAGAAGCATACCCGATCGTCCGAGGTGCGCCGGTAGGCATTCGGCAGCGGAGTGGGGCGACATTCAGCGGCGCCTGAGTGGTCGGCCTTCGAGCTGTCGTCTTCTGGGCCTGCTTGCCTTTGTGGGCAGTCGGCGCGGTTTGGATGACCTTGGAGGGAGCGGTACCAGAGGAAGAGCCAGCTGCCGAGATGCGTTTGGCTGGCACCCTGGGAGGCTTATCCCGAGGAGCTGCATCAGGAGCAGCACCCGTTGAGATACTATCATCGTCACTCCAATCAGCCAAAAGTCGCTCAAGGGAAGAGTCGGGCGTACCCCCTTGAGCTGGCAGCCGAGCGGTGGTCCTTGGGGGGATGGCGCGCGCAGCATCATCATCTTCGGCGTCCATGGGGTCGGAGGATTCCCCAGAGGACTCATCTTCATCCTCATCGTCTCCACTGAACTCGGCGGAAGGGATCTCGCCATTGTACTCAAGGTCAATGGGGTCCTCTTCCGTGCGATCAGGGGCAAACACACCAGTTTCCTGGCCGTCCTCCATGAGGTCGGACTGAATGAAGTGCTAAAAGGGGCACAAGTGATCAGAGCAATCGGTAGAGCATGTAGTTGGAAGAAAAAGCAATCGGAAGAGCAGGCAGTCGGACTGAATGAAGTGCTGAAAAGAAGGCACAAGTAATCGGAGCATACCACAGGCGGTTTCCGCTGTCGGGTAAGGTAGGCAAGCCCGAACCGGAAAGGATCAGGCAGCGCACTGGCGGTGATGGCTTTCACTCGGGCGCAGAGGATCTCGGTCTTCATTTCCCACATGCAGAGCCGAGTGGGGTCCCGAGGCCCTGACACGTCGCAGAGACGGTGCACTCGGCGCTGCAGGGGAAGAATGCGCGCGTGAAGCCATGCCGCTATCAAGTCGGTGGGAAGGAGTCCCTCTCGCTCCAGCTGGGTGACCCTGGTGGCTTGAGCGTCGACGTCGCAATCCCCAGCACCGGACTTCAGAGCCCATTGATGCTTCTCAACCGGCCTAGCGAGTGAGAACTCGGGCAGGTTGAGGAGGTCGGGGCCTTGATCGGGAGACTTGACGTAGAAGAACGACTTCTGCCAGTTTTTGCAGGACTGGACGATGTCGGGGCTGGGATATTTTATCTTGCCGGCTGCGGCAAGGCAACTGCCGCAGTCGGTCATATCAGTCGGATAGGAGGGTTTGCCGCCTTCGATGGTGGGGGCAACGATCTCTCCTGTTCGAGCATTGTGGGCTCGGAGGTTGAAGAAGCGCTTGAAGAGCGCGATGCTAGGTCGGCAGCCGAGATAGCCCTCGCAGAGTGTCACAAACCCGGAAAGGTTCATGATGAAGTTGGCGGCGAGATGATGAGGCTGAAGTCGGTGGAACTCAAGGAACTCGCGGAAGAAGGCGCTTGCGGGAAGGCCGAATCCACGCTCAAAGTGAGCGAGGAAGACGACCCTCTCGCCCGTGCGCGCGCTGGGCACGACGTCGGCATTGCCCGGGATCCGCCATTCGATCTCTGCGGGCATCTTTCGGGCGCGAATCAGTGCTTCGATGGCGACGGCGGTGGCTTGGGATCCCTTCCAGCACCCGCGGCTCGCCTGCGAGACGTCCCGTCGTGGAGCCATCAATTCCACAGAAGAGGAAGGAGAGGAAGCAGATTGAGGTGGAGCGCGAGAGCGACGCCGGAAAACTGCTGCGGCGGCGGCGGAGGCGGCGAGGAGCACGAATCAGTTGCCGGAGCAGGCGGGAGAGCAGAGGTCTGCGGGAGAGAAATCTGCGCGAGGAGCGGCAATGGCGCAGAGAGAGAGAGAAGGCTGGAGGTTGAAGGAGATGTGCTGGAGAAGGAAGAGGCGAGGCTCCCCCCCGGTGGCTTATATGGGCGGCGGGGGAGGGGAGTGGGATCACCCCGTGGCCATGTGGCCCGGTGTGGCCTAGGGCACAAGAAGGCCAGCCGACAGATCAGCACAGAGGATCATGGCACAGAAGGCGAGACGTGCGACGTGGGGGCCGGCTCCTGCAGTTATGTCACGTCGCGCGTGGGTCGTGGGTTCCAGCTCATTGATCACGTCGTGGGCAAGTCGGAGGTAACCGTTGGAGCGCAGTCGGCAGAAGGTACTGTTCCAGAAAATGAAGATACGAAGCGAGAAGGAACCAAATCCAATCGGATGGGAACGAGGTCAGCCGAGTGTGATCTCCGAGTCGGCCGACGAACTCGGAATGACGCACTCGAAGAGGCCATAGCAGTTGGAAACCCTCAAGACAAATTGAAAAACTGCAAAGGCCCCGCGGTCAAGTGACCGTGGGACCTTTACAGCTTTAGGGGCTACTGTCGGGGGATTGGTACCCGGGTAGGCTAACCCAAGCGGAAGCAAGCTTTCAAGACAAGGATGGGCCGATTGGGCTGCAGCTGGGCCGAGCTAGGCAGAGGTACGGCCGATTGCTCTAAAGCAATCGGCCATACCAAGTGCCGGCAGTCGGCCCAGGCGCAATCGGTCCACCCTTTTGTTCATTGAAGACGATCGTCCGATTGGCCTGCAGCTGGACCGAGGTCGTTTCCTAGAAGACCGATTGCCCAGAGCAATCGGCCTTACCCAGGAACCACCAGTCGGTCTAGGCGCAATCGGAGCTACCTGACACCCAGTCGGGGGTATGATTACGAGGTCATAAATGCCATATCCCGAGATATCTGGGTGGCAGGAAGGCCAAGTCACATCGAGGATTTCCGGGAGATACGATGTCGACCTCTCCGCCGATTCCGCGGACAGGCCGACAAGACCGTACCTCATAGCTCCACTGTTCATCACTAGACCCTACAAGGTAGTAGCATGGGCCGCCGCTCGTAGGCTCCGGATCACCCGGATAGGAGCAGTCGGTGGGCCCAGGCCGATTAGAGGATGACAAATGGGCCCTTTAGGCATTGAAGTTACCATAGTACCCTGGACTCACACTATAAGAGCCAGGGTACCCCTCCTGCGCGAGGGACGACGCCATACCTGAGATCTCATTAACTCTTTCTCCTTCAATTCATTCACTGCTCGTAGTTACTCCTCAGGGAAGCGGGAGAGGACCTTGCCCACTGCGGCGGTGCACTCCTTCCCCAGAGAAGGTAGAAGAGCAGTTATTGTAGCCACTCCATTGATATACAAGAGACAGGCAGGAGTAGGGGTGTTATCTCTCCGGAGAGCCCCGAACCTGGGTACATCGTGGTGTCTTCACCATGCTTGTGCCCAACCCGATTCCGGCACCATCGACATTCTCTCCCTCGTGTCTTCCCCTCACTTTAGCCACCCCCATGGCATCTGCCGTCATATATCGATGACAGTTGGTCAACAACAGAAAACAATAGCATAAATACAAAGTACACGAAAAACTAATCAAGTTACATATAAAGAACACCCCAAACGAAGTTACGGTTAAAAAGATACAAGCAAAACAAGTTACGGGCACAATCTGCCCACATCACGAAGCACACTTTAGAGATTTGCATAAATAGGATAATCAATGCAAACATGATCACAAATGATATGGAACTAAAGTAGACATGACAGGGAATGCATGGCAAAAAGTATCATGCAAATAGGCATCATAGATCAAAAGATATTAAGCAAACAACATGGCATCGTGACGTTACAGACTTAGAGAAAAACAGAGGTGGCTGTCAAAAACAGCAGCATAGCAACTTTGGAGCTCAACAACTATATGACCAGCAAGCATATCATGACAAAGCAATACATGGGATGAAAGTAGACATGATGCTTAACAATATGCAATTGGAATCACTCAATTCAGATAAACGGTTGCGAAGCAATCGTCACCCGAAGTTGCAATAAAATAACAGTTTTCAGCACAGCAGCACATTAACATCAGGATCACCACTTTGGAGCAAGATTTAATATAGCTAAAGCACCCAAACATGACAAGTTAAAGCATGGAAATGAAGTACTCATGATGCTTAAAACATAGGAAAAAGAATCAATGCAATAGGCCTCATGGATGAGTCACAATCATCATGCAAAGTTGCAATAAAAATATTAACAGCAACACTTAACAACAATTCAGTAGTAGTTTAATGGCCTGATGCCCACTTTAGCACACAATTACACAATCAAGATGACCTCAAATGAAAATTCCCACAAAATATGAATGGAAGTACACGCAATTCTAAGAAACTTTCATTTTGGGGGCACGTTCATCGGAGCTACGGTTTAAGCGTTATTTACGGTGCAAAATCGAATCAGCAGCAAAATTTATCAGCACTTAGGGAAAAAATTCAGGCCCCAGGAAAAAAAAGGATCTCGGGCCTCACCACTCGGGCCTCGGCCCAACTGGTCGACTGGAGGGCCTGGAGGCGGACTGGGCCGCGCTGGGGGCAGGTGGGCCGTGTGGGCGCGGCGGCCCACACGTGCAGCGGGAGGCCGCGGCTGCGTCCCCTTCCCGACTGGATCGGGCACGGCAGCGGACGGAGGCGCCGGCTCCTGGCGGCGGCCGGTGGCCAACTCCGGCGACGCGGCAGGGGTTCGGGGCGACCTGGTGGGCGTGCGGCGTGCGGGGATTCCGTCGGATCCAGAGGGAGGCGGCGGCCTGCTGCTTGAGGTCCACCGCGGCGGGCCCGTGATGGCCATGGATGGCGGCTTCGGTGCTGGGACCTGCGTAGAGAAGGAGGGGGAGGTGGTTAGAGAGGGGAGGGAAGAGAGGAGAGGGAGAGGAGGAGGAGGAGGGGAGCTGGCGGCGGCGGCTTGCTCGGCGGCGAGCGCGGCGGCGGCCGGTGCAGGCGTCGGGCAAGGGTGCGGCGGCTACCGCGGGAGGAGACGACGGGATCCAATCCGGGCGACGTGGCAGCCTCCGGGGCCGTAGAATCTCCGGATCTGACGGTCCAGGACGAATTAGGGCAAAATTTCAGATCTGGAGCTAGGTTTTGGACGAAAATGGGGGTGTTTTTGGGGAAAAGTGGAGGGGGTGGCTGCAAATTGTGGCTAGGGAAACCCTAGAGATGGGTGGGAGTGTGGTGGTCTTTATATAGCCCAGATGGCTGGCAGTTTGCAAAAACATCCCCGGTTTTTCTCTCGCGCGCACGGTGCTCACGTTTCTGGCCGCCGGGGGTCCGCAGTACCTCCGATTCGGGTAAAACTTCGAACTGCGCGATCAGCGCGTCGAGCCGGCGGCGTTCACCTCGTGCTGGAACCGTTCCGAAAACACTTTCCGACGTGCTATAAAAATATCCCGTTTAATTATTAAACGGGGTTTTCATTCCGTTGGCTGCGGCTGGTCTCGTGCGGTTTTCGCGACGATGATTGGGTGAAACCCGGTGTCGCAAAGGTCGAGTGTCAGGGTGGCAAGGGTCGGTCTCCATTCGATACGAGATAAGAGGGGGAAAAATAATCGCCGATCGATAAATCGGGGATGCAAACACCGCAAACAAATCAGACAATCAAACAATTCACAGCGAAAACCATTTTTTTAATTTTTGCAAAAACTGGGCTGTTACAATACAACACCACCAACAAGGGATCTCGTCCCGAGATCCAGGACGATCCGGGGGAGAGGGGGGGAAGAGAAAAAGAGAGTCGACAATCTTCAACACCATCAACAAGGGACTCTGCTCCATGTCGACGTCGAACCTCGGTCGAGAAACTTCCCGCAGAGAGACGACATCGTCGGAAAAACGAATCCGTCAGTGTCAAGAGGAGGAACGACAACGATAACCGGATCAAAGGATAGTGCTTTCGACGCAAGTCGTGAAAGCACCGGGAAAAAGGAGGGCGGGCAAAGGACGACCCAGATGATACCCAAAATTGGAGAAGCTAAAGGTACTACAGGAATTCCCAAACCTGAGATCGGAATCGAGACAATACGCTGCAAGCAAGGCATTGTAACGGTTCCAAAACTCCACACACTCGAGATCCTAGAGTTTGAAGGGGATAAGTCGAGAATTAAAACACTTACGACACTTGTCCTGACCAGAGTAAGGGTAAGGAGTAAAAAGATTCCTACTCTCCGATAACTAACTTAGTAACTACAAAATAGTTTTGTCTAGACTCGACTTCGGCCAGAGAGGGGATACTACGGTCGGTAAGGCTTTGATACCAAGTTGTAAGGCCCGATATGCGGTACTGTTCCAGATCTAGATGTTTCCATCCAGATCCGGGGACGAAGCACATATCGGTCCCACCGCGACATATGACAAAGCCATATGCCCCGGATTTCCAACATGATATCACAACATTGCAGATACAGGATACAACATCTCATACAATCAGCATACATATGCCTTAAATACAATACAACAGCGGAAGATATATGTCTGAGTACAGACTACAATCAAAAGCCTACTGGCAAAGAGAAAAAACATCGATCCAATAACCACACGGGTCCAGGCCCTCCGCCGGGATCCGCCTAACTAGTCGTCGTCGAGTCTCCACGTGAAATGTCGATCACCATACCTGTTGTCGATCAAGAACCCTGAAAAGAGTTTGGGGGTAGTATCATGAGTACAGAGGTACTCAGCATCCAACTGTAGTGGTCATCTGACCCAGCAAGTACTTCATCACTCGTCAATCTAGGACAACTAGTAGTTTACGGTAAGGAAGGGGTAAGTGGTGAGGTTTCTGCCGCACTAGCATTTATGAGGTGGCTAACGATCTAAAGAGTAAGATAAGAAGCCAAGCATTCGATGAGGAATCGCCTCCAACAAGTCTTGCTATCAACTACTTACGCAATCATAACACCTATCCTATCCTTGTCCTCCTCTTCGCATCCCGACGAAGAAGAAGCAGTCAAGGCACACACACACGTTGATCAAGTTATATTAAGATTATCTCAGTTGTTGTTGTCTATGAACAAGGAGTAGGTCTCAAGTCGTCCATAACCGTGGACACGGCTTCTCGAAAAGATTTAACCCTGCAGGGGTGTACCAACTGCCCATTACAAGGCTCCGCACGCACGCTCATCACTTTCAGTTGCTACCCATCACAGGCAACCATTTTATGATTTAGTTCCAAGAGATCCGAAACGACAGGTCCCTCTAACTAACAACGAAAAAATCCGGGTGGCCCCCGGTGAGTCGACATCCATCTCAGGAGCCGGCCGCTCTCTTGATCTGGTCTCTACCATCTGTCTCGGGTTTGGATAGCCGGTTAATCACACATGGGAAACCGGGTCCTCAGCCGAACAAGGTGGGCCAGCAAGGGAACTATGTCCTCACTGGTCCGGGTTGGTTTGTAAACAACTGGCAGCTGACCAGCACACACACGGTTTCAAATGGTAAATCAACTTGGGCCACCACTAGAAATATTTGAAGCTAGGTAGGTAAGAAAAGGGGACCCCATAAAATCCCACACGCGGTTAGGCACGCCCAGTCTTAAAACCAATACCCGGAACTTGGATCCTAGGTGACTCGAATGGAACAAAGCGTCGGGGCAGGATAGCCTAGACCTTCCATCCTTCGTCGAATATAGTCAACATTATAATAACCATATAATCAACAACAATATAATAATGTGATATCCCAAAACCAAGGAGTAACAGGGTAACATCGTAGCATCCTAAGCTTGCATACTAAGAAGGGGCTGAGCAACGAGCAATAGTAATATAGCAGTACAAGGTTTGCTGGGAAGGGACATGGCTGTATCGGTTTGAAAGAGGCTGTAAACATGTGGTAGGATCAAACATCGAACCTAACCTAGACTAGCATGCAAACCGCTGGTTGAAGTAGAATGTATCATAAGTAATGTATAGTCATTGCCTGTTGATAAGTCGGGTTTCGAAGGTGTAGTCGATCGCAAGCTCGCATCGTCTCCGAAGGTACCCGCGGAAGCACACAAGACGATAAACACTGGAAAACAATCAACGAGCAAGCACTCTATTACTACGGGGCAACACAAGATCAAGAAGACAGCACACGACACGGCAACGCGTTACGGATCTATCGTCGAGAACGGTTACTACCAGTTTAAGTGGGGTATCGGTCACACACGACGAATACCGCACGTTTACGGTGGTTCAAGTTGCTTAGCTACAGGTGATCAACCAACGGTTATTAACATGGCAACTCAAGCAAGCATGGCATAGCACACAAACATGTCACGAGGTGAAGCACAAAGTAAACTATCTATGCTAGTCAATTTAAGTGAGGCACAATCCTAAATATGGCATAGCACTAAGTACCGCACGATAATTAAAAGATTAAGTACTGTTCTGACCTAAACCATATTTTAGGTTGGTTAACAACAGCAAACAATAGCATAAACACAAAGTACACGAAAAAATAATCAAGTTACATATAAAGAACACCCCAAACGGAGTTACGGTTAAAAAGATACAAGCAAAACAAGTTACAGGCACAATCTGCCAACATCACGAAGCACACTTTAGAGCAATGCATAAACAGGATAATCAATGCAAACATGATCACAAATGATATGGAACTAAAGTAGACATGACAGGGAATGCATGGCAAAAATAATCATGCAAATAGGCATCATAGATCAAAAGATATTAAGCAAACAACATGGCATTGTGACGTTACAGACTTGGAGAAAAACAGAGGTGGCTGTCAAAAACATCAGCATAGCAACTTTGGAGCTCGATAACTATATGACCAGCAAGCATATCATGAAAAAGCAATACATGGGAGGAAAGTAGACATGATGCTTAACAATATGCAATTGGAATCACTCAATTCAGATAAACGGTTGCGAAGCAATCGTCACCCGAAGTTGCAATAAAATAACAGTTTTCAGCAAAGCAGCACATTAACATCAGGATCACCACTTTGGAGCAAGATTTAATATAGCTAAAGCACCCAAAAATGACAAGTTAAAGCATGGAAATGAAGTACTCATGATGCCTAACACATAGGAAAAAGACTCAATGCAATAGGCCTCATGGATGAGTCACAATCATCATGCAAAGTTGCAATAAAAATATTAACAGCAGCACTTAACAGCAATTTAGTAGCAGTTTAACGGCCTGATGCCCACTTTAGCACACAATTACACAATCAAGATGACCTCAAACGCAAATGCCCACAAAAAATGAATTGAAGTACACGCAATTCTAAGCAACTTTCATTTTGGGGGCACGTTCATCGGAGCTACGGTTTCAGCGTTATTAACGGTGCAAAATTTATCAGCACTTAGTGAAAAAATTCAGGCCCCAGGAAAAAAACGGATCTCGGGCCTCACCACTCGGGCCTCGGCCCAACTCGTCGGCTGGAGGGCCTGGAGGCGGACTGGGCCGCGCTGGGGTCAGGTGGGCCATGTGGGCGCGCCGGCCCACACGTGCAACGGGAGGCCGCGGCTGCGTCCCCATCCCGACTGGATCGGGCACGGCAGCGGACGGAGGCACCGGCTCCTGGCGGCGGCCGGTGGCCAACTCCGGCGACGCGGCAGGGCGTCGGGGCGACCTGGTGGGCGTGCGGCGTGCGGGGATTCCGCCGGATCCAGAGGGAGGCGGCGACCTGCTGCTTGAGGTCCACCGCGGCGGGCCCGTGCTGGCCATGGCGGGCGGCTTCGGTGCAGGGACCTGCGCAGAGAAGGAGGGGGCGGTGGTTAGAGAGGGGAGGGAAGAGAGGAGAGGGAGAGGAGGAGGAGGAGGGGAGCCGCCGGCGGCGGCTTGCTCACCGGCGAGCGCGGCGGCGACCGGTGCAGGCGTCGGGCACGGGTGCGGCGGCTACCGCGGGAGGAGACGACATGATCCAATCCGGGCGACGTGGCAGCCTCCGGGGCCGTCGGATCTCCGGATCTGACGGTCCAGGACGAATTTGGGAAAAATTTCAGATCTGGAGCTAGGTTTTGGACGAAAATGGGGGTGTTTTTGGGGGCAAAGTGGAGGGGGTGGCTGCAAATTGTGGCTAGGGAAACCCTAGAGATGGGTGGGAGTGTGGTGGTCTTTATAAAGCCCAGATGGCTGGCAGTTTGCAAAAACATCCCCGGTTTTTCTCTCGCGCGCACGGTGCTCACGTTTCTAACCGCCGGGGGTCCGCAGTACCTCCGATTCGGGTAAAACTTCAAACTACGCGATCAGCGCGTCGAGCCGGCGGCGTTCACCTCGCGCTGGAACCGTTCCGAAAACACTTTCCGGTGCGCTATAAAAATATCCCGTTTAATTATTAAACGGGGTTTTCATTCCGTTGGCTGCGGCTGGTCTCGTGCGGTTTTCGCGATGGTGATCTGGTGAAACCCGGTGTCGCAAAGGTCGAGTGTCAGGGTGGCAAGGGTCGGTCTCCGTCCGGTACGAGATACGAGGGGAAAAAATAATCGTCGATCGATAAATCGGGGATGCAAACACCGCAAACAAATCAGACAATCAAACAATTCACAGCGAAAACAATTTTTTTAATTTTTGCAAAAACTGGGCTGTTACAATACAACACCACCAATGGTTGTGTGGCATGCAATGAAAAAAATAGCGTGCTATGACGAAATAGCGTGGTCCTAAAAATACGCTATTAGCGTGTTACTTCGTGCTATAGCGTTCTATTATCGAGACATTGTACATAGATTCATTTAGCGAGGCATTGTCCAAAACGCTATACCGTGCTATTAGCGACGCTATAGCGTGCTATTTTTTTCATTGGTGGCATGTCACCATAGAAATTATGCTTGTTATCATTTACCTACTCGAGGACGAGCAGGAATTAAGCTTGGGGATGTTGATACGTCCCAAATGTATCTATAATTTCTGCTTGCTCCATGCATGTTTTGTGTGACTTTGCCATGTTTTGCTTGAACTTTCATACACTTTTGAGCATATTTGGACTAATCTATTAACCTAGTATACCCAGTTGCCATTTGCTGTTTTCTACTGTTTTTGTATTTCAGGTTTTCCGGCCATTAAAAGTGCTCCAAAAAATCCGGAAAAATCAGATAAAAAAATCAGCGACCCGGAAGCTTCCGGAATCACCAAGGCAGCGAAGGGGGGACACCACAGGGACTCCAGAAGGGTCCCTAGCGCGGCCCGAGCCTAGGCCGCGCCAGGGGGCCTCCTGGCTGCCCTATGGGTCCCCTCGATGCCCCCTCCGCCTATATTTAGCCCTCGGGGTGGAAACCCCTAATATCAATCTCTTTTCCGCGAACTCGCCTCTGTACCGCCGCCGGCGCCGTTTCAAGATCGGGGCTGCCTAGAGAAGCTGCCCCAGCACCCTGCCGGGAGGAGGAACCCCCTCCGGGAGACCATACATAGCCATGGACGCCTCCTGGATGTGCCGTGAGTAGTCCCCCTTGGACTATGGGTCCATGACCAGTAGCTATGTGATGTACCTCTCCCGTCTTTGTGCTTCCACTTTCGAGACCTCGTGAGCTGCCTCACATGATTGAGGCACTTTTGTAATTTCTGTTGTTGCTATGCTGAGTTTGCTGGGATCTGATGGATTATGAGACTATGTTCAGATTGTGATGAGTAATATATTTGGTTCTTCTCTTTTATATTTTGTTCTTGAGTAAATTCTTGCATGTTCTCCGTTGCAGTATTTTGCTTTGGCCAAGTAGTTTGCTTGGAACTCCAAGAGGGAGCGTTATGCTTGATTGTGGGTTCATTCCCCTGATGTCTAGCTTGAGTGACAGAAACAAGAGACTAGAGGATGTGTTGTTTCCACCAGGGATAAAACAACGGTGCTTGTACCCGCGGGTGCAAGGATTGTTTACTTTACGCAAAGTTCTTTTGATGCAGTTGTCTGTTGCTTTGAGTTTACCCTTTGGGTGGGATTCAGAACTTAATACCAGCGAGATGTTCTGGATAGATATCTCAAGGTGGATGATTCGTAGTAGATGAAGTTGGATTTCGGTCTACTTACCTTGGCGTACTGCCCATTGCTTTTGAGCCCTTCCTTTCTTTGCAGCATAGTTAGCATTGCGGTGCCTTCATAATTCTGTCAATTGCCGAGCTGTGATTTGTTTACCTCGCTAGCACTTTTATCGTCTTTTGAGAGAGAGACATCACTAGTGAAAATCACGGGACCCCGGTCCATCTTCACATTATTGTTTACACCTTTAGTTTACTTTCAGTCTTTACTTTCAGTTCCACTTTTATCTCTTGCATTGATCCTTTGTAAACAGCAAGGCCGGAGGAATTGAAAACTCCTCTGTACTCGTTGGGAGCAAAGTTATTTGTATCTGTGTGCAGGTCCTCGTCAAGCGCCTTGAGACCTACTTGTATCTCTTGGAGTCCTACTGGTTCGATTCTCAGCCTTAGCATCTTTGCTAAGGGAAATTTGCTGCTACACTGCATCTCACCTTCCACTTGGGGTAACCAAAGAGGAGAGTTGCCACTCTGTATCAGTATTGTTGAGTATCGATACTCACACCGGACTCTTTGTACCCCCACCTGACCGTTTGGTGGATTACTACCTACCATCCCCTTGTGTCCTAAGTCATTCATGAAATTTTCCTGATATCACACGCCTCTAGGAAATGATATCATCTACTCGGCGTCGTCAGCCTTCTTCTTTCGAACTTGCATCCCTCTCTTATGATGTTTGTTGCATGGGTTTCAAAATGCCCGGAGGGGTTAACCCTATGCTTCTCCTAATTTGATGAACCCAAGTTTTATGCGGGTTATACTCTGCTGGCCTTCCGTCAGATGAGCTTGCAATCCTACAACCTTCATGTGAGCAAGAAGTGAGTGAAAGGTTATGCATTGAAGAAGTGGGAGTCGACCCTGAACCTTCGTGTTCATGCCCATGGATACTATGTAGAAATGATCATGAGAGCTTCTTGTAAAGGTAATTATCCCCTTGGTATATATTCTGCTGCACCTATGATCCATCGTTCTACCTTCGAGTATTACCCCTGGTATCTAGAGGATATCATACCTTTGCACTACATCTTATGGATTGTGATGAAACAGTGCCTATCCCTGTAATATCCATTTCATGGTTCTGGGTTGTCGTCAACCGAGAACACTGCTTACCTTTTGCTCCACCACCCCTTTTGATTGGTGATGTTGCTATTCGATTGCTTTTTCTTGAAACCATTTGACAC
Source organism: Bromus sterilis (assembly GCA_950022295.1). NCBI lineage: Eukaryota > Viridiplantae > Streptophyta > Magnoliopsida > Poales > Poaceae > Bromus > Bromus sterilis. The sequence continues at coordinate 235,854,044 of OX465599.1, read as the reverse complement.
GATGTGTCATGGTCATCATCGACATTTTGACTTCTCGCAAGTATTTCTTGGATGCATCGTGAGAAATACCATCCTTTTACCCTCGATGATTTGTGTTATCATCGACCATCATCCTTGACTCTCTGCCAATGCAAACTTGGTCATGTATATCTTGCTATGCTTTCCCTAGGGAAAGATATACACCATATACTTGTGTAAAACCACAATTTCCTTTCCATTGGCCTGTTTAATCTTACTTTTAATATAAATTATCCGAGCACTGATGATTCCCTGCTCATGAAAACACTTCAGTGTACTACTTTTTCCATACAACCTGTTATGATTGTTGATGACCTTTCGGTAACCACCGATGGACGAGAACTTTGCCAATTCGTCCGCCTCGTCTTAACGAGCAGGAAAATGGTTCTCTTCGTCCCTCTCCCTTGGCACCGACATTGTTGCCGACATAGCTAACAAGTTGTTCTCTGACTTACCTTGCAACTTGATCGCATTGTTTGTCACCAACCTCCTTATTCAATGTGGGCCCATAACCCATAGTTCCGCAGGACCGAAACCTGACTCTTTTGTACATACACGTTCCCAAGATTATTCCTCGTGCTTGACCTCATACGCAAGTCACAAGTTCACCTACCTTGTGATATTCAGTCCGATATCAGACTCAGTGCTTATGCATACTGCTCTAGACCCCTTTTCATCCTCCGTCATCAGCATCGAATGCCTGACTATCCTCTTGAAAACTTCTCATGCCTTCTTTTGATTCTCTCGATGTATCTCCCTGAGTTTAACTCGTGAGATACTTTGTACCCCATTCCCTTGGACATCCTTGGTTGATTAACCTTGTACCGGTCCAACACCCTTAAAATTTTCTCCTAGCCTATTCGTAAGTACGATGAAGTCCCCGAAGAAGGATGACAACACGTCAAGATGCACTGATGCAGGGAAGTGAAGACGTCAACGAGAAGGATAAGCTTCTTTGAGAAGGATAATAGGAACCAAAAGATTCGTTAGAATACGAAACCAAAGGTTTACCCCTTCCACTACCTTTTAATTCTCGGGACGAGATTTCTTTGTAGTGGGGGGAGATTTGTAACACCCCCAGTGTCATGCTACAGTAAAATTTTTGCTAGTGTCAAGTCCCAGTGGTTAGCAAGAACTAATCACCTTGATCATGCCCAAGTCCAAATCCAAACTCAAAAGAAATTACAAAAGTAAAGTGGAAAATAATGTTCACCCAAAAATCTTGCAAACAATTTTTTTAATTTGCACAATAATCAGTAGATCAAAGTAATATGTGCATTGGAATTTTTGAGCTCTAAAATAAATCAAACAAATATAAACAGTAGCCAAAAGCCCCATTTAATTAGTTGCAGTTGAAAAATAAATAGCAAATCATTTTTAATAATCATCAAAATTTTTGTGGCACTTCTATAAAGTGTAATACCAATAAACCAACAAGTTTTACACCTAGCAAAAATCATTTGATAAGCAAATAAAATTGGAACAGCAGGATTACACTGCTGGCTAACAGAAAAATGGAAGAAACTTAAATCTCGCCCACTGCTACTGCTCATCGGGCCCGACCCAGTTCCACTTAACGGTTCCCCTTTCTCCTCCCCCGTGTGCTGCTCACATGCCGTGTAGACGCCATGCCCGTGAACTGCTCGACGCCGTGCCCCGGTCCCCCTGCCTCTCCCGTCGACAACGAGTTGCCCGAGCCGGATAAGAACGACGCCCTGGCCACGCTGGACATGGCCAAGATCTTTTCCCTCTCGCCTGTCGCTCGCCTTCTTCCTCCTCGCGCACAGCTAGAACCCGCCATGGCCATGGCCGTGGAAACTCGCGGCCAGTGTGCTCCATCTTCGTAGCCATCGTGTCCGTCGAGTCTGCGCTGGTCTACTTCGTCATCCTACAAAAGAGGACGAGCCGGGGCGCCCTACACGCGATTAATCGCCGCCTCCTTCTTCCTCGGACCCGCTGGAGCAATTCATCGATTCCGTCCACGGAGCATCATCCCCGAGCTTGCTGCCACCACCGCTGCCCTCCCGGTGAGCGTGGCCGCCATCCCCTTGTGCTCGCGTTCCCTCTCTCTTCCTGTAACCGCCGTCGCCATTGGAGCGGAGCTCCACCGTCGCGCACTTTGGCCATGCGGTGGCTCCGGTGCGCCAATTTGGTCTCCCGTGACACGCCCGTACTCGTGGTGACTGTCTGCGTCGATTCCACTAACAAAAGTACAAGATTCCGCGCGAGATACACCATAGTCGTCGCCGCCCTCCACGGTCGCTGCCACGCTCGTCAATGACGCCGCTCCGGCGAGTCCCCGGTGACGCCGTGGACACAAGTCGACGCGGGATGAAGCCCCCATTCAATTCCTCCCCTTTGCGCAGGAATTGCCGGCCGGATACGAGCTCCCCATCGTCGGTCGTGGCATTGCTCGCCGTCGGCGAGCTCCCACGGTGGCTGCCAGGTGGGCCCCAGTGGCCAGAAATCTAATTAGCCACTAACCCACCCCCACTGTTACAATGACATGTGGGTCCCAGCCCCACTTAACCCCATGTCAGTTTAAATAAACTGTTTTATAAACAATGTGTCAATGACACCTGGGCCCCACTGCCTGTTTAGATTTAAATAAATAGAATTATTAGCTGCTATCTATGACATGTGGGCCCTGGCTCTATTTAAATTTAATAAAATGAATTATCAATACTATGAGGCTGACAAGTGGGTCCCCTCTGTCAGTTGACCAGTCAACTCCACTGTTGTGAATAATGTTTATTTAAATAATAAAGTAAATTCAGAAAATGATTTAAAATTGATTTAAACTTTAAAATTGAATATATTTTAAACCGTAAGTCAGATTCAAAAACTTTATACATGAAAATTGATCAGAAAAATATAAAGATTACGGATACAATATTTGTATGCCAACCACACCCCTCTAACACAACGAACATCGACATTCCCCCCTTCGGGCCGTCTGTCGATAATCACCCGGAGCCGGCTTATCATCCCCGGATGAATTCCCGCTCCGACCAACGTGCATTGCACTGCGTTAGACTGAGGTTAACATTGCATCTGTCATGTCATGCATTTATTTGTATATGCTTGCTTTGTATTTTACTGTTTCTTCCCCCCATAATCTCCGATAGACCCCGCTGATGCCGCCGATTACACCGCTGCCGGGTACGACTACTTCGTCGACGACCGTACCGCTACCGTCGAGCTTCCAGGCAAGCAGAGCCATTCTTTTCCCCAGATATCACCTATCTTTTCCGTATTTTCTTGCACTAGGCATTGTTACTGCTGCTGCTACGATACAATCCTATTCAGTTGCATAGCCTGTTTTTGTCGCCCCTTGTTGTACCTTCCTTTATCCTATGCGGCCTGCTATAAATATATATTATATTCAGCAGTGAGCCCTGCGCATTGTTAGCTAGGATTAGTTAGCGGGCCGTGACCACTCAGGGAATGACGCGGATATAACTTATTACAACTGCATAGGTACGGTACAATGCAGACACCGCCTAAGACCCCCTAGCTCGGCTCTGCCGAGCCACCATCAAGTGTGAGCTATCAAGGAGTAATCCATGTACTCCACTCGTTGCCGACTCTGTATAGCCGCTCTAGGTACCTGAGCAACGGTTGTCCTTAAAGGTAAGAGTCGGGCGACCCAACGGTGCCCGCGAGCGGTATTGCGTCGGGAACGACAGGGAGGGTACGACCGACGTTACAGGCGTGCTTGGCCCCTGCTCGTATCTCGCGAGAGTTACCAAACCACGAAAATTTGAGCTCTACCAAGAGCACACGCGAGACAAGGTAAGGAGATGGTTCACCTTGTTGGTAACTGCAGAGACTTGATGGGACGACAGGGTAGTGTGACGCCCCCAAAATCAATCCGTGTACAGTAATCATACACGCAGGGTACACGACTGAGATTAGGGTGCCACGGTGAGAATATCACAGCACAACACTAAACACAAAAGGATAAACCAATATGTTACAATAAAGGGGGTCACGCGGACCCGAATACATAAGTTATACAAGCTATAATATCTGAGTACAGACATAGTTAGTCAAGTTTTGCCTTAAGAAGGCTAGCACAAATAACATCAGAGATATAGATCGAAAAGGCAAGGCCTCCTGCCTGGGAGCCTCCGAAACTACTCCTGGTCCTGGTCAGCGGGGGTCTCGACGTAGTAGTATCCGCCTCCGGGGTACTCCTGCTCCTGGGCTCCAACGTCGACTGCAGCGGCCGATCAGGCAAAACAGTAAAGGAAATAAAGCAGGTGAGTATCTAGTATACCCGCGAGTCTTACGTCCGCTACTAAGAAATATGCATTGTATCAACGGAAAGAAGAGGCTCTATATAGTGGACTGAAAGACAGAAATCCAGAGCAAGGGTAAGAAGCTAGGCCTATCGAAGACTAGCATCTTCCGACGATGTCTTGCAGCTTGAGGTAAGAATCAGCCAACAGTTCATATAAAGCATAAAGTAACAACGAAGCAGAAGTTGCTGCAACATTGTATAATATAAGTTGTAATGATTACCAATAATAATAATGCCTCCGAGTTCCCTTCCTCGACTCCCTGCGAGGAAGAAGACCCGGAACCATACAGTTTAATAGTAATAGTTTCTAGTGGTAAGATCCAGCTTCAGCATAAAGCGTCCTGTTACCGTGGACACGGCTATTCGAATAGATTAATCTTCCCTGCAGGGGTGCACTGGCGTGACTCTACGATGCTCGGATCTCCAGGGTGGCGGGAACCTTGTTAGGGAACGCTCCACCAAAGCTATCCGACACAAAGTAGCCCATCCTTCGGCAATCAACGGAGAAGTCATCCGCCGGACTATATCCTATGTACGCCGGGCTTTGGACCCTAACTCGAACGTACTCCTGCACGGTGCGTGACTGGCCGGTGAAGAAAATACAAATACACCGCTCGAGCAAGAGAAGACAACACCACTTCCCGGCAATCAGCCCGCGGTACTGCTGACGTCTGAAGACCCTCGAACGAGACTACGATGCAGGGGAGCCCACACTCCTTATCCCACGTGTAGGTAGTGCGTACAAGCCAAAAGGCTACTCAAGACATCCGCCGAACCATTTAGCATTTTTATTAACCTGCGTGACAACCGTTATCGTTGCCTCGACTTAACCGACCCGCGTTCAACGACAGCAGTCAGGACCACCAGTACATCGGTGCCTGCCATGTCGTCCCACCAAGTCACTGCGGTTACCAACAAGGTGAACCGTCTCCTTACCTTGTCTCGCGTTTTCTCTTGGTAGAGCTCGACTTTCGTGGTTTGGTAACTCTCGCGAGATACGAGCAGGGGCCAAGCACGCCAGTAACGTCGGTCGTACCCTCCCTGTCATTCCCGATGATATACCGCTCGTGGGCACCGTTGGGTCGCCCAACTTTCTTACCTTTAAGGACAACCGCTGTCCAGGACCCTATGGCGGTAAGACAAAGTCAGCCTCGAGTGGAGTACAAGGATTACTCCTTGATAGCTCACACTTGAGGTGACTAGGCATAACCCAGATAGGGGCCTTTGGCGGTGTCTGCTTTGTACCGTACCTGTGCAGTTGTATATATTGTACCCGTGTTCACTCCCCTAAGTGATCACGGCCCGCTATCTAGTCCTAGCTAACAATGCGCAGGGCCCACTGCTGGATATATGCATAATTATAACAGGCAGCATAGGACAAAGGAAGGTACAGCAAGGGGCGACAAAAATCAGGCTATGCAATTGAATAGGATTGTAATCGTAGCAGCAGCAGTAACAATGCCTAGTGCAAGAAAGTACGGAAAGGTAGGCGATATCTGGGGAAGAGAATGGCTCTGCTTGCCTGGAAGCTCGACGGTAGGGGCAGGGTCGTCGACGAAGTAGTCGTACCCGGCAGCAGTGTAGTCGGCGGTAGCAGCAGGGTCTACCGGAGAATAAAAGGGGGGAAGAAACAGTAAATATAAAGCAATCATAGCAAACATAAGCATGACATGACAGTTGAATTGTTAGCGGTGTTCTAACGCAGTGCAATGCACGTTGCTCGGAGCGGAAATTCATCCGGGGAAGAACTGCCAGCTCCGGGGGATTACCGGACAGGGTGTCCGGAGGGGGGAGGGTTCATGCCGGAGGTGTCGTGGACATCCGACAAAGATAAGGGGGGTGTATCCGTGTTAGTTGAACCATTCCGGACAACTTTCGTGTACAAAGTATTTTGATCCAGGCAATTTTTATCGGTACCGGAAATTATCGACAGACAGCCCGGAGGGGGGAATGTCGATGATCGGTGTGTTAGGGGGGTGTGGTTGGTATACGGATAGAGTATCCGTACTCGCTATATTTTTCTGATCAACTTTCATGTATAAAGTTTTTCGATCCGAGTTACGGTTTAAAAGATATTGAATTTCTAATATTTAAATGATTTTTGGAATTTATTTTATTATTAAAATCAACATTATCCAGAACAGTGCAGTTTAACTGGTCAACCCTGACCAGTGGGACCCACTGGTCAGCCTCACATGCTAATTAAACATTTTAATTAAACCTAATACAGTGGGGTCCCACATGTCATTGACTGATTAACTTAACTAAACAGTTTTAATTAAATTAACAAGGGGGTGGGGTCCAGGTGTCATTGACCTAATTAAAACCAACAGTTTTTCTTTTATTTTAAATAGGCAGTGGCCCCACCTGTCAGCCACTTAGGGGGGGTTTCTCTGCTAATTATTGTTAACATGGGATTAGGGGGTGGGGCCCCTTGGTCATAGAGGCAAAGGGGTTAGCCTCTGTTGCCCAGACCCCATCGGTCAGTGGCCCGGGGGGGGGGGGGGGGCTCGCCGACGACGGCTGCACGGCGAGCACGTCGGGGCGGTCCGCCCAGACCACGGGAGGGCACCGGGTTGGCTCACACGCGTGCTAGGGAGCGAGGCGCATCCATGGGTGCTATTGGCGCGAGCTTGCGCGGCCCATGGCGACGGCTACGTCGCCCGCGGCGACGGCCGGAGCAAGCGGCGGGGAGACGGAGACCGGGGCGCTGGGGAAGGCTAGCGAGCGTACGGATACGCGGGGAAAGCTCACAGTGGTTGTAGCCGTGCGAATCGTGCTCGGGGAAGGCTTGGGGCGGTCGAATCGCGCATCGGCGCCATGGTGACCGGAGCGGAAGAGGATGACCGTGGCGTCGGCTTGGAGGCGCCCCTGCCCGAATTGGAAGGGGGTTTCAACGGCGCGGAGCACGGCAAAGCTGCCGGCTTGGTGGCGCGGGCTGAGGAGATCGGTGGCCACACCGTCGACGGGGCTGCGCCCACGACGAGCCGTGCGTCGGGCAGGACGGGGGTGGCGCTGGAGAGAGTGAGGGGGCGCGAGATCCAGAGGGAGAGGGACTGCGGGCTAGGGTTAGGTTAGGGGGGGCACCGGGGTCCTTAAGAGGCCGACGGCGACGGGGGGGATGGTGCCCACGGCGACGTCCACGCCATGGCTCCGGGCGATGGGCGCCACGCAAGGGTGCCCGTACGGGAGGAAGGGGATGACCGGGGGTTGGGCTGTGGGCTGGTTTCGGGGTGGGGAAGTTAGGTGGGCTGGATTTGCCCCAGGCGTAGTATAGGGTTTTCCCATTTTTCTGTTTTTGTTTTTATTCTTTTCTGTTTATTTCTTTATGTAATAATTTTATTCATCTAGGCATTTTTGTAAAATGTTGTAAGTGTACCATAATTTAGCAATCACCCTAGGTTAGTGCCCCAAGAGGTTTGGGCAATATTAAAAGTCATTTAATATTTGATTTAAATATTGAATGATTAATATGGGGTTTTTGGCTACTGTTTGAATTGTTGGATTTATTTTATTGCTTAATAAATCCCCAAACCCATATGGATTTGGTCCACTGAATATTTGTGAATTTATAAAAGTAGTTTCACAATTTTTGGAGAAAGTTTATATCCCACTTTGTTTTTAATATTTCATCAAAAGCATTTTGAGCATTTGATTTGATTTCAAATGTTTATGGATTGGACTTTGTTTTCATCCATGATGATCAATGCCCATGGTTCACTTTGCTTGCAACAATATCAAAGAAAAATTGAATTTGAGCTGAACCATATTGATCAGACAAAAGTTTTGAACAGTACAGATGAACAGTAACAGTGATTACTGTTCGCTGACAGTGAGGGTGTTACAGGTAGGCACCGATGTACTGGTGGTCCTGACTGTTGTCGTTGTCCGCGGATCAGTTAACTCGAGGCAACGATAACAGTTGTCACGCAGGTTAATTAAAATGCTAAATAGTTTGGCGGATGTCTTGAGTAGCCTTTTGGCTTGTACGTACCACCTACACGTGGGATGAGGGGTGTGGGCTCCCCTGCATCGTAGTCTTGTTCGAGGGTCTTCAAACGTCAGCAGTATCGCGGGCTGATTGCCGGGAAGTGGTGTTGTCTTCTCTTGCTCGAGCGGTGTATTTGTATTTTCTTTGATTTTGCTTCACCGGCCAGTCACGCACCGTGCAAGAGTACGTTCGGGTTAGGGTCCAAAGCCCGACGTACATAGGATATAGTCTGGCGGATGACCTCTCTGTTGATTGCCGAAGGATGGGCTACTTTGTGTCGGATAGCTTCGGTGGGGTGTTCCCTAACAAGGTTTACGCCACCCTGGAGATCCGAGCGTCGTAGAGTCACGCCAGTGCACCCCTGCAGGGAAGATTAATCTATTCGAATAGCCGTGTCCACGATAACAGGACGCTTTATGCTGAAGCTGGATCTTACCACTACAAACTACTACTATTAAACTGTATGGTTCCGGGTCTTCTTCCTCGCAGGGAAGTCGAGGAAGGGAACTCGGAGGCATTATTATTAATAATTATTACAACTTACTATTATACAATGTTGCAGCAACTTCCGCTGCATTGTTATAACATTCATGTTATTGAACTACCGGTTGTTTCTCTTCTCATGCTGCAAGACTCGTCGGAAGTTGCTAGTCTTCGATAGGCCTAGCTTCTTACCCTTATTCTGATTTCTACCAGGCAGTCCACTATATATAGCCTCCCCTTTCCATTGATACAATGCATAATTCTTAGTAGCGGACGTAAGACTCGCGGGTATGCTAGATACTCACCCTTGCTTTATTTCCCCCTTTTTGTTTTGCCTGATCGGCCGCTGCTGTCGACGTTGGAGCCTTGGAGTCTAGGAGCAGGAGATCCCCGATGTCGACCACCGCAACGTGAAGATCCCTGATGCCTTCTACCACGTCGAGTTTCCCTTATACCAGGAGTAGTTTGGAGGTTCCCAGGCAGGAGGCCTCGCCTTTTCGATCGTTGTTGTTTTTGTGCTAGCCTTCTTAAGGAAGATCATGTGTACCATGTGTCTGTACTCAGATACTATTGCTTCCGCTAACTTTGCGCTTTCGAGCTGTTGTATTCGAGCCCTCGTGGCCCTGGCTTGTATTAAACAACTTGTATTATTTTATTTGTAGAGTTGTGTTGTCATATCTCACCGTGAGTCCCTAATCTCGATCGTGTACCTTGCGCGTATGATTACTGTACACGGTCTGATTTTGGCGCGTCACAGATAGTCATGTGCCTTCACCATATTCTGTGTCGGTACTATGCTTTGTATTGATAAGTGTTGTGTGGGTGGACCTATGCTAGTTCACTTTCTAGACTAAGATAAGCACACTCTTATGATTAAACCTCTTGCAAGCATCGGCAAATACAAGAGAGAAATTAAGGCAAAAGCCTAACCATAGCAATAAACATTAGGGCCAAACAATCCCTCGTGCAAAAGTGTGCGAACTGGGGTTCAGGTTTCTGTCAGTCCGGCAACCCACCATAAGCATACTTTATACACAATGCAATCCCCTAGGTACTTAAAAAGTCGAAGTGTTGTGTAGTCGACGTACACACAACACCAGTAGAAGAATAACACCACAACTTAAATATCAAACAACACATATTACTTCAACATCATATGACTACTAACAACTAGACTTCTCCCATGTCCTCCAGAACTAAAGGAACTACTCACAAGACATAAAATAGATCATGATCAGTGGTTATAAATATATGATAAACAATCTGGTCATAACAATAATCCTCCAAAAAAACGCGATAGCATTCACCAAAAAGAGTAATCAACACCGGTAGAGTAGAGGGGATGGATAGTACGGGTTACAACTTGGATTGCAATGATGAGATGAGATGGGATGAAGATGGAGATGGTGCTGTTGGTGAGGATGATGTTGATGATGATCTCGATGATGCCCGTGACGATGGTGATGACGATGAGGACGATCTCCACCTCCGGGAGGAGTTCTCCCCGACGGAATTTTCCCGCCGGAAAGGTCTTTTCTTCTCTGTAGGTTTCCGCCACGGAGCGGCGGCGGAACTCCGGAACTCTTCTCTCCTCTGGGGGTTTTAGGTTACGAGGGACATATAAGCCAAAGGGGGCTCCGGAGGCGGGCCCCACCTCCGAGGCGACCCAGGTGGCGCGGCCAGAAGGGGGGTCGCGCCACCAGGGCGCCTGAGAGCCTGGTGGCCCCCCTCAACAGCAACCTCAACTCATATGGCCCTTATGAAAGAGTACTTTCAATTACAATTAAAAGTAAGGCTGAGAAAACTCATCAAATCATGGCAAACATGTCCTTTGGTCAAAGAACAACTAATAACTTTTAACTTTTGCTCTCTCCTTTATATTTTGATGAGATCATTTGAAACTTTTGAAAGAACGTGTTATTAGTCAAGTGAAAATGCTAACACAAAGGAAGATGTTTGATGTAGAAAGGCTCAACAAACAACTTGTTTATCTTAATGATAATGTCAACAAAGATGTAATATGGCAATTCTTGTCAACATAAGGTGTCTGCTCTTTGTGGGAGGGAAAGTTTACTGACTCAACATAAAAGTAAAGGCTTAGACCTTCGCAGAGGGAAGTTGGGAAAACTCATGTGCTAGAGCTTTTAGAGGTTTTGAAATCAATAAAGATTATAAAATAAGATTTTGAGAGGTGCATAATTCATCAACGAATGCTTGTAGATAACCGAATTACATCTCATGCTGGGCAAGTTTTGAGGAACGGCTTCCAAGTGGGGACGATCACATCCCCTTAATCTCCTTTTTTTTCACTGCCAAAGTTTTTTGATTTCTCATAGACAAAGCGTGAAGGAGGGTCTGTTTGTTGTATTATCTTTTACGAGCTAGGCGCACTCATGCTAGTTCCTCCTCGTATTAGGGGTTTGCAGTTTAGACATGCAATCCCAAGATAAAACGTGTCCAACATAAGAAGATCATGAATTACCTACTACTTCCTCATGAGCTAAAACAGAGGCACAAAACAAGGGGTATACTATTTTGAAGGTTTAACAATAGCACATGAATAATATAATTTAGGAGTGGCGGTGAAATACCAAGAATAGGAAAGGTATGGTGGACTCTCTGGAAGGTTGAGGTTTCAAGGTATGGGTGCACAAGAAGTATTCCCTCTTAGTACAAGGTTTGTCAAGCAAAAGCTTTTAAAAGAAGACAAATGATGTTGACATGGATGCAAAACAATATAAAGTCTACATTAAAAATTGGCATAAAACATCAAGTTGTGTTCCTTGTCAGCATAACACTTCAAGCATAAGAACATAAAGGTTTTGGCTATGTCTCTACTGGAAAAACTCATGATTTTTGTTATGGCGAAAGATATGTTTGCCAAGATTAAATGAAGTTTTCAAAGTCATACCTGATATATAAGATCAATACTCCCATAAGAATCATCATATAAGGTCGATTGCGTGAAGAGAATACCGAGTGCAGCGAAGAAACCAATAGACTTCTCATTAATATTCTATCATAGACACTGCACACTCACTGATACAAAACTCTCCACATAGGAGTGATGGACCTCAATGGAATCACCTAGTTTATAAGATAACTTCCCTAGACATGATATTACACTGAACTTTACCTCAAACGACAAAGATAAAGATAAAGATACCGGGCACTCCCCCAAGCTTAGAACAAGCTAAGGGGGTGCCGTTACCCGTGAAGATTTCATTCTTCCTCCTTGTTCTTATTTCTCAGGTAATCCTTGGCGAAAAGTTTCCAAGGTAGAGGTCCTCCCTCCACACAAGATTCTTTAGTCTCCGATATCTTGATTTCAGCTGGTAATCCCATGCGCAAAAACTTTAGTTCATACTCACAGTTCTGGTTTTGGAGGTCATACATGTGTCCTTGAAGCTCGAACACTTTGGCATACAGTGCAGTTATCCTTGCGTGCACTTCCTTCACCTCCTCCTCATGTTGTTTCTTCAGCTCGGTGACGATGTTGAAGTTGGCCTTGACACTGATACGTCCCAAACGTATCTATAATTTCTGCTTGCTCCATGCATGTTTTGGGTGATATTGCTATGCTTTTGATACACTTTCATACACTTTTGATCATATTTGGACTAACCTATTAACTCAGTGCATCATAGTGCAAGTTTTTGTTTTATGCTGTTTTTGTATTTCAGGTTTTCCCATTACTTAAAGTGCCAGAAAAATTCTGGGATAAATATATAAAAAAATCAGCCTACCTGAAGCTTCCAGACGCCCGAAGGAGGGCCAGAGGGGCCCCACCTAGCGCCCAGGAGGCCAGGGGGCGCGGACTAGAGTGGGGCCACGCCGGGAGGCTGCCTGGACTCCTGGTGGCCCCCTGGCTGCCCCCTTCACCTATATATCTCTCTCATCCCGAAACCCCAGAGGACAGAACCCTTTTTCGCGATCTCGCCTTTGTTCTGCCGCCGTTGCGCTTCCAAGATCAGGAGCGCCAGAAGAGCTCTTCCCGCCACCTTGCCAGAGGGAGAATTGACCTCCGGGAGCTTCTCCACCACCATGGAAGCTTCCTGGATGAGCCATGAGTAGTCCACCTTGGACCATGGGTCCATGATCAGTAGCTATGTGGTGTCCTCTCCCCCTCTTTGTTCTTCATGGATACCTTGTGAGCTGCCCTACATGATGAAGGCACATATGTAATTCTTTCTGTTGTTGCTATGTTGAGTTTGCTGGGATCTGATGGATTATGAGATTATGTTCAGATTGTGTTGAGTAATATATTTGGTTCTTCTCCTTTTATATTTATTTTCTTGATTAATTCTTACATGTTCTCCGTTGCTATTTATTACTTTGGCCAAGTGTTAGATTGCAACTCCAAGAGGGAGCGTTATGCATGATTGTGGGTTCATGCCCCTTGATGACTAGCTTGAGTGAAAAAACATGAGTCTAGGGGATGTGCTGTTGCCACAAGGGGGAACAACGGTGCTTGTAACCGCGGTTGCAAGGATTGTTTACTTTACGCAAAGTTCTTTTAATGCAGTTATTTGTTGCTTTGGGTTTACACTTTGGGTGGGGCTCGCAACTTAATACCAGCGAGATGTTCTGGATAGATATCTCAAGGTGGATGATTAGTGAGTAGATGCAGATGGATTTCGGTATACTTGTGTTGGCGTATTGCCCATGCTTTTGAGCCTCTTCCTTTCTTTTGTAGCATAGTTAGCATTGTGGTGCGTTTTTAATCATGTCAACTGTTGATACGTCCCAAACATACCGATAATTTCTGCTTGCTCCATACATGTTTTGTGTGATATTGCTATGATCTAGATACACTTTCATACACTTTTGATCATATTTGGACTAACCTACTACCTCAGTGCTCCCCAGTGTCAGTTTCTGTTTTCTGCAGTTTTTTATTCCAGGTTTCCCCCATATTACAAGTGCTCCAAAAATTCGGGAAAAAATGGATAAAAAATCAGCGCATCGGAAGCCTCCAGAACCCCGAAGGAGGTCCGGGGGGCCACCACCAGGTGCCCAGGAGGCCACCTAGCGCGGCCTAGGGCTTGGCCGCACCAGGGGGACGCATGGACTCTTGGTGCCCCCCTTCGCCTATATATTCCCTGTGACGTGAAACTTACGAGAGGAGAACCCCTTTTCACGATCTCTCCTCTTTTTTTCCGCGCTTCCAAGATCGGGAGCGCCAGCAGACTTCTTCATGGCACCCTGCCGGAGGGAGGATCGACCTCCGGGAGCTTCCCCTTCACCATGGATGCTTCCCGATTGTGCCGTGAGTAGTTTCCTTTGGACCATGGGTCCGTGATCAGTAGCTATGTGATGTTCTCCTCCCCTCTTTGTTCTTCATGGTTTAGACCCCGTGAGCTGCCCTACATGATCGAGGCACATATGTAATCTTTCTTCTGTTGCTATGCTGAGTTTGATGGGATCTGATGGATTATGAGATTATGTTCAGATTGTGATAAAGTAATATATTTGGTTCTTATCTTTTATATTTTTGTTCCTAAGTAATTCTTGCATGTTCTCCGTTGCTGTTTATTCCTTTGTCCAAGTAGTAGGTAGTGACTCCAAGAGGGAACATTATGCTCGATTGTGGGTTCATGCCCCCTGATGACACGCTTGAGTAACAGAAAGACGAGTCTAGGGGATGTGTTGTTGCCACAAGGGGAAAAAGATGGTGCTTGTAACCGTGGTTGCAAGAATTGTTTACTTTACGCAAAGTGATTTTTAATGCAGTTGTCTGTTGCTTTGGGTTTACACTTTGGGTGGGGCTCGCAACTTAATACCAGCGAGATGTTCTGGATAGATATCTCAAGGTGGGTGATTAGTAGTAGATGTAGTTGGATTTATTTGTAGCATAGTTAGCATTGCGGTGCGTTTTTAATCCTGTCAATTGCCCATCTGTAATTTGTTTACCTCGCATAGCAGTTTTATCGTCTTTTGGGAGAGAGACATCACTAGTGAACATCACGGGACCCCGGTCCATATTCTCATCATTGTTTACACTCTTATTTACTTTTCAGCTTTTACTTCCAGCTGCTATCATCATTATTATTATCCCTTGCGTTTTGATCCTTTGTAAACAATAAGACCAGAGAGATTGACAACCTATCTGAACTTCGTTGGGAGCAAAGTTATTAGTGTCTGTGTGCAGGTCCCGGTGAAGTAAGCAACCTCGGTTGTGAACGGCGCCATTGTTCGCTTCACCACCTACTTATCATTGCCGGAGTCCTACTGGAGACAATCTTAAAACCTTGGTATCTTCACCAAGGGACACTTGTCGCTACGCTGCATCTCACCTTCCACTTGGGGTAACCAACGAAGGGCGAGAAGCAATTATCCTCTCTCGTGTATCAAGCAAATTTCTGGCGCCATTGCCGGGGAATCCGAGTGATAAGATGGGGGAGTTGCCCACTACCTTTTACCTTTACTTTTTAGTCTTGTTAGTTTACCTTTCAGTTTTTAACTTTGTGTCTTATATCAAAAATTACAAAAAAATCTGCCACACTTGCTGCTATTATGGGTTTCACTGAAAACACCAAGTTGTGTGGCTTCACTAGTCACAACAACAAAGACTATCTGCACTCCTATTGCCACACCTGCCACTTCAGCTACCTCTGATGAAACTCAACCTGCTTTGCTAAACCTTGTTATGAGAGATCAATTCTCTAGTGCTGGAGATGCTGCTGCTTTACACTTAAAATATTTTTTTTGAGTTATGTGATATGCAAAAGTATAAATAAGTAGAAGGTGATGTTTTTAAGCTCAAGCTTTTTCCTTTCTCTTTGAGGGAAGGAGCTAAAATCTAGTTTAAATCTTTGCCTAGGAATAGCATAGATTCTTGGGATAAGTGCAAAGATGCTTTTATCGGGAAGTATTACTGATACGTCTCAAACGTATCGATAATTTCTGCTCGCTCCATGCATATTTTGTGTGATATTTCTATGATCTAGATACACTTCCATATACTTTTGATCACATTTGGGCTAACCTACTAACTCAGTGCACCCCAGTGCCAGTTCCTGTTTTCTGCTGTTTTTCTATTCCAGGTTTCCCCCATATAAAAAATGCTCCAAAAATTCGGGAAAAATCGGATAAAAACAGCGTAACGGAGTCTTCCAGAAGCACCCAAGTGGGGCCAGAGGGCTACCACCAGCATGGCCGCGGCAGGGGGGCGCCTGGACCCCTGGTTTCCCCCTTCGCCTATTTTTTTCTCGTGATGGGGAAACTCCGAGGAGAGAACCCTAATTCGCAATATCACCTCTGTTCCGCCGCCGCCGCGCTTTCAAGATCGGGAGCACCGTCAGGACCCTTCCCGGCACCCTGCCGGAGGGAGGATCGACCTCTAGGAGCTTCTCCTCCAACATGGACACTTCCCGGATGTGCCGTGAGTAGTCCACGTTGGACCATAGGTCCATGATCAGTAGCTATGTGATGTTCTCCTCCCCTCTTTGTTCTTCATGGTTTAGACCTCGTGAGCTGCCCTACATGATCGAGGCACAGATGTAATTCTTCTGCTGTTGCTATGCTGAGTTTGATGGGATCCGATGGATTATGAGATTATGTTCAGATCGTGATAGAGTAATATATTTGGTTTTGATCTCTTATATTTTTTTCCTAAGTAATTGTTGCATGTTCTCCGTTGCTGTTTATTGCTTTGGCCAAGTAGTGGATAGTAACTCCAAGAGGGAACGTTATGCTCGATTGTGGGGACATGCCCCCTGATGACACGCTTGAGTGACAGAAACATGAGTCTAGGGGATGTGATGTGGCCACAAGGGGGAAAACAACGGTGCTTGTAACCGCGGTTACAAGGATTGTTTCCTTTATGCAAAGTTCTTTTAATGCAGTTGTATGTTGCTTTGGGTTTACACTTTGGGTGGGACTCGCAACTTAATACCAGCGAGATGTTCTGGATAGATATCTCAAGGTGGATGATTAGTAGTAGATGTAGATGGATTTCGGTCTACTTATTTTGGCGTACTTCCCATGCTTATGAGCCTCTTCCTTTCATTTGTAACATAGATAGCATTGCGGTGCGTTTATAATCCTGTCAATTGCCCATCTGTAATTTGTTTCTCGTCTTTTGGGAGAGAGACATCACTAGTGAACATCACGGGACCCCGGTCCATATTCTCATCACTGTTTACAAGCCTATTTTCTTTTTCAGTATTTACTTTCAGTAGCTACCATTATCATTATCCCTTGTGTGTTTGACCCTTTGTAAACAACAAGACCGGAGAGATTGACAACCTCTCTGAACTTCGTTGGGAGCAAAGTTAATTGTATCGTGTGCAGGTCCAGGTCAAGGAAGCAACATTTGTCGTAAACCATGCCATTTTTTTCTTGCCACCTACTTATCATCTGTCGGAGTCCTATGGGAGACAAACCCTATCCTCTACATAGGGGAAATTTGCTTCTATCCTACATCTCACCTTCCACTTGGGGTAACCAATGAAGGGAGAGAAGCCATTACCACTTCCACGCCATCAAGCAAATTTCTGGCGCCGTGTCCGGGGAGTCCGAGTGATAAGATAGGGGAGTTTCCCACTATCCTTTACCTTTACTTTTTAGTCTTGTTTGTTTACCTTTCAGTTTTTATCTTTGTGTCCTATTTCAAAAATTACAAAAAAACTGCCACACTTGCTGCTACTATGGGTTCCACTGAAAACACCAAGTTGTGTGACTTCACCAGTCACAACAACAAAGAATTTATCTGCACTCCTATTGCCACACCTGCCAGTTCAGCTACCTCTTATGAAATTAAACCTGCTTTACTGAATCTTGTTACGAGAGATCAATTCTCTGGAGCTGGATATGATGCTGCTTTACACTTGAATAATTTTGTTGAATTATGTGATATGCAAAAGTATAAATAAGTAGAAGGTGATGTTGTTAAGCTCAAGCTTTTTCCTTTCTCTTTAAGGGGAGAAGCTAAAGTCTAGTTTCAATCTTTGCCTAGGAATAGCATAGATTCTTGGGATAAGTGCAAAGATGCTTTTAATTGGGAAGTATTACCCACCTGCTAAATTTATCCAATTGAGGAGTAACATTATGAATTTTAGGCAATTGGATAATGAACATGTTGCACATGCTTGGGAACGTATGAAATCTCTTGTTAAGAAATTCCCTACACATGGTTTGACTACCTAGATGGTTATCCAGACTTTTTATGCGGGCTTGAACTTTACCTCGCGGAACTTGTTAGATTCGGCCGCGGGAGGAACCTTTATGTCAACTCCCCCTTGTGCTGCCACAAAACTTCTCGATGAGATGATGACCAACTATTCCCAATCACACACCGAACGCGCTCCAACAGGTAGGAAGGTAAATTCTGTCGAGGAAATTACCTCTCTCAATGATAAATTTGATTTAATTATGTCTATACTTACCAAGCAACCCTCTATTGATCCTCATGATGTTCCTTTAAATTCTTTGGTTGCTCAGGAACAAGTAGATGTGAACTTCATTGCTAGAAACAACTTTAATAATACTCCCTCCGTTCCTTGATATAAGGTGCCTAAGGTTTTTGCACGGATATTAACGTGTACATATAATGGTACAATTGGACTGATCTTTCCCTAGAAAAAATCGGGAGAAAACAGTTCGAATCAGCCAATAATAGCAAAGAGACCCTCCATTCTATCTCTTTCCGCAGGTATATTTGCCTAGACGGGTGGTATAATATCAATATGCCATGTGTTTTGGAATTTTTCTCAAAACCTTAGGCACCTTATATCAAGGAACGGAGGAAGTAATGCTTATAGGGGCAACTTTGCTAGTAATGCTAGACCATTTCCATCCACTTATGGGAACAACAACACCTACCCTAGCAACAAGAACCCCACTTCTGAACTAGAAAATATGCTTAGAGACTTTATCACTACCCAAAAAGCCTTCAACAAGAATGTGGAAGAAAAGGTAGCTAAATTAGATAATCTTTGTTTGATGGTAGACAGCTTAGCCCTTGATGTTGAGATGTTAAAAATTAGAACCTCTCCCCTTGAGGAGAGTATGGCCACTCCTATTAATGATATCCAATTACAAATCAATGAAAATATTAGGATGATGGCTAAACTTAAAGAAAGATGGGATAGAGAAAAAAGAGGAAGAGGATATAATTAAGAGCCTTCCGACACACTACGATGTTGCAACTATCCAAATTGTTGAGGACACTGAAACTATTAGCACCCAATGCACTGCTGGTCCCATCGGACCTATTAATGGTGATGCTAATACCTCAACCGTAGAAGAAGAAACTCCTATGAACATAGAGGGTTTCAAACAAGTGAGCTTAGATAACACTACTACCACCTTTGATAGTAGTGATATTGATTTTTACAGTTGCACCCTCTCAGAAGTTATCAACTTATTACACAAAATGTCTAGAGACCCCCACACTAGCACACTTAATCTTGCCTTCACGGAGCATATCACAAATGCTCTTATCAAAGCTAGGGAGGAGAAGCTTAGCATAGAATCCTCAATACCTAGGAAGCTAGATGATGGTTGGGACCCCATGATAAATATAAAATTAAATAAATTCTCTTGCTATGATTTATGTAATGTTCGAGCTAGTACCTCCGTCATGCTTAAAAGAATGTATGATATGTTTGAATTGAAACCTTTTGATTCATGTTCTTTTGGTGTTCGCCTTGTCGACTCTTCCGTAAATAAACCTTTGGGAAATATTGACGATGTTCATATCATTGTCAATGACAATTATGTTCCCGTTGATTTTATTATTATGGATATAGAGTGTGAACCTTTATGTCCAATTATTTTGGACGTCCTTTTCTTCGCACCATTGGTGCTATCATTGACATGAAAGAGGGGAATATAAAATTCCAATTCCCTCTCAAAAAGGGGATGGAACACTTCCCTAAAAATAAATTCAAGGTACCTTTTGAGTCCATTACACGGGCTAGCTATTCTCTTTCTCTTGATAAAACTTGATTCTCTTTTGCCTTATGCCTAGCTTAAAGGCGTAAAAGAAAGCGCTTGTTGGGAGGAAACCCAAGATGTTTTTACTTATCTTTTTAGTGGTCTTGATGATTGTTACTCCTGTAGCAACATCATTGTATCTTTACTTTCAAGCTTTGTGCCGAGTATAGCCTCATATGACAAGGGAAGTGAAAGTTGTGACATGCTGTCCAGAAAACAGATTCTGTCCTCGTGACGGGAAAAATCAGAATAAATCACCAGTTCTTCTTTTTGAGCTTAATTTTTTACACATCGTTCTCTATACAATCACGGAACTTTCTTATGTTCTGAGTTTTTTTATTCGAGTTGCAGAAGTAACCCTAAAAATTCTTTACTACCTGTTGTTCTGTTTTTCACACGTTTTGTCTCTCCCAACTTTTGCAAACATTAAGCTTGTTTTTTCTTTACAAAAACCTTTTGGAAATCTTGAGAAACATTAGCTCTTCAATAATATATATTTATCCAGTGGGGAAAATTATGTATTAAGGGTACTAACCTCTCTAATCAGCTTATGATGAGTTGTGTATGAAGGGAGTTTTCAAGTGTTTGATGGAAGATGATGAAAGAAGATTCGGGAGTGTCAAGCGCTCAAGGTTGGGGATGCCACCATGCATCCCCAAAAAATATTCAAGGAGAATCAAGCATCTAAGATTGGGGATGCCCCCGTGCATCCCCTTCTCCATCAACAATCATCAGTTCGTCCTTCATCTCACTATATTTTATCACTTCATGCGTTATGTGCCATGCTTGGAGCGTCTCGCTCTTAGGTTTTATTTTTAGTTTTCTTTAGCTTTGCTTGTTGTTCATAAAAAGTTAGATCCCTTCTTACTTTGTGTGGGAGAGAAACACGCTCCACTTTCAAAATCTAGAACACATCATAGGATTCTTCATGCCTATCTTTTTGCTGTTGTGTGTTCTTTATCTTTTCATAGCTACTGCCCTGTCTAGTTTTAGTCTTAGTTTGTCTTAGCAAGAGCCTTGGATTTTGTTTAGTTTGTCGCCGGAACTCTCTTTAGTTTTCATGTTTATCTTTTTAAGAGAGTTGGTTGTTGCACTGAGTTATGTCTTGTTTTTGAGAAGTAGGTAATTGAGGTGGTTATTTAATTTCAGTAGTAACTTGCAATAGTTTTGAGGTATTGATGTGAGTAATGTTTGAACTTTCGGTGTCAAGAGCTCTAGCCTATTAGTGATAGGTGTCGTATTTTGGGCAATCCGTGTGTTATTTTCAAAAACCTACAAAAGTAGTTGAGAACTCTAGTTACTAGATGGATCACTACTCTTCTGAGGGGTCGAATATTAGAGTATACTCACGTACCATGAGTCGAGGATGCGCAAGGATAACCAAACCCCCATACACTCCTCCTCGGGGTACTTGTCTCTTTGTGAACCTCCTCATTAGATTGAGAGTTACCGATAATAAGTGCATGAGTTCTTCGGACTAATGTGAGTATTGAAAGTTGACACTTCCACCTCCTCATGTTTTCTAGCCTTTCTTGTGCCGTGCATTGCCTCCTTCTCACTCCGAGAGTTGGTGTTCACCTTCTCTGGTACATCCAAACCCTTGGCATGATACGCTCTGTGATCATAAACCTCCTTATATCTTTCCTCAAAACAGCCACCATACCTACCTATCAAGGAATTTCCATAGCCTTTCCAAGATATATTGCCATGCAACTTCCCCCTCTTCATGACTTGATCTTCATGTCATACATGTTCTTGCTACACTGGCAGCGGCATACATTGCATACATCATGACAGCTACATCTTCTTTATGATTTGAGTACCTTGTAAAGTGTGAAAGATCTTCTATACCCTCTTGTAAATTAGAGTGTTGCCCTTAAGTGAGGAAAAGATCCAAAAGTGGACAATATAAAAGATCCCAAAGAGGACAAATGAGAGTTAAATAGAAAGAGGCATTGAGGCCATGACGAGGGGGTGACCCCACGACTCATGCGTATAAGGATACCCGGTGTATACGAAGACTAAAGGCCCGCTGGAAGCTTCGACAGGCCCACGACTGGCCCGCTCTAAAGCACCGACGTAGGAGTCCGCGACCATATGGAAGTCAAGACTTGATGTTCAAGGCAAAGCTAGAATTAGGAAATCGTTCCTGTAACCTAAGACGGACTCCCCGAGACCTAGCCTAGTATATAAAGGCTAGGAGGGGGACGTCTTGGGACATCCAATCTACAATCAAAACCTCTGGTCTTGTGCGAACTCGCCTAGACTTCCACTGTAATCTCCCCCTCGCATAATACAATCGAGCAGGAAGTGCTTCTCCTATTAGCCGACGAGTATCGCCAACCTGTTCTTTCCCTATGATCTAACCCAGGATCCCTGACCATGGGATTTGCCGAGGCTGATCCTCGTCAATTGGCGCCGACCGTGGGGACTTCACAGGATGGAATCACGATCTCGGCGGCCCCCTCGTCAGCATCCATCAAGTCAACGACTCCCCCAGCACTCGACGACTCCATGGCTCGAGCAGATTCTGATCTATTCGGGTCCCTCGGCTTCGTGGCTCATCTTCCGACCCTGCGACCAGCCTTCGCCGACCTGCGCGCTGGCATCAACATGACCTTCGGTGGTTACCAGATCTACATCAACCATTGGGGCACTCTCCGCCTCACGGATCGCGCTCGAGCACCCACAGTAGCAGTCGTTACCAAAGTAACAGCCAAAGACAAAACTCCCGCCCACGCAGCAATTCCGCGAGTCAGCCGCGACTCCCACCCCAATACCAAGCACTGCATCACTCCCGACTACTCATGTCGATTTTCAACATGGAAGAAACACAGCACAAACGTGATCGGACTAGCAACCAGGGCACCGTTCCAGGTGTTCATGGCAGACACCCGCGAGCCAACCTCAGACGACAAAGGCCAAGACGACGACCGAGCAGTCATAGAGACGCATGCTCAAACAACAAAAGCAGCGATCCTGACAATACTGGACATATTACCGTCGCCCTTGGAGAACCAGGAATCATACCAAGAAAAGAATTCAAGAGACAGGAGCACAGCAATGGTAAGACCGACGAGACGGAGAGTAGCAGGCGTCAGATCTCAGAAGCGGCAAAAGAGGACCATCCCATAGAAAAAATCTACCTGTCCAAAGAAGCAATCACCAGAGTAAAAAACGCAGTAAAACACGGAAAGCTACTCCCAGAGAACGCAACTCGCGACGAGCTCAGAGCATACAACAAGCTGGCGAGCGATATCACCAAGAAAACAAGACAACATCGACTAGGGATGGAGAAGCAAGGAAAAATCGCCATCGACTCGAGGACCAACCGCAAAGCACTTCCCGAAAGCGACTCCTCCGACTACGGCTCCCCCGCCCGAGGAAAATCTAGATTCGGCAACTTGAGACGCACCGATACGAAGAAAGTTGCCCGCAAACTAGACAACGACTTCAGGCTCGAAGAGGACGATGAAGATGAAGAGCAACTCACACCATAGGAAGCTCTCATAACTTCCCAGGCATATCTCTCTCGCGCTCAGAAGGGAAAAAAGGGCGCAGCAGATCAAAATATGACGATGGCACTCAAAGTGATGAAGGACGCCATCACCGCCTCGGCACCCAAAAAAGAAAGCACGAGACGAGCGCCTCGCGAGCAGACACCGGACATGGACCCCAGCTCACCAGACGACGATGAAGACGATAGCAACGGTGACCGGCGCAAGCACTCAAACAGAAGCAAAGACCATGACAGGGACGACAACGGCAACCAACGTAGCAATCGACGAGACGCACGTGACGACATCACACAGAACAAAGTCAACCAGGGAAGACGCAGACGTGCAGCCCGCGAAGAGTACTCGGACGAGATCGCATCCGACGAAGACATAGAACCATGCGGCGCATTATGCTTCACGCGATGCATATGCAAGACGCGGATGCAGAAAGGCTTCAAACTAAACTCCAGAGCGCACAAATACCACGGACTCTAAGAACCAGAGGCATGGCTCGATGACTACTTAACAGCCATCAAGTGCCAACGAGGAACCAACATCACGGCAATGCAGTACGTACAACTCATGCTCGAGAGCTCGGCGCGACACTGGATGAAGAACCTACCACGAGGATTGATCAGTTCCTAGTAGCAGTTTCGCAACGCCTTCATTGAGAACTTCAAATCCACCTAAAAACGTCCAGCATCACTCGAAGAGCTAAGAGCCTGTAGGCAAGGAACCAGAGAGTCCCTGCGAGTATACATCCAGCGATGGACCATACTCAAAAACTCAGCTGAGGACATATCAGACGAAAGTGTGATCGACGCATTTAGAAGAGGCCTACACCGCATTGACTTCAAAGATCAACTTGGGCAGATGAAGGTCCAAACACTCGCGCGATTACTAGAACAAGCCAACAACTGGGCCGGCGGAGAAGACTCCATTCGAAACGAATCAGAAATCCAATCAGCACGCCCAGAGCGCGACTACGACTACTACACCGGAGATAGAGGGTACGACAGAAGAAGAAAGCGCCCCAGGCGTAACTTCTACGACGACAGAGGACCCCATATGGTCGCGGCCGGCTTCCCA
Organism: Bromus sterilis; assembly: GCA_950022295.1. NCBI lineage: Eukaryota > Viridiplantae > Streptophyta > Magnoliopsida > Poales > Poaceae > Bromus > Bromus sterilis. Next base: position 235,829,719 of record OX465599.1, on the reverse strand, counting down.
GATGATACAGAAGGAAGACATCGAGACGACAACAAAATTCAGCGGAGGGACAACCAAAAATTAGCACCCCAGGTCCAGAAAAGAGACTGGAGATCAAGGCAGCTACGAGACGACACCCGGGTGTACCGCTCGGCCAAACAACAGCTCGATGGGCCCTGCACACTACATGGGTTAAAAAACGAGCGCGGAGAGCTGAGATCAGGACACACCCTAAGAAACTGCAGACGCTTCACTGAGCTCTCAGAAGAAAAAATCCGGTCTACAGCACCAGCAGCACAACCTCTCGCAAGCATAGCAGTCGGAATAATAGCCCACGATGCACCACCCGCACCCGCCGCACCAGCAAGACAGGTGGCAGCCATCCAGGAGCGGCGCTCAACACCCAACGAAGAAGAAAAATACCCAGAAGCACACGGTCGAATCTATATGATCCAAGAAGGAAGACCATCAAACAGGAAACAAAAGCAGGTCACCAGAAAAATCTTCCTCGCAGCCTCTTCGCACCCTGCCATCCCAGAATACTTGCGCGGGTTAGAAACTGACATTACCTTCTCCATAGAAGACCACCCGCCAGCCGTTCCGCGTCCTGGACATGCCGCGCTGGTACTCGAAGCAAGAATCGGAAACTACGACATGGCGCGAGTCTTCATGGATGGTGGCAGCGGAATCAACATCATATTCACCAAAACCCTGGAAGAAATGCTCATCCAAAATTCAGCACTAAAGACTTCAGGCACAACCTTCCACGGAATCGTGCCAGGCAAAGCAGTTTACCCCCTCGGGAAAATAAGCCTGGAAGTGGTCTTTGGCAACGCGAGCAACTTCCGCAAGGAGTTACTGGACTTCGAAGTGGTCGACTGGAAATCACAGTACCATGCCATCCTCGGTCGACCAGCCTTCGCACGCTTCATGGCAGTACCACACTACGCCTACCTAAATCTCAAAATGCCAGGCCCGTGGGGCGTCATCACAGTCAGCGGCATCTTCATCAGATCCGACCGCTGCGACAGAGAATTCAACAAGATATCAGAAACCTTCGGAGCACTCTTAAACCGCGGAGCCACCACACAAGAAGAAGAAGTGCTCCCTTAGAAGCCAAAACAACAACTAGAGGACTCGCCGGCACCACACACCAATGACTCAAGCTATCCTAGCAGCAACCTTACATTTCTAGGGCTGTCAAGCCATCAATCCAAATAAAAGATTGTCTTCAACAACCCCCTCGTGTATGAACAACAGGAAAGATACTGCAAATATTTTTCTAAAAAAAGTACTTACTTGCAAATTGGCACTCGGGGGCTCGCTCGCAGCAGCCACCCCCCGAGGCGTTATTCGCTTACGCGACTTGACAAATTGGCACTCGGGGGCTCGCTCGCAGCAACCACCCCCCGAGGCGTTATTCGCTTACGCGACTTGCAAATTGGCACTCGGGGGCTCGCTCGCAGCAGCCACCCCCCGAGGCGTTATTCGCTTACGCGACTTGAAAAATTGGCACTCGGGGGCTCGCTCGAACCAGCCACCCCCCGAGGCGTTATTCTCTTACGCGACTTGACAAATTGGCACTCGGGGGCTCGCTCGCAGGAGTCACCCCCCGAGGCATTATTCGCCTACGCGACTTGACAAATTGGCACTCGGGGGCTCGCTCGCAGCAGCCACCCCCCGAGGCGTTATTCGCTTACGCGACTTGAAAATCAGCGCTCGGGGGATCGCTCGCAGCAGCCACCCCCCGGGGCGTCATTCGCTTATGACTTGGAAACCAACAAGACTCGCCCGCACCGCATGACTCAGCCTTCCAACATTCAGGGGATTCATTCATAACAGATCAGCAAAATAAAGACCAAAGGAACAGCAATACACGCTGTCCAGCAAAAGAAGACAACCAACAACTCAAAGAAAGAACCTACAAAAACCAAGAAAAGCCTAATCTCCAGGCTCCGATTTCACCTTGCACAGAGCACCAAGACGACGGTCATTCTCTTCGACCACCCACTTCACAACTTGGCTCGCAGGCTCGTCCGCTACGGAGTAATGGTCATCCATCGGCTGAGCTCGACCACCAGGAGGACCCTGAGCCGCCAGCATAATATCTACACAAGGCCAATGACTATGGACAAAGGCAAAGGCACAACGAGCTCCCGCATGAATATGGTGATTTACCACGCGAAGAAGCTCCGCAGGCTGAGACAACACCCGGCAAAGCCTCTCAAGTGACGATGGAACATGAGTCAGCGGATAAAATTCAGAGAAAATCCCACTAAGCACCCCGCAGCAGTACTCAAGAGCCCGCGATACCCTTTCAACCCGCCGCCGAAAAATGGCGAACACTCGAGCACGCGCACTATCCATCCAAAAGGGATTGTTCGCCTGCACGACTGGGTCATCGAGCCTCAACAACTCCGACTGCACGGCCTCCTCCTCCTCGCGAGATTGCCCAGCTAGCACTTCGTAAAGAAGAGTAATAATCAGAATCAAGCTCAAGGAAAATACCTCGCACAGTCGATCAGCCGAAGGAAGACGAACTCACCCTTCAGAAGATCAGACAACTTTTCCACCCAAGCATCTAGGCTATCCACAACAGCTTCAGCACGTTCACGTTTGGAGCGCTGGACGGCGACAACACCCTTGAGACATACAATCACACGCTCAGCGTCTTTCAGCCTCAAACAAACAGACTCATAGGCACCCTCGCGAGCACCTTCCTCCAGCAAATTCCAAGCCCGAGAAACGGACGGGGTGGCCTAACGCAAAGAAGAACAAGTTAAAAGAAAAAGGACAAACAAGCAACGCCAAAAGGACAAAGCAGTTTTCACCAAATTAAAAGATCCACCATCCCGCAGGAGGCTCATTACAACTCAAGTTCCAAGACAGGGCACAAAAAAGCCAGTTCCCCCTACTCCCCAACCTGAGAGTTACGGACATCAGCCTCGACAACCAATTGTAGCTGGCGGGCAAGCCGAGTGGCTCGAGCACTCTGCTCGTCTGTATAATCAGGCAAGCTATCCTTTTGAAAGATACAAAAAGCAAGAAAAAAGAGAAAAAATATATAATCAGGCAAGTTAGGTGCACCCCACTAGTTCCATTGGAGAGCTTTTTAGCTCATATGTGCATCCGTTGCATGGCAATCCCAACTCCTCACATCATATCAAGCATTTGGCCTTCTCGCCTATGATTGTCCCCATTGATGTGAGGCTTTCTCATCCTTTTTGTCTTCCTCCTCCACCATATTCTCTCTTTGCCATCCTAAGTGTCAACTCTCGTGCTTACGCTCATCCATTGCATGAGTTCTCAAAATATTGAAAAGGAGTGGATCCAATTGACTTGTACCTAGCTAGTGGTCTGGGGACGAGTCAAGATAAGATTCCAAAGAAGACCAAGTGTGAAACTTTAGTAGATTGAGTTCTCAACACAAAAATACTTTTTTCTCGTAATCCGTATCCCCCTTCTTGCACGCACACACCATCTGGAGACATTCGAGTCACGGACAACGAGAGCTATTGCACCTAATGTTCTTTCGTTGCTTGTTTCAATGCTAATATAGGCTCTTGCATGTTATGACTTGAATTGAATTACATACCTTGATTACTTTATTTTTCAATGTTCTTATATGGTTGCTAACATGTCACCAAAGAAATTATGCCTGTTATCATTTACCTACTCGAGGACGAGCAGGAATTAAGCTTGGGGATGTTGATACGTCTCAAACGTATCGATAATTTCTGCTTGCTCCGTGCATATTTTGTGTGATATTGCTATGATCTAGATACACTTTCATATACTTTTGATCATATTTGTACTAACCTACTAACTTGGACCATGGGTCCGTGATCAATAGATATGTGATGTTCTCCTCCCCTCTTTGTTCTTCATGGTTTAGACCTCGTGAGCTGCCCTACATGATCGAGGCACATATGTAATTCTTCTGTTGTTGCTATGCTGAGTTTGATGGGATCCGATGGATTATGAGATTATGTTCAGATCGTGATAGAGTAATATATTTGGTTCTGATCTCTTATATTTTTGTTCAATGACTGTTGTTGCTATATTTTTGTTGATCGATGAGATTGAGAAGGGTCAAACTTTGACGAATGAGCATGCTGCTCTGAAGGAAAAGTATGATGAACTTTCCTCTCGGCATGATCTTCTCTCAGTGGACTACGAGAAGCTAACCTATGAATTCCTTCAAAGGAAAATTGCTCTCGAGAAACTGAGAGAGGCTCATGAAGAGTTGGAAAGTTTCAATCTCACGCTCATTGCTCAACAGGGCTCAGAAGCTAAAAATGAATCTACTTCACCTTGCTTGACTTGTTTGGAACGAAGTAAAATTGAGTCTATTTCTGAGAAATCGAAAGGAAAGCAACCTATTTTCATTGATGATGCTAACCCCTCGAACAAGGAAACTATTACCGAGGAACTCCTCAAGTTGAAAGATTTATTTGAAATAGGCATGTTCAAAAGTGTTCAGGGACACCAGTATCTATGTGATATCCTAAAGAAGGCACTTCTTCATAGGAATCCTCGAAAGGAAGGTGTTGGTTTCGAAAGGAAACTCAACCCTGATGGAACCTACTGGGAACCCGAGCAGTATCCTAAAACTGTCTGGTTTCTGGCGAAAGAAAAGCCCATTGATATTGCTAACCTTTCAGGTTTCAACTTCAAAATTGATAAGGCTATTGTCGATGAATCACTTGATTCTGAATACAAGCTTATCAAAGATCAGGAAGGAAAGGTGTCTGCGGAATTTGTTGGTACTCCTCCGAAGAATGGTTTCTATAAGCAACAGATTTGGGTTCACAAATCTCTCGAAGAAAAACTTCCCCCTAACCATTCTATGTAGGGAAAATCTTCGGTACCACTGAAACATTACTATTCTCTCGAGGATAGAAATGAACCCTTGGTGCCGGCTTCAAATGTTCCCTAGAATGAATACTATCGAGTGGATAGAAATGTTTATCATCATTGTGACAACAACGATAAAATTGATTATACCTACCAGTACTCTAACCCCTCGTAGAGGAATTATATTTATGGTGTGCTTGATGGTCCCCCTCGCCAATATGATCCTGTTCGATATAATACCGCTGCTTCATCTAGCACTTCCATGCATTCTCAGTCACCTTCTCGTTTGTGGGTGGTTAAGAAGAACTAATTCTTCTGCAGGGCTATGTCTTCGGTGGATCCGAATGGGTCATGGATAGTGGTTGTACAAATCATATGAGCGGAGACAAAGATTTGTTCACCGAAGACAAACTTACTGAATCTTCTCAGAGATATATTACCTTCGGTGACAACAACAAAGGAAAAGTACTTGGTTTGGGTAAGGTTGCTATATCGAAAGATATGCATATTGACAAGGTTATGCTTGTTCAATCACTAGGATATAATCTTATGTCTATCTGAAAAATTTGTGATATGGGTATGCTTGTATTGTTTTCTGCTTCTCGTTGTGTTGTCTTTTCACATGATGATTATTCCTTCGTGTTCGAAGGATATCGCAAAGGTGATCTTTATATTGTTGATTTCTCTTCGGGACCTGCAGTGTCCACATGCTTAATGGCTAAAGCCACATCTGGTTGGTTATGGCACCGAAGACTTGGTCATGCGGGAATGAAAAATCTTCAAACTCTTATCTCGAAGAAGAATATCTTTGGAATTGATAATGTGAAATTCGATAAAGATCGTCTATGCAGTGCCTGTGAAGCAGGAAAGATTGTCAAGAAACATCACTCAGCAAAGACTATCATGACTACTACTCATCCTCTTGAATTGCTTCATATGGATTTATTCGGTCCTCAAAATTATGCTAGCCTTGGAGGTAACAAGTATGGTCTGGTTATTGTTGATGATTTCTCTCGATATACTTGGGTTTGCTTTCTAGATGACAAGAGCAAGGTTGTTGAAATTTTCAAAACCTTCGCAAAGAGAGCTCAGGCTGAATATGAATTATCTCTCAAGCATATCAGAAGTGATAATGGTACAGAATTCAAAAACACTCACATCGAAGAATTTCTTGATGAATATGGCGTTACTCATGTATTCTCGACTTCTTATACACCACAACAGAATGGTGTGGTCGAGAGAAAGAATCAAACACTTATTGAAATGGCCAGGACAATGCTTGCTGAATACAAGACTCCTATCAGGTTCTGGGCCGAATCTATTAACACTTCATGTCATATCATCAACAAGGTTTATTTGCACAAATTTCTGAAGAAAACTTCACATGAGATTATCACTGGTAAAAAGACGAATGTTTCATATCTCAGGGTTTTTTGTGCTCCATGTTATATCAGACATATGAATCACAGCTCCAAGTTTTCCCCAAAGGCACACGAAGGTTTTCTCCTAGGTTATGGCTCGAATTCTCACAGTTACAGACTTTACAACTCTCATCTTGGAAAAGTTGTAGAAACTGTAAATGTTCGATTTGATAAAACTAACGGCTCTCAACAGGAGCAATTACCTCCTAACCTGGATGAACCACCTTTGGATGAAGTTATCAGGTACATGGCTATTGGAGATATTCGGCCTGTCGAAGGAAATGCACATCAAGCCAACAAGGATGATGATGGTCCAATGTTCCCACACATAGCCCGGGGCTCTGGAGATCAACATCCTGAAGCTAATGATGTACAGGTCGAAGGAGAACGCATAACGCATAAAATGCTCAACCCGAAGGTCAAGCTGGACCCGAAGGAAATGATCCCGAAGGACAAGCTGATCCTGAAGGCCAAGCTGATCCCGAAGAACAACCGGATCCTCAAGCTGTTGAAGGAGCTTTATCTCGTGTTCGAAGAAGAGTGGACGTCGACTCAATACTCGAAGAGATTCGTCTACCAGGTCGTCCTACCACTCGTTCTCGCAGTCGCTTAGCAAACTTCTGTGGAAATTTCTCGTTTGTATCCATGCTAGAACCGTCAAAATTCGAAGAATCCATGATGGACTCAGAGTCGATGACTGCAATGCTCGAAGAACTTAACCATTTCGAGAGAAATAAAGTCTGGTCCCTTGTCGATAGACCTGATCCCAAGAAGCATAATATCATTGGTACGAAGTGGATTTTTCGCAACAAGCAAGATGAAGATGGTATTGTTATAAGGAATAAAGCTCGACTAGTTGCACAAGGCTACACCCAAATCGAAGGTATTGATTTCGGTGAGACTTATGCTCCAGTTGCTCGACTTGAATCCATTCGTGTCATGCTTTCTTTTGCCAACTACAATGGTATATTGCTATATCAAATGGATGTCAAAAGTCCATTTCTTAACGGTGAAATCGAAGAAAAAGTATATGTTATGCAGCCACCAGGTTTTGAAGACCCGAAGAATCCTGATGAGGTGTACAGGTTGCACAAGGCTCTATATGGGTTAAAGCAAGCACCTCGTGCTTGGTATGAAACACTGAAGGATTTTCTTCTGAAGAAGGGCTTCAAACCAGGAACAACTGACCCGACTCTTTTTACTCGTGCATACAAAAATGATCTTTTTGTGTGTCAAATTTATGTTGATGATATTATATATGGCTGTACTAACCCTGATATCATCGAAGAATTTGCTCGTATGATGTCGAAGAAATATGAAAAGTCTATGATGGGTGAATTGAAGTTCTTTCTCGGGCTTCAAATCCGTCAACAGAAGAATGGGACATTTATCTCGCAAGAGAAGTACCTCAGAGATTGCCTGAAGAAGTTTGATCTTGTCAATTGCAAAACTATCAAGACTCCAATGCCTACGAATGTTCATCTAGATGCATATGAGAAGGGCAAACCTTTCGGTCAGAAGAAATATCGCTCGATGATCGGTTCGCTTCTTTACCTTTGTGCATCTAGACCTGACATTATGCTATCAGTTTGTATGTGTGCTCGTTTTCAGGCAAACCCGAAAGAATCACATCATATTGCTGTCAAGCAAATTCTTCGATATCTGGCTCATACACCTACCTTGGGACTATGGTATCCCAAAGGTGCCCAGTTTGATCTCGTTGGATATTCTGATTCTGACTGGGCTGGTGATCGAGTCGATAGGAAATCTACCTCAGGAACATGTCACTTTCTCGGTAGATCTCTTGTATGTTGGGCTTCGAAGAAATATAATTGTGTATCAATTTCTACGGCTGAAGCCGAGTGTATTGTTGTCGGTTCATGCTGCACTCAAATTCTGTGGCTCAAGCAAACGCTGAAAGATTATGGTATTCTTGTGAAGAAAATTCCATTGCTATGTGATAACGAGAGTGCTATCAAAATTGCCCATAATCCAGTGCAACACTCTCGAACGAAGCATATTGATATTCGTCATCATTTTCTTCGAGATCACGTTCAGCGAGAAGATATTGTTATCAGCCATGTTCGCACCGAAGATCAATTCGCTGATATCTTGAAGAAGCCCCTGGATGAGAAAAGGTTTTGTGCACTAAGGTGTGAGTTAAACATATTGGACTCACACAATGTGCAGTAAGAATTTAACTATCGGTACTATGTATTATATGTTTTTTTGTAATTTACTTTCGTTAGTTTTCTATTGTGTTTCTTTTTTGTTTGTTCTTGTTCGTTTGGTGTTGTCCTATACACTTATCTCTCCGAGTTTTCTTATTGCCGTTTTTCTCTCGGATTGATTAAGTATCGGACCCTGTTTTCCCTCTATGCTATCCCTACCCCATCTCAGCTTTTCTCTCGTGAACATGTATATTTGTACTCGATCAAGATTCCCTTCGAATTTCATTGATTCCGAAGGAAAATCCATCGAACTTTTATCTACTTTTATACTCGATGTTCGATGAGTTTGGTCTCGGGCGTGGAGCAACTTTCTTTCGGTTCGTTGGGATTTTCCCGTGATTAGCGCCACAAAATCCCTCCGTTGAATTCGGAGAGACTCGGAATCTGCGCCGTTGGATCGGATTTGACGGTTATGTAAGACCCCACCTCTATAAATACTGATCCACACCCACCGGCACAGACCACGCGTTCCCTCGACTTCATCTCTCCATTCCCGAGCTTTCGCGCGTCGCTGTGTTGTTCGTCGCCGTCGATTCCCTCGCCGCTTTGCTGCCGGAAGGAAGTCGCCGGAGACCTTCCCGTCGACGAGGATCTTCATCCGCGCCGCCGTAGCCGCCGTACATCACCAAGTTAGGGTATGCACGGCTCTGGACTCGATTCCGATCTATTCTGTTCATCGAGCCTCAGATTTGTTCTTGATTTTTTTTCTTAGGTCTGTTTGATCCGTTTGGATTGTTGATCTTTTGGAAATCTGTTTCTTGAGTTCTCTGTCAATTTCCCGTCTGATCTAGGTAAGAAATCCCTCGGATTCTATCACTTAGGCAAATCCCACAGATGCATATCGATAGATTTACCCTTGTGCACTTCTTTCATACAAGTTCTTCGTTAGATTTGCACCCGATGAAAATCTAGCCTAGCAATTTCATGAAAAACTTGCTTCAAGACAAATTCCTCGATATGTTTACTGCGTTCAATATGTTTTTCCTTGAAAATGGCTGGTACTTGTTCACAACTTTCCTATATTCCCTCGTACCTATCTATTTCGCAGGAAAATGTCAGAGAACGAAGGAAATTTCAGAGAACCCAAGCGTGTTGGAGTTCGAACAAGAATCACCAACAACTCTGAAGGTCTGTCAGAGGATTTGATTATCGAGAAGAATTTGAGAACACCTGAAGGCTCAGAAGATGACCGTACGAGAGAAAACAGACTGCAAGAGATTCGAAGGCTTCAAGCGCTTCGATGGTTTGAATACAAGTCTCTTATCCCTCGTTGGGATACATTGTTTGCACTGAAGAATCTCTGGTCTGATGTCAAGTCACTAAGGCCCAAGTGGACGAAGGCAAATAGACCACTTCCTCCGACAGATGCTCACCCATCCGCTCTCAAAACTCCTGAAGATTTCAAAGAGCTAGTTGATGCTCGAGCTGAACGAGCGAAAAAGAGGAAGGAAGCTAATGCCAGAAAGGAGGCTGTTGCTGAGGGAACCGAGGATATTGGTCCTAGCACCACATCGAAGGCTGGCAAGAAATCTGCCAAGTGAAAGAAAAAAGGAAGTTATTGTTTCTCCACCAGAGGCAACTTCTGACGAAGAAGAAGCCCATTCCGATGGTCAAGACCCTGGCACAGAGGCAGATGTCGAGGACATTGCTCTGAAGAAGAAACCGAGCAATAGAGGCGTCAGGATCCAGGAGCCAACTACTAAGGCTTCTCGAGCAACAATTGACATGACAAACTTGGTCACTGATCCACCAATTTCCTCTGCTCCCCCCGTGCAAACTCGCAGAAAAAAACCCTTCGGTCAGGTCGAAGGGAAAGCAAGCCCAAGTGGTTGAAGATGATGAGACCCTGATCCAGCGAAAGGAAAGGCTGGCCAAGCAACAAGAACTTGAAGCAAAAGACTTGGAAAAGTCCAAACTTCTCAACTTCCACAGTCAACCCGAGCATAAGAAGGCCCGGGTTTCTCAATAATTGGGCATCCTGCATCTGGTAAACGAGAGATACAGACGCCATATTGAAGGAGGTACTGTCCCCAGTACTCCGAAGGAAAAGGTTGTGGCCCCAAGTTCCACCGATAAAGTAGTGGCTCCCACAGTCACGAAGGATAAGGATGCAGCCGCTAGTGCTGCGAAGAAAAATGCTGAAGCTGTAAGTGCCTCAAAGGATAAAGTTGCGGCCCCCTTAACTAAACTAGTTTCTACTGCCAAGGCCACCAAGGAGGCTGAAAGAAAAGCCAAATAGGCTAGGAAGAAGGCTCAGGCTGCTCCAGTTCCTCGAGCTGCCCCTGCTCCTGCCCCTGCTGCACCAGTTGTGTCCGGCCCTCGTGCCGATGAAGAAAGCTCCAACGAAGGAGATTCTGCTGCAAATGATGCATGGGATGCAGTGCAGATTTGCAACGTTCTTTGGCGTATGGCCACCACACCAAGAAAAGTAACTGCCGAGGATGATGTTCCTCCTGAGATACAAGAACGAGTTGCTTGCTACATGATTCGCTGGGAAGGATATCTCACCCAGGATCGCAAGGACAAAGAGCAAGAAAAGTTTTACTCCAAGAAGCATCGAGCAGAAACTGAAGACCTTCAGTCTCGACAGTTTTTCAAGACCAAGCTTGCAACACTTGCTGACTCCAGAAGGACACAAAAAGAAAACATCACTGTTGTCAATGAAAAGGTTCGACAGATAGTTTCCGATATGTGCAAGGAGCACAATGAAGCCCTCACCAAGAGACAATCTCGAAAGAGAAAGTCTGCTGCCCCAACCTCTGAGCGTGGGACGCCAGAGATCGAGAAAAAATCTAAGAAGAAAAAGTATGCCGAGGTCGTTGCTGCAACTGCACGACAGGAAACTGCACCAACCCCCACCAAGAAACCCACTCCACCCCATACGAAAACTCCACCACCTCGCCAAGCCACCCCTCCCCCTCGACAACAAACTCCTCCCCCTCGGCAACCTTCACCACCAAAAGCTTCGTCGACACCACCCAATCCACCATCACCACCACACGTCATTCCATCGTTCACACCAGCCATCGAGCCCCAGGCTCAAACTGTAACCGAGCAACCTGCTCAGGTCGAGCAAGAACAACATGCCCCAATTCCATCCGAGCAGAAGGATTATTCCTCTGCCCAGACTCTGAACGAAGGAGAAGATTCCAAAGCCGATATAACCACTGTCTCTTCTCGTCAAGATGCTGCCGAAGGAGAAAGTTCTGGCGATGCCAGTTGGAGTGAAAGTTCTTCCTCCTCTTCTTCAAACTCTTTGAACGAAGAGATGATTGATGCTTTTGCACAACTGAATGAAGATATGGAGGCTATGGAGACTGCGGAGGCCGAGAAACATGCTAATGCCGACTAAGGAGATGCCGACGAAGAGCAGGCCGAGGAAAATTCTCCTGTAGCCATCCTAGCTCAGGACATCGTAAATGTTCCATCTTCAATTCCTCGCCCTATTGAGCCAATGCTTCAAATGCCAGATAATGCAGCTGAGGTATTTCCAGTTGATGAGCTGCTGCACTCTGCGCATCCGAGAGAAATGATCCCTTTGTTCTGCCCCAAAGTTCCTCGAGGAGGCCCTATCTTCAAGAGGCGGGAGAACAATCCATTTTTCTTCGGGACCAATCCCTACGAGAAGCCCAGAAATGCATATTCTCTTCGGTTTTGGACCCAGGAGCAAGCCATCTATTACACTCGTGTGCTGTACAACAAGGCTAGAGTCTTCCAACATCAATACCTTGACATGCCTTCGGTGTACGCCACTTCATGTTTCGAGAATGTTGCCAAAACAATTGATGGTCTGCATGCTCATAAGATCTTTGCTCTCGATTGTGGCTACAATCCCGATCTCATCAAGCAGTTTTATGCCACATTGTATGTCACAACCCCAAGTTCGGTATGTGCTAGGGTTAGCAAGAAACTTTGCATCATGATAAAAATTTAAAAAGAAATTGAAATGGGAAGAGAACACCCCAAGATGAATTTAATTCAAATGGCCAGATAAAAAGTTGCTCCAAAAATTCCTTTTGTATTTTTGAAAAGTCTCATAAATGAGTGTGATCACATATAAAGTGATGTGGGACCAACCCCAAGATCATGGATTTTTCAAATATTCAAACAGGAGCATGGATTTAAATTTAAACCCCTATTTGAATTAAAGTTCAAATAATTTGAATTTTAAAAATGTCCAAACTTTATAAGTGGCTATCTATTTATTTTGTGAGGCCATATAAAAATTTGGGGCATTTAATAAAATGCCTAGCTATTTTTTTAGCAAGGAAAAACAAATGTCAGAAAATAAAACAGAAAAGAAAAGAAAAAGGGCTTACCTGGCCGAAATGGCCCAACTCATCGCCCAACAGCCCACCAGCCTGGCCCAGCCCGCGAGCTCGTCTGTCGTCTTCGTCAAGCTGCTCGGTGGCGAGACGAGAGCGCGCGGCGGCCGCCACCGCGACGTCGAGGACGTTCCAGACGTCCCCGAGCCCTATCCTTGCGCCACGGTGATACCTTGAAGCCGTGCATCCTTTTACTCCTCTCGCCGCAGTCTCTCTCGCCCCCCGTGCGATTTCCCCAAACCACCCGAGCGCCGCCGCAGTTTGTCGTCGACGAGAAACGCAGCCAACGCCGGAGCTAGACCAGAAGAGCTTGTCCATCATGTGCAGCATCGTCGACTTCCTCGATCTGGAGAAGATGGAGGTCTAATTGAGCCCGAGGCCGTCGCAATCCTCGCCATCGTCTCGCTGGAGCCGCCGCACGTCGTCGTCAAATTCGTCGCCTATAGACCCTCCTCGGCATCGCCGTCACCACCAGCACACTCGTGGTGAGCTTCTAGTTCAACCTAGGTATCCCAGGGTCTCCCTCCCGTACTCTGTCGCCGTTTTCCATGAGGAACGAAGAGCACCGCCGCCATGAACGACGAGGAGGAGGTTCCAGTACCCCCCCCCCGCCACCCCCGTGATGTCCAACGTGCTCCTGGCACCTCCAGGAGTCGTTTGATGTAGCGCTAGCTCAAGCTCTCCCCTCGCAGCAACTTTTTCGTCGAGCCCGAGCCACGGCCGCCGCTAGGGCACGTCGCCGGCAAGGCTACGGTGCCCCCCATGGTTCCCCGTGTGCACAAGGTGGTCCGGACGAGCACGGGAAGCCTTCTGGTGGTCTCGGCGTGCGAAATGGTGGCCAGGATCACCGATTCCGTGGACGCCGCCGCGTCTGCGAGTCGCCGCCGACTCGTCGCCGGCGAGATGACGTGGCCGGCGTCTTTAGCACTAACCCCACCCCACTAATGACCCCCTAACCCACTAACGACTGGGCCCAGGCCACTAACTAATCCCTGGTTAGTTTAAACTAACCGGGTTAGTTAACTAACCCACTGACATGCTGGCCCCACCAGTCAGCCCCCCCACACGTCAGCTTGACGTCATGCCTACGTAGTAAATCTTTTAGATTGATTTATTTAATTCCAAAAAATCAAGAAAATAGCCAAATCTTTGGAAATTCATAATTAATTCATTTCAACTCAAAATTGGACAAATAATATGTCTAAAATTATCAGAAAAATGCAAGGAATGTGAATATGCAACTTGTTTCTATGTTTGACCATTTTAAAATGGGTGAAAAGTAGCAAATATGCATATGACATTCTTTTGGATTCAAATTTGAGGTGCATTTGCAAATGAGTTTGCAATTGGCTTCTTTTAAATGGAATTGCCAACACATTGTGACCATGAACATCACATTACAATATTGATCATGTGCTTGAGCATTGCAAGTATATTTATTCCTTGTTTGATTGTTTGCTCGATAGACGTGCAACTAGAATCGGAGGCCACCCCCTTCGTTGAAGACACCGTTATCGAACCCCATCAGCAAGGCAAGCAACCCCCCATTGATCATGTCGATAAAAAACCATTTCCCTCTCAGTCTCGCTTATGCATGAAATAAGATGATCACCATGATAACGTTTCTACCGCATAGTTGAACCCAATCCTTTGCATGACCTATCATTTTTCACAGTAGTATGAAAACCATAATCCTAGCAAATGTAGGAGTTGGTTGATATCATGTGACCCCTGCAACTGTTACTGCTTATTGCATGCTTAGAGTTACAATGAGGTTACTCTGTTGTGAGTCGGGATGATAGTGATCATATTGATGTTGGTGGACATGTGTTGGTGAATCTACCCTAATAAAAGGAGAACGATGAGAGGCTGTGTAGGAGTACACAGTGGGTTGTCTCGTTGAACACCGCCTTAAGTCCGAGTTCTTGTGTGGTGATCCAAGAAGAAGAGTACAACCACACATTTGGCACACTGACCACTATCATCCTAGTACCTCACCCCGTTCGAACCCCAGAAGTCGCGGTAGTTCGGAGTTCTGGTAGGGCTGTGGCACGGTCTGCGAAGTGGATGAATGGCTTTTCAAGACCGGCTTGGGACCCTGCACACATCGTTTGAGGCTGTATTGGAACCTCGGACGGACTTCCATACGGATCCCCCTCAGATAGGCGACTCTCTGGACTAGAACGGAGGTGTGGGCGAAGTGTTGTGGTGGCATCCTCGCTGTCATCTCTTGAACGGTGACACGCAAAATGCGGTAACTGATGACTCATGTGTGTAGCGGTACACCCCTACAGGGTTAATAAAACTATTCGAATAGCCGCGTCCGGAGTTAAGGACTGCTTGGAAAGCTTAGCTTGATTATTAGACAACTTGAACCGGATACTTATAAAACTTACCAAGATAAGTGTGAGTGCTATGGCGTGCTTTCTCGTGGGGAAGTCGAGGAAGGCACCATAGTGGTGTAATTGGTTGAAGACATGTAGTGGACTCGTGTACGCTTCTTATCTCAAGTCTGGTACTCGTAGTTCAGGACTAGCCAAGTCAAAGATGACACTTCTGCAATTGAACCCCACCTCCCTTTACCTTGATACATGTGCATGAGTAGTATAGCTCCTACGTAAGTCTTGCTGAGTACGACTTTGTAGTCCCGTTTGCTTATTCTATGTTTTAGATGAAACCACTGACCCCAAAGGTGGATTTTTTTCATGGAGCTCGACGACTGAAGACCAAGCTAGTGTAGTCCCAGTCAGACGACTGGTCCCTCGTGGAAGGGCTTGTTTATAGATAAGGCTTCTCTAAGCCATTTGTTAAATTTGTATGTACTCAGACCTACTTTTCTTCCGCATGTTTGATGTAATGTTGGATCACAGACTTGTGATCTTTGTGTGCACTCTGTAAGAGTTATCAATAAAGTTGTATCATTTGTAGAGAATTGCAATGATACATGCTGTTCATACTAGACATGTGTGTTGCGTGTATGATCATAACATGCATGTCTTAGTATGGGTTTTCGAGACCTTAGTTGTGATCTGGCTGGCGGTCTTTTATACACCAAGTGGCCCTTAGATGTGCGCAGCTTGGGGCATCGCGATGCGATTGCTCGTGACTCTGTCACGTGCACACTTTGATGTATGATCGAGCCCGCCCTAGACCCTGACTAAGTGATCGGGCTGGAGTAAGTCTATGTAAGGGTTATAATACAATCGATAGTATGGTTGAGGCGACTTGTCTATGAGTATGGGAGTTCACCACCCATATCATTTAGACTTGTGTGCGGACGATGAGGACCCATTTCAGATGATCATCCGGCCTGGATGGAATGCCCCTCACGTTCGATGCTTTCCGAGAATGTTCTGTGCTTGGCCTTGTCTGCTTAGACAAGTGGGCACAGTTCTCGGCTCTCCATATGATTGTGTTGTAGCGAGTCTTGCATACAATAACCCCGGGTCCTGACAGACTTGGTATCAGAGCAGGACTGACTGTAGGATTATCAGCCTTGGCCGAAGTCGAGTCTAGCTTACTATAGGTATATAGTTACTCTGGGTATATAAGGGAACAACGTAAGGCTTGTTTTTTCTCCTTACCTTCATCGTTCTGAGTTCTTAGTCACCCTCATCTTATTCTACGGGAAGATAGGACTAGGCTCATCTTTGTCTTACTAGAACATCTCGTTGCTTGCTTCCTTGTAGCCGTAGGAAAGTTGTGATCGGTTTGTTAGCGTTGTTGTGCTTCTTGATTTCTTACATCATATGTAAGTGTTGTTTCTACATTGCAAGAAAAGACATTTCTTACAATTACAGCCATTATGCTGTCCGAGTCATTCCAGGTTTCTTCATAATCTGATGCATTTGCAAAAATCCTTCTCCCCCTTTCGGTTGTCCTTTTAGAAGAACTTCTAGGTGGCATGCCTGACAGTTCCTTAGAGTTTGATGTAGGTTTTCTTCTAGAAACCTATAGTGATTCATTTGCAGCTCTTCCTCCCATTTTAGATGTCTCATAACCAGAGGAACCACACTAATCATCGTGTTGGGGTACTTTGCTACTCTGACATATTTGTTATAGCCCCTAGTAAGCCATGGTCATCCTCAGGAAAACCATCCAGTAACCCAACTCCTTAAACCTAGCCACCCGACAGATGTGTAGAGTTCATAGTGGATCTTATGCCAGGAACCGCACCAATTTCCAGACGCCCATACAAAATGGCCCCACGTGAGTTAGCTGAGCTTAAAACCCAACTTGAAGCTTTGTTGGAAAAAGGCTTCATCCGCCCTAGCTCATCGCCATGGGGTTTCCCCGTTCTGTTCGAAACGAAGAAAGATGGAACAGAAAGGATGTGCGTAGACTATCGCCCGCTAAATCTAGCGACGATAAAGAACAAGTACTCACTGCCTAGGATCAATGATCTTTATGATCAACTTGCAGGATCCTCTGTCTTCTCCAAGATGGATTTGAGATTAGGTTATCATCAAACCAAAATCCGAAACGAGGACATTCCCAAAACGGCTTTTACTACTCGTTATGGTCTTTACGAGTACACCGTCATGTCCTTTGGTTTAACCAATGCCCCCGCCACTTTCTCACGCATGATGAATTCGATCTTCATGGAGTACCTAGATAAATTTGTAGTTTATCTTGATGACATTCTCATCTACTCGAAGAACGAAGAAGAACATGCCGAACACCTAAGGCTGGTATTGATGAAACTTAGAGAGCATCGCCTGTATGCTAAATTCTCCAAGTGTGAATTGTGGCTACCAGAAGTGACCTACTTAGGCCACGTGATTTCTGCAAAAGGCATTGCTATGAATCCCGAGAGAGTTCAGGCCATCCTTGACTGGACTCCACCCGAATCGGTTAAGCAAATTAGGATTTTCTTGGCCTAGCCAGCTATTGTCGTCGCTTCGTCGAGAACTTCTCTAAAGTTTCAAAGCCTCTAACTGAACTCCTCAAGAAAGATAAGAAATTCCAATGGACTCCCAAGTGCGAGGAAAGGTTTCAAGAGCTAAAAAGAAGATTGACTTCTGCACCCGTACTTGCGCCTCCAGACACCAAAAAGGATTTCGAGATCTTTTGTGACGCCTCACGGCAAGGGTTAAGATGCATACTTATGCAAGATAGACATGTGGTAGCTTATGCTTCACGCCAGTTGCAACCACATGAAGAGAACTATCCTACCCATGACCTTGAACTCACTGCCGTAGTTCATGCCCTAACAACTTGGCGACATTACCTCCTTGGTAATCATTGTGAGATCTTTTTCGACCAGCAAAGCCTCAAATACATTTTCACCCAGCCAGATCTTAATCTCAGGAAAAGACGCTGGATTGAGTTGATAAAAGATTATGACGGAGGAATTTCTTACACCCTAGGCAAAGCCAATGTCATGGCTGATGCACTAAGTCGTAAGTCGTATTGTAACAACCTCATGTTACAACAGTATCAACCACTTCTTCATGAGGAATTTTGCAAGCTCAATCTTGAGATTGTTCCTCATGGCTATCTTTCTACCTTGGTGGTGAAACCAACTCTTGAGGATCAAGTCATAGTTGCCCAAAGGAGTGCACGAGGTGTTCGCCGGATCAAGGAGAACATTGCTAGCAGAGTTGCTAAATGTTTCTCCACAGATAGCAAGGGAACGGTATTCTTTGGAAATCGTTTGGTAGTACCTAAGAATAGGGAACTAAGGCAACTCATCCTCAAGGAAGCCCATGACACACCCCTCTCGATTCATCCCGGTAGCACAAAAATGTACCGAGATCTACGCCAGAGATTTTGGTGGACTAGGATGAAGAGAGACATTGCTCGATTTGTTGCCGAGTGTGATGTTTGTCGCCGCATTAAGGCATAACATCAAAGACCTGTTGGTACACTTCAACCTTTACCTATTCAAGAGTGGAAATGGGATAAAGTCGGTATGGACTTCATCACCGGCTTTCCAAAAACCCAGAAAGGAAATGATGCCATCTTCGCTGTCATAGATAGGCTTTCCAAAGTTGCACACTTCCTTCCAGTTGGCGAGTCTATAACTGCTAGCCAGTTAGCAGACTTGTATGTCTCTAGAATTGTGTCTCTTCATGGTGTTCCTTTGGAAATCAATTCTGATCGTGGTAGTCTTTTCACCTCTAGATTTTGGGGAAGCTTTCAGAATGCTATGGGAACTCATCTCTCCTTTAGTACAGCTTTCCATCCTAAGTCTAGTGGTCAAGTCGAAAGGGTTAACCAAATTATCGAAGACATGCTCAGAGCTTGTGTTATCTCATGCGGAAATAATTGGGAGAAGTCTCTGCCATTCGCCGAATTTGCTTATAACAATAGTTTCCAATCTAGTCTGAACATGGCTCCTTTTGAACTCCTATATGGACGAAGATGTCGAACACCCCTAAACTGGTCGGAAACCGGTGAAAGACAATTCTTTGGACCGGATATGATCATGGAGGCAGAAGAGCAAGTTCGCATTGTTCGTGATCAATTGAAAGCAGCCCGGTCTCGTCAGAAAAGCTACTATGATCGTCATCATAGGAAAGAAAGCTACAATCTGGATGAGAAGGCTTACCTTCGGGTTACTCCTCTAAAAGGAACCCAACGATTCGGTACCAAAGGAAAGTTGGCCCCACGTTACATCGGTCCCTTTCGCATTCTCGCTAAACGTGGAGAAGTTGCCTACCAACTTGAACTACCCCCGCACCTTTCCAGAGTACATGATGTATTCCATGTGTCACAACTCAGGCGTTGCTTCAAGGACCCCATCCGCGAAGTCGACCATGAAACGCTTGATCTCCAAGATGACCTTTCTTATCGAGAATACCCCGTTCGTATTCTTGATTCCGTAGAGCGTTTCACTCGTCGTCAGAAGATTAAGTTTCTAAAAGTGCAATGGTCACACCACTCCGAGAAAGAAGCCACGTGGGAAAGAGAAGACCGTCTCCGTGCCGAGTATCCCTCCTTCCTCCCGCAGACTTCTGAATCTCGGGACGAGATTCTGTTGAGTGGGGGCAAGTTGTCACAACCCCAAGTTAGGTATGTGCTAGGGTTAGCAAGAAACTTTGCATCATGATAAAATTTTCAAAAGAAATTGAAATGGGAAGAGAACACCCCCCAGATGAATTTAATTCAAATGGCCAGATAAAAAGTTGCTCCAAAAATTCCTTTTGTATTTTTGAAAAGTCTCATAAATGAGTGTGATCACATATAAAGTGATGTGGGACCAACCCCATGCTCATGGATTTTTCAAATATTCAAACAGGAGCATGGATTTAAATTTAAACCCCTATTTGAATTAAAGTTCAAATAATTTGAAATTTAAAAATGTCCAAACTTTATAAGTGGCTATCTATATATTTGTGAGGCCATATAAAAATTTGGGGCATTTAATAAAATGCCTAGCTATTTTTTTAGCAAGGCACAACAAATGTCAGAAAAGAAACAGAAAAGAAAAGAAAAAAGGCTTACCTGGCCGAAGTGGCCCAACTCATCGCTCAGCAGCCCACCAGCCTGGCCCAGTCCGCGAGCTCGTCCGTCGTCTTCCTCAAGCTTCTCGGTGGCGAGCCGAGAGCGCGCGGCGGCCGCCACCACTACGTCGAGGATGTTCCAGACATCCCCGAGCCCTATCCTTGCGCCACGGTGACGCCTAAAAGCCGTGCATCCTTTTCCTCCTCTCGCCGCAGTCTCTCCCGCCCCCTGTGCGATTTCCCCAAACCACCCGAGCGCCGCTGTAGTTCGTCGTCGACGGGAAACACAGCCAACGCTAGAGCTATACCAGAAGATCTTGTCCATCATGTGCAACGTCGTCGACTTCCTCGATCTGGAGAAGATGGAGGTCTAATTGAGCCCGAGGCCGTCGCAATCTTCTCCATCGTCTCGCTGGAGCCGCCGCACGTCGTCGTCAAATTCGTCGCCTACAGACCCTCCCCGACATCGCCGTCACCACCAGCACACTAGTGGTGAGCTACTAGTTCAACCTAGCTATCCCAGGGTCTCCCTCCCGTACTCTATCGCTGTTTTCCATGAGGAACGAAGAGCACCGCCGCCATGAACGACGACGAGGAGGTTCCAGTACCCCTCTGCCACCCGCGTGATGTCCAACGTGCTCCTGGCACCTCCAGGAGTCGTTTGATGCAGCGCTAGCTCAAGCTCTCCCCTCGCAGCAACTTTTCCGTCGAGCCCGAGCCACGGCCGCCGCTAGGGCACGTCTCCGGCGAGGCTACGGTGCCCCCCATGGTTCCCCGTGTGCACAAGGTGGCGCGGACGAGCACGGGAAGCCTTCTGGTGGTCTCGGCGTGCGAAATGGTGGCCGGGAGCACCGATACTGTGGACGCCGCCGCGTCTGCGAGTCGCCGCCGACTCGTCGCCAGCGAGATGACATGGCCGGCGTCTTTAGCACTAACCCCACCCCACTAATGACCCCCTAACCCACTAACGACTGGGCCCAGGCCACTACCTAATCCCTGGTTAGTTTAAACTAACCGAGTTAGTTAACTAACCCACTGACATGCTGGCCCCACCAGTCAGCCCCCCCACCACACACGTCAGCCTGACGTCATGCCTAAGCAGTAAATCTTTTAAATTGATTTATTTAATTCCAGAAAATCCAGGAAATAGCCAAATCTTTGGAAATTCATAATTAATTCATTTCAACTCCAAATTGGACAAATAATATGTCTAAAATTATCAGAAAAATGCAAGGAATGTGAATATGCAACTTGTTTCTATGTTTTACAATTTTAAAATGGGTGAACAGTAGAAAACATGCATATGACATTCTTTTGAATTCAAATTTGAGGTGCATTTGCAAATGAGTTTGCAATTGGCTTCTTTTAAATGGAATTGCCAAAACATTGTGACCATGAACATCACATTACAATATTGATCATGTGCTTGAGCATTGCAGGTATATTTATTCCTTGTTTGATTGTTTGCTCGATATACGTGCAACTGGAATCGGAAGCCACCCCCTTCGTTGAAGACAGCGTTATCGAACCCCGTCAGCAAGGGAAGCAACCCCCCATTGAACATGTCGATAAAAACCCATTTCCCTCTCAGTCTCGCTTATGCATGAAATAGGATGATCACCATGATAATGTTTCTACCGCATAGTTGAACCCAATCCTTTGCATGACCTATCATTTTGTCACAGTAGTAAGCAAACCATAATCCTAGCAAATTTAGGAGTTGGTTGATATCATGTGACCCCTGCAACTGTTACTGCTTATTGCATGCTTAGAGTTACAATGAGGTTACTCTTTTGTGAGTCGGGATGATAGTGATCATATTGATGTTTGTGGAAATGTGTTGGTGAATCTACCCTAATACAAGGAGAACGATGAGAGGCTGTGTAGGAGTACACAGTGGGTTGTCTCGTTGAACACCGCCTTAAGTCTGAGTTCTTGTGTGGTGATCCAAGAAGAAGAGTACAACCACACATTGGGCTCACTGACCCCTCTCATCCTAGTACCTCACCCCGTTCGAACCCCAGAAGTCGCAGTAGTTCGGAGTTCTGGTAGGGCTGTGGCACGGTCTGCGAAGTGGATGAACGGCTTTTCAAGACCGGCTTGGGACCCTGCACACATCGTTTGAGGCTGTACTGGAACCTCGGCCGGACTTCCATACGGATCCCCCTCAGATAGGCGACTCTCTGGACTAGAACGGAGGTGTGGGCGAAGTGTTGTGGTGGCATCCTCGCTGTCATCTCTTGAACGGTGACACGCAAAAGGCGGTAACTGATGACACGTGTGTGTAGCAGTACACCCCTGCAGGGTTAACAAAACTATTCGAATAGACGCGTCTGCGGTTAAGGACTGCTTGGAAAGATTAGCTTGATTATTAGACAACTTGAACCGGATACTTATAAAACTTGCCAAGATAAGTGTGAGTGCTATGGCGTGCTTTCTCGTGGGGAAGTCGAGGATGGCACCATAGTGGTGTAATTGGTTGAAGACATGTAGTGGACTCGTGTACGCTTCTTACCTCAAGTCTGGTACTCGTAGTTCAGTACTAGCCAAGTCAAAGATGGCACTTCTGCAATTGAACCCCACCTCCCTTTACCTTGATACATGTGCATGAGTAGTATAGCTCCTACGTAAGTCTTGCTGAGTACGACTTTGTACTCACGTTTGCTTATTCTATGTTTTAGATGAAACCACTGACCCCGAAGGTGGATTTTTTTCATGGAGCTCGACGACTGAAGACCAAGCTAGTGTAGTCCCAGTCAGACGACTGGTCCCTCGTGGAAGGGGTTGTTTATAGATAAGGCTTCTCTAGGCCATTTGTTAAATTTGTCTGTACTCAGACCTACTTTGCTTCCGCATGTTTGATGTAATGTTGGATCACAAACTTGTGATCTCTGTGTGCACTCTGTAAGAGTTATCAATAAAGTTGTATACTTTGTAGAGAATTGGAATGATACATGCTGTTCATACTAGACATGTGTGTTGCGTGTATGATTATAACATGCATGTCTTATTATGGGTTTTCGAGACCTTAGTTGTGATCTGGCTGGCGGTCTTTTATACACCAAGTGGCCCTTTGATGTGCGCAGCTTGGGGCATCGTGATGCGATTGCTCGTGACTCTGTCACGTGCACACTTTGATGTATGATCGATCCCGCCCTAGACCCCGACTAAGTGATCGGGCTGGAGTAAGTCTATGTAAGGGTTATAATACAATCGATAGTATGGTTGAGGCGACTTGTCTATGAGTATGGGAGTTCACCACCCATATCATTTTAGACTTGTGTGCGGACGATGAGGACCCATTTCAGATGATCATTCGGCCTGGATGGGATGCCCCTCACGTTCAATGCTTTCCGAGAACGTTCTGTGCTTGGCCTTGTCTGCTTAGACAAGTGGGTACGGTTCTCGGCTCTCCATATGATTGTGTTCTAGCGAGTCTTGCATACGCTTACCCCGGCTCCCGACATTGTATGTCACTGGTGATCCTGAAAATTCGAAGACGTGGAAATTTGATTATATGATTCAAGGCCAAGTATTCCATATGACCGTCGATCAATTTCTGGCCATCATCAATTTACCTCGTTTCGAAGGATTACCACACAAACTTCATGATCTGCTTGCCCCAACTCCTGCTGAATTTTGTACGCTAATGAATCCAGATGTCGTAGGAGATCACTACCCAGATGAGCTGAAGCCAAGGCATCTAGTTTTTGTAGCAAAGTCATGGTTCTAAATTCTTTCAAAGACTTTGATGCCAATGCTCGATGTGCACGATGATTCTCCAATTCCCCATGATGTGCAACTTGCTCTGTTGAAGTTAGTCCATGGTCATCCCTTCGATATTGAAGACTACTTCACTCGCACGTTGGTTTCTTGTGCTGATGATCACAATTCTCACAAGCCATATGCACCCTGGCTGATGGTGATCTGCAGTTACTCTCGGGACGTGCCATTCCCCGTATAAATTTACCCCAAGATTTTTACTCCACCAGTAAGGGAAGTATTGCAGATTATTACTCAACCCAACGACCAGTTTGCAGAGCACACTGGCATCCGCGCCCACATGACTGAGCGCAATATTCGCTCGAAATTTATCAAGCCAGTGCATCACATGGATGTATCTCTTCGGTCTCAGCAAATGCTTCAACATCATATTGACCAAGATTTCCTTCAGAAGCAGAAGATGATGGATGAAATCAACCATCTGCGCAACATTGCCATGAGCAATAATCAGATGTTGCGTGAATGCCTCCGCCGAGATTGGAAAGGGTTGCACAAGTTCAATTCCCTCGGTCAACTTCAGCGCTGCGGCTTCGTAGAATATCCTCCACATCTGAATAGGAACTGGACTAATGATGATCGTGTCGATCGACCAGATTTCAATATTCCTTTGCTGCCGAAGAACAGGGACGTGCTAAGTATTGATGATTTCTATCACATCACGGTAAACACCATTTCCTCCGACTCCGACCAAGATGAAGCACCTCGACGTCAAGAGAGAGTTTACTCTCCACTTTCTCGAAGCCCCAGGACCCCGCCGAAATCGCAACTGGAATCTTCTGGAGATCACCACTCGTTCCGGACGAATATTACTCCTCCAAGCGGTCACCCCATTCATCGTCCTCCAACGCTCGCCGAATCTTCTCGACGTCGTCAGCGCCGCTCAAGCGAGTAGGGATTTCTTTCGACCCTATTCTCTCGACTTTTTGTACGTTGTGACAAAAAGTGGGAGATGTAGTGGCATCGAAGAAATTAGTTTGCCATCGGGGTTAAGGGCTTTGCTTTTCGTTCGTTGAACTCTTGAACTTTGAAGTTTCTGAGTAGTTTCAACAAACATTCGATTCATATTCGATCTGGTTGTAACTAACTCTAAGTAGATCTGTGAACTGCTACTTTTATCGTAAGATATCTATCTGCTGCTTGCGATACTTAACCTTTTGCAGGAAGTTATCTTTCATTAAGTTCACAGGTCATTCAAGGAGATTGCATATTTCTTATTGAATATTATTTGGACTGCAATCTTGCTCGCTAAGATTATTGATGTTTTTCCCTCGAATCAATTATTGTCAAATATGCACTTCACTGGAAATTCACATCTTCTGTGCATACATCAAGGGGGAGTATTTCATCGATCTTAGCACTGGTTTTTCATCGGAAACTCAAAACTTTAAAATTCTTTATTGATGCATGTTTTTTCAACAATCGTCCAAAAAGGGGGAGATTGTAAGAGCAAGTTTTGCCCCCGAAGGTTTTGGAGATTGTTGGACAAAGCAGAAGTGGAACTAATATCGTTTTCGAGTATAAACAAATACTTAGGTTCCGAAAGAATGGAGTTCGCAAGTAGAAGGTCGAAGGACAACTCACTGCAGCGAAGCTGCAGTCAACTACCGAAACCTTTGAAGGAAGACGACCCCCAAAAATGTCTTTGAAGAAGAAGACACTCTCGAGTAAAAGCGCAACGAGGAGAAAGCTAAAGCTGGTCGAAGACTTAGTCCGTTTACTAGTTTCTCTTTATTTTCTTGAGTCGTAGGAAAAACCGTACTATCAAGAGGGGTTTGCTAGTTGAGATCTTTGTCAAAGTGAATTTTCTCTGCTCAACCTAAACCCACAAGAGCCTACCGAGAGAAATCTTACTGAGTCGAGTGAATAGCTCGAAGGCAAAGTCATCGCACTTTGTGCCTTCGAGAGAGAACTCGTTCGGTAAGTCAGCTTACTTGTTCCTCAAGTAAAGTTGCGCAGTGATTGAAATCCGACCGTTGTGGACACGTGTCAAGCGGTTGCATCGGGTCACTTCGGTCATTTTACCCATCGGGATCGCCACCTATAAATACCCCGCACCTACCCGCCATTTCGGGTTGGCTGCTCCACTGAAGATTCTAAGACAGAAGTACTGTGAGCTTCCCAAGAGAGATTCATCGAGAGAAAACCAAAACCCAAGTCTAAACTGAGTTGAGAAATTCACAGAGACTTAGGTCGAGATTAGCCGATCTTTTTTATCTTGGAAAACTGCAAGTCTCCTTGACGGTTAGGCGTCGCCTGTCAAGCAGTCGAAGAGAAATTGTCGCTGCTGAAGGAAGTTTGTAAAGGTCTCGGAGATGTCCTGAATCATCTACCACGAGTGAAAACTGGACAACATCGAGGTGTTTGTTGCAGTGGAGAATAGGACGGAGAGAGTTTTGCTCCAGGTGTTCAATCACCAGTCCCTCTAACCAGACGTAGAACTTTGCAGAGTGTGAACTGGTTTACCAAACATCGTCGTGTCAGGCTCGTTTTCTTTCTCGCATTTACATTAAGTAATTACTCGTTGCCTGTTTGCCTTCGATGTTTTCCTTCGCTCCCAATCCTTTCGAGCCATGCATGTCTTTCGATACTGTATTTCCTTCGAGATGCCTGTAGTCCTTCGCAGTTTGCATGAATTCCTTCTAAGTTCCTTAGAATTTTTAGAAGTGATCAATCACCCCCTCCCCCTCTGATCATTCTTGAGCTTTCGGTCTGAAATCTCTTGTTAAGAAATGCCCTACACATGGTTTTGAAAGGATCGAGATAGACCTAGAGCGGGGGTGAATAGGTCTTATTAGAAATTTTAACAACACTTAGCAATCTTGGGCAATAATGGGGAAGATAAAGGTGTGCCTAACAATTTCAAGGTTTACCTAGCTATGACAAGATAAACACTAAGCACAATACACTAAAGCAAGTGAGGGGCAAATAATACGGTAGTACAAGTAATAAGGGGAAAGAGTAGGGATAACCGAATGACGCGAATACAACGATGTATCCCGATGTTCACTTCCTTGGAGGGAAGCTACTCACCGTTCGGAGAGAGTGGGTGAAACCACGAAGGCACACCAACGCCACGAAGGCTCACTCTATTCCCCTTGAGATATCACCATGAAGGCGATTCCCAACCACTACCGGTTGACCTTAAAGGTGGTTACTAAACCCTCACAAACTCAACGGGGGTAATCACAATGGTCGATTCCTCTCCGAAGAACTCCTACCCTCCTAGGAGTCTCCAACCTCCAAGAGTAACAAGATCAATGGGGAAAACTCAATGCTTGCTCAAATCACGATTTGCTTTGGTCGAAAGATGGGGAAGGGACAGATCTATCACGTGGTGAAAGATCCGACATGGACTCTCACAAATCTCTCCGAGATCTTGGATTTAGTGTAGGAGAAAGGGGAGAGGGAGCACTTAGTGTTCTTGAGTGAAATGAATGAAGTGTTCAACCCTAACCCTAGGTGGGTATGGGGTATATATAGGTGCTCAGGAAAACTAGCCGTTTTGAGCTGTCTGGTATGCTCCGGACGTCCGGGACTTAAGTCGGACGGTCCGGGCTATGCCCGGACGGTCTGACCTGAGATCCGGATGGTCCGACAAGACAACAGAGGCTCGACATGTGTGTATACGTTTGTGATGCCGGACGGTCCGGGAAGGACAGTCGGACGGTCTGGGCGGGGCTCGGACGGTCCGGAAGATTGTGCATCCTCTGGTCCTAGGAGCATAATTATTTGGACGGTCTGGGGTCCAGATCGGACGGTTCGGGCTGCGCTGGACAGTCCGACCTGACACCCGGATGGTCCGGAGAATTATGCACCTTCGGGTGTCTCAGTATGTAATTATTCGGACGTCCGGGGGCCGTGGCTGGACGGTCCGGGCTGCGCTGGACGGTCCGGGATGTGGCCCGGACAATCCGACATAGGTAGTGAGTGCTGAAATTGACGTGTTTTGAAAACCCTACACAACTATATTAAT
This sequence comes from Bromus sterilis, assembly GCA_950022295.1. Classification (NCBI taxonomy): domain Eukaryota; kingdom Viridiplantae; phylum Streptophyta; class Magnoliopsida; order Poales; family Poaceae; genus Bromus; species Bromus sterilis. The sequence continues at coordinate 235,801,702 of OX465599.1, read as the reverse complement.
TTTCCTTAGATGTAAGAAGGAGTGTTTTACATGTTGAAGTTTTACTGATTTGAGCAAGACTAAACTCAACCTTATGATCCCCTCTTAATAGTGCGGGGATCCCTATGACTCAAGATGTAATAATAAAGAAGACTTAGCGTCATCTTCAGTCGTTGTGTCGAATTCTTGAGTGCGGTCGAGGCTCAGCATATGATCCCTACACGATGATGTCAAGAGAACTAACCAACTTCCTGTGTGTCACTTAACAAACATAGTTAGTCCCCTATATGTATATTGTCATCAATCAACAAAATATGCTTGAGGCATGATTGCACTTTCAATCTCCCCCTTTTTGGTAGTTGATGACAATACACATATAGCTCTCAAAGGAATGACAATTAAAATTTTGGAGAGCATTTTCATTTAAAGGAGGGAGACTCCCCCTCAACATGTGCATGTTGGTTTTTGGACATTTAAGCAAAACACATGTTAGGGAGGCTCCCCCATGATCATATAACCAATAAGATGTATATGAGGAGGCACATTAGTTATAGGACACAATACCACATAAGAGAGAATCAATCGAAAGATAACACATAGTTCGATACATAATACATGTCTGCCACACAATATACGATATAACTAATACGAGCAAACACGAGCGCAAATTAACTAGCTACTAGAACCCCTAGATAAAGTTCTCCCCTTTTGTCAACAAGTAACAAAAAGGGGCGCACGGAGCTACACCTCATCATCCTGATCGGGCACCACGTCCGGGAATAAGTAAGAAAAGTCCTCCATGGATGGGAAGCCATAGTCCTGCGGCTGAGGGGATGAGGGAAGCTGCTCATCATCACTGACTGGACTGACAGGGCGAGTCCGAAGACGGGCCTTGAGAGCATTGGCCTTCGTGATGCGCCGGGTCTCAAGCTGATGGATGGCCTTGGTGTTTGACTTGCACAAATTAAGAAATTTCTTTATGAGATCTTCCCAAGAAGTGTGCAATTGTCTTGAATGGCTCGGCCATCGGTGGGCGCGGCGGAGGTGCCATAGAGCTGTGTAAGGCCCGATATGCGGTACAGTTCCAGATCTAGATGTTTCCATCCAGATCCGGGGACGACATATGACATAGCCATATGCCCCGGATTTCCAACATGATATCACAACATTAAAGATACAAGGATACAACATCTCATACAATCGGCATACAACTGCCTTAAATACAATACATCAGCGGAAGGTACATGTCTGAGTACAGACTACAATCAAATGCCTAGTGGCAAAAGAAAAACATCGACCACACGGGTCCAGGCCCTCCGCCGGGATCCGCCTAACTAGTCATCGTCGAGTCTCCACGTGAAACGTCGATCACCATACCTGTTGTCGATCAAGAACCCTGAAAAGAGTTTGGGGGTAGTATCATGAGTACAGAAGTACTCAGCATCCAACTGTAGTGGTCAACTGACCCAGCAAGGACTTCATCACTCGTCATTCTAGGACAACTAGTAGTTTACGGTAAGGATGGGGTAAGTGGTGAGGTTGCTGCCGCACTAGCATTTATGAAGTGGCTAATGATCTAGAGAGTAAGATAAGAAGCCAAGCATTCGATGAGGAATCGCCTCCAACAAGTCTTGCTATCCACCTACTACGCAAACATAACACCTATCCTATCCTTGTCCTCCTCTTCGCATCCCGACGAAGAAGAAGCAGTCAAGGAACACACACGTTGATCAAGTTGTATTAAAATTATTTCAGTTGTTGTTGTCTATGAACAAGGAGTAGGTCTCAAGTCGTCCATAACCGTGGACACGGCTTCTCGAAAAGATTTAACCCTGCAGGGGTGTACCAACTGCCCATTACGAGGCTCCGCACGCACGCCCATCTCTCTCAGTTGCTACCCATGATAGGCAACCATTTTATGATTTAGTCCCAAGAGATCCGGAATGACAGGTCCCTCTAACTAACAACGAACAAATCTGGGTGGCCCCCGGGGAGTCGACACCCAACCCAAAAGCCGGCCACGCTCTCGGATCGGACTCTTCCGAATGGCTAAGGTCGGGGTTAGCCTCACCTATATAACAGGGGACTTGCCTATCTCACTAGTGTCGACCAACAAAGGAACTCTGTCTCTGCTGGCCCGAGTTGTTTTAAAACCACTGGCTGCAGACCAGTTACGCACACGGTTTCAAATGGTAAATCAGCTTGGGACACCTCTAGAAATGTTTGAAGCTAGGTAGGTAAGAAAAGGGGACCCCATAAAATCCCACACGCGGTTAGGCACGCTCAGTCTTAAAACCAATACCCGGAACTCGGGTCCTAGGTGACTCGAATGGAACAAAGCGTCGGGGCGAGATAGCCTAGACCTTCCATCCTTCGTCGAATATAGTCAACATTATAATAATCATATCATCAACAACAATATAATAATGTGATAGTCCAACCAAGGAGTAACAGGGTAACACCGTAGCATCCTAAGCATGCATACTAAGCAGGGGCTGAGCAACGAGCAATAGTAACATAGCAGTACATGCTTTTCTGGGAGGGGACATGGCTGTATCGGTTTGAAAGAGGCTGTAAACATGTGGTAGGATCAAACATCGAACCTATCCTAGACTAGCATGCAAAACGCTGGTTGAAATTGAATGGATCATAAGTAATGTATAGTCCTTGCCTGTTGATAAGTCGGGTTCTGGAGGTGTAGTTGATCGCAAGCTCGCATCGTCTCTGAGAGGTACCCGCGGAAGCACACAAGACGGTAAACACTGGAAAGCAATCAACGAGCAAGCATCTATTACTACGAAGCAAACACGAGCAAGCATCAACAAGAAGCAACACGGGACATCGCACCTACCGTCGAGAACGTTTACTAACAGGTTAAGTGGAGTACACATCACACACGAAGATACTGCATGTTTACGATGGTTCAAGTTGTTTAGCTACAGGTGATCAACAAAGGTTGTTAACATGGCATCTCACTCAAGCATGGCATAGCACACAAACATGGAAAAGGTGAAGCACAAAGTAAACTATCTATGCTAGTCAATTTAAGTGGGGGGTAAAACCTATACATGGCAGCTATTGCGGACCCCCGCGATAATTATTGCATTTGGTACTGTTTTGCCCTAAACAATATTTTATTATTTTTATTAGCATGCAAGAGCACCATAAACACAATCTACATGCAAATCTAGTCAAGTTACATATAAGAAACATTTTAAACAAAGCAACGGTTAAAAAGTTATTAAATAAACAATTTACAGTGGCATGCAGTGTAATTAGCAGTCAAACAACATGTAAACAAAGTCAAACATGGCAAAGGAGCAAAATTTATTAAACTACACGAAAAACTAAGCAACTTTCTTGTTTAACGCGTTGTGATCCGAGCTACGGTTGAAAAGTTATGGGCACCGCAAAATCCTATGTTTTTCTGTAATTTATTTTAATGAGCAGATAAATCTAAATGAAACTGGGCCCAACAATGCAGAAGCAGTAATAAAAAAAACAAAAAAGGGGGCGGCTCATCTATCTTACGCACACGGGCGTCATATAACAGTGAGCCGACCCCAACAAAGAAAAAGGAAAAAAACTGGAGGGGGCTGCCTCACCATGGGCTAAGGCCCAAAACGGGCTGGGAGGCGAGGCTGGCCCACACGAGCGAGGAGGCCCACCAGGGGCTGGCGGTGGTTGGGGATTTAGCCCGATCCCGTCCTGGATCGGGTCGTCCCGAGCGGGAGGGGCGGCGGCGCCGACCATCTTCTGGCGAGGTGGGCGAGCGCGGGGAGGGCGGCTGGAGGAGGAGCGCGGCTTCGGTTGAGGGAGGAGGCGATTGAGGGCAGGGAGGCGGCGACGGGGTCCCAGGCGACGGAGGTCGAGGTCCAGGGGTGGCTGCTTCTGCTCCTTGCGTCCATGGAGTCTCGGCGCGCTCTGAGAGGAGGAGGTGAGCTCGGGGTGAGGAGGAGATGGAAGGGAGGCGCAGGGGAGGCCATGACCTGCTGCGGCGCATGGCGAGACGGCATGCGGCGGCCGGCCGGCGTGCGGCTGGTGCGCAGGCGGCACGGAGGAGCTCCACGGGAGGGAGAGCACGGGGGAGCTTGGCTGGAAACCCCCAACTGGTGACGTGTCGCATCCTGGGTGGTCCGATCCAGATCGGACGATCCAGATTGCTGGATCGGGATCTGAGGTGGGGGTTGATGGGAGGCTACGACGTGGTGGCGGGGGAGTGGCCAGGCATGGAAAGAGAGGAGGAGTAGGGCTAGGGTTTCCAAAATAGGCTGTGGTAGCCTACTATATATAGTAGGTGGGTGTTTGGGAGTGGTTTCGGGCCACGAAATGGCCCGTTTCGGGTCCGGTTTTCGGGTGGGCTAGAACCTGAAGATAAGAAAGAAATCCGGGGGTCTAGCTAATAGCGCGCGACATTTTGTAAATACGCCCCTCGGGTTGCATCGACTACTATGCCTGGCACATCCGAACGTTCACCTACCCGACGAAGTCGGACACGCGCGAAATTTGAAACCCAGCATCGCCACACCGTAAGCACGTCGTCTACAACGTTTCACGCCCAACCGAGACGACGATTAACTCCCGATAAAAAATAACCCATCTAAATATAAATGGGGGTTTTTTCCGCACCGATGGTTATGGTTGGTCCTATGCGGGTTTTCGCGACGGTGATCGGGCGAAACCCGGTGTCGCAAATGTCGAGTTTCAGGGTGGCAAGGGTCGGTCTCCGTCCGGTACGAGATAAAAGGGGGAAAATTAATTGCCGATTGATAAATCGAGGATGCAAACACCTCAAACAATTCAGACAATCAAACAATTCACACAGAAAACAAATTTTTTATTTTTTGTGAAATTTGGGTTGTTACAAGCTGGAGGCACCGGCAGCAGAGGGAGGCACATGCCCACAAGTGTCCAGATATGATCTCTTCTTCGGGATCCACTCTTGGTGAACGACAGCCTTTTGAATAGGAGTGGAAAAGTGTGCATAAATCACCCGCTGGATATAAGGAGCAAGAGGGAAGTGGCCATGTTTCTGAATAGAGAAAAGCCAAACCTCATGCCACAGAAAGTTGGCCACATCAACCGCATGGATCACTTGCTTGAACTCGAAGCGGTCATATGTGAGAGATGCGCGGGCCATGAGATTGATAGCATAGGAGCGAACCATGGCCTTGTCGCCATGCTTGGGCACAATCGTCTGAAGGAGGCATAAGTACAGCTGACGATACCTCGACAAAAGGATGGATGAGTTGTTGACATCTTGATTGGTCCCCGGAGTGATGTTCCGAGGAGCCATAAGACAACCCATACAGTCCGTGATCGGTGCCAAGAGAAACTCGGTATGCTCACTGTGTATAATGAAGAGGTTCTCGGACCGAGTAGGAATCCCGAGCGCCGCACACCACTGGTCATACGTGCTCGTGATCGTCTGGTGGTGAGTCTTCCAGGTGAGAGTGGCATCATTTCCAGTGATGGCATCGCCAGCGAAGAAACATGTAGCATAGAACTGGAGAATAGCTACATGGCTCCAGTCGCATCGAAGAGTCAATGCATGACGAAGTCCCATGGAATCCACAAGACGAATGAGGTCAGCAAATGTGTAAGGACGGCGCTCGAAATATTCCATGTTGATAAACTTCTAGGGTGTCGTGCGATTGATGTGCAGACAAACAGTGGCATAGATATCCTATTGCACCAGGGTGTGGAACCGAGGATCCATGGCATTGTTGGCCAGGTCAAACTGATTCGTCCCACTGCTAAGCGCATGGTAGTGCATGGACTCCATGGCAAAGTAGTCATAGGGAGCACTGTTGCGCCGGTTAGGGGGCGCCGCAGAGATATCCAAGCCCTGAAGCGGCTCCCACCGCGCTGGAGGAAGGCGACGAGGAGCAGGGGAGGTCTCTTTCTGATGGTTTGGTAGTGTATTCTTGCGAGTGCCGGGCTTGGGGCGTGGAGAGACAAGTTCTTCATTTTCAAAGTCTTCCTCATAATCATCATCAAGTCCTTAGAACTCCACATTGCTGCCGCCCGCTCGGTCACCACCGCCGTGAAGGCGACGATGAGGACGAAGATCATCCTGAGAGTCATCAGAGCCCTGGCGGCGAGAGTCTGTGCAAAAGGGGCAGCATAGTGAGGCCACATGGGGTAGCATAGGCAAGAAGGCCCAATACGTATGGGAGACACAGTGGACCGCACCCGGACGACCGGAAGCAAACCCGAAAGGCCGAAAACAGTGGATATGACAAATCCATGGGCAATCCACAATGAGTCACCCAAATTGGAGGGCACACAAAAAATGGAATGGAGACCACGGCAACCGAGTCCAACAAGAATGGGGAGAGATCTCACCACTACGGGACCCCTTCGGAGGCATGGCGACCAGATCGGAGATGCAATCCCTCCTCCAAGAGGAATCCTACCCCAAAGAAAAAGTGGGTTGGATCAAATCAGAGAACGGTAGGAGGAGAGGCGCCAGATCCAAAGGGAGACTCACCGGAGGGAAAAACCGGACGGGGAGATCCCAAGGTAGCGCGGCGGCGGCAGGGAACAGCCGAACCCTAGACGCGTGGGGGGGAAAATAACTTCCAGGTCGTGGGGGCACGGCCCGTGAGATTTTATAGGGTAGGCAGACCGGATGACCGGGCCACAAGTCGGACGATCTGGGACGAGGCCGGACGACCGACTTGGTGTTGGAGAGGGGCATCGGTACGACTAAGGGTCGAACGATCGGACCAGCGGTCGGATCGTCCGGGGTCGACCCGGACCATCCGGGGCACAACCCGGACCGTCCGGTAGGTGGTCATGGGTTTTCCTAAGGGGTCTCCAGGGACGAACGACTGGAATATGTGTGTGATCTAGCTGTATGGCAGATGTATATTTATATATGAAAATATGTGTGCATGACAAGCGTGAGCATGAACACCCAAATAGCAAGATCACTAAAGAACCATTTGACAGAAGTAATATATGATGGGGTAGGCGGTGGGGGTGGCCACCATGTATGAGTATAGGTGATGTTGACACCGCAAAGATGTACCTTGGGTCCAACAGTGACAACTCCATCCTTAACCGCTACACATGGTCTCACCGAAGTGAGCATGCGGATTGTTGATGTGTGGGTCACTTTATGCATCGTGTAGCGAGCAGAGAACTCATGAATTGAGTTTCTCCCCCTACATACATGCCTACATCTAGACAAGTTATTTTCTATGTGCATGAATGAGAGCAAGATACCCCTAGGCTGAGAAGCTATAACATTCCAAGATACCAAGTTCACCCCTTAGTTGGCAAAACCTTGCTTCATCCAATGGCTTGGTGAAGATATCGACAAGTTTCTTGTCGGTGCCCACATGTGCAAGAACAATATCACCCTTTTGTATATGATCCCGTATGAAGTGATGACGAATGTCAATATGCTTGGTGAGAGGATGTTGGTGATACATCTCAAACGTATCTATAACTTTTGCTCGTTCCATGCCATTTTTTTGTCATTGCTACATCTTTTTGCCATGCTTTTGAATAATTTATTGGACTAACCTACTAATATAGAGCCCAGTGCCAGTTTCTGTCTGTTTTTTCTTTGAAATGCAGAAAAAGTCCAAAAATGAAGTTGCTCAGAAAATTCCCAAAAAATTACCAAAAAATATATACATCGGAAGAGTCCTCCAGCCGGAGGACGGAGCCAGGAGGTGGCCCCAGGCCCCCAGGCGCCCTCCCGGCGCGACCAGGGCCCACCCGCGCGGGGTGGCCGCCTGGGTGACCTGGGCACCGCCTCGGACTCCCCCTTTGCCTATAAAATCTCTCGTGACGCAAAAACCCGAGATATCCAACCCTTTTCTCCAGAAGCGCTCCCGATCTCTGCTGCCATCGAAACCTAGCTTCGGGGGTCACCAGGATCCTGCTCCGGCACCCTGCCGGAGAGGGCCTTGGCCCCCAGGGCCATCTTCATCAACTCTTATTCACCCCATGATGGATCGTGAGTAGTTCCTCCTTGGACTATGGGTTCTTGGCAGTAGCTTGTTGGTATCTTCTCCCCCTTGATCTTTAAATACAAAGTTCTCATGAGCTGCCCCACATGATTGAGATCCATATGATGTAATTCGTGTTGTGTTTGTTGGGATCCGATGAATTGTTACCTTGTTCAGTCCTAAGAGGTTTATAAATTACTGTTGCTGCAATTTTGTTGTTCTTAATGCTTGTTACTAGTGCACGAGTAGCATGATTTCAGATCGGAGCACGTTATGGTTGCATGATTATAATTGTTGTTCTAGATCTTATCTATGGTTATATGCACCTATTATAGTCCGGAACCGGCGATCCCAATGGTGACAGCTTGGGACACCAAAGGGGATGGGCTATAATTTGAGGATCACATGTGTTCATAGAGTGCTAATGCTTTTTCCGGTGCTCTTTGACAGGAGCACCTTAATCTCCGTAAGTTCCCTTTGGCCCCGTTCGTAGCGGGACAGTAGGACAATAGATGTTGTGCAAGTTCTTATTGCAAGCACGTACAACTACGTACGGGACACATGCCTACATTTGGTTCTTAGACTAGGATTGCTCTAGTTTGTTTGGCTAGAGTTTGTGCAATTTTTTCAATTGACCAACTTTAATTCGTTCACCCAACATATGTCTTTTTGCTTGGAGAGTTACCACTAGTGAAACCTTGAACCCCGGTCCATCTTTCATCTTTATTTCCTTCGTTGTTACTATTGCTCTCATCACTGCTGCTAATACTTTGTTACTACTTTGTGGTGTTGGTGACTGGGGAAGTATCTAAGACTACACCCGTCAACTCACCGTTGCTACTAAATATATTGTCTAGTGCTTTTTCAGGTGTGGTTGAATTGACAACTCAACTGCTAAGGCTTATAAGTATTCTTTGGCTCCCCTTGTATCGAATCAATAAATTAGGGTTATACCTACCCGCGAAGACTGTTGTGATCCCCTACACTTGTGGGTTATCAGTTGGCACGGGTTGTTGGCAATTTTGGTAGCACTTTCATTGTCACATAAGATGGGTACCTTCTTATAGGTGAGGCCATAATCCTTCAAGGTTTGCCTCATCCATAGAACTTGAGTGGCACAACTTGTGGCGGCCACATACTCGGCTTCGGCGGTGGAGAGGGAGACACAATTTTGCTTCTTGGAGTGCCAACTTACCAATGAGCGCCCAAGAAATTGGCATGAACCAGATGTTGACTTCCGATCCACCTTGTCTCCGGCCCAATCCGCATCGGTGTGCCCCCAAGAGATCGAACTTGGCTTCCTTGGGGTACCAAAGGCCCAACAAAGGAGTATGAACAAGGTATCTAAGAATGCGCTTAACCGCCAAATGATGACTCTCCATAGGAGAGGCTTGATATCTTGCACACATTCCTACGCTAAGCATAATATCCGGTCTAGATGCACAAAGTTAAAGCAATGACCCAATCATAGAACGATAAAGAGTAGCATCAAACGGAATACCGGAAAGGTCTTGATCTAGATATCCCTTGGTTGGCATGGGTGTCTTGCATGGCTTGGCATCCTTCATACCAAACTTCACGAGCATGTCTTGAATGTACTTTGTTTGGGAGATGAAGGTTCCTTCGGCAAATTGCTCGATTTGAAATCCAAGGAAGTACTTCAAGCTCCCCATCATGGACATCTCAAAGTTCTTGGTCATAGTTTCCGAGAACCACTTGCATAAAGATGGGTTAGGAGAACCAAATATTATGTCATCTACATAGATTTGGCATATGAGCAATTCACCATTGGTTCTCTTGGTAAAAAGAGTGGCATCAATGACACCCCTCACAAATCCTTCCTCGAGTAAAAATTTCCTAAGATGGTCATACCAAGCCCTAGGGGCTTGCTTAAGACCATATAGTGCCTTATGAAGTTTGTACACGTGGTCCTTGTGATGAGGGTCACAAAAGCCGGGTGGTTGTGCTACATATACATCCTCTTGTAGTGGACCATTAAAAAAGCACTTTTTACATCCATTTGAAATAATGGGAATCCATTGAATGCGGCATAAACAAGAAACATGTGTATAGATTCAAGATGGGCAACAGGAGCAAAGGTCTCATCAAAATCCAAGCCTTAAACTTGGGAGTACCCTTGAGCCACTAGCTTTGCCTTGTTTCGAATGATATTACCATATTCATCTTGCTTGTTTTTGAAGATCCACTTGGTCCCAATGATGTTATGATCTTGACCGGAAGGCCTCTCCACGAGAGACCAAACTTCATTCCGGGTGAATCTAGTGAGCTCATCTTGAATTGCAATGAGCCAATCCGCATCCTCAAGTGCTTGTTCAACCCTAAGTGGTTCAATGCAAGACACAAACGAGAAGTGAGCGCAAAAGTTCAGAAGTTGACGACGAGTAACTATACCTTGCCCCAATCACGTGAGAATATTGTCAACATCAACACGTCTAGCCACCAATGGCATGATGGAATTTGAAGTTTCAATAGGCTCCACCCATTCGGGCTCATGAACAACATTTGGTTCATCATCAAGGGCAGAGCCATCTTCAATTTCATCATTTTCTCCAAAGCAAATGCGGTCAAGCCGATCTCGTGGATCAACCGCATCATCAACATGTGGTTGAGAAACCACATCGGATTGTGGAGGGTCTTGTTCTTGTTCTTGGATGATGGGCTCCTCATGAGAAATCGGATCTTGGGTGGTAGGAGGAGGTGCTTGTGGTGGTGGAACACTTGGCCCATATCCCACCTCATCATCTCTAGGAACTTGAGCAATGGGCACCAGATCTCCAATGCTCATAGCTTAGATGTCTTGAGACGAATCTTCATTATTGCCTACATCACTTAGATCAACTTGCTCCTCATGGGAACCATTAAATTCATCAAACTCCATGTCACAAGTTTCTACAACACATCCGGTGGATCTGTTGTAGACCCTATAGGCGTGAGAGTTTGACGCATACCCAACAAATATACACTCAATTGTTTTGGATTGAAACTTAGCTAGCCGGTATTTCTATTGAGAAAGGAACACTTACAACCGAATACTCAGAAGTATTTGACGTTTGGCTTTTGACCGGTTAGAAGCTCATAGGGGGTCGTCATCAAGATCTTGCGAAGGAAGAGTCGGTTTGATGCATGACAAGCGGTGTTGATGGCTTCGTCCCAAAAACTATATGGTGACTTGTACTCATCCAACATGGACCGGGCCATCTCCACAAGAGTGCGGTTCTTCCTCTCGGCTACACCATTTTGTTGAGGGGTGTAAGTTGCGGAATATTTATGTTCAATCCCCTCATCACTCAAGAATTCTTCCAAAGTGTATTTCTTGAATTCGGAGCCATTGTCACTTCGTATTGCCAAGATAGCCATGTTGTATTTCCTTTGGGCTTGCTTGGAAAAATCAATGAAGGTGGCCTTCGTCTCGTCCTTGGACTTGAGAAAGAACACCCACGTGTATCTTGAATAATCATCAACAATGATAAGACCATATATCTTCCCACCAAGACTATCCCATGATGGAGGTCCAAAGAGATCCACATGAAGGAGCTCCAAGGGCCTTGACGTTGACACGATATTCTTGGGGGAATGCTTTGCTTGATGTTGCTTCCCGGCTATGCATGCACTACACACACGATCTTTCTCAAAATACACGTTTGTTAGTCCGAGGATGTGTTACCCTTTAGGAGATCTTTTAGATTTCTCATGCCGACATGGGCTAGTCGGCGATGCCATAGCCACCCCTTGTTGGCCTTGTCCATTAGACAAGTTGCATGGTATGTACTCTCTTTCGAGAAATCAACCGTGTAAAGGTTGCCATCCAACTCTCCAACAAAGGCCACTTCGAGAGTATCTCTCCTAAAGACTTTCACACTTGTTAGACCAAATAGTGTATCATATCCAACGGAAGCTAATTGACGAACGGAAAGCAAATTGTATTGAAGGGATTGGACATGCATGACATTTGCAAGAGACATGTCATTAGTAATAGCCACCTTGCCCAACCCAAATACCTTTCCCTTGGAACCACCACCAAAGACAATGCTCATGTATGGTTGAATTGCATCCATGAAGTCCTTGAGAAAACGGCTTTCTCCGGTCATATGATTGGTGCATCCACTATCAATTACCCATTTGACTCCACCAGAGATAGCATCCTACACATAGATTTAAGCTTTGGTTAGAGGTGCCCATTTTGCAATAGGACCTCTAAGGTTAGTAACAAGGGTCTTTGGAACCCAAATGGTATAGAAACGGAAAGCATTACGGGGGCCAATGAATTTTTGAAACACCTCTCCTTCCTTTGCCTTACGGAGCACATAGGATGGAGGCATCTTCTCCTTCTTGCTAGGAGTGGGCTTGCCCCTAGTGGCCTTCCCATTCCCAACACCAACCTCATCAACAATTTTCTTACCTTTGTCCTTGTGCCCTTCACGAACAAAGATCACCTTTTGGGGAGTTGATTCCTTGCTAAGGGTGACATCCTTTGTCACACTCATACTTGGATCAAACCCAAGTCCCTCCTTAGCAAAGGACTCCTTGTGATGACTTAATACATCATTTATGTTTTTCTCGCCTTGGGCACAAGTCAAGAGGCCCTTCTTTAGTTGAGCATGAAGAGATAAGTTCTCCTCAATGAGAGATGCTTGATCAAGGGTAGAGTTAGTAGCACAAGCATCAATATGCACAATAGTGGGAGGAGACATCTTAGTAAGTGTTTTTATATGAGCCAGTTTGTGGGCCTCAAGATTTTTCTTAAGGGTGGTGAGTTCCTCATCTTTTGTCTTGAGGGACAAGGTGAGTACCTCAACATCCTTAGAAAGGGAGGTGTTTAGCTCCACAAGCTTGCTCATATCATTAGCAAGTTCCTTACATATTTCATTATCCTTTTTCAAGGAGGCAACATGCTTGTCATTTAAGTCATTTGATGCGTGAACAACTTTGCACAAGTTGTCATTTCGAGCTTCCTCAAAGTCAACTTTTCGCTCAAGGAGAGTATAGTTCTCCTTTTCCTCGGTGAGGAGGATTTCAAGATCCTTAATGGTTGTGGAGTGCTTACCCACCACATCCATAAGTAATTGAAACATTTTGAGCTTGTTGCCTTTGAGAGATCTCATCATTTTGTTCACTTTAGCAAACAAAAAATCTTCACAAATAGCATGTGCATCATCACTTTCCGCATCATGAAGTTCATCATGAGGTTCGGAAGAGAACATGAAGGACTCATCAATAGGAGTTACCTTGATCTTATCCGAGGAGGAGGGAGTGTCATCATCAACCAACTTGGCCATGAGACACTTGTGTGCATTGCCGGTGTAGTCACTCATGTAGTTGTAGTTTACAACTTCACCTTCCTTGTTGAGGAGCTTCAAGGTCTTTTGTGTATCTTGAGAAACTCCGGCCACACCACCAACATCCTTGGGATCGGACCCTTCAAGTGCCAACAATGCTTTCTTCTTAAACTTGTTGTTGAGAGGGTTTGGGAGCTTCTTGGCAACTTCCTTCCGAGGAAATCGAGGTTTGTCCTCTCTTTTCTCATATGGACAATCCTCCGCAAAGTGTCCCGGTCTTTCACAGTTGTAGCAGTTTCTCGTCTTCTTCTTTTGGAATCTTCCATTGAAGTCCCCTTTGGTGAACTTATTCACAAAGAGAGCTATATCATCATATGCGGGAGTATCATCGGAGTTATCATCATCTTCATACTCATCTTCTTCCTCATCATCATCAAACTCCTCGAGCCTAGCCTTGAGTGAAAGGTTTGAGGACGGACCACCATATGTGGCAAGTAGTCTCTTGGACTCCTTAAGGTGCTCTTCATATTGCAAGAAGGTGGCAATCACATCATCCGGTGTCATCTTGAAGAAGTCGGGCATACGCCTCAATTCCCACACCATTTGATGAGAATACACCATGAGAGCATTCAACATCTTGTCCACAAGGTAACGGTTGGTGATTTGATATCCATCCAAAAATTTCTCACATGTGAAGGACTGGACATGAGCGGAGAGAACTTTGAGACGCATATGAAGTTGTTGGGGCGTCTCATCTTTCTTCATGTGAAGCTTGTGCAATGCATTCCTTGCGGTCTCATATCTTGTCATTTGAAGAGACCCGGAACCGGACTTGGCGATGAGAAGAGTATCCCACATTTCCTTAGCATTGGTGATATGAAGAAATGGTGCACGTGTCAACTCATCCATTCCTCTTTTTAAGAACCCAATAGCCGCAAGGTTGAGATGTCGATCAAACACTTCACTTGGAGTAAGGTTGTTTGGATCAACGGGATAATAGCCTTTCTCGGAGTCGATGAGGTTCCACATGGGTTCGCACACAAACCTAAGATAATCTGCCATAAGACTTTTCCAATCCAAAAAGTTAGTGTTCTCGGTTAGTACCGCGGATTGCCGTTAAAGTTATACTTAGGTTCCACAAGCTTAGGAGCAGGATAGTCCCATTGGTAGGGACCACCTCTTTGCAAGGGAGCCTCGGAACCGAGGTGCACAAAGGTCGCTTGTGGGGACCTAGGGGCCGCACAACTTGACATTTGTGACTCTGATGCCGAAGCCTTCAATCTTGCAAAGGAGGCTTCCATTTCCTTCCTTTGATTGTGCAAAGCCTTTTGCAAGGCCTTTTCCATATCTCCGGAGGTGAATAACTTGGGATCCTCAATCTCATAACTAACATGCCCCGTGGAAGGAGGCAACGAAGCTTGTGCGGCGGCCCTTTGTTCGGCAGCCAATCTCTCGGCTTTCGAACTAGCAGCATCCGCAACAATTGCGACCTACTCCACATTGGCACCCGAACTTTCAGGGATGCCATTCTTGGTCATTTCACTCTAGGGCGGTTAAGCCACAAGAATAGAGCACGAGGCTCTAATACCAAATGAAAGGATCGAGATAGACCTAGAGGGGGGTGAATAGGTCTTATTACAAATTTTAACACTACTTAGAAATTTTGGGCAATAATGCGGAAGATAAAGGTGTGCCTAACAATTGCAAGGTTGACCTAGCTATGACAAGATAAACACGAAGCACAATATACTAAAGCAAGTGAGGGGCAAATAATACGGTGGTACAAGTAATAAGGGGAAAGAGTAGGGATAACCGAATGACGCGAAGACAACGATGTATCCCGATGTTCAGTTCCTTGGAGGGAAGCTACTCACCGTTCAGAGAGAGTGGGTGAAACCACGAAGGCACACCAACGCCACGAAGGCTCACTCTATTCCCCTTGAGATATCACCACGAAGGCGATTACCAACCACTACCGGTTGACCTTAAAGGTGGTCACCAAACCCTCACAAACTCAACGGGGGTAATCACAATGGTCAATTCCTCTCCGAAGAACTCCTACCGGCCTAGGAGTCTCCAACCTCCAAGAGTAACAAGATCAATGGGGAAAAACTCAATGCTTGCTCAAATCATGATTTGCTTTGGTCGAAAGATGGGGAAGGGACGGATCTATCACGTGGTGAAAGATCCGACAAGGACTCTCACAAATCTCTCCGGGATCTTGGATTTAGTGTAGGAGAAAGGGGAGAGGGAGAATTTGGTGTTCTTGAGTGAAATGAATGAAGTGTTCAACCCTAATCCTAGCTGGGTATGGGGTATATATAGGTGCTCAGGAAAACTAGCCGTTTTGAGCTGTCTAGTGTGCTTCGGACGTTTGGGACTTAAGTCGGACGGTCCGGGCTGAGCTCGGACGGTCCGGGCTGATCCGGATGGTCCGGAAAGACAACACAGGCTCGACATGTGTGTATACGTTCGTGATGCCGGACGGTCCGGGAAGGACAAGCGGACGGTCCGGCACCTGACCCAGACGGTCTGGCAACTGACCTGGACGGTTTGGAAGATTGTGCACCCTCTGGTCCTGGGTGCATAATTATTCGGACGGTCCGGGGTCCAGCTCGGACGGTCCGGGCCGAGCCCAGACGGTCCGACCTGACATCCGGACGGTCCGGATGATTGTGCACCCTCTGGTCTTGGGAACATAATTATTCGGACGGTCCGGGGTCCAGCTCGGACGGTCCGGGCTGTGCCCGGATGGTCCAACCTGACACCCAGACGGTCCGGAGAATTATGCACCTTCGGGTGTCTCAGTATGTAATTATTCGGACGTCCGGGGGCCGTGGCAGGACGGTCCGGGTTGCGCCCGGATGGTCCGGTATGTGGCCCGGACGATCCGGCATAGGCAGTGAGTGCTCAAATTGACGTGTTTTGAAAACCCTACACAATTATATTAATTTTCCTTAGATGTAAGACGGAGTGTTTTACATGTTGAAGTTTTACTGATTTGAGCAAGACTGAACTCAACTTTATGATCCCCTCTTAATAGTGCGGGGAGCCCTATGACTCAAGATGTAATAGTAAAGAAGTCTTAGCGTCATCTTCAGTCGTTGTGTCGAATTCTTGAGTGCGGTCGAGGCTCAGCATATGATCCCTACACGATGATGTCATGAGAACTAACCAACTTCCCGTGTGTCACTTAACAAACATAGTTAGTCCCCTATATGTATATTGTCATCAATCAACAAAATATGCTTAAGGGCATGATTGCACTTTCAGATTTGACTACCTGGATGGTTATCCAGAATTTTTATGCAGGCTTTAACTTTACCTCGCGGAACCTGTTAGATTCGGCCGCGGTAGGAACCTTTATGTCAACTACACTTGGTGCTGCTACAAAGCTTCTCGACGAGATGATGACCAACTATTCCCAATGGCACACCGTACGCGCTCCAACAGGTAGGAAGGTAAACTCTGTCGAGGAGATTACCTCCCTAAATGAAAAAGTTGACTTAATTATGTCTCTACTTACCAAGCAACCCTCTATTGATCCTCATGATGTTCCTTTAAATTCTTTGGTTGCTCAGGAACAAGTAGATGTGAACTTTATTGCTAGAAACAACTTTAACAACAATGCTTATAGGGACAATTTTGCTAGCAATCCTTGACCGTTTCCGTCCAACTATGGGAACAACAACACTTATCCTAGCAACAGGAACCCCACTTCTGAACTAGAAAATATGCTTAGAGACTTTATCACTACCCAAAAAGCCTTCAAAAAAATGTAGAAGAGAAATTAGCTAAGTTAGATAATCTCTCTTTGAAGGTAGATATCCTAGCCCTAGATGTTGAGATGCTGAAAATTAGAACCTCTCCCCTTGAGGAGAGGAAATCCACTCCAATAAATGCTATCCAATTACAAATTAATGAAAATATTAGGATGATGGCTAAACTTAAAGAAAGATGGGCTAGAGAAAAAGAGGAATAGGATAGAATTAAGAGCCTTCCTACACACCACACAGTTGCCACTATCCAAATTGTTGAGGATACCGAAACTATTAGCACCCAATGCACTCCTAGTCCCATTGGACCTATTAATGGTGATGCTAATACCTCAACCATAGAAGAAGAAACTTCTATGAACATAGAGGGTTTCAAAGAAGTGAGCCTAGATGACACTACTACCACCTTTGATAGTAGTGATATTGATATTGATAGTTGCACCCTCTCAGAAGTTATCAGCTTGTTACACAAAATTTCTAGAGACTGTAAGGCCCCCGATGCGGTGCTAACTCAAGTTAGTCGCTTTCGCGTCCGCCTCGAGTTAGTAGCGCATAAAATGCCACCGACGCACGACACTCGCACTCGTGTCGCTGTCGGGTTCTCGACAATAGATATAAGAACAATGAACTTTATACTAAGACATAAATATAGAGTCCAGGGCATACATCACCACTGGTAATTATTACATCAATTCAGGGGTCAAAGACCCAATAGTACATCATGCAACAAGCGGAAGGCAAACACGACTGAGTACGATGAAAATCCAAATGGCCCTAGAGAGGTCTGCACATAAACAAGTCCACCCACGGAACGTCGGAACCCAACTATAGGATCTACTGGGAGAAGTCCTCCTCATCATCCTCCTCCGGTGGCACCTCCATGAAGTAACGCCCAGTGCTCGGGTCGAGGTAGTAATCAACTGCAGCGGCCGATCAGGCAAAACAATATAAGCAGAAAGGAAACAAGGGGTGAGATTATATCATCATAGTTATAACTAACTTCCTACGGTAAGACAAGTATAGTGGAAAAGGTTGCAGCTGCACTAGCATATATGGTGGCTATCATTCTATTAGAGTAGAGGTAAGGTCCAAGAATGCATGTGACATCGTGCCATAGGTCTGCTATCCACCTACTTACGGCAAACATAACACACCCTTGTTCCTCCCTAGGTCCCCCTGGACGAAGAAAGGAAGCCAAGGCACACACAGGGTAGGCAAGTTTTAGTTATGAACCAATTTGATGTTATTCTATGAACAAGACGTAGGCTCTGAGTCGTCCATAACCGTGGAAGAAGAGGTGGAAGCGTCCGACGACGGGGAAGAAGGAGGTCACGCCGGACGTCGACGATGCGGAGGCGTTTCACAAGGTCCTGCTCGACCTACACAGCGGGGAAGAGCAAGATAGGTGCAGGAGATGATGAGGACGAACGCCCGGCCCACGAGGAAGAATGGTGGCAAGGAATTTTGGCCCTCACCGGCGGGAACAGGGGAGGTCCATGGCGTTGAACCAGGAGGCGGCGAGGAAAATTTGAGGGGGGAACGATGCGCTAGGGTTCCAGGGGTCTCGAGCGAGCTCCTGCTTATAAAGGGGGGCCCCTCTAGCCACGTCGACGCCGGCTGCCGCCGTGGCTCTCCGGCGTGAGAGAGCCTCTCCGAGGGGGGGGACCAGGCCACGCTGGAAAGAAGACGCGGGAGAAATCTCCAATCAAAATCCCACGGCTCGGACGTGCTTCCACTTACCGATTCGGGGGTGGGCTAGAGCCCAGGAGGGGAAAGGAAAAAAAGGCCAGGTGGGCTGGGCTTCGGTCTGGAAGGAAAAGAAGGAGAAAGAAGAAAAGAAAAGAGAGCCCCTCTGCCCATTTTCCATTTAAAATAAAACAGAATTACTTAGGGAGTTTTCTAGAATTATTTACAAGGAAAATGATTACATAAAAATATGCAAATGTTCCTTGCAATATTCCTCAATTTACAAAATTGGTTTGGCCAATTTTGGAGCAACTAAATGTGGGGCCATTTTTGAAATTCAAACCACCTTGAACTATGTCCCACATTTTTAGAGTTGGAAAAAATGAAGCAACGGTTTGAAAACACTTGGGAAGGGAAAATAAATGGCTATGCCAAGTTTGGGGTTTAGGGGAGCAGAATTGCAAATGGAACAATTCATCAAACACCTCTCTTGAGCCCTTCTGTTTGAATTCAAATTCAAATCAAATGGGCCCAAAACCCTTTGGCAAATTAAATCATCACATGAAATTATAATCTCTAGCACCATGCCAAGCTACAAAGTCATCATACAAAGTACAATCTCATGATGATTTCAATTATTGTTCATGGGCTGTTACAGAGACCCCCACACTAGCACACTCAATCTTGCCTTCACAGAGTATATCACAAATGCTCTCATCAAAGCTAGGGAGGATAAGCTTAGGATAGAAGCCTCCATACCTAGGAAGCTAGATGATGGTTGGGACCCTATGATCAAAATTAAATTAAATAACTTCGCTTGCTATGCTTTATGTGACGTTGGAGCTAGTACCTCCGTCATGCCCAAAAGAATGTATGATATGTTTTAATTGAAATCTTTTGATTCTTGTTCTTTTGGTGTGCAGGTCCGTGTCAGGTGCGGCGCTGACACCTACTTATCATTGTCGGAGTCCTACGGGAGAAAAACCCTATCCTCTATATCGGGGAAATTTGTTGTTATCCTACATCTCACCTTCCACTTGGGGTAACCAACAAAGGGCGAGAAGCCATTAGCACTTCCACGCCATCACGCAAATTTCTGGTACCGTTGCCGGGGACTCCGAGTGATAAGATAGGGGAGTTGCTCACTATCCTTTACCTTTACTTTTTAGTCTTGTTAGTTTACCTTTATGTTTTTATCTTTGTGTCTTATATTGAAAATTACAAAAACAATCTGCCACACTTGCTGCTACTATGGGTTCCACTGAAAACACCAAGTTGTGTGACTTTACCAGTCACAACAACACAGACTTTATCTGCACTCCTATTGCCACACCTGCCACTTCAGCTACCTCTTATGAAATTAAACCTGCTTTACTGAACCTTGTTATGAGAGATCAATTCTTTGGTGGTCGAGATGATGTTGCGTTACACTTGAATAATTTTGTTGAATTATGTGATATGCAAAAGTATAAAGAAGTAGAAGGTGATGTTGTTAAGCTCAAGCTTTTTCCTTTCTCTTTGAGGGATGGAGCTAAAATCTGGTTTCAATCTTTTCCTAGGAATAACATAGATTCTTGGGATAAGTGCAAAGATGCTTTTATTGGGAAGTACTACACACCTGCTAAAATTATCCAGTTGAGGAGTAACATTATGAATTTTAGGCAATTGGATAATGAACACGTTGCCCAAGCTTGGGAACGTATGAAATCTCTTGTTAAGAAATGCCCTACACATGGTTTGACTACCTGGATGTTGATCCCGACTTTTTATGCAGGCTTGAACTTTACCTCGCGGAACCTGTTAGATTCGGCCGCGGGAGGAACCTTTATGTCAACTACACTCGGTGCTGCCACCAAACTCCTTGATGAGATGATGACCAACTATTCCCAATGGCACACCAAACGCGCTCCAACAGGTAGGAAGGTAAATTCTATCGAAGAAATTACCTCCCTAAATGATAAAGGTTATTTAATTATGTCTCTACTTACCAACAAACCCTCTATTGATCTTCATGATGTTCCTTTAAATTCTTTGGTTGCTCAGGAACAAGTAGATGTGAACTTCATTGCTAGAAACAACTTTAACAATAATAATAACCACGAGGCTCGGAGGAAGACTCATATGCACGTGTGGAATAATAAACGGATAAAAAATATGTATTCCTAGTCTCTCCTCTAAGACTAGCTCAAGTGTTGCATGATGGTTCTGTTTTCCTGATCATGGGCATGACTATGCCGGCAATTTTGAGGGCACAATGTTAGAAGAACATTTGTGTTGAATCGACCCAGATTGATGTTATGCTATGAGATACATTCGTCACCAGTTAATGGATTATAACACAGAGAAAGTTGAGCGTTTTCATAATTCCTTAGACCATGAGAGTATCGAGTTCCTTCGTACTTGCTTCGTGAACTTTGGGGTTTGTTAAACGTCATGTGTAAAAGGGTGGCTATTACGGCGGCTTACGGGTTCACGGAAAAGTATGACAAGGAACTAGGTAGCTCAAGATTGGGATTTACTCCTCCGACGATGGAGAGATATTCTTCGGGCCCTCTCGGTGTTACGGTATCCACCATCGTCTGGCCTGACACAGTGTGATTTGATCACAGGGATGCCGGAACGCGGGAACGAGAAAAGAGAATAATACCAGTAACGAGGTAACTGGCATAGTAGACAAGTGTTGATCCACGGGGATGCCAATAAGTCTCACCTCGGGTATTTGTAACATATCGCGAAGCCACAGGAATAGCACACGGCAACTGGAGGTTCGCTCGAATATTTATTCGTGTGGGTATAGGGGTCAATATGGGTGTCCACGGCTCCGATGTTGATCATTGATCGGAAAGTGTTCCGGGTCATGTCTATACTTCACCGAACCTATAGGGTCACACGCTTAAGGGTCATCTATCTGCTGAATACTAGACAGGGAGTCTGAGAGAAAGTCACCGGAAAGGTTTCGGAGAAAACGGAAAAGTTCCGGAAAGAGAACACCGGAATAATTTCGGTAAAACCGAAAAGTTGTTTCGGAATATATCATTAAGTCAAAATGGTTTCGGCACACGCGTGGAAATTCTTGGAGGGTGCCAGAATTGTTCTGGGAACTTCTAGGATTTTTCTAGAGAGAAAAAACCGGAAATGTTCCGGAGCTGCCGGAACCGCTTTGGTTGCTTTTCGCAGATGAAAATCACTAATCCGGAATTGTTTCGGAACGCGTCCAAAATCCTTTTAGTGGGTACTGGAATTTTTCTAAGACCTACAGAAAAGTTTCGAATTTTACGGTCGCAGATAAATGTCTTCATGAATAGTGGATATATCCACTATTCATGATGATGCAGGCGATGATGCAGCTTGCATGATGATGCAGGCGATGATGCAGCTTGCATGATGATGCAGGCGATGATGCAGCTTGCATGATGATGCAGGCGATGATGCAGCTTGCATGATGATGCAAGCGATGTTGCAGGCGATGATGCAGCTTGCATGATGATGCAGGCGATGATGCAGCTTGCATGATGATGCAGGCGATGATGCAGCTTGCATGATGATGCAGGCGATGATGCAGCTTGCATGATGATGCAGGCAATGATGCAGTTTGGAGGGCATTTTGGGTTTTTCCCCATAGCCTCTCACCCTATAAATAGGGGTGGAGAGGGGTCTCTCATCTCTGATCCAAGTTCTCACTTGAACTCTCAACAAGTGCCATTGCATGATCTCGCTTTCTTCTCTCCCTCCCACGAAATAGTTTCGTAGAGCCGAAAGGCTGTCTGGGTTCCGGCAGGAACTAGTTCTGGACGGCGAAGCCCTGCCGGATAGATGACACCGTATGTGTGCAACCCCGTAGAGAGGTCGTAGTTTCGATCTTTTGCCCGAGGGACTGTTCGAGGGTCCTCCCGAAGGGCTGTCCGAGTTACCGTTCAAGTTTCGAGGGTCCTCCCGAAGGGCTGTTCGTGACATCGTCCGAGGGACTGTCCGACCGCCTCTCGGAGCGCTGTCCGAGGAGCAGACGAGGGAGAACATACTCGTGGTTGGGAGGTTGTAAATCCTAGCTGCGGGGGTCTGCACCAACGATCTACATCGACTCTACTTCCGCTGCGCTACGAGTCGGTAACGATCAGATCAAAACCTTGTATGCAGTCTCCATAGTGGTCCTGGGCTGTTCGTAGTGCGGAATTTTTTTGTTTTCTGCCGCGTTCCCCTACAGTGGTATCAGAGCCGTGCTATGCGTAGATGCATCTTGCGATCTAGAATACATAGAGATGTATGGGTATTGCATAATATAATTTTGGAGTAGATCAGATCTATTGCTGAAAATTATTTATGCGGGTGGCAGATGAAATCTGTTACCCGATGTTCTTGTTGCTTCCCTGGAATTTGTGTATTTCTGATCTCAATAACAGTATGGTGGAGTTTCAAAGTTCTGGCAATCTGCGATCCTGATTGATCAAAGAAGTGCTATCAGTTCGTTGAATTCCACCGTAGTTAGAGAAAGAAGAAATTCTGCAGACTAAAGGGCAATGCAGATATGATCTGCATGGGGATCACGCGTATGACGAAGTTCAGTATGGGGCTCGAGATTTTATTATCTCGTGTTTCATACACCCTGCAAAGTTAATCTAGCGACTTGAATAATCATGCTTGATGATAAACGTTGGTAGCTGCGGTTTTAGTCAAAACCTTAGAAGCCACGTAAAATAAAATTTTGCATAAACCGATTAGAGGCGTCTAACTTGGTTTTGCAGGATGTGCATGTGATGTGGTATAGCAAAGCTCATATTAATTTGATTATGTATGAGATGACTATATAATGTAAATTTATTAACATGACCTGCGTGTCATGATTCGGCATGATGGCTGGAGCCATATGATTGTCACTTTAATGACCTGCGAGTCAACCTTATGTAATGCACTTATTTTATTAGCTATAGAGATAGCAATATTATTTGGTGCATCGACAAGGTGGTGGCAAACTTCGCGAAGGTGAACTCCGACGCAAATGCCAAAGACGAAGAAATACTTGACTTCTCTGTCAGAAGGGGCTATACCATATCATCCAATTATGAATTACCTGAGATGTTTATCCCTTAAGTTGCACCCTTCTTTATTGCGCGGTAGTCGCTTTTTATTAGGGTGATCTCTCACTTAAAATATCAAGTAGTTAGTGTTCTCCCAAATGTAGCACCGTCACAGCATCTATCCTTTCAGGGTGCGCCATGGATGCATGGGTACGAACGATTGGAGAAATGTAAGGAGGGTGAGGTCAGACCTCGCAGCAAGATCACTTGGTTGTCTTGACGTTCATGGCAGGATCGTCCTGAGCTCGGAACACACGCATCGAAAGATGAACAAGAGTCACATAGAGATGTGATCGACAAGTTGGCCTACCAAATCAAAATCCTCGTCATGAGATGATGATTCTATGGCATTGTATTGATATTTGGATCTTGAATCACTCATAATCAATTTTGAGAGATATTGATTTGAGTGGGAGCGCATTTTAGAATTAACTTGTTTAATTCTGAGTGCAATTAATTATGAACACTGTCTAAGTATAATTTGCTAATAGTTGTAGAATAATGGCTCGCGTTTCCACCTTCCCTATTAAAATTGAATAAGCTGTTAAATATCTGGTTAAAACTTTACGGTTGGTAACGTAATGCGAGGATTGTCCTCAAGAGTGCCGAGAAGGATTTTGTCCTATCGCATGCTTTCGGTGTCCTCCCGCTAATGCTATGGATGATGTGACTCCCGTCCTTCGATCCAAAAGCTAGAATTCCATTGTGGTCAAGTGCAATACGTTTGCTTCCATAAGACCCGAACTTCACAAGTTTGGGATAGTTATGTAATGTTCATGGAACTGAAAATTGTTTTCAGATAGAGACAAAGGCTAAAAGATATGAGATATCCAAAGCAATATTTGTTTGCAAAGTATTAGTAAAGTGTTTACTGGGCATTTGACTGATAAGAGAGGGATCCAGAAGAACGCCTGTCATATGATGAAGGTGAATAAAACAAACAACTTAAAGAGAAAGGAAATGTCCAAAGGGTGTTAGTATGACTCACACGCCTAGGAAGTCCGGGGCTAACGCCACTCTTAAAGTTGGGTGCTTCTTCTGAGAGTAGGAGAAATATATTGAAAGTTAAATTGTTGAAAGTATAAGGGCAAAAAGAAAGAAGACTGGAATGTCCAGCTCATGTATAAAAGTCATGAAAGTTATTGATGTATGGAAGGCTGGTCAAAAATAAATAGTTCTTGGGAATTGTGATTAAACAGTTAGTCCATAATTCTTGGGTATTATGATTAAAAGTTGATCACAAGAATACCCGCTCGATTGCATTCTTTTGCAACTCGATGCAAGAACCACTACGGCCTAAAAGACTTTCCAGTAATGAGGTTTAGATACGCGCTGGGAACATAGTAAAAGTTACTATACCTTCCATCAGTGTATCACCATCTGTATTTATTTTCATAATTCGTTTTAGAGTTTTATACACTCTAGCCCATTGCATAAAGTATGTTGCAAGAAGGTTGTTCTTAAAAGAACAATTGTTGTTCAATATTATGAATAACATAAAGGGCCATGCTTCCATCGGGGATGGGATGTATGTTACGAATATTGATGGTAATATGATACATCCATAACAATGACGCTAAATGTCGAAAGACTAAAAGAATACCACATATGTGTGGCACTGCATTTGGTCACATTGGAGAAACCCGCATGGAGAAATTCCATAATGATGGATTTTGAAGTCATTTGATTATGAATCATCTCACACTTGCAACTTTCGTCCGAAAAGTTAAGTGACTGAAATACCGTTCACAGGCCATGAGGAACGAACAACAAACTTATTGGTGATCATACATTTGATGTGTGTAGTCCGATAAATGTTGTTAGTAGTGGATTTATCTATCTTCAGAAAAGACTCAAGTAGATATATGGATATTTACTTGATGAGACGTAAGTCTGGATCTTTTGAAATCATTCGAAAGGTTTTCAAAAATGAAGTGAAAGTTATTGTGACAAGAAAATTATGTTTCTACAATTCGATTGCAGAAAGGAATTTTTGAGTTACAAGTTTAGCCAATGTCTGATGAGTTGTGAAAAGAGTTTTCATAACTTGCACCTCCCGGAACACCACTGCAAGTGGAATGTCCTTGAAGATGTAATCAAACCATTTATGACATGGTAAGATCAAAGATGACATAAATCAATTTGCCTTTATCCCTTTTAATGTAATGCTTTAGAGACTGCGGCTTTTACACTGAAAGGAGCGCCATCAGGTCTGTTGAAATGACGCCATGGTATGGTACGCCCAACCATGTTTTATCTTTTCATAACATTTGGAATATGGGGATTGTGTAAACTGTTTACAAACCTATTCCAAATCAGACAAGTGCTACTTCGTAGGTTATCCCAAATTACTGCGAATTCCTCCACCACTATACCGAGGCAAAAAGTTTTGCCACAAAGAACGGTATGCTTTTAAAGAGAATGGTTCTTGCAAAAAGGTGAGTGGGAGGACAGTGCAACTCAACGAGATAACAGTATCTTCGTCATCAGATCAAAGGAAAGGAACCTTGGAAGTGATTCCAGAGTTTCCTACTGCAACTGATACGGAAGCCTCTACATGAGATGTATGGACTTCGGTCAAACTTGCAACTGAGCCACGTAGGCAAAACTCGTGCAAACCTCTCAGGTGCGCAAACGAGATATTGTTGTTAGACAACAGCATACCTACAATAATCAAGGAAGCGATGATGGGCCCTGACTCCGGAATTGGCTAAATGCCAATACAAATCCGAGATACTTTCCATATACGTAATTCAAGATTGTATCTTGATGGACCATTCGGAAGACTTAGAGTCTAACGAATATTAATGGAACTATAAACTGATATGGATAAAAATGTTTTATCCATAAAGCTCGACTTGTTGCTTATAACAATTTCAAGGAATTAACTACGGCGAGATTGTCTCTCCGTAGCGATGCTTAAAGTCGGTTCGGGTTAAACTAGCAATTAATACGTATTTCATTCATGAGATATGAAACATGGATGCCAAAAGGATTTCCATGAGATGGAAATACTTCCTTGGAGATACAGTCCAAGGTATTTTGTCAGTCCAGAGGATGCTAGTAAGTATGCAAACTTCAGAGTTCCCGCGATGGACAAAAGAGAGCATAATGGAGTTGGAATCTTCGTTTTTGATGAAATAGTCAAAAGAGTTTGATTTCATCAATGGATAATGAAGATGCTTGTGATTGCAAGAAAGTAAGTGGGAGCATAATAATATTTCTAAAAACCTTGTGTGTGCTTGACACATTGTTAATTGGAAATAATATAAATTTCTTGACATGAATTAGGACTTCATTGAAAATAGTTTTTTGATGAAGTGCTTGGGCTAAGTAGCCTTGATATTAGGCATAATTATCTAAGAGATAGAATTTCCTAATAGGGCTAAGCCAAAATACATACTGACAAGATGCCAAAACAATTTAGCATTAAAAACGACAAGGAGTGATTCTTGCCAAAGTCACATGGAAAGAGTTTTTGCAAGACTCAGTGTCCCAAAACACTGATGAGAAAATTACATGATGGAGATTCCACACACCTTCGTGTTGGGATTAATCATGTATTCCATGGTATGTAAAACAACCAGATATTTCCAATACTCCAAAGTTGTTGTGAGTATATATACCAAAGTGATCAAAGAACTGATCGTGGGACAACAGTGAAAAATGTCATTGAGTACTAAAGTAGCACTGATGACATGTTTTCTCGCAAGAAGAGATTATGAAGTACTTTTTGTAAGTAATTACATCGATACGGTCTTTATCAATGCTCCATCGATTTTCGATTTGAGTTAAAGTTTTTTTGTGTGTAATACACAATATGGTGGCACAGCAAGTTGGAATTGTTCATAACAGGTTACTGTGGCGAAATTCTATAACAAATGGCTATGTATGTTGCTCCTTTAGAAGCAACAAAGAAAATGTTGAATCATATAGTTCATTCATGAACTTAGTATGGTTCCAATATGGCTTTGGTCAATGGAACACTATTGAAGATAGTTGCTCCATAGCTCAGTCTGAGGAATCAAGGTTCGACCAGTGATTCGCATATATACAAAGCCAAGTCCACACAAAATATGAATTTTGTGAAAGCGTGAAAACGCGAGGATATGCAAAGATACACACGAAGTTGAAGTTGTCAGATCCGTTGGACATCAGGCTATACCACATGTGAAGCATATTTTACACCAGTATGCCGTAGGTGTAAAGTGCATTAGCATTGACTAGATTATTGACTCTAGTGCAAGTGGGAGTCTGTAGGAGATATGCCCGAGAGGCAATAATAAATGTTATTATTTATCCCCATGTTCCTAATTATGTTTATATTCCATGCTATAACTGCTATGGTTCTCGAGTCTGCAATAACCACGAGGCTCGGAGAAGACTCATATGCACGTGTGGAACAATAAACGGATAAAAAATATATATTCCTAGTCTCGCCTCAAAGACTAGCTCAAGTGTTGCATGATGTTTCTGTTTTCCTGATCATGGGCATGACTATGCCGGCAATTTTGAGGGCACAATGTTAGAAGAAAATTTGTGTTGAATCGACCCAGATTGATGTTATGCTATGAGATACATTCGTCACCAGTTAATGGATTATAACACAGAGAAAGTTGAGCGTTTGCATAATTCCTTAGACCATGAGAGTATCGAGTTCCTTCGTACTTGCTTCGTGAACTTTGGGGTTTGTTAAACGTCGTCTGTAAAAGGGTGGCTATTACGGCGGCTTACGGGTTCACGGAAAAGTATGACAAGGAACTAGGTAGCTCAAGATTGGGATTTTCTCCTCCGTCGATGGAGAGATATTCTTCGGGCCCTCTCGATGTTACGGTATCCACCATCGTCTGGCCAGACACAGTGTGATTTGATCACAGGGATGCCGAAATGCGGGAACGAGAAAAGAGAACAATACCAGTAACGAGGTAACTGGCATAGTGGACAAGTGTTGATCCACGGGGATGCCGATAAGTCTCACCTCGGGTATTTGTAACATATCGCGAAGCCACAGGAATAGCACACTGCAGCTGGAGGTTCACTCGAATATTTATTCGTGTGGGTATAGGGGTCAATATGGGTGTCCACGGCTCCGATGTTGATCATTGATCGGAAAGTGTTCCGGGTCATGTCTATACTTCACCGAACCTATAGGGTCACACGCTTAAGGGTCATCTATCTGCTGAATACTAGACAGGGAGTCTGAGAGAAAGTCACCGGAAAGGTTTCGGAGAAAACGGAAAAGTTCCGGAAAGAGAACACCGGAATAATTTCGGTAAAACCGAAAAGTTGTTTCGGAATATATCATTAAGTCAAAATGGTTTCGGCACACGCCTGGAAATTCTTGGAGGGTGCCAGAATTGTTCTGGGAACTTCTGGGATTTTTCCAGAGAGAAAAAACCGGAAATGTTCCGGAGCTGCCGGAACCGCTTTGGTTGCTTATCGCAGATGAAAATCACTAATCCGGAATTTTTTCGGAACGCGTCCAAAATCCTTTTAGTGGGTACTGGAATTTTTCTAAGACGTACAGAAAAGTTTCAGATTTTACGGTTGCAGATAAATGTCTTCATGAATAGTGGATACACTATTCATGATGATGCAGGCGATGATGCAGCTTGCATGATGATGCATGCGATGATGCAGCTGGCATGATGATGTAGGCGATGATGCAGCTTGCATGATGATGCAGGCGATGATGCAGCTTGCATGATGATGCATGCGATGATGCAGCTTGCATGATGACGCAGGCGATGATGCAGCTTGCATGATGATGCAGGCGATGATGCAGTTTGGAGGGCATTTTGGGTTTTTCCCCATAGCCTCTCACCCTATAAATAGGGGTGGAGAGGGGTCTCTCATCTCTGATCCAAGTTCTCACTTGAACTCTCAACAACTGCCATTGCATGATCTGGCTTTCTTCTCTCCCTCCCACGAAATAGTTTCGTAGAGCCGAAAGGCTGTCTGGGTTCCGACAGGAACTAGTTCTGGACGGCGAAGCCCTGCTGGATAGATGACACCGTATGTGTGCAACCCCGTAGAGAGGTCGTAGTTTCGATCTTTTGCTCGAGGGACTGTTCGAGGGTCCTCCCGAAGGGCTGTCCGAGTTACCGTTCAAGTTTCGAGGGTCCTCCCGAAGGGCTATCCGTGACATCGTCCGAGGGACTGTCCGACCGCCTCTCGGAGCGCTGTCCGAGGAGCAGACGAGGGAGAACATCCTCGCGGTTGGGAGGTTGTAAATCCTAGCTGCGGGGTTCTGCACCAACGATCTACATAGACTCTACTTCCGCTGTGCTACGAGTCGGTAACGATCAGATCAAAACCTTGTATGCAGTCTCCATAGTGGTCCTGGGCTGTTCGTAGTGCGGAAATTCTTTGTTTTCTGCCGCGTTCCCCTAAAGCTTATAGGGGCAACTTTGCTAGTAATCCTAGACCGTTTCCATCCACTTATGGGAACAACAACATTTACCCTAGCAACTCCTACTCTACTTATAAGGAAAAAGACCTACCTAGCTATGAGAAATTAATGGAAATAGAGAAGGCTACTAAGAATTATATGCATACCCAGTTTGAACAAAACAAAGCCTTCTCTAAGCAAATAGGTGAGCACACTACCATTCTGCAAAACATTAGCGAACAACTTGAGAGCCCGAAGGTGAGATCTCTAATCTCCAAACTAGACTTACTGCCACTGAAACCATTGTTTCGAACATGTCCCACACCCAATCTACTTTGACAAATCAAATGGAAGCCAAACCAGAAGTGATCCCTATGGAAGATGATAGAATTAAGAGCCTTCCTACACACCACACAGTTGCCACAATCCAAATTTTTGAGGATACCGAAACTATTACCACCCAATGCACTCCTGGTCCCATTGGACCTATTAATGGTGATGCTAATATCTCAACTATAGAAGAAGAAACTCCTATGAACATAGAGGGTTTCTAACAAAGTGAGCTTAGATGACACTACTACCACCTTTGATAGTAGTGATATTGATTTTGATAGTTGCACCCTCTCAGAAGTTATTAGCTTATTACACAAAATGTCTAGAGACCCCCACACTAGCACACTTAATCTTGCCTTCACGGAGCATATCACAAATGCTCTTATCAAAGCTAGGGAGGAGAAGCTTAGGATAGAAGCCTCCATACCTAGGAAGCTAGATGATGGTTAGGACCCTATGAAAAAAATTAAATTAAATAACTTCTCTTGCTATGCTTTATGTGACGTTGGAGCTAGTACCTCCATCATGCCCAAAAGAATGTATGATATGTTTGAATTGAAACCTTTTGATTCTTGTTCTTTTGGTGTTTGTCTTGTTGATTCTTCCGTAAAGAAACCTTTGGGGAAGATCGACGATGTTCTTATCATTGTCAATGACAATTATGTTCCCGTTGATTTTATTATTATGGATATAGAGTGTGAACCTTTATGTCCAATTATTTTGGGACGTCCTTTTCTTCGCACCGTTGGTGCTGTTATTGACATGAAAGAGGGGAATATAAAATTTCAATTCCCTCTCAAAAAGGGGATGGAACACTTCCCTAGAAGGAAAATCAAGTTACCTTTTGAGTCCGTCACACGGGCTAGCTATTCTCTTTCTCTTGATAAAACTTGATTCTTCTTTTGCTTTATGCCTAGCTTAAAGGCGTAAAAGAAAGCGCTTGTTGGGAGGCAACCCAAGATGTTTTTACTTTGTTTTTAGTGGTCTTGATGATTGTTAATACTGTAGCAACATCATTGTATCTTTATTTTCAAGCTTTGTGCCAAGTTATAGCCTCTTATGATAAGGGAAGCAAAAGTTGTGACATGCTGTCCAGAAAACAGATTCTGTCTTCGTGATGGAAAAAATCGGATCAAATCACCAGTTCAGTCTCTGATCCCTTCCCCCTCATATCTTCGCGACCGTAACTCCGATCGAGGTGATTCCAAAGCCCACTTTCTCCGTTCGTCAAGCCAGTTTCGATGGATCAACTTTCATGATGTTATAACATTATGAAAATGACCATTTTTTCCTTTCTCCATCCATGGCCTTTCCATAGGAGAATCCTTCTGCAAGATGATCGCACTTCTTCCCGACGCATTCCCTGACCCCATGCAAGCCAACCATCTGATATATGCTCTAAAGCATTTCTCTATGTTATTCTTGTGTGTTTAATTAATGAATATGTTTGCATTTGAGTACATAATAGTAGGTGGTATGTGACTGTGACGGACCCTTGCTCGCCCTTTTTTTTGTTGGCACCACACCTGTGCTCTGGGTTGTTTCCGACCGTCCGGGGTGGATGCCGATTTATATTTCTCTGATCAACAACCGGCACGTGTTCTGAGCTGCTTTTCGGCCTTCTCGGGTAGGTGTTGAGTTTCTTTTTGCAGTGGTGACCCCATGCTCTGAGCTGTTCATCGGCCATCTTGGGGGACCGCCGCATTCCTTTTATCAACACTATCTCATGCTCTGAGCTACTTTTCAGCCGTCTTGAGCAGTGGTTGAGTTATTCCAGTAACGTCCCAGATCTGAGTTGTAAAGAAAGTTCTGGTGGCTACTGATTTATTTGCTGGTTTCATGCAAGGGTTCAGATGGTCATCGATTTCTTATAATACTTGTGAAGAGATGAACTTGCCATTTACATATTGTTTCACTAATTACTTGCATATGTTGTAGTACGGAGATAGGTTGTTATTGTTATGCTTTATACCTGCTTTCGTCATGGATTATCATTATTGATGCCATGTTAATAAATGGAAGTTAATAACAACAACCTCCTCCGTCGGCTGGATCGAGTCATAGTGCCACTGAATCGAACTTACCAGTGCAACCACATTTGCCTGTATGGGCAGGTGACGGGGATCAAATCCCATGGTCTGGGACCCTGGGTTAGTCATGAGAGGCACAGGTTGGACGATAGCTCGTCGGCAAATAGGAAGGCACGCTCCTGCTCGATATTATTGATGGGGGAGATGCGATTACAATGGATGCCAAGGCTGGAGCGCTCAAGGCTAGGGTTACAGATGATATTCCTCTCTTTTCGTCGCCACTCCTAGCCCTTATATACTGGTCTAGGTCTCGGGGAGTTCACCTACGTTTACATGTAAGCTTTCCTAACCCTAGCTTGCTCCATACGGCAGGTTCTCGCACCTTCCTTGTGAGTCGCAGACTCCTATGTCGGTGCCAATTAGCGGGCCGAGGCTGTATCTTCATGGGCCTTCTGTCTTCAGGGACACTAGGTAGGTTTATCCGTAGGAGTCGTGGGTTCACCCCCTCGTCAGTAGGCCTTAGCTTGGTCTATCGTTGTGCCTTTTACTGGTATCACCAAAGAGGGAAGGTTATGCACTCATGCTACCCTGTCCCGGTAGGTGGTGATAGCCTTGAGATCCAGAGGTTATATGATACTCGGGGGTCCCCGTTTGGGATGATTTTTTTTTCCACGAAGTTGGCCGGTGTATGGAGGACACATGGATACCCAGGACATAAAGGTATGTCGGTGGTATCGTAGAAAGGTTACGCGGTACACGGGTTTCGTTGGAGTAGTCCTAGTCCGACCGACGAGGAGCTCCATGGTCTGGGTAAAGTGCACAACCTCTGCAGAGTGTATAAATCTATTCGAATAGCCGAGTCCATGGTATTGGACACAGTTCGTACTAGGTCACACTATGGATCGACATGAACCTGTTATGATAACCGTGCTGACTCGGGAAGGACTCACGTGAACAAGTTGGTGGTCATGCGATGACTCGTACAAGTTGGTTGGTCATGCGATGACCCGTGCAAGTTGGATGGTCGTGCGATGACCCGTAACCCGTTAGTTGGTCATACGATGACCCGTAACCCGTTTGTTGATCATGCGATGACCCGTACCCCGTTTTTTGGTCATGCGATGACCCGTAACCTGTTTGTTGATCATGCGGTGACCCGTGACCCACTTGTTGAATCTCTGAGGACTCCGAGGTAAGTTTCATGATCAAGAGATGGCTACGTTTAAGACGGTGGAGGACCGCGAGGTTTGGACTTGATTGGACCATAAGATTATCTTCGATATGGATTATCTTCTTAACATGTTTTTGTAAGGCCCGATATGCGGTACTGTTCCAGTTCTAGATGTTTCCATCCAGATCCGGGGACGAAGCACATATCGGTCCCACCGCGACATATGACGAAGTCATATGCCCCGGATTTCCAACATGATATCACAACATTACACATACAGGATACAACATCTCATACAACCGGCATACAACTGCCTTAAATACAATACATCAGCGGAAGGTACATGTCTGGGTACAGACTACAAGCAAATGCCTAGTGGCAAAGAGAAAATCATCGATCCCATAACCACACGGGTCCAAGCCCTCCGCCGGGATCCGCCTAACTAGTCGTCGTCGAGTCTCCACGTGAAACGTCGATCACCATACCTGTCGTCGATCAAGAACCCTGAAAAGAGTTTGGGGGTAGTATCATGAGTACAGAAGTACTCAGCATCCAACTGTAGTGGTCATCTGACCCAGCAAGGACTTCATCACTCGTCATTCTAGGACAACTAGTAGTTTACGGTAAGGATGGGGTAAGTGGTGAGGTTGATGCCGCACTAGCATTTATGAAGTAGCTAACGATCTAGAGAGTAAGATAAGAAGCCAAGCATTCGATGAGGAATCGCCTCCAACAAGTCTTGCTATCAACTACTACGCAAACATAACACCTATCCTATCCTTGTCCTCCTCTTCGCATCCCGACGAAGAAGAAGCAGTCAAGGCACACACACGTTGATCAAGTTATGTTAAGATTATCTCAGTTGTTGTTGTCTATGAACAAGGAGTAGGTCTCAAGTCGTCCATAACCGTGGACACGGCTTCTCGAAAAGATTTAACCCTGCAGGGGTGTACCAACTGCCCATTACAAGGCTCCGCACGCACGCCCATCTCTCTCAGTTGCTACCCATGATAGGCAACCATTTTATGATTTAGTCCCAAGAGATCCGGAACGACAGGTCCCTCTAACTAACAACGCACAAATCCGGGTGGCCCCCGGTGAGTTGACATCCAACTCAAAAGCCGGCCGCGCTCTCGAATCGGCCTCTACCGTCTGGACGAGGTCGGGTTAGTTGCCCAAACAGATGTGGACAACCCCCTAGCTCCCTGGGGTGGACCAACAAGAGAAACCATGTCTCCGCTGGCCCAAGTTGTTTGAAATCTGCCGGCCGCGGACTAGTCACACACACGTTTTCA
Organism: Bromus sterilis; assembly: GCA_950022295.1. Classification (NCBI taxonomy): domain Eukaryota; kingdom Viridiplantae; phylum Streptophyta; class Magnoliopsida; order Poales; family Poaceae; genus Bromus; species Bromus sterilis. The sequence goes on along the minus strand of OX465599.1, from coordinate 235,766,705 downwards.
AATGGTAAATTAGCTTGGGCCACCACTAGAAATGTTTGAAGCTAGGTAGGTAAGAAGAGGGGACCCCATAAAATCCCACACGCGGTTAGGCATGCTCAGTCTTAAAACCAATACCCGGAACTCGGATCCTAGGTGAATCGAATGGAACAAAGCGTCGGTGCAGGATAGCCTAGACCTTCCATCCTTCGTCGAATATAGTCAACATTTATAATAATCATATCATCAACAATAATATAATAATGTGATAGCCCAAACCCAGGAGTAACAGGAGGTAACATCGTAGCATCCTAAGCATGCATACTAAGCAGGGGCTGAGCAACGAGCAATAGTAACATAGCAGTACAAGGTTTGCTGGGAGGGGACATGGATGTATCGATTTGAAAGAGGATTTAAACATGTGGTAGGATCAAACATCGAACCTAACCTATACTAGCATGCAAACCGCTGGTTGAAATAGAATGGATCATAAGTAATGTATAGTCCTTGACTGTTGATAAGTCGGGTTACGAAGGTGTAGCCGAACGCAAACTCGCAACGTCTCCGAGAGTATCCGCGGGAGCACACAAGAAGTAAACACTGGAAAGCAATCAATGGAGATACCACTATCACTATGGAGCAATCACGAGCAAGCAATAAATAAGCAAGCAAGAAAGATCAAGTATGATGCATGTCATTTTAATATCATGTCACGAACATAAGAATAGGCAAGTTTAAATGAAGCATCCGGAAGCAAGGGTGCAATGCTACCGAAAACCTTCATACGCATTATGTAGGTGAATTACGGATCCGAAGGATCCTTATGTTGTATTTGTTATAATGCATGATCATGGCAAGAGCAAGCAATGTAGAACATGGCATGAACAAGAATTTCCCACTCACGAAGATGGACCTCGAGATGGGGTTCCTTAAATTAAATATATATGCAAATGACATGGCATGGTATGATGCGCCTAATGAAATCTATTGCAAGCAACGAAATAAAGAGCGAGACTACACTACCGGAATCTACGGTCATCGGATCGCAACAACAAAGGAAAGGAAAGGAAAGAATAGCACCATGTGCAACATCGTGAGAGGTTACGTGCAAAATGCACCATCGACAAGATAATGCTAACTCAAATGGACAAATGAACATCACCATTTTATTCCTCATGTTTTTCTGCCCCAAAACAATATATGACATGATCAAAATGGAGCTAGGGTGCACATGATAAAAACAATACAAAAAAAGCAGATTTGAATATAACAGGAAAAATAAAATGGAGGGAAACCTCCAATGGGATGGCCCACGGGCAAGAGATAGAAGTGGGCTGTGCCCACTAAACGCAGCAGCAAAAATAAAAATAAAAAAGGGGGGTGGATTTCCTTGTCCAAAGGGGGACTCGATCCCAGGACCTCACGGCTCCAAACCACGGCGCGCTACCAGCTGGGCTACTGCTCGAAGCAGAGCACATACTCTAACTAAACTGGCATAGAACTACCCGTGCGGGATAACTGAACTTAAACGGGTCTGAACCCAACTCACGCTGGAGCAAAACAAGCAAAAAGGCTGGATTTAATTCGTTCCATCAAGGGATCGAACCAAGGATCTCACGGTTAAAACCGTGGTGCCCAAACCACAGGGCCACTGAAGCCAACTCAACACGAAAAGAAACTTAAGCAATAAGATGTTTCTACAGGCGCTAACTGAATATGACACTGACGAACAGAATTCAGACGGTGCAACCCACAGACTTTCGGCGACCCTGGCGTCGCACTCGTCCCACGGGAGACTCACCGGCAGTGTCCCGACGCTAGACACGACCACCACGAACCCGTTTTTCCACTGACCTAGATCCGTTGCCTTGCCGGCGGCGACCTCAACACAACGGAAAGACACGGCGGCAACCTGCTGCTAGCTACGACAGGGAAACAGCACGGAGCCATCGCATCGCAGCCTCCACGGCCCTGAACGGCTCCGCTCGCGTACGACAACGCAGTGCACGCGCAGCACAGCTCCTTCTTGCCAGCAACACGCACGCCGCGACGACTTCTGCTACTGCACGAAAACGATTCCTACGCGGGAGAGAAAGCGAGGAGGGGAAGGACTGCGAGTCTCACAGCGGGGGAAAGCCGACGTCTACGAAGATGCTCGGAGATGACGATCGACGGCTCGGGGAGGACGAAGGCGAGGACGGGGTCAGGACGCGGGGACGACGAGGACGCAGCCAAGGGTCCCCAACACGTCGGCCCACTTCCTTCCAGCTGGTGGCGTGCACGGTCTCGGAGAAGATGACCACGTTGAAGGCAACGACGATCAGGACAGGGGGTTTGGCGAATTCAAGGTCCTGCACACCACGAAAAAAATCAGAGCTTGAGATCCCTGTCCATGGCTAGCGAAGAAAACAGAGGGAGAAGGAGCATGGGAGGAGAGGGAGAAAAGAGAGGCGGCGGCGCTGGGAGGGGAGAAGGAGAGCGCTAGGGTTGGAGGGGGCGAGAGGGGGCTTTAAGGGGAGGAGGCAGGGGTCGCTGCCGGGAGGGCTCCACCTCCTCTCACGCCATGGCCGTGAGGAGGGGACCTCCACGTGTAGTGGAAAAAGAGAGGAGGGGATTGGTTGGGCTGAGAGGGAGAGAGGAGTTGGGTTGGGGAAAATGAAAGAGGCCCAAAATGCTAAGATAAATTACCTGCATTTTATTCTTTTATAAAAGAAAGCAGAGGAAAAGGCTAAAAAGAAATAGCAAAGGTCATAATAAAATCATATAACAATATGATTACGAGTCCTTAGCAATTGTAGGATTTTTAGAAAAAGAAATGGGTCCAAAATATTTAAGTAATTCACGTGGCCTTTAAATTCATTCAAATTCCACTTTGAACTACAACCCCAATTTAAGGCATGATAAAAATCATGGAAATTTGCATGGTCCTTTATCATGGCAAAACATGATGGAACCCAAAAGATCTTGGTCAGTGGATCAAGGATGATGATTGGAAAAAATGGCAAAGGTTAGGAAAGGAGGAAAAGAAAGAATTCTGAATAAACCTCCTACATAACAGAAAAAATGCTTTGGCATTTTTCTGTCACATGGATTATTGCAAAGAATAATTGTGTAAATTTTCATCCCCAATGGGAAAATAAAAATGCAATTTTTTCTGTATTTTGTCAGTTTTGGGCTGTTACAGTTTTACACCCAGTATGTAGTTTACCATTGATCCTGCAGAGTAGATTGCCATGATATAACTAAAATTTCTCTAATAACTAATGCATGCTTGAATGTCATGGATTGCTTTGCTTGGTGTATATGTTACTGTTGGAAATATGCCTCTAAAGTTGTTATTATCATATTTCCGTGTTCATGATATATGTTTATTTTCCATGCTATAATTGTATTAACCTGAAACATAGTGCATGTGTGGTTGCATAAACAACACCGCGTCCCTAGTAAGCCTCTACTATACTAGCTCGTTAATTAGTGATGGTTATGGTTTCCTAACCATGAACATGAGTTGTTTATTAATTAATGGGATCATGTCATTAGAAGAATGACGTGATGGACAGACCCAACTAAGCATAACAATATTGATCGTTTCATTAAGTTTATATTTTCATGCCTTTTATTGTCAAGTATCATGTTTCTTATACCATGAGATTATCTTATTCCCGGGTACCGGAAGACTACTTTGGGGACATCAACCATCACATCGTGACAGGGTGATCATAAAGATGTCTTACACGAATATCTGAAAGTACTTGTTGAATTACATGAATCAAGACTGGGATTTGTCCATCCGTGTGACGGTGAGATATACTCTAGGCCCACTCGGTAATGCACATTCGATAACGCTTGCAAGCACCGGACTAATGAGTTAGTCACAACGAATGTTGTATTATAGAACGAGTAAAGAGTCCTTACCGGTAACGAGATTGAACTAGGTATAGCGATACCGACGATCGAATCTCGGGAATATCGTGTGACAAAGGAAATTGTGTACGAATTATAGTAGTCCACGACTAGTGGTTCAATCGATAAAGATCTTCGTTGAATGTGTGGGAGTCATTAAGGATATCCTGGTCCCTCTAATGGTTATTGATCAGAGAGATGTCTCGATCATGTTTTCACATTCTCGAACCCATAGGGTCACACACTTAATGTTCGGTAACGCTAGAATAGCTCTGGGATAATTTTATTAATAGTGTTTGAATATTGTTCGGAGTCTCGGATGAGATCCTAGACATCACGAGGAGCTTCGGAAGAGTCCGTAGGTAAAGATTTATATATGGCAAGTTGATTTCAGGGTTCCGGAAAAGTTCAGGATTTTTTTGGCAGTGTCCGAATGTTCTAGAAGGTTCCAGGGGGTCCCACTATGGGCCCCACCTATTTTGGACGACCAAGGGTGGTCCACTAGTCCATGTGGCCAGCCCTCCTTGGTAAATTATGCCAATAAATGGGAAGCCCTTCAATGGGAAGGTTACCACTCTTAAAAGAAAGGTGTTACCATCTTTTAAATGAGAGAGGGGTTTTCACTTGGGAATTGAAGTGGCTACAACCTCCTTGCCTATATAAGAGTGAGGAGAGGCTCACCAAGAATGCCTAAGTCCTTCCACTCCTCCTCCTCACTCACGTGCATCGTTTGCCGAAGCCCTGCCCACGGGAAACTCTTCACCATATCCACCACCACACCGTCGTGTTGCTGGAATCGATCCCATCTATTTCTCCCTCTTGCTTGCTTGATCAAGAAGAAGGAGACGTCATCGAGTTGTACGTGTGCAAGCCTCCGAAGGTGCTTCTCGTTGGTGAAGATCAACGATGCTCTTATCATTGTCAATGACAATTATGTTCCCGTTGATTTTATTATTATGGATATAGAGTGTGAACCTTTATGTCCAATTATTTTGGGACGTCCTTTTCTTCGCACCGTTGGTGCTGTTATTGACATGAAAGAGGGGAATATAAAATTTCAATTCCCTCTCAAAAAGGGGATGGAACACTTCCCTAGAAAGAAAATCAAGTTACCTTTTGAGTCCGTCATACGGGCTAGCTATTCTCTTTCTCTTGATAAAACTTGATTCTTCTTTTGCTTTATGCCTAGCTTAAAGGCGTAAAAGAAAGCGCTTGTTGGGAGGCAACCCAAGCTGTTTTTACTTTGTTTTTAGTAGTCTTGATGATTGTTACTATTGTAGCAACATCATTGTATCTTTATTTTCAAGCTTTGTGCCAAGTTATTGCCTCTTATGATAAGGGAAGCAAAAGTTGTGACATGCTGTCCAGAAAACAGATTCTATCTTCGTGATGGAAAAAATCGGATCAAATCACCAGTTCATCTTTTTGAGCTGAATTTTTTACACAGCATGCTCTATACAATTGTTAACTTCGTATGTTCTGAGTTTTTAGATTTGAGTTGCAGAAGTACCCCCAAAAATTCTCTACTACCTGATGTTCTGTTTTTCACAGATCCTGCCATGTTTTGTCTCTCCTTACTTTTGCAAACCTTAAGCTTGCTTTTTCTTTGCAAAAACCTTTTGCCAATCTTGAGAAACAGTAGCTCTTCAAGAATATCTTTATATCCAGTGGAATTTATTTTATTTTATTAAGGGTACTAACCTCTCTTATCAGCTTATGATGAGTTATGTATGAAGGGAGTTTTCAAGTGTGCGATGGAAGATGATGAAAGAAGATCCAGGAGTGTCAAGCGCTCAAGCTTGGGGATGCCGCCATGCATCCCCAATAAATATTCAACGAGACTCAAGCGTCTAAGCTTGGGGATGCCCCCGTGCATCCCCTTCTCCATAAAAAATCATCAGTTCGTCCTTCGTCTCACTATATTTTTATCACTTCATGTGTTATGTGCTATGCTTGGAGCGTCCCGCTCTTAGGTTTTATTTTTAGTTTTCTTTAGCTTTGCTTGCTGTTAATAACAAGTTAGACCCCATCTTACTTTATGTGGGAGAGAAATACACTCCACTCCAATCTAGAACACATCATAGGATTTTTCATGCATATCTTTTTACTGTTGTGTGTTCTTTATCTTTTTGTAGCTACTGCCATGTTTAGTTTTAGTCTTAGTTTGTCTTTAGCAAGAGCCTTGGCTTTTTTTTAGTTTGTTGCTGGAACTCCCTTTAGTTTTCATGTTTATCTTGTTAAGAGAGTTGGTTGTTGCACTGAGTGGTGTCTTGTCTTGAAAGTAGGTAATTGAGGTTGCTATTTAATTTTAGTATTAAGTTGCAATAGTTTTGGGGTATTGATGTGAGTAATGTTTGAACTTTTGGTGTCAGGAGCTCTAGCCTATTAGTGATGGGGGGGCATGAACCCACAATCGAGCATAACGTTCCCTCTTGGAGTCACTACCTACTACTTGGCCAAAGCAATAAACAGAAACGAAGAACATGCAACAATTGCTTAAGAACAACAATATAAAAGTTAAGAACCAAATATATTACTCAATCACAATCTGAACATAATCTCATAATCCATCAGATCCCAGCAAACTCAGCATAGCAACAGCAGAAAGATTACATATGTGCCTCGATCATGTAGGGCAGCTCACGAAGACTAAACCATGAAGAACAAAGAGGGGAGGAGAACATCACATAGCTACTGATCACGGACCCATGGTCCAAGGACAACTACTCACGACACATCCGGGAAGCGTCCATGGTGGAGGGGAAGCTCCCGAAGGTCGATCCTCCCTCTGGCAGGGTGCCGGGAAGAAGTTTGCTGGTGCTCCCGATCTTGGAAGCGCGGCGGCGGCGGAACAGAGGTGAGATCGCGAAAAAGGGTTCTGTCCTCGGGGGTTTCGCGTCATAGAGATTAAATAGGCAAAGGGGGCAGCCAGGGGGCCACCAGGTGTCCAGGCGGCCACCCGGCGCGACCCCACCGTAGGTCGCGCCACCTGGCCGCCTGGGCACCAGGTGGGGCCCCTCTGGCCCTCCTTCGGTACTCTGGATGGTTCCATTGCGGTGAATTTTTATCCGATTTTTCCCGAATTTTTGGGGCACTTTTAATATGGGAAAAAACTGAAATAGAAAAGCAACAGAAAACAGGAACTGGCGTTGTGGTGCACTGAGTTAATAAGTTAGTCCAAATATGATCAAAAGTGTATGAAAGTGTATCTAGATCATAGCAATATCACACAAAACATGCATGGAGCAAGAAGAAATTATAGATACGTTTGGGACGTATCAAGCTTCACCGGCCACCTTGTGCTCCCTGTGAGCCTCCTCAATTCGCCTTTTCCCCTTCAAACACACCGTCATAGGCCCCTCGCCCGTCGACGCCATCGCCGCCGGCCACCAAGGCCGAGAGACCCTCCCATGCCGCCATGACCGGTTGCACGCTCGCCGTGCCTTAGCCGCGTCTGGCCTCGCCCTCGGCCGCGCCCTGGCGTCCCTGCCCGCCCGCAGCGCCCCTGCTGGTCGGACCTCGTCGCGCCCCCTCAACCGCACGGTAGTGCCGCCGCGCTCCTGCTCGCCGGCGAGCATGCCGTGGGCAGCCCGTGAACTAACCCCCCCCCCTCTAATTGCAGGATTAGAAATACCCCCCTAAGGCTTACATGTGGGTCCACCCCATCTTAATAGACATCAAATCCCCTGCTAATTAAATTAACTTAAGATAACCCCATGTGTCTATGAAGTGGGCCCAAGGCCATTAGGTTAATTTAAAAGAAACTCTTAGTGTTAATTGTCCCTGCTAGAATGACATGTGGGGCCACCTCTGGATAATATCTGTTTTTAGTTTAATTTAAATAACATACCTATGAAATGTGGGTCCCCTTTAATATTTGAATAAATAAAATGAATTTTATTAGAACTGTGTCTATGACAGATAGGTCCCACTGGTCAGTTTGACCAGTCAACTACTATTCTAGATAATTTTGCTCTTTTATAATAAAAGAAAATCCAGAAACTGCTATAAAATCAATAAAACTTAGAAAATTGATATCTTTTGAACCGTAACTTCGATCAAAATATTTTATATATCAAATTTGATTAGAAAAATATCACGTATCTGAATACACTACCCGTATACCCACGGCACCCCTCTAACATACCGAACGTGGAACCTTTCCCCTCCAGTTCATCTGTCTGTCAGACGACTGGAGCGGGTAAAACTTTCCGGATTAAAATGTGTTGTATATGAAAGTTGTCCAGAATGGATCAACGAGCACGAATACACTATCCACATGTCTGTCAGATGTCTCTAATATTGCAGACATGGAACCTTCCCCTCCGGATCATCTGTCTGGTAATCAACCGGTACTGATGAGTCATCCCCGGATAAATTCCTGCCCCGGGAAAATCACCGAACATTGTGTTAGAGCCCCGTTTCTTTGTATCTTCTATGTCTTGTATTTGTATTGCTATCATTGTTGTGTATTTACTGTTTCTCCCCCCTTTATTCTCCGGTAGACCCAGCGACTACCGCCGTTGACGCTGTTGAGTACGACTACTACGTCGACGAACGTACCGCTACTACCGAGCTTCCAGGCAAGAAGAGCCATTTTCCTTCCCCAGATATCACCTATCTTTCCCGTACATTCTTGCACTAGGTATTGCTGCTGTTGCTACGTTACAATCCTATTCAATTGCATAGCCTATTTTTGTCGCCCCTTGATGTACCTTCCTTTATCCTATGCTGCCTATTAAATATATATTATATTCAGCAATGAGCCCTGCGCATTGTTAGTCAACTAGGATTAGATAGTGGGTCGTGAACACTCTGGGAGTGAACGCGGATACAAATATATATAACTGCCATAGGTACGGTATAGAGCAGACGCCCAAGAGAACCTACAATGCCGAGACTCTCCGTGTCGCTTCAAGTTTGACTTACGAGTGGATGGACTCGTATTTCACTCTCGTCGCCGGCTCGGTAGTGTAGCATCACTAAGATGATACGAGGATATTCCTCTTTAGTTCATTCCGCTAATGTCTCGGTCGAACCTCTTCAAGTGTACCATCGAGGGTGATTCCTCCTGGTTTCACTTGATGGTAGGCACTCGAATCAACTGGCGTCCTTAAAGGTAAGTAGTCGGGTGACCCAACGGTGCCCGCGAGAGGTATTGTATCGGGACGGCAGGACAGGCGGATACCATCGTGGGCCTGGTCCTTGCTCGTTGGCCGTGAGATACCAAACCACGAAAGTCGAGCTCCTCTAGGAGCACACGCGAGATAAGGTAAGGAGACTGTTCACCTTGTCAGCAACCGTAGATCTTTGACGGGACGATAGGGAAAGCACCGATGTACTGGTGGTCCTGGATGTTGTTCGTTGTCTGTTGTGTTGACTAGTCGAGCAACGATAACGGTTGCCCGTGAGATAATAATAAAATGACTAACGGTTCAGGTGGATGACTTGAGAGGCCGCAAAGGCCTGTACGCACTACCTTCACGTGGGGTTATGGTGTGGGCCCTCCGCGTTGTGGTCTTGTTTGAAAGCTCTGAAAGACGTCCAGTTCAGCATTGTGGCCGGGACAGATTGTCACCTATGGTGTTCGGATCTCCCGCCTCACACCGACCCGGAGAGCGAGGGGCGACGGCCCAAGACCCCCTTGCGCTTAGGACTTTAGACCGGTGGGGACCTCTCTAATGAGTCCTAGGATGGGCCTCGACGTGTCGGATAGCCTCGATGGGGCATCCCCTAACAAGGTGTAAGCCACCCTGGAGATCCGAGCGTGCAGGCTGAACAGTAGTGCACCCCTGCAGGGAAGATGATCTATTCGAATAGTCGTGTCCATGGTAACAGGATGCTTTATGCTGAAGCCAGAGCCTACTACTACAAACTACTTCTATTAAACTGTTGGTTCCGGCTTCTCTTCCTTGCAGGGAGGTCGAGGAGGGGATCTCAGATGCATTTATAATTGTTAATAATTACAACTTACTATTATACAATGATGCAGCAACTTCTGTTGCATTGTTATTACATTCATGTTACTGAACTGTTGGTTGTTCTTTTCTTGTGCTGTAAGACTCGTTGGAAGATGCTAGTCTTCGATAGGCCTAGCTTCTCATCCTTATTCTGACTTTCTACCCTGCAGTCCACTATATATAGCCTCCCCTTTCCATTTGATACAAATGCATAATTTATTAGTAGCGGACATAAGACTCGCGGATATGCTAGATAGTCACCCTTGCTTTATTTCCCCCTTTTGTTTTGCATGATCGGCCGTTGTAGTCGACGTTGGAGCCTTGGAGTCTAGGATCAGGAGATCCCCGATGCCGACCACCTCAACGTGAAGATCCCTGATGACCTATACGACATGGAGATCCCCGACGACCAGGAGTAGTTTGGAGGTTCCCAGGAAGGAGGCCCCGCCTTTTCGATCGTTGTTGTTTTTGTTCTAGCCATATTAAGGCAGATCATGTGTACCTTGTGTCTGTACTCAGATACTTTTGCTTCCGCTAACTTCGTGCTTTCGAGTTGTTGTATTCGAGCCCTCGTGGCCCTTGGCTTGTATTGAAGAACTTGTATTATTTTATCTGTAGAGTTGTGTTGTCATATCTTACCGTGAGTCCCTGATCTTGATCGTGTACCTTGCATGTATGATTACTGTACACGGTCTGATTTTGGGGGCGTCACAAGTTGGTATCAGAGTCGCTGCCTATAGGATACCCCCTTTCCACTCCTTGGTCGAAGTCGAGTCTAGTCTTTGCAAAACTACTTTGCTAACAGTGTCGTGTGTCTTATCGGCCCACGTCGCAAACTGGATGGTATTAGGATCTTTTACTCCGCACCTTTGCTCTGGGACTCTACTCTATCTTCCTTTCGGGTTAAAGATTTTGCTAACACTAACTATAGGTTCTTGCACCTCTATCCTTCCGGAGAGCCCTTCACCCAAGATGGTCGCTTGCTTCACCTGAAGATTCCGAAGATTACTCTCCGATAAACTCTCGAGAACCTACCTGTTCTTCGCCTTTGCAATCCCCTTCCACTGATAAGTCTGTATGGATAATTACATCCACCTCCCGATCTGGAAATCATAATTCCCTTGTACTTAAGCATCGAATTATTCTGATGCTTCTATCACCCGATGCGCTTGCATCCTTTCTCCTTCTGGTTTAGTGCCGATACTCACATCAGATTCTTTGCAAACCTTCCGACCTTTGGTGGATTATTATCTGACCAATCTTGCATGGATTCTTCCATGTGTCAATTGGATTCATTGTGTGAAATACCCTCCATGCCCCTCGATGATTTGTGTTATCTTCACCAACCTCCCTTGACTCCCTGCCAATACAGACTTGGTCATGTATGTCTTGCTATGTTTTCCCTTGGGAAGGATATACACCTAATACTGGTGTATAACCCCCTTTTCCTTTCTATTGGTCTGATTAATCTGATAATCGCATCTTACTTTCCATTGGTCTGCCTCGTCTTAACGAGAAGGAAAATAGTTCTTTTCACCCTGCCCTTCGTACCGATGTTGTTGCCGACATAGCTGACATCTCGCTGGTATTAAGTTGCGAATCCCACCCAAAGTGTAAACTCAAAGCAACAGACAACTGCATTAAAAGAACTTTGCGTAAAGTAAACAATCCTTGCACCCGCGGGTACAAGCACCGTTGTTTTATCCCTGGTGGCAAGAGCACATCCCCTAGTCTCATGTTTCTGTCACTCAAGCCAGACATCAGGGGGCTGAACCCACAATCAAGCATAACGCTCCCTCTTGGAGTTGCAATCAAACTACTTGGCCAAAACAAAATACTGCAACGGAGAACATGCAAGCATTTATTCAAGAACACAATATAAAAGAGAAGAGCCAAATATATTACTCATCACAATCTGAACATAGTCTCATAATCCATCAGATCCCAGCAAACTCAGCATAGCAACAACAGAAATTACAAAAGTGCCTCGATCATGTGAGGCAGCTCATGAGGTCTCGAAAGTGGAAGCACAAAGAGGGGAGAGGTACATCACATAGCTACTGGTCACGGACCCATGGTCCAAGGGGGACTACTCACGGCACATCCGGGAGGCGTCCATGGCTATGGATGGTCTCCTGAAGGGGGTTCCTCCTCCCGGAAGGGTGCCGGGGCAGCCCCGCTCTTGAAACGGCGACGGCGGCGGTACAGAGGCGAGTTCGCGGAAAAGAGATCGATATTAGGGGTTTCCACCCCGAGGGATAAATATAGGCGGAGGGGGTGTCGAGGGGACCCAGCGGGCAGCCAGGAGGGCTCCTGGTGCGGCCTAGGGTGGGGCCGCACTAGGGGCCCTCCTGGTCTCCTGGTGGTGGCCCCCCTCCGCTACCTTGGTTATTCCAGAAGCTTCCGGGTCGCTGATTTTTTATCTGTTTTTTCTGGATTTTTTGGAGCACTTTTAATGGCCGGAAAACCTGAAATACAAAAACAGCAGAAAATAGCAACTGGCAGCTGGGTGCACTGGGTTAATAGATTAGTCCAAATATGCTCAAAAGTGTATGAAAGTTCAAGCAAAACATGGCAAAGTCACACAAAACATGCATGGAGCAAACAGAAATTATAGATACGTTTGGGACGTATCACCCACCCATAGTTCCACAGGATCGAAACCTGACTCATGTCGTCTGCCTTGTGATATTCCGGCCGATATCAGACTCAGTTCTTATGCCTCATGCTCTGGACCCCCTCTTCATCATCCGTCATTAACGTCGAATGCATGCCTATCCGCTTGAAACTTTTCATACCTTCTTTTGTTTCTCTTGATGTATTTCGCTGAGTTAAACTCGGAAGATACCTTGTACCCCCCATCCCCTTGGACAGCCTCGGTTGATTAACCTAGTACTGATTTGACCCCCCCTCAGTATCCCCCTCCTACCCTATCCGTAAGTACGATAAATCCCCCGAAGGAAGAATGACAACTCATCGAGATGCACCGATGCAGAGCAGTGAATACATCAATGAGAAGGATTGACTTCTTCAAGAAGGGAAACAATAACCAGAAGAATCGCTAGAATACGAAACCAAAACTTTACCCCATACACTACCTTTAATTCTCGAGACGAGAATTCTTTGTAGTGGGGGAGATTTGTAACACCCCCGGTGTCATGCTACGGTGATCACTGATACGGTGAGGATAGTTCTCTCACTCCTCGTTGGTTACCCCAACTGGAAGATGAGATGTAGCGTAGATGAAAATTTCCCTCGGTAAAGATACCAAGGTTTGTCTCCAGTAGGACTCGCAGAAATACAAAAAGGTGCCAACGGCGCCAGAAATTAGCTTCTAGCTAGGGAGTTGACAAGACCTACACACAGAAACAAATAACTTTGCTCCCAACGAGTACAGAGGAGTTGTCAATTCCTTCGGCCTTGCTGTTTACAAAGGATCAATGCAAGAGATAATAATAGTGGCAACTGAAAGTAAAGACTGAAAGTAAACTAAGGGTGTAAACAGTGATGTGAAGATAGACCGGAGTCCCGTGATTTTCACTAGTGATGTCTCTCTCACAAAAGATGATAAAAGTGCTAGCGAGGTAAACAAATCACTGCTGGGCAATTGAAAAAATTATGAAGGCACCGCAATCCTAACTATGCTGCAAAGAAAGGAAGGGCTCAAAAGCAATGGGCAGTACGCCAAGGTAAGTAGACCGAAATCCAACTGCATCTACTACGAATCATCCACCTTGAGATATCTATCCAGAACATCTCGCTGGTATTAAGTTGTGAATCCCACCCAAAGTGTAAACTCAAAGCAACAGACAACTGCATTAAAAGAACTTTGCGTAAAGTAAACAATCCTTGCACCCGCAGGTACAAGCACTGTTGTTTTATCCCTGGTGGCAACAACACATCCCCTAGTCTCATGTTTCTGTCACTCAAGCTAGACATCAAGGGGCTGAACCCACAATCAAGCATAACGCTCCATCTTGGAGTTGCAAGCAAACTACTTGGCCAAAGTAAAATACTGCAACGGAGAACATGCAAGAATTTACTCAAGAAAAAAATATAAAAGAGAAGAACCAAATATATTACTCATCACAATCTGAACATAGTCTCATAATCCATCAGATCTCAGGAAACTCAGCATAGCAACAACAGAAATTACAAAAGTGTCTCGATCATGTGAGGCAGCTCACGAGGTCTCGAAAGTGGAAGCACAAAGAGGGGAGAGGTACATCACATAGCTACTGGTCACGGACCCATGGTCCATGGGGGACTACTCACGGCACATTCGGGAGGCGTCCATGGCTATGGATGGTCTCCCGGAGGGGGTTCCTCCTCCCGGCACGGTGCCGGGGCAGCTTCTCCAGGAAGCCCCGGTCTAGAAACGGCGGCGGCGGCGGTACAGAGGCGAGTTCGCGGAAAAGAGATCGATATTAGGGGTTTCCACCCCGAGGGCTAAAAATAGGCGGAGGGGGGCATCGAGGGGACCCACAAGGCAGCCAGGAGGCCCTCTGGCGCGGCCTAGGGTGGGGCCGCGCCAGGGACCCTTCTGGAGTCCCTGTGGTGGCCCCCCTCCGCTGCCTTGGTGATTCCGGAAGCTTCCGGGTAGCTGATTTTTATCTGATTTTTCAGGATTTTTTGGAGCACTTTCAATGGCCGGAAAACCTGAAATGTAAAAACAGCAGAAAACACCAACTGGCAGCTGGGTGCACTGGGTTAATAGATTAGTCCAGATATGCTCAAAAGTGTATGAAAGTTCAAGCAAATCATGGCAAAGTCACACAAAACATGCATGGAGCAAGCAGAAATTATAGATACGTTTGGGACGTATCAATCACCTCTTGTTAATGACAATCACTATGCTTAAGCATGTTTTGATCATCATTGATTCCGATCACATTCAAATCCCCCTTGGATGAAATTGAAAACAGAAGTGATTACTCAACTTTATAAAAAATGTCAAAGCCATTCAAAATAAAACTTCTTCATATTGTTAACAAGAATGTTCACCATGTTGTGGCTAGTGCCAAGTCAATAATAAAACAATAAAACCAATAAATTTTGGATGGTTAAATTTCCTTAGAAATTCAATTAATAAGTGGAACATAAAGTTGATCCAAAATTTATGCAACCAATTTTATAAAATGCTTAATAATCACTAGGTGATATTAAAATAACCATGTTATTTTATTACGATGTTTTTATAATATAAATAAATAATAATAGTAGCAAAATAACAATTTTTACTTCATATTAAATAATTCAAAATCTAAATGATTTTATTTTGTGTCAAACTTTTTGTGGCACTACTGTATTGCATAACATTAATATTGGAGCAAGCTTCACCATTAACAAAAATAATTTTAGTGCTAAACAAAATAAAACAGAACAAAAAGGTAAACAAGTAAAGACAGAAAATGCAAAATTAGAAAAGCCTTATGCCTCGCACAATGCAACCACTAGCAGCGCCAGCCCATCTCCCTCTCTCCTTCTTCCCCTCCACTGTTCCCCTGCTCCCACGACGCCATGGCGACCGAGATGGTGACGCCGTCGAACCCGCTCGTTACGTGTCGCTACAGGGACCCCTCCTCGAGGATAAGAACCAGCGCTTGCACCCGTGGACGCAGCGCTAGATCTTTTCCCCTTCTCTCGCTAACTCTCGTCCTCTCATCGATGAACTACACCCCTTCACCAGGGCCATCACCAACCGCGCGCCCTCCCTTCCCCGGGCAGGCTAGGTCTGTGTTGCCCGCTCCATCGTCGACCCCCACCTCTCCTTCGCCCTTTGGATTGACCGGGAGCCTCTGCCCCGCCACCATTGGCTCGCCCCTTTCGTCGGCCGACACCGCTGCACCGCGTCGATCCTCCCCACCCCGGCGCGTCAATCTTTGGTGGTGGATATAACTCCCCTCGTCCGTTACCCCAAGTGGAAGGTGAGATGTAGGATAGCGGCAAATTTCCCTCAGTGAAGATACCAACGTTTGTCTCCAGTAGGACTCCGGAGATGATAAGTAGGTGGAAAGAAAGCAATGGCACCGTTTAGGATGGGCCTCGGCGTGTCGGATAGCCTCGGTGGGGCATTCCGTAACAAGGTGTACGCCACCCTGGAGATCCGAGCGTGCAGGTTGAATAGTAGTGCACCCCTGCAGGGAAGATGATCTATTCGAATAGTCGTGTCCATGGTAACAGGGCGCTTTATGCTGAAGCCAGAGCCTACTACTACAAACTACTTCTATTAAACTGTTGGTTCCTGCTTCTCTTCCTTGCAGGGAGGTCGAGGAGGGGATCTCGGATGCATTTATAATTGTTAATAATTACAACTTACTATTATACAATGATGCAGCAACTTCTGTTGCATTGTTATTACATTCATCTTACTGGACTGTTGGTTGTTCTTTTCTTGTGCTGTAAGACTCGTCGGAAGATGCTAGTCTTCGATAGGCCTAGCTTCTCATCCTTATTCTGACTTTCTACCCTGCAGTCCACTATATATAGCCTCCCCTTTCCATTTGATACAAATGCATAATTGCTTAGTAGCGGACGTAAGACTCGCAGATATGCTAGATAGTCACCCATGCTTTATTTCCCCCCCCCTTTTGTTTTTCCTGATCGGCTGCTGCAGTCAACGTTGGAGACTTGGAGTCTAGGAGCAGGAGATCCCCGATGCCGACCACCGCAACGTGAACATCCCCGATGCCCTCTACGACATGGAGATCCCCGACGACCAGGAGTAGTTTGGAGGTTCCCAGGAAGGAGGCCTCGCCTTTTCGATCGTTGTTATTTTTGTGCTAGCCTTCTTAAGGCAGATCATGTGTACCTTGTGTCTGTACTCAGATACTTTTGCTTCCACTAAATTTGTGCTTTCGAGCTGTTGTATTCGAGCCCTCGTGGCCCCTGGCTTGTATTAAATAGCTTGTATTTTTTTATCTGTAGAGTTGTGTTCTGATATCTTACCGTGAGTCCCTGATCTCGATCGTGTACCTTGCGTGTATGATTACTGTACACGGTCTGATTTTGGGTTGTCACAACAACTTGATGTGTTATGCTCACCTTAATGTTTATGCTTATGTGCTTTGCATCTAAGTCATCATCAATTGTCTGTTCTCTCAAAGTCTTTGCTAGTCAAACTCTTTGCCAAGCAGATATATGCTCGTGCATCCATACCCTGAAACCAATATCTTCCATATGAGTCCACCATACCTTCCTATTCATGGTATTTCCCTACCACTCCTAAAAGTATAGAATTTATGTGTTATCCTTAAATGTTCAAAATCTTCTATTTTGTGCCTCTTGCTTATCTCATGAGGAAGTAGTAGGTAATTCATGGTCTTCTTAAGTTGGACAAGTTTTACCCCAGGATTGCATGTCTAATCTGCAAACCCATAATACGAGGAGGGACTGGCATGAGTGCGCCCAGCTTGGAAGATAATACAACAAACAAACCCTCCTTCACGCTTGGTCTATGAGAAATCACTAACTTTGGCTGTGATAAACAAAGGATACTAAGAGCATGTGATCGTCCCCACTTGGGAGCCGTTCCTCGAAACTCGTCCAGCTTGAGAAGTAATTGAGCTATCTATTAGCATTCTTTGACAAACTATGCACCCCCCAAAATTTGTTTTCATTCTGTTTGATTTAAGGATAGCATAAGTTTTCCCTGCTTGCCTATAACAAGGCATATCCTTTATTTTTATGTTGAGTCAGCTTTTCCCACTTCCTTTCTTGCCCCAAAGAGAATAGACACTTGATGTTGATGAGGATTCATTCATATAATGTTGCATTAAGTTTTTTCATGCCACATCCTTGTTGACATTATCATTATATAAGTAAGTTGTTTGCATAAGCTTATCCAAGAAAACATCTTCCTTTGTGTAACCATTTGCACTTCATGACTAATAACATGTTCTTTCAAAATCTTCAAATTGTTTCATTATAAAGTGAAAAAGCAAAAGTAAAAGTTAGTTGTCCTTTGACCAAGGATATGTTTTCCATAATTTGATGAGTTTTCTCAGCCCTACTTTTGATTAGAATTGTTATTACTTTCTCATAAGGACCTTATGGGTTGAGGTTGCTGTTGAGGATGCTTGAGTTTGGTGAAGAATCATGATGCTTCTTGTCCGTATTCTATTTATCGACACTTCACTCTCTAAACTTGTGGACAGGTTTACCGAGCTCAGTATTCGCTTGGGGACAAGCGAGATATAATCTTGGGGGACTTGATACGTCCAAAATGCATCACTATTTTATATCGTAATTCATCCCTATTAATTGATATATTTCATGTTATGATGCTATTCTTATGTGGCTTTGGCTTCTTTTACACAGTTTGCAACTTTCCGATGCCGAAGCAGTAGACGCAGGATTCAGCGGTAAAAAGTGGACGCTGAGTTGCTGAATCAGAAGACCTCCAAATTACCTAAAAATTAACGAAGGTTGTTTTCCAGAAGAATGACGGGGGCTACTAGGAGCCCAGGCGCCCGCTAGCGCGGCCCCACCCCTGGCCGCGCCGGGTGGCCGCCTGGACCCCTGGGGCCACCCCAAGCTGCCCCCTCTGGCCTATTTATTCATCGTCATCCAAAACCCTAAAAGAGGAGGAGTTTCGCGAGTTCCGCCGCTGCTCCGTGGCGGAAACCTACAGAGAAGAAAAGACATCTGTGGCGGGCAGATTCCGCCGGGGAGAACACCTCCCGGAAGGGGAGATCATCTCCATCGTCATCACCATTGTCATGGGCATCATCGAGATCATCATCAACATCAACACCATCTCCACCACCATCCTATCTCATCTCACAGTTGCAACTTGTGTTGTAATCCTTACTATCTATCCTCTCTACTCTATCGGTGTTGATTACTACCTTGTGGTGAATGCTATTGAGTTTTGTTGGAGAAATATTATTATGTCTAGACTGTTTATCATCTATTTATCCCCACTGATCATGATCTCTTTTATGTCTTGTGAGTAGTTAATTTAGTTCTTAAGGACATGGGAGAATTCTAGTTGCTGGTAGTCATATGATGTTGAAGTAATATGTGTTGTTTGATATTTAAGTTGTGTTGTTATTTTCATAGTGGTGTTGTGTGAGTCGAACACTCAACACTTCGCCTTATTAAAGACTTAGGGGAATGCATTGTGTATAAAGAATGCTTACGGTGGGCTGCCGGAGTGACAGAAACCTGAACCCCAGTTCGCATGCTTTTGCACAAGGGAAAAATGGGTCCCTGATCGTACTGTTGTGGTTAGGCTTTTGCCTTAATTACTATCTTGTATTTGCGGATGCTTGCAAGATGTTTAATCATAAGATTGCACTTATCTTAGTCTAGAAGGTGTACTAGCATAGATCCACCCACTCAACACTTATCAAAACAACACATAGTATCGATACGGAGTATGGCGAAAGCATGTGACTATCTCTCCATGTGTCCTCAAGAACGCTTTAGCCTTTATAAGTTCAGTTTCCAAGCTTATCCTTTGCTCAAAAGGATTGGGCCACCTGTTACTCCTCAATACATTTTACTTTGCTTGTTTTTTACCTTCTCGTTGCTTATACCAAAAACCCCCTAAAAAGCTATCTTTCAGTGCCTGCAATTATTTCCTTACCAAAGTCACTTACCAATACATTTTGCTCCTCGTTGGGTTCGACACTCTTATTTATCGAAAACGCTACAATTGATCCCCTACAGTCGAGGGTCATCGGCTGTCTTGCAGGTTCTGTTCACAATGCGGATAATTCCTCACGCTTATCGATGATTTGTTCATCCCCAGTTGTTCATGTGATTCTGAAATACTTTGAAATACTATCTGACTCCCGTGAATCCATTCGCAGCTTTCTGCTTTTGGAGATTCTTCTTACCTTGTTTGCATTATGTTTAATTACATATGTCTGAGTATTATTCATTGATACCCCTTGTCATTGTCGTCTTGATCTTGTTGAATCATTATGTCCGCTGGAGCACACAATCCTCAGTTGATCCCTATGAACTCATTCTTCCGGCTCAGACGTCATTCCGGGCATGAGCTGGATATAGGTAAATCAAAACTTGATTGATTGTCCGTCTAATTCCATTCAACTTACTCATCTTTTGATCGAAGCGTCTGCTTCCGATCCTTCATTCTGGAAATCATAATTCTTTTGAAATTAAGCATCGAAATATTCAGCTGCTTCTGTCATCTGATGCCTTTGTATTCTTTCTCCTTATGGTTGACTACCGATACTCACACCATACTCTCTGTACCCACCTGACCTTTTGGTGGATTAGTACCTACCGTCCCCTTGTGCCCTAAGTCATTCATGAATTTTCTCTGATATCAGATGCCTCTGGCAAATGATATCATCTACTTGGTGTTGTCAGCCTTCTGCTTTCGAACTGGTATCCCTCGCTTATGATGTTTGTTGTATGTGTTTCAAAATGCCCCGATGGGTTAGCCCTATGCTTCCTCGAATTTGTATGAACACAAACTTCATGCGGGTTATACTCTACTGGCCTCTCGTCAGATGAGCTTGCAATCCTACCACCTCCCCAAAAGCGAGAAGTGAATGAGGGGTTGTGCATTGATGAAGTGGGAGTCTACCCTAAACCTTAAGTTCATGCCCATGGATACGATGTAGAACTTATCATGAAAACTTCTTGTAAAGACAATTACCCCCTAGTATCTCGAGGATGTCATGCCTTTACACTACACCTTATGGATATTTGGATGAAGAAATACCTTCCCCGTCATAGACACTCCGTAGTTCTGGGTTGTTGTCAACCAAGGAGACCGAATACCTTTGCTTCACCATTCCTTTGCTTGATGTCGTCGCTCTCTCGACGAAATGTGTCATAATCAATATCAACACTTTGGCGCCTTCCAAGTGTCGATTAAACTCATGGTGAGGAATGCCATCCTTTCCCCTCGATGATTTGTGTTATCATCGACAGCCTCCTTTGACTTCCGGCCAA
The DNA here is from genome assembly GCA_950022295.1 of Bromus sterilis. Classification (NCBI taxonomy): domain Eukaryota; kingdom Viridiplantae; phylum Streptophyta; class Magnoliopsida; order Poales; family Poaceae; genus Bromus; species Bromus sterilis. Next base: position 235,745,931 of record OX465599.1, on the reverse strand, counting down.
TACAAACTTGGTCATGTTTTGGCTACACCTTAAGTTCCTTGATATTCCTGAAATTGTTCCTTGTGTATTCTGGTGATATTCAGACCTAACCCTTTGCTTGAAACACCATGTTAATACTACCTCGAAGCATGACTGTGGTATTCCGAAAATACATAATAACATTGAAAGCGCAATGCTAAATGTTTCCTGATCCATTATCCAGACACCATTGTATGGGTAATATCATGAATTTCCTCGCCCCTTTGTCTAAATGATTTAGTACCTGTTGTCTTGTCGGGTATGTTATGCTCTACTTTACCTTGGGAAGGATATGTACCTAATACTTGTGTATAATCACATTTTTCATTGGTCTGTTTAATCTGACGATCACATTTTTCTTTCCATTGGTCGGTTTAACCTTTCATGGAATGTAACTTAACTGAGCAATGATAATTCCCTGCTTAAGTAAATACTTCGGTGTACTACTCTGTCGGTACAACTTGTTACTGAAAGGGCCACGATGTCGCCTAGAGGGGGGTGAATAGGCTTTTTAATTCTTTTACGGATTTGTGTATATCTAGATGCGGAAATAGACTAAGCGGATACTTATCAAGCACAAATCCTCAATATACTAGGCTCAACTAAGTGCACCAACAACTTTATTCTAAACAATATGAACACAATAATGATACTAGTAGGCACAAGTAAGTTACAGAAACTTAAACAAGATATATATCACAAGATATGGATATGTGAGATACAATATACCAATTCACACAAGGAGCAATATGGAACAATATTAGCACGTATGAATTGCGGACTATAATGTGTTGGCCTAAACCAATCACTACGATATGATAGCCAACAAAATATACTAAGGAAAAAAAGTTATATTGAATTCAAGGTCAAGTGACCAAAGTAAACCACAAGTAGTGAGCAAGGGTTAGAGATAACCGTAGACTCGGAGACGAGGATGTATCCCGATGTTCACTTCCTTGGAGGGAAGCTACTCACCGTTTGGAGAGAGTAGGTGTTACCACGAAGGCAAACCAACGCCACAAAGGCTCACCCTATTCCCCTCGAGATATCACCACGAAGGAGATTCCCAACCACTAGTGTTAGAACTTGAGGCGGCCTCCAAACCTTCAAAAACTTTTCGGGGGAAAATCACAAGTTGATTCCTCACCGGCGCACTCCTACCGCCTAGGAGTCTCCAACCTCCAAGAGTAACAAGATCAAGGGGGGATTGCAAAAGACTTGATCAAATCGCGAATTACTTTGGTCAAAAGAGGGAGAGGAAGTGGATCTATCAATGGGTGAAATCTCTCCCAAGAACTCTCACAAATCTCTTCGGGATCTAGGATTTGGTGTAGGAGAAAGGAGAGGGAGCCTTTTAGGGTTCTTGTGTGTTTGGATTGAAGTGCTCAACCCTCACATGTTGTGGTGAGGGGGTTTATATAGTCCAAGGGCCGAAATGTCCGTTGGAGAATTCTGTCTGCTTAAGTGTTGGACGTCCGACATGTACCGGACGTCCGAGATCAGTGAGCATGCGCAGAAGAACACAGTTAAAACAGAGTACAGTGGCCAGGTACCGGACGTCCGACGACGACCGGACATCCGATGACCGGATGTCTGATGGGGGTCAGATTTCTGTTAATAACAAGGAGAAATCCCACTGACCTACCAGACCCTTTATTCAACAATAACCGGACGTCCGAGCACCGGACGTCCGACATGCATCGGACGTCCGACCAGAAAAAAAACAGCAGGAACCCAATACTGAAACGAGCATAGCTTTTACATACGAACTCCGATTTTGATGATATTGGGCTTATTTTAAAGCTATTGAAAAGCTCAAGATCCTCACATAGAGAACCACACAAGATAAACCAAAATGGAAGGTTCAAATTATGTGAAGGATATGCCATATGATTTGAGAAATGAGTTGCCTTTGGATTTCCCCTTTTTTTGGGGTATAAGGATAGGAGTGGAATTGAGTTAGGAATTGTTGACTTGAGCAAGTCCATTACTAAAACCCTTTGATCCCCTCTTAATAGTGCAGGATACCTATAACTCAAGAATAATAAAGGAACTATAATATAGCTTCCGGAAATCCATTCTTGAGCATGCATCCTTTTCGATGGTCAATGATCCACGACACAATACCTTTGACTTGAGCGTTCCACTTGAGCTTGATGATTGGTTCATGCTTGGCTCAAGATGTAGATGCAATATTGGTCACATAACTTGGTGAAGACTTCAATTAGTTTCCTCGTAAGTCATGAGGAAAGCTTTGAATTATATGCCATCTTCACACGTGCCACCACATGATCATCCGCAAGCTTTAAGCATGTAATCCTATGAGATGCATATCTTGAACTTGAACTTGCATAACTTGATGAACATTACAATTTATGTCTTCATTCTCATGGGCACTTGTGATCTTTCTCTTGATGCATTCCCATGAGAATCACCTAACCCTCAAAGATATAGAAATAAATCGTATGGGTTAGAACTCAAAGCACAATTGACAATTTCTTACCATGGCACAAGATCCCATGTGGTATATAAGTAGTGCTTGAGTGATCACCATCAAGAATTCAATCTTTCATCTTTCTCTTGGTTAACATGCATCTTTACTCCATGATCAAGTGGTGTCCAGTCCAAAAGACACATGGCAGATATATTGTGCGAATTATTGAGTCCTTAAGACGACCTCAAATGGACAAATGTTCAACATGAATATTCTCGGTCTTGTTGAGGAAAATGAATTTCCTTTTTGAATCCTCTTAATCCGAGGTTGTATACAACACGTGAGACCCAAAAACCGATCTTCAATAGATTGTATTCATTGCAAATTCATCCATTCTTCTTATCATTATCCATGGGACAACCATCCATAGATCCATGATGCCATTGTTTCTTTATTGGAATCATCATTCATTACCAAGCCACAATGGATACATTTGTTTTGATAAACAATGTTCTTCATGCACTGCCTATGTAAATTTCCTTCAAATATATATATCAATGCAAACATTAGTCCATAAGGATTGTTGTTAATTACCAAAACCACACATGGGGACTACATGTACTTTCATTCTCCCCCATTTTGGTAGTTGATGACAATCTCAGTAAGAGGGTTTATATAATGAATATTCAAGCAAGCATGCAACTTATCCAAGGATAAATTGTATACTTGGGTTCTTTTGATAGCATAAAGTAACACAAAGTTACTATATGTTTATCGGCACCGGTTATACTAGCATCAAAACACTACACAAGAATTTGATGTTATTACAACCATAATATATAGAGAAAAATCCCCCACAATATATGCTTGTGTGAATGAACTTGAATTTCATTGCATATGTTGACCATGTTGAAGTTTAATCTATATACGTAGCTCATTCATTCCATAACCATATATAACACTGGTAGATATGCATGAATGACCTCAACCACTAAACCCCCACTAAACCCTCTAAACTTCTCCCCCATTGGCAACAAATGCCAAAATGGAAAGAAAGATCTAGAGAAACCCATATGGTATGAGACCACCATAATGTGTGCATATGACAAGTTTTGAGTGAAATCAAATGCACATATTCTATATGTAACACATGGAGAAGGTCAACCTTAAGTGGGGATCAATATAGGTAGCAAGGTACAATGATATGAAGATAAGAATTAGACATATGAGGAATATTTTAACACACATGAGTGCAAAAGGAATATGCAATACATACAAGCACTCACATAACACCCTTCTACCGAAGCCACCAAAGAAACAACAATGAACAAACTAAGTGGTCGGCAATAGGTAGATGATATCAAGGGAATATATGAACTTTCTGATGTATATAAGTTCCTAAGTGGCAATACACAAAGAAACTCACATGTAAAAGATAGTTACAATTGATAGCGACATGATATCCATATGTGAACCCATTGTTAAACAAGTTTGATCCTATCATAAGAGCAAGGCACATGACACATGACACGTGACACATGGAACATGGCACATGGCAAAAATTGATCTTATTTGTATAACCATGAATTTCTAATCAAGAAAGCACATGCTTCGAGAAATTAGAGTGCTTCTATAATTTCATCGGTATTGCATATGAGAGCACATTTGAGGAATTGATACGCGGTAAATTTCTTCATGACAAATTTTGGGTTAACTTTCCCATTATATGCAACTTCACAAATGCATCATATCACAAAACTTTTCTTGTAAGAACATGCAAGAAACACACTTGTAGCAACAACTAAACATGCCATGATGCATCCTACACAAAGTTCACCACATTACATTATATATATATGCTTGCAATACAGTCATGTTACCGTGATGGCATTGGAATGAAGTTTGTAGATCAATAACATATTATGGCTTGACTCCTCGTTCCTCATGAAAGCACCGCATTCTCAATGAATAAGCCAAGCACCCAACATTCCTCAAATGTACCTAAGACCCTTTAATTACAATATGGTCCCCATTCTTCTTGGGTCCAAAGTGGTTAGCATAGCTACAATTCATAGGGAAAACTCCACTTAAGTATGTGAATATGAATATGAATGCACATTTTAAACGTTAAGGTTTGATGGAGTTTCCCCTACATATCTTGGATCACATAGAACAAGCAGGGCATGAAGATACACATATATTTAAGCATGCAAGCACAATCATATCAAGAACCAAGAAGATATAATTTAGACTATAGAATATATAAACGATGAACACTTAAATAAAATCAATCATCCTTAATGTTGTCCAAATTGTATCAAAGTGATGAATCAACACATGATCACGCACATAATTTGTAACATCCCAAAATGTTCTAAATTTTCGAATGTTAATAAATTAATTATAATAATTATTGTTTGCTTGATTTGATTGATTTTCACAAGGATCTAAAACTTTCGGAGTTTATTGAATATTAAAATGAGAGGGAATAAAATGACTTTTCCTAATATTCGTTGTTGGAGCTTTGGAATTTAGTATTTAAAACAAATCCAATAAATTAAAATGAGAGAAGGTAATATGACTCCTTCAATATAAAAAAAAATAGGAAATGTTTTAAATATTTATTTTTTATTTTTATTGGAGTTATTTAAATAATTTTCCATTCAAAATAATTATAACACGAGAGAAGATAAAATGACTTCTTCAGAAAAATTGAGTGGAAACTATTTAAATAATTATTTGAGATTTTTGTGAATTTCTAAAATATTTTATAATTAAATAAAGTCATTGAAAAATGTATTTATTTTTATTTATCTTTTTGGAAAATATATTCATTGCATAATTTTCTTTGGATTATTTGAAGAATTTAGGATTTTATTTCATATTTTTCTGATGTGTAGTTATTTTTGTAATATTGTTTGAAATTGCAGTTTTATAGAAAAAAGAAAAACCCGTACTCAGCCGGCCCAATAGATTTTTTCCGCCGCGAACGCTTTTGGAGCCGAAGTCGGACCCGTTTTGTTCTTTTTCCTCAGCCTATATATAATTTTCGATTTCTTTTCTTTTTTCTTTTTTTTCTGGAACCCTTATCGCAGCGGGCCCCGCTCGCCGGAACTCCGACCACCACCGTCGGGACGCCACCGCCGCCCCACGCCGCCCGGCCACCCGCCCGGCCGCCGCACCCCCCTTGAAGCACCGCCGCCTTCCCCCGCGGCCGTGCCGCCCCGCCGACCGCCCCACCGCCGCCACCCGCGGGCCTCGCCGCCGCCGCCTCCACGCGACCTCGCCTGAGCGCCGCCACAGCCACCGGCGCCGAAGCGCGTCCGACCAGCCGCCGTCCGCCGCCACCACCACGGCCCGCGCCGTCTCGGCCGCGTGCCTCCCCTGCCACCGCGCCCCCGTGCGCCGTGCGCTGCCGCCGGTCCGCCGCCGCCACGCCGGAGCCGCGCGTCGCCGGAGTCAACTCTGGCCAGATCCGCCGCCAAGGACCCGACCACTTTTTGCGAAAAACTTTATTTGCGAATAGGTCCTTTCTTCAGAAAACACCCTGATCTCGCGTCCGCAATATCTCCTTCACCGTGCGTCGGATTGAGGTGAAACTTTTTCCTACGTGTTTGTGTTGTTCTGTACTATAGCATAGAATCAACTTTTCAAACTTTTCACACTTTTGAAATTGAATTTATTTCAAATTCAAACTCCCGGAGTCCGTATCTTTTAAACCGTTGATCCAAATCGAGTGATTCTTTTTGCGTTGGATCACTCATGTCATATACTTTCTGTTCACATCATTTATACACCATATTCAAACACTTTTTGATCTGTTTGAATTTAAATTTAATTCAAACCTCAAACTGCTATGACTCTTGTTGTAGTATTCCGTTTCACGTGATTCTGTTTGCATATTGGATCATATGAGACATCCTATCGGCAATATCAACACACCTTTCACATTGACATCATGTTCAACTTGAATTCATAATGCCTTTGATCATAAACTTTGATATCAAGTATTCTTTATCCGTTGAATCTCTCGAGTTTACTTTCCACCTGTCACCTTCGAGGACATCGACACTGGTGCTGACGGGGATCAGCCCCGGCAAATCCCATGGTCAGGGACCCTGGGTTAGTCATGAGATGCACAGGTTGGACGATAGCTCGTCGGCAAACAGGAAGGCTCGCTCCTGCTCGATATTATTGATGGGGGAGATGCGATTAAAGTGGAGGCCAAGGCTGGAGCGCTCAAGGCTAGGGTTACAGGTGATATTAGATGTCTTTGGCGTCGCCCCTCCTAGCCCTTATATACCGGGCTAGGTCTCGGGGAGTTCATCTACGTTTACAGGTAAGCTTTCCTAACTCTAGCTTGCTCTGTACGGCAGGTCCTCGCACCTTCCTTGCGAGTCATGGACTCCTACGTCGGTGCCAACTAGCGGGCCGAGGCTGTATCTTCATGGGCCTTCTCTCTTCATGGACACCAGGTAGGCTTATCCGTAGGAGTCGTGGGGTCACCCCCTCGTCAGTAGCCCCCGAGTGTCCGGGGGACTCGAGTACATTCATTTGTCGGTTATTGGTATGCGCAGTTCATCCGCAGGTCGCTGGCAGTCTGGTGGCCATGACAAAACCTGTTTCGAGGGATGCTAAGCTGAAAGGGCCCAAGGAGTCGACGGGTCGAGCCTTGGTGAATTGCACTAGGGAAAATACCACATTAGCCCAATCAAACCCACGTCCCTCGACGTGAGCTTGGAACACTGGTGTCGAGCAAAAGTCCGGCCACTTCAGGTCTTACGGTGTTCATTTGCCGCCAGTAAAGTGCATAGCCTAAGGCGCGTCCGCCCGGCTTTTTCTATCATGCGCAGCGCATGGAAAAGGTTGGGAGTGAAATCGCTCTTCGGCACGTCCCATCCCGGCCGTACTTCGCAGCGGGGTCTTACCTACACGCTAATCTTGCGTGGCATCTGGGCACAGTGTATCGTGTTCCAGGAATGTGTGTTTTTGAGGCGCGGAGCCTTATATAATTGCACCCGCTTGGAACAAAACATCAAGCGAGTTGTTCACTCATTCACCCGAGGAGCTTTGTTTCGAGTGCTCAGTCGGGGGGTTTTTCGCGAGTAATCACTCGAATGCCGTTTCGGCTCTTGAGGTGAGGGAGCACCTGAGACTCTTAGCGCCGTATGGTCTTGGCGAATGCATGTTTGTCTCGTCGGGTTGAGGGAGCACCCGAGACTCTCATAAATGCGAGTGGTCACTCGAGCACATGGCTGACCTTTAGGTGAGGGAGCACCCGGGACTCTTATGATGTACTCTCCCGATGGGGGTAAGATGTTTTTTCTTCATCGGGAAAAAGATCTGAGAGATGGAATCTCAGGGCCTTGATGTCTGTTTAGTTTTCTTCGCCGCTTGTCAGGGATAGCGATGCCTCTGTTTGATGGCTGTCAGGGATGCTCTGACAGTGAACCATCACGTCTTCATGACCGGTCATAATAATGGCCGCTGTGGCGTGCGGTAGGCGCCGGTTGAGTTTCCAATACGCGCGTTGGAAACGTGCGTGAATTGACGCGTCTTGCGCACAGTGCGTCCCGTGGGAGAGCATCTTGGTCTTGGAGTCCGAGACGTCTGCGATGTTTGGTCTTTGAATTAATTGTTGTTGTCGTCTTGGCTTCTCTGTGCTTGAGGATTGTTGTTCTATAAATAAGCCTTTCTCTTCCACAGCGTTCCGCCTCTATCCAGCTTGTTGCTTTGCCTCTTCCTTCTTCTCTTCTTCCTCTCATGGCTCCCAAGCGGGGTGTTGGCCGTGGCCGTGTTCGTCGTTGCCGTGGTGGCCGTACACCACGCTCATGCCTTGGTGGTCGCCATGGTGCGGCTCCAGTGCCTTCCTCTTCTCCCTTGGAGGAGGGATTCTGGCGCTATGACTTTCTTTTACATGTTCGTGTCCAAAGTGCCAATCGCGTTCTTCTTCCTTGTGCTTTTTACGCCATTGTCTCTGAACGTGGCTTGGATGGCTTGCTTCTGCATCTTCAAGGGAGCTGTCGATCTCCTTCTTATGTTGACTTGGAGGTTGATAGTTCCCGCTTGATTTTTCTTGGCTCTGGTTGGAGTTTGTTTGCTCGGCGATTGAATTTGCGAGATGGCGGTGTGCTCAGCTGTCGTTTTGACGGCGAAAGCACTGTCACTGTCCGTGCGTTCGACCCGAGCGGCAACAGCATGGATCCGCGCTGGCAGGAGTTGAGCAGCAACAGCTCCACAAAGTCGAGGAGTCCTTCGCCTGCGTCTTCGACTGCTTCTTCCTCCAGGGACTCTTCTGGTGTTGGTGGTGACCCATCTTCAACTGCTTCCCCCTCTGGCTCTGAAGAAGATCTCGATGTCAGGCCACCGGTTAAATGAGCGCGGCAGGCGACCTTGTAGAACTGGAGGCAGCGGTGTCATCTTCGCCGACAGCTTGGGCGGAGCTGGAGAAGAAGCTAGAGGAGCAGGAGAAGAAGCTGGATGAGCATCGTCTTCAATGGCTCCACAAATAAGTCGAGCTTCACCTTTTGTTATGTCATTGACATCATGAGCCTGCTGCTTCGACTCCTCCTTTGTTTGTGATGATGCTCTTGTACTAGAGTCGATTACCCCTCATGGGCACACATGTAGAAGTCATAATTCCTTAGGTGATTCCCTCTTGTAACAGGAGTTGCCTTCTATCCAAATGTAGTTGAGTCCTTTTTGTACTGAAGATGATCCTTATGATGTAAACTATGCTTGATCCTTTGCAATGGAATTTATATTTGGGCCTTTATGCAACCGAAAACTGTGTTCGAGTCCTTGACGATCAAGAGTTGTCTTCGATTTCTTTGGAACTGAGAGTTGTGTTCGAGTCCTTTGCGGCCGAGAGCTGTCTTCGAGTCTGTCCAATACTTTGCACTGTGGGTTCTATCGGGTGCGCGACAGCGCTCCCGATGGGAATAGCCCCGAGGCTACGCTTGAGTCGAAGGGTCGAGCGTAGGCTAAAATTTGCTTCCTTTATCGTTAGTTTCTGTCTTTTATCGGGTGCGCGGCAGTGCTCCCGATGGGAGTAGCCCCCGAGTCTTTAGGTGATCGTTGGCGATCGGGTGAAGACTAAATGAGCCTGTGTCCTGTGCTTCCTCCAAAGTTTCTTCAGAGTACTTGGTGCTCCATCTGATTGTGGCCATGTCTTTCGAGCCTTGTTTTCAGCAGGTGGGGCTGGCTGGGTATTTGTTGCTTGAGCGTTTTTTAAGCTTCAGACTGCGCGAACAGTCTTCGGGAGGTGATGGTCCTCGAGCTCCCGAGTGCTTGGATGTAGAGGTCGCGTGGGTGACGATAGCGTCCTTTGAGGGGAGTTCTTGTGCTCGAGTCCCCGAGTTTTTTTTGGGTAGAGGTCACGTGAGCGTCAATGGTCATCTCTCGGGTGGGGGTTGTACTCGAGACCCCGAGTGCTTTTGATGAAGATCGCGTAGGCAATAGCATCTCTCGGGGGGATTTTTCTCTTAAGCCCCCAAGTGCTTTGGTTAAGATCGCGTAGGCGATAGCGTTGCTCGGGGGGATTTTTCTCTTAAGCCCCCGAGTGCTTTGATTAAGATCGCGTAGGCGATAGCGTTGCTCGGGGGGATTTTGCTCTTAAGCCCCCGAGTTCTTTGGTTAAGATCGCGTAGGCGATAGCGTTGCTCGGGGGGATTTTGCTCTTAAGCCCCCGAGTCCTTTGATTAAGATCAAGTAGGCGATAGTGTTGCTCGGGGGGATTTTGCTCTTAAGCCCCCGAGTGCTTTGGTTAAGATCGCGTAGGCGATAGCGTTGCTCGTGGGGATTTTGCTCTTAAGCCCTCGAGTGCTTTGGTTAATATCGCGTAGGCGATAGCGTTGCTCGGGGGGATTTTTCTCTAAATCCCCCGAGTGCTTTGATTAAGATCGCGTAGGCGATAGCGTCTCTCGGGGGGATTTTTCTCTTAAGCCCCCGAGTGCTTTGGTTAAGATCGCGTAGGCGATAGCGTCTATCGGGGGGATTTTGCTCTTAAGCCCCTGAGTGATTTGAGATGGCAGTATTTGGGCAACATTTATTTTATTGCGGTCCAGCGGTTACATGAGTTGCCAGTCATGTCCGACCGATAGGGGCTATGGATAGAACAGTCGCAACTTTGCTACGTTCCATGGGTTGCCCACGTCCTCGTCTTTCTTCGGGTTCCTCAGCCTGTAGGCGCCACCTCCGATGACTTCTGAGACTATGAATGGTCCTTCCCATTGGGGGGAAGTTTATGGACCTTCTCTTGTATTATTCGTAGGACTAGGTCACCTTTGTTGAAGGTTCTAGTGCGCAATCGACTGCTTTGGTAGGTATGTAGTTTGTCCTGGTACCCCTCTGATTTTACCAGGGCTGCGTCTCTTGCTTCGTCAGCCGTATCTTTGTCATCTTGTAGTGCTTCTTCAGCTTCTTCTTCTTCGTATCCGGTGACCCGAGGTGCTCCGAAATTGAAGTCATGTGGTAGGACTGCCTCTGCCCCATACACCATGAAGAAGGGTGTGTATTGGGTCGCGGTGTTTGGTGTAGTTCGTAGGATCCATAGGACCGCGGGGAGTTCTTCTACCCAATTGCCGGCGGCTTGCTCGAGTGGTGCGAGGAGCCGTTTCTTAATTCCCCCGCATACAAGGCCGTTTGCTTTTTCCACCTGGCCGTTGGACTGCGGGTGCGCGACTGATGCATAATTGATTTTGATGCCCAGTTCTTCGCAGAAGTTCTGGAACTCTGCGGCTGTGAAGTTTGTGCCGTTGTCCGTGATGATGTTGTGTGGCACTCCGAATCTGAAGATGATCGACTTGATGAAGTTGACAGCCGTGAGGGCTGTGGAGCTAGTGATGGGCACTGCTTCAATCCATTTAGTGAACTTGTCGACTGCGACGAGCAGGTGTGTCCTTCTGCCCTTTGGTGATTTCTTGAGTGGGCCTACCATGTCGAGTCCCCAGGTGGCGAACTGTCAGAACCCTCTGTTAGGTAATGTGCTAGGATCAAAGTCATCTTGCATCATGTTAAAAATTTCAAAAGAAGTCATTGAAATCAAATTCAAAAGCAAAATGGGAGAAGGAACACCCCCCCAGATGAATTAATTCAAAAGGCCAGAAATAAATCTTCTCCAAAAATTCATGTTAGATTTTTGAAAAGTCTTATAAATGAGTGTGATCACATATCAAGTGACGTGGGACCCACCCCATGCTCATGGATTTTTCAAATATTCAAACAGTGCATTGGAATTAATCAAATACCCCTATTTGATTTAAAGTTCAAATTATTTGAATTTTAAAAATGTTCAAAATTTATAAGTGGCTAGTATATTATTTTGTGAGGCCATATAAAAATTATGAGCATTTAATAAAATGGTTTGCTATTTATTTTAGCTACCCAAAACAAATGATAGAAAAGAAAAACAGAAGAAGAAAAGGAAAACCCTTACCTGTCGCCTAGGCGAAGCCGGCCAATACAGCCCAGCCGGCCCAAAGGGGCACAGGGGTCTTCTTCCCCGATCCCGCGCATCCAAGCTGCTCGGTGGAATGCCACCGAGCTAGCCGTGCACGTCGCCGCCTCTCCAGATGACACCTGCCCCTCCCGCGCCTTCTAGCCACGCCTGGAGACGCCTCTCGGCCGTCCCGATCCATCCCCCCCCTCCGGAGCTTCTTCCCCTCCTCCTACGCTCGAAGCTTCACCGGAGCGCACCGCCGTGGATGAAATGGCCACCGTGCCTTAGAGCTCTAACCAGCAAGTCCACCGTGTTCGTCGCCCTCGACTTCGTCTTCACGCAGAAGCTGGAGCCCTAATTCCTCCCCGAGCCGACGCCATCGTCTTCAACCTCTCGCTAGACCCGCGAGCTCGCTGCCATCGATTCGCCGCCGTTGGAGCCTCCCCGAGCAAGCCATCGCTTCCGTTCGACTCAGGGTGAGCTACCGCGCAAAACCCCTCTTGTCCCGAACCTTCCCCGTGGCTGTAGCCGGATCCACCATGGGAGCCGAGCAAGCTCGCCGCCATGGTTGAGCTAGAGCTCGCCATCGTGCTCCTCACGGCGCCCCAGTGCGCGCGTTTGACTCACGGGCGTCCTAGCTTTCGAACGCGCCAAAGCTCACCTCAAACCGTGCCCCCTAGCCCCGTCGACGTCGTCGTCGTGCTTCTGTTGCCGCCGGCGAGGTCGCCGTCGTCGCTATGGTCATCTCCTTGGACGCCCGCGTGCACAAGGAGACGTGCGAGAGCATGGGCTACGTCCCGGTGGTCTCAGCGTTTCGAATGGTGGCCAGGAGAGGAGGAGAAAAGAGTGCCGCCGCGGATTTGGTCGCCGGTGTTGAGCCGCCGGTGGGACTGACGTGTCCGGCCTGGTTAACCCCCTAATCCACCCCCAGTGAGGCTGACAGTGGGCCCCAGGCCCCCTAATCCTCTCTGTTTAATTAAACAGAGAGGGGATTAGCCCCTGAGTCAATGACAGATGGGGCCCCCATGTCAGTTTGACTGGGTCAAAAACCCCTGATGTCATGCTGACTCAGTGCTGACGCAGTAATTGATTTTTCCAGTTTTAAAAGAATTCAAGAAATGGCAGAAAATACCCCAAACTTTGGAAATTCATAGAAAATTCATATTAACTCCAAATTTAACAAATAATATATGAAAAATGATCAGGAGAAAATTATCTATCCAAATATCCAACTTTCAAGCATGTCTGAGTTCAAAATAAAAGGGGACCAGTAGCATTTGATATTTGGTTTAAATGGAATTAAATCAATTTCTTTTCAAATGCTTTTGCAATTTGAACCATAGCAACATACCACTTTATACTTGAAATTCAGAGGCATATCATACAAATTTCAAAATGGTTTAACTTGATCACACAATAGTATTTGTAACTTGGCTAAATTGAATTCAAATTGGAGTTTGAATTTGCAATTCATTTGCAATATACTCCATTTAAATGGAATTGCCTCACACATCAGAAACATATACATCAAGTTTCAACCTTCAACCATATGATTGTGCATTGTATTTACTTTGCTACCTTGTTTGTTTTTTGTCGAGTAGAGGTGGAACCGGAACAGGAGGCATCCCCTTTCGTTGAAGACCCTGAAACCGAACCTCGTCAGCAAGGCAAGCAAACCCCCATTGATCATGTCGATAAAATCCCACTTCCCTCTCATGTCTCGCTTATGCATTGTCGAGGACTATTACCATGCTACGTTTCTACCGCATAGATGAACCCATTCCTTTGCATGACCTATCATTTGTCACAGTAGTAAGCAAACCACAATCCTAGAAAATGTAGGAGTTGATTGATATCATGTGGCCCCTGCAATTGTTACTGCTTATTGCATGCTTAGAGTGATACAATGATGTTACTGTTATGTGAGTCGGGATGGTAGTGATCATGATGATGTTGGTAGAAAGGTGTTGGTGAATATACCCTAATACAAGGTGAACGATGAGAGGCTGTGTAGGAGTACACAGTGGGTTGTCTCGTTGAACACCGCCCTAAGTCCGAGTTCTTGTGTGGTGATCCAAGATGAAGAGTACAACCACACATTGGGCTCACTGACCCCTCTCAACCTATTAACTCATCCCTTTCGATGTCCAGATGTTGCAGTAGTTCGGAGTTCTGGTAGGCTTGTGGCCTGGATGCTAAGTGAGAGAACGGCTCAACCGAGACCGGCTTATGCACCACGCACACATCACCTGGGTCCACTTCGGTAAACCGGCCGGGTTCACGATAGTGGTAACCAACCCAGGTAGGCGGCTTTCTTGGACTAGATAGGCTATGAGGTAACAGTTGTGGTGAGCATCCTCGTTGACATCCCTTGAATGGTGTCGAGATCAAAGGCGGTAACTGATGATCATGTGTGTGTAGCGGTACACCCCAGCAGGGTTAACAAAACTATTCGAAGGATTCACAGCAATGCCTTTTGCAGAAATCACGTGGCCAAAGTAGGTCACTTCTGGTAGCCAGAATTCACACTTGGAGAATTTAGTGTACAGGCGATGCTCTCTAAGTTTCATCAATACCAGCCTTAAGTGTTCGGCATGATCTCCTTCGTTCTTCGAGTAGATGAGAATATCATCAAGATAAACCACAACAAATTTATCTAGGTACTCCATGAAGATCGAATTCATCAAGCGTGAGAATGTGGCGGGGGCATTGGTTAAACCAAAGGACATGAAGGTGTACTCGTAAAGACCATAACGAGTAGTAAAAGCCGTTTTGGGAATGTCCTCGTTTCGGATTCTGATCTGATGATAACCTAATCTCAAATCCATCTTGGAGAAGACGGAGGATCCTGCAAGTTGATCATAAAGATCATTGATCCTGGGCAGTGGTTACTTGTTCTTTATCGTCGCTAAATTTAGCGGGCGATAGTCTACGCACATCCTTTCTGTTCCATCTTTCTTCTTTACGAACAGAACGGGGCAACCCCATGGCGATGAGCTAGGGCGGATGAAGCCTTTTTCCAACAAAGCTTCCAGTTGGTTTTTAAGCTCAGCTAACTCATGTGGGGCCATTTTGTATGGGCGTCTAGAAATTGGTGCGGTTCCTGGGGCAAGATCCACTATAAACTCTACACATCTGTCGGGTGGCTAGGTTTAAAGAGTTGGATTACTGGATGGTTTTCCTAGAGGATGACCAAGGTTTACTAGGGGCTACAACAGATATGTCAGAGTAGCAAAGTACCCCAACACGATGGTTAGTGTGGTTCTTCTCGCTGGAAGACATCTAAAGTGGGAGGAAGAGTTGCAATTGAAACACTATAGGTTTCTAGAAGAAAACCTACATCAAACTCTATGGAACTGTCGGGCATGCCACCTAGAAGTTCTTCTAAAGGACAACCGAAAAGGAGGGAAGAATTTTGCAAATGCATCAGATTTTGAAGAAACTTGGAATGATTCGGACAGCATAACGGCTGTAATTGCAAGAAAACAATTTTCTTTCAATGTAGATACAACACTTACATAATACGATGTAAGAAATCAGCATTACAACAATGCTAGGAAACCGGACACAACTTTCCTACGGCTATAAGGAAGCAAAAAACGAGATGTTCTAGTAAGACATAGATGAGCCTAGTCCTATCATCCCGTAGAAAAGGTAAGGGTGACTCAGAACACAGAACGATGAGGGTAAGGAGAAAAATAGAAGCCTTACGTTGTTCCCTTATATACCCATAGTAACTATATAACTATAGAATGCTAGACTCGACTTCGGCCAAGGCTGATAATCCTACAGTCAGTCCTGCTCTGATACCAAGTCTGTCGGGACCCGAAATTAGCGTATATAAGCCTCGCTACAACACAATCATATGGAGAGCCGAGAACCGTACCCACTTGTCTAAACAGACAAGGCCAAGCACAGAACGTTCTCGGAAAGCATCGAACATGAGGGGCATCCCATTCAGGCCGGATGATCCTCTGAGATGGGTCCTCATCGTCCGCACACAAGTCTAACTGATATGGGTGGTGAATTCCCATACTCATAGACAAGTCGCCTCAACCATACTATCGATTGTATTATAACCCTTACATAGACTTACTCCAGCCCGATCACTTAGTCGGGGTCTAGGGCGGGCTCAATCATACATCAAAGTGTGCACGAGACGGAGTCTCGACCAATCGCATCGCGATGCCCCAAGCTGCGCACATCTAAGGGCCACTTGGTGTATAAAAGACCGCCAGCCAGATCACAACTAAGGTCTCGAAAACCCATACAAAGACATGCATGTTATAAACATACAGGCAGCACACATGCCTTGTATGAACAGCAGGTATCATTGCAATTCTCTACAAAGTATATATATTTATTAATAACTCTTACTGAGTGCACACAGAGATCACAAGCATGTGATCCAACATTACAACAAGCATGCGGAAGCAAAGTAGGTCTGAGTACAGACAAGTTTAACAAATGGCTTAGAGAAGCCTTATCTAAAAACAAGCCCTCCACGAGGGAACCAGTCGTCTGACTGGGACTACACTAGCTTGGTCTTGGTCTGAGTCTTCATTCTTCGAGCTTCGGTTAGAAGCCACCATCGGGGTCGGTGGGTTCATCTAAAACATAGATTAAGCAAACGTGAGTACAAAATCGTACTCAGCAAGACTTACATAGGAGCTATACTACTCATGCACATGTATCAAGGTAAAGGGAGGTGGGGTTCACTTGCAGAAGTGCCCGCTTTGACTTGGCTAGTCCTGAACTACGAGTACCAGACTTGAGGTAAGAAGCGTACACGAGTCCACTACATCTCTTCAACCAATTACACCACTATGGTTACTTCCTCGACTTCCCCACGAGAAGCACACCATAGCACTCACGCTTATCTTGCGAGTTTTAGAAGTATCCAGTTCAAGTTGTCTAATAATCAAGCTAAGCTTTCCAAGCAGTCCATAACCGCGGACGCGGCTATTCGAATAGTTTTGTTAACCCTGCAGGGGTGTACCGCTACACACACGTGCCATCAGTTACCGCCTTTTGCGTGTCACCGTTCAAGAGATTACAGCGAGGATGCCACCACAACCATTACCTCATAGCCGATCTAGTCCATGAAAGCCGCCTATCTGGGTTGTCTGCCACTATCGTGAACCCGGCCGGTTTACCGAAGTGGACCCAGACGATGTGTGCGTGGTGCGAAGCCGGTCTCGGATGAGCCGTTCTCTCACTTGGCTACCAGGCCACAATACCTACAGAAATCCGAACTACTGCGACATCTGGACATCGAAGGGGATGAGTTAGTAAGCCGAGAGGGGTCAGTGAGCCCAATGTGTGGTTGTATTCTTCATCTTGGATCACCACACAAGAACTCGGACTTAGGGCGGTGTTCAACGAGACAACCCACCGTGTACTCCTACACAGCCTCTCATCGTTCACCTTGTATTAGGGTCGATTCACCAACACATTTCACTTTCATCAACACCATGTTTATCATCATCCCGACTCACATCACAGTAACAACATGGTATCATACTAAGCATGCAATAAGCAGTAACAGTTGCAGGGGTCACATGATATCAATCAACTCCTACATCTGCTAGGATTGTGGTTTGCTTACTACTGTGACAAGATGATAGGTCATGCACAGGACATGGGTTCAACTATGCGGTATAAACGTTATCATGGTGATCATCCTAAACAATGCATAAGCGAGACATGAGAGGGAAGTGGGATTTTATCGACATGATCAATGGGGGTTTGCTTGCCTTGCTGACGAGGTTCAGTCACGGGGTCTTCAACGAAGGGGGTGATCTCGAGGTCCGGCTCCACTTCTATCAGCAAAACGACAATCATAGGATCAACATAATGTACAATGCACAATCACATGAATAATATTGAAAGGGTGATGTTCATGGTACTGATGTGTTGAGCATTCCATTTAAATGGAGTATATTGCAATTTGAATTGCAAATTCAAACTCCACATTTGAATTCAACATTAACCAAGTTATATGTGATATAGTTTGATCATTTTGAATTATCTTCAAATGTGTATGATATGCCTCTGATGTGTGATTGAGATGTAGCATGTTGCCATGGTTCAAGTTGCAAAAATATTTGATTTGAATTTGAGTTAATTCCATTTAAATCAAATAGCAAATGCTACTGATCACATTTTAAATTCAACTCAAACAGAGTTGAAAGTTTCATATTTGGAAAGATAATTTTTCCTGATCATTTTTCATATATTATTTGTCCAATTTGGAGTTAATATGAATTTTCTATGAATTTCCAAAGTTTGGGGTATTTTCTGGAATTTCTGGAATTATTTAAAACATTTTGCTTTTCTGGAAATTCATTTAAATCCTTTTATTGCATCAGCATGTGGTCATGCTGACGTGGGGGGGGGTCTGACTGGTGGGCCAGGGTTGTCAGTGTCACATGGGTTTAACCCGTTCTGATTAAACTAACTGTAATTAGTTTAGGGCCTGGGCCCACTAGTCAGTGGCCCAGGGGGGTGGTTAGTGCTCGGTTTGGTTTAGGGTTGGCCCTAATGGCGAGTTCGCCGGAGTTCTCGCCGGAACTTCGCCGGACTTGCGAAAAAAGCACGGGGGTGGGATCCGATGGCACGGGGTGGAAGCTGGGGCTCGTGTGCGTCTGTAGGAGTAGTCGGGGGCCAAAGGTGCGCGCTATGGCGTCGGCTGCTTCAACGGAGGCGGCGGTCCGAGCACTGACCTCGCCGGAACTACATTCGAGGGCACGGGAGGAGGCAGGAGTAGGGCAGGTCGAAGCGCAGCTCACCCTGAGTCGGAAGGCGAAGACGACGGGGCCGGGGAAAGCTTGACGGCGGCGAATTCGGCCATGGCGTCCGGCGGGCAGCAGAGGACGTCGACGATGATGGCGTCGCCTAGGGGGCTTCTCAGCTTGATTCCAGGCTCGGGGAGACGAAGGCGAGGGTGGCCGATCTCCTGGACATGGCGGCGAGGGCGGAGGGGGATTCTGGCCACGGCTGGGCGGTGGGGTGGCCGACGGCGAGCTTCGGGCCGCACGGAAACGATGAGGGGAGAGAGGGGGAGAGGTCCAGAGCGAGGCAGGGGGTGCGGGAGGGGGTTGTGGCGACGCGAGACGCCAGAGAGAGGGAGGGGGAGGCCTAGAAGGACCTGGATGTCGCCGTGGCGTCGTCGCCGTGCTCCCCGCTCCAGCGAGTAGCTTGGAGGGGCGGGGTAGAAGACGACAAGCCCACTGGTGGGCTGGGCCGAGGCGACAGGAGGTGGGCCTCGCTGGTGGGCGACAGGTAAGCTGTCCTCTGCTCTTTTCTTTTTAATTTTCTGTTTCATTTGTTTTGCCTAGATTTAAAAATAGCTAGGCATTTTTAATAAATGTCCAAATACTTTTATAAATCCTAGGTGACCAGTAGCTAGTCACATAAATAATTTGGACAATTTTGAAATTCAAAACATTTGAATTTCAATTCAAATAGGGTTTTATTTAATTTCCAAAGCCACTGTTTGAATATTAGAAAATTCCATGGGCATGGGATTACTCCCAAATCATTTTTAAAATGATCAGCACCATTTATAAGAATTTTCCAAATGTTCGAATGATTTTTGGAAAAAGATTTTTATCTGGTCATTTGATTTAATTTCTCAGGGCTTTTCTTTTCCCCATTTTTGATTTTCTTTTTGAAATTTTGACATGATGCAAAGTAGCACTTGATCCTAGCACATACCTAACTTGGGGTTGTGACATGACGATGGCCAGTAGTAGCTTCTGATAGTGCGGGTACCGCTGCTGGGATTTGGTCAGGAGCATGCTGAGGTAGTAGATTGGTCTCTGGATGCTCTGGACCTTGCCTTCTTCTGCGCGTTCGACAACGAGTGTTGTGCTTACTACACTGCTACGTGCTGCCACGTAGAGGTATAGCTTCTCTCGTTCCTTGGGTACCGCCAGGATTGGTGGGGTCGAGAGTGTCTTTTTCAGGTTCGCGAATGCTTGGCGGGCTTCCTCCGTCCACTCGAATTTCTCTCCTTTCATGAGCAGCTGATAGAAAGGCAGCGTGCGTTCTCCCAGCCTGCTGATGAAGCGGCTTAGGGCTGCGAGTTTTCCAGTGAGCTGCTGTACTCCTTTGATGTCGGTTGGTTCTTGCATGCGGGTGATGGCTTGGACTTTCTCAGGGTTTGCCTCGATTCCTCGGGCAGAGACCATATAGCCAAGCAGCTTTCCCGTCGGTATGCCGAATGTGCACTTCTTTGGGTTGAGTTTGATTCTGTATTTTTTGAGCGCCGCGAAGGTTTCGCGCAGGTCGTCGAGTAGTGTGGCTGCTTTGTAGGTCTTGATGACAATGTCGTCCACGTAGACTTGCACGTTTCTTCCGATTTGCTCCTTCAGTCAGGCCCTGCTGTTGAGTCAATTATCTGATCGATTCTAGGAAGGGGGAAGTGATCCTTCGGGCAATGCTTGTTGACTGGTCCGTAGTCGACACACATGCGCAGCACGGTCGTGTCTTTCTTGGGCACCATCACTGGGTTGGCTATCCAGGTGGCTTTCTTTGTTTCTCGGATGAACTAAGCGTCGAGTAACCGGTTGACTTCCTCTCCGATTGCTCTGCGCTTGGGCTCCGAGAATCGTCTTAGTGCTTGCTTCACCGGCTTCGTGTTTTGCTTGATGCGTAGGGCGTGTTCCGCGAATTCGCGTGGTATCCCAGGCATGTCGGCTGGGCACCAGGCGAATATTTCCCACTCGTCTCGAAGGAAGGCGACAAGAGCCGTCGCCTGCTCCTCTGGTAGGTGGGCGTACACACGGACTGTTTTGTCCGGGTCCGTCGGGTGCACTTGGTGACTGACTGTGTCGCTGTCGATGCTGAAGTCGCGTCCGTACTCCTTTGTTGCGCTTCGGTTCACCAATGGGAAGGTACTCTTGTCCGTCACCATGGCTATTTCTATGAGTTCTTGTTCGGCTCCGAATGTGTCGGAGATTCTGAGGAAGTCACGATCACATTGATCTGATTTGATGAAGCTTTCGTTGATCGTGAGGACTCCAGATGATCCTGGCATCTTGAGCTTGAGGTAGGCGTAGTGTGGGACCGCCATGAACTGCGCGAATGCTGGCCGTCCCAATATGGCGTGATACTGCGATTGCCAGTCGAGTAACTCGAACTCGAGGACGTGCTTTGCGAAGTTGCGTCAGTTGCCGAAGATAACTTCGAGTTCGATGACTCCGAGGGATGTGGCTGCTTCTCCTAGGACTACCCCGTGTAACTCGGTGCTTGATTTTTTCCATACTGATCGTGGGATCAGCATCTTTTGCAGGGTGCTGGCGAAGATGATGTTCATGCTGCTGCCTCCGTCCATGAAGACCCTATCCATGTCGTACCCTCCGATTTGTGCATCGAGTACTAGGGGCGCGTGCCCCGGTCTTGGGACTACGGGTGGACGGTCGTCCTGTGAGAACGTGATGCTGGTCTCCATGTCATGTAGCTGGTAGACTTCGACTATGTTTATGCTCTCAGCTGCTCTAGCCTGCAGGGTGTGGGCGTCGCGTTGTGCTTGCGGTACCCTTCCTTCTTGGATCATGAGCACCTGTTCTTGCAGTGGGCTGTGACGTCCGTCCGGGCTTCAGGTTGGCGATTGTTCGGGTCGTCGGTTGCGCCTGTCTTCTTTCTGCTTCTCCTTCAGGTTGGCGCTAGCTCGTTGAACAGGCGGCAGTCTCTCAAAGTGTGACCTGACCTGACGCGTCCCCAGTCATCCTCGAAGCTGTGGATCGTGCAGGGTCCTGCTAGCTGCTCTCTAGCCGTGAGTTTGCTAGATCCGGCGTGCCTCTTCCTTCTTGAGATTCTGAACATCTGCTCGTGATCCTCCGGGTGTTCGTGGAACAGAGGGTCGGTTTTGATTCCTCGACTCATGTCTTGGTTCTTGATGAGGTTGGCGAATTCATCCGGCCTTCGATCTGGGTCGTAGTACTCGCCTACAGGTGTCTCGGAGTCGCTGTCTTGGTTGGCGGCAGGTGCTCGCGTGACGGCGTGTCGTCGAGTGGTCGTCGGTTGTGCGGCTGCGTGATGTAGCTCGTTCATTGGGGACTCGCCGTAGATCTCCGATGCGCGCCTTTTGGGTCGTCGATTCCTTCTTCCTTGGCGGTGGTTCTGCTGATCGCTGGATTCGATCTCGTAGTCATCGTCTTGATGTGCGGCGGGTGCCTGGGCGGTGGTGGGTTGTCGAAAGATTTGTGAGTCCTCCGCTGCGCGTCGCGGTTCGTCGAGTGGAATTCCTTCGTAGAGGCCCCTCGCCGTTCTTCCGGGTCGTCGACTCCTTCGGCGCTGGCGCTGCACTTGGCCGTTACCGTAGTATCGGTCCTGGCACAACTGTAGCTCGAGCGGTCTTGATGGGGTGGCAGAGATATCCACCGTGATCTTGACTCCTTCGAGTGGGCTAGATCTGGTTCTTGCCTTTGAGTTGTAGCTTGCTGAAGACGGGACCGCCGAGATCGTGATCCCAACCTGTGTACTTCCCACAGACGGTTCCAATTGACGGGGATCAACCCCGGCAAATCCCATGGTCAGGGACCCTGGGTTAGTCATGAGATGCACAGGTTGGACGATAGCTCGTCGGCAAACAGGAAGGCTCGCTCCTGCTCGATATTATTGATGGGGGAGATGCGATTACAGTGGAGGCCAAGGATGGAGCGCTCAAGGATAGGGTTACAGGTGATATTAGATGTCTTTGGCGTCGCCCCTCCTAGCCCTTATATACCGGGCTAGGTCTCGGGGAGTTCATCTACGTTTACAGGTAAGCTTTCCTAACCCCAGCTTTCTCCGTACGGCAGGTCTTTGCACCTTCCTTGTGGGTCGTGGACTCCTACGTCGGTGCCCACTAGCGGGCCGAGGTTGTATCTTCATGGGCCTTCTGTCTTCATGGACACCAGGTAGGCTTATCCGTAGGAGTCATGGGGTCACCCCCTCGTCAGGTGCCGTGTCAATCCTTTTTGTTTTTTTTTTGTTCCTAAAACCTTTGTGTTTGATTTGTTAATCTTTTGGTTCCTTTATGCGTGATTGCTTATGTGGTATTGATGTGCGATATGATGATAGTGATTTCTCGCCCTTCGTTGGTAAACCCCAAGTGGAAGGCGTGATGTAGCACAGCAGCAAATTTCCCTCGGTGAAGATACCAAGGTTTGTCTCCGGTAGGACTCCGGAGATGATAAGTAGGTTTCAGCGGCGCAACTGACGCGGACCTGCACACAAACACGATAACTTTGTTCCCAACGAAGTTCAGAGAGGTTGTCAATCTCTCCGGTCTTGTTGTTCACAAAGGATCAAACACAAGGGATAATGATAGCAATTGAAAGTAAAGCAGAAAAGTAAATGAGCGTGTAAACAGTGATGAGGATATGGACCGGGATACGTGATGTTCACTAGTGATGTCTCTCTCCCAAAAGAAGATAAAATTGCTATGCGAGGTAAACAAATTACAGAAAGGCAATTGACAGGATTATGAACGCACCGCAATGCTAACTATGCTACAACATAAAGGACGAGGCTCAAAAGCATGGGCAGTACGCCAAAATAAGTAGACCTAAATCCAACTGCATCTACTACTAATCATCCACCTTGAGATATCTATCCAGAACATCTCGCTGGTATTAAGTTGCGAGCCCCACCCAAAAAGTAAACCCAAAGCAACAGACAACTGCATTAAAAGAACTCTGCGTAAAGTAAACAATCCTTGTAACCGCGGTTACAAGCACCGTTGTTTTCCCCCTTGTGGCAACAATACATCCCCTGGACTCATGTTTCTGTCACTCAAGCGTGTCATCGGGGGGCATGAACCCACAATCGAGCAAAACGTTCCCTCTTGGAGTCACTACCTACTACTTGGCCAAAGCAATAAACAGTAACGTAGAACATGCAAGAATTACTTAGGAACAAAAATATAAGAGATAAGAACCAAATATATTACTCAATCACAATCTGAACATAATCTCATAATCCATCAGATCCTATCAAACTCAACATAGCAATAGCAGAAATATTACAAAAGTGCCTCGATCATGTAGGGCAGCTCACGAGGTCTAAACAATGAAGATCAAAGAGGGGAGGAGAACGTCACATAGCTACTGATCACGGACCCATGGTCCAAGGAAAACTACTCACGAGACATCCGGGGAGCATCCATGGTGGAGAGGAGACTCCCGAAGGTCAATCCTCCCTCCGGCAGGGTGCCGGGAAGAGGTCTTCTGGTGCTCCCGATCTCGGAAGCGTGGCGGTGGAGGAACAGAGGCGAGTTTGCGAAATAGGGTTCTGTCTGCGGTGGAGGAACAGAGGCGAGACGCCGCGCCGTGTGGCCGCCTGGGCCCCCCTGGCTCCCCTCTGGCCCCTCCCGGGCTCTTCGCGAAGCTTCCTGTACGCTGATTTTTCCTTTATTTTTCCCGGAATTTTTCTGGCACTTTTTATATGGGGGAAAACTGAAATAGAAAAACATCAGAAAACAGGAACTGGCACTGGGGTGCACTGAGTTAATAGGTTAGTCCAAATATGATCAAAAGTGTATGAAAGTTTATCCAGATCATAGCAATATCACACAAAACATGCATGGAGCAAGCAGAAATTATAGATACGTTTTGGACGTATCAACATCCCCAAGCTTAATTCCTGCTCGTCCTCGAGTAGGTAAATGATAACAGCATAATTTCTGTGGTGACATGCTAGCAACCATAAAATAACTTTGAAAAGTAAAGCAATCAAGGTTAGAGATTCAATTCAAGTCATAACATGCAAGAGTCTATATTAGCATTGAAACAAGTAACAAAAGAACATTAGGTGCAAGAGCTCTCGTTGGCCGTGACTCGAATGTCTCCAAATGGTGTTTGCGTGCAATAAGGGGGATAGGGAATACGAGAAAAAAGTATTTTCGTGTGGAGAACTCAATCTACTAAAGTTTCACACTTGGTCCTCTTTGGAATCTTATCTTGACTCGTCCCCAGACCACTAGCCAGGTACAAGTCAATTTGATCCACTCCTTTTTGATATTTTGAGCACTCATGCAATGGATGAGCATAAGAACGAGAGTTGACACTTAGGATGGCAAAGAGAGAAATATGGTGGAGGAGGAAGACAAAAAAGGATGAGAAAGGCTCACATCAATGAGGACAATCATAGGCAAGAGATGCCAAATGATAGATATGATGTGAGGAGTAGGGATTGCCATGCAACGGATGCACATACGAGCTAAGAAGCTCTCCAATGGAACTAGTGGGGGTGCATCTAACTTGCTCGCTCATGAAGACCTAGAGATCGTTTGAGGAGGCTCATCCTTGGAATATGCAAGCCAAGTTCTATAGTGTGAAGGTCCCCACATAGCTATATGCATAATGATCATCTCTATGGAGTACAAGGATATACAGGGAGTACTAGTTTGGATCTCTCAAAAGGATAGTAGTGTTGCCCCTTTCTCTCTTTTTATTTCTTTTTCTCTTTTTTCTATTTTTTTGTATTTTTTTGTGGCCTCAATGGCTCTTTCTATTTAACTCTCATTTGTCCTCTTTGGGATCTTTTAATGTGTCCACTTTGGGATCTTTTCCTCACTTAAGGGCAACACTCTATTTTACAAGAGGGCAAAGGAGATCTTTCACACTTTACAAGGTACTCAAAATCATAAAGAAGATGTAACTAACATGATGTATGCAATGTATGTCGCTGCCAGTGTAGCAAGAACATGTGTGACATGAAGATCAAGTCATGAAGAGGTGGAAGGTGCATGGCAATATATCTCGGAAAGGCTATGGAAATGCCTTGATAGGTAGGTATGGTGGCAGTTTTGAGGAAAGATATAAGGAGGTTTATGATGACAGAGCGTATCATGCCAAGGGTTTGGATGTACCGGCGAAGGTGGACACCAACTCTCGGAGTGAGAAGAAGGCAATGCACGGCACGGGAGAAGAGGCTAGCAAAATATGGGAAGGTGGAAGTGTCTACTTTCAATACTTACATTAGTCCGAAGAACTCATGCACTTATTATCGGTAACTCTCAATCTAATAAGGAGGTTCACAAAGAGACAAGTACCCCGAGGAGGAGTGTATGGGGGTTTGGTTATCCTTGCGCATCCTCGACTCATGGTACGTGAGTGTTCTTTGATATTCGACTCCTCAGAAGAGTAGTGATTCATCTAGTAGCTAGAGTTCTCAACTAGTTTTGTAGGTTTTGAAAATAAACACGGATTGACAAAAATATGACACCTATCACTAATAGGCTAGAGCTCTTGACACCAAAAGTTCAAACATTACTCACATCAATACCTCAAAACCATTGCAAGCTACTACTAAAATTAAATAGCAACCTCAATTACCTACTCTCAAAACAAGACACAACTCAGTGCAACAACCAACTCTCTTCAACAAGATAAACATGAAAACTTAAAAAGAGTTCCAGCAACAAACTAAACAAAAGCCAAGGCTCTTGCTAAAGACAAACTAAGACTAAAACTAAACATGGTAGTAGCTATGAAAAGATAAAGAACACACAACAGCAAAAAGATAGGCAGGAAAAATCCTATGATGTGTTCTAGATTTTGAAAGTGGAGCGTGTTTCTCTCCCACACAAAGTAAGACGGGATCTAACTTGTTATGAACAGAAATCAAAGCTAAAGAAAACTCAAAAACAAAACCTAAGAGTGAGACGCTCCAAGCATAGCACATAATGCATGAAGTGATAAAAATATAGTGAGAAGAAGGACGAACTGATGATTGTTGATGGAGAAGGGGATGCACGGGGGCATCCCCAAGCTTAGACGCTTGAGTATCCTTGAATATTTATTGGGGATGCATGGGGGCATCCCCAAGCTTGAGCGCTTGACACTCCTGGATCTTCTTTCATCATCTTCCATCGCACACTTGAAAACTCCCTTCATACATAACTCATCATAAGCTGATTAGAGAGGTTAGTACCCTTAATAAATAATGTTTCCCCACTGGATATAAAGATATTCTTGAAGAGCTACTGTTTCTCAAGAGTGCCAAAAAGGTTTTGCAAAGAAAAAGCAAGCTTAAGGTTTGTAAAAGTTAGGAGAGACAAAACGTGGCAGAATCTGTGAAAAACAGAACAGAAGATAGTAAAGAATTTTTTAGGGGTACTTCTACAACTCAAATCAAAAAAGTCAGAACATACGGAAGTTTTGTAATTGTATAGATCATACTGTGTAAAAATTTAAGCTCAAAAAGATGAACTGGAATTTTTCTGTAATTTTTCTGGTCACGAGGACAGAATCTGTTCAGAGAGGTTGTCAATCTCTCCGGTCTTGTTGTTCACAAAGGATCAAACACAAGGGATAATGATAGCAATTGAAAGTAAAGCAGAAAAGTAAATGAGCGTGTAAACAGTGATGAGGATATGGACCGGGATACGTGATGTTCACTAGTGATGTCTCTCTCCCAAAAGACGATAAAATTGCTATGCGAGGTAAACAAATTACAGAAAGGCAATTGACAGGATTATGAACGCACCGCGATGCTAACTATGCCACAAAAGAAAGGACGAGGCTCAAAAGCTTGGGCAGTACGCCAAAATAAGTAGACCGAAATCCAACTGCATCTACTACTAATCATCCACCTTGAGATATCTATCCAGAACATCTCGCTGGTATTAAGTTGCGAGCCCCATCCAAAGTGTAAACCCAAAGCAACAGACAACTGCATTAAAAGAACTATGCGTAAAGTAAACAATCCTTGTAACCGCGGTTACAAGCACCATTGTTTTCCCCCTTGTGGCAACATCACATCCCCTAGAATCATGTTTCTGTCACTCAAGCGTGTCATCGGGGGGCATGAACCCACAATCGAGCAAAACGTCCCCTCTTGGAGTCACTACCTACTACTTGGCCAAAGCAATAAACAGTAACGGAGAACATGCAAGAATAACTTAGGAACAAAAATATAAGAGATAAGAACCAAATATATTACTCAATCACAATCTGCACATAATCTCATAACCCATCAGATCCTATCAAACTCAACATAGCAATAGCAGAAATATTACAAAAGTGCCTCGATCATGTAGGGCAGCTCACGAGGTCTAAACCATGAAGATCAAAGAGGGGAGGAGAACATCACATAGCTACTGATCACGGACCCATGGTCCAAGGAAAACTACTGACGAGACATCCGGGGAGCATCCATGGTGGATAGGAGACTCCCGGAGGTCAATCCTCCCTCCGGCAGGGTGCCGGGAAGAGGTCTTCTGGTGCTCCCGATCTTGGAAGCGCGGCGGTGGCGGAACAGAGGCGAGTTTGCGAAATAGGGTTCTGTCTCCGGAGTTTCCCCGTGACAGAGAATAAATAGGCGAAGGGGGGCAGCCAGAGGTGGACCAGGGGCCCCAGGCGCCCCCCTGGCGCGGCCAGGGGTGGGGCCGCGCTGGGTGGCTTCCTGGGCCCCCCTGGCTCCCCTCTGGTCCCTCCCGGGCTCTTCGCGAAGCTTCCTGTACGCTTATTTTTCCTATATTTTTCCCGTAATTTTTCTGGCACTTTTTATAAGGGGGAAAACTGAAATAGAAAAACAGCAGAAAACAGGAACTGGCACTTGGGTGCACTGAGTTAATAAGTTAGTCCAAATATGATCAAAAGTGTATGAAAGTGTATCTAGATCATAGCAATATCACACAAAACATGCATGGAGCAAGCAGAAATTATAGATACATTTTGGACGTATCAGGTATCTTTCCTCTACGATAGATTGCTCGGAGTGTAACGAGTAGAGTTATCCGGATCGTGAGAGCGAATGTAAGGCCCGATATGCAGTACTGTTCCAGATCTAGATGTTTCCATCCAGGTCCGGGGACGAAGCACATATCGGTCCCACCGCGACATATGACGAAGTCATATGCCCTGGATTTCCAACATGATATCACAACATTACAGATACAAGGATACAACATCTCATACATTCGGCATACAACTGCCTCAAATACAATACAACAGCGGAAGATACATGTCTGGGTACAGACTACAAGAAAATTCCTAGTGGCAAAGAGAAAAACATCGATCCCATAACCACACGGGTCCAGGCCCTCCGTCGGGATCCTCTTAACTAGTCGTCGTCGAGTCTCCACGTGAAACGTCGATCACCATACCTGTTGTCGTTCGAGAACCCTGAAAAGAGTTTGGGGGTAGTATCATAAGTACAGAAGTACTCAGCATCCAACTGTAGTGGTCAACTGACCCAGCAAGGACTTCATCACTCGTCATTCTAGGATAACTAGTAGTTTACGGTAAGGAAGGGGTAAGTGGTGAGGTTGCTGCCGCACTAGCATTTATGAAGTGGCTAACGATCTAGAGAGTAAGGTAAGAAGCCAAGCATTCGATGAGGAATCGCCTCCAACAAGTTTGCTATCAACTACTTACGCAATCATAACACCTATCCTATCCTTGTCCTCCTCTTCGCATCCCGACGAAGAAGAAGTAGTCAAGGCACACACACGTTGATCAAGTTATATTAAGATTATCTCAGTTGTTTTTGTCTATGAACAAGGAATAGGTCTCAAGTCGTCCATAACCGTGGACACGGCTTCTCGAAAAGATTTAACCCTGCAGGGGTGTACCAACTGCCCATTACAAGGCTCCGCACGCACGTCCATCTCTCTTAGTTGCTACCCATCACAGGCAATCATTTTATGATTTAGTTCCAAGAGATCCGAAACGACAGGTCCCTCTAACTAACAACGAACAAATCCGGGTGTCCCCCGGTGAGTCGACATCCATCTCAGGAGCCGGGCGCGCTCTCGATCTGGTCTCTACGGTCCGTCGCAGGTTTGGATAGCCGGTTAATCACACATGGGACACCGGGTCCTTAGCCGGACAAGGTGGGCCAGCAAGGGAACTAAGTCCTCACTGGTCCAGGTTGGTTTGTAAACAACTGGCGGCCGACCAGCACACACACGGTTTCAAATGGTAAAACAGCTTGGGGCACCACTGGAAATGTTTAAAGCTAGGTAGGTAAGAAAAGGGGACCCCATAAAATCCCACACGCGGTTAGGCACGCTCAGTCTTAAAACCAATACCCGGAACTCGGGTCCTAGGTGACTCGAATGGAACAAAGCGTCAGGACGGGATAGCCTAGACCTTCCATCCTTCGTCGAAATATAGTCAACATTATAATAATCATATAATCAACAACAATGTAATAATAATGTGATATCCCAAACCAAGGTGTAACAGGGTAACATCGTAGCATCCTAAGCATGCATACTAAGCAGGGGATGAGCAACGAGCAATAGTAACATAGCAGTACATGGTTTGCTGGGAGGGGACATGGTTGTATCGGTTTGAAAGAGGCTGTAAACATGTGGTAGGATCAAACATCGAACCTATCCTAGACTAGCATGCAAACCGCTGGTTGAAATAGAATGGATCATAAGTAATGTATAGTCCTTGCCTGTTGATAAGTCGGATTCCGAAGGTGTAGTTGATCGCAAGCTCGCATCGTCTCCGAAGGTACCCGCGGAAGCACACAAGAAGGAAACACTGGAAAACAATCAACGATCAAGCACTCTATTACTACGAGGCAAACACGAGAAAGCATCAACAAGAAGGCAACACGAGACATCGCACCTACCGTCGAGAGCGGTTACTAACAGGTTAAGTGGAGTACTCGTCACACACGATGATACCGCACATTTGGAAAGGTTCGAGTTGTTTAGCTATAGGTGATCAACAAAGGTTGTTAACATGGCATAGCACACAAGCATGGCAAGAGGTTAAGCATAAATAAACTACCTAAGCTAGTCAATTTAAGTGGGGTGAAATCCTAGACATGGCAAACTACTACGGACCCCACGATAAAAAGGGAATTTGGTACTGTTTTTCCCTAAACAATATTTTATGATTTTATTTAGCAAGTAAGAATAGCATAAACACAATCTACATGCAATTCTAGTCAAGTTACATATAAAGAACATTTTAAACAGAGCAACGGTTAAAAAGTTATGGCAGTTACAGTTACAGTGGAACGAAGTTGTAATTAGCAGATAAACAGCATGTAAACAAAGTCAAACATGGCAACAAACAACATTTTATTAAACTACACAAAAAACTAAGCAAGTTTCATGTTTTACGTGTCGCGATCCGAGCTACGAGTTAAAAGATACGGGCACCGCAAAATTACTAATACAATCTGCCAAAAAAATAAACAGAAAAAGAAAAAGAAAAAGAAGAAAAAAAACTACGTCTGGGCCGAAGGCTACTGGGCCGGCACAACTCACAGCGCAGGAAAAGAAAAAAATTAAAAAAAGGGAAAGGCTGGGGCGCTCACCTTGCTGGGTCGTGGCCCATCTGGCCGGGAGGAGGCGCCTGGGCCGCGCGCTGGGCTGGGTCGCCTGTCCAGCTGGAGCGGTTGCGTGCGTGTGGCTCGGAGGCGTCGTCCTCCTGGACGAGTAGAGGAGCCGATGGAGGCATGGCGCTGACGGGCTGCTGCTCTGGTGAGGCTCGACGTGGTAGGAATGAGGCGCAGCGCAGCTTAGGGGCGTGAGGGCGACGCAGATCTGGCGGATCCCGCTGGATCCGGGGCTGGACGGCGACGACACGAGGGGACTAGGGAGGCGTGAGCTCGACAGCCTCCATGGCGGCGGATCGGGCAACCAAAGAGAGAAAGAAAGAGGTTAGGAAAGAAGAGAAAGGGAGAGAAGAAGAGGAGGGTGTGGCGCGAGTGGATCTCACCGGGGAGACGCGGCCGCTTGCCGGCGCGCTCGCCGGAGTTGGCCGGGGCGAGGCCACGAGAGGAACACGAGACCTCGGGTGCGGTGACGTGACCTGGGCCCGAGCGGGCTTCCACGGCCCTGAGGGGCCCGGTCGGCTAGGCTGGCTGAGGGGGAAGAACTGGAGTGATCTGGTTCGTTGGTTGGCAGATCCGACGGCTACGATTAGCTGAGGCTAGGGTTTCGAGGTGGAGGGACTTTTGGACGAAAATTTGGAGCAGATCTGGGGGTGTGGCTGCAATTTTGGACTAGGGAAACCCTAGAAAGGGGTGGGAGTGTGGTGGTCTTTATATAGCCCAGGTGGCTGGCAGTTTGCAAAAACATCCCCGGTTTTTCTCTCTCGCGCGCGGTGTTTACGTTTCTGACCGCCGAGGGTCCGCAGTACCTCCGATTCGGGTAAAACTTCGAACTGCGCGATCAGCGAGTCGAGCCGGCGGCGTTCACCTCGCACTGGAACCGTTCTGAGAACACTTTCCGGCGCGCTATAAAAATATCTCATTTAATTATTAAACGAGGTTTTTCGTTCCGTTGGCTGGGGCCGGTCTCGTGCGGTTTTCGCGACGGTGATCGGGTGAAACCCGGTGTCGTAAAGGTCGAGTGTCAGTGTGGCAAGGGTCGGTCTACGTCCGATACGAGATAAGAGGGGGGGAAATAATCGCCGATCGATAAATCGGGGATGCAAACACCGCAAACAAATCAGACAATCAAACAATTCACACCGAAAACAAAATTTTTAATTTTTGTGAAATCTGGGCTGTTACAGCGAAGAACTTCACCGAATGTATAAGGCAAGTCATACTTTGACCATTTCACAACCTATATTTTTACTTATGCATGTAGCAAATATCATCCTATGCATGTGAAGGAAGTTTTATAGTATTATTGCTGCAAACCTGGTAGGGTAGCTATATGATCTTATCATGTTTGCTTAGACAACCTAGTACGTGCTTGCTATATATTTGCTATGCTTGTAGAAGTGGATTGGCTTGAGAATACATTGAGTTGTGTGAGGATTTAATGACTTGACTAGTAACCTTTAATTAGAATACACCTCTGGACGGGCAGGGAGTGCTTCCTGGGGGCTCGTGCCTTAACTAAGGCGAGACCAGGTTGTACCCCTAATGGTTGGTTTTGGTGGTCGACAGTGCGTCATGGTATCTACCCTCTGAACGTAAGTGGGCGTCGTCCAGGCTCAAAAAGATCAGACATACTTGGTGACTAGGAGCTTCCATGTACAGCCGCTGGCCATATGGGCTCTGGCTTAGTTGAGTACGATGTAGGAAGCCTCTCCCGTGCAAAGCTAGCAGATGTAGATGTGATAGGTGGTACCGGCTTGCCGTTGGGTGTAGGTGACCTCTTCTGAAAGACTTCGTCTCAATCTTCGGGTTGAGTCCAGCGGGGAAAGTGTACTAACCTCTGCAGAGTAAAAACTAATCATGATTAGTCGTGTCCCCGGTTATGGACATCCTTGAGCTACTAGACATTACTGTTACTGAAGAATCTTGACATATGAATCACCATAATAACTTGAGTGGGCAAGATTTAATAAAGTGTGTGGATTGGAACTGGTGTGCCCAGTTCAATCTTAAGTAGTAAGTTAAAATAAAATTTGACTAGGTAGATTGGGAAAAATCAGCTTTCTGCAAAATAAAACCATAAGCCTTTCCTTTGACTTACCTTGCATGTAGCGATAGGTCTGTTATATCCTTTTTCGTGTGACTTGCCGTACAAATCAGATGTACTGGCCCGTTGTCAGGCTGTAACCTTCGGTGTTGCAGGATTGTATACGACGAGTAAGTGATGCGATGTAGGGTTACGATGTCTATACTCAACTGTGCCGGTGGAGTTGATGGACGCCACGAAGATTTTATTGTTTTCCGTTGTGTTCTATTTGTAAGCTAGCCTTGAGCTATGCAGCTATGCTTTATTGTAATACTGGATCTTCGATGTAATATATATATATATGACATGTGGTTTATTCTTGATATTACATCATGTACTGTGTGTGCTAGCTATTGATCCAGGGACTAGCACAGAATGCACAGAGACTTGGATTCTTAGTGAATCGGGTCGTTACATAATTCAACATATGAACTAAGCAAAACAAGTGCACATAAGATATACTTACACGTATTTTCAAGGTTATATCACACTCAAATGGATATAAGATAGTACAACTAGTAAAATAACCAACTCCCGTAACTCCACAAAACTAAGAATATGAACGTGAGTAAAGGCACGGGAGAACATTCGGGAGACAAATGGATTTCTCGGGAAGATGTAAAATGTAAGTTGAAGTAATGGCCGAGACGAAGATGATCTACTAATTCTACTCCATGAGGGAATACCAGACTTATGGTATCTAGAATAACACTCGCTGGTAGATTACAAAGATATGCAAGATCCACTTCAATATATAAAGCATATGATTAGATTTTATAATTAACCACAATGCTTGTATAGGGAATTCTTACTATTCCAATTAGATAGATAGCCCTCCATAACCATACATGGAATGAATTGAATCAAACAATTTCCCACCTAAGATTTTTATGATGGATCATGGGAAAATTGCACAAGAATACCATACTCAAACAAAACAATACAAGCCACATAGATATAAGATAATTTCAAATATGAATTCTAAATGGAATTATTCAGTTTATTCATGTCAATGAGGATTGTGGTATGCACATAGTATACCTCTCCCCCATAATGTGAAAATTCATGTATTATCCACATGAGTCAGATGAAACCCAAGTTATTTGAGATATTTCTAGGGGTTATATATGGATACACATTTTACTTTGTGAGTACTGACTATGCTAGATAACATTGTACTAATAATTCTAGATGGTGTTCCACATATATACACAATCAAGGTTTGTGATATGTGTAAACACAACACTCCCCCATAATGTGATGATCCATTGATATCTCAAAAGAGCCAAATATGATTCCACTAATGAAGCAATAAATTCTCAAACAATACATACAACTATATGAAGTGCATTGCAACCTACATATGCTAAATAACACAAATCAAGCATAACAATAGGCACAACATACAAACACATGCTAGGCACAAAACCTACAGATGCATGGTGCTATCAACTTTCAATGTAAACAATGTAACTACAAGTTACCGCAAGGAGGAGCATTGGATTAATGAATACGATGATAATCCACTTGACAAGTAATTAACCACAACTTGTGGCGAAAGTACTTTCTTCTTCTTCATGAAGTAGCCAAGTCTCCAATGCTCTCCACACACCTATTGATCAAGTTAGATCTTGTTGGTCCCCAACAAAGTTGGGTCCTAAGAAATTATTCACAATAGGTTTGGCAACCCAAATGGTCTTATCCACCTTCGATCCACTTTGGGTACCCACAAACTTGGCAAACACATTGCCAACACTATCCTTCCTAAGTAAGTAATGATCATTTATTATTGGAGACATAGAGATGTTACCGTTGGGACATGATGAAGATATGTGTCCCTTCTTACGACAATATAGCAACATGTGCTTCCCTTTCTCTTCTTCTTTTTATTCTCAACATGAGGATCATTATCATGGTTGATCACAGAGAGAGGCCTTTCTTCATCTTGAGATTGTTCTTGAGGCCGCTTCCCATGATGCTTCTTACTTGAGACCTTCTTCTTCATTGGACAAGATCTTACATGGTGTCCAACATTCTTGCATTTGAAGCAAATAATGTTGGCCTCATTCTTGACTTGGTCTTGTCCCTTCTTATCGTTCTTGGACTTCTTCTTGTTGGATATAAAACCATGTTCACACCTATCTTGAGGGAAATTTTGTACACTCAAGATATTGTTGAGTGTGGATTTCCCATGATAGAACTTCTCCAAGTCTTTCTTCAAACTAGTGACTTGGGCCTTCAGCTCTTTATTTTCCTCTACAATGTTAGTATTGACAAAAGAGCTAGAGGATGTAGAAGCTTCATTATTAGAGCAACAAGGCATGGTAAGCAATTCACCGCAACATGTAGCAACATCATGTAGAGAGGAATTGTGCAAAGGACTAGCACATTAAAACAAGGCATTTTGTGTAGAATATGTGCTAATGTCCACATGAGACTCATAAGATTTTACCTTAGTGACCATATGATACGTCCAAAATGCTTCACTATTTTATATCGTAATTCATCCTTATTCATTGATATATTTCACTTTACGATGATGTTCTTATGTTGTTTTGGCTTATTTTACACAGTTTATAACTTTCCGATGCCGATGCAGCAGACGCAGGATTCAGCGGTAAAAAGTGGACGCTGAGTTGCTGAAGAAGAATACCTCCAACTTACCTGAAAATCGACGGGGGGTATTTTCCAGAAGTATAACAAAGACTCGCCGAAGAGGGGCCAGAGGGGGGCCACAGGGGCCCCAGGAGGCCACCTGGCGCGGCCCCACCCCTGGCCGCGCCGAGAGGGCGCCTGGAGCCCGGGGGCCACTCCCGGCTCCCCCCTCTGGCCCATATATTCCTCGTCACGCGAAAACCCTAAAACAAGAAGGCATACACGGAGTTCCGCCGCCGCTCCGTGGCGGAAACATACAAAGAAGAAAAGGGCTCTCCGGCGGGCAGATTCCGCCGAGGAGAACATCTCCCGGGAGGGGAGATCATCGCCATCGTCATCACCACCGTCACGGGCATCATCGAGATCATCATCAACATCATCCCCAACATCAGCACCATCTCCACCACCATCCAATCTCACCTCACAAGTTCATCTTGTGTTGTAATCCGTACTATCTATCCTCTCTACTCTACCAGTGTTGATTACTACTTTGTGGTGAATTCTATTGAGTTTTGTTGGAGAAATACCATTATGTCCAGATTATTTATCATATATTTATCACCTCTGATTATGATCTCTTTTATGTCTTGTGAGTAGTTACTTTAGTTCTTGAGGACATGGGAGAAGTCTAGTTGTTAGTAGTCATATGATGTTGAAGTAATTTGTGTTGTTTGATATTTAAGTTGCGTTGTTATTTTCCTAGTGGTGTTGTGTGAGTCGAACACTCAACACTTCTCCTTCTTAAGGACCTAGGGGAAAACATTGTGTATTAAGAATGCTTACGGTGGGTTGTCGGAGTGACAGAAACCTGAACCCCAGTTTGCACACTTTTGCACAAGGGATTACTAGATCCTTGATCTTATTGTTGTGGTTAGGCTTTGCCTTAATTTCTATCTTGTATTTGCGGATGCTTGCAAGATGTTTAACCATAAGAGTGCACTTATCTTAGTCTAGAAGGTGTGCTAGCATAGATCCACCCACTCAACACTTGTTATCGATACGGAGTATGGCGAAAGCACGTGACTACCTCCCCATGTATCCTTAAGAACGTTTTAATCTTTATAAGTTCAGCTGTCAGGCTTATCCTTGCTCAAAAGGATTGGGCCACTTGCTGCTCCTCAATGTCTTTTACCCTGCTTGCTTTTATCTTATCGTTGCTTATATCGAAAACCCCTAAAAAGTTATCTTTCAGTGTTGCAGTTATTCCTTGTCCATCATCACCTATCAGTACCTTTCGCTCCTCGTTGGGTTCGACACTCTTACTTATCGAAAACGCTACAATAGATCCCTTTACGTTGAGGGTCATCAAGCTACGTTTTCTGGCTCCATTGCCGGGACTCATAGCGCTATTGGTAAGTGAAGCTGGTAAGGAATTTTTTATCTTTTTATTTTGCTGTTGCTGCTCTGTGTCCGTATGGACAACCTAGTTATTGGATCGTTGCTTACGGGGAAACACCCCACATCTGTGGTGGTTGTACCTCCCCCTACTGAAATTGTGACTTATAAAATACCAGCTGGTATTATCGATTGTGTCTTGGCTAATCGTTATGCAGGAGATAGACACCCCAGTGAGCACCTGCTACATTTATCACAACTATGTTCATTATTTAAGCTTGCAGGTGTATCAAAGGAGTTTGTCATGAAGAAATTGTTCTCCGTATCGCTTATAGATAAAGCTTCAGATTGGTATAAGCTTCTCGATAACTCTCATTTGCTTGATTGGCATGAGCTTATGTCTCTCTTTTATACCAAGTTTTATCCTCTCCATGAAATTCATTGAGACAGGAATTATATCTATAACTTTAGGTCTCGTGACGGAGAAAGCATCGCTCAAGCTTGGGGGAGATTGAAATCTCTAATGCTCAAATGTCCTATTCATGAGCTCCCCAAGAAAACTATACTTACAAACTTTTATGCTAGACTTTCTCGTCAGGATAATGAGATGTTGGACGCCTCCTCTAGTGGGGTATTTCAGACAAAAAGCGTTGAAGAAAAATCGGATCTCCTTGAAAAGGATCCAGAAGAATACCGAAGATTGGGAAATAGATAAAGGTATTGAATCCACTATAAATTATGAGCATGATTATATAGAGAGCTATGTGAAAACTGATTACTTTAATACCTTTTGCTCTAAGATTGGTCTTGATTCCCATCTAATGATTGATTTTTGTAAGGACTTTGCCTCTCATATTGACTCCTCCAAGGAGAAGAGGAGTCAACATCATAAACCCTTCAAAGAATTACCTATTGATATTCATGTTGCTGACCCAATTGTGCCTGCAGTTGTATATGAAAAGCCCCCTTTTCCTGCCAGAATAAGGGAGCACTCTTTTGTGACAGGCATAATGAATAAGAGTGAGAGAAGAATTGATGAGCCTGGGGACCAGATCAAGGTCGATCCTCAAGTTGCATTGGTTAAGGATCTTATTACTAATGATGCTTTAGATTCCAATATAAATTTTTGTGTTGTTTCCACTAACCTTGTCACAGCCAAGAATAAGGGCCCAATTTCAGGTACGCCAGTAGTATCTGTCAAAATAGGAGATCACAATTATTATGGGCTATGCGATTTGTGATCGAGCGCTAGTGCGATCCCGTATTCACTTTATCAAGAGATCATGGGTGAAATTTCACCTTGTGAACTTGAAGAAGTTGATGTTACCATTCATCTTGCAAACAGAGCAACTATCTCTCCTATCGGAATTGTGAGAGATGTTGAAGTTTTATGCAGAAAGGTAAAATATCCTACCGACTTTCTAGTACTTGGTTCAGTAAGGGATAAATTTTTTCCCATTATTTTCGGTAGACCTTTTCTCAGAACCTGTGGAGCTATAATAGATTGCAAGAAAGGTAAAGTTTCTGTTGAATTCAATGGTGAGCCTTATGAATTTAATTTTTCCAAGTTCTCTAAGCAGCCTCGTGGTACTGATTTTCCTAGTAATGATAAGATTATTGAAGATATTTCTTCTATTGCTATTCCTCCTAATGATCCTTTGCATCAATATATGGAGGACCACGAGAATGATTTGCATATGCAGGAGACGAACGAGCTGGACAAAATATTCTTAAGACAACCTGCTATCCTAAAGCACAACCTTCCAGTTGAGCCTTTGGGTATTTTGTCACAACCAAAAGAAGATCCAGTGTTTGATCTTAAACCACTTCCTGATACTCTCAAATATGCCTATTTAGAGGAAAATAAAATATATCCTGTTATTATCAATTCTAACCTTTCAGGGTATGAAGAAGAGCGTCTATTGGAAGTACTTCGCAAACATCGAGGTGCAATTGTCTATACCCTTGATGACCTTAAGGGGATTAGTCCGTCTATTTGTCAACACACCATTAACCTAGAGCCTGATGCCAGACCGGTTGTTGATCATCAACGACGGTTGAATCCTAAAATGATGGATGTTGTAAGGACTGAGATTCTCAAGCTTCTAGCCGCAGGTATTATCTACCCTATAGCTGATAGTAAGTGGGTAAGCCCGGTTCATTGTGTTCCAAAGAAAGGAGGGACAATTGTGGTTCCTAATGATAAGAATGAACTAATACCTCAGAGAATTATTATTGGATATAGAATGTGTATTGATTACAGGAAGCTGAACAAGGCAACCAGGAAGGACCACTACCCATTGTCGTTCATCGACCAAATGCTTGAAAGGTTATCCAAAAATACTCACTTTTGTTATCTCGATGGTTATTCTGGCTTCTCTCAAATTCATGTTAACATTGCTGATCAAGAGAAGACCACTTTTACTTGTCCCTATGATACTTATGCTTACAGACTTATGCCTTTTGGTTTATGTAATGCCCCTGCTACTTTTCAAAGGTGTATGTCCGCTATCTTTCATGGTTTTTGTGAAGAAATTGTGGAGGTATTCATGGACGATTTCTCCGTCTATGGAACCTCTTTTGTCCATTGTCTCCACAACCTTAATAATTTTTTGCAGAGATGTGAGGAGACAAACCTGGTGCTTAACTGGGAGAAGTGCCATTTTATGGTCAACGAGGGAATTGTTCTTCGCCACAAGATTTCCGAGAGGGGAATTGAGGTGGACAGGGCCAAGATCGAAGCAATTGAGAGGATGCCCTATCCAAGGGACATCAAAGGTATTCGTAGTTTTCTCGGTCATGCTGGTTTCTATAGAAGATTTATTAAAGACTTTTCTAAGACTTCAAGACCCCTAACTAATCTTCTCCAGAAGTATATTCCTTTTGTTTTTTATGAAGATTGTAAGGAAACCTTCGAAGTTCTTAAGAAAGCTTTAATAACTGCTCCTATAGTACAACCACCTGATTGGAATTTACCTTTTGAAATTATGTGTGATGCTAGTGATTTTGTTGTTGGAGCTGTTCTAGGGCAAATGGTTGATAAGAAGTTGAATGTTATATCTTATGCTAGCAAAACCCTTGATAGTGCTCAAAAGAATTATGCTACTACTGAGAAGGAATTCTTAGCAGTAGTATTTGCTTGTCATAAATTTAGGCAGTATATTGTTGATTCTAAGATTATTGTTCATACTGACCATACTGCCATTTAGTATCTTATGGAGAAGAAGGATGCCAAACCAAGGCTCATCCGATGGGCACTCCTTCTTCAAGAATTTGATTTTCAGATTGTCGATAGGAAAGGAGCAGACAATCCGGTGGCGGATAATCTTTCAAGGATGGAAGATATACCGCATGATCCCATTCCAGTCAACGACAGCTTTCCAGACGAACAGCTAGCCGTTGTTAAAGTACAATCTCTCTCCGGTCTTTGGTTTGCAGATTATGCTAACTTTATCGTTGCAAAGTTTTTGCCTCCAGGTTTAACATTTCAGCAAAGGAAGAAGTTCTTTCATGATTTGAGGCATTACTTTTGGGATGACCCTCATCTTTTCAAAGAATGTCCAGATGGGATCGTGAGAAGATGCATACCGGAACACGAGCAGAAGGAAATTCTCAAACAATGTCATGATAGTCCATATGGAGGACATCATGCCGGTGAGAGGACCGCACATAAGGTTCTTCAATCAGGTTTTTATTGGCCTACTCTTTTTAAAGATGCTAGAAATTATGTTTTATCCTGTGATAAGTGTCAAAGAGTTGGTAATATTAGTAGAAGGAATGAGATGCCTATGAATTACTCTTTAGTGATTGAGCCTTTTGATTGCTGGGGTTTTGATTTTATGGGTCCTTTTCCTTCCTCACACAAGTACACTCACATTTTAGTTGTTGTTGATTATGTAACCAAGTGGGTAGAAGCAATCCCCACTGAAAGTGCTGATCACAAGACATCTTTGAAAATGCTTAAGGATGTAATTTTTCCTAGGTTTGGAGTACCCAGGTACCTCATGACTGATGGAGGTTCACACTTTACACATGGAGCTTTTAGGAAAGCTTTAGCCAAGTACGATGTCAATCATAGAATTGCTTCTCCGTACCACCCTCAAACTAGTGGGCAAGTTGAGCTCACCAATAGAGAGATCAAGTTGATCTTACAGAAGACAGTCAACATAAATAGAAAGGATTGGTCAAACAAGTTAGGAGATGCTTTGTGGGCGTATAGAACTGCTTACAAAAACCCCATGGGCATGTCTCCTTATAAGATGGTGTAAGGCCCGATATGCGGTACTGTTCCAGATCTAGATGTTTCCATCCAGATCCGGGGACGAAGCACATATCGGTCCCACCGCGACATATGACATAGCCATATGCCCCGGATTTCCAACATGATATCACAAC
The DNA here is from genome assembly GCA_950022295.1 of Bromus sterilis. Lineage (NCBI taxonomy): Eukaryota > Viridiplantae > Streptophyta > Magnoliopsida > Poales > Poaceae > Bromus > Bromus sterilis. The sequence goes on along the minus strand of OX465599.1, from coordinate 235,704,273 downwards.
ATTACAGATACAAGGATACAACATCTCATACAATAGGCATACAACTGCCTCAAGTACAATACAACAGCGGAAGGTACATGTCTGAGTACAGACTACAATCAAATGCCTAGTGGCAAAGAGAAAAACATCGATCCCATAACCACATGGGTCCAGGCCCTCCGCCGGGATCTGCCTAACTAGTCGTCGTCGAGTCTCCACGTGAAACGTCGATCACCATACCTGTTGTCGATCAAGAACCCTGAAAAGAGTTTGGGGGTAGTATCATGAGTACAGAAGTACTCAGCATCCAACTGTAGTGGTCATCTGACCCAACAAGGACTTCATCACTCGTCATTCTAGGACAAATAGTAGTTTACGGTAAGCATGGGATAAGTGGTGAGGTTGCTGCCGCACTAGCATTTATGAAGTGGCTAACGATCTAGAGAGTAAGGTAGGAAGCCAACCATTCGATGAGGAATCGCCTCCAACAAGTCTTGCTATCAACTACTTACGCAATCATAACACCTATCCTATCCTTGTCCTCCTCTTCGCATCCCGACGAAGAAGAAGCAATCAAGGAACACACACACATTGATCAAGTTATTAAGATTATCTCAGTTGTTCTTGTCTATGAACAAGGAGTACGTCTCAAGTCGTCCATAACCGTGGACACGACTTCTCGAAAAGATTTAACCCTGCAGGGGTGTACCAACTGCCCATTACAGGGCTCCACACGCACGCCCATCTCTCTCAGTTGCTACCCATGATAGGCAACCATTTTACGATTTAGTCCCAAGAGATCCGGAACGACAGGTCCCTCTAACTAGCAACACACAAATCCGGGTGGCCCCCGGTGAGTCGACATCCAACTCAAAAGCCGGCCGCGCTCTCGAATCGGCCTCTACCGTCTGGACGAGGTCGGGTTAGCTACCCAAACAGATGTGGGAAGCCCCCTAGCTTCCAGGTTTGGACCAACAGAAAAACTATGTCTCCGCTGGCCTGAGTTGTTTCGAAAACAGCTGGGGCTCCAACCAACTCACACACATTGCAAAAGGTAAAACCAGCTTGGGCCACCACTAGAAATGTTTGAAGCTAGATAGGTAAGAAGAGGGGACCCCATAAAATCCCACACGCGGTTAGGCACGCTCAGTCTTAAAACAAATACCCGGAATTCGGATCCTAGGTGACTCGAATGGAACAAAGCGTCGGGGCGGGATAGCCTAGACCTTCCATCCTTCGTCGAATATAGTCAACATTAAAATAATCATATCATCAACAACAATAATAATAATGTGATATCCCAAACCAAGGAGTAACAGGGTAACATCGTAGCATCCTAAGCATGCATACTAAGCAGGGGCTGAGCAATGAGCAATAGTAACATAGCAGTACATGGTTTGCTGGGAGGGGACATGGTTGTATCGGTTTGAAAGAGGTTGTAAACATGTGGTAGGATCAAACATCGAACCTATCCTAAACTAGCATGCAAACCGCTGGTTGAAATAGAATGGATCATAAGTAATGTATAGTCCTTTCCTATTGATAAGTCGGGTTCCGAAGGTGTAGTCGATCGCACGCTCGCATCGTCTCTGAAGGTACCCGCGGAAGCACACAAGACGATAAACACTAGAAAGCAATCAACGAGAAAGCATCTATTACTACGGGGCAAACACGAGCAAGCATCAACAAGAAGGCAACACGAGACATCGCACCTACCGTCAAGAGCGGTTACTAACAGGTTAAGTGGAGTACTCGTCACACACGACGATACCGCACATTTAGAAGGGTTCAAATTGTTTAGCTACAGGTGATCAGCAAAGGTTGTTAACATGGCAACTCAAGCAAGCATGGCATATCACACAAACATTCAAGAGGTGAAGCACAAAGTAAACTATCTATGCTAGTCAATTTAAGTGAGGCACATCCTAAACATGGCATAACGCTAAGTGCTGCACGATGATTAAAACATTTGGTACTGTTTTGCCCTAAACCATATTTTAGGTTGGTTAACAACAGCAAACAATAGCAAAAACTCAAAGTACACGAAAAACTAATCAAGTTACATATAAAGAACACCCCAAACGGAGTTACGGTTAAAAAGATATAAGCAAAACAAGTTACGGGCACAATCTGCCAACATCACGAAGCACACTTTAGAGCATTGCGTAAACAGGATAATCAATGCAAACATGCTCACAAATGATATGGAACTAAAGTAGACATGACAGGGAAGGCATGGAAAAAATAATCATGCAAATAGGCATCATAGATCAAAAGATATTAAGCAAACAACATGGCATCGGAACGTTACAGACTTAGAGAAAAACAGAGGTGGCTGTCAAAAACAGCAGCATAGCAACTTTGGGGCTCAATCACTATATGACCAGCAAGCATATCATGTCAATGCAATACATGAGATGAAAGTAGACATGATGCTTAACAATATGCAATTGGAATCACTCAATTCCGATAAACGATCGCGACACACTCGTCGACCGAAGTTGCAACAAAATATAAACAGCAGCACACTAACAGCAGGGTAGCTACTTTGGTGCAAGATACAATCATGATGCAGCAAGCAATTATGGCATGTGAATGCATGAAACTGAATTAGAAACAATGCTTAACGTAACGCAAAAGGAATCACTCAATTCCGACGTACGGTTGCGAAGCAACCGTCGCCCGAAATTTCAATCAAGCAACAGTTTCAGCAAGTTTAACAGCAACAGTTGCAATTAACGACCAGTGGCCCTATTTAGCACACAATTACACAATCAAGATGACCTCAGATGCAAATGCTCACAAAAGATGAATTAAAGTACACGCAATTCTAAGCAACTTTCATTTTGGGCGCATCGCAGTCCGAGCTACGGATTAATCGCTATCATCGTTGCAAAATTGAAACAGCAGCAGTAATTCAACACTTAACATCAAAAATAAAAGAAAAATGCTTAAGGAAAAAAAGGAGGGCGGCCGGGCTGGCTCACCATGGGCCATGGCCCAACTCGCGGCGGCTGGTGTTGGGCTGCGGACAGGACGAGGTGGGCCGCGGGCCCACGTTCACGACGGTTGGCGTCCTGGCTCGGGGAGGCCGAGCTCCTCCCGAGCGCTTCGACGGCGGCGGCGGCCATCTCGTTGCCGGATCCGGCGCGGGTGAGGTCGGGGATGGCCTCGGGTGACGGGGTCGAGGGCGTGGCAGCCGGATCCACCGGAGTCCAGCGCCGGTGAGGTCCATGGGCGGGGCGGCTCGATCTCCTTCAGGGGTTCCAATGGCGGGCCGCCATTGCTTGCAGAGAGAGAGTTAGAGGAGGAGGAGGCAGGGGAAGGAGAGAGGAGGTGAGGGGGAAGAGGGATGCGACCTGGCGCGGCTGCGGTGACCTGCGGGGGCGGCCGGTGAGGAGGCGCGGCGGCGCGGTGGCCTGGCCGGAGGCGGCGGAGCGGCGGCTGCCGGCGTGGTGGCGGGCGGCTCGGGCGACCTCGGCCCAGATCAGGCCCGAGGCGGCGGCGGGGAGGGCCCTGCGGGGCCCGGTTTCCTGGTGGAGGCAGTTGGGACTACGTGGAGCATTTTGGGGCACAGATCTGGAGATCTGACGGCTGGGATCATCTGAGAGGTTAGGGTTTCGGGATTTTGGAGGATCTGGGGCAATTTTTGTGGCAAAAGTGAGGGGGTGGCTGCAATTTTCCATTAGGGTAAACCCTAATTGGGTGGTGGGAGGCTGGTGGTCTTTATATAGGGCAGGTTGGCTGGCCAGATGACACAAACGCCCTCGGTACCCCTCTCGTGTGTCCAGTGATCGCGTTCGTGACCACTGAGACTCCATACGGACTCCGATTCGGACGAAACTTCGACCTACGCGCTCAGCGCGTCGAGCCCGTCGATCGTACCTCACTGTGGTGACATTCCGACAACATTTTTCGGTGCCCCAATAAAATAATCCGTTTATTAAATAAACGGGGTTTTCGTTTCGTTGGCTGCAGCTGGTCTGGTGCGGTTTTCGCGACGGTGATCGGGTGAAACCCGGTGTCGCAAAGGTCGAGTGTCAGAGTGGCAGGGGTTAGTCTCCGTTCGGTACGATATAGGAGGGGAAAAATAATCGCCGATCGATAAATTGGGGATGCAAACACCGCAGACAAATCAGACAATCAAACAATTCACACCGAAAACAAAAATTTTAATTTTTGTGAAAACTGGGCTGTTACAGATGGTCTATGGCAAGGCTTTCCATCTGCCATTAGAATTAGAACACAAAGCTTTCTGGGCTATTAGAGAGCTTAATGCTGACACGAAATTAGCTGGGGAAAAGCGTCTCATGAACTTGACTTCTCTAGATGAGTGGAGAAGTGAAGCTTACGAGAGCGCTAAAATGTTCAAAGAAAAGGTAAAGAAGTGGCACGATAGGAGAATTCTGAAACGTGAATTTAATGTTGGTGATAAAGTTTTGTTGTTTAGATCCCGTTTTGGGTTTTCTCCAGGTAAACTAATTTCCAGGTGGGAAGGGCCATTTCATATTGAGGAAGTCTACCGCCCAGGTGCAATCAAGATTAACAATTTCGAAGGCACCAAACCTCAAGTGGTGAATGGGAAAAGACTTAAGAATTACATAGCAGGAGATCCTGTCAATGTTGATGTGGATTTGGTATACACAAAGTCTCATGAAGAACATGTTGCAGCCCTGTTTCAGACACCAACAGAAGCAGAATAAGGAAAGGTATGTATTACGGTAAGGAAACATCGCGAAACCGACATGAAAGTTCCAGATTATGTATTTTTACAAAATATAGAAAATTTGAGGCCTAAGTGGAGTCGGAGATCAGCTCTAGGGGGCCCAGGCGCCCCCCTGGCGTGGCCCCACCCCTGGCTGCGCCGGGAGGCCGCCCGGGCACCCCGGAGCCCGTCTCCGACCCCGCTTTGACCTGTTACCTTCCTTTCTGTGCAGAAGTTTTTGCTATATATTTACCCGGATCGTTCCGGCAACGTATCTCGCGATTTCGTGTGTTTTCTTTTCGATCTGTTTCTGCCAGAAAAACTTTCAGCTAGACCTAGGTTCCATGGCTTCCCTAAGATCCCCGAAGGACAAGTTCGTCGTTAACCTCATCAACCCTTACCTTGCTGAGGTGAACAAGCACCCCCAGATCCTTCGTATGGAGGATGGTGACCTCCACAAGAAGGATCTGAAGGGACCAGTCAAGGAGGGAAGAACCGAGGAGCGGATTAAAGAGGTGGAACATGAGGTCTTCAAGTTCAAGAAGATGGTGGAGCGTGGTGTTGAAGCTAACTTCGACATCATGAATGAGATTGAGGCTTCCCACAAGAAGGAGATGAAGGATATGTGGTCAAGTTTGGCCGCACTAGAAGAAAAAGTTTATGGGCTCCAAGCACAAATATATGATCTGCAGAACCAGAACTGTGGGTATGAACTAAAGTTTCTGCGCATTGGTTTGGGTGCTGAATGCAGGATCTTGGAGACGGGAATGTACTTTGAGACTGGAGAATAGCTACCATGGAAGCGCTTCGCCAAGGAATACGTGACCGACAAGAACAAGGATGAGGAGTAAATCTCCTTGGGTATTGGCATCCCCTTAGCTTGTTCCAAGCTTGGGGGAGTGCCCGGTATTTTTATCTTTATCTATGTCTTTTAGAGTCAAGTAGAGCCGTATCATGTCTAGGGAAGTTATCTTATAAAATAGGTGTTTGCTTTGAGGTCTATCACTCCTTCTTGGAGAGTTATGTATCCGTGAGTGTGGAGTCGTCTATGATGGAATATTAATGAGAAGTCTATTGATCCCTTCGCTGCACTCGGTATTCTCTTCACGCAATCGACCTCGTGATGATTCTTATGGGGAGTATTGACCTTATATCAGGTATGGCTTTGAAAACTTTATTTAATCTTGGAAAACATAGCTTTGGTCATAACAACAAGCATGTTATTTTTCTCAAAAGTAGTGACATAGCCAAAACCCTCTTTGTTATTATGCTTGTAGTGTTATGTTGACAAGTAAGACAACTTGATGTGCTATGCTTATTTTAATGTTTATGCTTTATATTTTTTTGCATCCAAGTCATCATCAATTGTCTGTTCTCTCAAAGCCTTTGCTAGCCAAACCTCTGTACTAAGCGGAATACTGCTTGTACATCCATACCCTGAAACCAATATCTTCCATATGAGTCCACCATACCTTCATATTCGTGGTATTCCACTACCACTCCGAAAGCATAGAATTTTTTTGTTATCCTTAGATGTTCAAAATCTTCTATTTTGTGCCCCTGCCTTGGCTCATGAGGAAGTAGTAGTTAATTCATGATCTTCATAAGTTGGACAAGTTTTACCCCGGGATTGCATGTCTAATCTGCAACCCCCTAATACGAGGAGGAACTGGCATGAGTGCGCCCAGCTCACAAAAGATAATACAACAAACAAACCCTCCTTCACGCTTTGTTCATGAGAAATCAGAAAACTTTGGAAGTGATAAACAAAGGAGATTGCGGGGATGTGATCGTCCCCGTTTGGGAGCCGCTCCTCGAAACTTGTCCAATCTGAGAAGCAATTGAGTTATCTATTAGCATTCGTTGACGAATCATGCACCTCTCAAAACCTGTTTTCATTCTGTTTGATTTAAATATAGCACTTGAATTTTCCCTGCTTGCCTTAAACAAGGCTTCATTTTTCCTTTACTTTTATGTTGAGTCAGTTTTCCCTACTTCCTCCTTTCCCAAAAGAGAACAGACACTTGATGCTGATGAAGATTCATCAATATAATGCTGCATTAAAGTTTTTCCTTGTTATATCATTGTTGACATTATCTTTTGATAAGTAAGTTGTTTGCAAAAGCATTCGCCAAGCAAACATCTTCCTTTGTGTTAGCATTTGCACTTCATGACTAATAGCTTGTTCTTTCAAAAATTTCCAAATCGTCTCTTCAAAATATAAAGAGAAAGGGCAAAGGTAAAAGCTTTTAGTTGTCCCTTGACCAAAGGACTTGTTTGCCATGATTTGATGAGTTTCCTTAGCCCTACTTTTGATTATAATTGTTATTACTTTTTCATAAGAGCCTTATAAGTTGGAGATTGTTGTTTAGGATGTTTGAGTTTGATGAAAAGATCATGATGCTTCTTGTCCGTATTTTATTTATCGACATTTCACTCTCTAAACTTGTGGACAGGTTTACCGAGCTCAATTTTCGCTTGGGGACAAGCGAGGTCTAAGCTTGGGGGAGTTGATACGTCCAAAATGCATCACTATTTTATATCATAATTCATCCTTATTCATTGATATATTTCACTTTACGATGATGTTCATATGTTGTTTTGGCTGATTTTACATAGTTTATAACTTTCCGGTGCCGAAGAAGCAGACGTAGGATTCAACGATAAAAAGTGGACGCTGAGTTGCTGAAGAAGAATACCTCCAAATTACCTGAAAATCGACGGGGGGTATTTTCCAGAAGTGTAACGAAGACTCGCCGAAGAGGGGACACAGGGGCCCCAGGCGGCCACCTGGCGCGGCCCCACACCTGGCCGCGCGGGGAGGGCGCCTGGAGCCCTGGGGCCACTCCCGGCTCCCCTCTCTGGTCCATATATTCCTCGGTACGCGAAAACCCTAAAACAAGAAGGCATATATGGAGTTCCGCCGCCGCTCCGTGGCGGAAACCTACAGAGAAGAAAAGGGCTCTCCGGCGGGCAGATTCCGCCGATGAGATCATCTCCCGGGAGGGGAGATCATCGCCATCCTCATCACCACCGTCACGGGCATCATCGAGATCATCATCAACAGCATCCCCAACATCAGCACCATCTCCACCACCATCCAATCTCACCTCACAAGTTCATCTTGTGTTGTAATCCGTACTATCTATCCTCTCTACTCTACCAGTGTTGATTACTACTTTGTGGTGAATTCTATTGAGTTTTGTTGGAGAAATACCATTATGTCCAGATTATTTATCATATATTTATCACCTCTGATTATGATCTCTTTTATGTCTTGTGAGTAGTTACTTTAGTTCTTGAGGACATGGGAGAAGTCTAGTTGTTAGTAGTCATATGATGTTGAAGTAATTTGTGTTGTTTGATATTTAAGTTGCGTTGTTATTTTCCTAGTGGTGTTGTGTGAGTCGAACACTCAACACTTCTCCTTCTTAAGGACCTAGGGGAAAACATTGTGTATTAAGAATGCTTACGGTGGGTTGTCGGAGTGACAGAAACCTGAACCCCAGTTTGCACACTTTTGCACAAGGGATTACTAGATCCTTGATCTTATTGCTGTGGTTAGGCTTTGCCTTAATTTCTATCTTGTATTTGCGGATGCTTGAAATATGTTTAACCATAAGAGTGCACTTATCTTAGTCTAGAAGGTTTGCTAACATAGATCCACCCACTCAACACTTATCAGCACAACACTTGTTATCGATACGGAGTATGGCGAAAGCACGTGACTACCTCCCCATGTATCCTCAAGAACGTTTTAATCTTTATAAGTTCAGTTGTCAGGCTTATCCTTGCTCAAAAGGATTGGGCCACTTGTTGCTCCTCAGTGTCTTTTACCCTGCTTGCTTTTATCTTATCGTTGCTTATATCGAAAACCCCTAAAAAATTATCTTTCAGTGTTGCAGTTATTCCTTTTCCATCATCACCTATATGTAACTTTCGCTCCTCGTTGGGTTCGACACTTGTACTTATCGAAAACGATACAATAGATCCCTTTACGTTGAGGGTCATCACCATAGCCTCATGAGCTAACTTTAGCCTATCATGAGAGGTTAGAAGGTCCTCATGAGTGCTCGAGAGATTTTCATGAATTTCTTCCAATTTCCCATAATTTCTAGTTAGCAAATTAAGTTGAGCACTTAGCTCAACATTCTCCTTCAATATTTATGCTTCACATAAAATAGGATTAGTAGTACAAGCATCATTGACAATGTGAGAGGAAGAGGTAGAACCATGAGAATTATCATGAGTAGCTTGAAGTTCCTCATGAGACTTAGAGAGTTTAGTGAGCACTCCTTTGACGTTCTTGTATCCAAGGTGAAGGTGCTCAAAATCCTCTTTAAGCTTATAATGAGAAACTTCAATCTCTTATTTTGAACACTTCAAGTCTCTCAAAGATTGATGAGCCAAAATGATATTATGTTCAAGTAGTTCATTTTTATCTTGCACTTCATGAAGTAAATCATTACGTTTATCAAAGGAGGCAAGAACATATTGGAACATCCTATATGTGTCCTTGTTAACCCTAAAAAGGGTTTTCCCAATCTCATAGAAATTTTGGGACATGGCAACATCATTTTCATCACAATCATCATCATCATCACTAAGAGAAGAGGATACCTCATGATTGCCTCTTTCCAGGAGGCACATGTGCATCGGTGATGACTTTTTCGGACAAGAGGGATCTTTGTTAATCAAGTGTGCCACATTTTTCTTGGTTTTCCTCTACATGGTTAGTCATACAATAACTAGAGGAAATTGAAGCAGTTATATCATGGCAACATGGAATATCAAGCATATCATCACAAGAGTATGTCAAGGAATCTTTAGATGAAATGCATGGATTATTGACAAAAGAGTCTATGCCAAAGTTGGTGCAAGATATGCTCAAGTCCATGGAAGCTACAATGCTAGCATTTCTACATGGAAGATCATCTATAATAATCTTGACGTCATCATCACACGTGATTTCTCCACTTACCATGGCATTACCTCGTGACAAGCTAAATGTTGGTAAAGTGGAAGATGTTGATGTGTCCAAGTAGTCGGAGGTGGAGGTAATAGGGTGCTCTTCATGACATGAGGTTGTCGAGACTTTCCCAATTGTCTCCATGGGAAAAATATTGGCTTCATCAAGATATGATCCACCATATAAATCATCAAGTTTGGTCCAAGCCTCATGAGCTGTCTTACACATCAAAATAGACTTAAACACATCAAATGTTATAGCTTGATAAATGGCTCCCAAAGCATCACAATCAATATGCATATCCTCAAGAGATGGAGATAGACAATCCTTGGCAATATGAGCCCCAATAGTTGCAATTCGCAAAACATTTGGACCCATGGTCTGGAAGTGACATAGCATGCGAATTCTCCACAAGTGATAATTTGTGCCATCAAAATCGAAGGTGTCATTTTGCACTATACCACTAGTCTGTATCTTACACTCCAGGCGGTGAAGCCTAATAAGGAGAGACCTTGCTCTGATACCAATTGAAAGGGCCACGATGTCGCCTAAAGGGGGGTGAATAGGATTTTTAATTCTTTGACGGATTTGTGTATATCCAGATGCGGAAATAGACTAAGCGGATACTTATCAAGCACAAATCCTTAATATACTAGGCTCAACTAAGTGCATCAACAACTTTATTCTAAACAATATGAACACAATAATGATACTAGTAGGCACAAGTAAGTTACAAAAACTTACACAAGATGTATATCACAAGATATGGATATGTGAGATACAATATACCAATTCACACAAGGAGCAATATGGAACAATAGTAGCACGTATGAATTGCGGACTATAATGTGTTGGCCTAAACCAATCACTACGATATGATAGCCTGTAAGTGCATCTAGTGCCCCCTTTGAGGTTTTGGAGTATTTGATGACAAAACGGTTAAGGGACTGATGTGTTTGTGAGTATACACAGGAAAACAGTCCCTGAGGATGAGGTTAACCACCGTTGTCGACCCCCCAAAGTGTTGAGGAACATAGGAGCATCGGTGTTTTTCCTGAAGACTGAAGTTGTGCGAAATCCTGAGGAATCAGGATCCTGAAGCGTTCGGCTGAAGCTGAAGCAGTACCAGATCCTGAGGATGTTCACGCTAAAGACGAAGTTGAAGCGTAGTCTTCGCTAAGACTTTTTATACTTCTTGAGTCGTAGGAATACACCGCACTGTTGGAGGGGTTGAGGAAAATGAGTTATGTATTTCTGAGGAAGTGCTCAATTAGAAATCCTGAAGAAAACCCAGAGAAATCTCGTGCAGTAGAAGTTCAATTCCTCGGGTGTCTGAGACGATGTTCTTCAGGACACTGCGGAGTTTGTCTTCGGTTGAGGAGTCAAGAAACTGCCAGTGCAGTTCTCCTGAAGAAAGAGAGAGAGATTCCGACCGTGTCACATGTCACGTGGTGAGTGCTGGTACCTATCCAGCCAACGGTCCGAAGGGTGGGCATGGAAGTAATTTCATGCATGGGCATTTATGTCCTTTCACCTGGGGTTGCTCCGCGGCTATAAATAGCCACCCCCAGCCCCATTTGTGGGTTGGCTGCTCCAAGAGAAAAACTGACACTTGTCATTTGAGAGCAACCCACCTCTGAGGATACTGAAGAACCTAAGTGAGGAAAACCACCAGCCTGAGTAGTTGAGCATTTCTGAGGAAGTCGTTTCGAGTGATCCGAAGCTTTTTACTCTTGAAGACTGTGATCTTCCAACCGGTGTAGAAGTCTTCAGTCTGAGGAAGTCAAGATGCAATTGTGACTTCCTTGAGTGACTGAGTCTGTGAAGGTTTTGGGAGTCTACCTTGAAGACTCACCTGAGTTATTGGACGGAGTCGGAGGACATTAGTTCAAGGAGAATAAGGTGAAGACTATGTCTTCTGAGTTCAATCTCAGCCTCTCCAACCAGACGTAGAGTTGTCACAGCAACTCGAACTGGTTCATCAAGTCTATGTCTTCAGTGCCCTGGTGCTATTTCTTCAACCTCAGCTATTATGCTTATGCACTGATGACTTATCATGATGCCTTACTTTCTGAGTTTACTCTGCACTGATTCCTCAGTTCTTGCTTCGGTCTAACTTTAGCTATGCAATAGGTTGATTTACATTCACTCCGTCGCTTTTGTATCGCATCTGCTCTTCCTCGTGTTTTAATTTCCTCAATTTCGTATTGCCTCAGTCCTGAGGAAATCGAAATTCCTCAAGATATTTGAAAATCTCCAATTCACCCCCCCCCCTGGTCGATATATTGCACTTTCATAGCCAACACAATATACTGAGGACAACAAGTTATATTGAATGCAAGGTCAAGTGACCAAAGTAAACCACAAGTAGTGAGCAAGGGTTAGAGATAACCGTAGACTCGGAGACAAGGATGTATCCCGATGTTAACTTCCTTGGAGGGAAGCTACTCACCGTTTGGAGAGAGTGGGTCTTACCACGATTGCACACCAACTCCACGAAGGCTCACCCTACTACCCTTTAGATATCACCACGAAGGTGATTCCAAACCACTAGTGGTAGACCTTGAGGCGGCCTCCAAACCTTCACAAACTTTCTGAGGGCAAATCACAAGTTGATTCCTCACCGGAGCACTCCTACCGCCTAGGAGTCTCCAACCTCCAAGAGTAACAAGATCAAGGGGGGATTGCACAAGACTTGCTCAAATCGTGAATTTCTTTGGTCAAAAGAGGGAGAGGGAGTGGATCTATAAATGGGTGAAATCTCTCCCAATAACTCTCACAAATCTCTTCGGGGTCTAGGATTTGGTATAGGAGAAAGGAGAGGGAGCCTTTTAGGGTTCTTGTGTGTTTGGAATGAAGTGCTCAACCCTCACATGTTGTGGTGAAGGGGTTTATATAGTCCAAGGGCCGAAATAGCCGTTGGAGCATTCTGCCTGCATAAGTGTCGGACGTACGACGTGTACCGGACGTCAAACGTGTACCAGACGTCCGAGATCAGTGAGCATGCGCAGAAGAACACAGTTAAAACAAAGTACAGTGGCCAGGTACCGGACGTCCGACGACGACCGGACATCCGATGACCGGATGTCTGATGGGGGTCGGATTTCCGTTAATAACAAGGCGAAAGCCCACTGACCTCGCGGACCCTTTATCCGACAACAATCGGACGTCCAAGCATCGGACGTCCGACATGCATTGGACGTCTGTAAGTGCATCAAGTGCCCTCCCCTTGAGGTTTTGGAGTTTGATGACAAAACGGTTAAGGGACTGATGTGTTTGTGAGTATACACAGGAGAACAGTCCCTGATGAGGTGTTTAACCACCAATGTCGACCCCCCAAAATGTTGAGGAACATTGGAGAAAACGGTGCGTTTCCTGAAGAATGAAGTCGCGCGAAATCCTGAGGAAACAGGATCCTGAAGCGTTCGGTTGAAGCTGAAGCTGAAGACGATCCTGAGGAAGTTCGCGCTGAAGACAAAGTTGAAGCGTAGTCTTCTTGAGTAATGAAGTTGCGCGAAATCCTGAGGAAGTAGGATCCTGAAGCGTTCGGTTGAAGCTGAAGCTGAAGACGATCCTGAGGAAGTTCGCGCAGAAGATGAAGTTCAAGCGTAGTCTTCGCTAAGACTTTTTATACTTCTTGAGTCATAGGAAAACACCGCACTGTTGGAGGGGTTGAAGAAAATGAGTTCCGAAGGTCTGAGGAAGTGCTCAGTTAGGAATCCTAAAGAAAAACCCTGAGGAAATCTCCTGCAGTAGAAGTTCAGTTCCTCGGGTGTCGGAGACGTTGTTCTTCAGGACACTGAGGAATCTGTCTTCGGTTGAGGAGTCTGGAGACTGCGAGTGCAGTTCTCCTGAAGAGAGAGAAATCTCCTGCAGTAGAAGTTCAGTTCCTCGGGTGTCTGAGACGTTGTTCTTCAGGACACTGAGGAATTTGTCTTCGGTTGAGGAGTCTGGAGACTGCGAGTGCAGTTCTCCTGAAGAGAGTGAGATCTCCTTCAGTAGAAGTTCAGTCCTCATGTGTCTGAGACGTTGTTCTTCAGGACACTGAGGTAACTAACTTCGGTTGAGGAGTCTGGAGAGAGAATACTTTGACCGTGCCACGTGTTGCGTGGTGAGAGGCTAGAACTTGTCTAGCAACGGTCATTTCCGAGGGCATGAGAGTAATTGCATGCATGGGCATTTATGTCCTTTCACCTCGGGTTGCTCCGCGGCTATAAATAGCCACCCCCAGCCCCATTTGTGGGTTGGCTGCTCCGACAGAAAAACTGACACTTGTCATCTGAGAGCAACCCACCTGTGAGGAAACTGAAGAACCTATGTGAGGAAAAACCACCAGCCTGAGTAGTTGAGCATTTCTGAGGAAGTCGGTTCGAGTGATCCGAAGCTTTTTACTCTTGAAGACTGTGATCTTCCAGCCGGTGTAGAAGTCTTCAGTCTGAGGAAGTCAAGATGCAATTGTGACTTCCCGGAGTGACTGAGTCTGTGAAGGTTTCGGGAGTCTACCTTGAAGACTCACCTGAGTTATTGGACGGAGTCTGAGGACTTTAGTTCAGGGAGAACAAGGTGAAGACTATGTCTTCTGAGTTGAATCTCAGCCTCTCCAACCAGACGTAGAGTTGTCACAACAACTAGAACTGGTCTACCAAACCAATGTCTTCAATCTCTGGTGCTATCTCTTCAACCTCTTAAGCTTCAGTATTTGATATGATATGCTTCAGCTCTCCCTCTGCTCTTTGTCTTCATACTATGCATCTGAAGCACTTCTGGTTATCTGAATTGATTTATTTCTGTTGCATTATGATGAGCTGCCCTAATGATTACATTCTGTGAAGTTTTATTTCTTCATGATTTTGGTTACTTCTTCAGCTTCATGATTTTCTTCAGCTTCATGATTGCTTCAGTCCTGAAGAAAACCAAAATCTGGTAGTAAAATTGAAAATCTCCCATTCACCCCCCCCTCTGGTCGATATATTGCACTTTCAATTGGTATCAGAGCTAGGTACTCCCTTGTTCTGTGTGATTCGGTTTAACCACCTGGAGTTTTAGTTATGTCGACCTCAGGTACAATGAGCGTTGCCTCAAACTGCCCCATCTTCGACGGGACAGACTATCCATATTGGAAGAACAAGATGAGGATACATCTTCAAGCCATTGACAAGGATCTGTGGGATATTGTTGATCAAGGCATTCCTGATTCAAATCTGATGACTGCTCCTGAAGTTGTCAAGAGGAACTGGCAGCTTGATGCAAAAGCTCGAAGCATCATTGGTGGTCATCTCAAAAAGGCTCAGTTCAACCGTATCAGTGGTCTTGATACTGCAAAGAAGATATGGACAAGACTGTCTAAAGTCAATGAAGGAGTCTCTGCTCAACGAGACTCTCGGGTTGATACACTCCGCAGTCTCTTCAACAGGTTCAAGAGGCTGGACAATGAGCACGTGCAACAAACCTTTGATAGACTCACTAACATATCCAATGAACTTCAAGCACTGGGTGCCGCTGATATCACAGATCATGAAGTTGTGAAGAAACTACTGAGGTCACTGGATGACTCATTTGAGTTCCTATCACTAATGATTCAAGAAAGGCCTGACTTCAAGACTCTGGATCCAGCGGACATTCTCGAGCGCCTCAATGCTCATGAACTGAAGCTCTCTGAAAAATGAGATTTATACAGCTCCACGCCTAAGGTCCGCGCGCTAAAAGCTAGAGCACGAAGAGTGTCCTCTGATGAAGAGTCTGAGGCTGATACTGATGATCCTGAAACCCTCAGACGTGAACTTGCTCTCCTCACCAGAAAGTTTCAAAGATTCACGAAGAAGAATCGCTTTGGAAATTCCTCAAGATCGTCCTCAAGAAAAAGCAAAGATGATGACTCTGTCGAAGCAAGAAAGAGAGTCTGCCACAAGTGCAAGAAACTTGGGCATTACATCGCTGAGTGTCCTCTATGGGAAAAGGAAGCTAGATTGAAGAAGAAGAAGAAAGGGAAAGATGACAGTTCTGATGAAACGACTAAGAAGAAATCCTCAAGATCCTCAAAGCCTGCTGGATACAGGAATAGCAGTTCCCGTAAGGCTCGCGCATATCTCAGAAAAGAATTGGACTCGGAAGAATCTGGTTCCAACCCTGATGATGAGGAAGAAGAATCTGAAGAATCTGAGGGTGTGGCTGGTCTGGCTCTTGCCATGACGCTTGTCTCAAAGTCAATCTTTAGCACTGAGGAATCTGGTCTATCACATGTTGACGATGAAGCTGAAGACACAACCCCTTCCTTCTGCTTCATGGCCAAGTCCTCCAAGGTATCTTCTTACTCATCATCAGATGATCCCTCTGATGAAGAACCTGATGAAAACTATGCTAAACTTGCTAAACTTGCATCTAAGCAACAACGTGCACTTGAAAAGATTCAGATCTCACTAAACAAGAGTGATGATATGTTGGTTAAGGAAATGACGAAGACTCAAAAGTTGACCGATGAATCAAAAATTCTTCAGTCAAAGTTTGATGACTTGTTCAATCGTCATGAGGCACTCCTTACCGATCATGAAAAGCTGGCTCATGAGTTCCTCATGAGGAAACAAGAACTTGAACGCGTAAGGATGTCTCATGACGATCTGAGGAAAGAAAATGATTCACTCCTCTCCCAACAGATCATCATGCCACAAGAAGGATTTAATCCTCCCTGTTTAAAATGCATTGAACATGATCGTATCATCTCTGTGCCTAGTTCCTCAATGTCTTCAGACTCTGTTATTTCTATTGCTTCTGTGGTATCTAACCCCTCATTTGAGGATACCATAGACATTGCTGAAGAAAATGCTAGGTTGAAGAGTATATTGGAAACCGGCATGTTCAAGAGTCTGAAAGGACATCAGACCCTTTGTGACATCCTCAAGAAACAAATCCTCAACAGAAACCCGAGGAAAGAAGGCATCGCATTCACTCGGAAACTCAACCCTGATGGGTCTTACTGGAAACCTGAACAATATCCAGAGACCACTTGGGTTCGGGCAAAGACGCCTCCTCCTGATCCCGATACTTTATCTGGTTATGATACTGTTTCTTTAGTTGTGATGAATGAGTCTTTTGACTCAAACTATAAACTGTTTAAGAATGGTAATGGTGAGGTATTCACCAGATACATCGGAACTAACTGCAGGAACGGTCCTCCAGTCAAGCAGATCTGGGTTCAGAAGGACCTCATCACTAACCTTCTTGTGAATGCAGATGCAAATGAGTTGAGGATGTCCTCAGTGGACAATTCTTCAAAAAGTCATGAATATGAGCATGTTTCATCTAATCACTTTGTTCACAGGGAAGCTCAGAACAAGAATGCTTACTCCTATGATTATCCTGATACCTCACCCGTGAGGCAATACTCTCCTCGTCGTTCCTCAAATTCTTCAAAACCACCCGTGCGAATGTGGGTGGTTCAGAAGAACTAATCTCTTCTATAGGAACGCGTCCTGAGGCAAACTAACCATATTGCAGATCCTATGCCCAGGACGAAAATTATGTGTCAGCTGAAGAATATCGTTATACTGAAATCCTGAGACTTAAAATCCTGAGGAATACAGTCCTGAAGAATTCACGAATTCTTCAAACTGATGCTGGCTCATAACTTGTAGTGTGAGATACTAACTCTTCTGTAGGAAAATTCTTCGGGGAGAACTGAATGGATTATGGATAGTGGATGCACGAATCATATGACTGGTGACATAAATCTTCTCATGGAAACTTCTCTGAGTCCTTCATCGAAGAAAACAAATGCATTCGCTAACCATCATAATCACAAGCTATATCAAATGGATGTGAAAAGTGCATTCCTCAATGGTAATGTCGAGGAAGAAGTATATGTTGCTCAACCTCCAGGTTTTGAAGACGCAAAGAAGCACGATATGGTGTACAGATTGAAGAAAGCTTTGTATGGACTGAAGCAAACCCCATGGGCTTGGTATGACACATTGCGTGACTTCCTCATCAGCAAGGGCTTCAAATTCGTCAGCAACGCAATGGCACCTTCATCTCTCAAGAGAAGTACCTCAAGAAATGCCTCAGGAAACTCGGGGTGCAAGACTGCAAAGGTATCAAGACCCCGATGCCTACAAACGGATGCCTCGGTCCTGATGAAAATGGCAAGGACTACGATCATAAGGTATACCGCTCCATGATTGGTTCTCTGCTATACTTATGTGCTTCAAGACCTGACTCCTGAAGCACAACACACGATGCGTCGTACTCTTCAACTCATGAGGAACTACCTTGCTAAGTGTGAAGAAATTAACGTGGAATTGACTCAAGATCCATATGACAATTGTATGGTATCAAGTGTCACATTCCCTATAAGGTGGTTAGCGCCACCGCCCAAACACCTCAGGATTTGGTGTTCCTCAACTTCCTCAGGATGTGTTGTTACTCAGCTTCCTCAGGATTCGAAGTCTTCATTTCTGATGATTACCGTGTTTGTCCTCAACAGCGTTCACCTATAGTTATTGATCTTCAGTTTTGCTTCTTCAACTAGGTGAACGTGATCGGACCCGTCCCTCTGTGCTCACTTATCTAATCTGTCTGTCTCATATGCATTCATCCGGAAATCATATATTCCTCAAGATGAGACCTTAAGTCATCATCATCCGCCTGAGACCATTTGTCTTCGTCTCCAGCCTTTGTCCTCAAGATCCTCAAATCATGGATTTTCTGTTACAACTGTCTTCAATTTGTTGCGATTTTACCGCACGTCGTAATTATCCACCATCACGATATTCACTGAGGATCCCAACAATCAGGGGCTATCTCGTCCACAAATTTCGCAACCCCTCCGGTTTTACCCCTCTATAAATAGCCCTCTACCCACTCCTCCGGTCATTTACCCCCCAACGCCTCCCTCACTCTCGCGCCGCCACCCTTGAGCTCCTCAAGCTCGAGCGCTAACGTCGCCGGAGTTCGCCGTCGCCGGGGACGAAGACTCATTGTTCCTCAGCATTCGCCTCAAGTCTGGTATGCTTATTCCTCAGTGGTTTATTCCTTAGTACTGTTGTGTCCTCAAACCAGTTAATCCTCCACTGTACTACTAGATTTCTGAGACCTGTACCTATGCCTCATTCCTTTTCTTTCCTCAGCCTATCCTCATGAATGCATATAACCGTACCCCACTTCCCTCGCAACTTAATTCTGTCACAGGTACATGTCTGCTGAGGAATCGCATGGTTCTCATAGTCTCACTTCATTTGCAGCTTAGCTCGAACGTACAATTCCTCAGTCTCCTCAGTTGAAGAAAATGGCTCCTCGACGTAAAATCACTGATACCGCAAAAGACCTGCCCCTAAAGCTATATGAAAAGCTGAAGACTCCCGAAAGAGAAACCGGTGAACAACGTAAGAAACGGGTTCAGAAAATCACAAGAGAATGGGCCAAGCGTTGGGTGGCCTAGCAATGGCTGAATCCTCAACATGAGGAAATGTTCGCAGTCAATCCGCCCCTGAAGACCTTGGGTATCAAGGCTCGACCTCCACCAGCTCCTGGTGTTGTTCCTGATCCAACCACACTGCGCAGACCTGAAGACTTTCCTGCGGCATATGAGCTTTACCTCAAACGCTCTCGCAGCCGTGTCAAAAATCTGGTCCGTGACATGACTGCTTCAATACAAATTCCGCCTCAAGATCAGTCTCAACCTAGACAACAACCTCCGCCTCAGCACCGCAAAAAGGCTCCGGGCATGAAACCTTTCTCTAAGACCTCAACTAAGCCTCAAGTTGTTGGCTCCTCATGTCAACGAACAGATGGTGCTGCCCCCTCTTCAAGAATACGCACTGATGAATCTGGTGCTCCTGAGGCCTCAACCACAATGCCTCAGCATCACCTGAAGACCAAAACTGTTCTTCAACGGGGCCCTCGTCCTTCACCAAAGAAAACTGCTATGCGTGGCGCCATCCATCATACTCCTCAATCTTCTGATGATGAAGATGAATTTGAGGATCTGGCCGGCTTCGTCGCCACTGAAGCTGATAAGATTGAATACGTGCGTGTTGCGGCCAGACGCAAAGCTGAAGCAACGGGTTCAGAAATCCCGCTTCTCCTTGATCCCAAGAAGATCTTGGAGTACATTGAAATTTGGTCTGTTAAGCCTGACACTCCGCTTGATGATTTGGACATTCCGAAAGACATCAAGTTCTATGTTCAACAGTTCCTCATAAATGAGATTCATCAACGTGATCTTCAGAAACAGTTGAAGGCCAAACTGAAGAAAGTCCACAGTGACTTCAAGAAGAAACCTATCACTGAAGTTACTCCTCAGGAGTTTACTGAGCATCAATGTGATGTTCAACGTCTCAACATTGAGTTCGCTGCCAATCGTGCTTATATTGGTCAATCCAAGGAACGGATCTCACAACAGATGACCAAGTTGATGAAGCTTCGACAGCCTGCTGATGCCTCTGCCAAAAGCCTCAAGCGCACGCCTGAAGCACAACCCTCAACCCCACCTGCTGCAAAGAAGCCTGCTGTTGAGGATCCCATTGATGCTACACCCCTTTCCTCAGCTCCTCCTACAACACAGCCCGCTGATACCACCACTCATATCACTGTTGCCTCAACTCCACCTCAAAATCCTCAGCGCAGCTTAATTGTCTTCACTCGACCCCCTGCTGCAACACCCTTTGTTCCAACTCCACCGTCCCCACCGCCACCAGTTATCACTGAGGTTGAAGACATGGACGTTGATATTATGGATGATGGAACTCCTCGCATTTATGATGAGGACTATGAGCTGACAAACTCACCCACTCATACTGTCTTCTCACCTGAACCTCACTCCAACACAGTGACCGAGGTGCTTCCTGACACTTCTCTGCAGTCTGAAGCCTCTGTTGGTGCATCGTCCTCAGCGTCTGATGCTGATGACCCCGAAGCCTCTTGTGCTCCAAAAAATTCTTCTGCTAATACTGATGCAGCTGACACTACAACTGCTGATCCTCAGCCAGACCCACCTGCTGCTGAAATTGAAGCTGAAGCCGACCAAAGCACAACTGCCCCTCCTGAAGCAGAAACCAGTACAAATGCTGAAGCCTCGAAGGATGGCTCTGAAGACAAACAGGCCACATCAGCTCGTCTCCCCAAGGACATTAACACATCTGTGCCTGATGCATCTGCAGCGACTCCGCCTCATCCTCAAGCTACTCTTCAGATTGAAGTGCCTCAAGTGCCTTCCCCACCTCAAGGCCCAGTTCAAGCTCGGTCCTTGTGTCCAAAGCAGAAGCGACCATTCTTCCGTGACCTTGAAGCTGATGATACTCCAAGCTTTGATGCTACTGATTTCTTCAACGCCATGAGTTTCTTTCAAGAGGGGATTCAAAATCCGTATCACTCTGCTCCACTTCGCAAGCTGCTGAGGTTCTGGACTGCCACTCAGAAGAACTACTATGCTTCAGTGCTCTACAAGCAAAACAAACTGTTTCCTCACAAGCACATTCCTCTGATGGATATGGAAGCTCTTCCCTGCTTCAACAATGTGCTTCAGGATCTGCATCATGCCAAGCTGCTTCAATTCTGCTCTGAATGCATACACTGGAATGAAGAGCTTGTGCTTCAGTTTTATGCCACTTTGTATGTTTCAGGAAATCCTCTAGATATCAACACCTGGACCCTCGAGTGGATGACTGAGCATCATCACTACACCATCACTGTTCCTGACGCAATTGAGATACTTGAGTTGCCTCAGTGCACTTCCCCTGCGGCCTGCTCCTATGGGTCTCAGATTCTTCGCGATGACATGATGAACATGCTCATGAAGCCTCAGGCCCCTGAAGCCCCAGCTCGCACAACGTTTCCAGTCTCTGAGCTTCAGTATCTGCCGAGTACATTGTATCGGATTCTGGCAAAAACCTTCTGCCCCATCAAAGGCTATGAATCCTCAGCTGAAGAAGTTGTTGGCGTCATGAAGAACATCCTTCACAACCTCTGCATGTCTGGGCCAATCAACATCCCTGAGTTCTTCTTCAGAACTCTTGTTGATGCTGCACAGAATCGACACATCCTGAAGCCATACGTGCCATGGATCATGAAGCTCATCCGCGCAGTCACAAGAATTGAGTATCAACCTGATCACCCGAATCACAGGACCTATCTGCCACCTGTCGAAGTGCTTCAGCATACAATTGCCACAAATGACAAAGGCAAAGGCCTCTTTTATGAAGAAGTTCTCCCGACCAATTCCCTCGCTGGAAATATTCGTCATCCTCAGTCTCGCACAACTGATGAAACCCGCACTCATGCTTCAACTGAGGATACAACTCAGGCTCGAGTGATGACTGATCGAGAGCTTCTGATTAGCCTTCATCAGAAAGTTGACAGAAATCATGACTGGGTAAAGCGTCAGTTTTCTGAGATCCTCAGCTATATGGCTCAGACACATTCTTCAGTGAAGAAAGTGCATCAATATACTCATCATACATATCAACATCTTGATGCCTTGATGAAAGAAGTACTCACCCCTGAAGACATCGCACAATTGGATCTTCAAAAGCCTCCGATTCCGGCGATCAAACCCCCGAGGCAATTCAGACGTTGCACAACTCCTCCTCCGGCCATGGATTCTTATTCTTCAAACCAGCAGATGACCGCTGAAGAAGCTGAAGACACTACCGCCTGCCCTCACACTGCCACAGATTGCCTCAGGCGTGACTCACCTCAGCCTTGAAGCATATTCAAAGGGGGCGTTAGCTTCAGTTTTTCCCTTTTTGATCATTTTATGACAAAGGGGGAGAAATCTGTTAGTCTTCAAGCGGGTCTTAGTTATGGGGTTCTTCAGTTACAACTCTCGTTCTTCAGATATTTTTTTAACGAGTTGTAATCTGTTATTTTGGTGTTTGCCTGATACTTTTCCTCAGTTAACTCATGCTATTTCCTCACGTTTAATTCCTCAAACATCTCTATCAGTGCATTGTTTAATTCCTCAAACACTTCATAACATGCACTGCTACAAAAATGCCTGGATATAGGGGGAGCTCCTCATCTACCTCAAAATGCTTTAGATATTAAACATTCTTCAACTAAATATGCATATCCTCAGGGGGAGCTTCACTATATTCAGCTTAATGTTAAAAATGTTCTTCAAAGTTTTTATTCTTGAAACTCATAATTTTATCCCCGTTGAAGCTTAACCTGATTGTCATCAAATCACCAAAAAGGGGGAGATTGTAAGTGCATCAAGTGCCCTCCCCTTGAGGTTTTGGAGTTTGATGACAAAACGGTTAAGGGACTGATGTGTTTGTGAGTATACACAGGAGAACAGTCCCTGATGAGGTGTTTAACCACCAATGTCGACCCCCCAAAATGTTGAGGAACATTGGAGAAAATGGTACGTTTCCTGAAGAATGAAGTCGCGCGAAATCCTGAGGAAACAGGATCCTGAAGCGTTCGGTTGAAGCTGAAGCTGAAGACGATCCTGAGGAAGTTCGCGCTGAAGACAAAGTTGAAGCGTAGTCTTTTTGAGTAATGAAGTTGCGCGAAATCCTGAGGAAGTAGGATCCTGAAGCGTTCGGTTGAAGCTGAAGCTGAAGACGATCCTGAGGAAGTTCGCGCAGAAGATGAAGTTCAAGCGTAGTCTTCGCTAAGACTTTTTATACTTCTTGAGTCATAGGAAAACACCGCACTATTGGAGGGGTTGAAGAAAATGAGTTCCGAAGGTCTGAGGAAGTGCTCAGTTAGGAATCCTAAAGAAAAACCCTGAGGAAATCTCCTGCAGTAGAAGTTCAGTTCCTCGGGTGTCTGAGACGTTGTTCTTCAGGACACTGAGGAATCTGTCTTCGGTTGAGGAGTTTGGAGACTGCGAGTGCAGTTCTCCTGAAGAGAGAGAAATCTCCTGCAGTAGAAGTTCAGTTCCTCGGGTGTCTGAGACGTTGTTCTTCAGGACACTGAGGAATTTGTCTTCGGTTGAGGAGTCTGGAGACTGCGAGTGCAGTTCTCCTGAAGAGAGTAAGATCTCCTGCAGTAGAAGTTCAGTCCTCATGTGTCTGAGACGTTGTTCTTCAGGACACTGAGGTAACTAACTTCGGTTGAGGAGTCTGGAGAGAGAATACTTTGACCGTGCCACGTGTTGCGTGGTGAGAGGCTAGAACTTGTCTAGCAACGGTCATTTCCGAGGGCATGAGAGTAATTGCATGCATGGGCATTTATGTCCTTTCACCTCGGGTTGCTCCGCGGCTATAAATAGCCACCCCCAGCCCCATTTGTGGGTTGGCTGCTCCGACAGAAAAACTGACACTTGTCATCTGAGAGCAACCCACCTCTGAGGAAACTGAAGAACCTATGTGAGGAAAAACCACCAGCCTGAGTAGTTGAGCATTTCTGAGGAAGTCGGTTCGAGTGATCCGAAGCTTTTTACTCTTGAAGACTGTGATCTTCCAGCCGGTGTAGAAGTCTTCAGTCTGAGGAAGTCAAGATGCAATTGTGACTTCCCGGAGTGACTGAGTCTGTGAAGGTTTCGGGAGTCTACCTTGAAGACTCACCTGAGTTATTGGACGGAGTCTGAGGACTTTAGTTCAGGGAGAACAAGGTGAAGACTATGTCTTCTGAGTTGAATCTCAGCCTCTCCAACCAGACGTAGAGTTGTCACAGCAACTTGAACTGGTCTACCAAACCAATGTCTTCAATCTCTGGTGCTATCTCTTCAACCTCTTAAGCTTCAGTATTTGATATGATATGCTTCAGCTCTCCCTCTGCTCTTTGTCTTCATACTATGCATCTGAAGCACTTCTGCTTATCTGAATTGATTTATTTCTGTTGCATTATGATGAGCCGCCCTAATGATTACATTCTGTGAAGTTTTATTTCTTCATGATTTTGGTTACTTCTTCAACTTCATGATTTTCTTCAGCTTCATGATTGCTTCAGTCCTGAAGAAAACCAAAATCTGGTAGTAAAATTGAAAATCTCCCATTCACCCCCCCTCTGGTCGATATATTGCACTTTCAACGTCCGACCAGAAAAAAAACAGTAGGAACCCAATACTGAAACAAGCATAGATTTTACATACGAACTCCAATTTTGATGATCTTGGGCTTATTTTAAAGCTATTGAAAAGCTCAAGATCCTCACATATAGAACCACCCAATATAAACCAAAATGGAAGGTTCAAAGTATGTAAAGGATATGCCATATGATTTGAGAAATGAGTTGGCTTTGGATTTCCCCTTCTTTGGTATATGCATAGGAGTGGAATTGAGTTAGGAATTGTTGACTTGAGCAAGTCCATTACTAAAACCCTTTGATCCCCTCTTAATAGTGTAGGATCCCTATAACTAAAGAGTAATAAAAGAACTATAATATAGCTTCCGTAAATCCACTCTTGAGCATGCATCCTTTTTGATGGTCAATGATCCACGACACAATACCTTTGACTTGAGTGTTCCACTTGAGCTTGATGATGGGTTCATGCTTGGCTCAAGATGTCGATGCAATATTGGTCACATAACTTGGTGAAGGCTTCAATTAGTTTCCTCGTAAGTCATGGGGAAAGCTTTGCATTATATGCCATCTTCACATGTGCCACCACATGATCATCCCCAAGCTTCAAGCATGTAATCCTATGAGATGCATATCTTGAACTTGACCTTGCATAACTTGATGACCATTACACTTGATGTCATCATCCTCATGGGCACTTGTGATATTTCTTTTGATGCATTCCCATGAGAATCACCTAACCCTCAAAGACATAGAAATACATCGTATGGGTTAGAACTCAAAGCACAATTGACAATTTCTTACCATGCGACATAATCCCATGTGGTATATAAGTAGTGCTTGAGTGATGACCATCAAGAATTCAATCTTTCATCATTCTCTTGGTCAACATGCATCTTTACTCCATGATCAAGTGGTGTCCAGTCCAAAGACACATGACAGATATATTGCGCGAATTGTTGATTCCTTAAGACGATCTCAAATGGACAAGTGTTCAACATGAATATTCTCGGTCTTGTTAAGGAAAATGACTTTGCTTTTTGAATCCTCTTAATCTGAGGTTGTATACAACACGTGAGACCCAAAAACCGATCTTCAATAGATTGTATTCATTGCAAATTCATACATTCTTCTTATCATTATCCATGGGACAACCATCCATAGATCCATGATGCCATTGTTGCTTTATTGGAATCATCATTCATTACCAAGCCACAATGGATACATTTGTTTTGATAAACAATGTTCTTCATGCACTGCCTATGTAACTTTCCTTCAAATATATATATCTCAATGCAAACGTTAGTCCATAAGGATTTTCATTAATTACCAAAACCACACATGGGGACTACATGTACTTTCAGTTATTATCATGGATAACCTTTCGGTTACCACCGATGGATGAAAGTTTTGCCGATTGTCTGCCTCGTTATAACGAGAAGGAAATTGATTCTCTTGTCCCTCGCCCTTGGTACCGACGTCGTTGCCGAGATAACCGACGATCTGTTCTCTGACAAACCTTGCATCGCGATCGCATGGGATGTCGCCACCCTTCTTATTCAACGTGAGCCCATAACCCACAGTTCCACAGGATCCAAACCTAACTCTCTTTTACCTTTATGTTCTCAAAGTTATTCCTCGCGCTTGGCCTAGTATGGAATTCACCAGTTATCTACCTTGTGTTATTCAATTCGGTATCAGACGCAGTACTTATGCCTGATGCTCTGGACCCCTTTTCATCATTTGTCATCGACATCGAATGCTTGCCTATCTGCTTGAAGATTCCCATACCTTCTTTTGCTTCTCTTGATGTGTTTCCCTGTGTTTCAGCTCAAGAGATACCCTGTGCTCATTCCCTCCAGCAACCCCGGTTAATTAACCTTGTGTCGATTTGACCCCCTAAGTGTCCCCTCCTAACCTATCCGTAAGTACGTGGAAGACCCCGAAGAAGAAAGACAGCTCGTCGAGATGCACCGATTTAGATAAATGAAGACGTCAACGGGAAGGATTAACATTTACGAGGAGAGCAAACAAGACCGAGAAGACTCGTTAGAATTTCGCAACCATAGTTTTACCCCTTACTCTACCCTTTAATTCTCGGGACGAGAATTCCTATAGTGAGGGAGATTTGTAACACCCTCAGTGTCATGTAACAGTAACCACTTTTGCTAATGATAATTACTGTTACTAATCTTGCCTTGATCATCTTTGAATCAAAACAAATTCAAAATGCCTCTTGGTTGATATTAAAAATATTGTGGAAAATAAAATCTTGACCAAAAATTGTGCCACCAATTTTGTTGAATACCTAAAAGTCAGTGGACCATGTTAAACCAACATTGAGCATTTATTGCAATATTTGAATATAGCAAACAATTCAAACCAGTGCTATAACAACACCATTTATCCATTGCATATTCAAAAGAATTACTAAATGAATTTTGTTAAGGCCCAAACTTTTTATGTCACTCTAGTAATGTGCAATACTAATTATGAAACATGTTACGTATTTTACAAAAGTGAAAAAAGCTAATAAAACAAATACAAACAGAAAGGAAAAGAAAACAGAAAACAAGAAAAAAAAGGAAAAACTCTATCTAACGCTCACGGCGCGCCCCCACTGGGCCCAGCCCAAGATGGCACCCTCATCTTCCTCGTGTTCACCCCCATGCCGTGGCGCGCATCCACGGCGCCTGGCCGCGCTGAGCTGCCATGTCGCCCATCCGCGACATCACCGGCGGGGATAAACCCCCCAGCGCCTCCCCAAACCCTAGCCCCCCTTAGATCTCCTTCCTCGCACCTCCCCCTCGCTCGATCGCGCTCGCCCGAGCCACCATGGCTGCCGCCTTGTGAACCCCCGCGGCCACTGCACCTCCCACCGCCAACCTCCGTGTCCTGGATCTTCGCCGTCGTCTACACGCGCAAGGAATCGGGCTGGGAGCTGCTGCGTCAACTATGTCACCGCCGTCTTCTTCCTCGGCCCCGACGATGAATTGCCGCCACCCCGCGCCAACCCCGAGCTCACTGCAAGCCCCTACGCCCTCTTGGTATGCCTCTTGGTCGTTGCCAAGTGTTCGCCGCCGTCCGATTAGCCTCTATTGTTTCCCCCCTTTTTTGCGTGTTCTGGTCGTCGCCATGGCTGCAAACGCCGTGCTCCCCGTGCCCTATCGCCCGCACCAACGGCACCATCACGTTCCCAGTTGGCCGTAAGCTTGATTTGCACAAGTTGCGCGCTCGATTTTGTCCCGTGTAGCTAGTTGCCACCGTTGCTGAACGGCCGCCGCCGCCGTCGTCGTCCGTGAGCTCGACTTCGGCCACAACAGCCGCTGCAACCACACCCAACCGACGCGGCACAAACTCCTCTTTCGATCAAGCCCCCTCACGCCCCCTCCCATCGCCTGTACTGGGCGCACGCTCGTCGCCGGTGTGGACTGGAGCCACTGGCAGGTGGGCCTCCCTTGTTAGGTGGTTAACCAATGGTTACTATGTCACTGACATGTGGGCCCCGCCCCTGCTCAATTGCTTCTGTTAAGATAAAATGGAGATAACCCCCTATGTCACTTGCAGGTGGGCCCTGGCCTCGTTAATTAAAATAACTGTTAGATGCCCCTGTTACTATGACAGGTGGCCCCCACTAGCAAATTAAATAAAATGGAATTAGAATTAACCAGTGTATGACATGTGGTGTCCACTAGTCAGTTTGACCAGTCAAAGTCCAGCCTCTGCCATGTGGGTCCCCTATGTCAGTGTTGACCTGGTCAACAACACTGTTCTGGATAATTTTTTATTTTAATAATAAACAAATCCAGAAATTGTTTAAAATGATTTAAAACTTTGAAATTTATTATCTTTTAATCTGTAAGTCAGATAGAAAAACTTTATGTATGAAAATTGATTAGAAAAATAAAAGAAATAATAATACGCTATCCATACGCCCACCAAACCCATCTAACATATAGAACATGGAACCTCCCCCTCCGGACCGTTTGCCAATAATCACCCGGAGCTGACAGTTCATCCCCGGATGAATTCCCACTCTAAGCCAAACACTTTGTAATGTGTTAGAGCACCGTTAACATTGCATATATTATGACATGCATATGATTGCTTTATATTTACTGTTTCTCCCCCCTTATTCTCCGGTAAACCCCGCGATTGCCGCCGACTACGCCGCTGCTGAGTACGACTACATCGTCGACGATCGTACCTCTACTGCCGAGCTTCCAGGTAAGCAGTGCCCCTTCACCTCTCCAAGTATCACCTATCTATCTATATTTATCTATTGCACTAGGCATTTCTGCTGCTATGTTGCTTACCTATTCAATTGGATAGCATGTCATTGTCGCCCCTTGATGTACCTTCCTTTATCCTATGCTGCCTATTAATTATATATATTATATTTAGCAGTTAGCCCCGCGCATTGTTAGTCAACTAGGATTAGATAGCGGGCCGTGATCACTCTGGGAGTGAACGTGGATACAAAATATATACAACTACCATGGGTACGGTACAGAGCAGACCCCGCCAAAGGCCCCTATCACGGCTCTACCGAGCCACCTCAAGTGTGAGCCATCGAGGAGTAATGCTCGTACTCCACTCATTGCCGACTCTGTAGTGCCGCCCTAGGGTTCTGAACCACGATGATCCTTAAATAAGAAGTCGGGTGACCCAACGGTGCTCGCGAGTGGTATTGCGATGGGACGACAGGGAGGGAATACCGACGTACTGGTGGGCTTGGACCCTGATCGTCGTTCGCGAGAGTCACCAAACCATGAAAGTCGAGCTCTTTCAAGAGCACACACAAGATAAGGTAAGGAGACGGTTCACCTTTTTGGTAACCGCGTGCTTTGACGGGACGACAGGGAAGGCACCGATGTACTGATGGTCTTGACTGCTGTTCGTTGTCCGTTATGTGAATTAGTCAGGCAACGATAACGGTTGTCTGCGAGATAATATTAAAATGCTTAAATGGGTCAGGTGGATGACTTGAGTGGGTCGACGTGCCCTATACACGCTAACTCCACGTGGGATTACGGTGTAGGCCCTCCGCGGCGTACATTATATCAAAAGCTCTTCAGACGTCAGCAGTACCGCGGCCTGCGCCAGGAAGTGGTGTGTCTTTTTGATGTAGCTGTGATATTTTCTTTGCTTCACCGGCCATCCTTGCACCGTTCGGAGTACAAAGGGCAAGGGTCCAAAATCCTTGCGTGCTTAGGATTTAGACCGACGGATGGCCTCTCTGTTGAGCCTAGGTAGGACTACGTCGTCTCGGATAGCCTCGGTGGGAGATTCCCTAACAAGGTGTACGCCACCCTGGAGATCTGAGCGTGTATTGTAACAGTAGTGCAGCCCCTGCAGGGAAGAAAATCTATTTGAATAGCCGTGTCCATGGTAACAGGACTGACGAGGGGGTGACCCAACGACTCCTACGGATAAGCCTACCTGGTGTCCATGAAGAAAGAAGTCCCATGAAGATACAGCCTCGGCCCGCTAGTTGGCACCGACGTAGGAGTCCACGACTCGCAAGGAAGGTGTGAGGACCTGCCGTACGGAGAAAGCTAGAGTTAGGAAAGCTTACCTGTAAACGTAGATGAACTCCCCGAGACCTAGCCCGGTATATAAGGGCTAGGAGGGGCGACGCCAAAGACATCTAATATCACCTGTAACCCTAGCCTTGAGCGCTCGAGCCTTGGCATCCACTGTAATCGCATCTCCCCCATCAATAATATCGAGCAGGAGCGAGCCTTCCTGTTTGCCGACGAGCTATGGTCCAACCTGTGCCTCTCATGACTAACCCAGGGTCCCTGACCATGGGATTTGCCCGGGTTGATCCCCGTCAATTGGCGCCGTCTGTGGGAACTACACAGGTTGGGATCACGATCTCGGCGGTCCCGTCTTCAGCAAGCTACAACTCAAAGGCAAGAACCAGATCTAGCCCACTCGAAGGATTCAAGATCACGGCGGACATCTCTGCCACCCCATCAAGATCGCTCGAGCTACAGTTGTGCCAGGACCGATACTACGGCAACGGCCAAGTGCAGCGCCAGCGCCGAAGGAGTCGACGACCCAGAAGAACGGCGAGGGGCCTCTACGAAGGAATTCCACTCGACGAACCGCGACGCGCAGCGGAGGACTCGCAAATCTTTCGACAACCCACCACCGCCCGGGCACCCGCCGCACATCAAGACGATGACTACGAGATCGAAACCAGCGATCAGCAAAACCACCGCCAAGGAAGAAGGAATCGACGACCCAAAAGGCGCGCATGGGAGATCTACGGCAAGGCCCCAATGAACGAGCCACGACACGCAGCCGCGCAATCGACGACCACTCGACGACACGCCGTCGCACGAGCACCTGCCGCCAACCAAGACAGCGACTCCGAGACACCTGTGGGCGAGTACTATGACCCAGATCGAAGGCCGGATGAATTCGCCAACCTCATCAAGAACCAAGACATGAGTCGAGGAATCGAAACCGACCCTCGCTTCCACGAACACCCGGAGGATCACGAGCAGATCTTCAGAATCTCAAGGAGGAAGAGGCACGCCGGATCTAGCAAAATCACGGCTAGAGAGCAGCTAGCAGGACCCTGCACGATCCACAGCTTCGAGGATGACTAGGGACGCGTCAGGTCAGGTCACACTTTGAGAGACTTCCTCCTGTTCAACGAGCTAGCCGACGAACTCAAGAAGGAGAAGCAGAAAGAAGACAGGCGCAACCGGCGACCCGAACAATCGCCGCCCTCAAGCCCGGAAGGACATCACATCCCGCTGCAAGAACAGGTGCTCATGATCCAAGAAGGAAGGGTACCGCAAGCACAACGCGACGCCCACACCCTGCAGGCTAGAGCAGCTGAGAGCATAAACATAGTCGAAGTCTACCAGCTACATGACACGGAGACCAGCATCACGTTCTCACAGGACGACCATCCACCCGCAGTCCCAAGACCGGGGCACGCGCCCCTAGTGCTCGATGGACAAATCGGAGGGTACGACATGGATAGGGTCTTCATGGACGGAGGCAGTAGCATGAACATCATATTCGCCAGCACCCTGCAAAATATGTTGATCCCACTATCAGTATGGAGAAAATCAAGCACCGAGTTACACGGGGTAGTCCCAGGAGAAGCAGCCACATCCCTCGGAGTCATCGAACTCGAAGTTGTCTTCGGCAACCGATGCAACTTCGCAAAGCACGTCCTCGAGTTCGAGGTACTCGACTGGCAATCGCAGTATCACGCCATATTGGGGCGGCCAGCATTCGCGCAGTTCATGGCGGTCCCACACTATGCCTACCTCAAGCTCAAGATGCCAGCATCATCAGGAGTCCTCACGATGAACGGAAGCTTCATCAAATCAGATAAATGTGATCGTGACTTCCATAGAATCTCCGACACATTCAGAGCCGAACAAGAAATCAGAGAAATAGCCATGGTGACGGACAAGAGTACCTTCCCATTGGCGAACCGAAGCGAAACAAAGGAGTACGGACGCGACTTCAGCATCGACAGCGACACAGTCACTCACCAAGTGCACCCGACGGACCCGGACAAAACAGTCCGCGTGTACGCCCACCTACCAGAGGAGCAGGCAACGGCTTTCGTCGCTTTCCTTCGGGACGAGTGGGAAATATTCGCCTGCTGTCCAGCCGACATGCCTGGGATACCACGCGAATTCGCGGAACACGCCCTACGCATCAAGCAAAACATGAAGCCGGTGAAGCAAGCGCTGAGACGATTCTCGGAGCCCAAGCGCAGAGCAATCGGAGAGGAAGTCAACCGGTTACTCGACGCCCAGTTCATCCGAGAAACGAAGAAAGCCACCTGGATAGCCAACCGAGTGTTGGTGCCCAAGAAAGACACGACCGTGCTGCGCATGTGTGTCGACTACGGACCAGTCAACAAGCATTGCCCGAAGGATGACTTCCGCCTTCCTAGAATCGATCAGATAATCGACTCAACAGCAGGGTGCGATCTACTTTCCTTTCTTGATGCCTATTCAGGATACAACCAGATCAGGATGAAGGAAGAAGACGAAGAGCACACATCGTTCATCACCCCCTACGGCGTATTCTGCTACAGGACCATGCCCTTCCGGCTCAAAAACGCAGGCGCCACTTACCAGCGAATGATGCAGGCCTGCCTGAAGGAGCAAATCGGAAGAAATGTGCAAGTATACGTGGACGACATCGTCATCAAGACCTACAAAGCAGCCACACTACTCGACGACCTGCGCGAAACCTTCGCGGCGCTCAACAAATACAGAATCAAGCTCAACCCAAAGAAGTGCGCATTCGGCGTACCGGCGGGAAAGCTACTTGGCTATATGGTCTCTGCCCAAGGAATCGAGGCAAATCCTGAGAAAGTCCAAGCCATCACCCGCATGCAAGAACCAACCGACGTCAAAGGAGTACAACAGCTCACTGGAAAACTCGCAGCCCTAAGACGCTTCATCAGCAGGCTGGGAGAACGCAAGCTGCCTTTCTATCATCTTCTCAGGAAAGGAGAGAAATTCGAGTGGACGGAGGAAGCCCGCCAAGCATTCGCGGACCTAAAAACGACACTCTCGACCCCACCAATCCTGGCGGTACCCAAGGAACGAGAGAAGCTATACCTCTACGTGGCAGCACGTAGCAGTGTAGTAAGCCCAGCACTCGTCGTCGAACGCGCAGAAGAAGGCAAGGTCCAGAGCATCCAGAGACCAATCTACTACCTCAGCATGCTCCTGACCAAATCCCAGCAGCGTTACCCGCATTATCAGAAGCTACTACTGGCCATCGTCATGACCTCAAGAAAGTTTTCCCACTACTTCGACGAGCACCCTATCACAATCGTGAGGAGCGCACCACTCG
This sequence comes from Bromus sterilis, assembly GCA_950022295.1. Classification (NCBI taxonomy): domain Eukaryota; kingdom Viridiplantae; phylum Streptophyta; class Magnoliopsida; order Poales; family Poaceae; genus Bromus; species Bromus sterilis. The sequence continues at coordinate 235,670,806 of OX465599.1, read as the reverse complement.
CTGACATACTCAACAACCCTGGAGCAACTGGATGAGTCGCCGAGTGGAACATTGAGCTCAGCCCACGGGACTTGCAGTTCAAGCACCCAACAGCCATCAAAGCCCAAGTACTCCCAGATTTCCTGGTCGAGTGGACGGAGGTTCAGACACCAGGCCCCCCAGACCTATCAAATTCATGGTCAATGTTCTTCGATGGGTCCAAGAGACAACAAGGAGCTGGGGCAGGAGTTGTGCTCATCTCCCCTAAAGGAACAAAGCTGAAATATGTCCTCCAGATCAACTTCAGTCACGCCTCCAACAACGAAGCAGAATACGAGGCACTCCTCCATGGCATGCGTATGGCCAAAACGTGTGGAGCCACTTGCCTCATAATTTACGGGGACTCCAATCTCGTCGTCCAGCAGACGATGAGAAACTGCAACGCAATAGCCGACAACATGGCGGCCTACCAAAATCTCTACAACAAACTCGAAGGAAGTTTCGACGGTTGCGAGATCAACTACATCACCAGGGATAACAACACAGAAGCTGACGAGCTCGCGAACATCGGTTCGACCCGGGGACCTGTACCACCCGGCGTTTTTCTCGAAAGCATCAGCCGGAGATCCATCAAGGTACAGGAAGCAGCACCTGAAGTAGTCGCGGACGGCGAGGATGCAACAGACCTGGCGCAGGTGGCAGCAGCAACCCCATCAGAAGGCACAAGCACCAGCACACCCGACAACACAGCTCCGACAGAGCTCGAAGGACCCGTCTGGACAAAACCGTTCCTCCGATTCCTAATCGAAGGTACGCTACCACAAGATGTGGCTGAAGCACGACGCATCAGCCGACGATCCAAGGCATTCACGGTGATCAACAAACAACTATACAAGCGCAACATCACCCAGATACTTCAAAGGTGCATCGACGAAGAGGACGGCAAAGCCCTACTGCTTGAAATCCATGAAGGCACCTGCGGACACCATGCGAGTAGTCGAGTACTCGTGTCCAAAGCATTCCGAGCCGGGTACTATTGGCCCACGGCCATGAAAAACGCAGAAGAAATCGTGCGATGTTGTGTCGCCTGCCAGAAATTCGCAAACAGGCCACACGCTCCCGCATCAGAGCTCAAGACCATACCACTATCCTGGCCGTTCGCCACCTGGGGACTCGACATGGTGGGCCCACTCAAAAAATCATCAAAGGGCGGAAGGACACACCTGCTCGTCGCAGTCGATAAGTTCACTAAACGGATTGAAGCAGTGCCCATCACCAGCTCCACAGCCCTCACGGCCGTCAACTTCATCAAGTCGATCATCTTCAGATTCGGAGTGCCACACAACATCATCACGGACAACGGCACGAACTTCACAGCCGCAGAATTTCAGAACTTCTGCGAAGAACTGGGCATCAAAATCAATTATGCATCAGTCGCGCACCCGCAATCCAACGGCCAGGTGGAAAAAGCAAACGGCCTTGTCTGCGGGGGAATCAAGAAACGGCTCCTCGCACCACTCGAGCAAGCCGCAGGCAACTGGGTAGAAGAGCTCCCCGCGGTCCTATGGAGCCTACGTACTACACCAAACGCCGCAACCCAGTACACACCCTTCTTCATGGTGTATGGGGCACAGGCAGTCCTACCACATGACCTCAAGTTCAGAGCACCCCGGGTCACCGGATACGAAGAAGAATAAGCAGAAGAAGCACTACAAGATGAAAAAGATACGGCTGACGAAGCAAGAGACACAGCCCTGACAAAATCAGATGGGTACCAAGACAAGCTATGCACCTACCAAAGCAGTCGCTTGCGCACTAGAACCTTCAACAAAGGTGACCTAGTCCTACGACTGATACAAGAGAAGGTCCATAAACTTGCCCCCCAATGGGAAGGACCATTCATAGTCTTAGAAGTCATCGGAGGTGGCGCCTATAGGCTGAAGAACCCGAAGACAGACGAAGACGTGGGCAACCCATAGAACGTAGAAAAATTGTGACTGTTCTATCCATAGTCCCCATCGGTCAGACATGACTGGCAACTCATGTAGCCGCTCGACCGCAATAAAATAAATGTTGCCCAAATACTGTCATCTCAAAGCACTCGGGGGCTTAAGAATAAAATCCCCCCGAGCAACGCTATCGCCTACGTGATCTTAACCAAAGCACTCGGGGGCTTAAGAATAAAATCCCCCCGAGCAACGCTATCGCCTACGTGATCTTAACCAAAGCACTTGGGGGCTTAAGAGCAAAATCCCCCCGAGAGACGCTATCGCCTACGCGATCTTAACCAAAGCACTCGGGGGCTTAAGAGCAAAATCCCCCCGAGAGACGCTATCGCCTACGCGATCTTAATCAAAGCACTCGGGGGCTTAAGAGCAAAATCCCCCCGAGCGATGCTATCGCCTACGCGGTCTTAACCAAGCACTCGGGGGCTTAAGAGCAAAATCCCCCTGAGAGACACTATCGCCTACGCGATCTTAATCAAAGCACTCGGGGGCTTAAGAACAAAATCCCCCCGAGAGACGCTATCGCCCAAGCGATCCTAAACCAAAGCACTCGGGTAAATCCCCCCGAGAGACGCTACTGCCACTTACGCGATCTTCATCAAAAGCACTCGGGGTCTCGAGTACAACCACCACCCGAGAGACGACCATCGTCACCCACGCGACCTCTACATCCAAGCACTCGGGAGCTCGAGGACCATCGCCTCCCGAAGATCGTTCGCGCAGTCTGAAGCAAACGCTCAAGCAAAAAGTACCCGGCCAGCCCCACCTGGTGAAAACAAGGCTCGAAAGACATAGCTACAATCAGATGGAGCACCAAGTACTCTGAAGAAACTTTGGAGGAAGCATAGGACACAAGCTCATTTAGTCTTCACCCGATCGCCAACGATCACCTAAAGACTCGGGGGCTACTCCCATCGGGAGAACTGCCGCGCACCCGATAAAAGATAGAAACTAACGACAAAGGAAACAAATTTTTGCCTACGCTCGACCCTTCGACTCAAGCGTAGCCTCGGGGGCTACTCCCATCGGGAGCGCTATCGCGCACCCGATAGAACCCACAGTGCAAAGTATTGGATGGACTCGAAGAGAGCTCTCGGCCGCAAAGGACTCGAACACAACTCTCGGTTCCAAAGAAATCGAAGACAGCTCCTGATCGTCAAGGACTCGAACACAGTTTTCGGTTGCATAAAGGCCCAAATATAAATTACATTGCAAAGGATCAAGCACAGTTTACATCATAAGGATCATCTTCAGTACCAAAAGGACTCAACTACATTTGGATAGATGGCAGCTCCTGTTACAAAAGGGAATCACCCAAGTAATTAAGACTTCTACATGTGTGCTCACGAGGAGCAATCGACCCTAGTAAAAGAGCATCACCACAAACAAAGGAAAAGCAAGCTAGCTGAAGATGTCAATGACATAACAAAAGAGTGAAGCTCAACTTATTTGTCGATGCTCCACTAGCTTCTTCTCCTCCTCCACCAGCTTCTTCTCCAGCAGCGGCCGCATGCCTTCTTCTCCGGACGAACAGCCTCCTCTCCGGGTTGCCAGCGAAGATGAGGCCGCCTCCAGTTCTACAAGGTCGCCTGGCGCGCCCGCTTGATCGATGGCTTGACATCGAGGTCCTCTTAAGAGCCAGAGGAGGAAGCATTTGAAGACGGCTCACCACCACCACCTGAGGAGTCGCCAGAAGACGGAGCCGTAGATGACGCAAACGCAGGACTCCTCGACCTTGTGGAGCTGTCGCTGCTCGACTCCTGCCAGTGAGGATCCATGATATTTCCGCTCGGATCGAACGCGCGGACAGTGACAGTTCTTTCGCCGTCAAAACGACAGCTGAGCATATCGCCATCTCGCAGATTCAACCGCCGAGCAAACAAACTCCAACCAGAGCCAAAGAAAATCAAGCGGGAGATATCAACCTCCAAATCAACATAAGAAGGAGATCGATAGCTCCCTTGAAGATGCAGAAGCAAGCCATCCAAGCCACGTTCAGAGACAATGGCGGAAAAAGAAGAAGGAAGAAGCACGCGACTGGCGCTCCGGCCACGGACATGCAAAAGAAAATCATAGCGCCAGAAACCCTCCTCCAAGGGAGAGGAAGAAGGCACTGGCGCCTCACCATGACGACCACCACGGCATGAGCGTGGTGCACGGACACCACGGTCACGACGAACACGGTGACGACCAACACCCCGCCTAGGAACCATGAGAAGAAGAAGAGAAGAAGGAAGGGCAAAGGAGCAAGCTGGATGGAGGTGAAACGAAGTGGAAGAGAACGCCTTATTTATAGAACACAAAACCTTCCACGGAGAAGCCGAGACGATAGCAGCAATTAATCCAAAGACCAAATGTCGCAGGCGTCTCAAATTCCAAGACCAAGATGCTTTCCCACGAGACGCACTGTGCATGAGACGCGTCAGTTCACGCGCGTTCCCAACGCACGTATCGGAAACCCAACCATCGCCTGCTGCACGCCACAGCGGCCATCATTATGACCGGTCACGAAGACGTGACGGGTCACTGGCGAGGCATCCCTGACAGCCATCAAGAAGAGGCATCGTCATCCTGACGAGTGGCAAAGAAAACCAACGGACATCAAGGCTCAGAGATTCCATCTTTCAGATCTTTTCCCCAAGGAAGAAAAACATCTTACTCCCATCGGGAGAGTACATCATAAGAGTCCCGGGTGCTCCCTCACCTAAAGGTCAGCCATGTGCTCGAGTGACCACTCGCACTTATGAGAGTCTCGGGTGCTCCCTAAACCCGACGTAAGACAAACATGCATTCGCCAAGATCATACGGCGCTAAGAGTCTCAGGTGCTCCCTCACCTCAAGAGCCGAAACGGCATTCGAGTGATTACTCGCGGAAAAAAAAACCGACTGAGCACTCGAAACAAGCTCCTCGGGTGAATGAGTGAACAGCTCGCTTGATGTTTTGTTCCAAGCGGGTGCAATGCTATAAGGCTCCGCGCCTCAAAAACACACATTCCTGGAACACGATACACGGTGCCCAGATGCCACACAAGATTAGCGTGTAGGTCAGACCCCGCTGCGAAGTTCGGCTGGGCTGGGACTTGCCGAAGAGCGATTTCACTCCCAACCTTTCCCATGCGCTGCGCATGATAGAAAAGCCGGGCGGACGCGCCTTAGGCTATGGACATTACTGGCGGCAAATGAACACCGTAAGACCTGAAGCGGCCGGACTTTTGCTCGACACCAGTGTTCCAAGCTCACGTCGAGGGACGTGGGTTTGATTGGGCTACTGTGGTATTTTCCCTAGTGCAATTCACCAAGGCTCGACCAGTCGACTACTTGGGCCCTTTCAGCTTAGCATCCCTCAAAACAGGTTTTGTCATGGCCACCAGACTTCCAGCGACCCGCGGATGAACCGCGCATACCAATAACCGACAAATGAATGTACTCGAGTCCCTGCGCGACTCTTCGAGTCCCCCAGGCACTCGGGGGCTACTGACGAGGGGGTGACCCCACGACTCCTACGGATAAGCCTACCTGGTGTCCATGAAGACAGAAGGCCCATGAAGATACAGCCTCGGCCCGCTAGTTGGCACCAACGTAGGAGTCCATGACTCGCAAGGAAGGTGCGAAGACCTGCCGTACGGAGCAAGCTAGGGTTAGGAAAGCTTACCTGTAAACGTAGATGAACTCCCTGAGACCTAGCCCGGTATATAAGGGCTAGGAGGGGCGACTAATACGTCCAAAACGTATCTAGAATTTCTCCTTGCTCCATGCATGTTTTGTGTGATATTGCTATGATCTAGATACACTTTCATAAACTTTTGATCATATTTGGACTAACCTATTAACTCAGTGCACCACAGTGCCAGTTCCTGTTTTCTGCTGTTTTTCTATTTCAGTTTTCCCCCATATAAAAAGTGCCAGAAAAATTCCGGGAAAAATATAGGAAAAATCAGCATACAGGAAGCTTCGCGAAGAGCCCGAGTGGGGCCAGAGGGGAGCCAGGGGTGGCCCAGGCGGCCACCCGGCGCGGCCACCCCCTGGGCCGCGCCAGGGGGCGCCTGGGGCCTCTGGTCCACCTCTGGCTGCCCCCCTTCGCCTATATATTCTCCGTCACGGGAAACTTCCGAAGACAGAACCCTTTTTCGCGATCTCTCCTCTGTTCCGCCGCCGCCACGCTTCCGAGATCGGGAGCACCAGAAGACCTCTTCCCGGCACCCTGCCGGAGGGAGGGCCGACCTCCGGGAGTCTCCTCTACACCATGGATGCTTCACGGATGTCTCGTGAGTAGTTTTCCTTGGACCACGGGTCCGTGATCAGTAGCTATGTGATCTTCTCCTCCCCTCTTTGTTCTTCATGGTTTAGACCTCGCGAGCTGCCCTACATGATCGAGGCACTTTTGTAATCTTTCTGTTGTTGCTATGCTGAGTTTGATGGGATCTGATGGATTATGAGATTATGTTCAGATTGTGATTGAGTAATATACTTGGTTCTTATATCTTATATTTTTGTTCCTAAGATTCATGCAGGTTCTCCGTTGTTGTTTATTGCTTTGGCCAAGTAGTAGGTAGTAACCCCAAGAGGGAACGTTTTGCTCGATTGTGGGTTCATGCCCCCCGATGACACGCTTGAGTGACAGAAACATGAGTCTAGGGGATGTGTTGTTGCCACAACGGGTAAAACAACGGTACTTGTAACCGCGGTGACAGGGATTGTTTACTTTACGCAAAGTGCTTTTTAATGCAGTTGTCTGTTGCTTTGAGTTTACACTTTGGGTGGGGCTCGCAACTTAATACCAGCGAGATGTTCTGGATAGATATCTCAAGGTGGAGGATTAGTAGTAGATGCAGTTGGATTTCGGTCTACTTATTTTGGCGTACTGCCCATGATTTTGAGCCCCTTCCTTTCTTTTGTAGCATAGTTAGCATTGCGGTGCATTCATAATCCTGTCAATTGCCCTTCTGTAATTTGTTCACCTCGCATAGCAATTTTATCGTCTTTTGGGAGAGAGACATCACTAGTGAACATCACGTATCCTGGTCCATATCCTCATTACTGTTTCCACGCTCATTTACTTTTCTGCTTTTACTTTCAGTTGCTATCATTATCCCTTGTGTTTGATCCTTTCTGAACAACAAGACCGGAGAGATCGACAACCTCTCTAAACTTCGTTGGGAACAAAGTTATTTGTGTCTGTATGCCGGTCCGCGTCAGTTGCGCCGCTGGCACCTACTTATCATCTCTGGAGTCCTACTGGAGACAAACCTCGGTATCTTTACTGACGGAAATTTGATGTTGTGCTACATCACGCCTTCCAATTGGGGTTTACCAACGAAGGGCGAGAAATCACTAGCATTACCTCGCACATCAAGCCAAATTTCTGGCGCCGTTGCCGGGGACTCCGAGTGCTAAGATAGGGGAGTTGCACACTACCCTTTACCTTTGTTTTTTAGTCTTGTTAGTTTACCTTTCAGTTTTTATCTTTGTGTCTTATATCAAAAATCACAAAAAAATCTGACACACTTGCTGCTGCTATGGGTTCCACTGAAAACACCAAGTTGTGTGGCTTCACTAGTCACAACAACCAAGACTTTATCTGCACCCCCATTGCCACACCTGCCACTTCAGCTACCTCTTATGAAATTAAACCTGCCTTTTTAAACCTTGTTATGAGAGATCAATTCTCTGGTGCTGGAGATGATGCTGCTTTACACTTGAACAATTTTGTTGAATTATGTGATATGCAAAAGTATAAGGAAGTATAAGGTGATATTGTTAAGCTCAAGCTCTTTCCTTTCTCTTTATGGGGAGACGCTAAAATCTAGTTTCAATCTTTGCCTAGGAATAGCATAGATTCTTGGGATAAGTGCAAAGATGCTTTTATAGGGAAGTACTACCCTCCTGCTAAAATTATCCAATTAAGGAGTAACATTATGAATTTTAAGCAATTGGATAATGAACACGTTGCCCAAGCTTGGGAACGAATGAAATCTCTTGTTAAGAAATGCCCTACACATGGTTTGACTACCTGGATGGTTATCCAGACTTTTTATGCAGGCTTGAACTTTACCTCGCGGAACCTGTTAGATTCGGCCACAGGAGGAACCTTTATGTCAACTACACTTGGTGCTGCCACGAAGCTTCTCGATGAGATGATGACCAATTATTCCCAATGGCACACCGAACGCGCTCCAACAGGTAGGAAGGTAAACTCTATCGAGGAAATTACCTCCCTCAATGAAAAAGTTGACTTAATTATGTCTCTACTTACCAAGCAACCCTCTATTGACCCTCGTGATGTCCCTTTAAATTCTTTGGTTTCCCAAGAACAAGTAGATGTGAACTTTATTGCTAGAAACAATTTCAACAACAATGCTTATAGGGGTAATTTTGCTAGCAATCCTATACCGTTTCCATCCAACTATGGGAACAACAACACCTACCCTAGCAACAAAAACCCCTCTTCTGAATTAGAAAGCATGCTTAGAGACTTTATCACTACCCAAAAAGCCTTCAATAAAAATGTAGAGGAGAAATTAGATAAATTAGATAATCTCTCTTTGAAGGTAGAAAGCTTAGCCCTTGATATTGAGATGCTTAAAATTAGAACCTCTCCCCTTGAGGAGAATAAGGCCACTCCTATTAATGCTATCCAATTACAAATTAATGAAAATATTAGGATGATGGCTAAACTTAAAGAAAGGTGGGCTAGAGAAAAAGAGGAAGAGGATAGAATTAAGAGCCTTCCTACACACCACACAGTTGCCACTATCCAAATTGTTGAGGACACCCAAACTATTAGCACCCAATGCACTCCTAGTCCCGTTGGACCTATTAATGGTGATGCTAATACCTCAACTGAAGATAAAGAAACTCCTATGAACATAGAGGGTTTCAAACAAGTGATGCTAGACGACACTACTACCACCTTTGATAGTAGTGATATTGATTTTGATAGTTGCACCCTCTCAGAAGTTATTAGCTTGCTAAACAAAATGTCTAGAGACCCCCACACTAGCACACTTAATCTTGCCTTCACGGAGCATATCACAAATGCTCTCATCAAAGCTAGGGAGGAGAAGCTTAGAGTAGAAGCCTCCATACCTAGGAAGCTAGATGATGGTTGGGACCCTATGATCAAAATTAAATTAAATAACTTCTCTTGCTATGCCTTATGTGATGTTGGAGCTAGTGCCTCCGTTATGCCCAAAAGAATATTTGATATGTTTGAATTGAAGCCCTTTGAGCCTTGTTCTTTTGGTGTTCGTCTTGTTGATTCTTCTGTAAAGAAACCTTTGGGGAAGATCGACGATGTTCTTATCATTTTCAATGACAACTATGTTCCCGTTGATTTTATTGTTATGGATATAGAGTGTGAGCCTTTGTGTCCAATTATTTTGGGACGTCCTTTTCTTCGCACCGTTGGTGCGGTTATTGACATGAAAGAGGGGAATATAAAATTACAATTCCCATTCAAAAAGGGGATGGAACACTTCCCTAGAAAGAAAATCAAGTTACCTTTTGAGTCCGTTACTCGGGCTAGTTATTCTCTTTCTCTTGATAAAACTTGATTCTTCTTTTCCATCATGCCTAGCTTAAAGGCATAAAAGAAAGCGCTTTCGGGAGGCAGCCCGCAACGAATTTAGGTTTTTCTTTTTGATTTTGTTGTGTCTTGATGTTTGTTACTACTGTAGCAACATCATTGTATCTTTATTTTTCAGCTTTGTGCCAAGTTATAGCCTCTTATGATAAGGGAAGCAAAAGTTGTGACATGCTGTCCAGAAAACAGATTCTGTCCCTTGACATAAAAATTTGAATCAAATCACCAGATCATCTTTTTGATCTGAATTTTTTTTACAGCGTGCTCTATACAATTTTGAAACTTTCGTATGTTCTGAGTTTTTTTATTTGAGTTGCAGAAGTGCCCCTAAAAAATTCTTTACTACCTGCTGTTCTGTTTTTCACAGATTCTGCCACGTTTTGTCTCTCCTAACTTTTGCAAACCTTAAGCTTTCCTTTTCTTTGCAAAAACTTTTTGGCACTCTTGAGAAACAGTAGCTCTTCAAGAAAATCTTTATATCCAGTGGGGGAAAATTATTTTATTAAGGGTACTAACCTCTCTAATCAGCTTATAATGAGTTATGTATGAAGGGAGTTTTCAAGTGTGCGATGGAAGATGATGAAAGAAGATTCGGGAGTGTCAAGCGCTCAAGCTTGGGGATGCCCCCATGCATCCGCAATAAATATTCAAGGAGACTCAAGCGTCTAAGCTTGGGGATGCCCCCGTGCATCCCCTTCTCCATCAACTATCATCAGTTCGTCCTTCGTCTCACTATATTTTTATCACTTCATGCGTTATGTGCTATGCTTGGAGCGTCTCGCTCTTAGGTTTTATTTTTAGTTTTCTTTAGCTTTTCTTGCTGTTCATAACAAGTTAGATTCCGTCTTACTTTGGGTGGGAGAGAAACACGCTCCACTTTCAAAATCTAGAACACATCATAGGATTTTTCCTCCTTATCTTTTTGCTGTTGTGTGTTCTTTATCTTTTCATAGCTGCTGCCATGTTTAGTTTTAGTCTTAGTTTGTCTTTACCAAGAGCCTTGGCTTTTGTTTAGTCTGTTGCTGGAACTCTTTTTAGTTTTCATGTTTATCTTGTTAAAGAGAGTTGGTTGTTGCACTGAGTTGTGTTTTGTCTTGGAAGTAGGTAATTGAGGTTGCTATTTAATTCTAGTAGTAACTTGCAATAGTTTTGAAGTATTCATGTGAGTAATGTTTGAACTTTTGGTGTCAAGAGCTCTAGCCTATTAGTGATAGGTGTCGTATTTTGGGCAATCCGTGTGTATTTTCAAAACCTACAAAACTAGTTGAGAACTCTAGCTACTAGATGGATCACTAATCTTTGAAGGGATCGAATATTAGAGTACACTCACGTACCATGAGTCGAGGATGCGCAAGGATAACCAAACCCCCATACACTCCTCCTCGGGGTACTTGTCTCTTTGTGAACCTCCTTATTAGATTGAGAGTTACCGATAATAAGTGCATGAGTTCTTCGGACTAATGTAAGTATTGAAAGTAGACACTTCCACCTTCCCATATTTTGCTAGCCTCTTCTCCCGTGCCGTGCATTGCCTTCTTCTCACTCCGAGAGTTGGTGTCCACCTTCGCCGGTACATCCAAACCCTTGGCATGATACGCTCTGTCATCACAAACCTCCTTATATCTTTCCTCAAAACAGCCACCATACCTACCTATCAAGGCATTTCCATAGCCTTTCCGAGATATATTTCCATGCAAGATCCACCTCTTCATGACTTGATCTTCATGTCATACATGTTCCTGCTACACTGGCAGCGACATACATTGCATACATCATGTTAGTTACATCTTCTTTATGATTTTGAGTACCTTGTCAAGTGTGAAAGATCTCCTTTACCTTCTTGTAAAATAGAGTGTTGCCCTTAAGTGAGGAAAATATCCCAAAGTGGACACAATAAAAGATCCCAAAGAGGACAAATGAGAGTTAAATAGAAAGAGCCATTGAGGCCACCAAAAAAATACAAAAAATAGAAAAAAGAGAAAAAGAAATAAAAAGAGAGAAAGGGGCAACACTACTATCCTTTTGAGAGATCCACACTAGTACTCCCTTTATATCCTTGTACTCCATAGAGATGATCATCATGCATATAACTATGTGGGGACCTTCACACTATAGAACTTGGCTTGCATATTCCAAGGATGAGCCTCCTCAAACGAGCTCTAGGTCTTCATGAGCGAGCAAGTTAGATGCACCCCCACTAGTTCCATTGGAGAGCTTCTTAGCTCGTATGTGCATCCGTTGCATGGCAATCCCTACTCCTCACGTCATATCTATCATTTGGCATCGCTTGCCTATGATTGTCCTCATTGATGTGAGCCTTTCTCATCCTTTTTGTCTTCCTCCTCCGTACTCCTCTCTTTGCCATCCCAAGTGTCAACTCTCGTGCTTACGCTCATCCATTGCATGAGTGCTCAAAATATTGAAAAAGGAGTGGATCAAATTGACTTGTACCTGGCTAGTAGTCTGGGGACGAGTCAAGATAAGATTCAAGAAAAAGACCAAGTGTGAAACTTTAGTAGATTGAGTTCTCAACAAATAGATTGTTTTTCTCGTATTCCCTATCCCCCTTCTTGCACGCAAACACCATTTGGAGACATTCGAGTCACGGACTGCGAGAGCTCTTGCACCTAATGTTCTTTTGTTACTTGTTTCAATGCTAATATATACTCTTGCATGTTATGACTTGAATTGAATCTCTAACCTTGATTGCTTTACTTTTCAAAGTTCATATATGGTTGCTAGCATGTCACCACAGAAATTATGCCGTTATCATTTACCTACTCGAGGACGAACAGGAATTAAGCTTGGGGATGTTGATACGTCCAAAACGTATCTATAATTTCTGCTTGCTCCAAGCATGTTTTATGTGATATTGCTATGATCTAGATACACTTTCATACACTTTTGATCATATTTGGACTAACCTATTAACTCAGTGCACCATAGTGCCAGTTCCTGTTTTCTGCTGTTTTTCTATTTCAGTTTTCCCCCATATAAAAAGTGCCAGAAAAATTCTGGGAAAAATATAGGAAAAATCAGCGTACAGGAAGCTTCGCGAAGAGCCCGAGTGGGGCCAGAGGGGAGCCAGGGGTGGCCCAAGCGGCCACCCCCTGGGCCGCGCCAGGGGGGCGCCTAGGTCCCCCGGTCCACCTCTGGCTGCCCCCCTTCGCCTATATATTCTCCGTCACGGGAAACTTCCGAAGACAGAACCCTTTTTCGCGATCTCTCCTCTGTTCCGCCGCCGCCGCGCTTCTGAGATCGGGAGCACCAGAAGACCTCTTCCCGGCACCCTGCCGGAGGGAGGGCCGACCTCCGGGAGTCTCCTCTCCACCATGGATACTTCCCGGATGTCTCCTGAGTAGTTTTCCTTGGACCATGGGTCCGTGATCAGTAGCTATGTGATGTTCTCCTCCCCTCTTTGTTCTTCATGGTTTGGACCTCGTGAGCTGCCCTACATGATCGAGGCACTTTTGTAATCTTTCTGCTGTTGCTATGCTGAGTTTGATGGGATCTGATGGATTATGAGATTATGTTCAGATTGTGATTGAGTAATATATTTGGTTCTTATCTCTTATATTTTTGTTCCTAAGTAATTCTTGCATGTTCTCCGTTGCTTTTTATTGCTTTGGCCAAGTAGTAGGTAGTAACCCCAAGAGGGAACGTTTTGCTCGATTGTGGGTTCATGCCCCCCGATGACACGCTTGAGTGACAGAAACATGAGTCTAGGGGATGTGTTGTTGCCACAAGGGGGAAAACAACGGTGCTTGTAACAGTGGTTACAAGGATTGTTTACTTTACGCAAAGTGATTTTTAATGCAGTTGTCTGTTGCTTTGGGTTTACACTTTGGGTGGGGCTCGCAACTTAATACCAGCGAGATGTTCTGGATAGATATCTCAAGGTGGATGATTAGTAGTAGATGCAGTTGGATTTCAGTCTACTTATTTTGGCGTACTGCCCATGCTTTTGAGCCTCTTCCTTTCTTTTGTAGCATAGTTAGCATTGCGGTGCGTTCATAATCCTGTCAATTGCCCTTCTGTAATTTGTTCACCTCGCATAGCAGTTTTATCGTCTTCTGGGAGAGAGACATCACTAGTGAACATCACATATCCCGGTCCATATCTTCATTACTGTTTCCACGCTCATTTACTTTTCTGCTTTTACTTTCAGTTGCTATCATTATCCCTTGTGTTTGATCCTTTGTGAACAACAAGACCGAAGAGATCGACAACCTCTCTGAACTTCGTTGGGAACAAAGTTATTTGTGTCTGTATGCAGGTCCGCGTCAGTTGCGCCGCTGACACCTACTTATCATCTCTGGAGTCCTACTGGAGACAAACCTTGGTATCTTTACTGAGGGAAATTTGCTGCTGTGCTACATCACGCCTTCCACTTAGGGTTTACCAACGAAGGGCGAGAAATCACTATCATTACCTCGCACATCAGCGACGCCAAAGACATCTAATATCACCTGTAACCCTAGCCTTGAGCGCTCCAGCCTAGGCATCCACTGTAATCTCATCTCCCCCATAAATAATATCGAGCAGGAGCGAGCTTTCCTGTTTGCCGACGAGCTATCGTCCAACCTGTGCCTCTCATGACTAACCCAAGGTCCCTGACCATGGGATTTGCCGGGGTTGATCCCCGTCAAGGACGCTTTATGCTGAAGCCAGATCCTACTATTACAAACTACTACATTACTAAACTGTTGGTTCCGGGTTTTCTTCCTCGCAGGGAAGTCGAGGAAGTGATCTCGGAGGCATTGATAATTATTACAACTTACTATTATACAATTTCACAGCAACTTCTGTTGCATTTTTACTTTATGCTTTATGCATAACTATTGGCTATCCTCTTCTTGTGCTACAAGAATCATCGGAAGATGCTAGTATTCGATAGGCCTAGCATATTCCCCCTTAACCTGGTATTTCGGTCTTGCGGTCCAATATACAGCCTCCCCTTCCATTTTGATACAAATGCATAAATGCTCAGTAGCCTGGGTTTAAGTCTCGCTGAGTATGCTAGATACTCACTGAAGGTGATCGGACCCGGCAAATCCCATGGTCAGGGCCCCTGGGTTAGTCATAGAGAAGGCACAGGTTGGACGATACTCGTCGGCTAACAGGAGAAGCACTTCCTGCTCGATATTACTGCGTGAGGGGGCGATTACAGGGGAGGCCAAGGCGAGTTCTCGCAAGACCAGGAGAGTAGATGTGTATTGGATTGATCGGACAGCGGACAAGCAACACATTGGGCACGATTTACCCAGCTTCAGGCCCCCGGAGGGAAACCCTACATGCTGCTTGTCTGATCTTGTATTGATGATGATGTACAGGCGTGCCGCGAGGGCTTTGGTGGAGAGAGATCTGTCTAGTCCTATGCGTGGGGGAATCTGATGGGTTGTGACTTGTCTTGGGAGGTGCCCCTGCCCTCGCTTTATATAGATAGCCAGGTAGGGGTTTACATGAGTCCTAGTCGACTACAAGTAGGAATCCTTGTCTTGCGCCTCAAGTCTTGGGCTTCATGTTGGTTCGCGAGTCTTCTAGTGGGCCGCCAGTCTTGACACGCACCAGGTACCCTCACGGTGAGGAGTCGTGGGGTCACCCCCTCGTCAGTAGCCTCCGAGTGCCTGCGGGACTCGAAGAGTCGCGCAGGGACTCGAATCTGCAGTAGCCGCCGTAGTGCGTGTCGATCATTTGCTGATGAACAGTTGAAGATGTCGTGAGTATGCTCCCGATGGGAGTATTTGGATGACGCATCGAAATTGCAGTCTGGTTCTTCTTCGTATTTCATCGTCGGGTGGAGAGAAGTTTCCCAGTCGAGCGGTCGTTGGGTGCGCGTCAGCGCTCCCGATGGGAGTAGCCCCCGAGGCTATGTTCGACTACTTGCAGTCGAGCATAGACTCAAGACTTCTTCGTCGTCGAGTAATTTTCATCTGAGGAAGTGCTCGACTAGGGTCTTGCGTCGTAGGTGTGAGTTGTTGTAGGGATCAGTCATGGACGAGGAGGTTGACGTCGCCGCGTCATGAGGGCGCCCAGCCCCCGAGCATCTGCTGAGAAGGAGAAAAAGGTGCAACTGCATTAAGGTGTACTTGCATGATATACAAAACAATTGTAAGGTACGTGATTTATAGTCATTGCACTTTTGTCGAGTGGATAATGTAGCAGCATATAAAGTTTATGCGTGTCTTTTCATGAGTAGGCCCTCCAGCAGCATACTCTTGCCGGGTAACAAGGACGCTATGCCAGACTTGTTGAACCCGGAGACAAGAGCGGCCTTTTAGTACCCAGCCTCACTACTTTGACGAACGTGAATAAACAACATATAAAACTGAGCATGATCCAAAGTATAGTTTTGAAGCCCTCGAGATGGTTCTGCACGACTGCGTAGCTGGCAAGATGATTTTTTAGCCCTCAGATATTTCTGCACGACTGCGTAGCCGGCAGGATGATTTTTTAGCCCTCAGATGTTTGTGTGCGACTGCGTAGTCGTCTTTGGCGACTGATCGAGAATGTATAAAGATTTTGGAATCATAGCATATAAGAGTGTAAAGAAAACTTAGTTGTAGGATCGACGCGGCGGAGGATGTCAAAGATGAGCAGTCGAGTAGTCGATGATGAGCAGTCGACGAGGTGAGAACAGAGTCGATGTGACGGCGACTGCGACGTTCAGCCCCCGAGTCTGCGATCCCACGAGTGTTGAGGTGGAGGAGTTGCACGGCGAAGTCGTTGTGATGAATTTATCCGGCGAGTGATGAGAGAACTCGACGCGACGATTCCTGCGCGATGGAGCTCGGTACGGGAGATCCATACAAAGGAGCTCGGCGCAGGATGATTTGTGTGGTTGGAGTTGATGGTGCGGCAAGTGACCGAGAAGGACTCGATGCGTCGGGCGGGATCCTTCGATTGCTTGTTGGGTGATGTCGTTGTAATGGCGTGAGTCGGTGTAGAAATCTTGGTGTGTCGTCCACGGCATGTCGAGTTGGAGTAGAAACCTTGTGGGTCAATATTGAACCCGAATTCGCGATTGGAAATTTACGATCTCACGTATATCCAGAAATTCGTTGCAGTGCGAGAGTCGCTGCCAGAGATCTAACCGTTGGAATTTTTTGAAATTTTTTGTACTGATGAGGGATTGTATCCCTCATGCTTCCACTGGAGGGATCTTCGAGTTGAGGTCCGAGCCAATGTCAGGAATTTATTTTCTGGAGTCGCGTGGAGTTCCGTCATATTCCGAGAGTGCTTCAGTGAGGGAGTCGTCGACGGAGATCTAGTCGTTGGAATTTGCTGATTTTTTCACAGATTTTCGAAAATTGGATTTCGCATCTTTCCACCGAAGGGGTCGTCGAGATGAGCTCCGAATCTTCGTCGCGAGTGCCCGCACACAGACGTTTTTCTGTCATGTAGACTGCGCGTGAGGGCTTTTGTTGATGTCGATCTTCGAGTGGCGCGCTCGAAAAAATTCTTGTTTTTCTGTCTCGCTCTAAGGTTTTATTTTTAGTTTTCCTTAGCTTTGCTTGTTGTTCATAACAAGTTAGAACCCATCTTTCGTTGTGTGGGAGAGAAACACGCTCCACTTCCAAAATCTAGAACACAACATAGAACTTTTCATGCTTATCCTTGTTGTGTGTGTTCTTTATCTTTTTCATAGCTACTCTCATGTTTAGCTCTTAGTATTCATGCTTATCTTTTTAAAGAGCTTTTTTTTAGTTTGTTGCTGGAACTCTCTTGAGTTTTCATGTTTATCTTTTTTAGAGAGTTTGCATGTTGCACTGAGTTTTGTGTGTTGACTTGAAGTAGGTAATTGAGGTTGCTATTCTTTTGTAGTAGTAACTTGCAATAATTTTGAGGTATTGTTTTTAGTAATGTTTGGACTTTTGGTGTCAAGAGTTTTAGCCTATTAGTGATAGATGTCGTATTTTGGGAAATCCGTGTTTATTTTCAAAACTTACAAGATTAGTTGAGAACTTTAGCTACTAGATGGATCACTACTCTTCTGAGGGGTCGAATATTAGAGTACACTCACGTACCATGAGTCGAGGATGCGCAAGGATAACCAAACCCCCATACACTCCTCCTCGGGGTACTTGTCTCTTTGTGAAACCTCCTTATTAGATTGAGAGTTACCGATAATAAGTGCATGAGTTCTTCGGACTAATGTGAGTATTCGAAAGTTGACACTTCCACCTTCCCATATTTTTCTAGCCTCTCTTGTGTCGTGCATTGCTTTCTTCTCACTCCGAGAGTTGGCGTCCACCTTCGCTGGTACATCCAAACCCTTGGCATGATACGCTCTGTCATCATAAACCTCCTTATATCCTTCCTCAAAACAGCCACCATACCTACCTATCAAGGCATTTCCAAAGCCTTTCCGAGATACATTGCCATGCAACATCCACCTTCTCATGACTTGATCTTCATGTCATACATGCTACTTGCTTGATCGATGAGCCGCATGCTAGTTGGGCCTTGCCCTAATCATTGCTACATGACGCGCTAGTATCATTGCATATCTGGCTACACTGGCAGAGGCATACATTTGCATACATTATCATAGTTATATCTTCTTTATGATTTGAGTACTTTGTAAAGTGTGAAAGATCTTCTATACTCCTTTTAATATATAGAGTGTTGACCCTAAAGTGAGGAAAAGATCCCAAAGTGGACAAATTAAAAGATCCCAAAGAGGACAAATGAAGAAATAGAAAGAGCCATTGAGGCCACCAAAAAAATACAAAAAATAGAAAAAAAGAGAAAAAGAAATAAAAAGAGAGAAGGGGGCATGCTGCTATTCCTTTTGAGAAATCCACACTCGTACTCCCTCTTATATCTTGTACTCCATGGAGATTATCATTTATGCATATAGCTATGTGGGGACCTTCACACTATAGAACTTGGCTTGTATATTCCAATGATGAGCCTCCTCAAATGAGCTCTAGGTCTTCTTGAGCAAGCAAGTTGGATGCACCCCCACTAGTTCCATTGGAGAGCTTACCTTAGCTCTTATGTGCATCCGTTGCATGGTAATCCCTACTCCTCACATCATATCTATCATTTAGCTTTCTCTCGTCTATGATTGTCCTCATTGATGTGAGCCTTTCACACCCCTTTTGTCTTCCTCCTTCACCATATTCCCTCTTTGCCATCCTAAGTGTCAACTTTCTTGCTTACGCTCATCCATTGCATGAGTGCTCAAAATGTCGAAAAGGAGTGGATCATTTTGACTTGTACCTGGCTAGTGGTCTGGGGATGAGTCAAGATAAGATTCCAAAGAAGACCAAGTGTGAAACTTTAGTAGATTGAGTACTCAACACAAAAAAACTTTTTCTCTCGTATATCCCTATCCCCTTTCTTGCACGCAAACACCATTTGGAGACATTCGAGTCACGGACAGCTAGAGCTCTTGCACCTTTATGTTCTTATATTACTTGTTTCAATACTAAATATAGACTCTTGTCTGTTATGACTTAAATTGAATTACATGCCTTGATGGCTTTACTTAAAAGTTCTTATATGGTTATTAGCATGTCACCACAGAAATTATGCTTTTATCATTTACCTACTCGAGGACGAGCAGGAATTAAGCTTGGGGATGTTGATACGTCCAAAACGTATCTATAATTTTTGCTTGCTCCATGCCTCTTTTGTGTGATATTGCTATGATATTGATGAACTTCCATACAATTTTGATCATATTTGGACTAATCTATTAACTCAGTGCCAGTTCCTGTTTTCTACTGTTTTTCTATTTCAGGTTTCCCCCATATTAAAAGTGCTCCAGAAATTAGGGAAAATCCAATAAAAATCAGCGTACAGGAAGCTTCCGGAATCACCGAGGGGGGCCAGAGGGGACCCACCAGGGCCCCATGCGCCCTCCCGGCGCGCCCAGGGTGGGGCCGCGGCAGGGGGGCCCCTGGACCCCTGGTGGCCCCCCTGGCTGCCCCCCTTCGCCTATTTATTCCCCGTGACGAAAAAACCCTGAGACGGGAACCCTTTTTCGCGATCTCTCCTCTGTTCCGCCGCCGCCGCGCTTCCAAGATCGGGAGCACCAGAAGACCTCTTCCCGGCACCCTGCCATAGGGAGGAACCACCTCCGGGAGCTTCTCCACCACCATGGATGCTTCCCGGATGAACCGTGAGTATTCCACCTTGGACCATGGGTCTATGATCAGTAGCTATGTGATTTTCTCCTCCCCTCTTTCTTCTTCATGGATTATACCTCGTGAGCTGCCCTACATGATCGAGGCACATATGTAATATTTCTGATGTTGCTATGCTGAGTTTGCTGGGATCTGATGGATTATGAGATTATGTTCAGATTGTGTTTGAGTTATATATTTGATTCTCCTCTTTTATATTTATGTTCTTGAGTAATTATTGCATGTTCTCTGTTGCTGTTTATTTCTTTGGCCAAGTAGTAGGTAGTGACTCCAAGAGGGAGCGTTATGCATGATTGTGGGTTCATGCCCCCCGATGACTAGCTTGAGTGATAGAAACATGAGTCTAGGGGATGTGCTATTGCCACAAGGGGGAAAACAACGGTGCTTGTACTTGCGGGTGCAAGGATTGTTTACTTTATGCAAAGTTCTTTAATGAAGTTGTCTGTTGCTTTGAGTTTACACTTTGGGTGGGATTCGCAACTTAATACCAGTGAGATTTTCTCGATAGATATCTCAAGGTGGATGATTAGTAGGTAGATGCAGATGGATTTCGGTCTACTTGTCTTGGCGTACCGCCCATGCCTTTGAGCCTCTTCCTTTCTTTATAGCATAATTAGCATTGGTTTGCGCACATAATCCTGTCAATTGCCTAGTTGTATTTGTTTACCTCGCATGGCTATTTTATCGTCTTTTGGGAGAGAGACATCACTAGTGAACATCATAGGACCCGGGTCCATACTTCCAATACTGTTTACACCCGCTATCAATTTACTGCTTTATTTACTTTTCAGTTGCTATCACTATCATTATTATCCTGTGCATTTTATCCTTTGTAAACAACAAGGCCGGAGGAATTGACAACTCCTCTGTACTCATTGGGAAGCAAAGTTATTTGCTGTGTGTGTAGGTCCAGGTGAAGTTAGCAACCTCGGTTGTAAACGGCGCCATTGTTCACTTCACCACCTTCTTGTATCTGTTGGAGTCCTACTGGTCGATCCTAAACCTTAGCATCTTCGCTAAGGGAAATTTGTTGCTACGCTACATCTCAACCTTCCACTTTGGGTAACCAACGAGGGTCGAGAAGTAAACTCTCGTGACATCAAAGCAATTTCCGGCGCCGTTGCCGGGGACTCCGCTCTTCAAGATAGGGGAGTTGCACACTATCTTTTATCTTTGCTTTTTGGTCTTGTTTGTTTACCTTTCAGTTTTTCCTTTAGTGTCCTTTATCAAAAATCAAAAAATAGTTATCTTGCTTGCTGCTACTATGGGTTCCTCTGAGAACACCAAGTTGTGTGACTTCACTAGTCACAACAACAGTGACTTTATCTGCACTCCTATTGCTACATCTGCTACTTCAACACCTTCTTATGAGATTAAACCTGCTTTGCTGAACCTTGTTATGAAAGATCAATTCTCTGGTGCTAGAGATGTTGTTGCTTTGCACTTAAATAATTTTATTGAGCTTTGTGATATGCAAAAGTACAAAGAAGTAGATGGTGATATTGTTGAGCTTAAGCTTTTTCCTTTCTCCTTGAGAGATGAAGCTAAAATCTGGTTTCAATCCTTGCCTAGGAATAATATAGATTCTTGGGATAAGTGCAAGGATGCTTTTATTGGGAAGTACTATCCCCCTGCTAAGATTATCCAATTGAGGAGCTTTATTATGAATTTCAAGCAATTGGATAATGAGCATGTTGCGCAAGCTTGGGAACGCATGAAATCTCTTGTTAAGAATTTCCCTACTCATGGTTTGAATACTTGGATGGTTATCCAAACTTTTTATGCAGGCTTGAACTTTACCTCGCGGAACTTGCTAGATTCGGCCGCGGGATGAACCTTTATGTCAACTAGACTTGGTGCTGCCTCAAAACTTCTCGATGAGATGATGACCAACTATTCACAATGGCACACCGAAAGAGCCCCAATAGGTAGGAAGGTAAACTCTGTCGAGGAGATCTCTTCCCTAAATGAAAAGGTTGACTTGATTATATCTCTACTTACCAAGCAATCTCCTATTGATCCTCAAGATGTATCTCTAAATTCTTTGATTGCTCAAGATCAAGTAGATGTGAACTTTATCTCTAGAAACAACTTCAATAACAATGCTTATAGGAGTAACTTTGGTAGCAATCCTAGACCGTTCCCCTCCAACAACTATGGGAACAACAACACTTATCCTAGCACCAGAAACTCTACCCCTAGATATACAGACATGCCTAGTTACGAGAAACTTTTGGAAATAGAGAAGGCCACTAAGAACTACATGCACACCTAGTATGAATAAAATAGGACCTTCTCTAGACAATTAGATGAGCACACTTCTATCTTGCAAGACATTGGTAGACAACTAGAGAGTCTGAACACTGAGATCTCTAACCTTCAGACTAGGCTCACTACTACGGAAACCCAAGTTTACAATATGTCTCATACTCAGGCTACTTTGATAAACCAAATGGCGGCTAAACTTGAAGTGGTTTCGACCATGGAAGAAGATAGAATTAAGAGCCTTCCTACACACCATAATGTTGCTACTATCCAAGTGGTTGAGGATATCCAAACTCTTAGCACCCAATGCACCCCTAGTCCCATAGGACCTATTAATGGTGATGCTATGACCTCACCCATAGAAGAAGAAATTCCTATGACTATAGAAGCTACCAAACAAGTGAGCCTAAAGGACACCGCTACCACTTTACTTGATAGTAGTGACCTTGATTTTGATAATTGCGCCCTTTCTGAAGTTATTCGTTTCCTTCACAAGATGTCTAGAGACCCCCACACTAGCACACTCAATCTTGCCTTCACGGAGCATATCACTAATGCTCTCATTAAAGAGAGGGAGGAGAAGCTTAGGGTAGAAGCCTCCATACCTAGAAATCTAGAAGATGGTTGGGATCCTATGATTAAAATTAAGTTGAATAACTTTTCTTGCAATGCTTTATGTGATGTTGGAGCTAGTACCTCTGTTATGCCCAAAAGAATGTATGATATATTTGAATTGAAACCTTTTGATCCTTGTTCTTTTGGTGTTCGTCTTGTCGACTCTTCCGTAAAGAAACCTTTGGGGAAGATAGATGATGTTCTTATCATTGTCAATGACAATTATGTTCCCGCTGATTTTACTATTATGGACATTGAATGTGAACCTTCTTGTCCAATTATTTTGGGACGTCCTTTTCTTCGCACCGTGGGTGCTATTATTGATATGAAAGAAGGGATTATAAAATTCCAATTCCCTATCAACAAAGGGATGGAACAATTCCCTAGGAAAAAGATTAAGTTGCCTTTTGAGTCTGTCACACGGGCTAGTTATTTTCTTGAAAAGACTTGATCTATTTGCATTAAGCCTGGCTAATGGCTTTAAAGAAGCGCTTTCGGGAGGCAGCCCGCAACGAATTTAGGATTTCCCTTTTGCTTTTCTTCTTTTTTTAGTGGTCTTGATGATTGTTACTACTGTAGCAACATCATTGTATCTTTACTTTTCAAGATTTGTGCCATTTATAGCCTCATATGACAAGGGAAGTGAAAGTTGTGACATGTTGTCGAGAAAACAGATTCTGTCCTCGTGACTAGAAAAATCACAGAAAAATCCAAGTTCATCTTTTTGAGCTGAATTTTTTACACAGCATGCTCTGTACAATTAGAAAACTTTCGTATGTTCTGAGTTTTTTTATTTGAGTTGCATAAGTATCCCTAAAAAATTCTTTACTACCTTCTGATCTGTTTTTCACAAAATCTTTCCTGTTGTGCCTTTTCTTCATTTTGCAAACCATAAGCTTGCTTTTTCTTTGCAAAAACTTTTTGGAAATCTTGAAAAACAGTATCCCTTCAAGAATATCTTTATTTCCAGTAGAGAAAAATTATTTTATTATGGGTACTAACCTCGCTAATCAGATTATGATGAGTTATGTATGAAGGGAGTTTTCAAGTGTGCGAGGGAAGATGATGAAAGAAGAATCAGGAGTGTCAAGCGCTCAAGCTTGGGGATGCCCCCATGCATCCCCATGAATTATTCAAGGAGACTCAAGCGTCTAAGCTTGGGGATGCCCCCGTGCATCCCCTTCTCCATCAACAATTATCAGTTCGTCTCTCGTTTCACTATATTTTTTATCACTTCATGCATTATGTGCTATGCTTGGAGCGTCTCGCTCTTAGGTTTTATTTTTAGTTTTCCTGAGCTTTGCTTGCTGTTCATAACAAGTTAGAACCCATCTTTCTTTGTGTGGGAGAGACACACGCTCCACTTCCAAAATCTCGAACACAACATAGGACTTTTCATGCTTATCCTTGTTGTGTGTGTTCTTTATCTTTTTCATAGCTACTGTCATGTTTAGCTCTTAGTATTCATGCTTATCTTTTTAAACAGATTTTGTATAGTTTGTTTCTGGAACTCTCTTGAGTTTTCATGTTTATCTTGTTTAGAGAGTTTGCCTGTTGCACTGAGTTTTGTGTCTTGACTTGAAGTAGGTAATTGAGGTTGCTATTCTTTTGTAGTAGTAACTTGCAATAGTTTTGAGGTATTGTTTTGAGTAATGTTTCTACTTTTGGTGTCAAGAGCTTTAGCCTATTAGTGATAGATGTCGTTTTTTGGGAAACCCGTTTTATTGTCAACTTTCTTGCTTACGCTCATCCATTGCATGAGTGCTCAAAATGTCGAAAAGGAGTGGATCATTTTGACTTGTACCTGGCTAGTGGTCTGGGGATGAGTCAAGATAAGATTCCAAAGAAGACCAAGTGTGAAACTTTAGTAGATTGAGTTGACAACACAAAAATACTTTTTCTCTCGTATATCCCTATCCCCTTTCTTGCACGCAAACACCATTTGGAGACATTCGAGTCACGGACAGCGAGAACTCTTGCACCTTTATGTTCTTATGTTACTTGTTTCAATACTAAATATAGACTCTTGCCTGTTATGACTTGAATTGAATTACATGCCTTTATTGCTTTACTTAAAAGTTCTTATATGGTTATGTGACTCCCCCAAATTCAATCCATGTACAGTAATCATACACGCAGGGTACACGGCTGAGATTAGGGTGCCACGGTGAGAATATCACAGCCCAACTCTAAACACAAAAGGATAAACCAATATGTTACAAGATAAGGGGTCGCACGGACCCGAATACATAAGTTATACAAGCCATAATATCTAAGTACAGACATAGTTAGTCAAGTTTTGCCTTAAGAAGGCTAGCGCAAATAACATCAGAGATACAGATCGAAAAGGCAAGGCCTCCTGCCTGGGAGCCTCCGAAACTACTCCTGGTCCTAGTTAGCGGGGGTCTCGACGTAGTAGTAGGCGCCTCCGGGGTACTCCTGCTCCTGGGCTCCAACGTCGACTACAGCGGCCGATCAGGCAAAACATAAAGGGGGAAATAAGGCAAGGGTGAGTATCTAGAATACCCGCAAGTCTTACGTCCGCTACTAAGCATTTATGCATTTGTATCAAATGGAAAGGGAGGCTATATATAGTGGACTACAAGGTAGAAATCAGAACAAGGGTAAGAAGCCAGGCCTATCGAAGACTAGCATCTTCTGACGAGTCTTGCAGCATGAGACGAGAAACAACCAACAGTTTGTATAAAGCATAAAGTAGCAATGAAGCAGAAGTTGTTGCAGCATTGTATAATAGTAAGTTGTAATGATTAATAATAATAATGCCTCCGAGTTCCCCTCCTCGACTTCCCTGCGAGGAAGAAAACCCGGAACCATACAGTTTAATAGTAGTAGTTTGTAGTGGTAAGATCCAGCTTCAGCATAAAGCGTCCTGTTACCGTGGACACGGCTGTTCGAATATATTAAACTCCCTGCAGGGGTGCACTACTGTTCAGCCTGCACGCTCGGATCTCCAGGGTGGCGTACACCTTGTTAGGGAATGCCCCACCGAGGCTAACCGACACATTGCAGTTCATCCTAGGCTCAGCAGAGAGGCCATCCGCCGGACTATATCCTATGCGCCAAGGGGTCTAGGTCCCTCACCCTTGCACGCTCCTTCATGCTGCGAGTCTAGCCGGTGAAGCAAAAGCAAATACAAACACACCTGCTGCAGCAAAGAAGACAACACGGCTTCCCGGCGATCAGGCCGCAGTACTGCTGACGTCTGAAGAGCTTTCGGACGAACTACGACGCGGAGGGCCCACACCGTAATCCCACGTGTAGGTAGTGCGTACAGGCCTTTGCGGCCTCTCAAGTCATCCGCCGAACCATTTAGCATTTTAATATTATCTCGCAGACAACCGTTATCGATGTCTGACTAACAACACAACGGACAACGAACAGCAACAAGGCCCACCAGTAACGTCGGGGCCTGCCCTGTCGTCCCGTCAAAGCGCGCGGTTACCAACAAGGCGAACCGTCTCCTTACCTTGTCTCGCGTGTGCCCTTGGTAGAGCTCGACTTTTTCGTGGTTTGGTAACTCTTGCGAGATACGAGCAGGGGCCAAGCACGCCAGTAACGTCGGTCGTACCCTCCCTGTTGCTCCCGACAATATACCGCTCGCGGGCACCGTTGGGTCGCCCGACTCTTACCTTTAAGGACACCGGTTGATTCGAGTGCCTACCATTAAGTGAAACCAGGAGGAATCACCCTCGATGGCACACTTAAATAGGTTCGACGGAGACATCAGCGGAATGAACTAAAGAGGAATATTCTCGGATCGCCCCGGTGGTGCCGAGACACCAGCCTAATGAACTAAAGAGGAATACCCTCGTATCATCCCAGTGATACTATGCTACTGAGCCGACGAGATGAATTACGAGTTCGTCCACTCGTAAGTCAAACTCGAAGCGACTCGGCAGAGTCTCGCCGTTGTAGGTTCCCTAGGGCGTCTGCATTGATCCGTACCTGTTGCAGTTGTATATATTTTATATCCGCGTCACTCCCCTGAGTGGCCACGACCCGCTATCTAATCCTAGCTAACAATGCGCAGGGCTCACTGCTGAATATAATATATAGATATAGCAGGAAGCATAGGATAAGGAAGGTACAACAAGGGGCGACAAAATCAGGCTATGCAATTGAATAGGATTGTAACATAGCAGCAGCAGTAACAATGCCTAGTGCAAGAAAGTACGGAAAGGTAGGCAATATCTGGGGAAGAGAATGGCTTTGCTTGCCTGGTAGCTCGACGGTAGGGGTAGGGTCGTCGACGAAGTAGTCGTACCCAGTAGCGGTGTAGTCGGCGGTAGCAGCGGGGGCTACCAGAGAATAAAGGGGGGAGAAACAGTAAATATAAAGCAATCATATACAAACAGATGCATGACATGACAGATGCAATGTTAACAGTGTTCTAACGCAGTGCAATGCACGTTGCTTGGAGCGGGAATTCATCCAGGGATGAAATACCGGCTCCGGGTGATTACCGGACAGGGTATCCGGAGGGGGAAGGGTTCATGCCGGAGGTGTCGTGGACATCCGACAAACGTGTGGATGGTGTAACCGTGCTAGTTGAAACAATCCGAACAACTTTCTTGTTCAGAATAAATTCATCCAGATACTTTAACAGTACCGGACAAATCATCGGACAGGCGGTCCGGAGGGGGACGGTTCGATGTTCGGTATGTTAGAGCTGGTGGTTGGTATACGTATAGTGTATCCGTATTCGCTATATTTTTCTGATCAATTTTTATGTATAAAGTTTTTGAATCTGACTTACGGTTTAAAAGATATTTAATTTTAAAGTTTAAATCATTTTAAATCAATTTCTGGATTTTCTTTTATTAATAAATCCTAACATTATCCAGAGAGGGTTGACTCGTCAAACCTGTGGTCAGCCTCACATTATAATAAAACAATCTTATTAATTAAAAGAACAGTGAGGTCCCACATGTCATAGGCACATTTTTATAATTGCATTTTATTTAGACTAATAACCCAATGGGGCCCATGTGTAAGTCTAACAGTACTAATTAACAGTTATTTAAACTAACTCATGCCTAGGGCCGACATGTCATAGACAGTGGGATAAACTAACAGTTTTTATTTTGTTTTAAACTCAGATTAATTAATAGGACAATTAGCAGGCGCAACGGCCCATAGTCAGTGGCACACAGGGGGTGATTAGTTGCTAACTAACACACTGACACGAGGGTCCCACTTGTCAGTCACCGTGGGGGCTCGCCGGCGGCGGTACTCCGGCGAGGTTGGGGATGCGTACGCCACAGGGCATGGGAGGAGGTGCGGTTGGGCTTGTTCGAAAGCTTGGAGCAAGCCGCGTCGTTTGGTGGTCACGGCGTCGATGGGGACTCGCCGGAGTGGCGACGCTGTCGAGCACGGCGGCGATTGCTCTCGGGTCTCGACGGGGACAAGGCTACGGTGGAGTATTTCGAGCACGCGCTACGGGTTTGAGCTCATGGGGACGTGGCGATCAAAAGGACATGCACGGCATGCCATACGCGTGCCCCAGGCCACGACAGTGACCTCGCCGGCGGCGACAAGCTTCGGATCCAATGGTGTTAACGCCTACGGGGCATGGGGAGCTAAGGGGAGGGTTGGGGTGATGAAGAAGCTGACCGTGGTTTCGTTGTCGTTTAAAGTGGGCTCGAGGAGGGCTTGATGGCGCCGGAATCATCGTCGGCGAACGGCCGGGCTGCAGAGGGGAACGACGAAGTAGCGCTCGGCGTGGACGTCCTCGGCTCAATTATTCTCGCTTGGAGGCTAAGTCGACGACGGCGGAGCGAATGGACAAGGCGGCGGCGCAAGGCGAGGTCAGTGGCCACGGCGGAGCGCGGTCATGGCGACGGCGGCTCAGGTCCGAGTTTTCCCCGGGGAGAACGAGGCAAGGGAGAGTGCAATTAGATCTAGGGTTCGTCCAGGTCGTCGATGGCGGGGTACTTCACGGCTTCGCGGTCACTATAGTGCCCCGCTGGCCTCCATCGCGCGGTCGTCGCCGTCGAGCACCATGGAGATGTCGACACGGCGACGAGGTGAGCAGTGCGGGAGGGGGAAGAGGTAGGTGGGCCGATGGGCTGCGGGGGGTGGCTGGGCCAGTGCACTGTGCACTTAGTGCATTGGGCCGACATGCCTTTTCTTTTCTTTTATTTTTCTTTTTATGTTCTTTTATTTTTGTATTTCTTATTAGTTGCTTTTTACAATTTTTTAAAATATGGAACTTGATCCATAATTGATATTGCACATGACCAGAGTGCCACAAAAATTTTTGTGCCCAAATAAAATCATTTAATATTTTTATTAAATATTGAATGATTAAAATGGACTAATTAAGCCACTTTTTTAATTGTTGGATTTATTTTATAGCACAATAAATTCCCACAACCATATGGATGTGATCCACTAATTTTTAGGCATTTTACAAAATTGCTTTCACAATTTTTGGACAATGTTTTAATTCCACTTATTTTTAATATTCTTAAAAAGGCATTTTGGGTTTGTTTGAATTCAAAGATGAACAAGGCATGATCAAAGGTGATTAGAGACTTGCTAATCACAGAGGTTTAATATTAACAAAAGTTTTACTGGTTCCTGACACTGAGGGTGTTACAAATCTCCCCCACTACAAGAATTCTCGTCCCGAGAATCTAAGCGGTAGAGGGGAAAAGATCGGGGTATTCCTCACGAAGACGATCTTCACGTTCCCAGGTGGCCTCATCTTCAGAATGATTTGACCACTGAACTTTGAGGAACTTGGTTGCCTTGTTGCGGGTTTTACGTTCAGACTGATCGAGAAAGCGGCTTGGATGTTCTTCATAAGTCAAGTCCTGTTGCAACTGAATCATATCATGTTCCACTTCACGAATAGGGTCCTTGAAGCAGCGACGGAGTTGCGACACGTGGAATACATCATGGACTTGAGAGAGGTTTGATGGCAATTCCAAACGGTATGCCACTGGTCCACTTCTGGAGAGTATACGGAACGGGCCAATGTAGCGAGGAGCTAACTTGCCTTTGATCCCGAAACGATGAGTGCCCCTCATGGGAGTGACACGGAGGTAAGCTTGTTCACCGGGTTGATAGACCATTTCCTTGTGTTTGCGGTCATAGTTGCTCTTCTGGCGAGACTGAGCAGCCTTCAAGTGTTCACGAATAACGCGGACCTGATCTTCGGCATGTTGTATAATGTCCGGAACAATGAGGATTCGTTCTCCAGTTTCTGACCAATTCAGAGGGGTTCGACACTTACGTCCATAATGAACTTCAAAGGGTGCCATCTTCAGACTAGCCTGATAGCTATTGTTGTACGAGAATTCAGCAAATGGAAGAGATTCCTCCCATTTCTTACCGAATGAAATGACACTAGCTCGAAGCATATCTTTGAGCACTTGGTTGACTCTTTCGACTTGTCCTTGCGGCTGGGGATGATAAGCGGTGCTGAAATGTAGGTGAGTTCCCATAGCTTCTTGGAAAATATCCCAGAACTTAGAGGTGAAAATGTTGCCACGGTCTGAACTGATCTCCAACGGAATACCCTGGAGGGACACAATTCTGGAAACATATAAGTCTGCTAACTAACTAGCAGAGATCGTCTCCTTGACTGGCAGAAAGTGGGAAACCTTGGAGAATCGGTCGATGACGACAAAGATGGCATCATGACCCTGCTGCGATCGGGGAAATTCGGTGACGAAGTCCATTTCAATCTTGTCCCATTTCCATTCAGGAATAGAGAGTGGTTGTAGAGTACCAGCAGGTCTTTGATTTTCGACTTTCACGCGACGGCAAACGTCACACTCATCAACATAACGAAAAATGTCTTGTTTCATGTTAGACCACCAGTACCGCTGACGAATGTCTTGGTACATCTTGGTACTACCAGGGTGGATCGACAAAGGTGTATCATGAGATTCTTTCAAGACATCAGAGGCGTAATTCAGGTTGGCCTTGGCTACCGGAACCACTAAACGACCCTTGAAGTACACCGCATTATCATCATTTGCATCAATAGTGAAGAATGAGGGCTCTCCGCTGGCGACACGACGCTTAATCTTCCAAATGTCAGAGTCATAATGTTGTACCGTCTTGATGCGCGTGTCGAGGTCTGGTTTGACCACCAAGGAGTTCACATATCCCTGTGGAACAATTTCGATGTTCAGCTTGCAGAGCTCTTCATACAGACGTGGCTACTCTACTTGAACTTGAAGTTCACTACAGTAAGCTTTGCGGCTCAAGGCATCAGCCACCACATTAGCTTTGCCAGGGGTGTAAGAAATTCCCATGTTGTAGTCGGCTATTGTCTCGAGCCATCTCTGCTGGCGGAGATTCGGGTCGGGTTGAGTAAATAGGTACTTCAAGCTTTGGTGGTCGGTGTAGATCTCGCAACAATTACCGACGAGGTAATGTCGCCACAGCTTCAATGCATATATTACCGCTGCCAATTCGGGATCATGAGTTGGATACTTATCTTCGTGAGCACGCAACTAAAGAGAGCCATAAGCAATTACTTTGCGCTCTTGCATTAGGACACAGCCTAATCCTTGATGAGACGCGTCGCAATATATCACGAAGTCCTTCTGGGTATCAGGGGGAGCAAACACTGGGGGAGAAGTGAGCTTGTCCTTGAGTGCTTGAAAACTTTCTTGACATTTATCAGTACACTCAAACTTGACGCCTTTGTGAAGCAGATTAGTCAGAGGCTTGGCAATCTTGGAGAAATTCTCAACAAAACGGCGGCAATAGCTGGCAAGGCCGAGGAAACTTCTGACTTGCTTGACGGTCCTGGGCGGAGTCCAGTCAAGAATAGACTGGATATGTTCGGGGTTGACGGCAACGCCATCCTTGGAAATCACATGACCAAGGTAGGTTACTTCGGGAAGCCAGAATTCACACTTAGAATACTTAGCATAGAGTTTGTGTTCTCGAAGCTTTTCCAGCACAATGCGAAGATGTTCAGCATGCTCTGCATCGGTCTTGGAGTAAATCAATATATCATCCAGATAAACCACGACAAACTTGTCGAGGTATTCCATGAATATATAGTTCATCAACCTGGAGAAGGTGGCTGGTGCATTCGTCAAGCCAAAGTACATGACAGTGTACTCGTATGAACCATAGCGAGTAATGAATGCGGTCTTCGGGATGTCCTCATCATGGACCCGGATCTGATGGTAACCCAACCTTAAGTCGAGTTTTGAAAACACCGTGGATCCAGCAAGTTGATCATAAAGATCATTGATCCGAGGAAGCGGGTACTTGTTCTGTATCGTGGCCTGGTTGATAGGTCGGTAATCTTGGACCAAACGGTTCGTGCCATCACTCTTCTTGACAAAGAGCGAAGGTGCTCCCCATGCAGAGGAACTTGGACAGATGAAGCCTTTCTCGAGGGCCGTATCGATCTCCTTCTTCAATTCAAGGAGGTGGTGAGGTGGCATCTTATACGGGCGCTTGGCAATAGGGACGGTGTCGGGCTTCAAGTCGATGACGAATTCAACTTCCCTAATCGGGGGTATCCCTGACAGTTATTCTGGGAATACGTTGGTAAAATCACAAACGATTGGGACTTTCTCAATCCCTTCGAGAGGTGCGACATTCAAGGCAATAAGAGCATAAATACGAGCTTCGGCATTCATCGACACAATGGCAGTATGACTCAAAATCGCGCCAGAAGGATGAAAAAGTTGGATGACTTTGGTGCCACAATAAAGTGCGGCATCGTGGGTTTTCAACCAATCCATGCCAAGGATAAGGTCGATGGTGGAGGTTTTCAGAATGTGTGGAGAAACCATGAATTCGAATCCTTCGATCTCGACGGTGAGGTTAGGTGCAACCATGTCAACACGACACTGGGTACCGGGTGTCCGGACTATTAAGGGGGTATGCATCTTTTCGTGGTATATGCCATGCTTAGATGCAAATGCTCCAGACATAAATGAATGCGATGCTCCTGTATCAAATAAAACAGTAGCAGGTATTGTGTTAACGACGAGGGTACCCATCACAGTAGCGGGCTGTTCCTGAGCTGCTTCAACGTCAATGTTGTAAGCATGACCACGAGCATGAGTATTGGACCCAGTATTATAGTTGAGGGTCCCATTGTTGCCACGGCCATTTCCGCAGCCAGCAGGGTGAACTACCAGTTGATTCTGTCGCTGGGGGCAGTTTCTGGAAATATGTCCTGGCTGACGGCACTTGAAGCACAAGCCATCTTGAGGACGGAGGGGTGCAGTCTCAGTCTTCGGCTGTCTAGGCGGGGGCGGAGGCAGACGGGGTGCAACATTTGACAGCCTTGGTGCAGGGGCGGTTGGACGCATAACACCGTGCAGAATCCAGACACGTTGCTTCTGTGTTGTGCCTGAAGATGAGCCAGCATCACGGGGGCGCTTCGGCGAACCACCGAACTTAAGCTGAGCGGTCTCAAGAGTGATAGTCTGGTTCACCATGGTGGCGAAGTCGGGGAAGACGTGCAAAGACAGTGCAAGTTGGAGATCTGCGTTGAGTCCATCACAGAACTTCTCTTGCCTACTTGCATCATCAGGGAGGTCACTTGCAGCATAGCGGGAGAGGCGGAGGAATTCCCTCTGATATGCCTCGACAGTTTTGTTTCCCTGAACAAGGTTGCGGAACTCGGCCTTCATGCGGTTCATAATCGCCTGGGTGACATAACGAGCACGGAATGTAGTCTCGAAGTCATTCCAGGTGATGACAGTCCCTTCAGCTAGCGAGCCCTTGTAAGTGTCCCACCACTGAGCAGCGGGGCCACGCAGGAAATAGGACGCGAAGTTGACGTAATCAGCAACGCTCACATTAGCGAACTCCAACTAACGGTTGATGTCACGGAGCCAATCATCGGCATCCAGCGGCTGTTCCGGTTGGTGGAAGAGAGGGGGATTGAGACGCATGAAGTCCCGCAGAGTAACCACAGGCGGTTGGTTCTGGTGCTGGTTCTGGTTTTGATTCTGGTTCTGGAGCTGATCTATCACTCCTTGCATAAACACCTGGTTCATCTGAAACTGCTGCATCATCGCGGCCATGTAGTCCGGCGGCGGAGGTGGATCGTTGGCACCACGACCATGACCATGACCACCACGACCAGCCATCCTGCTAGAATTTAACAGGGGTATTTCAGCGATGAGAATTTTAACGAGATACCGGAAACAAGCATGAGGTAAAGCGACAACAAAGAGGAGGCGCGGATATATAGGAGTAGTCAAATAAGACATACACATCCACACATAGAGTCAACCGGAAAATCGGGCAGCGTAACATCGTAGAAATTAAGGAAAAAGGACACACTAGGCGGCGCGCAGACCGCGGTAAGGATTACACGACGCGACATAGATCCGCAAGAAAACTGCTGGCCACAGGAGTTTGTTCGAGAGAACGCGCGGCCTGCCCAGAATGAGAATGGGATCTGTGGTCCGGGACCTGGGTCAGAACTCCTGCGACACGACTCAATCAACGGGGTACGCACCAGAACGCCGGGTGGAATCAAGAGAATGTGATCCTAATGTCAGAGTTAGTAAACTTACCAGCAAGGATAAGAGAGCAGATTCCCAGAGCATAGGTAAGGATAAAAGGATCCTAATACCATAGATATCACAAGTAGTAACATCGATGTGGGCCCGTAAGCCAAACATTAAGTTAGCAAAATAGTTTTTCAAAGTCTAGACTCAACTTCGACCAGGTAGTGGTTGGGTGGCTTCCTACAGGCAGTCGGCTCTGATACCAACTTGTGACGCCCCCAAAATCAATCCATGTACAGTAATCATACACGCAGGGTACACGGCTGAGATTAGCGTGCCACGGTGAGAATATCACAACCCAACTCTAAACACAAAAGGATAAACCAATATGTCACAAGATAAGGGGTCGCATGGACCTGAATACGTAAGTTATACAAGCCATAATATCTGAGTACGGACATAGTTTGTCAAGTTTTGCCTTAAGAAGGCTAGCACAAATAACATCAGAGATACAGATCAAAAAGGCAAGGCCTCATCTCTGGGAGCCTCCGAAACTACTCCTGGTCCTGGTCAGCGGGGGTCTCGACGTAGTATTAGGCGCCTCCGGGGTACTTCTGCTCCTGGGCTCCAACGTCGACTGCAGCGGCCGATCAGGCAAAACATAAAGGGGGAAATAAGGCAAGGGTGAGTATCTAGCATACCCGCGAGTCTTATGTCCGCTACTAAGCATTTATGCATTTGTATCAAATGTAAAGGGGAGGTTGTATATAGTGGACTGCAAGGTAGAAATCAGAACAAGGGTAAAAAGCTAGGACTATCGAAGACTAGCATCTTCTGACGAGTCTTGCAGCATGAGAAGAGAAACATCCAACAGTTTATATAAAGCATAAAGTAGCAATGAAGCAGAAGTTGCTGCATCATTGTATAATAGTAAGTTGTAATGATTAATAATAATAATGCCTCCGAGTTCCCCTCCTCGACTTCCCTGCGACGAAGAAAACCCGGAACCATACAGTTTAATAGTAGTACTTTGTAGTGGTAAGATCCAGCTTCAGCATAAAGCGTCCTGTTATCGTGGACACGGCTATTCGAATAGATTAATCTCCCTGCAGGGGTGCACTACTATTCAGCCTGCACGCTCGGATCTCCAGGGTGGCGTACACCTTGTTAGGGAATGCCCCACCGAGGCTATCCGACAAATCGCAGTTCATCCTAGGCTCAGTAGAGAGGCCATCCGCCGGACTATATCCTATGCGCCAAGGGGTCTAGGTCCCTCACCCTTGCACGCTCCTGCACGGTGCGAGTCTGGCCGGTGAAGCAATAGCAAATCCAAACACACCTGCTGCAACAAAGAAGACAACACGGCTTCCCGGCGATCAGGCCGCAGCACTGCTGACGTCTGAAGAGCTTCCGGACGAACTACGACGCGGAGGGCCCACATCGTAATCCCACGTGTAGGTAGTGCGTACAGGCCTTTGCGGCCTCTCAAGTCATCCGCCGAACCATTTAGCTTTTTAGTACTATCTCGTAGACAAACGTTATCGCTGTCTGACTAACAACACAACAGACAACGAACAGCAACAAGGCCCACCAGTAACGTCGGGGCCTGCCCTGTCGTCCCTTCAAAGCGCGCGGTTACCAACAATGCGAACCGTCTCCTTACCTTGTCTCGCGTGTGCCCTTGGTAGAGCTTGACTTTTTCGTGGTTTGGTAACTCTCGCGAGATACGAGCAGGGGCCAAGCACGCCAATTACGTCGGTCGTACCCTCCTTGTCGCTCCCGACAATATACCGCTCGCGGGGACCGTTGGGTCGCCCGACTCTTACCTTTAAGGACACCAGTTGATTCGAGTTCCTACCATTAACTGAAACCAGGAGGAATCACCCTCGATGGCACATTAAAGAGGTTCGACAGAGACATCAGCGGAATGAACGAACGAGGAATATTCTCGTATCACCCCGGTGGTGTCGAGACACCAGCGGAATGAACTAAAGAGGAATACCCTCGCATCATCCTAGTGATACTACGCTACTGAGCCGACGAGAGTGAATTACGAGTTCGTCCACTCGTAAGTCAAACTCGAAGCAACTCGGCAGAGTCTCGCCATTGTAGTTTACCTAGGGCGTCTGCATTGATCCGTACCCTGTTGCAGTTGTATATATTTTGTATCTGCGTCACTCCGCTGAGTGGCCACTGATGGCTTCTCGCCCCTCGTTTGTTACCCCAAGTGGAAGGTTGAGATGCAGTGCAGCAGCAAGTTTCCCTCGGTGAAGATACCAAGGTTTTTCTCCAGTAGGACTCCAGAGATGATAAGTAGGTGTCAGCGGCGCAACTGACGTGGACCTGCACACAGACACAAATAACTTTGTTCCCACCGAGTTCAGAGAGGTTGTCACTCTCTCCGGTCTTGTTGTTCACAAAGGATCAAATACAAGGGATAATGATAGCAACTGAAAGTAAAAGCAGAAAAGTAAATGAGCGTGGAAACAGTATTGAGGATATAGACCGGGATACGTGATGTTCACTAGTGATGTCTCTCTCCCAAAAGGCGATAAAACTGCTATGTGAGGTAAACAAATTACAGAAGGCCAATTGACAGGATTATGAACGCACCGCAATGCTCACTATGCTACAAAAGAAAGGAAGAGGCTCAAAAGCACGGGCAGTACGCCAAAATAAGTAGACCGAAATCCAACTGCATCTACTACTAATCATCCACCTTGAGATATCTATCCAGAACATCTCGCTGGTATTAAGTTGCGAGCCCCACCCAAAGTGTAAACCCAAAGCAACAAACAACTGCATTAAAAATCACCCTGCGTAAAGTAAACAATCCTTGCAACCGCGGTTACAAGCACCATTGTTTTCCCCCTTGTGGCAACAGCACATCCCCTAGACTCATGTTTCTGTCACTCAAGCGTGTCATCGGGGGGCATGAACCCACAATCGAGCATAACGTTCTCTCTTGGGGTTACTACCTACTACTTGGCCAAAGCAATAAACAGCAACGGAGAACATGGAAGAATTACTTAGGAACAAAAATATAAGAGATAAAAACCAAATATATTACTCAATCACAATCTGAACATAATCTCATAATCCATCAGATCCCACCAAACTCAGCATAGCAATAGCAGAAAGATTACAAAAGTGCCTCGATCATGTAGGGCAGCTCACGAGGTCTAAACCATGAAGAACAAGGAGGGGAGGAGAACATCACATAGCTACTGATCACGGACCCATGGTCCAAGGAAAACTACTCACGAGACATCTGGGGAGCATCCATGGTGGAGAGGAGACTTCCGGAGGTCGGCCCTCCCTCCGGCAGGGTGCCGGGAAGAGGTCTTCTGGTGCTCCCGATCTCGGAAGCGCGTCGGCGGCGGAACAGAGGAGAGATCGCGAAAAAGGGTTCTGTCCCCGAGGGTTTCACTTCACGGGGAATAAATAGGCGAAGGGGGGCAGCCAGAGGTAGACCAGAGGCCCCAGGCGCCCCCCTGGCGCGGCCAGGGGTGGGGCCGCGCCGGGTGGCCGCCTGGGCCACCCCTGGCTCCCCTCTGGCCCCACTCGGGCTCTTCGCGAAGCTTCCTGTACGCTGATTTTTCCTGTATTTTTCCCGGAATTTTTCTGGCACTTTTTATATGGGGGAAAACTGAAATAGAAAAACAGCAGAAAACAGGAACTGGCACTGGGGTGCACTGAGTTAATAGGTTAGTCCAAATATGATCAAAAGTGTATGAAAGTGTATCTAGAACATAGCAATATCACACAAAACATGCATGGAGCAAGCAGAAATTATAGATACGTTTTGGACGTATCAACATCCCCAAGCTTAATTCCTGCTCGTCCTCGAGTAGGTAAATGATAACGGCACAATTTCTGTGGTGACATGCTAGCAACCATATAAGAACTTTGAAAAGTAAAGCAATTAAGGTTAGAAGTTCAAATCAAGTCATAACATGCAAGAGTCTATATTAGCATTGAAACAAGTAACAAAAGAACCTTAGGTGCAAGAGCTCTCGCTGTCCGTGACTCGAATGTCTCCAAATGGTGTTTGCGTGCAAGAAGGGGGATAGGGAATACGAGAAAAAGTATTTTTGTGTTGAGAACTCAATCTACTAAAGTTTCACACTTGGTCCTCTTTCTGGAATCTTATCTTGACTCGTCCCCAGACCACTAGCCAGGTACAAGTCAATTTGATCCACTCCTTTTCGATATTTTGAGCACTCATGCAATGGATGAGCGTAAGCACGAGAGTTGACACGTAGGATGGCAAAGAGAGAAGTACGGAGGAGGAAGACAAAAAGGATGAGAAAGGCTCATATCAATGAGGACAATCATAGGCAAGAGACGCCAAATGATAGATATGATGTGAGGAGTAGGGATTGCCATGCAACGGATGCACATACGAGCTAGGAAGCTCTCCAATTGAACTAGTGGGCGTGCATCTAACTTGCTCGTTCATGAAGACCTAGAGCTCGTTTGAGGAGGCTCATCCTTGGAATATGCAAGCCAAGTTCTATAGTGTGAAGGTCCCCACATAGCTATATGCATGAAGATCATCTCTATGGAGTACAAGGATATAAAGGGAGTATTAGTGTGGATCTCTCAAAAGGATAGTAGTGTTGCCCCTTTCTCTCTTTTTATTTCTTTTTCTCTTTTTTATATTTTTTCTATTTTTTGTGGCCTCAATGGCTCTTTCTATATAACTCTCATTTGTCCTCTTTGGGATCTTTTATTGTGTCCACTTTGGGATCTTTTCCTCACTTAAGGACAACACTCTATTTTACAAGGAGGTAAAGGAGATCCTTCAAACTTTACAAGGTACTCAAAATCATAAAGAAGATGTAACTATCATGATGTATGCAATGTATGTCGCTGCTAGTGTAGCAGGAACATGTATGATATGAAGATCAAGTCATGAAGAGGTGGATGTTGCATGGCAATATAACTCGGAAAGGCTATGGAAATGCCTTGATAGGTAGGTATGGTGGCTGTTTTGAGGAAAGATATAAGGAGGTTTATGTTGACAGAGCGTATCATGCCAAGGGTTTGGATGTACCGGCGAAGGTGGACACCAACTCTCGGAGTGAGAAGAAGGCAATGCACGGCACGGGAGAGGCTAGCAAAATATGGGAAGGTGGAAGTGTCAACTTTCAATACTTACATTAGTCCGAAGAACTCATGCACTTATTATCGGTCACTCTCAATCTAATAAGGAGGTTCACAAAGAGACAAGTACCCCGAGGAGGAGTGTATGGGGGTTTGGTTATCCTTGCGCATCCTCGACTCATGGTACGTGAGTGTTCTCTAATATTTGATCCTCCAAAGATTAGTGATCCATCTAGTAGCTAGATTTCTCAACTAGTTTTGTAGGTTTTTAAAATACACACGTATTTCCCAAAATACGACACCTATCACTAATAGGCTAGATCTCTTGACACCAAAAGTTCAAACATTACTCACATCAATACCTCAAAACTATTGCAAGTTACTACTAGAATTAAATAGCAATCTCAATTACCTACTTTCAAGACAAGACACAACTCAGTGCAACAACCAACTCTCTTTAACAAGATAAACATGAAAACTAAAAAGAGTTCCAGAAACAAACTAAACAAAATCCAAGTCTCTTGCTAAAGACAAACTAAGACTAAAACTAAACATGGCAGCAGCTATGAAAAGATAAAGAACACACAACAGCAAAAAGATAAGCAGGAAAAATCCTATGATGTGTTCTAGATTTTGAAAGTGGAGCGTGTTTCTCTCCCACACAAAGTAAGACGGGATCTAACTTGTTATGAACAGCAAGAAAAGCTAAAGAAAACTAAAAATAAAACCTAAGAGCGAGACGCTCCAAGCATAGCACATAACGCATGAAGTGATAAAAATATAGTGAGACGAATGACGAACTGATGATTGTTGATGGAGAAGGGGATGCCCGGGGCCATACCCAAGCTTAGACGCTTGAGTCTCCTTGAATAATTATTGGGCATGCATGGGGGCATCCCCAAGCTTGAGCGCTTGACACTCCTGAATCTTCTTTCATCATCTTCCATCGCACACTTGAAAACTCCCTTCATACATAACTCATCATAAGCTGATTAGAGAGGTTAGTACCCTTAATAAAATAATTTTTCCCTACTGGATATAAAGATATTCTTGAATAGCTACTGTTTCTCAAGACTTCCAAAAGGTTTTTGCAAAGAAAAGGAAAGCTTAAGGTTTGCAAAAGTTAGGAGAGACAAAACGTGGCAGAATCTGTGAAAAACAGAACAACAGGTAGTAAAGAATTTTTTATGGATACTTATGCAACTCAAATCAAAAAACTCAGAACATACGGAAGTTTCGTAATTGTATAGAGAATGCTGTGTAAAAATTTCAGCTAAAAAATATGAAATGGGATTTTTCTGTAATTTTTCTGGTCACGAGGACAGAATATGTTTTCTGGACAGCATGTCACAACGTTTACTTCCCTTGCCGTAAGAGGCTATAACTTGGCACAAAGCTCAAAAATAAAGATACAATGATGTTGCTACAGTAGTAACAAACATCAAGACACAACAAAAACAAAAAGAAAAACATAAATTCGCTGCGGGCTGCCTCCCGAAAGCGCTTTCTTTTATGCCTTTAAGCTAGGCATGATGCAAAAGAAGAATCAAGTTTTATCAAGAGAAAGAGGATAACTAACCCGTGTAACGGACTCAAAAGGTAACTTGATTTTCATTCTAGGGAAGTGTTACATCCCCTTTTTGAATGGGAATTGGAATTTTATATTCCCCTCTTTCATGTCAATAACCGCACCAACGGTGCGAAGAAAAGGACGTCCCAAAATAATTGGACACAAAGGTTCACACTCTATATCCATAACAATAAAATCAACGGGAACATAGTTGTCATTGAAAATGATAAGAACATCGTCGATCTTCCCCAAAGGTTTCTTTACGGAAGAATCAACAAGACGAACACCAAAAGAACAAGGCTCAAAGGGCTTCAATTCAAACATATCAAATATTGTTTTGGGCATAACGGAGGTACTAGCTCCAACATCAAATAAAGCATAGCAAGAGAAGTTATTTAATTTAATTTTGATCATAGGGTCCCAACCATCATCTAGCTTGCTAGGTATGGAGGCTTCTACTCTAAGCTTCTCCTCCCTAGCTTTGATAAGAGCATTTGTGATATGCTCCATGAAGGCAAGATTAAGTGTGCTAGTGTGGGGGTCTCTAGACATTTTGTGTAGCAAGCTAATAACTTCTGAGAGGGTGCAACTATCAAAATCAATATCACTACTATCAAAGGTGGTAGTAGTGTCGTCTAGGCTCACTTGTTTGAAACCCTCTATGTTCATAGGAGTTTCTTCATCTCCGGTTGAGGTATTAGCATCACCATTAATAGGTCCAACAGGACTAGGAGTGCATTGGGTGCTAATAGTTTGGGTGTCCTCAACAATTTGGATAGTGGCAACTGTGTGGTGTGTAGGAAGGCTATTAATTCTATCCTCTTCCTCTTTTTCTCTAGCCCACCTTTCTTTAAGTTTAGCCATCATCCTAATATTTTCATTAATTTGTAATTGGATAGCATTAATAGGAGTGGCCTTATTCTCCTCAAGGGGAGAGGTTCTAATTTTAAGCATCTCAATATCAAGGGCTAAGCTTTCTACCTTCAAAGAGAGATTATCTAATTTAGCTAATTTCTCCTCTACATTTTTGTTGAAGGATTTTTGGGTAGTGATAAAATCTCTAAGCATGTTTTCCAATTCAGAAGAGGGGTTCTTGTTGCTAGGGAAGGTGTTGTTGTTCCCATAGTTGGATGGAAACGGACTAGGATTGCTAGCAAAATTACCCCTATAAGCATTGTTGTTGAAATTGTTTCTAGCAATAAAGTTCACATCTACTTGTTCTTGGGCAACCAAAGAATTTAAAGGGACATCATGAGGATCAATAGAGGGTTACTTGGTAACTAGAGACATAATTAAGTCAACCTTTTCATTGAGGGAGGTAATTTCCTCGACAGAATTTACCTTCCTACCTGTTGGAGCGCGTTCGATGTGCCATTGGGAATAATTGGTCATCATTTCATCGAGAAGCTTCGTGGCAGCACCAAGTGTAGTTGACATAAAGGTTCCTCCCGCGGCCGAATCTAACAGGTTCCGCAAGGTAAAGTTCAAGCATGCATAAAAAGTCTGGATAACCATCCAGGTAGTCAAACCATCTGTAGGGAATTTCTTAACGAGAGATTTCATTCGTTCCCAAGCTTGGGCAACGTGTTCATTATCCAATTGCTTAAAATTCATAATGTTACTCCTTAATTGGATAATTTTAGCAGGTGGGTAGTACTTCCCTATAAAAGCATCTTTGCACTTATCCCAAGAATCTATGCTATTCCTAGGCAAAGATTGAAACCAGATTTTAGCGTCTCCCCTTAAAGAGGAAGGAAAGAGCTTGAGCTTAACAATATCACCTTCTACTTCTTTATACTTTTGCATATCACATAATTCAACAAAATTGTTCAAGTGTAAACAACATCATCTCCAGCACCAGAGAATTGATCTCTCATAACAAGGTTTAGCAAGGCAGGTTTAATTTCATAAGAGGTAGCTGAAGTGGCAGGTGTGGCAATGGGGGTGCAGATAAAGACTTGGTTGTTGTGACTAGTGAAGTCACACAACTTGGTGTTTTCAGTGGAACCCATAGTAGCAGCAAGTGTGGCAGATTTTTTTGTGATTTTTGATATAAGACACAAAGATAAAAACTAATAGGTAAACTAACAAGACTAAAAAACAAAGGTAAAGGGTAGTGTGCAACTCCCCTATCTTAGCACTCGGAGTCCCCGGCAACGGCGCCAGAAATTTGCTTTGATGGCTTCTCGCCCCTCGTTGGTTACCCCAAGTGGAAGGTTGAGATGCAGTGCAACAGCAAGTTTCCCTCGGTGAAGATACCAAGTTTTGTCTCCAGTAGGACTCCAGAGATGATAAGTAGGTGTCAGCGGCGCAACTGACGCGGACCTGCACACAGACACAAATAACTTTGTTCCCAACGAAGTTCAGAGAGGTTGTCAATCTCTCCGGTCTTGTTGTTCACAAAGGATCAAATACAAGGGATAATTATAGCAACTGAAAGTAAAAGCAGAAAAGTAAATGAGCGTGGAAACAGTATT
The DNA here is from genome assembly GCA_950022295.1 of Bromus sterilis. Taxonomy (NCBI): domain Eukaryota; kingdom Viridiplantae; phylum Streptophyta; class Magnoliopsida; order Poales; family Poaceae; genus Bromus; species Bromus sterilis. Next base: position 235,627,572 of record OX465599.1, on the reverse strand, counting down.
GAGGATATGGACCGGGATACGTGATGTTCACTAGTGATGTCTCTCTCCCAAAAGACGATAAAACTGCTATGCGAGGTAAACAAATTACAGAAGGGCAATTGACAGGATTATGAATGCACCGCAATGCTAACTATGCTACAAAAGAAAGGAAGAGACTCAAAAGCACGGGCAGTACGCCAAAATAAGTAGACCGAAATCCAACTGCATCTACTACTAATCATCCACCTTGAGATATCTATCCAGAACATCTCGCTGGTATTAAGTTGCGAGCCCCACCCAAAGTGTAAACCCAAAGCAACAGACAACTGCATTAAAAAGCACTCTGCGTAAAGTAAACAATCCTTGCTACCAGGGTTACAAGCACCGTTGTTTTCCCCCTTGTGGAAACAACACATCCCCTAGACTCATGTTTCTGTCACTCAAGCGTGTCATCGGGGGGCATGAACCCACAATCGAGCATAACGTTCTCTCTCACGGTTACTACCTACTACTTGGCCAAAGCAATAAACAGCAACGGAGAACATGCAAGAATTACTTAGGAACAAAAATATAAAAGATAAAAACCAAATATATTACTCAATGGCAATCTGAACATAATCTCATAATCCATCAGATCCCACCAAACTCAGCATAGCAATAGCAGAAAGATTACAAAAGTGCCTCGATCATGTAAGGCAGCTCACGAGGTCTAAACCATGAAGAACAAAGAGGGGAGGTGAACATCACATAGCTACTGATCACGGACCCATGGTCCAAGGAAAACTACTCACGAGACATCCGGGAAGCATCCATGGTGGAGAGGAGACTCCCGGAGGTCGGCCCTCCCTTCGGCAGGGTGCCGGGAAGAGGTCTTTTGGTGCTCCCGATCTCGGAAGCGCGGCGGCGGCGGAACAAAGGACAGATCCCGAAAAAGGGTTCTGTCCCCGAGGGTTTCACGTCACGGGGAATAAATAGGCGAAGGAGGCAGCCAGAGGTGGACCAGGGGCCCCAGGCGCCCCCCTGGCGCGGCCAGGGGTGGGGCCGCGCCGGGTGGCCGCCTGGGCCACCCTTGGCTCCCCTCTGGCCCCACTCGGGCTCTTCGCGAAGATTCCTGTACGCTGATTTTTCTTGTATTTTTCCCAGAATTTTTCTGGCACTTTTTATATGGGGGAAAACTGAAATAGAAAAACAGCAGAAAACAGGAACTGGCACTGGGGTGCATTGAGTTAATAGGTTAGTCCAAATATGATCAAAAGTGTATGAAAGTGTATCTAGAACATAGCAATATCACACAAAACATGCATGGAGCAAGAAGAAATTATAGATACGTTTTGGACGTATCAGCCACGGCCCGCTATCTAATCCTAGCTAACAATGCGCAGGGCTCACTGCTGAATATAATATATAGATATAGCAGGCAGCATAGGATATGGAAGGTACAACAAGGGGCGACAAAATCAGGCTATGCAATTGAATAGGATCGTAACGTAGCAGCAGCAGTAACAATGCCTAGTACAAGAAAGTACGTAAAGGTAGGCGATATCTGGGGAAGAGAATGGCTCTGCTTGCCTGGTAGCTCGACGGTAGGGGTAGGGTCATCGACGAAGTAGTCGTACCCAGTAGCGGTGTAGTCGGCGGTAGCAGCGGGGGCTACCGGAGAATAAACGGGGGGAGAAACAGTAAATATAAAGCAATCATATACAAACAGATGCATGACATGACAGATGCAATGTTAACGGTGTTCTAATGCAGTGCAATGCACGTTGCTCGGAGCGGGAATTCATCCGGGGATGAAATACCGGCTCCGGGTGATTACCGGACAGGGTGTCCGAAGGGGGAAGGGTTCATGCCGGAGGTGTCGTGGACATCCGACAAACGTGTGGATGGTGTAACCGTGCTAGTTGAAACAATCCGAACAACTTTATTGTTCATAATAAATTCATCCGGATACTTTAACAGTACCGGACAAATCATCGGACAAACTGTCCGGAGGGGGACAGTTCGATGTTCGGTATGTTAGAGGGGGTGGTTGGTATACGGATAGTGTATCCGTATTTGTTATTTTTTTCTGATCAATTTTCATGTATAAAGTTCTTGAATCTGACTTACGGTTTAAAAGATATTGAATTTTAAAGTTTAAATCATTTTAAATCAATTACTGGATTTCCTTTTATTAATAAATCCTAACATTATCCTGAGAGGGTTGACTGGTCAAACCTGACCAGTGGGTCCCACTGGTCAGCCTCACATTAAAATAAAACAATCTTATTAATTAAAAGAACAGTGGGGTCCCACATGTCATAGGCACATTTTTATAATTGCATTTTATTTAGACTAATAACCCAATGGGGCCCTTGTGTAAATCTAACAGTACTTAACAGTTATTTAAACTAACTGATGCCTAGGGCCCACCAGTCATAGACAGTGGGGTAAACTAACAGTTTTTATTTTGTTTTAAACTCAGATTAATTAATAGGATAATTAGCACGCGCAAGGGCCCACAGTCAATGGCACACAGGGGGTGATTAGTTGCTAACTAACACACTGACACGGGGTCCCACTTGTTAGTCACCGTGGGGGCTCGCCGGCGGCGGTACTCCGGCGAGGTTGGGGCTGCGCACGCCACAGGGCACGCGAGGAGGTGCGGTTCGGCTTGTTCGAAAGCTGGGACCAAGCCGCGTCGTTTGGTGGTCACGGCGTTGACGGGGACTCACCGGAGCAGCGACGGCGTCGAGCGCGACGGCGGTTGCTCTCGGGTCTCGACGGGGACGAGGCTACGGTGGAGTATTTCAGGCACGCGCTACGGGTTTGAGCTCCTGGGGACGTGGCGATCAAAAGGACACGCACGGCGTGCCATACGCGTGCCCCAGGCCACGACAGTGACCTCGCCGGCGGCGACGAGCTTCGGCTCCAATGGTGTTGACACCTACGGGGCATGGGGAGCTAAGGGGAGGGTTGGGGGTGATGAAGAAGCTCACCGTGGTTTCGTTGCCGTTTAAAGTTGGCTCGAGGAGGGCTTGATGGCGTCGGAATCGTCGTCGACGAACGGCGGGGCTGCAGAGGGGAACGACGAAGTAGCGCTCGGTGTGGACGTCCTCGGCTCAATTCTTCTCGCTTGGAGACTAAGTCGATGACGGCAGAGCGAATGGACAAGGCGGCGGCGCAAGGCGAGGTCAGTGGCCACGGCGGAGCGCGGTCATGGCGACGGCGGCTCAGGTCCGAGTTTTCCCCGGGGAGAACGAGGCAAGGGAGAGTGCAATTAGATCTAGGGTTCGTCCAGGTCGTCGATGGCGGGGTACTTCACGGCTTCGCGGTCACTATAGTGCCCCGCTGGCCTCCATCGCGCGGTCGTCGCCGTCGAGCACCATGGAGATGTCGACACGGCGACGAGGTGAGCAGTGCGGGAGGGGGAAGAGGTAGTTGGGCCGATGGGCTGCGGGGGGTGGCTGGGCCAGTGCACTGTGCACTTAGTGCATTGGGCCGGCAGGCCATTTCTTTTCTTTTATTTTTCTTTTTATGTTCTTTTCTTTTTGTATTTCTTTTTAGTTGCTTTTTACAATTTTGTAAAATATGGAACTTGATCCATAAATGATATTGCACATGACAAGAGTGCCACAAAAAGTTTTGTGCACAAATAAAATCATTTAATATTTTAATTAAATATGAAATGATTAAAATTGACTAATTAAGCTGTTGTTTTAATTGTTGGATTTACTTTATAGCACAATAAATTCCCACAACAATATGGATGTGATCCACTGATTTTTAGGCATTTTAACAAATTTGCTTTCAAAATTTTTGGACAATGTTTTAATTCCACTTATTTTTAATATTCTTCAAAAGGCATTTTGGGTTTGTTTGAATTCAAATATGAACAAGGCATGATCAAAGGTGATTAGAGGCTTGCTAACCACAGAGGTTTAGTATTAACAAAAGTTTTACTGATGCCTGACACTGAGGGTGTTACAGGTTATTAGCATGTCACCACAGAAATTATGCTTTTATCATTTACCTACTCGAGGATGAGCAGGAATTAAGCTTGGGGATGTTGATACGTCCAAAACGTATCTATAATTTCTGCTTGCTCCATGCCTCTTTTGTGTGATATTGCTATGATATTGATGAACTTCCATACACTTTTGATCATATTTGGACTAACCTATTAACTCAGTGCACCCCAGTGCCAGTTCCTATTTTCTGCTGTTTTTCTATTTCAGGTTGCCCCCATATTAAAAGTGCTCCAAAAATTCGGGAAAATCCAATAAAAAATCTGCGTACAGGAAGCGTCCGGAATCACCGAGGGGGGGGGGGGGGCAGAGGGGACCCACCAGGGCCCCAGGCGCCCTCCTGGCGTGCCCAGGGTGGGGCAGCGCCAGGGGGCGCCTGGACCCCTGGTGGCCCCCCTGGCTTCCCCCCTTCGCCTATTTATTCCCCGTGACGCAAAAAACCCGAGACGGAAACCCTTTTTCGCGATCTCTCCTCTGTTCCGCCGCCGCCGCGCTTCCAAGATCGGGAGCACCAGAAGACCTCTTCCCGGCTCCTTGCCGGAGAGAGGAACCACCTCCGGGAGCTTCTCCACCACCATGGATGCTTCTCCACCACCAGTAGCTATGTGATGTGCTCCTCCCCTCTTTGTTCTTCATGGATCATACCCCGTGAGCTGCCCTACATGATCGAGGCACATATGTAATATTTATGTTGTTGCTATGCTAAGTTTGCTGGGATCCGATGGATTATGAGATTATGTTCAGATTGTTTTTGAGTTATATATTTGATTCTCGTCTTTTATATTTATGTTCTTGAGTAATTCTTGCATGTTCTCCATTGTTGTTTATTGCTTTGGCCAAGTAGTAGGTAGTGAGGGAGATCAACCCCGGCAAATCCCATGGTCAGGGACCCTGGTTTAGTCATGAGAGGCACAAGTTGGACGATAGCTCGTTGATGCCCCACAGGCGTAAGGGTTCGAGATAGTCTTCGCGGGTAAGTTAACCCAATTTATTGATTCGACACACGGGAAGCCAAAGAGTATTTATAAGCTTTGACAGTTGAGTTGTCAATTCAACCGCACCTGAAATATACTTGCTTGCAACAAAAGGTAAATGGTAATGGTAATATGATAATGATGGTGGCAACAGCAAAAGTAACAACTAATGACCAGCAGGATTGAAAACACTGTAGGCTAGGGAGATGGATGGTTGGGCGCTGCATGGATGAGAGTGAACATGTAATAGATTCTACCACGGGGCAAGGCACACAGAAAAGCAATGATCATCTAGGCAAATATCAAACATTAGGCATGTATCCCGTAGGTAGTTGTGCGTGCTTGCAATAAGAACTTGCACAACATCTTTTGTCCTACCATCCCGCTACGAACGGGGCCAAAGGGAACTTATGGAGATTAAGGTGCTCCTGTCAAAGAGCACCGGAACAAAGCAATAAACTCAATGGATACATGGAATCCTCAAATTATGGACCATCCCCTTTGGTGTCCCAAGCTGTCACCTTTGGGATCGCCGATTCCGGACCATAATAGGTGCATACAACTCATAGATAGGATCTAGAACACAAATATATTCATGAAAACACATAGGGTTCAGATCTGAAAACATGACACTCGGGCCCAAAGTGACAAGCATTAAGAGCAATAAGTTGAAGCAAAGAAGATAAGCACCAAAGTAGATGATAGGCAACATGCCCCCAACAATCTGACGAACTATTCCATGATCTAACTCATCCAATCCCTACCATCCCCTTCCCCTACAGCAGGGAATTACTCACACTTGTGAAGAGAAGTCATGGAGGAGGGATGGATTGGTGATGATGATGGCGACGGCGACGATCTCCCCTCTCCGGAGGCCAAATCAGCCTCCAGATTAGCCCTCCCAAAGAAGAACAGAGGGTGGCAGCGGCTCCACGACGGAAACTGGAAAAGCGACTCTGCTTCTGGGGTTTTCGCGTCACGAGAATAAATAAGAGTATCGGTAGGGCACCAGAGGAGGGGGGAGGCCCCCAGGCGGCCAGAGGGCGCGGCCCCACCCTTGGCCGCGCCAGGGGGGCGCCTAGGGCCCCCAGAGCTCCCCTCTGGTCCCACTTCTGGCTTCTGGCTCCTTCGGGTGCGTGGATTTTCTGGTATTTTTCTGGGAATTTTCTGGAGCGTCTAAAAGTCCATTTTCCTGCACACAATAAAACCATACAGGCAGCTCTGCGGAAAACAGCGTTAGTCCGGGTTAGTTTCGTCCAAATCATGCAAGAATGAGGGCAAACCAATAGCAAAAGTGTTTGGAAAAGTAGATACATTTGAGACGTTTCAACTCCCCCAAGCTTAGCATATTGCTTGTCCTCAAGCAATTCAGTTCAACGAACTGGAAGCAACAAAGAAAACTTTGACAAACTCTTTTGCTTGATTAGATGTATATAAGCATGTACTACGAAAAGAGTTTAGCAAATATTGAAACAATGCTATAAGGACAATGCACGAAGCAATTCTTTCTTCATGTGATCAATCACAAATAACTAAAAGTAAATAATATGCTACTGAAAATCAAGACAGGATCACAATGCACATAGCTTGGACATACTTGAGTAGCATTTCGCTAGCCTCCATGAGTGAAGCAAAACATAAATGCAAAAACTCCTCCGGAGTTTTAAAGGTGACTAGAACTCAGTATTTCAGACTAGCAATAACACAAGCATGCAGAAGACAATGTAATACTTTGGGAGAATGCATGTTACACTAAGAATGACAATTATTCTCTCATAGTTGGTGCTTTGAAGAAAGAAGGGGAGACTCTCGAACCGTAGCTTTTGATGGCAAGGTTGAAAACCCGTGAAAGGAAGCAAAGACTAAACATGTTCCAGAGCTCTTGGTTTTGAAAACAGAGATAAAACTCTTTTGAGAGGTGCAACTTTCCAGTCAACGGTGAACGGTAAAGGTCTCTCAATATCTCCCATGCCAACCATATATAATGCCTTTTGCTTACACATATTCCCTTATCCATAAATCCTTTGATGGTCTACAGAACCTTTTATTTTGCCTCAAGGATGGAAGGAGTGTATCGTTCCATCTATCATAAGCAACATTTGGTCCATTTCACTCCATCATCAAGTATGGGGGAGGTGTAACTCTCATTTTTTTCTGTTTGACTAGTTAAAACTTCTGTCAAAATATTTTTGGCATGAAAGATACTGATTTCCCCTCACCGCACCATGAGCTTGTACGGTTACAAAAGGGAAGCTTTTGAATAAATTTTGAGATGGCACATGAAAGTCTAAGTTAGGAGTGGCCGGTAAATACCACATATAAGTAGGTATGGTGGACTCAAATGGAATAACTGGTTTCAAGGATTTTGGATGCACAAGTAGAATTCCGCTTAGTGCGAGCGAAGGCTAGCAAAAGACTGGGAAGCGACCAACTAGAGAGCAATAACTGTCATAATCATGCAGAGCGACAAGGCAACATTGAATCGGGCATGAAAGTGATATAACTATTCTGAAACAAAAAGATCATCAAGGCATAATAGAATTTTTAGTCATAAACATGTGTGAATATGTGCCAAGTCAATCCAAAAATTTCCCGAAGGGAAATACCACTTCAGTATGCCAAACCATGAACAATGCAATGCATGTAAATCATTTCAACAACACATTATGCACTCTAGCTATTTGAGACTAGCCACAAGGAAAGCATGAACACTGGGAAAGCATTGTAAACATAGAACTATGTCGCTACAAACTGGTCTCTAGATCATAAGTACAGTCATATGTACAAAAGTAGAAATAAGAAGAGTTCATACCGGTATTCATTGTTGCTTCCCTTCCGTCGATCTTCGTCATTACTGCCTGGTCACTTGCACGATCGAACGTGGGAAATATTATCAAATGCCATCACGGACTCAAGCTGAACTCTGAAAACAAAGCAAACTAAAGAGAGAAAGGAAATCTTTTTGGGTTTTTTAAGGTTTAAACGAGAGCAAAAGAAAAGAGAAAATCTTTTTGTTGTTTTTGCAAAGAAAGAATCAAAGAAGAACAAGCAAAAACTTCGAAAAGATCAAAGCGAACAAAAATAAAAACGGATAATACAATGGAAAAGTGAGAAGGGCACGTACTCCCCCAAGCTTAGGCTTTTGGCCTAAGTTGGTAGTAGCTAATGTCCCCAGGAGCCTCCTGCTCCAGGGTAGTACTGGTGAGTCCAAGGGTCGTATGAGGCTTCCGGTGCGTACACCGAAGTCCTCGGATCCTCCCACGAAGAAGGATCCGCGCTCCAAGCAGAGGAAGACCCTTCACCAAACTGGGTGACGGTCTCCCCCTGGAAAGGTGGGAACTCACCATGCTCCTCCTCGTCAGGCACAACCCCCTCCATGGGGTTATGAAACTGATGCTGGACCACGAACTCATCGAACTGGGTAGCATCAAAGGACCATCCGTTCCTGTGAGCAAAATCGAACAAAAGAGGTGCAGGTAGACGGATCTTGCGTTCCGTGGTGGCTCCGAAACGCAAGATATAATCAAGGTTACCAAACTCGGAAGTCATGGTAACAAATTTATGCCTTTTCATAGCAGCAAGATCAAAACTTAAATAAGTACAGGGCTTATCATCGGGGTGTGGGGTACCATTAAGAGACTCTAGGATAAGTGTGGCGTAAACGCCACCAAATAAATCTCCCTTGTTACCGTTCATAGCAAGGCGTCGAGCAATTAAGGCACCCACATTATAATCAAACCTCCCTGAGAGGGCGGTTGCCAGGATAGCAATATCTGGCGCAGATATGTTGCTCGTGTTGTCACGAGCTAACACCCCTCTAGCAATAAAATACGCAAAATACCTGAGGTGCGGGAATAAGATGCTGGAGATCTTTGACCGATGAATATCCCTTGTATCCATGCTACAGAGAGAGTTGAAGACGGTTCTCAGCTCGGAGGACTGAGAGCTCATCTTTGCCGTCAGTCCAACGTTCGGCACACCTATTATTTCACAAAACTTTTCCAAAGGCATGGTCAAAAGATCATTGTAAATTTTAAACTCAACAGAACCAGCATCAAGGTTATATCTAAAACTGTTAATGAAACAGGAGGTGAGTTTTTGATACTGAGCAACACGGCATGTTGCGAGCCGTGTCAGACCTGCATTAGCACAAAGATTATAGAAGTCCTCCTTAATTTCTGCAGCTACAAGGAATTCATTGCACGGGAAAGTCATTGCACGTGCTTGATTTGTGTCCTCCAACAACTCTAAGGGCACATGATCTTTGTTTTAGCTCACCCTAGCAGTCGAGGGTGAAGCTGCAGCTCTTGTAACTCGATCGGAGCGCTCGGGCCTTTTCTTCCCAAGCCACCCCTTTGCTCTTCCTAGCAAACTCATTTCTGAAATTTTTGACAAATTAAAAAAACAAGGATTTAAACAAAGTGAGTTAAGGCAAACTACTCAACTCACTTACCTAAGGCATAAACTTGCATCAAAACTTGGAAAACAAAATTCTACACATGGATGCAAGTTTCAATATAGTGACCAAGAAAAGTAGTGTCATCAAGAGTGGTGGAAGCATCATCAAAAGTATCGGACATAGTGACAGACTCAGTAGAAGCATCATGTAGTGGTGGTGAAGTAAACTTACTCATAACAGAAGGTGAATCAAGTGTAGCACTAGTGTTCAGAACAGTACCTTTTCTTGTACGGAATGGTAAGATCGGAACCTTGGGGTCTCCTTTCTTACCCATAGCAGATGATGTGCAGCAGATAGGATACTTCAAGTAGACTTGTAAATATTGCTATGCTCCCCGGCAACGGCGCCAGAAAACGCTGCTTGATGCCCCACAGGCGTAAGGGATCGAGATAGTCTTCGCGGGTAAGTTAACCCAATTTATTGATTCGACACACGGGGAGCCAAAGAGTATTTTTAAGCTTTGACAGTTGAGTTGTCAATTCAACCGCACCTGAAATATACTTGCTTGCAACAAAAGTTAAATGGTAATGGTAATATGATAATGATGGTGGCAACAGCAAAAGTAACAACTAATGACCAGCAGGATTGAAAACACTGTAGGCTAGGGAGATGGTTGGTTGGGCGCTGCATGGATGAGAGTGAACATGTAATAGATTCTACCACGGGGCAAGGCACACAGAAAAGCAATGATCATCTAGGCAAATATCAAACATTAGGCATGTATCCCGTAGGTAGTTGTGCGTGCTTGCAATAAGAACTTGCACAACATCTTTTGTCCTACCATCCCGCTACGAATGGGGCCAAAGGGAACTTATGGAGATTAAGGTGCTCCTGTCAAAGAGCACCGGAACAAAGCAATAAATTCAATGGATACATGGAATCCTCAAATTATGGACCATCCCCTTTGGTGTCCCAAGCTGTCACCTTTGGGATCGCCGGTTCCGGACCATAATAGGTGCATACAACTCATAGATAGCATCTAGAACACAAATATATTCATGAAAACACATAGGGTTCAGATCTGAAAACATGGCACTCGGGCCCAAAGTGACAAACATTAAGAGCAATAAGTTGAAGCAAAGAAGATAAGCACCAAAGTAGATGATAGGAAACATGCCCCCAACAATCTGACGAACTATTACATGATCTAACTCATCAAATCCCTACCATCCCCTTCGCCTACAGCAGGGAATTACTCACACATGTGAAGAGAAGTCATGGAGGAGGGATGGATTGGTGATGCTGATGGCGATGGCGACGATCTCCCCTCTCCGGAGGCCAAATCAGCCTCCAGATTAGCCCTCCCGAAGAAGAACAGAGGGTGGCGGCGGCTCCGCGACGGAAACTGGAAAAGTGACTCTTCTTCTGGGGTTTTCGCGTCACGAGAATAAATAAGAGCATCGGTAGGGCACCAGAGGAGGGGGGAGGCCTCCAGACGGCCAGAGGGCGCGGCCCCACCCCTGGCCGCGCCAGGGGGCGCCTGGGGCCCCCAGAGCTCCCCTCTGGTCCCACTTCTGGCTTCTGGCTCCTTCGGGTGCGTGGATTTTCTGGTATTTTTTTGGGAATTTTCTGGAACGTCTAAAAATCCATTTTCTTGCACACAATAAAACCATACAAGCAGCTCTGCTGAAAACAGCGTTAGTCCGGGTTAGTTTCGTCCAAATCATGCAAGAATGAGGGCAAAACAATAGCAAAAGTGTTTGGAAAAGTAGATACGTTTGAGACGTATCACTCGTCGGCAAACAGGAAGGCTCGCTCCTGCTCGATATTATTGATGGGCGAGATGCGATTACAGTGGATGCCAAGGCTGGAGCGCTCAAGGCTAGGGTTACAAGTGATATTAGATGTCTTTGGCGTCGCCCCTCCTAGCCCTTATATACCGAGCGAGGTCTCGGGGAGTTCATCTACGTTTACAGGTAAGCTTTCCTAACCCTAGCTTGATCCGTATCTTCGCACCTTCCTTGCGAGTCGTGGACTCCTATGTCGGTGCCAACTAGCGGGCCGAGGATGTATCTTCATGGGCCTTCTGTCTTCATGGACACCAGGTAGGCTTATCCGTAGGAGTCGTGGGGTCACCCCCTCATCAGTAGCCCCCGAGTGCCTGGGGGACTCGAAGAGTCGCGCAGGGACTCGAGTACATTCATTTGTCGGTTATTGGTATGCGCGGTTCATCCGCGGGTCGCTGGCAGTCTTGTCCCACCGCGACATATGACGAAGTCATATGCCCCGGATTTCCAACATGATATCACAACATTACAGATACAGGATACAACATCTCATACATTCGGCATACAACTGCCTCAAATACAATACAACAGCGGAAGATATATGTCTGAGTACAGACTACAAGAAAATGCCTACTGGCAAAAGAAAAACATCGATCCCAAAACCACACGGGTCCAGGCCCTCCGCCGGGATCCGCCTAACTAGTCGTCGTCGAGCCTCCACGTGAAACGTCCATCACCATACCTGTTGTCGATCAAGAACCCTGAAAAGAGTTTGGGGGTAGTATCATGAGTACAGAAGTACTCAGCATCCAACTGTAGTGGTCAACTGACCCAGCAAGGACTTCATCACTCGTCATTCTAGGACAACTAGTAGTTTACGGTAAGGAAGGGGTAAGTGGTGAGGTTGCTGCCGCACTAGCATTTATGAAGTGGCTAACGATCTAGAGAGTAAGATAAGAAGCCAAGCATTCGATGAGGAATCGCCTCCAACAAGTCTTGCTATCAACTACTTACGCAAACATAACACCTATCCTATCCTTGTCCTCCTCTTCGCATCCCGACGAAGAAGAAGCAGTCAAGGCACACTGAAAGCTCAAGAATGATCAGAGGAGGAGGGGGTGAATGATCACTTCTAAAAATTCTAAGGAACTTAGAAGGAATTCATGCCAACTGCGAAGGACTAAGAACGTCTCGAAGGAAATACAGTATCGAAGGTAATGCATAGCTCGAAAGAATTAAGGGCGAAGGGAAACATCGAAGGCAAACAGGCTACGAGTAAATACTTAATTTAAATGTATGAAGGAAAACGAGCCTGACACGATGATGTTTGGTAAACCAGTTCACACTCTGCAAAGTGCTACGTCTGGTTGGAGGGACTGGTGATTGAACACCTGGAGCAAAACTCTCTCCGTCCTATTCTCCACAGCAACAAACTCCTCGAGCTTGTCCAGTTTTCACTCGTGGTAGATGATTCAGGACATCTCCGAGACCTTTACAAACTTCCTTCAGCAGTGAAAATTACTCTTCGACTGCTTGACAGGCGACGCCTAACCGTCTAGGAGACTTGCATTTCTCCAAGATAAAAAGATCGGCTAATCTCAACCTAAGTCATAGTGAATTGCTCAACTCAGCTCAGACTTGGGATTTTGGTTTTCTCTCGATGAATCTCTCTTGGGATGCTCACAGACTTCTGTCTTAGAATCTTCAGTGGAGCGGCCGACCCGAAATGGCGGGTAGGTGCGGGGTATTTATAGTTGGCGATCCCGATGGGTAAAATGACTGAAGTGACCCGATGCAACCGCTTGACGCGTGTCCACAACAGTCGGATTCCAATCACTGCGCAACTTTACTTGAGGAACAAGTAAGCTGACTTACCGAACGAGTTCTCTCTCGAAGGCACGAAGTGCGATGACTTTGCCTTCGAACTATTTACTCGACTCAGCAAGATTTCTCTCGGTAGGCTTTTGTGGGTTTAGGTTGAGCAGAGCAAATTCACTTCGACTAAGATCTAAACTAGCAAACCCCTCTTGATAGTACGGTTTTTCTTACGACTCAAGAAAGTAAAGAGAAACTAGTAAAAAGACTAAGTCTTCGACCAGCTTCAGCTTTCTCCTCGTTGCGCTTTTACTCGAGAGAGACTTTTTCTTCGACTACATTTTTACGGGTCGTCTTCCTTCAAAGGGTTCGGTAGAAGACTGCAGCTCTACTGCAGTGAGTTGTCCTTCGACCTTCTACTTGCAAACACCATTCTTTCGGAACCTAAGTACCTGTTTATACTCAAAAACAATATTAGTTCCACTTCTGCTTTGTCCAACAATGTCCAAAACCTTCGGGGGCAAAACTTGCTCTTACAATCTCCCCCTTTTTGGACGATTGTTGACAAAACAGGCATCGATAAATAATTGAAAAAATTTTGAGTTTCGATGATAAACCAGTGCTAAGATCGATGAAAATACTCCCCCTTGATGTATGCACGGAAGATAAGAGTTTCCTGTGAAGTGCATATTTTGATAAGTAGAGTCGAGGGAAAAACATCAATAATCTTAGCGAGTGAAATTGCATTCCAGATAATATCCAATGAGAAACATGCAATCTCCTCGAATGACCTGTGAACTTATGTGAATGATAACTTCCTGCAAAAGGTTAAGTATCGCAAGCAGCAGATAGATATCTTACGAAAAAGAGTAGCAGTTCACAGTCCTACTTAGAGTTAGTTACAACCAGATCGAATATGAATCGAAAGTTTGTTGAAACTACTCAGAAAACCTCAAAGATCAAAAGTTTGTCGAATGAAAAGCAAAACCCTTAACCCCGTAGGCAACCTATTTTCTTCGATGCCACTACATCTCCCCCTTTTTGTCACAACGTACAAAAAGTCGAGAGAATAGGGTCGAAAGAAATCCCTACTCGCTGTGGTGGCTCCGGCGACGTCGAGAGGATTCGGCGAGCGTGGGAGCACGACGAATTGGGCGAGCGCCTGAAGGAGTGTTGATCTCCAGAAGATTCCAGCTGTGATTCCGGCGGGGTCCTGGGGCTTCGAGGGAGTGGAGTATAAACTCTCTCTGGACGTCGAGGGGCTTCATCTTGCTCGGACTCGGAGGAGAAGGTGTCCAAGGTGATGTGGTAATAGTCATCAACACTTAGGACATCTCTGTTCTTCGGCAGCCGAGGGATATTGGGATCCGGGCGATCTACACGAGCATCATTAGTCCAATTTCTGGTCAGATGGGGAGGATATTCTTCGAAGCCACATCGTTGAAGTTGACCGAGGGAATTGAACTTCCGCAGTCCTTTGCAATCTCTACGAAGACATTCACGCAACATCTGATTGTTGTCATGGTAATATTGCGCAAATGATTAATCTCGTCCATCAAAGCTTGCTTCTGAATGAAATCTTGGTCGATGTGATGTTGAAGCATTTGCTGGGACCAAAGAGAAACTTCCATGTGATGCACTGGCTTGATAAACTTCGAGCGAACATTTCGCTCAGTCAAATGGGTGCGGATGCCAGTGTGCTCAGCATATGGATCGTTGGGTCGAGCAACAATCTGCAATACTTCCCTAACAGGTGGAGTGAAAATCTTCGGGAAAATTGACACGGGGAATGGCACGTCCCGAGAGTAATTGCAGATGGCCATCAGCCATGGTGCATACGGCTTGTGGGAATTGTGATCATCAGCACACGACACCAAAGTTCTGAGGAAGTAGTCTTCAAAATCGAAAGGATGACCGTGGACTAACTTCAACAGAGCAAGTTGTACGTCATTGGGAATAGGAAAGTCATCGTGCACATCGAGCATTGGCATCAAAGTCTTCGAAAGAATATACAACCATGCCTTTGCTTCAAAAACTAAGTGTCTTGGCTTGGGCTCTACAGGGTAGGTATCTCCTACGACATCTGGATTCATGATCGTTGAAAATTCAGCAGGAGTTGGAGCAGGTAAGTCATGAAGCTTGTGTGGTAATCCTTCGAACCGAGGTAAATTGATGATGGCCAGAAATTGATCGACAGTCATATGGAATACTTGGCCTTGGATCATATAATCAAATTTCCACGTCTTCGAGTTCTCGGGATCACCAGTGACATAGAGCGTTGCATAAAATTGCTTGATAAGCTCGGGATTGTAGCCACAATCGAGAGCAAACATCTTGTGAGCATGAAGACCATCAATTGTCTCGGCAACATTCTCGAAACATGAAGTGGAGTACACCGAAGGCATATCGAGGTATTGATGTTGGAACACTCTAGCCTTATTGTACAGCACACGAGTATAATAGATGGCTTGCTCTTGGGTCCAAAACCGAAGAGAATATGCACTTCTGGGCTTCTCGTAGGGATTGGTCCCGAAGAAAAATGGCTTGTGTTCGCGCCTTTAGAAGATGGGGCCTCCTCGAGGAACATCTGAGCGGAACAGAGGCAACATTTCTCTCGGATGAGCAGAATGGAGCAGCTCATCAACAGGAAAAACTTCGTCAGCATTGTCTGGCATCTGGAAAACTGGCTCAGCAGGGCGAGTAATGGAAGATGGAATGTTTACAATGTCCTGAGCTGGGATGGCTGCAGGAGCATTTTCCTCGGCCTGCGCTTCGACGGCAACTCCTTCGTCGGCATTAGCATTTTGAGCGGCCTCTTCATTCTCCATGGCCTCCAAATCTTTGTCTAGTTGTGCGAATGCATCAACCATTTCTTCGTTCGAGGAACTTGATGAGGAGGAGGAAGAACTGGCACTCGAACGGTCATCTCCAGAACGATTTCCTTCGACAGGATCTTGACGAGAAGAAACTGTCGTGATATCAACAGCAGCGTCTTCTCCTTCATGCAGAGTCTGGGCAGAGGAGTAATCTTTCTGAGCAGAGGAAATGGGGACTTGAGTTTCTTGCTCGACATGAGCAGCTTGCTCGGTCTCTGCATGATCTTGGGTTTAGAGGGCAGGGGTGGTCGATGGAATGACGTGAGGTGGTGATGGTTGGTTTGGAGGTGGTGAGGGTTGGCGAGGTGGAGGTGGAGGTGTTTGTTGTCGAGGTGGAGGAGTGGCTTGGCGAGGGGGTGGAGTTGTTTCATGAGGAGGAGTTGGTTCCTTGGTGGGGTTTGGTGCAGTATCTTGTCGTGCTGATGCAGCAACGACCTCGGTTGACTTGGCCTTCTTTGCATTCTTCTCGATCTCTGGCGTCCCACGCACAGAGGTTGGAGCAGCAGACTTTCTCTTAAGAGATTGTCTCTTCTACAGGGCATCATTGTGCTCTTTGCATACGGCCGACACAATTTGTCGAACCTTTTCATACACAGCGGTCAGATTTTCCTTCTGAGCCCTTCTGGAAGCTTCAGCGGTGGCAATCTTGGATTTGAAAAACTTACGGGACTCAATGTCCTCGGTTTCTTCTTGAAGTTGTCGGGAGTAAAAATTCACTTGCTCCTTGTCCTTGCGATCTTGGGTGATATATCCTTCCCAGCGAATCATGTATCGAGCAACATGCTCTTGGATTTCAGCAGGGACATCATCCTCGGCAGTGACTTTGCTCGGAGTGGTAGCCATCTTCCAGAGGATATGAGAAATATTAGCAGCATCCCAAGGAGCATGGGCAGCAGATTCTCCTTCATTGGAACTCTCTTCATCGGCACGAGGGCCGGAAACAACAGGTGCAGCAGGTGCAGGTGCAGGAGCTGGAGCGGCTCGAGGAACTGGGACAGCTTGAGCTTTTTGCCTAGCCTCCTTGGCTTTCTTCTCGGCCTCCTTGGTGGCCTTGGCAGCACCAATGGGTTTGGTGACGGCACTAGGGGCCACATCTTTATCCTTCGAGGCACTTGGGGCCTCAGCATTTTTCTTCGCAGCACTTGGGGCTGCAACCTTTTCCTTCGTGACTGTGGAAGTCACAACTTTCTCGGTGGCGCTGGGGGCCACGACCTTTTCTTTCGGTGCAACATGAATGTTGCCTTCAGCAATTTGTCGTCGGTACTTTTCACTGACCAAATGAAGAATGCCTAGCTGTTGAGCAACCAGAGCCTTTTTATGCTCGGGATGGCTGTGAAAGTTCAGGAGCTTGGAATTTGTCAAGTCCTTTGCTTCTTGTTCTTTTTGCTTTGCCAGCCTTTCTCTATGTTGAATAAGTGTTTCTTCATCCTCAGAAACTTGAGCTTGCTTTCCCTTCGATTTAGTCGAAGGTTCTGGTTGGCGAACTTGAACTGGAGGAGCAGATGAAATGGGCGGATCAGTGACCAAGTTGGTCAAGTCAATATTTGCTCGAGGAGCCTGTGAGGCTAGCTCCTGGATCCTAATGCCCTTACTGCTCGGCTTCTTTTTCAGAGGAATGTCCTCGACATCAGCCTCTGTACCAGGGTCTTGATCATCTGAATTTACTTCTTCATCAGAGCTCGCATCAGGTGGCGAGACAATTACTACCTTTTTCTTTCGCTTGGCTGATTTCTTGCCATCCTTCGATTTGGCACTAGGGCTAACATCTACGGTACCCTCAGCAGCAGCAGCCTCCTTTTTAGCTTTGGCTTCTTTTCTCTTCTGTGCTCGTGCTTCCCGAGCATCTACCAGCTCCTGAAAATCGGCAGGAGTTTTCAGGGAGGATGGATGAGCATCAGCTGGAGGAGGTGGTCGATTATCTTTCGTCCACTTTGGCCTTAACGCTTTGGCATCAGACCAAGGATTTTTCATAGCAAACAGCCTCTCACAGCGTGGCATAAGAGACTTGTACTCATACCAACGAAGCGCTTGAAGTCTTCGAATCTCTTGCAGACGGTTTTCTCTCGTACGTTCATCCTCAGAACCTTCAGGCGTTCTTAACTTCTTTTCGACGATCAACTCTTCTGATAAACCTTCAGAGTTGTTGGTGATTCTTGTTTTTCCTCCTACATGCTTGGGTGCTCTGACATTTCCTTCGATCCCAGACATTTTCCTGCGAAAAAAGATAGGTACGAGGGAATATAGGAAAGTTGTGAACAAGTACCAGCGGTTTTCGAGAAAAATCATTTTGAGTGCAGTAAGCATATCGATAAGCATGTCTTGCAGAAATTTTTTCAAGCAAGTACTAGGCTAGATTTCCATCTGGTGGAAATCTAACTAAGAACCTGTATGAACGAATTGCACAACATAAGTTTATCGATACGTTTCTGAGGAAATTGCTAAAGTGAGAGAATCCGAGGGATTTCTTACCTAGCGCAGATGGGAATCGACAGAAAACGCTAGAAAACTGATTTCCCAAGATTCAATGATCCAAACAGATCAAACAGACCTAAGAAAAAGAGAGAAAATCAAGAACAAATCTGGATACAATGAACAGGAAAGATTGGAATCGTATCCAGAGCCGTGCATACCCTAACTTGGTGATGTACGGCGACTACGGCGACGCGGAAGAAGTTCCTCGTCGACGTGGAGGTCTCCGGCGGCTTCCTTCCGGCAGCAAAGCGGCGAGGGAGTCGACGGCGACGAGCAGCACGGCGGCGCGAGAGAGAGAATTTCGGGAGCAGAGAGACGAAGTCGAGGAAATTGCGATGTCTGAGACGGTGGCAGGGATCAGTATTTATAGGGAGGGGAGGTCTGACATAACTGTCAGATCTGATCCAACGGCGCAGATTTCGCGTCTCTCCGCATTCAACGGACGGATTTTGTGGCGGTAATCGCGGGAAAATCCCAACGAACCGAAAGAAAGTTGTTCCACGTCCGAGACCAAACTCATCGAACATCGAGTATAAAAGTAGATAAACGTTCGATAGATTTTCCTTCGGAATCAATGACATTCGAAGGGAATCTTGATCGAGTACATATATACATGTTCACGAGAGAAAAGCATATATGGGGTAGGGATAGAATAGAGGGAAAACAGGGTCCGATGCTTAATCAATCCGAGGGGAAAACAGTGATAAAACTCGGAGCGGTAAGTGTATAGGACAACACCAAACGAACAAAAACAAATGAAAAAGAAACACGATAGAAAAATAATGTAAGTAAACAACATAGAAAGAAAACATATAATACATGGTACCGATAGTTATGATCTTACTGCACATTGCGTGAGTCCAATATGTTTAACTCACACCTTAGTGCACAGAACCTCTTTTCATCCAAGGGCTTCGTAAAGATATCATCCAATTGATCTTCAGTGCGTACATGGCTGATAACAATATCTTCTCGCTGAACGTGATCTCGAAGAAAATGATGACGAATGTCAATATGCTTCGTTCGAGAGTGTTGCACAGGGTTATGGGCGATCTTGATAGCACTCTCGTTATCACATAGCAATGGAATTTTCTTCACAAGAATACCGTAATCTTTCAGCGTTTGCTTGAGCCACAGAATCTGAGTGCAGCATGAACCGGCAGCAATATACTCGGCTTCAGCCGTAAAAATAGATACGCAATTCTGTTTCTTCGAAGCCCAACAGACAAGAGATCTACCGAGAAAATGACATGTGCCTGAGATAGATTTCCTGTCGACTCGATCACCATCCCAGTCAGAATCAGAATATCCAACGAGATCAAACTGGGCACCTTTGGGATACCAAAGTCCCAGAGATGGTGTGTGAGCCAGATATCGAAGAATTCGCTTGACAGCAATATGATGTGATTCTTTCGGGTTTGCCTGAAAACGAGCACACATACAAACTGATAGCATAATGTCAGGTCTAGATGCACAAAGGTAAAGAAGCGAACCGATCATCGAGCGATATTTCTTCTGATCGAAAGGTTTGCCGTTCTCATCTGCATCTAGATGAACATTCGTAGGCATTGGAGTCTTGATAGTTTTGCTACTGACAAGATCAAACTTCTTCAGGCAATCTCTGAGATACTTCTCTTGAGAAATGAAAGTCCCATTCTTCTGTTGACGGATTTGAAGCCCGAGAAAGAACTTCAACTCACCCATCATAGACATTTCATATTTCTTCGACATCATACGAGAAAATTCTTCACTAATATCAGGGTTAGTCCAGCAAAAAATAATATCATCGACATAAATTTGACACACAAAAAGGTCATTTTTGTATGCACGAGTAAAAAGAGTCGGATCAGTTGTTCCTGGTTTGAAGCCCTTCTTCAGAAGAAAATCCTTCAGTGTTTCATACCAAGCACGAGGTGCTTGCTTTAACCCATATAGGGCCTTGTGCAATCTGTACACCTTATCAGGATTCTTCGGGTCTTCAAAACCTGGTGGCTGCATAACATATACTTCTTCTTCAATTTCACCGTTAAGAAATGCACTTTTGACATCCATTTGATATAGCAATATACCATTATAATTGGCAAAAGCAAGCATGACACGAATGGATTCAAGTCGAGCAACTGGGGCATAAGTCTCACCGAAATCAATACCTTCGATTTGGGTGTAGCCTTGAGCAACCAGTCGAGCTTTATTCCTTATCACAATGCCATCTTCATCTTGCTTGTTGCGAAAAATCCACTTCGTACCAATGATATTATGCTTCTTGGGATCAGGTCTATCAACAAGGGACCAGACTTTATTTCTCTCGAACTGATTAAGTTCTTCGAGCATTGCAGTCATCCAGTCTGAGTCCTTCATGGCTTCATCAAATTTTGATGGTTCTAGCATGGATACAAACGAGAAATTTCCACAGAAGTTAGCTAATCGAGTACGAGAACGAGTGGTGGGACGACCTGGTAAATGAATCTCTTCGAGTATTGAGTCGACGTCCACTCTTCTTCGAACACGAGGTAAAACTCCTTCATCATCTTGTGGATCCGGTTGTCCTTCGGGATCAGCTTGACCTTCGGGAAGAACATTTTCTTCGTTTACGCGTTCTCCTTCGACTTGTACATCATTTGCTTCAGGATGTTGATCTCCAGCGCCCCGAGCTATGTGTAGGAACATTGGACCATCATCATCCTTGATTGCTTGACGTGCATTTCCATCGACAGGTCGAATATCTCCAATAGCCATGTACCTGATAACTTCATCCAAAGGTGGTTCATCCAGGTTAAGAGGTAATTGCTCTTTTTGAGAGCCGTTAGTTTCATCAAATCAAACATTTACAGTTTCTACAACTTTGCCAAGATGAGAGTTGTAAACTCTGTAAGTGTGAGAATTCGAACCATAACCTAGGAGAAAACCTTCGTGAGCCTTTGGAGCAAACTTGGAGCTGTGATTCATACCTCTGATATAACATGGAGCACCAAAAACCCTGAGATATGAAACATTTGGCTTTTTACCAGTAATAATTTCATGTGAAGTTTTCTTCAGAAACTTGTGCAGATAAACCTTGTTGATGATATGACATGCAGTATTGATTGCTTCAGCCCAGAACCTGATAGGAGTCTTGTATTCATCAAGCATTGTTCTGGCCATTTCAATAAGTGTTCGATTCTTTCTCTCGACCACACCATTTTGTTGCGGTGTATAAGCAGCCGAGAATTCATGAGTAAAGCCATATTCATCAAGAAAATCTTCGATATGAGTGTTTTTGAATTCTGTACCATTGTCACTTCTGATATGCTTGAGAGATAATTCATATTCAGTCTGAGCTCTCTTTGCGAAAGTTTTGAAGATTTCAACAACCTTGCTTTTGTCATCTAGAAAGAACACCCAAGTATATCGAGAGAAATCATCAACAATAACCAGACCATACTTTTTATCTCCAAGACTAGCATAATTTTGAGGACCGAATAAATCCATATGAAGTAATTCAAGAGGACCAGTAGTAGTCATTAGAGTTTTTGCTGAGTGATGTTTCTTAGCAATCTTTCCCGCTTCACAGGCACTGCATAGAAGATCCTTATCGAATTTCACATTGTCAATTCCAACGATGTTCTTCTTCGAGATAAGAGTTTGAAGGTTTTTCATTCCTGCATGCCCAAGTCTTCGGTGCCATAACCAACCAGAAGTGGCTTTGGCCATTAAACATGTGGACACAGCAGGTCCCGAAGAAAAATCGACAACATAAAGATCACCTTTGCGATATCCTTCGAACACGAAGGAATAATCATCCTGTGAAAAGACAACACAACGAGAAGCAGAAAACAGTACAAAGCATACCCATATCACAAAGTTTTGAGATAGACATAAGATTATATCCTAGAGATTGAACAAGCAAAACCTTATCGATATGCTTATCTTTCGATATAGCAACCTAACCCAAACCAATTACTTTTCCTTTGTTGTTATCACCGAAGGTAATGTATCTCTGTGAAGATTTAGTGAGTTTGTCTTCGGTGAACAAATCTTTGTCTCCGGTCATATGATTTGTACATCCACTATCCATGACCCATTCGGATCCACCGGAGACATAGCCCTGCAGAAGAATTAGTTCTTCTTAACCACCCAAAAACGAGCAGGTGACTTAGAAGGCATGGAAGAGCTAGATGGGGCAGCAATATTATAGCGAACAGGATTGCATTGTCTATCTGGACCATCAAGCACACCATAAATATAATTCCTCGATGAGGGGTTAGAGTACTGATGAGTAACAGCAACTTTGGTGTTATCGTTACGATGACGATAAACATTTCTATCGACACGATAGTATTTCTTCTGGGGAACATTTGAAGAAGGCACCAAGGGTTCATTTCTATCCTCGAGAGAATAGTAGTGATTCGGTGGTACCGAGGATTTTCCCTGCATAGAATGGTTAGGGGGCAGTTTTTCTACGAGAGATTTGCGAACCCAAATCTGTCGCTTATAGAAACCATTCTTCGGAGGAGTACCAACGAATTCAGCTGACACCTTTCCTTCCTGATCTTTGACAAGCTTGTAGTCAGAATCAAGTGATCCATCAACAATAGCTTTGTCAATTTTGCAACTGAAACCTGAAAGGTTAGCAATATCAATGGGCTTTTCTTTCGCAAGAACCCAGACAGTTTTAGGATACTGCTCGGGTTCCCAGTAGGTTCCATCAGGATTGATTTTCCTTTCGAAGCCAACTCCTTCGTTTCGGGGATTCCTGTGAAGAAGAGTCTTTCGTAGGATATCACATAGGTATTGGTGTCCCTGCACACTTTTGAACATGCCTGTTTCAAATAAATTTTTCAACCTGAGGAGTTCCTCGGTAATGGTTTCCTCATTCGAGGGGTTAGTATCATCAATAACAATAGGTTGCTTTCCTTTCGATCTCTCAGAAATAGACTCAATTTTACTTCGTTCCAAACAGGTTAAGCAAGGTGAAGTAGATTCATTTTCAGCTTCTGAGCCTTGTTGAGCCATGAGCGTGAGATTGACACTTTCCAACTCTTCATTAGCCTCTCTCAGTTTCTCGAGAGCCATTTTTCCTTTGAAGGAATTCATAGGTTAGCTTCTCGTAGTCCACTTAGAGAAGATCATGACGAGAGGAAAGTTCGTCATACTTTTCCTTCAGAGCAGCATGCTCATTTGTCAAAGTTTGACCCTTCTCAATCTCATCGATCAACAAAGTCTCAGATTTTTGAATAGTTTCACTTAGAGAATCTAGCTCATCTTGTTGGATAGAAGCAATTTTGGCAAGTTAAGCATAACTTATCCTAGAGTTACGTTCATAAGCAGATCCATCAGAAGTATCGTAGGAATTCTTAGATGAGGATACCTTAGCCTTGGCCATGAAGCAGTAAGCTGGAGATTCATCTTCGCTGCTTTGGTTGGTGAAGAATGAACTTGAATTCTTGCTCGAAGCAAATGCTAAACCAGCAACGCCATCAGATTCAGAACCAGAACCAGAACCAGATCTTGGGTTTGATTCTGCTTCGGAACCGGATGCTTCATCTTCAGAGTTCATTTCTTTACCCAGATAGGCTTTGGCACGATGGGAATTCTTTTGTCGAGAGGAATGTGATTTCGAGGAAGAATCCTCTCGATGCTTGTGATACTTCTTCTTATTGTCATCATCAGAACCGACTTTCTTGTCTTTTCTGGACTTTGAATCATATCTCTTCGACTCATAGTTTTTGCTCGATCTGTGAGACTTGCTCGAAGAATTGCTGTGAGAATGCTTTGATCTATGTTCAATTTCCCAGAGAGGACAATCAGCAATGAAGTGTCCCGGCTTCTTGCACTTATAGCAACAGTTATCTTTCGCTGAAGAGTTTCTGGATGATGATCAATGCTGTGATGAGTTGCTTGAATGTCTTGAAGAGTAGTTTTTCTTCAGTGAAGAGGAGTTCCTTCTCTGAAAGCGATTGAATCTTCTCATTATCAGTGCCAGATCTTTTCCAATGTTCTCGGGGTCATCTGAGGCACAACCCGATTCAGAACTAGCTTCAGGAGAGGAGTGATGTGAAGCTCTGGCCTTCAGTGCATGAGTTTTCTTCGTGCCCCATTAATATCTCGTTTTTCATCTTCTTCCATCTCGAAGGTATTAAGTCTCTCGAGAATATCAGCGGCAACAAGATCCTTGAAATCAGTCCTTTCCTTGATCATCAGTACAATGTGATCGAAAGAATCATCAAGGGAACGAAGCAAAGTTCTGACAATAATCCGATTGGTAATGTCTTCGGCGCCGAGGGAAATCAGTTCATTTGACAGCGCACTGAGTCTGCTGTATATGGAGCTAACTTTTTCTCCCTCGTGCCTCTTGAAATGATAGAACTTGCTTCGAAGGGTGTCAATACGAGCATCTTTCTGAGTAGAGACACCTTCACCAATCTTCTCGAGATAATCCCAAACACCTTTGGCCGAAGGAATATTCTTGACCTCATGGTATTTCTCTGGAATCAGATGATTTGTTATGAAGACCCAGACTTCAGTATCTAGCTCTATCTTCTTTGCCTCTTTAGGAGTGATGGCATTTGTGTCTTTGACAGTTACACCATTCTTGACAACTTCCCAAGCGGCAGAGTTGATAGCCATGATATTCCTCTTCATTTTGTCCTTCCAATAGGAATAGTCCTTCCCATTGAAGATAGGGATTGGTTCCCCCGAGCGAACAGCTGCAAACGACATTCTTGACAACACTCCAAGTTGTTAGAACAAAATACGCAGAGCGTAGGGAGTGCCTAGCTCTGATACCAATTGAAAGCTCAAGAATGATCAGAGGGGGAGGGGGTGAATGATCACTTCTAAAAATTCTAAGGAACTTAGAAGGAATTCATGCAAACTGCGAAGGACTAAGAACATCTCGAAGGAAATATAGTATCGAATGTAATGCATAGCTTGAAAGAATTAAGGGCGAAGGGAAACATCGAAGGCAAACAGGCTACGAGTAAATACTTAATTTAAATGTATGAAGGAAAACGAGCCTGACACGACGATGTTTGGTAAACCAGTTCACACTCTGCAAAGTGCTACGTCTGGTTGGAGGGACTGGTGATTGAACACCTGGAGCAAAACTCTCTCCGTCCTATTCTCCACAGCAACAAACTCCTCGAGCTTGTCCAGTTTTCACTCGTGGTAGATGATTCAGGACATCTCCGAGACCTTTACAAACTTCCTTCAGCAATGACAATTACTCTTCGACTGCTTGACAGGCGACGCCTAACCGTCTAGGACACTTGCAGTTCTCCAAGATAAAAAGATCGGCTAATCTCAACCTAAGTCATAGTGAATTGCTCAACTCAGCTCAGACTTGGGATTTTGGTTTTCTCTCGATGAATCTCTCTTGGGATGCTCATAGACTTCTGTCTTAGAATCTTCAGTGGAGCGGCCGACCCGAAATGGCGGGTAGGTGCGGGGTATTTATAGTTGGCGATCCCGATGGGGAAAATGACTGAAGTGACCCGATGCAACCGCTTGACGCGTGTCCACAACGGTCGGATTCCAATCACTGCGCAACTTTACTTGAGGAACAAGTAAGCTGACTTACCGAACGAGTTCTCTCTCGAAAGCACGAAGTGCGATGACTTTGCCTTCGAACTATTTACTCGACTCAGCAAGATTTCTCTCGGTAGGCTTTTGTGGGTTTAGGTTGAGCAGAGCAAATTCACTTCTACTAAGATCTCAACTAGAAAACCCCTCTTGATAGTACGGTTTTTCTTACGACTCAAGAAAGTAAAGAGAAACTAGTAAAAAGACTAAGTCTTCGACCAGCTTAAGCTTTCTCCTCGTTGCGCTTTTACTCGAGAGAGACTTTTTCTTCGACTACATTTTTAGGGGTCGTCTTCCTTCAAAGGGTTCGGTAGAAGACTGGAGCTCTGTTGCAGTGAGTTGTCCTTCGACCTTCTACTTGCAAACACCATTCTTTCGGAACCTAAGTATCTGTTTATACTCGAAAACAATATTAGTTCCACTTCTGCTTTGTCCAACAATGTCCAAAACCTTCGGGGGCAAAACTTGCTCTTACACACACACACACGTTGATCAAGTTATATTAAGATTATCTCAGTTGTAGTTGTCTATGAACAACGAGTAGGTCTCAAGTCGTCCATAACCGTGGACACCGCTTCTTGAAAATATTTTAACCCTGCAGGGGTGTACCAACTGCCCATTACGAGGCTCCGCACGCACGTCCATCTCTCTCAGTTGCTACCCATCACAGGCAACCATTTTATGATTTAGTTCCAAGAGATCTAAAACGACAGTCCCTCTAGCTAACAACGAACAAATCTGGGTGGGCCCCGGTGAGTCGACATCCATCTCAGGAGCCGGCCGCGCTCTCGATCTGGTCTCAACCGTCTGTCGCAGGTTTGGATAGCCGGTTAATCACACATGGGACACCGGGTCCTCAGCCGGACAAGGTGGTCCAGCAAGGGAACTAAGTCCTCACTGGTCCAGGTTGGTTTGTAAACAACTGGCGGCCGACCAGCACACACACGGTTTCAAATGGTAAAATCAGCTTGGGCCACTACTAGAAATGTTTGAAGCCAGGTAGGTAAGAAAAGGGGACCCCATAAAATCCCACACGCGGTTAGGCACGCTCAATCTTAAAACCAATACCCGGAACTCAGGTCCTAGGTGACTCGAATGGAACAAAGCGTCGGGGCGGGATAGCCTAGACCTTCCATCCTTCGTCGAATATAGTCAACATTTATAATAATAATCATATCATCAACAATAATATAATAATGTGATAGCCCAAACCAAGGAGTAACAGGGTAACATCGTAGCATCCTAAGCATGCATACTAAGCAAGGGCTGAGCAAGGAGCAATAGTAACATAGCAGTACAAGGTTTGCTGGGAAGGGACATGGTTGTATCGGTTTGAAAGAGGCTGTAAACATGTGGTAGGATCAAACATCGAACCTATCCTATACTAGCATGCAAACCGCTGGTTGAAATAGAATGGATCATAAGTAATGCAGTCCTTGCCTGTTGATAAGTCGGGTTCCGAAGGTGTAGTTGATCGCAAGCTCGCATCGTCTCCGAGAGGTACCCGCGGAAGCACACAAGACGACAAACACTGGAAAGCAAACAACGAGCAAGCACTCTATTACTACGAGGCAAGAACGAGCAAGCATCAACAAGAAGGCAACACGAGACATCGCACCTACCGTCGAGAGCGGTTACTAACAGGTTAAGTGGAGTACTCGTCACACACGACGATACCGCACATTTACGGTGGTTCAAGTTGTTTAGCTATAGGTGATTAACAAAGGTTGTTAACATGGCAAAGCACAGAAGCATGGCATATCACACAAACATGGCAAGAGGTGAAGCATAAATAAACTATCTAATCTAGTCAATTTAAGTGGGGGTAAAACCTATACATGGCAAACTATAGCGGACCCCACGATAAAAATGGAATTTGGTACTGTTTTGCCCTAAAGAATATTTTATTATTTTATTAGCAAGCAAGAACAGCATAAACACAATCTACATGCAATTCTAGTCAAGTTACATATAAAGAACATTTTAATAAGAGCAACGGTTAAAAAGTTATTGCAATTACAGTTTACAGTGGCAGACAGTTGTAATTAGCAGGTCAACAACATGTAAACAAGTCTGGCAACAAGCAACATTTTATTAAACTAGACAAAAAAACTAAGCAACTTTCATATTTAACGCGTCGCGATCGGAGCTACGGTTAAAAAGTTACAGGCAACGCAATGAAAACAATAGAATCTGCAATTTTATTTATAAACAGAGAGAAAAGAAAAAAAAAGTCTACTGGGCCGAAATCTATTGGGCTGGCCCAACTCGCAGAAAAAAAATAAAAGAAAAAAAACCAGAGGGTTGCCTCACCTTGGGCCGAAGCCCATGTGGCTGGAGAGGTCGCGGCTTGGTGTGGGCCTTGGAGGGGAGTTGGGCCGTGGGGGCGGAGCCGGCCCACGCGGGCGCTGGGGAGGCCAGCCGGTCGTCTCGTCCCCGAGCTCCCGATCCAGGACGCCGGCGGCGGTCGCGCTTGACGAAGTCCGGCGAGGGGCAGCGGCCGAGGCGAGCAGGGAAGGCCGGGAGGCGCGTGAGGGCGGCGGATCCGGAGTCCGGTGGTCAGGATCCAAGTCGCCGGCGGGAAATAGGAGGGGTGCGAGCTCGGGCTTCGGCCTCCACGGTTGCTGCGCTCAGCCTCGAGCTCCATGGCGCACGGCGGGAGGAGAACCTGCAGAGGGGAGGAGAGGGAAGGTGAGGAGGAGAGGCAAGGGAGAAGGGAGAGCGGGAGGAGAAGAGGGAGGTGGCTGGCCGAGGCACACGGCGGCCCGGCTGGCCGGAGCGAGTTGGCGGCGCCTTCGGCCTCCATGGGCGGTGGCTGTGAGGAGTGAGGAGGAGAGAGAAAGCTGGGGGCGCGATCTGGAGCGTCCATCTCGCGGATCGACGGCCGAGAGCGACCAGGAACTAGGGTTGACGAAAAATGGGGTATTTGGGGTAAAGTGGAGGGAGTGGCTGCAAATTTGTGCTAGGGAAACCCTAGAAAGGGATGGGAGTGTGGTGGTCTTTATATAGCCCCGGTGGCTGGCAGTTTGCGAAAACATCCCCGGTTTTTCTCTCTCGCGCGCGGTGCTCACGTTTCTGACCGCCGGGGGTCCGCAGTACCTCCGATTCGGGTAAAACTTCGAACTGCGCGATCAGCGTGTCGAGCCGGCGGCGTTCACCTCGCGCTGGAACCGTTCCGAGAACACTTTCCGGCGCGCTATAAAATATCCCGTTTAATTATTAAACGGGGTTTTTCGTTCCGTTGGCTGCGGCTGGTCTCGTGCGGTTTTCGCAACGGTGATCGGGTGAAACCCGGTGTCGCAAAGGTCGAGTGTCAGGGTGGAGAGGGTCGGTCTCCATCCGATACGAGATAAGAGGGGAAAAATAATCGCCGATCGATAAATCGGGGATGCAAACACCGCAAACAAATCAGACAATCAAACAATTCACACCGAAAACAAAATTTTAATTTTTGTGAAATCTGGGCTGTTACACGTGCGTTGGGAACGCGCGTGAACTCTCATGCACAGTGCGTCCCGTGGGAAAGCATCTTGGTCTTGGAATTTGAGACGCCTGCGACGTTTGGTCTTTGGATTAATTGCTGCTGTCGTCTCGGCTTCTCCGTGGAAGGTTTTGTGTTCTATAAATAAGGCGTTCTCTTCCACTTTGTTTCACCTCCATCCAGCTTGCTCCTTTTCCCTTCCTTCTTCTCTTCTTCTTCTCATGGTTCCTAGGCGGGCTGTTGGTCGTCGCCGTGTCCGTCGTGGCCGTGGTGGCCGTGCACCACGCTCATGCCGTGGTGGTCGTCATGGTGAAGCGCCAGTGCCTTCTTCCTCTCCCTTGGAGGAGGGTTTCTGGCGCTATGATTTTCTTTTGCATGTCCGTGGCCGAAGCACCAGTCGCGTGCTTCTTCCTTCTTATTTTTCCGCCATTGTCTCTGAACGTGGCTTGGATGGCTTGCTTCTGCATCTTCAAGGGAGTTGTCGATCTCCTTCTTATGTTGATTTGGAGGTTGATAGCTCCCGCTTGATTTTCCTTTGCTCTGGTTGGAGTTTGTTTGCTCGGCGGTTGAATCTGCGAGATGGCGATATGCTCAGCTGTCGTTTTGACGGCGAAAGCACTGTCACTGTCCGCGCGTTTGATCCGAGCGGAAATATCATGGATCCTCACTGGCAGGAGTCGAGCAGCGACAGCTCCACAAGGTCGAGGAGTCCTGCGCCTGCATCATCTACGGCTCCGTCTTTTGGCGACTCCTCAGGTGGTGGTGGTGAGCCGTCTTCAACTGCTTCCTCCTCTGGCTCTGAAGAGGACCTCGATGTCAAGCCATCGATCAAGCGGGTGCGCCAGGCGACCTTGTAGAACTGGAGGCGGCCTCATCTTCGCTGGCAACCCGGAGAGGAGGCTGTTCGTCCGGAGAAGAAGGCATGCGGCCGCAGCTGGAGAAGAAGCTGGTGGAGCAGGAGAAGAAGCTAGTGGAGCATCGACAAATAAGTCGAGCTTCACTCTTTTGTTATGTCATTGATATCTTCAGCTAGCTTGCTTTTCCTTTGTCTATGGTGATGCTCTTCTACTAGGGTCGATTGCTCCTCGTGAGTACACATGTAGAAGTCTTAATTCCTTGGGTGATTCCCTCTTGTAACAGAAGTTGCCTTCTATCCAAATGTAGTTGAGTCCTTTTTGTACTGAAGATGATCCTTATGATGTAAATTGTGCTTGATCCTTTGCAATGGAATTTATATTTGGGCCTTTATGCAACCGAAAACTGTGTTTGAGTCCTTGACGATCAGGAGTTGTCTTCGATTTCTTTGGAACTGAGAGTTGTGTTCGAGTCCTTTGCGGCCGAGAGCTGTCTTCGAGTTTGTCCAATACTTTTCACTGTGGGTTCTATCGGGTGCGCGACAGCGCTCCCGATGGGAGTTGACCCCGAGGCTACGCTTGAGTCGAAGGATCGAGCGTAGGCTAAAATTTGTTTCCTTTGTCGTTAGTTTCTGTCTTTTATCGGGTGCGCGGCAGCGTTCCCGATGGGAGTAGCCCCCGAGTCTTTAGGTGATCGTTGGCGATCGGGTGAAGACTAAATGAGCCTGTGTCCTGTGCTTCCTCCAAAGTTTCTTCAGAGTACTTGGTGCTCCATCTGATTGTGGCCATGTCTTTCGAGCCTTGTTTTCAGCAGGTGGGGCTGGCCGGCTATTTTTTGCTTGAGCGTTTTTTTAAGCTTCAGACTGCTCGAACGGTCTTCGGGAGGCGATGGTCCTCGAGCTCCCGAGTGCTTGGATGTAGAGGTCACGTGGGTGACGATAGCGTCCTTCGGGGGGAGTTCTTGTGCTCGAGCCCCCGAGTGTTTTTTTGGTAGAGGTCACGTGAGCGTCGATGGTCGTCTCTCGGGTGGGGGTTGTACTCGAGACCCCGAGTGCTTTTGATGAAGATCGCGTAAGTGGCGGTAGCGTCTCTCGGGGGGATTAACCCAAGTGCTTTGGTTTAGGATCGCGTGGGCGATCGCGTCTCTCGGGGGGATTTTGTTCTTAAGCCCCCGAGTGCTTTGATTAAGATCGCATAGGCGATAGTGTCTCTCGGGGGGATTTTTCTCTTAAGACCCCGAGTGCTTGGTTAAGATCGTGTAGGCGATAGCGTCGCTCGGGGGGATTTTGCTCTTAAGCCCCCGAGTGCTTTGATTAAGATCGCGTAGGCGATAGCGTCTCTCGGGGGGATTTTGCTCTTAAGCCCCCGAGTGCTTTGATTAAGATCGCGTAGGCGATAGCGTCTCTCGGGGGGATTTTGCTCTTCAACCCCCGAGTGCTTTGATTAAGATCGCGTAGGCGATAGCGTCTCTCGAGGGGATTTTGCTCTTAAGCCCCCGAGTACTTTGGTTAAGATCGTGTAGGCGATAGCGTCTCTCGGGGGGATTTTGCTCTTAAGCCCCGAGTGCTTTGGTTAAGATTGCGTAGGCGATAGCGTTACTCGGGGGGATTTTATTCTTAAGCCCCCGAGTGCTTTGAGATGGCAGTATTTGGGCAACATTTATTTTATTGCGGTCGAGCGGCTACATGAGTTGCCAGTCATGTCTGACCGATGGGGACTAAGGATAGAACAGTCGCAAGTTTGCTACGTTCCATGGGTTTCCCACGTCTTCGTCTGTCTTCGGGTTCTTCAGCATGTAGGCGCCACCTCCGATGACTTCTGAGACTATGAATGGTCCTTCCCATTGGGGGGCAAGTTTATGGACCTTCTCTTGTATCAGTCGTAGGACTAGGTCACCTTTGTTGAAGGTTCTAGTGCGCAAGCGACTGCTTTGGTAGGTGCGTAGCTTGTCTTGGTACCCCTCTGATTTTGTCAGGGTTGTGTCTCTTGCTTCGTCAGCCGTATCTTTGTCATCTTGTAGTGCTTCTTCTGCTTCTTCTTCTTCGTATCCGGTGACCCGGGGTGCTCCGAACTTGAGGTCATGTGGTAGGACTTCCTCTGCCCCGTACACCATGAAGAAGGTTGTGTACTGGGTCGCGGTGTTTGGTGTAGTACGTAGGCTCCACAGGACCTCGGGGAGCTCTTCTACCCAGTTTCCTGTGGCTTGCTCGAGTGGTGCAAGGAGCCGTTTCTTGATTCCGCCGCAGACAAGGCCATTTGCTTTTTCCACCTGTTCGTTGGACTGCGGGTGTGCGACTAATGCATAATTGATTTTCATGCCCAGTTCTTCACAGAAGTTCTGAAATTCTGCGGCTATCAAGTTCGTGCTGTTGTCCGTGATGATGTTGTGTGGCACTCCGAATCTGAAGATGATCGACTTGATGAAGTTGACGGTCGTGAGGGCTGTGGAGCTGGTGATGGGAACTGCTTCAATCCGTTTAGTGAACTTGCCGACTGCGACGAGCAGGTGTGTCCTTCCGCCCTTTGACGATTTCTTGAGTGGGCCCACCATGTCGAGTCCCCAGGTGGCTGATACGTCCAAAACGTATCTATAATTTCTGCTTGCTCCATGCATGTTTTGTGTGATATTGCTATGATCTAGATACACTTTCATACACTTTTGATCATATTTGGACTAACCTATTAACTCAGTGCACCCCAGTGCCAGTTCCTGCTTTCTGCTGTTTTTCTATTTCAGTTTTCCCCCATATAAAAAATGCCAGAAAAATTCCGGGAAAAATACAGAAAAAATCAGCATACAGGAAGTTTCCAGAAGAGCCCGGGAGGGGCCAGAGGGGGGCCAAGGGGGGGCCAGGCGGCCACCCGGCGCGGCCCCACCCCTGGCCGCGCCAGGGGGGCGCCTGGGGCTCCTGGCCCACCTCTGGCTGCCCCCTTTCGCCTATTTATCCCCCGTCACGGGAAAACTCCAAAAGCAGAACCCTATTCCGCGAACTCGCCTCTGTTCCGCCGCCGCCGCGCTTCCAAGATCGGGAGCACCAGAAGACCTCTTCCCGGCACCATGCCGGAGGGAGGATTGACCTCCGGGAGTCTCCTCTCCACCATGGATGCTCCCCGGATGTCCCGTGAGTAGTCTTTCTTGGACCATGGGTCCGTGATCAGTAGCTATGTGATGTTCTCCTCCCCTCTTTGATCTTCATTGTTTAGACCTCGTGAGCTGCCCTACATGATCGAGGCACCTTTGTAATATTTCTGCTATTGCTATGTTGAGTTTGATCGGATCTGATGGATTATGAGATTATGTTCAGATTGTGATAGAGTAATATATTTGGTTTATATCTTTTATATTTTTGTTCCTAAGTAATTCTTGCATGTTCTCCGTTGATGTTTATTTCTTTGGCCAAGTAGTAGGTAGTGACTCCAAGAGGGAACGTTGTGCTAGATTGTGGGTTCATGCCTCCCTGATGACACGCTTGAGTGACAGAAACATGAGTCTAGGAGATGTGCTGTTGCCACAAGGGGGAAAACAATGGTGCTTGTAACCACGGTTACAAGGATTGTTTACTTTACGCAGAGTTCTTTTTAATGCAGTTGTCTGTTGCTTTGGGTTTACACTTTGGGTGGGGCTCGCAACTTAATACCAGCGAGATGTTCTGGATAGATATCTCAAGGTGGATGATTAGTAGTAGATGCAGATGGATTTCGGTCTACTTACTTTGGCGTACTGCCCGTGCTTTTGAACCTCTTCCTTTCTTTTGTAGCATAGTTAGCATTGCGGTGCGTTCATAATCCTGTCAATTGCCTTTCTGTAATTATTT
This sequence comes from Bromus sterilis, assembly GCA_950022295.1. Lineage (NCBI taxonomy): Eukaryota > Viridiplantae > Streptophyta > Magnoliopsida > Poales > Poaceae > Bromus > Bromus sterilis. The sequence continues at coordinate 235,593,553 of OX465599.1, read as the reverse complement.
TACCTCGCATAGCAATTTTATCGTCTTTTGGGAGAGAGACATCACTAGCGAACATCACGTATCCCGGTCCATATCCTTATCACTGTTTCCACGCTACATTTACTTTACCGCTTTTATTTGCTATCATTATCCCTTGCATTTTATCCTTTGTAAACAACAAGACCGGAGAGATTGGCAACCTCTCTGAACTTCGTTGGGAACAAAGTTATATGTGTCTGTGTGCAGGTCCGCGTCAGTTGCGCCGCTTGCACCTAATTATCATCTCTGGAGTCCTGCTGGAGACAAACCTTGGTATCTTCACCGAGGGAAAACTGCTGTTGCACTACATCTCAACCTTACACTTGGGGAAACCAACGAAGGGGCGAGAAGCCATCAAGCAAGTTTTCTGGCGCCGTTGCCGGGGACTCCAAGTGCTAAGATAGGGGAGTTGCACACTACCCTTTACCTTTGTTTTTTTTAGTCTTGTTAGTTTACCTTTCAGTTTTTATCTTTGTGTCCTTTATTAAAAATCAAAAAAAAAATAGTATGTCTAGTTCCTTACTTGCCAATCAATGACTAACTTCTTTGAAACTAGATCTTATTGGCATGGAGGATTCACCAAGGATCAACAAGAATATTACAAGGAATACCGCTTGTCTCAAAAAGGGATACACTTATGGAGACTCATACATCAATCGTATGAGTATGCTAAAAACTTGTGCTCAATATATAATATATCTTTCTGCAGGGATGAATCTTGTTGCTTTATGAGGCACAAACACCTTGCTTTCCAATGTGAGTACAATGAGGATGAAACCTTAGCTTCTTATGCTAAGGGAAATTATGATTTTTATGATGCAGAACAAATAGAAGAATTTGTTGCTTTTAAGGGTGCCTATGAAATTACTAGTTTTCTTGAAAATATTGATGACGCCCCTTACAAATCTGAGAGTCTTGCTATACTTAACTATTGTTTGGAAAATTATGATGCAAATTATTATATTACTGATCATCTTGAGAGAATCTCTCCTCCAAAGGAAGAGACTAATGTTTTGCAGGACTCTATGGAAGAAGAAATTACTGAACCTGAAAGCTCCTTGGATGAAAAAGAGGAGGAGAGTGACGAACAAGAGGAGGAAGAATGGAGCCATCCATGTCTACCTTATAATGAGAGTAACTCTTTGACTCTTACCTTATATGAGTGTTATGATCCTATGGATTCTTTTGAAATATCCCTTTTTGATGAAGTTGACGCCTTCTATGCTTATGGCCGTGATGCCACTATGGATGATGCTTACGGAGATGAACTTGCTATAGTTCCTCATGTTAAGCATGAAATTGTTTCTATTGCACCCACACTTTATTGTCCTATTATCCTTTTGAAATCTCCAATTCATATTCCGGAGAACTATGCTCTTATCAAGGCTCAATGTGATGGGTTGCATCTATCTTATCATCCTAAAAACCGTATTGAAAACAATACACGTGTGCTTGTAGGTCATGAACAACATGATTTATGTGATAGTTATATTCTTGATGTTGTTCATGATGCTACTGAAAATTACTTTGAGAGAGAAAAGTTTGGTTGTAGAAACTTCCATGTTACAAAAACACCTCTCTTCATGTTGAAAGTTTTGAAGTTGTTCTTGTTCTACCTTCCTATGCATGTCACTTTGTGCTTCTTTGATTTATTTTCTTACAAGATGCCTATGCATAGGAAGTGGCTTAAATGTGTTTCACATTTGCTTCTTGATGCTCTCTTTTGCTTCAAAATTCTTATTCTTGTGAGAGCATCTTCTATAATCTTTAAGCCTAGCTAATGGCTTTAAAAGAAAGCGCTTTCGGGAGGCAGCCCGCAACGAATTTAGGTTTTTATTTTTACTTTTGTTGTGTCTTGGTGATTGTTACTACTGTATCAACATCATTGTATCTTTATTTTTCAACTTTGTGCCAAGTTATAGCCTCTTACGGCAAGGGAAGTAAAAGTTGTGACATGCTGTCCAGAAAACAGATTCTGTCCTCGTGACCAGAAAAATTCCAGAAAAATCCCAGTTCATATTTTTGAGCTGAAATTTTTACACAGCATGCTCTATACAATTACGAAACTTCCGTATGTTCTGTGTTTTTTGATTTGAGTTGCAGACGTGCCCCTAAAAAAATCTTTACTATCTGCTGTTCTGTTTTTCACAGATTCTGCCACGTTTTGTCTCTCCTAACTTTTGCAAACCTTAAGGTTGCTTTTTCTTTGAAAAAACTTTTTGGCACTCTTGAGAAACAGTAGATCTTCCAGAATATCTTTATATCCAGTGGATAAAAAAATTATTTATTAAGGGTACTAACCTCTCTAATCAGCTTATGATGAGTTATGTATGAAGGGAGTTTTCAAGTGTGCGATGGAAGATGATGAAAGAAGATCCAGGAGTGTCAAGCGCTCAAGCTTGGGGATGCCCCCATGCATCCCCAACAAATATTCAAGGAGATTCAAGCGTCTAAGCTTGGGGATTCCCCCGTGCATCCCCTTCTCCATCAAGAATCATCGGTTCGTCCTTCGTCTCACTATATTTTTATCACTTCATGTGTTATGTGCTATGCTTGGAGCGTCTCGCTCTTAGGTTTTTTTTTTCGTTCCTTTAGCTTTGCTTGCTGTTCATAACAAGTAAGATCCTTTCTTACTTTGTGTGGGAGAGAAACACGCTCCACTTTCAAAATTTAGAACACATCATAGGATTCTTCATGCCTATCTTTTTGTTGTTGTGTGTTCTTTATCTTTTCATAGCTACTGCCATGTTTAGTTTTAGTCTTAGTTTGTCTTTAGCAAGAGCTTTGGCTTTTGTTTAGTTTGTTTCTGGAACTCTTTTTAGTTTTCATGTTTATCTTGTTAAGAGAGTTGGTTGTTGCACTGAGTTGTGTCTTGTCTTGAAAGTAGGTAATTGAGATTGCTATTTAATTCTAGTAGTAGCTTGCAATAGTTTTGAGGTATTGTTATGAGTAACGTTTGGACTTTTGGTGTCAAGAGCTCTTGCCTATTAGTGATACGTGTCGTATTTTGGGCAATCCGTGTTTATTTTCAGAACCTACAAAACTAGTTGAGAACTCTAGCTACTAGATGGATCACTACTCTTCTGAGGAGTCGAATATCAGAGAACACTCACGCACCATGAGTCGAGGATGCGCAAGGATAACCAAACCCCCATACACTCCTCCTCGGGGTACTTGTCTCTTTGTGAACCTCCTCATTAGATTGAGAGTTACCGATAATAAGTGCATGAGTTCTTCGGACTAATGTAAGTATTGAGAGTTGACACTTCCACCTTCCCATATTTTGCTAGCCTTTCCCGTGTCGTGCATTACCTTCTTCTCGCTCCGAGAATTGGTGTCCACCTTCGCCGGTACATCCAAACCCTTGGCATGATACGCTCTATCATCATAAGCCTCCCTTTATCTTTCCTCAAAACAGTCACCATACCTACCTATCAAGGCTTTTCCATAGCCTTTCCGAGTTATATTTCCATGCAACTTCCACCTCTTCATGACTTGATCTTCATGTCATACATGTTCCTGCTACACTGGCAGCGACATACATTGCATACATCATGATAGTTACATCTTCTTTATGTTTTGAGTACCTTGTAAAGTGTGAAAGATCTCCTTTACCTTCTTGTAAAATAGAGTGTTGCCCTTAAGTGAGGAAAAGATCCCAAAGTGGACACATTAAAAGATCCCAAAGAGGACAAATGAGAGTTACATAGAAAGAGCCATTGAGGCCACACAAAAATACAAAAAAATAGAAAAAAGAGAAAAAGAAATAAAAAGAGAGAAAGGGTCAACACTACTATCCTTTTGAGAGATCCACACTAGTACTCCCTCTATATCCTTGTACTCCATAGAGATGATCATTATGCATATAGCTATTGGAAAGCTTCTTAGATCGTATGTGCATCCGTTGCATGGCAAACCCTACTCCTCACATCATATCTATCATTTGGCATCTCTTGCCTATGACTGTCCTCATTGATGTGAGCCCTTCTCATCCTTTTTCTCTTCCTTCTCCACCATATTCTCTCTTTGCCATCCTAAGTGTCAACTTTCGTGCTTACGCTCATCCATTGCATGAGTGCTCAAAATATCGAAAAGGAGTGGATCAAATTGACCTGTACCTGGCTAGTGGTCTGGGGACGAGTCAAGATAAGATTCCAAAGAAGACCAAGTGTGACACTTTAGTAGATTGAGTTCTCAACACAAAAATACTTTTTTCTCTCATATTCCCTATCCCCTTTCTTGCACGCAAACACCATTTGGAGACATTCGAGTCACGGACAGCGAGAGCTCTTGCACCTTTTGTTCTTTTGTTACTTGTTTCAATGCTAATATAGACTCTTGCTTGTTATGACTTGATTTGAATCTCTAACCTTGATTGCTTTACTTTTCAAAGTTCTTATATGGTTGCTAGCATGTCACCACAGAAATTATGTTGTTATCATTTACCTACTCGAGGACGAGCAGGAATTAAGCTTGGGGATGTTGATACGTCCAAAACGTATCTATAATTTCTTCTTGCTCCATGCATGTTTTGTGTGATATTGCTATGATCTAGATACACTTTCATATACTTTTGATCATATTTGGACTAACCTATTAACTCAGTGCACCCCAGTGCCAGTTCCTATTTTCTTTTGTTTTTCTATTTCAGTTTTCCCCCATATAAAAAATGCCAGAAAAATTACGGGAAAAATACAGAAAAAATGAGCGTACAGGAAGCTTCCAGAAGAGCCCGGGAGGGGCCAGAGGGGGGCCAAGGGGGGGCCAGGCGGCCACCCAGCGCGGCCCCACCCCTAGCCGCGCCAGGGGGCGCCTGGGGCCCCTGGCCCACCTCTGGCTGCCCCCTTTCGCCTATTTATCCCTCGTCACGGGAAAATTCCAAAAGCAGAACCCTTGTCGGGACCCGGGGTTAGCGTATGCAAGCCTCGCTACAGCACAATCATATGGAGAGCCGAGAACCGTACCCACTTGTCTGAGCAGACAAGGCCAAGCACAGAACGTTCTCGGAAAGCATCGCACGTGAGGGGCATCCCATCCAGGCCGGATGATCAACTGAAATGGGTCCTCATCGTCCGCACACAAGTCTAAATGATATGGGTGGTGAACTCCCATACTCATAGACAAGTCGCCTCAACGATACTATCGATTGTATTATAACCCTTACATAGACTTACTCCAGCCCGATCACTTAGTCGGGGTCTAGGGCGGGCTCGATCATACATCAAAGTGTGCACGTGACAGAGTCACGAACAATCGCATCGCGATGCCCCAAGCCGCGCACATCTAAGGGCCACTTGGTGTATAAAAGACCGCCAGCCAGATCACAACTAAGGTCTCGAAAACCCATACAAAGACATGCATGTTATAAACATACACGCAGCACACATGCCTTGTATGAACAGCAGGTATCATTGCAATTCTCTACAAAGTATACATCTTTATTAAAAACTCTTACAGAGTGCACACAGAGATCACAAGCATGTGATCCAACATTACAACAGACAAGCGGAAGCAAGTAGGTCTGAGTACAGACAAGTTTAACAAATGGCTTAGAGAAGCCTTATCTAAAAACAAGCCCTCCACGAGGGAACCAGTCGTCTGACTGGGACTACACTAGCTTGGTCTTGGTTTGAGTCTTCATTCTTCGAGCTTCAGGTAGAAGACACCATCGGGGTCGGTGGGTTCATCTAAAACATAGATTAAGCAAACGTGAGTACAAAATCGTACTCAGCAAGACTTACATAGGAGCTATACTACTCATGCATATGTATCAAGGTAAAGGGAGGTGGGGTTTCACTTGCAGAAGTGCCAGCTTTGACTTGGCTAGTCCTGAACTACGAATACCAGACTTGAGGTAAGAAGCGTACACGAGTCCACTACATCTCTTCAACCAAATACACCACTATGGTTACTTCCTTGACTTCCCCACGAGAAGCACCCCATAGCACTCACGCTTATCTTGGTGTGTTTTAGAAGTATCCAGTTCAAGTTGTCTAATAATCAAGCTAAGCTTTCCAAGCAGCCCTTAACCGCGGACGCGGCTATTCGAATAGTTTTGTTAACCCTGCAGGGGTGTACTACTACACACACATGACCATCAGTTACCGCCTTTGACCTCGACACCATTCAAGGGGTGTCGGCGAGGATGTTCACCACAACACTTCGCCCACAGCTCCGTTCTAGTCCAGACAGTCGCCTATCTGAGGGGGATCCGTATGGAAGTCCGGCCGAGGTTCCAGTACAGCCTCAAACGATGTGTGCAGGGTCCCAAGCCGGTCTTGAAAAGCCGTTCATCCACTTCGCAGACCGTGCCACAGCCCTACCAGAACTCCGAACTACTGCGACTCTTGGGGTTCGAACGGGGTGAGGTACTAGGATGAGAGGGGTCAGTGAGCCCAATGTGTGGTTGTACTCTTCTTCTTGGATCACCACACAAGAACTCGGACTTAAGGCGGTGTTCAACGAGACAACCCACTGTGTACTCCTACACAGCCTCTCATCATTCACCTTGTATTAGGATAGATTCACCAACACATTTCACTTTCATCAACACCATGTTTATCATCATCCCGACTCACATCAAAAGCAACCTCGTTGTATCACTAAGCATGCAATAAGCAGTAACAGTTGCAGGGGCCACATGATATCAACCAACTCCTACATCTGCTAGGATTGTGGTTTGCTTACTACTGTGACAATATGATAGGTCATGCAAAGGATATGGGTTCAACTATGCGGTAGAAACGTTACAAGGTGATCTCCTAAACATGCATAAGCGAGACTGAGAGGGAAGTGGGATTTTATCGACAAGATCAATGGGGGTTTGCTTGCCTTGCTGACGAGGTTCAGTCACGGGGTCTTCAACGAAGGGGGTGATCTCGGGTTCCGGCTCCACTTCTATCAGCAACATGACAATCATAGGATCAACATAATGTACAATGCACAATCAGATGAATAAGATTGTAACAATGATGTTCATGGTACTGATGTGTTGAGCATTCTATTTAAAAGGAGTATATTGCATTTGAAATGCAAATTCAAACTCCATTTGATTTATCGATGAATTTCAAATGCATTTGAATGCATGAAAGTTCATTTGAAAATATTGATCATGAAGTGATGTGGTATAGTTGAAGTAATGTTTCTGATGTGGGGGTGAAACCATTCAAATTAAGTGTGTTGCAAAGTCAATTGCAAAATCACTCCAAATTTGAATTTGAAAAGGATCCACATGCATGTTTGCTACTGTTCACCCATTTTAAAATGGTCAAACATGAAAACAAATTGCATATTCATAATCCTTGTATTTTTCTGATAATTTTAGACATATTATTTGCCCAATTTGGAGTTAAAATGAATTAGTTATGAATTTCCAAAGATTTGGCTATTTTGTGGATTTTCTGTAATTGATTTAATTCATTTCAATTTTTGGAAAAGATTTACTGCGTCAGCACTGCGCCAGCATGGCGTCAGCAGGGGGATGACCAGTGGGGCCGGAGTGTCAGTGGGGGGTTAATTAACCCGGTTAGTTAAACTAACCAGGGGGGTTAGTTAGTGGCCTTGGGACCATGGGTCAGTCTCACCAGGGGTCATTAGCACCTAATCTAATGGCGGCCACGTCAGCGCTGCCGGCGACGAGGCTCCAGTAAACCAGAGCACACCGGAGTGCACGGGAACGCGCTCTGGGCACGCATTTGACGCGCCGACGACACCAAAAGCGAGTTGGGACCGAGCCGCATCGCATGGAGCCATCCAGGGGGGCTGGAACTCACCGGAGCGACGCCGGCGTCAAGCCCTAGCGGCGGTCGTGGCTCGGGCTCGAGGCAAAGCTTGATGTGGAGCTCCACTTGAAGCAGCAAAGGGATAAATCGACGCAGTGGAGCGTGGCGAAGACGACTGACAAGGAGGTGACCTCGATTTCGTTACAGGTGGGCGTCGCCATGGATCCCGGCGGCGAGAAGCTCCGGCTCCCATGGCGGATTTTGCTAGAGAGGAGGAGGGAGACGAAGGAAAGGATCGGGTGAACCGTGAGCTCACCGTGAGTTCAACGGAGGCAGTGGCGTGGTCGGAGAGGGTCTGTGGCCGGAGTAATCGACGACGGCGACTTGCGGGTCCGGCGAGCTCTCGGTGAAGCGTGCGTCGTCCTGTGGCTCGATTAGGACGCCATCTTCTCCAGATCGGGGTAAACGGCGACGCTGCGCACGATGGAGATGGTGGCTGGCCTTCTCGTCGACGGTGGCTGCGGCTTCTCACGGCGATGAACTCCGGCGGCGTTCTGCCGATTTGGGGGAACCGTGTCGGGGGCAGGAGAGCGTTCGAGAGGAGGGGGAATTGACGCGGCAGTCTTTCCTGGTCTCCGTGGTGAGAAGAGGAGGCTTGGAGACGCCTGGAACACCGAGGGCGTCATCGTGGCGGTCGTCGGCCGTGGCATGCTCGACAGCGAGCTGCTTCGGCTGGCGGGGAGGAAGACGCCAAGGACGGGTGGGCTGGGCCAGGCTGGCTGGGCTGCGGGGCGACAAGTTGGGCCCCTTTGCCCAGGTAAGTTTCTTTTTTTCTTTTCTTCTGTTTTTCTTTTCTGCAATTTTGTTTAGCTTAGCAAATAAATAGTTAGGCATTTTTAAAAGTGTTGAAACTTTTTATATGGCCTCATCTTATATTAGACTAGCCACTTATAAAGTTTGGCACTTTTTAAAAATCAAATCATTTGAAGTTTAATTCAAATGGGGGTTTAAATTTAATTCCATGCTCCTGTTTGAATATTTGAAAAATCTATGAGCATGGGGTGGGTCCCACATCACTTGATATGTGATCACACTCATTTATAAGACTTTTCAAAAATGCAAAAGGAATTTTTGGAGAAACTTTTTATCTGGCCTTTTGAATTAATTTATCTGGGGGTTGTTCTCTCTCCCATTTTGATTTCTTTTGAAAATTTTATCATGATGCAAAGGCCTAAGCTTACCCTAGCACATACCTAAGTTGGGGTTCTGACAACCCTATTCCGCGAACTCGCCTCTGTTCCGCCGCCGCCGCGCTTCCAAGATCGGGAGCACTAGAAGACCTCTTCCCGGCACCCTGCCGGAGGGAGGATTGACCTCCGGGAGTCTCCTCTCCACCATGGATGCTCCCCGGATGTCCCGTGATAGTCTTTCTTGGACCATGGGTCCGTGATCAGTAGCTATGTGATGTTCTGCTCCCCTCTTTGATCTTCATTGTTTAGACCTCGTGAGCTGCCCTACATTATCGAGGCACCTTTGTAATATTTCTGCTATTGCTATGTTGAGTTTGATCGGATCTGATGGATTATGAGATTATGTTCAGATTGTGATAAAGTAATATATTTGGTTTCTATCTTTTATATTTTTGTTCCTAAGTAATTCTTGCATGTTCTCCGTTGCTGTTTATTGCTTGGGCCAAGTAGTAGGTAGTGACTCCAAGAGGGAGCGTTGTGCTAGATTGTGGGTTCATGCCTCCCTGATGACACGCTTGAGTGACAGAAACATGATTCTAGGGGATGTGCTATTGCCACAAGGGGGAAAACAACGGTGCTTGTAACCACGGTTACAAGGATTGTTTACTTTACGCAGAGTTCTTTTTAATGCAGTTGTCTGTTGCTTTGGGTTTACACTTTGGGTGGGGCTCGCAACTTAATACCAGCGAGATGTTCTGGTTAGATATCTCAAGGTGGATGATTAGTAGTAGATGCAGATGGATTTCGGTCTACTTACTTTGGCGTACTGCCCGTGCTTTTGAACCTCTTCCTTTCTTTTGTAGCATAGTTAGCATTGCGGTGCGTTCATAATCCTGTCAATTGCCTTTCTGTAATTTTTTTACCTCGCATAGCAATTTTATCGTATTTTGGGAGAGAGACATCACTAGCGAACATCACGTATCCCAGTCCATATCCTTATCACTGTTTCCATGCTACATTTACTTTACCGCTTTTATTTGCTATCATTATCCCTTGCATTTTATCCTTTGTAAACAACAAGACCGAAGAGATTGACAACCTCTCTGAACTTCGTTGGGAACAAAGTTATCTGTGTCTGTGTGCAGGTCCGCGTCAGTTGCGCCGCTGACACCTACTTATCATCTCTGGAGTCCTGCTGGAGACAAACCTTGGTATCTTCACCGAGGGAAAACTGCTGCTGCACTACATCTCAACCTTACACTTGGGGAAACCAACGACGGGGCGAGAAGCCATCAGTGGCGAACGCCCAGGATAGTGGTATGGTCTTGAGCTCTGATGCGGGAGCGTGTTGCCTGTTTGCGAATTTCTGGCAGGCGACACAACGTCGCACGATTTCTTCTGCGTTTTTCATGGTTGTGGGCCAATAGAACCCGACTCGGAATGCTTTGGACATGAGTACTCGACTACTCGCATGGTGCCCGCAGGTGCCTTCGTGGATTTCAAGCAGTAGGGCTTTGCCGTCCTCTTCGTCGATGCACCTTTTAAGTATCTGGGTGATGCTGCGCTTGTATAGTTGTTTGTTGATCACCGTGAATGCCTTGGATCGTCGGCTGATGCGTCGTGCTTCGGCCACGTCTTGTGGTAGCGTACCTTCGATTAGGAATCGGAGGAACGGTTTTGTCCAGACGGGTCCTTCGAGCTCTGTCGGAGTTGTGCTGTCGGGTGTGCTGGTGCTTGTGCCTTCTGATGGGGTTGCTGCTGCCACCTGCGCCAGGTCTGTTGCATCCTCGCCGTCCGCGACTGCTTCAGGTGCTGCTGCCTATACCTTGATGGATCTCCGGCTGATGCTTTCGAGAAAAACGTCGAGTGGTACAGGTCCCCGGGTCGAACCGATGTTCGCGAACTCGTCAGCTTCTGTGTTGTTGTCCCTGGTGATGTACTTGAGCTCGCAACCGTCGAAACTTCCTTCGAGTTCGTTGTAGAGCTTTTGGTAGGCCGCCATGTTGTCGGCTATTGCGTTGCAGTTTCTCATCGTCTGCTGGAAGATGAGATTGGAGTCCCCGTAAATTATGAGGCGAGTGGCTCCGCACGTTTTGGCCATACGCATGCCATGGAGGAGTGCCTCGTATTCTGCTTCGTTGTTGGAGGTGTGACTGAAGTTGATCTGGAGGACATATTTCAGCTTTTTTCCTTTAGGGGAGATGAGCACAACTCCTGCCCCGGCTCCTTGTTGTCTCTTGGACCCATCGAAGAACATTGACCATGAACTTGATAGGTCTGGCGGGCCTGGTGTCTGAACCTCCGTCCACTCGACCAGGAAATCTGGAAGTACATGGGCTTTGATGGCTATTGGGTGCTTGAACTGCATGTCCCGTGGGCTGAGCTCAATGTTCCACTCGGCGACTCGTCCAGTTGCTCCAGGGTTGTTGAGTATGTCAGCGAGTGGTGCGCTGCTCACGATTGTGATAGGGTGCTCGTCGAAGTAGTGGGAAACCTTTCTTGAGGTCATGACGATGGCCAGTAGTAGCTTCTGATAGTGCGGGTAACACTGTAGGGATTTGGTTAGGAGCATGCTGAGGTAGTAGATTGGTCTCTGGATGCTCTGGACCTTGCCTTCTTCTGCGCGTTCGACGACGAGTGATGTGTTTACTACACTGCTACGTGCTGCCACGTAGAGGTATAGCTTCTCTCGTTCCTTGGGTACCGCCAGGATTGGTGCGGTCGAGAGTGTCTTTTTCAGGTCTGCGAATGCTTGGCGGGCTTCCTCCGTCCACTCGAATTTCTCTCCTTTCCTGAGCAGCTGATAGAAAGGCAGCGTGCGTTCTCCCAGCCTGCTGATGAAGTGGCTTAGGGCTGCGAGTTTTCCAGTGAGCTGTTATACTCCTTTGACGTCGGTTGGTTCTTGCATGCGGGGTGATGGCTTGGACTTTCTCAGGATTTTCCTCGATTCCTCGGACAGAGACCATATAGCCAAGAAGCTTTCCCGCCGGTACGCCGAATGCGCACTTCTTTGGGTTGAGTTTGATTCTGTATTTGTTGAGCGCCGCGAAGGTTTCGCGCAGGTCGTCGAGTAGTGTGGCTGCTTTGTAGGTCTTGATGACGATGTCGTCCACGTATACTTGCACGTTTCTTCCGATTTGCTCCTTCAGGCAGGCCTGCATCATTTGCTGGTAAGTGGCGCATGCGTTTTTGAGCCCGAAGGGCATGGTCCTGTAGTAGAATACGCCGTAGGGGGTGATGAACGATGTGTGCTCTTCGTCTTCTTCCTTCATCCTGATCTGGTTGTATCCTGAATAGGCATCAAGAAAGGAAAGTAGATCGCACCCTGCTGTTGAGTCGATTATCTGATCGATTCTAGGAAGGGGGAAGTGATCCTTCGGGCAATGCTTGTTGACTGGTCCGTAGTCGACACACATGCGCAGCACGGTCGTGTCTTTCTTGGGCACCAGCACTGGGTTGGCTATCCAGGTGGCTTTCTTCGTTTCTCGGATGAACTGGGCATCGAGTAACCGGTTGACTTCCTCTTCGATTGCTCTGCACTTGGGCTCTGAGAATCGTATCAGCGCTTGCTTCACCGGCTTCGTGTTTTGCTTGATGCGTAGGGCGTGTTCCGCGAATTCGCGTGGTATCCCAGGCATGTCGGCTGGACACCAGGCGAATATTTCCCACACGTCCCGAAGGAAAGCGACGAGAGTCGTCGCCTGCTCCTCTGGTAGGTGGGCGTACACGCGGACTGTTTTGTCCGGGTCCGTCGGGTGCACTTGGTGAGTGACTGTGTTGCTGTCGATGCTGAAGTCGCGTCTGTACTCCTTTGTTTCGCTTTAGTTCACCAATGGGAAGGTAATCTTGTCTGTCACCATGGCTATTTCTCTGAGTTCGTGTTCGGCTCCGAATGTGTCGGAGATTCTGTGGAAGTCACGATCACATTGATCTGATTTGATGAAGCTTCCGTTCATCGTGAGGACTCCTGATGATCCTGGCATCTTGAGCTTGAGGTAGGCGTAGTGTGGGACCGCCATGAACTGCGCGAATGCTGGACGCCCCAATATGGCGTGATACTGCGATTGCCAGTCGAGTACCTCGAACTCGAGGACGTGCTTTGTGAAGTTGCGTCGGTTGCCGAAGACAACTTCGAGTTTGATGACTCCGAGGGATGTGGCTGCTTCTCCTGGGACTACCCCGTGTAACTCGGTGCTCGATTTTCTCCATACTGATCGTGGGATCAACATCTTTTGCAGGGTGCTGGCGAAGATGATGTTCATGTTTCTGCCTCCGTCCATGAAGACGCTATCCATGTCGCACCCTCCGATTTGTGCATCGAGCACTAGGGGAGCGTGCCCCGGTCTTGGGACTGCGGGTGGATGGTCGTCCTGTGAGAACGTGATGCTGGTCTCCGTGTCATGTAGCTGGTAGACTTCGACTATGTTTATGCTCTCAGTTGCTCTAGCCTGCAGGGTGTGGGCGTCACGTTGTGCTTGCGGTACCCTTCCTTCTTGGATCATGAGCACCTGTTCTTGCAGCAGGCTATGACGTCCTTCCGGGCTTGAGGGCGGCGATTGTTCGGGTCGCCGGTTGCGCCTGTCTTCTTTCTGCATCTCCTTCTTGAGGTCGTCGGCTAGCTCGTTGAACAGGCGGCAGTCTCTCAAAGTGTGACCTGACCTGACGCGTCCCCAGTCATCCTCGAATCTGTGGATCGTGCAGGGTCCTGCTAGCTGCTCTCTAGCCGTGAGTTTGCTAGATCCTGCGTGCCTCTTCCTTCTTGAGATTCTAAAGATCTGCTCGTGATCCTCCGGGTGTTCGTGGAAGCGAGGGTCGGTTTCGATTCCTCGACTCATGTCTTGGTTCTTGATGAGGTTGGCGAATTCATCCGGCCTTCGATCTGGGTCATAGTACTTGCCCACAGCTGTCTCGGAGTCGCTGTCTTGGTTGGCGGCAGGTGCTCGTGCGACGGCGTGTCGTCGAGTGGTCGTCGATTGCGCGGCTGCGTGTCGTGGCTCGTTCATTGGGGCCTTGCCTTAGATCTCCCATGCGTGCCTTTTGGGTCGTCGATTCCTTCTTCCTTGGCGGTGGTTCTGCTGATCGCTGGTTTCGATCTCGTAGTCATCGTCTTGATGTGCGGCGGGTGCCCGGGCGGTGGTGGGTTGTCGAAAGATTTGTGAGTCCTCCGCTGCGCATCGCGGTTCGTCGAGTGGAATTCCTTCGTAGAGGCCCCTCGCCATTCTTCTGGGTCGTCGACTCCTTCGGCGCTGGCGCTTGTAAGGCCCGATATGCGGTACTGTTCCAGATCTAGGTGTTTCCACCCAGATCCGGGGACGAAGCACATATTGGTCCCACCGCAACATATGACAAAGCCATATTCCCCGTATTTCCAACATGATATCACAACATTACAGATACAAGGATACAACATCTCATACAATCGGCATACAACTGCCTTAAATACAATACAACAACGGAAGATACATGTCTGGGTACAGACTACAAGCAAATGCCTAATGGCAAAGAGAAAAACATCGATCCCCATAACCACACGGGTCCAGGACCTCCGTCGGGATCCGCCTAACTAGTCGTCGTCGAGTCTCCACGTGAAACGTCGATCACCATACCTGTTGTTGATCAAGAACCCTGAAAAGAGTTTGGGGGTAGTATCATGAGTACAGAGGTACTCAGCATCCAACTGTAGTGGTCATCTGACCCAGCAAGGACTTCATCACTCGTCATTCTAGGAAAACTAGTAGTTTACGGTAAGGAAGGGGTAAGTGGTGAGGTTGCTGCCGCACTAGCATTTATGAAGTGGCTAACGATCTAGAGAGTAAGGTAAGAAGCCAAGCATTCGATGAGGAATCGCCTCCAACAAGTCTTGATATCAACTACTTACGCAATCATAACACCTATCCTATCCTTGTCCTCCTCTTCACATCCCGACGAAGAAGAGGCAGTCAAGGCACACACACACGTTGATCAAGTTATATTAAGATTATCTCAGTTGTTGTTGTCTATGAACAAGGAGTAGGTCTCAAGTCGTCCATAACCGTGGACACGGCTTCTCGAAAAGATTTAACCCTGCAGGGGTGTACCAACTGCCATTACGAGGCTCCGCACGCTCGCCCATCTCTCTCAGTTGCTACCCATCACAGGCAACCATTTTATGATTTAGTTCCAAGAGATCTGAAACGACGGGTCCCTCTAGCTAACAACGAACAAATCCGGGTGGCCCCCGGTGAGTCGACATCCATCTCAGGAGCCGGCCGCGCTCTCGATCTGGTCTCAACCGTCTGTCGCAGATTTGGATAGCCGGTTAATCACACATGGGACACAGGGTCCTCAGCCGGACAAGGTGGGTCAGCAAGGGAACTAAGTCCTCACTGGTCCATGTTGGTTTGTAAACAACTGGCGGCCGACCAGCACACACACGGTTTCAAATGATAAATCAGCTTGAGCCACCACTAGAAATGTTTGAAGCTAGGTAGGTAAGAAAAGGGGACCCCATAAAATCCCACACGCGGTTAGGAACGCTCAGTCTTAAAACCAATACCCGGAACTTGGGTCCTAGGTGACTCGAATGGAACAAAGCGTCGGGGCGGGATAGCCTAGACCTTCCATCCTTCGTCGAATATAGTCAACATTATAATAATCAATATCATCAACAACAATGTAATAATCTGATATCCCAAACCAAGGAGTAACAGGGTAACATTGTAGCATCCTAAGCATGCATACTAAGCAGGGGCTGAGCAACGAGCAATAGTAACATAGCAGTACAAGGTTTGCTGGGAAGGGACATGGCTGTATCGGTTTGAAAGAGGCTGTAAACATGTGGTAGGATCAAACATCGAACCTAACCTAGACTAGCATGCAAACCGCTGGTTGAAATAGAATGGATCATAAGTAATGCATAGTCTTTGCCTATTGATAAGTCGGGTTCCGAAGGTGTAGTTGATCGCAAGCTCGCATCGTCTCCGAGAGGTACCCGCGGAAGCACACAAGACGGTAAACACTGGAAAGCAATCAACGAACAAGCATCTATTACTACGAGGCAAACACGAGCAAGCATCAAAAAGAAGGCAACACGAGACATCGCACCTACCGTCGAGAGCGGTTACTAACAGGTTAAGTGGAGTACTCGTCACACACGACGATACCGCACATTTACGGTGGTTCAAGTTGTTTAGCTACAGGTGATCAACAAAGGTTGTTAACATGGCATATCACTCAAGCATGGCATGTCACAGAAGCATGGCAAGAGGTGAAGCATAAATAAACTATCTAATCTAGTCAATTTAAGTGGGGTGAAATCCTAGACATGGCAAACTATTGCGGACCCCACGATAAAAATGGAATTTGGTACTGTTTTGTACTAACAATATTTTATTATTTTATTTAGCAAGCAAGAACAGCACAAACACAACCTACATGCAATTCTAGTCAAGTTTCATATAAAGAACATTTTAATCGGAGCAACAGTTAAAAAGTTATTGCAGTTACAGTTTATAGTGGCAGACAGGGTAATTAGCAGGTAAACAACAGGTAAACAAAGTCAAACATGGCTACAAGCAACATTTTAATAATATACGCGCAAAACGGAGCAACTTTCATGTCGAAAGCGTCTCCAACGGAGCTACCGGTGAAAAGTTATAGCTACCGCAAAAAAACTAATACAATCTGCCTAAATAATAAAAAGAAAAAAAAACAGGCAGAGAGAAAAAAAAGAAAAGGGGCTCACCCAGTGGGCTCGGCCCATGAGGCGGCCTGGAGAGGGGCTGGCGGCCTGGCTGGGCTAGCGAGTCCTGGGCTGGCGCTGGGCCTCGGCTGGGGCACTGGGCTGGGGCGTGGCCACCTTGGCGTCAGCGGTTGGAGGCGGCCGATCGGGGCTCCTCCCGACACGCTGTGGAAGCCGGCGGCGGCTGGCTCGCATCCGGCGATGGACGACAGCCCTCCGGCGAGGGGGACATGGTGCAGGGGGAGGTCGGAGAGGCAGGTCAGGCGCGTGGGGCGGCGGATCCGGCTGGTGCCCGCCGGATCTCGCCGGGGCGGGACAGGGAGCTTCGAGGCCATGGCCATGGCGGCCGGTCCTGGACAGAGGAAAAAAGAGATGAGGGAGAGACGGGAGGAGAGCAGGCGTGGCCGCGGCATGGAGGGGGCTCACCGGGGCAAGGCCTCGAGGCGCGGTGGCCCGCCGGCTGGACGCCACGGGCTTGCCGGCCGGAGGCAAGGTGGCGCGAGGCGGCGGGGAAGCCATGGTCGCAGGAGAGCTCAAGAGGAGGTGCTCGGACTAGGAGATCTAGAACTGATGACGTGGCGCAATGGGATTCCTTTGATCCGGATCCGACGGTGCAGATCGGGGGATCTGGATCTAGGTGAGGATTGGGTGGCTGCTGAAAACGAGGTGGGAGGCGGCTAGGGTTTCCATAATAGGCTGTGTAGCCCTGCTATTTATAGTAGGTGGGTGTTTGGGGAGGCTTTTGGGCCACGAAATGGTCCGTTTCGGGTGGGCTAGAATCCGAAGTTAAGCGGGGAATCCGGGGGTCCAGCTAAAGGCACGCGCGACATTTTGTAAATACGCCCCTCGGACTTATATCGGCTACTATGCCTCGCACATCCGAACGTTCACCTACCCGACGAAGTCGGACACGCGCAAAATTTGAAACACAGCATCGCCACACTGTAAGCACGTCGTCTACAACGTTTCACGCCAACCGAAACGACGATTAACTCCCGATAAAATAACCCATCTAAATATAAATGGGGGTTCTTTCCGCATCGATGGTTATGGTTGGTCCTGTGCGGGTTTTCGCAACGGTGATCGGGTGAAACCCGGTGTCGCAAAGGTCGAGTGTCAGGGTGGAAAGGGTCGGTCTCAGTCCGGTACGAGATAAGAGGGGGAAAAATAATCACCGATCGATAAATCGGGGATGCAAACACCGCAAAAAAATCAGGCAATCAAACAATTCACACCGAAAACAACAAATTTAATTTTTGCAAAAACTGGGCTGTTACAATACAACACCACCAACAAGGGATCTCGTCCCGAGATCCTGGACGACCCGGGGGAGAGGGGGAAGAGAAAAGAGAGACGACGATCTTCAACACCACCAACAAGGGACTCTGCTCCATGTCGACGTCGAGCTTCCGTCGAGAAACTTTCCGCAGAGAGACGACATCGTCGGAAAAACGAAACCATCAGTGACAAGAGGAAGAACGACCGCGAAAACCAGATCAAGGGATAGTGATTTTCGATGCAAGTCGTAAAAACACCGGGCAAAAGGAGGGAGGGCAAAGGATGACCCAGATGATACCCAAAATCGGAGAAGCTAAAGGTACTACAGGAATTCCCAAACCTGAGATCGGGATCGAGACAATACGCTGCAAGCAAGGCATTGTAACGGTTCCGAAACTCCACACACTCGAGATCCTAGAGTTTTGAAGGGGATAAGATGAGAATAAAACACTTACGACACTTGTCCTGACTAGAGCAAGGGTAAGGAGTAAAAAGATTCCTACTCTCCGATAACTAACTTAGTAACTACAAAATAGTTTTTGTCTAGACTCGACTTCCGCCAGAGAAGGGATCCTACGGTCGGTAAGGCTCTAATACCAAGTTGTAAGGCCCGATATGCGGTACTGTTCCAGATCTAGATGTTTCCACCCAGATCCGGGGACGAAGCACATATTGGTCCCACCGCGACATATGACAAAGCCATATGCCCCGGCTTTCCAACATGATATCACAACATTACAGATATAAGGATACAACATCTCATACAATCGGCATACAACTGCCTTAAATACAATACAACAGCGGAAGATACATGTCTGGGTACAGACTACAAGCAAATGCCTAATGGCAAAGAGAAAAACATCGATCCCCATAACAACACGGGTCCAGGCCCTCCGCCGGGATCCGCCTAACTAGTCGTCGTCGAGTCTCCACGTGAAACGTCGATCACCATACCTGTTGTTGATCAAGAACCCTGAAAAGAGTTTGGGGGTAGTATCATGAGTATAGAGGTACTCAGCATCCAACTGTAGTGGTCATCTGACCCAGCAAGGACTTCATCACTCGTCATTCTAGGACAACTAGTAGTTTACGGTAAGGAAGGGGTAAGTGGTGAGGTTGCTGCCGCACTAGCATTTATGAAGTGGCTAATGATCTAGAGAGTAAGGTAAGAAGCCAAGCATTCGATGAGGAATCGCCTCCAACAAGTCTTGATATCAACTACTTACGCAATCATAACACCTATCCTATCCTTGTCCTCCTCTTCGCATCCCGACGAAGAAGAAGCAGTCAAGGCACACACACACGTTGATCAAGTTATATTAAGATTATCTCAGTTGTTGTTGTCTATGAACAAGGAGTAAGTCTCAAGTCGTCCATAACCGTGGACACGGCTTCTCGAAAAGATTTAACCCTGCAGGGGTGTACCAACTGCCCATTACGAGGCTCCGCACGCTCGCCCATCTCTCTCAGTTGCTACCCATCACAGGCAACCATTTTATGATTTAGTTTCAAGAGATCCGAAACGACAGGTCCCTCTAGCTAACAACGAACAAATCCGGGTGGCCCCCGGTGAGTCGTCATCCATCTCAGGAGCCGGCCACGCTCTCGATCTAGTCTCAACCGTCTGTCGCAGATTTGGGTAGCCGGTTAATCACACATGGGACACCGGGTCCTCAGCCGGACAAGGTGGGCCAGCAAGGGAACTAAGTCCTCACTGGTCCAGGTTGGTTTGTAAACAACTGGCGGCCGACCAGCACACACACGGTTTCAAATGATAAATCAGCTTGGGCCACCACTAGAAATGTTTGAAGCTAGGTAGGTAAGAAAAGGGGACCCCATAAAATCCCACACGCGGTTAGGCACGCTCAGTCTTAAAACCAATACCCAGAACTCGGGTCCTAGGTGACTCGAATGGAACAAAGCGTCGGGGCGGGATAGCCTAGACCTTCCATCCTTCGTCGAATATAGTCAACATTATAATAATCAATATCATCAACAACAATATAATAATGTGATATCCCAAACCAAGGAGTAACAGGGTAACATCATAGCATCCTAAGCATGCATACTAAGCAGGAGCTGAGCAACGAGCAATAGTAACATAGCAGTACAAGGTTTGCTGGGAAGGGACATGGCTGTATCGGTTTGAAAGAGGATGTAAACATGTGGTAGGATCAAACATCAAACCTAACCTAGACTAGCATGCAAACCGCTGGTGAAATAGAATGGATCATAAGTAATGCATAGTCCTTTCCTGTTGATAAGTCGGGTTCCAAAGGTGTAGTTGATCGCAAGCTCGCATCGTTTCCGAGAGGTACCCGCGGAAGCACACAAGACGGTAAACACTGGAAAGCAATCAACGAACAAGAATCTATTACTACGAGGCAAACACGAGCAAGCATCAACAAGAAGGCAACACGAGACATCGCACCTACCGTCGAGAGCGGTTACTAACAGGTTAAGTGGAGTACTCGTCACACACGACGATACCACACACTTACAGTGGTTCAAGTTGTTTAGCTACAGGTGATCAACAAAGGTTGTTAACATGGCATATCACTCAAGCATGGCATGTCACACAAGCATGGGAAGAGGTGAAGCATAAATAGACTATCTAATCTAGTCAATTTAAGTGGGGTGAAATCCTAGACATGGCAAACTATTGCGGACCCCACGATAAAAATGGAATTTGGTACTGTTTTGTCCTAACAATATTTCATTATTTTATTTAGCAAGCAAGAAAAAAACAAACACAATCTACATGCAATTCTAGTCAAGTTACATATAAAGAACATTTTAATCAGAGCAACAGTTAAAAATTATTGCAGTTACAGTTTATAGTGGCAGACAGGGTAATTAGCAGGTAAACAACAGGTAAACAAAGTCAAACATGGCAACAAGAAACATTTTAATAAACTACGAGCAAAACAGAGCAACTTTCATGTAGAAAGCGTCTCCAACGGAGCTACCGGTGAAAAGTTATAGCTACCGCAAAAAAACTAATACAATTTTCCTAAATAATAAAAATAAAAAAAAAAGGCAGAGAGAAAAAAAAGAAAAGGGGCTCACCCAGTGGGCTCGGCCCATGAGGCGGCCTGGAGAGGGGCTGGCGCTGGCCTCGGCTGGGGCACTGGGCTGGGGCGTGGCCCACCTGGGCGTCAGCGGTTGGAGGCGGCCGATCGGGGCTCCTCCCGACACGCTGTGGAAGCCGGCGGCGGCTGGCTCGCGTCCGGCGAGGGACGACAGCCCTCCGACGAGGGGGACGCGGTGCAGGGGGAGGTCGGAGAGGCAGGGCAGGCGCGTGGGGCGGCGGATCCGGTTGGTGCCCGCCGGATCTGGCCGGGGCGGCACAGGGAGCTTCGAGGCCATGGCCATGGCAGCCGGTCCTGGACAGTGGAAAAAAGAGATGAGGGAGAGACGGGAGGAGAGCAGGCGTGGCCGCGGCATGGAGGGGGCTCACCGGGGCACGGCCTCGAGGCGCGGTGGCCCGCCGGCTGGACGCCACGGGCTCGCCGACCGGAGGCAAGGTGGCGCGTGGCGGCGGGGAAGCCAAGGTCGCAAGAGAGCTCAGGAGGAGGTGCTCGGGCTAGGAGATCCAGAACCGATGACGTGGCGCAATGGGATCCCTTTGATCCGGATCCGACGGTGCAAATCGAGGGATCTAGATCTGGGTGAGGATTGGGTGGCTGCTGAAAACTAGGTGGGAGGCGGCTAGGGTTTCCATAATAGGCTGTGTAGCCCTGCTATTTATAGTAGGTGGGTGTTTGGGGAGGCTTTCGGGCCACGAAATGGTCCGTTTCGGGTCCGATTTTCGGGTTGGCTAGAATCCGAAGATAAGCGGGGAATCCGGGGGTCCAGCTAAAGGCACGCGCGACATTTTGTAAATACGCCCCTCGGACTTATACCGGCTACTATGCCTGGCACATCCGAACGTTCACCTACCCGACGAAGTCGGACACGCGCGAAATTTGAAACACAGCATCGCCACACTGTAAGCACGTCGTCTACAACATTTCACGCCCAACCAAAACGACGATTAACTCCCGATAAAATAACCCATCTAAATATAAATGGGGGTTCTTTCCACACCGATGGTTATGGCTGGTCCTGTGCGGGTTTTCGCAACGGTGATCGGGTGAAACCCGGTGTCGCAAAGGTCGAGTGTCAGGGTGGCAAGGGTCGGTCTCAGTCCGGTACGAGATAAGAGGGGGAAAAATAATCACCGATCGATAAATCGGGGATGCAAACACCGCAAACAAATCAGGCAATCAAACAATTCACACCGAAAACAAAATTTTTAATTTTTGCAAAAACTGGGCTGTTACAGCGCTGCACTTGGCCATTGCCGTAGTATCGGTGCTGGCACAACTGTAGCTCGAGCGGTCTTGATGGGGTGGCAGAGATGTCTGCCGTGATCTTGAATCCTTCGAGTGGGCTAGATCTGGTTCTTGCCTTTGAGTTGTAGCTTGCTGAAGACGCGACCGCCGAGATCGTGATCCCAACATGTGTAGTTCCCACAAACGGCGCTAATTGATGGAGATCAACCCCGGCAAATCCCATGGCCAGGGACCCTGGGTTAGTCATGAGAGGCACAGGTTGGACGATAGCTCGTCGGCAAACAGGAAGGCTCGCTCCTGCTCGATATTAATGATGGGGGAGATGCGATTACAGTGGATGCCAAGGCTGGAGCGCTCAAGGCTAGGGTTACAGGTGATATTAGATGTCTTTGGCGTCGCCCCTCCTAGCCCTTATATACCGGGCTAGGTCTCGGGGAGTTCATCTACGTTTACAGGTAAGCTTTCCTAACCCTAACTTGCTCTGTACGGCAGGTCTTCGCACCTTCCTTGCGAGTCGTGGACTCCTACGTCGGTGCCAACTAGCGGGCCGAGGCTGTATCTTCATGGGCCTTCTGTCTTCATGGACACTAGGTAGGCTTTTCCGTAGGAGTCATGAGGTCACCCCCTCGTCAGGTAGTGACTCCAAGAGGGAGCGTTATGCATGATTGTGGGTTCATGCCCCCCGATGACTAGCTTGAGTGACAGAAACATGAGTCTAGGGGATGTGTTGTTGCCACAAGGGGTAAAACAATGGTGCTTGTACTTGCGGATGCAAGGATTGTTTACTTTACGCAAAGTTCTTTAACGCAGTTGTCTGTTGCTTTGAGTTTACACTTTGGGTGGGATTCGCAACTTAATACCAGCGAGATGTTCTGGATAGATATCTCAAGGTGGATGATTAGTAGGTAGATGCAGATGGATTTCGGTCTACTTGTCTTGGCGTACCGCCCATGCCTTTGAGCCTCTTCCTTTCTTTATAGCATAATTAGCATTGGTTTGCGCACATAATCCTATCAATTTCCCAAATGTAATTTGTTTACCTCGCATGGCTATTTTATCGTCTTTTGGGAGAGAGACATCACTAGTGAACATCATAGGACCCTGGTCCATACTTCCAATACTGTTTACACCCGCTATCAATTTACTGCTTTATTTACTTTTCAGTTGCTATCACTATCATTTTTATCCCGTGCGTTTTATCTTTTGTAAACAACAAGGCCGGAGGAATTGACAACTCCTCTGTACTCGTTGGGAAGCAAAGTTATTTGCTGTGTGTGCAGGTCCAGGTGAAGTTAGAAACCTCGGTTGTAAACGGCGCCATTGTTCACTTCACCACCTTCTTGTATCTGTTGGAGTCCTACTTGTCGATCCAAAACCTTAGCATCTTCGCTAAGGGAAATTTGCTGCTACGCTACATCTCAACCTTCCACTTTGGGTAACCAACGAGGGGCGAGAAGTAAACTCTCGTGACATCACTGCCTCGCTTTAAATAGATAGCCAGGTAGGGGTTTACATGAGTCCTAGTCGACTACAAGTAGGAGTCCTTGTCTTGCGCCTCAAGTCTTGGGCTAAATGTTGGTTCGCGAGTCTTCTAGTGGGCCGCCAGTCTTGACACGCACCAGGTACCCTCACGGTGAGGAGTCGTGGGGTCACCCCCTCGTCACTCACCCTTGCTTTACTTCCCGCTTTGTTTTATATACCCAGATTGCTGTAACCAGACGCTGGCGCCTAGGAGCAGGAGTATCCCGGAGGCGCCTACTACGACGTCGAGTTCCCTGTTGACCAGGAGTAGCTCGGAGGTTCCTAGGCAGGAGGCCTTGCCTTTTCGATCTGATGTTATTTGCGCTAGTCTTTTTAAGGCAACCTTGTATTTCTTGTGTCTGTACTCAGATACTATTGCTTCCGCTAACTTTGTGCTCTTGAGCTGTTGTATTCGAGCCCTCGTGGCCCCTGGTTTGTATTATACAGCTTGTATTATTTTATTTCTAGAGTCGTGTTGTGATATCTTACCGTAATTCCCTGATCTCGATTGTGTACCATGCGTGTATGATTATCGTAAAATGAGGCGTCACACATCTTGCACAACATGATCACTGAGAGCGAGAAAGAGGAGCCAGTGTTTGAGAGTGAGAAAGAGGAGCCAGTGTTGGACACTGAATCATATCTCAACCAGGAACCTTTTGCAGTTGTTGATCACTAGATACCGACATATTGGACAGCCTACCTCAATATGCGTCAGGAGATCCGAGACCCATAAGTGCATCATCAACTGCAGTAGGATCTAGTGTAACACCTATGGAGGCGCAAATGCAATGTCTAGTTTGATTTGTATTATTTTCAGTATTTGTGCCGAATTGTGTATTTGTATTGTATGTTCCGCGTCGAGTTATCTACTACTAGTGCCGAGATGTTATACTACTACTAGTGTATCTACTGGATACACGACTTGCCTCAAGCCTAAACGAAGCAACGTCTTCTTTGGCAATTATTTTTTGACACTTTCTTTGACAATCTGAGTCTAGGACCCACGTGATGTGAAAATGTATCCCGTGTTTTTTATTCTACTAGGACAATGCCCGTGCGTTGCAACGGGGAAATAAATCCTCTTGTTTCTCACAGCATATTCATGTCATTTAGCGACATATGAAAATGTTTAATTAATGTGATTGAATGATATATGGAAGTATTTAATTAACGTGATTGAATTATGCATGGAAAGATGTTAATATGATTTAAGTCGCATATGGTAAGGTGTGGTTAAATAAGATTTGGTGGGATAAGAAAACCGATTGGACGAAAAACTCGATGAAGAGGCGTGGTGGAAGAAAATAAACCGGTTGACGAAACTGCTGGAAAAACACTTAGAGCATCTCCAGCCGTGCCCCCAAGAGGTCCCCAAGACGGCGCTATTTGCGCCGGATGGAGGAAAATCGCCCAGCCGCACCCCCAAGAGTCCAAATAGCGTCGGATTGGGCCGAAATTGAGTCCGGCGATCCCAAGCCAAACCCGGCGCGCTGGTGGTCGCTTGGGGTCGCCGGATGAAAGGAATGCGCGCGCGATTTCGCGCGCGCCTCGCGCCATGCCACACCTGTCGGCGTGTGAACACGCGTCGTCGTCATCCTCTCGCCTCGGCTTCCCCGCACCTGCCACCGCCGCAGCAAATCAATGCATCGCCGGTGACGAGTTCAATCGACGCAGAGAGCATCAATGCGGCGCGTCGAGATACCCAACGGTCCGTCGACCGCGCCGCCGCGTGTCTCGTCTTCCTCACTCTTGGAGCCGCCGTAGGGGAATCAATGCGGCGTCGGAGTCTAGTCCAATCGCCGCTGCAGTGGGAATCAAACACCGCGGAGTAGTCCAATCGGCGCCGTGCGTCCGCCGCGTGTCCCCGCCGCATGCACCCCCGCTGATATATAAAGCGGGCTCGCCGTCGAGGGACACCGCGCACTCTACTCCTCCTTTCCTCCCCTCTCGCCGCAATCTGCTCGCCATGGACCACAATCACCGCAACATGAACGGCATCCGCCGCGCTCTCACCCGCGCTGAGGCGATCCTCCTGTCCCAGGGGGACTATCCCTGCCCGCCGAACATGCGGATACCGCGCGGCTGGGTGCTCAGTGCCGCCGGCGTGCCGGTGCCGCCGCTGCCTCAAGGCGCGCAGTTCGATCGGGAAGTCCTCGCCATCCGCGCCACAATGACGGATGTCGAGCTTCCTGACCCAGCGAACGCGTCGGGCTACTTCGCCCGCTGGATGGCGCACTTCGAGGAGTGCCGCAACTAGGCGCTCGCCTCCACCGAAGGGCTGGAACCGGTGTCGGGCCGGATGAACCGCCTCGGCCGGATGCTGTGGTGGAGCCCCGAGGAGCGCACGCTCCTCAATGTCCTCTACCATGTCCATGACGGCAACGAGCCGCGCCTCGAGTACCTGTGAAGGGACGGCGGCGAGCGGCGTCGACGGTGCCGCAGGAGGAGGCGAGCAGTGAAGGCGCCGACCTAGTAGTTTTTTTATTTCCTACCTATGTAAGACCGAACATTTATAAATTTTGCTGAAGTTCAACTATATTTGATGAAATTTGGCCAAACTTGGGAGATATCTTGGGGCCGTGGCTGGGTAGCCGGGCCCCCCAAGCGTTTTCGCCGCCCAGGCGCCCCCAAGCGGCGCTAAAATAGCGCCGAAAATTGTCTTGGGGGGCGAACGGCTGGAGATGCTCTTAAAAGGGACCGTGAGGAACCGTTAGCCTTTTTTAGACAGTACCAGGACAATGCCCGTGCGTTGCAACGGGGAAATAAATCCTCGTGTTCCTCACAACATATTCATGTGATTTAGCGACATATGAAAAGGTTTAATTAATATGATTGAATGATATATGGAAATATTTAATTAACGTGATTGAATTATGCATGGAAAGATGTTAATATCATTCAAGTCGCATATGGTAAGGTGTCGTTAAATAAGATTTGGTGGGATAAGAAAACCGGTTGGACGAAAAACTCGATGAAGAGGCGTGGTGGAAGAAAATAAACCGGTTGACGAAACTGCTGGCAAAACACTTGGAAGGGACCGTGAGGAACCGTTAGTCTTTTTTTATATAGTAGAGAAGAGATAGATATTGGGCCACCAAACTACTCTCTTTTTATTTAACTAGGACAATGCCTGTGCGTTGCAATGGGGAAATAAATCCTCATGTTCCTCACAACATATTCATGTGATTTAGCGACATATGAAAAGGTTTAATTAATATGATTGAAAGATATATGGAAATATTTAATTAACGTGATTGAATTATGAATGGAAAGATGTTAATATCATTCAAGTCGCATATGGTAAGTGTGGTTAAATAAGATTTGGTGGGATAAGAAAACCGGTTGGACGAAAAACTCGATGAAGAGGCGTGGTGGAAGAAAATAAACCGGTTGACGAAACTGCTGGCAAAACACTTGGAAGGGACCATGAGGAACCGTTAGTCTTTTTTTAGATAGTAGAGATAGAGATTGGGCCACCAAACTACTCTCTTTTTATTTAACTAGGACAATTCCCGTGCGTTGCAATGGGGAAATAAATCCTCATGTTCCTCACAACATATTCATGTGGGGTCCATATTACCTTAAACGATGATTGTGCTTGCACTAGTATTACTCATGGTAGTATGCTCATCATCATGTTAATGTTGCCTGAACTGTTATGCAATGATAACTAGTAATGACTAATGCGTGCTTGAGTGCCATGGATCGCTTTGCTTGGTGTATATGTTACTTGGTTTGCTTGTTTGCAAGTAAATTCAAACGTACTCACATGGCTTTGTCCCTGGCTATTCGCGTAGCCAGATTTTCAGGTTTACCTAAGGATTCGCTTTCCCCTAGGAGGAGTCGAAGCGTTCGCGAGCTAGGAGAGTAACCCAGTCAGATCCCTGTGGATTGGAGCCGCTCCAAGTCCGTGCTGCCATAGATAGTATATATTCCGCTGCCCCCATCTTTGTAAGGAACCTTATATGATTGTAATATATTGATTCAAGCCATCCTGGCTTATGAATCCTTTCATAGTTGTGCATATGTTATTGATACATGTTGTGAGCGCGCACACCAGAGTGATTCCTAGGCTGGTGTGCGGGCGACGGCCGTCTGTGTACGGTGGTATTCAGGCGGAGCGTCACAAGATGAAACTTTGCATAGATGTACACCTCAGTGTATGGTTACACTCCCCCAAATATGAGCAAGTTTGACCAGGTGAACCTCCCCCAAGCCAGCACAAACACCTTGTTGTTCAGAGCCCTCTCAGGCCAAATTAGTTAACTCCTTTGCCCCTGACACAGCCCATCCTCCATGAATGTGATCCATGTGCTCCACCCAACCTCCCCGACACGTGGCCAGCCATAAATTGGTCGGGACACATGGTGGCCATGGTGACAACACAGAAGGCAGGCCAACAGCGCGCTTTGTGCACGGCCAGCCCCGAAGCTCGCCAGTCCAAGACACCGCGGCGTGACCGGTCTTGTCCACGTGTCCCTCCCTGTGGCTTTCCCCTTCCCTTTCTTCCTCCTCACGCCACGGTAGCCCCGCCCCGGCACTGCTCGTTTTCCCGTCACCATCATCGTACAGCGCCGCCTCCGTCCTCATCCCCGTGGGCTTTCCCCTCCTCGTGCCATTGCATCACCATAGTGGCTTGATACGTCCCAAACGTATCTATAATTTATGCTTGATCCATGCATGTTTTGGGTGTTATTGCTATGTGTATGCTACATTGTCATATCTTTTATAACACATTTTGGAACTAACCTATTAATGGTTGCAAGAGTGTACAAGTTCTTGTTTTTGTACTTTATGTGTAGGAATTACTTGGATAAAGAAAAATCACAAAAAAGAAGCCTTGTAGGAGTTGGACTCTAACTCTCCCGAAATTTGTCCGCACCAGACAAGATTTAAAGATTGTGTCGTAAACGCCAGAATACGTCCTCAAACGGAAAAACTTAAAACTAAAAATTTGTAGACAAATTTTTTTCCGATGGATCTAGAAAAAAAATCGTCTCAATCGGAGTTCGGATGCTCCCTCTGGCCCCGAAATACCGAAGACGTAATCTGGATGACGGTAATCCGAGAGTCTTTATAAAGAGAGGAAACCTAGATCAAAGGGCACCATAAAATTTCCTCGCAGCCGTCTTGAGGGGGACATCAATCTCTACAGCATCACCATCTCCAAGGAAGAAGAAGGGACCAAGGGCTGCTGCCTCCAAGGGTCGTGGCCGCCGCCGTCTCCTTCATCTCCTCAAGGATGCACCTCTCCATCAACCACTCTCTCTCTCACCATGTCCATGTGTGAGTAGTTCCCCCTCGTGGCTAAGGCTTATACCTTGATCTATGTGGTTATCTCTCTCTCCCATTATGTGATCTTTGTTGTGATCATTGGCTATGTTAATCTAGTGTGATCCCATGATGTTTCCCCTTCTTCTATGTATTGGATTGATGTACTCAGTTGTCTATATCTAGTATAATCTCCGAGACCAAGGTGACAGCGGTCTATTGGACATAGATTAGAAGAATATTTTCATGAGTGATTTCCTCTTTTGTGTGTGGATTGAAGATTGAGAGTCTCTTGCTTCTTGTCTTTGACTATCCTTGAGATATGTTGTGGTGATTGTGGTACTCTCTTTGGATCGCCGCGGTGACATTGGGAAATTCGTAGATGAGAACTACGAACTCTAAGGTGTGCTTTTGTAACCCTACACAATTCTCATCTTCTCTTGACCACAAAGGAATGACCTCCGAGTATGTCTCCAATGCATGTTTTAGTGGAAATATCATGTGATTAGACTATGTTAATGTTGTTGGGAGTTGCCACTAGTGAAAGTATGAAGCCTAGGCCTTGTTTCCACCATTGCAATACCGTTTGTGCTCACGTTTACTACTTCCTACCTTGTTGTAATTTTTATTACAAATTTATATTACTTCGTTTTGTCACACCTATCACCCGTATTTACCATCTCTTCGCCGAACTAGTGCACCTATACAACTCCTAGTTGTATTAGGTGTGTTGGGGACACAAGAGACTTCTTGTATCTTAATTGCACTGTTGCTTGAGAGAGACCGTCTTCAACCTCTACTTCCCTGAGTTTGATAAACCTTAGGTCATCCACTTAAGGGAAATTGCTGTTGTCCTACAAACCTATGCGCTTTGAGGCCCAACATAGTCTACAAGAATAGAAGCGTGCGTAGACATCATGGCCCCAGCCTTCACGTCGCGCTCGAGCTCCAGTGCTCGGATAGGGATGCCACCGTGTCCACTCCCATCCGCTCGTCGTCGCCGCCTATAAAAGGGGCTTCCCCTAGGCCTCCTGAGCACATCCACCACCTCCTTGGACCTCTCCTAGCCCCTCCCCCTCTCAATTGTACGCTGGAACCCCTCCTCGCTTCCCACGGTGGCCATGGCCGCCACCTCCCCTCCGGCCAAATTCGCGCCACCAAGCCCCCTCCTCCCATCCCGCAGACGTGGCCACCTCAGGCGCCCGCGCCCCGCAGGCGCTCGATTCGGACAAGGGCCCGTCGGCGGCCGAGGGCCCTGGAGCCACCAAAGGTCGTCGCGCCATGTCAAGTGGGGGCGACTTGGTTGGCCACCCCGCGCGCCCAAGAGACCACAGGCGGGAGCGCCCCGGCCAGTCGCGTCTCAAGGGCACGCCGGCGAGCCCTCCCACGCTGGCAAACGGCGGCAGCGAAGCCGTCCGCGACCCTTCTCTGCCTCGGCCAGAGGTAGGAGACGAGGAGGGAGAGGAGATGGGGAGGGGCCCACCTGTAATGGCTAAGTCCCCGGGCCCGCGCTGTTAAGTGGAAATGCTTTTTAGAAGTATGTTTTCTGACTTCGAAAGCGTACTCCAGCAGAACCTCGGAAGTAAATACGTTTTCACAGTATGAAAATGTACTTTGTTCTTCTTCAAAGGAGAATACACTTTCACTTTACCGAAAGCGTATTTCCCAAAAGGCACCACTGAAAAACCATCCAGCGACCCTGAGGCAAATCCTTATTTGCAAATCAGTCTCTGATCCCTTCCCCCTCATATCTTCGCGACCGTAACTCCGATCGAGGTGATTCCAAAGCCCACTTTCTCCGTTCGTCGAGCCCGTTTCGATGGATCAACTTTCATGATGTTATAACATTATGAAAATGACCATTTTTTCCTTTCTCCATCCATAGCCTTTCCGTAGGAGAATCCTTCTGCAAGATGATCGCACTTCTTCCCGACGCATTCCCTGACCCCATGCAAGCCAACCATCTGATATATGCTCTAAAGCATTTCTCTATGTTATTCTTCTGTGTTTAATTAATGAATATGTTTGCATTTGAGTACATAATAGTAGGTGGTATGTGACTGTGACGGACCCTTGCTCTCCCTTTTTTATGTTGGCACCACACCTGTGCTCTGGGTTGTTTCCGACCGTCCGGGGTGGATGCCGATTTATATTTCTCTGTTCAACAACCGGCACGTGTTCTGAGCTGCTTTTCGGTCGTCTCCGGTAGGTGTTGAGTTTCTTTTTGCAGTGGTGACCCCATGCTCTGAGCTGTTCATCGGCCATCTTGGGGACCGCCGCATTCCTTTTATCAACACTATCTCATGCTCTGAGCTACTTTTCAGCCGTCTTGAGCAGTGGTTGAGTTATTCCAGTAACGTCCCAGATCTGAGTTGTAAAGACCGTTCTGGTGGCTACTGGTTTATTTGCTGGTTTCATGCAAGGGTTCAGATGGTCATCGATTTCTTATAATACTTGTGAAGATATGAACTTGCCATTTACATATTGTTTCACTAATGACTTGCATATGTTGTAGTACGGAGATAGGTTGTTATTGTTATGCTTTATACCAGCTTTCGTCATGGATTATCATTATTGTTGCCATGTTAATAAATGGAAGTTAATAACAACAACCTCCTCCATCGGCTGGATCGAGTCATAGTGCCACTGAACCGAACTTACCAGTGCAGCCACATTTGCCTGTATGGGCAGGCCTTAGCTTGGTCTATCGTTGTGCCTTTTACTGGTATCACCAAAGAGGGAAGGTTATGCACGCATGCTACCCTGGCCCGGTAGGTGGTGATAGCCTTGAGATCCAGAGATTATATGATACTCGGGGGTCCCCGTTTGGGACGATTTTTTTTGCCACGGAGTTGGCCGGTGTCTGGAGGACACATGGATACCCAGGACATAAAGCTATGTCGGTGGTATCGTAGAAAGATTACGCGGTAGACGGGTTTCGTTGGAGTAGTTCTAGTCCGACCGACGAGGAGCTCCATGGTCTGGGTAAAGTGCACAACCTCTGCAGAGTGTATAAATCTATTCGAATAGCCGAGTCCACGGTATTGGACACAGTTCGTACTAGGTCACACTATGGATCGACATGAACCTGTTATGATAACCGTGCTGAGTCGTGAAGGACTCACGTGAACAAGTTGGTGGTCATGCGATGACCCGTACAAGTTGGTTGGTCATGCGATGACCCGTGCAAGTTGGATGGTCATGCGATGACCCGTAACCCGTTAGTTGGTCATGAGATGACCCGTAACCCGTTTGTTGGTCATGCGATGACCCGTAACCCGTTTTTTGGTCATGCGATGACCCGTAACCTGTTTGTTGGTCATGCGGTGACCCGTGACTCGCTTGTTGAATATCTGAGGACTCCGAGGTAAGTTGCATGATCAAGAGATGGCTACGTTCAAGACGGTCGGAGAACCGCGAGGTTTGGACTTGATTGGACCATAAGATTATCTTCGATATGGATTATCTGCTTAACATGTTTTACACCCAGTATGTAGTTTACCATTGATCCTGCTGAGTAGATTGCCATGATATAACTAAAATTGCTCTAATAACTAATGCATGCTTGAATGTCATGGATTGCTTTGCTTGGTGTATATGTTACTATTGGAAATATGCCCTAGAGGCAATAATAAAGTTGTTATTATCATATTTCCGTGTTCATGATATATGTTTATTTTCCATGCTATAATTGTATTAACCGGAAACATAATGCATGTGTGGTTGCATAAACAACACCGCGTCCCTAGTAAGCCTCTACTATACTAGCTCGTTAATTAGTAATGGTTATGGTTTCCTAACCATGAACATGAGTTGTTTATTAATTAATGGGATCATGTCATTAGAAGAATGACGTGATGGACAGGCCCAACTAAGCATAACAATATTGATCGTTTCATTAAGTTTGTATTGTCATGCCTTTTATTGTCAAGTATCATGTTTCTTAGACCATGAGATTATGTTATTCCCGGGTACCGGAAGACTACTTTGGGGACATCAACCATCAGATCGTGACAGGGTGATCATAAAGATGTCTTACGCGGATATCTGAAAGTACTTGTTGAATTACATGAATCAAGACTGGGATTTGTCCATCCGTGTGACAGTGAGATATACTCTGGTCCCACTCGGTAATGCACATTCGATAACGCTTGCAAGCACCTGACTAATGAGTTAGTCACAATGAATGTTGTATTATAGAACGAGTAAAGAGTCCTTACCGGTAACGAGATTGAACTAGGTATAGCGATACCGACGATCGAATCTCGAGAATATTGTGTGACAAAGGAAATTGTGTACGAATTATAGTAGTCCACGACTAGTGGTTCAATCGATAAAGATCTTCGTTGAATGTGTGGGAGTCATTATGGATATCCTGGTCCCTCTAATGGTTATTGATCAGAGAGATGTCTCGATCATGTTTTCACATTCTCGAACCCATAGGGTCACACACTTAACGTCCGGTAACGTTAGAATAGCTCTGGGATAATTTTATTAATGGTGTTTGAATAGTGTTCGGAGTCTCGGATGAGATCCTAGACATCACGAGGAGCTTCAGAAGAGTTCGTAGGTAAAGATTTATATATGGAAAGTTTATTTCAAGGTTCCGGAAAAGTTCAGGATTTTTTTGGCAGTGTCGGAATGTTCTAGAAGGTTCCAAGGGGTCCCACTATGGGCCCCACCTATTTTGGACGACCAAGGGTGGTCCACTAGTCCATGTGGCCAGCCCTCCTTGGTTAATTATGCCAATAAATGGGAAGCCCTTCAATGGGAAGGTTACCACTCTTAAAAGAAAGGTGTTACCATATTTTAAATGAGACAGGGGTTTTCACTTGGGAATTGAAGTGGCTACAACCTCCTTGCCTATATAAGAGAGGGGAGAGGCTCACCAGGAATGCTTAAGTCCTTCCACTCATCCTCCTCACTCACGTGCATCGCTTGCCGAAGCCCTGCCCACAGGAAACTCTTCACCATATCCACCACCACATCGTCGTGTTGCTGGAATCGATCCCATCTATTTCTCCCTCTTGCTTGCTTGATCAAGAAGGAGACATCATCGAGTTGTACGTGTGCAAGCCTCCGGAGGTGCTGCTCGTTGGTGAAGATCGATGATGTTCTTATCATTGTCAATGACAATTATTTTCCCGTTGATTTTATTATTCTGGATATAGAGTGTGAACCTTTAGATTTGAGTTGCAGAAGTACCCCGAAAAATTCTCTACTACCTGATGTTCTGTTTTTCACAGATTCTGCCACGTTTTGTCTCTCCTTTCTTTTGCAAACCTTAAGCTTGCTTTTTCTTTGCAAAAAACTTTTGGAAATCTTGAGAAACAGTAGATCTTCAAGAATATCTTTATATCCGGTGGAATTTTTTTATTTTATTAAGGGTACTAACCTCTCTAATCAGCTTATGATGAGTTATGTATGAAGGGAGTTTTCAAGTGTGCGATGGAAGATGATGAAAGAAGATCCAGGAGTGTCAAGCACTCAAGCTTGGGGATGCCCCCATGCATCCCCAATAAATATTCAAGGAGACTCAAGCGTCTAAGCTTGGGGATGCCTTCGTGCATCCCCTTCTCCATCAAAAATCATCAGTTCGTCCTTCATCTCACTATATTTTTATCACTTCATGTGTTATGTGCTATGCTTGGAGCGTCCCGCTCTTAGGTTTTTTTTTTAGTTTTATTTAGCTTTGCTTGTTGTTAATAACAAGTTAGACCCCATCTTACTTTGTGTGGGAGCGAAACACACTCCACTCCAATCTAGAACACATCATAGGATTTTTCATGCCTATCTTTTTACTGTTGTGTGTTCTTTATCTTTTTGTAGCTACTGCCATGTTTAGTTTTAGTCTTAGTTTGTCTTGAGCAAGAGCCTTGGCTTTTGTTTAGTTTGTTGCTTGAACTCTCTTTAGTTTTCATGTTTATCTTGTGAAGAGAGTTGGTTGTTGCACTGAGTTGTGTCTTGTCTTGAAAGTAGGTAATTGAGGTTGCTATTTAATTTATGTAGTAACTTGCAATAGTTTTGGGGTATTGATGTGAGTAATGTTTGAACTTTTGGTGTCAGGAGCTCTAGCCTATTAGTGATAGGGGGGCATGAACCCACAATCGAGCATAACGTTCCCTCTTGGAGTCACTACCTACTACTTGGCCAAAGCAATAAACAGCAACGGAGAACATGCAACAATTACTTAAGAACAACAATATAAATGTTAAGAACCAAATATATTACTCAATCACAATCTGAACATAATCTCATAATCCGTCAGATCCCAGCAAACTCAGCATAGCAACAGCAGAAAGATTACATATGTGCCTCGATCATGCAGGGCAGCTCACGAAGACTAAACCATAGAGAACAAAGAGGGGAGGAGAACATCACATAGCTACTGATCACGGACCCATGGTCCAAGGAAAACTACTCACGGCACATCCGGGAAGCTTCCATGGTGGAGGGGAAGCTCCCGGAGGTCGATCCTCCCTTCGGCAGGGTGCCGGGAAGAAGTCTGCTGGTGCTCCCGATCTTGGAAGCGCGGCGGCGGAGCAGAGGTGAGATCGCGAAAAAAGGGTTCCGTCCTCGGGGGTTTCACGTCACAGAGATTAAATAGGCAAATGGGGTAGCCAGGGGGGCCACCAGGTGTCCAGGCGGCCACCCGGCGCGACCCCACCCTAGGTCGCGCCACCTGGCCGCCTGGGAACCAGGTGGGGCCCCTCTGGCCCTCCTTCGGTACTCTGGATGGTTCCATTGCGCTGATTTTTTATCCGATTTTTCCCGAATTTTTGGAGCACTTTTAATATGGGAAAAACTGAAATAGAAAAACAACAGAAAATAGGAACTGGCGTTGTGGTGCACTGGGTTAATAAGTTAGTCCAAATATGATCAAAAGTGTATGAAAGTGTATCTAGATCATAGCAGTATCACACAAAACATGCATGGAGCAAGCAGAAATTATAGATACGTTTGGGATGTATCAAGCTTCATCGGCCACCTTGTGCCCCCTATGAGCCTCCTCAATTCGCCTTTTCCCCCTTCAAACACACCGTCATAGGCCCCTCGCCCGTCGACGCCATCGCCGCCGGCCACCATGGCCGGGAGCCCCTCCCATGCCGACATGACCGGTTGCACGCTCGCCGCGCCTGGCCTCGCCCTCGGTCGTGCCCTGGCGTCCCTGCCCGCCCGCAGCGCCCCTGCTGGCCGGACCTCGCCGCGCCCCCTCGCCCACACGGTAGCGCCGCCGCGCTGCCGCTCGCCGGCGAGCATGCCGTGGGCAGCCCGTGAACTAACCCCCCCTCTAATTCCAGGATTAGAAATACCCCCTAAGGCTTACATGTGGGTCCACCCCATCTTAATAGACATCAAATCCCCTGCTAATTAAATTAACTTAAGATAACCCCCTGTGTCTATGAAGTGGGCCCAAGGCCATTAGGTTAATTTAAAAGAAACTCTTAGTGTTAATTGTCCCTCCTAGAATGACATGTGGGGCCACCTCTGGATAATATTTGTTTTTAGTTTAATTTAAATAACATACCTATGACGTGTGGGTCCCCTTTCATATTTGAATAAATAAAATGAATTTTATTAGAACGGTGTCTATGACAGATAGGTCCCACTGGTCAGTTTGACCAGTCAAATACTATTCTAGATAATTTTACTATTTTAATAATAAAATAAAATCCAGAAACTGCTATAAAATCAATAAAACTTAAAAAATTGATATCTTTTGAACCGTAACTTCGATCAAAATATTTTATATATCAAATTTGATTAGAAAAATATCACGTATTTGAATACGCTACCCGTATACCCACCGCACCTCTCTAACATACCGAACGTGGAACCTTTCCCCTCCAGTTCATCTGTCTGTCAGGCGACTGGAGCCGGTAAAACTTTCCGGATGAAAATGTTTTGTATATGAAAGTTGTCCAGAATGGATCAACGAGCACGAATACACTATCCACATGTCTTTCAGATGTCTCTAATATTGCAGACATGGAACCTTCCTCCGGATCATCTGTCTGGTAATCAACCGGTACTGATGAGTCATCCCCGGATAAATTCCTGCTACGGGAAAATCACCGAACACTGTGTTAGAGCCCCGTTGCTTTGTATCTTCAATCTCTTGTATTTGTATTGCTATCATTGTTGTGTATTTACTGTTTCTCCCCCCTTTATTCTTTGATAGACCCCGCGACTACCGCCGCTGACGCTGCTGAGTACGACTACCAAAGTTGTTAGAATCGAGATTCTGAATCGGATCTTAATTTCGTTCGTAGGATCGTGAATCGTAGAATCTTAACTACTAGAATCGTAGAATCTGAGATTCTATGAGCAAAATCGTAGGATCGGAGGGGCTAATTTGGATCGTAAGGTCGTAAGATTCTAAGACTTGAATCGCGATTCTGACAACTTTGACGACTACTACGTCGATGACCGTACCTCTACTACCGAGCTTCCAGGCAAGCAGAGCCATTTTTCTTCCCCAGATATCGCCTATCTTTTCCGTACATTCTTGCACTAGGCATTGCTGCTGTTGCTACGCTACAATCATATTCAATTGCATAGCCTATTTTTGTCGCCCCTTGATGTACCTTCCGTTATCCTATGCTGCTTATTAAATATATATTATATTCAGCAGTGAGCCCTGCGCATTGTTAGTCAACTAGGATTAGATAGCGGGTCGTGAACACTCTGGGAGTGAACGCGGATACAAATATATATAGCTGCCATAGGTACGGTATAGAGCAGACGCCCAAGGGAACCTACAACGGTGAGACTCTCTGTGTCGCTTCAAGTTTGACTTACGAGTGGATGGACTTGTATTTCACTCTCGTCGCCGGCTCGGTAGCGTAGCATCACCGAGATGATACGAGGATATTCCTCTTTAGTTCATTCCGCTAATGTCTCGGTCAAACCTCTTCAAGTGTACCATCGAGGGTGATTCCTCCTGGTTTCACTTGATGGTAGGCACTCGAATCAACTGGTGTCCTTAAAGGTAAGTAGTCGGGTGACCCAATGGTGCCCGCGAGAGGTATTGTATCGGGACAGCAGGACAGGCGGATACCATCGTGGGCCTGGTACTTGCTCGTTGGCCGTGAGATACCAAAGCACGAAAGTCGAGCTCCTCTAGGAGCACACGCGAGATAAGGTAAGGAGACGGTTCACCTTGTCGGCAACCGTAGAGCTTTGACGGGACGACAGGGAAAGCACCGATGTACTGGTGGTCCTGGCTGCTGTTCGTTGTCCATTGTGTTGACTAGTCGAGCAACGATAACGGTTGCCCGCGAGATAATAATAAAATGAATAACGGTTCAGGTGGATGACTTGAGAGGCCGCAAAGGCCTGTACGCACTACCTTCACGTGGGGTTACGGTGTGGGCCCTCCGCGTTGTGGTCTCGTTTGAAAGCTCTGAAAGACGTCCAGTTCAGCATTGTGGCCGGGACTGATCGTCACCTATGGTGTTCGGATCTCCCGCCTCACACCGACCCGGAGATAGAGGGGAGACGGCCCAATACCCCCTTGCGCTTAGGACTTTAGACCGACGGGGACCTCTCTAATGAGTCCTAGGATGGGCCTCGACGTGTCGGATAGCCTCGATGGGGCATCCCCTAACAAGGTGTATGCCACCCTGGAGATCCGAGCGTGCAGGCTGAACAGTAGTGCACCCCTGCAGGGAAGATGATCTATTCGAATAGCCGTGTCCACGGTAACAGGACGCTTTATGCTGAAGCCACAGCCTACTACTACAAACTACTACTATTAAACTGTTGGTTCCGGTTTCTCTTCCTCGCAGGGAAGCCGAGGAGGGGATCTCGGAGGCATTTATAATTGTTAATAATTACAACTTACTATTATACAATGCTGGAGGAACTTCTGTTGCATTGTTATTACATTCATGTTATTGAACTGTTGGCTGTTCTCTTCTTGTGCTGCAAGACTCATCGGAAGATGCTAGTCTTTGACAGGCCTAGCTTCACATCCTTATTCTGACTTTCTACCCTGCAGTCCACTATATATAGCCTCCCCTTTCCATTTGATACAAATGCATAATTGCTTAGTAGCGGACATAAGACTCGCGGGTATGCTAGATAGTCACCCTTGCTTTATTTCCCCCCTTTTGTTTTGCCTGATCGGCCGCTGCAGTCGACGTTGGAGTCTTGGAGTCTAGGAGCAGGAGATCCCCGATGCCGACCACTTCAACGTGAAGATCCCCGATGCCCTCTAAGACATGGAGATCCCCGACGACCAGGAGTGGTTTGGAGGTTCCCAAGAAGGAGGCCTCGCCTTTTCGATCGTTGTTGTTTTTGTGCTAGCCATATTAAGGCAGATCATGTATACCTTGTGTCTGTACTCAGATACTTTTGCTTCCGCTAACTTCGTGCTTTCGAGCTGTTGTATTCGAGCCCTCGTGGCCCCTGGCTTGTATTAAACAACTTGTATTATTTTATCTGTAGATTCGTGTTGTGATATCTTACTGTGAGTCCCTAATCTTGATCGTGTACCTTGCGTGTATGATTATTGTACACGGTCTGATTTTGGGGGCGTCACAATTTGGTATCAGAGCAGACTGCCTATAGGATACCCCCTTTCCAGTCGTTGGTCGAAGTCGAGTCTAGTCTTTGCAAAACTACTTTGCTAACAGTGTCGTGTGGCTTATCGGCCCACGTCGCAAACTGGATGGTATTAGGATCTTTTACTCCGCACCTTTACTCTGGGACTCTACTCTCTCTTCCTTTCGGGTTAAAGATTATGCTAACACTAACTCTAGGTTCTCGCACCTCTATCCTTCCGGAGAGCCCTTCACCCAAGATGGTCTCTTGCTTCACCTGAAGATTCCGAAGATTACTCTCCAATAAACTCTCGAGAACCTACGTGTTCTTCGCCTTTGCAATCCCCTTCCACCGATAATTCTGTATGGATAATTACATCCACCTCCCGATCTGGAAATCATAATTCCCTTGTACTTAAGCATCGAATTATTCTGATGCTTCTATCACCCGATGCGTTTGCATCCTTTCTCCTTCTGGTTGAGTGCCGATACTCAAATCAGATTCTTTGCGAACCTTCCGACCTTTGGTGGATTATTATCTGACCAATCTTGCATGGCTTCTTCCATGTGTCAATTGGATTCATTGTGTGAAATACCCTCCATGCCCCTCGATGATTTGTGTTATCATCACTAACCTCCCTTGACTCCCTGCCAATACAGACTTGGTCATGTATGTCTTGCTATGTTTCCCCTTGGGAAGGATATACACCTAATACTTGTGTATAACCCCCTTTTCCTCTCTATTGGTCTGATTAATCTGATAATCACATCTTCCTTTCCATTGGTCTGCCTCGTCTTAACGAGAAGGAAAATAGTTCTTTTCACCCTGCCCTTGGTACCGATGTTGTTGCCGACATAGCTGACAAGCTATTCTCTGACGATCCTTGCATCGTGATCGCGTAATATGTCACCACCCCACCCATAGTTCCACAGGATCGAAACCTGACTCATGTCATCTGCCTTGTGATATTCCGTCCGATATCAGACTCAGTGCTTATGACTGATGCTCTGGACCCCCTCTTAATCATCCGTCATAGACGTCGAATGCATGCCTATCCGCTTGAAACTTTTCATACCTTCTTTTGTTTCTCTCGATGTATTTCGCTGAGTTAAACTCGGAAGATACCTTGTACCCCATCCCCTTGGACAGCCTCGGTTGATTAACCTAGTACCGATCTGACCCCCCTAAGTATCCCCCTCCTACTCTATCCGTAAGTACGATGAAGCCCCCGAAGGAAGAATGACAACTCATCGAGATGCACTGATGCAGAGCAGTGAATACATCAACGAGAAGGATTGACTTCTTCGAGAAGGGAAACAATAACCAGAAGAATCGCTAGAATACGAAACCAAAACTCTACCCCATACACTACCTTTAATTCTCGGGACGAGAATTCTTTGTAGTGGGGGAGATTTGTAACACCCCCGGTGTCATGCTACAGTGATCACCTCTTGTTAATGACAATCACTATGCTTAAGCATGTTTTGATCATCACTGATTCCAATCACATTCAAATCCCCCTTGGATGAAATTGAAAACAAAAGTGATTACTCAACTTCATAAAAAAATGTCAAAGCCATTCAAAATAAAACTTCTTCATATTTTTAACAAGAATATTCACCATGTTCTGGCTAGTGCCAAGTCAGTAATAAAACAATAAAACCAATAAATTTTGGAAGGTTAAATTTCCTTAGAAATTCAATTAATAAGTGGAACATAAAGTTGATCCAAAATTTATGCAACCAATTTTATTAAATGCTTAATAATCACTAGGTGATATTAAAATAGCCATGTTATTTTATTACAATGTTTTTATAATATAAATAAATAATAACAGTAGCAAAACAACAATTTTTACTTCATATTAAATAATTCAAAATATAAATGATTTTATTTTGTGTCAAACTTTTTGTGGCACTATTGTATTGCATAACATTAATATTGGAGCAAGCTTCACCATTAACAAAAATAATTTTAGTGCTAAACAAAATAAAACATAAGACAAAGGTAAACAAGTAAAGACAGAAAATGCAAAATTAGAAAAGCCTTATGCCTCGCACAATGCAACCACTAGCAGGGTCAACCCATCTCCCAAGACGCCATGGCGACCGAGATGGTGACATCGTCGAACCCGCTCGTGTCGTGTCGCCACAGGGACCCCTCCCCGAGGATAAGAACCAGCGCTTGCACCCGTGGACACAGCGCTAGATCTTTTCTCCTTCTCTCGCTAACTCTCGTCCTCCCCTCGATGAACTGCACCCTATCGCCAGGGCCATCCCAAACCGCGCGCCCTCCCTTCCCCGGGCAGGCTAGGGTCGTGATACCCGCTCCGTCGTCGACCCCCACCTCGCCTTCGCCCTTTGGATTGATCGGGAGCCTCTGCCCCGCCACCATTGGCTCGCCCCTTTCGTTGGCCGACACTGCTGCACCGCGTCGATCCGCCCCACCCCGGCGCGTCAATCTTTGGTGGTGGATATATCTCCCCTCGTTCGTTACCCCGAGTGGAAGGTGAGATGTAGGATAGCGGCAAATTTCCCTCGGTGAAGATACCAAGGTTTGTCTCCAGTAGGACTCCGGAGATGATAAGTAGGTGGCAAGAAAGCAATGGCACCGTTTAGGATGGGCCTCGGCGTGTCGGATAGCCTCGGTAGGGCATTCCCTAACAAGGTGTACGCCACCATGGATATTCAAGCGTGCAGGATGAACAGTAGTGCACCCTTGCAGGGAAGATGATCTATTCGAATAGTCGTGTCCACGGTAACAGGACGCTTTATGTTGAAGCCAGAGCCTACTACTACAAACTACTTCTATTAAACTGTTGGTTCCGGCTTCTCTTCCTCGCAGGGAAGTCGAGGAGGGGATCTCGGAGGCATTTATAATTGTTAATAATTACAACTTACTATTATACAATGCTGCAGCAACTTCTGTTGCATTGTTATTACATTCATGTTATTGAACTGTTGGCTGTTCTCTTCTTGTGCTGAAAGACTCGTGGAAGATGCTAGTCTTCGATAGGCCTAGCTTCTCATCCTTATTCTGACTTTCTACCCTGCAGTCCACTATATATAGCCTCCCCTTTCCATTTGATACAAATGCATAAGTTCTTAGTAGAGGACGTAAGACTCGCGGGTATGCTAGATAGTCACCCTTGCTTTATTTCCCCCCTTTTGTTTTGCCTGATCGGCCGCTGCAGTCGACGTTGGAGCCTTGGAGTCTAGGAGCAGGAGATCCCCGGTGCCGACCACCGCAACGTGAAGATCCCTGATGCCCTCTACGACATGGAGATCCCCGACGACCAGGAGTAGTTTGGAGGTTCCCAGGAAGGGGGCCTCACCTTTTCGATCGTTGTTATTTTTGTGCTAGCCTTCTTAAGGCAGATCATGTGTACCTTGTGTTTGTACTCAGATACTTTTGCTTTCGCTAACTTTGTGATTTCGAGCTGTTGTATTTGAGCCCTCGAGGCCCCTGGCTTGTATTAAACATCTTGTATTATTTTATCTGTAGAGTTGTGTTGTGATATCTTACCGTGAGTCCCTGATCTCGATCGTGTACCTTGCGTTTATGATTACTGCACACGGTTTGATTTTGGGGGCGTCACAACAACTTGATGTGTTATGCTCACCTTAATTTTTATGATTTATGTGCTTTGCATCTAAGTCGTCATCAATTGTCTGTTCTCTCAAAGCCTTTGCTAGTCAAACTCTTTGCCAAGCAGATATCTGCGCGTGCATCCATACCCTGAAACCAATATCTTCCATATGAGTCCACCATACCTTCCTATTCATGATATTTCCCTACCACTCCTAAAAGTATAGAATTTATGTGTTATTCTTAAATGTTCAAAATCTTCTATTTTGTGCCTCTTGTTTAGCTCATGAGGAAGTAGTAGGTAATTCATGATCTTCTTA
This sequence comes from Bromus sterilis, assembly GCA_950022295.1. Lineage (NCBI taxonomy): Eukaryota > Viridiplantae > Streptophyta > Magnoliopsida > Poales > Poaceae > Bromus > Bromus sterilis. The sequence continues at coordinate 235,550,038 of OX465599.1, read as the reverse complement.
AGTTGGACAAGTTTTACCCCGGGATTGCATGTCTAATCTGCAAACCCATAATACGAGGAGGGACTGGCATTGAGTGCGCCCAGCTCGTAAGATAATACAACAAACAAACCCTCCTTCACGATTGGTCTATGAGACATCACAAACTTTGGCAGTGATAAACAAAGGATACTAAGGGGATGTGATCGTCCCCACTTGGGAGCCGTTCCTCGAAACTTGTCCAGCTTGAGAAGTAATTGAGCTATCTATTAGCATTCGTTTACAAACTATGCACCCCCCAAAATTTGTTTTCATTCTGTTTGATTTAAGGATAGCACATAAGTTTTCCCTGCTTGCCTATAACAAGGGTTATCCTTTACTTTTATGTTGAGTCAGTTTTTCCCACTTCCTTCTTGCCCCAAAGAGAACAGACACTTGATGTTGATGAGGATTCATTCATATAATGTTGCATTAAGTTTTGCCATGCCACATCCTTGTTGACATTATCATTTGATAAGTAAGTTGTTTGCGTAAGCTTATGCCAAGTAAACATCTTCCTTTGTGTTACCATTTGCACTTCATGACTAATAACATGTTCTTTCAAAATCTTCAAATTGTTTCATTATAAAGTGAAAGAGATAAAGTAAAATTTATTAGTTCTCCTTTGACCAAGGATATGTTTGCCATAATTTGATGAGTTTTCTCAGCCCAACTTTTGATTAGAATTGTTATTACTTTCTCATAAGGACCTTATAGGTTGAGGTTGCTGTTGAGGATGCTTGAGTTTGGTGAAGAATCATGATGCTTCTTGTTTGTATTCTATTTATCGACACTTCACTCTCTAAACTTGTGGAAAGGTTTACCGAGATCAGTATTCGCTTGGGGACAAGCGAGGTCTAATCTCGGGGGAGTTGATACGTCCAAAATGCATCACTATTTTATATCGTAATTCATCCCTATTCATTGATATATTTCATGTTATGATGCTATTATTATGTGGCTTTGGCTTGTTTTACACAGTTTGCAACTTTCCGATGCCGAAGCAGTAGACGCAGGATTCAACGGTAAAAAGTGGACGCTGAGTTGCTGAATCAGAAGACCTCCAAATTATCTAAATATTAACGGAGGTTGTTTTCCAGAAGAATGACGGGGACACGCCAAACGGGAACCAGAAGGGGCCACTAGGAGCCCAGGCGTCCCCTGGCCGCGCCAGGTGGCCGCCTGGACCAGGCTCCCCCCCTCTGGCCTATTTATTCATCGTCATCCGAAAACCCTAAAAGAGGAGGAGTTTCGCGAGTTCTGCCGCTGCTCCGTGGCGGAATCCTACAGAGAAGAAAAGACGTCTGTGGCGGGCAGATTCCGCCGGGGAGAACACCTCTCGGAAGGGGAGATCATCGTCATCGTCATCACCATTGTCACGGGCATCATCGAGATCATCATCAACACCAACACCATCTCCACCACCATCCTATCTCATCTCACAATTGCAACTTGTGTTGTAATCCGTACTATCTATCCTCTCTACTCTATCGGTGTTGATTACTACCTTGTGGTGAATGCTATTGAGTTTTGTTGGAGAAATATTATTATGTCTAGATTGTTTATCATCTATTTATCCCCACAGATCATGATCTCTTTTATGTCTTGTGAGTAGTTACTTTAGTTCTTGAGGACATGGGAGAAGTCTAGTTGCTAGTAGTCATATGATGTTGAAGTAATATGTGTTGTTTGATAATTAAGTTGTGTTGTTATTTTCATAGTGGTGTTGTGTGAGTCGAACACTCAACACTTCGCCTTATTAAAGACCTAGGGGAATGCATTGTGTATAAAGAATGCTTACGGTGGGTTGCCGGAGTGACAGAAACCTGAACCCCAGTTTGCATGCTTTTGCACAAGGGAGAAATGGGTCCCTGATCGTACTGTTGTGGTTAGGCTTTTGCCTTAATTACTATCTTGTATTTGCGGATGCTTGCAAGATGTTAAATCATAAATATGCACTTATCTTAGTCTAGAAGGTGTACTAGCATAGATCCACCCACTGAACACTTATCAACACAACACATAGTATCGATACGGAGTATGGCGAAAGCACGTGACTATCTCTCCCGTGTGTCCTCAAGAATGCTTTACCCTTTATAAGTTTAGTTGCCAGGCTTATCCTTTGCTCAAAAGGATTGGGCCACCTGTTACTCCTCAATACCTTTTACTTTGCTTGTTTTTACCTTCTCGTTTCTTATACCGAAAACCCACTAAAAAGCTATCTTTCAGTGCCTGCAATTATTTCCTTACCAAAGTCACTTACCAATACATTTTGCTCCTCGTTGGGTTCGACACTCTTATTTATCGAAAACGCTACAATCGATCCCCTACAGTTGAGGGTCATCAGCTGCCTTGCAGGTTCTGTTCACAATGCGGATAATTCCTCACGCTTATCGATGATTTGTTCATCCCAGTTGTTCATGTGATTCTGAAATACTTTGAAATACTATCTGACTCCCGTGAATCCATTCGCAGCCTTCTACTTTTGGAGATTCTTCTTACCTTGCTTGCACTATGGTTAAGTACATATGTCTGAGTATTCTTCATTGATACCCCTTCTCATTGTCGTCCTGATCTTGTTGAATCATTATGTCCGCTGGAGCACACAATCCTCAGTTGATCCCTATGAACTCATTCTTCCGGCTCAGACGTCATTCCGGGCATGAGCTGGATATAGGTAAATCAAAACTTGATTGATTGTCCGTCTAATTCCATTCAACTTACTCATCTTTTGATCGAAGCGTCTGCTTCCGATCCTTCATTCTGGAAATCATAATTCTTTTGAAATTAAGCATCGAAATATTCAGCTGCTTTTGTCATCTGATGCCTTTGTATTATTTCTCCTTATGGTTGAGTACCGATACTCGCACCATACTCTCTGTACCCACCTGACCTTTTGGTAGATTAGTACCTACCGTCCCCTTTTTCCCTAAGTCATTCATGAATTTTCTCTGATATCAGATGCCTCTGGCAAATGATATCATCTACTTGGTGTCGTCAGCCTTCTTCTTTCGAACTGGTATCCCTCGCTTATGATGTTTGTTGTATGGGTTTCAAAATGCCCCGATGGGTTAGCCCTATGCTTCCCCTAATTTGTATGAACACAAACTTTATGCGGGTTATACTCTACTGGCCTCCCGTCAGATGAGCTTGCAATCCTACCACCTCCCCGAAAGCGAGAAGTGAATGAGGGGTTGTGCATTGATGAAGTGGGAGTCGACCCTAAACCTTGTGTTCATGCCCATAGATACGATGTAGAACTTATCATGAAAACTTCTTGTAAAGACAATTACCCCCTAGTATTTCGAGGATGTCATGCCTTTACACTACACCTTATGGATATTTGGATGAAGCAATACCTTCCCCGTCATAGCCACTCCATGGTTCTGGTTTGTTGTCAACCAAGGACACCGAATACCTTTGCTTCACCATTCCTTTGCTTGATGTCGTCGCTAATCGATGGCATTCTCTTGGAACCTCTCGACGAAATGTGTCATAATCAATATCAACACTTTGGCGCCTTCCAAGTGTCGATTAACCTCATGGTGAGGAATGCCATCCTTGCCCCTCGATGATCTGTGTTATCATCGACAACCTCCTTTGACTTCCGGCCAATACAAACTTGGTCATGTTTTCGCTACACCTTAAGTTCCTTGATATTCCTGAAATTGTTCCTTGTGTATTCTGGTGATCTTCAGACCCAACCCTTTGCTTGAAACACCATGTTAATACTACCTCAAAGCATGACTGTGGTATTCCTAAAATACATAATAACATTGAAAGTGCAATGCAAAATGTTTCCTGATCCATTATCCAGACACCATTGTATGGGTAATATCATGAATTTCCTCGCCCCTTTGTCTAAATGATTTAGTACCTGTTGTCTTGTCAGGTATGTTATGGTCTACTTTACCTTGGGAAGGATATGTACCTAATACTTGTGTATAATCACATTTTTCATTGGTCTGTTTAATCTGACGATCACATTTTTCTTTCCATTGGTCTGTTTAACCTTTCATGGAATGTAACTTAACTGAGCAGTGATAATTCCCTGCTTAAGTAAATACTTCGGTGTACTACTCTGCCGGTACAACCTGTTACTGAAAGGGCCACGATGTCGCCTAGAGGGGGGGTGAATAGGCTTTTTAATTATTTTACGGATTTGTGTATATCCAGATGCAGAAATAGACTAAGCGGATACTTATCAAGCACAAATCCTCAATATACTAGGCTCTAATAAGTGCACCAACAACTTTATTCTAAACAATATGAACACAATAATGATACTAGTAGGCAAAAGTAAGTTACACAAACTTACACAATATATATATATATATATCACACGATATGGATATGTGAGATACAATATACCAATTCACACAAGGAGCAATATGGAACAATAGTAGCACGTATGAATTGCGGACTATAATGTGTTGGCCTAAACCCAATCACTACGATATGATAGCCAACACAATATACTAAGGACAACAAGTTATATTGAATTCAAGGTCAAGTGACCAAAGTAAACCACAAGTAGTGAGCAAGGGTTAGAGATAACAGTAGACTCGGAGACGAGGATGTATCCCGATGTTCACTTCCTTGGAGGGAAGCTACTCACCGTTTGGAGAGAGTAGATGTTACCACGAAGGCACACCAACGCCACAAAGGCTCACCCTATTCCCTTTGAGATATCACCATGAAGGCGATTCCACACCACTAGTGGTAGACCTTGAGGCGGCCTCCAAACCTTCAAAAATTTTCCGGGGGAAAATCACAAGTTGATTCCTCACCAGAGCACTCCTACCGCCTAGGAGTCTCCAATCTCCAAGAGTAACAAGATCAAGGGGGGATTGCACAAGACTTGCTCAAATCGCGAATTCCTTTGGTCAAAAGAGGGAGAGGGAGTGGATCTATCAATGGGTTAAATCTCTCCCAATAACTCTCACAAATCTCTTCGGGATCTAGGATTTGGTGTAGGAGAAAGGAGAGGGAGCCTTTCAGGGTTCTTGTGTGTTTGGAATGAAGTGCTCAACCCTCACATGTTGTGGTGAGGGGGTTTATATAGTCCAAGGGCCGAAATGGCCGTTGGAGAATTCTGCCTGCTTAAGTGTTGGACGTCCGACATGTACCGGACGTCCGAGATCAGTGAGCATGCGCAGAAGAACACGGTTAAAACAGAGTACAGTGGCCACGTACCGGACGTCCGACGACGACTGGACATCCGATGACCGGATGTCTGATGGGGGTCGAATTTCCGTTAATAACAAGGCGAAATCCCACTGACCTCCCGGACCCTTTATCCGATAATAACCAGACGTCCGAGCACCGGACGTCCGACATGCATCGGACGTCCGACCAGAAAAAACCCAGCAGGACCCCAATACTGAAACGAGCATAGCTTTTACATACGAACTCCGATTTTGATGATCTTGGGCTTATTTTAAAGCTATTGAAAAGCTAAAGATCCTCACATAAAGAACCACACAAGATAAACCAAAATGGAAGGTTCAAAGTATGTGAAGGATATGCCATATGATTTGAGAAATGAGTTGGCTTTGGATTTCCCCTTTTTTTGGGTATAAGGATGGGAGTGGAATTGAGTTAGGAATTGTTGACTTGAGCAAGTCCATTACTAAAACCCTTTGATCCCCTCTTAATAGTGCAGGATACCTATAACTCAAGAATAATAAAAGAACTATAATATAGCTTCCGGAAATCCATTCTTGAGCATGCATCCTTTTCGATGGTCAATGATCCACGACACAATACCTTTGACTTGAGCGTTCCACTTGAGCTTGATGATGGGTTCATGCTTGGCTCAAGATGTCGATGCAATATTGGTCACATAACTTGGTGAAGACTTCAATTAGTTTCCTCGTAAGTCATGAGGAAAGCTTTGCATTATATGCCATCTTCACATGTGCCACCACATGATCATCCGCAAGCTCCAAGCATGTAATCCTATGAGATGCATATCTTTAACTTGACCTTGCATAACTTGATCACCATTACACTTGATGTCATCGTCCTCATGGGAACTTATGATCTTTATCTTGATGCATTCCCATGAGAATCACCTAACCCTCAAAGATATAGAAATAAATCGTATGGGTTAGAACTCAAAGCACAATTGACAATTTCTTACCATGGCACAAGATCCCATGTGGTATATAAGTAGTGCTTCAGTGATGACCATCAAGAATTAAATCTTTCATCTTTCTCTTGGTCAACATGCATCTTTACTCCATGATCAAGTGGTGTCCAGTCCAAAAGACACATGACAGATATATTGCGCGAATTATTGAGTCCTTAAGACGACCTCAAATGGACAAGTGTTCAACATGAATATTCTCGGTCTTGTTGAGGAAAATGACTTTTCTTTTTGAATCCTCTTAATCCGAGGTTGTATACAACACGTGAGACCCAAACCCGATCTTGAATAGATTGTATTCATTGCAAATTCATCCATTCTTCTTATCATTATCCATGGGACAACCATCCATAGATCCATGATGCCATTGTTGCTTTATTAGAATCATCATTCATTACCAAGACACAATGGATACATTTTTGTTGATAAACAATGTTCTTCATGCACAGCCTATGTAATTTTTCTTCATATATATATATATATATATATATATATATATCAATGCAAACGTTAGTCCATAAGGATTGTCGTTAATTACCAAAACCACACATGGGGACTACATGTACTTTCATTCTCCCCTATTTTGGTAGTTGATGACAATCTCACTAAGAGGGTTTATATAATGAATATTCAAGCAAGCATGCAACTTATCCAAGGATAAATTGTATACTTGGGTTCTTTTGATAGCATAAAGTAACACAAAGTTACTATATGTTTATGCGCACCGGTTATACTAGCATGAAAACACTACAAAAGAATTTGATGTTATTACAACCATAATATATAGAGAAAACTCCCCCACAATATATGCTTGTGTGAATGAACTTGAATTTCATTGCATATGTTGACCATGTTGAAGTTTAATCTATATACGTAGCTCATTCATGCCATAACCATATATAACACTGGTAGATATGCATGAATGACCTCAACCACTAAACCCCCACTAACCCCTCTAAACTTCTCCCCCATTGGCAACAAATGCCAAAATGGAAAGAAAGATCTAGAGAAACCCATATGGTATGAGACCAGCATAATGTGTGCATATGACAAGTTGTGAGTGAAATCAAATGCACCTATTCTATAAGGAACACATGGAGAAGGTCAACCTTAAGTGGGGATCAATATATGTAGCAAGGTACAATGATATGAAGATAAGAATTAGACATATGAGGAATATTTTAACACACATGAGTGCAAAAGGAATATGCAATACATACAAGCACTCACATAACACCCTTCTATCGAAGCCACCAAAGAAACAACAATGAACAAGCTAAGTGGTCGGCAATAGGTAGATGATATCAAGGGAATATATGAACTTTCTGATGTATATAAGTTCCTAAGTGGCAATACACAAAGAAACTCACATGTAAAATATAGTTACAATTGATAGCAACATGATATCCATATGTGAATCCATTGTTAAACATGTTTGATCCTATCATAAGAGCAAGGCACATGACACATGACACGTGACACATGACACATGGAACATGGCACATGGCACAAATTGATCTTATTTGTATAACCATGAATTTCTAATCAAGAAAGCACATGCTTCGAGAAATTAGAGTGCTTCTATAATTTCATCAATATTGCATATGAGAGCACAATTGATGAATTGATACGCGATAAATTTCTTCATGAAATTTTTTGGGGTAACTTTCCCATTATATGCAACTTCACAAATGCATCATATCACAAAACTTTGCTTGTAAGAACATGCAAGAAACACACTTGTAGCAAGAACTAAATATGCCATGATGCATCCTACACAAAGTTCACCACATTACATTATATATATATATGCTTGCAATACATTCATGTTATCGTGATGGCATTGGAATGAAGTTTGTAGATCAATAACATATTATGGCTTGACTCCTGGTTCCTCATGAAAGCACCGCATTCTCAATGAATAAGCCAAGCACCCAACATTCCTCAAATGTACCTAAGACCCTTTAATTACAATATGGTCCCCATTCTTCTTGGGTCCAAAGTGGTTAGCATAGCTACAATTCATAGGGAAAACTCCACTTAAGTATGTGAATATGAATATGAATGCACATTTTAAACGTTAAGGTTTGATGGAGTTTCCCCTACATATCTTGGATCAAATAGAGCAAGCAGGGCATGAAGATACACGTATATTTAAGCATGCATGCACAAGCATATCAAGAACCAAGAAGATATAATTTAGACTATAGAATATATAAACGATGAACACTTAAATAAAATCAACCATCCTTCATGTTGTCCAAATTGTATCAAAGTGATGAATCAACACATGATCATGCACATAATTCAACATATGAACTAAGCAAACCCAAAGTGCACATAAGATATACTTACACGTATTTTCAAGGTTATATCACACTCAAATGGATATAAGATAGTACAACTAGTAAGATAACCAACTCCCATAACTCCACAAAACTAAGAATATGAACGTGAGTAAAGGCACGGGAGAACATTCGGGAGACAAATGGATTTCTCGGGAAGATGTAAAATGTAAGTTGAAGTAATGGCCGAGACGATGATGATCAACTAATTCTACTCCATGAGGGAATACCAGAATTATGGTATCTAGAATAACACTCGCTGGTATATTACAAAGATATGCACGATCCACTTCAATACATAAAGTATATGATTAGAGTTTATAATTAACCATGATGCTTGTATAGGGAATTCTTACTATTCCAATTAGATAGATAGCCCTCCATAACCATACATGGAATGAATTAAATCAAACAATTTCCCACCTAAGATTTTTATGATGGATCATGGGAAAATTGCACAAGAATACCATACTCAAACAAAACAATACAAGCCACATAGATATAAGATAATTTCAAATATGAATTCTAAATGGAATTATTCAGTTTATTCATGTCAATGAGGATTGTGGTATGCACATAGTATACCTCTCCCCCATAATGTGAAAATTCATGTATTATCCACATGAGTCAGATGAAACCCAAGTTATTTGAGATATTTCTAGGGGTTATATATGGATACACATTTTACTTTGTGAGTACTGACTATGCTAGATAACATTGTACTAATAATTCTAGATGGTGTTCCACATATATACACAATCAAGGTTTGTGATATGTGTAAACACAACACTCCCCCATAATGTGATGATCCATTGATATCTCAAAAGAGCCAAATACGATTCCACTAATGAAGCAATAAATGCTCGAACAATACATACAACTATATGAAGTGCATTGCAACCTACATATGCTAAATAACACAAATCAAGCATAACAATAGGCACAACATACAAACACATGCTAGGCACAAAACCTACACATGCATGGTGCTATCAACTTTCAATGTAAACAATGTAACTACAAGTTACCGCAAGGAGGAGCATTGGATTAATGAATACGATGATAATCCACTTGACAAGTAATTAACCACAACTTGTGGCGAAAGTACTTTCTTCTTCTTCATGAAGTAGCCAAGTCTCCAATGCTCTCCACACACCTATTGATCAAGTTAGATCTTGTTGGTCCCCAACAAAGTTGGGTCCTAAGAAATTATTCACAATAGATTTGGCAACCCAAATGGTCTTATCCACCTTCGATCCACTTTGGGTACCCACAAACTTGGCAACCACATTGCCAACACTATCCTTCCTAAGTAAGTAATGATCATTTATTATTGGAGACATAGAGATGTTACCGTTGGGACATGATGAAGATATGTGTCCCTTCTTACGACAATATAGCAACATGTGCTTCCCTTTATCTTCTTCCTTTTCTTCTCAACATGAGGATCATTATCATGGTTGATCACAGAGAGAGGCCTTTCTTCATCTTGAGATTGTTCTTGAGGCCGCTTCCCATGATGCTTCTTACTTGAGTGCTTCTTCTTCATTGGACAAGATCTTACATGGTGTCCAACATTCTTGCATTTGAAGCAAATAATGTTGGCCTCATTCTTGGCTTGGTCTTGTCCCTTCTTATCGTTCTTGGACTTCTTCTTGTTGGATATAAAACCATGTTCACACCTATCTTGAGGGAAATTTTGTACACTCAAGATATTGTTGAGTGTGGATTTCCCATGATAGCACTTCTCCAAGTCTTTCTTCAAACTAGTGACTTGGTCCTTGATCTCTTTATTTTCCTCTACAATGTTAGTATTGATAAAAGAGCTAGAGGATGTAGAAGCTTCATTATTAGAGCAACAAGGCATGGTAAGCAATTCATCACAACATGTAGCAACATCATGTAGAGAGGAATCGCAAGGACTAGCACATTAAAACAAGGCATTTTGTGTAGAATATGTGTTAATCTCCACATGAGACTCATAAGATTTTACCTTAGTGACCATAGCCTCATGAGCTAACTTTAGCCTATCATGAGAGGTTAGAAGGTCCTCATGAGTGCTCGAGAGATTTTCATGAATTTCTTCCAATTTCCCATAATTGCTAGTTAGCAAATTAAGTTGAGCACTTAGCTCAACATTCTCCTTCAATATTGATGCTTCACATAAAATAGGATTAGTAGTACAAGCATCATTGACAATGTGAGAGGAAGAGGTAGAACCACGAGACTTCTCATGAGTAGCTTGAAGTTCCTCATGAGACTTAGAGAGTTTAGTGAGAACTCCTTTGACGTTCTTGTAGCCAAGGTCAAGGTGCTCAAAATCCTCTTTTCTTTTGAACACTTCAATCTCTTCTTTTGAACACTTCAAGTCTCTCAAAGATTGATGAGCCAAAATGATATTATGTTCAAGTAGTTCATTTTTATCTTGCACTTCATGAAGTAAATCATTACGTTTATCAAAGGAGGCAAGAACATATTGGAACATCCTATATGTGTCCTTGTTAACCCTACAAAGGGTTTTCCCAATCTCATAGAAATTTTGGGACATGGCAACATCATTTTCATCACAATCATCATCATCATCACTAAGAGAAGAGGATACCTCATGATTTCCTCTTGCCATGAGGCACATGTGCATCGGTGATGACTTTTTCGGAGAAGAGGGATCTTTGTTAATCAAGTGTGCCACATTTTTCTTGGTTTCCTCTACATGGTTAGTGTGACGCCCCCAAAATCAACCCGTGTACAGTAATCATACACGCAGGGTACATGGCTGAGATTAGGGTGCCACGGTGAGAATATCACAGCACAACACTAAACACAAAAGGATAAACAAATATATTACAATTCCAGGGATCACGAGGATCCGAATACATAAGTCATACAAGCCATAATATCTGAGTACAAACATAGTTAGTCAAGTTTTGCCTTAAGAAGGCTAGCACAAATCACATCAGAGATACAGATCGAAAAGGCGAGGCCTCCTGCCTGGGATCCACCGAACTACTCCTGGTCAACGGGGAACTCGACGTCGTAGTATTCGCCTCCGGGGTACTCCTACTCCTGGGCTCCAACATCGGCTGCAACGGCCGATCAGGCAAAACAGTAAATGAAATAAAGCAGGTGAGTATCTAGTATACCCGCGAGTCTTACGTCCGCTACTAAGCATTATGCATTGTATCAACGGAAAGAAGAGGTTGTATATACTGGACTGAAAGACAGAAATCCAGAGCAAGGGTAAGAAGCTAGGCCTATCGAAGACTAGCATCTTCCGACGATGTCTTGCAGCATGAGGTAAGAATCAGCCAACAGTTTATATAAAGCATAAAGTAACAACGCAGCAGAAGTTGTTGCAGCATTGTATAATAATAAGTTGTAATAATTAGCAATGCCTCCGAGTTCACCTCCTCGACATCCCCGCGAGGAAGTAAACCCGGAACCATACAGTTTAATAATAATAGTTTCTAGTGGTAAGATCCAGCTTCAACATAAAGCGTCATGTTACCGTGGACACGGCTATTCGAATAGATTAATCTTCCCTGCAGGGGTGCACTTGTGTTACGCTACACGCACGGATCTCTAGGGTGGCGGGAACCTTATCAGGGAACGCTCCACCGAGGCTATCCGACACTTCATAGCCCATCTTTCAAACTCAACAGAGAGGCCATCCGCCGGTCTAAATCCTAAGTACGCCGAGCCTTGGACCCCAACCCGAACATACTCCTGCACGGTGCGTGGCTGGCCGGTGAAGTTGAAGCAAATCCAAATAAGACATCACCGCGCAAGCAAATAAGACAACACCACTTCCCGGCAATCAGCCCGCAGTACTGCTGACGTCTGAAGAGTCCTCGGACGACACTACGAAGCAGAGGAGCCCATAACTCGTAATTCCCACGGGTAGGTAGTGCGTACATGGAATATAGCCAACTCAAGACATTCACTGAACCATTTAGCATTTTAATTAACCTGTGTGACAACCGTTGTCGTTGCCTCGACTTAACTGACCCGTGGACAACGACAGCAGCCAGGACCACCAGTACATCGGTGCCTTCCCCGTCGTCCCACCAAGTCACTGCGGTTACCAACAAGGTGAACCGTCTCCTTACCTTGTCTCGCGTGTGCTCCTGGAGGAGCTCGACTTTCGGGGTTTGGTAACTCTCGTGGCCAACGATCAGGGGCCAAGCACACCGGTACACTGGTCGTACCCTCCCTGTCCACCCGTCGCAATACCTCTCGCGGGCACCGTTGGGTCGCCCGACTTCTCACCTGAAGGACAACCGTTGCTCAGGTACCTAGAGCGGCTATACAGAGTCAACAACGGGTGGAGTACAAGGATTACTCCTTGATAGCTCACACTTGAAGGTGGCTCGGCAGAGCCGAGCTAGGGGGCCTGAGGCGGTGTCTGCATTGTACCGTACCTGTGCAGTTATAATATTTGTATCCGCGTTCACTCCCCTGAGTGACCACGACCCTCTATCTAATCCTAGCTAACAATGCGCAGGGCTCACTGCTGAATAATCTATAAAAATAATAGGCAGCATAGGATAAAGGAAGGCACATCAAGGGGCGACAAAACAGGCGATGCAATTGAATAGGATTGTAACGTAGCAGCAGCAGTAACAATGCCTAGTGCAAGAAATGTACGGAAAGATAGGCGATATCTAGGGAAGAGAATGGCTCTGCTTGCCTGGAAGCTCGACGGTAGTAGTAGGGTCGTCGATGAAGTAGTCGTACTCAGCAGCGGTGTAGTCGACGGCAGCAGCGGGGTCTACCAGAGATTAAGGGGGGGAGAAACAGTAAATACACAGCAAGCATATACAAACAGATGCATGACATGACAGATGAAATGTTAGCGGTGTTCTAACGCAGTGCAATGCACTTTGCTCAGAACGGAAATTCATCTAAGGATGAACTGCCAGCTCCGGGTGATTATCGGACAAGGTGTCCGGAGGGGGGAGATATCATGCCGGAGGTGTCGTGGACATCCGACACATGTGTGGGTGGTGTATCCGGGCTAGCTGATCTATTCCGAACAACTTTCGTGTTCGAAATAAATTCATCCGGATACTTTATCGGTATCGGGCAATTATCGGACTAACGATGCCGGAGGGGGACGGTTCGATGTTCGGCATGTTAGAGGGGTGTGGTAGACATACGGATAGCGTATCCGTATTCGTTATATTTTTCTGATCAACTTTGATGTATAAAGTTTTTGAATCTGAATTACGGTTTAAAAGTTATTGAATTTCAAAGTTTTAAATCATTTAAATGATTTTCTGAATTTCTTTTTATTATTATATCCCAACATTATCCAAAACATTATCCACAACAGTGCTGACAGGGTGGACCCACATGTCATACACAGAGGCATTTAACTCATTTTATTTAAATCAAAAATATCAGAGGGCCCACATGTCATTGACAGAGCATTTGATAAATCATTATATTTAACCAAAAATCACCTGGTCCCACATGTCATACTCTGCTTCTTTTATCCATTTTATTTAATCTAATCCAGCCGGTGGGACCCCACTGTCATGGACACATACACTTAACCATTTTTATTATAACTTAACAGAGAGTTAAGTTGGTGGGATCCACTTGTAAGTCTCTGGGGGATTTTAATTTAACAGACTTATTAAGCTTAATTTAAATGGCCTAGGGCCCACGGTCAGTGAGGGGGGGCTTAACCAGGTCATTAGTGGGGGGTGGGTTAGCCGGGTACTAGCGAGCACGCCGGCGACCGGGTACTCAGACTGAAGGCCAGTAGGGCGGCCGGGGATTCCCGGCCAGCGCGGCGAGGCCGCCAGCCAGGGAGAGGGGCACGCGCGTGCGTGCAGCAGCTGCAGCCGGCAGCCACGACGCCGCGCGTAGGGGAGAAGCATGGCACGGCCATGGGTAAGGGAGCGCAAGCTCCAGGGGGCTTCGGCGAGGGAGGGCGTCTACGGCGATGGTCCGACGGAGGGGAGCGGGGGAATCGAGGGCGGGGCTCACAGAGATTGTAGGGGAGAGGTCAGGGAAACCGGAGCACTTCGACGCAGCGCCCATCCGGCGAGGTCGTCGTCGGCTCGACGGGAAGAAGCTCCAGTGCCCGCGGACAGAGTCGAGGTCGAAGCCGTCGTCGTGAAGGCGTAGGGGTCCAGCTCGGGGTCGAAGAGGGTGTAGAGGACGTCGACGATCCCGCCTGGAACGGTGAGACGGCGAGGAGGGTACGGTAGCCATGGCGGGCTCGGGTGAGGGAGGGGGAGCACGCAGAGGAGAGAGGGGGAAAGAACTGGGCTGGGAGGAGGAGGGGGAGATGAGGGCGAGGGGGATGCGCCCTCGGCCTTATCCAGAGGGGAAGGGGGAGCAGGTGGGAGTAGGGGCGAGGGAGCAGGTGGAGGGGCCATGGCGGCATGGCCTCTGTCCATGGCTACAACGGGGGGCGATGGGGGCAGGGGGGTTGGTGGGAGGGAGAAGGAGGAGAGAGGAAGGGGGCGGCCGGGGTGGGCCGGCTGGGCCAAGGGGGGCTAGCGCCCAGGGCGATAGTTTAGGTTTGCATTTTTTTGTTTAGTTTTTTTTGTTAATATCTAATTGGTCATCAAAATGATTTTTATAAAAATTCAATCAATTCTAATATTATGGTTACATCATATAAAGATGCCACAAAATATTTGGATCAAATATAAAATCATTTGCATTTTCTATAATTATTTAATAATTAAAATGGGCTGCTTTGGTACTGTTTTAAATTGTTTCTTTTAGTTAAACATCTAATAATTCCCCAATACACTTTTATTATGGCTTACTAATTATTAGGCTTTTTATAAAACTGGTTCAACAATTTTTAGTGCATTTAAAATTTGCACTTGTTTATTTTATTCCATGGCAATTTAATAATTCCTAACTATTGTTTTTATTTTAAATATTATCCCTATACCATTTTAATAAAACCCTAAACACTTAAGGTGACCTACTGATTATTTGCAACTATTAAAAGTGGTTGCATTACTTAGGGTTTACTATAACTTTCATCTCCATTTTGAAATCAATAGAAATTTTGATAACCCAACATTGGTTCCATAATCATCATGGCCTTTGGACCTTTCAAATGACTAGGGGGATTTGGCTTAACCATGATCACGGTGATGGACATGCATCCACAAGTCTTGGAGAGAATTTATAATTTACCCAATTTGAAAATTTTATCTGGGTTGGAAATTGACAGAGCTTTGATCAAAGGTGACCATGGCTTGATCATCAACAGTAATGATCACTAACAGTGGAATCACTGTAGTGATTACTGTACTGGATCTGAGGGTGTTACAGTTAGTCATACAATAACTAGAGGAAATTGAAGCAGTTATATCATGGCAACATGGAAGATCAAGCATATCATCACAAGAGTATGTCAAGGAATCTTTAGATGAAATGCATGGATTATTGACAAAAGAGTCTATGCCAAAGTTGGTTCAAGATATGCTCAAGTCCATGGAAGCTACAATGCTATCATTTCTACACGGAGGATCATCTATAATAATCTTGACATCATCATCACACATGATTTCTCCACTTACCATGGCATCACCTCGTGACAAGCCAAATGTTGGTAAAGTGGAAGATGTTGATGTGTCCAAGTAGTGGGAGGTGGAGGCAATAGGGTGCTCTTCATGACATGAGGTTGTCGAGACTTTCCCAATTGTCTCCATGGGAAAAATATTGGCTTCATCAAGATATGATCCACCATATAAATCATCAAGTTTGGTCCAAGCCTCATGAGCTGTATTACACATCAAAATAGACTTAAACACATCAAATGTTATAGCTTGATAAATGGCTCCCAAAGCATCACAATAAATATGCATATCCTCAAGAGATGGAGATAGGCAATCCTTGGCAATATGAGCCCCAATAGTAACAATTCGCAAAACATTTGGACCCATGGTCCAGAAGTGACATAGCATGCGAATTATCCACAAGTGATAATTTGTGCCATCAAAATCAAAGGTGTCATTGTGCACTATACCACTAGTCGGCATCTTACACTCCAGGAGGTGAAGCCTAATAAGGAGAGACCTTGCTCTGATACCAATTGAAAGGGCCACGATGTCGCCTAGAGGGGGGGTGAATAGGTTTTTTAATTCTTTTACGGATTTGTGTATATCCAGATGCGGAAATAGACTAAGCGGATACTTATCAAGCACAAATCCTTAATATACTAGGCTCAACTAAGTGCACCAACAACTTTATTCTAAACAATATGAACACAATAATGATACTAGTAGGCACAAGTAAGTTACACAAACTTACACAAGATGTATATCACAAGATATGGTTATGTGAGATACAATATACCAATTCACACAAGGAGCAATATGGAACAATAGTAGCACGTATGAATTGCGGACTATAATGTGTTGGCCTAAACCAATCACTACGATATGATAGCCTGTAAGTGCATCTAGTGCCCCCTTTGAGGTTTTGGAGTATTTGATGACAAAACGGTTAAGGGACTGATGTGTTTGTGAGTATACACAGGAAAACAGTCCCTGAGGATGAGGTTAACCACCGTTGTCGACCCCCCAAAATGTTGAGGAACATAGGATAAATCGGTGTGTTTCCTGAAGACAGAAGTTGTGCGAAATCCTGAGGAATCAGGATCCTAAAGCATTCGGCTGAAGCTGAAGCAGTACCAGATCCTGAGGACGTTCGCGCTGAAGACAAAGTTGAAGCGTAGTCTTCACTAATACTTTTTATACTTCTTGAGTCGTAGGAATACACCGCACTGTTGGAGGGGTTGAGTAAAATGAGTTTTGTATTTCTGAGGAAGTGCTCAATTAGAAATCCTGAAGAAAACCCAAAGAAATCTCCTGCAGTAGAAGTTCAATTCCTCGGGTGTCTAAGACGATGTTCTTCAGGACACTGAGGAGTTTGTCTTCGGTTGAGGAGTCAGGAAACTGCCAGTGCAGTTCGCCTGAAGAAAAAGAGAGAGATTCCGACCGTGCCACGTATCACGTGGTGAGTGCTGGTACCTATCCAGCCAACGGTCCGAAGGGTGGGCATGGAAGTAATTTCATGCATGGGCATTTATGTCCTTTCATCTGGGGTTGCCCCACGGCTATAAATATCCACCCCCAGCCCCATTTGTGGGTTGGCTGCTCCGAGAGAAAAACTGACACTTGTCATTTGAGAGCAACCCACCTTTGAGGATACTGAAGAACCTAAGTGAGGAAAACCACCAGCCTGAGTAGTTGAGCATTTCTGAGGAAGTCGGTTCGAGTGATCCAAAGCTTTTTACTCTTGAAGACTGTGATCTTCCAGCCGGTGTAGAAGTCTTCAGTCTGAGCAAGTCAAGATGCAATTGTGACTTCCCTGAGTGACTGAGTCTGTGAAGGTTTCGGGAGTCTACCTTGATGACTCACCTGAGTTATTGGACGGAGTCTGAGGACATTAGTTCAAGGAGAATAAGATGAAGACTATGTCTTCTGAGTTCAATCTCAGTCTCTCCAACCAGACGTAGAGTTATCACAACAACTCGAGCTGGTTCATCAAGTCTATGTCTTCAGTGCCTGGTGTTATTTCTTCAACCTCAGCTATTATGCTTATGCACTGATGACTTATCCTGATGCCTTACTTTCTGAATTTACTCTGCATTGATTCCTCAGTTCTTGCTTTGGTCTAACTTTAGCTATGCAATAGGTTGATTTACATTCACGAAGTCGCTTTTGTATCGCATCTGCTCTTCCTCGTGTTTTAATTTCCTCAATTTCGTATTGCCTCAGTCCTGAGGAAATCGAAATTCCTCAAGATATTTGAAAATCTCCCATTCATCCACCCCCTCTGGTCGATATATTGCACTTTCATAGCCAACACAATATACTGAGGACAACAAGTTATATTGAATGCAAGGTCAAGTGACCAAAGTAAACCACAAGTAGTGAGCAAGGGTTAGAGATAACCGTAGACTCGGAGACGAAGATGTATCCCGATGTTCACTTCCTTGGAGGGAAGCTACTCACCGTTTGGAGAGAGTGGGTGTTACCACTAAGGCTCACCAATGCCACGAAGGCTCACCCTATTCCCCTTGAGATATCACCGCGAAGGTGATTCCCAACCACTAGTGGTAGACCTTGAGGCGTCCTCCAAACCTTCACAAACTTTCCGGGGGCAAATCACAAGTTGATTCCTCACCGGAGCACTCCTACCTCCTAGGAGTCTCCAACCTCCAAGAGTAACAAGATCAAGGGGGGATTGCACAAGACTTTCTCAAATCGCGAATTCCTTTGGTCAAAAGAGGGAGAGGGAATGGATCTATCAATGGGTGAAATCTCTCCCAAGAACTCTCACAAATCTCTTCGGGGTCTAGGATTTGGTGTAGGAGAAAGGAGAGGGAGCCTTTTAGGGTTCTTGTGTGTTTGGAATGAAGTGCTCAACCCTCACATGTTGTGGTGAGGGGGTTTATATAGTCCAAGGGACGAAATGGCCGTTGGAGCATTCTGCCTGCATAAGTGTCGGACGTCCGACATGTACCGGACGTCCGACGACGACCGGACATCCGATGACCGGATGTCTAATGGGGGTCGGATTTACGTTAATAACAAGGCGAAAGCCCACTGACCTCGTGGAACCTTTATCTGACAACAACCGGACGTCCGAGCATCGGACGTCCGACATGCATCGGACGTCCGACCAGAAAAAAAAACATCAGGAACCCAATACTGAAACGAGCATAGCTTTTACATACGAACTTCGATTTTGATGATCTTGGGATTATTTTACAGCTATTGAAAAGCTCAAGATCCTCACATAGATAACCACCCAATATAAACCAAAATGGAAGGTTCAAAGTATGTAAAGGATATGCCATATGATTTGAGAAATGAGTTGGCTTTGGATTTCCCCTTTTTTGGTATAAGGATAGGAGTGGAATTGAGTTAGGAATTGTTGACTTGAGCAAGTCCATTACTAAAACCCTTTGATCCCCTCTTAATAGTGCAGGATCCCTATAACTCAAGAATAATAAAAGAACTATAATAAAGCTTCCGGAAATCCATTCTTGAGCATGCATCCTTTTCGATGGTCAATGATCCACGACACAATACCTTTGACTTGAGCGTTCCACTTGAGCTTGATGATGGGTTCATGCTTGGCTCAAGATGTCGATGCAATATTGGTCACATAACTTGGTGAAGACTTCAATTAGTTTCCTCGTAATTCATGAGGAAAGCTTTGCATTATATGCATCTTCACATGTGCCACCACATGATCATCCGCAAGCTTCAAGCATGCAATCCTATGAGATGCATATCTTGAAGTTGACCTTGCATAACTTGATGACCATTACACTTGATGTCATCATCCTCATGGGCACTTGTGATCTTTCTCTTGATGCATTCCCATGAGAATCACCTAACCCTCAAAGACATAGAAATACATCGTATGGGATAGAACTCAAAGCACAATTGACAATTTCTTACCATGCCACAAGATCCCATGTGGTATATAAGTAGTGCTTGAGTGATGACCATCAAGAATTCAATCTTTCATCATTATCTTGGTCAACATGCATCTTTACTCCATGATCAAGTGGTGTCCAGTCCAAAAGACACATGACAGATATATTGCGCGAATTATTGAGTCCTTAAGACGATCTCAAATGGACAAGTATTCAACATGAATATTCTCGGTCTTGTTGAGGAAAATGACTTTGCTTTTTGAATCCTCTTAATCCGAGGTTGTATACAACACGTAAGATCCAAAAACCAATCTTCAATAGATTGTATTCATTGCAAATTCATCCATTCTTCTTATCATTATCCATGGGACAACCATCCATAGATCCATGATGCCATTGTTGCTTTATTGGAATCATTCTTCATTACCAAGCCACAATGGATACATTTGTTTTGATAAACAATGTTCTTCATGCACTGCCTATGTAACTTTCCTTCAAATATATATATATATATATATATATATATATATATATATATATCTCAATGCAAACGTTAGTCCATAAGGATTGTGAAAGTGCAATATATCGACCAGAGGGGGGGTGAATGGGAGATTTTCAATTTTACTACCAGATTTTGGTTTTCTTCAGGACCGAAGCAATCATGAAGCTGAAGAAAATCATGAAGCTGAAGAAGTAACCAAAATCATGAAGAAATAAAACTTCATAGAATGTAATCATTAGGGCAGCTCATCATAATGCAACAGAAATAAATCAATTCAGATAAGCAGAAGTGCTTCAGATGCATAGTATGAAGACAAAGAGCAGAGGGAGAGCTGAAGCATATCATATCAAATACTGAAGCTTAAGAGGTTGAAGAGATAGCACCAGAGATTGAAGACATTGGTTTGGTAGACCAGTTCAAGTTGCTGTGACAACTCTACGTCTGGTTGGAGAGGCTGAGATTCAACTCAGAAGACATAGTCTTCACCTTGTTCTCCTTGAACTAAAGTCCTCAGACTCCGTCCAATAACTCAGGTGAGTCTTCAAGGTAGACTCCCGAAACCTTCACAGACTCAGTCACTCCGGGAAGTCACAATTGCATCTTGACTTCCTCAGACTGAATACTTCTACACCGGCTGGAAGATCACAGTCTTCAAGAGTAAAATGCTTCGGATCACTCGAACCGACTTCCTCAGAAATGCTCAACTACTCAGGATGGTGGTTTTCCTCACATAGGTTCTTCAGTTTCCTCAGAGGTGGGTTGCTCTCAAATGACAAGTGTCAGTTTTTCTCTCGGAGCAGCCAGCCCACAAATGGGGCTGGGGGTGGCTATTTATAGCCGCGGAGCAACCCACATAAATGCCCATGCATGCAATTACTCTCATGCCCTCGGAAATGACCGTTGCTAGACAAGTTTTAGCCTCTCACCACGCAACATGTGGCACGGTCAAAGTATTCTCTCTCCAGACTCCTCAACCGAAGTTAGTTACCTCAGTGTCCTGAAGAACAACGTCTCAGACACATGAGGACTGAACTTCTACTGCAGGAGATTTCTCTCTCTTCAGGAGAACTGCACTCGCAGTCTCCAGACTCCTCAACCGAAGACAAATTCCTCAGTGTCCTGAAGAACAACGTCTCAGACACCCGAGGAACTGAACTTCTACTGCAGGATATTTCTCTCTCTTCAGGAGAACTGCACTCGCAGTCTCCAGACTCCTCAACCGAAGACAGATTCCTCAGTGTCCTGAAGAACAACGTCTCAGACACCTGAGGAACTGAACTTCTACTGCAGGAGCTTTCCTCAGGGTTTTTCTTCAGGATTCCTAACTGAGCACTTTCTCAGACCTTCAGAACTCGTTTTCTTCAACCCCTCCAACAGTGCGGTGTTTTCCTCTGACTCAAGAAGTATAAAAAGTCTTAGCGAAGACTACGCTTCAACTTCATCTTCAGCGCGAACTTCCTCAGGATCGTCTTCAGCTTCAGCTTCAACCGAACGCTTCAGGATCCTGTTTCCTCAGGATTTCGCGCGACTTCATTCTTCAGGAAACGCACCGTTTTCTCCAATGTTCCTCAACATTTTGGGGGGTCGACATTGGTGGTTAAACACCTCATCAGGGACTGTTCTCCTGTGTATACTCACAAACACATCAGTCCCTTCACCGTTTTTTCATCAAACTCCAAAACCTCAAGGGGAGGGCACTTGATGCACTTACAATCTCCCCCTTTTTGGTGATTTGATGACAATCAGGTTAAGCTTCAAAGGGGATAAAATTATGAGTTTGAAGAATAAAAACTTTGAAGAACATTTTTATCATTAAGCTGGATATAATGAAGCTCCCCCTGAGGATATGCATATAAGTTGAAGAATGTTTAATATCTAAAGCATTTTGAGGTATATGAGGAGCTCCCCCTATATCCAGGCATTTTTGAAGCAGTGCATGTTATGAAGTGTTTGAGGAATTTAAACAACGCACTGAGGGAGATGTTTGCAGAGATAATCACATGCATATATGATAAACGTGAGGAAATAGCATGAGGTAACTGAGGAATAGTATCAGGCAAACACCAAAATTACAGTTTACAACTCATTACAAAAAAATCTGAAGAACGAGAGTTGTAAATGAAGAACCCCATAACTAAAACCCGCTTGAAGACTAACAGATTTCTCCCCCTTTGTCATAAAATGAACAAAAAAGGGAAAAACTGAAGCTAACGCCCCTTTGAAGTTGCTTCAAGGCTGAGGTGAGTCACGCCTGAGGCAATCCGTTGCAGTGTGAGGACATCCAGCAGTGTCTTCAGCTTCTTCAGCAGTCATCTCCTGGTTTGAAGAATAAGAATCTGAAAGTGCAATATATCGACCAGAGGGGGGGTGAATGGGAGATTTTCAAATTTACTACAGGATTTTGTTTTTCTTCAGGACTGAAGCAATCATGAAGCTGAAGAAGTAACCAAAATCATGAAGAAATAAAACTTTGCAGAATGTAATCATTAGTGCAGCACATCATAATGCAACCGAAATAAATCAATTCAGATAAGCAGAAGTGCTTCAGATCCATAGTATGAAGACAAATAGCAGAGGGAGAGCTGAAGCACAGGAAGTCACCATAGATACTGAAGACATAATACTGAATCTTAAGAGATTGAAGAGATGTCACCAGTAATTGAAGACATTGGTTTGGTAGACCAGTTCAAGTTGCTGTGACAACTCTACGTCTGGTTGGAGAGGCTGAGATTTAACTCAGAAGACATAGTCTTCACCTTGTTCTCCTTGAACTAGAGTCCTCAGACTCCGTTCAATAACTCAGGTGAGTCTTCAAGGTAGACTCCCGAAACCTTCACAGACTCAGTCACTCCGGGAAGTCACAATTGCATCTTGACTTCCTCAGACTGAAGACCACTACACCGGCTGGAAGATCACAGTCTTCAAGAGTAAAAAGCTTCGGATCACTCGAACCGACTTCCTCAGAAATGCTCAACTACTCAGGCTGGTGGTTTTCCTCGCATAGGTTCTTCAGTTTCCTCAGAGGTGGGTTGCTCTCAAATGACAAGTGTCAATTTTTCTCTCGGAGCAGCCAACCCACAAATGGGGCTGGGGGTGGCTATTTATAGCCGCGGAGCAACCCGAGGTGAAAGGACATAAATGCCCATGCATGAAATTACTCTCATGCCCTCGGAAATGACCGTTGCTAGACAAGTTCTAGCCTCTCACCACGCAACACGTGGCACGGTCAAAGTATTCTCTCTCCAGACTCCTCAACCGAAGTTAGTTACCTCAGTGTCCTGAAGAACAACGTCTCAGACACATGAGGACTGAACTTCTACTGCAGGAGATCTCACTCTCTTCAGGAGAACTGCACTCGCAGTCTCCAGACTCCTCAACCGAAGACAAATTCCTCAGTGTCCTGAAGAACAACGTCTCAGACACCCGAGGAACTGAACTTCTACTGCAGGAGATTTCTCTCTCTTCAGGAGAACTGCACTCGCAGTCTCCAGACTCCTCAACCGAAGACAGATTCCTCAGTGTCCTGAAGAACAACGTCTCAGACACCCGAGGAACTGAAATTCTACTGCAGGAGATTTCCTCAGGGTTTTCTTCAGGATTCCTAACTGAGAACTTCCTCAGACCTTCGGAACTCGTTTTCTTCAACCCCTCCAACAGTGCGGTGTTTTCCTATGACTCAAGAAGTATATATAAAAAAAACTTAGCGAAGACTACGCTTCAACTTCGTCTTCAGCGCGAACTTCCTCAGGATCGTCTTCAGCTTCAGCTTCAACCGAACGCTTCAGGATCCTGTTTCCTCAGGATTTCGCGCGACTTCATTCTTCATGAAACGCACCGTTTTCTCTAATGTTCCTCAACATTTTGGGGGGTCGACATTGGTGGTTAAACACCTCATCAGGGACTGTTCTCCTGTGTATACTCACAAACACATCAGTCCCTTAACCGTTTTGTCATCAAACTCCAAAACCTCAAGGGGAGGGCACTTGATGCACTTACAATCTCCCCCTTTTTGGTGATTTGATGACAATAAGGTTAAGCTTCAACGGGGATAAAATTATGAGTTTGAAGAATAAAAACTTTGAAGAACATTTTTATCATTAAGCTGGATATAGTGAAACTCCCCCTGAGGATATGCATATTTAGTTGAAGAATGTTTAATATCTAAAGCATTTTTAGGTATATGAGGAGCTCCCCCTATATCCAGGCATTTTTGTAGCAGTGCATGTTATGAAGTGTTTGAGGAATTAAACAACGCACTGATAGAGATGTTTGCAGAGACAATCACATGCATATATGATAGACATGAGGAAATAGCATGAGTTAACTGAGGAAAAGTATCAGGCAAACACCAAAATTACAGTTTACAACTCGTTACAAAAAAAAACTGAAGAACGAGAGTTGTAACTGAAGAACCCCATAACTAAAGACCCGCTTGAAGACTAACAGATTTCTCCCCCTTTGTCATAAAATGAACAAAAAGGGAAAAACTGAAGCTAACGCCCCTTTGAAGTTGCTTCAAGGCTGAGGTGAGTCACGCCTGAGGCAGTCCATTGCGGTGTGAGGGCAGGCAGCAGTGTCTTCAGCTTCTTCAGCAGGTATCTCCTGGTTTGAGGAATAAGAATCCATGGACGGAGGAGGAGTCGTGCAGCGTCTGAATTGCCTTGGTGGTTTGATTGCTGGAATCGGAGGCTTTTGAAGATCCAACTGTGCAATGTCTTCAGGTGTGAGTACTTCTTTCATCAAGGCATCAAGATGTTGATATGTATGATGAGTATACTGATGTACTTTCTTCACTGAAGAATGTGTCTGAGCCATATAGCTGAGGATCTCAGAAAACTGACGCTTTACCCAGTCATGATTTCTGTCAACTTTCTGATGAAGGCTAATCAGAAGCTCTCGATCAGTCATCACTCGAGCCTGAGTTGTATCCTCAGTTGAAGCATGAGTGCGGGTTTCATTAGTTGTGCAAGACTGAGGATGAAGAATATTTCCAGCGAGGGAATTGGTCGGGAGAACTTCTTCATAAAAGAGGCCTTTGCCTTTGTCATTTGTGGCAATTGTATGCTGAAGCACTTCGACAGGTGGCAGATAGGTCCTGTGATTCGGGTGATCAGGTTGATACTCAATTCTTGTTACGGCGCGGATGAGCTTCATGATCCATGGCGCGTATGGCTTCAGAATGTGTGGGTTCTGTGCAGCATCAACAAGAGTTCTGAAGAAGAAGTCAGGAATGTTGATCGGCCCAGACATGCAGAGGTTGTGAAGTATGTTCTTCATGACGCCAACAACTTCTTCAGCTGAGGATTCATAGCCTTTGATGGGGCAGAAGGTTTTCGCCAGAATCCGATACAATGTACTCGGTAGATACTGAAGCTCAGAGACTGGAAATGTTGTGCGAGCTGGGGCTTCAGGGGCCTGAGGCTTCATGAGCATGTTCATCAGGTCATCGCGAAGAATCTGAGACCCATAGGAGCAGGCCGCAGGGGAAGTGCACTGAGGCAACTCAAGTATCTCAATTGCGTCAGGAACAGTGATTTTACGTCGAGGAGCCATTTTCTTCAGCTGAGGAGACTAAGGAATTGTACGTTCGAGCTGAGCTGCAAATGAAGTGAGACTATGAGAACCATGCGATTCCTCAGCAGACATGTACCTGTGACAGAATTAAGTTGCGAGGGAAGTGGGGTACGCTTATATGCGTTCATGAGGAATAGGTTGAGTAAAACAAAGGATTGAGGCATAGGTACAGGTTTCAGTGAGCTAGCAGCACAGTGGAGGATGAACAGTACTGAGGAATGTTGTGCTGAGGAATAAACCACTGAGGAATAAGCATACCAGACTTGAGGCGAATGCTGAGGAACAATGTGTCTTCGTCCCCGGCGACGGCGAACTCCGGCGATGTTAGCGCTCGAGCGTGAGGAGCTCAAGGGCGGCAATGCGAGAGTGAGGGAGGCGTTGGGGGGTAAATGACCGGGGGGGAGGGAAGAGAGCTATTTATAGAGGGGTGGGAGCTGAAGAGGTTCCGAAATTTGTGGACGAGAGAGCCCCTGATTGTTGGGATCCTCAGTGAATATCGTGATAGTGGATAATTACGACGTGCGGTAAAATCGCAACAAATTGAAGACAGTTGTAATAGAAAATCCGTGATTTGAGGACATTGAGGATAATGGCTGAAGACAAAGACAAATGGTCTCAGGCAAATGATGATGACAGGTCTCATGCCAGAGGAATATAATTTCCTGATGAACGCATATGAGATAGACAGATTAGATAAGTGAGCACAGAGAGATGGGTCCGATCACGTTCACCTAGTTGAAGAAGCAAAAACTGAAGATCAATAACTATAGGTGAACGTTGTTGAGGACAAACACGATAATCATCAGAAATAAAGACTTCGAATCTTGAGGAAGATCAATAACATCAAATCCTGAGGTAGTTGAGGATCACCCAATCCTAAGGTGTTTGGGCGGTGGCGCTACCCACCTTATAGGGAATGAGACACTTGATACCATACAATTGTCGTATGGATCTTGAGTCAATTCCACGTTAATTTCTTCACACATAGCAAGGTAGTTCCTCATGAGTTGAGGAGTACGACGCATCGTGTGTTGTGCATCAGGATTCTTCAATATTGTTTAAGCGTTAGGATGTGTGTCCATTCACTGGACGTTTGAGGAATCTAAGATATTTAGCTCACACCTCAGAGTGCTAAATCGCTTCTCATCCAAAGGCTTAGTGAATATATCAGCAAGTTGATCTTCAGTCTTCACGTGGCTGATGACGATATCTTCCTTCAAGACATGATCCCGAAGAAAGTGATACCGTATCTCAATATGCTTCGTCCTCGAGTGCTGTACTGGGTTCTGAGAGATCTTGATGGCGCTCTCATTGTCACATAGTAGTGGTACTTTCTTCAGGTTGATGCCGTAGTCCTTCAGGGTTTTCTTCATCCAAAGAAGCTGTGAGCAGCTTGCACCAGCAGCAATGTATTCAGCTTCAGCGGTGGAGAGGGAGACGCAGTTCTGCTTCTTCGATGACCAGCATACAAGAGAACGTCCGAGGAAGTGACATGTTCCTGAGGTAGACTTCCGATCCACTCGATCTCCAGCATAATCTGAGTCTGAGTACCCAACGAGATCCAGCTGTGTGCCTTTTGGATACCATAAGCCAAGCGACGGGGTGTGAGCCAAATATCGAAGAATTCGTTTCACCGCTTGGTGATGCGATTCCTTTGGTGCCGCTTGGAATCGGGAACACATGCAAATGCTCAACACTATATCAGGCCTGGATGCACATAGATATAGCAGTGAACCTATCATGGAGCGGTATACCTTTTGATCGTACTCCTTGCCATTTTCATCGGGGCCAAGTTGTCCGTTTGTAGGCATGTCTTGCATCCCGAATTTCCTCAGGCACTCCTTGAGGTACTTCTCCTGAGAGATGAAGATGCCGTTGCGTTGTTGACGAATTTGGAGTCCTAAGAAGAACTTCAGTTCGCCCATCATCGACATCTGATACTGTTCACTCATCAAGAATGCAAACTCTTCACTGTATTTCTTGTTAGTGCATCCAAATATTATGTCATCAACATAAATTTGACATATGAATAATGCATCATCATATCGTTTTGTGAAGAGAGTTGGATCGAGGGAACCAGATTTGAAGCCCTTGCTGATGAGGAAGTCCCTTAGTGTGTCATACCAAGCCCGAGGGGCTTGCTTCAGTCCATAGAGAGCTTTCTTCAATCTGTACACCATATCAGGCTTCTTGGCGTCTTCGAAACCTGGAGGTTGAGCAACATATACTTCTTCCTCGATATTACCATTGAGGAAGGCACTTTTCACATCCATTTGATATAACTTGATATTATGATGATTAGAGAATGCAAGCATAATACGAATAGACTCAAGTCTAGCTACAGGAGCGAAGGTTTCACCGAAGTCGATCCCCTCAACTTGAGTATATCCTTGAGCTACGAGACGAGCTTTGTTCCTGATGACTTGTCCATCTTCATCAAGTTTGTTGCGGTAGATCCACTTCGTGCCGATGACGTTGTGAACTCTAGGATCAGGACGTTTGACTAGTTCCCAAACATCATTCAGTTTGTACTGAAGAAGTTCGTCTTGCATTGCCTGAATCCATTCCGCTTCACGGAATGCCTCGGAGACTTTGGTGGGCTCTGAAATTGATACAAACGAGAAATGCCCACAAAAGTTAGCTATACGATTAGCTCTTTCACGAGTAAGAGGACCTGGTAGGTTGATGTCAGCGAGGATTTTGTCCACTTGAACTTCATTTGCCACACGAGGAAGTCGAGGTGGATGATCTTGAGGTGCATCTTCGTCACTGCAATCAGATTCGTTTGCATCAGCTTCAGGTGCTTCAGGAACTTCAGGCGTGTCAGGTGCCTCAGGATCTGGATCATCATCAGAATTATTCGCTTCAGGATTTGGGTGTTCTTCAGGAGCAGGAGGTACGTGGATTTCTTCAGGATGATCCCCAGGAATGATGTCACCAGCACCCATCTTCTTGATCTGTTCTTCAGGTGGTGCTTCACCTAAATCATGTGGCAGGTGCTCTCTTTGGGAGCCATCAGACTCATCAAAACGCACGTCTACAGTTTCAACAATTTAATAATGACTAATGTTGAAGACTCTGTAGGTGTGCGAGTTGATACCATAACCAAGCATGAAACCCTCACATGCTTTGGGTGCAAATTTGGACTCGTGATGAGGATCACGTATCCAGCAAGGTGCACCGAATACTTTGAAGTAACTTACATTGGGTTTCTTACCGATCATTAACTCGTATGAAGTTTTATTGAAGAACTTATGAAGATACACTCGATTGACGATGTGGCACGCGGTGTTGATTGCTTCAGCCCACCACTTGAGTGGAGTATTGTACTCAGCCAGCATCGTGCGAGCCATCTCGATGAGGGTTCGATTCTTTCTCTCAACAACACCATTTTGCTGAGGAGTGTATGGCGCTGAGAATTCATGAGTAATTCCCAAGTCATCGAGGAATTCTTCCACACCGAAGTTCTTGAACTCAGTGCCGTTGTCGCTTCGAATGTGCTTGATCTTCAGGTTGTAGTTGTTCATGACTCGCTGAGCGAAGCACTTAAGAATTGCTGGAGTTCCTGACTTATAGAGAAGAAAATGCACCCAAGTGTATCGTGAGAAGTCATCAACAATAACAAGACCATACATATTACCTCCAAAGCTCGAATACTTTGGAGGACCAAATAGATCCATGTGAAGTAATTCCAGTGGTCTCGTAGTGGTCATGATGGTCTTCGCTGGGTGGTTGGCCTTGGTCATCTTTCCAGCTTCGCAGGCTCCACAGAGCCGGTCCTTTGTGAATCTGATTTCCTCAATCCCGAGGACATGTTTCTTCAGTACCAGCTTCTGAAGATTTCTCATTCCAGCGTGGTCGAGTCTTCGATGCCATAGCCAGCACTCTGAGGCTCGTGCCATGAGACATGTAGCAACCTGAGGACCTTCAGAGAAATCTACAATATACAGGTCACCTTTCCTAATCCCACTGAAGACAGTGGATTTATCGCTAACCATGAAGACAATACAACCATGTTTTCCGAAGAGAACAACGAGATCAAGATCACACAGCATAGATACAGACATCAAGTTGTACCCAAGATATTCAACAAGCATGACTTTATCAATGTGTTGGTCTCGAGAGATAGCCACTCTACCGAGACCCAATACCTTACTTTTACCTTTATCAGCAAAGGTGATGGTTTTCTTTGAAGAAGGACTTAGTGATGATTCCATAAGAAGACTTCTGTCACCAGTCATGTGATTTGTGCATCCACTATCCATCACCCATTCAGTCTTTTCCTGCAAATGAATTAGTATCTCATACAGCAAGTTATGAGCCAGTTTCAGTTTGAGGAGTTTAAGATTCATCAGAATTAATTCCTCAGGATGTTCCTCAGAATTGATTCTATGAAATCAAACAATATAATTATCCTTCAACTGACTCATTTGTTATTGTCCTGGGCATATGATCTACATAAATTGTAATTGCCTCAGGACATGTCCCTGCACGGATGATTAGTTCTTAACCACCCACATCTTTATGGGTGGTCTTGAGGCACATGAGGATTGATGAGGATAATGAGACTTAATGGGGTGTGTGATGACAGTATCAGGATAAACAAATGAATAAGCATTCTTATGAGGAGCTTCCCTGTGAACAAAATGGTTAGCAGATACATGATTATAATCATTTCCTTTTGAGGTATCGTCCTCAGATGATATCCTCAGCTCATTTGCATCTGCATTCACAGGAAGGTTAGTGATGAGGTCCTTTGGCACCCAGATCTGCTTGACTGGAGGACCGTTCCTGCAGTTAGTTCCAATGTATCTGGCAAATACCTCACCATTACAATTTTTAAACAGTTTATAGTTTGAGTCAAATGACTCAATCATCATATCTGAAGAAGCAGCATCATAACCAGATAAGGTACAGGGGTCAGGAGGAGGCATCATTGCCCGAACCCAGATGGTCTCAGGATATTGTTCAGGTTTCCAGTAAGACCCATCAGGGTTGAGTCTCCGAGTGAATGCAATGCCTTCTTTCCTCGGGTTTCTGTTGAGGATCTGTTTCTTGAGAATGTCACAGAGAGTCTGATGTCCTTTCAGACTCTTGAACATGCCTGTTTCCAGTAGATTCTTCAACCTAGCATTTTCTTCAGCAATGTCTATGGTATCCTCAGATGAGGGGTTAGGTACCACAGAAGTAACAGAATCTGAAGACATTGAAGAACTAGACACAGAAATGATTTGATCACGTTCAATGCATTTTAAACAGGGAGGATTGAATCCTTCTTGTGGCATGATGATCTGTTGCGAGAGGAGTGACTCATTTTCTTTCCTCAGATCGTCATGAGACATCCTTACACGTTCAATTTCTTGTTTCCTCATGAGGAACTCATGAGATAGTTTTTCATGATCGGTAAGGAGTGTCTCATGGCGATTGAACAAGTCATCAAACTTTGACTGAAGAATTTTTGATTCATCAGTCAACTTTTGAGTCTTCGTCATTTCCTCAACCAACATATCATCACTTTTGTTTAATGAGATCTGAGTCTTTTCAAGTGCACGTTGTTGCTTAGACGCAAGTTTGGCAAGTTTGGCATAGTTTTCATCAGGTTCTTCATCAGAGGGTTCATCTGATGATGAGTAAGAAGATACCTTAGAGGACTTGGCCATGAAGCAGAAGGAAGGAGTTGTGTCTTCAGCTTCATTAACAGCATGTGATGGGCCAGAGTCCTCAGTGTTGAAGATTGACTTTGAGACAAGTGTCGTGGCAAGAGCCAAACCAGCCACACCCTCAGATTCTTCAGATTCTTCTTCCTCAGCATCAGGGTTGGAACCAAATTCTTCCGAGTCCAATTCTTTCCCGAGATAAGCGCGAGCCTTACGGGAGCTACTGTTCCGGTATCCAGTAGACTTTGAAGATCTTGAGGATTTCTTCTTTGTCTTTTCGTCAGAACTTTCATCTTTCCCTTTCTTCTTCTTCTTCAGTTTAGCTTCTTTTTCCCATTGAGGACAATCAGCGATGTAATGCCCAGGTTTCTTGCACTTGTGACAGACTCTCTTTCTAGCTTCAGCAGAGTCATCATCTTTGCCTTTTCTTGATAACGACCTTGAGGAGTTTCCGAAGCGATTCTTCTTCGTGAACCTTTGAAACTTCCTGGTAAGGAGAGCAAGTTCACGGCTGAGAGTCTCAGGATTATCAGTATCAGCCTCAGACTCTTCATCAGAGGACACTCTTCGTGCTCTAGCTTTTAGCGCGCGGACCTTAGGCGTGGAGCTGTATAAGTCTCGTTTTTCAGAGAGCTTCAGTTCATGAGCATTGAGGCGCTCGAGAATATCCGCAGGGTCCAGAGTCTTGAAGTCTGGCCTTTCTTGAATCATCAGTGATAGGAACTCAAATGAGTCATCCAGTGACCTCAGCAGTTTCTTCACAACTTCATGATCTGTGATATCAACAGCACCAAGAGCCTGAAGTTCATTGGATATGTCAGTGAGTCTGTCAAAGGTTTGTTGTACGTGGTCATTATCAAGCCTCTTGAACCGATTGAAGAGACTGCGGAGTGTATCAATTCGTGAGTCTCGCTGAGCTGAGACTCCTTCATTAACTTTAGACAGTCTCGTCCATATTTTCTTTGCAGTATCCAGACCACTGATACGGTTGAACTGAGCCTTATTGAGATGACCACCAATGATGCTTCGAGCTTTTGCATCAAGCTGCCAGTTTTTCTTGACTACATCAGGAGCAGTCATCAGATTTGCTTCAGGGATGCCTTGATCAACAATGTCCCACAGATCCTTGTCAATGGCTTCAAGATGCATCCTCATCTTGTTCTTCCAGTATGGGTAGTCAGTTCCATCGAAGATGGGGCATTTTGAGGCAACGCTCATTGTACCTGAGGTCGATATAACTAAAACTCCAGGTGGTTAAACCGAATCACACAGAACAAGGGAGTACCTTGCTCTGATACCAATTGAAAGTGCAATATCTCGACCAGAGGGGGGTGAATGGGAGATTTTCAAATTTACTACAGGATTTTGTTTTTCTTCAGGACTGAAGCAATCATGAAGCTGAAGAAGTAACCAAAATCATGAAGAAATAAAACTTTGCAGAATGTAATCATTAGTGCAGCACATCATAATGCAACCGAAATAAATCAATTCAGATAAGCAGAAGTGCTTCAGATCCATAGTATGAAGACAAATAGCAGAGGGAGAGCTGAAGCACAGGAAGTCACCATAGATACTGAAGACATAATACTGAAGCTTAAGAGATTGAAGAGATGTCACCAGTAATTGAAGACATTGGTTTGGTAGACCAGTTCAAGTTGCTGTGACAACTCTACGTCTGGTTGGAGAGGCTGAGATTTAACTCAGAAGACATAGTCTTCACCTTGTTCTCCTTGAACTAGAGTCCTCAGACTCCGTTCAATAACTCAGGTGAGTCTTCAAGGTAGACTCCCGAAACCTTCACAGACTCAGTCACTCCGGGAAGTCACAATTGCATCTTGACTTCCTCAGACTGAAGACCACTACACCGGCTGGAAGATCACAGTCTTCAAGAGTAAAAAGCTTCGGATCACTCGAACCGACTTCCTCAGAAATGCTCAACTACTCAGGCTGGTGGTTTTCCTCGCATAGGTTCTTCAGTTTCCTCAGAGGTGGGTTGGTCTCAAATGACAAGTGTCAATTTTTCTCTCGGAGCAGCCAACCCACAAATGGGGCTGGGGGTGGCTATTTATAGCCGCGGAGCAACCCGAGGTGAAAGGACATAAATGCCCATGCATGAAATTACTCTCATGCCCTCGGAAATGACCGTTGCTAGACAAGTTCTAGCCTCTCACCACGCAACACGTGGCACGGTCAAAGTATTCTCTCTCCAGACTCCTCAACCGAAGTTAGTTACCTCAGTGTCCTGAAGAACAACGTCTCAGACACATGAGGACTGAACTTCTACTGCAGGAGATCTCACTCTCTTCAGGAGAACTGCACTCGCAGTCTCCAGACTCCTCAACCGAAGACAAATTCCTCAGTGTCCTGAAGAACAACGTCTCAGACACCCGAGGAACTGAACTTCTACTGCAGGAGATTTCTCTCTCTTCAGGAGAACTGCACTCGCAGTCTCCAGACTCCTCAACCGAAGACAGATTCCTCAGTGTCCTGAAGAACAACGTCTCAGACACCCGAGGAACTGAACTTCTACTGCAGGAGATTTCCTCAGGGTTTTTCTTCAGGATTCCTAACTGAGCACTTCCTCAGACCTTCGGAACTCGTTTTCTTCAACCCCTCCAACAGTGCGGTGTTTTGCTATGACTCAA
Source organism: Bromus sterilis (assembly GCA_950022295.1). NCBI lineage: Eukaryota > Viridiplantae > Streptophyta > Magnoliopsida > Poales > Poaceae > Bromus > Bromus sterilis. Next base: position 235,515,715 of record OX465599.1, on the reverse strand, counting down.
GAAGTATATATAAAAAAAACTTAGCGAAGACTACGCTTCAACTTCGTCTTAAGCGCGAACTTCCTCAGGATCGTCTTCAGCTTCAGCTTCAACCGAACGCTTCAGGATCCTGTTTCCTCAGGATTTCGCGTGACTTCATTCTTCAGGAAACGCACCGTTTTCTCTAATGTTCCTCAACATTTTGGGGGGTCGACATTGGTGGTTAAACACCTCATCAGGGACTGTTCTCCTGTGTATACTCACAAACACATCAGTCCCTTAACCGTTTTGTCATCAAACTCCAAAACCTCAAGGGGAGGGCACTTGATGCACTTACAGAATCCATGGCCGGAGGAGTTGTGCAGCGTCTGAATTGTCTTGGGGGTCTGATGCAGAAATCGGAGGCTGTCGAAGCTCCAACTTGGCAAGGTCTTCAGGGGTGATTACTTCTGTCATTAGGGCATCAAGATGTTGATATGTATGATGAGCATACTGATGCACTTTCTTCACAGAAGAATGTGTGTGAGCCATATAGCTGAGAATCTCAGAAAACTGACGCTTTACCCAGTCATGATTTCTATCAACTTTCTGATGAAGACTAATCAGAAGCTCTCGATCAGTCATCACTCGAGCCTGAGTTGTATCCTCAGTTGAGGCATGAGTTCTTGTTTCATCAGTTGTGCGAGACTGAGGATGAAGAATATTTCCACCGAGGGAATTGGTCGGGAGAACTTCTTCATAGAAGATGCCTTTGCCTTTGTCATTTGAAGCAATAGTATGCTGAAGCACTTCGACAGGCGGCAGATAAGTCCTGTGATTCGGGTGATCAGGTTGGAAACCAATTCCAGTCACTGCTCGGGTTAGCTTCATGATCCAAGGCATGTATGGCTTCAGGATATGAGGATTCTGTGCAGCATCAACTAGAGTTCTGAAGAAGAAGTCAGGAACATTGATTGGCCCAGACATGCAGAGGTTGTGAAGTATGTTCTTCATGACACCAATGACTTCTTCAGCAGTGGATTCATAGCCTTTGATGGGGCAGAAGGTCTTTGCCAGAATCCGATACATTGTACTCGGCAGATACTGAAGCTCAGAGACTGGAAACTTTGTGCGAGCTGGGGCTTCAGGGGCCTGAGGCTTCATGAGCATGTTCATCAGGTCATCTCGAAGTATTTGAGACCCATAGGAGCAGGCAGCAGGGGAAGTGCACTGAGGCAACTCAAGAATGTCAATTGCTTCAGGAACAGTGATGGTGTAGTGATGATGCTCAGTCATCCACTCGAGGACCCAGGTGTTGATATCCAGAGGATTTCCTAAAACATACAACGTGGCATAAAACTGAAGCACAAGATCTTCATTCCAGTGTATGCATTCAGAGCAGAACTGAAGCAGCTTGGCATGATGCAGATCCTGAAGAACATTGTTGAAGCAAGGAAGGGCTTCCATATCCATCAGAGGGATATGCTTGTGAGGAAACAGTTTGTTTTGCTTGTAGAGCACTGAAGCATAGTAGTTCTTCTGAGTGGCAGTCCAGAACCTCAGCAGCTTTCGAGGTGGAGCAGAGTGATACGGATTTTGAATCCCCTCTTGAAAGAAACTCATGGCGTTGAAGAAATCAGTAGCATCAAAGCTTGGAGTATCATCAGCTTCAAGGTCACGGAAGAATGGTCGCTTCTGCATCGGACATAAGGACCGAGCTTGAACTGGGCCTTGAGGTGGGGAAGGCGCTTGAGGCACTTCAATCTGAAGAGTAGCTTGAGGCTGAGGCGGAGTCGTTGCAGATGCATCAGGCACAGATGTGTTGATGTCCTTGGGGAGACGAGGCGATGTGGCCTGTTTATCTTCAGAGCCATCCTTTGAAGCTTCAGCATTTGTACTGGTTTCTGCTTCAGGAGGGGCAGTTGTGCTTTGGTCGGCTTCAGCTTCAGTTTCAGCAGCAGGTGGGTCTGGCTGAGGATCAGAAATTGTAGTGTCAGCTGCATCAGTATCAGTGGTGGTGTTTGTTGCAGCATCAGTATTAGCAGCAGAATTTGTTGGAGCACTGGAGGCTTCGGGGTCATCTGCATCAGACGCTGAGGACGATGCACCAACAGAGTCTTCAGACTGCAGAGAAGTTTCAGGAAGCACCTCGTTTACGGTGTCGGAGTGAGGCTCAGGTGAGAAGACGGTATGAGTGGGTGAGTGTGTCAGCCCATAGTCATCATCATGGACACGAGGAGTTCCATCATCCATAATGTCGGCGTCCATGTCTTCAACTTCGGTGATAGTTGGTGGCGGTGGGGACGGTGAAGTTGGAACAATGGGTGTTGCAGCGGGGGGTGGAGTGAAGACGATTAAGCTGCGCTGAGGATTTTGAGGTGGAGTTGAGGCAGCAGTAATATGAACGGTGGTATCAGCGGCCTGTTTGGTCGGAGGAGCTGAGGAAAGTGGTGTAGCATCAATGGGTTCTTCAACAGTAGGCTTCTTCGCGGCAGGTGGAGTTGAGGGTTGGGCTTCAGGCAGGCGCTTGAGGCTTTTAGCAGTGGCATCAGTGGGTACTGAGGAAGCAGGCTGTCGAAGCTTCATCAACTTTGCCACCTGTTGAGAGATCCGTTCTTTGGATTTGCCAATATAAGTACGGTTGGCAGCGAACTCAATGTTGAGGCGTTGAACTTCACATTGATGCTCTATAAACTCCTGAGGAGTAACTTCAGTGATAGGTTTCTTCTTGAAGTCACTGTGGACTTTCTTCAGTTTGGCCTTCAACTGTTTCTGAAGATCACGTTGGTGAATCTCATTTATGAGGAACTGTTAAACATAGAACTTGATGTCTTTCGGAATGTCCAAATCATCAAGCGGAGTGTCAGTCTTAACAGACCAAATTTCAATGTACTCCAAGATCTTCTTGGGATCAAGGAGAAGCGGGATTTCTGAACCCGTTGCTTCAGCTTTACGTCTGACCGCAGCACGCACATATTCAATCTTATCAGCTTCAGTGGCGACGAAGCCGGCCAAATCCTTAAATTCATCTTCATCATCAGAAGATTGAGGAGTATGATGAATGGCGCCACGCATAGCAGTTTTCTTTGGTGAGGGGCGAGGGCCGCGTTGAAGAACAGTTTTGGTCTTCAGCTGAGGCTGAGGCATTGTGGTTGAGGCCTCAGGAGCACCAGATTCATCAGTGCGTATCCTTGAGGAGGGGGCAGCACCATCTGTGCGTTGACATGAGGAGCCAACAACTTGAGGTTTCATGCCAGGAGCCTTTTTGCGGTGCTGAGGCGGAGGTTGTTGTCTGGGTTGAGACTGATCTTGAGGCGGAATCTGTATTGAAGCAGTCATGTCACGGACCAGATTCTTGACACGGCTGCGAGAGCGCTTGAGGTACTGCTCATATGCCGCAGGAAAGTCTTCAGGAGTGCGCATTGTTGTGGGATCAGGAATGACTCCAGGAGCTGGTGGAGGTCAAGCCTTGATACCCAAGGTCTTTAGTGGCGGATTTACTGGTTTGAGGACACAACAGTACTGAGGAATAAGACGCTGAGGAATAAACCACTGAGGAATAAGCATACCAGACTTGAGGCGAATGCTGAGGAACAATGAGTCTTCGTCCCCGGCGACGGCGAATTCCGACGACGTTAGCGCTCGAGCTTGAGGAGCTCAAGGGCGGCGGCGCGAGAGTGAGGGAGGCGCTGGGGGGTAAATGACCGGAGGAGGGGGTAGAAGGCTATTTATAGAGAGGTAAAAGCTGAGGGGTTGCGAAATTTGTGGACCAGATTGCCCCTGATTGTTGGGATCCTCAGTGGATATGTTGATGGTGGATAAGCACGACGTGCGGTAAAATCGCAACAAATTGAATACAGTTGTAACAGAAAATCCGTGATTTGAGGAACTTGAGGACATGGGCTGAGGATGAAGACAAATGGTCTCAATCTGAGGAATACATGATTTCCGGATGAACGCATATGAGATAGACAGATTAGATAAGTGAGCACAGAGGGACGGGTCCGATCACGTTCACCTAGATGAAGAAGCAAAAAGCTGAAGATCAATAACTATAGGTGAACGCTGTTGAGGACAAACACGGTAATCATCAGAAATGAAGACTTCGAATCCAGAGGAAGCTGAGTAACAACACATCCTGAGGAAGTTGAGGAACACCAAATCCTGAGGTGTTTGGGCGGTGGCGCTACCCACCTTATAGGGAATGTGACACTTGATACCATACAATTGTCGTATGGATCTTGAGTCAATTCCACGTTAATTTCTTCACACTTAGCAAGGTAGTTCCTCATGAGTTGAGAAGTACGACGCATCGTGTGTTGTGCTTCAGGAGTCAGGTCTTGAAGCACATAAGTATAGCAGAGAACCAGTCATGGAGCGGTATACCTTCTGATCGTAGTCCTTGCCATTTTCATCAGGACCGAGGCATCCGTTTGTAGGCATCGGGGTCTTGATACCTTTGCAGTCTTGCATCCCCAATTTCCTGAGGCATTCCTTGAGGTACTTTTCTTGAGAGATGAAGGTGCAATTGCGTTGCTGACGAATTTGAAGCCCTTGCTGATGAGGTAGTCACGCAATGTGTCATACCAAGCCCATGGGGCTTGCTTTAGTCCATACAGAGCTTTCTTCAATCTGTACACCATATCAGGCTTCTTTGCGTCTTCAAAACCTGGAGGTTGAGCAACATATACTTCTTCCTCGACATTACCATTGAGGAATGCACTTTTTACATCCATTTGATATAGCTTGTGATTATGATGGTTAGTGAATGCAATTGATTTCTTTGATGAAGGACTCAGAGAAGATTCCATGAGAAGATTTATGTCACAGTCATATGATTCGTGCATCCACTATCCATAATCCATTCAGTTCTCCCCGAAGAATTTTCCTACAGAAGAGTTAGTATCTCACACAACAAGTTATGAGCCAGCATCAGTTTGAAGAATTCGTGTATTCTTCAGGACTGTATTCCTCAGGATTTTAAGCCTCAGGATTTCAGTATAACGATATTCTTCAGCTGACACATAATTTCTTCCTGGGCATAGGATCTGCAATATGGTTAGTTTGCCTCAGGACGCGTTCCTATAGAAGATATTAGTTCTTCTTAACCACCCACATTCGCACGGGTGGTTTTGAAGCATTTGAGGAACGACGAGGAGAGTATTGCCTCACGGGTGAGGTATCAGGATAATCATAGGAGTAAGCATTCTTGTTCTGAGCTTCCCTGTGAACAAAGTGATTAGATGAAACATTCTCATATTCATGACTTTTTTAAGAATTGTCCACTGAGGACATCCTCAACTCATTTGCATCTGCATTCACAAGAAGGTTAGTGATGAGGTCCTTCTGAACCCAGATCTGCTTGATTGGAGGACCGTTCCTGCAGTTAGTTCCGATGTATCTGGCGAATACCTCACCATTACCATTCTTAAACAGTTTATGGTTTGAGTCAAAAGACTCATTCATCACAACTGAAGAAACAGTATCTTAACCAGATAAAGTATAGGGATCAGGAGGAGGCGTCTTTGCCCGAACCCAAGTGGTATCTGGATATTGTTCAGGTTTCCAGTAAGACCCATCAGGGTTGAGTTTCCGAGTGAGTGTGACACCTTCTTTCCTCGGGTTCCTGTTGAGGATCTGTTTCTTGAGGATGTCACAAAGGGTCTGATGTCCTTTCAGACTCTTGAACATGCCTGTTTCCAGTAGACTCTTCAACCTAGCATTTTCTTCAGCAATGTCTATGGTATCCTCAGACGAGGGGTTAGATACCACAGAAGTAATAGAAATAACAGAGTCTGAAGACATTGAGGAACTAGAAACAGAGATGATTTGATCATGTTCAATGCATTTTAAACAGGGAGGATTGAATCCTTCTTGTGGCATGATGATCTGTTGGGAGACGAGTGAATCATATTCTTTCCTCTGATCGTCATGAGACATCCTTACACGTTCAAGTTCTTGTTTCCTCATGAGGAACTCATGAGATAGCTTTTCATGATCGGTAAGAAGTGCCTCATGACGATTGAACAAGTCATCAAACTTTGACTGAAGAATTTTTGATTCATCAGTCAACTTTTGAGTCTTCGTCATTTCCTCAACCAACATATCATCACTTTTGTTTAGTGAGATCTGAGTCTTTTCAAGTGCACGTTGTTGCTTAGATGCAAGTTTAGCAAGTTTAGCATAGTTTTCATCAGGTTCTTCATCAGAGGGTTCATCTGATGATGAGTAAGAAGATACCTTGGAGGACTTGGCCATGAAGCAAAAGGAAGGAGTTGTGTCTTCAACTTCATCATTAGCATGTGATAGACCAGATTCCTCAGTGCTGAAGATTGACTTTGAGACAAGTGTCGTGGCAAAAGCCAAACCAGCCACACCCTCAGATTCTTCGGATTCTTCTTCCTCAGCATCAGGGTTGGAACCAGATTCTTCCTAGTCCAATTCTTTTCCGAGATATGCGCGAGCCTTACGGGAACTGCTATTCCTGTATCCAGCAGGCTTTGAGGATCTTGAGGATTTCTTCTTAGTCGTTTTATCAGAACTGTCATCTTTCCCTTTCTTCTTCTTCTTCAGTCTAGCTTCCTTTTCCCACAGAGGACACTCAGCGATGTAATGCCCAGGTTTCTTGCACTTGTGGCAGACTCTCTTTCTTGCTTCGACAGAGTCATCATCTTTGCTTTTTCTTGAGGAAGATCTTGAGGAATTTCCGAAGCGATTCTTCTTCGTGAATCTTTGAAACTTTCTGGTGAGGAGAGCAAGTTCACGGCTGAGGGTTTCAGGATCATCAGTATCAGCCTCAGACTCTTCATCAGAGGACACTCTTCGTGCTCTAGCTTTTAGCGCGCGGACCTTAGGCGTGGAGCTGTATAAATCTCGTTTTTCAGAGAGCGTCAGTTCATGAGCATTGAGGCGCTCGAGAATGTCCGCTGGATCCAGAGTCTTGAAGTCAGGCCTTTCTTGAATCATCAGTGATAGGAACTCAAATGAGTCATCCAGTGACCTCAGTAGTTTCTTCACAACTTCATGATCTGTGATGTCAGCAGCACCAAGTGCTTGAAGTTCATTGGATATGCCAGTGAGTCTGTCAAAGGTTTGTTGCACGTGCTCATTGTCCAGCCTCTTGAACCTGTTGAAGAGACTGCGGAGTGTATCAACCCGAGAGTCTCGTTGAGCAGAGACTCCTTCATTGACTTTAGACAGTCTTGTCCATATCTTCTTTGCAGTACCCAGACCACTGATACGGTTGAATTGAGCCTTGTTGAGATGACCACCAATGATGCTTCCAGCTTTTGCATCAAGCTGCCAGTTCCTCTTGACAACTTCAGGAGCAGTCATCAGATTTGCTTCAGGAATGCCTAGATCTACAATATCCCACAGATCCTTGTCAATGGCTTCAAGATGCATCCTCATCTTGTTCTTCCAATATGGATAGTCTGTCCCGTCGAAGATGGGGCAGTTTGAGGCAACACTCATTGTACCTGAGGTCGATATAACTAAAACTCCAGGTGGTTAAACAGAATCACACAGAACAAGGGAGTACCTAGATCTGATACCAATTGAAAGTGCAATATATCGACCAGAGGGGGGGTGAATGGGAGATTTTCAGTTTTACTACCAGATTTTGGTTTCTTCAGGACTGAAGCAATCATGAAGCTGAAGAAAATCATGAAGCTGAAGAAGTAACCAAAATCATGAAAAAATAAAACTTCACAGAATGTAATCATTAGGGCAGCTCATCATAATGCAATAGAAATAAATCAATTCAGATAAGCACAAGTGCTTCAGATGCATAGTATGAAGACAAAGAGCAGAGGGAGAGCTGAAGCATATCATATCAAATACTGAAGCTTAAGAGGTTGAAGAGATAGCACCAGAGATTGAAGACATTGGTTTGGTAGACGAGTTCAAGTTGCTGTGACAACTCTACGTCTGGTTGGAGAGGCTGAGATTCAACTCAGAAGACATAGTCTTCACCTTGTTCTCCTTGAACTATAGTTCTCAGACTCCGTCGAATAACTCAGGTGAGTCTTCAAGGTAGACTCCCGAAACCTTCACAGACTCAGTCACTCCGGGAAGTCACAATTGCACCTTGACTTCCTTAGACTGAAGACTTCTACACCGGCTGGAAGATCACAGTCTTCAAGAGTAAAAAGCTTCGGATCACTCGAACCGACTTCCTCAGAAATGCTCAACTACTCAGGCTGGTGGTTTTCGTCACATAGGTTCTTCAGTTTCCTCAGAGGTGGGTTGCTCTCAAATGACAAGTGTCAGTTTTTCTCTCGGAGCAGCCAGCCCACAAATGGGGCTGGGGGTGGCTATTTATAGCCGCGGAGCAACCCGAGGCGAAAGGACATAAATGCCCATGCATGCAATTACTCTCATGCCCTCGGAAATGACCGTTGCTAGACAAGTTCTAGCCTCTCACCACGCAACACGTGGCACGGTCAAAGTATTCTCTCTCCAGACTCCTCAACCGAAGTTAGTTACCTCAGTGTCCTGAAGAACAACGTCTCAGACACATGAGGACTGAACTTCTACTGCAGTTGATTTCTCTCTCTTCAGGAGAACTGCACTCGCAGTCTCCAGACTCCTCAACCGAAGACAAATTCCTCAGTGTCCTGAAGAACAACGTCTCAAACACCCGAGGAACTGAACTTCTACTGCAGGAGATTTCTCTCTCTTCAGGAGAACTGCACTCGCAGTCTCCAGACTCCTCAACCGAAGACAGATTCCTCAGTGTCCTGAAGAACAACATCTCAGACACCCGAGGAACTGAACTTCTACTGCAGGAGATTTCCTCAGGGTTTTTCTTCAGGATTCCTAACTGAGCACTTCCACAGACCTTCGGAACTCGCTTTCTTCAACCCCTCCAACAGTGCGGTGTTTTCCTATGACTCAAGAAGTATAAAAAGTCTTAGCGAAGACTACGCTTCAACTTCGTCTTCAGCGCGAACTTCCTCAGGATCGTCTTCAGCTTCAGCTTCAACCGAACGCTTCAGGATCCTGTTTCCTCAGGATTTCGCGCGACTTCATTCTTCAGGAAACGCACCGTTTTCTCCAATGTTCCTCAACATTTTGGGGGGTCGACATTGGTGGTTAAACACCTCATCAGGGACTGTTCTCCTGTGTATACTCACAAACACATCAGTCCCTTAACCGTTTTGTCATCAAACTCCAAAACCTCAAGGGGAGGGCACTTGATGCACTTACAGATTGTCATTAATTACCAAAACCACACATGGGGACTACATGTACTTTCATTTATTATCATCGATAACCTTTTGGTTACCACCGATGGATGAAAGTTTTGCCGATTTTCTGCCTCGTTATAACGAGCAGGAAAATGATTCTCTTGTCCCTCGCCCTTGGTACCGACGTCGTTGCCTAGATAACCGAAGATCTGTTCTCTGACAAACCTTGCATGGAGATCGCATGGGATGTCGCCACCCTTCTTATTCAACGTGGGCCCATAACCCACAGTTCCACAGGATCGAAACCTGACTCTCTTGTACCTTTATGTTCTCAAAGTTATTCCTCGCGCTTGGCCTAGTATGAAATTCACCAGTTATCTACCTTGTTTTATTCAATTCGGTATCAGACGCGGTACTTATGCCTGATGCTCTGGACCCCTTCTCATCATTTGTAATCGACATCGAATGCTTGCCTATTGATACGTCCAAAACGTATCTATAATTTCTGCTTTCTCCATGCATGTTTTGTGTGATATTGCTATGATCTAGATACACTTTCATACACTTTTGATCATATTTGTACTAACCTATTAACTCAGTGCACCACAGTGCCAGTTCCTGTTTTCTGCTGTTTTTCTATTTCAGTTTTCCCCCATATAAAAAGTGCTCCAAAAATTCGGGAAAAATCAGATAAAAAATCAGCGCAGAAGAACCTTCCGGAAGGACCTGAGTGGGGCCAGAGGGCCACCACCAGGGGCCCAGGCGCCCTGGTGGCGCGCGCCAGGGGGGCGCCTGGACCCCTGGTGGCCCCCCTGGCTGCCCCCCTTCGCCTATATATTCTCCGTGACGAGAAACCCTCGAAGCGGGAACCCTTTTCCGCGATCTTGCCTCTGTTCCGCCGCCGCCGCGCTTCCGAGATCGGGAGCACCAGCAGACCTCTTCCCGGCACCCTGCCGGAGGGAGGGCCGACCTCTGGGAGTCTCCTCTCCACCATGGATGCTTCCCGGATGTATCGTGAGTAGTTTCCTTTGGACCATGGGTCCGTGATCAGTAGCTATGTGATGTTCTCCTCCCCTCTTTGTTCTTCATGGTTTAGACCCCGTGAGCTGCCCTACATGATCGAGGAACTTTTGTAATCTTTCTGTTGTTGCTATGCTGAGTTTGTTGGGATCTGATGGATTATGAGATTATGTTCAAATTGTGATTGAGTAATATATTTGGTTCTTATCTCTTATATTTTTGTTCGTAAGTAATTCTTGCATGTTCTCCGTTGCTGTTTATTGCTTTGGCCAAGTAGTAGGTAGTAACCCCAAGAGGGAACGTTATGCTCGATTGTGAGTTCATGCCCCCTGATGACACGCTTGAGTAACAGAAACATGAGTCTAGGGGATGTGCTGTTGCCACAAGGGGGAAAACAACGGTGCTTGTAACCGTGGTTACAAGGATTGTTTACTTTACGCAAAGTGCTTTTTAATGCAGTTGTCTGTTGCTTTGGGTTTACACTTTGGGTGGGGCTCGCAACTTAATACCAGCGAGATGTTCTGGATAGATATCTCAAGGTGGATGATTAGTAGTAGATGCAGTTGTATTTCGGTCTACTTATTTTGGCGTTCTGCCCATGCTTTTGAGCCTCTTCCTTTCTTATGTAGCATAGTTAGCATTGCGGTGCGTTCATAATCCTGTCAATTGCCCTTCTGTAATTTGTTCACCTCGCATAGCAGTTTTATCGTCTTTTGGGAGAGAGACGTCACTAGTGAACATCACGTATCCCGGTCCATATCCTCATCACTGTTTCTACGCTCATTTACTTTTCTGCTATTACTTTCAGTTGCTATATTTATCCCTTGTGTTTGATCCTTTGTGAACAACAAGACTGGAGAGATTGACAACCTCTCTAAACTTCGTTGGGAACAAAGTTATTTGTGTCTGTGTGCAGGTCCGCGTCTGTTCCGCCGCTGACGCGGACCTGCACACAGACACAAATAACTTTGTTGCCAACGAAGTTCAGAGAGTTTGTCAATCTCTCCGGTCTTGTTGTTCACAAAGGATCAAACACAAGGGATAATGATAGCAAATGAAAGTAATAGCAGAAAAGTAAATGAGCGTGGAAACGGTGATGAGGATATGGACCGGGATACATGATGTTCACTAGTGATGTCTCTCTCCCAAAAGACGATAAAACTGCTATGCGAGGTGAACAAATTATAGAAGGGCAATTGACAGGATTATGAACGCACCGCAATGCTAACTATGCTACAAAAGAAAGGAAGAGGCTCAAAAGCATGGGCAGAACGCCAAAATAAGTAGACCGAAATCCAACTGCATCTACTACTAATCATCCACCTTGAGATATCTATCCAGAACATCTCGCTGGTATTAAGTTGCGAGCCCCACCCAAAGTGTAAACCCAAAGCAACAGACAACTGCATTAAAAATCACTTTGCGTAAAGTAAACAATCCTTGTAACCGCGGTTACAAGCACCGTTGTTTTCCCCCTTATGGCAACAGCACATCCCCTAGACTCATGTTTCTGTCACTCAAGCGTGTCATCAGGGGGCATGAACCCACAATCGAGCATAACATTCCCTCTTGGGGTTACTACCTACTACTTGGCCAAAGCAATAAACAGCAACGGAGAACATGCAAGAATTACTTAAGAACAAAAATATAAGAGATAAGAACCAAATATATTACTCAATCACAATCTGAACATAATCTCATAATCCATCAGATCCCATCAAACTCAGCATAGCAACAGCAGAAAGATTACAAAAGTGCCTCGATCATGTAGGGCAGCTCACGAGGTCTAAACCATGAAGAACAAAGAGGGGAGGAGAACATCACATGGCTACTGATCACGGACCCATGGTCCAAAGGAAACTACTCACGATACATCCGGGAAGCATCCATGGTGGAGAGGAGACTCCCGGAGGTCGGCCCTCCCTCCGGCAGGGTGCCGGGAAGAGGTCTGCTGGTGCTCCCGATCTCGGAAGCGCGGAGGCGGCAGAACAGAGGTGAGATCGCGAAAAAGGGTTCTGGCCTCGAGGGTTTCTCGTCACGGAGAATATATAGGCGAAGGGGGGAAGCCAGGGGGCACCAGGGGTCCAAGCGCCCCCCTGGCGCGGCCAGCCCCTGGGGCGCGCCACCAGGGCGCCTAGGCCCCTGGTGGTGGCCCTCTGGCCCCACTCAGGTCCTTCCGGAAGGTTCTTCTGCGCTGATTTTTTATCTGATTTTTCCCGAATTTTTTGAGCACTTTTTATATGGGGGGAAACTGAAATAGAAAAACAGCAGAAAACTGGAACTGGCACTATGGTGCACTGAGTTAATAGGTTAGTACAAATATGATCAAAAGTTTATGAAAGTGTATCTAGATCATAGCAATATCACACAAAACATGCATGGAGCAAGCAGAAATTATAGATACGTTTTGGACGTATCAACATGTGGTGCCCACTGGACAGTTTGACCAGTCAAAGTCCAGCCTCTGCAATATGGGTCCCCTATGTCAGTGTTGACCTGGTCAACAACACTGTTCTGGATAATGTTTTATTTTAATAATAAATAAATCCAGAAATTGTTTAAAATGATTTAAAACTTTGAAATTAAATATCTTTTAATCCGTAAGTCAGATAGAAAAACTTTATATATGAAAATTGATCAAAAAATAAAAATAAAAATAATACGCTATCCATACGCCCACCACACCCATCTAACATATAGAACATGGAGCCTCCCCCTCCGGATCGTCTGCCGATAATCACCCGGAGCTGACAGTTCATCCCCGGATGAATTTCCGCTCTAAGCCAAACACTTTGTACTGTGTTAGAGTACCGTTAACATTGCATATGTTATGCCATGCATCTGTTTGCACATGGTTGCTTTATATTTACTGTTTCTCCCCCCTTATTCTCCGGTAAACCCCGCGACTGCCGCCGACTACGTCGCTATTGAGTATGATCGTACCCCTACTGTCGAGCTTCCAGGTAAGCCGTGCCCCTTCACCTCTCCCAGATATCACCTATCTATCTATATTTATCTATTGCACTAGGAATTTATGCTGCTATGTTGCTTACCTATTCAATTGGATAGCATGTCATTGTCGCCCCTTGATGTACCTTCCTTTATCCTATGCTGCCTATTAATTATATATATTATATTTAGCAGTTAGCCCCGCGCATTGTTAGTCAACTAGGATTAGATAGCGGGCCGTGATCACTCTGGGGAGTGAACGTGGATACAATATATATATAACTGCCATGGGTACGGTACAGAGCAGACCCCGCCAAAGGCCCTTATCATGGCTCTACCGAGCCACCTCAAGTGCGAGCCATCGAGGAGTAATGCTCGTATTCCACTCATTGCCGACTCTGTAGTGCCGCCCTAGGGTTCTGAACCACGATGATCCTTAAAGCTAAGAAGTCGGGTGACCCAACGGTGCCCGCAAGTGGTATTGCGATGGGACGACAGGGAGGGAATAACGACGTACTGGTGGGCTTGGACCCTGATCTTCGTCCGCGAGAGTCACCAAACCACGAAAGTCGAGCTCTTTCAAGAGCACACACAAGATAAGGTAAGGAGACGATTCACCTTGTTGGTAACCGCATGCTTTGACGGGACGACAGGCAGACACCGATGTACTGGTGGTCTTGACTACTGTTCGTTGTCCGTTATGTGAATTAGTCAGGCAACGATAACGGTTGTCTGCGAGATAATATTAAAATGCTTAAATGGGTCAGGTGGATGACTTGAGTGGGTCGACGTGCCCTATAGAAGCTAACTCCATGTGGGATTATGGTGTGGGCCCTCCGCGGCGTACATTATATCGAAAGCTCTTCAGGCGTCAGCAGTACCGCGTCCTGCGCCAGGAAGTGGTGTGTCTTTTTGCTGCAGCTGTGATATTTGCTTTGCTTCACCGGCCAGCCTCGCACCGTTCGGAGTACAAAGGTCAAGGGTCCATTATCCCTGCGTTCTTAGGATTTAGACCGGCGGATGGCCTCTCTGTTGAGCCTAGGTAGGACTACGTCGTCTCGGATAGCCTCGGTGGGACATTCCCTAACAAGGTGTACGCCACCCTGGAGATCTGAGCGTGTAGTGTAACAGTAGTGCAGCCCCTGCAGGGAAGAGAATCTATTCGAATAGCCGTGTCTATGGTAATAGGACGCTTTATGCTGAGGCCAGATCCTACTATTACAAACTACTACATTACTAAACTGTTGGTTTCGGGTTTTCTTCCTCGTAGGGATGTCGAGGAAGTGATCTCGGAGGCATTGATAATTATTACAACTTACTATTATACAATTTTGCAGCAACTTCTGATGCATTGTTACTTTATGCTTTATGTATAACTGTTGGCTATCCTCTTCTTGTGCTACAAGAATCGTCGGAAGATGCTAGTATTCGATAGGCCTAGCATATTCCCCCTTACCCAGGTTTTTCGGTCTTGCAGTCCACTATAGAAACCTCCCCTTCCATTTTGATACAAATGCATAAATGCTCAGTAGCCTGGGTTTAAGTCTCGCTGAGTACGCTAGATACTCACTGACGGGGATCGGCCCCGGCAAATCCCATGGTCAGGGACCCAGGGTTAGTCATAGAGAAGGCACAGGTTGGACTATACTCGTCGGCTAACAGGAGAAGCGCTTCCTGCTCGATATTATTGCGTGAGGGGGCGATTACAGGGGAGGCCAAGGCGAGTTCTCTCAAGACCAGGAGAATAGATGTGTATTGGATTGATCGGACAGCGGACAAGCGACACATGGGGCACGATTTACCTAGCTTCAGGCCCCCGGAGGGAAACCCTACATGCTACTTGTCTGATCTTGTATTGATGATGATGTACAGGCGTGCCGCGAGGGCTTTGGTGGAGAGAGATCTGTCTAGTCCTATGCGTGGGGGACTCTGATGGGTTGTGACTTGTCTTGGGAGGTGCCCTACCTCGCTTTATATAGATAGCCAGGTAGGGGTTTACATGAGTCCTAGTCGACTACAAGTAGGAGTCCTTGTCTTGCGCCTCAAGTCTTGGGCTTCATGTCGGTTCGCGAGTCTTCTAGTGGGCCGCCAGTCTTGACACGCACCAGGTACCCTCACGGTGAGGAGTCGTGGGGTCACCCCCTCGTCAGTAGCCTCCGAGTGCCTGGGGGACTCGAAGAATCGCGCAGGGAATCGAATCTGCAGTAGCCGCCGTAGTGCGTGTCGATCATTTGCTGGTGAACAGTCGAAGATGTCGTGAGTATGCTCCCGATGGGAGTATTTGGATGACGCATCAAAATTGCAGTCTGGTTCGTCTTCGTATTTCATCGTCGGGTGGAGAGAAGTTGCCCAGTCGAGCGGTCGTTGGGTGCGCGTCAGCACTCCCGATGGGAGTATCCCCCGAGGCTATGTGCGACTCGTAGAGTTGCGTATAGGCTCAAGTTGTTTTTAAGCAAACCCCGTCGTTCTTGTCAGCTGCGCGAGTACTGCTCGTCGGGTGCGCGTCAGCGCTCCCGATGGGAGTAGCCCCCGAGGCTATGTTCGATTGCTTGCAGTCGAGCATAGACTCAATACATCTTCGTCGTCGAGTAATTGTCATCCGAGGAAGTGCTCGACTCGGGTCTTGCGTCGTGTCGAGACCCGGGGTTAGCGTATGCAAGTCCAGCTAAGACATAGTCATATGGAGAGCCGAGAACCGTACCCACTTGTCTAAGCAGACAAGGCCAAGAACAGAACGTTCTCGGAAAGCATCGTACGTGAGGAGCATCCCATCCAGGCCGGATGATCAACTGAGATGGGTCCTCATCGTCCGCACACAAGTCTAATAATATGGGTGGTGAACTCCCATATTCAAGACAAGTCGCCTCAACCATATTATCGACTATCTCATAACTCTTACATAGACTTACTCCAGCCCCATCACTTAGTCGGGGTCTAGGGCGGGCTCGATCATACCACAAAGTGTGCACGAGACGGAGTCTCGAGCAATCGCATCGCGATGCCCCAAGCTGCGCACATCTAAGGGCCACTTGGTGTATGAAAGACCGCCAGCCAGAACACAACTAAGGTCTCGAAAACCCATACAAAGGCATGCATGTTATAAACATACACGCAGCACACATGCCTTGTATGAACAGTAGGTACCATTGCAATTCTCTACAAAGTGTACAATTTTATTGATAACTCTTATAGAGTGCAAACAGAGATCACAAACATGTGATCCAACATTACAACACAAACGGAAGCAAATTATGTCTGAGTACAGACAAGTTTAACAAATGGCTTAAGAAGCCTTATTTAAACACAAGCCCTCCACGAGGGAACCAGTCGTCTGACTGGGACTAGACTAGCTTGATCTGCAGTCGTCCAGCTCGATGAAGAAGCCACCTTCGGGGTCAGTGGGTTCATCTAAAACATAGGTTAAGCAAACGTGAGTACAAAGTCGTACTCAGCAAGACTTACATAGGAGCTATACTACTCATGCACATGTATTAAGGTAAAGGGAGGTGGGGTTCACTTGCAGAAGTGCCAGCTTTGACTTGGCTAATCCTGAACTACGAGTACCAGACTTTGAGGTAAGAAACGTACACGAGTCCACTACTTTCTCCAACCAATTACACCACTATGGTGCCTTCCTCGACTTCCCCACGAGAAAGCACTCCATAGCACTCACACTTATCTTGGTGGATTTTAGAAGTATCCAGTTTAAGTTATCTAATAATCAAGCTAAGCTTTCCAAGCAGTCCATAACCGCGGACGCGGCTATTCGAATAGTTTTGTTAACCCTGCAGGGGTGTACCGCTACACACACATGATCATCATTTACCGCCTTTGATCTCGACACCATTCAAGGGGTGCCAGCGAGGATGCTCACCACAACTGTTACCTCATAGCCGATCTAGTCCGAGAAAGCCGCCTACTTGGGTTGGTTACCACTATCGTGAACCCGGCCGGTTTACCGAAGTCGACCCAAGTGATGTGTGCGTGGTGCATAAGCCGGTCTCGGATGAGGCGTTCTCTCACTTAGCATCCAGGCCACAAGCCTACCAGAACTGCGAACTATTGCGACATCTGGACATCGAAAGGGATGAGTTAGTAAGCTGAGAGGGGTCAGTGAGCCCAATGTGTGGTTGTACTCTTCATCTTGGATCACCACACAAGAACTCGGACTTAGGGCGGTGTTCAACGAGACAACCCACCGTGTACTCCTACACAGCCTCTCATCATTCACCTTGTATTAGGGTAGATTCACCAACACTTTTCTACCATCATCATCATGATCACTACCATCTCGTCTCACATCACAGTAACATCATGATATCATACTAAGCATGCAATAAGAGATAATCATTTGCAGGGGCCACATGATATCAATCAACTCCTACATTTGCTAGGATTGTGGTTTGCTTACTACTGTGACAAAATGATAGGTCATGCAAAGGAATGGGTTCATCTATGCGGTAGAAACGAATCATGGTGATCATCCTAAACAATGCATAAGCGAGACATGAGAGGGAAGTGGGATTTTATCGACATGATCAATGGGGGTTTGCTTGCCTTGCTGATGAGGTTCGGGTTCTGGGTCTTCAGCGAAGGGGGCAGCCTCCTGCTCCGGTTCCACCTCTACTCGACAACAACAAACAAGGTAGAAAAGTAAATACGATGCACAATCACATGATGGAAGGTTGAAACTTGATGTATATGCCTTGATGTGTGAAGCAATTCCATTTAAATGGAGTATATTGCAAATTGAATTGCAAATTCAAACTCCAATTTGAATTCAAACTTGACCAAGTTACATGTGACATTGTTTGATCATTTTGAATCATCTTCAATTGAATAAGATACGCTCTGATGTGTGGTTGAATAAAGCATAATTCCATGGTCCAAGTTGCAAAATCATTTGAATTGAATTTGAATTAATTCCAAATAATTCAAATGACATATGCTACTGGTCCCATTTTAAAATCAACTCAAACAAAGTTTAAAATTGCATATTTGGAAAGATAATTTTCTCCTGATCATTTTTCATATATTATTTGTCCAATTTGGAGCTAATATGAATTTTCTATGAATTTCCAAAGTTTGGGGTATTTTCTGGAATTTCTGGAATTTCTTTATTTTCTTTTCTATTTGGAAATTCCTTTAATCCTTTTATTGCATCAGCATGATGCACTGCTGGCGTCACCAGGGGGCTGACAGGTGGGCCAGGGTTGTCAGTGTCACTGGCTAATTAACCCGACTGGTTAATTTAATCCAGTGGCTTAATTAAGCCACTGGGCCCACTGGTCAGTGGCCCAGGGGGTGTTTAGCGAGGGGTTAAGGGCTAACCCACCGGCGGCTTGACGCCGGTGGCCTGGCCACGGCGGCGCCCTTGCCGGAAACTGCTAGAGGCCACGGGAGAGGAAACGGAGGGCATCGGCGTGCTCCTGGAGGTCGTCCGCGTCGAGAGGAAGCAACAGGGGGTCACGGGGAGGTCGGGAGCGACGACGGCGACGTGCTGGGCGGAAACAGAACGACAACGAGGTTGGGGAAGAGGCTAGGGTGCACGGCTTGGGCTGATCTTGCGTGCGTCTGACAGCTGGAACCCCCGCGAGTCAAACGCGCGCACTGCGGCGTCGCGAGGAGCACGAGGGCGAGCTCTAGCTCAACCATGGCGGCGAGGAGCTCGGTTCTCATGGCGGATTCGGCTAGAGAGGCTACGGGGTGCTAGGAGCTTGGGGGAAAAACTCAGAAGCTCACCGCGGTTCGAACTGAAGCAACGGCAAGCTCGGGGAGGCTTCCACGACGGCGAATGGACGACGGTGAGCTCGCGGGTCCGGCGACTCCTCGATGAAGCTGGCGACGTCTACTGAGGCGCTCGGGCTCGATTGATTGAGGGGAACGACGAAGACGCCTGCTGCGGTTCTCCTGGACACGGCGGAACGGCTCGGGGACGACGTTGGCTGCGTGGACTCGGCGGCGTGCTCCACGGCGATCCTCGGGCGGCGACGAAATCGAGCACGGGAGGAGGAGGAGGAAGCTATGGAGGGGGGGAATGGATCGGGACGGGAGAGGGACGTCTCCAGGCGCGAGAAGGGGGCACGGGGAGGCCTGGAAGGCGCTCGGCGGCGACGTGGCGTCCACGGCTGGCTCGGTGGCATTCCACCGAGCAGCTTGGAGGCGCGGGGCGGGGAAGAAGACCCCGCTGCCCCTCTGGTCCGGGTGGGTTGGATGGGCCCGCTTCGCCTGGGCGTCTGGTAAGTCTTTCTGATTCCTTTTCTGTTTTTCTTTTCTGACGTTTGTTGTGTTGTGCTAAAATAAATAGCTAGGCATTTTATTAAATGCTGAAAACTTTTATATGGCCTCATAATAATGTAGACTAGCCACTTATAAAGTTTCAACATTTTTAAAATTCAAAAAATTTGAATTTTAAATCAAATAGGGGTAATTCTTTAAATCCAAGGCACTGTTTGAATATTTGAAAAATCTATGAGCATGGGGTGGGTCCCACATCACTTGATATGTGATCACACTCACTTATAAGACTTTTCAAAAATCTAACATGAATTTTTGGAGAAGATTTTTATCTGGCCTTTTGAATTAATTCATCTGGGGGGGGTTCCTTCTCCCATTTGCTTTTGAAATTTGATTTCAAGGATTTCTTTTGAAATTTTGACATGATGCAAGAGTACTTGATCCTAGCACATTACCTAACAGCGGGTTCTGACACGTCATAGGCGTAGTTGTTGTAGGGATCAGTCGTGGACGAGGAGGTTGACGTCACCGATTCATGAGTCCGCCCAACCCCCGAGCATCTGCTGTGTAACACCCTCAGTTTCTGTAACAGTAATCACTTTGACTGTTGACTATTACTGTTGCTAATCGTGGTTGCTAATCCTGCCTTGATCAAACCTTGCCTCTGATCGTATTCAAACCATGATCGTTGATATTCAAAACCATATGCCCAATGCACCTTGATCACTTGGAATCAAATCAAGGTTAGAAACTCCTTTTGGTGAATATTAAAAATATGTGACAAATAAAACTTTGCCCAAAAATTGTGAAACCAATTTTGTAAAATGCCACAAATCAATAGAACCATGTTGGACCAACTTGGGTATTTTTGTGAGCTATGACTTAATCCAAACAATTCCAACAGTAGCCTAAAAATCCCACCTTGAGAATTTATTAAATAAAAGAAATAGCAAATGAATTAATATTTCCCCCAAACTTTGTGTGTCACTATTGTATAGCGAACTCTATTTTAGAAATATGTAACATGTTTTATAAAATGTAAAAGTGAATAAAACATTTTCAAAAGAAAAGAACAGAGATAAAATCATAAGGGTAAAAGTAAAAAAGATTAATTGTCGCCCAGGGCGACAGCCACTCGGCCCAGCCCACCCCGGCCTGTCTTCCCCACCTGCCCCCCTCCCATCCCCCACCTGCTCCCGTACCCGGCGTGGACACGCCGTGGCCATGGCCACTGTTGTCGGCCCCGCCTCACCTGCTCCCCTGCCTCCAGAGCGTTGTGGACTGTTAAAGCATTCCCTCCCGCGAATTGTGGATCGCGCCCAACCCCTTTTCCCCTTCGCCAGCTTCCTCCATAGCCCGGGAAAAATTGACCCGAGCGCCATGGTCGCCGGCACGTGAACACACGCGGCCACTCGTCAAACCAGACCCAGCCAGCGTGTCCAGCTTCTTTGCCTTCGTCGACTTCATCGCCTACCGCATCAAATTCGGCCCGGGAGCCCCTGTACGCTGCGAATCGACACCGACATCATCCTCAACTCCGGCGGGATCGGCGAGCAATTCCGGCGACTGCGAGCCGTCCCCGAGCCCACTGCCACCGTCTACACGTCGCTGGTGAGCTTATAAGCCGCCGCCAATGCCTCGTTGTGGCCCGTTGGTCTGTGTTACGCCGCCCCCTTTGCTCTGCCCCGGCCGCCGTGCGTGCTCGTCCTCGGCGTGCCCCCGCCGTCGTTTTGGTCCCGTGCATGTCCCCCTCGTACTCCCTGTGATCCGTAGACCACGTTAGGATACTTGGCGCGCGCCCAAACCACCCGCAGCTGCGACTCCGGCGAAGCCCGAGGACAAACCGCCGCAAACCTCGAGGCCGACGTCGCTCCAGCGAGTCCCCAATGCCGCCGCCACCACACGCGCTGCTCCCCTCATCAGTTTAAGCCCCCACACGCGCCTCCCCGTAGCCTGTAGCGAGTGCAGGATCTACCTCGTCGGCGTCTGTCTCCGGCGAGTGCTCCGACGAGGTACTGTGAGGTTGACCTGCGGGTCCCACCTGGTTGTGGTGTCACTAGAGCTTAATGACCCACTGACCAGTGGCCCCCCGGCTAATCCCATTGTTAACTTAATAGAAAGTTAACCCCCCCCCCTCTGTAGTCATTGAAAAGTGGGCCCCTAGCCATATAAAATAATTTAAACTAGTTAATTATCCCATGTGTCCCTGACTAACCGCCCCCCTGTCAGTTTTTAGTTATTTAAAAGATTTA
Organism: Bromus sterilis; assembly: GCA_950022295.1. Classification (NCBI taxonomy): domain Eukaryota; kingdom Viridiplantae; phylum Streptophyta; class Magnoliopsida; order Poales; family Poaceae; genus Bromus; species Bromus sterilis. The sequence goes on along the minus strand of OX465599.1, from coordinate 235,494,108 downwards.
AAGAAATTCCAGTGACTGACATGTGGGCCTAGTGGCTATTTTGTTTTTATTAAAATGTTTTATAAATAAATAGAGGCTGACATGTGGGTCCCACATGTCAGGCACTGTTTTGGATAATGTTTTGGATAATGTTGATATAATAATAAAAAGAAATTCAGAAAATCATTTAAATTGATTTAAACTTTGAAATTTAATATCTTTTATACCGTAAGTCAGATTCAAAAACTTTATACATCAAAATTGATTAGAAAATTATAACGGATACGGATACGCTATCCGGATACAAACCACACCCCTCTAACACACCGAACATCGAACCGTCCCCCTCCGGACCGTTTGTCCGATGATTTGTCCGGTACTGTCAAAGTATCCGGATGAATTTATTCTGAACACCAAAGTTGTTCAGAATGGATCAACTAACACGGATACACCTTTCACATGTTTGTCGGATGTCCACGACACCTCCGGCATGGTACATTCCCCCTCCGGACACCCTGTCCGATAATCACCCGGAGCTGGCAGTTCATCCCCGGATGAATTCCCGCCCCGAGCATAATACATTGCACTGGGTTAGAACGCCGTTAACATTGCCTATGTTATGTCATGCATTTGTTTGTATATGCTTGCTTTGTATGCACTGTCCCCCCCCCTTAATCTCCGATAGACCCTGTTGCTGTCGCCGACTACACCACTGCTGAGTACGACTACTTCGTCGACGACCCTACCCCTACCGTCGAGCTTCCAGGCAAGCAGAGCCATTCTCTTCCCCAGATATCGCCTATCTTTCCGTACATTTCTTGCACTAGGCATTGTTACTGCTGCTGCTACGATTACAATCCTATTCAATTGCATAGCCTGTTTTTGTCGCCCCTTGATGTACCTTCCTTTATTCTATGCTGCCTATTATAATAAATAGGATATTCAGCAGTGAGCCCTGTGCATTGTTAGCTAGGATTAGATAGCGGGTCGTGATCACTCAGGGGAGTGAACGCGGATACAAATATTATAAGTGCACAGGTATGGTACAATGCAGACACCGCCTCAGGCCCCTACCTCGGCTCTGCCGAGCCACCATCAAGTGTGAGCTATCGAGGAGTGATCCTTGTACTCCACTCGTTGCTGACTCTTTATAGCCGCTCTAGGTACCTGAGAAACGGTTGTCCTTCAGGTAAGAAGTCGGGCGACCCAACGGTGCCCGCGAGTGGTATTGCGACGGGACGACAGGGAGGGTACGACCAGTGTACCGGTGTTCTTGGCCCCTGATCGTTGGCCGCGAGAGTTACCAAACCACGAAAGTCAAGCTCCTCCAGGAACACACGCGAGACAAGGTAAGGAGACGGTTCACCTTGTTGGTAACCGCAGAGACTTGGTGGGACGACAGGGCAGGCACCGATGTACTGGTGGTCCTAGCTGTTGTCGTTGTCCGCGGGTCAGTTAAGTCGAGGCAACGATAATGGTTGTCCCGCAAGTTAATAAAATGACTAATGGTTCGGCGGATGACTTGAGTAGCCTTTTGGCTTATACGCGCTACCTACACGTGGGAATTACGAGTTATGGGCTCCTCTGCTTCGTAGTGTCGTCCGAGGACTCTTCAGACGTCAGCAGTACTGCTGGCTGATTGCCGGGAAGTGGTGTTGTCTTATTTGCTCGCGCGGTGGTGTCTTATTTGGATTTTCTTTAACTTCACCGGCCAGACACGCACCGTGCAGGAGTACGTTCGGGTTGGGGTCCAAGGCTCGGCGTACTTAGGATTTAGACCGACGGACGGCCTCTCTGTTGAGTTTGAAAGATGGGCTACGGAGTGTCAGATAGCCTCAGTGGAGCGTTCCCTAACAAGATGCCCGCCACCCTGGAGATTCGTGCGTGTAGTGTAACACAAGTGCACCCCTGCAGGGAAGATTAATCTATTCGAATAGCCGTGTCCACGGTAACAGGACGCTTTATGCTGAAGCTGGATCTTACCACTACAAACTATTATTATTAAACTGTATGGTTCCGGGTTTGCTTCCTCGCAGGGAAGTCAAGGAGGTGATCTCGGAGTCATTGCTAATTATTACAACTTACTATTATACAATGTTGCAGCAACTTCTGCTGCATTGTTACTTTATGCTTTATATAATTGTTGGCTATTCTCTCCTCATGCTGCAAGACTCGTTGGAAGATGCTAGTCTTCGATAGGCCTAGCTTCTTACCCTTATTCTGATTTCTATCTTGCATTCCACTATATATAGCCTCCCCTTTCCATTTGATACAATGCATAAATGCTTAGTAGCGGACGTAAGACTCGCGGGTATGCTAGATACTCACCTTTGCCTTATTTCCCCTTTTTCGCTTTGCCTGATCGGCCGCTGCAGCCAACGTTGGAGCCCAGGAGCAGGAGTAACCCGGAGGCGACTACTACGACGTCGAGTTCCCCGTTGATCAAGAGTAGTTCGGTGGATCCCAGGCAGGAGGCCTCGCCTTTTCGATCTGTATCTCTGATGTCATTTGTGCTAGCCTTCTCAAGGCAAAACTTGACTAACTGTGTCTGTACTCAGATATTACGGCTTGTATGACTTATGTATTCGGATCCTCGTGATCCCTGGTATTGTAACATATTTGTTTATCCTTTTGTGTTTAGTGTTGTCCGGTGATATTCTCATCATGGCACCCTAATCTCAGCCGTGTACCCTGCGTGTATGATTACTGTACACGGATTGATTTTGGGGGCGTCACAAGTTGGTATCAGAGCCGACTTCCTGTAGGAAGCCACCCCACCACTACTTGGTCGAAGTTGAGTCTAGACTTTGAAAAAACTATTTTGCTAACTTAATATTTGGCTTACGGGCCCACATCGATGTCACTACATGTGATATCTATGGTATTAGGATCCTTTTCTCCTTACCTATGCTCTGGGACTCTGCTCTCTTATCCTTGCTGGTAAGTTTTACTAACTCTGACATTAGGATCACCTTCTCTTGATTCCACCCGGCGTTCTGGTGCTACCTCATTGATTGAGTCGTGTCGCAGGAGTTCTACCCCAGGTCCCAGACCGCGGATCCCATTCTCATTCTGGGCAGGCCGCGCGTTCTCTGGCATCTACTCCTGTGGCCAACAGTTTTCTTGCGGCGTGATTGACATAGTGGAATCTATGTTGCGTCTTGTAATCCTTACCGCGGTCTGCGCGCCGCTTAGTGAGTCCTTTTTCCTTAATTTCTACGACGTTACGCTGCCCGATTTTCGATTGACTTCGTGTGTGAATGTGTATGTCTTATATGACTACTCCTATATATTCGTGCCTCCTCTTTGTTGTTGCTTTACTGCAGGCTTGATTCCGGTATCTCGTTAAATTTTCATCGCTAAAATACCCCTGTTAAATTCTAGCAGGATGGCTGGTCGTGGTGGTCGTGGTCGTGGTCGTGGTGCCAACGACCCACCTCCGCCGCCGGATTACATGGCCGCGATGATGCAGCTGTTTGAGATGAACCGTCAGTTCATGCAGAATGTCATGGCTCAGTTCCCCCAGCCGAATCAGAATGGGCACCACCATCAGCATGCCACCGTGACTCTGCACGACTTCACCCGCCTCAACCCCACTATGTTCTGCAACACTGTTTAGCCGTTGGATGATGATGACTGGCTTCGCGACATCACTCATGAGCTGGAGTCTGCTAATGTTGATCCAGCCGACTATGTGAACTTTGTGTCCTATCACTTGAAGGGCGCCGCTGCTCAGTGGTGGAGCACTCACAAGCGTTCACTGCCAGTCGGAGAAGTCATCACTTGGGATGAATTTCAGTCCACCTTCCGCGCCCGCTACATTCCTCAGGGGATCATGGATCGTAAAGGGGAAGAATTCCGCAACCTCACTCAAGGCAACATGACTGTTGAAGCCTATCAGCGTGAGTTCCTCAACCTCTCTCGCTATGCGGAAGAAGAGATCACCACTGATGCTCGCAAGCAACAGAAGTTCCGTCGTGGCCTCAATCCAGACCTCAGGATCGCTCTTTCCATTCATGATTTTGCCAACTTCGCCACCATGGTGAACAAGGCTATCACCGTTGAGACTGCCCATATGGAGCACAAGAACTCACTGAAACGCTATCGTGACGTTGGCTCATCTTCGGGCGCAACACAGAAGTGTCGTATCTGGCTCCCTATCAGTGTGACCCATTCACCTGTCCCTGATCCAAGGTCGTCTTATGCTACACCCCGTCTGCCTCCGCCACCGCAGATGCCAAGAGCTTTGCCTCCACCACCCAATGCTACACCCCTTCGTCCTCAGGATGGATTATGCTTCACGTGCCGCCAACCTGGGCATTTTTTCAGGGAATGCCCCCAGAAACAGAAGCAACTGGTAGTTCACCCCGCTGGCCGCGGAAATGGTCGTGGCAACAACCGGACCCCCAACTATAATACTGGGTCTGCTGCTTATGCTCGTGGACATGCTAACAACATCAATGTTGAAGAAGCTCAACAACAACCCGCTACCATGATGGGTACCCTTCTCGTTAATTCCGTACCTGCTACTATTTTATTTGATACAGGAGCATCGCATTCATTCTTGTCGGAAGCATTTGCATTGTCGCATAACTTCACGCTAGAAAAGATGAACCCACCGATGGTTGTCCGCACCCTGATAGGCCAATGCCAAACCACCAAAATAGTGCCCGAAACCATTGTCGAAATTGAAGGGATTTAATTCCTTGACTCCCCCATCATCTTGAAGTCTTCCACCATAGACCTCATTCTGGGAATGGATTGGTTGAAATTCCACGATGCCGCACTGTATTGTGGCACCAGTTCTGCCCAACTTTTTCGTCCCTCCGGCGAGATTGTTAACCACACCACCCGAATTACCCGTAATGCTGAAACACGGATATTTATGATGAATGCTTTGAATGCCGCCCCCCTCGAAGGCATCGAGAACGTTCCAGTCATTCGCGATTTCCCCGACGTCTTCCCCGAAGAACTGCCAGGAATACCCCCGATCCGAGAAGTCGAATTTGTCATCGACTTGAAGCCCGGCACCACCCCTATTGCCAAGCGTCCTTAGAAGATGCCGCCACATGAAATCCTTGAACTTAAGGAGGAAATCGACAAGACACTTCAGAAAGGATTCATTCTCCCCAGTTCCTCTGCTTGGGGAGAGCCTTCGCTCTTTGTCAAGAAGAGCGATGGCACGAACCGTTTAGTCCAAGATTACCGGCCCATTAACCAAGCCACCATCCAGAACAAATACCCACTTCCCCGAATCAACGATCTGTATGATCAACTTGCCGGATCCAAGGTGTTTTCTAAACTCGACTTGAGGTTGGGTTATCACAAAATCCGAGTCTGTGATGAGGACATTCCGAAGACTTCCTTCATTACTCGCTATGGTTCATACGAGTACACCGTCATGTCCTTTGGCTTAACCAATGCTCCAGCCACCTTCTCCAGATTGATGAATTATATTTTCATGGAGTACCTCGACAAGTTCGTCGTGGTTTATCTGGATGATATATTGATATATTCCAAGAATGAAGAAGAACATGCTGAACATCTTCGTCTTATACTGGAAAAGCTTCGAGAACACAAAATCTACGCTAATTATTCTAAGTGTGAGTTCTAGCTTGCCGAAGTAACCTACCTTGGACATGTGATTTCCAAGGATGGCATTGCCATCACCCCAGAACGTATCCAGACTATTCTTGACTGGACTCCTCCCAAGACCGTCAAGCAAGTCCACAGTTTCCTCGGGCTCGCTAGCTATTGCCACCGTTTCGTCGAGAATTTTTCCAAGATTGCCAGGCCTCTGACTAATCTTCTTCACAAAGGCGTCAAGTTCGAGTGGACAGATAAATGTCAGGAAAGTTTCCAAGCGCTCAAGGACAAGCTAACTTCTCCCCCGGTGCTCGCTCCCCCTGATACTCAGAAGGACTTCTTGATATATTGCGACGCGTCTCGTCAAGGATTAGGTTGTGTCCTAATGCAAGAGCGCAAAGTGATTGCTTATGGCTCTCGTCAGTTGCGTGCTCACGAAGACAAGTATCCAACACATGATCTCGAATTGGCAGCAGTAATTTATGCATTGAAGCTGTGGAGACATTACCTCGTCGGTAATCGTTGCGAGGTCTACACCGACCACCAAAGTCTGAAGTACTTGTTTACTCAGCCGGACCTGAATCTTCGTCAACAACGATGGCTCGAGACAATAGCCGACTTCAACATGGATATTTCGTATAACCCTGGCAAGGCTAATGTGATGGCCGATGCCTTGAGCCGCAAAGCTTACTGTTCTGAACTTGAGGTTCAGGTACAGCAACCACATCTGTATGAAGAGCTTCGCAAGCTGAACCTCGAGATTGTTCCTCAAGGTTACGTCAATAGCCTGGTTCTCGAGTCAAAACTCGACACCCTCATCAAGAGTAGACAGCCTCTTGACGCTGACATTGTGAAGATCAAGGAAGACATCGCAGCAGGAAAGCCCTCCTCTTTTACCATTGATACCAATGATGGTGATATTGTGTACTTCAAGGGCCGATTAGTAGTTCCTGTGAGCCCGGCCATCATTAACTGTGGCCCGGATATCATGGAAGAAGTCCATAATTCTCCCTTGTCAATCCACCCTGGCAGTACCAAGATGTATAAAGACCTTCGTCAATGGTACTGGTGGCCTTACATGAAGCAAGACATCGCCCGCTATGTTTCTCAATGTGACGTTTGCAGTCGCGTCAAGGCCGGACATCAGAAACCTATTGGCTGGTTGCAACCACTCCCTCCTCCTGATTGGAAGTGGGACAAAGTTGAAATGGACTTCGTCACCGGTTTTCCAAAGTCACAGAAAGGTAACGATGCCATCTTTGTCGTCATCGACCGATTCTCCAAGATTGCTCACTTCCTGCCAGTCAAGGAGACGATCACTGCTAGTCAGTTAGCAAACTGTATATCTCCCGGATTGTGTCACTCCACGGTATTCCGCTAGAGATCAGTTCAGACCGTGGTAGCCTTTTCACCTCATGATACTGGAAGAGTTTCATGAAAGCCTTCGGGACTCGTCTGTCTCTCAGCACCGCTTATCACCCCCAGTCGCAAGGCCAAGTGGAACGAGTCAATCAAGTGATGGAAGACATGCTTCGTGCTTGTGTCTTTTCATTCGGCATGAAATGGGAGGAATCTCCCTCGTACGCGGAATTCTCGTACAACAATAGTTATCAGGCTAGCATGAAGATGGCCCCCTTCGAAGTTCTATACAGACGTAAATGTCGAACCCCCCTGAATTGGTCAGGAACTGGGGAACGACCCTACTTCGGACCGGATCTTGTCCAACAAGCTGAAGATCAGGTTCGCGTTGTGCAAGAAAACCTCAAGGCCGCCCAGTCTCGTCAGAAGAGCAACTATGACCGCAAACACCGGGAAATGGAGTATAAACCTGGTGAATACGCTTACCTTCGTGTCACTCCCATGAGGGGCACTCATCGCTTCGGTATCAAGGGCAAGTTGGCTCCTCGCTACATTGGCCCGTTCCGCATCCTGTCCAGGAGTGGACCAGTGGCATACCGGTTGGAATTGCTGCCGAACCTCTCCCAAGTCCACGATGTCTTCCACGTCTCGCAACTCCGTCGCTGCTTCAAGGACCCTATTCGCGAAGTGGAGCATGATATGATCGAGCTGCAACAAGACTTGACTTATCGAGAACATCCGAGCCGCATTCTCGACCAATCTGAACGTCGAACCCGCAACAAGACCGACAAGTTCCTCAAAGTCCAGTGGTCGAATCATTCTAAAGATGAAGCCACTTGGGAACGCGAAGATCGCCTTCGCGATGAATACCCCGATCTTTTCCTCGCTACCACTTAAATTCTCGGGACGAGAATTCTTGTAGTGGTGAAGATTTGTAACACCCTCAGTTTCTGTAACAGTAATCACTTTGACTATTGACTATTACTGTTGCTAATCCTGGTTGCTAATCCTGCCTTGATCAAACCTTGCCTCTGATCATATTCAAACCATGATGGTTGATATTCAAAACCATATGCCCAATGCACCTTGATCACTTGGAATCAAATCAAGGTTCAAAACTCCTTTTGGTGAATATTAAAAATATGTGGCAAATAAAACTTTGCCCAAAAATTGTGAAACCAATTGTGTAAAATGCCACAAATCAATAGAACCATGTTGGACCAACTTGGGTGTTTTTGTGAGCTATGACTTAATCCAAAGAATTCCAACAGTAGCCTAAAAATCCCACCTTGAGCATTTATTAAATAAAAGAAATAGCAAATGAATTTATATTGCCCCCAAACTTTTGTGTCACTGTTGTATAGTGCAACTCTATTTTAGAAATATGTAACATGTTTTATAAAAAATATAAAGTGAATAAAACAATTTCAAAAGAAAAGAACAGAGAGAAAATCAAAAGGGTAAAAGTAAAAAAGATTAATTGTCGCCCAGGGCGACAGCCACTCGGCCTAGCCCACCCCGGCTTGTCTTCCCCACCTTCCCCCCTCCCATCCCCCACCTGCTCCCGTACCCGTCGTGGACACGCCGTGGCCATGGCCACTGTTGCCGGCCCCGCCTCACCTTCTCCCCTGCCTCCAGAGCGTCGTGGACTGTTAAAGCATTCCCTCCCGCGAATTGTGGATCGCGCCCGACCCCTTTTCCCCTTCGCCAGCTTCCTCCATAGCCCGGGAAAAATTGACCGAGCGCCATGGTCGCCGGCATGTGAACACACGCGGCCACTCGCCAAACCAGACCCAGCCAGCGTGTCCAGCTTCTTCGCCTTCGTCGACTTCATCGCCTACCGCATCGAATTCGGCCCGAGAGCCCCTATACGCTGCGAATCGACACCGACATCATCCTCAACTCCGGCGGGATCGGTGAGCAATTCCGACGACTGCGAGCCGTCCCCGAGTCCACTGCCACCGTCTGCACGTCGCTGGTGAGCTTCTGAGCCGCCGCCAATGCCCCGTTGTCGCTCGTTGGTATGTATTATGCCGCCCCCCTTTGCTCTGCCCCGGCCGCCGTGCGTGCTCGTCGTCGGCGTGCCCTCGGCGTCGTTTTGGCCCCGTGCATGTCCCCCTTGTACTCCCTGTGATCCGTAGACCACGTTAGGATACTTGGCGCGCGCCCAAACCACCCGCAGCTGCGACTCCGGCGAAGCCCGAGGACAAACCACCGCAAACCTCGACGCCGACGTCGCTCCGGCGAGTCCCCGACGCCGCCACCACCACGGGTCGACTCGCGTTGCTCCCCTCGTCAGTTTAAGCCCCCACACGCGCCTCCCCGTAGCCTGTAGCGAGTGCAGGATCAACCTCGCCGGCGTCTGTCTCCGGCGAGCGCTCCGACGAGGTCCTGTGAGGCTGACCTGCGGGTCCCACCTGGCTGTGGTGTCATTAGAGCTTAATGACCCACTGACCAGTGGCCCCCCGGCTAATCCCATTGTTAACTTAATAGAAAGTTAACCCCCCCCCCTCCGTAGTCACTGACAAGTGGGCCCCTGGCAATATAAAATAATTTAAACTAGTTAATTAGCCCATGTGTCACTGACTACTACCCCCGTGTCAGTTTTTAGTTATTTAAAAGATTTCAAGAAATTCCAGTGACTGACATGTGGGCCCAGTGGCTATTTTGTTTTTATAAATGTTTTATAAATAAATAGAGGCTGACATGTGGGTCCCACATGTCAGCCATTGTTTTGGATAATGTTTTGGATAAATTTTGATATAATAATAAAAAGAAATTCAAAAAATCATTTAAATTGATTTAAATTTTGAAATTTCATATCTTTTAAACCGTAAGTCAGATTCAAAAAGTTTATACATCAAAATTGATCAGAAAATTATAACGGATACGGATACGCTATCCGTATACAAACCACACCCCTCTAACACACCGAACATCGAACCGTCCCCTTCCGGACCGTCTGTCCGATGATTTTTCCGGTACTGTCAAAGTTTCCGGATGAATTTATTCTGAACACCAAATTTGTTCAGAATGGATCAACTAACGTGGATACACCTTCCACATGTTTGTCGGATGTCCACGACACCTCCGGCATGGTACATTCCCCCTCCGGACACCCTGTTCGATAATCACCCTGAGTTGGCAGTTCATCCCCGGATGAACTCCCGCCCCGAGCATAATACATTGCACTGCGTTAGAACGCCGTTAACATTGCCTATGTCATGTCATACATTAGTTTGTATATGCTTGCTTTGTATTCACTGCCCCCCCCCCTTAATCTCCGATAGACCCCGCTACTGTCGCCGACTACACCGCTGCTGAGTACGACTACTTCGTCGACGACCCTACCCCTACCGTCGAGCTTCCAGGCAAGCAGAGCCATTCTCTTCCCCAGATATCGCCTATCTTTCCGTACATTTCTTGCACTAGGCATTGTTACAAAATAATGCTGCTACGATTACAATCATATTCAATTGCATAGCCTGTTTTTGTCGCCCCTTGATGTACCTTCCTTTATCCTATGCTGCCTATTATAATATATATGATATTCAGCAGTGAGTCTTGCACATTGTTAGCTAGGATTAGATAGCTGGTCGTGATCACTCAGGGGAGTGAACGCGGATACAAATATTATAACTGCACAGGTATGGTACAATGCAGACACTGCCTCAGGCCCCTACCTCGGCTCTGCCGAGCCACCATCAAGTGTGAGCTATCGAGGAGTGATCCTTGTACTCCACTCGTTGCTGACTTTGTATAGCCGCTCTAGGTACCTGAGCAACGGTTGTCCTTCAGGTAAGAAGTCGGGCGACTGATGACCCACAATCGTAAGGGATCTATTGCAGCGTTTTTGATAAGTAAGAGTTTCGAACCCAACGAGGAGTAGAAGGTAATAGCAGGTGACTTTGGCAAGGAGATAACTGCAAGCACTGAAAGATAACTTTTTAGGGGTTTTCTTGGTATAATCAATAGGAAAGTAAAAACGAGCAAACTAAAAGGCACTGGAGAGTAACGAGTGGCCCAATCCTTTCTGACCAAAGGAGAGTCCTAGCAAAGGAACTTATAAAGGCTAAAGTGTTCTTGAGGACACACGAGAGAGGTAGTCATGTGCTATCGCCATATTCCGTATCGGTACTATGTGCTGTGTTGATAAGTGTTGAGTGGGTGGATCTATGCTAGTACACCCTCTATACTAAGATAAGTGCACTCTTATGATTAAAAACCTTGCAAGCATCCGCAAATACAAGATAGTAATTAAGGCAAAAGCCTAACCATAGCAATATGATCGGTGATCCATTGTTCCCTTGTGCAAAAGTGTGCAAACTGGGGTTTAGGTTTCTGTCACTCCGGCAACCCACCGTAAGCATTCTTTTTGTATTCCCCTAGGTCCTTGATAAGGCAAAGTGTTGAGTGTTCGACTCACACAACACCACTAGGAAAATAACAACACAACTTAAATATCAAACAACACATATTACTTCAACATCATATGACTACTAACAACTAGACTTCTCCCATGTCCTGAAGAACTAAAGTAACTACTCACAAGACATAAAAGAGATCATGATCAGTGGGGATGAACAGATGATAAACAATCTGGACACAATAATATTTCTCCAACAAAACTCAATAGCATTCACCACAAATTAGTAATCAACACCGATAGAGTAGAGATGATAGATAGTACGGATTACAACACAAGTTGCAATTGTGAGATGAGATTGGATGGAGGTGGAGATGGTGCTGATGATGGGGATGATGTTGATGATGATCTCGATGATGCCCGTGACGATGGTGATGACGATGGCGACGATCTCCCTTCCGGGAGGTGATCTCCCCGGCGAAATCTGCCCGCCAGAGATGGCTTTTCTTCTCTGTAGGTTTCCGCCACGGGGCGGCGGCGGAACTCCGTAAACCCTCTCCTTTTTAGGGTTTCTGGATGATGTGTGTTATATAGGCAAGAGGGGGGAACCGGGAGTGGTCCCAGGGGTCTAGGCGCCCTCCCGGCGCGGCCAGGGTGTGGGCCGCGCCAGGTGGCCGCCTAGGTACCCTGTGGCCCCCCTCTGGTCGCTCTTTTGCGTGTCTTCGTGATCCTTCTGGAAAATACCCTCCGTCGATTTTCATGTAATTTAGAGGTATTCTTCTTCAGCAACTCAACGTCCACTTTTTACCGCTGAATCCTGCGTCTGCTGCTTCGGCACCGGAAAGTTGCAAACTGTGTAAAATAAGCCAAAACAACATAAGAATAGCATCATATCATGAAATATATCAATGAATAAAAAAGATTTACTATATAAAATATTGATGCATTTTGGACGTATCAACTCCCCCAAGCTTAGACCTCGCTTGTCCCCAAGCGAATACTGAGCTCGGTAAACCTGTCCACAAGTTTAGAGAGTGAAGTGTCGATAAATAGAACACGAACAAAAAGTATCAAGATTTCTTCATCAAACTCAAGCCTCCTCAACAGCAACCTCAACTCATAAGGCCCTTATGAGAAAGTAATAACAATTATAATCAAAAGTAGGGCTGAGGAAACTCATCAAATTATGGCAAACATATCCTTGGTCAAAGGACAACTAATAACTTTTACTCTTGCTCTTTCTTTTTAATGAAACAATTTTAAGCTTTTGAAAGAACATGTTATTAGTCATGAAGTGCAAATGCTAACACAAAGGAAGATGCTTGCTTGGCAAAAGCTTTCGCAAACAACTTACTTATCAAAAGATAATGTCAACAAGGATGTGGCAAGGCAAAACTTAATGCAGCTTTATAAGGATGAATCCTCATCAACATCAAATGCATGTTCTCTTAGAGAAAAGAAGAAAGTGGGACAACTGACTTAACATGAAGGTGGATGAAAGGCCTTGTTAAGGGCAAGCAGGGAACACTCATGTGCTATCCTTAAATCAAACAGAATAAAAATAGATTTTGGGGTGGTGCATAGTTTGTCAACGAATGCTAATAGATAGCTCAATTACTTCTCAAGATGGACAAGTTTCGAGGAACGGCTCCCAAGTGGGGACGATCACATCCCCTTAATCTCCTTTGTTTATCACTGCCAAAGTTTCTGATTTCTCATAGACCAAGCGTGAAGGAGGGTTTGTTTGTTATATTATCTTTCGAGCTGGGCGCACACATGCCAGTTCCTCCTCGTATTATGGGTTTGCAGATTAGACATGCAATCCCGGGGTAAAACTTGTCCAACTTAAGAAGGTCATGAATTACCTACTACTTCCTCATGAGCTAAACAAGAGGCACAAAATAGAAGATTTTGAACATTTAAGGATAACACATAAATTCTATACTTATAGGAGTGGTAGGGGAATACCATGAATAGGAAGGTATGGTGGACTCATATGGAAGGTATTGGTTTCAGGGTATGGATGCACAAGAAGAAATCTACTTGGCAAAGAGTTTGGCTAGCAAAGGCTTTGAGAGAACAGACAATTGATGCTAATTTAGATGCAAAACATATAAGGCATAAACATTAAGGGAAGCATAACACATCAAGTTGTCTCCCTTGTCAACATAACACTTCAAGCATAATAGCATAAAGGTTTTGGCTATGTCGCTACTTGAGAAAACATGCATGTTGTCATGACCAAAGCTATGTTTGCCAAAATTAAATAAAGTTTTCAAAGCCATACCTGAATAAGGTCAACACTCCCCATAAGAATCGTCATATGAGGCCGATTGTGCGAAGATAATACCGAGTGCAGCGAAGGAACTAATAGACTTCTCATTAATATTCCATTATAGACGACTCCACACTCACGGATACAATCTCTCCACAGAAGGAGTGATAGACCTTGATGCAAACACTTATTTCATATAATAACCTCCCTAGACATGATATGACTCTACTTGACTCTGAAAGACTAAGATAAAGATAAAGATACCGGGCACTCCCCCAAGCTTGGAACAAGCCAAGGGGATGCCATTACCCAAGGATATTTCACTCCTCATTCCTGTTGTTGTTGATTCTTCAAATCTCGGATGACATGTCGAAGGGTTTGTTTTTCCTCCTCCAAAATCTCCACTTGCACCTTTAGTACACGGAAATCTTCACACAGTTGATTGGTGATGCGGTAAGCTTCGGAGATGGTGGAAATCGTACGTTGATTTTCAAGTGCACGGGTTGTTCCTAAAAGGTTAAGAGAAAGATCATAATAAGGTTGGACACTCCCCACCATGATGGGGTTGCCTGATCTTCCTTCTTCTGTTGATGGACCCCCTAATTTCTGGGCGGTGATAATCTTGACTTCTCTCACGGAACGCTCCATCTCCGCTTGCCTTGCAGCGATTTCTTCTTCCGTAGCCCAATCTACGTATTTCCCTTGGTTGAGATCTTTCTGAACTTCACGTAGACGTCGTCCCATGAAGTCTTCTCCACTTGAGCCACAAGAAGACATCTCTAACAATAACCTTTTACCCTAGAAGAAACAGATTGAAAAGAAAACACACGAAATCGCGAGATACGTTGCCGGAACGACCCGGACAAATATATAGCAAAAAAATTTGCAACAAAAGGAAGGTAACGAGCCAAAGTGGGGTCAGAGACGGACTCCTGGGTGCCCAGGCGGCCTCCCAGCGCGGCCAGGAGGTAGGCCGCGCCAGGGGGGCGCCTGGGCCCCCTGGAGCTCCTCTCCGGCTCCACTTAGGCCTCGAATTTTCCTAATTTTGCAAAAACTCATAATATGGAACTTTTATGGTGGTTCGCAATGTTTCCTTACTGTAATACATACCTTTTCTATTCTGCTTCTGCTGGTGTCTGAAATAGGGCTGCAACATGTTCTTCATGAGTTGGTGTGCGTATTATATTTACATCAACATTGACGGGATCTCCCGCCATGTAATGCTTGAGTCTTTGCCCATTCACAACTTGAGGTTTGGTGCCTTCAAAATTGTTAATCTTGATTGCACCAGACTGGTAGAATTCTTCGATATGAAATGGCCCTTCCCACCTGGAAAGTAGTTTACCTGGAGAAAACCTGAAACGGGATCTAAACAATAAAACTTTATCACCAACATTAAATTCACGTTTCAAAATCCTCCTGTCATGCCACTTCTTTACCTTTTCCTTGAAAATTTTAGCGCTCTCGTAGGCTTCACTTCTCCACTCATCTAGAGAAGTCAAGTTCATGAGACGCTTTTCACCAGCTAACTTTGGGTCAGCATTAAGCTCTCTAACAGCCCAGAAAGCTTTGTGCTCTAACTCTAATGGCAAATGGCACGCCTTGCCATAGTCCATTTTATAGGGAGACATGCCTATGGGGTTTTTGTAAGCAGTTCTATACGCCCACAAAGCATCTCCTAACTTATTTGACCAGTCCTTCCTATTTCTGTTAACTGTCTTTTGCATGATCAACTTGATCTCTCTATTGGTGAGCTCAACTTGCCCACTAGTTTGAGGATGGTACGGTGAAGCAATTCTATGATTGACATCGTACTTGGCTAAAGATTTTCTAAAAGCTCCATGCGTGAAGTGTGATCCTCCATCAGTCATGAGATACCTAGGTACACCAAACCTAGGGAAAATTACATGTTTGAGCATTTTCAAAGATGTTTTGTGATCAGCACTCTCAGTGGGGATTGCTTCAACCCACTTGGTTACATAATCAACAGCAACTAATATGTGAGTGTACTTGTGCGAAGAAGGAAAAGGACCCATAAAATCAAAACCCCAACAATCAAAAGGCTCAATCACTAGTGAGTAATTCATCGGCATCTCATTCCTTCTACTAATATTACCAACTCTCTGACATTTATCACAGGCTAAAACATAATTTCTAGCATCTTTAAAGAGAGTAGGCAAATAAAAACCTGATTGGAGAACCTTATGTGCGGTTCTCTCACCGGCGTGATGTCCTCCATAGGGACTATCGTGACATTGCTTGAGAATGTCCTTCTGCTCGTGTTCCGGTATGCATCTTCTCACGATCCCGTCTGGACCTTCTTTGAAAAGATGTGGGTCATCCCAAAAGTAATGCCTCAAATCATGGAAGAACTTCTTCCTTTGCTGAAATGTTAAACCTGGAGGCAAATACTTTGCAACGATAAAATTAGCATAATTTGCAAACCAAGGATCGGAAAGAGATTGTACTTTAACAACGGCAAGTTGTTCGTCTGGAAAACTGTCGTTGACTGGGATGGGATCATGTGGTATATCTTCCATCCTTGAAAGATTGTCCGCTACAGGGTTGTCTGCTCCTTTTCTATCAACAATCTGCAAATCAAATTCTTGAAGGAGGAGTACCCATCTGATGAGTCTTGGCTTGGCATCCTTCTTCGTCATAAGATACTTAATGGCAGCATGGTCAGTATGAATAATAACTTCAGAATCAACAATATACTGCCTAAACGTATCACAAGCAAACACTAATGCTAAGAATTCCTTCTCAGTAGTAGCATAGTTCTTTTGAGCACTATCAAGGGTTTTACTAGAAAAATGGATAACATTCAATTTTTTATCAACCATTTGTCCTAAAACAGCTCCAACAGCAAAATCACTAGCATCACACATAATTTCAAAGGGCAAACTCCAGTCAGGCGGTTGTACTATAGGAGAGGTTATTAAAGCTTTCTTAAGAACTTCGAAAGCCTCCTTACAATCTTCATCAAATACAAAAGGAACATCCTTCTGGAGAAGATTAGTGAGGGGTCTCGAGGTCTTAGAAAAGTCTTTAATAAATCGTCTATAGAAATCAGCATGACCGAGAAAACTACGAATACCTTTAATGTCCCTTGGATAGGGCATCCTTTCGATAGCTTCAATCTTCGCCTTGTCCACTTCAATTCCCCTCTCGAAATCTTGTGCCCAAGCACGATCCCTTCGTTAACCATGAAGTGGCACTTTTCCCAGTTTAGAACTAAGTTTGTATCCTCGCATCTCTGCAAAACTTTATTAAGATTGTGGAGACAGTGGTCAATGGAAGTTCCATAGACGGAGAAATCGTCCATGAAGACTTCCACAATCTCCTCACAGAAACCATGAAATATTGCAGACATACATCTCTGAAAAGTAGCAGGGTCATTGCATAAACCAAAAGGCATACGCCTATAAGCATAGGTACCATAAGGACAAGTGAAAGTGGTCTTCTCTTGATCAGCAGTGTTAACATGAATTTGAGAGAAGCCTGAATACCCGTCAAGATAGCAAAAGTGGGTGTTTTTGGAGAGCCTCTCAAGCATCTGATCGATAAAGGGCAGCGGGTAGTGGTCCTTCCTAGTTGCCTTGTTCAACTTCCTGTAATCAATACACATTCTATATCCAATAATAATTCTCTGAGGTATTAGTTCATTCTTATCATTAGGGACTACAGTTGTCCCTCCTTTCTTAGGAACACAATGAACTGGACTTACCCACTTACTATCAGCTATAGGGTAGATAATACCTGCGGCTAGAAGCTTAAGGATTTCGGTCTTCACAACATCCATCATCTTTGGGTTCAACCGTCGTTGATGGTCAACAACAGGTTTAGCATCGGGCTCGAGGTTGATAGTATGTTGACAGATAGATGGACTAATTCCCTTAAGGTCATCAAGGGTATAGCCAATTGCACCACGGTGTTTACGAAGTATCTCCAATAATCGCTCTTCTTCATATCCTGAAAGGTTAGAGTTGATAATAACAGGATATACTTTCTTTTCATCTAAATAAGCATACTTGAGCGTATCGGGAAGAGGTTTGAGATCAAACACCGGGTATTCTTTTGGTTTGGATAGAATTCCTAAAGGTTCAACCAGAATTTTGTGCTTCAGGATAGCAGGTTGTTTCAAGAAGATTTCATCAATTTCATTTCTTTCCTGCATATGAGTATCATTCTCGTGGTCCTCCATGTATTGCTGCAAAGGATCATTAGGGGGAATAGCAATAGAAGCAATACTTTCAATAATTTTATCATCACTAGGTAATTCAGTACCACGAGGCTGCTTGGAAAACTTAAAAAATATAAATTCATATGGCTCACCATTGAATTCAACAGAAACTTTACCTTTCTTGCAATCTATAATAGCTCCACAAGTTCTGAGAAAAGGTCTACCGAAAATAATAGGACAAAAACTATCTTGCTCTGAACCAAGTACGAGAAAGTCGGTAGGATACTTTACCTTTCCGCATAGGACTTCAACATCTCTCACAATCCCAATAGGATAGATAGTAGCTTTGTTTGCAAGATGAATAGTAACATCAATCTCTTCAAGTTCACAGGGTGAAATCTCACCCATGATCTCTTGATAAAGCGAATAAGGAATCGTGCTAGAACTTGATCCCAGATCACATAGCCCGTAATAATTGTGATCTCCTATTTTAACAGATACAACTGGTGTACCTGGAATTGGGCTTTTATTCTTGGCTGTGACAATGTTAGTTGAAACAGCACAAAAATTTATAATAGAATCTGAAACATCATTAGTAACTAAATCTTTAACCATCGCAACTTGAGGATCGACTCTGATCTGGTCCTCAGGTTCACCTGTTCTTCTCTCACTTTTATTTATTATGCCTGTCACAAAAGAGTGCTCCCTTATCCTTGAAGGAAAAGGGGGTTGTTCATATAGAACTGCAGGCAAAATAGGATCAGCAACGTGAATATCAATAGGCACTTCCTTGAAAGGCTTATGGTGCTGATCCTTCTTCATCTTAGAAGAATCAACATGAGAGGCAAAGTTCTTACAAAAATCAATCATTAGATGGGAATCCAGACCAATCTTAGAGCAAAAGGTATTAAAATAATCAGTTTTCACATAGCTCTCAATATAATCATGCTCATAATTTATAGCAGGTTCAATACCTTTATCGATTTCCTAGTCTTCAGTATTCTTCTGGATCCTTTCGATGAGATCCCATCTTTCTTCAACGCTCTTTGTCTAAAATACCCCGCTAGAGGAGGCATCCAGCATTTCCTTATCCTGACGAGAAAGCCTGGCATAAAAATTTGTAAGTATACTATCTTTGGGGATCTTATGGATAGGACATTTGAACATTAGGGATTTATGTCTCCCCCAAGCTTGAGCGATGCTCTCTCCATCGCGAGACCTAAAGTTATAGATGTAATTCCTGTCTCGATGAACTTCATGAAGAGGGTAAAACTTTGTATAAAAGAGAGACATAAGCTCTTCCCAATTAAGAGAATGTGAGTTATCGAGGAGCTTATACCAATCTGAAGCTTTGTCCGTAAGCGATATGGAGAATAATTTCTTCATAACGAACTCCAGTGACACACCTGAAAGCTTGAATAATGAACATAGTCATGATAAATATAGCAAGTGTTCACCTGGATGTCTGTATCCTGCATAGCGATTAGCTAAGACATAATCGATAATACCAGATGGTATCTTATAAGGCACAATTTCAGCACGGGCAGGAGTGACTACCTTAGTTGTGGGGCGGTTCCCCAAGAACAACGATCCAATAGTAGGGGTGTCCATAAGGACAAAAGCAGCAACAGCAAAACTAAAAACAGAAATATAAAAACTTCCTTACCAGCTTCACTTACTAATAGCGCTACGCTCCCCGGCAACGGCGCCAGAAAACGGTACTTGATGACCCACAACCGTAAGGGATCTATTGCAGCGTTTTCGATAAGTAAGAGTGTCGAACCCAACGAGGAGCAGAAGGTAATAGCAAGTGACTTTGGCAAGGAGATAACTGCAAGCACTGAAAGATAACTTTTTAGGGGTTTTCTTGGTATAAGCAACAGGAAAGTAAAAATGAGCAAAGTAAAAGGCACTGGAGAGTAACGAGTGGCCCAATCCTTTCTGAGCAAAGGAGAGGCCTAGCAACTGAACTTATAAAGGCTAAAGTTTTCTTGAGGACACACGGGAGAGGTAGTCATGTGCTATCGCCATATTCCGTATCGGTACTATGTGCTGTGTTGATAAGTGTTGAGTGGGTGGATCTATGCTAGTACACCCTCTAGACTAAGATAAGTGTTCTCTTATGATTAAACACCTTGCAAGCATCCGCAAATACAAGATAGTAATTAAGGCAAAAGCCTAACCATAGCAATACGATCGGTGATCCATTGTTTCCTTGTGCAAAAGTGTGCAAACTGGGGTTTAGGTTTCTGTCACTTTGGCAACCCATCGTAAGCATTCTTTGTACACAATGTATTCCCCTAGGTCCTTGATAAGGCGAAGTGTTGAGTGTTCGACTCACACAACACCACTAGGAAAATAACAACACAACTTAAATATCAAACAACACATATTACTTCAACATCATATGACTACTAACAACTAGACTTCTCCCATGTCCTCAAGAACTAAAGTAACTACTCACAAGACATAAAAGAGATCATGATCAGTGGGGTTGAATAGATGATAAACAATCTGGACACAATAATATTTCTCCAACAAAACTCAATAGCATTCACCACAAAGTAGTAATCAACACCGATAGAGTAGAGAGGATAGATAGTACGGATTACAACACAAGTTGCAATTGTGAGATGAGATTGGATGGAGGTGGAGATGGTGCTGATGATGGGGATGATGTTGATGATGATCTCGATGATGCCCGTGATGATGGTGATGATGATGGCGATGATCTCCCCTTCCGGGAGGTGATCTCCGCGGCGGAATCTGCCCGCCAGAGATGGCTTTTCTTCTCTGTAGGTTTCCGCCACGGAGCGGCGGCGGAACTCCGTAAACCCTCTCCTTTTTAGGGTTTCTGTATTATGTGTGTTATATAGCCAACGGTGCCCGCGAGTGGTATTGCAACGGGACGACAGGGAGGGTACGACCAGTGTACCGGTGTGCTTGGCCCCTGATCGTTGGCCACGAGAGTTACCAAACCACGAAAGTCGAGCTCCTCCAGGAGCACACGTGAGACAAGGTAAGGAGACGGTTCACATTGTTGGTAACCGCAGAGACTTGGTGGGACGACAGGGCAGGCACCGATGTACTGGTGGTCCTAGCTGTTGTCGTTGTCCGCGGGTCAGTTAAGTCGAGGCAACGATAACGGTTGTCCCGCAAGTTAATCAAATGACTAATGGTTCGGCGGATGACTTGAGTAGCCTTTTGGCTTATACGCGCTGCCTACACGTGGGAATTACGAGTTATGGGCTCCTCTGCTTCGTAGTGTCGTCCGAGGACTCTTCAGACGTCAGCAGTACTGCGGTATGATTGCCGGGAAGTGGTGTTGTCTTATTTTCTCGCGCTGTGGTGTCTTATTTGGATTTGCTTTAACTTCACCGGCCAGCCACGCACCGTGCAGGAGTACGTTCGGGTTGGGGTCCAAGGCTCGGCGTACTTAGGATTTAGGCCGACGGACGGCCTCTCTGTTGAGTTTGAAAGATGGGCTACGGAGTGTCGGATAGCCTCGGTGGAGCGTTCCCAAACAAGGTGCCCGCCACCCTGGAGATCCGTGCGTGTAGTGTAACACAAGTGCACCCCTGCAGGGAAGATTAATCTATTCGAATAGCCGTGTCCTCGGTAACAGGATGCTTTATGCTGAAGCTGGATCTTACCACTACAAACTATTATTATTAAACTGTATGGTTCCGGGTTTGCTTCCTCGCAGGGAAGTCGAGGAGGTGATCTCGGAGTCATTGCTAATTATTACAACTTACTATTATACAATGATGCAGCAACTTCTGCTGCATTGTTACTTTATGCTATATATAACTGTTGGCTATTCTCTCCTCATGCTGCAAGACTCATTGGAAGATGCTAGTCTTCGATAGGCCTAGATTCTTACCCTTATTCTGATTTCTATCTTGCAGTCCACTATATATAGCCTCCCCTTTCCATTTGATACAATGCATAAATGCTTAGTAGCGGACGTAAGACTCGCGGGTATGCTAGATACTCACCTTTGCTTTATTTCCCCTTTTCTCTTTGCCTGATCGGCCGCTGCAGCCGACGTTGGAGCCCAGGAGCAGGAGTACCCCGGAGGCGACTACTACGACGTCAAGTTCCCCGTTGACCAGGAGTAGTTCGGTGGATCCTAGGCAGGAGGCCTCGCCTTTTTGATCTGTATCTCTGATGTCATTTGTGCTAGCCTTCTTAAGGCAAAACTTGACTAACTATGCCTGTACTCAGATATTATGGCTTGTATGACTTATCTATTCGGATCCTCGTGATCCCTGGTATTTTAACATATTTGTTTATCCTTTTGTGTTTAGTGTTGTGCTGTGATATTCTCACCGTGGCACCCTAATCTCAGCCGTGTACCCTGCGTGTATGATTACTGTACACGGATTTATTTTGGGGGCGTCACATGCTGAGAAGGAGAAAAAGGTGCAACTGCATTAAGGTGTACTTGCATGATATACAAAACAATTGTAAGGTACGTGATTTATAGTCATTGCACTTTTGTCGAGTGGATAATGTAGCAGCATATAAAGTTTATGTGTGTCTTTTCATGAGTAGGCCCTCCAGCAGCATACTCTTGCCGGGTAACAGGGACGCTATGCCAGACTTGTTGAACCCGGAGACAAGAGCGGCCTTTTAGTACCCAGCCTCACTACTTTGACGAACGTGAATAAACAACATATAAAACTAAGCATGATCCAAAGTATAGCTTTGAAGCCCTCGAGATGGTTCTGCACGACTGCGTAGCCGGCAAGATGATTTTTTAGCCCTCAGATATTTCTACACGACTGCGTTGCCGGCAGGATGATTTTTTAGCCCTCAGATGTCTGTGTGCGACTGCGTAGTCGTCTTTGGCGACCGATCGAGAATGTATAAAGGTTTTGGAATCATAGCATATAAGAGTGTAAAGAAAACTTAGATGTAGGATCGACGCGATGGAGGATGTTGAAGATGAGCAGTCGAGTAGTCGACGATGAGCAGTCGACGAGGCGAGAACGGAGTCGATGTGATGGCGACTACGACGTTCATCCCCCGAGTCTGCGAGCCCACGAGTGTTGAGGTGGCGGAGTTGCGAGTCGAAGTCGTCGTGATGAATTTATCCGGCGAGTGATGAGAGGACTCGACGCGACGATTCCTTCGCGATGGAGCTCGGTACGGGAGAGCCATACAAAGGAGCTCGGCGCAGGATGATTTGTGTGGTTGGAGTTCACGGTGCGGCGAGTGACCGAGAAGGACTCGATGCGTCGGGCGGGATCCTTCGATTGCTTGTTGGGTGATGTCGTTGTAACGGCGCAATCGCTGTAGAAATCTTGGCATGTCGTCCACGGCATGTCGAGTTGGAGTAGAAGCCTTGTGGGTCAAGATTGAACCCGAATTCGCGATTCGAAATTCACGATCTCCCGTAGATCCAGAAAGGCGTTGCAGTGCGAGCGCCGCTGCCAGAGATCTAACCGTTGGAATTTTCTGAAATATTTTGTGCTGATGAGGTATTGTATCCCTCATGCTTCCACCGGAGGGAGCTTCGAGTTGAGGTCCGAGCCAATGTCAGGAATTTATTTGCTGGAGTCGCGTGGAGTTCCGTCATATTCCGAGAGTGCTTCAGTGCGGGAGTCGCCGACGGATATCCAGCCGTTGGAATTTGCTGATTTCTTCACAGATTTTCGAAAATTTAATTTCACATCTTTCCACCGCAGGGATCGTCGAGATGAGATCCGAGTCTTCGTCGCGAGTGCCCGCAACACAGACGTTTTTCTGTCATGTAGGCTGCGCGTGAGCGCTTTTGTTCATGTCGATCTTCGAGTGGCGCGCTCGAAAATTTTCTTGTTTTTCTGTCTCGCTCTAAGGTTTTATTTTTAGTTTTCCTTAGCTTTGCTTGTTGTTCATAACAAGTTAGAACCCAGCTTTCTTTCTGTGGGAGAGAAACACGCTCCACTTCCAAAATCTAGAACACAACATAGGACTTTTCATGCTTATCCTTGTTGTGTGTGTTCTTTATCTTTTTCATAGCTACTGTCATGTTTAGCTCTTAGTATTCATGCTTATCTTTTTAAAGAGCTTTTGTTTAGTTTGTTGCTGGAACTCTCTTGAGTTTTCATGTTTATCTTGTTTAGAGAGTTTGCCTGTTGCACTGAGTTTTGTGTCTTGACTTGAAGTAGATAATTGAGGTTGCTATTCTTTTGTAGTAGTAACTTGCAATAGTTTTGAGGTATTGTTTTGAGTAATGTTTGGACTTTTGGTGTCAAGAGTTTTAGCCTATTAGTGATAGATGTCGTATTTTGGGAAATCCGTGTTTATTTTCAAAACTTACAAGATTAGTTGAGAACTTTAGCTACTAGATGGATCACTACT
The DNA here is from genome assembly GCA_950022295.1 of Bromus sterilis. Taxonomy (NCBI): domain Eukaryota; kingdom Viridiplantae; phylum Streptophyta; class Magnoliopsida; order Poales; family Poaceae; genus Bromus; species Bromus sterilis. The sequence goes on along the minus strand of OX465599.1, from coordinate 235,470,012 downwards.
CTTCTGAGGAGTCGAATATTAGAGTACACTCACGTACCATGAGTCGAGGATGCGCAAGGATAACCAAACCCCCATACACTCCTCCTCGGGGTACTTGTCTCTTTGTGAAACCTCCTTATTAGATTGAGAGTTACCGATAATAAGTGCATGAGTTCTTCGGACTAATGTGAGTATTCAAAAGTTGACACTTACACCTTCCCATATTTTTCTAGCCTCTCTTGTGTCGTGCATTTGTTTCTTCTCACTCCGAGAGTTGGCATCCACCTTCGCCGGTACATCCAAACCCTTGGCACGATACGCTTTGTCATCATAAACCTCCTTATATCCTTCCTCAAAACAGCCACCATACCTACCTATCAAGGCATTTCCATAGCCTTTCCGAGATACATTGCCATGTGATGGCTTCTCGCCCCTTCGTTGGTTTCCCCAAGTGTAAGGTTGAGATGTAGTGCAGCAGCAGTTTTCCCTCGGTGAAGATACCAAGGTTTGTCTCCAGCAGGACTCCAGAGATGATAAGTAGGTGTCAGCGGCGCAACTGACGCGGACCTGCACACAAACACAGATAACTTTGTTCCCAACGAAGTTCAGAGAGGTTGTCAATCTCTCCGGTCTTGTTGTTTACAAAGGATAAAACGCAAGGGATAATGATAGAAAATAAAAGCGGTAAAGTAAATGTAGCGTGGAAACAGTGATAAGGATATGGACCGGGATACGTGATGTTCGCTAGTGATGTCTCTCTCCCAAAAGACGATAAAATTGCTACGCGAGGTAAACAAATTACAGAAAGGCAATTGACAGCATTATGAACGCACCGCAATGCTAACTATGCTACAAAAGAAAGGAAGAGGTTCAAAAGCACGGGCAGTACGCCAAAGTAAGTAGACCGAAATCCATCTGCATCTACTACTAAACATCCACCTTGAGATATCTATCCAGAACATCTCGCTGGTATTAAGTTGCGAGCCCCACCCAAAGTGTAAACCCAAAGCAACAGATAATTGCATTAAAAAGAACTCTGCGTAAAGTAAACAATCCTTGTAACCGTGGTTACAAGAACCGTTGTTTTCCCCCTTGTGGCAACAGCACATCCCCTAGACTCATGTTTCTGTCACTCAAGCATGTCATCGGGGAGGCATGAACCCACAATCTAGCACAAAGCTCCCTCTTGGAGTCACTACCTACTACTTGGCCAAAGCAATAAACAGCAACGGAGAACATGCAAGAATTACTTAGGAACAAAAATATAAAAGATATAAACCAAATATATTACTCTATCACAATCTGAACATAATCTCATAATCCATCAGATCCGATCAAACTCAACATAGCAATAGCAGAAATATTACAAAGGTGCCTCGATCATGTAGGGCAGCTCACGAGGTCTAAACAATGAGGATCAAAGAGGGGAGGAGAACATCACATAGCTACTGATCACGGACCCATGGTCTAAGGAAAACTACTCACGGGACATCCGGGGAGCATCCATGGTGGAGAGGAGACTCCTGGAGGTCAATCCTCCCTCCGGCAGGGTGCCGGGAAGAGGTCTTCTGGTGCTCCCGATCTTGGAAGCGCGGCGGCGGCGGAACAGAGGCGAGTTCGCGGAATAGGGTTCCTCTTCTGGAGTTTTCCCGTGACGGGGGATAAATAGGCGAAAGGGGGCAGCCAGAGGTGGGCCAGGGGCCCCAGGCACCCCCCCTGGCGTGGCCAGGGGTGGGGCCGCGCCGGGTGGCCGCCTGGCCCCTCCCTGGCTTTTCTGGAAGCTTCCTGTACGCTGATTTTTTCTGTATTTTTTCCGTAATTTTTCTGGCACTTTTTATATGGGGGAAAACTGAAATAGAAAAACAACAGAAAACAGGAACTGGCACTGGGGTGCACTGAGTTAATAGGTTAGTCCAAATATGATCAAAAGTGTATGAAAGTGTATCTAGATCATAGCAATATCACACAAAACATGCATGGAGCAAGCAGAAATTATAGATACGTTTTGGACGTATCAACATCCCCAAGCTTAATTCCTGCTCGTCCTCGAGTAGGTAAATGATAACAACATAATTTCTGTGGTGACATGCTAGCAGCCATAAAAGAACTTGGAAAAGTAAAGCAATCAAGGTTAGAGATTCAAATCAAGTCATAACATGCAAGAGTCTATATTAGCATTGAAACAAGTAACAAAAGAACATTAGGTGCAAGAGCTCTCGCTGTCCGTGACTCAAATGTCTCCAAATGGTGTTTGCGTGCAAGAAAGGGATAGGGAATACGAGAAAAAGTATTTTTGTGTTGAGAACTCAATCTACTAAAGTGTCACACTTGGTCTTCTTTGGAATCTTATCTTGACTCGTCCCCAGACGACTAGCCAGGTACAAGTCAATTTGATCCACTCCTTTTCGATATTTCGAGCACTCATGCAATGGATGAGCGTAGGCACGAGAGTTGACACTTAGGATGGCAAAGAGAGAATACGGTGGAGAATGAAGACAAAAAGGATGAGAAGGGCTCACATCAATAAGGACAATCATATGCAAGACATGCCAAATGACAGATATGATGTGAGGAGTAGGGATTGCCATGCAACGGATGCACATACGAGCTAAGAAGCTCTCCAATATAGCTATATGCATAATGATCATCTCTATGGAGTACGAGGATATAGAGGGAGTACTAGTGTGGATCTCTCAAAAGGATAGTAGTGTTGCCCCTTTCTCTCTTTTTATTTCTTTTTATATTTTTCTATTTTTTTGTATTTTTTTGTGGCCTCAATGGCTCTTTCTATTTAACTCTCATTTGTCCTCTTTGGGATCTTTTAATGTTTCCACTTTGGGATCTTTTCCTCACTTAAGGGCAACACTCTATTTTACAAGAAGGTAAAGGAGATCTTTCACACTTTACAAGGTACTCAAAAACATAAAGAAGATATAACTATCATGAAGTATGCAATGTATGTCGCTGCCAGTGTAGCAGGAACATGTATGGCATGAAGATCAAGTCATGAAGAGGTGGAAGTTGCATGGCAATGTAAATCGGAAAGGCTATGGAAATGCCTTGATAGGTAGGTATGGTGGCTGTTTTGAGGAAGGATATAAGGAGGCTTATGATGACAGAGCGTACCATGCCAAGGGTTTGGATGTACCGGCGAAGGTGGACACCAACTCTCGGAGTGAGAAGAAGGCAATGCACGGCACAGGAGAGGCTAGCAAAATATGGGAAGGTGGAAGTGTCAACTTTCAATAATTACATTAGTCCGAAGAACTCATGCACTTATTATCGGTAACTCTCAATCTAATAAGGAGGTTCACAAAGAGACAAGTACCCCGAGGAGGAGTGTATGGGGGTTTGGTTATCCTTGCGCATCCTCGACTCATGGTACGTGAGTGTTCTCTGATATTCGACTCCTCAGAAGAGTAGTGATCCATCTAGTAGCTAGAGTTCTCAACTAGTTTTGTAGGTTTTTGAAAATACACACGGATTGTCCAAAATATGACACCTATCACTAATAGGCAAGAGCTCTTGACACCAAAAGTTCAAAATTACTCACATCAATACCTCAAAACCATTGCAAGCTACTACTAGAATTAAATAGCAACCTCAATCACCTACTTCTCAAAACAAGACACAACTCAGTGCAACAACCAACTCTCTTTCACAAGATAAACATGAAAACTACAAAGAGTTCCAGCAACAAACTAAACAAAAGCCAAGGCTCTTGTTAAAGACAAACTAAGACTAAACCTAAACATGGCAGTAGCTATGAAAAGATAAAGGACACACAACAGCAGAAAGATAAGCAGGAAAAATCCTATGATGTGTTCTAAATTTTGAAACTGGAGCGTGTTTCTCTCCCACAAAAAGTAAGAAGGGATCTAACTTGTTATGAACAGCAAGCAAAGCTAAAGAAACTAAAAAAATAAAACCTAAGAGCGAGACGCTCCAAGCATAGCACATAACACATGAAGTGATAAAAATATAGTGAGACGAAGGACGAACCGATGATTGTTGATGGAGAAGGGGATGCACGGGGGCATCCCCAAGCTTAGACGCTTGAGTATCCTTGAATATTTGTTGGGGATGCATGGGGGCATCCCCAAGCTTGAGCGGTTGACACTCCTGGATCTTCTTTCATCATCTTCCATCGCACACTTGAAAACTCCCTTCATACATAACTCATCATAAGCTGATTAGAGAGGTTAGTACCCTTAATAAATAAAAAAATTCTCCACTGGATATAAAGATATTCTTGAAGATATACTGTTTCTCAAGAGTGCCAAAAAGTTTTTGCAAATAAAAATCAAGCTTAAGGTTTGCAAAAGTTAGGAGAGACAAAACGTGGCAGAATCTGTGAAAAACAGAACAGCAGATAGTAAAGATTTTTTAGGGGCACTTCTGCAACTCAAATAAAAAACTCAGAACATACGGAAGTTTCGTAATTGTATAGAGCATATTGTGTAAAAAATTCAGCTCAAAAGGATGAACTGGATTTTTTCTGGAATTTTTCTGGTCACGAGGACAGAATCTGTTTTCTGGACAGCATGTCACAACTTTTACTTCCCTTGCCGTAAGAGGCTATAAATTGGCACAAAGTTGAAAAATGAAGATACAATGATGTTGCTACAGAAGTAAAAATCATCAAGACACAAAAAAAGCAAAAAATAAAAACCTAAATTCGTCGCGGGCTGCCTCCCGAAAGTGCTTCTTTAAAGCCATTAGCTAGGCATAATGCAAAAAGAAGAATCAAGTTTTATCAAGAGAAAGAGAATAACTAGCCCGAGTAACGGACTCAAAAGGTAACTTGATTTTCTTTCTAGGGAAGTGTTCCGTCCCCTTTTTGAATGGGAATTGGAATTTTATATTCCACTCTTTCATGTCAATAACCGCACCAACGGTGCGAAGAAAAGGACGTCCCAAAATAATTGGACATAAAGGTTCACACTCTATATCCATAACAATAAAATCAACGGGAACATAGTTGTCATTGACAATGATAAGAACATCGTCGATCTTCCCCAAAGGTTTCTTTATGGAAGAATCAATAAGACGAACACCAAAAGAACAAGGCTCAAAAGGTTTCAATTCAAACATATCAAATATTCTTTTGGGCATAACAGAGGTACTAGTTCCAACATCACATAAAGCATAGCAAGAGAAGTTATTCAATTTAATTTTGATCATAGGGTCCCAACCATCATCTAGATTCCTAGGTATGGAGGCTTCTACTCTAAGCTTCTCCTCCCTAGCTTTGATGAGAGCATTTGTGATATGCTCCGTGAAGGCAAGATTAAGTGTGCTAGTGTGGGGGTCTCTAAACATTTTGTGTAACAAGCTAATAAATTCTGAGAGGGTACAACTATCAAAATAAATATCACTACTATCAAAGGTGGTAGTAGTGTCATCTAGGCTCACTTGTTTAAACCCTCTATGTTCATAGGAGTTTCTTTATCTACGGTTGAGGTATTAGCATCACCATTAATAGGTCCAACGGGACTAGGAGTGCATTGGGTGCTAATAGTTTGAGTGTCCTCAACAATTTGGATAGTGGCAACTATGTGGTGTGTAGGAAGGCTCTTAATTCTGTCCTCTTCCATAGGGATAACTTCCGGCTTGGCTGCCATTTGATTTATCAAAGTAGATTGGGTGCGGGACATATTCGAAACATGGGTTTCGGTGGCGGTAAGTCTAGCCTGGAGATTAGAAATCTCACTGTCCAGGCTATCAAGCTGTTCACTAATGTTTTGCAGAATGGCAGTATGCTCACCTATTTGCTTAGAGAAGGCTTTGTTTTGCTCAAACTGGGTGTGCATATAGTTCTTGGTAGCTTGCTCTATTTCTACCAATTTCTCATAACTAGGTAGGTCTCTTTTCGTATAAGCAGGATTATAGGAGTTGTTGCTAGGGTAGGTGTTGTTGTTCCCATAGTTGGATGGAAACGGTCTAGGATTGCTAGCAAAATTTCCCCTATAAGCAGTGTTGTTGAAGTTGTTTCTAGCAATAAAGTTCACATCTACTTGTTCTTGGGCAACCAAAGAATTTAAAGGAACATCATGAGGATCAACAGAGGGTTGCTTGGTAAGTAGAGACATAATTAAGTCAACTTTTTCATTGAGGAAGGTAATTTCCTCGACAAAATTTACCTTCCTACCTGTTGGAGCCCGTTCGGTGTGCCATTGGGAATAATTGGTCATCATTTCATCGAGAAGCTTCGTGGCAGCACCAAGTGTAGTTGACATAAAGGTTCCTCCCGCGGCCGAATCTAACAGGTTCCGCGAGGTAAAGTTCAAGCCTGCATAAAAAGTCTGGATAACCATCCAGGTAGTCAAACCATGTGTAGGACATTTCTTAACAAGAGATTTCATTCGTTCCCAAGCTTGGGCAACGTGTTCATTATCCAATTTCTTAAAATTCATAATATTACTCCTCAATTGGATAATCTTAGCAGGAGGGTAGTACTTCCCTATAAAAGCATCTTTGCACTTATCCCAAGAATCTATGCTATTTCTAGGCAAAGATTGAAACCAGATTTTAGCATCTCCCCTTAAAGAGAAAGGAAAGAGCTTGAGCTTAACAACATCACCTTCTACTTCTTTATACTTTTGCATATCACATAATTCAACAAAATTATTCAAGTGTAAAGCAGCATCATCTACAGCACCAGAGAATTGATCTCTCATAACAAGGTTTAGCAAAGCAGGTTTAATTTCATAAGAGGTAGTTGAAGTGGCAGGTGTGGCAATGGGAGTGCAGATAAAGTCTTGGTTGTTGTGACTAGTGAAGTCACACAACTTGGTGTTTTCAGTGGAACCCATAGTAGCAGCAAGTGTGGCAGATTTTTTTTGTAGTTTTTGATAAAAGACACAAAGATAAAAACTGAAAGATAAACTAACAAGACAAAAAAAACAAAGGTAAAGGGTAGTGTGCAACTCCCCTATCTTAACACTTGGAGTCCCCGGCAACGGCGCCAGAAAACTTGCTTGATGGATTCTCGCCCCTTCGTTGGTTTCCCCAAGTGTAAGGTTGAGATGTAGTGCAGCAGCAGTTTTCCCTCGGTGAAGATACCAAGGTTTGTCTCCAGCAGGACTCCAGAGATGATAAGTAGGTGTCAGCGGCGCAACTGACACGGACCTGCACACAGATACAGATAACTTTGTTCCCAACGAAGTTCAGAGAGGTTTTCAATCTCTCCGGTCTTGTTGTTTACAAAGGATAAAACGCAAGGGATAATGATAGAAAATAAAAGCGGTAAAGTAAATGTAGCGTGGAAACAGTGATAAGGATATGGACCGGGATACGTGATGTTCGCTAGTGATGTCTCTCTCCCAAAAGACGATAAAATTGCTACGCGAGGTAAACAAATTACAGAAAGGCAATTGATAGGATTATGAACGCACCGCAATGCTAACTATGCTACAAAAGAAAGGAAGAGGTTCAAAAGCACGGGCAGTACACCAAAGTAAGTAGACCGAAATCCATCTGCATCTACTACTAATAATACACCTTGAGATATCTATCCAGAACATCTCGCTGGTATTAAGTTGCGAGCCCCACCCAAAGTGTAAACCCAAAGCAACAGACAACTGCATTAAAAAGAACTCTGCGTAAAGTAAACAATCCTTGTAACTGTGGTTACAAGCACCGTTGTTTTCCCCCTTGTGGCAACAGCACATCCCCTAGACTCATGTTTCTGTCACTCAAGCATGTCATCGGGGAGGCATGAACCCACAATCTAGCACAACGCTCCCTCTTGGAGTCACTACCTACTACTTGTCCAAAGCAATAAACAGCAACGGAGAACATGCAAGAATTACTTAGGAACAAAAATATAAAAGATAGAAACCAAATATATTACTCTATCACAATCTGAAAATAATCTCATAATCCATCAGATCCGATCAAACTCAACATAGCAATAGCAGAAATATTACAAAGGTGCCTCGATCATGTAGGGCAGCTCACGAGGTCTAAACAATGAAGATGAAAGAGGGGAGGAGAACATCACATAGCTACTGATCACAGACCCATGGTCCAAGGAAAACTACTTACGGGACATCCGGGGAGCATCCATGGTGGAGAGGAGACTCCCGGAGGTCAATCCTCCCTCCGGCAGGGTGTCGGGAAGAGGTCTTCTGGTGCTCCTTATCTTGGAAGTGCGGCGGCGGCGGAACAGAGGCGAGTTCGCGGAATAGGGTTCCTCTTCTGAAGTTTTCCCGTGACGGGGGATAAATAGGCGAAAGGGGGCAGCCAGAGGTGGGCCAGGGGCCCCAGGGGTGGGGCCGCGCAGGGTGGCCGCCTGGCCCCCCCTTGGCCCCCCTCTGGCCCCTCCCGGGCTTTTCTGGAAGCTTCCTGTACGCTGATTTTTTCTGTATTTTTCCCGGAATTTTTCTGGCACTTTTTATATGGGGGAAAACTGAAATAGAAAAACAGAAGAAAACAGGAACTGGCACTGGGGTGCACTGAGTTAATAGGTTAGTCCAAATATGATCAAAAGTGTATGAAAGTGTATCTAGATCATAGCAATATCACACAAAACATGCATGGAGCAAGCATAAATTATAGATACGTTTTGGACGTATCACCATGCAACATCCACCTTCTCATGACTTGATCTTCATGTCATACATGCTACTTGCTTGATCAATGAGTCGCATGCTAGTTGGGCCTTGCCCTAATCATTGCTACATGACGCGCTAGTATCATTGCATATCCTGCTACACTGGCAGAGGCATACATTTGCATACATCATGATAGTTATATCTTCTTTATGATTTGAGTACTTTGTAAAGTGTGAAAGATCTTCTATACTCCTTGTAATATATAGAGTGTTGCCCTTAAAGTGAGGAAAAGATCCCAAAGTGGACAAATTAAAAGATCCCAAAGAGGACAAATGAGAGAAATAGAAAGAGCCATTGAGGCCACCAAAAAAATAGAAAAAATAGAAAAAAAAGAGAAAAAGAAATAAAAAGAGAGAAGGGGGCACACTACTATTCCTTTTGAGAGATCCACACTCGTACTCCCTCTTATATCTTGTACTCCATAGAGATTATCATTTATGCATATAGCTATGTGGGGACCTTCACACTATAGAACTTGGCTTGTATATTCCAATGATGAGCCTCCTCAAATGAGCTCTAGGTCTTCTTGAGCAAGCAAGTTGGATGCACCCCCACTAGTTCCATTGGAGAGCTTACCTTAGCTCATATTTTATCGTCTTTTGGGAGAGATACATCACTAGTGAACATCATAGGACCCCGGTCCATACTTACAATATTGTTTACACCCGCTATCAATTTACTGCTTTATTTAATTTTCAGTTGCTATCACTATCATTATTATCCCATGCGTTTTATCCTTTGTAAACAACAAGGCCGGAGGAATTGACAACTCCTCTGTACTCATTGGGAAGCAAAGTTATTTGTTGTGTGTGCAGGTCCAGGTGAAGTTAGCAACCTCGGTTGTAAACGACGCCATTGTTCATTTAACCACCTTATTGTATCTGTTGGAGTCCTACTGGTCGATCCTAAACCTTAGCATCTTCGCTAAGGGAAATTTGCTGCTATGCTACATCTCAACCTTCCACTTTGGGTAACAAACGAGGGGCGAGAAGTAAACTCTCGTGACATCAAAGCAATTTCTGGCATCGTTGTCGGGGACTCCGCTCTTCAAGATAGGGGAGTTGCACACTATCTTTTATCTTTGCTTTTTAGTCTTGTTTGTTTACCTTTCAGTTTTTGCTTTAGTGTCCTTTATCAAAAATCAAAAAAAATAGTTATCTTGCTTGCTGCTACTATGGGTTCCTCTGAGAACACCAAGTTGTGTGACTTCACTAGTCACAACAACAGTGACTTTATCTGCACTCCTATTGCTACACCTGCTACTTCAGCACCTTCTTATGAGATTAAACCTTCTTTGCTGAACCTTGTTATGAAAGATCAATTCTCTGGTGCTAGAGATGATGCTGCTTTGCACTTAAATAATTTTATTGAGCTTTGTGATATGCAAAAGTACAAATAAGTAGATGGTGATACTGTTAAGCTTAAGCTTTTTCCTTTCTCCTTGAGAGATGAAGCTAAAATCTGGTTTCAATCCTTGCCTAGGAATAATATAGATTCTTGGGATAAGTGCAAGGATGCTTTTATTGGGAAGTATTATCCCCCTGCTAAGATTATCCAATTGAGGAGCTTTATTATGAATTTTAAGCAATTGGATAATGAGCACGTTGCCCAAGCTTGGGAACGCATGAAATCTCTTGTTAAGAATTTCCCTACTCATGGTTTGACTACTTGGATGGTTATCCAAACTTTTTATGCAGGCTTGAACTTTACTTCGCGGAACTTGCTAGATTCGGCCGCGGGGGAACCTTTATGTCAACTACACTTGGTGCTGCCACAAAACTTCTCGATGAGATGATGACCAACTATTCCCAATGGCACACCGAAAGAGCCCCAATAGGTAGGAAGGTAAACTCCGTCGAGGAGATCTCCTCCATAAATGAAAAAGTTGACTTGATTATGTCTCTACTTACCAAGCAATCTCCTATTGATCCTCAAGATGTATCTCTAAATTCTTTGATTGCTCAAGATCAAGTAGATGTGAACTTTATCTCTAGAAACCACTTCAATAACAATGCTTATAGGAGTAACTTTGGTAGCAATCCTAGACCGTTCCCCTCCAACAACTATGGGAACAACAACACTTATCCTAGCACCAGAAACTCTACCCCTAGAGATAGAGACATGCCTAGTTACGAGAAACTTTTGGAAATAGAGAAGGCCACTAAAAACTACATGCACACCCAGTATGAACAAAATAGGACCTTCTCTAGACAATTAGATGAGCACACTTCTATCTTGCAAGACATTGGTAGACAACTAGAGAGTCTGAACACTGAGATCTCTAACCTTCAGACTAGGCTCACTACTACGGAAACCCAAGTTTCCAATATGTCTCATACTCAGGCTACTTTGATAAACCAAATGGCGGCTAAACCTGAAGTGGTTTCGACCATGCAAGAAGATAGAATTAAGAGTCTTCCTACACACCATATTATTTCTACTATCCAAGTGGTTGAGGATATCCAAACTCTTAGCACCCAATGCACCCCTAGTCCTATAGGACCTATTAATAGTGATGCTATGACCTCAACCGTAGAAGAATAAATTCCTATGACTATAGAAGATACCAAACAAGTGAGCCTAAAGGACACCACTACCACTTTACTTGATAGTAGTGACATTAATTTTGATAATTGCACCCTTTCTGAAGTTATTCGTTTCCTTCACAAGATGTCTTGAGACCCCCACACTAGCACACTCAATCTTGCCTTCACGGAGCATATCACGAATGCTCTCATTAAAGCTAGGGAGGAGAAGCTTAGGGTAGAAGCCTCCATACCTAGAAAGCTAGAAGATGGTTGGGATCCTATGATTAAAATTAAGTTAAATAACTTTTCTTGCTATGCTTTATGTGATGTTGGAGCTAGTACCTCTGTTATGCCCAAAAGAATGTATGATATATTTGAATTGAAACCTTTTGATCCTTGTTCTTTTGATGTTCGTCTTGTCGACTCTTCTGTAAAGAAACCTTTGGGGAAGATAGATGATGTTCTTATCATTGTGAATGACAATTATGTTCCCGTTGATTTTACTATTATGGACATTGAATGTGAACCTTCTTGTCCAATTATTTTGGGACGTCCTTTTCTTCGCACCGTGGGTGCTATTATTGATATGAAAGAAGGGATTATAAAATTCCAATTCCCTCTCAAGAAAGGGATGGAACACTTCCCTAGGAAAAATATTAAGTTGCCTTTTGAGTCGGTCACACGGGCTAGTTGTTTTCTTGAAAAGACTTGATCTATTTGCATTAAGCCTAGCTAATGGCTTTAAAGAAGCGCTTTTGGGAGGCAGCCCGCAACGAATTTAGGATCTCCCTTTTTATTTTCATCTGTTTTTAGTGGTCTTGATGATTTTTACTACTGTAGCAACATCATTGTATCTTTACTTTTCAATCTTTGTGCCATTTATAGCCTCATATGACAAGGGAAGTGAAAGTTATGACATGCTGTCCAGAAAACAGATTCTGTCCTCGTGACTAGGAAAATCACAGAAAAATCCCAGTTCATCTTTTTGAGCTGAATTTTTTACACAGCATGCTCTATACAATTAAAAAACTTTCGTATGTTCTGAGTTTTTTGATTTGAGTTGCAGAAGTATTCCTAAAAAATTCTTTACTACCTGCTGGTCTGTTTTTCACAGATTCTGTCCTGTTGTGCCTTTTCTTCATTTTGCAAACCTTAAGCTTGCTTTTTCTTTGCAAAAACTTTTTGAAAATCTTGAGAAACAGTAGCCCTTCAAGAATATATTTATTTCCAGTAGAGAAAAAATATTTTATTATGGGTACTCACCTTGCTAATCAGATTATGATGAGTTATGTATGAAGGGAGTTTTCAAGTGTGCGAGGGGAGATGATGAAAGAAGATTCAGGAGTGTCAAGCGCTCAAGCTTGGGGATGCCCCCATTCATCCCCAAGTAATATTCAAGGAGACTCAAGCGTCTAAGCTTGGGGATGCCCCCGTGCATCCCCTTCTCCATCAACAATTATCAGTATGTCTCTCGTTTCACTATATTTTTTATCACTTCATGCATTATGTGCTATGCTTGGAGCGTCTCGCTCTTAGGTTTTATTTTTAGTTTTCCTTAGCTTTGCTTGTTGTTCATAACAAGTTAGAACCCAGATTTCTTTGTGTGGGAGAGAAACACGCTCCACTTCCAAAATCTAGAACACAACATAGGACTTTTCATGCTTATCTTTGTTGTGTGTGTTCCTTATCTTTTCGTAGCTACTGCCATGTTTAGCTCTTAGTTTTCATGTTTATCTTTTCAAAAAGATTTAGTTTAGTTTGTTGCTGGAACTCTCTTGAGTTTTCATGTTTATCTTGCTTAGAGAGTTTGCCTGTTGCACTGAGTTGTGTGTCTTGACTTGAAGTAGGCAATTGAGGTTGCTATTCTTTTTGTAGTAGTAACTTGCAATAGTTTTGAGGTATTGTTTTGAGTAATGTTTGGACTTTTGGTGTCAAGAGCTCTAGCCTATTAGTGATAGATGCGTATTTTGGGAAATATGTGTTTATTTTCAAAACCTACAATTTAGTTGAGAACTCTAGCTACTAGATGGATCACTACTCTTCTGAGGGGTCGAATATTAGAGTACACTCACATACCATGAGTCGAGGATGCCCAAGGATAACCAAACTGTTGGGGATCGGCACAGAAAACAAAAATTTTCCTACCTACGAGTCCCGAACCCAAGATCTATGCTATGCTGATGTATGTAACGGAAGGAATCGGTGTTCATACCTTTGAAGACCGAAAGAGGGAAACGTTCCTCGAACGTGGTTGGCGTAGACTCTGATCCTACGACCTCCCTTTCGTGTTGAAGAACCTCCGATGATGAAGTAGCACCACACGTGTAGTGCCTCGCGGGATTACACACGTACGGTGCAACCGACGTCCCTCCGGGCTCCGAACCAGAAGAGCAGCGGGAAGAAGATTGATCCGGATCCCGATTCCGGCAACGCGACGGCGTCCGGATGATGATGAAACCCCCAACCAGGTGCAAACTCCAAACCAGGGGAGTCCGCTCTAGGTTGGAGAAAGAGAAAGAGAGAAACTCAATGTTGTGTTGAAAAAGGCACCCCCACCCCTCCTTATATAGGCCAAGGAAGGGCTCCACCCCCTCCCCTTCCCCCATGTGGGACTAAACCCCCAAGGGGGGAGTGGTGCGGCTAGGAGGGGGGATGGGCCCCTCCCTTGGCGCCAAGCCCAAGGGGGGAGGCTCCCCCTTCCCCTCATGGGCCTTTTAAGGCCCAAATACCTTTTCACCTTTTTAATTAATTATTTAAATCATTTTAATATTTAATTCTGTCAATTAAATAATAAAACATATATAAACATTAATATATATTATTTTGAACCTTTCAAAATATCCGGAACATCTTCCGGCACCTCCCGGTACATTTTCGGTGTTTTCTCTCTTTTCACCGATGATCCCGAATCAATCCTTAATGCATCGATTGCCCTTAAGTGTGACACCCTACGGTCCGGGAAACAGTAGACATGATCGAGACACTCTCTAACCAATGACCATCATGTGGGATCTGGTTTTTCTGTCTCGCTCTAAGGTTTTATTTTTAGTTTTCCTTAGCTTTGCTTGTTGTTCATAACAAGTTAGAACCCAGCTTTCTTTCTGTGGGAGAGAAACACGCTCCACTTCCAAAATCTAGAACACAACATAGGACTTTTCATGCTTATCTTTGTTGTGTGTGTTCTTTATCTTTTTCATAGCTACTGTCATGTTTAGCTCTTAGTATTCATGCTTATCTTTTTAAAGAGCTTTTTTTTAGTTTGTTGCTGGAACTCTCTTGATTTTTCATGTTTATCTTGTTTAGAGAGTTTGCCTGTTGCACTGAGTTTTGTGTCTTGACTTGAAGTAGGTAATTGAGGTTGCTATTCTTTTGTAGTAGTAACTTGCAATAGTTTTGAGGTATTGTTTTGAGTAATGTTTGGACTTTTGGTGTCAAGAGCTTTAGCCTATTAGTGATAGATGTCGTATTTTGGGAAACCTGTGTTTATTGTCAACTTTCTTGCTTACGCTCATCCATTGCATGAGTGCTCAAAATGTCGAAAAGGAGTGGATCATTTTGACTTGTACCTGGCTAGTGGTCTGGGGATGAGTCAAGATAAGATTCCAAAGAAGACCAAGTGTGAAACTTTAGTAGATTGAGTTCTCAACACAAAAATACTTTTTCTCTCGTATATCCCTATCCCCTTTCTTGCACGCAAACACCATTTGGAGACATTCGAGTCACGGACAGCGAGAGCTCTTGCACCTTTATGTTCTTATGTTACTTGTTTCAATACTAAATATAGACTCTTGCTTGTTATGACTTGAATTGAATTACATGCCTTGATTGCTTTACTTAAAAGTTCTTATATGGTTATTAGCATGTCACCACAGAAATTATGCTTTTATCATTTACCTTACTCGAGGACGAGCAGGAATTAAGCTTGGGGATGTTGATACGTCCAAAACGTATCTATAATTTCTGCTTGCTCCATGACTCTTTTGTGTGATATTGCTACGATATTCATGAACTTCCATACACTTTTGATCATATTTGGACTAACCTATTAACTCAGTGCACCCCAGTGCCAGTTCCTGTTTTCTGCTGTTTTTCTATTTCAGGTTTCCCCCATATTAAAAGTGCTCCAAAAATTCGGGAAAAAACCAATAAAAATCAGCGTACAGGAAGCTTACGGAATCACAGAGGGGGGCCAGAGGGGACCTACCAGGGCCCCAGGCGCCCTCCCGGCGCGCCCAGCGTGGGGTCGCGCCAGGGGGCCGCCTGGACCACTGGTGGCCCCCCTGGTTGCCCCCCTTCGCCTACTTATTCCCCGTGACGCAAAAACCCCGAGATGGGAACCCTTTTTCGCGATCTCTCCTCTGTTCCGCCGCCGCCGCGCTTCCAAGATCGGGAGCACCAGAAGACCTCTTCCCGGCACCCTGCCGAAGGGAGGAACCACCTCCGGGAGCTTCTCCACCACCATGGATGCTTTCCGGATGAACCGTGAGTAGTCCACCTTGGACCATGGGTCTATGATCAGTAGCTATGTGATGTTCTCCTCCCCTCTTTGTTCTTCATGGATTAGACCTCGTGAGCTGCCCTACATGATCGAGGCACATATGTAATATTTCTGTTGTTGCTATGTTGAGTTTGATAGGATCCGATGGATTATGAGATTATGTTCAGATTGTGTTTGAGTTATATATATTTGATTCTCCTCTTTTATATTTATGTTCTTGAGTAATTCTTGCACGTTCTCCGTTGTTGTTTATTGCTTTGGCCAAGTAGTAGGTAGTGACTCCAAGAGGGAGCGTTATGCATGATTGTGGGTTCATGCCCCCCGATGACTAGCTTGAGTGACAGAAACATGAGTCTAGGGGATGTGTTGTTGCCACAAGGGGGAAAACAACGGTGCTTGTACTTGCGGGTGCAAGGATTGTTTACTTTATGCAAAGTTCTTTAATGCAGTTGTCTGTTGCTTTGAGTATACACTTTGGGTGGGATTCGCAACTTAATACCAGCGAGATGTTCTGGATAGATATCTCAAGGTGGATGATTAGTAGGTAGATGCAGATGGATTTCGGTCTACTTGTCTTGGCGTACCGCCCATGCTTTTGAGCCTCTTCCTTTCTTTATAGCATAATTAGCATTGGTTTGCACACATAATCATGGCAATTGCCCAGCTGTAATTTGTTTACCTCGCATGGCTATTTTATCGTCTTTTGGGAGAGAGACATCACTAGTGAACATCATAGGACCCCGGTCCATACTTCCAATATTGTTTACACCCGCTATCAATTTACTGCTTTATTTACTTTTCAGTTGCTATCACTATCATTATTATCCCGTGCGTTTTATCCTTTGTAAACAAAAGGCCGGAGGAATTGACAGCTCCTCTGTACTCGTTGGGAAGCAAAGTTATTTGCTATGTGTGCAGGTCCAGGTGAAGTTAGCAACCTCGGTTGTGAACGGAGCCATTGTTCACTTCACCACCTTCTTGTATCTTAGTATCCTAAACCTTAGTATCTTCGCTAAGGGAAATTTGCTGCTACGCTACATCTCAACCTTCCACTTTGGGTAACTAACGAGGGGCGAGAAGTAAACTCTCGTGACATCATTGCCTCGCTTTATATAGATAGACAGGTAGGGGTTTACATGAGTCCTAGTCGACTACAAGTAGGATTCCTTGTCTTGCGCCTCAAGTCTCGGGCTTCATGTCGGTTAGCGAGTCTTCTAGTGGGCCGCCAGTCTTGACACGCACCAGATACCCTCACGGTGAGGAGTCGTGGGGTCACCCCCTCGTCACTCACCCTTGCTTTACTTCCCCCCTTTGTTTTATATACCCAGATTGTTGTAACCAGACGCTGGCGCCCAGGAGCAGGATTATCCAGGAGGCGCCTACTACGACGTCGAGTTCCCCGTTGACCAGGAGTAGTTCGGAGGTTCCTAGGCAGGAGGCCTTACCTTTTCGATCTGATGTTATTTGTGCTAGTCTTTTTAAGGCAACCTTGTATTTCTTGTGTCTGTACTCAGATACTATTGCTTCCGCTAACTTTGTGCTCTCGAGCTGTTGTATTCGAGCCCTCGTGGCCCCTGGTTTGTATTATACAACTTGTATTATTTTATTTATAGAGTTGTGTTGTGATATCTTACCGTAATTCCCTGATCTCGATCGTGTACCATGTGTGTGTGATTATCGTAAAACGGGGCGTCACACATCTTGCACAACATGATCACTGAGAGCGAGAAAGAGGAGCCAGTGTTTGAGAGTGAGAAAGAGGAGCCAGTGTTGGACACTGAATCATATCTCAACCAGGATCCTTTTGCAGTTGTTGATCACTAGATACCGACATATTGGACAGCCTGCCTCAATATGCGTCAAGAGATCCGAGACCCATAAGTGCATCATCAACTGCAGCAGGATCTAGTGTAACACCTATGGAGGCGCAAATGCAATGCCTAGTTTGATTTGTATTATTTTCAGTATTTGTGCCGAACTGTGTATTTGTACTGTATGTTCTGCGTCGAGTTATCGTCGAAACTGTATGTTCTGTGCCGAGTTTTAACCGAAATTGCATGTTCTGCGCCGAATTTAGCCAAATGAAACGAATTTGGCCTGAACTGCACCGAATCTGGGGAGAATCTACATCGAATCTCGCCGTCTCGGGAGATATCCTGGGGCCGCGGCTGGATGATACGTCCCAAACGTATCTATAA
Source organism: Bromus sterilis (assembly GCA_950022295.1). Taxonomy (NCBI): domain Eukaryota; kingdom Viridiplantae; phylum Streptophyta; class Magnoliopsida; order Poales; family Poaceae; genus Bromus; species Bromus sterilis. The sequence goes on along the minus strand of OX465599.1, from coordinate 235,452,191 downwards.
TTTCTGCTTGCTCCATGCATGTTTTGCGTGATATTGATATGCTTTTGATAAACTTTCATATCTTTTTATAACATATTTTGGAACTAACCTATTAATGGTTGCAAGAGTGCACAAGTTCTTGTTTTTATACTTTATGTGTAGAAATTACTTGGATAAAGGAAAAATCACAAAAAGGAGCCTTGTACGAGTTGGACTCTAACTCTCCCGAAATATGTCCCCACCAGACAGGTTTTAAAGATCTCCTCGTAAACGCTAGAAGCCGGCATCAAACGGAAAAACTTAAAACTACAAAGTTGTAGGCAATTTTTTTCCCGTGGATTTAGACATAAAATTCGGCCCAATCGGAGTTCGTACGCTTCCAGAAACCCCGAAATACAGAAGACATAATCTGGATGACGGGAATTCGAGAGTCTATATAAAGAGAGGAAACCTAGGTCAAAGGGCACCACGAAAATTACTCCCCCTTGGCAGCCGTCTTGAGGGGGAGATCAATCTCCACAGCAGCACCATCTCCAAGGAAGAAGAAGGGGCCAAGGGCCGCTGCCCCCAAGGGCCGTGGCCGTGGTCGTGGGCGTCGTCGTCTCCTTCATCTCCTCCGGGCTGCACCTCTCCATCAACAACTCTCCCTCTCACCATGTCCATGTGTGAGTAGTTCCCCTCGGGGCTAAGGCTTATATCTTGATCTATGTGGTTTCTCTCTCTCCCATGATGTGATCTTTGTTGTGATCATAGACTATGTTAATCTAGGGTGATCCCATGATATTTCCCCTTCCTCTATGTATTGGATTGATGTACTCAATTGATCTTATCTAGTATATAATCTCCGAGACCAATGTGACAGCGGTCTATTGAACATGGGTTAGAAGAATATTATCATGAGTGATTTCCTCTTTTGTGTGTGGATTGAAGATTGAGAGTCTCTTGGTGCTTGTCTTTGACTATCCTTGAGATATGTTGTGGTGATTGTGGTACTCTCTTTGGATGGTCGCGGTGACATTGGGAAATTCATAGATTGAGAACTACGAACTTTGAGGTGTGCTTTTGTAGCCCTACATAATTCTCATTCTCTCTTGACCACAAAGGAATGACCTTCGAGTTCGGCTCCATTGCATGTTTTATGGGAAATATCATGTGATTAGACTATGTTAATGTTGTTGGGAGTTGCCACTAGTGAAAGTATGAAGCCTAGGCCTTGTTTCCACCATTGCAATACCGTTTGTGCTCACGTTTACCACTTGTTTCTTTGCTGCATTTTTTATTACAGATTTATATTACCTTGTTTTGCCACACCTATCACCCATATTTTATCATCTCTTCGCCGAACTAGTGCACCTATACAACTCCTAGTTGTATTTGGTGTGTTGGGGACACAAGAGACTTCTTGTATCTTAATTGCAGGGTTGCTTGAGAGAGACCATCTTCAACCTCTACTTCCCTGAGTTCGATAAACCTTAGGTCATCCACTTGAGGGAAATTGCTGTTGTCCTACAAACCTCTGCGCTTGGAGGCCCAACATAGTCTACAAGAATAGAAGCATGCGTAGACATCAAGTTATTTCTGGCGCCGTTGCCGGGGAAGTAAGGTTTGAAGGTATATATTTAGATTCTGCAATTAAATATTTTCGTTTCTTGTTTTTATTTTCACTAGTTAGGCTTATGGAAAACTGCAATCTTAGTTCGCTGCTTCGGGGAGAGCGTTTTGCCACACCTGTGGTAGAGAAATCTCCGCCACCTACTGAATGTATCCCGTTCCAAATACCACTTGGGATAGTTGAAATAATTATTAATGATTGTTATGATGGGACAGTCAATCCTAGTATTCATTTGTGGAAACTTACAGAACTTTGTGAGTTATTTAAGATTTCAGGTTTGACAAGAGGTGAAGTCATGAAGAAATTATTTGCCTTGTCACTGAAAGGAAAAGCATTGGAATGGTATAGGCTACTAGATGATTCTCACCTACGGGATTGGGAAGAGATCCAGTCTCTCTTTTAATCCAAGTGTTATCCTCTTCATGAAGTCCATGAGAATAGGAATTATATTTATAATTTCTATCCTCATGACGGAGAGAGCATAGCTCAAGCTTGGGGGAGACTGAAAACTTTGATGCTAAAATGTCCTAACCATGGGCTCCCCAGAGATATGATTATTACTAATTTCTATGCAAGGCTATCTCGACAGGATAAAGACTTGCTCGATGCTTCCTCGATGGGTTCTTTCACAAACGAAAAGATTGATGCTAAATGGGAACTCCTTGAAAGAATCCAACACAACACTGAAGATTGGGAGATCGACAAAGGTAAAGAGTCAGGTATAATTTATGAGTATGATTGCATTAAGTCCTTTGTTGAAACTGCAAGTTTTAATAAATTTAGTGCTAAGTTTGGGCTTGATTCTCAACTCCTTGTTGATTTCCTCAAATCTTTTGCTTCACATCTTAATATGCCTAAGGAGAATTGGATCAAGCATCATGAACCTTTTAAAGAGATTTGCAAAGAAAATGAAATTGTTAATGATGACTGCAACATGCATGATCCAATTCCTGAAAATGAAGTTTTATATAAGCATGTTAATTTTTGTGGAGTGGATAGACCTTGTGAAAGGCCTATGATTGAAGAAGAGAAGTATTGTAAGCAACATAAGCATGAAAGAACAATCACTTGGGTTAGAGATTTAAATGAAATTGCTAGAGAATTGTGTGACCTTTATCCTTTTACTTGTGAACTTTGCTGCATAAAGGGTCATTTCAATTTACAGTGCATGTACTTTCAAAACATAACTGTTAGCCAGTTGTGTGATGACATGATTACCCCTGATCTTTATGATGAGCTTATGTTATTTTTTATATGTGAAGAGTTATCAGAAAAGACTTCTTGGCTAGATTGTCATGCTTTGGGAATAAATAACACTTTGCAGAAATGCCATCTCTATTGTGTTGTTAATTGCCATGAGAATGATTACATAAGTAAGATTAGAAAGGAGGGAACTCTACCAAAGTATAAAAATGTCTCTTATATTTCTACTAATAAAAAGGAGAGTTTCTCCCAAGTTTCCCCTATTGTTTCTAATGATAAACCAGGATATGTGGAGAAACTTCCCCTCCAACCACTCCTTCTTAAGGTGAAGAAGAACAAAAAGAAGAGGAGGAGTAAGAGGAGCAAGAAGGAAGAAGAATGGGTATCAACCTGGCCTGAGCATATGTGGCGCCCCAAAAATCAGACCATGTACAGTAATCATACACACAGGGTACACGACTGAGATTAGGGTGCCACGGTGAGAATATCACAGCACAACACTAAACACAAAAGGATAAACCAATAGGTTACAATAAAGGGGGTCACGCGGACCCGAATACATAAGTTATACAAGCCATAATATCTGAGTACAGACATAGTTAGTCAAGTTTTGCCTTAAGAAGACTAGCACAAATAACATCAGAGATACAGATCGAAAAGGCAAGGCCTCCTGCCTGGGAGCCTCCGAAACTACTCCTGGTCCTGGTCAGCGGGGGTCTCGACGTAGTAGTATCCGCCTCCGGGGTACTCCTGCTCCTGAGCTCCAACGTCGACTGCAGCGGCCGATCAGCCAAAACAGTAAAGGAAATAAAGAAGGTCAGTATCTAGCATACCCGCGAGTCTTACGTCCGCTACTAAGCATTATGCATTGTATCAACGGAAAGAAGAGGCTGAATATAGTGGACTGCAAGATAGAAATCAGAATAAGGGTAAGAAGCTAGGCCTATCGAAGACTAGCATCTTCCGACGATGTCTTGCAGCATGAGGTAAGAATCAGCCAACAGTTCATATAAAGCGTAAAGTAACAACGAAGCAGAAGTTGCTGCAACATTGTATAATATAAGTTGTAATGATTAACAATAATAATAATGCCTCCGAGTTCACCTCCTCGACATCCCCGCGAGGAAGAAAACCCGGAACCATACAGTTTAATAGTAATAGTTTCTAGTGGTAAGATCCAGCTTCAGCATAAAGCGTCCTGTTACCGTGGACACGGCTATTCGAATAGATTAATCTTCCCTGCAGGGGTGCACTGGCGTGACTCTACGACGCTCGGATCTCCAGGGTGGCGGGAACCTTGTTAGGGAACGCTCCACCAAAGCTATCCGACACAAAGTAGCCCATCCTTCGGCAATCAACAGAGAGGTCATCCGCCGGACTATATCCTATGTACGCCGGGCTTTGGACCCTAACCCGAACGTACTCCTGCACGGTGCGTGACTGGCCGGTGAAGCAAAATCAAAGCAAATACAAATACACCGCTCGAGCAAGAGAAGACAACACCACTTCCCGGCAATCAGCCCGCGGTACTGCTGACGTCTGAAGACCCTCGAACGAGACTACGATGCAGGGGAGCCCACACTCCTTATCCCACATGTAGGTAGTGCGTACAAGCCAAAAGGCTACTCAAGACATCCGCCGAACCATTTAGCATTTTAATTAACCTGCGTGACAACCGTTATCGTTGCCTCGACTAAACCGACCCGCGGTCAACGACAGCAGTCAGGACCACCAGTACATCGGTGCCTGCCCTGTCGTCCCACCAAGTCACTGCGGTTACCAACAAGGTGAACCGTCTCCTTACCTTGTCTCGCGTGTGCTCTTGGTAGAGCTCGACTTTCGTGGTTTGGTAACTCTCGCGAGATACGAGCAGGGGCCAAGCACGCCAGTAACGTCGGTCGTACCCTCCCTGTCGTTCCCGACGATATACCTCTCGCGGGCACCGTTGGGTCGCCCGACTTTCTTACCTTTAAGGACAACCGCTGTCCAGGACCCTATGGCGGCAAGACAAAGTCAGCCCCGAGTGGAGTACAAGGATTACTCCTAGATAGCTCACACTTGAGGTGACTAGGCATAACCCAGATAGGGGCCTTTGGCGGTGTCTGCTTTGTACCGTACCTGTGCAGTTGTATATATTGTATCCGTGTTCACTCCCCTGAGTGATCACGTCCCGCTATCTAGTCCTAGCTAACAATGCGCAGGGATCACTGCTGAATATATGCATATTTATAACATGCAGCATAGGATAAAGGAAGGTACATCAAGGGGCGACAAAAGCAGGCTATGCAATTGAATAGGATTGTAATGTAGCAGCAGCAGTAACAATGCCTAGTGCAAGAAAGTACGGAAAGGTAGGCGATATCTGGGGAAGAGAATGGCTCTGCTTGCCTGGAAGCTCGACGGTAGGGGCAGGGTCGTCGACGAAGTAGTCGTACCCGGCAGCAGTGTAGTCGGCGGTAGCAGCGGGGTCTACCGGAGATTAAGGGGGGAGGAAACAGTAAATACACGGCAATAATATACAAACATATGCATGACATGACAGATGAAATGTTAACGGTGTCCTAACGCAGTGCAATGCACGTTGTTCGGAGCGGGAATTCATCCGGGGATGAACTACCGGCTCCGGTTGATTACCGGACAGGGTGTCCGGAGGGGGGAAGATATCATGCCGGAGGTGTCGTGGACATCCGACAAATGTGTGGGTGGTGTATCCGTGTTAGCTGAACCATTCCGCACAACTTTCGTGTGCAAAGTATTTTGATCCGGGCAATTTTTATCGGTACCGGAAATTATCGACAAACAGCCCGGAGGGGGGGAATGTCGGTGTTCGTTGTATTTGAGGGGTGTGGTGAGGGTATGGATAGCGTATACTTATCCGTTGTATTTTTCTGATCAACTTTCATGTATAAAGTTTTTCGATCTGACTTACGGTTTAAAAGATATTGAATTTTAAAGTTTAAATCATTTTAAATCAATTTTCTGGATTTATTTTTATTAATAAAACAGTAACATTATCCACAGAGAAGGTTGACCAGGTCAAACTGACAGAGGGGACCCACCTGTAAGGTTGACTGGTCAACTGACCAGAGGGTCCCACATGTCAGCCTCTAGTTATTTAATTAAATCTTTATTTTTATTCCAAAATCCTCTGGGTCCACATGTCATACACAGTACACTAATAAATCAATTAATTTATTTAATTAACCCAGGGGGGCCACTTGTCATACTCAGTGGGGGGTTTTATCCCTGGTTATTTTCTTTGCATATTAATTAGGGGGCTAATGGGGGCATATGGCCCACTGGTCAGTGAGAGAGTGGGAGGGGTGGGACCCGCATGTCAGGGGGGATTAGGGGCTAATGATGGTTAGCACCCAGGCTAACCACCCGGGGATACGGTGCACGCTGGAGCGAGCCCAGCGCCGCGGCGAGGCGCAGCCGCCCACTTCGGCGACCATTGGCTCCGCCGAGAAGTACTGCACGACCCGGGCAACGACGCCCAGCGACGGCGCAGTCCTACGAAGCAAGGGGATGGCCGGAGCCACGCTGGGGTCCGGGCGGCGATGCAAGACTGTCCGTGGCCGGTGTGGTGCTAAGAGGAGCGAAGGCTACGACGAGCAAAGCACAGCGGGGCGAGGGGAATTCGACGCGGGGCTCACAGTGAGGCGGGTCGCGGAGGCAGCGGGCGCGAGGAGGCGTCGGCGGCGTCGATTTTCGCGGAGACGACGGCGGGGCAGTGGAGGGGGAACGGTGACGTAGCGGTGTCCACGGGGCGGCCTGCGTCGATTCCTCCTCGGAGGTGGTGCAGACGACCACGGGGCGGCCTCCGGACAAGGTGGCGGCGCTTGCCGTTGCCGTTGGCCGCGGCGGCGCGTGACGGCGACCACGGCTGGGCTCGGGCGCGCGAGATCGAGAGAGGGGGCGCGATGGGGAGAGTGTGAGGGAGGGAGGCGAGATCCAGGGGTGTGAGGAGTTTAGGGTTAGGGCTGCAGGGGCGTCTCGGGGTCTCATCCCCGCCGGAGGGGCTTGGATGTCCTCCACGGCTCCCAGCCATGGCGTGCAGCCGGGGGATGCCCTCCACGGCACCCCCTGCGCACTGTAGGTAGGGGATGAGGGGGTGGGGGCGGTTGGGCTGGGTGGACTATCTGGCCCAGGGGGGAGGGAAGGGATGGGCTTTGGGCCAGAGGGGGTAGACTAGGATTTATTATTTTTACCTCTCTTTTCTTTCCTGTATTCTCTTTTGGTAATTGTTTTCCTAGCTTAGGCATTTTTGTAAAATGTGTTAGGTGCCTCAAAATTAGTATATCAGTATATAGCAGTGCCACAAAAGTTTTTGCAGCAAAAGAAACTCATTAGATATTTCTTTTAAATATTAAATGCCCCACATGAGGGTTTTAACCTACTGTTTGAATTGTTTGGAATTTTCTATAACCCAATAAATACCAATCCACACATGGAAGTGATCCACTGAATATTTGTGAATTTATAAAAGTAGTTTCACAATTTTTGGAGAAAGTTTATATTCCACTTTGTTTTTAATATTTCATCATTTGATTTGATTTCAAATGTTTATGGGTTGGACTTTGTTTTCATCCATGATGATCAAGGCCCATGGTTCCCTTTGCTTGCAACAATATCAAAGGAAAATTGAATTTGAACTGAACCATATTGATCAGACAAAAATTGGGAACAGTAGTGATGAACAGTAACAGTGATTACTGTTCACTGACAGTGAGGGTGTTACAGCATATTCCTCGCATCAATTTTTATCCTAACGGACAGAAATTTTTGGAGGACGGTGAGCTTGATTGCATTCATTATTATCCTGATGTTAAGTCCGTAGGCACTATTGAAGATGATTTTGATTATGATATGCATGTTACTTTTTGTGATTGGGAAAATGATGATAATGCTACTTATGATCTTGAAAATCTTTTTGGTACTAACTCTGAGAGTGATGATATGGAAAGCTCTAAGCTTGGGGATGATAGGATTGCAAGTCCTTTACCCATTAGTGATGTGGTAATTGATAATTCTTTTGCTAGTAAGAATAAAGACAACATGTTTACAAATATAGTTGCTAGCAATGATAATGCTCTTCTCTACTATGATGATGTTATAACTCCTATCTCTAGTGATTATAAAGGTACCTATGACATAAGGAGAAATTATCCTTATGAAACTTGTCATAATCATGGAGGGAATTACTCCCTTGTTGAACACCATCTTCCTAATACACAATTAATCTATAGTGTTCAAGTTGTTTACGATAGTCCTACTCCCACTATTACTAATGAGGAAGATTATGTTTATGAGGAGAGTAAGAGTACCCTTTTGCATGTGGATCATGGTAACAATGTTTTACGTGATACTTATATTGTTGAGTTTATTCATGATCCTACTGGAAATTATTATGAGAAGGGAACATATTCTTATAGATATTTCGATAATATCAAGTTCCCCCTCTTTATGTTGAAGGTTTTAAAGTTGCACTTGTTTTGCCTTCCTATGCTAATATCTTTATGCTTCAATGAGTTATTTCTCTACAAGATCCCTTTGCATAGGAAGCATGTTAGACTTAAATGTGTTTGGTATTTGTTTCTTTATGCTCTCTTTTGTGCTTCAACTATTATTCTTGCGAGAGCATCATTAAAATCTTAAGCCTATCTTTATGGCTATAAAGAAAGAGCTCTAGGAAGACAACCCTTGTTATCTTTACTTTGAGTTTTTACTTTCTGTTTTTAGTGGTCTTGATGATTGTTACTACTGTAGCAACATCATTGTATCTTTATTTTTCAAGTTTTGTGCCATTTATAGCCTCATATGACAAGGGAAGTGAAAGTTGTGACATGCTATCCAGAAAATAGATTCTGTCCTCGTGACTAGAAAAATCACAGAAAAATCCCAGTTCATCTTTTTGAGCTTAATTTTTTACACAGCGTGCTCTATACAATCACGGAACTTTCGTATGTTCTGAGTTTATTGATTTGAGTTGCAGAAGTACCCCTAAAAAATTCTTTACTACCTGTTGTTCGGTTTTTCACAGATTCTGCCACGTTTTGTCTCTCCTAACTTTTGCAAACCTTAAGCTTGCTTTTTCTTTGCAAAAACTTTTTGGCAATCTTGAGAAACAGTAGCTCTTCAAGAATATCTTTATATCTAGTGGGTAAAAATTATTTATTAAGGGTACTAACCTCTCTAATCAGCTTATGATGAGTTGTGTATGAAGGGAGTTTTCAAGTGTGCGATGGAAGATGATGAAAGAAGATCCAGGAGTGTCAAGCGCTCAAGCTTGGGGATGCCCCCATGCATCCCCAATAAATATTCAAGGAGACTCAAGCATCTAAGCTTGGGGATGCCCCCGTGCATCCCCTTCTCCATCAACAATCATCAGTTCGTCCTTCGTCTCACTATATTTTTATCACTTCATGTGTTATGTGCTATGCTTGGAGCGTCTCGCTCTTAGGTTTTATTTTTAGTTTTATTTATCTTTGCTTGCTGTTCATAACAAGTTAGATCTTGTCTTACTTTGTGTGGGAGAGAAACACGCTCCACTTTCAAAATCTAGAACACATCATAGGATTCTTCATGCCTATCTTTTTGTTGTTGTGTGTTCTTTATCTTTTCGTAACTACTGCCATGTTTAGTTTTAGTCTTAGTTTGTCTTTAGCAAGAGCCTTGGATTTTGTTTAGTTTGTTGCTGGAACTCTCTTTAGTTTTCATGTTTATCTTGTTAAGAGAGTTGGTTGTTGCACTGAGTTGTGTCTTGTCTTGAAAATAGGTAATTGAGGTTGCTATTTAATTTTAGTAGTAACTTGCAATGGTTTTGAGGTATTGATGTGAGTAATGTTTGAACTTTTGGTTTCAAGAGCTCTAGCCTATTAGTGATAGGTGTCGTATTTTGGGCAATCCGTGTTTATTTTCAAAACCTACAAAATTAGTTGAGAACTTTAGCTACTAGATGGATCACTACTCTTTGGAGGGATCGAATATTAGAGTACACTCACGTACCATGAGTCGAGGATGCGCAAGGATAACCAAACCCCCATACACTCCTCCTCGGGGTACTTGTCTCTTTGTGAACCTCCTTACTAGATTTAGAGTTACCGATAATAAGTGCATGAGTTCTTCGGACTAATGTAAGTATTGAAAGTTGACACTTCCACCTCCTCATTTTTGCTAGCCTCTCCCGTGCCGTGCATTGCCTTCTTCTCACTCCGAGAGTTGGCGTCCACCTTCGCCGGTACATCCAAACCCTTCGCATGATACGCTCTGTCATCATAAGCCTCCTTATATCTTTCCTCAAAACAGCCACCATACCTACCTATCAAGGCATTTCCATAGCCTTTCCGAGATATATTGCCATGCAACATCCACCTCTTCATGACTTGATCTTCATGTCATACATGTTCCTGCTACACTGGCAGAGGCATACATTGCATACATCATGATAGTTACATCTTCTTTATGATTTGAGTACTTTATAAAGTGTGAAAGATCTTCTATACTTCTTGTAATATATAGAGTGTTGCCCCTAAAGTGAGGAAAAGATCCCATAGTGGACAAATTAAAAGATCCCAAAGAGGACAAATGAGAGAAATAGAAAGAGCCATTGAGGCCACCAAAAAAATACAAAAAAGAGAAAAAAAAGAAAGAAAAAGAGAGAAGGGGGCACACTACTATTCCTTTTGAGAGATCAACACTAGTACTTCATCCTCTATCCCTTGTACTCCATAGAGATCATCATACATGCATATAGATACGTGGGGACCCTTCACACTATAAAACTTGGCTTGTATATTCCAATTATGAGCCTCCTCAAATGAGCTCTAAGTCTTCTTGAGCAAGCAAGTTGGATGCACCCCCACTAGTTCCATTGGAGAGCTTTTCTTAGCTCTTATGTGCATCCGTTGCATGGCAATCCATACTCCTCACATCATATCTATCATATGGCCTTCTCTCGCTTATGGTTGTCCTCATTGATGTGAGTCTTTCTCACCCTTTTTGTCTTCCTCCTCCACCATATTTCTCTCTTTGCAATCCAAAGTGTCAACTCTCGTGCTTACGCTCATTCATTGCATGAGTGCTCAAAATATCGAAAATGAGTGGATCAAATTGACTTGTACATGGCTAGTGGTCTAGGGACGAGTCAAGATAAGATTCCAAAGAAGACCGAGTGTGAAACTTTAGTAGATTGAGTTCTCAACAAAAATACTTTTTCATCTCGTATTCCCTATCCCTTTTCTTGCACGCAAACACCATTTGGAGACATTCGAGTCACGGACAGCGAGAGCTCTTGCACCCTTTGTTCTTTTGTTGCTTGTGTCAATGCTAATATACACTCTTGCTTGTTAAGACTTGAATTGAATTGCATGCTTTGATTGTTTTACTTAAAAGTACTTATATGTTTGTGTGGCATGTCACCACAGAAATTATGCTTGTTATCATTTACCTACTCGAGGACGAGCAGGAATTAAGCTTGGAGATGTTGATACGTCCCAAACGTATCTATAATTTCTGCTTGCTCCATGCATGTTTTGTGTGATATTGCTATGCTTTTAATACACTTTCATATCTTTTTATAACATATTTTAGAACTAACCTATTAATGGTTGCAAGAGTGCACAAGTTCTTGTTTTTGTAATTTATGTGTAGAAATTACTTGGATAAAGGAAAAATCACAAAAAGGAGCCTTGTACGAGTTGGACTCTAACTCTCCCAAAATCTGTCCCCACCGGACAGGTTTTAAAGATCGCCTCGGAAACGCTAGAAGACGGTCTCAAACGGAAAAACTTAAAACTACAAAGTTGTAGGAAAAAAATTTCCCGTGGATTTAGACATAAAATTCGGCCCAATCGGAGTTCGGACGCTTCCAGAAACCCCGAAATACAGAAGACGTAATCTGGATGACGGGAATCCGAGAGTCTATAAAAAGAGAGGAAACCTAGGTCAAAGGGCACCACGAAAATTACTCCCCCTTGGCAGCCGTCTTGAGGGGGAGATCAATCTCCACAGCAGCACCATCTCCAAGGAAGAAGAAGGGGCAAAGGGCCGTGGCCGTGGGCGCCGCCGTCTCCTTCATCTCCTCCGGGCTGCACCTCTCCATCAACAATTCTCCCTCTCACCATGACCATGTGTGAGTAGTTCCCCTCGGGGCTAAGACTTATATCTTGATCTATGTGGTTTCTCTCTCTCCCATGATGTGATCTTTGTTGTGATCATAGGCTATGTTAATCTAGGGTGATCCCATGATATTTCCCCTTCCTCTATGTATTGGATTGATGTACTCAATTGATCTTATCTAGTATAATCTCCGAGACCAAGGTGACAGCGGTCTATTGGACATGGGTTAGAAGAATATTATCATGAGTGATTTCCTCTTTTGTGTGTGGATTGAAGATTGAGAGTCTCTTGGTGCTTGTCTTTGACTATCCTTGAGATATGTTGTGGTGATTGTGGTACTCTCTTTGGATGGCCGCGGTGACATTGGGAAATCCATAGATTGAGAACTACGATCTTTGAGGTGTGCTTTTGTAGCCCTACATAATTCTCATCCTCTCTTGACCACAAAGGAATGACCTTCGAGTGCGTCTCCATTGCATGTTTTATGGGAAATATCATGTTCTTAGACTATGTTAATGTTGTTGGGAGTTGTCACTAGTGAAAGTATGAAGCCTAGGCCTTGTTTCCACCATTGCAATACCGTTTGTGCTCACCTTTACCACTTGTTTCTTTGCTGCACTTTTTATTACAGATTTATATTACCTTGTTTTGCCACACCTATCACCCATATTTTATCATCTCTTCGCCGAACTAGTGCACCTATACAACTCCTAGTTGTATTTGGTGTGTTGGGGACACAAGAGACTTCTTGTATCTTAATTGCAGGGTTGCTTGAGAGAGACCATCTTCAACCTTACTTCCCTGAGTTCGATAAACCTTAGGTCATCCACCTGAGGGAAATTGTTGTTGTCCTACAAACCTCTGCGCTTGGAGGCCCAACATAGTCTACAAGAATAGAAGCATGCGTAGACATCACTGGACACTCGGTCGCCCCCAAAGCATTTTTAGCGTCGAAACACGCTCTGAAGGGCCGAACGGCTAGAGATGTTTTTAGTGTTAGATTTGTTAATATGCAAAAAACATTGTTTATTAAAGATGTTATACTACTAGTGTATCTACTGGATACACGAGTTGCCTCAAGCCTACACGAAGCAACGTCTTCTTTGACAATTATTTCTTGACACTTCCTTTCACAATCTGAATCTAAGACCCACGTGATGTGAAAATGTATCCCGTATTTTTTTATTCTACTAGTAAGCGTGCACGTGCAACGCACGTCTTTAATATAGACAATAAGTAGCAACGTTTGTCTATTAAGCCAGTGTTTATCGGTTTGATGCTGGGTGAAAGCACCAATGATGGTATTAGGAGTTCATGTTGCATGATGAGTTTGATCTCTTGACTTTTTCTAGTATGGCTGTCCAAAATCACATGATATAAAGTTCACCATTGTGTTCATCACTTTCATAGTTTCTACTTCTCACCATATCATCCCTCAGTTTCGAATCCATTAAAATGGGAAATAATTTTGTTCTGAAGTGTGTCCTATGCTCCTGCAAAATACTAATCAAAACTACCTGGAAAATAGTAATCGGAAATAACTATAGAAGAATAGTCTAATATGATTTTGCCAAGTATTAATCAGAATTGGTTGCCAAAGAACTACAGTGGGTATTTTGAGTGAAACATACTCCCTCCATTCCAAATTAGATGATTTTCATTTGTATACATGTCTCGATATACATGTGAACAAATGGAAGTCATCTAATTTGAAACAGATGGAGTATATGTTAAAAGTAGTCAAATGAAATATTCCTATTCCTAACTTTAACATCCATAAACCTTAAGATAAACCACCTACGTGATTATAGAATTTAGATTAGAAATATAATTTGATCAAATGAAAGATAAATAAACATGAAAAACATAAATATCTTAATCTTGTGAAGTAAATAGCAAATGCTGAAACACACACATGATGGGCAGCCTGACCGAAATTTCAATGCTCAATCCCATTTACGTCCCCTTCCTGCTCTGCTCCATCCCTAACGAGGTCGTTGTCATATATAGTCATCGCTCTCCTGCTAGCGAATTGCTGAAGATATGGAATTTAATGTAATTTTTGTGATTTATCACTGAATGATACGGTTAGAGAGGAGGGCATGCTTTGGCTGCTTAGGGCGTAAGCCTTGCTTTGGCCTTGGCCGGAGCCGGCGACGGTGATGCATGTCGGCGCCGCACACCTTTTTTTGTTGCAAACTGTAATGAACTTGGTTTCATTTTTCTGTAACTTAGCCTATGAAGCCTGCATTACTGGGATCAACTCCAAATATTGCTTCTTCGAAGTCCAACAGTTAATCCTATTACAAAGCCACATTAGGTCATCTTTTTCTCGCATTTGGATTTACAATTCCATTTAATGCTAAATTTGTACCATATAATCAAGGGTTTGGTCCACTGCAGTGTTGCACTAATTGATCAATGGAATGAAGACATTTTTTTACCAGGTCTGTTGTTTTTCTTATGCTGAAATGGTTAATATACGCTAACAAGACAGATGAGAACAATACAAAACTAACATGCAACTCACTGTATGCGATCTTGAGTGGTCTGCAAGAAGTTAATTGGGTGATGTGTTCATCTCGTCGGATATGTTGGAATTAATAATACTCTAATGCAATTTCATGGTGCCTGTTGATTTTTCATTCGATCTACTCTGTTCAATTGTTAGTAATTTGCGTTTGAATACAATGAATTTTCACCTTTGAACCATCTAGTTGAATCAGAAAGAAATAGCTCACATCATGAACAAATATTCCATTTTTCAACCACTTGAGAATTTTGCTTGAACCTCTTCCGCTGCAAGATGGAATGTTAACAAATTTACTCACGTAATTTCACATATATGTTTAATCCTAGTTTCATCGCAAAGAAAATAATCATAATTGTGCAAAGATCATCAACAACCTAAGAAAAATCTCAGGCATATTGCCAGCTTCGGCACTCTATATACATTATACTAAACATAATGATGAATCAGAGTAGTAATGTTTTGCACACAAGCTTTGCATTCATTACAACAAATGGGCTAGAAATATACGTACTAATTTTGCTATCTGAAAAGTCTATTTCGGAACAGAAAGTAACAAAGGAACAAAACTGAGAATCAAGCTGCACTGGAATGATATAATTTCCATCTCAAGTTTAATCGCTACCACCAATTTTGCACTGCTTTTAGCACAACAACCAAAAAAATTAACACTTTGGCGTAGAAAGCTCAGTAAATAAATCTCACATCCTCACTCAAAGTTTTAGCAGAAGAACACAAACTCATTTGTTGCGCACCTCCCCTGGGCGCCAATGGGTAGGACAAAACTTCATGTAGAACCTCTTGGCGTGCTTGATGCACGTGCGCGCCATCGCCGCCAAAAAACACCTCAACAAGGTTGCTCCCACTACTAGGAAAAAGCTTATAGGTAGAGGCTTAACAGTAGCGCCCTTTAAAGACGGGCGCTACTGCTAATTAGCAGTAGCGTGCTATATGAACGCTCGCTATTGATATGCCTGTATCAGTAGCGCCGCATCTGTAGACCCGCTACTGGTAAAGGTGGTCCCCACCAAACCCAGCTGACAAGTTGTAGTAGCAGCGCCCCCCTGGAAAGCCCGCTACTACTATCTACTTATCAGTAGCGTCGTTCCATTCCGCCCGCTGCTGCTAAAGTGGACCCAACTTAACCCAGAGGCCCGCAAATAGCAGCAGCGCGTTCTCTAAAGGGTCGCTACTACTAACAAAAAAGCAGTAGCGCCGTAGCGGTACAGGCGTTGCTGGTAAGGCGCAGCAACCACCTTTTCACCAACCATCCTCCTCCCCCCTCCTCTCTCTCCCTCACTTGCTTCTTCCTCATTCCTTCTCCTACCTCTTGTCCATCTTCATTAATGCATTACACCATCTCCATTAATGCACTACACACCATCTTCATTAATGCAATATCTCTCTCTTTCCTTCTAATTTGCTCCTCCTCCACCACCACATATCATGCATAAATGCATCTAGCTATCTCTCTTTCTCACCTTTGTCTCCTTCCCCTCACTAGCTAGTGCAAGCTTCTCCCAAGTGTGATATTTTAATAAAAGGTATATACTTTCTCTCTCTCTCTTAATTAATTACTAGCTAGCTAGCTAGGTACGTGGATGCATGAGATGTGAGTAAAAAATTGTGCTTTGCATCAATGAAAATATTTGTGTGTGTGTATGGGTGTGTGATATGAGAGTTTGCCTATGTTTTGCCGAAATGTCGATTTACTTCCGTTTCGTCGAATTTCGGGAAAACTCTATATGTCCTCTTTTTAGGAAGGTCATGCCGAATTTTTGTATGACTTTGATATGCATATGCATGTCATTATAATCTTTTGTTTGTATAACTCGTAGGCGACCATGAAGGTCTGTGGAAGGATGGTGGATAGATACTTACGATCCGCAGTGGACGACATGATTGAAAAAAATGAAAAGGAGATTTTATGTCCGTGTCGAAAATGCAAAGAAGGCGTCTGGCTGGACCCCTTTAAGGGTGGACGTTTGAAGACGCACCTGCTTAGATATGGTTTCATGGATGGATATACTCGATGGATAACTGAAGATGATGATGACGATATCGACGGTGCAACCAATAACCCCCATGGCAGCGGATGAAGAGATGATTGATGGATCCGAATACGAAGAGGGCGCTGGAAATGACGGCGGAGAAGAGGTCGCACATGGTAATGGCGGAGAAGATCAGGACGAACATGACGGAGAAGATGCGGACATGACGGATCCTTCGTCGCTACTAAATTCAATCGTGCGGGACCCTCATGTTCGAGACCTGCTTCGCAAGAAGACGACTAGCGACAGAGCTGGTTCTGGAGAGGAGGCCAAGTTGGAGCAACTGGAGGTAGACTCGAATACTCCATTGTATGATGGTTGCGCTCGTGAGGTGACCCGCTTGAGTTTCAAGCTCGAACTTCTAAAGATGAAGGCTAAAAACAAATGGAGCGACAAAAGCCTCGATGATCATCTCAAGTATCTAAACAAGACAGTTCTTCCCCCGGGTAACCTTTGTCCTACTAGTGTCGATGAGGCCAAGAAGATTGTGTGCCCTCTTGATCTGCCGCACATTAGATACCATGCATGCATCAACGATTGCATCATTTATCGGAACGAGAACACAGAAAAAACCAGTTGTCTGTTGTGCAATGCTGATAGATACAAGAAGGCCGGAAAGAAATCTCCTCAGAAAGTTGTATGGTACTTTCCGATCATTCCTCGTATGCAGCGTTATTTCGTAGATCCTAAGGAAGCTGAGCTCATGCGGTGGCACGCAGTCAGGAAGGTGCCCGATGATGGAGATGATCCGAAGATGAGACACCCTGTGGATGGAAGTCAGTGGAGAGCGTTGAACGCCGAATATGGATTTCATCTTGATCCAAGGAACGTCATGCTTGGCGTGAGTTCAGATGGCATGAATCCGTTTGGCAAGCAGAACACCAACCATAGCACATGGCCCGTGTTTGTATGGATGTACAACATTCCCCCGTGGAAGTGCATGAAGACAAAGTACATACACATGAGCATTCTGATTCAAGGGCCGAAACAGCCGGGAAATAATATTAATCTATATCTCGAGCTATTGAAAGAGGAGCTAGAAATGTTACGGAAATCACCAGTCAAGACATGGGACGCTTTCGAAAAAGAATATTTCTATATGAAAGCCGCGGTGCCGACGACGGTGCACGATTATCTCGGTTACGGATATGTATCAGGCCAGGTGTGCCATGGATATTGCGGATGCACGAGGTGCATGGATGATACAACGTCTCAGCAGCTAACGAAAGATGGTGGGTCTGCGAAAATCGTGTACATGGGGCATCGAAGATGGCTCGAGAAGAATGACCCGTGGAGAAACCGTGGAGATCTATTCAATGGTGAGACTGAGCATCGAGGACCTCCACGTAAGAGGAGCGGCGCCGAAATTGATGAGTTGTTGAAAAACTGGAAAGAGTGCCCCGCGCCTGGAAAGATGAAAAAACCGGAGCCGCTGCTGAAGGTATGGAAAACAAGGTATGTTTTCTGGGACTTGGAGTACTGACCCAAACTCGATACACCTCATTGTCTTGATCAAATGCATATCACGAAGAATGTTCTCGAGAGTTTGCTTGGCACACTGATGAACATGCCGGAGAAGACCAAGGATGGGCCGAAGGCAAGAAGAGACTTGGAAGATTTGGAAATAAGGGCAGATCTCCACATGCCCCGTAAAACGGACGAGACAGAGACGGAGACAGAGGCGGGGGACAGCAGGCGGGGCAAAAAAGTAAAGAAGGAAGAGAAATATTGCCCCCCTTCTTGCTTCACCTTCAATACGAAGGAGATCGATCAATTTTTCAAGTGTCTTACCGGAATAAAAGTTAGTTCCGGTTACTGTGGGAAGATAAGCAGATATCTAGACATGCAGAAAAAAAGGTTCAGCGGGATGAAGTCTCATGACTGTCACGTGATGATGACGCAGATACTACCGGTTTCCCTTAGAGGGATAATGGACAAGCACGTCCGTGACACGCTTACTGGTTTCTGTAATTTTTCGATGTTATCTCTCGAAAGTCGATCAGTTCGAAGCAGCTCACAAGGCTACAGGAAGAGATTGTTGTCATACTATGTGAGCTCGAGATGTACTTCCCGCCCGCGTTCTTTGACGTCATGGTGCATCTGTGTGTCCACATTGTGGACGACATCATCGACCTTGGCCCGTCATACCTGCACAACATGATGTCGTTCGAGAGGATGAATGGGGTCATCAAAGGATTCGTTCGTAACATGTCCCGACCAGATGGAAGCATCGTACAGGGCTATCTGACACAAGAGTGCATCTCTTTCTGCGAGAATTATCTAAGCAACGGAGACGACGACGTCCCTGTTGTTGGTTTGCCCGTTAACAAGCACCATGGGAGGCTCGGAGGAGAAGGTCACACCAACGGTCGGAGGGAACTGCATGTCGACCACTCGGATCGACGCAATGACTTTGACATGGCAAACTTAGTAGTGCTACAACATCTTGACGTGGTAGACCCTTTTTTGACACTGCACAAAGAAACCATCGCCAAGAAGTACCATGACCAGGGCCTACACAAGACGGACGCCGAAGTTACTAGAGAGCACAACTCCACTTTCTTGCCTTGGTTCAAAGAGCATGTTCTTGCCAATCCCCCGGAAGAGGGGTCTACAGACGCATTGCTCATATACGCCTTAGCACATGGCCCTGCTGTCAACTTCCTCACCTATCAGGCATACGATATAAACGGATACACGTTCTATACGGAGGCCAGAGATATGAAAAGTGATTTCCAGAACTCGGGGGTGACGATAGAATGCATGACTGACGACAACGGCTCAACTGAAAGATATTACAGAAGGGTCGAAGAGATCTGGGAGCTTAACTACTCTGGACTACACAATGCGACGATGTTCCGTGTCAGATGGGCTAAGAATGTCGAAAGAGAAAACCGGTATTTCGCTACTATGTCTATACCCGACGCCAAGAGCGCTACCATGAACGTCATCGCCAAAAATGAGCCATGGATACACGCTAAGCACGTGACACAATGTTTCTATATAACCGACCCGAGCAATCCCAGCCATGTTGTCGTGAGAAAAGGCAAAATAAACATCGTCAGAATGGATGGAGTCGCCAACATAGAAGACTATGACCAGTACAGCAACCCGATGAGGGAAGATGACGACGACGATGAAGCATATGTCAAAAGAAGAATGAAGACTACATTACCTATGAAAGATCGTACTCCATGGAAAAGGAAAAGTCACAACGAGGGCCTAAATTATTCGAAACGAACAAAAAAGGAAAGAAGCTAATCACTAAGAAACGTCCTCGACGCTGAGAAACTAAATGTGTGTTGTAATATATATATATGTATCTATTTTGTATACTTGCACTTTAACCGCGTTATCGATCGGTCAAATTATATATTGCCGCTGTTAAATATACATTATATAAATTGTATCGGTCGTTGTTCGGGAAAAAAATTAAAAAGGAAATGAAAAGAGGAAAAAAATGCCAGAAATATCAGTAGCGCGCTCTGACAGGGCCCGCAACTGCTAAGTTTAGCAGTATCGCTCGCTGACAAGGCCCGCTACTGCTAAACTTAGCAGTAGCGCGCGCTGACAGGGCCCGCTACTGCTATTTTTCACTTAAACCGGTCGGGCGAGTTCTTCTTTTCATTCCCGACCTCTATAGCTCCCTCTCTCCCTCTCGAACTCCTCCCCGGCCGCCGTCGTCGTCGCCGCGCCTCCGCGGCCCCACCCTCGTCGCCGGTGCCCCGCCTCTTCCTCCTCTGCACGGTAGGTGTTTGTGAAAATGAGCCTCTCCGGTGAGCGCTGCAACTCTTCCATCTCTCTTGTTGTTCCTTGCACTGCCTGCTGCGGCTGCTTGTTGTTCCTGCCGGTGGCCACTGCCAAGGACATGGCCGTGGTGTATGGCCGTGGTGTATGGGAAAGTGTGTGCGCATGGCTTGTGTGTGCGTGTGTATTGTGAGTGTGTGCAACACGCTTGCATGGTGTGTGCGTGCTCTGCCCGTGCACTGCTGCTGTCGGCCACGCTGCTGCTTGCCACCCGTGCACTGTTGCCGCTGCAAGTAGGAGTAACAAGCTTTAAATTGTTTAGGAGTTTGTATGAAATTTTGGAGTTGAAAATGCAAATGAAATGATATTGTGTACGAATTTTCTTCTTTTTTCCATATGCAGGGATCCGAGGGGCCTATGTTTTGCCGGAATGTTGATTTATTTCCGTTCCGGCAAATTTCAGATTCCCGATATGTCCACTTTTTAGCAAAGGTCATGCTGAAATTTACCGTGAACTTCGACATGACTTGTGCTACAAAGTATGACATATCGAGTGCCCGGTATTTGATAGGACGGTATTTAGTCCTTTTTTTATAGTTTGAGAATTAAACTTGGAGACTAAATATATCGTAGGAAACATGTCGACCAACGACGAAGCCGGTGCAGATGAAGATTTTGACTACCAGCAGCATGAACACGCCTTCCTCGACCATATGTCTTCTCAGCTACGAGACAAAGGTCCAAATGCCGCTAGTGCGACGGACGCCGAAATCGAGTCCGGCAGCACTCCTGATGGCACCGATGGCACTGACACCGGCGCCACCAACACCGGCGACGCTGAAGCCGCTAATGAACCAGCAAATAAGAAGAAGGAGATGGTACGAAAACCAAACAAGCTCGGCACCGACAAACTGCTAGTGACAGAGGTGCATCCTGGCAAATTCGAGCCAATAGCGTCGGCGGAAGCTCGCAAGTGCTACGGCAACCAAGTCGTATGCATCCTACGGGAAACCGCGAGCATCAACGACTATGACTTGAGGAGTATACCAAATATGGAACATTTACTCCTTACGAAGCTACACAACAGATTCAAGTTCCCGGATAGGGATGAGAGCAAAACTCCGTGGTATGATGATGCCATGACTGACATAAACGCCGCCGCCATGGTCAAGTTCAGCAACGCATTGTCCGCGTGGAAAGTGAGAGTGAAACGATTGATTCAGAAGAACAAACCTTTGTCCAAGATTTTTGCGGAGAATCCATCACTTACGGAAGCTGAGTTCTTAAAATTCAAGGACACTTGCTCTACCGACGAAGCCAAGCTTAGGTCCGCGAAATTCAAGGGGCTTCAGGAAAGGAACACGGGGAAACACCGCCTCGGAAGCCGTGGTTACATTGGAAAAAGGCCCATATGGGACAAGGATGACGCGGAACGTGAAGCCGCGGGGATCCCAGACCCCTTGGCGGAGTTCACCGACCCGCAGGAGTATGACTTCATCAGGGCCCGCTACAAGTGGGACTCGAAGAAAAAGGTTTGGTCCACGGACGCGCCCACGAGGGAATTGATGAGATTACTGGTAATTTTTTTTTTCCACCTTATATTAGCTTCTCATCAAGTCAGAATACACGTTGTAGTAACATTTGTAAATGGTCCACGTTTCTTTCGCAGAAAGAGCAACACAAGCTTGATGCCAAAAGCGACTCATCGTGGACGATGAGGCCCAAGTGGGACACCCATCTCAACCGGGCCTTGAACATACTGAAGGGCCTCCCTTTGGACACTCAGCCGCAGCATGGACGTGTGCACGGCGTCGGAGACGGTGCCCAATGGAAGCACTACTACCACGAGGACACTGAGGCCAAAAGGCAGAGAAGGAAGTTTAGTCAGGTCAACATCGACGAGAAGGTGAAGCTTGCGGTTGAGAAAAAAGCAACTGAGACCGAACAAGCGACCAAACAAGAGATGATCAAGTCGGCAGTCAATGCAGCTTTAGCTGCCTGTAGAGATGAGTTCGCAGCTTCGGTTTCATCCTTGATCCCGTCTGTTATCGAGTGGACGAAGCAAAATCCAGACAAAACGGCAGCGGATTTTCCCCGTACTAGCTTCGTCGGGAGCAACTCGGTGAACATCGCACCAGCGGCGCCTGCTCTCGCATCCGGACATGCTCCATTAGCCGCTAATAGCAGCCCGTCCTCTGTCTCTGGCGTGCTAGGCGGGCCTTCGCCTTTGGCTGAGCTCGACGCCCTCACGGTAATTACGCGTCACACCAACATATCTATAATATATCCCTTTTTCGTTGCCTTTTGGATGTCTGACGCCGTAGACATGTTTTCGCAGGCCGAGAGAACCCCGTGCACCTTACTATACAGGATCAATGGCCAGACGGTGGATGTGGGAAAGGCAACGATAATAAATCCCACGGATCGGATGATCCACGCCATGCAGATGCCCAATACCACTTTCAAGGTTTCCGTGGCGAGTGTCAAACCGGGCCACGAGGATTTGGCTCCTCCGGTACAACTCGGGGGAGAGGAAGACGAGACCCCTAAGCGGCTTGCAGACTGCAAGGGCTATTTCATCCTATGGCCGAAGGGCCTTCTTCGTGTCGAGTCGGCCGCCGTGATGACCACACCAACGACAACACATCCCCAGGAAGGTATGAACACCACCACCCCGCCTCCGCAATTATTAGCGCCGCTTGTTATGCTGGGTGAGAGCGGCGAGCGACGCGAGGAAGGCGGTCCAAGCAGAGTGGATCGTGATTTCGCCCCCGTGCTCCAGCAAGCAATGGATGATGTCATGGACGAGGATGGTGACCCTATGCAATTCCTCAACACCGCCTTCATTAATCAGGAAGTAGAAGTGATGAGTCAGCCATATGACTCGGCCAATAAGGAGCATGTGGACGAGGAGATGGATATTCTGCCGGAGCAGGAGCATCCTAGGTCTGAGTGCAAAAAGTCTCTCTTCGTGCAACCCTTGCAGGACACGCCTCCAGATGCCGCCTCAAACCAGCATGAACAACCCTTGCTCAGCACGTCAACACTTGGGGTGGCGATCAAGGGCGCTATGAAAGGCTCATCACAACCTCTCCCCCAGAACAAGTCGAGGAAGAGACCGACTAGGAAAGACTTAGCTGCCAAAAAGGTTGCCAATGCTTCTAGCAACGACTCGGTTCCGCCAACTGGTTTTGCAGACCGTGTACCGATGAAAGGTACGGCGTTGATCCATGTCGCGGGCGAGCCGATACTCCCGCCGAAACCACTGGAGAGCATATCAGGGAATCTCAGGAGACTGCACGACCATGTACTGTCGACAGAGAAAAGCCTTCTCGCGTCGAAGGATCCATGATATCCACTTTATGCGGTGCGTGTGCCTCCGGGCATGGGCTACGTCGACACGGCGCCCGCGGAAGTGTTCTTCCTGCGGTTTGATCACATCTTTGAGATGTTCCTCACTAGGCGGCTCGATTTTACGATCGTCCGCCTTTTTTGCTCTCCATATGAGCTTTGTCATCAAAAGAGAGGAAATCTCGCAAATCGCGGTGGCAGATCCATACTACATGCATGAGTCCTTCTTGTCGCTCGGTGACTATGAACTTAAAACTGCTAGGGAGTACATCGAAAATTTCATGCTGATGAATAAGGAGAAGGAAATGGTTCTCGTGCCTTATCATCCAATGTAAGTCATTGCCCGATTGCCTTTACATTTCAATCATTCCTTTGCTCATATGGAGGCTAGCTAATTTGAGGTGCATTTATTTTGCGCAGCGAGGGGCACGCCGTCCTTATCGTTCTTTTCCCGCGAGTCTCCCATGCCGTGTATTTCGACTCGTCTAGGAACTTCAAAAGGAAGGACTACACCAAAGTAATGAGTCTTCTGGATTCCGCTCTCCAGGGCTTCGGCATGAGGGGTGGCCACATCGAGAAAAAGTCACGAAGGAAGGGCGCGTCGTGTTTCTCGCATAAAACCAACTTCTGCAGTATCCATCAACCGGAAGGAAGTACAAATGATGGATACTATGTCATCCATCTCATGATGGAGTTCAGAAAGAATCAGCAACTTCTTCGCATGGCAAGCAAAGATGACAATCATATCATGATATGGGCAAAAAACTTAGCCGAACCGGATTATAAAGTAAGAGATGACTTCTTTCGCATCCTGAAGGATATTGCAACCATCATCATGAAAGAAGTCGTCGACAAGAAGGGGATGTTCTACCACGGCCCAATATCGTGAGCTGATGTTAAAACTCGCGTAGGAATGCAGCTTTTGGACATTACGCCGTTCAATAAGCTAGGGTGCATCCTCCCAGATATGGATGGATGGAAGTTCTAGTGTATTGACTATGCCGATGATGATGTCTCGGTTGAATTTATACTTTTGGAAGCGATATGAAACCTTTGTGATGTAATTTAACGGTCATGTTGAACTACTTGCGTAACGCTTGCTAGCTAGTGAATTAGTTAGGGTACCATGAACAACGTGTGTATATTATATTATGTATGTTACTTTATGTTGCATCCATTCACTAACTTTTTGTCTTTGTGTTGCTCAAGTATATTATGTTGTGTACTATTGTTGAATTCCTATGATGAATATGCATCTCTAATAGGTACATAGATCATCGATGGCGAAGAAGTGCTATGCCGTGTACATAGGGAAGGTTCCAGGAGTGTACGATGAGTGGCCAGAGTGTCAGGCCCAAGTACACCGGTTCCCGGGCGGCAGCCAAAGAGGGTTCAAAACCAGAGAGGAAGCGGAAGCTAGTTACTTGAGATTTACGCTAGCGCGAGAGGAAGATCGGAGGCGGCGCTTCATGAGCTACTACATAATTCCACTCTTCCTCATAGTGACCGCTCTTCTAATATATATCATAGTTTAGATGGATGATGAAACTTGCTTGTAGTTGCATGTATTTAAGATATTGTGACAACTTCTATCGCTATTTTAGAGATGACATGATGAGAGACATCATTTGTGTTGGACATGAGAGATCATGATGATATATATATATATATGGTCATCAGATTATTGTATGTGTATGATATGATGAGATTTGTACTCTGTAGAAAACCTGTGTATGTGTATGAGACTATTGTATAATACCTGTACAAATACAGCAAAAATACAATGGAAAAAAGAACAGAAAATGAAAAATAAATACCAGTAGCGCCTGTTACATGTAGCAGTAGCTCATGTATACCAGTAGCGCCTGGTACAGTACACGCTACTGGTATTAGTAGTACCGGGCTCTACGGGGGGCGCTACTGATAACCTTGTGTAGTAGTAGCGGGTGCGTACACGCGCTACTGCTACAAGTTAGCTGTAGCGTGCTAGCAGTAGCGGGGGGGGGGGGGGGGGGGGC
The DNA here is from genome assembly GCA_950022295.1 of Bromus sterilis. Taxonomy (NCBI): domain Eukaryota; kingdom Viridiplantae; phylum Streptophyta; class Magnoliopsida; order Poales; family Poaceae; genus Bromus; species Bromus sterilis. The sequence goes on along the minus strand of OX465599.1, from coordinate 235,426,580 downwards.
TGATGAGCCGAAAAGGGGCGCTACTACTAGCCTTTCTCCTGGTAGCCGGCGCCTCACCCTCATCAATTGACACGCGAAGGGGATCTCATCCTGTAGTGCATCAAGAACTGCGGCGCCTCTGATTGTGCGTCGGCGCATAGAGAGGATGTGCCCTGTGGAGCCGCGGTGAGCAGAGCGGAGCTAATGGAGAAGACACTCTGCACGGGGGGCATGTGGGCAATGCTGGCGGGGGAACACATGCTTCCATACAAGTAATGAGCACCATTATCAAGTAAACCAACTATTTTAGAAGCAACCTTCTTCATTATCAGGCAAGAAACATACATGGTGTTACTATGGAATAAGAACAAAGATGCATCTTCTTTCCATTAAAATTCTTAGAAATGATGAGCAAATTGTTAATTCAAAAACAGAAAGATAGAGAAGTGGTAGGAATTTGTAGGTTACTGTTAGACAGGAAAAGGCACAAGCAAATAAAAGAAGCTAATGTTGCTCCTTTCAGATATTGAACTGCAAAATCAGCATGCGAAACTGAAGAAATAAACATATATAACAAGCAAGGATTCTATCATCCACTCAAAACTCTTTCTTGCTCCTTTCTCTTCATTAAGCATCACAACATGTCAAAAGTAGTACATAGAAATCCTTAGGAAAAAATCCTGCAGGATTCAATCCGATTAATCAAACAACAAACATAGCAGCATAGGAATCATACCATCTCAGCTGGGCTTGTTACTAAATTGCCTGCAACCTCAGTTTTCGCTCACTGTTGGACAAGTTGGATATACCTCATCATGCGCTTGTTTGACCTTGCTACATATTGGTGATTTCCTAAAATTGTATTTTTTTGACAAGTTGTGATGCTTAATGAAGAGAAAATTATAACTTTTTAAATCTGAGAAAAGCACACCCATTTTTACCTTCTTAGGATGATTCAAGCTATCTCCGTTCCATTGGAAAACCCCGTATAAAATAGAGACGCAGAACAATCTCCATCCAAGTGCCCACTCTCGCTCCTTGAAACGCCACTATAGGGGATTGCACTGGCAGCTTAGGCGACTTGTCACTTGCGGAAAAGTTGAGCTTCTCAATATTCATAAGGCATGATCCCTCTCTGTCTGCTCTTCATGTCATGTGCACACATTATCAAATTCAACGATGTTGATGGATGATAGATCATTATCACTAAAGTGAGATAAACTTTGAAATACAGCTTGACATGATTAGTGTACCACTTACACCAAAAATTCATACCTTCCTACTTCTTTATGGAACAAGCTTATTCTTCATGTGCATCATAGTCTTGCGTCTCAAAAACAACAATTGAGAACGCACTGCTATCAGTTATAAACTTTGAAACAAGAGTTAAATATGGTAGTTAAAGAATGAAGAGCTACCAAAATACACACTTGCAAGAAAAACACACTTACATAGGCCCTCTGATAGCATGCAAATGTTTCTTTATCTCAATTCTTAAAAACTATATTTCGATTTCACTTTCAAATTTGATGTGTCCAACACGCAGAAGAGAAATAGTAGATCATGACAAAGATTTGGATAAAAAAACAGATTATACTAATGAGGTAAGTAAAATTCAAAGGAACCAATTCCCAACAGCAAATTCAGGTTAAACAACACCCTTATATCTGACCTAAACAACCTTATATTTGAGTTAGAAACCTGAAAGTGCCAGTAACAAAATTGATATGCCAAGCAAAGCTAAAACTACTTGAGCCTTGTTGTACCTAGGTGTTGTCAGCTTACACAAAACAGAGGATGGCTATATGGACATATTTACATGAGAATAACATTGGCTAATCTAATCAAGTTTAAATAATGAAGTGACAACATAGTGACTTAAAAAAAGAATACATAATGTTGGAGCTAAATACTACTGAATTGTGCATAACTTCATTACATAAGGGGTATTCAGTTTTAGTTTCTTGGCCAAGCAAAACACATAACCCGTGACACGTAGGAATTAAGATCAGGGGCGACCCATTTTCCAACAAGGTGATTGAAAAAATGACTCCATTAAACCAAACAAGAAAATTAAATATCATATGATGATCATCATTACCGAGAGCATATAAAGCACTATTTTTGAGAATTTTACCAGCTAGATTGATAAAAATAAATTCATGTGATTCTAGAAAATAGTGAATTTGCAAAATTTAATTCATGAGATTCATAAAACCAAGTCACCAAGGATGGACACGCAGGGAGATGTCGTTGACGGTACGCTGGCAAACGTCTCCGCCCACGACAATGATCAAGGCAGACCCATCCGACATTGACAATTGAGGATGGCAGCATAGGGCGAGAACGGTGCCAGAAGTCATTACCTTAGTGATCATACAATGAAGTACATAAAAATAAAAAGGAAAAGAGAGACCACATGGGATGAACGCGAACACCCAGGTGACTTCAGCTTGCCCTTGTTCTTGTCTTGGCCGCCACCACACCTCCACCCGGCTGGCAATCTGGAAGAGGAAAACAAATCAGAGAGACCAGTACAAAAGAACTCAGGTCAATTGTGTGTGGCGTGGTGTCCAGGACTCCAGGTCGTGCCGTCGTGTTCGCGTTTCGAGGTTTCCAGTCGAGTTCAACGCATCTACACGCAAAGATGTCAAGATGGAATCTCACCATGATGCCCTTCTCTGGCCGCGGCGTGCAGCGGGTCATACCCCGACCTGTTCTTCGCGGCGACGCCTTGGGCCGGCGTCGAGGTGCCGGAGCAGCTCCACAGTCCACCACTACGGCACTACCTCGAGGTGGCCCTTCTCCGAGGAGGCCAGGGGCGGCGTCTCCCGGGTCCCGGCCTCGTTGGCCTCCAAGGCCCGGCCACCGCGCGGTGCACGGCCTCAAACCCCTCCCCTGCCGGCTCGTTCAGCACGCGACGCAGTGCTGAGGCGTTCCCTGTTCAGTGCAGCGGCGCTCAGACAAGGGCGCAAGGCCGACGTGGTCGGCGGCGATGCAACACCGATGGGCGGGGGGACGGTTCGGCGCCGGAAGCTATGCGCCGAGGGGACGGAGGAGAGGCGGGGCGACGCTGGAGGGCTGGGGGACGGAGGAGATGAAGGCAGCAGGGGGCGACGCTGGGGTGGGGGAGGTGGGGGGACGGAGGACAGGGCGCGCTGGAGGGGTGGGGGGCGGAGGAGAGGCGGGGTGAGCGGTTCGCGATTAACATCGAGGTGGGGGAGGTGGAGAGGGAGGCGAGGTAGTGACGGGTGTAGCAAAAACGAAAACGCAGCGTTAAACATGATTAGACTAATTACAATCATTAGATCCTAATCTAAAGGTAAAAGGTAGGTTTTGGATCTGCCACTGTGGATTTTTTTTTATATTGGTAGTGATGTAATCTGAGTCGTGTGACACCCGAAGATCATACGGCCAGCAAGGCTGTTGATTTTCCTCCGTTTTCATCCGACTTACCCGTAGCAGTCGCCCCTATCTCTTATTTTTCTCTCTCGTTTCTGCATCTCGCCCCCGATCCTCTTTTGTCGCCGCTCAGCCGCCGGCCAATTCCGGCCAGCATGGGATTCCCCGGCTGCCATCTAGAATATCTCCTGCCTTCTCTCGCGACGCTGCACCTCCTCCACCACTCGCCTCCTCCTCGCTCTTCCCTGGCAAACCCTAGCCGCCACGGTCGCCGGCTGACTCCGGCCGTCTCCGGCTACCTCCGTCACCGCGGAGCCCTCCCCCGAGCCCCCCTCTCTACGGTCTACCTCTCCACCGCGTGGATTCGGCGGGCGCCTTCTCTGTTGTCCTCCTGCGGCTAACCCTAGCCGCTCGGCTGGCAGATGCGGCGGCGGCGCTGTCTCCTCCTCTCTCCGATGAGAACTCCTGCGCCCCCTGTTCGCATCACCGTCCAAGATCCATGCCGCCGGTGAGCCTCGCGCGACCCCGCCCCGCCCAACCCCTCCTTTTCTCCCTAATCCCCTCTGATTTCTTTCCTCTCTGCAGCCTCCATAAAAATTCACCCTGTCCCCCTCGATCTGGAGGCCATGTGCAGCGGCGGCGAGCGTGGGGTTCCCCGTGTACGAGGAGAATGATCCCGTTATTCCACGGGCGGTCGTACTTATACCGTCTCTAGTAGGAGCACGGTGGCCTCGTCTGATTGCATCAAACTTCCGGCCACCTCTTCCCTGGAGACGTAGCCGGCGTGGTTCCGTCTGCTGGAGTTGACAAGGTGTTCCATGAGCTGCCGCGCGGACGTCACTCCCATGCTGCTCTCCTACCTCGTCGATGTCCAGTACAAGCAGATGCTGCTCTCCTACCTCGTCGATGTCCAGTACAAGCAGGTTCGTGTGCTCCTCCACATCGCCTTCAGATTTGGGGCTCGTTCTTTACTCCATGGATTGGATTAGGCAGCGTACATGGGATGCAGGCTAGCGTTGTTAATTAGTGTAGAAATATTTTCTTGAATTGGCTTGTATGTAGAGCTGAGATGTGTACGATGCTTGTGAAAGTCAGTTGTGCACATCTATTTCTTCTGAACTAGCGAACACCATCTGTGCATAACAAATTATTGAACTAGTATACTTGATTGGGGAGATGACCATGATGTCTGCGGACACCAATTCAATTCATGTCACATAGAAAATTCTAATAAAAAGACTTGAGACTATGCAGTCAAAACATATATGATATAATATTCTCTACAAATTGATTATGTTGGCCTCTGTGGATGGAGAAAGCCACGAGCGGGAGTGCATGGATGCAGAGCCGTGCGATGGCTCGGCCGCACTGATGGTCGCACGCAGCGGCCGCGTGCAAGGCGACGTGGTGCCACACCTAACTGGCTTGAGTATTTTTCACCAAATTCATTTCTTCTATAAATGCAGAAATTATTGGAGTAGTAAACTATCCTGTCTATTTCAAGTTCCAGTCTCTTCATCCGCTGATGATGCCTGCAAATTGCTTGACCAGATGATCCATGCTGCTAGGGTAGCTCATATGGATGAGGTATAATTACATGTTGAGTTGCTTGATTGCCATTATCGACTCGCTGACATAACAGCAAAATGCACTTGAGCTTATTTGTTCGAACTTCTTTGTTCTTACCAATTTTCTTCTGTTGATTTACTGCAGCTAGAACTTTATTTTGCTGGAGATGGTGATTATGGCCCATTCTCTGCACGGAATGAACTCGAGACCCTAAATCTCCTTCTCAAAACCATCCACATGTTGCTTGTAGCTGCCAATGATGGTGCCAAGGGAGTATTGCAAGTACTAGAGGATGAGATCCTTGGTAGGCTCAAATCTGTGGGAATATTGACAAATAATCATCAAATGGTACTTCGATTTCACTAAGAAATTAAAATCAGTTCCATAATTTGAATTGCTAAAGCCACTAAGCATGTCCTATACTTGTTATGCTTCCAAGTCAATTTGCAAATATAATGTAACAGCCCAGTTTTCACAAAAATTAAAAGATTTGTTTTCGGTGTGAATTGTTTGATTGTTTGATTTGTTTGCGGTGTTTGCATCCCCGATTTATCGATCGGCGATTATTTTCCTCCCTCTTATCGGCTGGAGACCGACCTTTGCCACCCTGACACTCGACCTTTGCGACACCGGGTTTCACCCGATCACCGTCGCGAAACCGCACGAGACTAGCCGAAGCCAACGGAACGAAAAACCCCCGTTTAATAATTAAACGGGATATTTTTATAGCGTGCCGGAAAGTGTTTTCGGAACGGTTCCAGCGTGAGGTGAACGCCGCCGGCTCGATGCACTGATTGCGCAGTTCGAAGTTTTATCCGAATCGGAGGTACTGCGAACCCCCGGCGGTCAGAAACGTGAGCACCGCGCGCGCGAGAGAAAAACCGGTGATGTTTTTGCAAACTGCCAGCCACCTAGGCTACAAATAGACCACCCCACCACTTAGGGTTTCCCTAGCCAGCCCCAGATCTGAAAACACCCTCAATTTCGTCCAATTTTATGCCCAATGATTTTTGGGCCGTCAGATCGTCAGATCCGACGGCCTGGGATCGTCCACGTCACCCAACCTCCTCCCTCCTCTCACCTCTCCACCACACCCCCCAGCCACCCGTGGATGCGCCGGCCGCCACCTCCAGCGAGCAGCTGCGCCGCCGCACCTCCAGGTCTGGTCCTCTGCGCCGCGCGCCTCCTCTCCTCTTGGCCCTTCTCTCTCTTCACCCGAGCTCTCTCTCTCCCGCAGACAGGAACCGCGCCGCCGCCATGGATAGCCTCCGAAGCCCGCGTTCTTCACCGTCGTCCTCGAAGCTCGCCGCGCCACCCAGATCCGGCCGGGATCCGGCGGATCCGGCCGCCGCACTCCCGTTCCGGTAGCCCCCGCCTCCTCACCGGACCTCCCCGGCTGGCCGCGCTTGAAGCCGCCGTCGGCCGCCTGTGCACGGCCGTCGGGACGAGCCTCCCGCTCGGGAGCGAGCCGGCCAGGCCAACCGCACGCCCCAGCCCACGGCCCGCACCAGCGCCCCTCCCAGCAGCCCAGGCCGGCCACCTCTCCAGACCTCTTGGGCCACGGTCCATGGGGTGAGCCACCCCCTTTTTTTCGTTTTTTATTTTTTTATTTTTATTACTGATGCTGCACTGTTGGGCCCAATAGCACTAGTTTCGGCCCATTTAGTTTTTTTTGCTGCTAGTTTTTTTTATTATTTAGGCAGATTGTATTAGCTTTTTGCGTTGTGCGTAACTTTTCACCGGTAGCTCCGATGGAGACGCTTTCTACATGAAAGTTGCTTCGTTTTGCGCGTAAATTATTAAAATGTTGTTTGTTGCCATGTTTGAGCTTGTTTACTTGTTGTTTACCTGCTAATTACACTGCTTGCCACTGTAAACTGTAACTGCTATAACTTTTTATCTGTTGCTCGGATTAAAATGTTCTTTATATGTAACTTGACTAGAATTGCATGTAGATTGTGTTTATGCTGTTCTTGCTTGCTAATAAAAATAATAAAATATTGTTTAGGGAAAAACAGTACCAAATGCAATAAATATCGTGGGGTCCGTAATAGTCGGCATGTTTAGGTTGTGCCTCACTTAAATTGACTAGCATAGATAGTTTACTTTGTGCTTCACCTCTTGACCTGTTTGTGTGCTATGCTTGCTTTCTTGAGTTGCCATGTTAATAACCGTTGGTTGATCACCTGTAGCTAAGCAACTTGAACCACCGTAAACGTGCGGTATTCGTCGTGTGTGACCGATACCCCACTTAAACTGTTAGTAACCGTTCTCGACGGTAGGTGCGATGTCTCATGTTTCCTTCTTGTTGATGCTTGCTCGTGTTTGCCTCATAGTAATAGATGCTTGCCCGTTGATTGCTTTTCAGTGTTTATCGTCTTGTGTGCTTCCGCGGATACCTCTCGGAGACGATGCGAGCTTGCGATCAACTGCACCTTCGGAACCCGGTTTATCAACAGGCAAGGGCTATACATTACTTATGATCCAGTCTATTTCAACCAGCGGTTTGCATGCTAGTCTAGGTTAGGTTCGATGTTTGATCCTACCACATGTTTACAACCTCTTTCAAACCGATACAACCATGTCCCCTCCCAGCAAACCTTGTACTGCTATGTTACTATTGCTCGTTGCTCAGCCTCTGCTTAGTATGCATGCTTAGGATGCTACGTTGTTACCCTGTTACTCCTGGGTTTGGGATATCACATTATTATATTGTTGTTGATGATATGATTATTATTATAATGTTGACTATATTCGACGAAGGATGGAAGGTCTAGGCTATCCCGCCCCGACGCTTTGTTCCATTCGAGTCACCTAGGATCCGAGTTCCGGGTATTGGTTTTAAGACCAAGCGTGCCTAACCGCGTGTGGGATTTTATGGGTCCCCTTTTCTTACCTACCTAGCTTCAAGCATTTCTAGTGGTGGCCCAAGCTGATTTTACCATTTGAAACCGTGTGTGTGCTGGTCGTACGCCAGTAGTTTTTAAACCAACCCGGACCAGTGAGGACTTAGTTCCCTTGCTGGCCCATTATGACCGGCTGAGGACCCAGTGTCCCATGTGTGATTAACCGGCAATCCAAACCTGGAGTCATACGGTAGAGACCAGATCGAGAGCGCGGCCGGCTCCTGAGCTGGATGTCGTCTCACCGGGGGCCACCCGGAATTGTTTGTTGTTAGCTAGAGGGATTTGTCGTTTCGGATCTCTTGGAACTAAATCATAAAATGGTTGCCTGTGATGGGTAGAAACTGAGAGAGATGGGCGTGCGTGCGGAGCCTCGTAATGGGCAGTTGGTACACCCCTGCAGGGTTAAATCTTTTCGAGAAGCCGTGTCCACGGTTATGGACGACTTGAGACCTACTCCTTGTTCATAGACAACAACAACTGAGATAATCTTAATACAAATTGATCAACGTGTGTGTGTGCCTTGACTGCTTCTTCTTCGTCGGGATGCGAAGAGGAGGACAAGGATAGGATAGGTGTTATGTTTGCGTAGTAGTTAATATCAAGACTTGTTGGAGGCGATTTCTCATTGAATGCTTGGCTTCTTATCTTACTCTCTAGATCGTTAGGCACTTCATAAATGCTAGTGCGGCAGCAACCTCATCACTTACCCCTTCCTTACCGTAAACTACTAGTTGTCCTAGAATGACGAGTGATGAAGTCCTTGCTGGGTCAGATGACCACTACAGTTGGATGCTGAGTACCTCTGTACTCATGATACTACCCCCAAACTCTTTTCAGGGTTCTGACCGTCCCCACATCATAAGGTATTATCCCATCGAACGATCCAGCATACTGGTTGAATCCATCCTGATTGCTGTTCTTTTTACTGGATCCATGCCGCGTTGCCTAGCATCCTGGCAATTAAACAAACCATAGTGGCTTATGAGGATCAGAGGAATGACCTTAATTTCGTGTTTGAAGACCATGCCATCACTTAATTTCCGATAGATAATTAGATATATGATGAAGCTACCCCACTCCAATTGAACTATCTAACTAAATTTTAGTGTTGCATATACAGCAATTTACCGAAGAGGGGAGGAAACATGAAACTATGCATCGTGTCATGTGGGTACATCGAGGTTGAGTGCGCGGAGGTCAAAGGGAATATCATTGCCTTCGACGCGATGTAGCTCGGCGGCATACACATCTCTTATTAGCTTGTGGTTTCTTGTAGTAGCAGACTGTCATGCATCATTACAATTTACAAGCACAAGAACTAATCCATCACCTCGTTCAAAAATCAAGATCAAGTCGTCAACCCATGCCCTCAAACTGTCGACCTGTGCCCCCAATCTGCCGCCACCGTATAACCTCAAGCCACCGCGCTATGTTGATCCACTGCTAGCGCCTGCACTCGGGAGACTGTTGCCTTGCTCGTCCTCAAGCCCCCGTCGGCGCACCGCATGGAAGCCTACGCGCACATAGATGAAAATGATATGGGAGGTGGCGAAGGTGTTGGTAGGAGTGCGCTTGAGAGGTGGCTAGGACGTGCGGACGGTGGAGCGTCTGGTATCGCGTGAGGGTGTAAGGGAGGAGGGAAGCTGGCGGCGCTAGTAGGCGTGAGGGCAGAGATGAGAAGGTGATGTCGTGTATCTCAACGAAAAAAAGAAGGCGATGACGGAGGGCAGGTTGTAGGGGAGAGAAATTAGTGGGCCTATTAGTTAACCACAGAGAGAATATAGGGATTTGTTAACGGGGGATGCGCAGTCATTAAAGTTTGGCGGAACGTCCGTAGCTATGGATCTGCATGATTATAACCGTTGGATTTTATCAAGTGGAAAATGATCTGACGGTGTTTAGTGTTCTGTGTACACAAAAATTTGGTGGATGTAGGATAATTTAAGTTTGCTCTTTTAATAGTAGTAGAGACTTGGCAGACAATTTTGTAACGTAGGAGTGCATGTCACTGATTAGCCGTACATACTCTCCTTTAGACTACAAAAGCTATGAGATTACTTCTTATGTCATGCACTATATAGTTGGATTGTACTTGCATGCTTAGAATAACCTTGTATGTATAGCTGGCCCGTTTAATTCATAAATGGTTATGTGTTGCTGCTGAAGGAGCAACATTGCTGATGGCGACGGGTACATGATGGTGCTTGGTGTGGTGGATGACACGAAATCTAAGGCCTCGCCTCGCAAGTGCACATGTACGTAGCTTTTCTCCTTAAATACTTCTGCTTTACCTCAACTACTAAGCTAATCAACAACTAATCAACAACAAATCTAGAACAATAAAGAGGATAAGGCCTACTTGTTTGGCGTTTTACATATTTTATTCGTACATGCTATGTGCATCAATTCCCACAAACTATCACCTGATTTGATGTTATCTTGTTTGTTTTTCGACTTGCAAGGATTAAGGATGTGAAGAAAACTAATTTTCTCACTTCTAGAGAATCATATTTGTTGTTGACAATGTTGCGGACATAGAATGCTTGATTGGCTTCCATAACTTAATTTCCTAGCATTTTCAACTCTTTCGTAACTTCATCGTTGTTGGTGTGACATACACTGTCATAGACACCTAGGTCGCCTTCGTGCAAGTGATCTTACCGTGCTTTGCACGGTCGAAGGCTTGGTTGGCCTGACCGTTGTTGGCTATCAACGCGTATGAGTAGCTTTAGACACATGTCTGCAGATAGATCCCTTGTTGTACTGCGGTCGACTTTTGGCATCGTGTCTCGTCACTCTTGAGGCATTGTTTCGATGGATTGAACCTGTGGCTTGCGTGTTAGTACGTGCCGATAGATCACCTGTTGTACTTCGGATGACTTTCGTGTACGATGCATCGGTGACGCTAAGAATGTTGCCTGTGGAAATGAGTTGTTGCGGATTCCCAATTGTTTATTTCGTGTACGATGCACCGCTGACCCTAAGAATGTTGCTTTTAAAAAATCTTTGCCCCCGTAAAGTAAACGGTTTCGTTCATGATTTCAACGATGGGTATCGATGCATCATTGACTCTTAAAATGTTTCCTTCGGATGTTTCCTATAGAAATGAGTTGCTGCGGATACCCAATTGTTGATTTCGTGTACGATGCACCAATGACCCTAAGAGTATTGCCTTCGAAAAATCGTTGCACCCATAAAGTAATCGGTTTCGTTCATTATTTCAACTATAGGTATCGATGCATCATCGACTCTAAAAATCTTGCCTTCAGATATTACATGAGAAAATGAGTTGCTGCAGATGCCCAATTGTTTATTTCGGGTACGATGCCCCGGTGACCCTAAGAATGCTGCCTTTGAAAAAACTTTGCACCCGTAAAGTAAACGGTTTCGTTAATGATTTCAATGATGGGTATTTATGTATCTTCGACTCTAAATATGTTGCCTTTCGATGTTACCTGTGGAAATGAGTTGATGCCGATGCATCGGAGACCCTAAGAATGTTGCCTTCGGAAAATCGTTGCACCCGTAAAGTAATCGGTTCCGTTCATGATTTCATTGATGGGTATCGATGCATCACCGACTCTAAAAATATTGCCTTCGAATGTTGCCTGTGAAGATGAGTTGTTGCCGGTGCACCCGAGACCCTAAAAATGTTGTCTTCGGAAAATCGTTGCACCCGTAAAATAGTCGGTTTCGTTCATGATTTCAACGATGGGTATCGATGCATCACCAACTCTAAAAATATTGTCTTTGGATGTTGCCTGTGGAAATGAGTTGCTGCGGATATCCAATTGTTGGTTTCGTGTAAGATTCACCGGTGACCCTAAGAATGTTGCCTTCAAAAAATCGTTGCACCCGTAAAGTAATCGGTTTCGTTCATGATTTAAACGATGGGTATCGTTGCATCACCGACTCTAAAAATGTTGCCTTCAGATGTTGCCTATGGAAATGAGTTGATGCGGATACCCAATTGTTTATTTGATGTACGATACACCGGTGACCCTAAGAATGTTGCCTTCAGAAAATCGTTGCACCCGTAAAGTAATCGGTTTCGTTCATGATTTAAACGATGGGTATCGTTGCATCACCGACTCTAAAAATGTTGCCTTCAGATGTTGTCTATGGAAATGAGTTGATGCGGATACCTAATTGTTTATTTGATGTACGATACACTCTTGACCCTAAGAATGTTGTTTTCGGAAAATCGTTGCACCCGTAAAATAATTGGTTTCATTCATGATTTAAACGATAGGTATCGATGTTGCATCACTGACTCTAAAAATGTTGCCTTCAGATGTTGCCTATGGAAATGAGTTGATGCGGATACCTAATTGTTTATTTGATGTACGATACACTCTTGACCCTAAGAATATTGTTTTCGGAAAATCGTTGCACTTGTAAAATAATTGGTTTCATTCATGATTTAAATGATAGGTATCGATGCATCACCGACTCTAAAAATGTTGCCTTCAGATGTTGCCTAAGGAAATTTGTTGTTGCCGATGCACCGGACACCCTAAGAATGTTGCCTTCGGAAAATCTTTCCAACCGTAAAGTAATCAGTTTCGTTCATGATTTTAACGATGGGTACAGATCTATCATCAATTCTAAAAAATGTTGCCTTCGGATGTTGCATGTGGAAATGAGTTGCCGCTGATGCCTATGGAAATGAGTTGCTGCTGATGCCTAATTGTTGATTTCAGTAAGACTGTTGCATTCGTAAAAGCGTTGCACCCGTAAAGTAATCGGGTTTATTCATTATTTCAACGATGGGTATCGATGCATCACCGATTCTAAAAATGTTGCCTTTGGATGTTGACTATGGAAATGAGTTGCTGCGGATACCCAATTGTTGATTTCGTGTAAGATGCACCGGTGACCCTAAGAATGTTGCCTTCGAAAAATCGTTGCACTCGTAAAGTAATCGGTTTCGTTCATGATTTAAACGATGGGTATTGTTGCATCATCGACTCTAAAAATGTTGCCTTCGGATGTTGCCTATGGAAATGAGTTGATACGGATACCTAATTTTTTATTTGATGTACGATACACCGTTTAGCCTTAGAATGTTGCTTTAGGAAAATCGTTGCACCCGTAAAGTAATTGGTTTCGTTCATGATTTAAACGATGGGTAACGATGCATCGCCAACTCTGAAAATCTTGTCTTTGGATGTTGCTTGTGGAAATGAGCTGTTATCGATGCACCGATGACCCTAAGAATGTTGCATTCGGAAAATCGTTGCACCCGTAAAGTAATCGATTTCGTTCATGATTTCAATGATGGGTATCGACGCATCACCTACTCTAAAAATCTTGGCTTTGGATGTTGTCTGTGGAAATGAGTTGTCGCCGATGCACCGGTGATCCTAAAATTGTTGCCTTCAGAAAATCGTTGCACCCGTAAAGTAATCGGTTTCGTTCATGATTTCAACGATGGGTATCGATGCACCACCGACTCTAAAAATGTTGCCTGTTGAAATGAGTTGTTGCTGATGCCCAATTGTTGATTTCGTGTGCGATGAACCGGTGACCATAAGGATGTTGCCTTCGTAAAATCGTTGCACCCGTAATGTAATCGGTTTCGTTCATTATTTCAACAATGGGTATAGATGCACCACCGACTCTAAAAATGTTGCCTTCAGATGTTGCCTATGGAAATGAGTTGTTGTGGATATTCATTTGTTGATTTCGTGTACGATGTACCGATGACCCTAATAATGTTGCCTTCGAAAAATCGTTGCACCCGTAAAGTAATTGGCTTCGTTCATGATTTCAACGATGGATATCGATGCATCGCCAACTCTAAAAATGTTGTCTTCGGATGTTGCCTGGGGAAATGAGTTTTCGCCGATACACCGGTGACCATACGAATGTTGCCTTCAGAAAATCGTTGCACCCTTAAAGTAATCGGTTTCGTTCATGATTCCAACGATGGGTATCGATGCACCACCGACTCTAAAAATGTTGCCTTCGGATGTTGCCTGTGGAAATGAGTTGCTGCTGATGCCTAATTGTTGATTTCGTGTACGATGAACCGGTGACCGTAAGAATGTTGTATTCGGAAAAGCGCTGCACCCGTAAAGTAATTGGTTTCGTTTATGATTTCAACGATGGGCATCGATGCATCACCGATTCTAAAAATGTTGCCTATAGAAATGAGTCGCCGCGGATACCCAATTGTTGATTTCGTGTACGATGCACCGGTGACCTTAAGAATGTTGCCTTCGGAAAATTGTTGCACCCGTAAAGTAATCGGTTTCGTTCATGATTTAAACAATGGATATCGTTGCATCACCGACTCTAAAAATGTTGTCTTCGGATATTGCCTATGGAAATGAGTTGATGCAGATACCAATTGTTTATTTCATGTACGATACACCGTTGATCCTGAGAATGTTGTTTTCGGAAAATCGTTGCACCTCTAAAGTAATTGGCTTCGTTCGTGATTTAAACGATGGGAATCGATGCATCACCGACTCTAAAAATGTTGCTTTCAGATGTTGCATGTGGAAATGTGTTGCTGCCGATACACCGGAGACCCTAAGAATGTTGCCTTCGGAAAATATTTGCACCCGTAAACTAATTGGTTTCGTTCATGATTTCAACGGTGGGTATCGATGCATCATCAACTCTAAAAAGGTTGTCTTCGGATATTGCCTGTGGAAATGAGTTTTCGCCGATGCACCGGTGACCATAAGAATGTTGCCTTCAGAAAATCGTTCCATCCGTAAAATAATCGGTTTCGTTCATTATTCCAACGATGGGTACCGCTGCACCATCGACTCTAAAAATGTTGCCTTCGGATGTTGCCTATGGAAATGAGTTGCTGCTGATGTCTATAGAAATGAGTTGCTGCTGATGCCAAATTGTTGATTTCGTGTACGATGAACCGGTGACCGTAAGAATGTTGCCTTCGGAAAAGCGTTGCACCCATAAAGGAATCGATTTCGTTCATTATTTCAACGATGGGTATCGATGCATCACCTATTCTAAAAATGTTGCCTTCGGATGTTGCCTATGGAAATGAGTTGCTGCGGATACCCAATTGTTGATTTCGTGTATGATATACCGGTGACCCTAAGAATGTTGCCTTCGGAAAATTGTTGCACCCGTAAAGTAATCGGTTTCGTTCATGATTATATCGTTGCATCACCGACTCTAAAAAGGTTGCCTTCGGATGTTGCCTATGGAAATGAGTTGATGCAGATACCCAATTTTTTATTTCGTGTATGATGCACCGGTGACCTTAAGAATGTTGTCTTCGGAAAATCGTTGCACCCGTAAAGTAATTGGATTCGTTCATGATTTAAACAATGGGTATCGTTGCGTCATCGACTGTAAAATGTTGTCTTCGAATGATGCGTATGGAAATGAGTTGATGCGGATATCCAAGTGCTTATTTCATGTAGGATACATCGTTGACCCTGAGAATGTTCTTTCGGAAAATCGTTGCACCCGTAAAGTAATTGGCTTCGTTCATGATTTAAACGATGGGTATCGATGCATCACCAACTCTAAAAATCTTTTCTTTGGATGTTGCCTGTGGAAATGAGTTCTCGCCGATGCATCGGTGACCCTTAGAATGTTGCATTCGGAAAATCGTTGCACCCGTAAAGTAATCGGTTTCGTCCATGATTTCAACGATTCGTATCGACGCATCACCAACTCTAAAAATGTTGTATTCGGATGTTGCGTGTGGAAATGAGTTTTCTCCGATGCACCGGTGACCATAAGAATGTTGCCTTCAGAAAGTCGTTGCACCCGTAAAGTAAACGGTTTCGTTCATAATTACAATGATGGGTATCGATGCACCACCGACTCTAAAAATGTTGCCTTCGGATGTTGACTTTGGAAATGAGTTGCGGCTGATGCCTAATTGTTGATTTTGTGTACGATGAACCGGTGACCGTAAGAATGTTGCCTTCGGAAAAGCATTGCACCCATAAAGTAATCGGTTTCGTTCATGATTTCATCGACTTGTATCGATGCATCACCGATTCTAAAAATGTTGCCTTCGGATGTTGCTTATGGAAATGAGTTGTTGCGGATAACCAATTGTTGATTTCGTGTACGATGCACCGGTGACCCTAAGAATGTTGCCTTCGGAAAATCGCTGCACCCGTAAAGTAATCGGTTTCGTTAATGATTTAAATGATGGGTATCGTTGCATCACCGACCCTAAAAATGTTGCCTTCGGATGTTGCCTATGGAGTTGAGTTGATGCGGATACCCAATTGTTTATTTCATGTACGATACACCGTTGACCCTAAGAATGTTGCTTTCGGAAAATCGGTGCACCCGTAAAATAATTGGCTACGTTCATGATTTAAACGATAGGTATCGATGCATTACCGACTCTAAAAATGTTGCCTTCAGATGTTGCCTGTGGAAATGAGTTGATGCCGATGCACCGGAGACCTTAAGAATGTTGCCTTCGGAGAATCTTTGCATCCGTAAAGTAATCGGTTTCGTTCATGATTTCAAAGATGGGTATCGATGCATCACCAACTCTAAAAATGTTGCCTTCGGATGTTGCCTATGGAAATGAGTTGCTGCTGATGCCTATGGAAATGAGTTGCTACTGATGCCTATGGAAATGAGTTGCTGCTGATGCCTAATTGTTGATTTCGTGTACGATGAACCGCTGACCGTAAGAATGTTGAAGTCGGAAAAGCGTTGCACCCGTAATGTAATCAGTTCGTTCATGATTTCAACGATGGGTATCGATGCATCACCGATTCTAAAAATGTTGCCTTCGGATGTTGACTATGGAAATGAGTTGCTGCGGATACCCAATTGTTGATTTCGTGTAATATGCACCGGAGACCCTAAGAATGTTGCCTTCGGAAAATCGTTGCACCCGTAAAGCAATTTGTTTCGTTCGTTATTTAAACGATGGGTATCGATGCATCACCGACTCTAAAAATGTTGCCTTCGGATGTTGCCTGTGGAAATGAGTTGCTGCCGATACACCGGAGACCCTAAGAATGTTGCATTAAAAAAATCTTTGCACCCGTAAAGTAATTGGTTTCGTTCATGATTTCAACGATGGGTATCGATGAATCACCAACTCTAAAAATGTTGTCTTCGGATGTTGCCTGTGGAAATGAGTTTTCGCCGATGCACCGGTGACCATAAGAATGCTGCCTTCAGAAAATTGTTGCACCCGTAAAGTAATCGGTTTCGTTCATGATTCCAACGTTGGGTATCGATGCACCACCGACTCTAAAAATGTTGCCTTCGGATGTTGCCTATGGAAATGAGTTGCTGCTGATGCCTAATTGTTGATTTCGTGTACGATGAACCGGTGACCGTAAGAATGTTTCCTTCGGAAAAGCGTCGCACCCGTAAAGTAATCGATTTCGTTAATGATTTCAACGATGAGTATCGATGCATCACCGATTGTAAAAATGATGCCTTCGAATGTTGCCTATGGAAATGAGTTGATGCGGATACCCAATTGTTGATTTCATGTATGATATATCGGTGACCCTAAGAATGTTGCCTTCGGAAAATCGTTGCAACCGTAAAATAATCGGTTTCATTCATGATTTAAACGATGTGTATCGTTTCATCACCGACTCTAAAAATGTTGCCTTCGGATGTTGCCTATGGAAATGAGTTGTTGTGGATACCCAATTGTTTATTTCATGTACGATACACCGTTGACCGTGAGAATGTTGCCTTCGGAAAAGCGTTGCACCCGTAAAGTAATCAGTTTCGTTCATGATTTCAATGATGGGTATCGATGCATCATTGATTTTAAAAATGTTGACTTTGGATGTTGCCTATGGAAATGAGTTGCTGCGGATACACAATTGTTGATTTCGTGTATGATATACCGGTGACCCTAAGATTGTTGCCTTCGGAAAATCGTTGCACCCGTAAAGTAATTCGTTTCGTCCGTGATTTAATCGATGGGTATCGTTGCGTCACCGATTCTAAAAATGTTGTCTTCGGATGATGCCAATGGAAATGAGTTGATGTGGATATTCAAGTGCTTATTTTATGTACGATACACCTTTGACCCTGAGAATGTTGCTTTCGGGAAATTGTTGCACCCGTAAAGTAATTGGTTTCGTTCATGATTTATACGATGGGTATCGATGCATCACCAATTCTAAAAATCTTGTCTTTGGATGTTGCCTGTGGAAACGAGTTGTCGCCGATGCACCGATGACCCAAAGAATGTTGCATTCGGAAAATCGTTGCACCCGTAAAGTAATCGGTTTCGTTCATGATTCCAACGATGCGTATCGATGCATCATCAACTCCAAAAATGTTGTCTTCGGATGTTGCCTGTGGAAAAGATTTTTCGCCGATGCACCGGTGACCATAAGAATGTTGCCTTAAGAAAATCGTTGCACCCGTAAAGTAATCGATTTCGTTCATGATTACAATGATGGGTATCGACGCACTGCCGACTCTAAAAATGTTGCCTTCAGATGTTGCCTGTGTAAATGAGTTGCGGCTGATGCCTAATTGTTGATTTCGTCTACGATGAACCGGTGACCGTAAGAATGTTGCCTTCGGAAAAGCGTTGCACCCATAAAGTAATCGGTTTCGTTCATGATTTCAACGACGGGTATCGATGCATCACCGATTCTAAAAATGTTGCCATCGGATGTTGGCTATGGAAATGAGTTGCTGCGGATACCCAATTGTTTATTTCGTGTACAATGCACCGGTGACCTTAAGAATGCTGCCTTTGGAAAATTGTTGCACCCGTAAAGTAATCGGTTTCGTTAATGATTTAAACGATGGGGATGATGCATCACCGACTCTAAAAATGTTGCCTTCGGATGTTGCCTATGGAAATGAGTTGATGCGGATACCCAATTGTTTATTTCATGTACGATACACCGTTGACCCTGAGAATGTTGCTTTCGGAAAATCGTTGCACTCGTAAAATAATTGGCTTCGTTCATGATTTAAACGATGGGTATCGATGCATCACCGACTCTAAAAATGTTGTCTTCAGATGTTGCCTGTGGAAATGAGTTGCTGCCGATGCACCGTTGACCCTAAGAATGTGGGCTTCGGAAAATCTTTGCACCCGTAAAGTAATCGGTTTCGTTCATGATTTCAACGATGGGTATCGATGCATCACCGACTCTAAAAATGTTGCCTTCGGATGTTGCCTATGGAAATGAGTTGTTGCGGATACCTAATTGTTTATTTCGTGTACGATGCACCGATGAGCCGAAGAATGTTGCCTTCCGAAAATTGTTGCACCCGTAAAGAACTGGTTTCGTCATCATTTCAACGATAGGTATCGATGCATCACCGACTCTAATAATGTTGCCTTCGGATGTTGCTTGTGGAAATGAGTTGCTGCTGTTGCCCAATTGTTTAATTCGTGTACGATGGGTATCTATGCATCACCGACTCTAAAAATGTTGCCTTCGGATGTTGCCACTGGAAATGAGTTGCCGCCGATGCACCGGTGACCCTAAGAATGTTGCCTTCCGAAAAATCATTGCACCCGTAAAGTAATCGGTTTCTTTCATGATTTCAACGATGGGTATCGATGCATCACCAACTCTAAAAATGTTAGCTTCGGATGTTGCCTGTGGAAATGAGTTTTCGTCGATGCACCGGTGACCATAAGATAGTTGCCTTCAGAAAATCGTTGCACCCGTAAATTAATCGGTTTCGTTCATTATTTCTATTATGGGTATCAATGCATCACCGACTCTAAAAATGTTGCCTTCGGATGTTGCCTATGGAAATGAGTTGTTGCGAATACCCATTTTTTGATTTCGTGTACAATTCACCGGTGACCCTAAGAATGTTGTCTTCCGAAAATCGTTGCACCCGTAAAGTCATCGGTTTCGTTTATTTTTTCAATCATAGGTATCGATGCATTATCGACTCTAAAAATGTTGAATGTGGAAATGAGTTACTATGGGTGCCCAATTGTTTATTTCATGTAAGATGCACCGGTGACCCTAAGAATGTTGCCTTCGGAAAATCTTTGCATCCATAAAGTAAAACGGTTTCGTTCATGATTTCAACGATGGATATCGATGCATCATCGACTCTAAAAATGTTGCCTTCGGATGTTTCCTGTGGAAATGAGTTTTCGCCGATGTACCGGTGACCATAAGAATGTTGCCTTCAGAAAATCGTTGCACCCGTAAAGTAATCGGTTTCGTCCATGATTCCAACGTTGGGTATCGATGGACCACCGACTCTTAAAATGTTGCCTTCGGATGTTGCCTATGGAAATGAGTTGCTGCTGATGCCTAATTGTTGATTTCGTGTACGATGAACCGGTGACCGTAAGAATGTTGCCTTCGGAAAAGCGTTGCAACCGTAAAGTAATTGATTTTGTTCATGATTTAAACGATGGGTATCGATGCATCACCGATTATAAAAATGTTGCCTTCGGATGTTACCTATGGAAATGAGTTGTTGCGGATACCCAATTGTTGATTTCGTGTATGATATACCGGTGACCCTAAGATTGTTGCCTTCGGAAAATTGTTGCAACCGTAAAATAATCGGTTTCGTTCATGATTTAAACGATGGGTATCGTTTCATCACCGACTCTAAAAATGTTGCCTTCGGATGTTGCATATGGAAATGAGTTGATGTGGATACCCAATTGTTTATTTCATGTACGATACATCGTTGACCCTGAGAATGTTGCCTTCGGAAAAGCGTTGCACCTGTAAAGTAATCAGTTTCGTTCATGATTTCAACGATGGGTATCGATGCATCATTGATTCTATAAATGTTGCCTTTGGATGTTGCCTATGGAAATGAGTTGCTGCGGATACCCAATTGTTGATTTCGTGTATGATGCACCGGTGACTAAGAATATTGCCTTCGGAAAATCGTTGCACCCGTAAAGTAATTGGTTTCGTTCATGATTTAAACGATATGTATCATTGCGTCACCGACTCTAAAAATGTTGTCTTCGGATGATGCCTATGGAAATGAGTTGATGCGGATATCCAAGTGCTTATTTCATGTACGATACACCGTTGACGCTGAGAATGTTGCTTTCGGAAAATATTTGCATCGTAAAGTAGTTGACTTCGTTCATTATTTAAACGATGGGTATCGATGCATCACCAATTCTAAAAATCTTGTCTTTGGATGTTGCCTGTGGAAATGAGTTGTCGCCGATGCACCGATGACCTAAAGAATGTTGCATTCGGAAAATCGTTGCACCCGTAAAGTAATCGGTTTCGTTCATGATTTCAACGATGGGTATCAATGCATCACCGACTATAAAAATGTTGCCTTCGGATGTTGCCTATGGAAATGACTTGTTGCGGATGCCCAATGTTTATATCGTGTACGATACCCCGGTGACCCTAAGAATGTTGCCTTCCGAAATTGTTGCACCCGTAAATTTACCGTTTTCGTTCATTATTTGAACGATAAGTATCGATGCATCATCGACTCTAAAAATGTTGTCTGTTGAAATGAGTTGCTGCAGATGCCCAATTGTTTATTCTGTGTACGGTGCACCGCTGACCTAAGAATGTTCCCTTCGGAAAATCTTTGCACTCGTAAAGTAAACGGTTTCGTTCATGATTTGAACGATGGATATCGATGCATCATCGACTCTAAAAATGTTGCCTTCGGATGTTGCCTGTGGAAATGACTTGCTGCCGATGCACCGGAGACCCTAAGAATTTGCCTTCGCAAAATCGTTGCACCGGTAAAGTAATCAATTTCCTTCATGATTTCAACGATGGGTATCGATGTATCACCGACATTAAAAATGTTGCCTTCTAATGTTGCCTGTGGAAATGAGTTGCTGCCGATGCACCGGAGACCCTAAGAATGTTGCCTTCGGAAAATCGTTGCACCCGTAAAGTAATCGGTTTCGTTAATGATTTTAACATTGGGTATCGATGCATCATCAACCCTAAAATTGTTGTATTCGGATGTTGCCTGTGGAAATGAGTTGTCGCCTATGCACCGGAGGCCCTAAGAATGTTGCCTTCGGAAAATCGATGCACCCGTAAAATAATCGGTTTCGTTCATGATTTCAATGATGGGTATCGATGCACCACCGACTCTAAAAATATTGCCTTCGGATGTTGCCTATGGAAATGAGTTGCTGCTGATGCCCAATTGTTGAATTTGTGTACGACGAACCGGTGACCGTAAGAATGTTGCCTTCGGAAAATCGTTGCACCCACAAAGTAATCAGTTTCGTTCATGATTTCTACGATTGGTATCGATGCATCACCGACTCTAAAAATGTTGCCTTTGGATGTTGTCTTTGGAAATGAGTTGCTGCGGATGCCCAATTGTGTATTTCGTGTACGATGAACTGGTGATCCTAAGAATATTGCCTTCGAAAAATTGTTGCAACCGTAAAGTAATCGGTTTCGTTCATGAATTCAATGACGGGTATCGATGCATGACCGACTCTAAAATTGTTGGTTTCGGATGTTGCTTGTGGAAATGAGTTGCTGCGGATGCCCAATTGTTTATTTCGTGAGCGATGCACCGGTGACCCTAAGAATGTTGCCTTCGGAAAATCGTTGCACCCGTAAAGTAATTGGTTTCGTTCATGATTTCAACGATGGGTATCGATGCATCACCGACTCAAAAATGTTGCCTTCTGATGTTGCCTATGAAAATGAGTTGCTGCTGACCCATCGGTGACCGTAAGAATGTTGCCTTCGGAAAATCGTTGTTGCGGATGCCCAATTGTGTATTTCGTGTATGATGAACCGGTGACCCTAAGAATGTTGCCTTCTGAAAATCGTTGCAACCGTAAAGTAATCGGTTTCGTTCATGATTTCAACGATGGGTATCGATGCATCACCGACTCTAAAAATGTTGCCTTAGGATGTTGCCTATGGAAATGAGTTGCTGCGGATACCCAATTGTTGATTTCGTGTACGATGCACCGGTGACCCTAAGAATGTTGCCTTCGGAAAATCGTTGCACCCGTAAAGTAATCAGTTTCGTTCATGATTTCAACGATTGATATCGATGCACCACCGACTCTAAAAATGTTGCATTCAGATGTTGTTTATGGAAATGAGTTGCTGCGGATGCCCAATTGTGTATTTCGTGTATGATGAACCGGTGACCTTAAGAATATTGCCTTTGAAAGATTGTTGCAACCGTAAAGTAATCGGTTTCGTTCATGATTTCAACGACGGGTATCGATGCATCACCAACTCTAAAATTGTTGATTTCAGATGTTGCTTGTGGAAATGAGTTGCTGTAGATGCCCAATTGTTTATTTCGTGAACGATGCACCGGTGAATTCTAAGAATGTTGCCTTTAGAAAATCGTTGCACCCGTAAAGTAATCGGTTTCGTTCATGATTTCAATGATTGGTATCGATGCATCACCGACTAAAAAATGTTGCCTTCGGATGTTGCTTATGGAAATGAGTTGCTGTAGATGCCCAATTGTTTATTTCGTGAACGATGCACCGGTGAATTCTAAGAATGTTGCCTTCAGAAAATCGTTGCACCCGTAAAGTAATCAGTTTCGTTCATGATTTCAACGATTGATATCGATGCACCACCGACTCTAAAAATGTTGCATTCAGATGTTGTTTATGGAAATGAGTTGCTGCGGATGCCCAATTGTGTATTTCGTGTATGATGAACCGATGACCTTAAGAATATTGCCTTTGAAAGATTGTTGCAACCGTAAAGTAATCGGTTTCGTTCATGATTTCAACGACGGGTATCGATGCATCACCGACTCTAAAATTGTTGCTTTCAGATGTTGCTTGTGGAAATGAGTTGCTGTAGATGCCCAATTGTTTATTTCGTGAACGATGCACCGGTGAATTCTAAGAATGTTGCCTTCAGAAAATCGTTGCACCCATAAAGTAACCGGTTTCGTTCATGATTTCAATGATTGGTATCGATGCATCACCGACTCAAAAATGTTGCCTTCAGATGTTGCATATGAAAATGAGCTGCCGCTGACGCACCGGTGACCCTAAGAATGTTGCCTTTGCAAAATCGTTGTTGCGGATGCCCATTGGTGTATTTCGCATACGATGAACCGGTGACCCTAAGAATGTTGCTTTCCGAAAATCGTTGCAACCGTAAAGTAAGCGGGTTCGTTCATGATTTCAAAGATGGGTATCGATGCATCACCGACTCTAAAAATGTTGCCTTCGGATGTTGCCTATGGAAATGAGTTGCTGCGGATACCCAATTGTTGATTTCATGTACGATCTACCGTTGAGCCTAAGAATGTTGCCTTCGGAAAATCGTTGCACCCGTAAAGTAATCCGTTTCGTTCATGATTTCAATGATGGGTATCGATGCATCACCGACTCTTAAAATGTTGCCTTCGGATGTTGCCTATGGAAATGAGTTGATGCGGATTCCCAATTGTTTACTTCGTATACGATACACCGTTGACCCTAAGAATGTTGCTTTCGGAAAATCGTTGAATCCGTAAAGTAATTGGCTTCGTTCATGATTTAAACGATGGGTATCGATGCATCGCCGACTCTAAAAATGTTTCCTTCGGATGTTGCCTGTGAAAATGAGTTGCTGCCGATGCACCGGTGACACTAAGAATGTTGTTGCCTTCGAAAATCGTTGCATCCATAAAGTAATCGATTTCGTCATGATTTCAACGATGGGTATCGATGCATCATCGACTCTTAAAATGTTGCCTTCGGATGTTGCCTGTGGAAACGAGTTGTTGCTGATGCCCAATTGTTATTCGTCTACGATACACCGGTGACCCTAAGAATGTAGCCTTCGGAAATCTTTGCACCCTTAAAGTAATCGGTTTCGTTCATGATTTTAACGATGGGTATCGATGCATCACCGACTCTAAAAATGTTGCCTATGGAAATGAGTTGCCACAGATACCCAATTGTTGATTTCGTGTACGATGCACCGGTGACCCTAAGAATGTTGCCTTCCGAAAATCGTTGCACCCGTAAAGTAATCGGTTTCGTTCATTATTTCAACGATAGGTATCGATGCATCATCGACTCTAAAAATGTTGCCTTCGGATGTTGCATGTGGAAATGAGTTGTTGCGGATGCCCAATTGTTTATTTCGTGTACGATGCGTCGCTGACCCTAAGAATGTTGCCTTCGGAAAATCTTTGCACCCGTAAAGTAAACGGTTGCGTTCATGATTTCAACGATGGGTATCGATGTATCATCGAATCTAAAAATGTTGCCTTCGGATGTTGCCCGTGGAAATGAGTTGCTGCCGATGTACAGGTGACCCTAAGAATGTTGCCTTCGGAAAATCATTGCACTCGTAAAGTAATCAGTTTCGTTCATGATTTCAACGATGGGTATCGATGCATCACCGACTCTAAAAATGTTTCCTTCGGATGTTGCCTGTGGAAATGAGTTGCTGCGAACGCCCAATTGTTTATTTCGTGTACGATGCACCGATGACCCTAAAAATGTTGCCTTCGGATAAACTTGTGGAAATGAGTTGCTGCCGATGCACAGGTGACCCTAAGAATGTTGCCTTCGGAAAATCGTTGCACCCGTATAGTAATCGGTTTCGTTCATGATTTCAACAATGGGTATCGATGCATCATGGACTCCAAAAATGTTGCCTTCGGATGTTGCCTGTGGAAATGGGTTGCTGACGATGCCCAATTGTTGATTTCGTGTGCGATGCCTCGGTTACCCTAAGAATGTTGCCTTTGAAAAATCGTTGCACTCGTAAAGTAATCGGTTTCGTTCATGATTTCAACGATGAGTATCGATGCATCACTGACTCTAAAAATGTTCGCTTCGGATATTGCCTATGAAAATGAGTTGATGCGGATGCCCAATTGTGTATTTCGTGTACGATGAACCGGTGACCCTAAGAAGGTTGCCTTCGGAAAATCGTATCAGCCGTAAAGTAATCGCTTTCGTTAATGATTTGAACGATGGGTATCGATGCATCACCAACTCTAAAAATGTTACCTTTGGATGTTGCCTATGGAAATGAGTTGCTGCCGATGCACCGGTGACTCTTAAAATGTTGCCTTCGGAAAATCGTTGCACCCGTAAAGTAATCGGTTTCGTTCATGATTTCAACGATGGGTATCGATGCATCACGGACTCTAAAAATGTCGCCTTCGGATGTTGCCTATGGAAATGAGTTCTTGCGGATACCCAATTGTTGATTTTGTGTACGATGCACCGGTGACCCTAAGAATGTTGCCTTCGGAAAATCGTTGCACCCGTAAAGTAATCGTTTCGTTCATGATTTCAACGATGGGTATCGATGCATCACTGACTCTAAGAATGTTGCGAAGATATTGCGACAATGCTTCCCAAGGACGGCTTCCACCTTTATCGATCCTAGCTTCACTCAATTGAGGTTTGTTCTCTGTTCAGAAATCCATTTTCGAATTTTCTTCTTCTAAAGGTATTGACACAATGGTGCTTTTAGGATCCAGAAGAAGCACACTCAAGAAAAGGAGGTGGGAAGGATTCTCCACTTGATAACTTTTAATAAAACATTGTTTTCACAAAGCATTGACATTTGATTTGTTAAATTTAGCACCATGGACATTCAATCCATCAATTTTTTTGAAATGCCTACAGACCCTAAGAGAAGAGGTATTTGTCAATTTTAATGTCAAATGTTACGAGATCTGTTGCAGTAAATGCATTCAGACTTATCCTTAAAAATCTTTGTTTGTAGGGGTCTGTTTATGCTCCATCATTTGATCATGGTGTTTGTGACCCGGTTGAGAATGCCATACTTGTAAAGCCGTAGTAAGTTGTTATTGAGGGAACTTGCTTACTTGGACAAGCTTCATTTTTGACTTATTGAAATGTGGAACCTGCCCCATTCAGTTAATTAATGATGCTGAACTACTAGTCTGTTGTCTACCACTGCATGTTTACTATCTGTTGACGCTTTCTCAGTATTATCATAGTGAAGAGAAATAAGAGTTGATTATGGTGTTCTTATGTTTGCTGTCTGTTGAATGCAACGATTTGATTCCTCCACTCAGTTGGATCTCATAAAATATATTGCTTATCGAAGACCAATCCTTGCTGCCAGCAGAGCTGCGCATAGAATTAATAGCATCACTGGAGAAGCAATCACAATATCAAAATCCCCAAAGGTTGGATCCTTGGTTATTCAGCCAAAACTTAATTATTTGACATGTTACTTTGGTCTCATAAAATATATTGCTTATCGAAGACCAATCCTTGCTGCCAACAGAGCTGCGCAGAGAATTAATAGCATCACTGGAGACGCAATCACAATATCAAAATCCCCCAAGGTTGGATCCTTGGTTATTTAGCCAAAGCTTAATTATTTGACATGTTACTTTGGTCTCATAAATTTATTTATGTTTCCGACGCCTATACCTTGATAGGAGTGCGGACAACATAGAGAAGTACAAGGTGGCGAAGAAGACAGCGAAGCGAGCTGTGAGCGAAGCTAGGGGGCGGACGTATGAGGACCTCTACCAGCGTTTAAACACGAAGCAAGGTGAAAGGGACATCTATAAGATGGCCAAGATCCGAGAGAGGAAGACGAGGGATGTCGACCAGGTGAGATGCATCAAGGACGAAGCAGATCAACTTCTGGTGAAGGACGAAGAGATCAGGCATAGATGGAGGCAATACTTCGACAAGTTGTTCAATGAGGAGAATGGGAGCTCTACCATTGAGCTAGATGACTCCTTTGATGAGATGAACAGACGTTTTGTGCGGCGAATTCAGGAGGCCGAGGTCAAGGAGGCTTTAAAAAGGATGAAAGGAGGCAAGGCGATGGGCCCTGACTGTATCCCCATCGAGGTGTGGAGAGGCCTTGGAGACAAAGCGATAGTATGGCTAACAAAGTTTTTCAATCTCATTTTTCGGTCAAACAAGATGCCTGAAGAATGGAGGCGGAGTATATTAGTACCAATCTTCAAGAACAAAGGGGATGTTCAGAGTTGTACTAATTACCGCGGGATTAAGCTAATGAGCCATACAATGAAGCTATGGGAGAGAGTCATTGAGCACCGTGTAAGAGGAATGACACGCGTGACCAAAAATCAATTTGGTTTCATGCCTGGGAGGTCGACCATGGAAGCCATTTTCTTGGTACGACAACTTATGTAGAGATACAAGGAGCAAAAGAAGGACATGCATATGGTGTTCATTGACTTGGAGAAGGCCTACGATAAGATACCGCGGAATGTCATGTGGTGGGCGTTGGAAAAACACAAAGTCCCGACAAAGTACATTACCCTCATCAAGGATATGTACGACAATGTTGTGACAAGTGTGCGAACAAGCGATGGCGACACTGATGACTTCCCAATCAAAATAGGACTGCACCAGGGGTCAGCTTTGAGCCCTTATATTTTCACATTGGTGATGGATGAGGTCACACGGGATATACAAGGGGACATCCCATGGTGTATGCTCTTCGCAGACGATGTGGTGCTAGTCGACGATAGTCGGGCGGGGGTTAATAGGAAGCTGGAGCTGTGGAGACAGACTTTGGAATCGAAAGGTTTTAGGCTTAGTAGAACTAAAACTGAGTACATGAGGTGCGGTTTTAGTACTACTAACCATGGGGAAGAGGAGGAAGTTAGCCTTGAGGGGCAAGTGGTACCTCAGAAGGACACCTTTTGATATTTGGGGTCAATGCTGCAGAAGGATGGTGATATTGATGAAGACGTTAGCCATCGAATCAAAGTTGGATGGCTAAAGTAGCGCCAAGCTTCTGGTGTTCTCTGTGATAAGAGAGTGCCACAAAAGCTAAAAGGCAAGTTCTAGAGAACGACGATTCGACCTGCGATGTTGTATGGTGCTGAATGTTGGCCAACTAAAAGGCGACATGTCCAACAACTAGGTGTGGCAGAGATGCGCATGTTGAGATGGGCATGTGGCCACACAAGGAAGGATCGGATCCGGAATGATGTTATACGGGAGAGAGTTGGGGTGGCACCAATTGAGGAGAAGCTTGTCCAACATCGTCTGAGATGGTTTGGGCATATCCAGCGTAGGCCTTCTGAAGCGCCTGTGCATATCGGGCGGTTAAGGCGTGCTGATAATGTCAAGAGAGGTTGGGGAGGCCAAACTTGACTTGGGAGGAGTCTGTGAAGAGAGACCTGAAGGACTGGGCTATCAACAAAGATCTAGCTCTGGACAGGGGTGCGTGGAAGTTAGCTATCCAGGTGCCAGAACCGTGATTTGGTTACGATATCTTTTGGGTTTCAGCTCTAGCCTACCCCAACTTGTTTGGGACTGACAGGCTTTGTTTTTGTTGTTGTGGTCAATTTGTGCTGACTGCATGAGTATTTTAGGATTTGGCTGCATTTGAAAGTGCACAACTAGTGCTTAACATGATTGTCAATGCAATATTTGATGATTCTGTTGATAATGGAGAGATCATTCTGGACACACAATTTTCATAGTACAGGATACACCACATATTTGGAGGTCTGTAGATCATTCACTTATGTCATCATTCTGGACACACTATTGTCAAGTAAGCTTAACACTTTCTTTCAGTCAAAAGGGAAACATAATTGCAACCATTTAGACTGGTTAATTGAACTTTGCTGGCAGTTTAGACTGTAGTCTACTATTAATCTAATACTCCATGCCCATGAACCTGAAATCACTCTCCCTGATTTTAGTTGGCTGTTCCTTTATGAAATAGGGTATTTGTTTCTGGATAATTAGTCTACCTGTTTGAGATGTCACCTTGAAATTTCACAATAATTGAATTTTTAACCAAGGTTGGGTGTGTTCTAAGTGGTCAAAGATTTGTGCAACTAACATTTAAGGAGATGAATAAATAATTATTCCCTGTCTTTAACTAGTCATTTAAACTCCAGTTGTATAGTGTGCGAATTCTCTATAAGTTTGGTTAACTTTCTCCTTGCTTAATTAACATTTCTGTCTAGGGTCCTTCAACATCCCAGGGTGCCCGATTGCAAATATGCTCATGTATCACTCGCGTATGTGAAGCTGTTCATAGCACTGGTCTTCCTTCAGATATGAATGTTAGTTTTGGATTCACTTCCCACGACCTTGTGTTCTTAGCAAACAACTCTTCCTGATTTTTTTCCAGCAGACTCATTCCTGTTATATATTAGCAAATGTATACGGTACCATGCTAGTTTGATTAGAAAAGTTTATCACTGTTATGCTGCATATTTTTTACAAGCTAGAGATGACATATCATATTATCATGTGTTTCTCCTTCTCATTAGCACATTTTTGAACCACTTTTCATGGTAATTACATGTACACGATATACTTAACTTTTTTTGCATGGTATATGAAATGAGTTAACTAATTTACTCTCTAAGGGGGTATTTCTGTTTTTACTTCGTACTAACTTTTTCAATAAGGTCAAGTGGTACTTCTGCTTTATGGGATATGCATATTCAGCTTTGTTGGGGATCTTGTAGCTTGATTTTCTTCTTACATAATTTTGGCAATTATTGACAATAAAGCCAAGTAGAAATGGATAAGAAACTGATTTTGTGAAGTGTCTTTAATTCTTAAGTTAATACATCGATTGACATGTAGGATTTCTTCTCTCCTTACATTACCGAAGAAGATGTGCTAGCCTTTCGCATGCTAGACAGAACAAATTATATCGCCGAACAGAACAAAGGTAAGATGCACTTTTTGCTCAATCCACTAACATGGAACTATTCGAGAAATCTTGCTGGAGAGAACAGTTTTTTTATCTGAGGATTTCACGGTAAATTCCATCTGAAAACATAATCTAAACCTATAAGGATGCTGGGCAACTGGCCACCAGGGACCTCCCCCGATTGGGTCTTCGTTGGCCGTCAGATCTGCCCGTTTGGTGCGTCCAAACCGTCGGATCTTCCCCGCGCCCAATCCCATCCTCTCGCGTGTGGTCACAGCAACCCTAGACCTATCCCCTCTCTCGCTTCTTCCTCCCTCTCGCTCCTGCGCCGCCCATATTCGCCTCTGCCTCCACCCTGACCTCCATCTCTGCCTCCTCTCCCGTGTTCCTCTTGTCGCTGCAGCCAGGAAGGCTGCTTGGTGAGGTCGGCCGGCGTGGTCGCGATCCACTACTCGATGGGTTTTCCTCCAAGCCGCCGCCATGAACCCATCCTCTTCTCTCCCCTGCCCAACACCTCCCCTGTGGCTGGCGAAATCTGAGGAGGCGCTAAGCCATGGCAGATCCCGGCAGTGGTGGCGGTCGGCGGACGCGCCTCCAGGAGCTCCGGTCACCGTTCTTGTCCAGGACACGACGTCGCGGTGAGCATGCTAATGTTGCGAAGGCCGGCACTCGAAGGTCGCGCTGCTAGGAGCTGAGGCTGCCGTTCTTTCAGTGCATCACACGCCATTGCGGGGAGCATGCCAAAGTCTGCGCTTCCGAGAGCTTGACAAGGGTATGACCCCCCAATCCCATTTTCTTCTTCTTCTGCTCTCTCTCTCTAACCCATCTCATCTCTGTAGGTAGGTGGAGCACCCATGGATACGGGGAGCAACTATACTAGCAGTGGCGATCCAGGTTGATTTTTCCACGTCTTCCTCAAGAACCTTGACAATACGCTCCTCTCTCTTTGCCTCATCTTGGATGTAATATTTGTTGTCTTATCAGTACCACTATATAAAACCTATCGATGTACTCCTGGTTGAGTCTGGAAGAGCCAAGATGGAGGTGATTTTGTTTGCTTTTGCTAAGACTGATGTTTTGAAGTTCGTTTTGCAGCAACCACCATCGCCCTGGATGAAACAGAGACCACCATGGGTTGATGTGAACATTGGTATGTGCATATGTTCTGTCCCTTACTCCCTTCTTGTTCTTGGCATAGCCTGGTTGGAGCAATATTTATCGAGGAAAGCAATGATGGTTTGGATAATTTTAATTGATGTACAACTTATGAGGGGAGCCGTGACAACCATGTATATTACCTTTTTCTATTGCATATACTTTCAACATGAGAACTTTATGAAACTATGATTTATTATTACATGTTTCTGTTTTTGCATTCTTGCTTTTGGGGGGAATTTTATGTTAATTACGTGTTTTATTTTATTCATCGGGGCAGTTCCAAGCAGTGGGGATGCCAGAGCTACAACTGACACAACATTGCACAAAGGATGAGAGATCAGCGACGGGTGCGAGGAGCAGCGGGCTTAGAGCTCTAGATAGTTATTTGTTCCGATGGGAGTTGATTCAGGGGAGGGCGAAGATGCCAATGGCAGGGAGAAGGATCATCCTGGTGAGAAGCACAAGTAGCATGAGGTTTGCACATTCCTTTCCCTTGTCTGCCTTGTGGTTTATTTCTGAAATTCATTTTTGATCTGTAGGATTACTTGCTAGCTTGCAGCATAGCCATTCACTTTTTTCTTTTATAAATTTCTTTGTGTGCATGCTTTGATATTTGTATGGTTACATGGACTGTAGAAAGAAAGTTTCAGGGGAGGGGGAAGATGCCAATGGCAGGAAGAAGGATCATCCTGGTGAGAAGCACAAGCATCATGAGGTTTGCACATTCCCTTCCCTTATCCTTCTTATGGTTTATTTCTGAAATTCATTTTTGATCCGTAGGATTACTTGCTAGCTTGCAGCATAGCCATTCACTTTTGTTATAGAATTTTCTTTGGGTGCATTCTTTGATATTTTTCTGGTCACATGGACTGTAGAAAGAAAGAGTAATTCAATTGTTAGGTGGATTTGTATCTACATTTTCAGCATAACCATTGCCATGTTTCTCTTCAGTCAAAGATAGATGATTTTACTGCCCCATATTTGTCTGTGTATATGGCTGAAGATAAAATGGTGTTTTTCTTCATTCAAATCAGTTGATAGTTGCTCCGATTATAAGAGATGAGAACGTCTTATACTTGCCGGCCTTCTTCGGTTGCATTGATATTCTTTTTTTCCTTTCAAATCTTTGGCCTTCTTAAATATTTAACCTTGGTTTTCTCCATCCTGAACATTTTGTATTGCAGACACACGAGTATTGTTGTAATAATAGTTTTTATGTTTGGAAATAGGTGATCGATTGAGTAGTCATATTTGTTGCATGGAAATCAATCCTTTTCATGCGGAATCTAATTTAATCACTAAAGTAAATGCAATTATCTAAGTCATATTGTCTTAATTCTGGGCAGATCTTCTTTCTGATTCTTGAAGGATTAAAGTTACTATCCTTCAGTAATCAACATGGTTTCTTTTCCGTATGCCACCAGGAATGCTTAAAGCATGGCCAAATAAAAAATATCTGAAATACTTATGATGTCAGAACAATGGTAGTCTACTTTACACTTATATAGGGAAGATCCGGGCAGCTACTTATATAGGACCCGCGTGCTCCGTTTTGAGTTTCCCAAAATTGTATAGCTATATAGGTTATGATTCCAAATTTTCCAGTGTATGAATGATGCCCTATGGAATGAGTCGTTAACTTTGTAAGTTGTGTTATATGATGATTTCTTAGTGTGTGTATTTACCCGGAAAAAAATGTTACTAAAAGGATACACATATTCTCAACATGACATAATATTGAATGGGACTTTATACCACCAAATTAGAATGTGTATATATATCACATTATACAGAAGAAGACACCATTTTTTATCGTATGTACTTGCCTACAGCTAAACTAACTAAAACATATATTTTGTTTTAGATGGGACTGTGGTATAAAATTAAAATTAGACACGACAATATTAAATTTATAACCTAACTGTGATCGATATTATAGAACAATTAGAATCAATAGAACGAAGCAGTTATTTAATTTTGGGTATTTAGGCAATGCCTCTTAGTGAAGTAGATAACAACATAGCTCTTTGTTCTTCCCATTTGGTAGACTTATATTAAGATCATTTGTCACATCTTATACAAAGCACTTTTAGTATTTTTTGTCAGTTAACTTCTAGCTTTGGGAAACAATCACCTCACTACCATATGCATTACAATAGGACAATATATCCTTTGCTCTCGGTCTGCTTTAGAATTATGTAGATAGCTATGAAGCAAAAGGTCCTGGTGGATATCAAATTTGCAACTTTACCCATGGTCTACCAGTTACTCTGTCTTATGTATTTGATATCACATGCCCCACCACCCCTGATGAAGATCGCTTACAAGATGATGTTGGATGTTTTTTTAGAAGCTTTGGGCCTTCCAGTGGATGAGTGATCAAGTCAGAGGAGAAGTTCAGAAGCATGAGAAAGGGTTTTTAGAATGATGCAATGGAAAATGCATCCTAAGCTAAACCTTTCAAAGCTATGATGTGTTTTACACATTTTGTGTGCCCTAGCAACATAAATGAACCAAGGTGTACTGCTGCTTTCTGTTTAGACCATGTTCAAACCAAGAGTTAACCAAGCCATATATGTAAGCGCTACTCATCGTTCTATTCGAAATCTATAAGTCTATGTACAGCTAGTGGGTTTCAAAGTTCCTATTGATTATACAAATATACAACCATGCCAACTGCTAAAAATATACAACCATGCCAACTTAGGTTTCTCATCATGATAACCATATTTTCAAACTAAACATATCCATGTTATACAAATATTTTCTTTTTCCAAACTCATATTTTGCAGCGTCATAATCATGTTTTAAAAATAGCATGATTTAACAAATGGTCCTTGCAACATAAAACTATTTTCATCGACAACATGGTTTCAGTGGGGCGCAACGGGTCAACTAGTAGTTAAGAATAGCAACCATCAAACTTGCAGAGGAGTACTAGTTTTATGTGCAGAGCGTCTTTTAATAATTATTTGTTTAACCTAGAGGCTAAAAGTAATAGATTTGTTCCTGCTTATCGTGTACTCCGTCCTTTCCAAATTGTAAGACGTTCTAGCTTTGTCCTAAGTTATACTTGTTTCAGTGTGACCATTGTTTGAGGATTCAATAATAAATTCCATCTGAAAACATAATAATTAAGAAACGGCACCATCAAACTTACAGATGCAAAAATGTGGACCATATCCTGGTACTAGTTTATGTGCAGAGCGTCTTTTAATAATTAGATCCTTTCCTGCTTACAATGTACTCTGTCCTTTCCAAATTATGAGATGTTATAGTTTGTTTGGAACTGAGGGAGTAGTTATGGAGAGAGTATGCTGGAAATGCTGCGGGAATTTATAGCAATAAAATTAGAATGTATGAGAATAATACCCCTCAACATTATTGCCATATGAACAATATCAGACCCAGCAGTAAAATGGAGGGTGGTTGCACATTACAATAGCTCATGACCTTCTGCTTGTTGTTTTTTTTTGTTGCTGAAAAAAAAGAAAATAATTGTGTGGAAAGCTTGCATGTGCTCGAAAATGGGATCACCTGCTTAGATATATATATATATAGGATGTCGTGTTCTTTAGAACTCAACACCACTGGAAGGTGGTAGCACGTTACAATATGTAAGGGCAACTCCAACGCGCCGACGCAAACGGACGCGCAATTTGTCCGGAATTAGTCCGTTTGCGTCGGCGCGTGGACAATTGTCCGCGCGTGTCCGCGGCTTCCTGGACGCGTC
Source organism: Bromus sterilis (assembly GCA_950022295.1). Taxonomy (NCBI): domain Eukaryota; kingdom Viridiplantae; phylum Streptophyta; class Magnoliopsida; order Poales; family Poaceae; genus Bromus; species Bromus sterilis. The sequence continues at coordinate 235,391,280 of OX465599.1, read as the reverse complement.
GGCCAACGCGGGGACGCATTTTGTCCGCGCTAACAAAAGCGTGAATTTCTTCCATGTCAGCCACAATGCCAGTGGCCCATGCCAGGGCGCGCGCTGGGAACAAAAAATACACAGTTTGCGCCATGAATTCAAAGCTGGCTACACATGCCAGCGCCACAACCAAAAAAAGTCCACGCCCATCCCATTTGGCGTCCCCGATCAATCATCCGAATCAAGCATCTCATTTTGCATTTTCTTGAACCATGCGCGCTTCCTCGTAGATATCGTGTTCAAGTCGAGCTTCATAATCTCCATTTTCTTCGTCATCAACGCAAGCTTCACTTGCTTCTCTTCGATCTCAAATTTCTTCTTTTGAATCTCGAGATACACATTCATTTGCTCTTCCTTCTCTAGGCTCTTCTTCTCTTCTCTCGCCAATTTGTTCGTGGCTAAACCTTTCAAGGTTTTCTTGCAAAGCAAGTGTTGCCGCCTCACGTTTGTCTTCGACTTTTGGAGTTTTTTTGCCCTCTTGGCCTCTTCTCGGCCTCACCATGATCAACCACGGCGGACGGTCCTCCATTCTTCTTTTGGGCAGCATATTGCTCCCTAAACTTCGGCAACTAACTAATGATGTTCCAACAATTGGTGAGGGTGAAGGACTTGTTGCCATGTTGAACTTTGAACAATTGCAAAGCTTGGAAAGCCTACACACAATTATCATACACAATTTAATGCGACGCGCGCGCTGCAGCAGCAGCAGAACAATTTAAAGCGCCGGGCGCTGCACAACAATTTAATGCGCTGGCGCTGGGCGCTCAAGCAGACCAATTTAATGCATTGGACGCGCGCTGGGCGCTCAAGCAGAACAATTTAATGCGCTGGGCGCCCAGCGCGCGCGCTGTAACAGGAATGAAAAGACAGTAGGTGATCATACCATGTCAGTGACGCCAAGGCCACTCAGGGGGGCGACTTTCGATGGTCTCGATGGTGGCGCAGAACTTGTTGCACTCTAGTTGAATCAACCCCCATCTTTTCTTGAGCGATTCCTTTGTTCGGTTGCTTTCCTTTTGGTATGAAGGATACATCTTGCGCTCGTGATAGTAAGCATAGATGCGCCGTGTAAGGCCCGATGTGTGGTACTGTTCCAGATCTAGATGTTTCCATCCAGATCCGGGGACGAAGCACATATCGGTCCCACCGCGACATATGACATAGCCATATGCCCCGGATTTCCAACATGATATCACAACATTACAGATACAAGGATACAACATCTCATACAATCGGCATACAACTGCCTTAGTACAATACATCAGCGAAAGGTACATGTCTGAGTACAGACTACAATCAAATGCCTACTGGCAAAGAGAAAATCATCGATCCCCATAACCACACGGGTCCAGGCCCTCCGCCGGGATCCGCCTAACTAGTCATCGTCGAGTCTTCACGTGAAACGTCGATCACCATACCTGTTGTCGATCAAGAACCCTGAAAAGAGTTTGGGGTAGTATCATGAGTACAGAAGTACTCAGCATCCAACTGTAGTGGTCAACTGACCCAGCAAGGACTTCATCACTCGTCATTCTAGGACAACTAGTAGTTTACGGTAAGGATGGGGTAAGTGGTGAGGTTGCTGTCGCAATAGCATTATGAAGTGGCTAACGATCTATAGAGTAAGATAAGAAGCCAAGCATTCGATGAGGAATCGCCTTCAACAAGTCTTCTATCAACTACTTACGCAAACATAACACCTATACTATCCTTGTCCTTCTCTTCGCATCCTGACGAAGAAGAAGCAGTCAAGGCACACACACACGTTGATCAAGTTATATTAAGATTATCTTAGTTGTTGTTGTTGTTGTCTATGAACAGGACGTAGGTCTTAAGTCGTCCATAACCGTGGACACGGCTTCTCGAAAAGATTTAACCCTGCAGGTGTGTACCAACTGCCCATTACAAGGCTCCGCGCACACGCCCATCACTCTCAGTTTCTACCCATCACAGGCAACCATTTTATGATTTAGTCCTGAGAGATCTAAAACGACAGGTCCCTCTAGCTAACAACGAACAAATCCGGGTGGCCCCCGGGGAGTCGACACCCAATTCAAAAGCCGGACACGCTCTCAGATTGGACTCTTCCGTATGACGCAGGTCGGATAGCCGGTTAATCACACATGAAAAATCGGGTCCTAGCTGATCGGGTGGACCAACAGAGAAACCATGTCTCCACTGGCCCAAGTTGTTTTAAAACAGCTGGGGGCCCAACCAAGCACACACACGGTTTTCAAATAGTAAATCAGCTTGGGCCACCACTAGAAATGTTTGAAGCTAGGTAGGTAAGAAAAGGGGACCCCATAAAATCCCACACGCGGTTAGGCACGCTCAGTCTTAAAACCAATACCCGGAACTCGGATCCTAGGTGACTCAAATGGAACAAAGCATCGGGGCGGGATAGCCTAGACCTTCCATCCTTCGTCGAATATATTCAACATTTATAATAATCATACCATCAACAACAATATAATAATGTGATAGCCCAAACCAAGGAGTAACAGGGTAACATCGTAGCATCCTAAGCATGCATACTAAGCAGAGGCTGAGCAACGAGCAATAGTAACATAACAGTACATGGTTTGCTGGAAGGGGACATGGCTGTATCGGTTTGAAAGAGGCTGTAAACATGTGGTAGGATCAAACATCGAACCTATCCTAGACTAGCATGCAAACCGCTGATTCAAATAGAATGGATCAAAAGTAATGCATAGTCCTTGCCTGTTGATAAGTCGGATTCCGAAGGTGTAGTTGATCGCAAGCTCGCATCGTCTCCGAGAGGTACACGCGGAAGCACACAAGAGGGTAAACACTGGAAAGCAATCAACGAGCAAGCATTTATTACTACGAAGCAAACACGAGCAAGCATCAACAAAAAGACAACACGAGATATCACACCTATCGTCGAGAGCGGTTACTAACAGGTTAAGTGGAGTACTCGTCACACACGACGATACCGCACGTTTAGCAAGGTTCAAGTTGTTTAGCTACTGGTGATCAACAAAGGTTGTTAACATGGCTTATCACTCAAGCATGGCATAGAGGTGTAGCATAAGTAACCTACCTATACTAGTCAAGTTAAGCGGGGTAAACTCCTAAGCATGACGCAACACTATTTACCCCGTGATAATTAAGCTTTTAGTACTGTTCTGTACTAAACAATATTTTAGGTTGGTTAACAGCAGCAAACAATAGCATAAACACAAAGTACACGAAAAACTAATCAAGTTACATATAAAGAACATCCCAAACGGAGTTACGGTTAAAAAGATACAAGCAAAACAAGTTTGGAACACAATCTACCAACATCAAAAAGCACACTTTAGAGCAATGCATAAACAGGATAATGAATGCAAACATGCTCACAAATGATATGCAATTAAAGTAGACATGACAGGGAAGACATGGCAAAAGGAATCATGCAAATAGGCATCATAGATCAAAAGATATTAAGCATGCAACATGGCATCGGAACGTTACAGACTTAGAGAAAAACAGGTGTGGCTGTCAAAAACAGTGGCATAACAACTTTGGAGCTCAATAACTAGATGACCAACAAGCATACCATGACAATGCAATACATATAATGGAAGTAGACATGATGCTTAACAATATGCAAAAAAAATCAATGCAATAGGCCTCATGGATGTGTCACAATCATCAATCAAATTTGCAATAAAATAATAACAGCAGCACTTAACAAGAATTAGCAACAGTTAACAGCCTGATGTCACTTCAACACAGATTATCAACATCAAGATGGCCTCAAATCAAAATGCTCACAAAAGATGGATTAAAGTACACACAATTCTAAGCAATTTTCCTTTTGGGCGCATCGTGATCCGAGCTATGGTTTACTTACAAATTACGTCGCAAAAATCAAACAACAACATAGTTTTCACAGAGGCCCACGAGGCCGGCTGCGCTGGCGGCTGGGCTGGCGGCTTGGCAGGCCGGCTGGGCTCGTCGGCCCAGCGGCTGTGGAGGCCCACGTGGAGCAGCGGGGCCGTGGTCACGGGACCTCGTCCCGACCCGCCAGGCGGCGGCCGCGGTGGCGCTCCGGCCATCGTCGGCGAGGGGAGCACGACCTGGAGGCGAGGGCAGGCGTGGAGGGCGGCGGAACCGACCGGATCTCGCCGGGTCCGGGCCGCTGGCGTGCTTGGGCGGCTGCAGGAGACGTCCAAGGGCGGCGGTCGAGCTCGGGCTTCCCGGCCATGGCGCGTCGTGGCTGCTGCGGGCGGCCTGCAGAGAGAGAGAAGCGACGAGGTGAGAGGAAGAGGGGGAGGAGAGGGAGAAGGGAGGCGCGAGGAGAAGGAGAAGCGCGGCGGCGGCTCGGCTGGCCGGCCGGAGTTGAGCGCGGCGGCGCGGCGACCCCGCGGGCGTGGAGGCGGCTCGGGTGGGGGAGAGAGAAGGCTGGGTGGAGGCTGGGTGGATCTGGGCCGTTGTATCGGGCGATCCGACGGTCCAGATCGCAGGGAGCTAGGATTTTTGGGCAAAAAAGGCAAAAATGCAAAAATTGGGCTATTGTGAGGGGTGGCTGCAATTTTGTGACTAGGGAAACCCTATAAAGGGGTGGGAGAGTGGTGGTCTTTATATAGCCCAGGTGGCTGGCAGTTTGCAAAAACATCCCCGGTTCTTCTCTCGCGCGCGCGGTGTTTACGTTTCTGACCGCCGGGGCCCGCAGGACCTCCGATTCGGGTAAAACTGATATCACAACATTACTGTTTCAGATCTAGATGTTTCCATCCAGATCCGGGGACAATGCACATATCGGTCCCACCACGACATATGACAATGCCATATGCCCCGGATTTCCGACATGATATCACAACATTACAGCTACAAGGATAAAACATCTCATACATCCGGCATACAACTGCCTTATATATTACATCAGCGGAAGATATATGTCTGAGTACAGACTACAATCAAATGCCTAGTGGCAAAGGTAAAACACACCATTCTCACGTCCACACGGGTCCAGACGGGATCCGCCTAACTAGTCATCATCGATTCTCCGCGAACGTGTCCAGAAGAAGGGTCGTCGAGCTCCTCTGAAGTCCCAGATCATTTGCATAACGTGCGTAAAAGAGAAAAGAAGGGGTGAGCTATATCAACAAGTTTTGTAACTAACTTCACACGGTAAGATGTGGGTAGTGGTGAGGTTGCAGCCGCACTAGCAATATATGAGTGGCTAACGTTCTATTCTGAATAATATGAGAAGCCAAGCATTCGATGAGGAATCGCCTTCAACAAGTTTGGCTATCAGCTTCTTACGCAAACATAACACCTATTCTATCCTTGTCATCCTCTTCGCATCCCGCGAAGAAGAAGCAATCAAGGCACACACACGTTGATCAAGTTATTAAGATTATATCTGTTGATGTTGTGTATGAACAAGGAGTAGGTCTCAAGTCGTCCATAACCGTTGACACGGCTTCTCGAAAAGATTTAACCCTGCAGGGGTGTACCAACTGTCCATTATAAGCTTCGCATGTACGTCCGGTTTCCGCTTGGCTGTGTGAAACACCTGAAACTCTGGTACGTCAGAGTCCCTCTAACTAACAACGCACAATTCCGGGTGGCCCCCGGTGAGTTGACATCCAGTTCAGGAACCGACCGCGCTCTCGATCTGGTCTCTACCGTATGCCTCGGGTTTGGATTGCCGGTAAATTCTCACATGAGGCCGGGTCCTCAGTCGGACAGGTTGGACCAACAGGGAAACCATGTCCCGACTGGCCCGGTATGTTTTAAAGAAAAAGTCTGCTAGGAGCGACCCGACTGACATATGCATGGTTTGCAAATGGTAAATCAGCTTGGGCCACCACTAGAACTGTTTGAAGCTAGGTAGGTAAGACAAGGGGACCCCATAGAATTCCACACACGATTAGGCGCGCTCGTCAAATGACACAATACTCGGAACTCGTATCCTAGGTAACTCGAATGGAACAAAGCGCCAAGGCGGGATAGCCTGACCTTCCATCCTTCGTCGTATATAATCAACATTATAATAATCATATCATCCACAACAATATAATAATGTGATAGTCCAATCCAAAGAGTAACATGATAACAGTTGATAGCAACCTAAGCATGCATACTAAGCAGTGGCTGAGCAAGCAATGTACATGGCCAAACAAGGGTTTGCTGGGATGTGGGGAACATGGCTGTTTGGGGTTTATTTGAGAGGCATAAATATGAGGTGGTAGGATCAAGCAATCGTTCTATCCTATACCTAGGCAAGTGAGCTGAAAGTTATAAGCATGATATATGCTCCCCCTTACCTGATGAGAAGACGAAGCCGAAGGGGTAGTCGATCGCAAGCTCGCATCGTCTCCGAGAGTACCCGCGGGAGCACACAAGAAGTAAACACTGGAAATGCAATCAACGAACATGCATCTATTACTACGAAGCAATCACAAGCAAGCAACAACAAGAAGGCAACACGAGGCAACACACTTTGATACGGATCTACCGTCAAGAGCGATTACTAACAGGTTAAGTGAAGTATCGATCACACACGACGATACCGCACCTTTAGAATGGTTCAAGTTGTTTAGCTACACAACATGACCAAAGGTTGTTAACATGACATCTCACTAAAGCATGGTATGTCAAACAATCATGGCAAGAGGTGAAGCATAGAGTAAACTACCTATACTAGTCATTTTAAGCGAGGCAACACCCTAAACATGGCATGCACTAAGTACCCCACGACGAATTAAGCATTTGGTACTGTTCTGTCCTAAATCATATTTTATTATTTTTATTAGCAAGCAAGAGCAGCATATTCACGATCTACACGAAATTCTAGTCAAGTTGCATATAAAGAACATTTTTATCGGAGCAACGGTTAATAAGTTACGGCCTATTACATTTACGGTGGCAAGCAGTGTAAATAGCAGTGAAACAACATGTAGGAAAGTTCAAACATGGCAAAGGGCAACATTTTAATAATCTACACAAAATTCTAAGCAAGTTTCATGTAGAACACTTCGCAATCCGAGCAACGAGGAAAAAGATATTAGCATTGCTAAAACGGTTTACAATCTGCCATTTTAATTAACCAGAAAAATACTACTAAGCGTTTTGGGCCGAAACAACACTGCATGGGCCTAACAGGGGCGACGCGGAATAGTTATACTGCGCACACATGCAATACATACAACATGGGCCAAGCCCAACCAAAACACAAAAAAAAGGAAATGGGGCGTCCTCACCTTGCTGGGCTCGGCCCAGGAACGGGGGTGGGCGCGGGATAGCTGGGGACGCCCACGGGTGAAGGAGGGGTGCGGTCCAAGGGCGCGCTGGGCCGAGGAGGCGACTGGGCCGCGGGTGGTTGGTGGACCGCTGGGGCTCGCCGGCCCGCAGCGACGACGGCGGCCTGGTCGCGCCCGATCCCGATCGGGACCGAGGCGACGACGATGGCCGGCTTCCGGCGAGGCGGCATGGGGCTCCGGCGAGGAGGGAGCCGAGGCGGAGGAGGCCGAAGGTGGCGCATACGGCGGTGGGGGACGGCGTGGCCACCGGATCGTGGCACCGGCGGGCGGCGCCGAGGTGGCGCGGAGGCGAGCTCCAAGGCCGGGCCGACAATGGCTATGGCGGCGGCGCTGCGGGAAAGGGAGAAGAGGGAGGTGAGGCCGAGAGGAGGGGAGGCGCGGCGCGACTCACCGCGGTGCGCGGCGGCAGCCGACGTCGAGCGGCAGTGCTGCTGCAGCAGGCGTGCGGCGGCGGGAGGAGACGGACGACGCGGGCTTCCCGGCCCGATCGGGCCCGGCGGCGGCCCTGCGGGGCCCGGCGGCGACTGGCTGGCCTGGGAGGGCGACGTGGCACGCTCTGGGCCTCAGTTCTTCGGATCTGACGGTCCAGATCAAAGGAGGCTAGGGTTTTCGGATTTTTGGGGGGTAATTGGGCAGATCTGGGCAAAGTTCAGGGGGGGTGGCTGCAAGAGTTGTGTTAGGGAAACCCTAATCTAGGTGGGAGAGAGTGGTGGTCTGTTTATAGGCTGGCTGACTGGCAAGTTTACACAAACGCCCCCGGTTTCTCTCTCTTGCGTCCGGCGATTATGTTGCTGATCGTCGGGAGTCCATACGACATTCGATTCAGACGAAACCTCGAACCACGCGCTCAGCCCGGTTAGCCGGTCACTTTTACCTCACTTCGATACTGTTCCGAGGACATTTTTACGGCGCCCAATAAAATAATCCGTTTATTAAATAAACGGTTTTTTTCGATGGCGATGGCTGGTCTTGTGCCGGAAGTTTCGAGGGTCATCGGGTGAAACTCGTTGTCGCAAAAGGTCGTGTGCCATGGTGGAAAAGGTTCGGTCACACATGCCGGTACGAGAAAGAGGGGGAAATATAATCACCAATGAATAAATCGGCGAAGCAAATACTACAAACAATTCTAACAAGCAACAAAATAATGCAACAAACAATTTTTTTAATTTGGGTGAAAATCCCGGGTTTTTACACAATAGCTCATGATCTTCTGCTTCAGTTGATTTTTTTGTTGTTGAAAAACAGAAAATAATTGTGTGGAAGGCTTGCATGTGCTCGAAAATGATGTTGCGTTTTTTAGAACTCAACACTACTGGAATACATATTGAATACCTATGCATAGTGGTCAAGTGTGTATGCTCATTTCTTATATTTTCCCCCTTATGTAGGGGAAGGTGGGAATCAAGACTGACACACTATTGACCTATCTACATCCTCCATTACAATGTTATCTCGTCAAGTGCATGATCAGACTGCAAGGCTGGGGCCTGGGGCTCTGAAAGATGAAAGCATAGGCTTATCAGTTCCTCTTCCCTATCTGAAAGATGAATCTTATGTTCTCTTCCTACACAAAGATAAGTGCCTCATCTGATTTCGGAACATCAAAATAGTTTTACTTCTGTGAAGCAAGTGGTCAATGGCACCGATAAACCAGGATTAGAGGTGGGCTTCCTTAAAAGAACTCATTACCACAGTACTGTGCGTGATACTATACCTATCCATCAACAATATATGTTCGTATCTTGTTGGCTATCTTCTATCAGGCCCCGACAGTTAACAGTTTTGATGGTCATGGTCAAGGGCCCGATCAAGAGTACAATCCTTTTCAGGGTATTGCTACTAGTGATTTAGAAAGACCCACCGAGTCTTTTCGGCCAAAATTGTTGAGTATAATTGTAATATTAGGAAATATGAGATAGAGTAGGATTCTATTCTACCTTGACTTGTACTCCAAGTAGATCAATTGTACTCCTATATATATGCCTCCAAGGCTCAAGCAATAAACATCGATTTCATCAAACCCCTCTCTATCCTTCTACATGGTATCAGCCTAAACACGATCTAAACCCTAGCCGCCGCCGTCGCTTCCGTCCGCGCCGCCCCCGGCGCCGATCCCTGATCGCCGGCGCTGGGGGCCGCGCTGCCCGTAACTAGGGTTCGTCCGCCAATCCCGTGGATCGGCTGCCCTAGAGTCTTTTCTCCCGATCCCTTGATCGGGGCTTTTTTCTCTCCGCCGGTCGTCTTGATCGGCGTTTTTTTTGGTTTTCCGATCTAAGATCGGTTTGCGTCGCCCACCGTCGTCGTCGACACACGCCTCTACTCCGACACTAGGCGCCACCACCCTGTCCCCGAGTTCAGCGTGCCACTCCACCGATTGAGCAACGGGCTGCCGCTGCGTCGCCCCATCGGGCCGCAGCGCTGCCGCTGCATCGCCCCTTCGGGCCGTAGTGCCGCGGCCCGCGGTCAACCGCCGCCCCGAGGCCATCCGCTTCAGGCCGTCCCCGAGGCTGCACCGACCCTCGCGCTGCCGCTGCGTCGCCCCTTCGGGCCGTAGTGCCGCGGCCCGCGGTCAACCGCCTCCCCGAGGCCATCCGCTTTAGGCCGTCCCCGAGGCTGCACCGACCCTCGCGCTGCCGCTGCGTCGCCCTTTCGGGCCGTAGCGAGCGTGGCGCGCGCTACCTGCAACCACCCCGAGGTCTTCAACGCCGTCGCCGCGACCCGCGCGTTGCCGCTGCTTCGTCCCTTCGGGTCGTAGCGTCGCGGCGCACGGGCCACTTCGTTGTTCTCGCGCGTCGACTTTTATGTGGTATGCGCCACGCAGTCTCTCTAAGCGCAGGAACGCCACGGTCCGCGTCGGTCTTCGTCACGCTATCGGGTTCTTCCTCGCCTACTTCGAGCACCGTCGCCGCGCTTCTGACCTAGCCGCCGCCGCCTCCTCCTCAGGCCGCCGCCGCCGCTCTTCTTCCCGGTCCACAGCGACTACCTCGACACCGGCCATCCCGACTCGACATCGACCACGGCGTCCATCGCACGGCTACCTCGACCACGGCTACACCATCCTACGCTCTCGGCAACCTCGACATCGACACAAAGGGCTACCGCCTGCTTGGGAACCTCGTTGGCTTCCATTCCAGCCACAAACTCCGAGATGCGTCGACCGTTACGACTGTGGTGGGGATGTCCGTCGGCTCCGCCTTCGGATTCTTCTCCAGTCACAACGTAGCGGGGGGATGTTGAGTATAATTGTAATATTAGGAAATATGAGATAGAGTAGGATTCTATTCTACCTTGACTTGTACTCCAAGTAGATCAATTGTACTCCTATATATATGCCTCCAAGGCTCAAGCAGTAAACATCGATTCCATCAAACTCCTCTCTATTCTTCTACAAAAATGGCTGGTAAGGGTACTGCTATCTCTCCATTTTGTTCTTCACATATCTGGACTTGTAGTTGCTGAAATACACATGTCCTGTAGGTGTTTTTATTATGAAACTGCATTGTTGTGATATTACCTATCTTGTAACATCGATGATTGTAAGGCACCATCATCACAGTATATGCATCTGGACTTATTGTAGTTTGGCCTGTAAGAGTTAGACTAGTCAAGTTAGTTAGGCTGTGTACCTGCACTGTGACAGGGTTGTTTGATTGAATATGATGTATGTGCGGGAATTGTGGTTGGTTTGAAGGCTAAATAACTGAATTAGTTTTGTGTGGACCCTGGTATTTTCAATTTACAGATGGGCACTGCACTTTGGTTTTGACCTTATCCAGGCTCACCATGTGCACTCTTCTGTTATATTTTCCCATTGACTTGGATCCAGCCGACCTTGCCATGCCACAGGCCAGATGCCAAATCCATCTTGCCAACCAAACATGCACTCTAGTATTAATAAACACATACCCAGGCTAAATCATGCTCAGTCGGTATATGATGGGTTGACAACGGTCTAGCATTAATAAACACATACCCAGGCTAAATCATGCTCAGCAGGTATAAAACCAACAATGAAGAGGTGGAAGAATCCTCTAATGGGGACAAAAATAATCATCTAGTTTCAATGCTAGTATACATAAGAAAGTTAGGAAAGCTAACGGAAAGGATGGAGCCCAAGTGGAGAGATTGCTGTCCTCTTTAGCAGTCACTGAAATGCAGAGTTTAGGAAGTGGGGAATTTTGTATTTCTTTGAGTATCCTGAATCTTATTGGCGCATCGTAGCTTATGTTTTGCTTTGGAGTTTGGATACTGAAAGTAGCCATTGTAGCTTGCTATGCTGCTCTAGGGATTTTCATCTCTGACTGTTCTGCTGTCATTGATGGTGCAGGGTAAGTATAAAGTAACACCAGTCTATGAAGTACAGGCCGCCATACTTCTTTGGGAGCATAATCTACTGTCTGAAGCATTCATCAATGTGACAGCCTGTCCTGGGTACATTGGCAATAAACATTGTTTAAGACTTCCATGTTGTCACATTAAGTTATAAAGTTCACTACTGCAGATCATGATGCAAAACAATTTTTCTTCTTTATGTCTGTCAGGATTGAATGTAAGAAGCAGTTGCTTATTTCTCTGTTGAACCCTTTGAACAAAATTTGGACGCAGCCAGAGTGGGCTGAAGAATACATGAGTTATACATATCGTCTATCTGGTCTTCTTTGCATTGATCAATTTATGGAGACAATACGTTTGTTGGTAAAGTCATTTAAGGAGATCAAAGGAAGAAAAATTGAGCATTCTACAGGAACGCAAGAAAAAGGCTCTCCAACATCAACTGCTATTTACCCGCACTCATCTACCTTTGCACAACTAATGCTTGCCCTGCTCTTACGGGTAAATAATACCACCACCATTTAATTCCTTACAGGTTGTGACAGTAGAACCCATATACGATTTTTAGGATTTTTTCAGACAGTAACTAGGAACAATTACTTCTGTCTTTAAACCAGTATTGCAGAGATGTACTGACCATAACACCTTTTGGAGCAACTTGATTTTTGTGTATCCTTTCTGCTAAATAACATTCACAATGTCCTAACCCTATTTTTTTAAAAAGCTAAATCCTAACCCTATGCGGGTATGTGATTGTTCTGCTGCTAATCTTCATAAGAAGTTAACCTCGCAGTTTCCAGTTCTATACTTTTGATGAGAATGGACCGTACAACTATCATAACTTCCAAACAATTGTCATAACTTCCCCACAATTGCGCCACTTTACCGTGAATACAGATGGTGCTTGACCCATGTTGTTTGTTACTTTGATTTTGGCAGGCACAAAATAGTAATCGTCGAAGGGAACTATTTATTACTGGAACAGGGTGTTTGGAGGGAAATTAGAGACATGTTTGATGAGAAATGGTGAGTTCATTTGGAGAGAAATATAATTCTGGATCTTTGCATTCTCGTACGAGTAGTTCATTTGGAGCACTCAAGACTATTAAGTGCTGTTTACATTTATATATTGCAATTCCAGTACGTAGCTGTTTACAATACATGCTTCCGACTTTGGTACAAACTCTTTTCCAAACAGAATCCACGATACGTTAACAACCACGATACAACGTATCCAATCTCCAGCAGAAAACTGTTCGTTCAAATCCTTATCTGTATGTTATGAGGCATACGTATCAGTATAAGTCTTTAATTCCTTAACTGAATTCTACCAAGTTTAAATAACAAATATCGTATTTAAAACAAGGTTTCCAATAGTCCTCTGTACCCGGGATTCCAGAAACTGAATTCTGTGATTCCAGAGACCATGTTTACAAGTTAATATTCTAGCCTGTCTTCTCGAATATGAACTACAACAAGTTATCTATTCCTTGCAGCCTTGCTAGTTTCTTTAGCAATGCATTTATTGTACTAATCAGTACATGTTCCATACCATCATCAGAGTTAGATTCCACAGTCAGTCCATTATGTATAAATTCAGTAATCAATGAAGGAGGTAAAATAGATGACAAAAATACTACTACTATGAGTTGCAGGACACAATATTTCCTACATCTCCCACTTGTTCAAAACGAATATTTATAAACGACGAAGTCCCATTGCAGGGACATGTTTGCTAAACAATTATCTTCAAAGCAGGAAGAAACTCCTTCAACCACATAGCTTCCTTGACAGCTTCAGACAAAGCAATGTATTCGGCTTCCATGGAGGATACTGCAACAGATTCTTGTTTCTTGCTTTTCCAAGAAATATCTCCACCAGCCAATGTAAACAACTATTCAGAAGTTGACTTGCGGTGATCAGGATCCCCTTGCCAATCGGCATCAGTAAAGCCCTCTAGCTGAAAATTGTTGCCATTAAAAAATAGACCATAATCCAAAGTTGTACACACATGTCTCAAAACATGTTTTAACTCCTTCCAGTGCATATCTCCTGGATTCTTTTGATATCTGCTAAGTATTCCTACTGCGTGCCATAAATCAGGTCTCGTGAACAGCATGGTGTACAACAGTGACCCAAGCGCAGAAGAATAAGGGATTTATTCCATTTTCTTTATTTCCTCAGGGGTTTTAGGGCACATTTCCCCACTGAGTCTAATTCCTGCAGTTAAAGGTACATTTGTTTCTTTGCAGTGTTCCATTGAAAAACGTTTGATTACTGTTTTTAAATAAGACTTTTGAGTAAGACCCAAAATCTTTTTACTTCGATCTCTATAAATTTCCACTCCAAGAACATAGGAAGCGTTTCCCATGTCCTTCATCTCAAAAGTAGATGAATGCCAGGTTTTAACTTCCTTTAACATTTCCTTACTGTTTGAAGCAATAAGTATATCATCTACGTATAAAGACAGTAGAGTAAAATTTGCTCCCACTGATTTAAAATAAATGCAATGATTCCCTTCCACCATAGAAAAACCATATGATGTGATTGATCTATCAAATAAAAATATTCCATTGCCTTGAAGCTTGGTTAAGACCATATATAGACCTTTTGATCTTGCATACTTTCCCTTGATTTCCTTTTTCTAAAACCATTAGGTTGCAACAACAACAACAACAAAGCCTGTCAGTCCCAAACAAGTTGGGGTAGGCTAGAGCTGAAACCCAAAAGATATCGTAACCTAAAACCATTAGGTTGCAACATAAAAAATTTCTCTTCTAAAAAACCATCTAGAAATGTTGTTTTAATATCCATCTGATGTAATTCCAAGTCGAAATGTGAAGTGAAAGCACTTAGAATTCGAATGAAGGTAATTTTGGCCACCAGAGAAAAAGTATCTACAAAATCAACTCCCTCTCTCTGCGTGTAACCCTTAGCAACCAACCGGGCTTTATATTTCTCAACTGTTCCTGATGCATTTAATTTCCGTTTAAAGATCCATTTAGATCCAATAGGTTTCCTGCCCTGTGGTAGATCAACCAATTCCCAAACTTGGTTCTTTTCCATGGATTTTAGTTCTTCCTGCATAGCTGCCATCCACAACTTCATATGATGCAGCCTCTTTAAATGATTTAGTCTCGTCCTAAAAAACAACATATTTGGAGTGAACTTCCCCCAGGAAGACATAATAATCATCTAGATCAGATGGAGTTTGAAAATTCCTCCCACTTATTCTAGTTCTATGTCAAGACTCGAGGCCGATCTACTACTAACAAAGAGAAATATAGGTGTAATTTGAGAGAAACGAGTATATGTTGATCGGATCTATAGCTTTTTTTCAGAGGAAAGCTTTAGGGTTCTTCCCAGCCGCACGGGCGTGAGTGCTCACAAGAGGAAATAGCATAAAAGGGAAAACAGCCACACTTGGCCATTAAATAGACTCAAAGTTACTACTGGTAAAAGACATCCAGTTACTGTATAACGGTAACTACTCTCCCGCTGAAACGTTATCTTCTCCAGCCTGTTGTCAGACAGCTACAGCTAACTGAACCATAGACTGAAGAATACACTGTCGACAGTAGGGACCTGACATTGCCTCCCCCTAAGAATCGACATGCCCTCACGGCGATTGCGCTGCGGCACGCCAAGCTTCAGTCGTCGCTCTGAAGAATGCAGGGAAGGTAGTCTTGATTGCATCAGCGTCCTCCCAAGTAGCATCAGTTGCCGGCAGATTTTCCCAGCGAATTTTCCACTGAATCACAGGTATATCGCGTCGAGGAATCTGACGCACTTCCAGCACCTTAGCTGGTGCTGTTTTGACTGTTCCATCAGCATTGACCAAAGGCAAATCCAAACTGGGAATAGACTTAGGACCAATGTGTTTCTTCAACTGGCTAACATGAAAAACAGGGTGGATTTTAACATGCTCTGGAAACTGTAGCTTATAAGCCGATCTGCCAATGCGTTGAGTGATGAGAAATGGGCCATAATATTTATGTTGGAGTTTGAGAGCTCCTCGAAATCCAAAGGCTGCTAATCTATATGGGGCCATCTTCAAATACACAGGATCTCCCACCATAAATTCTCTTTCCACTCTTTTCAAGTCTGCATACTTTTTCATTCTATTCTGGGCTTGATTTAAATTGGATTTCAATTGGTCCAATATAGCTTGCTTTTCAGTCAGAAAATCCTGAGCTTCCGCATTATCAGGTCCAAGAATAGCCAATTTAGAGATGAGAGGTGGAGGAAAACCATAAAGAGCCTGAAATGGAGACATTTGCAGGGCTGTGTGATAGGAGGAGTTATGCCAGTATTCGGCTAATGACAACAAGGCAGTCCATTTCTTGGGCTCATTATTAGCCATGCATCTGAGGTAAGTTTCCACGCATTGATTGACTCTTTCGGTCTGGCCATCAGTTTGAGGATGGTATGCTGTATTGTACCTCAGCTGCACCTGTAATGCAGTGAATATATCTTTCCAGAGATTGCTGGCGAAAATTCTGTCTCTATCAGAGATTATTATTTGAGGAGGACCATGCAACTTAATGGTATTATCCACAAAGGCTTGAGCTACTGACTGCACTGAGTAAGGATGAGCAAGGGCAATAAAATGAGCAAACTTAGTGAATCTGTCCACTACCACTAATATAACTTCTTTGCCATGAGAATTTGGAAGTGCTTCAGTAAAGTCCATAGAGACATGCTGCCAAGCCATATCTGCTATAGGCAAGGGATCCAGTAATCCAGGCTGAAGGCAGTTTTCATGTTTTGCTCTCTGACAAATAGGACATGCTGCAATGAACTGTTCTACTGCAGTTTTCGGACCAGGCCAATAAAATATACTCTTCACTCTTTGGTAAGTAGCTCTCCTTCCTGAATGTCCTCCCAACTGGTGAATCATGCAATGCTTGCAAAAGTTTTGTTCTCAACTCAGGAACATTACCCACCAGAATTCTTCCTTTGTATCTTATAATGCCAGCC
The DNA here is from genome assembly GCA_950022295.1 of Bromus sterilis. Classification (NCBI taxonomy): domain Eukaryota; kingdom Viridiplantae; phylum Streptophyta; class Magnoliopsida; order Poales; family Poaceae; genus Bromus; species Bromus sterilis. The sequence goes on along the minus strand of OX465599.1, from coordinate 235,374,658 downwards.
TTCAGGGTATAATCTGAAGTATTATCTCCTTTCTGCAACAGTAATTGTTCCAACCACTGCTTGCAATATGGATCCTGAACATAACTGGTGATTAATTCTTCTGCCAACATTGGTTGTATAACAGAAATATAATTGCACTGGAAAAGTATTCTGGATAAAGCATCTCCTTTCTTGTATTGAATTTTAAAGTTGAACTCCAACAGCTTCATCATCAACTTGTGCTGCACACCTTCTGTGATTTTCTGGTCTGTGATAAACTTCAAGGATTGTTGGTCAGTTTTGATAATTAATTCCTTACCCACCAAGTAGTGTCTCCATTTCTTCGGTGCCTCTAAATTAGCCAAAGCCTCCTTTTCATAGGTGGACAATGCTGCATTCTTAGGGCACAAAGCAGAGCTGTAGTAAGCTATTGGTCTGCCTTGCTGCATGAGTACAGCTCCTATCCCTTTTCCACTAGCATGAGTTTCTAAAATGACTTCTTGCTGGAAATTAGGGAGAGCTAAAACTGGTGCAGAAATGAGAGCTTGTTTTAATTGCTGGAAGGCCACAGTATGAGCTGGAGACCATACAAATTGTCCTTTCTTTAGTAAATCATGCAGTGGTCTACAAATCATACGAAAGGATTTGATGAACCTTCTGTAGTAACCAGCTAGCCCCAGAAAACTTCTTAGTTCAGTAACAGATGTGGGCACAAGCCAATCAGCAATAGCCTGTATCTTTTGTGGATCAGTGGATACTCCATGTTCAGACACTACATGGCCCAAGTATTCCACCTGAGAAACTGCAAATACACACTTGGATGGCTTGGCATAGAATTTGTTAGACCTGAGCAAGTCAAAGACAATCTTTAAATGCTCTAAATGCTCTTGCATATTCTTGATGTACATGAGGATATCATCAAAGAATACCAGAATAAATATTCTGAGATAAGGACCACACAGTAAATTCATCACTGCTTGGAAAGTGCCAGGAGCACAAGCTAATCCAAAGGGCATCACCAAGTATTCAAAGTGGCCCAAGATTGTTGTGAAAGCAGTTTTCTCAATATCCTCGGGATGCATTATGATCTGATGATAGCCAGATCTTAAATCAAGTTTGGAAAAAATCTTAGCTCCCTGTAACTCATCTAAGTAATCTTCAATCACAAGAATTGGAAATTGATTTTTGATAGTGATGCTATTTAGTCCTCTAAAATCAGTGCAAAGTCTCATTGTACCAACCTTTTTCTGCACTAAAATCACAGGAGCATAATAGGGGCTCTGACTGTGTCTGATCAAGTGAGCCTGCAACAGTTTGCTCATTTGCTCCTCCATCTCTTTCTTGTGATGTTGTGGTACTCTATAAGGTCTAACGTGAACTGGTTCACTTCCAGGTTTGAGAAGGATCATATGATCCAAAGCCCTATGAGGAGGCAAATCCACAGGTTCCTCAAAAATGTCTGCATATTATTGCAGCAAGTGTTGTAACTCTGCTGGAACGGAATAATTATCAGGCCTTTTAACCATGATATTATGCACTTGCAAGATGACACTGTCAACTCCTTTCTCCATCATTTTGTTAAGTTGTTCTCCAAAAATTCTTTGAAGTGGGCAGGAGAATTACTGATCTTAGCATACGTTGTACCTTGACCAGGAGGAGAGGTGATAATAAACCAGTGAGTCAAGCCTACCAACTCCCCCTTCAGGAGTAGAGATCCCCAACGGATGATACGTAGCTCACCGTATTCTCCATTTCGAGTCATCCCTAATGGATGAGCCTCGATTCACTCAGGGTTAGTCTTGAAGGCGACCACCACACCTTTACAGACTTCTCGGAGTAAACCACAAGCAAGGAAGCTTCCGGAACGGACACCTAGCCACCTAGGAGCCAAAGCTCCAAGAGTAACAAGTCAACGGTGATAAAATCGTGCGGGGAACACAAATCGGTTTGGTGGAAGTATAGATCGGGCCTTGCTCTCTCAAATCCCAAAAGATCAACAAGTTTTGGTGGATGAGTTGAGAGTATTGAGCAATATGGTGTTTATTGCAATGGAGCTCAAGCAAGGAGGAAGAGGGTTAGGGTTGGAGGAGGAAGAAGGGGCTTTATATAGGGCAAGGGGTGAGGAGGCAGATCTGATCGTGGGAGCCTCGTGCGCACGGGCTAAAGTGGCCCCGTGCACACAGGGTACCCAGGGAACTATGCCTTACCCCATGCGCACGGGGGTCTTGCGCACGGGGTACTCAAAGAGGGACACATGACCCCGTGCGCACGAGCTACTCAGGAAGTTCCTGGGTACCCCGTGCGCACGGGGTGGCCAGAAACTTTTCCGTGTTCTCAAAACTGAGTACCCGCATTGCACCTACACAACTTCCCGGGAGTATTTGTGGGTGGCTTGGCTATTAGAAAATTGTGTTCCCACACATACTCGAACCTCGTTGACTCCTCTTGATAGTCCGGTTTTCCTACGACTCAAAGCAAACTGAAATAAAACCTTCAAGCCGTCTGGGAACCACGCCTTTTATCTTTTTATAGTGGGGCCAATCATCCTCCAAAAATAATAACCCTCCACGAGACCAATTGACGAGGGTGGAACTCATCAAATCCCATAGTTAGGTACCCTGGGTTGATTGAATGGGAAGGAGTGCGAGGTTGGTGATCTCGTCGGTTAATAGGAGACGGGGATTTACATAGGTTCAAGGCCCTCGATCAGTAAAATCCCTACTTCCTGCTCGATGTATTATATGATGGAGGCGATTACAGTGGGGTTTCGGCGAGATTGCTCAGGCCAGAGGTGTTGCGAGATGTATTGGATGCCCTAGGCGTCCCCTCTCCTAGCCTTTATATACTAGGCTAGGTCTCGAGGAGTCCTTCTAGGTTTACAAAGAGGTTTCCTATTCTACATAGTCTTGCACGCCAAGTCTTGGACTCCATGTCGGCGCAGTCGTCGGTGCCTCGAGTGGGCTTGGCAGGTTGATGTTGGGCCTCCCGAGGCTTCTAGTGGGCCACCGGTATTGACACGCACCGGGTACCCTCACAAAGGGGAGTCGTGGGGGTATCCCCTCGTCACCAATGACCTGAGATACCTCTTTAAACAACCGTTGTTAGTCTCACTAACCACATTGTCATAATACCAAAACACCATTTAGGAGTAAATGCCCTTTCAGAAGGTATACGTAGACCTTGTCCTGCTTCGCACGGAGGCGACGCCATTCCTTCTGCTTCTCCAGCGTGGCGCGCTCGCCGACAAGCCCCTGCTCAAGCAGCAGGTTGTCGATCTCAGCGTCGTAGCGACGCTTCTTCTACAGCTCGGTCTCCTCACGCTCGCTGCGTGCGACAATGATGCCCATCATCCTTGCCTCGACGGCGTCGTCGGTGACGTAGTCCTCGTCGTACCCAAGTACTGCAGCCAGCGCGGGGACTGCGACCGGTGCGTGGAGCGGCTCGTCGTCGCCTTCCTCCTCCTTACCGGTAGGAGGGACTTGTCGTCATCGTCCTCCTTGACCGGTAGGAGTGGCGTGCGAAAGCAAGTTGCGGCGGCAAAGAAGCTCCCCTCACTAAGCTTGCGGCGACCCGAGTGGCGGCGGTCGAGATCCTCCACCTCTCAAAGGAAGAGGAACGGCGGCACCGGCAAACCGTGCAAGGTGTACCGAAACGCGGCGCGCTTCCGGGTCTGTCGGACACGACCCACCGGTACCGCCCCACCGCCTCGACGAGGTGGGGCTCAGCCAGCGCGAGGACGAAGACCAGCCGCCACGCCACATCTCGGTGCGGGGGAGTCGGATCTGTCGGCGGCGACGACTAATTGCTCACCGAAGAGTGCAGGGGGAGATGGTTTGCGGCAACGAGGGTTCGGTGTGCGGCCTGGAAATGCGACGCTGCGCGATAGATATAGAGTTTGGGGCGACTCTTTTGCGGGCCGTCGAAAACGCTATACGGGCTTTGTTTTATCCAAGAAAATGGACCGAACCCGTATAATCATCGAAATTTAACAGTTTCAGCCTAGCAGGCTTTGCTAGAGATGCTCTAAACTTGGTATATTCAATATGATCAGGTAGCGAACCTAGAAAACACCATATGTTTCAACTTGGTATGCAAGTGAATTTTCATTCTATAAAGGGATAATTGTTTTTGTGCCCTTAGTTGGGTCATACTCGATTGATACACCCCTAGTCTTGGAAAACACATGGTCTTGGCCAAATCACTTTGGTCATCTTATGTTTTTGCCCTTTGGCCGTTTGATGGTAACTTTGAAAACTTCAAAACAGATTCATACTCCCTCCGTTCCAAAATAACTGTCTCAACTTTGTACTAGCTTTAGTACAAAGTTGTACTAAAGACAAGTCAGTTATTTTGGAACGGAGGGAGTACTTACTTGAAAAATTGCAAATAAGATATCAAAATGTTCAGAAAAGCTTCACCTATATGTTCATGTCATTTGCATTCATGAAAAAAAGTGTTGGAAAGTCGACATCTCAGTTTGAGCTAATATGATCTCAACACGAATAGGAAAATCTAAAAAATAAAATGAAAAACAATTTAGAAAAAATATTATATATTTTATATGTAAACATTGAAAAATGTTTTGAGTTCTTGCAAAGTTTCATTGTGGAATAACATTCATGAAGGTCGTGGCAAAAAAGGACAAATTCAGCCCTTCAAAACAAAGAATTTTGGAGTGTTGAATTTGTCTTTTTTGCCACGATGTTCATGAATGTTATTCCATGATAGAACTTTGCAGGAACTCAAAACATTTGTCAATGTTTTCATATAAAATAAATAATATATTTTCTGTTTCGTTTTTCAATTTTTTTATGATTTTCCTATTCATGTTGCGAGCATATGAGCTCAAACTGAGATGTGGACTTTCCAACACTTTTTTCATGAATGCAAATGACATGAACATATAGGTGATGCTTTTCTGAACATTTTGATATCTTATTTGCATTTTTCCGAGTAAGTATGAATCTGTTTTGAAGTTTTCAAAGTTACGGTAAAACGGTCAAAGGGCAAAAACATAAGATGACCAAAGTGATTTTGCCAAGACCGCGTGTTCTCCAAAACTAGGGGTATATCGGTCGAGTTTGACCCAACTAAGGGCACAAAAACAATTATCCCTTCTATAAAGTACTGCAGCATACTATATGTTTAGGTTTTGCGTTGATCGCAAATGAATGAATACCCATTACAATTACAAAGCTCTTTCTTTTAAGGAATGCCATCATAGATCTTTTTTCGAGAGTACACCAAAGGTGTACCGTATTTTTATAGAACGTGGAGAAAATTCGATTACAAGAAGACTAGGGGATGCGAACATCCCATAGTCACACCCACACGGACAAAAATAAAACTACTCTCTCACGAATCTAGATAGAACAACTACACCGATGCCAGCTTTCTCCCAAAGTTTAAGGTCCTCCTCAATCTTCGTGATCAACCGATTCGGCGGAAGCTGCTGTCCTGTTCTATTGAACACACGAGCATTCCTTTGCTTCCAAAGATGCCAAGCCGTGGCGATGATCACGGTATCAAAACCTCTTTGATCCCTGCCCGAGAAGCTCGACCGAGCGTCCATCCACCATTCCTGAAAAGGTTGGTTGCTCGTCGGTCCAACCACCACGGTGTCCAGGTGAGCGAGTCCTAGGAACCACACCTCTCTGGCGTAGCTACAGCCCACAAGGATGTGCTCCATAGTATCCGTTTCCTGAAGGCAAGTGTAACAAGAGGACGGCGTGTCTTGCTGCCCGTGTCTAGCGCGCCTGTCGGAGGTCCAAAGCCGGTGTTGGCAGGCCATCCAGATGAAGATCTTGCACTTCAGGGGGGCCCAACTCCTCCAAATGCCTGTGCTAACACTGGAGCGGATCAGGCCCTGGCACATCCGCAAGTACGTGTCTCTGGTAGTGTGGCTCCTCCATGTGCACATGGCCATCGAAACGATCTTCCACTTCAAGGGGGGCCAACTCCTCCAAATGCCCGTGCTAACACTGGAGCGGATCAGGCCCTGGCACATCTGTAAGTACGTGTCTCTGGTAGTGTATGCTCCTCCATGTGCACGTGGCCATCGAAACTCATCATGAATGTTAGTTTGGGAAGAGGGGATTGCATGCATCGATGATTTCCATTGATCATGCGCTAGGCATATATATAGGTACAAGGGGCATCATGTGTCTTGTCTCCCAAGTTACAACAATTTTACCAAGGGGGAGACGTGACAGGTGCAATATACAAGACCATGACCTATATACATACATGTGGAGTCTACATGTTCAACAGCCCCCCTCAGTCGAAGCGTCGCCGAAGACGCAAAGACTGGAACGAAAGCCTTCAAAGGTCGACGTCGGTAGGCCCTTGGTTATGACATCGGCGAACTGCTGATCGGTGGGTACATGCAAGACTCGGACACGCCCAAGTGCAGCCTGCTCACGAACGAAGTGGATGTCGAGCTCAATGTGCTTGGTGCGGCGATGATGAACTGGATTTGCTGAGAGGTAGACCGCATAAACGTTGTCACAGAAGACAAGCGTAGCCTTGAGGACCTCACACAACAACTCCTGAAGAAGCTGTCGTAGCCAAGAGCACTTTGCGACGGCATTCGCCATGACACGATACTCTGCCTCGGCGCTGGAGCGAGAGACGTGGGTTGTCTCTTGGACGACCACGATATCAGTGAGGGCCTAAGGTAGACGTAGTAACCCGAGGTGGATCGACGAGTGTCGGGGCAGCCTGCCCAGTCGGCGTCAGAGTAGGCGACGAGGGCGGTGCTGGATGATGCCGTCAGGGTGAGACCCATAGCCATGGCGTCACGTGTATAGCGGAGGATACGTTTCACCAGGGCCCAATGAGTGTCACGAGGAGCATGCATGTGAAGGCACACCTGCTGCACATCATACTGGAGATCCGACCGTGTGAGCGTGAGATATTGAAGGGCACCGACAATGGAGCAATAGTGGACAGCGTCGGACACCGGAGAAACCCTCGACGGCAGACACCTTGGCCTTCGTATCAACTGGCGTGGGAGCTGTCTTGCAGTTGAGCATGCCAGCTCGCTCCAAGATCTCATGAGCATATTGCGGTTGATGCAGAAAGAAGCCGTCAGGTCGTGGCACAACCTCGATACCGAGGAAGTAGTGGAGGTCCCTTAGGTCCTTGAGAGCAAACTCGGCGCTGAGTCAAGCAGTGATCTGCTGGAGCAGCATGGAGGATGCTGTCAGGATGATGTCGTCGACGTAGAGCAGTAGGTACGCGGTGCCACCGCCCTGATGGTAGACAAATAACGAGGCGTCGGAGTGAGTGGACCGAAATCCCAGCTGCATGAGGAAGCCCGCCATATGTTGGTACCAAGCTCGAGGTGCCTGCTTCAGGCCATAGAGAGACCGAGAGAGCAGGCATACATGATCCGGGTGTGCGGCATCGACGAAACCAGTGGGCTGCTGACAGAACACCTGCTCCTGAAGGTGGCCATGCAGGAATGCGTTGGACACATCCAGTTGGTGGACTGGCCAAGCACGCGAGGCGGCCAACTGAAGGACGGTGTGAATCGTGCCCGGTTTGACAACCGGGGCGAAGGTGTCGGTGAAGTCGATGCCGGCGCGCTGTCGAAAACAGCGCACCACCCAGCGCGCTTTGTAGCGCTCGAGAGAGCCGTCAGGGCGAGTCTTGACGCAGAACACCCACTTGCAGGTGATGACGTTGGCATGAGGGGGTCGTGGTACAAGACGCCACGTGTGATTGCGCTGGAGGGCGTCGAATTCCTCCCGCATCGCAGCAAGCCAACTCAGATCCCGAAGGGCTGCGCGAGCGGAGGGCAGTGGCGGCGATGACGAAGTCGAGGCGGTGCAGGCGTACTCGTCTGAGGTGTAGCGCGTGCTCGGCCGAAGAGACCCGGTACGAGCCCGAGCCACGACACCGGAGGGTGGCTCATCGTCGTCCAAAGGCCGCGAGGGGATTGCATGCGCTAGGCATATATATATAGGTACAAGGGGGCATCACGTGTCAGTATAAATGATGGCATCCATATTACAGTAACTATACTCCACCCGAGAAAACGAAGTTGCCTGGACACAAATATCAACAGGAAAAACATCCCGTTTGTAGTGTTTGAACAGCCACGAAGCAATCAGATTGGATGATTATCTGGTTGAACCCAGTTTCGTTTCATTTGTAGGTTTTGGATCTTCCTCTCCATCCTCGATCCAGCCTTCGTTATCTGAACCAGTACCTTGCAAGTTCGGTCTGACAATGACCACCCTGCGAGCGCAAGCTTGTCCTCGAGAAGGTGGAGCTTGACGACACCATGCTTCGACTGTCTTTTCTTGAAAACAGCAGGAATGTATGTTCCATGAAATCGCGACTTCCCAAGTTGCGTCATCCGCTGGAAAATTGTCCCATTGTACAAGCCATTGGACAATCGGCAGAAATACAATAACAGGTACAGTTTTGATACGCCCTTCAGGATCAACTAGAGGTAAATCAGCAAGGGAACTGCATTGGGTCCGATTTGTTTCTTCAGCAGGCTGATATGCAACACTGGGTGGATGCCCACGTTTGCATGGAGCTGCAGGTGATACAGTACTCAAAATGGACGAAGCTTGATGTGAGAGAAAAGGCTGAAAGCATTCAGATGATATGGCTGAAGCTTCAGTAAACAGTGTCACCTACTGCAACAGATTTTTCCATCCGCTTGTCTTCAGAACTTCTGCATATTCTTCATGCGCTGCTGGTCAATTAAGAGATTGTGCTTCAGTGTTGACAGCAGTTGTTTTCCGTCAGTTATGAAACCCTGCGTCTCACTGTCAGTAGTGCCTACCATTGAGAATTCACAGATTTGTGGCGGTGGATATTATCCATATGAGGCCTTGAAAGGAGTCTTTTGGAGAGACAAATGAAAGGAACTGTTGTACCAGTATTCAGCCAAGGGCAAATGCTGGACCCATTTCTTCAGATCAGTAGAAACCATGCAGCGAAGGTAATTTTCAAACAAAATGGTTCACGCGTTCACCTTGCAAGTTCAGTCTGACAATGTCGCATTCTCCATTGGAGATGCATTTTGATGTACAATATCCATTCAAGAATGAACTTTTCCAAAGATGTTTCCAGCTAATTAAACATGTTAAAACTAGAACATAACCATATAAACCAAAGCCATGTCCGCCGCCGTGCTCCGGCCGAATTCGAGCCAACCGGAGCCCCCTCTCCCTCCTAGCCACCACCTGACCCCCCCCCCTCGCCACCGTAAGGCTCCCGGCACCTTGAAGCCGCTGCTTCCTGGCCACACCGCGCGCCCCGGTGGCACCCGTGGCCACCGTCCGCCGTGGCCAGTGGGGGGCAGCTAGGCCGGCCAACCCTCGCGGTGCCGCGGCCACCGGCGGGTGCGCACTAGCGAGCCGCACCCAGCGCCCCTCCGCGGGCTGGCCACCGTGCTCCCTCGCCGGCGCCGCTCCGGACGGGCCTAAAGAACGAACGGCCGTATCTTTTTGCTCGAGACTCCGATTGTAATAGCCCAGTTTTCACAAAAATTAAAAAAATTGTTTTCGGTGTGAATTGTTTGATTATTTGATTTGTTTGCGGTGTTTGCATCCCCGATTTATCAATCGGCAATTATTCCCCCCCTCTTATCTCGTATCGGACGGAGACCGACCCTTGCCACCCTGACACTCGACCTTTGCGACACCGGGTTTCGCCCGATCACCGTCGCGAAAACCGCACGAGACCAGCCGCAACCAACGGAACGAAAAAACCCCGTTTAATAATTAAACGGGTTATTTTTATAGCGCGCTGGAAAGTGTTTTCGGAACGGTTCCAGCGCGAGGTGAACGCCTCCGGCTCGACGCACCGATCGCGCAGTTCGAAGTTTTACCCGAATCGGAGGTACTGCGGACCCCCGGCGGTCAGAAACGTGAGCAGCGCGCGCGAGGTAAAAACCAGAGATGTTTTTGCAACCTGCCAGCCACCGGGGCTATATAAAGACCACCACACTCCCACCCATTTTTAGGGTTTCCCTAGCCACAATTTTGCAGCCACACCCCGGTTTTACCCCAATTTTTGCAGTAGGCACAACCCAACAGATCTGGACCGTCAGATCGCCCGATCTGACGGCCGAGATCGCTCCCAGCCACCCACCTTCTCCCTCCTCTCTCCTCACGCGTCCAGCCGCCCGTGGAGGCGCAGAGCGGCGCCGCCTCCGGCCAGCACTCCGGCCGCCGGAGCAGCCCGCCCGGGCCACCCTCCTCTCCTTCCCTCTCTACCTCTCCTCTCTTCCTCCCGCTCTCTAACCTCCTCCCTTCCCCTGAAGCAGACCGCGCCGGCCGCCATTGGAGCCCGAGGGAGCTCGAGCTCGCCCCGCCTGGATCCACGCCAGCCCGCGCCCGAGGCCAGCAGCCGCCGCCACCAGCCGGTCTCGGCGCCTCCTCGCCTTCAGCCCCCTCCGCCGCCAGCACCGGTGGCCGGCGTGCCACCGGGCAACCGCGCCGCCGCCCCTGTCCAAGCTCGGGAGGAGCCGAGCGCCTGCCTTCCCTCCAACCGCCTCCGCCAGGTGGCCCCCTCCCAAGCTGGGCCGGCCAGCCCACTGCGCCACTTCGGCCTGCCAGCGCCAGTCCTGGCCAGATCCGAGCCCAACAGCCACTTGGGCCGAGCCCATGTGGGGTGAGGCCCCCTTTTCCTTTTTTTTTTCTATTTGTTCTGCTGCTGTTTATTTTGCTAAGTCTGTGTTATTTTCTGCTGCTGATTCAATTTTGCAACGACGATAGCAAGCGATCTGTAACTCCGATGACGTTGCCCCCAAAACGAAAGTTGCTCAGAATTGCGTGTACTTTAATTCATCTTTTGTGAGCATTTGATTTGAGCTCATTTTGATTGTGTAATTGTGTGCTGAACAGGGCATCAGGCTGTTAATTGCATTTATTTCCTGTTATTGTGCTGCTGTTATTATTTTGTTGCAACTTTGCATGATGATTGTAACAAATCCATGAGGCCTTTTGCATTGATTCCTTTTGCGTTGCGTTAAGCAATGTTTCTACTTCAGTTTCATGCATTCACATGCCTTATGTGCTTGCTGCATCATGTTTATATCTTGCTCCAAAGTAGCTATCCTGATGTTATTGTGCTGCTATTGCTGAAACTGTTATTTTGTTGCAACTTCGGTGGACGATTGCTTCGCAACCGTTTATCAGAATTGAGTGATTTCAATTGCATATTGTTAAACATCATGTCTACTTTCATCCCATGTATTGCTATGTCATGTTGCTGCACTTTTGCATATAGATTTACCCCTGTTTATACAGCATGTGTGCATAACTTGTCTTGCTTATATCTTTTTAACCGTAACTCCGTTTAGAGTGTTCTTTATATGTAACTTGATTAGTTTTTCGTGTACTTTGTGTTTATGCTATTGTTTGCTGTTGTTAACCAACCTAAAATATGGTTTAGGGCAGAACAGTACCAAATCTTTTAATCATCGTGCGACACTTAGTGTTATGCCATGTTTAGGTTGTGCCCCACTTAAATTGTCTAGCATAGATAGTTTACTTTGTGCTTTACCTCTTGCCATGTTTGTGTGATATGACATGCTTTCTTGAGTTGCCATGTTAACAACCTTTTTCTCACCTGTAGCTAAACAACTTGAACCACCGTAAACGTGCGGTATCGTCGTGTGTGACGAGTACTCCACTTAAATCGTTAGTAACCGTCCTCGACGATAGATCCGTATCGCGTTGCCGTGCCTTGTGTTGTTTATTTGATCTTGTATTGCTCCGTAGTAATAGTGGTGCACCGTTGATTGCTTTCCAGTGTTTCCGTCTTGTGTGCTTCCGCGGGTACCTTTCGGAGACGATGCGAGCTTGCGATCGCCTACACCTTCGGAGCCCGACTTATCAACAGGCAAGGACTATACATTACTTATGATCCATTCTATTTCAACCAGCGGTTTGTATGCTAATATAGGTTAGGTTCGATGTTTGATCCTACCACATGTTTACAGCCTTTTTCAAACCGATACAGCCATGTCCCCTCCCAGCAAACCTTGTACTGCTATGTTACTTTTGCTCGTTGCTCAGCCCCTGCTTAGTATGCATGCTTAGGATGCTACGATGTTACCCTGTTACTCTTTGGGTTTGGGATATCACATTATTATATTGTTATTGATGATATGATTATTATAAATGTTGACTATATTCGAGGAAGGATGGAAGGTCTAGGCTATCCCGCCCCGACGCTTTGTTCCATTCGAGTCACCTAGGATCCGAGTTTCGGGTATTGGTTTTAAGACTGAGCGTGCCTAATCGCGTGTGGGATTTTATGGGGTCCCCTCTTCTTACCTATCTAGCTTCAAACATTTTTAGTGGTGGCCCAAGCTGATTTACCATTTGAAAACCGTGTGTGTGTCTGTTGGGTCGCTCCTGGCAGATATTATTTAAAATAACCCGGACCAGTGAGGACATAGCTCCCTTGCTGGCCCACTTTGTCCGGCTGAGGACCCGGTCTCATAAGAGAACTAACCGGCTATCCAAACCCGAGACAGACGGTAGAGACCAGATCGAGAGAGCGGCCGGCTCCTGAGCTGGATGTCGACTCATCGGGGGCCACCCGGATTTGTTCGTTGTTAGCTAGAGGGACTTGTTGTTTCGGATCTCTTGGAACTAAATCATAAAATGGTTGCCTGTTATGGGTAGCAACTGAGAGTGATGGACGTGCGTGCGGAGCCTCGTAATGGGCAGTTGGTACACCCCTGCAGGGTTAAATCTTTTCGAGAAGCCGTGTCCACGGTTATGGACGACTTGAGACCTACTCCTTGTTCATAGACAACAACAACTGAGATAATCTTAATATAGTTTGATCAACGTGTGTGTGCCTTGACTGCTTCTTCTTCGTCGGGATGCGAAGAGGAGGACAAGGATAAGATAGGTGTTATGTTTGCGTATGTAGGTGGATAGCAAGACTTGTTGGAGGCGCTTCCTCATTGAATGCTTGGTTTCTTACTTTACTCTCTAGATCGTTAGCCACTTCATAAATGCTAGTGCGGCAGCAATCTCATCACTTACCCCTTACCGTAAACTACTAGTTGTCCTAGAATGACGAGTGATGAAGTCTTCGCTGGGTCAGTTGACCACTACAGTTGGATGCTGAGTACTTCTGTACTCATGATACTACCCCCAAACTCTTTTCAGGGTTCTTGGTCGACGACAGGTATGGTGATCGACGTTTCACGTGGAGACTCGACGATGACTAGTTAGACGGATCCCGGCGGAGGGCCTGGACCCGTGTGGTTATGGGATCGATGCTTTTCTCTTTGCCAGTAGGCATTTGCTTGTAGTCTGTACTCAGACATGTATCTTCCGCTGTTGTATTGTATTTGAGGCAGTTGTATGCCGATTGTATGAGATGTTGTATCCTGTATCTGTAATGTTGTGATATCATGTTGGAAATCCGGGGCATATGGCCATGTCATATGTCGCGGTGGGACCGATATGTGCTTCGTCCCCGGATCTAGGTGGAAACACCTAGATTTGGAACTGTACCGCATATCGGGCCTTACACCGATCGAGGTGATTCCAAAGCCCACGTTCATCGTTTTTCGAGCCCTTTCCGATGGTGTCACTTTCATAATGTTCCCACATTGTGAAATGACCATTTTGCCCTCCCCTATCCAGAGCCTTTCCGACGAACCTTTCCGCGGTGTTGTCGCACCGTTCCACTGGCCCGCGAGGCGATCACACTTCTTCCCGATGCCTTCACCGACCCCCAGGAAAGCCAAAAATCTGATATATGCTCTATCATTGGTCTGTGATATTCTTGTGTGCTTAATTAATGATGGTGTTTGCATGTGAGTGCATGTGTGCGGTAGGTGACTCTGACGGACCCTTGCTTGCCTTTCTTTGATGATGTCACCACGCCTGGTTCTGAGCTGATTCTTGTTTCGACCGTCCGGGGTGGCATGCCTACTTTATATTTCTCTTTTCAACAGCCGTCCCGTGTTCTGAGTTGTTTTCTCGGCCGTCTTGGGCAGTTGTTGAGTTTCTTTTTGCAGTGGTGACCCCACACTCTGAGCTGAGCTGATCTTCGACCGTTTTGGGGGACCGCCGCATTCTTTTTATCAACCCTGTCTCATGCTGTGAGCTGCTTTTCGGCCTTCTTGAGTAGTGGTTGAGTTATTCCGGTAACGTCCCAGATCTGAGTTGTAAAGAACGTTTTGATGGCCGCTGGTTTATTCGCTGGATTTTTTTTTAATCTTTACTGTGAGGCAATAACCCCACAGTCTTTTATTTCTAGAAATTCCAGACATGTTTATTCGCTGGTTTCATGCAAGGGTTCAGGTGGTCATCGATCGCAGCTAATACTTATAAGGAGATGAACTTGCCATTTACATATTCTTTCACTAATGACTCGCATATGCTATAGTATGGAGATATGTTTACTTCCGTCTTGGATTATCATTGTTGTTGTTCATATCATGTTCATGCTAGCATCCCGTTCATGTTGATCGTATCCATGCCTATGCTTTACCATGTTCATATTATATCATGATAATTGTTGCACATGCTTGGTGGTAGTGGTATTATCATGTTCATATCAATGTTGCTATGACTTGGACCATATGTTGCAAGAATAAGATGTTGAAACTTAATGAACTTGAGTAACCGTTGACCAAGTGCCACCGAACCGAGCTTTATTCGTGCAACCACATTTTCCTGTATGGGAAGGCCTTAGCTTGGTCTATCGTTGTGCCTTTTACGGTATCACCAAAGAGGGGAGGTTATGCACGCACGCTACCCTGGCCCGGTAGGTGGTGATAACCTTGAGATCCAGTTATGATATGTTACCCGGGAGTCCCCGTTTGGGACAATGTTGTTTGCCACGCGGTGGCCGTTTGCCATGAGATTGGCCGGTGTCGGGAGGACACAGGGATACCCAAGACGAGATGTCGGTGATACCGTAGAAAGGTTACGCGGTAGGCGGGTTTCGTTGGAGTAGTCCTAGTCCGTTGGACAAGGAGCTCCATGGTGTGGGTAAAGTGCACAACCTCTGCAGAGTGTTACAAATCTATTCGAATAGCCGTGTCCACGGTAGTGGGCACAGTTCGTACTAGGTCACACTATGGGTCAACATGAACTTGGTTTGATTGTGGTGCTAAGTCGAATGGTCACGCGGTGACCCGTGAAAGTGTTGGTCATGCGATGATCCGTCTGGCCATGCGATGGCCCGTGAAAGTTATTGGTCATGCGATGACCGGTATGGTTGGGCGGTCATGTGATGACCCCTAACCCGTTGAGTGGTCGTGTGACGACCCGTGCAGGTTGATTAGTCATGAGATGGCCCGGTGAGAGTCTGTAAGGACTCCGAGGTTAGCCGCATGATCAGGCGATGATCATGTGGGGTCCATGTGACCTTAAACAATGATTGTTCTTGCACTACTATTACTCATGGTAGTATGCTCATCATCATGTTAATGTTGTCTGAACTGTTATGCAATGATAACTAATAATGACTAATGCATGCTTGAGTGCCATGGATCGCTTTGCTTGGTGTATATGTTACTTGGTTTGCTTGTTTGCAAGTACATTCAAACGTACTCACATGGCTTTGTCCCTGGCTATTCGCGTAGCCAGATTTTTTGGTTTACCTAAGGATTTGCTTTCCCCTAGGAGGATTCAAAGCGTTCGCGAGCTAGGAGAGTAACCCAGTCAGATCCCTGTGGATTGGAGCCGCTCAAAGTCCGTGCTGCCATAGATAGTATATATTCCGCTGCCCCCATCTTTGTAAGGAACCTTATATGATTGTAATATATTGATTCAAGACACCCTGGCTTATGAATCCTTTCATAGTTGTGCATATGTTCTTGATACATGTTGTGAGCGCGCACACCAGAGTGATTCCTAGGCTGGTGTGCGAGCGACGACCGTCTGTGTACAGTGGTATTCAGGCGGAGCGTCACAAGATGAAACTTTGCATAGATGTTCACCTCAGTGTATGATTACACTCCCCCAAATATGAGCAAGTTTGACCAGGTGAACCTCCCCCAAGCCTGCACAAACACCTTGTTGTTCAGAGCTCTCTCAGGCCAAATCAGTTAACTCCTTTGCCCCTGACCCAGCCCATCCTCCATGAATGTGATCCATGTGCTCCACCCAACCTCCCCGACACGTTTGGCCAGCCATAAATTGGTCGGGACACATGGTGGCCATGGTGACCACACAGAAGGAAGGCCAACAGCGCGCTCTATGCACGGCCGGCCCCGAAGCTCGCCAGTCCAAGACACCGCGGCGTGACCGGTCTTGTCCACGTGTCCCTCCCCATGGCTTTCCCCCTTCCCTTTCTTCCTCCTCACGCCACGGTAGCCCCGCCCCGGCACTGCTCGTGTCCCGTCACCATCATCGCACAGCGCCGCCTCCGTCCTCATCCCCGTGGACTTTCCCCTCCTCGTGCCATTGCATCACCATAGTGGCTTGATACGTCCCAAACGTATCTATAATTTATGCTTGCTCCATGCATGTTTTGGGTGTTATTGCTATGTGTATGCTACATTGTCATATCTTTTATAACATATTTTGGAACTAACCTATTAATGGTTGCAAGAGTGCACAAGTTCTTGTTTTTGTACTTTATGTGTAGGAATTACTTGGATAAAGGAAAAATCACAAAAAGAAGCCTTGTAGGAGTTGGACTCTAACTCTCTCGAAATTTGTCCCCACCAGACAAGATTTAAAGATTGCGTCGTAAACGCCAGAATACGTCCTCAAACGGAAAAACTTAAAACTAAAAATTTGTAGATTTTTTTTTTCTGATGGATCTAGAAAAAAATCGTCTCAATCGGAGTTCGGATGCTCCCTCTGGCCCTGAAATACCGAAGACGTAATCTGGATGACGGGAATCCGAGAGTCTTTATAAAGAGAGGAAACCTAGATCAAAGGGCACCACAAAATTTCCTCCCCCTTAGCAGCCGTCTTGAGGGGGACATCAATCTCTACAGCATCACCATCTCCAAGGAAGAAGAAGGGACCAAGGGCTGCTGCCTCCAAGGGTCGTGGCCGCCGCCGTCTCCTTCATCTTCTCCAGGCTGCACCTCTCCATCAACAACTCTCTCTCTCTCACCATGTCCAAGTGTGAGTAGTTCCCCCTCGGGGCTAAGGCTTATACCTTGATATATGTGGTTATCTCTCTCTCCCATTATGTGATCTTTGTTGTGATCATTGGCTATGTTAATCTAGTGTGATCCCATGATGTTTCCCCTCCTTCTATGTATTGGATTGATGTACTCAGTTGTCTATATCTAGTATAATCTCCGAGACCAAGGTGACAGCGGTCTATTGGACATAGATTAGAAGAATATTTTCATGAGTGATTTCCTCTTTTGTGTGTGGATTGAAGATTGAGAGTCTCTTGGTTCTTGTCTTTGACTATCCTTGAGATATATTGTGGTGATTGTGGTACTCTCTTTGGATGGCCGCGGTGACTTTGGGAAATCCGTAGATGAGAACTACGAACTCTAAGGTGTTCTTTTGTAACTCTACACAATTCTCGTCCTCTCTTGACCACAAAGGAATGACCTCCGAGTATGTCTCCAATGCATGTTTTAGTGGAAATATCATGTGATTAGACTATGTTAATGTTGTTGGGAGTTGCCACTAGTGAAAGTATGAAGCCTAGGCCTTGTTTCCACCATTGCAATACCGTTTGTGCTCACGTTTACTACTTCCTACCTTGCTGTAATTTTTATTACAGATTTATATTACTTCGTTTTGTCACACCTATCACCCATATTTACCATCTCTTTGCCGAACTAGTGCACCTATACAACTCCTAGTTGTAGTAGGTGTGTTGGGGACACAAGAGACTTCTTGTATCTTAATTGCACGGTTGCTTGAGAGAGACCATCTTGAACCTCTACTTCCCTGAGTTCGATAAACCTTAGGTCATCCACTTAAGGGAAATTGCTGCCGTCCTACAAACCTATGCGCTTCAAGGCCCAACATAGTCTACAAGAATAGAAGCGTACGTATACATCATGGCCCCAGCCGTCGCGTCGCGCTCGAGATCCAATTCTCGGATAGGGACGCCACCGTGGCCACTCCCATCCGCACGTCGTTGCCGCCTATAAAAGGGGTTGCCCCTAGGCCTCCCGAGCACATCCACCACCTCCCTGGACCTCTCCTAGCCCCTCCCCCTCTCAATTGGACGTTGGAACCCCTCCTCGCTTTCCACGGTGGCCATGGCCGCCACCTCCCCTCGGGCCAAATTCGCGCCACCAAGCCCCCCTCCTCCCATCCCGCAAACGTGGCCACATCAGGCGCCCGCGCCCCGCCGCCGCGCTCGATTCGGACAAGGGCCCGTCGGCGGCCGAGGGGCCTAGAGCCGCCAAAGGTCGTCGCGCCATGTCCAGTGGGGGCGACTTGGTCGACCACCCCGCGCGCCCCGGAGACCACTGGCGGGCGCACCCCGGCCAACCGCGTCTGAAGGGCACGCCGGCGAGCCCTCCCACGCTGGCAAACGGCGGCAGCGAGGCCGTCCGCGACCCTTCTCTGCCTCGGCCAGAGGTAGGAGACGAGGAGAGAGAGGAGATGGGGAGGGGCCCACCTGTAAATGGCTAAGTCCCTGGGCCCGCGCTGTTAAGTGGAAACGCTTTTTTAGAAGTATGTTTTCTGACTTCGAAAGCGTACTCCAGCAGAACCTCGGAAGTAAATACGTTTTCACAGTATGAAAATGTACTTTGTTCTTCTCCAAAGGAGAATACACTTTCACTTTACCGAAAGCGTATTTCCCAAAAGGCGCCACTGAAAAACCATCCAGCGACCCTGAGGCAAATCCTTATTTGAAGTTCAGTCTCTGATCCCTTCCCCCTCATATCTTCGCGACCGTAACTCCGATCAAGGTGATTCCAAAGCCCACTTTCTCCGTTCATCGAGCCCGTTTCGATGGATCAACTTTCATGATGTTATAACATTATGAAAATGACCATTTTTTTCCTTTCTCCATCCATAGCCTTTCCGTAGGAGAATCCTTCTGCAAGATGATCGCACTTCTTCCCGACGCATTCCCTGATCCCATGCAAGCCAACCATCTGATATATGCTCTAAAGCATTGCTCTATGTTATTCTTGTGTGTTTAATTAATGAATATGTTTTCATTTGAGTACATAATAGTAGGTGGTATGTGACTATGACGGACCCTTGCTCGCCCTTTTTTATGTTGGCACCACACCTATGCTCTGGGTTGTTTCCGACCGTCCGAGGTGGATGCCGGTTTATATTTCTCTGTTCAACAACCGACACGTGTTCTGAGCTGCTTTTCGGCCGTCTCGGGTAGGTGTTGAGTTTCTTTTTGCAGTGGTGACCCCATGCTCTGAGTTGTTCATCGACCATCTTGGGGGACCGCCGCATTCCTTGTATGAACACTATCTCATGCTCTGAGCTACTTTTCAGCCGTCTTGAGCAGTGGTTGAGTTATTCCAGTAACGTCCCAGATCTGAGTTATAAATATCGTTCTGGTGGCTACTGGTTTATTTGCTGGTTTCATGCAAGGGTTCAGATGGTCATCAATTTCTTATAATATTTGTGAAGAGATGAACTTGCCATTTACATATTGTTTCACTAATGACTTGTATATGTTGTAGTATGGAGATAGGTTGTTATTGTTATGCTTTATACCTGCTTTCGTCATGGATTATCATTATTGTTGCCATGTCAATAAATGGAAGTTAATAACAACAACCTCCTCCATCGGCTGGATCGAGTCATAGTGCCACTGAACCGAACTTACCAGTGCAGCCACATTTGCCTGTATGGGCAGGCCTTAGCTTGGTCTATCGTTGTGCCTTTTACTGGTATCACCAAAGAGGGAAGGTTATGCACGCATGCTACCCTGGCCCGGTAGGTGGTGATAGCCTTGAGATCCAGAGATTATATGATACTCGGGGGTCCCCGTTTGGGACGATTTTTTTTTGCCACGGAGTTGTCCGGTGTATGGAGGACACATGGATACCCAGGACATAAAGGTATGTCGGTGGTATCGTAGAAAGGTTACGTGGTAGACGGGTTTCGTTGGAGTAGTCCTAGTCCGACCGACGAGGAGCTCCATGGTCTGGGTAAAGTGCAAAACCTCTGCAGAGTGTATAAATCTATTCGAATAGCCGATTCCACGGTATTGGACACAGTTCGTACTAGGTCACACTATGGATCGACATGAACCTGTTATGATAACCGTGCTGAGTCGGGAAGGACTCACGTGAACAAGTTGGTGGTCATGCGATGACCCGTACAAGTTGGTTGGTCATGCGATGACCCGTGCAAGTTGGATGGTCATGCGATTATCCGTAACCCGTTAGTTGGTCATGCGATTATCCGTAACCCGTTAGTTGGTCATGCGATGACCCGTAACCCGTTTGTTGGTCATGCGATGACCCGTAACCCGTTTTTTGGTCATGCGGTGACCCATGACCCGCTTGTTGAATATCTAAGGACTCCGAGGTAAGTTGCATGATCAAGAGATGGCTACGTTCAAGACAGTCGGAGGACCGCGAGGTTTGGACTTGGTTGGACCATAAGATTATCTTCAATATGGATTATCTGCTTAACATGTTTTACACCCAGTATGTAGTTTACCATTGATCCTGTTGAGTAGATTTCCATGATATAACTAAAATTGCTCTAATAACTAATGCATGCTTGAATGTCATGGACTGCTTTGCTTGGTGTATATGTTACTGTTGGAAATATGCCCTAGAGCCAATAATAAAGTTGTTATTATCATATTTCCGTGTTCATGATATATGTTTATTTTCCATGCTATAATTGTATTAACCGGAAACATAATGCATGTGTGGTTGCATAAACAACACCGCGTCCCTAGTAAGCCTCTACTATACTAGCTCGTTAATTAGTGATGGTTATGGTTTCCTAACCATGAACATGAGTTGTTTATTAATTAATGGGATCATGTCATTAGAAGAATGACGTGATGGACAGACCCAACTAAGCATAACAATATTGATCGTTTCATTAAGTTTATATTGGCATGCCTTTTATTGTCAAGTATCATGTTTCTTAGACCATGAGATTATGTTATTCCCGGGTACCGGAAGACTACTTTGGGGACATCAACCATCACATCGTGACAGGGTGATCATAAAGATGTCTTACGCGAATATCTGAAAGTACTTGTTGAATTACATGAATCAAGACTGGGATTTGTCCATCCGTGTGACGGTGAGATATACTCTGGTCCCACTCGGTAATGCACATTCGATAACGCTTGCAAACACCTGACTAATGAGTTAGTCACAACGAATGTTGTATTATAGAACGAGTAAAGAGTCCTTACCGGTAACGAGATTGAACTAGGTATAGCGATACCGACGATTGAATCTCGGGAATATCGTGTGACAAAGGAAATTGTGTACGAATTATAGTAGTCCACGACTAGTGGTTCAATCGATAAAGATCTTCGTTGAATGTGTGGGAGTCATTATGGATATCCTGGTCCCTCTAATGGTTATTGATCAGAGAGATGTCTCGATCATGTTTTCACATTCTCGAACCCATAGGGTCACACACTTAACGTTCGGTAACGCTAGAATAACTCTGGGATAATTTTATTAATGGTTTTTGAATATTGTTCGGAGTCTCGGATGAGATCCTAGACATCACGAGGAGCTTTGGAAGAGTCCGTAGGTAAAGATTTATATATGGCAAGTTGATTTCAGGGTTCCGGAAAAGTTCAGGATTTTTTTGGCAGTGTCAGAATGTTCTAGAAGGTTCCAGGGGGTCCCACTATGGCCCCCAGCTATTTTGGACGACCAAGGGTGGTCCACTAGTCCATGTGACCAGCCCTCCTTGGTTAATTATGCCAATAAATGGGAAGCCCTTCAATGGGAAGGTTACCACTCTTAAAACAAAGGTGTTACCATCTTTTAAATGAGAGAGGGGTTTTCACTTGGGAATTTAAGTGGCTACAACCTCCTTGTCTATATAAGAGAGGGGAGAGGCTCACCAAGAATGCCTAAGTCTTTCCACTCCTCCTCCTCACTCACGTGCATCGCTTGCCGAAGCCCTGCCCACGGGAAACTCTTCACCATATCTACCACCACACCATCGTGTTGCTGGAATCGATCCCATCTATTTCTCCCTCTTGCTTGGTTGATCAAGAAGAAGGATACATCATCGAGTTGTACGTGTGCAAGCCTCCGGAGGTGCTGCTCATTTGCAGTGCTAATCGGATCGAACTTCACCAACAACTTTACCAAGTTGCGTTGAAATAAACGTTCAACGCGTGTGTTCTTCGAGGGTATGATGATCTACTCTCCCTGTTACTAGCATATTCTAGATTGGATCTTGGATGTTGGTTCCGCATGTGAGAGAATTTTTTTGTTTTCTATCGCGCAATCTCCTACAGTGGTATTAGAGCCAAGTTCTATGCGTATATGCTTTGGACGGTTAGAACACAATGCGCACATGCGGCCTGCGGGTGTCAGTCGCTCTTACCATAGTATTAACCATATTTACAAAGGAGGACTCTTATGAGATTAATAAGCAATTTGTTATATCAGGATTGTGGTTTTTTTGTGTAGGTAAGAACGATTCTTATGCAAAACCCTAGAAGCCACGTAAAATTGCAAATAATAAGGGAGAGGCGTCTAACTTGTTTTTGCAGGGGTGCTTGTGATGTGGTATAGCCCAAACAGTTCATATGATATATTTGTTGGATATGTGCCCTAGAGACAAATTAATAAAGATATTTGTCACATATCTGTTTTGTTCATAATACGTTTTATACTGTGCTATAACTGTATTACTTGGAAATACTAATACAGGTGTAGTATAAAACATGGTCCGTAGTTTAACTCGGGTAAACTATCTCATTGGGCAATTGATTGATCAAGCTTTCCTGATCATGGCGACACTTAAGTCCATTGACAATGAGGTCATATCGTTAAGGGGAATGATGTGATGGACGTACACCCACCTAAAGTATTGCAATGTGATCGAGTCACATAATTCAGCGTTGCTATGACTTTCTAACGTATGGCTTAGTCCTTAGAACGTAATGATCATACGTAATTGTCATCTATGAGGAGACTTTGATTTGTATCCCACCGCCTGACTGAAATATGCTGGCTATAACGGTGCACTTTGGGTATTCCGAAATAGATGGTTGATGAGTATGTTAATAGATCAGAGCGGGATTTGTCAGTCCTTGTGACAGGACAGGTACTTTGGGCCCACTCGGTGATATTGCATCAACACCTTGCAAGGACGTGACTAGGTCACAAGAGATGCAATGATTTTGGATGAGAGAAGTTGTTTGTTGTGAACGAGATGTGAACACAGTATGTAGGATACCGACGATCAAACCTCGGACAAACAAAGTACCGCAGCACAAAGGGATTACGTCGTATTGTTAACGGTTTCCAAAAGCGATCGAAGTTCATTCGATGGAAGCGCAGGGGCTGTCAAGGATTGTAACCAGGTCCAACTGACTAGTCATTGGTCAATGAGAAGAGTCTCGACCATGTCTGCTGTTTCCCGGACCGTTAGGGTGTTACACTTAAGGGCAATCGATGCATAGGACAGTTACGGGATCAATCGGTGACATAGGAGGAATCACCGGAATAGTTCCGGAGGAGGACAGAATGGTTTTCAGACATTTTGAATAGTTCAAAATAAAGTTAATTGTTTTAATAATGTTTTATTATTTAATTATCTGAATTAAATATTTAAAGCATATTAAATAAATTAAAAAAATGGGAAAAGGCTAAATGGGCCCATGGGGCCCATTAAGGGAGGAGGGGGTCTCCCCCCTTGGGCTTGGCGCCAAGGGTGCGGCCCACCACCCCCCTTGGCCGGCGCACTCCCCCCCCTTGGGAGTTTAGTCCCACATGGGGGAGGGGAGGAGGATGACACCCCCCTTGGCCTATATAAGGAGGGGTAGACCCCCCTTTTTTCAACACACCAATATCTCCTTCTTCCTCCTTCTCCTTCCCGGAAGTGGACTCCCCTTGTTTGAAGTCTGCACCTGGATTGGAGTTCTCCACCATAAGCAGGCCGTCGTTCTGCTGGAGTCGGGATCCGTAGCCGTCTTTCTTCCGCTGCTCGCCTGGTTCGGGGCCCGGGAGGAACATCGATTGTACCGTACGTGTATAATCTCTTCGAGGCACTACACCTGTGGTGCTACTTCGTCGCTGGAGGTTTACCGGGAGTCATCCTCGCCGGTGGTGGTCTTCTACACGACAGGGAGGTCGTAGTTCCGAGTCTACGTCAGCCACGTTCGCAAGAACGTTTCCCTCTTTCGGTCTTCAAAGGTATGAACACCGATTCCCTCTGTTACTTTATATCGCCATAGCATAGATCTTGGGTTCGGGTACCGTAGGTATGAAAAAATTGTGTTTTATGCCCCGTATCCCAACAGTGGTATCAGAGCTAGCTATGCGTAGATGTATTGTACGGGTAGAACACATCTAGGATGTGGGCATCGAATCTTCATTCGTTACCCTCCCACGTGTACTCATTTAGCGTTGCGGCCATGTTTGATGAAGCGGCCCCCGACCGACCTTACGCGTTTACGCGAGACTGGTTCCACGCTTGACATATGGCTTGTACCATATAAAGTGGTTGGGGTGTCTGTCTCTCTGCATTAGCGATGCGAAGATGTTTGCAACGGAGGGCCCCGACAGGGGTGTAATAGAGACGGATGGGAGATGGTGTTGTGGCATGTTTTTCGCAGGATAGAAACGGTTCTCTCTCTCGAAACCCCTAGCAGCCACGTAAAACTTGCACAAGATAAAGTAGAAAGGCGTTTAACTTTGCTTTGCATGAAGGGGGATCATAGGTTGTATGATTTACAGTTTTACTTCCTGTTTTATGCTAGTATGCTAGATATATCGACGGTAGCACGAAACAGGACCATCTCTCACAATACCAACATTGTGTTCTCCCTTGGTGGGCACCGCCTGGAAGGTTCTCCCATATGGATTGATGCTCCATACATACCGGAGTTGTCCTACATATTCAACGGAGTTCGCATGAGGTTGGGTTCGGCAAGCCTGGCATATGTAGGTATGGCCTTGCTGAATAGCTAACATCAAGGTTCGATTGGCAGGCTTGACGTGTGTAGATGCGGGCCTGGAACACAGGAGACCGAAAGGTCGAGCACGAGTCACATGCCTGATGTGATTGGCTTAGAGGCCTACCTGGTTCGCATACTGATGGCCGTGACGATGGGGGGAGGTATGGGGGCTGGGATTGTGTAATCACTTAGTTAAATTGAGAGGTGTTTATCTAAGTGGGAGCTTTCTAGAATTGTGAGATTAAATTGAAACTCCACATTATGAACAAAAGTCTAAATATGTATCCTTGTGAATCAACCTTGTAGATGGCAGCACCTCGCCCCTCGTTCAACTTAGGCTCATTCCTAGAGAAAGATAAGCTAAAAACAGATGGGACAAACTTCACCAACTGGTTCCGCACCCTGAGGATTCTCCTCGTTCCCCTCAATATGGCATACGTACTAGAGGGCGCGTTAGGTGACGCACCAGCAGATGATGCCAGTCAGGACGAGAAGAATGTCTATCTCTCCAGGACTGATGATTACAACCTTGTCCAGAGTGGCATGCTCTACTCCATGGAGGCTGAGCTGCAGAAACGCTTTGAGAGGATGGGTGCATATGAGATTATCACCGACCTCAAGGCGGTCTTCGCACCTCAAGCCAGGGCTGAACGGTACGAGGCTTCTGAAGCCTTCTTCTCAGCAAAGATGGACGAGGACGGCAGCGTGAGTGAGCACGTAGTCAAAATGTCTGGCTACGTTCAACGCTTGAATGCTCTGGAATGCCAGATTCCAGATGAACTTGCTGTTGATAGGGTGTTGCAGTCGCTTCCCCCTAGCTACAAAGGCTTTGTGTTGAACTACAACATGCAGGGGATGACCAAAACCCCTTCTGAGTTGTTCACCATGCTGAAGAGCGCCGAGGTTGAGATCAAGAAGGAGCACGCCGTCTTCATGGTCAACAAGACCACTGACTTCAAGAAGTCAAGCAGGAGGGAGAAGGCCAAGAGAGGTGGCCCCAAGAGGGATGGAAAGTCAGTTGCCGCTCCTCCCAAGGCACCCAAGCCTAAACCCGGAGTGGAGTGCTTCTACTGCAAGGGTGAAGGTCACTGGAAACGCAACTGCCCCAAGTACCTAAAGGACAAGAAGGCTGGCAAGGTCGCCAAGAGAGACGAAGGTATATTTGATATACATATTGTTGATCTTCTCTTGACAAGCGCCGGGAACACATCCTGGATACTTGATACAGGATTTGTCGCTCATATTTCTAATTCCATTCAGGGACTAAGGAATAGGAGACGCTTGCTCAAGGATGAAGTGACGATGCGCGTGGGGAATGGCTGTCAAATTGAAGTCTTGGCGGTCGGCACGAAGCATCTTAGTCTCCCTTCGGGATTGGTTTTAGTTCTGAATAATTGCTACTATGTACCCGCGTTGAGTGTGAACATCGTTAGTGGCCCTTGCTTGAAGCGAGACCGCTATTCTTTTAAGTCTGATACAATTGGTTGTTCAATTTATAAGGATGAAATGTTTTATGTTCACGCACCGGAGTTGCATGGTTTATTCGTACTTGATCTCGATGGTGACGTGTGTCACATTAACAATATTGAGGCCAAAAGATCGAAGAATGATGAAGATCACATGAAGATGTGGCATTGCCGACTTGGTAATATTGGTATAAAGCGCATGGAGAAGCTCCATAAGGATGGACTTCTTGAGTCATTGGATTTTGGATCCCTTGATACATGTGAACCATGCCTCATGGGCAAAATGACAAGGACTCCATTCAATGGGATAATGGAGCGTGCGGATGACTTATTGGGGATCATACACACGGATGTATGTGGACCCATGAACGTCCCCACTCGCAATGGTCTTCGTTACTTCGTGACCTTTACTGATGACTTGAGTAGATATGGGTATATTTACTTGATGAAGCACAAGGCTGAAACCTTTGAAAAGTTTAGGGAATTTCAGAATGAGGTCGAAAATCAACTCGGAAAGAAAATCAAGCACCTTCGATCGGATCGAGGTGGCGATTATTTGAGTCACGAGTTTTGCAATCATCTGAAGTCTTGTGGCATAGTACCACAGCTTACGCCGGCAGGCACACCTCAGAGAAACGGTGTGGCTGAGCGACGTAATCGAACCCTATTGGATAGCGTACGATCGATGATGTCTCATACTGATTTGCCGCTGTCTTTCTGGGGGTATGCATTAGAAACTGCCGATCATATTCTTAATAGGGCACCATCCAAATCCGTAAAGACAACACCATTTGAAGAATGGCATGGCACGAAACCTAAGTTGTCTCACCTGAAGATTTGGGGTTGTGAGGCTTATGTTAGGAAACTACAGCCTGACAAACTTGAATCCAAGGCGGATAAGTGCATCTTTGTGGGCTATCCCAAGGAAACTTGTGGATACACCTTCTACAACAAGTCTGACAGTAAAACGTTTGTTGCCAAGAAAGGACACTTTCTTGAGAAGGAGTTTCTCGCGAAAGAGTTGAGTGGGAGGAAAATAGACCTCGATGAAGTGACTGACCAATCACTCCAATTGGAAGAAATGGCTACGGAAATTGTTCTGGAACCATCCTCCACAGTGGGAGCTGAAGAGAATGGCCAGAACGACATTCATAACGATCATGACATTGATGATGATCATGATGAGAATGAAGAGGAACCTTTTAAACCCCTT
The DNA here is from genome assembly GCA_950022295.1 of Bromus sterilis. NCBI lineage: Eukaryota > Viridiplantae > Streptophyta > Magnoliopsida > Poales > Poaceae > Bromus > Bromus sterilis. The sequence goes on along the minus strand of OX465599.1, from coordinate 235,346,956 downwards.
AGGTCATCAAGAGTCCGTCAACCTACTGAGTTTTACGGACAGCTTGTGAATGAAATCTCGGCTGATGAGTCGGATGAACCTACAAGTTACAAAGAAGCAATGGAGGGACCCGAGTCCGAGAAATGGCTTGAAGCCATGAAATCCGAAATAGACTCCATGTACACCAACAAAGTATGGACTTTGGTGGATATTCCCGAGGACCGCAAGGCCGTCGAGAATAAATGGATTTTCAAGAAAAAGACTGACGCAGACGGAAACGTATCTGTCTACAAAGCTCGACTTGTCGCGAAGGGGTTCCGAAAAATTCAAGGAGTTGACTACGAGGAGACGTTCTCTCCTGTAGCGGTGATAAAGTCTATTCGGATCCTACTAGCAATAGCTGCATATCATGATTACGAGATATGGCAGATGGATGTGAAAACTGCATTCCTAAATGGCAACATTGAGGAAGAGTTGTATATGATGCAACCATATGTCCTCAAAGCCCTATGCCTCCGCCATAGGTTCTCTCATGTATGATATGTTATGTACCAGACCGGATTTAGCGCTGGCCATTAGTATGACTAATCGCTACCAGAGTAACCCGGGAATGGCTCACTGGACAGCAGTAAAGAACATCCTTAAGTACTTGATAAGAACCAAGGATCTCTTTCTCGTTTATGGAGGAGTTGATGAGGAGCTCACCGTAAAGGGTTACGTTGACGCAAGCCTCGGCTCAGATCTACATGACTCGAAATCCCAGACGGGATATGTTTTCATGTTGAACGGTGGCGCAATTAGCTGGAGGAGCGGCAAACAGTCAGTCGTCGCCCAATCTACAATGGAGTCGGAGTATATTGCCGCTTGCGAAGCGTCAAACAAGGCGTTGTGGCTGAAGAAGTTCGTGATCGAGCTTGGCGTCTTTCCCAGCTGCACTGACCCCGTGGGAATCTTCTGCGACAACACGGGTGCCATTGCTAACGCGAAGGAGCCAAGAACTCACTCTACAGCCAAGCACATCCTCCGAAAGTTCCATGTGACGTGAGACTACGTCAGGGATGGACACACTAGGATTCACAAGATACATACGGATCTGAACGCAGCAGACCCGATGACTAAACCTCTTCCACAGGGCAAGTTTGAAGAACACCGAGAGACCATTGGTGTTAGATACATACCTGATGTAAACTAGTGTAATTTGTACTCTAGTGCAAGTGGGAGACTGTTGGATATGTGCCCTAGAGACAAATTAATAAAGATATTTGTCACATATCCGTTTTGTTCATAATACGTTTTATACTGTGCTATAATTGTATTACTTGGAAATACTAATATAGGTGTAGTATAATACATGGTCCGTAGTTTAAGTCGGGTAAACTATCTCATTGGGCAATTGATTGATCAAGCTTTCCTGATCATGGCGACACTTAAGTCCATTGACAATGAGGTCATATCGTTAAGGGGAATGATGTGATGGACGTACACCCACCTAAAGTATTTCAATGTGATCGAGTCACATAGTTCAGCGTTGCTATGACTTTGTAACGTATGGCTTAGTCCTTAGACCGTAATGATCATACGTAATTGTCATCTATGAGGAGACTTTGATTTGTATCCCACCGCCTGGCTGAAATATGCTGGCTATAACGGTGCACTTTGGGTATTCCGAAATAGATGGTTGATGAGTATGTTAATAGATCAGAGCGGGATTTGTCAGTCCTTGTGACAGGACAGGTACTCTGGGCCCTGATGGCTTCTCGCCCTTCGTTGGTTACCCCAAGTGGAAGGTGGAGATGTAGCACAGCAGCAAGTTTCCCTCGGTGAAGATACCAAGGTTTGTCTCCAGTAGGACTCCAGAGATGATAAGTAGGTGTCAGTGGCGCAACTGACGTGGACCTGCACACAGACACATATAACTTTGTTCCCAACGAAGTTCAGAGAGGTTATCAATCTCTCCGGTCTTGTTGTTCACAAAGGGTAAAACACAAGGGATAATGATAGCAAGTAAAAGCAGTAAAGTAAATATAGCGTGGAAACAGTAATAAGGATATGGACCGGGATACGTGATGTTCACTAGTGATGTCTCTCTCCCAAAATACGATAAAACTGCTATGCGAGGTAAACAAATTATAGAAGGGCAATTGACAGGATTATAAACGCACCGCAATGCTAACTATGCTACAAAAGAAAGGAAGAGGTTCAAAAGAACGGGAAGTACGCCAAAATAAGTAGACCGAAATCCATCTGCATCTACTACTAATCATCCACCTTGAGATATCTATCCAGAACATCTCGCTGGTATTAAGTTGCGAGCCCCACCCAAAGTATAAACCCAAAGCAACAGACAACTGCATTAAAAAGAACTCTGCGTAAAGTAAACAATCCTTGTAAGCGCGGTTACAAGCACCGTTGTTTTCCCCCTTGTGGCAACAGCACATCCCCTAGACTCATGTTTCTGTCACTCAAGCGTGTCATCGGGGGGCATGAACCCACAATCAAGCACAACGTTCCCTCTTGGAGTCACTACCTACTACTTGGCCAAAGCAATAAACAGCAACGGAGAACATGCAAGAATTACTTAGGAACAAAAATATATAAGAGATAAGAACCAAATATATTACTCTATCACAATCTGAACATAATCTCATAATCCATCAGATCCCATCAAACTCAGCATAGCAATAGCAGAAATATTACAAAGGTGCATCGAACATGTAGGGCAGCTCACGAGGTCTAAACAATGAAGATCAAAGAGGGGAGGAGAACATCACATAGCTACTGATCACAGACCCATGGTCCAAGGAAAACTACTCACGAGACATCCGGGGAGCATCCATGGTGGAGAGGAGACTCCCGGAGGTCAATCCTCCCTCCGGCAGGGTGCCGGGAAGAGGTCTTCTGGTGCTCCCGATCTCGGAAGCGCGGCGGCGGCGGAACAGAGGCGAGTTTGCGGAATAGGGTTCCTCTTCTGGAGTTTTCCCGTGAAGGGGGATAAATAGGCGAAGGGGGGCAGCCAGAGGTGGACCAGGGGCCCCAGGCGCCCCCTGGCTCCCCTCTGGCCCCACCAGGGCTCTTCGCAAAGCTTCCGTCACGCTGATTTTTTATCTGAATTTTCCCGAATTTTTCTGGCACTTTTTATATGGGGGAAAACTGAAATAGAAAAACAGCAGAAAACAGGAACTGGCACTGGGGTGCACTGAGTTAATAGGTTAGTCCAAATATGATAAAAAAAATGTATGAAAGTGTATCTAGATCATAGCAATATCACACAAAACATGCATGGAGCAAACAGAAATTATACATACGTTTTGGACGTATCAACATCCCCAAGCTTAATTCCTGCTCGTCCTCGAGTAGGTAAATGATGACAGCATAATTTCTGTGGTGACATGCTAGCAACCATAAAAGAACTTTGAAAAGTAAAGCAATCAAGGTTAGAGATTCAATTCAAGTCATAACATGCAAGAGTCTATATTAGCATTGAAACAAGTAACAAAAGAACATTAGGTGCAAGATCTCTCACTGTCCGTGACTCGAATGTCTCCAAATGGTGTTTGCGTGCAAGAAAGGGGATAGGGAATACGAGAAAAAATATTTTTGTGTTGAGAACTCAATCTACTAAAGTTTCACACTTGGTCCTCTTTGGAAACTTATCTTGACTCGTCCCCAGACCACTAGCCAGGTACAAGTCAATTTGATCCACTCCTTTTCGATATTTTGAGCACTCATGCAATGGATGAGCGTAAGCACGAGAGTTGACACTTAGGATGGCAAAGAGAGAAATATGGTGGAGGAGGAAGACAAAAAGGATGAGAAAGGCTCACATCAATGAGGACAATCATAGGCAAGAGATGTCAAATGATAGATATGATGTGAGGAGTAGGGATTGACATGCAACGGATGCACATACGAGCTAAGAAGCTCTCCAATGGAACTAGTGGGGGTGCATCTAACTTGCTCGCTCATGAAGACCTAGAGCTCATTTGAGGAGGCTCATCCTTGGAATATGCAAGCCAAGTTCTATAGTGTGAAGGTCCCCACATAGCTATATGCATAATGATCATATCTATGGAGTACAAGGATATAAAGGGAGTACTAGTGTGGATCTCTCAAAAGGATAGTAGTGTTGCCCCTTTCTCTCTTTTTATTTCTTTTTCTCTTTTTCTATTTTTTTGTATTTTTTGGTGGCCTCAATGGCTCTTTCTACTTAACTCTCATTTGTCCTCTTTGGGATCTTTTATTGTGTCCACTTTGGGATCTTTTCCTCACTTAAGGGCAACACTCTATTTTACAAGAAGGTAAAGGAGATCTTTCACACTTTACAAGGTACTCAAAACATAAAGAAGATGTAACTATCATGATGTATGCAATGTATGTCGCTGCCAGTGAAGCAGGAACATGTATGACATGAAGATCAAGTCATGAAGAGGTGAATGTTGCATGGCAATATAACTCGGAAAGGCTATGGAAATGCCTTGATAGGTAGGTATGGTGGCTGTTTTGAGGAAAGATATAAGGAGGCTTATGATGACAGAGCGTAGCATGCCAAGGGTTTGGATGTACCGGCGAAGGTGGACACCAACTCTTGGAGTGAGAAGAAGGCAATGCACGGCACGGGAGAGGCTAGCAAAAATATGGGAAGGTGGAAGTGTCAACTTTCAATACTTACATTAGTCCGAAGAACTCATGCACTTATTATCGGTAACTCTCAATCTAATGAGGAGGTTCACAAAGAGACAAGTACCCCGAGGAGGAGTGTATGGGAGTTTGGTTATCCTTGCGCATCCTCGACTCATGGTACGTGAGTGTTCTCTGATATTCGACCCCTCAGAAGAGTAGTGATCCATCTAGTAGCTAGAGTTCTCAACTAATTTTTTAGGTTTTGAAAATACACACGGATTGCCCAAAATACGACACCTATCACTAATAGGCTACAGCTCTTGACACCAAAAGTTCAAACATTACTCACATCAATACCTCAAAACTATTGCAAGTTACTACTAGAATTAAATAGCAACCTCAATCACCTACTTTCAAGACAAGACACAACTCAGTGCAACACCCAACTCTCTTTAACAAGATAAACATGAAAAATAAAAAGAGTTGCAGCAACAAACTAAACAAAATCCAAGGCTCTTGCTAAAGACAAACTAAGACTAAAACTAAACATGGCAGTAGCTATGAAAAGATAAAGAACACACAACAGCAAAAAGATAGGCATGAAGAATCCTATGATGTGTTCTAAATTTTGAAAGTGGAGCGTGTTTCTCTCCCACACAAAGTAAGACGGGATCTAACTTGTTATGAACAGCAAGAAAAGCTAAAGAAAACTAAAAACAAAACCTAAGATCAAGACGCTCCAAGCATAGCACATAACGCATGAAGTGATAAAAATATAGTGAGACGAAGGACGAACTGATGATCGTTGATGGAGAAAGGGATGCACGGGGGCATCCCCAAGCTTAGAGGCTTGAGTCTCCTTGAATACTTATTGGGGATGCATGGGGGCATCCCCAAGCTTGAGCGCTTGACACTCCTGGATCTTCTTTCATCATCTTCTATCGCATACTTGAAAAATCCTTTCATACATAACTCATCATAAGCTGATTAGAGAGGTTAGTACCCTTAATAAAATATTCTTGAAGAGCTACTGTTTCTCAAGAGTGACAAAAAGTTTTTGCAAAGAAAAAGCAAGCTTAAGGTTTGCAAAAGTTAGGAGAGACAAAACGTGGCAGAATCTGTGAAAAACAGAACAGTAGATAGTAAAGAATTTTTTAGGGGCACTTCTGCAACTCAAATCAAAAAACTCAGAACATACGGAAGTTTCGTAATTGTATAGAGCATACTGTGTAAAAAATTCATCTCAAAAAGATGAACTGGGATTGTTCTGGAATTTTTCTGGTCACGAGGATAGAATCTGTTTTCTGGACAGCATGTCACAACTTTTACTTCCCTTGCCGTAAGAGGCTATAACTTGGCACAAAGCTGAAAAATAAAAATACAATGATGTTGCTACAGTAGTAACAATCATCAAGACACAACAAAAGCAAAAAGAAACACCTAAATTCGTTGCGGGCTGCCTCCCGAAAGCGCTTCTTTAAAGCCATTAGCTAGGCTTAATGCAAAAAAGAAGAATCAAGGGTATCCAAGATCAGAATCATAAAAACCCTCAAATTGATTTTCAATAAGCTCATTCTTCTTCTTACTAGGAAAGATATACTTACCTTTCGCCATACCGCGTAAGCGTATGTGCCTATTACCGATATCAATGAAGCCTTTCATAGCACGGAGGAAGTCTCTTCCCAGCACAATGTTACTTTGGTTTGGCTCCATGATGAATAAATCCATTGGTGCAGTCCTATGGAGGAATGCAACTTGGACTTCTTTTACCTTTCCTTTAATCTCTGAAATATCTCCATTAGAATGTTCATGATAAGATGATAATTTGTCCATATCTAGCTTCAAAGAATCATAAACTATTTTTGGCATAGTAGAAACTGTGGATCCAATATCACAAAGAGCAAGGAAGCCTTGGTTAGAGATGCTAATCCTAACAAAGGGCTCCCAATCATCATCTATCTCCAACAGTTCTTTCTTGTTGGACTTAAGTTTCTCCACTTTCCCCAAATCTAGAGCATCCAGTCTTTTTTCAATAGTGGCAAGTCTATCTATGACAATATCAATACTACGATCATAAACAAAATAACTAGATAGACTATGCAAAATCTCAAGAGCCCTATCTTCATCACACTCTAGAAAATCTCCCTCAGCTATAATGTCAAGAGAGTGTTTACACCACTTAAAAAGACCATGGTAAAAATTTCTAAGCACAATTTTTATAGATATCCAAGGCATAACTCTTTTATGTGCTTCAGAAATTCTGTCCCATGCCTTCTTCATATTTTCTCCATCCCTTTGACGGAAATCGAGAACTTCCGATCCCGCAAAGAACCTAGCCCTAACATGTTCATCTAAACAAGGAGGACTACTAACAGCAAGATAAATAATTTTTTTTGTAAATTTTGATAAAAGACACAAAGATAAAAACTGAAAGATAAACTAACAAGACTAAAAAACAAAGGTAAAGGGTAGTGTGCAACTCCCCTATCTTAGCACTCGGAGTCCCCGCAACGGCGCCAGAAATTCGCTTGATGGCTTCTCGCCCTTCGTTGGTTACCCCAAGTGGAAGGTGGAGATGTAGCGCAGCAGCAAGTTTCCCTCGGTGAAGATACCGAGGTTTGTCTCCAGTAGGACTCCAGAGATGATAAGTAGGTGTCAGCGGCGCAACTGACGTGGACCTGCACACAGACACAGATAACTTTGTTCCCAACGAAGTTCAGAGAGGTTGTCAATCTCTACGGTCTTGTTGTTCACAAAGGGTAAAACACAAGGGATAATGATAGCAAGTAAAAGCAGTAAAGTAAATATAGCATGGAAACAGTAATAAGGATATGGACCGGGAAACGTGATGTTCACTAGTGATGTCTCTCTCCCAAAAGACGATAAAACTGCTATGCGAGGTAAACAAATTACAGAAGGGCAATTGACAGGATTATAAACGCACCGCAATGCTAACTATGCTACAAAAGAAAGGAAGAGGTTCAAAAGCACGGGCAGTACGCCAAAATAAGTAGACCGAAATCCATCTGCATCTACTACTAATCATCCACCTTGAGATATCTATCCAGAACATCTCGCTGGTATTAAGTTGCGAGCCCCACCCAAAGTGTAAACCCAAAGCAACAGACAACTGCATTAAAAAGAACTCTGCGTAAAGTAAACAATCCTTGTAACCGCGGTTACAAGCACCGTTGTTTTCCCCCTTGTGGCAACAACACATCCCCTAGACTCATGTTTCTGTCACTCAAGCGTGTCATCGGGGGGCATGAACCCACAATCAAGCACAACGTTCCCTCTTGGAGTCACTACCTACTACTTGCCCAAAGCAATAAACAGCAACGGAGAACATGTAAGAATTACTTAGGAACAAAAATATAAGAGATAAGAACCAAATATATTACTCTATCACAATCTGAACATAATCTCATAATCCATCAGATCCCATCAAACTCAGAATAGCAATAGCAGAAATATTACAAAGGTGCCTCGATCATGTAGGGCAGCTCACGAGGTCTAAACAATGAAGATCAAAGAGGAGAGGAGAACATAACATAGCTACTGATCACGGACCCATGGTCCAAGGAAAACTACTCACAAGACATCCGGGGAGCATCCATGGTGGAGAGGAGACTCCCGGAGGTCAATCCTCCCTCCGGCAGGGTGCCGGGAAGAGGTCTTCTGGTGCTCCCGATCTCGGAAGCGCGGCGGCGGCGGAACAGAGGCGAGTTTGCGGAATAGGGTTCCTCTTCTGGAGTTTTCCCGTGACGGGGGATAAATAGGAGAAGGGGGAAGCCAGAGGTGGACCAGGGGCCCCACGCGCCCCCCTGGCTCCCCTCTGGCCCCACCAGGGCTCTTCGCGAAGCTTCCGTCACGCTGATTTTTTATCTGAATTTTCCCGAATTTTTCTGGCACTTTTTATATGGGGGAAAACTGAAATAGAAAAACAGCAGAAAACAGGAACTGGCACTGGGGTGCACTGTGTTAATAGGTTAGTCCAAATATGATCAAAAATGTATGAAAGTGTATCTTGATCATAGCAATATCACACAAAACATGCATGGAGCAAGCAGAAATTATAGATACGTTTTGGACGTATCAGGCCCAATCGGTGATATTGCATCAACACCTTGCAAGGACGTGACTAGGTCACAAGAGATGCAATGATCATGGACGAGAGAAGTTGTTTGTTGTGAACAAGATGTGAACACGGTATGTAGGATACCGACGATCAAACCTCGGACAAACAAAGTACCGCAGCACAAAGGGATTACGTCGTATCGTTAACGGATTCCAAAAGCGATCGAAATTCATTTGATGGAAGCGCAGGGGCTATCAAGGATTTTAACCAGGTCCAACTGACTAGTCATTGGTTAATGAGAAGAGTCTCGACCATGTCTGTTGTTTCCCGGACCGTTAGGGTGTTACACTTAAGGGGAATCGATGCATAGGACAGTTACGGGATCAATCAGTGAAATAGGAGGAATCACCGGAATAGTTCCGGAGGAGGACGGAATGGTTTCCGGACATTTTGAATAGTTCAAAATAAAGTTTAATTGTTTTAATAATGTTTTATTATTTAATTATCTGAATTAAATATTTAAAACATATTAAATACATTAAAAAAATGGGGAAAAGGCTAAATGGGCCCATGGGGCCCATTAAGGGAGGAGGGGGTCTTCCCCCTTGGGCTTGGCGCCAAGGGTGGGGCCCACCACCCCCCTTGGCCGGCGCACTCCCCCCCCCCCCCCTTGGGAGTTTAGTCCCACATGAGGAAGGGGAGGAGGATGGCACCCCCCTTGGCCTATATAAGGAGGGGTAGACCCCCCCTTTTTCCAACACACCAATATCTCCTTCTTCCTCCTTCTCCTTCCCGGAAGTGGACTCCTCTTGTTTGGACTCTGCACCTGGATTGGAGTTCTCCACCATAAGGCAGGCCGTCGTTCTGCTGGAGTCGGGATCCGTAGCCGTCCTTCTTCTGCTGTTCACCTGGTTCGGGGCCCGGGAGGAACATCGATTGTAATGTACGTGTATAATCTCTTCGAGGCACTACACCTGTGGTACTACTTCGTCGCTGGAGGTTTACCGGGAGTCATCCTCGCCGGTGGTGGTCTTCTACACGACAGGGAGGTCGTATTTCCGAGTCTACGCCAACCACGTTCGCAAGAACGTTTCCCTCTTTCGTTCTTCAAAGGTATGAACACCGATTCCCTCCGTTACTTTATATCGCCATAGCATAGATCTTGGGTTCGGGTACCGTAGGTATGAAAAAATTGTGTTTTCTGCCCCGTATCCCAACAATATTTGTGATGTATGAGATGATCATGTTTTGTAATGTTTCACGACTTGCATGTCGATGAGTACGGCAACCGGCAGGAGCCTTATGGTTGTCTTAATTATTTATTGTATGACCTGCGTGTCAACTTCAAACGCCATGTAATTGCATTACTTTATCGCTATGAGTTAGCAATAGTTGTAGATGCAACATGGTGTAGACAACCAAGATGCCATAAGGTGGAGACCAACATGGTGCCATAATGGAGATCATGTCGGTGCGTTCAAGATGGAGATCAAGGCGCAATAAAAGGGCTATACCATGTCACATATTTTATGAATGTGATGCACATCTTATTTTGCGTGTGCACGACGGTAGCATTATAAGATGATCCCTCACACTAAATATCAAGATAAACGTGTTCTCCCTTAGTATGCACCGTCGCGAAAGTTCGTCGTTTTGAAGCATCTCATGATGATCGGATGTGGTAAACTCTACGTTCACATACGACGGGTGTAAGCCAGTTTTACACATGCAAAAATACTTTGGTTAACTTGACGAGCCTAGCATGTATAGACATGGCCTCGGAACGCAATGAACTGAAAGGTTAAACACGAGTCATATGAATGATATGATCAACATTTTGATGTTCACCATTGAAACTACATCTTCTCTCGTGAAGATCGGACTTGGTGTAGTGGATTTGGATCGTGTACCACTAGACAACTATGAGGGATGTTGGTTTAAGTGGGAGTTCGTTAGTAATTTGATTAAACTGAACTCATTATCATGAACATAGTCTAAAATTTTATTTGCTAAAATGTTGTAGATCATGGCCCGCATAGCTCAGTTCAACTTCAGTGCATTCCTTGAGAAAGAAAAACTAAAATCATCTGGTTCAAACTTCACTAACTGGCACCGCAACCTGAGGATTATCCTCACTGGGTGTAAGAAGCAATATGTGCTCGATGCTGCGCTAGGTGACCCACCTGCAGACGATGCTCCAGAAACAGAGAATAACATCTTTGGGACACGCAAAGATGACCACATTATAGTTTCTTGCGCCATCCTTACATCTCTGGATACTGATCTCCAGAAACGTTTTGAACATCACGGCGCCTATGAGATGGTTCAAGAGCTGAAAACCATGTTTCAGACTCAGACCCGCGCTTAGAGATATGAGATCTCTGATAAGTTTTATAAATGTAAGATGGAGGAGCACAACTCTGTCAGTGAACATGTTGTAACAATGGGAAGCTATATCCAACATCTAATTCAGTTTGGATGTGTGATCCCCGATGAGTTAATCACTGACAGGGTGCTGCAGTCGCTCCTCCGAGCTACAAAGGCTTTGTGCTGAACTATAACATGCAAGGCATGAATAAAACTCTCAAGAGCTATTCGCGATGCTGAAATCTGCGGAAGTGGACATCAAGAAAGAACATCAAGTGTTGATGGTCAATAAGACCACAAGTTTCAAGAAGGCTAAAGACAAAAAGGGACACTTCAAGAAGTGTGGCAAGTCAGCTGCCGCTCGGGGCGGCAAGCCTGTTATCGCGCCGGTAAAGCCCAAGGCTGGTCCTAAGTCGGACACTATGTGTTTCTACTACAAGGGAGAAGGTCATTGTAAGCGCAACTGCCCCATGTACTTGGCGGATAAGAAGGCTGGCAATGTGAAAGGTATATTTCATATACATGTTATTGATGTGTACCTTACTAGTTCTCGTAGTAGTGCCTGGGTATTTGATACTGGTTCGGTTGCTCATATTTGCAATTCGAAACAGGAGCTACCGAATAAAAGGAGACTAGCGAGTGATGAGGTGACGATGCGCGTCGGGAATGGATCGAAGGTTGATGTCATCGCCGTCGGGATGTTACCTCTTCATCTACCTTCGGGATTAGTTTTAAACCTTAATAATTGTAATTTGGTGCCTGCGTTAAGCATGAACATTATATCTGGATCTTGTTTATTGCGAGACGATTACTCGTTTAAATCACAGAATAAAGATTGTTCTATTTTTATGAGTAATATATTTTATGGTCATGCACCCGACGTAAATGGTTTATTCTTGTTGGATCTCGATAGTAGTACTTCACACATCCATAACATTGATGCTAAAAGATGCAAAATGAATAATGATAATTCCACATACTTGTGGAACTGCCGTTTAGGTCATATTGGGTAAAACGCATGAAGAAACTCCATTCTGATGGACTTTTCCAGTCACTTGACTTTGAATCATTTGACACATGTGAACCATGCCTCATGGGTAAGATGACTAAGACCCCGTTTTCTGGTATGATGGAACGGGCGAGTGACTTGTTGGAAATCATACATACTGATGTGTGTGGACCAATGAGCATTTCGACATGTGGTGGATATCGTTACTTCCTAACTTACACTGATGATTTAAGTACATATGGGTATATTTACTTAATGAAACACAAGTCTGAAACACTTGAAAAGTTCAAAGAATTTCAGAGTGAAGTAGAAAATATCGTAACAAGAAGATCAAATTTCTACGATCTGATCGCGGAGGGGAATATCTGAGTTACGAGTTTGGCATTCACTTGAAAACTGTGGAATTGTTTCCCAACTCACGCCACCTGGAACACCACAGCGTAATGGTGTGTCTGAGCGTCGTAATCGTACTTTATTAGATATGGTGCGCTCTATGATGTCTGTATCGGATCTACCAATGTCATTTTGGGGCTATACATTAGAGACAACTGCATTCACTTTAAATAGGGCACCATCTAAATCCGTTGAGACGACACCATACGAGTTGTGGTTTGGCAAGAAGCCTAAATTATCGTTTCTTAAAATTTGGGGGTGCGAGGCTAATGTCAAACGGTTACAACCTGATAAGCTCGAACCCAAAGCGGAAAAATGCGTCTTCATTGATACCCTAAGGAAACTATTGGATATACCTTCTACCACAGATCCAAAGGAAAAGTCTTTGTTGCTAAGAACGGATCCTTTCTTGAGAAGGAGTTTCTTTCAAAAGGAGTGAGTGGGAGGAAAATAGAACTACACGAGGTTATTGAACCTTCTCCCGAGTTGGAGAGTAGCGCAGCGCAAGAAGATTTGGATCTTCTGGTGCCTCCTTCACCAGCTAGAGAGGAAGAAGCTCATGATAATGATCATGAAGCTTCGATCGAAGTTCCCATTCGTAGGTCGACTAGGTTACGTACTACTATTGAGTGGTACGGTAATCATGTCATGAATGTTTTATTGTTAGACAATGACGAACCTACGAACTATGAGGAAGCGATGATGAGCCCAGACTCTGGAAAATGGCAAGACACCATGAACTCTGAAATGGAATCCATGAACGAAAATCAAGTGTGGATTTTGGTTGACCTTCCTGATAGCCGCAAGGCTGTTGAATGTAAATCGATTTTCAAGAAGAAAACAGACGCTGGCGGTAATGTTACCGTACATAAAGCTCGACTTATCGCAAAAGGTTTTTGACAAATTCAAGGAGTTGACTACGATGAGACCTTCTCACCCGTAGCGATGCTTAAGTCTGTTAGGGTTCTACTAGCAATTGCTGCTTATTTCGATTATGAAATTTGGCAGATGGATGTCAAAACTGCATTCCTTAATGGAAATATTGAAGAAGAGTTGTACATGGTACAACCCCAAGGTTTTGTCAATCCTAAGGATGTTGGTAAAGTGTGCAAGCTTCAGCGTTCCATCTATGGACTAAAGCAAACGGAGTTGGAATCTTCGATTTGATGAGGTTATCAAAGGTTTTGGATTTGTCCAAAATTATAAAGAAGCTTGTGTTTAAGAGAAGGTGAGTGGGAGCTCGGTTGCATTTCTGATTTTATATGTAGATGACATATTACTAATTGGGAATGACGTGGAGATGTTTAACGGTGTGAAAGATTATTTGAATAACAGTTTTTCAATGAAAGATCTTGGTGAAGCTGCATACATATTAGGCATTAAGATCTATAGAGATAGATCAAGACGCTTAATAACACTTAGTCAAAGTACATACCTTGAGAAGATAGTGAAGAAATTCAATATGCAGGATGAAAAGAAAGGTTCTTTGCCCATGTTACAAGGTAAGCCATTGAGTAGGACTCAGTGTCCAACTACGGCAATAGAAAGGGAAAGGATGAATAAAATCCCTTATGCCTCGGCCATAGGTTATGTTATGTATGCCAAGTTGTGTACTAGACCAGATGTGTCCCATGCTCTTAGTTTGATGAGCAGGTACCAGAGTGATCCTGGAGAGGCTCACTGGACAGCAGTTAATAATATCCTTAAGTACCTAAAGAGGACTAAGGACATGTTTCTTGTCTATGGTGGTGATGAAGAGCTCTTCGTAAAAGGTTACGTCGATGCTAGCTTCAATACTGATCCAACAAGCAGAGTGTCATTGCGAGATCTACATTAGAGACGGAGTATATGGCCGCTTCTGAAGCAGCGACATAAGGGATATGGTTGAAGGAATTTGTCATTGAACGGCGTTGTTCCGAGTGCACTGGATACCATGGAGATCTTTTGTGACAACACTGGTGCCATTGCTCTAGCAAGGAACCAAGATGTCACAAGAGCTCCAAGCATATCAAACGCCGGTTTCATCAAATTCGTGAGCATGTCAATGAAGGAGATGCTACCATTAGAAAAGTACATACGGATCAGAATATCGCAGATCCATTTACTAAAGTCTTCCACAAACAAAACATGATCAACACCAGAATGCCATGGGTGTTAGATTTCTGCCAATGTAAACTAGATTATTGACTCTAGTGCAAGTGGGAGACTGTTGGAAATATGCCTTAGAGGCAATAATAAAGTTGTTATTATCATATTTCCGTGTTCATGATATATGTTTATTTTCCCTGCTATAATTGTATTAACCGGAAACATAGTGCATGTGTGGTTGCATAAACAACACCGCGTCCCTAGTAAGCCTCTACTATACTAGCTCGTTAATTAGTGATGGTTATGGTTTCCTAACCATGAACATGCGTTGTTTATTAATTAATGCGATCATGTCATTAGAAGAATGACGTGATGGACAGACCCAACTAAGCATAACAATATTGATCGTTTCATTAAGTTTATATTGTCATGCCTTTTATTGTCAAGTATCATGTTTCTTAGACCATGAGATTATGTTATTCCCGGGTACCGGAAGAATACTTTGGGGACATCAACCATCACATCGTGACAGGGTGATCATAAAGATGGCTTACGGGTATATCTGAAAGTACTTGTTGAATTACATGAATGAAGGCTGGTATTTGTCCCTCCGTGTGACGGTGAGATATACTCTGGGCCCACTCGGTAATGCACATTCGGTAACGCTTGCAAGCACGTGACTAAGGAGTTAGTCACAGCGAATGTTGTATTATAGAACGAGTAAAGAGTACTTACCGGTAACGAGTTTGAACTAGGTATAGCGATACAGACGATCGAATATCGGGTGAGTAAAATATCGTGTGACAAAGGAAATTGTGTACGAATTATAGTAGTCCACGACATAGTGGTTCAATCGATAAAGATCTTCGTTGAATGTGTGGAAGTCATTATGGATATCCTGGTCCCTCTAATGGTTATTGATCAGAGAGATCTCTCGATCATGTCTGCACATTCTCGAACCCGTAGGGTCACACACTTAACGTTCAGTAACGCTAGAATAGCTCTAGGATAATTTTATTAATGGTGTTTGAATATTGTTCGGAGTCTCGGATGAGATCCTAGACATCACGAGGAGCTCCGAAAGAGTCTGGAGGTAAAGATTTATATATGGCAAGTTGATTTCAGGGTTCCGGAAAAAATCAGGATTTTTTCAGCAGTGTCGGAATGTTCTAGAAGGTTTCAGAGGGTCCCACTATGGCCCCCACCTATTTTGGAAGACCAAGGGTGGTCCACTAGTCCACGTGAACAACCCTCCTTGGTTAATTATGCCAATAAATGGGAAGCCCTTCAATGGGAAGGTTACCACTCTTAAAAGAAAGGTGTTACCATCTTTTAAATGAGAGAGGGGTTTTCACTTGGGAATTGAAGTGGCTACAACCTCCTGCCTATATAAGAGAGGGGAGAGGCTCACTAAGAATGCCTAAGTCCTTCCACTCCTCCTCCTCACTCACGTGCATCGCTTGTCGAAGCCCTGTCCACGGGAAACTCTTCACCATATCCACCACCACGCCGTTGTGCTGCTAGAATCGATCCCATCTATTTCTCCCTCTTGCTTGTTGGATCAAGAAGAATGAGACGTCATCGAGCTATACGTGTGCAAGCCTTCGGAGGTGCTGCTCGTTTGCAGTGCTAATCGGATCGAACTTCACCAACAACTTTACCAAGATGTGTTGAAATAAACGTTCAACGCGCGTGTTCTTCGAGGGTATGATGATCTACTCTCCCTGTTACTAGCATCTTCTAGATTGGATCTTGGATGTTGCTTCCACATGTGAGAGAAATTTTTTTGTTTTCTATCTCGCAATCTCCTACAGTTACTTGGTTTGCTTGCTTGCGATTACATTCAAACGTACTTACCTGTCTTTGTCCTTGGCTATTCGTGTAGCCAGATCTACAGGTTCATCTAAGGATCTAGCTTCCTCTAGGAGAAGCCGGAGCGTTCGCGAGCTAGATGAGTAACCCAGTCAGATTCCTGTGGATTGGAGCCGCTCCAAGTCCGTACTGCCATAGATAGTATATATTCCGCTGCCGCCATTTTTCTAAGGTACCCTATATGGTTGTAATATATTGAATCAAGCCACCCTGGCTTATGAATCATTTTGTATATGACCCTGAGTTCTCGATTCATGTTGTAAGCGCGCACACCAGAGTGATTCTTGGGCTGGTGTGTGGGCGACGGTCGTCTGTGTACAGTGGTATTCAGACGGAGCGTCACAAGACATGGTATCATAGCAGCCAGGCTGACTGTAGGTTCTCTCTAGCTGGATTCATTGTCTATTGCTCAATAGAAATCCCAGATGGATTTCAGCCATCTTTGCCAAGCCGGCACGACTACTATTGATCAAAAGACAATATCTTAGGATTTCCCCCGCATATAAACCCGACTCTCATGGCATTCGCCTTCGGTGTGAAATTATCGCACTGGGCAATGACTGTGAGCCTTTAAACCCCTAAGCAAACCAGATATCATCACCTTGCTTGCTAGCCATGGAAATTATTTGCTCATATCCAGTTTCCTTGTGAAACGCGTATTCTATCTTTCCCCAAACAACCCTAGATTAGTTGGCTAAGCCACCTTGGTTATGGTCTTCCGTCGAGTTTGATGTTCTCCCTAAGGATGTAGTAGAAGCTTGACGCCAATTGCTACCAAGAGCATGGTGTTGTTTTGCTTCTAAATCCTTAGAGATGCATCCAATGCGCTAGGATAGTGTCGCTAATAGGTTTGTTACCATTTGATCTTCGCCTGCTTCTTGGTATTTTTAGTTCGTTGTTCTTGCTTATTTTGTCGGTCTCGTCCTTTTTCTCCGACTCGGTCCATCCATAAGAAGACCAGAGCATCACTTGGATAATACCCAATAATCCACATTCAAGAAAGATCAAGTCAACCGCCTTCTATTCAGAATAGCAACACCAGATCCTCCAAGATGAAGAATGGGTCAGAAGCAGAATCTGCAGGAAACTGACGATGCTAAGATATGAGAGAAGAAGTTCAAGGAACTCCCTCAGAACAGATCATATGCAAGGAAGACATGTTCCAAGGATGATCCGAGAGCAACAAGAAAACCCCGGTAGGTTGATACAAATTTCAATGCATACTTTGGAATATATCGGTGCACCTATGAATTCTCCTCGGCACAAGGAATAAGGCTTTTGAAAATATTCGGATAAGATCATAGTCACCCGGATTTATATGGCCCCCCGATGCAAAACACAAGACGGGGGACATATTCTCACGTTCTGAATGGTCCCAAGAGAAAGTAAGAGTCATTATGACTGATCCCTCCCATAGTGAAGCCATAGTTCAGGAATAATGCATCAATATCCATGAAGTTTCCACGAATACATCACTTCAAACTCAAGAGCTTGATAGGTAGTTGAACATATCCCAATGGATGATACCCATCCTTCTTCCGCACGTCATCATAGAAGTCACTTGTGTTGATGGAAGTATGTTCAAAACAAACTTGGAAATAGTTGAAGCCGAGATCATGCAAGCCAGTTGTGCATGGGAACGAATACGTTAAGACAAATATCGACCCATATTGCAAAGAAGAACGTGAACGCAACAACCCATATAGGATATGCAAGAGAATCTTGTGAGTGTAAGCCCGACAAGCTAGGATATGACCAAGGAGTCGAATTGGTAGGTCATTACAGAAGGATCCCCTCAAGAACAAAGAAACTTCGAATAAGGAATCTCTATGATGGTCACTACAATAAAGGTTTGCAGACAAGGTACTATCAACCATCCTTGTCAGACTCTTGCATTTGCCTCCACCGCAATGCATCATTTGCAAGTAAGCATGTTGTACGCCTCATAAATCCGAGCCATCGACCAAGATGAAAGGCTATGCTCCAGAAGCTACACGAGATATCAACTCTATCTCATTGAGTTCAGTGACCGCGACAAGGATTTCAAAGGATACACATAGATATGAAGAACAATCTTCATGCTTCAGTCACTCCGCCCAAAGAGAAAATCAATGATACCATGAAAGACATGATGAAGCCTTGGTACAACACGTGTCAGGTTAAACATGAATTTGGATGAAGCAATTGAACAACATATCCTCATTGCCAACCCATGGAAGCCAAACACCAAGGTGCATGATCCTTCCAACCCTTCAGGACCCAACGCCGGAAGAAATTACTCTTAGCTTCTATGAAAGGGTTGCGACAAAGGTGCTTGCCAAGATGGACATGATCCAAATACTCAAACAAAAGGTATGCACAAAGCATGATTATATACCTCTATACCACTAAGCATGGAAGGTGGTAAAAACCAGACAATTGACATTGGTATGATCCCTAGAGCGAGGATAAGCCCTAGCGCGAAAGGCTGTTGAATCAGTCATCGCAGTCACACAAGCATAAGTCCATCAGTATGATATGACAGTCAAAGAGTTTCCCCGGAAAGATTGACATTGGTATGATCCCACCTTTCCTTGCCGCGATAGTGACATGAAGGAGTGAATAACCTCACGTTTCCTACAACTCACCTAAGACTCGATCAGAAAGTATATATGCCTTGGAATGATAAAATTTCAGCAAAGAAGACACAAGAAGGATGTTCTATTTCTTGTCCATCCTACACAAAGGTCGTAAGAAAGTACAAGCATGGTATGATTCTTCATGATTGCAACCGAGATACAATTTGATTCATTATGGATCCACCAGGTCAGTATATTTGAAGAAGTAACGCGTCAAGCCAAGGATGTCAAACAAAGGCTGAAAGCATAAAAAGGACATATGCACCATACATAGCTCACAGTCTATTTCCTTGCCATCCTACACGAAGGTCGTAAGAAAGTACAAGCATGGTACGATTCTTCATGATTGTAACCCGGATACCAGTTGATTCCTTATGGATCCACCAGGAAAATATATTTGAAGAAGTAACGCGTCAAGCCAAGGATGCCAAACAAAGGCTGAAAGCATAAAAAGTACATATGCACCATACATAGCTCACAGTCAGACTAAGGGTCCTCCCGGGTGAGACAGAAAAACGGTATCAGCAGCAGTATACGCACATGCGATGTCATGCATAAAAAGTGATGTGCCACTCATAGCAGCCAGAGTACAAGGCAACAACCCACCATGAAAAAAGGTACACCTGCAAGGAAAGATAAGGATTCAATACAACCGTTTGAAAAGAAAGAACCAAGTCAGCTGATGACACAGTTAAAAGGCCAGTGAACCAATTAAGACAAAGTGGTGGATGGATTCGAGGAGTTGCACACAGGTATGTCCCCTTAGCCGGGGGTAGGTTTATGACACCCTGATTTTCACTCCCCGATTTTTCCTTCGTGAGATTTGACTCCTGTCTTTTTCTTTCGATGTTATTGGATTTTCTTTGGATCTTAGGCATATGAAGATTGTTATATGGCTATGCCTTTCCCCTAAAACCAGATATTCTTATCAATTCTATCTTGCTTCAACCCATGTGTCCCAAGTCATATTCCCTTTATCCTATATATTCCTTTTTCGTTAAAAGGAATATTCATTTCCTTTGAGGATTTTGAAGCAACATATATTACTATTGCTCCATAAATCCCCAAATAATTCCCACATGCTCTTGAAATCATATCTTGCCACAATCTCCATTAATATCTCACGGCCCAAGTGAATTTTTCCACTAGAGAAATCCATTTGTCTTTTAGGGCAGAATTGCACTTTGTGAAGGAAGTGTTATTTCTATCAGCCCTTTGCTCCTCAAATTTTTGGTGCAACCTATGTCCATCATATCATCATCCTGTGCCAAGTTTCAGCCCCATTGGCCTAGCCAATGTTCCCCACCAAATTCACAAAGTTTATGTCCAGCAGAAAGCTTTGTGAAGGAAGTGCAAGCTAGGGGTTCCCAATTGATCTGAAACTTTGCACACATGTTCAACCATCCAAATAACCCCTCTAAACCAGATTTGAGCCAATTCCACCTAGCCAATGTGAGTCCAACATCAACTTTGCAGTTCTGGTCCAAATGGACACTTGCAAAGGAAGTGCTAGATATCTTGCTTCATTTGAGATGAAACTTTGCATAGATGCTCACCTCAGTGTATGATTACACCCCCCCCCCAAATATGAGAAAGATTCACCAGGTGAACCTCCCCCAAGCCAACACAAACACCTTGCTGTTCAGAGCTCTCTTAGGCCAAATCAATTAACTCCATGCCCCTGACCTAGCACATCCTCCATGAATGTGATCCCTGTGCTCCACCCAACCTCCCTGAAAGGTTTGGACAGCCATAAATTGGTCGGGACACATGGTGGACATGGTGACAATGCAGAGGGCAGGCCAACAGTGCGCTCTGTGCATGGCCGGACCAGAAGCTCGCTAGCCCAAGCCACCACGGCGTGATCGGTCTTGTCCACGTGTCCCTCCCCGTGGCTTTCCTCTTCCCTTTCTTCCTCCTCACGCCACGGTAGCCCCGGCCCGGCACTGTGCTCGTGTCCCGTCGTCATCGCCGCACAGCGCCGCCTCCGTCCTCTTCCTCGTGGACTTTCCCCTCCTCGTGCCATCGCATCACCATAGTGGCCCCAGTCGTCGCGTCGCGCTCGAGCTCCAGTGCTCGGATAGGGACGCCACTATGGCCACTCCCATCCGCTCGTCATTGCTGCCTCTAAAAGGGGTTGCCCCTAGGCATCCCGAGCACAGGCACCACCTCCCCGGACCTCTCCTAGCCCCTCCCCCCTCTCAATTGGACGCCGGAACCCCTCCTCGCTTCCCACGGTGGCCATGGCCGCCGCCTCCCCTCCGGCCAAATTCGCGCCACCAAGCCCTCTCCTGCCATCCCGCAGACGTGGCCACCCCAGGCGCACGCGCCCCGCCGTCGCGCTCGAGGAGAGAGAGGAGATGGGGAGGGCCCCACCTGTAAGTGGCTAAGGCCCCGGGCTCGCGCTATTAAGTGGAAACGCATTTTTAGAAGTACGCCTTTCGACTTCGAAAGCATACTCCAGCAGAACCTCAGAAGTAAATACGTTTTCACAGTATGAAAACGTACTTTGTTCTTCTTCAAGAGAGAATACGCTTTCACTTTACCGAAAGCGTATTTCCCAAAAGGCTCCACCAAAAAACCAGCCAGGGACCCTGAGGCAAATCCTTATTTGCATATCAGTCCCTGGTCCCTTCCCCCTCATATCTTCGTGACCGTAACTCAGATCGAGGTGATTCCAAAGCCCGCTTTCTCCGTGCGTCGATCCTGTTTCGATGGTGCAATTTTTATGATGGTATAACATTATGAAAATGACCATTTTTCCTTTTTCCATCCATAGCCGTTTCGAAGGAGAACATTTCCGTCGAATCCTTCCGCGAGATGATCACACTTCTTCCCGACGCATTCCCTGACCCCATGCAAGCCAACCATCTGATATATGCTCTAAAGCATTGCTCTGTGTTATTCTTGTGTGTTTAATTAATGAATATGTTTGCGTTTGAGTACATAATAGTAGGTGGTATGTGACTGTGACGGACCCTTGCTCGCCTTTTCTTTCATATCGGCACCACGCCTGTGCTCTGGGCTGTTTTCGACCGTCCCGGGTGGATGCCGATTTATATTTCTTTATTCAACAATCGGCCCGTGCTCTGAGCTGATTTTCGGCCGTCTCGGGTAGCTCTTGAGTTTCTTTTTGCAGTGGTGACCCCATGCTCTGAGCTATTCTTCGGTCGTCTTGGGGGACCACCGCATTCCTTTTATCAACATTGTCTCATGCTCTGAGTTGCTTTTCAGCCGTCTTGAGAAGTGGTTGGTTAGCTATTCCAGTAACGTCCCAGATCTGAGTTGTAAAGACCGTTCTGGTGGCTCTAGTTTATTTGCTGGTTTCATGCATGGGTTCAGATGGTCATCGATTTCTTCTAATACTTGTGAAGAGATGAACTTGCCATTTACATATTGTTTCACTAATGACTCGCATATGTTGTAGTACGAAGATAGGTTGTTATTGTTATCCTTTATACTTGCTTTCGCCATGGATTATCATTATTGTTGCCATGTTAATAAATGGAACTTAATAACAACAACCTCCTCCATCGGCTAGACCGAGTCATAGTGCCACTTAACCGAACTTACCAGTGCAGCCACATTTTCCTGTATGGGCAGGCCTTAGCTTGGTCTATCATTGTGCCTTTTACGGGTATCACCAAAGAGGGAAGGTTATGCACGCACGCTACCCTGGCCCGATAGGTGGTGATAGCCTTGAGATCCAGAGATTATATGATGCCCGTGGGTCCCCGTTTGGAACGGGGTTTTTTTGCCACGGAGTTGGCCGGTGTTTGGAGGACACAGGGATACCCAGGACATAAAGGTCTGTCGGTGGTACCGTAGAAAGGTTATGCGGTAGATGCATTTCGTTGGAGTAGTCCTATTCCGACCGACGAGGAGCTCCATGGTGTGGGTAAAGTGCACAACCTCTACAGAGTATATAAATCTATTCGAATAGCCGAGTCCACGGTATTGGACACAGTTCGTACTAGGTCACACTATGGATCGACATGAACCTGTTATGATAACCGTGCTGAGTCGGGAAGGACTCATGTGAACAAGTTGGTGGTCATGCGATGACCCGTATAAGTTGGTTGGTCATGTGATGACCCATGCAAGTTTGATAGTCATGCGTTGACCCGTAACCCGTTGGTTGGTCATGCAATGACCCGTAACCCGTTTGTTGGTCATGCGATGACCCGTAACCCGTTTGTTGGTCATGCGATGACCCGTAACCTGTTTGTTGGTCATGCGATGACCCGTGACCCGATTGTTGAATCTGTGAGGACTCCGAGGATAGTTGCATGATCAAGAGATGGCTACGTTCAAGACGGTCGGAGGACCGCGAGGTTTGGACTTGGTTGGACCATAAGATTATCTTTGATATGGAATATCTGCTTAACATATTTTACATCCAGTATGTAATTTACTTTCGTCATGGATTATCATTATTTTTTCCATGTTAATAAATGGAAATTAATAACAACAACCTCCTCCATCGGCTGGACCGAGTCATAGTGCCACTTAACCGAACTTACCAGTGCAGCCACATTTTCCTGTATGGGCAGGCCTTATCTTGGTCTATCATTGTGCCTTTTACGGGTATCACCAAAGAGGGAAGGTCATGCACGCACACTATCCTGGCCCGATAGGTGGTGATAGCCTTGAGATCCAAAGATTATATGATACCCGGGGGTCCCCGTTTGGAACGGTTTTTTTTGCCACGGAGTTGGCCGGTGTCTGGAGGACACAGGGATACCCAGAACATAAAGGTATGTCGGTGGTACCGTAGAAAGGTTACGCGGTAGATGCGTTTCGTTGGAGTAGTCCTAGTCCGACCGACGAGGAGCTCCATGGTGTGGGTAAAGTGCACAACCTCTACTGAGTATATAAATCTATTCGAATAGCCGAGTCCACGGTATTGGAAACAGTTCGTACTAGGTGACACTATGGATCGACATGAACCTGTTATGATAACCGTGCTGAGTCGGGAAGGACTCATGTGAACAAGTTGGTGGTCATGCGATGACCCGTATAAGTTGGTTGGTCATGTGATTACCCATGCAAGTTTGATAGTCATGCGATGACCCGTAACCCGTTGGTTGGTCATGCAATGACCCGTAACCCGTTTGTTGGTCATGCGATGACCCATAACCCGTTTATTGGTCATGCGATGACCCGTAACCTGTTTGTTGGTCATGCGATGACCCGTGACCCGATTGTTGAATCTGTGAGGACTCTGAGGATAGTTGCATGATCAAGAGATGGCTACGTTCAAGATGGTCGGAGGACCGCGAGGTTTGGACTTGGTTGGACCATAAGATTATCTTTGATATGGATTATCTGCTTAACATATTTTACACCGAGTATGTAATTTACCATTGATCCTGCTAAGTAGATTGCCATGATATAACTAAAATTGCTCTAATAACTAATGCATGCTTGAATGCCGTGGATTGCTTTGCTTGGTGTATATGTTACTTGGTTTGCTTGCTTACGAGTAAATTCAAATGTACTCAGCTGGCTTTGTCCCTGGCTATTCGCGTAGCCAGATCTATAGGTTCAGCTAAGGATCTAGCTTCCTCTAGGAGAAGCCGGAGTGTTCACGAGATAGATGAGTAACCCAGTCAGATCCCTATGGATTGGATCCGCGCCAGGTTCGTACTGCCATAGATAGTATATATTCCGCTGCCCCCATTTCTGTAGGGTACCCTATATGGTTGTAACATATTGATTCAAGACACCCTGGCTTATGAATCATTTTGCAGATGTGCCTGAGTTTTCGCTTGTAAGAGCGCACACCAGAGCGATTCCTGGGAGCGTCACAGTGGTCGTCGCCGCCGCCCACCTACGGTGCTCAACAGGGATGGCTGCATGCGCCAACGGCCTATATCGCCCCTTCTCTACCCGCGCCACCCTCGTATGGCGCTCCAGCACTGTCTGCCTGTGGTGCTCCTACATATGGCGGTTACCCGTCGCTGTCCTACGGCGCTCCTGGGAGATGGTCGCTCGTCCCGCCACCTGTTGTTGCTGCCCTGTCTACGGACTTTGGCGTCTACGCGACGCCGTACTCTACACCGGTGCCACCTCCACCTCCGTCTTCGAAGCACACTGGCGGTGCCCCTGGGCCCTTTTACTTCTCCCATCTCATCACTGTGAAGCTCAAGGTGCACAACTATCTTGCATGGCACGCACATGTGCTGCCTCTTCTTCGTAGCCGCTACCTGGAGGGCTACATTGACGGCACCTTCCCATGCCCTTCGTCGTATGATCCGGCTTATCATGCTTGGGTGACCTAGGATCAGGCCATCCTCTCTGCCATCCAGTCCTCGCTCACGGAGTGTGTGTCATCGCTGGTCATCTTCACTACTACATCTCGAGATGCTTGGAATTCTCTTCCCATGAGCTTTGCGTTGCAGTCCCTAGCGCATTCTCATGCCATTCGCGCCAAGCTTGGCGAGGTCAAGCTACTTGATCACACCATCACCGATTACTTCAACAAGGTCATGGGCCTCGCTGACACTCTCGCCTCTATCGGCCAGCCGCTCCGCCCCGAGGACTTCACGTCGTATGTTCTGAATGGGACGGATGACGACTATGATAATCTCTGCGAGAATATATACGGTCGTGAGAATAACTTTGCTTTGCAACGAGTCAGAGAGGTTTTCAATCTCTCCGGTATTGTTGTTTACAAAGGATCAAAACACAAGGGGAATAATAATAGTGATTGCAACGGAAAGGGAAAATCAGTAAATTAGAGTGGTGTAAACTATGGTGGAAATATGGACCGGGGTCCCATGACTTTCCCTAGTGATGTCTCTCTCCTAATAGACGATAAATAACTATGTTGGGTAAACAAATTACATCTGGGCAATTGACAGAATTATAAACACACCGCAATGCTAATTATGCTACAAGAAAGCTAGTGGATCAACCGTATGGGCATTACACCAAAACAAATAGACAGTTTATTCATCAGCATCTACTCACTAATCATCCATCTTGAGATATATATATATATATCTAGAACATCTCACTGGTATTAAGTTGAGAACCCCAACCAAATTGTAGGCTCAAAGCAATAGACGACTCCATTAACACTCTATGCGTAATGTAAGCAATCCTTGCAACCGCAGTTACGAGCACCATTGTTTTCTCCCTGGTGGCAATGACACATCCCCTAGTCTCATGTTTTTGTCACTCAAGCTAGACATCGGGGGGTGGGGGGTGAACCCGCAATCATGCATAATGCTCCCTTTTGGAGTTACAATCTACTACTTGGCCAAAGCAATAAAAAGCAACGGAGAACATGCAAGAATACTCAATAACCAAAACATAAAAGTTAAACCAAATATATTACTCATCGCTATCTGAACATAATCTCATAATCCATCGGATCCCAGCAAACACAGCATAACAACACAAAAACTAATACAGAAGTGGCTTGATCATGTAGGGCAGTTCACAAGGTCTAAGAATTGAGGCACAAGATTGGAGAGAAGACATCATCTAGCTACTGATCATGGAACCATGGTCCAAGGGGGGCTACTCACGGCACATCCGGGAGGCGATCATGGTGATGCATAGGCCTCCGGAGGTCAATCCTCCCTCCGGCAGGGTGCCGGGACAGGTTCTTCAGGCGATCCCGAGATCGGAATCGCGGCGGCGGCGGAACAGTGGGGAAAATCGCGTAACAGGGATCCTCCCGAGGGTTTTCGGAGGAAGACAGATATATAGGCGAAAGGAGGGCAGTAGGGGAGGCCCCACCTGACCAGGAGGCCAGGTCGCGCAACCCCCTGGCCGCGCTATCTAGTTAGGGGGTGGGTCCCCTTCCCCCCCCCCCCCCCGGGGGCTTCTGGAGTCTTCCAAACTACTGATTTTTTTTATATGGTTTTTCTGAGCACTTTAATATTTGGCATAAATTTGCAATGCACGGACAACAGCAAATAAAAACTGGCACTGGGCATTGAGTCAGTAGGTTAGTCCAAAATATGTTGTAAATGATATGAAAGTGTAGCAAAACATATAGCAATATTACCAATATAAGCATGGAACAAGCAGAAATTATAGATACGTTTGGGACGTATGACATGACGACATGCGCTTTGCACATCAGCAAATTAATCAGTGTTTACGAACACTAGCATATTTCTCTTAACATGCAAGCATGTCACCTCATCATTCAACATGCATGAGAAAATCCCACCTCAATATGCCACTATCCATCATTAAAAACCCACATGCAATATGCATGCATGAGAATTTCCATTCTATTATGCATGTATATTAGTTCAAAAATTATTGTTTCAAATATACATGTCTCATTTTACCAAACATTTCACTGAAATAATTTACAAAATTTCCCGCAACAACGTGCGAGGCATCAACCAGTTATTCTAAAGAGGACGACAACAAGCTCGTAGTGCATAGTCGCAACACCTCGAAACGCACCTCGGCAAGGGCTTCCAAAGTTGAGTCGAGGATGGCATGCCAATAGCAAAGCATGACTCTGCTCGAACTTCGATCAAAGACAAGTGAGGAAGTCAATAGAGGCAACAAACCTCAAGGCATCTCCAGCCCCCCCCCACCCGCCCCAACAGGCCCCCCAGAGCAGTGTTATTATCGTCGGATGCAAAGTTTTCGCCTAATCGTGCCCCCAAAAGCCCAAAAACCGTCGGGTTGGGCCGAAATTGGATCCAGCGAACCCAAGATGAACCTAGCGCGTTAGGGGTCGCCTGGAGGCGTCGGGCGAAAGAAAATGGCGCGAAGACGCTAGTGGACCCGTCGAGTCAGCGACTTCACCGCTTCGTCGATCTCATCTCTTCGCCTCGTCTTTGCTGCGCAAATAAGACCTGCCACCGGGCAGCCTTCCCAAGCGAATCAATGTTGCCGCCGAGCAGCCCAATCGCCCACGCGGCGGACTAATGATCATCGCCGCCGCTTGTTCCCTCCCTTCCGCGCTACTCGTCCACACCCCTCCCTCCATCTCGCCGCTATAAAAGGCCACCCTCACCGCCGTTCGCCACACACCTCTCTCTCGCTCTCACCTGCGCTCCCTCTCTCACCCAAGAACGCGAGGACGACGCTCAAAAAGAGGAGAACTACCTTGTAGGGGAGAAACGGAGGAAGAAAGTATCCTTGTTCCTCTCATTCTTCCGTCGTTTGCTCCCCATAGGGCAATTCCCCTCTTTTTAGGTGTCCTCCTCGCACGTCGGCGACAGCAACCCCGACGTGTCCTGGTTGCCACGCCGATGGAGATGGGGACCACCTTGGCCTTGCGCTCTTCCGACGCCGCTGAGGATGAGCCGCCAAATGGAGATGGGGACCTCCTAGTCCTCGGCAAAAGATACAACAGCAGCGCAGCGCCAAAGGACGAGCCCCCAAGCGACGTCGACGGCTCCACCACCGGGATTTATGAACTCATCTATATTTCGCCCAAACATCTATGAGCTCGCCTATATTTTTCTAAAATCGAGTAAATTTCGTTAAGTTTCGTCATTCATTTTTTTACTCGCCCGGCCAATAGGTACACGACTGGGAAACAAATCAGCCCACGCCGAACTTCCGCTGGCGCACCCCCAAATGGCGATAAAATCGCCGGAAAAACGCCCCTACAGGGCCAAACGGCTAGAGATGCTCTCAGCTTAGCTTGTTGCCACACACAACAGGTATGTGCAACAAACATCATCAGCTACCAAAGTCCAATTGGCACATCGTCGACATCTCAGTCCCTATAGTTCTGTCCATTGAAGACAATGTTGACGCTGAATTGCGCCCTACACGAACATGTCACGTGTACCCGCGGCGCCGAGGGAGATACTCCGCAGCTCGCACCGTGGGAGGACAACCGGTTAACTCTTTTTGAACCAGACGCCCCAAGCCCTCGGGAGGGACCCCGTCAGAGAACTCGGCGACGATTGGCTGCCCTAGGTCGTCCTGGACGCCCCTGGAGCTTCGCGATTCGTCTTCCCGCAAGAACAAGAATAGACGAAGAACGAGAAGAAAGAACACGGTAGATTAGATGTAAAGGTAGGGGTTGTTGTGTTTTGCGATTGTGTGTTGTCTCAATCGGCCGTCACCTCATCTATATATGAGGAGGCTGGACTTTTCGTACAAGAAAAGGACTTCAAATCCCGTCCAAATCTTTCCAAACTTAACCGAACTCGGATTACAAGTGGGCCTGGGACAGCAGTTCGGTTTTTGGTAGTTTTGGGGCTGTAAACGACCTCGGATAAAAAACTCAAAACATCAAAGTTGTAGCCCTCGAAATTTCCAAGAACTTTCATGTTAACGTTTTTTGATTCGGAGTCATCTTGAGGGCCGAAATCCTCACGCTTTCCATCAGACATCAATTGTATAGGTGTCTGGCTCCGGGCGTCACGTCACGTTTTCCATCAGACATCGGTTGCACGGGTGTCTGGCTCCGAGCGTCAGTTTTTGCTCTTTGACAAGGCTGTACTCCGAGGGCTGTAACTTTTGCATACGAACTCGGATTGAGATGATTCAAAAACCAAAATCGACCGGTTCAACGAGACCAAGCCGCACCATGTAGAACATTTTTTCATTTGATGATGTCTTGAAGGCCTAATTGGCAGAATAGTACTTCGAATGCCAGGATCTTATCGCTTCCAACATAGTTTCGGCCCCCAAGATGGAATCGGATGGCGGTGGCTTGAACTACAAAGATGTTCAAATCAACGATACCAAACTTTTTCATGTAGACCACTTTTTCATTTGAGGCCATCTTGTATATGAATATTGTCGTGCCAAAAACTGGTGTCAACACATGCCCCCCTGTTTTTCGGCA
Organism: Bromus sterilis; assembly: GCA_950022295.1. Taxonomy (NCBI): domain Eukaryota; kingdom Viridiplantae; phylum Streptophyta; class Magnoliopsida; order Poales; family Poaceae; genus Bromus; species Bromus sterilis. The sequence continues at coordinate 235,317,140 of OX465599.1, read as the reverse complement.
AAACTTGCGTGCCGAAAAATAATTTGTACCACATAGGGTCTAAGGACGATGTCAACACTCCATCGGCCATGCATACTCTTAGAGCGATAAACCTATATCGGCCATGTTTTTCTCTTAGGGTGATAATCACATATCGGCCATTTTCCTTGCTTAAGATGATAAGTACATATCCTGAATCCGATTGCCACCAATCGGTTTTAAAGAGATGGGTACAAACCCGTTCCTTGAAGCACTAATGAAATCATACTCCGAGAGATCACGTCCAGTTAAGCAAGTAACCTCGGGATGATTCCAATCCACCGATGCATCGGCCAAAGCAACACAAGCCAAATTATCCGCATGAATAACTTCCACTTCATCATCGACCCATTGTATTAATAATTGATGCATGGTAGATGGCACACATTGATTAGCATGAACCCAATCACGGCCCAATATAACATTATAATTACCTTGCACCTCAGCGATGAAGAACGTGGTGGCCAAAGTTTTGTTTCTCACAGTGAGCTCCATGCACATCACACCTTTGGCCTCTGTCTTTTCTTTCCCGTCAAATCCGTTAAGCACCATATTGATCTTCATCAATGCATCATAATATAATCCCAATTTCTTGAAGACCGAATAAGGCATAAGATTTACTACAGCACCACCATCAACTAGCATCTTTGCAACCGGTGATCCATTAATATGACCTTTAATGTACAATGGATTCAAGTGTTTCACCGGTTCTTTTGGTTTCTCGAAGATGGCATTTTTAGGACCAAAATCTAGCTGATCCACATCTCCTTGTTCATCTACAGCACGAAATTCGGCAGGTAAGTAATACACCATATTAATATCCATACCTTCCCGAGCCGGCGCAGATTCATAATCCTCCATATCATCTTCATCTCGTAAGGTGTATACTGGACTTAAAGTCTCTTCGGTTGAAGAAGACGTAACAAGTGGCATGGACGATGTAATAGGGACAACATCATCCTTATTTGGTGGTGTAGGTGTTGTTGCAGTTAACGTAGAAGCACTTGTGTTTTCCTTTTGTTTAGGCCTCCATATTTGTTTTGCAGGTACCATGGGCCGAATTCCATTAATTAATTCGTCCTTTTGCTTCTCCTTTTCGTGCTCCACCTTCTCATGGTTCCTCATACGTTGCAATCTCCTCTTCATGGTCTTAGTTAAACCGGGAGGACACCACTTAGGTTGAGCATATTTGGGATCCCTGTACTTGGCCGTGCTTGTGCTAGCCTCATGATCATTAGCCATGGAATCCTGCTGAGCAACAACAATGTCATCATTAGAATTATCCATATTATCAACAATCGGCCCTTGGATCTCCTTCCGCTTGTCAGATTCTGAAATTTCCGCACCATGTGACTTAGCACGCCACACTTTTTTATTGACTTTGCTCGGAAAACCTTGCGATGGCCGACTATCACCTTGATTAAAATGGCCTTTTGAAGAATAAGAAAACCTCCCACGAGTGAGCCTATTAGGTGCTGCCCACCCCATATAAAAAGCATAAGTGCCCGTTGGCGGCTGCCCCCAACCACCGTTGAAGCCTCCCATGTAATATGGCGCATAGAGGGGTGGTGATGACCCATATGGCCTTGCATAGCGTCGAATTTATTGCGGAGGTGATCTTGAACGCCTTGAAGTTGATGGCCGATTAGAGATAGAACCGGCCACTTGATTGGCATACTTGGGTAGCAACATATCAAAAGTTGGCTTGATTCGCTTGCGCCTAGCTTCATTCCTTTTCCCCTTGCCAACTTCTGAATTCTTGGGTTTGAAAATTTTATCATGATCATCCTCTTGCACTTGTGGTTGCCCCCCGAGCGTAGGATTTTTTATGGTGATCTTTATTACTTCCTTGCCATCGGGTTGCTTGTCAAGCACAACCTGTCTTCCCGAGTTCCTGTTGCCCTCCTTTTCCTTTCTGGACTCACCAATGACCACGTTATTCTTGTTGGCTAACTCGGCTATATCAGGCCGAATCAATACCCTTTTTCCTTGCAAGTCAATAGTGTTCATCGGGAAGGGTTGCTTGTCAACCTGCATCTCAGAAAAACTCAATCGTCCTTCATTAATGGCCGATTGTATATGCCTACGGAAAATATTGCAATCATTAGTAGCATGTGAAAAGGAATTGTGAAATTTGCAATACGCACACCGTTTTAGCTCTTCAAACGGCGGTAACGTGTGAGATATTCTAATCATCTTATCTTGCAACAGAGCATCAAATATCCTATCACACTTGGCTATGTCAAAGGTAAACTTCATCTCCTCATCACGATTCTTGCGAATCGGCTTAAGAGCATTGCATGAGTAAGGTTTGGTCTTTGAGGACCAAACAAACTCAGTGGTATATACATCAACCTCATCGTCCGAGTCATCATCATTGTAGTCAACCATATGCATTCTAGGACGATCGGTTGTTGATTTATGCACCTCTTTAACTCGGCTCTCTTGGGCCAAAGCTTTCTGCAAAACTTGGTTAATAATTAAGAACTCATAACTTTCTAGCCTCTCTTTGATGTGGGATTTCAAACCATTAATAACCAAGTCTGCTAAATCTCTCTCAGTTATCACCAAGCTATAGCATCGGGTTTTTACATCTCTAAATCTTTTGACATAATCGGTGACTGATTCATCATGTTTTTGCCTAACCGATGTAAGATGTGATAATTTAAGCTCATTATCGCCACTATAAAAATGATCATGAAATTTCTGTTCTAACTGTGACCACAAAGAAATAGAGCCATGTGGCAAAGCAGCAAACCATGAAAAGGCGATGCCGGTTAAAGATAGGGGAAATAGACGCACTTTCAATTCTTCTATGGAACCGGCTTCACCCAACTGTGCTAAGTACTGACTAACATGCTCCCTAGTAGTTTTTGTTCCCTCTCCACTAAATTTAACAAAATCAGGAACCTTATAACCTTGAGGGTACAAAACGGCATCGAAGTGTGCAGGATAAGGCTTTTGATATACACTACTCTTTACTTTCGGCTCGCTTCCAAAAGTATCTTTAAACATCTTATGCAAATCCTATCTTAACTTGGCTAAAATAGGATCTACGATAGGTGTTGATGCTTGTGGTATAGGAGCAACTTGGGTACTAGCTATTGGTGCAACTTGTGACACGGGCGCCGAACCATAGTTCGGTGGAAGATAAAACGCTCTTGCCCCTATAGGTGATGAGGCAAAGTAATTCGGCGTTGGCAACGAATTGGATGCACTCGGAATAGGGTTAAATAGGCGTAGTCACAAGTTGATTAGTTTGGCTTGGATAAGAATTCATCGGCATAGCATAATTTTGTTGCAAAGGAGGTGCCGATGAAATAGGCAAGGTTGAATTAATTTTTCCTGGGCTAACAACAGTACCACTAGATGATGGAGGCATATTATTTTGTGCATTGTTATTTTCTAAGAACGCATTAGACATCATATCATTGCCCTTGCTAACCAAACTTTCAATCACAGCAAGTTGATCTTAAGAGAAAAATTTACTCACAGTGATTTCATCTATGTTGCCATCAAGGGGAGGAAACTTGATTTCTCCAACCAGAGTGATGTTGCCTTGACGAGTCTTGTCGAAATTCGCAAGAAAGCCTTGCAAATCCTCCTCCTCGCGCTGCTTCATGAGCGCTTCATACGCCTCTTTGCGCTGCTCTTGCCTCTTGGCGTTGCTTCTTGATGGCTTCATATGCTTGAAGATGCTCCTCCGATAATTCATCAAGACTAGGCCTAATGATGTTATCGGTGTTGATCTCTGCTGTCTTAGACATGGTTGATGATGATTTCTTGAAATTTGTCCCCAGCGGAGTCGCCAAAAAGTGTGTTGACGCTGAATTGCGCCCTACACGAACACGTCACGTGTACCCGCGGCGCCGAGGGAGATACTCCGCAGCTCGCACCGTGGGAGGCCAATCGGAAGTGCGATACGCAAGACAATCCGGTTAACTCTTTTTGAACCAGACGCCCCAAGCCCTCGGGAGGGACCCCGTCAGAGAACTCGGCGACGATTGGCTGCCCTAGGTCGTCCTGGACGCCCCTGGAGCTTCGCGATTCGTCTTCCTGCAAGAACAAGAATAGACGAAGAACGAGAAGAAAGAACAAGGTAGATTAGATGTAAAGGTAGGGTTTGTTGTGTTTTGCGATTGTGTGTTGTCTCAATCGGCCATCACCTCATCTATATATGAGGAGGCTGGATTTTCCGTACAAGAAAAGGACTTCAAATCCCGTCCAAATCTTTCCAAACTTAACCGAACTCGGATTACAAGTGGGTCTGGGACAACAGTTTGGTTTTTGGTAGTTTTGGGGCTGTAAACGACCTCGGATGAAAAAACTCAAAACATCAAAGTTGTAGCCCTCGAAATTTCCAAGAACTTTCATGTTGAACATTTTTTGATTCGGGGTCATCTTGAGGGCCGAAATCCTGACATGTTCCATCAAACATCAATTGTATAGGTGTCTGGCTCCGGGCGTCACATCACGTTTTCCATCAGACATCGGTTGCACGGGTGTCTGGCTCCGAGCGTCAGTTTTTGCTCTTTGACAAGGGTTGTACTCCGAGGGCTGTAACTTTTGCATACGAACTCAGATTGAGATGATTCAAAAACCAAAATCGACCGGTTCGACGAGACCAAGCCGCACCATGTAGAACATTTTTTCCATTTAATGATGTGTTGAAGGCCTAATTGGCAGAATAGTACTTCGAATGTTACGATCTTATCGCTTCCAACATAGTTTCGTCCCCCAAGATGAAATCAGATGACGATGGCTTGAACTACAAAGATGTTCAAATCAACGATACCAAACTTTTTCATGTAACCCACTTTTTCATTTGAGGCCATCTTGTATATGAATATTGTCGTGCCAAAAACTGGTGTCAACAGATAACAAGACATCGAGGGATTGGGGCAGCTAGCGACCAGAGGCAGCTTTAACCAGAAGCGACGGAGGCTGGGACCTAACCCTAGCTATTATACCATGTTGCGAAATAAGCTTGTGAACGCGGCAAACATCCAGTACATGTACACAAGAGGGAAATAAGCAAAGAAGGTGCAACAGTATGGTAAGTACACACACAGCACAACCCTGTTCTAACAAACAAAACTTGCTATGATTTGCCAGCTGAAGACTCCTGTCTTGGGGCTTCCAGCAGAGTTTACAAGATCAAAGGAAGAGAAAAGAATGCATGCTGCAGCAATCTGAGGTATACAAAATTCGCTTTGCAGAAACTTGTATTGACAACGCAAAGGCATGGCACTATCCCTACCAGTGCAGATGCTCAGCAAATCAAATCAAGGATGACAGATTAAAAAACAGCCACTTTGATAGGTTAATTCCTGTGCCCAACCCCAAAGTGAAATCGTCTAGCTTGTTTGTCATTGAAAGCGTATTCTAGTCTCAAAGGTCCCAGTGGAGAGTCCACACGGATGCCAACACCATACCCGTAACCACTTCCAGGCTTGCCACGGGCTCCTGCTGGGTCACCTTACGAATGAAACAACAAGAGATTGCACAAGTGAGAACAGGTTTTAGCTAAAAGAGGAACTAATATGTAAAAACTGTAACGGAAACTGCTCTACAAAATCTGGGAGTGTAATTATGTCAGGCCTGTTCCAGCAGCAGCAAAATCTTCTAACTAGAACAAGGGGCAAAAGCATAGTTTTCTTTATTCTGAATCTGAATTGGAGATTATTTTTTTCTTCAAACCCAAAACTAGGCTTAGAAAATTTGAGTACATGTACAGAACTAGCCTGCTTTAGAGAATACAGATATGGAATAAAATTATACTTATCACAACATGACTTACCAGGAACCGTTGGGCCAGAGCCAAGATCACTACCATAGTCACCAAAGACCACACCTTCCAACGGACCAAACTACACAGAAAATGACAACTGTGAGTAATCAAAGCAACAGTTTACAAGGCTAGTTTTTTCTTTAATGCAAATCATACGGCAAGCATGGCGTGCATCAGAGTAGCACAAGAACTAATCAAATGCATTTGATGTCATTGCAGGTAGAAATCATGAATAGTTCACGATCACAGTACTCCCTCCGTTCCGGTGTGTTAGGCCTATCTCCAAAATCTATTTGTTCCACTTTAGCTGTGGATTAAGGCCTGTAAACATTAAATGTCGTTTAATTAGCACACAACCGCATGGCTATTCATCTCCTCTCTCCTCTCTGCGCGCTATTGCTGCTTCTTTACACACGCATGCAATGAACTTTTTGCATGCAACTAGTACTGGTGTAGACTGATCCATCGCTCGCTGCAGACCTGCTGCGCCCTCTGGCTCGCTGTCCGGCCGCCGCTCCTGCTCGTTGTCCCAACGCCGGTCGCGAACAAGGGAGGAACCGTGCGGCCACATAAGCCCGACACGACGTACGGGCACAGCCGGCGGCACGACGGACCGTGTCGCATCTCTCTGCCCGAGCGGCGGCTCAAACGGTGTTATCCGTAGCCCTACTAAACCTAGCGGTGGCGGCCGCCGCGCACCACTTTGTTGTCCTGACGCCATTGATGGAACAGAGGGAGAGAGGAGATGAACTGAACTGAAACAGATCGGAGTACTACTTAAGGACGAAACTTGGCGCAATGTTTTCGCTCAAATTTCGGAAGCTTGGCGCCATGTTTGGAAAGTTTGGAGGAAGAAGGAATTAGCGCCATGCCTTTTAGTTTCGCTCAGATTTGGAAGATTAGCGCCATGTTTTGGAGGAAGAAGGGGGTTTAGCGCCATATCTGTTGCGCGCATGCATGCATAACGGAAATTTTGGAGGGAGGAGGAATTAGCGCTGTGGGCGGACGTCTGTTCACTTGCCATCATTAATACGAATTAAACGCTGATTGGAGGGAAGGAGCAGATCACGTAGCCAATGGATAGCCACCTTAGTCGCGCTGCGTTTCATAAGAGGCCTAACACACCGAAACGGAGGGAGTACAGATTTTCCAGCCATCCGTTCAATAAATAAGATGTTTTAGTTTTTTTTCTGAATCAGATGTATGTAGATATGTTTTTAGTGTGTTGGTTCACTCATTTCAGTCTGTATGTGTAGTCCATATTGAAATATTCAAAACATCTTATAGTAGTGAACGGAGGGGTGTATGTAGCAAAATCATTGGATCGTTGACGAATACAGAAATAACTCAAAATAGTAAGTCATTGAAACAAACATCAGAATATAGCAGAACATACAAGCAAATAAAAATTCATCTTAAAATTGCATACTAAATTCAAATAGTATACTCCCTCAGTTTCATATTAACTGTCGACTGTCGTTGAAATAGATGTATAGCATTGAAATATGTCCAGATACATCTATTTTAATGATAGTTAATATGGAACGGAGGAAGTACAATTTTAGTTTCTTCTTGATATGTACATTGATGTTGCCGACTAGATTTTTATGAGAAATATTTTTATCTAGGTGTTTCATGTGAATGTTCAGTCTGGAAAAAAATAACTTAATAATGCCAAAAAAGAGAGGCAACGGTGCAACGCTTACCAAGCGGCAAGAGACTTCACCACTACCAACTGCATACGAGCGGCCAGAACCAACAGCGCCTTCTTCATATCCTCTTACACTGTTTGTCCCACCAATTGCAAATGCTTCATGAGGCGAAAAGTTTCCCTCCACATGACCTCCAGAAGCACTAGATCATAGAATAAATGATATATGAGGTAACATAACAACAAAATGTTAGTCTGCTGTGTACCAAACCTCCAGGTTAAACTGATGTTTTCATTCTTGGTCCATCAATGGCACGAAATGCACCAAAGTATACCTTACAAGAAGTCGGGCAGGACCAATTTCATAGCCCTGCCTCAATCGGGCGGTCACTCTGTTGAAACTAAGCCACTCTGGAAGAATGGGTAGACCTTGCTCGACGTTGAAAACGAACTGGAAGCGGTAACAACGGTATGATATAAAAAATTGTCACGACAAGATTAGAAAAGAGTAAAATGCAAAAGATAAATACCAACCATTGTAGAGCTATGATCTCCAGAGTCTGTGTAGACACTTTCAAGCTTAGCAAGTAATGTGTCATCATAAGGATTTCCACTGCATTTTCATGAAAGGACTTATCACATTTCAAATAGTAACTTAATATGACAACTGTACTCGTGGTGTACATGGTTATGAATACACTTGTGCTGCAAACTAAAGTTGAATGAGACATCAAGATTTGAGACCTTGCAGTCAATTGGCTGTTATAGAAATCTCTGATTACAGGGTTGCCTTTGTCGTCACGAGCACCAGCATGCTGCATAGAAAGTGTCAAAAGAACACAATTACGCTATGTTTATGAAAGGAAACAGTAAATGCATATTTATACGTTTCAGTAAACAAAGTTAGTGCCAACATCACATGAGTACACGACTATTCGTGTGTTTACCTGAAATATCAATCCAAGAGTACCGCTCCATTTTGGCCTGAAAGGTCGACTATACTCAATGCCAGCAGTTACCCGTCCAATTGTAATAGCACTATGGTCAGGATGCTCCCCACCATGGATAAGTGTTCCAGGGGTCCTAGAGTTCTGACAAGGAAAACTAACGTAAGAGCATGCACATGATCCATAGCTGATGGAATCATGGAACTGTGATGATGATATCATACTAAAGGTAAATACCTGAACCATGACAGTTCTGGAGGTCCTCTTATTGTCACCGTCAATCCAAGGGTCAGTGTAGTTTAAACGAAATATAGAATCTATTTGGCCCCTCTCTAGTGAGAGATTCAACTTCTTGTTCCTCCCAAAAACATTCCGCTGGGAATATGCAAAGCTGTTTAAAAATTCCAATGTGAGGAAAAAAAAAATAGATGTAGAACTTCCTGTTTATGAAAGCAGGTATGAGATAAACTAAAAAATTAAAACCAACACCTAAAATTGCCAGTTCCTAAAGGCCTGTTTGGACTTTGGAGGGTCCTCTTAACTTTGGCGCACATATGTGATGGCGGGGCTTGAGAATAGCTCACTGCTCATACCATAAGCACAAGGCCCTTTCTAATTGATATATTTTAAGTAAGCCCATAGTTATTTATCCATAGTTAATATGTCAGGTTGCTTGGAATTGTTATTTCAGAAAGTCTCAAAAAGCGCAGTTGGAGTATCGGTCCCATGAAGACCAGGGTCCCACGGATCAGTCTTGCGTGGGCTGCGGCAACCCCGTCAGCGGGCAAACGCGGGATACTTTCCCGTGTGTACAAAACCATGCCCCTTCCGAGGTGGCATGCAAATCTTCGTCAAAACCCAGGGCTACTGAAGCCTACAGTCAATACAAGCATGGTCACCCCACTGCTCGTGGGCAGCTCGACGATGGCCATGCCCAAGCTGACTACAACATCCAGAAGTGATTCATACTACCACTCTGCCTCCCGACAACTTGGTCGTATGCAAACCTTTGTGAAAACTCTCACTAGCAAGACCATCGACAACGTCAGCCAAGATGACCTCTTCCCCTTCCCAGGAACAGATCTACCACCGCATGCCTCTTGCAGATGGCCCGCATCCCTGCGACAGCTGGTCAAACACTGGCGCGCCATCATACCCGCGCAGGCCTAAGCCTGTATAGGCCTGCAGCGGTGCAGACGGTCTCTCTCCAGTGCTCCCTCAAATCCGGCGGCGGCGGAGGCCCTGGTGAGCTCTCTCCTCGCCCCATCTCCTCCGAGCGCCGGCGTCCTCCGGGGGGGGGGGGGGGGGGGGGGGGGGTCAGAGGCGCATGGTGGCGCAAGGGGCATGGCGGCGGCGGGAAGGTGCACGACGACAGGATGACCGCGCCCTCGTCTATCCCTCCGTCGGGGCCACACCATCCTTCCTCCGGCGGCGGCAGGGGCATGGCTCCATAGCCGACCTGCTCTTCTTCATGTTCTTTTTTTACTGTAATTATTTCTGTTTTTAATTGATCCCAGGAACGGAAACAAAGGGAATAGATTTTGTCTAAAGATTTAGATCTTATACGGAAGCTGGAGTAAAGTCAAAATTAAGAAGTTTATATTGTCCAAAGTCAACAAAAATTTCAATTCCAAGACTTATACATCCAAACAAGAATTAGAATTGTGTGCCACCCTTTGATTCCAACCATAAATTCCATTTACAACCAAATGACGGAATTTGAATTCCACCCATTTCCTTTCTATCTTGGAAATGGAATTGCTAGTCCAATTCAATTCCCAGCAAACTTTCCTACATCCAAACACAGTGACATTTTTTTCCTTTTGCGGGAGTTCCTTGCATTCACAGGGTTGCTGTCAAGGTCATCGTTGCTCGGTGATATCCTTTGCCCGACAATGGAAGATCTAAGGGTGACGGCTTGTAGCTCGAGCTGAAGAAATCAAACGCTCTTCCTCATCATTGAAGGAGCAAGAAGAAGGGAGCCGCAACAGAGGAGGTTGTGACGATGGAGGCCAACCCTTCTTAGGAGGAGGTCGGTGAAGATGACGCCGAAGATGATGACTTCGCACCTTTTTATGAGCACAGCGCGTTGGAGCATAGCGTTGATGGCGATGTTAATGATGATGACGACGATGCCAACCTTCATAATGAGGTCGGCGATGAAGAAGGCGCTGGCGATGGTGCAAGTAGATATGCACCTCAGAGCATCTCCAGCCGTTCGGCCCCCCAAGCCGTTTTTCAGCGCTATTTTAGCGCCGCTTGGGGGGCGCGGGGGCGGCGAAACCTGCTTCGGGCGGCCGGCCCCAAGGCGGCTCCTCAAGTTCGGCGTGAATTTGTTAAAAACGACGCAAATGGAACGAAATTCGGCCTAATTCATAATATTTGGTCTAATTTTACATGGTAGCAACTAAGAAACTGAAAAAAAAACTACTGAAAAGCAAAAAAACAAGTACAACTGGTCGAAGTTGAGCTCCCCGCCGCCTCCGACACCTCCAGCGGCGCCATCGTCGCCGCCGTCGTCGCCCTTGGGCTCGCGTTTCACGGCGGCCTGTGCATTGCACGTGTCACCGCCGAGTGGCCCCTTCCTCCTCACCGGCTGCGGCTGCTCGTCCTCGTCGTCGGTGCCGTCCAGCACGATGAACTCCGAAGGCGGCGGCGCCGGTGGTGCCCACTTGTTGCGGCTGTTGCCGCCCTTCGCCTTGCCGCTGCCCTCCCCCTGTGCCGCCGGCCGGATCCTCGCCGCCTCGGCGCGCTTCTGGGCCTCGGCGAGGTCCCAGGCCTTGTGCTGCGCCTCCATCTGGCCGAGGAGGTAGTCCTTCTTGGCCCACTCGAGGCCGGCGTCGTACTCCTCGTCCTCGTCGGCGGCCGGCGGGGGCGGCGGAGGCGGGACGGCCTCCTTCTCCTTCATCTTGCCGCCGAGGCGAGAGAGGAAGCCTCGGCGGCGCTGAGGCGCGGCTGACGAGCCACCGATGACGACGCCGCCAGCGCGCGTCCGGCGGCCAAGCGGCTCGGTCTTGACCTCAGTTTTCACCTTGGTCTTCACCGGGGCGAGCTGCGGCGAGGAGTAGGCCGGCCCCGAGGAATGGGAGCCGGTGGCGCGTGACGTCGAGCCGCCGGACGACGACGATGTCGCCCCCTCGCCATCGCGCGGGAGCGTCGTCCACAGAGGCGTGTTGCGGCTGTAGGAGCGGCGGGCCGTGGCCCCGTACCCCATCGAAGTGTACTGGAGCCGCGGCGCGTTGCCGTTGTCGATGTACTGGAGCACCCACTCAAGGGTGCGCCCCTCCGCGCTCCACCACCGACGGCGGCCGTCACGGTTGTACCGGCCGGCCACCAACGTGAGGCCGTTGGTGAAGGCGATCGCCTCATCGCGGTTGTGCTTGAAGTAGGCGGCCCACGCGGCGGTGTTGCCAGTAGCGTTCGCCGGATTGGCGCGCTCCTCCGCCGTCATCTGGGCGCGGACCGCCTTCACCTCCAGGTCGAAGGCGACGGTGCCCTCCTTTGGCGCCGGCGGCACCGAGACGCAGCCGTTGGACAGCACCCAGTCGTGGGGTGGCCTGGTGTCCGGCGGGCACGGATAGGCGGCCTGCGCGAGGAGGATGGCCTCCATCTGCAGCAGGCTGTGGCGCTGGAATCCGTTCCGCGCAAGGTTGTCCATGGCCGCCGGCGAGGTGGTAGGAGGAGGGAGGAGGAGATGGCGGTGAGAACAGAGGAGCAGAGGAGGAGGAGGGAGTGTGTGCGGCGTGTTCATCGGTGAGCCCTTTAAATAGCGGGGGAACGCGAAAGGGCGGCCTCACCGGGGCGGGACACGCGGCGCGGGCTCACCGGGGTGGGACACGCGGCGGCGCGGTCGTCGGCCATTTGGGCTTCAGCGCGCCACATTGATTCCCCTGCCGGCAATTGGACTGGACATCAGCGCCGCATTGATGCTCTGCGGCGATGGTAGGCGCGGGGAAGCCGAGGCGGGAGGATGACGATGCCGCATGTTCACACGCCGACAAGTGGGGCCGGCGCGCGCGAAACCGCGCGCGCGTTCTCTCTTTCGCGCCGTTTTCTTTCATTCGGCGCCCCCAAGCGACCCCAGGGCGTCGGGTTGGCTTGGGATCGCCGGAGTCAATTTTGGCCCAATACGGCGCTATTTGGGCCCTTGGGGGCGTGGCTGTGCGGAATTCGTCCATCTGGGGCGAATTGCGCCGCCTCTTGGCCGCACGGCTGGAAATGCTCTCAAATGGCAGAGTGACGGACGAAGAGGCAGCATGACCCCTCTCAGGTTCTGCATTCTGAGAGGACAGAGCCTCTACCGTAGAAGAGGATGATCGGGCTCACAGTGCCAAGCACCACTAGTCACAAGAGGTCGCAGGTTCAACTTGAGGACGATCCGTGAGTTACTTCCTCATTTGTATTCTTTTGGGCTTTGTATGATCTTCAAGAGGTTTGCCTTGTAGGCACTTTACTACCGAGCTGCAAGCTTCTGTGGCCGCCGCAAGAGGTTCGTCGACGGAAGAGCAGAGGCCGACTACGGAGGGCCATGGAAATGGAGGTCGCCACGGGTAGCGGTAGTGAGTATTTTTAACTATGGGCCTGTTCTTTTGGCGGCTTCTCCCAGAAGCTGCCCTCCCCCAGCTTCTCTGAGAAGCCGCCTCAAAAAGTTAGGGAGGCTTCCGGAATGAGAAGCCGCCCCAAAAAGTTAGGGAGGCTTCCGGAATGGCCTAACACGAGGCATTCCGGAAGCCTCCCTAACTTTTTGAGGCGGCTTCTCAGAGAAGCTGGAGGGAGGGCAGCTTCTGGGAGAAGCCGCCAAAAGAACTGGCCCTATATCATTTACTTGGCTATGTTGTAAAAGCTGCTTTGGTGTATTGAGTTCCTTTGATTTATGTAGACGTGGCCGCTCCTTCAGTTAGTAGCCCAGCACGGAGGTCTGCTATGGCACCAAGCCCGCCCCGGGTCAAGGCCGGTACTGGCGTGGTTGTGCCGCCTGCCGTATAGCCTGCCAAAGGAGGGAGGGAGGTGAGCGATGAAGGAGAGGCTGGCGCGGTTTATGCTAAAAAGCACAAGGTCAGCCGCTCCAAGGCTCCAAAGGGGAGTTCGGCACTTTCAAAGGCCCTGCAGTCCTCAATAGTCAAGGTCTCCTTCAAGCGTCATCGCAGGGTCATCTGCGTTTGAAGGACGGCGTGCGCTTACTCTCACCGTCGTCCCAGCACCACGCCTTCCTCTTCATGGAGGGACACTCGAACGGTAGTGGTGGAACAGCGCCCCTCGAAGGTGTTGAAGTCGCTTGGTTGGGCAGCTCCACTTCCTTCACGGGGAGCCGTCACCCACCCAACGGCCGTCGCGTCGACGCGGCACCAAGGACATCTTGTCCTCACCGTCTTCTTCCTCGTCACCGCCTGGCGCATTGCTAGTGGCGGCAGCATGGGTTGACTTGCCCACGTTGGCATAGCACTTGGCTAGGGGCACGCCGTCATCCATCATCATCGTCGTTACTGGCACCGCCCTCTTGCAGTCCCGGACCCCTCACCGCTCCTAGCACTCGAGGACACCACAAGGGGAAGATCGCAAGCGGCGCCCTTAGGGGGGGAGCCGCCTTCACGGGAAGAAGTGGGTTAGCCTCCTTCCTAGGCCGCCTCCTGCCTCGAGGCCATATCTGTGTGCTCATGCGTTCAGGCATGACTCTTCGCGGGCATTTTCTGCTGGGGGGCATCGGGAATGTGTTGCGGGGCCTCTGCCTAGGGCGTCAACTGCCTCAAGGAGGCCGACTCATTCGCATCTTTAGAGTCTCCCTGAGCCGCTGGAACCAAATGTTGTTGGGAGCGGTGTCACCACGCGATCGTGATCGCTAGGCAATTGCAGTGCAGCATCAGCACAAGAACCTAGTCGCGCTCAACATTGTTGCTCGGAGGGATCACCTTGGTCAGGAAGGGGTCAACAACTTTGGGCCCAAAAAGTCGGCGTATCAAATTCCAGTGCTCCGCGGAGGTTAGATTGTATTGGGCCCCGACCACAAGCGGGTGACGTTAGCCAGCCCACTAAACTCCCAAGCCTGGTGAGACCTCCTTCGGAGTGGCGCCAACACCACCAGAGGAAGTTAGAGGCCACCATGTTCATCTTTAAGCCCCAAGCACGAAGCGCATCAATTCTCTCCATGATGATTTGAAGATCGCCATCGCATGGATCCTTGCTTTTCCACACCTCCTTATTCCTGGCTGGCTCCTAGGCTCTGAGCAGCACAAATAGAGTTCACCAACATTGACCGAGAACCAGTGGTGGCGCCATTCATCCCACTTCATCTTGAAGTCACCGGTGATGTACCTCCCTCCAAGTTGTTATGGATGCACCAGGTGGCGCCACCCGGCAGCCCGGTGCATGTAGCTCCCGCTTGCGCAGGATCTAGGGAAGGGTCCGACCACTTTGGGTCTATTGTACGCAGCCTTTCCCTACATTTCTGCAAGAGGCTGTTTCCAGGACTTGAACCCGTGACCTCATGGTCACAAGGCAGCAGCTTTACCACTACGCCAAGGCTCCCCTTCTACCAGGTGGCGCCACCCGAGATTACTTTTTTGTGCTCAATTCGCGGCACAAAGTAGCATCAAAACAACGTCATCGATGGTTTCACGCCGAAAACACATCACACAAATGTGCGAAGATCGAAAGAACCGGCACCGTTTGGGGATAAAAGCTGGAGGATGCAGAAATTGAAGGTCTCCGTCACTTGGATGAAGTCAAGAGAATGGCGGCACAAGCCCCTCCATGAGGAAGCATGCGAACATGGCCACATCACCCTCCTTCGGGTTCGCCTTGCCATGCTTGATCCTAGTCGGCCCGCCCTCATGGTCCGTACCGGCCACCACGACGCGCAGGTGCGCAATCAGCTCATTGGTTGAGAGCTCGAGGTAGAAGAGTGCAAGATACAACCTCATCATCGAGTCCTTCGAATCGCTCGATTCCGCGGCGCCTGAGGGCATCTTGGCGGTCTTGAGGGCCATGTCGGAGCTGCACAAGGCGGTGACGGTAAACTCTGCAGCGAGAAAGTCGGGAAGGCGGAGAAGAGTGGGTGAATAGTGGGCTATGAGAGCGGTGACAAAATGGGGAACGGGGTGAACAGGAAGGAATTGTTGAGATTGATTTTTTATGAGCGGAGCGTGGGGGCTCCTTTTTTTACCGCTCCTCGTAGTGATGAGGCGCTCTCCCCATGACGCCCACTACTCCCGTCATTATCGCAACAGTTTAGTCATCGCGAAGCCTATGGGGACGCTTCAATCCTCAGGGGATCAATGCGTTGCTGCAAAGTCTCATCATGCACAAGAAATCACACCATCGTATCGGCATTTGCGCCACTCAAACGATTTGATTGTGATGGCACCATGGAATCCGTGATCATGTGTCGCTTCACCCACACCCAGTGGACCTAGCCCCGACAACGGGAGAGGCATGCGAAGGCCCCAGGACTAGGGACTACTATCGATCTCATGAAGACCAGGGTCCCACGTATTCGTCTTGCATAGGCCCCGATAGCCCCGTTAGTGGGCGAACGTGGGATACTTTCTCATGTGTACAAAACCATGCCCCTTCCGAGGTGGCATGCAAATCTTCGTCAAAACCCAAGGCTATTGAAGCCTACCGTCAAGACAAGCCTAGTCACCTCACTGCTCGCGGGCAGCTTGACGATGGCCATGCCCAAGCTGACTACAACATACAAAAGCGATTCATACTACCACTCTACCTTCCGACAATGTGGTGGTATGCAGATCTTTGTGAAAACTCTCATTGGCAAGACCATCACACCGGTTGGAGAACCCTCAACACCATCAACAACGTCAACAACGTCAAGGCCAAGATTACCTCGGAAGAGTCCCTTCTCGGGAACAGCTCACCCGTCGCCTACCTCTCACAGACGGCCCGCATCCCACCACATGCCTCCCACAAACGGCCCGCATCCCGATGGCGGCTGGTCAAACAATGGCATGTCATCATACCCGCGCAGGTCTAGCCTGTATAGGCCTGCAGTGGCATGTCGCGGTGCATAACGAGTTGTCCAGCATGTCGAGCTTCCCTTGGGGGCCAAGTTGCATGTGTGATGACTCACCACCCGCCACTTACCGCATGTGCAACACCTCGTTGCTGCATGCAACAGTGAATGGTGCGGTGCCAACCAGGCAATGCGTTCCAACCCGACAACGTAATACAACGCCACCTGCCCCTCGCATTTAATGTGGTAGGTATCCTACTATATAACGGTTGTGTATCCTACTGTATAACTATTGTACCCCGTATTGTAGCTACTGTGGTACCCCCTTGCGCTATAAAAGGAGGCCCAAGCTACCTTAATACGGGTTTGACTCCCATACAACTCTACTCCTAGAGGATCCACATCTACCATACAAAGCACGTTCCCTCCGCCTCCCAGCAACAAAAACGGACTCCTGTAACCTTGTTCATCATAGCAGTGAGCAAATCCGGCAGGAGTAGGGTGTTACGCTTCTCAACGGCCCGAACCTGGGTAAACGGTATCGTGTCACAGATATAGGATTCGAGCGTAACGCCACCCCTTCACCGGACCCAAAAAGGGCATCCATTGTCCTCGGTGTTGTGTAACGCACACACAACATGTAGCTTAAGAAAAATTATCTCTAAATATTACCATGACAATATTATTACATAATTTGACAAGCTATATTCAATTCCAGAGGAAATAAGAAATTATTGACCGAAGAATCTACTGACCTGCCAATTAATCCAGAAAGAGGCCCATTTGTTATCCTGCACAAAAAATAGCATGATATATATTAAGAGTAAATTTTCAAATATAATTTGCATACAGGCTACATATGGTATTTGAAATCCAGTACATAACAAACCATCTCAGCACCTTACAGGTTATGAAACATACTTTATGAAGCATACAATTCACTCAATTGGGTTCACTAAGTAAACAGTACTAAATGACTACTTGTACTAACCCACTCGAAATGCCACCACCAGCAGAGAAACCACCAGATTTGCGCTCAACAAGATTCATGACAAGGTCCACTTTATTAGAATCTGCACAAGACCATAGATAAGGGCACAGGTACTTGAGAAAATGAAGAACAGCTTCAAGAAAATGGGGAACTATAAATTAGCTTCACCTCCGACGGGCTGCGGAATTATTGTGACATCCTCCATAATTCCCATAGTGAGTATTGTTTCAACATCTCTTTTCACTTGTGCTCTATTGTATGCCTATTTTCATCATTAATAAGACAGATAAGATTTCCATTACAGCATCAAGGCTACAAGATAGCAGTTTCAAATTGACATCAAACCAAGTCTGCATACACAAAAACAGCATGATCCGATTCCGACCACACTTGCTATATTGTTGACATCCTTTTAACAATAGTACTTGTGAATTTGATCAATGTATTTGCATAGCGATTTCACACAGGCCGGAGCCACCAACCAGACAATGGGTGTACAAAGTCCCAAAAATTCACAGTTTTACTCATGTTTCCTCATTTATTTGATGTATATTGTTCTATATTTATGAGTTATAGATAGGTACTTACATTTGTTACCAAAATAACGTGTGTATATTTGTACACCCAAGTCCCCATGTAGCTCCGGTCATGTTCCACACCACACTAACAATACTTAAACGCACATCACCATATTGCCAAGTGTGAAATGAGAACCGTTCATAAAATCATGCCATGTAAAATTGTGCACTAAGGACATAACTGAAATAACCATTCATGAATATCATCAATAATGTGCCCAAAGTAGATTAAAATACAAATACAGCAAGTAACTTCTAAAATGCTCTGACCTGACCCTTCTTGGTGGTAAGCTGCTGGAGTATGGTTTCTGGTTGTGTTTTTCCGATAGTTGGCTCACCACTAGTGATAGATAGATGGAAAGAGAAAGGAGACACAAATGATCAGAATATTGCATGATCATAAAGAACTAATCAGCAAAGAGAATCTCACTAAGTCAAGCTACGATTCTCACGTTCTTCTATCCAGAAAGCGAATATTGATGTTATTAACCTCAGCTTCAGAAACTTGTAACCTTAGAATTCCTCCAGAAAGGATCTCAGCATATGAAACCTGGAACCAGATCAAGCACCTTCATTGATTTACCATTAGCAATAACATACTCCCTCCGTTCCTTGATATAAGGTGCCTAAGGTTTTGAGAAAAATTCCAAAACACATGGCATATTGGTATTATACCCATCCGTCTAGGAAAATATGCTTACGGAAAGAGATATAACGGAGGGTCTTTTTTTCTATTATTGGCTGATTTGAACTGTTTTCTCCCGATTTTTTCTAGAAAAAGATTAGTCCAATTGTAGCATTATACGTACGCGTTAATATCCGTGCAAAAACCTTAGGCACCTTATATCAAGGAACGGAGGGAGTATAATTTTACTAGCTAAAACTGTAAACAATGTTGCTCTTTACCTAAAAATGGCAGGCACCTATTTGTTTGCTAGACACAACAGGTTAGCAACTTCCACACATTCACATTTTTCTCAGATCATGTTTCTAGTTTGTTACAATTAAGAACATGTAGAATAAAAGGCATAGTGTGACAATGAAGTTCTATATACATAGCAGGAACCAGGAAGTAACAAACAACAGGGTAAGACAGGACTATGTTGTATGCCCTACCAATTTGGAACTGGTGATGGGTGAGATGTAAACGATGGCAAGTGCATTACAAAAACAGAAATTGACAACTCCAGTCCTGTGGTACTAGGCTGTCTAGAAGGTCAAGAAGATATAAAGAATATTCACTTGTTCCTTAAGAGAAGTACAGCAGATGCCTATTGTTCAGCAATGTCCTTACACAAATTGCAATACATCACCAAATAGAAGAAAAGAAAAATTATGCCCAATGGTAGAACATGGATTATGTTAATTATTTTCCCCACCTACCATGCCAGTAAGACCGCGTTCCTGATACCAACCGTTAATGGACTTAATCACTTGATCTAAATGTCTTATGTTGATGATTTTCCCTGCATAATGTAACACCAAACGTAAGTCTCAAGAACAATTCTTAGAAGCTAATAAAAGTAGACTAAGACAAAAAAAAATGGCTTCTCTCTCTTTTAGAGAAATAAAATTTGAAGAATGCAGGAGGAACAAAATGTTCTGTTAAAGAAGAAATATGTGCCCCGAATTCAAGTGGAGAGGACTTGAACCAAGGTTGTAGAAGTGTACACCAACTACCCCGCCAAACTGAGGTCCACCCAGTTCGTAATTCAGTAGTTTTACATCATTTCTCTATAAAGAAAGCCAAGGATACCGAGAGATTATGCCACCATAGATGGACCTATTTTACCAAAGTTTCCTATGCAGTGTGGAAAAATAGGTTTTACGGTTAAAAGTAAACCAGCAACAAGAACCATGTGAGGTCACATAAAAGGCGTGCTTTATTTATTGTGTCACACCTTTGCATTGTAAATGTCGCATAATTATGCTGCACAGTTCAATCTAGTGGTATCATAATCGGACCCAGTGCAGACGACATTTCAGATCAATGTTACATTACATAAAATATGCATGGTAGTGGTAATTCTCTTATGCACTCTAGATATCTCTTTGCCAGACAAATTTACATACTTAAATGGCCTAAAGCTAGCATGTAGTCTTGGTTCATGTAGAATTGTATTAAGTAAAACAATACACTCAGTTAAAGAAAAAACAATAAACACATAACATAAGAGTCTCTTAAACATGAGAACAACTACCATGGCGATCACGAAATGAGTCATCTAGGAACTTGGAAGGCAGCATGTTGGCACCCTCGCAAACCAGCCCGTGGAAGTCCTGGTTCGGCTCCACCTAAGCCACAGAATATCGCAAATTTGCAACCTTCAGTTCCAAAAATAAGCCATGGAAATGGAAAAGAGATTGGGGAAGAAGCAAAATGCTGACCTCAAAGACAAGGCGGATGCCGTCGCGGGTGTCGACAGCAACGGGCATGCAGGAGCGGAAGAGTCCGCTCTCCACAACGCGGTGCACATCCTCCTGCACCTCCCTCACCGTGAGGGCCGCGTTGGGGCGACACGCGCGCAGGGCCGCGGCGGCCGCCTCCTCCAGCTCGGGCCTCTCCAGGGGCTCCCCGTCCTTTCCGCGCACCGCCACCTCGCTGATCAGCACCCGCTCCTCGCCGCCGCCCCCTCCACCACCGCCGTCCTTCCCGTGCCTCCGTGGCAAGGGCGCGGCCGCCGTCTCGGCCCGCGCGGCCGGGACGCGGGGAAACGATGCGGCGACGCGACGGGCCGCGGCGTCAATGGCCCGGCCGATGTGGGCGAACGGGAGCGCGGCGGAGAGCAGGGCGTGCGCCGGGGCAGGGGCCGGGGAGGCGCGCGGGAGCTTGATGCCGGAGGAGACGAAGCGCACGCTGTCTCGACGGGGCCCCATGGCGAGTGCGCCGGATGTGTGACAGAATGGGTGGTGGGATAGGGTTTAGGGTTTTCGTGACGAGGCGGGGGAGGCTACGAGGGTTTCGTCCGCCATGGCTGATCGGGGGACGGAGGCGGCGACTGGCGAGCTGTGCTCAGGAAACAGCTCGCCGATGGTGTTCCTGTGGAACAACGGCAGCCGTTCGATGTCGTCACCTGTGCCTACAAATGATCCGATCCGTTGGCTAGTTAATCACACGAGGGATTTGATTATTTATTTATTTGAATTGAGGGATTTGATCTTAGAGAGCAACTCTAGCAGACCCCAACAAACCCCTTAAAACTCGCGGATCCTTAAAATAACCGTCGTTTGACGGTTGAAACAGACCCTTTAAAACCTTTGAACCTTCAAAAATTTAAGGGGCACGGTAAAAAGCATCGTGCGACTAGCAAATATATGGTTTCATTTTCGATCTGAGGGCGCCTCGTATCCGAAAAAAGCATTTGTCGGGAGAGCAACTACCACAGAAACACCTTCAACACCGGTCCCAGTCATCCCCACCTGCCTCCCCCGACGCCTAAGGCGCCGTCCATGGCCGTCCCATGCGCCTAGGACGATGCCCCACCCATCACCTACGCCTGGCCGGTCGTTTCGCCGCGCCCTTCGGCCTTGCGCCCCGGCCACCGCTGGAGTTCGTTTCTTCTTTCTCCGTCGATTAGGGAGAGACGGGATATAGAAGATGGGAAAAAAAAAGGAAAAGATAATATTAATTTTTACTGTTCGCGAATAAAGATTTTGTTCTGCTGCAACTATTTTCAACCCTTATAACGCGCTTTTCTCGGCCCTTATACCGGTTTTAAGGGTACGCATGATAAGGGGTCTGCTAGAGTTGCTCTTAGAAATACCCTAATTACGATCACTAAACTCGCATGAGTGAACTAATCACATGATCGTGTATGATTCATGTCATATTTTACCCACGTGGCATAGTTCTTGACTGGTTGATATGTCTCAAACGTATCTATAATTTTGCTTGTTCCTTGCCCTTTTTGATGATATTGCTTTACAACGTATTTGGAACTAACCTATTAACCTACTGCCCAGTGCAAATTTTTGTCATTTTTTGTCTGTACATTGCAGGAAAAAGGTGAAAAAAACAAAGTGCTCAAAATTTTCAGAAAAAATCCTAAAATCCTTTTATTACGGAAGACTCTAGAAGCCCAAGGGGGAGCCGGAGGGGGCCACCCCCGTCCAGGCTGCCCCATGGCGCGCCTAGGGGGGCACCTGCCCCCCTTTGGCGTATATTTATCTCATGTTTCAGAAACACTCAGAGAGGTATCTGTTCCGCGAAATAACCCATTGCTCCACGATTTCGATCTCGGGATCGCCAGAAGTTCTTGTCCCGGCACCCTACCGGAGGGAGGATTGATCTCCGGAGGTTCCTCCACCACCATGCTCGCCTCCGGGATGCGCCGCGAGTAGTCCCCCTTGGACCATGGGTCCATGATCAGTAGCTAGTAGATGTCTTCTCTCCAATCATGTGCTTCAATGTTTAGCCCTTGTGAGATGCATATCATGATCAAAATATTATGTATGAATTCTTGTTTTGCTATGTTGAGTTTGTTGGGATCCGATGGATTATGAGATTATATTCAGATTTGTGAGAGTAATATATTTTGGTTTTCCCTTTTATATTTTTGTTGTTGAGTAGTCTTGCATGTTCTCCGTTGTCGTTTGTTACTTTGGCCAAGTAGTAGGTTGCAACTCCAATAGAGAGTGTTGTGCTAGATGATGGGTTCATGCCTCCCGATGTCTAGCTTGAGTGACAGAAACATGAGACTAGGGAATATGTTGTTGCCATTAGGGTTAAACAGCGGTGCTTGTGACTGCGTGTAGTACGTCCCAAACGTATCTGTAATTTCTGCTTGTTTCATGATTATATTGTTGACATTGCTATATGTTTTAATGTACTTTCATATCATTTACAACATATTTTGGACTAACCTACTAATTCAGTGCCCAGTGCCAGTTTTTGTTTGTTGTTGTCCGTGCATTGCAGGAAAATGTCAAAAATCAAAGTGCTCAGAAAAATCCAGAAAAATTATATAAAAATCAGCAGTTCAGAAGACTCCAAAAGACCGAAGGAGGGCTGGAGGGGCCCCACCCCTGGCTAGGTGCCCTCCTGGCGCGGCCAGGGGGAGGCCGCGCCTCCTAGCCGCTTGATCAGGTGGGGCCTCCCCTCGGGGCCCCCTTTGGCCTATATTTAGAGTTTCCTCCGAAAACCTCGAGAAGAGCCCTGTTACGTGATTTCGTCCACTATTCCGCCGCTGCCGCGATTCCGATCTCAGGATTGTTAGGAGAAGCTGTCTCGGCACCCTGCCGGAGGGAGGATTAACCTCCGGAGGCCTCTCCATCACCATGATCGCCTCCGGGATGCGCCGTGAGTAGTCCCCCTTGGACCATGGGTCCATGGTCAGTAGCTATGTGATGTCTTCTCTCCAATCTTGTGGCTCAATTCTTAGACCTTGTGAGCTTCCCTACATGATCAAGGCACTATGTATTAGTTTCTATGTTGCTAAGCTGTGTTTGCTGGGATCCAATGGATTATGAGATTATGTTCAGATTGTGATCACTAATATATTTGGTTTACCTTTTTTTTAGTTCTTAAGTATTTTTGCATGTTCCCCGTTACGTTGGTTGCTTTGGCCAAGTAGTAGATTGTAACTCCAAGAGCGAGCGCTATGTTTGATTGTGGGTTCATGCCCCCCGATGTCTAGCTTGAGTGACAGAAACATGAGACTAGGGGAGGTGTTGTTGCCACTAGAGAGAAAACAACGGTGTTTGTAACTGCGGTTGCAAGGATTGCTTACATTAGGCATAGAGTGATTATGCAGTTGGTTGTTGCTTTGAGCCTACAGTTTGACTGGGGTTTGCAACTTAATACCAGCGAGATGTTCTGGATAGATATCTCAAGTTGGATGATTAATGAGTAGATGTTGATGAATAAATGGTCTACTTGTTTTTGTGTGATGCCCATAGAACTGAGCCTCTAGCTTTCTTGTAGCATAATTAGCATTGTGGGGCGTTCATAATTATGTCGATTGCCTAGCTGTAATTTCTTCACCTAGCATAGTTGTTTATCGTCTTTTGGGAGAGAGACGTCACTAGTGAAAGTCGTGGGACCCCGGTCCATATTTCCACCATAGTTTACATCGTTCACCTTTACTACTTTTTTTTCCTCTCCGTTGCAATCACTATTATTATTCCCCCTTGTGTTTGATCCTTTGTAAACAACAAGACTGGAGAGATTGACAACTTATCTGACTCGTTGGGAGCAATGTTATTTGCATCTGTGTGCAGGTCCAGGTCAAGTAAGCAACCTTTGGTTTGTAAACGGCGCCATTGTTTTCTTGCCACCTTCTTGTTGCACTTGGAGTCCTATTGGTCGATAACCTTCACTGATGAAAATTTGTTGCTATCTACATCATAACCTTCCACTTGGGGTAACCAACGAGGAGGTGTTATCCACATCCATCAAGCTAAATTTCTGGCGTCGTTGTCGGGGACTCCAGTCTTCAAGATAGGGGAGTTGCACACTACCTTTTACCTTTGCTTTTTAATATTGTTAGTTTACTTTTCAGTTTTTGCTTTAGAGTCTTATACCAAAACACCCAAAAAGTTACTTTGTTCTTGCTTGCTGCTGTTACTATGGGTTCCATTGGCATTAAAACTTGTCCTAGGCACGAAACTCCTAGTTGGGACATGATGAGGGGGTGACCCCACGACTCTTACAGATGAGGGTACCTGGTGCGTATCAAGCTAGAGGCCCCGCTGAAAGCCTCGACCGGCCCACATGTGGCCCAGTCGAGGCAACCGCCATAAGGAGTCCTCGACGATCATGGAAACCGCGACTTGGCGTCCAAGACAAAAGATAGATTAGGAAACCCTCTCTGTAAAACTAGATGGACTCCTTGCGACCCAGCCTAGTATATAAAGGCTGGGAGAGGGGACGTCTAGGGAATCAAATATTCTAGCAACAACATCGGTCCTGAGCGATCTCGCCTTGACCTCCACTGTAATCGCCTCCATTATAATACAATAGAGCAGGAAGTGTTTTCTCCTATTAGCCGGCGAGTATCGCCAACCTGCACATCTCCTCTACGATCTAACCCAGGGTTCCTAACCATGGGATTTGCCGAGGTCAATCCTCGCCAATTGGCGCCGACCGTGGGGAACACGCAGGTTGGAATCACGATCTCGGCGGTCCCATCATCAGCAAAACACAACTCGAGGACTCGAGCAAGATCTGATCCACTCGAAGAACTCGGGTTCATCGCAAGCCTCTCCATCGCGCCTCCAAGGTCACTTGACCGGCGACTGCGTTGAAACCAATCCTTTGGCGACAATCAAAGCCACGCCCAGCGAAGAAAAACTCAACGATGCAGAAGGAAAACACAAGTCGCGGCCACTGGGCCAATCGCGGAGCCAGAACATGGAGTCCAAATTGAAGTCTCACTCTAGGAACCGCCGCCCGGCGCAACAGCACCAACATCCACCCGAGCACCCGCTGCCACCCGAGCAACTGACGAGGTTTCTGAAACTCAATCCGGCGAGTACTACGACCCCTACCAAAGACCGGACGAATTCGCCAAGATGATTCGCAACTACTCGATCAACGACGGAATCGAGCTCAATCCAAGATTCCACTCCCGTTCAGAAGACCACTCGCAGTCGTTTCGCATCGCAAGAATGAGAAGGCACGTCGGCTCCAGCAAACTCACACCCCAAGAGCAGTTGGATGGTTTGTGCACAATCCATTGTTTCGAAGATGATTAGGGACAAATCAAATCAAGCCACACCTTAAGGAGTTGTCGCATGTTGATACGTCCCAAACGTATCTACTTTTCCAAACATTTTTGCTATTGTTTTGCCCTCATTCTTGCATGATTTGAGCTAAACTAACCCAGACTGACGTTGTTTTCAGCAGAGCTGCCTGTATGGTTTTATTGTGCGCAGGAAAATGGATTTTTGGACATCTCAGAAAATTCCCAGAAAAATACCAAAAAATCCACGGACCCGAAGGAGCCCGGAGCCAGAAGATGGGCCAGAGGGCAGTCAGGGGGGCCCTAGGCGCCCTGTGGGCGCGGCCAGGGGTGGGGCTGCACCGGGAGGTCGACTGGGCGACTCCCCCCTCCCCTGGTGCCCTACTTTGTCTCCTATTTATTCTCGTGATGGGAAAACTCCAAAACAGAAGTCGCTTTTCCAGAACCTGTCGCGGAGCCGCCGCCAACCTCTGTTCTTCTTCAGGAGGGCTAATCTGGAGGCTGATTTGGCCTCCGAAGAGGGGAGATCGTCGCCATCGCCATCACCATCACCACTCCATCCTTCCTCCATGACTTCCCTTCACATGTGTGAGTAATTCCCTGCTGTAGGCAAAGGGGATGGTAGGGATTGGATGATATTGATCATGTAATAGTTCGTCAGATTGTTGGGGGCATGTTGCCTATCATCTACTTTGGTGTTTATCATCTTTTCTACAAGTTGTTGCTCTTAATGCTTGTCACTTTGGGCCCGAGTGCCATGTTTACAGATCTGAACCACTTATGTTTTCATGAGTTTATCTATGTTCAAGATCCTATCTATGAGTTGTATGCACCTATTATGGTCCAGAACCAGCGATCCCAAAGGTGACAGCTTGGGACACCAAAGGGGATGGTCCATAATTTGAGGATTCCATGTATCCATTGAGTTTATTGCTTTGTTCCGGTGCTCTTTCACAGGAGCACCTTAATCTCCATAAGTTCCTTTTGGCCACGTTCGTAGCGGGATGGTAGGACAAAAGATGTTGTGCAAGTTCTTATTGCAAGCACGCACAACTACCTATGGGATACATGTCTAATGTTTGATATTTGCCTAGATGATCATTACTTTTCTGTGTGCCTTGCCCCGTGTTAGAATCTATTACATGTTCATTCTTATTCATGCAACGCCCAACCATCCATATCCCTAGCTTATAGTGTTTTAATCCTGTTGGTCACTAATTGTTATTTTTCGTTGTTTTACGTTCACTATCATCACTATCGCTATCATATCACAGTTGCTATTAATACTTTGTTGCAAGCAAGCATACTTCAGGTGCGGTTGAATTGACAACTCGACTGTCAAAGCTTATAAATACTCTTTGTGTCCCCTTGTGTCGAATCAATAAACTGGGTTAACTTACCCGCGAGAACACTACAATCGATCCCCTACAGTTGAGGGTCATCAAGTATTGTTTTCTGGCGCCGTTGCCGAGGACCATAGCAATATTTACAAGCCTACTTGAAGTATCCTGCCTGTGACACTTCATCCGCTATGGGTAAGAAAGGAGACCCCAAGGTTCCGATCCTACCATCCAGTACAAGAAAAGGTACCGTTCTGAGTACCAGTGCTACGCTTGATTCACCTTCCGTTATAAGTAAGTTTGCTTCACCACTACCACCACATGCTACTTCTACCGAGTCTGTTACTATGTCCGATACTTTTGATGATTATTCCACCACTCTTGATGATGATAATTTTCTTGGTCACTATATTCAAACTGAGACTGATAAGGCTGCAGCAGAGCCCGAGACTGAGATACTTGCTACCTATATTCCTACTTGCAAAACTTTTCGTTACCCAGATTTAGATGAACTCAAGGAGAGACTCCTTGATGATGATTATGTTATTCTCAATAATGATCTTTGCAGGGAACTCAGAGAGTGTGCCGACTCTGACCCTAGAGTTGTTAAGGAGTTGCTCAAGAAGCACTCCATGAAGAACAAGAATATTCCTGATCCTAAATTTGCCACATCTCCTATATGCATCAATGATCCTGATTATGAATTCTCTGTTGATCTTTCACTTATATCTACAGTCAAGGCTGACCCTTTTTATGGCAGAGAAAATGATGATGCTATAGCACACCTGACCAAACTTGCTGAGTTACGTGACCTATTCACTACTGATGAGAAGATACGAAATTTCTATGTGGCCAAGCTTTTTTCCCTTTTCTTTAAAGGGAGATGCTAAATCCTGGTACAATGCACTACCCTATGGTTCCATTGAGAGTCCTCAGGAATTAGTTCATTTTTTTGTTGATAAATATTTTCCTGCTCATATGCAACATGCTGCTTTGCAAAGAATCTATAACTTTAAACAGTTGCAGGATGAGCACCTCCCTAAAGCTTGGGGGAGGTATTGTGACTTAATTAAGGCTAGACCAGGACATGAAGTCCCAAAGAATGAATTACTTGATATATTTTATGTTGGTCTAACCGATGAATCCATGTCCTATCTGGATAGTTGTGCTGGTTGTGTTTTTAGGGAAAGAACACCGGTCGATGCTGAATAATTAATGGGCAAGATTGCCAAGAACCATGAAGATTGGTCCGTCCCTGAACCACCTCCACCACCAAAGAAGAGGGGCATGCTTGTTCAGAGTCCCGAAGATATGCAAGAACCAAAGAAGTCTACTAAGGAGAAAGGCATTAAAGCCGAAGACGTGAAGAATCTACCGCCTATCGAGAAGTTGTGTGAGCCTACTACTCACCCTCCCTTGGTAGAGGTACACTCTCTATTAGACTTTATTGAAAGTGACATCCCTAAAGGTAAGCCTCCCGACCAATGCTTATATGAGCTTGATAATTTTATTATTAAGCAAGACAATTTTAATAGGAGGATACAAAGTCAGTTGCATGATAATTCTGTTGCTATGAAAAGTTTACTTGGTGTTCTTGAAGGAACAGTTAATGATGTTAAATGTCTTGTTAAGCATTTTCATATGGTTCAAACTCAGCTTGAACAATTTTCTAATGTGCAGAAAGATTTGCTAGCTAACAATGCCAAACAGGACATACGAGCTTATGGCATCAAGACCAGGGGTGGAACACACACCCAGGACCCACTCTATCCTGAGGGGCATCCGAAGAGGATCGAGCAAGATTCTCAAGTGCAGGTAGAAGAAGAGATTGTTAGCTCTCCAAAGAAGAAAAAGAAGAAGAAGAAACACAAGGAAGCTGACAACTCCAATGATCCTATTACAAGTGAAGAACCTGTTGTTGATCCTAACAGCATATCTACCTCCGATGCTGAAACTGAAGATGGTGCTGAGCCCGAAGAAAATGATAAGGAGAAGAACGATCCTCCCGAGGTGTGAGAAGAAGAAGCACCGGATAAACGCAAGAAGTACACGAGAGAAGACTTCATAGCAAGAAGACATGGGAAGGAAAGAGAACCATGGGTACAAAAACCCATGCCCTTTCCAGGTAAGTCTCTCAAATCTAAAGAAGAAGAGCATTATAATATATTTTGTGAATGGATGAAACCTCTTTTTCTGCAAATTCCTTTGATTGATGCTATCAAGTTAACTCCTTATTCCAAATATATGAAAGATATTGTCAAAAGAAAAGTACGTAATGAGGAAATATGTACGTTGCTTGCTAATTACTCTTTCAGAGGCAAGATTCCCGAGAAGCTTGGTGATCCAGGTATACCCACCATTCCTTGTTCCATAAAAAATAATTATGTGAAAACTGCCTTATGTGATCTCGGAGCAGGGGTGAGTGTTATGCCTTTTTCTCTTTACAAAAGTCTATGTTTAGATAAGCTAATCCCTATAGATATCTCTCTTCAGATGGCTAACAAATCAACAGCTGTCCCGATAGGTATTTGTGAGGATGTTCCAGTTAAAGTTGCTAATTGGTTAATTCTTACTCATTTTGTTGTGCTTGACATGCCCGAGGATGGGAGCATGTCCATTATTCTTGGTAGACCTTTTCTTAACACCACATGTGCCATTATTGATTGCAATAAAGGAAAGGTCACCTTCAACGTAGGAGATAAAGAACACACGGTGTATTTTCCAGAGAAGATCGACAAAAGGCATGGCCTTAACTCAATAGAGAATATCGAGACCGTGAAGATTGGAGAATGGGATTGTCCTCTACACGTGCATCACAAATACAAAACCATTATGGTGGGGACAATGTCCATTAAAGTGAAAGTGCAATGATCATTTCATAAGAGGTGAGACTTTTTGTTCTATATATCGCCGGTTCGTTGGTAAGACTTGATCAACCTTGCTAGTGAGCATGTTTTATATAGGCAAAAAGTGGAGCTTGTTATGTTTTCATTTTCCTTATCTTTTATTCTCTTTGTTGTACCAGGTTTATATGTTTTTGAAACTTCACAATTCTAATCAATGCTTCAAGTTTTCAGAAAGTTTCGAAGCTTTTTGAACTCCGAAAATTTTTCAATAGTGAAGTTTTCAGAAAAATTACAGAAAAGTTATATTAAAAATTTCCATGTCGGGAGTGACCCAGAGGCACCTGAGGCTGACCAGGGGGGCCACCAGTGGCCCAGGCGGCCAGCTGGCGCGGCCAGCCCTCTGGCCGCGCCCATAGGGCGGCTGGGGCCCACAGGTCCCACCTTCAGGTGAGTCTTCTTCCTCTCTCCTTCTCTCTCCAAAAACACGAGTTCTGCACCTGGAACTTACGTTCTTTCTCTCCTCCGTCCAGAATTTCGATCTCTCTCTACATCCCATCATTTGAGCTGAGATTTGGGACAAATACTCCCTGGTATGCAACTCCTTCACCCCTCCAATTAGATTTTTGATTGGTGGTTTCATTTGTGAGTATTTAGTATTTCTTGGTGCTGTTTAGATGAGCTTGCATGCATGTGTAGAAATTTATTTTCCAAGTTTTTGATGCAAGTTTATGCCTTAGGTAAGTGAGTAGAGTAGTTTGCCTCAACTCACTTTGTTTAAATCCTTGTTTTTGTGAATTGTCAAAAATTTCAGAAATGAGTTTGCTAGGAAAATCAAAGGGGTGGCTTGAGAAGAAGTCTGAGCGCTCCGATCGAGTCACTAGAGCTGCAGCTTCACCCTCAGCAGTTAGGGCGAGCTATAATGAAGATCATGTGCCCCTGGAGTTTTTGGAAGACACAAGTCCAGCATGCGCAATGATGTATCTGTGCGATGATTTTCTTACAGCTGCGGGAATTAAGGATGAATTTTATGGCCTCTGTGCCAATGCAGGTTTGACACGGCTAGCATTATGGCGTGTGGTACAATACAAGAATCTTACCTCCCGCTTTGTTAGAAGTTTTCGTTATAACCATGATGTTGGAACCGTTGAGTTCAAACTTTATAATGATCTCATAGCTATGTCTTTGGCACAGTTTTGTGATATAATAGGTGTGCCGAACGTTGGTCAGACAGCGAAGATGACCTCTCAAGCTTCCGAGTTGAGGACCCTCTTCAACTCCCTTTGTTACCAGGAGGATCCCGACATTCAGCGCACGAAGATTTCCAGCATTTTGTTTCCCCACCTCAGGTATTTGCATATTATATTGATAGAGGGGTGTTGGCTCGTGACAACACGAGCAGTGGTTCTGCACCAGATTTTGCTATTTATGCGAACGCCCTCTCTGATAAGAATGATTATAATGTGGGTGCCTTAATTGCTCGGCGCCTTGTTACGAACAGTAACAAGGTCGACTTATATGGTGGCGTTTACGCCACACTTATCCTTGAGTCTCTTGAGCGCACCCCGCATCCTGATGATGTTCCCTTTTCGTATGCAAGTCTCGATCTTGCTGCTATGAAGAGGCATAAGTTTGTTACCATGACTTCCCAGTTTGGTAACCTTGATTACATTTTGAGGTTTGAAAAGACCATTACTCGTGAGATCCGTCTACCTGCACCACTTTTGTTTGATAACACTCGCAAGAATGGATGGTCCTTCAACTATATCCAGTTCGATGAGTTCATGGCTCATTACCAGCCGCATAACCCCATGGAGGGGGTTGTGCCCGACGAGGAGGAGCATGGTGAGTTCCCACCTTTCTAGGGAGAGACCTTCGCCGAGCATGGCGAGGGGTCTTCTTCCGCTTGGAGCGCATGACCTTCCTCATGGGAGGACCCGATGACTTCGGTGTACGCACCGGAGGGCTCATACGACTCCTGGACTTACCATTACCCCGGAGCAGGAGGCTCTTGGGGGCAGTAGCTGCTACCAACTTAGGCCAAAAGCCTAAGCTTGGGGGAGTACGTGCCCTTCTCACTTTTCCATTGTATTGTCCGTTTTTATTTTGTTTGCTTTGATCTTTTTGAAGTTTTTGCCCGTTCTTCTTTGATCTTTTATTTTGCATAAACAACAAAAAGATTTCTCTTTTCTTTTGTTTTCGTTTAACCTTTGAAAAACCAAAAAATAATTCCTTTCTCTCTTTAGTTTGCTTTGTTTTCAGAGTTCAGCTCGAGTCCGTGATGACATTTGATTATATTTCCCACGTTCGGTCGTGCAAGTGACAAGGCAGTAATGACGAAGATCGACGGAAGCGAAAAACAGTTTGAACTCTTCTTGTTTCTACTTTTGTACATATGCATGTACTTATGATCTAGAGACTAGCTTGTAGCGACATAGTGATATGTTTACAATGCTTTCCCAGTGTTCATGCTTTCTTTGTGGCTGATCTCAAATAGCTAGGGTGCATAATATGTTGTTGGAATGATTTACATGCATTGCATTGCTCATGGTTTGGCATATTGAAGTGGTATTTCCCTTTGGAGAATTCTTGGATTGACTTGGCACATGTTCACACATGTTTATGACTATAATGTCTATCATGCCTTGATGACCTTTTTATTTCAGAATAGTTATATCACTTTCATGCCCGATTCAATGTTGCTTTGTCGCTCTGCATGATTATGAAAATTATTGCTCTCTAGTTGGTCGCTTCCCAGTCTTTTGCTAGCCTTCACTCGCATTAAGCGAATTCTTCTTGTGTATCCAAAATCCTTTTCAAACCAGTTATTCCACTTGAGTCCACCATACCTTCCGATATGTGATATTTACCGGCCACTCCTAACTTAGACTTTCTTGTGCCATCTCGAAATTTATTCAAAAGCTTCCCTTTTGCAACCGTACAAGCTCATGGTGCGGTGAGGGAAAATCAGTATCTACCATGCCAAAAATATTTTAACGGAAGTTTTAACTAGTCAATAAAAAAATGAGAGTTACACCTCCCCCATACTTTATGATGGAATGAAATGGACCAAATGTTTCTTATGATAGATGGAACGATACCCTCCTTCCATCCTTGAGGCAAAATAAAAGGTTCCGTAGACCATCAAAGGATTTATGGATAAGGGAACATGTGTAAGCAAAGGCATTAATATGGTTGGCATGGGAGATATTGAGAGACCTTTACCGTTCACCGTTGACTGGAAAGTTGCACTTCTCAAAAGAATTTTATCTCTGTTTGTAAAACCAAGAGCTCTGGCACATGTTTAGTCTTTGCTTCCTTTCACGGGTATTCAATCTTGCCATCAAAAAGCCACGGTTCGAGAGCACCTCTTTCTTCAAAGCACCAACTATTGAGAGCATAATTGTCATTCTTAGTGTAACATGCATTGTCCCAAAGTACTACATTGTCTTATGCATGCTTGTTATATTGCTAGTCTGAAATTCTTAGTTCTAGTCTCCTTTAAAACTCCAGAGGAGTTTCTGCATTTATGTTTTCCTTCACTCATGGAGGCTAGCGAGATACCACTCTGATATGTTCAGGCTATGTGCATTGTGATCTTGTTTTGACTTTCATCTGCATATTATTTGCTTTAGTTTGTTTGTGATTGGTCACTTGAAAGAAGGATTGCTTCTTGCATTATCCTCATAGCATTGTTTTGATACTTTCTAAACTCTTTTTGTAGTACCGGCTTATATACATGTAATGAAGCAAAAAAGTTTGTCAAAGTTTTCTTTGTCGAGTCCAATTCGTTGAACTGAATTGCTTGAGGACAAGCAATAGGCTAAGCTTGGGGGAGTTGATACGTCCCAAACGTATCTACTTTTCCAAACACTTTTGCTATTGTTTTGCCCTCATTCTTGCATGATTTGAGCTAAACTAACCCGGACTGACGTTGTTTTCAGCAGAGCTGCCTGTATGGTTTTATTGTGCGCAGGAAAATGGATTTTTGGACATCTCAGAAAATTCCCAGAAAAATACCAAAAAATCCACACACCCGAAGGAGCCCGGAGCCAGAAGATGGGCCAGAAGGCAGTCAGGGGGCCCCAGGCGCCCTGTGGGAGCGGCCAGGGGTGGGGCCGCACCGGGAGGTCGACTGGGCGACTCCCCCCTCCCCTGGTGCCCTACTTTGTCTCCTATTTATTCTCGTGATGGGAAAACTCCAAAACAGAAGTCGCTTTTCCAGAACCCGTCGCGGAGCTGCCAACAACCTCTGTTCTTCTTCAGGAGGGCTAATCTGGAGGCTGATTTGGCCTCCGGAGAGGGGAGATCGTCGCCATCTCCATCACCATCACCACTCCATCCTTCCTCCATGACTTCCCTTCACATGTGTGAGTAATTCCCTGCTGTAGGCAAAGGGGACGGTAGGGATTGGATGATATTGATCATGTAATAGTTCGTCAGATTGTTGGGGGCATGTTGCCTATCATCTACTTTGGTGTTTATCATCTTTGCTACAACTTGTTGCTCTTAATGCTTGTCACTTTGGGCCCGAGTGCCATGTTTTCAGATCTGAACCACTTATGTTTTCATGAGTTTATCTATGTTCAAGATCCTATCTATGAGTTGTATGCACCTATTATGATCCGGAACCGGCGATCCCAAAGGTGACAGCTTGGGACACCAAAGGGGATGGTCCATAATTTGAGGATTCCATGTATCCATTGAGTTTATTGCTTTTTTCCGGTGCTCTTTGAAAGGAGCACCTTAATCTCCATAAGTTTCTTTTGGCCCTGTTCGTAGCGGGATGGTAGGACAAAAGATGTTGTGCAAGTTCTTATTGCAAGCACGCACAACTACCTATGGGATACATGCCTAATGTTTGATATTTGCCTAGATGATCATTACTTTTCTGTGCGCCTTGCCCCGTGTTAGAATCTATTACATGTTCATTATTATTCATGCAACGCCCAACCATCCATCTCCCTAGCTTACAGTGTTTTAATCCTGCTGGTCACTAGTTGTTACTTTTCGCTGTTTTATGTTCACTATCATCACTATCGCTATCATATCACAGTTGCTATTAATACTTTGTTGCAAGCAAGCATATTTCAGGTGCGGTTGAATTGACAACTCGAGTGCCAAAGCTTATAAAAATTCTTTGTGTCCCCTTGTGTCGAATCAATAAATTGGGTTAACTTACCCACGAGAACACTAAAATCGATCCCCTACAGTTGAGGGTCATCACCTGTTCACCAAACTCTCCAACGGGATCAATAAAGAAAAGCAACGCAAAGCCAAACGGGCTCGAGAGTTAGCGCAGCCGCCAGCGCACAACTCAGAAGAGCAGTACCCGCCGTCCCACGGACGACTCTGCATGATCCAAGAAGGACAGCCACCAAAGGTAAAACAGGAGGCATACAGGCTGCAAGCTCGAGCAGCCGAAGACCTTTTGACAGAAGAAACCTACCATCTATATGGTTCAGAAACCAACATCACCTTCTCACTCGACGACCACCCGCCTGCAATCCCGAGACCAGGGCACACACCATTGGTTCTCGAAGCTTAGATTGGTGGTTACGACATGGACAAAATATTCATGGATGGGGGCAGCAACCTAAACATCATCTTCACCAGCACCTTGCGCAAGATGTCAATTCCACGATCAGTTTGGAAAAACTCAGGCATCACAATCTATGGCGTAGTACCAGGGGAAGCAGCCTCCTCCCTGGGATCAATCGAACTCGATGTCATCTTTGGTATTAAGGGCAACTTCGCAAGAAAAATCCTCGAGTTGAAGTACTCGACTGGGAGTCCCAATACCATGCCATACTTGGGCGACCTGCGTTCGCACAATTCATGGCAGTCCCGCACTACGCATACCTCAAGCTCAAGATGCCCGGGCCGTCTGGAGTCATCACGGTATATTGTATACTGACGATCAAACCTTGGAGAAACAAACTACAATAGGACAAAGGGAACATGCTCAACATTAACGGATCCAACATCCATGAAGTTCATTAGATGGAAGCGCAGGGGCTATCAAAGATTGTAACCAGGTCCAATTGATTAGTCATTGATCAGAGAGTGTATGATCATGTCTGTTGTTTCCCGGTCCGTAGGGTGTCACACTTAAGGGTATTCGACGCATTAAGGATAGATTCGGGATCACCGGAGAAATAAAAGAGAACACCGAAATTGTTCCGGTGGAGGCCAGAAATAGTTCTGGAGATTTTGAATTGTTCAAAATATTATTTAAATATGTTTTAGTATTTAATTAATGAATTAAATATTAAAAATCTGATTTAAATAATTAAATAATGAATTAAAAGGCACATGGGCCTCATAGGGCCCATTAGGGGAGAGGGAGTCTTCCCCCATGGGCCATGGCGCCATGAAGGGGCCCACCCCCTTTATTTGGTGCGCCTCCCCCCTCCCTTGGGATTAGTCCCACATGGGAAGTTGAGGGAGGTTGCCCCCCTCCTTGGCCTATATAAGAAGGGGTAGGGTGCCCTTTTTCTTAATGAATTTTTTGAGACAAGTTTTGATCTCTCTTCCTCCTTTCTCCTTCCTCGAGTGGACCCCTTGTTTGGAGTCTGCACTTGGTTGGGGATTTCTCCACCATACGCATGTCGTCGTGCTGCTGGAATCGGGATCTGAATCCATCTTCTTTCCGTTGCTCGCCTGGTTCGAAGCCAGAGGGAACGTCGGGTACATCGTATGTGTGTAATCCCGCGAGGCGCTACACTTGTGGTGCTCCTTCATCGTCGTGGCCGTATCGCGGCGTCTTCATGATGTCTACACACGCTTCTATTCTTGTAGACTATGTTGGGCCTCCAAGTGCAGAGGTTTGTAGGACAACAACAATTTCCCTCAAGTGGATGACCTAAGGTTTATCGAACTCAGGGAAGTAGAGGTTGAAGATGGTCTCTCTCAAGCAACCCTGCAATTAAGATACAAGAAGTCTCTTGTGTCCCCAACACACCTAATACAACTAGGAGTTGTATAGGTGCACTAGTTCGACGAAGAGATGGTAAAATATGGGTGATAGGTGTGGCAAAGCAAAGTAATATAAATCTGTAATAAAAAGTGCAGCAAGCAAACATGTGACAAAAGTGAGCACAGACGGTGTAACAATGGTGGAAACAAGGCCTAGCTTCATACTTTCACTAGTGGCAACTCCCAACAACATTAACATAGTCTAATCACATGATATTTCCCATAAAACATGCAATGGAGACGCACTCGGAGGTCATTCCTTTGTGGTCAAGAGAGGACGAGAATTATGTAGGGCTAAAAAAGCACACCTCAAAGTTCGTAGTTCTCAATCTATGGATTTCCCAATGTCACCCCCGCCATCCAAAGAGAATACTACAATCACCACAACATATCTCAAGGATAGTAAAAGACAAGCACCAAGGGACTCTCAATCTTCAATCAACACACAAAAGAGGAAATCACTCGTGAAAATATTCTTCTAATCCATGTCCAGTAGACCGCTATCACCATGGTCTCGGGGATTATACTAGATAAGATCAAGTGAGTACATCAATCCAATACATAGAGGAAGGGGAAATATCATGGGATCACCCTAGATTAACATAGCCTATGATCACAACGAAGATCATATAATGGGAGAGAGAGAAGAACACATAGCTACTGGTAGAAACCTCAGCCCCGAGGGAGAACTACTCTCGCTTCATGGAGGGAGGAAGCAACATCGATGGAGATGAATCCGGGGCACTTCCCCGTCCCGGCAGGGTGCCGGCACAGGAATTCTGGTCCCCCGAAGCTTGTCGGCGATGGCGGCAGAGATCGGAATTGCTTCTGGAGAAAAGGGGTTCAGAATCAGGGTTTTTGAGATGGGTGTATAAATAAGAGCCAAGGGGGGCACCGAGGGGGGCCACAGGGCAGCCAGGAGGGTGACCGGCACGCCCTAGGGGGCGCCAGGGACCCTCCTGGGGCCTTGGTGGGTCCACTCCCTTCCATCCTTGGTTCTTCGGGAAGCTTCCGGGACGCTGATTTTTTATATATTTTTTCCGGAATTTATTTGGCACTTTTAACAGCCGGAAAACCTGAAATATAAAAACAACATAAAACAAGAACTGGCAACTGGGTGCACTGAGTTAATAGGTTAGTCCAAATAGGATCAAAAGTGTATGAAAGTTCAAGCAAAACATGGCAAAGTCACACAAATCATGCATGGAGCAAGCAGAAATTATAGATACATATCACTTCACCGACAACGTTCTGACGGGGACGTAATCCCGTCATCTGTCTACAAGGATCGGGTGGTTTTGAGTCATCGTGGATCTGCACGACATCGGGATTGCTGGTACGACTACATCAACCACGTTCATGCGGGAATGTTTCCCGCTTAACGGACCACATACTGGTATGTGATATATTTCCATCTGTTACTTGCATCGCCATAGCATAGGTCTTGGGCTTGGGTATCGTAAGTTATGAAAAATTATAGTTTTCTTCCCCGAACCCCAACAGTGGTATCAAAGCAAGGTTATGCATAGATGTATTGTACGGATAGAACACATCTACTATGTGGACATCAATTCTCCAATTGTTACCCTCTCACGTGTACTCATTTAGCATTGCGGCAATGTTCTGACGAAGCGGCCCCGATCGACCTTAAGCGTTTACGCGAGACTGGTTCCACGCTTGACATATGGCTTGTACCATATAAGTGGCTGGGGGTGTATGTCTCTCTAACATTAGCGATACGAAGACGTTTGCAATGGAGGGCCCCGATGGGGGTGTAATAGAGACAATTGTGGGATTGGTCTTGTGGCTTGTTTTCGTAGGATAGAAAACAGTTCTTTTCTCGAAACCCCTAGCAGCCACGTAAAACTTGCAAAAGATAAAGTAGAATGCGTTTTAACTTTAATTTTCATGTCGGGGGGAATCATAGCATGTATGATTTATTGGTTTACTTCATGTTTTGCTAATATGCTAGATATAACGACGGTAGCATAATATGACAATCTCTCACAATACCAGCATTGTGTTCTCCCTTAATGGGCACCGCCTGGAAGGTTCTCCCTTATGGCCGACACTCCATACATTGGGTCTCACACATAATAAACGGCGTTCACATGTGGTTGGGTTTGACAAGCCTAGCGTATGTAGATATTGCATTGCTAAGCAGCTAACATTAAGGTCAAAATGGCAGGCTTGACGTATGTAGACGCGGGCCTGGAACGCAGAATATCGAAAGATCAAGCACGAGTCACATAGATGATGTGATTGGCATGATGGCCTACCTTAAACAACATACTGATGGCCGTGACGATCGGGGGAGGTATGTTCTTCGAGGATTGTGTAAGCACTTAGTAAATTTGAGAGATGTTTTCCTAGGTGGGAGTTTTAGAATTAATTAAAAATTGAACTCCACATATTATGAACTTAATCTTCATGTCTTAGCAAATATCATTGTAGAAAATGTCATACCCAAAATGTTTATAACTATGGCTCTTTTAGCGTAATGAAGAACTTAAGGTAGATGGGTCTTACTTCATTGATTGTTACCAACACCGATTAGAGACATACTCATTAGTAATGACTTGCTAAACGTAATACGAGAACTGCTAGGAGATACACCTGACAACTCCGTGATTAAGGAACATGATGATGAGTATCGTACTCACCGTCACTTATGAATGATTGTCCAATACACCATACTTCATTCTATGGAATCTAAATTGCGAGTGCGTACTGACGACACCAACACGTATGACGTGGTAGTTGAACTTGAAAGCACTAAGTAGAAAATCAGAGTAATGGAATATGAGTATATGGATGGGGTTTCTTTCAACTAAGGTGGAAGGAACAACCTGCTGAGAAGGTCACATGGAAAATGTATAAGATACATGAACACCTTGTGTACAACTTGGACTACTAAATGACTGGTTACTTTGCGATAGCTGGGAAGTGGCATCCGCTTCCTCCCAGCTACAAAGACCGTGTCTGGACTATGTCATGAAGGAGAACCGTTCACCTGTCATGAGGTCATGATTAAAGTTAAGAACTTTAAGTGTAGAACCAATGCAGGAATAGTCATTGACGGAGAAAGTATATTTGATATACAAGTTATAAATGTCTTTCCCCACAAAACACTAATTGCAGTTGATTAAATATTTGATGCTCAAACTTACTGGTTATAGAGTGTCTTGGAAGGGATGAGGTGACAATGTGTGTTGAAGATAATCAAGATAGTTGATGGTCGACAACACTCTCCCTCTACATCTATCATTTCATTAAATATATGAATAAATTTATGATCTTTTGGATGTGAACTTTATTAGTGTGTCTTGCATCTTGTGAAGACAATTATTCATATTAGTGAGAAACAATTCAGTTATTCTCCTTTTATGAATGATATCTTTTATGGTCACATTATGATTATGAATGAACTATTCTTATATTCATGATAGTAGTTTGATCATTTATAAGAAATATTGTAATGCCAAGAATTATCCAAACTCAATAATGACACTACCATTTAAGTCATGATTAGTTTGATGAAGTCTTGAGATACTTGATCTCTTGACACATGCGAACCATGCCTCTTTGGGTGAGATGACTAAAACCTCCCATTCTGGTAAACAGAGTTTGCGATGATTGTTGTATATCATACATTGTGATGTATCATATTTCAGCATGTAGTGAATTTCGTTATTTCGTGGACTTCATATGTGGACTTAGATGAATATGTGTATTCACTCATGAAACATGAGTCTGAAAGAATTTGATGTGATCAAAGGATTTTAGAATGAAGACAAACATGACTCTGAAATAATTTGATGTGATCAAAGGGATTTCAGAATAAAGATGGATATTAAATTAACAAGAAAGACAAGTCTCTATGATTTGATCAAACTGACAAATGTTTTGAGTTAGTCTTGGGCATACAGACTTGTGAAAGTTGTTTCACAAATTACAATGCTTGGACCACTTCAATATCGTTGATGTGCCTGAACATTATAATCATACTCTATTGAATAGTGTATGGTCTAAGTTATCTCTTACCGAGTTACGTTATTGTTGTTTAGAGTTATTAATTTAAGATGCAAACACTCACTTCAGTATAGGGAACCATCCGAGTTCGTGGAAACCAACACTATATATGTTATGGTGTGTCGTGGTTTCTAGGAAGCCTGATTTATATGATAAATTATCTTTGTAGTGTATCCTTAGACAACTATGGATGCATCTTCCACAACTAGAACCAAAAAAGAGCAAAACTTGTGTTGCTAAGTGTTTTTCGTGTTTGTCAAGAAATGTTCTTAATGAATGTGTTAATGGAAGAAAAGTGAAAGTTCAACCAAGGTAATTGACCTTGCCTCCAGATGTCAGAGTAGCGCAATGGAATATGTTCCAGAAGCAAAGCCCTGTAGTTAGAGGAGAAAGTGATGATAATGATCATGAAGTTTCGGTTAAAGCTTTTACTAAACAAAGTGTTGGGAATGTGTCCTAGAGGCAAATAAAATATGTTTTATTGGCATATTCCATTAGTTCATAATACGTTTTATACTATGCTATAACTGTGTTAAGAGGAAACCTTAATACATGTGTGGTATACAAACAACCAGGTCCCTAGGTAACTCTAGTATACTAGTTCATTGGGCAATTGATGATCAAGGTTTCCTGATCATGAGCAATTAATTGTTGACAATGGAGTCGTATCATTGGGAGAATGATATGATAGACACCCACCCACCAGAAGTGTTGCAATGTGATCAAGTCACATAGTTCAACAGTGCGATAACTACAACGTAGTGACCAGATCCTTTGACCGTATTGATCATACGTAATTGCTATCTATGAGGATGCTTTGAGTTGCAACCCACCGCCGGACTGAAATATGTTGGCCATAATGGTGTACTTTGGGTATCCAAAATAGATATGTTGATGAGTATGCAATTAGATCAAAGCGGGATTTGTCCATCTGAGTGACGTATAGGTACTCTGGGCCCACTCGGTGATATTACATCATAAAGATTGCGCAATCATGTGACTAGGTCACGGGGCTGTAATATCACGGGAACGAGTAAACTTGTTTGTTCGTAACGAGAATGAACTAGGTATATTGGATACCGATGATCAAACCTCGGACAAGTAAAGTACCACAGGACAAAGGGATCATGCTCAATGTTAAGCGGATCCAACAGCGATGAAGTTTCAATCGATGGAAGCGCATGGGCCATCTAGGATTGTAACCAGGTCTGATCGATGGTCATTGATCAAGAGAGTATCTTGATAATGTCTGTTGTTTCCCGGACCGTAGGGTGTCACACTTAAGGGTATTCGACGCATTAAGGATAGATTCGGGATCGCCGAAGAAATAAGAGAAAACTCCAAAATCGTTTCGGAGGGAGACAGAAAAATTTCCGTGGTTCCGAATTGTTCAAAAAATTATTTAGATATGTTTTATTATTTAATTAAATAAATTAAATATTAAAATATAATTTAAATAATTAATGAACTGTTATTTTTTTATTGTTTTTTCTTTAAGAGAAAGAAGAAAAAAACAGAATAAAAGAAAAGAAAAAGGTGGCATGGCGCCATGGGTTTTTGGCCCATGTGGCCACTTGGCCTAATTGGCCACCACGCATGCACATGCATGTGCGCCAAGGCCAAGGGCTGGCCGGCCACATGCATGGTGCTAGCCCCGGCTAGCAATGTGGATTAGTCCCACATTGCTAGTTGTAGCTCCTCCGTGCCCCCTTTTCCCATATATATAGATGTGGAGGGTGTTTTTTTTCAACACAGAAAATTACAGAAAAATATAAATAAATTTTGTTGATATCTCTCTCCCTCTTTCTCCTTCTATGAGAGGACTCCCCTTGTTTGGAGTCTGCACTGGGTTGGAGGCTTCTCCACTATATGCACGCCGCCGTGCTGCTAGGATCCGAATCCATCTTCTTTCCGCTACTCGTCTGGTTCGGAGCCCGGAGGGACGTCGGGTATACCGTATGTGTGTAATCCCGCAGGGCGCTACACTTGTGGTGCTACTTCATCGTTGTGTCCGTATCACGGCGTCTTCATGATACGTTCCAAACGTATCTATAATTTCTGTTTGCTCCATGCATGTTTTGTGTGACTTTGCCATGTTTTGCTTGAACTTTCATACACTTTTGAGCATATTTGGACTAATCTATTAACCCAGTGCACCCAGCTGCCAGTTGTTGTTTTCTGCTGTTTTTGTATTTCAGGTTTTCCGGCCATTAAAAGTGCTCCAAAAAATCCAGAAAAATCAGATAAAAAATCAGCGACCCGGAAGCTTCCGGAATCACCAAGGTAGCGGAGGGGGGCCACCACAAGGAGACCAGGAGGGTCCCTGGCGCGGCCCCACCCTAGGCCGCGCCAGGAGGCCTCTTCGCTGCCTGGTGGGTCCTCTCGACACCCCCTCTGCCTATATTTAGCCCTCGGGGTGGAAACCCCTAATATCAATCTCTTTTTCGCGAACTCGTCTCTGTACCGCCGCTGCCGCCATTTCAAGATCGGGGCTGCCTGGAGAAGCTGCCCCAGCATCCTGCCGGGAGGAGGAACCCCCTCCGGGAGACCATCCATAGCCATGGACGCCTCCCGGATGTGCCGTGAGTTTTCCCCCTTGGACCATGGGTCCGTGACCAGTAGCTATGTGATGTACCTCTCCCCTCTTTGTGCTTCCACTTTCGAGACCTCGTGAGCTACTTCACATGATCGAGGCACTTTTGTAATTTCTGCTGTTGCTATGTTGAGTTTGCTGGGATCTGATGGATTATGAGACTATGTTCAGATTGTGATGAGCAATATATTTGGTTCTTCTCTTTTATATTTTGTTCTTGGGTAAATTCTTGCATGTTCTCCGTTGCAGTATTTTTCTTTGGCCAAGTAGTTTGCTTGCAACTCCAACAGGGAGCGTTATGCTTGATTGTGGGTTCAGCCCCCTGATGTCTAGCTTGAGTGACAGAAACATGAGACTAGGGGATGTGTTGTTGCCACCAGGGATAAAACAACGGTGCTTGTACCCGCGGGTGCAAGGATTGTTTATTTTACGCAAAGTTCTTTTAATGCAGTTGTCTGTTGCTTTGAGTTTACACTTTGGGTGGGATTCACAACTTAATACCAGCGAGATGTTCTGGATAGATATCTCAAGGTGGACGATTCGTAGTAGATGCAGTTGGATTTCGGTCTACTTTCCTTGGCGTACTGCCCATTGCTT
Source organism: Bromus sterilis (assembly GCA_950022295.1). Taxonomy (NCBI): domain Eukaryota; kingdom Viridiplantae; phylum Streptophyta; class Magnoliopsida; order Poales; family Poaceae; genus Bromus; species Bromus sterilis. The sequence goes on along the minus strand of OX465599.1, from coordinate 235,273,133 downwards.
TTGAGCCCTTCCTTTCTTTGCAACATAGTTAGCATTGCGGTGCCTTCATAATTCTGTCAATTGCCCAGCTGTGATTTGTTTACCTCGCTAGCACTTTTATCGTCTTTTGGGAGAGAGACATCACTAGTGAAAAATCACGGGACCCCGGTCCATCTTCACATTATTGTTTACACCCTTAGTTTACTTTCAGTCTTTACTTTTAGTTCCACTTTTATCTCTTGCGTTGATCATTTGTAAACAAAAAGGCTGGAGGAATTGACAACTCCTCTGTACTCGTTGGGAGCAAAGTTATTTGTATCTGTGTGCAGGTCCACGTCAAGCGCCGTGACACCTACTTGTATCTCTTGGAGCCCTACTGGTTCGATACTCAACCTTAGCATCTTTGCTAAGGGAAACTTGCTGCTACACTGCATCTCACCTTCCACTTGGGGTAACCAACGAGGAGAGTTGCCACTCTGTATCAAGCAAATTTCTGGCGCCGTTGCCGGGGACTCCAGTCTACAAGTTAGGGGAGTTGCACACTATCTTTTATCTTTGCTTTTTAGTCTTGTTAGTTTACCTTTCAGTTTTTGTCTTCGTGTCCTTTATCAAAAAATCCAATAAATAAATAAATAGTATGTCTAGTTCCTTACTTGCCAATCAATGTCAGACTTCTTTGAAACCAGATCTTATTGGCATGGAGGATTCACCGAGGATCAACAAAAGTGGTACAAGGAACACCGCTTGTCTCAAAAGGGGATACACTTATGGAAACAAATACACCAGTTGTATGAGTATGCTAGAAACTTGTGCTCAATATATAATATATCTTTCTGCAGGGATGAATCTTGTTGCTTTATGAGGCACAAACACCTTGCTTTCCAATGTGAGTACAATGACGATTGAACTTTAGCTTCTTATGCTAAGAGAAATTATGATTTTTATGATGCAGAGCAAATAGAAGAATTTGTTGCTTATAAGGGTGCCTATGAAATTACTTCTCTTCTTAAAAATATTGATGATGCCCCTTACAAATCTAAGAGTCTTGCTATACGTAACTATTGTTTGGAAAATTACGATGCAAATTATTATATTATTGATCATCTTGAGAGAATCTCTCCCGCAAAGGAAGAGGCTAATGTTTTGCAGGACTCTATGGAAGAAGAAATTGTTGAACCTTAAAGCTCATTGGATGAAAAAGAGGAGGAGAGTGACGAACAAAAGGAGGAATAATGGAGCCATACATGTCTACCTTCTAATGATAGTAACTCTTTGAGTCTTACCTTATATGAGTGTTACGATCCTATGGATTCTTTTGAAATATCCCTTTTTGATGAAGTTGATGCCCTCTATGCTTATGGCCGTGATGCCACTATGGATGATGCTTACGGAAATGAACTTTCTATAGTTCCTCATGTTAAGCATGAAATTTTTGCTATTTCACCCACACTTGATTGTCCTATCATCCTTTTGAAATCTCCAAATCATATTACGGAGAATTGTGCTCTTATCAAGGCTCAATGTGATGGGGTGCATTTATCTTATGATCCTAAAGACCGTGTTGAAAACTATACACGTGTGCTTGCAGGTCATGAACAACATGATTTATGTAATAGTTATATTCTTGATATTGTTCATGATACTACTGAAAATTACTTTGAGAGAGGAAAGCTTGGTTCTAAAATCTTTCATGTTACAAAAACACCTCTCTTTTTGATGAAAATTTTAAGGTTGCTCTTGTTCCACCTTCCTATGCTTGTCACTTTGTGCTTCTTTGATTTATTTTCTTACAAGATGCCTATGAATAGGAAGTGGGTTAGGCTTAAATGTGTTTCATATTTGCTTCTTGATGCTCTCTTTTGCTTCAAAATTCTTATTCTTGTGAGAGCATCTTCTATAATCTTTAAGCCTAGCTAATGGCTTTAAAGAAGCGCTTTCGGGAGGCAGCCCGCAACGAATTTATGATTTCCATTTTTTTTCTTCTTCTGTTTTTAGTGGTCTTGATGATTGTTACTACTGTAGCAACATCATTGTATCTTTACTTTTCAAGCTTTGTGCCTTTTATAGCCTCATACGACAAGGAAAGTGAAAGTTGTGACATGTTGTCCAGAAAACAGATTCTGTCCTCGTGACTAGAAAAATCAGAGAAAAATCCCAGTTCATCTTTTTGAGCTGAATTTTTTACACAACATTCTCTATACAATTACGAAACTTTCGTATGTTCTGATTTTTTTTATTTGAGTTGCAGAAGTATCCCTAAAAAATTTGTTTCTACCTGCTGGTCTGTTTTTCACAGGTTCTGTCCTGTTTTGCCTTTTTTTCGTTTTGCAAACCTTAAGCTTGCTTTTTATTTGCAAAAACCTTTTGGCACTCTTGAAAAACAGTAGATCTTCAAGATTATCTTTATTTCCAGTAGAGAATTTTTTTTATTTTAGTAGGGCACTAACCTCTCTAATCAGTCTACAATGAGTTATGTATGAAGGGAGTTTTCAAGTGCGCGATGGAAGATGATGAAAGAAGATCTTGGAGTGTCAAACGCTCAAGCTTGAGGATGCCCATGTGCACCCCCAATAAATATTCAAGGAGACTCAAGCATCTAAGCTTGGGGATGCCCCCGTGCATCCCCTTCTTCATCAACAATTATCAGTTCGTCCCTCGTTGCACTATATTTTTGTCACTTCATGCATTATGTGCTATGCTTGGAGCGTCTCGCTCTTTACTTTTCTAGGTTTGTTTTTGCTTTGTTTGCTGTAGTAACAAGTTAGACCCCAGCTTACTCTTTTGTGTGGGAGAATTACACGCTCCGCTTGAACTAGAACTCCTCATAGGATTTGCATGCTTATTCTTTTAGCTGTGAGTTGTTCTTTTTCTTTCCTTAGCTGCTGCTCTGTTTAGTTGTAGTGCTTTAGTTTTTCTAGAGCTTTTATTTTGTTTTAGGTTGAACTTTCTATAGGTTACATGTTTTATCTTTTTAGAGAGTTTGCTTGTTGCACTGAGTTTTGTGTCTTGACTAGAAAGTAGTTAAAGTTGTTGTTCTCTTTGTAGTAGTAACTTGCAATAGTTTAGAGGTATTGACTAGAGTAATGTTTGAACTTTTGATGTCAATATCTCGAGCCTATTAGTGATAGATGTCGTATCTTGGGCAATCCGTGTGTTTTTCGAAAACCAAAAACCCCTGTTGAGAACTCTAGCTACTAGATGGATCACTAACCTCTGGAGGGTTCGAATATTAGAGTACACTCACGTACCATGAGTCGAGGATGCGCAAGGATAACCAAACCCCCATACACTCCTCCTCGGGGTACTTGTCTCTTTGCGAACCTCCTGATTAGATTGAGAGTTACCGATAATAAGTGCACGAGTTCTTCGGACTAATGTGAGTATTTGAAAGTTGACAGTTCCACCCACCTATACCTTTTCTAGCCTCTTCGGTACCGTGCATTTCCCTTTCTCACCTTGAGAGTTGGCGCATACTTCGCCGGTGCATCCAAACCCTTGGCACGATACACTCTGTCATCATAAGCCTCCTTATATCTTTCCTCAAAACAGCCACCATACCTACCTACAAGGCATTTCCATAGCCTTTCCGAGATACATTGCCATGCAACATCCACCTTCTCATGACTTGATCCTCATGTCATACATGCTACTTTCTTGATCGATGAGCCGCATGCTAGTTGGGCCTTGCCCTAATCATTGCTACATGACGCGCTAGTATCATTGCATATCCTGCTATCCTGGCAGAGGCATACATTTGCATCATGATAGTTATATCTTCTTTAAGTGAGTACCTTTGTAAAGTGTGAAAGATCTCCTATATTCTTGTAAAAAAGAGAGTGTTGCCCCTAAAGTGAGGAAAATATCCCAAAGAGGAAAAAATCAAAAGATCCCAAAGAGGACAAATGAGAGTTAAATAGAAAGAGCCATTGAGGCCACAAAAAAATACAAAAAATAGAAAAAAGAGAAAAAAAAATAAAAAGAGAGAAGGGGGCACACTACTATTCCTTTTGAGAGATCCACACTAGTACTTCATCCTCTATCCCTTCTACTCCATAGAGATCATCATCATGCATATAGCTATGTGGGGACCTTCACACTATAGAACTTGGCTTGTATATTCCAATGATGAGCCTCCTCAAACGAGCTCTAGGTCTTCTTGAGCAAGCAAGTTAGATGCACCCCCACTAGTTCCCTTGGAGAGCTTTTAGCTCACATGTGCATCCGTTGCATGGCAATCCCTACTCCTCACATCATATCTATCATATGGCCTTCTCTCGCCTATGATTGTCCTCATTGATGTGATCCTTTCACACCTTTTTGTCTTCCTCCTCCACCTTCTTTCTGTTTTTCCTTTTAGGTGTCAACTTTCTTGCTCACGCTCATCCATTGCATGAGTGCTCAAAATATCGAAAGGGAGTGGATCAGTTTGACTTGTACCTGGCTAGTGGTCCGGGGACGAGTCAAGATAAGAATCCAAAGGAGACCAAGTGTGAAACTTTAGTAGATAGTTGTTCTCAACAACCTTTTTCTCTCTTTTCCCAGTCCACTGCTTGCACGCAAACACCATCTGGAGACATTCGAGTCACGGACAGTGATAGCTCTTGCACCTTTTGTTCTTTTGTTGCTTGTGTCAATGCTAATATAGACTCTTGCTTGTTAAGACTTGAATTGAATTGCATGCTTTAATTGCTTTACTTAAAAGTCCTTATATGGTTGTGTGGCATGTCACCAAAGAAATTATGCTTGTTATCATTTTCCTACTCGAGGACGAGCAGGAATTAAGCTTGGGGATGTTGATACGTCCCAAACGTATCTATAATTTCTGTTTGCTCCATGCATGTTTTGTGTGACTTTGCCATGTTTTGCTTGAACTTTCATACACTTTTGAGCATATTTGGACTAATCTATTAACCCAGTGCACCCAGCTGCCAGTTGCCGTTTTCTGCTGTTTTTGTATTTCAGGTTTTCCGGCCATTAAAAGTGCTCCAAAAAATTCGGAAAAATCAGATAAAAAATCAGCGACCTGGAAGCTTCCGGAATCACCAAGGTAGCGGAGGGGGGCCACCACCAGGAGACCAGGAGGGTCCCTGGCGCGGCCCCACCCTAGGCCGCGCCAGGAGGCCTCCTGGCTGCCTGGTGGGTCCCCTCGACACCCCTCCTCCTATATTTAGCCCTCGGGGTGGAAACCCCTAATATCGATCTCTTTTCCGCGAACTCGCCTCTGTACCGCCGCCTCCGTCGTTTCAAGATCGGGGCTTCCTGGAGAAGCTGCCCCGGCACCCTGTCGGGAGGAGGAACCCCCTCCGGGAGACCATCCATAGCCATGGACGCCTCCCTGATGTGCCGTGAGTAGTCTCCCTTGGACCATGGGTCCGTGACCAGTAGCTATGTGATGTACCTCTCCCCTCTTTGTGCTTCCACTTTCGAGACCTCGTGAGCTGCCTCACATGATCGAGGCACTTTTGTAATTTCTGCTGTTGTTATGCTGAGTTTGCTGGGATCTGATGGATTATGAGACTATGTTCAGATTGTGATGAGTAATATATTTGGTTTTTCTCTTTTATATTTTGTTCTTGAGTAAATTCTTGCATGTTCTCCGTTGCAGTATTTTTCTTTGGCCAAGTAGTTTGCTTGCAACTCCAAGAGGGAGCGTTATGCTTGATTGTGGGTTCAGTCCCCTGATGTCTAGCTTGAGTGACAGAAACATGAGACTAGGGGATGTGCTGTTGCCACCAGGGATAAAACAACGGTGCTTTGTACCCGCGGGAGCAAGGATTGTTTCATTTACGCAAAGTTCTTTTAATGCAGTTGTCTATTGCTTTGAGTTTACACTTTGGGTGGGATTCACAACTTAATACCAGCGAGATGTTCTGGATAGATATCTCAAGGTGGATGATTCGTAGTAGATGCAGTTGGATTTCGGTCTACTTACCTTGGCGTACTGCCCATTGCTTTTGAGCCCTTCCTTTCTTTGTAGCATACTTAGCATTGCGGTGCCTTCATAATTATGTCAATTGCCCAGCTGTGATTTTTTTACCTCGCTAGCACTTTTATCGTCTTTTGGGAGAGAGACATCACTAGTGAAAATCACGGGACCCCGGTCCATCTTCACATTATTGTTTACACCCTTAGTTTACTTTCAGTCTTTACTTTCAGTTCCACTTTTATCTCTTGCGTTGATCCTTTGTAAATAGCAAGGCGGAGGAATTGACAACTCCTCTGTACTCGTTGGGAGCAAAGTTATTTGTATCTGTGTGCAGGTCCACGTCAAGCGCCGTGACACCTACTTGTATCTCTTGGAGTCCTACTGGTTCGATACTCAACCTTAGCATCTTTGCCAAGGGAAACTTGCTGCTACACTGCATCTCACCTTCCACTTGGGGTAACCAACAAGGAGAGTTGCCACTCTGTATCACTTCACCGACAACTTTTCGACGGGGACGCAATCCCTTCATCGGTCTCAAGGACCGGGTGGCTATCGGAGTCATCGTGGAGCTGCGCGGCATCGGGGATTGCCGGCACGACTACACCAACCACGTTCACGCGGGAACGTTTCCCGCTTAATGGACTACATACTGGTATGTGACCTATTCCATCCGTTATTTGCATCGCCATAGCATAGGTCTTGGGATTGGGTATCGTAGATTATGAAAAATTTGTGTTTTCTTCCCCGAACTCCAATATAAAGTAGGACTCAAGAATACATATTTGCCCTTGTGAAAAAGAATATTCATGATTCACTTGTCAAGTTAATGGAACGAGACATACCTACGAACTAGAAAGAAGTGATGGTGGACCTAAGTATGAGATATGACTATGATTCATGAAATCCTATATTGAGTTACATTTAAGATTACTTGAATCTTATCAAGTAAAGAGGTTACTTGATATTCTCAATAGATTCAAAGTTATAATGAATAAATGTGAACATCAAAGAAGACATCAAGATCAAGTTGTCACAAAGAATGTTTCTGAAAAATTCAAAAGGTTGACTACAATGTGTAGTGGTGCTTGAGTCAATGGGATATTCACTATGATTGATCCAAAATGTTATCAATTCTGTGACTTCCTCAAATCCTACATTTGAAGAAGTGTTGTAATTGATACAACAAGAACAATTTGGAAAACGTATGGATACTAGTGTCTCGTAACCTGAATTCTCGTTCTGATGGACGATCAAAGGATCTTGGACTTATCCAAAATATCAAGGAAACATGCATTTTCATGAAAATGAGTGGGAGCTGAATAGTTTCCTAAACTTGATATATGGACAACATATTTTGAGTGGGAGCTATGGGAGTATTATCCTTAACTTATATGTAACTGACATATCTGAGTAGGAGCCATATGGTTATTATCCTGAACTTAATATGTGTCTGGCATATTTGAGTGGGAGCTATGTGGATGTTACCCTTACCTTACATGTAACTGACATATTTGAGTGGGAGCTATGTGAGTGTTATCCTGAACTTAATATGTGCATGACATATTTGAGTGGGAGCATGACAACATTCTCATATATGCATTTCATATTATGAATGGTGTAGTTGGTATTAATGATTTTTCAAATCTTTCATAAATGAAGATGAATAAGTATTAAGCATTAAAATCTATCAATATAGATTAATGTGTTTGATAACATTGAGTCGGAATACTTTCCTGAATAAGATTCTAAAGGAGTTCAAAATGGGACAAGTCAATAAGGTAGTTCTTACTTGTATATCCAAGATAAGTATCGAGTTAATCTCAGTACATGAACAATGGTTAAATAAATGAAAGAAATGATGTGCTACATCTTCTATGGCTCTGTCATAGGTTCTTTCATATAAAACCAGAGTTTTGTACTCGACGTAATGTGACCCAAGTTCTTAGTAAGAAGAACATGTTGTGATATAATTTAGGAGTAAATCATTGAACAAAGAGTTAAGTTTATCCTTCGGTGTCTGGGGAGAACTGAGGATACATCTCTAATTTGTAAAGGATAGTGGACTTGACCATAAATGTTATGCTGCACTAGTGCAAAGATGGGCTAACACGATACTCCTTTCCCATTCCCTTGTACGAAATTGTTTGCGATGCTATCAACGCAAATGGTATAAATAAAAAACCGTTTGGGCGAAACTGAACCGTCTGGGAAACATACCCGAACGGCCGCAAATCTAAAAATTATTGCGTGGGTGATGTAAAGCTGACGGGTCTTTGAAAATCGGTCTGGGATGTTTAGGGTGCAAACCCACGGTTGCAAATAAAGGACCGCCAGCCTGTCTACGCAATCGTTCATAGTAATTGAAATGTTTGGAATGACTAATCTATCAGGCACACTTCTAAAAACCCTTTCATGTGTGAAACAAGGGGTGGCTTCACAATCATTTGTAATTACTGAAACGTGTGGGATGTGTAGTCTATCAGGCACGTTTCTGAAAATCCTTCCGTGGGTGGAAGCAAGACTGACGGTCCATCCAAACAACTGTCTACTATGAGCATTCAGAAAACATTTAAATATAGATAGTTCGAGGTACATTAATTGAAGCCGTGGCCACCAGCGCATACAATACACACACACACCCGGAGTTCATCGATACACTTTGAACTCATTCAAACTGGAAATACAATACTAGCTAGAATGGGCGCCCTGCAGGTGAAGTCGGCGCCGGCTAACGGCTGGCCGGATGTACGGCGGTTAATCACCGCCTTGTATTCAACGTAGGCGACATCGTACGCCGCTTTTGCCACGACACGGCGTACGACCGCCCGATCTTCCATGGCCATGAGTGCCGCGTTGGCGGCGCAGAGCTCCTGCTCGGCATGGTAGAGCTTAGCGAGAGCCAGCCCGAGCTCCCGTGGTAACCGAGGGCGCTCGACCAAATATAAACGCTGCCTTCGACGCCCGTCGGAAGGAAGGTGTAGGTACCGGGGCCCATGGAGCTATCGGAACCGCGGTCGCCGCGGGTGCCGCCGCCATTTCCTCCACGACCACGTCCTCCGCGGGATTCGTCGTTTCCTCCACGGCCAGGACCTTAGGCTGAGTTGCTCGCCATGGAATAGATCGCCAGAGTTGGAGGAGCGAAGCGGAAGAGAAAACTTGCAGTCTGGGGTGTGGCGAAGTATATGAAACCCCTATAGTGCACCCAACCCGGTATAAGTAGCAGGCGATAGCAAACTCGAGTGGTCGCCGAGTGCCCAAGCATTGAAGCCCCACCGCCCGCTTGTCTTACGTCCCCTTGACGGCGCCGCTTGGGAAGTAGTGCCATGCGTAGTTTGATCGGCGTGCCAATTGGGCCATGAGCCCCTTCCCCTGATTGGACCCCTTCGATCATATGGACCCGTGTAGAAGGGGAACCGTTGTCTCGCCCCGAAGAACCAAAAGTCGGCGCGCCCTTTGTTCGGTTACCAACTTACCACGCGTGCATAACCGCACATATTATGTAAGCCGACCGACCAGAGCAAATCATCTTGGACACACCAAAACTTTGATCATCTTCTCAGCCCTCTCGAGCAGTTCGACATGGTTGCGCAGGATGAAATCGACGGTTCCGATCCGGCGCAAAGGCGCCGCCTGGAGGCGTAGGACAACATCGACGGTTCCCCTCCGGCACAAAGACGGCGCCTGGAGGAAATCGACGACGATACCCTTACAACTGTGGTCTCCAACAACACTAGAGCGGACATGTTGAGCGTCACAAGGTTTGCATCATGTGGCCCGGGGGTTATGCACCTCGTCCTAGGTTGAATTGAGGAGATGAAGTCCGTGCTCGGGCTTCCTTGCGTAATGGAGCAAGCTGCAGGACATGATCTGTACATGGCATCGAAGCAGGAACAACCGCTGAGCGACAAGTGCACCATCACCCCTCTTGATAACACTCCTTTTCAAACGACGATTCTCTCCTGCCCTCAGGTAGGTGATCTCACGTACGTCTTTCTTTACAAAATTTCATTTCTCTCTGTCTTTCAAGTTTTTTGACGATCCAACTGCATCACAGGCTTGGGTTGGTGCAAATGGCGACTGGCTGGCCTTGCTTCTAGGTAAGGGGGTAATCCAGTTGCACAACGTGTACACTGGAATGACAGTTGATGTGCCTCCAATCACATATCTTGGGGTTCATCACGCTGGGGACAGTCGTCGATGGGGATGACGTTCCAACTATGATCTCATAGAACTTTGGTTGAAGAAGGTAGCCACTGTAGAGCCACCATACTATCGTGGCACCAAAGACCACGCTCTCATTGCCGTCGTTGACAAGAGGATTGCCATCACAAGCAGTAGCATGGCTGACGACTCCAAATTAACATGGTACATGCTCTACACACCCCCATCTCAGTCCTTGGGAATTTGAAGATCCCGTTTACAATGAGGCCCGGTACTACGCCGTGACGAACCATGTTACTTGTTACATGTGGGATCCAGATGATGGAGGTAACAAGGATTTTACATATATATATATATATTATTTGCTTCATTATTGGTTCATACTTTAGTCAGATGCTGCATCGTTTGAATTGCAGGTTCGATGAAACCCCTACTTTTAATTCGAGGGACACATCAATTTGAGGATTCTGACAGACGGATGGACTATTGGGATGATGAATGGGGGTGTGGAATGGTACCTCGTTCCTGTTCATGGCAATTTTTTAGTACACACATTGCTACTCGTGCGTGTTGCTGTAGATGCCTCCTGGGACTTATCTGAAATTTGACTGAACCGGAGATTTCAATATTTCAATAATGCAGTATGCGACGTCTACGAGATTGATGTATGGTCACCCCGATTGGAGCTCGAAGTACAATTTTGGACGATCGACGACTTAGGAGATCACTCCATCTTTTTAGGCCATAGTTATCCTCGCCTGCTGAAAATATCACCGGTGTGCACTGCCATGACGGAGAGACGTTTGTTAAGCCTGGTTGTGTTTTCCTTGCTAGTTGTCACGACTCCTTCCATGAGAACGTACCTGATATATCTCGTTTTCAGTTGGACGGCTCTCCTATGTTGGGTTGTGATTTGAACCCAAACATGGCCGACTCAAATAGTCCTCAGTCAGAACGTATGTGGATAGTGCCGTCGCTGAAAAACTTCAAGTATTGGATCAACCGGGATAAGTACGCATGAGTGTGTAGTAGTTTCATCCTTAGTATATGTAAGGGATGCATTTATATGTAACTGAATCACACATGTGCTATGTAAATTAAAATTAGTACATGCTTTTATTGCAGACAGTTCATCATATGTGATCGTTTGTTATCATAAATGCATTGGTAAACAATATCAACTCTGCAGATCAAATTGGTAAACAATATCAACTCTGCAGATCAGATTGAGAGGATTATCTAAAAATATAGATACACTTCGTTATTATTTTTAGATACACTTTGGGTACAAACTGACCATTTCTTTCGAAGTATCGAGGATTCGATCAGAATTAAACAACCACATTACAAAGACATCACATTATTAATAAATCATTTAAACCCAAACTTTTTATGTGTTCAACACCAAGCATTCACACTAACATCCTGAAATTTCAAACGTTTATAACTTCATTTGGCAATTTAAACGCATTAATGAATTATTTTTGAACAATATGGCTCTAAATGGAAAATCAATTCAAACGCCTCTAAAAAGGATGAGACTTGGCATGGTGTCGTTATTTTACATACATGGTAGCTGGTAAAAATTTGAGAGGATTATCATCGAAATTAGATACGCTTCATGTACAAACTAGACCATTAATTCCTTTCTAAGTATATGTGCCCTAGCAAATCTGTAACTTATATCGATACCTTAGGTAAGCAAACAAATAATAGACAATATCTTATGCTTGGCACATGCAAGATGGACGGCTTGTGTGTTGTTTGCCCAACCGATCTAGTTCTTTGGAGGGTCGGAGGATGGGATGGTCTTATCCGTGAACCTTACCTCGCCCCCTCCCCCTCGCCGCCCCCTCGCCAACGTAGATTGGGACACCGTGCATCGTTGTTGACGTCGGCATCGACTCCGTCACGGCCTAGATCATCTCATCCTTCCCCGGCGGCACCATGGCTGACATCAATCGCCGCCCCCGTCAACTCCTTCGGGCCGCCGCAGATGCTGATGGCCCTTCCTCACCTGCCGGACCTTTTCCGCCTCCACCGCCGACCAGATCTTGGTGAGCTTACCTCTCTATGTACCGAACCTTCCATTACCCAATGTCTTATCTGTTACAGATCTAGCAACGTAGTTATGACAATATTCCTCTGGTCTATTGCAGTGAGCCAGCGAGAGTGGAAGATATACAAGGTAGCCCGAGATATTCGTAATACAACTGGAGAGAAAAATACAAATAGAACATATTAGTGCATTATATATAAAGATGCCCCAGAAAAATTTACCCATCTTAAATCTGTAATTTTCTTTAGATGTTGTTTTCAAAAAAATAGCAACAATGGAAACTTACACTTTGTATCTAGAAAATTACAGCACCGATCTTATAATTTGACTTGTTAGATTTGGCTATATGAACAGAAACTACAGTCCTCATATGGATCCCAACCTATGCAAATATATGTTTCCTCTTTCCACAGCTGTGAATAAATACATCAGATTGACACCTTCTACAAACATGCCCCCTTAAAACATTTTCCCCAAAGCCAAGATCGATCTGTCCATAATGGTATTCTTCTTTTGCGAGGACCTTTCATGCACATTTGACCGCTCTCTGGCAGCATGGCGGACAATGCCGCATTACATGATTAGTTAGCCTCCATCAAATAACTAGAAGGAACAAGTGAAGCCCATACAGTATCTCTCAGGTGTGGCAGAGAGGGGTCTTTGCTAGAGAAGGGTACCCTTATACACAGATAAAAGACTTGGCTTTGGGAAAGCGTTTTGGGGATCACAAGCAGATATAATCATCTTTGTAACTCATTCCAAGTTTCTAAGTGGTGTTAATCTGATGTACTTAATCACTGATATTGAAGGAGTAGAGGTAGATTTGCACAGTTTGGGGATCCACATAGCATAGTAGTTTGTCTTGAGATAGGTAAATCTGATAAGAAGATTATTAAGAGTGGAGTTTCCATTGTTGATATTTTTTGAATTGTATATTGATACGTCCCAAATGCATCTATAATTTCTGTTTGCTCCATGCATGATTTGTGTGACTTTGCCATGTTTTGCTTGAACTTTCATACACTTTTGATCATATTTGGACTAACCTATTAACTCAGTGCACCCAGTTCCTGTTTTCTGCTGTTTTTATATTTCAGGTTTTCCTGTCATTAAAGTGCCAAATAAATTCCGGAAAAAATGTATAAAAAATCAGCGTCCCGGAAGCTTCCCGAAGAACCAAGGAAGGAAGGGAGTGGACCCACCAGGGCCCCAGGAGGGTCCCTGGCGCGGCCCAACCCTAGGGCGCGTCGGGCACCCTCCTGGCTTCCCTGCGGCCCCCTCGGTGCCCCTTGGCCTATATTTAGTGCCCGCGGAGGAAACCCCTAATATCGATCTGCTATTCCTGTTATCCTCTCTGTACCACCGTCGCCGCCGTTTCAAGATCAGGGCTGCTAGGAGAAGCTGCCCGACACCCTGCCGGAAGGAGGAACCCCCTCCGGGAGACCATCCATCACCATGGACTCCTCCCGGATGTGCTGTGAGTAGTCCCCCTTGGACCATGGGTCCATGACCAGTAGCTATGTGATGTTCTCCTCCCCTCTTTGTGCTTTCACTTTCGAGACCTCGTGAGCTGCCTCACATGATCGAGGCACCTTTGTAATTTTCTATGTTGCTATACTGAGTTTGCTGGGATCTGATGGATTATGAGACTATGTTCAGATTGTGATGAGTAATATATTTGGTTCTCTTTTATATTTGTGTTCTTAAGTTAACTCTTGCATGTTCTCCGTTGCCGTATTTTACTTTGGCCAAGTGATTTGTTGCAACTCCAAGAGGGAGCGTTATGCTTGATTGTGGGTTCAGCCCCTTGATGTCTAGCTTGAGTGACAAAAACATGAGACTAGGGGATGTGCTGTTGCCACCAGGGATAAAACAACGGTGCTTGTACCTGCGTGTGCAAGGATTGTTTAGTTTACGCAATGTTCTTTTAATGCAGTTGTCTGTTGCTTTGAGTTTACACTTTGGGTGTGATTCGCAACTTAATACCAGCGAGATGTTCTGGATAGATATCTCAAGGTGGATGATTCGTAGTAGATGCGGATGGATTTCGGTTTACTTACCTTGGTGTACTGCCCATTGATTTTGAGCCTCTTCCTTTCTTTTGTAGCATAGTTAGCATTGCGGTGCGTTTATAATCCTGTTAATTGCCCAGCTGTGATTTGTTTACCTCGCTAGCACTTTTATCGTCTTTTGGCAGAGAGACATCACTAGTGAACGTCGTGGGAGCCCGGTCCATATTTCCACCATTGTGTACACCATCAATTTACTTTCAGTTCTTACTTTCTGTTGCCACTATTGTTATCTCTTGCGTTGATCCTTTGTAAACAGTAAGGCCGGAGGAATTGACAACTCCGATGTACTCGTTGGGAGCAAAGTTACTTGTTGTGTGTGCAGGTCCACGTCAAGCATCGTGACACCTTCTTGTATTTCTATGAGTCCTACTGGAGAAAAACCTTGGTATCTTCACCGAGGGAAATTTGCTGCTACGCTACATCTCACCTTCCACTTGGGGTAACCAACGAGAAGTGAGAGAACTATCTTCCTCACCGTATCATACATCTAGAGGCAGTAAAGGATTTAATATGTGTAAATTACTCCACATTCCTTTCATACGCTTCACTGTTATGTTCTACATACTACAAATTTTTCTCCAATTGTATTTTGAATCACTCGGGAAAAAGTTGATGATCCAAGCAACATTTTCTTCAAAGTCGGTACAACATACAGAATGCATATAACTCGAGAAACAACATTTTTACATCAGCCCCTCTGTGGATAGTTCTGTCACTGTGAAACTACAAGGACTGGAACAAGCATGATCTAGAGGTGTCACCATGAAAGTTTACATCTGCTCGGTCCATCCTTATTGGTATATAAATGTACGTGTGTGAATGTGTGTGTTCTGACGAGACTATATGCCTGTATTTATTATATTGTAGGTGTGTGAGGTAATTTATATGAAGCATTGTATGTAATGGATGTATATATGCAACTGGAATTTAGGTCAATTTATATGTGATCGTTTTTGTGATCATAACGTATAACCCACACGGGTTGTTAAAACAAACTGTTTGCAATGCGCGATTTGGCTTGCTGAGGAAGCTAGGAAGAGTTTCGTATTGAAGCAGCTAGGTAGAATTATTTTTTAGCATCGTTACCTTCAAATTGAAAATAATTTCAAAAGACCTCTTAAAAAGACGAGACTTGGCATGCTGTCGTCATTTCGTCAACATGGTCTGTGGTAAAAGTTTCAGTGGATTGCAAATCAAATTAGATACGCTTCGTATTTAAGCTAGGCCATTCCTTTCGACGCATCAGGGTTTCGATGGGAAACAACCACATCACAAAGCCATCATGTTATTCTTAAATCTTTTAAACCCAATTTTTTTGTATGTGCAACATTAAGCATTCACACTAACATGCTGAAATTTCAAACGTTTGTGACTTCATTTGGTAATTTTAATGCATTCAATGAATTATTTTCGAGCATAATGCCATTGAAATTGAAAATCAATTCAAATGAAATCTAAAAAGGACAATACTTGGCATGTTGTCATCATTTCACCAAACTAGTCTGTCGTAAAAGTTTAGTGGATCACTAAAAAATTAGATACACTTCATGTATAAACTAGGCCATTCCTTTTGTAGTATCGGGGTTTCGATCAAAAACAACCACGTCACAAAGGCATCACGTTATACTTAAATCTTTTAAACCCCAAACTTTTTATATGTTCAACATTAAGCATCTAACATCCTGAAATTTCATGCATTTCTGACATCATTTGACAATTTTAATGCATTAAATGAATTGTGTTCAAGCATAATGTCATTGAAATTGAAAATCAATCCAACTGACCTCTAAAAAGGACGAGATTTGGCATGTTGTTATCATTTCACCAACATGGTCTGTGGTAAAAGTTTCATTGGATTATTAAAGAAATTAGATACACTTCGTGCACAAAATGGATTAGTTGAATGTTAGTCAAACCCTGGAAAACCCCGTTGACCGTCTCAAAACCCATCAGAGTATCTCGTAACCCTAGCGTACAACTGTGGCCGTTGGATGTAACCTTAGCGCCGTACGATAGTCATTGGATCTTACCACGATCCGCGACAAGCTGGTTACGCGACCTGATTGGTTGCATATTTGTTCAGGTATATTACACACATTTTATAATGCAGAAACGTTTGTGATCCTCTGACACCAAAGGATTTTTCTGTAAGGCCTGATATGCGGTACTGTTCCAGATCTAGATGTTTCCATCCAGATCCGGGGACGAAGCACATATCGGTTCCACCGCGACATATGACGAAGTCATATGCCCCGGATTTCCAACATGATATCACAACATTACAGATACAAGGATACAACATCTCATACAATCGGCATACAACTGCCTCAAATACAATATAACAACGGAAGATACATGTCTGAGTACAGTCTACAATCAAATGCCTACTAGAAAAGAGAAAAACATCGATCCCCATAACCACACGGGTCCAGGCCCTCCGCCGGGATCCGCCTAACTAGTCGTCGTCGAGCCGGCGGCGTTCACCTCGCGCTCGAACCGTTCCGAGAACATTTTCCGGCGCGCTATAAAAATAACCCGTTTAATTATTAAACGGGTTTTTTCGTTCCGTGGGCTGCGGCTGGTCTCGTGCGGTTTTCGCGACGGTGATCGGGGAAACCCGGTGTCGCAAAGGTCGAGTGTCAGGGTGGCAAGGGTCGGTCTCTGTCCGGTACGAGATAAGAGGGGGAAAAAATAATCGCCGATCGATAAATTGGGGATGCAAACACCGCAAACAAATCAGACAATCAAACAATTCACACCAAAAACAAAATTTTAATTTTTGTGAAATCTGGGCCGTTACAATACAACACCACCAGCAAGGGATCTCGTCCCGAGATCCAGGACGATCCGGGGGAGAGGGGAAGGGGAAAGAAGAGGGTCGACAATCTTCAACACCACCAACAAGGGACTCTGCTCCATGTCGACGTCGAACTTCCGTCGAGAAACTTTCCGCAGGGAGACGACATCGTCGAGAACATGAAACCGCCGGTGTCAAGAGGAGGAACAACAACGAAACCTGGTCAAAGGGATAATGCTTTTCGATGCAAGTCGTGAAAACACCGGGCAAAAGGAGGGATGGCAATGGATGACCCAGATGATACCCAAAATCGGAGAAGCTAAAGGTACTACAGGAATTCCCAACCTGAGATCGGAATCGAGACAATACGCTGCAAGCAAGGCATTGTAACGGTTCCGATTCTCCACACACTCGAGATCCTAGAGTTTCGAAGGGGATAAGGCGAGAATAGAACACTTACGACACTTTTCCTGACCAGAGCAAGGATAAGGAGTAAAAAGATTCCTACTCTTCGATAACTAACTTAGTAACTACAAAATAGTTTTTGTCTAGACTCGACTTCGGCCAGAGAAGGGATCTTACGGTCGGTAAGTCTCTGATACCAAGTTGTAAGGCCCGATATGCGGTACTGTTCCAGATCTAGATGTTTCCATCCAGATCCGGGGACGAAGCACATATCGTCCCACCGCGACATATGACGAAGTCATATGCCCCGGATTTCCAACATGATATCACAACATTACAGATACAAGGATACAACATCTCATACAATCGGCATACAACTGCCTCAATACAATACAACAGCGGAAGATACATGTCTGAGTACAGACTATAATCAAATGCCCACTGGCAAAGAGAAAAACATCGATCCCCATAACCACACGGGTCCAGGCCCTCCGCCGGGATCCGCCTAACTAGTCGTCGTCGAGCCGGCGACGTTCACCTCGGGCTCGAACCGTTCCGAGAACATTTTCCGGCGCGCTATAAAAATAACCCGTTTAATTATTAAACGGGTTTTTTCGTTCCGTGGGCTACGGCTGGTCTCGTGCAGTTTCCGCGACGATGATTGGGGAAACCCGGTGTCGCAAAGGTCGAGTGTCAGGGTGGCAAGGGTCGGTCTCCGTCCGGTACGAGATAAGAGGGGGGAAATAATCGACGATCGATAAATCGGGGATGCAAACACCGCAAACAAATCAGAAAATCAAACAATTCACACCGAAAACAAAATTTTTAATTTTTGTGAAATCTGGGCCGTTACATTTTCGTATCATCTCTCTCAGAAAAAAGGCATCACGTTATTCTTAAATCCTTTAAACCCCAATCTTTTTATATGATCAACATTAAGCATTCACACTAACATACTGAAATTTCAAACGTTTCTGACTTCATTCGGCAATTTTAATGCATATAATGATATATTTTTAGCTTAATGGCCTTGGAATTGAAAATCAATTAAAATGACCTCCAAAAAAGGATGAGACTTGGCATGCTGTCATCATTTCACGAACATGGTCCGTGGTAAAAGTTTCAGTGGATTACTAGACAAATTAGATACACTTCATTCACAAATCAGACCATTCAGTTCAAAGTTTCAGGGTTTCGATCGGAAACAATCACAACACAAGGGCATCACGTTATTCTTAAATCCTTTAAACCCCAATCTTCTTATATGATCAACATTAAGCATTCACACTAACATACTGAAATTTCAAACATTTCTTATTTCATTTGGCAATTTAAATGCACATAATGAATTATTTTTGAGCTTAATGGCCTTGGAATCGAAAATCAATTCAAATGACCTCCAAAAAGGATGAGACTTGGCATGAAGTCATCATTCCACGAACATGGTCTATGGTAAAAGTTTCAGTGGATTACTAGACAAATTAGATACACTTCGTTCGCAAATCGGACCATTCAGTTCGAAGTTTCAGGGTTTCGATCGGAAACAATCACAACACAAGGGCATCTCGTTATTCTTAAATCCTTTAAACCCTAATTTTTTTATATGACCAACATTAAGCATTCACACTAACATACTGAAATTTTAAACGTTTCTAACTTCATTTGGCAATTTAAATGCATATAATAAATTATTTTTGAGCATAATGGCCTTGGAATTGAAAATCTATTCAAATGGCCTCCAAAAAGGATGAGACTTGGCATGCTTTCATCATTTCCCGAACATGGTCCGTGGTAAAAGTTTCAGTGGATTACTAGACAAGTTAGACACACTTCGTTCAAAAATCGGACCATTGAGTTCAAAGTTTCAGGGTTTCGATCGGAAACAATCACAACACAAGGGCATCATATTATTCTTAAATCCTTTAAACCCTAATCTTTTTATATGATCAACATTAAGCATTCACACTAACATACTGAAATTTCAAACGTTTTTGACTTCATTTGGAAATTTAAATGCATATAATGAATTATTATTTTAGCATAATGACCTTGGAATATCTCGTAAACCATAGCGTAGGACGTTGGTGATGTGCGAGGTGATGATAGTGATTTCTCGCCCTTCGTTGGTAAACCCCAAGTGGAAGGTGTGATGTAGCACAACAGAAAATTTCCCTCAGTAAAGATACCAAGGTTTGTCTCCAGTAGGACTTCGGAGATGATAAGTAGGTGTCAGCGGCGCAACTGACGCGGACCTGCACACAGACACAAATAACTTTTTTCCCAACGAAGTTCAGAGAGGTTGTCAATCTCTCCGGTCTTGTTGTTCACAAAGGATCAAACACAAGGGATAATGATAGCAACTGAAAGTAATAGCAGAAAAGTAAATGAGCGTGGAAACAGTGATGAGGATATGGACCGGGATACGTGATGTTCACTAGTGATGTCTCTCTCCCAAAAGACGATAAAACTGCTATGCGAGGTGAACAAATTACAGAAGGGCAATTGACAGGATTATGAACGCACCGCAATGCTAACTATGCTACAAAAGAAATGAAGAGGCTCCAAAGCATGGGCAGAACGCCAAAATAAGTAGACCGAAATCCAACTGCATCTACTACTAATCATCCACCTTGAGATATCTATCCAGAACATCTCGCAGGTATTAAGTTGCGAGCCCCACCCAAAGTGTAAACCCAAAGCAACAAAAAACTGCATTAAAAAGCACTTTGCGTAAAGTAAACAATCCTTGTAACCGCGGTTACAAGCACCGTTGTTTTCCCCCTTGTGGCAACAACACATCCCCTAGACTCATGTTTCTGCCACTCAAGCGTGTCATCAGGGGGCATGAACCCACAATCGAGCATAACGTTCCCTCTTGGGGTTACTACCTACTACTTGGCCAAAGCAATAAACAGCAACGGAGAACATGCAAGAATTACTTAAGAACAAAAATATAAGAGATAAGAACCAAATATATTACTCAATCACAATCTGAACATAATCTCATAATCCATCAGATCCCAACAAACTCAGCATAGTAACAACAGAAAGATTACAAAAGTGCCTCGATCATGTAGGGCAGCTCACGAGGTCTAAACCATGAAGAACAAAGAGGGGAGGAGAACATCACATAGCTACTGATCACGGACCCATGGTCCAAAGGAAACTACTCAGATACATCCGGGAAGCATCCATGGTGGAGAGGAGACTCCCGGAGGTCTGCCCTCCCTCCGACAGGGTGCCGGGAAGAGGTCTGCTGGTGCTCCCGATCTCGGAAGCGCGGTGGTGGTGGAACAGAGGCGAGATCGCGAAAAAGGGTTCTCTCCTCGAGGGTTTCTCGTCACGGAGAATATATAGGCGATTGACAGGATTATGTACGCACCGCAATGCTAACTATGCTACAAAAGAAAGGAAGAGGCTCCAAAGCATGGGCAGAACGCCAAAATAAGTATACCGAAATCCAATTGCATCTACTACTAATCATCCACCTTGAGATATCTACCCAGAACATCTCGCTGGTATTAAGTTGCGAGCCCCACCCAAAGTGTAAACCCAAAGCAACAGACAACTGCATTAAAAAGCACTTTGCGTAAAGTAAAAAATCCTTGTAACCGCAGTTACAAGCACCGTTGTTTTCCCCCTTGTGGAAACAACACATCCCCTAGACTCATGTTTCTGTCACTCAAGCGTGTCATCAGGGGGCATGAACCCACAATCGAGCATAACGTTCCCTCTTGGGGTTACTACCTACTACTTGGCCAAAGCAATAAACAGCAACGGAGAACATGCAAGAATTACTTAAGAACAAAAATATAAGAGATAAGAACCAAATATATTACTCAATCACAATCTGAACATAATCTCATAATCCATCAGATCCCAACAAACTCAGCATAGCAACAGCAGAAATATTACAAAAGTGCCTCGATCATGTAGGGCAGCTCACGAGGTCTAAACCATGAAGAACAAAGAGGGGAGGATAACATCACATAGCTACTGATCACGGACCCATGGTCCAAAGGAAACTACTCACGATACATCCGGGAAGCATCCATGGTGGAGAGGAGACTCCCGGAGGTCGGCCCCCCCTCCGGCAGGGTGTCGGGAAGCGCGGCGGCGGCGGAACAGAGGCGAGATCGCGAAAAAGGGTTCTCTCCTCGAGGGTTTCTCGTCACAGAGAATATATAGGCGAAGGGGGGCAGCCAGGGGGGCCACCAGGGGTCCAGGCGCCCCCCTGGCGCGGCCAGCCCCTGGGGCGCGCCACCAGGGCGCCTGGGCCCTTGGTGGTGGCCCTCTGGCCCCACTCAGGTCCTTCCAAAAGGTTCTTCTGCGTTGATTTTTTATCTGATTTTTCCCGAATTTTTGGAGCACTTTTTATATGGGGGAAAACTGAAATAGAAAAACAGCAGAAAACAGGAACTGTAACTGTGATGCACTGAGTTAATAAGTTAGTCCAAATATGATCAAAAGTGTATGAAAGTGTATCTAGATCATAGCAATATCACACAAAACATGCATGGAGCAAGCAGAAATTATAGATACGTTTTGGACGTATCAACATCCCCAAGCTTAATTCCTGCTCGTCCTCGAGTAGGTAAATGATAACAACATAATTTCTGTGGTGACATGCTAGCAACCATATGTCGGGACCCGGAGTTTGCGTATGTAATTCCCGTCGCAATTCAATCATATAGAGAGCCGAGAGCCATACCCACTTGTCTAAGCAGACAAGGCCAAGTACAAGACACTCTCGGAAAGCTCGAATGTGAGGGGCATCCCATCCAGGCCCGGATGATCAACTGAGATGGGTCCTCATCGTCCGCTCACAAGTCTAAATGATTATGGGTGGTGAAATCCCATACTCATAGACAAGTCGCCTCAACCATATTATCGATTGAATCATAACACTTACATAAACAGACTCCAGCCCGATCTCTTAGTCGGGGTCTCGGGCGGGCTCAATCATACAACAAAGTGTGCCACGTGACAGAGTCACGAGCAATCGCATCGCGATGCCCCAAGCTGCGCACATCTAAGGGCCACTTGGTGTATAAAAGACCGCCGGCGAGAACACAACTAAGGTATCGAACCCCACACATGACATGCATGATATAAACATACACGCAACATGCATGCCAAGTGTATAACAGCAGGTAACATAACATGAACTCTACAAACTCATAGCTTTATTGCATCTGCTAAACAGAGAAGATATAGTAGTGTTACAAGCAGAGATCACATCACTGTGATCCAACATTACATCATACAACAACGGAAGCAAATTATGTCTTAGTAAAGACAAGGTTAACAAATGGCTTAAGAAGCCTTTAAGAAAACACAACGACCCTCCAGAGGGACCAGGCTGCTGTCTGGGACTACATAACTTCGTCGATGTCGAGCTTGAAGGGGGAGGCCACCATCAGGGTCAGTGGTCTCGTCTCTAAAACATAGAATAAGCAAACGTGAGTACAAAGTCGTACTCAGCAAGACTTACGTCAGAACTATACTACTCATGCTCATGTATCAAGGTAAAGGCAAGTGGGGTTGTACTGCAGAAAGCTTTGACTTGGCTATCCTGTACTACGACTACATAGAGTTGAGATGAGAGGCGCACACGAGTCCATCTAATCTTGATCACCACATCAATACACAACCATGGATCCTTCCTCGACTTCCCCACGAGGAAGCAACCCAAAGCACTCACACTTATCTTGCGATTTTTAAAGTATCCATTTGAGTTGTCTAATAATCAAGTAAAGATCTCCAAGTAGTCCATAACCGCGGACACGGCTATTCGAATAGTTCATTAACCCTTCAGGGGTGTACTTCTTCACATACGTAGCTACCACTTATCGCCTAGAACTCGTCACCTTCAAGCGGTGTCGGCGAGGATAGTACCACGACACTTACCTCACGGCTCCAACTCTAGTCCAGGGAATCGCCTATCTGAGTTGTACCCCAATCGGGAATCCGGCCGGGGTTTCCGTTCAGGACCCAGACGATGTATGGACGGTCCGGCAAGCCCACCTCGACGGATGGTACTGCGCTTGCCTAAAACCGTGCTACGTTAGGAAAGCAAATAGAATAAAGTTAACCCATGCGAATCCTGGACCTTAGTCAGGGTGAGTTAATAGGTCGAGAGGGGTCAATGAGCCCAACATGTGGTAGTAATCTGTGTCTTGGATCACAACACAAGAACTCAGGGCCTAGGGCAGTGTAAATGAGACAACCCACTGTGTACTCCTACACAGCCTCTCATTGTTTACTTATTTTAGGGTGACTTCATCAACACGTTACCACCTTGTTGCATGTGTTCACTACCATCCGGATACATCACCCAGATGGATCAACTTCATTGCAAACAACTCTAGCATGGCATAGAATATCATGGATGAAGGGCCACATGATGATCACAAACAATCTTGTATCTGCTAGGTTGAGGTTTGCTTAATACTGTGGTAGCAATGATAGGTCATGCAAAGGATGGGTTCAACTAACGGAAGAACGGTAACATGTGAATCACCTAATCATGCATAAGAGAACAAGAGGGAAATTGGGTTTTTATAGATATGATAAAAGGGGGTTTGCTTGCCTTATTGTCGAGACTCGGGGGGTGCCACTCTTCGGAGAAAACAGGGACTACGTCCGGCGATGGATCTATCGAGAAGAAGCAAACACCGAGACAACAAAGTATAAACATCACATTGCAATGCACATTCAAGAATGAAACATGGCATGGTACTGATGTGATCTATGTTTAATTTGTAACAATTTAATTGAAGTTGATTTGAATAAGAAATTCAAATTCAAACTCCAAATGGGGTTCAATTTAGCCAAAGTTACATTTGCTAATGTTTGGATATGGTAAATCATGTGGTCATGTGTATGAATTGCCTCTGATGTTCATGTGATGAGGTTGGCATTGCAAAGATTTAAATTGAAATGATTTACACATTTATTTTGAATTATTCCAAATAAGCCATATAGCTAAATGCTACTGGTTCATCATCATAGATGTGTTTTTCATCCATGAAAGTATGATATTTGGAATCCTTGAATTTTTCTGATGATTTTTCATATATAATTTATTTGATTTGGAGTTATGGATTAAAAGTTATTGAATTTCAAAGATTTAAGCATTTTCTGGAAATTCTGTTAAATAGAAAAGGGATTATTGCGCAAGCATGACATCAGTATGACATCACTGGGCGCTGACCAGTCAAACTGACGCCTGGGACCCACCTGTCATTGCCTCTGGGTTAAATCTGTTTTAATTAAAACTTAACAGGGGATTAAGGGGGGCTGGGTCCCACCCGTCAGTGAGAGAGAGAGAGAGGGATTAGGAGGGGATTAGCCATGCCGGCCGGCGTTTAGCCGCCGGCGAGCTCTGGACGCGGCGGCGTCCGCTCGGGAAGACGGCTCCGGCCACGGGAGGCCACGGGGAAGGCGCCGTTCGGCTCCTCTCGAACGCGCGGTTCACGTGGACGCCATGGGGGGGGGGCCAGGGGGAGGTCGAGAACACGCCGACGAGCAGGGGGACGCGGCGGCCGAGCTCGGGCTCGACGGAGCTGGCGACGCCGGGGGCTAGAGCGAGCGGGGTTAGGGGGAAAAGAACCGGGGCCTCACCCTGAGACTAAAGAGGAGCACGGCGGGGTCGAAGGAGCTGCGTCGGCGTCGAATTCGTCGGAGGAAACCCACGGCGGCCGGAGCGCTTCGGTGAAGCTGGCGTCGCCGGAGTGGCTTCTCGGCTCCAATTGGGGGTTCAAGGTGGCGTAGAAGACCTCGGT
This sequence comes from Bromus sterilis, assembly GCA_950022295.1. Taxonomy (NCBI): domain Eukaryota; kingdom Viridiplantae; phylum Streptophyta; class Magnoliopsida; order Poales; family Poaceae; genus Bromus; species Bromus sterilis. The sequence goes on along the minus strand of OX465599.1, from coordinate 235,247,947 downwards.
GGAGCTTCTGGACATGCCCTCACGGCGAGCAGGGCACGGTGGCCGCGTGGATGCTCGAAGGCGGCGACGGTGGCGCTCGGTTCCTCGCAGGATCGCACGGGAGAGAGGGGGAAGAGGGTTCCAGAGGGGGGAAAAGGAAGGAGAGAAGCACGGGCGTCCACGGCGCCGCTAAAGGGGGCGGCAGCAGCCAGGCAGCTGCCTGGCAGCCATGCCAGGCTCGCCGGCGAGCTGCCTGCCTGCCTGGCTCGGGGAGGAAGACGCCCTTGTCCCTGGGCTGGGCCACCTCCCTGAGTTGGGCTGCAGGTAAGTGGGCTCTGCCCCTTCTTTTTTTTTATGCTTTCTATTTAATTTGTTTTGCTCTGAAAAAAATATCAAAGCATTTTTAAAAATCCCCAAAAATTTATCTTGGACATATGTGACCTATTACTAGTCACTCCCAAGTTTTGGAGATTTTTGGAATTCAAATTATTTGAATCCAATTCAAATAGCATTTAAATTTAATTTCCAAGCCTCTGTTTGAATATTTGAAAAATCCATGAGCATGGGTTTGACTCCAAATCATTTTTAAAATGATCATACTCATTTATAGGACTTTTCAAAATTGTTTGGAGGAATTTTGGAAAAACTTTTTATCTGGCCTTTTATTTAAATTCTTTTTGAGGCTTTTCCAAATCCTCAATTATTAAACCAAGGAATTTAAACATGATGCAATTATTCTAGTAGTAAAAGCACATACCAAAACTAGGGTTGTGACACCATATAAGAACTTTGAAAAGTAAATCAATCAAGGTTAGAGATTCAATTCAAGTCATAACATGCAAGAGTCTATTTTAGCATTGAAACAAGTAACAAAAGAACATTAGGTGTAAGAGCTCTCGCTGTCCGTGACTCGAATGTCTCCGAATGGTGTTTGCGTGCAAGAAGGGGGATAGGGAATACGAGAAAAATATTTATTTGTTGAGAACTCAATCTACTAAAGTTTCACACTTGGTCTTTTTCTGGAATCTTATCTTGACTCGTCCCCAGACCACTAGCCAGGTACAAGTCAATTTGATCCACTCCTTTTTCCATATTTTGAGCACTCATGCAATGGATGAGCGTAAGCACGAGAGTTGACACTTAGGATGGCAAAGAGAGGAGTACGGAGGAGGAGGAGGAAGACAAAAAAGAATGAGAAAGGCTCACATCAATGAGGACAATCATAGGCAAGAGATGCCAAATGATAGATATGATGTGAGGAGTAGGGACTGCCATGCAACGGATGCACATATGAGCTAGGAAGCTCTCCAATGGAACTAGTGGGGGTGCATCTAACTTGCTCGCTCATGAAGACCTAGAGCTCGTTTGAGGAGGCTCATCCTTGGAATATGCAAGCCAAGTTCTATAGTGTGAAGGTCCCCACATAGCTATATGCATAATGATCATCTCTATGGAGTACAAGGATATAAAGGGAGTACTAGTGTGGATCTCTCAAAAGGATAGTAGTGTTGCCCCTTTCTCTCTTTTTATTTCTTTTTTCTAGTTTTTGTATTTTTGTGGCCTCAATGGCTCTTTCTATTTAACTCTCATTTGTCCTCTTTGGGATCTTTTATTGTGTCCACTTTGGGATCTTTTCCTCACTTAAGGGCAACACTCTATTTTACAAGAAGGTAAAGGAGATCTTTCACACTTTACAAGGTACTCAAAATCATAAAGAAGATGTAACTATCATGATGTATGCAAGGTATGCGTGTGCTAGTGTAGCAGAATATGCAATGATACTAGCGCGTCATGTAGCAATGATTAGGGCAAGGCCCCACTAGCATGCGGCTCATCGATCAAGCAAAAGCATGTATGGCATGAAGATCAAGTCATGAAGAGGTGGATGTTGCATGGCAATATATCTCGGAAAGGCTATGGAAATGCCTTGATAGGTAGGTATGGTGGATGTTTTGAGGAAAGATATCAGGAGGCTTATGATGAAAGAGCGTATCATGCCAAGGGTTTGGATGTACCGGCGAAGGTGGACACCAACTCTCGGAGTGATAAGAAGGCAATGCACGGCACGGGAGAGGCTAGCAAAATATGGGAAGGTGGAAGTTTCAACTTTCAATACTTACATTAGTCCGAAGAACTCATGCACTTATTATCGGTAACTCTCAATCTAATAAGGAGGTTCACAAAGAGACAAGTACCCCGAGGAGGAGTGTATGGGGTTTGGTTATCCTTGCGCATCCTCGACTCATGGAACGTGAGTGTACTCTAATATTCGATCCCTCCAAAGATTAGTGATCCATCTAGTAGCTAGAGTTCTCAACTAGTTTTGTAGGTTTTGAAAATACACACAGATTGCCCAAAATACGACACCTATCACTAATAGGCTAGAGCTCTTGACACCAAAAGTTCAGACATTACTCACATCAATACCTCAAAACTATTGCAAGTTACTACTAGAATTAAATAGCAACCTCAATTACCTACTTTCAAGACAACACACAACTCAGTGCAACAACCAACTCTCTTAACAAGATAAACATTAAAACTAAAGAGAGTTCCAGCAACAAACTAAACAAAAGCCAAGGCTCTTGCTAAAGACAAACTAAGACTAAAACTAATCATGGCAGCAGCTACGAAAAGATAAAGAACACACAACAGCAAAAAGATAAGCAGGAAAAATCCTATGATGTGTTCTAGATTGGAGTGGACCGTGTTTCTCTCCCACACAAATTAAGATGGGGTCTAACTTGTTATGACCAGCAAGCAAAACTAAATAAAACTAAAAATAAAACCTAAGAGCGAGACGCTCCAAGCATAGCACATAACGCATGAAGTGATAAAAATATAGTGAGACGAAGGACGAACTGATGATTGTTGATGGAGAAGGGGATGCACGAGGGCATCCCCAAGCTTAGACGCTTGAGTCTCCTTGAATATTTATTGGGGATGCATGGGGGCATCCCCAAGCTTGAGCGCTTGACACTCCTGGATCTTCTTTCATCATCTTCCATCGCACACTTGAAAACTCCCTTCATACATAACTCATCATAAGCTGATTAGAGAGGTTAGTACCCTTAATAAAATAATTTTTCCCCACTGGATATAAAGATATTCTTGAATATCTACTGTTTCTCAAGAGTGCCAAAAAGTTTTTGCAAAGAAAAAGCAAGCTTATGGTTTGCAAAAGTGAAGAGAGGCAAAACGTGGCAGAATATGTGAAAAACAGAACAGCAGGTAGTAGAGAATTTTTTCGGGACACTTCTGCAACTCAAATAAAAAAACTCAGAACATACGAAAGTTTCACAATTGTATAGAGCATGCTTTAAAAAAAATTCAGATCAAAAATATGATCTGGTGATTTTATTCGAATTTTTCTGTCAAGGGACATAATCTGTTTTCTGGACAACATGTCACAACTTTTGCTTCCCTTATCATAAGAGGCTATAACTTGGCACAAAGCTGCAAAATAAAGATACAATGATGTTGCTACAGTAGTAACAAACATCAAGACACAACAAAAGCAAAAGTAAACCTAATTCGTTGTGGGCTGCCTCCCAAAAGCGCTTTCTTTTATGCCTTTAAGCTAGGGATGATGCAAAAGATCAAGTTGTATCAATCGAATCATTATCAAGATTATCAAAAAGCTCTTCAATTGTACAACTAGTCTTAAGAGGTCTTTCAAATAAATGCCTAATGAAGATACTTCTAGGGAGAAAACCAAAAGACGGAAAATCGATGGGAGATTCATTTATAAAATTATCAAAGAGAGGTATTTCTTCCAAAGTTTTCACGGTTTCAACTTCTTTGGCAATGGGTGGTTTATTTTTAGGTCGGGGAACCCTAGGGACATAATTGAACTTAGGTTCCCTTCTTGCCGAAGTCTCTACCTTTTTTGGTTTGATTGAGGAAAATGTAGTTCCTAGAGTATTAATGATTTCCTCAATCTTATCAATCCTAGAAAGATCCGTATCACGGGATTTGATGACCTCCAAGGTTTTAATAATTTTAAGCATGGAGCTATCAAGCCTATTCAAATTCCCTTGAATCTTGTGATCCAACTCATTTATCCTAGTTATACTTGGTATTTCTAACTCTATCTTTTTAAGTTTCTTCATAATGTGAGCTAGAGTTATATCTTCTTGTATGCTAGCAATAGGGAGATTTCCAACAAGATTTTCAATAACATTAAGAGACTCCCAAATCGGGGCTTCTAGGAAATTCCCATTGGTAGCAGTATCTAATATGAATCTATTCCAAGGAGTAATCCTGACATAAAAATTTCTAAGCAGGATAGTAGTGGATTGCTTCTTGGTGGCTCTTTTTTGAGAATCATTAGTTCTATACCAAGCATCTTTTAAACTTTCACCACCTTTTTGTTTAAAGGTGAGAACCTCTGTCTCAACAAAGGCAAAAGGGCCAGACATAATGACAACTACTAGCCAGATGAATTTTTGTTTTTGTGATTTTTGATATAAGACACAAAGATAAAAACTGAAAGGTAAACTAACAAGACTAAAAAACAAAGGTAAAGGGTAGTGTGGAACTCCCCTATCTTAGCACTCAGAGTCCCCGGCAACGGCGCCAGAAATTTTGCATGATGTGCGAGGTGATGATAGTGATTTCTCGCCCTTCGTTGGTAAACCCCAAGTGGAAGGTGTGATGTAGCATAGCAGAAAATTTCCCTCAGTAAAGATACCAAGGTTTGTCTCCAGTACGACTCCGGAGATGATAAGTAGGTGTCAGCGGCGCAACTGACACTGACCTGCACACAGACACAAATAACTTTGTTCCTAACGAAGTTCCGAGAGGTTGTCAATCTCTCCGGTCTTGTTGTTCACAAAGGATCAAACACAAGGGATAATGATAGCAACTGAAAGTAATAGCAGAAAAGTAAATGAGTGTGGAAACAGTGATGATGATATGGACCGGGATACGTGATGTTCACTAGTGATGTCTCTCTCCCAAAAGACGATAAAACTGCTATGCGAGGTGAACAAATTACAGAAGGGCAATTGACAGGATTATGAACGCACCGCAATGCTAACTATGCTACAAAAGAAAGGAAGAGGCTCCAAAGCATGGGCAGAACGCCAAAATAAGTAGACCGAAATCCAACTGCATCTACTATTAATCATCCACCTTGAGATATCTATCCAGAACATCTCGCAGGTATTAAGTTGCGATCCCCACTAAAAGTGTAAACCCAAAGCAACAAACAACTGCATTAAAAAGCACTTTGCGTAAAGTAAACAATCCTTGTAACCGCGGTTACAAGCACCGTTGTTTTCCCCCTTGTGGCAACAACACATCCCCTAGACTCATGTTTCTGCCACTCAAGCGTGTCATCAGGGGGCATGAACCCACAATCGAGCATAACGTTCCCTCTTGGGGTTACTACCTACTACTTGGCCGAAGCAATAAACAGCAACGGAGAACATGCAAGAATTACTTAAGAACAAAAATATAAGAGATAAGAACCAAATATATTACTCAATTACAATCTGAACATAATCTCATAATCCATCAGATCCCAACAAACTCAGCATAGCAACAGCAGAAAGATTACAAAAGTGCCTCGATCATGTAGGGCAGCTCACGAGGTCTAAACCATGAAGAACAAAGTGGGGAGGAGAACATCACATAGCTACTGATCACGGACCCATGGTCCAAAGGAAACTACTCACGATACATCCGGGAAGCATCCATGGTGGAGAGGAGACAACCGGAGGTCGGCCCTTCCTCCGGCAGGGTGCCGGGAAGAGGTCTGCTGGTGCTCCCAATCTCGGAAGCGCGGCGGCGGTGGAACAGAGGCGAGATCGCGAAAAAGGGTTCTCTCCTCGAGGGTTTCTCGTCACGGAGAATATATAGGCGAAGGGGGGCAGCCAGGGGGGCCACCAGGGGTCTAGGCGCCCCCCTGGCGCGGCCAGCCCCTGGGGCGCGCCACCAGGGCGCCTGGGCCCCTTGTGGTGGCCCTCTGGCCCCACTCAGGTCCTTCCGGAAGGTTCTTCTGCGTTGATTTTTTATCTGATTTTCCCGAATTTTTGGAGCACTTTTTATATGGGGGAAAACTGAAATGGAAAAACAGCAGAAAACAGGAACTGGCGCTATGGTGCACTGAGTTAATAGGTTAGTCCAAATATGATCAAAAGTGTATGAAAGTGTATCTAGATCATAGCAATATCACACAAAACATGCATGGAGCAAGCAAAAATTATAGATACGTTTTGGACGTATCAGTTGGCCGTTGGATTTAACCTGTGTCGAAAGATAGTCGTTGGATCTTACTGTGATCCCCGAGAAGCATGTTATGCGACCTGATTGGCTGGATATTTGTTCAGGTATATTACACACAGATAATTATGCAGAAACGTTTGCGATACCACTTACCAAAAAATATCGTTGGCCGCGTCAATATCTAACCCACCCATCTCTCCATCCACCACCAAATTTTCAATGTTCCTGTATCATCTCACTCGGGTAAAAAAAATTGCCCGTTTGCGATAAGACGGTAGCCCATACAAATTTATTTCTAGTTTCGTCTGCGGTACCACTTCTCCTGTCTATCCTCCCCACCTACCCAAAAATTTCTCCAGCCGCGGGAATATCTAAGCCGCCCCTCCTTCCTTCCACCACCAAAGGCCGCATTCCCCCCTTATTTTTCAAACCCTCCCCTGCTCCTCCTAGCGCTGTGTCCTAGATGGCGCAGGCAACTCCAACGAAGTGTTACACGACGCAACCCCGCCCACGTTCCGCACATCGGGCGCGGCGGCCTACACGGCGCAACCCCCCTGTTTCGTATACCGCACGTGGCGGCCTAGACTGTGTACGCCGGCCACCCCCTCCTTGCTAGCCGCGCCGCCGATGACCCTCAACTGTAGGTGATCGATTGTAGCGTTTTCGATAAATAAGAGTGTCGAACCCAACGAGGAGCAGAAGGTATTGGTAAGTGACTTTGGTAAAGAAATAACTGCAGGAACTAAAAGATAACTTTTAGGGGGTTTTCGATATAAGAAACAAGAAGGTAAAAGCACGCAAAGTAAAATGGTACCAAGGAGTAAGAAATGGCCCAATCCTTTTGAGCAAAGGATAAGCCTGGCAACTGAACTTATAAAGGCTAAAGTGTTCTTGAGGACACACGGGAGAGATTGTCACGTGCTTTCGCCATACTCCGTATCGATACTATGTGCTGTGTTGATAAGTGTTGAGTGGGTGGATCTATGCTAGCACACTTTCTAGACTAAGATAAGTGCGCTCTTATGATTAAACATCTTGCAAGCATCCGCAAATACAAGATAGTAATTAAGGCAAAAGCCTAACCATAGCAATACGATCGATGATCCATTTTTCCCTTGTGCAAGAGTGTGCAAACTGGGGTTCAGGTTTCTGTCACTCCGGCAACCCACCGTAAGTATTATTTGTACACAATGCATTCCCCTAGGTCCTTAATAAGGCGAAGTGTTGAGTGTTCGACTCACACAACACCACTAGGAAAATAACAACACAACTTACATATAAAACAACACATATTACTTCAACATCATATGACTACTAGCAACTAGACTTCTCCCATGTCCTCAAGAACTAAAGTAACTACTCACAAGACATAAAAGAGATCATGATCAGTGGTGATAAATAGATGATAAACAATCTGGACACAATGGTATTTCTCCAACAAAACTCAATAGCATTCATCACAAGGTAGTAATCAACACCGAGATAGTACGGATTACAACACAAGTTGCAATTGTGAGATGAGATAGGATGGTGGTGGAGATGGCGCTGATGTTGGGTATGATGTTGATGATGATCTCGATGATGCCCGTGACGATGGTGATGATGATGGCGATGATCTCCCCTTCCAGGAGGTGTTCTCCCAGCGGAATCTGCCCGCTGGATATGTCTTTTCTTCTCTGTAGGTTCCCGCCACGGAGCGGCGGCGAAACTCGCAAAACTCCTCCTCTTTTAGAGGTTTTGGGTGACGAGTGATATATAGGCCAGAGGGGGGACCCGGGAGTGGCCCCAGGTGTCCAGACGCCCTCCCGGCGCGCCCTAGGTGGGGGCCGCGCCAGGTGGCCGCCTGGGCACCCTATGGCGCCCTTTGGCTCCTATTTTGCGTGTCCTCATCATCCTACTGGAAAATGGCCTCCATCGAATTTCAGGTAATTTGGAGGCCTTCTGCTTCAGCAACTCATCGTCCACTTTTTATCGCTGAATCCTGCGTCTGTTGCTTCGGCATTGGAAAGTTGCAAACTGTGTAAAACAAGCCAAAAACATAATAATAGCATCATAACATGAAATATATCAATGAATAGGAAGGAATTACTATATAAAATAGTGATGCATTTTGGACATATCACCCGCTCGCGCTGTTCCGGTAAGATCCCGGCCGCCCTCCTCGTGCGCATGCTCTTACTCCTCCATCGATCCTGATGCTTATGTTATAGTTACTTGATCGACTTTCCATGTCTTGAATCTGCTCGATTGTATGTTTTTTGCAGGTTGGTTGTATTTTTTAGTTTCCATGAGCAAACCTATCATCATTGACTGCCTCTGCATTTATGTCGTACTTCACTCAAGGGGCAAGTGAGATACCACTGTATTATGTTTAGACTATGAGCATTGTAATCTTGAAGTAATTTTCAGTTTTATATCATCCATTCTTAGCTATTTGCGTTCTTTTTCACGAGCTTGAATGTTCGCTTTGTGCATCATATTCGTAGCACTGTTCCAATGCTCATTAGATCCGATCGTAGCTACTTAGTTGGAATGTCTATGTCTTGAATCTGATCGTTTGTATGGTTCATTTTGTATGAATGAACCTCTTATCATTGATTTCCCCCAATTCGTACATTACTTAACCATTTTATACTTCATCAAATTGCAGGTTAGCAACGGTTGGCTCTGAGACTAACAACCGAGGTATGCACTTGGTCTAAAGGTCTTATACTCACTAATATACAATCGAAGGAAAAATGATAGTGTTTGGGGTCTAACATTTACATCTTGCTTGTAGCTCCTTTTACAAGATGTTTATATCCACTGTTCGACCCATTCTGCATCTGGGGAAACGAGGTCACCATGACCATCAACCAAGTCAAGAAACTTAGAAAGATTGTTAGGATAAAGAAACTGGCCACGAAAGACACCAATCTCTTTGTCTGCACAATGAAGAAGACTTCAGTTTGCTGTAAGATGGTACTAATTTACCCCCGACCATATTTTTTCATGTGCACACAATTTCAATACCGAGAAACGATATTTATTCCCATCTTTGCATGCAGTCTTTTTCGAAGCAGTTACCGATGATTACCTCTCAACCCACCTGTATGGTCAAGAGGCAAGAAAGGTTTTTGTACAACACCACGCTATAATATTGAAGTATTTCTGAAGAGGGCAAATGATGGACGTGCAATCATCAACACTCGCTAGGCTAAAGTCACACATGCGTTCAACATTATCGTAGGGTCAATTTTTGCATTCCGCTTCCACAGTTTCCCAGACGAGATTCATCTGTCTATCTACAAACTATAAAATTGTACTTCACAAAGGTTGTAATAACAAAGATTTGGTGCTTCTATATTGTGGCTGGTTGTACTACCTACTGGTTGTACTGTGATTTCAGTAACACTGTGTTATATATATATATAACATTTTTGTTATAAATGTCCTTCTTACAACAATTAAAAAATGACTGAAATGTTTCACATTAATATATTGCTAAATAATACTTTTTGTAGTTACAACATTGCACACGGTTCTGCATATAATTTCGCCACAGATAGGTGCGTACATCACACACGTTCGATAAGAAATGAGCGTCGAGGATTTATTTCTAATTCCACACCATATTTTGTGCACAACCGTTTGTAATGTTCAACGTATATCACACACAGTTCTTCCAAAAAGAACGTTTGTGATTTATTTCTGAAACCGCACGATCATTTCTGCACAAACATTTGGGTTGGTGTTAACAAAAAAAACATGTACTATATGCAAACTGTATGGAATAGCTTCAGCTATCCCACGCAGTTGATACGTCCAAAACATATCTATAATTTCTGCTTGATCCATGCCTCTTTTGTGTGATATTGCTATGATATTGATGAACTTTCATACATTTTTGATCATATTTGGACTAACCTATTAACTCAGTGCACCCCAGTGCCAGTTCCTGTTTTCTGCTGTTTTTCTATTTCAGGTTCCCCCCTTATTAAAAGTGCCAGAAAAATTCCGGGAAAAATATAGGAAAAATCAGCGTATGGAACCTTACAGAAGAGCCAAAGTGGGGGCCGAGGGGGGCCAGAGGGCCCCCAGGCGGCCAGAGGGCGCGGCCCCACCCCTGGCCGCGCCAGGGGGGCGCGTGGAGCCCCTGGCCCACCTCTGGCTGCCCCCTTCACCTATTTGTTCCCCGTGACGAGAAACCCTCGGGGACTGAACCCTTTTTCGCGATCTCTCCTCTGTTCCGCCGCCGCCGTGCTTCCAAGATCGGGAGCACCAGAAGACCTCTTCCCGGCACCCTGCCGGAGGGAGGAATCACCTCCGGGAGGTTCTCCACCACCATGGACGCCTCCCGGATGAACCGTGAGTAGTCCCCCTTGGACCATGGGTCTATGATCAGTAGCTATGTGATGTTATCCTCCCCTCTTTGTTCTTCATGGATTAGATCTCGTGAGCTTCCCTACATGATCGAGGCGCTTATGTAATCTTTCTGCTGTTGCTATGCTGAGTTTGCTGGGATCCGATGGATTATGAGATTATGTTCAGATTGTGTTTGAGCTATATATTTGATTCTCCTCTTTTATATTTATGTTCTTGAGTAATCCTTGCATGTTCTCCGTTGTTGTTTATTTCTTTGGCCAAGTAGTAGGTAGTGACTCCAAGAGGGAGTGTTATGCATGATTGTGGGTTCATGCCCCCCGATGACTAGCTTGAGTGACAGAAACATGAGTCTAGGGGATGTGATGTTGCCACAAGGGGGAAAACAACGGTGCTTGTACTTGCGGGTGCAAGGATTGTTTACTTTACGCAAAGTTCTTTAATGCAGTTGTCCGTTGGTTTGAGTTTACACTTTGGGTGGGATTCGCAACTTAATACCAGCGAGATGTTCTGGATAGATATCTCAAGGTGGATGATTAGTAGGTGGATGCAGATGGATTTCGGTCTACTTGTCTTGGCGTACCGCCCATGCTTTTGAGCCTCTTCCTTTCTGCATAGCATACTTAGCATTGGTTTGCGCACATAATCCTGTCAATTGCCCAGCTGTAATTTGTTTACCTCGCATGGCTATTTTACCGTCTTTTGGGAGAGAGACATCACTAGTGAACATCATAGGACCCAGGTTCATATTTCCACCACTATTGCACCCACTATCAATTTACTTTCAGTATTTACTTTTCCGTTGCTATCACTATCATTATTATCCCGTGCGTTTTATCCTTTGTAAACAACAAGGCCGGAGGAATTGACAACTCCTCTGTACTCGTTGGGAAGCAAAGTTATTTGCTGTGTGTGTAGGTCCAGGTGAAGTAAGCAACCTTGAGTTGTGAACGACGCCATTGTTCACTTCACCACTTACTTATCGTTGTTGGAGTCCTACTGGTCGATCCTAAACCTTAGCATCTTTGCTAAGGAAAATTTGCCGCTATCTACATCTCACCTTCCACTTGGGATAACCAACGAGGGGCGAGAAGTTATCTCAAATTTCTGGCGCCATTGCCGGGGACTCCGCACTTCAAGACAGGGGATTTGCACACTATCTTTTATCTTTGCTTTTTAGTCTTGTTTGTTTACCTTCCAGTTTTTGCTTTAGTGTCCTTTATCAAAAATCAAAAAAATAGTTATCTTGCTTGCTGCTGCTATGGGTTCCTCCGAGAACACCAAGTTGTGTGACTTCACTAGTCACAACAACAGTGACTTTATCTGCACTCCTATTGCTACACCTGCTACTTCAGCACCTTCTTATGAGATTAAACCTGCTTTTCTGAACCTTGTTATGAAAGATCAATTCTCTGGTGCTAGAGATGATGCTGCTTTGCACTTAAATAATTTTATTGAGCTTTGTGATATGCAAAAGTACAAAGAAGTAGATGGTGATATTGTTAAGCTTAAGCTTTTTCCTTTCTCCTTGAGAGATGAAGCTAAAATCTGGTTTCAATCCTTGCCTAGGAATATCATAGATTCTTGGGATAAGTGCATGGATGCTTTTATCGGGAAGTACTATCCCCCTGCTAAGATTATCCAATTGAGGAGCTTTATTATGAATTTTAAGCAATTGGATAATGAATACGTTGCCCAACCTTGGGAACGCATTAAATCTCTTGTTAAGAATTTCCCTACGCATGGTTTGACTACTTGGATGGTTATCCAAACTTTTTATGAAGGCTTGAACTTTACCTCGCGGAACTTGTTAGATTCGGCCGCGGGAGGAACCTTTATGTCAACTACACTTGGTGCTGCCACAAAACTTCTCGATGAGATGATGACCAACTATTCCCAATGGCATACCCAAAGAGCTCCAACAGGTAGGAAGGTAAACTCTGTCGAGGAGATCTCCTCCCTAAATGAAAAAGTTGACTTGATTATGTCTCTACTTACCAAGCAATCTCCTATTGATCCTCAAGATGTACCTTTAATTTCTTTGATTGCTCAGGATCAAGTAGATGTGAACTTTATCTCTAGAAACAACTTCAATAACAATGCTTATAGGAGTAATTTTGGTAGCAATCCTAGACCGGTCCCCTCCAACAACTATGGGAACAACAACACTTATCCTAGCACCAAAAACTCCACTTCTGAATTAGAGAGTATGCTTAAAGACTTTATCACTATCAAAAAAGCCTTCAATAAGAGTGTAGAGGAAAAACTAGACAAACTAGTTAACCTCTCGTCGAAGGTAGACAATTTAGCCCACGAAGTAGAATTGCTTAAAATTAGAACTTCTCCCCTTGAGGAGAGGAAGGTCACTCCAATGAATGCTATCCAATTGCAAATTAATGAAAACATTAGGATGATGGCTAAACTTAAAGAGAGATGGGATATGGAAAAGGAGGAAGAAGATAGGATTAAGAGCCTTCCTACTCACCACACTGTTGCTACTATCCAAGTGGTTGAGGATATCCAAACTTTTAGCACCCAATGCACCCCTAGTCCCATAGGACCTATTAATGGTGATGCTATAACCTCAACCGTAGAAGAAGAAATTCCTATGACTATAGAAGCTACCAAACAAGTGAGCCTAAAGGACACCACCACCACTCTACTTGATAGAAGTGACCTTGATTTTGAAAATTGCACCCTTTCTGAAGTTATTCGTTTCCTTCACAAGATGTCTAGAGACCCCCACACTAGCACACTTAATCTTGCCTTCACGGAGCATATCACTAATGCTCTCATCAAAGCTAGGGAGGAGAAGCTTAGGGTAGAAGCCTCCATACCTAGAAATCTAGAAGATGGTTGGGATCCTATGATTAAAATTAAGTTGAATAACTTCTCTTGCTATGCTTTATGTGATGTTCGAGCTAGTACCTCTGTTATTCCCAAAAGAATGTATGATATATTTGAATTGAAACCTTTTGATCCTTGTTCTTTTGGTGTTCGTCTCGTCGATTCTTCCATAAAGAAACCTTTGGGGAAGATCGATGATGTTCTTATCAATGTCAGTGACAGTTATGTACCTATTGATTTTACTATTATGGACATTCAATGTGAACCTTCTTGTCCAATTATTTTGGGGCGTCCTTTTCTTCGCACCGTGGGTGCTGTTATTGATATGAAAGAAGGGATTATAAAATTCCAATTCCCTCTCAAGAAAGGGATAGAACACTTCCCTAGGAAAAAGATTAAGTTGCCTTTTGAGTCCATCACACGGGCTAGTTATTTTGCTGAAAAGACTTGATCTATTTGCATTAAGCCTAGCTAATGGCTTTAAAGAAGCGCTTTCGGGAGGCAGCCCGCAACGAATTTAGGATTTCCATTTTTTTTTCTTCTGTTTTTAGTGGTCTTGATGATTGTTACTACTGTAGCAACATCATTGTATCTTTGCTTTTCAAGGTTTGTGCCTTTTATAGCCTAACGACAAGGGAAGTGAAAGTTGTGACATGCTGTCCAGAAAACAGATTCTATACTTCTTGTAATATATAGTGTTGCCCCTAAAGTGAGGAAAAGATCCCAAAGTGGACAAAATTAAATGATCCCAAAGAGGACAAATGAGAGAGAAATATAAAGAGCCATTGAGGCCACCAAAAAAAATACAAAAAATAGAAAAAAAGAGAAAAATAAATAAAAAGAGAGAAGGGGCACACTACTATTCCTTTTGAGAGATACACACTCGTACTCCCTCTTATATCTTGTACTCCATAGAGATGATCATGCATGCATATAGCTATGTGGGGACCTTCACACTATAGAACCTGGCTTGTATATTCCAATGATCAGCCTCCTCAAATGAGCTCTAGGTCTTCTTAAGCAAGCAAGTTGGATGCACCCCCACTAGTTCCATTGGAGAGCTTACCCTAGCTCATATGTGCACCCGTTGCTTGGCAATCCCTACTCCTCACATCATATCTATCATTTGGCTTTCTCTCGCCTATGATTGTCCTCATTGATGTGAGCCTTTCACACCTTTTTGTCTTCCTCCTCCACCATATTATCTCTTTGCCATTCTAAGTGTCAACTTTCTTGCTTACGCTCATCCATTGCATGAGTGCTCAAAATGTCGAAAAGGAGTGGATCATTTTGACTTGTACATGGCTAGTGGTCTAGGGATGAGTCAAGATAAGATTCCAAAGAAGACCAAGTGTGAAACTATAGTAGATTGAGTTCTCAACATAAAAATACTTTTTCTCGCATATCCCTATCCCCTTTCTTGCACGTAAACACCATTTGGAGACATTCGAGTCACGGACAGCAAGAGCTCTTGCACCTTTATGTTCTTATGTTGCTTGTTTCAATGCTAAATATAGACTCTTGCCTGTTATGACTTGAATTGAATTGCATGCCTTGATTGCTTTACTTAAAAGTTCTTACATGGTTGTTAGCATGTCACCACAGAAATTATGCTTGTTATCCTTTACCTACTCGAGGACGAGCAGGAATTAAGCTTGGGGATGTTGATACGTCCAAAACGTATCTATAATTTCTGCTTGCTCCATGCCTCTTTTGTGTGATATTGCTATGATATACTTTTGATCATATTTGGACTAACCTATTAACTCAGTGCACCCCAGTGCCAGTTCCTGTTTTCTGGTGTTTTTCTATTTCAGGTTTCCCCCTTATTAAAAGTGCCAGAAAAATTCCGGGAAAAACATAGGAAAAATCAGCGTACGGGAACCTTCCAGAAGAGCCAAAGTGGGGGCGGAGGGGGCCAGAGGGCGCGGCCCCACCCCTGGCCCACCTCTGGCTGCCCCCCTTCGCCTATTTATTCCCCGTGACGAGAAACCCTCGGGGACGGAACCCTTTTTCGCGATCTCTCCTCTGTTCCGCCGCCGCCGCGCTTCCAAGATCGGGAGCACTAGAAGACCTCTTCCCGGCACCCTGCCGGAGGGAGGAATCACCTCCGGGAGCTTCTCCACCACCATGGACGCTTCCCGGATGAACCGTGAGTAGTTCACCTTGGACCATGGGTCTATGATCAGTAGCTATGTGATGTTCTCCTCCCCTCTTTGTTCTTCATGGATTAGACCTCGTGAGCTGCCCTACATGATCGAGGCACTTATGTAATCTTTCTGCTGTTGCTATGCTGAGTTTGCTCGGATCCGATGGATTATGAGATTATGTTCAGATTGTGTTTGAGTTACATATTTGATTCTCCTCTTTTATATTTATTTTCTTGAGTAATTCTTGCATGTTCTCCGTTGCTGTTTATTGCTTTGGCCAAGTAGTAGGTAGTGACTCCAAGAGGGAGCGTTATGCATGATTGTGGGTTCATGCACCCCCGATGACTAGCTTGAGTGACAGAAACATGAGTCTAGGGGATGTGTTGTTGCCACAAGGGGGAAAACAACGGTGCTTGTACTTGCGGGTGCAAGGATTGTTTACTTTACGCAAAGTTCTTTAATGCAGTTGTCCGTTGCTTTGAGTTTACACTTTGGGTGTGATTCGCAACTTAATACCAGCGAGATGTTCTGGATAGATATCTCAAGGTGGATGATTAGTAGGTAGATGCAGATGGATTTCGGTCTACTTGTCTTGGCGTACCGCCCATGCTTTTGAGCCTCTTCCTTTCTGCATAGCATACTTAGCATTGGTTTGCGCACATAATCCTATCAATTGACCAGCTGTAATTTGTTTACCTCGCATGGATATTTTATCGTCTTTTGAGAGAGAGACATCACTAGTGAACATCATAGGACCCCGGTCCATATTTCCATAACTATTACACCCGTTATCAATTTACTTTCAGTATTTACTTTTACGTTGCTATCACTATCATTATTATCCCGTGCGTTTTATCCTTTGTAAACAACAAGGCCGGAGGAATTGACAACTCTTTACTCGTTGGGAAGCAAAGTTATTTGTTGTGTGTGCAGGTCCAGGTGAAGTAAGCAACCTTGAGTTGTGAACGGCGCCATTGTTCACTTCACCACCTACTTATCGTTGTTGGAGTCCTACTGGTCGATCCTAAACCTTAGCATCTTCGCTAAGGGAAATTTGCCGCTATCTACATCTCACCTTCCACTTGGGGTAACCAACGAGGGGCGAGAAGTTATCTCGTGTATCAGCAGTTCCTGACACACACGCGTTTGGGATAGTATAACTGAACTCAAACGTAGTTTATGGATTAAACGTTTGCCATAGGATCATTATCTCAGACGGACATTCATGGACAAGTGTCTGCGATAAAAAGGTCAACACAAACGTTCGATTTATCATGTACGTCTGTGCGGACTATTCCATTAGGAACGGTTTGTGGCTATCGTGCGGAATAGGCCCCCCTATCGCAATCGAAGGCAAGGCGATGGTTCCGATTCCTGTAGCTGATAGGGGTAAAAAAACGTTTGGATAGCTACGATTCACACTAGTGGTTGTTCAAGTTCTGACACTAACCTAGAAAATTGAGATATCATACTAATGAATGCCTAAGTTGAAAGAAACATGGTTAGACATCAAAGTTGCATAAAATGCACTAAGATTAAAAATCTACAATGATAAGGCTGCTTTAGAAGTGGCAAGTGTTATAATTTGGCTTAAGAAGTTCGACTTCTAATTGAGTAAGTTTTCAGTGTGCATGACTAAGTGAAGTGCCTCATGAGCCAACGGATATCATTTCTAAAACACAACAAACGAAGCCTCACTCTACCGCCAAATATATATATACCTCATCATTACAATGGATAATAAAGAATGTCAAACTAGGTGACATTAATGATTTGAAAAAAAGACATACAGATCTGAATGGTACAGACCGTTGATACAACCTTTTCCACAAGCAAGCATGATCAACAACCATATACATGATATGGAGTTATGATCCACAGAAAAATGCAACTAGATTATTTGTACTCTAGTGCAAGTGGGAGACTGTTGAGAATGTGCCCTAGAGGCAAATAAAATATGTTTATTGGCATATCCATTAGTTCATAATAAGTTTTATACTGTGCTATAACTGTATTAAGCAGAAACATTAATACATGTGTGGTATAAAACAACCAGGTCCCTAGTTAACTCTAGTATACTAGTCCATTGGCAATCAGATGATCAAGGTTTCCTACTCATGAGACATAATCGCCTATTGACAATGGGGTCGTATCATTGGGAGAATGATATGATGGACACACACCCACGAGAAGTGTTGCAATGTGATCGAGTCACATAAGTTCAACATTGCGATAACTATAACGTGGTGACCAGATCCTTTGACCGTAATGATCATACGTAATTACTATCTATTAGGATGCTTTGATTTGCACCCATGATACGTCCCAAACGTATCGATAATTTCTGCTTGCTCCATGCATGTTTTGTGTGATATTGCTATGATCTAGATACACTTTCATACACTTTTGATCATATTTGGACTAACCTATTAACTCAGTGCACCCCAGTGCCAGTTTCTGTTTTCTGCTGTTTTTGTATTTCAGGTTTTCCCATTACTTAAAGTGCCCTATAAATTCCGGGAAAAATATATAAAAAATCAGCGCGAAGGAACCTTCCGGAATCACCAAAGGAGAGCCAGAGGGGGTCCACCAGTCACCGAGGCGACCACCTGGCGCGGCCTAGGGTGGGGCCGCGCGGGGAGGGTGCGTGGGCGACTGGGAACTCCCCTGGTGGCCCCCCTTGGCCCTTATTTTTACTCGCGTCGCGAGAACCCTGATTCCAGACCCCTTTTCTCCAGAAGCAATTCCGATCTCCGCCGCCATCGCCGACAAGCTTCGGGGGACCAGAATTCCTGTGATGGCACCCTGCCGGGACGGGGAAGTGCCCGCGGATTCATCTCCATCGACGTTGCTTCCTCCCTCCATGATGCGGGAGTAGTCCCTCCTCGGGGCTAAGGTTTCTACCAGTAGCTATGTGGTCAATTCTCTCTCCCATGATGTGATCTTTGTTGTGATCATAGGCTATGTTAATCTAGGGTGATCCCATGACATTTCCCCTTCCTCTATGTATTGGATTTGATGTACTCACTTGATCTTATCTAGTATAATCCCCGAGACCTTGGTGACAATGGTCTATTGGACATGGATTAGAAGAATATTTTCATGAGTGATTTCCTCTTTTGTGTGTTGATTGAAGATTGAGAGTCTCTTGGTGCTTGTCTTTGACTATCCATGAGATATGTTGTGGTGATTGTGGTACTCTCTTTGGATGGTTGCGGTGAAATTGGGAAATCCATAGATTGAGAACTACAAACTCTGAGGTGTGCTTTTGTAGCCCTACATAATTCTCGTCCTCTCTTGACCACAAAGGAATAACCTCCGAGTACGTCTCCATTGCATGTTTTATGGGAAATATCATGTGATTAGACTATGTTAATGTTGTTGGGAGTTGCCACTAGTGAAAGTATGAAGCCTAGGCCTTGTTTCCACCATTGTTACACCGTTTGTGCTCACTTTTGTCACATGTTTGCTTGATGCACTTTTTATTACAGATTTATATTACCTTGCTTTGCCGCACCTATCACTCGTATTTTACCATCTCTTCACCGAACTAGTGCACCTATACAACTCCTAGTTGTATTAGGTGTGTTGGGGACACAAGAGACTTCTTGTATCTTAATTGCAGGGTTGCTTGAGAGAGACCATCTTCAACCTCTACTTCCCTGAGTTCGATAAACCTTAGGTCATCCACTCGAGGGAAATTGCTGCTTGATACGTCCAAAATGCATCACTATTTTATATCGTAATTCATCCTTATTCATTGATATATTTCACATTACGATGATGTTCTTATGTTATGTCACTATCTTTATGATGTAATATCACCGAGTGGGCCCTGGCCGCGCCGGGAGGGCGCCTGGAGCCCTGGGGCCACTCCCGGCTTCCCCCTCTGGCCTATATACTCTTCGTTACCCGAAAACCCTAAAGAGAGGAGTTTTTACGGAGTTCCGCCGCCGCTCCGTGGCGGAAACCTACAGAGAAGAAAAGGGCTCTCCGGCGGGCAGATTCCGCCGAGGAGATCACCTCCCGGAAGGGGAGATCGTCACCATCGTCACATGCATCATCGAGATCATCATCAACATCATCCCCAACATCAGCACCATCTTCATCTTCATCCAATCTCATCTCACAATTGCAACTTGCGTTGTAACTCGTACTATCTATCCTCTCTACTATGCCGGTGTTGGTTACTACTTTGTGGTGAATGCTATTGAGTTTTGTTCGAGAAATATCATTATGTCCAGATTCTTTACCACCTATTTAACACCTCTGATCATGATCTCTTTTATGTCTTGTGAGTAGTTACTTTAGTTCTTGAGGACATGGGAGAAGTCTTGTTGTTAGTAGTCATATGATGTTGAAGTAATATGTGTTGTTTGATATTTAAGTTGTGTTGTTATTTTTCTAGTGGTGTTGTGTGAGTCGAACACTCAACACTTCGCCTTATTAAGGACCTAGGGGAATACATTGTGTATCAAGAATGCTTACGGTGGGTTGCCGGAGTGAAGATCAACGCACGCTTTCCACCATCTCCGAGGCCTACCGCATCACCAACCAACTTTGCGAAGATTTCCGTGTACTAAAAGCACAAGTGGAAGTCTTGGAGTCAAAGAACCGAACTCTTCGCCGTGTCATCAGGGATCCGAAGAAACAACCACAACAAGAATGAGGAGTGAAATCTCCTTGGGTAATGGAATCCCCTTAGCTTGTTCCAAGCTTGGGGGAGTGCCCGGTATCTTTATCTTTATCTTTGTCTTTTAGAGTCAAGTAGAGTCGTATCATGTCTAGGGAAGTTATCTTATAAAATAGGTGTTTGCATTGAGGTATATCACTCCTTTTTGGAGAGTTATGTATCCATGAGTGTGGAGTCGTCTATGATGGAATATTAATGAGAAGTCTATTGATCCCTTCACTGCACTCGGTATTCTCTTCACGCAATTGAACTTATGATGATTCTTATGGGGAGTATTTACCTTATATCAGGTATGGCTTTGAAAACATTATTTAATCTTGGCAAATATAGCTTTGGTCATAACAACAAGCATGATTTTCTCAAAGTAGCGACATAGCCAAACCCTTTATGTTTTTATGCTTGAAGTGTTATGTTGACAAGGAAGATAACTTGATGTTCTATGCTTATTTTAATGTTTATGCTTTTTATTGCTTTGCATCTAAGTCATCATCAATTGTCTGTTCTCTCAAAGCCTTTGCTAGCCAAACCTCTGTACTAAGCGGAATTCCGCTTGTACATCCATACCCTGAAACCAATATCTCCCATACGAGTCCACCATACCTTCCTATTCGTGGTATTCCACTACCACTCCTAAAGTATAGAATTTATGTGTTATCCTTAAATGTTCAAAATCTTATATTTTGTGCTCCTGTTTTAGCTCATGAGGAAGTAGTAGTTAATTCATGATCTTCTTAAGTTGGAAAAGTTTTATCCCTGGGATTGCACGTCTATCTTCAAACCCCTAATACGAGGAGGAATTGGCATGAGTGCGCCCAGCTCACAAAAGATAATACAACAAACAAACCCTCCTTCACGCTTTGTTCATGAGAAATCAGAAAACATTGGCAGTGATAAACAAAGGACATTGCGGGGATGTGATCGTCCCCGTGTGGGAACCGTTCCTCGAAACTTGTCCAATCTGAGGAGTAATTGAGTTATCTATTAGCATTCGTTGACAAATCATGCACCTCTCAAAACTTGTTTTCATTCTGTTTGATTTAAGGATAGCATTTGAGTTTTCCCTACTTCCCTAGAGCAGGGATTATCTTTTAGTTTTAGGTTGAGTCAGTTTTTCCTACTTCTTTCTATTCTTAAAGAGAGCAGACACTTGATGTGACAAGGATTCATTCATATAAAGCTGCATTAAGATCTGTCACACCGCATCCTTGTTGACATTATCATTTGATAAGTAAGTTGTTTGTTAAGCCTGGCTGAAGCAAACATCTTCCTTTGTGTTAACATTTTCACCTCATGCCTAACAACATGATCTTTCAAAGCTTCAATTGATCTCATCAAAATATAAAAAGAAAGAGCAAAAGTGAAAGCTATTAGTTGTTCTTTGACCGAAGTACATGTTTGCCATGATTTGATGAGTTTCCTTAGCCCTACTCTTGATTATAATTGTTATTACTCTCTCATAAGGGCCTTATGAGTTGAAGATTGTTGTTGAGGATGTTTGAGTTTGGTGAAGGAATCATCATGCTTCTTGTCCGTATTCTATTTATCGACACTTCACTCTCTAAACTTGTTGACAGGTTTATCGAGCTCAGTTTTCGCTTGGGGACAAGCGAGGTCTAAGCTTGGGGGAGTTGATACGTCCAAAATGCATCACTATTTTATATCGTAATTCATCCTTATTAATTGATATATTTCACATTATGATGATGTTCTTATGTTGTTTTGGCTTGTTTTACATAGTTTTCAACTTTCCGGTGCCGAAGCAGCAGACGCAGGATTCAGCGGTAAAAAGTGGACGCTGAGTTGCTGAAGAACAACACCTCCAAATTACCTGAAAATCGACGGGGGGTGTTTTTGAGAAGATTGACGAAGACTCGCGAAAGAGGGGCCAGAGGGGGGCCACAGGGGCCCCAGGCGGCCACCTGGCGCGGCCCCCACCCTGGCCTCGCCGGGAGGGCGCCTGGAGCCTTGGGGCCACTCCAGGCTTCCCCCTCTGGCCTATATACTCTTCGTTACCCGAAAACCCTAAAGAGAGGAGTTTTTACGGAGTTCCGCCGTGCTCCGTGGCGGAAACCTACAGAGAAGAAAAGGGCTCTCCGGCGGGCAGATTCCGCCGAGGAGATCACCTCCCGGAAGGGGAGATCATCGCCATCATCATCACCATCGTCACGGGCATCATCGAGATCATCATCAACATCATCCCCAACATCAGCACCATCTTCATCTTCATCCAATCTCATCTCACAATTGCAACTTGCGATGTAATTCATACTATCTATCCTCTCTACTCTACCGGTGTTGATTAATACTTTGTGGTGAATGCTATTGAGTTTTGTTGGAGAAATATCATTATGTCCAGATTGTTTACCACCTATTTATCACCTCTGATCATGATCTGTTTTATGTCTTGTGATTAGTTACTTTAATTCTTGAGGACATGGGAGAAGTCTTGTTGTTAGTAGTCATATGATGTTGAAGTAATATGTGTTGTTTGATATTTAAGTTGTGTTGTTATTTTCCTAGTGGTGTTGTGTGAGTCGAACACTCAACACTTCGCCTTATTAAGGACCTAGGGTAATACATTGTGTATAAATAATGCTTACGGTGGGTTGCCGGAGTGACAGAAACCTGAACCCCAGTTTGCACACTTTTGCGCAAGGGAATAATGGATCCTTGATCTTATTGCTGTGGTTAGGCTTTGCCTTAATTTTGATCTTGTATTTGCGGATGCTTGCAAGTTGTTTAATCATAAGAGTGCACTTATCTTAGTCTAGAAGGTGTGCTAGCATAGATCCACCCACTCAACACTTATCAACACTACACACAGTGCCGATTCGGAGTATTGCGAAAGCACGTGACTACCTCTCCATGTGTCCCCAAGAACGCTTTAGTCTTTATAAGTTCAGTTGCCAGGCTTATCCTTTGCTTAAAAGGATTGGACCACTTGCTGCTCCTCAGCACTATTTACTTTGCTTGCTTTTATCTTATTGTCGCTTATACCGAAAACCCCTAAAAATTTATCTTTCAGTGCTTGCAGTTATTCCTTGTCCAAAATCACTCATCAATACCTTTCGCTCATCGTTGGGTTCAACACTCTTACTTATCGAAAACGCTGCAATAGATCCCTTACGGTTGTGGGTCATCAAGTACCGTTTTCTGGCGCCGTTGCCGTGGAGCATAGCGATATTGGTAAGTGAAGCTGGTAAGGAAATTTTTATATTGTTGTTTTTATTTTGTTGTTGCTACTCTTTGTCCGTATAGACAACTTAGCTATTGGATCGTTGCTTGCGGGGAAACGCCCCACATCTGTCGTGGTTGTTCCTCCCCCTACTGAAATTGTGCCTTATAAAATACCAGCTGGTATTATTGATTGTGTTTTGGCTAATCGTTATGCAGGAGACAGAAATCCCAGTGAACACTTTCCATATTTGTCACAACTCTGTTCACTATTTAAGCTTGCAGGTGTATCAATGGAGTTTTTCATGAGGAAATTGTTCTCCGTATCTCTTATAGATAAAGATTCAGATTGGTATAATCTTCTCGATAACTCACATTTGCTTTATTGGCAAGAGCTTATGTCTCTCTTTTATACCAAGTTTTATCCTCTTCATGAAATTCATCGAGACAGAAATTATATCTATAACTTTAGGTCTCGTGACGAAGAAAGCATCGCTCAAGCTTGGGGGAGATTGAAATACCTAATGCTCAAATGTCCTATTCATGAGCTCCCCAAGAAAACTATACTTACAAATTTTTATGCTAGACTTTCTCGTCAGGATAAGGAGATGCTGGATGCCTCCTCTAGTGGGGTATTTCAGACGAAAAGCATTGAAGAAAATGGGATCTACTTGAAAGGATCCAGAAGAATACCGAAGACTAGGAAATAAATAAAGGTATTGAACCCACTATAAATTATGAGCATGATTATATAGAGAGCTATGTGAAAACTGATTACTTTAATACGTTTTTCTCTAAGATTGGTCTTGATTCCAATCTAAAGATTTAGTTTTGTAAGGACTTTGCCTCTCATATTGACTCTTCTAATAAGAAGTATCATCATCATAAACCCTTCAAAGAATTACCTATTGATATTCATGTTGCTGACCCTATTTTGCCTGCAGTTATATATGAAAAGCCCCCTTTTCCCACAAGGATAAGGAAGCACTCTTTTGTGACAGGCATAATAAATAAAAGTGAGAGAAGAATTGATGAGCCTGAGGGCCAGATCAAGGTCGATCCTCATGTTGCATTGGTTAAGGATCTTGTTACTGATGATGCTTTATATTCCAATAGAAACTTTTGTGCTGTTTCCACTAACCTTGTCACAGCCACGAATAAAGGCCCAATTTCAGGTACTCCGGTAGTATCTGTTAAAATAGGAGATCACAATTATTATGGGCTATGCGATTTGGGATCGAGTGCTAGTGCTATCCCGTATTCACTTTATCAAGAGATCATGGGTGAGATTACACCTTGTGAACTTGAAGAAGTTGATGTTACCATTCATCTTGCAAACAGACCAACTATCTCTCCTATCGAAATTGTGAGAGACGTTGAAGTCTTATGCGGAAAGGTAAAATATCCTACCAACTTTCTAGTACTTGGTTCAGTAAGGG
The DNA here is from genome assembly GCA_950022295.1 of Bromus sterilis. NCBI lineage: Eukaryota > Viridiplantae > Streptophyta > Magnoliopsida > Poales > Poaceae > Bromus > Bromus sterilis. The sequence goes on along the minus strand of OX465599.1, from coordinate 235,223,072 downwards.
ATAATTTTTGTCCTATTATTTTCGGTAGACCTTTCTCAGAACCTGTGGAGCTATAATAGATTGCAAGAAAGGTAAAGTTTCTGTTGAATTCAATGGTGAGCCATATGAATTTAATTTTTCTAAGTTCTCTAAGCAGCCTCGTGGTACTAATTTTCCTAGTAACGATAAGATTATTGAAGATATTTCTTCCATTGCTATTCCTCCTAATGACCCTTTGCAGCAATATACGGAGGACCACGAGAATGATTTGCATATGCAGGAGAGAAATGAGTTGGACGAAATATTCTTAAGACAACCTGCTATCCTAAAGCACAACCTTCCAGTTGAGCCTTTGGGAATTTTATCGAGACCAAAAGAAGATCCAGTGTTTGATCTTAAACCCCTTCATGATACACTCAAATATGCTTATTTAGATGAAAATAAAGTATATCCTGTTATTATCAATTCTAACCTTTCAGGGTATGAAGAAGAGCGACTATTGGAAGTACTTCACAAACATCGAGGTGCAATTGGCTATACCCTTGATGACCTTAAGGGGATTAGTCCATCTATTTGTCAACATACCATCAACCTTGAGCCTGATGCTAAACCAGTTGTTGATCATCAACGATAGTTGAATCCGAAGATGATGGATGTTGTAAGGACTGAGATTCTCAAGCTTCTAGCCGCAGGTATTATCTACCCTATAGCTGATAGTAAGTGGGTAAGCCCGGTTCATTGTGTTCCAAAGAAAGGAGGAACAACTGTGGTTCCAAATGATAAGAATGAACTAATACCTCAGAGAATTATTATTGGATATAGAATGTGTATTGATTACAGGAAGCTGAACAAAGCAACCAGGAAGGACCACTACCCGTTGCCGTTCATCGACCAAATGCTTGAAAGGTTATCCAAAAATACTCACTTTTGTTATCATGATGGTTATTCTGGCTTCTCTCAAATTCATGTTAACACTGCTGATCAAGAGAAGACTACTTTTACTTGTCCCTATGGTACTTATGCTTACAGGCGTATGCCTTTTGGTTTATGTAATGCCCTGCTAATTTCCAAAGGTGTATGTCTGCTATCTTTCATGGTTTTTGTGAAGAAATTGTGGAGGTATTCATGGACGATTTCTCCGTCTATGGAACCTCTTTTGACCATTGTCTCCACAACCTTAATAAAGTTTTGCAGAGATGTGAGGAGGCAAATTTGGTGCTTAACTGGGAGAAGTGCCACTTTATGGTCAACGAGGGAATTGTTCTTGGCCACAAGATTTCCGAGAGGGGAATTGAGGTGGACACGGCCAAGATCGAAGCAATTGAAAGGATGCCCTATCCAAGGGACATCAAAGGTATTCGTAGTTTTCTCGGTCATGCTGGTTTCTATAGAAGATTTATTAAAGACTTTTCTAAGACTTCAAGACCCCTCACTAATATTCTCCAGAAGGATGTTCCTTTTGTTTTTGATGAAGATTGTAAGGAAGCCTTTGAAGTTCTTAAGAAAGCTTTAATAACCGCTCCTATAGTACAACCACCTGATTGGAATTTACCTTTTGAAATTATGTGTGATGCTAGTGATTTTGCTGTTGGAGCTGTTTTAGGGCAAAGGGTTGATAAGAAGTTGAATGTTATATATTATGCTAGCAAAACCCTTGATAGTGCTCAAAAGAATTATGCTACTACTGAGAAGGAATTCTTAGCAGTAGTGTTTGCTTGTGATAAGTTTAGGCAGTATATTGTTGATTCTAAGATTATTATTCATACTGACCATGCTGCCATTAAGTATCTTAAGGAGAAGAAGGATGCCAAACCCAGACTCATCCGATGGGTAATCCTTCTTCAAGAATTTGATTTGCAGATTGTCGATAGGAGAGGAGCAGACAATCCGGTAGCGGATATTCTTTCAAGGATGGAAGATATACCGCATGATCCCATTCCAGTCAACGACAGTTTTCCAGACGAACAACTAGCTGTTGTAAAAGTACAATCTCTCTCCGATCCTTGGTTTGCAGATTATGCTAACTTTATTGTTGCAAATTTGTTTCCTCCATGTTTAACATTTCAGCAAAGGAAGAAGTTCTTCCATGATTTGAGGCATTACTTTTGGGATGACCCACATCTTTTCAAAGAAGGTCCAGATGGGATCGTGAGGATGCATACCGGAACACGAGCATAAGGACATTCTCAGACAATGTCACGATAGTCCATATGGAGGACATCATGCATGTGAGAGGACCGCACAAAAGGTTCTTCAATTAGGTTTTTATCGGCCTACTCTCTTTAAGGATGCTTGAAATTATGTTTTGTCCCGTGATAAGTGTAAGAGAGTTGGTAATATTAGTAGAAGGAATGGGATGCCTATGAATTACTCTCTAGTGATTGAGCCTTTTGATTGCTGGGGTTTTGATTTTATGGGTCCTTTTCCTCCCTCGCACAAGTACACTCACATTTTAGTTGCTGTGGATTATGTAACCAAGTGGGTAGAGGCAATCCCCACTGAAAGTGCTGATCACAATACATCTTTGAAAATGCTCAAGGATGTAATTTTTCCTAGGTTTGGAGTACCCAGGTACCTCATGACCGACGGGGGTTCACACTTTACTCATGGAGCATTTAGAAAAGCTTTAGCCAAGTACGATGTCAATCATAGAATTGCTTCACCTTACCACCCTCAAACTAGTGGGCAAGTTGAGCTCACCAATAGAGAGATCAAGTTGATCTTACAGAAGACAGTTAGTAGAAATAGAAAAGATTGGTCAAATAAGTTAGGAGATGCTTTGTGGGCGTATAGATCTGCTTACAAAAACCCCATGGGCATGTCTCCCTATAAGATGGTCTATGGCAAGGCTTGTCATTTTCCATTAGAATTAGAACACAAAGCTTTCTGGGCTATTAGAGAGCTTAATGTTGACCCGAATTTAGCTGGTGAAAAGCGTCTCATGAACTTGACTTCTATAGATGAGTGGAGAAGTGAAGCTTACGAGAGCGCTAAAATGTTCAAGGAAAAGGTAAAGAAGTGGCACAATAGGAGGATTCTTAAACGTGTATTTAATGTTGGTGATAAAGTTTTGTTGTTTAGATCCCGTTTCAGGTTTTCTCCAGGTAAACTACTTTCCAGGTGGGAAGGGCCATTTCATATAGAAGAAGTCTACCGCTCGGGTGCAATCAAGATTAACAATTTCGAAGGCACCAAACCTCAAGTTGTGAATGGGCAAAGACTTAAGCATTACATAGCAGGAGACCCTGTCAATGTTGATGTGGATTGGGTATACACAACAACTCATGAAGAACATGTTGCAGCCCTGTTTCAGACACCAGCAGAAGCAGAATAAGGAAAGGTTGTATTACGGTAAGGAAACATCGCAAAACCGCCATAAAAACCCCGTATTATAAGTTTTTGTAAAATTAGGAAAAATTGAGGCCTAAGTGGAGCCGGAGACAAGATCCAGGGGGCCCAGGTGCCCCCCTGGCACGGCCTACCCCCTGGCCGCGCCGGGAGGCCGCCTGGGCACCTAGGAGTCCGTCTCCGAACCCACTTTGGCTCGTTACCTTCCTTTCTGTGCAGAAATTTTTGCTATATATTTGCTCGGATTGTTCCTTCCTTTCCGTGCAGAATCTGTTTTTAGTGGTCTTGATGATTGTTACTACTGTAGGAACATCATTGTATCTTTATTTTCAAGCTTTTTGCCAAGTTATAGCCTCATATGACAAGGGAAGCAAAAGTTGTGACATGTTGCCCAGAAAACAGATTCTGTCTTCGTGATGGAAAAAATTGGAACAAATCACCAGTTCATCTTTTTGAGCTGAATTTTTTACACAGCATGATCTATACAATTTTTAAACTTTCTTATGTTTTGAGTTTTTTATTTGAGTTGCACAAGTGCCCCCAAAAAATTTTCTACTACATGTTGTTCAGTTTTTCACATATTCAGCCACGTTTTGCCTCTCCTTACTTTTGCAAACCTTAAGCTTGCTTTTTATTTGAAAAAACTTTTTGGCAATCTTGAGAAACAATAGCTCTTCAATAATATATTTATATCCAGTGGGGAAAAATTATTTTATTAAGAGTACTAACCTCTCTAATCAGCTTGTGATGAGTTATGTATGAAGGAGTTTTCAAGTGTGCGATGGAAGATGATGAAAGAAGATCTAGGAGTGTCAAGCGCTCAAGCTTGGGGATGCCCCCATGCACCCCCAATAAATATTCAGGAAGAATCAAGCGTCTAAGCTTGGGGATGCCCCCGTGCATCCCCTTCTCCATCAACAATCATCAGTTCGTCCTTCGCCTCACTATATTTTTATCACTTCATGCGTTATGTGCTATGCTTGGAGCGTCTCGCTCTTAGGCCTTATTTTAATTTTCTTTAGCTTTTCTTGCTGTTCATAAAAAGATAGACCCCGTCTTACTTTGTGTGGGAGATAAACACGCTCCACTTTCAAAATCTAGAACACATCATAGGATTTTTCATGCCTACCTTTTTACTGTTGTGTGTTCTTTATCTTTTCATAGCTACTGCCATGTTTAGTTTTAGTTTTAGTTTGTCTTTAGCAAGAGCCTTGGCTTTTGTTTAGTTTGTTGATGGAACTCTCTTTAGTTTTCATGTTTATCTTGTTAATAGAGTTGGTTGTTGCACTGAGTTGTGTCTTGTCTTGAGAAGTAGGTAATTGAGGTTGCTATTTAATTTTAGTAGTAACTTGCAATAGTTTTGAGGTATTGATGTGAGTAATGTTTGAACTTTTGGTGTCAAGAGCTCTAGCCTATTAGTGATAGGTGTCGTATTTTGGGCAATCCGTGTTTATTTTCAAAACCTACAAAACTAGCTGAGAACTCTAGCTACTAGATGGATCACTACTCTTCGGAGGAGTCGTATATTAGAGTACACTCACGTACCATGAGTCGAGGATGCGCAAGGATAACCAAACCCCCATACACTCCTCCTCGGGGTACTTGTCTCTTGAGAACCTTCTCATTAGATTGAGAGTTACCGATAATAAGTGCATGAGTTCTTCGGACTAATGTAAGTATTGAAAGTTGACACTTCCACCTCCTCATATTTGCTAGCCTTTCCCGTGCCATGCATTGCCTTCTTCTCACTCCGAGAGTTGGCGTCCACCTTCGCAAGTACATCCAAACCCTTGGCATGATACGCTATGTCATCATAAATCTCCCTATATCTTTCCTCATAAATTTCCATAGCCTTTCCGAGAAATTTCCATGCAACATCCACCTCTTCATGAATTGATCTTCATGTCATACATGTTCCTGCTACACTGGCAGTGGCATACATTGCATACATCATGATAGCTACATCTTCTTTATGTTTGAGTACCTTGTAAAGTGTGAAAGATCTTCTATACCCTCTTGTAAATTGGAGTGTTGCCCTTAAGTGAGGAAAAGATCCTAAAGTGGACAAAATAAAAGATCCCAAAGAGGACAAATGAGAGTTAAATTGAAAGAGCCATTGAGGCCACCAAAAAATTACAAAAATAGAAAAAAGAGAAAAATAAATAAAAAGAGAGAAAGGGGCAACACTAGTATCCTTTTGAGAGATCCACACTAGTACTCCCTTTTATCCTTGTACTCCATAGCTATGTGGGGACCTTCACACTATAGAACTTGGCTTGCATATTCCAAGGATGAGTGATGTCACGAGAGTTTACTTCTCGCCCTTCGTTGGTTACCCAAAGTGGAAGGTTGAGATGTAGACAGCAGCAAATTTCCCTCGGTGAAGATACCAAGGTTCGTCTCCAGTAGGACTCCGATAACGACAAGAAGGTGACAACGGCTCCAGAGATTGGCGGTTGGCGTGGACCTGCACACACAACAGATAACTTTGCTCCCAACGAGTACAAAGGGGTTGTCAATCTGTAACATCCCAAAATTTTCCAAATTTTGGAATGTTAATAAATAATATAATATTGATTGAATTGTTTTGATTTTGGGGTAAATGAAAACTTTTCCCTTGAGTTTTTGTTTAAACCTTTACAAACCATTTAATAAAATTGGATAATCATTTATCCAATAATGAAAATTTTGGTTGTAAACTTTATTCAAAATTTCAAAGAATGATTTTCTTTCTTTTGTCCTTTTGAAATTTGGTACGAACCACAATTAAATATTTTCGAGTGAGAATAAAATGACTTTCTTAAATTTATTGTGGTCCCATACTCATTCTCTAATTCTTATTTTAGAGTTTATTGGATATTGACGTTTAAGAGATATTTAAATATTTCAAATAATTTAATAAATAAAATGAGGGGAGATAATATGACTTCTCAAAAAACAGTATTGGAAAAATTTAATAATGGCGTTAATGAATTTTTTTCATAAAAATCTATTTCTAAAATTTATTCTGAGAGGGAAATATAGTTTTCCTAGACTCTCTATGTTTTATTTGGCCTATACAATTTTATTTGAGAGTGTTTAACCCAGATAATAAAAATAGGATTCCTAAGTCAATTGGACTGAGGTCATCTATCTAATGTTTCCCCTCTATCTCTCTTTTCTTTTTCTTTATCTTGGGACAAATTTCCACTAAGGCCCATAGCCCGAGCGAGCTGTCTTCTTCCTCTTGTTCGTTCATGTGTACGGAAGCTCTTCCTCCTTTCCTCCCATCTACTCTTTTGACCGTTTCACTTCAGAACCTACACAAAAATTGTGGACAAGTTCACGAGGAATTCATTCAGGGAAACAAACACACGTTTTAATGCTTTTAATTGTCCATAATTTTCTCCATGAATGCCATTAACTATATTTCCAAAACTTCCCTTTTAATGCCCATTATTTCTCCATGAATGCCATTAACTCCATTTCCAAAACCTCGCTCACTCTCCTTCTATGGACCTCCCATGACCCTATAAATACCGTCCCTGGGACCCCTTAGAACCACACATCCCCACGCATAAAGTCCCTCTCCAAAGCCCTCTACTTCGTGCGCAATTTCTCGTCGGAGTAAAGATGCATCCACACTTACGGTGAAGATTTTTGTCGCCATGAAAGGTACCTAGTCCATATTTCTTCCTATAGTTTCTTCCCCTTGCCGATGCGCACCGTTGTGACATATTTTTCCTCTCGATTGCAAGGCCGGAGCACGCCGTCCGTGTCATTGTGCTCTTCATGCGTTCTTCTCTACTCCGGTGGAACTTCTCGGCTATCCGAAGGCGAACATGGAGCTATAACCTTGTCCATCGAGTCGCTCAAATCATCCTCTACCCCGTTCGGCTGTTCGTTGACGCCGGAGACCTTTTTCCAAAATTCCGGCGAGATCACCGGTAAGATTTTCTCCCCTTTGTTCATCATTTCTTTTGTAAAAATTGAATAGGTGTAGACCTATCAGAAATCGCCACGTGGCATCCTTTTATTAATCCCGTAATTCATTTTAGCAAAAATATCCAAACTTCAGAAATTCATATCTTTTAGCCCGTAAATCGAATTTCGACAAATTTTATATCCCCGGATTCCTTGGAACATGTAGTTTATTATGGTCTAGTAATATTTCACTTTTGGTAATTCGAAATTTAACTCAAATTTCTTATGTGAATTTGAGTATATTTATTATTCCTCTCATTCTATAATTTATTTGAAAATATTTCCTTCATAAAATTTGATCCTTACTATCACACCTTTCTTTTAGACATTTGTCACATTCTTTCCATCATGTTAACACCTTATTTTGACCTCAAGCCTTTGTTTCAACTTCCATTTAGTTACATCATTTTCCTTTATAAATTTGACCATAGAAATGATTCAATCTTTTCAAAATTTCTATCAGATCATTTTTGTATTGAAGCATGTAATATCTTTTCAAATATCCACATGGTAAAACCAAGTGAAGTTTGACATACTCTCCATCCAATTGATTTTATAATCAAGCTTCAACATATCCAATTGATTTTGCAATCCCCGGAGATATGATTTCCATCATGTTTCCATCCAATCCAACTTGATCATATTTCAACCTAGCCACGCCATAGTAACTAGCTTAGTAACAACTAAATATTTATGTTGTTAATTGTATTTTATTTTGATCTTAAATTTGGATTTGTGTTGTGTGTTGAAGTATTTCTCTTTCACCATTAGATATATCGTAATGAGAAGGAGAGACGACTACGAGTAGAATATTTCATCTTCAGGATCCAGGCAAGTTACTCTTTTGATCATGCTGAGTATTACCTATATTTTTTCCTATGCATTGTAGTGCAACTTAAATATTATGCATTGATAGGATTATATATTATGCTATGCTATTACACCCAGTAGTTCATTGAGGTAGGTCTGAACCTTATATCATTGTCGCCATCGTGTAGAATTATACTGCTTTGCTAAGTAGACGTGGATTGGGAAGTGATCCATTATGAGGTATGAGTGACTAAGTAGTAAACAGGACCAAGATAATCTTAATGAACCACCTGGGTGGAATGGTTGGGGGCACCCTGGAGGAACTAGTGGATTTGCCTAAGTGACCTGGAGATGGCCAGTAGTCACTGCGGAATGCCACCCAGGCTTAAAGGGATCAATCATATTTTTCATAACTAGAAGCTTACGTGTGCAGCCACAAGCTATTATGGGCTCTGGCTTGGTTGATTAGTTGGAGTGAATCTTACTAGGTGGTGCTACGAACGTAGTTATGAGTAGGTTGGATGGGCACCGCCAGAGTGAGGGAAACTCTTCTAAAAGACCATGTCTCGACCTTCCGGTTCCCATACAAAATGTAGTGCGATGCACTAAAAAGGAGGTGGTCGAGTCTTGTGGGGAAAAGTGCACAAACCTCTGCAGAGTGTACAAATTGATCATGATTAGCCGTGTCCACGGTTACGGACGACTTTGAGCATCTAGAAGTGGGAATGTTGACGGATCTCATCATCTTTAATTCATCAATTGGGTTTAATCAAATTTGGGAATAGATTGACTTGGAGAAACCAACTCAATCATATTATGAGCTTTCTAGTACTATTATGATACTCTTTGAGTAGGAAAAAATCAGCTTTATGCAAACTGAAACTCTTAGAGCTTTTCCACCAGCCAAATTGCATGTAGAAGATAGGTCTGTTATATATTCTTTTGGGAGTAACTTGCCATACATTCAAAGTACTGACCCATTTTGGGTTGTAACCTTCGGTGTTGCAGGATTGTATACGACGAGTAAGTGATGCGATGTAGGGTTACGATGTCTACACTCAACTTTGCCGTTGGTGTTGATGGGACTCCACTTATGTATTGTTTGTTTCCGCGGTGTATTCTAGCCCAAAGGCTATAAGGTAATGAATACCATGTAAATACGTTACTTTTTGACATGTGATTCATGGTATTTCATCGAGTATTGTGCGTGCTAGCATACTGATCCAGGGATAGCACAAAAGCACAGTAGACTTGGTTCCTTTTGGGACCGGGTCGTTACACAATCCCTCCGGCCTTGTTGTTTACAAAGGATAAAACTCACGAGATAATAATGATAGTGATAGCACCTGAAAAGTAAATAAAGAAGTAAATTGATAGCGGGTGTAAACAGTATTGGAAATATGGACCGGGGTCCTATGATGTTCACTAGTGATTTCTCTCTCCCAAAAGACGATAAAACAACCATGCGAAGAAAACAAATTACAGCTAGGCAATTGACAGGATTATGTGCGCAAACCAATGCTAATTATGCTATAAAGAAAGGAAGAGGCTCAAAAGCATGGGCGGTACGCCAAGACAAGTAGACCGAAATCCATCTGCATCTACCTACTGATCATCCACCTTGAGATATCTATCCAGAACATCTCGCTGGTATTAAGTTGTGAATCCCACCCAAAGTGTAAAATCAAAGCAACAGACAACTGCATTAAAGAACTTTGTGTAAAGTAAACAATCCTTGCACCCGCAAGTACAAGCATCGTTGTTTTCCCCCTTGTGGCAACAACACATCCCCTAGACTCATGTTTCTGTCACTCAAGCTAGTCATCGGGGGGCATGAACCCACAATCATGCATAACGCTCCCTCTTGGAGTCACTACCTACTACTTGGCCAAAGCAATAAACAACAACAGAGAACATGCAAGAATTACTCAAGAACGTAAATATAAAAGAGGAGAATCAAATATATAACTCAAACACAATCTGAACGTAATCTCATAATCCATCGGATCCCAGAAAACTCAGCATAGCAACAGCAAAAATATTACATATGTGCCTCGATCATGTAGGGCAGCTCACGAGTTCTAATCCATGAAGAACAAAGAGGGGAGGAGAACATCACATAGCTACTGATCATAGACCCATGGTCACAGGTGGACTACTCACGGTTCATCCGGGAAGCATCCATGGTGGTGGAGAAGCTCCCGGAAGTGGTTCCTCCCTCCGGCAGGGTGCAAGGAAGAGGTCTTCTGGTGCTCCCGATCTTGGAAGCGCGGCGGCGGTGGAACAGAGGAGAGATCGCGAAAAAGGGTTCCCATCTCGGGGTTTTTGCGTCACGGGGAATAAATAGGCGAAGGGGGGCAGCCAAGGGGCCACCAGGGGTCCAGGCGGCCCCCTGGCACGGCCCCACCCTGGGGCGCGCCGGGAGGGCGCCTGGGGCCCTGGTGGGTCCCCTTTGCCCCCCCCCCTCGATGATTCCCGAAGCTTCCTGAACGCTGATTTTTATTGGATTTTCCCGAATTTTTGGAGCACTTTTTATATTTGGGAACCTGAAATAGAAAAACAGCAGAAAACAGGAACTGGCACTGGTGTGCACTAAGTTAATAGGTTAGTCCAAATATGATCAAAAGTGTATGGAAGTTCATCAATATCATAGCAATATTACACAAAAGAGGCATGGAGCAAGCAGAAATTATAGATATGTTTTGGACGTATCAACATCCCCAAGCTTAATTCCTGCTCGTCCTCGAGTAGGTAAATGATAAAAGCATAATTTCTTTGGTGACATGCTAACAATCATATAAGAACTTTTAAGTAAAGCAATCAAGGCATGTAATTCAATTCAAGTCATAAGAGGCAAGAGTCTATATTTAGCATTGAAACAAGCAACATAAGAACATAAAGGTGCAAGAGCTCTCGCTGTCCATGACTCGAATGTCTCCAAATGGTGTTTGCGTGCAAGAAAGGGTATAGGGATATACGAGAAAAAGTATTTTTATGTTGAGAACTCAATCTACTAAAGTTTCACACTTGGTCTTCTTTGGAATCTTATCTTTACTCATCCCCAGACCACTAGCCAGGTACAAGTCAAAATGATCCACTCCTTTTCGACATTTTGAGCACTCATGCAATGGATGAGCGTAAGCAAGAAAGTTGTCACTTAGGATGGCAAAGAGAGAATATGGTGGAGGAGGAAGACAAAAAGGTGTGAAAGGCTCACATCAATGAGGACAATCATAGGCGAGAGAAAGCCAAATGATAGATATGATGTGAGGAGTAGGGATTGCCATGCAACGGATGCACATATGAGCTAAGGTAAGCTCTCCAATGGAACTAGTGGGGGTGCATCCAACTTGGTTGCTCAAGAAGACCTAGAGCTCATTTGAGGAGGCTCATCATTGGAATATACAAGCCAAGTTTTATAGTGTGAAGGTCCCCACATAGCTATATGCATGAATGATAATCTCTATGGAGTACAAGATATAAGATGGAGTACGAGTGTGTATCTCTCAAAAGGAATAGTAGTGTGCCCCCTTATCTCTTTTTATTTCTTTTTCTCTTTTTTCTCTTTTTTTGTATTTTTTTGGTGGCCTCAATGGCTCTTTCTATTTCTCTCATTTATCCACTTTGGGATCTTTTAATTTGTCCACTTTGGGATCTTTTCCTCACTTTAGGGGCAACACCCTATATATTACAAGAAGTATAGAAGATCTTTCACACTTTAAAAAGTACTCAAATCATAAAGAGAATGTAACTATCATGATGTATGCAAATGTATGCCTCTGCCAGTGTAGCAGGATATGCAATGATACTAGCGCGTCATGTAGCAATGATTAGGGCAAGGCCCAACTAGCATGCGGCTCATCGATCTAGAAGGTAGCATGTATGACATGAAGATCAAGTCATGAGAAGGTAGATGTTGCATGGCAATATATCTCGGAAAGGCTATGGAAATGCCTTGGTAGGTAGGTATGGTGGCTGTTTTGAGGAAGGATATAAGGAGGTTTATGATGACAGAGCGTATCGTGCCAAGGGTTTGGATGTACCGGCGAAGGTGGACGCTAACTCTCGGAGTGAGAAGAAAGCAATGCACGGCACAAGAGAGGCTAGAAAAATATGGGAAGGTGGGAGTGTCAACTTTCGAATACTCACATTAGTCCGAAGAACTCATGCACTTATTATCGGTAACTCTCAATCTAATAAGGAGGTTTCACAACGAGACAAGTAACCCGAGGAGGAGTGTATGGGGGTTTGGTTACCCTTGCGCATCCTCGACTCATGGTACGTGAGTGTACTCTAATATTCGACCCCTCAGAAGAGTAGTGATCCATCTAGTAGCTAAAGTTCTCAACTAATTTTGTGAGTTTTGAAAATAAACACGGATTTCCAAAAATAGGATATCTATCACTAATAGGCTAAATATCTTGACACCAAAAGTCCAAACATTACTCAAAACAATACCTCAAACTATTGCAAGTTACTACTACAAAAGAATAGCAACCTCAATTACCTAGTTCAAGTCAAGATACAAAACTCAGTGCAACATGCAAACTCTCTAAACAAGATAAACATGAAAACTCAAGAGAGTTCAAGCAACAAACTAAACAAAAGCTCTTTGAAAATATAAGCATGAAAAGTAAGAGCTAAACATGGCAGTAGCTATGAAAAAGATAAACAACACACACAACAAAGATAAGCATGAAAATCCTATGTTGTGTTCTAGATTTTGAAAGTGGAGCTTGTTTCTCTCCCACACAAAGAAAGCTGGGTTCTAACTTGTTATGAACAGCAAGCAAGGCTAAAGAAAACTAAAAATAAAACCTAAGAGCGAGACGCTCCAAGCATAGCACATAATGCATGAAGTGATAAAAAATATAGTGAAACGAGAGATGAACTGATAATTGTTGATGGAGAAGGGGATGCACGGGGGCATCCCCAAGCTTAGACGCTTGAGTATCCTTGAATATTTCTTGGGGATGCATGGGGTCATCCCCAAGCTTGAGCGCTTGGCTCTTCTTAATCTTCTTTCATCATCTTCCCTCGCACACTTGAAAACTCTCTTCATACATAACTCATCATAATCTGATTAGCGAGGTTAGTACCCATAATAAAATAATTTTTTCTCTACTGTAAATAAAGATAATCTTGAATAGCTACTGTTTCTCAAGATTTCCAAAAAGGTTTTGCAACGAAAAAGCAAGCTTAAGGTTTGCAAAACGAAGAAAAAGACAAAACAGGACAGAATCTGTGAAAAACAGACCAGCAGGTAGTAAAGAACTTTTTAGGGATACTTCTGCAACTCAAATCAAAAAACTTAGAACAAAAGAAAGTTTCGTAATTGTATATAGCAAGCTGTGTAAAAAATTCAGCTCAAAAAGATGAACTGGGATTTTTCTGTGATTTTTCTAGTCACGAGGATAGAATCTGTTTTCTGGACAGCATGTCACAACTTTCAGTTCCCTTGTCATATGAGGCTATAAAAGGCACAAAGCTTGAAAATTAAAGATACAATGATGTTGCTATAGTACTAACAATCATCAAGACCACTAAAAACAGAAGAAAAACAAAAAGTAAATCCTAAATTCGTTGCGGCCTGCCTCCCGAAAGCGCTTCTTTAAAGTCATTAGCTAGGCTTAAAGATTATAGAAGATGTTCTCATAAAAATAAGGATTTGAAGCAAAAGAGAGCATCAAGAAGCAAACATGGAACACATTTAAGCCTAACACACTTCCTATGCATAGGCAGTTTTTAAGAAAATAAATCAAAGAAGCAAAAAGAAACCAGCATAGGAAGGTGGAGCAAGAACATCTTCAAAACTTTCAACATAAAGAGAGGAGTTTTAGTAATATGGAAGTTTCTACAACCAAACTTCCCTATCTCGAAATAATTTTCAGTAGTATCATGAACAACATCAAGAATAAAACTATCACATAAATCATGTTGTTCATGACCTACAAGCACACATGTATAGTTTTCAACACGGTCTTTAGGATTATAAGATAAATGGAACCCATCACATTGAGCCTTGATAATAGCACAATTCTCCGGAATATAAATTTGAGATTTCAAAAGGATAATAGGACAATCAAGTGTGGGTGCAGTAGCAACAATTTCATGCTTGACATAAGGAACTATAACAAGTTCATCTTTGCAAGCATAATACATATTGACATCATGGCCATCAACAAAGCAAGTATTAAGTTCATCAGAAAGGGAAGTATCAAGTGAGTCCTCGGAATCATGGGATTACTCATCAAAGCAATCATTAGCCTCTTCTAGGGCTCAAATTTTTTATTTTTAAAATCCTCAATATAAGAATTGGAAATATAATTCTCGAAGCAATAAGTAAGAACTGCAAAGTTTTCATATTTGTAAATAGTATCGTGATACTTTTCAATCAAAGAAGCGATCTCATAAGCACCTTTAAAAGCAACAAACTCTTCAATCTTATCAACATCAAAGTAATAATAAACACCATTAGCATAAGAAGATAATATCTCATTTTCATTAAACTCACATTGGAAAGGAAGGTGTTTATGATCTATATTAGAGCAGCAAGTAAAATCATAAATTTGGCATAAACACTCAGCATAGCAATAAGAAGTTTGTATTTGGTCCCATAAGTGTTTCCCTTTCTGAGATAGTCGGTGCCGCGTATAATGAGCATGCTCATCCAATGATTTTCCCTCAACCAAGCCGGTTGGGTTTTTAGCGCGAGCACAAATTGATCGAAGACGATCCAAGTGAAACATGTCCATCCTTCCATATTTGGGTGGTTTAGCACCCATGGTGAGGATAACATCACTAGGCAAAGCAAGACAAAGGCAAAAGGTAGCAACTATTTTTGTGGTTTTTCATATAAGACACAAAGGCAAAAGCAAAAAATGGAAACGTAAACTAACAAGACTAAAAAGCAAAGATAAAAGATAGTGTGCAACTCCCCTATCTTGAAGAGCGGAGTCCCCGGCAACGGCGCCAGAAATTGCTTTGATGTCACGAGAGTTTACTTCTCGCCCCTCGTTGGTTACCCAAAGTGGAAGGTTGAGATGTAGACAGCAGGAAATTTCCCTCGGTGAAGATACCAAGGTTTGTCTCCAGTAGGACTTCGATAACGACAAGAAGGTGACAACGGCGCCAGAGATTGGCGGTTGGCGTGGACCTGCACACACAACAGATAACTTTTCTCCCAACGAGTACAAAGGGGTTGTCAATCCCTCCGGCCTTGTTGTTTACAAAGGATAAAACGCACGAGATAATAATGATAGTGATAGCACCTGAAAAGTAAATAAAGAAGTAAATTGATAGCGGGTGTAAACAGTATTGGAAATATGGATCGGGGTCCTATGATGTTCACTAGTGATTTCTCTCTCCCAAAAGACGATAAAACAACCATGCGAAGAAAACAAATTACAGCTAGGCAATTGACAGGATTATGTGCGCAAACCAATGCTAATTATGCTATAAAGAAAGGAAGAGGCTCAAAAGCATGGGCGGTACGCTTAGACAAGTAGACCGAAATCAATCTGCATCTACCTACTGATCATCCACCTTGAGATATCTATCCAGAACATCTCGCTGGTATTAAGTTGTGAATCCCACCCAAAGTGTAAAATCAAAGCAACAGACAACTGCATTAAAGAACTTTGCGTAAAGTAAACAATCCTTGCACCCGCAAGTACAAGCATCGTTGTTTTCCCCCTTGTGGCAACAACACATCCCCTAGACTCATGTTTCTGTCACTCAAGCTAGTCATCAGGAGGCATGAACCCACAATCATGCATAACGCTCCCTCTTGGAGTCACTACCTACTACTTGGCCAAAGCAATAAACAACAACAGAGAACATGCAAGAATTACTCAAGAACGTAAATATAAAAGAGGAGAATCAAATATATAACTCAAACACAATTTGAACGTAATCTCATAATCCATCGGATCCCAGCAAACTCAGCATAGCAACAGCAGAAATATAACATATGTTCCTCGATGTGACGCCCCCAAAATCAGACCGTGTACAGTAATCATACACACGGGGTACACGACTGAGATTAGGGTGCCACGGTGATAATATCACAGCACAACACTAAACACAAAAGGATAAACAAATATGTTACAATAGAGGGGGTCACGCGGACCCGAATACATAAGTCATACAAGCCATAATATCTGAGTACAGACATAGTTAGTCAAGTTTTGCCTTAAGAAGGCTAGCACAATTCACATCAGAGATACAGAACGAAAAGGCGAGGCCTCCTGCCTGGGATCCACCGAGCTACTCCTGGTCAACGGGGAACTCGACGTCGTAGTAGGCGCCTCCGGGGTACTCCTGCTCCTGGGCTCCAACGTCGGCTGCAGCGGCCGATCAGGCAAAACAGTAAAGGAAATAAAGCAGGTGAGTATCTAGTATACCCGCGAGTCTTACGTCCGCTACTAAGCATTATGCATTGTATCAACGGAAAGAAGAGGCTGTATATAGTGGACTGAAAGACAGAAATCCAGAGCAAGGGTAAGAAGCTAGGCCTAACAAAGACTAGCATCTTCCGACGATGTCTTGCAGCATGAGGTAAGAATCAGCCAACAGTTTATATAAAGCATAAAGTAACAATGCAGCAGAAGTTGTTGCAGCATTGTATAATAATAAGTTGTAATAATTAACAATGCCTCCGAGTTCACCTCCTCGACATCCCCGCGAGGAAGAGAACCCGGAACCATACAGTTTAATAATAGTTTCTAGTGGTAAGATCCAGCTTCAGCATAAAGCGTCCTGTTACCGTGGACACGGCTATTCGAATAGATTAATCTTCCCTGCAGGGGTGCACTCGTGTTACGCTACACGCACGGATCTCCAGGGTGGCGGGAACCTTGTTAGGGAACGCTCCACCGAGGCTATCCGACACTTCCTAGCCCATCTTTCAAACTCAACAGAGAGGTCATCCGCCCGACTATATCCTATGTACGCGGGGCTTTGGACCCTAACCCCGACGTACTCCTGCACGGTGCGAGGCTGGCCGGTGAAGTTAAATCAAAGCAAATACAAATCACACTGCCGCGGCAAATAAGACAACACCACTTCCCGGCGCAGGCCGTGGTACTGCTGACGTCTGAAGAGTCCTCAGACGACACTAAGAAGCGGAGGAGCCCATAACTCGTAGTTCCCACGGGTAGGTAGTGCGTACATGGCATATAGCCAACTCAAGACATTCACTGAACCGTTTAGCATTTTAATTAACCTGCGTGACAACCGTTATCGTTGCCTCGACTTAACCGACCCGCGGACAACGACAGCAGCCAGGACCACCAGTACATCGGTGCCTGCCCCGTCGTCCCACCAAGTCACTGCGGTTACCAACAAGGTGAACCGTCTCCTTACCTTGTCTCGCGTGTGCTCCGGGAGGAGCTCGACTTTCGTGGTTTGGTAACTCTCGCGGCCAACGATCAGGGGCCAAGCACACCGGTACACTGGTCGTACCCTCCCTGCCGTCCCGTCGCAATACCTCTCGCGGGCACCGTTGGGTCGCCCGACTTCTTACCTGAAGGACAATCGTCGTTCAGGACCCTACGGCGGCAAGACAAAGTCAGCCTCGAGTGGAGTACAAGGATTACTCCTTGATAGCTCACACTTGAGGTGACTAGGCATAACCCAGGTAGGGGCCTTAGACGGTGTCTGCATTGTACCGTACCTGTGCAGTTATAATATTTGTATCCGCGGCCCTCTATCTAATCCTAGCTAACAATGCGCAGGGCTCACTGCTGAATAATGCATAATAATAATAGGCAGCATAGGATAAAGGAGGGCACATCAAGGGGCGACAAAATCAGGCTATGCAATTGAATAGGATTGTAATCGTAGCAGCAGCAGTAACAATGCCTAGTGCAAGAAATGTACGGAAAGGTAGGCGATATCTGGGGAAGAGATTGGCTCTGCTTGCCTGCAAGCTCGACGGTAGTAGTAGGGTCGTCGACGACGTAGTCGTACTCAGCAGTGGTGTAGTCGACGGCAGCAGCGGGGTCTACCGGAGATTAAGGGGGGGGGGAAGAAACAGTAAATACACAGACAACAAATACAAACAGATGCATGACATGATAGATGAAATGTTAACGGTATTCTAACGCAGTGCAATGCACGTTGCTCGGAATGGAAATTTATCTGAGGATGAACTACCGGCTCCGGGTGATTACCGGACAGGGTGTCCGGAGGGGGAAGGATCAATCCGGAGGTGTCGTGGTTACCGGAACAACATAAGGGGGGTGTATCCGTGCTAGTTGATCTATTCCGAGAAACATTCGTGTTCGGAATAAATTCATCCGGGCACTCTAACAGTAACGGACGATTTATCGGACAGTCGGTCCGGAGGGGGAACGGTTCGATGTTCATTGTGTTAGAGGGGTGTGATAGGCATACGGATAGCGTATTCGTATTAGTTATATTTTTCTGATCAATTTTCATGTATAAAGTTTTTGAATCCGAGTTACGGTTTAAAAGTTATTAAATTTCAAAGTTTAAATCAATTTAAATGATTTTCTGGATTTCTTTTATTATTTATTAAACATTATCCAAAACATTATCCACAACATTATCCAGAACAGTGCTGACATGTGGGACCCACATGTCAGCCTCTGTTATTTATAAAACATTTAATTAAATTAGAAAATGCCTCTGGACCCACATGTCATTGACTGATTAACTTAACTAAACAGTTTTAATTAAGTTTTATTAAATTTTTAAACTTAACCAAGGAGGGCCCGCATGTCAGTGACTGGGGCTGCCCAGTCAGCATAGTTGACTAGTCAACCCAGTCAACTGGACCACGGGGGCCCACTGGCAGCGACCCAGGGGGGTTGCCCCAGGGGTGCCACGTCGGAGGCCACCGACAGCTGGTCTCCGGCGAGCTCCAACACGGCGGAGAGCCCTGGAGCTGCTCGGGATTCGCCTACAGGGCACCAAATCGACCGTGGTCAGTTGCGTTCGAACGAGGGGACGACGGCGCGTCGATCTGAGGTGGTGGCGTCGCCGGAGACGGCCGGAGTCGTCGACGGCGTCGAGTTTGGCGGCGGCCCGTAATTGCGAAGACGGCGACGACGTTCCGAAGCGCAATCCCGTCGGTTCTTTGATGCGTTCGATCCCTAGGTGCTCATGGAGCGCACTGACACGCACGGGTGCAAAACGCGCGCACTGGGGCCGCTGCGACGCGAAGCACGAGGGAGACGGAGCTCGGCTCCAATGGCGTGACGAGCTACGGCGACGGGGAGGGCTAGGGGAGACACGGCTACGATAAAGGGGCTCACCGTGGGGGCGTAGCCGTTTAGAGTGGGCTCGGGGAGGGCTCGACGACGCAGCAATTTGACGGCGATGTCGCGGCGGCACCCGAGGGGAACGACGGCGTAGTCGTCGCTGCCGGGCTCCACCGTTCGATTCCGCGCGCAAGGTGAAGTAGTCGACGTCGTTGAACGGCTTGGACAAGGCGACCGGGCCCGAGGAGGTCTCCGGCCACGGGAGTTCACGGAGGCGGCGACGAGGGCTACGGGTGGGAACTTTCCCCAGCGAGAGCAGCGCGAGGAGGAGGGGAGAAGGGGGCAGGTGAGATCCAGAACGTGCGGGGGGGGGGGGGGTTCCTTATCATGTCCGGCCGGCTAGGGGACGGGGGAGCAGGTGAGGAGGGCGGGGCCGCCTTGACAGCGGCGGCCACGGCGGCGGCATGGCACCAGGGGGAGTGGTTGGAACAGGAGGAAGAAGGAGATGCTGGGCCGAGGTGGGCCTCGCCCCAGGCGACATTTAGCGTTTTCCTAATTTCCTTTCGTTTTGTATTGTGTAGATCTTTGTTGCAACAAAAATAACTGCCTCCCTATTCTGAAAAAATGTTTTTGGTGTTTGTAAATTAGTGTTACATATTACTGAGGTGCCACAAAAAATTTTGTAGTAAAATAAAATCATTAGGTATTTCTTGTATTTATTAAATGCCCAAAGTAGGGGTTGTAACCTACTGTTAGGATTGTTTGGAATTTTCTGTAACTTCAAAAATTACCAAAGTTGGTCCAACATGATTATAATGATTTTAGGAAATTTACAAAAATAGTTCCATGATTTTTGGAACAACTTTATTTCATCACTTTTGTTTTATTTTCCATTTAAAGTAGTTTCAACTAGGGTTTGGTTTGTTAGATGAGCAAGGTGCATTTGGCTTTGGTTTTTATCCCAAGGGCTCAAGTACATGGTGCATGGGGTGTTGATCAACCACAGCAAGGTTTGATCATTAGCATCACAAGGTTTTATCAAGTACAAGGGAGATCAAACAGTGATCATCCAACAGTGATGATCAACAGTGATGATGATTACTGTTACAGCAACTGAGGGTGTTACAAATCTCCCCCACTACAAGAATTCTCGTCCCGAGAATTTAAGTGGTAGCGAGGAAAAGATCGGGGTATTCATCGCGAAGGCGATCTTCGCGTTCCCAAGTGGCTTCATCTTCAGAATGATTCGACCGCTGGACCTTGAGGAACTTGACGGTCTTGTTGCGGGTTCGGCGTTCAGACTGATCGAGAATGCGGCTCGGATGTTCTCGATAAGTCAAGTCTTGCTGCAGCTCGATCATATCATGCTCCACTTCGCGGATAGGATCCTTGAAGCAGCGACGGAGTTGCGACACGTGGAAGACATCGTGGACTTGGGAGAGGTTCGGCGGAAATTCCAACCGGTATGCCACGGGTCCACTCCTGGAAAGGATACGGAACGGGCCAATGTAGCGAGGAGCCAACTTGCCCTTGATACCGAAGCGATGAGTGCCCCTCATGGGAGTGACACGGAGGTATGCGTATTCACCAGGCTGATACTCCATTTCACGGTGTTTGCGGTCATAGTTCCTCTTCTGACGAGACTGTGCGGCCTTGAGATTTTCTTGCACAATGCGAACTTGTTCTTCAGCTTCTTGGACAAGATCCGGTCCGAAGTAGGGTCGTTCCCCAGTTCCTGACCAATTCAGGGGGGTTCGACATTTACGTCCGTAGAGAACTTTGAAGGGGGCCATCTTCAAGCTAGCCTGATAGCTATTGTTGTACGAGAATTCCGCGTACGGGAGGGTATCCTCCCATTTCATGCCGAAAGAAAGGACACAAGCGCGAAGAATGTCTTCCAGCACTTGATTGACTCGTTCAACTTGGCCTTGCGACTGGGGGTGATAAGCGGTGCTGAGATTCAGACGAGTCCCGAAAGCTTCCATGAAACTATTCCAGTATCGTGAGGTGAAAATACTGCCACGGTCTGAACTGATCTCCATCGGAATACCGTGGAGTGACACAATTCGGGAGATATACAAGTGTGCTAATTGACTAGCAGTGATCGTCTCCTTGACCGGCAGGAAATGTGCAATCTTGGAGAATCGGTCGATGACGACAAAGATGGCATCGTTACCTTTCTGTGACCTAGGAAAATCGGTGACGAAGTCCATTTCGACTTTGTCCCACTTCCAATCAGGAGGAGGGAGTGGTCGCAACCAACCAGCGGGTTTCTGATGTCCGGCTTTGACGCGACTGCAAACGTCACATTTGGAAACAAAGCGAGCGATATCTTGCTTCATGTAAGGCCACCAGTATCGTTGACGAAGTTCTTTATACATCTTGGTACTGCCAGGGTGGATTGACAAGGTAGAGTTATGGGCTTCTTCCATGATATCCGGACCACAGTTAATGAGGGGCGGGCTCACAGGAACTACTAAGAGGCCCTTGAAGTACACAGTATCACCATCATTAGCATCAATGGTAAAAGAGGAGGGCTTCCCTTCGGCGTTGTCCTGCTTGATCTTCACAATGTCCGGGGCCAGAGATTGTCTACTGTTGATGAGGGCGTCGAGTTTTGACTCGAGAACCAGGTTATTGATGTAACCTTGAGGAACAATTTCGAGATTCAACTTGCGAAACTCTTCATACAGAAGTGGTTGCTGCACCTGAACCTCAAGTTCAGAACAGTAAGCTTTGCGGCTCAAGGCATCGGCCATCACATTAGCCTTGCCAGGGATATACGAAATATCCATGTTGAAGTCGGCTATTGTCTCGAGCCATCGTTGTTGACGAAGATTCAGGTCGGGCTGAGTAAACAGGTACTTCAGACTTTGGTGGTCGGTGTAGACCTCGCAACGATTACCGACGAGGTAATGTCGCCACAGCTTCAATGCATAAATTACTGCTGCCAATTCGAGATCATGTGTTGGGTATTTGTCTTCGTGAGCACGCAACTGACGAGAGCCATAAGCAATCACCTTGCGCTCTTGCAATAGGACACAGCCTAATCCTTGACGAGACGCGTCGTAATATATCACGAAGTCCTTCTGAGTATCAGGGGGAGCGAGCACCGGGGGAGAAGTTAGCTTGTCCTTGAGTGCTTGGAAACTTTCTTGACATTTATCTGTCCACTCAAACTTGACGCCTTTGTGAAGCAGATTAGTCAGAGGCCTGGCAATCTTGGAAAAATTCTCGACGAAACGGCGGCAATAGCTAGCGAGTCCGAGGAAACGGCGGACTTGCTTGACGGTCTTGGGAGGAGTCCAGTCAAGAATAGCCTGGATACGTTCTGGGGTGATGGCAATGCCATCCTTGGAAATCACATGTCCAAGGTAGGTTACTTCGGGAAGCCAGAATTCACACTTCGAATACTTAGCGTAGAGTTTGTGTTCTCGAAGCTTCTCCAGTATAAGACGAAGATGTTCAGCATGTTCTTCTTCATTCGTGGAATATATCAATATATCATCCAGATAAACCACGACGAACTGGTCGAGGTACTCCATGAAAATATAATTCATCAATCTGGAGAAGGTGGCTGGAGCATTGGTTAAGCCAAAGGACATGACAGTGTACTCGTATGAACCATAGCGAGTAATGAAAGCAGTCTTCGGAATGTCCTCATCACGGACTCGGATTTGGTGATAACCGAACCTCAAGTCGAGTTTAGAAAACACCTTGGATCCGGCAAGTTGATCATACAGATCATTGATCCGGGGAAGTGGGTATTTGTTCTGGATGGTGGCTTGGTTAATGGGCCGATAATCTTGGACCAATCGGTTTGTCCCATCGCTCTTCTTGACAAAGAGCGAAGGTGCTCCCCAAGCTGAGGAGCTGGGGCGAATGAATCCTTTTTGAAGTGCCTTGTCTATTTCCTCCTTAAGTTCAAGGAGTTCATGTGGCGGCATCTTGTAAGGACGCTTGGCAATAGGAACAGTGCCTGGCTTCAAGTCGATGACGAATTCAACTTCTCTGATCGGGGGTATTCCCGGCAATTCTTCTGGGAAGACGTCGGGAAAATCGCGAACGTCCGAAACGTTCTCGATGCCTTTCAAAGGTGAGACATTCAAAGCATTCATCATAAAGATCTGTGTTTCAGCATTACGGGTAACTCGGGCGGTGTGGTTAACAATCCCACCGGAGGGGTGAAAAAGCTGGACAGACTTGGTGCCACAATACAGTGCGGCATCGTGAAATTTCAACCAATCCATTCCCAGAATGAGGTCTATGGTGGAAGACTTCAGGAGGATGGGTGACGCAAAGAATTCAACTCCTTCGATTTCAATGGTGGTGTTTGGCACTATCATGGTGGTTCGGCATTGGCCAATTGGGGTGCGAACAACCATCGGTGGTTTCATCGTTTCGTACTTGAAGTTATGCGAAAATGCAAATGCTTCCGACATGAATGAATGCGATGCTCCTGTATCAAATAAAACAGCAGCAGGTACAGAATTAACGCGAAGGGTACCCATCACGGTAGCGGGTTGTTGCTGAGCTTCTTCAACATTGACGTGGTTAGCATGTCCACGAGCATAAGCAGCAGACCCAGTATTATAGTTGGGGGTCCTGTTGTTGCCACGACCATTTCCACGGCCAGCGGGGTGAACTACTAGTTGCTTCTGTTTCTGGGGGCACTCCCTGGAAAAGTGCCCCGATTGGCGGCACGTGAAGCATAATCCATCCTGAGGACGAAGTGGGGTAGCATTGGGTGGTGCAGGCAGAGCTCTTGGCATCTGCGGTGGTGGAGGCAGACGGGGTGCAGCATAAGACGGCCTTGGAGCAGGGACAGCTGAATGAGTCACACTGGTAGGTAGCCAGATACGACGCTTCTGCGTTGCGCCCGAAGATGAGCCAACGTCACGATAACGCTTCAGAGAGTTCTTGTGCTCCATCTGGGCAGTCTCGACGGTGATAGACTTGTTCACCATGGTGGCGAAGTTGGCGAAATCATGAACGGCAAGAGCGAGCCTGAGGTCCGGGTTGAGGCCACGACGGAACTTCTGCTGCCTACGTACATCAGTGGTGATCTCTCCTTCCGCATAGCGAGAGAGGTTGAGGAACTCGCGCTGATAGGCTTCAACGGTCATGTCGCCCTGAGTGAGGTTACGGAATTCTTCCGCCTTACGATCCATGATCCCCTGAGGAATGTAGCGGGCGCGGAAAGCAGACTGAAATTCATCCCAAGTGATGACTTCTTCAACTGGCAGGGAACGCTTGTGGGTGCTCCACCACTGAGCAGCGGCGCCTTTCAGATGATAAGACGCAAAGTTCACATAGTCGGCTGGATCGAAATTAGCAGACTCCAGCTCGTGAGTGATGTCGCGAAGCCAGTCATCAGCATCCAACGGCTGAACAGTGTTGCGGAACATAGTGGGGTTGAGGCGGGTGAAGTCGTGCAGAGTCACGGTGGCATGCTGATGGTGGTGCCCATTCTGATTCGGCTGGGGGAACTGGGCCATGATGTTCTGCATGAACTGACAGTTCATCTCGAACTGCTGCATCATCGCGGCCATGTAATCCGGCGGCGGAGGTGGGTCGTTGGCAGCACGACCACGACCACCACGACCAGCCATCCTGCTAGAATTTAACAGGGGTATTTCAGCGATGAAAATTTAACGAGATACCGGAATCAAGCCTGAAGTAAAACGACAACGAAAAGGAGGCGCAGAAATATAAAGGAGTAGTCATATAAGACATACACATTCGCACACAGAATCAATCGAAAATCGGGCAGCGTAACATCGTAGAAATTAAGGAAAAAAGACTCTCTAGGCGGGGCGCAGACCGCGGTAAGGATTACACGACGTGACATAGATTCCACTATGTCAATCACGCCGCAAGAAAACGGTTGGCCACAGGAGTTGATGCCAGAGAACGCGCGGCCTGCCCAGAATGAGAATGGGATCCGCGGTCTGGGATCTGGCGTACGACGCGTGCGACACCACTCAATCAATGGGGGAAGCACCAAAAACGCCGGGTGGAATCAAGAGAACGTGATCCTAATGTCAGGTTTTGTAAAACTTACCAGCAAGGATAAGAGAGCAGATTCCCAGAGCATAGGTAAGGAGAAAAGGATCCTAATACCATAGATATCCCACGTAGTGACATCGATGTGGGCCCGTAAGCCAAATATTAAGTTAGCAAAATAGTTTCCCAAAGTCTAGACTCAACTTCGACCAAGTAGTGGTGGGGTGGCTTCCTACAGGCAGTCGGCTCTGATACCAACTTGTGACGCCCCCAAAATTAGACCGTGTACAGTAATCATACACACGGGGTACACGACTGAGATTAGGGTGCCACGGTGATAATATCACAGCACAACACTAAACACAAAGGGATAAACAAATATGTTACAATAGAGGGGGTCACGCGGACCCAAATACATAAGTCATACAAGCCATAATATCTGAGTACAGACATAGTTAGTCAAGTTTTGCCTTAAGAAGGCTAGCACAATTCACATCAGAGATACAGAACGAAAAGGCGAGGCCTCCTGCCTGGGATCCACCGAGCTACTCCTGGTCAACGGGGAACTCGACGTCGTAGTAGGCGCCTCCGGGGTACTCCTGCTCCTGGGCTCCAACGTCGACTGCAGCGGCCGATCAGGAAAAACAGTAAAGGAAATAAAGCAGGTGAGTATCTAGTATACCCGCGAGTCTTACGTCCGCTACTAAGCATTATGCATTGTATCAAAGGAAAGAAGAGGCTGTATATAGTGGACTGAAAGACAGAAATCCAGAGCAAGGGTAAGAAGCTAGGCCTAACGAAGACTAGCATCTTCCGACGATGTCTTGCAGCATGAGGTAAGAATCAGCCAACAGTTTATATAAAGCATAAAGTAACAATGCAGCAGAAGTTGTTGCAGCATTGTATAATAATAAGTTGTAATAATTAACAATGCCTCCGAGTTCACCTCCTCGACATCCCCGCGAGGAAGAGAACCCGGAACCATACAGTTTAATAATAGTTTCTAGTGGTAAGATCCAGCTTCAGCATAAAGCGTCCTGTTACCGTGGACACGGCTATTCGAATAGATTAATCTTCCCTGCAGGGGTGCACTCGTGTTACGCTACACGCACGGATCTCCAGGGTGGCGGGAACCTTGTTAGGGAACGCTCCACCGAGGCTATCCGACACTTCCTAGCCCATCTTTCAAACTCAACAGAGAGGTCATCCGCCCGACTATATCCTATGTACGCGGGGCTTTGGACCCTAACCCCGACGTACTCCTGCACGGTGCGAGGCTGGCCGGTGAAGTTAAATCAAAGCAAATACAAATCACACTGCCGCGGCAAATAAGACAACACCACTTCCCGGCGCAGGCCGCGGTACTGCTGACGTCTGAAGAGTCCTCAGACGACACTAAGAAGAGGAGCCCATAACTCGTAGTTCCCACGGGTAGGTAGTGCGTACATGGCATATAGCCAACTCAAGACATTCACTGAACCGTTAAGCATTTTAATTAACCTGCGTGACAACCGTTATCGTTGCCTCGACTTAACCGACCCGCGGACAACGACAGCAGCCAGGACCACCAGTACATCGGTGCCTGCCCCGTCGTCCCACCAAGTCACTGCGGTTACCAACAAGGTGAACCGTCTCCTTACCTTGTCTCGCGTGTGCTCCGGGAGGAGCTCGACTTTTGTGGTTTGGTAACTCTCGCGGCCAACGATCAGGGGCCAAGCACACCGGTACACTGGTCGTAGCCTCCCTGCCGTCCCGTCGCAATACCTCTCGCGGGCACCGTTGGGTCGCCCGACTTCTTACCTGAAGGACAATCGTCGTTCAGGACCCTACGGCGGCAAGATAAAGTCAGCCTCGAGTGGAGTACAAGGATTACTCCTTGATAGCTCACACTTGAGGTGACTAGGCATAACCCAGGTAGGGGCCTTAGACGGTGTCTGCATTGTACCGTACCTGTGCAGTTATAATATTTGTATCCGCGGCCCTCTATCTAATCCTAGCTAACAATGCGCAGGGCTCACTGCTGAATAATGCATAATAATAATAATAGGCAGCATAGGATAAAGGAGGGCACATCAAGGGGCGACAAAATCAGGCTATGCAATTGAATAGGATTGTAATCGTAGCAGCAGCAGTAACAATGCCTAGTGCAAGAAATGTACGGAAAGGTAGGCGATATCTGGGGAAGAGATTGGCTCTGCTTGCCTGCAAGCTCGACGGTAGTAGTAGGGTCGTCGACGACGTAGTCGTACTCAGCAGCGGTGTAGTCGACGGCAGCAGCGGGGTCTACCGGAGATTAAGGGGGGGAAGAAACAGTAAATACACAGACAGCAAATACAAACAGATGCATGACATGATAGATGAAATGTTAACGGTATTCTAACGCAGTGCAATGCACGTTGCTCGGAACGGAAATTTATCTGAGGATGAACTACCGGCTCCGGGTGATTACCGGACAGGGTGTCCGGAGGGGGAAGGATCAATCCGGAGGTGTCGTGGTTACTGGAACAACATAAGGGGGGTGTATCCGTGCTAGTTGATCTATTCCGAGAAACATTCGTGTTCGGAATAAATTCATCCGGGCACTCTAACAGTACCGGACGATTTATCAGACAGTCGGTCCGGAGGGGGAACGGTTCGATGTTCGTTGTGTTAGAGGGGTGTGATAGGCATACGGATAGCGTATTCGTATTCCTTATATTTTTTGATCAATTTTCATGTATAAAGTTTTTGAATCCGAGTTACGGTTTAAAAGTTATTAAATTTCAAAGTTTAAATCAATTTAAATGATTTTCTGGATTTCTTTTATTATTTATTAAACATTATCCAAAACATTATCCACAACATTATCCAGAACAGTGCTGACATGTGGGACCCACATGTCAGCCTCTGTTATTTATAAAACATTTAATTAAATTAGAAAATGCCTCTGGACCCACATGTCATTGACTGATTAACTTAACTAAACAGTTTTAATTAAGTTTTATTAAATTTTTAAACTTAACCAAGGAGGGCCCGCATGTCAGTGACTGGGGCTGCCCAGTCAGCATAGTTGACTGGTCAACCCAGTCAACTGGACCACGGGGGCCCACTGGCAGCGACCCAGGGGGGTTGCCCCAGGGGTGCCACATCGGAGGCCACCGACGGCTGGTCTCCGGCGAGCTCCAACACGGCGGAGCGCCCTGGAGCTGCTCGGGATTTGCCTACAGGGCACCAAATCGACCGTGGTCAGTTGCGTTCGAACGAGGGGACGACGGCGCGTCGATCTGAGGTGGTGGCGTCGCCGGAGACGGCCGGAGTCGTCGACGGCGTCGAGTTTGGCGGCGGCCCGTAATTGCGAAGACGGCGACGACGTTCCGAAGCGCAATCCCGCCGGTTCTTTGATGCGTTCGATCCCTAGGTGCTCATGGAGCGCACTGACACGCACGGGTGCAAAACGCGCGCTATGGGGCCGCTGCGACGCGAAGCACGACGGAGACGGAGCTCAGCTCCAATGGCGTGACGAGCTACGGCGACGGGGAGGGCTAGGGGAGACACGGCTACGATAAAGGGGCTCACCGTGGGGGCGTAGCCGTTTAGAGTGGGCTCGGGGAGGGCTCGACGACGCAGCAATTTGAAGGCGATGTCGCGGCGGCGCCGGAGGGGAACGACGGCGTAGTCGTCGCTGCTGGGCTCCACCGTTCGATTCCGCGCGCAGGGTGAAGTAGTCGACATCGTTGAACGGCTTGGACAAGGCGACCGGGCCCGAGGAGGTCTCCGGCCACGGGAGTTCACGGAGGCGGCGACGAGGGCTACGGGTGGGAACTTTCCCCAGCGAGAGCATCGCGAGGAGGAGGGGAGAAGGGGGCAGGTGAGATCCAGAACGTGCGGGGGGGGGGGGGGTTCCTTATCGTGTCCGGCCGGCTAGGGGACGGGGGAGCAGGTGAGGAGGGCGGGGCCGGCTTGACAGCGGCGGCCACGGCGGCGGCATGGCACAAGGGGGGGTGGTTGGAACAGGAGGAAGAAGGAGATGCTGGGCCGAGGTGGGCCTCGCCCCAGGCGACATTTAGCGTTTTCCTAATTTCCTTTCGTTTTGTATTCTGTAGATCTTTGTTGCAACAAAAATAACTGCCTCCCTATTTTGAAAAAATGTTTTTGGTGTTTTTAAATTAGTGTTACATATTACTGAGGTGCCACAAAAAATTTTGTAGTAAAATAAAATCATTAGGTATTTCTTTTATTTATTAAATGCCCAAAGTAGGGGTTGTAACCTACTGTTAGGATTGTTTGGAATTTTCTGTAACTTCAAAAATTACCAAAGTTGGTCCAACATGATTATAATGATTTTAGGCAATTTACAAAAATAGTTCCATGATTTTTGGAACAACTTTATTTCATCACTTTTGTTTTATTTTCCATTTAAAGTAGTTTCAACTAGGGTTTGGTTTGTTAGATGAGCAAGGTGCATTTGGCTTTGGGTTTTTATCCCAAGGGCTCAAGTACATGGTGCATGGGGTGTTGATCGACCACAGCAAGGTTTGATCATTAGCATCACAAGGTTTTATCAAGTACAAGGGAGATCAAACAGTGATCATCCAACAGTGATGATCAACAGTGATGATGATTACTGTTACAGCAACTAAGGGTGTTATACTCGATCATGTAGGGCAGCTCACGAGGTCTAATCCATGAAGAACAAAGAGGGGAGGAGAACATCACATAGCTACTGATCGTAGACCCATGGTCCAAGGTGGACTACTCAGGGTTCATCCGAGAAGCATCCATGGTGGTGGAGAAGCTCCCGGAAGTGATTCCTCCCTCCGACAGGGTGCCGGGAAGAGGTCTTCTGGTGCTCCCGATTTTGGAAGCGCGGCGGCGGCGGAACAGAGGTGAGATCGCGAAAAAGGGTTCCCGTCTCAGGGTTTTTGCATCACGGGGAATAAATAGGCGAAGGGGGGCAGCCAGGGGGCCACCAGGGGTCCAGGCGGCCCCCTGGCGCGGCCCCACCCTGGGGCGTGCCGGGAGGGCGCCTGGGGCCCTGGTGGGTCCCCTCTGTCCCCCCCCCCCCTCGGTGATTCCCGAAGCTTCCTGAAAGCTGATTTTTTATTGGATTTTTCCCGAATTTTTGAAGCACTTTTTATATGGGGGAACCTGAAATAGAAAAACAGCAGAAAACAGGAATAGCACTGGGGTGCACTGAGTTAATAGGTTAGTCCAAATATGATCAAAAGTGTATTCCTATCCCCTTTCTTGCATGCAAACACCATTTGGAGACATTCGAGTCACGGACAGCGAGAGCTCTTGCACCTAATGTTCCTTTGTTACTTGTTTCAATGCTAATATAGACTCTTGCATGTTATGTCTTGAATTGAATCACATACCTTGATTGCTTTACCTTTCAAAGTTCTTATATGGTTGCTAGCATGTCACGACAGAAATTATGTTTGTTACCATTTACCTACTCGAGGACGAGCAAGAATTAAGCTTGGGGATGTTGATACGTCCCAAACCTATCGATAATTTCTGCTTGCTCCATGCATGTTTTTTGTGATATTGCTATGATCTAGATACACTTTCATACACTTTTGATCATATTTGGACTAACCTATTAACTCAGTGCACCCTAGTGCCAGTTTCTGTTTTATGCTGTTTTTGTATTTCAGGTTTTCCCATTACTTAAAGTGCCCGATAAATTCCGGAAAAAATATATAAAAAATCAGCGTGAAGGAACCTTCCGGAATCACCAAAGGAAAGCCGGAGGGGAGCCACCAGTCACCGGGGAGACCACCCGGCGCGGCCTAGGGTGGGGCCGCGCAGGGAGGGTGCATGGGCGACTGGGACCTCCCCTGGTGGCCCCCCTTGGCCTTTATTTTTACTCGCTTCGCGAAAACCCAGATTTCAGACCCCTTTTCTCCAGAAGCAATTCCGATCTCCGCCGCCATCGCCGACAAGCTTCGGGGGACCAGAATTCCTGTGCCCGAATTCATCTCCATCAACGTTGCTTCCTCCCTCTATGATGCGGGAGTAGTCCCTCCTCAGGGCTGAGGTTTATACCAGTAGCTATGTGTTCAATTCTCTCTCCCATGATGTGATCTTCATTGTGATCATAGGCTATGTTAATCTAGGATGATCCCATGATATTTCCCCTTCCTCTATGTATTGGATTTTATGTACTCACTTGATCTTATCTAGTATATTCCCCGAGACCTTGGTGACAGCGGTCTATTGGACATGGATTAGAAGAATATTTTCATGGGTGATTCCCTCTTTTGTGTGTTGATTGAAGATTGAGAGTCTCTTGGTGCTTGTCTTTGACTATCCATGAGATATGTTGTGGTGATTGTGGTACTCTCTTTGGATGGCTGCGGTGAAATTGGGAAATCCATAGATTGAGAACTACGAACTCTGAGGTGTGCTTTTGTAGCCCTACATAATTCTCATCCTCTCTTGACCACAAAGGAAAGACCTCCTAGTACGTCTCCATTGCATGTTTTATGGGAAATATCATGTGATTAGACTATGTTAATGTTGTTGGGAGTTGCCACTAGTGAAAGTATGAAGCCTAGGCCTTGTTTCCACCATTGTTACACCGTTTCTGCTCACTTTTGTCACATGTTTGCTTCATGCACTTTTTATTACAGATTTATATTACCTTTCTTAGCCACACCTATCACTAGTATTTTACCATCTCTTCGCCGAACTAGTGCACCTATACAACTCCTAGTTGTATTAGGTGTGTTGGGGACACAAGAGACTTCTTGTATCTTAATTGCAGGGTTGCTTGAGAGAGACCATCTTCAACCTCTACTTCCCTGAGTTCGATAAACCTTAGGTCATCCACTTGAGGGAAATTGCTGCTGTCCTACAAACCTCTGCGCTTGGAGGCCTAACATAGTCTAAGAGAATAGAAGCGTGTGTAGACATCAATCCACCGCCTGACTGAAATATGCTGGCCATAAAGGTGTACTTTGGGTATTCCAAAATAGATATGTTAATGAGTATGCAAATAGATCAAAGCGCGATTTATCCATCCGAGTGACGGATAGGTACTCTGGGCCCACTCGGTGATATTACATCATAAAGATTGCAATCATGTGACTAGGTCATGGGTTTGTAATATCACGGGAATGAGTAAACATGTTTGTCGGTAACGAGGATGAACTAGGTATATTGTATACCGACGATCAAACCTTGGACAAACAAAGTACCATAGGACAAAGGGAACATGCTCAACGTTAACGGATCCAACATCGATTAAGTTCATTCGATGGAAGCCCAGGGGCTATCAAGGATTGTAACGAGGTCCAATTGATTAGTCATTGATCAGAGAGTGTATAATCATGTCTGATGTTTCCCGGATCGCAGGGTGTCACACTTAAGGGTATTCGACGCATTAAGGATAGATTCGGGATCACCGGAGAAATAAGAGAGAACACCGGAATTGTTCCAGTGGAGGCCAGAAATAGTTCTGGAGATTTTGAATTGTTCAAAATATTATTTAAATATGTTTTAGTATTTAATTAATGAATTAAATATGAAAAACTGATTTAAATAATTAAATAATGAATTAAAAGGCACATGGGCCTCATAGGGCCCATTAGGGGAAGAGGGAGTCTTCCCCCATGGGCCATGGCGCCATGAAGGGGCCCACACCCTTTATTTGGTGTACCTCACCCCTGCCTTGGGATTAGTCCCACATGGGAATTTGAGGGAGGTTTCCCCCCTCCTTGGCCTATATAAGGAGGGGTAGGGTGCCCTTTTTCTTCATGAATTTTTTGAGATAAGTTCTCATCTCTCTTCCTCCTTTCTCCTTCATCGAGTGGACTCCCCTTGTTTGGAGTCTGCACTTGGTTAGGGATTTCTCCACCATATGCACGTCGTCGTGCTGCTGTAATCGGGATCCGAATCCATCTTCTTTCTGCTTCTCACCTGGTTCGGAGCCTGGAGGGAACGTCGGGTACACCCTATGTGTGTAATCCCGCGAGGCGCTACACTTGTGGTGCTCCTTCACCATCGTGGTCGTATCGCAGCGTCTTCACCGACAACATTCTGATGGGAACATAATCCCGTCATCGGTCTACAAGGACCGGGTGGCTTCTGAGTCACCATGGATCTGCGCGGCATCGGGGATTGCCGGTACGACTACATCAACCACGTTCATGCTGGAACATTTCCCGCTTAATGGACTACATACTGGTATGTGATCTATTTCCATCCGTTACTTGCATCACCATAGCATTGGTCTTGGGCTTGGGTATCGTAGGTTATGAAAAATATTGTTTTCTGCCCCGAATCCCAACATCATCGGTACCGTGCATTGCCCTTTCTCATCTTGAGAGTCGGTGCAAACTTCGCTGGTGCATTCGAACCCTTGGCATCATACGCTCTGTCATCATAAGCCTCATTATATCCTTCCTCAAACAGCCACCTGATACGTCCCAAACGTATCTATAATTTCTTCTTGCTCCATGCATGAATTGTGTGACTTTGCCATGTTTTGCTCGAACTTTCATACACTTTTTTATCATATTTGGACTAACCTATTAACTCAGTGCACCCAGTTGCCAGTTCCTGTTTTCTGCTATTTTTATAT
The DNA here is from genome assembly GCA_950022295.1 of Bromus sterilis. Lineage (NCBI taxonomy): Eukaryota > Viridiplantae > Streptophyta > Magnoliopsida > Poales > Poaceae > Bromus > Bromus sterilis. Next base: position 235,189,169 of record OX465599.1, on the reverse strand, counting down.
TTCAGGTTTTCCGCCCATTAAAAGTGCCAAATAAATCCCGGAAAAATTATATAAAAAACCAGCGTCCCGGAAGCTTCCCGAAGAACCAAAGATGGAAGGGGGTGGACCCACCAGGGCCCCAGGAGGGTCCCTGGCGCGGCCCCACCCTAGGGCACGCCAGGAGACCTCCTGGCTGCCCTGTGGCCCCCTCGGTGTCCCACTTGGCCTATATTTAGTGCCCGCAGAGGAAACCCCTAAGATCGATCTTCTATCCTCGTTCTCCTCTCTGTACCGCCGCCGCCCCGTTTCCAGATCGGGGATGCCAGGAGAAGCTTCCCCGGCACCCTGCCAGAAGCAGGAACCCCCTCCGGGAGACCATCCATCACCATGGACGCCTCCCGGATATGCTGTGAGTATTCCCCCTTGGAACATGGGACCATGACTAGTAGCTATGCGATGTTCTCCTCCCCTCTTTGTGCTTCCACTTTCGAGACATCGTGAGCTGCCTCACATGATCGAGGCATCTTTGTAATTTTCTATGTTTCTATGTTGAGTTTGCTGGGATCTGATGTATTATGAGACTATGTTCAGATTGTGATGAGTAATATATTTGGTTCTCTTTTATATTTGCGTTCTTAAGTTAATTCTTGCATGTTCTCCGTTGCCATATTTTACTTTGGCCAAGTGATTTGTTGCAACTCCAAGAGGGAGCGTTATGCTTGATTGTGGGTTCAGCCCCCTGATGTCTAGCTTGAGTGACAGAAATATGAGACTAGGGGATGTGTTGTTGCCACCAGGGATAAAACAACGGTGCTTGTATCTGCGGGTGCAAGGATTGTTTACTTTACGCAAAGTTCTTTTAATGCAGTTGTCTATTGCTTTGAGCTTACACTTTTGGTGGGATTCGAAACTTAATACCAGCGAGATGTTCTGGATAGATATCTCAAGGTGGATGATTCGTAGTAGATGCAGATGGATTTCGGTCTACTTACCTTGGCGTACTGCCCATTGCTTTTGAGCCTCTTCCTTTCTTTTGTAGCATAGTTAGCACTGCGGTGCGTTTATAATCCTGTCAATTGCCCAGCTGTGATTTGTTTACCTCGCTAGCACTTTTTATCGTCTTTTGGGAGAGAGACATCACTAGTGAACGTCATGGGACCCCGGTCCATATTTCCACCATTGTTTACACCCTCAATTTACTTTCAGTTCTTACTTTCAGTTTCCACTATTATTATCTCTTGCGTCGATCCTTTCTAAACAGCAAGGCCGGAGGAATTGACAACTCCTCTGTACTCATTGGGAGAGTTACTCGTTGTGTGTGCAGGTCCAGGTGAAGTTAGCAACCTCGGCGCCATTGTTCACTTTACCACCTTCTTGTATTTCTGCGAGTCCTACGGGAGACAAACCCTATCCTCTACATAGGGGAAATTCTCCGCTACGCTACATCTCACCTTCCACTTGGGGTAACCAACGAGAAGCGAGAGAACTATCTTACTTGCTAGCATCAAGCAATTTTTAGCGCCGTTTCCGGGGACTCCAGTCTACAAGATAGGGGAGTTGCACACTATCTTTTATCCTTGCTTTTTAGTCGTGTTAGTTTACCTTTCAGTTTTTACTTTTGTGTCCCTGATGACCCACAACCGTAAGGGATCTATTGCAGTGTTTTCGATAAGTAAGAGTGTCGAACCCAACGAGGAGCGAATGGTATTGATACGTGATTTTGGACAAGGAATAACTGCAAGCACTGCAAGATAACTTTTTAGGGGTTTTCGATATAAGCAACAATGAAATAAAAGCAAGCAAAGTAAATATCGCTGAGGAGCAGCAAGTGGCCCAATCCTTTTGAACAAAGGATAATCCTGGCAACTGAACTTATAAAGACTAAAGCGTTCTTGAGGACACATGGAAAGGTAGTCACATGCTTTCGCCATACTCGGTATCGGCACTGTGTGTAGTGTTGATAAGTGTCGAGTGGATGGATCCATGCTAGCACACCTTCTATACTAAGATAAGTGCACTCTTATGATTAAACATCTTGAAAGAATCCGCAAATACAAGATAGAAATTAAGGCAAAGCGTAACCACAACAATAAGATCAAGGATCCATTATTCCCTTGTGCAAAAGTGTGCAAACTGGGGTTTAGATTTCTGTCACTCCGGCAACCCACCGTAAGCATTCTTTATACACAATGTATTCCCCTAAGTCCTTAATAAGGCGAAGTGTTGAGTGTTCGACTCACACAACACCATTAGGAAAATAACAACACAACTTAAATATCAAACAACACATATTACTTCAACATCATATGACTACTAACAACTAGACTTCTCCCATGTCCTCAAGAACTAAAGTAACTACTCACAAGACATAAAAGAGATCATGATCAGAGGTGATAAATAGGTGGTAAAAAATCTGGTCATAACAATATTTCTCCAACAAAACTCAACAGCATTCACCACAAAGTAGTAATCAACACCGGTAGAGTAGAGAGGACAGATAGTACGACTTACAACGCAAGTTGCAATTGTGAGATGAGATTGGATGAAGATGAAGATGGTGCTGATGTTGGTGATGATGATCTCGATGATGCCCGTGACGATGGTGATGACGATGGCGATGATCTCCCCTTCCGGGAGGTGATCTCCTCAGCGGAATATGCCCGCCGGAGAGCCCTTTTCTTCTCTGTAGGTTTCCGCCACAGAGCGGCAGCGGAACTCCGTAAAAACTCCTCTCTTTAGGGTTTTCGGGTAACGAGGAGTATATAGGCCAGAGGGGGGAGACGGGAGTGGCCCCAGGGCTCCAGGCGCCCTCCCGGCGCGGCCAGGGGTGGGGCCGCGCCAGGTGGCCGCCTGGGGCCCCTGTGGCCCCCCTCTGGCCCCTCTTTTGCGAGTCCTCGTCAATCTTCTTAAAAATACCCCCCATCGATTTTCACGTAATTTGGAGGTGTTCTTCTTCAGCAACTCAGCGTCCACTTTTTACCGCTGAATCCTACGTTTGCTGCTTCGGCACCGGAAAGTTGCAAACTGTGTAAAACAAGCCAAAACAACATAAGAACATCATCATAATATGAAATATATCAATGAATAAGGAGGAATTATGATACAAAATAGTGATGCATTTTGGACGTATCAACTCCCCCAAGCTTAGACCTCGCTTGTCCCCAAGCGAAAACTAAGCTCGCTAAACCTGTCCACAAGTTTAGAGAGTGAAGTGTCGACAAATAGAATACGGACAAGAAGCATCATGATTTCTTCACCAAACTCAAACATCCTCAACAACAATCTTCAACTTATAAGGCCCTTATGAAAGAGTAATAACAATTATAAACAAGAGTAGGTCTAAGGAAACTCATCAAATCAAGGCAAACAAGTCCTTTGGTCAAGGAAAAACTAATAGCTTTTACTTTTGCTCTTTCTTTGTTTATATAAATTTTGATGAGACAATTTGGAACCTTTTTGAAAGAACATGCTATTAGTCATGAAGTGAAAATGTTAACACAAAACAAGATGTTTGCTTGGCAAAAGATTTTGCAAACAACTTACTTATCAAAAGATAATGTCACCAATGATATGGCATGGCAAAACTTAATGCAGCATTATATGGATGAATCCTCATCAGCACCAAGTGATGTTCTCTCTGGGAAAAGAAAGAAGTAGGAAAAACGTACTCAACTAAAACTAAAAGAAAGGCCCTGCTCTTGGGAAGTAGGGAAAACTCAAGTGCTATCCTTAAATCAAACAGAATGAAAACAAGTTTTGAGAGGTGCATGATTTGTCAACGAATGCTAATAGAAAACTCAATTACTTCTCAGATTGGACAAGTTTCGAGGAACGGCTCCCACGCAGGGACGATCACATCCCCACAATCTCCTTTGTTTATCACTGCCAAAGTTTTCTTATTTCTCATGAACAAAGCGTGAAGGAGGGTTTGTTTGTTGTATTATCTTTTGTGAGTTGGGCGCACTCATACTAGTTCCTCCTCGTATTAGGGGTTTGCAGATTAGACATGAAATCCCGGGATAAAACTTGTCCAACTTAAGAAGATCATGAATTAACTACTACTTCCTCATGAGCTAAAACAGGGGCACAAAATAGAAGATTTTGAACATTTAAGGATAACACATAAATTCGATACTTTAGGAGTGGTAGTGGAATACCACGAATAGGAAGGTATGGTGGACTCATATGGAAGATACTGGTTTCAGGGTATGGATGTACAAGAAGAATTCCGCTTAGTACAGAGGTTTGGCTAGCAAAGGCTTTGAGAGAACAGACAATTGATGATGACTTAGATGCAAAGAAATATAAAGCATAAACATTAAAATAAGCATAGCACATCAAGTTGTCTTCCTTGTCAACATAACACTTCAAGCATAATAACATGAAGGGTTTGGCTATGCCGCTACTTTGAGAAAATCATGCTTGTTGTTATGACAAAAGCTATGTTTGCCAAGATTAAATAAAGTTTTCGAAGCCATACCTGATATAAGGTCAATACTCCCCATAAGAATCATCATAAGGTCAATTGCGTGAAGAGAATACCGAGTGCAGCGAAGGAATCAATAGACTTCTCATTAATATTCCATCATAGACGACTCCACACTCACGGATACATAACTCTCCAAAAAGGAGTGATAGACCTCAATGCAAACACCTATTTTATAAGATAACTTCCCTAGACATGATACGACTCTACTTGACTCTGAAAGACGAAGATAAATATATAGATATACCCAAGGAGATTTCACTCTTCATTCTTGTTGTGGTTGTGGGAAGCTTCTACTTCGTTCATGATGTCAAAGTTAGCTTCAACACCACGCTCCACCATCTTCTTGAACTTGAAGACCTCATGTTCCATCTCCTTCAGCCCTCTCCTCGGTGCTCCCCTCCTTGACTGGTCCCTTCAGATCCTCCTTATGGAGGTCACCATCCTCCACATGAAGGATCTGGGGGTGCTTCTTCACCTCAGCGAGGTAAGGGTTGATGACGTTGATGACGAACTTGTCCTTCGGGGAACTTGGGGAAGCCATGTCACCTAGGTCTAGCTGAAAGATTTTCTGGCAGAAACATCTCAAAAAGAAAACACACGAAATCGCGAGATACGTTGCCGGAACAATCCGGGCAAATATATATCAAAAATTTCTGCGCAGAAAGGAAGGTAACGAGCCAAAGTGGGGTCGGAGACGGACTCATGGGTGCCCAGGCGGCCTCCCGGCGCGGCCAGGGGTGGGGCCGCGTCAGGGGGGCGCCTGGGCCCCCTATAGCTGGTCTCCGGATCCACTTCGGCCTCAAATTTTCCTAATTCTACAAAAACTCGTAATCTGGAACTTATATGGCGGTTTCGCGATGTTTCCTTACCGTAATACATACCTTTGCTTATTCTGCTTCTGATGGTGTCTGAAACAGGGTTGCAACATGTTCTTCATGAGTTGTTGTGTATAACAAATCCACATCAACATTGACAGGGTCTCCTGCTATGTAATGCTTAAGTCTTTGCCCATTTACAACTTGAGGTTTGGTGCCTTCGAAATTGTTAATCTTGATTGCACTTGAGCGGTAGACTTCTTCAATATGAAATGGCCCTTCCCACCTGGAAAGTAGTTTACCTGGAGAAAACCTGAAACGAGATCTAAACAACAAAACTTTATCACCAACATTAAATTCACGTTTCAGAATCCTCCTATCATGCCACTTCTTTACCTTTTCCTTGAACATTTTAGCGCTCTCGTAAGCTTCACTTCTCCACTCATCTAGAGAAGTCAAGTTCATGAGACGCTTTTCACCAGCTAATTTCGGGTCAGCATTAAGCTCTCTAATAGCCCAGAAAGCTTTGTGTTCTAATTCTAATGGCAAATGACAAGCTTTGCCATAAACCATCTTATAGGGAGACATGCCCATGGGGTTTTTGTAAGCAGTTCTATACGCCCACAGAGCATCTCCTAACTTATTCAACCAATCTTTTCTATTTCTATTGACTGTTTTCTGTAAGATCAACTTGATCTCTCTATTGGTGAGCTCAACTTGCCCACTAGTTTGAGGGTGGTACGGTGAAGCAATTCTATGATTGACATCGTACTTGGCTAAAGCTTTTCTAAAAGCTCCATGCGTAAAGTGTGAACCCCCATCAGTCATGAGGTACCTAGGTACTCCAAACCTAGGAAAAATTACATCCTTGAGCATTTTCAAAGATTTCTTGTGATCAGCACTTTCAGTGGGGATTGCCTCTACCCACTTGGTTACGTAATCAACAGCAACTAAAATGTGAGTGTACTTGTGCGAGGAAGGAAAAGGACCCATAAAATCAAAACCCCAGCAATCAAAGGGCTCCATCACTAGAGAGTAATTCATAGGCATCTCATTCCTTCTACTAATATTACCAACTCTCTTACACTTATCACAGGACAAAACATAATTTCAAGCATCCTTAAAGAGAGTAGGCCGATAAAATCTGATTGAAGAACCTTGTGTGCGGTCCTCTCACCGTCATGATGTCCTCCATATGGACTATCGTGACATTGTCTGAGAATGTCCTTATGCTCGTGTTCCGGTATGCATCCTCACGATCCCATCTGGACCTTCTTTGAAAAGATGTCAGTCATCCCAAAAGTAATGCCTCAAATCATGGAAGAACTTCTTCCTTTGCTGAAATGTTAAACCTGGAGGCAAAAACTTTGCAACGATAAAGTTAGCATAATCTGCAAACCAAGGATCGGAGAGAGATTGTACTTTTACAACAACTAGCTGTTCGTCTGGAAAACTGTCGTTCACTGGAATGGGATCATTCGGTATATCTTCCCTCCTTGAAAGATTATCCGCCACCGGATTGTCTGCTCCTTTCCTATCGACAATCTGCAAATCAAATTCTTGAAGAAGGAGTACCCATCGGATGAGTCTCGGTTTGGCATCCTTCTTCTCCATAAGATACTTAATGGCAGCATGGTCAGTATGAATAATAATCTTAGAATCAACAATATACTGCCTAAACTTATCACAAGAAAACACTACTGCTAAGAATTCCTTCTCAGTAGTAGCATAATTCTTTTGAGCACTATCAAGGGTTTTGCTAGCATAATATATAACATTCAACTTCTTATCAACCCTTTTCCCTAAAACAGCTCCAACAGCAAAATCACTAGCATCACACATAATTTCAAAAGGTAAATTCCAATCAGGTGGTTGTACTATAGGAGCGGTTATTAAAGCTTTCTTAAGAACTTCGAAGGCTTCCTTACAATCTTCATCAAAAACAAAAGGAGCATCCTTCAGGAGAATATTAGTGAGGGGTCTTGAAGTCTTAGAAAAGTCTTTAATAAATCTTCTATAGAAACCAGCATGACCGAGAAAACTACGAATACCTTTGATGTCACTTGGATAGGGCATCCTTTCAATCGCTTCGATCTTGGCCCTGTTCACCTCAATTCCCCTCTCGGAGATCTTGTGGCCAAGAACAATTCCCTCGTTGACCATAAATGGGCACTTCTCCCAGTTAAGCACCAAATTTGTCTCCTCACATCTCTGCAAAACTTTATTAAGGTTGTGGAGACAATGGTCAAAAGAGGTTCCGTAGACGGAGAAATCGTCCATGAATACCTCCACAATTTCTTCACAAAAACCATGAAAGATAGCAGACATACACCTTTGAAAACTATTAGGGGCATTACATAAACCAAAAGGCATACATCTGTAAGCATAAGTACCATAGGGACAAGTAAAAGTGGTCTTCTCTTGGTCGGCAGTGTTAACATGAATTTGAGAGAAGTCAGAATAACCATCAAGATAACAAAAATGAGTATTTTTGGACAACCTTTAAAAAATTTGGTGGATGAACGGCAACGGGTAGTGGTCCTTCCTGGTTTCCTTATTCAGCTTCCTGTAATCAATACACATTCTATATCCAATAATAATTCTCTGAGGTATTAGTTCATTCTTATCATTAGGAACCACATCTGTACCTCCTTTCTTTGGAACACAATGAACCGGGCTTACCCACTTACTATCAGCTATAGGATAAATAATACCTGCGGCTAGAAGCTTGAGAATCTCAGTCCTCACAACATCCATCATCTTCGGATTCAACCGTCGTTGATGATCAACAACTGGTTTAGCATCAGGCTCAAGGTTGATGGTATGTTGACAAATAGATGGACCAATTCCCTTAAGGTCATCAAGGGTATAGCCAATTGCACCTCGATGTTTGCGAAGTACTTCCAATAGTCGCTCTTCTTCATACCTGAAAGGTTAGAATTGATAAAACCAGGATATACTTTCTTTTCATCTAAATAATCATATTTGAGCGTATCGGGAAGAGGTTTAAGATCAAACACTGGATCTTCTTTTGGTTTCGATAAAATTCCCAAAGGCTCAACCGGAAGGTTGTGCTTTAGGATAGCAGGTTGTCTTAAGAATATTTCGTCCAGCTCATTTCTCTCCTGCATATGCAAATCATTCTCGTGGTCCTCCATATATTGCTGCAAAGGGTCATTAGGAGGAATAGCAATGGAAGAAATATCTTCAATAATCTTATCGTTACTAGGAAAATTAGTACCACGAGGCTGCTTAGAGAACTTAGAAAAGTTAAATTCATATGGCTCACCATTGAATTCAACAGAAACTTTACCTTTATTGCAATCTATTATAGCTCCACAAGTTCTGAGAAAAGGTCTACCGAAAATAATAGGACAAAAATTATCCCTTACTGAACCAAGTACTAGAAAGTCAGTAGGATATTTTACCTTTCCGCATAAGACTTTAACGTCTCTCACAATTCCGATAGGAGAGATAGTTGCTCTGTTTGCAAGATGAATTGTAACATCAACTTCTTCAAGTTCACAGGGTGAAATCTCACCCATGATCTCTTGATAAAGTGAATACGGGATAGCACTAGCACTCGATCCCAAGTCGCATAGCCCATAATAATTGTGATCTCCTATTTTAACAGATACTACCGGAGTACCTGAAATTGGGCCTTTATTCTTGGCTGTGACAAGGTTAGTGGAAATAGCACAAAAACTTATATTGGAATCTAAAGCATAATTAGTAAAAAGATCCTTAACCAATGCAACTTGAGGATCGACCTTGATCTGGTCCTCAGGCTCATCAATTCTTCTCTCACTTTTATTTATTATGACTTTCACAAAAGAGTGCTCCCTTATCCTTGCGGGAAAAGGGGGTTTTCATATATAACTGAAGGAAAAATAGGGTCAGCAACATGAATATCAATAGGTAATTCTTTGAAGGGTTTATGATGCTGATACTTCTTCTTTTTAGAAGAGTCAATATGAGAGGCAAAGTCCTTACAAAAATCAATCATTAGATGGGAATCAAGACCAATCTTAGAGAAAAAGGTATTAAAGCAATCAGTTTTCACATAGCTCTCTATATAATCATGCTCATAATTTATAATGGGTTCAATACCTTTATCTATTTCCCAATCTTCGGTATTCTTCTGGATCCTTTCAAGGAGATCCCATCTTTCTTCAACGCTTTTCATCTGAAATACCCCACTAGAGGAGGCATCCAGCATCTCCTTATCCTGACGATAAAGTCTAGCATAAAAGTTTGTAAGTATAGTTTTCTTGGGGAGCTCATGAATAGGACATTTGAGCATTAGGGATTTCAATCTCCCCCAAGCTTGAGCGATGCTTTCTCCATCACGAGACCTAAAGTTATAGATATAGTTTCTGTCTCCATGAATTTCATGAAGAGGATAAAACTTGGTGTAAAAGAGAGACATAAGCTCTGGCCAATCAAGCAAATGTGAGTTATCGAGAAGCTTATACCAATCCGAAGCTTTATCTATAAGCGATAAGGAGAACAATTTCCTCATGAAAAACTCCATTGATACACCTGCAAGCTTAAATAGTGAACATAGTTGTGACAAATATAGAAAGTGTTCACTGGGATGTCTGTCTCCTGCATAACGATTAGCCAAAACACAATTGATAATACCAGCTGGTATGTTATAAGGCACAATTTCAGTAGAGGGAGGAATAACCACCACATATGTGGGGTGTTTCCCTGTAAGAAACGATCCAATAGCTAGGTTGTCCATACGGACAAAGAGCAGCAACAGCAAAATAAAAACAACAATATAAAAATTTCCTTACCAGCTTCACTTACCAATAGCGCTATGCTCCCCGGCAACGGCGCCATAAAACGGTACTTGATGACCCACAACCGTAAAGGATCTATTGCAGCGTTTTCGGTAAGTAAGAGTGTCGAACCCAACGAGGAGTGAAAGGTATTGATAGGTGATTTTGGGCAAGGAATAACTGCAAGCACTGAAAGATAACTTTTTAGGGGTTTTCGATATAAGCAACAATGAAATAAAAGCAAGCAAAGTAAATAGCGCTGAGGAGCAGCAAGTGTCACAATCCTTTTGAACAAAGGATAAGCCTGGCAACTGAACTTATAAAGACTAAAGCGTTCTTGAGGACACATGGAGAGGTAGTCACGTGCTTTCACCATACTCCGTATCGGCACTTTGTGTAGTGTTGATAAGTGTCGAGTGGGTGGATCTATGCTAGCACACCTTCTAGACTAATATAAGTGCACTCTTATGATTAAACATCTTGCAAGCATCCGCAAATACAAGATATAAATTAAGGCAAAGCCTAACCATAGCAATAAGATCAAGGATCCATTATTCCCTTGTGCAAAAGTGTGCAAACTGGGGTTCAGGTTTCTGTCACTCCGGCAACTGATGTGCGAGATGCTGATAGTGATTTTTCGCCCTTCGTTGGTAAACCCCAAGTGGAAGGCGTGATGTAGCATAGCATCAAATTTCCCACGGTGAAGATACCAAGGTTTGTCTCAAGTAGGACTCCGGAGATGATAAGTAGGTGTCACCGGCGCAATTGACGCGGACCTGCACACAAACACGATAACTTTTTTCCCAACGAAGTTCAGAGAGGTTGTCAATCTCTCCGGTCTTGTTGTTCACAAAGGATCAAACACAAGGGATAATGATAGCAATTGAAAGTAAAGAAGAAAAGTAAATGAGCGTGTAAACAGTGATGAGGATATGGACCGGGATACGTGATGTTCACTAGTGATGTCTCTCTCCCAAAAGACGATAAAAATTGCTATGCGAGGTAAACAAATTACAGAAAGGTAATTGACAGGATTATGAACGCACCGCAATGCTAACTATGCTACAAAAGAAAGGACGAGGCTCAAAAGCATGGGCAGTACGCCAAAATAAGTAGACCGAAATCCAACTGCATCTACTACTAATCATCCACCTTGAGATATCTATCCAGAACATCTCGCTGGTATTAAGTTGCGAGCCCCACCCAAAGTGTAAACCCAAAGCAACAGACAACTGCATTAAAAGAACTCTGCGTAAAGTAAACAATCCTTGTAACCGCGGTTACAAGCACTGTTGTTTTCCCCCTTGTGGCAACAACACATCCCCTAGACTCATGTTTCTGTCACTCAAGCGTGTCATCGGGGGGCATGAACCCACAATCGAGCAAAACGTTCCCTCTTGGAGTCACTACCTACTACTTGGCCAAAGCAATTAACAGTAACGGAGAACATGCAATAATTACTTAGGAACAAAAATATAAGAGATAAGAACCAAATTTATTACTCAATCACAATCTGAACATAATCTCATAATCCATCAGATCCTATCAAACTCAATATAGCAATAGCAGAAATATTACAAAAGTGCCTCGATCCTGTAGGGCAGCTCACGAGGTCTAAACCATGAAGATCAAAGAGGGGAGGAGAACATCACATAGCTACTGATCACGGACCCATGGTTCAAGGAAAACTATTCACGAGACATCCGGGGAGCATCCATGGTGGAGAGGAGACTCCCGGAGGTCAATCCTCCCTCCGACAGGGTGCCGGGAAGAGGTCTTCTGGTGCTCCCGATCTCGGAAGCGCGGCGGCGGTGGAAAAGAGGCGAGTTTGCGAAATAGGGTTCAGTCTTCGGAGTTTCCCCGTGACGGAGAATAAATAGGCGAAGGGGGGCAGCCAGAGGTGGACCAGGGGCCCCAGGCGCCCCCCTGGCGCGGCCAGGGGTGGGGCCGCGCCGGGTGGCCGCCTGGGCCCCCTGGCTCCCCTCTGGCCCCTCCCGGGCTCTTCGCGAAGCTTCCTGTATGCTGATTTTTCCTGTATTTTTCCCGGAATTTTTCTGGCACTTTTTATATGGGGGAAAACTGAAATATAAAAACAGCAGAAAACAGGAACTGACACCGGGGTGCACTGAGTTAATTGGTTAGTCCAAATATGATCAAAAGTGTATGAAAGTGTATCTAGATCATAGAAATATCACACAAAACATGCATGGAGCAAGCAGAAATTATAGATACGTTTTGGATGTATCAACATCCCCAAGCTTAATTCCTGCTCGTCCTCGAGTAGGTAAATGATAACAGCATAATTTCTGTGGTGACATGCTAGCAACCATAAAAGAACTTTGAAAAGGAAAGCAATCAAGGTTAGAGATTCAATTCAAGTCATAACATGCAAGAGTCTATATTAGCATTGAAACAAGTAACAAAAGAACATTAGGTGCAAGAGCTCTCGCTGTCTGTGACTCAAATGTCTCCAAATGGTGTTTGCGTGCAAGAAGGGGGATAGGGAATACGAGAAAAAAGTATTTTTGTGTTGAGAACTCAATCTACTAATATTTCACACTTGGTCTTCTTTGGAATCTTATCTTGACTCGTCCCCAGACCACTAGCCAGGTACAATTCAATTTGATCCACTCCTTTTCGATATTTTGAGCACTCATGCAATGGATGAGCGTAAGCACGATAGTTGACACTTAGGATGGAAAAGAGAGAAATATGGTGGAGGAGGAAGACAAAAAAGGATGAGAAAGGCTCACATCAATGAGGGTAATCATAGGCAAGACATGCCAAATGATAGATATGATGTGAGGAGTAGGGATTGCCATGCAACGGATGCACCTACGAGCTAAGAAGCTCTCCAATGGAACTAGTGGGGGTGCATCTAACTTGCTCGCTCATGAAGACCTAGAGCTCATTTGAGGAGGCTCATCCTTGGAATATGCAAGCCAAGTTCTATAGTGTGAAGGTCCCCACATAGCTATATGCATAATGATCATCTCTATGGAGTACAAGGATATAAAGGGAGTACAAGTGTGGATCTCTCAAAAGGATACTAGTGTTGCCCCTTTCTCTCTTTTTATTTATTTTTCTCTTTTTTCTATTTTTTTGTATTTTTTGTGGCCTCAATGGCTCTTTCTATATAACTCTCATTTGTCCTCTTTGGGATCTTTTAATGTGTCCACTTTGGGATCTTTTCCTCACTTAAGGGCAACACTCTATTTTACAAGAGGGCAAAGGAGATCTTTCACACTTTACAAGGTACTCAAAATCATAAAGAAGATGTAACTAACATGATGTATGCAATGTATGTCGCTGCCAGTGTAGCAGGAACATGTATGACATGAAGATCAAGTCATGAAGAGGTGGAAGGTGCATGGCAATATATCTCGGAAAGTCTATGGAAATGCCTTGATAGGTAGGTATGGTGGCTGTTTTGAGGAAAGATATAAGGAGGTTTATGATGACAGAGCGTATCATGCCAAGGGTTTGGATGTACCGGCGGAGGTGGACACCAACTCTCGGAGTGAGAAGAAGGCAATGCACGGCACAGGAGAGGCTAGCAAAATATGGGAAGGTGGAAGTGTCAACTTTCAATACTTACATTAGTCCGAAGAACTCATGCACTTATTATCGGTAACTCTCAATCTAATAAGGAGGTTCACAAAGAGACAAGTACCCCGAGGAGGAGTGTATGGGGGTTTGGTTATCCTTGCGCATCCTCGACTCATGGTACGTGAGTGTTCTCTGATATTCGACTCCTTAGAAGAGTAGTGATTCATCTAGTAGCTAGAGTTCTCAACTAGTTTTGTAGGTTTTGAAAATAAACACGGATTGCCCAAAATACGACACCTATCACTAATAGGCTAGAGCTCTTGACACCAAAAGTTCAAACATTACTCACATTAATACCTCAAAACCATTGCAAGCTACTACTAAAATTAAATAGCAACCTCAATTACCTACTCTCAAAACAAGACACAACTCAGTGCAACAACCAACTCTCTTTAACAAGATAAACATGAAAACTTAGAAAGAGTTCCAGCAACAAACTAAACAAAATCCAAGGCTCTTGCTAAAGACAAACTAAGACTAAAACTAAACATGGCAGTAGCTATGAAAAGATAAAGAACACACAACAGCAAAAAGATAGGCAGGAAAAATCCTATGATGTGTTCTAGATTTTGAAAGTGGAGCGTGTTTCTCTCCCACACAAAGAAAGACGGGATCTAAATTGTTATGAACAGCAAGCAAAGCTAAAGAAAACTGAAAAACAAAACCTAAGAGCGAGATGCTCCAAGCATAGCACATAACGCATGAAGTGATAAAAATATAGTGAGACGAAGGACGAACGGATGATTGTTGATGGAGAAGGGGATGCACGGGGGAATCCCCAAGCTTAGACGCTTGAGTCTCCTTGAATATTTATTGGGGGTGCATGGGGGCATCCCCAAGCTTGAGCGCTTGACACTCCTGGATCTTCTTTCATCATCTTCCATCGCACACTTGAAAACTCCCTTCATACATAACTCATCATAAGCTGATTAGAGAGGTTAGTACCCTTAATAAATAATTTTTCCCCACTGGATATAAAGATATTATTGAAGAGCTAATGTTTCTCAAGAGTGCCAAAAAGTTTTTGCAAAGAAAAAGCAAGCTTAAGGTCTGCAAAAGTTAGGAGAGAGAAAACGTGGCAGAATCTGTGAAAAACAGAAAAGCAGATAGTAAAGAATTTTTTAGGGGTACTTCTGCAACTCAAATAAAAAAACTCAGAACATACGGAAGTTTCGTGATTGTATAGAGCATACTGTGTAAAAATTTCAGCTCAAAAACATGAACTGAGATTTTTCTGGAATTTTTCTGGTCACGAGGACAGAATCTGTTTTCTGGACAGCATGTCACAACTTTCACTTCCCTTGCCGTAAGAGGCTATAACTTGGCACAAAGTTGAAAAATAAAGATACAATGATGTTTCTACAGTAGTAACAATCATCAAGACACAACAAAAGCTAAAAGAACAACCTAAATCGTTGCGGGCTGCCTCCCGAAAGCGCTTTCTTTTATGCCTTTTAGCTAGGCATGATGCAAAAGATCAAGTTGTAGCAATCGAATCATTATCAAGATCATCAAAAAGCTCTTAAATTGTACAACTAGTTTTTAAAAGATCTTTCAAATAAAGGCCTAATGAAGATACTTCTAGGGAGAAAACCAAAAGGCGGAAAATCGATGGAAGATTCATTTATAAAATTATCAAAGAGAGGTATTTCTTCCAAGGTTTTCACGGTTTCAACTTCTTTGGCAATAGGTGGTTTATTTTTAGGTCGGGGAACCTTAGGGACATAATTGAACTTAGGTTCCCTTCTTGCCGAAGTCTCTACCTTTTTTGGTTTGATTGAGGAAAAAGTAGTTCCTAGAGTATTAATGATTTCCTCAATCTTATCGATCCTAGAAAGATCCGTATCACGGGATTTGATGACCTCCAAAGTTTTAATAATTTTAAGCATGGAGCTATCAATCCTATTCAAATTCCCTTGAATCTTGCGATCCAACTCATTTATCCTAGTTATACTTCGTATTTCTAACTCTATCTTTCCGAGTTTCTTCATAATGTGAGATAGAGTTATATCTTCTTGCATGCTAGCAATAGGGAGATTTCCAACAAGATTTTCAATAACATTAAGAGACTCCCAAGTCGGGGCTTCTAGGAATGACGAGGGGGTGACCCCACGACTCCTAAGGATGAGCCTACCTGGTGTCCATGAAGGCAGAAGGCCCATGAAGATACGGCCTCAGACCCACTAGATGGCACCGACGTAGAAGTCCTCGACTCACAAGGAAGGTGCGAAGACCTGCCGTACGGAGCAAGCTAGGGGTAGGAAAGTTTACTTGTACACGTAGATGAACTCCCCGAGACCTAACCCAGTATATAAGGGCTAGGAGGGGCGACGCCAAGTACATCGAATCTCACCTGTAATCCCCCTAATCAATAATATCGAGCAGGAGCGAGCCTCCCTGTTTGCCGACGAGCTATCGTCCAACCTGTGCCTCTCATGACTAACCTAGGGTCCCTAACCATGGGATTTTCCGGGGTTGATCCCCTTCAATTGGCGCCGTCTGTGGGAACTACGCAGGTTGGGATCACGATCTCGGCGGTCCCGTCTTCAGCAAGCCACAACTCAAGGGCAAGAACCAGACCTAGCCCACTCGAAGGATTCAAGATCACGGCGGACATCTTCGCCACCCCATCAAGACCACTCGAGCTACAGTCACGCTAGGACCGATACTACGGTAACGTCCAAGTACAGCGCCAGCGCCGAAGGAGTCGACGACCCAGAAGAACGGCGAGGGGCCTTTACGAAGGAATCCCACTCGACGAACTGCGACGCGCAGGGGAGGACCCGCAAATCTTCCGACAACCCTCCACCACCCGGGCACCCACCGCACATCAATACGATGACTACGAGATTGAATCTGACGATCAGCAGAACCACCGCCAAGGCAGAAGGAATCGACGACCCAAAACGCGCGCACGGGCATCCGCCACCAACCAAGACAGCAACTCCGAGACACCTGTTGGCGAGTACTACGACCCAGATCGAAGGCCGGATGAATTCGCCAACCTCATCAAGAACCAAGACATGAGTCGAGGAATCGAAACCGATCCTCGCTTCCACGAGCGCCCGGAGGATCACGAGCAGATCTTCAGAATTTCAAGAAGGAAGAGGCACGCCGGATCTAGCAAACTCACGGCCAGAGACCAGCTAGCAGGACCCTACACGATCCACAGCTTCGAGGATGACTGGGGACGCGTCAGGTCAAGTCACACTTTGAGAGACTGCCGTCTGTTCAACGAGCTAGCCGACGACCTCAAGAAGGAGAAGCAGAAAGAAGACAGACGCAACCAACGACCCGAGCAAGCGCCGACCTCAATCCCGGAAGGACGTCACAACCTGTCACGAGCACAGGTTCTCATGATCCAAGAAGGAAGGATACCGCAAACACAACGCGACGCCCAAACCCTGCAGGCCAGAGCAGCTGAGAGCATAAACACAATCGACGTCTACCTGCTACATGGAACGGAGACCAGCATCACATTCTCACAGGACGACCATCCACCCGCAGTCCCAAGACCGGGGCATGCACCCTTAGTGCTAGATGCACAAATCGGAGGATACGACATGGACCGGATCTTCATGGACGGAGGCAGCAGCATGAACATCATCTTCGCCAACACCTTGCAAAAGATGCTGATCCCACGATCAGTATGGAGAAAATCAAGCACCGAGTTGCACGGGGTAGTACCAGGAGAAGCAGCCACATCGCTCGGAGTCATCGAACTCGAAGTCGTCTTTGGAAACCGTCGTAACTTCGCAAAGCACGTCCTCGAGTTCGAGGTACTCGACTGGCACTCACAGTATCACGCCATATTGGGACGGCCAGCATTCGCGCAATTCATGGCGGTCCCACACTACGCCTACGTCAAGCTCAAGATGCCAGGATCATCAGGAGTCCTCACGATCAACGGAAGCTTCATCAAATCAGATCAATGTGATCGTGACTTCCACAGGATCTCCGACACATTCGGAGCCAAACAAGAACTCAGAGAAATAGCCATGGTGACAGACAAGAGCACCTTCCCATTGGTGAATAGAAGCGAATCCAGGGAGTACGGACACGACTTCAGCATCGACAGCGACACAGTCACTTACCAAGTGCACCCGACTGACCCGGACAAAACAGTCCGCGTATACGCCCACCTACCAGAGGAGCAGGCAGCAGCTCTCATCGCCTTCCTCCGAGACGAGTGGGAAATATTCGCCTGGTGCCCAGCCGACATGCCTGGGATACCACGCGAATTCGCGGAACACGCCCTATGCATCAAGCCAAACACGAGGCCGGTGAAGCAAGCGCTGAGACGATTCTCGGAGCCCAAGCGCAGAGCAATCGGAGAGGAAGTCAACCGGTTACTCGACGCTCAGTTCATCCGAGAAACGAAGAAAGCCACCTGGATAGCAAACCCAATGCTGGTGCCAAAGAAAGACACGACCGTGCTGCGCATGTGCGTCGACTACGGACCAGTCAACAAACACTGCCCGAAGGATCAGTTCCCCCTGCCTAGAATCGATCAGATAATCGACTCAACAGCAGGGTGCGACCTACTCTCCTTTCTGGACACCTACTCAGGATACAACCAGATCAGGATGAAGGAAGAAGACGAAGAGCACACATCGTTCATAACCCCCTATGGAGTATTTTGCTACAGGACCATGCCCTTCGGGCTCAAAAACGCAGGCGTCACTTACCAACGAATGATGCAGGCCTGCCTAAAGGAGCAAATAGGAAGAAACGTACAAGTCTACGTGGACGACATCGTCATCAAGAACTACAAAGCAGCCACACTACTCGACGACCTGCGGGAAACCTTCGCAGCGCTCAACAAATACAGAATCAAACTCAACCCAAAGAAGTGCGCATTCAGCATACCGGCGGGAAAGTAGCTGGGCTACATGGTCTCTGCCCGCGGAATCGAGGCAAATCCCGAGAAAGTCCAAGCCATCACCCGCATGCAAGAACCAACCAACGTCAAAGGACTGCAACAGCTCACTGGAAAACTTGCAGCTCTCAGCCGCTTCATCAGCAGGCTTGGAGAACGCACGCTGCCTTTCTATCAACTGCTCAGGAAAGGAAAGAAATTCGAGTGGACGGAGGAAGCCCGCCAAGCATTCGCAGACCTAAAAAAGACACTCTCAACTCCACCAATCCTGGCGGTACCCAAGGAACGAGAGAAGCTATACCTCTACGTGGTACCACGCAGCAGTGTAGTAAGCACAGCGCTCGTTGTCGAACGCGCAGAAGAAGGCAAGGTCCAGAGCATTCAGAGACCAATCTACTACCTCAGCATGCTCCTGACCAAACCCCAGCAGCGGTACCCGCACTATCATAAGCTACTACTAGCCATCGTCATGATTTCAAGAAAGGTGTCCCAATACTTCGACGAGCACCCTATCACAATCGTGAGCAGCGCACCACTCGCTGACATACTAAACAACCCTGGAGAAATCGGCCGAGTCGCCGAGTGGAACATCGAGCTCAGCCCACGAGACCTGCAGTACAAGCACCCAACAGCCATCAAATCCCAAGTACTCCCAGATTTTCTGGTTGAGTAGACGGAGGTTCAAACACCAGCCCCCAGACCTATCAAGCTCATGGTCAATGTTCTTTGATGGGTCCAAGAGACAACAAGGAGCTGGGGCAGGAGTTGTGCTCATTTCCCCCAAAGGAACAAAAATGAAATACGTCCTCCGGATCAACTTCAGTCACGCTTCCAACAACGAAGCAGAATATGAGGCACTCCTACATGGCATGCGCATGGCCAAAACATGCGGAGCCACTCGCCTCATAATTTACGGGGACTCCAATCTCGTCGTCCAGCAGATAATGAGAAACTGCAACGCAATAGCCGACAACATGGCGGCCTACCAAAAGCTCTACAACGAACTCGAAGGAAATTTCGACGGTTTCGAGCTCAACTACATCACCAGGGACAACAACACAGAAGCTGATGAGCTCGCGAACATCGGTTCGACCCGGGCGCCTGTCCCACCTGGCGTTTTTCTCGAAAGCATCAACCGGAGATCCATCAAGGCGCAGACAGCAACACCTGAAGCGGTCGTGGACGGCGAAGACGCACCAGAAATAACGCAGGTGGCAGCAGCAACACCATCAGAGGAAACAAGCACCAGCGCATCCGACAGCACAGCCCTGACAGAGTTCGAAGGACCTGTATAGACAAAATCATTCCTCCGATTCCTAATCGAAGGCACGCTACCACAAGACGTGGCCGAAGCACGGCGCATCAGCCGACGATCCAAGGCATTCACTGTGATCAACAGACAACTATACAAGCGCAGCATCACCCAGATACTCCAAAGGTGCATTGACGAAGAGGACGGCAAATCCCTATTGCTTGAAATCCACGAAGGCACCTGCGGGCACCACGCGAGCAGTCGAGTGCTCGTGTCCAAAGCATTCCGAGCCGGATTCTACTGGCCCACGGCCATGAAAAACGCAGAGGAAATCGTGCGACGTTGCGTCGCCTGTCAAAAATTCGCCAACAGGCCACACGCTCCCGCATCAGAGCTCAAGACCATACCACTATCCTGGCCGTTCGCCACCTGGGGACTCGACATGGTGGGACCACTAAAGAAATCATCAAAGGGCGGAAGAACACACCTGCTCGTCGCAGTCGACAAGTTCACCAAGTGGATCGAAGCAGTGCCCATCACCAGCTCTACAGCTCTCACGGCTGTCAACTTCATCAAATCGATCATCTTCAGATTTGGAGTGCCACACAACATCATCACGGACAACGGCACGAACTTCACGGCCGCAGAATTTCTGAACTTCTGCGAAGAACTGGGCATCAAAATCAATTATGCATCAGTCACGCACCCGCAGTCCAACGGCCAGGTGGAAAAAGAAAACAGCCTTGTCTGTGGAGGAATCAAGAAACGGCTCCTCGCACCACTCGAGCAAGACGCCGGTAACTGGGTAGAAGAACTCCCCACGGTCCTCTGGAGCTTACAAACCACGCCAAACACTGCGACCCAATAAACACCCTTCTTCATGGTGTACGGGGCAGAGGCAGTCCTACCACATGACCTCAAGTTCGGAGCACCCCGGGTCACCGGATACGAGGAAGAAGAAGCAGAAGAAGCATTACGAGACGACAAAGATACGGCTGACGAAGCAAGAGACACAGCCCTGGCAAAATAAGAAGGGTACCAAGACAAACTGCGTAACTACCAAAACAGTCGACTGCGCACCAGAACCTTCAACAAAGGTGACCTAGTCCTACGACTAATACAAGAGAAGGTCCACAAACTTGCCCCCCAATGGGAAGGACCATTCATAATCTCAGAAGTCATCGGAGGCGGCGCCTACAGACTGAAGAACCCAAAGACAGACGAGGACGTGGGCAACCCATGGAACGTAGCAAACTTGCGACTATTCTATCCATAGCCCCTGTCGGTCGGACATGACTGGCAACTCATGTAAATCGCTTGACAGCAATAAAATAAGTGTTGCCCAAATACTGCCATCTCAAAGCACTCGGGGGCTGAAGAAGAAACTCCCCCCGAGCAACTGCTATCGCACTCGCGATCTTACTTGAAACACTCGGGGGCTGAAGAGGAAACTCCCCCCCCCGAGCAACTGCTATCGCACTCGCGATCTTTCTCGAAACACTTGGGGATTGAAGAGGAAACTCCCCCCCCCCCCGAGTAACTGCTATCGCACTCGCGATCTTACTCGAAACACTCGGGGGCTGAAGAGGAAACTCCCCCTGAGCAACTGCAATCGCACGCGCGATCTTAATCAAAGCACTCGGGGGCTGAAGAGGAAACTCCCCCCCCCCCCCGAGCAACTGTTATCGCACTCGCGATCTTAATCGAAACACTCGGGGGCTGAAGAGGAACCCCCCCCCCCCGAGCAACTGCTATCGCACTCGCGATCTTAATCAACGCACTCGGGGACTTTAAGAGCAAAACTCCCCCCCGAGCAACTCTATCGAACTGGAAGGTTGTGCCTGAGGATTTGAGTGCGTTGTTTTGGATGAGCATGTCGTCCTCAGCTGTCGTGCACCCGATAGAATCCACAGTTCAAAGTATTGGGCGGACTCGAAGACAGTTCTGGGACGCAAAAGACTCAAACACAACTCTCAGTTCCAGAAGAAATCAAGGACAACTCCTAATCGTCAAGGACTCGAACACAGTTTTTTTTCGGTGGCATAAAGGCTCAAGCATAAATTCCATTACAAAGGATAAAGCACAGTTTACATCATAAGGATCATCTTCAGTACAAAGGGACTCAACTACATTTGGATAGAAGGCAGCTCCTATTACAAGAGGAAATCACCCAAAGAATTATGACTTCTACATGTGTGCCCACGAGGGGTAATCGACTCCAGCACAAGAGCATCATCACAGACAAAGTAGGAGTGGAAGCAGCAGGCTCATGATGTCAATGACATAACAAAAGGTGAAGCTCGACTTATTTGCGGAGCCATCGAGACGCTGCTCCACCAGCTTCTTCTCCTGCTCCTCTAGCTTCTTCTTCAGCTCCGCCCAAGCTGCCGGCGAAGATGACGCCGCTGCCTCCAGTTCTACAAGGTCGCCTGCCGCACTCGTTTAACTGGTGGCTTGACATCGAGGTCTTCTTCAGAGGCAAAGGAGGAAGCAGTTGAAGACGGCTCACCGCCACCACCAGAAGAGCCCTCGGAGGAAGAAGCAGTCGAAGACGCAGGTGAATGACTCCTCGACTTTATGGAGCTGTCGCTGCTCGACTCCTGCCCATGCGGGTCCATGCTATTGCCACTCGGATCGAATGCGAGGACAGTGACAGTACTTTCACCATCAAAGCGACAGCTGAGCATATCGCCATCCCGCAAATTCAACCGCCGAGCAAACAAACTCTAACCAGAGCCAAGAAAAATCAAGCGAGAACTATCAACCTCCAAGTCAACATAACAAGGAGACCGACAACTCCCTTGAAGGTGCAGAAGCAAGCCATCCAAGCCACGTTCAGAGACAATGGCAGAAAAAGCAGAGGGAAGAAGAATGCGATTGGCACTTTGACCCCGAACACGCAAAATCATAGCGCCAGAATCCCTCCTCCAAAGGAGAGGAGGAAGGCACTGGCGCCATACCACGACGGCCACCACGGCATGAAGGTGGGGTGCGGCCACTACGAACTTGCCGAACACGGCCACGGCCAACACCTCGCCTGGGAACCATGAGCAGAAGAAGAGATGAAGGAAGAAGCAAAGAAGCGAGTTGGATAGAGGCGTGGGAAAGAAAGGCCTATTTATAGAACAAAAATCCTCGAAGCACAGAGAAGCCAAGACGACAGCAGCAATTAATTCAAAGACCAAACGTCCCAGCCGTCTCGAACTCCAAGACGAAGATGCTTTCCCACGGGAAGCACTGTACGCAGGGCGCGTCAATCCGCGCGCGTTTCCAACGCACCCATGGGAAACTCAACCGGCGCCTGCCGCACGCCACAAACGGCCATCATTATGATCAGTCCTCGAGACGTGACGGTTCACTGGCAGCGCATCACTGACAGCCATCAAACAGAGGCATCACTATCCCTGACGAGCAGCGAAGAAAACCAAACAGCAAGGCGTACTCAGTACGCCATAAAGGCCCAGAAATTCCATCTTTCAGATCTTTTCCCTAAGAAAGAAAAAACATCTTACTCCCATCGGGAGCGTACATCATAGGAGTCCCGGGAGCTTCCTCACCTAAAGGCCAACCATGTGCTCGAGTGAACACTCGCACCAATGAGAGTCTCGGGTGCTCCCTCAACCCGACGCAAGACAAACAAAACACTCGCCAGGACCATACGGCGCTACGAGTCTCAGGTGCTCCCTCACCTCAAGAGCCGAAAACGGCATTCGAGTGATTACTCGCAAAAAAACCCCTGACTGAGCACTCGAAACAAAGCTCCTCGGGTGAATGAGTGAACAGCTCGCTTGATGTTTTGTTCCAAGCGGGTGCAATGCTATAAGGCTCCGCGCCTCAAAAACACACATTCCTGGACCACGATACACTGTGCCCAGAAGCCACGCAAGATTAGCGTGTAGGTAAGACCCCGCTGCAAAGTACGGCCGGGCTGGGACTTGCCGAAGAGCGATTTCACTCCCAACCTTTCCCATGCACAGAGCATGATAGATAAGCCGGGCGGACGCGCCTTAGGCTACACACATTACTGGCGGCAAATGAACACCGTAAGACCGGAAGCGGACGGACTTTTTCTCGACACCAGTGTTCCAAGCTCACGTCGAGGGACGTGGGTTTGATTGGGCTACTGTGGTATTTTCCCTAGTGCAATTCACCAAGGCTCGACCCATCGACTCCTTGGGCCCTTTCAGCTTAGCATCCCTCGAAACAGGTTTTGTCATGGCCACCAGACTGCCAGAGACCCACGGATGAACCTTGCATATCAATGAATGGCAAATGAATGTATTCGAGTCCCTGCGCGACTCTTCGAGTCCCCCAGGCACTCGGGGGCTACTGACGAGGGGGTGACCACACGACTCCTACGGATGAGCCTACCTGGTGTCCATGAAGGCAGAAGGCCCATGAAGATACGGCCTCAGGCCCACTAGATGGCACCGACGTAGAAGTCCTCGATTCACAAGGAAGGTGCGAAGACCTGCCGTACGGAGCAAGCTAGGGGTAGGAAAGTTTACCTGTACACGTAGATGAACTCCCCGAGACCTAACCCGGTATATAAGGGCTAGGAGGGGCGACGCCAAAGACATCGAATCTCACCTGTAACCCTAGCCTTGAGCGCTCCAGCCTTGGCCTCCACCGTAATCGCATCCCCCTAATCAATAATATCGAGCAGGAGCGAGCCTCCCTGTTTGTCGACGAGCTATCGTCCAACCTGTGCCTCTCATGACTAACCCAGGGTCCCAAACCATGGGATTTGCCGGGGTTGATCCCCGTCAAGGAAATTCCCATTGATAGCAGTATCTAATATGAACCTATTCCAAGGAGTAATCCCGACATAAAAATTTCTAAGCAGGATAGTAGTGGATTGCTTCTTGGTGGCTCTTTTTTGAGAATCATTAATTCTCTACCAAGCATCTTTTAAACTTTATCCACCTTTTTGTTTAAAGGTGAGAACCTCTGTCTCAACAAAGGCAAAAAGGGCCAGACATAATGACAACTAGCAAGATAAATATATTTTTTTGTAATTTTTGATAAAAGACACAAAGATAAAAACTGAAAGGTAAACTAACAAGACTAAAAAACAAAGGTAAAGGGTAGTGTGCAACTCCCCTATCTTAGCACTCAGAGTCCCCGGCAACGGCGCTAGAAATTTGGCTTGATGTGCGAGATGATGATAGTGATTTCTCGCCCTTCGTTGGTAAACCCCAAGTGGAAGGCGTGATGTAGCACAGCAGCAAATTTCCCTCGATGAAGATACCAAGGTTTGTCTCCAGTAGGACTCCGGAGATGATAAGTAGGTGTCAGCGGCGCAACTGACGCGGACCTGCACACAAACACGATAACTTTGTTCCCAACGAAGTTCAGAGAGGTTGTCAATCTCTCCGGTCTTGTTGTTCACAAAGGATCAAACACAAGGGATAATGATAGCAATTGAAAGTAAAGAAGAAAAGTAAATGAGCGTGTAAACAGTGATGAGGATATGGACCGGGATACGTGATGTTCACTAGTGATGTCTCTCTCCCAAAAGACGATAAAATTGCTATGCGAGGTAAACAAATTACAGAAAGGCAATTGACAGGATTATGAACGCACCGCACTGCTAACTATGCTACAAAAGAAAGGACGAGGCTCAAAAGCATGGGCAGTACGCCAAAATAAGTAGACCGAAATCCAACTGCATCTACTACTAATCATCCACCTTGAGATATCTATCCAGAACATCTCGCTGGTATTAAGTTGCGAGCCCCACCCAAAGTGTAAACCCAAAGCAACAGACAACTGCATTAAAAGAACTCTGCGTAAAGTAAACAATCCTTGTAACCGCGGTTACAAGCACCGTTGTTTTCCCCCTTGTGGCAACAACACATCCCCTAGACTCATATTTCTGTCACTCAAGCGTGTCATCGGGGGGCATGAACCCACAATCGAGCAAAACGTTCCCTCTTGGAGTCACTACCTACTACTTGGCCAAAGCAATAAACAGTAACGGAGAACATGCAAGAATTACTTAGGAACAAAAATATAAGAGATAAGAACCAAATATATTACTCAATCACAATCTGAACATAATCTCATAATCCATCAGATCCTATCAAACTCAACATAGCAATAGCAGAAATATTACAAAAGTGCCTCGATCATGTAGGGCAGCTCACGAGGTCTAAACCATGAAGATCAAAGAGGGGAGGAGAACATCACATAGTTACTGATCACGGACCCATGGTTCAAGGAAAACTACTCACGAGACATCCGGGGAGCATCCATGGTGGAGAGGATACTCCCGGAGGTCAATCCTCCCTCCGGTAGGGTGCCGAGAAGAAGTCTTCTGGTGCTCCCGATCTCGGAAGCGCGGCGGCGGCGGAACAGAGGCGAGTTTGCGAAATAGGGTTCTGTCTTCGGAGTTTCCCCGTGACGGAGAATAAATAGGCGAAGGGGGGCAGCCAGAGGTGGACCAGGGGCCCCAGGCGCTCCCCTGGCGCGGCCAGGGGTGGGGTCGCGCCGGGTGGCCGCCTGGCTCCCCTCTGGACCCTCCCGGGCTCTTCGCGAAGCTTCCTGTACGCTGATTTTTCCCGGAATTTTTCTGGCACTTTTTATATGGGAGAAAACTGAAATAGAAAAACAGCAGAAAACAGGAACTGGCACTGGGGTGCACTGAGTTAATAGGTTAGTCCAAATATGATCAAAAGTGTATGAAAGTGTATCTAGATCGTAGCAATATCACACAAAACATGCATGGAGCAAGAAGAAATTATAGATACGTTTTGGACGTATCAGCAACCCACCTTAAGCATTATTTATACACAATGTATTCCCCTAGGTCCTTAATAAGGCGAAGTGTTGAGTGTTCGACTCACACAACACCACTAGGAAAATAACAACACAACTTAAATATCAAACAACACATATTACTTCAACATCATATGACTACTAACAACTAGACTTCTCCCATGTCCTCAAGAACTAAAGTAACTACCCATAAGACATAAAAGAGATCATGATCAGAGGTGATAAATAGGTGATTAACAATCTGGTCATAACAATATTTCTCCAAAAAAACTCAATAGCATTCACCACAAAGTAGTAATCAACACCGGTAGAGTAGAGAGGATAGATAGTATGATGTTGATGATGATCTCGATGATGCCCGTGACAATGGTGATGATTTCCCCTTCCGGGAGGTGATCTCCTCGTCGGAATCTGCCCGCCGGAGAGCCCTTTTCTTCTTTGTAGGTTTCCGCCATGGAGCGGCGGCGGAACTTTGTAAAACTCCTCTCTTTAGAGTTTTCGGGTAACGAGGAGTATATAGGCCAGAGGGGGAGCCGTGAGTGGCCCCAGGGCTCCAGGCGCCCTCCCAGCGCGGCCAGGGGTGGGGCCGCGCCAGGTGGCCGCCTGGGGCCCCTCTGGCCCCCCTCTGGCCCCTCTTTTGTGAGTCCTCGTCAATCTTCTTAAAAATACCCCCCGTCGATTTTCAGGTAATTTGGAGGTGTTCTTCTTCAGCAACTCAGCGTCCACTTTTTACCGTTGAATCCTGCGTCTGTTGCTTCGGCACCGGAAAGTTGCAAACTGTGTAAAACAAGCCAAAACAACATAATAACATCATCGTAACATGAAATATATCAATGAATAAGGAGGAATTATGATACAAAATAGTGATGCATTTTGGACGTATCAGTCCCTTATCAAAAATACCAAAAATACCTGTTACTTTGCTAGTAGTTACCACTCTGGCTGGTCCTTTTGCCTTTGGTGAGGCAGAAGTACTTACCTTTACTCAGAGAGGTGGTGAAAGTCTGAAAGATGCTTGGAATAGAATTAATGATTCTCAAAAGAGGGCCACCAAGAAACAATCCACTACTATCATGCTTAGAAATTTTTATGTTGGGATTACTTCTTGGAATAGGTTTGTTTTAGACACTGCTATCAATGGGAACTTTATAGAGGCTCCAGTTTGGGAAGCCCTTAATGTTATTGAAAATCTTGTTGGAAGTCTCCCCGTTGCTAGCATTAAGGAGGAAATTACTCTAACTCCCATTATGGGAAAACTTGAAAAAATAGAGTTAGAGATGCCAAGTATCGATAAATTAAATGAGTTGGATCGTAAGATTCAAGGGAATTTGAATAGGCTAGATAAGTCCATGCAAAAAATTGTCAAAACTTTGGAGACTATCAAATCCCTTGATGAGAAGTCTTCTAGGATAGAGAAGATTGAGGAAGTTATTGAAACTCTAGGAACTACCTTTTCCTCAATCAAAGCTAAAAGGGATGAAACTCCGGCAAGAAAGGAACCCAAGTTCGTTTACGTCCCTAAGGTTCCTCGAGCTAAAGCTGACACACCTATTGCCAAGAGAGTTGAAACAGTGAAGACTTTGGAGGAGACACCTATCTTTAATTTTAATGAAACTCCAATTGACTTTCCTCCTTTTGATTTTATTCCTAGAAGCATTTTTATTCGGAATTTATTTTACAAACCTCTTAAGACTAGTTGTACCATTGAAGAGCTTTTTGATGATCTTGATGATGGTTCAATTGATAAAACTTGATCTTTTGCTTTGTGCCTAGCTCAAAGGCGTTAAAGAAAGCGCTTGTTGGGAGGCAACCCAAGATGTTTTTACTTATGTTTTTAGTGGTCTTGATGATTGTTACTACTGTAGCAACATCATTGTATCTTTACTTTTCAAGCTTTGTGCCAAATATAGCCTAATATGAAAAGGGAAGTGAAAGTTGTGACATGCTGTCCAGAAAACAGATTCTGTCCTCGTGACGGGAAAAATCATAGTAAATCACCAGTTCATCTTTTTGAGCTGATTTTTTTACACAGAGTGCTCTATACAATCACAGAACTTTCGAATGTTCTGAGTTTTTTTATTTGAGTTGCAGAAGTACCCCTAAAAAAATTCTTTACTACTTGGTGTTCTGTTTTTCACAGATTCTGCCACGTTTTGTCTCTCCTAACTTTTGCAAACCTTCAGCCTGATTTTTATTTGCAAAAACTCTTTGGAAATCTTGAGAAACAGTAGACCTTCCTGAAAATCTTTATTTGCAGTAGAGGAAAATTATTTTAATAGGGTACTAACCTCTCTAATCAGTTTACAATGAGTTATGTATGAAGGGAGTTTTCAAGTGTGCGATGGAAGATGATGAAAGAAGATCCTGGAGTGTCAAACGCTCAAGCTTGTGGATGCCCCCATGCATCCCCAACAAATATTCAAGGATACTCAAGCGTCTAAGCTTGGGGATGCCCCCGTGCATCCCCTTCTTCATAAAAAAATTATCAATTCGTCCCTCGTTGCACTATATTTTTATCACTTCATGCGCTATGTGGTATGCTTGGAGCGTCTCGCTCTTTACTTTTCTTAGGTTTATTTTTGCTTTGTTTGCTGTAGTAACAAGTTAGACCCCAACTTTCTTTTGTGTGGGAGAGAAACACGCTCCGTTTAAACTAGAACTCCTCATAGGATTTTCGTGCTTGTTTCCTTAGCTGTGAGTTGTTCTTTTTCTTTTCTTAGTTGCTGCCATGTTTAGTTGTAGTGCTTTAGTTTTATTCTAGAGCTTTTATTTTGTCTCGGGTTGAACTTCCTATAGGTTTCATGTTTATCTTGTTTAGAGAGTTTTCCTGTTGCACGGAGTTTTGTGTCTTGACTAGAAAGTAGGTAGTTGAAGTTGCTATTCTCTTTGTAGTAGTAACTGGCAATAGTTTTGAGGTATTGACTAGAGTAATGTTTGAACTTTGGGTGTCAAGAGATTTAGCCTATTAGTGATAGATGTCGTATTTTGGGCAATCCGTGTGATTTTCGAAAACCAAAACCCCTGTTGAGAACTCTAGCTACTAGATGGATCACTAACCTTTGGAGGGTTCGAATATTAGAGTACACTCATGTACCATGAGTCGAGGATGCGCAAGGATAACCAAACCCCCATACACTCCTCCTCGGGGTACTTGTCTCTTTGTGAACCTCCTGATTAGATTGAGAGTTACCGATAATAAGTGCATGAGTTCTTCGGACTAATGTGAGTATTCAAAAGTTGACACTTCCACCTCCCATATTTTTCTAGCCTCTCCTGTGTCGTGCACTGCCTCCTTCTCACTCCGAGAGTTGGCGTCCACCTTCGCCGGTACATCCAAAAACTTGGCATGATAAGCTCTATCATCATAAACCCCTTATATCTTTCCTCAAAACATCCACCATACCTACCTATCAAGGAATTTCCATAGCCTTTCCGAGATACATTTCCATGCAACATCCACCTTATCATGACTTGATCTTCATGTCATACATGCTACTTGATTGATCGATGAGCCGCATGCTAGTTGGGCCTTGCCCTAATCATTGCTACATGACGCGCTAGTATCATTGCATATCCTGCTATCCTCGCAGAGGCATACATTTGCATCATGATAGTTACATCTTCTTTATGTGAGTACCTTTGTAAAGTGTGAAACATCTCCTATATTCTTGTGAAATATAGAGTTTTGCCCCTAAAGTGAGGAAAACATCCCAAAGAGGACAAAATCAAAAGATCCCAAAGAGGAAAAATGAGAGAAATATAAAGAGCCATTGAGGCCACCAAAAAAATACAAAAAACAGAAAAAAGAGAAAAAAAGAGAGAAGGGGGCACACTACTATTCCTTTTGAGAGATCCACACTAGTACTTCATCCTCTATCCCTTGTACTCCATAGATATCATCATACATGCATATAGCTATGTGGGGACCCTTCACACTATAGAACTTGGCTTGTATATTCCAATGATGAGCCTCCTCAAACGATCTGTAGGTCTTCTTGAGCAAGCAAGTTGGATGCACCCCCACTAGTTCCCTTGGAGATCTTTTAGCTCACATGTACATCTGTTGCATGGCAATCCCTACTCCTCACATCATATCTATCATATGGCCTTCTCTCGCCTATAATTGTCCTGAGCCTTTCACACCTTTTTGTCTTCCTCCTCCACCTTCTTTCTGTTTCTCCTTTTAGGTGTCAATTTTCTTGCTCACGCTCATCCATTGCATGAGTGCTCAAAATATCGAAAGGGACTGGATCAGTTTGACTTGTACCTGGATAGTGGTCTGGGGACGAGTCAAGATAAGAATCCAAAGGAGATTAAGTGTGAAACTTTAGTAGATAGTAGTTCTCAACAACCTTTTTTCTCTCTTTTTCCCAGTCCCCTGCTTGCACGCAAACACCATATGGAGACATTCGAGTCACGGAAAGCGAGAGCTCTTGCACCCTTTGTTCTTTTGTTGCTTGTGTCAATGCTAATACAGACTCTTGCTTGTTAAGACTTGAATTG
This sequence comes from Bromus sterilis, assembly GCA_950022295.1. Taxonomy (NCBI): domain Eukaryota; kingdom Viridiplantae; phylum Streptophyta; class Magnoliopsida; order Poales; family Poaceae; genus Bromus; species Bromus sterilis. The sequence continues at coordinate 235,158,076 of OX465599.1, read as the reverse complement.
AATTGCATGCTTTGATTGCTTTACTTAAAACTCCTTATATGGTTGTGTGGCATGTCGCCACAGAAATTATGCTTGTTATCATTTCCCTACTCGAGAACGAGCAGGAATTAAGCTTGGGGATGTTGATACGTCCCAAACGTATCTATAATTTCTGCTTGCTCCATGCATGATTTGTGTGACTTTGCCATGTTTTTCTGGAACTTTCATACACTTTTGATCATATTTGGACTAACCTATTAACTCAGTGCAACCAGTTGCCAGTTCCTGTTTTCTGCTGTTTTTATATTTCAGGTTTTCCGGCAATTAAAAGTGTCGAATAAATCCCGGAAAATATATATAAAAAATCAGTGTCCCGGAAGCTTCCCGAAGAACCAAAGATGGAAGGGGTGGACCCACCAGGGCCCCAGGAGGGTCCCTCGCGTGGCCCCACCCTAGGGCGCGCCAGGAGGCCTTCTGGCTGCCCTGTGGTCCCCCTCGGTGCCCCCTTGGCCTATATTTAGTGCCCGCGGAGGAAACCCCTAAGATCGATCTTCTATCCCCATTCTCCTCTATGTACCGCCGCCTCCGCCGTTTCAAGATCGGGGATGCCAGGAGAAGCTGCCCCGGCACCTTGCCGGAAGGAGGAACCCCCTCCGGGAGACCATCCATCACCATGGACACCTCCCGGATGTGTTGTGAGTAGTCCCCCTTGGACCATGGGTCCATGACCAGTAGCTATGCGATGTTCTCCTCCCCTCTTTGTGCTTCCACTTTAGAGACATCGTGAGCTGCCTCACATGATCGAGGCATCTTTGTAATTTTCTATGTTGCTATGCTGAGTTTGCTGGGATCTGATGGATTATGAGACTATGTTCAGATTGTGATGAGTAATATATTTGGTTCTCTTTTATATTTGTGTTCTTAAGTTAATTCTTGCATGTTCTCTGTTGCCGTATTTTACTTTGGCCAAGTGATTTGTTGCAACTCCAAGAGGGAGCGTTATGCTTGATTGTGGGTTCAGCCCCCTGATGTCTAGCTTAAGTGATAGAAACATGAGACTAGGGGATGTGTTGTTGCCACCAGGGAGAAAACAACGGTGCTTGTACCTGCGGGTGCAAGGATTGTTTACTTTACACAAAGTTCTTTTAATGTCGTTATCTGTTGCTTTGAGTTTACACTTTGGGTGGGATTCGCAACTTAATACCAACGAGATGTTCTGGATAGATATCTCAAGGTGGATGATTCGTAATAGATGCAGATGGATTTCGGTCTACTTACCTTGGCGTACTTCCCAATGCTTTTGAGCCTCTTCCTTTCTTTTGTAGCATAGTTAGCATTGCGGTGCGTTTATAATCCTGTCAATTGCCCAGATGATTTGTTTACCTCGCTAGCACTTTTTATCGACTTTTGGGAGAGAGACATCACTAGTGAACGTCATGGGACCCCGATCCATATTTCCACCATTGTTTACACCCTCAATTTACTTTCAGTTCTTACTTTCAGTTTCCATTATTATTATCTCTTGCGTTGATCCTTTGTAAACAGCAAGGCCGGAGGAATTGACAACTCCTCTGTACTCATTGGGAGCAAAGTTACTTGTTGTGTGTGCAGGTCTAGGTGAAGTTAGCAACCTCGGCACCATTGTTCACTTTACCACCTTCTTGTATTTTTGGAAGTCCTACGGGAGACAAACCCTATCCTCTACATAGGGGAAATTCGCTGCTACGCTACATCTCACCTTCCACTTGGGGTAAGAAACGAGAAGCAAGAGAACTATCTTCCTTGCTAGCATCACCACCATACCTACCTAGCAAGGTATTTCCATAGCCTTTCTGAGATACATTGCCATGGAACATCCATCTTCTCATGACCTTATCTTTAAATTGTCATACATGATTTTGCTTGATCGTAGAGGCGCATGCTAGTTGGGCATTGCCCTCATAATTGCTACATGACGCGCTAGTATCATTGCATATCTTGCTACACTGGCAGAGACAAAAATATGCATACATTATGATTTAGTTTTTAGTTTTCTTTATGTTGAGTACTTCTTATAAAGTGTGTGATCTTCTACATCCTTGTAAAATATAGAGTGTTGCCCTTAAGTGAGAAAAAGATCCCACAGAGGACACAAATAAAAGATCCCAAAAGAGGACAAAATGAAAAGATCGTAAACAGGACAAATGAGAGATAAATAGAAAGAGCCAATGAGGCCACACAAATACAAAAAAATAGAAAAGAATGAAATAAAGAAATAAAAAAAGAGAAGGGGGCAACACTACTATTCCTTTTGAAAGATCCACACTCGTGCTCCAAAGTAGTATTTGTACTTCATAAAGAGTTTCATATCATTCATGCATAACTATGTGGGGATCCTTACACTATAGAACTTGGTTTGTATATTCCAATGACGGGCCTCCTCAAAAGATCTCTAGGTCTTCTTCGGCAAGCAAGTTGGATGCACCCCCACTAGTTCCATTGGAGAGCTTCCCATAGCTCATTAGTGCATCTGTTGCATGGCAATCCCTACTCCTCAAATCATATCTATCATTTGGCTTTCTCTCGCCTATGATTGTCCTCATTGATGTGAGATTTTCACGCCTTTTTATCTTCCTTCCCCATAATTTTATTCTATTCACCATCCTAAGTGCCAACTAATATTTCTCGCGCTCATTCATTGCATGAGTGCTCAAAATCAAAAGGGAGAGGATCAGTTTGACTTGTACGTGTCCAGTGGTCTAGGGACAAGTCACAATAAGATTCCAAAGGAGACTAAGTGTGAAGTTTTAGTAGATTTGAGTTCTCAATAAATATTAAGTATTTTTACTCTCTAAACCCATCTCCCGCTTTCTTGCACAAGAACATTGATTGGAGACATTCGAGTCACGGACAACGAGAGGTCTTGCATCTTTATGTTCTTACTTTGCTAGTTTCAATACTAGATATAGACTCTTGCTTGTTATTGCCTTGACTTGAATTGCATATCTTTATTGATGTAATATAAAGTTCAAATATTTGTTGGTAGCCTATCACCACATAAATTATCTTTGTTATCATTTACCCGCTCGAGGACGCGCACGAATTAAGCTTGGGGATGTTGATACATCCCAAACGTATCTATAATTTCTGTTTGTTCCATGATTATATTGGTGACATTGTTATATGTTTTGATGCACTTTCATATCATTTACACCATATTTTGGATTAACCTACTAATTCAGTGCCCAGTGCCAGTTTATGTCTGCTATTGTCCGTGCATTGCAGGAAAATGTCAAAAATCAAAGTGCTCGAAAAAATCGAGAAAAATTATATAAAAAATAGCAGTTCAGAAGACTCCAGAAGCCCGAAGGAGGGCTGGAGGGGGCCTACCCCCTGTCTAGGCGCCCTCTTGGCGCGGTGTTACGTCCCAAACGTATCTATATTTTTTGTTTGTCACATGCTCTTTTAGGTGAGGTAATCCCTACTCCTCACATCATATCTATCATTTGGCCTTCTCTTGCCTATGATTGTCCTCATTGATGTGATCCTTTCACACCTTTTTGTCTTCTTCCTCCACCATCTTTCTCTTTGCCATCCTAAGTGTCAACTCTCGTGCTTACGCTCATCCATTGCATGAGTGCTCAAAATATCGAAAGGAAGTGGATCAAATTGACTTGTACCTGGCTAGTGGTCTAGGGACGAGTAAAGGTAAGATTCCAAAGAAGATTAAGTGTGAAACTTTAGTAGATTGAGTTCTCAACAAATAAATACTTTTCTCTCTCGTATTCCCATCTCCCACTTCTTGCACGCAAACACCACCTGGAGACATCGAGTCACGGACAGCGAGAGCTCTTGCACCTTTATGTTCTTATGTTGCTTGTTTCAATGCTAATATAGACTCTTGCCTGTTATGACTTGAATTGAATTACATACCTTGATTTCTTTACTTAAAAGTTCTTATATGGTTGGTAGCATGTCACCACAGAAATTATGCTTGTTATCATTTACCTACTCGAGGACGAGCAGGAATTAAGCTTGGGGATGTTGATACGTCCCAAACGTATCTATAATTTTGCTTGCTCCATGCATGTTTTCTGTGATATTGCTATGTTTTAGATACACTTTTGATCATATTTGGACTAACCTATTAACTCAGTGCACCCCAGTGTCAGTTCCTGTTTTCTTTTCTTTTTATATTTTAGGTTCCCCCCGTATTAAAAATGCTCCAAAAATTCCGGGAAAATCCAATAAAAAATCAGCGCTTCGGAAGCTTCCAGAGTCCTGAAGGGGGCTGAGGGGACCCACCAGGGCCCAAGGCGCCCTCCCAGCGCGCCCTAGGGTGGGGCCGCGCCAGGGGGGCGCTTGGACCCCTGGTGGCCCCACTGGCTGCCCCCCTTCGCCTATATTTATCTCTCGACCCGAAACCCTCGAAGACAGAATCCTTTTTCGTGATCTCGCCTCTGTTCCGCCGCCGCCGCGCTTCGAAGATCGGGATCACCAGAAGACCTCTTCCCGGCACCCTGCCGGAGGGAGGATTCACCTCCGGGAGTTTCTCCAACACCATGGACGCTTCTGGGATCATCCGTGAGTAGTCCACCTTGGACCATGGGTCCATGATCAGTAGCTATGTGATGTTCTCCTCCCCTGTTTGTTCTTCATGGATTAGACCTTGTGAGCTGCCCTACATGATCAGGGCACATATGTAATTCTTTCTGATGTTGTTCTGGTGATTTTTCTGGGATCTGATGGATTATGAGACTATGTTCAGACTGTGATTGATTAATATATTTGGTTATTATGTTTTATATTTTTGTTCTTGAGTAATTCTTGCATGTTCTCAATTGTTGTTAATTGCTTTGGCCAAGTAGTAGGTAGTGACTCCAAGAGGGAGTGTTATGCTTGATTGTGGGTTCATGCCCCCTGATGAGCAGCTTGAGTGACAGAAACATGAGTCTAGGGGATGTGTTGTTGCCACAAGGGGGAAACAACGGCGCTTGTAACCGCGGTTGCAAGGATTGTTTACTTTACGCAAAGTTCTTTTAATGCGGTTGTCTGTTGCTTTGGGTTTACACTTTGGGTGGGGCTCGCAACTTAATACCAGCGAGATGTTCTGGATAGATATCTCAAGGTGGATGATTAGTAGTAGATGCATATGGATTTCGGTCTACTTATTTTGGCGTACTGCCCGTGCTTTTGAGCCTCTTCCTTTCTTTGTAGCATAGTTAGCATTGTGGTGCATTTTTAGTCCTGTCAATTGATCAGCTGTGATTTGTTTACCTCGCATAGCAGTATTATCGCCTTTTGGGAGAAAGACATCACAAGTGAACATCATGGGACCCCGGTCCATATTTCCATCACTATTTACACCCTCAATTTATTTCTTGCTTTTACTTTCCAGTTGCAATTATCACTACCTATTATCCATTGCATTGATCCTTTATAAACGGCAAGGCCGGAGAGATTGACAACCTCTCTGTACTCGTTGGGAGCAAAGTAATTTGTTGTGTGTGCAGGTACAGGAAATGCAAGTAATTCTTTTCAGACGGTGCATCACTTGTCGAACCACCTACTTGAAGTTATCGGAGTCCTACGAGAGACACTCTCAACCTTGGTATCTTTTCCAAGAGAAATTTGTTGCTAGGCTACATCCAACCTTCCACTTGGGCTAACCAACGAGGAGCACTACTTTAGTGCCATCACCATCAAGCAAATTTCTGGCGCCGTTGCCGGGGACTCCAATCTTCAAGATAGGGGAGTTGCACACTATATTTTATCTTTGCTTTTTAGTCTTGTTAGTTTACCTTATAGTTTTTAAATTAGTGTCTTTTATCAAAAACCACGAAAAAATTAGTTACCTTGCTCTGTTTAGTCAGTATGTCAAAGTCATTTGCCTTTGGTATTGCACCCGAAGGGGAGATTCTCATCTTCAAACAAAGGGGTGGAGAAAGTTTGAAAGATGCTTCGTTTAGAATTAATGATTCTCAAAATAGAGACACCAAGAAGCAATCCAACACTTTCTTGCTTAGAAACTTTTATGTTGGTATTACTTCTTGGAATAAGTTTGTTTTAGATACTGCTATCAATGGGAATTTCCTAGAATCCCCAGTTTGGGAAGCTCTTAATGTTATGGAAAAACTTTTTGGAAATCCCCCTATTGTTAGCACACAAGAGAGCATTACATTATCTCACATTATGAGAAAACTTGATAAGATATAGCTAGAGATGCCAAGTATAGGAAAAATAAATGAAGTATATCGTAGGATTCAAGGGAACTTAAATAGGCTTGATAGCTCTAGGCATAAAATTTATACCAATTTGGAGACCATTAAATCCCACGATTTAGACCCTTCTAGGATTGAAAATATTGAGGATATTATTGAAACTTTAGGAACTACTCTATCCTCCATCAAGACTAAACATTATTTACTACCTGTTGGTCTGTTTTTCACAGATTCTGCCACGTTCTGCGTTTTCTTCGTTTTGCAAACCTTAAGCTTGCTTTTTCTTTGCAATTTTTTTGGCAATCTTGAGAAACAGTAGATCTTCAAGAATATCTTTATTTCCAGTGGAGAAAAATTATTTTATCATGGGTACTAATGACTCTAATCAGTTTATGATGAGTTTCGTATGAAGGGAGTTTTCAAGTATGCGAAGAAAGATGATGAAAGAAGATTCGGGACTGTCAAGCGCTCAATCTTGGGTATTCCCCATGCACCCCTAAGAAATATCCATGGAGACTCCAGCATCTAACCTTGGGGATGCCCCCATGCATCCCATTCGCCATCAACAATCATCAGTTCGTCCTTCTTCATGTTATGTTTTTATCACTTCATATGTTATGTGCTAAACTTGGAGCGTCTCGCGCTTTAATTTTTAGTTTTTTTAGTTTTTCTTGTTGTTCATAACAAATTGGATCCTAGACTTCATTGTTTGGGAGAGAAACACGCTCCACTCCACCGTAGAACACAACATAGGCTTGCATGCTTATCTTTCTTTTCGTGTGTGTTCTATATCTTTTCATAGCTGCTGCCATGCTTAGCTCTTAGTTTTCATGCTTATATTTTAAAAGCTTTTATTTAGGTTGTTCTAGGATCTCTCTTAGTTTTCATGCTTATCTTGTTTAGAGAGTGATCTTGTTGCACTGAGTTGTGTGTCTTGCATGAGTAGGTAATTAAGATTGCTATTACAAGTGTAGTGGTAACATGCAATAGTTTTGAGGTATTCATTGGAGTAATGTTTGGACATTAGGGTGCCAAGATCTTGAGGCTATTAGTGATAGGTGTCGTATTTTGGGATATCCGTGCTTCTTTTCAAAAACTACAAAAATTAGTTGAGAACTCTAGCTACTAGATGGGTCGCTAACCTCTGGAGGGGTTGGAATATATAGAGTACCCTCACGTACCATGGGTCGAGGATGCGCAAGGATAACCAAACCACCATACACTCCTCCTCAGGGTACTCGTCTCTTTGTCAACCTCCTGATTAGATAGAGAGTTGCCGATAATAAGTGCATGAGTTCTTCGGACTAATGCGAGTATTCGATTGTTGGCACTTCCACCTTTCCATATTTTGCTAGCCTCTTCGGTATCGTGCATTTCCCTTTATCATCTTGAGATTGGTGCATACTTCGCCGGTGCATCCAAACCCTTGGAATGATATGCTCTGTCATCATAAACCTCATTATATCTTCCTCAAAACAGCCACCATACCTACCTATCAAGGCATTTCCATAGCCTTTCCGAGATATATTGACATGCAACATCCACCATCTCATGACTTGATCTTCATTCATACATGCTCTTGCTTGATCGAGGAGTCGCATGATAGTTCGTCTTTGCCCTTATTATTGCTACATGACGCGCTAGTATCATTGCATATCCTGCTACACTGGCAGAGGCATACATCATGATAGTTTTCATTCTTTCTTTATGCTGAGTACTTCTTGTAAAGTGTGAAGATCTTATCTATTCTTGTAAAATATAGAGTGTTGCCCTTAAGTGAGGAAAAGATCCCAAATAGGACAAATGAGAGATAAACAGAAAGAGCCAAAGAGGCCACTAAAATACAAAAAAATTAGAAAAAAGAAATAAAAAGAGATAAGGGGGCAACACTACTATTCCTTTTCGAAAGATCCACACTCGTGGTTTCAAGGATTGTTTACCTTGCGCATAGATTGTTAATGCAATTGTCTGTTGCTTTGAGTTTACACTTTGGGTGGGGCTCACAACTTAATACCAGCGAGATGTTCTGGATAGATATCTCAAGGTGGATGATTAGTGAGTAGATGCAGATGGATTTCGGTCTACTTGTCTTGGCGTACTGCCCATACTTTTGAGCCTCTTACTTTCAAGTAGCATAATTAGCATTGCGGTGCGTTTATAATTCTTTCAATTGCCCAGCTGTAATTTTTTCACCCAGCTTAGTTGTTTTATCGTCTTTTGGGAGAGAGACATCACTAGTGAACATCATGGGACCCCGGTCCATATTTCCACCATTGTTTACACCTCCACTTTATTTTCTGCTTTTACTTTCAGTTGGTATCATTATCACCACTATCATTATCCCTTGCGTTTGATCCTTTGTAAACAACAAGGCCGGAGAGATTTACGACCTCTCTGAACTTCATTGGGAGCAAAGTTATTTGTTGTTTGTGCAGGTCCAGGTAAAGTAAGCAACCTCGGTTGTGAATGGCGCCATTGTTCACTTTACCACCTACTTGTCGACCTTGGAGTCCTACGGGAGACAAACCTTGGTATCTTCACCAAGGGAAATTTGCTGCTATCTACAGCTCAACCTTCCACTTGGGGTAACCAACGAAGGGCGAGAAGCCGTTATCATCTCTCATACCATCACAATACTTTTTCTCAACTCTTTTTTTATTATTTTTCTGTTCTTTCTGGGTTTATTTTATTTTTTGACTCAACTCAAAATAAACAGCAACCAATCTGAATTTTCACAACCACTTGATGCACTCTCAAAGGTCCTATGTGAGCAGCCCGTAGAGAGAAAGCTATGCTAGTCTCAATAGGAAAGTGCTTGGAAAAAAGAAGACTGGTTGACTATGGTTATCAAACGAAGACACACTCTAATGGAAACGATGAAACTATGCAAAATAACTAAACTTGACCAAAACTAACACACTCTGACTTGTGAACAGAAATTGTGGAGAAACTACTAAGACTCGATCAAAACAAGTTACGCAAAGTGGACGACAATCAGCAACTAAAACTTGAAAAGGATGCAATCTAGGTTATGGAAAAACACTAAACCCTAATATTTTTGTATGAATTTTTCTAGATAGGAAAAAGACAAAATCAATCTAAGGGATGGATTTGGTGGATTCTTACCAAGGAAACACTAGAAATATGATACCAAGATGATATGGGGTGGCCCGACCTTCTTAGTAAGCGTACGGTAAATATGAGGGTGATGACAGATAACTTGTATGTAGCCGATGAAATCTCCTCTCAAGATACCTGTTGACAATGCGACATCTCTCTAACCTTTGGATATTCACAACTTCACACACTTGCGCAACGTAGCCATCGACCACGAGATGGTGATTTGCAATCTACTAATTCCCAGTGGAACAACAAATCACACAGAACTTGCAGTAGCAACACTTCAGATCGATAAGAATTGAAGTATATGATTCAAGATGAATGCTTATGAGCAAATATCTGAACTAGGGTTTATCTAAAATGTAGTATAACCCTAAAAATCGTTGGGGGCTGGGTATTTATAATCTAGGGGGTCTAAAGTTGGATACAAGGGCCGCAACCCATCAGATCTGCGCGCGGGCAGTTTTGGACGTCCATCGGGTTTTGCCGACTTCAGTGCTGGAGACGTCATGGAACAACATATGTAGACATCCGTGGAATGTCGGAAGTCCAACATGTCGGACGTCTGAAAGGCGTCGGAAGTCTGTCGTGGAAGTGAGGTCTTCTGTCTTAGGGTCGTCGGATTTCCGACATATGTCGGACATTCGAGACGTCGAACGTTTGAATCCCATCGGAAGTACGTTCCTGGCGAGAGGTGTTCTATGTACGGAGGTCGCCGTCTTCGATGCCGATGTCGGACGTCCGAAAGTAGTCGGACGTCCGAAGTCCAGAATTTTGTCTTCTCATCCTTGAGCCTTCTCGTCTCCTCCTTGAGCCTTGTCTTTGTCATGGTATCTGATCATGCATACGTACGAAGACTTAGGCGGTATATAATTCTCATTAAGCACAACATCAGATTCTATTAAGAGCAAGTTCACATGTTGTTCTATTAACTTTGCACGAGCTCTTGTAATAGGGCAAAGTCTGATTTGATTAGCTTGTTCATCATGAAGAGTGGAAGATACGGAATCAGTAGGGATGTCCTCATCAGTGTCCCCATGTCATGAAAGGCCAGGCTAGCGGTATGGTTTTGTGCTCCGATGTTGGTGCATGAGGCCTGTTGGCGAACTTCTGGCAGGCGACGTAGTGTCGCACGATGTCCTTTGTGTTTCGCATGGCGGTTGGACAATACAAACCTACTTTGAAGGCTTTGGCCACTAGGGCGCGGCTGCTCGCGTGGTGGCCGCAAATTCCTTCGTGGATCTCGAGTAGCAGTGCCTTTCCGTCTTCTTCTTCTATGCATTTTTGGAGCACTTGGGAGATGCTGCGCTTGTATAGTTGTTTGTTGATTATAGTGAAGGCCTTGGATCGTCGAGTGATGCATCGTGCTTCTGTGACGTCTTGGGCAGGGTGTTGTATACCAGGTGATTGAGAAATGGATTTGTCCATGGTGTTCCTTCAAACGGAGTGGGTTCTTGTTTTGCGGTCGTGCTGGCGCCTTCTTCGCCAGTGGCTGGATCTGCTGCTGTTACATGCTCCGGCCCTGTTGTCTTGCCGACTGATGCACTCGTTGATAGTTCAAGTGCCTTTGTCTTGATCGACCTCTGTCGGATGCTTTTGAGTAAAACAACTGGAGGATTGGTCCTCGAGTCGACCCGATATTTGCGAGCTCATCTGCTTCTATGTTGTTTGCTCTGGTGACGTAATTGAGTTCGCACCCCATTGAACTCGCCTTCTAGTGTTGTACAACTTCTGGTATGCTGACATGTTAGCTGCGACTGCTTCACAATCTCTCATTGTTTGCTGGACAACTAGGTTTGAGTCGTCATAGATGAGTAGACGAGTGGCACCGTAAGCTTTTGCCATGAAGGAGGGCTTCATATTCTGCTTCATTGTTGGATGCCTTCTCAAAGTTGATCCGGAGTATGTATCATAGCTTTTCTCCTTTGGGGGAGATTAGCACGACGCCTGCTCCTGCTCCTTGCTGCCTTTTCGACCCGTCGAAGAACATCTTTCGGGATTTGGAGAGGTCCGGGGGCGGATGTTTGCACTTCCATCCACTCGACCACGAAATCTGGGAGGACTTGTGCTTTTATTGCGTTCGGGTGCTTGAATCGTAGGTCACGAGGGCTGAGCTCGATGCTCCACTGGGCGACTCGACCTGTGGCGCCTGGGTTGTTGAGGATGTCCGAGAGTGGTGCACTGCTCACCACCGTGATTGGGTGTTCGTCAAAGTAGTGTGATACCTTGCGCGACGTTATGAAGACGGTGTATACGAGCTTCTGGTAGTGTGGGTACCGTTGCTGGGAGCATGTGAGAACTTCGCTGAGGTAGTATATTGGCCTCTGGATGCCTTGTACTTTGCCTTCTTTGATGAGTTCAACGACGAGTGTGGTGTTGACCACACTGCTCTGAGCCGCAATGTAGATGTATAGGGGCTCTCGTTCCTAGGGTATTGCTAGGATTGGTGGGGTTGATAGTGTTTTCTTCAAATCTGTGAACGCGTTTCGTGCTTCTTCCGTCCACTCGAATTTGCCACCTTTCCTGAGTAGCTGATAGAACGATAGAGTAATTTCTCCTAGCATGGTGATAAAACAGCTCAAGGCGGTGAGTCGTCCGGTGAGCTGCTGCACGCCTTTTATGTTGACGGGTTCCTGCATATTGGCAAGTGCTTGAACTTTCTCTGGGTTGGCCTTGACTCCTCGGGCAGACACCATGTATCCTAGTAGTTTGCCGGTCGGGACGCCGAAAACAGACTTCTTGGGGATGATCTTGATCCTGTAGTGGTTGAGCGCTCTGAAAGTTTCTCGGGGGTCGTCGAGTAGTGTGTCTGATTTGCAGGTTTTGACAACAATGCCGTCTACGTAGACCTGGAAGTTTCTGCCGATTTGTTCTTTTAGGAAGGCTTGCATCATCCGTTGATACATTGCTCCAGCATTCTTCAACCCGAACAACGTCGTCTTATAGCAAAACATGTCGTACGGGGTGATTAATGAAGTGTGTTCTTTGTCCTCTTCCTTCATCTTGATCTGGTTGTATCCTAAGTACGCGTCAAGGAAAGATAAGAGATCACATCATGTGGTAGAGTCGATGATCTGGTCGATCCTTGGGAGGGGGGAAGTGATCCTTCGGGCAGTGCTTGTTGACGGGTCCATAGTCGACGCACATGCGTAGCACGTCGGTGTCCTTCTTAGGTACCAACACGGGGTTTGCGACCCACGTGGCCTTCTTTGTCTCTCGGATGAACTTTGCGTCGATTAGTTTGTTGACTTCTTCCCTGATGGCCCTGCATTTTGGCTTAGAGAATCCGCGCAGCGCCTGCTTCACTGGTTTATTGTTTGGGTAGATCTATAGTGCATGCTCCGTGAACTCCTGTGGTATTCCAGGCATGTCGGCTGGGCACCAGGCGAAAATGTTCCACTCCTCGCGGAGGAAGGCTAGGAGGGCACTCGCCTGCTCTTCAGGCAGGTGAGCGTAGATCCACACTATTTTGTCTCGGTCTGTTGGGTGCACCTGATGGGTGACGGTGTCGCTGTCGACACTCAAGTCTCGAGTGATTTCCTTCATCTCGCTTCAGCTTGCGAGTGGGAAGACGCTTCTGTCCACCACCATGGCTATTTCTTCGAGCTCTTGCTGTGCTCCGAGGGTGTCGGAGACATGGTAAAAATCGTGGTCGCAGTTGTTTGACTTAAGGAAGCATCCGCTGACTGTGATGACCCCTGCGGGTCCTGGCATCTTGAGCTTGAGGTATGCGTAGTGCGGGACAACCATAAATTGATCGAATGTTGGTCGACTAAGTATGGTGTGGTATTGGGATTTCCAGTCTGCCACTTCGAATTCGAGGGTCTCTCTCCTGAAGTTATTCCTTCTCCCAAAGACCGCGTCGAGTTTGATTCTTCCCAAAGATGAGGCTGCCTTGCTTGGTACTACGCCGTAGAGGGTGACATCTGAGCTCTTCCAGGCTGACCGTGGGATCAACATTTTCCGTAAGGTGTCGGGGAAGATGATGTTCATGCTGCTTCCTCCGTTCATGAATACTTGCGACATGTCGTAGCCTCCTATCTGTGCCTAAAGGACTAATGGTGCGTGTCCAGGTCTCAGAATTGCTGGCGGGTGGTCTTTTTGCGAGAAGGTGATGCTGACTTATGAATCACATAGGCATTAGGGTTCTTTTACTAGTAGTTCTGTGGCCATGTAAGTTTGGAGGGTGCATTCTTCTTGCCTATTTTTTTTATGGGAGACCTTCTTTAATACTGCATACCGGTCCGCGGGCTGGTGGATAGGTCTCTTCTCTGTTTGGTGCTGGTGCGGGAGCCGTCCTGCGAGTCTGTTTGGCTCTGCACTGCATGTCTTCCCTATGTCTTTTGGAGAGCTCGGTGAAAAGTCTGCAATTTCCGAGGGTGTGACTCGCCCTGAGCCGTCCTTCGTCGTCTTCGAAATAGTGGATCGTGCAGACTCCATCCAACTGCTCTCTGGGTGTGAGGTGGCTCGAGTTGTCGTGTCGCTTTTTCCAATGACTCGATACATCCGCGAGTGGTACTTTGAGCGAGAGTGAATCTCGGGTCCAACTCGACCCCATCGTGGATCAAGTAGTCTCGGATGAATTCATCTGGCCTTCCAACATGGTCGAAGTACGTTTTGTCATGGCGAGTGGTCGTGTCGATGACAGGAGTCACCGCCGCAATGGATGCTTGGTCGAGTGAAATCTCGATGTTGAATTCCGAGACTTCGGCAGGTGCCGGCCTTAATCTTGCATGTGCTGACTGAACTTGTTTCATGGATCGTCGACTTCTTCGCCGCTGGAGGTATCCTCGAAAGCCACCGAAGGCTTGAGCTTGACCCGTGTGTCGATCGGGTGCGCTAGATCGCGAGACTGGAAAACTCGCGATGAACTTGAGGTTTTAGAGTGGGTCGGTTCTTGCTTGAATCATAGCTGAAGTCACCGAATTGTCGGTTGTTGATGATGGGACCTCCGAGATCGTGATTCCAACCTGCGCCGTCCCCACGGTCGGCGCCAATTGACGAGGACCGGCCTCGGCAAATCCCATAGTAAGGTACTCTGGGTTTAGATCATAGAGAGAGGAGTGCAAGGTTGGCGATCTCGTCGGTTAACAGGAGATAGGGATTTACCAAGGTTCAAGGCCCTCAGTCGGTAAAACCCCTACTTCATGCTCGATGTATTATATGGTGGATGCGATTACAGTGGAGGTCTCGGCAAGATGGCTCTAGCTGAGGGTGTTGCTATGCGAGATTGGATGATCTAGATGTCCCCTCTCCCAGCCTTTATATACTAGGCTAGGTCGTAAGGAGTCCGCCTAGGTTTACAGAGGCAGTTTCCTAATCTAGCTAATCTTGGCAGTCACGCCTTGGTTTCCATATCGCCGTTGACTCCTATGTCGGTGTAACCGTCGGTGCTTCGGGTGGGCCAATATTGGGCCAGTCGAGGCTTCTAGCGGGCCTTCTGTCTTGACACGCACCAGGTACCCTCATGTATAGGAGTCGTGGGGGTATCCCCTCATCAGCAGCGGCCACCACAACAGATGAAGATGATCTTGCGGCGGCATGTCTCTCCCCTTCCTAATCTTCTTCATAGCATGGCCCTCTCCTTCCTTCCTTATCTCTCCGGTTTGAGCTGCAAGCTAGAATAGGTCATGGCGGCGACAAAAACATGTGAGATTTGCGTGCGGCGGACAATGGCCTGCAGATGGAGGCGGTTCCATCCGGTGCTCTTGCGGCGGCATAGAGAGGCATGGGACTTCGGGAGAGAGAAGACGTATGAGGTTGCTCCAGATCTATGCGTTTGAACTTAATTTGTGGTCTTCTCTTGATCTGTCCTTCTCTCCTCAAACCAAACAAAAAAATGGCTAACCTCATCTATCCAGCCAAACAAGAAAGTGTGTTATACTTGTCCAGCTGGTTGGGGCCGGATACCACTAGCCACCTGATGGCTTCTCGCCCCTCGTTGGTTACCCAAAGTGGAAGGTTGAGATGTAGCTAGCAGCAAGTTTCCCTTGGTGAAGATACCAAGGTTTATGTCTCCAGTAGGACTCCGAATTCTTCAAGTAGGTGGCAAGAAAACAATGGCGCCGTTTACAACCGAGGTTGCTTACTTGACCAGGACCTGCACACATCAACAAATAACTTTGCTCCCAACGAGTACAGAGAGGTTGTCAATCTCTCTGGCCTTGTCGTTTACAAAGGATCAAACACAAGAGGGAAATAATAGTGGTGATTGCAATGAAAATGAAATAAAATAGTGAATAGTGGAGGTGTAAACAGTGGTGGAAATATGGACTTGGGTCCCATGATGTTCACTAGTGATGTATCTCTCTCAAAAGACGATAAAATAGCTAAGTTGGGTGAACAAATTATAGCTGGGAAATTGACATGATTATAAAAGCACCGCGATGCTAATTATGCTGCAAAGAAAGTTAGAGGCTCAAAAGTATGGGCAATACGCCAAGACAAGTAGACCGAAATCGAACTGCATCTACTCACTAATCATCCCGCTTGAGATATCTATCCATAAAATCTCGTTGGTATTAAGTTGCGAGCCCCACCCAAAGAAACAGACAACTGCATTAACAAACTTTGCGTAAGGTAAACAATCCTTGCAATTGAGGATACAAGCACCGTTGTTTTCTCCCTGGTGGCAACACCACATCCCCTAGTCTCATGTTTCTGTCACTCAAGCTAGACATCGGGGGGCATGAACCCACAATCATGCATAAACGCTCCCTCTTGGAGTTACTATCTACTACTTGTCCAAAGCAATAAAAAACAACGGAGAACATGAAATAATTAATCAAGAAAAAATATAAAAGGAGAACCAAATATATTAATCATCACAATCTGAACATAATCTCATAATCCATCGGATTCCAGCAAACACAACATATCAACAGCCAAAAGAATTACATAAATGCCTTGATCATGTAGGGCAGCTCACAAGGGCTAAGAATTGAAGCACGAGATTGGAGAGAATACATCACATAGCTACTGGTCATGGTCCCATGGTCCAAGGGGGACTACTCACGGCACATCCGGGAAGCGCTCATGGTGGTGGAGAAACTCCCGGAGGCCAATCCTCCCTCCGGCAGGGTGCCGGAAAGAGGTCTTCTGGTGCTCCCGATCTTGGAAGCGGGACGGCGGTGGAACAGAGGTGAAAATCGCGATGCGGGGTTCTCTCTGAGGGTTTTCATGACTGGGTGTAAATATAGGCCGAAGGGGGCACCAGGGGGTGGCCCCTCCCCCCAGGCGCCCTGGTGGCGCGGCCTAGGGTGGGGTCGCACCCCCTAGCCGCCTGGGAGGGGGTGGCGCTGTTGTGCTGGTTTTTATATATTCTTCCTGGATTTTTTGGAGCTCTGTAAATATAGGTAAAAACCTGCAATTCACAGACATCAGCAGACAGAAACTGGCACCGGGTGCACTGAGTTAGTAGGTTAGTCCAAATATGGGTAAAAAGATATGAAAGTGTAGCAAAACACATAGCAATGTCACCTAAAAGAGCATGGAACAAGAAGAAACTATAGATACGTTTGGAACGTATCACCACCCTAGTTTGTCCACTTACCTTAACCTCGCCGCCGACAGCAGGTCGTCCGCATCGCTGCACCCACCCTCTCCTCCTCCTTTCTCTGTTTCTTCATCTTCTTCTTTCTTTCCCTCTCTTCTCTATTTCCAGATAATAGCACCATCGCTCGTGGAGCTCCGCCGCGGTCACCGGATTGCATCTCCCCCTCTATCGGCTCCAATCACCGCTGGTAGCCTAGCCCCACCGTTGCTTGGCAGCCACCACTGCTTGCTCAGTCACCGCCCCGTCACCCTCCTCCATTGTGGCGTCCCCACCTCCATTCACCTTCGGTGGACAAGACCATGCCGCTGCTTAGCGTCCGCCGCAGGTGGCCAGACCCCTGCTACTGCTTGGCAGCCGCTGCCAGTCACATTCAGGTGGGGAATCGGGAGAGGGAGAGAAATGTGTCGCTTCCATCAATGATAAGGTTTTTCTTTTTACAGCCTTGGCAAAGAGAAAATTGATATTGTTGGCATTTTTAGGCGTGCTAATCGAGGGGTAAAAATGACTTTCCATGTCACATTTTTTACCCTAAAAAAATAGATCAAATAAATATCATGACACAAATAACAATATTAGTTGCTAAAACCGATGGAAATGTCATGAAAGGAATAAATTTAAATTTAGGTGTCAAAAAGAAAAGATAAAAAATTAGGGTAAAAAAGTAAATAGGTTTAAAAAAGATCAAATAAGGAATTTACTCAATAAACAAACAACCCTGCAATAAAAAAACAGCAACATCCAAGTTTTCAGTTTTCGCCCTCGTTTGTGGCGTTGGAACGCGAGCCGCTATGATTAATCATTAGGTAGGGTGTACCTCACAGCCGTCCTGAAAAAACGCATCCACGCAGCCGTCGCCGCCCCTTGCCACGCCAGCATCCGGCTACCGCCGGTCCGCTCTATCTTCCGTGGCCTTAGGGCCATGGTGATGTAGTGAATCATGGCTTTTTTCGGTGCGAGGGCTTCAATTTTGATATATTTTTAGTTTTGTTAGGGTTTGTGTTTTGTTCGAGAAGACAAGATGGTGGCGGCTTGGAGAAGATGGAATAAAGTTCTTCCCGTCTAGTCCCCATCCCGGTGGTGCGTCTAATATCATCGATGGGCGTGTGGACATGAGTTTTTGACGGATCTATCCTTGATGGATTTGCTCGGATCTGGTCGTAGTCTATCTACGTTCGTGTGTGGTTATGTTGAATCCTTCCTATCTACGCCACTCTTCAATGGTGGTGGTTGCTGCTCTGGTGCGCTTGTCCTATGGGGCCTTAGCACGACGACTTCCCGACTGTCTACTATGACAAGTTTTGCCCAGCTCCGGTGAAGAGGGGCGATGACAACGGCACGTCCTTAGTTCGCTTCAATCTTTGCAGTCGTCGTTATGTGGTCTACGAATTTAAATGTAATTTTTATTATTTTTAGTATTCGTTGTATTGCCATGATTGAAAATAAATAGATCGAAAAAAAATTGAAAGAAAAAAAGAATGCGAGCCGCTAAGGGGAGCACGATTTTTTTTTAGGGGGCTAAGGGGATCACGTTAAGCCGTAGTGCCGTACCACTCCATGCAAACGACAAAACGAGAGAAAAAGAGTGAGCAAGAAGGGCGCGCGCCCGCTTCACGTTGGCGCACGAGCTACTGGCATTGCACGGTTCGCATGCGACCGCAATGTCGTACCTACACGCACCACTTTGCTCCCGCGGTCCCACCACCGGTCCTGCGGCGTGGTCGCGTGCACAAGTGCAGAGTAGTGTATCTTTCCTTTTGGCCTGGTTTGTGCATTGGTTAAAGCAGCATCTACAGCCAAAGCGGATAGCTTCCGTCCCCGATACGCCCGCGTGTGCGTCCAATTGCGTTCAAATGTCGCGATCGCTCACCTAGTTTTTATTCTCATCCATAACTGCTGTTCGTAAATGTTCGTTCCTAAATTCATACGAGTAGTATTAGTAAAACTATATCGATTATATGAAACACAAAATATAGATAAACTGCACGAACATAGATTGTTTTTACATAGGTTCGAACCCAAAATGCAGTTTGGAGGAGCAAAGTTCATCGGAACGTTCATCTAAAAAATGAACATAACTAAAAACGGCGGGTAGGGGCGGTGGAAATCACCATTTCATCAACCCCTTCCCTTTGCGTTCACCGGAGCCGGGGTAGTAGGGATTCTCCATGTAGTCGTCTGTTGCTGGTGGATATCATCGTCGGCGTCGTCTGTTGTCAAGTAGGAGTAACAGCGCCCGCACATGTGGTGGAGGAGCCAACAGAGGACATGGCGGAGGAGCTGCTCCTCCGGATCGGCGAGCGGCACAAAAACAGATCCAGTAGAGGAGGGCATCCCCTCACGCTCGGACGACACGAGCATGAGCACCAATCGCTGACCCGGCCAAGCAACGGTCGAAGTGAGAGGGTAAGAAGTGGATCTCGCCCAACTTAGGATCTACAACACCGAGCGTGATGGGCTAGTGTCGGCCGCATGCGATGATGAACCGGGGATCCGGAGGGCGCAGAGGAGCTGCTGCAGTCGGTGTCCACCTTGCTCTGCTCGATGGTGATGTGAACGAGGTACTCGTTTGACGGTGCTGCATCGATGCCGCTTCTGTCCTCCTTCTTTAAGAGGCATTCCAAATCCATCGTACCCGGCTCACTCCCGGAGCGAGCCATGAATATCGTGGGCGGATTGAAGTGGGGAAGCGAAATCAAAATCGGATGTGGAAGCAGAATGAGCAAGAGAATACATGGAGAGTTAGGGCTGGCGTCCGATGGATGGGGTATTTGTGAGGTTCAGCGGGGCCATGTGAGCCAGATCCGACATTACGGTTGCATGTGGGCGCGTCCAAGTCTACCTATATCCACCCTAGAGTTGGATATAAAGATATCTATCAGTTCGGATGTTTAATCGGGTTTGAGATCTTCGATTGAATGATAAAATAAAGAATTGAATACATTGGTGGTGCTTAAACTTATCACGCACGATCATTTTAGTACCTATATTGTAAAATATGTGAAAGTAGAACTCTAACTTATCCTTAGGAGCAAATACAGTGCCTTTACTCGTATGCTTATGTACAGGCACGCAAAAATTAAACTATTTCACCACTTTCCTCTACATATTACAAGTGTGTATCACATATATATAGTCTATAAGCGTTAAATGAACCGTTTAACCCATTTCACATTGTTTTTCAATATATATATATATATATATATATATATAATTGCACTAAAATATATTTTCAAAACTTGTACTATCATTTTTTAAATCACATAATATTCTACAACATTTTGCACTGCAATTCTACAACAAGTGTACTAAATGAGCGATACTTATTACGGATTAAAGAGAGTATTATTCTAAAATATCTTGCACTATCATTTTCTAAAAATCATTTATAAAATATTAGCACGATAGAGTGTTGCGGTCCATTTCGCATAGACTTTCTTAAATTATTATCGTGTGTTATAGACAATATACGTAAATACGATACATATTACCAATTTTCAATACAATTAAATTTTGAATTACAAATATATTCATATGATAAATTTGCATATGCAATAAAAGTATAAAAGCAATTTTCTATGTTTTAAATGCTTATATAAATGAAGAAAGTACATTCTGTTAATGGAAAATAATACATATATTTTTCATTGCCACCTCAAATAGCAGGTGCACCCAAAAAATGCTACATCTACATGAATGACTTCTACTTAAATCTACGAAAAATTCTTTCTCTACTAATTAAACAGCTTCTGATTTTCGAGGATGGGTCCCGCGCACCCACCATTAACCAATTGAGCACAAACATATAATCACGTAACGTCCCTCATTACCTAACTATTTGTCACGTCTGTGATGTCGCCCACATCGGACTGTAGACGCATCTGCAGGGCCAGATGCCATTACGGGCCAGAGGTCTGCGTGTGTTTGGGCCATGGGCCATGTGCGTGTGTGTACTTAAGTGAGCACTGAGACTGTTTTAGGATTTATGAAATAAAGCAAGAACCAATTCCCTATCTATCATCTCATTTGCTCCCTCACCTGTCTCTCCTCCTCTCTCCCTTCCCTCGCCGATCGGATCCCCTGGGGTGTTACAAGTTGGTAATCAGAGCCTAAATTTTCCCCCTTCTTCGTCGCCTTGTCGATCTGTGAGTTTGGCGTGTAACATCCACCGGGCTAGGTGTGTTTGCCGCCGGTGAATACCCGAAATCCTACCCGGGGTTAGGCCGATCCAAACCGCGATGGCGCCTCCGGCTCGCCCCTCTTCGCAAACGCGATTCGTGCTCTCCGCCATGAGCGACAACGCAGACGAAGTGAAGCAGCTGTTGCAGTCCATCGTGGCCCGCTTGGATGATCAACAAGCCACGGCCGACAAGCGCTTCGAAGCGCAGCTCGCGTACAACGAGCAGGTGTCCCATGAATTGAAGATTCTCGGCAAGCAAATCGACTTGACGCAAGCGGACGTGGACGATGCCGCGGCACCACCAGGGTAGGGGACACCAATCTGCGCGGCGAGCGCGAGTGGCGCGCGGACCGCGACCTGCGCGCGCCCACGACCGGCGCGATGTACACCGAGGGCACGTCCCAGTTGTCGTTCGCCCGGCTGGTCAACCATGGCCCTCCGCTACTTCCGGCTCCGGGCCAAACGGGGGACGCCTTTGACGACAGAGAACACCAGATTCGTCCTCCCAAGCATGATTTCACTCGCTTCAAAGGGGAGGCACCACGAATTTGGCTCGATCGCTGCGTCGCATACTTCGAGCTCTACAAAATCTCTCAGCGCACTTGCGTGACGACGACGGTCCTTTACTTGGAGGAATTGGCGTCCATGTGGTACCAGGCATTTCTTCAAACACACGTCGCGCCTTCATGGGACGAGTTCGGTGCGGCTGACACCCAGATGCAGAGTCTTTTTCTGCTTCGTCAGACGGACAGTGTTCAGGAATACACGCGCCAATTTGTTGCCGCCATGTATCATCTCCTGTCCCTGGACGCAAACCTGAATCCTCGACTGTTCATCACACAGTTCTTGCTGGGTCTGAAAGACGAGCTTCGCCTGGGGTGCGCCTGCAACAGCCAAAAAGCATCACCAGCGCGGCTGTGTTTGCGCGGATGCAAGAGGAGGAACTGGCTAATCAGCGGCATCACTGACTGCGGCCGGCTCCGGTGGGACGCCCACCACCAGCACCGGCGCCACTTCCAGCACGTGCTGCGGGCGACGTACCGCGTGTGGCTGCCGCAGACAAATTTTCTCGGGAACACCAACTACGGGAATTCCGTCGCGCCAATGGATTGTTCTACCACTGCGGCGACAAATACTCGCGTGAGCACCAGTGCCAGCGCGCGGCCCAACTGCTCACGATCAACGTGGGCGATTTCGGTGAGATACTCGACGACCAAGTTGTTCATGCTCTGGACCTGCTGGACGCACCAGCAGCTGAGCAACTGGTCCAGCAGCAATGTTGTTTGCTGCGACCCATGCGCTCTCCGGCGAGGAGGCCCCTGCTACCATCCGTCTCCGCGTGACAGTGGGTGATCAGACCATGCTCCTCCTCATCGACTCGGGCAGCACCAACACCTTCCTCAATGCCGCATTCCTCGCACACCTCTCCGTGCCGGTCGAGACTACACCACGCGTCACAGTGCGTGTCGCCATGGTGCGCCAGCTTGAGTGGTCAAGTCAGGGGCATCGCTTCTCCACGGACATGCATGTCCTCGATCTGGGCGTGTACGATGGCGTGCTCGGCATGGACTGGCTAGCCTTACACAGCCCGATGAATTGTCATTGGCGGGAGAATACTTTGTCCTTCGAGAGAAATGGCGAGAAAGTTCAACTCCAATGCACCTGTCCGTCGGTCGGGAGCACGCCCAGCACGCTCGATATCCGCGAGCTTCAGCATATGGAGGAGGCCAATGAGATTTGGGCGGTTGCGCTCATCGCACCCGTCAGCACCACACCAGAGAAAGTGATCATGGCGTATCCACCTACCGTACAGGCAGCGCTGGAGGAGTTCGACGGTGCGTTCGCGGAGCCAACGACGCTTCCCCCGCGCCGACCCTACGACCATGTCATCTCCTTGCAACCTGGTGCAGCTCCGGTCAATTGCCAACCGTACAGGTATTTCCCAGCACAGAAATATGAGATAGAACAACAAGTGAAAGACATGCTGGCCGCCGGCGTGATCGTTCCAAGTATGGGCCCGTTCGCCGCCCCTGTTATGTTGGTCAAGAAGAAGGATGGCAGTTGGCGATTTTGCATCGATTATCGCCGTCTCAATGTGATCACCATCAAAACAAGTTTCCGCTGCCCGTAATTGACGAGATGCTGGACGAAATGCACATTGCAGTGTACTTCTCCAAGATTGGTCTACACACGGGCTATCATCAGATACGTATGCGCCCAGAAGATGAAGAAAAGACTACGTTCAAAACTCACCATGGCCACTTCCAGTTCAAGGTGATGTCGTTCCGCCTGACGAACGGACCAACAAGTTTTCAGTGTGTGGTGAATTGAGTTTTCGGAGACTACACCCGGCTCTTCGTCATCGTCTTCCTGGATGACATTCTGGTGTACAACCCCACATTAGAATCCCACGTCGAACACATGCGCACGGTCCTCGCTCTGCTTCGCAAGCACCATCTCTATGCCAAGCGCTCCAAATGCGAGTTCGCACAGACAAGCATCGAATATCTGGGGCATGTCATTTCAGCAGCTGGTGTGGCCACTGACAAGAGCAAGACACATGCCATGGAGGACTGGCCCGTGCCACACACAACAACGTAATTGCAGGGATTTCTCGGCCTCACCGGCTACTATCGCAAGTTTGTCGCCAACTACGGCATCATCGCCAAATCATTAACCCAGCTGCTCACCAAGAAAATGGGTTTTCACTGGGACGACCACGTGCAACATGCATTCGACATGCTGAAGCAGGCAATGGCATATATGTCGGTCCTTGCACTGCCAGATTTCTCCCTCCCATTCACGGTCGAGATGGATGCGTGTGATACGAGGGTGGGCGCCGTTCTGACGCAAGATGCGCAACCAATCGCGTACATGAGTAAATCCTTGGGCGTCCACAATCAACGCATCTCTACGTATGAGAAGGAATTCCTTGCCGTGATGATGGTTGTTGAGAAGTGGCGCACATACCTACAGCACGGCGCGTTTGAAATCGTCACCGATCAAGACATTCTATGTGATCTGGGAACACAACAGTTGGACACGGATCTTCAGCGCAAGGCCATGTCAAAGTTCGTTGGCTTGCAGTTCACTTTCCGCTACAAATGAGGCGTCGACAACGGCGCGGCGGATGCGCTATCGTGGGTCGGCCATCGGCACGCTCTCGCTGTGCCAGCCGCAATGGCTGCAAGAAGTGGCCAATTCGTATGAGACGAATGGGGAGGCACAGGACATGCTGACGAAATTGGCGGTGTGCATCCCGGACGACAAGGTCGAGAACTCCACAACGGCATCATCAAGCAGCACGGGCGCCTCTTGATTGGCGCCAACATGGCGCTTCAAACCAAGCTCATCGCGGCGATGCATCCCAGAGCGATGGGCGGGCATTCTGGGGGCACGGCTACATACCAACGCGTGCGCAAGCATTTCGCTTGGACAGGGATGAAGCGCACGGTGGAAGACTTTGTGTGCCACTGCGCGATCTGCCAACATGCGAAGCACGAGCGCACCCATCCGGCCGGTAAACTTCAACCTCTTCCAATACCTCAAGCGCCATGGCAGGATACCACCATGGATTTCATGGAGGGCCTTCCCCGCTCTGAAGGCGCCGACACCATCTTGGTGGTGGTGGACCGTCTCACAAAGTACGCCCACTTCGTTCCGATTTGACATCCCTTCACAATGGCGCAGGTGTCACACGCTCTCTGGAGATGTCCTCAAGCTGCACGACGTATCGCACTCCATCGTCTCCGATCACGATAAGATCTTCAGCAGCGCGATGTGGCGCAACCTCCTGTCCACGATCGGCACCAAGCTCGCCTACTCCACCGCGTATCACCCGCAGACCGACGACCAAATCGAGAGGGTGAACCAGTGCTTGGAGATGTATCTCCGCTGCGCGGTTCACAATCACCCCAAGATGTGGAAGTTGTGGCTACCTGAAAGGACGTGGATGTCGCCTAGAGGGGGGTGAATAGGCGCTTAATTTTTTTACGGTTTAGGCTTGAACAAATGCGGAATAAAACTTAACGTTTAATTTGCCAAGCAAGAAACATAAATAAGCTAGGATCAACTATGTGCACCAACAACTTATACTAAGCAAGATAAACAACTATGTGATAGCAAGATATATAACAAGAACACTATGGCTATCACAAAGTAGGTGCACAGGTAAATAGGTTGACTAGATGTGCAACAAGGTGAACAACCTATGGGACAAGCAATGCAACAATAATATGAGCAAGCACAAGATAAACAAGGTAATAAGCTTGCTCAAAGTAAGGGTAAAGATAACCGCAAGTGGAGCCGATGGAGACAATGATTTGTTACCGAAGTTCCTTCTCTTGCGAGAAGTACGTCTCCATTTGGAGAGGGTGTGGAACACAATGCTCACACCAAGCCAACGAGGGCCACCCTATTTCTCCTCACGCTCTTACCAATGCAAGATGTCGTGATTCCACTATAGGACACTTGAGGGCGGTCACCGAACCCGTACAAATGCTCGGGGCTTTCTCCACAACCGAATTGGAGGCTCCCGTAGCGTCCCGAAGCTTTCCACCACAATGATTGAGCTCCGCAACAACGAGCCTCTAGGCGCCAACGCACCCAAGAGGTACAAGCTCTAGAGTGTCAATGCACTCAAGAGTACAAGCTCTAGAGTGCCAATGCACTCAAGAGTAGTTATCTTCTCAACTTCACTTGCTACAACGAATCCTCGGAGAGAACTCAAACCGATGCACCAAATACAATGTCAAGAGCACACGAAGTGCTCAGGTCCCCCACTCTCAAATCCCACCAAAGCAACAAAAGCTATGGAGAAATATGAGATGAGAACAAGGAGAACTCCAAGAACTCCAAGATCTAGATCCACAAGGTTCCCCTCACTTAGAGGGATACTTCTGCAACTCAAATCAAAAAACTCAGAACATACAAAAGTTCCATAATTGTATAGAGCACGCTGTGTAAAAAAGTCATCTCAAAAAGATGAACTGAGATTTTTCTGTGATTTTTCCCGTCACGAGGACAAAATCTGTTTTTTGGACAGCATGTCACAACTTTCACTTCCCTTGTCATATGAGGCTATAATTGGCACAAATCTTGAAAAGTAAAGATACAATGATGTTGCTACAGTAGTAACAATCATCAAGACCACTAAAAACTGAAAAAAAAGGAACACCTAAATTCGTTGCGGGTTGCCTCCCGAAAGCGCTTCTTTAAAGCCATTAGCTAGGCTTAATGCAAAAAGATCAAGTTGTATCAATTGAACCATCATAAAGATCATCAAAAAGCTCTTCAATAGTACAACCACTCTTAAGAGGACTTTCAAATAAAGGCCTAATAAAGATACTTCTAGGGATAAAATCAAAAGGCGGAAGATCAACTGGGGTTTCATTTATTCTATTAAAGAGAGGTATCTCTTCCAAAGTCTTCACAGTTTCAACCCCTTTGGCAATAGATGAGTTATTTTTTAAAAGAGGAGCCTTTGGAACGTAGACGAACCTAGGTTCCTTCTTTGCCGGATTTTCTACCTTTTTGGTTTTGATTGAGGAGAAAGTAGTTCCTAGAGTGTCAATGATTTCCTCAATCTTATCAATCCTAGAAGGATCCAAGTCATGGAATTTGATGGTCTCCACAGTTTTGAAAATTTTATGCATGGAGCTATCGAGTCTATTCAAATTCCCTTGAATTTTACGATCCAACTCATTTATCTTATTAATGCCTGGCATCTCTAGCTCTATCTTTTCAAGTTTTTTTCATAATGTGAGCTAGGGTAATGTCTTCTTGAATGCTAGCAACAGGGGGTTTCCAACAAGATTTTCCATAATACTAAGAGCTTCCCAAACTGGGACTTCTAGGAAATTCCCATTGATAGCAGTATCTAGAATAAAACTATTCCAAGAATTAATTCCAACATAAAAGTTTCTAAGTAGGATATTAGTGGATTGCTTCTTGGTGTGGCCCTTTTTTGAGAATCATTAATTCTATACCAGGCATCTTTCAGACTTTCACCACCTCTTTGTTTAAAGGTGAGCACTTCTGCTTCACCAAAGGCAAAAGGAATAGACATAATGACAACTATTAGCAAGGTAACTATTTTTTTGATTTTTGATAAAGGACACTAAAGCAAAATCTGAAAGGTAAACTAACAAGACTAAAAAGCAAAGATAAAAGATAGTGTGCAACTCCCCCATCTTGAAGAGTGGAGTCCCCGGCAACAGCGCCAGAAATTGCTTTTGATGGCACGAGAGCTGATAGCTCTCACCCCTCGTTGGTTACCCAAAGTGGAAGGTTGAGATGTACATAGCAGCAATTTCCCTCGGTGAAGATACCAAGGTTTGTCTCCAGTAGGACTCCAACAACGACAGGAAGGTGACAACGGCACCAGTAGGCGGTTGACGTGGACCTGCACACACAACAGATAACTTTTATCCAAACGAGTTCAGAGAGGTTGTCAATCCCTCCGGCCTTGTTGTTCACACAGGATCAAACGCACGGGATAATAATGATAGTGATAATAACAGAAAAGTAAATAAAGCAGAAAATAAATAGTGGGTGTAAACAGTATTGGAAATATGGACCGGGGTCCCATGATGATCACTAGTGATGTGTCTGAAGGGAATATGCTCGAGAGGCAATAATAAAGTGGTTATTATCTTATTCCATGTTTATGATAAATGTTTATTTTCATGCTATAATTGTGTTAACCGGAAACGTTAATACATGTGTGTTTAATAAACAGAGAAAAGGTTCCTAGTAATGCCTCTCTTTATACTAGCTTGTTGATTAACGGATGATCAAGGTTTCCTGATCATGAACATTGGATGTTGTTAATAACAAGGTCATGTCATTGGAGAATGATGTGATGAACATACACCCACAGTAGTTATAGCAATAAGATCATGTCATCAAGTTTCTATTGCTGTATCAAACTTTCACGAAGTAACCCTAATCCTTCGACCATGAGATCACGTAAATCACTGACACCGAAAGAGTACTTTGATTCCATCAAACGTCACACCGTAACAGGGTGATTATAAAGGTGTCGTTGGGTACTTGGAAAGTGTTAGTTGAGGCTCGTGGATCAAGAGTGGGATTTGTCCATCCAGATGACGGAGAGATATACTCTGGGCCCTCTCAGTGATATCACATTGACATAGCTTGCAAGCACGTGACTGGCTCACGAGGATGTTATATCACGGAACGAGTAAAGAGTACTTGTCGGTAACGAGATCGAACTAGGTATGGATGATACCAAATGATCGGATCTCGGACAAGTAAAATATCGCGAGACAAAAGGAATTGGTTACGGAGTTTTGGTTCACACGGTCACTAGTTCATCGTTGAGTAAGTGGGAGTCATCATGGATCTCCAGATCCTGCTGATGATTATTGATCAGAGAAGAGTCTCTATCATGTCCATTTTATTCACGAACCGTAGGGTGACACACTTAAGGATTCGTTGACGCGTTTGAGTGGATACGGAACGCCGGAGAATATACTGGACAACACATGGACTGTTTTGATAAAACTGCTGGAATAGTTTCAGTATATCAAAATAGTGCAAGGGGATAATTGTTAATGTGTTCATTGAATGAAGTGTTCATCAATGAAGTACTCATTGAATGAAGTGTTCATTAATTTGAGTGAAATTAAACAAGATAATTAAAAGTGTTTTAATGTGATAAACTCTTGGAATTTTGAGTGGAGATTTATGGAAATTATGGGAATAATGTGTGACCCTTTGTTTTTGTGAGTGGAGAGTCCACCCACATGATGAGGGGAGAGGTGGGGGCACCTCTTGGGGTGTGCTACCCCTTGGGGGCTGCCTCCCCCTCCTCCTATATATAGATGGGTGGAGGTCCTCACACAACTCACTCATTCCTCCATCTCTCATATGCCCTTTGGTTGGCATCTTCCTCCCCTTGCTAGCTGATCCAGTTTCACGAGTACGGTGCTTAGGCGAAGCCCTGCTCAAGATCTTCTCTACCACCACCACCACTATGTCGTAGTGCTGCTGGAGTTCCTGAGAAATCCACTACTTCCGCTGCCCAACTAGAGCAAGGGGCGGAGGTCGTCACTGATCTGTACGTGGGACCGACTACGGAGACGCTGCCCGTTCGTGGCGTCAAGTCTTCATCACGACCTTGAGGTTGGCAAGTGATCGACTACATCACCCACGAGAATCGTTCTCGTTAAAGCTTTTTGGTCTTCGAGGGTGAGTCCTTCTCAAACCGTTACAAGTTATCTCCTAGATGTGATCTTGGCAGTTGCAATCGTAGGAAAAAAAAATTGTTTTCTTTGCAACGAACCCTTCAGTGGTATCAGAGCCTCGTCTATGCGTAGATGCTTTGTACGGTTAGAACACATAGAGATGTGGGCATTGATCCTCTAGTTGTTACCCTCTTTTGTGCACTTGTTCATATTGCGGCAATGTTGGATCGAAGCGGCCTTAAGCGCAGATTGCGTGTCACGCTTGACATACGGCTTGTACCGTATAAAGTGGCTTTGGGGGTGTCAGTTTCTCTAACATTAGTGATATGACATTTGCAACGGAGGGCCCTGGAAAGGGATGAAAAGAAACAACTAGCGAATCAACGTTGTGGTTCTTGTCCGTAGGTAAGATCGGTTCTTTCCTAGGAAGCCCAAAACCACGTAAAATTTGCAAAGATAATTTAGAAGCGTCTAACTTGTTTTTGCAGTGCATGTGATGTGATATGGTCATTGTTACAAAATTGTTGTATGAAATGAGATTTATTGTAAACAACTGGCAAGAGCCATATGGTTGTGTTTTTTCCTTTTTAAGGCCTGCGTGTTGTAGATATATCCATGAGATATATTGTAATGGAGAAGGACGACCATGGTGGTGGCGCCATGGACCTTGGTGCCGCGCCGGTGGCATGATGGAGATCATACCAAGACGCACAAGATGGAGATCTAATGCGAGAAGGACCATATCATATCACATTATCCATGCATGTGATGTTTATCCTTTTATGCATCTTATTTTTCTTAGTTACGATCATGATCGCTGTGGTAGCATTATAAGATGATCCCTCTCACTTAATATCAAGATAATTATATGTTCTTCCTTAGTATGCACCGTTAAGAAAGTTCGTCGTTTCGAGACACCACGTGATGATCGGGTGTGATAGACTCTACGTTCGCATACGACGGGTGTTTTTCAAGCCTAGCATGTACAGACATGGCCTTGAAACACATGCAAATACTAAGGTTCTACTTGGCGAGCCTAGCATGTACAGACATGGCCTCGGAACATGGACCGAAAGGTTAAGCACGAGTCATATGGATGATATGATGAACCATATTGAGATGCTCGCCATTGCAGCTACACTGCCTCACGTGATGATCGGTCGTGGTGTAGTGAATTTGGTTCGTGTAATCACCAAAGACGACTCGAGGGATGTTGTTTTTGAGTGGGAGTTAGATGAACTCATTTTATCATGAACTAAATCAAAGTGAATTTGCATAGTTCGTTGTAGTCATTGGCATTTGTTTACTACCTTTGCGCTTAGCTATAATTGAGATAATAGAACTATAGAATTCTGGATATTTAACTTTACGGACTGGTACCGTATTGTTTGAGTGTCAATCTAAAGTTTAAAGTCTTATTGCAGACTTTAGCAAACCTTGCTTAATCCATGAAGTTTAATAATGTGTATTAAATCGAGAGTAACAATTCCAGTGTTAGTGTCTAAGTATCACACTTGCCTCCATGATCCTTGATATTCAAATGTTGTTTGTTATTATCAAGGTTATCTAGGAGCTGAAAGGATTGTTTCAGAAACTATCATGTGTGGAAGATATAGCGATATCTGAAACAATGTTTAGTTGCAATGTGATAGAGTAAAATTTAGTGAGAAACATGTTCTCATATTGTATGAGAATTTGTGAAGGTTGGAGACACTATGTGTCCTAATCTCCCAAAAAGGTTTTGGGAACTAATATTATACTCACAGTTTGTCCCTATGAGCTATGGTAGTTTTGTCATGAAAGTTGTCATGATAGGATGAATGGAAGATGTAGGTAAAATGTTTACTACACTATAAGATTACTAAAGAATGGAATTTGGAAGAACACCAAACATTTGATGACGGTGATCTACATCAAAGTGAGAATCAAAGGGTGTTAGTATTTGACTAACACACTTTGGATTATGTGTCATTTGAATGGTACCACAAGTGATGTTGATAAATTCTTCTAAAAAGGAAAGGAATTGCTGAAAGAGGATCTGAAAAATATTTTGGCGAAAAGAAAAAGGAAAAGACTGGAAATGTTCAGCTCGGGTATATAGATGATATACACATTATGGGTATATTCATTGCTTGTTAAACAATGTGATTCTTGAGTATTGGATATTGATTGGTTGGTATGAAGTGTCATACAGAACAACGCAATACAAGAGTTGCAATGGCCTGAGTAACTAGCAAATGAATATGGGATGATTCTCATCAAAAACAAAATAAAGTGTTATTGTGTTTATCGTTGGAATTAAACCTAGCCTTCAAGATTTATTTGAATAATTGTTATTCTGTTCTGGTGTTATACGAACAATAGTTGTTCAAATTATCACCATATTCATAGAAGATGGATGAACTCTATAAATCTTGTTGGAGAAATCACATCCATAATAACTGATGCTAAACATGTCGCAAGACAAATGATTAGAAGATCACTTATGAGTAACACCACCGTTTGAATCATATTGGAAAGAAACACATGAAGAAACTCCATGGTGATGGAATTTTGGAGTCTTTTGATTTTGAATCAATTGACGGTTGTGAGAAATTTCTAGAGATGATTGAAACACCGTTTAAATCATATTGGAAAGATAACATGAAGAAACTCCATGTTGGTGGAATTTTTGGAGTCTTTTGATTTTGAATCAACTGACGCTTGTAAGAATTTCCTAGAAATGATTGAAACTCTGTTCATAGGCAAAGAAGGACGGACGACTAACTTATTGGACATTATACATGTTGATGTGTATAGTTCATTATGTGTAGCCGTGTGTGGTGGGTCTTATAACTTCATATACTTTAACCAAGGATTTGAGTGGATATATGTGTATATTTACTTGATAAGGAAGAAGTATGAAATATTTGAAAATGTTCAAATAAATTTCAAGATGAAGTGAAAATCATTGTAACGAGAAAATAAGAGTTTATGATTGGATCATAAAGGAAGATTTTTGAGTTAAAAGTTTAGCAAACACCTAAGAGTTTAGGAATTGTTCCATAAACTTGCGTCTCCCGAAACACCATAGGAGTATGGAGTGTTCGAGAGATGTAATCAAACCTTGTTTGACATGGTAAGGATCAAAGGTGTTATTTATAAAATTGCCATTATATTTTAAGGATTAAGCTTTAGAGACTACCGCTTTTCACTGAAAAGAGCGCCATTGAGATCCGTTGAAATGACACCATATGAGTTATGGAATGGGATAAAACCCAATTTGTCTTTTCTTCAATTTTGGTATGCAAGGCATATGTAAAATGTTTACAACCAAAGTCGGATAAAGTACATCTTTGTAGGTTATCCCAATGTAACCGTTGGGTACTCCTCCATAAAGACAAAAGTGTTTTGTGGCTAAGTGCATCAAGTTTCTTGAGAAGGAATTTTTTGCGATAAGTTAAGTGGGAGGACAGTAGAACTTCGATTAGGTTGTTGAACCTAAGCTTTATGTGCTAAGTGGCGCAGCGCCGGAAAGTGTCCCGGAAGCGGCCGCAATGCTCTTGGCTTCCGTGTCCCAAAGGTTGTGGTCACGGCGATCTAAGTTCCTATTGAACTGCGTAGTTCGGATAATCGATCAAATAGTAAGATTTGAGATTGAATCATTGTTATTTGATAATAATGGACCGACTACATGCAAAGAAGCAATGATGGGCCCTGACTCCGTCAAAATGACTAGAAGCTATAAAATCCGTGATAGTTCCATACACGAGAAACCAAGTTTCTGAACTTGGAAGACCCTCTAGATACCGTGTTTGGATCTATAAAGAAACAGACGTGGATGTTCTCACATCTATGAAATATTCGACATATCGTTAAAATGGTTTACGATTATGTTCAAAGAGTTGGCTATGA
Organism: Bromus sterilis; assembly: GCA_950022295.1. Taxonomy (NCBI): domain Eukaryota; kingdom Viridiplantae; phylum Streptophyta; class Magnoliopsida; order Poales; family Poaceae; genus Bromus; species Bromus sterilis. The sequence goes on along the minus strand of OX465599.1, from coordinate 235,124,941 downwards.
CAAGATTTGATCTTTCATAACGATATTTAGTCTGGACGGATTATTATAGCAACCACTACATATGCTAGTTTTGGTATATGGTAGTTGAACAAACGGAACAACGTTCTTCTAATAGAATGGTTACCTAGGACGTGTACAGGACACGGTCCAAAGGGTTCTGTTAATTCAAAGGATGCTAAAATAGCATGCAAATTTCAATGGTTGAAATAAGCATTCGCGGAGTTGGAATCTTCATCATGATGAAATTTTTAAAACGTTTAGTTTCATCAGAGACGGTCAAGATGCTTGCTTTTGCAAGAAATTAAGTGGCAGCGCTGAGACATATTTCTAATACATTATGTAGAAGACATATTATTGATTGGAAATGATGTATCTTTTATTGACACGGGTGAAGTTTCATTGAAAATTTGATTTTAATGGAAGATTTGGGCAAAACCGGTATATTGGGCTAATATGGTCTATATAGATAGATTGAGGTGCTAATATGGTTGGGCCGAAGTACATATATGAAATATTGAATAAGTTCAATATGGAAACGATGAGAAAGGTTCTTGCCGCATGGAAAAGGTTGAAGCGAGATTCAAGTGTTTTGACACTTGGTGAGTAAAATCACATGAATGATTTGATCAATCATGTACACCATGATATGTACAATTCCAGAATGTCCTATGCTCTAAATGTTATGAGCATATACCAGAATGATTCATAAGATGATCATTGGACAATAGTAAAGATATCCTTACGTGCTTTGGAAGGACTAAAGATATATATTATGTATGTTGGACAATAGTTCATTGTAAAGTGTTACATTGATACTAGTTTTGTCGCAAGATACAATCTAAATTTCTCTCAATTTTGGAAGTGTGTTAAGGTGGCAAAATGTAATGGAAGAAAGTTCCATGATAGATTTGGAATAGTTCCAAATGGATTTGGATGAGTTCCAAAGTTAAGACATTGTGACGAATACTACAACGAAAGGCTAAGTATATGACTGCTCTAGCAGCAGCAAAGGAGGGCATTTGTGTCAAGAAGTTTGTTTGACAAACTAGGTGTAGTTCCAAGCGAGCTAATACTATGAAGATCTATTGTACGACAATAGATTCAACATGTTTTGAGCTGAAGGGACTAAGGTCTCACCGGAGGACCAAATTTATGCAATGCCATCTCATTGGTGAATGAGTGATGCGTAGAGACGCAAAGAAATGCAAATACACACGGACCTGAAGTGTCAGATCTGGAGATTAGGTTTACCACTAGCAATGCGTATGGATAACAGCTGAATGCCATAGGTGTTGGATGCGCAAGTACCAAACTAGATTATTGACTCTAGTGCAAGTGGGAGACTGAAGGGAATATGCTCGAGAGGCAATAATAAAGTGGTTATTATCTTATTCCATGTTTATGATAAATGTTTATTTTCATGCTATAATTGTGTTAACCGGAAACGTTAATACATGTGTGTTTAATAAACAGAGAAAAGGTTCCTAGTAATGCCTCTCTTTATACTAGCTTGTTGATTAACGGATGATCAAGGTTTCCTGATCATGAACATTGGATGTTGTTAATAACAAGGTCATGTCATTGGAGAATGATGTGATGAACATACACCCACAGTAGTTATAGCAATAAGATCATGTCATCAAGTTTCTATTGCTGTATCAAACTTTCACGAAGTAACCCTAATCCTTAGACCATGAGATCACGTAAATCACTGACACCGGAAGAGTACTTTGATTCCATCAAACGTCACACCGTAACAGGGTGATTATAAAGGTGTCGTTGGGTACTTGGAAAGTGTTAGTTGAGGCTCGTGGATCAAGAGTGGGATTTGTCCATCCAGATGACGGAGAGATATACTCTGGGCCCTCTCGGTGATATCACATTGACATCGCTTGCAAGCACGTGACTGGCTCACGAGGATGTTATATCACGGAACGAGTAAAGAGTACTTGTCGGTAACGAGATCGAACTAGGTATGGATGATACCAAATGATCGGATCTCGGACAAGTAAAATATCGCGAGACAAAAGGAATTGGTTACGGAGTTTAGGTTCACACGATCACTAGTTCATCGTTGAGTAAGTGGGAGTCATCATGGATCTCCAGATCCTGCTGATGATTATTGATCAGAAAAGAGTCTCTGTCATGTCCATTTTATTCACGAACCGTAGGGTGACACACTTAAGGATTCGTTGACGCGTTTGAGTGGATACGGAACGCCGGAGAATATACTGGACAACACATGGACTGTTTTGATAAAACTGCTGGAATAGTTTCAGTATATCAAAATAGTGCAAGGGGATAATTGTTAATGTGTTCATTGAATGAAGTGTTCATCAATGAAGTACTCATTGAATGAAGTGTTCATTAATTTGAGTGACATTAAACAAGATAATTAAAAGTGTTTTAATGTGATAAACTCTTGGAATTTTGAGTGGAGATTTATGGAAATTATGGGAATAATGTGTGACCCTTTGTTTTTGTGAGTGGAGAGTCCACCCACATGATGAGGGGAGAGGTGGGGGCACCTCTTGGGGTGTGCTACCCCTTGGGGGCTGCCTCCCCCTCCTCCTATATATAGATGGGTGGAGGTCCTCACACAACTCACTCATTCCTCCATCTCTCATATGCCCTTTGGTTGGCATCTTCCTCCCCTTGCTAGCTGATCCAGTTTCACGAGTACGGTGCTTAGGCGAAGCCCTGCTCAAGATCTTCTCTACCACCACCACCACTATGTCGTAGTGCTGCTGGAGTTCCCGAGAAATCCACTACTTCCGCTGCCCAACTAGAGCAAGGGGCGGAGGTCGTCACTGATCTGTACGTGGGACCGACTACGGAGACGCTACCCGTTCGTGGCGTCAAGTATTCATCATGACCTTGAGGTCGGCAAGTGATCGACTACATCACCCACGAGAATCGTTCTCGTTAAAGCTTTTTGGTCTTCGAGGGTGAGTCCTTCTCAAACCGTTACAAGTTATCTCCTAGATGTGATCTTGGCAGTTGCAATCGTAGGAAAAAAAATTTGTTTTCTTTGCAACGAACCCTTCAGTCTCTCTCCCAAAAGACGATAAAATAGCCATGTGAGGTAAACAAATTACAGCTGGGCAATTGATATGATTATGTGCGCAAACCAATGCTAACTATGCTACAAAGAAAGGAAGAGTCTCAAAAGCATGGGCGGTATGCCAAGACAAGTAGACCAAAATCCATCTGCATCTACCTACTAATCATCCACCTTGAGATATCTATCCAGAACATCTCGCTGGTATTAAGTTGTGAATCCCACCCAAAGTGTAAACTCAAAGCAACGGACAACTGCATTAAAGAACTTTGCGTAAAGTAAACAATCCTTGCACCCGCAAGTACAAGCACCGTTGTTTTCTGTCACATCCCCTAGACTCATGTTTCTGTCATTCAAGCTAGTCTTCGGGGGGCATGAACCCACAATCATGCATAACGCTCCCTCTTGGAGTCACTACCTACTACTTGGCCAAAGCAATAAACAGCAACGGAGAACATGCAAGAATTACTCAAGAACATAAATATAAAAGAGGAGAATCAAATATATTACTCAAACACAATCTAAACATAGTCTCATAATCCATCGGATCCCAGCAAACTCAGCATAACAACAGCAGAAAGATTACATATGTGCCTCGATCATGTAGGGTAGCTCACGAGGCCTAAACCATGAAGAACAAAGAGGGGAGGAGAACATCACATAGCTACTGATCATAGACCCATGGTCAAAGGTGGACTACTCACGGTTCATCCGGGAAGCACCCATGGTGGTGGAGAAGCTCCCGGAGGTGGTTCCTCCCTCCGGCAGGGTGCCGGGAAGAGGTCTCCTGGTGCTCCCGATCATGGAAGCGCGGCGGCGGCGGAACAGAGGACAGATCGCGAAAAAGGGTTTTGTCCCCGAGGGTTTCTTGTAACGGAGAATATATGGGCGAAGGGGGCATCCAGGGGGGCCACCAGGGGTCCAGGCGGCACCCTGGCGCGGCCCCACCCTAGGGCGCGCCGGGAGGGCGCCTGTGGCCCTGGTGGGTCCCCTCTGGCCCCTCCTTGGTGATTCCCGAAGCTTCTGAAGCGCTGATTTTTTATTGGATTGTTCCCGAATTTTTCCGGCACTTTAAATAATGGGAAAACCTGAAATACAAAAACAGCAGAAAACAGGAACTGGCGCTGTGGTGCACTGAGTTAATAGGTTAGTCCAAATATGATCAAAAGTGTATGGAAGTTCATCAATATCATAGCAATATCACACAAAAGAGCCATGGAGCAAGCATAAATTATAGATACGTTTTGGACGTATCAATATGGCTTGGTGGAGAATGTAGATCTAGATCTCCTATCTCTTTTCCCTCAAAAAGGAGCAAGAATCATGGGAGGAATAAAGAGAAAGCAAGCTTTTAGAGGTCAACAATGGAGGAAGAAACTTGCTAAGAACAGGTGGGGACAAAGGAGGAAGAAGACCCCCTTTTATATGTCCCCACGAAATCTGACTGTTATGCACAGAAAAACACAGACAGGTACAACCGGCCTGCACACCCGGTACAACCGGTCCACCATGAGCAGCCCACAATCTCCCAAAACCCTAGCTGGTGGTGAGATGTCTAGGGTGGTACAACCGATGTGCCACGGGTCCACCACATGCCTAGGTCAGAGGAGAAGGGGCCATTGCCCGGTAGAGCCACCGGTAGTTGGCTCGGTAGTACCGTACCCTGACAAGGGCGGTACAACCGGCCACACGCCCGGTAGTACCGGTAAATATACATTTACCGGTACAACCACGATACCACCTGAAAGGATCGATACGGTCAACTAGAGGGGGGGTGAATAGGTGACTAACAAATTTAAGCTTTATTACCAAATTTTAGGGTTAGGCGGATTAAAACAATTCTCTAGATGTGAACTAGATGAAAAAACCCTAGGTGGCAAGCAAGCTTAAATAGTGTATGCTAGGCAACAAATACGATAGCAAGCCAACAAGCATACAAGGTTAGAACAAGTAAAGGGCGGAAAGGATAAACCACAAGTGAAGAGGAGACGCGGTGATTTGTTTGACCGAAGTTCACACTCTTTTGAGGGAGTGCTAATCTCCGTTGGAGCGGTGCTCAAGATTGAGAACGCTACAACAACGTAGCTCACCGTATTCTCCCCTTTCGAGTCACCCCCAACGGATGAGCCTCGAATCCACTCGGGGTTGGTCTTGAAGGCGACCACCACACCTTTACAGACTTCCCGGAGCACACCACAAGCAAGGAAGCTTCCGGGACGGACACCTAGCCGCCTAGGAGCCAAAGCTCCAAGAGTAACAAGTCAACGGTGAAGAAATCTTGCGGGGAACACAAATCGGTTTGGTGGAAGTGTAGATCGGGCCTTGCTCTCCCAAATCCCAAAGTATCAACAAGTTTGGTTGGAGGAGATGGGAGTATTGAGCAAAATGGAGTTCATGGAGTGGAGGCTCAAGCAAGGGAAAAGGATTAGGGCTGGAGGAAGAAGAAGGGGGGCTTATATAGTGGAGAGAGCTGTGAGGGGGCATCTAGCCGTTGGAGCCCCGTGCGCACGGGCTAAGTGAGCCCCGTGCGCACGGGCTACTCAGAGCCGGATGCTCTACCCCGTGCGCACGGGGGTCTGGGACCCCGTGCGCACGGGCTACTCAGAGAGGCTCGGGGTACCCCGTGCGCACGGGGGTCAGAGACCCCGTGCGCACGGGCTACTTAGTGAGACTCTGGGTACCCCGTGCGCACGGGGGTCAGAGACCCGTGCACACGGGGTGACCAGAGACAAACTGGTCCACCTCACAATGAGCCCATGCAATCGCACACTTTTCGGCACTTCTTCCAGATGGGTTTGGGATGAAATATTTGGACATGGAAAATGTGTTCCCACACATACTCAATCTCGTTGACTCCTCTTTATAGTGCGGTGATCCTACGACTCAAATCAAACCGAAAGAATCCTTCGAGTCATCAGGTGAACACCACGCCTTTTATCTTTTTGAATCGAGGACAATCATCCTCCAAAATTAATAACCCACCACGGGACCTATGACCTGAGATAAATCTTTAACACCCGTCATTAGTCCCACTAACCACATTGTCATTACACCAAAACACCATTTAGGAGTAAATGCACTTTCAATCTCCCCCTTTTTGGTGAATTGATGACAATATGGTTAGAGCATGGCATTAAGATACTCAAGATAAACAATGCCATGAACAACTATTAACATGGAAGGCTCCCCCTAGATGTATGCATATATTTATGTTTTGCGTTTGAATGCAATACGCATACAACAAGGTCTCCCCCTATGTAAATAGTCAAGTGCAATGATATGAGAGAAGCATATGAACTGAAATAATCATTGCACAAGAACCTTATGTGATCTCTTAGAGATAATATAAGATAGGCATAGATCACATGAGGAAAATGTAAATGTGAGCTAAATAGATATGCAAGACTATGAATGATAAAGTCATGACATAAAAAACATGCAAGGCATATGAAACATCATGACAAGATATAGAAAACTCACATAGTCTCACACATAAACGATAAGGTGGCTCACATCCACACGAGTACTGTAAAGGAAATAAAGTTTAAAGTACCAGCAAGCCAACATAAACATAAACACACGAACAAGGTCTCAACGGCTTGCAACCTAACCAGACAATCGATATCCTAGATAGAACTCTTCTCCCCCTTTGGCATCAAGACGCCAAAAAGGGAAAAGGCGATGCTAACGTCACTAAACAACCGGCGGGTGGCTCGAGGCATCATCCTCATCATCAAAGCGCCAGTTCTGCATAGGGAAGGAGTATTCAGAGAGCTGACTATCCTTGTCCTCTGGACCTGGCTGAGCTGGAATGCCTGACTGCTGGGCCTTCTTTGCCTTGTAGGCCCGCTGCTCCGCCTTGATGCGGTTACTGTCTCTGAGCTGCTTCTTCTGGATAGACTGACACATCTTGAACATGTTGTTGATAGTCTTGAAGAGTGTCTTCTTCTCACGAACTGTGAAGGCAGCAGGAGCATCGGGACCAACAGGAGGACCCCTCTGACGAGGAACCCTAGCAGAGGAGGAGGCACCGGGAGTGTAGGTAGCACGGTCCTCGGGCCTTGGGTTGCGCCCAAGCTTGGGAGCAACATACGGAGCCGGAGCAGGAGGCCTCCAGTTGAGGTCACGCTTCAGAACACTGACAGGGTACACATGCTGAGGAATGTGGCGAGCAGGGCACACAGACTCAATCAGAGCCTGAATGAAGGGAGCATAAATGAGGGACTTCCTCAGACGGATACACTCACGAATCTCCAGGAACATAGTATCCAAAACATCCACCTTCCTGCGGTCCTTAACCATCAGAAAAATATCAAGCATCGAGGCACGCAGGTTATGAGTGTCACCTGCCTTCGGTGTGAGAGTGTACCGAAGGATGTGACGCAGTGTATCATAGGTGGGAAGCAGATCCTTGATAGAGCCAGTGACAAAGGACTTCTCCTGCTTATAAGCAAATGCAATCTTGTCCTTATTGCGGCCAAACTCAGACACCCTCTCAAAGTCAGGATGAGGCTCAGTGTAGAACTGGTATGGAATGATCTCAGCAAACTTGGCAAACGGGGCAGAGCAGACCGCAGTGCCAGACATCCAACGCATAGTACGAGCATCATCATTATAGAAGTAGACAGTGGCATAGAACTGCATGACAAGGTCCTCATTGTACTTGTACGAGAACTGACAGAACGGTATAAGGCCAAGCCTCCCAAGAGCATCATACACACCGGGATAAATATGAGCATTGTCCCTCAAGTGCTCCACATCGACCTGCTTGTGGGGAGAAAACTTCTTCTGCTTAGCCATCATCAACTCATTGAAAATTCGGGCCTGAAACACATTGCGGAATCTTGGATCTGCTCCGAGCGCAGTGGCAGCAACATAGGGGTTCTGGTCACGAAAAGCCCAGTACTCTGGCTGAGACCACTCACTGACCGGTATGTTAGACACATCCCGGCCACCTGGAAGGGGACGCTCACCAGGACTCGAGCTCTCCTCATCATCATCTTCATCTTCCTCAACAAACCCAGTCTCCTGAGATGCCTCAGCGGTCTCATGAGCAGTAGGCTGATATGCACCCTCAGAATCAGACTCCTCATCGCTGGAATCAGTCTCAACGGGTGCTCTGGCAGTGGCGAGGCGGCGGGGACGGCCACCACCATGAGAACCCTCCTCCTGGCCCTGACCAGCTGGCGGCAGAAACTCATCATCTCCTGCCTTTTTACGCTTGCGACGAACGAACACCTGCCGGTTCGGGGACTCTACAGACGAAAGGCAAGAAGTTGTGCAAATGCTCAGTGAAAATGAAACGAAGACGATGAATCAGATGCATATCAAGGTTGTCTCTTCCTGAAAGGCCCGTGCGCCCGGGGTCCAGGGCCCGTGCGCACGGTACACCACGTGGGCACGGGGGCCCGTGTGCACGGGGTCTTGATCCCGTGGGCACGGGGTCCTCCCAGCCGCCGCTCAAACCTCGCGAGGAGGGGAGGGGCGGGCTGGGGAGGTTCCCCCTAGGCCGAGACTACCCTAGATCTGCATCTACTCCACACACAATCGGATCCCATCTACATGGAGCACAAAGAGCACCTCTCCTAGGGTTTTGAGGACCAAAACGAAGGAGGAGAGGAAGAGTGACCAACCTGGGTCATCCATGGTGTCCAATGAAGGGGGGAATCCGTGCCTTTGGCCGGGAGATGGCCGGAGGAGGCAAGATGGCGACGGCGGCGGCGACCCTGAAGAAGACAGAGGCGTGGGGGGATAATGAGGAGGGGTAACTCCCTCTCCACCCCGCGCCCTAGTCATATGGGTGCCAACCGCATAACCCCGTGCGCACGGGGGTCATGGCCCGTGCGCACGGGGTCCCCGTGCACACGGTACACCCCGTGCACACGGGGTCCTCAGAAGGTTTCGTCAGTTTTGACAAGGAGGGGAGGGGCTGGGGTGACCCCTTACCTCATCCCTAAATGTCAAGCTGAACCAACACAAAATTGAGGAACATCGCACTAGAACGTCTATGCTATGGAGGTGTGAGTGGAGAGCATTTGCACGGAAATGATAACAGAGAATGTCTTATGAGATAAGAGTGGAATAGGATAGGGCAACTAAGGTCAAGGGACACTATTCCTATCCGGGGGAAGACACCAAGAGTCTAAACGACTCGAAAAACAAACAACGCTATGACGCGGAAAAAGGCGGTGACCCGAGAGTCACCATGTTTGAGCAATTGTGGTACGGAACCGCGAAGATTTTAACCTTGGGCCCGTCTCCACTACTCATCTTTGAAGCACAAGTGCCATCTATAAATGACGGATGTGAAAGATTTTGATCAATTTATGCACAAGTAGGGTTATGTCGGAATCATTGAGAGAATTCTACTCCCCCTACTTATGTGCCTACATCTAAGCAAGATATAGAAAAGTTAGTGTGTGTATGCAAGATCATCAACCCATGTTACTAAGATCCACGATATTTAGCTCATGCCTTAACTCACGGAACCTTGCTTCATCAAGTGGCTTTGTGAAAATATCCGCAAGTTGCTTCTCGGTGCCCACATGAAAGAGCTCAATGTCTTCTCGTGCCACATGATCCCGAAGAAAATGATGACGAATATCAATATGCTTGGTTCGGCTATGTTGCACGGGATTATCCGCAATCTTGATTGCACTTTCATTGTCACATAATAGAGGCACTTTGTCAAATTTGACACCATAATCCATCAAAGTTTGCCTCATCCATAATAATTGGGCACAGCAACTTCCCGCGGCAATGTACTCGGCTTCGGCGGTTGATAGAGAAACACAATTTTGCTTCTTGGAGGACCAACTCACTAAGGACCTCCCGAGGAATTGACATGAGCCGGATGTGGACTTACGATCCACCTTGTCACCGGCCCAATCCGAATCCGAATATCCCACTAGCTTGAAGGAAGATCCTTTGGGATACCAAAGTCCCAAGTTTGGGGTATGAACCAAATATCGAAGGATCCGTTTCACTGCCATATAGTGGCTTTCTTTGGGGGCGGATTGAAATCTTGCACACATACACACACTTAACATAATATCCACCCTAGATGCACAAAGGTAAAGCAAAGAACCGATCATAGAGCGGTATACCTTTTGATCCACATCTTTACCATTGGGATCTAGATCGAGTTGGCCATTGGTTGGCATTGGAGTCTTCATCGGCTTGGCATCCACCATATCGAAACGCTTGAGCATGTCTTGAATATATTTTGCTTGGTTAATGAAAGTCCCTCCCCTTAATTGCTTGACTTGAAATCCGAGGAAGAACTTCAACTCACCCATCATAGACATGGAAAACTCCTTGGTCATGAGATTTTGAAACTCAACATTGCAAGCATGATTAGTAGACCCAAAGATAATGTCATCAACATATATTTGGCATACAAATAAATCTCCTTTTACTCTCTTGGTAAAGAGAGTGGTATCTATCAACCCCATCTCGAACCCTTTCTCGTTTAAAAACGTCGTAAGGTGATCATACCAAGCACGAGGTGCTTGCTTAAGACCATACAAAGCCTTATGAAGTTGATAAACGTGATTGGGGCGTTCGGGGTCTTCAAAACCGGGAGGTTGCTTAACATACACCAATTCACTTAAAGGACCATTTAGAAATGCACTCTTAACATCCATTTGATATAATTTAAAGTCATGATGAGCAACATAAGCAAGTAAGATACGAATGGACTCAAGACGGGCAACGGGGGCAAAGGTTTCACCAAAATCCAAACCTTCGATTTGGGTGAACCCTTGTGCCACTAACCTTGCCTTGTTACGAGTGACTTGTCCATGCTCATCTTGCTTGTTCTTGAAAACCCATTTGGTCCCAATGACATTATGATTTTCCTTGGGCCTTGCAACAAGTGACCACACCTTGTTGCGGGAGAAATTGTTGAGTTCCTCATGCATAGCTTCTACCCAATCCGGATCATCAAGCGCTTCTTCTACCTTAAGGGGCTCAATACAAGAGACAAACGAGTGATGTTCACAAAAGTTTGCCAAACGTTTACGAGTAGTTACCCCTTTTGAGATGCTTCCAAGGATGTTGTCGGTGGAGTGTTCAAGCATTTGAAGTCTCAAAGCCGCTTTTTGTCTCTTCTTCTCAAGTTCTTCTTCACTTGGTTGAATTCTTCGTGGAGAAACCCGAACTTGCTTTTTCTTAGCTTGTGGAGAGACAACTTCTTGAACTTGATCTTTATCACTTGTATGAGCTTGATCTTGGGCCTCAATTATAGGTTCATCATCATTTGATTGAGCTTGCCCTTGATCTTGCTCGGTAGCTTGAGGGACCTCTTCTTGCTCTTGGATAGGTGCTTGTGCTCCCGAAACGTCTTGCTCTTGTGGTGGAGGTGATGACTTCCCTTGAGGAGAAACCTCAAGAGGGGCTCTTACCCCTTCTTCGATTACATGGACTTGGGGTGTTTCTTGTGGAAGAATGTGGCCTATCCCCATGGTCCTTATAACTTGAGAAGGAGCCTCATCACCTACAACACTTGGAACAATAGGTTTGGCTTGGGAGCCGTTATCCTCATCAAACTCCACATTCGATGTCTCCTCAATACATCCGGTGGATTTATTGAGAACACGATACGCATGAGAGTTTGAGGCATATCCAACAAATATTCACTCATATGTTTTTGCTTCGAATTTAGCTAATCGGGTTTTCTTGTTGAGAATGAAACACTTACAACCGAAAACACGGAAGTACTTGACATTTGGCTTCTTCCCGATTAGGAGTTCATAAGGAGTCTTGTTCTTGAGCTTGCGGAGATATAGCCTATTAGAGGCATGACACGCGGTGTTGATGGCTTCGGCCCAAAGCTTGTATGGAGACTTGTACTCATCAAGCATTGTCCTTGCCATCTCAATAAGAGTCCTATTCTTCCTCTCCGCAACACCATTTTGTTGAGGAGTATAGGCCGCGGAATATTGATGTTTGATCCCCTCATCACTCAAAAACTCATCCATTGTATAATTCTTGAACTCGGTACCATTGTCACTTCGAATAGCCATAATCTCACATTGGTGTTGACGTTGAGCTTCTTTGGAAAATGATATAAAGGTCTCTTGAGTCTCATCTTTGGTCTTGAGAAAGAAAATCCATGTATATCTTGTATAGTCGTCGACAATGACAAGGCAATACCTCCTCCCACCCAAACTATCATAGGATGGAGGCCCAAAGAGATCCAAATGAAGGAGCTCAAGAGCCCTCGTCGATGTGATGATAGTCTTTATCTTGTGTTGCTTCTCATGTTGCTTTCCAGCAATGCAAGCACTACAAACACGATCTTTGGCAAAGGAAACATCGCTTAGTCCAACAATGTGCTCCCCTTTATAAGGGATTGTAGATTTCTCATACCGACGTGGGCTAGTCTACGGTGCCATAACCACCCCACGTCGGCCTTGGCCATTAGGCATGTTTTTAGGTGAGTGCTCTCTTTCGAGAAATCAACCACGTAAAGGTTGCCTTCAACATGCCCAACAAAGACCACTTTGAGAGTATCCCTTTTAAAGACGGTCACATGAAATTCACTAAAAAGCGAGTCATATCCGGCACGAGCCAATTGGATAGTGGAAAGTAGATTGTAGTGAAGGGATTCGACAAGCATGACATTCTTGAGTGAAGAATCACTCAAGATGACAAACTTCCCTAATCCCAATACCTTGCCCTTGCTATTGTCGCCAAAGGAGATGTCCGAGGATGACTTGAGCGAATCAACGAAATCCACGAGCATATCCTTCCTCCGGTCATATGATTGGTGCAACCACTATCAATCACCCATTGTGTCCCACCGGAGGCATAGTCCTGCAAAAATCAAGCTTTGTTTTTAGGTCCCCATTTTTCAATGGGTCCTAGAGAGTTAGCAACAAGGGTCTTAGGAACCCAAATAGTCCATGCATAATCATCATAATTAGTGCCGACAAATTTAGCAAAAGTATATCCATCATTCCTTCTCATAAGGACATAAGATGGGTTGTTCATGCCGGCATAATTAGAAGAGGGAGCCACTTCCTTTGAAATGACTTCCTCTCCAACCTTCTCCTTCCCTTTCTCCTTCTCCTTGTGCCCTTCTTGCACAAATGTGATTTGTTGTTGAGGAGGAGTTGCTTGGTGCTTCTTCTTCTTGTCCTTCTTCTTCTTGTGCTTGTTCTTCTTCTTCTTTTGAGAGGGATCAAAACCGATTCCCTCTTTGGCCACACATTCCTTTTGATTGCTCAAAAGTTCATTCAAGTTCTTTTCGCCTTGGATACAAGACACAAGACCTTTCTCAAGTTGCTCTTTCAACTTTTTGTTCTCAACAAGTAGTGATGCATAATCAATGGAGTTAGAAGCACATGCATCATTAGGAGAGAAAGTAGCAAGAGTTTTAAGAGTGGAAGCCTTAAGTTGGTTGTAAGACTCGGTGAGAGTTATAAGCTCCCCTTTTATGAGCTTGTGGCTCTTTTCAAGGAGTTTATACTCCTCACCGAGTTCACCATGATCAACTTTAAGCTTAGCAATTTTATCCATGAGATCATGCTTAATTTCAAGAGAGAGTTCTAGAGCATCATTGACTTTAACAAAATCTATCTCATTTGAAGTGATGGTTTCCTCAAGTGAGGCTTTCATGTTTTCTACTTCAAGGAGATTTTGCTCAAGGAGATCATTTCTCCCCTTTTCCTCCATTAAGAGGGTTTCCACATTTCCGATGTAGTCATCACGTTCGGTGAGTGACCTCATCATGTTGAGGAAACGAGCAAGAGATTCTCCCTTAAGTGTCTTCATGAAAGCCAATGAGGCTTCCTCACTATAATCGACACCATCATCATCACACTCATTATCCGACTCTTCTTGCAAAGAGTTGGTAGTGTTAGATGATGGCGTAGAGTTGATAGAATTTGATATTACCTCTTTTGCCATGAGGCATCGGTGGACGAGGGTCTTGTTCTCGTTGGGGGAGTCGAAGAGGCTTGATGAGGTGGAGGAGGACTTGGAGTGCATGGCAATAGCGGCCATGCCCTTGTGCTCATCTTCATCACCGTCTTCTTCATCCTCGGAGATGTACTCTTCATGAACAAGAGCCTTGTCGCCACGCCTCTTGGCAAACTTGTTGAATCTCTTCTTCTTGAGAATAAGCTTCTCGGATTTCTCTTCTCTTCTTTCATATGGACAGTCCGCAACAAAATGCTTTGGACTATCGCAATTGTAGCACTTTCTTCTTCCAAAGGTTTTGCCCTTGAGATGATTACTTCCTTTGTTTCCCGGAGTCCCCATGGTGCCCACATATTTTCGGACAAGGAGGGCCACATCTTCTTCAAAGTCTTCGGCCGGGCACGAGGGACCATCTTCTTCTTCACAATATTCTTCCACTTCTTCCACCTCCACCATCTTGGAGGGGGAAGCCACCTTCTTGGCCCTCAAGGCGAGGTTGTTGGAGCTATTGATCCCATAGACAAGGTCATGGGTTTGCTTGGACTTGGTCTTCAACAAAGACTTGGTGGTGAAGGATGACACAATTTGATTTGGTGTCAATTGGTCAAAATCCATGCGTTGGTAAATCATGGTGACCATGGTTTCATCCGTGAGAATCATGGCGCACAAGAATCTGTCCTTGATGAAATTGTCATCGGCCCATGTGCAACCATAGTTCCTTAGATCCAACACAATGGATTTGAGCCTACGGAAAGCTTGATCCGCAGTCTCACCTTCCTTCCTCACGAACATGTTAACCTCTGTCTTGAGAAGGGCCAGACGAGATCTCTGCACACTTGCGTCTCCTTCAAAGATTTCCCCAAGGGTATTCCAAATTTCCTTGGCCGACTTCAATAGAGCAATGGAGTCTCGGTAGTCATCCGGCACGGCCTTCCGGAGCATGTGACAGGCAGTGTCATTGAGTTGTTCATCAACCTCTTCTCTTGGAGATAAGCTTGACGGATCCTCGGGACGATAGCCTCTCAAGATGATCCACCACAATTGAGTGGAGGCACTCCGGACATGGGACTCCATAGCTAGCTTCCATTTACCAAACGAGTCAGGATTCAAGAGGGGGGGTCCCCAGTATGATTAATATGCGGCATAGGAATATGAGGACGAGCATATGAAGGAGCAGCAGCATTGTATGACGGTGCAATAGGACGTGGTGGTGGTGGTGGTGGTGTCTCCCTCACTCCATCAACATCCAAAGTGGTGTTTGGACAAAATGTTGATGAGGTAGAGGGAGCTTGTGAGATAGAAGCAAGCTTCTTATCGACCTCTTCACGAACCAAGGCCTTCATCGAATTTTCCATGGAGCTTTTGAAAGACTCCATGAAAGAGGCGAATTCGGTCATGGTTAGTGAGGTGGCGGAGCTAGGTCCACCACCCTCTTGGTGTGTTGTTTGTGGGACGGGTGGGTTAGTAATGGGTGCACCATGTGCACTCGGTACTCCCCCATCCGTGGGAAGGGTATCACCTTGATCCCCTAGATTGACCATATTCTCTTAGGCGGTTAAGCCCTTAATAAGAGACCAAGGCTCTGATACCAATTGAAAGGATCGATACGGTCAACTAGAGGGGGGGTGAATAGGTGACTAACAAATTTAAGCTTTATTACCAAATTTTAGGGTTAGGCGGATTAAAACAATTCTCTAGATGTGAACTAGATGAAAAAAACCTAGGTGGCAAGCAAGCTTAAATCAAGTATGCTAGACAACAAATACGATAGCAAGCCAACAAGCATACAAGGTTAGAACAAGTAAAGGGCGGAAAGGATAAACCACAAGTGAAGAGGAGACGCGGTGATTTGTTTGACCGAAGTTCACACTCTTTTGAGGGAGTGCTAATCTCCGTTGGAGCGGTGCTCAAGATTGAGAACGCTACAACAACGTAGCTCACCGTATTCTCCCCTTTCGAGTCACCCCCAACGGATGAGCCTCGAATCCACTCGGGGTTGGTCTTGAAGGCGACCACCACACCTTTACAGACTTCCCGGAGCACACCACAAGCAAGGAAGCTTCCGGGACGGACACCTAGCCGCCTAGGAGCCAAAGCTCCAAGAGTAACAAGTCAACGGTGAAGAAATCTTGCGGGGAACACAAATCGGTTTGGTGGAAGTGTAGATCGGGCCTTGCTCTCCCAAATCCCAAAGTATCAACAAGTTTGGTTGGAGGAGATGGGAGTATTGAGCAAAATGGAGTTCATGGAGTGGAGGCTCAAGCAAGGGAAAAGGATTAGGGCTGGAGGAAGAAGAAGGGGGGCTTATATAGTGGAGAGAGATGTGAGGGGGCATCTAGCCGTTGGAGGCCCGTGCGCACGGGCTAAGTGAGCCCCGTGCGCACGGGCTACTCAGAGCCGGATGCTCTACCCCGTGCGCACGGGGGTCTGGGACCCCGTGCGCACGGGCTACTCAGAGAGGCTCGGGGTACCCCGTGCGCACGGGGGTCAGAGACCCCGTGCGCACGGGCTACTCAGTGAGCCTCTGGGTACCCCGTGCGCACGGGGGTCAGAGACCCCGTGCACACGGGGTGACCAGAGACAAACTGGTCCACCTCACAATGAGCCCATGCAATCGCACACTTTTCGGCACTTCTTCCAGATGGGTTTGGGATGAAATATTTGGACATGGAAAATGTGTTCCCACACATACTCAATCTCGTTGACCCCTCTTTATAGTGCGGTGATCCTACGACTCAAATCAAACCGAAAGAATCCTTCGAGTCATCAGGTGAACACCACGCCTTTTATCTTTTTGAATCGGGGCCAATCATCCTCCAAAATTAATAACCCACCACGGGACCTATGACCTGAGATAAATATTTAACACCCGTCATTAGTCCCACTAACCACATTGTCATTACACCAAAACACCATTTAGGAGTAAATGCACTTTCACCACCGCTGGGCCACCGGCCCGAGGTCAGAAGAGAAAGGCACTACGCTCGGTAGTGGCACCGGTAGTTGGGCCGGTAGTACCGCACCCGGACAAGGGCGGTACAATCGGCCCAGCCGACCGGTACAACCGCACGGTAGGAACTGCCAACACCAGGAAAACTAGAACGGCCACAACTTCTGCAAATGAACTCCGATTGAGGCAAACTCAAGCTTGATGGAAAGCTAACGAACAAAGCTGCCTAATCACGACTGGAAATATTCAGAAGAGGCTAGGGAGAAATGCCAAACCCATAGAGGTGTGAAACCTCTAACCTAGAAGAACCGGCACATCTCCCACATCGAAAAACACAAGAGAAGATGCATATGAAATCCGTTTTCGATGAACACGAGCTTGTCATGAGGAAGACCACAAGCTCCAAAACTCGCAAAAAGAAAAACCAAACAAGAACCAATAAAGATGATGCCAAGGACGCAAAGGTTTGAGCTCTCCACGAATGATTCGACCTAGCCTACAACCTGGTCTCCTAACTACCACCAAGAGACTGGTAAACTAGACACCTATCTATGTCAAACCTTTGTCTTGCGCATAATCCACTTGAGCTTGATGATGATGATCATGCCCGCCTAAAGTTGGAGCATCTTCCTTGATTCTGCCGGGTCGATGAAGACTAGTAGATTGCTCCCATACTCCATTATGGGTGAGCCTCTTTTAGGCACATCTTCACAAGACCATTATCACCAAATGGTCGGCAAACTCCAAGCATATGATATCTTCGTGATGCTCCTCTTGAACTTGCACACATAATCCTGACCAATCTTTGGATAACTCCATGAAGACCACCTTGGTCATCACGTAATCTTCATCTTTCAACCTTGAAGCCAACATATGATCTTCAAGCGTTGCCTATAGACAAATCTTAAAGTATAACTCAAGGAAACCATTAGTCCATAAGGATTGTCATCGATTATCAAAACCAAACATGGGAGCACATGCCCTTTCACTATCGGCGGCGGAATTCTGGTACAACACCTCTCATCATTCGTCACTGCATCGATCCCCATTTCAGGCACTGTACGGTTGGGAGCTCAATCTGGGTGGGTTACCAGCCTGGGAGACACCAGACTCCATCGACACCGACCTCAACTGGACGGCGCACACAGCCATGCTCCGTGATCACCTGGCTCGCGCTCAGTGTCGCTTCAAGAAACAGGCGGGTCGCCTTCGCTCGGAGCGTTCCTTCACCGTCGGGGAGCAAGTACTCTTGAAGTTGCATCCCTATGTGCAATCCTCGGTGGACAGTCGCCCCTACCCTAAGCTGGCGTAAAAATACTAAGGCCCTTTCGTCGTTCTGGAGCGCGTGGGCACCGTCGTGTATCGTCTCCAGCTTCCTCCAGACAGCCGGATCCACCCAGTCTTCCACGTATCTCAGCTCAAGTCGTTCACCGCCGACTACACGCCCGTCTTCACCAAGCTGCCCCGAGTTCCTGTCCTCAATACGGCCAGCGTCAAGCCCGTCGCCATTCTGGACCGCCGCATGATGAAGAAGGGCGACACGCCCGTGGTGCAAATCCTCATACAGTGGTCCGATCAACCGGTCGACGCGACTACTTGGGAAGATTATGACGTTCTCAAGCTCAGGTACCCCTCAACAGCAATTTGGGACGAGGTCTCGTCTCAAGGGGAGGTGAATGTCACGCCAGTGGTGTCGCCCACAACGGACTGAAGACGGCCAGATGCCATTACGGGTCAGAGGCCTGCGTGTGTTTGGGCCATGGACCATGTGCGTGTGTATACTTAAGTGAGCACTGAAACTATTTTAGGGTTTTATGAAATAAAACAAGAACCAATTTCCTACCAATCGTCTCACCTGCTCCCTCACATGTTCCTCCTCCTCTCTCCCTTCCCTCGCCGATCGGATCCCCTGAGGTGTTACACTATTCGTAGGTGTAGTAAAGCTCAGGTGCACCAGTACGAGATCATGCACCCGAATTCCGGAATAGCTCACGATTGCCGCGCGTTCGCAGCGAATATATTTCCCAGCTGAGTACAAAATAAAACCTCCAAGTCTTATATAAAAAATCAAGTCGTTGTAATTCATCGATGTTATAGCCGATGAGACAAACACCATAGACGAATATGGGTAACATCCCAAAATGTGTACGTCTTCACATCCTCAAGCAGCGTTTCCCTTTCTCTTTTCCTCATTGTATTTGTTGAGGGGAGCGTTTCCTTTCTTGTTTGAATACAAGCGCTTTAATTATGGTACGATGTAAAAGAGATTTCCTCAGTGATGTGACAAGCGTGACATAATTCGTAATATTCTCCATCCTTAGAGTAACGTGGCGAGTGGGTTTGGTGAGTTTTGACTTTCGACGAGCAGTTTTGCAATTAAAGCTTCGTGATACCATAATTTTTTCATATAAAAAACTATCAACTACTTCTTCCGTTCATAAATAGATGACATAGTTTTAGTTCACATTTAAACTAAACCACATCATGTATTTCTGAACGAAGGGAGTATTTCTCTCTCAAGGCAATTTCAACGCGGATCCTCAAACCTTTCATGAATGTATGGATCTAATTGTTTGAATGTGTTTTATTGTTCAACGCGGTTTTATATTTGTTTATGGACCCGCCGGTGTGTTTGTTTCCAAGAAAATTGGACGCAAACCGAGGTATGAAGGGGGTGCGAGAGTCTAGAGTGCCGCTACGTAGTAGGATTTTGACACCCCCGGTCCACTCAAATCTCCTCATAAATCAGTTTTTATCCACTTCGCCCATGCTCACCTTATTGCTTTGCATCTGCATCCTCCTCGTCTAATGGTAACAATATTCTTTGATCGTCACTCACGCATTATCGAATGTTTGCGGCCTCCTTCGGCGTGCTTGCTCGCCTAGGACTACTTCACCGCCCGCTTTGGATCCGTTCGCTGCCAGGTACCCTCTGCCCCTTGCCATCATCATCCATGGCGGATACCACGTCTGGAAGGTGTTCAGTCAAATGTCATTGAGATTTTTTGACCTTCTCGTTGTTCCTATAGATCATGATGGCATCTTACTTAATTATGAAGGATGAGTTATTATTCGATGTGTGATTGGCCATATCTATGTGATCGAGGCAAAGGTGTCCCGATGTTTCGATGAGATGATGGAGATCGATTATGGTGGAGTAGACTTTCACGACCCGACTACGAACGTGCGAAGACGTTGCACCTTACCAATCGCTAAACCAACTCCGAGAGGTTATTGATCCCGCGGATGCACGATCAACCTGACCACGAAGGTCTAATTCCTGCAAGCAATCGACAAGAACAAGCAAGAACTAAGAATTGCAATCTGGATATTGCGAATATAAGATGAATGATTAACAGAAGTTGGGGTTCCAATGCGGTCTTGGCCTGGTCGGATGACACAAACGAAGAGCTCGAAGTTGCGGCTATGGCTAACTTAAATCTAATTAAAACCCAAGTCTAAACGACGCCCTAAGGGTTGTATATATGGGGGAATAGAGGGGATTTTCGTGACCCCTTGGAGGTGGGTCCGAAAACAACCCTAACTCGGTTTCCCCACACATACGGACTCTAAAAACAGCCTATAAAGTAGTATTTCGAAATTACATGGGTCCAGCCCAATATTAAGGTGACGCAACACCTATAATTGCCCTTGGACGAAAATAATGAAGTGGCATCTCGTGTATTTCGTCCAAGCCTTCGTGCACGCCTTATGGTGGCTTCAAAGTGCGAAATCACCATTGGAAACTCCATGGTCCTTTCCCGCGTGCGCACCATCTTCTCCATGCTTGATCCCGCTCCAATGCCCGTCCTTCTTGTCCATGCTAGGTCCTTCATTCATAAGCAAAACAAAAGTATCTAATTTAGGCAGCATCATATGTTGATGAACATTAGAAGGATTCGCAAGAAACGAAAGTACCTGACAATTTAGCTGACGTGCACGTGCTCTAGTAACTGGTCCAATATGTGTAGTTAGTGAGGATGTGGGTGTAACATTAGTAGGGATGTCCTCGTCATCCTCCCCTTCTTGAATTGAAGTCGTCCTCGACGGAAGCTCATCATCTTCTCCCAAATAAGGCTTCAAATCTGCAATATTAAAAGTGGGACTAACCCCAAAATCTGCAGGTAGCTCAAGTTTATATGCATTATCATTAATTTTTTGCAAAACCTTAAAGGGACCATCGGCTCGTGGCATTAACTTAGACTTGCGCAAATCAGGAAACCTATCTTTACGTAGATGTAACCAAACAAGATCTCCGGGTTCAAACACAACATGATTTCGACCCCTATCACCAGCAAGCTTGTATCTAGCATTCATTCGCTCAATGTTTTCTTTAGTTAACTCATGCATTTTTAATATCAATTCAGCACGTTGCTTAGCATCAAAATTAACCTTGAAGAGGCAGCAAATCAATAGGTGCACGACGTAGAAAACCATAAACAATCTCAAAAGGGCACATTTTAGTGGTAGAATGAAATGAACGATTATAAGCAAATTCAATATGAGGTAAACATTCTTCCCACATTTTCAAGTTACTCTTTAAAATAGCCATAAGCATAGTAGACAAAGTCCTATTGACTACTTCAGTTTGTCCATCAGTTTGGGGATGACATGTAGTACTAAAAAGTAGTTTAGTCCCCAACTTAGCCCATAAGCATCTCCAAAAATGGCTAAGAAACTTAGTATCACGATCCGAGACAATAGTATTGGGCACACCATGTAAGCGAATAATCTGACGAAAGAATAAATCAGCAACATTAGCAGCATCATCGCTTTTATGACATGGTATAAAATGTGCCATCTTAGAAAATCTATCCACGACAAAAAATATGCTATCCCTCCCCTTCTTTGTTCGAGGCAAGCCTAAAACAAAGTCCATGGATATGTCCTCCCACGGAACACTAGGTACAGGTAAAGGCATGTATAAACCATGAGGATTGAGTCGTGACTTAGCTTTTTGACATGTAGTGCAGCGAGCAACAAAACGCTCAACATCCCGTCTCATCTTTGGCCAAAAGAAATGTGTAGCAAGTACGTCCTCCGTCTTCTTCACGCCAAAGTGTCCCATTAATCCTCCTCCATGCGCCTCCTGCAACAACAAAAGACGAATAGAGCTAGCTGGAATGCATAGCTTGTTAGAACGGAACACAAATCCATCATTAACCACAAAATTGTTCCATGTTCTACCCTCTCTACAATTCTGCAATACATCTTTAAATTCCGCATCATTTACATATTGATCTTTGATTGTCTCTAAACCGAATATCTTGAAGTCAAGTTGTGAAAGCATAGTATAACGACGAGACAATGCATCAACAATAATATTATCTTTCCCCTTCTTGTGTTTAATGACATAAGGGAAAGTCTCAATAAATTCAACCCACTTAGCATGTCTACGATGAAGTTTTGCTTGACTTCTTATGTGTTTCAAAGATTCATGATCAGAATGTATAACAAATTATTTGGGCCATAAATAATGTTGCCAAGTTTCTAATGTCCGAACAAGAGCATATAATTCCTTATCATAAGTAGAATAGTTCAGACTAGGCCCACTCAATTTTTCAGAAAAGTATGCAACAGGTTTAGCATCTTGTAATAACACACCTCCCAAACCAATCCCACTAGCATCGCATTCAAGCTCAAAAGTCTTATTAAAATCAGGAAGTTGGAGCAAAGGAGCATGTGTTAACTTATCTTTCAATACCGTGAAGGCTTCTTCCTGTGCGGTACCCCAAGTAAAAGGCACATCCTTGCGTGTAAGCTCATTGAGAGGTGCAGCAATGGTGCTGAAATCTCTCCCAAAACGCCTATAGAATCCAGCGAGGCCAAGAAAACTCCTCACTTGTGTGACCGTTTTGGGCTGCGGCCAACTCTCAATCGCCTCGATCTTGGCTTTATCAACTTCAATTCCCTGCGGAGTAACAACATAGCCAAGAAACGATACTCGGTCGGTGCAAAAGGTGCACTTCCCAAGGTTACCAAACAAACGTGCATTACGTAGAGCAATAAAAACAACACGTAAATGATCCAAATGTTCCTCCAAATATTTCCTATAAATCAGTATATCATCAAAATAGACTACCACAAATCGTCCAATGAAAGCACGTAAAACCTCGTTCATTAATCTCATGAAAGTGCTAGGTGCATTAGTTAACCCAAAAGGCATGACTAACCACTTATATAATCCAAACTTAGTTTTAAATGCCGTTTTCCATTCATCTCCTAATTTCATGCGAATTTGATGGTATCCACTACGCAAATCAACTTTGGAAAACATGGTAGAGCCACTTAATTCATCAAGCATATCATCTAACCTAGGAATAGGATGACGATAACGAATAGTAATATTATTAATGGCTCGACAATCAACACACATACGCCATGTTCCATCCTTTTTAGGCACTAGTATAACAGGAACAGCACAAGGACTAAGGGATTCACGTATGTAACCTTTGCCGAGTAGCTCTTGGACTTGACGCTGAATCTCCTTCGTCTCCTCCGGATTGGTACGGTATGGCGCACGGTTGGGCAGCGAAGCACCGGGAATTAAGTCAATCTGATGCTCAATCCCTCGAATAGGTGGTAATCCCGGTGGTACGTCTTGTGGAAAGACGTCAATAAACTCCTGCAAAAGGTCAGTGACAACAGGAGACAAAGAAGGAGGCAATTCCTCAAATGAAAACAAAGCTTCTTTGCACACAAAAGGATAGCACACATATTGACTAACATCCAAATCCGAAATATCAACCTTAGTAGCAAGCAAAGTTGGACTAGTCAATTTAATTTCATTAGAAACAACATAAGAAGATTTGCTATTAGTCTTATGTTGTTGCTCAAATTCTTTAGCTGCTATCTCATTTTCACTCTTATTTTTCTCCTGTTTAGCTTTACTAGCTCTAGCAAGATCATCGTTCACAATTTGTTCAGGAGACATAGGAAGTAAAGCAATATTTTTATCCTGATGAACCAGAGTAAACTGATTTGTCCTACCATGGTGTACAACATTCCTATCAAATTGACATGGTCTACCAAGTAAAAGAGAGCATGCTTGCATGGGTACCACATCACAATCAACATAATCAGCATATGCAGCAATGCTAAAGTGCACACGAACAGAACGCGTTACCTTAATCTTACCACTATTGTTAAACCACTGAATATAGTACGGATGGGGGTGTGGTCTTGTGGTGAGAGATAGCTTCTCCACCAACTCCATGCTAGCCAAGTTGTTGCAACTTCCTCCGTCAATAATGATGTGAACCGAACGTTCTTTCACCACTCCCTTTGTGTGGAACAAATTATGCCTCTGGTTTTGCTCGGCCTTCGTTACCTGCACACTTAACACACGTTGAGCAACCAAACTAGCATATTTATCCGCATCATCAGGAGCCATATACTCTATATCATGAGCATCATCATGGGCACCCTGTTCCTCATGATCAATGAGAACTAAAGTCTCCTCATCATAGTCACTCGCTGACTCATACCCACCATCCGCCGTAATAGTCATCACACGCTTGGAGGGACAGTCTTTTGCGAAGTGACCTCCACCTTGGCACCTGCGACATTTAATATCACGATCTCGTGTTTGCCCTGTGGAAGCCATGGATGAAGAAGAACTCGCCGCTGGACCACTCTGTGCACCCTTGAATGGTGGCGCTGGCTGTTTTGGTGGCTCCCTGTAAGAATGAGCGGCTGAAGTAGATGGTGGTGCAGCAGGACGTGTGGATGTCGAAGCTCCACGTGATGTCCATGATGTATTTCATCCTGCAGAAAAGTTAGGTCTCGTAGCGGCCTGTCGATCCTGTACTTCACGTTCAGCTTTACAAGCAAGATGAAACAAACGAGTGATAGTAGCATAGTCCTTGTATTCTAGAATACTTTGTATCTCCTTGTTTAAGCCACCCATAAAACGTGCAAGCATAGCTTCATTATCCTCTACTAGGCCACATCTAATCAATCCAGTTTGTAATTCCTGATAATATTCCTCTACAGAATTTTTTCCTTGTCACAAACGCTGTAATTTTTGTAGTAATTCATGTTGATAATAAGGAGGAACCCAACGAGTACGCATAGCATCTTTTAAAGCAGCCCAAGTAGTTGGAATATTATTAGCATGCAATCTACAATGTTCAGACCACCAAATAGATGCAAACCCCGTGAATTCACAAACAGCAGCAGTAACACGTCTATTCTCAGGATATTGTAAACATGTAAAGCGTTGTTCAGTTTCTAACTCCCAAGTAAGATAAGCATCAGGAATATATCTACCCTCAAACGGCTTAAGATTCAATTTAAGTTTAGGCACATGTTCATCATCGCGTACCTGAGGGGGTGGTTGGTGTCGACCATGGCGAATGTTAGGACGTGGACGTCCAGCTGGCTGTTCATAGGCCGCTTCCTGTTCCACCTCCTCCTCGTAATCACCCTCGTAGTTGTCGTCCTGGACGACATCAGAAGCAACAGCAGCAGCCGCAACTGCAGTGGCAGGAGCACCAATACCAGCAGCTTGTCCGCCCGGAAACATAATACACCGTGCACGTCGTGGTGGCGGTGGCTGTGCCGGAGTGGCAGCAGGCTGTGTAGGGAGGCGTGCGATCAACTCAGTAAACTTGGCGTCGAGCTTGGTGTCGATCATCTTCTCCACGCCATCAATCGCCTCTGTAAATCTGTTCTCGATGTCATTCACCTGTTCAGACATCATTTGTGCAAATTTATCATGTAGCTTCTTGTTTGTCATGTTCTTCCAATCGGGCGCATCCCGCGCCACTTCATCCTGTGATCCTGGCATGGTTAGCAGAAATAGAAAACACACAGGAATATGATCCTACTTCTACTAATGGGACGTGGGATGGTGGAGAGCACAAATCCGTCAAGCTTTTCTTTCGTTCTTACC
Source organism: Bromus sterilis (assembly GCA_950022295.1). Taxonomy (NCBI): domain Eukaryota; kingdom Viridiplantae; phylum Streptophyta; class Magnoliopsida; order Poales; family Poaceae; genus Bromus; species Bromus sterilis. The sequence continues at coordinate 235,099,108 of OX465599.1, read as the reverse complement.
GATTCTTACCTAGCAGCAGGTGGTGATGTACAACCAACGGGTCAAAACTCTCAAAGATGTGGTAGAGCGATGGCCAGGAGGTGTCAACCGCACGAAGTAGAATATATGTGGAGCTGTAGGTAGGCTTGAACAAATATGGTAGCAAAAAGATCAACAGTAATCAAGACAGAGATGCAAAGTTGAATAAACACTCAACGTCGGTACTGTGCTGATCCTAGGCTAAACCGTACTAGAGACGCGAGCCTAAAACACCAACGAAAGCACGGCGCGGCACGTAAACAACTGAGAAGCACTCTCTGATTTTTTTTTCTCTTTTTTTTTGGAAATCACCCCCTTTTACGGACGACAAAGATTGGTGAAATCCGACTCTAATCAACTCAAAACTATTATGGCTACGGAGATATCACAAACCGAACGGGTGATGGAACTCAACTCGGATCGGTAGGTTGTGGTGGTGTATATGGACTTGGCTTGGCGGAACGTGGTGGTGTATCTGGACTCGGATTGGCGGAACGTGGTGGTGTACTACTATGCGGCGGCGGCGTGACAAACTGTGATCAGAACTTGAAACTCTAAGGGAACTGGACGCTAAGATCAGCAACTCGACACAACGATGCAACCGCAAATTCAACAAAGCAAACTACTGTAAAGAAAACTGGACAAAGGCTCGGACTGTTTTGGGACATGATGATCTAACCCTAATTTTTTTTGGCTTTTTCGTGGACTGTAGGTATGAAAACAGAAGTAATCTAGACTACGAAAAACTGGTAAATCTCACCGAGCAACCTGGAAATCTGATACCACTTGATAGAGGCGAAGGTGTCCCGATGTTTTGATGAAATGATGGAGATCGATTATGGTGGAGTAGACTTTCACGACCCGACTACGAACGTGCGAAGACGTTGCGCCTTAGCAATCGCTAAACCAACTCCGAGAGGTTATTGATCCCGCGGATGCACGATCAACCTGACCACGAAGGTCTAATTCCTGCAAGCAATCGACAAGAACAAGCAAGAACTAAGAATTTCAATCTGGATATTGCGAATATAAGATGAATGATTAACAGAAGTTGGGGTTCCAATGCGGTCTTGGCCTGGTCGGATGACACAAACGAAGAGCTCGAAGTTGCGGCTATGGCTAACTTAAATCTAATTAAAACCCAAGTCTAAACGACGCCCTAAGGGTTGTATATATGGGGGAATAGAGGGGATTTTCGTGACCCCTTGGAGGTGGGTCCGAAAACAACCCTAACTCGGTTTCCCCACACATACGGACTCTAAAAACAGCCTATAAAGTAGTATTTCGAAATTACATGGGCCCAACCCAATATTAAGGTGACACAACACCTATAATTGCCCTTGGACGAAAATAATGAAGTGGCATCTCGTGTATTTCGTCCAAGCTTTCATGCACGCCTTATGGTGGCTTCAAAGTGCGAAAATCACCACTGGAAACTCCATGGTCCTTTCCCGCGTGCGCACCATCTTCTCCATGCTTGATCCCGCTCCAATGCCCGTCCTTCTTGTCCATGCTAGGTCCTTCACTCATAAGCAAAACAAAAGTATCTAATTTAGGCAGCATCATATGTTCATGAACATTAGAAGGATTCGCAAGAAACGAAAGTACCTGATAATTTTGCTGACGTGCACGTGCTCTAGTAACTGGTCCAATATGTGTAGTTGGTGAGGATGTGGGTGTAACATTAGTAGGGATGTCCTCATCACTATGGATTTCGTATGCATAAGCAAGCGGGCTTGATTTTTTGGCAAAGCATATGCATCCACTTGTTTCTTGAGAAAAAGCATAGTACACCCTATGACTTGCACATTGTAATGAATTAGGTTTAGAAGGGTTTGAGGGGATCGCACACCTCCAAGGGGTGCGTTAGCTCTCTTTATATATCATATGGACATATATACAAGTATAAGGTATATACTGTTGGAGATATGCCCTAGAGACAAATAATAAAGATGTTTTTATTATCATATCTAATTGTTCATAATAAGTTTTATACTATGCTATAACTATATTAAACTGAAACATTAATACACGTGTAGTATGTAAACAAGAGAAGTTTTAACTATACGAGTATACAATGAAAACTAAAGTTGTCGACTTTTGCGTTGTTAACAAGCATCACACGCGAAGACCTTTTTAGTGCTAGACTCAACAGGAAATTGATGGCGATGAAGAACATTGCGCACAATGGGAGTAGCGAGATAACCAAGACGTGAGCGCCATTGAAACAACTTGACATGAACATTGTTGAAGACCCTACAAGTTGTCCATCAATTGGGTAGATACCATGGTGACACATGTCGGGGGGAGGAAGTGGATGAGTTGCCCAATGACGGGTGGGCCAGGGGAGGAGGAAGTGGACGCGCCGCAGACGTTCGGAGCGTGTCCGCGCCGAAGCAAACCCGACTCAAATTTAGGCTGCAAATGGGTCGATACGGACGCGAAAACTGACGCGCGTCAGGTTGCACCGACGCGTTGGGCCACGATTTCTGTCAGCGCCGATGCAAACGGATGAAATAGGACAAAAAACGGGCAAATGCGTCGGCGCGTTGGAGTTTCCCTAATGACCTCTAAGAAGAAGTCCATCGTTGTGTGATCCTTGATAAAGATATTAAAAGGGGAAATGTAGCAAATACATCATTACCATGATTATATTCAGGAATAGACATAAGATTACATGTAACAGAGGGAGCATGAAGAACATCACAAAGTTGAAGGTTCCTAGAGGTACTAGTCGGAAAAAAGTTTAACTAATATGCTCAATGTGCATACTTGTCCCATTCGCAGTGTGCACCTTGTCTTGGCCATGGTAGGCTCGCGAGAGTGGAGCTTGTCGATATCATTCGTGAGTTAACGACTTGGCTACCTTGGCAGCTAGGATCGAATGAGTATATATAGAGGGCCTCCTCGGGTCCTCTCCGTTGATGCAGCGTCCTCCCTTTCATCCAAACACCATGGATGAGCTAAATCACGACCAACTCACTTTATTATTAACCAAGGATCTTGGGGAAATAAACGGGAACAAACTTCATGTGAAATACCTTTTGTTTTGGAAATTTCCTGAGCCCTCCAGAGGCTGGCACGATCGTCGGTACGACCCTGGTGGGATCGTAGCAAACGTCATTGCCAACTTCTGGCTTCAATAAAACGCATGTATAATCTTCATACGTCTCATCAAAGATGGTACCATTGGATATTTAGTTGGAGCGTCTGAAAAGATACTATTTTGGCACTCCCCAAATGGCTAAGTCTGGCATTTAGACTTCTCCGTATCGCACACGTCTTTGATTTTCATCGTGCTAGATACATGCTTTCACCAAAACACCTATAAACACGACAAACAAAGAAACTAATGAAAACTAATTAAAAAAAACAAGTTATGCAATACTCACAATGATGAATGTAACTACCTAAAATCATGCATAATAGACATGTATTTGCTTCAATGGGATATAATGTATGTAGATAACATGCAACAAACAAGCTCTCTAGATGTGTGTAAAGCATGGAGTCATCATCCATCATGTCGCTTTGATCTCAACGATCACCAGTCGACAATCATATCTTCCGCCATCGTTGTAGAGTTTGCCACAGTATTTTGCTTCGATTTTTTTCAAGGTTGCTCGGTCACCATCGAGTGTGAAAACATAGCTTAATTTTGGTTTAAAGTCGCATGTATCAATCATGAAGCTTGCATTAGTGTAACCCTTTACATTGATATCTTCATCACCTCCATACGCTACTTACAAGCGATCAGAGCATTTGAGCTTGATATGAAGGGTTGGGTGCCTTTTTTTGTTAGGGCTATTCGCGTATACGTATAAAGGAGACTTGAGGGTTCATTCAAGAAGTAACATGCTTCGAGATATGATTATGATTAGGGATTAAGTGGGACCGAAAACAATTTAGGAGAAATTGTGGGATTGTTGACCTCGATATACAAGCCAAGCCAATAGCTTACGATAGAAAATTCAATTATTTTATTTCTCAAGTATATAGTGTACTTGTCACATAAACTTTTAAAAAATATGTGTCATATTAAATTGATGTCGTTAACAAAGAGACAAACGAAATTTACCATTGGTATGCTTATTTCAAATCCAATACACCGTTATCTTGGCAAAGCCGCTTCCTTTTTTATTTTCTGTTTGCACAAATCGGTTTGATGTTGTTGGTGCGTCAGCAGATAGGTCATCTAGGAAAGGTTCTTCCAATGTATAAAGTCTGCAGAAAAAAAATGGAATTAGAAAAAAGAGGCATAGTACGTGCCGCCGGTAATGCATGGAATATACCGTACATCTTTGTTTCTACTCAAACAAAGGTAATTTATGTCAATGTCAATTCAATTCAGTATTGTTTTACTTTGTTTTAGACGAGCATAGACCAACTCCTTTTCTCTAATAAACAAATGCGAGAAGAATAATGTTGCCAGATGTCCACTTCAAATTTATAAAAGTCAACGTATTCTAGTCCAGCACTGCTGATTGGTTCGGAAATGGCCAATAATCCTAGTAGTAATACAACTGTACAAGCCGAAGCTGGCTCCAAATACCTTACACAAAAGACCATAATTATGCTCGTAATCATGTATAAGCCCATGACAATCTACGTTTTCCGCAAAGAAAAACTGTACTAGCAAGCCACAGGAAAGATGCCAAAGGAAACTCTGGTCAATGTATTCAAAAAAGTTTGTCAAGAAAATGTATACATATGTTAAGACAAAAAAAAAAGGAAAGTACGTACGTCAGCTACAAGTGCAAAGTGTGGATGTTTCGCAGGGGCAAATGTGCAAAAGTCGAAAAGCAACAGGCAAGAAGCGAAAAGCAGGGAGGAGGATAGAAAAGGGAGCGGCGGGCGAAAGGGACGGGCACGAAGGAAGGAAGGAAGCCGGCCGAGGGAATCCAAAACCAAAACCAAATCAAACTCAAAACTCGAACAAAAAAAAGAAGAGCCGCCGCATTCCCATCCAAAATTCCACCAAATCCCCCAACAGGTCAAAATCATAAAACAAACAAACAAACGAAGCAGACGCGGCAGAGTGCCCGACCACCTCGCCCTCGCCGCCTCCTCCTCCTCCTCCTGCCGCGGGCGGCCTGCTTCACGCCGCCTCCTCCTCCGCGTCTTCTACACCCTCCGCTCCCCACCCCCCTTAGTCCCACAGGAGCGCGCGCGTGCAGACGAACCCTAGAACCCGCCGCATCCTTTGCAGCCCCTTCCATGGCCGGATTCCCAGGTAACCGCCGCCGCCATCGCTGAGTTATTTTTTTGGCCTTTTGCTTGTTTGTATCGTTGGTTTTTGATTTCGCTCTTTGGTATGCGGCTCTGTGGAGTTGCGCCCTAGTATTAGTATATTAGTACTCCCTCCGATCCATATTAATGTACTTAAGTTTGTCTAGATACACATGCATCTAGTCTAAATACTTAACTAGATACATACGAATCTAGACAAAGTTGAGTACATTAATATGGGTCGGAGGTAATAGTAGTATTTATTTATTTTAAGTTTCCCTGTTAAGTTTGGCGCGTCAGTGGTTTTTGGTTTTTGATACTTCATTCATGGGGATCCGTTTGGTTTGGTTTGGGCGCGGAGCAAACCCTGCTGCATGATTTATTTATTACGGTTAAAATAAATAAATAAAAGGAGTTCGTTGAGCAAACGAAATAACACGTCGTTATTTGACTGAAGAAGATTTTGGGGGAAAGCAGCCAGCCAGCAGCTATGATCAGTGGTAGTACTAGTCACCTTGATCTTACCGTGTTCATGATTTGTCCAAACTGTAGACTGCACTTCTAATGCAGATGCTTCTCCCACCCTAAAACAGTAATTGCACTCCATTATTAGGTTCTGATGGGTAACATGGACGTGAATTCTTGATGCTCTGCTACTTGCATGATCTTGTTCTGACCAATTCTGGAACAGGGATGGAGCGGAATGGAGAGAACCATCTTAAGGAATCACTTCTCCAGGGGGCGGATGGCGACCCCGGGGCTTCTCCTGCCGCCAGGGTGTCCCCACGGAAGGAGAGGACTACAAGGAAGGTCATGTTCAATGTTCGGGGCATGTCCTGCGGTTCGTGTGCCGTCTCCATAGAGACGGTGGTGGCAGGATTGAAGGGGGTCGAGAGCGTCCAGGTCTCAAATCTTCAGGGTCAGGCTGTTGTTCAGTACAGCCCGGAGGAGACCGATGTAAGATTTTCTTCAGCCCATGCTCTTGTTCTCATTGCTGCATTTTCAGTATGGAGGTAGCTAGTACTATGGAAATATTTGCATGGTTGTCATAAATGAGGCAAAGAGGGATGTCAAATACATATGGTAGCTTCTTCGTGTCGTGTTGACGACGCAAGCTGTCAATAGACATCTATGTACATGTTTTTTTTATAAAGAGAAATGTTTGGTTTCAGGAAACGAATTTTGTCCTACAAATCCTGATTTAGCTCCAGGCCAAACTTCTCTCATCCTTTCCTTCATATTCATATTTATGGTCCACACCTGTGTATTACCAACTACTCCTTGTACCAATCTCTTGAGGGTTTTAGTATGTTTTTGTTAGTGTGTACCAATCTCTTGAGGGCGACTACCCAATCATTGGACAGTCCAACATTGTCAGATAGTTTAGTTCATAAATGAATTGCCGAGGAACTATATGATCTCCACAATGAGTATACCTCACTGAATATTCTTATAGTACTACAATTTTTTGAATATAAATGAACTGACAAATAACCATATGACCGTTCTTTCTTAATACTGCGGTCTTTTACTAGCAATTTTGCTTGAAGTAGTAGATTCCTATTTATGATCATGCACTTTCAGTTCAGTAAACTTGAGTCTGCATTAATCCATTCCCCATGAAGTAATGACGAAAATGTTGCACCATAGCTATTATTTGCTATATTTTCTCAGTTGAGATTCTCTTATTCTCACAGGCAAGAACCATAAAAGAAGCTATTGAGGATATCAACTTTGAGGTCGATGAACTCCAAGAACAAGAAATTGCCGTATGCAGGCTCCGGATAAAAGGGATGGCATGTACGAGCTGTTCTGAATCTATTGAACGGGCACTTCTAATGGTACCTGGAGTTAAAAAAGCTGCAGTGGGGCTTGCCCTGGAGGAAGCCAAGGTGCACTTTGATCCAAATATTACCAGCCGTGATTTACTAATCGAGGCTATTGAGGATGCTGGATTTGGAGCTGATCTCATTAGTTATGGGGATGATGTGAACAAAATGTATCTAAAACTTGAGGGTGTGAGTTCTCCAGAAGACACCAAACTCATTCAGTCGGTACTGGAAACTGTAGAGGGAGTGAATAATGTCGAATGGGACGCATTGGGTCAAACAGTTAAAGTTGCATATGACCCTGATGTCACCGGCCCACGGTTACTTATTCAGCGCATTCAGGATGCTGCACAACCCCCTAAATGCTTTACTGCCAGCTTGTACTCACCACCAAAGCAAAGAGAAGTAGAACGCCACCATGAAATTATGAGTTACAGGAACCAATTTCTGTGGAGTTGCCTCTTTTCTGTTCCCGTGTTCTTGTTCGCGATGGTTCTGCCAATGCTTCCTCCTTCTGGAGATTGGCTATTTTCTAAAATCTACAACAACATGACGGTAGGTATGCTACTGCGGTGGTTGCTATGTTCTCCAGTTCAGTTCATTATTGGTTGGAGGTACAGTCTCAACCTGGCAACAACATCTTGATGTTGATTCCTTTTTCTCTCTGAAAAAAATATTAAGCTCTTTTGTTTCACCAATGCAATTATATAAAGGTATCATGTTGTTTGGGAATGATAAAAGTACTGTAAAGGTTGTCAAACAATGCTGCTTTACAATTTCGTCACTGCAATCTTATGGTACAACATGTGTCTTATATATTTCACTTTGTATCGATGCTTGTCAGATTTTACGTTGGAGCTTACCATGCACTGAAGCGAGGGTACTCTAACATGGATGTGCTGGTTGCGTTGGGAACAAATGCTGCGTACTTCTATTCTGTGTACATAATTGTGAAGGCACTAACATCAGACTCGTTTGAAGGACAAGATCTTTTTGAAACTAGTTCTATGTTGGTATCTTTTATATTGCTGGGAAAATACCTTGAGGTGGTGGCAAAGGGGAAGACATCAGATGCTTTGTCAAAGCTGACAGAACTTGCACCCGAAACAGCTGTACTTCTCACACTGGACAAGGATGGAAGTGTCATTTCAGAAGTGGAGATCAGCACCCAGTTACTTCAAAGAAACGATTTCATTAAGATTGTCCCTGGTGAAAAGGTCCCAGTTGATGGTGTTGTCATCAAAGGCCAAAGCCATGTTAATGAAAGTATGATAACTGGGGAAGCAAGGCCTATTGCAAAGAAACCAGGAGACAAGGTTGGTATTTATAGATTCTGATTTTCTTATCTGGTTTGTTTATCATGTACTGCTCTGATGCTTCAGTTGTTCTTTTTAAAGGTTATTGGTGGTACTGTAAACGATAATGGTTTCATAATCGTTAAGGCCACCCATGTTGGGTCAGAGACGGCTCTATCACAGATAGTCCAGCTAGTTGAAGCTGCCCAACTTGCAAGAGCTCCAGTACAGCGGTTGGCAGACAAGATTTCACGTTTTTTTGTTCCAACTGTAAGTTATCTGTCACTTTCTCCTTCAAATTTCCTCCTGTTATGTTGCTCTGCATCATAGTTTGAATAATCAGAGCCTGGTCAGAAACTACCTACCCATTTGGTTCATAATTGGTTACAGTAGTAGTTTATCGGTATCAACGTTATCAAAATGTAATGTACATGATCAATATAGTAGTCAGCCTAGGCTCGGCCAGCATTCAGCTGAAAACCTTGTGTGTGCCACCGGCTACCCGGGTTGTACTGCATACTCCTGTTTGGTTACAGTAGTAGTTTATCGGTATCAACGTTATCAAAATGTAATGTACATGATCAATATAGTAGTCAGCCTAGGCTCGGCCAGCATTCAGCTGAAAACCTTGTGTGTGCCACCGGCTACCCGGGTTGTACTGCATACTCCTGTTTGGTGAATTTGTCAAGATCAGATTTATTTATTTGATTTAGTAAACTAGCCATTTTGGTGGCACATGCTAGTTTCTGTTTGGTGAATTTGTCAAAATCAGAAAGTCAGATCCTGTTCTTTCCTGAGCTTATTTTGTTTTTCAGCAATAAACAGTAGGTTCATTGTGGGAAATCATACCCTGCTTGATACGTGCTAATGTTCCAGTATGATCTTTCTGTCAGGTTATCTCTTGAGAGAAAGCCTTTCTCATATTGTTTCCTCTCATTTTAAGGTTGTGGCGGCTGCATTTCTTACATGGCTTGGCTGGTTCATACCCGGGCAACTTCACCTCTACCCCCAGCAATGGATTCCCAAGGCAATGGATAGTTTTGAGCTCGCTCTGCAGTTTGGAATATCTGTTTTAGTCGTTGCATGCCCGTGTGCTCTAGGATTAGCTACCCCAACTGCTGTTATGGTTGCCACTGGAAAAGGTGCTTCTCTAGGCGTTCTTATCAAAGGTGGCAATGCACTTGAGAAAGCTCACAAGGTAATCTTGAATATTTTTTATGCTAGCCTATGCGTGTGTGCATGCATGTGCTCATGCTATACAGACTCCATCGTAAGAATGCTGTTTTTTCTTCTCCATATTAATTACTGGACTACCATTTTGTTCTCTCTGTTTGCAGATTAAAACTATCATATTTGATAAAACTGGAACCCTCACTAAGGGTAAACCTTCTGTTGTTCAAACAAAGACCTTCTCCAAGATACCGCTTCTAGAATTGTGTGATTTAACTGCCAGTGCTGAGGTTCGTTTGTTAACCAAGAATTTCTTTCCGCATTTCTGTTGGACACCATGACATGTTCCTAGTTATTAATATTCCATTGCTAAACTTTTTCTCCTTTTTTGGGGCGCCTGGCTCTAATTTCCTTTGTAACTTGAACAACAATATTTTTTAAACTTTGCCAGGCAAACAGTGAGCATCCTCTATCAAAGGCTATTGTTGAATACACAAAGAAGCTCAGAGAACAATATGGATCTCCCAGTGACCATATGATGGATTCCAAAGATTTTGAGGTGCATCCAGGGGCGGGGGTCAGTGCGAATGTTGAAGGTAAGCTGGTTCTGGTTGGGAATAAAAGACTCATGCAAGAATTTGAAGCTCCAATGAGCTCTGAAGTGGAGGAATACATGTCAGAAATGGAAGATCTTGCCAGGACCTGTGTGCTTGTTGCTATCGATAGGACTATCTGTGGAGCTCTTGCCGTGTCAGATCCTCTGAAGCCCGAGGCAGGACGCGTCATTTCATACCTTAGCTCAATGGGCATCACAAGTATCATGGTGACGGGCGACAATTGGGCTACAGCTAAATCCATAGCAAAGCAAGTCGGGATCAGCACTGTATTTGCTGAGATCGATCCAGTTGGAAAAGCTGAGAAGATCAAGGACTTGCAGGTACAATCCTTTCTCTTATCCGCAGGGATTATACTTGACATCACCATTTGCACTCCTGCTTACTACATTTCTTTACAGACGCAAGGACTGACCGTGGCGATGGTCGGCGACGGGGTAAACGATTCGCCAGCCCTCGCCGCAGCGGACGTAGGCATGGCCATCGGCGCCGGCACGGACGTGGCCATCGAGGCTGCCGACATCGTCCTGATGAAGAGCAGCCTGGTGGACGTGATCACCGCCATCGACCTCTCACGGAAGACCCTTGCCAAGATCCGGCTGAACTACGTCTGGGCCCTAGGCTACAACGTCCTGGGCATGCCGATCGCTGCAGGCGTCCTGTTCCCATTCACGGGCATCCGACTCCCCCCCTGGCTCGCCGGGGCGTGCATGGCAGCCTCGTCAGTGAGCGTCGTCTGCTCGTCGCTGCTGCTCCAGCTCTACAAGAAGCCATTGCACATTGAGGATACGCCCAGGCCAGCAGAACCCAGCGAAGGTGACTCTAATCTGGTGTGAAGACGCTGTTGCATCCCCTGTCTCGCCGTGGTACCGATGAAACCGTTGTTGTGAACGTTAGTGGGCTGCAGCTATTTGCTGGTAGTATGCACCAAGCCATGAACTGAAGCTGATTGCAAACGTTCTGTTTTGCCATGACCCTCCTGATTGATTCGTGTGCATATGTAATTTCCAGCAAGCCTTTCCTTTGTGCGGAAAGATTGTTTTCTGATTGATCTGTTTTAATAATAATATGGGAGGTTTATCCAATACGATCCACATGGATCGGGTTTTCTAATGAACGATGGCTATTGAAAGGTGATCACAACACTGTGTTCTACCATAGTTGCTAATGGGTGTAAACGAAAAAATACGATACACTCGCTGGTGACTGAAGGGACTGATGACCTTCTTAGAGCATCTCTAGTAGACCCTTAAAACTGAGCCTTAAAAGTGGGATAAGAACCAAGAAAACTGCGGTTTAAGGGCCATAATTGGTACGCACTCGCTACGTATGTGGTCTATGCTACACCGAACGGATTTTCAACCGTTGTTCAAGGCGGTGTGTATGTGGTTGGAGCGTGTGGCCAAGGAGGTTTTATCCAACATGGATGACATCATAATTTTCGGATCGGTTCATCATCTCCTTCGACATAGGTATAATGTCGTTTATATGACTTTACTGGTGTCGACTTGTTGGCTTTTATTGTTATTTATCTTTTGTTAGACGGTTGGAGTTTGGCTGTGTGCATTTTGATTATGCAGAGATTGGATGTCACTCATCATGTTTTTGTATCTACTTGATGCTACATTTTGAGTTAATAAATATACCCTTTATCGAAAAAGGGCCGAAATTGGTTGCGGCTCGGAAATTCCTTTTTACAGTTTGAGTTTGCGATTTTTGTTCGGCCTGCAGCCAATTTCGGTCCTTAAACCGCGGTTTTCTCACCATTTTCACACAAGTGTATGCAACAAATAAAAATAAATTAAAATATTGATAAATGTATAATACAACCATCATCCAAACTATTACAACAATGATCCAATTTAAAATAAATAGTGCAATACAGGAATTGTTCTGAATAAAACAATAGTACAAAGCAGACACAAATCTAATGAAATGAATGAAAAAGGGGAGATTTTATTGTCCATGCCTCGACCAAATGTGCTCAATGAGTTGTGTGTGTGTGTGTGTGTGTTGGAGTCTTCAATCTTCCGGTATATCTCAAGAAATGCTTGAACATGGTTAGGGTTTCTAACTGGCTTCACACGAGTACCGACATTGTCGTAGTAGAGCATAAAGTCCAAGTCCTTCTCATCTTCAATGATCATGTTGTGAAGAATCACACGACTTGTCATTATATTGTTGAGAGTTTTCTTGTCCCAAAAATGAGCAGGATCACGAACAATGGCAAACCTAGCTTGCAAAACATCGAAGACTCTCAATATCCTTGTGGCATCCCTCTTGTGCCTTGGAAAAAACAACTTGCTTTCTATTGATGGGATTTAAGATGGTCTTCGCAAAAGTAGACCAAGAATGATAAATACCATCGACAAGATAGTATTATTTTGTATAGGCATGACCATTCACCGTGTAGTTGCAAGCAGGAGCATCGCCACTAGCGAGCCTAGCAAACAGATGAGACCTTTGCAATATACTGATATCATTGACGGTGCCCGACAAACCAAAAAAATAATGCCAAATCCATAAATCCTCAGATGCAATGGCCTCAAGCACAATGGTTGCATCACCATGCTCTTGTCACGGTACTACCCATGCCATGCCTTCAGATAGGTTTTCCTAGTCCAATTCATGCAGTCAATACTACCTAGCAAGCCCGGCCAAACTCGCCTCTCATTACTCGCCATCAACCTCATCGTGTCTTCTTCATTGTGTGCTCGAAGATAAACGGGGCGAAAGACACAGATCATCACCTTGGAGAACCTACACACTGACTCAATTGTAGTATCTTCGCCAATGCGAAGATACTCATCGGTATAATCTGCCGGAACCCCATATGTGATCACTCTCATTGATGCGAAGATCTTCTGATATGCGCTAAATCCAAGCGAGCCCGCAAAGTTTCTTTGGCGGGTAAAATATCGCGCATTAGCCTCGCATGCTTATACAATATTTACGAAGAGGGATCGACGCATACGGTACCTTCTTCGGAAGAGGTGCGACGGATATGTAGGTGTCTCCGAGAAATAATCTTGCATCAACATCTCGTTTCCCAGGTAGCGGTTGCAAGGGATGCATAGGCGACCAACCGTGGACCCGTGTTGTTTCTTCTTCAAGTTCTTCACGGTGAGAACCATCACCACCATTTTTTGTGGGTTCCTCTCAAGGAGTGACTCTATGTTCGAGTCATCGGACGAGGATGGATCCTCGAGCAAAAATTCCGCACACGGGCTCAAATCCATTTACAAATCGCAACAAATTTATATGAATGTGGAGCAAAAGAATGCAAGCCACCACCGCATCCAGGGGCGGCGAAGGAGGACGACACCGCAAAGAAGAAAATACTCACCCCGATGGAGGTGGAGCGCGGCGACTCGGTGGTGGCGGATCCGGGGCGTGAGGACTGGATGGCGGCGGTGGATCGGGGGCACGACGACTCTCTCTCTCTCTCTCGACTTTGCGCAGCCGAAAACGGCCGCAATTGATGGTGACAGGGCGGCGGTGACGAGGGGTTACCCCCACGACTCCTAACCGTGAGGGTACCTGGTGCGTGTCAAGACTGGTGGCCCACTAGAAGACTCGCGAACCGACATGAAGCCCAAGACTTGAGGCGCAAGACAAGGACTCCTACTTGTAGTCGACTAGGACTCATGTAAACCCCTACCTGGCTATATATATAAAGCGAGGCAGGGGCACCTCTCTAGACATCACCTAAACCCCCACGCATAGGACTAGACAAATCTCTCCACCAAAGCCCTCGCGGCACCTCTGTACATCATCATCAATACAAGATCAGACAAGCAGCATGTTGGGTTTTCCCTTCGGGGGCCTGAAGCTGGGTAAATCGTGCCCCATGTGTCGCTTGTCACCGTCCGAATCCTACCAACGCGCAGGCCACGTCGCTCTCCTTCCTTCTACACGAAACCTAGGGTACATAACCCTAGGATTTGCCGAGGCCGATTCTCGTCAATTGGCGCCGTCTGTGGAAAGGACATGCGTGTTGGAATCACGGATCGGCGGCTCCAATCTACATCGACAATCGACGATCCGTCGACTTCGGAAGGACCTATTCAAGTTGGGTTCATCGCAATTCCGGCTTCTTCAATAATCACATCAAGATCTACATCAAGCTCACGAAAAAAACAAGAAATTTTTCGAGCGCACAACGCGAAGATCGACTCCATCAACAAACTCTCAGGTGACAGGACAGAAAACACGTCCGTATCGTGGACGCTCTCAAGGGCAACGCAGATCATCCGATTAAGAAAAAAAAACCATCGGGAGCAAAGGAACACCCGTCGGCTGCTCCTATGCGCCATCATGCCCGTCCTGATGGAGAGAATCCATCCAGCTGCTTGTGGTAGTACGTGTATACACGGAATGAGAATCAAGCTACTCATTGGATCCATCCATCTGCTTGTAGTACAATATGTATACGTAGAACATCAACCTGCGCAAAAGAAGTGCATGGAATTTTTCAGTCACCGGATCGATCTTTCGTCTTCACGCCGCCAACCCTCCACCGGCCGCGCCCTAAGCCGCACAGCGCCAAGTCGATTCGATTCGATCTAGCCGGCTCTATCTCGATTCGATTTGATTCGGCGGCTGCTCAATGTATCAGTTTGACGAAAACAAGACGAAGAATAGAAGAAGACCACAAACATCAACTTTAATGTGGACTCATCAGATGGCGATGCTTCTATATAGTGGACAACCCACGAGGCTGCGACGTCAACTATGCCTCGGGTGACTCATTGCGAAGACGCGATGCCATGGGCGACCCGCAAGGTTGCTACTCCAACTTGACATGCCATGGGTTTCTACATCAACACGCACCGACTCCGCCCAACGCGTCGAGTTCTCTCGCCACTCGTCGGACAACTTCATCATGACAACTCCACCGCCTCAACATTCGGGGGCTCGCAGACTCAGGGCTGAACGTCGCAGTCGCCGTCACATCGATTCCGTTTCGCCACGACGACTACTCATCGTCGACTGCTCCAATGCTCATCTTCGACATCCTCCGCCGCGTCGATCCTATAGCTAAGTTTTCTTTACACTCTTATATGCTATGATTCCAAAACCTATACGCATTCTCGATCATCGCCAAAGACGACTACACAGTCGCACACAAACATCTGAGGGCTATAAAATCATCCCGCCGGCTACACAGTCGTGCAGAAACATCTGAGGGATATAAAATCGGCATGCCGGCTACGCAGTCGTGCAGAAATATCTGAGGGCTACAAAATCATCAAGACGACTATGCAGTCGCACACAAACGTCGAGGGCTTCAAAACTATCCTTTGGATCATGCTCAGTTTTATATGTTGTTTATTTGCGTTCGTCAAAGTAGTGAGGCTGGATACCAAAAGGCCGATCTTATCTCCGGTTCCAACAAGTCTGGCATCGCGTCCCTGTTGCCCGACAAGAGTATGCTGCTGGAGGGCCTACTCATGAAAATACACGTATAAAATTTATATGCTGCTACCTTATCCACTCGACAAAAGTGCAACATCTGCAAATCATGCACCTTACAATTCTTTTGTATATCGCGCAAGTACATCTTAATACAGTTGCACCTTTTTCTCCTTCTCAGCAGATGCTCGGGGGCTGGGCGACCTCATGACGCGGCTACGTCAACCTCCTCGTCCACGACTGATCCCTACAACAACTCACGCCTACGACGCAAGACCCGAGTCTAGCACTTCCTCGGATGACAATTACTCGACGACGAAGAAGTCTTGAGTCTATGCACGACTGCAAGCAGTCGAACATAGCCTCGGGGGCTACTCCCATCGGGAGCGCTGCCGCGCACCCGACGAGCACTACTCGCGCATCCGACAAGATTGAAGGGGTTAGCTTAACAACAACTTGAGCCTATGCGCCACTCTACGAATCGCACATAGCCTCGGGGGCTACTCCCATCGGGAGCGCTGACGCGCACCCGACGACCGCTGCTCGCACATCCTACAAGACGAACTCGACTGCAATTTCGATGCTTCATCCAAATACTCACATCGGGAGCGTACTCACGACATCTTCGACTGCTCATCAGCAAATTATCGACACACAATACGGCGGCTACTGCATATTCGAGTCCATGCGCGACTCTTTGAGTCCCCCAGGCACTCGGGGGCTACTGACGAGGGGTTACCCCCACGACTCCTAACCGTGAGGGTACCTGGTGCGTGTCAAGACTGGCGGCCCATTAGAAGACTCGCGAACCGACACGAAGCCCAAGACTTGAGGCGCAAGACAAGGACTCCTACTTGTAGTCGACTAGGACTCATGTAAACCCTTACCTGGCTATCTATATAAAGCGAGGCAGGGGCACCTCTCTAGACATCACCTAAACCCCCACGCATAGGACTAGACAAATCTCTCCACCAAAGCCCTCGCGGCACCTCTGTACATCATCATCAATACAAGATCAGACAAGCAGCATGTAGGGTTTTCCCTTCGGGGCCTGAAGCTGGGTAAATCGTGCCCCATGTGTCGCTTGTCACCGTCTGAATCCTACCTGAAAGGACGTGGATGTCGCCTAGAGGGGGGTGAATAGGCGCTTAAAATAATTACGGTTTCGGCTTGAACAAATGCGGAATAAAACTTAACGTTTAATTTGTCAAGCAAGAAACCTAAATAAGCTAGGCTCAACTATGTGCACCAACAACTTATACTAAGCAAGATAAACAACTATGTGATAGCAAGAAATATACCAAGAACACTATGGCTATCACAAAGTAGGTGCACAAGTAAATATGTTGACTAGAAGAACAACCTACGGGGCAAGCAATGTACAATAATATGAGCAAGCACAAGATAAACAATGTAATAAGCTTGCTCAAAGTAAGGGTAGAGATAACCGCAAGTGGAGCCGATGGAGACAAGGGTTTGTTACCGAAGTTCCTTCTCTTGCGAGAAGTACGTCTCCGTTTGGAGAGGGTGAGGATCACAATGCTCACACGAAGCCAACGAGGGCCACCCTATTTCTCCTCACGCTATTACCAATGCAAGATGTCGTGATTCCACTATTAGGACACTTGAGGGCGGTCACCGAACCCGTACAAATGGCAACCCTTGGGGGCGGTCACCGAACCCGTACAAATGCTTGGGGCAATCTCCACAACCGAATTGGAGGCTCCCGTAGCGTCCCGAAGCTTTCCACCACAATGATTGAGCTCCGCACCAACAAGCCTCTAGGTGCCAACGCACCCACGAGGTACAAGCTCTAGAGTGCCAAAGCACTCAAGAGTAGCTATCTTCTCAACTTCACTTCTACACCGAATCCTCGGAGAGAACTCAAACCGATGCACCAAATGCAATGGCAAGAGCACACGAAGTGCTCAAGTCCCCAACTCTCAAATCCCACCAAAGCAACAAAAGCTATGGAGGAATATGAGAGGACGAACAAGGAGAACACAAAGAACTCCAAGATCTAGATCCACAAGGTTCCCCTCACTTAGAGGAGAGATGCTTGGTGGAGAATGTGGATCTAGACTGTAAGGCCCGATATGCGGTACTGTTCCAGATCTAGATGTTTCCATCCAGATCCGGGGATGAAGCACATATTGGTCCCACCGCGACATATGACATAGCCATATGCCCCGGATTTCCAACATGATATCACAACATTACAGATACAAGGATACAACATCTCATACAATCGGCATACAATTGCCTTAATACAATACAACAACGGAAGATACATGTCTGAGTACATACTACAATAAAATGCCTACTGGCAAAGAGAAAAACATCGATCCCCATAACCACACGGGTCCAGGCCCTCCGCCGGGATCCGCCTAACTAGTCGTCGTCGAGTCTCCACGTGAAATGTCGATCACCATACCTGTTGTCGATCAAGAACCCTGAAAAGAGTTTGGGGGTAGTATCATGAGTACAGAAGTACTCAGCATCCAACTGTAGTGGTCAACTGACCCAACAAGGACTTCATCACTCGTCATTCTAGGACAACTAGTAGTTTACGGTAAGGATGGGGTAAGTGGTGAGGTTGCTGCCGCACTAGCATTTATGAAGTGGCTAACGATCTAGAGAGTAAGATAAGAAGCCAAGCATTCGATGAGGAATCGCCTCCAACAAGTCTTGCTAACAACTACTTACGCAAACATAACACTTATCCTATCCTTGTCCTCCTCTTCGCATCCCGACGAAGAAGAAGCAGTCAAGGCACACACACATTGATCAAATTATATTAAGATTATCTCAGTTGTTGTAGTCTATGAACAAGGAGTAGGTCTCAAGTCGTCCATAACCGTGGACACGGCTTCTCGAAAAGATTTAACCCTGCAGGGGTGTACCAACTGCCCATTACAAGGCTCCGCACGCACGTCCATCTCTCTCAGTTGCTACCCATCACAGGTGTAACAACCCAGTTTTCACAAAAAATTAAAATTTTTGTTTTCGGTGTGAATTGTTTGATTGCCTGTATTGTTTGCGGTGTTTGCTTCACCGAAATAATAATCGGTGAATATTCCCCCCTCCTTCTCGTATCGGTTGCGTGACCAAACCCTTTTCCCAACGACACACGACCTCGTTGCGGCACCGGGTTTCACCCGAGCACTGTCGCAACTTCCGGCACAGGACCAGCCATAACCAACGGTGCGGAAAAACCCCATTTATATTTAAATGGGTTATTTTATCGGGAGGTGCTTGACGTTCTATTTTGGCGTTAAACGATGCCGACGACGTCAGTTCGGTACTCTGAGGCGGTGTTTTAAATTTTGCGCGTGTCCGACTTCGTCGGGTAGGTGAACGTTCGGATGTGCCAGGCATAGTAGTCGATGCAACCCGAGGGGCGTATTTAAAAAATGTCGCGCGCGAGCTGTTGGCTGGACCCCCAAATACCCCTTTTATCTTCGGATTCTAGCCACCCGAAAAACCGGACCCAAAACGGGCCATTTAGTGGCCCGAAACCCCTCATAAACACCCCCTTGCTATATATAGCAGTGCAACCCTGCCTATTTTGGAACCCTAGCCCCTACCTCCCTTGTTTTCCACGCCTGCCTAACCCAGCGCCGCCACCTGTGTAGCCTGCCAGATCTGAAGTGCATGTCCCCCTGATTTGCACCGTTGGATCAACGGATCCAACGGTCGAGAACGATTGGGATCCTCCCGTGTTGCAGCCATGCCCGTGGAGCTCCTGCCAGAGCGCCTCGCTCCCGAGCCTGCCGCGCCGCCTCCGTTGCTCGGCCGGCGAGCCGCGCGCCGCTGCACCCCGAGATCAGCCGCTGAGCCGCGCCTCACCTCTCTCCCCTTCCCTCCCCTTTCCTCCCTGGCCTCATCCCTTCTCTTCTTCTCCCCGAAGCTGCAACCTCCATGGAGAGGAAGAACGCGCCGCCGCCATGGACCTCGCCTGCCACCCTTGGACTCGCCGACGACCAGACCCCGCCGGCCGCCGGATCCACACCGCGCCGCCCCTGCATGCCTCCTCGCCGGAGGGCTCCTGCAGCGCCGCCGGTTGCCATCCCCGTCGCAGCGCTCGGGAACGGGAGGTTCCCGATCCAGCGCTCGGCTGGGCCTCCCCAGCGCCAAGGCCCAGCGCCCCCTTGCGGCCCAGCTGGCAAGCTGCGGCCCAGGCCGCCCCTCCTCTTGGGCCAGGCCCATGGGTGAGGCTGCCCCCCTTTTTTATTTTTCTTTATTAGTTATGTATTTTTTTTTCTGTTGGGCCCAAATAGCTCTAGTTTCGGCCCGTATAGTTTTTTTCGCTAGGTTTTATTTATTTATTTAGGAAGATTTAGCTGTTTTATTGCGGTGCCCGTAACTTTTCACCGGTAGCTCCGATGGAGACGCTTTCTACATGAAAGTTGCTCCGTTTTGCGCGTAGATTATTAAAATGTTGCTTGTTGCCATGTTTGACCTTGTTTACATGTTGTTTGACTGTTAATTACACCGTTTTCCACTGTAACTGTAACTGCAATAACTTTTTAACCGTTGCTCTGATTGAAATGTTTCTTATATGTAACTTGACTAGAATTGCATGTAGATTGTGTTTTTGCTGCTCTTGCTTGCTAATAAAAATAATAAAATATTGTTTAGGGAAAAACAGTACCAAATGCAATATTTATCGTGGGGTCCGCATAGTTTGCCATGTCTAGGATTTCACCCCACTTAAATTGACTAGCTTAGGTAGTTTATTTATACTACACCTCTTGCCATGTTTGAGTGCTATGCCATGCTTCTGTGCTTTTCCATGTTAATAACCGTTGTTTGATCACCTGTAGCTAACCAACTTGAACCATCGTAAAACGTGCGGTATCGTCGTGTGTGACGAGTACCCCCACTTAACCTGTTAGTAACCGCTCTCGACGGTAGGTGCGATGTCTCGTGTTGTCTTCTTGTTGATGCTTGCTCGTGTTTGCTTCGTAGTAATAGATGGTTGCTCGTTGATTGCTTTCCAGTGTTTACCCTCTTGTGTGCTTCCGCGGGTACCTCTCGGAGAGGTTGCGAGCTTGCGATCAACTACACCTTTGGAACCCGACTTATCAACAGGCAAGGACTATGCATTACTTATGATCCATTCTATTTCAACCAGTGGTTTGCATGCTAGTCTAGGTTAGGTTCGATGTTTGATCCTACCACATGTTTACAGCCTCTTTCAAACCGATACAGCCATGTCCCCTCCCAGCAAACCTTGTACTGCTATGTTACTATTGCTCGTTGCTCAGCCCCTTCTTAGTATGCATGCTTAGGATGCTACGATGTTACCCTGTTACTCCTTGGTTTGGGATATCACATTATTATTATTGTTGTTGATGATATGATTATTATAAATGTTGACTATACTCGACGAAGGATGGAAGGTCTAGGCTATCCCGCCCCGACGCTTTGTTCCATTCGAGTCACCTAGGATCCGAGTTCCGGGTATTGGTTTTAAGACTGAGCGTGCCTAATCGCGTGTGGGATTTTATGGGGTCCCCTTTTCTTACCTACCTAGCTCCAAACATTTCTAGAGGTGGCCCAAGCTGATTTACCATTTGAACCCGTGTGCGTACTGGTCTGCAGCCAGTGGTTTTAAAACAACTCGGGCCAGCAGAGACAGAGTTCCTTTGCTGGTCCACACTGGTGAGCTAGGGAAGTCCCCTGTTATATAGGCGAGACTAACCCCGACCTTAGCCATTCGGAAGAGTCCGATCCGAGAGCGTGGCCGGCTTTGGGATTGGACAAAGTGGGCCAGCATGGGAGCTATGTCCTCACTGGTCCAGGGTGGTTTGTAAACAACTGGCGGCCGACCAGCACACACACGGTTTCAAATGGTAAATCAGCTTGGGCCACCACTGGAAATGTTTGAAGCTAGGTAGGTAAGAAAAGGGGACCCCATAAAATCCCACACGCGGTTAGGCACGCTCAGTTTTAAAACCAATACCCGGAACTCGGATCCTAGGTGACTCGAATGGAACAAAGCGTCGGGGCGGGTTAGCCTAGACCTTCCATCCTTCGTCGAATATAGTCAACATTATAATAATCATATCATCAACAACAATATAATAATGTGATAGTCCAAACCAAGGAGTAACAGGGTAACATCGTAGCATCCTAAGCATGCATACTAAGCAGGGGCTGAGCAACGAGAATAGTAACATTGCAGTACATGGTTTGCTGGGAGGGGACATGGCTGTATCGGTTTGAAAGAGGCTATAAACATGTGGTAGGATCAAACATCGAACCTATCCTAGACTAGCATGCAAACCGCTGGTTGAAATAGAATGGATCATAAGTAATGTATAGTCCTTGCCTGTTGATAAGTCGGGTTCCGAAGGTGTAGTTGATCGCAAGCTTGCAACGTCTCCGAGAGGTACCCGCGGAAGCACACAAGAAGGAAACACTGGAAAGCAATCAACGAGCAAGCATCTATTACTACGAAGCAAACACGAGCAAGCATCAACAAGAAGGCAACACGAGACATCGCACCTACCGTCGAGAGCGGTTACTAACAGGTTAAGTGGAGTACTCGTCACACACGACGATACCGCACCTTTAGAAAGGTTCAAGTTGTTTAGCTACACACTGTGAGAAAAGGTTGTTAACATCGCATATCACTCAAGCATGGCATAGCACACAAACATGTCAAGAGGTGAAGCACAAAGTAAACTATCTATGCTAGTAAATTTAAGTGAGGCACAACCTACACATGGTATTCACTAAGTGTCTCACGATGATTAAAGGATTTGGTACTGTTCTGCCCTAAACCATATTTTAGGTTGGTTAACAGCAGCAAACAATAGCATAAACACAAAGTACACGAAAAACTAATCAAGTTACATATAAAGAACATTTTAATCGGAGCAACCGTTAAAAAGATATGGCAATTACAGTTTTCAGTGGCAAGCAGTTGTAATTAGCAGTAAAACAACATGTAAACAAAGTCAAACATGGAAAAGGAGCACATTTTATTAATCTACACAAATAACTAAGCAAGTTTGCTCCACTGCGAAAAAAAAAGAAAAGGCAGGGGGCGCTGGACCTTGGTGGGCCGGGGTGCTTGGTGGGCTGCGCCTCTTGGGCCAGATGGAGGCGCGTCGGGCTGGGCCCACGGCTGGAGGAGGAAGAGAGGTGGGCTAGGTTGCGATCTGAACCGTTGGATGGTCAGATCCAACGGCTGAGATTGCATCTGGCTAGGATTTCGGGATTTTTGGGGCAAATTGGGCAGAATTGAGTTTTGTGAGGGGGGTGGCTGCACATTTTGTGGCTAGGGAAACCCTAGAAAGGGGTGGGAGTGTGGTGGTCTTTATATAGCCCAGGTGGCTGGCAGTTTGCAAAAACATCCCCGGTTTTTCGCTCGCGCGCGCGGTGCTTACGTTTCTGACCGCTGGGGGTCCGCAGGACCTCCGATTCGGGTAAAACTTTGAACTGCTCGATCAGCGCGTCGAGCCGGCGGCGTTCACGTCGCGCGGGAGCCGTTCCGAGAACACTTTCCAGCGCGCTATAAAATAACCCGTTTAATTATTAAACGGGGTTTTTCGTTCCGTTGGCTGCGGCTGGTCTCGTGCGGTTTTCGCGACGGTGATCGGGCGAAACCCGGTGTCGCAAATGTCGAGTGTCAGGGTGGAAAGGGTCGGTCTCCATCCGGTACGAGATAAGAGGGGGAAAAATAATCGCCGATCGATAAATCGGGGATGCAAACACCGCAACAAATCAGAAAATCAAACAATTCACACCGAAAACAAAATTTTTAATTTTTGTGAAATCTGGGCTGTTACATAGACCTCCTCTCTCCTTTCCCTAAAAAAGGAGCAAGAATCATAGGAGGGGAAGAGAGTAAGCAAGCTTAAAGAGGTCAACAATGAGGGGAAGAACTTGCACAAAACCGGTGAGGACAAAGGAAGAAGAAGACCCCCTTTTATAGTCCCCCACGAATCCAACCGTAGGAACCCGTTGGCAGCCCACCAACCACGGTACTACCGCTCGCAGAGCGGTACCACCGTGGTGCGGTACTACCGCTCCGGGAGCGGTACTACCGCCCCCACGGTACTACTGAAGCCCAGTTCCGTGCCCACTACCGCAGAGTCCAGTGGACTTACGGTAGTGAGTGCGGTACTTGCCCGCGGTACTACCGTGGCACGGTACTACCGCACTGGGAGCGGTACTACCACCCCAAGGTACTACCGGGGGCCAGTACCGTGCCCACTACCGCAAACTCCAGTGGACTTACGGTAGTGAGTGAGGTACTCGCCCACGGTACTACCGTGGCGCGGTACTACCGCCCTGGCAGAACCAGGGAGCCCAGGCCACACAACAGATGAACTCCAAATGAAACAGGCAAACCCTGAACTGCCACAACTTCTGCAAATGAACTCCGATTAAGGAAAACTCAAGCTTGATGGAAAGCTAACGAACAAATAAATAGAGGTGTGAAACCTCTAACCGAGACGACCCGACAAATCTCCCACATCGAAAAACATACGAGAAGACGCATATTGTGACGCCCCCAAAATCAGACCGTGTACAGTAATCATACACGCAAGGTACACGATCGAGATCAGGGACTCACGGTGAGATATCACAACACAACTCTACAAATAAAATAATACAAGCTGTTTAATACAAGCCAGGGGCCACGAGGGCTCGAATACAACAGCTCGAGAGCACAAAGTCAGTGGAAGCAAATAGTATCTGAGTACAGACACAAGGATACAAGGTTGCCTTAAGAAGGCTATCACAAATAACAACAGATCGAAAAGCCGAGGCCTCCTGCCAGGGAACCTCCAAATTACTTCTGGCCAAAGGGGAACTCGACGTCGTAGAAGGCATCGGGGATCTTCATGTTGCGGTGGTCGGCATCGGGGATCTCCTACTCCTGGACTCCAACGTCGACTGCAGCGGCCGATCAGGAAAAACAGTAAAGGAAATAAAGCAGGGTGAGTATCTAGTATACCCGCGAGACTTACGTCCGCTACTAAGCATTATGCATTGTATCAACGGAAAGAAGAGTCTGTATATAGTGGACTGAAAGACAGAAATCCAGAGCAAGGGTAAGAAGCTAGGCCTAACGAAGACTAGCATCTTCCGACGATGTCTTGCAGCATGAGGTAAGAATCAGCCAACAGTTTATATAAAGCATAAAGTAACAATGCAGCAGAAGTTGCTGCAGCATTGTATAATAATAAGTTGTAATAATTAGCAATGCCTCCGAGTTCACCTCCTCGACATCCCCGCGAGGAAGAAAACCCGGAACCATACAGTTTAATAATAATAGTTTGTAGTGGTAAGATCCAGCTTCAGTATAAAGCGTCCTATTACCGTGGACACGGCTATTCGAATAGATTAATCTTCCCTGCAGGGGTGCACTTGTGTTACGCTACACACACGGATCTCTAGGGTGGCGGGAACCTTGTTAGGGAACGCTCCACCTAGGCTATCCGACACTCCATAGCCCATCTTTCAAACTCAACAGAGAGGTCATCCGCCGGACTATATCCTATGTACGCGGGGCTTTGGACCCTAACCCCGACATACTCCTGCACGATGCGAGGCTGGCCTGTGAAGTTAAAGCAAATCCAAATAAGACACCACCGCGCGAGCAAATAAGACAACACCACTTCCCGGCGCAGGCCGCGGTACTGCTGACTTCTGAAGAGTCCTCGGACGACACTACGAAGCAGAGGAGCCCATAACTCGTAATTCCCACGGGTAGGTAGTGCGTACATGGCATATAGCCAACTCAAGACATTCACTTAACCATTTAGCATTTTAATTAACCTGCGTGACAACCGTTATCGTTGCCTTGACTTAACTGACCCGCGGACAACGACAACAGCCAGGACCACCAGTACATCGGTGCCTGCCCCGTCGTCCCACCAAGTCACTGCGGTTACCAACAAGGAGAACCGTCTCCTTACCTTGTCTCGCGTGTGCTCCTGGAGGAGCTTGACTTTCGTAGTTTGGTAACTCTCGCGGCCAACGATCAGGGGCCAAGCACACCGGTACACTGGTCGTACCCTCCCTGTCGTCCCGTCGCAATACCTCTCGCGGGCACCATTGGGTCGCCCGACTTCTTACCTGAAGGACAACCGTTGCTCAGGTACCTAGAGCGGCTATACAGAGTCAGCAACGAGTGGAGTATAAGGATTACTCCTTGATAGCTCACACTTGATGGTGGCTCGGCAGAGCCGAGCTAGGGGGCCTGAGGCGGTGTCTGCATTGTACCGTACCTGTGCAGTTATAATAATTGTATCCGCGTTCACTCCCCTGAGTGATCATGGCCCTCTATCTAATCCTAGCTAACAACGCGCAGGGCTCACTGCTGAATAATGCATAATAATAGGCATCATAGGATAAATGAGGTACATCAAGGGGTGACAAAAACAGGCTATGCAATTGAATAGGATTGTAACGTAGCAGCAGCAGTAACAATGCCTAGTGCGTGAAAAGTACGGAAATATAGGCGATATCTGGGGAAGAGAATGGCTCTGCTTGCCTGGAAGCTCGACGGTAGGGGTACGGTCGTCGACGAAGTAGTCGTACTCAGCAGCGGTGTAGTCGACAACAGCGAGGTCTCTCGGAGATAAGGGGGAACAGTAAATACACAACAATCATAAACAAACATATGCATGGCATGACATAAGCAATGTTAACGGTGTTCTAACATAGTGCAATGCACGTTGCTCGGAGCAGGAATTCATCCGGGGATGAACGGACAGCTCCGGGTGATTACCGGACAGGGTGTACGGAGTGGGAGATATCATGCCGGAGGTGTCGTGGACATCCGACACATGTGTGGGTGGTGTATCCGGGTTAGTTGATCTATTCCGAACAACTTTCGTGTTCGAAATAAATTCATCCGGGTACTTTAACAGTACCGGACAAATCATCGGACAGACGGTCCGGAGGGGGACGGTTTGATGTTCGTTGTGTTAGAGGGGTGTGGTTGGTATGCGGATAGCGTATTCGTATCCGTTATATTTTTCTGATCAATTTTCATGTATAAAGTTTTTGAATCTGACTTACGGTTTAAAAGATATTGATTTCTAAAGTTTAAATCAATTTTAAATCATTTCTGGATTTAATTTATTAATTAATTCATAACATTATCCATAACAGTAGAGTTTGACCAGTCAAATGACATGTGGGGCCTACTGAGCAGTGGGTCCCACATGTCATACACAGTATTTAATAAACATGTTTTAATTAAATCTAATATTCCAGTGGGGCCTACATGTCCTACTCTAATAATAAATAAAATCATTTTAATTATTAAATTGATAGTGGGGGCCCAACAGTCAGTGAGACATATAGTTAATTAGCATTTTAATTAAACAGTGGATCAACTTAATGGTTGGGTCCACCTGCTAGCCTATCAAAGATAAACTAACAGTTATTCTAAATAATCTAATGGCCTCAGGCCCACATGTCATTTACTCTATTTACTAACAGGAGTATTTATCTATTCTAATCTATGTTTAACCTCTAACTTAATCAGATGGGCCCCATCGTCAGTGGGTTAACCCACGGTTAACCCCACGGGGGACTCACACCGGTCTTCATCAGTGCCCGTCGGCGGCGTGGACACGGCGGCGTCGAGCCATTCCGGCGAGCAGGGGAGGAGGGTCCGTGGCGGAGGGGAGTGGTGGCCACGCGCGCGTCCGGTGGGGGTCTCGGGGTGGCCGGAGACGAGCTCCTCATCGAGCAATGGCGGCGTCGAAGCCACGGCCGATGAGCACGACGGTGACGGCGGTGTGCAGGCTACCGGGGTCAAAACGGGCGTCGCTTGTTCCTATAGGACCCTGGGGCTCGCGCGCATCGTCCTGTGCCACGAGCGTGCGCTGGGACAGTCCGGGGCCACGACTATGACGATGATAAACGGCGGCCGGAGAACTGCTCCCATGGCGACGACCAGTACGGTGTCGGGGAGGGGAAGGGAGCACATGGGAAGGAAGAGGAGCTCACATAGAGCGCGGCGGTGGTGGCAGCGTGCGTGGTGAGGGCTCGACGGTGTGGCAATTCGTCGACGACGCGGCGGCGGGGCAGAAGGGGAACGGCGGCGTAGCGGCTGTTGTAGAGGCCCCCGGCTTCAATTCACGGCTCTGGACGACGAAGACGACGAGTGCGCACCTCCCGGACATGGCGGCTGGAGCTGTGGCGGCCGGTGGCCACGCCGGCGACCTCGTCGTGCCCGCAGCTGTGCACAACTTCCCGACCTTGCGCGCGAGAGAGAGAGCACGAGGGGAAAACGGCGGGGGCTCGATCTAGGGTTAGGGCTCACGGGGTGTGCTCTTCTTATTTGCGAGGGGGAGCAGGCGAGGGGAGGGGGGCCGGCGAGCAGTGCTCCTCCATGGCACTGTCGCCGTGGTGGGGGAGGGGAAGAGAGGAGAGAGGTGGGGGCGGCCGGGCCGGGATGGGCCTTTTCCCTGGGCGCTAATTACGTCTTTTTCATTTTCTTTTGTTTTTTTTCCTTTCTTTTCTGTTGTAATTATTTTATTAGCTTTTATATTTTTGTAAAATGTGTAACATGTTCCATAATTATCATTGCAAAGTATAGCAATACCACAAAAAGATTGGGGCAAAAATAAATCCATTAACCATTTGTTTTATTTTATTCTATTGATGAAAAGGGATTTTGGCTACTGTTTTTATTTGTTTGAATTATTTTGTAGCTTAACAAATTCCCAAAACCATATGGAAGTGATCCAATGATTTTTAGGCCTTTTACAAAATTGCTTTCACAATTTTTAGTTCATTTAAATTCCCCACATGTTTATTAAAATTATCATGTCAACTTAATAATCCCCAAGCAATTATTTTATTTCATAATATTACTAAATCACTTTAATAAAATATCCGTTACTACATTATCATGTCCCATGATTGCTAGGCAATTTTATTAATAGGTTCCACAAATTTTGGTTTAACAAAGATTTTCATTTCCATTTTAAATTTCATGGCAATTTTGGATAAGCCAACCCTATTTGGTTTCACAACTATCATGGACTTAGGATTATTCAAATGACTAAGGATGTTTTGGTTTAACCATTTGCAAGTGGGTTGATAATCTCCCAAAATTCCTTGGAGCAAATGTATAGTCCACTCTAATTTGAAAATTTTATCAAGGTGAGAATCTGACAGAACTTTGATCAAAGGTGATCATGGCCTGATCATCAACAGTAATGATCACTAACAGTGGAATCACTGTAGTGATTACTGTTACTGATTCTGAGGGTGTTACAAATCTCCACCACTACAAAGAATTCTCGTCCCGAGAATTAAAAGTAGTGTAAGGGGTAGAGTTTTGGTTTCGCCTTCTATCAAATCTTCTGGTTCTTGTTGTCCTACTCGAAGAAATTAATCCTTCACGTTGAGGCCTTCACTGCACGACATCGGTGCATCTCGATGGGTTTTCATCCTTTCTTCCAGGCTTCAACGCACTTACGAACAGGTTAAGAGGTAAAGCTTAAGGGGGTCGGATCGATACAAGATCCATCAAATGGGGTTGTTCAAGGGTATGGGGTACAAAGTCCTTCTGTAACACCCTCACTGTCAGTGAACAGTAATCATGGTTACTGTTCATCTCTACTGGTCAAAACTTTTGTTTGATCAACTGGTTCAGTTCAAATTCAAATTCTCCTTTGATATTGTTGCAAGCAAATATGAACCATGGACCTTGATCTTCATTGGCCAACTAAAGTCCAAGCCATTTGAAATAAAATTCAAAGAAACCCTGAAATGCCTTTTGATGAATATTGAAAATAATTGGAAATAAAACTTTGCCCAAAAATTGTCGAACCACTTTTATTAAATCACTAATAATCATTGGTTCACAGGGGCGCCCTCCCCTCCTCCCGGTGGCCCAGCCCGCCTAGCCCACCAAAACGCCTCCTTCAACCTCCGTACACAGGGGCGTTCATGGCGGCCATCCAGGCCGGCCACGCCGCGGACGTCGTCGTGGCGCCTATCCCACGATCGTCGGCGAGCTTAAGACGACGCCCGAGCCGCCCCCTCTCCCGCGAAGACCTGAACCTAGCCGATCCCTTCCCATCTCTCCATCCCTCGCGCCGCTCTTCTCTGGACGAGCTCCGTCGTGGATTCCGCCGCGCACAGGAGTAGTTTCGGAGGCTCCCAGGCAGGAG
Source organism: Bromus sterilis (assembly GCA_950022295.1). NCBI lineage: Eukaryota > Viridiplantae > Streptophyta > Magnoliopsida > Poales > Poaceae > Bromus > Bromus sterilis. The sequence continues at coordinate 235,069,373 of OX465599.1, read as the reverse complement.
GCCTTGCCTTTTCGATCTGTATCTCTGATGTGATTTGTGCTAGCCTTCTTAAGGCAAAACTTGACTAACTATGTTTGTACTCAGATATTATGGTTTGTATAACTCATGTATTCGGTTCCGAGTGACCCCCCCTTTATTGTAACATATTGGTTTATCCTTTTGTGTTTAGTGTTGTGCTGTGATATTCTCACCGTGGCACCCTAATCTCAGCCGTGTACCCTGCGTGTATGATTACTGTACACGGATTGATTTTGGGGGCGTCACAAGTTGGTATCAGAGCCGACTGCCTGTAGGAAGCCACCCCACCACTACCTGGTCAAAGTTGAGTCTAGACTTTGAAAAAACTATTTTGCTAACTTAATATTTGGCTTACGGGCCCACATCGATGTCACTACGTGTGATATCTATGGTATTAGGATCCTTTTCTTCTTACCTATGCTCTGGGAATCTGCTCTCTTATCCTTGCTGGTAAGTTTTACAAACTCTGACATTAGGATCACGTTCTCTTGATTCCATCCGGCGTTTTGGTGCTTCCCCATTGATTGAGTCGTGTCGCAGGAGTTCTACCCCAGGTCCCGGACCGCGGATCCCATCCTCATTCTGGGCAGGCCGCGCGTCCTCTGGCATTAACTCCTGTGGCCAACAGTTTTCTTGCGGCGTGATTGACATAGTGGAATCTATGTTGCGTCGTGTAATCCTTACCGTGGTCTGCGCGCCGCCTAGTGAGTCCTTTTTCCTTAATTTCTACGACGTTACGCTGTCCGATTTTTGATTGATTCTATGTGTGGATGTGTATGTATTATATGACTACTCCTATATATCCGCGCCTCCTCTTTGTTGTCGCTTTATCTCTTACTCGTTTCCGGTATCTCGATATATGTTCATCGCTGAAATACCCCTGTTAAATTCTAGCAGGATGGCTGGTCGTGGTGGTCGTGGTCGTGGTCGTGGTGCCAACGATCCACCTCCGCCGCCGGACTACATGGCCGCGATGATGCAGCAGTTTCAGATGAACCAGGTGTTTATGCAAGGAGTCATAGATCAGCTCCAGAACCAGAATCAGAACCAGAACCAGCACCAGAACCAACCGCCTGTGGTTACTCTGCGGGATTTCATGCGTCTCAATCCCCCTCTCTTCCACCAACCTGAACAGCCGCTGGATGCCGATGATTGGCTTCGTGACATCAACCGCCAGTTGGAGTTCGCTAATGTGAGCGCTGTTGATTACGTCAACTTTGCGTCCTATTTCCTGCGTGGCCCCGCTGCTCAGTGGTGGGACACCTACAAGGGCTCGCTAGTTGAAGGGACTGTCGTCACCTGGAATGACTTCAAGACTACCTTCCGTGCTCGTTATGTCCCCCAGGCGATTATGAACCGTATGAAGGCCGAGTTCCGCAACCTCGTTCAGGGAAACAAAACTGTCGAGGCATATCAGATGGAATTCCTCCGCCTCTCCTGCTATGCTGCAAGTGACCTCCTCAATGATGCAATTAGGCAAGAGAAGTTCCGTGATGGACTCAACGCAGATCTCCATCTTGCACTGGCTTTGCACGTCTTCCCCGACTTCGCCACCATGGTGAACCAGACTATCACTCTTGAGACCGCTCAGCTTAAGTTCGGTGGTTCGCCGAAGCGCCCCCGTGATGCTGGCTCATCTTCGGGCACAGCACAGAAGCAACGCGTTTGGCTTCCACACAGTGTGTATCGTCCACCTGCCCCTGCACCAAGGCCGTCGTATGTTGCACCTCGTCTGCCTCCGCCCCCGCCGAGACAGCCGAAGACTGAGACTGCACCCCTCCGTCCTCAGGATGGCCTGTGCTTCAAGTGCCATCAGCCAGGTCACTTTTCCAGAGACTGCCCCCAGCGACAGAATCAACTGGTAGTTCACCCTGCTGGCCGTGGAAATGGCCGTGGCAACAACAGGACCCACAACTATAACACTGGGTCTTCTTCTCACACTCGCGGACATGCTTACAACATTAATGTCGAAGAAGCTCAGGAGCAACCTGCTACCGTGATGGGTACCCTTCTTGTTAATTCAGTACCTGCTACTGTTTTATTTGATTCAGGAGCATCGTATTCATTCATGTCAGAAGCATTTGCATTGTCGCATAAGTTCATGGTAGAAAAGATGGATCCACCGATGGTTGTCCGCACTCTGATAGGCCATTGCCACACCTCCAAGATAGTGCCCAAAACCATCGTCAAAATTGAAGGAATTGAGTTCCTTGCTTCCCCCATCCTCCTCAAGTCTTCCACCTTAGACCTCATTCTCGGCATGGATTGGTTGAAAGTCCACGATGCCGCACTGTATTGTGGCACCAGTTCTGTCCAACTTTTTCACCCCTCCGGCGAGATTGTTAACCACACCACCCGGATTACCCGTGATGCTAAAACGCATATCTATATGATGAATGCTTTGAATGTCTCACCTCTTGACGGGATTGAGAACGTTCCAGTCGTTCGTGATTTTCCCGACGTCTTCCCAGAAGAACTCCCGGGAATACCCCCGCTCCGAGAGGTGGAATTCGTCATCGACCTGAAGCCTGGCACCGTCCCTATTGCCAAGCGTCCCTATAAGATGCCACCTCACCACCTCCTTGAGCTGAAGAAGGAGATCGACGAAGCACTTCACAAAGGATTCATTCGCCCAAGTTCCTCTTCTTGGGGTGCACCTTCGCTCTTCGTCAAGAAGAGCGATGGAACAAATCGTTTGGTCCAAGATTACCGACCCATCAACCAAGCCACCATCCAGAACAAATATCTGCTTCCCCGGATCAACGATCTGTATGATCAACTTGCTGGATCCACGGTGTTTTCGAAACTCGACTTGAGGTTGGGTTACCATCAGATCCGAGTCCGTGAAGAGTACATTCCGAAGACCGCTTTCATTACTCGCTATGGTTCATATGAGTACACTGTCATGTCCTTTGGCTTGACGAATGCTCCAGACACTTTCTCCCGGTTGATGAACTATATATTCATGGAATACCTCGACAAGTTTGTCGTGGTTTATCTGGATGATATCTTAATATACTCCAAGAATAAAGAGGAGCATGCTGAACATCTTCGTCTTATACTGGAAAAGCTTCGAGAACACAAACTCTACGCTAAGTATTCTAAGTGTGAGTTCTGGCTTCCTGAAGTGACCTACCTTGGTCACGTGATTTCCAAGGATGGCATTGCCGTCAACCCAGAACGTATCCAGGCTATTCTTGACTGGACTCCTCCCAAGACTGTCAAACAAGTCAGAAGTTTCCTCGGACTCGCCAGCTATTGCCGCCGTTTCGTCGAGAACTTCTCCAAGATTGCCAGGCCTCTGACTAACCTGCTTCACAAAGGCGTCAAGTTTGAGTGGACAGATAAATGTCAGGAAAGCTTCCAAGCCCTCAAGGACAAGCTCACTTCTCCCCCAATGCTTGCTCCCCCTGATACTCAGAAGGACTTTGTGATATATTGTGACGCATCTCATCAAGGATTAGGTTGTGTCCTAATGCAAGAGCGCAAAGTGATTGCTTATGGCTCTCGTCAATTGCGTGCTCACGAAGATAAGTATCCAACACATGATCTTGAATTGGCAGCGGTAATTTATGCATTGAAGCTGTGGCGACATTATCTCGTCGGTAATCGTTGCGAGATCTACACCGACCACCAAAGTCTGAAGTACCTGTTTACTCAGCCCGACATGAATCTCCGCCAGCAGAGATGGCTCGAGACAATAGCCGACTACAACATGGGAATTTCTTACACCCCTGGCAAAGCTAATGTAGTGGCTGATGCCCTCAGCCGCAAAGCCTACTGTAGTGAACTTGAAGTTCAGGTACAACAACCACTTCTATATGAAGAGCTCCGCAAGCTGAACATCAAAATTGTTCCGCAGGGATATGTGAACTCCCTGGTGGTCAAACCAGACCTCGACACCCGCATCAAGACGGTGCAACATTAGGACTCTGAAATTTGGAAGATTAAGCGGCGAGTCGCCAGCGGAGAGCCCTCATTCTTGACTATTGATGCAAATGATGATAATGCGGTGTACTTCAAGGGTCGTTTAGTGGTTCCGGTAGCGAAGGCAAAACTGAATTACGCCCCTGATGTCATGAAAGAAGCTCATGATACACCTTTGTCGATCCACCCTGGTAGTACCAAGATGTACCAAGACATTCGTCAGCGGTACTGGTGGTCCAACATGAAACAAGACATTGCTCGTTATGTTGATGAGTGTGACGTTTGCCGTCGCGTGAAAGCCGAACATCAAAGAACTGCTGGAACTCTGCAACCACTTTCTATTCCTGAATGGAAATGGGACAAGATTGAGATGGACTTCGTCACCGGATTTCCCCGATCGCAGAAAGGCCACGATGCTATCTTTGTCGTCATCGACCGTTTCTCCAAGGTTTCCCACTTTCTGCCAGTCAAGGAGACGATCTCTGCTAGTCAGTTGGCAGACTTGTATTTTTCCAGAATCGTGTCGCTCCACGGTATTCCGTTGGAGATCAGTTCCGACCGAGGCAGCATTTTCACCTCAAGATTTTGGGATAGTTTCCAAGAAGCTATGGGCACTCACCTGAATTTCAGCACCGCTTATCACCCCCAGTCGCAAGGACAAGTCGAACGAGTTAATCAAGTGCTTGAAGATATGCTTCGAGCTTGTGTCATCTCATTCGGTAAGAAATGGGAGGAATCTCTTCCATTTGCTGAATTCTCGTATAACAATAGCTATCAAGCTAGTCTGAAGATGGCACCCTTTGAAGTTCTCTATGGACGTAAGTGTCGAACCCCTCTGAATTGGTCAGAAACTGGAGAACGAACTCTCATTGGTCCGGACATCATACAGCATGTCGAAGATCAGGTTCGCGTTATCTGTGACCACTTGAAGGCTGCTCAGTCTCGTCAGAAGAGCAACTATGATCGCAAGCACAAGGAAATGGTCTATCAACCTGGCGAATATGCTTACCTCCGTGTCACCCCGATGCGAGGCACTCACCGCTTCGGGATCAAAGGCAAATTAGCTCCTCGCTACATTGGCCCGTTCCGTATCCTTTCCAGGAGTGGACCAGTGGCATACCGATTGGAATTGCCGCCGAACCTCTCTCAAGTCCACGATGTATTCCACGTGTCGCAACTCCGACGCTGCTTCAAAGACCCTATTCGTGAAGTGGAGCATGATATGATCGAGCTGCAACAGGACTTGACTTATCAAGAACATCCGAGCCGCATTCTTGATCAGTCTGAACGCCGAACCCGCAACAAGACGACCAAGTTTCTCAAAGTTCAGTGGTCGAATCATTCTGAAGATGAAGCCACTTGGGAACGCGAAGATCGTCTTCGTGAAGAATACCCCGATCTTTTCACCTCTACCACTTAAATTATCGAGACGAGAATTCTTGTAGTGGGGGAGATTTGTAACACCCTCACTGTCAGTGAACAGTAATCATGGTTACTGTTCATGTCTACTGTTCAAAACTTTTGTTTGATCAACTGGTTCAGTTCAAATTCAAATTCTCCTTTGATATTGTTGCAAGCAAATATCAACCATGGACCTTGATCATCATTGTCCAACTAAAGTCCAAGCCATTTGAAATAACATTCAAACAAACCCTGAAATTCCTTTTGATGAATATTGAAAATAAGTGGAAATAAAACTTTGCCCAAAAATTGTCGAACCACTTTTATTAACTCACTAATAATCATTGGTTCATGTCACACCAACTTGGATATTTTTGTAAGCTATAAAATAATTCAAATAGTTCAAACAGTAGCTAATAAAGTCCATTTCGATCATTTAATATTTAATTAAAATATTATAATATTTTATTTGTGCCCAAGACCATTTGTGGCACTGCCTTATAGTACAACATTAATTTAGGAATAAGAGAGACAATTTACGAAAATGTAAACTGGCTAAAAGAAATTAAACAGAAAACAAAAGAATAGAGAAATGAAAAAGCAAAATAAAATAAAACAAAGGCTAACTACGCTTGGGGGCGAAGCCCACCAAGCCAGCCCCCTCCCCTCCTCCCGGTGGCCCAGCCCGCCTAGCCCACCAAAACGCCTCCTTCAACCTCCGTACACAGGGGCGTTCGTGGCGGCCATCCAGGTCGGCCACGCCGCGGACGTCGCCGTGGCGCCTATCCCACGATCGTCGGCGAGCTTAAGACGACGCCCGAGCCGCCCCCTCTCCCGCGAAGACCTAAACCTAGCCGAGCCCTTCCCATCTCTCCCTCCCTCGCGCCGCTCTTCTCTGGACGAGCTCTGCCGTGGACGCCGCCGCGCACAGGCGTGGCCACCGGCCGCCCTAGCCCGCGCCACCTTGTCCCAAAGCCTCCTCGACATCGCATGCTTCACCTCGCGCAAGCAATTGCCCCGGGACGGCCTGAGGACGCCGGCCCCCTCTTCTCTGTCGCCGCGGGCCGCCGCCGTTCTGCCGTTGGATTCGCGCGTCCCCGGCCACCTCCGGCTCCCCTGAGTCCCCCATTGAACTCCACTGTGAGCTTCGCTTCGTTTTGCCTCTCGCCGTGCCCCATTTTTGCGTTGCGTCGTCGTTCCTGTGGAGCAGCGCTCCAGCCGCCGCGGTTCCACTCGTTGGCGGCGTCTCTCCGGTCTCCTCTAGCACTAACTGGCACCACCATCGCATGCACAACGTCGAGGCACACCCGTAGGGCCAAACCGCGCAGAGAACGAGCCACCATGGCGAGAGAACGGGCTCGCCGGAGTAACTACGGTGATCGCCGGCGCGCCGTCGTGGTTGCTGTAACCACCAACCCCCCTGTGCCACTGGCCGTTGGGCCCCGCCTGTTAGGTGTTTAATTAAGCAACGATGTGACAATGACATGCGGGCCCAATCCCCCTTAGTTAACCCATGTTTTAATTAAATATAGAAAACCCCCACTGTCAATGACAGGTGGGCCCAACTGTTAAGTTAATTTACTGATTAATAAAAATGCTAATTAAGCATATGAGTCTATGACAGGTAGACCCCACTGTCAGATTAATATTTAGAAGAATTTAGATTTATTCCAGGGTATGACATGTGGGTCCACGGATATGTAAAATTTAATAAAATGTTTTATAAATAAACAGAGGCTGACATGTGCGTCCCACATGTCAGGCACTGTTTTGGATAATGTTCTGGATAATGTTGTTATAATAATAAAAGAAATTCAGAAAATCATTTAAATGATTTAAAACTTTGAAATTCAATAACTTTTAAACCGTAACTCATATTCAAAAACTTTATACATGAAAATTGATAAGAAAAATATAACAAATACGAATACGCTATCCGTATGTCTATCACACCCCTTTAACACAACTAACATCGAACCGTCCCCCTTCGGACCGTCTGTCCGATGAATTGTCCGGTACTGTTAAAAGTATCCGGATGAATTTATTTCGAACACGAAAGTTGTTTGGCATAGATCAACTAGCACGGATACACCCCCCTTATGTTTGTCCGGTACCCACGACACCTCCGGCTTGATCCTTCCCCCCCCTCCGGACACCTTGTCCGATAATCACCCGGAGCTGGCCGTTCATCCCCGGATGAATTCCCGCTTCGAGCAACGTGCATTGCACTGCGTTAGAACACCGTTAACATGTCATTCATCTTGTCATGCATCTGTTCGTATATGCTTGCTGTGTATTTACTGTTTCTTCCCCCCTTAATCTCCGGTAGACCCCGCTGCTGTCGTCGACTACACCGCTGCTGAGTACGACTACTTCGTCGACGACCCTACTGCTACCGTCGAGCTTCCAGGCAAGCAGAGCCATTCTCTTCCCCAGATATATCCTACCTTTTCCGTACTTTCTTGCACTAGGCATTGTTACTGTTGCTGCTACGATTACAATCCTATTCAATTGCATAGCCTGCTTTTGTCGCCCCTTGATGTACCTTCCTTTATCCTATGCTACCTGTTATAATTATGCATATATTCAGAAGTGAGACCTGCGCATTGTTAGCTAGGACTAGATAGCGGGACGTGATCACTCAGGGGAGTGAACACAGATACAATATATACAACTGCACAGGTACGGTACAAAGCAGACATCGCCAAAGGCCCCTATCTGGGTTATGCCTAGCAACCTCAAGTGTGAGCTATCCAGGAGTAATCCTTGTACTCCACTCGAGGCTGACTTTGTCTTGCCGCCATAGGGTCTTGGACAGCGGTTGTCCTTAAAGGTAAGAAGTCGGGCGACCCAACGGTGCCCGCGAGCGGTATATCGTCGGGAACGACAGGGAGGGTACGACCGACGTTACTGGCGTGCTTGGCCCCTGCTCGTATCTCGCGAGTTACCAAACCACGAAAGTCGAGCTCTACCAAGAGCACACGCGAGACAAGGTAAGGAGACGGTTCACCTTGTTGGTAACCGCAGTGACTTGGTGGGACGATAGGGCAGGCACCGATGTACTGGTGGACCTGACTGCTGTTGTTGACCGCGGGTCGGTTAAGTCGAGGCAACGATAACGGTTGTCACGCGGGTTAATTAAAATGCTAAATAGTTCGGCGGATGTCTTGAGTAGCCGTTTGGCTTGTACGCACTACCTACACGTGGGACGAGGAATGTGGGCTCCCCTGCATCGTAGTCTCGTTCGAGGGTCTTCAGACGTCAGCAGTACCGCGGGTTGATTGCCGGGAAGTGGTGTTGTCTTCTCTTGATCGAGCGGTGTATTTGTATTTGCTTTGATTTTGCTTTACCGGCCAGTCACGCACCGTGCAGGAGTACGTTCGGGTTAGGGTCCAAAACCCGACGTACATAGGATATAGTCCGGCGGATGACCTCTCTGTTGATTGCCGAAGGATGGGCTACTTTGTGTCGGATAGCTTTGGTGGAGCGTTCCCTAACAAGGTTCCCGCCACCCTGGAGATCCGAGCGTCGTAGAGTCACGCCAGTGCACCCCTGCAGGGAAGATTAATCTATTCGAATAGCCGTGTCCACGGTAACAGGACGCTTTATGCTGAAGCTGGATCTTACTACTACAAACTACTACTATTAAACTGTATGGTTCCGGGTCTTCTTCCTCGCAGGGAGTCGAGGAAGGGAACTCGGAGGCATTATTATTTTTAATTATTACAACTTACTATTATACAATGCTGCAGCAACTTCTGCTGCATTGTTATTACATTTCTGCTATTGAACTGTTGGCTGATTCTTATCTCATGCTGCAAGACATCGTCGGAAGATGCTAGTCTTCGATAGGCCTAGCTTCTTATCCTTATTCTGATTTCTATCTTGCAGTCCACTATATACAACCTCCCCTTTCCGTTGATACAAATGCATAATGCTTAGTAGAGGACGTAAGACTCGCGGGTATGCTAGATACTCACCTTTGCTTTATTTCCCCCTTTATGTTTTGCCTGATCGGTCGCTGCAGTCGACGTTGGAGCCCAGGAGCAGGAGTACCCCGGAGGAGGATACTACTACGTCGAGACCCCCGCTGACCAGGACCAGGAGTAGTTTCGGAGGCTCCCAGGCAGGAGGCCTTGCCTTTTCGATCTGTATCTCTGATGTTATTTGTGCTAGCCTTCTTAAGGCAAAACTTGATTAACTATGTCTGTACTCAGATATTATGGTTTGTATAACTCATGTATTCGGGTCCGAGTGAACCCCCCTTTATTGTAACATATTGGTTTATCCTTTTGTGTTTAGTGTTGTGCTGTGATATTCTCACCGTGGCACCCTAATCTCAGCCGTGTACCCTGCGTGTATGATTACTGTACACGGATTGATTTTGGGGGCGTCACACCTTTCGAGTTTAACCTCAGGGAAGTACATCGTGAGAAGTTTTAAGCGGATAGGCACGTATTCGATGTCGATGACGGATGGTGGGAAAGGGGCCCCGATCATCAGGCACAAACACTGAGTCTGATCTCAGACGGAATATCACAAGGTCGATGACAAGAGTCAGGTTTCGGTCCTGTGGAACTGTGGCTTAGAGTGGTGGCATATTATGCGATCACGACACAAGGATTGTCATAGAACAACTCGTCAGGTATGTCGCGACAATATCGGTACCAGGAGCAGTGGACATTGAGAACCATTTTCCTGCTCGTTAATACGAGGTGGACCAATTGGAAAAGTTCTCGTTCCGGTGGTTACCATGATGTCATCAACAATTGCAACAAGGGTTTACTGACGAGGTAACACATCGAGGTGTTTACAACAACAGGGAATTATCGCTGCTTAGATAAGATACATTACAAGAAAGGTTAAACAGACCAATGGAAAAGAAATTGTGATGATACACAAGTATCAGGTGTATATCCTTCCCAAGGGGAAGCAGAGCAAGATATACACGACCAAGTTGTATTGGCAGGGAGTCAAGGTAGGTTGTCGATGATAACACAAATCATCAAGGGCCAGGGATGGTATTTCACACGGTGAATCCAATTGACACATGGAATAAGCCACGTAAGATTAGTCGGATAATAACCTACGAAAAGGTCGAATGGTTCGCAAAGGATCTTATGTGAGTATCGGCACTCAATCGGGAGGAGAAAGAATGCAAAGGCATCGGGTGATGGAAGCATCGGAATAATTTGATGCTTAAGTACAAGGGAATCGTGTTTTCCCGATCGGGAGGCTGATGCAATCATCCATACGGACTTATCAGTGGCAAGGAATTGTAAAGGCGATGAACACGTAGGTTCTCGGGAGTTTATCAGAGAGTAATCTTCGGAATCTTCAGGTGAAGCAAGCGATCATCTTGGGTGAAGGGCTCTCCGGGTAGATGCGTCCACGAGATCATAATGTCAGAGTTAGCAAAATTACCCGAAAGGATAAGAGAGTAGAAACCCAGAGTAAAGGTACGGAGAAAAAGGATCCTAATCCCATCCAGTTTGCGACGTGGGCCGATAAGCCACACGACACTGTTAGTAAAGTAGTTTTGCAAAGACTAGACTCGTCTTCGACCAAGGAGTTGGAAGGGGGTGTCCTACAGGCAGTCGGCTCTGATACCAACTTGTGACGCCCCAAAAATTAGACCGTGTACAGTAATCATACACGCAAGGTACACGATCAAGATCAGGGACTCACGGTGAGATATCACAACACAACTCTACAAATAAAATAATACAAGCTGTTTAATACAAGCCAGGGGCGACGAGGGCTCGAATACAACAGCTCGAGAGCACAAAGTCAGCGGAAGCAAATAGTATCTGAGTACAGACACAAGGATACAAGGTTTCCTTAAGAAGGCTAGCACAAATAACAACAGATCGAAAAGGCGAGGCCTCCTGCCTGGGAACCTCCAAACTACTCCTGGCCAAAGGGGAACTCGACGTCGTAGAAGGCATCGGGGATCTTCATGTTGCGGTGGTCGGCATCGGGGATCTCCTACTCCTAGACTCCAACGTCGACTGCAGCGGCCGATCAGGCAAAACAGTAAAGGTAATAAAGCAGGGTGAGTATCTAGTATACCCTCGAGACTTACGTCCGCTACTAAGCATTATGCATTGTATCAACGGAAAGAAGAGGTTGTATATAGTGGACTGCAAGATAGAAATCAGAATAAGGGTAAGAAGCTAGGCCTATCGAAGACTAGCATCTTCCGACGATGTCTTGCAGCATGAGGTAAGAATCAGCCAACAGTTAATATAACAGTAATGAAAGTAACAATGCAGCAGAAGTTGCTGCAGCATTGTATAATAATAAGTTGTAATAATTAACAATGCCCCCGAGTTCACCTCCTCGACATCCCAGCGAGGAAGAAAACCCGGAACCATACAGTTTAATAATAATAGTTTGCAGTGGTAAGATCCAGCTTCAGCATAAAGCGTCATGTTACCGTGGACACGACTATTCGAATAGATTAATCTTCCCTGCAGGGGTGCACTTGTGTTACGCTACACGCACGGATCTCCAGGGTGGCGGGAACCTTGTTAGGGAACGCTCCATCGAGGCTATCCGACACTCCATAGCCCATCTTTCAAACTCAACAGAGAGGTCATCCGCCGGACTATATCCTATGTACGCGGGGCTTTGGACCCTAACCCCGACGTACTCCTGCACGGTGCGAGGCTGGCCGGTGAAGTTAAAGCAAATCCAAATAAGACACCACCGCGCGAGCAAATAAGACAACACCACTTCCCGGCGCAGGCCGCGGTACTGCTGACGTCTGAAGAGTCCTCGGACGACACTACGAAGCAGAGGAACCCATAACTCGTAATTCCCACGGGTAGGTAGTGCGTACATGGCATATAGCCAACTCAAGACATTCACTGAACCATTTAGCATTTTAATTAACCTGCGTGACAACCGTTATCGTTGCCTTGACTTAACTGACCCGCGGACAACGACAGCAGCCAGGACCACCAGTACATCGGTGCCTGCCCCGTCGTCCCACCAAGTCACTGCGGTTACCAACAAGGTGAACCGTCTCCTTACCTTGTCTCGCGTGTGCTTCTGGAGGAGCTCGACTTTCGTAGTTTGGTAACTCTCGCGGCCAACGATCAGGGGCCAAGCACACCGGTACACTGGTCGTACCCTCCCTGTCGTCCCGTCGCAATACCTCTCGCGGGCACCGTTGGGTCGCCCGACTTCTTACCTGAAGGACAACCGTTGCTCAGGTACCTAGAGCGGCTATATAGAGTCAGCAACGAGTGGAGTACAAGGATTACTCCTTGATAGCTCACACTTGATGGTGGCTCGGCAGAGTCGAGCTAGGGGGCCTGAGGCGGTGTCTGCATTGTACCGTACCTGTGCAGTTATAATAATTGTATCCGCGTTCACTCCCCTGAGTGATCACGGCCCTCTATCTAATCCTAGCTAACAACGCGCAGGGCTCACTGCTGAATAATGCATAATAATAATAGGCATCATAGGATAAAGGAGGTACATCAAGGGGTGACAAAAACAGGCTATGCAATTGAACAGGATTGTAACGTAGCAGCAGCAGTAACAATGCCTAGTGCGTGAAAAGTACGGAAAGATAGGCGATATCTGGGGAAGAGAATGGCTCTGCTTGCCTGGAAGCTCGACGGTAGGGGTACGGTCGTCGACGAAGTAGTCGTACTCAGCAGCGGAGTAGTCGACAACAACGAGGTCTATCGGAGATAAGGGGGAACAGTAAATACACAACAATCATAAACAAACATATGCATGGCATGACATAAGCAATGTTAACGGTGTTCTAACACAGTGCAATGCACGTTGCTCGGAGCGGGAATTCATCCGGGGATGAACGGCCAGCTCCGGGTGATTACCGGACAGGGTGTCCGGAGTGGGAGATATCATGTCGGAGGTGTCGTGGACATCCGACACATGTGTGGGTGGTGTATCCGGGTTAGTTGATCTATTCCGAACAACTTTCGTGTTCGAAATAAATTCATCTGGGTACTTTAACAGTACCGGACAAATCATCGGACAGACGGTCCGGAGGGGGACGGTTCGATGTTCGTTGTGTTAGACGGGTGTGGTTGGTATGCGGATAGCGTATTCGTATCCGTTATATTTTTCTGATCAATTTTCATGTATAAAGTTTTTGAATCTGACTTACGGTTTAAAAGATATTAATTTCTAAAGTTTAAATCAATTTTAAATCATTTCTGGATTTAATTTATTAATTAATTCATAACATTATCCATAACAGTAGAGTTTGACCAGTCAACTGACATGTGGGGCCTACTGACCAGTGGGTCCCACATGTCATACACAGTATTTAATAAACATGTTTTAATTAAATCTAATATTCCAGTGGGGCCTACATGTCATACTCTAATAATAAATAAAATTATTTTAATTATTAAATTGATAGTGGGGGCCCAACAGTCAGTGAGACATATAGTTAATTAGCATTTTAATTAAACAATGGATTAACTTAATGGTTGGGTCCACCTGTCAGCCTATCAAAGATAAACTAACAGTTATTCTAAATAATCTAATGGCCTCAGGCCCACATGTCATTTACTCTATTTACTAACAGGAGTATTTATCTATTCTAATCTATGTTTAACCTCTAACTTAATCAGATGGGCCCCATCGTCAGTGGGTTAACCCACGGTTAACCCCACGGGGGACTCACACCGGTCTTCATCAGTGCCCGGCGGCGGCGTGGACATGGCGGCGTCGAGCCATTCCGGCGAGCAGGGGAGGAGGGTCCGTGGCGGAGGGGAGTGGTGGCCACGTGCGCGTCCGGTGGGGGTCTCGGGGTGGCCGGAGACGAGCTCCTCATCGAGCAATGGCGGTGTCGAAGCCACGGCCGATGAGCACGACGGTGACGGCGGTGTGCAGGCTACCGGGGTCAAAACGGGCGCCGCTTGTTCCTACAGGACCCTGGGGCTCGCGCGCATCGTCCTGTGCCACGAGCGTGCGCTGGGACAGTCCGGGGCCACGACTATGACGGCGATAAACGGCGGTCGGAGCACTTGATGACGGGAAAATGGGGCGATCATAAAAAAGGGTACAATACGCATCCACGTCATAGAGACAGATAGTATAATTTAAATGCGTGAAAGTAAATGAGACAAATATCAAGTATTGCAGGTACTTTATTTCCAGAACTCTTACATATATATAAAAGAACTGTTAATTACATCTCCGTAGAGAAAAACCCCTGATTAAGAATTCCAACATATCTATTACATAACATTACAACATATGCGCACTACAAAATGTAGAAAACAAAACTACAAAATGTAGAAGTAAAAGTCCTCCTCGCTGTCGTCGGCGTCGGCGTACTCGGGAGAGCATTTGATATCATTTATGTCCAGCATATAAGTCATATTTGCACTTTCACTAGTATAAGAAGCACAAGCAGAATATTTTGTACTTACACTAGTATGAAAAGTACAAGCAAAATGCATGGCTCGGATACGTCATTTATTTAACCGGCTTATGGATCGTAAAGCATCTTGATTAATTATAGAGTGAGGTTGTTTTAGCCGACTAAAGGAGTATCAGAATAATGCATATGCGATTTTGGCCATGTACCGTGAACGATGCTTTTCTGCATGCATCATCAGCTATCCTACAGCTAGCTCTTCCTATTTTTCCTAGTACCGATGGGAGTAGTATGATTAGTACTAGTGAGTGTAGCGTTGAATCATTGCTACAGGGACTTAAGAGTATGTGAGGAATGCAAGCTAACCGATTACATCTTGGACTAATATGCATGCATCTTTGTTTAATTTTGGTCTTGCATACATGTTGAGGTATGTGCAAGAGGATATTACCATGGGGCTGCTAATACATTTTCGGCAACGTTATAGCGACAAAAGTATAAGGATTTTTAGACCTGATTCCAATTTAGAGCATGGCGACTCATATAAAGATATACTAGATTCATTTATTTTAGAGACTCAGCTAGTTATACTTTCTTGTACATTTTACTGTACCATGATTTAATATTTAGTAGTTTAATATTTAAACCAACTAATCATTTAGACAAATATATGATGCGTGTTGTATTTTCTAACATGCAACATGTTTAATTTCTGCTCAACTTACTTTATATTACTAGCATGATGAGTAATTCAAATGCAAGTTGATTTTGGCTAGATACATGAAATTTACCCTAGGTTTCTCATATAGGTAATTTTATCATGCGTATGATTTCTATGTGACACCAAAACAGATTTATATGTTTCCTAGACATGATGCACATTATCAACTTGGTTTAGCTATATGAGGCTAAACAATGTATAGAGTAAGTATATGTATGAGCATTTTGTTTGACATATTTATCAAAGAGTCGAGGTAGATAATATCTACGGTTTGGAACTCCTCATATGCAACGGAGTGCGGGGAATATTGCAGGTGCACCATGCTATATCTAGCGCAGGCTCAATATGGGGCAGCACGTATCACATGACTTAATTTAGATGATGCATGCATTCATATAAAGGCAACCACATATTTATTCGGGTTGACCAATGTGCTTGGTGTTAGCTAAGCTAGATAAGGCATGACTAACTTTCAGATCAAGCAAATATAATTTACATGCAAATTTACTTTGATTAACTTGCCTTACATGCGTACAACCTAGTAGTATCTGACTAGAGTGCATGAGCTATAGAGTATTCTAATCATACATGGCTGAGTGCATTTAGTTTACCAAGTCTTAACCTTATGCCGATTCATGGTTGCGAACTAGGCAAATATGACATGCAAACATTATCTTATTTGATTACACGTCTAGCACAGATCGACTAAGAGGATGACACGAGCATGAAGACAACCATGGCGATTCTTAGTTCAGTTTAGCTATATGAGACTGAACTATGCGTAAGTAAATATCACGTATCAATATTGCTCTCGTCATGTCATGCGAAGGTTTAAACAAAATAATATGAGTGCACTATGTTATATCTAGTGCAGAAGGCCAATACAGGACAATCATCTATCACATGATTTAATCTAGTTGACCTATGCAACCATATGAGGGACATGCATAATTTAATTTGATTGATAAATACGCGAAAGGGCTAGCACGCAGTGCGATTAGTTGGGGCTGATTAGTTTTCAGATTAAGCCAATATAAGTGGAGTGCATAAATCAGTTTGCTTAATCAAGTTTCACATGCGTGCCTACTTGTATCAATCAGAGTGCATGATGCTACTACTTGAGGGTACTCAATATTCTCCAAATGCACAGCCGCATGCATTTGTTTTATTTTACCCAGTCTTAACCATATGCTGATCATGATTTTCAACTAGGCAAGTATGACATGCAGGCATTATTTTATTTGTTTTTGCTTCACACCACGGCTAGTATGACCTAATGCAACAATATCTCATGCATTTTAGGGGACTGGCATATAATCATTAATGGAGCAAACATGCGTCTATATGAGACTGAAACAATATGTACTTTTATTTTATTTGTATCCTTGATTCGTATCAACATGGAGACCGGAGTCACCAAGCGACCAAACCATGAGGAAGTTAATATTTTCATCCTTGATTCGTATCAACATGAGGACCGGAGTCGCCATATGACCAAACCATGAGGAAGTTAATTTGGACATGCAAGTTTATTTGTACCAACTAGTAGTATCTAACTAGCGTACGTGTTATCATAGAATATGCCAAACATGTATGACCTAGCGTGTGCAAGTCTTAAATCATGTACGATCAAGATCATTAGCTAGGCAGATGGCATGCAATCATTATTTTATATTTGGCCTTTTCATATCCACAAGGCTAGCACTACAAACATGCATCTGTGGTTTAAGAACTATTTTATAGGAAGAAGACATATCATAAATTCTACCAAGATGAGGAACAAATGAATTTCATCCTTGATTTGTATCAATATGGGGACTGGAGTCGCCATACGACCAAACCATGAGGAAGTTTTAATTTGCATCCTTTGGTTTGTATCAACATGGAGACCGGAGTCACCAAGCGACCATACCATGAGGAAGTTTTAATTTTCATCCTTGGTTTGTATCCACATGAAGACCGGAGTCACCAAGCGACCATACCATGAGGAAGCTTTAATTTGAGCATGCTGAAGCGATCATCATATGAACAAGGATATAATCAAGAATAACGGAGGATGAGAGAATTTAGCCTCAGTCTCCCTTTTCTCACCTTGACGATGGAGACGAATGGCAGCAACCCTCGCTCGGACGGCGGCGCACGGTCTCGTAGATGTCGAACGGCCGGCCGGCAGCCACTAAACAGCCAACGCGTTTGATAGCGTGAGTGTTGAGAAGCTGGCAGGAGGCAACGCAGACGACGAGCGGCCGGCGGCGTGATGGACAGCGGCAGCGCGTATGTGCGAGTATGGGTGGTGATGGAGCAGCGATGGACCGAAGCTCTGTTTGATTAGCGATTTTGCGATCCTTTGTGCAGCGTGGGGTGCTGATCCTTATATAGGCAAGTAGCGAGGGCCGGAGCGCGCGCACGCCGTGGAGATCGTGGGCAGAACGTGGGCGTCGTGGATGGTTGGGAAATTTGAGCGTCAAGTTTCCTCGCGTAATCTTGATCAGCGTACAGATATTTGGTTCTGGAGCGATCAGAGAAAGCCCGAGTATGCTACCCTGTATTCGATCTATGGGCTTGGACCACTAATCAACATGTGTGTTAATTAAGTACTGTGATGGGCTTAATCCTTTGCATGGGCTAATAGCCTAGAGATTTCAGTATAGAACCGCATGCACGTGGGTGATGGGCTAGGTAATTTACTTAATCATCATTAGTTTGGTAATCTGGCCGTCTAATCCATGCATGATGCATGCACGCATTCGGCCACCCTACAAGCTAGCACGTTATGCTCAATTGGTTAGCAAATATGATTTGCCATTTATTTTGGTACGTCGAGACCTTATTTTGTCATGATGTCGGACGCCGACATTTTGTCCCGCGGTTAAATATTTCATAAAATTTGGTATTGCCTCGACACATCTAACATTTGCTTTAATATTAGAGCGCCTTATTTTATCTCGCGGTTGAATTTCCCCCGTGCTCATATTTTATGAAGATCTAGGGTTGCCTACGACGGCGAGCACTTTGTGCTATATCGATGGTTTTCTCTTTGATAAAGTGAGTATCGTGAAGATATCAACTATTGTCGACGATTTATGTGTCGGCTCGACGATTATGCGTCGATTAGTTTATCCCCTTTTTATCATGCGAAAAATCCACTTTTCAACGATGTATTTCATTATTTAATCATTTTATCAAATTGCATAATCATCTTTATATTTGAAGACAAAATTAGTGTCAACAGCACTGCTCCCATGGCGACGACCAGTACGGTGTCGGGGATGGGAAGGGAGCACATGGGAAGGAAGAGGAGCTCACAGAGAGCGCGGCGGTGGTGGCAGCGTGCGCGGTGAGGGCTCAACGGTGCGGCAATTCGTCGACGACGCGGCGGCGGGGCAGAAGGGGAACGGCGGCGTAGCGGCTGTTGTAGAGGCCACCGGCTTCAATTCACGGCTCCGGACGACGAAGACGACGAGTGCGCACCTCCCGGACACGGCGGTTGGAGCTGTGGCGGACGGTGGCCACGCCGGCGACCTCGCCGTGCCCGCAGCTGTGCACAGCTTCCCGAGCTTGCGCGAGAGAGAGAGCACGAGGGGAAAACGGCGGGGGCTCGATCTAGGGTTAGGGCTCACGGGGTGTGCTCTTCTTATCTGCGAGGGGGAGCAGGTGGAGAGAGGGGAGCAGGTGAGGGGAGGGGGGGCCGGCGAGCAGTGCTCCTCCATGGCACTGTCGCCGTGGTGGGGGAGGGGAAGAGAGGAGAGAGGTGGGGGCGGCCGGGGCGGGGTGGGCCTTTGCCCTGGGCGCTAGTTAGGTCTTTTTCATTTTCTTTTGTTTTTTTTGTTTCCTTTCTTTTCTGTTGTAATTATTTTATTACCTTTTATATTTTTTGTAAAATGTGTAACATGTTCCATAATTATCATTGCAAAGTATAGCAATACCACAAAAAGATTGGGGCAAAAATAAATCCATTAACCATTTGTTTTAATTTATTCTATTGATGAAAAGGGATTTTGGCTACTGTTTTTATTTGTTTGAATTATTTTGTAGCTTAACAAATTCCCAAAACCATATGGAAGTGATCCATTGATTTTTAGGCCTTTTACAAAATTGCTTTCACAATTTTTAGTTCATTTAAATTCCCCACATGTTTATTAAAATTATCATGGCAACTTAATAATCCCCAAGCAATTATTTTATTTCATAATATTACTAAATCACTTTAATAAAATATCCGTTACTACATTATCATGTCCCATGATTGCTAGGCAATTTTATTAATAGGTTCCACAAATTTTGGTTTAACAAAGATTTTCATTTCCATTTTAAATTTCATGGCAATTTTGGATAAGCCAATCCTATTTGGTTTCACAACTATCATGGACTTAGGATTATTCAAATGACTAAGGATGTTTTGGTTTAACCATTTGCAAGTGGGTTGATAATCTCCCAAAATTCCTTGGAGCAAATCTATAGTCCACTCTAATTTGAAAATTTTATCAGGGTGAGAATCTGACAGAACTTTGATCAAAGGTGATCATGGCTTGATCATCAACAGTAATGATCACTAACAGTGGAATCACTGTAGTGATTACTGTTACTGATTGTGAGGGTGTTACACATATGAAATCCGTTTTCGATGAACAAGAGCTTGTCATGAAGAAGACCACAAGCTCCAAAACTCACACGGAGAAAAGCCAAACAAGAACCAATAAAGATGATGCCAAGGATGCAAAAGGGTTGAGCTCTCCACGAACGACTCAGCCTAGCCTATAACACGGTCTCCTAACTACTACCAAGAGACCGGTAAACTAGACACCTATCTAGTCAAACCTTTGTCTTGCGCATAATCCACTTGAGCTTGATGATGATGATCATGCCCTCCTCAAGTTGGAACATCTTCCTTGATTCCGCCGGCTCGATGAAGACTTGCAGATAGCTCCCCCATACTCCATTATGGGTGAGCCTCTTTTAGGCACATCTTCACACGACCATTATCACCAAATGGTCGGCAAGCTTCAAGCATACGATATCTTCGTGATGCTCCTCTTGACCTTGCACACATCACCTTAACCAATCTTTGGATAGCTCCATGAAGAACACCTTGGTCAACACGAAATCTTCATCTTACCGCCTTGAAGCCAACATATGATCTTCAAGCATTGCCTATGGACAAACCTTAAATTATAACTCAAGGAAACCATTAGTCCATAAAGATTGTCATCAATTACCAAAACCAAACATAAGGGCACATGCCCTTTCACTACCAACACGCAGGCCACGTCGCTCTCCTTCCTTCTACACGAAACCTCGGGTACCTAACCCTAGGATTTGCCGAGGCCGATCCTCGTCAGGCGGTGACCAGGAGCGAAAAGGGAGGAAGGGAAGACGTGCAGGCTGAAATGTCCCCCACGCCAACCTTTTCAACCGATACAGCACACCCTCGGATCGAGCCACGGAACCGTGAATCAATGGGCCGCGGGAGGATTTTACCGCAGCTCTTAATAAATTTACGGTTCGCATGGGTTTAAGGGATATGTTTCATGCCTTTTTCGCTGTGGAACTATAAACTGACGGTTATTTTAAGGTTCGGCGGCTATTAATGGGTCTAGTAGAGATGCTTTTAAGCATGCTACTGCGCTCTACTGTGACCTGCCAGGGTAAGGGAATTTGTTTTCCTTAAACCATAATATTTTGAACGATGATGAAAAGTTGAATGCTGGAGACAATATGATTATGTATGCTCCTTTATCTGAGGAGGAGGTTAACTGTGTTATTTAGTATGAATGCGAATCGCACGCCTGGGCCTGATAGTATTCCTGTTGAGTTCTATCAGTATTGTTGGGAGTTTGTTAAACCTAAAATCATGAATATTTTTGCTGCTTTTCATAATGGTACCCTGGACATCGAGTGCCTTAACTAATATTGCAGTGGAATATCTTTCTAAAATGGTTTTCAATGCTCAAAATAAAGGCCTGTTAGTTGGCCTGGATCCTGAACTTGTTGATAAAAGTGTTGTTGTGTTGCAATATGCGAGCGAAACCATTGTGTGTATAAATCATGATCCCTCGAAAGCTTTAAACATGAAATTACTTTTGTATATATTTGAGCTCATCTTCGGATTAAAAAATAACTTTCTTAAAAGTGAGGTTCTATATATGGGTGATGATGATTCAATTATGTCTTACTATGCTGACTTGTTCGGCTATTAGCTTGGGCATTTTTCCATGCGGTATCTAGGAGTGCCTATTAGCTTCTCCTCATTAAGGTATCTGACTGGAATTTTGTTGATTGCAAATTTTCCAAGTGTTACGAAAACTGGATCAGTAATGCTGCCTCTTATGGAGGAAGACTGATACTTCTTAATGCCTCTTTATCTAACATTGTTTACTACCATATGTCTATGTTTTGGCTGCCTCAAAGTGTCGTAGAGAAACTAGATAAACATCGTAGGCGTTTCTTCTGGGAAGGGGGCAATGGTTGTAAACGTTATCATCTTGTTCGCTAGGTCCGTGTTTGTCGATCTAAAAATAAGGGTGGACTAGGTGTGAAAGATTTCCGTAAACAAAGCATTAGCCTCCTAGTAAAATAGTGGTGGAAGTTGGATACTTTCAAAGGCATGTGGCAAGAGCTGGTTAGAGCCAAGAATCTTAAAAAGGATTCGATTGCCACTGTTAAGAGCATATTCTATGACTCTCCTGTCTGGAAGTTGTTGTTGAAAATCAAACCTCATTACATGGCGGGTCGCAAAATTATATTGCATTTTGGTGATCTGACCGGACTTTAGCATGACCCAAGTGGTGTGCCTTTCTGCGAGTGTTTCCCTCAGTTGTTCAGTATCTGTACGCAACCTGATATTACCATTGATAGATGGCAAACTATTATCCTTAGGGATTTCTTTCAAAGAAAGTTGTATGAACCTTTGGGTAGCCAATGGTTTGTGGTTTGTGTTGTTATTAATAACTCGGAGCTTACCCAGTATCCAGATAAGGTGATCTTGGCGCTGGAGGTCGAAGACGCCTATACCACCAAGTCTATGTACCAGTTCCTTGAACGAAATATTTCTGGATGCGATTTTCGGTGGATCTGGAAAGCAAGAGTTCCCCTGAAAATTCAAATATTCATGTGGCAACTCTTTCAGGATTCAGCCCTTACTCGTGATATTATGAACAAAAGAGGTTGGGGAATCCCAGATGCTCATTTTTTTGGGGCGAGGGAGACCTCGCAGCACCTGTTCTTCTTGTGTCATGTGGCCAGGATTAGTTGGCTTGTGGTTGGGGCAGTCTTTGGTACATATCTCTTTCCAAATAATCTATGACAATTCTATGTGTGGTGTTACACTTTTATCCTTGATGGTGCTTGCTTTTTTACATTTAGTCTTGCGGCGATTTATTGGGCAATTTGGAATTGTCGCAACAAGGCAACTTTGAGTTCAAATTACCTCATTCATCTTGACTATTGGACAGGTCTACTGAAAGTTAAAGATCGTGCAATGATGGCTGGAGGAGTTAGACTACTGACGACAATGCTTCGACTCTGTTGAGAATCAGTATGTCGGGCTTCGACGAGCCATCTGATGACTGAATCTTCAGTTGATACTTCATCTACTACATGTTCTCTTTTGGTACAAAGTTGTTGGGTGTTTAATACTGATACGTGATATTCACTCTTGCGCGAGCATGGTTCGGGCTCAAGTTGTGAGTGGTGCGGTTTTGAACTAAGTAGATTGGGGGGCGGGTTTTTGTCCCTTAGTTATTGTTTTGAATGCGCTGAGAGTTTCCTGGTAGTAGTGTTTGAACTAGCACTCCCTTTCCCTCTCCTCCCCTTCTTTTGTGAAACTCTATTTGTACTAGTAAGTCACACGTGCCTTGCACGTGAATGAAGTGTGACCGGATGATATCAACATACCATATTATAATAGAAAAAAAATTAGAATCACACACAAATAAAAGTTAAGATGATCACCCATCTCATTCAAAATCAAACTATAACGACATAACATTTGATGATTGTGTGGTATATACTACATAAAACTCATGTGAAATACATAAAAACAGTTGAGTAGTCCATTTGCAAAAAAATTGGACTTTGGAAAGATGTTGTACTAGCTTTGAACCAAAATAGAATAAAATAAAATAAAAATAGATATCAATTATTTTCAAAGGAAAAAAAATGGGAGAATTGAACTATGAAAGTGTCTAGAGTGTATGTATTATGTGCATATTATAAAACGTAAATGATAAAACAAACATGAATGGATATTCTTCAACAAAAAAACACTTAAAGAACTGAGGTATGAAAGAGTTTAGAACCAAGGAGAAGTGTTTTTGTTTCCAGGTTTGTGCATAAGCAGAAGTGTAGAACCGTCTGGATTAGTACACACGACGGAAAACCTAATGTGATGGAGAGAATTATATCCAACGACCAAGCCTACTCGAATTTGCCACGTCTCAGTCGTTGAATCGGCTTCATCCAACAGCCGATATTTAAAGTTATTCCTACACTATATAAAGGTATAAATTTCCGTCATTTTAAAGTAATGGAAAGGGCGTCGCCTAGTTAAAAAAACATGGATCGGGTTTCATTAGGCTGCCCGTAATGTGTAGTATCATGCATATGGCATATGGTCTTCAGTGGTATTTCCGAGTCTTTGAAAAAAACTATTTTTGACCTCTACCTTTTCTCAGTTTCATTTGTGAGATTGAAATCCAACAATCCGAATCGAATCATATAGGGAATGTAAATAGTACTTACTACAGTGGATCGAATAGTGATCCACTATGAACAGTGAATGGAATTGTACTTGCAGCGATCTCAGCCTTACATTCTTGATCCTACGACTAAGTTAGGGGTGCCTTTGCCACGGCAAGGTAGATAATCCACACAGGGGCCCAAATAAGCCAGCCCAGTCAATTCAAAATGAACCACAAGTTTTAAACCACCAAACATCTAGGACCAAACAAAGCCCCTTCTCTATCTCTTTTCTCCCTTCAGGGGGCACCTTCATCCTTTTCTCTTGTGATTCTTCTCTACGTCTTCATCGTTAAGGTTCTGGTACATATCTTAATTATCCATATTATTTTCCCTGTCCACCATCCTCATTCATTGTAAGCCCCCTTGAGTTACTTTCCCCAGCAATAAGTTCAGTGAGAGCTTCAGCCTATAATCAAGCTTTTAAATAGTGATCGCTACCTCCGCTATAGTAGCCGCAATAGCGATAGTGTCACCCAATTGCTATTAGTGTTATGTTGCGCTAGAAAATAGGGTGTTGTCATGCTGCGGGTGTAATATCAGTTGTCAAACAGCAATATCGCCTACTATATAAGTGCTTACTATTAGGTTGTGTAATCTATTTGTGTAATTATGGTTTTCTTGCATGGTTGCACCACCAAATATTCTTCACTTATAGTTTATATTTTTATATAAATTGATTACTATTAAAATTAAATGTTAAACTTTTGTCAATGGTCTTAAAATATTTTTAAGATTTACTCCCTCCGATCCATACTAAGTGCCGCTCATTTTGTACTAAGCTAGTACAAACTTTTGAACTACAAGTCCTTATTTTTCTTAAACGAAAATTATTTAAAAATTACTCCCTCCGTAAACGTTTATAAGAGCGTTTAGAATTTTAGGACACGGCCGACAATTGACGATTTGGACACTTTTACCCCCCCCCCCCCCCATTTGAATTTCTCCAGGCGTTCGTCCCTGTGCTCGGGCCTGCTCGATCTCGTCTCCAGGCGCTCGGGCCTGCTCGATCCCATCTCCAGGCGCTCGTCCCCGTGCCCGGGGCCATCTCCAAACGCCCCGGCCTGGTTGCCGCCGCCCGCCACCCCACCCTGGTCGCCGCCGCCCCATCTAGGTCGCCCCGCCGCAGCAGCCTGGTCGTCGCCGTCCGGTCGCTCCAAATTGGTTGCCCAGCGCCCAGGCTGGTCACGCTCAATCCCATCCTGGACAGTGGACACGCAGCAGCAGCAACCAGATTGAGTCACCAGAAGAAGTCTCAAAGCCACCACCAGCACTCCAGGCACTCCAGGCAGGTACTCCTCGCATCTAATCACAAGATTGGATTTAGTAAAACAGGAGGATTTACGGAAGAATTCAGCAAAACAACTTGTTCAAAGAATTTACAACAGAATTTGATTGATTCAATTAAACAGAAATTTCAACATTAAAATCAAACAAAATTTGATTGATTAAATTAAACAGGAGTACTCTGGGCACATTTGATGGAATCTGGGAATAGGATGCTTGAAAATTGAACCTGGATGGTGAAAATTAACTGAATCTGCATCCACATTTCCACGGAATGAGCAAATTCTGCACACACACACACACACACAAATCAGTAGATGCATTCAGTAGTGGGCACACAACAACCATCAATTCTGAGATAAATAATCCTGCATATCTGAACCATATTATTCCTGAATGTTGTTCATGAATATCTATGGTTTGTTTTTTATTATTGGAGTATTAAACTTGTTATTGTGGAAAATTTCAGCAAGAGGAGAAGACTTATAAAAAAAAAGTTTTGTTTGTAGCAGATCAACAATAACATGTTGATGCAACATTTGCTTACTGAAAAAGAACAAGAGGAGGAGCAGTAGGAGAAGTAGCAGTATGGTGCTCCCAGATTTGAACTGCACACCGCCTGCAGGAGGAGAAGAAGCTGATGATGATGACAATATGGTCCAAGAAGAAGCTGATGATGATGACAATATGCTCCAAGAAGCCGATGATGATGACAATATGCTCCAAGAAGCTGATGATGACAATATGCTCCAACAAGAAATTGGTGATCACGACAATATGCTCCAAGAAGAAGAAGAAGTTGCTCTTTTAGGTGGCCAGCAAATACGCATGCAAAGAAAGTCAATGACAGATAACCAGAGATATGCTGCCTACATGGCACTACATACCCTGAATCTAGCCAGGGGTGGGAAATTCAAAAGAAATGACAAGAAGAATGTTGCTCAAATTTTTCAAGTTGGTGTTCAACATATTAGAAAAATCTGGACAATGGCAGACAACAAATTGCGCTTGGTCAGGAGGTGGATGTGACCAATAGAAGTAAAGGAAGATGTGGAAGAAAAGGAAAGGATGATGTTCTATCCCAAATCCCCATGGTTCCATTGAATAGAAGATCGACTCTCAGGTCACTTGCTCGCACATTGGGTGTTAGTCATACTACACTCTATCAGAAACTCAAGCTTCGCAAGATCAGGAGGCACTCCAACCGTGTGAAGCCAACCTTGAAAGACAAGAATAAAAGAGCAAGAATCGAGTTTTGCATCTCAATGCTTGATGAGACCACCTTAGTAGCTCCAAGACCCAAATTCAGCAGTATGGAAAACATTGTGCATATTGACTCAAAATGGTTTTATATGACAAAGATGAATAGATACTACTACCTCCTCCCTGAGTAAGATGACCCGGTCAGAACTGTTCGGAACAAGAACTGTATTGGCAAGGTGATGTTTCTAACCGCGGTTGCAAGACCGAGATATGATGCTCAAGGCAATCTAACATTCTCTGGTAAAATTGGTGTATGGCCGTTTGTGCAAGAGATTCCCGCTGCTAGAAGGAGTGAATATAGAGCAAGAGGGACAATGGAAACTAAATCCGTCAATGTGAACCGACAGGTAATGAGGAGGTATATGATAGAAAAAGTGGTACCGGGGATAAAGGAAGTGTGGCCCGCAGATCATATTGGCCAAATATTGATCCAGCAGGACAACGCAAAGACACACATCCTTCCTGGAGATGCAGAGTTCACCAAGGCTGTGTCTACATCTGGTTTGGACATTAGAATAATACAACAGCCTCCAAATTCTCCTGATATGAACGCACTTGATCTTGGACATTTCAGATCCCTTGAGTCTATGACCGACTGCAGAGCTCCAACGACTATAAAAGAACTGATTGAAGGTGTGCAAGAAGAATTCGATGAGTATGATCCCGGGAAACTTAACAGAATATTTTTAACTCTTCAGACCATCATGGTGGAAGTGATGAACCATGGAGGAGGAAATGCATATAAAATTCCACATGTGTGCAAGGAGAGATTGGAAAGTCAAGGAATGCTACCACATAGGATTTATTGCCCTCGAGAAGTTTATGAGAATGCCATCGAGATTCTAGCACAAGATGTCCAGTGAGCAATAGAATATGTTGAGTGGAGAAAAGAGCATAGGAGAGGAGAGGAGAAGAGTGTTGTAAGGCCCCTGATGCGGTACTAACTCCAACTAGTCGCTTTCGCGTCCGGTCGGAGTTAGAAGCGCATCAAACGCCACCGGCGCACGACACTCGCACTCGTGTCGCTGCAGGATTCTCGACAACAGGTATATAAGCATAACTCTATAAGAAAGGAAATACATATAGATAGATACATAGAGCAGGGCATACAACGCCACTGTCTAATAATATAACATCATCAAGAGTACATCTCATCAATACATCAATACATCAAGCGGAAGCATAGTAGGGACCGAGTACGGTCAAGATCCAAATTGCCCTAGAGAGGGCTACACATAAAATATCCACCCACGGGAACGTCTGAACCCAACTATAGGATCCTACTGGTCGAGGTACTCGTACTCGTCGTCATCCTCCGGGGGCACCTCCACGAAGTAACGTCCGGTGCTGGGGTCGAGGTAGTAGTCCACTGCAGCGGCCGATCAGGCAAAGCGGTAAAGGCAGAAATGTAAACGGGGGTGAGAACATGTCATTACGGAATAACTAACGCTACAGGAAAGGTAAAGACATAGACAGGTTGCAGGCGAACTAGCATATATGGTGGCTACACGTTCTATCAGAATAGGGATGAGATTCAAGAAATACGTTGACAACGTGTCATAAGTCGGCTATCCACCTACGTACGCAAACATAACACAACCTCATTTCCCTCTCGGTCCCCCCTGGACGGAGAAAGACAACCAAGGCACGCACACGGTTTGTCAAGTTTTATAGCTTGATTATCATTGATGTTATGCTATGAACAAGGAGTAGGTCTCAAGTAGTCCATAACCGCGGACACGGCTTGTCGAAAATATTTACCCTGCAGGGGTGTACCAACTGTCCATTATAGACGTCGCATTTACGCCCGGTTTCCACTTGGCTAGGTAAGTGTAACAGCCCAGATTTCACAAAAATTAAAAATTTTGTTTTCGGTGTGAATTGTTTGATTGTCTGATTTGTTTGCGGTGTTTGCATCCCCGATTTATCGATCGGCGATTACTTTCCCCCCTCTTATCGCGTATCGGACGGAGACCGATCCTTGCCACCCTGACACTCGACATTTGCGACACCGGGTTTCACCCGATCACCGTCGCGAAAACCGCACGAGACCAGCCGCAGCCAACGGAACGAAAAACCCCGTTTAATTATTAAACGAGATATTTTTATAGCGCGTCGGAAAGTGTTTTCGGAACGGTTCCAGCGCGAGGTGAACGCCTCCGGCTCGACACGCTGATCGCGCAGTTCGAAGTTTTACCCGAATCGGAGGTACTGCGGACCCCCGGCGGTCAGAAACGTGAGCACCGCGCGCGAGAGAGAAAAACCGGGGATGTTTTTGCAAACTGCCAGCCACCGGGGCTATATAAAGACCACCACACTCCCACCCCTTTCTAGGGTTTCCCTAGCAAAAATTGCAGCCACCACCCCCAGATCTGGCCCCAAATACCCCAATTTTCGCAGCAAACCCTAGCCTCCCAGATCTGGATCCAGCCCAATGGATCTGGACCGTCAGATCGGCCGATCTGACGGCCAGAATTGTGCCACGTCGCCCCCTGGAGTCTCCTCTCTCCTCCTCTCCCATGCCATGCCCGTGGAGGCACCTCGCCGCCGCCTCTCGCCTCCGGCCAGCAGGCCACGGCCGCCGGAGCCCCGCCGCCGGCACCTCTCCATCTCCCCCGTTCCTCCTCTCTCTCTCCTCCCCTCGGCCGCACCCTCCTTCCCCTCTTCCCTGCAGGCCACCATTGGAAGCCACGGCCGTGGAGCTCGGAGGCCACTGCGGCCAGGAGCTCGCCGCCGGAGTCCCAAATCCCCGTCGCCGCCATGGACGTCGACGCCGCGCCCCCTCGGACCCCTCCGCGCCGCCTCTGCACCGTCCTCGCGCCGCCATGCCTCGCCGGCAACGGCCGCCGCCGTCGCTGCCTGGTTCGGAGGCAGCCAGCGCACCCGCTCGCCCCAGCGAGGCCACGCCCGAGCCACCAACCGCCCTGGCGCTCACGTGGGACGGCGTGCCCACGAGGCCCACCTCGCAGCCCAGCCGCCAGGGCCTGCCAAGCCAGATCCAGGCGGCAGCTGGGCCGTCGCCCATGGGGTGAGGCGCCCCCAGCCCCTCTTTTTTTATTTTTTTTGCTGTTCTGTTTTTTTTTCTGTTGGGCCACTAGATTCGGCCCGTTTAATCTTTTTTTTCTGCTGCTAGTTTTATTTATTTATTTAGGCAGTTTGTATTAGGATTTTTGCAGTGCCCGTAACTTTTTAACCGTAGCTCCGATTGCGACGATTTAAATATGAAACTTGCTTAGTTTTGTGCCTAGTTTAATAATTTGTGCTCCTTTGCCATGTTTGAGCTTGTTTACTTGCTGTTTACCTGCTAATTACACTGTCTGCCACTGTAACTTGTAACTGCTATAACTTTTTATCCGTTGCTCGGATTAAAATGTTTCTTATATGTAACTTGATTAGTTTTTCGTGTACTTTGTGTTTATGCTATTGTTTGCTGTTGTTAACCAACCTAAAATATGGTTTAGGACAGAACAGTACCAAATGTTTTAATCATCGTGCGGCACTTAGTGGTATACCATGTTTAGGTTGTGCCTCACTTAAATTGACTAGCATAGATAGTTTACTTTGTGCTTCACCTCTTGCCATGTTTGTGTGTTATGTCATGCTTGCTTGAGTTGTCATGTTAATAACCGTTGTTTGGTCACCTGTACCTAAGCAACTTGAACCACCATAAACGTGCGGTATTCGTCGTGTGTGACGAGTACTCCACTTAAATCGTTAGTAACCGGTCTCGACGGTAGGTGCGATGTCTCGTGTTACTTCTTGTTGATGCTTGCTCGTGTTTGCTCCGTAGTAATAGTGGTGCACCGTTGATTGTTTTCCAGTGTTTACTTCTTGTGTGCTCCCGCGGGTACCTCTCGGAGACGATGCGAGCTTGCGATCGACTACACCTTCGGAACCCGACTTATCAACAGGCAAGGACTATACATTACTTATGATCTATTCTATTTCAACCAGCGGTTTGCATGCTAGTATAGGTTAGGTTCGATGTTTGATCCTACCACATGTCTACAGCCTCTTTCAAACCGATACAGCCATATCCCTTCCTAGCAAACCTTGTACTGCTATGCTACTATTGCTCGTTGCTCAGCCCCTGCTTAGTATGCATGCTTAGGATGCTACGATGTTACCCTGTTACTCTTTGGGTTGGGACATCACCTGATTATTATATTATTATTATTTATGATATGATTATTATTAATGTTGACTATATTCGACGAAGGATGGAAGGTCTAGGCTATCCCGCCCCGACGCTTTGTTCCATTTGAGTCACCTAGGATCCGAGTTCCGGGTATTGGTTTTGAGACTGAGCGTGCCTAACCGCATGTGGGATTTTATGGGGTCCCCTTTTCTTACCTACCTAGCTTCAAACATTTCTAGTGGTGGCCCAAGCTGATTTACCATTTGAAAACCGTGTGTGTGTCTGTCGGGTAGCTCCTGGCAGATATTATTTAAAATAACCCGGACCAGTGAGGACATAGTTCCCTTGCTGGCCCACTTTGTCCGGCTGAGGACCCGGTCTCATAAGAGAATTAACCGACTATCCAAACCCGAGACAGACGGTAGAGACCAGATCGAGAGAGCGGCCGGCTCCTGAGATGGATGTCGACTCACCGGGGGCCACCCGGATTTGTTCGTTGTTAGCTAGAGGGACCTGTCGTTTCGGATCTCTTGGAACTAAATCATAAAATGGTTGCCTGTGATGGGTAGCAACTGAGAGTGATGGACGTGCGTGCGGAGCCTCGTAATG
Organism: Bromus sterilis; assembly: GCA_950022295.1. Taxonomy (NCBI): domain Eukaryota; kingdom Viridiplantae; phylum Streptophyta; class Magnoliopsida; order Poales; family Poaceae; genus Bromus; species Bromus sterilis. Next base: position 235,037,900 of record OX465599.1, on the reverse strand, counting down.
GGCAGTTGGTACACCCCTGCAGGGTTAAATCTTTTCGAGAAGCCGTGTCCACGGTTATGGACGACTTGAGACCTACGTCCTGTTCATAGACAACAACAACTGAGATAATCTTAATATAACTTGATCAACGTGTGCGTGTGCCTTGATTGCTTCTTCTTCGTCGGGATGCGAAGAGGAGGACAAGGATAGGATAGGTGTTATGTTTGCGACAGTAGTTGATAGCAAGACTTGTTGGAGGCGATTCCTCATCGAATGCTTGGCTTCTTATCTTACTCTCTAGATCGTTAGCCACTTCATAAATGCTAGTGCGGCAGCAACCTCACCACTTACCCCTTACTTACCGTAAACTACTAGTTGTCCTAGAATGACGAGTGATGAAGTCCTTGCTGGGTCAGATGACCACTACAATTGGATGCTGAGTACCTCTGTACTCATGATAGTACCCCCAAACTCTTTTCAGGGTTCTTGATTGACAACAGGTACGGTGATCGACGTTTCACGTGGAGACTCGACGACGACTAGTTAGGCGGATCCCGGCGGAGGGCCTGGACCCATGTGGTTATGGGATCGTTGTTTTTCTCTTTGCCATTAGGCTTTTGCTTGTAGTCTGTACTCAGACATATATCTTCCGCTGTTGTATTGTATTTGAGGCAGTTGTATGCCGATTGTATGAGATGTTGTATCCTGTATCTGTAATGTTGTGATATCATGTTGGAAATCCGGGGCATATGGCTTTGTCATATGTCGCGGTGGGACCGATATGTGCTTCGTCCCCGGATCTGGGTGGAAACACCTAGATTTGGAACAGTACCGCATATCGGGCCTTACAGTAAGCGCCTAAAACTCCGGAACGTCAGAGTCCCTCTAACTAACAACGCACAACTCCGGGTGGCCCCCGGTGAGTCGACACCCAACTCCAAAGCTGTCCACGCTCTCGAATCGGTCTCTACCGTCTGGCTAAGGTCGGTAAGTCACACCTGAATATTTAGGGGACCCCTAGCTCGCCAAGTGTGGACCAACGAGAGAAACCATGTCTCCGCTGGCCCGGGTTGTTTCGAAAACAGCTGGGGTACCTACCAACACACACGCAGTTGCAAATGTAAATCAGCTCGGGCCACCACTAGAATTGTACGAAGCTAGGTAGGTAAGACAAGGGGGGCCCATAAAACCCCACACACGATTAGGCACGCTCGTCAAGAAACACAATACCCGGAACTCGGGTCCTAGGTGACTCAAATGGAACAAAGCACCAGACGGGAATAGTCCAGCCTTTCACCTTTCGTCGAATATAAATTAACATCATTTAACAATAATAAATATCAACCAACTTCTTTTATAGCATGATATCCCAACCATAAATATATAAGGTAAGCAGCAAGTTTTCTATCCATATTAAGCAATGGCTGAGCAGCGGTAACTTAGCAGTACAATGGTTTGCTGGGATGTGGGAATCATGGTTGCATGGGTTTAAACATGGCATATAAAATAAATAGGATCAAGCATCAACGTTCTAGATCTACAGCTAGGCATGAGCAGAAAGTTATAAAGTAATGACACAGATCTCCCCCTTGCCTGGTAAGGTAGTCGAAGCAGCACCCACGGTACCCTCGGGCTCGATGTCGGTCAGCTCCACGTAAGTCTCCTCGTCAGTCTCGGGTGCTAACGTAAGATACCGGCAGGGAAAACACACAAGTAAGCAACTGTTGCAAACTCAAACAAGGATGGCATGTTCAGGTTTTATTTACATGGTATGACCCTGTCTAGTCAAGTTTAAATGAAGGTGATGACGACAAGTCATCGACTTCATATGCATTTTATTTATATTGTAATGGCTTTGGTCTGAGCCTTAATTTAGGTGTAAGTAGCATGACATGAACAACAAAGCATTACAAGAATTTAAATAACATGGAAGTAAAACAATGATTCCGGAGACGGAGTAGTGTCGGTGAACTTGACACACAGGAAGGTGCAGCAAAAGTTGGAACCCAGCCACATTACATATGACAATATGTTAGGGGCTGAATTAAAAAGAAGATGACATGGAACAAGATTGAAGAGATCAGATGACCAACATTTCAAATGTACTGAAGTTGAAATGTTGCAAGCAGAAAGATCTGAATGCTCTTGGATCAGGTGACCACACCTTGATTCATGAGTTGTTCAAAACATCATGAGAACCTCACCATTGAAATCCTTGCAGAAAAGTACCCCAAAAACATATATGATATGTATCCATTTGAATTTGCAAGGGCAGTTGCAAATTCAACTGAAGTTCAGGGGGCTGAGTGCAAAATTTCACCACATGAATTTGAAAAAGGTTCAGATGATGAAATCATCACCACCATGCAATTCCTTGCACAAAACTACCCAAAAACCATATATGGCATGGGCAATGTTAAATTTGAACCATTTGACAAAAACAAAGAAAGAAGAAGGGCTTATTTGCAAAATGGCCACACTTCAATTATTTGAAAGGGTCAAATGCAAAAATGGACCTCACCATGTGGGTCAGTAGCTCAAGCTACCCCAAAATCATATAAGGCATGCCCATGAATGCAAAAGATGTTCAAAAACAGATTTGAATTTGGAGGCAAATTCAAATTTGAATTTAAACAGAAAAGAAATCAAAGAAAAAAAAAGAAAAGAAACAAAAAAAAAGGATCAGCCTCCATGGGCTGCTCTCGGGCGAAACCGGCCCATGTCGCCTCCCTGGCCCATACTGGACTCAGCCCACGCGGCCTGGGTCGCTGACAAGCGGGTCCCAGTCGTCAGCCTCAGGAGAAAAATCAAAAATGGGGGGGGGGGCGTCGGCTGGAATCGAACCCACGACTCGCTGCTCGTCTCCACGGTTCGCTACCACTACGCCACGAAGCGATTACTGAACGTAACACCAACACACACAAGGTGAGGTGTTCTCCCTCTGTCGTCCAAACTGAAGAAAAGGCAGCGCCTTTCTGAAACCCGGCGCGAGCACGAACTTCGGCGAAGCTCGCATCCGCCTCCGGCCACCGCTAGCTCTGCCGAGACCTACGACCTCGAGCCTGCACTACCCGCTACGCCTAGGAGCGCTCTAGGGCTCAACCCCTGACCTCTACTCGCCGGAATCCAACCGGGAACAGGACGGCGGCGACGCATCTCTGAACAAAACTGAATCAAGACGGCGCGGTCAAGTTCAGACGACGCCGGCGTCGAGCACACTGCTTCCCTGCACACGGCGTCGACGGCAAATGAAAGAGGGCAGTACCACGTAGCCGTGGGTGCCCTGGACGGGACCTAACCCTCACCGGAGGGGAGGCTAGGCTCGACGGAACTACGGCGGCTCTGACGGAACTGACGACGTGCAGCCTGGCTTCAGAGGCGCGGGCAACTCCACACACCTGCACACGCCTAATTGATGGTCAAAAGCACGGCTTGCTCGCACTCTGGCCTCGCGTAGACACGACATGGACACGCAGCGGTCACGGCGACCACGCGGTGCTCGCCGGCAACAGGCCGAGCGGCACAGGGACTACACCTACGCGGGCAGAGGAACACGGGCGTCCACGGAAGGAAAAGGGGGCAAGGTGCTCACCTAGTGGGTCACTTAGAGCGTCCCAGCCTCGCCGTAGAGGAAGAAGACGCTGTCGTCGGCGTCGAGGAAGAAGACGGCCCGCGGCGGGGATCCACGGCTCGGGGACGTCCTGCTCCTCCCGGCACGCTCCTGAAGGGGAAAACGCACATACAAAGGTCACCACGACGGAGTGGAGCAAGGAATCGATGGGAGACCACGAGGCGGCGGCGAATTGCTCGGGACCTCACCGGAACAGAGCGGAAACAGGGCAGAGGAGGAAACCTCTCCCGGCGGCGGTGAGGGGAAATCGATGGGGGAATGGATCCCTAGGGGGTTCCTGCGACTCTAGGGGGCGGCTTATATGGAGGGGCGGCCTCCAGCCACGTCGGCAGGCGTCGACGTCGATGCCCGCCCGCCGGTGTGAGAGAAGAGGGGGAGGGGACCTCTCCACGGTGGAAAGGCGATGCGTCCCCTCCCTTGGATCTTGATCGGGCGGCCAGGATGCCTCCCGCGTACCGCTTCTCTGGCGGAGGCCCAGGTGGGCTGCGGAGCTGCGGTTGCTGGGCTGGGCCTCCAGCAGACTTGGAGCAGAAGAGAGAGAAGAGGCCTGTTGGATCCCTTTTTCTATTTACAATAGACAGAAAAAGGAATAGGGTTTATTTGGATTAAATACAAGTGTAAAAAAATCACACAAAAATATGTAAAATTCTCCTTGCATTATTCCTCAATTTCTAAAAATGGTTTGGGTATTTTTGGCAACCACAAAAATGTGAACTCATTTTAAAATTCAAATTCACTTTGAACTAGAGCTTCTGTTTTTTATGAAGTCAAAAATACCTTGAGGATTTTAAAACCCTTGCAAAGGCAAAAGAAATGGCTAGGCCAAAATTGGGATCAAGAAGAGTGAGCATGCAACAAGGAAATTCCATCAATGCCCTTCTTGAACCACTTTGGATGCAAAGGAAAACAACCCAACATGACTCCAATCTCAATGCCAATTAAAATCATCACATGAAATGACATACACATCCACCATGCCAAGTTACAAGTCCAACAGAGGAAGTAAATTACATGGTGTTTGCTAGCTTGTTACATGTGGGCTGTTACAAGTGTACTGGAGAGGAAAAACACCATTGTGTATCACTTTGTGTATGAAAAAAATATGTATGCTTGCAAGACAAAAATGTTGTCTCTCTGCTCTTGTATGCAGGATATTATTCTTAAAGTTTCAGCAATGTGTATATATCTACTTGCAACTTATACTCCCCTTGTATGAAGAAAGTTAATCCTAAAATTATACTCCAAAGTTTGCAAATCTGTAGCTTTACAAAGTTAATTATTTGTTGAGCAGCTTCTCTAATTTAAGAACTGAAAAAGGAAGGCCAAAAAGAACAAGAGAACACAACACATGCTCATCTTCACAGTCTATATGAAAGACAAAAAAATATAAGGATTTCATTTTTACTGAAGATGCTTGAGCATCTTCACCTTGATGCCGTGGAAGAGCGTCACCTTGATGCCATGCTCGTTGCACACCGCCACCACGTCCTCCTGCACCTTGTACAGCTCCCACGCTGCCGTGAAACGGCCGACGTCCTTGCCTGAATCAGAGTAGCCCACCATGACCTGCGACGTTCAGACAGACAGAGTACTCTCTCAAGTTTCAGATAACTAAATGGGAGTACAGAATGAAGATTGACAGGATTCATCATGTTTCTACCTCTTGGTTCCCGTTGTGGTTCTTGATGATATGCTCCCTGTACCAGTCAATGGCCAGCAACTTCCTGATCGCCGAGCCGGCTTCGCGAAGATCCTTCACCGTCTCGAACATAAGTTGCTCATGAAGCAACTTATGCTCCAACTCCACCAATGCCACCAATTCCTGCCATCCAAGAACAAGCGACAGTACCATGACTGAGAGCATACTAATTAAGCAAATTTGTTTACATAACATAAGGAACAATATTCAGATTTCAGTTTTAATTTGTTTACATAACATAAGGAACAAGATTCAGATTTCAGTATCAGACCATCCATTTTTTCCCTCTCTTAGTGAAGCACATACACAAGGTGAGAATGAACACGGGAAACACTCACTGGCAATTAACTGAAACAACAAAAATGTCCTCGGCTATCATTAATCACAACAAACAAATATGAAGGATAATTCATATCAATAGCTGAGTGAGTCAGTATACTTTGCTCTTGTATGCAGGAGTAGCATACCAATACCAAACAAAATCTTATCTGAATACAGTATGTTGAGCGCCTGTATTGGATTGAACCGTAGCTCATCTTCAGATTGACCAGCAGTATGAGCGCCTGCACGAGGTGCACCGGGAGGCCAGATGATAGAGCGCCAGCGTTGGTGTCGTTAGGTAGCAGGGCGTGATGTGGACGAGGAACAATGCGAGGTCGCCGAGCTCCTTGGCCGTCTCCCGGCCGCCGCCGCCCGAGGAGGACAGCGCGGCCTGCTGCCGGAAGAGGGACACCGAGGACTCGAAGTGGCGCTGCATCTGGCGGGGCTCCGTCTGGTACCCCTCCTGGTCGCGCTTCATCTTGGTCTGCAGCGTCGGCAGGCTCTGCCGCTCGCCCTCCTCGACCTTGGTAAAAAAGTCAACTTTGGTTCGAGCAGGAAAAGGTGGTGCAGGCACACCGGCGAGAGGGAGAGCGGGCGAGGGCGAAAGGGAGAAGCGGCAACGCCGACGCGGGCGAGCTAGGGAGCGGCGCAGGCGAGAGGGAGAGCGGCGCCGGCGAGAGGGAGCTCTGGATTTGGGTAGAGAGTTCGGTGAGTGAGTGAGGGAGCGAGCGCAGGGGTAAAATGGGACACGATATAATTTGCGTAGCGTTACACAATTTGAACTGGGTTTTCTAAACGCTCTTATAAATGTTTACGGAGGGAGTATATTCCAAGCCCATTAGTTATAAGACTAACAAAAAATCCAACAGTATTAATGTTAAATATATTATAGTACTCCCTCCGATCCATATTAATGGACTTAAGTTTGTCTAGATACACATGCATCTAGTCTAAATACTCCCTCCATTCCTTAATATAAGGTGCCTAAGCTTTTTGCACGAATATTAACGCACTAGGGGGCGCGGCTTGCCGCGCGTTGCCCCCCAACGGCAGGTGAGGAAAAAGTAGCATAGCCTAGGAAATGATGGTTGATATCAAAAATTATTGTTATTAAGTACTCTGAAATCATATGAAACGTGAGAAAAAAAACGCAAATGATAAACAACAAGTAGAGTGCTGTTCAATAGGCAAGTTTTAAAATTAAGAGATCATTTCATTAAGCATTAAGCCAAGTGCAATTTTAATGATGCTGCAAGGTGTCACCTAAAATTTCTACCACACCTCAACATGAACTTGACCCTGAAAAGGCAGGGCAAGAGCATGCAAAAAAAAATCTAAGAACTTTTAAATTATTTTATCCTTCACCTCTCAGCAGAGCCATCAAGTTTATCAAGTGCGCCAATGAGAAAGACCACACACTTTGAAAAAGCAGAGGCAGAGAATGCAAAAACAGGAAAGGAAGCTCACCCAATAGAAGGGTAAACGGAGTGGTTTCTGGCTTTCCGCAAGCAGAATCGAAGCACCCACCGACTGGAATCCTCAATGGGAGGAAAAATCAGTGGTAGCAACAGACCTGCATTGAAATACCCCGTAAGACCAACAGCCGAGCAAAGAATCAAAAGCCAGAAAAATAATATGTATCCAACACCTAATAGGAATGCCACCTCAATATGCTCACAATTGCTTGTGGATACTTTACTAAGAATCTAGCTAATGCAATTTTAGAGCGCCTGATGGCTTGCTGAGTAGGGTAAATCAAAATGCCAAGCAAGCAAAGAGGGTCGATCTGAACCCTTTCATCCCTAAATCCCACCCATACTATGTTTTCCATGCTTCCTCTATGAGCAACACACAAACAACCAACAAAATCACACACAAACAGGGGAAACATATCGGTAGTAGACTACTACAACCGCAGGCCAACAAACAATCGAAAAGGAAGCATAAAAAAAACAGGGAACGACAAATTAAATTAGCCCTAAACCCCACCCATAATATGGTTTCCATGCACAAAAGAAAATAATACTTTTGTCCTTTACCAGAAATAGGACATGAGCTACAAGCAGAACAGAGCGAGGCCAACAGTGCATATACTTCCATATGATATTAGACCTTGGTCTAGAAAATCAGAGGAGTGACAGGAGGAGAAGAGGGGTTGACCTGCAGATCACCATATGGAAGTATGAAACAAAAGATATATGTTTTTAGTGCTAAGTGAATACCTTATAGCTTTGCAATTGGTTATGGAGACCATAGAGGTGCTGGTTAATCTCGATCTTGTGGAGGCCATAGAGGTGCTGGGTAATATCGATCTTGCCAATCCATTTGTTCTTGCTGCCCACCCGTTGCCGCTGATCTAGGAGGAGCAGCCAACTTCTCTTTCATGGCTGATGACCTAAAGCTCAAATCAAGCTCTGAAAAAGTAATCCGTAAACCAAAATAAACAAGTGCAAGCTAGAACCAGATTTAGCATGAACAAATAAAGAATTATTCAACACAAATTTGAGAGATGCATTTGTGTTTCCTACCAAAATGAGAGATACATCTGTGATGTGCGTACATATTATCTCTTTCTCTCATGTACCAGATCTTAATTTTTCCGCTCGTTTGGATGTTGTGATAAACAAATAATAGCTTCCATAGCTCTTTTTAGATTGTTTAAACAGAGATGTGCAATATATGGGACATTGTAATGCTCCCATAACCCTTGTTATTCCATTTTATGTTTTTGCTTACCATGACATACAACAACAGCATGAAACGACTTTGAATTGGCATTGTGAATTTAGGCTCCTTTAGCATATGTATCATTTCAGTTAAAAGGTCATCAGTTTGTCAAGCGGCCTATAGGAATTTATAAGGTACAACTTGATGAATAAAATCATCAAAAGGGGCAAAATCTGAGTATACCTTGGAAACTCCAGTTAGCTTAAAAGTGTGATAACCCATAAGTCCTTGAAAATCATCTGGATTTGCTGGTTTATTTCCAGGTTTAGGTAACCATGAAAATAATTAGGTAAGGGATTGTCTTTCAGAATCAGGACCCTTCTGTCTAACATTGACCCCATATTTTCCCCTTTCAATGGCATCCATTATATCCTCACGGGCCACAGTATCACCACCTGGACAGAACACAACCATGCTCAGAATTTTGCAATAACGTAACTTCTTAATTATCATACATTTCATCAACTCAACCATTTCAAGAAAGAACTCTCTCTTCCAAAACATGGGAAATAGATAAAAGAAATGAGGGTAAAATTATAATGTCTCAGTAATAATTTTGATCATTATGGAGTGAAGGTGATAGGAGAATGCATCAGCAGTTTACAATTGGACCACAAAGTTTGGTGTGTGGTACTGAAAATGGACCACAAAATTGCAGGGTTTATACTTCGGAACTACAGATAGTTTGCAATGAAGTGATTACTCAAGTTTGCTTGCAACAAATATGATATTTAAGCACAAGGGACCAATTGACTTGCTCTGCAGTCTTACGTATCTGATCTTATAAGATGACTTTGACTTACCTCTTCGAGCAGCTAGTAGAACAACCTCGTTTACAATGTTTGCTAGATCTGCCCCAACAAATCCGGGTGTCACATTAGTGACCGGATCACAGATTAATTCAGAATCCTCTTTTAAAGAAACTTCTCTGAAATGAATAGCCAAAATCTCTCTGCGCCCCTCAAAATCAGACAACCAAACAAAAGCCTTTCTTGAGAAGCGACCAGGCCAGCATAGAGCAGAATCCAAAGATTTAGGTCTATTAGTAGAAACCATGACTTTCACGTGAGTCGAAACCATCCATTTCAGTAAGCAGTTGTTCATTGACAAAGGAATACATGTTCATCAGTTAATAAGGTTTTAGGAGAAAATATAAATAGGCAAGCATACAGTAACAAGAAAGAGATAGAGATCTACAATTAACTTCATGATAAACAACTGGTACCAAGTAGAGCAGCACAGAACATTTGCACGCATACTGGATAGAGGATATAATGGAGTGGAAAGGTGGAAGTATTAGTGGAATCTGGAATGGACGTAACATTCAATCTAGACATAATGTACTGAATTTCATACACCTCAGATGGTGATGGTAAAATACAAAAAATAAGCATTTGTATGCATTTTCAATGCTACCTTCTTATCAAATTCCATTGGCAAAATCCCCTCCCTACTTAAATTAAATGGAACAAGTCTGTTAGCCTATCTAAGAAGGACGAAGTATGCGATTGGAACCGTTGGACAAAAATCAGTCTTGAGATAAAGAAACTGAGAACTATAGCAGATTACCTCCCCCTGCTGCTTGGCCTCCTCATCGGCTTGCTGCTCCCCCCTTGTTGCCGGCCACCGTCTCTCCTCTGTAGGACCGCCTACAGCTAGATTTGCCCCTGCTATAGCATCGGTATAATACTAAACCGCCGTAACTTCGAAATGCAGACATACAACACGGCGATATACCAGATAAGGTGGCTCACAGGGATGAAAGTGACTCTCCTTGTGCGAGCATTGTTGGGAGACACAGTGCACCGGCAAGAATCTCCTCTTCCTCCCTCACCCAATCTTTCCTTCCCCTCTCCATCACCCTTGCAGCCTGCTCCTCCTCTTCCTCCCTACTCTGATCTGAAAGGAGGAGAACCACATCAAGCAAAGGAATAAAAGGGGAAAAGAGCTCCAGGACAAATCAAGCCCCTCCTTGACAACTAATAAGTGAGGTAACAAACAAACTAAGTAAGGCAACAAAAAACTCCTAGGAATCTAGCTAGTTCTGAGTATTTTCTAGACAAAAACAAACAAAATTCCCCTTTGCACCTAGCTGAGGTACCCAACAACTTAAAATGATAATAAAACCTCCTTTGTAAGAGCCTAGTTAGATTTGAGCATCTCATTAACAGAAAGAACAAAAAAAATCACCTATGCACAGGAATCTAGCTAGAATAAACATCGCTTCTTCTTTTTTTGCAGGGGTGACTAAACATATAGGAGGCCAATGAATTAAGAAGACCTAAATCTGAGTATTTCCTAGACAAGAACAAATAAAATTCCCCTTTGCACCTAGCTGAGGTAACCAACAACTTAAAAGATTAAAAAAACCTCCTTCGTAAGAGCCTAGTTAGATTTGAGCATCTCATAAACAAAAATAACCAAAAAATGACCTATGCACAGGAACCTAGCTAGAGTAAACATATCTTCCTCTTTTTTTGCAGGGGTGACTGAAGATTTAGGGCAATGAATTCTGAAGAACTACAACCAGCCCTAAAGCAGAAGTGCGGTAGCGTAGGAGGGAAGGAAGGCAGACCCGCAGAGCAGACGCGGAGGACTCGCAGATCGAAGGCCGTAGCGGCAGGCGAGTTTCGTCTCCATACGAGCGGGCGTGAACAGAAGCTCACGAGTGGGATGGCAACGGCGTGCCGACACCGGCGGGCTGAGGACGACACGAGGGAGGTTGGCGGTGGCGGGGCGACGTGGATCCACCGGAACCACGCCGGATCCAGAAGGCGGCGGCAAAGCTCAACGAGGCCGAGCACGGGAGGCCAACAAATCTTCTTCAGGGGGTGTCCATGGTGACCTGCTCGATTAGAGAGAGAAAGAGGTGAGGGTGAGGATGAGGGTGAGGGAGAAGGAGAGGAGCGCGCAGCGAGGCGGCGGGGTGACCTGCGGGTGCGGCGGCGGCAGGAGGCGCGAGGGCAAGCGTGGAGGAGTTCGGCGGCTAGGGTTTTCACCGATGGAGAATAAACGCACGTCTGAATGTATGGCTATATATAGGAGCTGATGAAATTACAAGTGATGCCATCACCAAGATCACAGCCGCCCAAAGGCTCGATCCGACGGCAACCGAGCCAAGTGGCCTGGATAGCCCCCATTTCCCACAACAATCAAGAATTGAGATACATATAATGGTACAGTTGGACTGATCATTTCCTAAAAAAAATCGAGAGAAACCAGTTCGAATCAGCCAATAATAGAAAAGAGACCCTCCGTTATATCTCTTTCCATATGTATATTTGCCTAGACGGATGGTATAATACCAATATGCCATGTGTTTTGGAAAAAATTTCAAAACCTTAGGCACCTTATATCAAGGAACAGAGGGAGTACTTAACTAGATACATACGAATCTAGACAAAGTTGAGTCCGTTAATATGGATCGAAGGTAATACTTATTTTAAAATCCTTTCGTAAAGGCCAGAAATGGCTTTTAAATAGGTAAGTATACTTTTACTTTTCCAAATCATTTCCAAAAGTTTTTGGAGGCTTGAATGATCATATAGATCATCCTAGATAAGTCTCACCACCTAGTCACGATAAAATACTCCCTCCGTTCCAAAATTACTGTCTCAACTTTGTACTAGAGCTAGTACAAAGTTGTACTAAGGCTAAGACAGTTATTTTGAAACAAAGGGAGTATCAAGTTAAGGCCATAAAACCATCTGTCCATATCAAAGATTTGAATTATGTTCCATAGGAGATGCACCTAGTCACTTCTTCCCGGACAAAACCCTCCTTGTCCTCTTCATGAAGGAGCACCTTTGCTGTTCCAGATACTTGTCTGCACGACAAGACCACCAGCTAAAGGAGCGCCCAGCAAGTGTTTCATTATTTTCCCAAGTGAGATGTTTCAAACTCGAGGGTACTATTTTGTGAAGTAGATGGGTAAGAAAACTTCAATGTATTATCACTTGCTAAAGCCCAACATCTTTGTGCTTGTGTCTTACAAAATTTCTGCCTAGAAATACAGACACGACCACCTTTTAGTGATCGATTTGTCAGTCGGTTGGGTAGAAATATCAGTTATGTAGCTATGCCAAATAATTTCCTTCAACATTGTAATATTAATGTCCATTGCAGGAAGCAAAAAAAATTTGATGGTGAAATGTATATGCTTTCACAATCCACATAGATTCCTAAATAGGCTGTTTAATTACTGTGTTCACCTTAAGTCGTTGTTGTACCGTGTGAAGTGCCAATGCGAACTACCAGTCTACCAGAGACATATGAGCTCACATGAAGCAGTAGTATCAGCGCCACACGGGTCCCGTGTTGATTTAGGCTGTTTACCTGACACCATCAGGTCCGAGGCATTGATATGTTCTTCCTACTGTAACTGAGAATAATTAGAGAATCAGCTTAGCTAAACTTATGACATGTTGGACCTCCAATGTTAATGTGCTTGTGGAAAATCTGAAATGTTAGACCATGATGATGCTTCAGAATTTGGATGATCTAACATTTCATGGTCTAACTGAATTTGGACATCCAGTTCACCAAAACTTTATTGCAGGACTAATTGATGTTATACACACTGTAATATAACATTGCCGCTCCATGCATGTACTTTGTGACCTACTTACTGTTACTCTGTTAGACCTGTTCATTTTGCATTAGATTACATGAATTTGAATATGCAATTGTGCAGCAAGTTTGTTTTTTCAAAACAATTTATCTCTATAATCAACCATTTTAGTTGTCCATTACTGTTTCTCAGAAGATTTGAAGCAAGAGAATAACATGAGTACTAAAAAATGGATCAGACTCAGTGCTAGCTCCCTCTCTGTGACTACAAATTGATAGCGGAGCTTTCACTGTACTGATAAGTAATAACATTTTCCTGTATCTTGCACGAAAAGGTCCTTGATGTCAAAAATGAATGGAGCACACTTGATGCTAGAACAAGAAAATAGCAGGGGCGTTCAGATATGACTAGAACCGTTTACTCCCCCAATATATATGATCTAGCTGTTTGGCAGCGGCGGCTTGGTTCAGCTTCATCCAGTGCCGGTTTTCTCACCCCTTATGCTTCTTTTCCTGCCTTCCATGGATCTCTATTGCTAGGGTTCGGTTTTTACCATTTTTGTTTCTTCTGAATTGTTTGACCACGTCTGTGTAGTCAGCGGGCTACCTGACTGGGTCGCCGTTGCCATCGCCCATGCCTACTTCATCCTCCGTCTCTTCCCACCTTCACCCCATCATCCTACTTAGTGAGTTGCCTGCCATAACGACATCATCAACAAGGGAACTGAGGTAAGGGAATCGATGTGACCACGACCGTGTGGTCTCTAGTGACTACATCACTGTGAACCAGTTCATCTGCCACCTCTCATCTCTTTTTCCATCATGTTAGTTCCCTTGTGTCTAAATCTGTTTGGGCAGTGTTAGATTCATGCCGATTTGGTTGTTTCAAACAGTGATTACATTATTTGGTCGCACTCGCACCTCTAATGATTATGAGTAAATTATATACTGTAGAGCCTATTTTTGTACATTGCCGGTACAGTCTCAAATTTAACTAAGAAATCTACATTGTCGGGTTTTTTTTGTATTCCTGATTCTTTTTGTTCCGAGTGCATAAGAAGGATGATTGATGGATGAAATATTAGTAACAATGCCCTCATCTTGCCACCAACTGGCAGTATATCGATATAACGAATTTGGCACTGTTCGAGAATAGAGGCAGTAGGTTCCAACTTCCAATGCACAACATAGGTCTACATCAATTTTTTCCATTATACTAATCTGTGAGAGATTATGCTCTATAATTTATGGCCTTGATTTGGCAAAGCAAAAAATAGTACTCTAATAATTACGACAAGTCCATTGTACAACTCAGATAATGGGGTCAGTGATCTGAAAGTTCGAGCAGCAATATGTTCGAAGTTATTGAGTCGGTCTGCAGTTCTGCACCACCACTCATTCTAGAATTAGTATGTGTTATGTTATCATAGCAAGAATCTACATGTAAATACTATTAAGAGTGTAATCCAAGATCCAGCCTTTCAGAAATCATTTTATGCACTGGTACTGTCTGCACTCCTCTTAGTCTGTGTTTCCCTTGGGTCGAGTTCTTCCACCAACAATGCTTAACATAACTGTACACATCTTAATCACTACTATGTGCGGTATGTTCAGCAATGTGTCCACAATTCTAATTTTCTGAAGGATTATTAACCATTTTCTTTCTCTGTTTTACTGAGGGGTATATAAACTTTTAATTGTTGAAATATGCTTCATTTATATTGCAAAGTTTGGTTGCAAGAGGCAGATAGTATTATCCAAAAAAAAGACGCAGATGTGATTCATAGATCAGCCATGGTAAGTAATAATCTTGAATTTTTTGCAACTACAGTATACCGGTTAATTAATTGTTTGGATAAGTTAAAGTTCATACCTATTGATAGTCTGTTACAATGGTATTACTGTAAGGTATCATGTTGTGGAAAATCTATCTGGAAATTGCGTGGAAGTTAGCTATCCATGTGCCAGAACCATGACTTGGTTTTGATATCGTACTAAATGACACATTGCGCCCCTAGCCCCCTAGCGCAGAAAGCGAGAGCAAACCAAATATTCAAACAATGCAAATAAGATTTATTTAAAGTGATAATAAAATCCTTCAAGCATGAGGAAATTGACACTTAGGTAGCATCTTCATACATAGCAGGTATGGTAGCATGATAGCTCAAAACAAAGTTGTGAGTGTTGGGCTTCCCCTTCACGACGTGCTGGCGAACTGGAGTGTGGTGGCGGGTGCTGGCCATGGCTAGTGCTCTCCCTTGCTCCAGGTCGGTCGGCGTGGTGGTGGAAGTTCGAGGTGGTTGCACGGCGCGTCAGTGTGGTCGTGGCACGGCGGTTCACATCTGACGGCGAGGTGCTGGTGGTGGTCGCAACCTCCCCTCTTTTGGGTACATGCCGACGACGCACGACCTAACGCACATCGGGATGGCTACGACCTAGGGCTTGTGCTCGGGCGGACCAAATCTGGGCCCGAGGCGGGTCGGAGCCTCGCTCCAGGTAGGCGATGGTGTGCTCGGTCCGGGTGGTGCCCGTGGGCGTTGAGGTTTTCCGTCTCGCAGGTGCGGTGGAAGTTGGTGGTGTTCGGGACTTCGCTTCTACGTCAGGCTGATCGGTGTCGTAGACCTCGAACATGGCGTCGTGTGAGCTTGCTCAGTGGCAGCCGTAAGCAGCCACGAGGTTGTGTCTCCCCCGATCCATCGGGATCGGCTGGAGACATGGGCGTCGATGCCTCCTACCGTGGAGGCGTCAACCCAGACCACAAGGCTAATGTCGGGCTAGGGGTGAAAAGTGCACCGTGATGTGGGTGGGTGGTAGTGTCTTGGACATGGATGCCGGGGCAACGGTCCCGGATGGTGGACCGCATGGTTGGCTCTCCGGTGGGCACCATGGAGGCGGTGCTGGCTCCCTTCTTTTTTGTGTGGGCGGCAAGAGGTGGAGCGGCGGATGTCCCGGGCGAGCTCTCCCAGTAGCTTCTCCCCAATCTGGATCTGCAGTTCTGGACCTGTTACGGTTATCCTTACGGCCTCGTGATGCCGGGTTAAAAGTTGGCATGTCTATTGCAAGTAAATTACCATGGTGTTTACGCTGAAGTTGGCATGATATGTTTCAACTACGTTTTTTTCTACATGTAAAGTAAATTTTGACATGTTACATAAAAAGAATGAATTTTGCTATGGTTGAAAAAAATTGTCGTGACGTGTAGACTACATTTGCCTTAATCACATAAAAACTAAAAATTGCCAAAGGTTAAATAAAAAGTATATCTTCTCTATTCTTTTACCATGTTGCAAAAATAAAACAAAAGATTGTCGTGATGTAAAAAAAGAAGTAAAACTTGCCATGATGAATTACTAAAATTTTCCATGATCCATGAATTAATTTTGACATCGTTCATAATTAAAAATAAATCCATCATCAATTACTTAAAAGATGCCATGATCAATGACTAAAATATGCCATTAACCATAAACTAAAATTGTCATACTGAATTACTTAAATTTGGCTTGATCCATGCACTAAATTTGCCATGATTAATACATAAAATAATAATCATGGTCAAAATACTAAAATTGCCATGATCTATAAACTAAAATTTCCATGATGAATTACTACAAATTGCCTGATCCATGAAGTAAATTTTCCATCGTTAATTACTTGCCATGGTCAATTACTAAAATTTTCCATGATGAATTACTAAAGAACCATGATCCATGAAATAAATTTATGATGGTTCATAAAATAGAACTCCAAAACTTGGCGTGGCAACACATGTTTATTTGCCATGGCAAAAACACATCTTAAATTGACATGAAAAAAAATTAAATTTGCCATGAACACAAAAAGAAAAAAGATTACCATGGATAGATAGAAAAAATTGCCATGATCTATATATTACCTCCGATCCATATTAATGGACTCAACTTTGTCTAGATTCGTATGTATCTAGCTAAGTATTTAGACTAGATGCATGTGTATCTAGACAAACTTAAGTCCATTAATATGGATCAGAGGTAGTAGTAGATTTCCCATGGATACAAAAAAAAGTCACCTCCAGTGCAACACCACACCGCTAACAACGGCTCCACCGACCCACAACCCCCTCCCCCCACAGCCGCACATCGAGAATCTCCCCGACGCATCTGCCCCAGGAGCCCGCAATGACGCGCATACCCCCCCCCTCTAATATCTACTTGGGGTCCACGGGCCATTGTCATAGCTCTTCGGGACCCTCGCCAATGAGTGAAAAGTAATTAAAATACAATGGTAGCTGTAAATCTAGAACAAAAACTGATGAAACATATCATGGCAATTTTAGTGTAAACACCATGGCAACTTCAGTGTAAACATAATGGCAACTTTTGGCCAATAAATTTTTTTTTGTCAAAATATATCAATATGAGATCTAGTTTTGAAGATCTCGTCGCGACGGATTTAATGATGAAAATAGATTTTTAATCGGATTTATTATTTAAGAGAAAATATTTTTAAGTTCGAAAAACCCAAAAATCATGGCTTTGGAGGTGATAAGCAATTGTTTCACCCATACTATCCACTTATCAAGAAAGTCTCGTGCTATCAAAGTATGAACAATATGCATTATCTAAACAGATTCAAAAAACTAGATGGCCCCGCGTCGCTCGACACGTGCGACTCGAGCGGCAACCACCTCGTGCGCCACTGCCACCCTCCTCCTCCCCTCTCCTCCTCGTCGCCGCCAGAGTGAGTCGAAGGACAAGCCCTAGAGCCTCCCAAGGACGGCGGTGGCGGGGATTTTTTCCTTCACCTAACAGCGGGACCCGCTGGGATTCTAGGAGGCATGGCGGCTCCGGCGTCGTTGCAGCTCCCTATCTGCTGGTTGTGGGCTTCGTCCAGCGGTTGTATTTCATCAACGGGGTGGAGCAGATCCTCCATGGTTGTGTTGTGGCGGCCGCGAATGGTGGCCTACTTCCTTATCTTCTGCAGGTGCATTGGCAACAAGGCCGTCATGATTGGGGTCATTATTGTTGTGCCTTGAGGCAGAGAAGATGGTTCTTGATCATACAGGTAGTGTTGCTCCGGAGGTGCAATCTATGGTCGGCGGCTTGAGGCATAGGGCTTCGTTGTGCAGCGGCGGCGGCGGATCGTTTGGTTGGGCCGGCGTGCTAAGACGTCGGTGGCCACAACCTCATCTCATCTACATGTGATTGGCACAAGGATATGGTGGATCCTGGATCTTCAGATCTGATGGCAATGACGAATATGTTTTGTCGACTGATTATGCGGCCAAGGGCAAGAAGAGTGGAACATGAGGACGGCGCGGGACTGTCGGAGCGTCCCGATTTGGGATTTTGGCGGTGCCGATTATCTTCCTCCCTTAGTCGACGCCTAAAGTGTGACAACGACGTTCACTGCTTTGTGCCATTGGTGGTGACCGGTTCTTGTGGCGACTGAACCGTTTGCTTGTGCAAGCATGGTCTTCACTTATGTGGCACGTAGTTGTCGGCCCAGTAGGAACTGGGGTACCTCGGGCCGCGCCTAAGACCCAGGAGGTCCCTGCATCTTGAAGGAGCCCCTCCTGAGCCCCCTTTCCTGAGGCTCAACTCCGCAAGGTGTTCCCGAAGACAACTGCCTCCCTCAACCCTCAAGCGCGAGGGTTGTACCAAAAACAACAACCACCCTATCCTCTCCACCTTGTCAGGAGCAGGTAGCTTTAGTCAAGATAAGGGACAAGTTTGTCCCCACTGTGATGGCCCCATGTAGCATCCCTTCCCTCCGAGATTGGAGGAAGAGGACCAATGCCCCCATTGAAAAGTGCTAGGGTCGGCCATTCCGAACCCCAAAAGCTTCTAAGCTCACCGTCATCATCTCCACCGGAGCAATTCCAGACATGCAGGAGTAGGGTTTTACACCACCACGGTGGCCCGAACCTAGGTAGCTCCTTGTGTCCCTTGTGTGCATGCTTGCTTGACTTGGCCGCAGATCCGATCATCCTCACTGTCGTCGTCGAGATCGTGAAGCTAAGCCCCTCGTGTTCGAACTAAGGTTTTAGGGGATTTTCTTTGGAAAAATCTCTCCGACAGTAGCTGCTGGGATCGTGGAAAGTGGTGGCGACAACACATGATGACTTTGATTTGGTGGTGCTTCTCACGTACCGGTCTTGAGCTTCGGGGTGAAAACCTAAGGTCTTTTGCTTACCTGATAATGGCAATGTTACTTGTGTCGTTACCTTGTTGAAGGCATTGCTCGGATTTGCTCGGACTTGTTCTTCAGGGTGAAAAATCATGATCTGGCATTTGATGGTTGGATCCAGCGAAGGTGACCCTTGAGTGTCGTTCCCTTTCTGAAGGCGTTCCTGTTGAAGAACCATTTTCATGGTACTTGTGTTGTCAAGAGATGGTTGGTGCGGATATGCCTGTTGTTGTAGCTTGTTAATCATTGTTTGATCGATCCAGAGTTTTTTATTTTCAATCCACCATGGCAGAGCTTCGGTCTCTGTTTTGACTTTACTAGTTACCGATGTGAAATTTTTGTGTGTGATTTTGTGTGTGCGCGTTGGTGTTGGATGTGTGCATCGTAGATATGCATCGACCGGGTGTGTTCTCATTGTGTTTGTATCCCCTTGATGCTACATTTTTTTTCGATAAAGGGCGCTTTATTAGTGAATAATCAAGTATTACACCTGGCCTCTGCATAACTAAGATGCACACAGCCACCCAAATCCAAACACAAGAGAAAAATTACAAAAAAACAGCGAAAACAAATACTACGTAGAGTTGTTCATCGCCGCAGATGGAGGAGGGCCAATCCGCAGGTTATGCTGCCACCCACGTTGGGAAAAAATATCCCTCGCCGTATCCTCCAATCGTGTACATGCCTCCGTAAACAGGTCGCGATACTCCACACGTTGTATAGAGGACCATAAACGGAGCATACTGGTACTCCGATAAATAACCTGCAAAAAGGAATTTATCTTAGCGTTAAAAATAATATCATTTCTACATAGCAAGCGCTCCCACCCAAAGAAGATTCCTAAACCTGTGTTCGATTCCATGTAGCCAGTTGCCGAATATATTAGCAACACTACATGGGGGATACAGGCCAGAAGCTACTTGGATGACCGACCATATAGAACGAGCAAATTTACATTGGAAGAACAAATGCTTAATAGTCTCGTCATGGTGACAGAAGACGCATTGTGAACTACCATGCCAATTCCTCTTGATGAGATTATCTTTAGTAAGAATCACTCCCTTTCGAAGATACCACGCAAAAATCTTTGTTCTTAGTGGTATCTTCAAACGCCAGATCATCTTATTATTGTCAACTGGCACAACCGGTTGAAGCAAGGCTCTATACATAGAGTCTACTGTGAATTTTCCATTCTTTTGTAGACTCCAACGAAATATATCGGGCCCAGGCGATAAATGAATTGTGGATAAGCGTTGTACCAACGAATTCCACGCTTCAAGTCGAGGGCCGATTAAATCTCTTCTGAATGTCATATCGGGTGGAAAGGTTTCCATGACTGTCGCAATGGTCTGACCCTTATGACGGACAATATTGTATAGAGCAGGATATTGTTCTCGGAGAGTGGTGTTACCTAACCACTTATCCTCCCAGAACCTAATCTCCGAACCATCCTTGATAGAGAAGGAGCCAAAACGGAAGAAATGTTTTTTTGTGGCCATCAAACCGGCCCAAAAATGTGAGTCTCCAGGCTTCCACAATGTTTGGGATACTGCCTTTGATCCCACATATTTCCTCCTCAGGAGGGTTTGCCATACACCTTCCTCAGACATTAGCCTAAACAACCATTTGCCTAAGAGAGCTGCATTTTTAACCTCAAGGTCATGGATTCCTAAACCTCATTGATCCTTGGGTCTGCACACCATACTCCATTTTGCCAATCTATATTTCTTTTTCTCGTTATCCCCTTGCCAAAAGAATCTAGATCGGAGGTAGTCCAATCTATGTAAGACTCCTTTTGGAAGTTGGAAGAATGAAATCATGTATAGTACCATATTACTGAGTACCGAGTTTATGAGGACCAATCTTCCACCAAGGGATATGAGTTTTCCTTTCCAGCTACTAAGCCTCTTTTGTAGTCTCTCCTCGACATGTTTCCATTCAGCATTTGTGAGTCTCCGATAATGAATCGGTATACCCAAATAGCTAATAGGAAATTGTCCTTGTCCACAGCCAAAAAGTTCTGCGTACAAGTGTGCGTCGAGTTCGGCCTCGCCAAAACAATACAATTCACTGTTATGGAAATTTATTTTCAGACCCGAAAGTTGCTCGAAAGCTGATAGTATGAGTTTCAGATTTCTAGCTTTTTCTAGGTCGTGTTCCATAAAAAGAATCGTATCATCATCATATTGAAGGATAGATAGTCCACCATCTACTAGGTGGTTCACTACTCCCTCAATTTGACCGTCAGCCTTAGCGCGCTCGATCATGATAGCCAACATATCCGCCACTATATTAAATAGCATGGGCGATAGAGGGTCACCTTGTCGCAATCCTTTCTTCGTTGGGAAGTAGATTCCTATGTCGTCATTGACTTTAATGGCCACACTTCCTCCCGACACGAAATTATGGATCATAGCCCACCACTCTGCAGAAAATCCTTTCATTCTGAGAGTTTGCTGGAGAAAAGACCACTTGACTTTGTCATAGGCTTTTTCAAAATCAATCTTAAGGATAACCCCATTCATATTTTTCCGATGAAGTTCGTGCACTGTTTCATGCAGGATGACAACACCATCAAGGATGTTTCTCCCTTGCATGAAAGTTGTCTGCGTTGGACGAACTACATGGTCGGCCACGGAGTTCAAGCGAATCGTTGCCACCTTGGTGAAAATTTTAAAGCTAACATTAAGTAGGCAGATAGGTCTATATTGTTGAATCCTTTCAGCCTCATTAATTTTAGGCAGTAAGATAATTTCACCAAAGTTGGTAGAAGAGCAGTATATGCGATTTTGAGTTTAGGTTTTGAGTTGATTTCACATGAATGAATACCATTACAATTCCGGAGCTCCATTTTTTTTAGGGACTGTTATCATGGCTAATTTTATGAATCATCAGATAACAGATACATGGTTTGTAAGACTAGAGATAATAAAATTCAGAGGCTCGTCAACCCAGACACATTGCGACATAGCCTCCCTAGCTAAGGTATGAGCTACAACCTACAATGTTGGCATCCTATTACAATAACTATATTCCACCCAAGAGAACGAAGTTGCCTGGACACAAATATCAACAAAATGTAAATAAGCTAGAGGTAGACAGTGAGCGAGTGTGAGCCATCCAATCTTCCTCTTCATCGTTGATCCCAGCCGTTTGTTATCTGAACCGGTACCTTGCAAGTTCAGTCTGACAATGCCCCCTTGTCAGCGTGAACTTGTCCTCAAGAAGCTGAAGGTTGACGGCGCCATGCTTCGACTGTCTTTTCTTGAAAAAAGACTGGGAATGTATGCTTCATGAAACTGCGTCTTCCTAAGTTGCATCGTGGGTGGAAAGTTCTCCCATTGTACAAGCCATTGGACAATAGGCAGATTGTACATAATGAAAATAATGGTTCTCGCTCATAAAGTATTTTCGGAAAAGTATAATTTCCAGGAGTTTTATAGTACTCCCTCCGTAAACTAATATAAAATGTTTTAGATCACTAGTTTAGTTATCTAAAACATCTTATATTAATTTACAGAGGGAGTAATATATAACAAAAAATAAGCAGTAAAGGTTGTATTTTGGGACTTATTCAGAACTAGGCTAGAGGAAGTATGTGGATTTACATCATTGAGCAACACACACGTATTGTAGTGCTTCCTCATAACCCAAGAGCTAGCACAAAAACAACAAGATCAACTTTACCCTTTTTTTATCTAAAGCCTATTTAAAAGGTGTATATTGTCTAATTTTAAGGGACAATTTTAAATTCTGGAAAATTTAGTGGTTTTGATTTATGTTCTATTAGTTTATCACTATAAAAAAAACTATGTCGGAGAGGGGGAGGGGCGATACTATATCTCACCAATGTGTGGGAAACTGAATCACGTCCCCCCTGAATACGTCAGCGATTATTTTTTGCTTGTAATTCATTGGTGATAGGAGTTGCAACTATAATATTAAAACGCTAATATCTCTATGCCATTAAATTACTATTACCCTTATTCATGTTATTTGTCGCTTAGATGGATGTATCTAGATGTATTTTAGTCCTAAATATATCCATTTAAAAGTATGATACAAAATGCTACGACGTTCTATCCATATTACTTGTCATTCAAACAGATATATCTACATGTATTTTAAGCATGATCAATAACGATGGTGCCACGTATTTTTGCTGCAATGGGCAACCGGAAAAGCTATCATTGATCCTCAATTTTTCCTATAGCCAGATGATAAAGCACGTCCGACAACGATGGGATGCGAATTTAATATAACTGGCAACAGAAAGCTATCACCGGCGATAAAATTTGCTAACACCATGCGGTGGTTGCGATAACAATGTCATGATTTTTACTTCGTATAGACACAAAAAAAAATTTAGTACAACGAACTGCTCGATTTGCCATAACTACTACGATTTAATTGTACTGTACGCTGACGTTTAGCATTGGTCTAAATTTATCTTAGATAGTAAGATAGCCTAGATGCGCATGAGAAGGTACTGTAGACAGTCCCCACAAAAAAAGTTGTTGTAAACAGATTTAATATATTTTCCGGGTAGTGAGCCGACCAGCACCAGTGTTGGCCCACAGGCCAGTGACACGTGAATGAGAGAGGGGTCTCAGCGAGCGCATAGCTAGCCCGGCTTAAACTTGTAGAAGAAGTTGGGCTTCTAGAATAAGATGGGTAGGGGGTAGCTTATTTCCACAGTTTATTAGGGCTAGTTTGACTCGAGGTTGACCGGATTTGTCTAATTTTAAGGGACAAATTTAATTTCTATGGTTTTGATTTATGTTTTACTCCCTCTGTGCACAAACGTAAGACGTTTTGGATCACTACTTGTGCACAGAGGGAGTATTAGTTCATCACTATAAAAAAACTAGGTAAGAAAGGGAGAGGGGCGATGCTACCTGTGTTTGTTACCTGAGTGGAGCTGGAGCTGGAGCTAACTGATGGTTTCCAAACCCGATGCCGAACCACCTCACACTTAGTTCCTGAAGGATATTATCTTTAACTTCACAAAATTTCTGCGCCCAGCCATCTGGTTCGACGGCATCAACTCCTAAGCCAGGAGCCCGGTCCTTTGACTCGAGGTTGACTGGATTTGTCCAATCAGCCACATAAGCGGACACGCGGCTTTTGAACTTGGCCTTGAACTCGGACCACACTTGGTATTTGTAGTGGTTAACACGTGCCACAAAGGTCCAAATGCTTTGGAAAGCAGGCTTGAGATTAAAATGGTGTACTGCATTCATCATGGATGGTTCGACAGCGTCGAGGCGGACAAGGGACTTGTGCCGCTGCACGTTCTTCAACCGACACGTGTAGCCCTGGCAGACCCCCTCTGGTGGATGTGCTGATTGGCCCGAGGGACCGAAATCAAGACACCCAAGGTATAATTGGCCAATGCTGGCATTAACTGAAACGACTGCCTGTAGCAAAGATTTTGATGGCTTGTCTAGTCCTTTCCAGTTTGGTGAGAAAATGAATTCATCGACATCAATAAAAGCCATCCATTGACAGGAAGCTTGTTCTGTAGCAGCACAATGAGAAAGGCCAGCCTCTTGCGTCTTGGTCCAAGGCCATGGCACTGTTGTGATGTCGAGTCCTGCGGATTTGAGCTGAGCCAGTTGGTCTAACAGGTCGTCCTCGCTGCCATTGTCGTAGATGAAGAAGCGGTCCACTCCAATAGCGTTGTGGTAGAGTACCCACTCGCTTAGGAACTTGGAGACGTTGCGGACCATTGTGCAAGCGCAGATTGAACTTTTTGGAGAAGAAGATGCAGGTTGCTGATGTTGCTGTCGACTGAAGGTTGCAATGGAGGGCATGGGGTCCTGGTCGGTGCTCGCCAATGTGACGAGAACCTTTGTACTGTCTGCTGGCGGCGGCGAGGGGCAGCGCGTGACTTGTTGCACTGATGTGATTGCCGGCAAAGATGCGAGCACGGTGATGGATAAGTCCTTGTACTCTAGTCTTTGTGGGGCTGCAGCACAGCTATTAGTCAGTTAGCATCTTTGTGGGGCTGCAGCACAACTTTTAGGCAGTTAGCATCTTTGTGGGGCTGCAACACAGCTTTTAGGCAGTTAGCATCTTTGGCTACAGCACATGGTCCTTGTGGCTGTTAGGATAGCATCTTAGACTAGCATCTTAGACTAGCATCTAGCATATGCTTGGCTGGCTAGCAGCCTACTATAAATATGTATCCCCAACCCCTCAGGTTGGTATGACATTGAGTGAGAAAAACCTGAAAATTTCCCCAACTTCTCGGTGTCATCCTCTTCCTAGATGAGAGTAAAGTTCAAGAGACTAACAAGTGGTATTAGAGCCTCGTTATCCTGCAGCGTGAGCATCTCCTGCTCACCCATTTCCCTTGGGAAGGAGCAGCCCCAGTCCAAAGCAGCAGCAGCGCCAGATGCCAAGAGAGCAGCAGCGGCACCGGCTACCCCTGGTCACCTTTCTCCCTCCACGCGCCCGAGCAGCAACTCGTCTGCAGCTTCCCGCCCTTCGCGCAGCAGCCCCCCAGCAGCGAGCCATGTCTGCAGGACACTCTCAGCACACGGCTACCTCGAGTACGCGGCGTCGGCAGGAGGCCGAGCTCGCCGCGGCAGAGGAGCGTGAGCGAGCGGCTGCAGCAAACGCTGCGGCGGCAGCAAGGGCGTCAAGGCTGGCAGCGGCGGAGCTGGCAGCGGCCAGAGCGGAGGCAGAAGCAGCAGCGGCAGCGGACGCCGCACGTGAGGCGGCGACGGAGGTCAAGGTGCTGCGTGACAGCACCAGCAGCTCCGTCGCTGCTGAAGACTGCGCCAACGCGGAGTGCGATGGTGCAACACAAGAGCGGACGGCGCAGTGGGCAGCTGAGCACGGAGGCGCGCACGGTGGAGGCCCTCCCGGAGGAGGCGTGCACCGCGGCCGCGGCGGCTGGGACGACCAAGACCGCGGCCTCTACGGGGTCCGGACTGTGGTCAGGGAAGTTGGTCCCGGTACTGGGTGGCCTACCCTCACCAAAACCAACTACGTCGAGTGGGCCGCGGTCATGAGGATCAGGCTCCAGGTGCGGCACATGTGGGAGGCGGTCCAGCATGGCAACGTCGACTACCATGAGGATCGACGGGCGCTGGACGCCCTCATCGCCGCAGTCCCG
The DNA here is from genome assembly GCA_950022295.1 of Bromus sterilis. Taxonomy (NCBI): domain Eukaryota; kingdom Viridiplantae; phylum Streptophyta; class Magnoliopsida; order Poales; family Poaceae; genus Bromus; species Bromus sterilis. The sequence goes on along the minus strand of OX465599.1, from coordinate 235,011,680 downwards.
CCCGAGATGCAGTTCTCGCTTTCCAACAAGCGGACTGCCAAGGAGGCTTGGGACTCCGTCGCTGCAGCCCGCATAGGCAGCGACAACGCCCGCAAGTCCACTCTGCAGGACCTTCGCAAGGAGTGGGAGAACCTGGCCTTCAAGCCAGGTGAGGACATTGATGACTTTGCTCTCCGTCTCAATACTCTCCTACAGAAGCTGGTGCAGTTCGGCGATGACACCTACGACGAGGAGAGAGCTGTCGAGAAGCTCCTTCGCTGCGTCCCCGAGAAGTACAAGCAGATGGCTCGCTCGATCGAGTCGCTGCAAGACCTCTCCACGATGACGATCGAGGAGGCGATGGGTCTCCTCAAGGTCATCGACACCGACGAGCCACAACCCCTATCGGGGCCCATCACCACTGGCGGAAAGCTCCTCCTCACTCGGGAGCAGTGGGATTCCCGCCATGGTGACAGGAGGAGGGGGGAGCCCTCTTCCATGAGAGGCGGCCGCAAGCGCGGCAAGCCACGCAGGGCGCGCAACGACGCTCAGGTCGGTGCGCGAGGACGTGCCGGAGGTGATCCCCGCGAAGGCACCCGGGGAGGCGCCGTCGGCAGATTCCAGCCGGCCCCAGAAGATACCTGCCACAAGTGTGGCCGGACTGGCCATTGGGCCAAGGACTGTCGACAGCCACGCCACGGTCAGGCCCATGTCGCACAGGCGGAGGAGGAGGAGCCGGCTCTGTTCATGGCACATGCGAGCATCGATCTAGCTCCAGCGGCCCCGGCCGCAGCGGCTCTCCTCCACCTTGACGAGCCAAAAGCTCATGCCCTTCTTGGCGATGGCTCCGGCAAAGACAAGACCAGCGGGTGGTGCCTCGACACCGGCGCCACCCATCACATGACCGGTCGACGGGAGTTCTTCGCCGAGCTTGACTCCACCGTGCGAGGCTCTGTCAAGTTCGGGGATGCCTCCGCCGTGGAGATCAAGGGTGTCAGCTCCGTCATCTTCGCCGCCAAGACCGGAGAGCATCGGCTGCTCACTGGCGTCTACTAGATCCCCGGGTTGAGGAACTCCATCATCAGCCTGGGACAGCTAGATGAGAACGGCTCGCACGTGCTGATCAAGCATGGGATCCTACGCATCTGGAATCGCCACCGACGCCTTCTCGCCAAGGTAACCAGAGGTGCAAACCGACTCTACGTCCTTGACGTGCAGGTGGCACAACCTCTCTGTCTCGTAGCTCGTCGGGACGACGAGGCGTGGCAGTGGCATGAGCGCTTTGGGCATCTTCACTTCGAGGCTCTGAAGCGGCTCGGTGCCACGGAGATGGTGCGAGGCCTGCCGTGCCTCGACCATGTGGAGAAATTCTGCGACATCTGCGTGATGATGAAACAGAGGCGACTCCCCTTTCCCAAGCAGACGAGTTTCCGAGCCAAGGAGAGGCTTGAGCTCGTACACGGGGACTTGTGCGGCCCGGTGACGCCGGCCACACCGGGAGGACGACGCTACTTCCTGCTGCTCGTTGATGACCTCTCCCGCTACATGTGGGTGCTGGTCCTTGGCAGCAAGGGAGAGGCGGCGGACGCCATCAGGCGCGCGCAGGTGGCTGCGGAGGCGGAGTGCGGCCACAAACTGCGCGTACTACGCACCGACAACGGCGGCGAATTCACGGCAGTTGAATTCGCGTCGTACTGCGCTGATGAAGGCATCCAACGCCACTACTCCGCGTCGTATAGCCCGCAGCAAAACGACGTTGTCGAGCGACGCAACCAGATGGTTGTGGGGATGGCTCGGGCCCTTCTCAAACAGAGAGGGATGCCGGCTATTTACTGGGGACAGGCGGTGGCGACGACCGTCTACATCTGTCGGGACCCGGGGTTAGCGTATGCAAGTACAGCTAAGACATAGTCATATGGAGAGCCGAGAACCGCACCCACTTGTCTAAGCAGACAAGGCCAAGCACTGAACATTCTCGGAAAGCATCGTACGTGAGGGGCATCCCATCCAGGCCGGATGATCAACTGAAATGGGTCCTCATCGTACGCACACAAGTCCAATGATATGGGTGGTGAACTCCCATATTCAAAGACAAGTCGCCTCAACGATACTATCAACTATCTCGAAACTCTTACATAGACTTACTCCAGCCCGATCACTTAGTCGGGGTCTAGGGCGGGCTCGATCATACCACAAAGTGTGCACGAGACAGAGTCTCGGACAATCGCATCGCGATGCCCCAAGCTGCGCACATCTAAGGGCCACTTGGTGTATGAAAGACCGCCAGCCAGAACACAACTAAGGTCTCGAAAACCCATACAAAGACATGCATGTTATCAACATACACGCATCACACATGCCTTGTATGAACAGCAGGTACCATTGCAATTCTCTACAAAGTGTACATTTTATTTATAATTCTTATAGAGTACACACAGAGATCACATACATGTGATCCAACATTACATCACGAAGCGGAAGCAAATTATGTCTGGGTACAGACAAGTTTAACAAATTGGCTTAAGAAGCCTTATTCAAACATAAAGCCCTCCACGAGGGAACCAGTCTGCTGACTGGGACTAGACTAGCTTAACTTCAGTTGTCCAGCTCGATGAAGAAGCCACCTTCGGGGTCAGTGGCGTCATCTAAAACATAGATTAAGCAAACGTGAGTACAAAGGCGTACTCAGCAAGACTTACATAGGAACTATACTACTCATGCACATGTATCAAGGTAAAGGAAGGTGGGGTTCACTTGCAGAAATGCCAGCTTTGACTTGGCTAGTCCTGAACTACGAGTACCAGACTTTGGGGTAAGAAGCGTACACGAGTCCACTACTTTCACCAACCAATACCCCACTATGGTGCCTTCCTCGACTTCCCCACGAGAAAGCACGCCATAGCACTCACACTTATCTTGGTGTGTTTTAGAAGTATCCGGTTCAAGTTATCTAATAATCAAGCTAAGCTTTCCAAGTAGTCCATAACCGCGGACGCGGCTATTCGAATAGTTTTGTTAACCTTGCAAGGGTGTACCGCTACACACACATGCCATCAGTTACCGCCTGTTGAGTGTCACCGTTCAAGAGATGACAGCGGGGATGCCACCACAACTGTTACCTCATAGCCTATCTAGTCCAAGAAAGCCGCCTACTTGGGTTGGTTACCACTATCGTGAACCCGGCCGGTTTACCGAAGTGGACCCAAGCGATGTGTGCGTGGTGCATAAGTCGGTCTCGGATGAGCCGTTCTCTCACTTAGCATCCAGGCCACAAGACTACCAGAACTCCGAACTACTGCGACATCTGGACATCGAGAGGGATGAGTTAATAAGTTGAGAGGGGTCAGTGAGCCCAATGTGTGGTTGTACTCTTCATCTTGGATCACCACACAAGAACTCGGACTTAGGGCGGTGTTCAACGAGACAACCCACCGTGTACTCCTACACAGCCTCTCATCGTTCACCTTGTATTAGGGTCGATTCACCAACACTTTTCTACCAGCATCAACATGATCACTACCATCCCGACTCACATCATAGTAACAACAGGGTATCATACTAAGCATGCAATAAGCGGTAACATTTGCAGGGGCCACAAGATATCATTCAACTCCTACATTTGCTAGGATTGTGGTTTGCTTACTACTGTGACAAAAGATAGGTCATGCAAAGGGATGGGTTCATCTAAGCGGTAGAATCGTAACATGGTGATCATCCTATACAATGCATAAGCGAGAGATGAGAGGGAAGTGGGATTTTATCGACATGATCAATGGGGTTTTGCTTGCCTTGCTGACGAGGTTCGGTTTCTGGATCTTCAGCGAAGGGGGTGACCTCTTGCTCTGGTTCAACCTCTACTCGACAAGCAAAGTACAAAGTAGCAATCAATATGAATGCAATGCTCAAGCATATGATATAGTGTTAAATCTTGGAGTATAAGTTTTGATGTGTGAGGCAATTCCATTTAAGTGGAATATATTGCATTTTTAAATGCAAATTCAAATTCCACATTTGAATTCAACCTTAACCAAGTTATATATGATATAGTTTGATCAATTTGAATTAACTTCAAATGTGTATGATATGCCTCTGAGGTGTGGTTGATTTGCATCATAAATCCATGGTCCAAGTGGCAAAATCATTTGGTTTGAATTTGAAATAAATTCAAATAAAGCAAATGATATATGCTACTGGTCCCATTTTAAATTCAACTCAAACAGAGTTGAAAGTTGCATATTTGGAAAGATAATTTTCTCCTGATCATTTTTCATATATTATTTGTCCAATTTGGAGTTAATATGAATTTTCTATGAATTTCCAAAGTTTGGGGTATTTTCTGGAATTTCTGGATTTATTAAACTATTTTTCTTTTCTGGAAATTCATTTACTGCGTCACTGTGATGTCATGCTGGCGTCAGGGGGGTTTGACCCTAGTCAAACTGACAAGGAGTCCCACTGGTCAGCCTCTGTAGGGTTAAACCCGTGTTGATTAAGTCAACAGAGTGATTAGGGGGGCCCTGGGCCCACCTGTAAGTCTCACTAGGGGGTCATTAGGGGTTAACTTAACCCTGGCCACGTCGGACCTGCCGGCGGCTAAACGCCGGCGGCCTGGTCACGGCGGCGCTGCACGGGGAGGTCGATTCCGGCCACGGGAGAGCACGGGGAGGACTGCATCTTGCTCCTGGAGGTCTTCCGCGTCTTCTGATGGCATCGGGGGCTCGCGGGGTGCTCGGAATCGACGACGGCGACGACTCCGGTGGCAGCAGTACGGCGACGAGGTCGTAGTTGACACAACCGTGCACGGATTAGGTCGAACTTGAGTGCGTTCGAACGCTGGCATGACCAGGAGTTAAACGCGCGCGCTGGACGCGATGAAGGGGCACAGGGGCGACCTCATCGTCGTCCATGGCGGCGACAGAGCTCGGCTCCCATGGTGGCGTAGGATACAGAGCGAGAGGGGACTGGCTAGGTGAGGGGAAACGCTCACCCAAACGTAGGGAAGGCAGCGGCGCAGTCGATGGAGGCGGGGAAGGCTTGACGACGGCGAATCGAAGACGGCGAGGTTGCGGGTCCGGCGAAATCGTGATGAAGCTTGCGTCGTCCACGAGTTCAATCAGGCGCCCATCTTCTCCAGCTTGGGGTAGTCGTCGACGAGGAGGAGGATGGACAGCACGGCGTAGCTCGGGGACGTCGTTGGCCACGAGTTATTACTACGGCGAGCGGCGGCGCTCTCGGGTGGTGAAGGAAACGAGCACGGGAGGAGGAGGAGGAATCTCTGGAGGGGGGGAATGGGCTCACGGCATCTCCAGCGTCTCCGTGGCGTCGCTAGAAGGCGCGGGAGGGGCAGGTGTCGTCGGGAGAGGCGTCGACGTGCCCAGCTAGCTCGGTGGCATTCCACCGAGCAGCTTGGAGGCGCGGGAGGTGGAAGAAGACCCCCGTGCCCCTTTGGGCCGGCTGGGCTGGGTGGGCCGGCTTCGCCCAGGCGAGAGGTAAGTCTTTTTCCTTTCTGTTTAATCTTTCCTTTCTGTTTTTCTGTAATTTGTTCTGTTTAGCTAAAATAAATAGCTAAACATTTTATTAAATGCTGAAAACTTTTATATGGCCTCATAATAATATAGACTAGCCACTCATAAACTTTCAACATTTTTAAAATTCAAATGATTTGAATTTTAAATCAAAAAGGGTTATTTCTTTAATTCCAAGGTACTGTTTGAATATTTGAAAAATCTATGAGCATGGGGTGGGTCCCACATCACTTGATATGTGATCACACTCATTTATAAGACTTTTCAAAACTCTAACATGAATTTTTGGAAAAGATTTTTATCTGGCCTTTTGAATTAATTCATCTGGGGGGTGTTCCTTCTCCCAATTGGATTTTGAATTTGATTTCCAAGATTTCTTTTTGAAATTTTGACATGATGCAAAGGTACTAGCTAACCCTAGCACATACCTAACAGAGGGTTCTGACAACTCGCCCCCACTCAAAAGAATCTCGTCCCGAGATTCAGAAGACTGCGGGAGGAAGGAGGGGTACTCGGCAATGAGACGGTCTTCTCTTTCCCACGTGGCTTCTCTTTCAGAGTGGTGTGACCAATGCACTTTCAGAAACCTAATCTTCTGACGACGAGTGACACGCTCTGCTGAATCAAGAATACGAACGGGGTATTCCCGATAAGAAAGGTCATCTTGGAGATCAAGCGTTTCATGGTCGACTTCGCGGATGGGGTCCTTGAAGCAACGCCTGAGTTGGGATACATGGAATACATCGTGTACTCGGGAGAGGTGCGGAGGTAGTTCAAGTTGGTAGGCAACTTCTCCACGTTTAGCAATAATGCGGAAAGGTCCGATGTAACGTGGGGCCAACTTGCCTTTGATACCGAAACGTTGGGTTCCCTTTAGAGGAGTAACCCGAAGGTAAGCCTTCTCATCCAGATTGTAGCTCTCTTGCCTATGATGGCGATCATAGTAGCTTTTCTGACGAGACTGGGCTGCTTTCAATTGATCACGAACAATGCGAACTTGCTCTTCTGCCTCCTTGATCATATCCGGTCCAAAGAATTGTCTTTCACCGGTTTCAGACCAGTTTAAAGGTGTTCGACATCGTCGTCCATAAAGGAGTTCAAAAGGAGCCATGTTCAGACTAGATTGAAAACTATTGTTATAAGAAAATTCGGCAAATGGAAGAGAATTCTCCCAATTCTTTCCGAATGAGATAACACAAGCTCTGAGCATGTCTTCAAGAATTTGGTTAACCCTTTCGACTTGACCGCTAGACTGAGGATGGAAAGCCGTACTAAAGGAGAGATGAGTTCCCAAAGCACGTTGGAAGCTTCCCCAAAATCTAGAGGTGAAAAGGCTACCGCGATCAGAATTGATTTCCAAAGGAACACCGTGAAGGGATACAATTCTGGAGATGTACAAGTCCGCTAACTGACTAGCAGTTATAGACTCGCGAACCGGAAGGAAGTGAGCAACTTTGGAAAGCCTATCTATGACAACGAAGATGGCATTGTTTCCTTTCTGGGTTCTTGGAAAGCCGGTGATGAAGTCCATACCGACTTTGTCCCATTTCCACTCGGGAATAGACAAAGGTTGAAGTGTACCAGCAGGTCTTTGATGTTCTGCCTTAATGCGACGACAAACATCACATTCGGCAACAAATTGAGCAATGTCTCTCTTCATCCTAGTCCACCAAAATCTCTGGCGTAGATCTCGGTACATTTTCGTGCTACCGGGATGAATTGAGAGGGGTGTGTCATGGGCTTCCTTGAGGATAAGTTGCCTTAGTTCCTTATTCTTAGGTACTACCAAACGATTTCCAAAGAAAACCGTTCCTTTGTTATCTGTGGAGAAACATTTAGCAACTCCGCTAGCAATGTTCTCTTTGATCCGGCGAACACCTCGTGCACGCCTTTGGGCAACTAAGATTTGATCCTCAAGAGTTGGTTTCGCCACCAAGGTTGAAAGATAGCCATGAGGAACAATTTCAAGGTTGAGCTTGCGAAAGTCCTCATGAAGAAGGGGTTGATACTGCTGTAACATGAGGTTGTTACAGTACGACTTACGACTTAGTGCATCAGCCATGACATTGGCTTTGCCTGGGGTGTAAGAAATTGCTACGTCGTAATCTTTTATCAACTCAATCCAGCGTCTTTGCCTGAGATTAAGATTTGGCTGGGTGAAAATATATTTGAGGCTTTGGTGGTCGGAATAAATCTCACAACGATTACCAAGGAGGTAATGTCGCCAAGTTGTTAGAGCATGAACTACGGCAGCGAGTTCAAGGTCATGGGTAGGATAGTTCTCTTCATGTGGCCGCAACTGGCGTGAAGCATAAGCTACCACATGTCGATCTTGCAGAAGTATGCATCCTAACCCTTGTCGTGATGCATCACAATAGATCTCGAAATCTCTTTTGGTGTCTGGAGGTGCAAGCACGGGTGCAGAAGTTAATCTTCTTTTTAGCTCCTGGAAGCTTTCCTCGCACTTGGGAGTCCATAAGAATTTCTTATCTTTCTTGAGGAGTTCAGTTAGAGGCTTTGCAACTTTAGAAAAGTTCTCGACGAAGCGACGGCAATAGCTGGCTAGGCCAAGAAAACTCCTAACTTGCTTAACCGATTCAGGTGGAGTCCAGTCAAGGACGGCCTGAACTCTCTCGGGATTCACAGCAATGCCTTTTGCAGAAATCACGTGGCCTAAGTAGGTCACTTCTGGTAGCCAGAATTCACACTTGGAGAATTTAGCGTACAGGCGATGCTCTCTAAGTTTCATCAATACCAGCCTTAAGTGTTTGGCATGATCTTCTTCGTTCTTCGAGTAGATGAGAATGTCATCGAGATAAACCACAACAAATTTATCTAGGTACTCCATGAAGATCGAATTCATCAAGCGTGAGAATGTGGCGGGGGCATTGGTCAAACCAAAGGACATGACGGTGTACTCGTAAAGACCATAACGAGTAGTAAAAGCCGTTTTGGGAATGTCCTCGTTTCGGATTCGGATCTGATGATAACCTAATCTTAAATCCATCTTGGAGAAGACAGCGGATCCTGCAAGTTGATCATAAAGATCATTGATCCTGGGCAGTGGGTATTTGTTCTTTATCGTCGCCAAATTTAGCGGGCGATAATCTACGCACATCCTTTCTGTTCCATCTTTCTTCTTTACGAACAGAACGGGGCAACCCCATGGCGATGAGCTAGGGCGGATGAAGCCTTTTGCCAACGAAGCATCCAGTTGGGTTTTTAGCTCAGCTAACTCATGTGGGGCCATTTTATATGGGCGTTTGGAAATTGGTGCGGTTCCTGGAACAAGATCCACTATAAACTCTACACATCTGTCGGGTGGCATGCCCGGCAGCTCTTCAGGAAAGACATCCGGGAAGTCACGAACCACCGGAATATCTTCAAGTTTGGGAAGGGGAAGTACATTCAAGGAATGCACTTGGGTTCTTGTTCTGGGTGAGGTATAGTTAACGGTTGTGCCTGAAGGGTGGGTGAGTTTCACGGATTTGCCTTTGCAATCCAGATAGGCATTCTGTCTTGATAGCCAATCCATGCCAAGGATGACATCAATGTCTGAAGACTTGAGGGCTATGAGTGAAGCAAGGAATACTAAACCCTCAATTGCAATTTGATTGCCATGGCTTACTCTATTAGTTTGCCATCTTGACCCTGGAGTTTGAATAACCATTGGGGTGGACAATTCAACAAAGGGTAACTCATGACGAAGTGCATAACTTTCCGACATGAATGAATGAGATGCTCCTGGGTCGAAAAGAACGGAAGTAGGAACAAAATTGACTGGGAGCGTACCAAGAATGACGTCAGTGGTGTCGTCAGTCTCTTCGGCGGAAATCTGGTTCAGACGTCCACGAGTGGCGGAAGGAGTGGGTTTGGCGGTGAAGAACTTCTGGGGTGGCTTGCCACGACTATTGTTGTTGTTGTTGCTGCCTCCGGCACGTGGTGGAGCATTCTGGTGTTGGAGCTGGTTCTGGGGGCACTCGCGAGAGTAGTGGCCTGCCTGACCACACTTGTAGCAAGCTCCGAAAACAGTGCGTGGAGCTGGGTTGTTTGGTGGGGCTGGGTGGAACTGGGTGGGTGGACGAGGCGCTGTATAGGATGGCCTCGGTGGGTTGTTCTGGCGGAACATGCTATTCGGGATCCAGATCTTGCGTTTCTGGGAACCAGAGCTGGATGAACCTTCCTCTCTAGGGTGTTTGCGAAAGTCATTGGGGGTGTTCATGTCCTCTGCCTTGATGGCCTTGTTAACAAGGACCTGGAAGGTGGCAAAGTCATGAAGGTTGAGCTCGCGACGGAGTCCACTGTTGAGGCCACGACGGAACCTCTCTTGTTTCTTGGAGTCGGTGGAGACTTCTTCAGTTGCATAACGAGCAAGTCGGTTGAACTCACGACTGAACTCGTCAACGGTCCTCCTACCTTGGGTGAGGTTACAGAACTCCTCACGCTTGCGGTCCATGAGACCTTTGGGAATGTGGTGCTCGCGGAAAGAGGTACAGAACTCCTCCCAAGATGCAGGTGGTCCAACGGGGCGCATATTCAGAAAATTCTCCCACCAAGAGCTTGCTGCACCTTCGAGGTGATAGGTGGCATAGCTGACCTTGTCGCCATCTGCAACACGGCCGGCTTGGAGCTTCCTCTCGATGCTGCGAAGCCAGTCATCGGCGTCAAGGGGCTCGGTGGAGTAACTGAATACCGGGGGATGAAGCCGGATGAAGTCGTTCAGAGACACCAGCTCATTGCGCTGTTGAGTGGTGTTGCGTGCAATGACTTCCAGCAGGTGGTGAGAGTCATGGCGGTTCCTCTCGACCTCCATCAGAACTTGGGCCATCGTGGGTGGGGGTGGAAGGTTGTCTTCCTCCTGGTTGTTCCCACGACCTTGGTTACGACCAACCTGGCCACGGGTTCCTTGAGACATCCTGAAGGTGAAAAATCAAAGTCAAATAGAGTTGATTTGAAGAGTCTAATCAAGGTATTGAAGTACTGGAAGGATTACAGAGCAGAGGAAGTAATCATCTTGACAACATGGTGATAAAAGCATACAAGCCATATATTCACAAGTCGTCATACAACCCATACATCGTTTTAGTACAAGCACTAAGCTAATACAAACGTGATGAAGATGATACATCCTTCAGAGGCACTCTGACTTCCTATACATTATTTATCTAAGCCTCTGGAACTTAGACACCTTGCTTACAATAAACTAGGATACTACTACATCCTCACTAAGTAAGACCACAGGCGGTCTCACTCATCTCCATCTCCATAGTAGTCCTCGTAAAAGTTACCCGCGTATCCCGGTAGCTGGAGGTGACCATCGGAAAACACGGAGGCTTGTGGACCCTGATATCCATTTGGGCAAGGATGGGGCCTAGGTCCAGTGTAGGGTGGAAGCAAAGGACCACGGGGTGGAAAAATTCCTCCAATCTCGGGCCAAGCAACTCGAGAAGGCATCTGGGTCCTTACTGGATAGATCGCATCGTACTCCACTGATCCCACGCTCACAAAGGGTGCCAAGAGCGTCAGTGCTCGGTACAGACGAACACGAGTAGCGTGGAGCTCAAAACGGAGAGCACGTGCATCACGGTCTCTGTCACTAGCAAACCTAGCAGTCACCTGGAGTGCTAGATCCTCTGCAGAGTGATCTGAGTAGAGTCCGGTGTAATATCCCTCTTCTCCTGGAAGTGCAGCAGGGATATAGCGGAAAGAAGTCTCTCTCAGCATGGTGTGCTCCTCTCTCAGCAGTGTGATACATGAATATGCAGCATCCTGCACAGCCATGTTCTCAGTAACGCCGATGCCATGTCCAAAGTGGATAGGCTGGGTGACTCCAACGTGGTGCGGGTAGATCCGGACAATGCAGTGGAACTGCGTCTGGTTGAAGTCGTGGAACTGCTCCTCGATGGTGTACTCAGGGTACCATCGATATCCCACGTAGGACATCATCTCGATCAACGTGGCGGGATGGCCACGCACACCGAGGCACCTGGTCAAACGAACAATCTGCCGAGGGGGAAGATTTTCCATCTGAAACAGAAAGCAAGAGTTTGCAAATGCATCAGATTATGAGATAAACCTGGAATGACTCGGACAGCATAACGGCTGTAATTGTAAGAAATGACAATTTCTTTCAATATGCAAACATCACTTACATAATACAATGTAAGAAATCAGCATTATAACAATGCTAGGAAAACCTGACACAACTTTCCTATGGCTATAAGGAAGCAATCAACGAGATGTGCTAAACAGACAGAGGAGAGCCTAGTCCTATCTTCCCGTAGAGCAAGATGAGGGTGACTCAGAACTCAGAACGAAGGGGTAAGGAGAAAAATGAAGCCTTACGTTGTTCCCTTATATACCCAGAGTAACTATATAACTATAGCAAGCTAGACTCGACTTCGGCCAAGGCTACTAGTCCTACAGTCAGTCCTGCTCTGATACCAAGTCTGTCGGGACCCGGGGTTAGCGTATGCAAGTACAGCTAAGACATAGTCATATGGAGAGCCGAGAACCGCACCCACTTGTCTAAGCAGACAAGGCCAAGCACTGAACATTCTCGGAAAGCATCGTACGTGAGGGGCATCCCATCCAGGCCGGATGATCAACTGAAATGGGTCCTCATCGTACGCACACAATTCCAATGATATGGGTGGTGAACTCCCATATTCAAAGACAAGTCGCCTCAACCATACTATCAACTATCTCGAAACTCTTACATAGACTTACTCCAGCCCGATCACTTAGTCGGGGTCTAGGGCGGGCTCGATCATACCACAAAGTGTGCACGAGACAGAGTCTCGGACAATCGCATCGCGATGCCCCAAGCTGCGCACATCTAAGGGCCACTTGGTGTATGAAAGACCGCCAGCCAGAACACAACTAAGGTCTCGAAAACCCATACAAAGACATGCATGTTATCAACATACACGCAGCACACATGCCTTGTATGAACAGCAGGTACCATTGCAATTCTCTACAAAGTGTACATTTTATTTATAATTATTATAGAGTACACACAGAGATCACATACATGTGATCCAACATTACATCACGAAGCGGAAGCAAATTATGTCTGGGTACAGACAAGTTTAACAAATTGGCTTAAGAAGCCTTATTCAAACATAAAGCCCTCCATGAGGGAACCAGTCTGTTGACTGGGACTAGACTAGCTTAACTTCAGTTGTCCAGCTCGATGAAGAAGCCACCTTCGGGGTCAGTGGCGTCATCTAAAACATAGATTAAGCAAACGTGAGTACAAAGGCGTACTCAGCAAGACTTACATAGGAACTATACTACTCATGCACATGTATCAAGGTAAAGGAAGGTGGGGTTCACTTGCAGAAATGCCAGCTTTGACTTGGCTAGTCCTGAACTACGAGTACCAGACTTTGGGGTAAGAAGCGTACACGAGTCCACTACTTTCACCAACCAATACCCCACTATGGTGCCTTCCTCGACTTCCCCACGAGAAAGCACGCCATAGCACTCACACTTATCTTGGTGTGTTTTAGAAGTATCCGGTTCAAGTTATCTAATAATCAAGCTAAGCTTTCCAAGTAGTCCATAACCGCGGACGCGGCTATTCGAATAGTTTTGTTAACCTTGCAAGGGTGTACCGCTACACACACATGCCATCAGTTACCGCCTGTTGAGTGTCACCGTTCAAGAGATGACAGCGGGGATGCCACCACAACTGTTACCTCATAGCCTATCTAGTCCAAGAAAGCCGCCTACTTGGGTTGGTTACCACTATCGTGAACCCGGCCGGTTTACCGAAGTGGACCCAAGCGATGTGTGCGTGGTGCATAAGCCGGTCTCGGATGAGCCGTTCTCTCACTTAGCATCCAGGCCACAAGACTACCAGAACTCCGAACTACTGCGACATCTGGACATCGAGAGGGATGAGTTAATAAGTTGAGAGGGGTCAGTGAGCCCAATGTGTGGTTGTACTCTTCATCTTGGATCACCACACAAGAACTCGGACTTAGGGCGGTGTTCAACGAGACAACCCACCGTGTACTCCTACACAACCTCTCATCGTTCACCTTGTATTAGGGTCGATTCACCAACACTTTTCTACCAGCATCAACATGATCACTACCATCCCGACTCACATCATAGTAACAACAGGGTATCATACTAAGCATGCAATAAGCGGTAACATTTGCAGGGGCCACAAGATATCATTCAACTCCTACATTTGCTAGGATTGTGGTTTGCTTACTACTGTGACAAAAGATAGGTCATGCAAAGGGATGGGTTCATCTAAGCGGTAGAATCGTAACATGGTGATCATCCTATACAATGCATAAGCGAGAGATGAGAGGGAAGTGGGATTTTATCGACATGATCAATGGGGTTTTGCTTGCCTTGCTGACGAGGTTCGGTTTCTGGATCTTCAGCGAAGGGGGTGACCTCTTGCTCTGGTTCAACCTCTACTCGACAAGCAAAGTACAAAGTAGCAATCAATATGAATGCAATGCTCAAGCATATGATATAGTGTTAAATCTTGGAGTATAAGTTTTGATGTGTGAGGCAATTCCATTTAAGTGGAATATATTGCATTTTTAAATGCAAATTCAAATTCCACATTTGAATTCAACCTTAACCAAGTTATATATGATATAGTTTGATCAATTTGAATTAACTTCAAATGTGTATGATATGCCTCTGAGGTGTGGTTGATTTGCATCATAAATCCATGGTCCAAGTGGCAAAATCATTTGGTTTGAATTTGAAATAAATTCAAATAAAGCAAATGATATATGCTACTGGTCCCATTTTAAATTCAACTCAAACAGAGTTGAAAGTTGCATATTTGGAAAGATAATTTTCTCCTGATCATTTTTCATATATTATTTGTCCAATTTGGAGTTAATATGAATTTTCTATGAATTTCCAAAGTTTGGGGTATTTTCTGGAATTTCTGGATTTATTAAACTATTTTTCTTTTCTGGAAATTCATTTACTGCGTCACTGTGATGTCATGCTGGCGTCAGGGGGGTTTGACCCTAGTCAAACTGACAAGGGGTCCCACTGGTCAGCCTCTGTAGGGTTAAACCCGTGTTGATTAAGTCAACAGAGTGATTAGGGGGGCCCTGGGCCCACCTGTAAGTCTCACTAGGGGGTCATTAGGGGTTAACTTAACCCTGGCCACGTCGGACCTGCCGGCGGCTAAACGCCGGCGGCCTGGTCACGGCGGCGCTGCATGGGGAGGTCGATTCCGGCCACGGGAGAGCACGGGGAGGACTGCATCTTGCTCCTGGAGGTCTTCCGCGTCTTCTGATGGCATCGGGGGCTCGCGGGGTGCTCGGAATCGATGACGGCGACGACTCCGGTGGCAGCAGTACGGCGACGAGGTCGTAGTTGACACAACCGTGCACGGATTAGGTCGAACTTGAGTGCGTTCGAACGCTGGCATGACCAGGAGTTAAACGCGCGCGCTGGACGCGATGAAGGGGCACAGGGGCGACCTCATCGTCGTCCATGGCGGCGACAGAGCTCGGCTCCCATGGTGGCGTAGGATACAGAGCGAGAGGGGACTGGCTAGGTGAGGGGAAACGCTCACCCAAACGTAGGGAAGGCAGCGGCGCAGTCGATGGAGGCGGGGAAGGCTTGACGACGGCGAATCGAAGACGGCGAGGTTGCGGGTCCGGCGAAATCGTGATGAAGCTTGCGTCGTCCACGAGTTCAATCAGGCGCCCATCTTCTCCAGCTTGGGGTAGTCGTCGACGAGGAGGAGGATGGACAGCACGGCGTAGCTCGGGGACGTCGTTGGCCACGAGTTATTACTACGGCGAGCGGCGGCGCTCTCGGGTGGTGAAGGAAACGAGCACGGGAGGAGGAGGAGGAATCTCTGGAGGGGGGGAATGGGCTCACGGCATCTCCAGCGTCTCCGTGGCGTCGCTAGAAGGCGCGGGAGGGGCAGGTGTCGTCGGGAGAGGCGTCGACGTGCCCAGCTAGCTCGGTGGCATTCCACCGAGCAGCTTGGAGGCGCGGGAGGTGGAAGAAGACCCCCGTGCCCCTTTGGGCCGGCTGGGCTGGGTGGGCCGGCTTCGCCCAGGCGAGAGGTAAGTCTTTTTCCTTTCTGTTTAGTCTTTCCTTTCTGTTTTTCTGTAATTTTTTTCTGTTTAGCTAAAATAAATAGCTAAACATTTTATTAAATGCTGAAAACTTTTATATGGCCTCATAATAATATAGACTAGCCACTCATAAACTTTCAACATTTTTAAAATTCAAATGATTTGAATTTTAAATCAAAAAGGGTTATTTCTTTAATTCCAAGGTACTGTTTGAATATTTGAAAAATCTATGAGCATGGGGTGGGTCCCACATCACTTGATATGTGATCACACTCATTTATAAGACTTTTCAAAACTCTAACATGAATTTTTGGAAAAGATTTTTATCTGGCCTTTTGAATTAATTCATCTAGGGGGTGTTCCTTCTCCCAATTGGATTTTGAATTTGATTTCCAAGATTTCTTTTTGAAATTTTGACATGATGCAAAGGTACTAGCTAACCCTAGCACATACCTAACAGAGGGTTCTGACAACATCCTCAACCGCTCGCCTACCAAGGCTCTCGACGGCAGGACGCCATACGAGGCCTGGCACGGGCGAAAACCGACGGTCTCCCACTTGCGGGTCTTCGGCTGCCTCGCTTTCGCCAAGGAGCTTGGCCACATCGGCAAGCTCGACGACAGGAGCACTCCGGGAGTGCTCATCGGCTACGGGGAGGGCTCGAAGGCCTACCACATCCTCGACCCAAAGACACAATGTGTGCGCACGGCGCGCGACGTTGTGTTTAATGAAGGGCGAGGTTGGGCTTGGGACAAGGCGGTGGACGACGGCTCGACTCCGAGGTATGACGATTTCACCGTCGAGTATGTCCACTTCGAGGAGGCTGGGGGAGTAGGCAGCAGTTCTTCATCGGGCATGCCTACCCCAGCTCGCAAGTCTCCCTCGACCCCGGCGTCTACTCCACCGGCAGCACCACGCTCTCCGACCACGACTTCAGCGGCACCGAGCCCTTCACCGGCTCCACCACAGCCGGCGACGCCACGTACTCCAGCACCGATAGCCACTCCTCCGGGCATGTCTACTCCAGCACCAGCTCCCAGCCCGGTGGAGTTTGCTTCCCCGCTCTCTGACGACGAGGAGCACATCGACGCGTATCATGACAGCGAGCCGTTGCGGTACCGTACGATGGAGGACCTCCTTGGCGACCAGCCAACGCCGGGACTGGCGTCCCGTGATCTGGAGGCGCAGCTGCAATTGGTGTGTGAAGACGGCGAGCCTCGGTCTTTTGCAGAGGCCGAGGGAGACGCGGCTTGGCGCGCTGCGATGCAGTTGGAGATGGATGCGGTCAAGACGAACCGCACCTGGGAGCTTGCAGACCTCCCTCGGGGTCATCGCGCGATCACCCTTAAGTGGGTGTTCAAGCTCAAGAGGGATGAAGCCGGCGTCATCGTCAAGCACAAGGCTCGCCTGGTGGCACGAGGTTTCTTGCAGCAGGAGGGAGTCGACTTCGACGATGCCTTCGCTCCCGTGGCACGAATGGAGTCCGTGCGACTCCTCCTTGCGCTAGCTGCCCAGGAGGGCTGGCGTGTCCATCACATGGATGTCAAGTCTGCATTTCTCAACGACGATTTGAAGGAGGAGGTCTACGTGCATCAACCACCGGGATTTGTGATCCCCGGCAAGGAAGGCAAGGTACTCCGCCTGCGCAAGGCCCTCTACGGCCTGCGGCAGGCACCAAGGGCGTGGAATGCCAAGTTGGACTCCACGCTCAAGGGGATGGGCTTTGAGCTGAGCCCACACGAGGCGGTCGTCTACCGACGGGGCAGTGGAGGAACTGCCCTGCTGGTGGGCGTCTATGTCGACGACTTGGTGATCACTGGCACCAAGGATGCGAAGGTGGCGGCGTTCAAGGAGGAGATGAAGGACGCCTTCCAGATGAGTGATCTGGGGCTCCTCTCTTTCTATCTGGGCATCGAGGTGCACCAGGATGCCTCCGGGATCACGCTTCGACAGACCGCCTACGCCAAGCGCGTTGTTGAGCTCGCAGGGCTCACCGACTGCCACCCAGCTCTCACTCCGATGGAGGAGCGGCTGAAACTGAACCGCAACAGCACGACGGAGGAGGTGGATGCTACACAGTACCGGCGTCTTGTGGGGAGCCTTCGCTACCTCGCCCACACACGGCCGGACTTGGCGTTCTCCGTCGGCTACGTTAGCCGGTTCATGCAGCGTCCGACGACGGAGCATCAGCAGGCTGTGAAGAGGATCATCCGCTACGTTGCGGGGACTCTCGACCACGGCCTACACTACCCTCGGTGTCCTGGTGTGACACACTTCATAGGGTACAGCTACAGCGACCACGCCGGCGACATCGACACCAGCAAGAGCACAAGCGGGATTCTCTTCTTTCTAGGCAAGTGCCTTGGGAGCTGGCAGTCGGTCAAGCAGGAGGTGGTGGCCATGTCCAGCTGCGAGGCTGAGTACATGGCGGCCTCCACCGCATGCACTCAAGCGCTCTGGCTCGCTCGACTGCTTGGTGATCTCCTCGGTCGAGACACCGGAGCGGTGCAGCTCAAGGTGGACAGCAAGTCTACTCTGGCTCTGGCAAAGAACCCCGTTTTTCACGAACGGAGCAAGCATATCCGGGTGAGGTACCACTTCATCCGAGGTTGCTTGGAAGAAGGAAGCATCAAGGCGAGCTACATCAACACCGCAGACCAGCTCGCGGATCTGCTCACCAAGCCCCTTGGGAGGATCAAGTTCCTCAAACTCTGCTCCAGGATCGGGATGGTCCAACTCTCCCACAAGACGACGCACAAGACTTAGGGGGAGAATGATGGATAAGTCCTTGTACTCCAGTCTTTGTGGGGCTGCAGCACAGCTATTAGTCAGTTAGCATCTTTGTGGGGCTGCAGCATAGCTTTTAGTCAGTTAGCATCTTTGTGGGGCTGCAGCACAACTTTTAGGCAGTTAGCATCTTTGGCTGCAGCACGGTCCTTGTGGCTGTTAGGATAGCATCTTAGACTAGCATCTAGCATATGCTTGGCTGGCTAGCAGCCTACTATAAATATGTATCCCCAACCCCTCAGGTTGGTATGACATTGAGTGAGAAAACCCTGAAAATTGCCCCAACTCTCCGGTGTCATCCTCTTCCTAGATGAGAGTAAAGTTCAAGAGACTAACACACGGTACTGGTGCCGTCGCTATATCGATAGAGGCACCGGAGGCCTTGGCGGCTGCTGACTCCCTTGGCAAATACCAGAACATCGCCGCCATCCAAAACGGCCGAGTCGAACACTATAGGGTCGCTGCTCCAGTTCAGCAATGTGCGGCCCTGGCCTGGAGAAGGGACTGAGGCTGCTGCGGCCGAGGAGGAGGTAAGCAAGTGCGACACTTGGAGCTGCTGCGCTGCTGGCTCGGGAAGGAGGCAGACATATGCGTGAAGTCCGGACACCGGCAGCCTCCCGAGCGGTCTCGTCGGGGAGGAGGCCCCACCCTGGAAGGAGCACATGGCGTCGTCGCCGGTAGGCTCAGCTTGGTTGAGGACGAGGACCTCCTGGTGGGGAAGGAGGACATCATCAGCATCAGCTTGCGCATCCTGCTCCTGGTCCTGCTGGGGCGGCGAGTGGCGGAGGGGCAGAAGGCGCCGTGCGAGGCTGGCATCGGCTTGCGAGTAGTGCGAGAAGTCGGGGGCGGTCATCGGGAAATGCGGTGGCGCCGGACCGTCGGCAGGGAGCAGGAAGGGCGGTGACCAGAGATTGACTACGAGGGGCCGCGAGAAGATGGGGCCGGGGGAGTAGGCGGCCTTGTTGCCGGAGAAGAGCAGGAGAGCGCCGACTGTCGCGGCGCCGGCGATGGCGCACACGCGAAGCAGGCGGCGGCCGTGATGCGGCATATTCGATCGATCGATCGCCACAGCACACGGCAGGAGGGAGCTCGATGGAATCGAATTGCAAGGGAGCTCGATCGAATCTAGGGTTTTGGAAGGGCGATGGAATTGCGAGGGAGCAGGAGCGAAAAAATGATTAGGGTTTGCGAATCGCGGGAAGATGGTCTCTCTCGGTGGATTTAGGTCAAATTTCACAACTCCGACCGGACTCCGGATTCAACTCAAAAATAGCCTGCTGCTGAGCTGGCACTACTCGGATTCAAACCGCTGGGTCGGTTGGTTCGATGGGAACGCTGGGTTCGGTTCGAGTCCAGACTGATTATGACAAGTTTTTTTTACTGTAGATTATGACAAGCTCTATTATGTATTTTGATATATTTTCTCTCTCTGCTGGGTTTATTTTCTCCTACAAATAATATTGTACTCCCTCCGACCCTAATTACTGTTTGTGTTGGTCGTTTTTCAAAAAATCCCTTGGACTTTTTCACTTGAAGCCATAGGTCCTCGTCTCGTGCTCTGCTCCACGGATGGCGCCGCCTGCTCCCTCCCTCCTCTGGCCCGCGCCGCTCCTCGCCCTCGCTGGCGCCGCGCAACTCCCTCGCGTCGTGCAGCTCCCTCCCGCCGCGCAGCACAGCTCCCTCCATCTGTTCCTAAAACTCAAATCTTGTCACCGGCGATGGTTGGCGTCATCTCCCTCCTTAGCACAACGCCACCAAGATGGGGAGGAGGAGCGAGCGATAGCAAGGGAGATCAACGACGATGGTGGGCGTCAGCTGCTACTTCCTCTCGTCACCGGCGCAGACGAGGCCGCTGAGATCCAGCCCGAGCTACGCCGTCGTCACTGGTCGCGCCCACCGGCCGCCGGCCAGAGGTGAGTTCCTGTAGACCTGGAGGGAAGAGGGGGTTGCTCATTTCGGGGCTGCAAAGTGGGAAGCTCCAGTTTCAGGTGAGACACTTGCTATCTTCAGATACTCCAGCGGCTTCCATCTTCAGATACTCCATCGGCTTGGGTGAGATCAGGATGTACACAGATTTATTTGTTGTTCGTTGGTTGCAAGAGTAGGGGACATGGTTTTCTTGGAGACGCCATCTCTGCCGAATTAGGTGCTGAAAATGGTTTCTTGTGTGTGTTTCAGTGCGAACTCGGATTAGTTGTTTCTCTAAATCCAAAGATCAGGTTGGTTGGGCGTCTGTTGCTCTTGCAAACTCCAAATTACTCTTCACTGCGAATGTATTCGCTTTACTTAACCATTCAGTCATTGCTGATCCTTGAGTAGTAGCAAGACATGGAGGAGGTAAAGAGTGATTACACTGCCATGGTCATCTCTGAATTTGTTTCAGGTTAGACACTTGCTATCTCTGAGTATTTAGTGTTGTATCTGTGAATAAGCATGGTCAGCACGGGCACAACTGTTATCTCTGAATATTTGCAGTACTCTATGCTTATAATCTGAGTAGTACCATGCTTACAATTTGGGTATGATTAGAGTATCTGAAGAATATACACTTGCTACCATGCTTATACAGTACAATGCTTATAATTTGGGCAAATTTTAAGATTCAGAGACATGTACATTCAGAGAAATTGTAGTACTCCACTTAGTATGTAAGGTTGTGTTGCATCAAATTCACTTTCCCATATGCATCCTCTGTGTATTGAATGTTTTGTCACCAAAACAGATTCCCCACAAGTCAAAGACATAAAAATGGAATAGAATGCCAACAAAACATATGCTTGATTTGGGATTTCACATGGTTGCATTGTGGAATGAATCACTACAAGTCTATAACATATCAAATCACTACATTGTTTGCTCTAGTATTACATGTCAGCTAATTTACAACTACTCCTCCATCTTCTTGTATTCTTGGTTGTTTGTTTTGTGCCTTCTTTGGCTTCTTGTATTGCCCTTCATCTTCTCCTCCTCTTCTCCTCTTGATCCTCTTCTTCTCCTCAGGCTTTTCTTCTTCTATTCTTGGTAGTATTGCAGCTTCAAATTTGCCTATTTGTGTTTCCCGGATGAGATCAAGTTTCTGTAAATAGTAAACATAAGATGTGTCAGTAAGATGCATCAATTTAGAACGGACAATTACAAGCAATAAGACATTGACATACACTCTTGACTCGACGGCACGGACGGACAATGCTTGATGGGTCCTCCAACCATGTGTTATATTCTCTTCCTACGATAAACGTGTCATCATCCACGATTACTTGGGACCTTCCTTTTCTCTTTGTTGCTTTCTTTGCTAGTTTCTCCTTCATCTTCTCCTCCTCTTTCTCGACTTGTTGTTTCTCATAGTCGGCTATTAGCTTTAAGGTTTCTTCATATAGTTTGCTCTCAACCTCTAGTGTGTTAGGCAGCTTTTCCTCTTTTATTAGCTTGTCCTTGCCCATGCGGGGTAGCTTATATGTGTTTCCACCTTGGTCTTTCATAAATTCCATTAGGACAGACTGCAAGGTTACATACACTTTGGCAAGTGTCTTCATGTCATATGCATCATAAGCTTGTTCGAAAGATTCTATCAGTTCTTTGAGAGTGTTAGGTGAACTCTCAAATGCCAAGGATTGTATGGAGCTGAAGAAGCAAAGATCCAAAACATTCACATCCGGCGAGTTAGGAGGTTGGAAAGTCAACCTAATATCCAGTCCTGAAGCTTTTACGGCGGCCAGAAATACAGGATCATCAGGCTGAACATGTGTTCTTGCATTGTCTTGTTGTATCCATATTGTACCCACATCTCCATCGTCAGGCCACACTTCTAAAATTGATGGAATTACCTTCTCACAAAGATATTCCCGCATGATGTCTCTAGTAACATTGACGTTCTTTATTTTCATCGTGCCTTTGTCATATACTTCGAGTTGTATTTGGCTGCATCTTCTGTGACAAAAACCCAGATGCCTACCTTTCCGTCAAATGTCACATTTCCTTGTGCATTATGTCTTGGTCTTGCAACCATAGTTAAGAACATGACCTTCCCAATGCTGTTTTTGTTATGGATAGTCCGAATTGGATCTGGTTCTTCTCGTGTTAGGTAGTACGTCCGGTTTCTCTTAGTCATATCAAACCATTTTTCATCCATATGGATAGTGTTCCCCATCTTTTTGAACGAAAGCTTTGCTTCTAATATTGTTGCTTCGTCAATCATTGAGATGCAATATAGGAGCCTTCTAATTCTGTTTTCCAAAGTTAGATGTGATTTCAGGCTATTGGTATGGCGCCTTAAATCACCCCATGCCAACCTCCTTTGTAGTGTTGAGAAAGGGATATCGAGGGACCTTGCCAGCGCCCTCAATGTACCCCTTTTGTTCAGTGCAACTTGAGACACCCTTTCATCGAGATTAAGCTCTCTCCGCTTTCTTCCGCACCTGCCCTTCCTCTTATTTGAGAAATCAAGCACTTCATTTCTGCCCTCTTGCTCTATGGCCTTCTTCCATGTCTTCTCGACAGATCTAAGACATATTCCCAAAATTTGAGCCACAATTTCTTTATCCGCCTTCACCACGGGTCTATCTTTTCCTAGTGCTTTTAGTGCAATATATGATGCAAATTTATAACCCTCCGACTGATCTTTATGGCGCCTCTGCACAGCTTCTTCTTGGTCTTCTTCTTCTTGAATGTGGTCTGGCTGAGCAGCTTCTTCTTGGTCTTCTTCTTCTTGAATGTGGCCTGGCTGAGCTTCTTCTTCTTGGTATTCTTCTTTTTGAATGTGGCCTGGCTGAGCAGCTTCTTCTTGTTCTTCTGGAGTATGTGGACTGAAGTTCAGATCCAAAACCCTCCCTCCATCATTAAGCTCTTGTGGAGGAGTTAAGTTGATATGAAAGAGTACCATCTTCTCCTACGGTGGACTGAGCAGCTGCAGAAAAGCAATTGAAAATTAATACAGAAGGATAAACAAGCAAATGCAGAGAGAAGGACTACATAAAAATGAACCAATCTCCAAGGAACCAAACTTGAAAGGGCATGCACATAAATGGGCCAATAATCATGCTACTCCAATAACCAAACTTGAAAGGAGAAGATACACCATTGCAAGAAACTTCTGAAATTTGCTAAAATACAGTTGGATTCAGAACTTCACCATTGCAGAGTTCTCCTCTTCTATGGTTCTTACTTAAATATTATATTGCACACCTCTTGCAGAGTTATTGTTCTTTAACTTAATCTAGTGAGTGTGTCGTATTGGAAATTAAGAGGAGGGGTGGTGTTGGGAATACTACATGCTTCTTGTTGCCCTGTGTGTCCTGTTTTTTCCTCTGTTCTTGTTGCCCTGTGTGCCATGCAGCAATTATCATGACTATACACCTACCTGGAGCAGTCTTCAGAGCAGTTGTTGTATAGTATTAGTGCATATCATACACTGTAACAACTAGAGTATATTTATACACTGTAACAACTTACTTGTTTACCAGGCAATCACTTATTTTGCCC
The DNA here is from genome assembly GCA_950022295.1 of Bromus sterilis. NCBI lineage: Eukaryota > Viridiplantae > Streptophyta > Magnoliopsida > Poales > Poaceae > Bromus > Bromus sterilis. The sequence continues at coordinate 234,987,826 of OX465599.1, read as the reverse complement.
GTTTTTAAACTGACTGTAATTCAAATTGTGGCTGGAAAGAATCACAAAATTCAGAATGCAATGCACTATAATAAGCGATTTTTTAGTGCTTCTTCCAAGTTCAATGCCATTGCAAGAAACTTCTGAAATTTTGTTTCTGGTAGGGGAGATGATTGTGGAGATCGTCGACTTAATCCACACTAGAACACCCTGTGATTTCTTCCAGAATTGTCTCTTATTTGGTTATCATTGTCTCAGTTTTCTGAAATAAAAACTGAATATCACTCTGAATCAAGCACTCTGTTTTCTGAAGCTCAGATGGGCGACAGCGGAAGCGAGCGAAGGGGAACTAAGGGAATCTCACATGGGTCGTCGGAGAAGAAGATGTGGTCGACGCATGCCTCCTTGTCGTCCTCCTAGTCGACGAGGTGACTGATGGTAGCCGGTGGCCGGCGACGACAACGTCGACGGGTGGGCGAGGCAGAGAAGGGGGAGTCGTCTGGGCCCGTCGTCCCGGGGGAGGCGTCGTGCGACCGGCGGCGGGAAGGGGAAGCGAACGGAGGCGGGAGCGCTCTCCTGATGGACGGAGCAGCCGCCGGCGAGCCGCGGACGGAGCTCCCCGTCGGGTGGGCGAGGCAGAGAAGGGGGAGGCATCTGGGCCCGTCTTCCTGGGGAGGCGTCGCGCGGCTGGCGGTGGGAAGGGGAAGCGGCCGACGGCGGGAGCGCTCTCCTGGTGGACGGAGCAGCCGCCAGCGGAGCTCTCTCCGGCAAGCCGCGGACGGAGCGCCCCGACGGCCTGAGGACTCGATTGAAAAAACTTTTGAACTGGCGGGGTTTTTTTTGTAAAAAAAACAGCGTGGCGAACAGTAATCCGGGTCGGAGGGAGTATTATGTTTTCCTCAAATAAACATAAAATGTGTTGTCATGATCTCTTCCCCCAAGCTATATTTATTAATATAAAATGTTATAAATAATATTGTAATGATCCATATAAATCTCATTCCTAGCCTTAGGGAGTCTGTGTCCACTGATCTCTGATTTGCATCTTTGGCTTGTGCAACGTGTGTGCGATGGCTTCCACCTCCGACGCCCACTCTTAGATAAGTGCCGCCGTGGCTGCAAAGCAGAAGGATCTTGGTGATTTTTTTGAGCAATTGGATCTTAATGAAGAGGAGTTTGATGATGTTGTGATAGATGAGGATGATCCAGAGATCGATGCAAGTGTGTGCAGGTTAATCCTAGCTAGGGTTTACACAGTGAAATCTTTTAGTCAATCAGCCTTCTACAAGGATATGCGCGCTGCTTGGAACCCTGTGAAGGAAGTCAGGTTCCTCCCTGTTGACCCTAATCATTCCGGTGTCGAAGCTTCCTGCCTGGGGGACTATGAATGTATACTATTCCAAGGGTCGTGGTTGTTTCGCTACTGGCCAATTTTGATATGCACGTACAGTAAAAGGTTTCCTTACCAACTCCGCTTACTAATAGCGCTACACTTGTCGTGAGAAAATCACGCCAGATGTCCTCATAGAGAACTTGATTGTGGGAATTAGTTGCGAGTGTGTGAGGAGGGAGAGTGGATCAATGGAGAGTTGATTCGAAGATCGGAACACGAGAAATACAGGGATTTACCCAGGTTCGGCCCCTCGATGAGGTAAAGACCTACTCCTGCTTTTCTCTTATTATATGTGGAAGATCTCGATTACAAGGGCGCTAGGTTTTGCCGGTGTCTCAAGAACTATGCTAGATTTATTTGCCTCTAGGACGTCCGAAGAACTTGGCTTATGTACACGCCGAGTCCTCGGGCTTTACAAGGAAATCGACTATCAATAAGGTGGAGTCCTATTCTATCTCTTTGATGACTTGTCTTGTTCGTCAAGGTAGCTTGGACTCCTTCCTTCTGGCGTCAGTCTTCGTCTTGTAGGTCGGTCGGCTCGCAAGCCGATCCTTTCTTCTGGGCCTTCCTTTTGGTGAGCTGGCCCATAGGCCGACTCTCTCCTCGTCTTGGTCACGGAGGCCTTCTTGCTAATTCTTTCAGGTCTATGAGTTATCCCCTCGACAGTAGCCCCCAACATCGGCGTGAAGCCGACTTTAGGACAATCTTCTCTTCAGGAACAAAATGCCTCGTGGAGCCGGAAGATCAATCAAGGGATTTCTTGAGAGCACACGTGTCACTTTGCTCTCTAACAATTATATCCATAAAATCTCGCATGCAATCTTTTTTTCTCACACCAAAATCGAGGCGCCGCCTTTACTGTTACGTCTCATCATGCGCGAGGATCGAGGAGGCCTCCATTTATTCATAATGCGGGTTTTTGCAATGTTGGTTGAATCAGGGTCCTCATAAATAGGATCTATTCCCCCCTTTGTTCTTCACATCTTCTTCTCATCCTTCATCTTCCTCCTCTGCCTGCTCAAGAGTTCCGAAGGAAGGCACCGTACTTTGCGAATTTCCTTGATCGGACGACGATTCTCTTCTTGTTTTAATCAACGGGGATCTTGCGCCAATCTTTGGGTTTGTAAGTTTCCCCTTTTTTCTAAACTCTTGTCTGCCCATTTGATACGTCCAAACGTATCTATAATTTCTGATTGCTCCATGCATGTTTTGTGTGATATTGCTATGATCTAGGTACACTTTCATACATTTTTGATCATATTTGGACTAACTTATTAAGTCAGTGCGCCCCAGTGCCAGTTCCTGTTTTCTGCTGTTTTTCTATTTCAGGTTTCCCCCATGTTAAAAGTGCTCCAAAAATTCAGGAAAATCAGATAAAAATCAGCGCAGAAGAATCTTCCGGAAACACATGGGTGGGGCCAGAGGGCCAACACCAGGGGTCCAGGTGCCCTGGTGGCGCGTCCTAGGGCTAGGCCGCGCCAGGGGGCGCCTGGACACCTGGTGCCCCCTTGGCTGCCCCTTTGCCTATTTATTCTCCGTGACGGGATTCTTCCGGAGACAGAACCCTTTTTCGCAATCTCGCCTCTGTTCCGCCGCCGCCGCGCTTCCAAGATCGGGAGCGCCAGCAGACCTCTTCACGGCACCCTGTCGGAGGGAGGATTGACCTCCGGGAGCCTCTCCTCCACCATGGACGCTTCCCGAATGATTCCTGAGTAGTCTACCTTGGACCATGGGTCTGTGATCAGTAGCTATGTGATGTTCTCCTCCCCTCTTTGTTCTTCATGGATTAGACCTTGTGAGCCGCCCTACATGATCAAGGCACATATGTAATTCTTTTTGCTGTTGCTATGCTGAGTTTGCTGGGATCTGATGGATTAAGAGACTACGTTTAGTTTGTGATTGAGTAATATATTTGGTTCTTATCTTTTATATTTATGTTCTTGAGTAATTATTGCATGTTCTCCGTTGTTGTTTTTTGCTTTGGCCAAGTAGTAGGTAGTGACTCCAAGAGGGAACGTCATGCTCGATTGTGGGTTCATGCCCCCTGATGACTAGCTTGAGTGACAGAAACATGAGTCTAGGGGATGTGATGTTGCCACAAGGGGGAAAACAACAGTGCTTGTAACCGCGGTTGAAAGGATTGTTTACTTTACACAAAGTTCTTTTAATGCAGTTGTCTGTTGCTTTTGGTTTACACTTTGGCTGGGGCTCACAACTTAATACCAGCGAGATGTTCTGGATAGATATCTCAAGGTGGATGATTAGTAGTAAATGCAGTTGGATTTCGGTCTACTTATTTTGGCGTACCGCCCATGCTTTTGAGCCTCGTCCTTTCTTTGTAGCATATTTAGCATTGCGGTGCGTTTTAAATCCTGTCAATTGCCCAGCTGTGATTTGTTTACCTCGCATAGCAGTTTTATCGTCTTTAGGGAGAGAGACATCACTAGTGAACATCACGGACCCCGGTCCATATCCTCAACACTGTTTACACGCTCAATTTATTTCCTGCTTTTACTTTCTAGTTGCTATCGCTATTATACTTTATCCCTTGCGTTTGATCCTTTGTAAACAACTAGGCCGAAGAGATTGACAACCTCTCTGAACTTCGTTGGGAGGAAAGTTATTTGTATTGTGTGCAGGTCCACGTCAATTGTGCCATTGACACCTACTTCTCATTTCCGTAATTGAAAGTGCAATATATCGACCAGAGGGGGGGGGGGTGAATGGGAGATTTTCAAATATCTCGAGGAATTTCTATTTCCTCAGGACTGAGGCAATACGAAATTGAGGAAGTTGAAACCCGAGGAAGAACAAATGAAGTACAAAAGCAATGACGTGAATGGAAAACAACCTATTGCACAGCTAAGGAAGGATTGAAGCACGAAAAGAGGAATCAGTGCAGAGTGAACTCAGAAAGTAAAGCATCAGTATAAGTCATCAATGCATAAATGTAATATCTGAGGTTGAAGAAATAGCACCAGGGCACTGAAGACGAAGACTTGTTGAACCAGTTCGAGTTGTTGTGACAACTCTACGTCTGGTTGGAGAGGCTGAGATTGAACTCAGAAGACATAGTCTTCACCTTATTCTCCTTGAACTAAAGTCCTCAGACTCTGTCCAATAACTCAGGTGAGTCTTCAAGGTAGACTCCCGAAACCTTCACAGACTCAGTCACTCCGGGAATTCACAATTGCATCTTGACTTCCTCAGACTGAAGACTTCTACACCGGCCGGAAGATCACAATCTTCAAGAGTAAAAAGCTTCGGATCACTCGAACCGACTTCCTCAGAAATTCTCAACTACTCAGGCTGGTGGTTTTCCTCACTTAGGTTCTTCAGTTTCTTCAATGAGGTGGGTTGCTCTCAGATGATAAGTGTCAGTTTTTCTCTCGGAGCAGCCAACCCACAAATGGGGCTGGGGGTGGCTATTTATAACCGCGGAGCAACCCCAGGTGAAAGGACATAAATTCCCATGCATGCAATTACTCTCGTGCCCTTGGATATGACCGTTGCTAGACAAGTTCTAGCTTCTCACCACACAACACGTGGCACGGTCAAACTATTCTCTCTCCTCACAATCTTTAGAAGAATCACACTGGCGATCTCCAAACTCCTCAACCGAAGTTAGTTACCTCAGTGTCCTAAAGAACAACGTCTCAGACACCCGAGGACTGAACTTCTACTGCAGGAGATTTCCTCAGGGTTTTCTTCAGGATTTCTAATTGAGCACTTCCTCAGAAATACAGAACTCATTTTCCACAACCCCTCCAACAGTGCGGTGTTGTCCTATGACTCAAGAAGTATAAAAAGTCTTAGCGAAGACTATGCTTCGACTTTTTCTTCAGCGCGAATGTCCTTAGTATCGTCCTCAGGATCTGGTACAGCTTTAGCTTCAGCCGAACGCTTCAGGATCCTGATTCCTCAGTATTTCGCACAACTTCGGTCTTCAGGAAACACACCGATTTCTCCAATGTTCCTCAACATTTTGGGGGGTCGACAATGGTGGTTAACCTCATCTAGGGACTGTTTCCTGTGTATATGTAAGGTCCGATATGCGGTACTATTCCAGATCTAGATGTTTCCATCCAGATCCGGGGACGAAGCACATATCGGTCCCACCGCGACATATGACGAAGTCATATGCCCCGGATTTCCAACATGATATCACAACATTACAGATACATGATACAACATCTCATACAACCGGCATACAACTGCCTTAATACAATACAACAGCGGAAGATACATGTCTGAGTACAGACTACAATCAAAAGCCTACTGGCAAAGAGAAAAACATCGATACCCATAACCACACGGGTCTAGGCCCTCCGCCGGGATCCACCTAACTAGTCGTCGTCGAGTCTCCACGTGAAACGTCGATCACCATACCTGTTGTTGATCAAGAACCCTGAAAAGAGTTTGGGGGTAGTATCATGAGTACAGAAGTACTCAACATCCAACTGTAGTGGTCATCTGACCCAGCAAGGACTTCATCACTCGTCATTCTAGGACAACTAGTAGTTTACGGTAAGGAAGAGATAAGTGGTGAGGTTGCTGCCGCACTAGCATTTATGAAGTGGCTAACGATCTAGAGAGTAAGGTAAGAAGCCAAGCATTCGACGAGGAATCGCCTCCAACAAGTCTTGCTATCAACTACTACGCAAACATAACACCTATCCTATCCTTGTCCTCCTCTTCGCATCCCGACGAAGAAGAAGCAGCCAAGGCACACACACACGTTGATCAAGTTATATTAAGATTATCTCAGTTATTGTTGTCTATGAACAAGGAGTAGGTCTCAAGTCGTCCATAACCGTGGCACGGCTTCTCGAAAAGATTTAACCCTGCAGGGGTGTACCAACTGCCCATTACAAGGCTCCGCACGCACGCCCATCTCTCTCAGTTGCTACCCATTACAGGCAACCATTTTATGATTTAGTTCCGAGAGATCCGAAACGACAGGTCCCTCTAACTAACAACGAACAAATCCGGGTGGCCCCCGGGGAGTCGACACCCAATCCAAAAGCCGGCCACGCTCTCGGATCGGACTCTTCCGTATGACGCAGGTCGGATTGCCGGTAATCACACATGGGAAACTGGGTCCTAGCTGATCGGGTGGACCAACAGAGAAACAAAGCCTCCACTGGCCCAAGTTGTTTAAAAAATTGCGAGGGGATCCACCAAGCACACACACGGGGTTTCAAATGGTAAATCAGCTCCGGCCACCACTAGAAATGTTTGAAGCTAGATAGGTAAGAAAAGGGGACCCCATAAAATCCCACACGCGTTAGGCACGCTCAGTCTTAAAACCAATACCCGGAACTCGGATCCTAGGTGACTCGAATGGAACAAAGCGTCGGGGCAGGATAGCCTAGACCTTCCATCCTTCGTCGAATATAGTCAACATTATAATAATCATATCATCAACAAAAATATAATAGTAAGGTGATATCCCAAACCAAGGAGTAACAGGGTAACATCGTAGCATCCTAAGCATGCATACTAAGCAGGGGCTGAGCAACGAGCAAAGTAACATAGCAGTACAAGGTTTGCTGGGAGGGGACATGGCTGTATTAGTTTGAAAGAGGCTGTAAACATGTGGTAGGATCAAACATCGAACCTAACTTATACTAGCATGCAAACCGCTGGTTGAAATAGAATGGATCATAAGTAATGTATAGTCCTTGCCTGTTGATAAGTCGGGTTCCGAAGGTGTAGTTGATCGCAAGCTCGTATCGTCTGCGTGAGGTACCCGCGGAAGCACACAAGACGATAAACACTGGGAAGCAATCAACGAGCAAGCATCTATTACTACGAGGCAAACACGAGCAAGCATCAACAAAAGGCAACACGAGACATCGCACCTACCGTCGAGAGCGGTTACTAACAGGTTAAGTGGAGTACTCGTCACACACGACGAATACCACACGTTTACGGTGGTTCAAGTTGCTTCGCTACAGGTGATCAACCAACGGTTATTAACATGGCAACTCAAGCAAGCATGTCATAGCACATAAACATGGCAAGAGGTGAAGCACAAAGTAAACTATCTATGCTAGTCAATTTAAGTGAGGCACAACCTAAACATGGCATACACTAAGTGCCGCACGATGATTAAAAAGATTTGATACTGTTCTGTCCTAAACTATATTTTAGGTTGGTTAACAACAGAAAAAAATAGCATAAACACAAGGTACACGAAAAACTAATCAAGTTACATATAAAGAACGCCCCAAACGGAGTTACGGTTAAAAAGATATAAGCAAAACAAGTTACAGGCACAATCTGCCAACATCACGAAGCACACTTTAGAGCAATGCATAAACAGGTTAATCAATGAAAACATGCTCACAAATGATATGAAATTAAACTAGACATGATAAGGAAGGCATGGAAAAAAGAATCATGCAAATAGGCATCATAGATCAAAAGATATTAAGCAAACAACATGGCATCACAAAGTAACAGACTTAGAGAAAAACAAGGGTGGCTGTCAAAAACAGCAGCATAGCAACTTTGGAGCTAAATATCTATATGACCAGGAATGCTAACATGAATATGCAATACATGTAATGGAAGTAGACATGATGCTTAACAATATGCAATTGGAATCACTCAATTTCGATAAACGGTCGCGACACACTCGTCGACCGAAGTTGCAATAAAATAACAGTTTCAGCAACAGCAGCACAATAACATCAGGGTCACCACTTTGGAGCAAGATTTAATATAGCTAGAGCACTCAAATATGACAAGTTAAATCATGGAAATGAAGTACACATGTTGCTTAACACATAGGAGAAAGAATCAATGCAATAGGTCTCATGGATGAGTCACAATCATCTTGCAAAGTTGCAACAAAATAATAACATCAGCACTTAACAGGAAAAAGTAGCAGTTTAACGGCCTGATGCCCACTTCAACACATAATTACACAAACAAGATGACCTCAAAAGCAAAATCTCACAAAAGATGAATTGAAGTACACGCAATTCTGAGCAACTTTCGTTTTGGCCGCACGTCCATCGGAGCTATGGTTTAAGCATTATTAACGGTGCAAAACAGATCACAACAGCAATTTTTATCCAGGACTTAGAAAATTTTACAGATCTCGGGGAGGAAAAAAAAACTAACGTGGGCTTCGGCCCATCAGGCCGGGAGAGGCGGCTGGGCTGCTGGGGGCGCTGGCTGGGCAGTGGGCCGCTGGTGGGCACCGGTCCCATGGCGGTTGGAGGCGAGGCGGCCTCGGGGTCGTCCAGTGGCCGGCGGGCGGTGGCGCGGTGGTGCGCAGGCCGCGTGAGGAGGTGGACGTGGCGGATCCAGCCGGCTCCATGCCAGATCTAGCCGGAGACGGCGATGGGGACCACGGGGTGCGGCGCGGCTTGAGCTTGAGCTCGTTGTCCATGGCGCGCGACGCCGACCTATCGGCGCTCCGGCGACCTACAAATGGAGCGGGGAGGGCGGTGAGGACAGGGAGGAGGAGAGGAGGAGGAAAGGGGGCGCGGGGGAGAGAGGTCGTGGCGCGGCGGCCTGGCTGCTGCCGGCACGATGGCTCGCCGTGGCCGGAGAGGAGGAGCGACGGCGGCTTCACGGGAGGAGGGCGGCTGGCTCGGGCGCAAGATGGGCTTCGGCGGGCCCGGCGGCGGCGGAGCGGGCCCGCGGAGCCCGGTTGACCTGTGCTGCGGCTGGAGGGGGAGGATGGCTAGATCTGGGCCGTTGGAGGGCGAATCTGACGGCTCAGGTCATCTAGTAGCTAGGGTTTCGGGACAGGAGGGGCTAGGGGGAAATTTTTGTGCAAAAAGAGGGGGGTGGCTGCAATTTTCCATTAGGGTAAACCCTAATTGGCTGGTATCGGAGGTGGGGGTCATTATATAGGCAGGTTGGCTGGCCAGTTTACACAAATGCCCTCGGTACCCCTCTCTCGCGTCCGGTGATCGCGTTCGTGACCGCCGAGACTCCGATTCCGACGAAATCTCGAACCACGCGGTCAGCGCGTCGAGCCCGTCGATCGTACCTCACTGCGGTGACATTCCGACAACATTTTTCGGCGCCCCAATAAAATAATCCGTTTATTAAATAAATGGGGTTTTCGTTCCGGTGGCGACGGCTGGTCTCGTGCGGGTTTTGCGACGGTGATCGGGTGAAACCCGATGTCGCAAAGGTCGAGTGTCAGGGTGGCAAGGGTCGGTCTCCGTCCGGTACGAGATAAGGGGGGAAAAATAATCGCCGATCGATAGATCGGGGATGCAAACACCGAAACAAATCAGACAATCAAACAATTCACACCGAAAACAAAATTTTTAACTTTTGCAAAAACTGGGCTGTTATAGTATACTCACAAACACATCAGTCCCTTAACCGTTTTGTCATCAAATACTCCAAAACCTCAAAGAGGGCACTAGATGCACTTACAATCCCCCCCTTTTTGGTGATTTGATGACAATCAGGTTAAAGCTTCAACGGGATAAAATAGATAATTTTGAGGAAAGACTTGAAGAAAACAATTCATTATTTCCGGATATAGAGATGCTCCCCCTGAGGATATGCATGTTTTGAGGACTTGATGTAATTTTTGAAAAACATGAGGAGCTCCCCCTATATCCCGGATTGTTTGAAACAGTGCATCATATGGAATAATTTGAGGAATCAAACATAGCACTGAGTAATGTGGTTGCTGAGGAATAACATGAGTAATAGATAACCATGAAGAATAGCATGAGGTAACTTAAGAGTATCAGAAACCACACAAAATATCAGTGTACAACTCATTACAAAAATGATCGGAAGAACGAGAGTTGTAACCGAGGAACCCATATGAACCCGCTTGAAGACAACTATTTCTCCCCCTTTGTCATTAAATGAACAAAAAAGGAGAGACTACTGCTAACGTCCCATAGAAGTGCCTCAGGGTTGAGCATCAGGACGGAGGCACGCCGTGGCAGTGTGAGGACAAGCCGCAGTGTCTTCAACTTCGTTAGGCGAGAATTCTTGCGCTGAAGAAAAGGAGTCCATCGCCAGAGGTGGTGTCTTGCTTTTGGTGAACTGACGTGGAGGCCGAATCTCAGGAAGTGGAGGCTGTCTGAGGCCAAGCTTGGCGAGGTCTTTAGGAGTGATCACCTCAGTCAAAAGAGCATCAAGTCGCTGATATGTATGATGAGCATACTGATGAACTTTCTTCTGAGTTGTATGCATCTGCGCCATATAGCTGAGGATGTCACCGATCTGACGCTTCGTCCAGTCATGATTCCGATCCACCTTCTAATGCAGACTGATGAGGAGCTCACGATCAGTCATCAGGCGAGCTTGAGTTGTTTCCTCAGTCGAGGCATGGGTGCGCTCCTCATGAGTGGTGCGAGACTGAGGCTGGCGAATGTTTCCACCGAGCGAGTCCTAAGGAAGTACTGCTTCATAAAAAGGCGCTTTGCCCTTGGCATTAGCGTCAAGAGTGTGTTGAAGCACTTCAACCGGAGGAACATACGGACGATGACTAGCCTGATCAGGCTTGAAGTTGATGCCAGTCTTGGTGCATATGAGCTTCATAATCCATGGAGCATATGGCTTCAGAATATGAGGATTCTGGATCCCAGCCTGAAAGAAGCTCATAGCGTTGAAGAATGCATCCGTGTTGAAGTTTGGACGTGCATCTGCTTCAAGGTTGCGATAGAATGACTTCTTCTGCTTTGGGCACAGTGAGATGGCTGAGGCAGTCTCCTGATGAGCTGGTGAGGCTGAAGCAGAAGGTGGCAGCTGTGGAGAGGCATGGACTTCAGCATGCGACTCAGGCACTGGGTTTGGCGAAGTCGCAGGTGCTGAGGGAGATGTAACTTGTCTATCCTTAGTGCGATCTGGTGCAGCCTCGGTATCAGCATTGGTGTTGTGCTCGGCTTCAACTTCAGCTACGGGGGGATCAGTCTCAGGTTCAGCCATTGTGGTCGCCGCAACATCAGTATTAGCAGCAGAATTGGGGGTGCACTCGTGGCTTCAGGGTCATCAGCATCAGAGGCTGAGGACGATGCACCAACAGATTCTTCAGACCGCAGAGAGGTATCAGGAAGCACCTCGGTCACAGTAGGAGAGTGAGGCTCTGGGGAGAAGATTGTATGAGTGGGGGAGTTTGTCAGCCCATATTCCTCATCATGGACGCGAGGAGTACCATGATCCATAATATCTACATCCATGTCTTCAATCTCAGTGATAATTGGGGGAGGTGGGCACTAAGGTGTTGGAACAATGGGTGTGACAGTAGTTGGTGGAGTGAAGACGATGATGCTGCGCTGAGGATTTGTGGGTGGAGTGTGAGCAGTTGGGGAATGAGTTGTGGTCTCAGCAGCCCTAGATGTCGGAGGAGCTGAGGAGAGTGGTGTAGCATCAAGTGGCTCCTCAATTGTGGGCTCCAGTGTGGGATTCTTTGCAGTAGGTGGAGTTGAGGGTTGAGCCTCGGGCAGGCGCTTGAGGCTTTTAGGGACTGAGGCAGCAGGGGGTGATGAGGCAGCGGTCTGTTGAAGCTTCATTAGTTTGTTCATCTGCTGAGACATCCGTTCCTTGGATGTAGGCGCACTTGGCGGCATACTCAGTGTTGAGGCGATGAACCTCACATTGATGCTCGATGAACTCCTGAGGAGTAACATCCACGACAGGTTTCTTTTTGAAGTCACTGTGGACTTTCTTCAGTTGAGCCTTCAACTGTTTCTGAAGATCACGATGATGAATCTCATTGATGAGGAACTGTTGAACGTAGAACTTGATGTCTTTAGGTATGTCCAAATCATCAAGAGGAGTATCAGGCTTGATAGAACAGATTTCAATGTATTCCAAGATCTTCTTGGGATCGAGGAGAAGTGGGATTTCAGACCCAGTTGCTTTAGCTTTGCGTCTGGCTGCAGCACGCACATATTCAATCTTGTCTTCTTCAGTGGCGACGAATCCGGCCAAATCTTCAAATTCATCTTCATCATCACAACTCTGTGTATCATGATGAATGGCACCACGCATAGCGGTTCTCTTGGGTGAGGGTCGCTGTAACGGCCCAGTTTTCACAAAAATTAAAATTTTTGTTTTCGGTGTGAATTGTTTGATTCTCTGATTTGTTTGCGGTGTTTGCATCCCCGATTTATCGATCGGCGATTATCCCCCCCTCTTATCTCGTATCGGACGGAGACCGACCCTTGCCACCCTGACACTCGACCTTTGCGACACCGGGTTTCGCCCGATCACCGTCGCGAGACCGCACGAGACCAGCTGCAGCCAACGGAACGAAAACCCCCGTTTAATAATTAAACAGGTTATTTTATAGCGCGCCGGAAATTGTTCTCGGAACGGTTCCAGCGCGAGGTGAACGCCTCCGGCTCGACGCGCTGATCGCGCAGTTCCAAGTTTTACCCGAATCGGAGGTCCTGCGGACCCCCGGCGGTCAGAAACGTGAGCACCGCGCGCGAGAGAGAAAACCGGGGATGTTTTTGCAAACCGCCAGCCACCAGGGCTATATAAAGACCACCACACTCCCACCTCTTTCTAGGGTTTCCCTAAGCCAAAATTTGCAGCCACCCCCCTCACAATGTCCAGATCTGCCCCATTTTTGCCCCAAATCCCAAACCCTAGATCTGGACGCGTTGCAGCCGTTAGATCCGAAGACGGACGCACGAGATCGCGCCACGTCGCCCGGAAATGGATCCCGTGGAGCTCCTCCCATGGAGGCTTCTCCCTGCCCGAGGAATCCATGGCCGTGCTGCCGCCGTCCCCGCAGGTCCCCTCCTAAAGCCGTGCCCCTCTTCCCCTCTCCCCTTTCCTCCTCCTCCTGACCTCTCCCCCCCTCCCTGCAGCACCCCGTGGAGGCCCCGCCGCCGGCCAGGGGCGAACACGGCCGCCACCATGGAGCTCTCCAAGCTCCGCCCCGAGCTGCCGCGGCCACGCGCCCGTCGCCTGCCACCTCCCTCCGCGCCTCCTCGCCTCCCACCTGCGTCCTGGCCGTCGACGCGCCTCGCTGGAGCGGCCACCGAGTCCAGCGCCACCGCCGCTGGTCGGTTCCAGTCGGGACGAGGACAAGGACGGCCGCCGCTCGCTCGGTTGAGCCAGCTGGGCCGGCCAAGCCTCCAACGGCCCACTCCCCCAGCGGCCCAGCCGCCCCCTCCAGCCCAGCGCGCAGCCCAGGCGCCTCCTCCCGGCCAGATGGGCTTCGGCCCAAGGTGAGGCTGCCCCCTTTTTTATTATTTTTATTAGTTCTGTTTTTTTTCTGTGTTGGGCCGGCCCAGTAGATTTCGGCCTGTTAACTGTTTTTTTCCTCAGTTTATTTATTATTTTTGGCAGATTGTATTAGCTTTTTGCGAGTGCTATAACTTTTCACCGGTAGCTCCGATGGAGACGCTTTCTACATGAAAGTTGCTCCGTTTTGCGCGTAGATTATTAAAATGTTGCTTGTTGCCATGTTTGACTTTGTTTACATGCTGTTTGACTGTTAATTACAGCTGCTTGCCACTGTAAACTGTAATTGCTATAACTTTTTAATCGTTGCTCTGTTTAAAATGTTCTTTATATGTAACTTGACTAGAATTGCATGTAGATTGTGTTTTTGCTGTTCTTGCTTGCTAAATAAAATAATAAAATATTGTTTAGGACAAAACAGTAACGAATTCCATTTTTATCGTGGGGTCCGTAATAGTTTGCCATGTCTAGGATTTCACCCCACTTAAATTGACTAGCTTAGGTAGTTTAATTATGCTTCACCTCTTGCCATGTTTGTGTGATATGCCATACTTCTGTGCTTGCCATGTTAACAACCTTTGTTTATCACGTGTAGCTAAACAACTTGAACCACCGTAAACGTGCGGTATCGTCGTGTGTGACGAGTATTCCACTTAACCTGTTAGTAACTGCTCTCGACGGTAGGTGCGATGTCTCGTGTTGCCTTCTTGTTGATTCTTTCTCGTGTTTGCCTCGTAGTAATAGATGATTGCTCGTTGATTGCTTTCCAGTGTTTACCCTCTTGTGTGCTTCCGCGGGTACCTCTCGGAGACGATGCGAGCTTGCGATCAACTACAACTTCGGAACCCGACTTAACAACAGGCAAGGACTATGCATTACTTATGATCCATTCTATTTCAACCAGCGGTTTGCATGCTAGTCTAGGTTAGGTTCGATGTTTGATCCTACCACATGATTACAGCCTCTTTCAAACCGATACAGCCATGTCCCCTCCCAGCAAACCCTGTATTGCTATGTTACTATTGCTCGTTGCTCAGCCCCTGCTTAGTATGCATGCTTAGGATGCTACGATGTTACCCTGTTACTCCTTGGTTTGGGCTATCACATTATTATATTGTTGTTGATGATTTGATTATTATAATGTTGACTATATTCGACGAAGGATGGAAGGTCTAGGCTATCCCGCCCCGATGCTTTGTTCCATTCGAGTCACCTAGGACCCGAGTTCCGGGTATTGGTTTTGAGACTGAGCGTGCCTAACTGCGTGTGGGATTTTATGGGGTCCCCTTTTCTTACCTACCTAGCTTCAAACATTTCCAGTGGTGGCCCAAGCTGATTTACCATTTGAAACCGTGTGTGTGCTGGTCGGCCGCCAGTTGTTTACAAACCAACCTGGACCAGTGAGGACTTAGTTCCCTTGCTGGCCCACCTTGTCCGACTGAGGACCCGGTGTCCCATGTGTGATTAACCAGATATCCAAACCTGCGACAGACGGTTGAGACCAGATCGAGAGCGCGGACGGCTCCTGAGATGGATGTCGACTCACCTGGGGCCACCCGGATTTGTTCGTTGTTAGTTAGAGGGACCTGTCGTTTCGGATCTCTTGGAACTAAATCATAAAATGGTTGCCTGTGATGGGTAGCAACTGAGAGAGATGGACGTGCGTGCGGAGCCTTGTAATGGGCAGTTGGTACACCCCTGCAGGGTTAAATCTTTTCGAGAAGCCGTGTCCACGGTTATGGACGACTTGAGACCTACTCCTTGTTCATAGACAACAACAACTGAGATAATCTTAATATAACTTGATCAACGTGTGTGTGTGCCTTGACTTCTTCTTCTTCGTCGGGATGCGAAGAGGAGGACAAGGATATGATAGGTGTTATGATTGCGTAAGTAGTTGATAGCAAGACTTGTTGGAGGCGATTCCTCATCGAATGCTTGGCTTCTTATCTTACTCTCTAGATCGTTAGCCACTTCATAAATGCTAGTGCGGCAGCAACTTCACCACTTACCCCTTCCTTACCGTAAACTACTAGTTGTCCTAGAATGACGAGTGATGAAGTCCTTGCTGGGTCAGATGACCACTACAGTTGGATGCTGAGTACTTCTGTACTCATGATACTACCCCCAAACTCTTTTCAGGGTTCTTGATTGACAACAGGTATGGTGATCGACGTTTCACGTGGAGACTCGACGACGACTAGTTAGGCGGATCCCGGCGGAGGGCCTGGACCCGTGTGGTTATGGGATCGATGTTTTTCTCTTTGCCACTAGGCATTTGATTGTAGTCTGTACTCAGACATGTATCTTCCGCTGTTGTATTGTATTTGAGGCAGTTGTATGTCGATTGTATGAGATGTTGTATCCTTGTATCTGTAATGTTGTGATATCATGTTGGAAATCCGGGGCATATGGCTATGTCATATGTCGCGGTGGGACCGATATTTGCTTCGTCCCCGGATCTGGATGGAAACAGCTAGATCTGGAACTGTACCGCATATCGGGCCTTACAGTCGCGGGCCGCGTTGAAGAATCGTTTTGGACTTCAGTTGAGGCTGAGGCATTGTGGTTGAGGCCTTAGGAGCACTACCAGACTCATCAGTTCGAATCCTTGAGGCGGGGGCAGCATCGTCCGTGCGTTGACATGAGGAACCTGGAACTTGAAGCTGAGCTGAGGATTTCTTAGAGGGCTTGATGCCAGGAGCCTTTTTGCGATGCTATGCTTGAGGTTGTGGCTTAGGCTGAGGCTTAGGCTGAGGCTGAGGCGGAATCTGTACTGAGGCAGCCAAGTCACGGGCCAGATCACGGGCGAGATGTGCTGTTCGCTTGAGATAACGCTGATAAGCCTCAGGGAAATCATCACGGGTCCTCAGGGTTGTAGGATCAGGAATAACACCCGGTGCAGGAGGAGGACGAGCCTTGATTCTCAAGGTCTTCAGTGGTGGATTGACAGCGAGTGATTCCTCATGCTCAGGATTGATCCATTCATATGCAGCCCATCGTTTAGCCCATTCCCGCGTGATTTTCTGAACCCTTTTCTTTCGGTCATTCGCAGTTTCATGTTAGGGAGTATTCAGCTTCTCATAGAGCTCAGGAGGTGTAAGGCCCGATATGCGGTACTGTTCCAGATCTAGATGTTTCCATCCAGATCCGGGGACGAAGCACATATCGGTCCCACCGCGACATATGACAAAGCCATATGCCCTGGATTTCCAACATGATATCACAACATTACAGATACAAGGATACAAAATCTCATACAATCGGCATACAACTGCCTCAAATACAATACAACAGCAGAAGATACATGTCTGGGTACAGACTACAAGCAAATGCCTAGTGGCAAAGAGAAAAACATCGATCCCAAACCAAGGAGTAACAGGGTAACATCGTAGCATCCTAAGCATGCATACTAAGCAGGGGCTGAGCACGAGCAATAGTAACATAGCAGTACATGGTTTGCTGGGAGGGGACATGGATGTATCGGTTTGAAAGAGGATGTAAACATGTGGTAGGATCAAACATCGAACCTATCCTAGACTAGCATGCAAACCGCTGGTTGAAATAGAATGGATCATAAGTAATGCATAGTCCTTGCCTGTTGATAAGTCGGGTTCCGAAGGTGTAGTTGATCGCAAGCTCGCATCGTCTCCGAGAGGTAACCGCGGAAGGACACAAGACGATAAACACTGGAAGGCAATCAACGAGCAAGCATCTATTACTACGAAGAAAACACGAGCAAGCATCAACAAGAAGGCAACACGAGACATCGCACCTACCGTCGAGAGCGGTTACTAACAGGTTAAGTGGAGTACTCGTCACACACGACGATACCGCACGTTTGGAAAGGTTCGAGTTGCTTAACTACAGGTGATCAACAAAGGTTGTTAACATGGCATCACACTCAAGCATGGCATAGCACACAAACATGGCAAGAGGTGAAGCATAAATAAACTATCTGATCTAGTCACTTTAAGTGGGGGTAAAACCTATACATGCCAACTATTGCGGACCCCACGATATTTATTGAATTTGGTACTGTTTTGCCCTAAACAATATTTTATTATTTTTATTAGCAAGCAAGAGCAGCATAAACACAATCTACATGCAATTCTAGTCAAGTTACATATAAGAAACATTTTAATCCGAGCAACGGATAAAAAGTTATAGCAATTACAGTTTACAGTGGCAAGCAGTGTAATTAGCAGTCAAACAACATGTAAACAAAGTCAAACATGGCAAAAAGCAACATTTTAATAATCTACGCGCAAAACGGAGCAACTTTCATGTAGAAAGCGTCTCCATCGGAGCTACGGTTGAAAAGTTACGAGCACCGCAAAAAAAAACTACACAATCTGCCAAAATAACAGATAAAAGAAAAAAAAGAAAAAAAACATAACAGAAAAGAAAGAAAAAATAGAGAGAGAGAGGCCTCACGTTGGGCCGGCCCACGAGGCGGCTGGGCGCGGTCGGCCTGGAGGCCAGCTGGGCCTTGTGGCGCCTGGGCCAAGGCGGCCAGGCTGGGCCGTGGGGCGCGTGACCCACGTGCGGCAGTTGGAGGCGCCCGACCTGGCTCGCTGGATCGGGGATCGATCCCGATCCCGGTACGGCGGTGCCCACCGGCGAGGCACTCCGGCGTGGCAAAGGGAACCGAGGCTGGGAGGCGGTGCGGATCCGGCTGGCCCCTCGCCGGATCCAGCGGCGGTGATGCGGGGCGAGGTCCCTGGGGCGGCAGCCGCTCAGACCTCGAGGCCGGCCGGTCATGGAGATGGCGGCGGTTCCAGCGAGCTCCTGCGAGGAGGGAGACAGAGGAGGTGAGAGGAGAGGGAGAAGAAGGGAAGGGAGAGGAGGAGACGCGGGGAGAGGAGGGAGTGCGGCGGCCGGGCTGCTCGCCGACGGCTGGCCGGAGCGGACGCGACGACGACGGCCTGGGAGCTCCACGGGCGGCGAGCTGCTGCGGGCTGAGGAGAGAGAGGATGCTGGTGGGGCGACGTGGCGGCCTCTGGGCCGTCGGATCGCCAGATCTGACGGTCCAGAGCGCCTGGGGGCAAAAAATTCGGGATTTGGGATAAAATGGGCAGATCTGAGATAGATCAGGGGGGTGGCTGCAATTTTGTGGCTAGGGAAACCCTAGAAATGGGTGGGAGTGTGGTGGTCTTTATATAGCCTAGGTGGCTGGCAGTTTGCAAAAACATCCCCGGTTATTCTCTCTCGCGCGCGGTGTTTACGTTTCTGACCACCGGGGGTCCGCAGGACCTCCGATTCGGGTAAAACTTCGAGCTGCGCGATCAGCACGTCGAGCCGGTGGCGTTCACCTCGCGCTGGAACCGTTCCGAGAACACTTTCCGACGCTCTATAAAATATCCCGTTTAATTATTAAATGGGGTTTTTCGTTCCGTTGGCTGTGGCTGGTCTCGTGCGGTTTTCGCGACGGTGATCGGGCGAAACCCGGTGTCGCTAAGGTCGAGTGTCAGGGTGGCAAGGGTCGGTCTCCGTCCGGTACGAGATAAGAGGGGGAAAAATAATCGCCGATCGATAAATTGGGGATGCAAACACCGCAAACAAATCAGACAATCAAACAATTCACACCGAAAACAAAAATTTTAATTTTTATGAAAACTGGACTGTTACAGGAGACAAGTCTTTAGCGGTATCAGTGAGCTTACGCGGAGGAGCCATTTTCTTCAGTTGTGGAGACTAAGGAATGGTACGTTCAAGCTGAGCTGCAAATGAAGTGAGACTATGAGAACCATACGATTCCTCAGTAGACATGTACCTGTGACAGAATTAAGTTGCGAGGGAAGTGGGGTACGGTTATATGCGGTCATGAGGAATAGGCTGAGGAAATCAAAATAATGAACCAAAGGTTTTAGGTCTCAGAAAGCTAGCAATACTGTTGAGGAATGTAGTGGCATGAGGAAAAGGGAAGGTTCTTGAAGACACAACAGTACTGAGGAATAAGCAACTGAGGCATAAGCGTACCAGAACTGAGGCAACTACCGAGGAAACACGAGTCAATCTTCCCCGGCGACGGGGAACTCTGGCGACGTTAGAACGAGAGCTTGAGGAGCTCAAGGGCGGCGGTGCGAGAGGGAGAGGAGAGGTGGGGGGGGAATGATAGTGGGGTGGATGGCTATTTATAGAGGGGTGAAAGTTGAGGGGTTGCGATATTTGTGGACAAGATTGCCCCTGATGGTTGGGATCCTCAGCGGTTATCATAATGGTAGATAAGCACGACGTGCGGTAAAATCGCAACAAATTTGGGAAAATCGTAACTAATAATCCTCAATTTTTGGAAACCTGAGGATAAAGGTTGAGGATGATAACAAATGGTCTCAGGCTGAGGAAAACATGATTTCCAGACGAACGCGTATGAGATAGAAAGAATGGATAAGGGAGCACAGAGGGACGGGTCCGATCACGTTCACCTAGATGAAGAGGCAAATGTTGAAGAACAATAACTATAGGTGAACGCTGTAGAGGAAAAACACGTTAATCATCAGCGATGAAGACTTCAAATGAGGAAAGTGAGGAACAACAGATCCTGAGGAATTTGGGCGGTGGCGCTACCCACCTTATAGGGAATGAGAACTTGATACCATACACTTGTCATATGGATCTTGAGTCAATTCCACGTTAATTTCTTCACACTTAGCAAGGTATTTCCTCATGATTTGAGGAGTACGACGCATTGTGTGTTGTACATCAGGATTCTTCAATATTGTTTAAGCGTTAGGATGTGTGTCCATTCACTGGACGTTTGAGGAATCTAAGATATTTAGCTCACACCTCAGAGTGCTAAGTCGCTTCTCATCCAAAGGCTTAGTGAATATATCAGCAAGTTGGTCTTCAGTCTTCACATGGTTGATGACGATGTCTTCCTTCAATACATGATCCCGAAGAAAGTGATACCGAATCTCAATGTGCTTCGTCCTCGAGTGTTGTACTGGGTTCTGAGAAATCTTGATGGCGCTCTCATTGTCACATAGTAGTGGTACTTTCTTCAGGTTGATGCCGTAGTCCTTCAGAGTTTGCTTCATCCAAAGAAGCTGTGAGCATCTAGCACCAGCAACAATGTATTCAGCTTCAGCAGTGGAGAGGGAAACGCAGTTCTGCTTCTTCGATGTCCAGCACACCAGAGAACGCCCGAGGAAATGACATGTTCCTGAGGTAGACTTCCGATCCACTCGATCTCCAGCATAATCTGAGTCTGAGTACCCAACGAGATCCAGCTGTGTGCCTTTTGGATACCATAAGCCTAGCGAGGGTGTGAGCCAAATATCAAAGAATTCGTTTCACCGCTTGGTGATGCGATTCCTTAGGTGCCGCTTGGAATCGGGCACACATGCAAACGCTCAACATTATATCAGGCCTAGATGCACATAGATATAGCAGAGAACCTATCATAGAATGGTATACCTTTTGATCGTAGTCCTTGCCATTTTCATCAGGGCCTAGTTTCCCATTTGTAGGCATCGGTGTCTTGATACCCTTGCAGTCTTGCATCCCGAATTTCTTCAGCCACTGATACGTCCAAAACGTATCTATAATTTCTGCTTGCTCCATGCATGTTTTGTGTGATATTGCTATGATCTAGATACACTTTCGTACACTTTTGATCATATTTGGACTAACCTATTAACTCAGTGCACCACAGTGCCAGTTCCTGTTTTCTGTTGTTTTTCTATTTCAGTTTCCCCCATATAAAAAGTGCTCCAAAAATTCGGGAAAAATCAGATAAAAAATCAGCGCAGAAGAACCTTCCAGAAGGACCTGAGTGGGGCCAGAGGGCCACCACCAGGGGCCCAGGCGCCCTGGTGGCGCGCCCCAAGGGCTGGCCGCGCCAGGGGGGCGCCTGGACCCCTGGTGGCCCCCCTGGCTGCCCCCTTCGCCTATATATTCTCCGTGACGAGAAACCCTCGAGGAGAGAACCCTTTTTCGCGATCTCGCCTCTGTTCCGCCGCCGCCGCGCTTCCGAGATCGGGAGCACCAGCAGACCTCTTCCCGGCACCCTGCCGGAGGGAGGGCCGACCTCCGGGAGTCTCCTCTCCACCATGGATGCTTCCCGGATGTATCGTGAGTAGTTTCCTTTGGACCATGAGTCCGTGATCAGTAGCTACGTGATGTTCTCCTCCCCTCTTTGTTCTTCATGGTTTAGACCTCGTGAGCTGCCCTACATGATCGAGGCACTTTTGTAATCTTTCTGCTGTTGCTATGCTGAGTTTGATGGGATCTGATGGATTATGAGATTATGTTCCGATTGTGATTGAGTAATATATTTGGTTCTTATCTCTTATATTTTTGTTCTTAAGTAATTCTTGCATGTTCTCCGTTGCTGTTTATTTCTTTGGCCAAGTAGTAGGTAGTAACCCCAAGAGGGAACGTTATGCTCGATTGTGGGTTCATGCCCCCTGATGACATGCTTGAGTGACAGAAACATGAGTCTAGGGGATGTGCTGTTGCCACAAGGGGGAAAACAACGGTGTTTGTAACCGCGGTTACAAGGATTGTTTACTTTACGAAAAGTGCTTTTTAATGCAGTTGTCTGTTGCTTTGGGTTTACACTTTGGGTGGGGCTCGCAACTTAATACCAGTGAGATGTTCTGGATAGATATCTCAAGGTGGATGATTAGTAGTAGATGCAGTTGGATTTCCGTCTACTTATTTTGGCGTTCTGCCCATGCTTTTGAGCCTCTTCCTTTCTTTTGTACCATAGTTAGCATTGCGGTGCGTTCATAATCCTGTCAATTGCCCTTCTGTAATTTGTTCACCTCGCATAGAAGTTTTATCGTCTTTTGGGAGAGAGACATCACTAGTGAACATCACGTATCCCGGTCCATATCCTCATCACTGTTTCCACGCTCATTTACCTTTCTGCTTTTACTTTCAGTTGCTATCATTATCCCTTGTGTTTGATCCTTTGTGAACAACAAGACCGGAGAGATTGACAACCTCTCTGAACTTTGTTGGGAACAAAGTTATTTGTGTCTGTGTGCAGGTCCGCGTCAGTTGCGCCGCTGACACCTACTTATCATCTCCGGAGTCCTACTGGAGACAAACCTTGGTATCTTTACTGAGGGAAATTTTCTGCTGTGCTACATCACACCTTCCACTTGGGGTTTACCAACGAAGGGCGAGAAATCACTATCATCACCTCGCACATCAAGCAAAATTTCTGGCGCCGTTGCCGGGGACTCCGAGTGCTAAGATAGGGGAGTTGCACACTACCCTTTACCTTTGTTTTTTAGTCGTGTTAGTTTACCTTTCAGTTTCTTTTTGCTTTTGTCTTATATGAAAAACCAAAAAACTAGTTGCTACCTTTTGCCTTTGTCTTGCTTTTCCTAGTTATGCTATCCTCACCATGGGTGCTGAACCACCCAAATATGGTAGGATGGACATATTTGACATGTTTTACTTGGATCGTCTTCGATCAATTTGTGCCCGCGCTAAAAACCGAACTGACTTGGTTGAGGGAAAATCATTGGATGAGCATGCTCATTATACGCGGCACCGCCTATCTCTGAAAGGGAAACACTTATGGGATCAAATACATGTTTCTTATTGCCATGGTAAACTTTTGTGCTACAATTATGATTTTACTTGTTGTTCTAATATAGATCATAAACACCTCCCTTTCCAATGTGAGTTCAATGAAAATGAGATCTTATCTTCTTATGCTAAAGGTGTTTATGATTACTTTGATGTTGAAAAGATTGAAGAGTTTGTTGCTTTGAAAGGTGCTTATGAGATTGCTTCTTTGATTGAAAGGTATCACGATACTATTCACCAGTCCAAAAACTTTGAAGTTCTTGCTTATTGCTTTGAGAATTACACTTCAAGTTCTTATATTGAGGATTTTAAAAATAAAATGTTTTCTTCCCAAGAAGAGGCCAATGATTGCTTTGAGGAGGAATCCCATGATTCCGAGGACTCACTTAAAATATCCCTTTCTGAAAATTTTGATACTTGCTTTGTTGATGGCCAAGATGCCACTATAGATGATGCTAACAAAAAAGAACTCTCTATAGTTCCTTATGTTAAGCATGAAATTGTTGCTATTGCACCCACACTTGATTGTCCTATTATCCTTTTGAAATCTCCAACTCCGGAGAATTTTCCTCTTATCAAAGCTCAATGTGATGGGTTGCATTTATCTTATGATCCTAAAAACCGTGTTGAAAACAATACACGTGTGCTTGTAGGTCATGAAAAATATGATTTATGTGATAGTTATACTCTTGATGTTGTTCATGATACTACTGAAAATTACTTTGAGAGAGGAAAGTATGATTGTAGAAACCACCATGTTACAAAAACACCTCTCTTTTTGTTGAAAGTTTTTAAGTTGTTCTTGTTCCACCTTCCTATGCATGTCACTTTGTGCTTCTTAGATTTATTTTCTTATGATATGCCTATGCATAGGAAGTCGGTTAGGCTTAAATGTGTTTCATATTTTCTTCTTGATGCTCTCTTTTGTTTCAAAATTCTTATTCTTGTGAGAGCATCTTCTATAATCTTTCAGCCTAGCTAATGGCTCTAAAGAAGCGCTTTTGGGAGGAAGCCCACAACGAATTAGGTTTATTTTTGCTTTTGTTGTGTCTTGATGTTTTTTACTACTGTAGCAACATCATTGTATCTTTATTTTGCAGCTTTGTGCCAAGTTATAGCCTCTTATGATAAGGGAAGCAAAAGTTGTGACATGCTGTCCAGAAAACAGATTCTGTCCCTTGACAGAAAAATTCGAATAAAATCACCAGATCATCTTTTTGATCTGAATTTTTTTGACAGCATGATCTATATAATTGTGAAACTTTCGTATGTTCTGAGTTTTTCGATTTGAGTTGCAGAAGTGCCCTGAAAAAATTCTCTACTACCTGCTGTTCTGTTTTTCACAGATTCTGCCACGTTTTGCCTCTCTTCACTTTTGCAAACCTTAAGCTTGCTTTTTCTTTGCAATTTTTTTTTGGCACTCTTGAGAAACTGTATCTATTCAAGAATATCTTTATATCCAGTGGGGAAAAATTATTTTATTAAGGGTACTAACCTCTCTCTAATCAGCTTATGATGAGTTATGTATGAAGGGAGTTTTCAAGTGTGCGATGGAAGATGATGAAAGAAGATCCAGGAGTGTCAAGCGCTCAAGCTTGGGGATGCCCCCATGCATCCCCAATAAATATTCAAGGAGACTCAAGCGTCTAAGCTTGGGGGATGCCCCCGTGCATCCCCTTCTTCATCAACAATCATCAGTTCGTCCTTCGTCTCACTATATTTTTATCACTTCATGCATTCTGTGCTATGCTTGGAGCGTCTCGTTCTTAGGTTTTATTTTTAGTTTTCTTTAGCTTTGCTTGCTGGTCATAACAAGTTAGACCCCATCTTACTTTGTGTGGGAGAGAAACACGCTCCACTCCAATCTAGAACACATCATAGGATTTTTCCTGCTTATCTTTTTGATGTTGTGTGTTCTTTACATTTTCGTAGCTGCTACCATGTTTAGTTTTAGTATTAGTTTATCTTTATCAAGAGCCTTGGCTTTTGTTTAGTTTGTTGCTGGAACTCTCTTTAGTTTTCATGTTTATCTTGTTAAGAGAGTTGGTTGTTGCACTGAGTTGTGTCTTGTCTTGAAAGTAGGTAATTGAGGTTACTATTTAATTCTAGTAGTAACTTGCAATAGTTTTGAGGTATTGATGTGAGTAATGTCTGAAATTTTGGTGTCAAGATCTCTAGCCTATTAGTGCTAGGTGTCGTATTTTGGGCAATCCGTGTGTATTTTCAAAACCTACAAAACTAGTTGAGAACTCTAGCTACTAGATGGATCACTAATCTTTGGAGGGATCGAATATTAGAGTACACTCACGTACCATGAGTCGAGGATGCGCAAGGATAACCAAACCCCCATACACTCCTCCTTGGGGTACTTGTCTCTTTGTGAACCTCCTTATTAGATTGAGAGATACCAATAATAAGTGCATGAGTTCTTCGGACTAATGTAAGTATTGAAAGTTGACACTTCCACCTTCCCATATTTTGCTAGCCTCTCCCATGCCGTGCATTGCCTTCTTCTCACTCCGAGAGTTGGTGTCCACCTTCGCCGGTACATCCAAACCCTTGGCATGATACGCTCTGTCATCATAAGCCTCCTTATATCTTTCCTCAAAACAGCCACCATACCTACCTATCAAGGCATTTCCATAGCCTTTCCGAGATATATTGCCATGCAACATCCACCTCTTCATGACTTGATCTTCATGTCATACATGCTTTTGCTTGATCGATGAGCCGCATGCTAGTGGGGCCTTGCTCTAATCATTGCTACATGACGCGCTAGTATCATTGCATATTCTGCTACACTGGCAGACACATACCTTGCATACATCATGATAGTTACATCTTCTTTATGATTTTGAGTACCTTGTAAAGTGTGAAAGATCTCCTTTACCTTCTTGTAAAATAGAGTGTTGCCCTTAAGTGAGGAAAAGATCCCAAAGTGGACACAATAAAAGATCCCAAAGAGGACAAATGAGAGTTACATAGAAAGAGCCATTGAGGCCACAAAAAATACAAAAAAATAGAAAAAAGAGAAAAAAGAAATAAAAAGAGAGAAAGGGGCAACACTACTATCCTTTTGAGAGATCCACACTAGTACTCCCTTTATATCCTTGTACTCCATAGAGATGATCATTATGCATATAGCTATGTGGGGACCTTCACACTATAGAACTTGGCTTGCATATTCCAAGGATGAGCCTCCTCAAACGAGCTCTAGGTCTTCATGAGCGAGCAAGTTAGATGCACCCCCACTAGTTCCATTGGAGAGCTTCCTAGCTAATATGTGCATCCGTTGCATGGCAATCCCTACTCCTCACATCATATCTATCATTTGGCATCTCTTGCCTATGATTGTCCTCATTGATGTGAGCCTTTCTCATTCCTTTTTGTCTTCCTCCTCCTCCTCCGTACTTCTCTCTTTGCCATCCTAAGTGTCAACTCTTGTGCTTACGCTCATCCATTGCATGAGTGCTCAAAATATTGAAAAAGGAGTGGATCAAATTGACTTGTACCTGGCTAGTAGTCTGGGGACGAGTCAAGATAAGATTCCAGAAAAAGACCAAGTGTGAAACTTTAGTAGATTGAGTTCTCAACAAATAAATATTTTTCTCGTATTCCCTATCCCCCTTCTTGCACGCAAACACCATTTGGAGACATTCGAGTCACGGACAGCGAGAGATCTTGCACCTAATGTTCTTTTGTTATTTGTTTCAATGCTAATATAGACTCTTGCATGTTATGACTTGAATTGAATCTCTAACCTTGATTGATTTACTTTTCAAAGTTCTTATATGGTTGCTAGCATGTCACCACAGAAATTATGCTGTTATCATTTACCTACTCGAGGACGAGCAGGAATTAAGCTTGGGGATGTTGATACGTCCAAAACGTATCTATAATTTCTGCTTGCTCCATGAATGTTTTGTGTGATATTGCTATGATCTAGATACACTTTCATACACTTTTGATCATATTTGGACTAACCTATTAACTTAGTGCACCACAGTGCCAGCTCCTGTTTTCTGCTATTTTTCTATTTCAGTTTTCCCCCATATAAAAGTGCTCCAAAAATTCGGGAAAAATCAGATAAAAAATCAGCGCAGAAGAACCTTCCGGAAGGACCTGAGTGGGGCCAGAGGGCCACCACCAGGGGCCCAGGCGCCCTGGTGGCACGCCCCAGGGGCTTGCCGCGCCAGGGGGGCGCCTGGACCCCTGGTGGCCCCCTGGTTGCCCCCCTTCGCCTATATATTCTCCGTGACGAGAAACCCTCGAGGAGAGAACCCTTTTTCGCGATCTCGCCTCTGTTCCGCCGCTGCCGCGCTTCCGAGATCGAGAGCACCAGCAGACCTCTTCCCGGCACCCTGCCGAAGGGAGGGCCGACCTCCGGGAGTCTCCTCTCCACCATGGATGCTTCCTGGATGTATCGTGAGTAGTTTCCTTTGGACCATGGGTCCGTGATCAGTAGCTATGTGATGTTCTCCTCCCCTCTTTGTTCTTCATGGTTTAGACCTCGTGAGCCGCCCTACATGATCGAGGCACTTTTGTAATCTTTCTGCTGTTGCTATGCTGAGTTTGATGGGATCTGATGGATTATGAGGTTATGTTCAGATTGTGATTGAGTAATATATTTGGTTCTTATCTCTTATATTTTTGTTCTTAAGTAATTCTTGCATGTTCTCCGTTGCTATTTATTGCTTTGGCCAAGTAGTAGGTAGTAACCCAAAGAGGGAACGTTATGCTCGATTGTGGGTTCATGCCCCCTGATGACACGCTTGAGTGACAGAAACATGAGTCTAGGGGATGTGCTGTTGCCACAAGGGGGAAAACAACGGTGCTTGTAACCGCGGTTACAAGGATTGTTTACTTTACGCAAAGTGCTTTTTAATGCAGTTGTCTGTTGCTTTGGGTTTACACTTTGGGTGGGGCTCGCAACTTAATACCAGCGAGATGTTCTGGATAGATATCTCAAGGTGGATGATTAGTAGTAGATGCAGTTGGATTTCGGTCTACTTATTTTGGCGTTCTGCCCATGCTTTTGAGCCTCTTCCTTTCTTTTGTAGCATAGTTAGCATTGCAGTGCGTTCATAATCCTGTCAATTGCCCTTCTGTAATTTGTTCACCTCGCATAGCAGTTTTATCGTCTTTTGGGAGAGAGACATCACTAGTGAACATCACGTATCCCGGTCCATATCCTCATCACTGTTTCCACGCTCATTTACTTTTCTGCTTTTACTTTCAGTTGCTATCATTATCCCTTGTGTTTGATCCTTTGTGAACAAAAAGACCGGAGAGATTGACAACCTCTCTGAACTTCGTGGGGAACAAAGTTATTTGTGTCTGTGTGAAGGTCCGCGTCAGTTGCGCCGCTGACATCTACTTATCATCTCCGGAGTCCTACTGGAGACAAACCTTGGTATCTTTACTGAGGGAAATTTTCTGCTGTGCTACATCACACCTTCCACTTGGGGTTTACCAACGAAGTGCGAGAAATCACTATCATCATGTGACGCCCTCAAAATCAGGTCGTGTACAGTAATGATACACGCAAGGTACACGATCGAGATCAGGGACTCACGGTGAGATATCACAACACAACTCTACAAATAAAATAATACAAGCTGTTTAATACAAGCCAGGGGCCACGAGGGCTCGAATACAACAGCTCGAGAGCACAAGGTTAGCGGAAGCAAAAGTATCTGAGTACAGACACAAGGTACACATGATCTGCCTTAAGAAGGCTAGCACAAAAACAACAGATCGAAAAGGCGAGGCCTCCTGCCTGGGAACCTCCAAACTACACCTGGTCAAAGGGGAACTCGACGTCGTAGAAGGCATCGGGGATCTCATGCTCCTGGACTCCAAGGCTCCAACGTTGACTGCAGCGACCGATCAGGCAAAACAATAAAAGGGGAAATAAAGCAGGTGAGTATCTAGCATACCCGCGAGTCTTACGTCCGCTACTAAGCATTATGCATTGTATCAACGGAAAGAAGAGGCTGTATATAGTGGACTGAAAGACAGAAATCCAGAGCAAGGGTAAGAAGCTAGGCCTAACGAAGACTAGCATCTTCCGACGATGTCTTGCAGCATGAGGTAAGAATCAGCCAACAGTTTATATAAAGCATAAAGTAACAATGCAGCAGAAGTTGCTGCAGCATTGTATAATAATAAGTTGTAATAATTAGCAATGCCTCTGAGTTCACCTCCTCGACATCCCCGCAAGGAAGAAAACCCGGAACCATACAGTTTAATAATAATAGTTTGTAGTGGTAAGATCCAGCTTCAGCATAAAGCGTCCTGTTACCGTGGACACGGCTATTCAAATAGATTAATCTTCCCTGCAGGGGTGCACTTGTGTTACGCTACACGCACGGATCTCCAGGGTGGCGGGAACCTTGTTAGGGAACGCTCCACCGAGGCTATCCGACACTTCATAGCCCATCTTTCAAACTCAACAGAGAGGCCATCCGCCGGTCTAAATCCTAAGTACGACGTGCCTTGGACCCCAACCCGAACGTACTCCTGCACGGTGCGTGGCTGGCCGGTGAAGTTACAGCAAATCCAAATAAGACACCACCGCGCGAGCAAATAAGACAACACCACTTCCCAGCGTAGGCCGCGGTACTGCTGACGTCTGAAGAGTCCTCGGACGACACTACGAAGCTGAGGAGCCCATAACTCGTAATTCCCACGGGTAGGTAGTGCGTACATGGCATATAGCCAACTCAAGACATTCACTGAATCATTAGTCATTTTATTAACTTGCGTGACAACCGTTATCGTTGCCTCGACTTAACTGACCCGCGGACAACGACAGCAGCCAGGACCACCAGTACATCGGTGCCTGCCCCGTCGTCCCACCAAGTCACTGCGGTTACCAACAAGGTGAACCGTCTCCTTACCTTGTCTCGCGTGTGCTCCTGGAGGAGCTCAACTTTCGTGGTTTGGTAACTCTCGCGGCCAACGATCAGGGGACAAGCACACCGGTACACTGGTCGTACCCTCCCTGTCGTCCCGTCGCAATACCACTCGCGGGCACCGTTGGGTCGCCCGACTTCTTACCTTTAAGGACACCAGTTGGTTTGAGTTCCTACCATTAAGTGAAACCAGGAGGTATCACCCTCGATGGCACACTTAAAGAGGTTTGACAGAGACATCAGCGGAATGAACTAAAGAGGTAAACCTCATATCATCCCGGTGATGCTACGCTACTGAGCCGACGAGAGTGAAATACGAGTCCATTCCACTCGTAAGTCAAACTCGAAGCGACTCGGCAGAGTCTCGCTATTGTAGGTTCCCTAGGGTGTCTGCATTGATCCGTACCTGTTGCAGTTGTAATATATCGTTCCCGCGATCACTCCCAGAGTGATCACGGCCCGCTATTCTAAACCTAACTAACAATGCGCAGGGTTTACTGCTGAATAATGCATAAGTAATAATAGGCATCATAGAATTAAAGGAAGGTACATTAATGGGCGACAAAAACAGGCTATGCAATTGAATAGGATTGTAATCGTAGCATCAGCAGTAACAATGCCTAGTGCAAGAAAGTACGGAAAGGTAGGCGATATCTGGGGAAGAGAATGGCTCTGCTTGCCTGCAAGCTCGACGGTAGGGGTAGGGTCGTCGACGAAGTAGTCGTACTCAGCAGCGGTGTAGTCGACGACAGCAGCGGGGTCTACCGGAGATTAAGGGGGGGAAGAAACAGTAAATACACATCAAGCATATACAAACAGATGCATGTCATGACAGATGAAATGTTAACGGTGTTCTAACGCAGTGCAATGCAATATGCTCGGAGCGGGAATTCATCTAAGGATGAACTATCGGCTCCGGGTGATTACCGGACAGGGTGTCCGGAGGGGGAGTTATCATGCCGGAGGTGTCGTGGACATCCGACACATGTGTGGGTGGTGTATCCGGGTTAGTTGATCTATTCCGAACAACTTTTGTGTTCGAAATAAATTCATCCGGGCACTCTAACAGTACCAGACAGTTTATCGGACAGACGGTCCGAAGGGGGACGGTTCGATGTTCGGTACGTTAGAGGGGGGTGGTAGATCAACGGACAGCGTATTCGTATTCGGTATATTTTTCTGCTCAATTTTCATGTATAAAGTTTTTGAATCTGAGTTACGGTTTATTTTATATGATTTTTCAAAGCTTTTAAATCATTTAAAAAGGATTTTCTAATTTTCTTTTATTAATAAAATCCAACCTTATCCAAAACCTTATCCACAACAGTGCTGACAGGGTGGACCCACATGTCATACACAGAGGCATTTAACTCATTTTATGTAAATCAAAAATATCAGAGGACCCACATGTCATAGACAGAGATAATAAAATGATTTATTAAAACTACTTATTCCAGTGGGGCCCAGGTGTAAGTGACTCAGCACTAATTAATCAATTTAATTAAGTTTAAAGGGTTGGGGCCCATCTGTCATTGAATATTTAGCAGGGGGTTTGTTAGTGCTAATCCACAGGGGGGCGGTTAGGGGCGGTTGTAACCCCAAGCAAGAGCATGCCGGCCGTGGCTGGCACGGCTTGCCGCCGGCGAGCCCCGGCCAGGGGCGCAGGAGGGACCCAGGGGCGTGGCTGGTCGGAGCAACGACATGAGAGAGCTCGGTCGTGCGGGCTAGCGCACACGTGAAGGGCACGGGCGGGGCTAGCACGGCATGCGCCCAACCATGGCGACGACCGGCGGTCGAGCACGGGCACGGTGGCCACGGGACGCGGGGAAGAGGGAGGGTAGGAAGGGAAGGTGCGGGACCTCACAGGGGTCGAGTAGGGAGGGGCAGAGGGCTCGGGGAGGCGCCTTCAGTGACGCACTCGTCGCAGGAGTCTGCGGCGGCCGTCGGAGGTGGGCGAAGCGATTCCGGCGAGGTAGCGCGCACGGGCACAAATTGGTGCCTGGGGATGACGGAGAAGTCCATGGGAGGGAGCTGGGGCACGCCGACGAGCTCCGTCGTCATCGCTGGTCGCGCTGGCTCGCTGCAGTCGGCCACGGGGCGCATGGACCGAGTTCAAGGAGGAGCAGGAGAAGGCGTGAGGGGAAGGAGAGGGAGACGGCTCGGGTTCCACAGGGGCGGGGGCGCAGGGGGGGCCTTCTTATCCACAGAGGCGTGGGGGGGCAGGTGAGATGGGGGAGAGGGAGCAGGTGGAGGGGGCCATGGCCACAGTGGCCATGGTCATGGCGCACGGCGGGGTGGGGGGGGGGGGCAGGTGGGGAAAACAGGGGAGGGGAAAGAGAGAGAGGGGGCTGGGCCTGGGGTGGGCCTCGCCCCAGGCGGGATTTAGGGGGTTTTCATTTTTTTCTTTCCTGTTATTCTTTTTTGTAATCTTTTTCTTTCTGTTTATTTGTTTAGCTAGTATAGGATTTTATAAAAAGGTGGTACCTTTGGCAATAATTCTATTACACCATACAGTGATGCCACAAAAAGTTTTGTCCCAAACAAAACCATTTTAATTTTTGTTATTTATTTTAAAGTGTTAAATGGTGCCTTTTAGCTACTATTTTTATTTGTTTCTATTATTTAAACATAGCAATAAAATACCAATGCTAATTTAATATGGCTTACTGACTTCTAGGCATTTAATAAAAATGGTTTCATAAATTTTGGATCAACTTTATTTTCCACTGGTTTATTACAATTCAATGGCAATTTTAATATTTCCCAAGCTATTGTTTTAGTCCATAACATTACTAAATCACTTTAATAAAGTATCCATTGCTATACTAATCATGGCTTAATGTTTGCTAGGCATTTTATAAATAGATTCCATCATAAAGGTCCCACTATAGTTTTCATTTTCATTTTAAGTTCCATAAAAATTTCGATAACCCAACATTGGTTTCATAATCATCATTGCCTTGGGATTACTCTAATGAATAAGGATGAATTGGTTTAACCCAGATCAAGGTGATTGACATGCCTTCACAATTCATGGAGCAAAGTTTTTATAACTCACATGTATTTGAAATTTTTATCGGGGTCGGAATTTGACAGAGCTATGATACAAGGTGATCTTGGCTTGATCATCAACAGTAATGATCACTAACAGTGGAATCACTGTAGTGATTACTGTTACTGATTCTGAGGGTGTTACAAATCTCCACCACTACAAAGAATTCTCGTCCCGAGAATTAAAAGTAGTGTAAGGGGTAGAGTTTCGGTTTCGCCTTTTAACAAATCTTCTGGTTCTTATTGTCCTACCCGAAGAAATTAATCCTTCACGTTGATGTCTTCATTTCTCTGCATCGGTGCATCTCGATGGGTTTTCATCCTTTCCTCGGGGCTTCGTCGCACTTACGAACAGGGTAAGAGGTAAGGCTTAAGGGGGTAGGATCGATACAAGGTTAATCAAATGGGGTTGCTCAAGGTTATGGGGTACAAAGTCCTTCCGAGTTTAATCTCAGGGAAGTACATCGAGAGAAGTTTTAAGCGGATAGGCACGCATTCGACGCCGAGGACGGATGATGGGAAAAGGGCCCCGATCATCAGACACACGCACTGAGTCTGATATCGGATGGAATATCACAAGGTAGATAACAAGAGTCAGGTTTCGATCCTGTGGAACTATGGCTTAGAGTGGTGGCATATTACGCGATCACGATGCAAGGATGTTCAGAGAATAGCTTGGCAGCTACGTCGGCAACAACATCGGTACCAGGAGCAGTGGACATTGAGAACCATTTTCCTGCTCGTTAATACGAGGCAGACCAATTGGCAAAGTTCTCGTCCCGGTGGTTACCGAGATGTTATCAACAATGGCAACAAGGGTTACTGACGAGGTAGTACACCGAGGTGTTAACATAAGCAGGGAATCATCGCTGCTCAGATAATTTATATCATAAGAAAGATTAAACAGACCAATGGAAGGTAAAACATGGTTGTCTGATCAAACAGACTAACGGAAAGGTAAATGTCATTGTCTGATCAACAGACCAATGGACGGGAAAAGTGATGATACACAAGTATCACGTGTATAACCTTCCCAAGGGAAAGCATAGCATGATATATATGATCAAGTTGTATTGGCACGGAGACAAGGGAGGTTGTCGACGATAACGCAAATCATCGAGGGGCATGGAGGTTATTTCACACGATGAATCCAACTGACACATGGAATAAGTCATGTAAGAATAGTCGGATAGTAATCCACAAAAGGTCGGATGGTTCGCAAAGGATCCGATGTGAGTATGGGCACTCAACCAGAAGGGGAAAGAATGCCAAGGCATCGGGTGATGGAAGCATCGGAATAATTCGATGCTTAAGTACAAGGAAATTGTGATTTCTAGATCGGGAGGTGGATGCAATTATCCACACGGGCTTATCGGTGGCATGGGATTGCAAAGGCGATGAAAACGTAGGATCTCGGGAATTCATCGGAGAGTAATCGTCGAAATCTTCAGGTGGATCAGACGATCATCGAGAATGCAGAGCTCTCCGGGAGGAAGGAGGTACGTGAACCTAAGTCAGAGTTATTAAAACTTTACCAGCAAGGATAAGAGAGAAGAGTCCCAGAGCATAGGTACGGAGAAAAATATCCTAATACCATAGATATCACACGTAGTGACATCGATGTGGGCCCGTAAGCCAAACATTAAGTTAGCAAGTAGTTTTGCAAATACTAGACTCGACTTCGACCGAGGAGTTGGAAGGGGGTGTCCTACAGGCAGTCGGCTCTGATACCAACTTGTGACGCCCCCAAAATCAGGTCGTGTACAGTAATCATACACGCAAGGTACACGATCGAGATCAGGGACTCAAGGTGAGATATCACAACACAACTCTACAAATAAAATAATACAAGCTGTTTAATACAAGCCAGGGGCCACGAGGGCTCGAATATAATAGCTCGAAAGCACAAGGTTAGCGGAAGCAAAAGTATCTGAGTACAGACACAAGGTACACATGATCTGCCTTAAGAAGGCTAGCACAAAAACAACAGATCGAAAAGGCGAGGCCTCCTGCCTGGGAACCTCCAAACTACTCCTGGTCAAAGGGGAACTCGACGTCGTAGAAGGCATCGGGGATCTCCTGCTCCTGGACTCCAAGGCTCCAACGTCGACTGCATCGGCCGATCAGGCAAAACAATAAAAGGGGAAATAAAGCAGGTGAGTATCTAGCATACCCGCGAGTCTTATGCATTGTATCAACGGAAAGAAGAGGCTGTATATAGTGGACTGAAAGACAGAAATCCAGAGCAAGGGTAAGAAGCTAGGCCTAACGAAGACTAGCATCTTCCGACGATGTCTTGCAGCATGAGGTAAGAATCAGCCAACAGTTTATATAAAGCATAAAGTAACAATGCAGCAGAAGTTGCTGCAGCATTGTATAATAATAAGTTGTAATAATTAGCAATGCCTCCGAGTTCACCTCCTCGACATCCCCGCGAGGAAGAAAACCCGGAACCATACAGTTTAATAATAATAGTTTGTAGTGGTAAGATCCAGCTTCAGTATAAAGCGTCCTGTTACCGTGGACACGGCTATTCGAATAGATTAATCTTCCCTGCAGGGGTGCACTTGTGTTACACTACACGCACGGATCTCCAGGGTGGCGGGAACCTTGTTAGGGAACGCTCCACCGAGGCTATCCGACACTTCATAGCCCATCTTTCAAACTCAACAGAGAGGCCATCCGCCGGTCTAAATCCTAAGTACGACGTGCCTTGGACCCCAACCCGAACGTACTCCTGCACGGTGCGTGGCTGGCCGGTGAAGTTAAAGCAAATCCAAAGAAGACACCACCGTGCGAGCAAATAAGACAACACCACTTCCCGGCGCAGGCCGCGGTACTGCTGACGTCTGAAGAGTCCTCGGACGACACTACGAAGCTGAGGAGCCCATAACTCGTAATTCCCACGGGTAGGTAGTGCGTACATGGCATATAGCCAACTCAAGACATTCACTGAATCATTAGTCATTTTATTAACTTGCGTGACAACCGTTATCGTTGCCTCGACTTAACTGACCCGCAGACAACGACAACAGCCAGGACCACCAGTACATCGGTGCCTGCCCCGTCGTCCCACAAAGTCACTGCGGTTACCAACAAGGTGAACCGTCTCCTTACCTTGTCTCGCGTCTGCTCCTGGAGGAGCTCGACTTTCGTGGTTTGGTAACTCTCGCGGCCAACGATCAGGGGCCAAGCACACCGGTACACTGGTCGTACCCTCCCTGTCGTCCTGTCGCAATACCACTCGCGGGCACCGTTGGGTCGCCCGACTTCTTACCTTTAAGGACACCAGTTGGTTCGAGTTCCTACCATTAAGTGAAACCAGGAGGTATCACCCTCGATGGCACACTTAAATAGGTTTGACAGAGACATCAGCGGAATTAACTAAAGAGGTAAACCTCATATCATCCCGGTGATGCTACGCTACTGAGCCGACGAGAGTGAAATACGAGTCCATTCCACTCGTAAGTCAAACTCGAAGCGACTCGGCAGAGTCTCGCCGTTGTAGGTTCCCTAGGGTGTCTGCATTGATCCGTACCTGTTGCAGTTGTAATATATCGTTCCCGCGATCACTCCCAGAGTGATCACGGCCCGCTATTCTAAACCTAACTAACAATGCGCAGGGTTTACTGCTGAATAATGCATAAGTAATAATATGCAGCATAGGATTAAAGGAAGGTACATCAATGGGCGAGAAAAACAGGCTATGCAATTGAATAGGATTGTAATCGTAGCAGCAACAGTAACAATTCCTAGTGCAAGAAAGTACAGAAAGGTAGGCGATATCTGGGGAAGAGAATGGCTCTGCTTGCCTGCAAGCTCGACGGTAGGGGTAGGGTCGTCGACGAAGTGGTCGTACTCAGCAGCGGTGTAGTCGTCGGCAGCAACGGGGTCTACCGGAGATTAAGGGGGGGGGGAAGAAACAGTAAATACACAACAAGCATATACAAAATGATGCATGTCATGACAGATGAAATGTTAACGGTGTTCTAACGCAGTGCAATGCAATATGCTCGGAGCGGGAATTCATCTGAGGATGAACTATCGGCTCCGGGTGATTACCAGACAGGGTGTCCGGAGGGGGAGTTATCATGCCGGAGGTGTCGTGGACATCCGACACATGTGTGGGTGGTGTATCCGGGTTAGTTGATCTATTCCGAACAACTTTTGTGTTTGAAATAAATTCATCCGGGCACTCTAACAGTACCGGACAGTTTATCGGACAGACGGTCCGAAGGGGGACGGTTCGATGTTCGGTACGTTAGAGGGGGGTGGTAGATCAACGGATAGCGTATTCGTATTTGGTATATTTTTCTGATCAATTTTCATGTATAAAGTTTTTGAATCTGAGTTACGGTTTATTTTATATGATTTTTCAAAGATTTTAAATCATTTAAAAAGGATTTCTGATTTTATTTTATTATTAAAATCCAACCTTATCCAAAACCTTATCCACAACAGTGCTGACAGGGTGGACCCACATGTCATACACAGAGGCATTTAACTCATTTTATGCAAATCAAAAATATCAGAGGACCCACATGTCATAGATAGCAATAATAAAAGGATTTATTAAAACTACTTATTCAGTGGGGCCCAGGTGTAAGTGACTCAGCACTAATTAATCAATTTAATTAAGTTTAAAGGGTTGGGGCCCATCTGTCATTGAATATTTAGCAGGGGGTTTGTTAGTGCTAATCCACAAGGGGGCGGTTAGGGGGGGTTGTAACCCCAAGCCAGAGCACGACGACCGTGGCTGGCACGGCTTGCCGCCGGCGAGCCCCGGCCAGGGGCGCAGGAGGGGCCAGGGGCGCGGCTGGTCGGAGCAACGACATGAGAGAGCTCGGTCGTGCGGGAGCTCACAGGGGACGTGGGGAAGAGGGAGGGTAGGAAGGGAAGGTGCGGGAGCTCACAAGGGTCGAGTAGGGAGGGGCAGAGGGCTCGGGGAGGCGCCTTCAGCGACGCACTCGTCGCCGGAGTCTGCGGCGGCCGCGGAGGTGGGCGAAGCGATTCCGGCGAGGTAGCGCGCACGGGCACAAATTGGTGCCTGGGATGACGGAGAAGTCCATGGGAGGGAGCTGGGGCACGCCGACGAGCTCCGTCGTCATCGCTGGTCGCGCTGGCTCACCGCGGTCGGCCACGGGGCGCACGGACCGAGTTCAAGGAGGAGCAGGAGAAGGCGTGGGGGGAAGGAGAGGGAGACGGCTCGGGTTCCACAGGGGCGGGGGCGCCGGGGGGGCTTCTTATCCACAGAGGCGTGGGGGGGGGCAGGTGAGATGGGGGAGAGGGAGCAGGTGGAGGGGGCCATGGCCACAGTGGCCATGGTCATGGCGCACGGCGGGGTGGGGGGGGGGGGCAGGTGGGGAAAACAGGGGAAGGGGAAGAGAGAGAGGGGGCTGGGCCTGGGGTGGGCCTCGCCCCAGACGGGATTTAGGGGGTTTTCAATTTTTTTCTTTCCTGTTATTCTTTTTTGTAATCTTTTTCTTTCTGTTTATTTGTTTAGCTAGTATAGGATTTTATAAAAATGTGGTACCTTTGGCAATAATTCTATTACACCATACAGTGATGCCACAAAAAGTTTTGGCCCAAACAAAACCATTTTAATTTTTGTTATTTATTTTAAAGTGTTAAATGGCGCCTTTTAGCTACTGTTTTTATTTGTTTCTATTATTTAAACATAGCAATAAAATACCAATGCTAATTTAATATGGCTTACTGACTTCTAGGCATTTAATAAAAATGGTTTCATAAATTTTGGATCAACTTTATTTTCCACTGGTTTATTACAATTCCATGGTAATTTTAATATTTCCCAAGCTATTGTTTTATTCCATAACATTACTAAATCACTTTAATAAAATATCCATTGCTATACTAATCATGGCCTAATGTTTGCTAGGCATTTTATAAATAGATTCCATCATAAAGGTCCCACTATAGTTTTCATTTTCATTTTAAGTTCCATAAAAATTTCGATAACCCAACATTGGTTTCATAATCATCATTGCTTTGGGATTACTCTAATGACTAAGGATGAATTGGTTTAACCCAGATCAAGGTGATTGACATGCCTCCACAATTCATGGAGCAAAGTTTTTATAACTCACATGTATTTGAAAATTTTATCAGGGTCGGAATTTGACAAAGCTATGATACAAGGTGATCATGGCTTGATCATCAACAGTAATGATCACTAACAGTGGAATCACTGTAGTGATTACTGTTACTGATTCCGAGGGTGTTACACATCATCTCGCACATCAGGCACTCCTTGAGGTACTTCTCCTGAGAGATGAAGATGCCGTTGCGTTGTTGACGAATTTGAAGCCCTAAGAAGAACTTCAGTTCACCCATCATGGACATCTGATACTGTTCACTCATCAAGATTGCAAATTCTTCACTGTATTTGTTGTTAGTGCATCCAAATATAATGTCATCAACATAGATTTGACATATGAATAATGCATCATCATATCGTTTTGTGAAAAGAGTTGGATCGAGGGAACCAGATTTGAAGCCCTTGCTGATGAGGAAGTCCCTTAGTGTGTCATACCAAGCCCGAGGGGCTTGCTTCAGTCCATAGAGGGCTTTCTTCAATCTGTACACCATATCAGGTTTCTTTGCGTCTTCAAAGCCTGGTGGTTGAGCAACATATACTTCTTCCTCGATATTATCATCGGGGAAAGCACTTTTCACATCCATTTGATATAACTTGATACTATGATGGTTTGCGAATGCAAGCATAATACGAATGGACTCAAGTCTAGCAACAGGAGCGAAGGTTTCACCGAAGGCGATCCCCTCGACTTGTGTATATCCCTTGTGCTACGAGACGAGCTTTGTTTCTGATGACTTGTCCATCTTCATCGAGTTTGTTCCGGTAGATCCACTTCGTGCCGATGACATTGTGAACTCGAGGATCAGGATGTTTGACTAATTCCCAAACATCATTCAGTTTGAACTGAAGAAGTTCGTCTTGAATCGCCCGAATCCATTCCGCTTCTCGGAATGCCTCTGTGACTTTGGTGGGCTCTGAAATTGATAAAAACGAGAAATTCCCACAAAAGTTAGCTATACGATTAGCTCTTGCACGAGTGAGAGGACCTGGTAGATTGACGTCGGCGAGGATTCTGTCCACTTGAACTTCATTCGCCACGCGAGGAAGACGAGGAAGATGATCTTGAGGCGCATCTTCGTCACTGCTGTCAGATTCATTTGCATCTGCTTCAGGTGCTTCAGGAGCTTCAGGGGTATCAGGAGCCTCAGGATCAGGATCATCATCAGGATTACTTGCATCAGGATTTGGATGTTCTTTAGGAGCAGGAGGTATGTGCGTTTCTTCAGGATGATCCACGGGAATGATATCACCAGCACCCATCTTCTTGATCCGTTCTTCAGGGGAAGCTTCATCTAAATCATGTGGCAGATGCTCTCTTTGCGAGCCGTCAGATTCATCAAATCGCACATCTACAGTCTCAACAATTATATAATGACTGATATTGAAGACTCTGTAGGTGTCCAAGTTGATACCATAACCAAGCATGAAACCCTCACATGCTTTGGGTGCAAATTTGGACTGGTGATGAGGATCACGAATCCAACAAGGTGCACCGAATACTTTGAAGTAACTCACATTGGGTTTCTTACCGACCATTAGCTCATATGATGTTTTATTGAAGAACTTGTGAAGATAGACTCGATTAACAATGTGGCATGCAATGTTGATTGCTTCAGCCCACCACTTGAGTGGAGTGTTGTACTCAGCCAACATCGTGCGAGCCATCTTGATGAGGGTTCGGTTCTTCCTCTCAACAACTCCATTTTGCTAAGGAGTGTAGGGAGCAGAGAATTCATGAGTGATTCCCAAGTCATCGAGGAATTCTTCCACACCGAAGTTCTTGAACTCAGTGCCGTTGTCGCGTCGAATGTGCTTGATCTTCAGGTTGTAGTTGTTCATGACTCGGAGGGCGAAGCGCTTGAGGATTGCTGGGGTTTCTGACTTATAGAGAAGAAAATGCACCCATGTGTATCGTGAGAAGTCATCAACAATAACAAGACCATACATATTACCTCCAAATCTTGAGTACTTTGGAGGACCGAATAGATCCATGTGAAGCAATTCCAGTGGTCTCGTAGTAGTCATGATGGTCTTCGCTGGGTGCTTGGCCTTGGTCATCTTTCCAGCTTCGCAAGCACCACAGAGCCGATCCTTTGAGAATCTGATTTCCTCAATCCCGAGGACATGTTTCTTCAGTACCAGCTTCTGAAGATTTCTCATTCTAGCGTGGCCGAGTCTTTGATGCCATAGCCAGCACTCTGAGGCTCTTGCCATGAGGCATGTAGCGACCTGAGGACCTTCAGAGAAATCTACAATATACATGTCACCTTTCCTAACCCCACTGAAGACAACGGAGTTATCGCAAACCATGAAGACAATACAACCATGTTTTCCGAAGAGAACAGCGAGATCAAGATCACACAACATAGATACAGACATCAAGTTGTATCCAAGGGATTCAACAAGCATGACTTTATCAATGTGTTGGTCTCGAGAGATAGCCACTCTGCCGAGACCCAATACCTTACTTTTACCTTTATCAGTGAAGGTGATGGTTTTCTTTGAAGAAGGACTCAGTGATGATTCCATAAGAAGATTTCTGTCACCAGTCATGTGATTTGTGCATCCACTGTCCATCACCCATTCAGTCTTTTCCTGCAAATGAATTAGTATCTCATACAGCAAGTTATGAGCCAGTCTCAGTTTGAGGAATTTAAGGTTCCTCAGAATTAATTCCTCAGGATGTTCCTTAGGATTGATTCTATGAAACCAAACAATATAATTATCCTTCAACTGACTCAAATGGTGTTGTCCTGGGCATATAATCTGCAGAAATTGTAATGGCCTCAGGACATGTCCCTGCAAGGATGATTAGTTCTTAACCACCCACATCTTTATGGGTGGTCTTGAGGCACATGA
This sequence comes from Bromus sterilis, assembly GCA_950022295.1. Classification (NCBI taxonomy): domain Eukaryota; kingdom Viridiplantae; phylum Streptophyta; class Magnoliopsida; order Poales; family Poaceae; genus Bromus; species Bromus sterilis. The sequence goes on along the minus strand of OX465599.1, from coordinate 234,945,762 downwards.
GGATTGATGAGGGTGATGAGACCTAATGGGGTGTGAGATGGTAGCATCAGGATAAAAAAATGAATAAGCATTCTTATGTGGAGCTTCCCTGTGAACAAAATGGTTAGCAGATACATGATTATAATCATTTCCTTTTGAGGTATCGTCCTCAGATGATCTCCTCGGCTCATTTGCATCTGCATTCACAGGAAGGTTAGTGATGAGGTCCTTCGGAACCCAGATCTGCTTGACTGGAGAACCGTTCCTGCAGTTAGCTCCGATGTATCTGGCAAATACCTCACCATTACCATTCTTAAGCAGTTTATAGTTTGAGTCAAATGACTCAATCATCACATCTGAAGAAACAGCATCATAAACAGATAAGGTATAGGGATCAGGAGGGGGCATCTTAGCCCGAACCCAAGTGGTCTCTGGATATTGTTCAGGTTTCCAGTAAGACCCATCGGGGTTGAGTTTCCGAGTGAATGCGACACCTTCTTTCCTCGGGTTTCTGTTGAGGATCTGTTTCTTGAGGATGTCACAAAGGGTCTGATGTCCTTTCAGACACTTGAACATGCCTGTTTCCAGTAGACTCTTCAACCTAGAATTTTCTTCAGAAATGTCTGTGGTATCCTCAGATGAGGGGTTAGATACCACAGAGGCAATAGAAATAACAGAGTCTGAAGACATTGAGGAACTAGACACAGAGATGATATGATCATGTTCAATGCATTTTAAACAGGGAGGATTAAATCTTTCTTGTGGCATGATGATCTGTTGGGAGAGGAGTGAATCATTTTCTTTCCTCAGATCGTCATGAGACATCCTTACACGTTCAAGTTCTTGTTTCCTCATGAGGAACTCATGAGACAACTTTTCATGATCGGTAAGGAGTGCCTCATGACATTTGAACAAGTCATCAAACTTTGACTGAAGAATTTTTGATTCATCAGTCAACTTTTGAGTCTTCGTCATTTCCTCAACCAACATATCATCACTTTTGTTTAGTGAGATCTGAGTCTTTTCAAGTGCACGTTGTTGCTTAGATGCAAGTTTAGCAAGTTTAGCATAGTTTTCATCAGGTTCTTCATCAGAGGGTTCATCTGATGATGAGTAAGAAGATACCTTGGAGGACTTGGCCATGAAGCAGAAGGTAGGAGTTGTGTCTTCAGCTTCATCATCAACATGTGATAGACCAGATTCCTCAGTGCTGAAGATTGACTTTGAGACAAGCGTCGTGGCAAGAGCTAGACCGGCCACACCCTCAGATTCTTCAGATTCTTCTTCCTCAGCATCAGGGTTGGAACCGGATTCTTCCGAGTCCAATTCTTAGCCGAGATACGCGCGAGCCTTACAGGAACTGCTGTTCCTGTATCCAGTAGACTTTGAGGATCGTGAGGATTTTTTCTTTGTCTTTTCATCAGAACTGTCATCTTTCCCTTTCTTCTTCTTCTCCAGTCTAGCTTCCTTTTCCCATAAAGGACACTCAGCAATGTAATGCCCAGGTTTCTTGCACTTGTGGCAGACTCTCTTTGTTGCTTCGACAGAGTCATCATCTTTGCTTTTTCTTGAGGACGATCTTGAGGAATTTCCGAAGCGATTCTTCTTCGTGAATCTCTGAAACTTTCTGGTGAGGAGAGCAAGTTCACGGCTGAGAGTTTCAGGATTATCAGTATCATCCTCAGACTCTTCATCAGAGGACACTCTTCGTGCTCTAGCTTTTAGCGCGCGGACTTTAGGCGTGGAGTTGTATAAATCTCGTTTTTCAGAGAGCTTCAGTTCATGAGCATTGAGGCGCTCGAGAATGTCCGCTGGATCCAGAGTCTTGAAGTCAGGCCTTTCTTGAATCATCAGTGATAGGAACTCAAATGAGTCATCCAGTGACCTCAGTAGTTTCTTCACAACTTCATGATCTGTGATATCAGCGGCACCTAGTGCTTGAAGTTCATTTGATATGTCAGTGAGTCTATCAAAGGTTTGTTGCACGTGCTCATTGTCCATCCTCTTGAACCGATTGAAGAGACTGCGGAGTGTATCAACCCGTGAGTCTCGTTGAGATGAAACTCCTTCATTGACTTTAGACAGTCTTGTCCATATCTTCTTTGCAGTATCCAGACCAATGATACGGTTGAACTGAGCCTTGTTGAGATGAACACCAATGATGCTTCGAGCTTTTGCATCAAGCTGCCAGTTCTTCTTGACAACTTCGGGAGCAGTCATCAGATTTGCTTCAGGAATGCCTTGATCAACAATGTCCCACAGATCCTTGTCAATGGCTTCAAGATGCATCCTCATCTTGTTCTTCCAGTATGGATAGTCTGTTCCGTCGAAGATGGGGAAGTTTGAGGCAACGCTCATTGTACCTGAGGTCGACATAACTAAAACTCCAGGTGGTTAAACCGAATCACACAGAACAAGGGAGTACCTTGCTCTGATACCAATTGAAAGTGCAATATATCGACCAGAGGGGGGGGTGAATGGGAGATTTTCAATTTTGCTACCAGATTTTGATTTTCTTCAGGACTGAAGGAATCATGAAGCTGAAGAAGTAACCAAAATCATGAAGAAATAAAACTTCACAGAATGTAATCATTAGGACAGCTCATCATAATGCAACAGAAATAAATCAATTCAGATAAGCAGAAGTGCTTCAGATGCATAGTATGAAGACAAAGAGTAGAGGGAGAGCTGAAGCATAAGAAGTCAACATAGATTCTGAAGACATAATACTGAAGCTTAAGAGGTTGAAGAGATATCACAAGATATTGAAGACATTGGTTTGGTAGACCAGTTCAAGTTGTTGTGACAACTCTACGTCTGGTTGGAGAGGCTGAGATTCAACTCAGAAGACATAGTCTTCACCTTGTTCTCCTTGAACTAAAGTCCTCAGACTCCGTCCAATAACTCAGGTGAGTCTTCAAGGTAGACTCCCGAAACCTTCACAGACTCAGTCACTCAGGGAAGTCACAATTGCCTCTTGACTTCCTCAGACTGAAGACTTCTACACCGGCTGGAAGATCACAGTCTTCAAGAGTAAAAAGCTTCGGATCACTCGAACCGACTTCCTCAGAAATGCTCAACTACTCAGGCTGGTGGTTTTCCTCACATAGGTTCTTTAGTTTTCTCAGAGGTGGGTTTCTCCCAAATGACAAGTGTCAGTTTTTCCCTCGGAGCAGCCAACCCACAAATGGGGCTGGGGGTGGCTATTTATAGCTGCGGAGCAACCCGAGGTGAAAGGACATAAATGCCCATGCATGCAATTACTCTCATGCCTCGGAAATGACCGTTGCTAGACCAGTTCTAGCCTCTCACCACGTAACACGTGGCACGGTCAAAGTATTCTCTCTCCAGACTCCTCAACCGAAGTTAGTTACCTTAGTGTCCTGAAGAACGTCTCAGACACATGAGGACTGAACTTCTACTGCAGGAGATATCTCTCTCTTCAGGAGAACTGCACTCGCAGTCTCCAGACTCCTCAACCGAAGACAGATTCCTCAGTGTCCTGAAGAACAACGTCTCAGACACCCGAGGAACTGAACTTCTACTGTAGGAGATTTCTTCAGGGTTTTTCTTCAGGATTCCTAATTGAGCACTTCCTCAGAACTTCGGAACTTGTTTTCTTCAACCCCTCCAACAGTGCGGTGTTTTCCTATGACTCAAGAAGTATAAAAAGTCTTAGCGAAGACTACGCTTCAACTTCGTCTTCAGCTCGAACGTCCTCAGGATCGTCCTCAGCTTCAGCTTCAACCGAACGCTTCAGGATCCTGATTCCTCAGGATTTCGCGCAACTTCATTCTTCAGGAACCGCACCGATTTCTCCAATGTTCCTCAACATTTTGGGGGGTCAACATTGGTGGTTAAACACCTCATCCGAGACTATTCTCCTGTGTATACTCACAAACACATCAGTCCCTTAACCGTTTTGTCATCAAACTCCAAAACCTCAAGGGGAGGGCACTTGATGCACTTACAGTAAGCCTCCTGATCAATGTTTAGATGAGCTTGATAATTTTATTATGAAGCAAAGTCACTTTAATGAGAGGATACAAAGTCAGTTGCATGATAATTCCCTTGCTATCAAAAGTTTGCTTGATGTTCTAGGTAGAACAGTTAATGATGTTAAATGTCTTGTGAAGCATTTTCATATGGTTCAAACTCAGCTTGAACAAATTTCTAATGTGCAAAAATATTATCTTGCTAACAATGCCAAACAGGATATACAGGCCTTCGGGATTAAACCTTCCGATCCACTCGATCTCCAGCATAATCAGAGTCTGAGTACCCGACGAGATCCAGCTGTGTGCCTTTTGGATACCATAAGCCTAGCTACGGGGTGTGAGCCAAATATCGAAGAATTCGTTTCACCGCTTGGTGATGCGATTCCTTTGGTGCCGCTTGGAATCGGGCACACATGCAAACGCTCAACATTATATCCGGCCTAGATGCACATAGATATAGCAGAGAACCTATCATGGAGCGGTATACCTTTTGATCGTAGTCCTTGCCATTTTCATCAGGGCCAAGTTGTCCATTTGTGGGCATCGGTGTCTTGATGCCCTTGCAGTCTTGCATCCCAAATTTCATCAGGCACTCCTTGAGGTACTTCTCCTGAGAGATGAAGATGCCGTTGCGTTGTTGACGAATTTGGAGCCCTAAGAAGAACTTCAGTTCGCCCATCATGGACATCTGATACTGTTCACTCATCAAGAATGCAAATTCTTCACTGTATTTCTTGTTAGTGCATCCAAATATTATGTCGTCAACATAAATTTGAAATATGAATAATGCATCATCATATCGCTTTGTGAAAAGAGTTGGATCAAGGGAACCATATTTGAAGCCCTTGCTGATGAGGAAGTCCCTTAGTGTGTCATACCAAGCCCGAGGGGCTTGCTTCAGTCAATAGAGGGCTTTCTTCAATCTGTACACCATATCAGGTTTCTTTGCGTCTTCAAAACCTGGAGGTTGAGCAACATATACTTCTTCCTCGATATTACCATTGAGGAAAGCACTTTTCACATCCATTTGATATAACTTGATATTATGATGGTTAGCGAATGCAAGCATAATACGAATGGACTCAAGTCTAGCAACAGGAGCGAAGGTTTCACCGAAGTCGATCCCCTCGACTTGATTATATCCTTGAGCTACGAGACGAGCTTTGTTTCTGATGACTTGTCCATCTTCATCGAGTTTGTTTCGGTAGATCCACTTCGTGCCGATGACATTGTGAACTCGAGGATTAGGACGTTTGACAAGTTCCCACACATCATTCAGTTTAAACTGAAGAAGTTCGTCTTGCATTTCCTGAATCCATTCCGCTTCTTGGAATGCCTCAGTGACTTTGGTGGGTTCTGAAATTGATACAAATGAGAAATGCCCACGAAAGTTAGCTATACGATTCGCTCTTGCACGAGTAAGAGGACCTGGTAGGTTGACATCAGCGAGGATTTTGTCCACTTGAACTTCATTTGCCACACGAGGAAGTCGAGGAGGATGATCTTGAGGCGCATCTTCGTCACTGCTGTCAGATTCATTTGCATCAGCTTCAGGTGCTTCAGGAGCTTCAGGGGTGTCAGGAGACTCAGGATCAGGATCGTCATCAGGATTATTTGCATCAGGATTTGGATGTTCTTCAGGAGCAGGAGGTATATGGATTTCTTCAGGATGATCCACAGGCATGATGTCACCTGCACCCATCTTCTTGATCTGTTCTTCAGGTGGTTCTTCACCTAAATCATGTGGCAGGTGCTCTCTTTGGGAGCCATCAGATTCATCAAATCGCACGTCTACAGTTTCGACAATTTTATGATGACTAATATTGAAGACTCTGTAGGTGTGTGAGTTGATACCATAACCAAGCATAAAGCCCTCACATGCTTTGGGTGCAAATTTTGACTCGTGATGAGGATCACGAATCCAGCAGGGTGCACCAAATACTTTGAAGTAACTTACATTGGGTTTCTTACCGACCATTAACTCGTATGATGTTTGATTGAAGAACTTATGACGATACACTCGATTGACGATGTGGCATGCAGTGTTGATTGCTTCAGCCCACCACTTGAGTGGAGTATTGTACTCAGCCAGCATCGTGCGAGCCATCTCGATGAGGGTTCGATTCTTCCTCTCAACAACTCCATTTTGCTGAGGAGTGTAAGGCGCAGAGAATTCATGAGTGATTCCCAAGTCGTTGAGGAATTCTTCCACACCGATGTTCTTGAACTCAGTGCCGTTGTCGCTTCGAATGTGCTTGATCTTTAGGTTATAGTTTTTCATGACTCGCTGGGCGAAGCGCTTGAAGATTGCTGGGGTCTCTGACTTATAGAGAAGAAAATTCACCCAAGTGTATCGTGAGAAGTCATCAACAATAACAAGACCATACATACTACGTCCAAAGCTTGAATACTTTGGAGGGCCGAATAGACCCATGTGAAGAAACTCCAGCGGTCTTGTAGTTGTCATGATGGTCTTCGCTGGATGCTTGGCCTTGGTCATCTTTCCAGCTTCGCAAGCACCACACAACCGGTCCTTTGAGAATCCAATTTCCTCAATCCCGAGGACATGTTTCTTCAGCACCAGCTTCTGGAGATTCCTCATTCCGGCGTGGCCGAGTCTTCGATGCCATAGCCAGCACTCTGAGGCTCGAGCCATGAGGCATGTAGCAACCTGAGGACCTTCAGATAAATGTACAATATACATATCACCTTTCCTAACTCCACTGAAGACAATGGAGTTATCGCTAACCATATAGACATCACAACCATATTTTCCGAAGAGAACAACGAGATCAAGATCACATAGCATAGATACAGACGACTTGGGAAAGCATGAATTTATCAATGTGTTGGTCTCGAGAGATAGCAACTCTGCCGAGACCCAATACCTTACTTTTACCTTTATCGGCGAAGGTGATGGTTTTCTTTGAAGAAGGACACAAAGATGATTCCATAAGAAGGCTTCTGTCACCAGTCATGTGATTTGTGCATCCACTGTCCATCACCCATTCAGTCTTTACCTGCAACGGAATTAGTATCTCATACAGCAAGTTATGAGCCAGTCTCAGTTTGAGGAATTTATGGTTCCTCAGAATTAATTCCTCAGGACATTCATCAGGATTGATTCTATGAAACCAAACAATATAAATATCCTTCAATTGACTCAAATGATGTTGTCCTGGGCATATGATTTGCAAACTTTATGATTGCCTCAGGACATGTCCCTGCAAAGATGATCAGTTCTTCTTTACCACCCACATCTTAATGGGTGGTTTTGAGGTATATGAGGACTGATGAGGGCGATGAGACCTAATGGGACGTGAGATGATGGTATCATGATAAACAAATGAATAAGCATTCTTATGAGGGGCTTCCCTGTGAACAAAATGGTTAGCTGATATATGATGATAACCATTTCCATTTGAGGTATCGTCCTCAGATGATACCCTCAACTCATTTGCATCTGCATTCACAGGAAGGTTAGTGATGAGGTCCTTCAGAACCCAGATCTGCTTGACTGGAGGACCGTTCCTGCAGTTAGTTCTGATGTATCTGGCGAATACCTCACCATTAACATCCTTAAACAGTTTATAGTTTGAGTCAAAAGACTCAATCATCACATCTGGGGAAACAACATCATAACCAGATAAAGTATAGGGATCAGGAGGAGGCATCTTTGCCCGAACCCAAGTGGTCTCTGGATATTGTTCAGGTTTCCAGTAAGACCCATCAGGGTTGATTTTCTGAGTGAATGCGACACCTTCTTTCCTCGGATTCCTGTTGAGGATCTGTTTCGTGAGGATGTCACAAAGAATCTGATGTCCTTTCAGACTCTTGAACATACCGGTTTCCAGTAGACTCTTCAACCTAGTATTTTTTTCAATAATGTCTATGGTATCCTCAGATGAGGGGTTAGATACCATAGAAGCAATAGAAATAACAGAGTCTGAAGACATTTAAGAACTAGGCATAGAGATAACACGGTCATGTTCAATGCATTTTAAACAGGGAGGATTAAATCCTTCTTGTGGCATGATGATCTGTTGGGAGAGGAGTGAATCTTTTTCTTTCCTCAGATCGTCATGAGACATTCTCACGCGTTCAAGTTCTTGCTTCCTCATGAGGAACTCATGAGCCAGCTTCTCATGATCGGTGAGGAGTGCCTCATGACGACTGAACAAGTCGTCAAACTTTGACTGAAGAATTTTTGATTCATCAGTCAATTTTTGAGTCTTTGTCATTTCCTCAACCAACATATCATCACTCTTGTTAAGTGAGATCTGGATCTTTTCAAGTGGACGTTGTTTCTTAGATGCGAGTTTAGCATAATTTTCATCAGGTTCTTCATCAGAGGGGTTATCCGATGATGAGTAAGTAGATACCTTGGAGGACTTGGCCATGAAGCAGAAGGCAGGGGTTGTGTCTTCAGCTTCATCATCAACATGTGATGGATCAGATTCCTCAGTGTTGAAGATTGACTTCGAGACAAGCGACGTGGCAAGAGACAGACCAACCACACCCTCAGATTCTTCTTCCTCAGCATCAGGGTCGGACCTAGATTCTTCAGAGTCCAATTCTTTGCCGAGATATGCGCGAGCCTTACGGGAGTTGCTATTCCTGTACCCAGCAGACTTTGAGGATCTTGAGGATTTCTTCTTTGTCTTTTCATCAGAACTGTCATCTTTCCCTTTCTTCTTCTTCTTCAGTCTAGCTTCCTTTTCCCATAGAGGACACTCAGCGATGTAATGCCCAGGTTTCTTGCACTTGTGGCAGAATCTCTTTCTTGTTTCAACAGAGTCATCATCTTTGCTTTTTCTTGAGAAAGATCTTGAAGAATTTCCGAAGCGATTCTTCTTCGTGAATCTTTGGAACTTTCTGGTGAGCAGAGCAAGTTCCCGGCTGAGAGTTTCAGGATCATCAGTATCAACCTCAGACTCTTCATCAGAGGACATTCTTCGTGCTCTAGATTTTAGCGCGCGGACTTTAGGCGTGGAGCTGTACAAGTCTCGTTTTTCAGAGAGCTTCAGTTCATGAGCATTGAGGCGCTCGAGGATGTCAGCAGGATCCAGAGTCTTGAAGTCAGGCCTTTCTTGAATCATCAGCGATAGGAACTCAAATGAGTCATCCAGTGACCCCAGTAGTTTCTTCACCACCTCATGATCTGTGATATCAGCGGCACCGAGTGCTTGAAGTTCATTGGATATGTCAGTGAGTCTGTCAAAGGTTTGCTGCACATGCTCGTTGTCCAGCCTCTTGAACCTGTTGAAGAGACTGTGGAGTGTATCAACTCGTGAGTCTCGTTGAGCAGAATCTCCTTCATTAACTTTTGACAGTCTTGTCCATATCTTCTTTGCAGTATCTAGACCACTGATACGGTTGAACTGAGCCTTGTTGAGATGACCACCAATAATGCTTTGAGCTTTTGCATCAAGCTTCCAGTTCTTCTTGACAACTTCAGGAACAGTGATTGAAGTTGCTTCAGGAATGCCTTGATCAACAATATCCCACAGATCCTTGTCAATGGCTTCAAGATGCATCCTCATCTTATTCTTCCAGTACGGGTAGTCTGTCCCGTCGAAGATGGGGTACTTTGAGGCAACACTCATTGTACCTGAGGTCGACATAACTAAAACTCTAGGTGGTTAAACCGAATCACACAGAACAAGTGAGTACCTTGCTCTGATACCAATTGAAAGTGCAATATATCGACCAGAGGGGGGGGGGGTGAATGGGAGATTTTCAAATATCTCGAGGAATTTCTATTTCCTCAGGACTGAGGCAATACGAAATCGAGGAAGTTGAAACCCGAGGAAGAACAAATGAAGTACAAAAGCAATGACGTGAATGGAAAACAACCTATTGCACAGCTAAGGTAGGATTGAAGTACGAACGGAGGAATCAGTGCAGAGTGAACTCAGAAAGTAAAGCATCAGTATAAGTCATCGGTGCATAAATGTAATAACTGAGGTTGAAGAAATAGCACCAGGGCACTGAAGGTGAAGACTTGATGAACCAGTTCGAGTTGTTGTGACAACTCTACGTCTGGTTGGAGAGGCTGAGATTGAACTCAGAAGACATAGTCTTCACCTTATTCTCCTTGAACTAAAGTCCTCAGACTCCGTCCAATAACTCAGACGAGTCTTCAAGGTAGACTCCCGAAACCTTCACAGACCCAGTCACTCCGGGAAGTCACAATTGCATCTTGACTTCCTCAGACTAAAGACTTCTACATCGTCTGGAAGATCAGAGTCTTCAAGAGTAAAAAGCTTCGGATCACTCGAACCGACTTCCTCAGAAAATGCTCAACTACTCAGGATGGTGGTTTTCCTCACTTAGGTTCTTCAGTGTCTTCAATGAGGTGGTTTGCTCTCAGATGACAAGTGTCAGTTTTTCTCTCGGAGCAGCCAACCCACAAATGGGGCTGGGGGTGGCTATTTATAGCCGTGGAGCAACCCCAGGTGAAAGGACATAAATGCCCATGCACGCAATTACTCTCGTGCCCTTGGATATGACCATCGCTAGACAAATTCTAGCTTCTCACCACGCAACACGTGGCACGGTCAAACTATTCTCTCTCCTCACCATCTTCAGAAGAATCACACTGGCGATCTCCAGACTCCTCAACCGAAGTTAGTTACCTCAGTGCCCTAAAGAACAACGTCTCAGACACCCGAGGACTGAACTTCTACTGCAGGAGATTTCCTCAGGGTTTTCTTCAGGATTTCTAATTGAGCACTTCCTCAGAAATACAGAACTCATTTTCCTAAAGTCCTCAGTATCGTCCTCAGGATCTGGTACAGCTTCAGCTTCAGCCAAACGCTTCAGGATCCTGGTTCCTCAGGATTTTGCACAACTTCAGTCTTCAGAAATCACACCGATTTCTCCAATGTTCCTCAACATTTTGGGGGGGTCGACAATGGTGGTTAACCTAATCCTTAGGGACTGTTTCCTGTGTACACTCACAAACACATCAGTCCCTTAACCGTTTTGTCATCAACTACTCCAAAACCTCAACGGGGGCACTAGATGCACTTACAGGAATCCTACGGGAGACAAACCCTATCATCTACATAGGGGAAATTTTCTGCTATCCTACATCTCACCTTCCACTTGGGGTAACCAACGAAGGGCGAGAAGCTGATACAGTGAGGATAGTTCTCTCACTCCTCGTTGGTTACCCCAAGTGGAAGGTGAGATGTAGCGTAGCAGCAAATTTCCCTCGGTGAAGATACCAAGGTTTGTCTCCAGTAGGACTCGCAGAAATACAAGAAGGTGACAACGGCGCCAGAAATTGGGCGATTGTCGTGACCTGCACACAGAAACAAATAACTTTGCTCCCAACGAGTACAGAGGAGTTGTCAATTCCTCCAGCCTTTCTGTTTACAAATGATCAACGCGAGAGATAATAGTTGATACGTCCAAAACGTATCTATAATTTCTTCTTGCTCCATGCATCTTTTGTGTGATATTACTATGATATTGATGCACTTCCATACACTTTTGATCATATTTGGACTAACCTATTAACTCAGTGCACCCCAGTGCCAGTTCCTGTTTTCTGCTGTTTTTAGATTTCAAGTTTTCCCATTACTTAAAGTGCCAGAAAAATTCCGGGAAAAATATAGGAAAAATCAGCGTCCAGGAAACTTCGGGAAGAGCCCAAGTGGGGCCAGAGGGGAGCCAGGGGTGGCCCAGGTGGCCACCTGGCGCGGCCACTCCTAGGCCGCGCCAGGGGGGCGCCTGGGGCCCCTAGTCCACCTCGGCTGCCCCCCTTCGCTTATATCTCTCTCTCGTCCCGAAACCCCCAAGGACAGAACCCTTTTTCGCGATCTCTCCTATGTTCTGCCGCCGCTGCGATTCCAAGATCGGGAGCACCAGGAGCCCTCTTCCCGGCACCCTACCGGAGGGAGGAACCACCTCCGGGAGCTTCTCCACCACCATGGATGCTTCCCGGATGAACCATGAGTAGTCCACCTTGGACCATGGGTCCATGATCAGTAGCTATGTGATGTTCTCCTCCCCTCTTTGTTCTTCATTGTTTAGACCTCGTGAGCTGCCCTACATGATCGAGGCACATATGTAATCTTTCTGCTGTTGCTATGCTGAGTTTGCTGGGATCTGATGGATTATGAGACTATGTTCAGATTGTGTTTGAGTAATATATTTGATTCTCCTCTTTTATATTTATGTTCTTGAGTAATTCTTGCATGTTCTACATTGCTGTTTATTGCTTTGGCCAAGTAGTAGGTAGTGACTCTAAGAGAGAGGGTTATGCATGATTGTGGGTTCATGCACCCTGATGACTAGCTTGAGTGACAGAAACATGAGTCTAGGGGATGTGTTGTTGCCACAATGGAGAAAACAACGGTGCTTGTACTTGCGGGTGCAAGGATTGTTTACTTTACGCAAAGTTCTTTAATGCAGTTGTCTGTTGCTTTGAGTTTACACTTTGGGTGGGATTCGCAACTTAATACATGCGAGATGTTCTGGATAGATATCTCAAGGTGGATGATTAGTAGCTAGATGCAGATGGATTTCGGTCTACTTGTCTTGGCGTACCGCCCAAGCTTTTGAGCCTCTTCCTTTCTTTGTAGCATAGTTAGCATTGGTTTGCGCACATAGTCTTGTCAATTTCCCAGCTGTAATTTGTTTACCTTGCATGGCTATTTTATCGTCTTTTGGGAGAGAGACATCATTAGTGAACATCATGGGACCCCGCTCCATATTTCCACCACTGTTTACACCCGCTATTTATTTTTTGCTTTATTTCCTTTTCTGTTGCTATCGGTATCATTATTATCCCGTGTGTTTGATCCTTTGTAAACAACAAGGCCGGAGGGATTGACAACCTCTCTGTACTCGTTGGGAGCAAAGTTATCTGATGTGTGTGCAGGTCCACGTCAACCGCCTAATTGCTGGTGCCGTTGTCACCTTCCTGTCATTGTCGGAGTCCTACTGGGGACAAACCTTGGTATCTTCACCGAGGAAAATTTGCTGCTGTCTACATCTCAACCTTCCACTTTGGGTAACCAGCGAGGGACGAGAAGCCATCAATAGTGCAACTGAAAGTAAATTGAAGGTGTAAACAATGGTGTGAATATGGACCGGGGTCCCGTGATGTTCACTAGTGATTTCTCTCTCCCAAAAGACGATAAAAGTGCTACCGAGATGAACAAATCACAGCTGGGCAATTGACATGATTATAAACGCACCGCAATGCTAACTATTCTACAAAAGAAAGGAAGAGGCTCAAAAGCAATGTGCAGTACGCCAAGGTAAGTAGACCGAAATCCATCTACATCTACTACGAGTCATCCACCTTGAGATATCTATCCAGAACATCTCGCTGGTATTAAGTTGCGAATCCCACCCAAAGTGTAAACTCAAAGCAACATGCAATTGCATTAAAAGAACTATGCGTAAAGTAAACAATCCTTGCACCCGCAAGTACAAGCACCGTTGTTTTATCCCTGGTGGCAACATCACATCCCCTAGTCTCATGTTTCTGTCACTCAAGCTAGACATCAAGGGGTTGAACCCACAATCAAGCATAACGCTCCCTCTTGGAGTTGCAACAAATCACTTGGCCAAAGTAAAATACGGCAACGGAGAACATGCAAGAATTTACTAAAGAACACAAATATAAAAGAGAACCAAATATATTACTCATCACAATCTGAACATAATCTCATAGTCCATCAGATCCCAGCAAACTCAGCATAGCAACACAGAAAATTACAAAAGTGCCTCGATCATGTGAGGCAACTGACGAGGTCTCGAAAGTGAAAGAACAAAGAGGGGAGGAGTACATCACATAGCTACTGGTCACGGACCCATGGTCCAAGGGGCACTACTCACAAGACATCCAGGAGGCGTCCATGGCGATGGATGGTCTCCCGGAGGGGATTCCTCCTTCCGGCAGGGTGCCGGCGCAGCTTCTCCTGGCATCCCCGATCTTGAAACGGCGGCGGCGGTACAGAGAGTATACGGGAATAGCAGATCGATATTAGGGGTTTCCGTCACGGGGGGTAAATATAGGCCAAAGGGGGCACCGAGAGGGGTCACAGGGCAGCCAGGAGGCCTCCTGGCGCGACCTAGGGTGGGGCCGCGCCAGGGACCTTCCTGGGCCCCTGGTGGGTCTAACCCCTTCCTTCCTTGGTGATTCGGGAAGCTTCCGGGTCACTGATTTTTTATATAATTTTTTCGGGATTTATTTGGCACTTTTATTGGCCGGAAAACCTGAAATACAAAAACTGCAGAAAACAGGAACTGGCAACTGGGTGCACTGAGTTAACAGGTTAGTCCAAATATGATAAAAAGTGTATGAAAGTTCAAGAAAAACATGGCAAAGTCACACAAATCATGCATGGAGCAAGCATAAATTATAGATACGTTTGGACGTATCAACATCCCCAAGCTTAATTCCTGCTCGTCCTCGAGTAGGGAAATGATAACAAGCATAATTTCTGTGGCGACATGCCACACAACCATATAAGGACTTTTAAGTAAAGCAATAAAAGCATGCAATTCAATTCAAGTCTTAACAAGCAAGAGTCTATATTAGCATTGACACAAGCAACAAAAGAACAAAAGGTGCAAGATCTCTCGCTGTCCGTGACTCGAATGTCTCCAAATGGTGTTTGCGTGCAAGAAAGGGGATAGGGAATACGAGATAAAAAAATAGTTGTTGAGAACCACTATCTACTAAAGTTTCACACTTAGTCTCCTTTGGATTCTTATCTTGACTCGTCCCTAGACCACTAGTCAGGTACAAGTCAAACTGATCCACTCCCTTTCGATATTTTGAGCACTCATGCAATGGATGAGTGTTGGCAAGAAAGTTGACTCCTAAAAGGCGAAACAGAAAGAAGGTGGAGGAGGAAGACAAAAAAGGTGTGAAAGGCTCACATCAATGAGGAAAATCATAGGCGAGAGAAGGCCATATGATAGATATGATGTGAGGAGTAGGGATTTCCATGCAACGGATGCACATGTGAGATAAAAGCTCTCCAAGGGAACTAGTGGGGGTGCATCCAACTTGCTTGCTCAAGAAGACCTAGAGCTCATTTGAGGAGGCTCATCATTTGAATATACAAGCCAAGTTCTATAGTGTGAAGGTCCCCACATAGCTATATGCATGTATGATGATCTCTATGGAGTACAAGGGATAGAGGATGAAGAACTAGTGTGGATCTCTTAAAAGGAATAGTAGTGTGCCCCCTTCTCTCTTTTTATTTTTCTTTTTCTCTTTTTTCTATTTTTTTGAACTTTTTTGGTGGGCTCAAGGGCTCTTTCTATTTCTCTCATTTGTCCTCTTCGGGATCTTTTGATTTTGTCCTCTTTGGGATCTTTTCCTCACTTTAGGGGCAACACTCTATATTTTACAAGAATATAGGAGATCTTTCACACTTTACAAAGGTACTCACATAAAGAAGATGTAACTATCATGATGCAAATGTATGCCTCTGCCAGGGTAGCAAGATATGCAATGATACTAGCGCGTCATGTAGCAATGATTATGGAAAGGCCCAACTAGCATGCGGCTCATCGATCAAGCAAGTAGCATGTATGACATGAAGATCAAGTCATGAGAAGGTGGATGTTGCATGGCAATGTATCTCGGAAAGGCTATGGAAATTCCTTGTAGGTAGGTATGGTGGTTGTTTTGAGGAAAGATATAAGGAGGTTTATGATGACATAGCGTATCATGCCAAGGGTTTGGATGTACCGGTGAAGTGAACGCGAACTCTCGGAGTGAGATGGAGGTAATGCATGTCACATGAGAGGCTAGCAAAATATGGGAGGTGGAAGTGTCAACTTTCGAATACTCACATTAGTCCGAAGAACTCATGCACTTATTACCGGCAACTCTCAATCTAATCAGGAGGTTCACAAAGAGACAAGTACCCCGAGTAGGAGTGTATGTGGGTTTGGTTATCGTTGCGCATCCTCGACTCATGGTACGTGAGTGTACTCTAATATTCGAACCCTCCAGAGGTTAGTGATCCATCTAGTAGCTAGAGTTCTCAACAGGGGTTTTTTAGTTTTCGAAAATCACACAGATTGCCAAAAATACGACATCTATCACTAATAGGCTCGTGCTCTTGACACCAAAAGTTCAAACATTACTCTAGTCAATACCTCAAAAATATTGCAAGTTACTACTACAAAGAGAATAGCAACTTCAACTACTTACTGATAAAGAGTGACACACCTGATGATACGAACACCGGGGTGATCCTCTTGAGTTTGTCCCGATCTTTCACAGCGAGCAACCCGGATATAAATCTTTCCAATCACGCGAAGAATGCAACCTGAAGAAGAGGAATGTATCCAGCAAGCAACGTGATGGAGATCACCATGCCTCCAACCAAAGCACGATAATCCTTGATGAACACAAGAACCTCCGCGGCAATCTTTATTGGATAAACGGCATCGCGAACCCCGAAGTCAAGCTTCACCAAGAGATACAACTC
Source organism: Bromus sterilis (assembly GCA_950022295.1). Lineage (NCBI taxonomy): Eukaryota > Viridiplantae > Streptophyta > Magnoliopsida > Poales > Poaceae > Bromus > Bromus sterilis. The sequence continues at coordinate 234,929,309 of OX465599.1, read as the reverse complement.
TTAACCCTAAAATTCTTGTCTAAACTTAAGCTAACCCTAAAACTCGTAGGGGGTGTTCTATTTATAAGCTAGGGGATAAAACTAGGGATACATGGGCCGTAGCCCATCAGATCTGCGCACAGGCAGTTTCGTACGTCCGATGGGTTTCGGACGTCCGATGTGTCGGACGTCCGAATCGTGTCGGACTTCCGGCTATTTTCACATCGGTTCTGTACTCGGGGGTCGCAGTCCTCATCGCTGATGTCGGACGTCCGAATTGTGTCGGACGTCCGATGTCCAGAATCCTGTCCATCTTCGCCTCCTCCGTCGTCCTGCCCATATCATCCTCCCCCCTTCAAAAAGTGTTGTCCCCAATGCGTGAGATTCTTCTCGAGAGGATGGCGTGATATCAACAAAATCACACGTCTTTGCCACTTGACTTGATGCAGCACTGAGCGCCTCCTTTCTTCTCCACATGAGTTTGGACTTTGGCGCCACCACCTTCTTCTTCTCAACTCTTGCTGGGGCCCTTTGTTGCTGAACACGAATCTTCTTTGTATGACCCTGCAAAGTGGTAATGCCCGGGCCACACAACTGACGAACACGTCCATCCTTGCCTTTGTGCACATGCACGTCTACTCCAACAAAACGTCGCAGAGGTGTGCGAAAAAAACTATGGTCATCGAACCTCGTCGCCATATGCACCGAGTCACGAACAGCACCACTGTCATCAGTCTGAACACCTTTGTCAACACAAACTGAAGGTGTATAACATGCTGCAATTTCCTTCCTTTCATCACGAAGAGGCGTAACTTCAACCGACTTGTCACCAACAAGTACAACTGGCTTGTCATCTACATGCATGGCTGAATTAGTTTCAGTACTGATGCTCCTAGCATCATGCTCCTCAGGCTGCAACTTAGCTAAAGTTGGTTGTGGTTTAGCCTTGTGCAATTTCTCCTTGCGGACCACCAGCACCACATCGGACTTGATATGATCATCTCCCATAGGCTTCAAAGTCCGCTGTTTGCCATCATGCATAAAATAATATGTATTTGCTCGGCCCGCATGTATAGCATTGCGATCATACTGCCATGGACGCCCAAGTAACAGTCCACACACCTCCAATGGCAACACATCACACTCAACCTCATCCACATAGTCACCAACTGTAAATGGCACACGCACCTTATGAGTAACCTTCAGCATACCGCAGCTATTCAACCACTCGAGATGCTTCGGTTCAGGTATACGCCATGTGGAAAACCTCAATGCTTCCACCATCGCTTTGCTAATGCCATTGGTACAGCTACCACCATCAATCATTAACTTGCATGCTTTGCCTTTAATCATACACTGCGCCTGAAATAAATTCCATCGCTGACATCTATCGACTGTCATACAAGTATCACCATGTACTCTCTTGAGTTGCACATTCAGTCCACTCAATGGTACAACATCATCCACAACACCCTTGCCAACATCATCCGCCATGTCAGAAATCATGGCTGCTGCCTTATCAATTTTCTGCAGTGGGACAACCGTCTGAGTAATCTCAACAGAATTTGGAATCAACTTCTTTTGAGAGCGAGTTTTATGATCTGAGATTTTCTTGGACATAGCTTCTATCTGTGTCTCAGTCTCCGCTAACACTTGCAAAATTGTTGACATAGCATCCAACCCTGGATCAGCATGACCAACCGCAGTATTGTTTGTACGTTTGCGGCTAAACCGCCGCGAATCGGGAGCGGCGGCCATACAATCTGGAAAGCACACTTTCCAATTTGTCCTTACACGCCTTATTTGGAGCACGGATGCGGATTCTGCACCTATATCAATTTCAGGACTCCTGAGAGCCAAATCCAATTACGGGATTTATTTTCTTCAACCTCTAGCAATATCCTCGCAAATCAATCTAGCGGAAACAAATCTGCACAAACACATCAGCAATCTGCAGCCTCTATGCACAATCTCCTCCAAACAAATCAATCTGAACGAGAAATCCTCCAAGCAGACTCCTCCCAACAAACCAATCTAGATGCGATCGATCAACACAACCTCGCCGTGATCAACTCGAAAATCTGATACCACATGATAAAGAGTGACACACCTGATGATACGAAAACTGGGGTGATCCTCTTGAGTTTGTCCCGATCTTTCACAGCGAGCAACCCAGATATAAATCCTTCCAATCACGCGAAGAACGCAACCTGAAGAAGAGGAATGAATCCAGCAAGCAACGTGATGGAGATCACCACGCCTCCAACCAAAGCACGATAATCCTTGATGAACACAAGAACCTCCGCGGCAATCTTTATTGGATAAACGACATCGCCAACCCCGGAGGGAAGCTTCACCAAGAGATACAACTCTTAACCCTAAAATTCTTTTCTAAACTTAAGCTAACTCTAAAACTCGTAGGGGGTGTTCTATTTATAAGCTAGGGGATAAAACTAGGGATACATGGGCCGTAGCCCGTCAGATCTGCGCACAGGCAGTTTCGGACGTCCGATGGGTTTCGGACGTCCGATGTGTCGGACGTCCGAATCGTGTCGGACTTCCGGCTATTTTCACATCGGTTCTGTACTCGGGGGTCGCCGTCCTCGTCGCTGATGTCGGACGTCCGAATTGGGTCGGACGTCCGATGTCCAGAATCCTGTCCATCTTCGCCTCCTCCGTCGTCCTGCCCATATCACTTACTTTCTAGTCAAAACACAAAACTCAGTGCAACAGGCAAACTCTCTAACAAGATAAAACATGCAAACTATAGAAAGTTCAACCTAAGACAAAACAAAATCTCTAGAAGAAAACTAAAGCACAACAACTAAACAGGGCAGCAGCTAAGAAAAGAAAAAGAACAACTCACAGCTAAGAGAATAAGCATGCAAATCCTATGAGGAGTTCTAGTTCAAGCGGGGCGTGTTTCTCTCCCACACAAAATAAAGCTGGTATCTAACTTGTTACTACAACAAAAAAAGAAAAAACAAACTTAAAAAAAGTAAAGAGCGAGACGCTCCAAGCATATCACATAACGCATGAAGTGATAAAAATATAGTGAAACGAGGGACGAGCTGATAATTGTTGACGAAGAAGGGGATGCACGGGGGCATCCCCAAGCTTAGACGCTTGAGTCTACTTGAATATTTATTGGGGGATGCACATGGGCATCCCCAAGCTTGAGCGTTTGACACTCCATGATCTTCTTTCATCATCTTCCATCGCACACTTGAAAACTCCCTTCATACATAACTCATTGTAAACTGATTAGAGAGGTTAGTACCCTATTAACATAATTTTCCTCTACTACAAATAAAGATATTCTTGAATAGCTACTATTTCTCAAGATTTCCGGAAAGTTTTTGCAAAGAAAAAGCAAGCTTAAGGTTTGCAAAAGTTAGGAGAGACAAAACGTGGCAGAATCTGTGAAAAACAGAACAGCAGGTAGTAAAGAATTTTTTAGGGGTACTTCTGCAAATCAAATCAAAAAACTCAGAACATACTAAAGTTCTGTGATTGTATAGAGCACGCTGTGTAAAAAATTCAGCTCAAAATGATGAACTGGTAATTTACTATGATTTTTCCCGTCACGAGGACAAAATCTGTTTTCTGGACAACATGTCACAACTTTCACTGCCCTTGTCATACGAGGCTATAATTGGCACAAAGCTTGAAAAGTAAAGATACAATGATGTTACTACAGTAGTAACAATCATCAAGAACACTAAGAACAGAAGAAAAACAAAAAGGAAAACCTAAATTCGTTGAGGGCTGCCTCCCGAAAGCGCTTCTTTAAAGCCATTAAGCTAGGCATAAAGACTTTAAAAGATACTCTCATAAAAATAAGGATTTGAAGCAAAAGAGAGCATCAAGAAGCAAATATGAAGCACCTTTAAGCCTTACCCACTTCCTATGCATAGGCATCTTGTAAGAAAATAAATCAAAGAAGCACAAAGTGACATGCATAGGAAGGTGGAACGAGAACAACTTCAAAACTTTCAACATGAAGAGAAGTGTTTTAGTAATATGGAAGTTTCTACAACCAAACTTCCCTCTCTCGAAATAATTTTCCGTAGTATCATGAACAACATCAATATTATAACTATCACATAAATCATGTTGTTCATGACCTACAAGCACACGTGTATATTTTTCAACACGGTCTTTAGGGTTATAAGATAAATGCAACCCATCACATTGAGCCTTGATAAGAGCACAATTCTCCGGAATATGAGTTGGATATTTCAAAAAGATAATAGGAAAATCAAGTGTGGGTGCAATAGGAAAAATTTCATGCTTAACATGAGGAACTGTAGCAAGTTCATCTCCGTAAGCATCATCCATAGTGGCATCACGGCCATAAGCATAGAGGGCATCAACTTCGTCAAAAAGGGATATTTCAAAAGAATCCATGAGATCATAACACTCATATAAGGTAAGAGTCAAAGAGTTACTCTCATTAGAAGGTAGACGTGGATGGCTCCATTCTTCCTCCTTTTGTTCGTCACTCTCCTCCTCCTTTTCATCAAAGGAGCTTTCAGGTTCAGCAATTTCTTCTTCCATAGTGTCCTACAAATCATTAGTCTCTTCCTTTGGGGGAGAGATTCTCTTAATATGATCAGTAATATAATAATTTTCATCATAATTTTCCAAACAATAGTTAAGTATAGAAAGATTCTCAGATTTGTAAGGGGCATCATCAATATTTTTAAGAAGAGAAGTAATTTCATAGGCACCCTTATAAGCAACAAATTCTTCTATTTCCTCTGCATCATAAAAATCATACTTTCTCTTAGCATAAGAAGCTAAGGTTTCATCATCATTGTACTCACATTGGAAAGAAATGTATTTGTGCCTCATAAAGCAACAAGATTCATCCCTGCAGAAAGATATATTATATATTGAGCACAAGTTTCTAGCATACTCATACAACTAATGTATTTGTTTCCATAAGTGTATCCCCTTTTGAGACAAGCGGTGTTCCTTGTACCACTTTTGTTGATCCTCGGTGAATCCTCCATGCCAATGAGATCTGGTTTCAAAGAAGTCAGACATTGATTGGCAAGTAAGGAACTAGACATACTATATTTTTTTTGGATTTTTGATAAAGGACACGAAGATAAAAAGTGAAAGGTAAACTAACAAGACTAAAAAGCAAAGATAAAAGATAGTGTGCAACTCCCCTATCTTGAAGACTAGAGTCCCCGGCAACGGTGCCAGAAATTGGCTTGATAAGGTGAGGATAGTTTTCTCACTCCTCGTTTGTTACCCCAAGTGGAAGGTGAGATGTAGCGTAGCAGCAAATTTTCCTCGGTGAAGATACCAAGGTTTGTCTCCAGTAGGACTCGCAGAAATACAAGAAGGTGACAACGGCGCCAGAAATTGGGCGGTTGTCGTGACCTGCACACAGAAACAAATAACTTTGCTCCCAACGAGTACAGAGGAGTTGTTAATTCCTCCGGCCTTGCTGTTTACAAAGGATCAACGCAAGAGATAATTGTAACATCCCGATGCTCGGAATGTTTATTTTTTTTCCAAAAAAGTAGGCTAGATTTTTTTTTGTTTTATTTGGTTATTAAAAGCTTAATTTGAGTTTTCCTAATTTTAGAGGTTTAATTTGATTAAATACCAACCTAAATTTAATTTGAGTTTATTGCTTTCTTTTCATCGAATATTTTTTCTTGTCTTTGGCATATTAAATTGTGCGCATTTGTATTTTAGAGCTTCATTTGATATTTGTTTGAGCGTAAAATTCCTTTCTAGATTTTCCTTTTCAAAAAGGAAAATTATTTATTTATTCCTCTTCCAAGTTATGTATTAAACTCTAAAGCCCTTCTTTTATTTTTGTTTATTTCTCCTGGGCCGTAGCCTAACTTCTCTCTCTATTTATTTTTTCCCTTTCCTAATGGGCCAGTCCGATCTGGACCAAGTCTCCACCCGTGCGAGCTAACGCCTCTTCTTCTTCTTCTTCTTCCGTTCTTCTTCTTCTGATACATTCACAATCTGCACAAGGAAAACGTACAACCACCAAACCTCTTCCCTTACTCCCTTTAATTGCTTCAGTTTCCAAATTCAACTATATAAGGATGTGCTCCTCAACCTCCTCTTTCAATTCCACCACTTTTTCTGCTCTCTTCCTTCCTCCTCTCTCCAAGACCTTTTTTGAACTTTTGAAGTTCCATGGACGCTGATGCTTGAGCTCGGTGGCGCCGGCCATCTCTATCCGTCCCTTTGCGCCAGAAGTTTCTCCTCCACGCTATGAATCCATTCAGAGAAGAAGGAACTCAATCCATTGAACATACGTGAAGAATTTTGCATGTACGCGTACACTGTTCGTCGAGTTCATCACATCGATTCTTCAAATTCGGTGAGTTCCGGCTCAATTCTTTTTGCACATCTATTCAACATCATCCAGTGTATCTCCTAGACAACATAGCTTGATCTATTTCTTTAGTTGGCTGCGTGCACCCAAACTGGTGACCATCCAATGGCATCGACATGTTCTCGTAGTTTTTGTTCGTTGGATCACTTCGTGCTTAATATATCAAATGATCCCCATGGTCTTAGAATTCTATTGGTGGAATTAGTTTTCTAGATCATTAAATCGTTTCTTTAGAATAAATTTCTTTTAATCGTTCGTGTTAATTAGAATAATTTATTTTAATATATCTTTATACGATTTCATGTGTTAATTTCTTGCATCATATAGTAGTGTGATATGCTTGTTTGTTAGTTGTTATGAATTATTACCATGCATAATAGTTGATCGGTGGAGTATGTGATATTTTATCACATGTTTGTGATATGACTAGGAGTCCCTCTTAATTATTTCATAATCGTAGAAGCTCATAGGTTTTACTAGATTTGTTTTACTTTAGTGTAGTTGTTAAAATAGGTGTATGTATTGTTTTGGTTCGATGATTTGGCGCCATGTGTAATCCTCTTTTATGCATGTGTAATGATTTATTTACGAATTATTGTCATGTTATTTATTTATAGAATTAATCTAGATTTTGTGTGTTTTTTTAATTATAGTTCATGTGATATATCATGTTGATAATGTTAGATATATTTTGTAGTCTTCGCTTGTGTATGTACAAAGTTAGTAAATGTCCGTCATGCTTATAATTCCGTAGAATTGCTATTAGTGTTGCTTGCTTTATGTGAATATGATTTACATATTCATATTTGCTTATGTCCCATGTTTGATTTATTAATTCTAAATCATTGCCATGTTTATGATAGATGTTATATATATTCTTGGTATGTGTTGTTGAATAGTTTCTTCATGCTAGAAGTCAAATGAAATGCTTTCTTTTTTGAGAATAAATACGTTGAGGTTCAAGATGACTCTTGTTTCCTAAGTCATGTGACATGTCATGTTTGTGTAATATTTTAGTAACACCTTTTGTGTAGTCGTTAATCTTATTTTGAATAAGTTATTTATTATTCAAGATTACACGTTGAATATTTGTATGACATGGTTGTATTTATATGACTTTATAAAATATATTATTATTGCATAGAACTTAGTTTATTACATCTTGATGATTATCATGTGTGTTTATTTATCTTAGTTAATTTATTGTGATATTATGTTAGTTCTTAATCAAAGTAGAATACATATTTTGGTTATAGGCCTACCATGTGTTATAGCATTGCTAGTTTGTATCTTATGTTCGTGATTAGCCTTGCTTGGTATATATGCATGTTCGATCCCATGTTTATGCAAGTAGGATTTATTTTGATCAATACCATGCCATGTTATTCTGATTGTATAACTAGTATGTTTTCCATGTGTGTATCAACTCACATATTGTATGATGCCTAGATGTTTATCTATTTATCAAGCATAGGATGTACTAGAAAGAAATGCATGCCACCATGTTTATTCATGTTAGAATAGTGCATTACTTATGTTGTTAATTCCATGATCTATTATTACTTGATTAGATGCTTAGTATGCTTTGTACCTTGTGCTTATATGTCACATAGCATGGTCGTACATTGTGATGATAGTGCCTAGCTCATGTGATGATCGTCTTCATGCTTAACATTATATCTTGTCTATCTTGTATTTCTTTGTGGTATGCCTAAGCCTAAGACATCATGTGATGATAATGATCTTTCATGTCCTATCATGTTTCATGTGTTGTACTAGAGTACTTACTTTGATCTTGTTCTTTTTGTAGATGATTGCCTATGTCACATGTTAGTATTATAAGTGGTTGACACATGTTGCAATAATTCATCTTATGCTTAGGGAAGATTAGCTTTCATGATAGTACAATTGTTCTTTGATCATATGTTTAATGTTCATAGCTTGCTTTGTTACTCTAACCATGTGTGTGGTAATATTATGGCTAGTCATTGGTGAAGTATTTGTTGTTCCTTATTATAAAGCATGTCCTAGTTTAGTATATTCTCATGATAACTCAGATGTTTGATGCTTGTGTTGTTAGTGAAAACATATTTATGATTCTATGTTCACATGCCTTGTATGACATGTGTCTTATCATTTAATTGCTTAGTTCGTTTTTTTTCATGGTATTGGATTGTATTTTTTTTAGTAATGACTGTTAATAGTTGTAATGCTTGATGTTGGATTATGCATGATTTTAACCATTATTAATATTTAGAAGCGCCTAAATATTTATTTGTGGTTAATTGTTATTCCTAATCATGACAGGTTGTTGATTCTAGTAGGACAATGTTACATTAGCATGTATTACCATGTCATGTATAGGGAAATTAATATATATTTGATGTATCTAAATATTTTGTGGTTAACTTTTATCCTTGTCATGCCATGTTGTGATTGTGTAGTTAAAATGCATAGGATAGTTCCTTTCCATGTGTGTTAGATGTCATTGTGTTATTATATAGTAGTTTCCTATACAGTTAGTCGAGATGTGTAGTGGACTACTAGCTGCTAGTATCATAGTTCTTGTTAGAACGTTAGTCTCGATCGTCGAGCCTTCCTTAGCCGTTTCAATTCAATCGAATATTCATTGAATCCTCTCAACTTATCTTCCTATCATTCTATCTCGGTTGAAATCTCCATCTTGATCAGTATCTTGCTACCCATCGAACCTTAATCTATTTTGGATGTTATTTGGATTTACCTTTGCTTTGGTATTTATTTGTTTTCATTTGCTATCGTTAGGACGAGTAGGGAGTGACGATGTTGGACATGGACAGACTCAAGTTATCAAAGATGGACTCAACAACGAAGGCATGCCTCCCTCTTTGATCATGTTTATCCTATGTTTTACAAAACTGCATTGTATTTTATAACCACTATTGCATGCTATTTTATCTTGTAGCTAGCGTGTCGATTGACATATTACCCTGATCTGTTTGTCGCCTGTTTACTTGACACCTGAGTAGAACTATATAGTAATCTGGTAGAGTAGAAATGCTTAGCCATGCTAATTATTCTATATGTGCTTATCTGAATGATCTTCGGATCATTAACACTTGAAACTTGTTACTGAGCTCGTTGAGATAGGCCGGTTGGCCATTGTTGACTTCCTCTACTCTCTTCCACTCTGGGTGAAACTTACCATCTAAATACTGGTGCGGGCGACAGCTAGATCAAGGATTGAAGGAGCGATTGGCTGCCCTTCACGAGGTGAAGGGGGAAATCCGCCGTCCGTGCCGCATGAGGCCCAAGAAGTCTTGGATTTGAAGATTGTGACAACCATACAACCACATGCTATATGGGCACTGGCTTGGTTAATTAGTTAGTTCATCCTTATTATGGTCATCGCCGTACCACAGATGGGATAGCTGCCTTCCGAGGAGAACCTCGGCACAAAAGGGGGCAAGGACTGTGAATTGTGGTTACTACCTTGTGAAACCTAGTGGGCATGTCATAGTAAGGGTGGGTCTAATGAAAGACCTCGTCACAATCTCCCTGCCGGTATACAAAATAGTGTACTACGCCAGCGACGGTTGGTGGCACCAAGACGAGATTGTGTCGTGTGGGTAAAGGGTACAACCTCTGCAGAGTGTAAAACTATTCGAATAGCCGTGTCCACGGTCATGGACGGCTCATGATTCTTTCTTGACATACGGGAACCTGTCTTGCTTATTCCCTCTTTGCCCCTATTCTTGGAACCTATGAAGGATGTGAGTGGATCGAGGATCCTCACCTTGATGAAAGTTATGATGAGAAATTCTTGTTTTTTTCTAAAACCGCTTTATCAAACTATTATGCTTTTCAAACAAAATTAGCTTTTATGCAAAAGAACCATACAACCTTCCTTTGAAGCCTCATGTAGTTATTAGGGCCTTTCCCGGGAGGCATGTTGAGTATGAAATGTACTCATGGCAATAAATTTGTTGAAACAGAGTTCCATGAAGACGAAGGTGATGATTACGACTACTATGGCAATCCGTAAGAGTGAGGTCATGTGGACTACATCGACTGCCTGTGGCTGAGATGGAGTCGCTACGCATTTTTACTTTCCGCTGTTTCCTGATTGTAATAAATGTCATGAGACATTTTATATGTATGCCTTATGGAAGATTATGGTACTTGTAAAATCTTTATGTATTCTGCAATGATACCATTTTGCTGTGTTGTCAACAATGATCTTGGGATTGACAATTAAACACAGGAGGGTCTGGAAATTATTTCCGGGTTCTCACAATAATAGTGCAACTGAAAGTAAGAACTGAAAGTAAATTGAAGGTGTAAACAATGGTGTGAATATGGACCGGGGTCCCGTGATGTTCACTAGTGATGTCTCTCTCCCAAAAGACGATAAAAGTGCAAGCGAGGTAAAAAAATCACAGCTGGGCAATTGACAGGATTATAAACGCACCGCAATGCTAACTATGCTACAAAAGAAAGGAAGAGGCTCAAAAGCAATCGGCAGTACGCCAAGGTAAGTAGACCGAAATACATCTGCATCTACTACGAATCATCCACCTTGAGATATCTATCCAGAACATCTCGCTGGTATTAAGTTGCGAATCCCACCCAAAGTGTAAACTCAAAGCAACAGACAATTGCATTATAAGAACTATGCGTAAAGTAAACAATCCTTGCACCCTCAAGTACAAGCACCGTTGTTTTATCCCTGGCGGCAATATCACATCCCCTAGTCTCATGTTTCTGTCACTCAAGCTAGACATCAAGGGGTTGAACCCACAATCAAGCATAACGCTCCCTCTTGGAGTTGCAACAAATAACTTGGCCAAAGTAAAATACGGCAGCGGAAAACATGCAAGAATTTACTAAAGAACACAAATATAAAAGAGAACCAAATATATTACTCATCACAATCTGAACATAATCTCATAATCCATCAGATCCCAGCAAACTCAGCATAGCAACACAGAAAATTACAAAAGTGCCTCGATCATGTGAGGCAGCTCATGAGGTCTCGAAAGTGAAAGCACAAAGAGGGGAGGAGTACATCACATAGCTACTGGTCACGGACCCATGGTCAAAGGGGGACTACTCACAAGACATCCGGGAGGTTTCCATTGCGATAGATGGTCTCCCGGAGGGCATTCCTCCTTCCGGCAGGGTGCCAGGGCAGCTTCTCCTAGCATCCCCGATCTTGAAACGGCGGCGGCGGTACATGGAGGAGAACGGTAATAGTAGATCGAAATTAGGGGTTTCCGTCACGGGGGGTAAATATAGGCCAAAGGGGGCACCGAGAGGGGCCACAGGGCAGCCAGGTGGCCTCCTGGCGCGGCCTAGGGCGGGGCCGCACCAGGGACCCTCCTGGGGCCTTGGTGGGTCCACCCCCTTCCTTCCTTGGTGATTCGGGAAGCTTCCGGGTCGCTGATTTTTTATATAATTTTTCCGGGATTTATTTGGCACTTTTAATGGCCGGAAAACCTGAAATACAAAAACAGCAGAAAATAGGAACTGGCAACTGGGTGCACTGAGTTAATAGGTTAGTACAAATATGATAAAAAGTGTATGAAAGTTCAAGCAAAACATGCAAAGTCACACAAATCATGCATGGAGAAAGCATAAATTATAGATATGTTTGGGACGTATCAGAAGCCATTATCCTCTTCCACGACATCAAGCAAATTTCTGGCGCCGTTGCCGAGGATTCCGAGTGCGAAGATAGGGGAGTTGCACACTATCTTTTACCTTTGCTTTTTAGTCTTGTTAGTTTACCTTTCAGTTTTTATCTTAGTGTCCTTTATCAAAAATCACAAAAAATTTATTTACCTTGCTTTTAGTAGTCCTTCTTGTTTAGATGAACATGTTAGGACTTGGTGCTTTGAGGGAATCGGAAGTTCTAGATTTCCGTCAAAGGGATGGAGAAAATATGAAGAAGGCATGGGACAGAATTTCTGAGGCACATAAGAGAATTATGCCTTGGATACCTATAAAAATGTGCTTAGAAATTTTTACCATGGTCTTTTTAAGTGGTGTAAACACTCTCTTGATATTATAGCTGAAGGAGACTTTTTAGAGTGTGATGAAGCTAGAGATCTTGATATTTTGCATGGTCTATCTAGTTATTTTGTTTATGATCGCAGTTTTGATACTGTTGTAGATAGACTTGCCACTATTGAAAAGAGGATGGATGCTCTAGACTTGTGAAAGGTAGAGGAACTTAAGTCCAACAAGAAAGAAATGTTGGAGATAGATGATGATTGGGAGCCTTTTGTTAGGATTAGCATCTCTAACCAAGACTTCCTTGCTTTTAGCGATATTGGATCCATGGTTTATACAATGCCAAAAATAGTTTATGATTCTTTGAAACTAGACATGGATAAATTGTCATCTTATCATAAACATGCTAATGGAGATATTTCAGAGGTTAAAGGAAAGGTAAAAGAAGTCCAAGTCGCATTCCTTAATAGGGCTGCAAAGATGGATTTCTTCATCATGGAGCCAAACCAAAGTAACGAAGTGCTTGGAAGGGACTTCCTCCGAGCTATGAAATGCTTCATAGATATTGGTAAGGGGCACATACGCTTACGTGGTAAAGCGGAAGGTAAGTACATCTTCCCTAGGAAAAAGAAGAATGAGCTTGTTGAAAATCAATTTGATGGTTTTTATGACTCCGATGATCTCGGGGACCTTTGATTTTTCTTTTTGCTTTATGCCTAGCTTAAAGGCGTAAAAGAAAGCGTTCTTGGGAGGCAACGCAAGATGTTTTTACGTCTGTTTTTAGTGGTCTTGGTGATTGTTACTACTGTAGCAACATCATTGTATCTTTATTTTCAAGCTTTGTGCCAAGTTTAGCCTCCGATTGCAAGAAAATTCAAAAGTTGTGACATGCTGTCCAGAAAACAGATTTTGTCCTTGGACAGAAAAATTAGCCTAAAATCACCTGATCATCTTTTTGATCTGAATTGTTTTGACAGCGTGCTCCATACAATTGGTTTTCGAGCGTCTGTTCTTAGTTTTTTGATTTGAGCTGCAGAAGTACCCCGAAAAAATTATTTATTACCTGCTGTTCTGTTTTTCACAGATTCTTCCACATTTTGCCTTTCCTTACTTTTGCAAACCTTAATCTTGCTTTTTATCTGCAAAAACTTTTTGGCAATCTTGAGAAACAATAGAGCTCTTCAAGAATATCTTTATTTATAGTGGAGAAAAATTATTTTATTAAGGGTACTAACCTCTCTAATCAGCTTTTGATGAGTTATGTATGAAGGGAGTTTTCAAGTGTGCGAGGGAAGATGATGAAAGAAGATCTGGGAGTGTCAAATGATCAAGCTTTGGGATGCCCTCATGCATCCCCAATAAATATTCAAGGAGACTCAAGCGTATAAGCTTGGGGATGCCCCCGTGCATCCCCTTCTCCATCAACAATCATCAGTTCGTCCTCCGTCTCACTATATTTTTTATCACTTCATGCGTTATGTGCTATGCTTGGAGCGTCTCGCTCTTAGGTTTACTTTTTTGTTTTCTTTAGCTTAGTTTGCTGTTCATAACAAGTTAGAACCCAGCTTACTTTGTCTGGGAGAGAAACACGCTCCACTTCAAACTAGAACACATCATAGGATTTTCATGCTTATCTTTTCTCTGTTGTGTGTTCTTTATCTTTTCGTAGTTGGTGCCATGTTTAGCTCTTAGTTTTCATGTTTATCTTTTTCAAGAGCTTTAGTTTTACTTTGGTTTGTTGTTGGAACTCTCTTTAGTTTTCATGTTTATCTTGTTAAGAGAGTTGGTTGTTGCACTAGGTTGTGTCTTATCTTGAAAGTAGGTAATTGATGTTGCTATTCAATTGTGGAAGTAACTTGCAATAGTTTTGAGGTATTGTTGTGAGTAATGTTTGAATTTTTGGTGTCAAGAGCTCTAGACTATTATTGATAGGTGTCGTATATTGGGCAATCTGTGTTTATTTTGAAAACCTACAAAAACTAGTTGAGAACTCTAGCTACTAGATGGATCACTAATCTTTGGAGGGATCGGATATTAAAGTACACTCACTTACCACGAGTCGAGGATGCGCAAGGATAACCAAACCCCCATACACTCCTCCTCGGGGTTCTTGTCTCTTTGTGAACCTCCTTATTAGATTGAGAGTTACCGATAATAAGTGCATGAGTTCTTCGGACTAATGTAAGTATTGAAAGTTGACACTTCCACCTCCTCTGTAAGGCCCGATTTGCGGTACTGTTCCAGATCTAGATGTTTCCATCCAGATCCGGGGACAAAGCTCATATCGGTCCCACCGCGACATATGACATAGCCATATGCACCCGGATTTCCAACATGATATCACAACATTACAGATACAAGGGTACAACTTCTCATACAAGCGGCATACAACTGCCTTAATACAATAAAACAGCGGAAGATACATGTCTGAGTACAGACTACAAGCAAATGCCTAGTGGCAAAAGAAAAACATCGATCCAATAACCACACGGGTCCAGGCCCTCCGCCGGGATCCGCCTAACTAGTCGTCGTCGATTCTCCACGTGAAACGTCGATCACCATACCTATTGTCGATCAAGAAGCCTGAAAAGAGTTTGGGGGTAGTATCATGAGTACAAAGGTACTCAGCATCCAACTGTAGTGGTCATCTGACCCAGCAAGGACTTCATCACTTGTAATTCTAGGACAACTAGTAGTTTACGGTAAGGAAGGAGTAAGTGGTGAGGTTGCTGCCGCACTAGCATTTATGAAGTGGCTAACGATCTAGAGAGTAAGATAAGAAGCCAAGCATTCGATGAGGAATCGCCTCCAACAAGTCTTGCTATCAACTACTACGCAAACATAACACCTATCCTATCCTTGTCCTCCTCTTCGCATCCCGACGAAGAAGAAGCAGTCAAGGCACACACACGTTGATCAAGTTATATTAAGATTATCTCAGTTGTTGTTGTCTATGAACAAGGAGTAGGTCTCAAGTCGTCCATAACCGTGGACACGGCTTCTCGAAAAGATTTAACCCTGCAGGGGTGTACCAACTGCCCATTACGAGGCTCCGCACGCACGCCCATCTCTATCAGTTGCTACCCATCACAGGCAACCATTTTATGATTTAGTTCCAAGATATCCGAAACGACAGGTCCCTCTAGCTAACAACGAACAAATCCGGGTGGCCCCCGGTGAGTCGATATCCAGCTCAGGAGCCGGCCGCTCTCTCGATCTGGTCTCTACCGTCTGTCTCGGGTTTGGATAGCCGGTTAATCACACATGGGAAACCGGGTCCTCAGCCGAACAAGGTGGGCCAGCAAGGGAACTATGTCCTCACTGGTCCGGGTTGGTTTAAATCTACTGGCAGCTGACCAGCACACACACGGTTTCAAATGGTAAATCAGCTTGGGCCACCACTAGAAATGTTTGAAGCTAGGCAGGTAAGAAAAGGGGACCCCATAAAATCCCACACGCGGTTAGGCACGCTCAGTCTTAAAACCAATACCTGGAACTCAGATCCTAGGTGACTCGTATGGAACAAAGCATCGGGGCGGGAGCCTAGACCTTCCATCCTTCGTCGAATATAGTCAAAATTATAATAATCATATCATCCACAACAATATAATAATGTGATATCCCAAACCAAGGAGTAACAGGGTAACATCGTTGCATCCTAACCATGCATACTAAGCAGGGGCTGAGCAACGAGCAGTAGTAACATGGCAGTACAAGGTTTGCTGGGAGGGGACATGGCTGTGTCGGTTTGAAAGAGGTTTTAAACATGTGGTAGGATCAAACATCGAACCAAACCTAGACTAGCATGTAAACCGCTGGTTGAAATAGAATGGATCATAAGTAATGTATAGTCCTTGCCTGTTGATAAGTCGGGTTCCGAAGGTGTAGTTGATCGCAAGCTCGCATCGTCTCCGAGAGGTACCCGCGGAAGCACACAAGAAGGAAACACTAGAAAGCAATAAACGGTGCACCACTATTACTACGTAGCAAACACGAGCAAGCATCAACATGAAGTAACACGAGACATCACACCTACCGTCGAGAGGGGTTACTAACAATTTTAAATGGAGTACTCGTCACACACGACGAATACCGCACGTTTACGGTGGTTCAAGTTGCTTAGCTACAGGTGATCAATCAACGGTTATTAACATGGCAACTCAAGCAAGCAAGGCCTATCACACAAACATGTCAAGAGGTGAAGCACAAAGTAAACTATCTATGCTAGTCAATTTAAGTGAGGCACAACCTAAACATGGCATAACACTAAGGGTCGCACGATGATTAAAACATTTGGTACTGTTCTGTCCTAAACCATTATTTAGGTTGGTTAACAACAGCAAACAATAGCATAAACACAAATTACACGAAAAACTAATCAAGTTACATATAAAGAGCACCCCAAACGGAGTTACGGTTAAAAAGATATAAGCAAAACAAGTTACGGGCACAAGCTGTATAAACAGGGGTAAAACTATATGCAACAGTGCAGCAACATGACATAGCAATACATATAATAAAATTAGACATGATGCTTAACAATATGCAATTGGAATCACTCAAATCCGATAAACGGTCGCGACACACTCGTCGACCGAAGTTGCAACAAAATATAAACAACAACACACTAACAACAGGGTAGCTACTTTGGAGCAAAATACAATCATGATGCAGCAAGCAATTATGGCATGTGAATGCATGAAACTGAAGTAGAAACAATGCTTAACGCAACGCAAAAGGAATCAATCAATTCCGATGAACGGTTGCGAAGCAATCGTCACCCGAAGTTGCAATAAAATAATAACAGCATCACTTAACAGCAAAAACTAGCAGTTTAACGGCCTGATGCTCTGTTCAGCACACAATTACACAATCAAGATGAGCTCAAATGCAAAAACTTTCTTCATACGAATGCTAGAGCACGCAAAAATGAGCAACTTTCGTTTTGGGGGCACGTTCATCGAAGCTACGGATTAAAGGGAAATTAAGGTGCAAAATTGAATCAGCAGCAGTTTTCCTCCAGACTTAGCAGAAATAACAGGGTGCTGGAAAAAAAAACAGAGGCGAAATAATAAATAAAAAAATAAAATAAAAAAGGGGCTCACCCAAATGGGCCAAGCCCATCTGGCGGCCTAGGAGGTGGCTTGGACTGGATCTGGCGAGGTGCTGGGCTGGGGTGCCTGGGCCAGGGGGCAGGCCGGCCCACGCGGGCACGAGCGTTGGAGGCAGGCGGCCGGTTCGTCCTCCCGCTGGGGTTCACGCAGGGGCGTTGGCTGCCGGCCGGTGGCAGCCCGATCCGACGTGGCGGCGCCGCTACTCCAGCAGGGTGAGGGACGACGCGGGCGGCGGGGCCTAGGCTGGCCGGCGCGTTGGACGAGGAGGCCGAGGGGCGACGCTGCTTGAGGTCGAGGGCGGCGGCCCGAGCTCGAGGCCGGCGACCATGGCGGCGGCGTCCTGCTGCGGGAGGAGGAGAGGGGTTAGGGAGGAGAGGAGTCGAGGGAGGAGAAGGAGAGGGGGGCGCGGCTCCCTGCTGCTGCCGGCTGCTCCGGCCGGAGGAGGGCGGCGGCGTGGCTCCATGGTGCAGGCGGACTGGAGGTTGGAGAGGAGAGAGGAGGGAGGTCAGTGGAGGATTCCTGGCCGTCAGATCGGAAGATCTGACGGTCCGGATCGCTCAGGAGAAAAATTCCAGATCTGAGGGGCTAGGTTGCAAAAATTGGGGCTATGTTTGAGGGGGTGGCTGCAAATTTTGTGGCTAGGGAAACCCTATTAATGGCTGGGAGTGTGGTGGTCTTTATATAGCCCCGGTGGCTGGCAGTTTGCAAAAATAACCCCGGTTTTTCTCTCGCGCGCGGTGCTCATGTTTCTGACCGCCGGGGGTCCGCAGTACCTCCGATTCGGGTAAAACTTCGAACTGCGCGATCAGCGCGTCGAACCGGCGGCGTTCACCTCGAGCTGGAACCATTCCGAGAACACTTTCCGGCGCGCTATAAAAATAACCCGTTTAATTATTAAACGGGGTTTTTCGTTCCGTTGGCTGTGGATGGTCTCGTGCGGTTTTCGCGACGGTGATCGGGTGAAACCCCGTGTCGCAAAGGTCGAGTGTCAGGGTGGCAAGGGTCGGTCTCCGTCCGATACGAGATAAGAGGTGGAAAAATAATCGCCGATCGATAAATCGGGGATGCAAACACCGCAAACAAATCAGACAATCAAACAATTTAACCGAAAACCAAATTTTTAATTTTTGTGAAATCTGGGCTGTTACATCCTCATATTTGCTAGCCTCTTCGGTGCCGTGCATTGCCCTCTTCTCACTCCGAGAGTTGGCATCCATCTCGCCGGTGCATCCAAGCCCTTGGCATGATACACTATGTCATCATAAACCTCCTTATATCTTTCCTCAAAACAGCCACCATACATACCTATCAAGGCATTTCCATAGCCTTTCCGAGATATATTGCCATGCAACATCCACCTCTTCATGACTTGATCTTCATGTCATACATGTTTGTGCTACACTGGCAGAGGCATACATTTGCATAAATAATGATAACTACATCTTATTTATGTTGAGTACCTTGTAAAGTGTGAAGATCTTCTATAACTTCTTGTAAAATAGAGTGTTTCCCTTAAGTGAGGAAAAGATCCCAAAGAGGACAAATTTAAAAGATCCCAAAGAGGACAAATGAGAGTTAAATAGAAAGAGCCATTGAGGCCACCAAAAAAATATAAAAAATAGAAAAAAGAGAAAAAGAAAATAAAAAGAGAGAAAGGGGCAACACTACCATTCCTTTTGAAAGATCCACACTCGTACTCCCTGTATATCTTTGTACTCCATAGAGATGATCATTTATGCATATAGATATGTGGGGACCTTCACACTATTGAACTTGGCTTGCATATTCCAAGGATGAGCCTCCTCAAATGAGCTCTAGTTCTTCATGAGCGAGCAAGTTGGATGCACCCCCACTAGTTCCATTAGAGAGCTTTTCTTAGCTCATATGTGCATCCGTTGCATGGCAATCCCTACTCCTCACATCATATCTATCATTTGGTCTTCTTTCCTATGATTGTCCTCATTGATATGAGTCTTTCACACTTTTTTGTCTTCCTCCTCCATCATATTTCTCTCTTTGCCATCCTAAGTGTTAACTCTCATGCTTACGCTCATCCATTGCATGAGTGCTCAAAATATCGAAAGTGAGTGGATCAACTTGACTTGTACCTGGATAGTGGTATGGGGACGAGTCAAGATAAGATTCCAAAGAAGACTAAGTGTGAAACTTTAGTAGATTGAGTTCTCCACAGATATTTTTTTTCTCGTATTCCCATCTCCCACTTCTTGCACGCAAACACCATCTGGAGACATTTGAGTCACGGACAACTAGAGCTCTTGCACCTAATGTTCTTTTGTTGCTTGTTTCAATGCTAATATAGAGTCTTGCCAGTTATGACTTGAATTGAATTACATACATTAATTGCTTTACTTTCAAAGTTCTTATATGGTTGTTAGCATGTCACCACAAAAATTATGCTTGTTATCATTTACCTACTCAAGGACGAGTGTAAGGCCCAATATGCGGTACTGCTCCAGATATAGATGTTTCCATCCAGATCTCGGGACGAAGCACATATCGGTCCCACCGCGACATACGACATAGCCATATGCCCAGGATTTCCAACATGATATCACAACATTACAGATACAAGGATACAACATCTCATACAATCGGCATACAACTGCCTTAATACAATACAACAGCGGAAGATATATGTGTGGGTACAGACAACAATCAAATGCCTAGTGGCAAAGAGAAAAGCATCGATCCCATAACCACAAGGGTCCAGGCCCTCCGCCGGGATCCGCCTAACTAGTCGTCGTCGAGTCTCCACGTGAAACGTCGATCACCATACCTGTTGTGGATAAAGAACCCTGAAAAGAGTTTTGGGGTAGTATCATGAGTACAGAAGTACTCAGCATCCAACTGTAGTGGTCATCTGACCCAGCAAGGACTTCATCACTCGTCATTCTAGGAAAACTAGTAGTTTACGGTAAGGAAGGGGTAAGTGGTGAGGTTGCTGCCGCACTAGCATTTATGAAGTGGCTAACGATCTAGAGAGTAAGATAAGAAGCCAAGCATTCGATGAGGAATCGCCTCCAAAAAGTCTTGCTATCAACTACTTACGCAATCATAACACCTATCCTATCCTTGTCCTCCTCTTCGCATCCCGACGAAGAAGAAGCAGCCAAGGCACACACACACGTTGATCAAGTTATATTAAGATTATCTCAATTGTTGTTGTCTATGAACAAGGAGTAGGTCTCAAGTCGTCCATAACCGTGGACACGGCTTCTCGAAAAGATTTAACCCTGCAGGGGTGTACCAACTGCCCATTACGAGGCTCTGCACGCACGTCCATCTCTCTCAGTTGCTACCCATTATAGGCAACCATTTTATGATTTATTTCCAAGAGATCCGAAACCACAAGTCCCTCTAACTAACAACGAACAAATCCGGGTGGCCCCCGGTGAGTCGACATCCATCTCAGGAGCCGGCCGCGCTCTCGATCTGGTCTCAACCGTCTGTCGCAGGTTTGGATAGCCGGTTAATCACACATGGGACACCGGGTCCTCAGCCGGACAAGGTGGGCCAGCAAGGGAACTAAGTCCTCACTGGTCCAGGTTGGTTGGAAAACTACTGGCGGCCGACCAGCACACACACGGTTTCAAATGGTAAATCAGCTTGGGCCACCACTAGAAATGTTTGAAGCTAGGTAGGTAAGAAAAGGGGACCCCATAAAATCCCACACGCGGTTAGGCACGCTCAGTCTTAAAACCAATACCCGGAACTCGGGTCCTAGGTGACTCGAATGGAACAAAGCGTCGGGGCGGGATAGCCTAGACCTTCCATCCTTCGTCGAATATAGTCAACATTATAATAATCATATCATCAGCAACAATATAATAATGTGATATCCCAACCCAAAGAGTAACAGGGTAACATCGTAGCATCCTAAGCATGCATACTAAGCAGGGGCTGAGCAACGAGCAATAGTAACATAGCAGTACATGGTTTGCTGGGAGGGGACATGGTTGTATCGGTTTGAAAGAGGCTGTAAACATGTGGTAGGATCAAACATCGAACCTAACCTAGACTAGCATGCAAACCGCTGGTTGAAATAGAATGGATCATAAGTAATGTATAGTCCTTGCCTGTTGATAAGTCGGGTTCCGAAGGTGTAGCTGATCGCATGCTCGCATCGTCTCCGAGAGTAACCGCGAGAGCACACAAGACGGCAAACATTGGAAAGCAATCAACGAGCAAGCACTCTATTACTACGAAGCAAACACGAGAAAGCATCAACAAGAAGGCAACACGAGACATCGCACCTACCGTCGAGAGCGTTTACTAACGGGTTAAGTGGGGTATCGGTCACACACGACGAATACCGCACGTTTATGGTGGTTCAAGTTTCTTAGCTACAGGTGAGAAAAGGTTGTTAACATGGCATCTCACTCAAGCATGGCAAGATGTGAAGCATAAATAAACTACCTAAGCTAGTTAATTTAAGTGGGGGGTAAAACCTATACATGGCAAACTATAGCGGACCCCACGAAAAAAATGGAATTTGGTACTGTTTTGCCCTAAAAAATATTTTATTATTTTATTAGCAAGCAAGAACAGCCGGCGCGCCTGGGGGGCGCGCCGGCCCACGCCCACGGTGGCGGTTCGCTCGGGCAGCCGTCCCCATCCCGACGACAGGAGGCGGCGGCGCGGCGGCCCTACGCCGGCGAGGTGGCCGGAGGGAGGCGGGATCTGGGGGCGCGCGGCAGGCGGGGTCCAGGCAGCGCGGTTGGGAGGCTCCGGCGGCGAGGATTCCTGGCGGCTGGTGGGGAGCTTCGAGCTCCAAAGGCCATGGCGGCCGGTCCTGGAGAGAAACAGAGAAGAGGGAGGTGAACCAGGGAAGAAGGAGAAGGGAGGGACTGCGGCGCGGCGGCGGCTGACCTGCTGCGGGGCGTGGCGCGACGGCGTGCGGCGGCCGGCTGGCAGCGGCGCGCGGCGGCGATGTCCTCCACGGGCGGCGGCTGCGCGGCACGGGTGTCCAGGGAGGAGCTCGGGCTGGAGGAGAGAGAGAGGAGCCAGGCGCTGACGTGGCGCGATCTGGAGCGTCTGATCTGGATCTGACGGATCAGATCAGCGGTCTGGATCTGAGAGGGGGTTGGCTGCAATTTGTGGCTAGGGAAACCCTAGAAATGGGGTGGGAGTGTGGTGGTCTTTATATAGCCCCGGTGGCTGGCAGTTTGCAAAAACATCCCCGGTCTTTATCTCGCGCGTGCGGTGCTCACGTTTCTGACCGCCGGGGGTCCGCAGGACCTCCGATTCGGGTAAGACTTCGAACTGCGCGATCAGCGCGTCGAGCCGGAGGCGTTCACCTCGCGCTGGAACCGTTTCGAAAACACTTTCCGGCGCGCTATAAAAATATCCTGTTTAATTATTAAACGGGGTTTTCGTTCCGTTGGCTGCTACTGGTCTCGTGCGGTTTCCGCAACGGTGATCGGGCGAAACCCGGTGTCGCAAAGGTCGTGTGTCAGGGTGGCAAGGGTCAGTCTCTGTACGATACGAGCTAAGAGGGGGGAAATAATCGCCGATCGATAAATCGGGGATGCAAACACCGCAATCAAATCAGACAATCAAACAATTCACACCGAAAACAAAATTTTTAATTTTTGTGAAAACTGGGCTGTTACAACGAGCAGGAATTAAGCTTGGGGATGTTGATACATCCCAAACATATCTATAATTTCTGCTTGCTCCATGCATGTTTTGTTTGATATTGCTATGATCTAGATACACTTTCATACACTTTTGATCATATTTGGACTAACTTATTAAGTCAGTGCACCCCAGTGCCAGTTCCTGTTTTCTGCTGTTTTTATATTTCAGGTTTCCCCCATATTAAAAGTGCTCCAAAAATTCGGGAAAAATCAGATAAAAAATCAGCGCAGAAGAACCTTCCGAAAACACCTGGGTGGGGCCAGAGGGCTACCACCAGGGGTCCAGGCGCCCTGGTGGCGCGTGATGTCGCGAGAGTTTCTCGCCCCTCTTTGGTTACCCAAAGTGGAAGGTTTGAGATGTAGACAACAGCAAATTTCCCTCGGTGAAGATACCAAGGTTTGTCTCCGGTAGGCCTCCAACAATGACAGGAAGGTGACAACGACGCCAGTAATTAGGCGGTTGACGTGGACCTGCACACAAACAACAGATAACTTTGCTCCCAACAAGTTCAGAGAGTTTGTCAATCCCTCCAGCCTTGTTGTTCACAAAGGATAAAACGTACTAGATAATAATGATAGTGATAGCAACGGAAAAGTAAATAAAACAGAAAATAAATAGTGGGTGTAAACAGTATTGGAAATATGGACCGGGATCCCATGATGTTCACTAGTGATGTCTCTCTCCCAAAAGACGATAAAATAGCCATGCGAGGTAAACAAATTACAGCTGGGCAATTGACAGGATTATGTGCGCAGACCAATGCTAACTATGCTATAAAGAAAGGAAGAGGATCAAAATCTTGGGCGGTACGCCAAGACAAGTAGACCAAAATCCATATGCATCTACCTACTAATCATCCACCTTGAGATATCTATCCAGAACATCTCGCTGGTATTAAGTTGCGAATCCCACCCAAAGTGTAAGCTCAAAGCAACACACAACTGCATTAAAGAACTTTGCGTAAAGTAAACAATCCTTGCACCCGCAAGTACAAGCACTGTTGTTTTATCCCTTGTGGCAACAACACATCCCCTAGACTCATGTTTCTGTCACTCAAGCTAGTCATCAGGGGGCATGAACCCACAATCATGCATAACGCTCCCTCTTGGAGTCACTACCTACTACTTGGCCAAAGCAATAAACAACAATGGATAACATGCAAGAATTACTCAAGAACATAAATAAAAAAGAGGAGAATCAAATATATTACTCAATCACAATCTGAACATAGTCTCATAATCCATCGGATCCCAGCAAACTCAGCATAGCAACATCAGAAAGATTACATATGTGCCTCGATCATGTAGGGCAGCTCACGAGGTCTAAAGCATGAAGAACAAAGAGGGGAGGAGAACATCACATAGCTACTGATCATAGACCCATGGTGCAAGGTGGTGGAGAAGCTCCCGGAGGTGGTTCCTCCCTCCGGCAGGGTGCCGGGAAGAGGGCTCCTGGTGCTTCCGATCTTGGAAGCGCGGCGGCGGCGGAACAGAGGAGAGATCTTGAAAAAGGGTTCTGTCTTCGGGGGTTTCGCGTCACGGAGAATATATGGGCGAAGGGGGCAGCCAGGGGGCCACCAGGGGTCCAGGCGGCCCCCTGACGCGGCCCCACCCTAGGGCGTGATACGTCCCAAACGTATCTATAATTTCTGCTTGCTCCATGCATGTTCTGTGTGACTTTGCCATGTTTTGCTTGAACTTTCATACACTTTTGAGCATATTTGGACTAATCTATTAACCCAGTGCACCCAGCTGCCAGTTGCTGTTTTCTGCTGTTTTTGTATTTCAGGTTTTCCGACCATTAAAAGTGCTCCAAAAAATCCGGAAAAATCAGATAAAAAAATCAGCGACCCGGAAGCTTTCGGAATCACCAAGGTAGCGGAGGGGGGCCACCACAGGGACTCCAGAAGGGTCCCTAGTGCGGCCCCACCCTAGGCCACGCCAGGGGGCCTCCTGGCTGCCCTGTGGGTCCCCTCCACACCCCCTCAGACTATATTTAGCCCTCGGGGTGGAAACCCCTAGTATCGATCTCTTTTCCGCGATCTCGCCTCTTTACCGCCGCCGCCGCCGTTTCTAGATTGGGGCTGCCTGGAGAAGCTGCGCCGGCACCCTGCTGGGAGAAGGAACCCCCTCCGGGAGACCATCCATAGCCATGGACGCCTCCCGTATGTACCGTGAGTAGTTTCCCTTGGACCATGGGTCCGTGACCAGTAGCTATGTGATGTACTTCTCTCCCCTCTTTGTGCTTCCACTTTCGAGACCTCGTGAGCTGCCTCACATGATCGAGCCACTATTGTAATTTTTGCAGTTGCTATGCTGAGTTTTCTGGGATCTGATGGATTATGAGACTATGTTCAGATTGTGATGAGTAATATATTTGGTTCTTCTCTTTTATATTTTGTTCTTGAGTAAATTCTTGCATGTTCTCCGTTGCCGTATTTTACTTTGGCCAAGTGATTTGTTGCAACTCCAAGAGGGAGCGTTATGCTTGATTGTGGGTTCAGCCCCTTGATGTCTAGCTTGAGTGACAGAAACATGAGACTAGGGGATGTGCTATTGCCACCAGGGATAAAACAACGGTGCTTGTATCCGCGGGTGCAAGGATTGTTTACTTTACACAAAGTTCAATTAATGCAGTTGTCTGTTGCTTTGAGTTTACACTTTGGGTGGGATTCACAACTTACTACCAGCGAGATGTTCTGGATAGATATCTCAAGGTGGATGATTCGTAGTAGATGCGGTTGGATTTCGGTCTACTTACCTTGGCGTACTGCCCATTGCTTTTGAGCCTTTCCTTTCTTTGCAACATAGTTAGCATTGCGGTGCCTTCATAATTCTGTCAATTGCCCAGCTGTGATTTGTTTACCTCGCTAGTACTTTTATCGTCTTTTGGGAGAGAGACATCACTAGTGAAAATCACAGGACCCCGGTCCATCTTCACATTACTGTTTACATCCTTAGTTTACTTTTAGTTGCCACTATTATTATCTCTTGTGTTGATCCTTTGTCAACAGCAAGGCCGGAGGAATTGACAACTCCTCTGTACTCGTTGGGAGCAAAGTTATTTGTTGCTGTGTGCAGGTCCACATCAAGCGCCATGACACCTTCTTGTATATCTTGGAGTCCTACTGGTTCGATAACCTTGGTATCTTTACCGAGGGAAATTTGCTGCTACGCTACATCTCACCTTCCACTTGGGGTAACCAACGAGGAGTGAGAGATCCTCACCGTATCATGGTGCACCGGGAGGGCGCCTGGGGCCCTGGTGGGTCCCCTCTCTCCCCTCCTTGGTGATCCCGAAGCGTCCGAATCGCTGATTTTTTTATTGGATTTTCCCGAATTTTTGGAGCACTTTTAACATGGGGGAAACCTGAAATAGAAAAAGAACAGAAAACATGAACTGGTCCTGGGGTGCACTAAGTTAATAGGTTAGTCAAAATATGATCAAAAGTGTATGAAAGTGTATCAATACCATAGAAATATCATACAAAGAAGCATGGAGAAAGCAGAAATTATAGATACGTTTTGGATGTATCAACATCCCCAAACTTAATTCCTGCTCGTCCTCGAGTAGGTAAATGATAACAAACATAATTTCTGTGGTGACATGCTACCAACCATATAAGAACTTTCAAGTAAAGCAATCAATGCACGTAATCCAATTCAAGTCATAACAGGTAAGAGTCTATATTAGCATTGAAACAAGCAACATAAGAACATAAGGTGCAAGAGCTCTCGCTGTCCGTGACTCGAATGTCTCCAAATGGTGTTTGCGTGCAAGAAAGGGGATAGGGATATACGAGAGAGTAAAACATAGTTTTTATTTTTGAGAACTTAATCTACTAAAGTTTCACACTTGGTCTTCTTTGGAATCTCATCTTGACTCATCCCCAGACAACTAGCCAGGTACAAGTCAAAATGATCCACTCCTTTTCGATATTTTGAGCACTCATGCAAGGGATGAGCGTAAGCAAGAAAGTTGACACTTAGGATGGCAAAGAGAGAATATGGTGGAGGAGGAAGACAAAAAAGGTGTGAAAGGCTCACATGAATGAGGACAATCATAGGCGAGAGAAATCCAAATGATAGATATGATGTGAGGAGTATTTATTGCCATGCAACGGATGCACATATGAGCTAAGGTAAGCTCTCAAATGGAACTAGTGGGGGTGCATCCAACTTGCTTGCTCAAGAAGACCTAGAGCTCATTTGAGGAGGCTCATCATTGGAATATACAAGCCAACTTCTATAGTGTGAAGGTCCCCACATAGCTATATGCATGAATGATAATCTCTATGGAGTACAAGATATAAGAGGGAGTACAAGTGTGGATCTCTCAAAAGGAATAGTAGTGTGCCCCCTTCTCTCTTTTTATTTTTTCTCTTTTTTCTCTTTTTTTGTATTTTTTTGTGGCCTCAATGGCTCTTTCTATTTCTCTCATTTGTCCTCTTTGGGATCTTTTGATTTTGTCCTCTTTGGGATCTTTTCCTCACTTTAGGGGCAACACTCTATATATTACAAAAAGTATAGAAGATCTTTCACACTTTACAAGGTACTCAAACCATAAAGAAAATGAAACTATCATGAAGTATGCAAATGTATGCCTCTTCCAGTGTAGAAGGATATGCAATGATACTAGCGCGTCATGTAACAATGATTAGGGCAAGGCCCAACTAGCATGTGGCTCATCGATCAAGCAAGTAGCATGTATGACATGAACATCAAGTCATGAGAAGGTGGATGTTGCTTGGCAATGTATCTCGGAAAGGCTATGGAAATGCCTTGATAGGTAGGTATGGTGGATGTTTTTAGGCAGGATGTAAGGAGGTTTATGATGACAGAGCGTATCGTGCCAAGAGTTTGGATGTACCGGCGAAGGTGGACGCCAACTCTCGGAGTGAGAAGGAGGCAATGCACGGCACAGAAGAGGCTAGAAAATATGGGAAGGTGGAAGTGTCAACTTTGGAATACTCACATTAGTCCGAAGAACTTATGAACTTAATATCGGTAACTCTCAATCTAATTAGGAGGTTCTCAAAGAGACAAGTACCCCGAGGAGGAGTGTATGGGGGTTTGGTTATCCTTGTGCATCCTCGACTCATGGTACGTGAGTGTACTCTAATATTCGATCCCTCCAAAGAGTAGTGATCCACCTAGTAGCTAAAGTTCTCAACTAATTTTGTAAGTTTTGAAAATAAACACGGATTGCCCAAAATACGACATCTATCACTAATAGGCTAAATCTCTTGACACCAAAAGTCCAGACATTACTCAAAGCAATACCTCAAAACTATTGCAAGTTACTATTGCAATTGAATAGCAACCTCAATTACCTACTTCAAGTCAAGACACAAAACTCAGTGCAACAGGAAAACTCTCTAAACAAGATAAACATGAAAACTCAAGAGAGTTCTAGCAACAAACTAAACAAAAGCTCTTAAAAAGATAAGCATGCAAACTAAGAGCTAAACATGACAGGAGCTATGAAAAAGATAAAGAACACACACAACAAAGATAAGCATTAAAAATCATATGATGTGTTCTAGATTTTGAAAGTGGAGCGTGTTTATCTCTCACACAAATAAATCTGGGTTCTAACTTGTTATGAACAGCAAGCAAAGCTAAAGAAAATTAAAAAAGGAAATAAAGAGCAAGACGCTCCAAGCATACCACATAACGCATGAAGTGATAAAAATATAGTGAGACGAGAGACGAACTGATAATTTTTGATGGAGAAGGGGATGCACGGGGGCATCCCCAAGCTTAGACGCTTGAGTATCCTTGAATATTTCTTGGGGATGCATGGGGGCATCCCCAATCTTGAGCGTTTGACACTCCTGAATCTTCTTTTATCATCTTCCCTCGCACACTTGAAAACTCCCTTCATACATAACTCATCATAATCTGATTAGCGAAGTTAGTACCCATAATAAAATAATTTTTCCTCTACTGGAAATAAGGATATTATTGAAGAGCTATTGTTTCTCAAGATTTCCAAGAAGTTTTTGCAAAGAAAAAGCAAGCTTATGGTTTGCAAAATGAAGAAAATGCAAAACATGACAGAATCTGTGAAAAACAGACTAGCAGGTAGTAAAGAATTTTTTAGTGATACTTCTGAAACTCAAATAAAAAAACTCAGAACATACGAAAGTTCCTTGATTGTATAGAGCATGCTGTGTAAAAATTTCAGCTAAAAAAGAGGAACTGGGATTTTTTTGTGATTTTTGCAGTCACGAGGACATAATCTGTTTTCTGGACAGCATGTCACAACTTCCACTTCCCTTGTCATATGAGGCTATAAATGGCACAAAGCTTGAAAAGTAAAGATACAATGATGTTGCTACAGTAGTAACAATCATCAAGACCACTAAAAACAAAACAAAAACAAAAAGTAAAACCTAAATTCGTTGCGGGCTGCCTCCCGAAAGCACTTGTTTAAAGCCATTAGCTAGGCTTGATGCAATAGATCAAGTCTTTTCAAAAAAAAAACTAGCCCGTGTGAAGGACTCAAAAGGCAACTTAATATTTTTCCTATGGAAGTGTTCCATCCCTTTCTTGAGAGGGAATTGGAATTTTATAATCCCTTCTTTCATATCAATAACAGCACCCACGGTGCAAAGAAAAGAACGTCCCAAAATAATTGGACAAGAAGGTTCACATTCAATGTCCATAATAGTATAATCAACGGGAACATAATTGTCATTGAAAATTATAAGAACATAATCGATCTTACCCAAAGGTTTCTTTACGGAAGAGACAAGACGAACACCAAAAGAACAAGGATCAAAAGGTTTCAATTCAAATATATCATACATTCTTTTTGGGCATAACGGAGGTACTAGCTCCAACATCACATAAAGCATAGCAAGAGAAGTTATTCAACTTAATTTTAATCATAGGATCCCAACCATCTTCTAGCTTTCTAGGTATGTAAGCCTCTATCCTAGGCTTCTACTCCCTAGCTTTAATGAGAGCATTAGTGATATGCTCCGTGAAGGCAAGATTGAGTGTGCTAGTGTGGGGGTCTCTAGACATCTTGTGAAGGAAACGAATAACTTCGGAAAGGGTGCAATTATCAAAATCAAGGTCGCTACTATCAAGTAAAGTGGTAGTGGTGTCCTTTAGGCTCACTTGTTTGGTAGCTTCTATAGTCATATGAGTTTCTTCTTCTATGGGAGTAATTTTGGTAGCAATCCTAGACCATTCCCCTCCAACAACTATGGGAACAACAACACTTATCCTAGCACCAAGAACTCCACTTTTGAATTAGAGAGTATGCTTAAAGACTTCATCACTACCCAAAAAGCCTTCAACAAGAGTTTAGAGGAAAAACTAGAAAGATTAGATAATCTCTTGTCGAAGGTAGACAATTTAGCCCATGAAGTAGAATTGCTTAAAATTAGAACTTCTCCTCTTGAGGAGAGGAAGGTCACTCCTATGAACGCTATTCAAGTGCAAATTAATGAAAACATTAGGATGATGGCTAAACTTAAAGAGAGATGGGCTATAGAAAAGGAGGAAGAAGATAGAATTAAGAGCCTTCCTACACACCATACCATTGCTACTATCCAAGTTGTTGAGGATATCCAAACTCTTAGCACCCAATGCACCCCTAATCCCATAGGACCTATTAATGGTGATGCTATGCACTACTGGAATTCACCAGTTTGCCATGGGACAGTGGCTTTTCCGTCTGCATTTCATCGGGGCGGACGGCAAAGCAGTGGTATGCCGTCTGCTGCCCTAAGTACAGACGGTAAAACGTGGACATACGGCAAACCACATGTTTGCCGTCTGCCTGGTTGCAGGCAGACGGCAAAGACACCTATGCCGTCCGTCGACAGACGGAAAACCCTCAGATGGAGCCCACCCAAGCGAGGCACGCGTCCTGGCTAACGGCCCACCGCTTTGCCGTCTGTCGACGGACGGCATACGTGCCATTGCCGTCTGTCGGTAGACGGCAAAGCGGTGGGCCGTTAACCCCCCGCACGGTCCCTCTCCCACTCCCACTCGCAACCCTCCCACACGCCGCCGCCGCCTCTCCGTCCCTCCCCGTCCTCCACCTCCCCGTCCTCCAGCTCCCCGCCCTCCGCCCCCGCCGGATCCCTCCCCGGCCGCCCTCCGCCCCTCACCTCCCGGCCGCCCTCCGCCCCCCACCTCCCCGGCCGCCCTCCGCCCCCACCTCCCGGCCTCCGCCGCCCCCCACCTCCCGGCCGCCCTCTGCCACCCGCGGATCCCTCCCCGCCCTCCGCCGCCCACCTCCCGGCCTCCTCCTCTGCCCCCTACTCCGGTGAGCCCGCTCCTCCTCTTTTTTTCTCTGTAATTTCTATAGTTGTAGGATTTTAGTTAGTAATTAGTTAGTGTTACGATTTTAGTTAGTAATTAGTTAGTGTTAGGATTTAGTTAGTAATTAGTTAGTGTTAGGATTTAGTTAGTAATTGTAGATATTAGGTTTTAGGTTCTAGATGTTTAGTACGATTTATTTTTATTTTTTCTGTTAATTGCAATATGCAGAAAATTTAAATGATAAGATGCATAATTACAATATGCAGAAAATTTAAATGATAATAAAGAGTAAACGTAAATAAAAGAAGACGTGTAAAGGAAAAAAGAAATAATATGTAAAATAAGAAGAAAGAGGAGGAGAGAAGGTGGAGGCCGGAGGAGGAGGCCGGGAGAAGAGAAGGTGGAGGCCGGAGGAGGAGGCTGGGAGGAGAGAAGGTGAAGGCCGGAGGAGGAGGCCGGGAGGAGAGAAGGTGGAGGTCAGAGGAGGAGAAGATTAGAAAGTAGAATAAGGAGTATGAGAAATGGAGAAGGATGAGTCTGGAGGAGGAGAAGAGTAGAAAGTAGAGGAGTACAAATGAATCTTGACCGAAGAGCATCTCTAGCATAACCTGAAACCAAAAAATATCTCTAGCACACCGCAGAATAGCTTATTGGTTTTTAATGTGCAGTTGTTCCCCTTCACCTCGAGCCGTCACAAGTCTGGTGTTCGACGACCTCTCCCTGTGTTCGACGATTCCTCCTGCACTCGAGGGTATGCAAAACACGTCCTATCCTCCTGAACCCCCTTCATTTGCTCTGTTCCGGCCTTTGTGCCGATGACACTAGCTAGCTATATAGTTTCAATATGCAGTCGCGTAACCAGTATGCGTCTCCCGTTCGAAAGGGTTACAATTATAAATATGCATTCATTTGCATATTTATAATAGTGATTCTTTCGAATTGTCCAACGTTATCCATGGACAGCCCGAGTATGTGTAGATTGAGTCGGTTTCCCATGCTTTGGTCCCGATCCGACGCGGTATTTCGTCAGCGCCTCCCTGTTGTTCTCCGGATACACAACCTCTCGGCTTGTTGTCGAGACGTGTATTAGGAGAACGGCGGGGAGGTGCTGCCGAAATACCGCGTCGGATCGGGACCAAAGCATGGGAAACCGACCCAATCTACACATACTCGGGTGGGATTAGGACCTATCTTTACCTATTAGTGTGTAGGTTAATTGCATATGCCGTAGCTATGTATGATAAAAGAAATAAAAAGTGGACGTAATAAAATGGTATATTTGTTGTTTAGTAGCTAGCTGTAGCGACAAGATGAGCGATGATCGTGCGTGGATGTACACTGGTCGCCCTAATCCGAAAGAGATCAACAATGAATGGGCAATGAAAACCAAGGAGTTTCTGAGAGCGGAGTTTGCAAATGGGCAGAGAAAAACCTGGTGCCCCTGTGTTAGGTGCGACAATTATAAACAGGCGACAGAGGTGGATATGGGTAAACACTTGCAGAAGTGGGGTTATAAGCCTGGTTATACGGTGTGGAGCTTCCATGGCGAGTCTGGCGGACGACGGAGAGAGGAGGTGGTTCGTCAGCGCACGGATGAGTACGGAACCGGGATCGAAGACATGGTGCAGGACTTTGACGATGCGCGGGATGAGGACGATGAGATGGAGGAATCTGCGAAGGCCTTCTATGAGATGTTGGAGCCTTCGAAACGTCCGCTGCACGCTCACACTGAGCTTTGTCAGCTCGATGCCATCGCACAGTTGATGGCTTTGAAGGCACAATTCAACTTGGGCACAGATTGCTACAATGCGATCACTACCCTAATTGGGCGGTTTCTACCAAAAGACCATGTTATGCCTGCAAACCTGTACCAATCGGATAAAATCCTCAAGGTACTTAAGATGCCCTATGAGCAGATACATGCTTGTAATAATGGATGTGCTTTATTTAGGAAAGAGTATGCGGACGAAGACTATTGTCCCAAATGCAAGTCATCCAGATATGTTGTGGTAGACAATGGTCAAGGTGAGAAGACGCAGACCAAAATACCCGTAAATGTTCTTCGGTATCTTCCAGTGATACCAAGAATTCAACGCCTTTACATGATGGAAGAGACAGCCAGACAGATGACATGGCACAAACATGGGAAGAGAACAGAATTTGATGCAGATGGGAAGCCGATGTTGACTCACCCATCGGATGGTTCAGCATGGAAGCACTTTGATGAAAAACATTCGGAAAAAGCTAAGGAGCCAAGGCATTGCCGAATCGCCGTCGGCACAGATGGGTTCAATCCTTTCGGTCTGATGGCAGCCTCATACAGTTGTTGGCCTGTATTTGTCATGCCACTCAATCTCCCCCCCCCTCAGATATTATGAAAAGGAAGAACATTTTCCTGACGTTGATAATACCAGGGCCCAAATATCCGGGGAAGAATATGGATGTGTACATGCAACCGCTTAAGGAGGAATTGCAACAAGCTTGGGACGAAGGGTTCAAGACATACGATGCAGCTAGCAAAAAGACCTTCAAAATGCATGTTTGGTACCAGTACTCAATGCATGACTTGCCGGCGTATGCGCTTTTCGCTGGCTTCTGTGTTCATGGAAAGTTCGGGTGCCCAACATGCAAGGCTGCTCTTCAGTTTCATTGGCTGAAGGAGGGTGGCAAATATTCCTGCTTCGACTTGCATAGACAGTTTCTGCCTCCTAACCATCCTTTTAGAAAAGACAAGAAGAACTTCATCAAAGGGAAAGTTGTCAAAAACCTGGCAACACCTACGATGACGGGCGAACATGTCTTGGCACAGTTGAACTCTCTCGAGCCTGATCCAGAACGTCCCGGGTATTTTAAGGGATATAATTCAGAACACGCCTGGACTCACAAGACATGCTTCTGGGATCTCCCCTACTTCCAAGACCTCGAACTTCCACACAATATTGACGTGATGCACACTGAAAAAAATATCGGCGAGGACCTGTTTGGTACATTTTTCGGCATAGATGGGAAGTCAAAGGATAATCCTACAGCTAGAGTCGACCAGGAGACTCTATGTGATAGACCCTCACAGAACATGCGACAGCCGAAAGGAAAGAAGAATTGGTCCAAGCCAAGGGCCTGGTTCAAACTTGAAAGGGGGCATATCAGGGAAATTCTCTTGTGGGTGCAAAACAGTTCGATGTTCCCCGATGGGTATGCAGCGAATCTGAGGAGGGGAGCGAGTCCTGAAAAACATAAAATATTTGGGCTGAAGAGTCATGATTGGCACATATGGCTTCAGCGGGTAATGCTGGTGATGTTGCGCGGCTATATCCCCGAGGAAGAGTGGCTAGTACTGGCAGAACTGAGCTATTTCTTTCGTGTTCTTTGTGCTAAAGAACTATCCGATGGCGTGCTAGAAGACATGGAAGATATGGCGCCGGAGTTGCTCTGCAAGTTAGAGAAGATCTTTCCACCGGGTTTTTTTAATCCGATGCAGCATTTGATATTGCATCTCCCGACCGAGGCAAGATTAGGGGGCCCTGTGCAAAATCGTTGGTGCTATTCAACGGAGAGAATGCAGAAGACGCTTCGAGCAAAATGTAAAAATAAACGTAGAATTGAAGCATCGATGGCCGAGGCTTTCATTACCGAGGAGGCGGCAAACTTCATGACAGCACATTATGAAGCCAAAAATCGCCATTTGCATAATCCAAAGCCTCGATACAATACTGGCGACCCCCAACGGCGTCAATCCAACCTCAGCCTATTCAAAGGGAAGCTCGGACCTGTTGGTGCTTCGAGAAATAAGATTTTGGATATCAAAGAATGGCAGACTCTTACACTGTATATCTTCACCAACCTAACATAAGTGCGACCGTACATCGAGTAAGTGCTCGGTACGTACATTGTTTCGCAACTTCTAATAATTCTTGTTTCTTATTAATTCCCCTGAATTCATACAGTCGATACGTCGCCAAATTCTCGAATGGAGTGGTTATTGAAAGTGATTCCATCGCAGAGTATGAGCTTCTTGCCAATAAAGGAGACGGCAATCCTGGTTTCATCTCTTGGTTCAAACGAACGGTAACTATCATTTGTTGGTTCGACCTATTTTTCACTAATATAACAATCCTTTCCTATAAAACTTATAGGCAAATGAGGAGCCTATGGACGCCGAATTGAGACAAGTCGCTAATGGTTTTGACAATAAGGTCCGTGTATTTGAGAAATACGACATCAACGGGTATCGCTTTCGTACCGTTGATAAAGAGCGAAAAATGGCCGATCGAAAAAGTACAAATTCTGGTGTCTATGCTGTCGGCGACGGAGGTATTGAGTATTATGGAAGAGTTGAAGCAATATACGAACTTCTATTCTATGGTGAAAATCCTCCCAACGTCGTTGTCTTCAAATGTCATTGGTTTCTCCCGTCGAGGACTAGACGAACTCATGAACATGTAGGTCTAGTCGAAATTCGACATGACACCCATTTTAATGTCCCCGATGTCTATATTACGGCTCAACAGGCCACCCAGGTTTTCTATCTATCCTACCCCTGCCAAACGGTTGAAAACCTGAAAGGTTGGGATGTCGTTTATGATGTGCCACCTCATATTAGACCACCTCCCCCAAATGAAGAGGATTATGTACCCCACATTGACCCAGAGACATATGAAGGAGAATTCTTCCAAGAAACACGCGTGATAAAAAAAGTTTCCGAAACCGCTCTAAGCAACCCCAGAACATGGAAGAAGACAATGAGAGTGAACCCGCTAACGACGATGTTGAAGAGCCTGAAGAAGAAGAGGTTACTGCTCCAGATGACCTGTCCATGCTTGACCGTTTACATAAAGGCCTTCCAAATGTTGGTGTTGTTGAACCTGATGAGGCCGTCATTATCGACGACACGCGTGATAGTGATGACGATCCTTCAATTGATCGCGGAGAAGATACCGATGATCCCGACTATTGTTAGTTGTATGCATGTCAACTTTAATTATATATATATATATTCTCATTATTGCAGTAATTACTTTTGTATTATTAATTCTTTTTCTCATTGTACTAATTATTTTATTTTAATTCTTGGTAGGTTTGTGACAGATATGGAGGGCGAGACCTCAGGCTCGCGAGGGAGGGGTCATGCGCTCCCACCTCTGGCTCTACGGAGGTCTTTGCTCGAGAGTATTTCCTCGCCTCCTCCTTCTACTGATGAGGTGCCCAGGGGGAGAGGTCGGAAGAAGACCGGGAGAGGCAAAGCAGGTGGTGGTCGCGGGAAAGGTAGACGGACACCTGCTGCTGCTTCCTCGCCGCCACCTCCGGCTGATTCACCAGAGCACTACAAGGTGGATCCCTCCTCGGACACTCCGATCCACCAGCCTGAGGTGGAGGAGGAGGCTACGTCCAGCCGCACGACCTGGAGTCCCTGACCGGACCAGCCGGAGCAGCACACGCCTGAGGGGGAGGCTAGTGCCGAGCTGGACACTACGGATGAGGAGGAGGTGGCTGAGGGTACCACCGTGTACCAGCGTTGGGGTACACGGCTCCCGTCCGTGCCGGTGACTCCCGCCCATAAGCGGTTGATTACGCCTGATGGAGAGACATAAGTGCACTTATACTCTCTTCCGGTACCTTCTATACTTATGTCTATTTGATGGCTTTGTCTTTTTATACTGCAGGGGTTGGATATACGGCAATGGTGTCCGCAATCCCAACTCCATCCTTGGTGTGCTCGTCAGGGAGAACTTCCCGGGGCTGGTTCAATTGCCCGGACCTGATGAGGTTCCGCAGCCTGGACTCAAATGGGAGAACAATTGTGCTGCCCCGGCCCCGCCGGATACGACCATCAACGGGGTCAAATGCCACACCAGAGCCGACATGGTGATCAACGGCTTTTGGGTAATTTCTGTTTCACACAATAAAATCTTGACAATAGCTAGTTGGTGCACTCATCAGTGTTGTCTCGTGCTATTGCAGGTCTACTACAAGGTCGATGAGTCCAAGGAGCAGGAGGCGGAGGACGTGATAATTGCAGAGGCCACGCGCCTCTTGCAGAACACAAGGCACGAGATGCGAGTGCAGGCGGTCCGTGACTACTACGCCAAGCAAGGGCGCAAGCGTAGCAAGAAGGACTGCCGCAAGAAGTTTCTGACCAGGGCCCAGTACATGACGGTAACCCTTCTTAAGTCTTGAATAGTTTGCTTGATTTGATTCCTATCTAGGCTACTTATTAGTTTCCTTGTTTACTAACTTAGGCGCCGCCGAGATGGTGTGCGGACAAGATGGATTGTTGGGAGGTCATTGTGGACCACTGGTGCTCAGATGCCTGGTTGGCCGTCCACAACAATGCCAAGGACCGGCGCGCCCAAATGGTTGGTGTGCCACACCATCAAGGCAGCCGTAACTTAGCTGGTTACGGGCATAAATGGGTATGTGCAAATTCTTCTTTGCTTTGTCTTTTAGGCACCCACTTACTAATATCATGTTTTGCTTTGTCTTTTAGGAGGAGCATAATAAAACGGAGGTGCCTCAGGTGTTCGACATGTATGGCATGTCCCATACAGCGTCGTACAAGAAGGCCAAGGCGCTCTCAGAGTCGGATCTCGCCACTCCTTCGAATTTCACCAACATTGCCGCCTATAGTAAGCTCAAGGCTTATACTAAGGTGGCGAAGGAGAAGCACGGGGAGGCTTACACCCCGATTGGGAAGCCTAATTACCCGGAGCTGGTGATGATCTCTGGTGGCGGAAGGCGCCATGGCGCCATGGCCATTGGAGATAAGTTGATTAGGTGTGATAAGACTCTTCCTGAGATCAAGGCGTGCCAAATGAGTTCTTCTCCTGCTATAAGGACTTGTCCGCGGCCAATCGACCTCGCTATCCAGGTTATCCATAAGGACTCTTGCATTCTTGTTTTCTCTCATCGAATATTACAATGCTAACTAGAGGAGTGGGGTTGCAGGAAGCTCTTGAGAAAGAGCGACAGAACACCCAGCGGCTACTGGAGGAGAAGGAGCGGTTGGCAGAGGAGAAGGCAGCGGAGAGAGAGCGGCTGGCGGAGGAGAGGACGGCGAAGGCTCTCGAGGAGGCCGCGACACGACACGATGCATCGAACCGGGCCTTGTATGAGCTCTTCGTGGTAAGTCAATTGTTCATATTCACCCAAAGAATGCATGTTATAATCTTTGTTTATATTACTAACTAATATGATTGACTCATGAAAAACAAATGTGCAGACTATGTGCGAGAAGACTGGTCAGGCCGCTCCACCGATGCCGATCATTTCTCCTGTGGGGACGGTGAGTATCTTTCGATGATCATCAATACCATATTGAGTGGCGTCGTGCTAACCTCTAGTTGATCTTTTCGTGCAGCATAACTCTCGGGCTGCGTCCCATGACCCTTCTCCACCGTCAACATCGGCCAACCCGACGGATGCTTCTCAGCCTTGAGGGCTACACTCCGGTAAGTTGTCTTCTATTTTGCTTTATTAATGCTTAGTTAGCTTGATTTTCTCACAAAATGGTAAAGTTAGTTTGATTCCCTAAAAAAATGCTAAGTTAGCTTAATTGGCTCAAAAAATGGTAAATTTAGCTTAATTACCTCAAAAAATGCTAAAGTGAGCTTAATTTACTGAAAATATGAAAAAGTTGGCTTCATTTGATCAAAATTGCTAAAGTTAGCTTAAATTGCTCAAAAATGGTAAATTTAGCTTAATTACCTCAAAAAATGCTAAAGTGAGCTTAATTTACTGAAAATATGATAAAGTTGGCTCCATTTCATCAAAATTGCTAAAGTTAGCTTAATTGGCTCAAAAAATGCTAAGTTAGCTTCATTTCCTCAAAATATGCTAAAGTTATCTCAATTTGATTACAATTGCTTCTTTATTTCCTCAATAAGAAGAAGAAGAAGAAAGAGAACAAGAAGAGAAGAAGAATAAGAAGAAGAGAAGAGAGTCTCTCTTCTCTTCTTCTTATTCTTCTTCTCTTCTTCTTCTCTTTCTTCTTCTTCTTCTTTTTCTTCTCTTCTTCTCCTTCTTCTCCTTATTCTTGTTATAACTTTCTTAGCTTCATTTTGCAGATTTGCTTCAAGGGAGTCATGCTATGATGGAATGGTGCATTTGGACTTGTAGCTTAGTTTTATGAACTGTTTTGGTCACTTGTAGCTTAGTCACTATGTAGTATGTATATACTTTGTGTTTGGAGAACATGTGTTTGATCACTTGTGTGTTTGAGACTATATGAGACTATATATATAAATGCATATAGGTTTGGTTGATCAACATGTGTGGGTGCTTAAACTGCTGTTGGAGAAGATGTATATGTATATATATTGCTATCTTTTTGTCAAATGTAGGGATTTAAAAGGAAACAGAAAAAACAGAGGCTATACAGCCTCTTTGCCCTCTGCAAGCTGTCGGCGAAGGCCTTTGCCGTCAGCTTGCAGTTGGCAAAGCGGACACGTGGCGCCCAGTTGTGCAATCTGGCAACAACTGGGTGACCATTTGGTTATTATGCCGTCGACCTCCGGCAAGGCAGACGACAAAGTGGGGAGGTTTGCCGTCTGTCAGTAGACGGCATTAACGGCCTGACGGAGCCGGCCGGCCGGTCAAGATACCGTCTGCCTCCGGAAAGGCAGACGGCAAAGTTGGGAGGTTTGCCGTCTGTCAGTGGACGGCAAATCCCGCCATTAACAACCTGATGGAGCCGACTGGCAAAGGTTCGCCGTCACGCCCGCTCTGCCGTCTGGTTGCACAAAAGCGCACGACAAAGGTTGTTTGCCGTCCGTCGATTTCCGGCAGACGGCAAAGAACCCCTTTGCCGAAAAAATAGCTGACGGGTGCTTTGCCGTGCGTGGGCAGACGACAAAGTCCTTTGCTGTCCGCCATATAGGTGTTTGCCGTCCGCCGAGGCAGACGACAAATATGTGAATTCCAGTAGTGGCATAGCATCACCATTAATAGGTCCTATGGGACTAGGGGTGCATTGGGTGCTAAGAGTTTGGATATCCTCAACAACTTGGATTGTAGCAATGGTATGGTGTGTAGGAACGCTCTTAATTCTATCTTCTTCCTCCTTTTATATAGCCCATCTCTCTTTAAGTTTAGCCATCATCCTAATGTTTTCATTAATTTTCACTTGAATAGCGTTCATAGGAGTGACCTTCCTCTCCTCAAGAGGAGAAGTTCTAATTTTAAGCAATTCTACTTCATGGGCTAAATTGTCTACCTTTGACAAGAGATTATCTAATCTTTCTAGTTTTTCCTCTACACTCTTGTTGAAGGCTTTTTGGGTAGTGATGAAGTCTTTAAGCATACTCTCTAATTCAAAAGTGGAGTTCTTGGTGCTAGGATAAGTGTTGTTGTTCCCATAGTTGTTGGAGGGGAATGGTCTAGGATTGCTACCAAAATTACTCCTATAAGCATTGTTATTGAAGTTGTTTCTAGAGATAAAGTTCACATCTACTTGATCTTGAGCAATCAAAGAATTTAAAGGAACATCATGAGGATCAATAGGAGATTGCTTGGTAAGTAGAGACATAATCAAGTCAACTTTTTCATTTAGGGAGGAGATCTCCTCGACAGAGTTTACCTTCCTACCTATTGGAGCTCTTTCGGTGTGCCATTAGGAATAGTTGGTCATCATCTCATCGAGTAGTTTCGTGGCAGCACCAAGCGTTGTTGACATAAATGTTCCTCCCGCATCCGAATCTAGCAGGTTCCGCGAGGTAAAGTTCAAGCCCGCATAAAAAGTTTGGATAACCATCCAAGTAGTCAAACCATGCGTAGGGCAATTCTTAACAAGAGATTTCATGCATTCCCAAGCTTGGGCAACGTGTTCATTATCCAATTGCTTAAAATTCATAATATTATTCCTCAATTGGATAATCTTAGCTGGGGGGTAGTACTTCCCAATAAAAGCATCCTTGCACTTATCCCAAGAATCTAAGCTATTCCTAGGCAAGGATTGAAACCAGATTTTAGCTCCTCCTCTGAAGGAGAAAGGAAAAAGCTTAAGCTTAACAATATCACTATCTACTTCTTTGTACTTTTGCATATCACAGAGCTCAATAAATCTATTTAAGTGCAAAGCAGCATGATCTCCAGCACCGGAGAATTGATCTTTCAAAACAAGGTTCAACAAAGCAGGTTTAATCTCACAAGAAGGTGCTGAAGTGGCAGGTGTAGCAATAGGAGTGCAGATAAAGTCACTGTTGTTATGACTAGTGAAGTCACACAACTTGGTGTTCTCGGAGGAACCCACAGTGGCAGCAAGCAAGGTAACTATTTTTTTGATTTTTGATAAAGGACACTAAAGCAAAAACTGAAAGATAACTAACAAGACTAAAAAGAAAAGATAAAAGGTAGTGTGCAACTCCCCTATCTTGAAGAGTGGAGTCCCCGGCAACGGCGCCAGAAATTGCTTTGATGTCGCGAGAGTTGCTCGCCCCTCGTTGGTTACCCAAAGTGGAAGGTTTGAGATGTAGACAACAGCAAATTTCCCTCGGTGAAGATACCAAGGTTTGTCTCCGATAGGACTCCAACAACGACAGGAAGGTGACAACGGCGCCAGTAATTAGGCGGTTGACGTGGACCTGCACACACACAACAGATAACTTTGCTCCCAACGAGTTCAGAGAGATTGTCAATCCCTCCGGCCTTGTTGTTCACAAAGGATAAAACATACAGGATAATAATGATAGTGATAGCAACGAAAAAGTAAATAAAGCAGAAATAAATAGCGGGTGTAAACAGTATTGGAAATATGGACCGGGATCCCATGATGTTCACTAGTGATGTCTGTCTCCCAAAAGACGATAAATTAGCTGACGAGGGGGTGACCCCATGACTCCTACGGATAAGCCTACCTGGTGTCCATGAAGAAAGAAGGCCCATGAAGATACAACCTCGACCCGCTAGTTGGCACCGACGTAGGAGTCCACGACTCACAAGGAAGGTGCGAAGACCTGCCGTACGGAGCAAGCTAGGTTTAGGAAAGCTTACCTGTAAACGTAGATGAACTCCCCGAGACCTAGCCCGTTATATAAGGGCTAGGAGGGGCAACGCCAAAGACATCTAATATCACCTGTAACCCTAGCCTTGAGCGCTCCAGCCTTGGCCTCCACTGTAATTGCATCTCCCCATCAATAATATCGAGCAGGAGCGAGCCTTCCTGTTTGCCGACGAGCTATCGTCCAACCTGTGCATCTCATGACTAACCCAGGGTCCCTGACCATGGGATTTGCCGAGGTTGATCCCCGTCAATTGGCGCCGTCTGTGGGAACCGCGCAGGTTGGGAACACGATCTCGGCGGCCTCATCATCATCAACACTCATCGACTCGACGGATCCGGCAAGATCCAACCTGTCCGAGTCCCTCGGATTCACGGCCCACCTCCCGGCCCTCAAGCCAGTCTTCACCAATCTACACTTCGGCGTCAATCTGATCTTCGGAGCGTATCAGATCTACATCAACCATTGGGGGTACCCATCGCCTCATCGACGGCACCCGTGCGCCCACGGCAACACCTGCAGCAATGACCGTAGCAGACGCCGCCCGCACGGCCAACCTATCTGGCGGTTGTAGCTACCCACCCAACTCATGGCTCCACGCCACTCATGACCGCTCGAGTGAAGCCCCAGCATGGAGAAGCACGATCGCACGTATCAGCAAGGAGACGACAAGGACAGCATCGCAGGTGTTCATGGTAGAAGTTGGCGCATCAGCGTCAGGAAACAACGGGCGAATCGACGACCCGGGCACTCGTCAAGACACCCCAACCACCAACAGGGCGGCAGGTCCCGACAACACCAGTCAGATGGTCGTACAGCTAGGAGAACCGGGGACCATACCAAAGAAAGTCCCGGTGGAACAAGGACCCAGCAATCAAAAAAGTAGTCAGCCGCTAAGAAGCAAACAACAAGCACCCGGCCAAGGCAGCCAGCTATCACGCAGCAGGCAGCAAACCCCAGTCGCAGCGGCGGGCGAACCACCCAAAGAAAAAATATACTTGTCCAAGGAATCAATGGCAATGGTAAAGGAAGCAGTCGCCAGCGGCAGGTTACTACCATCAGATGCCTCAAGAGACGAGCTAAGG
This sequence comes from Bromus sterilis, assembly GCA_950022295.1. Lineage (NCBI taxonomy): Eukaryota > Viridiplantae > Streptophyta > Magnoliopsida > Poales > Poaceae > Bromus > Bromus sterilis. Next base: position 234,885,821 of record OX465599.1, on the reverse strand, counting down.
GCATACAACAAGTTAGCGGGTGAGTTAACCCAGCAGACGACACAGTGGCGCCTAGCCATGGAGAAGCAAGCAAAAGCGGAACCCGAAAGGAAAAGCAGTCGCAGACAATCTCCCAGAAGTGACTCGCCAGGCCACGACTCCCCCACCCGCAACAGATCGAAACTCAACAACCTGCGGAAGAAAGAAAGGGCGAGAGTAGTGCGGAAACTAGAAGATGACTTCAGATCAGAGGAGGACGATGACGAAGAAGAGCCCCTCACTCGTGCAGAAGCACTCATAAGCGCCCAGGACTACCTGTCCCGTGCCCAGAAAAGCAGAAAGGGCAATACGGATCGCTACACTTCCATAGCTTTGCAGATAATGAAGGACGCTATCGATGCCTCGGTACCTAAGAAATCCAGCGCAAAACGGCAGACTCGCGAGTGGACACCGGAAAGGGACCCCAGTTCACCAGACGACGACGACGACAGTAATGACGACAGGCGCAGGCGCCCCGACAATTACAAGAAACACGACAGCGACGACAACAACAGGCGCCGCAGCACTCGGCGAGATGCGTGAGACGACATCACGCAGAACAGAGTCAACCGCAACAGGCGAAGACCTGCAGCACGCGAGGAGTACTCGGATGAAGAGGCTTCCGACGAGGAAATCGAGCCATGTGGAGCACTCTGCTTCACACGTGCCATACGTGAGACGCGTATGCCAAACGGGTTCAAACTGAACTCCACGACACTAAAGTACAACGGACTCAAGGAGCCGGAGGAATGGCTCGACGACTACCTAACAGCAGTCAAGTTTCAAAGAGGAGCCAACGTCACGGCAATGTAGTACGTGCAGCTCATGCTCGAGAGCTCCGCTCGACATTGGCTGAAAAATCTTCGGCGCGGATCCATCAGCTCCTGGAGCCAGTTCCGAGGAGCCTTCATAGAAAACTTCAAATCCACATACAAGCGACCAGCCTCACTCGAGGAGCTGCGGGCATGCAAACAAGGAACGAGGGAGGCCCTGCGAGCATACATCCAGCGAGGGACGATACTCAAGAATTCAGCGGAAGACATCTCGGACGAAAGTGCGATCGACGCATTCAGGCGAGATCTTCAGCGCGTTGAATTCAAGGAGCAACTCGGACAGATGAAAGTCTGAACACTCGCACGGCTGTTAGAACTAGCCAACATCTGGGCGGACGGAGAAGACTCCGTTCGTAATGAAACAGAAACCCACACTGCACGATCAGAGTACGACTACGACTACAACGGAGATAGAGGAGACGACAGAAGAAGGAAGCGACCCAGACGAAACTTCTACAACGACAGAGGACCTGACATGGTCGCCGCCGGTTTCTCGGACGATCGGAACGGCAGGCACCGTAATGACAACAGACCACAGCGACGAGACAACCCAGAAGACGAGCCCGAGGCTCAGAGACGAGAATGGAGGACAAGGCAGCCACGCGACGGCACTCGCGCATTCCGCTCCGCCAAAGAACAACTCAACGGACCGTGCTCTATACACGGATTCAGAAACGAGCGAGGAGAGCTCAGATCATCCCACACCCTCAGGAATTGCAGAAGCTTCAACGAGTTGGCCGAGGAGAAAAGCCGCTCCGCGGCCGCAACAGCACGACCACTCGCAAGCATAGCAGTTGGGCCAGTCGCCCACGATACGCCACCAGCCCCCCCTCTGCCAACAAGACAGGTGGCCGTCATCCAGGAACGGAAAAGGACACCAGAAGAAGAAAACCAGTACCCAGAAGCCCACGGGAGGATCGACATGATACAAGAAGGCAGACCTTCCAACAGGCAGCAGAAACAAGTCACCAGACAAGTCTTCCTGGCAACCTCCACACACCCGGCCGTCCCAGAGTACCTGCAAGGGTCGGAGACAGAAATCTCCTTCTCCCGGGACGACCACCCGCCAGTCGTTCCCCAGCCAGGGCACGCCGCGCTAGTACTCGAGGCTAGAATCGGAAATTACGACATGTCGCGAGTATTCATGGACGGCGGCAGTGGGATCAACATCATCTTCACCCGAACACTCGACGACATGCTCATCCAAAACAACGCACTCAAGTCCTCAGGCACAACCTTCCACGGGATCGTACCAGGAAAAGCAGTATACCCCCTCGGAAGGATAAGCTTGGAGGTAGTCTTTGGGAACGCGACAAACTTCCGCAAGGAAACGCTTGACTTTGAAGTGGTCGACCGCAAGTCGCAATACCACGCAATCCTCGGGCGACCAGCTTTCGCTCGCTTCATGGCCGTACCCCATTACGCCTACCTCAAGCTGAAGATGCCTGGCCCGCACGGGGTCATTACAATCAGCGGCAGTTTCGTGAGATCCGACCGCTGCGACAAAGAATTCCACAAGATAGCAGAAGCCTTCATAGCCCACCAAGACAGCAGGACCACATGACTCGCAGAAGAAGCTTTCCCGTAGAAGGAAAGGAAAATTGCCCGAAGAACCCAGGCACTCGGAGATAAAATTACCAGGCCTTTAAGGCCACCACATCACCGTTCTAAGCAAAAGGGATCTGTCTTCAACAGAACCCCCTACTCTCTGTAAGAGACAGCAGGAAAAGTATTACATAAATATTTTTCCCCAAAATCTGTTGGCACTCGGGGGCTCGCCGATGCAGCCACCCCCCGAGTCGTCCTCCGCAACTGCGGCACATTAAACTTGGCACTCGGGGGATCGCCGATGCAGCCACCCCCCGAGTCGTCCTCCGCAACTGCGGCACATTAAATTTGGCACTCGGGGGCTCGCCGATGCAGCCACCCCCCGAGTCGTCCTCCGCAACCGCGGAACATTAAACTTGGCACTCAGGGGCTCGCCGATGCAGCCACCCCCCGAGTCGTCCTCCGCAACTGCGGCACATTAAACTTGGCACTCGGGGCTCGCCGAAGCAGACACCCCCCGACTCGTCCTCCGCAACCGCGGCACATTAAACTTGGCACTCGGGGGCTCGCCGAAGCAGCCACCCCTCGAGTCGTCCTCCGCAACCGCGGCACATTAAACTTGGCACTCGGGGGCTCGCCGATGCAGCCACCCCCCGAGTCGTCCTCCGCAACTGCGACACATTAAACTTGGCACTAGGGGGCTCGCCGAAGAAGCCACCCCCCGAGTCGTCCTCCGCAATCGTGGCACATTAAACTTGGCAGTCGGGGGCTCGCCGAAGCAGCCACCCCCCGAGTCGTCCTCCGCAACCGCGTCACATCAAAACTTGGCACTCAGGGGTTCGCCGAAACTACCACCCCCCGAGGCGTCCTTCACAACCGCGACACATAAAAAACTTTACACTCAAGGGCAAGCCGCGGCAACGTCCCCCGCAATTAGAACGCAGATGACCCCGCGCGACGCGAACAAGACATAATGGAATATACACCACCAAGAAGAAGCATACACAACGAAGGGAAGCACCTAATTTTCAGGCTCCAACTTCGCCTTAATAAGTGCACCCAGACGGCGGTCGTTCTCTTCACAAACTCGCCTCACAAACTGGCGCGCAGGTTTATCTACAACCATATAGTGCTCGTTCATCGGATGACCCCTACCGCTTGGAGGACCCGCCACCACCTGAGCAAAATCCACCCCTGGCCAATGAATATGGACCAAGCCCAAAGCAGCTCGGGCTCCAGCACGAATCTGATGATCCATCACTCGCGTAACTCGGCAAGTTGAGAAAATATGCGACAGAGCCTCTCAAGGGACGAAGGAACCACCTCCAACGGATAGAACTCAGCATGGATACCGCCCAATACCCGCTGGCAGTATTTGAGAGCATCTGGTACCCGCTCAAATCGGAGACGAAGCAAAGCAAACGCTCGAGCACGAGCCCCATCTCCCCAAAAGGGATTGCTCGCCTGCACACTAGGATCATCAAGCCGCGACATCTCCGACTGAACGACCCTCTCTTCATCCCGAGTTTGCCCTGCCAGCACTTCGAAAGTCAAGAACTACGATCAAGACAGAGACGGCAAAACCCACTAAGCGGAATCAAGAAACCAAGCAGAGGCAAGACTCACCCTGCAGGAGGTCGGACAACTTCACCACCCACGAAGCAAGGCTCTCAACCACGGCCTCGGCACGCTCGCGACGAGTATGCTAAACGGCTACGGATCCCTTCAGTCGAACAATCTCACGCTCAGCGTCCTTCAGCCGCAAGCAAACGGACTTGTACGCACCCTCGCGAGCGTCATCCTTGAGCGAACTCCACGGACGAAGAACGCCCGGAGTGGCCTACCGCAAGATGAACAAAGCAAAGAAATCAAAAACAACAAGAGGAACAGCCAAGAAGTCACTCAGATAAAGGTAGCAAAAAGATCAACCATCACAACAGAGTCACGAATTACAGACAAAGTTTCAAAGCGACGCAACACTACTATGCCTCCCCCTCACCTATGACAGGGGGACCCTGAGCATCCATAACCTGTTGCAGGCGACGAGCCAGCTTATCGGCTCGGTCATCCTTCTCATCAGAATAGTCCGGGATGGTCTCAACCAAGGAATCTTCAAAGGAAACCACATGCCCTATAAGGACAACAAGGGCCGTGGAAGAACCACTCACCACGCTCTCTGCAACCAGCTCCACCATACGTCTCCCATCAGTACCGAATGCAGCCACCTGAGCGCCCAGGCCATCAGGCACCTTTGAACCCTCCGGCATAAGGTGTTCGTGCGCAAGCCCCACAAGATTGGAATCCCGGGCGCAGACGTCCCCGACCACCGAAACAGCCTCTGCAACAACATCCACAGCACCTTGGAGAATTCCAGACCCTGACGCAGCAGTCTCCACCGGCTTCGCACCTACAACAGCTGCACCAAGCAAAGAAACGTCACCAGGGGAAGACAGTAGGAACAGCAAGACCAATGGTTGAATACCAAAACTTACACACAAGCGAGTCCGCCAAAGAGCGAAGACGTTTTCCCTCGACTGCTTCCACCCGCGCCCGCGCGTCCTCAGCCTGGCGAAGGCGAACCAGCTCCTCATGTTGACCGTCCAACTCCGCCTCCTTGGAAGCCAAGGCAGCTTTGAGAACGGAAACCGTCTTTTCCGCCTTCTCGGCTTGCTTCTCGGCTACCCGGCGGCGATCTACAAGGCAAGACAACACTCAGAACAGAAGACGAAGCGCCCAAAGCTCAACAGCGCAAAAACAAAAAACTCACCATCCATAGCAGACAAGGCTTCCTGGGCAGAATCATGGGACCGTTGCCAACGCTCAGCATCAATCATCAAACGCTCACAGTGTTGGAAAACAGGCTACACATACCAGGAAATCAGGTGTCAGGGAAAGACAAGACTACAAGCAACTGCAAGCAGTTACTTCTAGCCTCGGGGGATACTCCCATCGAGAGCGCTGCCGCGCACCCGATAAAAGACAGAAACTAACGACAAAGGAAACAAATTTTAGCCTACGCTCGACCCTTCGACTCAAGCATAGCCTCGGGGGCTACTCCCATCGGGAGCGCTGTCGCGCACCCGATAGAACCCACAGTGCAAAGTATTGGACGGACTCGAACACAACTCTCAGTTCCAAAGAAATCGAAGACAACTCTTGATCGTCAAGGACTCGAACACAGTTTTCGGTTGCATAAAGGCCCAAATATAAATTCCATTGCAAAGGATCAAGCACAGTTTACATCATAAGCATCATCTTCAGTACAAAAAGGACTCAACTACATTTGGATAGAAGGCAGCTCCTGTTACAAGAGGGAATCACCCAAGGAATTATGACTTCTACATGTGTGCCCATGAGGGGTAATCGACTCTAGTACAAGAGCATCATCACAGACAAAGGAGGAGTCGAAGCAGCAGGCTCATGATGTCAATGACATAACAAAAGGTGAAGCTCGACTTATTTGCGGAGCCATTGAAGACGATGCTCCACCAGCTTCTTCTCCTGCTCCTCTAGCTTCTTCTCCAGCTCCGCCCAAGCTGCCGGCGAAGATGACGCCGCTGCCTCCAGTTCTACAAGGTCGCCTGCCGCGCTCGTTTAACCGGTGGCTTGACATCGAGATCTTCATCAGAGCCAGAGGGGGAAGGAGTTGAAGACGGCTCACCACCAGCACCAGAAGAGTCCCTGGAGGAAGAAGCAGTCGAAGACGCAGGCGAAGGACTCCTCGACTTTGTGGAGCTGTTGCTGCTCGACTCCTTCCAGCGCGGATCCATGCTGTTGCCGCTCGGGTCAAACGCACGGACAGTAACAATGCTTTCGTCGTCAAAATGACAGCTGAGCACATTGCCATCTCGCAAATTCAATCGCCGAGCAAACAAACTCCAACCAGAGCCAAGAAAAATCAAGCGGGAACTATCAACCTCCAAGTCAACATAAGAAGGATATCGACAACTCCCTTGAAGATGCAGAAGCAAGCCATCCAAGCCACATTCAGAGGCAATGGCGGAAAAAGCAGAAGGAAGAAGAACGCGATTGGCACTTTGGCCACAAACATGTAAAAGAAAGTCATAGCGCCAGAATCCCTCCTCCAAGGGAGAAGAGGAAGGCACTGGCGCCGCACCATGGCGACCACCAAGGCATGAGCATGGTGTACGGCCACCACGGCCACGACGAACACGGCCACGGCAAACACCCCGCTTGGGAGCCATGAGAGGAACAAGAGAAGAAGGAAGAGGCAAAGCAGCAAGCTGGATAGAGGCGGAACGCTATGGAAGAGAAAGGCTTATTTATAGAACAACAATCCTCAAGCACAGAGAAGCCAAGACGACAGCAGCAATTAATTCAAAGACCAAACGTCGCAGACGTCTCGGACTCCAAGACCAAGATGCTCTCCCACGGACGCACTATGCGCAAGACGCGTCAATTCACGCGCGTTTCCAACGCGCGTATCGGAAACTCAACTGGCGCCTGCCGCACGCCACAACGGCCATTATTATGACCGGTCATGAAGACTTGACGGTTCACTAACAGAGCATCCCTGGAAGCCATCAAACAGAGGCATCGCTATCCCTGACAAGCGGTGAAGAAAACCAAACAGACATCAAGGCCCTGAGATTCCATCTTTCAGATCTTTTTCCCGATGAAGAAAAAACATCTTACTCCCATCGGGAGAGTATATCATAAGAGTCCCAGGTGCTCCCTCACCTATAGATCAGCCATGTGCTCGAGTGACCAATCACACTTATGAGAGTCTCGGGTGCTCCCTCAACCCGACGTAAGAAAAACATGCATTCGCCAAGACCATACGTCGCTAAGAGTCTCAGGTGCTCCCTCACCTCAAGAGCCGAAACGGCATTCGAGTGATTACTCGCGAAAACCCCCCGACTAAGCACTCGAAACAAAGCTCCTCGGGTGAATGAGTGAACAGCTCGCTTGATGTTTTGTTCCAAGCGGGTGCAATGCTATAAGGCTCCGCGCCTCAAAAACACACATTCCTGGAACACGATACACTGTGCCCAGATGCCACGCAAGATTAGCGTGTAGGTAAGACCCCGCTGCGAAGTTCGGCCGGGCTGGGACTTGCCGAAGAGAGATTTCACTCCCAACCTTTCCCATGCGCTGCGCATGATAGAAAAGCCGGGCGGACGCGCCTTAGGCTATGCACATTACTGGCGGCAAATGAACACCGTAAGACCTGAAGCGGTCGGAATTTTGCTCGACCCCAGTGTTCCAAGCTCACGTCGAGGGACATGGGTTTGATTGGGATACTGTGGTATTTGCCCTTGTGCAATTCACCAAGGCTCGACCCATCGACTCCTTGGGCCCTTTCAGCTTAGCATCCCTCGAAACTGGTTTTGTCATAGCCACCAGACTGCCAGCGACCCGCGGATGAACCTCGCATACCAATAACCGAAAATTGAATGTACTCGAGTCCCTGCGCGACTCTTCGAGTCCCCCAGGCACTCCGGGGCTACTGACGAGGGGGTGACCCCACGAATCCTACGGATAAGCCTACCTGGTGTCCATGAAGACAGAAGGCCCATGAAGATACTGCCTCGGCCCGCTAGTTGGCACCGACGTAGGAGTCTACGACTCACAAGGAAGGTGCGAAGACCTGCCGTACGGAGCAAGCTAGGGTTAGGAAATCTTACCTGTAAACGTAGATGAACTCCCCGAGACCTAGCCCGGTATATAAGGGCTAGGAGGGGCGACACCAAAGACATCTAATATCACCTGTAACCCTAGCCTTGAGCGCTCCAGCCTTGGCCTCCACTGTAATCGCATCTCCCCCATCAATAATATCGAGCAGGAGCGAGCCTTCCTGTTTGCCGACGAGCTATCGTCCAACCTGTGCATCTCATGACTAACCCAGGGTCCCTGACCATGGGATTTGCCGGGGTTGATCCCCATCAATAGCCATGCGAGGTAAACAAATTACAGCTGGGCAATTGACAGGATAATGTGCGCAAACCAATGCTAACTATGCTATAAAGAAAGGAAGAGGCTCAAAAGCTTGGGCGGTATGCCAAGACAAGTAGACCGAAATCCATCTGCATCTACCTACTAATCATCCACCTTGAGATATCTATCCAGAACATCTCGCTGGTATTAAGTTGCGAATCCCACCCAAAGTGTAAACTCAAAGCAACAGACAACTGCATTAAAGAACTTTGCGTAAAGTAAACAATCCTTGCACCCGCAAGTACAAGCACCGTTGTTTTCTCCCTTGTGGCAACAACACATCCCCTAGACTCATGTTTCTGTCACTCAAGCTAGTCATCAGGGGGCATGAACCCACAATCACGCATAACGCTCCCTCTTGGAGTCACTAACTACTACTTGGACAAAGCAATAAACAACAACGAAGAACATGCAAGAATTACTCAAGAAAATAAATATAAAAGAGGAGAATCAAATATATTACTCAATCACAATCTGAACATAGTCTCATAATCCATCGGATCCCAGCAAACTCAGCATAGCAACAACAGAAAGATTACATATGTGCCTCGATCATGTAGGGCAGCTCACGAGGTCTAAAGCATGAAGAACAATGAGGGGAGGAGAACATCACATAGCTACTGATCATAGACCCATGGTCCAAGGGGGAATACTCACGGTTCATCCGGGAAGCGTCCATGGTGGTGGAGAAGCTCCCGGAGGTGGTTCCTCCCTTCGGCAGGGTGCCGGGAAGAGGGATCCTGGTGCTCCCGATGTTGGAACGCGGCGGCGGCGGAACAGAGGAGAGATCACGAAAAATGGTTCTGTCTTCGGGGGTTTCGCGTCACGCAGAATATATGGGCAATTGGGGGCAGCCAGGGGGGCCACTAGGGGTCCAGGCGGCCCCCTGGCGCGGCCCCACCCTAGGGCGCGCCGGGGGCCCTGGTGGGTCCCCTCTGGCCCCTCCTTGGTGATTCCCGAAGCTTCCGAAGCACAGGTTTTTTATTGGATTTTCCCGAATTTTTGGAGCACTTTTTAATATGGCGGAAACCTGAAATAGAAAAACATCAGAAAACAGGAACTGGCACTGGGGTGCACTGAGTTAATAGGTTAGTCCAAATATGATCAAAAGTGTATAAAGTGTATCAATATCATAGCAATATCACACAAAAGAAGCATGGAGCAAGCAGAAATTATAGATACGTTTTGGACGTATCAGCGCGCCCTAGGGCTAGGCCGCGCCAGGGGGCCGCCTGGACACCTGGTGCCCCCTGGCAGCCCCCTTTGCCTATTTATTCTCCGTGACGGGATTCTTCCGGAGAAAGAACCCTTTTTCGCGATCTCGCCTCTGTTCTGCCACTGCCCGCGCTTCCAAGATCGGGAGCGCCAGCAGACCTCTTCCCGGCACCCTGCCGGAGGGAGGATTGACCTCTGGGAGCCTCTCCTCCAGCATGGACGCTTCCCAGATGATCCGTGAGTAGTCTACCTTGGACCATGGTTCCGTGATCAGTAGCTATGTGATGTTCTCCTCCCCTCTCTGTTCTTCATGGATTTGACCTTGTGAGCTGCCCTACATGATCAAGGCAGATATGTAATTCTTTCTGCTGTTGCTATGCTGAGTTTGCTGGGGTCTGATGGATTATGAGACTATGTTCAGTTTGTGATTGAGTAATATATTTGGTCTTATCTTTTATATTTATGTTCTTGAGTAATTTTTGCATGTTCTCCATTGCTATTTATTGCTTTGGCCAAGTAGTAGGTAGTGACTCCAAGAGGGAACGTCATGCTCGATTGTGGGTTCATGCCCCCTGATGACTAGTTTGAGTGACAGAAACATGAGTCTAGGGGATTTTTTGTTGCCACAAGGGGGAAAACAACGGTGCTTGTAACCGCGGTTGCAAGGATTGTTTTCTTTACGCAAAGTTCTTTTAATGCTGTTGTCTGTTGCTTTGGGTTTACACTTTGGGTGGGGCTCGCAACTTAATACCAGCGAGATGTTCTGGATAGATATCTCAAGGTGGATGATTAGTAGTAGATGTAGTTGGATTCCAGTCTACTTATTTTGGCGTACCGCCCATGCTTTTGAGCCTCCTCCTTTCTTTCTAGCATAGTTAGCATTGCGATGCGTTTTGAATCCTGTCAATTGCCCAGCTGTGATTTGTTTACTTCACATAGTAGTTTTATCGTCTTTTGGGAGAGAGACATCACTAGTGAACATCACGGGACCCCGGTCCATATCCTCATCACTGTTTACATGCTCAATTTATTTCCTGCTTTTACTTTCTAGTTGCTATCGCTATTATCCGTTATCCCTTGCGTTTGATCCTTTGTAAACAACGAGGCCGGAGAGATTGAAAACTTCTCTGAACTTTGTTGGGAGAAAATTTATTTGTATTGTGTGTAGTTCCACGTCAATTGCATCGTTGACACCTACTTCTCATTTCCGGAATCCTACGGGCGACAAACCCTATCCTCTACATAGGGGAAATTTGCTGCTATCCTACATCTCACTTTCCATTTGGGGTAACCAACAAAGGCCGAGAAGCCACTATCCAGTTCCACGCCATCACCATTTCCTTTCCAATCTTGGGCCACCTTTCTCGTATTTTTCTAGTGATTTTGAGCCTTCTCAGCAAATCTTCATTTGACTAATCAATCTATGGATTTTGTATTCATCCCAAAGAGTTCTTGGTCGAATATAGCCGTGAGATGGCTGACTTATGACATTTTTATTACTCTATTTGGGTTTAAACTGTGATTTCTTTCAATCTCATACTCTGTTGTTTATTTTGATGTTCGACCCAAACAATGTCTAGAGTTGCTGCCACCACGAAAGCTGAGATATCCAAGAAGAAAAAAGTTGCCAAATCGGATGAGTCCCAAGCAAAATCTACTCTGAACGCCGACTGGGTCGGGTCTTCAGTGGGCTTAGAACGGCTCACTGATAACCCACAACTGCAGGGGATCGAGATAGTCTTCGCAGGTAAGAATAACCCAATTTATTGATTCGACTCAAGGGGAGCCAAAGAATATCCACAAGCTTTAACAGTGGAGTTGTCAATTCCACCGCACCTGAGATACACTTACTTGAAACAAGATATTAATAGTAACTGCGATATGGAAGTGATGATAGCAACGGTAAAACAGCGAAAGTAAACAACTAGTAACCAGCAGAATTAAAAACATCGTAGGCTAGGGAGATTGATGATTGGGCGCTGCATGGATAAGACACACCATGTAATCAACTTGGGGCAAGGAACACAGAAAAGAAAAGATCATCTAGGCATAAATCAAACATCAGGCATGTATCCCACAGGTAGTTGTACGTGCTTGCAAAAAGAACTTGCACAACATCTTTTGTCCTACCATCCCGCTACGAACGGGGCCAAAAGGAACTTATGTAGATTAAGGTGCTCCTGTCAAAGAGCACAGGAACAAAGCATTAACAATCAATGGATACTTGGAATCCTCAAATTATAGTCCATCCCCTTTGGTGTCCCAAGCTGTCACCATTGGGATCGCCGGTTCCAGACTATAACAGGTGCAAACAACTCATATATAAGATCAAGAACACAAATATATTCATGAAAACACATAGGGTTCAGATCTGAAATCATGGCACTCGCGCCCAAAGTGATAAGCATTAAGAGCAACAAGTTGAAGCAAAGATGATAAACACAAATCTAGATGATAGGCAACATGCCCCAACAATCTGATAAACTATTACATGATCTAACTCGTCCAATCCCTACCATCCCCTTTGCCTACAACAGGGAATTACTCACACATGGATGGAGAAGTCATGGAGGGAGGATGGAGTAGCGATGGTGATGACGATGGTGACGATCTCCCCTCTCCGGAGGCCAAAACAGCCTCCAGATTAGCCCTCCCAGAGAAGAACAGAGGGTGGCGGCGGCTCCGCGACGAGAACTGGGAAAACGACTTCTATTTTGGGGTTTTCGCATCACGGGAATAAATAGGAGCATCGGTAGGGCACCAGAGGAGGGGGAGGCCCCCAGGCGGCCAGAGGGCGCGACCCCACCCCTGGCCGCGCCAGGGGGGCGCCTGGGCCCCCTGGGCTCCCCTCTGGCATCTGGCTCCTTCGGGTGCGTGGATTTTCTAGCATTTTCTGGGAATTTTCTGGTCCAAATATCCATTTTCCTGCGCACAATAAAACCATACAGACAGCTCTGCTGAAAACATCGTTAGTCCGGGTTACACTACTAGGGATTGCCCTTTTAGTGACGTCCTTTTTTTCTGTTTAGTGGCGCATTATGGATGCGCCACTAACTACAAGCCACTAATAAGGGCTTATAGGTGGCGCATACTGGATGCGCCACCCCTAAGGCCCTTAGGCGTGGCGCATAGTATGCTTAATATTTTTAAATTTTGAACTTTGAATCTGGATTGGAAAACAATTTTTTTATTTTTTTTCTTAATCTCAGGTTAGTATGCTTAATGCCCGGTCACTATGATTAATATCAGGTCAAACTAACCTCTGTGGTCAAACTTCCCCAAGGGTCACCCATCCTAGCACTACTCCAGCCCCAGCACGCTTAACTTCTCGGTTCTATTCAACTCTCACTCCAGCTCACCTAGCAGGCACTTGTTGATATATGTAACATATAAATCCTATTAAACCATGTTGATGTCTAGGACCTTGTTAATGTTCATGGCTGTGCTAAATTTTTCAACATTTTTTTGAAACTTTCTCGATGGGACCATTTGCATATTTTGAACTTTTTAATTTTTTTTTTGAATATTTTAATTTTTTTTTGAATATTTTAATTTTTTTTAAATTTTTTAATGTTACTATCTAAAATTTTCAACTTTTTTAAACTTCCCGATTGGTCCTCTAGCCTATTTTGAAGTTTTTTTTAATATTTTTTAAAAAAATTCAAATTTCATACAAAATGCGCCACTACTAAGTTCAATTTTTTTTTCATTTTTCCTATCTCCAGATCTTCAAATGCCCGTAACTTTTTTTTCTGTTAGATTTTTGAGGATTCTAAAAATGTTCAACGGTTTACACCCAGTTGAATTTGGATATAACTTTTCGAGTAGATGATTTTTCATATAAAAAACTTTTTCATCGGAGGTCGTATGCAAAAGTTATGCCCATTTTACAAAATTCTCGAGAGATTTTGCAAAAAAAAGTCAAAAATCATATTTGTAAATTTTCCTAACAACTAGACCACATATCATATGGGAAACTATTTTCTTTTTTTTTTTGACATTTCTATCATTTTCTTCTAATTTATTTCAAATTGAAAAGGCGGTCCAGGGGGGTGTAATTGGGAATTTTCCCGCACAGTTTTTGCTTAGTAGTGGCGCATATGCAAGATGCGCCACCCCTAAGAGCTTATGGGTGGCGCATTCTGGATGCGCCACTAATAATTCTTTAGGGGTGGCGCATTTCCGGAATGCGCCACCCATAAGCTCTTAGGGGTGGCGCATTTCCAAAATGCGCCACCTATAAGGTTCTTATGGGTGGCACATTTATCCAAATGCGCCACGTATAAGGGGATCCTGGGCTGGCCCACTCTTAGGGGTGGCGCAATTTTAAAATGCACCACCTATAAGGGCTTATAGGTGGCGCATTTTTTACCAGTGCGCCACCCCTTACAACATAGTGGCGCATTACATATAAAATGCGCCACTAATAAGCTTTCCATGTATAGCTATTTCCCTAGTAGTGTTAGTTTCGTCCAAATCATGCAAGAATGAGGGCAAAACAATAGCAGAAGTGTTTGGAAAAGTAGATACGTTTGAGACTTATCAACCCCCCCAAGCTTAGCATATTGCTTGTCCTCAAGCAATTTAGTACAACGAACTGAACGCGACAAAGAAAACTTTGACAAACTCTTTTGCTTCAATAGATGTATATAAGCATGTACTACGAAAAGAATTTAGCAAGTATCAAAACAATGCTATGAGGACAATGCACGAAGCAATCCTTCTTTCAAGTGATCAATCTCAAACAACTAAAAGCAAATAATATGCTACTGAAAATCAAGACAGGATTACAATGCACAAAGTTTGAACATACTAGAGTGGTATTTCGCTAGCCTCCGTGAGTGAAGCAAAACATAAATGCAGAAACTCCTCCGGAGTTTTAAAGGAGACTAGAACTAAGAAATTTCAGAATAAATAATACCACAATCATGCATAAGACAATGTAGTACTTTGGGACAATGCACATTACACTCAAAATGACAATTATGCTCTCCTAGGGTGTGCTTTGAAGAAAGAAGGTGGAGACTCTCGAACCGTGGAGTTTGATGGAAAGGTTGAAAACCCGTGGAAGGAAGAAAAGACTAAACTTGTACCAGAGCTCTTGGTTTTGAAAACAGAGATAAAAAGTGTTTTGGGAGGTGCATGCTTTGTCAACGAATGCTAGTAGACAACTCAATCGCCTCTTACGCTAGACATGTTTCGAGGAATGGCTCCCAAGATGGAGACGATCACATCCCCTTAATATCCTTTGTTTATCACTGCCAAAGTTTTTTGATTTCTCATAGACAAAGCGTGAAGGAGGATTTGTTGGTTCTGATTATCTTTTGTGAGCTGGGCGCACTAATGCCAATCCCTCCTCGTATTGGGGTTTGCAGATCAGACATGCAACCCCGGAATAAAACATGTCTAACATAAGACGGTCATGAATTACCTACTACTTCCTAATGAGCTAAAACAGAGGCAAAAACATGAGTGCTTTTGAATAATTTTGAGATGGTACAAGAAAGTCTTCGTTAGGATGGCCGGTAAATACCACATAGGAAGGTATGGTGGACTCATATGGAAAGACTGGTTTCAAGGATTTTGGATGCACATGCAGAAATCTGCTTAGTGCGAGCGAAGTCTAGCAAAAGACTGGGAAGCGACCAACTAGAGAGCAATAACAGTCATAATCATGCAGAGCGACAAAGTAACATTGAATCAGGCATGAAAATGATATGACTAATCTGAAATTCAAAGATCATCAAGGAAAAGTAGACTTTTCAGTCATAAACATGTGTAAGCATGTGCCAAGTCAATCCAAGAATTCTCCAAAGGGAAATACCACTCCAGTAAGCCAAACCATGAACAATGCAATGCATGTATATCATTTCAACAACACATTATGTACTCTAGCTATTTGGGATTAGCCACAAGGAAAGCGTGAACACTAGGAAAGCATTGTAAACATAGCACTATGTCGCTACAAGCTGGTCTCTAATTCATAAGTACAAGCATATGTACAAAAGTAGGAACAAAAAGAGTTCATACCAGTTTTCCTTGTGGCATCCCTTTCGGCGATCTTCGTCATTACTGCCTTGTCACTTGCACGATTGAACGTAGGAAATATATAATCAAGTGCAAATACCAACACGGACTCGAGCTGAACTCTGCAACAAAGCAAACTAAAGAGAGAAAAGAACATCTTTTTGGTTTTTTCAAAGGTTATACGAAAAGAAGAAAAAATAAAATAGAAATCTTTTTGTTGTTTTTGCAAAATAAAAGAACAAAGAAGAACGGGCAAAAACTTCGAAAAGATCAAAGCAAACAAAATAAAAAAAATGGATAATACAATGGAAGGGTGAGAAGGGCACGTACTCCCCCAAGCTTAGGCTTTTGGCCTAAGTTGGTAGCAGCTACTGCCCCAGGAGCCTCCTGCTCCGGGGTAAGGGTAAGTCCAGGAGTCGTATGAGCCCTCCGGTGCGTACACCGAAGTCCTCGGATCCTCCCATGAGGAAGGCCCTGCGCTCCAGGCGGAAGAAGATCCCTCGCCATGCTCGGTGAAGGTCTCTCTCTGGAAAGGTGTGAACTCACCATGCTCCTCCTCATCGGGCACAACCCCCTCCATGGGGTTATGCGACTGGTAATTAGCCAAGAACTCATCGAACTGAATTTCATTGAAGGACCATCCGTTCTTGCGAGTGTTATCAAACAAAAGTGGTGCAGGTAGACGGATCTCACGAGTAATAGTCCTTTCGAACCTCAAAATATAATCAAGGTTACCAAACTGAGAAGTCATGGTAACAAACTTATGCCTCTTCATAGCCGCAAGATCAAGACTCGCTTATGAAAAGGGAGCATCATCAGGATGCGGGGTGCGCTCAAGAGACTCAAGGATAAGTGTGGCGTAAACGCCACCATATAAATCGCCCTTGTTACTGTTCGTAACAAGACGCCGAGCAATCAAGGCACCCACATTATAATCATTCTTACCAGAGAGGGCGTTCGCATAAATAGCGAAATCTGGTGCAGAACCATTGCTCGTGTTGTCACGAGCCAACACCACTCTAGCAACAAAATACGCAAAATACCTGAGGTGTGGAAACAAGATGCTGGAAATCTTCATGCGCCGAATCTCGGTCTCCTCCTGGCAGCAAAGGGAGTTGAAGAGGGTCCTCAACCCAGAAGGCTGCATGGTCATCTTAGCTGTCTGACCAACGTTTGGCACACCTATTATATCACAAAACTGTGCCAAAGACATGGTTATGAGATCATTATAACGTTTGAACGCAACGGTTCCAGCATCATGGTTATAACAAAAACTGTTAACAAACAGGAGGTAAGCTTTTTGTACTGCACCACACGGCATAAAGCTAGCCGTGTCAAACCTGCGTTGGCACAAAGGCCATAAAATTCCTCCTTAATTCCTGCAGCTATTAGAAAATCATCGCACGGATACATCATTGTGCATGATGGATTTGTTTCTTCCAACAGCTCCAGGGGCACATGCTCTTCATTGTAGCTCACCCTAACTGCTGAGGGTGAAGCTGCAGCTCTAGTGACTCGATCGGAGCGCTCAGGCTTCTTCTTCCCAAGCCACCCCTTTGCTTTTCCAAAGAAACTCATTTTTGAATTTTTTTACAATTCACAAAAACAAGGATTTAAACAAAGTGAGTTGAGGAAAACTACTTTACTCACTTACCTAAGGTATAAACTTGCATCAAAACTTGGAAAATAAATTTCTACACATGCATGCAAGCTCATATGAACAACACGAAGAGCTACTAAATACTCACAAATGAAGCCACCAATCAAAAATCTAATTGGAGGGGTGAAGGAGTTACATACCAGGGAGTATTTGCCCAAAATCTCAGCTCCAATGATGGGTTGTAGAGAGAGATCGAAATTCTGGACGGAGAGCAGCAAGAACGCAAGAACAAAGTGCAGAACTCGTGTTTTTGGAGAGAGAGAAGGGAGGAGGAAGAAGACTTACCTGGCTGGATGCCCTGTGGGCGCGGCCAGGGGCCAGGCCGCGCCAGCTGGCCGCCTGGGCCACTGGTGGCCCCTTGGTCAGCCCCAGGTGCCCCTGGGTCACTCCCGGCATGGAAATTTTTAATATAGTTTTTCTGACAACTTCACTATTGAAATTTTTTCGAAGTTCAAAAAGCTGTGAAACTTTCTGAAACTTGAAACAGTGATTAGAGTTGTGAAGTTTCAAAAACATATAAACTTGGTGCATAAAGGAGAATAAAAGCTAAGGCAAGGTTGATCAAGTCTTACCAAAAAACCGGCGATATATAGAGCAGAAAGTCTCACCCCTTATGAAGTGATCATTGCACCTTTACTTTAATGGACATTGTACCCACCATGATTGTTTTTGAAAGCTCAAGAATGATCAGAGGGGGAGGGGGTGAATGATCACTTCTAAAAATTCTAAGGAACTTAGAAGGAATTCATGCAAACTGCGAAGGACTAAGGCATCTCAAAGGAAATACAGTGTCGAAAGTAATGCATGGTTCGAAAGGATTTGGAGCGAAGGAAAAAATCGAAGACAAACATGCAACGAGTAAATACTTAATGTAAAAGCATGAAGGAAAATGAGCCTGACACGACGATGTTTGGTAAACCAGTTCACACTCTGCAAAGTGCTACGTCTGGTTGGAGGGACTGGTGACTGAACACCTGGAGCAAAACTCTCTCCGTCCTATTCTCCACTGCAAAAAAGTCCTCGAGCTTGTCCAGTTTTCACTCGTGGTAGATGATTCAGGACATCTCCGAGACCTTTACAAACTTCCTTCAGCAGCGACAATTACTCTTCGACTGCTTGACAGGCGACGCCTAACCGTCTAGGAGACTTGCAGTTCTCCAAGATAAAAAGATCGGCTAATCTCAACCTAAGTCATACTGAATTTCTCAACTCAGCTTAGACTTGGGGTTTGGTTTTCTCTCGATGGATCTCTTTGGGATGCTCACAGACTTCTGTCTTAGAATCTTCAGTGGAGAAGCCAACCCGAAATGGCGGGTAGGTGCGGGGTATTTATAGTTGGCGATCCCGATGGGTAAAATTACTGAAGTGACCCGATGTAACCGCTTGACGCGTGTCCACAACGGTCGGATTCCAATCAATGCGCAACTTTACTTGAGGAACAAGTAAGCTGACTTACCGAGCGAGTTCTCTCTCGAAGGCACGAAGTGCGATGACTTTACCTTCGAGCTATTCACTCGACTCAGTAAGATTTCTCTCGGTAGGCTTTAGTGGGTTTAGGTTGAGCAGAGCAAATTCACTTCGACTAAGATCTCAACTAGCAAACCCCTCTTGATAGTACGGTTTTTCCTACGACTCAAGAAAATAAAGAGAAACTAGTAAAAAGACTAAGTCTTCGACCAGCTTCAGCTTTCTCCTCGTTGCGCTTTTACTCGAGAGAGACTTTTTCTTCGACTACATTTTTAGGGGTTGTCTTCCTTCAAAGGTTTCGGTAGATGACTGCAGCTTCGCTACAGTGAGTTGTCCTTCGACCTTGTACTTGCAAACTCCATTCTTTCGGAACCTAAGTATCTGTTTATACTCGAAAACAATATTAGTTCCACTTCTGCTTTGTCCAACAATGTCCAAAACCTTCGGGGGCAAAACTTGCTCTTACAATCTCCCCCTTTTTGGACGATTGTTGACAAAACAGGCATCGATAAATAATTGAAAAAGTTTTGAGTTTTCGATGATAAACCAGTGCTAAGATCGATGAAATACTCCCCCTTGATGTATGCATGGAAGATAAGAGTTTCTAGTGAAGTGCATATTTGACAAGTAGAGTCGAGGGAAAAACATCAATAATCTTAGCGAGTGAAATTGCATTCCAGATAATATCCAATGAGAAACATGCAATCTCCTCGAATGACCTGTGAACTTATATGAAAGATAACTTCCTGCAAAAGGTTAAGTATCGCAAGCAGCAGATAGATATCTTACGAAAAAGAGTAGAAGTTCACAGTCCTACTTAGAGTTAGTTACAACCAGATCGAATATGAATCGAAAGTTTGTTGAAACTACTCAGAAAACCTCAAAGATCGAAAGGTTTATCGAATGAAAAGCAAAGCCCTTAACCCCGTAGGCAAACTAATTTCTTCGATGCCACTACATCTCCCCCTTTTTGTCACAACGTACAAAAAGTCGAGAGAATAGGGTCGAAAGAAATCCCTACTCGCTGTGGCGGCTCCGGCGACGTCGAGAGGATTCGGCGAGCGTTGGAGCACGACGAATTGGGCGAGTGCCTGGAGGAGTGATCTTCGTGCAGAAGGAGTGTTGATCTCCAGAAGATTCCAGCTGCAATTCCAGAGGGGTCCTGGGGCTTCGAGGGTGTGGAGTGTAAACTCTCGCTGGACGTCGAGGGGCTTCATCTTGCTCGGAGTCGGAGGAGAAGGTGATCAAAGTGATGTGGTAATAGTCATAAACACTGAGGACATCTCTGTTCTTCGGCAGCCGAGGGATATTGGGATCCGGGCGATCTACTCGATCATCATTAGTCCAATTTCTGTTCAGATGGGGAGGATATTCTTCGAAGCCACATCGTTGAAGTTGACCGAGGGAATTGAATTTCCGTAGTCCTTTCCAATCTCGGCGAAGACATTCACGCAACATCTGATTATTGTTCATGGTAATATTGTGCAAATGATTAATCTCGTCCATCAAAGCTTGCTTCTGAATGAAATCTTGGTCGATGTGATGTTGAAGCATTTGCTGGGACCGAAGAGAAACTTCCATGTGATGCACTGGCTTGATAAACTTCGAGCGAACATTACGCTCAGTCAAATGGGCGCGGATGCCAGTGTGCTCAGCATATTGATCGTTGGGTCGAGCAACAATCTGCAATACTTCCCTAACTGGTGGAGTGAAAATCTTCGGGAAAATTGACACGGGGAATGGCACGTCCTGAGAGTAATTGCAGATAGCCATCAGCCATGGTGCATACGGCTTGTGGGAATTGTGATCATCAGCACAAGACACCAAAGTTCTGATGAAGTAGTCTTCAAAATCGAAAGGATGACCATGGACTAACTTCAACAGAGCAAGTTGTACGTCATGGGGAATAGGAAAATCATTGTGCACATCGAGCATCGGCATCAAAGTCTTCGAAAGAATATAAAACCATGCCTTCAAAAACTAAGTGTCTTGGCTTGGGCTCAGCCGGGTAGTTATCTCCTACGACATCTAGATTCATGATCGTCGAAAATTCGGCAGGAGTTGGAGCAGGTAAGTCATGAATCTTATGTGGTAATCCTTCGAACCGAGGTAAATTGATGATGGCTAGAAATTGGTCGACAGTCATATGGAATACTTGGCCTTGGATCATATAATCAAATTTCCACGTCTTCGAGTTCTTGGGATCACCAGTGACATAGAGCGTAGCATAAAATTGCTTGATAAGCTCGGGATTGTAGCCACAATCGAGAGCAAACATCTTGTGAGCGTGAAGACCATCAATTGTCTCGGCAACATTCTCGAAATATGAAGTGGAGTACACCGAAGGCATATCGAGGTATTGATGTTGGAACACTCTAACCTTGTTGTACAACACACGAGTATAATAGATGGCTTGCTCTTGGGTCCAAAACCGAAGAGAATATGCACTTCTGGGCTTCTCATAGGGATTGGTTCCGAAGAAAAATGGCTTGTGTTCGCGCCTTTTGAAGATGGGGCCTCCTCGAGGAACATCTGAGCGGAACAGGGGCAACATTTATCTCGGATGAGCAGAATGGAGCAGCTCATCAACAGGAAAAACTTCGGCAACATTGTCTGGCATTTGGAAAACTGGCTCAGCAGGGCGAGGAATTGAAGATGGAATGTTTACAATGTCCTGAGCTGGGATGGCTGCAGGAGCATTTTCCTCGGCCTGCGCTTCGACGGCAACTCCTTCGTCAGCATTAGCATTCTGAGCGGCCTCTTCATTCTCCATGGCCTCCAAATCTTCGTCTAGTTGTGCGAAAGCATAAACCATTTATTCGTTCGAGGAACTTGATGAGGAGGAGGAAGAACTGTCACTAGAACCGTCATCTCCAGAACTGTTTCCTTCGATGACATCTTGACGAGAGGAAACTGTCGTGATATCAACATCAACGTCTTCTCCTTCATGTAGAGTATGGGCAGAGGAGTAATCTTTCTGAGCAGAGGGGATGGGGGCTTGAGTTTCTTGCTCGACCTGAGCAAGTTGCTCGGTCTCTGCTTGGGCTTGGGTCTCGATGGCTGGGGTGGTTGATGGAATAATGTTCGGTGATGATGATGGTTTTGGTGGTGGCGACGAGGCTTTTGGTGGTGATGGTTGACGAGGTGGAGGTGTTTGTTGGCGAGGTGGAGGTGTGGCTTGGAGTGGGGGTGGAGTTTTCTCACGAGGAGGAGTTGGTTGCTTTGGTGGGGGTTGGTGCAGTTTCCTGTCGTGCTGATGCAGCAACGACCTCGGTAGACTTGGCCTTCTTGGCATTCTTTTCGATCTCTAGCGTCCCACGCGCAGAGGTTGGGGCAGCAGACTTTCTCTTACGAGATTGTCTCTTGAGTAGGGCATCATTGTGCTCTTTGCACACAACCGACACAATTTGTCGAACCTTTTCATACACAGCGGACAGATTTTCCTTCTGAGCCCTTCTGGAAGCTTCAACAGTGGCAATCTTGGATTTGAAAAACTTTCGGGACTCAATGTCCTCGGTATCTTCTTGAAGTTGTCTAGAGTAAAAATTCACTTGCTCCTTGTCCTTGCGCTCCTGGGTGATATACCCTTCCCATCGAATCATGTATCGAGCAACATGCTCTTGGATTTCAGCAGGGACATCATCCTCGGCAGTGACTTTGCTCAGTGTGGTAGCCATCTTCCAGAGGATATGAGAAATATTAGCAGCATCCCAAGGAGCATGGGCAGCAGAATCTCCTTCGTTTGAACTCTCTTCGTCGGCACGAGGGCCGGAAACAACAGGTGCAGCAGGTGCAGGTGCAGGAGCAGGTGCGGCTCGAGGAACTGGAACAGCCTGAGCTTTTTTCCTAGCCTCTTTGGCTTTCTTCTCGGCCTCCTTGGTGGCCTTGGCAGCAGCAATGGGTTTGGCAATGGCACTAGGGGCCACAGCTTTATCCTTCGTGGCACTTGTGGCTGCAACCTTTTCCTTCGTGACTGTGGGAGTCACAACTTTCTCGGTGGCGCTGGGGACCACGACCTTTTCCTTCGGGGCATCAGGAATTTTGCCTTCAGCAATTTGTCGACGATACTTTTCACTGACCAAGTGTAAAATGCCTAGCTGTTGAGAAACTTGGGCCTTTTTGTGCTCAGGCTGGCTGTGAAAGTTCAGGAGCTTGGAATTTGTTAAGTCCTTTGCTTCTTGGTCTTTTTGCTTTGCCAGCCTTTCTTTACGTTGAAACAAGTGTTTCTTCATCCTCAGCAACTTGAGCTTGTTTTCCCTTCGATTTGGCCGAAGGTTTTGGTTGGTGAGCTTGAACTGGTGGAGCAGATGAAATGGGCGGATCAGTGACCAAGTTGGTCAAGTCAATATTTGCTCGAGGAGCCTGTGCAGCTGGCTTCTGGATCCTAATGCCTTTACTGCTTGGCTTCTTCTTTAGAGGAATGTCCTCGACATCAGCCTCTGTACCAGGGTCTTGATCATCTGAATTTGCTTCTTCATTGGAGCTCGCATCTGGTGGCGAGACAATTACCACCCTTTTCTTTCGCTTGGCTGATTTCTTGCCAGCCTTCGATTTGGCACTAGGGCCAACTTCCACGGTACCCTCAGCAGCAGCAGCCTCCTTTTTAGCTTTGGCTTCTTTTCTTTTCTGTGCTCGTGCTTCCCGAGCATCAACCAGCTCTTGAAAATCGACAGGAGTTTTCAGAGAGGATGGATGAGCATCAGCAGGAGGAGGTGGTCGATTATCTTTCGTCCACTTTGGCCTTAAAGCTTTGACATCAGACCAAGGATTTTTCATTGCAAACAGCCTCTCCCAGCGTGGCATAAGAGACTTGTACTCATACCAACGAAGCCCTTGAAGTCTTCGAATCTCTTGCAGACGGTTTTCTCTTGTACGTTCATCCTCAGAACCTTCAGGCGTTCTTAACTTCTTTTCGATGATCAACTCCTCTGATAATCCTTCAGAGTTGTTGGTGATTCTTGTTCGGCCTCCTACACGCTTGGGTGCTCTGACATTTCCTTCGATCCCAGACATTTTCCTGCGAATAAGATAGGTACGAGAGAATATAGGAAAGTTGTGAACAAGTACCAGCGGTTTTTGAGGAAAATCATTTTGAATGCAGTAAACTTATCGATAAGCATGTCTTACAGCAAGTTTTTCAAGCAAGTGCTAGGCTAGATTTCCATCGGGTGTAAATCTAACGAAGAACTTGTATGAACGAATTGCGCAACCAAGTCTATCGATACGTTTCTGAGGAAATTGCTTAAGTGAGAGAATCCGAGGGATTTCTTACCTAGCTCAGATGGGAATTGACAGAAAACGCTAGAAACATATTTCCCAAGAATCAATGATCCAAACGGATCAAACAGACCTAAGAAATAGAGAGAAAAACAAGAATAAATCTAGGACTCGATGAACAGCAAAGATTGGAATCGAGTCTTAGAGCCGTGCATACCCTAACTCGGTGATGTACGGCGACTACGGCGACGCGGATGAAGTTCCTCGTCGACGGGAAGGTCTCCGGCGGCTTCCTTCCGGCAGCAAAGCGGCGAGGGAGTCGACGGCGACAAGCAGCACGGCGGCGCGCGAGAGAGAACTTCGGGAGCAGAGAGACGTAGTCGAGGAAATTGCGATGGCTGAGCCGGTGGCGAGGATCAGTATTTATAGGGGAGGGGTCTGACATAACTGTCAGATCTGATCCAACGGCGCAGATGTCGCGTCTCTCCGCATTCAACGGACGGACTTTGTGGCGGTAATCGCGGGAAAATCCCAACGAACCGAAAGAAAGTTGCTCCTCGTCCGAGACCAAACTCATCGAACATCGAGTATAAAAGTGGATAAACGTTCGATAGATTTACCTTCGGAATCAATGACATTCGAAGGGAATCTTAATCGAGTACAAATATACATGTTCACGAGAGAAAAGCACAGTTGGGGTAAGGATAGAATAGAGGGAAAACAGGGTCCGATGCTTAATCAATCCGAGGGGAAAACAGGGATAAAACTCGGAGTGGTAAGTGTATAGGACAACACCAAACGAACAAAAACAAACGAAAAAGAAACACGATAGAACACTAATGTAAGTAGACAACATAGAAAGAAAACATACAATACATAGTACCGATAGTTATGATCTTACTGTACATTGCGTGAGTCCAATATGTTTAACTCACACCTTAGTGCACATAACCTTTTCTCATCCAAGGGCTTCGTAAAGATATCAGCCAATTGATCTTCGGTGCGAACATGGCTGATAACAATATCTTCTCGCTGAACGTGATCTCGAAGAAAATGATGACGAATGTCAATATGCTTCGTTCGAGAGTGTTGCACAGGGTTATGGGCAATCTTGATAGCACTCTCGTTATCACATAGCAATGGAATTTTCTTCACAAGAATACCATAATCTTTCAGCGTTTGCTTGAGCCACAGAATCTGAGTGCAGCATGAACCGGCAGCAATATACTCGGCTTCAGCTGTAGAAATAGATACGCAATTTTGTTTCTTCGAAGCCCAACAGACAAGAGATCTACCGAGAAAATGACATGTGCCTGAGGTAGATTTCCCGTCGACTCGATCACCAGCCCATTCAGAATCAGAATATCCAACGAGATCAAACTGGGCACCCTTGGGATACCAAAGTCCCGAAGATGGTGTGTGAGCCAGATATCGAAGAATTCACTTGACAGCAATATGATGTGATTCTTTCGGGTTTGCCTGAAAATGAGCACACATACAAACTGATAGCATAATGTCAGGTCTAGATGCACAAAGGTAAAGAAGCGAACCGATCATCGAGCGATATTTCTTCTGATCGAAAGGTTTGCCCCTTCTCATCTGCATCTGGATGAACATTCGTAGGCATTGGAGTCTTGATAGTTTTGCAACTGACAAGATCAAACTTCTTCAGGCAATCTCTGAGATACTTCTCTTGAGAGATGAAAGTCCCATTCTTCTGTTGACGGATTTGAAGCCCGAGAAAGAACTTCAATTCACCCATCATGGACATTTCATATTTCTTCGACATCATACGAGCAAATTCTTCTCTAATATCAGGGTTAGTACAGCCAAAAATAATATCATCGACATAAATTTGACACACAAAAAGATCATTTTTGTATGCACGAGTAAATAGAGTCGGATCAGTTGTTCCTGATTTGAAGCCCTTCTTTAGAAGAAAATCCTTCAGTGTTTCATACCAAGCACGAGGTGCTTGCTTTAACCCATATAGGGCCTTGTGCAACCTGTACACCTTATCAGGATTCTTCGGGTCTTCAAAACCTGGTGGCTGCATAACATATACTTCTTCTTCGATTTCACCGTTAAGAAATGCACTTTTGACATCCATTTGATATAGCAATATACCATTGTAATTGGCAAAAGCAAGCATGACACGAATGGATTCAAGTCGAGCAACTGGAGCATAAGTCTCACCGAAATCAATACCTTCGATTTGGGTGTAGCCTTGAGCAACCAGTCGAGCTTTATTCCTTACCACAATGCCATCTTCATCTTGCTTGTTGCGAAAAATCCACTTCGTACCAATGATATTATGCTTCTTGGGATCAGGTCTATCAACAAGGGACCAGACTTTATTTCTCTCGAACGGATTAAGTTCTTCGAGCATTGCAGTCATCCAGTCTGAGTCCTTCATGGCTTCATCAAATTTCGATGGTTCTAGCATGGATACAAACGAGAAATTTCCACATAATTTAGCTAATCGAGTACGAGAACGAGTGGTGGGACGACCTAGTAAACGAATCTCTTCGAGAATTGAGTCGACGTCCACTCTTCTTCAAACACGAGGTAGAACTCCATCATCATCTTGCGGATTCGGTTGTCCTTCGGGATCAGCTTGACCTTCGGGATCAGCTTGTCCTTCGGGTTGAACTTCTCCTTCGGGTTGGACATTTTCTTCGTTTACGCGTTCTCCTTCGACCTGTACATCATTTGCTTCAGGATGTTGATCTCCAGTGCCCCGGGCTATGTGTGGGAACATTGGATCATCATCATCCTTGTTTGCTTGACGTGCATTTCCTTCGACAGGTCGAATATCTCCAATGGCCATGTACCTGATAACTTCATCCAAAGGTGGTTCATCCAGGTTAAGAGGTAATTGCTCTTTTTGAGAGCCGTTAGTTTCATCAAATCGAACATTTACAGTTTCTACAACTTTGCCAAGATGAGAGTTGTAAACTCTGTAAGTGTGAGAATTCGAACCATAACCTAGGAGAAAACCTTCATGAGCCTTTGGGGCAAACTTGGAGCTGTGATTCATATCTCTGATATAACATGGAGCACCAAAAACCCTGAGATATGAAACATTTGGCTTTTTACCAGTAATAAGTTCATGTGAAGTTTTCTTCAGAAACTTGTGCAGATAAACCTTGTTGATGATATGACATGCAGTATTAATTGCTTCGGCCCAGAACCTGATAGGAGTCTTGTATTCAGCAAGCATTGTTCTGGCCATTTCAATAAGGGTTCGATTCTTCCTCTCGACTACACCATTTTGTTGCGGTGTATAAGCAGCCGAGAATTCATGAGTAAAGCCATATTCATCAAGAAAATCTTCGATATGAGTGTTTTTGAATTCTGTACCATTGTCACTTCTGATATGCTTGAGAGATAATTCATATTCAGTCTGAGCTCTCTTTGCAAAAGTTTTGAAGATTTCAATAACCTTGCTTTTGTCATCTAGAAAGAAAACCCAAGTATATCGAGAGAAATCATCAACAATAACCAGACCATACTTGTTACCTCCAAGACTAGCATAATTTTGAGGACCGAATAAATCCATATGAAGTAATTCAAGAGGACGAGTAGTAGTCATTATAGTTTTTGCTGAGTGATGTTTCTTGGCAATCTTTCCTGCTTCACAGGCACTGCATAAACAATCTTTATCGAATTTAACATTATCAATTCCAACGATGTTCTTCTTCGAGATAAGAGTTTGAAGATTTTTCATTCCTGCATGACCAAGTCTTCGGTGCCATAACCAACCAGAAGTGGCTTTGGCCATTAAACACGTGGACACTACAGGTCCCGAAGAGAAATCAACGATATAAAGATCACCTTTGCGATATCCTTCGAACACGAAGGAATAATCATCCTGTGAATTGACAACACAACGAGAAGCAGAAAACAGTACAAGCATACCCATATCACAAAGTTTTGACATAGACATTAGATTATATCCAAGTGATTGAACAAGCATAACCTTATCAATATGCTTATCCTTCGATATAGCAACCTTACCCAAACCAAGTACTTTTCCTTTGTTGTTGTCACCGAAGGTAATGTATCTCTGTGAAGATTCAGTGAGTTTGTCTTCGGTGGACAAATCTTTGTCTCCGGTCATATGATTTGTACATCCACTATCCATGACCCATTCGGATCCACCGGAGACATAGCCCTGCAGAAGAATTAGTTCTTCTTAACCACCCACAAACGAGCAGGTGACTTAGAAGGCATGGAAGAGCTAGATGGGGCAGCAATATGATAGCGAACAGGATTGCATTGTCTATCTGGACCATCAAGCACACCATAAATATAATTCCTCGACGAGGGGTTAGAGTACTGATGAGTAACAACAACTTTGGTGTTATTGTTACGATGACGATAAACATTTCTATCGACACGATAGTATTCCTTCTGGGGAACATTTGAAGCAGGCACCAAGGGTTCATTTCTATCCTCGAGAGAATAGTAGTGATTCGGTGGTACCGAGGATTTTCCCTGCATAGAATGGTTAGGGGGCAGTTTTTCTACGAGAGATTTGCGAACCCAAATCTGTCGCTTATAGAAACCATTCTTCGGAGGAGTACCAACGAATTCAGCCGACACCTTTCCTTCCTGATCTTTGACAAGCTTGTAGTCAGAATCAAGTGATTCATCAACAGTAGCTTTGTCAATTTTGCAACTGAAACCTGAAAGGTTAGCAATATCAATGGGCTTTTTTTTCGCAAGAACCCAGACAGTTTTAGGATACTGCTCGGGTTCCCAGTAGGTTCCATCATGATTGATTTTCCTTTCGAAGCCAACTCCTTCGTTTCGGGGATTCCTGTGAAGAAGAGCCTTTCGTAGGATATCACATAGGTACTGGTGTCCCTGCACACTTTTGAACATGCCTGTTTCAAATAAATTTTTCATCCTGAGGAGTTCCTCGGTAATGGTTTCCTCATTCGAGGGGTTAGCATCATCAATAACAATAGGTTGCTTTCCTTTCGATCTCTCAGAAATAGACTCAATTTTACTTCGTTCCAAACAGGTTAAGCAAGGTGAAGTAGATTCATTTTTAGCTTCTGAGCCTTGTTGAGCCATGAGCGTGAGATTTACACTTTCCAACTCTTCATTCGCCTCTCTCAGTTTCTCGAGAGCCATTTTCCTTTGAAGGACTTCATAGGTTAGCTTCTCGTAGTCCACTGAGAGGAGATCATGACGAGAGGAAAGTTCATCGTACTTTTCCTTCAGAGCAGCATGCTCATTCGTCAAAGTTTGACCCTTCTCAATCTCATCGATCAACAAAGTCTCAGATTTTTGAATAGTTTCACTTAGAGAATCTAGCTCATCTTTTTGGATAGAAGCAATTTTGGAAAGTTTGGCATAGCTTATCCTAGAGTTACTTTCATAAGCAGATCCATCAGAAGTATCGTAGGAATTCTTAGATGAGGATACCTTAGCCTTGGCCATGAAGCAGTAAGCTAGAGATTCATCTTCGCTGCTTTGGTTGGTGAAGAATGAACTTGAAGTCTTGCTCGAAGCAAATGCTAAACCAGCAACACCATCAGATTCAGAACCAGAACCAGATCTTGGGTTTGATTCAGCTTCGGAACCGGATGCTTCATCTTCAGAGTTCATCTCTTTACCCAGATAGGCTTTGGCATGGTGGGAATTCTTTCGTCGAGAGGAATGTGATTTCGAGGAAGAACCCTCTCGATGCTTGTGATACTTCTTCTTCTTGTCATCATCAGAACCGTCTTTCTTGTCTTTTCTGGACTTTGAATCATATCTCTTCGACTCATAGTTTTTGCTCGATCTGTGAGACTTGCTAGAAGAATTGCTGTGAGAATGCTTTGATCTATGTTCAATTTCCCAGAGAGGACAATCAACAGTGAAGTGACCTGGCTTCTTGCACTTGTAGCAACAGTTATCTTTCGCGGATGAGTTTCTGGATGATGATCGATGCTGTGATGAATTGCTTGAATGTCTTGAAGAGTAGTTTTTCTTCGGAGAAGAAGAGTTCCTTCTCTGAAAGCGATTGAATCTTCTCATTATCAGTGCCAGATCTTTTCAAATGTTCTCGGGGTCATCTGAGGCACAACCCGATTCAGAACTAGCTTCAGGAGAGGAGTGATGTGAAGCTCTGGCCTTCAGTGCATGAGATTTTCTTCGTGTCCCATTAATATCTCGTTTTTCATCTTCTTCCATCTCGAAGGTATTAAGTCTCTCGAGAATATCAGCGGCAACTAGATCCTTGAAGTCAGTCCTTTCCTTAATCATCAGCACAATGTGATCGAAAGAATCATCAAGGGAACGGAGCAAAGTTCTGACAATAATCCGATTGGTAATGTCTTCGGCACCGAGGGAAATCAGTTCATTTGACAGCGCAGTGAGTCTGCTGTATATGGAGCTAAATTTTTCTCCCTCGTGCCTCTTGTAACGATAGAACTTGCTTCGAAGGGTGTCAATACGAGCATCTTTCTGAGTAGAGACACCTTCACCAATCTTCTCGAGATAGTCCCAAACACCTTTGGCCGAAGGAATATTCTTGACCTCATGATATTTCTCTGGAATCAGATGATTTGTAATGAAGACCCAGACTTCAGTATCTAGCTCTATCTTCTTTGCCTCTTCAGGAGTGATGGCATTTGTGTCTTTGACAGTTACACCATTCTTGACAACTTCCCAAGCGGCAGAGTTGATAGCCATGATATTCCTCTTCATTTTGTCCTTCCAATAGGGATAGTCCTTCCCATTGAAGATAGGGATTGGTTCCCCCGAGCGAACAGCTGCAAACAACATTCTTGACAACACTCCAGGTTGTTAGACCAAAATACGCAGAGCGTAGGGAGTGCCTAGCTCTGATACCAATTGAAAGCTCAAGAATGATCAGAGGGGGAGGGGGTGAATGATCACTTCTAAAAATTCTAAGGAACTTAGAAGGAATTCATGCAAATTGCGAAGGACTAAGGCATCTCAAAGAAAATACAGTGTCGAAAGTAATGCATGGTTCGAAAGGATTTGGAGCAAAGGAAAACATCGAAGAGAAATTGGCAACGAGTAAATACTTAATGTAAAAGCATGAAGGAAAACGAGCCTGACACGACGATGTTTGGTAAAACAATTCACACTCTGCAAAGTGCTACGTCTGGTTGGAGGGACTGGTGACTGAACACCTGGAGCAAAACTCTCTCCGTCCTATTCTCCACTGCAACAAACTCCTCGAGCTTGTCCAGTTTTCACTCGTGGTAGATGATTCAGGACATCTCTGAGACCTTTACAAACTTCCTTCAGCAGCGACAATTACTCTTCGACTTCTTGACAGGCGACGCCTAACCGTCTAGGAGACTTGCAGTTCTCCAAGATAAAAAGATCGTCTAATCTCAACCTAAGTCATAGTGAATTGCTCAACTCAGCTTAGACTTGGGTTTTGGTTTTCTCTCGATGGATCTCTTTGGGATGCTCACAGACTTCTGTCTTAGAATCTTCAGTGGAGCAGCCAACCCGAAATGGCGGGTAGGTGCGGGGTATTTATAGTTGGCGATCCCGATGGGTAAAATGACTGAAGTGACCCGATGTAACCGCTTGACGCGTGTCCACAATGGTCGGATTCCAATCAATGCGCAACTTTACTTGAGGAACAAGTAAGCTGACTTACCGAGCGAGTTCTCTCTCGAAGGCACGAAGTGCGATGACTTTACCTTTGAGCTATTCACTCGACTCAGTAAGGTTTCTCTCGGTAGGCTTTAGTGGGTTTTGGTTAAGCAGAGCAAATTCACTTCGACTAAGATCTCAACTAGCAAACCCCTCTTGATAGTATGGTTTTTCCTACGACTCAAGAAAATAAAGAGAAACTAGTAAAAAGACTAAGTCTTCGACCAGCTTCAGCTTTCTCCTCGTTGCGCTTTTACTCGAGAGAGACTTTTTCTTCGACTACATTTTTAGGGGTCGTCTTCCTTCAAAGGTTTCGGTAGATGACTGCAGCTTCTCTACAGTGAGTTGTCCTTCGACTTTGTACTTGCAAACTCCATTCTTTCGGAACCTAAGTATCTGTTTATACTCGAAAACAATATTAGTTCCACTTCTGCTTTGTCCAACAATGTCCAAAACCTTCGGGGGCAAAACTTGCTCTTACAGTTTTGTATTTGTGGTGCACATGTAGAGGACAATCCCATTCTCCAATCTTCACGGTCTCGGTGTTCTCTATGGAGTTGAGGCCATGCCTCTTGTCAATCTTCTTTGGAAAATACACCGTGTGTTCTTTGTCATTCACATTGAAAGTAACCTTTCCTTTATTGCAATCAATAATAGCACCTGCGGTGTTAAGAAAAGGTCTACCAAGAAAAATAGACATGCTCCCATCCTCGGGCATGTCAAGCACAACAAAATCAGTGAGGATTAAACAATTAGCAACTTCAACGGGAACATCCTCACAAATACCTATGGGAACAACTGTTGACTTGTCAGCCATTTGAAGAGAGATATCTGTAGGGATTAGTTTTTCTAAACATAATCTCTTGTAAAGAGAAAAGGGCATAACACTCACTCCTGCTCCAAGATCACATAAAGTGGTCTTAACATAATTATTATTTATGGAAGAAGGAATGGTGGGTATACCTGGATCACCAAGCTTCTTAGGAATCTTGCCACTAAAAGAGTAGTTAGCAAGCATAGTAGATATTGCTTCATTAGGAACTTTTCATTTTTTAGTAACAATATCTTTCATATATCTCGAATAAGGAGGTAACTTAATAGCATCAGTGAAAGGAATTTGAAGAAAAAGAGGTTTCATCCACTCACAAAACTTATTGTAATGATCTTCTTCTTTAGATTTGAGAGACTTACCTGGAAAGGGCATGGGTTTCTGCACCCATGGTTCTCGTTCCTTCCCATGTATTCTTGCGATAAAATCTTCTCTAGTGTATTTCTTGCGTTTGTCGGGTGCTTCTTCTTCTTGAACCTCGGGTGGATCATTCTTTTCACCATCCTTTTCAGGTTCAGCACCGTCTTCAGTCTCAACATCGGAAGTAGATATACTATTTGGATCATTGGAATTGTCAGCTTCTTTGTGCTTCTTCTTCTTCTTCGGAGAGCTAAAAATTTCTTCCTCCTGTATTTGAGAATCTTGCTCGATCCTCTTAGGATGCCCCTCCGGATAGAGATGATCTTGAGTGCTAGTTCCCCCTCGGTTTTAACCCCGAAGGCCTGTATATCCTGTTTGGCATTATTAGCAAGCAAATCTTTTTGCACATTAGAAATTTGATCAAGCTGAGTTTGAACCATATGAAAATGCTTCACAAGACAGTTAACATCATTAACTGTTCTTCCTAGAACATCAAGCAAACTTTTGATAGCAAGGGAATTATCATGCAACTGACTTTGTATCCTCTCATTAAAGTGATTTTGCTTCATAATAAAATTATCAAGCTCATCTAAACATGTATCAAGAGGCTTACCATGAGGAATGTCACTTGCATTGAAATCTAAAAGAGAGTGTACCTCTACCATAGGAGGGTGAGTGGTAGGCTCACACAACTTCTCAATAGGGGGTAGATTCTTCACGTCTTTAGTTTTAATACCCTTCTGTTTAATAGACTTCTTTGCTTCTTGCATGATTTCTGGGGTGAAGACAATCATGCGCCTCTTCTTTGGTGGTGGAGGTGGTTCAGGGACGGACCAATCGTGGTTCTTGGCAATCTTGCCCATTAATTCTTCTGCATCGTCTGGTGTTCTCTTCCTGAGAACACAACCAACACAACTGTCCACGTAGGATCTAGATTCATCAGTTAGAGCAGCATAAAATATATCAATTCATTCATTCTTTGGGACTCCATGTCCCGGTCTAGTCTGGATCAGACTGCAATACCTCCCCCAAGCTTTAGGGAGGTTCTCATCCTGTAACTGTGTAAAGTTATAAATTCTTCGTAAAGCAGCATGTTGCATATGAGCAGGAAAATACTTATCAACAAAAGATTGAGCTAAGTTTTGAGGACTCCTAATAGAACCACATGGTAGTGCATCGTACCATGCTTTAGCACCTTCCTTTACAGAAAAAGGAAAAAAGCTTAGTAACATAGAAGTTTCGTATCTTCTCATCTGTAGTAAACAAGCCACCTAACTCAGTGAGTTTGGTCAGCTGTGCAATAGCATCATCATTTTCTCTGCCATAAAAGGGGTCAGCTTAAACCATAGATATAAGTGAAAGATCTACAGAGAAATTATAATCAGGATCATTGATGCATATAGGAGACGTAGCAAAAGTAGGATCAGGTACGGTCTTGTTCTTCAGAGAATGTTTTTAGAGAAGCTTCTTAATAGCATCAGGGTCAGAGTTGTCAAACTCTGTTAGCTCCCTGCATAAATCATCATCAAGTATAATATAATCATCATCAAGGAGTCTCTCCTTGAGTTTACTTAAATCGGGATAAGTGTAAGTCCCATCAAAAGGATAGCAAGTATCGGGAATTTCAATCCTAGATTTCTTGGCAGCAGCAGCAATCTGTTTCTCAAGAGCGTGACTAAGTGAACAAATATCATCAAGAGTAGTAGAAGCATCATAAAAAGTATCGGGCATAGTAACAGATTCAGTAGAGGCATCATGTGGTGGAGGTGAAGCAAACTTACTCATAACTGAAGGTGAATCAAGTGTAGCACTAGTGTTCAGAACAATACCTTTTCTTGTACGGGGTGGTAAGATCGGGACCTTGGGGTCTTCTTTCTTACCCATAGCGGATAAATTGCAGCAGGTAAAATACTTCAAGTAGACTTGTGAATAAAGCTATGCTCCCCGGCAACGGCGCCAGAAAAGAGGCTTGATAACCCACAACTGCAGGGGATCGAGATAGTCCTCGCGGGTAAGAATAACCCAATTTATTGATTCGACTCAAGGGGAGCCAAAGAATATCCACAAGCTTTAACAGTGGAGTTGTCAATTCCACCGCACCTGAGATACACTTACTTGCAACAAGATATTAATAGTAACTGCGATATGGAAGTGATGATAGCAACGGTAAAATAGCGAAAGTAAACAACTAGTAACCAGCAGAATTAAAAACACTGTAGGCTAGGGAGATTGATGATTGGGTGCTGCATGGATAAGACACACCATGTAACCAACTTGGGGCAAGGCACAAAGAAAAGCAAAGATCATCTAGGAATAAATCAAACATCAGGCATGTATCCCACAGATAGTTGTACGTGCTTGCAATAAGAACTTGCACAACATCTTTTGTCCTACCATCCCGCTACGAAGAGAACGTCTTCGTCGGGGTAGTCAATGGATTTCCAGAGCCGACGCGCTCTGTCGAGACCTCAGCACATGACAACACGGCGGAAATCTTAGATTCCGCCTCATACACCAGCCATGAAGAGCACTCAGACACCAGGTCGATCCGTCCCGTTCGGAGCAACAGGCTCAAATCCGGATCAGATGAATACGACCTGGATTTTCCATACTTTCAGACACCGTTCCGCTCCATCACAGGTCCCGACACCGATTCTGAAAGGCCGGGCCACCGAGTCCCTATTGGTTTTGTCGGATTCACCCACGGATCCCCAAGACCAGAGCATCCCACCGAGGCCGTGAAAGGAGGGAACACTTCACAATTCCCAGAAAAAACCTCTTTTTCAGACGAAGAAGACGACAATGACGTGAGAGTAGCTAGCCCTTTTGATGAAACCAAATAAGAAGGAGATCAAGAAGACCCTACACGCGGAACCGCGCACCCTATGGCTGCCGACATGACCAAAATCAAGATCCCAATTGACAATAGTCCGAATCCCATCACTGTCGAGAACCTAGACCCACTGGAAATTCCAAGGGGAATCAAAACCGGCTCAACAGTGGCTGCGAACACGCGTCTCATGTTCCCAACAACCCTCACGGCTAGAGAAAGCCGACCCGAGTATCACGAGAAACTAAGGGAACACCAAGAGATGACCGCCTGACAACAAAGGGAAATAGCATGGGAGAACCAGAACCTCATGAAAGCGCACAATAAATTTACGAAGAAGACTCAGCCTAATGAGGATCACATAAGTATGGATGACCGGCCTGGGCCTATAATCCATGCGCTAGACCGTATGAAGGAAGTAGTCAGAGATTTACAAGGGATCGTGGACGCTACCATCAGATATGCCAACTCCAACGTAGCCAAGTACGGACGAATTCAAAATCAAAACGCCAACGGAAAGCGTAAGCTTGATAAGAACCCGATTGAAGATACGAGAACCGGCTCCCAGAAGCAGGGAAGCTTTGCAAGACCAGACAAAAGAACTCATATACATAATTGTGAGAAAGCTTTACAAGAACCCTACCCAAAGCATTCTAAACCGGGTCGCCCTGCAAACCACTCTTGGGACCAATGCTATTTCATGCTTGCGTTCAAATGAAAATTAGGAAGAAACAACGAGCAGATGAACCCGCCCTAGGAAAATTCAGCCGGCTTCTACATCCAAAGGACATCAGATCCAAGAAACCCCGAACTTGCCTATTATAGATCCGGCTCAGGTCGCCAAATACCAAGGAACTGGTAAGAGAAGGACAAACAATATGACAACCCCCCTACAGTAAGCACAAGTTTTCCCAATGAAGCCTGCCATTTAGTCAAATATACGAAGAGCCGACAACCATGAGCTCATGAGAAAACTCGAAAGCCATGGGATATCACCCGACTCCATCCCTATTTCACCTAAATGAACCAGGAATATCCCTGGGCACCCGATGAAACCATAAGTAAACATTGTAAGAGTTTACTAGTACGAACCGAATTCCTCTTTTTTCCTATCGTCTTGCATTACATTCTTGCATTTCATTGTTAATAATCTGCGCACCTGGAGGGCTTGATCACCCCTCTTATTGGTGCCAGACATATATATGGCTTTATTAAGGGAACCTAGGGGTGTTATATTCTTTGAAAATCAGCTTTTTATACCGGGGACCCGGCCTATATGCGTAATTGTCCTGCTATGGCATTATTTTGTCCTGTATAGCTGATGCGAAATCACACTCATATGACCCTAGTGACCTGTTTCTGATTCAACCATTCACAGACTCTATAAGATGTTCGTTGAGACTGATTCTTCAACACGAAAACTAGATCAAGTCATGCGGCGCTGGCTTACAGAGAAGTTCCGACTTAAACGCACTGACCAACAAATTTTTTCTACAAATCAATCAGCAAATTCCTAGAAGGAGCCGTCTAACCCTGACTTTGTATGATTAAAGGATGTTGAATATGTCGCGCGTACGGAAGACTTCTATATGGGCCTTTACATTTCTTGCATACGTAAGCATAATTTTCATTTTGCATATGTAAGGCCATGCCAAGTCGAAGCATTATAGATTTTTCCTCCACACTACTGACTCACCAAGTATGCTCAAAGTCGGTACAAGGGGGATGCATATTTTCTCTGCTATAAGTCGACATGACAATATAATTGTCTATACTGACTCACAGGAACTACATACTGATTCCACTATGATTTGGTGTGACATACGATTATAACATTATGCCATTATCAAGACATGCTTGTGCTTACACACAACCATGTGACCCAGATGATACCATGGCAAGTCAGTAAAAACCGACTTCTATTTTGAGCCACAGATGATACCATCTCGGGTTGCTCAAGGAAATATATTCCGGCACCCAAGGTACGATATAACTTGAAGAGCCGGGGACACAACCCAGCGTGCGGTATTTATTTAGAAGCTGAACAACATATTCTGGCTTTCCCAATCAGCGGCTATACATGACCGACCTTTATACAAATGAAAAAACAGAATTTCTAAGGAAATTGGCATTTGATGTGCGAGATGATGATAATGGTTTCTCGCCCTTCGTTGGTTACCCCAAGTGGAAGGTGAGATGTAGGATAGCAGAAAATTTCCCCTATGTAGAGGATAGGGTTTGTCTCCCGTAGGACTCCGATAATGATAAGTAGGTGTCAACGGCGCAACTGACGTTAAACTGCACACAATACAAATAACTTTGTTCCCAATGAAGTTTAGAGAGGTTGTTAATCTCTCCGGCCTTTTTGTTTACAAAGGATCAAACACAAGGGATAATGATAGCAACTAGAAAGTAAAGCAGAAAATAAATTGAGCGCGTAAACATTGGTGAGAATATGGATCGGGGTCACGTGATGTTCACTAGTGATGTCTCTCTCCCAAAAGACGATAAAACTGCTATGCGAGGTAAACAAATCACAGCTGGGCATTTGAAAGGATTAAAAATGCACCGCAATGCTAACTATGCTACAAAGAAAGGACGAGGCTCAAAAGCATGGTCGACACGCCAAAATAAGTAGACCGAAATCCAACTGCATCTACTACTAATCATCCACCTTGAGATATCTATCCACAATATCTCACTGGTATTAAGTTACGAGTCCCACCCAAAATGTAAACCCAAAGCAACAGACAACTACATTAAAAAGCACTTAGCGTAAAGTAAACAATCCTTGCAACCTCGGTTAAAAGCACCGTTGTCTTCCCCCTTGTGGCATCAACACATCCCCTAGACTCATGTTTCTGTCACTCAAGCTAGTCATCACGGGGCATGAATCCACAATCGAGCATAACGTTCCCTCTTGGAGTCGCTACCTACTACTTGGCCAAAGCAATAAACAACAACGGAGAACATGCAAGAATTACTCAAGAACATAAATATATAAGATAAGAACCAAATATATTACTCAATCACAAACTGAAGATAGTCTCATAATCCATCAGATCCCATCAAACTCAACATAGCAACAATAGAAAATTACATATGTGCCTCGATCATGTAGGGAAGCTCACGAGGTCTAATACCATGAAGAACAAAGAGGGGAGGAGAACATCACATAGCTACTGATCACGGACCCATGGTCCAAGGGAAACTACTCACGGATCATCCGGCAGGCGTCCATGGTGGAGGAGAGGCTCTCGGAGGTCGATCCTCCCTCCGGCAGGGTGCCGGGAAGAGGTCTGCTCGCGCTCCCAATATTGGAAGCACGGCGACGGCGGAACAGAGGCGAGATCGCGAAAAGGGTTTCTGTCTTCGGAGGTTTCGCGTCACGGAGAATATATAGGCGGAAGGGGGGAGCCAGGGGGCCACCAGGGGTCCAGGCGCCCCTAGCGTGGCCCCACCCTAGGGCGCGCCGGGAGGGCGCCTAGGGACCTGGTGGATCCCCTCCGGCCCCTCCTAGGTTTTTCCCGAAGCTCCCGGTACGCTGATTCATTATGTGATTTTCCCGAATTTTTGGAGCACTTTTAATATGGGGGAAACCTGAAATAGAAAAAGAGCAGAAAATAGGAAATGGCACTGTGGTGCACTGAGTTAATAAGTTAGTCTAAATATGATCAAAAGTGTATGAAAGTGTACCTAGATCATAGCAATATCACACAAAACATGCATGGATCAAGCAAAAATTATAGATATGTTTGGGATTTATCAGCATCCAAAGCCAAAAAGAAATTCAACATCACCACAATAGTTCAAAGTGCACATTAGGCACAAAAAGAACGGAAATTATTTAATTATTACAAAGCCGGCAGTACGACACTTAAAAATGTATCCAACTTGTGTTTCGTCCAAGCAAGATAAATATGAGTGGACTCGGTAGAAGAAACTCCAACCTAAGCTCTTCTTCCTTTTCGGCTCTGTCTCAAGGCTTTGCTCCAATACTACCTGCAGGTGCTATGAGGTTATCGCAACCTTCATATAATTCAACATCGGAGAGATCTTCAATCTTCAGATCATCTCCTTCCGCACCTGAAGCCGACTCGGTTGAAGTAGCCGGGTCTGAAGCCCTTGTCTTGGAGGGTGGAAGCAGGGATAATTCAACGGGCTCGGGGGAGTAATCTTTCGCCTTTTTGCGCTCATCATAGCCGGGTTCCTGCTCGGATAGATCAACCTCATCAGCAATCTTCGTAGCAAACATGCACGTCTCGTTGATAATCTTGGCATAGTCATCTTCCGAAAATTGGGACCCGTCGACATTGAGCTCAGGGAAGCCATCAGCCAATAACTCCGGCTTCATGTCAGGGTGGTATGATTAAGCGAACTCAAGGCCACACATCACTCCCAATTGACATGCGGAGCATTTTATCAAATCTACCCAAGCCGTCACAGTTGAGAACAACTGCATCATGTCGGCTAGCTTGGGCAGCCTGACAGGCTGACTCTGAGTTGCGGCAATAGCCTTGACAACCCCTTCACACAGTTGCCTGATCAATGTATATAGCAAAGTCAGTTTCATGCCGGGCGACTCCTGGAGAGCAGGATGTTGTTTGGCTAGTTCAAAGATCGACAAGTCAGCGAAAACTATGGGCATATAATAATGGCCAAAAAAATTCTATTGACCAATCGACTCACCAAAGACCGCGGTCACGCACTGATTGACACTAATATTAAGAGTGTGCAATCTCTTTTATATCTCCTGGCGTTTGGATACAACATCATCAACTGCTTGGCTTAAATCATTTTGGTTCTCGGCATGAGGAGCCTTTACCGCCTCCAGTTCCTCAGTTTTCTTCTTCAGTTCATCTTGGAGTCAGTTGATCTGCTCATCAGATTGATGCCATTTTGCCGAGTCATCCTGCAATTTCTCCTCCAAAAGAAGAGTCGTCTGACCAGCTTCTAAAGTTAAAGCCTGCACAAATAATAAAAGTTCCTGCTTATTACAAGTGTATAACGAGGCACTTGGGGGCTACACTACTTCAAAGAGAAGTTCACAAGTACAAGTTCCAGGTTGTTGCAGGCAAGAAAACCCGACACTTGGGGTCTACACCAATATAGCTACCTTATAATACTACATGAAAATAAAAGGATAGTAGACATACCTCATAGCGCGGCTTGATGCATACAATCAAGTCACGTTGCTGACCAAGACGACTCATTGACTGTTGACATAAATCTTCAAAAGAAACTTTTTCAAGAGTCTCCATAAAAGACTGACTCGTGGACTGCTTTTCCAACCTCGCTTTCTCGGCCACCAGAGTGAATTTGACAGCTGGCTCGGCAACACGAGCCCCAGTCACAACAACCTCCTCCTCAGCCACAGGTTTGCTAACTGAAGGAGTCATAATTGGATCCTGGGCAGTAGTCGCCTCCTTTAATTGAGATGCTTGGTCCTTAGTTCCGCCCATGGGGGAGTCATCCTTATAAATCTCAGAAGGACTTGACTCAATTGGGGCGGCATTTTTTAACAGCTTCTCATCAGAAACAGGAACTTTAGGCGGCTTTTCCATAACAACCGACTCTTTCACTATTCCAGAGTCGGGTTTTGCCTTGCTTCTTGCTTGAGTCCTAAGCCCAAAGAAAACATGCGTTCATTATCATAGTACAAGTATAAACTATTATCTATATATTTGAACACTTACCCACGGTTAATGGGAAACTTGCGAGGAAGTCGTACAAATGATTCCTCGGAAGAGGGATTTTGTTCCTCGGTGTTGGCAGCAGGCGGTTGTTGCTCTGTAGGAATGGTTGGGTGATTAGATGTTAGCGAGCTGGAGACTCCCTTTTGACGAACCCAACGAGGATAATTGGGGATGCTGGTGCCAAGAGGACCCGCCGACTCCGAACTACGAGTTCTCCGCTTCCTTTCTTGCTCCTATGATGATATAGACATAAGATACAGTTCCTACAAAGATAATTCGAAAAGATAGAAAATAGAACCTTTGGCTTGGGAGCTTGGCATTTCTCCATCCTGAGGGAGTCGGTATTGACAGGAGGATTCTCCCTCTCGCTGTCATCATCATCATCTTCTTCTTCCCAGTCCTCCTGCATGATCAAAGTAAGTAAGGAAGAGACATGTCACAAGAATAGATTACTCATTACTTACACTATGGCTCGGGCTGTTGGCACCGTCTCCTCAACAATAATAGGAGTATCTTAGCTAGTAATCCACCACGGGTCGTCTTCCTGAAAGACAACAAAGCCGAATAATAGATGAAACCAAAAACATAAAAATGGTTTCATGCTGAGGGCATAAGTTTAACATACCTTTGGGGCCGGGTTATCAGCACAGAAGGGAGCAAGGCCGACTCTCCGAATTTCCTCTTTACTTTCTGCAAGATACTTCTTGCAAGATGACACAAGAGCGGATGGATCTAACTCTGTGTGTGCGTATCGCATGGGGTCATCAAGACCCGAGTACTCGCACATAAGCCGGTCCCTTACGCTTAGGGGCTGGATTTGCCAACCAACCCATCATCGGATCGGATCCGTGGCGAGAAGCCCATGGGCAAGCACGACCCTTATCCGAGAAAATACGGGTTCAAGCTTCTCCATTTTCTTGTCTGATGGGTAAGCATTCAATCCGTCATGGTAGACAAGCCGACTATCGCGGAAGCCGGGCAAGGGGTTCTCTCCCTTCGGGGCCTTGGCAGTGCAGTAGAAAAACGACTTCTGCTAGGTATTCACGTGGGTGGACAGACTTATGGATAGATATGTGCTTTTCATCCCCCTTTGGATGGAGATTCCTCCACATTCCAGAAGAGGGCCTTGACGGGGATCAAACCCGGCAAATCCCATGGTCAGGGACCCTGGGTTAGTCATAGAGAAGGCACAAGTTGGACGATACTCGTCGGCTAACAGGAGAAGCACTTCCTTCTCGATATTATTGCGTAAGGGGGCGATTAAAGTGGAGGCCAAGGTGAGTTCTCGCAAGGCTAGATGAGTAGATGTGTATTGTCTTGTCTGGATGTCTCCCCTCCCAGCCTTTATATACTAGGCTAGGTCTCGGGGAGTCCGTACTAGGTTACAAAGATAGTTTCCTAGTTCTAATCTTGCCTTGTACGCCAAGTTGTGCCTTCCATACTAGTCGCGGACTCCTACGTTGGTGCCTGGTTGGGCCAATCGTGGGCTTGTCGTAGCTTCCCAGCGGGCCTTCTGTCTTCATACGC
The DNA here is from genome assembly GCA_950022295.1 of Bromus sterilis. Classification (NCBI taxonomy): domain Eukaryota; kingdom Viridiplantae; phylum Streptophyta; class Magnoliopsida; order Poales; family Poaceae; genus Bromus; species Bromus sterilis. Next base: position 234,842,998 of record OX465599.1, on the reverse strand, counting down.
ACCAGGTAGCCTTACATGTAGGAGTCGTGGGGTCACCCCCTCGTCAGTAGCCCCCGAGTACCTAGGAGACTCGAAGAGTCGCACATGGACTCGAATTCATCCATGCTTTATCGCTTGTAGGCGCGGCATCACCACGGGTTGCTGGCAGTTTTGAGCCATGACAATATCTGTTCCGAGGGATTGCTAAGATGAAAGTGCCCAAGGAATCGTCTGGTCGAGCCTTGGTGAATTGCGCTAGTGGAAAATACCACAATAGCCCAATCAATCTCACGTCCCTCGACATGAACTTGGAACGACCGGTGTCAAGCAAAGTCATGCCGCTGCAGGTCTTATAGGATCAATTGCTTCCAGTCTAAGCACATAGATTGAGTGTGTCCGCTCGGCTCTTTCTATCATGCGAGCACATGGAAAAGGTCGGGAGTGAAATCGCTCTGCGGCAAGTCCCTTCACGGCCGTTCTTCGCAGCGGGGTCTTACCTACACGCTAAGCTTGCGTGGCATCTGGGTACAGATTACTAAGTCTTTTTTTGCAAGTAATCACTCGCATTCTTTACTGTTTTCGGGGTGAGGGAGCACCCGAACTCTGAGAGTATGTTGTTTTTGCTGGTGCGAGTGATCACTCGAGCACATCTTTGCCTTCTGGGTGAGGGAGCACCCGAACTCGAATAGAGGTACTCCGGATGGGAGTAAGAATTTTTAGAGTCAGAAAATTTGGACATGTAGCTAGCTTTTGGAATCTTTTTTTTTCAACTACTTTTATCTTGATCCGTCCCTCTTGAGATGCCGTGCTGATATGCATTGTCATGCTGTTTGATGATGATGCTTGATTTTTTTATCCATCTCGTCTTCTGGACCGTCATAATGATGGTTTGGACGTCGTGCTGCCTGTTGCCAGTTGGGTTTCCAAGGCTTGTACGGGAAACATGCGAGATTTGACGTGTCCTGTAAATAATGCTGACCGTGTGAAGGCATCTTTGCCTTGGAATCCGTAACGCCCGGCCCGTTTGGTCTTTGATGCAATGATGGCGCCGCCTGAGCTTCCGCGTGTTTTTCCTGGTTTTCCCTTGGATTGCGCTATAAATACTTCCTGTGGTTGCCCGTCCTTGGCATCCATTCTTCGCATCTTTCTCTTCTGCTTCTTCTTCATATGGCGCCAAGCGTGGTAGTGGTGTGGCTGGGCGAGGCCGTGGCCGCCATGGTCGTGGTGGGCGCACACCTCGTTCTTCACACGGTGGACGTCATGGTACCGCGTCGGTGCCTTCTTCTTCTTCCTCCATGGAAGAGGGTTTTTGGCGCTATGATTTTCTTTTGCGCGTTCTTAGCCGGAATGCTTCCCGGATTCCTCTTCCATTCTCGTTTGCCTCCATTTCTTCTGAGCGTAACTTGAGGGGTTTTTGGCTCCGTCTTCATGGATGCACTTGTTCTTTCTTCTTGGGTGGAGCTGGAAATTGATAGTTCATTCTTGATTTTCCTTGGATATGAATGGAGGGCGTTTTCTCGCCAGTTGAATCTGCGTGGCGGAGACAACCTTTGCTGTCGTTTTGACGGCGAAGATACTGTTATTATTCGTGCATTTGATGCTGGTGGCAACCGTCTGGATCCATAATGGGAAGAAACAAGCAGCGGCGATTCCGATGGCTCGAGTGGTGGTTCGCCCGCTTCTCCCGTGTCTTCGTCTTCGGATGATTCCTCGTCTGATGGTGTTTGCTCTTCTAGTTCTAAGGATGAACTGGACGTCAAACCGGTCGTCAAGCGGCTGCGTCAGTAGGCGATACACCTTGTAGAACTGGAGGATGGCGACCTTCTTCTACACCGGCTGGGTTGCTACTTTGTCTGTGGTGATGCCCGTCAGGTTGTGGCACGAAAGTGCCAATTATCTCAACATGAGAACACATGTAGAAGTTGAATGTAGCCCATCTTGTAGTTCCACGGGTCCTTCTGTAGTGGCAACATTCGTTTCGACTTTTTTGTAATGAAATGACTGTCTTCGACTCCTTTGTAATGAAATTGTCTTCGACTCCTTTGTAATGAAATTGTCTTCGACTTCTTTTTAATGAAATTGTCTTCGACTCCTTTGTAATGAAATTTTCTTCTCGGGTGCGTGCCAGTGCTCCCGATGGGAGTAGCCCCCGAGGCTACGTTTGATTTGCAGAATCAAGCGTAGGCTTTATGAATTTTTTCCTTACTGGTTTGTAGCTGTTTTTGAATTTTTCCAAGTTTCGATCGGGTGTGCGCCAGCGCTCCCGATGGGAGTATCCCCCGAGTCTTTAGGTGATCGCTTGCGATCGGGTGAAGACTAAAGGACTGTGCACTTTTCGATGCGACTTTCTTTGCCGGAGCTGTTGTTTTTCGGCGAAAGTCTTGCGTCTCTCGGGGTAGCGTCTCTCGGGGGGAGTTTTATGCTCGATCCCCCGAGTTCTTTTAAGTATAGGTCGCGTGAGAAAAAATAGCGTCTCCCGGGGGAAGTTTTATGCTCGAGCCCCCGAGTGCTTTTAAGTATAGGTCGCGTGAGCGAAAATAGCGTCTCTCGGGGGGAGTTTTATGCTCGAGCCCCCGAGTGCTTTTAAGTATAGTTCGCGTGAGCGAAGATAGCGTCTCTCGGGGGGAAATTTATGCTCAATCCCCCGAGTGCTTTTTTAAAGTAAAAGTGGCGTGAGCGAAGATAGCGTCTCTCGGGGGGAGTTCTAGGCTCGAGCCCCCGAGTGCTTTTGAGTAAAGGTCGCGTGAGCGAATATAGCGTATCTCGGGGGGAGTTCTAGGCTCGAGCCCCCGAGTGCTTTTGAGTAAAGGTCGCGTGAGAGAAGATAGCGTCTCTCGGGGGGGGGGGGGTTCTAGGCTTGAGCCCCCGAGTGCTTTTAAGTGTAGGTCGCGTGAGCGAAGATAGCGTCTCTCGGGGGGAGTTTTATGCTCGAGCCCCCGAGCGCTTTTAAGTATAGGTCGCGTGAGCGAAGATAGCGTCTCTCGGGGGGAATTTTATGCTCAATCCCCCGAGTGCTTTTTAAGTAAAAGTCGCGTGAGCGAAGATAGCGTCTGTCGGGGGAGTTCTAGGCTCGAGCCCCCGAGTGCTTTTGAGTAAAGGTTGCGTGAGCAAAGATAGCGTCTCTCGGGGGGGGGGAGTTCTACGCTCGATCCCCCGAGTGCTTTTGAGTAAGATGCTTTGGGCAACATTATTTTATTCCTTCGAGTTTTACATGAGTTGTCGATCGGTGCTGCTGTCGATGTCTCTGATAATGCTTAGGGGACTATGGGTAGAACAGGCGTAAGTTCGCTACGTTCCATGGATTTCCCACGTCCTCATTGGTCTTCGGATTCGTCAATCCATATGCTCCTCCTCCTATGACTTCCGAGACGATGAACGGTCCTTCCCATTGTGGGGCGAGTTTGTGCACTTTTTCCTGTATTAGCCTTAGCACAAGATCTCCTGTGTTGAACGTTCTGATCCGCAGGCGGCTGCTTTGATATGTGCGTAATTTGTCCTGGTATCCTTCAGATCTCTTGATAGCTGTGTCCCGAGCTTCATGTGCTATGTCTTTGTCGTTCTGCAGTGCTTCTTCTGCCTCTTCCTCTTCGTACCCTGAGATTCTGGGGGCTCCGAATTTTAAGTCGTGCGGCAACACTGCTTCTGCCCCGTATACCAAGAAGAAAGGTGTATACTGGGTCGAGCTGTTTGGGGTGGTGCGCAGGCTCCATAGTACTGCGGGGAGCTTGTAACAGCCCAGATTTCACAAAAATTAAAAAAATTGTTTTCAGTGAGAATTGTTTGATTGTCTGATTTGTTTTCGGTGTTTGCATCCCTGATTTATCGATCGGCGATTATTTTTCCCCCTCTTATCTCGTACCGGACGGAGACCGACCCTTGCCGACCTGACACTCAACCTTTGCGACACCGGGTTTCGCCCGATCACCGTCGCGAAAACCGCACGAGACCAGCCGCAGCCAACGGAATGAAAACTCCGTTTAATAAGTAAACGAGATATTTTTATAGCGCACCGGAAAGTGTTCTCGGAACGGTTCCAGCGCGAGGTGAACGCCGCCGGCTCGACGCGCTGATCGCGCAGTTCGAAGTTTTACCCGAATCGGAGGTCCTGCGGACCCCCGGCGGTCAGAAACGTAAACACCGCGCGCGCGAGAGAAAAACCGGGAATGTTTTTGCAAACTTCCAGCCACCTGGGCTATGTAAAGACCACCACACTTCCAGCTCCTTATAGGGTTTCCCTAGCCACCAAATTGCATCCACACCCCCCTGTTTTTGCCCCAAAATTGCCCCATTTTCGCAATTCTAGCCCCAGATTCAGAAAACCCTAGCCCCTAACACTCCTGACCGTCAGATCAACCGATCCAACGGCCAGGGTGTGCCCAGCCTCTCCACCTCCCACCTGCAATGCCCGCGCCCCGCAGGGCCGCCGTCGGGCCCGACCGGGCCGGGAAGCCAGCCGCCGCCCGAATCCTTCGCCCGAGCCGGCCATCTTCAACTCCGGCGAACCCCGACGACTCGCCGGCAGCTGCTGCGCCCCGGTGAGGCACCCCGTGCCCCTCTGTGTCTTCCTCCCTCCTCCTCACAACGTTCCTTCCTCTATCCCCGCAGGCCACCGGAGCCGCGCCGCCACCGCCCTCTCCATGGCCGGCGCGCCATGGGAGCCGCGGCTCGAGCTCGCCGCCGCAACACCCTACCTCCGCGTTGCCGCCCTACGCCGGATCCGGCGAGATCCGGCTGGATCCTCCGCCACGCGTCCTGGCCCTCCTCTCGCCTCCTTAGCCCACCTCGCCGGAGACGGCACGTCGGCCGCTGCCAGGCTGCTCGATCCGGCCGGGACGTGGTCGCCCCGCTCGGTCCAGCCGGGTGGGCCCCGACGCCATGGCCTCCTAGCCCACATCCCGGAGCGGCCCAGCCACCGCGAGGCCCAGCGCCAACTGCCGCCAGATGGGCCAAGCCCGTGGGTGAGCCTGCCCCTATTTTTCTTTTCTTTTTACGTTTTCTATTTTTTTCTGTTAAGTCTGGTAAAATTTTGTCTGCTGTCCTGTTTTGCAACGTTAATTCCCGTTGACTCGTAAATCCAAATGAAGTGATTCTTTTTTTGTTTGGTTGTGCTTTGTGTGCTCTAAAGTTCATATTTAGGAAGTTATTTATTTTGAGGTCATCTTGAATATTTAATTGTGTGTTGAACAGGGCACCAGATCGTTAAGTTGCTATTCTGCTGTTAACTACTGCTTCTGTTATTTTGTTCAAACTTTGGGTGATGCTTATGTCAAATCCATGAGGCCTATTGCATTGATTATTTTTCCTATGTGTTAAGCATCATGTGTACTTCATTCCCATGCTTTAAGTTTTCATGTTTGGGTGCTTTAGCTATATTAAATCTTTCTCCAAAGTGGTGATCTTGCTGTTAATGTGCTGCTATGCTGAAAACTGTTAATTTGTTGCAACTTCGGGTGACGGTTGCGTCGCAACCGTTTATCGGAATTGAGTGATTCCAATTTCATATTGTTAAGCATCATGTCTACTTCCATTTTATGTATTGCATTGTCATGATATGCTTGCTGGTCATATAGTTATTGAGATCCAAAGTTGCTATGCCACTGTTTTTGACAGCCACATCTAAGCCTGTAACGTTCCGATGCCATGTTGTTTGCTTAATATCTTTTGATCTATGATGCCTATGACCTTGATTCTTGTCTGTACCTGATCCTCATCATGTCTACTTCATGCCCATGTATTTCTATGTCATGTTGCTGCACTTTTGCATATAGTTATACCCCTGTTTATATAGCATAAAAATAATAGTTTCTGCCATGTTTTCGTGATTTTCACTAAGTCCTAGACCAGTAATATTTTATTGCATTTTGCATGGGATATAACTAGTTGTTCATGATGCCTTTTTGCATGATTCCTTTTTCCATGCCTTCCTTGTCATGTCTACTTTAATTTCATATCATTTGTGAGCATGTTTGCATTCATTATCCTGTTTATGCATTGCTCTAAAGTGTGCTTCCTGATGTTGGCAGATTGTGCTCGTAACTTGTTTTGCTTGTATCTTTTTAACCGTAACTCCGTTTGGGGTGTCCTTTATATGTAACTTGATTAGTTTTTCGTGTACTTTGTGTTTATGCTTTTGTTGGCTGTTGTTAACCAACCTAAAATATGGTTTAGGGAAGAACATTACCAAATCCTTTAATCATCATGAGGCACTTAGTGTTATGCCATGTTTAGGGTGTTGCCTCGCTTAACTTGACTAGTATAGGTAGTTTACTTTGTGCTTAACATTTTGCCATGATTGTGTGACATGCCATGCTTGGGTGCCTTGCCATGTTAACAACCGTTGGTTGATCCCTTGTAGCTAAACAACTTGAACCGATTCTAAATGTGCGGTATCGTCGTGTGTGACGAGTACTCCACTTAAATTGTTAGTAACCGCTCTCGACGGTAGGTGCTATGTCTCGTGTTGCTTTTTGTTGATGCTTGCTCGTGTTTGCTTCGTAGTAATAGATGTTTGCTCGTTGATTGCTTTCCAGTGTTTACCTTCTTGTGTGCTTCCGCGGGTACCTCTCAGAGACGATGCGAGCTTGCGATCAACTACACCTTTGGAACCCTGACTTATCAAAAGGCAAGGACTATACATTACTTATGATCCATTCTATTTCAACCAGCGGTTTTCATGCTAGTCTAGGTTAGGTTCGATGTTTGATCCTACCATATGTTTACAACCTCTTTCAAACCGATACAGCCGTGTTCCCTCCCAGCAAACCTTGTACTGCTATGTTACTATTGCTCGTTGCTCAGCCCCTGCTTAGTATGCTTTCTTAGGATGCTACGATGTTATCCTGTTACGATGTTGCATGTGTTTGTGTGATATTGCTATGCTTTTGATACACTTTCATATATTTTTATAACATATTTTGGAACTAACCTATTAATGGTTGCAAGAGTGCACAAGTTCTTGTTTTTGTACTTTATGTGTAGGAATTACTTGGATAAAGGAAAAATTACAAAAAGGAGCCTTGTAGGAGTTGGACTCTAACTTTCCCGAAATCTGTCCCCACCAGACAGGTTTTAAAGATCGCCTCGGAAACGCTAGAAGACGACCTCAAAAGGAAAAAACTTAAAACTACAAAGTTGTAGGGAATTTTTTTCCGGTGGATTTATAAATAAAACTCGGCCCAATCGGAGTTCGGATGCTTCCAGAAACCCCGAAATACAGAAGACGTAATATGGATGACGGGAATCCGAGAGTCTATATAAAGAGAGGAAACCTAGGTCAAAGGGCACCACGAAAATTCCTCCCCCTTGGCATCCGTCTTGAGGGGGAGATCAATCTCCACAGCAACACCATCTCCAAGGAAGAAGAAGGGGCCAAGGGCCGCTGCCCCCAAGGGCCGTGGCCATCGCTGTGGCCGCCGCCGTCGCCGTCTCCTTCATCTTCTCCGGGCTGCACCTTTCCATCAACAACTCTCCCTCTCACCATGTCCATGTGTGAGTAGTTCCCCTCGGGACTAAGTCTTATATCTTGATCTATGTGGTTTTTCTCTCTCCCATGATGTGATCTTTGTTGTGATCATAGGCTATGTTAATCTAGGGTGATCCCATGATATTTCCCCTTCCTCTATGTATTGGATTGATGTACTCAATTGATCTTATCTAGTATAATCTCCGAGACCAAGGTGACAGCGGTCTATTGGACATGGGTTAGAATAATATTATCATGAGTGATTTCCTCTTTTGTGTGTTAATTGAAAATTGAGAGTCTCTTGGTGCTTGTCTTTGACTATCCTTTAGATATGTTGTGGTGATTGTGGTACTCTCTTTGGATGGCCGCGGTGACATTGGGAAATCCATAGATTGAGAACTACGAACTCTGAGGTGTGCTTTTGTAGCCCTACACAATTATCGTCCTCTCTTGACCACAAAGGAATGACCTCCGAGTACGTATCCATTGCATGTTTTATGGGAAATATCATGTGATTGCTTTACTTAAAAGTCCTTATATGTTTGTGTGGCATGTCAACACAGAAATTATGCTTGTTATCATTTACCTACTCGAGGACGAGCAGGAATTAAGCTTGGGGATATTGATACGTCCCAAACGTATCTATAATTTCTGCTTGCTCCATGCATGTTTTGTGTGATATTGCTATACTTTTGATACACTTTCATATCTTTTTATAACATATTTTGGAACTAACCTATTAATGGTTGCAAGAGTGCACAAGTTCTTGTTTTTGTACTTTATGTGTAGGAATTACTTGGATAAAGGAAAAATCACAAAAAGGAGCCTTGTAGGAGTTGACTTTATGTTTTATGGGAAATATCATGTGATTAGACTATGTTAATGTTGTTGGGAGTTGCCACTAGTGAAAGTATGAAGCCTAGGCCTTGTTTCCATCATTGTTACACCGTTTGCACTCACTTTTGTTACTTGTTTCTTTGCTGCACTTTTTATTACAGATTTATATTACTTCGTTTTATCACACCTATCACCCATATTTTACCATCTCTTCGCCGAACTAGTGCACCTATACAACTCCTAGTTGTATTAGGTGTGTTGGGGAAACAAGAGACTTATTGTATCTTAATTGCAGGGTTGCTTGAGGGAGACCATCTTCAACCTCTACTTCCCTGAGTTCGATAAACCTTAGGTCATCCACTTGAGGGAAATTGCTGCTGTCCTACAAACCTCTGCGCTTGGAGGCCCAACATAGTCTACAAGAATAGAAGCGTGCGTAGACATCAAGCTATTTTTGGCGCCGTTGCCGGGGAGGTGAGTGCTTGAAGGTATATCTTTAGATCTTGCAATTAATTCTTTTTGTTTCTTGTTTTTATTTTCACTAGTTAGGCTTTATGGAAAACAAAAAAAAATATTATGAGAGAGCTTTATGAGCTCTATCTTGAGTTAGGACATGAAGTGTTTGAGGAGGAGATCAAAAAGCCTATGGAGCTTTATTATTTGCACAACACTCATGATAGTAGTAATTTTATTTGCATGTCTTCTTTGAATACTTTTGATACTAATGATATGCAAAACCATAAGCTTGGGGATGCTACGTTTTATGAAGATGATCTTTTTAGCCCCCCAAGTTTTGATGAGGAAATTTATTTTGATGATTCTTTGCCTCCTATCTATGATGATTATTGTGATGACACTTATGCTATAAAGAGTGAATGTTTGGAAGTGTATCATGATAAGAATGATTCATGTGATAGCTATTTTCTTGAGTTTTCTCCCACTATTACTAATGAGAATGATTTTGCTTATGTGAAGAGTAACAAATTTTCTATGCTTGTGGATCATAATAAGAATTTTTATGTGATACTTATATTGTTGAGTTTATTCATGATCCCACTGAAAATTATTATGAGAAGGGGACATATTCTTATAGATATTTCAATAATATCAATTTCCCTCTCTTTATGTTGAAGGTTTTGAAATTGCACTTGTTTTACCTTCCTATGCTAATATCTTTATGCTTCAATGAGTTATTTCTCTACAAGATCCCTTTGCATAGGAAGCATGTTAGACTTAAATGTGTTTGATATTTTCTTCTTTATGCTCTCTTTTGTGCTTCAACTATTATTCCTACGAGAGCATCATTAAAATCTTAAGCCTATCTTTATGGCTATAAAGAAAGAGCTCTAGGGAGACAACCCTTGTTATATTTACTTTGAGTTTTTACTTTCTGTTTTTAGTGGTCTTGATGATTGTTACTACCATTGCAACATCATTGTATCTTTATTTTCAAGCTTTGTGCCAAGTTATAGCCTCATATGACAAGGGAAGTGAAAGTTGTGACATGCTGTCCAGAAAACAGATTCTGTCCTCGTGACGGGAAAAATCATAGAAAAATCCCAGTTCATCTTTTTGAGCTGATTTTTTTACACAGCGTGCTCTATACAATCACGGAACTTTCGTATGTTTGGGTTTTTTTGATTTGAGTTGCAGAAGTACCCCTAAAAAATTCTTTACTACCTGTTGTTCTGTTTTTCACAGATTCTGCCACGTTTTGTCTCTCCTAACTTTTGCAAACCTTAAGCTTGCTTTTTCTTTGCAAAAAACATTTTGGAAATCTTGAGAAACAGTAGCTCTTCAAGAATATCTTTATATCCAGTGGGGAAAAATTATTTTTTAAGGGTACTAACCTGTCTAATCAGCTTATGATGAGTTAGGTATGAAGGGAGTTTTCAAGTGTGCGATGGAAGATGATGAAAGAAGATTCAGGAGTGTCAAGCGCTCAAGCTTGGGGATGCCCCCATGCATCCCCAATAAATATTCAAGGAGACTGAAGCGTCTAAGCTTGGGGATTCCCCCGTGCATCCCCTTCTCCATTAACAATCATCAGTTCGTCCTTCGTCTCACTATATTTTTATCACTTCATGCATTATGTGCTATGCTTGGAGCGTCTCGCTCTTAGGTTTTATTTTTAGTTTTCTTTAGCTTTCCTTGCTGTTCATAACAAGTTAGATCCCGTCTTACTTTGTGTGGGAGAGAAACACGCTCCACTTTCAAAATCTAGAACACATCATAGGATTCTTCATGCTTATCTTTTTGCTATTGTGTGTTCTTTATCTTTTCATAGCTACTGCCATGTTTAGTTTTAGTTTTAGTTTGTCTTTAGCAAGAGCCTTGGATTTTTTTTAGTTTTTAGTTTAATGCGTTATGTGCTATGCTTGGAGCGTCTTGATCTTTATTTACTTTTTAGTTTTCTTTAGCTTAGCTTGCTTTGCATAACAAGTTAGAACCCAGCTTTCCTTGTGTGGGAGAGAAACACGCTCCACTTCACCTTAGAACACAACCTAGGATTTTCATGCTTATCTTTGTTGTGTGTGTTCTTTATCTTTTTCGTAGCTGTTGTCATGTTTAGCTCTTAATTTTCATGCTTATCTTTTTAAGAGCTTTTGTTTAGTTTTTTGCTGGAACTCTCTTTAGTCTTTATGTTTATCTTGTTAAGAGAGTTGGTTGGTTCACTGAGTTGTGTCTTGTCTTGAAAGTAGGTAATTGAGGTTGCTATTTAATTTCAGTAGTAACTTGCAATAGTTTTGAGGTATTGATGTGAGTAATGTTTGAACTTTTGGTGTCAAGAGCTCTAGCCTATTAATGATAGGTGTCGTATTTTGGGTAATCCGTGCCTATTTTCAAAAACCTACAAAACTAGTTGAGAACTCTAGCTACTAGATGGATCACTAATCTTTGGAGGGTTCTGATATTAGAGTACACTCACGTACCATGAGTCGAGGATGCGCAAGGATAACCAAACCCCCATACACTCCTCCTCGGGGTACTTGTCTCTTTGTGAACCTCCTTATTAGATTGAGAGTTACCGATAATAAGTGCATGAGTTCTTTGGACTAATGTGAGTATTCTAAAGTTGACACTTCCACCTTCCCATATTTTGCTAGCCTCTCATGTGCCGTGCATTGCTTTCTTCTCACTCCGAGAGTTGGCGTCCACCTTCGCCGGTGCATACAAACCCTTGGCATGATACGCTCTGTCATCATAAACCTACTTATATCTTTCCTCAAAACAGGCACCATACCTACCTATCAAGGCATTTCCATAGCCTTTCCAAGATATATTGCCATGCAACATCCACCTCTTCATGACTTGATCTTCATGTCATACATGTTCCTGCTACACTGGCAGAGGCATACATTTGCATACTTCATGATAGTTACATTTTCTTTATGATTTGAGTACTTTGTAAAGTGTGAAAAATCTTCTATACTTTTTGTAATATATAGAGTGTTGCCCTTAAAGTGAGGAAAAGATCCCAAAGAGAACAAAATTAAAAGATCCCAAAGAGGACAAATGAGAGAAATAGAAAGAGTCATTGAGGCCACCAAAAAAATACAAAAAAATAGAAAAAAGAGAAAACAAGAAAAAAAGAGAGAAAGGGGGGCAAACTACTATTCCTTTTGAGAGATCAACACTAGTACTTCATCCTCTATCCCTTGTACTCCATAGAGATCATCATACATGCATATAGCTACGTGGGGACCCTTCACACTATAAAACTTGGCTTGTATATTCCAATGATGAGCCTCCTCAAATGAGCTCTAGGTCTTCTTGAGCAAGAAAGTTGGATGCACCTCCACTAGTTCCATTGGAGAGCTTTTCTTAACTCTTATGTGCATCCGTTGCATGGCAATCCCTACTCCTCACATCATATCTATCATATGGTCTTCTCTCGCCTATGGTTGTCCTCATTGATGTGAGCCTTTCTCACCCTTTTTGTGTTCCTCCTCCACCATATTTCTCTCTTTGCAATCCAAAGTGTCAACTCTCGTGCTTACGCTCATCCATTGCATGAGTGCTCAAAATATCGAAAAGGAGTGGATCAAATTGACTTGTACCTAGCTAGTGGTCTGGGGACGAGTCAAGATAAGATTCCAAAGAAGACCGAGTGTGAAACTTTAGTAGATTGAGTTCTCAACAAAAATACTTTTTCATCTCATATTCCCTATCCCCTTTCTTGCACGCAAACACCATTTGGAGACATTTGAGTCACGGACAGCGAGAGCTCTTGCACCCTTTGTTCTTTTGTTGCTTGTGTCAATGCTAATATAGACTCTTGCTTGTTAAGACTTGAATTGAATTGCATGCTTTGATTGCTTTACTTAAAAGTCCTTATATGTTTGTGTGGCATGTCAACACAGAAATTATGCTTGTTATCATTTACCTACTCGAGGACGAGCAGGAATTAAGCTTGGGGATATTGATACGTCCCAAACGTATCTATAATTTCTGCTTGCTCCATGCATGTTTTGTGTGATATTGCTATACTTTTGATACACTTTCATATCTTTTTATAACATATTTTGGAACTAACCTATTAATGGTTGCAAGAGTGCACAAGTTCTTGTTTTTGTACTTTATGTGTAGGAATTACTTGGATAAAGGAAAAATCACAAAAAGGAGCCTTGTAGGAGTTGACTTTATGTTTTATGGGAAATATCATGTGATTAGACTATGTTAATGTTGTTGGGAGTTGCCACTAGTGAAAGTATGAAGCCTAGGCCTTGTTTCCATCATTGTTACACCGTTTGCACTCACTTTTGTTAGTTTTTTCTTTGCTGCACTTTTTATTACAGATTTATATTACTTCGTTTTATCACACCTATCACCCATATTTTACCATCTCTTCGCCGAACTAGTGCACCTATACAACTCCTAGTTGTATTAGGTGTGTTGGGGACACAAGAGACTTATTGTATCTTAATTGCAGGGTTGCTTGAGAGAGACCATCTTCAACCTCTACTTCCCTGAGTTCGATAAACCTTAGGTCATCCACTTGAGGGAAATTGCTGCTGTCCTACAAACCTCTGCGCTTGGAGGCCCAACATAGTCTACAAGAATAGAAGCGTGCGTAGACATCAATGATACTTTGCCTCCTATCTATGATGATTATTGTGATGACACTTATGCTATAAATAATAAATGTTTGCAACTGGATCATGATAAGAATGATTCGTGTGATAGCTATTTTGTTGAGTTTGCTCCCACTACTATTGATGATTTTACTTATGAGGGGAGCAATAAATTTTCTATGCTTGTGGATCATGATAAGAATTTTTTATGTGATACTTATATTTTTGAGTTTATTCATGATCCCACTGAAAATTATTATGAGAGGGGAACGTATGCTTATAGATATTTCAATAATATCAAGTTTTCTCTCTCCATGATGAAATTTTCGAAGTTGCACTTGTTTTGCCTTCCTATGCTTATTGCTTTGTGCTTCAATGAATTATTCTATTGCAATATTCCTATGCATAGGAAGCATGTTAGCTTTCTTTTGTTCTTCAACTATTATTCCTACGAGAGCATCATTAAAATCTTAAGCCTATCTTTATGGGTATAAAGAAAGAGCTCTAGGGAGACAACCCTTGTTATCATTACTTTGAGTTTTTACTTTCAGTTTTTAGTGGTATTTATGATTTTTACTCCTATAGCAACATCATTGTATCTTTATTTTCAAGCTTTGTGCCAAGTTTAGCCTCCGATTGCAAGAAAGTTCAAAAGTTGTGACATGCTGTCCAGAAAACAGATTCTGTCCTTGGACGAAAAAATTCCAGATAAATCACCAGATCATCTTTTTGATCTGATTTTTTTGACAGAATGCTATATACAATTAGCTTTCGGGCCTCTATTCTGAGTTTTTTGATTTGAGTTGCAAAAGTACCCCAAAAAAATTATTTACTACCTGCTGGTCTGTTTTTCACTGATTCTGCCACGTTTAGCCTTTCCTTACTTTTGCAAGTCTTGCACTTGATTTTTCTTTGCAAAAACTTTTTGGCAATATTGAGAAACAGTAGCCCTTCAAGATAATCTGTATTTACAGTAGAGGCAAATTATTTTATTGTGGGTACTAACCTCTCTAATCAGCTTATGATGAGTTATGTATGAAGGGAGTTTTCAAGTGTGCGAAGGAAGATGATGAAAGAAGATCCGGGAGTGTCCAACGCTCAAGCTTGGGGATGCCCCCATGCATACCCAATAAATATCTAAGGAGACTCAAGCGTCTAAGCTTGGGGATGACCCCGTGCATCCCCTTCTACATCAACAGTCATCAGTTCGTCCTTCGTGCCACTATATTTTTATCACTTCATGCATTATGTGCTATGCTTGGAGTGTCTTGCTCTTTAGTTCACTTTCTCTAGTTTTCTTTAGCTTTTTCTTTCTGTTCATAAAAATTTAGAACCTAGCTTTCTTTGTCTGGGAGAGAAACACACTCCACTTCAAACTAGAACACATCATAGGATTTTCCTGCTTATCTTTCTTTTGTTGTGTGTTCTTTATCTTTTCTTAGCTGCTGTCATGTTTCACTAGTAGAAAACAGGCCTTGGGAAATGAGCAAATGTAACGGTTCGAAAATTAACCGGTTCTACTGGCCCAATAGCACCGGTTCATGAGGCCGAGCTTTAGTACCGGTTCGTGTGGTGGGCCCCCAGCCCAACGGCAACCTGACACCACACCTTTAGTACCGGTTTGTGTCCTGAACCGGTTCTACAGGTGTGGTGGCAGGTTGCCATTGGGCTGGGGGGCTTGCTATGACCTCTAGTACCGTTTTTAGTACAAACCGGTTCTAGTGTCTCCCTAATACAAACCGGTACTAAAGATACTACTATATATACTCCTTCGTCCCCAACACGAGCCGGCCAAGCTCATTCTCTGTTTTTCTCAACATTTGAAGCTCCCCTCTCTCTTTGCTCGAGTTCATTCTCCATTTTTGCCAAGATTTGAAGCTCCCACTTACATACAAGTGTTCACAAAGGTTAGGAACTTTGTTCTCTCATCTTTCATTGCTAGATTAGCTTTGTGTAATGCTCTCTATATATGTTTATAGTGATTAATTTTTGGATTTTAGTTTTGGATTTAGAGCTAGTGTAATATATATGTGGAGTTTATTTTATTTATATGCACTTTGATCTCAAGTTAATTGCTTAGTATGCATATTTGTAGTGAATGCGAGAAGATGAGATTGGAAGACCCTCTTGTTGAGAAGTTAAAATTAGTTGAAAAATAAAACGAGTATTTGAAAGAAAAATTGAAAAAAGTTGAAGAACAAAAGCTGATATTGGAGGTGTATGTTGCCGATGTCGTCGACGATCACAAGAACAAGATGGATGCAATGTGCATGAAGATTAGGAAAATTAGAAAATATGCCGTTAGTAAAGAGGGTTGGTATCATTATGCTGTTGGATCAATTATTACTTTTCTTGCGATTTTGATCGCATTTATTGCTGCATTTAAATGCTTTAGATAGATAGTTTTATGTTTTTTATGAGAATAATTGTGTATGAACTCTATGTATGATCAACTTTATGTATGAACAAACTTTATATGTATGATCAATTTTATGTATATGAACTTGTATTAATTTTTATTTTTGGTGTTGTGTTATTATGAAGATGAGTCGGCAATGGATGTACAAAGACCGACGCTCTGGCGAGTTCATTAATGGCTTGCATAGTTTTCTGGAAGTGGCTGAGGCTAACAAGCGGGGTGGTTTTATGTCTTGTCCATGTCGTGTCTGCAAGAATTACCTACTCTGACTCAAAAGATATTCACCTCCATCTGTTTCAGCATGGTTTCATGTCCGGCTATAACTGTTGGACCAAGAACGGAAAAAGAGGGGTTCTGATGGAAGAGAATGAAGAAGATGAGGATGATGACATGTATCCTGGGTTCCTTGAATACGATGGTACAATGGGGGAAGAGAATTAAGAACAAGAAGCTGAAGAAAAAGCATCACATGAGCCCGATGATGAGCTTCGCCGTGTCATTGTTGATGCACAGAGAGGATGTGAAAGTGATAGGGAGAAGTTGAAGTTCAATCGCATGTTAAAGGATCACAGAAAAGGGTTGTAACCAGATTGCGAAGAGGGAAACACAAAGCTCGGTGCCACACTGGAATTGTTGCAATGGAAGGCAGAGTATGGTATACCTGACAAGGGATTTGGGAAGGTACTGGAAATATTTAAGAAGAGGCTTCCAAAGGATAACGAATTGCCTGACGGTTCTGACGAAGAAAAGAAGCTTGTATGCCTTCTAGGACTATAGGTGCACAAGATACATGCATGTCCTAATGACTGCATCCTCTATCGTGGTGAGTACGAGAATTTGAATGAATGCCCATTATGTGGTGCATTGCGCTATAAGATCAGACGAGATGACACTGGTGATGTTGAGGGCGAGCGCCCGAGGAAGAAGGTTGCTGCCAAGGTGATGTTTTATGCTCCTATAATACCACGACTGAAACGTCTGTTCAAAAACAAAGAGCATGCCAGGTTGTTGCAATGGAACAATGAAGACCGTAAGAATGACAGGAATTTGAGACACCCCGCTGATGGGTCACAATCGAGAAAAATCAAGAGAATGGAAAAGGAAAATGACAAGTTTTCTTTGGACCCCAGGAACATATGGTTTGGTTTAAGTGCAAATGGCATTAATCCTTTTGGGGAGGAGAGCAGCAATCATAGCACATGGTCTGTGACTCTATGTATCTACAACCTTCCTCCTTGGATGTGCATGAAGCGGAAGTTCATTATGATGCCAGTGGTCATCCAAGGCCCTAAGCAACCCGGCAATGACATTGATGTGTACCTAAGGCCATTAGTTGAAGAAATTTTACTGTTGTGGGCTAAACCAGGTGTACGTGTGTGGGATGAGCACAAACAGGAGGAATTTGACCTACGAGCGTTGCTGTTTGTAACCATCAATGATTGGCCTGCTCTTAGTAACCTTTCAGGATAGACAAACAAGGGATACAAGGCATGCTCGCACTGTTTAGATGAGACTGAAAGTATATATTTTCCCAAATGAAATAAGAATGTGTACCTAGGACATCGTCGATTTCTTCCGACCAATCATCCCTTAAGAAAGAAAGGCAAGCATTTCAAAGGCGAGGCAGATCACCGGAAGAAGCCTGTTCGCTGTACTGGTGATGATATACTTGATATGGTCAAGGATTTACCAGAACAAGTAATCTTTGGAAAGGGTTCTGGCGGAAAATCTGTTCTGAATGACGCTGACGGGAAAGACCTAGAGGTCCGCTCTGCAATCAACGTGATGCACGTGACGAAGAATCTTTGCGTGAACCTAGTAGGCTTCTTGGGCGTGTATGGGAAGATAAAAAGACACACTTGAGGCACGGGAGGACAAGAAACATATGAACTAAAAAGAAGGCATGAACCCAAAGCAATATGAGGGTGAAGCCATCTATACTCTTACCAAAGCAGAGAAGGAAATCTTTTTTGAATGCCTGCTCAGTATCAAGGTCCCGTCTGGCTTGTCGTCGAATATAAATGGAATAATAAATATGGCAGAGAAAAAATTTCAGAACCTAAAGTCTCATGACTGCCACGTGATTTTCACGCAACTTGTCCCGGTTGCATTGAGGGGGCTTCTACCAGAAAATGTTCGATTAGCGATTGTGAAGCTATGCGCATTCCTCAATGCAATTTCTCAGAAGGTAATCGATCCAGAAAGCCTACTAAGGTTACAGAATAATTTGGTCCAATGTCTTGTCAGTTTTGAGTTGGTGTTCCCACTATCCTTCTTCAATATTATGACGCACGTCCTGGTTCACCTAGTCGATGATATTACAATCCTGGGTCCTGTATTTCTACACAATATGTTCCCCTTTGAGAGGTTCATGGGAGTCTTAAAGAAATATATTCGTAACCGTGCTAAGCCAGAAGGAAGCATCTCCATGGGCCATCAAACAGAGGAGGTCATTGAGTTTTGTGTTGACTTTATTCCTGAC
Source organism: Bromus sterilis (assembly GCA_950022295.1). Classification (NCBI taxonomy): domain Eukaryota; kingdom Viridiplantae; phylum Streptophyta; class Magnoliopsida; order Poales; family Poaceae; genus Bromus; species Bromus sterilis. The sequence goes on along the minus strand of OX465599.1, from coordinate 234,824,744 downwards.
CTTAAGCCGATTGGTGTTCCTGAATCGCGACATCAGGGGAGAATGGGTGGAAAAGGCACGCTAGGACCAAACCCAATAATATGTAGGGACGCGGATTCTTAGAAGAAAGCACACAATATTGTCCTACATAATTCTTCCTTGGTGGCCCCGTATATCAATCAACACGAGAATATTCTACGCTTCCAACACCCGGAGAAGTCTGAAGCCTGGATTAAGAAGGAACACATGAGGACTTTCAGCGGTTGGTTGCAAAATCATCTCTCGGATAACAAGACTGTTGAAGAGGAGTTGTACTTGTTGTCCGGCACACCATCTTTGACTGTAATGACTTTCAAATGGTACGAGATAAATGGGAATACATTTTACACGATCGCCCAAGATGAAAAGAGCACCAACCAAAACAGTGGTTTCCGCTTTGATGATGCAATCAACAATAAGCAAAAGGTCACATATTATGGTTACATAGAGGAGATATGGGAACTTGACTATGGAACTAATTTTAAGGTCCCTTTGTTTCGGTGAAAATGGTTCAATCTGACAGGGGTAAAGGTAGACCCGCAGTACGGAATGACAAGAGTGGCTCTCAACAATCTTGGCTACAGAGACGAACCATTTGTCCTAGCCAATGATGTGGCTCAGATTTTCTTTGTGAAGGACATGTCTAGCAAAACGAGAAAAAGGAAAGATAAGGAAGCGGATACATCATACGGTGAGCCAAAGTGCCACATAGTTCTTTCAGGGAAAGAAACCTCGTGGGAGTGGAGGACAAGACAGACATGTCAGAAGATTATGAAAAGTTTCATGAAATTCCTCCCTTCAAAAGTGAAGACTGACCCAAGCATCCTGTTAAATGATGAAGATTGTCCATGGTTACGGTGCAAAAAGAAAGGGAACCACGCGAAGAAATAGTTTTATATATACCACTCTCTAGGATGTGACCGGTTTCAACGCTAACATGATTTGTATTCGGTCGATGGACTGAAAGATTTCTAGCTATATATATTATAAGATCAACAAAACACACGGTTTCGCCAGCTTACGGCCCGACGGTGTGGCTCGTGAGTGCCCGCATATGAAATGCACCGTCAGACCGCAACCAGGCGAATCCGAATGATTTGTATTTGGTCGATGAACTGAAAGATTTCTAGATACGATACACATGAACAAAACACACAGTTCTCCTGCATACAACCCGACTGTGGCTCGTGAGTGCCCGCATATCAAATGCACCATCGGGCTGTATGCAGGGTATCCGAATGATTTGAATCCGTACACACCGAGTGTCGAACATGTCAGAGAGGTGGGCTATATATAGGGGTCGTGTGCCTCTCTAGCCCCGGTTGCTAGCACGAACGTGTACTAGTATATCGTTATAGCACTGATCCAACCGATCCAACAGCTCATAAGTGCTTGAAAAAAAAACATGATCCGTGTGCTTCTTCCTGATTGGTCACGAGACCTTCACCGCCAAAGGTTATAAAGATATGCATTTTTTTTCCAAAATTCATTGTGGACCGTCAACAAAACGATTCTCCACTGGCCTTGTTGTTCACTAACTAATTGTAGGCACCTTTAGTACCGGTTTGTGACTCCAACCGGTACTAAAGGCCTCTCCCTTCCGTAATTAACCACTAACTAAGTTTTGTGACCCTTTAGTACTGGTTGGAGTTTAGTACCGGTTTGTGACTCCAACCGGTACTAAAGGTCCCCTGTAACGGTTCCAACACTAAAATCAGTACCACCTCGCTAGCCGAAGTGGAGTTAGACCTGTTTATAAGCACGGGTCTGCGTCAACTTATCGTAGCATAACAAGTTCACTAAAGGCCGTACACAGAGAAATTCATCTATATCTTGTACTCTGTCCGGTAAAATTTCGGACGGACCTCGGTTGGTTGGCAGATTTGCCAGATGTGCCCACAAGGCGTGGACCGTCTAAAAATTTGTATGGGACGAAAATCCCGTACGGGTATTTCATACGGTCCACGCCTGGTCGGTAGACTTGCTAGATCTTCCAACCAAGCGTGGTCCGTCAGAAATTTTCCTTGACTGTGTACAGGATATGGAGTATTCTTCCGTTGACGTCCTATAATGAAATTGCTATACTTTTCTGTTTTCGTTTTGATTCATGCACCGTTCAAAGTCACATACTAAAAATGTATACCTTTCTAAATTCATGTGCTATTTTCCATGCATTTAATGATTTATTTTAATAGGCAACGACAAGCCTAATACAACGACTCACAAGCCTGATCCAACGACTCACAAGCGCTTGAAAGAAACACGCGATCCGTGTGCTTCTTCCTGATTGGTTGGATTCAGAATCGTGTGAGGTTAAAAGCGCGTGGAAGAGGACTCCATGCAACGCAGTCGCCACTAGTTATCTTCTCGTGCACTCTTTCCCCTTCTGCGCCACCGCCACCGTGCCGCCCCGCCGCCGAATCCACCCCCGCTACCACGGCATCCGCGGGCGCCTCGACGGCACATACACGACGGTGATCACCTTTGCCAACAACGAGCACGTGTGGACCGGAACGTTCTACCATGCATCTTCAGGTGCACGCGCGTACGACATGCGGCGTGGAGGCTCGGCCGCCCGCGCGCGGAGATGAATTTTCGCAACTGCCGTAACGTGGAAGAGGCGGCGGACATGGGAGATGCGCCGCGCCTCCTCACTGAAGAGGACTACCGCGTCCATCACCGACGAGCGGTGCTCGGCCTCGTCTCAGAGCAGGACCAGCGCACCGTGCATGATTGGTACGTGAGCCATCCCCATGAAGCCGCGGAGGAGGCGGAACAATGGACGAGGCTGACGGCTGAGAGCGCGGAGCGGAGGCGCGAGCGTCATGAATGTCGGGAGGAGCGACGGGAGGCCAAGGAGATGGAGGAGGCGGAACTGGCGAGAGGCGCCGCCAACTGGCCCGTCGGTGACCCCCGGTGGATAGCGCTGGAGGATGACATCAACTCCGACGTCACCTAAGACGATTTCTCTGATGACGAGGAGGAGTAGTTTTTTTATGTTTCAAAATAAAATTTTCTAGGTTTGAGATGTTACCTTTGTTGAATGTTTTAAGTTTCCTTCGCTGCCGCCACCATGACACCATTCAAAGCCACATACTAAAATTTCAACCCTTTCTAGATTCATTTGCTATTTTCCATGCATTTAATGATTTATTTTGAGCTAAATGACCCTGAAATTGGAAAGCACTACAAATGAACTCAGAAAAGGTTGAAACTTGGCATGGTATCATCATTTGACCCACATAATATGTATGCAAAAGTTAAGAGGGTTACGGCAAAAACTAGATGCACTTCGTGTGCAAACTGGACCATCTCTTTCGAAATATGAGGGTTTCAGACGAAAACTCATCTGTTACAAAGACATTTCATTTTTTTGAACTTATTTGAACTCAAGACTATGTGTGCATTCAATATGCACCATTCAAAGCCACATACTAAAATTTGAAACCTTTCTAAATTCATTTCCTATTTTCCATGCATTTTATGATTTATTTTGAGCTAAATGACCATGAAATTGGAAAGCACTACAAATGAAATCAGAAAAGGTTGAAACTTGGCATGGCATTATCATTTGACCCACATAACATGTGAGAAAAAGTTGAGAGGGTTACGGCAAAAAATGGATGCACTTCGTGTACAAACTAGACCATCTATTTCGAAATACGAGGGTTTCAGACGAAAACTCATCTGTTACAAAGGCATTTCTTTTTTTTGAACTTATTTGAACTCAAGACTTTTTGTGCATTCAATATGCACCATTCGAAGCCACATAATAAATTTTCAAACCTTTCTAAATTCATTTGCTATTTTCCATGCATTTAATGATTTATTTGAGCTAAATGACCCTGAAATTGTAAAGCACTACAAATAAACTCAGAAAAGGTTGAAACTTGGCATGGTATCATCATTTGACCCACATAACATCTGTGCAAAAGTTGAGAGCGTTACTGCAAAAACTGGATGCACTTCGTGTACAAACTGGACCATCTATTTTGAAATACGAGGGTTTCAGACGAAAACTCATCTGTTACAAAGGCATTTCTTTTTTTTGAACTTATTTGAACTCAAGACTTTTTGTGCATTCAATATGCACCATTCGAAGCCACATAATAAATTTTCAAACCTTTCTAAATTCATTTGCTATTTTCCATGCATTTAATGATTTATTTGAGCTAAATGACCCTGAAATTGTAAAGCACTACAAATAAACTCAGAAAAGGTTGAAACTTGGCATGGTATCATCATTTGACCCACATAACATCTGTGCAAAAGTTGAGAGCGTTACTGCAAAAACTGGATGCACTTCGTGTACAAACTGGACCATCTATTTTGAAATACGAGGGTTTCAGACGAAAACTCATCTGTTACAAATGCATTTCATTTTTTTTGAACTTATTTGAACTCAAGACTTTTTGTGCATTCAATATGCACCATTCAAAGCCACATACTAAATTTTCAAAACTTTCTAAATTAATTTGCTATTTTTTATGCATTTAATGATTTATTTTGACTATTTAACAAAGTATTTCACAAACTAGTATTTGAATTTTTTTCCACTTGAAACTATTTAAATTTGAAAATCATAGCCACTAACAGAATGTTTATAATTATTTTTTTATCTAAAGCAAAAGTATTCATTAAAAAACTCCAACTATTCTAATAGCTAGTCAAAATCTAAAAACAAATAATCAATAAATATAAAATATATAGCTTTAGTACCGGTTTGTTATACCAACCGGTGCTAAAGGTCTCCCCTCTTCCCGCTGAAAATTTGCCCAAAAATTTGAGGAAATTGGAGACATTTAGCACCGGTTTGTGTTACTAACCGGTGCTAAAGGGTCTTTAGTACCGGTTGCTGGCACAAACCGGTGCTAAAGGGCTATCCCATATAACCCCCACCCCCTCGCAAGGGAAAACCACCGCCGTGTTGGGAATGTGCCCTAGAGGCAAATAAAATATGTTTTATTGAGCATATTCCATCAGTTCATAATATGTTTTATACTATGCTATAACTGTATTAAGCGGAAACCTTAATACAGGTGTGGTATACAAACAATCAGGTCCCTAGTTAACTCTAGTATACTAGTCCATTGGGCGATTGATGATCAAGGTTTCCTGATCATGAGACAAATACGTCTGTTAGCAATGGAGTCGTATCAGTGGGATAATGATATGATGGACAGACACCCACCAAAAGTGTTGCGATGTGATCAAGTCACGTAGTTCGACATTGCGATAACTATAACGTAGTGACCAGATCCGTTGACCGTAATGATCATACGTAATTCATCTATGAGGAGACTTTGATTTGTATCCCACCGCCTGACTGAAATATGATGGCCATAACGGTTCACTTTGGGTATTCAAAAATAGATGGTTGATGAGTATGCAAATAGATCAAAGCGGGATTTGTCCATCCGAGTGAAGGATAGGTACTCTGGGCCCACTCGGTGATATTGCATCATAAGGTTTGCGCAAACATGTGACTAGGTCACGGAGTTTTAATATCACGGGAACGAGTAAACTTGTTTTTTGAGAACGAGAACGAACTATGTATATTGGATACCGATGATCAAACCTCGGACAAGCAAAGTACCGTAGGACAAAGGGAACAGGCACACAGTTAACGGATCCAACAAAGATTGAAGTTCATTCAATGGAAGCGCAGGGGCTATCAAGGTTTGTAACTAGGTCCAATTGATTAGTCATTGATCAATGAGATTGTCTCGATCATGTCTGCTGTTTCCCGGACCGTAGGGTGTTACACTTAAGGGTATTCGACGCAGTAAGGATAGATACGGGATCACCGAAGAAATAGGAGAGAACACCGGAATTATTCCGGTGAAGGCCGGAAGTTGTTCTGGGTATTTTGAAAGGTTCAAAATATATTTAATAATGTTTAATTAATGTTTAATTATTTAATTATATGAATTAAATATTAAAATGTAATTAAATATAATTAAAAATTAATTAAAAGTCATATGGGCCTCATAGGGCCCATTAGGGGGAGAGGGAGTCCTCCCCCATGGGCCATGGCGCCATAGAGGGGCCCACCCCCTTTATTTGGTGCGCCACCCCCTCCCTTGGGATTTGTCCCACCCCGGAAGTGGAGGGAGGGTGGCACCCCTCCTTAGCCTATATAAGGAGGGGTAGAGGTGCCCTTTTATTCATGAAAATTTTGAGACAAGTTCTCTTCTCTCTCTTCCTCCTATCTCCCTCCTATGAGCGGACTCCCCTTGTATGGAGTCTGGACTGGGTTGGGGATTTCTCCACCATACGCACGCCGTCGTGCTGGTAGAATCGGGATCCGAATCCATCTTCTTTCCGTTGATCTACTGGTTCGGAACCCGGAGGGACGTCGGGTATAATGTATGTGTATAATCCCGCGAGGCACTACACTTGTGACGCTACTTCATCGTTGTGGCCGTATCGGGGCGTCTTCACCGACAACGTTCCGACGGGGACGTAATCCCGTCATTGGTCTCAAGGACCAGGTGGCTACTGGAGTCATCGTGGAGCTGCGCGGCATCGGGGATTGCCGGTACGACTACACCAACCACGTTCACGCGGGAACGTTTACCTCTTAACGGACTACATACTGGTATGTGACTTATTCCATCAGTTACTTGCATTGCCATAGCATAGCTCTTGGGATTGAGTATCGTAGGTTATGAAAAATGTCTGTTTTCTGCCCCGAACCCCAACATGCCGCTCATATCGAAGACGCCGCCAGGCTGCTACTGCGCTCTGTCGTCGTCATCACCCTCTCCGCCAGGCTGCTGCGCTCCGCCGCCATCGTCGCCCTCGCCGCCAGGCTACTGCGCTCCGCCGTCCCCATCGCCCTCTCCACTGACACCACTCTGGTGAGCTCTCTCCCGCTTCCCCCTGACCGGCCTGCACCTCTCCCCGCCGCGAGTCCCTCGAGCGCCGCCGTGGGAGGCCATGGTCGTAGCCCTGCTCTGGCCACGCTCTGTCCAGCACCACCCCGCAATCTCCTGTGCCCTCACGCGCACGCCCGCGGCATCTCCGTCGTCGTCGCACCGCCGCTGCACTTAGTGTTCATAGCTACTTTGAACTATGGAGCAATAGCATGATTATACTCTTGTTGTAGTACAAATCCCCTATAGGAAGTATGCCCATTTGAACTATGGATCAATAGTAACTATCCAGCAAACTTGGCATCTTTTAAAAATTTCTGGAATTAACATTATGTGACACTTTTACCACTGTTTAAGCAATGTTTCAGTTAAGTAAATGAAATGTTTTTAGGTTGAAACTTGTACCACTTTAAAGACCACATAAAACTAATCAACTCTGATATAGGGTACTAATTTATAGGATTTATAAATTACTAGCAATAACCATTTGGAAACTACTAAAAATGTTTTGAATTCTTAGACTTAGCCAAATTTCAGAAAACCCAAAGTGAGTCAATGACATATGGGTCCCACTATTGTAAAATTTCTTGAGCGGTTTGACATGTACAAAAAAATTGCAATCGAAAAATTTGAGCGGTTTGACATGTGGAAAATATTGTTGTAATTTTGAGCTGTTTGACATGTGATTTTTTTAGCGGTTTTGACAATGATTATTAATTTTAGATGTAAATTTTCTAGTTTCATTAATACGTTTTTAGCGACGATGCCGGGCCCGCATCCTCGTGATCGTCGCACTCCAGGACTTCTTGACGAGATGCACACTGTCCAGGACTGGGCTCCGCCGGGCTGGCACTGGGAGGTGGTTTCCGGAGTGCGGTGCTTGGTGAGGAATTCAGGTCTTGTTGTCGACCAGGATCTTCTTTGGTGGCGGGCGCGTGGTCCACAGTCGGTGCGGAGGGAGCCTGCCCCCGAGGAGGTTGTACACCAGCGTTTCAGGGAGGAGGACGAGCACGTCCGTCGCGACATGGTGGAGTTGGACGCCGGGTACTCCAGTTTGTGACAGGTTCTTCAGGGATCTCTCCCTATCTACGAGTGGGTGATGGTTCCTTCTCTTTGGGTGTCCACCACCAGCCGGAGCCGGCGTCGTTTATTGTATTAGATATATGTAGTAGTGATCGATATATTGTTGTTGCATATATGAATTGGATTATTCGAGATGTAAATTGGATTATTATTCTAATATTATTGTTGCATGTGAACTTGATTAGTTGAGATGTTACTTTTCTGTATATATATATCTTGTTTATTCGAGATGTTGAACTGGATTATTCAAGATGTTGAACTGGATTATTATTCTAATATTATTGTTTTATCTTTTTCTGCATCTCATCAATATTAGTTAAGCTATGGACGACGTGTTCAATAGAGGCAGAGAGCAGGAAGACGATATGTACGAAATTATCGCCGACGCCGATCCTCATGTTGACGGCTCACAATATCTGAACGATTCCGGTGAGGGAATGTTCGAGGAAAGAGCCGAAGAAAATGATCTTCAATTAAGAACAAAGTCCGCCGAGGTATATATATAAATATATAAGGCCACTGGTGATCATTAAATATACTAATAATTGATTTATCACCAATCAATTAACAAATCTTTCTTTATTTAGCAACCCGGATCGAGCAAATCTTCTTCAAGCAAAGCAAAATGTGGCCCGACCAAATTGCCGCGCGATGGTGCAAAGTACAACATCGATGAGGTCAGTTCGAGTGGCGAGCCGACTGCTCCTCTAGCTCACGTGAAGAAATGGACATCTATATGGGGAGTAGTTGTTAGAGACCAAATCCCAATCTGGATTCAAGAATGGCATCAGCCAAAGGAAGGTAACAAGACTTTTGTCAGCGATAGAGCAAAAGCCCAGATTTGGGATAAGGTCATATCATATTTCACCCTACCATATGATTTGACACCAGACGGTGTGGACAAAGTCAAGCATGCTGCTCTTAGGAAGATGGCCACACAATTCCAAAGTTTGAAGATAAAGACATGAGAGAAATACGTCTCTAATGATAAGAAGACTCCAATTTTCACTGGAGCACTAGCAAAGGTAGAAGCTCACTGGGACAAATTTGTGGAGTACAAGGAATCATAAGAGGCTACACATCGGTCAGAAATAAACAATAAGAATGCTGAGGAAAAAGAGATTTTCCATACCATGGGGACAGGTGGCTACAAGTCCGCGGCGCCTAAGTGCGATGCATTTGAGAAGAAGCTCCTTGATGCATGGGTCACTCCAGTAACAATGTTTTTCCATCCAGGTGCATGACTTGGTTTTTTGGGCATGGTGGAAAGTTGGACCCAAAGACAGGGAAGCTAATTCTAAAGGCAAATCTTAAAGGAGCCGATAAGGAGTTACTGGATGCAATTGCTGAAGCTAGAAAGGGGATTTTCAAGCCCGACATAGAGAACGACGAGCTTACACGCGCCCTCAAGAATCTTGAACACCCGGGACGAACTCGGGGCGTAGGCGTTGTTCCATGTTATGAGGGGTTTGCAGAGTTTAATGAGAGTTACAGAAGCCGTGCAAGAAAGAAGGCGCAGGTAACAGACCGTTTTGATAGGATGGAACAAGCTATCAAGCAGACGCAGGAAAAGTGCGAGTCACTTAGCCAGCAACTGCAACTAAGGACGTCTACTCAAGATCCACCAATAGATCCAGCATTGGATTGTACTGTCCCATCTATGGCGAAAAGCAGCATGGGCTCCACGGGAGTCGATGATGGTCACTACCCCGTGGATGATATCAAAGAGAACCTGAAGCAACCTACCACGGCAATCCGATTCCAACTGGCTATGCTCGTTTCGGGGTGGATGAAGTTGTGTCAGGATATCAAGAACTAATCCTTGATATTATTGGAGGTGAAGCGCAACAGATCCTTCATACGTCCCAAACGTATCTATAATTTCTGCTTGCTCCATGCATTTTTTGTGTGATATTGCTATGCTTTTGATACACTTTCATATCTTTTTATAACATATTTTGTGTAACATCCCAAAATTCTCCGAATTTTGGAATGTTAATAAAATAATATAGATAATGAATGTTTGCTTGATGTGTTTGATTTTCTCTGGGATTTAAAACTTTTTGTAGTTTATTGAATATTAAAAAGAGAGGGAATAAAAGGACTTTCCCTAATATTCATAATTGGTGTTTTTGGAAATTATTATTTAAAACAAAATCAACAAAACAAAATGAGAGAAGGTAATATGACTCCTTCAACATATTAAAAGGTTGGGAAATGTTTTAAATCATTATTGGAATTTTTCTGAATATTCAAAACATTTTTCAACTCAAGGAAATTCATTTGAGAGGATAAAAAATGACTTATCCCCTTTTTAATAAAGTTGGAAAATATTTATTATGAGTATTATAAATAACTCTAAAATTATTTTAGGGATTTTATAAAGCTAAGAGATTTTTTATTTCATTGAAATGATTTCTTAAATATTTTACAAGAGTTGAAAAAAATATTCCAATGGGATATTTTTATTTTACCAAATTTTTTAATGGTGTGACAATTTTAAAATTTATATTTTTATTATTTAGAAATGGTTTGTCAATGCTTTTGACCAAATAAAAATATTTTAATAATTTATTGGATTTTATTTGATTTATGAAAAGTATTTTTATATTTAAATAAATTATTTAGATTTTTTTTAATTTTTTTCCTTTTTGGAAAATATATTCATTAAATAAATTTATTTGTATTATTTGATGAATTTAGGATTTTGTTTCATATTTTTCTGATATGTATTATTTTTGTAATATTGGTTGAAGTTTCGGATTTTAAATTAAATAGAAAACCTCTGGCCCAGCTGGCCCAGTAGCCTTTTTCGCCCGCGAGCGTAATTGGAGCCCGAGTCAGTTTAATTTTTTTTATTTTCTTTTATCTGCCTATATAAATAGATTTCCAGAAAACTTCTTTTTCTTTTGCTCTTAAAAAAAACCTAGCCCCGCGGGCCCCCCCGTCGCCGCCACGGAACCGCCGCCGCCGGAGCCTCGCCGGATTCCGCCGCGGGCTCGGCCTCGCCGGGATCCACCACGCCGGCCACCGCCGCCCCCTCGCGCGCCTCCCAGGCCGCGCCGCCCCGGACCGCGCCACCGCGAGCCGCCCATGGCCGCCGCCCCGCCGCTCACCGCCGGAGCTCGCCGGAGCAGCGCCGCCCCGCGCCACCCCGCGACGCCACCCCGGCCACCACAAACGACGCCACCGGCCGCCTCCTGCGCCACCTCCAGCGCCACGCTGGCCGCCTCACACGCCACCGCCGGCTACCCCAACCTCGCCGGCAGGCTGCCACCTTGCCGGAGCAAGTCGATCTCGCTGGAGCAGGTCAACTCTGGCCAGATCCGCCGCCAGGGACCCGATCGCTTTTTTTTGTAAAATACTTTTTTTACAAATAGGTTCTTTTGGCAGAAAACACCCCGGCGCCGTACTCGCAATATCTCCTTCACCGTGCGTCGGGTTGAGGTGAAATTTTCTCCTACGCGCTCGTGTTGTTTTGTACTTTAGCATGGAATAAATTTTTGCACACTTTGCACACTTTTGAATTTGAATTTATTTCAAATTCAAATTCAAATTACGGAGGTCGTATCTTTTAAACTGTTGATCCAAATCGAGTGATTCTTTTCGCGTTGGATCACTCGTTCCATGTACTTTCTGCTCATAGCATGTGTAGAAAAAAAATCCAAAGTTTATTGATCTGTTTAAAGTCAAATTTAATTCAAATTTGAACCTGCTATGACATGCGTTGTAGTATTCTGTTTCACGTGATTCTTTTTGCATATCGGATCATTTGAGACATGTTATCGGTAAGATTCACACACTTTTCATGTGGGTATGATATTCACCTTGAATTCATAATGTCCATGATCACAATTCCTTACCGATGAATCTTTATCTGTTGATTCTCTCGAGTTCACTTCCACCGATCACCTTCGAGCGCATCGACACCTTTACCCTTCAAAACCTTTTTGTTTTGTTGCTAAAACTTTTTTGTTTGTTTTGTTGATCTTTTGTTTTGTCCTTGTGGTGTGATTGCTTATTTGAGTTCTTTCATTGACGATAGATTGCTCCGAGTGTGACGAGTAGAGTTATCTGGATCGAGAGAGCGAAGAACTTCATCGAATGTATAAGGCAAGTTTCACTTTTGGTTATGCTTCACTGTTGATTATGCACATACTATGTTTCTATGGATGTGAAGGTTGTTATGTTATGCTGAAACCTGGTAGGATAGCCACATGTTTTGATTGATCATTATATCCAACGTTGTTATGGTTTAGTATTTATTGTGCTATGTGATTATATGCTTACTGTTGAAATGATAATCATGGGGGGAATTGCTGTGTTATTCAAGTGTTGTGACAACATTATTATTAGTAAAACAGTAACGTGCGATTGAGGTACTGTAGAGTGGTATTACATCCTGAGGGCTCTGTGATATTCACTTACGGTTGTTTGTGTGGCATTGCACCCTGAGGGCTCTGCAATGTTCACTTTGTGTCTAGGTAGTGGCACTGTATCCTGAGGGCTCTACAGTGTTCACGATAGGGTGATGTTGCATCCTGAGGGCTCTGTAACAGTCACGAATGTGTTGTAGTGGCATCGTATCCTGAGGGCTCTATGATGTCCACGAATAGGAGGTACGTGTGCAATTGTATCCCGAGGGCTCTACAATACTCACGAAACCATGATCCCAAGGGCTCTCATGGCTGCCATTAGAAATCCTATGATCCTAAGGGCTCTCATAGGCGGTTTAGTTAGATATTGTCCTGTGTGGGTCTATATTAACTTAAGATGATAAAAATGTTGAGTAGTAGGTATAAGTAGATAAATACCAGCTTTTTGTACAACGAACCAAGCTTGATTCATGTTTTTGATTTGGAATTAGTTGTAGGATTGCTTTATCACTTGTGTTACTTGCCTTACAAATCAGATGTACTGACCCGTGTTCGGGCTATAACTTTCGGTGTTGCAGGATTTTATACGACGAGTAAGTGATGCGTTGTAGGGTTACAATGTCTATACTCAACTACGCCGGTGGAGTTGATGGACGCCACGAAGGTTTTATTGTGTTTCCGCTGTATTTTATTTGTAAGCTAGCCTTGAACTATGCAGGTATGCTTTATTGTAATACTGGATCTTCGATGTAATATTTATGACATGTGGTTTATTCTTGATATTACATCATGTACTGTGTGTGCTAGCTATTGATCCAGGTACTACCACATAATGCACAGAGACTCCGGTTTGTGATGAATCGGGTCGTTACATTTTGGAACTAACCTATTAATGGTTGCAAGAGTGCACAAGTTCTTGTTTTTCTACTTTATGTGTAGGAATTACTTGGATAAAGGAAAAAAATCACAAAAAGAAGCCTTGTAAGAGTTGGACTCTAACTTTCCCGAAATCTTTCCCCACCAGACAGGTTTTAAAGATCGCCTCGGAAACGCTAGAAGACGGCCTCAAATAGAAAAACGTAAAACTACAAATTTGTAGGGAATTTTTTTGAGGTGGATCTAGACATAAAATTCGGGCCAAACGGAGTTCGGATGCTCCCTGGAAGGCCGAAATACCTAAGACGTAATCTGGATGACGGGAATCCGAGAGTCTATATAAAGAGAGGAAACCTAGGTCAAAGGGCACCACAAAATTTCCTCTCCCTTGGCAGCCGTCTTGAGGGTGAGATCAATCTCCACATCAGCACCATCTCCAATTAAGAAGAAGGGGGCCAAGGGCCGTGGCCACCGCCGTGGCCGTGGCCGTGGGCGCCGCCGCCGCCGTGGCCGCCGCCATCGCCATATCCTTCATCTCCTCCGGGCTGCACCTCTCCATCAACAACTCTCCCTCTCACCATGTCCATGTGTGAGTACTCCCCCTCGGGGCTAAGGCTTGTATCTTGATCTATGTGGTTTCTCTCTCTTTCTACCATGATGTGATCTTTGTTGTGATCATTGGCTATGTTAATCTATGGTGATCCCATGATGTTTCCCCTTCTTCTATGTATTGTATTTGATGTACTCACTTGATCTTATCTAGTATAATCCTCGAGATCATGGTGACAGTGGTCTATTGGACATGTGTTAGAAGAATATTTTCATGAGTGATTTCATCTTTTTGTGTGTTGATTTAAGATTGAGAGTCTCTTGGTGCTTGTCTTTGACTATCCTTTAGATATGTTGTGGTGATTGTGGTACTCTCTTTGGATGGCCGCGGTGACATTGGGAATTCCATAGATGGGAACTACGAACTCTGAGGTGTGCTTTTGTAGCCCTACACAATTCTCGTCCTCTCTTGACCACAAAGGAATGACCTCCAAGTACGTCTCCATTGCATGTTTTATGGGGAATATGATGTGATTAGACTATGTTAATGTTGTTGGGAGTTGCCACTAGTGAAAGTATAAAGCCTAGGCCTTGTTTCCACCATTGCAATACCGTTTGCGCTCACGTTTACTACTTGTTTTCTTGCTGCACTTTTTATTACAGATTTATATTACCTTGCTTTGCTACACCTATCACCCATATTTTACCATCTCTTCGCCGAACTAGTGCACCTATACAACTCGTAGTTGTATTAGGTGTGTTGGGGACACAAGAGTCTCGTATCTTAATTGCAGGGTTGCTTGAGAGAGACCATCTTCAACCTCTACTTCCCTGAGTTCGATAAACCTTAGGTCGTCCACTTGAGGGAAATTGTTGTTGTCCTACAAACCTCTGCGCTTGGAGGCCCAACATAGTCTACAAGAATAGAAGCGTGCGTAGACATCAAGCTATTTCTGGCGACGTTGCCGGGGGGGGGGGGTGAGTTCTTGAAGGTATATCTTTAGATCTTGCAATTAAATCTTTTCGTTTCTTGTTTTTATTTTCACTAGTTAGGCTTATGGAAAACAAAAAATATATTATGAGAGAGCTTTATGAGCTCTACCTTGAGTTGGGACATGAAGTGTTTGAAGAGAAAATCAAAAAGCCTATGGAGCTTTATTATTTGCACAACACTCATGATAATAATAATGTGATTAGTATGTCTTCTTTGAATACCTTTGATGTTAATGATATGCAAAGTTATAAGATTGGGGATGCTACGTTCGATGAAGTTGATATTTTTAGCCCCCCAAGTTTTGATGAGGAAATTTATTTTGATGATACTTTGCCTCCTATCTATGATGATTATTGTGATGACATTTATGCTATAAAGATAAATGTTTGCAAGTGTATCATGATAAGAATGATTCATGTGATAGCTATTTTCTTGAATTTGCTCCCACTATTACTAACGAGAAGGATTTTGCTTATGTGGAGAGTAAGAGTACCTTTTTGCATTTGGATCATGGTAACAATGCTTTATGTGATACTTATATTGTTGAGTTTATTCATGATCCCACGGAAAATTATTATGATAAGGGAACACATGCTTATAGATATTTCAATAATATCAAGTTTCCTCTCTTTATGTTGAAGGTTTTGAAGCTGCACTTGTTTTGCCTTCCTATGCTTATTGCTTTGTGCTTCAATGAATTATTCTATTGAAATATTCCTATGCATAGGAAGCATGTTAGGCTTAAATTTGTTTGGTATTTTCTTCTTGATGCTTTCTTTTGTTCTTCAACTCTTATTCCTATCAGAGCATCATTAAAATCTTAAGCCTATCTTTATGGCTATAAAGAAAGAGCTCTAAGGAGACAACCCTTGTTATCTTTAAATTGAGTTTTTACATTCTGTTTTTAGTGGTCTTGATGATTGTTAATACTGTAGCAACATCATTCTTTCTTTATTTTCAAGCTTTGTGCCAAGTTATAGCCTCATATGACAAGGGAAGTGAAAGTTGTGACATGCTGTCGAGAAAAAAGATTCTGTCCTCGTGACGGGAAAAATCAGAATAAATCACCAGTTCATCTTTTTGATCTCAATTTTTTGCACAGCGTGCTCTATACAATCACGGAACTTTCGAATGTTCTGAGTTTTTTGATTTGAGTTGCAGAAGTACCCCTAAAAAATTATTTACTACCTGTTGTTCTGTTTTTCACAGATTCTGCCACGTTTTGTCTCTCCTTACTTTTGCAAACCTTAAGCTTGCTTTTTCTTTGCAAAAACCTTTTGGAAATCTTGGGAAACAGTAGCTCATCAAGAATATCTTTATATACAGTAGGGAAAAATCATTTATTAAGGGTACTAACCTCTCTAATCAGCTTATGATGAGTTATGTATGAAGGGAGTTTTCAAGTGTGCGATGGAAGATGATGAAAGAAGATTCCGGAGTGTCAAGCGCTCATGCTTGGGGATGCACCCATGCATCCCCAATAAATATTCAAGGAGACTCAAGCGTCTAAGCTTGGGGATGCCCCCGTGCATCCCCTTCCCCATCAACAATCACCAGTTCCACCTTCGTCTCACTATATTTTTATCACTTCATGCGTTATGTGCTATGCTTGGAGCGTCTCGCTCTTAGGTTTTATTTTTAGTTTTCTTTAGCTTTGCTTGCTATTCATAACAAGTTAGAACCCAGCTTTATTTGTGTGGGAGAGAAACACGCTCCACTTCACCCTAGAAGACAACATTAGATTTTCATGTTTATCTTTGCTGTGTGTGTTCTTTATCTTTTTCGTAGCTGCTGTCATGTTTTAGCTCTTAGTTTTCATGCTTATCTTTTTAAGAGATTTTGTTTAGTTTGTTGCTGGAACTCTCTTGAGTTTTCATGTTTATCTTGTTTAGAGAGTTTTCCTGTTGCACTAAGTTTTGTGTCTTGACTTGAAGTAGGTAATTGAGGTTGCTATTCAATTGTAGTAGTAACTTGCAATAGTTTTGAGGTATTGCCATGAGTAATGTTTGAACTTTTTGTGTCAAGAGCTTTAGCCTATGAGTGATAGATGTCGTATTTTGGGCAATCCGTGTTTATTTTCGAAAAACCTACAAAATTAGTTGAGAACTTTAGCTACTAGATGGATCACTAATCTTTGGAGGGATCGAATATTAGAGTACACTCACGTACCATGAGTCGAGGATGCGCAAGGATAACCAAACCCCCATACACTCCTCCTCGGGGAACTTGTCTCTTTGAGAACCTCCTAATTAGATTGAGAGTTACCGATAATAAGTGCATGACTTCTTCGGACTAATGTGAGTATTCGAAAGTTGACACTTCCACCCAGCCATATTTTTCTAGCCTCTTCGGTACCGTGCATTGCCCTTTATCGCCTTGAGAGTTGGCGCATACTTCGCGGGTGCAACCAAATCCTTGGCACGATACGCTCTGTCATCATAAGCCTCATTATATCCTTCCTCAAAACAGCCACCATACCTACCTATCAAGGCATTTTCATAGCCTTTCCGAGATACATTGCCATGCAACATCCACCTTCTCATGACTTGATCTTCATGTCATACATGCTTTTGCTTGATCGATGAGCCACATGCTAGTTGGGCCTTGCCCTAATCATTGCTACATGACGCGCTAGTATCATTGCATATCCTGCTACACTGGCAGAGGCATACATTTTCATACTTCATGATAGTTTCATTTTCTTTATGTTGAGTACTTTTGTAAAGTGTGAAAGATCTTCTATACTTCTTGTAATATATAGAGTGTTGCCCATAGAGTGAGGAAAAGATCCCAAAGATGACAAATGCGAGTTAAATAGAAAGAGCCATTGAGGCCACCAAAAAAATTCAAAAAATTAGAAAAAAGAGAAAAATAAATAAAAAGAGAGAAGGGGGCACACTACTATTCCTTTTGAGAGATCCACACTCGTACTCCATCTTATATATTGTACTCCATAGAGACTATCATTCATGCATATAGCTATGTGGGGACCTTCACACTATAAAACTTGGCTTGTATATTCCAATGATGAGACTCCTCAAATGAGCTCTAGGTATTCTTGAGAAAGAAAGTTGGATGCAACCCCACTAGTTCCATTGGAGAGCTTACCTTAGCTCATATGTGCATCCGTTGCATGGAAATCCCTACTCCTCACATCATATCTATCATTTGGCTTTCTCTTGCCTATGATTTTCCTCATTCATGTGAGCCTTTCACACCTTTTTGTCTTCCTCCGCCATCATTTTTCTCTCTTTGCCATCCTAAGTGTCAAGTTTATTGCTTACGCTCATCCATTGCATGAGTGTTCAAAATATCGAAAGAGAGTGGATCATTTTGACTTGTACCTGACTAGTGGTCTGGGGATGAGTCAAGATAAGATTCCAAAGAAGACCAAGTGTGAAACTTTAGTAGATTAAGTTCTCAATAATAAAAACTATGTTTTACTCTCTCGTATATCCCTATCCACTTTCTTGCACGCAGACACCATTTGGAGACATTCGAGTCACGGACAGCGAGAGCTCTTGCACCCTTTGTTCTTTTGTTGCTTGTGTCAATGCTAATATAGATTCTTTCTTGTTAAGACTTGAATTGAATTGCATGCTTTGATTGTTTTACTTTCAAAGTACTTATATGGTTCCTAGCATGTCACCACAGAAATTATGCTTGTTATCATTTACCTACTCGAGGACGAGCAGGAATTAAGCTTGGGGATGTTGATACGTCCCAAACGTATCTATAATTTCTGCTTGCTCCATGCATGTTTTGTGTGATATTGCTATGCTTTTGATACACTTTCATATCTTTTTATAGCATATTTTGGAACTAACCTATTAATGGTTGCAAGAGTACACAAGTTCTTGTTTTTCTACTTTATGTGTAGGAATTACTTGGATAAAGGAAAAATCACAAAAAGAAGCCTTGTAAGAGTTGGACTATAAATTTCCCGAAATCTGTCCCCACCAGACAGGTTTTAAAGATCGCCTCGGAAACGCTAGAAGACGACCTCAAACAGAAAAACGTAAAACTACAAAGTTGTAGGGAATTGTTTTTCCGTGGATCTAGACATAAACTTCGGGCCAATAGGAGTTCGGATGCTCCCTGGAAGGCCGAAATACCGAAGACGTAATCTGGATGACGGGAATCCGAGAGTCTATATAAAGAGAGGAAACCTAGGTCAAAGGGCACCACGAAATTTCCTCCCCCTTGGCAGCCGTCTTGAGGGGGAGATCAATCTCCACAGCAGCACATCTCCAAGTAAGAAGAAGGGGTCTAAGGGACGCTGCCCCCAAGGGCCGTGGCCACCGCCGTGGCCGTGGCCGTGGGCGCCGCCGCCGCCGTGGCCGTCTCCTTCATCTCCTCCGGGCTGCACCTCTCCATCAACAACTCTCCCTCTCACCATGTCCATGTGTGAGTAGTCCCCTCAGGGCTAAGGCTTGTATCTTGATCTATGTGGTTTCTCTCTCTCTCTCTCCCATGATGTGATCTTTGTTGTGATCATTGGCTATGTTAATCTATGGTGATCCCATGATGTTTCCCCTTCTTCTATGTATTGTATTTGATGTACTCACTTGACCTTATCTAGTATAATACCCGAGACCATGGTGACAACGGTCTATTGGACATGGGTTAGAAGAATATTTTCATGTGTGATTTCCTCTTTTGTGTGTTGATTTAAAATTGAGAGTCTCTTGGTGCTTGTCTTTGACTACCCTTTAGATATATTGTGGTGATTGTGGTACTCTATTTGGATGGCCGCGGTGACATTGGGAATTCCATAGATGGGAAGAACGAACTCTGAGGTGTGCTTTTGTAGCCCTACACAATTCTCGTCCTCTCTTGACCACAAAGGAATGACCTCCGAGTACGTCTCCATTTCATGTTTTATGGGGAATATCATGTGATTAGACTATGTTAATGTTGTTGGGAGTTGCCACTAGTGAAAGTATGAAGCCTAGGCCTTGTTTCCACCATTGCAATACCGTTTGCGCTCATTTTTACTACTTGTTTGCTTGCTGCACTTTTTATTTCAGATTTATATTACCTTGCTTTGCTACACCTATCACCCATATTTTACCCTCTCTTCGTCGAACTAGTGCACCTATAAATCTCCTAGTTGTATTAGGTGTGTTGGGGACAAAAGAGACTTCTTGTATCTTAATTGCAGGGTTGCTTGAGAGAGACCATCTTCAACCTCTACTTCCCTGAGTTCGATAAATCTTAGGTCATCCACTTGAGGGAAATTGCTGCTGTCCTACAAACCTCTGCGCTTGGAGGCCCAACATAGTCTAAAAGAATAGAATCGTGCATAGAAATCAACCCTCAGAGAAGCCAAACAAAGTGGTATCTATCTATGGAGAAAACAATGCATCATATATCCAGACAAGGTGTCAAGTCCAACGCATTTGACGTCGAGTTCACCACACCCACCCCCAGATATGGAGCGCAGCGCAACTCCGTTGCCTGAGCCGAGTCCACCACCACCACCACCCCCCCACGGAGATGGAGTGCAGAGCGACTCAGCCGAGTCCAACACAAGCACTCCCCGAGATGGAGGGTAGCGCGACTCTGCTGCATCAGCCGAGTCCATCACCACCACCACCCCAGGAGATGGCACCACCACCCCCTGGAGATGGAGCGCAACGCGACTCAGCCGAGTCCACCACAACCCCTCCCCGAGATGGAGCGCAGGGCGACTCCGCCGCGTCAGCCGAGTCCACAACCACCCCACAACGCGAGTCCGCCACCAGCTCCCCCCGTGACGGAGCTTCCTAAAAGGCAAACACGGCGATCAAGTCGACCTCCGTCGCGTCAGCAGAGTCCAGCGAAGAATAAAGCAAAGAAGGATAAACCCAAGAAGAGTCTGCCGATGTTACCCTGGAATCGGAGTTCTGATGAACACCAGGCCATATCAGATAGAGAAGTGCAGCAACACTTCGCACCGAAACCTCCACCAGCACCGAAGGAGAAAATACCTGAGGTAATAGTAGAACACTTTTTGTAGCAGATTGAACCACCCCCTAAGAAGACCCCGCTAACGTACTATGTACTCTCTATTTGCATGTCATTTAAAAAGGGGTCGTCAAGCTCCTCAGGCCGTAGATAAACCGGGAAATTGTTCCCCAGCTCGGAGAACAGACAATGCAATCGATATCCCGGCTCAAGGTGAGTACCGAGCAGCAGGAGATGATACCAACCGCCGAACAACAAAGAGAGGCTGCTAGAGCGGCGGGTATCAGTGTTGAACAATATCTAGCCATTCAGGTAGGCGATGCTCCGGTGTTTTCCACTGTGCCAGATATAGAAGCAAGGAAATATGAAAAAGGGGAGCCTCTGGTCAATAAAGAAGAGGAGAAGCTTCTACAAATGCAAATGCGCAATTTGCATCAGTGGTACAAGAGAGAAATTATCCCGTTCGATCTAGAGGGCATCATGTTCCCAGTCAAGCAAGAATATTTCCACCATGGAATTGAAATGTGGATTGCAAATGAAGAATTATTTCAGTTATTCCATCAAAAAACACTCGACAAATCCCTCGTGAGTTGATTTTGTCTGTAAGTGATTTCTTTCTCTGTATTTTAAGTCTCTAGCTCAGCTCGTTCGTCATTGACTGTAATTAATTATTCTCACTAATATTCTTTTGTGTGGTTACGCAGAATGAAGATTTTCGAAATGAGAAGAGATGGATACTATGGCATTGGGTCCATTGACCCAAATACCGTACATGAAAGGACAATAAAATGGAACCAAAAAGACACGAACAGGATCGTGCTAAAGTATTTGAAGGAACTCCATACCAACGCACATATACTACTTCCTTACAACTTCAAGTGAGTGTCATTATTTTGTACTATAAATTATAGTTTTGCTTACTCGATGTTGCATTCTTATAAGTGATGAGTTGCATACCCGCTTTTACATACGTGTGTGCGCATCTATCACTTCATCCTGATAGATATTCAAGTTGACGAAGGAAAATTTATAGTAATGGACTCATGTGACGCCCCCAAAATCAGACCGTGTACAGTAATCATACACGCAAGGTACACGATCGAGATTAGGGACTCACCGTGAGATATCACAACACAACTCTACAGAATAAAATAATACAAGCTGTTTAATACAAGCCAGGGGCCACGGGGGCTCGAAAGCACAAAGTTAGCGGAAGCAATAGTATCTGAGTATAGACACAAGAATATAAGGTTGCCTTAAGAAGGCTAGCACAAATAACAACAGATCGAAAAGGTGAGGCCTCGTGCCTAGGAACCTCCAAACTACTCCGGTCAACGGGGAACTCGACGTCGTAGAAGGCATCGGGAATCTTCATGTTGTGGTGGTCGGCATCGGGGATCTCCTGCTCCTGGACTCCAAGGCTCCAACATCGACTGTAGCGGCCGATCAGGCAAAACAAAAAGGGGGATATAAAGCAAAGGTGAGTATCTAGCATACCCGCGAGTCTTACGTCTGCTGCTAAGCATTATGCATTGTATCAAATGGAAAGGGGAGGCTGTATATAGTGGACTGCAAGATAGAAATCAGAATAAGGATAAGAAGCTAGGCCTATCGAAGACTAGCATCTTCTGACGTGTCTTGCAGCATGAGAAGAGAAACAACCAACAGTTCAATAACATGAATGTAATAACAATGCAGCAGAAGTTGCTGCAGCATTGTATAATAGTAAGTTGTAATAATTAATAATAATAATGCCTCCGAGTTGCCTTCCTCGACTTCCCTGCGAGGAAGAAGACCCGGAACCATATAGTTTAATAGTAGTAGTTTGTAGTGGTAAGATCCAGCTTCAGCATAAAGCGTCCTGTTACCGTGGACACGGCTATTCGAATAGATTAATCTTCCCTACAGGGGTGCACTGGCGTGACTCTACGACGCTGGGATCTCCAGGGTGGCGTACACGTTGTTAGGGAACACCCCACCGAAGCTATCCGACACAAAGTATCCTATCCTTCGGCAATCAACAGAGCGGTCATCCGCCGAACTATATCCTATGTACGCCGGGCTTTGGACCTGTAACAGCCCAGTTTTGACAAAAATTAAAAAATTTGTTTTCTGTGTGAATTGTTTGATTGTCTGATTTGTTTGCGGTGTTTGCATCCCCGATTTATCAATCGCGATTATTTTTCCCCCTCTTATCTCGTATCGGACGGAGACCGACCCTTGCCACCCTGACACTCGACCTTCGCGACACCGGGTTTCACCCGATCACCATCGCGAAAACCGCACGAGACGGCCGCCGGCTGGCCTCGCCATGGCCGAGCCCGCTCGGGAGCTCGAGGCCGAGCGCCTCCTCCTCGCCTGGGCTGGCTCCGTCCACCGGCCAGGTTGGCCACCCAACCGCCACGGCCCAGCAGCGGGCGCCCCAGCCCAGGCCGCCTCCTCAGCCCAGCCAGATGGGCTCAGCCCATGGGTGAGCCAGCCCGAGGCGCCTCCACTTTTTTTTTCCGTAAACGTTTTTCTATTTTTTGCTAAGTCTGAGGTTATTTTGCTGCTGTATTCAATTTCGCGATGCGATTTCCCGTTGAACCGTAGCTCGGATCGAGATGCGCCAAAAATGAAAGTTGCTCAGAATTGCGTGTACTTTAATTCATCTTTTGTGAGCATTTGCATTTGATCTCATCTTGATTGTGTAATTGTGTGCTGAACAGGGCATCAGGCCGTTAAACTGCTACTTTTCCTGTTATGTGATGCTGTTATTATTTTGTTGCAACTTTGCATGATGATTGTAACAAATCCATGAGGCCTATTGCATTGATTCCTTTTGCGTTGCGTTAAGCTATGTTTCTACTTCAGTTTCATGCATTCACATGCCATATTTTCTTGCTGAATCATGTTTATATCTTGCTCCAAAGTAGCTATCCTGATGTTATTGTGCTGCTATTACTGAAACTGTTATTTTGTTGCAACTTCGGTCGACGAGTGTGTCGCGACCGTTTATCGGAATTGAGTGATTCCAATTGCATTTTGTTAAGCATCATGTATACTTTCATACCATGTATTGCTATGTCATGTTGCTGCACTTTTGCATGTAGAGTTACCCCTGTTTATACAACATGTGTGCATAACTTGTCTTGCTTATATCTTTTTAACCGTAACTCCGTTTGGAGTGTGCCTTATATGTAACTGGATTAGTTTTTCGTGTTCTTTGTGTTTATGCTATTGTTTTCTGTTGTTAACCAACCTAAAATATGGTTTAGGGAAGAACAGTACCAAATCTTTTAATCATCGTGCGGCACTTAGTGTTATGCCATGTTTAGGTTGTGCCTCACTTAAATTGACTAGCATAGATAGTTTATTTTGTGCTTCACCTCTTGCCATGCTTGTGTGCTATGCCATGCTTGCTTGAGTTGCCATGTTAATAACCGTTGGTTGATCACCTGTAGCTAAGCAACTTGAACCATCGTAAATGTGCGGTATCGTCATGTGTGACGAGTACTCCACTTAAATCGTTAGTAACCGTTCTCGACGATAGATCCGTATCGCGTTGCCGTGTCGTGTGTTGTCTTCTTGATCTGGTGTTGCTCCGTAGTAATAGTGGTGCACCGTTGATTGCTTTCCAGTGTTTATCGTCTTCTGTGCTTCCGCGGGTGCCTCTCGGAGACGATGCGAGCTTGCGATCAACTACACCTTCGGAATCCGACTTATCAACAGGCAAGGACTATACATTACTTATGATCCATTCTATTTCAACCAGCGGTTTGCATGCTAGTATAGGTTAGGTTCGATGTTTGATCCTACCACATGTTTACAGCCTTTTTCAAACCGATACAGCCATGTCCCCTCCCAGCAAACCTTGTACTGCTATGTTACTTTTGCTCGTTGCTCAGCCCCTGCTTAGTATGCATGCTTAGGATGCTACGATGTTATCCTGTTACTCTTTGGGTTGGGATATCACCTTATTATATTGTTGTTGATGATATGATTATTATAATGTTGATTATATTTGACGAAGGATGCAAGGTCTAGGCTATCCCGCCCCGACGCTTTGTTCCATTCGAGTCACCTAGGATCCGAGTTCCGGGTATTGGTTTTAAGACTGAGCGTGCCGAACCACGTGTGGGATTTTATGGGGTCCCCTTTTCTTACCTTCCTAGCTTCAAACAGTTCTAGTGGTTTCCCAAGCTGATTTACCATTTGAAACTCATGCATATACGTCTGTCGGGTAGCTCCTTACAGATGTCTTTTCAAAACACCCCGGGCCAGCGAGGAGATAGCTTCTCTGTTGGTCCAATCTGACCGGCTGAGGACCCGGTCTCATAAGAGAACTAACCGGTAATCCAAACCTGGAGTCAGACGGTAGAGACCAGATCTAGAGCGCGGCCGGCTCCTGAGCTGGATGTCGACTCACCAGGGGCCACCCGGATTTGTTCGTTGTTAGCTAGAGGAACTTGTCGTTTCGGATCTCTTGGAACTAAATAATAAAATGGTTGCCTGTGATGGGTAGCAACTGAGAGAGATGGGCGTGCGTGCGGAGCCTCGTAATGGGCAGTTGGTACACCCCTGCAGGGTTAAATCTTTTCGAGAAGCCGTGTCCACGGTTATGGACGACTTGAGACCTACGTCCTGTTCATAGACAACAACAACTGAGATAATCTTAATATAACTTGATCAACGTGTGCGTGTGCCTTGATTTCTTCTTCTTCGTCGGGATGCGAAGAGGAGGACAAGGATAGGATAGGTGTTATGTTTGCACAGGTAGTTCATAGCAAGACTTGTTAGAGGCGATTCCTCATCGAATGCTTGGCTTCTTACCTTACTCTCTAGATCGTTAGCCACTTCATAAATGCTAGTGCGGCAGCAACCTCACCACTTACCCCTTCCTTACCGTAAACTACTAGTTGTCCTAGAATGACGAGTGATGAAGTCCTTGCTGGGTCAGACGACCACTACAGTTGGATGCTGAGTACTTCTGTACTCATGATACTACCCCCAAGCTCTTTTCAGGGTTCTTGATCGACAACAGGTATGGTGATCGACGTTTCACGTGGAGACTCGACGACGACTAGTTAGGCGGATCCCGGCGGAGGGCCTGGACCCGTGTGGTTATGGGATCGTTGATTTTCTTTTGCCACTAGGCATTTGCTTGTAGTCTGTACTCAGACATATATCCTCCGCTGTTGTATTGTATTTGAGGCAGTTGTATGCCGATTGTATGAGATGTTGTATCCTTGTATATGTAATGTTGTGATATCATGTTGGAAATCCGGGGCATATGGCTATGTCATATGTCGCGGTGGGACCGATATGTGCTTTGTCCCCGGATCTGGATGGAAACATCTAGATCTGGAACAGTACCGCATATCGGGCCTTACAGGACCCTAACCCGAACGTACTCCTGCACGGTGCGTGACTGGCCGGTGAAGCAAAATCAAAGCAAATACAAATACACCGCTAGAGCAAGAGAAGACAACACGACTTCCCGGCAATCAGCCCGCGATACTGCTGACGTCTGAAGACCCTCGAACGAGACTACGATGCAGGGGAGCCCACACTCCTTATCCCACGTGTAGGTAGTGCGTACCAGCCAAAAGGCTACTCAAGACATCCGTCGAACCATTTAGCATTTTAATTAACCCGCGTGAAAACCGTTATCGTTGCCTCGACTTAACTGACCCGCGGACAATGACAACAGTCAGGACCACCAGTACATTGGTGCCTGCCCTGTCGTCCCAACAAGTCTCTGCGGTTACCAACAAGGTGAACCGTCTCCTTACCTTGTCTTGCGTGTGCTCTTGGTAGAGCTCGACTTTCGTGGTTTGGTAACTCCCGCGAGATACGAGCAGAGGCCAAGAACGCCAGTAACGTCGGTCTTACCCTCCCTGTCGTTCCCGGCGTAATACCTCTCGCGGGCACCGTTGGGTCACCCTACTTTCTTACCTTTAAGGACAACCGTTGCTCAGGTACCTAGAGCGACTATACAGAGTCAGCAACGAGTGGAGTACGAGGATTACTCCTCGATAGCTCCACTTGATGGTGGCTCGGCAGAGCCGAGCTAGGGGGCCTTAGGTGATGTCTGCATTGTACCGTACCTGTTATAGTTGATATATCGTATCCGTGTTCAGTCCCAGAGTGTTCACGGACCGCTATCTAATCCTAGCTAACAATGCGCAGGGCTCACTGCTGAATAATGGATAATTATAATGGGCAGCATCGGATAAAGAAAGGTACATAAAGGGGCGAAAAAATCAGGCTATGCAATTGAATAGGATTGTAACGTAGCAGCAACAGTATCAATTCCTAGTGAAATAAATGTACGGAAAATATAGGCGATATCTGGCGAAGAGAATGGCTCTGTTTGCCTGGAAGGTCGCGGGTAGGGGACTGGGCGTCGATGACGTAGTCGATCACAGGGGCATCAGCATCGGTCGTCGGGACTACTGGGCAATAAGAGAGGGGGGAGAAACGATAAATACACAATAATAATAGCAATACAAATACAAGGCATGGCAAATGCAATATTAACGGTGTTCTAACGCAGTTCAAGGTGTATTGCTCGGAGCGGGAATTTATCCGGGGATGAACTACCAGCTCTGGGTGATTACCGGACAGGGTGTCCAGAGGGGGAAGGGTTCATGCCGGAGGTGTCGTGGACATCCGACAAACATGTGGATGGTGTAACCATGCTAGTTGAAACAATCCGAACAACTTTCGTGTTCAGAATAAATTCATCCGGATACTTCGACAGTACCAGATAAATCATCGGACAGACGGTCCGGAGGGGGACGGCTCGATGTTCGATGTGTTAGAGGGATGTGGTTGGTATACATATAGCATATTTGTATTCGTTGCATTTTTCTGATCAAGTTTCATGTATAAATTATTTTCATCGGAGGTACAGATTAAAAGATATTGGTTTTAAAGGTTTAATCATCTTAATCATTTTCTTAATTTCTTTTATTTATTAAATCCAAACCTTATCCAGAACAGTGATTTTGACCTGTTCAACCCTGACAGAGGGGACCCACATGTCATAGGCTGAGGCCTTTGACTGGTCAAACTGACCAGTGGGTCCCATGCGTCATCCTAACGTCTTTAATTTTCTGTTTAATCAACTAATAAACAACAGGGGCCCACATGTCATTCTTTCACGGGAAATTAATCTAGTTAGTTAATTTAAACAAGGGCTAGGCCCCACTTGTAAGCCACACCGGGGGGTTACTGAACCATTTAACAGGGGTTAACCCCCGGCCAGAACGCCGGCGGCGAAGGCCACAACGGCAGCCAGTGTAGCCGGGGAGCAAAAGGGGCCGGCGGCCAAGGAGGCTGGGGAGGCGCGTGAGCGGGGTGGGGGGCGTGGCTACTGGCCAAAGGGTGGAGAGTGCGGGCCACGGCCAGGGCGCGGCGGAGGCTGCAACTCGGCAGAACCGTGGCCGTGTACAGACGGCGTACGCGCGAGGGTGCCTAGGGCTCGGACCCGAAGTGGCGTTCCCATGCGTGGGCAGGCGCGCGCACACCCAGGGAACGACCATCGCGTGGGCTGGGCACGACTTCAACCGACGACGGTGACGAGGCCGAACGACAGGCAGAGCGTGGCAGGGCGGGGACGGTTGTCCAGTACATGAAAAGAGACAAGAATAGGGGAAAAAATGGAGCCTAGCTCACCAGGAGCATGAAGAGGGTGGCCATGAGCTCGCAGAAGTTCGAAGTGCGGCGAATTCGTCGCCGGTTGCCGGCGATGCAAAGGTCGACGACGAGGTCGATTTGCAGGCTGCGGGGGGGGGGGGGGCTCGGACTCGATTCCTTACGAAGGTTGATGAAGAGGACGTCGACGAACATTTGGACACCTCGGCTGTGGCAGGGAGG
This sequence comes from Bromus sterilis, assembly GCA_950022295.1. NCBI lineage: Eukaryota > Viridiplantae > Streptophyta > Magnoliopsida > Poales > Poaceae > Bromus > Bromus sterilis. The sequence continues at coordinate 234,796,158 of OX465599.1, read as the reverse complement.
CACAGTGGCCGCGCGAGCTCACGATCCGCAGCCATGGCGACTCGGGTGTGCAGAACTGGGAGGAGGGGGAGAGGTGGTGCGAGGGGTGGGGGGTATGAAGGGCCCCTAGGGTTAGGGTTCGGGGCCAGGGGGTGCGGGTCTCCTTACCCTCGCCGGTGTCGGCTAGATGGCCGCCACGGCTGCAGGCGCCGTGGATGTGTGCCACGACACGAAGTGAACAGGAGGTGGAAGAAGGTGGCTGCTGGGCCGGGTTGGTCCTTTGCCCTGAGCGCGAAATAGCATTTTCCCTTTTTGTTTATTCCGCCAAACATATTACCTTCTGATTTATTTTGTTTGGCTAACAATTGGTTTTGCAAAAAGGTTCCATTGGTCTCAAAATTCATACTACAATATTATGTATTGCCACAAAAAGTTTGAGGTCCAAAATAAATCAATTGATTTGCATTTAATTATTTAAAGGAATAAATGGGTTTTGATTTGGTACTGTTTTATTTATATATAGACCAACTAAATATTTAATTAAATAGTGGTTGCTATGTTTCCATTACCTATGGAATATTTCCAAGATTTAGAATATTTTTCCAACATTTTGGCACAACTTTTATATTCCACCATTATTTGAATTTTCAATTAGGGTTGGACTTTGAATTGAGATAGGATCAATGGTGATCAAGCGTGGAAATTCAAAAAGACTTATCTTAATTATAAGGATTACTGTAGCTTGACACCCGGGGCGTTACAACTCACTACGTAAAGATATTAGCGAGTGCAAATCCGTGAAGGATATGTTCGACAGTTAATTTTAATCATTATCACACCATGTAGGCTTCTTTAGTGTTCACTTCCTGTTATATATCAAGTAATTAATAACTCCTTTATTTATTTTCTTTGACGACAGAGTTTGGGCAAAGTTAAAAAAGACGAGCCCGGTTTATGGAAGGATAAGCTGACGTGGCACTACGTTAAAGATGTGCGAAAACATTCACTTTAATTCTAGTTTCAATATACCATTATCATGTTCTTGATTATTATCTGATTGAATTCTATTCTTCTGAAGGGTATGAGACAGAAAGAGGGGACTGAACCATGTGCTTACATAGTGATGTAGAACATTCGCTTTATGACCGAAAGGCTTACTAGTAAATCATTGATGGTACGTAAATACTATTTAGACTTTGTCCTTACCATGATGTAAATACTATTTAGAATTAACATTCTCTATATATTAATATATTGATCGTTCTTCTTTAAATAAGATAATGAAGAAACGGGATCATCTCCAAATAGAGCAAAAAATTCAAGCACTTCAAGAGGAACTAGCGGGATTCCTTCTTCAGCAAGTCATGCCTAAAATCCTAAACCCAATTAATCAATAAATCATTAAACCCAAAAATCAAAGAATAAATAAACCCTTAAACCACTAAACCTTTACAAACCGGTACTAAAGATCCCCCTGCGCTCGCGCCCACGTGGCAGAGGGCCAGACTTTAGCACCGGTTCTAGGTGAACCGGTACTAAGTGTCTGGACCTTTAGTACCGATTCACAAAACCGTTACTAAAGGCCCTCACATACCGGTTCTAAAGTCTTTTTCTGCACTAGTGTTTAGCTCTTAGTTTTCATGTTTATCTTTTTCAGGACCTTTTGTTTAGTTTGTTTCTGGAACTCTCTTTAGTTTTCATGTTTATCTTGTTAATAGAGTTCGTTGTTGCACTGAGTTGTGTCTTGTCTTTAAGTAGGTAATTGAGGTTGCCATTCAATTGTGGTAGTAACTTGGAATAGTTTTAAGGTATTGTTGTGAGTAATGTTTGAACTTTTGGTGTCAAGAGCTCTAGACTATTAGTGATAGGTGTCGTATTTTGGGCAATCCGTGTTTATTTTCAAAAACTAAAAAAACTAGTTGAGAACTCTAGCTACTAGATGGATCACTAATCTTTGGAGGGATATGATATTAGAGTACACTCACGTACCATGAGTCGAGGATGCACAAGGATAACCAAACCCCTTAGACTCCTCCTCGGGGTACTTGTCTCTTTGTGAACCTCCTGATTAGATTGAGAGTTACCGATAATAAGTGCATGAGTTATTCGGACTAATGTAAGTATTTGAAAGTTGACACTGCCACCTCCTAATATTTTCTAGCCTCTTCGGTACCGTACATTGCCTTTTCTCACTCCAAGAGTTGGTGCCTACCTTGTTTGTGCATCCAAACCCTTGGTATGATACGCTCTGTCATCGTATACCTCCTTATATATTTCCTCAAAGCAGCCACCATACCTACCTATCAAGGCATTTCCGTAGCCTTTCCGAGATATATTGCCATGCAACATGCACCTTCTCATGTCTTGATCTACAATGGCAGATGCATACATTTCCATACATCATGAAAGCTTCATCTTCTTTATGCTGAGTACTTTCGTAAAGTGTGAAAGATCTTCTATACTTCTTGTAAAATAGAGTGTTGCCCCTAAATGGAGGAAAAGATCCCAAAGAGGACAAAATTAAAAGATCCCAAAGAGGACAAATGAGAGTTAAATTGAAAGAGCCATTGAGGCCACCAAAAAATACAAAAAATAGAAAAAAGAGAAAAAGAAAATAAAAAGAGAGAATGGGGCACACTACTATTCCTTTTGAGAGATCCACACTCATACTCCCTCTTGTATCTTGTACTCCATAGATATGATCATATATGCATATAGCTATGTGGGGAAATTTACACTGTAGAACTTGGCTTGTATATTCCAATGATGAGCCTCCTCAAATGAGCTCTAGGTCTATGTGAGCAAGAAAGTTGGATGCAACCCCACTAGTTCCATTGGAGAGCTTTCCATAGCTCGTATGTGCATCTGTTGCATGGCAATCCCTACTCCTCACATCATATCTATCATTTATCTCTCTCGCCTATGATTGCCCTCATTGATGTGATACTTTCACACCTTTTTGTCTTCCTCCTCCACCATCTCTCTCTCTTTTCCATCCTAAGTGTCAACTTTCTTAGTTACGCTCATCGATTGCATTAGTGCTCAAAATATCGAAAGTGAGTGGATCATTTTGACTTGTACCTGGCTAGTGGTCTGGGTACGAGTCAAGATAAGACTCCAAAGAATACCAAGTGTGACACTTTAGTAGATTGAGTTATCAACAAATAAATATTTTTCTCTCTCGTATTACCATCCCCCACTTCTTTCACGCAAACACCATTTGGAGACATTCGAGTGACGGACAACGAGAGCTCTTGCACCTTAATGTTCTTATGTTGCTTGTTTCAGTACTAATATAGACTCTTGCTTGCTATGACTTGAATTGAATTGCATGCCTTGATTGATTTACTTAAAAGTTCTTATATGATTGGTAGCTTGTCACCACAGAAATTATGCTTGTTATCATTTACCTACTCGAGGACGAGCAGGAATTAAGCTTGGGGATGCTGATACGTCCCAAACGTATCTATAATTTCTGCTTGCTCCATGAATGTTTTGTGTGATATTGCTATGTTTTAGATAAACTTTCATACACTTTTGATCATATTTGGACTAACCTATTAACTCAGTCCACCCCAGTGCCAGTTCATGTTTTGTGCTGTTTTTGTATTTCAGGTTTTCCCCTTTTATAAAGTGCCCAAAAAATTCCAGGAAAAATATACAAAAAAACAGCGTTCTAGAAGACTCCTTACGCCCGAAAGAGAGCCGGAGGGGGTCACTTGTCACCCAGGCGGCCACCCGGCGCGGCCTAGGAGGAGGCCGCGCCAGCAGGCCGCCTAGGTGACTGGGACACCCCCGATGCCCCCCTTTGGCTCTTATTTATACTCGCGTCGCAAAATCCCTGATTCCAGAACCCTTTTCTCCAGAAGCAATTCCGATCTCCGCCACCATCATCAACAAGCTTTGGGGGACCAGAATTCCATTGGCAGCACCCTGTCGGGACAGGGAAGTGCCTTCGGATTCATCTCCATCGATGTTGCTTCCTCCCTCCATGAAGCGGGAGTAGTTCCTCCTCGGGGCTGAGGTTTCTACCAGTAGTTATGTGGTCTGCTCTCTCTCCCATGATGTGATCTTCATTGTGATCATAGGCTATGTTAATCTAGGATGATCCCATGATGTTTCCCCTTCTTCTATTTATTGGATTGATGTACTCACTTGATCTTATCTAGTATAATCCCCGAGACCATGTTGACAGCAGTCTATTGGACATGGGTTAGAAGAATATTGTCATGAGTGATTTCCTATTTTGTGTGTGGATTGAAGATTGAGAGTCTCTTGGTGCTTGTCTTTGACTATCCTTGAGATATGTTGTGGTGATTGTGGTACTCTCTTTGGATGGCCGCGGTGACATTGGGAAATCCATAGATGAGAACTATGAACTCTTAGGTGTGCTTTTGTAGCCCTACACAATTCTCGTCCTCTCTTGACCACAAAGGAATGACCTCCGAGTACGTCTCCAATGCATGTTTTAGTGGAAATATCATGTGATTAGACTATGTTAATGTTGTTGGGAGTTTCCACTAGTGAAAGTATGAAGCCTAGGCCTTGTTTCCACCATTGCAATACCGTTTGTGATCACATTTACCACTTGTTTGCTTGTTGCACTTTTTATTACAGATTTATATTACTTTGTTTTGCCACACCTATCACCCATATTTTACCATCTCTTCGCCGAACTTGTGCACCTACACAACTCCTAGTTGTATTAGGTGTGTTGGGGACATAAGAGACTTCTTGTATCTTAATTGCAGGGTTGCTTGGGAGAGACCATCTTCAACCTCTACTTCCCCGAGTTCGATAAACCTTAGGTCATCCACTTGAGGGAAATTGTTGTTTTCCTAAAAACCTCTGCGCTTGGAGGCCCAACATAGTCTACAAGAATAGAAGCGTGCGTTGACATCAATCCCCGGGTTATATGGTCCGCAAAAACAACTACTTTGCCTTCTCTAGGTTGTGGCCGAGTCTCCTCTCCCAGAGAGCGCCACTGAATTTCCTTTTGGGAAGGCAGAATCCCTAACTTCTCCATTTCCTGCAATCTGAGCTCAGTCATCTGCGATCGCATCCAGTTTGCCTCCAGAGTCTTCTTAGGAGCCGGTTTCTCTTTTGTCTGAGTCTTTTTGCCCTTAGGTCCTGTAGAGGCAGTTTTCTTCCCCATGGTGGAAGCAAAATACCTGTGTGACAGATATGCTAAGTCGTCTGAAAAAATGGCGACTAATGCTATAGACTGATTTGAATCTACTATCTATAATTCGGATTTTGAGAAGTTAAAAGCGCAACACAAATAAGTTTCATGAAAAGAGATGAAGCAGATAGATCTACAAGACCTAAGAAATATGGGAAAAAGGACGAGTTTACTTCGGTGCTTGCGGAAAACAAAGATGGTTATGATATATGTATGCCCAGATCCAAAACGGAGCACTCACGAAAATAAGCGACAGACCTAAAGGTGATTCATGGATAGATTCAAACTAATCTATAAACATCTACAAAGACCATCATTGTTCATATCGTTCCTATCGAGCTTGAGTATAAAACGGCAATGGTGATATGAATAGACAGATCTTGATGAAAGAGAGAGGGCAAGGGAAATCTTACTCGCGCGATGAGCAGGAGTGTCGGTGTCCCAAATCTCTTTCGTGTGGCCGGAGTTGGAGAGTATGCTCGAGGTGACGGCGGAGGAAGTCGAGAGCTTGGTCTCTGGTGCGTGAAGAATAAGAAGAAGAGACGGCAGAAACAGAATGGGAGATATGCGAATCCGGAAGGCCCATTTATAAGGACTGATGGCCAAATATTGAGGCGCCGCGAACAACTTCCCAACGGAAAGTTCCCTTGATCCTCGCAACATTAAAAGGGGAATTTGTTGACATTTCATGGCAATCTGGAGATTTACTGCCATAGATGCATCAGTGCTAGTCATAAGAGTTGGCTCTGACTTCCATAGGAGTCGGCATTGATAAATAAAAGAAAAGATAAGAAGATCGTCGTGAGGCTAAAGCATCGCGCCAATCTTGGGGGCTAATGTTGGGGGGATGGATCAAGACCATAACCCGGCATACAGGTGACCCAGACCGACTTATTGGAGGAAGGCCCAGATGTAGACTCGGCTATGGGTCGGGTCTTGCCAAGCGTGAGGATCGAAGGACTTAGAAGGAAATAAACTTACCTTGACATACAAGGAAACTTCTTGTAATTAGATTAGGACCTTATCTAGTGTAGGAATCGGATTGATGTAAAGCCTAGGACCCGGCATGTGTATAAGTCGGGACCTTTGGACCCCAAGGGGACGACTCAACTTAGAACCTTGGGAGGAATAGGTAGCGATTCCGAACCTTGTAGTCGAGAAGTCGACACCCAATAATAGAAAAGAATGAGTAGGTCTTTACCTTACGAGGGGCCGAAACCTGGGTAAACTCGTGCGTTTTGTGCTCTCACCGACTCTCTCCTCGTATCCACCTCGTAGCAAAGGCCCCTCGCTAAGTCCTCCAATGAGGACATTTGTCGTGACTTTCCCATGACACAAAGCGCACCCGAGAAGCATCCCCCGAACCCACACTCGATCGAGAGGAAGCCTACCCACTGGCCCGCGGCCGGTTATATATGACTGATACGTCCCAAACATATCTATAATTTCTGCTTGTTCCATGCTCTTTTAGGTGACATTGCTATGTTTTTTGCTACACTTTTATACCTTTTTACACATATTTGGACTAACCTACTAACTCAGTGCACCTAGTGCCAGTTTCTGTCTGCTGATGTCTGTAGGTTGCAGGTTTTTACCCATATTTACAGAGCCCCACAAATTCCAGAAAAATCATATAAAAAATCAGCGTATAGGAAGCTTCCAGATGCCCGAAGGAGGGCCAGGGCCACCCCACTAGGCATACAGGAGCCTTGGTGGCACGGCCACCCCCCTGGCCACGCCAGGTGGCCGCCTAGGTGACCTGGCCCACCAATGGCTCCCCCTTCGGCCTATTTTTAGCCTTCGCTCCGAAAACCCTCGCAGAGACCCCCAAATCGTAAATTTCCTCTCTGTTCCGCCGCTACCGTGCTTCCAAGATCGGGAGCACCAGAAGAACTCTTCCTGGCACCCTGCCGGAGGGAGGATTGACCTCCGGGGGCTTCTCCACCACCATGGACGCTTACCGGATGTGCCGTGAGTAGTCCTCCTTAGACCATGGGTCCATGATTAGAACCTATGTGATGTCTTCTCTCCAATCTTGTGCTTCACTTCTTAGCCCTTGTGAGCTGCCCTACATGATCAAGGCATCTATGTAATTTTCCTGCTGTTGCTATGCTGTGTTTGCTGCGATCCGATGGATTATGAGATTATGTTCAGATTGTGACGAGTTATATATTTGGTTCTCCTTTTATATTTTGTTCTTGAGTAATTCTTGCATGTTCTCCGTTACTTTTTATTGCTTTGGACAAGTAGTAGATAGTAAATCCAATAGGGAGCGTTATGCATCATTGTGGGTTCATGCCCCCCGATGTCTAGCTTGAGTGACAGAAACATGACACTAGGGGATGTGTTGTTGCTACCAGAGAGAAAACAACGGTGCTTGTGACCACGGTTGCAAGGATTGTTTACCTTATGCAAAGTTTGTTAATGCAGTTACCTGTTGCTTTGAGTTTACACTTTAGGCGGGGCTCCAACTTAATACCAGTGAGATGTTCTGGATAGATATCTCAAGGTGGATAATTAGTGAGTAGATGCAGATGGATTTTGGTCTACTTTTCTTGGCGTACTGTTGATATGTCCAAAACGTATCTATAATTTCCTCTTGCTCCATGCATCTTTTGTGTGATATTGCTATGATATTGATGCACTTCCATACACTTTTGATCATATTTGGACTAAACTATTAACTAAGTGCACCCCAGTGCCAGTTCCAGTTTTCTGCTGTTTTTGTATTTTAGGTTTTCCCATTACTTAAAGTGCCAGAAAAATTCCGGGAAAAATATAGGAAATATCAGCGTACAGGAAGCTTTGGGAAGAGCCAAAGTGGGGCCAGAGGGGAGCCAGGGGTGGCCCAGGCGGCCACCTGGCGCGGCCACCCCCTAGGCCGCGCCAGAGGGGCGCCTGGGGCCCCTGGTCTACCTCTGGCTGTCCCCCTTCGCCTATATATCTCTCTCGTCCCGAAACCCTCGAGGACAGAACCCTTTTTCGCGATCTCTCCTCTGTTCCGCCGCCGTAGCGCTTCCAAGCGGGAGCACTAGGAGCCCTCTTCCCTGCACCCTGCCGGAGGGAGGAACCACCTCCGGGAGCTTCTCCACCACCATGGATGCTTCCGGATGAACCGTGAGTAGTCCACCTTGGACTATGGGTCCATGATCAGTAGCTATGTGATGTTCTCCTCCCCTCTTTGTTCTTCATGGTTTAGACCTCGTGAGCTGCCCTACATGATCGAGTCACATATGTAATCTTTCTGCTGTTGCTATGCTGAGTTTGCTAGGATCTGATGGATTATGAGACTATGTTCAGATTGTGTTTGATTAATATATTTGATTCTCCTCTTTTATATTTATGTTCTTGAGTAATTCTTGCATGTTCTCCATTGATGTTTATTGCTTTGGCCAAGTAGTAGGTAGTTACTCCAAGAGGGAGCGTTATGCATGATTGTGTGTTCATGCCCCCTGATGTCTAGCTTGAGTGACAGAAACATCAGTCTAGGGGATGTGATGTTGCCACAAGGGAGAAAACAACAGTGCTTGTACTTGCGGGTGCAAGGATTGTTTACTTTACGCAAAGTTCTTTAATGCAGTTGTCTGTTGCTTTGAGTTTACACTTTGGGTGGGATTCGCAACTTAATACCAGCGAGATGTTCTAGATAGATATCACAAGGTGGATGATTAGTAGGTAGATGCAGATGGATTTCGGTCTACTTGTCTTGGCGTACCGCCCAAGCTTTTGAGCCTCTTCCTTTCTTTGTAGCATAGTTAGCATTGGTTTGCGCACATAATCCTATCAATTGCCCAGCTGTAATTTGTTTACCTGGCATGGCTATTTTATCGTCTTTTGGGAGAGAGACAACACTAGTGAACATCATGGGACCCCGGTCCATATTTCCACCACTGTTTACACCCGCTATTTATTTTCTGATTTATTTCCTTTTCTGTTGCTATCGCTATCATTATTATCCCGTGCATTTGATCCTTTGTAAACAACAAGGCCGGAGGGATTGACAACCTCTCTGTACTCGTTGGGAGCAAAGTTATCTGTTGTGTGTGCAGGTCCACGTAAACCGCCTAATTGCATGCGCCGTTGTCACCTTCATGTCGTTGTCGGAGTCCTACTGGAGACATACCTTGGTATCTTCATCGAGGGAAATTTGCTGTGTCTACATCTCAACCTTCCACTTTGGGTAACCAACGAGGGGCGAGAAGCCATCACCATCCCCTTTGCCTACAGCAAGGAGTTACTCACACATGTGAAGAGAATTCATGGAGGGATGATGGATTGGTGATGGTGATGACGATGGCGACGATCTCCCCTCTCCGGAGGCCAAATCAGCCTCCAGGTTCGCCCTCCCGAGGAAGAACTGTGGGTGGCGGCGACTCCGCGACGGGTTCTGAAAATTTGCTGCTGTCTACATCTCAACCTTCCACTTTGGGTAACCAACGAGGGGCGAGAATCCATCAAAGCTAATTTCTGGCGCCGTTGCCGGGGACTCCACTCTTCAAGATAGGGGAGTTGCACACTATCTTTTATCCTTGCTTTTTAGTCTTGTTAGTTTACCTTTCAGTTTTTGCTTTAGTGTCCCTTATCAAAAATCAAAAAAATAGTTACCATGCTAGTAGTTGTCATTATGTCTGGTCCTTTTGCCTTTGGTGAAGCAGAGGTGCTCACCTTTAAACAAAGAGGTGGTGAAAGTCTAAAAGATGCCTGGTATAGAATTAATGACTCTAAAAAAAGCCACCAAGAAGCAATCCACTACTATCCTTCTTAGAAACTTTTATGTTGGAATTACTTCTTGGAATAGGTTTATTCTAGATACTTCTATCGATGGGAATTTCCTAGAAGTCCCAGTTTGGGAAGCTCTTAGTATTATGGAAAATCTTGTTGGAAACCCCCCTGTTGCTAGCATTCAAGAGGACATTACCCTAGCTCACATTATGAAAAAACTTGAAAAGATAGATCTAGAGATGCCAAGCATTAATAAGATAAGGGAGTTGGATCGTAAGATTCAAGGGAATTCGAATAGACTCGATAGCTCCATGCATAAAATTTTCAAAACCTTGGAGACCATCAAATCCCATGACTTGGATCCTTCTAGGATAGATAAGATTGAGGAAATCATTGAAACTCTAGGAACTACTTTCTCCTCAATCAAAACCAAAAAGGTAGAAACTCCGGCAAAGAAGGAACCTAAGTTCGTTTACGTTCCAAAGGCTGCTCATTTCAAAAATAATCCATCTATTGCCAAAGGGGTTGAAACTGTGAAGACTTTGGAAGAGATACCTCTCTTTAGAATAAATGAAACTCCAATTGATCTTCCGCCTTGTGCTTTTATCCCTAGAAGTATCTTTATTATGCCTTTATTTGAAAGTCCTCTTAAGAATGGTTGTACTATTGAAGAGCTTTTGATGATGGTTCAATTGATACAACTTGATCTTTTTGCATCATCCCTAGCTTAAAGGCATAAAAGAAAGCGCTTTTGGGAGGCAGCCCACAAAGAATAAGATTTATTTTCATTTTCTTGTTTCTTGATGTTTTTCACTACAGTAGCAACATCATTGTAGCCTTACTTTTTAGCTTTGTGCCAAGATTAGCCTCCGATTGCAAGAAAGTTCAAAAGTTGTGACGTGCTGTCCAGAAAACAGATTCTGTCCTTGGACAGAAAAATTCGAATAAAATCACCAGTTCATCTTTTGGATCTGAATTGTTTTGACAACATGCTCTATATAATTGGCTTTCGAGCGTCTGTTCTGAGTTTTTTTATTTGAGTTGCAGAAGTGCCCCGAAAAAATTATTTACTACCTGCTGGTCTGTTTTACACAGATTCTGTCCTGTTTTGCCTTTTCTTCGTTTTCCAAACCTTAAGCTTGATTTTTCTTTTCAAAAACTTTTTGGAGATCTTGAGAAACAGTAGCTCTTCAATAATATCCTTATTTCTAGTAGAGAAAAATTGTTTTAATTTGGGTACTAACCTTGCTAATCAGATTATGATGAGTTATGTATGAAGGGAGTTTTCAAGTGTGCGAGGGAAGATGATAAAAGAAGATTCAGGAGGGTCAAACCCTCAATCTTGGGGATGCCCCCGTGCATCCCCAAGAAATATTCAAGAATATTAAAGCATCCAAGCTTGGGGATGCCCCCATGCATCCCCTTCTCCATCAACAATTATCAGTTCGTGTTTCGTTCCACTATATTTTTATCACTTAATGCGTTATGTGCTATGCTTGGAGCGTCTTGATCTTTATTTACTTTTTAGTTTTCTTTAGCTTAGCTTGCTTTGCATAACAAGTTAGAACCCAGCTTTCCTTGTGTGGGAGAGAAACACGCTCCACTTCACCTTAGAACACAACCTAGGATTTTCATGCTTATCTTTGTTGTGTGTGTTCTTTATCTTTTTCGTAGCTGTTGTCATGTTTAGCTCTTAATTTTCATGCTTATCTTTTTAAGAGCTTTTGTTTAGTTTTTTGCTGGAACTCTCTTGAGTTTTCATGTTTATCTTGTTTAGAGAGTTTGCCTATTGCACTGAGTTTTGTGTCTTGACCTGAAGTAGGTAATTGAGGTTGCTATTCAATTGTAGTAGTAACTTGCAATAGTTTTGAGGTATTGCCATGAGTAATGTTTGAACTTTTGGTGTCAAGAGCTTTAGCCTATTAGTGATAGATGTCATATTTTGGGCAATCCGTGTTTATTTTCTAAAAACCTACAAAATTAGTTGAGAACTTTAGCTACTAGATGGATCACTAATCTTTGGAGGGATCGAATATTAGAGTACACTCACGTACCATGAGTCGAGGATGCGCAAGGATAACCAAACCCCCATACACTCCTCCTCGGGGTACTTGTCTCTTTGTGAACCTCCTAATTAGATTGAGAGTTACCGATAATAAGTGCATGAGTTCTTCGGACTAATGTGAGTATTTGAAAGTTGACACTTCCACCTAGCCATATTTTTCTAGCCTCTTCGGTACCATGCATTGCCCTTTCTCACCTCGAGAGTTGGTGCATACTTCGCCGGTGCATCCAAATCCTTGGCACGATACGCTCTGTCATCATAAGCCACATTATATCCTTCCTCAAGACAGCCACCATACCTACCTATCAAGGCATTTCCATAGCCTTTCCGAGATACATTTCCATGCAACATACACCTTCTCATGACTTGATCTTCATGTCATACATGCTTTTGCTTGATCGATGAGCCACATGCTAGTTGGGCATTGCCCTAATCATTGCTACATGACGTGCTAGTATCACTGCATATCCTGCTACATTGGCAGAGGCATACATTTGCATACTTCATGATAGTTTCATTTTCTTTATGTTGAGTACTTTTGTAAAGTGTGAAAGATCTTCTATACTTCTTGTAATATATAGAGTGTTTCCCCTAAAGTGAGGAAAAGATCCCAAAGAGGAAAAATGAGAGTTCAATAGAAAGAGCCATTGAGGCCACCAAAAAAAATAAAAAAAAATAAAAAAAGAGAAGGGGGCACACTACTATTCCTTTTGAGAGATCCACACTCGTACTCCATCTTATATCTTGTACTCCATAGAGATTATCTTTCATGCATATAGCTATGTGGGGACCTTCACACTATAGAACTTGGCTTGTATATTCCACTGATGAGCCTCCTCAAATGAGCTCTAGGTCTTCTTGAGCAAGCAAGTTGGATGCACCCCCACTAGTTCCATTGGAGAGCGTACCTTTGCTCATATGTGCATCCATTGCATGGCAAACCCTACTCCTCACATCATATCTATCATTTGGCTTTCTCTCGCCTATGATTGTCCTCATTGATGTGAGCCTTTCACGCCTTTTTTGTCTTCCTCCCCCATCATTTTTCTCTCTTTTCCATCCTAAGTGTCAAATTTCTTGCTTACGCTCATCCATTGCATGAGTGCTCAAAATATCGAAAGGGAGTGGATCATTTTGACATATACCTGGCTAGTGGTCTGGGGATGATTCAAGATAAGATTCCAAAGAAGACCAAGTGTGAAACTTTAGTAGATTAAGTTCTCAACAATAAAAACTATGTTTTACTCTCTCGTATATCCCTATCCGCTTTCTTGCACGCAAACACCATTTGGATACATTCGAGTCACGGACAGCGAGAGCTCTTGCACCTTTATGTTCTTATGTTGCTTGTTTCAACGCTAATATAGACTCTTGCCTGTTATGACTTAAATTGAATTACATGCCTTGATTGCTTTACTTAAAAGTTCGGTTAGTATCATGTCACCACAGAAATTATGCTTGTTATCATTTACCTGCTCGAGGACGAGCAGGAACTAAGCTTGGGGATGTTGATACGTCCAAAACGTATCTATAATTTCTGCTTGATCCATGCATATTTTGTGTGATATTGCTATGATATTGATGCACTTCCATACACTTTTGATCATATTTGGACTAACCTATTAACTCAGTGCACCCCAGTGCCAGTTCTTGTTTTCTGCTGTTTTTGTATTTCAGGTTTTCCCATTACTTAAAGTGCCAGAAAAATTCCAGGGAAAATGGGTCCATGATCAGTAGCGATGTGATGATCTCCTCCCCTCTTTGTTCTTCATGGTTTAAACCTCGTGAGCTGCCCTACATGATCGAGGCACATATGTAATCTTTCTGCTGTTGCTATGCTGAGTTTGCTGGGCTCTGATGGATTATGAGACTATGTTCAGATTGTGTTTGAGTAATATATTTGATTCTCCTCTTTTATATTTATGTTCTTGAGTAATTCTTGCATGTTCTCCATTGTTGTTTATTGCATTGGCCAAGTAGTAGGTAGTAACTCCAAGAGGGAGCATTATGCATGATTGTGGGTTCATGCCCTCTGATGACTAGCTTGAGTGACAGAAACATGAGTCTAGGGGATGTGCTGTTGCCACAAGGGAGCAAAAAACGGTGCTTATACTTGCGGGTGCAAGGATTGTTTACTTTACAGAAAGTTATTTAATGCAACTGTTTGTTGCTTTGAGTTTACACTTTGGGTGGGATTCACAACTTAATACCAGCGAGATGTTCTGGATAGATATCTCAAGGTGGATGATTAGTAGGTAGATGCAGATGCATTTCGGTCTACTTGTCTTGGCGTACCGCCAAAGCTTTTGACCCTCTTCCTTTCTTTGTAGCATAGTTAGCATTGGTTTGCGCACATAATCCTGTCAATTGCCCAGCTGTAATTTGTTTACCTTTGTAAGGCCCGATATGCGGTACTGTTCCAGATCTAGATGTTTCCATCCAGATCCGGGGACGAAGGACATATCGGTCCCACCGCGAAATAGGACGAAGTCATATGCCCCGGATTTCCACCATGATATCACAACATTAGAGATACAATGATACAACATCTCATACAATCGGCATACAACTGCCTTAATACAATACAACAGCGGAAGATACATGTCTGGGTACAGACTACAATCAAATGCCTAGTGGCAAAGAGAAAACATCGATCCCCATAACCACACGGGTCCAGGCCCTCCGCCGGGATCCGCCTAACTAGTCGTCGTCGAGTCTCCTCGTGAAACGTCGATCACCATACCTGTTGTCGATCAAGAACCCTGAAAAGAGTTTGGGGGTAGTATCATGAGTACAAAAGTACTCAGCATCCAACTGTAGTGGTCAACTGACCCAGCAAGGACTTCATCACTCGTCATTCTAGGACAACTAGTAGTTTACGGTACCGAAGGGGTAAGTGGTGAGGTTGCTGCCGCACTAGAATTTATGAAGTGGCTAACGATCTAGAGAGTAAGGTAAGAAGCCAAGCATTCGATGAGGAACCGCCTCCAACAAGTCTTGATATCAGCTACTTACGCAAACATAACACCTATCCTATCCTTGTCCTCCTCTTCGCATCCCGACGAAGAAGAAGCAGTCAAGGCACACACACACGTTGATCAAGTTATATTAAGATTATCTCAGCTGTTGTTGTCTATGAACAAGGAGTAGGTCTCAAGTCGTCCATAACCGTGGACACGGCTTTTCGAAAAGATTTAACCCTGCAGGGGTGTGCCAACTACCCATTACAAGGCTCCACACGCACGCCCATCTCTCTCAGTTTCTACCCATCACAGTTAACCATTTTATGTTTTATTTCCAAGAGATCCGAAACGAAAAGTCCCTCTAGCTAACAACGAACAAATCCGGGTGGCCCCCAGTGAGACGACATCCAGCTCAGGAGCCGGCCGTGCTCTCGATCTTGTCTCTACCGTATGACTCCAGGTTTGGATTGCCGGTTAATCACACATGGGACACCGGGTCCTCAGCCGGTCATGATGGGCCAGCAAGGGAACTATGTCCTCACTGGTCCGGTTGGGTTTAAAAACTACTGGCGTACGACCAGCACACACACGGTTTCAAATGGTAAAATCAGCTTGGGCCACCACTAGAAATGCTTGAAGCTAGGTAGGTAAGAAAAGGGGACCCCATAAAATCCCACACGCTGTTAGGCACGCTCAGTCTTAAAACCAATACCTGGAACTAGGATCCTAGGTGACTCGAATGGAACAAAGCGTCGGGGCGGGATAGCCTAGACCCTCCATCCTTCGTCGAAAATAGTCAACATTAATAATAATCATATCATCAGCAACAATATAATAATGTGATATCCCAAACCAAGGAGTAACAGGGTAACATCATAGCATCCTAAGCATGCATACTAAGCAGGGGCTGAGCAGCGAGATATAGTAACATTGCAGTACAAGGTTTGATGGGAAGGGACATGTCTATATCGGTTTGAAAGAGGCTTTAAACATGTGGTAGGATCAAACATCGAACCTAACATAGACTAGCATGCAAACCGCTGGTTGAAATAGAATGGATCATAAGTAATGTATAGTCCTTGCCTGTTGATAAGTCAGGTTCCGAAGGTGTAGTTGATCGCAAGCTCGCATCGTCTCCAAGAGGTACCCGCGGAAGCACACAAGACGATAAACACTGGAAAGAAATCAACGAGCAAGCACTCTATTACTACGGGGCAACACAAGATCAAGAAGACATCACATGACACAGCAACGCGATACGGATCTATCGTCGAGAACGGTTACTGACAGTTTAAGTGGGGTATCGGTCACACACAACGAATACCGCACGTTTAAGGTGGTTCAAGTTGCTTAGCTACAGGTGATCAACAAAGGTTGTTAACATGGAGACTCAAGCAAGCATGGCATAGCACACAAACATGTGAAGAGGTGAAGCACAAAGTAAACTATCTATGCTAGG
Source organism: Bromus sterilis (assembly GCA_950022295.1). Lineage (NCBI taxonomy): Eukaryota > Viridiplantae > Streptophyta > Magnoliopsida > Poales > Poaceae > Bromus > Bromus sterilis. Next base: position 234,779,788 of record OX465599.1, on the reverse strand, counting down.
CAATTTAAGTGAGGAACAACCTAAACATGGCATAACACTAAGTGCCGCCCAATGATTAAAACATTTGGCACTGTTCTGTCCTAAACCATATTTTAGGTTTGTTAACAACAGAAAACAATAGCATAAACACAAGGTACACGAAAAACTAATCAAGTTACATATAAGGCACACTCCAAACGGAGTTACAGTTAAAAAGATACAAGCAAAACAAGTTACGAGCACAATCCGCCAACATCACGAAGCACACTTTAGAGCAATGCACAAACATGAAAATGAATACAAACATGCTCCAAATTGATATGCAGTGTAGTAGACATGACAGGGAAGGCATGGCAAAAAGAGTCATGCAAATATGCATCAAGGATCAAAAGATATTAAGCATGCAACATGGCATCGCAAAGTAACAGACTTAGTGAAAAACAGAGGTGGCTGTCAAAAACAGCGGCATAGAAACTTTGGAGCTCAACAACTATATGACCAGGAATGCTAACATGAAGATGAAATACATTTAATGGAAGTAGACATGATGCTTAACCATATGCAATTGGAATCACTCAATTCCGATAAACGGTCGCGACACACTCGTCGACCGAAGTTGCAATAAAATAACAGTTTCAGCAATAGAAGCACATTAACATCAGGATCACCACTTTGGAGCAAGATTTAAGATAGCTAAAGCACCCAAATATGACAAGTTAAAGCATGGAAATGAAGTACACATGATGCTTAACACATAGGAGAAAGAATCAATGCAATAGACCTCATGGATGAGTCACGATCATCATGCAAATTTGCAACAAAATATAAACAGCAGCACTTAACAGGAATTAGTAGCAGTTTAACAGCCTGATGCCCACTTCAACACAGATTTTCACCATCAAGATGGCCTCAAATAAAAATTCTCACAAAATACGGATTGAAGTACACACAAATCTAAACACTTTTCGTTTTGGGGGCAAGTCCATCCGAGCTATCGTTTGCACGCAATCTACTCCGCGAAACAGAATCAGCATCAAAATGCACAGGGACTTAGTCAAATTCGCAGCTCCCAGGAAAAAATATAAAAGGGCCTCACCCACTGGGCCTTGGCCCACCGACCTGAGAGAGGAGGCGGTCTGGCTGGCTTGGGCCTGGCTTGCGGCCGAGGTGGGCCTCGGCTGACTGGGCCGGTCCAGCTGGCCGTCCACGCGCACTGGAGGGGAGGTCGGGCTCCTCCCGACGGCAGCCAGGTCGTGGCGGCGGCGATCTTCAACGCCGGCTCCAGCGAGGGCAGAGGAGGCCGGAGGGGGCGCAGGCGGCGGGGATCCGGCCGGAGGGAGGCGGATCCGACGCGGCGGCGGCCTTAGGTTCGGGTTGCCGGCGAGCTCGGCTCGAGCGGCGTCCATGGCGCTCGGTGGCCGGCCAATGATCTGCAAGAGAGAGAGGTGAGGGGAAGGAGAGGGGCGCGAGGGAAGGAGGGAGAGGAAGAGAGGAGAGGGGGCGCCGCGGTGGAGGTCTGCTGCCGGCGTTGGCCTGGCCGGCGGCCGGAGTTGGGGGCGCCGGCAGCGGCTTGCCCGTGGGCTGGAGGCGGCTCGGGTGAGAGGAGAGAGGAGGAGGGCGACGTGTCACACTCGATCTGGACGCTCGGATCGCCAGATCCAACGGTGAGCACTGCTTGGGGCTAGGGTTCCGAAAATTGGAGGCTGTGGGGGAAATTTTTGGGAAAATGTGAGGGGGTGGCTGCAATTTTGTGGCTAGGGAAACCCTAGAAAGGGGTGGGAGTGTGGTGGTGTTTATATAGCCTAGGTGGCTGGCAGTTTGCGAAAACATCTCCGGTTTTTCTCTCTCGCGCGCGGTGCTCACGTTTCTGACCGCCGGGGGTCCGCAGGACCTCCGATTCGGGTAAAACTTCGAACTGCGTGATCAGCGCGTCGAGCCGGTGGCGTTCACCTAGCGCTGGAACCGTTCCGAGAACAATTTCCGGTGCACTATAAAAATATCCTGTTTAATTATTAAACGGGGTTTTTCGTTCCGTTGGCTGCGGCTGGTCTCGTGCGGTTTTTGCGACGGTGATCGGGTGAAACCCGGTGCCGCAAAGGTCGAGTGTCAGGGTGGTAAGGGTCGGTCTCTGTCCGATACGAGATAAGAGGGGTAAAATAATCGCCGATCGATAAATCGGGGATGCAAACACCGCAAACAAATCAGACAATCAAACAATTCACACCGAAAACAAAAATTTTAATTTTTGTGAAAACTGGGCTGTTACAACCTTGCTTGGCTATTTTATCGTCTTTTGGGAGAGAGACATCACTAGTGAACATCATGGGACCCCGGTCCATATTTCCACCACTGTTTACACCCGCTATTTATTTTCTGCTTTATTTCCTTTTCTGTTGCTATCACTATGATTATTATCCCGTGCATTTGATCCTTTGTAAACAACAAGGCCGGAGGGATTGACAACCTCTCTGTACTCGTTGGGAGCAAAGTTATCTGTTGTGTGTGCAGGTCCACGTCAACCGCCTAATTGATGGCGCCGTTGTCACCTTCCTGTCGTTGTCGGTGTCCTACTGGAGACAAACCTTGGTATCTTCACAGAGGGAAATTTTCTGTTGTCTACATCTCAACCTTCCACTTTGGGTAACCAACGAGGGGCGAGAAGCCATCAACTGCCCATACTTTTGAGCCTCTATCCTTCCAGTAGTATAATTAGCATTGCGGTGCGTTTATAATTCGGTCAATTGCCCAGTTGTAATGTGTTTACCCAGCTTAGCTATTTTATCGTATTTTGGGAGAGAGACATAACTAGTGAACATCATGGGACCCCGGTCCATATTTCTTCCATTGTTTACACCTCCACTTTATTTTTAGCTTTACTTTCAGTTGCAATCACCATTATCAGTTTTATCCTGTGCGTTTGATCCTTTGTAAACGACAAGACCGGAGGGATTGACAACCCCATGTACTCGTTGGGAGCCAAGTTATTTGTTGTGTGTGCAGGTCCAGGTAAAGTAAGCAACCTCGGTTGTGAACGGCGCCATTGTTCACTTTACCACCTACTTGTCGACCTTGGAGACCTACTGGACTGACTCAAACCTTGGTATCTTTTCCAAGGGAAACTTGCTGCTAGGATACATCTCAAGCTTCCACTTGGGGTAACCAACAAGTGGCGAGAAGCCATCAATGACCCAAGAAGGCCGCCCGTCCAAAAAGAAAGAAGAAGTAGGCACCCTCCAAACTTACATTGTCACGGCAGTACAAACAAAAGAACCTTACTCTCTATGCGACTCGGAGGTTAGCATCGCCTTCTCGCAAAGGGACCACCCGCCAACAATCCAAAGACCAGGGCACACCCCACTAGTCCTTGAGGCGCAGATAGGATTCTGCGATGTGACACGAGTATTCATGGACGGAGGCAGCAACATGAACATCATCTTCTCCAACACCTTGCGCAAGATGGTAATCCCGCATCATCTTCAGTGCAAAAAATTCATACGCCACCTTCTACGTCATCGAGTCAGGCAAAGCAACCTTGTCGCTTGGAAGGGTAAACCTCGACGTAATCTTCTGGAGCACAAGCAACTTCAGAAGAGAAACTCTTGAATTCGAAGTGGTAGATTGGAAATCGCAGTACCACGTTATACTTGGTCGACCAGCTTTCGCCCAATTCATGGCCGTACCGCACTACGCATACCTCAAGCTCAAGATGCCAGGAGCCGCAGGAGTCATCACAATCAACGGATGCTTCCTTAGGTCGGCCAAATGCGACCGTGATTTCCACAAAGTCTCCAACACTCTCGGAGCACAACATGAGCTCGAAGAAATAGCCATGGTGGTAGACAGAAGTGTCTTTCCACTCGCTAGTCGAAGCAAGATCACCACTCGAGACTTCCGTATCGATAGCGACACGGTAACCCATCAGGTGCACCCAACAGACCCAGACAAGACAATGCAGATCTATGCTCACCTCCCTGAGGAACAGGTGCCTGCCCTCATCAAATTCCTCCGCAAAGAATGGAGCATCTTCGCCTGGTGTCCAGCCGACATGCCCAGAATCCCTCGAAAGTTGTCGAGCACGCACTAAAGATCTACCCAAACCCCAAACCAGTGAAGAAATCACTACGACAATTCTCCGAACCCAAGCGCAGAGCCATCAGTGAGGAAGTAAATAGGCTGCTCGATGAACAATTCATCCGTGAAACAAAGAAGGTGTAAGGCCCGATATGCGGTACTGTTCCAGATCTAGGTGTTTCCACCCAGATCCGGGGACGAAGCACATATTGGTCCCACCGCGACATATGACAAAGCCATATGCCCCGGATTTCCAACATGATATCACAACATTACAGATAGAAGGATACAACATCTCATACAATCGGCATACAACTGCCTCAAATACAATACAACAGCGGAAGATACATGTCTGAGTACAGACTACAAGAAAATGCCTACTGGCAAAGAGAAAAGCATCGACCCCATAACCACACGGGTCCAGGCCCTCCGCCGGGATCCGCCTAACTAGTCGTCGTCGAGTCTCCACGTGAAATGTCGATCGCCATACCTGTTGTCCATCAAGAACCCTGAAAAGAGTTTGGGGGTAGTATCATGAGTACAGAGGTACTCAGCATCCAACTGTAGTGGTCATCTGACCCAGCAAGGACTTCATCACTCGTCATTCTAGGACAACTAGTAGTTTACGGTAAGGAAGGGGTAAGTGGTGAGGTTGCTGTCGCACTAGCATGTATGAAGTGGCTAACGATCTAGAGAGTAAGGTAAGAAGCTAAGCATTCGATGAGGAATCGCCTCCAACAAGTCTTGCTATCCACCTACATACGCAAACATAACACCTATCCTATCCTTGTCCTCCTCTTCGCATCCCGACGAAGAAGAAGCAATCAAGGCACACACACGTTGATCAAGTTATATTAAGATTATCTCAGTTGTTGTTGTCTATGAACAAGGAGTAGGTCTCAAGTCGTCCATAACCGTGGACACGGCTTCTCGAAAAGATTTAACCCTGCAGGGGTGTACCAACTGCCCATTACGAGGCTCCGCACGCACGTCCATCACTCTCAGTTGCTACCCATTATAGGCAACCATTTTATGATTTAGTTCCAAGAGATCCGAAACGACAGGTCCCTCTAACTAACAACGAACAAATCCGGGTGGCCCCCGGTGAGTCGACATCCAGCTCAGGAGCCGGCCGCTCTCTCGATCTGGTCTCTACCGTCTGTCGCAGGTTTGGATAGCCGGTTAATCACACATTAGGAAACCGGGTCCTCAGCCGGACAAAGTGGGCCAGCAAGGGAACTATGTCCTCACTGGTCCGGGGTGTTTTGAAAAGACATCTGCAAGGAGCTACCCGACAGACGTATATGCATGAGTTTCAAATGGTAAATCAGCTTGGGCCACCACTAGAACTGTTTGAAGCTAGATAGGTAAGAAAAGGGGACCCCATAAAATCCCACACGCGGTTAGGCACGCTCAGTCTTAAAACCAATACCCGGAACTCGGATCCTAGGTGACTCGAATGGAACAAAGCGTCGAGGCGGGATAGCCTAGACCTTCCATCCTTCGTCGAATATAGTCAACATTTATAATAATCATATCATCAACAATAATATAATAATCAGGTGATATCCCGACCCAAAGAGTAACAGGGTAGCATCGTAGCATCCTAAGCATGCATACTAAGCAGGGGCTGAGCAACGAGCAATAGTAACATAGCAGTACAAGGTTTGCTGGGAGGGGACATGGCTGTATCGGTTTAAAAGAGGCTATAAACATTTGGTAGGATCAAACATCGAACCTAACCTAGACTAGCATGCAAACCGCTGGTTGAAATAGAATGGATCATAAGTGATGTATAGTCCTTGCCTGTTGATAAGTCGGGTTCCGAAGTTGTAGTTGATCGCACGCTCGCGTCGTCTTCGAGAGTATCCGCGGGAGCACACAAGAAGTAAACACTGGAAAGCAATCAACGGTGCACCACTATTACTACGGAGCAATACAAGAGCAAGCATCAACAAGAAGTAACACGAGGCATCGCACCTACCGTCGAGAGCGGTTACTAACGATTTAAGTGGAGTACTCGTCACACACGACGAATACCGCACGTTTACGGTGGTTCAAGTTGCTTAGCTACAGGTGATCAACCAAGGTTGTTAACAGGGCAACTCAAGCAAGCATGACATATCACACAGACAGGTCAAGAGGTGAAGCAAGAATAAACTATCTGATCTAGTCAATTTAAGTGGGGTGAAATCCTAGACATGCAAACTATTGCTGACCCCACGATAAATATTGCATTTGGTACTGTTTTTACCTAAACAATATTTTATTATTTTTATTAGCAATCAAGAACAGCAAAAACACAACCTACATGCAATTCTAGTCAAGTTACACATAAGAAACATTTTAATCCGAGCAACGGATAAAAAGTTATAGCAGTTACAGTTTACAGTGGAAGGCAGTGTAATTAGCAGTCAAACAGCATGTAAACAAAGTCAAACATGGCAACAAGCAACAAATTATTAAACTAGGCACAATTCTAAGCAAGTTTCATATTTAAATCGTCGCAATCGGAGCTACGGTTAAAAAGTTATGGGCACTGCAAAAACCTAATACAACTGCCTAATTAAATAAATAAATAAAACCTAGCAGGGTAAAAAAAACTAAACGGGCTGAAAGCTATCAGGCCCAACAGAAAAAAAAGAAATAACAAAAAAAAGAAAAAAAAACGGGCAGCTCACCCAAGTGGGCTTTCGGCCCAAGGCTGCTGGAGAGGGGCTGCCGGCCTGGCTCGGGCCGCTGGAGTGGGCCGGCCCACGTGCGCTTGGAGGGGGAGGCAGCCGGCTGCTCGCTCCCGTGCCCGTTCCCAAGCACGGGCTGACCGCGGCGGCGGCGCTCGCCGGCTAGCCTCAGGCGGCCGTGCGGGCGGGGACTTGTGGCGCAGGGCGCCAGGGCAGGCGGCTCCGGGAACAGGGCGCGGCGGCGGCGGTTGGCTCCACGGCGCGGAGGTCGGCGGCGAGGGGACGCGAGGCGGCGGCGCGGACTGGAGCTCGGTCTCGTCCATGGCGCTTCCAGCGACCGGACTCGGGCGGCGCCGGCGTCCTAGCAGAGAGAGGGAGGTCGTGAGAGGAGGGACGAGAGGAGATGGCCGAGGCGGGGCTTACAGGGGCGCAGGCGAGGCGCGGTGGTCGCCGGTGTGTTCTTCCGGGCACGCCGAGCTCGGCCTTCAAGGCCATGGCGGCTCCGGCCGTGGCTTCATGGCGTGGTGGCGCGGCGACCTGCGGGGCAGCGGCGGCGCTGCTGCCGGAGCTGCGGGAGCCCACGGGAGGAGACGGGGCCATGGGCAGGGGCACGCGTTGGAGAGAGAGAGGAGAGAGGCAGGGCTGACGACGTGGCGCAACCGGGCGCATCCGATCTGCGATCCGACGCCCGAAAACGGATCTGAGAGCTAGGGTTTCGGATTTTGGGGGTGGTTTTGGGCAGATCTGAGACAGATCAGGGGGGTGGCTGCAAAATTGTCTTAGGGAAACCCTAAGTGGAGGTGGGAGAGTGGTGGTCTTTATATAGCATGGGTGGCTGGCAGTTTGCAAAAACATCATCGGTTTTTCTCTCGGGCGTCCGGTGCTCACGTTTCTGACCGCCGGGGGTCCGCAGTACCTCCGATTTGGGTAAAACTTCAAACTGCGCGATCAGTGCGTCGAGCCGGAGGCGTTCACCTCGCGTTGGAACCGTTCCGAAAACACTTTCCGGCGCGCTATAAAAATATCCCGTTTAATTATTAAACGGGGTTTTTCGTTCCGTTGGCTGCGGCTGGTCTCGTGCGGTTTTCGCGACGGTGATCGGGCGAAACCCGGTGTCGCAAAGGTCAAGTGTCAGGGTGGCAAGGGTCGGTCTCCGTCCGATACGAGATAAGAGGGGGAAAAATAATCGCCGATCGATAAATCGGGGATGCAAACACCGCAAACAAATCAGACAATCAAACAATTCATACCGAAAACAAAAATTTTAATTTTTGTGAAAACTGGGCTGTTACAGAAGGCTAGTTGGGTCACAAACCCCGTGTTGGTGCCCAAAAAAGACATTGAAGTACTACGCATGTGTGTCGACTACGGACCTGTCAACAAGCACTGCCCGAAGGATCACTTTCCCCTGCCCAGGATCGATCAGATAATCGACTCAACCGCGGATGCGAACTCCTCTCGTTTCTCAATGCGTATTCAGGGTACAACCAGATAAGATGAAGGAAGATGACGAAGAACATACGTCATTCATCACCCCCTACAGCGTAGTTTGCTACATGACAATGCATTTCGGGCTAAAGAACACCGGAGCAACCTACCAGAGGATGACACAGGCGTGTTTAAAAGACCAAATAGGAAGAAACGTCTAACTATACGTAGATGACATCATCATCAAAACCTACAAGACAAATACGCTACTTGAAGACCTCCGAGAATCGATCGGAGAACTCAACCACTACAGGATCAAGCTCAACCCCAAGAAATGCGTTGTCAGCGTGCTAGCTGGCAAGCTACTAGGATACATGGTGTCCGCACGAGGAGTTGAAGCTAACCCAGAGAAAGTGCAAGCACTCGTCACAATGCAAGAACCCATCAACATAAAAGGTGTACGACAACTTGCAGGATGACTCGCCGCCCTAAGCCGCTTCATCCGCAGGTTGGGATAAAGGACCTTGCCGTTCTACCAGTTACTCAGGAAAGATGGGAAGTTCGAGTGGAAGGAGGAAGCACGAAGCGCATTTGCCGACCTGAAGAAGACCCTATTGATACGTCTCAAACGTGTCTACTTCTCCAAACACTTTTTCTATTGTTTTGCCCTCATTCTTGCATGATTTGAGCTAAACTAACCCGAACTGACGATGTTTTCAGTAGAGCTTCCTGGGTGGTTTTATTGTGCGTAGGAAAATGGATTTTTGGACATCTCAGAAAATTCCCAGAAAAATACCAAAAAATCAACGCACCCGAAGGAGCCCGGAGCCAGAGGGGGAGCCAGAGGGCAGCCAGGTGGCCCCAAGCGCCCTGCTGGCGCGGCCAGGGGTGGGGCCGCGCCCTCTGGCCGCCCGGGCGACAGGCCCCTCCCCTGGTGCCCTACTTCGTCTCCTATTTATTCCCGTGACGGGGAAACTCCGAAAAAGAAGTCGTTTTTTCCAGAACCCGTCGCGGAGCCGCCGCCAACCTCTGTTCTTCCTCGGGAGGGATAATCTAGAGGCTGATTTTGTCGGGACCCGGGGTTAGCGTATGCAAGTCCAGCTAAGACATAGTCATATGGAGAGCCGAGAACCGTACCCACTTGTCTAAGTAGACAAGGCCAAGCACATAACGTTCTCGGAAAGCATCGTACGTGAGGGGCATCCCATCCAGGCCGAATGATCAACTGAGATGAGTCCTCATTGTCCGCACACAAGTCTAATAATATGGGTGGTGAACTCCCATATACAAAGACAAGTCGCCTCAACCATACTATCGACTATCTCATAACTCTTACATAGACTTACTCCAGCCCGATCACTTAGTCGGGGTCTAGGGCGGGCTCGATCATACCACAAAGTGTGCACGAGACGGAGTCTCGAACAATCGCATCGCGATGCCCCAAGCTGCGCACATCTAAGGGCCACTTGGTGTATGAAAGACCGCCAGCCAGAACACAACTAAGGTCTCGAAAACCCATACAAAGACATGCATGTTATAAACATACACGCAGCACACATGCCTTGTATGAACAGTAGGTACCATTGCAATTCTCTATAAAGTGTACAATTTTATTGATAACTCTTATAGAGTGCACACAAAGGTCACAAACATGTGATCCAACATTACAACACAACGGAAGCAAATTATGTCTGAGTACAGACAAGTTTAACAAATGGCTTAAGAAGCCTTATTTAAACACAAGCCCTCCACGAGGGAACCAGTCGTCTGACTGGGACTAGACTAGTTGGTCTTCAGTCGTCCAGCTCGATGAAGAAGCCACCTTCGGGGTCGATGGTATCATCTAAAACATAGATTAAGCAAACGTGAGTACAAAGTCGTACTCAGCAAGACTTACATAGGAGCTATACTACTCATGCACATGTACCAAGGTAAAGGGAGGTGGGGTTTCACTTGCAGAAATGCCAGCTTTGACTTGGATAGTCCTGAACTACGAGTACCAGACTTTGAGGTAAGAAGCGTACATGAGTCCACTACTTTCTCCAACCAATACACCACTATGGTGCCTTCCTCGACTTCCCCACGAGAAAGTACGCCATAGCACTCACACTTATCTTGGTGTGTTTTAGAAGTATCCAGTTCAAGTTATCTAATAATCAAGCTAAGCTTTCCAAGCAGTCCATAACCGCGGACGCGGCTATTCGAATAGTTTTGTTAACCCTGCAGGGGTGTACCGCTACACACACATGACCATCATTTACCGCCTTTGATCTCGACACCATTCAAGGGGTGCCAGCGAGGATGCTCACCACAACTGTTACCTCATAGCCGATCTAGTCCGAGAAAGCCGCCTACTTGGGTTGGCTACCACTATCGTGAACCCGGCCGGTTTACCGAAGTGGACCCAAGTGATGTGTGCGTGGTGCATAAGCCGATCTGGGGTGAGCCGTTCTCTCACTTAGCATCCAGGCCATAGACCTACCAGAACTCCGAACTATTGCGACATCTGGACATCGAAAGGGATGAGTTAGTAAGTTGAGAGGGGTCAGTGAGACCAATGTGTGGTTGTACTCTTCATCTTGGATCACCACACAAGAACTCGGACTTAGGGCGGTGTTCAACGAGACAACCCACCGTGTACTCCTACACAGCCTCTCATCGTTCACCTTGTATTAGGGTCGATTCACCAACACTTTTCTACCATCATCAACATGATCACTACCATCCCGACTCACATCACAGTAACATCATGGTATCATACTAAGTATGCAATAAGCAGTAGCATTTGCAGGGGTTACATGATATCAAACAACCCCTACATTTGCTAGGATTGTGGTTTGCTTACTACTGTGACAAAATGATAGGTCATGCAAAGGAATGGGTTCATCTATGCGGTAGAAACGAATCATGGTGATCATCCTAAACAATGCATAAGCGAGACATGAGAGGGAAGTGGGATTTTATCGACATGATCAATGGGGGTTTTCTTGCCTTGCTGATGTGGTTCGGGTTCGGGGTCTTCAACGAAGGGGGTGACCTCGGGTTCCGGCTCCACTTCTATCAGCAACATGACAATCATAGGATCAACATAATGTACAATGCACAATCACATGAATAAGATTGAAATGGTGATGTTCATGGTACTGATGTGTTGAGCATTCCATTTAAATGGAGTATATTGCAAATTGAATTGCAAATTCAAACTCCACATTTGAATTCAACATTAACCAAGTTACATGTGACATGGCTTGATCATTTTGAATCATCTTCAATTGTATAAGATATGCCACTGATGTGGGGTTGAATTATAGCATAATTCCATGGTCCAAGTTGCAAAATCATTTGGTTTGAATTTGAATTAATTTCAAATAAAGCAAATGACATATGCTACTGGTCCCATTTTAAAATCAACTCAAACATGGTTGAAAGTTGCATATTTGGAAAGATAATTTTCTCCTGATCGTTTTTCATATATTATTTGTCCAATTTGGAGTTAATATGAATTTTCTATGAATTTCCAAAGTTTGGGGTATTTTCTGGAATTTTTGGAATTCTTTAATTCATTTTGATTTTCTGGAAATTCATTTAAATCGATTTACTGCGTCAGGCTGACGTCAAGCTGGCGTCAGGGGGGGGGGCTGACATGGGGGTCCCACCTGTCAGTGGTTGGGTTTAAAAAATAACCGGTTGGTTAAACTATTACAGTGGCTTAATTAAGCCACTGGACCCACTGGTCAGTGGCCTAGGTTCACTTAACCCAGGTGGTTAAGTCCCTAACCAAGGCCACGTCGGCAGCCTGCCGGCGGCTAAACGCCGGCGACCTTCCAGCATGGCGGAGTCCGCACGGGATGGCGATTCCGGCCATCATTTGAAGCGCTGAGTCCTCCAGATCGAAGCCCTTGCTGAAGCGCGTCGAATGAGACTGATCCCAAGTGCTGGGGTGCACTGTATGATCGCCGGAGTGAAGTTCTGCGGCGACTGAGCTACAGCCGTGATCGGGATCTCGTTACAAGGCACGGATCAAGGCGGGGCTAGGCTGGTTCGAAGAGGTGGAGCACGGGGAACGTGATAGACAACATGGCGAGCTCGACTGCGTAGCGGTTGGTCGTCGCCATGGATCCCGGCGGCGAGGAGCTTCGGCTCTCATGGCGGCCATGGCTAGAGGAAGCAATCGAAGGGGGAAAGTTAGGGGTTTTGATCCCGCGCTCACCAGGAACTCAGCAGAGGTGGTGGCGATGGCTGGGGTGGCTCAACGGCGACGGAATCAACGGCGATCTCTTTCGGCTCCGGCGGCGGCTCGAGCTCGAATTCGCTGGCTAGGAGGGCTCCGGGCTTTCCTTCTTCTGCAGGTCGATGAAGAAGACGACGAGGAAGAAGATGGACAGGCTCCGGGGGCTTCTCGGCGTCGATGGCTACGCGGGGGCTCGACGGCGCTCCGGCGTTCTTCTCGGGCGACGATGAATCGGGCGAGGGAGGAGGGGAGGGAGCTCGTGGAGGGGGGGAATGGATCAGGACGGCTCCAGGACGCGTCCAGACGAGGAGATGTGGCACGGGGAAGCAGGAGGTGGCCAAGCACGGCGGCGGCCTCGGCATGGCCGGCACGCAGCTGCTTGCCGCCTGAGGAAGACGACAGGGGAGGTAGGTGGGCTGGGCCGCTGGGGAGCTAGTCGGGCTTCTTTGAGGTAAGCCCTTTTTCTTTTTCTTTCTGACATTTGTTCTGTTTAGCTAAATAAAATGGCTAAACATTTTATTAAATGCTGAAAACTTTTATATGGCCTCATAATAATATAGACTAGCCACTCATAAAGTTTCAACATTTTTAAAATTCAACTGATTTGAATTTTAAATCAAATAGGGGTATTTCTTTAATTCCAAGGCACTGTTTGAATATTTGAAAATCTATGAGCATGGTGTGGGTCCCACATCACTTGATATGTGATCACACTCATTTATAAGACTTTTCAAAACTCTAACTTGAATTTTTGGAGAAGATTTTTATCTGGCCTTTTGAAATAATTCATCTGGGGGGTGTTCCTTCTCCCATTTTGATTTTGAAATTGAATTTCCTTTGATTTCTTTCATGAATGCAAAGTGAAATTGATCGTAGCACATTACCTAACAGAGGGTTCTGACAGATTTGGCCTCCGGAGAGGGGAGATCGTCGCCATCGTCATCACCATCACCACTCCATCCTCCCTCCATGACTTCTCTTCACATGTGTGAGTAATTACTTGCTGTAGGCAAAGGGGGTGGTAGGGATTGGATGAGATTGATCGTATAATAGTTCGTCATATTGTTGGGGGCATGTTGCCTATCATCTACCTTGGTGTTTATCATCTTTGCTACAACTTGTTGCTCTTAATGCTTGTCACTTTGGGCCCGAGTGCCATGTTTTCAGATCTGAACCACTTATGTTTTCATGAGTTTATGTATGTTCAAGATCCTATCTATGAGTTGTATGCACCTATTATGATCCGGAATCGGCGATCCCAAAAGTGACAGCTTGGGACACCAAAGGGGATGGTCCATAATTTGGGAATTCCATGTATCCATTGAGTCTATTGCTTTGTTCCGGTGCTCTTTGACATGAGCACCTTAATCTCCATAAGTTCCTTTTGTCCCCGTTCGTAGCGGGATGGTAGGACATAAGATGTTGTGCATGTTCTTATTGTAAGCACGCATAACTACCTACGGGGTGTATGCCTAATGTTTGATATTTGCCTAGATGATCGTTACTTTTCTGTGTGCCTTGCCCCGTGTTAGAATCTATTACATGTTCATTCTTATTCATGCAGCGCCCGACCATCCATCTCCCTAGCCCACAGTATTTTAATCCTGCTGGTCACTAGTTGTTACTTTTTGATGTTTCATTATTGCTATCATATCATAGTTGCTATTAATACTTTGTTGCAAGCAAGCATATTTCAGGTGCGGATGAATTGACAACTCAACTGTCAAAGCTTATAAATACTCTTTGTGTCCCCTTGTGTCGAATCAATAAATTGGGTTAACTTACCCGCGAGAACACTACAATCGATCCCCTACAGTTGAGGGTCATCACCTATCAACTCCACCAATCCTCGCAGTGCCCAAGGAACGGAAACCCCTATACCTCCACATCGCTGCTCGAAGCATCATTGTAAGCACCGTACTCGTTGTCGAGCGCACTGAAGAAGGCAAAGTACAAGACATCCAGAGACCAATCTACTACCTAAATGAAGTCCTCACATGCTCCCAGCAAAGATACCCACACTATCAAAAGCTCGTCTACGCCATCTTCATGACCTCCCGCAAGGTATCACACTACTTTGACGAGAACCCAATAACACTAGTCAGCAGCACACCACTCTCAGACACCCTCAACAACCCAGGCGCCACAGGACGAGTCGCCCAATGGAACATCGAACTCAGTCCCCGTGACCTAAGATTCAAGCACCCAACAGCTATCAAAGCTCAAGTCCTCCCTGATTTCATGGTCCAGTGGATGGAATTCCGAACACCCGGTCCCCCAGACCTCTCCAACTCTTGGAAGATGTGCTAATCTCCCCAAAGGGAGAAAAGCTAAAATACATACTATATATCAACTTCGAGAAGGCATCCAACAATTAAGCAGAATACGAAGCCCTCCTTCACGGAATGCGCATGGCAAAAGCATGCGGCGCCACCCGCCTACTCGTTTATGACGATTCCAACATCGCCGTCCAACGAACAATGAGAGATTTCGAAGTAGTTGCAGACCAAATATCCTCATACCAGAAGCTCTACAACACCCTAGAAGGCGATTTTGATGGGTGCGAACTCAACTACTTCACCAAAGCTAACAACACGGAAGCTGAACACTCTCGCAAACATCGGATCCACCCGGGGACCATTACCACCCGATGTTTTCCTAGAAAGCATCAACCACTGATACGTCCCAAACGTATCTATAATTTCTGCTTGTTCCATGCTCTTTTGGGTGATATTGCTATGTGTTTTGCTACCCTTTCATATCTTTTTGCACATATTTGGACTAACCTACTAACTCAGTGCACCCAGTGCCAGTTTCTGTCTGCTAATGTCTTTGAATTCCAGGTTTTTAACCATATTTACAGACCTCCAAAAATTCCAGGAAAAATATATAAAAATCAGCGCAACAGAAGCTTCGGGAATCACCTAAGGAGGGCCAGATGGGGCCACCCCCTCCCAGGCAGACAGGGGGAGCGACGCACCCTAGGCTGCGCCACCAGGGCGCCTGGGGGGAGGGGCCACCCCCTGGTGCCCCCCTTCGGCCTATATTTACACCATGTTCCATAAAACCTCAAAGAGAGCCCCGCGTTGCGATTTTCACCTCTGTTCTGCCGCCGCCTCGCTTTCAAAATCGGGAGCACCAGAAGACCTCTTCCCGACACCCTGTCGAAGGGAGGATTGACCTCTGGGAGCTTCTCCACCACCATGGGCGCTTCCTGGATGTGCCGTGAGTAGTCCCCCTTGGACCATGGGTCCATGGCCAGTATCTATGTGATGTATTCTCTCCAATCTTGTGATTCAATTCTTAGCCGTTGTGAGCTTCCCTACATGATCAAGGCATCATTGTAATTTTCCCGTTGTTGCTATGTTGTGTTTGCTGGGATCCGATGGATTATGAGATTATGTTCATATTGTGATGATTTATATATTTGGTTCTCCTTTTATATTTTGTTGTTGAGTAATTCTTGCATGTTCTTCGTTGCTTTTTATTGCTTTGGCCAAGTAGTAGAGAGTACCTCCCAGAGGGAGCGTTATGCTTGATTGTGGGTTCATGCCCCCCGATGTCTAGCTTGAGTGACAGAAACATGAGACTAGGGGATGTGTTGTTGCCACCAGGGAGAAAACAACGGTGCTTGTAACCGCGGTTGCAAGGATTGTTTACCTTACGCAAAGTTTGTTAATGCAGTTGTTTGTTGCTTTGAGTTTACACTTTGGGTGGGGTTCGCAACTTAATACCAGTGAGATGTTCTGGATAGATATCTCAAGGTGGATGATTAGTGAGTAGATGTTGTTGGATAACGGTCTACTTGTCTTGGCGTACTGCCCATACTTTTGAGCCTCTAACATCCTTGCAGCATAATTAGTATTGCGGTGCATTTATAATCTTGTCAATTGCCCAACTGTAATTTGTTCACACAGCTTAATTGTTTTATTGTCTTTTGGGAGAGAGACATCACGAGTGACCATCATGGGATCCGGTCCATATTTCCACCATTGTTTACACCTCAACTATTTACTGCTTTATTTCCTTTTCGTTGCAATCACCATCACTATTTCCACCATGCGTTTGACCCTTCGTAAACGACAAGGCCGGAGAGATTGAAAACCTCTCTGAACTTGTTGGGAGCAAAGTTATTTGTTTCTTTGTGCAGGTCCATGTCAACTTATCTCAACTCGTCAACTTAATCTCTGGCGCCGTTGACACCTACTTGCAGCATTTGGAGTCCTCCTGGTATGATAACCTTGGTATCTTCATGGAGGGAAATTTTCTACTATCTACATCATAACCTTCCACTTGGGGTAACCAATGAGGAGGTGTTATCTACACCCATATGTTGCGCGACTGAAAGGCTTGTGATGAATTTAAGTTCCTCGAGTGGATTGGTTCTTGCTCGAATTGTTGTCGAAATCGCTGAGTTACCGGTTGCTTATGACATGACCGTCGAGACCGTGATTCCAACCTGCGTCTTCCCCACGGTCGGCGCCAATTGACGAGGATTGGCCTCGGAAAATCGCATGGTAAGGTACCCTGGATTTAGTTTGTAGAGAGAGGTGCATGTTGGCGATGCTCGTCGGCTAACAGGAGACAGGGATTTACCCAGGTTCAGGGCCCTCATCAGTAAAACCCCTACTTAATGCTCTTTTGTTTTATGATGGAGGCAATTAAAGTGGAGGTCAAGGCGATATCGCTAGGTTTTTTGAGGTGTATCTATGAGATTGGATGCCCTAGACGTCCCTCTCCCAGACTTTATATACTAGGCTGGGTCGCAAGGAGTCTATCTAGGTTTACAGAGGCAGTTGCCTAATCTAGCTTTAGTCTTGGACGCTAATCGTGGTTTCCATAACGCTGAGGACTCCTATGTTGGTGCAGCCGTTGGTGCTTCGAGTGGGCCAGTCAAGGCTTCTAGCGGGCCCTCTGTCTTGACACGCACCAGGTACCCTCATGCATAGGAGTCGTGGGGTGTATTCTCATGGGAAAATCACGTCATATGTCCTCATAGAGAACTTGGTTGCGGGGACTTTGCCTCGAGTGTGCGCGAGGAGGGAGAGTCGATCGGCGGAGAGTCGGAAAGAGGATCGGGACAAGAGAGACACATGGATATACCCAGGTTCGGCCCCTCGATGAGGTAAAGACCTACTTCCTGCCTTTCTTGTATTATATGTGGGAGATCTCGATTACAAGGGCGTCGACGTCGCCGGTGTCTCAAGAAATATACTAGATTGATTCGCCTCTAGGACGCCCCAAGGTCTAGGCTTATATAATGAGATCGACTATTAAACAAGGTGGAGTCCTATTCTATGTCTTCGATGACTTGTCTTGTTCTTCAAGGTAGCCTAGACTCCATCCTTCTGGCGCCGGTCTTCATCTTGTAGGTCGGTCGGCTTTTAAGGCAGACCTTCTTCTGGGCCCTCTCTTCAGTGAGCCGACCCATAGGACGACTCTCTATTTCTTCATCTTGATCATGAGGGCCTTCTTGTTTAACACTTCCGGGTCCGTGAATTATCCCCCCGACAGTAGCCCCCAAGATTGGCGTAAAGACGGCTTTAAGGCAATCTTCCTTTTTAGAAATGATTTATCAAGGGATGAATCGCTGAAGGCGAGTCGTCCATTCCTCCACGTGTCATCTTATTCTTACTGAATATATCCGGACATGAGATCCAAAGGTAGTCATTATTTTCCTAAAATCGAAGCGCCGACCACTTGTTTAGTCACGTCACGCATGGAGATCAAGAAAATCCCATTTATTTCGCCGTGATTTTTGCACTGTTGGTTGAGCTTGTGTCCTTATATATATATGATCCAATTTTCGTCCGCCTAATCCTTACGCTCACATACTTCGCTTTCCTCATCTTCTTCCTCTCGCATGGTCTGCTCCTCAAAAGCTCAAAGGCACCCAGAGGCGAGGTATTACATAGCATGCGGCGAGCTCGGCTTTTGCAGCATCGCTCTCCGTCTTCCAAATACGGGACCGTGCCACTCTCGCTCGCCCGATATGTAATTCTTTTCCTCAGATCTAGTATTTTCCTTTGTTCGAAGATTCGAAGCCTTTCGATTTATCTTCTTTGGAGAACCTCAAAAACATAAGTGTAGCTTCGTTCGTGATTCACTCGATTAGCGGAATGGGGAAACATCTTCACACCTCTGGTTTTAACAGATCTATTCCCTATGCTTGTGCCGATCGAGATTCTTCCGCAGCACCATGCGTTTATTGCTTTATGCAGCAATTATCTATCTTTTAGCATGTTTTGACCTTTATTTTTTCGTTCATAGTTCTTCGGCCAATTTCCCAATGTCGAAAGTTGTGGCGACCAAGAAGGCCGAGAGGAAAAAGAAGGTTGTAGCGAAAAAATCCAAATCCACCCTTGCGTGTGATTGGGCCAATTCTATTATAACAGAGGCTTGTATCATCGAGCTAGAGGATGAATGTTTTCTCCCTTCTCGGGAAGCTATCAACTGGACCCGGTGTCGGTAACTGGAACTGGGGTGTCCCATTTTCCCGTATATTGGCCTCATCTCCCGGATTTCCTGGGGGCATTTTTCCCTTTGTGCCCCGGCGAGGGAATCCAAGAGAAGGATCTCCGTGTATCACCCACAAGACTTCGGTATGTGAATACCATTAAGGAAAGAAGAAGAAGAGTGCCAGTGCCTCGCCCACTTGATACCGCAATCTAAAGACCTCCGACATGGGGATACCAAGAGCACCATCCGTCCATACCGTATCCTGGGGGATTCCTTCGCCCAGCCTACGGGGTGGTGGGGCCTCGGCCTGTTCCCACCGCCCGACCAAGAAACCAGTGCATTTAATGCAGTAGAAGACAACATGCACCGCATGACAGAAGGACGCCGACACCTGGCAAGCCCCCTCGCAGCTACTCAGTCCGCGCATGAGCCAACTATCCCCGCAACGCTGCTGGGCCTTCTCGGAAGGCATCAGGACCCTCCGCGTCCGCACAAGGAGAATAGGATAATGGTCATCACTATAGTCATTGGTGGCCTTGTGACGATGCCCTTAAGCTATAAAACGGAGACGTCGACCACCAAGAGAGGGGGGCACATAAGAGATGACCTAACTTAGCCCCGAGGAAAGGAAAAGTAGGACCTCGTCCTTCGGCTTCTCGGTAGTGTAGGAAAGCCCATGACTTGTATCCTGAGGTTCTTGTCGTGGGAAAGTCATGGCAGATGTCCTCATGAAAGAACTTGATTACGAGGTTTTTTCTATGAGTGTACGAGTAAGAAGAACATCACAGAGAAAGAGAAACGCAATTTTATACAGCTTTAGGCCCTGGAAACATCGTCCGGTAAAGATCCTACATGCTGTTTGAGGATAGATCTTATTCCTTTGCTCACGGGGAGTCGCCGTCATGTCTCCGACTCTCTTAAAGTTGTGCTCTGGCGAAAGCCTACTTTGGCGGAAGCCTACTTTGGCGGAATCCTACTTTGGTGAAAGCCTACTCTAGCGAAAGCCTACTCTGGCGAACTCGGCCTCTATGGGCGCCTTACTCTTCCTTATATAGGTGGAAGGGGTAGGCTTACATGTAAAGTCCTATTCTGATACAAACTAGTCTCATCTTGTATTACAAGTCGGATATCAATCCGATTCGTACTCTAAGTCTAGTAATCTTCCAAGTTAAGTGGACTCCTGTAGAGGAATCTTCGTCAGTCCGACTCATGTAGGAGAGTCCCCGTCAGGCCAACTCATGGAAGAGAGTCTCCGTCAGGCCGACTCATGGAGGAGAGTCTCCGTCAGGCCGACTCATGGAGGAGAGTCTCCGTCAGGCCGACTCATGGAGGAGTCTTTGTCAGGCCGACTCATGGAGGAGATTCTCTGTCAGGCCGACTTGTAGAGGAGAGTCTCTGTCAGGCCGACTCATGGAGGAGAGTCTCCGTCACGCCGACTCATGGAGGAGA
Organism: Bromus sterilis; assembly: GCA_950022295.1. Taxonomy (NCBI): domain Eukaryota; kingdom Viridiplantae; phylum Streptophyta; class Magnoliopsida; order Poales; family Poaceae; genus Bromus; species Bromus sterilis. The sequence continues at coordinate 234,759,490 of OX465599.1, read as the reverse complement.
GTCTCCGTCTGGCCGACTCATGAGGAGAGTCTTCGTCAGGCCGACTCAAGGAGGAGAGTCTCCGTCAGGCTGACTTATGGAGGAGAGTCTCTGTCAGGCCGACTCATGTAGGAGAGTCTCCGTCAGGCCGACTCATGGGTCTTGTATTCTCCAGGACATGTCTTCTGGCTGAGTCTTTGATACGTCCAAAATGCATAACTATTTGATATAGTAATTCTTTCTTACTCATTGATATATTTCATGGCATGATGCTATTCTTATGTTTTTTTGACTTAATTTACACAGTTTGCAACTTTTCGATGCCGAAGCAGCAGACGCAGGATTTAGCGGTAAAAAGTGGACACTGAGTTACTGAAGAAGAACACCTCCAAATTACATGAAAATCGACGAAGGGTGTTTTTCAAAAGAATGACGAAGACACGCCGAAGAGGGGACAAAGGGGTCCCACAGGGTGCCCAGGCAGCCACCTGGTGCAGCCCCACCCTGGCCGTGCCGGGAGGGCGCCTGGACCCCCTGGGCCACTCCCGGCTCCCCCCTCTGGCCTATATATCACACATCGTCCAAAAAACCCTAAAAAGGGGAGATATTCGCGAGTTCCGCCACCGCTCCGTGGTGGAAACCAACAGAGGAGAAAAGACATCTCCGGCGGGAAGATTCCGCCGGGGAGAACACCTCCAGGAAGGGGAGATCTTCTCCATCATCATCACCATCGTCACGGGCATCATCGAGATCATCATCAACATCATCCCCAACATCAGCACAATCTCCACCACCATCCAATCTCACCTCACAAGTTCAACTTGTGTTGTAATCCGTACTATCTGTCCTCTCTACTCTATTGGTGTTGATTACTACCGTGTGATGAGTGCAATTGAATTTTGATGGAGAAATATCATTGTGTCCAGATTGTTTATCATCTATTTATCCCCACTGATCATGATCTCTTTTATGTCTTGTGAGTAGTTACTTTAGTTCTTGAGGACATGGGAGAAGTCTAGTTGTTAATAGTCATATGATGTTGAAGTAGTATGTGTTGTTTGATATTTAAGTTGTGTTGTTATTTTCCTAGTGGTGTTGTGTGAGTCGAACACTCAACACTTCGCCTTATTAAGGACCTAGGGGAATGAAATGTGTATAAAGAATGCTTACGGTGGGTTGCCGGAATGACAGAAACCTGAACCCCAGTTCGCACACTTTTGCACAAGGGAACAATGGATCATAGATCGTATTGCTATGGTTAGGCTTTTTCCTTAATTACTATCTTGTATTTGCGGATTTTTGCAAGGTGTTTAATCATGAGAGTGCACTTATCTTAATCTAGAGGATGTACTAGCATAGATCCACCCACTCAACACTTATCAACACATCACATAGTACCGATACGGAATATGGCGAAAGCACGTGACTATTTCTCCCGTGTGTCCTCAAGAACGCTTTATCCTTTATAAGTTCAGTTGCTAGGCCTGTCGTTCTCTCAAAAGGATTGGGCCACTTGTTACTCCTCAGTGCCTTTCACTTTACTCTCTTTTAACTTTGTTTTTCTTATACCGAAAACCCCTAAAAAGCTATCTTTCAGTTCCTGCAACTATTTCTTTACCAAAGTCACTTACCAATACCTTCTGCTCCTCATTGGGTTCGACACTCTTATTTATCGAAAACGCTACAAACGATCCCCTACAGTTGAGGGTCATCAGTATTCCTTTTGGGTGTTGCCTTCTCCCCGGGTCTTAGATGTGAGTAATCCCCCCGACAGTAGTCCCCAAGTTTATCTTGGACGCAATCTTGGCGTCGGATTCATTTTTCCTCTGCTTTACGTGGCAATGAGATTGTCGTAGAAGAGAACGCTAGGTGCGCGTCCATGGTAAACTTCCAATATAATGAATAGTTAGGATAAAGACCGGGTCTGGAGGCCAAACCATTTCGCCGGCTTGCTCCACTGATTCATGTCAATGAACCCAATATGATTCAATTTTGAGCTCTTCCACGTTTGAGTTCAATGTTGCTTTTTGCTCTTCCGTGTCTTGTCAAAATGACTCGGGAAATTTTTTACGGTCAATTTTATGTCCATATCACCTGTAGCCCCCAAGCTCGGAGTTTATCATCCCGAGATGACTTGGAGTTTTGTATATAAAATAGCCTTGCTGGTGTAGCCCCCAAGTGTCGGGTTGTCTTGCCTACGACAACCTGGGACTTGTACTTGTGAAATTTGCTTCGAAGTAGTGTATCCCCCATGTGTCGGGTTGTCTTGCCTGCAGCAACCTGGGACTTACAATTTCTTTGATGTTTTCTGAAGTCGGCAAGCATTATATGCCAAAGCCGGAAATTTTTGTTGAAGATGGCAAATGTTTGCTTATTGATAAAAAATGATGAATGTGAATTTGCTGAATCCGGTAGATATGATATGATGGCTTGTGTTCCCAGCTTCCAAATAGAGTGGCCCTTTGAGTGTCATGTCGAGTCAAAGAGAAACTCGAGATATAGTCCCCATGAGTCGGTATGAGCATATTTGTGTCATACAGAGTTACACAGGTTAATGCTCATATTGTATGAAAAAATTATGCATAGTTTTATGACATATGAAATGATAGAAAAGAAAGTATGCTATGATGCTGATGTATGCAAAAAATAAAATTCGAAGGCTCATATAAAAGCCGACTCATGCCTCATTTTCTCGCGTTTGAGAGAGATTATTGGTTCAACAGTCGAAATATCTCTGTAAGATGCCACATATGACTAACGTGCCCGGTTCCTAAGACCAAACTCGATAGACGTTTTATGTAATCCCCCAAAGTTTAGACTAAGCCGGGTTCGCGTTGGTCATATGAGCTTGAGCTATACAGGCCAAATTTTACGACGTGGGTGGCAAATTCATGTGTATGCCGGGCTTTCTTCGGATAAGAGTCGATAAATGCTATCGAGCTCCCCTATTTCCCCTGAATAGGTCATACACATGTGGAGTTTTACATATATATATATATATATATATGCCGGGATTTGTTCGGATAAGAGTTGAAGGGTGCCATCGAACTCCCCTATTTCCCCTGAATAAGCAATATACATGCTCAAGCCGGTAGAGGGTTGATCAAGCCCCCATGTCTCTGAGAAAAATATAAAAAATATGCAATGTATGATGCGAGATGAAAACATGAAAATAATAAAGTGAGAAGAGTCAGTATGACAGCTAGATGTGGCGAGAGCCGGTGCGACGAAAGTCGACTTACCATATGTATATGGCGAGAGCCGGTGCGACGAAAGTCGACTTATTATTGTATGGCTAGAGCCTTTTGCGACGAAAGTCGACTTATTATATGTATGGCGAGAGCCGTTTGCGACGAAAGTCGACTTATTATGTATATTATATGGCGATAGCCTAGTGCGACGAAAGTCGATTTATATATATATATATTTATATATATATATTATATGGCGATAGCCTAGTGCGACGAAAGTAGACTTAAGAATGCAGAAGATGCAATGCAACATGATATGAAAATAAAGGTGCAATGCATAAAATGACAAATTCTGGGTTCCAGAATTGGCGAGTCTTACCGAGATTTCTTGTGAAGCCGGTATTTTGTAATAATCTTGGATGCATTAAGGAGCCAGAATTTTTGATGACCATAACTCATCGAGGAGCCGGAATTTTTTGATGAGACGGGATTCAATGAGGATCTGAAATTTCAAATGAGTCGGAACTCGTCAAGGAGCCGAAATTTTGGATGAACCGGAATCTCATTGTGGAGCCGAGATTTTCCAATAAATCGGAACTCGAGAAGGGAGCCGAGATTTTTCCGATGATCCGGAACTCAATGAAAGAGCCGGAATTTTCCATTGAACCAGAATCTGAGCCGGGATTTTACCGATGATTCGGAACTGAATGAAAGAGCCGGAATTTGCCCAATAAACCGGAATCTAAGCTGGGATTTTACCGATGATCCGGAACTCAATGAAGGAGTCGGAATTTTCCGTATGCATCGGTCTTTTTTTTATTTGCCATGGACTCATCAAATTTGGTGAGTCAGAATTTTTCCAAAGAATCATCTCTTTGGTGAGTCGAAATTTTCCAATGGACTCATCTCTTTTGGTGAGTCGGAATTTTTCCAAAGACTCATCTCTTTGGTGAGTCGAAATTTTCCCGTGGAATCATCTCTTTTGGTGAGTCGGAATTTTTTCCGTGGACTTATTTCTTTTGGTGAGTCGGAATTTTTTCCGTAGACTTATGTCTTTTGGTGAGTCGGAATTTTTTCCGTAGACTCATCTCTTTTGGTGAGTCAGAATTTTTCCGTAGACTCGTCTCTTTTGGTGAGTCGGAATTTTTTTTCCGTAGACTCTTCAACACAGATGTTCTTCCTATCCTGCAGGCTACGCGTGAGGGTCGATGTTGAAGTCGAGTCTCGAGGCGCACGCTCAAATTTTTTCTTGTTTTCTGCATGAGCTTGATGTGGATCTTGATGTAGATGTTGAAGAAACCGAGGTTGCAATGCACCCGGGTCGGTTCGAGTCCTGCCAGAGTCGGCGGATCGTCGATTTGTTGATTTGGATTCGTTCGTGCCGGTTCTTTTTCGTTCGGCCGATCACGAGTTTCTCGATCCCTAAGCGTACTTCCTCCAAGATGACAACACCCTTGTGCGTAGCCCCACGGTGGGAGCCAACTGTCTAGGAAAGTCACGACAGATGTCCACATGAGAGAACTTGATTACGGGGCCTTTGCTACGAGTGTACGAGGAAGAAGAACATCACAGAGAAAGAGAAACACAATTTTATACAGCTTCAGGCCCCGGGAAACATCGTCTGATAAATACCCTACATGTTGTTTGTGGCTAGGTCTTATTCCTTTGCTCACGGGGAGTTTTCGGCATGTCGCCGACTCTCTTGCAATTGTACTTTGGCGGAAGCCTACTTTGGCGAAAGCCTACTCTGGCAAACTCGGCCTCTATGGGCGCCTTACCCCTCCTTATATAGGTGGAAGGGGAGGCTTACATGTAAAGTCCTATTCTGATAAAAACTAGTCTCATCTTGTATTACAAGTCGGATATCAATCCGAGTCCTACTCTAAGTCTTGTAATCTTCCAAGTTAAGTGGACTCCTGTAGAGGAGTCTCCGCCAGTCCGACTCATGTAGGAGAGTCTCCGTCAGGCCGACTCATGGAGGGCAGTCTCCGTCAGGCCGACTCATGGAGGAGAGTCTCCGTCAGGCCGACTTATGGAGGCGAGTCTCCGTCAGGCCGACTCATGGTGGAGAGTCTCCGCCCGGCCGACTCATGGAGGAGAGTCTCCGTCAGGCCTCATGGAGGAGAGTCTCCGTATGGACGACTCATGGAGGAGAGTCTCTGTCAGGACGACTCATGGAGGAGAGTCTCCGTCGGGCCGACTTATAGAGGAGAGTCTCTGTCAGGCCGAATCATGTAGGAGAGTCTCCGTCAGGCTGAATCATGGGTCATGTATTCTTCAGGATATGTCTTCTGGCTGAGTCTTCCTTTGCGTGCTGCCTTCTGTCCGGGTCTTAGCTGTGAGTAATCGCCCCGATAGTTATAGAAAGCATCCGCTCGACAAAGGGAGAGGAGCGCAGGATATTAGATCCTCCCTCTGAGGATCACCGGGCATTGTACTTTGCTTTTCCACCCACAAGAAAGATCAAACATGCATGAGTAGGGCTTTTAGTATTCGGACGGCCCACACCTAGGTAAACCCCAAGTTTGCTCATACTATCTCATCAGCTCCTATGATGTTTCGACACCAATGGAAACCTCCGTCAATTTCAAGCAAGATGGACCCAGCTTGCTCCCCGTTCTGCGTGGCCTCGAGTGTCGATCACTACTGGGAGAAGCCTTCTGGAAGGATCGATCAGGGCGGCGTCGCCGCCATACTCCCTGACTTCTGGCGCTGGAAAGGGCTGGGCCTAAACCCCCGCCATTTGGCGCTAGAAGGAGGGCTCGAGAAGCAACCCCCGACATTTCAAGCTAGAAGGAGGGCCCGAGAAGCTACCCCCACAATTACATGTCGTAACATTTGTTTTATTTTCATGTTCATCAGGTCTCTTCGACGGCACCACCTCGCTCAAGCAAGCACACGTGGACCAATTTCTCCCGCGGGCAGCGGCTTGTTTCCGCCGCGATCCCCCGTGTCAGTGGTGCATTTCTCATCCTCAGGGGCTCCTTAGTGCTCCCGCATGGAGACTTTACTGAAGCTTCGTCGCAAATTCCCGGAGGGAGTACTCCGGATGGTTTTCATGTGCCGGATGATTATTCCCGGAAAGCTACTGGACGCCCTCTTCGGATGTCCCTTGGACCCCGGAGTTGGCTATCTTATTATTCCCGGACGCCTGTTTCCAGATGGTTTTCTCTTCCCGGATGATTATTCCCGGAAAATCATGTTGCTTTAGGAAGTGGGGAGTACGACACCTCGTCCTCCCCCTACCTTAGCGGAAAGCCTTGGAGGTTCGTGTCATCCGCCGATGATGTCTTCCCGCGGAAAGTCCTCACTCAAGCGACTCACCTTGCTCTGCGCAACCGGTTTTGGTTAACTTGTCGGCTCATACGATAAGACTCGTTTGAGTATCCTGTGGGGGCTCTGTCGTGGAAAAATCACGCCAGATGTCCTCATAGAGAACTTGATTGCGGGGAATTTTCTACGAGTGTGCGCGAGGAGGGAGAGTCAATCGACGGGGAGTCGAAACAAGGATCGAGACAAGAGAGACACAGGGATTTACCTAGGTTCGGCCCTCGATGAGGTAAAGACCTACTTCTTGCCTTTCTTGTATTATATGTGGGAGTCACGATTACAAGGGCGCTAAAGTCGCCGGTGTCTCAAGAACTAAACTAGATTGATTCACACTCAGGACGTCCCAAGGCCCCGGCTTATATACACACTGAGTCCTAGGGTTTTACAATGAGACCGACTATCGAACGAGGTGGAGTCCTACTCTATCTTTTCGATGACTTGTCTTGTTCTTCAAGGTAGCTTGGACTCCTTCCTTCTGGCGTCGGTCTTCATCTGATAAGTTGGTCGGCTCATAGGCCGAACCTTTCTCCTGGGCCTTCTTGTCAACGAGTCGGCCCACAAACCGACTCTCTCTTCATCTTGATTATGGAGGCCTTCTTGATAATACTTACGGGTCGGTAAATCATCCCCCCGACAGTAGCCCCCAAGATTAGTGTAAAGCTGGATTTAGGGTAATCTTCCTTTCAGAAATGATTTATGAATAAATGAATCGCTAAGGGTAATGTCGTGGGAAAGTCACGGCAGATGTCCGTAGAGCCGTACTTGATTATGGGGCCTTTGCTACGAGTGTACGAGGAAGAAGAACATCACAGAGAAAGAGAAACACGATTTTATACAGCTTCAGGCCCCGGGAAACATCGTCCGGTAAAGACCCTACATGATGTTTGTGGCTAGGTCTTATTCCTTTTGGGTGTTGTCTTCTAGCCGGGTCTTAGCTATGAGTAATCCCCCCGACAGTAGCCCCCAAGTTTAGCTTGGACGCAATCTTGGCGTCGGCTTTATTTTTTCTCTGCTTGTCCTTGGCAATGAGACTGTCGCAGAAGAGAACGCTAAGTGTGTGTCCATGGTAAACTTCCAGTATAATGAAGAGTTAGGATAAAGACCGAGTCTGGAGGCCAAACCTTGAGGCCGGCTTTCTCCACTGATTCATGTTAATGAACCCGATATGCTTCAATTTGGAGATCTTCCATGTTTGAGTTCAATGTTGCTTTTTGCTCTTCCGTGTCTTGTCAAAAGGACTCGGGAAATTTTTTACGGGCAATTTTATGTCCATATCACCTGTGTCCCCCAAGCTCCGAGTTTATCACCTCGTGATGACTTGGAGTTTCGTATATAAAACAACCATGCTGGTGTAGCCCCCAAGTGCCGGGTTGTCTTTCCTACAGCAACCTGGGACTTGTACTTGTGAAATTTTCTTCGAAGTAGTGTAGCCCCCAAGTGCCGGGTTGTCTTGACTGCGTCAACCTAGGACTTACAATTTCTTTCTTGTTTTCTGAAGTCGGCAAGTATTATATGCCAAAGCCGGCAAATGTTTGCTTGCTGATAAAAACCGATGAATGCGAATTTTCTGAATCCGGTAGATATGGTATGCTCGGTTGTGTTCCCAGCTTCCAAATAGAGTGGCCCTTCGAGTGATGGAATATGTTTCCTTCAGCAACCCGTAATAATATGTGCCAACTCCAAGTCGGTATGAGCATCTGAATGTGGTGAGAGCCGGTGCGACGAAAGTCGACTTATATATTTTATATGGCGAGAGCCAGTGCGACGAGTATATATATATATATGGCGAGAGCCGGTGCGACGGAAGTCGACTATATATATGGCGAGAGCCGGTGCGACGGTAGTCGACTTACATATATGGCGAGAGCCGGTGCAACGGAAGCCGACTTAAGAATGCAGAAGATGCAATGCGGAAAGTATAGTCCCCATGAATCGGTATGAGCATCTTTGTGTCATGTCGAGTCACAGAGAAATTCAAGCTATAATCCCCATGAGTCGGTATGAGCATATTTGTGTCATACCGAGTAACACAGGTTAATGCTCATATTGTATGCATAATTTTATGACATAAGAAATGATAGAATAGAAAGTATGCTAAGATGCTGATGTATGCAAAAAATGAAATGAAAGGCTAGTAGAAGTCGACTCATGCCTCATCATCTCGCGTTGAGAGAGATTATTGGTTCAAGAGTCGAAACTTCTCTGTAAACCCGACTTATATGACTAATGTGCCCGGCTCTCAGGACTAAAGTCGATTGGCGTTTTATGTAAGCCCCCAAAGTTTAGAACAACCGGGTTCGCGTTAGTCATATGAGCTTGAGCTATATAGGCCAAACGGCGTGGGTGGCCAAGTCATGTGTATGCCGGGATTTCTTCAGTTAAGAGTCGATGGGTGCCATCGAACTCCCCTACTTCCTCTGACTAAGTCATACACATGTGGAGTTTTACATATATATGTCGGCTTCTCTGTCAAGAGTCGATGAGTATCATCGAGCTCCCCGATTCGCCTGACTAAGCAATATACATGCTCAGAGCCGATAGAGGGTTTATCAAGCCCCCAGGTCTCTGAGAAAAGGTGTAAAAATATGTAATTGATGCAATATGATGCAATATGTATGATGCAACAATGTGAAAAGACATGCAATATGAAAGTCGACTTTATGCATAAGTGTGGCGAGAGCCGGTGCGACGAGAGTCGACTTTAGATGTGGCGAAAGCCTAGTGCGATGAAGATCGACTTTATTTATGGCGAAAGCCTGTTGCGATGGAAAACGACTTTATGGCGAGAGCCTGTTTGCGATGGAAATCGACTTTATGGCGAGAGCCTGTTGCGATGAAAATCGACTTTTGTGTTAGATATGGCGATAGCCTATTGGCGACGAAAGTCAAATTTATATGTTAAATATGGAGATAGCCTAATGTGATGAAAATCGACTTGTATATAAAGTTTGGCGATAGCCTAGTGCGATGAAAATCGACTTTGTTTGGCGATAGCCTAATGCGATGAAAATCGACTTTAGGATGAAGAAGGTGCAATGTATAATGTTGCATAATGATGCAATGCATAAGGTAACAAATTCTAGGTTCCAGAAATGCCGATTCTTACCGAGATTTCTTGTGAAGTCGGTCATTTGTAATGATCCTGGATCCATATAGGAGCCAGAATTCTTAATGAACCGGAGCCAAAAAAATTTATGAGCCGGGAATCGCTGAGGATCCCGAATTTTTAAATGAGTCGGAACTCATCGAGGAGCTGAATATTTGAATGAACCGAAATCTCATTGTGGAGTCGAGATTTTCCAATAAACCGGAACTCGAGAAGGGAGCCACGATTTTTTTGATGATTCAGAACTCAATGAAAGAGTCGGAATTTTTCCAATGAACCGGAATCTAAGCCGGGATTTTACCGATGATCCGGAACTCAATGAAAGAGCCAGGATTTTACCAATGAACCAGAATCTAAGCCGGGATTTTACCGATGATCCGGAACTCCATGAAAGAGCCGGAGTTTTTCCAATGAACCGGAATCTAAGCCGGGATTTTACCGATGATCCGGGACTCAATGACAGAGCTGGAATTTTTCTATGGACTCTTCATTGTTGTAGAGTCGGAATTTTGTAGAATCTTCTCTTCGGAGAGTCGAAATTTTGTAGACTCTTCTCTTCAGAGAGTCAGAATTTTGTAGACTCTTCTCTTCGGGAGCCGAAATTTCGTAGACTCTTCTCTTCGGGAGTCGGAATTTTGTAGACTCTTATTTTCAGGAGTCGGAATTTTGTAGACTCTTCTTTTCAGGAGTCGGAATTTTGTAGACTCTTCTCTTCGGGAGTCGGAATTTTGTAGACTCTTCTCTTCGGAGAGTCAGAAATTTGAAGACTCTACGACGCAGACGTTCTTCTTATCCTGTAGGCTACACGTGAGGGTCAATGTTGAAGTCGAGTTTCGAGTCGCGCGCTCGAATTTTTTCTTATTTTCTCCATGAGCTTGATGTAGATCCTTATGTAGATGTTGAAGAAACCGAGCTTGGAATTGTTACTCTCTCCTCGTTGGTTACCTCAAGTGGAAGGTCAGATGTAGGATAGCGACAAATTTCCCTCGATGAAGATACCAAGGTTTGTCTCCAGTAGGACTCCGGAGATGATAAGTAGGTGTCAACAGCGCAACTGACGTGGACCTGCACACAACACAAATAACTTTTCTCCCAACGAGTACAGAGAGGTTGTCAATCTCTCTGGCATTGTTGTTTACAAAGGATCAAACGCAAGGGATAATGATAATGGTGACATCAATTAGAAAGTAAAAGCAGGAAAATAAAAGAGCGTGTAAACAGTGATGAGAATATGGACCGGGGTCCCGTGATGTTCACTAGTGATGTCTCTCGCCCAAAAGACGATAAATCTTCTATGCGAAGTAAACAAATTAAAACTGAGCAATTGACAGGATTAAAAACACACCGCAATGCTAACTATGCTACAAAGAAAGGACGAGGCTCAAAAGCATGGGCGGTACGCCAAAATAAGTAGACCGAAATCCAACTGCACCTACTACTAATCATCCACCTTGAGATATCTATCTAGAACATCTCGCTGGTGTAAACCCAAAGCAACAGACAACTGTAAACCCAAAGTAACAGACAACTGTAAATAGTACTTTGTGTAAAGTAAACAATCCTTGCAACCGCGGTTACAAGCACCGTTGTTTTCCCCCCTGTGCCAACAACACATCTCCTAGACTCATGTTTCTGTCACTCAAGCGTGTCATCGAGGGGCATGAACCCACAATCGAGCATAACGTTCCCTCTTGTAGTCACTACCTACTACTTGTCCAAAGCAATAAATACAACGGAGAACATGCAAGAATTACTTAGGAACGAAATGTAAAAGATAAGAACCAAATATATTACTCAATCACAAACTGAACATAGTCTCATAATCCATCATATCCCAGCACACTCAGCATAGCAACAGCAGAAAATTACATATGTGCCTCGATCATGTAGGGCAAATCACGAGGTCTAAACCATGACGAACAAAGAGGGGAGGAGAACATCACATAGCTACTGATCACGGACCCATGATCCAAAGGAACGACTCACAGCACATCCGAGAAGCGTCCATGGTGGAGGGGAAGCTCCCGGAGGTCAATCCTCCCTCCGGCGGGGTGCCGGGAAGAGGTCCGCTGGCGCTCCCGATCTTGGAAGCGCGGCGGCGGCAGAACAGAGGAGAGATCGCGAAAAAGGGTTCTTTTTCGGAGGTTTTGCGTCACGTAAATAGGCGGAAGGGGGGAGCCAGGGGGGACACCAGGGGTCCAGGCGCCCCCTGGCGCAGCCCCACCCTAGGGAGCACCAGGAGGGCTCCTAGGGCCCTGGTGGATCCCCTCTGGCCCCTCCCGGGTGATTCCGGAAGCTTCTGGTACACTGACTTTTATCTGACTTTTCCGGAATTTTTGGAGAATTTTTAATATGGGGGAAACCTGAAATAGAAAAACATCAGAAAAGAGGAACTGTGGTGCAGTGAGTTAATATGTTAGTCCAAATATGATCAAAAGTGTATGAAAGTGTATCTAGATCATAGCACTATCACACAAAACATGCATGTAGGAAGAAGAAATTATAGATACGTTTGGGACGTATCAACATCCCCAAGGTTAATTCCTGCTCGTCCTCGAGTAGGTAAATGATAACAAGAATAATTTCTGTGGTGACATGCTAACAACCATATAAGAACTTTGAAAGTAAAGAAATCAAGGTATGTGATTCAATTCAAGTCATAACAAGCAAGAGTCTATATTGGCATTGAAAAAAGTATCAAAAGAACATTAGGTGCAAGAGCTCTCGCTGTCCGTGACTCGAATGTCTCCAAATGGTGTTTGCGTGCAAGAAGGGGATATGGGAATACGAGAAAATATATATTTTATGAGAACTCGGTCTACTAAAGTTTCACACTTGGTCTTCTTTGGAATCTTATCTTTACTCATCCCCACACCACTAGCCAGGTACAAGTCAATTTGATCCACTCCTTTTCTATATTTTGAGCACTCATGCAATGGATGAGTGTAAGCACGAGAATTCACACTTAGGATGGCAAAGCGAGAAATATGGTGGAGGAGGAAGACAAAAAGGTGAGAAAGGTTCACGTCAATGAGGACAATCATAGGCGATAAGGACAAATGATAGATATGATGTGAGGAGTAGGGATTTCCATGCAATGGATGCACATATGAGCTAAGAAAAGCTCTTCAATGGAACTAGTGGGGGTGCATCCAACTTGCTCGCTCATGAAGACCTAGAGCTCGTTTGAGGAGGCCCATCCTTGGAATATGCAAGCCAAGTTCTATAGAGTAAAGGTCCCCACATAGCTATATGCATAAATGATCATCTCTATGGAGTACAAGGATAAGAGGGAGTACTAGTGTGGATCTTTCAAAAGGATATTAGTGTTGCCCCTTTCTCTCTTTTTATTTTATTTTTCTCTTTTTTCTATTTTTGTATTTTTTGGTGGCCTCAATGGCTCTTTCTATTTAACTCTCATTTGTCCTCTTTGGGATCTTTTATTTTGTCCACTTTGGGATCTTTTCCTCACTTAAGGGCAACACTCTAATTTACAAGAGGGTATAGAAGATCTTTCACACTTTACAAGGTACTCAAGATAAAGAAGATCTAGCTATCATGATGTATGCAAATGTATGCCCCTGCAAGTGTAGCAGGAACATGTATGGCATGAATATCAAGTCATGAAGAGGTGGATGTTGCATGGCAATATATCTCAGAAAGGCTATGGAAATGCCATGATAGGTAGGTATGGTGGCTGTTTTAAGGAAAAATATAGGGAGGTTTATGATCACAGAAAGTATCATGCCAAGGGTTTGGATGCACCGGAAGGTAGATGCCAACTCTCGGAGTGGGAAGAGGGAAATGCACGGTACTGACGAGGCTAGCAAATATGAGGAGGTGGAAGTGTCAACTTTCAATACATGCATTAGTCCAAAGAACTCATGCACTTATTATCGGTAACTCTCAATCTAATAAGGAGGTTCACAAAGAGACAAGTACCCCGAGGAGGAGTGTATGGGGGTTTGGTTATCCTTGCGCATCCTCGACTCATGGTACGTTAGTGTACTCTAATATCGGATCCCTCAAAAGATTAGTGATCCATCTAGTAGCTAGAGATCTCAACTAGTTTTGTAGGTTTTGAAAATAAACACGGATTACCCAAAATATGACACCTATCACTAATAGGCTAGAGCTCTTGACACCAAAAGTTCAGACATTACTCACAACAATACCTCAAAACTATTGCAAGTTACTACTAAATTGAATAGCAACCTCAATTACCTGCTTCAAGAAAAGACACAACTCAGTGCAACAACCAACTCTCTTAACAAGATAAACACGAAAACTAAAGAGAGTTCCAGCAACGAAATAAACAAAAGCCAAGGCTCTTGCTAAAGACAAACTAAAACTAAAAGTAAACATGGCAGTAGCTACGAAAAGATAAAGAACACACAACAGAGAGAAGATAGGCATGAAAATCCTATGATGTGTTCTAGATTGGAGTGGAGCATGTTTCTCTCCGACAAAAAGTAAGCTGGGGTCTAACTTGTTATGAACAGAAAGCAAAGCTAAAGAAAACTAAAAAGGAAACCTAAGAGCGAGACGCTCCAAGCATAGCACATAACGCATGAAGTGATGAAAATATAGTGAGACGAAGGACGAACTGATGATTGTTGATGGAGAAGGGGATGCACGGGGGAAACCCCAAGCTTATACGCTTGAGTCTCCTTGAATATTTATTGGGGATGCATGGGGGCATCCCCAAGCTTGAGAGTTTGACACTCCCGGATCTTCTTTCATCATTTTCCCTCGACACTTGAAAACTCCCTTCATACATAACTCATCATAAGCTGATTAGAGAGGCTAGTACCCTTAATAAAATAATTTTTCCCCACTGTAAATAAAGATATTCTTGAAGAGCTACTATTTCTCAAGATTTCCAAACAGTTTTTGCAAAGAAAAAACAAGCTTAAGGTTTGCAAAAGTAAGGAAAGGCAAAAACGTGGCAGAATCTGTGAAAACAGAACAACAGGTAGTAAATAATTGTTTTGGAGTACTTCTGCAACTCAAATAAAAAAACTTAGAACATACGAAAGTTTCACAATAGAGCATGTTGTGTAAAATATTTAGCTCAAAAAGATGAACTGGTGATTTGTTTCGATTTTTTCCGTCAAGCAGACAAAATCTGTTTTCTGGATTGAGTCCTCCCAGAGTCGGCGGACCGATTTAGATTCGTTCGTGCTGGTTCTTCTTTGTCCGTCCGATCACGAATCTCTCGATCCTTGTGAGTAATTCCTGCAAGATGACAACACCCTTGTGCGTAGGCCCCACGGTGGGCGCCAACTATCGTGGGAAAGTCACGACAGATGTCCGTAGGGCTGGACTTGATTATGGGGCCTTTGCTACGAGTGTACGAGGAAGAAGAACATCACAGAGAAAAAGAAACACGATTTTATACAGCTTTAGGCCCCGGTAAACATCGTCCGGTAAAGACCCTACATGTTGTTTGTGGCTAGGTATTATTCCATTTGGGTGATGTCTTCTGGCCGGGTCTTAGCTGTGAGTAATCCCCCGGACAGGTAAGTCGTCAATTCCTCCGCGTGTCGTCACGGCTTTAATAAATATATCCGTTGGACATGAAATCTACCAATAGTATGCATTCTCCTAAGACTGAGGCGCTGCCCGTTTGTTTTAGTCATACCACGCGTGGAGATTGAGGAAATCCTATTTATTACGCCGTGATTCTTGTACCGTTGGTTGAGCTTACATCCTTATATATAGGATCAAACTCCATTCGCTTAGTTCTTCCTCTCATACCTCTCTCTTTTTGTGTCTTCTTCCTCTCGCTCAATCCTCTCTATGAGAAACTCGAGGGCATCCAGAGGTGATGCATTTCCCAATACGCATCAAGCTTGGCCTTTCACGACTTCGACCTTTGTTCTTCGAGCTACAAGAGCGCATCACCCCCGTTCGTCCAATCCGTAAGCTTTTTCCCACAGATCTGGTATTTTACCTACCCCAAGGTTTCGAAATCTTTCGATCTGATCCCTTTAGCGTTTTCAAGGATTACAAGTGTAATTCCCTCCTATTCAAATCTTGATACCTTTGACTAGCGGAACGAAGGAACACCTTTGGTTTCGATAGATCCGTGTGTTATGTTCGTTTTCGGCAGAACCTTTTCACAGTGTTTCGCGTTCGTTGCTTTGTACAGCAACCAATCATATTTTATGATGCCTTGACCTTTTATGTCTTCCCCCGCGACCCTTTCAGTCGATTCCCAAATGTCGAAGGTTGTCGCAACCAAGAAGGCCGAGAGAAAAAAAGAAAATCGCGGCAACTAAATCCAAATCCACCCTTGCGTTTGATTGGGCCAAGTATGTTGTAAAAGAGGCTCGTCTCATTGAGCTAGAGGATGAAGGATTACTCCCTTCTCAGCAAGCTATCAGCTGGAGAGCCCCCGGGTCCGAAACCCGGCCTCAACCTAAAAAGGGTGAGGTTGTGGTTTTTGCAGAACATGTGACCCGGGGTTTTCGTCCTCCAGGTTCTCTGTTTTTCCGCAAGGTTCTTCATTTTTACGGCTTGCATCCTTAGGAGTTGGCTCCCAATATATTGTTAACATTGGAAATTTTAAAACACTCTATGAAGCGTATCTGCAAAGGAAACAATCAATTCCACTTTTCCAGGAATTTTTCTACTGCAATAAACAGACAGAGAGCAACGGAGGTTAGCCCATCGAGTGCGGGGCTGTCACCTTTCAACGACAGGTTCGATGTATTTACCCCAAGATGAAGCTCTATAAACATGTAAGGGAGTGGAAAAAATCTTACTTTTATTGCAAGGACACCTTCTCTACCAGGATTTTGAGAGAAGCGACTCGTGTATTCTTCGATCCTTAATTCCTAGCCTAGTGTGGAGGAGAAAGATGCCCTCGTCCCGATGAAGAGACAGATTAAACCTCTGCTATCTCACGGGCTTCGTGCTACTGACCTGATCCGGTGTTGGGTCGGATGGCGGGTGCAACCCTTAAGCCTCTGTACCCGGCTCATGTGCAAATACACCGGGTCGGGTGACAATATGCGATTTACTTAGATCGCCTATACTATCGGCGAGATAAGACGAGCTACCAAGAAGCTCCTATGTGAACCTTTGGAACAAGTCAACAGAGTGGTCCTGGATCCTTTCTGGGCTAAAAATCCAACTCCTGAGGTAAGACTTTAATGTTTCGCTGACCTTCCTATTTTCATAAGGTGAAACTTACGACTCACCTTTTGTTGTTTTGTATCCATAGGCTAATGACCCTTGGTGGTCCGTGGATCATCCTTCGATTTCTATCAAAGGAATCGATGGTGAAACTGACGATGATGAGGATGAAGGAGAGGAGGGAGAGGCGAAGGTATTATTTTCTTCCTTCTGACTTCCCTAATTCACCTTTGTGATGTTTTGTCCATTTGTTTGTGGGAACTGGGGGACGGAAGCATCGGAGGGGACCCGGTCAAAGGAGGAGGCGACAAAAGTCTCCTCGGATAACGAGGTACTGAGTCGTTGGGTGACTCGCCTTGCTTTAAGAAAGGTACAATTTAAATCCAGCCTTCCATCGTCCACACTTGTTCTTATAGGTTTCTTTCATCCTCGTATCGGTAGGAGACGGAAGGAAAGGAAAGGAGGACTCGGAGTTCTTGTAACACCCTCACTGTTATGGAACAGTAATCACTGTTGCTAATGATGTTTACTGTTCCAAAATTCTTGCTTTGATCAGCCTTGATAATCTTGGACCAATACGAAGTCAAATTTCCCTTTTGTTGAATATTAAAATATGTGACAATTAAAACTTTGCCCAAAAATTTATGATTTCAATTTTGTAAATTGACCAATGATCATTATATCATGTCCATGTAGTTTGGGGGATTTATTAAACTATAAAATAATTTAAAAATCCAACAGTAGAAGGAAAACCCCCTTTTAACCATTTACTATTTAATTAAAGTATTAAATGAATTTATTAAATGCCCACACTTTTTGTGGCTCTCTGGTATAGTGCAATAATAATTTTGGTGCAAGTAACAAGTTTTACAAAAATAGTAAAGTAGCAAAACAAATAAAACAGTAGAGAAATCAGAAAAGAAATAACAAAAAGAAAAGGAACATATCTAACGCCCACTAGCGAGCCCACCCCCCTGTTCCCCCATTGGGCCAGCCCACCCCACCCCTCTGGCCCAACCCCACTCGTCCTCCTCCTCTGTTCACCTCCATGCCGTGGAGGGCATCAGTCGTGGACACCAAGGCAGGCGACGCCCGTGCCGCCCATCGGCGACATGCCGGCGGGGATAACTGCCCCGAGGCCCCTAACCCCCGCGCCTCGCAGATCTCGCGCCCCCTCGTGCGCCCTCGTCATCTCCCACCTCCAGCCGAGCCGCCATGGCCACGGCTCGATGAACCCGCGCGCCCACTGACCCCCACATCCCCAACCGACATGCCCGGCCGCCTCCTAGTCGTCGCCTTCGTCACCACCCGGGAGGAATCAAGCCCGGCGCCACTGCATCGAGCACCCCGGGGCCGTCTTCAACCTCCAGTCTGCAAGGAGCGCCGAGCAATTGCGCCGCCCACACGCCGTCCCCAAGCCTGCTGCCTCCTCGACGTTCTTCCCGGTGAGCGTGGCTCTGGTTCCCCCCACTCCCCGGTCGAGGTGGTGTACGCCGTCGCCGTCTTCACCACGGACGTGCTCCGGCCGCCGCTGTCACGCGTCGTAGCTGTCACTAGGGTCCGCGCCAGCCCGCACCTTTGGCTCCACTAGATGCGCGGCTCGGCCCCAGCTCGATACCCCCCCCTCGCTCTCGATTTGGTCGCCGGAGTAGGCCGGGGGAAGCTCGTCGTGCTCCTGTGCGTCACCGCCGGCGAGAATGGCCTAGGCCAGTGGGTTTACCCTCTGACCAGTGGGGCCGGCCGGTTGTGATTAAGGTCTAACCCCCCAGATTAAATTAATCACCCCCCTAATTAAAATGATTTGAGACAAACCCCCTGTGGACATATGACATGTGGGCCCCAATGCCCTTTAACTTAATTAATTTGATTAATTAGCACCTGCGTGTATGACACATGGGCCCACCTGTAGATAACTAGTTTAATTAACTAAACTAGTTAACCCAGTGACATGTGGGACCCCACTGTAAATAAGATTTAATTAAAATGTTTATTAATTGTGCCATTGACCAGTGGGAACCACTAGTCAGTATTAAATCTGGATAATGTTGCTAACTAAATAATAAATGAAATTCAGAAATTCATTAAAAATTGATTTAAACTTTAAAATTGAATATCTTTTAAACCGTTAATCAGATGAAAATAATTTATACATGAAAATTGATCAGCAAAAAACAATGAATATGGATACGCTATCCGTATGTCAGCCACACCCCTCTAACACAATGAACATCGACATCCCCTCCTCCGGTTGCACTGCCGATAATCACCCGGAGCCGGTATTTCATCCCCGGATGAATTCACGCTCCGAGCATAATCCTTTGTACTGCGTGAGAACACCGATAGCAATGCATCTTTCATGTCATGTATTTGTTTGCATATGTTTGCTTTATATTTACTGTTTCTTTCCCCTTAATCTCCGGTAGACCCCGTTGCCGCCGCTGACTACACCACCGTTGAGTACGACTACTAAGTCGACGACCCTACCCCTACCGCCGAGCTTCCAGGCAAGCAGAGCCATTCTCTTCCCAGATATCGCCTATATTTTCGTACATTTCTTGCACTAGGCATTGCTACTACTGCTACGTTACAATCCTATTCAATTGCATAGCCTATTTTTGTCGCCCCTTGATGTACCTCCTTTATCCTATGCTTCCTATTAATTATATATATTATTGTGACACCCTGGATTTTGGAACTTTCTTTTTCCAAAAACTTTGCTGATTTATTTCTGGATTTGCTATTGGATTTGATTTTGATCACCTCGTTGGACTTGAAACTTGAGCATATTTTCTTTCCATGCTCAAGTGGCCCTTGGATCCAAGCCTTTCCAATGTCATTCCATTGTTCCATCTCATCCAAGCCATTATCTTATTCAAGCCATATATTCCTTTTACTAATAAAAGGGATATTCCTATTATTTGAGGTTTGTGAAGCAAACCCTATTTATATTGCTCCATAAATACCCAAATAATTCCCACATGTCATTGACATCATATCTTTCCAATCTCTCCAAAAACATTTCATAGCCCAAGTGGATTTTTCCTCTAGAAAAATTCATTTGTCTGTGGGGGCAGATTGGAGCTTTGTGAAGGGAGTGCCACTTCTCTTGATCCATTGCTGGTGAAACTTTTTGTGCCAACTCATATGATCATATGGTTGATATCCACCAAATTACACCACCATTTGGTTAGCCAAACTCCCACAATAAATTCCCAAAGTTTGGATGCAGCAAGGGGGCATTGTGAAGCAAGTGCATGATAGGGGATCCCATTTGCCTTGAAACTTTTTGAGCATGATCCTACCACGAAATGACTCCAGCAAACCAGATTTGAGCTAAATCCTATCACCCATGTGTGTGCACCATCATGTTTAAGTTTCTGGTCATCGGGCCACATTGTGAAGCAAGTTCTATCTATGTGTGTCCAATGACTATGAAATTTTATACACATATGAACCATGCCAAATAAGCCCCGTAAACCAATTTTCAGCCAAATCAAACAATCCAGTGAGATGCTAACCTCACCAATACATTCTGACCTATTTGGTGCTTTACAAAGGAAGTACAAAAAATATTGATCCAAATGATGTGAAACTTTGTGTACACACTCATCCTAGGGTATGATTGAGCTATGCAAAATATCATGCCTAGGGGAGCTATGTACAAGGCATTCCACATTACAAACACCTTCTGCCTCATGATGCCCTTTACAAAGCAAGTACCATTTACATTGCTTTGTTTGAGCCCAAACTCCATAGAAGCCTAGTCCCTTGTACCCTAAACCCTGGAGACATCTTGGTACTATCCAAATCAACCCCATGTGAGCTTTGCTTCTGCTCAAAGTTTGTTGCATCAAACTTAGCATTGAGATAGAGATCAATCCAGAGCTCCTATAGACCATCCAGCTGTACCCATGTGATCAGCACTCGAAGGACTACCTAATTGACATCCTTGGCCACAAAGAAATTCTGCACCAGTACATTTTGTGGCCATGCTCTTGGCAGCACCTGGCATGCTCTGGCCGCGCACCGCGCGTATCCGTCACGTTCACCTCGCGCCACAGTACGTCCTCGTCATCTTCCTCGCGTCCTGCCGCGCCGCACGGCTTTCCTCCGCACGCGTGCTCCACGCCAGCCCTCCCGAACCCTCCAGACCCCGCCAGCTCACTGCACGCCTCGGCCGCTTGCCATTGTCGCGGTCTGAGCTCCGCATCTTACCTCCCCCTTTAAATAGGAGCCTCCCCAAGGCCTCCCAGCACTCCCACAACACCCCCACCTCCTCCTAGCCGCTCGCCCCTCTCCAATTTGGTCGCCGGAGGCCGCATTGCCCGCCACAGCTACCGTAGCTGCAGACGGACCTCTCCCAAAATCCGGCGACCCAATCCACCCTCCCCTCTCCTCCTAGCCCCCACTGGACCCCGGAGCCCCTCATCTCACCGCCTCGCCTCAGCGGCCCAGCCGGAGCCCCGCCGAAGCGGCCCTGAGCCTCGCCGTGGCGCCGCGGACACGACTCCGCCCGTAGCCCCTGCCCGCCGTGGCCCGTGGGAGCAGCGCCACCGGCCGCCCCTTGCGGTGCCGCAGCCACCGGCGGCGCGCTCTGGGGCCCCACACCCAGCGCCCCTCTATGGGCTGGCCGTTGTGGTCTCTTCGCCGGGGCCCCGAGCCCCGCGGCCGTGCTCTGTTCTTGGATGAACGAAGAAGAGACAGGGGAGGAGAGAGAGACCCCCTGGGCCCTGCCTTTAAGCGGCCCACGAGGCTGAGAAGCGGGCCCGCTCTGTTTATGTGGTGGCGCATCCCAGCCGGTACGCTTTCCTCTTCTGGAAGCGTATTCCTTGTCCTCTCTGGACGGAATACGTTTTCGGTGAAAGAAAGCGTATTTTTGTCTTCACTGCCCTAAAGTATGTTTTCTCCGTTCAAAGGCGTATTTTTATCTTCAAGCAGCCCGGAATACGCTTTCACTTCACAGAAAGGGCATTTCTGCCTAAATCTAGCCCCTGGCACCGTTTCGTTGATATCGCCGCAACCGTAAGTCCAAACGGGTTGATTCTTTTTGCGTTGGTTTCGTTTCGAGCTCCTCTTCAGCTTGGCATAAGTTTTGTGCCATGTTTTTATGTCGTTATTTTATGGTCAAACAAAAGATGATGCTTGAATTTTTCGCCGTGTCTTTTTTATAAAATGATTTGCAGGGTTTTGCTTGTGTCGAAGATCCGGGAGTATTTCACACTCCTCTGGTGAAAGTCAAGCCACAATACCCTTTGCACCTTTGCAAATCTTTCACGTGCTACTAAAATTTGTTGTTCGATGATATGCTTATATCGTGGATCATGATCATGTGTCGTTTTATGTTTGATGTTATCATTGCCATGCTATCCTTGAATATGCTATTGCTATGCTATGTTTTTCCATGTTATACGCATGCTATGCCTTGATCATATCGTTGCCATGTTATGTCATGAATCAACGTGACCACAACATACCAATATCATGTTAAGCTGCTCATGTTACACCTGCTCATGTTGTGCCTAAGTTATGCTTAACTGCATTCATAATGTTTCCATGTTAATAGCTTAATCTTTGTAACACGGATAAGTTCACCAACTAAAAATGTGTTTGATCATATCTGAAACTGTCATGTTAATATGCTATGCATTGTCATGATCTGATACTCATGTTGCACCTGATGCTTGTGTTCGCTGTTGGAGATAGGCTTCGTGACAAGTTGATCAGGTGCCACCGAACCGGGCTTATCCGTGCAGCCACATTTGCCTGTATGGGAGGGCCTTGATTTGGTCTGCCGGTGGGTTCTCTTATTTGTATCACCCTATAGGGGAGGTTATGCACACACGCTACCCTGGCCCGGTAGGTGGTGATAACCTTGACAGCGAGTGTTGTTATGAGCTCAGTCCCCGTTGGGACAGTATTTGCCACAAGGTGACCGAGTGGTTCTGGTGGTAACGTGGACACCTAACCACAGGGCTAACCAAGACGGAATGTCGGTGATACGTTAAGAGGGACACTTGGTAGTATCGGTCTCGTTGGAGAAGTCCTAGTCCACTCCTGCGGTACGAGTTCCAAGGATCCTGTGGGACAAGTACCGAGGTGCTGGATGGAGGAAGAACTCCATCGTGTGGGTAACGTGCATAAACTCTGCAGAGTCAAAATCTACTCGAATAGTTGAGTCCTCGGTCATGGGACACAGTTCGTACTAGGTCACACCATATGATCAACTTGAGTTCGGTGGTAAGTTCGTTGTAAGTGGATGGTTATGCGATAAGTGGATTGGTTGGGTGGTAACAAGGGACACCTAACCCATTGAATGGTCATGCGATGACCCGTTTGGTCATGCGACGACCCGTGGAAGTGATTGGTCACGAAGTGACCCGGTGCTTGAGTATGTAAGGATTCTGAGGTAAGCCACGTGATCATGCGACGATCATGTGGGGTCCATTGTGTGTGCATTAGTCTTAATGCTGATAATATGCTTTATAAATATCCGTTTGCATGATATTGTTGCTCACCTGTTTAATGCACTAATATACTTTAACCTGTTGCCATGTTATTGTTTTGCCTTGTTGCATGGTTGTTGTGAGCTTGCAAGTACATTCAATGTACTGACCTGGCGTGTTATGCCAGATTTGCAGGCCGTGCTTTGGATGCGTAGGACGACGTTCCCGGTGTTTGCGAGCTAAGAGGTGTCCCAGCCAGTGTCCCTGTGGATTGGAGTTCGTCATCGCCGTTATTGTTCCGCTGCCGTCGATATTCCGCTGCTAGAGTTATGCTGCTGCTTGGTGTAGAGCTGAGGCTAGCCTGAGGAGCAAGTTGTGTCTCCGCTAGCGTTGTAATAGACCTCGTGTACCCCTATCTTAGGTAATAGAAAGTTGATCAGTTCTATATCAATCAGTGTCGTCCTCCAGAAGACTTGATCTCTGGGCTGGTGCAAAGGGCGTTCCGGTCTTCTGAGCCGGGGTGCCACAACGGTTGGTATCAGAGCAGGAATGGCTGTAGAACCCGCTAGCCCGCGCGAACGTTAGAAGAAAGTTAGATTGACGCTAGAGCTAGTGTATAGCTTGCTTGTGTGATGTAATTTCCTGCTGCATTTGTTTGCTGCATATAGACGCTATGTTTTCGCTAACGATCTGATCTGACGAGTGTAGATGGCGGAATACCTGGTGGGCTACTGATGGCTTCTCGCCCCTTCGTTGGTTTCCCCAAGTGTAAGGTTGAGATGTAGTGCAGCAGCAGTTTTCCCTCGGTGAAGATACCAAGGTTTGTCTCCAGCAGGACTCCAGAGATGATAAGTAGGTGTCAGCGGCGCAACTGACGCGGACCTGCACACAGACACAGATAACTTTGTTCCCAACGAAGTTCAGAGAGGTTGTCAATCTCTCCGGTCTTGTTGTTTACAAAGGATAAAACGCAAGGGATAATGATAGCAAATAAAAGCGGTAAAGTAAATGTAGCGTGCAAACAGTGATAAGGATATGGACCGGGATACGTGATGTTCGCTAGTGATGTCTCCCTCCCAAAAGACGATAAAATTGCTATGCGAGGTAAACAAATTACAGAACGGCAATTGACAGGACTATGAACGCACCGCAATGCTAACTATGCTACAAAAGAAAGGAAGAGGTTCAAAAGCACGGGCAGTACGCCAAAGTAAGTAGACCGAAATCCATCTGCATCTACTACTAATCATCCACCTTGAGATATCTATCCAGAACATCTCGCTGGTATTAAGTTGCGAGCCCCACCCAAAGTGTAAACCCAAAGCAACAGACAACTGCATTAAAAAGAACTATGCGTAAAGTAAACAATCCTTGTAACCGTGGTTACAAGCACCGTTGTTTTCCCCCTTGTGGAAACAGCACATCCCCTAGACTCATGTTTCTGTCACTCAAGCATGTCATCGGGGAGGCATGAACCCACAATCTAGCACAACGCTCCCTCTTGGAGTCACTACCTACTACTTGGCCAAAGCAATAAACAGCAACGGAGAAGATGCAATAATTACTTAGGAACAAAAATATAAAAGATAGAAACCAAATATATTACTCAATCACAATCTGAACATAATCTCATAATCCATCAGATCGGATCAAACTCAACATAGCAATAGCAGAAATATTACAAAGGTGGATCGATCATGTAGGGCAGCTCACGAGGTCTAAACAATGAAGATCAAAGAGGGGAGGAGAACATCACATAGCTACTGATCACGGACCCATGGTCCAAGGAAAACTACTCATGGGACATCCGGGGAGCATCCATGGTGGAGAGGAGACTCCCGAAGGTCAATCCTCCCTCCGGTAGGGTGCCGGGAAGAGGTCTTCTGGTGCTCCCGATCTTGGAAGCGCGGCGGCGGCGGAACAGAGGCGAGTTCGCGGAATAGGGTTCCCCTTCTAGAGTTTTCCCGTGAAGGGGGATAAATAGGCGAAAGGGGGCAGCCAGAGGTGGGCCAGGGGCCCCAGGCGCCCCCCTGGCGCGGCCAGGGGTGGGGCCGCGCCGGGTGGCCGCCTTGCCCCCCCTTGGCCCCCCTCTGGCCCCTCCCGGGCTTTTCTGGAAGCTTCCTGTACGCTGATTTTTCCTGTATTTTTCCCAGAATTTTTCTGGCACTTTTTATATAGGGGAAAATTGAAATAGAAAAACAACAGAAAACAGGAACTGGCACTGGGGTGCACTGAGTTAATAGGTTAGTCCAAATATGATCAAAAGTGTATGAAAGTGTATCTAGATCATAGCAATATCACACAAAACATGCATGGAGCAAGCAGAAATTATAGATACGTTTTGGACGTATCAGCTACACAGGATCCTCGTCCGCAACCAACTTTGACTACCTTCTTGCAGACGTATGGTGGACTCTCTACCCCAGTGGAGAGCTTCCAAGGTACCAAGTTTCCCAGACACCGATCGGAGGGAAGCTTCTTGAGTACCGTGCCAACGTTTACATGTCAGCCACCATCCCCATCGGCGTGCGCTCCTACAACTTCCAGGGTGGACCCGCTTCTACCCCGGATCGTGCCATTCAGCTTGCCGCGATGGCGGGCCTCTTAGGCCTACGCCACCAGGAGATTGTGATGCATGAGAATCGCGCCTTCCATTTCTACCCCACCTTGGGTGCGACCCCGCAGCAAGTAAGGTTTCCTCGCCCTTTGGCGGAAGCCGATGCGGTGGTGATCACCATGTCCCGCGACATGATCTCCTAGTACGCCCTCATCGTCGAGCTAGTCCGTGATGCAAGGGATGCAAGGAGAGCTCTTGCCGCAGCCCTATCGTTGTCGACTTCTCCGCCCACTCCCGCGTCCCCCGGCAACCCGCCGTCAGATCAGAACGCCTGAGTATCGCGTAGTCCGTAATGCATGAGTAGTAGTGTTGCATGTTGCATGTTGCATGTTGATGTGTATAGCAATAAGCTGAGATCCTGCGTGCGATCTCAGTGCTTGTTCAGTGTTGTTGTTATTGCTTAGTTCTCGTTGTTGGTTCTTTGTTGGTTCTTCGGCAGTTACTAACTCTGTTTTGGCAGGTGTTAGATGACTTGGATGGACCCTTGCTTGTTGTTCCCCGATATTGGCACCACGTCTGGTTCTGAGCTGATGCATCATCGGCCGTCCGAAGTGGATTCCTGTTTTACATTTCTCTTTTCAACAACCGACCCGTGTTCTGAGCTGCTTTTCGGCTGTCTCGGGCAGTTGTTGAGTTTCTTTTCGCAGTGGAGACCCTATGCTCTGAGCTATTTTTTCTGCCGTCTTAGGGGACCTCTGCATTCTTTTTATCAACATTGCCTCATGCTCTGAGCTGATTTCGGTCGGCCATCGTGAGCAATGCTTGAACTATTCCTGTACAAGTCCCAGATCTGAGTTATAAAGACCGTTCTGGTGGCTACTGGGTTATTCGCTGTTTTCTTTGCAAGGAGTTCGGATGGTCATCAACTACCGCTAAAGCTGATGAAGTAGCAAGCCGCTTCTTGTTCGCTTTTGCTCCGTGGTTTTCTTCGTTGGTTCTTCTTTTGGTTCTTTGGTGTCACTTGCTCCACCCCAATGATAAGTTGCTCATAACCCCGCATACCTCGAAGAACCAGTGCAATACCGCAGAGCGGCATGAAGACGCCAAGTCAAGGACCCACACCAGCTTACAGCAGAAGTATTCAACCCCATATGAGTTTTTCCTGAATGAACCAAGTCAGCATTATTCCGGTACATGTTACAGTCATGAAGATTCTATCAGTGGAAGACCGCAAAGAGATGAAGAAAATCAACCAAACATGAATGACGCATACTCGGTCGCATCTCACACATTTTGCTCAAGTGTGAATCGTGCGGTAACCACCAGGCCTGCATTTCATCTGTAACCAGAACAACCTGAAGACTCAGACAGTTAAAGGCCGCAATGATGCGGGAAATCAGCAAGTCAAACAGGACTTTTACCCAGTTGCGTGGGAAGCTTATGGCTCACGATTGGATGCTACCCAAGCCATCACTTGAATCAAGTTCGCATCAACCATGAAAGCCGCAGAGATTCATGCAAAGATAAGCAAAGACTATGACCCACGAGCATATGCACCCAAAGCAGGACAAACACCAGCTACAGTCCGATGCAATACAAATTATTTCAGTATATTCCGGAAGGTGGCCAAGAATGTTTCCCCCTCACCAGTCGATAGCCAGAAGCCTATCAGACACCGTGGTCAGATCTGTCTCCACGTCATTGAGGGAAAGCTTCCCGTAGAAGGAACCTCAGCCTTCCTCAGCACGCTACCAGGATGTCTTCTCATCCAAGACAGTCAGCTTTCCTCCACAAGCCACTGACAGAAGCTTACAGTGCAAGACACTCGATCGTGCTCGGTACGCCACAGGGATGGACTCCAGCACAAGCCGCTCGGTCGTCTAAAGTGAATTGCCGCAGAAACTTCCAGCAGAAGGGACCGGTATGTCCACAATGCAAGAGGCAAACTTTCGTGACAAGACAACCAATCTTCGTCAGTAAGTTATTAAGAAAGCTTCCAATGCAAGGCACCCAGCCTTCTTCAAGCTATCGAGGCAGCTTCCCGTGTACGACACCCTGCCTTCCTCGCTACGCCACCAGAGCAAGCTTCTGGGGTACGGTACCCAACCTTCCCCAGCAAGCTACCCCAAGCTTCACAGACAAGCTGCACAGTCTTCCTCGACATGCCAACGTGTCTGCAACAGTATTGTCAGGAATCCTGCCATGCAGGACAGTGAAGACTTCAGCATCGTCAGGACCCGCATATGGTTAGGGGTATTCTTATCAAGTATGAAATCTACCCCTGTGCGAATACCACCATGCTCGTAATCAAGGGAGGATTATGCATATGAACATCGGTGAAGAACCATAGCTCTCAGGAAACAAGTCAGCAGAAGAGGCGGATACACATATCAGCCTGGAAGAAAGACTGACAAAGCCACCCTGAAGAAAGGAAGCAAGGAGCATTGAATCCTGCTCCCGTCATGAAGGTCAGATCCTCACGACCGACAAGGTCCCGAAGCAGAATAATCTGGAGATCCCATCATTGCAACCAAGGTCATCAGGATGAAACAAGAAGAAAAAAAAGATGAGGATGACCTGTCTATCTCAAAGATTGCGGCAGAACAATAAGCAGTTATGCAACAAGGAAAGGAACCTGGCCAAAGAAAATCCAGTACAAGAAAGGTGATTGCCACAGGAGCAAGACCCAGGACAGATATACATGGCATATGTCAAACCTGGCTGCAATCTGAGGAAGCGTGTCATTTCACAAGTTATCAGAGGTATGCAACTCTCGAGCCCGACGGGTTAGGCAGAATGAATCGCATGGACCTCAACTCAAATTTGCCGCGATCAGTTGAAGTCATGTGAACCACCGTGGATATCTACCACAAAGAAAGCTCATTCACCATGGGCCAAGGACCGTGTACCGATCCATTTAGCCTGTACAGTTACTCAAGTTCAGAATCATCCGTCTTGCTGAGATACCCCAGTCTTCTTCATTAAAGGTCACCTGCTCCACTCGGCATTTTAGATACAAGAACCGGATTGAAGCATATCATGACCTATCGCCACCCGGATAGGACACCAATCAGGAAAATCTCAGCGTTGGTGAATTTCTAGAATTTGTGCCCCGCTCCGAATCCGTGAGTACGGTGGACATGCCCAAAAAAAATACGAGGCAGCCCCGCGTGCCGTCAGTCAAGGTCCCAGTAGTAAACATTCTGAGATACCAACTACCGATGTAGGCCAACACAAAGATTCAAGACCGTACCACGAATAACGTCCGAGGTACCCCAGACACAGTATGGGTATCGTCAACATTCAGCCTATGACAAGACATCTCGTTATCATACAAGCCAGAAGATATGAGGATGGAAATCAGAGGGAGAGGATGTGAGGTATCAAGGAAGAACATTCTGTCAGAGCTACAGATCGGGTGAAGTAAACCCCCTCATTAGAGATATATTGGATGCTACCATGGGAACAGTATGCGGTAAAAAAGGAAATCCGAGAAGCAGCAGGTTTCCGAAGGACGGTAAGTTTGCGATGGTTCCCTAAGCAACCAAATCTCGAGGACGAGATTTTTCTAAGGGGGGTAGGTTTGTGACACCCTGGATTTTGGAACTTTCATTTTCCAAAAACTTTGCTGATTTATTTCTGGATTTGCTATTGGATTTGATTTTGATCACCTCGTTGGACTTGAAAGTTGAGCATATTTTCTTTCCATGCTCAAGTGGCCCTTGAATCCAAGCCTTTCTAATGTCATTCCATTGTTCTATCTCATCCAAGCCATTATTTTATTCAAGCCATATATTCCGTTTTCCAATAAAAGGGATATTCCTATTATTTGAGGTTTGTGAAGCAACCCCTATTTAAATTTCTCCATAAATCCCCAAATAATTCCCACATGTCATTGACATCATATCTTGCCAATCTCTACAAAGATATTTCATAGCCCAAGTGGATTTTTCCTCTCGAAAAATTCATTTGTCTGTTGGGGCAGATTGGAGCTTTGTGAAGGGAGTGCAACTTCTCTTGATCCCTTAATGATGAAACTTTTTGTGCCAACTCATATGATCATATGGTTGATCTCCACCAAATTCTACCACCATTTTCTCAGACATATGCACCATGCCAAATAACCCCAGTAAACCAATTTTCAGCCAAATCAAACAATCCAGTGAGATGCTAACCTCACCAATACATTCTGACCTATTTGGTGCTTTACAAAGGAAGTACCAAAAATATTGATCCAAATGATGTGAAACTTGGTGTACACACTCATCCTAGGGTACAATTGAGCTATGCAAAATATCATGCCTAGGGGAGCTATGTACAAGCCATGCCACATTACAAACACCTTCTGCCTCATGATGCCCTTTACAAAGCAAGTACCATTTACATTGCTTTGTTTGAGCCCAAACTCCACAGAATCCTAGTCCCTTGTACCCTAAACCCTGGAGACATCTTGGTACTATCCAACTCAACCCCAGGTGACCTTTGCTTCTGCTCAAAGTTTGCTGCATCAAACTTAGCATTGAGATAGAGATCAATCCAGAGCCCCTATAGACCATCCAGCTATACCCATGTGATCATCACTCGAAGGACTAGCTAATGGACATCCTTGCCCGTATCCCCTGCCCGCCGTGGCCCTTTGGAGCAGCGCCACCGGCCGCCCCTTGCGGTGCCGCAGCCACCGGCGGCGCGCTCTGGGCCCCGCACCCAGCGCCCCTCCGCGGGCTGGCCGTTGTGGCCGTTGTGGTCTCTTCGCCGGCGCCCCGAGACCCGCGGCCGTGCTCTGTTCTGGGCTGAACGAAGAAGAGACAGGGGAGGAGAGAGAGACCCCCTGGGCCCCTCCTGTAAGCGGCCCACGAGGCTGACAATCGGGCCCGCTCCGTTTAAGTGGTGGCGCATCCCAGCCGGTACACTTTCCTCTTCTGGAAGCGTATTCCTTGTCCTATCTGGACGGAATACGTTTTCGGTGAAAGAAAGCGTATTTCTGTCTTCACTGCCCTATAGTACGCTTTCTCCGTTAAAAGGCATATTTTTTCTTCAAGCAGCCCAGAATACACTTTCACTTCACAGAAAGCGCATTTCTGCCTAAATCTAGCCCCCGGCACCGTTTCGTTGATATCTCCGCAACCGTAAGTCCAAACGGGTTGATTCTTTTTGCGTTGGTTTCGTATCGAGCTCCTCTTCAGTTTGGCATAAGTTTTGTGCCATGTTTTTATGTTGTTATTTTCTGTTCAAACAAAAGATGATGCTTGACTTTTTCGTCGTGTCTTTTTTATAAAATGATTTGAAGGGTTTTGCTTGTGTCAAAGATCCGGGAATATTTCACACTCCTCTGGTGAAATGCAATCCACAATACCCTTTGCACCTTTTCAAAGCTTTGATGTGCTTCTAAAATTTGTTGTTCGATGATATGCTTATATCGTGGATCATGATCATGTGTCGTTTTATGTTTGATGTTATCATTGCCATGCTATCCTTGAATATGCTATTGCTATGCTATGTTTTGCCATGTTATACGCATGCTATGCCTTGATCATGTCATTGCCATGTTATTTCATGAATCATCGTAACCACAACATACCAATATCATGTTAAGCTGCTCATGTTACACCTGCTCATGTTGTGCCTAACTTATGCTTAACTGCATTCATAATGTTGCCATGTTAATAGCTTAATCTTTGTAACACGGATAAGTTCACCAACTAAAAATGTGTTTGATCATATCTAAAACTGTCATGTTAATATGCTATGCATTGTCATGATCTGATACTCATGTTGCACCTGATGCTTGTGTTCGCTGTTGGAGATAGGCTTCGTGACAAGTTGATCAGGTGCCACCGAACCGGGCTTATCCGTGCAGCCACATTTGCCTGTATGGGCGGGCCTTGATTTGGTCTGCCGGTGGCTTCTCTTATTTGTATCACCCTATAGGTGAGGTTATGCACACACGCTACCCTGGCCCGGTAGGTGGTGATAACCTTGATAGCCAGTGTTGTTATGAGCTCAGTCCCCGTTGGGACAGTATTTGACACAAGGTGGCCGAGTGGTTCTGGTGGTAACGTGGACACCTAACCACAGGGCTACCCAAGACTGAATGTTGGTGATACGATAAGAGGGACACTCGGTAGTATCGGTCTCGTTGGAGAAGTCCTAGTCTACTCCTGCGGTACGAGTTCCAAGGATCCTGTGGGACAAGTACCGAGGTGATGGATGGAGGAAGAACTCCATAGTGTGGGTAACGTGCAGAAACTCTGCAGAGTCAAAATCTATTCGAATAGCCGAGTCCTCGGTCATGGGACACAGTTCGTACTAGGTCACACCATATGATCAACTTGAGTTCGGTGGTAAGTTCGTGGTAAGTGGATGGTTATGCGATAAGTGGATTGGTTGGGTGGTAACAAGGGACACCTAACCCATTGAATGGTCGTGCGATGACCCGTTTGGTCATGCGACGACCCATGGAAGTGATTGGTCACGAAGTGACCCGGTGCTTGAGTCTGTAAGGATTCCGAGGTAAGCCACTTGATCATGCGACGATCATGTGGGGTCCATTGTGTGTGCATTAGTCTTAATGTTGATCATATGCTTGATAAATATTCGTTTGCATGATATTGTTGCTCACCTGTTTAATGCACTAATATACTTTAACCTGTTGCCATGTTATTGTTTTGCCTTGTTGCATGGTTGTTGTGAGCTTGCAAGTACA
The DNA here is from genome assembly GCA_950022295.1 of Bromus sterilis. Classification (NCBI taxonomy): domain Eukaryota; kingdom Viridiplantae; phylum Streptophyta; class Magnoliopsida; order Poales; family Poaceae; genus Bromus; species Bromus sterilis. The sequence goes on along the minus strand of OX465599.1, from coordinate 234,727,038 downwards.
TTCAGTGTACTGACCTGGCGTGTTATGCCAGATTTGCAGGCCGTGCTTTGGATGCGTAGGACGACGTTCCCGGTGTTTGCGAGCTAGGAGGTGTCCCAGCTAGTGTCCCTGTGGATTGGTGTTCGTCATCGCCGTTATTGTTCCGCTGTCGTCGATATTCCACTGCTAGAGTTATGCTTCTGCTTGGTTTAGAGCTGAGGCTAGCCTGAGGAGCAAGTTGTGTGTCCGCTAGCATTGTAATAGACCTCGTGTACCGCTATCTTCGGTAATAGAAAGCTGTTCAGTTCTATATCAATCAGTGCCGTGCTCCAGAAGACTTGATCTTTGGGCTGGTGCACGGGGCGTTCCGGTCCTCTGAGCCAGGGTGCCACAATTATTCAGCAGTTAGCCGTGCGCAATTTTATTCAAATAGGATTAGATAGCGGGCCGAGATCACTCTGGGAGTGATTGCCGAAACATTATATTACAACTGCTACAGGTACGGTACAATGTAGACACCACCAAAGGCCCCTGTCGAGCCACATCAAGTGTGAGATATCGAGGAGTAGTCCTTGTACTCCACTCGTTGCTGACTCTATATAGCCGCCCTAGGGTCCCGAACGCCGGTTGCCTTAAAGGTAAGGAGTCGCGTGACAGATACGTCTCAAACGTATCGATAATTTGTGCTCGCTCCATGCATGTTTTGTGTGATATTGTTATGATCTAGATACACTTTCATACACTTTTGATCATATTTGGACTAACCTACTAACTCACTGTACCCCAGTGGAAGTTCCTGTTTTCTGCTGTTTTTCTATTCCAGGTTTCCCCCATATTAAAAATGCTCCAAAAAATCGGGAAAAATCGGATAAAAAATCAGCGCAACGGAGTCTTCTAGAAGCACCCAAGTGGGGCCAGAGGGCCACCAACAGGGTGCCAGGCGGCCACCTGGCGCGGCCAGGGGCCTGGCCGCGCCAAGGGGTGCCTGGACCCCTGGTGGCCCCCCTTCTCCTATTTATTCTCCGTCACGGGGAAACTCCGAAGACAGAACCCTATTTCACAAATTCTCCTCTGTTTCGCCGCCGCTTGATGTCTACGCACACTTCTATTCTTGTAGACTATGTTGGGCCTCCAAGCGCAAAGGTTTGTAGGACAGCAGCAATTTCCCTCAAGTGGATGATCTAAGGTTTATCAAACCCAGGGAAGTAGAGGTTGAATATGGTCTTTCTCAAGCAACCCCGCAATTAAGATACAAGAAGTCTCTTGTGAACCCAAGACACCTAATACAACTAGGAGTTGTATAGGTGCACTAGTTCGGCGAAGAGATGGTAAAATATGGGTGATAGGTGTGGCAAAATAAAGTAATATAAATCTGTAATAAAAAATGCAGCAAGCAAACATGTGACAAAAGTGAGCACAAATGGTGTAACAATGGTGGAAACAAGGCCTATGCTTGATACTTTCACTAGTGGCAACTCCCAACAACATTAACATAGTCTAATCACATGATATTCCCCATAAAACATGCAATGGAGACGCACTCGGAGGTCATTCCTTTTTGGTAAAGAGAGGACGAGAATTATGTAGGGCTACAAAAGCACACCTCAAAGTTCCTAGTTCTCAATCTATGGATTTCCCAATGTCACCGCGGCCATCCAAAGAGAGTACCACAATCACCACAACATATCTCAAGGATAGTCAAAGACAAGCACCAAGAGACTCTCAATCTTCAATCAACACACAAAAGAGGAAATTAGTCATGAACATATTCTTCTAATCCATGTCCGATAGACCGCTGTCACCATGGTCTCGAGAATTATACTAGATAAGATCAAGTGAGTACATCAATCCAATACATAGAGGAAGGGGAAATATCAGGGATCACCCTAGATTAACATAGCCTATGATCATGACGAAGATCACATCATGGGAGAGAGAATTGATGTAACAGCCCAGATTTCACAAAAATTAAATTTTTTGTTTTCGGTGTGAATTGTTTGATTGTCTGATTTGTTTGCGGTGTTTGCATCCCCGATTTATCGATCGACGATTATTCCCCCTCTTATCTCGTACTGGACGGAGACCGACCCTTGCCACCCTGATACTCGACCTTTGCGACACCGGGTTTCACCCGATCACCGTCATGAAAACCGGCACAAGGCCAGCCGTAGCCAACGATACGAAAAACCTCATTTAATAAGTAAACGGGATATTTTTATAGCGCACCGGAGAATATTCTCAGAATGGTATTGAAGTGAGGTACGACTGACTGGATCGACACGCTGAGCGTGTGGTTTGAGATTTCGCCCGAATCGGAGGTCGTATGCACTCTCGGCGGTCAGAAACGTGGAGTATCGGACGCGACAGGGAAAACCCGAGGGCTTTTGCGTAAACCTGCAATCCAGGCCAGCCTATATAAAGACCATCACTCTCCCACCTCTTTCTAGGGTTTCCCTAACACAAATTTGCAGCCACCCCCTGAAACCCTAGCCTCCCAGCCCCTCATAGCCGTCGTATCTCCAGATGGATGGCTCTGGATCATCCACGTCGCCCCCAACCAGCCACCAACCTCATCCGGGCCCCGCGGTCCCGCTCCACAGCCGCCTAGCCCGCCGCGGCCCATCTGGGTGCCGCCGCGCCTCACGCCGCATGACGTCGGCGAGCGCCACCGCGGCTAGCTCACCGCGCCCAGTGAGGAGCTCCTGCCCCGCGCCTCCTCCTTCCACCTCCCTCTCCTCTCACCTCCTCCGCCTCCCTCCTCGCAGGGCACGCCGGTGCCGCCCGAGCCCAACCACGAACGCCATGAACGTGCGGGAGCTCGCGCCGCCTCTGACCTCGACTTCCGTGCTGTCCGGGACCCTGCTGCTGACCGGATCCATATCCACCGCACCCGATCCATCCCTCCTCGCCCCTGGAGCCTGCCTCCCATCACCGAAAACCGGCAGCGCTGCCGCTCGTCGGAGGGACGACGTCCGTTCAAGCTCGCCCGATCGGCCGCGTTGACCCCGCCGTGGGTTGGGTCTCCTCCAGCGCAGCCCAAGGCCCACCAGCACGCCCCTCCAGCAGCGCGCGGCCCACCCCCGGTCGGTGCCTCTTCCTCGCCCTGGGCGCCAGTGCGCTATTCCTCGCCCATCAGCCGGCATGGGCCTCGGCCCAGAGGTGATCCGCCCCCTTTTTTTTCCTTCTCCTTTTTTTTCTTCTGCCACGGTAGTTGGGCCAGCCCAATAGATATTTAGCGCACTGTGCACAGTTTAAATATCCTGCGCCGCACCTGTTTAGTACGTTAGCCTCTGTTTCAGCCCAGTAGGCCTTTTTATGTTTTTCTGTTAGCTTATATTGCAGATTGTGTTAATATTTTGTAATGGCGATATATTTTAAACGATAGCTCGGATCGCGACGAGTTCTACATGAAAGTTGCTCCGTTTTGCGTGTAGATTAATAAAATGTTGCCCTTTGCCATGTTTGCACTTGTCTACATGCTCTTTCACTGGTAATTACACTGCTTGCCACCGTAGATGGTTTCTTTAATAACTTTTTAACCATTGCTCTGATTAAAATGTTTCTTATATGTAACTTGATTAGAATTTCATGTACTTTGTGTTTATGCTATTGTTTGCTGTTGTTAACCAATATAAAATATGGTTTAGGGAAGAAAAGTACCAAATCCTTTAATTGTCGTGCGGTACTTAGTGGATGCCATGTTTAGGTTGTGCCTCACTTAAATTGACTAGCATAGATAGTTTATCTTACGCTTCACCTCTTGTCATGTTTGTGTGATATGCCATGCTTGAGTGAGATGCCATGTTAACAACCTTTCCTCATGTTGTATAGCTAAACAACTTGAACCATTCGAAATGAGTGGCATCATCGTGTGTGACGAGTACTTCGCTTAACCTGTTAGTAACCGCTCTCGACGATACATACGATGCCGTAGTGCGTTGTCTCGTGTTTCCTTCTTGTTGATGCTTACTCGTGATTGCTTCATAGTAATAGATGCTTGCTCATTGATTGCCTTTTCCAGTGTTTCCTTCTTGTGTGCTTCCGCGGGGTACTTCGGAGACGTTGCGAGCTTGCAATCGACTACACCTTCGTTTTTTTTTCTCATCAGATAAGGGTGAGCATATATCATGCTTATAACTTTCAGCTCACTCGCGCCTAGGTGTAGGATAGAATGATTGCTTGATACTACCACTTCATATTCATGCCTCTCAAATAGACCCAAAAAGCCATGTCCTCCACATCCCAGCAAACCTTGTTCGGCTATGTTACTATTGCTCGCTGCTCAGCCACTGCTTAGTATGCATGCTAGAATGTTCTCAATTGTTATCCTGTTACTCCTTGGATTGGGCTATCACACTATTATATTTATTGTGGATGTTGTGATTATTATAATGTTGACTATATTCGACGAAGGATGGAAGGTCTAGGCTATCCCGCCCCGACACTTTGTTCCATTCGAGTCTCCTAGGACCCGAGTTCTGGGTATTGTGTATCTTGATGAGCGTGCCTAACCGCATGTGGGATTTTATGGGGTCCCCTCTTCTTACCTACCTAGCTTCAAACATTTCTAGTGGTGGCCCAAGCTGACTTACCATTTGAAACCCGTGTGTGTCTCTGTCGTGTCGCTCCTAGCAGATATTCTTTAAACAAACTGGGCCAGTGGGGACATGGTTTCCCTATTGTTCCAACCTGGCCGGCTGAGGACCCGGACTCATGTGAGAATTCACCGGTTATCCAAACCCGAGTCATACGGTAGAGGCCGATTCAAGAGAGCGGCCAGCTTTTGAGTTGGATGTCGACTCACCGGGGGCCACCCGGATTTGTTCGTTGTTAGCTAGAGGGACCTGTCGTTTCGGATCTCTCGGAACTAAATCATAAAATGGTTGCCTATGATGGGTAGCAACTGAGAGAGATGGGCATGCGTACGGAGCCTTGTAATGGGCAGTTGGTACACCCCTGCAGGGTTAAATATTTTCGAGAAGCCGTGTCCACGGTTATGGACGACTTGAGACCTACTCCTTGTTCATAGACAACAACAACAAAGATAATCTTAACTACTTGATCAACATGTGTGTGCCTTTACTGCTTCTTCTTCGTCGGGATGCGAAGAGGAGGACACGGATAAGATAGGTGTTATGCGTGCATAAGTAGTTGATAGCAAGACTTGTTGTAGGTGATTCCTCATCGAATGCTTAGTTCTCATCTTACTCTAAAATAAACCGTTAGCCACTCATATATTGCTAGTGCGTCTGCAACCTCACCACTACCCCCATCTTATCCATGAGAAGTTAGTTACAAGACTTTGATATAGCTCACCTCTTTCTTTTCTCTTTTACGCACGTTATGCAAACGACATTGGACTTTAGAGGAGCTCGACAACCCTTCTTCTGGACGCCTTCACAAGGACTCGACGACGACTAGTTAGGTGGATCCTGGCGGAGAGCCTGAACCCTTGTGGTTTCGGGAATGGTGTGTTTTACCTTTTCCACTAGGCATTTGAATGTAGTCTATACTCAGACATGTCTCTTCCGCAGATGTAATGTATTTAAGGCAATTGTATGCCGATTGTATGAGATGTTGTATCCTTGTAGATGTAATGTTGTGATATCATTGTCAGAACCCCAATTTGGGTAAGTGCTAGGGTTTGAGTGCCCCTTTGCATCATGTGAAAATTTCAAAAGAAATTCAAAAATGGGGAAGAGAAAAGCCCTAGAGAATTTAATTCAAATGGCCAGATAAAAATTGCTTCTAAAAATTCCTCTGGTATTTTTGAAAAGTCATATAAATATGCATGATCACATATAAAGTGAACTGGGTCCCACTGCATGCTCCAAGATTTCTCAAAAAATCCAAACAGAGCTTGGAGATTAAATAATACCCCTATTTGATTTGAAATTAAAATGGTTTGAATTTCAAAAATCCCCAAACTTTGTAAGTGGCTAGCTATATGCAATACAATTCCACATAAAAAGTTTGAGAATTTATAAAAATACTTTGCTATTTTATTTAGAAAGGTAAAACCTATTTTATTCAGAAAGGTAAAACAAATGTCGGCGTGCACATGCAGCTCGACACCTCCTTCTTCGCGTTGGAGCCTCCCCTCCCCTCTTCTGCTCGCCAGGTCGACGCCTAGCACCCCCTGTGTCCATTCCACCCCTTCCTCGACGCCATCTCTCTCTCCCTCGCCGTTTCCACGCGCCACCGTGACGCTGCAGAGGACGCCGTCGTGCGCCATCGCGAACAACGAGAGCGAGAAGCCTCGCCGTCTTATCCAGAAGCTCCAGCGTAGCTGTCTTCATCATCCTGCACGCCCAATCGAGCCCGGGTGCCCTGCAAGCGACGTCGTCGTCTCCGTTTTGCTCCGGCCGCTGTGGAGCTTCTCGCCGAAATTGGCTCCATCCATGCCTTCCCCCACTTCACCGTCCCCTCCATCGTGATCAGGGTGAGATGCCCTTTCTTTTCCCTCCTCCCCGGCTCTCTGCCGTGTTTCGTAGCGCCGATCCACCGGAGTCAGTGCACGGCCGCCGTGCGTCGTCGTCGCCGGCGACGATAGGGCCACCCCCTTGAACCTACACTAGTGCGACTCGACGCGGGAGGACTCCAGGAGCTCAAAGATGGTCTCCCTGCTCCTTTAGGCCCCCGATTTCTACTTCCAGTGCGAGCGCTGCTGCGGAGCTTGACACCGGCGAGGCTCCGGTGCTTCCTAGCCGTCCTTGTGGGCACGAGGTTATGCGGGCGAGCTCTAGGAGCACACCGGTGCCCTCTGTTTGGCCAACGACGCCTCGCACCGCCGTCCACGTGAGCACCACCGTGCGGGATGGCCACCGGCGACTCAAGCTGGCGAGCCGACGTGGCGTGCTTAGTTAATCTAACCCCCACCTCCCAATTACCCCCTTAAGCCAATGACAGGTGGGACCCCAAGCCTCTAACCCCTCTGTTATTTTTAAACAGCGAGGGGATTAACCCCAGAGCCTATGACACCCTGGCTCCACAGGTCAGACCCCCCCTTGATGTCATGCTTACATCAGCATGATGCAATAAACAAATTTCTAGAATTTTAAAGAATTAACGAAATTGCACAAAAATAGCTAAACTTTGGAAATTCATAGAATATTCATTTTAACTCCAAATTAAACATATAATATATGAAAAATTATCAGAAAAACGCAACGATTAATAATATGCAAAAAATTTCATGTTTGACCAACTTATATTGAGTGAACATTGACATTTTCATATCTGGTTAAATTGAAATTCATATTTGGAGTTTGAATTTGCATTTCAAATGCAATATACTTCTATTAAGATGAATATGCTACAAACCAGTACAATTCACATTATGGACAACCTTATCATGTGTATGAGCATTTTTACTTCCGAAGTTGTCCCCCCTTGTTGATGATTGCCTCCGATGACAGACGTTCCGAGACGGTGATCACCCCCGAAGAAGATGACCACCGTTAAGACCCGTGTATCGTCAGCAAGGCAAGCAAACCCCATTGATCATGTCTATAAAATCCTACTTTCCTCGGAGTCTCGCTTATGCATGTTTAGGAGATCACCGAGACACGTTCTTTCGCATAGTTGAACCCATTCCGATGCATGACCTATCATTCTATCACCGTATTAAGAAAACCACAATCCTAGCAGATATAGGAGTTGAATGATGAGCATGTGGCCCCTGCAACTATTACTGCTTATTGCTGCTTAGTGATACAATGAGGTTACATTATTTGTGAGTCGGGATGGATATTCATAATGGTGCTGATGATAACGTGTTGGTGAATCCACCCCTAAACAAAGGTGAACGATGAGAGGCCGTGTAGGAGTACACAGTGGGTTGTCTCGTTGAACACTTCCCTAGGCCCCGAGTTCCTGTTTTGTGATCCAAGACAAAGAGTATGACCACATGTAGGGTTTATGGGAGCCCCGTTTGGCCTCTTTACGTACCCGATCCGGTCCAGGAGTCACACTAGATTCGGGCTTTCCATTTGACTTAACCATAGATATGTGGGTGGTTCTGTGAGGCAACGAAACCATCTGTCAAAGGTGGCGTCTCGGTCCCTTGCATTATCTGAGTCCGTTTCGTAGAACCGGCCAGACTCTCGAGCGGTGACAAACTCAGGTAGTCGACTCCTGGATTAGAGAAGGTGATGTGAAGGTAGTGCCTTGGTTTCATCCACGTCCGACACCCGCTTGAAGGGTGAAAAGAATGAGGCGATAAGTGATGACACGCGTGTGAAGATGTACACCCCTGCAAGGTTAATGAACTATTCGAATAGTTGTATCCGCGGTTATGGACTACTTGGAGACCTCTACTTGATCATAAACAACTTGAATGGATACTTATAAAACTCGCAAGATAAGCGTGAGTTCTATGGTGTGCTTTCTCGTGGGAAAGTCGAGGAAGTATCCATAGTGGTGTATTGGTTGGATACTTGGTAGTGGACTCGTGTACGCTTCTTACCTTAAGTCTGGTACTCGTAGTTCAGGACTAGCCAAGTCAAAGCTGGCGCTTCTGCAGGTTGAACCCCACCTCCTTTACCTTGAATCTTGAGCATGAGTAGTGTAGTTCTGATGTAAGTCTTGCTGAGTACGACTTTGTACTCACGTTTGCTTATTCTATGTTTTAGATGAGAACCCGGACCCCGATGGAGTCACCTTCGTGAAGCTCGACGTTGACCTTGGTAGTATAGTTCCAGACAGCAGTCTGGTCCCTCGTGGAAGGGCATGTATGTATGATGAACAAGGCTTCTCTAAGCCATTTATTAAACTTGTCTGTACTCAGACCTAATTTGCTTCCGTTGTATGATGTAGTGATGATCACAGACATGTGATCTTTGTATGCTCTATGTGTAAGTCAATAAAGATACACTTTGTAGAGTTATGTGATGATACCTGCTGTTCATACTAGGCATGTGTGATGCGTGTATGTTTATAACATGCATGTCTTAGTATGGGTTTTCGAGACCTTAGTTGTGATCTGGCTGGCGGTCTTTTATACACCAAGTGGCCCTTAGATGTGAGTAGCTTGGGGCATCGCGATGCGATTGCTCGTGACTCTGTCACGTGCACACTTTGATGTATGATCGAGCCCGCCCTAGACCCCGACTAAGTGATTGGGCTGGAGTAAGTCTATGTAAGAGTTAGGATTCAATCGATAACATGGTTGAGGAGACTTGTCTATGAGTATGGGATTCACCACCCATAAGCATTTAGACTTGTGAGCGGACGATGAGGACCCATCTCAGTTGAACATCCGGCCTAGATGGGATGCCCACACGTTCGATGCTTTCCGAGAGTGTTCTGTGCTTGGCCTTGTCTGCTTAGACAAGTGGGTACGGCTCTCGGGTCTCCATGTGATTGCATCATGACTGGAATTACATACGCAACTTCCGGGTCCCGATAGGCTTGGTATCAGAGCAGGACTGTCTGTAGGATTATCAAACCCTTGGTCAAAGTCGAGTCTAGCATTCTATAGTTATATAGTTATTTTGGGTATAAGGGAACAACGTAAGACTTCTTTTTCTCCTTACCCTCATCGATCTAAGTTCTGAGTCACCCTTATCTTTTCTACGGGATGATAGGACTAGGCTCATCTATGTCTTACTAGAACATCTCGTTGATTGCTTCCTTGTAGCCGTAGGAAAGTTGTGTTCGGTTGTCTAGAGTCATCGTGTTGTTGAGTTCCTTGGGGAAGTTCTGTCCAATCTCCTCAAGGTTGTTTCATTTTCCATCCCGGTGTAGCCGTTATGCTGCCCGATTTATCTCGTGTTTCTATGAATCTTTGCCTTTGCATTATGATCCTTTCTTCAGAAATCATGTCCTCTTATCTTTGATTCCATCGTACAACCTGTTCTGATCGTTGATTTTTATCACACAGGATGTCAGGTGGAACTCGTAGTGCTGTTCGTCGCAACCGAGACCGTGATCGGAATCGAAATAATGATGCACCTCCACCACCGCCTTCTGCGGCGGAAATCATGATGGAAGATGAGAAGAATCGACGTGATCAAACACGCCTTCTGGAGCTCATCGAGCAGAATACCTCACGTCATTGCAATGTGGTTGTGAGCATCCAGGACTTCATCCTCCTCAAGACACCGGTATTTCGATGTTCTTCAGAGCCCCTTGAAGCTGATGATTGGCTCCATTCCATCGAGCGTAAGCTTGATACTGCACATGTTTCTCCCAATGATCGAGTTATATTCGCGGCATACTTTCTAGAAGATGCTGTTGCTGAATGGTGGGAGAACTATGTTGCGATGCAGCCTGATGGTCACATAGTGACTTGGTAGGAGTTCCGTGATGCCTTTCGAGGGTAGCACCTTCTAGATGAGTTAATGGAGCGCAAGAAGGAAGAGTTCTGCAATCTGACTCAAGGAGAGATGTCCATTCATGAGTATGTGACGGAGTTCAACCGTCTTTCTCGTTATGCCCAAGATGAGATCACCACCTGTGCTAGAAAGCAGGCAAGGTTCCGTAAAGGACTTAGCCCCATCCATCGCCATGATCTCAACCTCCTTGAATTTGCCACCTTTGAGGATTTAGTCAACAGATCCTTCAGAGCTGAGCATGGCAATGAAGTGTTCGAAGAGTCTCGCAAGCATGTCCGTGAGCTTGCTCCTTCTTCAAGTTCAGCCCCTCAGAAACGCCGAATATTGATTCCCACTAGTGCCATACCTCAAAACCTTCTTCAGAGGCCACCATCCAATTTATGCCATCCACCTCAACACATCGTTCCTTCCAGGAATGATGGTGTGCAATCAAGTAATCCTGCTCCTAGCAATTCAGGCAGGGTGTGTTTCAAGTGTGGTCTGCCAGGCCATTACCTCCGTCAGTGCCCTCAGGTTTTGATGACACCACGTCATTCTCGATGCAAGACTTCAAGGAAATCCACCTCCAAACCCTGGCAAGCAAAGCCTTCAGCCACTAGCCGTTGTTGTGTGAACCAAATATCAGTTGAGGAAACCACTGCTACTTCTGACGTCATCCTTGGCACACTCCCAGTCAATCATGTTCCCGCCTCCGTTCTTTTCGATCCAGGAGCTTCTCATTCATTCATGTCGGAGAGTTATGCACTTCGTCATGAATTCCCTTTTGAAGAAATGTTTTCTCCAATGATCATTCAAACTCCTGGTTCAAAGTGGCAAACTGATAGAGTAAGCCATGGAAATCAAATTGCAATTGAGGGTTTAGTATTCCTTGCTTCTCTTATAGCCCTCAATTCTTCAAACATTGATGTCATCCTAGGAATGGATTGGTTATCAAGACAGAATGCTTTCCTTGATTGTAAAGCCAAGTCAGTTAAACTCACCCATCATTCAGGCCAGACAATTGACTACACATCACCCAGCTCTAGAATCCAGATGAATACTTTGAATGTGCTTCCCCTTCCCAACCTTGAAGATATTCCGGTGGTTCGTGACTTCCCGGATGTTTTTCCTGAAGAGTTGCCGGGCATGCCACCGGACAGATGTGTAGAATTCATAGTGGATCTTATACCAGGCATAGACCCAATTTCCAGACGCCCATGTAGAATGGCCCTACATGAGTTAGCTGAGCTAAAAACCCAACTTGATGCTTCGTTGGAAAAAGGCTTCATCCACCCTAGCTCATCGCCATGGGGTTTCCCTGTTCTGTTCGTAACGAAGAAAGATGGAACAGAAAGGATGTGCGTAGACTATCGCCCGCTAAATCTAGCGACGATAAAGAACAAGTACCCATTTCCCAGGATCAATGATCTTTATGATCAACTTGATGGATCCTCTGTCTTCTCCAAGATGGATTTGAGATTAGGCTATCATCAAATCAAAATCCGAAACGAGGACATTCCCAAGACGGCTTTCACTACTCGATATGGTTTTTACGAGTACACCGTCATATCCTTCGGTTTAACTCGCGATTAATGAATTCGATCTTCATGGAGTACCTAGATAAATTTGTTGTAGTTTATCTTGATAACATTCTCATCTACTCGAAGAACGAAGAAGAGCACGCAGAACATCTTAGGTTGGTATTGATGAAACTTCGAGAGCACCGCCTTTATGCCAAGTTCTCTAAGTGCGAATTTTGGCTACCAAAAGTGACCTACTTAGGCCACGTGATTTCTGCCAAAGGCATTGCTGTCAATCCCGAGAGAGTTCAGGCCGTCCTTGATTGGACTCCACCTGAATCGGTTAAGCAAGTTAGGAGTTTTCTTGGCCTAGCAAGCTATTTTCGCCGCTTCGTTGAGAACTTCTACAAAGTTGCAAAAGCCTCTAACTGAACTCCTCAAGAAAGATAAGAAATTCCAATGGACTCCCAAGTGCGAGGAAAGCTTTCAAGAGCTAAAGAGAAGATTGACTTCTGCACCCGTACTTGCACCTCCAGACACCAAAAGGGATTTCGAGATCTATTGTGACGCTTCACGGCAAGGATTAGGATGCATACTTATGCAAGATCGACATGTGGTAGCTTATGCTTCACGCCAGTTGCGTCCACATGAAGAGAACTATCCTACCCATGATCTTGAACTCGCTGCCATAGTTCATGCCCTGAAGACATGGCGACATTACCTCCTTGGTAATCGTTGTGAGATATATTCCGACCACCAAAGCCTCAAATATATATTCACCCAGCCAGATCTTAATCTCAGGCAAAGACGCTGGATTGAGTTGATAAAAGATTATGACTTAGGAATTTCTTTCACCCCAGGCAAAGCCAATGTCATGGCTGATGCACTAAGTCATAAGTCGTATTGTAACAACCTCATGTTACAACAGTATCAACCACTTCTGCATGAGGAATTTCGCAAGCTCAATCTTGAGATAGTTCCTCATGGATTTCTTTCTACCCTGGTGGCGAAACCAACCCTTGAGGATAAAATCATAGCCGCCCAGAAACGTGATAGTGGTATTCGAGAGATCAAGAAGAACATTGCTAGCGGAGTTGCTAAATGTTTCTCCATAAATGATCAAGGTGTCGTTTTCTTTGGCACTCGATTGGTTGTACCACGAAAACACAATCTTAGGAGGCTAATTCTTCAGGAAGCTCATGACACTCCCCTTTCGATTCATCCTGGTAGCACAAAGATGTACCGAGACCTACGCCAGAAATTTTGGTGGACTAGGATGAAACGGAAAATTGCTCAGTATGTTGCCGAATGTGATGTTTGTCATCGCATTAAGGCAGAACACGAAAGACCTGCTGATACTCTTCAACCTTTGCCTATTCCCGAGTGGAAATGGGACAAAGTAAGTATGGATTTCATCACTGGCTTTCCAAAAACCCCGAAAGGAAATGATGCCATCTTCGTTGTCGTTGATAGGCTTTCCAAAGTTGCTCACTTCCTTCCAGTTCGCGAGTCTATAACTGCCAGTCAGTTGACTGACTTGTATGTCTCTAGAATCGTGTCTCTTCACGGTGTTCCTTTGGAAATCAATTCTGATCATGGTAGACTTTTCACCTCTAGATTCTGGAAAAGTTTTCAAAATGCTATGGGAACTCATCTCTCCTTTAGTACAGATTTCCACCCTCAATCTAGTGGTCAAGTTGAAAGGGTTAACCAAATTCTCGAAGACATGCTTAGAGCTTGTGTTATATCTTTCGGAAAGAATTGGGAGAAATCTCTTCCATTTCTGAATTTTCTTATAACAATAGTTTCCAATCTAGTCTGAACATGGCTCCTTTTGAACTTCTCTATGGACGAAGATGTCGAACAACCCTAAACTGGTCAGAAACCGGTGAAAGACAATTCTTTGGACCGGATATGATCAAGGAAGCAGAAGAACAAGTTTGCATTGTTTGTGATCGATTGAAAGCCGCCCAGTCTCGTCAGAAAAGCTACTATGATCGTCATCATAGGGAAGAAAGCTACAATCTGGATGAGAAGGCTTACCTTCAGGTTACTCCTCTGAAGGGAACCCAACGATTCAGTATCAAAGGAAAGTTGGCCCCACGTTACATCGGACCTTTCCGCATTCTCGCTAAACGTGGAGAAGTAGCCTACCAACTTGAACTACCCCCGCACCTTTCCCGAGTACATGATGCATTCCATGTGTCACAACTCAGGCGTTGCTTCAAGGACCCCATCCGCGAAGTCGACCATGAAACGCTTGATCTCCAAGATGACCTTTCTTATCGAGAGTACCCTGTTCGTATTCTTGATTCAGCAGAGCGTGTCACTCATCGTCAGAAGATCAGGTTTCTGAAAGTGCAATGGTCACATCACTCCGAGAAAGAAGCTACGTGGGAAAGAGAAGACCGCCTCCGTGCCGAGTATCCCTCCTTCCTCCCGACGACTTCTGAATCTCGGGACGAGATTCTTTTGAGTGGGGGCGACTTGTCAGAACCCCAATTTGGGTAAGTGCTAGGGTTTGAGTGCCCCTTTGCATCATGTGAAAATTTCAAAAGAAATTCAAAAATGGGGAAGAGAAAAGCCCTAGAGAATTTAGTTCAAATGGGCAGATAAAAATTGCTTCCAGAAATTCCTCTGGTATTTTTGAAAAGTCTTATAAATATGCATGATCACATATAAAGTGAAGTGGGTCCCACTGCATGCTCCAAGATTTCTCAAAAAATCCAAACAGGGCTTGGAAATTAAATAATACCCCTATTTGATTTGAAATTCAAATTGTTTGAATTTCAAAAATCCCCAAACTTTGTAAGTGGCTAGCTATATGCAATACAATTCGACATAAAAAGTTTGAAAATTTATAAAAATACTTTGCTATTTTATTTAGCAAGGTAAAACAAATGGCAGAAAATAGAAAACAGAAACAAATACAGAAAATTTAGAAAAGAAAAAGGGGCCCAATCTACCTAGCCCAACTTATCTGGCCGGCCCAGCCCATCAGGGGCACCCTGGTCTTCTTCCACCTCGCGCCAGAAGGACGCCACCGAGGGCGTCGGCGTGCGCATGCAGCTCGACACCTTCTGCTTCGCACTTGTAAGGCCCGATATGCGGTACTGTTCCAGATCTAGATGTTTCCATCCAGATCCGGGGACGAAGCACATATCGGTCCCACCGCGACATATGACGAAGTCATATGCCTCGGATTTCCAACAGGATATCACAACATTACAGATACAAGGATACAACATCTCATACAATCGGCATACAATTTCCTTAATACAATACAGCAGCGGAAGATACATGTCTGAGTACAGACTACAATCAAATGCCTAGTGGCAAAAGAAAATCATCGATCCCCATAACCACATGGGTCCAGGCCGTCCGCCGGGATTCGCCTAACTAGTCGTCATCGAGTCTCCACGTGAAACGTCGATCACTATACCTGTTGTCGATCAAGAACATTGAAAAGAGTTTGGGGGTAGTATCATGAGTACACAGGTACTCAGCATCCAACTGTACTGGTCATCTGACCCAGCAAGGACTTCATCACTCATCATTCTAGGACAACTAGTAGTTTACGGTAAGGATGGGGTAAGTGGTGAGATTGCTGCCACACTAGCATTTACCAAGCATTCGATGAGGAATTGCCTCCAACAAGTATGCTATCCACCTACTGTCACAATCATAACACCTATCCTATCCTTGTCCTCCTCTTCGCATCCCGACGAAGAAGAAGCAGTCAAGGCACACACACACGTTGATCAAGTTATATTAAGATTATCTCAGTTGTTGTTTTCTATGAACAAGGAGTAGGTCTCAAGTCGTACATAACCGTGGACACGGCTTCTCGAAAAGATTTAACCCTGTAGGGGTGTACCAACTGCCCATTACAAGGCTCCGCACGCACGCCCATCTCTCTTAGTTGCTACCCATCACAGGCAACCATTTTATGATTTAGTTCCAAGATATTCGAAACGACATGTCCCTCTAACTAACAACGAACAAATCCGGGTGGCCCCCG
This sequence comes from Bromus sterilis, assembly GCA_950022295.1. Lineage (NCBI taxonomy): Eukaryota > Viridiplantae > Streptophyta > Magnoliopsida > Poales > Poaceae > Bromus > Bromus sterilis. The sequence continues at coordinate 234,711,202 of OX465599.1, read as the reverse complement.
GTGAGTGGACACCCAACTCAAAAGCCATCCCCGCTCTCGAATCGGTCTGTACCGTCTGTCTCGGGTTTGGATAGCCGGTTGATCACACATAGGGAACTGGGTCCTCAGCCGAACAAGGTGGGCCAACAAGGGAACTATGTCCTCACTGGTCCGGGTTGGATGGAAAACTACTGGCGGCCGACCAGCACACACACGGTTTCAAATGGTAAATCATCTTGGGCCACCACTAGAAATTTTTGAATCTAGGTAGTTAAGAAAAGGGGACCCCATAAAATCCCACACGCGTTTAGGCACGCTCAGTCTTAAAAACCAATACCCGAAACTCGGATCCTAGGTGACTCGAATGGAACAAAGCGTCGGGGCGGGATAGCCTAGACCTTCCATCCTTCGTCGAATATAGTCAACATTATAATAATCATATCATCAACAAGAATATAATAATGTGATAGCCCAAACCAAGGAGTAACAGGGAAACATCGTAGCATCCTAAGCATGCATACTAAGCAGGGGCTGAGCAACGAGCAATAGTAACATAGCAGTACATGGTTTGCTGGGAGGGGACATGGCTGTATCGGTTTGAAAGAGGCTGTAAACATGTGGTAGGATCAAACATCGAACCTATCCTAGACTAGCATGCAAACCGCTGGTTGAAATAGAATGGATCATAAGTAATGCATAGTCCTTTCCTGTTGATAAGTCGGGTTCCGAAGGTGTAGTTGATCGCAAGCTCGCATCGTCTCCGAGAGGTACCCGCGGAAGCACACAAGAGTATAAACACTAGAAAGCAATCAACGAGCAAGCATCTATTACTACGAAGCAAACACGAGCAAGCATCAACAAGAATTCAACATGAGACATCGCACCTACCGTCGAGAGCGGTTACTAATAGGTTAAGTGGAGTACTCTTCACACCCGACGATACCGCACATTTGGAAAGGTTCAACTTGTTTAGCTACACAAGGTGAGCAAAGGTTGTTAACATGGCATCTCACTCAAGCATGGCATAGCACACAAACATGTCAAGAGGTGAAGCACAAAGTAAACTATCTATGATAGTCAATTTAAGTGAGGCACAACCTAAACATGCTTATCACTATTACCCCACAAAAATTATAACGTTTGGTACTGTTTTTCCCTAAACCATATTTTAGGTTGGTTAGCAGCAGAAAAAAATAGCATTAACACAAAGTACACGAAAAACTAATCAAGTTACATATAAAGAACACTCCAAACGGAGTTACGGTTATAAAGATACAAGCAAAACAAGTTTGGAACACAATCTGCCAACATCAGGAAGCACAATTTAGAGAAATGCATCAACAAGCTATTGAGTGCAAACATGCACCAAATGACATGGAATTGCAGTAGGCATGACAAGGAAGGCATGGAAAAAAGAATCATGCAAAAAAGGCATCATGAACAACTAGTTATAACCCATGCAAAATGCAATAAAACATTACTGGTCTAGGACTTAGTGAAAATCACGAAAACATGGCAGAAACTGTTATTTTTATGCTGTATAAACAGGAGAAAAGCTATATGCAAAACTACAGCAACATGACATAGCAATACATGGGCATGAAGTAGACATGATGATGATCAGGTACAAAAAAGAATCAAGGTCATAGACATCATAGATCAAAAGATATTAAGCATGCAACATGGCATCGCAAAGTAACGGACTTAGTGAAAATCAGAGGTGGCTGTCAACAACGGCAGCATAGCAACTTTGGAGCAGAATATAACCATGATCAGGAAAGTACACATGACCATGCAATACATGTAATGAAAGTAGACATGATGCTTAACAATATGCAACAAGAATCACTCAATTCCGATAAACGGTTGCGACACACTCGTCGACCGAAGTTGCAACAAAATATAAACAACAGCACACTAACAACAGGGTAGCTACTTTGGTTGAAGATACAATCAACATGCAGCAAGAAAATATGGCATGTGAATGCATGGAACTAAAGTAGAAACAATGCTTAACAGGATGCAAAAGGAATCAATCAATTCCGACGAACGGTTGCGACGCAACCGTCGCATGAAGTTGCAACAAAATAACAGTTTCAGACAGACTTTAATAGCAGTTTAGCAGATTAACGATCTGATGCCCTGTTTGACCAACAATTACACAAGAAAGCTAACCTTGTATCAAGATGCTCACAAAATATGGATGCTAGAGCACAGAGAGCACAACAATACAAAAAAAGAATCACTTCGTTCTGACCTACGAGATAACGGGAAATCGCATTACAAAACGGGTACACGGAGTAGAAAATCTGGGACTTTGAATTTTACAGGGGGTGGCCGAGCTCCGGATGGACGGGGCTGCCATGGCCGTGGAGGATCTTGGCCGGCCGGCAGCGGTGTGAGGAGGGGCCGGGGAGGCCGGTGATGGCTGGGGCTGGCGGAGGAGGGCCGGATCCGGGCCGTAGGTCGCCGGCAGCGGCCGGATCGGGTGGCGCGACCTCGAGCTCGAGCTCGGGCTGCCATGGCGGCCATGGTGTTGCTGACCTACACGAGGAGAAGAAGGAGAGGGTGAGGGAGGGGAGAGGAGAGGGATACGGGCGCTGGGAGGAGGAGGAGAGGTGGTCGGTGCGGTGGCGGCTCACCGGAATTCGTGCGGTGGCGGCGGGAGGAGCCGGCGGCTCGGCGCGGCCTTGCGCGCGGGCTGGCCGCGGTCCGGATCGGCCCGGCACGGGCCGGCGCCGGTGGTTGCGGGCCCGGCGCCGCTGGAGGTGGAGGCTGGCCAGCTTGGGGGCGAAGGCCACCATCTGGGCCGTCAGATCTTGGATCTGATGGCTGAGATCGCTTGGTGGCTAGGGTTTCAGATCTGGAGGGCTGTGGGCAGAATTTTGAGAGGATTTCGGGGGTGTGGCTGAATTTTTTTAGCTAGGGAAACCCTAGAAATGGGTGGGAGTCTGGTGGTCTTTATATAGCCCAGGTGGCTGGCAGTTTGCAAAAACATCCCCGGTTTTTCTCTCTCGCGCGCGGTGTTTACGTTTTCTGACCGCCGGGGTTCCGCAGAACCTCCGATTCGGGTAAAACTTCGAACTACGCGATCAGCGCGTCGAGCCGGCGGTGTTCACCTCGCGCTGGAACCGTTCCCAGAACACTTTCCTCGTGGCTGGCAGTTTTCATTCCGTTGGTTGCGGCTGGTCTCGTGCGGTTTTCGCGATGGTGATCGGGCGTAACCCGGTGTCGCAAAGGTCGAGTGTTAGGGTGGCAAGGGTCGGTCTCCTTCCGATACAAGATTAGAGGGGGGAAATAATCGTTGATCGATAAATTGGGGATGCAAACACCGCAAACAAATCAGACAGTCAAACAATTCACACCGAAAACAAAAATTTTAATTTTTTTGCAAAATCTGGGCTGTTACAGCGCTGGAGCCTCCGCTTCCCTCTTCTGCTCGCCAGGTCGACGCCTAGCGCCCCCTGTGTCCATTCCCCCCTTCCCCGACGCCATCTCTCTCCCTCGCCGTTTCCACGCGCCACCGTGACGCTGTAGAGGAAGCCGTCGTGCGCCATCGCGGACAACGACAGCGAGAAGCCTCGCCGTCTTGTCCAGAAGCTCCAGCGTCTCCGTCTTCATCATCCTGCACGCCCAATCGAGCCCGGGTGCCCTGCAAGCAACGTCGTCGTCTCCGTTTTGCTCCGGCCGCCGTGGATCTTCTCGCCAGAATTGGCTCCGTCCAAGCCTTCCCCCACTTCGCCGTCCCCTCCATCGTGATCAGGGTGAGATGCCCTTTCTTTTCCCTCCTCCCCGGCTCTCTGCCGTGCTTCGTAGCGCCAATCCACCGGAGTCAGTGCACGACCGCCGTGCGTCTTGTCGCCGGTGATGATAGGGCCACCCCCTTGAACCTCCACTAGTGCAACTCGACGCGGGAGGACTCCAGGAGCTCAAAGATGGTCTCCCCGCTCCTTTAGGCCCCCGATTTCTACTTCCAGTGCGAGCGCCGCCACGGAGCTTGACATCGGCGAGGCTCCAGTGCTTCCTAGCCGTCCCTGTGGGCACGAGGTGATGCGGGCGAGCTCTAGGAGCACACCCGTGCCCTCTGTTTGGCCAACGACGCCTCGCACCGCCGTCCACGTGAGCACCGCCGTGCGGGATGGCCACCGGCGACTCAACTCCGGCGAGCCGACGTGGCGTGGTTAGTTAATATAACCCCCACCTCCTAATTACCCCCTTAAGCCAATGACAGGTGGGACCCCAAGCCTCTAACCCCTCTGTTATTTTTAAACAGAGAGAGGATTAACCCCAGAGCCTATGACACCCTGGCCCCACAAGTCAGACCCCCCTAATGTCATGCTTACATCAGCATGATGGAATAAACCAATTTCCAGAATTTTAAAGAATTAACGAAATTGCATAAAAATAGCTAAACTTTAGAAATTCATAGAATATTCATTTTAACTCCAAATTAAACATATAATATATGAAAAATGATCAGAAAAATGCAAGGATTAATAATATGCAATTTGTTTTCATGTTTGACCAACTTATATTGGGTGAACAGTGACAAATGCATATCTGGTTAAATTGAAATTCATATTTGGAGTTTCAATTTGCATTTCAAATGCAATATACTTCAATTAAGATGAATATGCTACAAACCAGTACCATTCACATCATGGACAACCTTATCATGTGTATGTGCATTTTTACTTCCGAAGTTGTCCCCCCTTGTAGATGATTGCCTCCGATGACAAACGTTCCGAGACGGTGATCACCCCCGAAGAAGAAGACCACCGTTAAGACCCGTGTATCGTCAGCAAGGCAAGCAAACCCCATTGATCATGTCTATAAAATCTGACTTCCCTCTCAGTCTCGCTTATGCATGTTTAGGAGATCACTGAGACACGTTCTTTCGCATAGTTGAACCCATTTCGATGCATGACCTATCATTCTGTCACCTTATTAAGCAAACCACAATCCTAGCAGATATATGAGTTGAATGATGAGCATGTGGCCCCTGCAACTGTTACTGCTTATTGCTGCTTAGTGATACAATGAGGTTACATTGATAGTGAGTCGGGATGGATATTCATAATGGTGCTGATGATAACGTGTTGGTGAATCCACCCCTAAACAAAGGTGAACGATGAGAGGCTGTGTAGGAGTGCACAGTGGGTTGTCTCGTTGAACACTGCCCTAGGCCCCGAGTTCCTGTTTTGTGATCCAAGACAAAGAGTATGACCACATGTAGGCTTTATGGGAGCCCCGTTTGGCCTCTTTACGTACTCGATCCGGTCCTGGAGTCACACTAGATTCGGGCTTTCCATTTGACTTAACCATAGATATGTGGGTGGACCTGTGAGGCAGTGAAACCATCTGTCAAAGGTGGCGTCTCGGTCCCTTGCATTATCTGAGTCTGTTTCGTAGAATCGGCCGGACTCTCGAGCGGTGAAAAACTCAGGTAGTCGACTCCTGGATTAGAGAAGGTGATGTGAGGGTAGTGCCTTGGTTTCATCCATTTCCGACACCCGCTTGAAGGGTGATAGAATGAGGCGATAAGTGATGACACACGTGTGAAGATGTACACCCCTGCAGGGTTAATGAACTATTCGAATAGCCGTGTCCGCGGTTATGTACTACTTGGAGACCTCTACTTGATCATAGTCAACTTGAATGGATACTTATAAAAGTCGCAAGATAAGCGTGAGCGCTATGGTGTGCTTTCTCATGGGAAAGTCGAGGAAGTATCCATAGTGGTGTATTGGTTGGATACTTGGTAGTGGACTCGTATACGCTTCTTACCTCAAGTCTGGTACTCGTAGTTCAGGACTAGCCAAGTCGAAGCTGGCACTTCTGCAGGTTGAATGTAACAGCCCAGTTTTCATAAAAATTAAAATTTTTGTTTTCGATGTGAATTGTTTGATTGTCTGTCTTGTTTGCGGTGTTTACATCCTCGATTTATCGATCGGCGATTATTTTCCCCCTCTCATCTCGTATCGGACGGAGACCGACTCTTGCCACCCTGACACTCGACCTTTGCGACACCGGGGTTCACCCGAGCACCGTCGCAACCGGCACAAGTCCAGCCATCGCCACCGGAACGAAAACCCCATTTATTTAATAAACGGATTATTTTATTGGGGCACCGAAAAATATTGTCGGAATGTCACCGCAATGAGGTACGATCAATGGGCTCGACGCGCTGAGCGCGTGGTTCAAGATTTAGTCGGAATCGGAGTCCGTACGGAGTCTCTGCGGTCACGAACGCGATCGCCGGACACGCGAGAGGGGTACCGAGGGTATTTGCGTAACCTGGCCACCCAGCCTGCCCTATATAAAGACCACCAGCCTCCCACACCCATATTAGGGTTCCCCCCTCTGGAAATTTGCAGCCACCCCCCTACACTTGCCCCAAATCTGCCCAATTTCTCCCTCTCCCTCGAAACACTAGCCTCCCAGGCATTTTCGACCGTTGATCTGCCAGATCTGGGGCTCAGATCGCGCCCCAGCCCCTCCAACCGCAGCTTCCAGCAGTTCGGGCCCGCAAGGCCCATCTGGCGCCCAAGCTTGCCTCCTCCACGCCCGAGCAACCCCGCCGCCTCGCGCCGCCGGCTGGCGGCGAGCAGCCCAGCCACCTCCTCTTCCCTCTCCTCCCTCTTCTCTCCATCCTCCCGTGCCCCTGAACTCCCTCTCCTCCTCTCCATGTGCCGTAGGTCCGCGCCCCAAGCTTTGAGCCGCCGCCGCCATGGAAAGCTCGAAGCCGAGCTCGCGCCCAGGCCGCCCGTCGCCACCGGATCCACCGCCGGCGTCCGCCCCAGCACCGCCGCGCTCCGGGTCCTCCCCACCTCGCCTGCAGGACCACCACGACAGCCGCCGCTGCCCCGCCATGGAGGGAGCCCAACAGGAGCTCGACCCCGCACCGTGCTGCATCGCCGCTGGCGTCCCGATCCAGCCAGCCAGCTGGGCCCCATGGAGCCAGCGGCCCACAACGCCCACCCCAGCCCAGCCGGCCTGCCAGGCCAGGCCCAGCCTCCAGCACCTCCCAGGCCGCTTTGGGCCGGCCCAGCTAGGTGAGGCCCGAGCGTCCTTTATTTTTTTTCTCTCTCTGCGTTTTTCCTAATTTCACTAAGTCTTTTTATAACTGCTGCTGATGCTATTTTGCGATTAGATCTGCGAGTAAACCGTAGCCCGGATGAACGTGCCCCCAAAACGAAAGTTGCTCAGTTTTGCATGCTCTAGCGTTCGTATGTAGAAAGTTTTTCCGTTTGAGGTCATCTTGATTGTGTAATTGTGTGCTGAACAGGGCATCAGACCGTTAATTGCACTGCTGCTGTTACAACTTGCTGAAACTGTTATTTTATTGCAACTTCGGGCGACGGTTGCTTCGCAACCGTTCGTCGGAATTGATTGATTCCTTTTTCATCATGTTAATCATTGTTTATACTTCAGTTCCATGCCTTCACATGTCATATTTTCTTGCTGCATGTTGATTGTATCTTGCTCCAAAGTAGCTACCCTGCTGTTAGTGTGCTGCTGTTTATATTTTTGTTGCAACTTCGGTCGACGAGTGTGTCGCGACCGTTTATCGGAATTGAGTGATTCCAATTGCATATTGTCAAGCATCATGTCTACTTCATGCCCATGTATTACTATGTCATGTTGCTGCACTTTTGCATATAGTTATACCCCTGTTTATACAGCATAAAAATAATAGTTTCTGTCGTGTTGTTTGCTTAATATCTTTTGATCCGGGATGTCTTTTTGCCTGATTCTTTTTTCCATGCCTTCTCTGTCATGTCTACTTTAATTGCATGTCATTTGTGAGCATGTTTGCACTCATTACCCTGTTTATGCAATGCTCTAAAGTGTGCTTCGTGATGTTGGCAGATTGTGCCCGTAACTTGTTTTGCTTGTATCTTTTTAACCGTAACTCCGTTTGGGGTGTTCTTTATATGTAACTTAATTAGTTTTTCATGTACTTTGTGTTTATGCTATTGTTTTCTGCTGTTAACCAACCTAAAATATGGTTTAGGGCAGAACAGTACCAAATCCTTTAATTGTCGTGAGGCACTTAGTGTTATGCCATGTTTAGGGTGTTGCCTCGCTTAACTTGACTAGTATAGGTAGATTACTTTGTGCTTAACCTTTTTCCATGATTGTGTGACATGCCATGCTTGGGTGCCTTGCCATGTTAACAACCGTTGTTTGATCACCTGTAGCTAAACAACTTGAACCACCGTAAACATGCGGTATCGTCGTGTGTGACGAATACCTCACTTAACCTGCTAGTAACAGCCCTCGACGTTAGGTCCATATCGCGTTGCCGTGCCTTGTGTTGTCTATTTGATCTTGTATTGCTCCGTAGTAATAGTGGTTCACCGTTGATTGCTTTCCAGTGTTTACCGTCTTGTGTGCTTCCGCGGATACCTCTCGGAGACGATGCGAGCGTGCGATCGACTACACCTTCGGAATCCGACTTATCAACAGGCAAGGACTATACATTACTTATGATGCATTCTATTTCAACCAGCGGTTTGCATGCTAGTCTAGGTTAGGTTCGATGTTTGATCCTACCACATGTTTATGGCCTCTTTTAAACCGATACATCCATGTCCCCTCCCAGCAAACCATGTACTGCTATGTTACTATTGCCCGTTGCTCAGCCCCTGCTTAGTATGCATGCTTAGGATGCTACGATGTTACCCTGTTACTTCTGGTTTGGGATATCACATTATTATCTTGTTGTTGATGATATGATTATTATAATGTTGACTATATTCGATGAAGGATGGAAGGTCTAGACTACCCCGCCCCGACGCTTTGTTTCATTCGAGTCACCTAGGACCCGAGTTCCGAGCCCCGCCTAACCACGTGTGGGATTTTATGGGGTCCCCTTTTCTTACCTACCTAGCTTCAAACATTTCTAGAGGTGGCCCAAGCCGATTTACCATTTGAAACCGCATGCATAACTGGTCTGCAGCCAGTGGTTTTAAAACAACTCGGGCCAGCAGAGACATAGTTCCTTTGTTGGTCCACACTGGTGAGCTAGGGAAGTCCCCTGTTATATAGGTGAGGCTAACCCCGACCTTAGCCATATGGAAGAGTCCGATCCGAGAGCGTGGCCGACTTTTGGATTGGGTGTCGACTCCCCGGGAGCCACCCGGATTTGTTCGTTGTTAGTTAGAGGGACCTGACGTTTCGGATCTCTTGGAACTAAATCATAAAATGGTTGCCTCTGATGGGTAGCAACTGAGAGAGATGGGCGTGCGTGCGGAGCCTTGTAATGGGCAGTTGGTACACTCCTGCAGGGTTAAATCTTTTCGAGAAGCCGTGCCCACGGTTATGGACGACTTGAGACCTACTCCTTGTTCATAGACAACAACAACTGAGATAATCTTAATATAACTTGATCAATGTGTGTGTGTGCCTTGACTGCTTCTTCTTCGTCGGGATGCGAAGAGGAGGACAAGGATAGGATAGGTGTTATGATTGTGACAGTAGGGGGATAGCAGACTTGTTGGAGGCAATTCCTCATCGAATGCTTGGCTTCTTATCTTACTCTCTAGATCGTTAGCCACTTCATAAATGCTAGTGCGGCAGCAACCTCACCACTTACCCCATCCTTACCGTAAACTACTAGTTGTCCTAGAATGATGAGTGATGAAGTCCTTGCTGGGTCAGATGACCAGTACAGTTGGATGCTGAGTACCTCTGTACTCATGATACTACCCCAAACTCTTTCCAAGGTTCTTGATCGACAATAGGTATGGTGATCGAAGTTTCACGTGGAGACTCGACGACGACTAGTTAGGCGGATCCCGGCGGACGGCCTGGACCCATGTGGTTATGGGGATCGATGATTTTATTTTGCCACTAGGCATTTGATTGTAGTCTGTACTCAGACATGTATCTTTCGCTGCTGTATTGTATTAAGGCAGTTGTATGCCGATTGTATGAGATGTTGTATCCTTGTATCTGTAATGTTGTGATATCATGTTGGAAATCTGGGGCATATGACTTCGTCATATGTCGCGGTGGGACCGATATGTGCTTCGTCCCCGGATCTGGATGGAAACATCTAGAAATGGAACAGTACCGCATATCGGGCCTTACATTGAACCCCACCTCCTTTACCTTGAAACTTGAGCATGAGTAGTGTAGTTCTGATGTAAGTCTTGCTGAGTACGACTTTGTACTCACGTTTGCTTATTCTATGTTTTAGATGAGAACTCGGACCCCGATGGAGTCACCTTCGTGAAGCTCGACATTGACCTTGGTAGTATAGTTCCAGACAGCAGTCTGGTCCCTCGTGGAAGGGCATGTATGTATGTTGAACAAGGCTTCTCTAAGCCATTTGTTAAACTTGTCTGTACTCAGACCTAATTTGCTTCCTTTGTATGATGTAGTGATGATCACAGACATGTGATCTTTGTATACTCTATGTGTAAGTCAATAAAGATACACTTTGCAGAGTTATGTGATGATACCTATTGTTCATACTAGGCATGTGTGATGCGTGTATGTTTATAACATGCATGTATTAGTATGGGTTTTCGAGACCTTAGTTGTGATCTGCCTGGCGGTATTTTATACACCAAGTGGCCCTTAGATATGCGCATCTTGGGGCATCGCGAAGCGATTGCTCGTGACCCTGTCACGTGCACACTTTGATGTCTGATCGAGCCCGCCCTAGACCCTGACTAACTGATCAGGCTGGAGTAAGTCTATGTAAGAGTTAGGATTCAATCGATAACATGGTTGAGGCGACTTGTCTATGAGTATGGGATTCACCACCCATAAGCATTTAGACTTGTGAGCGGACGATGAGGACCCATCTCAGTTGAACATCCGGCCTGGATGGGATGCCCCTCACGTTCGATGCTTTCCGAGAGTGTTCTGTGATTGGCCTTGTCTGCTTAGACAAGCGGGTACGGCTCTCGGCTATCCATGTGATTGCATCGTGACTGGAATTACATACGCATATTCCGGGTCCCGACAATCATGTTCGAAATCCGGGGCATATGGCATTGTCATATGTCGCGGTGGGACCGATATGTGCTTCGTCCCCGGATTTGTATGGAAACATCTAGACCTGGAACAGTACCGCATATTGGGCCTTACAATTGACCACATAGCTACTGGTAGAAATCTCAGCCCCGAGGAGGGACTACTCCCGCTTCATGGAGGGAGGAATCAACGTCGATGGAGATGAATCCGGGGGCACTTCCCCGTCCCGGCAGGGTGCCGAAACAGGAATTCTGGTCCCCTCAAGCTTGTCGGCGATAGCGGCGGAGATCGGAATTGATTTTGGAGAAAAGGGGTCTTGAATCAGGATTTTTGCGACAGGAGAATAAATAGGAGCCAAAGGGGGGCACCGGGGGGGCACTAGTCGCCCACGACGCCACCCGGCACGGCCAAGCCCTAGGCCGCGCGGGGTGGCCGCCTGGGAACTAGGTGGGGCCCCTCTGGCCCTTCTTCAATGAATCCGGAAGCTTCCAGAAAGCTGATTTTTTATCTGATTTTTCCCGAATTTTTGGAGCACTTTTAATATGGGGGAAACTTGAAATAGAAAAACAGCAAAAAACAGGAAATCTCACTGGGGTGCACATAGTTAATAAGTTAGTCCAAATATGATCAAAAGTGTATGAAAGTGTATCTAGATCATAGAAATATCACACAAAACATGCATGGAGCAAGAAGAAATTATACATACGCTTTGGACGTATGAAGTGTCAACTCTTGTGCTTACACAAAGTAATGACCTCCGAGTGCGTCTTCATTGCATGTTTTATGGGAAATATCATGTGATTAGACTATGTTAATGTTGTTGGGAGTTGCCACTAATGAAAGTATGAATCCTAGGCCTTGTTTCCACCATTGTTACACCGTTTGTGCTCACTTTTGTTACATGTTTGCTTGCTGCACTTTTTATTACAGATTTATATTACCTTGCTTTGCCACACCTATCACTCATATTTTATCATCTCTTCGCCGAACTAGTGCACCTATACAAATCCTAGTTGTATTAGGTGTGTTGGGGACACAAGAGACTTCTTGTATCTTAATTGCAGGGTTGCTTGAGAGAGACCATCTTTAACCTCTACTTCCCTGAGTTCGATAAACCTTAGGTCATCCACTTGAGGGAAATTGTTGTTGTCATACAAACCTCTGCGCTTCGAGGCCCAATATAGTCTACAAGAATAGAAGCGTGCGTAGACATCAAGCTATTTCTGGCGCCGTTGCCGGGGAAGTAAGTGTTTGAAGGTATATCTTTAGATCTTGCAAATAAATCATTTCATTTCTTGTTTTTATTTTCACTAGTTATGTTTATGGAAAACCACACTCTTAGTTCATTGCTTGGGGAAGGCCGCTTTACCACACCCGTGGTAGAGAAGTCTCCTCTACCTACTGAATGTATCCCGTTCCAAATACCACTTGGGATAATTGAAATAATTAGGAATGATTGTTATGATGGAATAGTCAATCCTAGTATTCATTTGTTGAAAGTTACAGAACTTTATGAGTTGTTTAAGATTTCAGGTTTGACAGGAGGTGAAGTCATGAAGAAATTATTTGCCTTGTCACTGAAAGGAAAAGCATTGGAATGGTATAGGCTACTAGATGATTCTCACCTATGGGATTGGGAAGAGATCGAGTCTCTCTTTTACTCCAAGTTTTATCCTCTTCATGAAGTTCATTAGAATAGTAATTATGTTTATAATTTCTATCCTCATGACGGAGATAGCATAACTCAAGCTTGGGGGAGACTGAAAACTTTAATTCTAAAATGTCCTAACCATGGGCTCCCCAAAGATATCATTATTACTAATTTTTATGCAAGTCTCTCTCGACAGGATAAAGACTTGCTCGATGCTTCCTCTATGGGTTCTTTCACAAACGAAAAGATTGATGCTAAATGGGAACTTCTTGAAATAATTCAACGCAACACTGAAGATTGGGAGATCGATAAAGGTAAAAAGTCAGGTATAATTTATGAGTATGATTGCATTAAGTCCTTTGTTGAAACTGAAAGTTTTAATAAGTTTAGTGCTAAGTTTGGGCTTGATTCTCAACTCCTTGTTGATTTCCTCAAATCTTTTGCTTCACATCTTAATATGCCTAAGGAGGATTGGATCAAGCATCATGAACCTTTTAAAGAGATTTGCAAAGAAAATAAAATTGTTCATGATGATTGCAACATGCATGATCCAATTCCTGAAAATGAAGTTTTATATAAGCATGTTAATTTTTGTGGAGTGGATAGACCTTGTGAAAGGCCTATGATTGAAGAAGAGAAGTATTGTAAGCAACATAAGCATGAAAGAACAATCACTTGGGTAAAAGATTTAAATGAAATTGCTAGAGAATTGTGTGACCTTTATCCTTTTACTTGTGAACTTTGTGGTATAGAGGGTCACTTCAATTTTCAATGCATGAACTTTCAAAACATAACTGTTAACCAGTTGTGTGATAACATGATCACCCCTGATCTTTATGATGAACTTATGTTATTTTTGATGTGTGAAGAGTTATCAGAAAAGACTTCTTGGCTAGATGTTAATGCCTTAGGAATAAACAACACTTTGCAAAATTGCCATCTCTATTGTGTTGTTAATTGCCATGAAAATGATTACATAAGCAAGATTAGAAAGGAGGGAACTTTACCAAAGTATAAAAATGTCTCTTATATATCTACTAATAAAAATGAGAGTTTCTCCCAAGTTTCCCCTATTTTTTCTAATGATAAACCAGGATATATGGAGAAACTTCATCTCCAACCACTCCCTCCTAAGGAGAAGAAGAAAAAGAAGAGGAGGAGGAAGAGGAGCAAGAAGGAAGAAGAATGGGTATCAACCTGGCCTGAGCATATTCCTCCCATCAACTTTTATCCTAACGGTTTTAAGTTTAAAGAAGAAGGTGAAGTTTATTGCCTTAATTATCATCTTGATGATACGTCCGTAGGTACTATTGAAGATTATTTTGATTATGATATGCATGTTACTTATTGTGATTGGGAAGATGATGATAATGCTACTTATGATCTTGAAAATCTTTTTTGTGCCAACTCTGAAAATGATGATATGGAAAGCTCTAAGCTTGGGGATGATAGGATTGCAAGTCCTTTACCCATTAGTGATGTGGTAATTGATAATTATTTTGCTAGTAAGAATAAAGACAACATGTTTACAAATATAGTTGCTAGCAATGATAATGCTCTTCTCTACTATGATGATGTTATAACTCCTATCTATAGTGATTGTAAAGGTACCAATGACATAAGGAGAAATTATCCTTATGAAACTTGTCATAATCATGGAGGGGATTACTCCCTTGCTGAACACCATCTTCCTAATACACAATTAATCTATAGTGTTCCAGTTGTTTATGATAGTCCTACTCCCACTATTACCAATGAGAAAGATTATGCTTATGTGGAGAGTAAGAGTACCTTTTTGCATGTGGATCATGGTAACAATGCTTTATGTGATACTTATATTGTTGAGTTTATTCATGATCCCACTGGAAATTATTATGATAAGAGAACACATGCTTATAGATATTTCAATAATATCAACTTCCCTCTCTTTATGTTGAAGGTTTTGAAGCTGCACTTGTTTTGCCTTCCTATGCTTATTGCTTTGTGCTTCAATGAATTATTATATTGCAATATTCCTATGCATAGGAAGCATTTTAGGCTTAAATGTGTTTCGTATGTGCTTCTTGATGCTCTCTTTTGTTCTTCAACTCTTATTCCTGCGAGAGCATCATTAAAATCTTAAGCCTAGCTAATGGCTTTAAAGAAGCGCTTTCGGGAGGCAGCCCGCAACGAATTTAGGTTTTCCTTTTTGTTTTTCTTCTGTTTTTAGTGGTCTTGATGATTTTTACTACTGTAGCAACATCATTGTATCTTTACTTTTCAAGCTTTGTGCCTCTTATAGCCTCATACGACAAGGGAAGTGAAAGTTGTGACATGCTGTCCAGAAAACAGATTATGTCCTCGTGACTAGAAAAATCACAAAAAAAATCCCAGTTCATCTTTTTGAGCTGAATTTTTTACACAGCGTGCTCTATACAATTACGAAACTTTCGTATGTTCTGATTTTTTTATTTGAGTTGCACAAGTATCCCTAAATAATTCTTTACTACATGCTGGTCTGTTTTTCACAGATTATGTCCTGTTTTGCCTTTTCCTCGTTTTGAAAACCTTAAGCTTGCTTTTTCTTTGCAAAAACCTTTTGGAACTCTTGAGAAATAGTATCCCTTCAAGATTATCTTTATTTCCAGTAGAGAAAAAATATTTTATTATGGGTACTAACCTCGCTAATCAGATTATGATGAGTTATGTATGAAGGGAGTTTTCAAGTGTGCGAGGGAAGATGATAAAATAAGATTCAGGAGGGTCAAACGCTCAAGCTTGGGGATGCCCCCATGCATCCCCAAGAAATATTCAAGGAGACTCAAGCGTCTAAGCTTGGGGATGCCCCTGTGCATCCCCTTCTCCATCAACAATTATCAGTTCGTCTTTCGTTTCACTATATTTTTATCACTTCATGCGTTATGTGCTATTCTTGGAGCGTCTCGCTCTTAGGTTTTGTTTTTAGTTTTCTTTAGCTTTTCTTGCTGTTAATAACAAGTTAGAGCCCAGATTTCTTTGTGTGGGAGAGAAACAAGCTCCACTTCCAAAATTTAGAACACAACATAGGACTTTTTCCTTCTTATCTTTGCTGTGTTTGTTCATTATCTTTCCATAGCTGCTGTCATGTTTTGCTCCTAGCTTTCATGTTCATCTTTTAAAAGAGCTTTTTTTAGTTTGTTTCTAGAACTCTCTTGAGTTTTCATGTTTATCTTGTTTAGAGAGTTTGCCTGTTGCACTCAGTTTTGTGTGTTGACTTGAAGTAGGTAATTGAGGTTGCTATTCTTTTGTAGTAGTAACTTGCAAAAGTTTTGAGGTGTTGTTTTGAGTAATGTTTGGACTTTTGGTGTCAAGAGCTTTAGCCTATTAGTGATAGATGTCGTATTTTGGGAAATCCGTGTTTATTTTCAAAACCTACAAAATTAGTTGAGAACTCTAGCTACTAGATGAATCACTACTCTTCTGAAGGGTCGAATATTAGAGTACACTCACGTAACATGAGTCGAGGATGCGCAAGGATAACCAAAACCCCATACACTCCTCCTCGGGGTACTTGTCTCTTTGTGAACCTCCTTATTAGATTGAGACTTACCGATAATAAGTGCATGTGTTCTTCGGACTAATGTGAGTATTCGAAAGTTGACACTTCCACCTTCCCATATTTTGCTAGCCTTTCCTGTGTCGTGCATTGCTTTCTTCTCACTCTGAGAGTTAGCATCCACCTTCGTGTGGCACCCCGGCTCAGAGGATCGGAAAGCCCTGTGCACCATCCCAGAGATCAAGTCTTCTGGAACACGGCACCGCTTGGTATAGAACTGAACAACTTTCTATTACCGAAGATAGGGGTACACGAGTTCTATTACAACGCTAGCGGAGACACAGCTTGCTCCTCAGGCTAGCCTGGCTCTACACCAAGCAGCAGCATAACTCTCTAGCAGCGGAATAACGACGGCAGCGGAACAGCAACGGCGATGATGAACTCCACTCCACAGGGACACTGGCTGGGACACCTCCTAGCTCGCAAACACCGGGACGTCATCCTACGCATCCAAAGCACGGCCTGCAAATTTGGCATAACACGCTAGGTCAGTACATTGAATGTACTTGCATGCTCACAACAACCATGCAACAAGGCAAAACAATAACATGGCAACAGGTTCAAGTATATTAGTGAATTCAACATGTGAACAACAATATCATGCAAACAAATATTTATCAAGCATATTATCAGCATTAAGACTAATGCACACACCATCATCGTTTAAGGTCACATGGACCCCACATGACCATCGCATGATCATGTGGCTTACCTCGGAGTCTTTACCGACTCAAGCACCGGGTCACCTCGTGACCATTAAACGGGTTAGGTGTCCTTCGTTACCACCAACCAATCCGGTCATCGCATGACCAATCCACTTACCACAAACATACCACCGAACTCATGTTGATCATAAGGTGTGACCTAGTACGAACTGTGTCCATTACCATGGACGCGGCTATTCGAATAGATTTGTGTGACTTTGCAGAGTTTGTGCACGTTACCCACACTATGGAGTTCTTCCTCCATCCAGCACCCCGGTACTTGTCCCACATGATCCTTGGAACTCGCACCGCAGGAGTGGACTAGGACTTCTCCAACGGGACCGATGCTACCGCGTGTCCCTCTTACCGTATCACCGACATCCCGTCTTGGGTAGCCCTCTGGTTAGGTGTCCTCCGTTACCACCCAACCACTCCGGCCATCGCATGGCCCTGACCATCACTTGGTACATAAAATTTGTCCCCCGTCAAGGACCGCGCGCAAAACATACTTGGATGTCAATACTACCGCCGCCTGCCTGATCAGGGAAGCCGCGCGCGCGTAGCCTCCCCTACTTTGGTGATACGCGTAAGAGAACCCACCGGCAGACCGAATCAAGGCCCGCCCATACAGGCAAATGTGGCTGCACGGATAAGTCCAGTTCGGTGGCACCTGATCAACTTGTCATGAAGCATATCTCCAACAGCGAACACAAGTATCAGGTGCAACATGAGTATCAGATCATAACAATGCATAGAATATTAACATGAATGTTTCGGATATGATCAGACACATTTTAGATGGTGAACTTATCCGTGTTACAAAGATTAAGTTGTTAACATAGCAACATTATGAATGCAGTTGAACATCACTTAGGCATAACATGAGCAGGTGTAGGAATAACATGAGCACTTAACATGGTGTTGTTGTGGTTATGATGATTCAGAACATAACATGGTAATGACATGATCAAGGCATGGCATGGATGTACATGGAAAAGCATAGTATAGCAATAGCATATTCAAGGATAGTATGACAATGATAACATCAATCATAGCATGGCAACATGATCACGATCACCGATATAAGCATATCATCGAACAAAAATTTTAGAAGCACGTCAAAGCTTTGCAAAGGTGCAAAGAGTATTGTGGCTTGCCTTCACCAAAGTGGTGTGAAACACCCTCGGTCTTGGACACCGACAACGCCCTGCAAAAATATTTCAAATAGAGCAACGGGCAAAAAGTCAAACATCATCTTTGGTTTGACCAGAAAATGACAACATCAAAACATGGAAGAAAACTCATGCCAAACTGAAGAGTAGCTCGATACGAAAACAACACAAAAATAATCACCTCAATCGGAGTTACGGGTGCGGAGATATTCGCGAAACGGTGTCGGAGGGGCTGATTTGGTGGAAATACGCTTTCTGAACTGAGAAAGCGTATTCTGGGTTACTGCGGAGGAAAGTACGCCTTCCAACGGCAAAAGCGTACTCTGGGGCTGAGGAAGACAGAAATACGCCTTCGGCTAAGGAAAACGTATTTCGCCCTATAGAGAGGAAAAGTACGCCTTCCCGCAAGGGAGACGTATCAGCGAAGTACGCGGCCGGCCCGTGGCCTTAGACACTTACGAGTGGGGCCCGCTGACGCGTGGGGCCGTGCGGTCAGCCTCTCCTCTCCTCTGTTCCTCTCTGTCTTCTTCTTCTCAGAGCAGAGGGGCTCCGGGGCGAAACCGTGGCTGGGGTCTGCCGACGAGGGGAGGGCCGGGGCGAGCCCGCCGGTGGAGCCTGGGGGGCGCGGCACGACGGGGCGGCTGTGGGTGGTCTCGGGCCCCCGCCGGTGTCCTTGGCTCCCACAGACGGGGCGCGGAGGCAACGGCCGTGGCTAGTGCTTGGGCGGGCGGAGATGAGGGGCAGCGCCGGTGAGGGAACGGGAGGGCGGCGAGACCGCGGGGGTTAGGGAGGGGTCTAGGACGGCGAGGAGCGGAGGAGGGGCTCGGGAGGCCCAAGATTGCAGAGGAGGGGCCGGTGGCAATGGCGGCCAGAGGGGGAGCTAGGCGTGCTCCGGCGCCAAATTGGCCGTGGGGGAGGGGCTAGGAGGAGGTGGGGGTGCAGTGGAGGTGCCCTGGGAGGCTCGGGGGTGCCTCCATTTATAGGGAGGAGGGGATTCAAGCTCGAAGACGCGACAACGGGACGGCGGCCATGGTGTGCGGGTGAACAGCGGCGATGAGGGCGACGAGACGGGGAGGCGTGGACCATAGGGAGGTGGGAAGGCCGTGCGGCGCGGCTAGACAAGGAGAAGACGACGTGCGCGCACTGTGGCTTGAGATGGATACGTCGGGCACGCGCGGTGCGCGGCCAGAGCACGCCAGGTGCTGCCAAGAGCTTGGCCACAAAATGCATTGGTGATTGGATAGAATTTCTCCTGGCCAAAGGTGTCCATACTATAGTCCTTTGACTGTAGATCACCACTGTGCAAAAAGTTTGGCCAAAGGAGCAAATGGTTGATCTTATCCTCACTGTGAAGATTGATGCAGCAAACTTGGAGCAGAAGCTGTGCTCACATGGTGGGGTTTTGGATAGGACCAAGTTGTCTTTTTGCTTTACGATAGGAAGGACTATCTTTCTGGAAAGTTTGGGCTCAAATGGATCAATGTACATGGCACCTCCTTTGTAAATTGCACAAAGATGTAGAAGGTGTTCGTACTGTGGTGTGGCTTGTACATTGCTCCCCTAGGAATGATATTTTTCATAGCTCAATCATACACTAGGATGAGTATGTACACCAATTTTCACCTCATTTGGAGTAAGCTAGCTAGCACTTCCTTTACAAATGTCCAATTGGACCAGAAATGCAAGGTTGAAGCTAGCATCTCATAGGTTTGGTGGAATTAGCTGAAAATTGTTGTAATAGGGTTATTTGGCATGGTGCACATGTGTATAAAATTTCATAGCCATTGGACACACATAGATAGCACTTGCTTCACAATGTGGCCCACTGACCAGAAACTTAATATTGACAATGCCCTGACATGGGTAATAGGATTTGGCTCAAATTCTGTTTGGTGGAGTTATTTCGTGGTAGGATCATGCTCAAAAAGTTTCAAGGCAAATGGGATCCCCTATCATGCACTTGCTTCACAATGCCCCCTTGTTGCACCAAAACTTTGGGAATTTATTGTGGGAGTTTGGCTAATCAAATGGTAGTGGAATTTGGTGGAGATCAATCATATGATCATATGAGATTACACAAAAAGTTTCATGTAACACCCTGAGTGTTAAGGAATAGTAATTCCCTTGTTAATCAAAATTACTGTTGCTAATCACTGTTGCTCATCATGCTCAGATCAACTTTGCATTTGATCATATCAATAATCATGTGACAATTAACTTTGTCCAAAAATTATGAAACCACTTTTGTTAAATCACCAATATTCAGTGGACCATGTCCATGTGGGTATGGGAATTTGTTAAGCTATAGAATAAATCAAACAATTCAAATAGTAGCCAAACGAGTGGCATTTAATCCCTTTAAATAAATAAAAAATACAATTGATTCTATTTTGGCACAAAACTTTTTGTGGCATCTCAGTAATATGCAACAATATTATTGAATCAAGTATCATGTTTCGCACAAATGCCCAAGCCATTAAAAAAATTGCAAACAGATAAATTTGAGTACAGGTGAGATAAAGAAAATGCAAAATGCCTATAAAACGCACAGGGCGTAGCCCACCGCCCAGCCCACCTGGATCCCACTCCCACTTCTCTGTTTTCTTCTACCTCCGTACACAGGGGAGCTGGTGGCGGCCATCCCATGGCCATGGCCACGTGCCGGCCATCCGCCGCTTCCTCGGTGCCCTACAAAACGTCGACGAGTCCATGCTCGAACCCTAGCCGCCGCCAGTTTCCCCTGTCCCGCTCGTCACCTCCCTGGATCCTCCCCGAGATCGCCGGGCGTCCGTCGTGGGCACGCCGCCGTCGTCCTCGCGGCACCGGCCCCCATTCAGCACGCCAAGATGTCCAGGAGCTTCAGCACCTTCGACTCCGCCCCCCTTGCGCGCTAATTTGGCCGGAGCCGTTCCACAGCCGCCGCCATCTTTGTCGTCTCCCGCCACGGCCATCGCGTCGCCGCCGTCGATTCGCACGCCCTGAGCTCCC
Source organism: Bromus sterilis (assembly GCA_950022295.1). Classification (NCBI taxonomy): domain Eukaryota; kingdom Viridiplantae; phylum Streptophyta; class Magnoliopsida; order Poales; family Poaceae; genus Bromus; species Bromus sterilis. The sequence goes on along the minus strand of OX465599.1, from coordinate 234,690,142 downwards.
CCAGCCTTCCCGACGGCACCGGCTCCGTCCCGGTGAGCACGCTGTCTCCCCCTGACCTTTTCCCCTCTCCTCCCCATGCCCGTAGCTCCATGCCCGCGAGCTCACGCTCCGGCCGCCGCGGCTATGCCCGCCACTGTCAAATTAGTCCGCCCCGGCGTCCTACTGGAGCACCACTGGGTGCGGTTTGGCCACCCCGTTCCATTCCCCCCATCCACGCCCCTGCGCCCGCTCGGCCGACCGCGCGCCGTGGCCCTGCCCCTCTGACTCGCCGCCGCCGTGCTCGGGGAGCCCAGCGTGGGCATGGTTGTGTGTTAATCGGTGGGGTGTCCCACTGACATGGGGCCCCCACCCCCTTAATCACCTGTAAAAAAAGTTAAATAGATATGATAAATATTATTACACTAGATAAGACACTTACAGGTGGGCCCCCCTGGCCAGTTTAATTAAATTAAACTGTTTTATATAACATCAGTGACTTACAATTGGGCCCCACCTGTAAGCTTTTAAAATAAATAGAAATATTAAATTGTGAATATGACATGTGGGCCACCCCCTGTTTTTATTAATAAAAATGTTTTATTAGAATTGGGTCACTGACATGTGGGACCCCTAGGTCAGGTTTGACCTGGTCAACCCTCTATGGATAATGTTGCATTTTATTAATAAAAGAAAACCCAAAAATTGATTTAAAATGATTTAAACTTTGAATTTGAATATCTTTTAAATCGCAAGTCAGATTCAAAAACTTTATGCATCAAAATTGATCAGAAAAATATAATGAATACGGATACGCTGTCCGTATATCAACCACACCCCTCTAACATACCAAACATCGAACCGTCCCCCTCCGGACCGTCTGTCCGATGATTTGTCTGGTATTGTCAAAGTATCCGGATGAATTTATTCTGAACAAGAAAGTTGTTCGGATTGTTTCAACTAGCACGGTTACACCATCCACACGTTTGTCGGATGTCCGCGACACCTCCGGCATGAACCCTTCCCCCTCCGGACACCCTGTCCGGTAACCACCCGGAGCTGGCAGTTCAACCCCAAATGGATTCCCGCTCCGTGCAACATGCATTGCACTGCGTTAGAACATCGTTAACATTGCATCTGTCATGTCATTCATCTTTTTGCTATGATTGATTTATATTTAATGTTTCTCCCCCCCCCCTTTGTTCTCCGGTAGACCCGCTGCTACCGCCGACTACACCGCTGCCGGGTACGACTACTTCGTCGACGACCCTACCCCTACCGTCGAGCTTCCAGGCAAGCAGAGCCATTCTCTTCCCCAGATATCGCCTACCTTTCCGTACTTTCTTGCACTAGGCATTTTTACTACTGCTGCTACGATTACAATCCTATTCAATTGCATAGCCTGATTTTGTCGCCCCTTGATGTACCTTCCTTATCCTATGCTGCCTGCTATATCTATATATTATATTCAGCAGTGAGCCCTGCGCATTGTTAGCTAGGATTAGATAGTGGGCCGTGGCCACTCAGGGGAGTGACGCGGATACAAAATATATACAACTGCAACAGGTACGGATCAATGCAGACGCCCTAGCGTAGTAGCGTAGTATCATTGGGATGATACGAGGGTATTCCTCTTTAGTTCATTCCGCTGGTGTCTCGGCACCACCGGGGTGATACGAGAATATTCCTCTTTAGTTCATCCCGCTGATGTCTCTGTCGAACCCCTTTAAGTGTGCCATCGAGGGTGATTCCTCCTGGTTTCACTTAATGGTAGGCACTCGAATCAACTGGTGTCCCTAAAGGTAAGAGTCGGGCGACCCAACGGTGCCCACGAGCTGTATATTGTCGGGAGCGACAGGGAGGGTACGACCGACGTTACTGGCGAGACAAGGTAAGGAGACACACGAGATAAGGTAAGGAGACGGTTCACCTTGTTGGTAACCGCGCGCTTTGACGGGACGACAGGGCAAGCCCTGATGTTACTGGTGGGCCTTGTTGTTGTTCCTTGTCCGTTGTGTTGTTAGTAAGACAGCGATAACGGTTGTCTGCGAGATAATATTAAAATGCTAAATGGTTCGACGGATCACTTGAGAGACCCGTTTGTCTGTACGCACTACCTTCACGTGGGATAAGGAGTTATGGGCTCCCCTGCGTCGTAGTTTGTCCGAAAGCTCTTCAGACGCCAGCAGTACCACGGGCTGATAGCCGGGAAGCGATCTTGTCTTCTTTGCTGCAGTAGGTGTGTTTGGATTTTCTTTTGCTTCACCGGCCAGTCTCGTACCGTGCAGGAGCGTGCAAGGGTGAGGGACCTAGACCCCTTGGTGCATAGGATATAGTCCGGCGGATGGCCTCTCTGCTGAGCCTAGGATGGGTTGCGCCGTGTCGAATAGCTTTGGTGGAGCGTTCCCTAACAAGTTTCCCGCCACCCTAGAGATCCGAGCGTGCAGACTGAACAGTAGTGCACCCCTGCAGGGAGTTTAATCTATTCGAATAGCCGTGTCCACGGTAACAGGACGCTTTATGTTGAAGCTGGATCTTACCAATACAAACTACTACTATTAAATTGTATGGTTCCGGGTTTTCTTCCTCGCAGGGTAGTCGAGGAGGGGAACTCGGAGGCATTATTATTATTAATCATTACAACTTATATTATACAATGCTGCAGCAACTTCTGCTTCATTGCTACTTTATGCTTTATATGAACTTTTGGTTGTTTCTCTTCTCATGCTGCAAGAAATCGTCAGAAGATGCTAGTCTTCGATAGGCCTAGCTTCTTACCCTTATTCTAGTTTCTACCTTGCAGTCCACTATATACAACATCCCCTTTCCATTTGACACAAATGCATAAATGCTTAGTAGCGGACGTAAGACTTGCGGGTATGCTAGATACTCACCCTTACTTTATTTCCCCCTTTATGTTTTGCCTGATCGGCCGCTGTAGTCAACGTTGGAGCCCAGGAGCAGGAGTACCCCGCAGGCGCCTACTACTACGTCGAGCCCCCCGTTGACCAGGACCAGGAGTCGTTTCGGAGGCTCCCAGGCAGGAGGCCTTGCCTTTTCGATCTTTATCTCTGATGTTATTTGTGCTAGCCTTCTTAAGGCAAAACTTGACTAACTATGTCTGTACTCAGATATTATTGCTTGTATAACTTATGTATTCGGGTCCGTGTGACCCCTTATCTTGTAACATATTGGTTTATCCTTTTGTGTTTAGAGTTGTGTTGTGATATTCTCATCGTGGAACCCTAATCTCAGCCGTGTACCATGCGTGTATGATTACTGTACACGGATTGATTTTGGGGCGTCACAAGTTGGTATCAGAGCCGACTGCCTGTAGGAAGCCACCCAACCACTACCGGGTCGAAGTTGAGTCTAGACTTTGGAAAACTATTTTGCTAACTTAATGTTTGGCTTACAGGCCCACATCGATGTCACTACGTGTGATATCTATGGTATTAGGATCCTTTTCTCCTTACCTATGCTCTGGGAATCTGCTGTCTTATCCTTGCTGGTAAGTTTTACAAACTCTGACATTAGGATCACGTTCTCTTGATTCCACCCGGCGTTCTGGTGCTTCCCCATTGATTGAGTCGTGTCGTAGGAGTTCTACCCCATGTCCCGGACCGCGGATCCCATTCTCATTCTGGGAAGGTCGCGCGTCCTCTAGCATTAACTCCTGTGGCCAACAGTTTTCTTGCGGCGTGATTGACATAGTGGAATATATGTCGCTTCGTGTAGTCCTTACCGCGGTCTGCGCACCGCCTAGTGTGTCTTTTTTCCTTAATTTCTACGACGTTACGCTGCCCGATTTTCCGGTTGACTCTATGTGTGGATGTGTATGTCTTATATGACTACTCCTATATATCCGCGCCTCCTCTTTGTTGTCGCTTTACCTCTTGCTTGTTTCTAGCATCTCGTTAAAATTCTCATCGCTGAAATACCCCTGTTAAATTTTAGCAGGATGGCTGGTCGTGGTGGTTGTGGTCTTGGTCGTGGTGCCAATGATCCACCTCCGCCGTCGGACTACATGGCCACGATGATGCAACAGTTTCAGATGAACCAAGTATTTATGCAAGGAGTCATAGATTAGCTCCAGAACCAGAATTAGAACTAGAACCAGCACCAGAACCAACAGTACTGGAATTCACCAGTTTGCCATGGGCCAGCGGCTTTGCCGTCTGCATTTCGTCGGGGCGGATGACAAAGCAGCAGTATGCCGTCCGCTGCTCTAAGTACAGACGGTAACACGTAGACATACGGCAAACCACATGTTTGCCGTCTGCGTGGACGCAGGAAGACGGCAACGACACCTATGCCGTCTGTCGACAGATGGCAAACCTCCAGCTGGGGCCCACCCAAGCGAGGCACGCGGCCTGGCTAACGGCCCACCGCTTTGTCGTCTGCCTACGGACGGCATAGGTGCCGTTGCCGTCTGTCGGCAGACGGCAAAGAGGTGGGCCGTTAACCCCCCGCACGGTCCCTCTCTATCTCTCTCTCCACTCTCTCTCCCAAACCCCTCTCTCTCCCGACCCGCCGCCGGCGCCCTGCCCCGTCCCACGCGCCGCCGCCTTCACCTCCGGTGAGGCCCTCCTCCTCTCCTCCCCTCTCCTCTCCTCACCTCCTCTCTTCTCCTCTCCTCTTACCGGCGCCGCTGCAGGTCTCGCCGCCGACGACCCTCCTCGCCGGCGCCACGCTCCTCACCGGCGCCACCTCCCGCCACCGCCGCCACCTCCCCCCACCCCTGGTAAGCCTCCTCCCCTGTTTTTTTTCTTTTTTTTCTGTTAATTAGAGTTGTTAGTTTAGGTTTAGTTTAGTTTAGGTTTATTAGTGTAGTTAGTTTAGGTTTATTAGTGTAGTGAGTTTAGGTTTTATTAGTTCTAGTTAGTTTAGGTTTTATTAGTTGTAGCTTAGTTAGTTTTAGTTAGCAATTAGTAAGAAAGAAATGAAAAGGACAGAGAATAGGAGGAAGAAGGAGAAGGAGAAGAAAATAAAAAGAATAAGATAAATAAAAGGAGGAAGAAGGAGAAGAAGGAGGGGAAGGAAAAGAAGGAGAAGAAGAAGAAAGGAGAAGAAGAAAAGAAGAAGAAGAAGAAAGGAAAAATAAATATAAAAGAAGGAGAGTGAGTGTAATGAGTTGATTGCGTGTAATTAATGTGTTAGATGTAATTACCGGGACTGAGTGTCTGGGTTAATCGGTTTCTTATTCATGTGCAGAACTTTCCCGTGCGAGGGTTTGGTGTTCGACGACCTCCCCCGGAGTTCGACGATCTCCCCTCCTTTGTTGTGTTCCGGCCTTCGTGCCGATGACACTAGCTAACTAGGTAGATTTAGTATATTTATATGTAAAGTCGCGTAACCAGTATGCGTCTCCCGTTCGAAAGGGTTACAGTTATAAATATGCATTCATTTGCATATTTATAATAGTGATTCTTTCGAATTGTCCAACATTATCCATGGACAGCCCGAGTATGTGTAGATTGAATCGGTTTCCCATGCTTTGGTCTCGATCCGACGCGGTATTTCGTCAGCGCCTCCCTGTTGTTCTCCGGATACACAACCTCTCGGCTTGTTGTCGAGACGCGTATTAGGAGAACAGCGGGGAGGTGCTGCCGAAATACCGCGTCGGATCGGGACCAAAGCATGGGAAACTGACCCAATCTACACATACTCGGGTGGGATTAGGACCTATCTTTACCTATTGGTGTGTTGGTTAATTGCATATGCCGTAGGTATGTATGATAAAAGCAATAAAAAGTGGACGTAATAAAATTGAAAAACTGGTATATTTGTTGTTTAGTAGCTACAAGATGAGCGATGATCGTGCGTGGATGTACACTGGTCACCGTAATCAGAAAGAGACCAACAATGAATGGGCAATGAAAACCAAGGAGTTTCTGAGAGCGGCGTTTGCAAATGGGCAGAGAAAAACCTAGTGCCCCTGCGTTAGGTGCGACAATTATAAACAGGCGACAGAGGTGGATATGGGTAAACACTTGCAGAAGTGGGGTTATAAGCCTGGTTATACGGTGTGGAGCTTCCATGGCGAGTCTAGCGGACGACGGAGAGAGGAGGCGGTCCGTCAGCGCACGGATGAGTACGGAACCGGGATCGAAGACATGGTGCAGGACTTTGACGATGCGCGGGATGAGGACGATGAGATGGAGGAATCTGCGAAGGCCTTCTATGAGATGTTGGATTCTTCGAAACGTCCACTGCACTCTCACACTGAGCTTTGTCAGCTCGATGCCATCGCACAGTTGATGGCTTTGAGGGCACAATTCAACTTGGGCACAGATTGCTACAATGCGATCACGACCCTAATTGGGCAGTTTCTACCAAAAGATCATGTTATGCCTGCAAACCTGTACCAATCGGATAAAATCCTCAAGGTACTTAAGATGCCCTATGAGCAGATACATGCTCGTGAAAATGGATGTGCTTTATTTAGGAAAAAGTATGCGGACGAAGACTATTGTCCCAAATGCAAGTCATCCAGGTATGTTGTGGTAGACAATGGTCAAGGTGAGAAGACGCAGACCAAAATACCCGTAAATGTTCTTCGGTATCTTCCAGTGATACCAAGAATTCAACGCCTTTACATGATGGAAGAGACAACCAGACAGATGACATGGCACAAACATGGGAAGAGAACAGAATTTGATGCAGATGGGAAGCCGATGTTGACTCACCCATCGGATGGTTCAGCATGGAAGCACTTTGATGAAAAACAGTCGGAAAAAGCTAAGGAGCCAAGGCATTGCCGAATCGCCGTCGGCACAGATGGGTTCAATCCTTTCGGTCTGATGGCAGCCTCATACAGTTGTTGGCCTGTATTTGACATGCCACTCAATCTCCCCCCCCCCTCAGATATTATGAAAAGGAAGAACATTTTCCTGACGTTGATAATACCAGGGCCCAAATATCCGGGGAAGAATATGGATGTGTACATGCAACCTCTTAAGGAGGAATTGCAACAAGCTTGGGACGAAGGGTTCAAGACATACGATGCAGCTAGCAAAAAGACCTTCAAAATGCATGTTTGGTACCAGTACTCGATGCATGACCTGCCGGCGTATGCGCTTTTCGCTGGCTTCTGTGTTCATGGAAAGTTCGGGTGTCCAACATGCAAGGCTTCTCTTCAGTTTCATTGGCTGAAGGCGGGTGGCAAGTATTCCTTCTTCGACTTGCATAGACAGTTTCTGCCTCCTAAGCATCCTTTTAGAAAAGACAAGAAGAACTTCATCAAAGGCAAAGTTGTCAAAAACCTGGCAGCACCTACGATGACGGGCGAACATGTCTTGGCACAGTTGAACTCTCTCGAGCCTGATCCAGAACGTCCCGGGTATTTTAAGGGATATAATTCGGAACACGCCTGGACTCACAAGACATGCTTCTGTGATCTCCCCTACTTCCAACACCTCGAACTTCCAAACAATATTGACGTGATGCACACTGAAAAAAATATCGGCGAGGCCCTGTTTGGTACATTTTTCGGCATAGATGGGAAGTCAAAGGATAATCTTAAAGCTAGAGTCGACCAGGAGACTCTTTGTGATAGACCGTCACAGAACATGCGACAGCCGAAAGGAAAGAAGAATTGGTCCAAGCCAAGGGTCTGGTTCAATCTGGAAAGGGGGCATATCAGGGAAATTCTCTTGTGGGTGCAAAACAGTTTGATGTTCCCCGATGGGTATGCAGCGAATCTGAGGAGGGGAGCGAGTCTTGAAAAACATAAAATATTTGGGCTGAAGAGTCATGATTGGAACATATGGCTTGAGCGGGTAATGCCGATGATGTTGCGCGGCTATATCCCCGAGGAAGAGTGGCTAGTACTATCAGAACTGAGCTATTTCTTTCGTTTTCTTTGTGCTAAAGAACTATCCGATGGCGTGCTAGAAGACATGGAAGGTATGGCACCAGAGTTGCTCTTCAAGTTAGAGAAGATCTTTCCACCCGGTTTTTTTAATCCGATGCAGCATTTGATATTGCATCTCCCGACCGAGGCAAGATTAGGGGGCCCTGTGCAAAATCGTTGGTGCTATTCAACGGAGAGAATGCAGAAGATGCTTCGAGCAAAATGTAAAAATAAACGTATAATTGAAGCATCAATGGCCAAGGCTTTCATTACCGAGGAGGCGGAAAACTTCGTGACCGCACATTATGAAGCCAAAAATCGCCATTTGCATAATCCAAAGCCTCAGTACAATACTGGTGACCCCCAACGGCGTCAATCCAACCTCAACCTATTCAAAGGGAAGCTCGGACCTGTTGGTGCTTCGAGAAATAAGATTTTGGATATCAAAGAATGGCGGACTCTTACACTGTATATCTTCACCAACCTAACAGAAGTGCGACCATACATCGAGTAAGTGCTCGGTACGTACATTGTTTCGCAACTTCTAATAATTCTTGTTTCTTATTAATTCCCATGAATTCATACAGTCGATACGTCGCCAAATTCTGGAATGGAGTGGTTATTGAAAGTGATTCCATCGCAGAGTATGATCTTCTTGCCAATCAAGGAGACGGCAATCCTGGTTTCATCTCTTGGTTCAAACGAACGGTAACTATCATTCATATATAGGGTTTCATTTGTTGGTTCGACCTATTTTTCACTAATATATCAATCCTTTCCTATTAAATTTATAGGCAAATGAGGAGCCTATGGACGCCGAATTGAGACAAGTCGCTAATGGTTTTGACAATAAGGTCCGTGTATTTGAGAAATACGACATCAACGGGTATCGCTTTCGTACCGTTGATAAAGACCGAAAAATGGCCGATCGAAAAAGTACAAATTCGGGTGTCTCTGCCGTCGGCGACAGAGGTATTGAGTATTATGGAAGAGTTGAAGCAATATACGAACTTCTATTCTATGGTGAAAATCCTCCCAACGTCGTTGTCTTCAAATGTCATTGGTTTCTCCCGTCGAGGACTAGACGAACTCATGAACATGTAGGTCTATTCGAAATTCGACAAGACACCCATTTTAATGTCCCCGATGTCTATATTACGGCTCAACAGGCCACCCAGGTTTTCTATCTATCCTACCCCTACTAAACGGATGAAAACCTGAAAGGTTGGGATGTCGTTTATGATGTGCCACCACATATTAGACCACCTCCCCCCAATGAAGAGGATTATGTACCTGACATTGACCCAGAGACATATGAAGGAGAATTCTTCCAAGAAACACGCGTGATAAAAAAATGTTTCCGAAACCGCTCTACGCAACCCCAGAAAATGAAAGAAGACAATAAGAGTGAACCCGCTAACGACGATGTTGAAGAGCCTGAAGAAGAAGAGGTTACTGCTCCAGATGACTTGTTCATGCTTGACCGTTTACATAAAGGCCTTCCAAATGTTGGTGTTGTTGAACCTGATGAGGCCGTCATTATCGACGACACGCGTGATAGTGATGAAGATCCTTCAATTGATCGCGGAGAAGATACCGATGATCCCGACTATTGTTAGTTGTATGCATCTCAACTTTAATTATATATATATATTCTCATTATTGTAGTAATTACTTTTGTATTATTAATTCTTTTTCTCATTGTACTAATTATTTTATTTTAATTCTTGGCAGGTTCGTGACATATATGGAGGGCGAGACCTCTGTCTCGCGAGGGAGGGGTCATGCGCTCCCACCTCTGGCTCTACGGAGGTCTTTGCTCGAGAGTATTTCCTCGCCTCCTCCTTCTACTGATGAGGTGCCCAGGGGAGAGGAGGTCGGAAGAAGACTGGGAGAGGCAAAGCAGGTGGTGGTCGCGGGAAAGGGAGATGGACACCTGATGCTGCTTCCTCGCCGCCACCTCCGGCTTATTCACCAGAGCACTGTAGGGTGGATCCCTCCTCGGACACTCCGGTCCACCATCCTGAGGTGGAGGAGGAGGCTACGTCCACCCGCATGACCTGGAGTCCCTGGCTGGACCAGCCGGAGCAGGACACGCCTGAGGGGGAGGCTGGTGCCGAGATGGACACTACGGATGAGGAGGAGGTGGCTGAGGGTACCACCGTGTACCAGCGTGCTGGTACACGGCTCCCGTCCGTGCCGGTGACTCCTGCTCATAAGTGGTTGATTACGCCTGATGGAGAGACGTAAGTGCACTTATACTCTCTTCCGGTACCTTCTATACTTATGTCTATCTGATGGCTTTGTCTTTTTATACTGCAGGGGTTGGATATACGGCAATGGTGTCCACAATCCCAACTCCATCCTTGGTAAGCTCGTCAGGGAGAACTTCCCGGGGCTGGTTCAATTGCCCGGACCTGATGAGGTTCCGCAGCCTGGACTCAAATGGGAGCACTATTGTGCTGCCCCGGCCCCGCCGGATACGACCATCAACGGGGTCGAATGCCACACCAGAGCCGACATGGTGATCAACGTCTTTTGGGTAATTTCTTTTTCACACAATAAAATCTTGAAAATAGGTAGTTGGTGTACTCATCAGTGTTGTCTCGTGCTATTGCAGGTCTACTACAAGGTCGATGAGTCCAAGGAGCAGGAGGCGGAGGACGTGATAGTTGCAGAGGCCACGTGCCTCTTGCAGAACACAAGGCACGAGATGCGAGTGCAGGCGGTCTGTGACTACTACGCCAAGCAAGGGCGCAAGCGTAGCAAGAAGGACTGTCACAAGAAGTTTCTGACCAAAGCCCAGTACATGATGGTAACCCTTCTTAAGTCTTGAATAGTTTGCTTGATTTGATTCCTATCTAGGCTACTTATTAGTTTCCTTGTTTACTAACTTAGGCGCCGCCGAGATGGTGTGCGGACAAGATGGATTGTTGGGAGGTCATTGTGGACCACTGGTGCTCAGATGCCTGGTTGGCCGTCCACAACAATGCCAAGGACCGGCGCGCCCAAATGGTTGGTGTGCCACACCATCAAGGCAGCCGTAACTTAGCTGGTTACGGGCATAAATGGGCATGTGCAAATTCTTCTTTGCTTTGTCTTTTAGGCACCCACTTACTAATATCATGCTTTGCTTTGTCTTTTAGGCGGAGCATAATAAAAACGGAGGTGCCTCAGGTGTTCGACATGTATGGCATGTCCCATACAGCGTCGTACAAGAAGGCCAAGGCGCTCTCAGAGTCGGATCTTGCCACTCCTTTGACTTTCACCAACATTTCTGCCTATAGTAAGCTCAAGGCTTATACTGAGGTGGCGAAGGAAAATCACGGGGAGGCTTACACCCCGATTGGGAAGCCTATTGACCCGGAGCTGGTGATGATCTATGGTGGCGGAAGGCGCCATGGCGCCATGGCCATTGGAGATAAGTTGATTAGGTGTGATAAGACTCTTACTGAGATCAAGGCGCGCCAAACGAGTTCTTCTCCTGCTATAAGGACTCGTCCGCGGCCAGTCGACCTCGCTATCCAGGTTATCCATAAGGAATCTTGCATTCTTGTTTTCTCTCATCGAATATTACAATGCTAACTAGAGGAGTGGGGTTGCAGGAAGCTCTTGAGAAAGAGCGACAGAACACCCAGCGGCTACTGGAGGAGAAGGAGCGGTTGGCAGAGGAGAAGGCAGCGGAGAGAGAGCGGCTTGCGGAGGAGAGGACGGCGAAGGCTCTCGAGGAGGCCGGGCACGACACGATGCATCGAACCGGGCCTTGTATGAGCTCTTCGTGGTAAGTCACTTGTTCATATTCACCCAAAGAATGCATGTTATAATTTTTGTTTATATTAGTAACTAATATGATTGACTCATGGAAAACAAATGTGCAGACTATGTGCGAGAAGACTGGTCAGGCCGCTCCACCGATGCCGATCATTTCTCCTGTGGGGACGGTGAGTATCTTTCGATGATCATCAATACCATATTGAGTGGCATCGTGCTAACCTCAAGTTGATCTTTTCGTGCAGCATAACTCTCGGGCTGCGTCCTATATTTAATCGAAAAATGTCATACTTTGCATATTTTGCACAAAAAATACATAATTAACTTAGTTAGTTCAAAAACTGACATAGTCAACTTAGTTTGCTCACAAAATGCTAAAGCTAGCTTAATTGGGTCAAAAATGCTAAAGCTAGCTTAAATTGGCTCAACACTTGCTAAAGTTTGCTTAGTTGCTCAAAAATGCTAAATTTAGCTCAATTTCCTGAAAATATGGTAACTCTAGCTTAATTTGATCACCATTGCTTATGTTAGCTTTGTTTGCTCAAAATAAGAAGAAAATAGAAGAAGGAGAGGATATTTTTTTCTTCTCCTTCTTCTTCTTCTTCTTCTTCTTCTCCTTCTTCTCATTCTTCTTATTCTTCTACTTGTTCTTCTTATAATTTTCTTAGCTTCATTTTGAAGATTTGCTTCAAGGGAGTCATGCTATGATGGAATGGTGCATTTGGACTTGTAGCTTAGTTTTATGAACTGTTTTGGTCACTTGTAGCTTAGTCACTATGTACTATGTATATACTTTGTGTTTGGAGAACATGTGTTTGATCACTTGTGTGTTTGAGACTATATGAGACTATATATATAAATGCATAGGTTTGGTTGATCAACATGTGTGGGTGCTTAAACTGCTGTTGGAGAAGATGTATATGTATATATATTGCTATCTTTTTGTCAAATGCAGGGATTTAAAAGGAAACGGAAAAAAGAGAGGCTATACAGCCTCTTTGCCGTCTGTCGGTGGTCGGCAAAGAGGACACGTGGCGCCCAGTTGTGCAATCTGGCAACAGCTGGGTGACCAGTTGGTCATTTTACCGTCTGCCTGGCGCCACGGCAGACGGAAAATAGGATAGGTTTGCCGTCTGCTGGTCGACGGCAAAGGCAGGGGGTGGGGGGGGGGGGGGTTGGGGACGTCAGCAAGCTTTGCCGTCTGCAGGAAGACGGCAAACTACGTCGTTAACGGCCTGACGGAGTCGATTGAAACATCTTCGCCGTCACACTTGCTCTGCCGTCTGCTTCCACTAAAGCGGACGACGAATAGCTTTGCCGTCCGTCGATATACGACAGACAGCAATGCACCTCTTTGCCGAAGAAATAGCTGACGATTGCTTTACCGTGTGGAGACAGACGGCAAAGAGCTTTGCCGTCCGCCATATAGGTGTTTGCCGTCCGCCTTGGCGGGCGGAAAATTGGCGAATTCCAGTAGTCCAACCGCCTGTGGTTACTCTGTGGGATTTCATGCGTCTCAATCCACCTCTCTTCCACCAACCTGAACAGCCACTGGATGCCGATGACTGGCTTCGTGATATCACTTGTCAGCTGGAGTTCGCTAATGTGAGCGCTGCTGATTACGTCAACTTCGCGTCCTATTTCCTGCGTGGCCCCGCTGCTTAGTGGTGGAACACTTACAAGGGCTCGCTAGCTGAAGGGATTGTCGTAACCTGGAATGACTTCAAGACTACCTTCCGTGCTCGTTATGTCCCCCAGGCGATTATGAACCGTATGAAGGCCGAGTTCCTCAACCTTGTTCAGGGCAACAAAACTGTTGAGGCATATCAGAGGGAATTCCTCCGCCTCTCCCGCTATGCTGCAAGTGACCTCCCCAATGATGCTAGTAGGCAAGAGAAGTTCCGTGATGGACTCAACCCAGATCTCCAGCTTGCACTGGCTTTGCACGTCTTCCCCGACTTCGCCACCATGGTGAACCAGACTATCACTCTTGAGACCGCTCAGCTTAGGTTCAGGGTTTCGCCGAAGCGCCCCCGTGATGCTGGCTCATCTTCAGGCACAACACAGAAGCAACGCGTTTGGCTTCCACACAATGTGTTTCGTCCAACTACCCCTGCACCAAGGCCGTCGTATGTTAAACCCGTCTGCCTCCGCCCCCGCCGAGACAGCCGAAGAGTGAGACCTCACCCCTCCGTCCTCAAGATGGCTTGTGCTTCAAGTGCCGTCAGCCAGGCCATATTTCCAGAGACTTCCCTCAGCGACAGAATCAACTGGTAGTTCACCCTGCTGGCCGCGGAAATGGTCATGGAAACAATGGGACCCTCAACTATAATACTGGGTCAAATACTCATGCTCGTGGTCATGCTTACAACATTGATGTTGAAGCAGCTCAGGCACAACCCGCTACAGTGATGGGTACTCTCCTCGTTACCTCAATACCTTCTACTGTTTTATTTGATACAGGAGCATCACATTCATTTATGTCTGGAGCATTTGCATCTAAGCATGGCATATACCACGAAAAGATGCGCACCCCCTTGGACGTTAAAACACCCGGCGGCATGTGTCACGTTGACATGATGGCACCTAACATCACCGTCGAGATCGAAGGGATTGAGTTCCTTGTCTCCCCACATATTCTGAAAACATCCTCTATTGACCTTATCTTGGGTATGGATTGGCTGAAAGCCCACGATGCCGCACTTTATTGTGGCACCAAAGTCATCCAACTCTTTCATCCTTCTGGCGCGATTGTGAGTCACACTGCCATTGTGTCGATGAATGCTGAAAGCTCGTATATATGCTCTGAATGCCTTGAATGTCGCACCTCTCAAAGGGATTGAGAAAGTCCCAATCGTTTGTGATTTTACCGACGTATTCCCAGAAGAACTGCCAGGGATACCCCCGATTAGGGAAGTTGAATTTGTCATCGACTTGAAGCCCGGCACCGTCCCTATTGCCAAGCGCCCGTATAAGATGCCACCTCACAACCTCCTTGAATTGAAGAAGGAGATCGACACGGCCCTCGAGAAAGGATTCATCCGTCCAAGTTCCTCTGCTTGGGGAGCACCTTCTCTCTTTGTCAAGAAGAGTGATGGCACGAACCATTTGGTCCAAGATTACCGACCTATCAACCAGGCCACGATACAGAACAAGTACCCCCTCCCTCGGATCAATGATCTTTATGATCAACTTGCTGGATCCACGGTGTTTTCGAAACTCGACTTAAGGTTGGGTTATCACCAAATCCGGGTCCGTGATGAGGACATCCCGAAGACCGCATTCATTACTCGCTATGGTTCATACGAGTACACCGTCATGTCATTTGGCTTGACAAATGCACCGGCCACCTTCTCCCGATTGATGAACTATATATTCATGGAATACCTCGACAAGTTTATCGTGGTTTATCTGGATGATATATTGATTTACTCCAAGACCGATGCAGAACATGCTGAACATCTTGGCCTTATACTGGAAAAGCTTCGAGAACACAAACTCTATGCTAAGTATTCTAAGTGTGAATTCTGGCTTCCCGAAATAACCTACCTTGGTCATGTGATTTCCAAGGATGGCGTTGCCGTCAACCCCGAACGTATTCAGGCTATTCTTGACTGGACTCCGCCCAGGACTGTCAAGCAAGTCAAGAAGTTTCCTCGGCCTTGCCAGCTATTGCCGCCGTTTCGTTGAGAATTTCTCCAAGATTGCCAAGCCACTGACTAATCTGCTTCACAAAGGCGTCAAGTTTGAGTCGACTGATAAATGTCAAGAAAGTTTTCAAGCTCTGAAGGACAAGCTCACTTCTTCCCTAGTGCTTGCTCTGCCTGATACTCAGAAGGACTTTGTGATATATTTCGACGCGTCTCGTCAAGGATTAGGCGGTGTCCTAATGCAAGAGCGTAAAGTGATTGCTTATGGCTCTCGTCAGTTGCGTGCTCACGAAGAAAACTATCCAACTCATGATCTCGAATTGGCAGCGGTAATTTATGCATTGAAGCTGTGGCGACATTACCTCATTCGTAACCGTTGCGAGATCTACACTAGCCACCAAAGCCTGAAGTACCTGTTTACTCAGCCCGACCTGAATCTCCGCCAACAGAGATGGCTTGAGACAATAGCCGACTACAACATGGGAATTTCTTACACCCCTGGAAAAGCTAATGTGGTGGCCGATGCCTTAAGCCGCAAAGCCTACTGTTCTGAACTTGAAGTCCAGATAGAGCAGCCACTTCTGTATGAAGAGCTCCGCAAGTTAAACCTTGAAATTGTTCCGCAGGGACATGTGAATAACCTTGTTGTTGAGCCGGACCTCGACAGCACCATCAAGTGGATACAAACATGTGACTCTGATGTCGAGAAGATCAAGAAGTATATCGCTAGAGGAAATCCATCATGTTGCACTGTTGCTGATGATGGTATGTTGTATTTCAAGAATCGTTTAGTGGTCCCTAGGAGTAAGCCCAATATAAACTTGACCCCGCGCGTCATGAAAGAAGCTCATGATACTCCTTTGTCGATTCACCCTGGTAGTACCAAGATGTACAAAGACCTTCGTCAGCGGTACTGGTGGTCTAACATGAAGCAAGACATCGCTCGATATGTTGACGAGTGTGACGTTTGCCGTCGCGTGAAAGAAGAACATCAAAGACCTGCTGGAACTCTGCAACCACTTTCTATTCCTGAATGGAAGTGGGACAAGATCGAGATGGACTTCGTCACTGGTTTTCCCAGATCGCAGAAAGTCCATGATGCTATCTTTTTCGTCATCGACCGCTTCTCCAAGGTTGCCCATTTTCTGCCAGTCAAGGAGACGATCTCTGCTAGTCAGTTAGCAGACTTGTATGTTTCCAGAATTGTGTCCCTCCATGGCATTCCATTGGAGATCAGTTCATACCATGGCAGTATTTTCACCTCAAGATTTTGGGATAGTTTCCAAGAAGCTATGGGCACTCACCTGAATTTTATCACCGCTTATCACCCCAAGTCACAAGGACAAGTCGACGAGTCAACCAAGTGCTCGAAGATATGCTTCGAGCTTGTGTCATTTCATTCGGTAAGAAATGGGAGGAATCTCTTCCATTTGCTGAATTCTCGTACAACAATAGCTATCAGGCTAGTCTGAAGATGGCACCCTTTGAAGTTATCTATGGACGTAAGTGTCGAACCCCTCTAAATTGGTTAGAAACTAGGGAACGGGCACTCGTTGGTCCGGACATTATTCAACATGCCGAAGATCAGGTTCGCGTTATCCGTGACCACTTGAAGGCTGCTCAGTCCCGCCAGAAGAGCAACTATGATCGCAAGCACAAAGAAATGGTCTATGAACCTGGCGAATACGTGTACCTCCGTGTCACTCCGATGAGAGGCACTCATCGTTTCGGAATCAAAGGCAAATTAGCTCCTCGCTACATTGGCCCGTTCCGTATCCTATCCAGGAGTGGACCCGTGGCATACCGGTTGGAATTGCCGCCGAACCTTTCTCAAGTCCATGATGTATTTCACGTGTCGCAACTCCGACGCTGCTTCAAGGACCCTATTCGTGAAGTGGAGCATGATCTGATTGAATTGCAACAGGACTTGACTTATCAAGAACATCCAAGCCGCATTCTTGATCAGTCTGAATGCAAAACCCCCAACAAGACAACCAAGTTCCTCAAAGTTCAGTGGTCGACTCATTCTGAAGATGAAGCCACTTGGGAACGCGAAGATCGTCTTCGTGAGGAATACCCCAATCTTTTCCCCTCTACCGCTTAGATTCTCGGGACGAGAATTCCTGTAGTGGGGGAGATTATTAACACCCTCAGTGTTAAGGAACAGTAATTCCCTTTTTAATCAAAATTACTGTTGCTAATCACTGTTGCTCATCATGCTCAGATCAACTTTGCATTTGATCATATCAATAATCATGTGACAATTAACTTTGTCCAAAAATTATGAAACCACTTTTGTTAAATCACCAATATTCAGTGGACCATGTCCATGTGGGTATGGGAATTTGTTAAGCTATAGAATAAATCAAACAATTCAAACAGTAGCCAAACCAGTGGCATTTAATCCCTTTTAAATAAAACAAAAATACAATTGATTTTATTTTGGCATAAAACTTTTTGTGGCATCTCAGTAATATGCAACAATATTATTGAATCAAGTTTCATGTTTAGAAAAAAATGGCCAATCCATTAAAACAATTTCAAACAGATAAATTTGAGCACAGGTGAGATAAAGAAAATGCAAAATGACTATAAAACGCACAGGGCGTAGCCCACCACCCAGCCCACCTGGAGCCCACTCCCACTTCTCTGTTTTCTTCTACCTCCGTACACAGGGGAGCTCGTGGCGGCCATCCCATGGCCATGGCCATGTGCCGGCCATCCGCCGCTTCCTCGGCGCCCTACAAAATGTCGACGAGTCCCTGACCGAACCCTAGCCGCTGCCAGTTTCCCTTCTCCCGCTCGTCACCTCCTTCGATCCTCCCCGAGATCGCCGAGCGTCCGTTGTGGGCACGCCGCCGTCGTCCTCACCGCACCATTCCCCATTCACCACGCCAAGATGTCAAGGAGCTTCAGCACCTTCGACTCCGCCCCCCTCGCGCGCTAATTTGGCCGGAGCCGTTCCACATCCGCCGCCATCTTCGTCGTCTCCCGCCACGGCCACCGCGCGATTCACACTCCCTGAGCTCCCCCAGCCTTCCCGACGGCACCAGCTCCCTCCCGGTGAGCGCGCTGTCTCCCCCTGACCTTTTCCCCTCTCCTCCCCATGCCTGTAGCTCCATGCCCGTGAGCTCACGCTCCGGCCGCCGCGGCTATGCCCGCCACTTTCAAATTAGTCCGGCCCGGCGTCCTACTGGAGCACCACTGGGTGCGGGTTGGCCACCCCGTTCCATTCCCCCCCCCCATCCACGACCCTGCACCCGCTCCGGCGACCGCCCGCCGTGGCCCTGCCCCTCTGACTCTCTGCAGGCGTGCTCGGGGAGCCTAGCGTGGGCACGGTTGGGTGTTAATCGGTGGGGTGTCCCACTGACAAGGGGCCCCCACCCCCTTAATCACCTGTAAAAAAAGAAGAAAAGTTAAATAGATATGATAAATATTATTACACTAGATAAGACACTTAAAGGTGGGCCCCCTGGCCAGTTTAATTAAATTAAACTGTTTTATGTAACATCAGTGACTTACACTTGGGCCCCACCTGTAAGCTTTTAAAATAAATAGAAATATTAAATTGTGAATATGACATGTGGGCCACCCCCTGTTTTTATTAATAAAAATGTTTTATTAGAATTGGGTCACTGACATGTGGGACCCCCAGGTCAGGTTTGACCTGGTCAACCCTCTCTGGATAATGTTGCATTTTATTAATAAAAGAAAACCCGGAAATTGATTTAAACTTTGAATTTGAATATCTTTTAAATCGTAAGTCAGATTCAAAAACTTTATACATCAAAATTGATCAGAAAAATATAACGAATACAAATACGCTGTCCGTATGTCAACCACACCCCTCTAACATACCGAACATCGAACCGTCCCTCTCCGGACCGTTTTTCCGATGATTTGTCCAGTACTGTCAAAGTATCCGGATGAATTTATTCTGAACACGAAAGTTGTTCGGATTGTTTCAACTAGCACTGTTACACCATCCACATGTTTGTCGGATGTCCACGACACCTCCAGCATGAACCCTTCCCCCTCCGGACACCCTGTTCGGTAACCACCCGGAGCTGGCATTTCATCCCCGGATGGATTCCCGCTCCGTGCAAAATGCATTGCACTTTGTTAGAACATCTTTAACATTGCATCTGTCATGTCATTCATCTGTTTTCTATGATTGCTTTATATTTACTATTTCTTCCCCCCCTTTGTTCTCCGGTAGACCCCGCTGCTACCGCCGACTACACCGCTTGCGGGTACGACTACTTTGTCGACGACCCTACCCTTACCGTCGAGCTTCCAGGCAAGCAGAGTCATTCTCTTCCCCAGATATCACCTACTTTTCCGTACTTTCTTGCACTAGGCATTGTTACTGCTGCTGCTACGATTACAATCCTATTCAATTGCATAGCCTGATTTTGTCGCCCCTTGATGTACCTTCCTTATCCTATGCTGCCTGCTATATCTATAAATTATATTCAGCAGTGAGCCCTGCACATTGTTAGCTAGGATTAGATAGCGAGCCGTGGCCACTCAGGGGAGTGACGCGGATACGAAATATATACAACTTCAACAGGTACGGATCAATGCAGACGCCCTAGGGAACCTACAACGGCGAGACTCTGCCGAGTCGCTTCGAGTTTGACTTACGAGTGGACGAACTCGTAATTCACTCTCGTCGGCTCAGTAGCGTAGTATCACTGGGATGATACGAGGGTATTCCTCTTTAGTTCATTCCGCTGGTGTCTCGGCACCACCGGGGTGATACGAGAATATTCCTCTTTAGTTCATCCCGCTGATGTCTCTGTCGGACCCCTGTAAGTGTGCCATCGAAGGTGATTCCTCCTGGTTTCACTTAATGGCACTCGAATCAACTGGTGTCCATAAAGGTAAGAGTCGGGCGACCCAACGGTGCCCGCGAGCGGTATATTTTCGGGAGCGACAGGGAGGGTACGATCGACGTTACTGGCGTGCTTGGCCCCTGCTCGTATCTCGCGGGAGTTACCAAACCACGAAAAGTCGATCTCTACCAAGGGCACACGCGAGACAAGGTAAGGAGATGGTTCACCTTGTTGGTAACTGCGCGCTTTGACAGGACGACAGGGCAGGCCCCGACGTTACTGGTGGGCCTTGTTGTTGTTCCTTGTCCGTTGTGTTGTTAGTCAGACGGCGATAACGGTTGTCTACGAGATAATATTAAAATGCTAAATGGTTCGGCGGATGACTTGAGAGACCCGTTGGTCTGTACGCACTACCTACACGTGGGATAAGGAGTTATGGGCACTACCTGTACGCAGACGTCAGCAGTACTACGGGTTGATAGCCGGGAAGCGGTCTTGTCTTCTTTGCTGCAGCAGGTGTGTTTGGATTTGCTTTTGCTTCACCGGCCAGTCTCGTACCGTGCAGGAGCGTGCAAGGGTGAGGGACCTAGACCCCTTGGCGCATAGGATATAGTCCGGTGGATGGCCTCTCTGCTGAGCCTAGGATGGGCTGCACCGTGTCGGATAGCTTTGGTGGAGCGTTCCCTAACAAGTTTCCCGCCACCCTGGAGATCCGAGCGTGCAGACTGAACAGTAGTGCACCCCTGCAGGGAGTTTAATCTATTCGAATAGCCGTGTCCACGGTAACAGGACGCTTTATGTTGAAGCTGGATCTTACCAATACAAACTACTACTATTAAATTGTATGGTTCCGGGTTTTCTTCCTCGCAGGGTAGTCGAGGAGGGGAACTCGGAGGCATTATTATTATTAATCATTACAACTTATATTATACAATGCTGCAGCAACTTCTGCTTCATTGTTACTTTATGCTTTATATGAACTGTTGGCTGTTTCTCTTCTCATGCTGCAAGATATCATCAGAAGATGCTAGTCTTCGATAGGCCTAGCTGCTTACCCTTATTCTGATTTCTACCTTGCAGTCCACTATATACAGCCTCCCCTTTCCATTTGATACAAATGCATAAATGCTTAGTAGCAGACGTAAGACTCGCGGGTATGCTAGATACTCACCCTTGCTTTATTTCCCCTTTATGTTTTGCCTGATCGGCCGCTGCAGTCGACGTTGGAGCCCAGGAGCAGGAGTACCCCGGAGGCGCCTACTACTACGTCGAGCCCCCCGTTGACCAGGACCAGGAGTAGTTTCGGAGGCTCCCAGGCAGGAGGCCTTGACTTTTCGATCTGTATCTCTGATGTTATTTGTGCTAGCCTTCTTAAGGCAAAACTTGACTAACTATGTCTGTACTCAGATGTTATGGCTTGTATAACTTATGTATTCGGGTCCGTGTGACCCCTTATATTGTAACATATTGGTTTATCCTTTTGTTTTTAGAATTGTGTTGTGATATTCTCATCGTGGCACCCTAATCTCAGCCGTGTACCCTGCGTGTATGATTACTGTACACGGATTGATTTTGGGGCGTCACAAGTTGGTATCAGCGCCGACTGCCTGTAGGAAGCCACCCAACCACTACCGGGTCGAAGTTGAGTCTAGACTTTGAGAAACTATTTTTCTAACTATCAGAACCCCAACTAGGGTAACTGCTAGGGTTGTTTGATCCCTTTGCATCATGGTGAAAAATTCAAAAGAAATTCAAAATAGGGAAAAGAAAAGCCCTGAGAAATTAGATTAAATGGCCAGATAAAAATATTTTTCCAAAAATCATTTGAACATTTGGAAAATTACTAGAATTGTTACTGATCATTGCAAAATTGGTTTGGGATCATCCCCATGCCCATGGAATTTTCTAAACTTCAAAATGTGCCTTGGAAATTAAAGTTGACCCCTATTTGAATTGAAATTCAAATTGTTTGAATTTCAAAAATGCCCAAAAGTCATAAGTGGCTTGCTACTGGCCACCTAAGATTTATTAAATTATTTGGGCATTTAATAAAAATGCTCTGCTATTTATTTGGAGCAAAACAGATCAAAGAAAAATAGAAAACAGAAAGCAAAAAGAAGAAAAAAAAGGAAAGTAAGACCACCTACCGAGGCCTTGGGCCCAACTCACTGTACCGCGGCCCAGCCCAACTCCCGTGGTGTCGTCATCCCCAAGCTGCTCGGTGGCGAGCCGAGAGCACGCGGCGATGCCACCGCGACGATGACTTGCCTCCAGGCCCTCCCCTGGCTTCTTTGCTCGCCACGAAGACTCCCAGTTCACCCCGCACCCGTTCCCCTAGCTTCTGGTCACCCTCCTCCCCTCTCTCGCGTGATTTCACCGCCGTCAGTGAGCTCACCGGAGCGCGGCATCGTGAGCAGCCGTGGCCAACGGCCTCTTCTCGCCGAGATAGGTGTCCAGCGGATTCAAAATCGTCGTCTTCATCGTCCTGCAACGGATCAAGAGCCGGGATTCCCTGTAGCCGACACCAGCGCCACCACATCGCCACCGCCCGCCGTGAGCCTCTCGCCGGATTGTGCCACCGTATGGCCTTCCCCGACCTCTCTGAGTCCTTCATTCGAACCGGGGTGAGCTCCTTTGTTTTTCCCCTAAACTAGCGCTTCTACCCGTGGACGGAATCGCCGAGCCGCATGTGCAGTGCCCCGACCACCGTCGCATCTCAACACAGGCGAGGCTCCAACCACTCCCAGCCTGCCCCGAGCCCATGGCTTGATGCGGGCGAGCACGGAGCGCATGCCCGTGATAATCCCGTGCTCTCCCGTGGCGTTTTTGCAACTCCGACGTTGCTCCACCGTGGCCCGAGTCACCGGCGACTAGCCGGAGGGTTTAGTGCCTAACCCACCCCGCTAATGACCCCCTTTCGCCACTGCCATGTGGGGCCAACCTACTTAATAACTCTCTGCTAATTAAAACTAAACCGTATTTAAACCCACAGTCACTGACAAGGTTGCCCCACACGTCAGAGCCCCCCCTGACGTTATGGTGACGCAGTGCTGGCGCAATAATTAGAAAAACAATTAAAAGAATTACAGAAAAGGCTGAAAATTGGTTAAACTTGTAAAATTCATAAAAAATTCATATTAACTCCAAATTGGAAAAATAATATATGAAAAATGATCAGCAGAAAATAATCTATCCAAATATACAACTTTAAGCTATGTTTGAGTTGAATTTAAAATGGGACAAGTAGCTTTTGCTATTTGGTTTAATTGGAATTAATTCAAATTAAATTCAAATGCTATCCTAATTTGAACCATTGCAAGGCAAACTTAATCACTTGTACATCAGAGGCATTAACACACATGATCACATGGTTTTCAAAGAACAATAAATAGCAATTGCAATTTGGTTCAATTGAAATACATATGTGGAGTTTGAATTTGCATTTCAAATGCAATACACTTCATTTAAATCAAATGTACCACAAACCAGCACCATTCACATCATGTAAAACATTATCATGTGATTGTGCATTTAAATTCAATGTTCCCCCCTCTTGTTGATGATTGTGCCGGTAACAGTGCCTTCGAGACGGTGATCACCCCCGAAGGAGAAGAAGTTCGGTAAACCCTGTGTATCGTCAGCAAGTTAAGCAAACCCCATTGATCATGTCTATAAAATCCTACTTCCCTCTCAGTGTCGCTTATGCATGTTTAGGAGATCACCGAGACACGTTCTTTCGCATAGTTGAACCCATTCTGATGCATGACCTATCATTTTGTCACCGTATTAAGCAAACCACAATCCTAGCAGATTTAGGAGTTGAATGATGAGCATGTGTCCCCTACCACTGTTACTGCTTATTGATGTTTAGTGGTACAATGAGGTTATATTGAATGTGAGTCGAGATGGATGATCACAGTGATGCTGATGATAACGTGTTTGTGAATCCACCCTAATACAAGGTGAACGATTAGATGATGTTTAGGAGTACACAGTGGGTTGTCTCATTGAACACCGCCTTAAGCACCGAGTTCTTGTATGGTAACCCAAGACAAAAAGTACAACCACACATTGGGCTCACTGACCCCTCTCGGCCTAGTACCTTGATCCGTGTTGACGTCCAGGAGTCACATTAGTTCGGGATTTCCATTTGGCATGTGCATAGAAAAATAATGAAGGAATGGTTGCGTCATATAGATATGTGGGTGCACCTGTGAGGCAGGAAAACCATCTGCCAAAGGTGGCGTCTCGGTCACTTGCATTTTTTGAGTCCGTTTCGTTGATCCGGCCGGGCTCTCGAGCGGAGGCAACTCAGATAGTCGACTCCTGGAATAGAGCGGTTGTGAGCAAAGTGTCGTGGTGAACATCCTCTCTGTCACCTCTTGAACGGTGGCGAGAAAAAAGCGGTAACCGATGGTCATGTGTGTGTAGTTTACACCCTTGCAAGGTTAAAAAAACTATTCGAATAGCCGCGTCCGCGGTCATGGACTACTTGGAACATGTACCTGATTATTAGACAACTTGAATGGATAATCTAAAACTCGCAAGATAAGCGTGAGTGCTATGGTTGGAGACTTGGTAGTGGACTCGTGTACGCTTCTTACCTCAAGTCTGGTACTCCTAGTACAGGACTAGCCAAGTCAAAGCTGGCACTTCTGCATGTTGAAACCCCAACTCCCTTTACCTTGAAACTTGAGCATGAGTAGAATAGATCTTATGTAAGTCTTGATGAGTACGACTTTGTACTCACGTTTTCTTATTCTATGTTTTAGATGGAAACCCAGACCCCGATGGAGTCACCTTCCTGAAGCTCGACGTTGACTAAGCTAGTATAGTTCCAGACAGCAGTCTAGTCCCTCGTGGAAGGGCATGTATGTTTACAAGGCTTCTCTAAGCCATTTGTTAAACTTGTATGTACTCAGACCTAATTTTATTCCATTGTATGATGTAATGATGATCACATACATGTGATCTTTGTATGCTCTATGTGTAAGTCAATAAAGAAGTACTTTGTAGAGTTATGGGATGATACCTGCTGTTCATACTAGACATGTGTGCTGCGTGTATGATTATAACATGCATGTCTTAGTATGGGTTTTCGAGACCTTAGTTGTGATATGGCTGGCGGTCTTTTATACACCAAGTGGCCCTTAGATGTGCGCAGCTTGGGGCATCGCGATGCGATTGCTCGTGACTCTGTCACGTGCACACTTTGTTGTATGATCGAGCCCGCCCTAGACCCCGACTAAGTGGTCGGGCTGGAGTCTATTTATGTAAAGGTTATGATTCAATCGATAACATGGTTGAGGCGACTTGTCTATGAGTATGGGATTTCACCACCCATAATCATTTAGACTTGTGAGCGGGCGATGAGGACCCATCTCAGTTGATCATCCGGCCTGGATGGGATGCCCCTCACGTACGATGCTTTCCGAGAGTGTTCTGTGCTTGGCCTTGTCTGCTTAGACAAGTGGGTACGGCTCTCGGCTCTCCATGTGATTGAGTTGTGACTGGAATTACATACGCATATTTCGGGTCCTGAAAGACTTGGTATCAGAGCAGGATTGTCTGTAGGATTATTTAACCCTTGGTCAAAGTCGAGTCTAGCATTATATAGTTATATAGTTACATGGGTATAAAGGGAACAATGTAAGGATTTTTTTCTCCTTACCCTCATCGATCTGAGTTATGAGTCACCCTTATCTTTTCTACGGGATGATAGGACTAGGCTCATCTATGTCTTACTAGAACATCTCGTTGATCGCTTCTTTGTAGCCGTAGGATTGTTGTGGTTGTCCAGAGTCTTCGTGTCTTTGAGTTCCTTGAAGAAGTTCTGTCCCATCTTCTCGAGGTTTTCTTGTTTTCCATCCCGGTGTAGCCGTTATGCTGCCAGATTTGTTCCGTGTTTCTTTGAGTCATTGCCTTCGCATTATAATCTTTTCCGTCTTCATCATGTCCTTCTTGTCTTTGATTCCATCATACAACCTGTTCTGATTCTTGATTTTTATCACACAGGATGTCAGGTGGACCTCGTAGTGCTGTTCGTTGGGATCGAGACCGTGTTCGGAATCGAAATGATGATGAACCTCCACCACCGCCTTCTGCGGCGGAAATCATGATGGAAGCTGAACGGAATCGACGTGATCAAACACGCCTTCTGGAGCTCATCGAGCAGAATACCGCTCGTCAGGGTAATGTGATTGTGAGCATTCAGGACTTCATCCTCCTCAAGCCACCGGTATTCCGATGTTCTTCTGAGCCCCTTGAAGCTGATGAATGGCTCCTTTCCATCGAGCGTAAGCTTGATACTACACATGTTGCTCCCGATGACCAAGTTATTTTCGCGGTATACTTCCTGGAAGGTGCTGCTCTTCAATGGTGGGAGAACTATGTTGCTATGCAGCCACATGGTCACGTAGTGACTTGGCAGGAGTTCTGTGTTGCCTTTCGAGGGTACCACATTCTGGATGAGTTGATGGAGCGCAAGAAGGAAGAGTTCTGCAATCTGACTCAAGGAGAGATGTCCATTCATGAGTATGTGAGAGAGTTCAACCGTCTTGCTCGATATGCCCAAGATGAGATCACCACCGATGCCAGAAAGCAGGCAAGGTTCCGTAAAGGACTTAGCCGTATCCTTCGCCATGATCTCAACCTCCTTGAATTTGCCACCTTTGAGGATTTAGTCAACATATCCTTAAGAGCTGAGCATGGAAATAAAGTGTTCGAAGAGTCTCGCAAGCATGCTCTTGAGCTTGCTCCTTCTTCAAGTTCAGCCCCTCAGAAACGCAGAATATGGATTCCAACTGGTGCCATACCTCAAAACTTTCTTCAGAGACCACCATCCAATATATGCTAACCACCTCAACACATTGTTCCTCCCAGGAATGATGGTGTGCAATCAAGTAATCCTTCTCCCAGCAATTCAGGCAGGGTGTGTTTCAAGTGTGGTCTGTCAGGCCATTACTTTCGTCAGTGCCCTCAGATCTTGATGAAACCACGTCATTCTCGACACAAGCCTCCAAAGAAATCAACCACCAAAACCTTTCCAGCAAAGCTTTTAGTCACAGGTAGTGGATACGTGAACCAAATCTCAGTTGAGGACACCACTGCTACTTCTGACGTCATTCTTGGCGACATTACCTCCTTGGTAATCGTTGTGACATCTATTCCGACCACCAAAGCCTCAAATACATATTCACCCAGCCATATCTTAATCTCAGGCAAAGACGCTGGATAGAGTTGATAAAAGATTATGACTTAGGAATTTCTTACACCCCAGGCAAAGCCAATGTCATGGCTGATGCACTAAGTCATAAGTCGTATTGTAACAACCTCATGTTACAACAGTATCAACCACTTCTTTATGAGGAATTTCGATAGCTTAATCTCGAGATTGTTCCTCGTGGATCTCTTTTCAACTTGGTGGCGAAACCAACACTTGAGGATCAAATCATAGTTACCCAAAGGCGTGCACGAGGTGTTCGCCAGATCAAGGAGAACATTGCTAGCGGAGTTGCTAAATATTTCTCCACAGATAGCAAAGGAACGGTATTCTTTGAAAATCGTTTGGTAGTACCTAAGAATAGGGATCTAAGGCAACTCATCCTTAAAGAAGCCCATGACACTCCCCTCTCGATTCATCCCGTTAGCACAAAAATGTACCGAGATCTACGCCAGAGATTTTGGTGGACTGGGATGAAGAGAGACATTGCTCGATTTGTTGCCGAATGTGATGTCTGTCGTCACATTAAGGCAGAACACCAAAGACCTGCTGGTACACTTCAACCTTTGCCTATTCCAGAGTGGAAATCGGACAAAGTCAGTATGGATTTCATCACTGGCTCTCCAAAACCCCAGAAAGGAAATGATGCCATCTTCGTTTTGGTGGATAGACTTTCCAAAGTTTCTCAGTTCCTTCCAGTACGCGAGTCTATAACTTCTAGCCAGTTAGCGGACTTGTATGTCTCTAGAATTGTGTCTCTTCACGGTGTTCCTTTGGAAATCAATTCTGATCGTGGTAGCCTTTTCACCTCTAGATTCTGGGGAAGCTTCCAGAATGCTATGGGAACTCATCTCTCCTTTAGCACAACTTTCCATCCTCAGTCTAGCGGTTAAGTTGAAAGGGTTAACCAAATTCTCGAAGACATGCTCAGAGCTTGTGTTATCTCATTCGGAAAGAATTGGGAGAAATCTCTTCCATTCGCCGAATTTGCTTATAACCACAGTTTCCAATCTAGTATGAACATGGCTCCTTTTGAACTCCTCTATGGACGACGATGTCGAACACCCCTAAACTGGTCAGAAACCGGTGAAAGACAATTCTTTGGACCGGATATGATAAAGGAAGCAGAAGAGCAAGTTCGCATTGTTCGTGATCAATTGAAAGCAGCCCAGTCTCGTCAGAAAAGCTACTATGATTGTCATCATAGGCAAGAAAGCTACAATCTAGATGAGAAGGCTTACCTTCGGGTTACTCCTCTGAAGGGAACCCAACGATTCGGTATCAAAGGCAAGTTGGCCCCACGTTACATCGGACCTTTCCGCATTCTTGCTAAACGTGGAGAAGTTGCCTACCAACTTGAACTACCCCCGCACCTTTCCCGAGTACATGATGTATTCCATGTGCCACAACTCAGGCGTTGCTTCAAGGACCCCATCTGCGAAGTCGACCATGAAACGCTTGATCTCCAAGATGACCTTTCTTATCGAGAGTACCCTGTTCGTATTCTTGATTCTGTAGAGCGTGTCACGCGTCGTCAGAAGATCAAGTTCCTCAAAGTGCAATGGTCACATCACTCCGTGAAAGAAGCTACATGGGAAAGAGAAGACCGCCTCCGTGTCGAGTACCCCACCTTACTCCCTACGACTTCTGAATCTTGGGACGAGATTCTTTTGAGTGGGGGCGAGTTGTCAGAACCCCAACTAGGGTAAGTGCTAGGGTTGTTTGATCCCTTTGCATCATGGTGAAAAATTAAAAAGAAATTCAAAATAGGGAAAAGAAAAGCCCTGAGAAATTAAATTAAATGGCCAGATAAAAAATCCAAAAAACATTTGAACATTCGGAAAATTCCTAGAATTGTTACCGATCATTGCAAAAGTGGTTTGGGATCATCCCCATGCCCATGGAATTTTCTAAAATTCAAAATGTGCCTTGGAAATTAAAGTTGACCCCTATTTCAATTGAAATTCAAATTGTTTGAATTTCAAAAATGCCCAAAAGTCATAAGTGGCTTTCTACTGGCCACCTAAGATTTATTAAATTATTTGGGCATTTAATAAAAATGCTCTGCTATTTATTTGGAGCAAAACATATCAAAGAAAAATAGAAAACGGAAAGCAAAAAGAAGAAAAAAGAAAAAGGAAAGTAAGCCCACCTACCCAGGCCTTGGGCCCAACTCAATGTACCGCGGCCCAGCCCAACTCCCGTGGTGTCGTCTTCCCCAAGCTGCTCGATGGCGAGCCAAGAGCACGCGGAGACGCCACCGCGACGATGACGTGCCTCTAGGCCCTCCCCTGGCTTCTTTGCTCGCCACGGAGACTCCCAGTTCACCCCGCACCCGTTCCCCTAGCTTTTGGTCACCCTCCTCCCCTCTCTCGCGTGATTTCGCCGCCTTCAGTGAGCTCACCGGAGCGCGGCACCGTGAGCAGCCGTGGCCAACACCCTCTTCTCGCCGAGCTGAGGTGTCTAGTGGATTCAAAATCGTCGTCTTCATCGTCCTTCAATGGATCAAGGGCCGGGGTTCCCTGTAGCCGACGCCAGCGCCACCACATCGCCGCCGGCCGCCGTGAGTCTCTCGCCGGATTGTGCCACCGTCTGGCCTTCCCCGACCTCGCCGAGTCCTCCATTCGAACCGGGGTGAGCTAATTTGTTTTTCACCTAAACTAGCGCTTCTCCCCGTGGACGGAATCGCCGAGCCGCCTGTGCAGTGCCCCGGCCACCGCCGCATCTCAACGCCGGCGAGGCTCTGGCCACTCCCAGCCTTCCCCGAGCCCATGGCTTGATGCGGGCGAGCACGGAGCACATTCCCGTGATAATCCCGTGCTCTCCCGTGGCCTTTTTGAAACTCCGGCGTTGCTCCGCCGTGGCCCGAGCCACCGGCGACTAGCCGGAGGGCTTAGTGCCTAACCCACCCCGCTAATGACCCCCTTTAGCCACTGCCATGTGGGGCCAACCTCCTTAATAACTCTTTGTTAATTAAAACTAAACCGTATTTAAACCCACAGTCACTGACAAGGCGACCCCACACGTCAAAGCCCCCCCTGATGTCATGGTGATGCAGTGCTGGCGCAATAATTAGAAAAACAATTAAAAGAATTACAGAAAATGCTGAAAATTAGTTAAACTTGTAAAATTCATAGAAAATTCATATTAACTCCAAATTGGACAAATAATATATGAAAAATGATCAGCAGAAAATAATCTATCCAAATATACAATTTTCAGCTATGTTTGAGTTGAATTTAAAATGGGACCGGTAGCTTTTGATATTTTGTTTAATTGGAATTAATTCAAATTAAATTCAAATGCTATTCTAATTTGAACCATTGCAAGGCAAACTTAATCACTTGTACATCAGAGGCATAAACACACATGATCACATGGTTTTCAAAGAACAAACAATAGTAGTTGCAATTTGGTTAAATGGAATTTCATATGTGGAGTTTGAATTCTATTTCAAATGCTATACACTTCATTTAAATCAAAAGTACCACAAACCAGCACCATTCACATCATGGACAACATTATCATGTGATTGTGCATTTAAATTCAATGTTGCCCCCCTCTTGTTGATGATTGTGCCGGTAACAGTGCCTCCGAGACGGTGATCACCCCCGAAGGAGAAGAAGTTCGGTAAACCCCGTGTATCGTCAGCAAGGCAAGCAAACCCCATTGATCATGTCTATAAAATCCTACTTCCCTCTCAGTCTCGCTTATGCATTTTTAGGAGATCACCGAGACACGTTCTTTCGCATAGTTGAACCCATTCCGATGCATGACCTATCATTTTGTCACCGTATTAAGCAAACCACAATCCTAGCAGATTTAGGAGTTGAATGATGAGCATGTGGCCCCTACAATTGTAACTGCTTATTGCTGCTTAGTGGTACAATGAGGTTACATTGAATGTGAGTCGGGATGGATGATCACAGTGATGCTGATGATAACGAGTTGGTGAATCCACCCTAATACAAGGTGAATGATGAGAGGCTGTGTAGGAGTACACAGTGGTTGTCTCGTTGTATACCGCCTTAAGCACCGAGTTCTTGTATGGTAATCCAAGACAAATAGTACAACCATACATTGGGCTCACTGACCCCTCTCGTCCTAGTACCTTGATCTGTGTTGACGTCCAGGAGTCATATTAGTTCGGGCTTTCCATTTGGCATGTGCATAGAAAAAGAAGGAAGGAATGGTTGCATCATATAGATATGTGGGTGCACCTGTGAGGCAGGAAGACCATCTGCCAACGGTGGCGTCTCGGTCACTTGCATTGTTTGAGTCCGTTTCGTTGATCTAGTCGGGCTCTCGAGCGGAGGCAACTCAGATAGTCGACTCGAGCGGTTGGGAGCGAAGTGTCTTGGTGAACATCCTCGTTGTCACCTCTTGAACGGTGGCGAGAAAAAGGCGGTAACCGATGGTCATGTGTGTGTAGTTTACACCCTTTCAAGGTTAACAAAACTATTCGAATAGCCGTGTCCGCGGTCATGGACTACTTGGAACCTGTACCTGATTATTAGACAACTTGAATGGATACTCTACAACTCGCAAGATAAGCATGAGTGCTGTGGCGTGCTCCTCGTGGGGAAGTCGAGGAAGTAACCATAGTGGTGTATTGGTTGGAGACTTGGTAGTGGACTCATGTACGCTTCTTAGCTCAAGTCTGGTACTCGTAGTACAGGACTAGCCAAGTCAAAGCTGGCACTTCTGCATGTTGAAACCCCACCTCCCTTTACCTTGAAACTTGAGCATGAGTAGTATAGCTCTGATGTAAGTCTTGCTGAGTACGACTTTGTACTCACGTTTGCTTATTCTATGTTTTAGATGGAAACCCAGACCCCGATGGAGTCACCTTCCTGAAGCTCGACGTTGACTAAGCTAGTATAGTTCCAGACAGCAGTCTAGTCCCTCGTGGAAGGGCATGTATGTTTACAAGGCTTCTCTAAGCCATTTGTTAAACTTGTATGTACTCAGACCTAATTTGCTTCCGTTGTATAATGTAATGGTGATCACAGACATGTGATCTTTGTATGCTCTATGTGTAAGTCAATAAAGAAGTACTTTGTAGAGTTATGGGATGATACCTGTTGTTCATACTAGACATGTGTGCTGCGTGTATGATTATAACATGCATGTCTTAGTATGGGTTTTCGAGACCTTAGTTGTGATCTGGCTGGCGGTCTTTTATACACCAAGTGGCCCTTAGATGTGCGCAGCTTGGGGCATCGCGATGCGATTGCTCGTGACTCTGTCATGTGCACACTTTGTTGTATGATCGAGCCCGCCCTAGACCCCGACTAAGGGATCGGGCTGGAGTCTGTTTATGTAAAGGTTATGATTCAATCGATAACATGGTTGAGGCGACTTGTCTATGAGTATGGGATTTCACCACCCATAATCATTTAGACTTGTGAGCGGGCGATGAGGACCCATCTGAGTTGATCATCCGGCCTGGATGGGATGCCCCTCACGTACGATGCTTTCCGAGAGTGTTCTGTGCTTGGCCTTGTCTGCTTCGATACGTGGGTACGGCTCTCGGCTCTCCATGTGATTGATTTGTGACTGGAATTACATACGCATATTCCGTGTCCCGACACTAACTTAATGTTTGGCTTACGGGCCCACATCGATGTCACTACGTGTGATATCTATGGTATTAGGATCCTTTTCTCCTTACCTATGCTCTGGGAATATGCTCTCTTATCCTTGCTGGTAAGTTTTACACACTCTGACATTAGGATCACGTTCTCTTGATTCCACCCGTCGTTCTGGTGCTTCCCCATTGATTGAGTCGTGTCGCAGGAGTTCTACCGCAGGTCCCGGATCGCGGATCCCATTCTCATTTTGGGCAGGCCGCACGTCCTCTGGCATTGACTCATGTGGCCAACAGTTTTCTTGCGACGTGGTTGACATAGTGGAATCTATGTCGCGTCGTGTAATCCTTACCGCGGTCTGCGCGCCGCCTAGTGTGTCTTTTTTTCCTTAATTTCTACGATGTTACGCTGCCCGATTTTCTGGTTGACTCTATGTGTGGATGTGTTGTCTTATATGACTACTCCTATATATCCGTGCCTCCTCTTTGTTGTCTCTTTACCTCTTGATTGTTTCCGGCATCTCGTTAAAATTCTCATCGCTGAAATACCCCTGTTAAATTTTAGCAGGATTGCTGGTCGTGGTCGTGGTCGTGGTGCCAACGATCCACCTCCGCCGCCGGACTACATGGCCGCGATGATGCAGCAGTTTCAGATGAACCAAGTGTTTATGCAAGGAGTCATACATCAGCTCCAGAACCAGAATCAGAACAAGAACCAGCACCAGAACCAACCGCCTGTGGTTACTCTGCGGGATTTCATGCGTCTCAATCCACCTCTCTTCCACCAACCTGAAAAGCCGCAGGATGCCGGAAACTGGCTTCGTGACATCACTCGTCAGCTGGAGTTCGCTAATGTGAGCGCTGCTGATTACGTCAACTTCGCGTCCTATTTCCTGCGTGGCCCCGCTGCTCAGTGGTGGGACACTTACAAGGGCTCGCTAGCTGAAGGGACAGTCGTCACCTGGAATGACTTCAAGACTACCTTCCGTGCTCGTTATGTCCCCCGGGCGATTATGAACCGTATGAAGGCCGATTTCGGCAACCTTGTTCTGGGCAACAAAACTGTCGAGGCATATCAGAGGGAATTCCTACGCCTCCCCCGCTATGCTGCAAGTGACCTCCCCAATGATGCTAGTAGCCAAGAGAAGTTCCGTGATGGCTTCAACCCAGATCTCCAGCTTGCACTGGCTTTGTACGTCTTCCCCGACTTCGCCACCATGGTGAACCAGACTATCACTCTTGAGACCGCTCAGCTTAGGTTCAGGGTTTCGCCGAAGCGCCCCCGTGATGCTGGCTCATCTTCAGGCACAACACAGAAGCAACGCGTTTGGCTTCCACACAGTGTGTTTCGTCCAACTTCCCCTGCACCAAGGCCGTCGTATGTTGCACCCCGTCTACCTCCGCCCCGCCGAGACAGCTGAAGACTGAGACCGCACCCCTCCGTCCTCAAGATGGCTTGTGCTTCAAGTGCCGTCAGCCAGGCCATATTTCCAGAGACTTCCCTCAGCGACAGAATCAACTGGTAGTTCACCCTGCTGGCCGCGGAAATGGTCGTGGCAACAATGGGACCCTCAACTATAATACTTGGTCAAATACTCATGCTTGTGGTCATGCTTACAACATTGATGTTGAAGCAGCTCAGGCACAGCCCGCTACAGTGATGGGTACTCTCCTCGTTAACTCAATACCTGTAACTGTTTTATTTGATACAGGAGCATCGCATTCATTTATGTCTGGAGCATTTGCATCTAAGCATGGCATATACCACGAAAAGATGCGCACCCCCTTGGCCGTTAAAACACCCGGCGGCATGTGTCACGTTGACATGCTGGCACCTAACATCACCGTCGAGATCGAAGGGATTGATTTCCTTGTCCCCCCACATATTCTGAAAACATCCTCTATTGACCTTATCTTGGGTATGGATTGGCTGAAAGCCCACGATGTCGCACTTTATTGTGGCACCAAAGTCATCCAACTCTTTCATCCTTCTAGCGCGATTGTGAGTCACACTGCCATTGTGTCGATGAATGCTGAAGCTCATACATATGCTCTGAATGCCTTGAATGTCGCACCTCTCGAAGGGGTTGATAAAGTCCCAATCGTTTGTGATTTTACCGACGTATTCCCAGAAGAACTGTCGGCGATACCCCCGATTAGGGAAGTTGAATTCGTCATCGACTTGAAGCCCGGCACCGTCCCTATTGCCAAGCGCCTGTATAAGATGCCACCTCACCACCTCCTTGAATTGAAGAAGGAGATCGACATGGCCCTCGAGAAAGGCTTCATCCGTCCAAGTTCCTCTGCTTGGGGAGCACCTTCTCTCTTTGTCAAGAAGAGTGATGGCACGAACCGTTTGGTCCAAGATTACCGACTTATCAACCAGGACACTATACAGAACAAGTACCCCTCCCTCGGATCAATGATCTTTATGATCAACTTGCTGGATCCACGATGTTTTCGAAACTCGACTTAAGGTTGGGTTATCACAAAATCCGGGTCCATGATGAGGACATCCCGAAGACCGCATTCATTACTCGATATGGTTCATACGAGTACACCGTCATGCCATTTGGCTTGACCAATGCACCAGCCACCTTCTCATCCGCATTCAAGATATCGCTTATCGTTAACTTATCGATCGAGCCCCGATAAGGGATAAATCGGCTTATCGGCCGATTTATCGGTTATATCGGTCGATCATTTATCGGCAAGTTTTTTTTAAACTTATGTTTTCATTAGAGAAATAATATAAAATATGCTATATTAACTATTACACACATGACAAATAAGTGCTCTCAACATTCAAAATATGCTATATCAGTGTACAAGCGCGAGCAATCTAAAGCTGACATCTACATAAATAAAAGGAAACAACCATATCATCCATCTACATAGTTTACCAATGATTAACTAATATAATTACAATGTGCCTAATACAATCTGCCATCTAATGACCCAACTAATAAATTTGGGATGATAAAATCATGCATCACCCGTTGCAATGTCTAATATCATCTCAAAATTTGCTGACTAGAGAAATAAAATCAAGGGAGAAGATAAATTTTACCGTGGTGCTGCTCTTCTGTAAAAATCGGTAAAAATTGGTAAAAATCGGTAAAAAATCGGTAAAAATCGGTCTGACAGCCGATATATCGGCCAGAGCGATAAATCATGAAGATAAGTGTTTATCCTATCAGTAGGACCCCGATAAGAGATATATCGGCCGATATATCGGAATATCGGCCGATATTTGGAACACTGCTTGTACTCCATAGAGATTATCATTCATGCATATAGCTATGTGGAGACCTTCACACTATAGAACTTGGCTTGTATATTCCAATGATGAGCCTCCTCAAATGAGCTCTAGGTATTCTTGAGCAAGCAAGTTGGATGCATCCCACTAGTTCCATTGGAGAGCTTTTAGCTCATATGTGCATCCGTTGCATGGCAATCCCTACTCCTCACATCATATCTATCATTTGGCTTTCTCTCGCCTATGATTGTCCTCATTGATGTGAGCCTTTCACACCTTTTTTGTCTTCCTCCTCCACCTTATTCTCTCTTTTCCATCCTAAGTGTCAAATTTCTTGCTTACGCTCATCCATTGCATGAGTGCTCAAAATGTCGAAAAGGAGTGGATCATTTTGACTTGTACCTGGCTAGTGGTCTGGGGATGAGTCAAGATAAGATTCCAAAGAAGACCAAGTGTGACACTTTAGTAGATTGAGTTCTCAACAATAAAAAATACCTTTTCTCGTGTATCCCTATCCCCTTTCTTGCACGAAAACAACATTTGGAGACATTCGAGTCACGGACAGCGAGAGCTCTTGCACCTTTATGTTCTTATGTTGCTTATTTCAATACTAGATATAGACTCTTGCCTGTTATGACTTGAATTGAATTGCATGCTTTGATTACTTTACTTACAAAGTTCTTATATGGTTGTTAGCATGTCACCACAGAAATTATGCTTGTTATCATTTACCTACTCGAGGACGAGTAGGAATTAAGCTTGGGGACGTTGATACGTCCAAAAGGTATCTATAATTTCTGCTTGCTCCATGCATGTTTTGTGTGATATTGCTATGATATTGATACACTTTCATACACATTTGATCATATTTGGAATAACCTATTAACTCAGTGCACCCCAGTGCCAGTTCCTGTTTTCTGCTGTTTTTCTATTTCAGGTTTCCCCCATATTAAAAGTGCTCCAAAAAATCGGGAAAAATAAGATAAAAAATCAGCGTTCCGGAAGCTTCCGGATTCACCGAAGAAGGGCCAGAGGGGCCCCACCTGGTGCCTAGGCGGCTAGTGGGCGCGGCCTAGGTCTTGGCCGCACCGGGAGGCCGCCTAGGCGACTGGTGCCCCCCTGGTGCCCCCCTTTGTCTCCTATTTATTCTCCCGTCGCAAAAACCTTAATTCCGGACCCCTTTTCTCCAGAAGCAATTCCGATCTCCACCGCCATTGCCGACAAGCTTCGGGGGACCAGAATTCCTATGTAGGCACCCTGCTGGGACGGGCAAGTGCCCCCGGATTCATCTCCATCGACGTTGCTTCCTCCCTCCATGATGCGGGAGTAGTTCTTCCCCGGGGCTGAGGTTTCTACCAGTAGCTATGTGTTCTTCTCTCTCTCCCATGATGTGATCTTGATTGTGATCATAGGCTATGTTAATCTAGGATGATCCCATGATGTTTCCCCTTCCTCTATGTATTGGATTGATGTACTCACTTGATCTTATCTAGTATAATCCCCGAGACCATGGTGACAGCGGTCTATTGGACATGGGTTAGAAGAATATTTTCATTAGTGATTTCCTCTTTTGTGTGTGGATTGAAGATTGAGAGTCTCTTGGTGCTTGTCTTTGAATATCCTTTAGATATGTTGTGGTGATTGTGTTACTCTCTTTGGATGGCCGCGGTGACATTGGGAAATCCATAAATTGAGAACTACGAACTTTGAGGTGTGCTTTTGTAGCCCTACATAATTCTCGTCCTCTCTTGACCACAAAGGAATGTCCTCTGAGTGCGTCTTCATTGCATGTATTATGGGAAATATCATGTGATTAGACTATGTTAATGTTGTTGGGAGTTGCCACTAGTGAAAGTATGAAGCCTAGGCCTTGTTTCCACCATTGTTACACCGTTTGTGCTCACTTTTGTTACATGTTTGCTTGCCACTAGTGCATCAAGCAAACATGTGATAAAAGTGAGCACAAACGGTGTAACAATGTTGGAAACAAGCCCTAGGCTTCATAATTTCACTAGTGGCAACTCCCAACAACATTAACATAGTCTAATCACATGATATTTCCCATAAAACATGCAATGGAGGCGCACTCGGAGGTCATTCCTTTGTGGCCAAGAGACGACGAGAATTATGTAGGGCTACAAAAGTACACCTCAAAGTTCTTAGTTCTCAATCTATGGAATTCCCAATGTCACTGCGGTCATCCAAAGAGAGTACCACAATCACCACAACATATCTCAAGGATAGTCAAAGACAAGCACTAAGAGACTCTCAATCTTTAATCAACACACAAAAGAGGAAATTACTCATGAAAATGTTCTTCTAATCCATGTCCAATAGACCGCTGTAACCATGGTCTCAGGAATTATACTAGATAAGATCAAGTGAATACATCAATCCAATACATAGAGGAAGGGGAAATATCATGGGATCACCCTAGATTAACATAACCTATGATCACAACGAAGATCACATAATGGGAGAGAGAATTGACCACATAGATACTGGTAGAAACCTCAGCACCAAGGAGGTACTACTCCCGCTTCATGGAGGGAGGAAGCAACGTCGATGGAGATGAATCCGGGGGCACTTCCCCGTCCCGGGAGGGTGCCGGGACAGGAATTCTGGTCCCCCGAAGCTTGTCGGCGATGGCGGCGGAGATCGGAATTGCTTCTAGAGAAAAGGAGTCTGGAATCAGGGTTTTTGCGATGGGAGAATAAATAGAAGCCAAAGGGGGGCACCGGGGTCCACCAGTCGCCCACGAGGCCACCCGGCGCGGCCAAGCCCTAGGCCGCATGGGGTGGCCGCCTGGGCACCAGGTGGGGCCCCTCTGGCCAGTCTCCGATGAATCTGAAAGCTTTTGGAACGCCATCATTTAGATGGTAAGTTTCACCCAGAGTAGAAGAGAGTAGAGGAAGTCAAAAATGACCAACCGGCCTAGCTTAGCAAGCTCAGTAACAAGTTTCAAGTATTAATGATCCAAAGATCATACAGATAAGCACCTATAGAATAATTAGCATGGCTAAGCATTTCTACTCTACTAGATTACTATATAGTTCTACTCAGGTGTGAAGTAAATAGGCTTCAAGCGGATAGGGTAATGTGTCAATCGACACGCTAGCTACGAGATAAAATAGCATGCATATAATGGTTGCAAAATACAATGCAATTTTGTAAAACATAGGATAAACATGATCAAAGAGGGAGGCATGCCTTCGTTGTTGAGTCCATCTTCGGTAACTTGAATCTGTCCATGTCCAACATCGTCACTCCCTACACGTCCTATCGATAGCAAATGAAAACAAATAAATACCAAAGAAAAAGTAAATCCAAATAACATTCCAAATAGATCAAGGTTAGATGGATAGCAAGATATTGATCAAGGTGGAGATTCCAAAATGAGGTAGAACGATAGGAAGATAACTTGAGAGGATTCAATGGATATGCAAGGATTGGATTGATATGGCTAAGAAAGGCTCGACAATCAAGACTAGCGTTCTAATAGGAACTATGATACTAGCAACTAGTAGTGCCCACTACACATCTCAACTAACTATATAGGAAACTACTATATAAGAAACACCATGGCAACAACACATAGAATGAAACCATCCTATGAATTTTAACTACACAAACACAACATGACATGAAGAAGGTAATAGATAACCACAAATAAATATTTAGATATAATCTAAATATATATAATGGTCAACATCTAGCATAATCAAACATCAACCATTACAACTATTAGCAACCAATATTGTAGCAACATACACACCAATGACATGGTAAAAGCTAATTAAACAACTACATAATAAGAAATGTATCATACAAGCATGTGAATAATGAATCATAGAGGTGTCTTATCTAATAACATAAGCATCAAACACAAATGTTCTCATAAGAAGATACTAAACTAAGACATGCTCTTAATTATAAGGTACTACTTATACCTGAATAATGACTAGCAACAAGACTACCACTACATGGTTAGAATAACAAAATAAGTTGTTCACGTCAAGCACAAAATAAAGTGACAACTCAACTAACATGGAAGTTAAACTATCCTATGCAGGTAATGAACTACCGCTATATAACACTCACAATACTAACACGAGGCAAGTTAATCATATATAAGCAACACGAGCTATAACACATAGAGTAAACTAAAAGACATAAAAGATCACTATCTTGCCATAACATCTAGGCTTAGGTATACGATAAATGAAATAGTAAAGATAAACTAGATACAATGCTAAGCATGAAGATGGTCATCACACGAGATGCTAAACTATACTATCCATAAAATACAACTCGTATATATGAGATAACCTAGTTCATATCAACCAACATAAAGATCAAGCATGAAAATATCACACAACTCTAAAATACTAGTCATGGCATGCAAGAACACGAAAGCATGGCATTAACACACACCACTCACATGATAGAAATAAAATTTTGAATGTGGCATAGTAAGCATGTAGGAAAGTGAACAACTAGAGCATGACATCAAACAAATCAGCATCTAACAAACGAGTATGAATAACAAGATAGCATGCATTTCTATTTAGTACATCCTGTTGGATATGTGCCCTAGAGGCAAATTAATAAAGATATTTTTCACATATCTGTTTGTTCATAGTACGTTATATATTGTGCTGGAACTGTATTAAGCGGAAAAATTAATACACGTGTGATATATAACAACCTGGTCCCTAGTTAAACTCAGGCATACTAGCTCATTGGGCAATTGATGATCAAGGTTTCCTGATCATGAGAACATAATAGTCTATTGACAATGAGGTCATATCATTAGGAGAATGATGTGATGGACACACACCCACCTTAAGCATTGCAGTATGATCAAGTCACATAAGTTCAGCATTGCGATGACTTAATAACATAGTGACTGAATCCTTAGACCGTGATGATCATACATAATTGCTATCTATTAGGATGCTTTGAGTGCATTAACCGTTACACTGAAACATGGTAAATGAAAAGGTGTATCTTGGGTATTCCGAAGTAGATATGTTGAGGAGTATGAAATAGATCAGAGCGAGATTTGTCAATCAGAGTGATGGATAGGTACTCTAGGCCCACTCGATGGTGTTGCATCAATAGCTTGCAAGCAAGTGACTAGGTCACAAGAGATGTAATATTCACAGACGAGTAAACATGTTATGTCGGAGACGAGGAAGAACTAGGTATTGGATACCGACGATCATACCTCAGACAAACATAGTACCAAAGCACAAAGGGATCAAGTCATATTGTTAACGTTTCAACAGCGATGAAGTTTATTCGATGGAAGCGTAGGGGAACATCAAGGATTGTAACCAGATCCCACATGATGGTCATTGGTCAGAGAGTGTCTCGATCATGTCTACTATTTCCCGGACCGTAGGGTGTCACACTTAAGGGCAATCGATGCATTAAGGATTGATTCGGGATCATCGGTGAAAAGAAAGAAAACACCGGAAATGTACCGGGAGGTGCTGGAAGCTGTTCCGGATATTTTGAAAGGTTCAAAATAATATATATTAATTTTAAATATGTTTTATTATTTAATTGACAGAATTAAATATTAAAAATGATTTAAATTATTAATTAAAAAGATGAAAAGGTATTTGGGCCTTAAAAGGCCCATGAGGGGAAGGGGGAGCCTCCACCCTTGGGCTTGGCGCCAAGGGAGGGGCCCATCCCCCCTCCTAGCCGCACCACTCCCCCCCCCTTGGGGGCTTAGTCCCACATGGGGGAAGGGGAGGGGGTGGAGCCCCTCCTTGGCCTATATAAGGAGGGGTGGGGGTGCCTTTTTCAACACAACATTGAGTTTCTCTCTCTCTCTCTTTCTCCGACCTAGAGCGGACTCCCCTGGTTTGGAGTTTGCACCTGGTTGGGGGTTTCACCATCATCCGGACGCCGTCGCGCTGCCGGAATCGGGATCCGGATCAATCTTCTTTCCGCTGCTCTTCTGGTTCGGAGCCCGGAGGGACGTCGGTTGCACTGTACGTGTGTAATCCCGCGAGGCACTACACGTGTGGTGCTACTTCATCGTTGGAGGTTCTTCAACATGACAGGTAGGTCGTAGGTTCAGAGTCTACGCCAACCACGTTCGAGGAACATTTCCCTCTTTTGGTCTTCAAAGGTATGAACACCGATTCCTTCTGTTACATACATCAGCATAGCATAGATCTTGGGTTCGGGACTCGTAGGTAGGAAAATTTTTGTTTTCTGCGCCGATCCCCAACAGTGGTATCATGAGCAAGGCTATGCGTAGATGTATTGTACGGGTAGAACACATCTAGGATGTGGGCATCAATTCTCCAATTGTTACCCTCCCACGTGTACTCGTTTAGCGTTGCGGCAATGTCCTAATGAAGCGGCCCGACCGACCTTACGCGTTTACACGAGACTGGTTCCACGCTTGACATATGGCTTGTACCATATAAGTGGAGGGGGGGTGTCTGTCTCTCTAACATTAGCGACGCGAAGAAGTTTTCAACGGAGGGCCCCGACAGGGGTGTAATAGAGATGATTGCAGGATTGGTGTTGTGGCTTGTTTTCGCAGGATAGAAAGCGGTTCTCTCTCGAAACCCCTTAGCAGCCATGTAAAACTTGCAAAAGATAAAGTAGAAGGCGTTTTAACTTTAATTTGCATGTAAGGGGGGATCATAGCTTGTATGATTTACAGTTTTACTTCATGTCTTGCTAATATGCTAGATATGCGACGGTAGCATGATATGATAATGTCTCTCAATACCATGATTGTATTCTCCCTTAGTGGGCACCACCTGGAAGGATCTCTTTATGATAGGCAGGCCGTGACGATCGAGTGTCATACATACATTAGCGATCGCATGAGGTTGGGTTTGGCAAGCCTAGCATATGTAGATATGGACTTGCTGAACAGCCATACACTAAGGTTCGACTGGCAGGCTTGACATATGTAGATATGAGCTTGGGATACGGATGACCGAAAGGTTAAGCATGAGTCATATAACGGATATGATTGGCATGATAGCCTACCTAGAGAGATGTGTCGTCGGCCGTGTGATAT
The DNA here is from genome assembly GCA_950022295.1 of Bromus sterilis. Lineage (NCBI taxonomy): Eukaryota > Viridiplantae > Streptophyta > Magnoliopsida > Poales > Poaceae > Bromus > Bromus sterilis. The sequence goes on along the minus strand of OX465599.1, from coordinate 234,646,921 downwards.
TCGAGGACGATCATTCAAACTAGGATTATGTTAATCACTTAGTAAATTTGGAGAGATGTTTAACTAAGTGGGAGTTTTAGAATTAATTAAAATTGAACTCCAATTATGAACAAAGTCTAAATATGTGTTTTGCAAATAACCATTGTAGATGGCTGCACCTCGCCCCTCATTCAACTTAGGGTCATTCCTAGACAAAGACAAACTGAAAACCGATGGGTCAAACTTCACCAACTGGTTACGCACTCTGAGGATTCTCCTCGTTCCCCTCAAGATGGCATACGTACTAGAGGCCGCATTAGGTGACAAACCACCAGCAGACGCTAGTCAGGATGAGAAGAATGTCTACCTCTCCAAGAAGGATGATTAAAACCTTGTCCAGAGTGGAATGCTTTAATCCATGGAGGCTGAGCTGCAGAAACGCTTTGAGAGGATGGGTGCATATGAGATAATCACCGACCTCAAGGCCGTCTTTGCACCCCAAGCCAGGGCTGAACGTTATGAGGCTTCTGAAGCTTTCTTCTCAGCAAAGATGGATGAGCATAGCAGTGTTAGTGAGCACGTGGTCAAGATGTCTGGCTACGTTCAACGCTTGAATGCTCTGGAATGTCAGATTCCAGATGAACTTGCTGTTGATAGGGTGCTGCAGTCGCTGCCCCTAGCTACAAAGGCTTTGTGTTGAACTACAGCATGCAGGGGATGACTAAGACCCCTTCTGAGTTGTTCACCATGCTGAAAACTGATGAGGTTGAGATCAAGAAGGAGCATGCTGTATTCATGGTCAACAAGACCGTTGAATTCAAGAAGTCTGGAAAGAAGGAGAAGGGAAAGAAGGGAAGCCCGAAGAAGGGTGACAAGCCAGTTGTCACTCCTTGTAAGGCACCCAAACCTGGACCCAAGCCCGGCGTTGAGTGCTTCTACTGCAAGGGTGATGGTCACTGGAAACGCAATTGCCCCAAGTACCTAGAGGATAAGAAGGCTGGCAAGATTGTCAGAAGAGACAAAGGTATATTTGATACACACGTTATTGATCTTATCTTAACAAGCGCTGGGAACAAATCCTGGATATTTGATACAGGATCTGTTGCTCATATTTCTAACTCCTCTCAGGGGCTACGAAATAGGCGATGCTTGATGAAAGATGAAGTGACGATGCGCGTGGGAAACGGCTTCCGGATTGAAGTGGTGGCGGTCGGCACGAAGCATCTTACTCTCCCTTCGGGATTAGTTTTGATTTTGAATAAGTGCTACTATGTACCCGCATTGAGTGTGAACATCGTTAGTGGTTCTTGCTTGAAGCGAGACCACTATTCTTTTAAGTCAGATACAATTGGTTGTGCGATTTATAAGGATGATGTGTTTTATGTTCATGCACCGGAGAAAAATGGCTTATTCATTCTTAATCTCGATTGTGATATACTTCATATTGATAACGTAGAGGCCAAAAGATTAAAACCTAGTGGCGAAGAACACATGACGATGTGGCATTGTCGACTTGGTCATATTGGTGAAAAGCGCATGAAGAAGCTTCATGATGATGGACTTCTGGAGTCATTGGATTTCTGATCCCTTGACACATGTGAACCATGCCTTATGGGCTAGATGACAAGGACTCCATTCAATGGAACAATGGAGCGTGCGGAAGACTTGTTAGGGATCATACATTCAGATGTATGTGGACATATGAACGTCCCCACACGCAATGGTCTTCGTTACTTCGTGGCCTTCACAGATGACTTAAGCAGATATGGGTATATCTACTTAGTGAAACATAAGTCTGAAACCTTTGAAAGGTTCAAGGAATTTCAGAGTGAGGTCGAGAATCAACTCGGGAAGAAAATCAAGCACCTTCGATCCGATCGAGGAGGCGAGTATTTAAGTCACGAGTTTGGCAATCATCTTAAGACTTGTGGCATCATACCACAACTTACGCCAGCAGGAACACCTCAGCGTAACGGTGTTTCTGAGCGACGTAATCGAACTCTATTGGATAGCGTACGATCGATGATGTCTCATACCGACTTACCTGTGTCATTATGGGGTATGCATTAGAAACTGCCGCTTACATTCTTAATAGGGCACCGTCCAAATCCGTAAAGACAACGCCATTTGAGGAATGGCATGGCAAGAAACCAAAGTTGTGTCACTTGAAGATTTGGGGTTGTGAGGCTTATGTTAGGAAACTTCAGCCTGACAAACTCGAATCAAAAGCGGATAAGTGCATCTTTGTGGGATATCCAAGGGAAACCGTTGGATACACCTTCTACAACCAGTCTGAGGGAAAACGTTTGTCGCCAAGACTAGATGCTTTCTTGAGAAAGAGTTTCTTTCGAAAGAATTGAGTGGGAGGAAAATAGAGCTCAACGAGATGATTGACCAATCACTCCAAGTGGAAGAAATGGCAGTGGATGTTGTTCCGGAACCATCTTCCGTAGTGGGAGCTGAAGAGAACGGTCATCATGATATTCATAACGATCGTGACATACATGATGATCATGATCAAGATGAAGAGGATCCTATTGTACCCCGCAGGTCATCAAGAGCCCGAGTAAAAACTCAGTTTTATGGGCAACTTGTCAATGCAGTCATGTTAAATGAACCTGACGAACCTGCGAACTACAAAGAAGCAATGGAGAGACTCGAGTCCGAGAAATGGCTGGAAGCCATGATATCCGAGATAGACTCCATGTATGCCAACAAAGTATGGACTATGGTGGCTATTCCCGAGGACCGAAAGGCCGTCGAGAATAAGTGGATATTCAAGAAAAAGACTGACGCAGACGGAAACGTATCTGTCTATGAAGCTCGACTTGTCGCAAAAGGTTTCCGACAAATTCAAGGAGTTGACTACAAAGAGACTTTCTCTCCCGTAGCGATGCTAAAGTCTATCCGGATATTACTAGCAATTGCTGCCTATTACGATTATGAAATATGGCAGATGGATGTGAAAACCGCGTTCCTAAATGGCAACATTGAGGAAGAGTTGTATATGGTACAACCGGAAGGTTTTATTGATCCTAAGGACGTTGGTAAGGTATGCAAACTTCAACGGTCCATTTATGGGTTGAAGCAAGCATCTCGGAGCTGGAATCTTCGTTTTGATGAGGTGATCGAAGCTTTTGGATTTGTCCAAAATGAAGAAGAATTCTGTGTTTATAAGAAAGCGAGTGGGAGCTCTCTGGCATTCCTTGTACTATATGTGGATGACATATTATTGATAGGGAATGATGTGAAATTTCTAGAGGGGGTAAAGGAATATTTGAATGGACAATTTTCCATGAAGGACCTAGGTGAAGCTGCATACATATTAGGCATTAAAATCTATAGAGATAGATCAAGACGCCTATTAGCACTGAGTCAGAGAACTTACCTTGAGAAGATATTGAAGAGGTTCAATATGGATAACGCCAAGAGAGGCCTCTTTCCCGTTATGAAAGGAAGTAAATTGAGTGTGACTCAATTCCCAGCAACAGCAAAAGAAAGGGAGGAAATGTCCTCAAAGCCCTATGCCTCAGCCATAGGTTCTATCATGTATGCTATGTTGTGTACTCGACCAGATGTGGCCCTGGCGGTTAGTCTGACTAATCGTTTCCAAAGTAATCCTGGAATGGATCATTGGATTTCAGTGAAGAACGTCCTTAAGTACTTACGAAGAACTAAGGATATGGTTCTTGTCTATGGAGGATGTGAAGAAGAGCTCGCCGTAACAGGTTACGTCGATGCCAGTCTTGATACTGATCACGATGACTCAAAATCCCAGACGGGATACATGTTTATGTTGAATGGTGGTGCGATTAGCTGGAGGAGCGGCAAGCAGTCAGTCGTCGCCTAATCTACGATGGAGTCGGAGTATATTGCTGCTTGCGAAGCGTCAAATGAAGTGCATTGGCTGAAGAAGTTCGTCATCGAGCTTGGTGTATTCCCTAGTTGCACTGACCATGTTAGCATTTCTTGCGACAATACGGGTGCCATTGCTAACGCAAGGGAGCCGAGGACTCACTCTACAGACAAGCATATTCTCCGGCATTTCCATGTGACGCGGGACTACGTCAAGGATGGTCATACTAGGATTTGCAAAATACATACGGATCTGAATCCGTCAGACCCAATGACTAAACCTCTTCCACAAGCCAAGTTTGAACAACACCGAGAGACTATTGGTGTTAGATACATACCTGATGTAAACTAGTGTAATTTGTACTCTAGTGCAAGTGGGAGAATGTTGGGTATGTGCCCTAGAGGCAAATTATTAAAGATATTTGTCACATGTCTGTTTGTTCATAGTACGTTATATATTGTGCTAGAATCTGTATTAAGCGGAAACATTAATACACATGTGATATATGACAACCTGGTCCCTAGTTAAACTCAGGCATACTAGCTCATTGGGCAATGGATTATCAAGGTTTCCTGATCATGAGAACATAATAGTCTATTGACAATGAGGTCATATCATTAGGAGAATGATGTGACGGACACACACCCACCTTAAGCATTGCAGTATGATCAAGTCACATAAGTTCAGCATTGCAATGACTTAATAACATAGTGACTTAATCCTTAGACCGTGATGATCATTCATAATTGCTATCTATTAGGATGCTTTGAGTGCATTAACCGTTACACTGAAACATGATAACTGAAAAGGTGTATCTTGGGTATTCCGAAGTAGATATGTTGAGGAGTATGAAATAGATCAGAGCGGGATTTGTCAATCCGAGTGACGGATAGGTACTCTGGGCCCACTCGGTGGTGTTGCATCAATAGCTTGCAAGAAAGTGACTAGGTCACAAGAGATGTAATATTCACAGAGGAGTAAACATGTTATGTCGGAGAAGAGGAAGAACTAGGTATTGGATACCGACGATCATACCTCGGACAAACATAGTACCAAAGCACAAAGGGATCAAGTCATATTGTTAACGGTTCAACAACGATGAAGTTTATTCGATGGAAGCGTAGGGGCACATCAAGGATTGTAACCAGATCCCACATGATGGTCATTGGTCAGAGAGTGTCTCGATCATGTCTACTGTTTCCCGGACCGTAGGGTGTCACACTTAAGGGCAATCGATGCATTAAGGATTGATTCGGGATCATCGGTGAAAAGAGAGAAAACACCGGAAATGTACCTGGAGGTGCTGGAAGCTGTTCCGGATATTTTGAAAGGTCCAAAGTAATATATATTAATGTTTAAATATATTTTATTATTTAATTGACAGAATTAAATATTAAAAATGATTTAAATAATTAATTAAAAAGGTGAAAAGGTATTTGGGCCTTAAAAGGCCCATGAGGGGAAGGGGGAGCCTCCCCCCTTAGGCTTGGCGCCAAGGGAGGGGCCCATCCCCCCTCCTAGCCGCACCACTCCCCCCCCCTTGGGGGTTTAGTCCCACATGGGGGAAGGGGAGGGGGTGCAGCCCCTCCTTGGCCTATATAAGGAGGGGTGGGTGCCTTTTTCAACACAACATTGAGTTTCTCTCTCTCTCTTTCTCCGACCTAGAGCGGACTCCCCTGGTTTGGAGTTTGCACCTGGTTGGGGGTTTCACCATCATCCGGACGTCGTCGCGCTGCCGGAATCGGGATCCGGATCAATCTTCTTTCCGCTGCTCTTCTGGTTCGGAGCCCGGAGGGACGTCGGTTGCACCGTACGTGTGTAATCCCGCGAGGCACTACACTTGTGGTGCTACTTCGTCGTCGGAGGTTCTTCAACACGACAGGGAGGTCGTAGGTTCAGAGTCTACACCAACCACGTTCGAGGAACGTTTCCCTCTTTCGGTCTTCAAATGTATGAACACCGATTCCTTCTGTTACATACATCATCATAGCATAGATCTTGGGTTCGGGACTCGTAGGTAGGAAAAATTTTGTTTTCTGCGCCGATCCCCAACACATCCTATACATGCAAAGCCATAAGATACTTAACTAGGCATCATACAATACAAATTGATACACCCACACTATGTAGTCTACTTATACAATCATATAACATCGTGGCATGATATTAATCTAGCAAAAGAAATAATACTTATATAAACATGTTGAGATCGAATATGTATTTCTACCAAGCAGGGCTAACCATATTCATGCACTTATAATACTAAGTAGCAATTTTTAAGATACAACAAGATACAATCAAAACATTGATTTGACTTTGAGAAAATGCTAACATGGTATGGAAATAAACTGGGAAAAATAAACACACATGATAATTGTCAAGATGTAATAAACAAAGTTATATGCCACAAATATAAATAAACTATATGTAGCAACAATAATCTAATTAAGTATGGCACAAATAAACCAACCATGAAATCTTGCATAACAATATTGTATAAAATAAAAGGACCAACTAGACAATAATATGTTATGCAACAAAGAATCACAAGGAATTGGTTCTCAAATAAGAAATCATTTTATTTCTAGCATAAAGGAACTATGCAACAACAAATACAAAAATATATAAACACCTATAGTAGACATAGCTTGATTTAAAACAATGAGGCAAACATGCAACATGTATAAAAATGAATATGAAACCCGACATCAACATTATAAGCTTCTAAAATAATCAAGACATGAAGTATTTAACGATTTAATAAATAAAGCAAAGCCTAAGATAATCCTACGAAAATATAAGCATGATGAACATTCATAAAAAAATATGCATGCAAAGAGCGGAATACATGATTTATAAAAAAGATAACAACACGCTACAACATACAAAAATATAATTAACAAATAAAAGAAGTCATTATAATAATTTAGTCATTCACATCCAACGCACATAAATATAAAATAATTAGGAACGACCTCTACACATGTCAAGAACATAAACAAAACATCATATATTAAAATAAAACTTCATCGAACAACTACTATACATGCTAATAATTCACAAGAACTAACACAAAGGCATATCACACTACTACACGATGCACGAAATTATGTACACAAAACTATATAAAAAAATGTGTTGTTCTATTCATCACGAACGACTACATAAAATCTACACTAAATATCACCACTAGAAAAAAGGGCTCTAATGGCGCACCTAATTTGGGTACTAATGGCGCACTTATGGTGCGCCATTACTAGCACGTCATTAGTAAGTGATTGGCGCACATCTGGTGCGCCATTACTATCTTGTATACTAATGGCGCACCCGAAGTGCGCCATTACTAAGGTCACAAATGCGCCACTAACGTTACTGGTCCCACCATATCTGTATGATGTGCTCTGGGTTACTAATGGCGCACTTTTAGGAAGTGCGCCATTGTTGTGTTTCTCCACATGCGCCACTGAGGCACACTATGTGCGCCATTACTACAAATATTAGGATTTTTTTTCTTTTTCTTTTTTGTATTTGCACAGGTTACAAACAGATATAAACAACAGATTTATAAACAGCAAAGATATAAATAACAAATTTATCGAATACAATAGAAGATTAGTCTCCGATTACAAATCATCATATTAATTAGTCTCCAAATTCAAAATACCGAACAAAGTTAGAACATTACAAATCTCGAGTAGCGAGTTTGATCACATTACAAGTCGATATATCTAAACTACCATGACATTGAAGAAGAGGGTGGCGATCACGATAAGCATCATCGTGACCAAAGTGATCTTCATCCGGTTCCTCCTCCGCTCCCTCCTCTCCCCCGCTAGATAGCGCGCGTATCTAGCTTCCGCCTCCGCCCTTGTGGGGTACCCTTTGTAACTGTTACCACTAAAACGGTGAACCTCTCTCCGACAATCCTCCCAGTCGTCGTAAACTCCGGGAATCCTACCAATGTACACGACATACGACGGCATCTGCTTTATGCACTGGACAAACAAAACATTAAGAGAAACTTACATATAATATTTAAGCGGTGCATATGTATACAACAAAATTAAGGACCAAAGGAAGAGGAAAGCAACACACATTAATAGCACACGATTCATGGTCCTAGTAATAAATAGCATCGATTACATATAAGTTGAATGATGACTATTTAAACTAAGGAGACATATGTACAGACAAGTTCATAAAAGTTTATACAACACACACGAGATATCGTCGATAGTCCAGAACTACATAGCTAGGCGCATGGGCATCAAGACTTTTGACTCCGCTCACGGGCCGGAGCGTGGGTGAAGCCGCCGTCTTTTGTGATGGTCATGAATGAGCGATCGCCGTCAGCCTGCAATCTTAGCATTGTATCTATTTCACGGTTGGACAGTTGATTGTTGAGGTAGAACTCCCCCGTGTTACGAAGGACATCTTTAGAGATGATTCCTGCCAACTCCGACTAGATGCGAAAGAATTCTTGTCTGAGATCGGCGTCTTGGATTACCGACAAGCGTTCGGCCCAGTTCTTGAGATGAGCTGGGAGCGTAAGCTGCTGCTGGTCCCGTACGAACTCCCGCATGTGATGGATGGCGTAGTAGGCATCCTTCTGACCGACAGGCGGCTGCTTGACGTAGGCGAACTTTGTTACGTGAGTGAACACATGCGCACCGTACCTAACAGCTTCCTTCTTGAAGGTGACTCCAGATTTGGAGTAGCGCGAGAGAGCCTCATCGAGAACTTTCTTGATATTGGTGTAGTCTTTGTTCGACTCACGGTCCGGGTCCAAAGACGTGGCCATGGACCATTTCGGGTTTAGAGCGATGAGTGTGCACTTTGTTTCATCACTGCACACAACACGGATGTTAGGAGGAAAAGAACGACCGAAATCTAAGCAAAACCTAGCGAGGGGATGACTTACTCGGGAAAGTAAGGCAGGAGGAAGTTGTCCTTATCCTTGTTCGCCATAATGACGTCTTCGAGGTAATCACTAGCAAGTCGCCGGTCCCCGGGGCTGGTCAAGATCTTGGCACGCATGTAGAAGGGGTCGACTATAACGATGTCCGGGGTCTTGTCTCTAACGATCTGCATCTGCATACTGAGCGCAAATAGCCGAACGAATGTGTAGTGCAGCGGAAAAAGGTTAAACATAGCGAATATGTCATCAAACCGCAGGAAGATCACACGTCCGATGTCACAAGCAACAAAGCCCTTTCCCTCTGGCACCTTGGCGGTGAAAACCGGGTATGCCACATCATTCTCTCTGAGACGCCGCGTCTCTGTATTCAGAACAACGTCATGCAGACTCTTCATAGCGCCGGTTGCAGCATCGAGCATTGCAGCAGATAGCATCGGCCTACCCGCCACATGCACCCTCGACATGATTCGGTCGGGTCTTGGTGGCCCGTCTTGAGCACGGATCGTCGGTGCCGGCTAGCTCGCAGTAGTGGGACCCTTCCTCCTTCTTGTCCGTCCCTTCTTCTTCGGCTTCTCATGTAATGGGACCTTTACCTGCTCGGAGACCGCCTTCCTGAGTGTGTTGGGGCTGATAACATTTCGCGCCTCGGCCATCTCAGCCTCGGTGAAGGCGGCAGCTGGAGGCGTCTCCTGAGAACTGAACAGTCGACGCTTATTGTTGGAATTCATCTCCGCGCTATGACATGGGTGGGAGGAGTCTTTTGCACCAAGGTTTGGTTCTTGAGAAGCAGGCGGGAAAAGGTCGTCCATGTCGCACCCACCGAGTTCCTCGTAGAAGTCATCGACACGGGCAAGTAGTGTGTTGGTGTTGGTATTGCTCCGATCTTGTGCCACATCGATATCCGTGGGGTGGTGGCCCGGATCAGCCGATGGCGTTGCAGCGGTCTTGGCATAGCTTGGCGCCGGCACGACTAGCAGTGGGGTGGAGTAGTTCCCCACCGCCAAACGAATCTGGCTCTTTGGCCAAAGCATGCTCCAGTTCAAGCAGCCGTGGAGGTCCATCACATCTTCGTCCTCGGCTCCAGGGGGTCGATAGGGAGGTAACATTTCGCCGTAGCCATCCAGCACCCGAATCAATTGAACCTTATACACGTTGGCTGGCATCAATTGAACGATTCTGCCCACGGCAACATCGACCAACTCCTCGTCCACGAAGTGTAGGAGAGTGCATGGAACGTTGACGGTGCCCTGCGAAAACATGTAGGGCGTCAAGGATGCCCAGTTAAAGGCAAAAGGAGATGAATTCATCGGCCGAGGCTTAGTTACCGTGATGGCGTCGAGCTCGGCTAATGTCGATGGACTACCAACGGCGGGAGGGCATGTGACGGAGGGGCGCTTGCTCCTGAGGTGTCGGGCGTTGGTGTTTTACGCTCCAATACTTGAGCCACCGCCGGGGTCACAAACGCATCCGTCATCGGGGTCACCGTCGCGGCCGCAGCCGGGGGCACCGTCCTGGCCGCCGCCGGGGTCAAAAAGGCATCCACCGCCGGGGACACCAACGGGGCCGCCGCCGCTGCTGGTTGCGTTGTGAGAGTTGCTGCCCATGAAGCTGGGAATCGGGGGCAACCCCTCTTGGCCGCTCGCAAGCCAGTCTCGCATGAACACAAACAAGGAAGGCATCATGTTGTTGAGCGCATGTCCAACTTGTTCTTCCACAATGCGTGGAATCTGCTCCATTTTTTCCTGGAGTTGTGCCTCCGAGCCGCTAGTGCTTTTCTCCTTTCGCCTAGTGCTATAGTAGTTCGACCATTTTGTGGAACAGCCTTTGCCGGACACACGACCAGCTGACGACGTCTTACTAAGCTTATCCTTTTTCTTGAGTGTGTTGATCGCCCTATTTAAAGAGTTGTCCCAAGGGGCGATAGGAGGGGACCCCGCACTGCTGCCTTCAGTTTCCTGCAGAAGGAACGCGGGGACCATTCAGAAATTTGGCTTCGCTAATTTAAAAATGCAACCATATGGAGCTAATTTAACATGGGGAGGTATTCTTTACCAGAAGACGCTCAAGCTCCTCCACCTTCGGATCCGTCGTAAGCTCCCCTGTTACCGGGTTCCTCTTGTATCGGGCCCTGACATAGTTATCTGTAGGCTTATCTCCGTATTTTTTGAAGAGGGGCGGTAGGCCTTGCGCGGCACGCTCTGCGTCCTCCTTGTCCCATTTCGGTTCCGCCACTCTGTAACCGCCGGGACCGAGTCTGTGAACCCTTAATTTCAATTCCCGCATACTTTTCCCCCACTGACTTGATTCACTGGTTGAGGTGTCCTCGCACTTGAGCTTGAACTCCTCGTAGTCAGTTTCGCTGATCGAAGTATTTGACTCCTTGATCTTCTCGTAACTAACACCTTTACTAATCATTTTCTTCACCGTGCTTCTCCAAGTAGCCAGGGATGTGCTCATCTTCGTGAGGGCGGCACTGTTCACTTTATTCCCATGGAGTCGTGTGTTTGCGAATTGAGCGGGGAACTTGTATCGGTTGTGCAGCTTCGTGAAGAGGAGGTTGCGCCAATTCGCTCGGTCAGGATGCCTTAGGTTCTCGGTGTTGATCGAGACGGTGCCCCGGAGAATGCACCCGAGTTGTCCGGCGTAGCCACCGACTAATTCTTTGGGCGCCGTTGAAAGCCCATTTTTGTCCACTTCGGTAAATTCCTCCTTGACGGTGCCTAGCTTGCTCGGGCGCCTCTGATTTTTTTCCTCTTCGGTTGGCTTCCATCTGTGGGTTGGCTGCCATCATCAGTGGCGGGATCGGCCTCCGCGGCACCACAATCATCCCCGCTAGAGGTTGTGTACTCGGGATCGGTAGAGTCATCCCCGATGCCCTCGTAGCGGGGTTGAGGTTGTGGATCATTGTCTCTGCTCATCTCCCAATATTGCTTCTGGTGGTGCGAACCTCCGGCCTCATCGTTGTCGGCCATCTACACCCACTACATAGGATAAGAAAAAATGCTACTAGAGTGATTGGATGATATCAGGGTAGCTAGTATAGCTAGGATAAGAAAAAAGTTCGTGATGTTTCTATTATGATGTGTGTAGGCTTTCATCATGCCAGTGATCAAATCTGCAAGTGCCTAACACTATATGCTACTGTGGAGATTGTTGAGCTATGTAGTTGGACAATTACATGCAAAGCACCTTCTAGGTCAAGAAAATTAACAAAGGTCATGCACGAATTCACGAAAAAATTCGGCATGACCTTTGCTAATTTTCTTGAGCTAGGACCCCATTCTCAACCGAAACGGAAATTAATCGACATTTCAGGAGAATGGGGTCATTATTTGTACCTGCACAAAAATGGCAGAACAAGCATATAGGCAGGACTGCATATATAAAAAATGCAGAATGTGCAGAGTGAAGAGCGCAATAAAAGTTTCCCAAATTTGTGTCAACCAAATCCAGCAGCACTCTTGTGCCCATCCAACCTGAAGCTTATAATGGTGTACTACATCTAGTATCTCAGTAATAATTACAAACTGTTTCATCTGTAAATGCAATGCATCTTCAAACAAGGCTTCCCCAGCAAAGACTCTGTATCCAATGGCAGCTACCCAAACTAACTTAAGTCTACCAAAGTGTTGACAGGGCAGTGCAATTACATGGTTGATCAGAGCAAGATGGTCCCATGGCACAATAGTTATTGCGAAAAGCACTACAGTAACTCAGAACAATCAGCCATGGAAACGTCATGTTTCAGCACCAAGTGACTTACATAATTCTTTCAATATAAATGCAGATAAGTAAATGTTCAGAAGTACTACCTACTACTAGTGGATCATATTTCCTTCAGAAGAGAACAAAATGTTCGATAAAAATAAGCACTTTTCAGAACCATAGAACATTTTTCAAGCAAGCATATAGGCAGGACTGTATGTATACAAGCATACAATAAGTTCAGCACATAGTGACTCATTTAAATTTAGTGCTAGAGACTCATTTAAATTTGCTAAGTTCAACACATAGTGACTCATTTAAATTTAGTGCTAGAGACTCATTTAAATTTGCTAAGTTCAGCACATAGTTCAGTGAGAAGGGAAAAAGGAATCTGTCCATATGAATAACTAAAGCTAGCATTCCATTAACAGCCATCGAAAACATTCAGTTGGAGTGTTTGCAACATCATGGTTCAGTGAAGTGCTACAACACTGTCAATCTGTAGTTCACATGATTCTAATAGAAATTTCCTGGTGTATCATACCATACACTACATGTTTTACTCCGTATAAATTTAGTTATTATTTCATTTCCTTTAGATACATCACCTAAAGAATTCACATTTGGACAGCACAAACCATGAATCGAGAACAAAATCCACCAGAAAATTCCTACGGTTTAAGAACACAATTAAGTTTTTTAACCCGTGCATTGGCTTTGTCTTCCTAGGTGTAAAACTGAAAATTAAAGCCCCTAATATAGCTATCAGACTACCACAACCGACAACAAGTGAGGAATCCATACAAATGCAAGTAGAGCATGAATTGGTGACAAATACCCTAATATACTTGAGGTTGTGGTTGACCTGCGGCGGCGGAGGTCGATGGGCGAGACGGCGGCAGGACAGAGACCTCGCGGAGGAGAAGTCAATTTTATCTCTTAGAAGTTGGTGTCCTGGGCGATGAGCCAATTTTGGATACTACTTACCTTTTTTATGTCTTAGAAGATTTCTATGACTAGTTATTAAATGGGAGAGCCAATTTTATCCCCTTTTTCATACTAGGACAAGAGAAATTAAACCCAGACAGATTCATGATAATGTTTCATATAGCCTGGCAACTCCTAACTTATTTATATTTATGTGGTGATTCCTACGACAAGAAGAAATGTGCCTCTTTTGGTTACCCCAGAAACCCAATCGAACAGAAACAATTTCCCAGCCATAAAGACGAACACCAATAATCCAAAACTTAGCCAAAAATAGAAGCCATAAGCAAGGGAAAAAGAAATAGAACACATGGAGAAGGAGCATACCGAGTGCGGAGGCTGATGAGGCGTCCGGCAGCCTGAAGACGAACTGCAGCAGCCCTTCGATGGTGAGGAAGACGAGCAACCAGCACCTGCTCTTGAGGTCGGCGGTGGCGTGGCTGGGAGATGGTGTGGGCGGCGGTGTGGACGACGACGACAGGCGGCGGCGAGTCCTGCAGAGAGAGGCGGAGGGGGCGGTGAGAGAGAGAGAGAGAGAGAGAGAGAGAGAGAGAGGACGTGGGAGGAGGCGCACGGGGTCGCCGGAGGTGTGGCGGTCGGTGGAGGGGGGGTCGCCGGAGTGGGGGTCGCCAGAGGGGGGCGGCGGCGAGATGGGGTTCGAGAGAGAGAGAGAGTACTGTGTGAGATGAATTAGGGATCGAGCCCAATCAAAAGATAACCCTAACTTGGCATAGCAATGGCGCACTTTCAGGAAGTGCGCCATTAGCATAGGCATAGCAATGGCGCACTTTCTGGAAGTGCGCCATTAGCATAGGCATAGCAATGGCGCACTTTCCGTAGGTGCGCCATTAACGCTTTTAATATTTTGTTATTTATAATTATAATTATAATTATGTGTTAGTTTTATATTGTGTAGTAATGATAAACACATGGCAATTTTAATACTCCCTCATTCCTAAATATAACAAAAACTATCAACATCTACAATACTCCCTCCGTTCCTTTATATAAGGTGTATTTGTTTTTTAAGAAAAACATTGACCAAGTTTTAAGAAAAATATATCAATATCCATAAAAGCAAATTTATATCATTTAGTTCATCATGGCAAGTAGTTTCATATTTTATGTACTAAAATAATATAATGCTCATAATATAAAATAATATAATGTTTTAAAGATCTCTAAAAATAATCATTCACATGCTCATAAATGAGGTTGAAATCAAGTGACATGAAATAACAATCATGAAATAACAATCGTCGTGATTGGATCTTAGCTATCATCTTTTCACAATCTTATTGCCCTTCTTTTTCGCGTTTGCATAATTTAGCCCCGGAACCCCTTGATTTCTTCTCTTGAATGGGCGACCGCATTTAGGTAGGGTGGTCCTGCTTCTTCTTGTTTTGTATATATGCTACTGCATCGTCGTCGTCGTCATCTTCAATCTTCGGGTCGCCGTACTTGTCGAAGTCTTGCTCGTTGGCGGCCCCATCCATTCCGATGATGTTCCTTTTTCCTCTCCTCACGACAACACGGCTGGGCTTTGAAGGGTCGGTAATGAAGAAGCATTGGTCCACTTGGCTAGCCAGTACCCATGGCTCATTTTGCGCGGTGACGTTTGCGCCCGCGGTCTTGGATTTGGCTTCGGGTATAACCATGGTGGTGAAATACCGGCTTTCTTTTACGATGCTCTTGGCCCACCTGACGCGGAACATCAGCACCTTCTCTCCAGCGTAGCTGAGCTCCTAGATCTCCTCGATCCTTCCGTAGTATCTTTTCTTGACGTTACCGGTGCAGGCTTCCATCGTTACCCCGGAGTTCTGATAATCGCTCTTCATGTCCTTTTCCTCGGTGTAGAATGTGTAGACGTTGATATCGTACGCTTGATATGTCATCAGATTGTGCTCGGCGCCCTGTGACAAGGCGAATACGAGCTTTTCCCAGAGTTAGCAATGGCGCACCTCAGCAAATATGCGCCATTACTAACTCTGGGATAGGTGGTCCCAGCTTGCCAGAGGGGGGACCAGGATAGCAATGGCGCACATCCAGGAAATGCGCCATTAGCGTTATACACTTAGTAATGGCGCACTTCTGTGAAGTGCGCTATTTCTACATCATCAGGCCTGTGCCCACGCCTCCCCTGACTTAGCAATGGCGCACTTCACAGAAGTGCGCCATTAGCCTCCCTAGTTCCTTATGGCGCACTTCCAAATAGTGCGCCATTGCTAAGTCTGGGGAGGGGGCTTGTCCAGGAGTGACTGGGCGGTGGCGCACCTTCTGGTCCGTGCGCCATTAGTAACAGGAGAACTAATGGCGCACCAGGGCATGGTGCGCCATTGCTATTTAGTAATGGCGCACTGCACACATGGTGCGCCATTAGTGTCCATATTATCTATAGATATTTTTCCAGTAGTGTATCTATTGACCATACAAGCAATCTACTTCACCGGAAGATTTCTACAATCATATGGATCATTTCATCTATTGGGCATGAACTCATCCGACGAACGAAAACAATGGAAAATATAAGATGTCATCGGATGGTCACCGAGTTGGATGGGCGCGGCCAACTAGAGAAATACATTAAACTATGACGTCTAGGAGATAGGTTGAACATGTTTGAGTGCACGCGCAAAAGGAATTCGATAGAAACTCACTGAGTGGGATGAATCGACGCGATGAACTCGATGAATAGTGTACGCATACATGTAAAATTATCTGTGTGTGCTCAACGAATCGAGTTCTTTCTTCCCTGAATGGAGCTTTGATATGGACAAGAGTCTTCTTGACACAAGGGAATGGATGAAGATGGCATGCGTCACCAAGCTTGAGCACCGGCGTCCATGGAGCTTCAAATGTTTATGGAGGAGTTTTGAACACAGGAGGAGAGGAATGGAGCGAAGAAGTGCCAGAACTGAAAGAGGAGATTGAGAGGAACGTCCTTATATAACTCAATTTGGAAACTGAAGCAATTAAAGGAGGAATTAAAGAGAGAATGAGAAGGGATGCATAGCGTGTTCGTTTCCCTTTTTTGTGTAGGTGTGGGTGTGTACGTGAACTGTGGAGTAAGAAGGAGAAGCGCTTGGTGTCAGGGAAATGGGCTAAGGGCCCATGTGGAAAAGGAATAGAGAAGAAAAGAAAAATTATGCTAAGCCCAATCGGATTGGGAGAAGAAAAATGAAAGAAAAGGAGTTGGGCTTCACAGGGAAATAATAATAATAAAAGATATTGTGCTAGAGGATTTTGTCTAGAGTTTGATAAAGCAAAAATAATTAGATTTTCCTTTTAGTAAAATCGAACAACTAAATAAAATATCAAACTAAAATCAAATAAAGTTTCAAAATACAAATGCGCATAATTTAATATTCCAGAGACAGAAAATAATATTCAACGAAAAGAGAACAATAAATCTCAAAATTTAATTTAAGTTGGCATTAGTTGAAATTAAATTCTTCAAAATTATGAAAAAACAATTTAAGATTTTATTAACCAAAAAACAAACGATATTTTCTGGTCCTGATTTTTGGAAAACTTTTTCTTAAACATTCCGAGCATCGGGATGTTACAAATCTACCCCCCTTAAGAGAAAACTCGTCCCCGAGATTTAGGCTGACTAAAGAGACTGGGTTTGGGCTAGCTTCATCTTCGACGCAGTTACTCTCAAAAACATATGGAAATCATGACCCATTTCGAACTCGGTGAAAAACAACTCTGGGGTCTTGATTGGAGATACTTCAGTTGCTGCTACTATTTCTAGCTTTCTCAAGGCTTGTAAATACACCTTAGGTCTTGGCGATGGTAATCTGATAACTTCTCTTAGTGGTTGGACATTCTTGGTTGTTGCTCTTCTTCTATAGGTCAAGCTTTGGTGACGATTAATTCATTGATCCTTCCTTGAGGTTCAACTTTATGGTAGGTGAAGCAAAGGTCTTAAAATCTTCGTCTTCTATGCAAATGAAGGTCTTCATATCTTCGATCTTGACATCAATCATTGTCTACTACCCCCCTTAAAAGAGGTTTCCATAGGGTTCACATTGATAATATACCTCCAAGAAAAATGTTGCAACTTCTTTCCTCTCAAAGCATCCTCCAGGGTTTACAGAAAGGAGGGAAAGAGCATAAGAGAAGTAAAAGAATCCTACAGAAGGCGGAGATACCCCAGAAGACAAACGAAAGATAAACACCAAGATAGCCATGGAGCTATCAAAATAAAACTCAAAAGCACATAGTTTTGGCAAATATGATTTTAGTATGACTGCACAGAAAAATGCCACAAGAAAAATATGCAATCGATACTCACACACAAAATAAGGTTTTGCGCTTACAATCTACGAGCTCTACCACTACAAGGGTGTTAACCATCCTAATCCTATATGGCAGGTCGCAATAAATCTTGAGGAAAATCTTCAACGTTGATGATAGAAGCATGATGAACAATTGTCGAACCCTTGAGGTCTCGAGGTGACCTCTCCCGACAAAATGAAGCTACTCCAATCTTCAGGGTTGAAGTTATGTCGAAATTCTTGGCATGTCTTGTGAAGCTTCTGACTTTTCAAAACCATGGGAGGGGAAAGGGTTTCACAAACTACAAAGAAGCTTGTAGAGAAGTAGAGTTTAACTTCACTTGAATAAGATAAGATAAGAAAAGGAACAGTGAAGGAGAAGACTTTGAGAAAATTTCTTTTCAAAATATTTTTTTATCTAATAGTTCTAAGGCTTTTCATTGCTAACTAAGATCACGCCACTAGGTCGACATCGGCTCTGATAACACTTCTGTGAGAACCCAGAAATAATTTCCAGACCCTCATGTGTTTAATTGTCAATCCCAGGATCATTGTTGACAACGCAGCGAAATGGTATCATTGCAGAATACATAAAGATTTTACAAGTACCATAATCTTCCATAAGGCATACATATAAAATGTCTCATGACATTTATTACAATCAGGAAACAGCGGAAAGTAAAAATGCGTAGTGACTCCATCTCAGCCACAGGCAGTCGATGTAGTCCACGTGACCTCACTCGTACGGATCACCATAGTAGTCGTAACCATCACCTTTGTGTTCATGGAACTCTGTTTCAACAAAATTATTGCCATGAGTACATTTCGTACACAACATACCTCCCAAGAAAGGTCCTAGTAACTACATGAGGCTTCAAAGGAAGGTTGTATGGTTCTTTTGCATAAAAGCTAATTTTGTTTCAAAAAGCATAATAATTTGATAAGCAGTTTTAGACGAAAACAAGAATTTTTCCATCATAACTTTCATCACGGCGAGGATCCTCGATCCACTCACATCCTTCATAGGTTCCAATAATAGGGATAAAGAGGGAATAAGCAAGACAGGTTCCCGTATGTCAAGAAATATTCATGTGTCGTCCATGACCGTGGACTCGGCTATTCGAATAGTTTTACACTCTGTAGAGGTTGTACCCTTTACCCACACGACACAATCTCGACTTGTTGCCACCAGTGGCCGCTAGCGTAGTACACTATGTTGTATACCGGCAGGGAGATTGTGACGAGGTCTTTCATTAGACCCACCCTTACTATGACATGCCCACTAGGTTTCACAAGGTAGTAACCGCAGTTCACAGTCCTAGCCCCCTTTTGTGCCGAGGATACTCCTCGCAAGGCAGCTATCCCATCTGCGGTACGGCGATGACCATAATAAGGATGACCTAACTAATTAACCAAGCCAGTGCCCATATAGCATGTGGTTGTACGGTTGTCACAATCTTCAAATCCAAGACTTATTGGGCCTCATGCGGCACGGACGATGGATTGCCCCCTTCACCTCGTGAAGGGCAGCCAATCGCTCCTTCAAACCTTGATCCAGCTGTCGCCCGCGCCAGTATTTAGATGGTAAGTTTCACCCAGAGTAGAAGAGAGTAGAGGAAGTCAAAAATGGCCAGCCGGCCTAGCTTAGCAAGCTTAGTAACAAGTTTCAAGTATTAATGATCCAAAGATCATATAGATAAGCACCTATAGAATAATTAGCATGGCTAAGCATTTCTACTCTACTAGATTACTATATAGTTCTACTCAAGTGTCAAGTAAATAGGCTTCAAGCGGATAGGGTAATGTGTCAATCGACACGCTAGCTACGAGATAAAATAGCATGCATATAATGGTTGCAAAATACAATGCAATTTTGTAAAACATAGGATAAACATGATCAAAGAGGGAGGCATGCCTCGTTGTTGAGTCCATCTTCGGTAACTTGAATATGTCCATGTCCAACATCGTCACTCCCTACTCGTCGTATCGATGGCAAATGAAAATAAATAAATACCAAGGCAAAAGTAAATCTAAATAACATTCCAAATAGATCAAGGTTAGATGGATAGCAAGATATTGATCAAGATGGAGATTCCAAAATGAGGTAGAACGATAGGAAGATAACTTGAGAGGATTCAATGGATATGCAAGGATTGGATTGATATGGCTAAGAAAGGCTCGACAATCAAGACTAGAGTTCTAATAGGAACTATGATACTAGCAACTAGTAGTGCCCACTACACATCTCGACTAACTATATAGAAAACTACTATATAACAAACACCATGGCAACAACACATAGAATGAAACCATCCTATGCATTTTAACTACACAAACACAACATGACATGAAGAAGGTAATAGATAACCACAAATAAATATTTAGATATAATCTATATATATATAATGGTCAACATCAAGCATAATCAAACATCAACCATTACAACTATTAGCAACCAATATTGTAGCAACATACACACCAATGACATGGTAAAAGCTAATTAAACAACTACATAATAAGAAACGTATCATACAAGCATGTGAATAATGAATCATAGAGGTGTCTTATCTAATAACATAAGCATCAAACACAAAAGTTCTCATAAGAAGATACTAAACTAAGACATGCTCTTAATTATAAGGTACTACCTATACCTAAATAATGACTAGCAACAAGACTACCACTACATGGTTAGAATAACAAAATAAGTTGTTCACGTCAAGCACAAAATAAAGTGACAACTCAACTAACATGGAAGTTAAAATATCCTATGCAGGTAATGAACTACCGCTATATAACACTCACAATACTAACACGAGGCAAGTTAATCATATATAAGCAACACGAGCTATAACACATAGAATAAACTAAAAGACATAAAAGATCACTATCTTGCCATAACATCTAGGCTTAGGTATTCGAGAAACGAAATAGTAAAGATAAACTATATCCAATGCTAAGCATGAAGATGGTCATCACACGAGATGCTAAACTATACTATTCATAAAATACAACTCGTATATATGAGATAACCTAGTTCATATCGACCAACATAAAGATCAAGCATGAAAATATCACACAACTCTAAAATACTAGTCATGACATGCAAGAACAAGAAAGCATGGCATTAACACACACCACTAACATGATAGAAATAAAATTATGAATGTGGCATAGTAAGCATGTAGGAAATTAAACAACTAGAGCATGACATCAAACAAATCAGCATGTAACAAACAAGTATGAATAACAAGATAGAATGCATTTCTATTTAGTACATCCTATACATGCAAAGACATAAGATATTTAACTAGGCATCATACAATACAAATTGATACACCCACACTATGTAGTCTACTTATACAATCATATAACATCATGACATGATATTAATCTAGCAAAATAAATACTCCCTCCGATCCATAATAAGTGTCGTTAATGTTGTACTAAGCTAGTACAAACTTTGTACTAGATGTGCGACACTTATTATGGATAAGAGGGAGGAATACTTATATAAACATGATGAGATCGAATATGTATTTCTACCAAGCAAGGCTAACCATATTCATGCACTTATAATACTAAGTAGCAATTTATAAGATACAATCAAAACATAGATTTGACTTTGAGAAAATGCTAACATGGTATGGAAATAAATTAAACACACATGATAATTGTCAAGATGTAATAAACAAAGTTATATGTCACAAATATAAATAAAATATATGTAGCAACAATAATCTAATTAAGTATGGCACAAATAAACCAACCATGAAATCTTGCATAAAAATATTGTATAAAATAAAAAGAACAACTAGAGAATAATACGTTATGCAACAAAGAATCACAATGAATTTGTTCTCAAACAAGAAATAATTTTATTTCTAGCATAATGGAACTATGCGACAACAAATACAAAAATATATAAACACCTATAGTAGACATAGCTTGATTTAAAACAATGAGGCAAACATACAACATGTATAAAAATGAATATGAAACCCGACATCAACATTCTAAGCTACTAAAATAATCGAGACATAAAGTATTTCACGATTTAATAAATAAAGCAAAGCCTAAGTTAATCCTACGAAATTATAAGCATGATGAACATTCATAAAAAAATATGAATGCAAAGAGCGGAATACATGATTTATAAAAAAGATAACAACACGCTACAACATAAAAAAATATAATTAACAAATAAAAGAAGTCATTATAATAATTTAGTCATTCACATCCAACGCACGTAAATATAAAATAATTAGTAAAGACCTCTACACATGTCATGAACATAAACAAAACATCATATATTAAAATAAAACTTCATCGAACAACTAATATACATGCTAATAATTCACAAGAACTAACACAAAGGCATATCACACTACTACACGATGCACGGAATTATGTACACAAAACTATATAACAAAATATGTTGTTCTATTCATCACGAAGGACTATATAAAATCCACACTAAATATCTATTGACCATACAAGCAATCTACTTCACCGGAAGGTCTCTACAATCACATAGATCATTTCATCTATTGGGCATGAACTCATCCGAGGAACAAAAACTACGGAAAATATAAGATGTCATCGGATGGTCACCGAGTTGGATGGGCGCGGCCAACTAGAGAAATACATTAAACTATGATGTCTAGATAAAAGGTTGAACATGTTTGAGTGCACGCGCAAAAGGAATTCGATAGAAACTCACCGAGTGTGATGAATCGACCCGATGAACTCGATGAAAGTGTACGCATACATATAAAATTATACGCGTGTGTTCAACGAATCGAGTTCTTTCTTCCCTGAATGGAGCTTTGATATGGAGAAGATTCTTCTTGACGCAAGGATATGGATGAAGATGGCCTGCGTCACCAAGCTTGAGCACCGGCGTCCATGGAGCTTCAAAATTTTATGGAGGATTTTTGAACAGAGGAGAGGAATGGAGCGAAGAAGTGTCAGAACTGAAAGAGGAGATTGAGAGGAACGTCCTTATATAACTCAATTTGGAAACTGAAGCAATTAAAGGAGGAATTAAAGAGAGAATGAGAAGGTTTGCATAGCGTGTGATACGTCCCAAACGTATCTATAATTTCTGCTTGCTCCATGCATATTTTGTGTGATATTGCTATGTTTTTGATATACTTTCATATATCTTTATAACATATTTTGTAACTAACCTATTAATGGTTGCAAGAGTGCACAAGTTCTTGTTTTTCTACTTTATGTGTAGAATTACTTGGATAAAGGAAAGATCACAAAAGGAAGCCTTGTAAGAGTTGGACTCTAACTTTCCCGAAATCTGTCCTCACGAGACAGGTTTTAAAGATAGCCTCGGAAACGCTAGAAGACGGCCTCAAACGGAAAACTTAAAACTACAAAGTTGTAGGGAATTTGTTTCCGGTGGATTTAGACATAAATTTCGGCCCAATCGGAGTTCGGATGCTTTCACAAACCCCGAAATACAGAAGACGTAATCTGAATGACGGGAATCCGAGACTCTATATAAAGAGAGGAAACCTAGGTCAAAGGGCAGCACGAAATTTCCTCCCCCTTGGCAGCCGTCTTGAGGGGGAGATCAATCTCCACAGCAGCACCATCTCCAAGGAAGAAGAAGGGGTCAAGGGCCGCTGCCCCCAAGGGTCGTGGGCGCCGCCGCCGCCGTGGCCGCCGCCGTCGCCGTCTCCTTCATCTCCTCCGGGCTGCACCTCTCCATCAACAACTCTCCCTCTCACCATGTCCATGTGTGAGTAGTTCCCCTCGGGGCTAAGGCTTATATCTTGATCTATGTGGTTTCTCTCTCTCCCATGATGTAATCTTTGTTGTGATCATAGGCTATGTTAATCTTGGGTGATCCCATGATGTTTCCCCTTCTTCTATGTATTGAATTTGATGTACTCACTTGATCCTATCTAGTATAATTCCCGATACCATGGTGACATCGGTCTATTGGACATGGGTTAGAAGAATATTTTCATGAGTGATTTCCTCTTTTGTGTGTGGATTGAATATTGAGAGTCTTTTGGTGCTTGTCTTTGACTATCCTTTAGATATGTTGTGGTGATTGTGGTACTCTCTTTGGATGGCCGCGGTGACATTGGGAAATACATAGATTGAGAACTACGAACTTTGAGTTGTGCTTTTGTAGCCCTACACAATTCTCGTCCTCTCTTGACCACAAAGGATTGACCTTCGAGTTCATCTTCATTGCATGTTTTATGGGAAATATCATATGATTAGACTATGTTAATGTTGTTGGGAGTTGTCACTAGTGAAAGTATGAAGCCTAGGCCTTGTTTCCACCATTGCAATACCGTTTGTGCTCACGTTTACCACTTGTTTCTTTGCTGCACTTTTTATTACAGATTTATATTACTTCGTTTTTCCACACCTATCACCTATATTTTACCATATCTTCGCCGAACTAGTGCACCTATACAACTCCTAGTTGTATTAGGTGTGTTGGGGACACAAGAGACTTCTTGTATCTTAATTGCAGGGTTTCTTGAGAGAGACCATCTTCAACCTCTACTTCCCTGAGTTCGATAAACCTTAGGTCATCCACTTGAGGGAAATTGCTGCTGTCCTACAAACCTCTGCGCTTGGAGGCCCAACATAGTCTACAAGAATAGAAGCGTGCGTAGACATCAAGCTATTTCTGCTGCTGTTGCCGGGGAAGTAAGTGTTTGAAGGTATATCTTTAGATTCTGCAATTAAATCTTTTTGTTTCTTGTTTTTATTTTCACTAGTTAGGCTTTAAGGAAAACAACAAAAATATTATGAGAGAGATTTATGAGCTCTACCTTGAGTTGGGACATGAAGTGTTTGAAGAGAAAATCAAAAAGCCTATGGAGCTTTATTATTTGCACAACACTCATGATAGTAGCATTGCTATTAGTATGTCTTCTTTGAATACCTTTGATGATAATGATATGTAAAGTTATAAGCTTGGGGATGCTACGTTTGATGAAGATGATCTTTTTAGCCCCCCAAGTTTTGATGAGGAAATTTATTTTGATGATACTTTGCCTCCTATCTATGATGATTATTGTGATGACACTTATGCTATAAAGAATGAATGTTTGGAAGTGTATCATGATAAGAATGATTCATGTGATAGCTATTTTCTTGAGTTTGCTCCCACTATTACTAATGAGAAGGATTTTGCTTATGTGGAGAGTAACAAATTTTCTATGCTTGTGGATCATGATAAGAATTTTTTATGTGATACTTATATTGTTGAGTTTATTCATGAGCCCACTGGAAATTATTATGAGAGGGGGAACATATGCTTATAGATATTTCAATAATATCAAGTTCCCTCTCTTTATGTTTAAGGTTTTGAAGTTGCACTTATTTTGCCTTTCTATGCTAATATCTTTATGATTCAATGAGTTATTTCTCTACAAGATCCCTTTGCATAGGAAGCATGTTAGACTTAAATGTGTTTTTTATTTGCTTCTTGATGCTCTCTTTTGTTCTTCAACTCTTATTCCTACGAGAGCATCATTAAAATCTTAAGCCTATCTTTATGGCTATAAAGAAAGAGCTCTAGGGAGACAACCCTTGTTATCTTTACTTTGAGTTTTTACTTTCTGTTTTTAGTGGTCCTGATGATTGTTACTACTGTAGCAACATTATTGTATCTTTATTTTCAAGCTTTGTGCAAAGTTATAGCCTCATATGACAAGGGAAATGAAAGTTGTGACATGCTGTCCAGAAAACAGATTCTGTCCTCGTGATGGGAAAAATCATAGAAAAATCCCAGTTCATCTTTTTGAGCTGAATTTTTTACACAGCGTGCTCTATACAATCACGGAACTTTCGTATGTTCTGAGTTTTTTGATTTGAGTTGCAGAAGTACCCCTAAAAAAGTCTTTACTACCTGTTGTTCTGTTTTTCACAGATTCTGCCACGTTTTGTCTCTCCTAACTTTTTCAAACCTTAAGCTTGCCTTTTCTTTGCAAAAACTTTATGGAAATCTTGAGAAAAAGTAGATCTTCAAAAATATCTTTATATCCAGTGGAAAAAATATATTTATTAAGGGTACTAACCTCTCTAATCAGCTTATGATGAGTTATGTATGAAGGGAGTTTTCAAGTGTGCGATGGAAGATGATGAAAGAAGATTCGGGAGTGTCAAGCGCTCAAGCTTGGGGATGCCCCCATGCATCCCCAACAAATATTCAAGGAGACTCAAGCGTCTAAGCTTGGGGATGCCCCCGTGCATCCCCTTCTCCATCAACAATCATCAGTTCGTCCTTCGTCTCACTATATTTTTATCACTTCATGCGTTATGTGCTATGATTGGAGCGTCTCGCTCTTAGGTTTAATTTTTAGTTTTCTTTAGCTTTGCTTGCTGTTCATAACAAGTTAGGTCCCGTCTTACTTTGTGTGGGAGAGAAACATACTCCACTTTCAAAATATAGAACACATCATAGAATTTTTCATGCCTATCTTTCTCTGTTGTGTGTTCTTTACCTTTTCGTAGCTACTGCCATGTTTAGTTTTAGCTTTAGTTTGTCTTTAGCAAGAGCCTTGGCTTTTGTTTAGTTTGTTGCTGGAACTCTCTTTAGTTTTCATGTTTATCTTGTTAAGAGAGTTGGTTGTTGCATTGAGTTGTGTCTTGTCTTTAAGTAGGTAATTGAGGTTGCTATTTAATTTTAGTAGTAACTTGCAATAGTTTTGAGGTATTGATGTGAGTAATGTTTGAACTTTTGGTGTAAAGAGCTCTAGCCTATTAGTGATAGGTGTCGTATTTTGGGAAATCCGTGTTTATTTTCAAAACCTACAAAACTAGTTGAGAACTCTAGCTACTAGATGGATCACTACTCTTCTGAGGGGTCGGATATTAGAGTACACTCATGTACCATGAGTCGAGGATGCGCAAGGATAACCAAACCCCCATACACTCCTCCTCGGGGTACTTGTCTCTTTGTGAACCACCTTACTAGATTGAGAGTTACCGATAATAAGTGCATGAGTTCTTCGGACTAATGTAAGTATTGAAAGTTGACACTTCCACCTCCTCATTTTTGCTAGCCTCTCCCGTGCCGTGCATTGCCTTCTTCTCACTCCGAGAGTTGGCGTCCACCTTCGCCGGTACATCCAAACCCTTGGCATGATACGCTCTGTCATCATAACCCTCCTTATATCTTTCCTCAAAACAGCCACCATACCTACCTATCAAGGCATTTTCATAGCCTTTCCGAGATATATTGCCATGCAACATCCACCTCTTCATGACTTGATCTTCATGTCATACATGTTCCTGCTACACTGGCAGAGGCATACATTGCATACATCATGATAGTTACATCTTCTTTATGATTTGTGTACTTTGTAAAGTGTGAAAGATCTTCTATACTTTTTGTAATATATAGAGTGTTGCCCCTAAAGTGAGGAAAAGATCCCAAAGTGGACAAATTAAAAGATCCCAAAGAGGACAAATGAGAGAAATAGAAAGAGCCATTGAGGCCACCAAAAAATAAAATAAAAATAAAAAAGAGAAAAAAAAAGGAGAGAAGGGGGCACACTACTATTCCTTTTGAGAGATCCACACTCGTACTCCATCTTATATCTTGTACTCCATAGAGATTATCATTTATGCATATAGCTATGTGGGGACCTTTACACTATAGAACTTGGCTTGTATATTCCAATGATGAGCCTCCTCAAATGAGCTCTAGGTATTGTTGAGCAAGCAAGTTGGATGCACCCCCACTAGTTCCATTGGAGAGCTTACCTTAGCTCACATGTGGATCCGTTGCATGGCAATCCCTACTCCTCACATCATATCTATCATTTGGCTTTCTCTCGCCTATGATTGTCCTCATTGATGTGAGCCTTTCACACATTTTTGTCTTCCTCCTCCACCATAGTCTCTCTTTTCCATCCCAAGTGTTAACTTTCTTGCTTACGCTCATCCATTGCATGAGTGCTCAAAATGTCAAAAAGGAGTGGATCAAATTGACTTGTACCTGGCTAGTGGTCTGGGGACGAGTCAAGATAAGATTCCAAAGAAGACCAAGTGTGAAACTTTAGTAGATTGAGTTCTCAACACAAAAATACTTTTTCATCTCGTATTCCCTATCCCCTTTCTTGCACGCAAACATCATTTGGAGACATTCGAGTCACGGATAGCGAGAGCTCTTGCACCCTTTGTTCTTTTGTTGCTTGTGTCAATACAAATATAGACTCTTGCTTGTTAAGACTTGAATTGAATTGCATGCTTTGATTGCTTTACTTAAGAGTTCTTATATGGTTGCTAGCATGTCACCACAGAAATTATTCTTGTTATCATTTACCTACTCGAGGACGAGCAGGAATTAAGCTTGGGGATGTTGATACGTCCCAAACGTATCTATAATTTCTGCTTGCTCAATGCATGTTTTTTGTGATATTGCTATGTTTTTGATATACTTTCATATATCTTTATAACATATTTTGGAACTAACCTATTAATGGTTGAAAGAGTGCACAAGTTCTTGTTTTTCTACTTTATGTGTAGGAATTACTTGGATAAAGGAAGTCTTGTAAGAGTTGGACTCTAACTTTACCGAAATCTGTCCTCACCAGACAGGTTTTAAAGATATCCTCGGAAACGCTAGAACACGGCCTCAAACGGAAAAACTTAAAACTAAAAAGTTGTAGTGAATATTTTTCCGGTGGATTTAGACATAAAATTCGGCCCAATCGGAGTTCGTATTCTTCCAGAAACCCCGAAATACAGAAGACGTAATCTGGATGACGGAAATCCGAGACTCTATATAAAGAGAGGAAACCTAGGTCAAAGGGCACCACGAAATTTCCTCCCCTTGGCAGCCTTCTTGAGGGGGAGATCAATATCCACAGCAGCACCATCTCCAAGGAAGAATAAGGGGCCAAGGGCCGCTTCCCCAAGGGCCGTGGCCGTGGGCGCCGCCGCCGTCGCCGTCTCCTTCATCTCCTCCGGGCTGCGCCTCTCCATTAACAACTCTCCCTCTCACCATGTCCATGTGTGAGTAGTTCCCCACGGGGCTAAGGCTTATATCTTGATCTATGTGGTTTCTCTCTCTTCCATGATGTGATCTTTGTTGTGATCATAGGCTATGTTAATCTAGGGTGATCCCATGATGTTTCCCCTTCTTCTATGTATTGAATTTGATGTACTCACTTGATCCTATCTAGTATAATCCCCGAGACCATGGTGAAAGCGGTCTATTGGACATGGGTTAGAAGAATATTTTCATGAGCGATTTCCTATTTTGTGTGTGGATTGAAGATGTAGAGTCTTTTGGTGCTTGTCTTTGACTATCCTTTAGATATGTTGTGGTGATTGTGGTACTCTCTTTGGATGGCCGCGGTGACATTGGGAAATCCATAGATTGAGAACTACGAACTTTGAGGTGTGCTTTTGTAGCCCTACACAATTCTCGTCCTCTCTTGACCACAAAGAATTGACCTCCGAGTGCGTCTTCATTGCATGTTTTATGGGAAATATCATGTGATTAGACTATGTTAATGTTGTTGGGAGTTGTCACTAGTGAAAGTATGAAGCCTAGGCCTTGTTTCCACCATTGCAATGTCGTTTGTGCTCACGTTTACCACTTGTTTCTTTGCTGCACTTTTTATTACAGATTTATATTACTTCGTTTTTCCACACCTATCACCTATATATTACCATCTCTTCGCCGAACTAGTGCACCTATACAACTCCTAGTTGTATTAGGTGTGTTGGGAACACAAAAGACTTCTTGTATCTTAATTGCAGGGTTGCTGGAGAGAGACCATCTTCAACCTCTACTTCCCTGAGTTCGATAAACCTTAGGTCATCCACTTGAGGGAAATTGTTGATGTCCTACAAACCTCTGCGCTTGGAGGCTCAACATAGTCAACAACATCAGCGTGTTCGTTTCCCCTTCTCTGTGTAGGTGTGGGTGTGTAGGTGAACTGTGGAGGAAGAAGGAGAAGCGCTTGGTGTGAGGGAAATGGGCTAAGGGCCCATCTGGAAAAGGAATAGAGAAGAAAAGAAAAATTATGCTAAGCCCAATCGGATTGGAAGAAGAAAAATGAAAGAAAAGGAGGTGGGCTTCACACGGAAATAATAATAATAAAAGACAATTAAACTAGATAACAAACAAAAATAATTAGACAATTAAATAAAATAACAAACAAAAATCAAATTAAGTTTCAAAATACAAATGTGCATAATTTAATATGCCAGAGACAAAAAATAATATTCAACGAAAAGAGAACAATAAACTCAAAATTTAATTTAAGTTGGCATTAGTTCAAATTAAATTCTTCAAAATTATGAAAAATCAATTTAAGCTTTTATTAACCAAAAAAACAAACGAAATTTCCTCGTCCTGATTTTTGGACAACTTTTTCTTAAACATTCCGAGAAAATAGATTATGTCCTCGTGACGGGGAAAATCAGAATAAATCACCAATTCATCTTTTTGAGATGAATTTTTTACACAGCGTGCTCTATACAATCACGGAACTTTCATATGTTCTGAGTTTTGTGATTTGAGCGTGCTCTATACAATCACGTTTTGTCTCTCCCAACTTTTGCAAACCTTAAGCTTGCCTTTTCTTTGAAAAAACCTTTTGGCAATCTTGAGAAACAGTAGCTCTTCAAGAATATCTTTATATCCAGTGGGAAAAAATTATTTAGTAAGGGTACTAACCTCTCTAATCAGCTTATGATGAGTTGTGTATGAAGGGAATTTTCAAGTGTGCGATGGAAGATGATGAAAGAAGATTTGGGAGTGTCAAGCGCTCAAGCTTGGGGATGCCCCCATGAATCCCCAATAAATATTCAAGGAGACTCAAGCGTCTAATCTTGGGGATGCTCCCGTGCATCCCCTTCTCCATCAACAATCATCAGTTTGTCCTTCGTCTCACTATATTTTTATCACTTCATGCGTTATGTGCTATGCTCGGAGCGTCTCGCTCTTAGGTTTATTTTTTGTTTTCTTTAGCTTTGCTAGCTGTTCATAATAAGTTAGATCCCGTCTTACTTTGTGTGGGAGATAAACACGCTCCACTTTCAAATCTAGAACACATCATAGGATTTTTCATGCCTATCTTTTTGGTGTTGTGTGTTCTTTATCTTTTCGTAGCTACTGCCATATTTGGTTTTAGTATTAGTTTGTCATTAGCAAGAGCCTTGGCTTTTTTTAGTTTGTTGCTGGAACTCTCTTTAGTTTTCATGTTTATCTTGCTAAGAGAGTTGATTGTTGCACTGAGTTATGTCTTGTTTTGAGAAGTAGGTAATTGAGGTTGCTATTTAATTTTAGTAGTAACTTGCAATAGTTTTGAGGTATTGATGTGAGTAATATTTGAACTTTTGGTGTCAAGAGCTCTAGCCTATTAGTGATAGGTGTCGTATTTTCGGCAATCCGTGTTTATTTTCCAAAACTACAAAACTAGTTGAGAACTCTAGCTACTAGATGGATCACTACTCTTCTGAGGGGTCGGATAATAGAGTACACTCACGTACCATGAGTCGAGGATGCGCAAGGATAACCAAACCCCCATACACTCCTCCTCGGGGTACTTGTCTCTTTGTGAACCTCCTCATTAGATTGAGAGTTACCGATAATAAGTGCATGAGTTCTTCGGACTAATGTAAGTATTGAAAGTTGACACTTCCACCTCCTCATATTTGCTAGCTTTTCTTGTGTCGTGCATTGCCTCCTTCTCACTCCGGGAGTTGGCGTCCACCTTCGCCGGTACATCCAAACCCTTGGCACGATAAGATCGTCATCATAAACCTCCTTATATCTTTCCTCAAAACAGCCACCATACCTACCTATCAAGGCATTTCCATAGCCTTTCCAAGATATATTGCCATGCAACTTCCACCTCTTCATGACTTGATCTTCATGTCATACATGTTCCTGCTACACTGGCAGCGGCATACATTGCATACATCATGATAGCTACATCTTCTTTATGATTTGAGTAGCTTGTAAAGTGTGAAAGATCTTCTATACCCTCTTGTAAATTAGAGTGTTGCCCTTAAGTGAGAAAAGGATCCCAAAGTGGACAAAACAAAAGATCCCAAAGAGGACAAATGAGAGTTAAATAGAAAGAGCCATTGAGGCCACCAAAAAATACAAAAAATAGAAAAAATAGAAAAAGAAATAAAAAGAGAGAAAGGGGCCACACTACTATCCTTTTGAAAGATCCACACTAGTACTCCCTCTATATCCTTGTACTCCATAGAGATGATCATGCATATAGCTATGTGGGGACCTTCACACTATAGAACTTGGCTTGCATATTCCAAGGATGAGCCTCCTCAAAAGAGCTCTAGGTCTTCATGAGCGGGCAAGTTAGATGCACCCCCACTAGTTCCATTGGAGAGTTTTTTAGCTCATATGGGCATCCGTTGCATGGCAATCCCTACTCCTCAAATCATATCTATCATTTGACCTTCTCGCCTATGATTGTCCTCATTGATGTGAGCCTTTCTCACCTTTTTGTCTTCCTCCTCCACCATATTTCTCTCTTTGCCATCCTAAGTGTCAACTCTCGTGCTTACGATTATCCATTGCTTGAGTGCTCAAAATATCGAAAGGGAGTGGATCAAATTGACTTGTACCTGGCTAGTGGTCTGGGGACGAGTCAAGATAAGATTCCAAAGAAGACCAAGTGTGAAACTTTAGTAGATTGAGTTCTCAACAATAATACTTTTTTTCTCGTATTCCCTATCCCCTTCTTGCAAGCAAACACAATTTGGAGACATTCGAGTCACGGACAGCGAGAGCTCTTGCACCTAATGTTCTTTTGTTTCTTGTTTCAATGCTAATATAGACTCTTGCATGTTATGACTTGAATTTAATTACATACCTTGATTGCTTTACTTTTCAAAGTCCTTATATGGTTGCTAGCATGTCACCACAGAAATTATGCCTGTTATGATTTACCTACTTGAGGACGAGTAGGAATTAAGCTTGGGGATGTAGATACGTCTCAAATGGATTGATATTTTCTGCTCGCACCATGCATGTTTTGTGTGATATTGTTATGATCTAGATACACTTTCATACACTTTTGATCATATTTGGACTAACCTACTAACTCAGTGCACCCCAGTGCCAGTTCCTGTTTTCTGCTATTTTTCTATTCCAGGTTTCCCCCATATTAAAAATGCTCCAAAAATTCAGGAAAAATTGGATAAAAATATCAGCGCAACGGAGTCTTCCAGAAGCACCCAAGTGGGGCCAGAGGGCCACCACCAGGGGCCCAGGCGGCCACCTGGCGCGGCCAGGGGGGCACCTGGACCCCTAGTAGCCCCCCTGGCTGCCCTCCTTCGCCCATTTATTCTCTGTCACGGGGAAACTCTGAAGACAGAACCCTATTTCCCAAATTCTCCTCTGTTCTGCCGATGCCGCGCTTCCAAGATTGTGAGCACCGTCAGGACGCTTCCAAGCACCCTGCCAGAGGGAGGATCGACCTCCGGGAGCTTCTCCTCCACTATGGACGCTTCCCGGATATGCCGTGAGTAGTCTACCTTGGACCATGGGTCTGTGATCAGTAGCTATGTGATGTTCGCCTCCCCT
Source organism: Bromus sterilis (assembly GCA_950022295.1). Lineage (NCBI taxonomy): Eukaryota > Viridiplantae > Streptophyta > Magnoliopsida > Poales > Poaceae > Bromus > Bromus sterilis. Next base: position 234,613,625 of record OX465599.1, on the reverse strand, counting down.
CTTTGTTCTTCATGATTTAGACCTTGCGATCTGCCCTACATGATCGAGGCACATATGTACTTATTTCTTCTTTTGCTATGTTGACTTTGATGGGATCTGATGGATTATGAGATTATGTTCAGATTGTGATAGAGTGATATAATTGGTTCTTATCTTTTGTATTTTTGTTCCGAAGTAATTCTTGTATGTTCTCCGTTTCTATTTATTTCTTTGGCCAAGTGGTAGGTAGTGACTCCAAGAGGGAACGTTATGCTCGATTGTGGGTAAATGCCCCCTGATGACACGCTTGAGTAACAGAAACATGAGTCTAGGGGATGTGATGTGGCCACAAGGGGGAAACCAACGGTGCTTGTAACCGCAGTTACAAGGATTGTTTACTTTACGCAAAGTTCTTTTAATGCAGTTGTCTGTTGCTTTGGGTTTACACTTTGGGTGGGGCTCGCAACTTAATACCAGCGAGATGTTCTAGATAGATATCTCAAGGTGGATGATTAGTAGTAGATGCAGTTGGATTTCGGTCTACTTATTTTGCCGTACATCCCATGCTTTTGAGCCTCTTCCTTTCTTTTGTAGCATAGTTAGAATTGCGGTGCGTTTATAATCCTGTCAATTTCCCTTCTGTAATTTGTTTACCTTGCATAGCAATCTTATCGTTTTTTGGGAGAGAGACATCACTAGTGAACATCACGGGACCCCGGTCCATATCCTCATCACTGTTTACACGCTCATTTATTTCCTTGCTTTTTACTTTCAGTTGCTATCATTATCATTATCCTGTGTATTTGATCCTTTGTAAACAACAAGACCGGAGAGATTGACAGCCTCTCTGAACTTCGTTGGGAGCAAAGTTAATTGTGTTGTGTGCAGGTCCGCGTCAGGTGCGCCGCTGACACCTACTTATCATCGCCGGAGTCCTACTGGTCAATACTCAACCTCGGTATCTTCACCGAGGGAAACTTGCTGCTACGATGCATCTTACCTTCCACTTGGTGTAACAAACGAAGGGCGAGAAGCAATACTTTCTCGCGTATCAGTGACCCAACGGTGCCTGCGCAGGGTATTGTATCGGACCGACAGTACAGGTGTATTCCACCGGTGTACGGCGGACCTAGTACTTGCTCGATGGCCGAGAGATACTCTATTGTACGAAAGTCGAGCTCTTCCAAGAGCAAACACGAGACAAGGTAAGGAGACGGTTCACCTTGTTGGTAGCCGCACGAGTTGGTGGGACGACAGGTCAGGAGGCCACTGGCTCTGGTTATGGGGGTGTACCTGGCTGCTGTCGTTGTCCGCGACTCAACCGAATAGGGGAAACGATAACGGTTGTCCCGATAGATAATAATTAAAATGCTTAATGGGTCAGATGGATGACTTGAGTGGGTCGTCGTGCCCTTTACGCACTACCTCCACGTGGGATTATGGTGTGGGCCCTCTGCATTGTAGCCTCGTTCGATGGCTCTTTAGACGTCAGCTTTACCTCGGGCTGATTGTCGGGCTTGGACCGCCTACTCCGGTAGTGGGAGGTGGGTCTGCTTCCCCGGCCAGTCGCGTACTGTGCAGGAGTACAAAGGGAAAGGGTCCAAAGTCCCTTTGTGCTTAGGATTTAGAACGACAGATGGCCTCTCTATTGAGCTTGAAGGATGGACTTCGGTGACGAGGGGGTGAGCCCACGACTCCTATAGATGGGCCTACCCGGTGTACCCGAAGACAGAAGGCCCGCCGAGATGCCGCCTGGACCCGGCCTTGGCCCACTAGTGGCACCGACGTAGGAGTCCGTGACTCATAAGGAAGGTGCAAACCTGACGTACGGAACAAGATGAGGGTTAGGAAGCCTCCTTTGTAATCCAAGACGGACTCCCCGAGACCTAACCTAGTATATAAGGGCTAGGAGGGGAGATGTCGACATCAAACAATACACAATCTGTAACCCTAGCCTTGTGCGCACTAGCCTTGGCTTCCCTGTAATCGCCATCTCCAATCAATAACATCGAGTAGGAACGTATCCTCCTGTTAGCCGACGAGCTATCGTCCAACCTGTGCCTCTCATGACTAACCTAGGGTCCCTGACCGTGGGATTTGCCGAGGTACATCCCCGTCAATTGGCGCCGTCTGTGGGAACGGCACAGGTTGGGAACACGATCTCGGCGGCCTCACCAGCATCTTCAACACCCGCCGACACGATGACTTCACCAGCACTCTTCGATCCGACGACCCAGGCGGAATCCGATCTGTTTGGGTCCCTCGGTTTCACGGCCCACCTCTCGACTCTCCGACCAGTCTTCGCCAACCTCCGCTCCGGCATCAACCTGATCTTCGGAGCATATTAGATCTACATCAACCACTGGTGCGCCCTCCGCCTCACGGACGATGCCCGAGCACCCGTGATGACATCTACAGCAACAATCGACACAGTCGCCACCCGCGCGGCCACCCTTTGAGCCAGCCACGACTGCCCACCCAACCCAAGGCTTCACGTCACCCACGACCGCTCGAGTGGACCCTCGGCCTGGAAAAGCAGCATCACACGCGCGAGCAATAAGGCAGTCAGGGAACCATCCCAGGTGTTCATGGCAGAAGCCGACGCACCACCCGCAAACGGCAAGGGCCAAGACGACGACCCGAACACTCGCCAATTGAACGACAACACAAAAGAGTCTGGAACCACCAGCAAGACCGTCGTGAAGCTGGGAGAAGTGGGAAGCATACCAATGAAAGTACCACAGGGACAAGAACAGATAAACCACAAGAGCGACGAGCCATCAAGCAGTAAGCAACAAACCCCGGGTCCGGCGGACAACCCACCCAAAGAGAGAATATACCTATCCAAAGAGTCAATGGCCAAAGTAAGGGACGCAGTCGAACACGGCAAGCTACTACCATCTAACGCCACAAGGGACGAGCTCAGGGCATACAACAAATTGGCAAGCGAGCTAACCCAGCAAGCGAGACAATGGCGCCTAGAGATAGAGAAGCAAGAAAAGGTGGACGCCGAGAAGAAAAACAATCGCAAGCCACCCCCAAGAGATGACTCTTCGGATCACGGCTCCCCTCTCCGCACCAAATCGAAATTCAGCAACCTGCAACGAACAGACAAGAAAAGAGTGGTTCGAAAGCTCGACGACGACTTCAAGCTAGAAGAGGAGGACGACGAAGAGGAACCCCTCACACCAGCAGAAGCCCTTATAAGCGCCCGAGACTACCTATCTCGCGCCCAGAAAAATAGGTAGAATAGACCAGACCGCAACACATCAATAGCCTTGCAGATAATGAAAGACGCCATCGCCGCCTCAGCATCCAAAAAATCAAGTGCAAGGCGACCGAACCGCGAGAGAACACCACACAGGGACCCCAGTTCACCCGACGACGACGATAGCAGCGATGACTGGCGCAAATGCTCCGGCAAAAACAGGAAGCACGACAACGACGACGACGACGACGACGACAACAGGCGCCGTGGCAGTCGACGAGACGCAAGCGACGACATCACATAGAACAAAGTCAACCGCAGCAGGAGAAGACGCGCAACACATAAAGAGTACTCGGACGAAGAAGCCTTCGACGAAGAAATTGAGCCATGCGGAGCATTATACTTCACGCGTTCTATACGCGAGACGCGAATGCCGAGTGGGTTCAAACTGAACTCCACAACGCTAAAATACAATGGACTCGAGGAGCCAGAGGCATGGCTCGACGACTACTTAACAGCAGTTAAGTTCCAGCGAGGGAGCAACGTCACGGCAATGCAGTATGTGCAGCTCATGCTCAAGAGATCGGCACGACACTGGTTCAAGAATCTCCCGCGAGGATCCATCAGCTCATGAAGGCAGTTCCGTGAAGCCTTCATAGAAAACTTCAAATCCACATACAAGCGACCGGCATCGCTCGAGGAGCTGCGGGCATGCAAGAAAGGAACCAGGGAAACCCTGCGAGCCTAGATCCAGCGGTGGACCATACTCAAGAATTCAGCAGAAGACATATCAGACGAAAGCGCAATCGATGCGTTCAGGCGAGGCCTGCAGCGCATCGAATTCAAGAAATAGCTCGGGTAGATGAAAGTCCGAACACTCGCACGACTGCTAGAGCAATCCAATAGCTGGGCGGACGGCGAGGATTCCGTTCGCAACGAAACATAAATCCACGTTGGACGCTCAGAACACGACTACGTCTACCACAACGGAGAAAGAGGACTCGACCGACGAAGGAAGCGACTGATACGTCCCAAACGTATCTATAATTTCTTCTTGTTCCATGCATGTTTTGTGTGACTTTGCCATGTTTTGCTTGAACTTTCATACACTTTTGGACCTATTTGGACTAACCTACTAACTCAGTGCACCCAGTTGCCAGTTTCTGTTTTCTGCTGTTTTGTATTTCAGGTTTTCCGGCCATTACAAGTGCTCCAAAAAATCCGGAAAAATCAGATAAAAAATCAGCGTCACGGAAGCTTCCGGAACACCAAAGGAGCGAAGGGGGGCCACCACCAGGAGGCCAGGAGGGCCCCTGGCGCGGCCCCACCCTAGGTCGCGCCAAGAGGCCTCTTGGCTGCCTGGTGGGTCCCCTCGACAGCCCCCTTCGCCTATATTTACCCCTCGGGGTGGAAACCCCTAAGACGGACTCCTTTTTCGCGATCTCGCCTCTGTTCCGCCGCCGCCGCCGTTTCTAGATCGGGGCTGCCTGGAGAAGCTGCTCCGGCACCCTGCCGGGAGAAGCTACCCCCTTCGGGAAACCCTCCATAGCCATGGACGCCTCCCATATGTACCGTGAGTAGTTTCCCTTGGGCCATGGGTCCGTGACCAGTAGCTATGTGATCTATCTCTCCCTCTTTTGTGCTTCCACTTTCGAGTCCTCGTGAGCTACCTCACATGATCGAGGCATCTATGTAATTTCTGTTGTTGCTATGCTGAGTTTGTTGGGATCTGATGGATTATGAGACTATGTTCAGATTGTGATGAGTAATATATTTGGTTCTTCTCTTTTATATTTTGTTCTTGAGTAAATTCTTGCATGTTCTCTGTTGCGGTATTTGCTTTGTCCAAGTATTTTATTTGAACTCCAAGAGAGAGCGTTATGCTCGATTGTGGGTTCAGCCCCTCGATGTCTATCTTGAGTGAAAGAAACATGAGACTAGGGGATGTGTTGTTGCCACCAGGGATAAAACAACGGTGCTTGTACCTGCGGGTGCAAGGATTGTTTACTTTACGCATAGTTCTTTTAATGCAGTTGTCTGTTGCTTTGAGTTTACACTTTGGGTGGGATTCACAACTTAATACCAGCGAGATGCAGATGGATTTCGGTCTACTTAATTTGGCGTACTTCCCATTGCTTTTGAGCCCTTCCTTTCTTTGCAGCATAGTTAGCATTGCGGTGCCTTCATAATCCTGTCAATTGCCCAACTGTGATTTGTTTACCTCGCTAGCACTTTTATCGTCTTTTGGGAGAGAGACATCACTAGTGAAAATCACGTGACCTTGGTCCATCTTCATATCATTGTTTACACCCTTATTACTTTCAGTCTTTACTTTCAGTTACCACTATTATTATCTCTTGCGTTGATCCTTTGTAAACAGCAAGGCCGGAGGAATTGACAACTCCTCTGTACTCGTTGGGAGCAAAGTTATTTGTTGCTCTGTGCAGGTCCACGTCAACCTCCTAATTGTTGGCGCCATTGTCACCTTCTTGTATCTCTTGGAGTCCTACTGGTTCGATAACCTTGGTATCTTCACCGAGGGAAATTTGCTGCTACGCTACATCTCACCTTCCACTTGGGGTAACCAACGGGGAGTGAGAGAACTATCCTCACCGTATCAAGCTAATTTCTGGCGCCGTTGCCGGGGACTCCAGTCTACAAGATAGGGGAGTTACACACTATCTTTTATCTTTGATTTATAGTCTTGTTAGTTTACCTTTCAGTTTTTACTTTTGTGTCCTTAATCAAAAATACCAAAAATACCTGCTGCTACTATGGGTTCCAATGAAAACACAAGGTTGTGTGACTTCACTAGTCACAACAACAGTGAGTTTATCTGCACTCCTATTTCTCCACCTGCCACTTCAGCACCTTCTTATGAGATTAAACCTGCTCTGCTTAACCTTGTCATGAAAGATCAATTCTCAGGAGCAGGAGAAGATGCTGCCTTACACCTAAACAACTTTATCGAGCTCTGCGACATGTAGAAGTACAAGGAAGTGGATGGAAACATCGTCAAGCTGAATCATTTTCCTTTCTCTTTGAGAGGAAGAGCCAAGGAGTGGCTACAATCTTTTCCCAAGAACAGTATCGATTCTTGGAGTAAATGCAAAGATGCTTTTATAGGGAAGTACTATCCCCCTGCTAAAATTATTCAATTACGGAGTAACATTATGAATTTCAGGCAATTGGATAATGAACACGTTGCCCAGGCTTGGGAACGTATGAAGACGCTTGTCAAGAACTGCCCCACACATGGACTGACTACCTGGATGGTTATCCATACTTTTTATGCAGGCTTGAACTTCACCTCGCGAAACCTGTTAGATTGAGCCGCGGGAGGAACTTTTATGTCAACCACGCTTGGTGCTGCCACAAAGCTACTTGATGAGATGATGCTGAACTACTCGCAATGGCACACCGAGAGATCTCCAACCGGTAAGAAGGTAAACTCTGTCGAGGAGATCTCCTCTTTAAATGAAAAGGTTGACCTTATCATATCTCTACTTACCAAGCAACCTTCTATTGATCCTCAAGATGTTCCTTTAAATTATTTGGTTGCTCAGGTGCAAGTAGATGTCAATTTTGTCTCTAGAAACAACTTCAACAATAATGCTTATAGGAGTAACTTTGGTAGCAACAATCCTAGGCCTTTCCCATCCAACAACTATGGGAACACCACTTATCCTACCACCAGAAACTCCACTTCAGAACTAGAGAGTATGCTTAGAGACTTTATCACTACCCAAAAATCCTTCAACAAGAATGTGGAAGAAAAACTAGCTAAATTATATCATCTTTGTTTGAAGGTACACAACTTAGCCCTTGATGTTGAGATGTTAAAAATTAGAACCTCTCCTCTTGATGAGAGTAAGGTCACTCCTATTAATGCTATCCAGTTACAAATCAATGAAAATATTAGGATGATGGCTAAACTCAAAGAGAGATGGGCTAGAGAAAAGGAGGAAGAAGAGAGAATTAAGAGCCTTCCTACCTACCACACAGTAGCTACTATCCAAATAGTTGAGGATGTCCAAACTATTAGCACCCATCACACCACTAGTCCCACTGGACCTATCAATGGTGATGCTACCACCTCAACCATAGATGAAGAAACCTCTATGAACATAGAGGCTTTCAAACAAGTGAACCTAAATGATATCACTACCTCCATGATAGATAGTAGTGACCTGGACTTTGACAACTGCACTTTACCTGAAGTTATTGGTTTCCTACACAAGATTTCTAGAGACCCCCACACTAGCACACTCAATCTCGCCTTCACAGAGCATATCACCAATGCTCTAATCAAAATTAGGGAGGAGAAGCTTAGAATAGAAGCCTCCATACCTAGGAAGCTAGAAGATGGTTGGGATCCTATGATAAAAATTAAATTGAATAACTTCTCTTGTTATGCTCTTTGTGATGTTGGAGCAAGTACCTCTGTTATGCCCAAAAGAATGTATGATATGCTTGAATTGAAACCTTTTGATTCTTGTTCTTTTGGTGTTCGTCTTGTTTATTCTTCCGTAAAGAAACCTTTGGGGAAGATCGACGATGTTCTTATCATTGTCAATGACAATTATGTTCCCGTTGATTTCACTATAATGGACATTGAATGTGAACCTTCTTGTCCAATTATTTTGGGACGTCCTTTTCTTCGCACAGTTGGTGCTATCATTGACATGAAAGAGGGAACTATCAAATTCCAATTCCCTCTCAAGAAATGGATGGAACATTTCCCTAGGAAAAAGATTAATTTACCTTTTGAGTCCGTCACACGGGCTATTTATTCTTTTGAAAAGACTTGATCTTCTGCTTTAAGCCTAACTAATGGCTCTAAAGAAGCGCTTTCGGGAGGCAGCCCGCAACGAATTTAGGGTTTTCTTTTTGCTTTTGTTCTGTTCTTAGTGGTCTTGATGATTGTTACTACTGTAGAAACATCATTGTCTCTTTGTGAACCTCCTGATTAGATTGAGAGTTACCGATAATAAGTGCATGAGTTCTTCGGACTAATGTGAGTATTCGAAAGTTGACACTTCCACCCACCTATACTTTTTCTAGCCTCTCCTGTGCCGTGCATTGCTCTCTTCTCACTCCGAGAGTTAGCGTCCATCTTCGCCGGTACATCCAAACCCTTGGCACGATACGCTCTGTCATCATAAGCCTCCTTATATATTTCCTCAAAACAGCCACCATACCTACCTACAAGGCATTTCCATAGCCTTTCCGAGATACATTGCCATGCAACATCCACCTTCTCATGACTTGATCTTCATGCCATACAAGCTACTTGCTTGATCGATGAGCCGCATACTAGTTGGGACTTGGCCTAATCATTTCTACATGACGCGCTAGTATCATTGCATATCCTGCTATCCTGGCAGAAGCATACATTTGCATCATGATAGTTACATTTTCTTTATGTGAGTACCTTTGTAAAGTGTGAAAGATCTCCTATATTCTTGTAAAATATAGAGTATTGCCCCTAAAGTGAGGAAAAGATCCCAAAGAGGACAAAATTAAAAGATCCCAAAGAGGACAAATGAGAGAAATAGAAAGAGCCATTGAGGCCACCAAAAAAATACAAAAAAATAGAAAAAAATAGAAAAAGAAAAATAAAAAGAGAGAAGGGGGCATACTACTATTCCTTTTGAGAGATCCACACTAGCACTTCATCTTCTATCCCTTGTACTCCATAGAGATCATGTAACGCCCCGGCCACACCCACCGGTTCCCGGCGTACGCCTGGCGGGATCTAGACTGTCCCCACAGACCAACACTAGTCTTTCCTGCGCACTTTGTCCTCACTCGTGCGCACCCGGGAACAACTTCCCGGTCGGTCACCCATCCTCAAATCGCTCCAAGCCAAGCACGCTTAACTTTGGAGTTCTTTGGATCTGGGCTCCCGGAAAAGAAGGTGCACCTTGTTGATATGAGTAGTCTATCATTCCTATTAAGCCAGGATGTCACATACACCCCCACTCAAAGGAACCGATGTCCTCATCGTCCCACAGGAACGTTCCCTCTTGGCACACGTCTGTGTGTCCAGTGCCGACACATGTCCCACATGTTCGCGCACTGACCCACACACGCCCGTATAACTGCAAGGGTCGGCTCTGATACCATTTGTAACGCCCCGGCCACACCCACCGGTTCCCGTCGTACGCCTGGCGGGATCTAGACTGTCCCCACAGACCAACACTAGTCTTTTTTGCGCACTTTGTCCTCACTCGTGTGCACCCGGGAACAACTTCCCGGTCGGTCACCCATCCTCAAATCGCTCCAAGCCAAGCACGCTTAACTTTGGAGTTCTTTGGATCTGGGCTCCCGGAAAAGAAGGTGCACCTTGTTGATATGAGTAGTCTATCATTCCTATTAAGCCAGGATGTCACAGATCATCATCATGCATATAGCTATGTGGGGACCCTTCACACTATAGAACTTGGCTTGTATATTCCAATGATGAGCCTCCTCAAACGAGCTCTAGGTCTTCTTGAGCAAGCAAGTTAGATGCACCCCCACTAGTTCCCTTGGAGAGCTTTTAGCTCACACGTGCATCCGTTGTATGGCAATCCCTACTCCTCACATCATATCTATCATATGGCCTTCTCTGGCCTATGATTGTCCTCATTGATGTGAGCCTTTCACACCTTTTTGTTTTCCTCCTCCACCTTCTTTCTATTTCTTCTTTTAGGTGTCCACTTTATTGCTCACGCTCATCCATTGCATGAGTGCTCAAAATATCGAAAGGGAGCGGATCAGTTTGACTTGTACCTGGCTAGTGGTCTGGGGACGAGTCAAGATAAGAATCCAAAGGAGACCAAGTGTGAAACTTTAGTAGATAGTTGTTCTCAACAAACCTTATTTTTTCTCTCGTATTTCCCTATCCCTTGCTTGCACGCAAACACCATCTGGAGACATTCGAGTCACAGACAGCAAGAGCTCTTGCACCCTTTGTTCTTTTGTTGCTTGTGTCAATGCTAATATAGACTCTTGCTTGTTAAAACTTGAATTGTATTGCATGCTTTTATTGCTTTACTTAAAAGTGATTTTATGGTTGTGTGGCATGTCACCACAGAAATTATGCTTGTTATCATTTACCTACTCGAGGACGAGCAGGAATTAAGCTTGGGGATGTTGATACGTCCCAAACGTATCTATAATTTCTGCTTGTTCCATGCATGTTTTGTGTGACTTTGCCATGTTTTGCTTGAACTTTCATACACTTTTGAACCTATTTGGACTAACCTACTAACTCAGTGCACCCATTTGCCAGTTGATGTTTTCTGCTGTTTTTGTATTTTAGGTTTTCCGGCCATTAAAAGTGCTCCAAAAAATCCGGAAAAATCAGATAAAAAATCAGAGTCACGGAAGCTTCTAGAAACACCAAAGGAGCGAAGGGGGGCCGCCACCAGGAGGCCAGGAGGGCCCCTGGCGCGGCCCCACCCTAGGCCGCGCCAGGAGGCCTCCTGGCTGCCTGGTGGGTCCCCTCGACACCCCCCTTCGCCTATATTTACCACTCCGGGTGGAAACCCCTAAGAAGGACTCCTTTTTCGCGATCTCGCCTCTGTTCCGCCGCCGCCGCCGTTTCTAGATCGGGGCTGCCTGGAGAAGCGGCTCCGGCACCCTGCCGGGAGAAGCTACCCCCTCCGGGAGACCCTCCATAGCCATGGACGCCTCCCGTATGTACCGTGAGTAGTTTCCCTTGGGCCATGGGTCCGTGACCAGTAGCTATGTGATCTATCTCTCCCTCTTTTGTGCTTCCACTTTCGAGTCCTCATGAGCTACCTCACATGATCGAGGCATCTATGTAATTTTTGTTGTTGCTATGCTGAGTTTGTTGGGATCTGATGGATTATGAGACTATGTTCAGATTGTGATGAGTAATATATTTCGTTCTTCTCTTTTATATTTTGTTCTTGAGTAAATTCTTGCATGTTCTCCGTTGCGGTATTTGCTTTGGCCAAGTATTTTATTTGCAACTCCAAGAGAGAACGTTATGCTCGATTGTGGGTTCAGCCCCTCGATGTCTAGCTTGAGTGACAGAAACATGAGACTAGGGAATGTGTTGTTGCCACCAGGGATAAAACAACGGTGCTTGTACCTGCGGGTGCAAGGATTGTTTACTTTACGCATAGTTCTTTTAATGCAGTTGTCTGTTGCTTTGAGTTTACACTTTTGGGTGGGATTCACAACTTAGTACCAGCGAGATGTTCTGGATAGATATCTCAAGGTGGATGATTCGTAGTAGATGCAGATGGATTTCGGTCTACTTACTTTGGCGTATTGCCCATTGCTTTTGAGCCCTTCCTTTCTTTGCAAAATAGTTAGCATTGCGGTGCCTTCATAATCCTGTCAATTGCCCAACTATGATTTTTTTACCTCGCTAGCACTTTTATCGTCTTTTGGGAGAGAGACATCACTAGTGAAAATCACGTGACCTTGCTCCATCTTCATATCATTGTTTACACCCTTATTACTTTCAGTCTTTACTTTCAGTTACCACTATTATTATCTCTTGCGTTGATCCTTTGTAAACAGCAAGGCCGGAGGAATTGACAACACCTCTGTACTCGTTGGGAGCAAAGTTATTTGTTGCTGTGTGCAGGTCCACGTCAACCGCCTAATTGCTGGCGCTGTTGTCACCTTGTTGTATCTCTTGGAGTCCTACTGGTTCGATAACCTTGGTATCTTCACCGAGGGAAATTTGCTGCTACGCTACATCTCACCTTCCACTTGGGGTAACCAACAGGGATTGAGAGAACTATCCTCACCGTATCAGCGACCCAGACGCAACTTCTACGATGACAGAGGACTCGACATGGTCGCCGCCGGCTTCCCAGACAACAGAGACGGCAGGCACCGCGACGACGGCAGAGCACAGCGAAGAGATAATCTCAAAGACGCGCCCCAAGCTCAGAAACGAGACTGGAGGACGAGGCAGCCGCGCGACAGCACTAGAACATACCGCTCGGCCAAAGAACAACTCGACGGACCGTGCTCGATACACGGATTCAGAAACGAACGAGGGGAGGTTAGATCAGGGCACACCCTCAGGAACTGCAGAAGCTTCAACGAGTTGGCTGAGGAAGAAAGTCGATCTGCGACAACAGCGGCCCAGCCACTCGCGAGCATAGCAGTCGGGCCTATCGCCCACGACGCACCACCAGCCCCTCCTCTGCCAAAAAGGCAAGTGGCCGCAATACAGAACGGCGCAGGACACCGGAAGAAGAGGAACAGTATCCAGAAGCCCACGGCAGAATCTACATGATACAAGAAGGCAGGCCCTCAAATAGGCAGCAGAAGCAGGTCACAAGACAAGTTTTTCTCGTAGCCTCCTCGCACCCCGCTATCCCAGAGTACTTGCCCAGGTCCGAGACAGAAATCACTTTCTCTCGGGAGGACCACCCGCCCGCCATCCCTCGACCAGGACACGTCGCGCTAGTGCTCGAGGACAGAATTGGAAACTGCAACATGTCACGAGTGTTCATGGACGGTGGCAGCGGAATCAACATCATCTTCACCAGGACACTCGAAGAAATGCTAATCCAGAGCTCCGTGCTCAAATCCTCAGGCACAACCTTCCATGGGATTGTGCCAGGAAAATCAGACTACCCTCTGGGAAAAATAAGCCTGGAGGTGGTTTTTGGCAACGCGACCAACTTTCGCAAAGATATCCTAGACTTTGAAGTGGTCGACTGGAAGTCGCAGTACCATGCATACCTCGGGCGACCAGCCTTCGTCCGCTTCATGGCAGTGCCTCACTATGCCTACCTTAACCTAAAAATGCCAGGCCCACATGGGGTCATCACGGTCAGCGGAAGTTTTGTCAGGTCCGACCGCTGCGACAAGGAATTCCACAAGATATCAGAGGCCTTTGGAGCTCACCAAGCCAGCAAGACCACGGGACCCGCAGAAGAAATGCTCCCGTAGAAGAAGTCACCACCCGAAGGACCCGAGCACTCGGATAAGAAGCTAACTAGATCTTAAGGCTACCACGCCGCCGTTTTAAATAAAGGGGACTGTCCTCATCAGACCCCCCCCATTCTTACTAAATGTAAGAAACAGCAGGAAGAATATTGAAAATTGTTTTTCCAAAAATTGATTCATTGGCACTCGGGGGCTCGCCGCAGCGGCCACCCCCCGAGGAGTTCTTTGCAATTGCGACTCAAACAAAATTGGCACTCGGCGGCTCGCCGCAGCAGCCACCCCCCGAGGCGTTCTTCGCAATCGTGACTCAAACAAAATTGGCACTCGGGGGCTCGACGTAGCAGCCACCCCCCGAGGCGTTCTTCGCAATCGCGACCCAAACCAAATTTGCACTCGGGGGCTCGCCGCAGCAGCCACCCCCCGAGGCGTTCTTCGCAATCGCGACCCAAACCAAAATGGCACTCGGGGGCTCGCCGCAGCAGCCACCCCCCGAGGCGTTCTTTGCAATCGCAACCCAAACAAAATTGGCACTCGGGGGCTCGCCGCAGGAGCCACCCCCCGAGGCGTTCTTCGCAATCGCGACTCAAACAAAATTGGCACTCGGGGGCTCGCCGCAGCAGCCACCCCCCCCGAGGCGTTCTTCGCAATCGCGACCCAAAAAAACTGGCACTCGGGGGCTCGCCACAGCAGCCACCGCCCGAGGCGTTCTTCGCAATCGCGACATAAACAAAACTGGCATTCGAGGCAAAACCAAGGCCACAAAGGAATACAGTACACCAAGAGGAAGCACATACAAACAGAGGAAGCACCTAACCCCCAGGATCCATCTTCGCCTTAATAAGGGAACCTAGCTAACGATCGTTCTCTTCGCAAACCCTCTTCACAACTTGGCGCGCAGGCTCATCGACCGCCGCGTAATGCTCGTCCATCGGATAATCCCTACTAACTGGAGGACCCCCCCACCACTTGAGCAATATCAGCTCCCGGCCAATGACTATGGACCAAGCCCAAGGCAGCGCGGGCTCCAGCATGAATCTGGTGATTCATCACGATACGCAGCTCCGCAGGCTGAGAAAATATGCGGCAGAGCGTCTCAAAGGACGATGGCACCACTTGCAGCGGATAAAACTCAGAGTGGATCCCGCCCAGCACCTGTTGACAGTACCGCAGAGCACCCGACACCCGCTCAACTAGAAGACGAAGCACAGCAAATGCTCGAGCACGAGCCCCATTTGCCCAGAAAGGATTGTTCGCCTGCATGTTAAGGTCATCCAGGCGCGATAGTTCCAACCGAACGGCCTTCTCTTCATCCCGGGAGCGTCCCGACAGCACTTTGAAAAATAGGATCAAAATCAAGACGAAGACAGAAAATCCACCAAATGCAGTTGAGCAATCGAGCAGAAGCTAAACTCACCCCGTAGGAGGTCAGACAACTTCATCACCCACAAAGAAAGGCTATCCAGCATGGCCTCAGCGCGCTCGCGCTTGGAACGATGGACTGCTGCAGCACCTTTAAGGCGAACAACTTCCCGCTCAGCGTTTCCCAGCCTCAAGCACACGGACTCGTACGCACCCTCGCGAGCGTCCTCCTTCAACGAACTCCAAGCCCGAAGAACGCCCGGGGTGGTCTACCGCAAGACGGACAAAAAGAAAGGAAAATCAAGCTCAACAGCAGGAATGACCAAGCAGTTACCCCAGTAAAAGTAGCACAGATTCACCACCACAAAGGAGGCATATACAACCAGAAGTTTCAGACGACACGACATGGCTACGCCCCCCCCCCCCCTTACCCGAAGAAGAGGGAGACTGGGCATCCACAAATTTTTGCAGGCGACGAGCCAGAACAGTGGCCCGCTCACTTTGCTCGTCGGTGTAATCAGGGACAGTCTCAACCAGAGAGTCATCAATGGCAATTCCGTGCCCCATAAGAACAACAAGGGATGTGGAAAGACCACTCACCTCGTTCTCGCCAACTAGCTCCTCCAAGAGATTCCCGCCATCCCCCAACGCAGCAACGCGGGCGTCCAGACCAACTGGCACCTCCGTGCCCTCCGGCATGAGGTGCTCATGAACAAGACCCACAAGAGTGGAAGCCCGGGCACATACCCCCTTGGAAACATCAACAGCAGCCGACATGGCATCCACGGCCCCTCGAAGAACTCCAAACCCCGATGCAACCACTTCCGCCGCACTCGCACCCGTCGAGGCTGCACCAGGCAACCAAAATTACTACGGGAAGACAAAGAGAAAAGCACCCAGCAGCGGAAAGACGACTTACACAAAAGCGAGTCCGCCAAGACCCGAATACGCTCGCACTCGACCACCTCTGCCTGTACGAGCGCATCCTCGGCCTGACGCAGGCGTACCAGCTCCTCGTGTTGATCGTGCAGCTCTTTCTCCTTGGAAGCCAAAGCAGCCTTGAGGTTGGAAATCGTTCTTTCCGCTTTCTCCACCTGCTTCTCGGCAGTTTGACGACGGTCTGGGAAACAAGACAACATTCAGAACAGAGGACCCATCAGTTCAAGAGCAGCAGTACAGGAAAAAATACTTACTACTCATGGCAGATAGAGCATCCTGGGCAGAATCGTGCGCCTGTTGCCAATGCTCAGCTTCGACTGCCAGACGCTCACAGTGTTGGAACATCGGCTACTCGAAGAAATCAAATGTTAATATAGAACCAAAGCAAGACTACAAACAACCGCAAGCGCTTGCTTGCAGCCTCGGGGGCTACTCCCATCGGGAGCACTGTCGTGCCCCCGATGACAAAACTACACAAGCAAACAGGAAACAAACTCACCAGCCCAGCTATGCGGTCGAAAAAGCGGACTTTATCCTTCAGCAGCGAGATCAAGACGACCCAAGTAAGGACGACCTGGAGCAGCAGGCCTGACAGCAGAAGCAACAACACCATATGCCACAGGCGGAGAAGCAGCAGGAATCACATCAGCAGCCGGGATAGCAGGTGTCACCGACGGTACGGGCTGACCGACAGCAGCCGAAGAATCCCCAGTATGCTTGGCGGCCACTCCAGAGTCAGTCGACTGCAGGTCGACAGTAGCGGCACTGGTGGAGGAAGCAGCCGGAGCAGTCGCAGCGCTACAAGATAAACTTCATTAGACAAAAGAACAGAGGAAAACAGTCCCGGTAAAATCGAGCATACTCTCACCCGCCACGCGCAGAGCGAGTACGCAACAACCTCCCAAACCTGGGCCTTTTACAGACAACAACAGGAGGAGACGGCTCAGCGTACGGGGCAGATAGCGGGACATCACCACTAGTCGTGTCAAGATCTTCGGCGCCTAAAGGCCGCGACCGCTTGACACGAAAGGGAGCCAATTCCTCACTATCACCGGTCTCCGGCAGCTCGGCCCCCGCAGACTCGTCAGCACCAATGGAACCCGCGAGCACGCTGGCATCAACACTCGGAGCAACATCGACAGCAGCGGAAGCACCCGGCTCGTCCTGAATATCAGCATCTTCCGGCTGCGGCGGGTTGCACAACACAGGAATGTGGTCCTACAAAGAAAATATCATCATCAGCAATCAGTCAAGCAAACATTTAAATCAAGCAAGAAACTCAAAAATGCGAACCTGCGGCAGCACGTGATCAGAAGAATAAGGATGGATGAACCGCATCTCAGAAATGCCCGAGAACTTGGTCACATACTGGATCCGGGCCAAGAGACCATCGGCATTAAGCTCCTCGCGGGAGCACCTCGTTGAGTCCTCGAGTCCCTCATATTGACACATGGGACGGGCTCGAGACTGCAATGGATGAACGCGCCTCCCAATAAAAACCGAGATGAGCTGCCCACCGGTCAAGTTGTCCTTCACTAGAGCAACCCTCTCCAAGAATGGAGCCACTTCAGACGACTCTTTTGCAGACAAAGAATGGGACCATGAAGCCTGCTTGACTACTCGCGCCTCGGGATTAAAGGGAGCAAGACCAAATCGCTGCCCAGCAACGTGCTGATCCTTCAGATAGAACCAACTTTTCCGCCAAGCACTGACGGAGTCAAGCATCTCCAAATCAAAGTATGAATGTTTATCCCTAATGGATATGCCCACCTGCCCTACAGCATACTCAGAGTTCGTCCTCTTTATACAAAAGAGTCGCTTCCAGAGCACCCAATGGGGATAGATCCCCAAGAAAGCCTCACAAAGGGTAATAAAGCAAGCAATGTGAAAAATCCCATTGGGGGTCAAATTGTGCAGCTGAAGCCGATAGGTGTATAGCAAACCACGAACAAAAGGGTGAATCGGAAGGGCAAAACTGCGCGGGAAGAACGCCTGGAAGCACACCCGCTCATCTACCGTCGGAGCGGGAACAGGTTCATCTCCCGGAATCCACACAGCATCTCCCGCCACCAAGCCATCAGCAACCAGTGAGCCGAGATCCGCAGCCCCAAAGGACCAGCGCTCCCACTTACCAGACATCTTGGTCGATTCCGGAGCAGCACTGGAGCGCGTTGCCATCAGTTTCGTAGCAAGCAGCAAAAGGAGGAAGGATAAGGCTCAAGAACAGGGGAAATCCAAAAGCGAGAGGAGAAGGCAATGGTTGGGTAAAACCTAAAATTTACCCAGCCGCTCGGTATTTAACCAACAGCCAGGCGAGCAGGGGCACCGTTCAATCCCACCGTCCAGTAAACGTGGCATGATCCCACCGCAGGAGAAAAACTTGGAAAACCCAACCGGCGCAGTAACAACACCGCTCACTACGCGCGCAAAAAAGAGGACCATAATCGCACGAAGCGAAAATTTCGGCAGGACAGCGCCAAGTCATTTCCTTTGACAGGCCACTATGGTCAAGATGCCAGAAAACCAAGCCAGCGTCACATCCCAACAAGGCGTATCGAGTACGTTTCCTAGCCTCAGAGTTTCAACCTTTTAAATCTTTCTTTCGATGGGCAAAACATTTTACTCCCATCGGGAGCATCTCCACTAGAGTCTCGGGTGCTCCCTCACCTAAAGGATAAATATGTGCTCGAGTGATCACACGCACTCACAGAGTCCCGAGTGCTCCCTCACTCGAAAGGAAAAACGCGCTTGGGTACTTTATCACCCGAAAGGAAAAAAATACGTGCTCGAGTAATTGCTCGCACCCATGAGAGTTTCGGGTGCTCACTCACCACGACAGAAGATAAACAGACCTACACTCGCCAGATCGAGCGGTTCCAGAGTATCGGGTGCTCCTTCACCCCGAGAGCAAAAGCGATACTCGAGTAATCACTCTCAAAACCCTGAGTACCCGAGCAGTCGACGACCTCCCAAGAAAATACTCCTCGCCTGAGCACTCGATCAAGCTCCGCGAGTGACTGCTAAAACAGCTCACTTGATTGTTTATTCCATGTGGGTGCATTATCTACTAGGCTCCGCGCCTCAATAAAAATACATATTCCTGGAACACGATACATTGTGCCCAGATGCCACGCAAGCTTAGCGTGTAGGTAAGAACCCGCTGCGCAGATCGGCCGGGCTGGGACTTGCCGCAGAGCGATTTCACTCCCAACCTTTTCCATGCGCTTGCATGATAGAAAAATACGGGCGGACGCGCCCAGGCTACGAACTTTACTGGCGGCAACTGATCACTGTAAGACCTGCAACGGCATGACTTTTGCTCGACACCAGTGTTCCAAGGTCATGTCGAGGGACGTGAGTTTGATTGGGCTACTGCGTTTTTGCCACTAGCGCAATTCATCAAGTCTCGACCAGTCGACTCCTTGGGCCTTTTTAGCCTAGCAATCCCTCGAAACAGGTTTTGTCATGGCCCCAGACTGCCAGCGACCCGCGGTTGAACCGTGCATACATAGAAACGATGCAAGAACGGACTCGAGTCCCTGCGTGACTCTTCGAGTCCCCTAGGCACTCGGGGGGCTACTAACGAGGGGGTGACCCCACGACTCCTATAGATGGGCCTACCCGGTGTACCCGAAGACAGAAGGCCCACCAAGATGCCTCCTGGACCCGGCCTTGGCCCACTAGTGGCACCGACGTAGGAGTCCGCGACTCATAAGGAAGGTGCAAACCTGCTGTACGGAACAAGATGAGGGTTAGGAAGCCTCCTTTGTAATCCAAGACGGACTCCCCGATACCTAGCCTAGTATATAAGGGTTAGGAGGGGAGACGTCGACATCAAGCAATACACAATCTGTAACCCTAGCCTTGTGCGCACTAGCCTTGGCTTCCCTGTAATCGCCATCTCCAATCAATAACATCGAGTAGGAACGTATACTCCTGTTAGCCGACGAGCTATCGTCCAACCTGTGCCTCTAATGACTAACCCAGGGTCCCTGACCATGGGATTTTCCGGGGTACATCCCCGTCATTCGGCGTATCGGATAGCCTCGATGGGGCATTCCCTAACAAGGTGTACGCCACCCTGGAGATCCGAGCGTGTAGGGTAACAGTAGTGCAGCCCCTGCAGGGAAGATAATCTATTCGGATAGCCGTGTCCACGGTAACAGGACGCTTTATGCTGAAGTCAGACTCTACTACTACAAACTACTGCTACTAAACTGATTGGTTCCGGGTTTTCTTGCTCGCAGGGAAGTCGAGGAGGGATTCTCGGAGGCATTGTTAATTGTTATCTAATACAACTTACTATTATGCAATGCTGCATCTACTTCTGCTACATTGTTACTTTATGATTTCATTGAACTGTTGGATATTCCCTTCTCATGCTGCAAGACTCGTCGGAATATTCTAGTCTTCGTTAGGCCTAGCTTCTCTTCCTTATTCTGGATTTCTGCAACTCAGTCCACTATATATAGCCTCCCCTTTCCATTGATACAAATGCATAATTTCTTAGTAGCTGGACGTAAGACTCGCGGGTATGCTAGATACTCACCCTTGCTTTACATCCCCCTTTTTGTTTTTCCTGATCGGCCGCTGCAGTCGACGTTGGAGCCCAGGAGCAGGAGTACCCCGTAGGCGACTACTACGACGTCGACTTCCCCGTTGACCAGGAGTAGTTCGGTGGATCCCAGGAAGGAGGCCTCGCATGTTCGATTTGTATCTCTGATGTCATTTGTGCTAGCCTTCTTAAGGAAAAAACTTGACTAACTATGTTTGTACTCAGATATTATGGCTTGCATAACTTATGTATTCGGATCCTCGTGATCCCTGGTTTGTATTATCAGATTTATCTTATTTGTGTTTAGTGTTGTGCTGTGATATTCCCACCGTGGCACCCTAATCTCAGCCGTGTACCCTGCGTGTATGATTACTGTACACATATTGATTTTGGGGGCGTCACAGTTCTTCTTCTGAAGCTCCCATGGAGAAAGGAGTCAATCTTGGCGGACATCGGGTCCATTGTCGAGGGGATGACCCATGGTCATAACCTGGCATGTTTGTAACCCGGACCGACTCCGCAGAAGAAGGCCCAAAAGGAGACCCAACAGTGGGCCGGGTCGTATCAAGTTTGAAGACCGAAGCTTAGAAGGAAATAGACTTACCTTGAAAAACAAGGAAACTACTTGTAATTAGATTAGGACCCTACTTTGTGTAGAAGTCGGATTGTGTAAACCCTAGGACCCGGCATCTATATAAGTCGGCGTCCCGGGACACCAAGGGGACAACTCAACTTAGAACCTCTCGAGGCATAGGTAGATATTCCGCACCCTTGTATTCTAGAAATCGGCATCCAATAATAGAAAATAAGGAGTAGGTATTTACCTTATGAGGGTCCAAAACCTGCGTAAACTCGTGTGTTATGTGCTCTCGCCGACTCTCTCCTCATATCTACCTCATAGAAAAGGTCCCACACTAAGTTCTCCAATGAGGACATCTGCCGTGACTTTTCCGAGATAGTTGGCGCCCATTGTGGGGTATGCGCACGCAGGCGGCATCATCTTGGAGGAAGCTCTGCGAGGCATGGAAGGTTTCACCACCGGCCGGATTACCAGAAGTCGGTGAGGGAAGCTCTATATCGACGACACTGCCTGGGGTCCCGAGGCCAACTCCGTCGAGTCGGCCTATCGGGTCCCAGTCGGCTCCATCCACCTCTTCATCAGTAGGTTGAACGGATCTGATCCGGAGCCAGATAATGATGTCCCTGCTGAGGCTTCAAGTCGATGAAATCCCGGCCCGAGGCATGCCTTTGTTGGATTCACCAATGGATCTCCAAAGTCGACGCGTTCTGTCGAGACCTTGATGCAAGACGACTCGGTGGAACTATAAGATGCCGGGTCGTACCCCAGCGAAGGAAAGTATACGAACAACGGGTCAATTCGCTCCGTTGGGAGTGATAGGCTCGGACCAGGCTCAGATGAGTACGACTCGAACTTCCCCTACTTCCAAACACCGCTTTGTGCCACCGTGTACATGTGATGACCCACAAGTGTAGGGGATCTATCTTAGCCTTTTCTATATGTAAGATTGTCAAACCCAACGAGGGGCAGAAGGTATTGACAAGTGATCTTGAGCAAGGAATAACTGCAAGTACTTAAAGGTAACTTTTTATGGGTTTTCTGGTATAAGCAACAAGGAAATGAAAGCAAGTAAAGTAAATTGTGCTAAGGTGCAGAAAGGGCCCAATCCTTTTGTGCAAAGGATAATACGAAGGATCAAACTTAGAAAGGCTAAAACGTTCTTGACGACACACGGGAGAGATAGTCATGTGCTTTCGCCATATTCCGTCTAGTACTATGTTTTGTGTTGATAAGTGTTGTGTGGGTGAACCTATGCTAGTGCACTTTCTAGACTAAGATAAGTATACTCTTATGATTAAACCTCTTGCAAGCATCCACAAATACAAGAGAGAAATTAAGGCAAAGCCTAACCATAGCAATAAACTTTAGGATCCAACACTCCCTCGTGCAAAAGTGTGTGAACTGGGGTTCAGGTGTTTGTCACTCCGGCAACCCACCATAAGCATACTTCATACAAAATGTATTCCCCTAGGTCCTTAAAAAGACGAAGTGTTATGTAGTTGACGTTCACACAGCACCACTAGAAGAATAACACCACAACTTAAATATCAAACAACACATATTACTTCAACATCTTATGACTACTAATAATTGGGTGCTCTCAGTGATAGCGTGGGGAATCCATAGATATGGAACACAAACTCTAAGGTGTGCTCTTGTATCCCTACACAATTATCATCCTCTTTTGACCACAAAAGAAAGATCTCCGACTTACGTCTTCATTTCATGTTTTTGGAGGAAATATCATGCGTTTCAATTATGTTAATGTTATTGAGAGTTGCCACTAGTGAAAGTATGAAGTCTAGGCCTTGTTTTCCACCATTGCAATACCGTTTATGCTCACCTTTAGTACTTGCTACCTTGCTATTTTTATTATTTCAGATTACAAAAACCTTTATCTACCATCCATATTACACTTGTATCACCATCTCTTCGCCGAACTAGCGTACCTATACAATTTTCCATTGTATTAGGTGTGTTTCGGACACAAGAGACTTCTTGTATCTTAATTGCAGGGTTTCTTGAGAGAGACCATCTTCAACCTCTACTTCCCTGAGTTCAACCTTAGGTCATCCACTTGAGGAAAATTGTTGTTGTCCTACAAACCTCTACGCTTGGAGGCCCAACATAGTCTACAAAAATAAAAGTGTGTGTAGACATCATCTCCTGGCACACCCGGATCGACAGTTATTTGCGCAGCGTGGCTAATTTCCCAGTCTGGGGAGGACGGCCAGTTGACAACACATTCTTAACCACTAGCGGTTTGTTGATGGCCCCCTGCAACAGGAGTATGCTGCCTCTTGTTCGCCATGAGTCTCTTAACAACATCGACGTATGAAACACGCCCAAGACCAACCCTTCCTTCGAAACAGAGTATTGGAACAGAATTGGATCAACACGAGAAAACTCACTTGGGGAAGTCGTCCTTCCTAATCCAGTAGAGACAACCTCCTGGATGTCGCGCCCTGCTAGGGTTCCAGCTGCAGCGAGGAGGGTAGGAAGGAATGGACCATAGTTGTCCAAAAAACTTAGTGAAGACTTCATGTCCTCAAAATCCTTTGATGAAAACGCCTTCTTCAATCTCACTTTAACAGGCACCACATGTTCATGGATCAACGATGATACCGGGTTGGGACCAGATAAGGGGAATTTCGATACAACCACCAATTTCGAAACAGCGGCTACCTCAGCCGATCTCCTCATCGACGATTAAATCAGTGGCGACCATGCACCCAAATCCTTCGACGACAGATCACTTGGCATGGAAGAATCTTGCACTAGATCATATCCACAACGAACTGACTCGTGGGACAACCCACACGGTCTCACTCCGCTGAATGGATGGATAGCTGCATTAACCTCACCACGATCTCCCGGCCATGGCAGGAAGTCAAAATCTAGTTGAACGCCAGTGCGATGCCATAGGAGGCTGATGACCCACAAGTGTAGGGGATCTATTTTAGCCTTTTCAATAAGTAAGAGTGTCGATCTCAACTAGGAGCAGAAGGTGGAGACAAGTGATTTTGAGCAAGGAATAACTGCAAGCACTACAAAGTAACTTTTTATGTTTTTTTTAATAGTTGACTGGTAATAAAAAGTCAAATAAAGTAAATGGTAATAAAGTGCATCAAGTGGCCCAATCCTTTTAAACGCAAAGGATAAGCCGAAAGGATTACTTATAAAGGCTAAAACGCTCCTGAAGACAGATGGAAGAAATTGTCTTGTTACTTTCATCATATTCCGCTGACTAGTATCTTTTTTTTTGTAAGTGTTGTGTGGGTGAACCTATGCTAGCACACCGCCTAGACTAAGACAAGTGCACTCTTACAATTAAACTTCTTGCAAGCATCCACAAATACAAGAGATAAATTAAGGTGAACCTAACTGCAACTATAAACTCTAGGATCCTACACTCCCATGTGCAAAATTGCACAAACTGAGGTTCAGGTTTCTGTCACTCCGGCAACCCACCATAAGCATTCTTTATACACAATGCCTTCCCCTAGGCCCTCGAAAGATGAGGTTCTATGCTATGTAGTCGATGTTCACATAGCACCACTAAAAGAATGACACCACAACTTAAGTATCAAACTAACGAATATTACTTCAACATCATATAACTACTAACAACAAGACTTCTCCCATGTCCTCAAGAACTAAAGTAAATACTTACAAGACATAACAGAGATCATGATCAGAGGTGATAAATATATGATGAGCAATTTGATCATAACAATAATTCTCCAACAAAACTTAATAGCATCAACCACAAAGTAGTAATCAACGCCGATAAAGTAGAGGGGATGAATTTTGCAAAGTACAACACAAATTGCAATGGTAAAGTGAGATGAGATGGAGATGGAGATGGTGCTGATGTTGAGGAAGATGGTGATGATGATCTCGATGATGCTCATGACGATGGTGACAGCAATGATGAAGATCTCGCCCTCCGGTAGGAGTTTTCTCCGACGAATCTTCCCGCCGGAGAGGTCTTTTCTTCTCTGCTGGTTTCCACCTCGCAGCGGCGGCGGGAAATCTGATATGAGCTGCCCTCTTTGATTTTTAGGTCATATGGAGTATATACGCCGAAGCGGGACCCTGGAGGCGGGGCCCACCACCCAGGCGTCCAGAGCCAGGTCGCCTGGATGCCTGGTGGCCCCCCTTTGGGGCTCCTTCTGGGTGCTTTCGTCAATTTCTCCATAAATATTTTATTTAAATTTTCGCTTCGTTTGGAGTTGCGGTGATATGCCCCCTAATGGGGGGGTGACCCCACGACTCCTACATGAGAGACTACCTGGTGCGCATGAAGACAGAAGGCCCGTTGGGAAGCTATGACAAGCCCGCGATTGGCCCAACCAGGCACCGACGTAGGAGTCCGCGACTAATATGCAAGGCGCAACTTGGCGAACAAGGCAAGACTAGAACTAGGAAACTACCTCTGTAACCTAGCACGGACTCCCCGAGACCTAGCCTAGTATATAAAGGCTAGGAGGGGAGACGTCCAGGACAACTCAATACGCGTCTACTCATCCTAGCCTTGCGAGAACTCGCCTTGGCCTCCATTGTAATCGCCCCCTCACGTGATAATATCGAGCAGGAAGTGCTTCTCCTGTTAGCCGACGAGTATCGTCCAACCTGTGCCTATCTCTATGACTAACCCAGGGTCCCTGACCATGGGATTTTCCGGTGTTGATCCCTGTCAATTGACGCCGACCGTGGGGACTTCGCAGGTTGGAATCGCGATCTCAGCAGCCTCATCATCGGCACTCGTCAAGACAGCGACTTCATCAGCACTCATCGACTCTACGATCCGGGCAGACTCCGATCTATTCGGATCCCTCGGTTTCATGGCTCACCTCCCGGCCTTTCGACCGGCTTTCGCCGACCTGCGCACTGGAGTCAACCTGATTTTCGGAGCATATCAAATCTACATCAACCACTGGGGAGCCCTCCGTCTCACGGATCGCGCTCGAGCACCCGCGACGGCAGATCCTACATCAACAATCGAAGTAGCTCCTGCCCGCGTGACGACTCAGCGAGTCAGCCATGACCCCCAGCCCGACTACTCAAGTAGTCCTTGGAAGAAGCGCACCGCGCGCGGAGGCAAGACGACATTCAAGACGCTGTCCCAAGTATTCATGGCAGACATCCATGAGCCAACCACAAATGGAAAAAACCAAGATGACGACCCGAGCAGTCGCCGGGACAACCACTCGAATAGCAAAGACAGTGATCCTGACAACACTGGCCAGGTCACCATCACGCTTGGAGAACCAGGAACCATACCAAAGAAAATATACCAAAGAGCGGAGCATAGCAATCGCAGGAGCGACGAGCCAGAAAGCAGCAAGCATCAGACCCCAGGCATGGTGAAAGAGGACCATCACGTATAAAAGATCTACCTGTCCAAGGAAGCAATCGCCAGAATAAGGGACGCAGTGAAACGCGGCAAACTACTATCGGAGAATGCATCACGAGACGAGCTCAGAGCATACAACAAGCTGGCAAGTGACGCCACCAAGAGAGCAAGACAGCAACGCCTAGAATTAGAGAAGCAAGGAAAAGCTACCACCGACTCAAGAAATAACCGCAGGGCATCTCCTAGAAGGGACTCCTCCGACTATGATTCCCCCATTCGAGCAAGATCCAGATTCAGCAATCTGAGACGCACAGACAAGAAGAAGGTGGCCCGCAAGCTAGATGACGACTTCAAACTAGAGGAGGACGACGACGAGGAAGAACAACTCACGCCAGCCGAAGCCCTTTTCACTGCCCAAGAGTACCTATCTCGTGCTCAGAAAAGCAAGAAAGGCAGCTTAGATCACAACACGGCGATGGCACTCAAAATAATGAAAGACGCCATTTCAGCCCCCAAAAGAGCAGGCGCAAGATGGGCTCCCCGCGAGAAGACCCAGGAAAGGGACCCTAGTTCACCCGACGACGACAACAGCGACGACTGGCGCAAGCGCCCAAACAAAAACAAGAACCACGACAGCGAAGACAACAGCAACAGACGCAACAGCAATCGGCGAGACGCACGCGACGACATAACACAAAGCACAGTCAACCGTGGAAGACGAATGGGAGCAGCCCGCGAAGAGTACTCGGAGTAGCAAGCTTTCGACGAGAACGTGTGGAGCACTGTGCTTCGCACGGTCCATACGGAAAACAAAGATGCCGAAAGGTTTCAAGCTAAACTCCAAAACACACAAGTACGACGGGCTGGAAGAACCAGAAGCATGTCTCGACGACTACCTAACGGCCGTAAAATTCCAGCGCGGCACTAATGTCACAGCAATGCAGTATATACAACTCATG
Source organism: Bromus sterilis (assembly GCA_950022295.1). Lineage (NCBI taxonomy): Eukaryota > Viridiplantae > Streptophyta > Magnoliopsida > Poales > Poaceae > Bromus > Bromus sterilis. The sequence continues at coordinate 234,586,754 of OX465599.1, read as the reverse complement.
CTCGAGAGCTCAGCAAGACACTGGCTGAAGAACCTACCACGAGGATCAATCGACTCCTGGAGGTAGTTCCGCAGTGCCTTCATTGAAAACTTCAAGTCCACCTACAAACGACCGGCATCACTCGAGGAGCTGAGAGCCTACAAACAAGGATCCAAAGAATCCCTGCGAGCATACATCTAGCGGTGGACCATACTCAAAAACTCAGCCGAGGGCATATCAGACGAAAGCGCTATCGACGCATTCAGGAGGGGCTTGCAACGCATCGACTTCAAGGAGCAGTTCGGGCAGATGAAAGTTCGAACACTCGCACGACTGCTCAAGCAATCCAACAACTGGGCAGATGGAGAAGACTCTGTGCGAAACGAATCGGAGATCCAGACAGCACGCTCCGAACGCGACTACGACTACCACACCGGTGATAGAGGATTCGACAGAAGAAGAAAACATCCGAGGCGCAACTTCTACGAAGACAGAGGACCCGATATGGTCACGGTCGGTTTCACGGACGACAGAGAAGGAAGGCATCGCGACGACAGGAGAATACAGCACAGGGACAACCAAGAAGAAGCACCACAAGTTCAAAACGGGATTGGAGAACAAGGCAGCCACGGGATGACGCCCGAGCATATCGCTCGGCCAAAGAACAACTCGACGGACCGTGCACAATACACGGGTTCAGAAACGAGTGTGGAGAGCTCAGATCAGGGCACATCCTCAGGAACTACAGACGATTCATCGATCTCTCCGAAGAAAAAAGCCGATCTACCACAACGGTAGCACAGCCTCTCGCAAGCGTAGCAGTCGGAACCATCGCCCACAATGCACCGCCAGCGCCTGCAATACCAACAAGGCAAGTAGAAGTAATCCAAGAACGGAGCACGACGCCTGAGGAAGAAAAATACCTAGAAGCGCACGGCCGGATCTACATGATACAAGAAGGGAGACCATAAAACAGGCAGCAGAAGCAGGTCACCAGACAAGTTTTCCTCGCAGTCTCCTCGCACCCTGCCGTCCCAGAATACCTGCGCGGGTCCGAGACTGAAATCACCTTCTCCCGAGAAGACCACCCGCCAGCCATCCCGCGCCCAGGGCACGCCGCACTAGTACTCGAAGAAAGAATCGGAAACTATGGCATGTCACGCGTCTTCATGGACGGCGGCAGCGGAATCAACATCATATTCACCAGAACCCTGGAAGAAATGCTCGTCCAAAACTCAGCACTGAAAACCTCAGGTACAACGTTTCATGGAATCGTGCCAGGGAAAGCAGTATACCCCCTCGGAAATATAAGCCTCGAGGTGGTTTTTGGCAGCACGAGCAACTTCCGTAAAGAAACATTGGATTTTGAGGTGGTCAACTGGAAATCACAGTCAGCGGCAGTTTCGTCAGCTCGGACCGGTGCGACAAAGAGTTCCACAAAATATCAGAAACCTTCGGAGCACACCAAGCCAGCGGGGCCACAGCATCAGAAGAAGAGGCTCTACCATAGAAGAAAAAGGGAGCCACAACAGTCTAGCGTTCTTAGGGCTACTAAGCCATCAATCCAAATAAAGGGGCTGCCTTCAAGCAGCAGCCCCCCCTCGTGTAAGAAACAAAAGGGAAAATATTGAAAATATTCTCCCAAAAATTATTTCTGCACATTGGCACTCGGGGGCTCGCCGAAGCAGCCACCCCCCGAGGCGTTCTTCGCAAACGCGACTCTAAAAAATTGGCAATTGGGGGCTCGCCGAAGCGGCCACCCCCCCCCCCCCCCCCCGAGGCGTTCTTCGCAAACGCGACCTAAAAAAATTGGCACTCGAGGGCTCGCCGAAGCAGCCAACCCCCGAGGCGTTCTTCGCAAACGCGACTCAAAAAAATTGGCACTCGGGGGCTCGCCGAAGCAGCCACCCACCGAGGCGTTCTTCGCAAACGTGACTCTAAAAAATTGGCACTCGGGCGCTCGCCGAAGCAGCCACCCCCCGAGGTGTCCTTCGCAAACGTGACTCTAAAAATTGGCACTCGGGGCTCGCTGAAGCAGCCACCCCGCGAGGCGTTCTTCGCAAACGTGACTCTAAAATTGGCGCTCGGGGGCTCGCCGAAGTAGCCACCCCCCGAGGCATTTTTTCGCAAACACGATTGTAACAGCCCACATTTTGCAAAAATTAAAAAAAAATTCGGTGTGAATTGTTTGATTGTCTGATTTGTTTGCGGTGTTTGCATCCCGATTTATCGATCGGCGATTACTTTTCCCCCCTCTTATCTTGTATCGGAAGGAGACCGACCCTTGCCACCCTGACACTCGACCTTTGCAACACCGGGTTTCACTCGATCACGTCGTGAGAACCGCACGAGACCAGCCGTAGCCAACGGAACAAAAACCCCGTTTAATAATTAAACGGGTTATTTTTGTAGCGCGCCGGAAAGTGCTTTCGGAACGGTTCCAGTGCGAGGTGAACGCCGCCGGCTCGACGCGCTGATCGCGCAGTTCGAAGTTTTACCCGAATCGGAGGTACTGCGGACCCCCAGCGGTCAAAAACGTGAGCACCGCGCGCGCGAGAGAGAAACCGGGGATGTTTTTGCAAACTGCCAGCCACCTGGGCTATATAAAGACCACCACACTCCCACCTCTTTCTAGGGTTTCCCTAAGCCAAAATTGCAGCCACCCCCCCACTTAAATTGACTAGCATAGATAGTTTACCTTATGCTTCACCTCTTGCCATGTTTGTGTGCTATGCCATGCTTCTGTGCTTTGCCATGTTAACAACCTTTGTTGATCACCTGTAGCTAAACAACTTGAACCGTTGTAAATGTGCGGTATCGTCGTGTGTGACGAGTACTCCACTTAACCTGTTAGTAACCGCTCTCGACGGTAGGTGCGATGTCTCGTGTTGCCTTCTTGTTGATGCTTGCTCGTGTTTGCCTCGTAGTAATAGAGTGCTTGCTCGTTGATTGCTTTCCAGTGTTTACCGTCTTGTGTGCTTCCGCGGGTACCTTCAGAGACGATGCGAGCTTGCGATCAACTACACCTTCGGAACCCGACTTATCAACAGGCAAGCACTATACATTACTTATGATCCATTCTATTTCAACCAGCGGTTTGCATGCTAGTCTAGTTTAGGTTCGATGTTTGATCCTACCACATGTTTACAGCCTCTTTCAAACCGATACAGCCATGTCCCTTCCCAGCAAACTTTGTACTGCTATGTTACTATTACTCGTTGCTCAGAACCTGCTTAGTATGCATTCTTAGGATGCTACGATGTTACCCTATTACTCCTTGGTTTTGGGGTATCACATTATTATATTGTTGTTGATGATATGATTATTATAATGTTGACTATATTCGACGAAGGATGGAAGGTCTAGGCTATCCCGCCCCGACGCTTTGTTCCATTCGAGTCACCTAGGATCCGAGTTCCGGGTATTGGTTTTAAGACTGAGCGTGCCTAACCGCGTGTGGGATTTTATGGGGTCCCCTTTTCTTACCTACCTAGCTTCAAACATTTCTAGTAGTGGCCCAAGCTGATTTACCATTTGAAACCGTGTGTGTGCTGGTCAGCTGCCAGTAGTTTTTAAACCAACCCGGACCAGTGAGGACATAGTTCCCTTGCTGGCCCACCTTGTTCATCTGAGGACCCAGTTTCCCATGTGTGATTAACCGGCTATCCAAACCTGTGACTGACGGTAGAGACCAGATCGAGAGCGCGGCCGGCTCCTGAGCTGGATGTCGACTCACCGGGGGCCACCCGGATTTGTTCGTTGTTAGTCAGAGGGACCTGTCGTTTTGGATCTCTTGGAACTAAATCATAAAATGGTTGCCTATAATGGGTAGCAACTGAGAGAGATCGTCGTGCGTGTGGAGCCTTGTAATGAGTAGTTGGTACACCCCTGCAGGGTTAAATCTTTTCGAGAAGCCGTGTCCACGGTTATGGACGACTTGAGACCTACTCCTTGTTCATAGACAACAACAGCTGAGATAATCTTAATATAACTTGATCAACGTGTGTGTGCCTTGACTGCTTCTTCTTCGTTGCGATGCGAAGAGGAGGACAAGGATAGGATAGGTGTTATGTTTGCGTAAGTAGTTGATAGCAAGACTTGTTCGAGGCGATTTCTCATCGAATGCTTGGCCTCTTATCTTACTCTCTAGATCGTTAGACACTTCATAAATGCTAGTGCGGCCGCAACCTCACCACGTACCCCATCCTTACCGTAAACTACTAGTTGTCCTAGAATGACGAGTGATGAAGTCCTTGCTGGGTCAGTTGACCACTACAGTTGGATGTTGAGTACTTCTGTACTCATGATACTACCCCCAAACTCTTTTCAGGGTTCTTGATCGACAACAGGTACGGTGATCGACGTTTCACGTGGAGACTCAACGACGACTAGTTAGGCGAATCCCGGCGGAGGGCCTGGACCCGTGTGGTTATGGGGATCGATGTTTTTCTCTTTGCCACTAGGCATTTGCTTGTAGTCTGTACCCAGACATGTATCTTTCGCTTTTGTATTGTATTTGAGGCAGTTGTATGCCAATTGTATGAGATGTTGTATCATTGTATCTGTAATGTTGTGATATCTGTTGGAAATGTAACATCCCAAAATTCTCCGAATTTTGGAATGTTAATAAAATTAAATAGATATGATTGTTTGATTGATGTGTTTGATTTTCTCTGGGATTTAAAACTTTTGGAGTTTATTGAATATTAAAAAGAGATGGAATAAAAGGACTTTCCCTAATATTCATAATTGGTGTTTTGGAATTTATTATTTAAAACAAAACCACCAAAATAAAATGAGAGAAGGTAATATGCCTCCTTCAACCTATTAAAATGTTGGAAAATGTTTTAAATCATTATAAACATTTTTCAACTCAAGGAAATTCAATTGAGAGGATATAAAATGACTTATCCCCTTTTTAATAAAGTTGGAAAATATTTGAAATATTACTTTAAAGTTTTTAAAATTTATTATGAGTACTATAAATAACTCTAAAATTATTTTAGAGATTTTATAATGCTAAGAGAGTTTTTATTTCATTGAAATGATTTATTAAATATTTTAAAAGAGTTGAAAAAGTATTCCAATGGGATATTTTTGTTTTACCAAATTATTTATTGGTGTGACAATTTTAAATTTACATTTTATCATTTAGAAATGGTTTGTCAATGCTTTTGACCAAATAAAATTATTTTAAATGGTTTATGGGATTTTATTTGATTCATGAAAAGTATTTTTATATTTAAATAAAGTAGTTAGAAAAGGTTTTTATTTTATTTACCTTTTTGGAAAATATTTTCATTTTATAATTTTCTTTAGTTTACTTGATGAATTTAGGTTTTTGTTTCATATTTTTCCGAGTTACGGTTATTTTTATTCAATTGTTTGAAGTTCCGTTGTTAACGAAAAAGAAAAAATCCGTAGCGGCCGGCCCAGATGTTGTCTCCACTCACGAGCACAATTGGAGTCCAAGTCGGGCCCGATTCGTTTTTTTTCTCCAGCCTATATATAGAATTTCAGCAAATTTCTCTTCTTTCTTTTTCTTTTTGTAAAAAAAAAGTCAAACCCTAGCGGACCCCGCCCGACCCCGCCGCCGCCGCCACGTCACCGCGCCGCCCCGGCCGGAGTGCCCCGCCGCCGCCGCCGTGCCGGCAACACCGCCGCTCGGTCGCGCGCCGCGCCGCCATCACCAGGCCGCCGCCTCGCCTCGCCCGGAGCACCGCCCCGCGCCGTGAGCCGCCATGGCCACTCGCCGGAGCGGGCTGACCAGCAGCCTAGCCGGCCACCGGCGCCGCCCGGCCGGACCTCCACGGAGCCGCACGCCGTGCCTCGCCGACTGCCGCTGCCGCCGTGCCCCGCGCGCCCTTGCGCCCCTCGCCGGCAGCCTCCCCACCGGCCGGAGCCGCCACCTCTCGCCGGAAGCCGCCCCGCAGTTCGCCGGAATTTTTCGAGCTCGCCGGAGTCAACTCCGGCCAGATCTAGACCAGGGACCCGATTGCTTTTTCAGACGAAACTTTATTCGAGAACAAGTCCTTTTGGCAGAAAACCCCCTATTCTCGCGGCTGCAATATCCCCCAAGCCGTAAGTCGGATTGCGGTAATTCTTTTTCCCACGCGCTCGTGTTGTTCTGTAGTTTATCATAGAATCAATTTTTCAAACTTTTGCACACTTTTGAATTTTAATTTATTTCAAATTCAAATTTATATTCTGGAGGACGTATCTTTTCAACCGTTGATGCAAATCGAGTGATGCGTTGGATCACTCGTTCCATATGCTTTCTGTTTATATCAAGTGTACACAAAAAAATTCACAAGTTTCTTGGTCTGTTCAAAGTCAAATTCAATTCAAATTTGAACTTGCTATGACCTGTGTTGTAGTATTCCGTTTCATGTGATTCTTTTTGCATAGGATCACTCGTGTCGTATACTTTATGTCCACATCATCTATACACCATAATTCAAATACTTTTGATCTGTTTGAATTTAAATTTAATTCAAACTTCAACCTGCTATAACTAGCGTTGTAGTGTTCTGTTCACGTGATGCTTTTTGCATATTGAATCATTTGATACATCCTATCGGCTATATCCACACACCATTCAGATTGTCATGTTATGTATCTTTAGATCTTAGTATATTAAGTTCTTAGTATCTTTAGTCATAATCTTGTATCGACAATTCTTTGTCCGTTGACTCTCTCGAGTTCACTTCCACTGATCACCTTCGAGCACATCGACACCTTTGCACTTCAAAACCTTTTTGTTTTGTTGCTAAAACCCTTTGTGTTTGTTTGTTGATCTTCTATTTGCCTTGTGATGTGATTGCTTATTCGAGTTCCTTCGTTGTCGATAGATTGCTCGGAGTGTGACGAGTAGAGTTGACGGGACCGTGAGAGCGAAGAACTTCATCGAATGTACAAGGCAAGTTACACTTTGACCATACCTCAACCTATATTTTCTATTATGCATGTAGCAAATTATCACTCTATGCATGTGTAGGATTATATATTAGTTATGATTTAAACGTAGTAGGATAGCCATATGCTCTGACCTTGTATTTCATTGTCGACCTAGGATCGCGGTTGTTATATACTGCTATTGCTTTGTAGACGGGGATTGGTTGAGTTATCATTGAGCTATGTGAGGATTAATGACTTGACTAGCAAACTTAAATAGAAATCACCTCTGGACGGGAAGGGAAGGCATCTTGGGGCTCGTGCCTTGGATAAGGAGAGACCAGGGCTAAATGCTTCACGAATGGTTGTTTTGGTGGTGAACCGGGTGCGTCATGGCGTGTACCCTCTGAACGCAGTGGGCGCCGTCCAGGCTCAAAAAGATAGGACAGACAGTGTGACTAGTAGCTTCCATGTACAACCACTGGCTATATGGGCTCTGGCTTAGATGAGTAAGTTGTGGGGAACCTGGCCCTGGTAGCTAGCTGATGTAGATATGATAGGTGTACCGGCTACCAAAGGGTGGAGGCAACCTCTTCTGAAAGACTATGTCTCAATCTTCGGGTTGAGTCCAGTGGGGAAAGTGTACAAACCTATGCAGAGTGTAAAAAACTGATCATGATTGGCCGTGTCCACGGTTACGGAAAACTTTGAGCAACTGGGCATTATTGTTGTTGGTTGGTCTTGACAGATAATTAATCTTGATAAGAATTTGAGTGGGAACTTTTAATGAAGGGATGGTTGGAATTGGTGTAGACCGATTCAACCATACTTAGGACTAGCAAGATAAATTAAAATTGATTAGTTGTAGTATGTGAGGGAAAAATCAGCTTTCTGCAAAATAAAACCATAAGCCTTTCCTTTGACTTATCCTTGCATGTAGATGTAGGTCTGCTATATACTTTTTCGTGTGACTTGCCGTACAAATTAGATGTACTGACCCGTTGTCGGGCTGTAACCTTCGGTGTTGCAGGATTTTCTACGACGAGTAAGTGATGCGATGTAGGGTTACGATTTCTATACTCAACTATGCCGGTGGAGTTGATGGACGCCACGAAGCTTTTATTGTTTTCCGCTGTATTTTATTTGTAAGCTAGCCTTGAGCTATGCAGGTATGCTTTATTTTAATACTGGATCTTCGATGTAATATATATGACATGTGGTTTATTCTTGATATTACATCGTGTGCTGTGTGTGCTAGCTATTGATCCAGGGACTAGCACAGAATGCACAGAGACTCCGGTTTGTGAGGAACCGGGTCGTTACAGGAAATCCGGGGCATATGGCTTTGTCATATGTCGCGGTGGGACCGATATGTGCTTCGTCCCCAGATCTGGGTGGAGACACCTAGATCTGGAAAAGTACCGCATATTGGGCCTTACAACTTGGTATCAGAGCCTTACCGACCGTAGGATCCCTTTTCTGGCCGAAGTCGAGTATAGATAAAAACTATTTTGTAGTTACTAAGTTAGTTATCGGAGAGTAGGAATCTTTTTACTCCTTACCCTTGCTTTGGTCAGGACAAGTGTCGTTAGTGTTTTAATTCTTATCTTATCCCCTTCAAACATAAGATCTCACTGAGTGTGGAGTTTCGGAACCGTTACAATGCCTTGCTTGCAGCGTATTGTCTCGATTCCAATCTCAGGTTTTGGCGTTCATGTAGTACCTTTAGCTTCTCCGATTTTGGGTATCATCTGGGTCATCCACTGCCATCCCTCCTTTTACCGGTGTTTTACGACTTGCGTCGAAAATCATTATCCCTTGATCTGGTTTTCATGATCGTTCTTCCTCTTGTCACTGACATTTTCGTTATTCCGACGATGTCGTCGCTCTGCGGAATATTATCTCGACAGAAGTTTGACGTCGACATGGAGCAGAGTCCCTTGTTGGTGGTGTTGAAGATCGTCGTCTCCCTTTTCTCTCCCCCCTCTCCCCCGGATCGTCCTGGATCTCGGGACGAGATCCCTTGTTGGTGGTGTTGTATTGTAACAGCCCAGATTTTGCAAAAATGAAAAATTTTGTTTTCGGTGTGAATTGTTTGATTGTCTGATTTGTTTGCGGTGTTTGCATCCCCGATTTATCAATCGGCGATTATTTTTCCCCCCTCTTATCTCGTATCGGACGGATACCGACCCTTGCCACCCTGACACTCGACCTTTGCGACACCGGGTTTCACTCTATCACGTCGTGAAAACCGCATGAGACCAGCTGCAGCCAACGGAACAAAAACCCCGTTTAATAATTAAACGGGTTATTTTTGTAGCGCGCAGTTCGAAGTTTTACCCGAATCGGAGGTATTGCGGACCCCCGGCGGTCAGAAACGTGAGCACCGCGCGCGAGAGAGAAAAACCGGGGATGTTTTTGCAAACTGCCAGCCACCTGGGCTATATAAAGACCACCACACTCCCACCTCTTTATAGGGTTTCCCTAAGCCAAAATTTCAGCCACCCCCCCCCCACTTAAATTGACTATCATAGATAGTTTACCTTATGCTTCACCTCTTGCCATGTTTGTGTGCTATGCCATGCTTCTGTGCTTTGCCATGTTAACAACCTTTGTTGATCACTTGTAGCTAACCAACTTGAACCGTTGTAAATGTGCGGTATCGTCGTGTGTGACGAGTACTCCACTTAACATGTTAGTAACCGCTCTCGACGGTAGGTGCGATGTCTCGTGTTGCCTTCTTGTTGATGCTTGCTCGTGTTTGCCTCGTAGTAATAGAGTGCTTGCTCGTTGATTGCTTTCCAGTGTTTACCGTCTTGTGTGCTTCCGCGGGTACCTTCGCAGACGATGCGAGCTTGCGATCAACTACAACTTCGGAACCCGACTTATCAACAGGCAAGGACTATACATTACTTATGATCCATTCTATTTCGACCAGTGGTTTGCATGCTAGTCTAGGTTAGGTTCGATGTTTGATCCTACCACATTTTTACAACCTCTTTCCAACCGATACAGCCATGTCCCTTCCCAGCAAACCTTGTACTGCTATGTTACTATTACTCGTTGCTCATCCCCTGCTTAGTATGCATGCTTAGGATGCTACGATGTTACCCAACTACTCCTTGGTTTTGGAATATCACATTATTATATTGTTGTTGATGATTTGATTATTATAATGTTGACTATATTCGACGAAGGATGGAAGGTCTAGGCTATCCCGCCCCGACGCTTTGTTCCATTCGAGTCACCTAGGATCCGAGTTCCGGGTATTGGTTTTAAGACTGAGCGTGCCTAACCGCGTGTGGGATTTTATGGGGTCCCCTTTTCTTACCTACCTAGCTTCAAACATTTCTAGTGGTGGCCCAAGATGATTTACCATTTGAAACCGTGTGTGTGCTGGTCAGCTGCTAGTAGTTTTTAAACCAACTCGGACCAGTGAGGACATAGTTCCCTTGCTGGCCCACCTTGTTAAGCTGAGGACCCGGTTTCCCATGTGTGATTAACCAGCTATCCAAACCTGCGACTGACGGTAGAGACCAGATCGAGAGCGCGGCCGGCTCCTGAGCTGGATGTCAACTCACCGGGGGCCACCCGGATTTGTTTGTTGTTAGTTAGAGGTACCTGTCGTTTAGGATCTCTTGAACTAAATCATAAAATGGTTGCCTATAATGGGTAGCAACTGAGAGAGATGGGCGTGCGTGCGGAGCCTTGTAATGGGCAGTTGGTACACCCCTGCAGGGTTAAATCTTTTCGAGAAGCCGTGTCACGGTTATGGACGACTTGAGACCTACTCCTTGTTCATAGACAACAACAGCTGAGATAATCTTAATATAACTTGATCAATGTGTGTGTGCCTTGACTGCTTCTTCTTCGTCGGGATGCGAAGAGGAGGACAAGGATAGGATAGGTGTTATGTTTGCGTAAGTAGTTGATAGCAAGACTTGTTGGAGGCGATTCCTCATCGAATGCTTGGCTTCTTATCTTACTCTCTAGATCGTTAGCCACTTCATAAATGCTAGTGTGGCAGCAACCTCACCACTTACCCCATCCTTACCGTAAACTACTAGTTGTCCTAGAATGACGAGTGATGAAGTCCTTGCTGGGTCAGTTGACCACTACAGTTGGATGTTGAGTACTTCTGTACTCATGATACTACCCCCAAACTCTTTTCAGGGTTCTTGATCGACAACAGGTACGGTGATCGACGTTTCACGTGGAGACTCAACGACGACTAGTTAGGCGGATCCCGGCGGAGGGCATGGACCCGTGTGGTTATGGGGATCGATGTTTTTCTCTTTGGCACTAGGCATTTGCTTGTAGTCTGGACCCAGACATGTATCTTCCGTTGTTGTATTGTATTTGAGGCAGTTCTATGCCAATTGTATGAGATGTTGTATCCTTGTATCTGTAATGTTGTGATATCATGTTGGAAATCCGGGGCATATGGCTTTGTCATATGTCGCGGTGGGACCGATATGTGCTTCGTCCCCGGATCTGGGTGGAGACATCTAGATCTGGAATAGTACCGCATATCGGGCCTTACAGCGATCCTAAAATAGCAAGAAGGTACCACTCGCCCAGCAACTCACCTGCCGACGAAACAAGACCATATTGCACAAGATTGACTTACAACAGAGGAACAAAGCAAAATAGAACAGCAACACGCGATGTCCGGCAAAGAACCAGTGAACAAGAAAAGGGCTAATCTCCCGGCTCAGACTTCACCTTACACAGAGCACCTAAGCGACGGTCATTATCCTCGACGACCCACTTCACAACTTCATTTGCAGGCTTATCCGCCATGGCATAATGGTCGTCCATCGGCTGAGCTCGACCACCTGGAGGACCTCGAGCTGCCAACATAATGTCGACCCCTGGCCAATGACTATGAACAAAGGCTAAAGCACAACGAGCCCCTGCATAAATCTGGTGATTAACTACACGCCAAAGATCCGCAGGATGGGATGTGACGCCCCCAAAATCAAGCCGTGTACAGTAATCATACACGCAAGGTACACGATCGAGATTAGGGACTCACGATGAGATATCACAACACAACTCTACAAATAAAATAATACAAGTTGTTTAATACAAGCCAGGGGCCACGAGGGCTCGAATATAACAGCTCGAGAGCACAAGTCAGCGGAAGCAATAGTATCTGAGTACAGACACCAAATACAAGGTTGCCTTAAGAAGGCTAGCACAAATAACAACAGATCGAAAAGGCGAGGCCTCCTGCCTGGGAACTCCAAGCTACTCCTGGTCAACGGGGAACTCGACGTCGTAGAAAGCATCGGGGATCTTCACGTTGCGGTGGTCGACATCGGGGATCTTCACGTTGCGGTGGTCGACATCGGGGATCTCCTGCTCCTGGGCTCCAACGTCGACTGCAGCGGCCGATCAGGCAAAACAGTAAAGGAAATAAAGCAGGTGAGTATCTAGTATACCCGCGAGTCTTACGTCCGCTACTAAGCATTATGCATTGTATCAACGGAAAGAAGAGGCTGTAGTGGACTGAAAGACAGAAATCCAGAGCAAGGATAAGAAGCTAGGCCTAACGAAGACTAGCATCTTCCGATGAGGTCTTGCAGCATGAGGTAAGAATCAGCCAACAGTTTATATAAAGCAATAAAGTAACAATGAAGCAGAAGTTGCTGCAACATTGAATAATAATAAGTTGTAATAATTAACAATGCCTCCGAGTTCACCTCCTCGACATCCCCGCGAGGAAGAAAACCCGGAACCATACAGTTTAATAATAATAGTTTCTAGTGGTAAGATCCAGCTTCAGCATAAAGCGTCCTGTTAACGTGGACACGGCTATCGATAGATTAATCTTCCCTGCAGGGGTGCACTTGTGTTACGCTACACGCACGGATCTCCAGGGTGGCGGGAACCTTGTTAGGGAACGCTCCACCGAGGCTATCCGACACTTCATAGCCCATCTTTCAAACTCAACAGAGAGGTCATCCGCCGGACTATATCCTATGTACGCGGGGCTTTGGACCCTAACCCCGACGTACTCCTGCACGGTGCGAGGCTGGCCGGTGAAGTTAAAGAAAATCCAAATAAGACACCACCGCGCGAGCAAATAAGACAACACCACTTCCCGGCGCAGGCCGCGGTACTGCTGACGTCTGAAGAGTCCTCGGACGACACTACGAAGCAGAGGAGCCCATAACTCGTAATTCCCACGGGTAGGTAGTGCGTACATGGCATATAGCCAACTCAAGACATTCACTGAACCATTTAGCATTTTAATTAACCTGCGTGACAACCGTTATCGTTGTCTCGACTTAACTGACCCGTGGACAACGACAGCAGCCAGGACCACCAGTACATCGGTGCCTGCCCCGTCGTCCCACCAAGTCACTGCGGTTACCAACAAGGTGAACCGTCTCCTTACCTTGTCTCGCGTGTGCTCCTGGAGGAGCTCGACTTTCGTGGGTTGGTAACTCTCGCGGCCAACGAGCAGGGGCCAAGCACACCGGTACACTGGTCGTACCCTCCCTGTCGTCCCGTCGCAATACCTCTCGCGGGCACCGTTGGGTCGCCCGACTTCTTACCTTTAAGGACACCAGTTGGTTCGAGTCCCTACCATTAAGTGAAACCAGGAGGAATCACCCTCGATGGTACACTTGAGCTGGCTCGACTGAGACATCAGCGGAATGAACTAAAGAGGTAAACCTCGTATCATCCCGGTGATGCTACGCTACTGAGCCGACGAGAGTGAAATTCGAGTCCATTCCACTCGTAAGCCAAACTCGAAGCGACTCGGCAGAGTCTCGCCGTTGTAGGTTCCCTAGGGTGTCTGCAATGATTCGTACCTGTTGCATTTGTAATATATCATTCCCGCGATCACTTCCAGAGTGATCACGGCCCTCTATTCTAAACCTAGCTAACAATGCGCAGGGTTTACTGCTGAATAATGCATAAGTAATAATAGGCAGCATAGGATTAAAGGAAGGTACATCAAGGGGCGACAAAAACAGGCTATGCAATTGAATAGGATTGTAATCGTAGCAGCAGCAGTAACAATGCCTAGTGCAAGAAATGTACGGAAAGATAGGCAATATCTGGGGAAGAGGATGGCTCTGCTTGCCTGGAAGCTCGACGGTAGGGGTCGGGTCGTCGACGAAGTAGTCGTACTCAGCATCGGTGTAGTCGACGGCAGCAGCGGAGTCTACCGAAGATTAAGGGGGGGAAGAAACAATAAATACACAACAATAATAGCAATACAAATGCAAGACATAACAGATGAATTGTAAACGGGGTTCTAATGCAGTACGATGCACGTTGCTCGGAGCGGGAATTCATCCGGGGATGAAATACCGGCTCCGGGTGATTATCGGACAAGGTTTCCGGAGGGGGGAGATATCATGCCGGAGGTGTCGTGGACATCCGACACATGTGTGGGTGGTGTATCCGGGTTGGTTGATCTATTCCGAACAACTTTCGTGTTCGAAATAAATTCATCCGGGTACTTTAGCAGTACCGGACAATTCATCGGACAGACGGTACCGGAGGGGGACGGTTCGATGTTCGGCATGTTAGAGGGGTGTGGTGAGGATATGGGTATCGTATATGTAATCGTTGATCCGTTCTGAGTAACTTTCGTATACAAAAGTTTTTCATCTGGACAACTTTTATCGGTACCGGGAATTATCGACAAACAGCCCGAAGGGGGAATGTCGATGTTCGGTACGTTAGAGGGGGGGCGGTAGACATACGGATAGCGTATCCGTAGACGTTATATTTTTCTGATCAATTTTGATGTATAAAATATTTTAATCTGACTTACGGTTTAAAAGATATTGAATTTCAATGTTTAAATTATTTTAAAACAATTTCTAGAATTCTTTTTAATTATTAATTTAACATTATCCACAAGATTATCTAGAATAGTAATCTGACAAGGAGGGCCCACATGTCATGGAGAGTTTATTTTAATTCAACTAAAATAGGGATTATTAGAGGATGGGTCCCATATGTCATAGGCTATTTATTTAGCAGATGTATTTAATCTAAACTCTAATTAATGGTAGAGGACCTATTTGCAAATTCCAGAAACTTAGGAAGTTATCTGCGAACTTTTATTTTCAAGCATCAGGCTTAACTGTACTAGCTCATCACAGATTTTTTTCTCCTTTGCCATTTTTCTACGAATTAATCGGTGCATCATTTGAAATTGTTCCAATGAAACAAAGTGAAGCTTGTTAAGTGTACTAACTAGCCATATTATTTTTATTCATTTTAGAATTTGTTTGGCTATTTATTTGCTGTTGTACAAAGTGGCGCAATTCAACATTTGTAGCAATGTCAGTTAGCAACTGAAGCTTCAGGGGCATTCACACACGCACAAACACTGAAACACATGGCCATGGCCATTCTCAAGCTAGCTACTGCTAGCAACTTAGAGAAGCAGCGCACGCGGGGGCGTGGCCTGCTTGTCCAGCGGCACAACCGTGCCACCCGGCGGCTGGCGCGCATGGGCACAAGGCCTCGGCGGCCAGGGCCAATGACAAGGTAGCCGCGGCAGCAGGTGGAGACGGCCAGCAGCGCACGCGGCCACACGCTGGCAGCAGCGCACGCGCGCGCGGAGCCGAAGGGCGGCCGACGCGGCGGCTGCGGCACGCGCCTACGGGGCGGCCTCGACGAGCGACGACGGTCGGAGCACAGCTATGCGGAGGAGAAACGGCGACGGAATGCAGAGGGAGAGTGGGGGGAAGGCTGCTCACAGAGGGGCAGCGGCTAGGGGCGGTCTTGGAGGACGGGGGTTCGCCGGAGAAGCGCGAATCGGGGCGGCGGCGCGGCTGCCAGAATTGCTGTGCGATCTCGCCGGCTGGAGGTTGAAGGTGACCTAATGGCGCGCGATGCAGTGGCTTCGGGCACAGCTCTTTCTGTCCAGAGACGAGGACGACGGATGCGGACGTCCGGGACACGGTGGCTCGAGCTGGGAGGCACAATGGATGCGGGGGTTCACGAGCCCGTGGCCATGGCTACGTCAGGCGGGTGGTGGAAGACGATGGTGAGCGAGGCAGAGAGGAAAAAATCTGGAGGGTGCGTCCAGCGAGGCCAAGGCGGCATTCTTATCCTCTCCCGGCATCGCGCGTCAACGGGGAGTGAACAGGGCGAGGTGGTTGGCGTCGAACGGCTTCTGTCGCCATGGCGACTCGGTCAGAGGAGCAGTGCACGGGGAAGGGGATGAGTGATGTTGGGCTGGGCCGATGAGCAGTGCACGTGGGCGACAGATAGGCTTTTGTGAAATTTTTTGTCTGCCAGCAGAGTTTCTGATCTGTCTTATTTATTTGAGCTAGCAAATGATTTCTGTTTTAAGTGAAACTTGTTGGTACATGTGTAGTACAATTAGGAGAAAAGCCACATAAAGTTTGGTGACTTTTAAAAATCATTTAGTATTTTTTTTTGGACTGCAACTGATTAAATATGGATCTTGGCTCTTGTTTATATATATTTTTGATTCATTTTAAGATTTAGTAAATTCCCATAACTATATGGACATGATCCCCTGATTATTTAGCATTTTATAAAATTGTTTCCATAATTTTAGTTCATTTAAAATTCCCACTTGTTTATTTATTTTACCATAGCCATTTAATAATTTCCTAAAGCCATTGTTTTATTTTAAATATTATTCCTTTATATTACTATACCATTTTTAACAAAACAACCATTGCTATATTATCATCATCTAATATTGCTAGGCAATTTAATTAATATGTTTCATTATTTTGATTCAACTAAGATTTCCATTTTTATATGAACTTTCAAAATAATTTTTGATGACACCACAAGATTGGTTTCTCAATCAACATAGACTTGTGATTATTCAAATGGCTAGGAGTTGACTTAGTTTAGGTAATTGCAAGATGGTTATCATTCACCCACAATTTCCTTGGATCAAAATTCTAATCCACCTTTATTTGAAAATTTTATCAGGGTTGGAATTCCAATAAGCTGTGATCAAAGGTGTTCAAGGCTTGATCATCAACAGTAATGATCACTAACAGTGGAATCACTGTAGTGATTACTGTACTGGGTCTGAGGGTGTTACAAATCTCCACCACTACAAAGAATTCTCGTCCCGAGAATTAAAAGTAGTGTAAGGGGTAGAGTTTCGGTTTCGCCTTCTAAAAAATCTTCTGGTGCTTGTTGTCTGTATCGAAGGAGTTAATCCTTCACGTTGCTGTCTTCATCTCTCTACATCGGTGCATCTTGATGAGTTGTAATCCCTTCTTCGGGGTCTTCATCGTACTTACGAACAGGTTAAGAGATAAAGCTTAAGGGGGTCGGATCGATACAAGATCAATTAAATGGGGTTGCTCAAGGTTATGGGGTACAAAGTCCTTCCGAGTTTAATCTCAGGGAAGTACATCGAGAGAAGTTTTAAGCGGATAGGCACGTATTCGATGCCGATGACGGAAGATGGGAAAGGCCCTCGATCATCAGACACAATCACTGAGTCTGATATCGGACGGAATATCACAAGGTCGATGACAATAGTCAAGTTTCGATCCTGTGGAACGGTGACTTGGAGGGGTGGCATATTGCGCGAGCACAATGCAAGGATTATCAGAGAACAACTTATCAGCTATGTCGGCAGCAACATCGATACCAGGAGCAGTGGACATTGAGAACCATTTTCCTGCTCGTTAATACGAGGCGGACCAATTGGCAAAGTTCTCGTCCCGGTGGCTACCGAAATGTCATCAACAATGGCAACAAGGTGTTACTGACGAGGTTGCACACCAAGGTGTTTACATAAGCAGGGAATCGTCGCTGCTCAGATAATTTATATCACAAGAAAGATTATACAGACCAATGGACGGGAAAAGTGATGATACACAAGTATCACGTGTATAACCTTCCCAAGGAAAGCAGAGCACGATATATATGATCAAGTTGTATTGGCACGGAGACAAGGGAGGTTTTCGACGATAACGCAAATCATCGAGCGGCATGGAGGGTATTTCACACGATGAATCCAATTGACACATGGAAGAAGCCATGTAAGATTATTCGGATAATAATCCACCAAAGGTCGGGTGGTTCGCAAAGAATCTGGTGTGAGTATCGGCACTCAACCAGAAGGAGAAAGAATGCAAAGGCATCAGATGATGGAAGGATCGGAATAATTCGATGCTTAAGTACAAGGGAATTATCACTTTCAGATCGGGAGGTGGATGCAATTATCCACACGGACTTATCGGTTGCATGGGATTGCAAAGGCGATGACCACGTAGGATCTCGGGAATTGATCAGAGAGTAATCGTCGAAATCTTCAAGTGGATCAGGCGATCATCGAGAATGCAGAGCTCTCCGGGAGGAAGGAGGTACGTGAACCTAAGTCAGAGTTATTAAAACTTGACCAGCAAGGATAAGAGAGCAGAGTCCTAGAGCATAGGTACGTAGAAAAAGATCCTAATACCAAAGATATCACACGTAGTGACATCGATGTGGGCCCGTAAGCCAAATATTAAGTTAGCAAAGTAGTTTTGTAAAGTCTAGACTCGACTTCGACCAAGGAGTGGTTAGGGGCTTCCTACAGGCAGTCGGCTCTGATACCAACTTGTGACGCCCCCAAAATCAAGCCGTGTACAGTAATCATACACGCAAGGTACACGATCGAGATTAGGGACTCACGATGAGATATCACAACACAACTCTACAAATAAAATAATACAAGCTGTTTAATACAAGCCAGGGGCCACGAGGGCTCGAATATAACAGCTCGAGAGCACAAGTCAGCGGAAGCAATAGTATCTGAGTACAGACACCAAATACAAGGTTGCCTTAAGAAGGCTAGCACAAATAACAACAGATCGAAAAGGCGAGGCCTCCTGCCTGGGAACTCCAAGCTACTCCTGGTCAACGGGGAACTCGACGTCGTAGAAAGCATCGGGGATCTTCACGTTGCGGTGGTCGACATCGGGGATCTTCACGTTGCGGTGGTCGACATCGGGGATCTCCTGCTCCTGGGCTCCAACGTCGACTGCAGCGGCCGATCAGGCAAAACAGTAAAGGAAATAAAGCAGGTGAGTATCTAGTATACCCGCGAGTCTTACGTCCGCTACTAAGCATTATGCATTGTATCAACGAAAAGAAGAGGCTGTATATAGTGGACTGAAAGAAAGAAATCCAGAGCAAGGATAAGAAGCTAGGCCTAACGAAGACTAGCATCTTCCGACGAGGTCTTGCAGCATGAGGTAAGAATCAGCCAACAGTTTATATAAAGCAATAAAGTAACAATGAAGCAGAAGTTGCTGCAACATTGAATAATAATAAGTTGTAATAATTAACAATGCCTCCGAGTTCACCTCCTCGACATCCCCGCGAGGAAGAAAACCCGGAACCATACAGTTTAATAATAATAGTTTCTAGTGGTAAGATCCAGCTTCAGCATAAAGCGTCCTGTTAACGTGGACACGGCTATCGATAGATTAATCTTCCCTGCAGGGGTGCACTTGTGTTACGCTACACGCACGGATCTCCACGGTGGCGGGAACCTTGTTAGGGAACGCTCCACCGAGGCTATCCGACACTTCATAGCCCATCTTTCAAACTCAACAGAGAGGTCATCCGCCGGACTATATCCTATGTACGCGGGACTTTGGACCCTAACCCCGACGTACTCCTGCACGGTGCGAGGCTGGCCGGTGAAGTTAAAGAAAATCCAAATAAGACACCACCGCGCGAGCAAATAAGACAACACCACTTCCCGGCGCAGGCCGCGGTACTGCTGACGTCTGAAGAGTCCTCGGACGACACTACGAAGCAGAGGAGCCCATAACTCGTAATTCCCACGGGTAGGTAGTGCGTACATGGCATATAGCCAACTCAAGACATTCACTGAACCATTTAGCATTTTAATTAACCTGCGTGACAACCGTTATCGTTGTCTCGACTTAACTGACCCGCGGACAACGACAGCAGCCAGGACCACCAGTACATCGGTGCCTGCCCCGTCGTCCCACCAAGTCACTGCGGTTACCAACAAGGTGAACCGTCTCCTTACCTTGTCTCGCGTGTGCTCCTGGAGGAGCTCAACTTTCGTGGGTTGGTAACTCTCGCGGCCAACAAGCAGGGGCCAAGCACACCGGTACACTGGTCGTACCCTCCCTGTCGTCCCGTCGCAATACCTCTCGCGGGCACCGTTGGGTCGCCCGACTTCTTACCTTTAAGGACACCAGTTGGTTCGAGTCCCTACCATTAAGTGAAACCAGGAGGAATCACCCTCAATGGTACACTTGAGCTGGCTCGACTGAGACATCAGTGGAATGAACTAAAGAGGTAAACCTCGTATCATCCCGGTGATGCTACGCTACTGAGCCGACGAGAGTGAAATTCGAGTCCATTCCACTCGTAAGCCAAACTCGAAGCGACTCGGCAGAGTCTCGCCGTTGTAGGTTCCCTAGGGTGTCTGCAATGATTCGTACCTGTTGCAGTTGTAATATATCATTCCCGCGATCACTCCCAGAGTGATCACGGCCCTCTATTCTAAACCTAGCTAACAATGCGCAGGGTTTACTGCTGAATAATGCATAAGTAATAATAGGCAGCATAGGATTAAAGGAAGGTACATCAAGGGGCGACAAAAACAGGCTATGCAATTGAATAGGATTGTAATCGTAGCAGCAGCAGTAACAATGCCTAGTGCAAGAAATGTACGGAAAGATAGGCAATATCTGGGGAAGATAATGGCTCTGCTTGCCTGGAAGCTCGACGGTAGGGGTCGGGTCGTCGACGAAGTAGTCGTACTCAGCATCGGTGTAGTCGACGACAGCAGCGGAGTCTACCGAAGATTAAGGGGGGGAAGAAACAATAAATACACAACAATAATAGCAATACAAATGCAAGACATAACAGATGAATTGTAAACGGGGTTCTAACGCAGTACGATGCACGTTGCTCGGAGCGGGAATTCATCCGGGGATGAAATACCGGCTCCGGGTGATTATCGGACAAGGTTTCCGGAGGGGGGAGATATCATGCCGGAGGTGTCGTGGACATCCGACACATGTGTGGGTGGTGTATCCGGGTTGGTTGATCTATTCCGAACAACTTTCGTGTTCGAAATAAATTCATCCGGGTACTTTAGCAGTACCGGACAATTCATCGGACAGACGGTACCGGAGGGGGACGGTTCGATGTTCGGCATGTTAGAGGGGTGTGGTGAGGATATGGGTATCGTATCTGTAATCGTTGATCCGTTCTGAGTAACTTTCGTATACAAAATTTTTTCATCCAGACAACTTTTATCGGTACCGGAAATTATCGACAAACAGCCCGAAGGGGGAATGTCGATGTTCGGTACGTTAGAGGGGGGGCGGTAGACATACGGATAGCGTATCCGTAGACGTTATATTTTTCTGATCAATTTTGATGTATAAAATATTTTAATCTGACTTACGGTTTAAAAGATATTGAATTTCAAAGTTTAAATTATTTTAAAACAATTTCTAGAATTCTTTTTAATTATTAATTTAACATTATCCACAAGATTATCTAGAATAGTAATCTGACAAGGAGGGCCCACATGTCATGGAGAGTTTATTTTAATTCAACTAAAATAGGGATTATTAGAGGATGGGTCCCATATGTCATAGGCTATTTATTTAGCAGATGTATTTAATCTAAACTCTAATTAATGGTAGAGGACCTATTTGCAAATTCCAGGAACTTAGGAAGTTATCTGCGAACTTTTATTTGCAAGCATCAGGCTTAACTGTACTAGCTCATCACAGATTTTTGCTCCTTTGCCATTTTTCTACGAATTAATCGGTGCATCATTTGAAATTGGTCCAATGGAACAAAGTGAAGCTTGTTAAGTGTACTAACTAGCCATATTATTTTTATTCATTTTAGAATTTGTTTGGCTATTTATTTGCTGCTGTACAAAGTGGCACAATTCAACATTTGTAGCAATGTCAGTTAGCAACTGAAGCTTCAGGGGCATTCACACACGCACAAACACTGAAACACATGGCCATGGCCATTCGCAAGCACGAGCATATGCAGCCATGGAACGCAGAGCAGTTTCAAGCTAGCTACTGCTAGCAAGTTAGAGAAGCAGCGCACGCGGGGGCGTGGCCTGCTTGTCCACCGGCACAACCGTGCCACCCGGCGGCTGGCGCGCATGGGCAAAAGGCCTCGGCGGCCAGGGCCAATGACAAGGTAGCCGCGGCAGCAGGTGGAGACGGCCAGCAGCGCACGCGGCCACACGCTGGCAGCAGGGCACGCGCGCGCGGAGCCGAAGGGCGGCCGACGCGGCGGCTGCGGCACGCGCCTACAGGGCGGCCTCGACGAGCGACGACGGTCGGAGCACAGCTATGCGGAGGAGAAACGGCGACGGAATGCAGAGGGAGAGTGGGGGGAAGGCTGCTCACAGAGGGGCAGCGGCTAGGGGCGGTCTTGGAGGCCGGGGGTTCGCCGGAGAAGCGCGAATCGGGGCGGCGGCGCAGCTGCCGGAATTGCTGTGCGATCTCGCCGGCTGGAGGTTGAAGGTGACCTGATGACGCGCGATGCAGTGGCTTTGGGCACAGCTCTTTCTGTCCAGAGATGAGGACGACGGATGCGGACGTCCGGGACACGGTGGCTCGAGCTGGGAGGCACAATGGATGCGGGGGTTCACGAGCCCGTGGCCATGGCTACGTCAGGCGGGTGGTGGAAGACGATGGTGAGCGAGGCAGAGAGGAAAAGATCTGGAGGGTGCGTCCAGCGAGGCCAAGGCGGCATTCTTATCCTCTCCCGGCATCGCGCGTCAACGGGGAGTGAACAGTGCGAGGTGGTTGGCGTCGAACGGCTTCTGTCACCATGGCGACTCGGTCGGAGGAGCAGTGCACGGGGAAGGGGATGAGTGATGTTGGGCTGGGCCGATGAGCAGTGCACGTGGGCGACAGATAGGCTTTTGTGAAATTTTTTGTCTGCCAGCAGAGTTTCTGATCTGTCTTATTTATTTGAGCTAGCAAATGATTTCTGTTTTAAGTGAAACTTGTTGGTACATGTGTAGTACAATTAGGAGAAAAGCCACATAAAGTTTGGTGACTTTTAAAAATCATTTAGTATTTATTTTTGGACTGCACCTGATTAAATATGGATCTTGGCTCTTGTTTATATATATTTTTGATTTATTTTAATATTTAGTAAATTCCCATAACTATATGGACATGATCCCCTGATTATTTAGCATTTTATAAAATTGTTTCCATAATTTTAGTTCATTTAAAATTCCCACTTGTTTATTTATTTTACCATAGCCATTTAATAATTTCCTAAAGCCATTGTTTTATTTTAAATATTATTCCTTTATATTACTATACCATTTTTAACAAAACAACCATTGCTATATTATCATCATCTAATATTGCTAGGCAATTTAATTAATATGTTTCATTATTTTGATTCAACTAAGATTTCCATTTTTATATGAACTTTCAAAATAATTTTTGATGACACCACAAGATTGGTTTCTCAATCAACATAGACTTGTGATTATTCAAATGGCTAGGAGTTGACTTAGTTTAGGTAATTGCAAGATGGTTATCATTCACCCACAATTTCCTTGGATCAAAATTCTAATCCACCTTTATTTGAAAATTTTATCAGGGTTGGAATTCCAATAAGCTGTGATCAAAGGTGTTCAAGGCTTGATCATCAACAGTAATGATCACTAACAGTGGAATCACTGTAGTGATTACTGTACTGGGTCTGAGGGTGTTACATGGGATGACACCCGACAAAGCTTCTCAAGGCAAGAAGGGACAGGATCCAAAGGATTAAACTCAGCAAAAATCCTGCCCAACACCCCGCAGCAGTATTCAAGAGCCCACGGCACCCTCTCAACCCGCATCCGCAGAACAGCAAACACCCGAGCATGTGCCCTATCCATCCAGAAAGGGTTGTTCGCTTGCACGACTGGATCCTC
Source organism: Bromus sterilis (assembly GCA_950022295.1). Lineage (NCBI taxonomy): Eukaryota > Viridiplantae > Streptophyta > Magnoliopsida > Poales > Poaceae > Bromus > Bromus sterilis. The sequence goes on along the minus strand of OX465599.1, from coordinate 234,562,939 downwards.
CAGCAGCAAAGCATAAAGAACTCACGCAGTAGAGCAGACGAAAAATAACAAACTCACCCCTCAGGAGATCAGACAGCTTCACCATCCAAGTCGCCAAACCATCCAAGACAGCCTCAGCACGTTGACTCTTTGAACGATGGACCGCAACAGCACCTTTCAGTCGAATGATCTCACGTTCGGCTTCTTTCAACCTCAAGCAAACAGACTCGTAAGCACCTTCACGAGCATCCTCCTTCAGCAAATTCCAAGCCCGAGAAACGCCCGGGATGGCCTACCGCAAAGGGAAACAAGTCAAAGGAAACAAGAAAACAAGCAGCACAAAAGTAAAACAGGCCCATAAACTAAATAAAAGATCCGTCGTCCCATGAGGAGGAACATTACAGCTGAAGTTTTTAAACAAAAATAGGCTCGCACTACTCCTCGACTGCAGAATTGTTTGCCTCTACGACCAGTTGCAGCTGGCGGGCCAACCGAGTAACTCGAGCACTCTTCTCATCCGTATAATTAGTCAAAGCATCTACCATGGAATCCTTAATAGGAAGACCATGGCCCAGAAGAACAACAATAGACGTGGCAAGACCACTCACCACGTTCTCATGAACCAATCCCTCCAGGTGGTCACCATCGGGACCGAAGGCAACAACAAGAGAATCAAGACCCTCAGGACGCTCCACCGCATCTGGGAACATATGCTCATGGAGAAGCTTCAGGAGAGTGGAAGCCTGAGCACAGACATCCCCAACAGCTACAGCAGCACCCGAGACAGCATCTACAACGCCACGGAGAACACCTGAACCTGCAGCAGCAACCTCCACCGCCCCAATACCCGCAGAAGCTGGAAAAAGAAAAAAGGGTTTAAAATTCCAGCAACTTCAGAGACAAACAAACCCCAGCAAACGGACGATAGGAAGAATCAGCTAACCAGTCAGGGAGCCAGCCAAGTCCTGCAGGCACTCGCACTCAGCCTTCTCGGCCTGGAGAAACTGCTCTTCTACCCACCGCAAACGCTCGAGCTTGCCATGCTGCGCCTGTAGCTCTGTCTCTTTGGACTCCAGAGAAGCCCGAAGCTCAGCAAGCTCTTTCTTGGCAGCCTCCGCCCGCTTGTCAGCACCCTTGTTACGACCTACGGAGCACAACATCAGTCAGACAAAATCAACCATCCAAAGAAGAAAGAACCAAGAACCATGATCTCACGTCCCATAGCGGTCAAACTCCCCTGGACTGAGTCATGAAAGCGTCGCCACCGATCAGTTTCAGTCAACACATGTTCGCACATCCGGAACAAAGGCTGCACCCAAGCAAATACATCAAGACAGGAGCAAAGGAAAGAAGAAAATCAAAGACTACAACCAATCACAAATGATTGCTTGCAGCCTCGGGGGCTACTCCCATTGGGAGCACTGCCGTGCTCCCAATATATACAAGACCAACAAAAGGAAGACCAACGTCATAAACTACAACCACTCACAAAGTGACTATTTGCAGCCTCGGGGGCTACTATTGCAAAAGATCAGAAAGACAAAGAAATCACACACCTGCTCAGCCATGCGATCAAAAAACTTCGCCTTATCTTCAGCAGAGAGATCACGCCTCTCCAAGAAGTGCTCTTCAGGAATCGCAGGTTTAACGTCCGGAGGAAAGTCCCCTTCAGGAGCTGCAACAGCCGCGGCAGACCCCCCAGACGGAGCAGTCGCAGAAGTTCCCTCTGCACCTGCAGTCAAAGGAGCCGTCCGAGCACTCGAAGCCGCAGGAGTGGATGAACCAGCCAGCCGATCAGACGCCGCACCAGAATCAATAGAAGGAGCAGCGGCAGCACCAGCACTCGCAGAAGAAGCAGTCGGAGCGGGAGCAGTCCTGCAAAACGGACCATCTTTAGAACACAAGTCAACGCAACGAAAACCAGAGAAGACAAAGTAGAAATGCATACTAACCCAGCAGCCGCAGCGCCTGGTCGCAGCAATATCACGAACCTGCGTTTCTTCGAGGCAGCGAGAGGAGGACACGGCACATCAGGCCGCACGACCGCTAGTAAGTCATCACCTTCACCCGCCGCATCGCGACCACTCGCAGGGCGAGTGCGTTTGACACGAAGAGGACTTGAATCCCCAGAATCATCCGCAACTGGCGGTAGGACACCCGTGTACTCGACAGCAACAGCAGTCGAAGCGCCAGAAGCACCGCCATCACTCGCAGGCACGGGATCAACACCAACCTCACCAGGTTCATCAAGTATATCCGCATCTTTAGGTTGCGGCAGATTGTTCAACAAAGGAACATGATCCTACAGATCAAACCAACATCAGCAGTCAACAGAAACGCGCCAATAAGCACAAAATAAATCAAAGACAAGTACCTGAGGAAGAGGCAAGTCAGCAGAGTAAGGACGAACAAGACTCTGCTCCCCAATGCTCGTGCACTTTGTGACTTGTTGAACCCGGGCCAAAAGGTCGTCATCAGAAACCTCCTCGGGTGAACACCTGGTCGAGTCATCAGGCCCAGTGTATCGCCACATGGGACGCACCCGATGCTGAAGCGGCTGCACGCGTCTCTTAACAAACACGGAGATAAGATGGTCGCCAGTCAATTCATCCTTCAAAGCAGTAATCTTCTGCACAAACGGTTCCACGAGAGATGACTCGCGAGCAGACAAAGGATGCGCCCATGAAGATCGCTTAACCTCCCGCGCAGCAGGATCGAAAGGAGGCAGACCAAACCGCTGACCCTCAACGCACTGGTCCTTCAGACAAAACCAACTCCTCCGCCACGAAAATACGGAGTCCAACTTCTCCAGATCAAAATAGGCAGATTTTTTCTTAATGGATATACCCACGCCCCCAATGGCATATTCAGAATTTGTCCTCTTCACATTGAAGAGGCGCTTCCAGAGACCCCAATGGGGATAGATCCCCAAAAAACCCTCACAGAGCGTAATGAAACAGGCAATGTGCAGAATCCCATTGGGAGTCAAATCATGCAGTTGCAACTGATACGCGCAAAGCAACCCCCAGAGGAAAGGATGAATGGGAAGCGGAAAACCACGAGGGAAGAAACTCTGAAAGCATACCCGCTCATCTGGACGGGGCGCAGGAACCTCCTCATCCCCAGGAATCCGGGCGGCACCATGCGCCACCACGCCGTCGGCCACCAGCTCATCCAGATCCGTAGTACCAAAAGCAGAGCGCTCCCATCTGCCGGTCATCCTCGCTGACTCCTGTGCAGCACTGCGAGGACGCTTGGACATTGTAACAGCCCAGATTTCACAAAAATTAAAAAAAATTGTTTTCTATGTGAATTGTTTGATTGTCTGATTTGTTCGCGGTGTTTGCATCCCCGATTTATCGATCGGCGATAATTTTTCCCCCTCTTATCTCATACCGGATGGAGACTGACCATTTCCACCCTGACACTCGACCTTTGCGACACCGGGTTTCACCCGATCACCGTCGCGAAACCCGCACGAGACCAGCCGCGGCCAACCGCCTAGGCCGCCAGCCGCCTCCAGATGGGCCGGCCCAACGTGAGGCCCCACCCTCTTTTTTTTTTCTTTGTCTCTTTTTTCCCTTTTAACTAATTTCTGCTAAGTCTTTATATTATGCTGCTGGTCCCGTTTTGCAAATCGATTTCCCGTTGACTCGTAGCTCCGAATGAAGTGATTCTTTTTTTTGTTTGGTTGTGCTTTGTGTGCTCTAGAGTTCATCTTTAGGAGGTTGTTTATTTTGAGGTCATATTGAATATGAAATTATGTGTTGAACAGGGCACCAGATCGTTAACTTGCTAATCTGCTGTTAACTACTGCTGTTGTTATTTTGTTCAAACTTTGGGTGATGCTTGTGTCAAACCATGAGGCCTATCGCATTGATTATTTTTCCTATGTGTTAAGCATCATGTGTAATTCATTCCCATGCTTTAACTTGTCATGTTTGGGTGCCTTAGCTATATTAAATCTTGCTCCAAAGTGGTGACCCTGATATTAATGTGCTGCTGTGCTGAAAACTGTTAATTTGTTGCAACTTCGGGTGACGGTTGCGTCGCAACCGTTTATCGGAATTGAGTGATTCCAATTGCATATTGTTAAGCATCATGTCTACTTCCATTATATGTATTGCATTCTCATGATACGCTTGTTGGTCATATAGTTATTGAGCTCCAAAGTTGCTATCCCGCTGTTTTTGACAGCCACCTCTTTTTTTCTCTAAGTCTGTAACGTTCTGATGCCATGTTGCATGCTTAATATCTTTTGATCTATGATGCATTTTTGCATGATTACTTTTGCCACGCCTTCCTTGTCATGTCTACTTTATTTGCATATCATTTGTGAGCATGTTTGCATTCATTATGTTGTTTATGCAATACTCTAAAGTGTGCTTTCTGATGTTGGCAGATTGTGCCCGTAACTTGTTTTGCTTGTATCTTTTTAACCGTAACTCCGTTTGGGGTGTTCTTTATATGTAACTTGATTAGTTTTTCGTGTACTTTTTGTTTATGCTATTGTTTGCTGTTGTTAACCAACCTAAAATATGGTTTAGGACAGAACAGTACTAAATTGTTTAATTGTCGTGGGGCACTTAGTGTTATGCCATGTTTAGGTTGTGCCTCACTTAAATTGACTAGCATAGATAGTTTCCTTTATGCTTCACCTCTTGACATGTTTGTGTGCTATGCAATGCTTCTGTGCTTTGCCATGTTAACAACCTTTGTTGATCACCTGTAGCTAAACAACTTGAAACCTTCTAAATGTGTTGTATCGTCGTGTGTGACGAGTACTCCACTTAACCTGTTAGTAACCGCTCTCGACGGTAGGTGTGATGTCTCATGTTGTCTTCTTGTTGATGCTTGCTCGTGCTTGCCTCGTAGTAATAGATGCTTGCTCGTTGATTGCTTTCTAGTGTTTAACCTCTTGTGTGCTCCCGCGGGTACCTTCGTAGACGATGCGAGCTTGCGATCAACTACACCTTCGGTACCCGACTTATCAACAGGCAAGGACTATACATTACTTATGATCCATTCTATTTCAACCAGCGGTTTGCATGCTTGTCTAGGATAGGTTCGATGTTTGATCCTACCACATGTTTACAGCCTCTTTCAAACATATACAGACATGTCCCCTCCTAGCAAACCTTGTACTTCTATGTTACTATTGCTCGTTGCTCAGTGCCTGCTTAGTGTAACAGCCCAGATTTCACAAAAATTAAAAAGTTGTTTTCGGTGTGAATTGTTTGATTGTCTGATTTTTCCGCGGTGTTTGCATCCCCGATTTATCGATCGGCGATTATTTTTCCCCCTCTTATCTCGTACCGGACGGAGACCGACCTTTGCCACCCTGACACTCGACATTTGCGACACCGGGTTTCGCCCGATCATCGTCGCAAAGACCGCACGAGACCAGCCGCAGCCAACGGAACGAAAAACCCGTTTAATAATTAAACGGGATATTTTATAGCGCGCCGGAAAGTGTTCTCGGAACGGTTTCAACGCGAGGAGAACACCACTGGCTCGACGCGCTGATCGCGCAGTTCGAAGTTTTACCCGAATCGGAGGTACTACGGACCCCTGGCGGTCAAAAACGTGAGCACCGCGCGCGAGAGAGAAAAACCGGGGATGTTTTTGCAAACTGCCAGCCACCTGGGCTATATAAAGACCACCACACTCCCACCCCTTTTCTAGGGTTTCCCTAGCCACAAAATTGCAGCCACCCCCCTGAAAAATTGCCAGATCTGCCCAAAAACACCCCAAATCCCGAAATTTATGCTCCCCTACGATCTGGACCGTTAGATCTCGCAATCCGACGGCCCAGATCCACCCTAGACTCCCACCAACCTATCCACCTTCTCTCTCCTCTCTCTCCCCGTGGACGCCGCCGCCTCCGGCCAGGCCACCGCGCCGCCGCGCCTCCTCACCGGCTGCCCCCGCAGGTCTCTCTTCCTCCCGTGCCCTTCCTCTTCCCTCTCTCCCACACCGCGCCTTTCCCTCCCTCGCAGGTGGCCGGAGCGCGCCCGCCGCCGCGCGCCATGGCCGGCCGACGAACTGCACTGGACCCGCGCCGCCCGAAGCTCCGCAGCCGGCCTCCCCCACCGGAATCGACGCGCCCCTGCACTGGACCCAGCTGCGCCCCCTCCTCAGCCTCCCGGACCTCCGTGCTGCGCCGCCCGCCTCGCCGGTGTGGTTGCCGCTGGCCGCCGCCAGCCACGGCCCCGATCCGATCTAGATCGGGCGTGGTGGAGCCGCCATCGCTCCGTGGGCCGGCCTGCCCGAGCGGCCCAGCAGAAGCCAGGCCAGGCTCGGCCTGCCACGCCTCCAAGGCCCAGCCAGGCCGGATCCAGGCTAGATGGGTCGGCCCAAACGTGAGCCCCTCGTATTTTTTTCTGTGGAGACCCCTGCGAATTTTACTAAGTCTGGGAATGTTTTTGCTGCTGATCAATTTTGCGAGTAGTATTGCGATCAAACCGTAGCTCGGATGACGTTGCGCCCAAAAAGGAAATTTCTTAGAATTGTGTGTACTTAAATCCATCTTTTTTGAGCTTTTTGATTTGAGGCCATCTTGATGTTGCAAAACTGTGTTGAAGTGGGCATCAGGCCGTTAATTGCTATTATTTCCTGTTAAATGCTGCTGTTATTATTTTATTGCAAGTTTGCATGATGATTGTGACTCATCCATGAGGCCTATTGCATTGATTCTTTTTCCTATGTGTTAAGCATCATGTGTAATTCATATCCATGCTTTAACTTTTCATATTTGGGTGCTCTACCTATATTAAATCTTGCTCCAAAGTGGTGATCCTGATGTTAATGTGTTGTTGTGCTGAAAACTGTTAATTTGTTGCAACTTCGGTCGACGAGTGTGTCGCGGCCGTTTATCGGAATTGAGTGATTCCAATTGCATATTGTTAAGAATCATGTATACTTCCATTATATGTATTGCATTTTCATGATATGCTTTATGGTCATATAGTTGTTTAGCTCCAAAGTTTCTATCCCGCTGTTTTTGACAGCCACCTCTGTTTTTCTCTAAGTCTGTAACGTTCCAATGCCATGATGTTTGCTTAATATCTTTTGATCTATGATGCCTATTTGCATGATTCTTTTTGCCATGCCTTCCCTGTCATGTCTAATTTATTTCCATATCATGTGTGAGCATGTTTGCATTGATTATCCTATTTATGCAATACTCTAAAGTGTGCTTCCTGATGTTGGCAGATTGTGCCCGTAACTTGTTTTGCTTATATCTTTTTAACCGTAACTCCGTTTGGGGTGTTCTTTATATATAACTTGATTAGTTTTTTGTGAACTTTGTGTTTATGCTGTTGTTTGATGTTTTTAACCAACCTAAAATATGGTTTAGGATAGAACAGTACCAAATGTTTTAATCATCGTGCAGCACTTAGTGTTATGCCATCTTTAGGTTGTTCCTCACTTAAATTGACTAGCATAGATAGTTTACTTTGTGCTTCACCTATTGTTATGTTTGTGTGCTATGCCATGCTTGCTTGAGTTGTCATGTTAATAACCGTTGGTGATCACCTGTAGCTAAGCAACTTGAACCACCGTAAACATGCGGTATTCGTCGTGTGTGACCGATACCCCACTTAAACCGTTAGTAACCATTCTCGACGATAGATCCGTATCGTGTTGCCGTGTCGTGTGATGTCTTCTTGATCTTGTGTTGCCACGTAGTAATAGAGTGCTTGCTTGTTGATTGCTTTCCAGTGTTTATCGTCTTGTGTGCTCCCGCGGGTACCTCTCGGAGGCGATGCAAGCTTGCGATCGGCTACACCTTCGGAACCCGACTTATCAGCAGGCAAGGACTATACATTACTTATGATCCATTCTATTTCAACCAGCGGTTTGCATGCTAGTCTAGGTTAGGTTCAATGTTTGATCCTACCACATGTTTACCACCTCTTTCAAACCGATACAGCCATGTCCCTTCCCAGCAAACCTTGTACTGCTATGTTACTATTGCTCGTTGCTCAGCCCCTGCTTAGTATGCATGCTTAGGATGCTACGATGTTACCCTGTTACCCCTTGGTTTGGGATATCACATTATCATTATTATTATTGTTGTTGAGGATATGATTATTATAATGTTGACTATATTCGACGAAGGATGGAAGGTCTAGGCTATCCCGCCCCGACGCTTTGTTCCATTCGAGTCACCTAGGATCCGAGTTCCGGGTATTGGTTTTAAGACTGAGCGTGCCTAACCGCGTGTGGGATTTTATGGGGTCCCCTTTTCTTACCTACCTAGCTTCAAGAATTTCTAGTGGTGGCCCAAGCTGATTTACCATTTGAAACTGTGTGTGTGCTGGTCAGCTGCCAGTAGTTTTCAAACCAACCTGGACCAGCGAGGACATAGTTCCCTTGCTGGTCCACCTTGTCCAGCTGAGGACCCGGTTTCCCATGTGTGATTAACCGGCTATCCAAACATGCGACAGACGGTATGAGACCAGATCGAGAGCGCGGCCGGCTCCTGAGCTGGAGGTCGACTCACAGGGGGCCACCCGGATTCGTTCGTTGTTAGCTAGAGGGACCTGTCGTTTCGGATCTCTTGGAACTAAATCATAAAATGGTTGCATGTGATGGGTAGCAACTGAGAGAGATGGGCATGCGTGCGGAGCCTTGTAATGGGCAGTTGGTACACCCCTGCAGGGTTAAATCTTTTTGAGAAGCCGTGTCCACGGTTATGGACAACTTGAGACCTAATCCTTGTTCATAGACAACAACAACTGAGATAATCTTAATATAACTTGATCAACGTGTGTGTGTGTGTGCCTTGACTGCTTCTTCGTTGGGATGCGAAGAGGAGGACAAGGATAGGATAGGTGTTATGTTTGCGTAAGTAGTTGATAGCAAGACTTGTTGAAGGCGATTCCTCATCGAATGCTTGGCTCCTTATCTTACTCTCTAGATCGTTAGCCACTTCATAAATGCTAGTGCGGCAGCAACCTCACCACTTACCCCTTCCTTACCGTAAACTACGAGTTGTCCTAGAATGACGAGTGATGAAGTCCTTGCTGGGTTAGATGACCACTACAGTTGGATGCTGAGTACTTCTGTACTCATGATACTACCCCCAAACTCTTTTCAGGGTTCTTGATCGACAACAGGTATGGTGATCGACGTTTCACGTCGAGACTCGACGCCGACTAGTTAGGCAGTTCCCGGTGGAGGGCTTGGACCCGTGTGGTTATGGGGATCGATGTTTTTCTCTTTGCCACTAGGCATTTGATTGTAGTCTGTACTCAGACATGTATCTTCCGCTGTTATAATGTATTAAGGCAGTTGTATGCCGATTGTATGAGATGGTGTATCCTTGTATCTGTAATGTTGTGATATCATGTTGGAAATCCGGGGCATATGACTCTGTCATATGTCGCGGTGGGACCGATATGTGCTTCGTCCCCGGATCTGGATGGAAACATCTAGATCTGGAACAGTACCGCATATCGGTCCTTAAAACTTGGTATCAGAGCCTTACCGACCGTAGGATACCTTCTCTGGCCGAAGTCGAGTCTAGACAAAACTATTTTGTAGTTACTAAGTTAGTTATCGGAGAGTGGGATTCTTTTTCCTCCTTACCCTTGCTCTAGTCAGGAAAAGTGTCGTAAGTGTTTTATTCTCGACTTATCCCCTTCAAAACTCTAGGATCTCGAGTGTGTGGAGCTCGGACTCGTTACAATGCCTTGCTTGCAGCGTATTGTCTTGATTCCGATCTCAGGTTTGGGAATTCCTGATGTACCTTTAGCTTCTCCGATTTTGGGTATCATCTGAGTCATCCATTGCCATCCATCCTTTTGTCGGTGTTTTCACGACTTGCGTCGAAAACACTATCCTTTGATCCGGTTATCATTGTCGTTCCTCCTCTTGACACCGACGACTTCGTATTTTCGACGATGTCGTATCCCTGCGGAAAGTTTCTCGACGGAAGGTCGTCGTTTGACATGGAGCAGAGTCCCTTGTTGGTGGTGTTGAAGATTGCCGACTCTCTTTTCCCCTTCCCCTCTTCCCCCGGATCGTCCTGGATCTCGGGACGAGATCCCTTATTGGTGGTGTTGTATTGTAACAGCCCAGATTTCACAAAAATTAAAAAATTGTTTTCGGTGTGAATTGTTTGATTATCTGATTTGTTCGCGGTGTTTGCATCCCTGATTTATCGATCGGCGATTATTTTCCCCCTCTTATCTCGTACCGGACGGGGACCGAACTTTTCCACCCTGACACTCGACATTCGCGACACCGGGTTTCGCCCGATCACCGTCGTGAATACCGCACGAGACAAACCGCAGCCCACGGAACGAAAAAACCCGTTTAATAATTAAACGGGATATTTTTATAGCGCGCCGGAAAGTGTTCTCGGAACGGTTTCAACGTGAGGTGAACGCCACCGGCTCGACGCGCTGATCGCGCAGTTCGAAGTTTTACCCGAATCGGAGGTACTGCGGACCCCCGGCGGTCGAAAACGTGAGCATCGCGCGTGAGAGAGAAAAACCGGGGATGTTTTTGCAAACTGCCTGCCACCTGGGCTATATAAAGACCACCACACTCCCACCCCTTTTCTAGGGTTTCCCTAGCCACAAAATTGCAGCCACCCCCCTGAAAAATTGCCAGATCTGCCCAAAAACACCCCAAATCCCGAAATTTTTGCTCCCCTGCGATCTGGACCGTCAGATCTCGCGATCCGACGGCCCAGATCCACCCTAGCCTCCCACCAACCTCTCCACCTTCTCCCTCCTCTCTCTCCCCCATGTACGCCGCCGCCACCGGCCAGGCCACCGCGCCGCCGCGCCTCCTCACCGGCTGCCCCCGCAGGTCTCTCTTCCTCCCGCGCCCTTCCTCTTCCCTCTCTCCCTCACCGCGCCTTTCCCTCCCTCGCAGGTGGCCGGAGCGCGCCCGCCGCCGCGCACCATGGCCGGCCTACGAACTGCACTGGACCCGCGCCGCCCGAAGCTCCGCAGCCGGCCTCCCCCACCGGAACCGACGCCGCCCCGCACTAGACCCAGCCGCGCCCCCTCAGCCTCCCGGACCGTCGTGCTGCGCCGCCCGACTCGTCGGTGTGGCTGCCGCCGGCCGCCGCCAGCCACGGCCCCGATCCGATCTGGATCAGGCGTGGTGGAGCCGCCACCGCTCCGTGGGCCGGCCTGCCTGAGCGGCCCAGCAGCAGCCAGGCCAGGCTCGGCCTGCCACGCCTCCAAGGCCCAGCCATGCCGGATCCAGGCTAGATGGGCCGGCCCAAACGTGAGCCCCTCGCATTTTTATTCTGTGGAGACCCCTGCGAATTTTACTAAGTCTGGGAATGTTTTTGCTGCTGATTCAATTTTGCGAGTAGTATTGCGATCAAACCGTAGCTCGGATGACGTTGCGCCCAAAAAGGAAATTGCTTAGAATTGCGTGTACTTCAATCCATATTTTGTGAGCTTTTTGATTTGAGGCCATCTTGTTGTTGCAAAACTGTGTTGAAGTGGGCATCAGGGCGTTAATTGCTATTATTTCCTGTTAAGTGCTGCTGTTATTATTTTATTGCAAGTTTTCATGCTGATTGTGACTCATCCATGAGGCCTATTGCATTGATTCTTTTTCCTATGTGTTAAGCATCATGTGTACTTCATTTCCATGCTTTAACTTGTCATATTTGGGTGCTCTAGCTATATTAAATCTTGCTCCAAAGTGGTGATCCTGATGTTAATGTGCTGTTGTGCTGAAAACTGTTAATTTGTTGCAACTTCGGTCGACGAGTGTGTCGCGACCGTTTATCGGAATTGAGTGATTCAAATTGCATATTGTTAAGCATCATGTGTACTTCCATTATATGTATTGCATTTTCATGATATGCTTGCTGGTCATATAGTTGTTTAGCTCCAAAGTTGCTATCCCGATGTTTTTGACAGCCACCTCTGTTTTTCAAGTCTGTAACGTTCCAATGCCATGATGTATGCTTAATATCTATTGATCTATGATGCCTATTTGCATGATTATTTTTTCCATGCCTTCCCTGTCATGTCTACTTTATTTCCATATCATCTGTGAGCATGTTTGCATTGATTATCATGTTTATGCAATGCTCTAAAGTGTGCTTCCTGATGTTGGCAGATTGTGCCCGTAACTTGTTTTGCTTATATCTTTTTAACCGTAACTCTGTTTGGGGTGTTCTTTATATGTAACTTGATTAGTTTTGCGTGTAATTTGTGTTTATGCTCTTGTTTGCTGTTGTTAACCAACCTAAAATATGGTTTAGGACAGAACAGTACCAAATGTTTTAATCATCGTGCAGCACTTAGTGTTATGCCATGTTTAGGTTGTGCCTCACTTAAATTGACTAGCATAGATAGTTTACTTTGTGCTTCACCTCTTGTTATGTTTGTGTGCTATGCCATGCTTGCTTGAGTTGCCATGTTAATAACCGTTGGTTGATCACCTGTAGCTAAGCAACTTGAACCACCGTAAACGTGCGGTATTCGTCGTGTGTGACCGATACCCCACTTAAACTGTTAGTAACCGTTCTCGACGATAGATCCGTATCGCGTTGCCGTGTCGTGTGATGTATTCTTGATCTTGTGTTTCCACGTAGTAATAGAGTGCTTGCTCGTTGATTGCTTTCCAGTGTTTATCGTCTTGTGTGCTCCCGCGGGTACCTCTCGGAGACGATGCGAGGTTGCGATCGGCTACACCTTCGGAACCCTACTTATCAACAGGCAAGGACTATACATTACTTATGATCCATTCTATTTCAACCAGCGGTTAGCATGCTAGTCTAGTGAAAGGGCATGTGCCCATATGTTTGGTTTTGGTAATTGATGAAAATCTTTATGGACTAATGGTTTCCTTGAGTTATACTTTAAGGTTTGTCCATAGGCAACGCTTGAAGATCATATGGTGGCTTCAAGGTTGTAAGATGAAGATTACGTCTTGACCAAGGTGTTCTTCATGGAGCTATCCAAAGATTGGTCAAGTAGATGTGTGCAAGGTCAAGAGGAGCATCACGAAGATATCGTATGCTTGGAGCTTGCCGACCATTTGGTGATAATGGTCGTGTGAAGATGTGCCTAAAAGAGGCTCACCCATAATGGAGTATGGGGGAGCTATCTACAAGTCTTCATCGAGCCAGAGGAATCAAGGAAGATGTTCCAACTTGAGGCGGGCATGATCGTCATCATCAAGCTCAAGTGGATTATGCGCAAGACAACGGTTTGACTAGATAGGTGTCTAGTTTACCGGTCTCTTGGTAGTAGTTAGGAGACCGTGTTATAGGCTAGGCCGAGTCGTTCGTGGAGAGCTCAAACCTTTTGCATCCTTGGCATCATCTTTATTGGTTCTTGTTTGGCTTTTCTCCGTGTGAGTTTTGGAGCTTGTGGTCTTCTTCATGACAAGATCTTGTTCATCGAAAACGGATTTCATATGCGTCTTCTCGTATGTTTTTCGATGTGGGAGATTTGTCGGGTCGTCTCGGTTAGAGGTTTCACACCTCTATTTGTTTGGCATTTCTCCCTTGCCACTTCTAAATATTTTCAGTCGTGATTAGGCAGCTCTGTTCGTTAGCTTTCCATCAAGCTTGAGTTTCCCTTAATCGGAATTCATTTGCAGAAGTTGTGGCAATTCAGGGTTTGCCTGTTTCTTTGGAGTTCATCTGTTGTGTGGCAAGGGCTCCCTGGTTCTACCAGGGCGGTAGTGCCGCTCTTGGAGCGGTAGTACCGCGCCACGGTAGTACCGTGGGCGAGTACCGCACTCACTACCGTAATTCCACTGGACTTTGCGGTAGTGGGCACGGTACTGGCCCCCGGTAGTACCGTGGGGCGGTAGTACCGCTCCCAGCGCGGTAGTACCGTGCCACGGTAGTACCATGGGCAAGTACCGCACTCACTACCGTCAGTCCACTGGACTCTGCGGTAGTGGGCACGGTACTGGGCTTCGGTAGTACCGTGGGGCGGTAGTACCGCACCACGGTAGTACCGCTCTCCGAGCGGTAGTACCGTGGTTGGTGGGCTGCCAACGGTTCCCAACGGCTGGATTCGTGGGGGACTATAAAAGGGGGTCTTCTTCTTCCTTTGTCCCCACCCGTTTTGTGCAAGTTCTTCCCCCCATTGTTGACCTCTTTGAGCTTGCTTACTCTCTTCCCCACCTATGATTCTTTCTCCTTTTTGAGGGAAAAGAGAGAGGAGGTCTAGATCCACATCTCCACCAAGCCATCTCTCCTCTAAGTGACGGGAACCTTGTGGATCTAGATCTTGGAGTTCTTGGTGTTCTCCTTGTTCTTCCTCTCATATTCCTCCATAGCTTTTGTTGCTTTGGTGGGATTTGAGAGTTGGGGACTTGAGCACTTCGTGTGCTCTTGCCATTGCATTTGGTGCATCGGTTTGAGTTCTCTCCGAGGATTCGTTGTAGAAGTGAAGTTGAGAAGATTGCTACTCTTGAGTGCATAGGCACTCTAGAGCTTGTACCTCGTGGGTGCGTTGGCACCTAGAGGTTTGTTGTTACGGAGCTCAATCATTGTGGTGGAAAGCTTCGGGACGCTACGGGAGCCTCCAATTCGGTTGTGGAGATAGCCCCGAGCATTTGTACGGGTTCGGTGACCGCCCCCAAGGGTCGCCATTTGTACGGGTTCGGTGACCGCCCTCAAGTGTCCTAATAGTGGAATCACGGCATCTTGCATTGGTAAGAGCGTGAGGAGAAATAGGGTGGCCCTCGTTGGCTTCGTGTGAGCATTGTGCTCCTCACCCTCTCCAAACGGAGACGTACTTCTCGCAAGAGAAGGAACTTCAGTAACAAATCCTTGTCTCCATCGGCTCCACTTGCGGTTATCTCTACCCTTACTTTGAGCAAGCTTATTACATTGTTTATCTTGTGCTTGCTCATATTATTGTACTTTGCTTGTCCCATAGGTTGTTCTTCTAGTCAACCTATTTACTTGTGCACCTACTTTGTGATAGCCATAGTGCTCTTGTCATATATCTTGCTATCACATAGTTGTTTATTTTGCTTAGTATAAGTTGTTGGTGCACATAGTTGATCCTAGCTTATTTAGGTTTCTTGCTTGGCAAATTAAACGTTAAGTCTTATTCCGCATTTGTTCAAGCCGAAACCGTAATTATTTTAAACGCCTATTCACCCCCCCCCCTCTAGGAGACATCCACGTCCTTTCATCTAGGTTAGGTTCGATGTTTGATCCTACCACATGTTTACCGCCTCTTTCAAACCGATACAACCATGTCCCTTCCCAGCAAACCTTGTACTGCTATGTTACTATTGCTCGTTGCTCAACCCCTGCTTAGTATGCATGCTTAGGATGCTACGATGTTACCCTGTTACTCCTTGGTTTGGGATATCACATTATCATTATTATTATTGTTGTTGAGGATATGATTATTATAATGTTGACTATATTCGACGAAGGATGGAAGGTCTAGGCTATTCCGCCCCGACGCTTTGTTCCATTCGAGTCACCTAGGATCCGAGTTCCAGGTATTGGTTTTAAGACTGAGCGTGCCTAACCTCGTATGGAATTTTATGGGGTCCCCTTTTCTTACCTACCTAGCTTCAAGCATTTCTAGTGGTGGCCCAAGCTGATTTACCATTTGAAACCGTGTGTGTGCTGGTCAGCTGCCAGTAGTTTTCAAACCAACCTGGACCAGCGAGGACATAGTTCCCTTGCTGGCCCACCTTGTCTGGCTGAGGACCCGGTTTCCCATGTGTGATTAACCGGCTATCCAAACCTGCGACAGACGGTGTGAGACCAGATCGAGAGCGCGGCCGGCTCCTGAGCTGGAGGTCGACTCACCGGGGGCCACCCGGATTCGTTCGTTGTTAGCTAGAGGGACCTGTCGTTTCGGATCTCTTGGAACTAAATCATAAAATGGTTGCCTGTGATGGGTAGCAACTGAGAGAGATGGGCGTGCGTGCGGAGCCTTGTAATGGGCAGTTGGTACACCCCTGCAGGGTTAAATATTTTCGAGAAGCCGTGTCCACACGGTTATGGACGACTTGAGACCTAATCCTTGTTCATAGACAACAACAACTGAGATAATCTTAATATAACTTGATCAACGTGTGTGTGTGCCTTGACTGCTTCTTCATTGGGATGCGAAGAGGAGGAAAAGGATAGGATAGGTGTTATGTTTGCGTAAGTAGTTGATAGCAAGACATGTTGGAGGTGATTCCTCATCGAATGCTTGGCTTCTTATCTTACTCTCTAGATCGTTAGCCACTTCATAAATGCTAGTGCGGCAGCAACCTCACCACTTACCCCTTCCTTACCGTAAACTACTAGTTGTCCTAGAATGACGAGTGATGAAGTCCTTGCTGGGTCAGATGACCACTACAGTTGGATGCTGAGTACTTCTGTACTCATGATACTAGCCCCAAACTCTTTTCAGGGTTCTTGATCGACAACAGGTATGGTGATCGACATTTCACGTGGAGACTCGACGACGACTAGTTAGGCGGATCCCGGCGGAGGGCCTGGACCCGTGTGGTTATGGGGATCGATGTTTTTCTCTTTGCCACTAGGCATTTGATTGTAGTCTGTACTCAGACATGTATCTTCCGCTGTTATAATGTATTTAGGCAGTTGTATGCCGATTGTATGAGATGTTGTATCCTTGTATCTGTAATGTTGTGATATCATGTTGGAAATCCGGGGCATATGACTCTGTCATATGTCGCGGTGGGACCGATATGTGCTTCGTCCCCGGATCTGGATGGAAACATCTAGATCTGGAATAGTACCGCATATCGGGCCTTACACTTAGTATGCATGCTTAGGATGCTACGATGTTACCCTGTTACTCCTGGGTTTGGGATATCACATTATGATATTGTTGTTGATGATATGATTATATAAATTTTGACTATATTCGACGAAGGATGGAAGGTCTAGGCTATCCCGCCCCAACGCTTTATTCCATTCGAGTCACCTAGGATCCGAGTTCCGGTTGTTGGTTTTAAGACTGAGCGTGCCTAACCACATGTGGGATTTTATGGGGTCCCTCTTCTTACCTACCTAGCTTCAAACATTTCTAGTGGTGGCCCAAGATGATTTACCATTTTAAACGTGTGTGTGACTGGTCCGCGGCTGGCAGATTTCAAACAGCTTGGGCCAGCGGAGACATGGTTTCTCTTGTTGGTCCACCCCAGGGGCTAGGGGGTTGTCCACATCTGTTTCGGCAACTAACCCGACCTCTTCCAGACGGTAGAGGCCGATTCGAGAGCGTGGATGGCTTTTGAGTTGGATGTCGACTCACCGGGGGCCACCCGGATTTGTGCGTTGTTAGTTAGAGGGACCTGTCGTTCCGGATCTCTCGGGACTAAATCATAAAATGGCTGCTTGTGATGGGTAGAAACTGAGAGAGATGGGCGTGCGTGCGGAGCCTTGTAATGGGCAGTTGGTACACCCCTGCAGGGTTAAATCTTGTCGAGAAGCCGTGTCCACGGTTATGGACGACTTGAGACCTACTTCTTGTTCATAGACAACAACAACTGAGATAATCTTAATATAACTTGATCAACGTGTGTGTGCCTTGACTGCTTCTTCTTCGTCAGGATGCGAAGAGGATGACAATGATAGGATAGGTCTTATGATTGCGTAAGTAGTTGATAGCAAGACTTGTTGGAGGCGATTCCTCATTGAATGCTTGGCTTCTTATCTTACTCTCTTGTTCGTTAGCCACTTCATAAATGCTAGTGTGGAAGCAACCTCACCACTTACACCATCCTTACCGTAAACTACAAGTTGTCCTAGAATGACGAGTGATGAAGTCCTTGCTGGGTCAGTTGACCACTACAGTTGGATGCTGAGTATTTCTGTACTCATGATACTACCCCCAAACTCTTTTCAGGGTTCTGATCGACAACAGGTATGGTGATCGACGTTTCACATGGAGACTCGACGACGACTAGTTAGGCGGATCCCGGCGGAGGGCCTGGACCCGTGTGGTTATGGGATCGATGTTTTTTTCTTTGCCAGTAGGCATTTGATTGTAGTCTGTACTTAGACATGTATCTTCCGCTGTTGTATTGTATTAAGGCAGTTGTATGCCGATTGTATGAGATGTTGTATCCTGTATCTGTTATGTTGTGATATCATGTTGGAAATCCGGTGCATATGACTTCGTCATATGTCGCGGTGGGACTGATATGTGCTTCGTCCCCGGATCTGGATGGAAACATCTAGATCTGGAACAGTACCGCATATCGGGCCTTACAAACATGGATCTAAAACCAGCAAATCGCACGAAAAGGCAAGCAGATGGCAGAGAGCGAAGAAAGAAGAAGAAAGAGAAGGCTGCGGCTGGGTGAAAACCTAAACAAACCAGACTCCCCGGTATTTAATCAACAGCCAAAACAAGAAAATCGCCACCGCTCGTTCTGGAGCCCAGCAGACGTGGCACGATCCCATGACAGCCGGGAAACATGGAAAACTCAACCGGCGCACTAACCATACCGCCTACCACGCGCGAAAAACGAGGGCCATCATCACGCAACGCGAAATTTTCGGGCCGCAGACATCAAGTCACTTCATTTTCACTTGACATGGCGACCCAACCTGTCAGGAAGACCAGTAAACGCGTCTCAAGCACGCATCTTCGGTCAGCATTCAGCTCTTCACAAGCTTTTCCATATTATTTCAAATAATCTTTTACTCCCATTGGGAGTACCCTTTTTTAGTCCGGGTGCTCCCTCACCCAGAAGACAAAGATGTGCTCGAGTGATCACTCGCACCAAGCAGAAACAACATACTTTTAGAGTTCGGGTGCTCCCTCACCCCAAGAGCAGAAAAGCATTCGAGTGACCACTCGCAAAAAAGACTCAGCAATTCAATAAACATGACTTACTCGCGCACTCGACGACTTTCCGAGTGAGTGCTATCCAAAAACAAATTATGCCTGGGCTACGACACATTGTACCCAGATGCCACGCAAGCTTAGCATGTAGGTAAGACCCCGCTGCGAAGAACGGCCGGGCCGGGACTTGCCGCAGAGCGATTTCACTCCCGACCTTTTCCATGCGCTCGCATGATAGAAAGAGCCGAGCGGACGCGCTCAGGCTATGTGCTTAGACTAGCAACAATTGATCCTATAAGACCTGCAGCGGCATGACTTTGCTTGACACCAGTATTCCAAGTTCATGTCGAGGGACGTGGGCTTGATTGGGCTACTGTGGTATTTGTCACTAGCACAATTCACCAAGGCTCGACCAGTCGACTCCTTGGGCCCTTTCAGCTTAGCAAATCCCTCAAAACAGATATTGTCATGGCTCAAAACGGCCAGCGACCCGTGGCGATGCCGCGCTTACAAACAATAAAGGCGCAGATGAACTCGAGTCCCCCAGGCACTCGGGGGCTACTGACGAGGGGGTGACCCCACGACTCCTACATGAGAGACTACCTGGTGCGCATGAAGACAGAAGGCCCGTTGGGAAGATACGACAAGCCCGTGATTGGCCCAACCAGGCACCGAGGTAGGAGTCCGCGACTAATATGGAAGGTGCAACTTGGCGAACAAGGCAAGACTAGAACTAGGAAACTACCTCTGTAACTAGCACGGACTCCCCGAGACCTAGCCTAGTATATATAGGCTAGGAGGGGAGACGTCCAGGACAAATCAATACGCATCTACTCATCCTAGCCTTGCGAGAACTCGCCTTGGCCTCCATTGTAATCGCCCCCTCACGTGATAATATCGAGCAGGAAGTGCTTCTCTTGTTAGCCGACGAGTATCGTCCAACCTGTGCCTATCTCTATGACTAACCCAGGGTCCCTAACCATGGGATTTGCCGGGGTTGATCCCCGTCACCCACTCTACGTGCACTTTTTCCAGTTGTTTCCTGGTTCTGCTGTCTTGGCAGCGAAAAGTTCCAACTGTGTAAAACAAACGAAAAAACATGAGAGACGCATGATAATATGCAATAAATCAATGAATAGTGGTAAATTATGATACAAAATAGTGATGCATTTTGGACGTATCAAAGGCCTCCACGGGAAGAAGCCCCACCCCTTGCGCGTCCATAGGCGGGCACAAAGCTCACTAACCGGGGGGAGGGTTAGTGTCGTGGTGGTTTCACGGCAAGATGTCCTCATAGGATAACTTAGATGCGGGACTCGTGTGTGCGCGATGATCATCGAGGTGGATTTAGCACGAGGAGAAGGAGGCACGATTTATACAGCTTCAGGCCCCAGGAAACAACGTCTGGTAAAAACCTTACATGTTGTTTGTGGCTAGGTCTTATTCCTTCGCTCACGAGGAGTCGCCGATGTGTCACTGCCCCTCCTTTAGATGTGTCTAAGTCCCTCGGGATTAGATGACCCGGGTCTTGATCTCTAATCTAGAGCTTCTAAAGTCTTCCCTCTTTGGGGTGCCCTATCCCTCCTTATATAGGTGGAAGGGGGAGGCTTACATGTAGAGTCCTAGTAGGATACAAACTAATCTCATCTTGTATTACAAGTCAAATAATAATTTGAGTCCTACTCTAAATCTTGTAGCCTTTCGCACCTTCAATTTAGGTGGACTCCATCTTGATTCCTCCGGTCAGGATCCATCTCCGCGAGCCGGGTCTTATTATTCGACCGGCTTTATCTCCAGGACGAGTCTTATCATCCAGTCGGCTCCGTCTCCAGGTCGGGTCTACCTATGGGTTATTCCACCGATAGTTAGAATGTCGTACGAGGTCTCTGAATGAGGATATGGGTCGCCATCGGCGCCTTGAATCGCCTCCACCACATCCGGTGAATCAGCCTCGACCATGGCCTAATATATCATCTTGGTTGCCTCCATCCCGTCGTCGTCGATGAATCGATGCACCTCGCCCCTGGTTCCCGTATGAATTTCCTTAATGGATATCTCGCTTCAATGACCGGTGTCGAGGAAGAGCTCCTGAAGCACTTGCTCCGCCGCCAGGTGACTCGCCGGAAGTCTCGCGCAATCGGTGTCGATTGGGATCGGCACGGTCCATACCCTCATCAGTGGGAGCCGCCCACCGTCAGACACAACATTTTAGGGGAGGGGCTAGGATTTGGTGGCGAGGGGCCCAACAGTGGTGAGATGAGGGGGGTTGGTGGGTGTTTCGGTGTTTCTCTTGTCACTCGTCATACCTCCGTACGACCTAAACTTTAAGTGCTAGCTATTTTTACAACCCATTCTTTATTTTTTTTTCTCCTTTAGGTAAAAGAAAAATGTCAACTTTCGTAATCGTAAAAGCAATGCACATTTAAAAAAAGTTATCTCTCCTAACAATGGTTTATTACACAAGGGATCACAACATCGATAATGTTGCGCGATGATGGATTTGCAACGTCGGCAATCACTTGTACGCCGGCGGCACACAATGCGAACCAAGTTTGGTACAATATTTTTCTCTGCTGGCGTCTTCATCAAGCAACCCGCTCTCCAGCTACAAGTTCAAGGACTGGTGGATATCCATGAGCAAGACGGCAGGTAGGAAGCGTAACAGGGACCTCATCACTTTTATGAGTTGTGTTTGCCGAGTGATCTGGGTAGAGAGAATCCATCGTGTGTTCGACAAGGTGGCGATGCTCCCGACCATTTTGCTAGCTAGGATCCGAGCTAAATGGCTAGATTGGTGCCTGGCGCGTAGGAGAACTGTAGATGATGACATGGACTAACCACCTATAGCATTCACGGTGGGCGCGGGATCTTGGCCGTCGTAAACCCATCCCCTATATAGTGTAAAGCCCCTCTTGCCTTAATTAATAAGTGCTCTGCATGTTCTTGAAAAAAGTTGTAGGGACGATGAGAGCTTACGAGCCGTTGATGTTGCAGGGGCGTCGATCAGCTATCAGCTATCGCCGCCATCAGATAGAACACTCTAGGGGAGGGTTTTAGGGTTTGGTGGCGAGGGGCGCATCAATGGCGAGATGAGGATGGGTTAGTGGGTGTTTCGGTGTTTCTCCCGTCACTCGCAATACCTTTATACGACCTAAACTTCATGTGCGAGCTAGTTTTGACAATCCATTCTTTATTTTTCTTGTATAGGTAACAAAATCAACTTCTTTAAGCGTAAAAGCAATGCACATCTATAATACCTAAATAGTTCATCCTCACTAATATATTTATCTTGACATGCAAGCTATCCACATCATTAAGTATATCCATATTTTTTTCACTAACTCTTCATGCACATGATTTCATTAAATCTGCATGTGCATGCAACCTACCACAAATAAATACTCCCTCCATTTCTTTTTTACTTCGCATCTAAGATTTGATCAAAGTCAAAATTGATAAAGTCTGACCAAATTTATATTAAAAAGTATCAATATCTACAACATCAAAGTTATATCATATGAAAATTAATATCATGATGCTTCTAATGATATTGGTTTCATATTGTGGATGTTGATAGATTTTTCTATAAAATTGGTCAAACTTTACGAGGTTTGACTTTAAACAATTCTAATATGCGAAGTAAACAGAAACGGAGGGAGTATTAAAGTTGTATGTATTAAGCCTCACAATTTAGAAGTGGTTTTTTTTATAGAAAAACAAATTATGACTTACTCCCTCCGGTCCGAAAAAAGTGTCGTGACACACTGTACAAGTGTTCTTTACAATTTAGCCCTTCTAATTTCAAAAAACACTAAGCTACTCCTGTACGACACTCTGCACAGGTCGCCAGGGGGATTCAAAATAAGCGCTAGATCCAGCCGCTCCTCCCTCTTCGCTCCTCCGATCCAGCCGATCCAGCTCCTCCGACGAGCGCCAGGTCTAGCTACACCTCCTCAACGCCAGTCCAGCTACATCACGGCCAGCTCCAGCTCCTTAGTGCCTCCGGCCAGCTCCAGGTTCAGCTCCTCCGTGCGTCCGGCCAGCTACTCCTCGGCCAGCTCCAGGTCCAGCTCCTCCTCCGGCCAGCTCTAGGTCCATCTCCTCCGCGCCTCCGTCCAACTCCTCCTCAGGCCAGCTCTAGGTCCAACTCCTCCGCGCCTCCGTCCAGCTCCTCCTCCGGCCAGCTCTAGGTCCAGCTCCTCCGCGCCTCCGTCCATCTCCTCCTCCGACCAGCACCAGGTCCAGATCATCCTCCGGCCAGCGAGTCCTCCGTGCCAAGACTGCCTCCGCTTCATCCTCTGAAACTTCGCCGTTGATGGATGCATCTTCTTCCTCCACCTCCGGATCTTCAAGTGCGGCGCCATCTTCCTCCTCTGCATCTGGATCTTCAAGTGCAACGACGTCTTCCTCCTCAGCCTCCGGATCAGCATCAGGTACTCCTGCACAAGAAATCAAGCATTCAAACATCCATTCACACAATCAAAGTAACCCACACAATCTGGTCACCATATGGCTTCACTCATGATCACCGACGACACTCAGGAAGAGAATACTACAGATGACTTAAAATGCTAGCACAAGGTCTATATGTGTACATCAGTACATGTATATGTATGTGTTGATTGCATCATTAGTGACCACACCACTGCATAAGAGCATGTGACAAGGCATCGAATAGGATCACATGGTCTTAAACAAACGACAGAAACTTGACCCTCTTTTTTGTATAAGTACTCAACAGCAAACTGCATGATGTAACACATAGAAAGGTTTTCACATGATGTACCACTGGGTTTTTTATTGAAAAACAAATTATGACTTACCTTGGATTTTATTTTCTATTCAACATTTTTTATGAATGCATATATATATGTAGTTGTTGTCATTGTCTTAGTTTTAGCTAATGGTGATGTCTCCACTTTCTACACTTAATGTGTTTTTTGTCTCATATGGTCGGTATATTCTCAAGGTAATAAATAAGTAAAACAAAAATCACACTCATTTTTTATTTTTTCATCAAATTTTTTTAGTTTTTTTACTATAAACAATATATTTTTTAAATTATACTAAATTTAATAAATTTTCTTATATTTTAAAATATTAAATTATTGCTAACATTTCCCGCAGTAACGCGAGGGGTATCATGTAGTTAAGAAAAAAGTGATATTTCCTAACAATGGGTACACGTAGGAACTGCAACATGATTGCAACTACAACAACATCAACAATGCTGTGCGGTGATGGCTTTGCGATGTCCGTAATCAGTTGTGCACCGATGGCTCACAATGGGAACCACCATGTTGTGGGGACGATGGGCTATCGGTTTTGATGTTGCAGGGGCGTCGATGGGCTATCGGTTGATCCAATGGCGGCTATGGAGGGACGGATCCTACGTACGGCCATGGAGGCATGGACCCGGCCGACCAGCAGCTTTGCCAACGCGTAGTGCTGGCCAACAATACACGCGACCGAAACCCCTCCTGATTTTCATCGGCCTCCCCAAACAAACGATGTGGATGCCGTCCGTGCTATGCAATGTCGGTTTAAGGATAACCAACCACGCGACCCAAACCTCACCTGTTGATCGCCAGCAAAAATTCCACTGCCCGCGAATGGTGGTGTAGAGCGCGTGTCACCGTCAGACAGAGCTGAGACGAGAGCGGACAGCCGCCCTCGATCGTCGGGACCGGCCACGCCATGCATCCGCTCTTGCCGTTGGCGCCAAAAACCAGAACAGAAACGTACGTACGTCCTCCGATCCGCCGCGTATAAATAAAGCGCCCAGACACGCCGGCCAGCGTCGCCTCAGCAATCCCCCACCCACACCAAAGAAAGATCGATATCAAGATGGCGATGCCGGGAAGAAGCAATGCCGCCGTCGCCGTGATGGTGGCGGCCTTGTACGCCGCGCTGCTCGGAACGGCGTGGGCGACGACGAAGCCGGTCCCGGCGGCGGCGGCGGTCGCGGGCGGTCCGCCGTCCGTGCCTGCGGGTCCGCTGGACATCGTGCTGCTGGGGGCCAAGGGCGACGGCAAGACGGACAGCACGCAGGCGATCATGAAGGCGTGGAAGAACGCGTGCGGGGCGACCGGGACGCAGAAGATCATCATCCCGGAGGGCAACTTCCTGACAGGCGCGCTTGAGCTGGAAGGCCCCTGCACCTCCTCCATCATCATCCGCCTCGACGGCAACCTCCTCGGCACCGGCGACCTCAACGCCTACAAGAAGAACTGGATCGAGGTGATGCGCGTGGACAACTTCGCCATCAACGGCCACGGCACCATCGACGGCCAAGGCCCGCTCGTCTGGGAGAAGAACCAGTGCAACAAGAACTACAACTGCAAGATCCTGCCCAACAGCCTGGTGCTGGACTACGTGAACAACGCCACCATCAGGGGGATCACGCTCAAGAACGCAAAGTTCTTCCACCTCAACCTCTTCAACTGTAAGAACGTGCTGGTGGAGAAGGTGGAGATCACGGCACCCGGCGACAGCCCCAACACGGACGGCATCCACATGGGCGACTCCGACAACGTCACCATCAAGTCCACCAACATCGGCGTCGGCGACGACTGCATCTCCATCGGCCCCGGCAGCAAGCACGTCAAGGTGCACGGGTCCCGGTGCGGGCCGGGGCACGGAATCAGCGTGGGCAGCCTGGGGAGGTACAAGGACGAGAAGGACGTGGAGGACATCCAGGTGACTAACTGCACCATCAAGGGCGCCACCAACGGCCTCCGCATCAAGTCGTACGAGGACTCCAAGTCGGTGCTCAAGGCCACCCGCTTCGTCTACGACGAGGTGGTCATGGACAACGTCTCCTTCCCCATCGTCATCGACCAGAAGTACTGCCCCAACAACATCTGCGCCAAGACCGGGAGCTCCAAGGTGACCATCAACGACATCGTCTTCAAGAACATCGTCGGCACCTCCGCCACGCCCGAGGCCGTCACGCTCAACTGCGTCAGCAGCCTGCCATGCCAGGGCGTGCAGCTCGTCAACGTCAACCTCAAGTACACCGGCACCCACAACAAGACCATGGCCGTCTGCCACAACGCCATCGGCAAGTCAACCAACGTCGTCAAGGAGCTCGCATGCCTCTAGCTCTAGCTAGTGATCCAACTCTATGAATATGTTTTTTTTGGACTTCGTTTCATTCTATTTGATTCATTTGTTTGTTTATATTAAATCGATTAATTTATGTAATGTAAGCAGCTGACAATTAACTTTTCAATCATAGCAAGTTTTGATTTTTGTTACTCTTAATTCGCTCGTGCATGTTAACTACGTGATGGCATGGCTCTGGTCATGGTTAGATACCACCCACCACAATCGTTGCCCAATCCATCCACCTATCGTCTGCGTTACTATATCCAAAACCCAATGGTGAATTAAACATCACGCGCTTTCAATTTTTATGATGTGTACCTCGTGATTTCGTATTGGGCAAAGAAACTCCCTCGCGTCACCTCCTCTGTCAGCAAACCTACAACAGTTGATGCAAATGAAGCGGCAAGACATGACGGGCTACAGGACGAGGAGGCGGCAAGACTTGATGGGCTCGTTTCCAGGCCAAAAAGGATCGTTATGGCTCCAGCAAGAGTTAGTGGGCCTCATTGGACTAGATAGGTTCTTTATATAGAGGAGTAGGTCGCCACTGAGAGGGTGGCGGAGGGGAATTGGCTTCGGTCGACTGCATAGGATAGGAGTGGCTGAGTTCGTTGGTTCTAATTCGAATTGTTCCTCCAATTCATATGAAATACTACTCCCTATCTTGAGATCACTACCTTCACCCTTACAATTGGTATCAGAGCTACTAAAGCAAAAAAAATCCCCAACATCCCCACCGCACTCGCCTGGCGGATAGGCGCCGCCGTGCTGCCATGGACAACATGTCGCCGGCGACCAAAGCGGTCTACGAGTTTCTGAAGACGGATCACGCCGAGACGCTGGATGCTCGTTTCAAGCGGCAGGACGAGAGTGTCGCGGCGACGGTGCGCTCGCTCTTCACGGGGCTGTCGACGCGCCTCGACGAGCTCAAGACCTCCATCGGAGTGGATTTGGATGAGCTTCGCACTGGTCTGGATCGCGGGCCTTCGGGCGAATCTCAGGCCAAGGAAGGGGCGCCTGGTTCCTATTCCGCGACACCACCAAGTGGAGGATCCAGCGCTGCAGGGCATGGTTCCGCGTCAGAATTCAGAGGCAAGGAACACCAATCGTACGTACCACCCCCCTGCTAGAGTTATGCGTTCTGATCAGCACCTTGCGACGAGTTCGCAACCTCTAGATCTAGGAAGAGAGCCTGCTGATCAATTTGGGTCTGGTCCTCGGATTGAGTTGCCTAGATTTGATGGTTCTCATCCGAAGTTATGGCAATCCCGGTGTGAGGATTATTTCCAGTATTGGAGTTCACCGAGGCATATGTGGATTCAGTTTGCTACTTCGATGTTTGAGGGACCTGCAGCTCGTTGGTTAGAATCAGTTCGTAGGCGGGCTCCGAACGCAAATTGGGATGAATTTTGTCGTTTATTGCAGGGCAGGTTTGGGTGTAATCAACATACTGTGTTGGTGCGCCGATTATTTCAGCTGTTTCAGCAGGGCACGGTAGAAGAGTATGCGGAGCAATTTTCAGAGTTATATGATCAAGTTACTTCTTATGAATCTGAACCGGATCCAGTTCACTATGTCACTCGTTTCATTGATGGGTTGAAACCCAATGTTCGTTTGCCTGTGGCCTTGCAACAACCTTTGGATTTGGATAGTGCTTATGAGCTTGCATTGCTTCATGCGTACTTGACTGAAATTTCTGATCCTCATGGGAACCCTGTTCGTCGATCAGCATCATCTGTGCATACGAGTTCTGCTATGGGTTATTCTTCTGTTCAGAAACTGGTTGAGGATCGGCGTCCCCCTGATACTTCCAAGGCAACTGCTGGCACGGATAAATGGAGTGCATTACGTGCTTACCGTCGTTCTAAGGGATTATGTTTCACTTGCGGGGAGAAATGGGGTCGTGATCATTTGTGCAAGCCTTCTGTTCAATTACATGTAGTTCAGGAGATGGTGGATTTTTTTCAGAGTAATGTTCCTTCTGACCATTCTGATTCAGATGATGATGTTAATCTCATGGCGATTTCAGCTGCAGCACGCGAAGGGTCCTCATCCAGCAAGGCTTTCCAATTGCCTGTTGTCTTGCAAGGTTCCATGAGATCATTTCTGATTGATTCGGGTAGTACTCATTCTTTTCTTG
Organism: Bromus sterilis; assembly: GCA_950022295.1. NCBI lineage: Eukaryota > Viridiplantae > Streptophyta > Magnoliopsida > Poales > Poaceae > Bromus > Bromus sterilis. The sequence continues at coordinate 234,534,922 of OX465599.1, read as the reverse complement.
ACTCGGCAGTGGCAGCTACAATGTCTGGAGTACAATCCTGTCGATCCGTGCAAGTTAAGGTTGCCGATGGTGGTACTTTGTTGTCTGACATTCATATCCCTAACTGTCAGTGGGTGGTATCTGGTAATCAATTCCATCATTCTTTCCGGATTCTATCTTTGGGTAGTTATGATGGTATTCTTGGGTTGGATTGGTTATCTCTTCATAGTCCCATGAATGTGGATTGAGCGCAAAAGTGGTTGAGTTTTCAGTATAAAGGTGAATTGGTCACTTTGCAAGGGACTGTTCCTGAAGAATTTGCTTTTACAGTAATTGAACTTTCTTTGTTGCAATCTGATGATACTACAACTGTTTTTCCGGAGGTGCAGTCCATCTTGGATCAGTATACAGAGGTGTTTCAAGTGCCCACTGGATTTCCACCGTCCCGTCCTTGCGATCATTCCATTCATTTAATTGCAGGAGCTCAACCTTTCTCTAGCAGGCCTTATCATTTTGCTCCTGAACTCAAAGATGAAATTGAACGTCAGGTCCAGGAGTTGCTGGATTCGGGTGTGATCCAGCGTAGTAACAGTCCATTCTCGTCTCCCGTTTTATTGGTCAAGAAAAAAGATGGTACATGGCGTTTAGTGGTGGATTACAGGCATCTTAATGCACTGACGATCAAGGGGAAGTTTCCTTTACCAGTTATTGATGAGCTTTTGGATGAGTTACATGGAGCCCAATGGTTTTCTAAATTAGATCTTCGGTCTGGCTACCATCAAATTAAATTGGTTGAAGGAGAAGAGTTCAAAATGGATTTTTAGACACATAATGGTCATTTCGAGTTTAAGGTCATGGCTTTTGGCCTCACTGGTGCTCCTGCTTCCTTCCAGGGTGCTATGAATGTTACTCTTGCTCCCTGTTTGAGGAAATTTGTTCTCGTTTTCTTCGACGATATTTTGATTTATAGTGCCACTTTTGAACTGCATCTCCATCACCTTCAGCAAGTATTGAGGTTGCTTCAGGAAAATAAATGGTTTGTCAAAAGTTCTAAATGCGAATTTGCTTGCTCCCAGTTGAGTTATTTGGGACATATTATCAGTAAAGATGGGGTACCTATTGATGACTCCAAAATTGATACTATTCGCAACTGGCCTGTACCCAGTTCTGTTAAGAAAGTGCGAGGTTTTTTGGGATTGTCTGGTTATTACCGCAAATTCATTCGGCATTATGGGATTATATCTAAACCTCTCACTAACTTGCTTCGCAAAGGGAATTTATTCTTATGGACTTCGGTTGAGGATCAAGCTTTCCAGGCGTTGAAGTTGGCTTTAATTTCTGCTCCAGTTTTGGCTCTTCCAGATTTTCATAAGCCGTTCACAATCGAAACTGATGCTTGTGATGTGGGCGTGGGTGCCGTTTTGACACAAGGGGGTCATCCTTTGGCGTTTGTTAGTCGAGCATTGGGACCTCGCAATCGCACTCTTTCAGTATATGAGAAGGAGTTTCTCGCTATTCTTCTGGCTATCGAGCAATGGCGTTCTTATCTGAAATTTCGTGAGTTCATCATTCTCACTGACCAGAAATCGTTGGTGAATCTGTCTGATCAACGGTTACACATTGATTGGCAACAGAAGGCATTAATCAAGATGATGGGTCTTGATTACAAAATCATGTACAAGGAAGGTGCTGATAACCGTGTTGCTGATGCTTTGTCACGACGCCCTCATCCTTCTGCGGAATTGTTGCGGGTAGCTGTGGTGCAGCCTGCTTGGTTATAGGAAATCATTGAGAGTTATAAGAAAGATGACTTTGCTCAAAATCTTTTGAGGCAACTTGTTGTGGACCCTACTGCTGGTCCTAAATTTTCATTGCATAATGGTCTTCTTCGTCAGGGTGATCGCATTTGGATTGGCGCTGATTTCTCATTACAGCGCAAAATAGTGTGCAATTTACATGCAAGTTCAGTGGGTGGTCACTTAGGATTTCCGGTTACTTATCGACGAGTCTCTCAGTTATTCCAGTGGCAAGGTATGAAGAGTATGATTCGTACGATGGTGCAGCAGTGTGAAATCTGTCAATTGGCTAAACCAGAGCGGGTATCGTATCCTGGTTTGTTACAGCCGCTACCGGTTCCTTCATTACCGTGGGAGATGATGACCATGGATTTTATTGAAGGGTTGCCTGCATCCAATCAGTTCAACTGCATTTTGGTTGTGATTGATAAGTTTTATAAATTTGGCCATTTCATTCCTCTTAGTCATCCTTATACTGCGAGCAAGGTTGCAGATGTTTTCTTGGATCGAGTTTATAGTTATCATGGGTTGCCTTTGTCGTTGGTTTCGGATCGGGACCCTGTTTTTACTAGCAAAATTTGGAAAGATCTGTGTCGTCAAATTGGTGTGCAGCTTCATATGTGTTCGGGTCAGCATCCTCAAACGGATGGTCAGACGGAACGTGTTAACCAGCAAGTGGAAGGCTATTTGCGTTGTTTTATTTCAGCTCATCCTCATCGTTGGTCTAAATGGTTGGCCCTTTGTGAATTGTGGTATAATACTAATTGGCATTCATCCACGGGTTTATCTCCGTTTGAAATCATTTATGGTCACAAGCCCCGCTATTTTGGTCTTACGCCTGATACAGCCATTGCTAATCCTGATGTCCTGTCGTGGCTAGAGGATCGTTATGTAGTGTTCAAGTCAGTTCAACAGCATTTGCTTCGAGCGCAGCAACGGATGAAAGCTCAGGCTGACAAGCACCGCACTGAGCGCACTCTTGCAGTAGGGGATTCTGTTTTCCTCAAAATGCAACCTTATATTCAGTCGTCCATTGCTCCCCGTGCTAATCATAAGTTAGCATTCAAGTATTTTGGTCCATTTGTCATTCTCGAAAAGATTGGATCAGTGGCTTATAAATTGGATCTTCCTCCTGGTTGTCGAGTTCATCCAGTTTTTCATGTATCCCTTCTCAAGCAACACCTCAATCCTGATCAAATTGTTCTCCCTGATCTTCCTTCTCCGGCCACTTATTTCCAAGAACCTGCTCCTATCTTGGACAGGCGTTTAGTGCAACGCGGGAACAAGTCTGTGGCACAGGTTTTAGTGAAATGGAGTCACTCTTCTGAAGCTCTTGCTACCTAGGAGGACAAAGAATTATTGTTGCAAACTTTTCCTCGCGCTCCGGCTTGGGGGCAAGCCGTTTTTCGTCACAGGGGCTTTGTCATCAAACCTACAACAGTTGATGCAGATGAAGCGGATCCAGGACGAGGCTACAGGACGAGGAGGCGGCAAGACTTGATGGGCCCGTTTCCAGGCCGAAAAGGATCGTTATGGCTCCAGCAAGAGTTAGTGGGCCTCATTGGACTAGATAGGTTCTTTATATAGAGGAGTAGGTCGCCACTGAGAGGGTGGCGGAGGGGAATTGGCTTCGGCCGACTGGATAGGATAGGAGTGGCTGAGTTCGTTGGTTGTAATTCGAATTGTTCCTCCAGTTCATATGAAATACTACTCCCTATCTTGAGATCACTACCTCCACCCTTACATCCTCCAGGGCGATCGGGGCAGGGGGCGTTATCCCTAGCCACTAACCCCTTCTCACTCATATCTCCCCTCGTCGTCCCTAGAGGTGGCTGCCGGAAAATCCCGTGCGCCACCGGTGAAGGGGACGACAGGGATCTCGTGGCACGGGCACGTGGAAGGGTTGTGCACGGTAGTACGAGATCTGTCTACAACGGTTGCTCCTCCCGACGACGCTTAGGTGACAATATGAGAACGACGAACTCACCAAAGATATACGGAGCAAGGGCCTCAGAGCAGCGACGTCCTTCGGTCGAGGATGGCAGGCTAGGAGGTTGATTTTGAGCGTGGGGAGGGGGGAGCGGAGCAAGCGGTCTTGTACTTAGTCATTTATGTCTTCCTCAAAGGACAGGCGAGATATAATCTATTGTGCAACCTTCCCTTCAAAACCCACCCCACACGAATCCATCCACCTGACGTTTGTGTTGCTATTTCCAAAACCCAATGGTGAATTAACATCACGCTCTTTCAATTTTCATGATGTGTACCTCGTGATATCATATTGGGCAAGGAAACTCCCTCGCATCACCTCCTCCAGGGCGATCGGGGGGGGGCGCTATCCCTAGCCACCAACCCCTTCTCACTCACATCTCCCCTTGTCGTCCCTAGAGGTGACCGCTGGGAAAGCCCATGCGCCACCGGCGAAGGGGAAGGCAGGGATCTCGTGGGTAGGAGATCTTTCTACACCAGTTGCTCCTCCCGACGACGCTTAGGATACAATATGGGAACGGCGAACTCGCCAAAGATCTACGGAGAAAGGGCCTCAAAGAAGCGGCGTCCTTCGGTCGGGGATGGCGGGCTAGGAGGTGGATTTGGGGGGGGAGCGGAGCAAGCGATATTGTACTTAGTCATTTCAATCTTCCTCAAAGGACGGACAGGATACAGTCTCTTGTGCAACCTTCCCTTCAAAACCCACCCCACACAATACTAGCTTTCACCCCTTATCGCAGCTCCAATGCCCACATGCGTTTGTCTCAGGGAGCTCGATTAAAGCTTGCTTGAGAAGGGAGATCTGCAGCCCTAGAGGGTTCGAGGATCGAAGGTCGGTTGTGCGTTCAGGGAGTAAGACTGGAGCAGTGTGACGCCCCCAAAATCAAGCCGTGTACAGTAATCATACACGCAAGGTACACGATCGAGATCAGGGACTCACGGTGGGATATCACAACACAACTCTACAAATAAAATAAAACAAGCTGTTTAATACAAGCCAGGGGCCACGAGGGCTCGAATACAACAGCTCGAGAGCACAAAGTCAGCGGAAGCAATAGTATCTGAGTACAGACACAAGGATACAAGGTTGCCTTAAGAAGGCTAGCACAAATAACAACAGATCGAAAAGGTGAGGCCTCCTGCCTGGGAACCTCCAAGCTACTCCTGGTCTTGGTCATCGGGGGTCTTCACGTTCTGGTGGTCGACATCGGGAACTCCTGCTCCTGGGCTCCAACGTCGACTGCAGCGGCCGATCAGGCAAAACAGTAAAGGAAATAAAGCAGGTGAGTATCTAGTATACCCGCGAGTCTTACGTCCGCTACTAAGCATTATGCATTTGTATCAACGGAAAGGGGAGGCTGTATATAGTGGACTGCAAGATAGAAATCAGAATAAGGATAAGAAGTTAGGCCTATCGAAGACTAGCATCATCCGACGATGTCTTGCAGCATGAGGTAAGAATCAGCCAACAGTTTATATAAAGCAATAAAGTAACAACGAAGCAGAAGTTGCTGCAACATTGTATAATATAAGTTGTAATGATTAACAATAATAATAATGCCTCCGAGTTCCCTTCCTCGACTCCCTGTGAGGAAGAAGACCCGGAACCATACAGTTTAATAGTAGTAGTTTCTAGTGGTAAGATCCAGCTTCAGCATAAAGCGTCCTGTTACCGTGGACACGGCTATTCGAATAGATGAATCTTCCCTGCAGGGGTGCACTGGCGTGAATCTACGACGCTCGGATCTCCAGGGTGGCGGGAACCTTGTCAGGGAACGCTCCACCAAAGCTATCCGACACAAAGTAGCCCATCCTTCGGCAATCAACAGAGAGGTCATCCGCCGGACTATATCCTATGTACGCCGGGCTTTGGACCCTAACCCGAACGTACTCCTGCACGGTGTGTGACTGGCCGGTGAAGCAAAATCAAAGCAAATACAAATACACCGCTCGAGCAAGAGAAGACAACACCACTTCCCGGCAATCAGCCCGCGGTACTGCTGACGTCTGAAGACCCTCGAACGAGACTACGATGCAGGGGAGCCCACACTCCTCGTCCCACGTGTAGGTAGTGCGTACAAGACAAAAGGCTACTCAAGACATCCGCCGAACCATTTAGCATTTTAATTAACCTGCATGACAACCGTTATCGTTGCCTCGACTTAACCGACCCGCGGTCAACGACAGCAGTCAGGACCACCAGTACATCGGTGCCTGCCATGTCGTCCCACCAAGTCACAGCGGTTACCAACAAGGTGAACCGTCTCCTTACCTGGTCTCGCGTGTGCTCTTGGTAGAGCTCGACTTTTCGTAGTTTGGTAACTCTCGCGAGATACGAGCAGGGGCCAAGCACGCCAGTAACGTCGGTCGTACCCTCCCTGTCGTTCCCGACGATATACCGCTCGCGGGCACCGTTGGGTCGCCCGACTTCTTACCTTTAAGGACAACCGCTGTCCAGGACCCTATGGCGGTAAGACAAAGTCAGCCTCGAGTGGAGTACAAGGATTACTCCTGGATAACTCACACTTGAGGTGACTAGGCATAACCCAGATAGGGGCCTTTGGCGGTGTCTGATTGGTACCGTACCTGTGCAGTTGTATATATTGTATCCGTGTTCACTCCCCTGAGTGATCACGTCCCGCTATCTAGTCCTAGCTAACAATGCGCAGGGCTCACTGCTGAATATATGCATAATTATAACAGGCAGCATAGGATAAAGTAAAGGTACATCAAGGGGCGACAAAATCAGGCTATGCAATTGAATAGGATTGTAATCGTAGCAGCAGCAGTAACCATGCCTAGTGCAAGAAAATACGGAAAAGGTAGGCGATATCTGGGGAAGAGAATGGCTCTGCTTGCCTGGAAGCTCGGCGGTAGGGGTACGATCGTCGATGACGTAGTCGATCACAGGGGCATCGGCAGCGGTCGTCGGGACTACCAAACAATAAAAGAGGGGGCAGAAATAATAAATACACGACAATAATAGCAATACAAATACAAGACATGGCAAACGCAGTGTTAGGGGAGAGCTAATGTGATGCCACACGTTGCAGACGAAACGAGAATTCAACCGGCAATTTTACCGGCTCCGGGCGATTATCGGACAGTACAATCGGAGGGGGAATGTCTCGTGTTCGGTATGTTAGAGGGGTGTGGTGGGGGTATGGTAGCGTATCTGTATTTGATATATTTTTCAGATCAATTTTCATGTATAAAGTAATTTCATCAGAGTTACAGTTTATTTTATATGATTTTCTGAAGTTTTAACAATATTTTGAAATTATATTTAATATTAAAAGCAACATTATCCACAATAGGGATATTGACCAGCCAACTGACGGGTGGGGTACTAATGCTAATGACTCAGAATTAATATATTTAAATAAAATATTTTATAATTAAAAAGGCTAGGCCCACTTGCCGTAGAGACATTGTTTTGGAACCCTCTGAATTTTGCAAGTCTGGGATTAACGGGAAAATTATCCATTGGTCGCCTTTAGGGGCCTACGGTTTGGGGTTTCGCCCATCCGATGAATTTGTGCAAAACATCAATTTTTATTAGCTGTCCGTGATCTCGGATCCGGTACGGATGATATTTAGGTTAGGGTTCATCTGATTACGTAAAACTTTGCCGGAAAATGCTACCCGGCACTAATTCCGAAAATTGTTAAAAGATGTCAACTTTGCTTGACGATTGCCACGGATCTATAGCTCCAATGGAGATACTTCCTATAGATGATTTTTACTACAACATGTGTACTCTCATGCCATGACTCTTTGATGCACGACCACATCAACATCATGTCTATTTCTTCCTCAAACTTAGCAGTGGTGATACAAATATTTTTCTGTTAATAGAAAATCAGCATTTTGTGATTTTTATAGCATCTAAACCATGCACTATTTGAAATTGATCCAATGGAATAAAAGGGAGTTAGTTACATCTACTTTCAGCCCACCTAATATTTATCCTCGTTAGATTTGATTTTGACATGGGTACGTTGATGTTTGTTGCTCACAAATGGAGGTTCAGCAGCAGTTTTAACAGGCGCAGCAGCTAAGAGGCAGCAACGTCAGTTAGCATTCAGCAGCGGTACCAAGTAGCAGATTAAGCAGCGGCCAGCAGCAGATGTGCACGCCATGGTTCAGGCCGACAAGGGCAAGGCGATGTGGTGGTCATCGTGTGGTTCATGCGCACATCACACAACGAACACATGCACACCCATATAGCACGCGCACAGACATGGCCATGGCCGGACGTAGCAAGCGCTTGGCGTGGTGAGGCCAGCCAGCAGGGGCGCGGGGTCGCGGCCAACTGCAGGCGGGCGCGCGCGGGTGCTGCAGGGTGCGACCTTGGGCGGCCAGAGTACGAGGCGGAGCCGCGGCGAGCGCGTGCCCTGTCCAAGGCAGTCGCTGGCGTACGGGTTCTGCTCCAATGGAGAAACGTCTTACGGGGAGAGGGAGGCTACCAGGGGAGTTGGCGTCGGCGCCGGTACTTACAGGGAACCTGCGGGTGTGCGTGGTGTGCTCGATGAGGGCCTGGTGCAGCCGGAATTGCTCGGCGATCCACATCGATGCAGAATTGGGGGAAGACGATGGCGGCGACGAGGAGGCGTTCCAGCACGATTCCTTGCGCAGGCCGACGGAGATGAGGATGGCGCACGCACTGGACAACTCGTCTGGTGCTGGGGTGGCAAGTGGCCGCGGCTGGGCACGACAACGGCGACGACGGCTTCGGGCGAGATCGGGACAAGTGAGAAGTGGCGCGAGAGGAGGAAGAAAATATCTGGCCTCGCCAGAGGGGTGCGCGGTGGCCTCCTTATCCATCCACGACGTTGTAGCGACGCAGGAGGGGGCGAGCGGGTTGGACGGCGACGAGCGTGGCGAAAGTGGCCATGGCGACCGAGGCGGCACAGTGTGAAGGAGAAAAGGGGAGGAGTGGAGCTGGGCTGGGCCGGCGTGTGGTTGCATGGGGCGTAGTTTAGGTATTTTCCATTTTTTTTTCTTTCTTTTCTGTTTTATTTTCTGTTTATGTTTTATTTGGCTAGCAGTTGAATTTTTTAAATCATGTAGCTAGTCCTAAAATTCATATTACATGTTTCTACACTGCTACAAAAATGTTGGGGCAGAATTAAATCATTTGGAATTTTGAATTATTTAATATAAAGTAAAAGCTATTGTTTTACTACTGTATCAAATAGATAGGTTATTTAAACACTTCAATAATTATTGGTTGCTAACTTACCATGGTCAAATAATTATTAGAAGGTTTTTGGATATTTTTCTATAATTTTTAGTGCAACTTTACTTTTCACTTTTATTTTGAAATTTTAATTGGGTTGGGATTTGAATGAGATATGATCAAGGGTGATCATCACATGCAATCAATGTAACTGGGCATTAACCAAAAGTGATTACTGTTGCTTGACACCCGGGGCGTTACGAATCTCCCCCACTACAAAGAATTCTCGTCCCGAGAATTAAAAGGTAGTGGAAGCGGTAAATCTTTGGTTTCGTATTCTAATGAATCTTCTTGGTCTTGTTGTCCTTCTCGAAGAAGTTAATCCTTCTCGTCGATGTCTTCATTTCTCTTGTGTCGGTGCATCTCAACGAGTTGTCATCCTTTCATCGGGGTCTTCATCGTACTTACGGATATGGTAGGAGGGGAAAACTTAAGGGGGTCGGATCGATACCAGGTTAATCAATCGAGGTTGTCCAACGGAATGGGATACAAAGTCTCTCCGGAGTTGAAACACAGGGAAACACATCGAGAGAAGCAAAAGAAGGTATGAGAAGTTTCAAGCGGATAGGCATGCATTCGATGCCGATGATAGACGATGAATAGGGGTCCAGAGCATCAGGCATAAGCACTGAGTCTGCTATTGGACTGAATTTCACAAGGTAGAGAACTCGTGAGTTGCATACGAGGTCAAACAAGAGGAATAACCTCGAGAACAAAAATGTACAAGAGAGTCAGGTTTCGGTCCTGTGGAACTGTGGGTTATGGGCCCACACTGAATAAGAAGGGTGGTGACAAACAATGCGATCAAGTTGAAAGGTATGGCGGAGAAAAGCTTGTCAGCTATGTTGGCAACAACATCAGTGCCAAGGGTGAGGGACGAAAAGAACCATTTTCCCGCTCGTTAAGACGAGGCAGACCAATTGGCAAAGTTCTTGTCCATCGGTGGTCACCGAAAAGTCATCAATAATAGTAACAGGTTGTACGGACAAAGTAGTACACCGAAGTGTTTACACAAGCAGGGAATTATCACTGCTCAGATAAGATACATTACAAGAAAGGTTAAACAGACCAACGAAAGGAAAAAATGTGATTATCCGATTAATCAGACCAATGGAAGGAAAAATGTAATGATACACAAGGATCACGTGTATATATTTCCCAAGAGAAAACAGAGCAAGATATATAGGACCAAGTTTGTATTGGGGGTCAAAGAGGGTTGTCAATGATAACACAAATCATTGAGGGGCAAGGATGGTGTTTCCCACCATGAATTCAATAGACACATGGAAGAAGCAAAAATGCTGATGATGACCTCGACACTTTATGTTGAGAGGTTTCAAGAGAATGCAATCGAATATCAACATCACCAAACAAAAGGGGTGGTGGAGCAAAAGGTAGCGGTGTTCTCGGTTGACGACGACCCAGAACCCATGGAGTGGTAAAACCGATGAGAAGTATCGCACCAGCAAGAATTCATGAGTGGTGGTGCAATGGACCAATATTGTCGAGATACCAGAGGGGTAATACTCAAGGTAGAATGGAAGATCATAGGTGCAGCAGAATTTATACCAAGGGGATAATCACCTTTACAAGAAGCTCTCATGATAAGTTCTACATAGTATTCATGGGCATGAACACAAGTTCAAGGTCGACTCCCACTTCTTCAATGCATAGCCTTTCATTCACTTCTCGTTGTCGATGATTTTATAGCGTTCAAAAATTTATGGCATAACACCAGTAGAGTAAGACCCATAGAAGTTCATAGGTTCACACAGATGGATGAAGCATAGATACAACCCAAAGGGACATTTTACGAATCTATATGACAATCAACAGGAACAAGAGATACAAGTTTGAAAGCAGAAGGCTGATGACACAGAGCATATGATACCGGTCGCGAAAGGCATTTCGTATCAGGGGAAGCTTGTCAATGATTGAGGACATAAGGGGACGCATGTGGTAATCCACCAAAAAAATCAGGCGGCGTACAGAGAGTCTGGTGTGAGTATCGGTACTCAACCATAAGAAGAAGGAATGCCAAAGCATTGGATATAGAAGCATCGGAATAATTCGATGCTTAAGTACAAAAGAATTATGACTTCCATATCGGTGTATCAGATTCAGATACATCGATCAAACATGAATAAGTTGAATAGAAGCTTGACGATTAATCAATTAAGGTTTGATTTACGGAGAATCAGCTCATGTCCGGAATGACAACGTCTGAGCCGGAAGAATGAATTCATAGGATCAACAGATGATTGCGTGCACTAGCACACGCGATGATTCAACAGATCAGAATGGCAATGCCAAGGGAGGTCATTAAAGTCTACAAGACAAACGGGATTAATCATAGTGCAAACATGTAAGAAGAATCTCCAAAGCAGTAGGCTGCCGAGGATTGTCGCGAGATCGAATAGTATTTCAAAGTATTTTGGGAATCACAGACAACTTAGGATGAACGGATCCTCGGTAAATGTGAGGAATTATCCGCAGGGTGAAAAGAAGCTGCAAGGCAGCATGCTCAAAGGATTCCCGAAACAACGGAAAGTATTTCGATGTATCTTGTGAATACAAGAGCAACTGGGATTGAATGGATGAACGAAAGGTGTATGTGGTTATACATACGGACCTATCGGTGGCAGGGAATTGTAAAGTTGATCGGCACATAGGGTCTCGACAACTCATCGGGGAGTATCTTCAGCATCTACTAGTGAATCAAGTCATCATCTGTGATGAGGGCTCTCCGGGAGGAAGCAGTCACGAGAACCTAAAGTCAGAGTTAGAAAAATCTTTAACCCGAAAGAGAAGAGAGATCAGAGTCCCAGAGTAAAGATGCGGAGAAAAAGATCCTAATTCCACCCAGTTTTGCGACGTGGGCCGATAAGACACACGACACTGTTAGTAAAGTAGTTTTGCAAAGACTAGACCTGACTTCGACCAAGGAGTTGGAAGGGGGTGTCCTACAGGCAGTCGGCTCTGATACCAACTTGTGACGCCCCCAAAATCAAGCCGTGTACAGTAATCATACACGCAAGGTACACGATCGAGATCAGGGACTCACGGTGGGATATCACAACACAACTCTACAAATAAAATAAAACAAGTTGTTTAATACAAGCCAGGGGCCACGAGGGCTCGAATACAACAGCTCGAGAGCACAAAGTCAGCGGAAGCAATAGTATCTGAGTACAGACACAAGGATACAAGGTTGCCTTAAGAAGGCTAGCAAAAATAACAACAGATCGAAAAGGCAAGGCCTCCTGCCTGGGAACCTCCAAGCTACTCCTGGTCTTGGTCATCGGGGGTCTTCATGTTGTGGTGGTCGACATCGGGAACTCCTGCTCCTGGGCTCCAACGTCGACTGCAGCGGCCGATCAGGCAAAACAGTAAAGGAAATAAAGCAGGTGAGTATCTAGTATACCCGTGAGTCTTACGTCCGCTACTAAGCATTATGCATTTGTATCAACGGAAAGGGGAGGCTGTATATAGTGGACTGCAAGATAGAAATCAGAATAAGGATAAGAAGCTAGGCCTATCGAAGACTAGCATCTTCCGACGATGTCTTGCAGCATGAGGTAAGAATCAGCCAACAGTTTATATAAAGCAATAAACTAACAACGAAGCAGAAGTTGCTGCAACATTGTATAATATAAGTTGTAATGATTAACAATAATAATAATGCCTCCGAGTTCCCTTCCTCGACTCCCTGCGAGGAAGAAGACCCGGAACCATACAGTTTAATAGTAGTAGTTTCTAGTGGTAAGATCCAGCTTCAGCATAAAGCGTCCTGTTACCGTGGACACGGCTATTCGAATAGATTAATCTTCCCTGCAGGGGTGCACTGGCGTGACTCTACGACGCTCGGATCTCCAGGGTGGCGGGAACCTTGTCAGGGAACGCTCCACCAAAGCTATCCGACACAAAGTAGCCCATCCTTCGGCAATCAACAGAGAGGTCATCCGCCGGACTATATCCTATGTACGCCGGGCTTTGGACCCTAACCCGAACGTACTCCTGCACGGTGCGTGACTGGCCGATGAAGCAAAATCAAAGCAAATACAAATACACCGCGCGAGAAAGAGAAGACAACACCACTTCCCGGCAATCAGCCCGCGGTACTGCTGACGTATGAAGACCCTCGAACGAGACTACGATGCAGGGGAGCCCACACTCCTCGTCCCACGTGTAGGTAGTGCGTACAAGCCAAAAGGCTACTCAAGACATCCGCCGAACCATTTAGCATTTTAATTAACCTGCGTGACAACCGTTATCGTTGCCTCGACTTAACCGAGCCGCGGTCAACGACAGCAGTCAGGACCACTAGTACATCGGTGCCTGCCCTGTCGTCCCACCAAGTCACAGCGGTTACCAACAAGGTGAACCGTCTCCTTACCTGGTCTCGCGTGTGCTCTTGGTAGAGCTCGACTTTTCGTAGTTTGGTAACTCTCGCGAGATACGAGCAGGGGCCAAGCACGCCAGTAACGTCGGTCGTACCCTCCCTGTCGTTCCCGACGATATACCGCTCGCGGGCACCGTTGGGTCGCCCGACTTCTTACCTTTAAGGACAACCGCTGTCCAGGACCCTATGGCGGTAAGACAAAGTCAGCCTCGAGTGGAGTACAAGGATTACTCCTGGATAGCTCACACTTGAGGTGACTAGGCATAACCCAGATAGGGGCCTTTGGCGGTGTCTGCTTGGTACCGTACCTGTGCAGTTGTATATATTGTATCCGTGTTCACTCCCCTGAGTGATCACGTCCCGCTATCTAGTCCTAGCTAACAATGCGCAGGGCTCACTGCTGAATATATGCATAATTATAACAGGCAGCATAGGATAAAGTAAAGGTACATCAAGGGGCGACAAAATCAGGCTATGCAATTGAATAGGATTGTAATCGTAGCAGCAGCAGTAACCATGCCTAGTGCAAGAAAATACGGAAAAGGTAGGCGATATCTGGGGAAGAGAATGGCTCTGCTTGCCTGGAAGCTCGGCGGTAGGGGTACGATCGTCGATGACGTAGTCGATCACAGGGGCATCGGCAGCGGTCGTCGGGACTACCAAACAATAAAAGAGGGGGCAGAAATAATAAATACACGACAATAATAGCAATACAAATACAAGACATGGCAAACGCAGTGTTAGGGGAGAGCTAATGCGATGCCACACGTTGCAGACGAAACGAGAATTCAACCGGCAATTTTACCGGCTCCGGGCGATTATCGGACAGTACAATCGGAGGGGGAATGTCTCGTGTTCGGTATGTTAGAGGGGTGTGGTGGGGGTATGGGTAGCGTATCCGTATTTGATATATTTTTCAGATCAATTTTCATGTATAAAGTAATTTCATCAGAGTTACAGTTTATTTTATATGATTTTCTGAAGTTTTAACAATATTTTGAAATTATATTTAATATTAAAAGCAACATTATCCACAATAGGGATATTGACCAGTCAACTGACGGGTGGGGTACTAATGCTAATGACTCAGAATTAATATATTTAAATAAAATATTTTATAATTAAAAAGGCTAGGCCCACTTGCCGTAGAGACATTGTTTTGGAACCCTCTGAATTTTGCTAAGTCTGGGATTAACGGGAAAATTATCCATTGGTCGCCTTCAGGGGCCTACGGTTTGGGGTTTCGCCCATCCGATGAAATTGTGCAAAACATCAATTTTTATTAGCTGTCCGTGATCTCGGATCCGGTACGGATGATATTTAGGTTAGGGTTCATCTGATTACGTAAAACTTTGCCGGAAAATGCTACCCGGCACTAATTCCGAAAATTGTTAAAAGATGTCAACTTTGCTTGACGATTGCCACGGATCTATAGCTCCAATGGAGATACTTCCTATAGATGATTTTTACTACAACATGTGTACTCTCATGCCATGACTCTTTGATGCACGACCAGATCAACATCATGTCTATTTCTTCCTCAAACTTAGCAGTGGTGATACAAATATTTTTCTGTTAATAGAAAATCGGCATTTTGTGATTTTTATAGCATCTAAACCATGCACTATTTGAAATTGATCCAATGGAATAAAAGGGAGTTGGTTACATCTACTTTCAGCCCACCTAATATTTATCCTCGTTAGATTTGATTTTGACATGGGTACGTTGATGTTTGTTGCTCACAAATGGAGGTTCAGCAGCAGTTTTAACAGGCGCAGCAACGTCAGTTAGCATTCAGCAGCGGTACCAAGTAGAAGAGTAAGCATCGGCCAGCAGCAGATGTGCACGCCATGGTTCAGCACCCAGGCCGACAAGGGCAAGGCGATGTGGTGGTCATCGTGTGGTTCATGCGCACATCACACAACGCACACATGCACAACCATATAGTACGTGCACAGACATGGCCATGGCCGGCCGTAGCAAGCGCTTGGCGTGGTGAGGCCAGCCAGCAGGGGCGCGGGGTCGCGGCCAACTGCAGGCGGGCGCGCGCGGGTGCTGCAGGGTGCGACCTTGGGCGGCCAGAGTACGAGGCGGAGCCGCGGCGAGCGCGTGCCCTGTCCAAGGCAGTCGCTGGCGTACGGGTTCTGCTCCAATGGAGAAACGTCTTACGGGGAGAGGGAGGCTACCAGGGGAGTTGGCGTCGGCGCCGGTACTTACAGGGAACCTGCGGGTGTGCGTGGTGTGCTCGATGAGGGCCTGGTGCAGCCGGAATTGCTCGGCGATCCACATCGATGCAGAATTGGGGGAAGACGATGGCGGCGACGAGGAGGCGTTCCAGCACGATTCCTTGCGCAGGCCGACGGAGATGAGGATGGCGCACGCACTGGACAACTCGTCTGGTGCTGGGGTGGCAAGTGGCCGCGGCTGGGCACGACAACGGCGACGACGGCTTCGGGCGAGATCGGGACGAGTGAGAAGTGGCGCGAGAGGAGGAAGAAAATATCTGGCCTCGCCAGAGGGGTGCGCGGTGGCCTCCTTATCCATCCACGACGTTGTAGCGACGCAGGAGGGGGCGAGCGGGTTGGACGGCGACGAGCGTGGCGAAAGTGGCCATGGCGACCGAGGCGGCACAGTGTGAAGGAGAAAAGGGGAGGAGTGGAGCTGGGCTGGGCCGGCGTGTGGTTGCATGGGGCGTAGTTTAGGTATTTTCCATTTTTTTTCTTTCTTTTCTGTTTTATTTTCTGTTTATGTTTTATTTGGCTAGCAGTTGAATTTTTTAAATCATGTAGCTAGTCCTAAAATTCATATTACATGTTTCTACACTGCTACAAAAATGTTGGGGCAGAATTAAATCATTTGGATTTTTGAATTATTTAATATAAAGTAAAGGCTATTGTTTTACTACTGTATCAAATAGATAGGTTATTTAAACACTTCAATAATTATTGGTTGCTAACTTACCATGGTCAAATAATTATTAGAAGGTTTTTGGATATTTTTCTATAATTTTTAGTGCAACTTTACTTTTCACTTTTATTTTGAAATTTTAATTGGGTTGGGATTTGAATGAGATATGATCAAGGGTGATCGTCACATGCAATCAATGTAACTGGGCATTAACCAAAAGTGATTACTGTTGCTTGACACCCGGGGCGTTACAAGCAGCATGGTCTTCAACGTCTCAATGGCATGGTGTAGTCGGATCTAAATGGAGAACTCTTGATTGTTTCATTATCCATGTATCAAAGATGGGTTCGTGGAAGACGGCAGTAACGACTTCTGAAGCGTGGACATATCAAAGATGGGTTCACGGAAGACGGCAGTGACGACTCCTGAAGCGTGGACATACGATGTACGCTAAGGTCTATTAGACTGGTTCCTCAATTTTAGATGGTATTTGTAGAGTGAGATTAGGGCAAGATCATGACCATCATATTATTAAGTTTGCAGGTTAAGTGAAGGTGGATTTTGAATTATCGATGTTTTATCTTGTAAGGTACTCCCTCCGTAAAGAAATATAAGAGTGTTTAGATACCTACTTTAGTAATCTAAACACTCTTATATTTCTTTACGGAGGGAGTATTATTGAATAATTTAATAATTTAATAATATGATTATGTTATTCGATGCAGAGGCTAGGGGTTCAAAAAAAATCGAAAAAAAAAACCCAACAAAACAAACTTAGGAACAATCACATCCTCCTGCGGTGTTGCAAAGGAGAAAGAAAAAAAGAATTGCCATATCATCGAGGAAGTACGACTACAAGTAATAATGTTATCACATCACCAGGGAACATTATCCCTCTCTCTTCTCCTACAGTTCAGGGTAATGCGCCTCGGTATTATTTACCATCACCACTAAGCCTTAAGATACATGGCAGCTTGCTAAATACACTGCCTGCTTTATTCCAAGAACTGAAGACCATCCTCCATCTTGGCTCATGGAAGTGATGGCAGGATCTTCCCAGTGCAGGTTCCGAACCCGACGTTGTAGTCCTCACCCTGAAAAGCCAGAAGCCATCAACATCACACATCATGTAATCTTGAAATTTTCAAAATCGATATTCAACGGGGTAAAAAAAGAGACGAATTTACTGAACCTTGCAACAAGCTGTCAAGATGACTTCATCCCCATCTTGGAGGAACTTGCGGGTCGAATTCCCAACCGATATCTCCTTCTGCCCGTTCCACGTTATCTCCAGCAAACATCCCAGAGAGTCCGGTTCCTGAAACAAGGTGACGAATTCAGTGTTGATGTGTACTGTAATTTGTAAATTGGCATGTCTGTATTCAAATTTGCAACGGTTAACTCCATACAGGTCCGCTGAGGGTGCCAGTTGCAAACATATCCCCTGGTCTCAGATTGCATCCATTAACAGTTTGATGTGCCAGTTGCTGCGTCACGGTCCAGTACCTGTAAAACAGTTTACAGGAATATGCATGGGTTACACACCAAGGCAAAAAGGGCTTTTGAGCATATTTCATTGCATCAATGTACTACTAAATGGAATGAGAATTGGTAACAAAACCAATGGAAACATAAGACCAGCAGAATGAACCAAAAATGAAAATGTATGCACCACCGATTGAATTATGTCTCAAATGAAAACATGGTACAAAGAAGATTGGTCGAAAAAGGCATATAATCAGGGTTCTTACATATGTTTGAAATTGGTCTTTGTGACAACTGATGGATCACTTTCCTCCTTGGGCTTAATCCAAGCCTTTCACAGAAAACAAAATACAGTAATCAGATTAACTTCAGTAAGACAACACAAAGAGAAAACAATGAAGTAATAATGTGACAAGATCATACTTCAAGAGGAATGTCATAGTTTATGTGATTCTTTTCAGTTAAGTAAGGCAAAGGCTCAGGTTCCTGTAACACAAAACAATTAGTTCTTCATAGAACAACAAAATGCTCGTTAGCAAAATAAACCGTACTAGTAATACCAAAATAATAATTGATTACCTGTTTAGGGGCTTCACAGGCAAAAGGCTTTAGGGCATCCAGGGTCACAATCCAAGGTGATACAGTTGTACCTACAGAAATTAAATGGAAAGGAAACCTGTTATATAAGGGAAAAGTGTACTCCATGACACACTGTAAAAGAGTCCATATAGCATTAATACAGACCATAATAAATATGGAAGTCAAACGTGAAAGAACAGAAGAATTGAATTAGTAACAAACAACAGCAGAAAACAAACAAGACACATGCAGGATTTCAACTTTCATAGAACATGATTCAAAGCTTATGGTGAAAGAAATATGGATGGTATCAGGTGTCTTACTGAAGCTTTTTCCAAGGAAAGGTCCAAGAGGTATGGTCTCCCAGGCTTGAATATCTCTGGCTGCAGTAGTTTACAAAAGTTTAAACATAACACAGTGTGCAAACAATCTAAAATGCACTTTTTTAAGTATACTTACCACTCCAATCATTCATTACAACTAACCCAAATATATGATCCTCAGCATCAGCAATATCAATAGGTTTGCCCAGTTCATTCCCTGGTCCAACAATGGCGGCCTGAAGCAACAAGTGTTACAACATTAGTGAATCAAGATTAAATCAATTTGAACTAAAACCACGTCACTTATTTGTGAAGTAAGGTAATACTTAATAGGTTAATATTCGAAGATGTGTCAAAAATAGATAACGAATACTGATTGCCACAACTGAGAGGTATGTAAGAACCTAACCATCTCAAGTTCAAAATCAAGCTTCTGAGAAGGACCAAAATAAGGTTGTGAGCTTCCAGTTGGATGTCCTTGTCCTCTAAAATAAACAAAGAAATGCAATATTATCAAGATGTCAATGACAGTGCAACAAGAACTAGTCATAGAGGTACTAGTATAACACAAAATAATATAATAAGTTACTACATTATTTATCGAATGAAGTAGAAGGTTCAAATGCAACAAGAAAAGCTACAGTGAATTATGAAAAAGGGTCCCACCAGGAGAAAAATAGACACGTTAAAAAGTAAACAAAATTGGAAACAGCAAATGGTTACTACTCGATTCAACCATTGTTGCATTCAGATAACTATAGTTCTCTCAGGACAGAACACTCAAATAAACATTTGACCAACTATTTTATGCTTTTGGGATGTGTACCTGGGTCGAACAATGTCCGTTCCAGATACGATTACAGATGATGCCCTTCCATGGTAACCAACTGGTAAGTGAAACCTGAGTGAAACAAATGAATATTGCAGGTAAGTGGCAGAAGTTATAACACCGGAGTATTATTAGAGCAGAAGTGTGAAACGACTGATGGGACGCAGCAAAAATGCAAAATTATTTTATCAATCTGTAACACATGGAAATTTGAGCAAATGGGCAGCACTAACAAAAACATGTAGTTTGTATGCTTATGTGTAGGTAGCATAAGCCAAAAAGGTAACCATGTGGCCATAATAAAAATCTTCATATTAGCTGAGCTACAACTAGATGTAGTGGAATCAGATTGCACCAAGTGCATTGCCCATACAATAAAAACAATGCCTTTTTTATAATGAGAAACATAAAAACATAGAGGGTTTGTCTAGGGCACACCTAGATGTGTCCTAACTCCTAAGATAGAGCACATCTAAGTTCTATGCTAGTGATTTTACATGAAGATTTGTTTAGATATATTTCTATCTTAGGACATATGTGCCCTAGCAAATCTGAAACACAGATCACGCAGAATCCATACCTAAGCTCGGTTGTTTGATACTATATGTGATCATAATGTCAAGTTTTCTTGAGATCCGACAAGGTCAAACAAAGATAATACATTACCAATTCGGATTGACTGGAGTCTGTGGTCCGCGGAAGATGAACCCACAATTCCTTGCATGGTGCACAGAACAAAAGAAATCCGTGTAGTCTCCTACCGTGATGGGAAGAAGCATCTCTACATCACCCTGCGCGGTTGAAACAGGGAATCCACAATTTCATAAAATTTCCTTTTGCTTCTCCTGAAAAAGTAAATGCTAGATGGGCACCAAGCTCACCATTGGCACAAGGCACTTCTTCCTCAAGCCCTCGTTGTCACGCAACACTGGCTCATCAGCTGCAACAAAACAAGGACAGAAAACATTAGAGAAATTTGCTTCGGTTTGGGATCTCTCCTTTTTCAACAATTATGTTAAGTGTAGCATGATAAACCTATAATCAACAAAACCAAACTATGACCAAATTTGAACAATACTAAATTTCCAACCCCCAAATAAAATCCCGGTTGAAGCTCGCAGATCATAGTACATTAATCAGCAGTACTCCCTCTGTAAATAAAGTAGTGATCTAAACGCTCTTATATTTCTTTACGGAGGGAGTACAACTTAACAAGACAGACATCATTACTGGTAGAATAGCTTGGCATCACGACTATTCCCCACAAACTCAAAGCTTACCAAGTTACTACCATGGAACAGAGATAATGAAGTAAAATCAAAGAGTAGCACAAGATAAGTTAGCGGAGAGAGAGAAAAAGAACCTGAGAGGATTTTCTGGAGCGTGGCGCGCGCCTCCTTCCACGCCGGACGGCCCATCCCCAAGAACATGTTGAGCGTTTCCTGCGCGCGCGCACAGCAGCAGCAATTAACCACAGGATGAAATCAACAACTTACAGTTGCCGTATTAATTAAATTACATGCCAGTAGCCCAACTATAGCGATAATTACCCAAACATTCAATCGATGTGGCAGTAATTAGTTGGAGAAGTAGAAATTAAGCTCGCTCTACTGTAAGCATCAGATGAGTAGCAGGTAGCAATCCGAGATGACGCGAGGGAAGGAAGTAGAAGGTTAGGTGGAATACCTGGAGGAAGCATGGGGAGCCGGAGAGGAGGGGCCCGTCGAAGAGGCCGGCGTCGGCGACGGCGGCGAGGTCGAGCGCGAAGTCCCCGATGGCGACCACCGGGCGCGGCGGATCCTCCGGCTGGGCCTTCCTGCGGAAGACCCCGAAGGGGAGGTTCTGGATGGGGAAGTGCGAGTCCCTCGGCACCTCCACGAACGACCGCAGCAGCTTCGCCTCCGCCATTGCCGTTGTCCTCTGCTGTGTTGTTGTTTTGGTGGAAGGAAGAGCGCGGTAAAGGCCGTGGGAGGAGAGAGGTAGGTAGGTATATCGTCGGGTGGGAAAGAGGGGGCCGTATAAATAGGTGACGGAGACAGGGCAGGCAGGCGTATTGGCGTGGGACACATGCTGACGTGTCCTTCTACAACAACTGGAGTAGCAATGAATCCATCTTACTGTACAAAGAAAAACAGATAAAATTACGGATAGGCGTATGTATGTAGAGTATGATTCGTTTGTTTGGATATACACATGAGACACTGTCCGCTGTCTACAAGCCGTGATGTCGCTTCTCGTGTGGTTTGTGGGGTCCCTGGACTCTGGAGAGGTTAAAACAAGTCGCGGTTCTAGAAACTCATGTTCACCGGGTGCTGTTACAAACTACTCACCTATACAGCTCTCATCTTCTTTTCTGCCTTCTTTTCCGTGGGCGGCGAGGAGTTCTATTGCGTGTGCTCTGTGGAGTGCTGGCGCTCCTCACGTTTCGCGTCCGTTGGACGTATGTATGCACAGCACAAGGGTTGGTTTGCTTTCCCGGCCGTGGTAGCTAGCACGTGAGAGCGACTGCCAAACCCCACATCACACACACACGACGTTGCACCATCCAACCAACCCGGCTCAGAGCATCTCCAGCCCCCCCAAGCCGGTTTTCGGCGCTATTTTAGCGCCACTTAGGGAGGCGCTCGGGCGGCGAAACCCGCTTAGGGCGGTCGGCCCCCCAACCGCGCCCCCAAGACGCCCCTCCAAGTTCGGCTAAATTTTGCCGTATTTAAACAAAACAAGGAAATTGAACAAACTTCGGCCGATTTCATTAATATTTGGGCATAATTTACATAAATAGCGAACTAATTTTTTTTTCTAAACTACTGCTGAAGGAAAAACGCGTAGAGGTCGTCCATGTTCGTCTCTCCAGCAGTGCCGCCGGCGGCGCCGTCGTCGTTGCCGCCCTCGATGTAGTGAAGGACGGCGGGAGAGTGCGTTTGTGGAGATCATCTCCTGGTTGCGGCCCTCGATGTCGTTTATGTTCTGCTGGCCCGAAACCGATTCCAGACCGTTTGTGGAGATCATCTCCTGGTTGTGGCGCTCCTCGAAGTGCGTCGCCCAGCGGGCGATGTTGCCCCGCGCGTTCGCCGGGTCTGTGCGCTCGGCCTCCGTCATGGAGGCGCGGATGGCCTCAACCCGCCAGTCGAAGGGGGCCCCGCGAGGCACAGGCGCTACCGGAACACTGCCAGCACTGAGCACCCAGCCGCGCGGCAGACGCGTGTCCGGCGGGCAGGGGTAGTCCGCCCTAGCGAGAAGGACCGCCTCATAGACGGCGAGGGTGTGGCGGTTGGCCATGGGGAGAAGAACGCGTCGAGAGGAGGAGCAGAGAAGAACGCGGCGAGAGGAGGAGAGTGCGGCGTCTTCCGGCGAGCCCACTTTATATAGCGGGAGGAGGCCTCACCGGGGCGGGACACACGACGGCACGGTCGTCGGGCTGTTGGGCTACTCAAGGCGCCACATTGATTCCCTGCGACCGACGATTGGACTTGTCATCGGTGCCGCATTGATTCCTTGCGACGGCGACAGACGCGGGAAAGTCGAGGCGGGAGGATAAGGACAACGCGTGTAGCTACACGCTGACATTTAGGTCCGGAGCTTGGCGCGCGCGAAACGACCCGCGCGTTTTTCCTCTTTCGCGCCGTTTTGTTTCGTCCGGCGCTCCCCAAGCGACCCCAACGCGCCGGGTCGGCTTGGGATCGCCGGACTCAACTTTGGTCCAATCCGGCCCTATTTGGGCCCTTGGGGGCACGACTGAGCGGATTTCGTCCGTCCGGCGCAAATAGCGCCGCCTTGGGGGCCTCTTGGGGACGCGGCTGGAGATGCTCTAAGCACACAAAACTCTACTCTCACACAAACCCAATGGTTACAGCGATACATTCTCCTATCCTACTGTGAACTTCACAGGTCTAGTACGAGTCAACACCCACAAGTTGGGCACTGCTCCGGACTCCAGAAACCCCCAAACTCCTGCTCAACGCGGATGGCGCCTTCCGCCGTCTAATTCATGGGCAAAAAATACTCTCAATATTCCGGCATACTACTTTTTGAAGAAGAAACAAAAAATGAGAGTGATACTGGATCGCTAGGGAGGGCACGAGAACAGAAGCGACGCGTTGGTTCCACCAAACCCGAAAGAGTTCGAGATGGCAGCTCGTATCGGCATCTTCTTGGAGGTGGTTAGAGGCATGAACGCGTCTTCGAACACCGGGTCAGGATGCTCCAGGTTCAGCGTAGGTGGTGCCAATCCCTGAAAAATTGTAGTTGTATGTGATGCTTGAGTTCAGACTGCACAACAATTTTTCCAGCTACTGGAGCTACCGATCCACTAATGGTGGGTAACATACATAGTGGATTGCTAGCACGGTGAAGATCGCTTCCACTGATCCAGCTGCCCCTAGCAGATGACCGATTGCTCCCTGGACAAGACAGTTGTTTCATCCTCAGTCATTGTCGTAAAATGGACTAGTAAGGGAACTGTGACGATTCAGTTGCGCGGAATGAGGTACCTTCGTCGAGGATAACGCAAGACCACCGGATGTCGCGTGGTCACCAAAGACAGATTTTATTGCAACTGCCTCCACAGCGTCCCCTGATTGTGGCACCGATCCAAGACATCAACTTATTTAGTACTCGTATCATACTTCAAATTGGTGCAGCATCATAAACACAAGTTTGCCCACAAAATAGAATAAACAAAAGTCATGCAGGTCCAGGTGAGTTTTGCCAGGCTGACTGTCAGCACATACCGAGAGGAGTTGATGTTGCATGCGCATTCAAATAATCAATTTGATCTGCCTGAAGCCCTGACTGGAAAAAGAGCGAGAATTCTATCAAAATAGAATCTCAAGGAAAGAATTACTGTGATGCGATTTATAATTCCTCAAAGTTTATTACGTGCCTAAAATGTGCATCACGCGGATTAGAAAGAAGGAAAATGCCACACCTGTTCCAATGCCCGCTCCATGGCTAAGATAGCACCTCTACCATCATTTTGAGGCTGAGTTATGTGGTGTGCATCACCTGACAGAAGCTGATGTTCATGATGCAATACATACTAATGACAAAGTAGACCATCTCTTTTGTGGAATAGGAGGATACCAGACATGCCATAGCCTCGAACTTCTGCATAAATTTTTGCGCCCCGTTCCATTGCATGGTCAAGTGCCTACAGACAATTTGTTCAGCAAACAAAATGCAATACCATATAAATGATACAGCAAATAGTACACAGCCGTTCGGAAAAAGGAGTATTTGTAGGTAAGTTTTGGTATTTAGTTCAAATTTGACTCAAATACTGAAACATCAACAAGAAACACCATTCTTCCAAACAGCTTTTAAGTGAGCAATACAATGGTGATTTAAGTCCTTTGACTAACTCTTTAACAAAGTGCTACAGATTTTTTTCAATATGTGAGTGATTGGTCTTAGAAAATAACACCAATCCAGCAACTTGGAAACAGCCAGGTAAATGACCACTGTTTCCTCTGAACTCACCTCCAACACCATGACTCCACAACCTTCACCAATCCTATTGATTATTTTAAGACAGAAGATAAGAACGGACAACAGGAAGGAAAAACAAAAGGAGAGAAAAATATGATTCAATAGAAGTATGACGTACACAAATCCATCTCTGCCACAATCAAATGGCCTCGAAGATGCTTGTGGAAGAGAGTTGTACTTTGTAGACAACGCTCTTAACCTGCAGAACATTTTAATGAAATAAGATGGTGTTAGCAATATCAGTGAGGGGAATAGCAGATAAAAAGTGGAAGAGTGTAACTAGGTTTTTCTGGAAATAAGCAGTGATGCATATAATATTATGAGCCATGAGTGGTTTGTCGACAAAAACATGGGTTCTCTACTTTGTAACCTTAGAGCATCTCCAATAGATGTTGTATATGTATAAATAACTAACTTTTGCATCACCAAGGCCCAAAAATGCTACTCCAACAGATGTTGTATATGTAAAAAAAATTACTTCAAGTGTTGTAAATTATAAAACACCTAGTTTTACATCACCAAATATACATCATCTATTGGAGATGCTCTTAGTAAAGCAGTCGAGGCAATTTATAATTTCCCTAGGGAGCATCAAGACAGAGTATTTTGGAAATTAAGCAAAACAAAACAATTGTGAAGATGTGAACGTACTTGCCTAGAAAATCCAGCTATAGATAAAGCATCAATACTAGACTCTGTTCCTCCAGCCACCATCACATCTGCATCTCCAAACTGAATCATCCGTGTAGCATCACCAATAGAGTGAGCGCCTGTGGCACAAGCTGTCACGGCAGCATGGTTTGGACCCTAAGTTTAAAGCATTCAATATCAATGTTATTCGTGCAACACAATAATAGTACAAAATAGAAACAAAAGCCTGAACTATGGCATATGACAATAGCAATGTTCACCTGGAAACCATATTTCATGCTGACATGACCTGATGCCATGTTGATCAAAATTTTGGGGATGAAGTATGGGCTGAGACGACGTAGACGCTGCACTCAGAAGAAAAATAAATTTCACACGTCACTGCTGGAAGTGACCAGTAGATAATCGGTTATATTGCACACTATGTATGGTGCAGGCCAAATCTTTGGAGAAGACGTAAAAGTTGATTAACTCTCATGTAAACTAAGAATTCAAATTTTAGATAGGAAGAATTCACCAATAAATAGTTTTGTAATGCCTCGTTTCAATTAACAAATGTAAACTAAAAATTGGATGTATCTCATTCCTGGCCGGTTAGCAATCAGTTTTTTCTGTTCACTGATTAAATGACATATCTTCTCACAGTTTCCTTCTAACTTACTCTAGTTGCTAACATCAAACACCAAAATTTATCTTAGTGCTACTGGCGCCCACCAGTAATGTCAGTGATTAACCGGTAGCTGCCATATTTTGCTTGTTTGAACCAAACATCTAACACTGTATTTCTCTCTCAGCGCATAGCAATATAATAATACTGAGAGTCACTATAGCTGCACAATGACTAACAATACAACAGAAAAAGAGCGAGAATAAAAAAAACTGCAGTGATTGTGGGTACGAACATTTTCAGTGATCATCTGTGATGCTTCTAAAATGTCTGAGATGCTTCCGATCCCCCCACCAATTGAAACACCCTGACAAAATCTCTAATCAGATCCAGCGACTCAACAAAACACAAAAATGGAAAAGCGCTTCCACTAAAAGCAATTGGTACCGTTCTTTCCTTCTTCTCATTTTCCGAAGGCAGCCAATTTGCATCTCTCAAAGCCTCATCAGCTGCACATAGAGCGTATGCTATAAATCCCGATATAGATCTACTGTCCTGGAAAAAATGATGTTCAATCAACACTTCGGAACATCAAACAAAGCTTAACTATGAGACGGACAACATCACCAATTACATGTTACAGTCATACGATGGCATCCCATCAGAACATAACAGATTTCCAATTGTAGAAGAGAGAGACAGTCGGTGGACCACAATGAACGCGCAATCAATAACTTGTATCTAGTTAATTCATACAGATATCTGGCAAAAAAATAGGCTCAACAAAGTTCTGTGGCATTGAAGATTGTTACTCCTAATGGCACTGAAGATAAGGGTCCTTGTATCAGTACAAGTTATCACACGACAGTATTGTGGCATTGTCTACGGTAAAGCTTGTATAGTATCCTGAAACGTAACAACCTAATTTCTCTTGAGCAGCTTATACATTCTCGAATCAATTGTATCCAGCATTCCAACTAGTAATTCATATATGATAAATCACATGTGGAACAATCATGTAAGAAAGCACACCGTCCAATCTCACAGTAACATTGGGAAAGCTAATATGTACTGGATAGTTAGGGGCCAGTGAAGTATGAATCATAAACCTTGGTCCACGCCTCCTCGTCGAACTCGGCCTCGCCCTTCCCTCGCGGCACGGCGGCGGCGACCCTGGATGGGAGCTGCTCCAACGTCCGCCCCGCGGCATCCCCGGTGAGGCGTAGGTCCTCCGCCGCGAGCGCGCGCACCGCGCAGCCTCCGGCCACGAGGCGGTCCCAGGTGGACCCGACGCCGCGGCCGAGAGGCGTGACGGCGCCTAGCCCCGTGACGACCACTCGGCGGCTGGCAGATGGGCGCGGCGGAGGTAGCTCCGCACCCGAGGAGAAGCCTCGGAGGAGGCGGTGGCCGAGCAGAAGAGCGCGGCGGAGCATGCTCATCAGGCGCCGCCGCGAAGCTCACTAGCCTAGGGACTAGCCTGGGTTTAGGCGGCGGAGCAGTGGTTCTGCTCTTCTTGTTCGAGGCAGGCCAAAGTGTTTTTTTTTAGAAAGGCAGGCCAAAGTGTTCAGACTAGCCATAGTGGGAGTAACATCAATTAGTAACATCGATATGTCACTAGTCTATGTTACTAGCTCGGAACGAGATCCTCTGACTTACTGCAGAGGGACGTAAAACTTTCTGGTTCGTTCGTTTTGGATCGAACGAAGCGAGCGGCTCGTCGTGCTCGCGCGCTGGGGAAACACGCGCGTCGTTGGGTCGGCCCAAATCGAATCAGCCGGCCCAAAGCTAAGTCCAACGACCAGGAAAAAAAAGGGTGCACTCCAGCCAGGAAAAAGGCGCCAGAAACAGAGAAACGGCGCCAGAAACAGAGGATAGAGCCAGATCGATGAAATCGCGAGGGTAAGAAAGAAACAGCGCCCAGGGAAGGAAATCGCCAGCACCTGGATCGCACACACTGCCCTGCTCGTCGTTCTCAGGTATATCTTCGTAGCATGGCTCTCTCCTTTCTCGTACAGCTTTGCCCGTGAAGGAATCGTACAGCTTTGCCCGTGAAGGAAATCATCTGATTAAATCGAAAACTTACTTGCGTTGGAACTTGATCAGCTTCCTTTGCCCATGGAAGAAGAGATTGAGAAAGAAACAGAAATTGCAGAAGAGAATAACAGATCACACCAGGATCCCGATGTCAATCGGTAATTTCCTAATCCCAAGTACTTTGGCATGAGATCCCACAATTCCCACGCTTATTTTATTTTTACACTGCAGAATTTTATTGCCCAGTTTGGTACCTCACTTTGGCATGGAATTTAGAAATTCAGATGAGGCTTGGGCATTTTGGATAAGCTATAGTGGGCAGAAAGGTTTCGAGGTTAGAAAAAGGTTTACAAACAAAAGGTCATCTGATGGCAAAGTTACATCATGTAGATTTGTTTGTGCAAATGAGGGTATTCGATCAGAAGACAGAAGGGATTATTTAACAAAGTGCCCTCGAGCTGAAACTAGAACCGACTGCAAAGTCCACATGCATCTGAATATGGACCGAAAGAAGGAAATTCTCAAAGTGACTAAGCTGGAATTGGAACACAATCACACACTTCATTTGCCCGAAACTTTACACTTAATGGTGTCACAAAGAAAAATTTCAGAGTTACAAGATTTTGAAATTGAAATGGTAGATGATTCGGGCATTGGGCCAAAAGCCGCACATGAGTTGGCTAGTCGACATGTTGGTGGACGACTCAATCTTAACTACACCATTCGTGATCACAAGAATTATTTGCGGACCAAGCGCCAACGAGAAATGGCATATGGCCAAGCAGGTAGCATGCTTAAGTATTTTCAAGACAAGATTGCTGAAAACCCATCATTCCAGTATGCATTGCAAATGGTTGTGAAGAACAAATAGCAAACATATTTTGGGATGATGCTAAAATGATTGTGGACTATGCACATTTTGGTGATGTTGTTAGTTTCGACACTACTTTTGGAACAAACAAGGAGAGCAGACCCTTTGGT
The DNA here is from genome assembly GCA_950022295.1 of Bromus sterilis. Classification (NCBI taxonomy): domain Eukaryota; kingdom Viridiplantae; phylum Streptophyta; class Magnoliopsida; order Poales; family Poaceae; genus Bromus; species Bromus sterilis. The sequence continues at coordinate 234,505,631 of OX465599.1, read as the reverse complement.
GTTTTTGTCGGATTCAATCACTTTAGAGAAACTATAGTATTTGGTGCTGCTCTTATGTATGATGAAACCTTTGAATCCTTCAAGTGGTTGTTTGAGGCCTTTCTAATTGCTCATAAAGGAAAGGCACCTAAAACATTCTATACAGATCAAGATGCTGCAATGGGAAAGGCAGTTGGAAAAGTGTTTGAAGAAGCATGGCATGGACTATGCACCTTTCACATTATGCAAAATGCAGTCAAACATCTACATGAAGAGAAGGATGAGGAGCAGAAAAAGGAGAAGAAAAAGGAGAAGAAAAAAGAGAAGAAGAAAGACAACAATGATGAGAAGAAAAGAGAGGACAATGAAGAAACAAGTATTCTATCAGACTTTAGTGCGTGCATGTTTGAGTATGAAGACGTGGAGGAATTTGAACAAAAGTTTGACCTCATGAGGAAAAAAGTGAGCAAGCAAACTTGGTTGGATAGTATATATAAGTTCAAAGAAAAATGGGCTGAATGTTATATGAAGGATGTCTTCACATTAGGAATGAGAAGTACACAATTGAGTGAGAGTCTGAACAATGACTTGAAAATCCATTTCAAATCTGATTTTGATATCATCCGGTTCTTTAAGCATTTTGAAAGGGTGGTGCAAGGGAAAAGGGATAACGAAGTGAATTCAGAATTTGACTCAAGGAAAAAGTTGCCTAAACTATGTATGAGGAGACCACCACCTATGTTGGTGCAGGCTAGCAAGTTGTATACACCTGGTATATTTGAAGCTTTTCAAGGTGAATCTGAAAGATCATTGTCAACTTGCACGAAGACATTGAATGGTTGTAATGAATATCTAGTAGAAGATGTTATCTTTGAAGAGGAGTATAAAGTTATTGGTGATCCTTTGAATCAAATAGCTATGTGCAGTTGCCGGCAATTTGAAAGATTTGGGATATTGTGTGCTCATGCTCTTAAAGTTCTTGATTTAATGAATATCAAGTCACTGCCACTACATTATGTGCTAAAGCGATGGACACGGGAAGCAAGGAGTGGAACCGTACAAGACAAAGAGGGAAGAAATATAATCGAGAATCCAAATATGGATGCCATGCTTAGCTACAGATATATGTCCCACAAATTTCATAATTTGGCAGATTGAGCATCCAACTTTCCAGAATGTGTCGTGTTGGTAGATAGCACACTTGACATCCTTGGTAAGCAAATTGAAGAGAAAATCAAGCATATACAAGCACACCTCGGTTTCCATGTACGACTCCCGCAGATGCTAGCCCACCAAATGACTTGTTGAGTAATGCACGCCTAAAGAAAAAGGATGTCGAAACAAAAACTTCAAAACGAAGAAGAACTTGGCTCGATAAGAAGCACAAGTTTAGAAAAAGGAGAGAAAACAAGACTGAAGCGATGGAGGCACAAGAAGAGGTATGTTGCTAAATAAAAATTATGCTTTCAATGTTATCATTATGTCCATCAAGTCTCATAACCCTCCAATTTTTTTATTAGAAGACACAAGAGGTTGGGGAAATGGCAGGAAGTGGTACTGCACAAGCACAATCACAAGCTGCAAATGATAGTGTTTTTAGTAGCAAAGGGAAGGAATCTGAAGTTTATAAAGACAATCTCAGCTTCACTCAACTACTAACGGTAATCTTGTTCATATAGTTAGTTTACAAATCTTGAGATCAAAATTGTTTAAAAATCTTACTTTCACCTTTATTTAATTTGCAGGGACCAATCACAGATGACTTCTTAGTTGGGTTCTGCTGAAATATTTATGTATTTTGGGTTCCATTCAACTTAGACCACTTCTAGTCAGTTCACTTTTGCTATGGGCAATAGGTGTCATTTAGTTCAGTTCAAATTCTGGTGTGGGTGCCATGTAGTTAACTCCAGTTCAATTCAGTTTGGACCAGTTCTAGTCAGTTCTCTTTTGTATGAGCAACATTTGACATTAAGTTCAGTTCAGATCTTTGCACATGAACTCCTGCTCAATTTGCATATGCACAATGTTTATATATATTTTTAAGCTTAACAATGGGTTTCCCCACTGTAATTGCCATCCCCACAAGAAGTTTTTCCTTCACAGCAATTGCCTAGTGTTTAGTCTGGTCTGTCTGAATGAGAAGCCAGAACACTTTGTGTTTGGACAGCCAAGAGGATTTCCAAATTCATTTCAGAACTGGACAAACCACACATGCCCACTCATCAATGTTTATATGAACAATCGTTGAACATCATATATTCACAGAATTCAAGCAAACACATGAACAATTTTGCTTTACAATATTTTCAATTCTACACATGTCTTCTCTTCTTCAGTCTCAGAACATTAGCCAAGGGGACCGAGGCCACATCGCAACCGCGCTGGCACCAGAGGATGAGTGCGGCGACCGGGACGACACCACCCTGCTCCTCCGCTCTGAGGACGCGGCCGACGTGCATCGCCAGCGCCGCCACCGGCAGGGCATCGCGGCGTCCAGGCCGGCATGGGCTCCTGCCAAGGCGCACAGGCGGCGCCGGAGGCCACGGCGGGGATGGAGACCACAAAGGTGGAGGAGTCCACAGAGGTGGTGGTGGCGGTTGCCACGCAGGCGGAGTTGCGCGTGCCGGCGACCGGACGGCGACGGCGGCGAGTTCCAGTGATGTTTCTTGTTTCCCCCTCTCGCGAGTTCCAGTTTTTTCCCTCTTGCGAGTTTCCAGTGCCTGGCAGTTTTTTTTCTCACCTGGATGTTGCCCTCTCGCGTCGGCTTTATCTGGGCCTTGGGCCGACCCAACGACGCGCGTGTTCCCCCAGCGCGCGAGCACGACGAGCCGCTCGCTTCGTTCGATCCAAAACGAACGAACCAGAAAGTTTTACGTCCCTAACATCAACTAGTAACTTCATTTATTATGTTGTAGACTCATATTATCTTGGTATGTGTGATGTTACTCCAAGAGCAAGTAACTACCTAAGTTACCATATGGCTCTCTTTCCTCATTAATTACTTGCCACATCGTCTGTTTTGCATAGATATGTGTGATGTTACTACTGATGTTACTCCCACTATGGATAGTCTCATTTCACTTCACGCACACAAAAAAAAAACCTAGATGCACAGCTCATCAATGTGTTAATGAAATTTTTGATACGTTTTTAGCGTACTCACAAAAAAGATCAACATTGTCGAGTTTAAAGATGAATAGTGTATCATGAGTACCTCGCTAACAACAGAAATATCATCTTTCATTAAAAAATAATACGTGTTAATGAGGCGTTTAACCTTGAATTGAATTTTTGATGGATTGAAGCAATATTTTCCTTTTAATTATTCAATCACTGGTTAATTATCCAGTGCGCATTTCGCTTGACAACGAAAAACACCAAAAATAACAGTCGACTCATTCATAACATCTTCAATAGATGCGTCCAAACCTCTAATGCTTGAATGAAAAGTCCAAACCCCACCTAAATAAAAATATCATCTTCATAGAACCTCCAATCAAGTCGCTCAAATCCTTTCAAATGTACCGATAGGAAGTTCAAACAGTGTATGAGAGATACGAGAAAAAACCCTATGCAACCAGGGTTCTAAACCTTCTTCATTTGTTTGGGCATCCGTAAATCCTAAAAACTAACCCATATGTGGGAAGGAAATGAGGTATTCAAATGTGTTTGAACAGTTCCGAATGTCACACCTAATCCATCCTAAATATCTTTACACATGCAATTAAGTGAATCTTCAAATCCCACATTAAAAAAACAAAGCTTTATTACTGGAACGATAACGAAGCTCGATGCCTTTGGTGGTCAGCCCGGCTTAGGGCACCCCACGACCTTCAAGCGCCTTGACGAGGTTTTTCTCAAATGTTTGGGGTTTCGGGTCTTTAACGGGATTTGCCGAAAGTGTGTTTTGCGTATCATGGTTTTCAAAATTTCCCCAACTCGGTCTTTGCCCCGCCGCGGGGTTGTTGCACTCAAGTGTACACGTCCTCACAGACACATGGAAAACCAATCAGACAAGAAGAAGCAAACAATCATGGTGAGAAGCAGCGCTGCCTTCCTTATCTCATTCTTTGCTCTGGTCAACACAATTATATATCATGCCTCGTGGTGGAGTACAAGAGAGATTACTGGCAGCAGCAAAACACCTAAGTCTCGCCTACATATACACCGAGGTTCAGAGAAGGCCCTCGGACAACAATACAACCAATGAACCGTGTGCTCGCGCATCTCCAACTGGTCCTCATCGCCACCGCGGCTTTTCCTGCCTGCATAGTTAACAAAGAAACACAATGAAGTGGCAGATTTTCAGCAATTTGGAATCGGCATAAATTCTATATCTGGAGTGATCAGTCAATCATAATACAGACTTTCTTGCCATAGAAATACCTTGGTTTGCTCTTACACCCCAGGTTGCTCCTCTTGCCATCACGTGACGAGATTACCTACACAAGATGTGTGCACACACCAACCTTTAGTTTTTTTTTTCTTTTGCAGGGTAACCGATGCATTTTTATAGACATGTCAAATTTATATGACTTCTACAACCGCGATAGGTTGTACACATACATAGTACTCCCTCCGTCTCAAAATAAGTAACTTTAGACTTAGTTCACTTATTTTGGAACGGAGAAAGTACAACACAAAATAACAGAGCCTCTGCCGAAAAGAAAAGAAAAGAAAAGAACGGACCTTTCTGTTTTGTTCGTTGCCGTTTACAGTAACTTTTGACAAAACTTTCCTTCCTCCAACAGAATGGGGTTCATGTGCTGTCGACTTCTGCATCATTTCAGTCTATAACAGAACCACCACATTAGCAAGTGTGATATGATATGGAAGCGATATCAGTCTATAATACCGCTAATAATATTAGGAATCATCCCAGGGTACTGCTTTTTAGTTACCTTGACTGCCACGTTCCTCCCGTTTGAAATCCTTGGCGCCTTTGCAGCTTTGTAAGGTCGAATGCCGTGGCAGCTACTTCTGCACAAAAAGAACGCACCAATTTTTGAAACAAGTACAGAGGGTGCACCAAATCATTCCACACTCCAGAAACAAATAGATACACACCTTGCACTTGTGGGCGCAGATATGTGCATAGATCCTTTGGTCCGGTTGTTTCCATCCAATATCGCCGGTGTGCTCAGCTGCTTCCTGAACATCAGTTCAAACAAGCACAGTGGTTTCAATGATGTTCTAGATTTCCACGATATATGCTGAATGGAAATTAAATCAGATTAAATTGAAGACCTTTTGTTCTGTGATCCATTGCTTGTACTGGTAAGATGTGGACTTCTTTTTGATGTGACCTGCCAAAATTAATTTAATTAAGCTTATCACAACTGTGCGATTTGACTTTCCATAAATCATTAGAAGCCTATAACTATCTAACTGAACTTGCAAAAATATCTGCTGACGATAAGCAAAAGGAAAATTATGGTCTATTTGTAGGAGCAAGTGACCAGAGTTACATTTGTGAATAAGTTCAAAGGATAAATAACCATTTGAGTAGCGGCGAAAGCTACCTGAGCAGTCTGCAAGTATTTTGCATTATTTTGATATGAATTGGGCATAACTGAGCTTCTAGTAGCCAACTTCCCAGTAGTGCTGCTGTTGCTAGAGGGAACATGAGAAACACACAAATCTTTGTTGTAGAAATTTGTATGAGGAAAGGTAGCTGCACGCTGTACTTCTTTCAGTGAGTTATGAGAAGCTTGTGCAGCTGATTTAGATGATGCAAGGACTCTATCAGTGTTCTGGCACAAAGCAGATCTGGAAGAAACCGAAGCTCTATCAGCATTTTGATACGAAGAAGATCTAGAAGAGGCAGCGGCTCTCTCAGCACTCATCCTATCAGATAAAGCACGCAATTTCATCTCAACCCTCTTGTGGAAAGGATCCTTCAAGTCTTCAGAGTTCTTGTTTTCTGAATTTCTTCTTAAATGTACTCTCGGAATTTGGATAAGACAACTTGATGGGTCCTGAAATAATAAACATGGACATTTGAGATAAGTGACATTTAACTTTTGCACAGCATACATAAAATAATCAAGAAAGGAAGAAACCAACAATGGAAAGTTTTTTTTAGTACTCTCCTGGAAAGTGATCTAGTTCATTCACAAATGTAAGTCATATAATTATATTATGGACTTTACTCCCTTCCAAACTCACAACAGCCATGTAATTGCAGCAAATTGATGACCCCAATATATGGGTGGATGCTTATGTTCCGTGTATGTAAAGCAAAGTAAATCAATGTCCAAAATATACCTCTTGTACTATTGTGATGAACTTTCTATATTACAACATTCTATTGATTATCTGGAATTAACTTGCCGCTAAAGCAGGAACCAACTGGAAAAACTAGCACTGTTGTGTTATATCTTGGCAGTAACCCCCCCCCCCCCCCCTGCTGAAAAGTAGACCCTTAACTATATAAGGAGTAAATATCAAATCCAATATTACATTACCTTGGCCCCCTTTGTGAACCGATCAATGGCAGCTGGCGCTATGCTCTTTCTTGGCTTCTGTTTCTCAAGACCAGCTTTCAAACTTGCTATAGGCAAGATAATTCTCGTCGCAGAAACATTACTTTCACCATAATCAGTTGAAACTACATGTTTCGGTGCAAGAACCTTTCTCTCTACAGCCTCATGGTTGAGACCATGTTTACTAATTGTATGTGTAGCACACTGAAACTCACCATCAAGATGCTGCTTTTGACCAGTGCTAGATGCCTCCTCATGTTGAATACCTTGCGACCCCGTTATCCGCGAAAACAGAGGATTAAATGTTAAGTATCCTAGCCCATGGGGTTCATAGCGTTTCTTCTCATCTGATGAGCTCACTCCAATAGATGGCTCAGAACTGGAGCTTGGAGCATAGCGTTTCTTCTCATCTGATGAGCTCACTCGAGTAGATGGCTCAGAACTGGAGCTTGGAGCAGTATCCACAGAATCTTCAGGAACAACTGCACGTGAATTATCTTCCTGCCTACTATGGTCCAGAGTGTCGTCATCGCTCCTTTCTTCCAATGTGGCTTCAGTGATCTGTTTAGCTTTCTGAGCCTTCCTCTTATAATATTCTTCAAAAAATGCCTTCTTTTGTGAAACTAAACCTGACGTCTGTTGTGTGAGTTTGCGTATTTCCTCTTGACGTCTGTTGTGTTCAAATAATGATCTGTTTTCCCATGACAACGACTCTACTGCAAATCTACCAAACGATACTGAACCATGATCAAGTATCATTTTCTGAACTGAATCGTCCTGGAAAGTAGACATAAAGCCAAATTAGAGTGTCAGGGATATCAATTTATTAGAAATTCACAACAACAGGCAACAATAACTAACTAACATTTATAGAGCCTTATCTAGCTAGCTACACAACATCAGCTGCGTCATAAACTTTTAGAGGAAAGGCGCAAGGCTTTATAAATTAATAAGGCCCGAAACACAACAGCAAAAATAAATAAAAGTAGCAGACAGTATTCAAATATTTTACACCACGTTACAGTATTCAAGAACCACTTGACCTTTGGCATCATCAGTGAATAGAAACAAAATTACTTACCATCATCTAGCCTCGAAACGCAACAAGAAACTACAGAAACAAGATTCAGGCAGCATCAACTATCTCATACAATGTTGACATCTCCAATATTTCCCAATAACACTACGATATCAAGAACTATTTAACTATGATATTTAAGTTGATAATTCAAGTACGCAAACCACAGGTGAAGCCCTGAATGATTTCGAAGCAGAGGATACTACCTGTGGGGAGAGGTCGTTGTAGGGCAAATCTGAGTGTGACCATCCACTGAACTGCTGCCCAACTTCAGCAGCCATTGTACGTGTGCTTGTTATCAACTAACAAACCCTGGCAGAAAAAAATCTTATACTGCCCTGATCTACCTGCAGCAATAAATATACCAAAAGTCACATTGTGAAGATCTGAAAAGTTAATAAAAAACAAAACAAAAAACATTGTGGTATTTTAAGACAAAAAATAATAAACAAGAATGGAGGCCAAATACTTGGAAGTAAACACAAAACCAGCATAGACAGCCCTTGGAAAGTTTCGAGGAACAAAAGCAAACCCCCAAAAAGAACCCGTTTGAGGAGGACTCAGCAGTCAGCAAATAAACCCGGAAATTTTGGCTGAGCTGAAGTCACTTGGAACCCACGAGTTGAGACCCCAGATTGATTTTTGGGTAGAATACTTTGCAATGGATTAAATGGCCAGGATGCAAAATAACAAAAAAAACTGCAATTTCATGGATGAAAATTAAAAACGGGAACTCCAAGCCTGCAGTCTGCACCTGAAAAACTAGTACAGTACTACCAAGTAGGCGTAAATCCGCACGGGAGAACGCATCTAGCAACAAGGGAACAACGCCACGAAGAAACGTACCGAGATGCGGCGGATAATCCTTGGAGGTAAACAGCAAACTGTCGATTAATTTGAAAACAAGAACTCGCGGCGCTCGCAGAAGGCAGAACCGTCAGCAGGAAAGCAAGAAAGGCAGCGATGGAGCAAGCAGCTAGACGAGGACACGGCACCGGCATGGCACGGATCAGAACGAAAAAAAGTCCACAAATCTAACAGCAGTACGGCAGCCGCACGAAGCGAAGCCATCAAGAACCGGATCGTACTAGAAAAGGGACATAATGAAAATCAGAAACCCGCCGGCAAGGACAGGAGCCCGCAAAAAGCAGACGCTGAGTGCTCACCTAGTCGCCGATCCGTGCTTGTCCGCGGCGGAGAGAGGGGGAGGGGAGGAAATGTTTAGGGCGGCGGCGGCGGTGGCGAATCGGAAGGGAGAGAGGGGCAGAGGCCTAACGGCTGGGAAGGGAGAAGTAAATGTGGAAGGAGGGAATGGGGTTGAAATCGGGTCTCGAGTAACGTTCGAATCAAGGTCGTGGCTTGGGCTCGCTCGCCCGCAATGGGCCAGGCCTATTTACCGTTGCGAGTGCACTTGGTTTTTTCTTCTTAAAAAAACCCCATTTTTCTATCAAGTTCGTCTCTTAGAGCAACTCCAAGAGCCTCTGTATAATTTTAGCTAAGTTTCGAGATTTAGGAAGACTCTAAAAGATAGAAAACGTATTAAACGATAGGCTAAACCAAGAGACTCTTCAAATCTTCACTCTCCATATGTAAACTAGGTCCACGTCGAACGTTTTCTGGTTAAAAAAACAACACGTACGTTTTCACCCCGAGCTGTTCTTGTTCGACGCGACTGTTTTCGTGACACGGCTGGACGCCGGCTCTCCCTACACGCATGGAGTGGCGCAGCTGGACGCTGACGCGCCCTGTCGCCTGCATGTGTGGAGCCGCGCTGTGGTGGTTGGGGAGCTGCACAACTAGATGCCGGCGCGCCCTGCCGCCTGCACGCTTGGCGCGGCGCGGTGGTGGTTGGGGAGCAGCGCAACTGGACGCCGGCGCGCCCTGCCGCCTGCATGCATGGACGAGGAAGCTGCAGCCGGCAGCCTGAACTCGCCGGCGCCTCTTGGACGCAGCGCTGGCGACGACGTCCACTAGGCGACGACGGGCAGTCCTGTAGGTGGCGACACCACAAGGGAACGGAGCGGCGGCGATAGCGCGGGCGGGATGGCGCGACGGAGTTTTCGCGCGCACGGGGAGGCGGGGTGGTGGAAGGGCGCGCGGGAGGAGGTTTGGCGAGGCGACTGGGATGTTTACCGATTAGGATGAAGAAAAGAGGAAGAAACAGAGGCTGTTGGAAGGCTGAATCGAGCCCGTTCTTTAAATTTTACAGAGCCCATGGACTTTACAGAGGTTGTTGGAGTTGCTCTTAGGCCGTGTTCGTATCTCCTCCGCTCCGGAAAATCCTTGGAGCTCAAGGAGCGCTGTTTTGGCTACTCCTAAGATTTTAACTATCTGTTGCCCCGCTCCTGGAGCAGATTTACCGAGCCGGAGGGGTTCCGAACAAGGCCTTACCCACGGGTTTCAGGTTTTTCTTTCCGATTCTCTGGTTTTAGTTGCGTTTCTTTATTTTTGTCCCAGTTCTTTCCTGGTTCTCTTTTTATTTTTTTAATATTGTTTTTACTAAGCAAGCTCCTATTAATTTTCAAGTAGATGTTAATTTTATTTCTAGGAACAACTTTAATAACAATGCTTATAGAAATAATTTCTGTAGCAACAATCTTAGACCTTTCTCATCCAACAACTATGGAAACAATAACACTTATTTAAGCACCAAAAACTCCACTTCTGAATTAGAGAGCATGCTTAAGGACTACATTACTATTCAGAGACTATTGAAATTCACCAGTTTGCCATGTGCCAAGGGATTTTTCATCTGTTTATTATCGGAGCAGACGGCAAAGCCTTCAACAAGAGTGTAGAAGAGAAATTAGATAAACTAGATAGTCTCTCTTTGAAAGTATACAACATAACTCATGATGTAGAGATGCTTAAAATTAGAACTTCTTCCCTTGCGGAGAGGAAAACTACACCTATGAATGTTATATTCAAGTGCAAATTAATGAGAATATTAGAATGCTAACCAAACTTAAAGATGTGTGGGCTAGAAAAAAAGAACAAGAAGATAGAATTAAGAGCAATCCTACTTTGTTTGTCCGAGGTTTGATCGTCGGTATCCAATATACCTAGTTCATCCTCGTTACCGACAAACATGTTTACTCGTTCCCGTGATATTACAACCCCGTGACCTAGTCACATGATTGCAATCTTTATGATGTAATATCACCGAGTAGGCCCAGAGTACCTAACCGTCACTCGGATGGACAAATCTCGCTTTGATCTATTTGCATACTTAGAATTAAGAGCATTCCTACTTTGTTTGTTCGAGGTTTGATCGTCAGTATCCAACATACCTAGTTCATCCTCGTTACCGACAAACATGTTTACTCGTTCCCGTGATATTACAACCCCGTGAACTAGTCACATGATTGCAATCTTTATGATGTAATATCACCGAGTGGGCCCAGAGTACCTATCCGTCACTCGGATGGACAAATCCCGCTTTGATCTATTTGCATACTCATCAACATATCTATTTCGGAATACCCAAAGTACACCTTTATGGTCGACATATTTCAGTCAGGCCGTGGGTTGCAAATCAAAGCATCCTCATAGATAGCAATTACGTATGATCATCACGGTCAAAGGATCTGGTCACTACGTTATAGTTATCACAATGTTGAACTTATGTGACTCGATTACATTGCAACACTTCTGGTGGGTGTGTGTCCATCATATCATTCTCCCAATGACATGACCCCATTATCAACAGACGTATTTGTCTCATGATCAGGAAACCTTGATCATCAATTGCCCAATGGACTAGTATACTAGAGTTAACTAGGGACCTGGTTTTTTTGTATACCACACGTGTATTAATGTTTCCATTTAATACAGTTATAGCATAGTATAAAACTTGTTATGAACTAATGGAATATGCCAATAAAAATATTTTATTTGCCTCTAGGGCACATTTCCAACAGTCTCCCACTTGCACTAGAGTACAAATAATCTAGTTGCATTTTTCTGTGGATCATAACTCCATATCGTCTATATGGTTATTGATCATGCTTGCTTGTGGAAAAGGTTGTATCAACGATCTGGGTACCATTGAGATCTGTATGTCCTTTTACAAATCTTTAATGTCACCTAGTTTGACATTCCTTCATTGTCCATTATAATGATGAGGTATATATATATTTGGCGGTAGAGTGAGACTTCGTCTATTGTGTTTCAGCAATGACATCTGGTGGGTCACGCAGACTTTCCCATAGTCATGCACATTGAAACTCACTCAGTCAGAAGTCGAACTTCTTAAGCCAAAATATAACTCCTGCCACTTCTAAAGCAGCCACATCAATGTAGATGTAATCCTTAGTGCATTGTATGCAACTTTGATGTCTAACCATGTTTCTTTCAACTTAGGCATTTATTAGTATGATATCTCAATTTTCTAGATTAGTGTCACAACTTGTAACACCCTCAGTTCCTGTAACAGTAATCATCATCACTGTTGACCATCACTGTTTGTTAATCACTGTTATCCCCTGTCCCTAATCAAACTTTGCTTCTACTCTTTTCAAACCATGCTGGTTGGTAATCAAAACCCCAAAGCAAAATGCATCTTGCTCATCAAGAAACCAAACCCTAGTTGAAACTACTTTAAATGGAAATTAAAACAAAAGGGCTCAAATAAAGTTGTTCCAAAAATCATGGAACTATTTTTGTAAATTGCCTAAAATCATTATAATCATGTTGGACCAACTTTGGTAATTTTTGGAGTTGCAGAAAATTCCAAAGAATTCAAACAGTAGGTTAAAACCCCTATTTTGGGCATTTAATAATTAAAAGAAATATCTAGTGATTTTATTTTGCAGAAAAATATTTTGTGACACCTCAGTAATATGTAACACTAATTTACAAACACCAAAAACATTTTACAAAAATAGGGAGGCAGTTATTTTTGTTGCAACAAAGATCTATAGAATACAAAACGAAAAGTAAATGGGAAACGCTAAATGTCGCCTGGGGCGAGGCCCACCTCAGCCCAGCCCACCTCACCTTGTCTTCTTCCTCCAACCACCCCCCACCTGCCCCGTACGGCAGCCCGCCGTGGGCACGCCGCTGCCAGGCCGGCCCCGCCCTTCACCTGCCCCGTGCCGCCGCGGTCGCGATAAGGACGAAGCCCCCGACCTCCTGGACACCCCCGCACCTCCATTCCCCTCCTCCTCCTCTCTCACGCTTCGGGGAAAGTTTCCCGAGCGCCGCCGTCGCCATGGCAGTGAGCTCACGTGGCCAGTGAGCTCGCGTCGCCACCCTGCCGTGTCCAGCATGTCCCTCGTCGTCGTCCTCGTCTCCGAGCGCAAGGAATCGAGGCGGGAGCCTCCACCCCGAGCACACGGTCACCTTCCCCAACTCCGGCCGCCGCGACATCGCAGAGGAAATCCGGCGCCACCACGACGTCCCCGAGCCCGCTGCCAACCCCGACGCGTTCGTGGTGAGCACCCTCACCACCCCCAACCGCCCGATGAGTCCCAATAACGCCGTAGCCTTTTTCCCCCTTGAGCTCGCTCCGGCCGCCGTGGTTCGTCGTCGTAGTCGTCGTTTTGGTTCGTCCCAGCCCACGCCAAGTGCACCAGTAGTTTCCCCGTGGTGCGTGTGTTCGTTTTGGACCGGTAGTTAGCTCGAATTCGACTCGTATATGCATTCTCCATTGGAGCCCGACGCCCTTCGCCGCCATTGTTGAAGCTGCGCTCACCTCCGTGCGTCCCAGCCCGCGAGACCACTCCAGATCGACGCGGTTTCGAGTTCTCCGTCGACTGCCACCAGCGGCGCCTCAAACAGCGCTCGGAATCGTGGGCTAGCTCGACCTCGCCGCCGGCGAGCCTCCGGTGAGCCCTCCGGTGAGGCTGCCAGGTGGGGCCCCGGTGTCAGTTAATTAATTAGGGCTTAAATCAAACCCCTGGGCCACTGACAACGGGCCCCACTCACTAACCACCCCGGCTAATCTCTTATTAGCTTAACAGAAAAATTAAAACCCCCTTGGGTCACTTACTAGTGGGCCCATGTAATTAGGTTAGCCTCTGGATTAATTAGACTGATTAAATATGCCCCTGTGTCACTTACATTGGGGTCCCACCTGTCAGTTTATTATTTTTAAGAATTATAAGAATTAACCAGTGTATGACATGTGGGTCCAGGGTAAATTTTCCAATTTAATTAAATGTTTTATAAATAACAGAGGCTGACATGTGGGTCCCACATGTCAGCATTGTTCTGGATAATGTTATGGATAATGTTCTGGATAATGTATAATAAATAATAAAAGAAATCCAGAAAATCATTTAAATTGATTTAAACTTTGAAATTCAATAACTTTTAAACCGTAACTCGGATTCAAAAAATTTATACATGAAAATTGATCAGAAAAATATAAAGAATACGAATACGCTATCCGTATGTCTACCGCCCCCTCTAACACAACGAACCTCGAACATCCCCCCTCCGGACCGTCTGTCCGATAAATTGTCCGGTACTGTTAAAGTGCCCGGATGAATTTATTCCGAACACGAAAGTTGTCCGGAATGGTTCAAATAGCACGGATACACCCCCCTTATGTTGTTCCGGTAACCACGACACCTCCGGCTTGATCCTTCCCCCTCCGGACACCCTGTCCGGTAATCACCCAGAGCCGGTAGTTCATCCCCAGATGAATTCCCGCTCCGAGCATATTGCATTACACTGCGTTAGAACACCGTTAACATTTCATTTATCATGTCATGCATCTGTTTGTTTATGCTTGCTGTGTATTTACTGTTTCCTCCCCCCTTAATCTCCGGTAGACCCCGCTGCTGCCGTCGACTACACCGCTGCTGAGTACGACTACGTCGTCGACGACCCTACTACTACCGTCGAGCTTGCAGGCAAGCAGAGCCATTCTCTTCCCCAGATATCGCCTGTCTTTCAGTACTTTTCTTGCACTAGGCATTGTTACTGCTGCTGCTACGATTACAATCCTATTCAATTGCATAGCCTGATTTTGTCGCCCCTTGATGTGCCTTCCTTTATCCTATGCTGCCTATCATTATTATTATGCATTATTCAGCAGTGAGCCCTGCGCATTGTTAGCTAGGATTAGGTAGAGGGCCGTGATCACTCAGGGGAGTGAACGCGGGTACAAATATTATAACTGCACAGGTACGGTACAAAGCAGACACCGCCAAAGGCCCCTATCTGGGTTATGCCTAGTCACCTCAAGTGTGAGCTATCAAGGAGTAATCCTTGTACTACACTCGAGGCTGACTTTGTCTTGCCGCCATAGGGTCCTGTAAACGGTTGTCCTTCAGGTAAGAAGTCGGGCGACCCAGCGGTGCCCGCGAGAGGTATTGCGACGGGACGACAGGGAGGGTACGACCAGTGTACCGGTGTGCTTGGCCCCTGTTCGTTGGCCGCGAGAGTTACCAACCCACGAAAGTCGAGCTCCTCCAGGAGCACACGCGAGACAAGGTAAGGAGACGGTTCACCTTGTTGGTAACCGCAGTGACTTGGTGGGACGACAGGGCAGGCACCGATGTACTGGTGGTCCTGGCTGCTGTCGTTGTCCGCGGGTCAGTTAAGTCGAGGCAACGATAACAGTTGTCACGCAGGTTAATTAAAATGCTAAATGGTTCAGTGAATGTCTTGAGTTGGCTATATGCCATGTACGCACTACCTACCCGTGGGAATTACGAGTTTATGGGCTCCTCTGCTTCGTAGTGTCGTCCGAGGACTCTTCAGACGTCAGCAGTACCGCGGCCTGCGCCGGGAAGTGGTGTTGTCTTATTTGCCGCGGCAGTGTGATTTGTATTTGCTTTGATTTAACTTCACCGGCCAGCCTCGCACCGTGCAGGAGTACGTCGGGGTTAGGGTCCAAAGCCCCGCGTACATAGGATATAGTCCGGCGGATGACCTCTCTGTTGAGTTTGAAAGATGGGCTATGAAGTGTCGGATAGCCTCGGTGGAGCGTTCCCTAACAAGGTTCCCGCCACCCTGGAGATCCGTGCGTGTAGCGTAACACAAGTGCACCCTTGCAGGGAAGATTAATCTATTCGAATAGCCGTGTCCACGGTAACAAGACGCTTTATGCTGAAGCTGGATCTTACCACTAGAAACTATTATTATTAAACTATATGGTTCCGGGTTCTCTTCTTCGCGGGGATGTTGAGGAGGTGGACTCAGAGGCATTGTTAATTATTACAACTTATTATTATACAATGCTGCAGCAACTTCTGCTGCATTGTTACTTTATGCTTTATATAAACTGTTGGCTGATTCTTACCTCATGCTGCAAGACATCGTCGGAAGATGCTAGTCTTCGTTAGGCCTAGCTTCTTACCCTTGCTCTGGATTTCTGTCTTTCAGTCCACTATATACAGCCTCTTCTTTCCGTTGATACAATGCATAATGCTTAGTAGCGGACCTAAGACTCGCGGGTATACTAGATACTCACCTGCTTTATTTCCTTTACTGTTTTGCCTGATCGTCCGCTGCAGCCGACGTTGGAGCCCAGGAGCAGGAGTACCCCGGAGGCGCCTACTACGACGTCGAGTTCCCCGTAGACCAGGAGTAGTTCTGTGGATCCCAGGCAGGAGGCCTCGCCTTTTCGTTCTGTATCTCTGATGTGATTTGTGCTAGCCTTCTTAAGGCAAAACTTGACTAACTATGTCTGTACTCAGATATTATGGCTTGTATGACTTATATATTCGGGTCCGCGTGACCCCCTCTATTGTAATATATTTGTTTATCCTTTTGTTTAGTGTTGTGCTGTGATATTATCACCGTGGCACCCTAATCTCAGTCGTGTACCCTGTGTGTATGATTACTGTACACGGTCTGATTTTTGGGGCGTCACAAGTTGGTATCAGAGCCGACTGCCTGTAGGAAGCCACCCCACCACTACCTGGTCGATGTTGAGTCTAGACTTTGGAAAAAACTATTTTGCTAACTTAATATTTGGCTTACGGGCCCACATCGATGTCACTACGTGTGATATCTATGGTATTAGGATCCTTTTCTCCTTACCTATGCTCTGGGAATCTGCTCTCTTATCCTTGCTGGTAAGTTTTACCAAAGCTGACATTAGGATCACGTTCTCTTGATTCCACCCGGCGTTTTTGGTGCTTCCCCCATTGATTGAGTCGTGTCGCAGGCGTCGTACGCCAGATCCCAGACCGCGGATCCCATTCTCATTCTGGGCAGGCCGCGCGTTCTCTGGCATCAACTCCTGTGGCCAACAGTTTTCTTGCGGCGTGATTGACATAGTGGAATCTATGTCGCGTCGTGTAATCCTTACCGTGGTCTGCGCGCCGCCTAGAGAGTCCTTTTTCCTTAATTTCTACGACGTTACGCTGCCCGATTTTTGATTGATTCGGTGTGCGCATGTGTAAGTCTTATATGACTACTCCTTTATATATCTGCGCCTCCTTTACGTTGTCGTTTTACTTCAGGCTTAATTCCGGTATCTCGTTAAATTTTCATCGCTGAAATACCCCTGTTATATTCTAGCAGGATGGCTGGTCGTGGTGGTCGTGGTCGTGGTCGTGCTACCAACGACCCACCTCCGCCGCCGGATTACATGGCCGCGATGATGCAGCAGTTCGAGATGAACCGTCAGTTCATGCAGAATATCATGGCTCAGTTCCCCCAGCCGAATCAGAATGGGCACCACCATCAGCATGCCACCGTGACTCTGCACGACTTCACCCGCCTCAACCCCACTATGTTCCGCAACACTGTTCAGCCGCTGGATGGTGATGACTGGCTTCGCGACATCACTCACGAGCTGGAGTCTGCTAATGTCGATCCAGCCGACTATGTGAACTTTGCGTCTTATCATCTGAAAGGCGCCTCTGCTCAGTGGTGGAGCACCCACAAGCGTTCCCTGCCAGTCGAAGAAGTCATCACTTGGGATGAATTCCAGTCTGCTTTCCGCGCCCGCTACATTCCTCAGGTGATCATGGATCGTAAGGCGGAAGAATTCCGTAACCTCACTCAGGGCGACATGACTGTTGAAGCCTATCAGCGTGAGTTCCTCAACCTCTCTCGCTATGCGGAAGGAGAGATCACCACTGATGCTCGCAGGCAGCAGAAGTTCCGTCGTGGTCTCAACCCAGAACTCAGGCTCGCTCTTGCCGTTCACGACTTCGCCAACTTCGCCACCATGGTGAACAAGGCTATCACCGTCGAGACTGCCCATATGGAGCACAAGAACTCTCTGAAGCGTTATCGTGACGTTGGCTCATCTTCGGGCGCAACGCAGAAGCGTCGTATCTGGCTCCCTACCAGTGTGACTCATTCAGCTGTCCCTGCTCCAAGGCCGTCTTATGCTGCACCCCGTCTGCCTCCGCCACCGCAGATGCCAAGAGCTCTGCCCACACCACCCAATGCTACCCCACTTCGTCCTCAGGATGGATTATGCTTCACGTGCCGCCAACCGGGGCATTTTTCCAGAGAGTGCCCCCAGAAACAGAAGCAACTGGTAGTTCACCCCGCTGGCCGTGGAAATGGTCGTGGCAACAACAGGACCCCCAACTATAATACTGGGTCTGCTGCTTATGCTCGTGGACATGCTAACAACGTCAATGTTGAAGAAGCTCAGCAACAACCCGCTACCGTGATGGGTACCCTTCTCGTTAATTCCGTACATGCCGCTGTTTTATTTGATACAGGAGCATCGCATTCATTCATGTCGGAAACATTTGCAATTTCGCATATCTTCAAGTACGAAACGATGAAACCACCGATGGTTGTTCGCACCCCGATTGGCCAAGGCCGAACCACCATGATAGTGCCAAACACCACCATTGAAATCGAAGGAGTTGAATTCTTTGCGTCACCCATCCTCCTGAAGTCTTCCACCATAGACCTCATTCTGGGAATGGATTGGTTAAAATTTCACGATGCCGCACTGTATTGTGGCACCAAGTCTGTCCAGCTTTTTCACCCCTCCGGTGGGATTGTTAACCACACCGCCCGAGTTACCCGTAATGCTGAAACACAGATCTTTACGATGAATGCTTTGAATGTCTCACCTTTGAAAGGCATCGAGAACGTTCCGGTCGTTCGCGATTTTCCCGACGTCTTCCCAGAAGAACTGCCGGGAATACCCCCGATCAGAGAAGTTGAATTCGTCATCGACTTGAAGCCAGGCACTGTTCCTATCGCCAAGCGTCCTTACAAGATGCCGCCACATGAACTCCTTGAACTTAAGGAGGAAATCGACAAGGCACTTCAGAAAGGATTCATTCGCCCCAGTTCCTCAGCTTGGGGAGCACCTTCGCTCTTTGTCAAGAAGAGCGATGGGACAAACCGATTGGTCCAAGATTATCGGCCCATTAACCAAGCCACCATCCAGAACAAATACCCACTTCCCCGGATCAACGATCTGTATGATCAACTTGCCGGATCCAAGGTGTTTTCTAAACTCGAATTGAGGTTGGGTTATCACCAAATCCGAGTCCGTGATGAGGTCATTCCGAAGACTGCCTTCATTACTCGCTATGGTTCATACGAGTACACCGTCATGTCTTTTGGCTTAACCAATGCTCCAGCCACCTTCTCCAGATTGATGAATTATATTTTCATGGAGTACCTCGACCAGTTCGTCGTGGTTTATCTGGATGATATATTGATATATTCCAAGAATGCAGAAGAACATGCTGAACATCTTCGTCTTATACTGGAGAAGCTTCGAGAACACAAACTCTACGCTAAGTTTTCTAAGTGTGAGTTCTGGCTTCCCGGAGTAACCTACCTTGGACATGTGATTTCCAAGGATGGCATTGCCGTCACCCCAGAACGTATCCAGGCTATTCTTGACTGGACTCCTCCCAAGACCGTCAAGCAAGTCCGCAGTTTTCTCGGACTCGCTAGCTATTGCCGCCGTTTCGTCGAGAATTTCTCCAAGATTGCCAGGCCTCTGACTAATCTGCTTCACAAAGGCGTCAAGTTTGAGTGGACAGATAAATGTCAGGAAAGTTTTCAAGCACTCAAGGACAAGCTAACTTCTCCCCCGGTGCTCGCTCCCCCTGATACTCAGAAGGACTTCGTGATATATTGCGACGCGTCACGTCAAGGATTAGGCTGTGTCCTATTGCAAGAGCGCAAGGTGATTGCTTATGGCTCTCGTCAGTTGCGTGCTCACGAAGACAAATACCCAACACATGATCTCGAATTGGCAGCAGTAATATATGCATTGAAACTGTGGCGACATTACCTCGTCGGTAATCGTTGCGAGGTCTACACCGACCACCAAAGTCTGAAGTACCTGTTTACTCATCCAGACCTGAATCTTCGTCAACAACGATGGCTCGAGACAATAGCCGACTTCAACATGGATATTTCGTATACCCCGGGCAAGGCTAATGTGATGGCCGATGCCTTGAGCCGCAAAGCTTACTGTTCTGAACTTGAGGTTCAGGTGCAGCAACCACTTCTGTATGAAGAGTTTCGCAAGTTGAATCTCGAGATTGTTCCTCAAGGTTACGTCAATAACCTGGTTCTCGAGTCAAAACTCGACGCCCTCATCAAGAGTAGACAATCTCTGGCCCCTGACATTGTGAAGATCAAGCAGGACATCGCCGAAGGAAAGCCCTCCTCTTTTACCATTGATGCTAATGATGGTGACACTGTGTACTTCAAGGGCCGCTTAGTAGTTCCTGTGAGCCCGGTCCCCATTAACTGTGGTCCGGATATCATGGAAGAAGCCCATAATTCTCCCTTGTCAATCCACCCTGGCAGTACTAAGATGTATAAAGACCTTCGTCAACGGTACTGGTGGCCTTACATGAAGCAAGACATCGCCCGCTATGTTTCTCAATGTGACGTTTGCAGTCGCGTCAAAGCCGGACATCAGAAACCTGCTGGTTGGCTGCGACCACTCCCTCCTCCTGATTGGAAGTGGGACAAAGTCGAGATGGACTTCGTCACCGGTTTTCCTAAGTCACAGAAAGGTAACGATGCCATCTTTGTCGTCATCGACCGATTCTCCAAGATTGCTCACTTCCTGCCGGTCAAGGAGACGATCACTGCTAGTCAATTAGCACACTTGTATATCTCCCGAATTGTGTCACTCCACGGTATTCCGATGGAGATCAGTTCAGACCGTGGCAGCATTTTCACCTCACGATACTGGAATAGTTTCATGGAAGCTTTCGGGACTCGTCTGAATCTCAGCACCGCTTATCACCCCCAGTCGCAAGGCCAAGTTGAACGAGTCAATCAAGTGCTGGAAGACATGCTTCGCGCTTGTGTCCTTTCTTTCGGCATGAAATGGGAGGATGCCCTCCCGTATGCGGAATTCTCGTACAACAATAGCTATCAGGCTAGCTTGAAGATGGCCCCCTTCGAAGTTCTATACGGACGTAAATGTCGAACCCCCCTGAATTGGTCAGGAACTGGGGAACGACCCTACTTCGGACCGGATCTTGTTCAAGAAGCTGAAGAACAAGTTCGCATTGTGCAGGAAAATCTCAAGGCTGCACAGTCTCGTCAGAAGAGCAACTATGACCGTAAACACCGTGAAATGGAGTATTAGCCTGGTGAATACGCTTACCTCCGTGTCACTCCCATGAGGGGCACTCATCGCTTCGGTATCAAGGGCAAGTTGGCTCCTCGCTACATTGGCTCGTTCCGTATCCTTTCCAGGAGTGGACCCGTGGCATATCGGTTGGAATTGCCGCCGAACCTCTCCCAAGTCCACGATGTCTTCCACGTGTCGCAACTCCGTCGCTGCTTCAAGGATCCTATCCGCGAAGTGGAGCATGATATGATCGAGCCGCAACAAGACTTGACTTATCGAGAACATCCGAGCCGCATTCTCGATCAGTCTGAGCGGCGAACCCGCAACAAGACCGTCAAGTTCCTCAAGGTTCAGTGGACGAATCATTCTGAAGATGAAGCCACGTGGGAACGCGAGGATCGACTTCGCGATGAATACCCCGATCTTTTCCTCGCTACCACTTAAATTCTCGGGACGAGAATTCTTGTAGTGGGGGAGATTTGTAACACCCTCAGTTCCTGTAACAGTAATCATCATCACTGTTGACCATCATTGTTTGTTAATCACTGTTATCCCCTGTCCCTAATCAAACTTTGCTTCTACTCTTTTCAAACCATGCTGGTTGGTAATCAAAACCCCAAAGCAAAATGCATCTTGCTCATCAAGAAACCAAACCCTAGTTGAAACTACTTTAAATGGAAATTAAAACAAAAGGGCTCAAATAAAGTTGTTCCAAAAATCATGGAACTATTTTTGTAAATTGCCTAAAATCATTATAATCATGTTGGACCAACTTTGGTAATTTTTGGAGTTGCAGAAAATTCCAAAGAATTCAAACAGTAGGTTAAAACCCCTATTTTGGGCATTTAATAATTAAAAGAAATATCTAGTGATTTTATTTTGCAGCAAAATATTTTGTGACACCTCAGTAATATGTAACACTAATTTACAAACACCAAAAACATTTTACAAAAATAGGGAGGCAGTTATTTTTGTTGCAACAAAGATCTACAGAATACAAAACGAAAAGTAAATGGGAAACGCTAAATGTCGCCTGGGGCGAGGCCCACCTCAACCCAGCCCACCTCACCTTGTCTTATTCCTCCAAGCACCCCCCACCTGCCCCGTACGGCAGCCCGCCGTGGGCACGCCGCTGCCAGGCCGGCCCCGCCCTTCACCTGCCCCCTGCCGCCGCGGTCGCGATAAGGACGAAGCCCCCGACCTCCTGGACACCCCCGCACCTCCATTCCCCTCCTCCTCCTCTCTCACGCTTCGGGGAAAGTTTCCCGAGCGCCGCCGTCGCCATGGCAGTGAGCTCACGCGGCCAGTGAGCTCGCGTCGCCACCCCGCCGTGTCCAGCGTGTCCCTCGTCGTCGTCCTCGTCTCCGAGCGCAAGGAATCGAGGCGGGAGCCTCCACCCCGAGCACACGGTCACCTTCCCCAACTCCGGCCGCCGCGGCATCGCAGAGGAAATCCGGCGCCACCACGACGTCCCCGAGCCCGCTGCCAACCCCGACGCGTTCGTGGTGAGCACCCTCACCACCCCCAACCGCCCGATGAGTCCCGATAACGCCATAGCCTTTTTCCCCCTTGAGCTCGCTCCGGCCGCCGTGGTTCGTCGTCGTAGTCGTCGTTTTGGTTTGTCCCAGCCCACGCAGAGTGCACCAGTAGTTTCCCCGTGGTGCGTGGGTTCGTTTTGGACCGGTAGTTAGCTCGAATTCGACTCGTATATGCATTCTCCATTGGAGCCCGACGCCCTTCGCCGCCATTGTTGAAGCTGCGCTCACCTCCGTGCGTCCCAGCCCGCGAGACCACTCCAGATCGACGCGGTTTCGAGTTCTCCGTCGACTGCCACCAGCGGCGCCTCAAACAGCGCTCGGAATCGTGGGCTAGCTCGACCTCGCCGCCGACGAGCCTCCGGTGAGCCCTCCGGTGAGGCTGCCAGGTGGGGCCCCGGTGTCAGTTAATTAATTAGGGCTTAAATCAAACCCCTGGGCCACTGACAACGGGCCCCACTCACTAACCACCCCGGCTAATCTCTTATTAGCTTAACAGAAAAATTAAAACCCCCTTGGGTCACTTACTAGTGGACCCATGTAATTAGGTTAGCCTCTGGATTAATTAGACTGATTAAATATGCCCCTGTGTCACTTACATTGGGGTCCCACCTGTCAGTTTATTATTTTTAAGAATTATAAGAATTAACCAGTGTATGACATGTGGGTCCAGGGTAAATTTTCCAATTTAATTAAATGTTTTATAAATAACAGAGGCTGACATGTGGGTCCCACATGTCAGCACTGTTCTGGATAATGTTATGGATAATGTTCTGGATAATGTTTAATAAATAATAAAAGAAATCCAGAAAATCATTTAAATTGATTTAAACTTTGAAATTCAATAACTTTTAAACCGTAACTCGGATTCAAAAACTTTATACATGAAAATTGATCAGAAAAATATAACGAATACGAATACGCTATCCGTATGTCTACCGCCCCCCTCTAACACAACGAACCTCGAACATCCCCCCTCCGGACCGTCTGTCCGATAAATTGTCCGGTACTGTTAAAGTGCCCGGATGAATTTATTCCGAACACGAAAGTTGTCCGGAATGGTTCAAATAGCACGGATACACCCCCCTTATGTTGTTCCGGTAACCACGACACCTCCGGCTTGATCCTTCCCCCTCCGGACACCCTGTCCGGTAATCACCCGGAGCCGGTAGTTCATCCCCAGATGAATTCCCGCTCCGAGCATATTGCATTACACTGCGTTAGAACAACGTTAACATTTCATTTATCATGTCATGCATCTGTTTGTTTATGCTTGCTGTGTATTTACTGTTTCCTCCCCCCCTTAATCTCCGGTAGACCCCGCTGCTGCCGTCGACTACACCGCTGCTGAGTACGACTACGTCGTCGACGACCCTACTACTACCGTCGAGCTTGCAGGCAAGCAGAGCCATTCTCTTCCCCAGATATCACCTATCTGTCCGTACTTTTCTTGCACTAGGCATTGTTACTGCTGCTGCTACGATTACAATTCTATTCAATTGCATAGCCTGATTTTGTCGCCCCTTGATGTGCCTTCCTTTATCCTATGCTGCCTATCATTATTATTATGCATTATTCAGCAGTGAGCCCTGCGCATTGTTAGCTAGGATTAGGTAGAGGGCCGTGATCACTCAGGGGAGTGAACGCGGGTATAAATATTATAACTGCACAGGTACGGTACAAAGCAGACACCGCCAAAGGCCCCTATCTGGGTTATGCCTAGTCACCTCAAGTGTGAGCTATCAAGGAGTAATCCTTGTACTCCACTCGAGGCTGACTTTGTCTTGCCGCCATAGGGTCCTGTAAACGGTTGTCCTTCAGGTAAGAAGTCGGGCGACCCAGCGGTGCCCGCGAGAGGTATTGCGACGGGACGACAGGGAGGGTACGACCAGTGTACCGCTGTGCTTGGCCCCTGTTCGTTGGCCGCGAGAGTTACCAACCCACGAAAGTCGAGCTCCTCCAGGAGCACACGCGAGACAAGGTAAGGAGACGGTTCACCTTGTTGGTAACCGCAGTGACTTGGTGGGACGACAGGGCAGGCACCGATGTACTGGTGGTCCTGGCTGCTGTCGTTGTCCGCGGGTCAGTTAAGTCAAGGCAACGATAACGGTTGTCACGCAGGTTAATTAAAATGCTAAATGGTTCAGTGAATGTCTTGAGTTGGCTATATGCCATGTACGCACTACCTAACCGTGGGAATTACGAGTTTATGGGCTCCTCTGCTTCGTAGTGTCGTCCGAGGACTCTTCAGACGTCAGCAGTACCGCGGCCTGCGCCGGGAAGTGGTGTTGTCTTATTTGCCGCGGCAGTGTGATTTGTATTTGCTTTGATTTAACTTCACCGGCCAGCCTCGCACCGTGCAGGAGTACGTCGGGGTTAGGGTCCAAAGCCCCGCGTACATAGGATATAGTCCGGCGGATGACCTCTCTGTTGAGTTTGAAAGATGGGCTATGAAGTGTCGGATAGCCTCGGTGGAGCGTTCCCTAACAAGGTTCCCGCCACCCTGGAGATCCGTGCGTGTAGCGTAACACAAGTGCACCCTTGCAGGGAAGATTAATCTATTCGAATAGCCGTGTCCACGGTAACAAGACGCTTTATGCTGAAGCTGGATCTTACCACTAGAAACTATTATTATTAAACTATATGGTTCCGGGTTCTCTTCTTCGCGGGGATGTTGAGGAGGTGGACTCAGAGGCATTGTTAATTATTACAACTTATTATTATACAATGCTGCAGCAACTTCTGCTGCATTGTTACTTTATGCTTTATATAAACTGTTGGCTGATTCTTACCTCATGCTGCAAGACATCGTCGGAAGATGCTAGTCTTCGTTAGGCCTAGCTTCTTACCCTTGCTCTGGATTTCTGTCTTTCAGTCCACTATATACAGCCTCTTCTTTCCGTTGATACAATGCATAATGCTTAGTAGCGGACCTAAGACTCGCGGGTATACTAGATACTCACCTGCTTTATTTCCTTTACTGTTTTGCCTGATCGTCCGCTGCAGCCGACGTTGGAGCCCAGGAGCAGGAGTACCCCGGAGGCGCCTACTACGACGTCGAGTTCCCCGTAGACCAGGAGTAGTTCTGTGGATCCCAGGCAGGAGGCCTCGCCTTTTCGTTCTGTATCTCTGATGTGATTTGTGCTAGCCTTCTTAAGGCAAAACTTGACTAACTATGTCTGTACTCAGATATTATGTCTTGTATGACTTATATATTCGGGTCCGCGTGACCCCCTCTATTGTAATATATTTGTTTATCCTTTTGTTTAGTGTTGTGCTGTGATATTATCACCGTGGCACCCTAATCTCAGTCGTGTACCCTGTGTGTATGATTACTGTACACGGTCTGATTTTGGGGGCGTCACACAACTTAAACCAGCATAACATTTATGGTCAAGTCCACTAACCTTTACAAATTAGAGATGTATTCCCAGTTCTCCCCAGACACTGAAGGATAAACTTAACTCTTTGTTCAATGATTTACTCATAAATCATATCACAACACGGTCTTCTTAATAAGAACTTGGGTCACATTACGTCGAGTACAAAACTCTGGTTTTATATGAAAGAACCTATGACAAAGGCATAGAGGATGCAGCACATCCATTTCTTTCATTTATTTAACCATTGTTCTTGTACTGAGATCAACTCGATACTTCTCTTGTATATACAAGTAAGAACTACTTCTTGACTTGTCCCATTCCGAACTCCTTCAGAATCTTATCCAGGAAAGTATTCCGACTCAATGTTATCGAATGCATTAATCTATCTTAATAGATTTTCAATGCTTAACTTCATTCATGAAAGATTTTAAATAACCATTAATATCATCTACACCATTCACAATATGTTATCCATATATGAGAATGTTGTCATGATCCTACTCAAATATGTCAGCCACATAGAAGATTAGGATGACACTCTCATAGCTCACACTCAAATATGTCCGTCACATATAAGACCAGGATAACATCCACATATTAAGTTCAGGATATAATACTCCCATAGCTACCACTCAACATATGTCTTCTACATATTAAGTTTAGGAAGCTATTAAGATCCCACTCAGTTTCATGCAAATGCATGTTTCTCAATATTTTGGCTAAGTACAAAATCACTTTGATCATCCATCAAATTTGAGAATTCAGGTTACGAGACACTAGCATCCATATGTTTTCCAAAAACTTCTTGTTGTACCAATTACAACACTTCTTCAGACGCATGATTTGAGGAAGTCACGGTATTGA
This sequence comes from Bromus sterilis, assembly GCA_950022295.1. Classification (NCBI taxonomy): domain Eukaryota; kingdom Viridiplantae; phylum Streptophyta; class Magnoliopsida; order Poales; family Poaceae; genus Bromus; species Bromus sterilis. The sequence continues at coordinate 234,478,812 of OX465599.1, read as the reverse complement.
TAACAATTTGGATCAATCATAGTGAATATCACGTTGACTCAAGCATCGCCACATATTGTAGTCAACCTATTTGAATTTATCAGAAACATTCTTTGAGACAAATCGATCTTTATGTATTCTTTGATCTTCACATTTATTCCTTATAACCATGAAGTTATTGGAAATATCAAGTAACCTCTTTACTCGATAAGATTCAAGTAATCTTAAATGTAACTCAATATAGGATTTCATGACTCATAGTCATATCTCGTACTTAGGTCCACCATCGCTTCTTCGTAGTTCGTAGGTATGTCTTGTTCCATTAACTTGACAAGTGAATCATGAATATTCTTTTGCACAAGGGCAAATATGTATTCTTGAATCCTACTTTGTTCAGTAAAAGCTTTAACTGAAACATCATGATCATTATCATTAGTTTCTCCTCTAATTGTAGAGCTTTGCTTCTCGAACATATTCTGTTGCGCTACTCTGACATTTGGAGGCAAGGTCAATTATCTTGGTTGAACTTTCACTTTTCTTCCATTAACACATTTATCAAGAACATTTCTTGATAAACACCAAAACACTTAGCAACACAAGTTTTGCTCTTTTGGTTATAGTTGTGGAAGATGCATCCATAGTTGTCTAAGGATACACTACAAAGATAATTTATCATATAAATCAAGTTTCCTAGAAACCACGACACACCATTACATATATAGTGTTGGTTTCCATGAACTCAAATGGTTCCCTATACTGAAGTGAGTGTTTGCATATTAAATTAATAACTCTAAACTATAATAACGTAACTTGGTAAGAGATAACTTAGACCATACAATATTCAATAGAGTATGATTACAATGTTCAGGCACATCCACAATATTGAAGTTTCTCAAAAAATCGTAATTTGTGGAACAACTTTCACAGGTCTTTATGCCCAAGACTAACTCAAAACATTTTTCACTTTGATCAAATCGTAGAGACTTGTCTTTCTTGTTAATTTAATACCCGTCTTCATTCTGAAATCCCTTTGATGAGATCAAATTATTTCAGACTCATGTTTCATTAGTGAAAACACATATTCATCTAAGTCCACATCTGAAGTTCACGAAATAATGAAATTCACTACATGCTGAAATATGATACATCAGAATGTATGATAGGCAACAATCATCGCAAACTCTGTTTTACCAGAACACGAGTTTCAGTCATCTCACCTAAAAGGCATGGTTTGCATGTGTCAAGAGATCAAGTATCTCAAGACTCCATCATACCATTCATGACTTAAAACGGTAGCGTCGTTATCAAGTTTGGATAATTCTTGACATTACAATATTTCTTATAAATGATCAAACTAAAATCATCAATATAAGAATAACTCATTCATAATCGTAATGTGACCATAAAAGATACCATTCATAAAAGGAGAACAACTCACTTGTTACTCACTAATATGAATAATTGTCTTCACGAGATGCAAGGCACACTAATAAAGTTCACATTCAAACGATCATAAATTTATTCATATATTAATCAAATGATAGATGTAGAGGGAGAGTGTTGTCGACCATCAAATATCTTGATTACCTCAGCACACATTGTCACCTCATCCCTTCCAAGACACCCTATAAGCAGTAAGTTCAAGCATCGAATACTTAATCAACCGCAATTAGTGTTTTCTGAGGAAATACATTTATAACTCGTATATTAAATATACTTTCTCTTTTAATGACTATTCCTGCATTGGTTCTACCTTTAAAGTTCTCAACTTTGACCATGACCTCATGACAAGTGAACGATTCTCCTTCATGATGACATAGTCTAGACATGGTCTTTGTAGCTGGGAGGAAGCGGATGCCACTTACCAGTTATCGCAAAGTAACCAGTCATTCAGTAGTCCAAGTTGTACACAAGGTTTTCATGTATCTTATACATTTTCCAAGTGACTTTCTTAACAGGTTCTTTCTTCCATCATGGTTGAAATAAACCCCGTCCATATACTCATATTCCATTACTCTGATTTTTTACTTAGTGCTTTTAAGTTCACCTAGCACGTCATACATGTTGGTGTCACTAACATGCATTCACAATTCATATTCCATAGAATGGAGTATGGTGTATTGGACATCCATTAATAAGTGACGGTGAGTACGATACCCATCATCATCTTCCTTAATCACGGAGTTATCATGTGTATCTCCTAGCAGTTCTCGTATTACGTTTAGCAAGTCATTACTAATGAGTATGTCTCTAACGGTGTTGGTAACAATCAATGAAGTAAGACCCTTTTACCTTAAGTTCTACATCACACTAAAAGAGCCATAGTTATGAACATTTTGGGTATGACATTACCTACAATGATATTTGCTAAGACATGAAGATTAAGTTCATAATATGGCGTTCATGTTTTAAAACAATTCTGGAACTCCCACTCAGACAAACATCCCTCATAGTTTATTCTAAGTGATTACACGATCCTTGAAGAACATACCTCCCCCGATCGTCACGGCCATCAGTATGTTGTTCAAGGTAGGCCATCATGCCAATCACATCATCTATGTGACTCATGCTTGATCTTTCGATCTTGTGTCCCGAGGCCATATCTGCATATGCCAGGATCGCCACATAACTTAGTGATTATATGCCGTGTATGAAAGGCCATGTTTCTGGACATGCTAGGCTGATACGTCCAAAACGTATCTATAATTTCTGCTTGCTCCATGCATCTTTTGTGTGATATTGCTATGATATTGATGCACTTCCATACACATTTGATCACATTTGTACTAACCTATTAACTCAGTGCACCCCAATGTCAGTTCCTGTTTTCTGCTGTTTTTGTATTTCAGGTTTTCCCATTACTTAAAGTGCCATAAAAATTCCGGGAAAAATATAGGAAAAATCAGCATAAAGGAAGCTCCGGGAAGAGCCAAAGTGGGGCCAGAGGGGATCCAAGGGTGGCCCAGGCAGCCACCTGGCGCGGCCACCCCCTAGGCCGCGCCAGGGGGGCGCCTGGGCCCCCGGTCCACCTCTGGCTGCCCCCTTCGCCTATATATCTCTCTCGTCCCGAAACCATCGAGGACATAACCCTTTTTCGCGATCTCTCCTCTGTTCCGCCGCCGCAGCGCTTCCAAGATCGGGAGCACCAGGAGCCCTCTTCCCGGCACCCTGCCGGAGGGAGGAACCACCTCCGGGAGCTTCTCCACCACCATGGATGCTTCTCGGATGAACCGTGAGTAGTCCACCTTGGACCATGGGTCCATGATCAGTAGCTATGTGATGTTCTCCTCCCCTCTTTGTTCTTCATGGTTTAGACCTCGTGAGATGCCCTACATGATCGAGGCACATATGTAATCTTTCTGCTGTTGCTATGCTGAGTTTGCTGGGATCTGATGGATTATGAGACTATGTTCAGATTGTGTTTGAGTAATATGTTTGATTCTCCTCTTTTATATTTATGTTCTTGAGTAATTCTTGCATGTTCTCCGTTGCTGTTTATTGCTTTGGCCAAGTAGTAGGTAGTAACTCCAAGAGGGAGCGTTATGCATGATTGTGGGTTCATGCCCCCCTGATGACTACCTTGAGTGACAGAAACATGAGTCTAGGGGATGTACTGTTTCCACAAGGGATAAAACAATGGTGCTTGTACTTGCGGGTGCAAGGATTGTTTACTTTACGCAAAGTTCTTTAATGCAGTTGTTTGTTGCTTTGAGTTTACACTTTGGGTGGGATTCACAACTTAATACCAGCGAGATGTTCTGGGTAGATATCTCAAGGTGGATGATTAGTAGGTAGATGCAGATGGATTTTGGTCTACTTGTCTTGGCGTAACGCCCAAGCTTTTGATCCTCTTCCTTTCTTTGTATCATAGTTAGCATTGGTTTGCGCACATAATCCTGTCAATTTCCCATCTATAGTTTGTTTACCTCGCATGGCTATTTTATCGTCTTTTTGGAGAGATACATCACTAGTGAACATCATGGGACCACGGTCCATATTTCCACCACTGTTTACACCAGCTATTTATTTTCTGCTTTATTTCCTTTTCTGTTGCTATCGCTATCATTATTATCCCGTGCGTTTGATCCTTTGTAAACTACAAGGCCGGAGGGATTGACAACCTCTCTGTACTCATTGGGAGCAAAGTTATATGTTGTGTGTGCAGGTCCACGACAACCGCCTAATTGATGGCGCCTTTGTGACCTTCCTATCGTTGTCGGAGTCCTACTGGAGACAAACCTTGGTATCTTCACCGAGGGAAATTTGCAGCTATCTACATCTCAACCTTCCACTTTGGGTAACCAACGAGGGGCGAGAAGCCATCAACGCTAATTTCTGGCGCCGTTGCCGGGGACTCCACTCTTCAAGATAGGGGAGTTGCACACTATCTTTTATCTTTGCTTTTTAGTCTTGTTAGTTTACCTTTTAGTTTTTGCTTTAGTGTCCCTTATCAAAAATAAAAAAATAGTTACCTTGCTTGCTGCTGCTATGGGTTCCACCGAGAACACCAAGTTGTGTGACTTTACTAGTCATAACAACGGTGACTTTATCTGCACTCCTATTTCTCCACTTGCCACTTCAGCACCTTCTTATGAGATTAAACCTGCTTTGCTGAACCTTGTTATGAAAGATCAATTCTCCGGTGCTGGAGATGATTCTGCTTTGCACTTAAATAATTTTGTTGAGCTCTGTGATATGCAAAAGTACAAAGAAGTAGATGGTGATATCGTTAAGCTTAAGCTTTTTTCCTTTCTCCTTGAGAGGAGGAGCTAAAATCTGGTTTCAATCCTTGCCTAGGAATAGCATAGATTCTTGGGATAAGTGCAAGGATGCTTTTATTGGGAAGTACTACCCTCCAGCTAAGATTATCCAATTGAGGAGTAATATTATGGATTTTAAGCAATTGGATAATGAGCATGTTGCCCAAGCTTGGGAACACATGAAATCTCTTGTTAAGAATTTTCCTACGCATGGTTTGACTACTTGGATGGTTATCCAAACTTTTTATGCAGGCTTGAACTTTACCTCGCGGAACTTGCTAGATTCGGCCGCCGGAGGAACCTTTATGTCAACAACGCTTGGTGCTGCCACAAAACTACTCGATGAGATGATGACCAACTTTTCCCAATGGCACACCGAAAGAGCTCCAACAGGTAGGAAGGTAAACTCTGTCGAGGAGATCTCCTCCCTAAATGAAAAAGTTGACTTGATTATGCCTCTACTTACCAAGCAATCTCCTATTGATCCTCATGATGTTCCTTAAAATTCTTTGATTGCTCAAGATCAAGTAGATGTGAACTTTATCTCTAGAAACAACTTCAGTAACAATGCTTATAGGAGTAATTTTGGTAGCAATCCTAGACCGTTCCCCTCCAACAACTATGGGAACAACAACACTTATCCTAGCACCAAGAACTCCACTTCTGAACTAAAGAGTATGCTTAAAGACTTCATCACTACCCAAAAAGCCTTCAACAAGAGTGTAGAGGAAAAACTAGACAAATTAGATAATCTCTCGTCGAAGGTAGACAATTTATCCCATGAAGTATAATTGCTTAAAATTAGAACTTCTCCTCTTGAGGAGAGAAAGGTCACTGATGTCTACGCATGCTTCTATTCTTGTAGACTATGTTGCGCCTCCAAGCGCAGAGGTTTGTAGGACAGCAACAATTTCCCTCAAGTGGATGACCTAAGGTTTATCGAACTCAGGGAAGTAGAGGTTGAAGATGGTCTCTCTCAAGCAACCCTGCAATTAAGATACAAGAAGTCTCTTGTGTCCCCAACACACCTAATACAACTAGGAGTTGTATAGGTGCACTAGTTCGGCGAAGAGATGGTAAAATACGAGTGATAGGTGTGGCAAAGCAAGGTAATATAAATCTGTAATAAAAAGTGCAGCAAGCAAACATGTAACAAAAGCGAGTGCAAACGGTGTAACAATGATGGAAACAAGGCCTAGGCTTCATACTTTCACTAGTGGCAACTCTCAACAACATTAACATAGTCTAATCACATGATATTTCCCATAAAACATGCAATGGAGATGCACTCGGAAGTCATTCCTTTGTGGTCAAGAGAGGATGAGAATTATGTAGGGCTACAAAAGCACACCTCAAAGTTCGTAGTTCTCAATCTATGGATTTCCCAATGTCACCGCAACCATCCAAAGAGAGTACCACAATCACCACAACATATCTCAAGGATAGTCAAAGACAAGCACCAAGAGACTCTCAATCTTCAATCAACACACAAAAGAGGAAATCACTCATGATAATATTCTTCTAACCCATGTCCAATAGACCGCTGTCACCATGGTCTCGGGGATTATACTAGATAAGATCAAGTGAGTACATCAATCCAATACATAGAGGGAGGGGAAATATCATGGGATCACCCTAGATTAACATATCCTATGATCACAACGAAGATCACATCATGGGAGAGAGAGAAGAACACATAGCTACTGGTAGAAACCTCAGCCCCGAGGAGGAACTACTCCCGCTTCATGGAGGGAGGAAGCAACGTCGATGGAGATGAATCCGGGGGCACTTCCCTGTCCCGGCAGGGTGCCGACACAAGAATTCTGTCCCCCGAAACTTTATGGAGATGGCGGCGGAGATCGGAATTGCTTCTGGAGAAAAGGGGTCCGGGATCAGGGTTTCCTCCGCGGGGGTAAAAATAAGGCCAAAGGGGGGCACCAGGGGGGCCACAGGGCAGCCAGGAGGGTGCCCGGCGCGGCCTTGGGTGAGGCTGCGCCAAGGACCCTTCTGGAGTCCCTGTGGTGGCCCTCCCCTCCTTCCTTGGTGATTCCGGAAGCTTCCGGGACGCTGATTTTTTATATAATTTTTCCGGAATTTTTGGAGCACTTTTAATGGCCGGAAAACCTGAAATACAAAAACAGCAGAAAACAGGAACTGGCAACTGGGTGCACTGAGTTAATAGGTTAGTCCAAATATGCTCAAAAGTGTATGAAAGTTCAAGCAAATCATGGCAAAGTCACACAAAACATGCATGGAGCAAGCAGAAATTATAGATACGTTTGGGACGTATCAGTCACTCCTATGAACGCTATTCAAGTGAAAATTAATGAAAACATTAGGATGATGGCTAAAATTAAAGAGAGATGGGCTAGAGAAAAGGAGGAAGAAGATAGAATTAAGAGCCTTCCTACACACCATACCGTTGCTACTATCCAAGTTGTTGAGGATATCCAAACTCTTAGCACCCAATGCACCCCTAGTCCCATAGGACCTATTAATGGTGATGCTATGACCTCAACCGTAGAAGAAGAAACTCCTATGACTATAGAAGCTACCAAACAAGTGAGCCTAAAGGGCACCACTACCACTTTACTTGATAGTAGTGACCTTCATTTTGATAATTTCACCCTTTCTGAAGTTATTGGTTTCCTTCACGAGATGTCTAGAGATCCCCACACTAGCACACTTAATCTTTCCTTCACGGAGCATATCACTAATGCTCTCATTAAAGCTAGGGAGGAGAATCTTAGGGTAGAAGCCTCCATACCTAGAAAGCTAGAAGATAGTTGGTATCCAATGATTAAAATTAAGTTGAATAACTTCTCTTGCTATGCTTTATGTGATGTTGGAGCTAGTACCTCCGTTATGCCCAAAAGAATGTATGATATGTTTGAATTGAAACCTTTTGATCCTTGTTCTTTTGGTGTTCGTCTTGTTGACTCTTCCGTAAAGAAACCTTTGGGGAAGATCGATGATGTTCTTATCATTGTCAATGACAATTATGTTCCCATTGGTTTTACTATTATGGACATTGAATGTGAACCATCATGTCCAATTATTTTGGGACGCCCTTTTCTTCGCACCGTTGGTGCTGTCATTGATATGAAAGAAGGGAATATAAAATTCCAATTCCCTCTCAAGAAAGGGATGGAAAACTTCCCTAGAAAGAAGATTAAGTTACCTTTTGAGTCCGTTACACGGGTTAGCTATTCTCTTACTCTTGATAAAACTTGATCTTCTCTTTTTGCATCATGCCTAGCTTAAAGGCATAAAAGAAAGCGCTTTTGGGAGGCAGCCCACAACGAATTAGGTTTATTCTGTTTTTAGTGGTCTTGATGATTTTTACTACTGTAGCAACATCATTGTATCTTTACTTTTCAAGCTTTGTGCCATTTATATCCTCATATGACAATGGAAGTGAAAGTTGTGACATGCTGTCCAGAAAACAGATTCTGTCCTCGTGACGGGAAAAATCATAGAAAAATCCCAGTTCATCTTTTTGATATGAATATTTTACACAACGTGTTCTATACAATCATGGAACTTTCGTATGTTCTGAGTTTTTTGATTTGAGTTGCAGAAGTACCCCTAAAAAATTATTTACTACCTGCTGGTCTGTTTTTCACAGATTCTGTCCTGTTTTGCCTTTTCTACGTTTTGCAAACCTTGAGCTTGCTTTTTCTTTGAAAAAACTTTTTTTAAATCTTGAGAAACAGTAGATCTTCAAGAATATCCTTATTTACAGTAGAGAAAAAATATTTTATTATGGGTACTAACCTCGCTAATCAGATTATGATGAGTTATGTATGAAGGGAGTTTTCAAGTGTGCGAGGGAAGATGATAAAAGAAGATTCAGGAGGGTCAAACACTCAAGCTTGGGGATGCCCCTGTGCACCCCCAAGAAATATTCAAGAAGACTCAATCATCTAAGCTTGGGGATGCCCCCATGCATCCCCTTCTCCATCAACAATTATCAGTTCGTCTTTCGTTTCACTATATTTTTATCACTTCATGCGTTATGTGCTATGCTTGGAGCGTCTTGCTCTTTATTTCCTTTTTAGTTTTCTTTAGCTTGGCTTGCTGTTCATGACAAGTTAGAACCCAGCTTTCTTTGTGTGGGAGAGAAACACGCTCCACTTTACCCTAGAACACAACATAGGATTTTCATGCTTATATTTGCTGTGTGTGTTCTTTATCTTTTTCGTAGCTGCTGTCATGTTTAGCTCTTAGTTTTCATGCTTATCTTTTTAAGAGATTTTTTTAGTTTGTTGCTGTAACTCCCTTGAGTTTTAATGTTTATCTTGTTTAGAGAGTTTGCCTGTTGCACTGAGTTTTGTGTCTTGACTTGAAGTAGGTAATTGAGGTTGCTATTCAACTGTAGTAGTAACTTGCAATAGTTTTGAGGTATTGCCATGAGTAATGTTTGAACTTTTGGTGTCAAGAGCTTTAGCCTATTAGTGATAGATGTCGTATTTTGGGTAATCCGTGTTTATTTTCGAAAAACCTACAAAATTAGTTGAGAACTTTAGCTACTAGATGGATCACTAATCTTTGGAGGGATCGAATATTAGAGTACACTCACGTACCATGAGTCGAGGATGCGCAAGGATAACCAAACCCCCATACACTCCTCCTCGGGGTACTTGTCTATTTGTGAACCTCCTAATTAGATTGAGAGTTACTGACAATAAGTGCATGAATTCTTCGGACTAATGTGAGTATTCGAAAGTTGACACTTCCACTTAGCCATATTTTTCTAGCCTCTTCGGTACCGTGCATTGTCCTTTCTCACCTCGAGAGTTGGCGCATACTTCGCCGGTGCATCCAAATCCTTCGCACGATACGCTCTGTCATCATAAGACTCATTATATCCTTCCTCAAAACAGCCACCATACCTACCTATCAAGGCATTTCCATAGCCTTTCCGAGATACATTGCCATGCAACATTGATACGTCTCAAATGTATCTACTTTTCCAAACACTTTTGCTATTGTTTTTCCCTCATTCTTGCATGATTTGGACGAAACTAACCCGGACTAACGCTGTTCTCAATAGAGCTGCCTGTATGGTTTTATTGTGCGCAGGAAAATGGATTTTTAGGTGTCTCAGAAAATTCCAGGAAAAAAACACAGAAAATCCACACACCCGAAGGGCCATTATGCCAGAAGTGGGACCAAAGGGCAGCCAAGGGGGCCCCAGGCGCCCCCCTGGCATGGCCAGGGGTGGGGCTGCGCCCTCTGGCCGCCTGGGGCCCTCCCCCCTCCTCTGGCGCCCTACCGAAGCTCCTATTTATTCCCGTGACGGAGAAACCCCGAAACAGAAGTCGTTTTCCCAATTCACGTCGCGGAGCCGCCGCCACCCTCTGTTCTTCTCCGGGAGGGCTAATTTGGAGGCTGTTTTGTCCTCCGGTGAGGGAAGATCATCGCCGTCATCATCATCATCACCACTCCATCCTCCCTCCATGACTTCTCCATCCATGTGTGAGTAATTCCCTGCTGTAGGCAAAGGGGATGGTAGGGATTGGATGAGTTAGATCATGTAATAGTTTATCAGATTGTTGGGGGGCATGTTGCTTATCATCTAGATTGTTGTTTATCATCTCTGCTTCAACTTGTTGCTCTTAATGCTTATCACTTTGGGCCCGAGTGCCATGATTTCAGATCTGAACCCTATGTGTTTGCATGAATATATTTGTGTCCTTGATCCTATCTATGAGTTGTATGCACCTGTTATAGTCCGGAACCAGCGACCCCAAAGGTGACAGCTTGGGACACCAAAGGGGATGGACTATAGTTTGAGGATTCCATGTATCCATTGATTGTTAATGCTTTGTTCCGGTGCTCTTTGACAGGAGCACCTTAATTTACATAAGTTCCTTTTGGCCCCCTTCGTAGCGGGATGGTAGGACAAAAGATGTTGTGCAAGTTCTTATTGCAAGCATGTACAACTACCTACAGGGTACATGCCTGATGTATGATTTATGCCTAGATGATCATTGATTTTCTGTGTGCCTTGCCCCAAGTTAATTAAATGATATATCTTATCCATGCAGCGCCCAACCATCCATCTCCCTAGCCTACAGTGTTTTAGTTCTGCTGGTTACTAGTTGTTTACTTTTGCTGGTCTACTGTCGTTATTTCACCACCACTATTACCGTCGCTATCATCACCTCCATATCGCAGTTACTACTAATATCCTGTTGCAAGTAAGTGTATCTCAGGTGCGGTGGAATTGACAACTCCACTGTCAAATCTTGTGGATATTCTTTGGCTCCCCTTGAGTCGAATCTATAAATTGGGTTATCTTACCCGCGAAGACTATCTCGATCCCCTGCAGTTGTGGGTTATCAAGCCTGTTTTCGTGCGCCGTTGCCGGGGAGCATAGCTTTATTCACAAGTCTACTTGAAGTATTCTACCTGCTGCAATTTATCCGCTATGGGTAAGAAAGAAGACCCCAAGGTCCCGATCTTACAATCCCGTACGAGAAAAGGTATTGTTCTGAACACTAGTGCTACACTTGATTCACCCTCAGTTATTAGTAAGTTTGCTTCACCTCCACCACATGATGCTTCTACTGAATCTGTTACTATGTCCGATACTTTTGATGATGCTTTCACTACTCTTGATGATATTGGTTCACTTAGTTACGCTCTTGATAAATAGATCGCTGCTGCAAAAAAATCTGGAATTGAAATTCCCGATACTTGCTACCCTTTTGATGGAACTTACAATTATCCTGATTTGAGTAAACTCAAGGAGAGAATCCTTGATGATGATTTATGCAGGGAGCTAACAGAGTTTGTTGACTCTGACCCTGATGCTATTAAGAAGCTTCTCGAAAAAAACTCCCTGAGGAACAAGACCGTTCCTGATCCTAAATTTGCTACATCTCCTATATGCATCAATGATCCTGATTATAATTTCTCTGTTGATCTTTCACTTATATCTATGGTTGAAGCTGACCCCTTTTATGGCAGAGAAAATGACGATGCTATTGCACACCTGACCAAACTCACTGAGTTGGGTGGCTTGTTTACTACGGATGAAAAGATACAAAACTTCTATGTTACTAAGCTTCTTACTTTCTCTTTAAAGGAAGGTGCTAAGGCATGGTATAATGCACTACCATGTGGTTCCATTAGGAGTCCTCAAGACTTAGCTCACTCTTTTGTTGATAAGTACTTTTCTGCTCATATGCAACATGCTGCTTTACGAAGAATTTATAACTTTAAACAGTTGAAGGATGAGAACCTCCCTAAAGCTTGGGGGAGGTATTGCAGTCTGATCCAGGCTAGACCGGGACATGGAGTTCCTAAGAATGAATTAATTGATATATGTTATGCTGGTCTAACTGATGAATCTAGATCCTATTTGGACAGTTCTGCTGGTTGTGTTTTCAGGAAAAGAACACCGGACGATGCAGAAGAATTAATGGGCAAGATTGCCAAGAACAATGAAGATTGGTCCGTCCTTGAACCACCTCCACCACCCAAAAAATGGGCATGCTTGTCCTAAGCCCCGAAGATATGCAAGAAGCAAAGAAGTCTATTAAAGAGAAGGGGATTAAAACTGAAGACGTAAAGAATCTATCCCCTATTGAGAATTTGTGTGAGCCTACCACTCACCCTCCTATGGTAGAGGTACACTCTCTTTTAGATTTCAATGCAAGTGACATTCCTCATGGTAAGCCTCCTGATCAATGTTTAGATGAGCTTGATAATTTCATTATGAAGCAAAATCACTTTAATGAGAGGATACAAAGTCAGTTGCATGATAATTCCCTTGCTATCAAAAGCTTGCTTGATGTTCTAGGTAGAACAGTTAATGATGTTAAATGTCTTGTGAAGCATTTTCATATGGTTCAAACTCAGCTTGATCAAATTTCTAATGTGCAAAAAGATTTGCTTGCTAATAATGCCAAACAGGATATACAGGCCTTTGGGATTAAAACCCGAGGAGGAACTAGCACTCAAGATCCTCTCTATCCGGAAGGGCATCCGAAGAGGATCGAGCAAGATTCTCAAATACATGAAGAAGAAATTGTTAGCTCTCCGAAGAAGAAGAAGAAGCACAAAGAAGCTGACAATTCCAATGATCCAAATAGTATATCTACCTCCGATGTTGAGACTGAAGACGATGCTGAACCGGAAAAGGATATTGAAAAGAATGATCCACCCGAAGTTCGAGAAGAAGAAGCACCCGACAAACGCAAGAAATACACTAGAGAAGACTTCATCGCAAGAAGACATGGGAAGGAAAGAGAACCATGGGTACAGAAACCCATGCCCTTTCCAGGTAAGTCTCTCAAAACTAAAGAAGAAGAGCATTACAATAAGTTTTGTGAGTGGATGAAACCTCTTTTTCTTCAAATTCCTTTGACTGATGCTATTAAGTTGCCTCCTTATTCGAGATATATGAAAGATATTGTTACTAATAAAAGAAAAGTTACTAATGAAGCAATATCTACTATGCTTGCTAACTATTCTTTTAGTGGCAATATTCTTGAGAAACTTGGTGATCCAGGTATACCCACCATTCCTTGCTCCATAAAGAATAATTATGTTAGGACTGATTTATGTGATCTGGGAGCAGGAGTGAGTGTTATGCCTTTCTCTCTTTACAAGAGGATTTCTTTAGAAAAACTAATCCCTACAGATATCTCTCTTCAGATGGCTGACAAGTCAACAACCGTTCCCATTGGTATTTGTGAGGATGTTCCCGTTGAAGTTGCTAATTGTTTAATCCTTACTGATTTTGTTGTGCTTGACATGCCCGAGGATGGGAGCATGTCTATTATTCTTGGTAGACCTTTTCTTAACACCGCAGGTGCTATTATTGATTCCAATAAAGGAAAGGTTACTTTCAATGTGAATGATAAAGAACACACGGTGTATTTTCCGAAGAAGATTGACAAGAGGCATGGCCTCAACTCTATAGAGAATATCGAGACCGTGAAGATTGGTGATTGGGATTGTCCCCTACATGTGCACCACAAATACAAAACTATTATGGTGGGGACAATATCCATTAAAATAAAGGTACCATGAATGCTTCATAGTAAGTGAAACTTTTTTACTTTATGTATTGCTAGTTTGGTAGTAGGACTTGATCAACCTTGCTATTAAGTGAGTTTCATGTGAGTAAAAAGTAGAGGTTGTTATGTTTGCATATCTTTTAGCTTTTATTCTCCTTGCTTTACCAATTTTATATGTTTTTGAAACTTCACCACTCTAATCATTGCTTCAAGTATTCAGAAAGTTCCGCAGCTTTTTGAACTTCGAAAAAATTTCAACAGTGAAGTTGTCAGAAAAATTCCAGAAAAATTATAATAAAAATTTCCATGCCGGGAGTGACCCAGAGGCACCTGGGGCTGACCAGGGGGCCCACCAATGGCCCAGGCGGCCAGCTGGCGCGGCCTGGCCCCTGGACGCGCCCACAGGGCGCCTAGGGCCCACATGCCCCACCTCCAGGTATGTCTTCTTCCTCCTCCTTCCTCTCTCTCCAAAAACACGAGTTCTGCTCCAGTTCTTGCGTTCTTGCTGTTCTTGGAGGCGATTTTCGATCTCTCTCTACAGCCCATCATTCGAGCTGAGATTTTGAGCAAATACTCCCTGGTATGTAACTCCTTCACCCCTCCAATTAGATTTTTGATTGGTGGTTTCATTTGTGAGTATTTAGTAGCTCTTGGTGCTGTTCATATGAGCTTGCATGCATGTGTAGAAATTTATTTTCCAAGTTTTGATGCAAGTTTATGCCTTAGGTAAGTGAGTAGAGTAGTTTGCCTTAACTCACTTTGTTTAAATCCTTGTTTTTTTGAATTGTATTTTTTTCTTCAGAAATGAGGTTCTTTGGAAAATCAAAGGGGTGGCTTGGGAAGAAGAAGCCCGAGCGCTCCGATCAAGTTACTAGAGCTGCAGCTTCACCCTCAGCAGTTAGGGTGAGATACAATGAGGATCACGTGCCCCTGGAGCTGTTGGAAGACCCAAATCCAGCATGCGCAATGATGTATATGTGCGATGATTTTCTTACAGTTGCAGGAATTAAGGAGGAATTTTATGGCCTTTGTGCCAATGCAGGTTTGACACGGCTAGCTTTATGCCGTGTGGTACAATACAAAAAGCTTACCTCCTGCTTTGTTAACAGTTTTTGTTATAACCATGATGCTGGAACCGTCGAGTTCAAACTTTATAATGATCTCATAACCATGTCTTTGGCACTGTTTTGTGATATAATATGTGTGCCGAACGTTGGTCAGACAACGAAGATGACCATGCAGCCTTCCGGGTTGAGGACTCTCTTCAACTCCCTTTGTTGCCAGGAGGAGACCGACATTCGGCGTACGAAGATTTCCAGCATCCTATTTCCACCCCTCAGGTATTTTGCGTATTTTGTTGCTAGAGGGGTGTTAGCTCGTGACAACACGAGCAATGGTTCGGCACCAGATTTCGCTATTTATGTGAACGCCCTCTCTGATAAGAATGAGTATAATGTGGGTGCCTTGATTGCTCGACGCCTTGTTACGAACAGTAACAAAGGCGATTTGTATGGTGGCGTTTACGCCACACTTATCATTGAGTCTCTTGAGCGCACCCCGCATCCTGATGATGTTCCCTTTTCATACGCGAGTCTCGATCTTGTGGCTATGAAGAGGCACAAGTTTGTTACCATGATTTCCCATTTTGGTAACCTTGATTATATTTTAAGGTTTGAAAGGACTATTACTCGTGATATCCGTCTACCTGCACCAGTTTTGTTTGATAGCACTCGCAGGAACGGATGGTCCTTCAACGAGATTCAGTTCGATGAGTTCATGGCTCATTGCCATCCGCATAACCCCATGGAGGGGTTTGTGCCCGATGAGGAGGAGCATGGTGAGTTCCCACCTTTCCAGGGAGAGACCTCCACCGAGCATGGCGAGGGATCTTCTTCCGCTTGGAGCGCATGGCCTTCCTCATGGGAGGACCCGAGGATTTCGGTGTACGCACCGGAGGGCTCATACGACTCCTGGACTCACCATTACCCCGGAGCAGGAGGCTCCTGGGGGAAGTAGCTGCTACCAACTTAGGCCAAAAGGCTAAGCTTGGGGGAGTACGTTCCCTTATCACCTTTCCATTGTATTATCCGTTTTCATTTTGTTCGCTTTGATCTTTTCGAAGTTTTTTTCCCGTTCTTCTTTGTTCTTTTATTTTGAAAAAACAACAAAAAGATTTCTCTTTTCTTTTTCTTTCTCTAAATCTTTGAAAAATCCAAAAAGATTTCTCTTTTCTTTCTTTAGTTTGCTTTGTTGCAGAGTTCAACTCGAGTCTGTGATGGCATTTGCACTTGATTATATATTTCCTACGTTCAACCGTGCAAGTGACAAGGCAGTAATGACGAAGATCGACGAAAGGGATGCAACAAGGAAAACCGGTCTGAACTCTTCTTGTTTCTACTTTTGTACATATGCTTGTACTTATGATTTAGAGACCAGCTTGTAGCGACATAGTGCTATGTTCACAATGCTTTCCCTGTGGCTAATCTCAAATAGCTAGAGTACATAATGTGTTGTTGAAATGATTAACATGCATTGCATTGTTCATAGTTTAGCATACTAAAGTGGTATTTCCCTTTGGAGAATTCTTAGATTGACTTGGCACATGATTACACATGTTTATGACTGAAAAGTATACTTTGCCTTGATGATCTTTGAATTTCAGAATAGTTGTATCATTTTCATGCCCAATTCAATGTTACTTTGTCGCTCTGCATGATTATGATTGTTATTGCTCTCTAGTTGGTCGCTTCCCAGTCTTTTGCTAGCCTTCGCTCGCACTAAGAGGATTTCAGCTTGTGCATCCAAAATCCTTGAAACCAGTTTTTCCATATGAGTCCACCATACCTTCCTATGTGGTATTTATCGGCCATCCCAACAAAGAATTTCTTGTACCATCTCGAAACTATTCAAAAGAACTCCTGTGTTGTGCCTCTGTTTCAGCTCATGAGGAAGTAGTAGGTGATTCATGACCGTCTTATGTTAGACATGTTTTATTCCGGGATTGCATGTCTAATCTGCAAACCCCTAATACGAGGAGGGACTGGCATGAGTGCGCCCAGCTCACAAAACATAATCACAACCAACAAACCCTCCTTCACGCTTTGTCTATGAGAAATCATAAAACTTTGGCAGTGATAAACAAAGGAGATTAAGGGGATGTGATCATCTCCATCTTGGGAGCCGTTCCTTGAAACATGTCTAGCGTAAGAGGTGATTGAGTTGTCTACTAGCATTCATTGACGAAGCATGCACCTCCCAAAACACTTTTTATCTCTGTTTTCAAAACCAAGAGCTCTGGTACATGTTTAGTCTTTTCTTCCAACCACGGGTTTTCAACCTTTCCATCAAATTCCACGGTTCGAGAGTCTCCACCTTCTTTCTTCAAAGCACCAACTAGGAGAGCTTAATTGTCATTCCGAGTATAATGTGTAGTGTCCCAAATTATTACATTGTCTTTTGCATGAGTGTGGTATTATTTATTCTAAAGTTCTTAGTTCTAGTCTCCTTTAAACTCCAGAGGAGTTTCTGCATTTATGTTTTGCTTCACTCATGGAGGCTAGTGAAATACCACTCTAGTATGTTCAAGCTTTGTGCATTGTAATCCTGTCTTGATTTTCAATAGCATATTATTTACTTTTAGTTGTTTGTGATTGATCACTTGAAAGAAGGGTTGCTTCGTGCATTGTCCTAATAGCATTGTTTTGATACTCGCTAAATTCTTTTCGTAGCACATGTTTCTATACATTCATTGAAGCAAAATAGTTTGTCAAATTTTTATTTGTCGCGTTCAGTTTGTTGTACTGAATTTCTTGAGGACAAGCAATATGCTAAGCTTGGGGGAGTTGATACGTCTCAAACGTATCTACTTTTCCAAACACTTTTGCTATTGTTTTGCCCTCATTCTTGCATGATTTGGACGAAACTAACCCGGACTAACGCTGTTTTCAGCAGAGCTGCCTGTATGGTTTTATTGTGTGCAGGAAAATGGATTTTTAGGTGTCTCAGAAAATTCCAGGAAAAAACACAGAAAATCCACGCACCCGAAGGGCCATTGTGCCAGAAGTGGGAACAGAGGGCAGCCAAGGGGGCCCAAGGCGCCCCTTGGCGCGACCAGGGGTGGGGCCGCGCCCTCTGGCCGCCTGGGTGCCTCCCCCCTCCTCTGGCGCCCTACCGAAGCTCCTATTTATTCCCGTGACGGAGAAACCCCGAAACAGAAGTCGTTTTCCCAATTCACGTCGCGGAGCCGCCGCCACCCTCTGTTCTTCTCCGGGAGGGCTAATCTGGAGGCTGTTTTGGCCTCCGGTGAGGGGAGATCATCGCCGTCGTCATCATCATCACCACTCCATCCACCCTCCATGACTTCTCCATCCATGTGTGAGTAATTCCCTGCTGTAGGCAAAGGGGATGGTAGGGATTGGATGAGTTAGATCATGTAATAGTTTATCAGATTGTTGGGGGCATGTTGCCTATCATCTAGATTTTTGTTTATCATCTCTGCTTCAAATTTTTGCTCTTAATGCTTGTCACTTTGGGCCCGAGTGCCATGATTTCAGATCTGAACCCTATGTGTTTGCATGAATATATTTGTGTTCTTGATCATATCTATGAGTTGTATGCACCTGTTATAGTCCGGAACCGGCAATCCCAAAGGTGACAGCTTGGGACACCAAAGGGGATGGACTATAGTTTGATTATTCCATGTATCCATTGATTATTAATGCTTTGTTCCGGCGCTGTTTGACAGGAGCACCTTAATTTCCATAAGTTCCTTTTGGCCCCGTTTGTAGCGGGATGTTAGGACAAAAGATGTTGTGCAAGTTATTGTTGCAAGCACGTACAACTACCTACGGGGTACATGCCTGATGTTTGATTTATGCCTAGATGATCATTGCTTTTCTGTGTGCCTTTCCCCAAGTTAATTACATGATATATCTTATCCATGCAGCGCCCAACCATCCATCTCCCTAGCCTACAGTGTTTTAATTTTGCTGGTTACTAGTTGTTTACTTTTGCTGTTCTACTGTCGTTATTTCACCACCACTATTACCGTCACTATCATCACCTCCGTATCGCAGTTACTACTAATATCCTATTGCAAGTAAGTGTATCTCAGGTGCGGTGGAATTGACAACTCCACTGTCAAAGCTTGTGGATATTCTTTGGCCCTCCTTGAGTCGAATCTATAAATTGGGTTATCTTACCCGCGAAGACTATCTCGATCCCCTGCAGTTGTGGGTTATCAAACATCCACCTTCTCATGACTTGATCTTCATGTCATACATGCTTTTGCTTGACCGATGAGCCGCAAGCTAGTTGGGCCTTTCCCTAATCATTGCTACATGACGCGCTAGTATCATTGCATATGCTGCTACACTGGCAGAAGCATGCATTTGCATACTTCATGATAGTTTCATTTTCTTTATGTTGAGTACTTTTGTAAAGTGTGAAAGATCTTCTATACTTCTTGTAATATATAGAGTGTTGCCCCTAAAGTGAGGAAAATATCCCAAAGAGGACAAAATCAAAAGATCCCAAAGAGAAAAAATGAGAGTTAAATAGAAAGAGCCATTGAGGCCACCAAAAAAAATACAAAAATATAGAAAAAGAGAAAAATAAATAAAAAGAGAGAAGGGGGCACACTACTATTCCTTTTGAGAGATCCACACTCGTACTCCATCTTATATCTTGTATTCCATAGAGATTATCATTCATGCATATAGCTATGTGGGGACCTTCACACTATAGAACTTGGCTTGTATATTCCAATGATGAGCCTCCTCAAATGAGCTCTAGGTCTTCTTGAGCAAGCAAGTTGGATGCACCCCCACTAGTTCCATTGGAGAGCTTACCTTAGCTCATATGTGCATCCGTTGCATGGCAATCCCTACTCCTCACATCATATCTATCATTTGGCTTTCTCTCGCCTATGATTGTCCTCATTGATGTGAGCCTTTCGCAGCTTTTTTTTGTCTTCCTCCTCCATCATTTTTCTCTCTTTTCCATCCTAAGTGTCAACTTTCTTGCTTACGCTCATCCATTGCATGAGTGCTCAAAATATCGAAAGGGAGTGGATCATTTTTGACTTGTACCTGGCTAGTGGTCTGGGGATGAGTCAAGATAAGATTCCATAGAAGACCAAGTGTGAAACTTTAGTAGATTAAGTTCTCAACAATAAAAACTATGTTTTACTCTCTCGTATATCCCTATCCCCTTTCTTGCACGCAAACACCATTTTGAGACATTCGAGTCACGAACAGCGAGAGATCTTGCACCTTTATGTTCTTATGTTGCTTGTTTCAATGCTAATATAGACTCTTGCCTGTTATGACTTGAATTGAATTACATGCCTTGATTGATTTACTTAAAAGTTCTTATATGGTTGGTAGCATTTCATCACAGAAATTATGCTTGTTATCATTTACCTACTCGAGGACGAGCAGGAATTAAGCTTGGGATGTTGATACGTCCAAAACGTATCTATAATTTATGCTTGCTCCATGCATCTTTTGTGTGATATTGCTATGATATTGATGCACTTCCATACACTTTTTCATCATATTTGGACTAACCTATTAAATCAGTGCACCCCAGTGCCAGTTCCTGTTTTCTGCTGTTTTTTGTATTTCAGGTTTTCCCATTAATTAAAGTGCCAGAAAAATTCCAGGAAAAATATAGGAAAAATCAGCATACAGGAAGCTTCGGGAAGAGCCAAAGTGGGGCCAGAGGGGAACCAGGGGTGGCCCAGGAGGCCACCTGGCGCGGCCACCCCCTA
This sequence comes from Bromus sterilis, assembly GCA_950022295.1. Classification (NCBI taxonomy): domain Eukaryota; kingdom Viridiplantae; phylum Streptophyta; class Magnoliopsida; order Poales; family Poaceae; genus Bromus; species Bromus sterilis. The sequence continues at coordinate 234,458,266 of OX465599.1, read as the reverse complement.
GGCCGCGCCAGCGGGGCGCCTGAGGCCCCTGGTCCACCTCTGGCTTCCCCCCTTCGCCTATATATCTCTCTCCTCCCGAAACCCTCGAGGACAGAACCATTTTTCGCGATCTCTACTCTGTTCCGCCGCCGCATCGCTTCCAAGACCGGGAGCACCAGGAGCCCTCTTCCCGGCACCCTGCCGGAGGGAGGAACCACCTCCGGGAGCTTCTTCACCACCATGGATGCTTCTAGGATGAACCGTGAGTAGTCCACCTTGGACCATGGTCCATGATCAGTAGCTATGTGATGTTCTCCTCCCCTCTTTGTTCTTGATGGTTTAGACCTCGTGAGCTGCCCTACATGATCGAGGCACATATGTAATCTTTCTGCTATTGCTATGCTGAGTTTGCTGGGATCTGATGGATTATGAGACTATGTTCAGATTGTGTTTGAGTAATATATTTGATTATCCTCTTTTATATTTATGTTCTTGAGTAATTCTTGCATGTTCTCCGTTGTTGTCTATTGCTTTGGCCAAGTAGTAGGTAGTAACCCCAAGAGGGAGCGTTATGCATGATTGTGTGTTCATTCCCCCTGATGACTAGCTTGAGTGACAGAAACATGAGTCTAGGGGATGTGTTGTTTCCACAAGGGATAAAACAACGGTGCTTGTACTTGCGGGTGCAAGGATTGTTTACTTTACGCAAAGTTCTTTAATCCAGTTGTCTGTTGCTTTGAGTTTACACTTTGGGTGGGATTCGCAACTTAATACAAGCGAGATGTTCTGGATAGATATCTCAAGGTGGATGATTAGTAGGTAGATGCAGATGGATTTCGGTCTACTTGTCTTGGCGTACCACCCAAGCTTTTGAGCCTCTTCCTTTCTTTGTAGCATAGTTAGCATTGGTTTTTGCACATAATCCTGTAAATTGCCCAGCTGTAATTTGTTTACCTCGCATGGCTATTTTATCGTCTTTTGGGAGAGAGACATCACTAGTGAACATCATAGGGCCCCGGTCCATATTTCCAACACTGTTTACACTATCAATTTACTTTCAGTATTTACTTTTCCGTTGCTATCACTATCATTATTATCCCGTTCGTTTTATCCTTTGTAAACAACAAGGCCGGAGGAATTGACAACTCCTCTGTACTCGTTGGGAAGCAAAGTTATTTGCTGTGTCTGCAGGTCCAGGTGACGAGGGGGTGACCCCATGACTCCTACGGATAAGCCTACCTGGTGTCCATGAAGACAGAAGGCCCATGAAGATACATCCTTGGCCCGCTAATTGACATCGACGTAGGAGTCTACGACTCACAAGGAAGGTGCGAAGACCTGCCGTACGGAGCAAGCTAGGGTTAGGAAAGCGTACCTGTAGACGTAGATGAACTCCCCGAGACCTAGCCCAGTATATAAGTGCTAGGAGGGGTGACACCAAAGACGACCAATATCATCTGTAACCCTAGCCTTGAGCGCTCCAGCCTTGGCATCCACTGTAATCACATCTCCCCCATCAATAATATCGAGCAGGAGCGTGCCTTCCTGTTTGCCGACGAGCTATCGTCCAACCTGTGCCTCTCATGACTAACCCAGGGTCCCTGACCATGGGATATGCCGGGGTTGATCCCCGTCAATTGGGGACGTCTGTGGGAACCGCGCAGGTTGGGAACGCGATCTCGGCGGCCTCATCACCATCAGCACTCATCGACTCGACGGCTTCGACAAGATCCAATCTGTTCGAGTCCCTCGGATTCACGGCCCACCTCCCGGCCCTCCAGCCAGTCTTTACCGATCTACACTCCGGCGTCAATCTGATCTTCGGAGCGTATCAGATCTACATCAACCATTGGGGGACTCTTCGCCTCACCGACGGCACCCGCGCACCCACGGCAACACTTGCAGCAGTGACCGGAGCGGACGCCGCCCGCACTGCCAGCCGTCCCTACCCACCCAACTAAAGGCTCCACGCCCCTCGCGACCGCCCGAGTGGAGCCCCAACATGGAGAAGCAACATCACACGTATCAACAAGGAGGCAGCAAGGACACCATCGCAGGTGTTCATGGCAGAGGTTGGCGCACCAGCGTCAGGTAACAACGGACGAGTCGACGACCCGGGCACTCGTCAAGACACCCCAACCACCAACAGGGCGGCAGGTCCCGACAACACCAGTCAGATGGTCGTACAACTAGGAGAACCGGGGACCATACCAAGGAAAGTGCAGGTGGAACAAGAACCCAGCAATCAAAAAGCAGTCAGCCGTCACGCAGCAGGCAGCAAACCCCGGGGGCAGTGGCAGACGAACCACCCAAAGAAAAAAATATACTTGTACAAGGAATCAATGGCAATGGTAAAGGAAGCAGTCGCCCGCGGCAGGTTACTACCATCAGATGCCTCAAGGGACGAGCTAAGGGCATACAACAAGCTGATACGTCCAAAACGTATCTACAATTTCTGCTTGCTCCATGCATGTTTTGTGTGATATTGCTATGATCTAGATACACTTTCATACACTTTTGATCATATTTGGACTAACCTATTAACTCAGTGCACCACAGTGCCAGTTCCTGTTTTCTGCTGTTTTTCTATTTCAGTTTTCCCCCATATAAAAAGTGCTCCAAAAATTCGGGAAAAATCAGATAAAAAATCAGCATAGAAGAACCTTCCAGATGAACCTAGGTGGGGCCAGAGGGCCACCACCAGGGGCCCAGGCGCCCTGGTGGCGCGCCATAGGGGCTGGCCGCGCCAGGGGGGCGCCTGGACCCCTGGTGACCCCCCTGGCTGCCCCCCTTCGCCTATATATTCTCCGTGACGAGAAACCCTCAGAAGAAGAACCCTTTTTCGCGATCTCGCCTCTGTTCCGCCGCCGCCGCGCTTCCGAGATCGGGAGCACCAGCACACCTCTTCCCGGCACCCTGCCAGAGGGAGGGCCGACCTCCGGGAGTCTCCTCTCCACCATGGATGCTTCCCGGATGTGCCGTGAGTAGTTTCCTTTGGACCATGGGTCCATGATCAGTAGCTATGTGATGTTCTCCTCCCCTCTTTGTTCTTCATGGTTTAGACCTCGTGAGCTGCCCTACATGATCGAGGAACTTTTGTAATCTTTCTGTTGTTGCTATGCTGAGTTTGATGGGATCTGATGGATTATGAGATTATGTTCAAATTGTGATTGAGTAATATATTTGGTTCTTATCTCTTATATTTTTGTTCTTAAGTAATTCTTGCATGTTCTCCGTCGCTGTTTATTGCTTTGGCCAAGTAGTAGGTAGTAACCCCAAGAGGGAACGTTATGCTCGACTGTGGGTTCATGCCCCCTGATGACACGCTTGAGTGACAGAAACATGAGTCTAGGGGATGTGCTGTTGCCACAAGGGGGAAAAAAACGGTGCTTGTAACCGCGGTTGCAAGGATTGTTTACTTTACGCAAAGTGCTTTTTAATGCAGTTGTCTGTTGCTTTGGGTTTACACTTTGGGTGGGGCTCGCAACTTAATACCAGCGAGATGTTCTTGATAGATATCTCAAGGTGGATGATTAGTAGTAGATGCAGTTGGATTTCGGTCTACTTATTTTGGCGTTCTGCCCATGCTTTTGAGCCTCTTCCTTTCTTTTGTAGCATAGTTAGCATTGCGGTGCGTTCATAATCCTGTCAATTGCCCTTCTGTAATTTGTTCACCTCGCATAGCAGTTTTATCGTCTTTTGGGAGAGAGACATCACTAGTGAACATCACGTATCCCGGTCCATATCTTCATCACTGTTTCCACGCTCATTTCCTTTTCTGCTTTTTACTTTCAGTTGCTATCATTATCCCTTGTGTTTGATCCTTTGTGAACAACAAGACCGGAGAGATTGACAACCTCTCTGAACTTCGTTGGGAAGAAAGTTATTTGTGTCTGTGTGCAGGTCCGCGTCAGTTGCGCCGCTGACACCTACTTATCATCTCCGGAGTCCTACTGGAGACAAACCTTGGTATCTGTAATGAGGGAAATTTGCTGCTGTGCTACATCACGCCTTCCACTTGGGGTTTACCAATGAAGGGCGAGAAATCACTATCATCACCTCGCACATCAAGCAAAGATTTCTGGCGCCGTTTCCGGGGACTCCGAGTGCTAAGATAGGGGAGTTGCACACTACCCTTTACCTTTGTTTTTTAGTCTTGTTAGTTTACTTTTCAGTTTTTATCTTTGTGTCCTTTATCAAAAATCACAAAAAAAAATCTGCCACACTTGCTACTGCTATGGGTTCCACTGAAAACACCAAGTTGTGTGACTTCACTAGTCACAACAACCAAGACTTTATCTGCACCCCCATTTCCACACCTGCCACTTCAGCTACCTCTTATGAAATTAAACCTGCCTTGCTAAACCTTGTTATGAGAGATCAATTCTCTGATGCTGGAGATGATGCTGCTTTACACTTGAACAATTTTGTTGAATTATGTGATATGCAAAAGTATAAAGAAGTAGAAGGTGATATTGTTAAGCTCAAGCTCTTTCCTTTCTCTTTAAGGGGAGAAGCTAAAATCTGGTTTCAATCTTTGCCTAGGAATAGCATAGATTCTTGGGATAAGTGCAAAGATGCTTTTATAGGGAAGTACTACCCACCTGCTAAAATTGTCCAATTAAGGAGTAATATTATGAATTCTAAGCAACTGGATAATGAACACGTAGACCAAGCTTGGGAACGAATGAAATCTCTTGTTAAGAAATGCGCTACACATGATTTGACTACCTGGATGGTTATCCAGACTTTTTATGCAGGCTTGAACTTTACCTCGCGGAACCTGTTAGATTCGGCCACGGGAGGAACCTTTATGTCAACTACACTTGGTGCTGCCACGAAGCTTCTCGATGAGATGATGACCAATTATTCCCAATGGCACACCGAACGCGCTGCAACAGGTAGGAAGGTAAACTCTGTCGAGGAAATTACCTCCCTCAATGAAAAAGTTGACTTAATTATGTCTCTACTTACCAAGCAACCCTCTATTGATCCCCGTGATGTCCCTTTAAATTCTTTGGTTGCCCAAGAACAAGTAGATGTGAACTTTATTGCTAGAAACAACTTCAACAACAATGCTTATAGGGGTAATTTTGCTAGCAATCCTAGACCGTTTCCATCCAACTATGGGAACAACAACACCTACCCTAGCAATAACTCCTATAATCCTGCTTATACGAAAAGAGACCTACCTAGCTATGAGAAATTGGCAGAAATAGAGAAAGCCACTAAGAACTATATGCACACCCAGTTTGAACAAAACAAAGCCTTCTCTAAGCAAATAGGTGAGCATACTGCCATTCTGCAAAACATTAGTGAACAGCTTGATAGCCTGAACAGTGAGATTTCTAATCTCCAGGCTAGACTTACCGCCACCGAAACCCATGTTTCGAATATGTCCCACACCCAATCTACATTGATAAATCAAATGGCAGACAAACCGAAAGTTATCCCTATGGAAGAGGATAGAATTAAGAGCCTTCCTACACACCACACAGTTGCCACTATCCAAATTGTTGAGGACACCCAAACTATTAGCACCCAATGCACTCCTAGTCCCGTTGGTCCTATTAATGGTGATGCTAATACCTCAACCAAAGATGAAGAAACTCCTATGAACATAGAGGGTTTCAAACAAGTGAGCCTATACGACACTACTACCACCTTTGATAGTGGTGATATTGATTTTGATAGTTGCACCCTCTCAGAAGTTATTAGCTTGCTACACAAAATGTCTAGAGACCCCCCACACTAGCACGCTTAATCTTGCCTTCACGGAGCATATCACAAATGCTCTCATTAAAGCTAGGGAGGAGAAGCTTAGAGTAGAAGCCTCCATACCTAGGAAGCTAGATGATGGTTGGGACCCTATGATCAAAATTAAATTAAATAACTTCTCTTGCTATGCTTTATGTGATGTTGGAGCTAGTACCTCCGTTATGCCCAAAAGAATATATGATATGTTTGAATCGAAGCCCTTTGAGCCTTGTTCTTTTGGTGTTCGTCTTGTTGATTCTTCCGTAAAGAAACCTTTGGGGAAGATCGACGTTGTTCTTATCATTGTCAATGAAAACTATGTTCCCGTTGATTTTATTGTTATGGATATAGAGTGTGAACCTTTGTGTCCAATTATTTTGGGACGTCCTTTTCTTCGCACCGTTGGTGCGGTTATTGACATGAAAGAGGGGAATATAAAATTCCTATTCCCTCTCAAGAAAGGGATGGAACACTTCCCTAGAAAGAAAATCAAGTTACCTTTTGAGTCCGTTACTCGGGCTAGTTATTCTCTTTCTCTTGATAAAACTTGATTCTTCTTTTGCATCATGCCTAGCTTAAAGGCATAAAAGAAAGCGCTTTTGGGAGGTAGCACTCAACGAATTAGGTTTCTTTTTGTTTTTGTTGTGTCTTGATGTTTGTTACTACTGTAGCAACATCATTGTATCTTTATTTTTCAGCTTTGTGCCAAGTTATAGCCTCTTATGATAAGGGAAGCAAAAGTTGTGACATGCTGTCCAGAAAACAGATTCTGTCCCTTGACAGAAAAATTCGAATAAAATCACCAGATCATCTTTTTGATCTGAATTTTTTTGAAAGCATGCTCTATAAAATTTTGAAACTTTCGTACGTTTTGATTTTTTTGATTTGAGTTGCAGAAGTGCCCCAAAAAAAATTCTCTACTACCTGCTGTTCTGTTTTTCACAGATTCTGCCATGTTTTGCCTCTCTTCACTTTTGCAAACCTTAAGCTTGATTTTTCTTTGCAAAAACTCTTGGCACTCTTGAGAAGCAGTAGCTCTTCAAGAATATATTTATACCCAGTGGGGAAAAAATATTTTATTAAGGGTACTAACCTCTCTAATCAGCTTATGATGAGTTATGTATGAAGGGAGTTTTCAAGTGTGCGATGGAATATGATGAAAGAAGATCCAGGAGTGTCAAGCGCTCAAGCTTTGGGATGCCCCCATGCATCCCCAATAAATATTCTAGGAGACTCAAGCGTCTAAGCTTGGGGATGCCCCCGTGCATCCCCTTCTCCATCAACAATCATCAGTTCGTCCTTCGTCTCACTATATTTTTATCACTTCATGCGTTATGTGCTATGCTTGGAGCGTCTCGCTCTTAGGTTTTATTTTTAGTTTTCTTTAGTTTTGCTTGCTGGTCATAACAAGTTAGACCCCATATTTCTTTGTGTGGGAGAGAAACACGCTCCACTCTAATCTAGAACACATCATAGGATTTTTCCTGCTTATCTTTTTGCTGTTGTGTGTTCTTTATCTTTTCGTAGCTGATGCCATGTTTATTTTTAGTCTTAGTTTGTCTTTTGCAAGAGCCTTGGCTTTTGTTTAGTTTGTTCCTGGAACTCTCTTTAGTTTTCATGTTTATATTGTTAAGAGAGTTGGTTGTTGCACTGAGTTGTGTCTTGTCTTGAAAGTAGGTAATTGAGGTTTCTATTTAATTCTAGTAGTAACTTGCAATAGTTTTGAGGTATTGATGTGAGTAATGTCTGAACTTTTGGTGTGAAAAGCTCTAGCCTATTAGTGATAGGTGTCGTATTTTGGGCAATCCGTGTGTATTTTCAAAACCTACAAAAACTAGTTGAGAACTCTAAACTACTAGATGGATCACTAATCTTTGGAGGGATCGAATAGTAGAGTACACTCACGTACCATGAGTCGAGGATGCGCAAGGATAACCAAACCCCCATACACTCCTCCTCGGGGTACTTGACTCTTTGTGAACCTCCTTATTAGATTGAGAGTTACCGATAATAAGTGCATGAGTTCTTCGGACTAATGTAAGTATTGAAAGTTGACACTTCCACCTTCCCATATTTTGCTAGCCTCTCCCATGCCGTGCATTTCCTTCTTCTCACTCCGAGAGTTGGTGTCCACCTTCGCCGGTACATCCAAACCCATGGCATGATACGCTCTGTCATCATAAGCCTCCTTATATATTTCCTCAAAACAGCCACCATACCTACCTATCAAGGCATTTCCATAGCCTTTCCGAGATATATTGCCATGCAACATCCACCTCTTCATGACTTGATCTTCATGTCATACATGTTCCTGCTACACTGGCAGCGACATACAATGCATACATCATGATAGCTACATCTTCTTTATGATTTCGAGTACCTTGTAAAGTGTGAAAGATCTCCTTTAGCTTCTTGTAAAATAGAGTGTTGCCCTTAAGTGAGGAAAAGATCCCAAAGTGGACACGATAAAAGATCCCAAAGAGGACAAATGAGAGTTAAATAGAAAGAGCCATTGAGGCCACAAAAAAATACAAAAAATAGAAAAAGAGAAAAATAAATAAAAAGAGAGAAAGGGGAAACACTACTATCCTTTTGAGAGATCCACACTAGTACTCCCTTTATATCCTTGTACTCCATAGAGATGATCATTATGCATATAGCTATGTGGGGACCTTCACACTATAGAACTTGGCTTGCATATTCCAAGGATGAGCCTCCTCAAACGAGCTCTAGGTCTTCATGAGCGAGCAAGTTAGATGCACCCCCACTAGTTCCATTGGAGAGCTTCTTAGCTCATATGTGCATCCGTTGCATGGAAATCCCTACTCCTCACATCATATCTATCATTTGGCATCTCTTGCCTATGATTGTCCTCATTGATGTGAGCCTTTCTCGTTCCTTTTTGTCTTCCTCCTCCTCCTCCGTACTTCTCTCTTTGCCATCCTAAGTGTCAACTCTCGTGCTTACGCTCATCCATTGCATGAGTGCTCAAAATATTGAAAAAGGAGTGGATCAAATTGACTTGTACCTGGCTAGTGGTCTGGGGACGAGTCAAGATAAGATTCCAGAAAAAGACCAACTGTGAAACTTTAGTAGATTGAGTTCTCAACAAATAAATATTTTTCTCGTATTCCCTATCCCCCTTCTTGCACGCAAACACCATTTGGAGACATTCGAGTCACGGACAACGAGAGCTCTTGCACCTAATGTTATTTTGTTACTTGTTTCAATGCTAATATAGACTCTTGCATGTTATGACTTGAATTGAATCTCCAACCTTGATTGCTTTCCTTTTCAAAGTTCTTATATGGTTGCTAGCATTTCACCACAGAAATTATGCTGTAATCATTAACCTACTCGAGGACGAGCAGGAATTAAGCTTGGGGATGTTGATACGTCCAAAACGTATCTATAATTTCTGCTTGCTCCATGCATGTTTTGTGTGATATTGCTATGATCTACATACACTTTCATACACTTTTGATCATATTTGGACTAACCTATTAACTCAGTGCACCACAGTGCCAGTTCCTGTCTTCTGCTGTTTTTCTATTTCAGTTTTCCCCCATATAAAAAGTGCTCCAAAAATTCGGAAAAAATCAGATAAAAATCAGCGCAGAAGAACCTTCCAAATGAACCTAGGTGGGGCCAGTGGGCCACCCCCAGGGGCCCAGGCGCCCTGGTGGCGCGCCCTAGGGGCTGGCCGCGCCAGGGGGTGCCTGGACCCCTGGTGGGCCCCCCTGGCTGCCCCCCTTCGCCTATATATTCTCCGTGACGAGAAACCCTCAGAAGAAGAACCCTTTTTCGCGATCTCGCCTCTGTTCCGCCGCCGCCGCGCTTCCGAGATCGGGAGCACCAGCAGACCTCTTCCCGGCACCTTGCCGGAGGGAGGGCCGACCTCCGGGAGTCTCCTCTCCACCATGGATGCTTCCCGGATGTGCCGTGAGTAGTTTCCTTTGGACCATGGGTCCGTGATCAGTAGCTATGTGATGTTCTCCTCCCCTCTTTGTTCTTCATGGTTTAGACCTCGTGATCTGCCCTCCATGATCGAGGCACTTTTGTAATCTTTCTGCTGTTGCTATGCTGAGTTTGATGGGATCTGATGGATTATGAGATTATGTTCAGATTGTGATTGAGTAATATATTTTGTTCTTATCTCTTATATTTTTGTTCTTAAGTAATTCTTGCATGTTCTCCGTTGCTGTTTATTGCTTTGGCCAAGTAGTAGGTAGTAACCCCAAGAGGGAACGTTATGCTCGATTGTGGGTTCATGCCCCCTGATGACACGCTTGAGTGACAAAAACATGAGTCTAGGGGATGTGCTGTTGCCACAAGGGGGAAAACAACGGTGCTTGTAACCGCGGTTACAAGGATTGTTTACTTTAGGCAAAGTGCTTTTTAATGCAGTTGTCTGTTGCTTTGGGTTTACACTTTGGGTGGGGCTCGCAACTTAATACCAGCGAGATGTTCTTGATAGATATCTCAAGGTGGATGATTAGTAGTAGATGCAGTTGGATTTCGGTCTACTTATTTTGGCGTTCTGCCCATGCTTTTGAGCCTCTTCCTTTCTTTTGTAGCATAGTTAGCATTGCGGTGCGTTCATAATCCTGTCAATTGCCCTTCTGTAATTTGTTCACCTAGCATAGCAGTTTTATCGTCTTTTGGGAGAGAGACATCACTAGTGAACATCACGTATCCCGGTCCATATCTTCATCACTGTTTCCAAACTCATTTACTTTTCTGCTTTTTACTTTCAGTTGCTATCATTATCCCTTGTGTTTGATCCTTTGTGAACAACAAGACTGGAGAGATTAAAAACCTCTCTGAACTTCGTTGGGAACAAAGTTATTTGTGTATGTGTGCAGGTCCGTGTCAGTTGCGCCGCTGACACCTACTTATCTTCTCCGGAGTCCTACTGGAGACAAACCTTGGTATCTTTACTGAGGGAAATTTGCTGATGTGCTACATCACGCCTTCCACTTGGGGTTTACTAACGAAGGGCGAGAAATCACTATCATCACCTCGCACATCACAAGCTAGCGGGCGAGCTAACCCAGCAGACGAGACAGTGGCGCCTAGCCATGGAGAAGCAAGAAAAGGCGGAATTCGAAAAGAAAAGCAGTCGCAGACAACCTCCCAGAAGTGACTCACCAGGCCACGACTCCCCCACCCGCAACAGATCGAAACTCAACAACCTGCGGAAGACAGAAAGGGCGAGAGTGGTGCGGAAACTGGAAGACGACTTCAGATTAAAGGAAGACGACGACGAAGAAGAGCCCCTCACTCCGGCATAAGCACTCATAAGCGCCCAGGACTACCTGTCCCGTGCCCAGAAAAGCAGAAAGGGCAAGACGGATCGCTACACTTCCATTGCTTTGCAGATAATGAAGGACGCCATCGATGCCTCGGTACCTAAGAAATCCAGCGCAAAACGGCAGACTCGCGAGCGGACACCGGACAGGGACCCCAGTTCACCAGACGACGACGACGACAACAGTAATGACGACAGGCGCAGGCGCCCCGACATGTAAAAGAAACACGACAGTGACGACAACAACAGGCTCCGCAGCACTCGACGAGATGCGCGAGACGACATCACGCAGAATAGAGTCAACCGCAGCAGGCGAAGACGTGCAGCACGCGAGGAGTACTCGGACGAAGAGGCTTCCGATGAGGAAATCGAGTCATGTGGAGCACTATGCTTCACACGTGCCATACGTGAGACGCGTATGCCATACGGGTTCAAACTGAACTCCACGACACTAAAGTACAACGGACTCGAGGAGCCGGAGGCATGGCTCGACGACTATCTAACAGCAGTCAAGTTTCAAAGAGGAACCAACGTCACGACAATGCAGTACGTGCAGCTCATGCTCAAGAGCTCCGCTCGAAATTGGTTGAAGAATCTTCGGCGCGGATCCATCAGCTCCTGGAGCCAGTTCCGAGGAGCCTTCATAGAAAACTTCAAATCCACATACAAGCGACCAGCCTCACTCGAGGAACTGCGGGCATGCAAACAAGGAACGAGGGAGACCCTGCGAGCATACATCCAGCGATGGACGATACTCAAGAATTCAGCGGAAGACATCTCGGAAGAAAGTGCGATCGACGCGTTCAGGCGAGGCCTTCAGCGCGTTGAATTCAAGGAGCAAGCTAGGGTTAGGAAAGCTAACCTGTAGACGTAGATGAACTCCCCGAGACCTAGCCCAGTATATAAGGGCTAGGAGGGGCAACACCAAAGACGACCAATATCATCTGTAACCCTAGCCTTGAGCACTCCAGGCTTGGCATCCACTGTAATTGCATCTCCCCCATCAATAATATCGAACAGGAGCGTGCCTTCCTGTTTGCCGACGAGCTATCGTCCAACCTGTGCCTCTCATGACTAACCCAGGGTCCCTGACCATGGGATTTTCCGGGGTTGATCCCCTTCACCAGGTCAAGGAAGCAACTTTTGTCTAAAACGGTGCCATTGTTTCCTTGCCACCTCCTTGTCGATCTTGGAGTCCTACTGGTCGATCCTAAACCTTAGCATCTTCGCTAAGGGAAATTGCTGCTATCTACATCTCAACCTTCCACTTTGGGTAACCAACGAGGGGGCGTTAATTCATACCATCAGTATGGTGGAGAAATCCCCAACCAAGTGTAGACTCCAAACAAGGGGAGTCCACTCGAGGAAGGAGAAAGAGAGAGAGAGAGAAGAGAACTTATCTCAAAATTGAAGTTATGAAGAAAAGAGCACCCCTACCCCTGCTTATATAGGCCAAGGAGGGGGGCACACCTCCCTCAACTTCACATGTGGTACTAAACCAAAGGGAAGGGGGGAAAATGCGCCTAGGGGGGCATGGGCCCCTCCCAATGCGCCATGGGCCAAGGGGGGAGGCTCCCTCCTCCCCTAATGGACCTCTTTAGGCACATATGCCTTTTCTTCCAATTTTAATTATATTTAATTATATTTTAATATTTAATTCTGTTAATTAAATAGTTAAACATATTTAAACATTATTAAATAATATTTTGAACCTTTCAAAATATCTGGAACTTCTTCCGGCACTTCCCGGAACAATCCCGATGTTCTCTCTTATTTCTCCCATGATCCCGAATCTATCCTTAATGCGTCGAATACCCTTAAGTGTGACACCCTACGGTCCAGGAAACAACAGACATGATCAGACACTCTCTGACCAATGAATAATCAATTGGACCTGGTTACAATCCTTGATAGCCCCTATGCTTCCATCGAATTAAACTTCATCGTTGTTGGATCCGTTAACGTTGTGCATGTTCCCTTTGTCCTGCAGTACTTTGTTTGTCCGAGGTTTGATCGTTGGTATCCAATATACCTAGTTCATCCTTGTTACCTACAAACATGTTTACTCGTTCCCGTGATATTACAACCCCGTGACCTAGTCACATGATTGCAATCTTTATGATGTCATATCACCGAGTGGGCCCAGAGTACCTATCCGTCACTCGGATGGATAAATTCCGCTTTGATCTATTTGCATATGATGGCGTGGAAGTGATAATGGCTTCTCGCCCTTCGTTGGTTACCCCAAGTGGAAGGTGAGATATAGGATAGCAGCAAATTTCCCTTGGTGAAGATGCAAAGGTTGAGTATCGAACCAGTAGGACTCCGATAGTGATAAGTAAAGTAGGTGGTGAAGTGAGCAAAGCGCCGTTTGAGATATTGCTCTCTTAACCTGGACCTGCACACAACACAAATATCTTTTCTCCCAACAAAGTTCAGAGAGGCTGTCCATCTCTCCGGCCTTGTTGTTTACAAAGGATAAAACGCAAGGGATAATGATAATGGTGATAACAACTAGAAAATAAAAGCGGCAAATAAATTGAGCGTGTAAACAGTGATGAGAATATGGACCGGGGTCCCGTGATGTTCACTAGTGATGTCTCTCTCCCAAAAGACGATAAAACTTCTATGCGAGGTAAACAAATCACAGCTGGGCAATTGACAGGATTAAAAATGCACCGCAATGCTAACTATGCTACAAAGAAAGAACGGGCCTAAAAAGCATGGGCGGCACGCCAAAATAAGTAGACCGAAATCCAACTGCATCTACTACTAATCATCCACCTTGAGATGCATATCCAGAACATCTCGCTGGTATTAAGTTGCAAGCCCCACCCAAAGTATAAACCCAAAGCAACAGACAACTGCATTAAAAGAACTTTGCGTAAAGTAAACAATCCTTGCAACCTTGGTTACAAACACCGTTGTTTTCCCCCTTGTGGCAACAACACATCCCCTAGACTCATGTTTCTATCACTCAAGCTAGTCATCAGGGGGCATGAACCCACAATCGAGCATAGCGTTCCCTCTTGGAGTCACTACCTACTACTTGGCCAAAGCAATAAACAACAACGGAGAACATGCAAGAATTACTCAAGAACATAAATATAAAAGATAGGAACCAAATATATTACTCAATCACAAACTGAACATAGTCTCATAATCCATCAGATCCCAACAAACTCAGCATAGCAACAGCAGAAAATTACATATGTGCCTCGATCATGTAGGGCATCTCACGAGGTCTATGATACGTCCAAAACGTATCGATAATTTCTGCTTGCTCCATGCATGTTTTGTGTGATATTGCTATGATCTAGATACACTTTCATACATTTTTATCATATTTGGACTAACCTATTAACTCAGTGCACCCCAGTGCCAGTTCCTGTTTTCTCCTGTTTTTCTATTTCAGTATTTCCCCATATAAAAAGTGCCAGAAAAATTCGGGAAAATTCAGATAAAAAATCAGCGTGACGGAAGCTTCGAGGAAAGCCCGGGAGGGGGGGCCAGGGGGGGCCTAGGCGGCCACCCGGCGCGGCCCCACCCCTGGCCGCGCCAGGGGGGCGCCTGGGGCCCCTGGTCCACCTCTGGCTGCCCCCTTCGCCTATTTATCCCCTGTCACGGGAAAACTCCAGAAGCAGAACCCTATTCTGCGAACTCGCCTCTGTTCCGCCGCCGCCGCGCTTCCAAGATCGGGAGCACTAGAAGACCTCTTCCCGGCACCCTGCCGGAGGGAGGATTGACCTCCGGGAGTCTCCTCTCCACCATGGATGCTCCCAGGATGTCTCGTGAGTAGTTTTCCTTGGACAATGGGTCCGTGATCAGTAGTTATGTGATGTTCTCCTCCCCTCTTTGATCTTCATTGTTTAGACCTCGTGAGCTGCCCTACATGATCGAGGCACCTTTGTAATCTTTCTGCTATTGCTATGTTGAGTTTGATCGGATCTGATGGATTATGAGATTATGTTCAGTTTGTGATAGAGTAATATATTTGTTTTTTATCTCTTATATATTTTGTTCCTAAGTAATTCTTGCATGCTCTCCGTTGCTGTTTATTGCTTTGGCCAAGTAGTAGGTAGTGACTCCAAGAGGGAGCGGTGTGCTAGATTGTGGGTTCATGCCTCCTCGATGACATGCTTGAGTGACAGAAACATGAGTCTAGGGGATGTGCTCTTGCCACAAGGGGGAAAACAACGGTGCTTGTAACCGCGGTTACAAGGATTGTTTACTTTACGCAAAGTTCTTTTTAATGCAGTTGTCTGTTGCTTTGGGTTTACACTTTGGGTGGGGCTCGCAACTTAATACCAGCGAGATGTTCTGGATAGATATCTCAAGGTGGATGATTAGTAATAGATGCAGATGGATTTCAGTCTACTTACCTTGGCGTA
Source organism: Bromus sterilis (assembly GCA_950022295.1). NCBI lineage: Eukaryota > Viridiplantae > Streptophyta > Magnoliopsida > Poales > Poaceae > Bromus > Bromus sterilis. Next base: position 234,442,828 of record OX465599.1, on the reverse strand, counting down.
CTGCCTGTGCTTTTGAACCTCTTCCTTTCTTTTGTAGCATAGTTAGCATTGCGGTGCATTCTTAATCCTGTCAATTGCCTTTCTGTAATTTGTTTACCTCGCATAGCATTTTTATCGTCTTTTGGGAGAGAGACATCACTAGTGAACATCACGTATCCCGTTCCATATCCTCATTATTGTTTCCAAGCTATATTTACTTTTCTTCATTTACTTTCAAGTTGCTATCATTATCCCCTTGCGTTTTATCATTTGTGAACAACAAGACCGGAGAGATTGACAACCTCTCTGAACTTCGTTGGGAGCAAAGTTATCTGTGTCTGTGTGCAGGTCCGCGTCAGTTTCCCGCTGACACCTACTTATCATCTCTGGATTCCTACTGGAGACAAACCTTGGTATCTTTACTGAGGGAAACTTGCTGATGTACCGCATCACGCCTTCCACTTGGGGCCTACCAACGAAGGGCGAGAAGCCGTCATCAAGAGCAATTTCTGGCGCCGTTGCCGGGGACTCTGAGTGCTATGATAGGGGAGTTGCACACTACCATTTACCTTTGTTTTTTAGTCTTGTTAGTTTACCTTTCAGTTTTTATCTTTGTGTCCTTTACAAAAAATCAAAAAAATATATATAGTATGTCTAGTTCCTTACTTGCCAATCAATGTATAACTTCTTTGAAACTAGATCTTATTGGCATGGAGGATTCACTGAGGATCAACAAGAATATTACAAGGAATACCGCTTGTCTCAAAAAGGGATACACTTATGGAGACTCATACATCACTCGTATGAGTATGCTAAAAACTTGTGCTCAATATATAATATATCTTTCTGCAGGGATGAATCTTGTTGCTTTATGAGGCACAAACACCTTGCTTTCCAATGTGAGTACAATGAGGATGAAACCTTAGCTTCTTATGCTAAGGGAAATTATGATTTTTATGATGCAGAACAAATAGAAGAATTTGTTGCTTTTAAGGGTGCCTATGAAATTACTTCTTTTCTTGAAAATATTGATGACGCCCCTTACAAATCTGAGAGTCTTGCTATACTTGACTATTGTTTGGAAAATTATGATGCAAATTATTATATTATTGATCATCTTGAGAGAATCTCTCCCCCAAAGGAAGAGACTAATGTTTTGCAGGACTCTATAGAAGAAGAAATTACTGAACCTGAAAGCTCTTTGGATGAAGAAGAGGAGGAGAGTGACGAACAAAAGGAGTAAGAATGGAGCCATCCATGTCTACCTTCTAATGAGAGTAACTCTTTTAATCTTACCTTATATGAGTATTATGATCCTACTTTTGAAATATCCCTTTTTGATGAAGTTGATGCCTTCTATGCTTATGGCCTTGATGCCACTATGGATGATGCTTACGAAGATGAACTTGCTATAGTTCCTCATGTTAAGCATGAAATTTTTTCTATCTCACCCACACTTTAGTGTCCTATTATCCTTTTGTAATCTCCAACTCCGGAGAATTTTCCTCTTATCAAAGCTCAATGTGATGGGTTACATTTATCTTATGATCCTAAAAACCGTGTTGAAAACAATACACGTGTGCTTGTAGGTCATGAACAATATGATTTATATGATAGTTATATTCTTGATGTTGTTCATGATATTACTGAAAATTACTTTGAGAGAGGAAAGTTTGGTTATATAAACTTCCATGTGACAAAAACACCTCTCTCTAAACTGAAACTTTCGAAGTTGTTCTTGTTCCACCTTCCTATGCATGTCACTTTGTGCTTCTTTGATTTATTTTCTTACAAGATGCCTATGCATAGGAAATGTGTTAGGCTTAAATGTGTTTCAAATTTGCTTCTTGATGCTCTCTTTTGCTAAAATTCCCATTCTCTTGTGAGAGCATCTTTTATAATCTTTAAGCCTAGCTAATGGCTTTAAAGAAGCGCTTTCGGGAGGCAGCCCGCAACGAATTTAGGTTTTTATTTTTGCTTTTTTTGTTTGTTGATGATTTTTAATACTGTAGCAACATCAATGTATCTTTACTTTTCAGCTTTGTGCCAAGTTATAGCCTCTTACGGCAAGTGAAGTAAAAGTTGTGACATGCTGTCCAGAAAACAGATTCTGTCCTCGTGACCAGAAAAATTCCCGAAAAATCCCAGTTCATCTTTTTGAGTTGAATTTTTTACAAAGTATGCTCTATACAATTAAGAAACTTCCGTATGTTCTGAGGTTTTTGATTTGAGTTGCAGAAGTGCCCCTAAAAATTCTTTACTATCTGCTGTTCTGTTTTTCACAGATTCTGCCACGTTTTGTCTCTCCTTACTTTTGCAAACCTTAAGCTTGCTTTTTCTTTGCAAATTTTTTTTGGCACTCTTGACAAACAGTAGCTCCTCAAGATTATATTTATATGCAGTGGAGAAAAAATATATTTATTAAGGGTACTAAACTCTCTAATCAGCTTATGATGAGTTATGTATGAAGGGAGTTTTCAAGTGTGCGATGGAAGATGATGAAAGAAGATCCAGAAGTGTCAAGCGCTCAAGCTTGGGGATGCCCCCATGCATCCCCAATAAATATTCAAGGAGACTCAAGCGTCTAAGCTTGGGGATGCCCCCGTGCATCCCCTTCTCCATTAACCATCATCAGTTCGTCCTTCGTCTCACTATATTTTTATCACTTCATGTGTTATGTGGTATGCTTGGAGCGTCTCGCTCTTAGGTTTTGTTTTTAGTTTTCTTTAGCTTTGCTTGCTGTTCATAACAAGTTAGATCCCGTCTTACTTTGTGTGGGAGAGAAACACGCCTCACTTTCAAAATCTAGAACACATCATAGGATTTTTCCTGCCTATCTTTTTGCTGTTGTGTGTTCTTTATCTTTCCATAGCTACTGCCATGTTTAGTTTTAGTCTTAGTTTGTCTTTAGCAAGAGCTTTGGCTTTTGTTTAGTTTGTTGCTGCAACTCTTTTTAGTTTTCATGTTTATCTTGTTAAGAGAGTTGGTTGTTGCACTGAGTTGTGTTTTGTCTTGAAAGTAGGTAATTGAGGTTGCTATTTAATTTTAGTAGTAACTTGCAATAGTTTTGAGGCATTGTTGTGAGTAATGTTTGGACTTTTGGTGTCAATAGCTCTTGCCTATTAGTGATAGGTGTCGTATTTTGGGAAATCCATGTTTATTTTCAAAACCTACAAAACTAGTTGAGAACTCTAGCTACTAGATAGATCACTACTCTTCTGAGGAGTCAAATATTAGAGTACACTCACGTACCATGAGTCGAGGATGCGCAAGGATAACCAAACCCCCATACACTCCTCCTCGGGGTACTTGTCTCTTTGTGAACCTCCTTATTAGATTGAGAGTTACCGATAATAAGTGCATGAGTTCTTCGGACTAATGTAAGTATTGAGAGTTGACACTTCCACCTTCCCATATTTTTTCAGCCTTTCCCGTGTCGTGCATTGCCTTCTTCTCACTCCGAGAGTTGGTGTCCACCTTCGCCGGTACATCCAAACCCTTGGCATGATACGCTCTGTCATCATAAGCCTCCCTTTATCCTTCCTCAAAACAGCCACCATACCAACCTATCAAGGCATTTCTATAGCCTTTCCGAGTTACATTGCCATGCAACTTCCACCTCTTCATGACTTGATCTTCATGTCATACATATTCCTGCTACACTGGCAGCGACATACATTGCATACATCATGATAGTTACATCTTCTTTATGTTTTGAGTACCTTGTAAAGCGTGAAAGATTTCCTATACCTTCTTGTAAAATAGAGTGTTGCCCTTAGGTGAGGAAAAGATCCCAAAGTGGACACATTAAAAGATCCCAAAGAGGACAAATGAGAGTTAAATAGAAAGAGCCATTGAGGCCACCAAAAAAATACAAAAACATAGAAAAAAGAGAAAAAGAAATAAAAAGAGAGAAAGGGGCAACACTACTATCCTTTTGAGATATCCACACTAGCACTCCCTCTATATCTTTGTACTCCATAGAGATGATCTTTATGCATATAGTTTGGAGAGCTTCTTAGCTCGTATGTGCATCCATTGCATGGAAATCCCTACTCCTCACATCATATCTATCATTTGGCATCTCTTGCCTATGATTGTCCTCATTGATGTGAGCCTTTCTCATCCTTTTTGTCTTCCTCCTCCACCATATTTCTCTCTTTGCCATCCTAAGTGTCAACTCTCGTGCTTACGCTCATCCATTGCATGAGTGCTCAAAATATCAAAAAGGAATGGATCAAATTGACTTCTACCTGGCTAGTGGTCTGGGGACGAGTCAAGATAAGATTCCAAAGAGGACCAAGTGTGAAACTTTAGTAGATTGAGTTCTCAACAAAATACTTTTTTTCTCGTATTCCCTATCCTCCTTTCTTGCACGCAAACACCATTTGGAGACATTCGAGTCACGGACAGCAAGAGCTCTTGCACCTTTTGTTCTTTTGTTACTTATTTCAATGCTAATATAGACTCTTGCCTGTTATGACTTGAATTGAATCTCTGACCTTGATTGCTTTACTTTTCAAAGTTCTTTTATGGTTGCTAGCATGTCACCACAGAAATTATGCTTGTTATCATTTACCTACTCGAGGATGAGCAGGAATTAAGCTTGGGGATGTTGATACGTCCAAAACGTATCGATAATTTCTGCTTGCTCCATGCATGTTTTGTGTGATATTGCTATGATCTAGATACACTTTCATACATTTTTGATCATATTTGGACTAACCTATTAACTCAGTGCACCCCAGTGCCAGTTCCTGTTTTCTGCTGTTTTTCTATTTCAGTTTTCCCCCATATAAAAAGTGGCAGAAAAATTCGGCAAAATTCAGATAAAAAATCAGCGTGACGGAAGCTTCGAGAAAATCCCGGAGGGGCCAGAGGGGGGGCCAGGGGGGCCCAGACGGCCAACCGGCGTGGCCCCACCCCTGGCCGCGCCTGGGGGGGGGGCGCCTGGGGCCCCTGGTCCACCTCTGGCTGCCCCCCTTCGCCTATTTATCCCCCGTCACGGGAAAACTCCAGAAGCAGAACCCTATTCCGCGAACTCGCCTCTGTTCCGCCGCCGCCGCACTTCCAAGATCGGGAGCACCAGAAGACCTCTTCCCGGCACCCTTCCGGAGGGAGGATTGACCTCCGGGAGTCTCCTCTCCACCATGGATGCTCCCCGGATGTCTCGTGAGTAGTTTTCCTTGGAGCATGGGTCCGTGATCAGTAGCTATGTGATGTTCTCCTCCCATCTTTGATCTTCATTATTTAGACCTCGTGAGCTGCCCTACATGATCGAGGCGCCTTTGTAATATTTGTGCTATTGCTATGTTGAGTTTGATCGGATCTGATGGATTATGAGATTATGTTCAGTTTGTGATAGAGTAATATATTTGGTTTTTATCTCTTATATTTTTGTTCTTAAGTAATTCTTGCATGCTCTCCGTTGCTGTTTATTGCTTTGGCCAAGTAGTAGGTAGTGACTCCAAGAGGGAGCGGTGTGCTAGATTGTGGGTTCATGCCTCCTCGATGACATGCTTGAGTGACAGAAACATGAGTCTAGGGGATGTGTTGTTGCCACAAGGGGGAAAACAACGGTGCTTGTAACTGCGGTTACAAGGATTGTTTACTTTACGCAAAGTTCTTTTTAATGCAGTTGTCTGTTGCTTTGGGTTTACACTTTGGGCGGGGCTCGCAACTTAATACCAGCGAGATGTTCTGGATAGATATCTCAAGGTGGATGATTAGTAGTAGATGCAGATGGATTTCGGTCTACTTACCTTGGCGTACTGCCTGTGCTTTTGAACCTCTTCCTTTCTTTTGTAGCATAGTTAGCATTGCGGTGCGTTCTTAATCCTGTCAATTGCCTTTCTGTAATTTGTTTACCTCGCATAGCATTTTTGTCGTCTTTTGGGAGATGTACATCACTAGCGAACATCACGTATCCCGGTCCATACCCTCATTATTGTTTCCAAGCTATATTTAATTTTCTGCATTTACTTTCAAGTTGCTATAATTATCCCCTTGCGTTTTATCATTTGTGAACAACAAGACCGGAGAGATTGACAACCTCTCTGAACTTCGTTGGGAGCAAAGTTATCTGTGTCTGTGTGCAGGTCCGCGTCAGTTGCACCGCTGACACCTACTTATCATCTCTGGAGTCCTACTGGAGACAAACCTTGGTATCTTTACTGAGGGAAACTTGCTGCTGTACCGCATCACGCCTTCCACTTGGGGCCTACCAACGAAGGGCGAGAAGCCGTCATCAGTCTAATCCGTGAAGAACAAAGAGGGGAGGAGAACATCACATAGCTACAGATTACGGACCCATGGTCCAAGGTAGACTACTCACGGATCATCCAGGAAGCATCCATGGTGGAGGAGAAGCTCCCGGAGGTCAATCCTCCCTCCGGCAGGGTGCCGGGAAGAGGTCTGCTGGCGCTCCCGATCTTGGAAGCGCCGCGGCGGCGAAACAGAGGCGAGATCGCAAAAAAGGGTTCTGTCTTCGGAAGAATCCCGTCACGGAGAATAAATAGGTGAAGGGGTGCAGCCAGGGGGGCAATAGGTGTCCAGGCGGCCTCCTGGCGCGGCCAAGACCTAGACCGCGCCAGGTGGCCGCCTGGTCCCCTGGTGGTGGCCCTCTGGCCCCACTTGGGTGCTTCTGGAAGACTCCGTTACGCTGATTTTTTATCCGATTTTTCCCGAATTTTTGGAGCAGTTTTAATATGGGGGAAACCTGGAATAGAAAAACAGCAGAAAATAGGAACTAACATTGGGGTGCACTGAGTTATTAGGTTAGTCCAAATATGATCAAAGGTGTATGAAAGTGTATCTAGATCATAGCAATATCACACAAAACATGTATGGAGCGCGCAAAAATTATCGATACGTTTGAGACGTATCAACATACATAATTTCTGTAGTGACATTCTAGCAACCATATAAGGACTTTGAAAAGTAAAGAAATCAAGGTATGTAATTCAATTCAAGTCATAACATGCAAGAGTCTATATTATCATTGAAACAAGCAACGAAAGAACATTAGGTGCAACAGCTCTCGCTATCCGTGACTCGAATGTCTCCAAATGGTGTTTGCGTGCAAGAAGGGGGATAGGGAATAAGAGAAAAATGTATTATTGTTGAGAACTCAATCTACTAAAGTTTCACACTTGGTCTTCTTTGGAATCTTATCTTGACTCGTCCCCAGACCACAAGCCAAGTACAAGTCAATTTGATCCACTCCCTTTTGATATTTTGAGCACTCATGCAATGGATGAGCGTAAGCACGAGAGTTGACACTTAGGATGGCAAAGAGATAATAGGGTGGAGGAGGAAGTCAAAAAGGTGAGAAAGGCTCACATCAATGAGGACAATCATAGGCGAGAAGGACAAATGATAGATATGATGTGAGGAGTAGGGATTGCCATGCAACGGATGCACATATGAGTTGAAAATCTCTCCAATGGAACTAGTGGGGGTGCATCTAACTTGCTCGCTCATGAAGACCTGGAGCTCTTTTGAGGAGGCTCATCCTTTGAATATGCAAGCCAAGTTCTATAGTGTGAAGGTCCCCACATAGCTATATGCATGATCATCTCTATGGAGTGCAAGGATAAGAGGGAGTACTAGTGTGGATCTTTCAAAAGGATAGTAGTGTTGCCCCTTTCTCTCTTTTTATTTATTTTTCCATTTTTTTGTATTTTTTGGTGGCCTCAATGGCTCTTTCTATTTAACTCTCATTTGACCTCTTTTGGGATCTTTTATTTTGTCCACTTTGGGATCTTTTCCTCACTTAAGGGAAACACTCTAATTTACAAGAGGGTATAGAAGATCTTTCACACTTTACAAGGTACTCAAATCATAAAGAAGATGTAGCTATCATGATGTATGCAATGTATGCCGCTGCCAGTGTAGCAGGAACATGTATGACATGAAGATCAAGTCAAGAAGAGGCGGAAGTTGCATGGCAATATATCTCGAAAAGGCTATGGAAATGCCTTGATAGGTAGGTATGGTGGCTGTTTTGAGGAAAGATATAGGGAGGTTTATGATGACAGAGCGTATCATGCCAAGGGTTTGGATGCACCGGGAAGGTGGACGCCAACTCTCGGAGTGTGAAGAAGGCAATGCACGGTATGGAAGAGGCTAGGAAATATGAGGAGGTGGAAGTACAACTTTTAATACTTACATTAGTCCGAAGAACTCATGCACTTATTATCGGTGACTCTCAATCTAATGAGGAGGTTCACAAAGAGACAAGTACCCCGAGGAGGAGTGTATGGGGGTTTGGTTATCCTTGCGCATCCTCGACTCATGGTACGTGAGTGTACTCTAATATCCGACCCCTCAGAAGAGTAGTGATCCATCTAGTAACTAGAGTTCTCAACTAGTTTTTGTAGGTTTTTGAAAATACACACGGATTGCCCAAAATACGACACCTGTGACTAATAGGCTAGAGCTCTTGACACCAAAAGTTCAAAACGTTACTCACAACAATACCTCAAAACTATTGCAAGTTACTACTAAAATTAAATAGCAACCTCAATTACCTACTTTCAAGACAAAACAGAACTCAGTGCAACAACCAACTCTCTTAACAAGATAAACATGAAAACTAAAGAGAGTTCTAGCAACAAACTAAACAAAAGCCAATGCTTTTGCTAAAGACAAACTAAAACTAAAACTAAACATGGCAGTATCTACGAAAAGATAAAGAACACACAACAGCAAAAAGATATGCATGAAGAATCCTATGATGTGTTCTAGATTTTTAAAGTGGAGCGTGTTTCTCTCCCACACAAAGTAAGACGGGGTCTAACTTGTTATGAACAGCAAGCAAAGCTAAAGAAAATTAAAAATAAAGCCTAAGAGCGAGACGCTCCAAGCATAGTACATAACGCATGAAGTGATAAAAATATAGTGAGACGAAGGACGAACTGATGATTGTTGATGGAGAAGGGGATGCTCGGGGGCATCCCCAAGCTTAGACGCTTGAGTCTCCTTAATCTTCTTTCGTCATCTTCCATCGCACACTTGAAAACTCCCTTCATACACAACTCATCATAAGCTGATTAGAGAGGTTAGTACCCTTAATAAATATTTTTTCCCACTGGATATAAAGATATTCTTCAAGAGCTACTATTTCTCAAGATTTCCAAAAGGTTTTTGCAAAGAAAAAACAAGCTTAAGGTTTGCAAAAGTTAGGAGAGACAAAACGTGACAGAATCTGTGAAAAAAGAACAGCAGGTAGTGAAGAATTTTTTAGGGGCACTTCTGCAACTCAAATAAAAAAACTCAGAACATATGAAAGTTCCGTGATTTTATAGAGCACGCTGTGTAAAAAATGCAGCTAAAAATATGAACTGGTGATTTATTCTGATTTTTACCATCACGCGGACATAATCTGTTTTCTGGACAGCATGTCACAACTTTCACTTCCCTTGTCATATGAGGCTATCACTTGGCACAATGCTTGAAAATAAAGATACAATGATGTTGCTACAGTAGCAACAATCATAAATACCACTAAAAACAGAAGTAAAAATATATCTTGGGTTGCCTCCCAACAAGCACTTTCTTTTACGCCTTTAAGCTAGGCATAAAGATTTTAAAAGATGCTCTCATAAGAATAAGGATTTGAAGCAAAAGAGAGCATCGAGAAGCAAATATGAAACGCATTTAAGCCTAACCCACTTCCTATGCATTGGCATCTTGTAAGAAAATAAATCAAATAAGCACAAAGAGAAAAGCATAGGAAGGTGGAACAAGAACAACTTTAAAACTTTCAACATAAAGAGAGGAGTTTTAGTAATATGGAAGTTTTTATAACCAAGTTTTCCTCTCTCAAAATAATTTTCAGTAGCATCATGAACAACATAAAGAATATAACTATCACATAAATCATGTTGTTCATGACCTACAAGCACACGTGTATTGTTTTCAACGCAGCATTTATGATCATAAGATAAATGCAACCCATCACATTGAGCCTCAATAAGATCACCGTTCTCCGGAATATGAGTTGGAGATTTCAAAAGGATAATAGAACAATCAAGTGTGGGCGCAATAGCAACAATTTCATGCTTAACATAAGGAACTATAGAAAGTTCATCTTCGTAAGCATCATCCATATTGGCATCATGGTCATCAATAAAGCAAGTATCAAGATCTTCAGAAAAGGATATTTCAAGTGAGTCCTAGAAATCATGGGATTCCTCATCATAGCAACCATTGGCCTCTTCTAGGGCCGCAAACATTTTATTTTTAAAATACTCAATATAAGAATTGGAAGTATAATTCTCGAAGCAATAAGCAAGAACTGCAAAGTTTTTGGACTGGTGAATAGTATCGTGATACCTTTCAATCAAAGAAGCAATCTCATAAGCACCTTTAAAAGCAACAAACTCTTCAATCTTTTCAACATCAAAGTAATCATAAACACCTTTAGCATAAGAAGATAAGATCTCATTTTCTTTGAACTCACATTGGAAAGGGAGGTGTTTATGATCTATATTAGAACAACAAGTAAAATCATAATTGTAGCACAAAAGTTTAGCATGGCAATAAGAAATATGTATTTGATCCCATAAGTGTTTCCCTTTCTGAGATAGGCGGTGCCGCGTATAATGAGAATGCTCATCCAATGATTTTCCCTCAACCAAGTCGGTTGGGTTTTTAGCGCGAGCACAAATTGATCGAAAACGATCCAAGTGAAACATGTGAAACAAGTCCATCCTACCATAATTGGGTGGTTCAACACCCATGGTGAGGATAGCATCACTAGGCAAAGCAAGACAAAGGCAAAAGCTAGCAACTATTTTTGTGGTTTTTCATATAAGACACAAAAGAAAAAGCAAAAACTAGAAAGGTAAACTAACAAGACTAACAAGTAAAGGTAAAAGGTAGTGGGAAACTCCCCTATCTTATCACTCGGAGTCCCCGGCAACGGCGCCAGAAATTCGCTTGATACGCGAGAGAGAATTGCTTCTTTCCCTTCATTCGTTACCCCAAGTGGAAGGTTAAGATGCAGCATAGCAGAAAGTTTCCCTCGGTGAAGATACCGAGCTTGAGTATCGACCAGTAGCACTCCGGCGATGATAAGTAGGTGTCAGCGGCGCACCTGACGCGGACCTGCACACAACACAATTAACTTTGCTCCCAACGAAGTTCAGAGAGGTTGTCAATCTATCCGCTCTTGTTGTTTACAAAGGATCAAAAACACAGGATAATGATAATGATAGCAACTGAAATTAAAAAAGAAATAAAGTAAACGAGCGTGTAAACAGTGATGAGAATATGGACCGGGGTCCCGTGATGTTCAATAGTGATGTCTCTCTCCCAAAAGACGATAAGACTGCTATGGGAGGTAAAGAAATTACGGACGAGCAATTGAAAGGATTATAAATGCACCGGAATGCTAACTATGCTACAAAACAAAGGAAGAGGCTCAAAAGCATGGGCAGTACGCCAAAATAAGTAGACCGAAATCCAACTGCATCTACTACTAATCATCCACCTTGAGATATCTATCCAGAACATCTCGCTTGTATTAAGTTGCGAGCCCCACCCAAAGTGTAAACCCAAAGAAATAGACAACTGCATTAAAAAAACTTTGCGTAAAGTAAACAATCCTTATAACCGCGGTTACAAGCACCGTTGTTTTCCCCCTTGTTGCCGCAGCACATCCCCTAGACTCATGTTTCTGTCACTCAAGCGTGTCATCGGGGGGCATGTACCCACAATCGAGCATAACGTTCCCTCTTGGAGTCACTACCTACTACTTGGCCAAAGCAATAAATAGCAACGGAGAACATGCAAGAATTACTTTGGAACAAAAATACAAAAGATAAGAACCAATTATATTACTCTATCACAATCTGAACATAATCTCATAATCCATCAGATCCCATCAAACTCAGCATAGCAAAAGCAGAACATATGTGCCTCGATCATGTAGGGCAGCTCACGAGGTCTAAACCATGAAGAACAAAGAGGGGAGGAGAACATCACATAGCTACTGATCACGGACCCATGGTCCAAGGTAGACTACTCACGGCACATCCGGGAAGCATCCATGGTGGAGGAGAAGCTCCCGGAGGTCGATCTTCCCTCCGGCGGGGTACTGGGAAGGGTCCTGACGGTGCTCCCGATCTTGGAAGCGCGGCGGCGGCGGAACAGAGGAGAATTTGTGAAATAGGGTTCTGCCTTCGGAGTTTCCCCGTGATGGAGAATAAATAGGCGAAGGGGGGCCCCACTTGGGTGCTTCTGGAAGACTCCGTTACGTTGATTTTTTTATCCGATTTTTCTCGATTTTTTGGAGCATTTTTAATATGGGGGAAACCTGGAATAGAAAAACAGCAGAAAACAGGAACTGGCACTAGGGTGCACTGAGTTAGTAGGTTAGTCCAAATATGGTTAAAAGTGTATGAAAGTGTATCTAGATCATAGCAATTTCACACAAAACATGCATGGAGCGAGCAGAAATTATCGATACGTTTGAGACGTATCAATTGCCCAGCTGTAATTTGTTTACCTCGCATAGTAGTTTTATCGTCTTTTGGGAGAGAGACATCACAGGTGAACATCACGGGACCTCGGTCCATATTCTCATCATTGTTTACAAGCTTATTTATTTTCTTTCTTTTTACTTTCAGTTTCTATCATTATCCTTATCCCTTGTGTTTTCATCCTTTGTAAACAACAAGACCGGAGAGATTGACAACCTCTCTAAACTTCGTTGGGATCAAAGTTATTTGTGTATGTGTGCAGGTCCAGGAGAAGCAAGTGATTATCATAAACGGCGCGTCACTTGCCGAACCACCTACTTATCATCTCCGGAGTCCTACTGGAGACAAACCTCGGTATCTTCACCGAGGAAAACTTGCCGCTACGCTGCATCTCACCTTCCACTTGGGGTAACCAACGAAGGGTTAGAAGTAATTATCATCTCTCTCGTAACAGCCAGGGGGGCGCCTTGACCCCTGGTGGCCCCCCTGTCTTCCCTCCTTCGCCTATTTATTCCCCGTGACGCGAAACCTCTGCAAAAAGAACCCTTTTTTGTGATCTCGCCTCTGTTCCGCCGCCGCCGCCCTTCCAAGATCTAGAGCGCCAGCAGGCCTCTTCTCGGTACTCTGCCGGAGGGAGGATTGACCTTCGGGAGCATCCCCTCCACCATGGAAGCTTCCTGGATGTGCCGTGAGTAGTTTCCCTTGGACCATGGGTCCGTGATCAGTAGCTATGTGATGTTCTCCTCCCCTCTTTGTTCTTCATGGTTTAGACCTCATGAGCTGCCCTACATGATCGAGGCACATATGTAATTTTCTGCTGTTGCTATGCTGAGTTTGCTAGGATCTGATGGATTATGAGATTATGTTCGGATTGTGATTGAGTAATATATTTGGTTCTTATCAGTAATTCTTGCATGTTCTCCGTTGCTATTTATTGCTTTGGCCAAGTAGTAGGTAGTGACTCCAAGAGGGAACGTTATGCTCGATTGTAGGTTCATGCCCCCCGATGACACGGTTGAGTGACAGAAACATGAATCTAGGGGATGTGTTGTTGCCACAAGGGGGAAAACAACGGTGCTTGTAACTGCGGTTGCAAGGATTGTTTACTTTACGCAAAGTGATTTTTAATGCAGTTGTCTGTTGCTTTGGGTTTACACTTTGGGTGGGGCTCGCAACTTAATACCAGCGAGATGTTTTGGATAGGCATCTCAAGGTGGATGATTAGTAGTAGATGCAGTTGCATTTCGGTCTACTTATTTTGGCGTACCACCCATGCTTTTGAGCCTCGTCCTTTCTTTGTAGCATAGTTAGCATTGTGGTGCGTTTTGTACCACCCATGCTTTTGAGCCTCGTCCTTTCTTTGTAGCATAGTTAGCATTGTGGTGCGTTTCAAAAACGCACCACAATGCTAACTATGCTACAAAGAAAGGACGAGGCTCAAAAGCATGGGTGGTACGCCAAAATAACTAGACCGAAATGCAACTGCATCTACTACTAATCATCCACCTTGAGATGCCTATGCAAAACATCTTGCTGGTATTAAGTTGCGAGCCCCACCCAAAGTGTAAACCCAAAGCAACAGACAACTGCATTAAAAGAACTTTGCGTAATGTAAACAATCCTTGCAACCGCGGTTACAAACACCGTTGTTTTCCCCCTTGTGGCAACAACACATCCCCTAAACTCATGTTTATGTCACTCAAGCTAGTCATCAGGGGGCATTAACCCACAATCGAGCATAACGTTCCCTCTTGGAGTCACTACCTACTACTTGGCCAAAGTAATAAACAGCAACGGAGAACATGCAAGAATTACTAAAGAACATAAATATAAAATATAGGAACCAAATATATTACTCAATCACAAACTGAACATAGTCTCATAATCCATCAGATCCCAGCAAACTCAGCATAGCAACAACAGAAAATTACATATGTGCCTCGATCATGCAGGGCAGCTCACGAGGTCTAATCCATGAAGAACGAAGAGGGGAGGAGAACATCACATAGCTACTGATCACGGACCCATGGTCCAAGGTAGACTACTCACGAATCATCCGGGAAGTGTCCATGGTGGAGGAGAAGCTCCCGGAGGTCAATCCTCCCTCCGGCAGGGTGCTGGGAAGAGGTCTGCTGGCTCTCCCGATCTTGGAAGCGCGGTGGCGGCGGAACAAAGGCGAGATCGCGAAAATGGGTTCCGTCTTCGGAAGAATCCCGCCACGAAGAATAAATAGGCGAAGGGGGCAGCCAGGGGGGCCACCAGGTGTCCAGGCGCCCCCAGGCGCGGCCAAGCCCTAGGCCGCGCCACCAGGGCGCCTAGAACCCTGATGATGGCCCTCTGGCCCCACCCAGGTGATTCCGGAAGGTTCTTTGCGCTGATTTTTTATCTGATTTTCCCAATATTTTGGAGCATTTTTATATGGAGGCAACCTGAAATAGAAAAACAGCAAAAAACAGGAACCAGCACTGTGGTGAACTGAGTTAATAAGTTAGTCCAAATATGATTAAAAGTGTATGAAAGTGTATCTAGATCATATCAATATCACACAAAACATGCATGGAGCAAGCAGAAATTATAGATACCTTTGGGATGTATCAGCATACTCATCAACATATCTATTTCGGGATACTCAAAGAACACCTTTATGGCCAGCATATTTCAGTCAGGCGATGGGTTGCAAATCAAAGCATCCTCATAGATAGCAATTACATATGATCATCACGGTCAAATGATCTGGTCATTATGTTATATTTATCGCAATGTTTAACTTATGTGTTTCGATCACATTGCAACACTTCTGGTGGGTGTGTGTCCAGCATATCATTCTCCCAATGACATGACCCCATTGTTAACAGACGTATTTGTCTCATGATCAGGAAACCTTGGTCATCAATTTCCCAATGGACTAGTATACTAGAGTTAACTAGGGACTTGGTTGTTTGTATACCACACGTGTATTAACGTTTCCGCTTAATACAGTTATAGCACAATATAAAACTTATTATGAACTAATGGAATATGCCAATAAACATATTTTATTTGCCTCTAGGGCACATTCCCAACAAACACCTCCTCATTTGGTTACCCCAGGTGGAAGGTTTTGACGTAGATAGCAACAAATTTCCCTCGGTGAAGATACCAAGGTTATCAATCTAGTAGGCAAGTAGGTGACAAGAACACCGGAAGTTTAATTGATGGCTAATTTGACGTGGACCTGCAGACAAGAACGCAAATAACTTTGCTCCCAACGAGTTCAGGGAGGTTGTCAATCTCTCCGGCCTTGCTCTTTACAAAGGATCAAACACAAAGGGGAATAATAGTGGCAGCTGAAAGGAAATAAAAGCAGTAAATTGGAATGGTGTAAACTATGGTGGAAATGTTGACCGGGGTTTCATGACTTTCACTAGTGATGTGTCTCTTCCAAAAGACGATAAACAACTATGTTGGGTGAATAAATTACAACTAGGCAATTAACATAATTATATACACACCACAATGCTAATTATGCTACTAGAAAGTAAAGAGGCTCAATCGTGTGGGCATTACCACGAAAAAAGTAGACCGTTTATCCATCAACATCTACTCGCTAATCATCCACCTTGAGATATCTATCCAGAAAATCTCGCTGGCATTAAGGTGCGAACCCCAACCAAACTATAGGCTCGAAGCAACGGACAATTGCCTTAACACTCTATGCGTAATGTAAGCATTCCTTGCAACCGAGTTACAAGCACCGATGTTTTATCCCTTGTGGCAACAACACATCCCCTAGTCTCATGTTTTTGTCACTCAAGCTAGACATCGGGGGGCATGAACCCACAATCATGCATAATGCTCTCTCTCGGAGTTGCAATCTATTACTTGGTCAAAGTAACAAACAACAACGGAGAACATGCAAGAACACTCAAGAACAAAAATATAAAGGTAAACCAAATATATTACTCATCAAAAACTACACATAATCTCATAATACATCGGATCCTAACAAACACAACATAGCTAAATAGGAACTAATACATAGATGCCTTCATCATGATAGGCAACTCACAAGGGCCAAACATTGAAGCAAAAGATTGGAGAGAAGACATCACATAGCTAATGGTCATGGATCCATGGTCCAAGGGGAACTACTCATGGCGCATCCCTGATGTGCGAGGTGATGATAGTGATTTCTCGCCCTTCGTTGGTAAACCCCAAGTGGAAGGCGTGATGTAGCACAGCGGAAGATTTCCCTCAGTAAAGATACCAAGGTTTGTCTCCAGTAGGACTCCGGAGATGATAAGTAGGTGTCAGCGGCGCAACTGACGCGGACCTGCACACAGACACAAATAACTTTGTTCCCAACGAAGTTCAGAGAGGTTGTCAATCTCTCTGGACTTGTTGTTCACAAAGGATCAAACACAAGGTATAATGATAGCAACTGAAAGTAAAAAGCAGAAAAGTAAATGAGCGTGGAAACAGTGATGAAGATATGGACCGGGATACGTGATGTTCACTAGTTATGTCTCCCTCCCAAAAGACGATAAAACTGCTATGCGAGGTGAACAAATTACAGTAGGGAAATTGACAGGATTATGAACGCGCCGCAATGCTAACTATGCTACAAAAGAAAGGAAGAGGCTCAAAAGCATGGGCAGAACGCCAAAATAAGTAGACCGAAATCCAACTGCATCTACTACTAATCATCCACCTTGAGATATCTATCCAGAACATCTCGATGGTATTAAGTTGCGAGCCCCACCCAAAGTGTAAACCCAAAGCAACAAATAACTGCATTAAAAAGCACTTTGCGTAAAGTAAACAATCCTTGCAACCGCGGTTACAAGCACCGTTGTTTTCCCCCTTGTGGCAACAGCACATCCCCTAGACTCATGTTTCTGTCACTCAAGCGTGTCATCAGGGGGCATGAACCCACAATCGAGCATAACGTTCCCTCTTGGGGTTACTACCTACTACTTGGCAAAAGCAATAAATAACAACGGAGAACATGCAAGAATTACTTAAGAACAAAAATGTAACACCCTCACTATCAGTGAACAGTAATCACTGTTACTGTTCATCACTACTGTTCAAAACTTTTGTTTGATCAGCTTGGAACAGTTCAAATTCAAATTCCACTTTGATGTTCTTGAATGCATTATGATCATGGACCTTGGTCATGTGGAATCAAAGCCATATCAAACTCAAATCAAACTACCTTTGGATTGAGATCAAATCAATTGCCCTTTGGTGGAATATTAAAACAATGTGCAAAATAAACTTGGTCCAAAAATTGTGCTACCACTTTTATTAAATCGCTAAAATTCAGTGGAGCATGTATCACCAAGTTGGAGATTTTTCTATTACCTAAATAATTCTAAACAAATCAAAACAGTGGCCAAAAACCCTATTTGAATCATTTAATATTTAATTGAAATATTAAATGACTTTTATTATTGCCCAATCTTTTTGTGGCAGTAATATATGGTGTAACAATAATATGGGAGACATCCCATATTTTAGAAAATGCAAAACTAGTAAAATAAATACAAAGGAAATAAAAAGAAAGGAAGAGAAAAACAAAACAAAATAAAAAGATACAAACCTAATCTACTGCCCAAGCGCAACTCCCCTCCCCTTCCCCCTGGGCCGAATCCAGCCCAAAAGCCCACCCCTCCGAACCGTCCCCTTCCTCTCGCTACAGGGGAAGGAAGGGGCGTGGCGGCCATCGGCTGTGGCCACCGCGATGGCCATCTCCGTGGCGGGCATCGGCGAGCCCCCCCCCCCCGGCGACTACAAGTCGCGGACGGCGCCCCTGCACCTCAACCCTAACCCTAGACGCCCATCAGCCCCCCCTGTGCCCCTCCCCACCTCGCCCCGCGCCCTCACCGAGCTCGGCCGTCGCCGCGCCCCGTCGTCGGCGTGACCACTGGCGCCCCCGGATCACGCCGGCATGTCCAGGAGGTAGCCCGTCCTCGCCTTCGTCTCCCCCGGCAAGCAATCGAGCTCCCGCACCCTCACCGCGACGCCGGCCTCCTCTTCTTCAACCACGGCCACGACGACCTCGTCGTCAAATTCGCCCTCACCAACGCCCCCACGAGCATCTTGCCCTCCCCTACGCCACCCCGGTGAGCCCAGCTTCGCGTTATCCCCCTCGCCGCGCTCAATTTGGTCCCGTAGGGCGCCGTCGCCGTCGAGCCATGCTCCGGACGCCGCTGCCACTCTTTGTCGCCGTCGTTTTCGTCCACCCCGGCGAGCATGTCGTCCCCCAGTAGATGCGCGGGCTCCCACTGGTTCGATCCCCACCCTTGCCGCTCCGTTTGGTCGCCCGTGCCCACCGGCAGCCTCGCCACCATGTCGCTGTACTCGCCGCCGGCGAGGGGCACGGGATGCACCCCATGGCCCGTGGCCTGTGTCTCTGACGCGCGGGCCCCGCCCGATTAGTATTAGCACTAATGAGTCGATTAGTACTAACCCCCTCTAATTATGTTGCTAATAGAAACAGAGATAAACGAAACCCCCCCACCCACTTACACATGGGCCCCATCTGTAAGTCCTTTTGTTTATTAAGACAAATTGCTGTGTAGAGTATGACATGTGGGACCCACTGGTCATTGACTGGTCAAACACCCCATGTGTATGACAAGTGGGACCTCTCTGTCAGTTGACTGGTCAAACCTGTTGTGGATAATGTTTCTGTTAATAAATAAAAATAATTTAAAAATGATTTAGAAAATGATTTAAATTACTTAAAACTTTAGAAAATCATAGAAAATAAACCGTAGCTCAGATTCAAAAACTTTGTACATGAAAGTTGATCAGAAAAATATAACGAATAATAATACGCTATCCGTATGTCTACCGCACCCCCTAGCGTACCGAACATCGAACCGTCCCCCTCCGGACCGTCTGTCCGATGATTTGTCCGACACTGTTAAAGTATCCGGAGGAATTTATTCCGAACACGAATGTTGTTCGGAATAGTTCAACTAACCCGGATACACCCCCCTTATCGTTCTCGGATGTCCACGACACCTCCGGCATGATACCTTCCCCCTCCTGTCGCCCTGTCCGGTAATCACCCGGAGCCGGTAGTTCATCCCCGGATGAATTCCCGCTCCGAGCCTGATACATCGTACTGCGTTAGAACACCGACATCGATACATTTGCCATGTCATTCATATGTTTGCATTGCTTGCTTTGTATTTACTGTTTCTTCCCCCCTTATCTCCGGTAGACCCCGCTGCTACAGCCGACTACACTGCTGCCGGGTACGACTACTTCGTCGATGACCCTGCCCCTACCCGCGAGCTTCCAGGCAAGCAGAGCCATTCTCTTCCCCAGATATCGCCTACCTTTCCGTACTTTCTTGCACTAGGCATTGTTACTGCTGCTGCTATGATTACAATCCTATTCAATTGCATAGCCTGATTTTGTCGCCCCTTGATGTACCTCCTTTATCCTATGTTGCCTATTATTTTTATGCATTATTCAGCAGTGACCCTTGCGCATTGTTAGCTAGGACTAGATAGCGGGACGTGATCACTCAGGGGAGTGAACACGGATACAATATATACAACTGCACAGGTACGGTACAAAGCAGACACCGCCAAAGGCCCCTATCTGGGTTATGCCTAGTCACATCAAGTGTGAGCTATCCAGGAGTAATCCTTGTACTCCACTCGAGGCTGACTTTGTCTTGCCGCCATAGGGTCCTGAACAACGGTTGTCCTTAAAGGTAAGAAGTCGGGCGACCCAACGGTGCCCGCGAGCGGTATATCGTCGGGAACGACAGGGAGGGTACGACCGACGTTACTGGCGTGCTTGGCCCCTGCTCGTATCTCGCGAGAGTTACCAAACCACGAAAGTCGAGCTCTACCAAGAGCACACACGAGACAAGGTAAGGAGACGGTTCACCTTGTTGGTAACCGCAGTGACTTGGTGGGACGACAGGGCAGGCACCGATGTACTGGTGGTCCTGACTGCTGTCATTGACCGCGGGTCGGTTAAGTCGAGGCAACGATAACGGTTGTCACGCAGGTTAATTAAAATGCTAAATGGTTCGGTGGATGACTTGAGAGGCCCGTTGGTCTATACGCACTACCTTCACGTGGGATAAGGAGTTATGGCCTCCCCTGCGTCGTAGTTTGTCCGAAAGCTCTTCAGACGTCAGCAGTACCGCGGCCTGCGCCGGGAAGTGGTGTCTTCTTCGTCCGGACGGTGTGTTTTTGGATTTGCTTTCGCTTCACCGGCCAACCACGCACCGTGCAGGAGCGTGCAAGGGTGAGGGTCCTAGACCCCTTGGAGCATAGGATATAGTCCGGCGGATGGCCTCTCTGTTGAGCCTAGGATGGGCTGCGTCGTGTCGGATAGCCTCGGTGGGGCGTTCCCTAACAAGGTTCACGCCACCCTGGAGATCCGAGCGTGCAGCCTGAACAGTAGTGCACCCCTGTAGGGAGTTTAATCTATTCGAATAGCCGTGTCCACGGTAACAGGACGCTTTATGCTGAAGCTGGATCTTACCACTAGAAACTATTACTATTAAACTGTATGGTTCCGGGTCTTTTTCCTCGTAGGGAGTCGAGGAAGGAAACTCGGAGGCATTATTATTATTAATCATTACAACTTATATTATACAATGTTGCAGCAACTTCTGCTTCGTTGTTACTTTATGCTTTATATGAACTGTTGGCTGATTCTCTTCTCATGCTGCAAGACATCGTGAGAAGATGCTAGTCTTCGATAGGCCTAGCTTCTTACCCTTATTCTGATTTCTACCTTGCAGTCCACTATATACAGCCTCCCCTTTCCATTTGATACAAATGCATAATGCTTAGTAGCGGACGTAAGACTCGCGGGTATGCTAGATACTCACCTTTGCTTCATTTCCCCTTTTATGTTTTGCCTGATCGGCCGTTGCAGTCGACGCTGGAGCCCAGGAGCAGGAGTACCCCGGAGGCGGATACTACTACGTCGAGACCCCCGCTGACCAGGACCAGGAGTAGTTTCGGAGGCTCCCAGGCAGAAGGCCTTGCCTTTTCGATCTGTATCTCTGATGTTATTTGTGCTAGCCTTCTTAAGGCAAAACTTGACTAACTATGTCTGTACTCAGATATTATGGCTTGTATAACTTATGTATTCGGGTCCGCGTGACCCCCCCCCCTTTATTGTAACATATTGGTTTATCCTTTTGTGTTTAGTGTTGTGTTGTGATATTCTCACCGTGGCACCCTAATCTCAGCCGTGTACCCTGCGTGTATGATTACTGTACACGGGTTGATTTTGGGGGCGTCACGATTTGGTATCAGAGCCGACTGCCTGTAGGAAGCCACCCAACCACTACCTGGTCGAAGTTGAGTCTAGACTTTGAAAAACTATTTTGCTAACTTAATATTTGGCTTACGGGCCCACATCGATGTCACTACGTGTGATATCTATGGTATTAGGATCCTTTTTCTCCTTACCTATGCTCTGGGAATCTGCTCTCTTATCCTTGCTGGTAAGTTTTACAAACTCTGACATTAGGATCACGTTCTCTTGATTCCATCCGGCGTTTTGGTGCTTCCCCCATTGATTGAGTCGTGTCGCAGGAGTCATACCCCAGGTCCCGGACCGCAGATCCCATTCTCATTCTGGGCAGGCCGCGCGTCCTCTGGCATTAACTCCTGTGGCCAACAGTTTTCTTGCGGCGTAATTGACATAGTGGAATCTATGTCGCGTCGTGTAATCCTTACCGCGGTCTGCGCGCCGCCTAGTGTGTCCTTTTTCCTTAATTTCTACGACGTTACGCTGCCCGATTTTCGATTGATTCTATGTGTCGATGTGTATTGTCTTATATGACTACTCCTATATATCTATGCCTCCTCTTTATTGTCGTTGTACCTATTACCCGTTTCCGGCATCGCGTTAAAATTCTCATCGCTGAAATACCCCTGTTAAATTCTAGCAGGATGGCTGGTCGTGGTCGTGGTGCCAACGATCCACCTCCGCCACCGGACTACATGGCCGCGATGATGCAGCAGTTTCAGATGAACCAGGTGTTTATGCAAGGAGTCATAGATCAGCTCCAGAACCAGAACCAGCACCAGAACCAGCCGCCTGTGGTTACTCTACGGGATTTCATGCGTCTCAATCCCCCTCTCTTCCACCAGCCGGAGCAGCCGCTGGATGCCGATGATTGGCTTCGTGACATCACTCGACAGCTGGAGTTCGCTAATGTTAGCGCTGCTGATTACGTCAACTTTGCTTCCTATTTCCTGCGTGGCCCCGCTGCTCAGTGGTGGGACACTTACAAGGGCTCGCTAGCTGAAGGGAATGTCGTCACCTGGAATGACTTCAAGACTGCCTTCCGTGCTCGTTATGTCCCCCAGGCGATTATGAACCGTATGAAGGCCGAGTTCCGCAACCTCGTTCAGGGCAACAAAACTTTCGAGGCATATCAGAGGGAATTCCGCCGCCTCTCCCGCTATGCTGCAAGTGACCTCCCTAATGATGCAAGTAGGCAAGAGAAGTTCCGTGATGGACTCAACGCAGATCTCCAGCTTGCACTATCTTTGCATGTCTTCCCCGACTTCGCCACCATGGTGAACCAGACTATCACTCTTGAGACCGCTCAGCTTAAGTTCAGTGGTTCGCCGAAGCGCCCCCGTGATGTTGTCTCATCTTCGGGCACAACACAGAAGCAATGCGTTTGGCTTCCACACAGTGTGTATAGTCCACCTGCCCCTGCACCAAGGCTGTCGTATGTTGCACCTCGTCTGCCTCCGCCTCCGCCGAGACAGCCGAAGACTGAGACTGCACCCCTCCGTCCTCAAGATGGCTTGTGCTTCAAGTGCCATCAGACAGGTCACTTTTCCAGAGACTTCCCTCAGCGACAGAATCAACTGGTAGTTCACCCTGCTGGCCGTGGCAAAAATAGGACCCCTAACTATAACACTGGGTCTTCTGCTCACACTCACGGACATGCTTACAACATTGACATTGAAGAAGCTCAGGCACAGCCCGCTACAGTGATGGGTACCCTCCTCATTAACTCAATACCTGCTACTGTCTTATTTGATACAGGAGCATCGCATTCATTCATGTCGGAAGCATTTGCATTATCGCATAACTTTACGCTTGGAAAGATGAACACACCGATGGTTGTTCGCACCCCGATAGGCCAATGCCGAACCACCATGATGGTGCCCAATACCGCCGTTGAAATCGAAGGAGTTGTATTCCACGTGTCCCCCATCATTCTGAAGTCTTCCACCATTAACCTCATCCTGGGAATGGATTGGTTGAAAGTCCACGATGCCGCACTGTATTGTGGTACCAAGTCTGTCCAACTTTTTCACCCCTCCGGTGAGATTGTTAACCACACCACCCGGGTTACCCGTGATGCTGAAACGCATATCTATATGATGAATGCTTTGAACGTCTCGCCTCTTGAAGGAATTGAGCAAGTTCCAGTCGTTTGTGATTTTCCCGACGTCTTCCCAGAAGAACTGTCGGGAATACCCCCGATTAGAGAGGTTGAATTCGTCATGGACTTGAAGCCTGGCACCGTCCCTATTGCCAAGCGCCCATATAAGATGCCACCTCGCCACCTCCTTGAATTGAAGAAGGAGATCGACACGGCCCTCGAGAAAGGCGTCATCCGTCCAAGTTCCTCTGCTTGGGGAGCACCTTCGCTCTTTGTCAAGAAGAGTGATGGCACGAACCGTTTAGTCCAAGATTACCGACCTATCAACCAGGCCACGATACAGAACAAGTACCCCGTCCCTTGGATCAATGATCTTTATGATCAACTTGGTGGATCCACGGTGTTTTCAAAACTAGACTTAAGGTTGGGTTACCATCAGATCCGGGTCCTTGATGAGGACATCCCGAAGACTGCATTCATTACTCGCTATGGTTCATACGAGTACACTGTCATGTCCTTTGGCTTGACGAATGCACCAGCCACCTTCTCCAGGTTGATGAACTATATATTCATGGAATACCTCGACAAGTTCGTCGTGGTTTATCTGGATGATATATTGATTTACTCCAAGACCGATGCAGAACATGCTGAACATCTTCGCCTTATACTGGAAAAGCTTCGAGAACACAAACTGTATGCTAAGTACTCAAAGTGTGAGTTCTGGCTTCCTGAAGTAACTTACCTTGGTCATGTGATTTCCAAGGACGGCGTTGCCGTCAACCCCGAACGTATCCAGGCTATTCTTGACTGGACTCCTCCCAAGACTGTCAAACAAGTCCGAAGTTTCCTCGGCCTTGCCAGCTATTGCCGCCGTTTCGTCGAGAACTTCTCCAAGATTGCCAGGCCTCTGACTAACCTGCTTCACAAAGGCGTTAAGTTTGAGTGGACAGGTAAATGCCAGGAAAGTTTCCAGGCCCTCAAGGACAAGCTCACTTCTCCCCCAGTCCTTGCTCCGCCTGATACCCAGAAGGACTTCGTGATATATTGCGACGCGTCTCGTCAAGGATTAGGCTGTGTCCTAATGCAAGAGCGCAAAGTGATTGCTTATGGCTCTCGTCAATTGCGTGCTCACGAAGAAAACTATCCAACTCATGATCTCGAATTGGCAGCGGTAATTTATGCATTGAAGTTGTGGCGACATTACCTCGTTGGTAATCGTTGTGAGACCTACACCGACCACCAAAGCCTGAAGTACCTATTTACTCAACCAGACCTGAATCTCCGCCAACAGAGATGGCTCGAGACAATAGCCGACTACAACATGGGAATTTCTTACACCCCTGGCAAAGCTAATGTGGTGGCCGATGCCTTAAGACGCAAAGCCTACTGTTCTGAACTTGAAGTTCAGATAGAGCAGCCACTTCTGTATGAAGAGCTCCGCAAGTTGAACCTTGAAATTGTTCCGCAGGGACATGTGAATAACCTTGTGGTTGAGCCGGACCTCGACAGCACCATCAAGTGGATACAAACATGTGACTCTGATGTCGAGAAGATCAAGAAGTATATCGCTGGAGGAAAACCATCATGCTTCACAGTTGCTGATGATGGTACGTTGTATTTCAAGAATCGTTTAGTGGTCCCTAGGAGTAAGCCCAATCTGAACTTGACCCCGCGCGTCATGAAAGAAGCTCATGATACTCCTTTGTCGATTCACCCTGGTAGTACCAAGATGTACCAAGACCTTCGTCAGCGGTACTGATGGTCTAACATGAAGCAAGACATCGCTCGATATGTTGACGAGTGTGACGTTTGCCGTCGCGTCAAAGCCGAACATCAAAGACCTGCTGGTACTCTACAACCACTCTCTATTCCTGAATGGAAATGGGACAAGATTGAAATGGACTTCGTCACCAGATTTCCGCGATCCCAGAAGGGTCATGATGCGATCTTTGTCGTCATCGACCGATTCTCCAAAGTTGCCCACTTTCTGCCAGTCAAGGAGACGATCTCTGCTAGTCAGTTAGCAGACTTATATGTTCCAGAATTGTTTCCCTCCACGGTATTCCGTTGGAGATCAGTTCAAACCGTGGCAGCATTTTCACCTCGAAGTTCTGGGATAGTTTCTAGGAAGCTATGGGCACTCACCTGAATTTCAGCACCGCTTATCACCCCCAGTCGCAAGGACAAGTCGAACGAGTCAACCAAGTGCTTGAAGACATGCTTCGAGCTTGTGTCATTTCATTCAGTAAGAAATGGGAGGAATCTCTTCCATTTGCTGAATTCTCGTACAACAATAGCTATCAAGCTAGTCTGAAGATGGCACCCTTTGAAGTTCTCTATGGACGTAAGTGTCGAACCCCTCTGAATTGGTCAGAAACTGGGGAACGAACTCTCATTGGTCCGGACATTATACAGCATGCTGAAGATCAGGTTCGCGTTATCCGTGAACATCTGAAGGCTGCTCAGTCCCGCCAGAAAAGCAACTATGACCGCAAGCATAAGGAAATGGTCTATCAACCTGGCGAATACGCGTACCTCCGTGTCACTCCGATGAGAGGCACTCACCGCTTCGGGATCAAAGGCAAGTTAGCTCCTCGCTACATTGGCCCGTTCCGTATCCTTTCCAGGAGTGGACCAGTGGCATACCGATTGGAATTGCCGCCGAACCTCTCTCAAGTCCACGATGTCTTCCATGTGTCGCAACTCCGACGCTGCTTCAAAGACCCTATCCGTGAAGTGGAACATGATATGATTGAGCTGCAGCAGGACTTGACCTATCAAGAACATCCAAGCCGCATTCTTGATCAGTCTGAACGCTGAACCCGCAACAAGACGACTAAGTTTCTCAAAGTTCAGTGGTCGAATCATTCTGAAGATGAAGCCACTTGGGAACGCGAAGATCGTCTTCGTGAAGAATACCCCGATATTTTCACCTCTACCACTTAAATTCTTGAGACGAGAATTCTTGTAGTGGGGGAGATTTGTAACACCCTCACTGTCAGTGAACAGTAATCACTGTTACTGTTCATCACTACTGTTCAAAACTTTTGTTTGATCAGCTTGGAACAGTTCAAATTCAAATTCCACTTTGATGTTCTTGAATGCATTATGATCATGGACCTTGGTCATGTGGAATCAAAGCCATATCAAACTCAAATCAAACTACCTTTGGATTGAGATCAAATCAATTGCCCTTTGGTGGAATATTAAAACAATGTGCAAAATAAACTTGGTCCAAAAATTGTGCTACCACTTTTATTAAATCGCTAAAATTCAGTGGAGCATGTATCACCAAGTTGGAAATTTTTCTATTCCCTAAATAATTCTAAACAAATCAAAACAGTGGCCAAAAACCCTATTTGAATCATTTAATATTTAATTGAAATATTAAATGACTTTTATTATTGCCCAATCTTTTTGTGGCAGTAATATATGGTGTAACAATAAATATGGGAGACATCCCATATTTTATAAAATGCAAAACTAGTAAAATAAATACAAAGGAAATAAAAAGAAAGGAAGAGAAAAACAAAACAAAATAAAAAGATACAAACCTAATCTATTGCCCAAGCCCAACTCCCCTCCCCTTCCCCCTGGGCCGAATCCAGCCCAAAAGCCCACCCCCCCCCCGAACCGTCCCCTTCCTCTCGCTACAGGGGAAGGCAGGGGCGTGGCGGCCATCGGCTGTGGCCACCGCGATGGCCATCTCCGTGGCGGGCATCGACGAGCCCCCCCGGCGACTACAAGTCGCGGACGGCGCCCCTGCACCTCAGCCCTAACCCTAGACGCCCATCAGCCCCCCCTGTGCCCCTCCCCACCTCGTCCCGCGCCCTCACCGAGCTCGGCCGTCGCCGCGCCCCGTCGTCGGCGTGACCACCGGCGCTCCCGGATCACGCCGGCATGTCCAGGAGGTAGCCCGTCCTCGCCTTTGTCTCCCCCGGCAAGCAATCGAGCTCCCGCGCCCTCACCGCGACGCCGGCCTCCTCTTCTTCAACCACGGCCACGATGACCTCGTCGTCAAATTCGCCCTCACCAACGCCCCCACGAGCAGCTTGCCCTCCCCTACGCCACCCCGGTGAGCCCATCTTCGCGTTATCCCCCTCGCCGCGCTCAATTTGGTCCCGTAGGGCGCCGTCGCTGTCGAGCCATGCTCCGGACGCCGCTGCCACTCTTCGTCGCCGTCGTTTTCGTCCACCCGGCGAGCATGTCGTCCCCCAGTAGATGCGCGGGCTCCCACTGGTTCGATCCCCGCCCTTGCCGCTCCGTTTGGTCGCCCGTGCCCACCGGCAGCCTCGCCGCCATGTTGCTGTACTCGCCGCCGGCGAGGGGCACGGGATGCACCCCATGGCCCGTGGCCTGTGTCTCTGACGCGCGGGCCCCGCCCGATTAGTATTAGCACTAATGAGTCGATTAGTCCTAACCCCCTCTAATTATGTTGCTAATAGAAACAGAGATAAAAGAAACCCCCCACCCACTTACACATGGGCCCCATCTGTAAGTCCTTTTATTTTATTAAGATAAATTACCGTGTAGAGTATGACATGTGGGACCCACTGGTCATTGACTGGTCAAACACCCCATGTGTATGACAAGTGGGACCTCTCTGTCAGTTGACTGGTCAAACCTGTTGTGGATAATGTTTCTGTTAATAAATAAAAATAATTTAAAAATGATTTAGAAAATGATTTAAATTGCTTAAAACTTTAGAAAATCATAGAAAATAAACCGTAGCTCAGATTCAAAAACTTTGTACATGAAAGTTGATCAGAAAAATATAACGAATAATAATACGCTATCTGTATGTCTACCGCACCCCCCTAGCATACCGAACATCGAACCGTCCCCCTCCGGACCGTCTGTCCGATGATTTGTCCGGTACTGTTAAAGTATCCGGATGAATTTATTCCGAACACGAATGTTGTTCGGAATAGTTCAACTAACCCGGATAGACCCCCCTTATCGTTGTCGGATGTCCACGACACCTCTGGCATGATACCTTCCCCCTCCGGTCGCCCTGTCCGGTAATCACCCGGAGCCGGTAGTTCATGCGGGGATGAATTCCCGCTCCGAGCCTGATACATCGTACTGCGTTAGAGCACCGACATCGATACATTTGCCATGTAATTCATATGTTTGCATTGCTTGATTTGTATTTACTGTTTCTTCCCCCCTTATCTCCGGTAGACCCCGCTGCTACAGCCGACTACACTGCTGCCGGGTATGACTACTTCGTCGACGACCCTGCCCCTACCCGCGAGCTTCCAGGCAAGCAGAGCCATTCTCTTCCCCAGATATCGCCTAACTTTCCGTACTTTCTTGCACTAGGCATTGTTACTGCTGCTGCTACGATTACAATCCTATTCAATTGCATAGCCTGATTTTGTCGCCCCTTGATGTACCTCCTTTATCCTATGCTGCCTATTATTTTTATGCATTATTCAGCAGTGAACCCTGCGCATTGTTAGCTAGGACTAGATAGCGGGACGTGATCACTCAGGGGAGTGAACACGGATACAATATATACAACTGCACAGGTACGGTACAAAGCAGACACCGCCAAAGGCCCCTATCTGGGTTATGCCTAGTCACCTCAAGTGTGAGCTATCCAGGAGTAATCCTTGTACTCCACTTGAGGCTGACTTTGTCTTGCCGCCATAGGGTCCTGAACAGCGGTTGTCCTTAAAGGTAAGAAGTCGGGCGACCCACGGTGCCCGCGAGCGGTATATCTTCGGGAACGACAGGGAGGGTACGACCGACGTTACTGGTGTGCTTGGCCCCTGCTCGTATCTCGCGAGAGTTACCAAACCACGAAAGTCGAGCTCTACCAAGAGCACACGCGAGAGAAGGTAAGGAGACGGTTCACCTTGTTGGTAACCGCAGTGACTTGGTGGGACGACAGGGCAGGCACCGATGTACTGGTGGTCCTGACTGCTGTCGTTGACCGCGGGTCGGTTAAGTCGAGGCAACGATAACGGTTGTCACGCAGGTTAATTAAAATGATAAATGGTTCGGTGGATGACTTGAGAGGCCCGTTGGTCTGTACGCACTACCTTCACGTGGGATAAGGAGTTATGGGCTCCCCTACGTCGTAGTTTGTCTGAAAGCTCTTCAGACGTCAGCAGTACCGCGGCCTGCGCCGGGAAGTGGTGTCTTCTTCATCCGGATGGTGTGTTTTTGGATTTGCTTTCGCTTCACCGGCCAGCCACGCACCGTGCAGGAGCGTGCAAGGGTGAGGGTTCTAGACCCCTTGGCGCATAGGATATAGTCCGGCGGATGGCCTCTCTGTTGAGCCTAGGATGGGCTGCGTCGTGCCGGATAGCCTCGTTGGGGTGTACCCTAAACAGGTTCACGCCACCCTGGAGATCCGAGCGTGCAGGATGAACAGTAGTGCACCCCTGCAGGGAGTTTAATCTATTCGAATAGCCGTGTCCACGGTAACAGGACACTTTATGCTGAAGTTGGATCTTACCACTAGAAACTATTACTATTAAACTGTATGGTTCCGGGTCTTTTTTCTCGTAGGGAGTCGAGGAAGGGAACTCGGAGGAATTATTATTATTAATCATTACAACTTATATTATACAATGTTGCAGCAACTTCTGCTTCGTTGTTACTTTATGCTTTATATGAACTGTTGGTTGATTCTCTTCTCATGCTGCAAGACATCGTCAGAAGATGCTAGTCTTCGATAGGCCTAGCTTCTTACCCTTATTCTGATTTCTACCTTGCAGTCCACTATATACAGCCTCCCCTTTCCATTTGATACAAATGCATAATGCTTAGTAGCGGACGTAAGACTCGCGGGTATGCTAGATACTCACCTTTGCTTTATTTCCCCTTTTATGTTTTGCCTGATCGGCCGCTGCAGTCGACGCTGGAGCCCAGGAGCAGGAGTACCCCGGAGGCGGATACTACTACGTCGAGACACCCGCTGACCAGGACCAGGAGTAGTTTCGGAGGCTCCCAAGCAGGAGGCCTTGCCTTTTCGATCTATATCTCTTATGTTATTTGTGCTAGCCTTCTTAAGGCAAAACTTGACTAACTATGTCTGTACTCAGATATTATGGCTTGTATAACTTATGTATTCGGGTCCGCGTGACCCCCCCCCCTTTATTGTAACATATTGGTTTATCCTTTTGTGTTTAGTGTTGTGCTGCGATATTCTCACCGTGGCACCCTAATCTCAGCCGTGTACCTTGCGTGTATGAT
Source organism: Bromus sterilis (assembly GCA_950022295.1). NCBI lineage: Eukaryota > Viridiplantae > Streptophyta > Magnoliopsida > Poales > Poaceae > Bromus > Bromus sterilis. Next base: position 234,411,766 of record OX465599.1, on the reverse strand, counting down.
TACTGTACACGGGTTGATTTTGGGGCGTCACAAAAAATATAAGAGATAAGAACCAAATATATTACTCAATCACAATCTGAACATAATCTCATAATCGATCAGATCCCATCAAACTCAGCATAGCAACAGCAAAAAGATTACAAAAGTGCCGCGATCATGTAGGGCAGCTCACGAGGTCTAAACCATGAAGAAGAAAGAGGGGAGGAGAACATCACATAGCTACTGATCATGGACCCATGGTCCAAAGGAAACTACTCACGGCACATCCCGGAAGCATCCATGGTGGAGAGGAGACTCCCGGAGGTCGGCCCTCCCTCCGGCAGGGTGCCGGGAAGAGGTCTGCTGGTGCTCCCGATCTCGGAAGCGCGGCGGCGGCGGAACATAGGCGAGATCGCGAAAAAGGGTTCTTATTCTGAGGGTTTCTCGTCACGGAGAATATATAGGCGAAGGGGGGCAGCCAGGGGGGCCACCAGGGGTCCAGGCTCCCCCTGGCGCGGCCAGCCCCTAGGGCGCGCCACCAGGGCGCCTGGGCCCCTGATGGTGGCCCTCTAGCCCCACCTAGGTTCATCTGGAAGGTTCTTCTGCGCTGATTCCGATTTTTTGGAGCACTTTTTATATGGGGGAAAACTGAAATAGAAAAACAGCAGAAAACAAGAACTGGCATTGGGGTGCACTGAGTTATTAGGTTAGTCAAAATATGATCAAAAGTGTATGAAAGTGTATCTAGATCATAGCAATATCACACAAAACATGCATGGAGCAAGCAGAAATTATAGATACGTTTTGGGCGTATCAACATCCCCCAGCTTAATTCCTGCTCGTCCTCGAATAGGTAAATGATAACAGCATAATTTCTGTGGTGACATGCTAGCAACCATATAAGAACTTTGAAAAGTAAAACAATCAAGGTTAGAGATTCAATTCAAGTCATAACATGCAAGAGTCTATATTAGCATTGAAACAAGTAAAAAAAGAACATTAGGTGCAAGAGCTCTCGCTGTCCGTGACTCGAATGTCTCCAAATGGTGTTTGCGTGCAAGAAGGGGATAGGGAATACGAGAAAAAGTATTTTTGTGTTGAGAACTCAATCTACTAAAGTTTCACACTTGGTCTTCTTTGGAATCTTACCTTGACTCGTCCCCAGACCACTAGCCAGGTACAAGTCAATTTGATCCACTCCTTTTCGATATTTTTAGCACTCATGCAATGGATGAGCGTAAGCACGAGAGTTGACACTTAGGATGGCAAAGAGAGAAATATGGTGGAGGAGGAAGACAAAAAGGATGAGAAAGGCTCACATCAATGAGGACAATCATAGGCGGGAGATGCCAAATGATAGATATGATGTGAGGAGTAGGGATTTCCATGCAACGGATGCACACATGAGCTAGGAAGCTCTCCAATGGAACTAGTGGGCGTGCATCTAACTTGCTCGCTCATGAAGACCTAGAGCTCGTTTGAGGAGGCTCATCCTTGGAATATGCAAGCCAAGTTCTATAGTGTGAAGGTCCCCACATAGCTATATGCATAATGATCATCTCTATGGAGTACAAGGATATAAAGGGAGTACTAGTGTGGATCTCTCAAAAGGATAGTAGTGTTGCCCCTTTCTCTCTTTTTATTTCTTTTTATCTATTTTCTATTTTTTGTATTTTTTGTGGCCTCAATGGCTCTTTCTATTTAACTCTCATTTGTCCTCTTTGGGATCTTTTATTGTGTCCACTTTGGGATCTTTTCCTCACTTAAGGGCAACACTATATTTTACAAGAAGGTAAAGGAGATCTTTCACACTTTACAAGGTACTCGAAATCATAAAGAAGATGTAGCTATCATGATGTATGCAATGTATGTCGCTGCTAGTGTAGCAGGAACATGTATGACATGAAGATCAAGTCATGAAGAGGTGGATGTTGCATGGCAATATATCTCGGAAAGGCTATGGAAATGCCTTGATAGGTAGGTATGGTGGCTGTTTTGAGGAAAGATATAAGGAGGCTTATGATGACAGAGCGTATCATGCCAAGGGTTTGGATGTACCGGCGAAGGTGGACACCAACTCTCGGAGTGAGAAGAAGGCAATGCACGGCACGGGAGAGGCTAGCAAAATATGGGAAGGTGGAAGTGTCAACTTTCAATACTTACATTAGTCCGAAGAACTCATGCACTTATTATCGGTAACTCTCAATCTAATAAGGAGGTTCACAAAGAGACAAGTACCCCGAGGAGGAGTGTATGGGGGTTTGGTTATCCTTGCGCATCCTCGACTCATGGTACGTGAGTGTACTCTAATATTCGATCCCTCTAGTAGTTAGAGTTCTCAACTAGTTTTTTTGTAGGTTTTGAAAATACACACGGATTGCCCAAAATACGACACCTGTCACTAATAGGCTAAACCTCTTGACACCAAAAGTTCAGACATTACTCACATCTATACCTCAAAACTATTGCAAGTTACTGCTAGAATTAAATAGCAACCTCAATTACCTACTTCCAAGACAAAACAAAACTCAGTGCAACAACCAACTCTCTTAACAAGATAAACATGAAAACTAAAGAGAGTTCCAGCAACAAACTAAACAAAAGCCAAGGCTCTTGCTAAAGACAAACTAAGACTAAAACTAAACATGGCAGCAGCTACGAAAAGATAAAGAACACACAACAGCAAAAAGATAAGTAGGAAAAATCCTATGACGTGTTCTAGATTGGAGCGGAGCGTGTTTCTCTCCCACACAAAGCAAGATGGGGTCTAACTTGTTATGACCAGAAAGCAAAACTAAAGAAAACTAAAAATAAAACCTAAGAGCGAGACGCTCCAAGCATAGCACATAACGCATGAAGTGATAAAAATATAGTGAGACGAAGGACGAACTGATGATTTTTTAATGGAGAAGGGGATGCACGGGGGTATCCCCAAGCTTAGACGCTTGAGTCTCCTTGAATATTTATTGGGGATGCATGGGGACATCCCCAAGCTTGAGCGCTTGACACTCCTGGATCTTCTTTCATCATCTTCCATCGCACACTTGAAAACTCCCTTCATACATAACTCATCATAAGCTGATTAGAGAGGTTAGTACCCTTAATAAAATAATTTTTTCCCCACTGGATATAAAGATATTCTTGAAGATCTACTGTTTCTCAAGAGTGCCAAAAAGTTTTTGCAAAGAAAAGGTAAGCTTAAGGTTTGCAAAAGTGAAGAGAGGCAAAACGTGGCAGAATCTGTTAAAAACAGAACAGCAGGTAGTAGAGAATTTTTTCGGGGCACTTCTGCAACTCAAATCAAAAAACTCAGAACGTACGAAAGTTTTAAAATTGTATAGAGCATGCTGTCAAAAAAATTCAGATCAAAAAGATGATCTGGTGGTTTTATTCGAATTTTTCTGTCCAGGGATAGAATCTGTTTTCTGGACAGCATGTCACAACTTTTGCTTCCCTTATCATAAGAGGCTATAACTTGGCACAAAGCTGAAAAATAAAGATACAATGGTGTTTCTACAGTAGTAACAAACATCAAGACACAACAAAAGAAAAAATAAACCTAATTCGTTGTGGGCTGCCTCCCAAAAGCGCTTTCTTTTATGCCTTTAAGCTAGGCATTAAAATTATAGAAGATGCTCTCATAAGAATAAGAATTTGAAGCAAAACAGAGCATCAAGAAGCAAATATGAAACACATTTAAGCCTAACCCACTTCCTATGCATAGGCATCTTGTAAGAAAATAAATCAAAGAAGAACAAAGTGACATGCATAGGAAGGTGGAAAAAGAACAACTTCAAAACTTTCAACACGAAGAGAGGTATTTTAGTAATATGGAAGTTTCTACAACCAAACTTCCCTCTCTCGAAATAATTTTCAGTAGTATCATGAACAACATCAAGAATATAACTATCACATAAATCATGTTGTTCATGACCTACAAGCACACGTGTATTGTTTTCAACACGGTTTTTAGGATGATAAGATAGATGCAACCCATCACATTGAGCCTTGATAAGAGCAAAATTCTCCGGAATAGTTGGAGATTTCAAAAGGATAATAGGGCAATCAAGTGTGGGTACAACAACAATAATTTCATGCTTAACATAATGAAATATAGCAAGTTCATCTTCGTAGGCATCATCCATAGTGGCATCATGGCCATCAACAAAGCAAGTATCAAGTGAGTCCTCGGAATCATAAGATTCCTCTTCATAGCAATCATTAGCCTCTTCTTGGGCAGCAAGCATTATATTTTTAAAATCCTCAATATAAGCATTGGAAGTATAATTCTCAAAGCAATAAGCAAGAACAGCAAAGTTTTTAGACCTGTGAATAGTATCGTAATAATTTTCAATCAAAGAAGCAATCTCATAAGCACCTTTAAAAGCAACAAACTCTTCAATCTTTTCAACATCAAAGTAATCATAAACACCTTTGGCATAAGAAGATAGGATCTCATTTTCATTAAACTCACATTGGAAAGGAAGGTGTTTACGCTCTATATTAGAACAGCAAGTAAAATCATAAATGTGGCATAAACACTCGGCATAGCAATAAGAAGTTTGTATTTGGTCCCATAAGTGTTTCCCTTTCTGAGATAGGCGGTGCCGCGTATAATGAGCATGCTCATCCAATGATTTTCCCTCAACCAAGTCGGTAGGGTTTTTAGCGCGAGCACAAATTGATCGAAGACGAGCCAATTGAAACATGTCCATCCTACCAAATTTGGGTGGTTCCACACCCATGGTGAAGATAGCATTTGTAGGTATTTTTGATAAGGGACACAAAAGTAAAAAACTGATAGGTAAACTAACAAGACTAAAAAAACAAAGGTAAAGGGTAGTGAGTGACTCCCCTATCTTAGCACTCGGAGTCCCCGGCAACGGCGCCAGAAATCTTTGCTTGATGTGCGAGGTGATGATAGTGATTTCTCACCCTTCGTTGGTAAACCCCAAGTGGAAGGCGTGATGTAGCACATCAGCAAATTTCCATCAGTAAAGATACCAAGGTTTGTCTCTAGTAGAACTCCGGAGATGATAAGTAGGTGTCAGCGGCGCAACTGACGCGGACCTGCACACAGACACAAATAACTTTGTTCCCAACGAAGTTCAGAGAGGTTGTCGATCTCTCCGGTCTTGTTGTTCACAAAGGATCAAGCACAAGGGATAATGATAGCAACTGAAAGTAAAAAGCAGAAAAGTAAATGAGTATGGAAACAGTGATGAAGATATGGACCGGGATACGTGATGTTCACTAGTGATGTCTCTCTCCCAAAAGACGATAAAACTGCTATGTGAGGTGAACAAATTACAGAAGGGCAATTGACAGGATTATGTGAACACTTTGCGTAAAGTAAACAATCCCTGCAACCGCGGTTAAAAGCACCGTTGTTTTCCCCCTTGTGGCAACAACACATCCCCTAGACTCATGTTTCTGTCACTCAAGCGTGTCATCAGGGGGCATGAACCCACAATCGAGCATAATGTTCCCTCTTGGGGTTAATACCTACTACTTGGCCAAAGCAATAAACAGCAACGGAGAACATGCAAGAATTACTTAAGAACAAAAATATAAGAGATAAGAACCAAATATATTACTCAATCACAATCTGAACATAATCTCATAATCCATCAGATCCCATCAAACTCAGCATAGCAACAGCAGAAAGATTACAAAAGTGCCTCGATCATGTAGGGCAGCTCACGAGGTCTAAACCATGAAAAACAAAGATAGGAGGAAAACATCACATAGCTACTGATCACGGACCCATGGTCCAAAGGAAATTACTCACGGCACATCCGGGAAGCATCCATGGTGGAGAGGAGACTCCCGCAGGTCGGCCCTCCCTCCGGCAGGGTGCCGGGAAGAGGTCTGCTGGTGCTCCCGATCTCGGAAGCGCGGTGGCGACGGAACAGAGGCGAGATCGAGAAAAAGGGTTCTTCTTCTGAGGGTTTCTCGTCACGGAGAATATATAGGCGAAGGGGAGAAGCCAGGGGGCCCACCAGGGGTCCAGGCGACCCCCCTGGCGCGGCCAGCCCCTAGGGCACGCCACCATGGCGCCTGGGCCGCTGGCGGTGGCCCTCTGGCACCACCTATGTTCATCTGGAAGGTTCTTCTGCGCTGATTTTTTATCTAATTTTTCCTGAATTTTTGGAGCACTTTTTATATGGGGGAAAACTGAAATAGAAAAACAGCAGAAAACAGGAACTGGCACTGTGGTGCACTGAGTTAATAGGTTAGTCCAAATATGATCAAAAGTGTATGAAAGTGTATCTAGATCATAGCAATATCACACAAAACATGCATGGAGCAAGCAGAAATTATAGATACGTTTTGGACATATCAATCCCGGAGGTGATAAGGTGATGGAGAGGCCTCCAAAGTTCAATCCTCCCGCCAGGATGGTGTCGAGACAACTTCTCCTGGCGATCCCGAGATCGGAATCGCTTCGGCGGCGGAACAACAGACAAAATCGCGTAATGGGGGGATCCTCGAGGGTTTCTGTCTCAGGAGGTAAATATAGGCCGAAGGGGGCTCTGAGGGGCGCCCCCGTTGCCCAGGCAGCCAGAGGCCGCGACCACCCCCTGGCCATGCGAGGGATTCGCCTGGCCAGGAGGTGCCCCCCCTCGGGGCCTCCTTAGGGATTCTGGAGTCTTCTGTTGTGGATATTTTTTGGTAAATTTTCTGGAATTTTCCGAGCACTTTTATTTTTGACCTTTTTTTGCAATGCACGGTCAATAACAGACAGAAACTGGCACTATGCACTGAATCAGTATATTAGTCCAAAATATGTTGTTAATAATATGAAAGTGTATCAAATCATATGGCAATATCACCAAAATAGGCATGAAGCAATCAGAAATTATAGGTGGACGCCTGATGGCACTGAAGTAGTGTTCCTCGTTGGCTACCCCAAGTGGAAGGTTGAGAAGTCCGTCAGCAGCAAGTTCCCTCAGCAAAGGTACCGAGGTTTATCTCCGATTGACTCCAAGAGATACAAGTAGGTGTCAACGACGCCAGAAGTTTGTCGGGTGGAGATAAGGTTGACGTGGACCTGCACACAGCAACAAATAACTTTGCTCCCAACGAGTATAGAGAGGTTGTCAATCTCTCTGGCCTTGTCGTTTACAAAGGATCAAAACACAAGAGGGAATAATACTGGTGATTGCAATGGAAAGGAAATAAAATCAGTAAATTATAGCGGTGTAAACTATGATGGAAATATGCACCGGGGTCCCATGATGTTCACTAGTGATGTCTCTCTCCCAAAAGACGATAAATAACTATGTTGGGTGAAAAAATTACAGTGGGCAATTGACAGAATTATAAATGCACCGCAGTGCTAATTATGCTACAAGAAAGCTAGAGGCTCCATCGTATGGGCAGTACGCCAAGACAGGTAGACTGTTTATTCATCAGCATCTACTCACCAATCATCCACCTTGAGATATCTATCCAGAACATCTTGCTAGTATTAAGTTGCGAGCCCCACCCAAAGTGTAAAATCAAAGCAACATACAACTACATTAACAAACTATGTGTAAGGTAAAAAATCCTTGCAACCGCAGTTACAAGCACCGTTGTTTTCTCCCTGGTGGCAACAACACATCTCCTAGTCTCATGTTTCTGTCACTCAAGCTAGATATCGGGGGGCATGAACCCACAATCATGCATAACACTCCCTCTTGGAGTTCCAATCTACTACTTGGTCAAAGCAATAAATAGCAACGGAGAACATGCAAGAATACTCAAGAACTAAAACATAAAAGGTAAACAAAATATATTACTCATCACAATCTGAACATAATCTCATAATCCATCGGATCCCAGCAAACACAGCATAGCAACAGCAGAACTAATACAAAGATGCCTTGATCATGTAGGGCAGCTCACGAGGGCTAAGAATTGAGGCACAAGATTAGAGAGAAAACATCACATAACTACTGATCATGGACCCATTGTCCATGGTGGACTACTCACGACACATCCGGGAAGCGCTCATGGTGATGGAGAAGCTCCCGGAGATTAATCCTCCCTCCCGCAGGGTGTCGGGACAAGGTCTTTTGGTGATCCCGATCTTGGGATCGCGTCAGCGGCGGAACAGTAGGGTAAATCGTGTAACGGAGGACCTCTCACCTGATTTTAGGTCGAGGGGTAAATATAGGCGAAAGGAGGGATACGTCTCAAATGTATCTACTTTTCCAAACACTTTTGCTATTGTTTTTCCATCATTCTTGCATGATTTGAGCCAAACTAACCCGGACTAACGTTGTTTTCAGCAGAGCTTCCTATATGGTTTTATTGTGCGCGGGATAATGGATTTTTAGACATCTCAGAAAATCCTAGAAAAATCTAGAAAATCCATGCACCCGGAGGGACCCAGGACCAGAAGGTGGGCCAGAGGGGAGCCAGGGGGCCCAGGCGCCTAGCTGGCGCAGCCACCCCCCTGGTCGCGCCGGGTGGCCGCCTGGGTGGGTCCCACCCCCTCTGGTGACCTACCTTGGGCCCAATTTATTCTCGTGACGAGGGAACTCCGAAACAGAAGTCGCTTTTACAGAACCCGTCGCGGAGCCGCCGCCACCCTCTGTTCTTCCTCGGGAGGGCTAATCTGGAGGCTGATTTAGCCTCCGGAGAGGGGAGATCGTCGCCATCATCATCATCATCACCAATCCATCATCCCTCCATGACTTCTCTTAACATGTGTGAGTAATTCCCTGCTGTAGGCAAAGGGGGTGGTAGGGATTGGATGAGATTGATCATGTAATAGTTCGTCAGATTGTTGGGGGCATGTTGCCTATCATCTACTATGGTGTTTATCATCTTTGCTACAACTTGTTGCTCTTAATGCTTGCCACTTTGGGCCCGAGTGCCATGTTTTCAGATCTGAACCACTTGTGTTTTCATGAGTATATTTATGTTCGATTTCCTATCTATGAGTTGTATGCACCTATTATGGTCCGGAACCGGCGATCCCGAAGGTGACAGCTTGGGACACCAAAGGGGATGGTCCATAATTTGAGGATTCCATGTATCCATTGAGTTTATTGCTTTGTTCCGGTGCTCTTTGACAGGAGCACCTTAATCTCCATAAGTTCCCTTTGGCCCATTCGTAGCTGGATGGTAGGACAAAAGATGTTGTGCAAGTTCTTATTGCAAGCATGAACAACTACCTACAGGATACATGCCTAATGTTTGATATTTGCCTAGATGATCATTGCTTTTCTGTGTGCCTTGCCCCGTGTTAAAACCTATTACATGTTCATTCTTATTCATGCAGCGCCCGACCATCCATCTCCCTAGCTTACAGTGTTTTAATCCTGCTGGTTACTACTAGTTTATTTCTGCTGCTTTACTTTTTCTGTTACTACCATCACTATCACTATCATACCACAGTTGCTATTAATATTTTTTCGCAATCAGGTATATTTCAGTTCCGGTTGAATTGACAACTCAACTGTCAAAGCTTATAAATACTCTTTGGCTTCCCTTGTGTCAAATCAATAAATTGGGTTAACTTACCAATATTTCCAACAATCGATCCCCTACAGTTGAGGGTCATCAAGTATTGTTTTCTGGCGCCGTTTCCGGGGAGCATAGCAATATTTCCAATTCTACTTGAAATATTCTGCCTGCCACACTCTAGCTGCCATGGCTAAGAAAGTAGACCCCAAGGTTCCGATCCTACCATCTACTACAAGAAAAGGTACCGTTCTGAGCACCAGTGCTACGCTTGATTCACCTTCCGTTATAAGTAAGTTTGCTTCATCGTTACCACCACATGCTACTTCTACTGAGTCTGTTACTATGTCCGATACTTTTGATGATGCTTCCACTACTCTTGATGATACTAGTTTTCTTGGTCACTATATTGAAACTCAAACTGCTAAGGGTGCAACAGAATTCAAGGCCGAGACTCCTGCTACCTATATTCCTACTTGCAAAACCTTTGGTTACCCAGACTTAGATGAACTCAAGGAGTGAATCCTTAATGATGATTATGTTACTCTTGATGATGATTTTTGCAGGGAACTCAGAGAGTGTGTCGACTCTAACCCTGATGCTGTTAAGGAGCTGCTCGAAAAGCACTCCATGAAGAACAAGATTATTCCTGATCCTAAATTTTCCACGTGTCCTATATGCATCACTAATCTTGATTATGATTTCTCTCTTGATCTTTCACTTATATCCACAGTCGAGGCTGACCCTTTTTATTGCAGAGAAAATGATGATTCTATAACACACTTGACCAAACTCGCTGAGTTAGGTGACCTATTTACTACTGATGAAAAGATACGAAACTTCTATGTGGCCAAGCTTTTTCCTTTTTCTTTAAAGGAAGACGCCAAAGCATGGTATGATGCACTACCCTATGGTTCCATTAAGATTCTTCAGGACCTAGTTCAATTCTTTGTTGATAAATATTTTCCTGCTCATATGCAACATGCTGCTTTGAAAAGAATCTATAACTTTAAACAATTGCAGGATGAGCACCTCCCTAAAGCTTGGGGGAGGTATTGTGACTTAATCAAGGCTAGACTGGGACATGAAGTCCCCAAGAATGAATTACTTGATATATTTTATGCTGGTCTAACCGATGAATCTAGATCCTATCTAGATAGCTGCGCTGGTTGTGTTTTCAGGGAAAGAACACCGGACGAGGCCGAAGAACTAATGGGAAAGATTGCCAAGAACCATGAAGATTGGTCCGTCCCTGAACCACCTCCACCACCGAAGAAGAGGGGCATGCTTGTTCAAAGCCCCGAAGATATGCAAGAAGCAAAGAAGTCCATAAAGGAGAAAGGCATTAAAGCCGAAGACGTGAAGAATCTACCGCCTATCGAGAAGTTGTGTGAGCCTACTACTCACCCTCCCTTGGTAGAGGTACACTCTCTATTAGACTTTACAGAAAGTGACATCCCTAAAGGTAAACCTCGCGATCAATGCTTAGATGATCTTGATAATTTTATTATTAAGCAAGACAATTTTAATAGGAGGATACAAAGTCAGTTGCATGATAATTCTCTTGCTATCAAAAGTTTACTTGGTGTTCTTGAAAGAACGGTTAATGATGTTAAATGTCTTGTTAAGAATTTTCATATGGTTCAAACTCAGCTTGAACAAATTTCTAATGTGCAAAAATATTTTCTTGCTAACAATGCCAAACAGGACACACAAGCTTATGGCATCAAAACCAGGGGTGGAACACACGCCCATGACCAACTCTATCCCGAGGGGCATCCGAAGAGAATCGAGCAAGATTCTCAAGTACAGGTAGAAGACGAGATTGTTAGCTCTCCAAAGAAGAAAAAGAAGAAGAAGAAACACAAGGAGGCTGACAACTCCAATGATCCTATTACAAGTCAAGAACCTTTTGTTGGTCCTAACAACATATCTACCTCCGATGCTGAAACTGAAGACGGTGCTGAGCCCGAGGAAAATGATAAGGAGAAGAATGATCCTCCCGATGTGCGAGAATAAGAAGCACCTGATAAACACAAGAAGTACACTAGAGAAGACTTCATTGCAAGGAGACACGGGAAGGAAAGGGAACCGTGGGTACAGAAACCCATGCCCTTTCCAAGTAGGTCTCTCAAATCTAAAGAAGAAGAGCATTATAATAAATTTTGTGAATGGATGAAGCCTCGTTTTCTTCAAATTCCCTTGACTGATGCTATCAAGTTACCTCCTTATTCCAAATATATGAAAGATATTGTTACTAACAAAAGAAAAGTTCCTAATGAGTCAATATCTACTATGCTTGCTAACTACTCTTTCAGTGGCAAGATTCCTGAGAAGCTTGGTGATCCAGGTATACTCACCATTCCTTGCTCCATAAAAAATAATTATGTCAAAACTGTCTTATGTGATCTCGGAGAAGGGGTGAATGTTATGCCTTTTTCTCTTTATAAAAGGCTATGTTTAGATAAGATAATACCTAAAAATATCTCTCTTTAGATGGCTGACAAGTCAACAGCCGTCCCGATAGGTATTTGTGAGGATGTTCCCGTTGAAGTTGCTAATTGTTTAATTCTTACAGATTTTGTTGTGCTTGACATGCCCGACGATGGGAGCATGTCTATTATTCTTGGTAGACCTTTTCTAAACACCGCATGTGCCATTATTGATTGAAATAAAGGGAAAGGTCACCTTCAACGTTGATGATAAAGAACACACGGTGTATTTTCCGAAGAAGATTGACAAAAGGCATGGCCTTAACTCAATAGAGAATATCGAGACCGCGAAGATTGGAGAATGGGATCGTCCTCTACACATGCACCACAAATACAAAACCGTTATGATGGGGACAATGTCCATTAAAGTAAAGGTGCAATGATCACTTCATAAGAGGTGAGACTTTTTGTTCTATATATCGCCGGTTCGTTGGTAAGACTTGATCAACCTTGCTAGTGAGCATGTTTTATATAGGTAAAAAGTGGAGCTTGTTATGTTTTCATTTTCTTTAGCTTTTATTCTCTTTGTTGTACCAAGTTTATATGTTTTTAAAGCTTCACAATTCTAATCACTGCTTCAAGTTTTCGGAAAATTTCGCAGATTTTTGAACTCCGAATTTTTTTCAAAAGTGAAGTTTTCACAAAAATTCTAGAAAAAATAAAATAAAAATTTCCATGTCGGGAGTGACCCGGAGGCACCTGGCCTGAACAAGGGGGCCAGCTGGCGCGGCCAGCCCCCTGGCCGCGCCCACAGGGCGCCTGGGGCCCACAGACCCCATCTCCAGGTGAGTCTTCTTCCTCTCTCTCCCTTTCTTCCCCAAAACACGAGTTCTGCACCTGGAACTTGCATTCTTGCTGCTCTCCGTACATAATTTCGATCTCTGTCTACGACCTATCATTTGAGCTGAGATTTTGGGAAAATACTCCCTGGTATGTAAATCCTCCACCCCTCCAAATAGATTTTTGATTGGTGGCTCCATTTGTGAGTATTTAGTAGTTATTGGTGTTGTTTATATGAGCTTGCATGCATATGTAGAAATTTATTTTCCAAGTTTTGATGAAATTTTATGCCTTAGGTAAGTGATTAGAGTAGTTTGCCTCTACTCACTTTGTTTAAATCCTTGTTTTTGTGACTTGCCAAAAATTTCAGAAATGAGTTTGCTAGGAAAAGCAAAGGGGTGGCTTGGGAAGAAGAAGCCCGAGCGCTCCGACCGAGTTACTAGAGCTGCAGCTTCACCCTCAGATGCCAGGGTGAGCTACAATGAAGATCATGTGCCCCTGGAGTTGCTGGAAGACACAAGTCCAGCATGCGCGATGTTGTACCCGTGCGATGATTTTCTTGAAGCTACAGGAAACAAGGAGGATTTTTATGGCCTTTGCGCCAATGCAGGTTTGACACGTCTAGCATTATGCCATGTGGTACAATATAAGAAACTCACCTCCTGCTTTGTTAACAGTTTTTTCTATAACCATGCTGCTGGAACCGTCGAGTTTAAACTTTATAATAATCTTATAACCATGTCTTTCGCACAATTTTGTGATATAATAGGTGTGTCGAACGCTTCTCAGACGGCGAGGATGAACACTCAGCCCACCGAGTTGAGGACTCTATTCAACTCTCTTTGTATCCAGGAGGAGAGCGACATTCGGCTTACAAAGATTTCCAGCATTTTATTCCCCCACAACAGGTATTTCACGTACTTTATTGCTAGAGGGGTGTTGGCTCGTGACAACTCGAGCAACGGTTCTGCACAAGATTTTTCTATCTATGCGAACGCCCTCTCTGATAGGAATGATTATAATGTGGGTGCCTTAATTGCTCGATGCCTTGTTACGAACAGTAACAAGGGTGATTTATTTGGTGGCGTTTATGCCACACTTATCCTTGAGTCTCTTAACGGCACCCCGCATCCTGATGATGTTCCCTTTTCTTACGCAAGTCTTGATCTTGCTGCTATGAAGAGGCATAAGTTTGTTACCATGACTTCCCAGTTTGGTAACCTTGTTTATATTTTGAGGTTTGAGAGGACCATTACTCGTGAGATCCGTCTACCTGCACCAATTTTGTTTGATTGCACTCGCAAGAACGGATGGTCCTTCAATGATGTCCAGTTTGATGATTTCATGGACCAGTATCAGTTGCATGACCCCATGGAGGGGGTTGTGCCCGACGAGGAGGAGCATGGTGAGTCCCCACCTTTCCAGGGGGAGACCTTCACCCAGTATGGTGAGGGGTCTTCTTCTGCTTGGAGCGTAGGACCTTCCTCATGGGAGGACCCGAGGACTTCGGTGTACGCACCGGAGGGCTCATACGACTCTTGGACTTACCATTACCCCGGAGCAGGAGGCTCCTGGGGGCAGTAGCTACTACCAACTTAGGCCAAAAGCCTAAGCTTGGGGGAGTACGTGCCCTTCTCACTTTTCCATTGTATTATCCGTTTTTATTTTGTTCGCTTTGATCTTTTCAAAGTTTTTGCCTTCTTTTAATTTTCAAAAACAACAAAAGGATTTATCTTTTATTTTTCTTTCGTTAAACCTTTAAAAAACCCAAAAATATTTCCTTTCTCTCTTTAGTTTGCTTTGTTTTCAGAGTTCATCTCGAGTCCGTGATGGCATTTGATTATATATTTCCCACGTTCGGTCGTGCAAGTGACAAGGCAGTAATGACGAAGATCGACGGAAGGGAAGCAACAAGGAATACCGGTATGAACTCTTCTTGTTTCTACTTTTGTACATATTCCTGTACTTATGATCTAGAGACCAGCTTGTAGCGACATAGTGCTATGTTTACAATGCTTTCCCAGTGTTCATGCTTTCCTTGTGGCTGATCTCAAATAGCTAGAGTGCATAATGTGTTGTTGAAATGATTTACATGCATTGCATTGTTCATGGTTTGGCATATTGAAGTGGTATTTCCCTTCGGATAATTCTTGGATTGACTTGGCACATGTTCACACATGTTTATGACTAAAATGTCTACCATGCCTCGATGATATTTTTATTTCAGAATAGTTATATCACTTTCATGCCCGATTCAATGTTACTTTGTCGCTCTGCATGATTATGACAATTATTGTTCTCTAGTTGGTCGCTCCCCTGTCTTTTGCTAGCCTTCACTCACACTAAGCGGAATTCTGCTTGTGTATCCAAACTCCTTTTCAAAACAGTTATTCCACTTGAGTCCACCATACCTTCCTATATGTGGTATTTACCGGCCACCCCTAACTTAGACTTTCTTGTGCCATCTCAAAATTTATTCAAAAGCTTCCCTTTTGTAACCGTACAAGCTCATGGTGTGGTGAGGGAAAATCAGTATCTATTATGCCAAAAATATTTTGACGGAAGTTTTAACTAGTCAAATTTATAAAAAGAAAGAGAGTTACACCTCCCCCATACTTGATGACGGAATGAAATGGACCAAATGCTGCTAATGATAGATGGAACGATAACCTCCTTCCATTCTTAAGGCAAAATAAAAGGTTCCATAGATCGTCAAAGGATTTATGGATAAGGGAACAAAAGTGTAAGCAAAAGCATTAATATGGTTGGCATGGGAGATATTGAGAGACCTTTACCGTCCACCGTTGACTGGAAAGTTGCACTTCTCAAAAGAATTTTATCTCTGTTTTCAAAACCAAGAGCTCTGGCACATGTTTAGTCTTTGCTTCCAACCACGGGTTTTAAACCTTGCCATCAAAAAGTCACGGTTCGAGAGTCTCCCCTTTTTTCTTCAAAGCACCAACTATTGAGAGCATAATTGTCATTCTTAGTGTAACATGCATTGTCCCAAAGTATTACATTGTCTTCTGCATGCTTGTGATATTGCTAGTCTGAAATTCTTAGTTCTAGTCTCCTTTAAAACTCCAGAGGAGTTTCTGCATTTATGTTTTTCTTCACTCATGGAGGCTAGCGAGATACCACTCTAGTATGTTCAAGCTATGTGCATTGTGATCTTGTCTTGATTTTCGGCAGCATATTATCTACTTTTGGTTGTTTGTGATTGATCACTTGAAAGAAGAATTGCTTCGTGCATTGTCCTCATAGCATTGTTTTGATACTTGCTAAATTCTTTTCGTTGTACCGGATTATATACATCTTATGAAGCAAAAGAGTTTGTCAAAGTTTTCTTTGTCGCGTCCAGTTCGTTGAACTGAATTGCTTGAGGACAAGCAATAGGCTAAGCTTGGGGGAGTTGATACGTCTCAAACGTATCTACTTTTCCAAACACTTTTGCTATTGTTTTGCCCTCATTCTTGTATGATTTGACCCAAACTAACCCGGACTGACGCTGTTTTCAGTAGAGCTGCTTGTATAGTTTTATTGTGTGAAGGAAAATGGATTTTTAGACATCTCAGAAAATTCCCATAAAAAATACAGAAAATCCACACACCCGGAGGGACCCAGGACCACAAGGTGGGCCAAAGCGGAGCCAGGGGGCCCCCGGGCGCCTAGCTGGCGCGGCCACCCCCCTGGCCGCGCCGGGTGGCCTCCTGGGTGGGTCCCACCCCCTCTGGTGACCTGCCTTGGCCCCTATTTATTCTCGTGACGAGGAAACTCTGAAACAGAAGTCACTTTTCCAGAACCCGTCGCGGAGCCGCCGCCACCCTCTGTTCTTCCTTTAGAGGGTTAATCTGGAGGCTGATTTGGCCTTCGTAGAGGGGAGATCGTCTCCATCGTCATCACCATCACCAATCCATCATCCCTCCATGACTTCTCTTCACATGTGTGAGTAATTCCTTGTTGTAGGCAAAGGGGATGGTGATGGCTTCTCGCCCCTCGTTGGTTACCCAAAGTGGAAGGTTGAGATGTAGACAGTAGCAAATTTCCCTCGGTGAAGATACCAAGGTTTGTCTACAGTAGGACTCCGACAACGACAGGAAGGTGACAACGGCGCCAGCAATTAGGCGGTTGACGTGGACCTGCACACACAACATATAACTTTGCTCCCAACGAGTTCAGAGAGGTTGTCAATCCCTCCGGCCTTATTGTTTACAAAGGATCAAACACACGGGATAATAATGATAGCGATAGCAAAAAGGAAATTAAGCAGAAAATAAATTGTGGGTGTAAACAGTGTTGAAAATATGGACCGGGGTCCCATGATGTTCACTAGTGATGTCTCTCTCCCAAAAGACGATAAAATAGCCATGCAAGGTAAACAAATTACAGCTGGGCAATTGACATGATTATGTGCGCAAACCAATGCTAACGATGCTATAAAAAAGGAAGAGGCTCAAAAGCATGGGCGGCACACCAAGACAAGTAGACCAAAATCCATCTGCATCTACCTACTAATCATCCACCTTGAGATATCTATCCAGAACATCTCGCTGGTATTAAGTTGCGAATCCCACCCAAAGTGTAAACTCAAAGAAGCAGACAACTTCATTAAAGAACTTTGCGTAAAGTAAACAATCCTTGCACCCGCAAGTACAAGCACCGTTGTTTTCTCCCTTGTGGAAACATCACATCCCCTAGACTCATGTTTCTGTCACTCAAGCTAGTCATCAGGGGGCATGAACCCACAATCATGCATAACGCTCCATCTTGGAGTCACTACCTACTACTTGGCCAAAGCAATAAACAGCAACGGAGAACATGCAAGAATTACTCAAGAACATAAATATAAAAGAGGAGAATCAAATGTATTAATCAAATACAATCTGAACATAGTCTCATAATCGATCAGATCCCAGCAAACTCAGCATAGCAAAAGCAAAAAGATTACATATGTGCCTCGATCATGTAGGGCAGCTCACAAGGTCTAAACCATGAAGAACAAAGAGGGGAGGAGAACATAACATAGCTACTGATCATGGACCCATGGTCCAAGGTGGACTACTCACGGTTCATCCGGGAAGCATCCATGGTGGTGGAGCAGCTCCCGGAGGTGGTTCCTCCCTCCGGCAGGGTGCCGCGAAGAGGGCTCCTGGTGCTCCCGATCTTGGAAGCGCGGCGGCAGCGGAACAGAGGAGAGATCGCGAAAAAGGGTTATGTCCTCGAGGGTTTCGGGACGAGAGTGATATATAGGCGAAGGGGGGCAGCCAGAGGTGGACTAGGGCCCCCAGGCGCCCCCCTGGCGCGGCCTAGGGGGTGGCCGCGCCAGGTGGCCGCCTAGGCCACCCCTGGCTCCCCTCTGGCCCCACTTGGGCTCTTCCCAAAGCTTCCTGTACGCTGATTTTTCCTATATTTTCCCGGAATTTTTCTGGCACTTTAAGTAATGGGAAAACCTGAAATACTAAAACAGCAGAAAACAGGAACTGGCACTGGGGTGCACTGAGTTAATAGGTTAGTACAAATATGATCAAAAGTGTATGGAAGTGCATCAATATCATAGCAATATCACACAAAAGAAGCATGGAGCAAGCATAAATTATAGATACGTTTCTGACGTATCAACATCCCCAAGCTTAATTCCTTCTCGTCCTCGAGTAGGTAAATGATAACAAGCATAATTTCTGTGGTGACATGCTACCAACCATATAAGAACTTTTAAGTAAAGCAATCATGGCATGTAATTCAATTCCAGTCATAACAGGCAAGAGTCTATATTAGCATTGTAACAAGCAACATAAGAACATAAAGGTGCAAGAGCTCTCGTTGTCCGTGACTCGAATGTCTCCAAATGGTGTTTGCGTGCAAGAAAGGGGATAGGGATATACGAGAGAGTAAAACATAGTTTTTATTGTTGAGAACTTAATCTACTAAAGTTTCACACTTGGTCTTTTGGGAATCTTATCTTGACTCATCCCCAGACCACTAGCCAGGTACAAGTCAAAATGATTCACTCCTTTTCGATATTTTGAGCACTCATGCAATGGATGAGCGTAAGCAAGAAAGTTGACAATTAGGATGGCAAAGAGAGAAAAATGATGGGGGAGGAAGACAAAACAGTGAGAAAGGCTCACATCAATGAGGACAATCATAGGCGAGAGAAAGCCAAATGATAGATATGATGTGAGGAGTGGGGATTTCCATGCAACGGATGCACATATGAGCTAAGGTAAGCTCTACAATGGAACTAGTGGGGGTGCATCCAACTTGCTTGCTCAAGAAGACCTAGAGCTCATTTGAGGAGGCTCATCATTGGAATATACAAGCCAAGTTCTATAGTGTGAAGGTCCCCACATAGCTATATGCATGAATGATAATCTCTATGGAGTACAAGATATAAGATGGAGTACGAGTGTGGATCTCTCAAAAGGAATAGTAGTGTGCCCCCTTCTCTCTTTTTATTTATTTTTCTCTTTTTTCTATTTTTTGTATTTTTTGTTGGCCTCAATGGCTCTTTCTATTTGTCGGGACCCGGGGTTAGCGTATGCAAGACTCGCTACAACACAATCATATGGAGAGCCGAGAACCTCACCCACTTGTCTAAGCAGACAAGGCCAAGCACAGAACGTTCTCGGAAAGCATCGAACGTGAGGGGCATCCCATCCAGGCCGGATGATCAACTGAGATGGGTCCTCATCATCCGCACACAAGTCTAAATGATATGGGTGGTGAACTCCCATACTCATAGACAAGTCGCCTCAACCATACTATTGATTGTATTATAACCCTTACATAGAGTTACTCCAGCCCGATCACTTAGTGGGGGTCTAGGGCGGGCTCGATCATACATCAAAGTGTGCACGTGACGGAGTCACGAGCAATCGCATCGCGATGCCCCAAGCTGCGCACATCTAAGGGCCACTTGTGATATAAAAGACCGCCAGCCAGATCACAACTAAGGTATCGAAAACCCATACCAAGACATGCATGTTATAATCATACACGCAGCACACATGTTCAGTATGAACAGCAGGTATCATTGCAATTCTCTACAAAGTTTACAACTTTATTGATAACTCTTACAGAGTGGACACAGATGTGATCCAACATTACATCAAACATGCGGAAGCAAAGTAGGTCTGAGTACAGACAAGTTTAACAAATGGCTTACATAAGCCTTATCTATAAACAAGCCCTTCCACGAGGGACCAGTCGTCTGACTGGGACTACACTAGCTTGGCTTCAGTCGTCGAGCTCCAGGAAGAATCCACCTTCGGGGTCAGTGGGTTCATCTAAAACATAGAATAAGCAAACGTGAGTACAAAGTCGTACTCAGCAAGACTTACGTAGGAACTATACTACTCATGCACATGTATCAAGGTAAATGGGAGGTGGGGTTCAATTGCAGAAGTGCCAGCTTTGACTTGGCTAGTCCTGAACTACGAGTACCAGACTTGAGGTAAGAAGCGTACACGAGTCCACTACATGTTTCCAACCAATTACACCACTATGTTGCCTTCCTCGACTTCCCCACGAGAAAGCACGCCATAGCACTCACGCTTATCTTGGCAAGTTTTATAAGTATCCATTGAAGTTGTCTAATAATCGAGCACAGCTTTCCAAGTAGTCCCTTACCGCGGACGCGACTATTCGAATAGTTTATTAACCCTGCAGGGGTGTACTGCTACACACATGAAACTATCAGTTACCGCCGGGATCTCGTCACCCTTCAAGCGGGTGTCGGCGAGGATAATTTCCACAACTTTTACCTCACAGCCAACTCAAGTACAATGGAGAACCTATCTGGGCTGGAGTCCACATCATGAACCCGGCCGGTTTACCGATGTGGTCCCAGAAGATGTGTGCAGGGTCCCAAGCCGGTCTGAATAGCCGTTCTTCCACTTCGAAGACCGTGCCACAGACCTACCAGAACTCCGAACTACTGCGACTCATTGAACCGAGAAGGGGTGAGTTAGTAGGTTGAGCGGGGGTCCATGTGCCCAACATGTGGTAGTACTCTTCATCTTGGATCACCACACAAGAACTCGGGCTTAAGGCGGTGTTCAACGAGACAACCCACTGTGTACTCCTACACAGCCTCTCATCGTTCACCTTGTATTAGGGTAGATTTACCAACACATTTCCACCATCATCAACATGATCACTACCATCCCGACTCACAAAAGAGTAACCTCATTGTAACTCTAAGCATGCAATAAGCTTTAACAGTTGCAGGGGCCACATGATATCAACCAACTCCTACATTTTCTAGGATTGTGGTTTGCTTACTGCTGTGACAAAATGATAGGTCATGCAAAGGATTGGGTTCAACTATGCGGTAGAAACGTTATCATGGTGATCATCCTATTTCATGCATAAGCGATACTGAGAGGGAAATGGGTTTTTATCGACATGATCAATGGGAGGGTTGCTTGCCTTGCTGACGAGGTTCAGTATCGGGGTCTTCAACGAAGGGGGTGATCTCGGGTTCCAGCTGTAAGGCCCGATATGCGGTACTGTTCCAGATCTAGATGTTTCCATCCAGATCCGGGGACGAAGCACATATCGGTCCCACCGTGACATATGACATAGCCATATGCCCCGGATTTCCAACATGATATCACAACATTACAGATACAAGGATACAACATCTCATACAATCGGCATACAACTGCCTTAAATACAATATAACAGCGGAAGATACATGTATGAGTACAGACTACAATCAAATGCCTAGTGGCAAAGAGAAAAACATCGATCCCCATAACCACACGGGTCCAGGCCCTCCGCCGGGATCCGCCTAACTAGTCGTCGTCGAGTCTCCACGTGAAACGTCGATCACCATACCTGTTGTCGATCAAGAACCCTGAAAAGAGTTTGGGGGTAGTATCATGAGTACAGAGGTACTCAGCATCCAACTGTAGTGGTCATCTGACCCAGCAAGGACTCCATCACTCGTCATTCTAGTACAACTAGTAGTTTACGGTAAGGAAGGGGTAAGTGGTGAGGTTGCTGCCGCACTAGCATTTATGAAGGTGGCTAACGATCTAGAGAGTAAGATAAGAAGCCAAGCATTCGATGAGGAATCGCCTCCAACAAGTCTTGCTATCAACTACTTATGCAAGCATAACACCTATCCTATCCATGTCCTCCTCTTCGCAACCCGACGAAGAAGCAGTCAAGGCACACACACACGTTGATCAAGTTGTATTAAGATTATCTCAGTTATTGTTGTCTATGAACAAGGAGTAGGTCTCAAGTCGTCCATAACCGTGGACACGGCTCCTCGAAAAGATTTAACCCTGCAGGGGTGTACCAACTGCCCATTACAAGGCTCCGCACACACGCCCATCTCTCTCAGTTGCTACCTATGATAGGCAACCATTTTATGATTTAGTTCCAAGAGATCCGGAACGACAGGTCCCTCTAACTAACAACGCACAAATCCGGGTGGCCCCCGGTGAGTCGACATCTAACTCAAAAGCCGGCCGCGCTCTTGAATCGGCCTCTACCGTCTGGATGAGGTCGGGTTAGTTGCCCAAACAGATGTGGAAAACCCCCTAGCTCCCTGAGATGGACCAACAAGAGAAACCATGTCTCCGCTGGACCAAGTTGTTTTAAAACTGCTGGGAGCTCACCAGTCACACACACGTTTTCAAATGGTAAATCAGCTTGGGCCACCACTAGAAATGTTTGAAGCTAGATAGGTAAGAAAAGGGGACCCCATAAAATCCCACACGCGGTTAGGCACGCTCAGTCTTAAAACCAATACCCGGAACTCGGATCCTAGGTGACTCGAATGGAACAAAGCGTCGGGGCGGGATAGCCTAGACCTTCCATCCTTCGTCGAATATAGTCAACATTAATAATAATCATATCATCAACAACAATATAATAATAAGGTGATATCCCAAACCCAGGAGTAACAGGGTAACATCGTAGCATCCTAAGCATGCATACTAAGCAAGGGCTGAGCAACGAGCAATAGTAACATAGCAGTACAAGGTTTGCTGGGAAGGGACATGGCTGTATCGGTTTGAAAGAGGCTGTAAACATGTGGTAGGACCAAACATCGCCTAACCTATACTAGCATGCAAACCGCTGGTTGAAATAGAATGGATCATAAGTAATGTATAGTCCTTGCCTGTTGATACGTCGGGTTCCGAAGGTGTAGTTGATCGCAAGCTCGCATCGTCTCCGAGAGGTATCCGCGGGAGCACACAAGAAGTAAACACTGGAAAGCAATCAACGGTGCACCACTATTACTACGGCGCAATACAAGATCAAAGAGGCAACACAAGCCACAGCAACACGATACGGATCTATCGTCGAGAACGGTTACTAACAGTTTAAGTGGGGTATCGGTCACACACGACGAATACCGCACGTTTACGGTGGTTCAAGTTGCTTAGCTACAGGTGATCAATCAACGGTTATTAACATGGCAACTCAAGCAATCATGGCATAGCACACAAACAAGTCAAGAGGTGAAGCACAAAGTAAACTATCTATGCTGGTCAATTTAAGTGAGGCACAACCTAAACATGGCATAACACTAAGTGTCGCACGATGATTAAAACATTTGGTACTGTTCTGTCCTAAACCATATTTTAGGTTGGTTAACAACAGCAAACAATAGCATAAACACAAAGTACACGAAAAACTAATCAAGTTACATGTAAGGCACACTCCAAACGGAGTTACGGTTAAAAATATATAAGTAAAACAAGTTTCGGGCACAAACTTCCAACATCACGAAGCATAGTTTAGAGCAATGCAAAAACAGGATAAACAATGCAAACGTGCTCACAAATGACTTGCAATTAAAGTAGACATGACAGGGAAGGCATGGCAAAAAGAATCATGCAAAAAGACATCATAGATCAAAAGATATTAAGCAAACAACATGGCATCACAAAGTAACAGACTTAGTGAAAAACTGAGGTGGCTGTCAAAAACAGCAGCATAGCAACTTTGGAGCTAAATAACTATATGACCAGCAAGCATATCATGGCAATGCAATACATGTAATGAAAGTAGACATGATGCTTAACAATATGCAATTGGAATCACTCAAATCCGATAAACGGTCGCGACACACTCGTCGACCGAAGTTGCAACAAAATAACAGTTTCAGCAACAGCAGCACAAAAACATCAGGATAGCTACTTTGGAGCAAGATTTAATATAGCTACAGCACCCAAACATGGCAAGTTAAAGCATGTAATTGAATTACACATGATGCTTAACACATAGGAGAAAGAATCAATGCATTAGGCCTCATGGATTTGTTACAATCATCATGCAAAGTTGCAACAAAATAATAACAGCAACACATAACAGGAAAAAGTAGCAGTTTAACGGCCTGATGCCCTGTTCAGCACAAAATTACACAATCAAGATGACCTCAAATGCAAATTCTCACAAAAGATGAATTAAAGTACACGCAATTCTGAGCAACTTTCGTTTTGGGCGCACGTTCATCGGAGCTACGGATCAACGGGAAATCGTATTACAAAACAGCATCAGCACACAATTTTTTATCAGACTTAGCAAAAATAACAGAGACAGAGGGAAGATAAAAAAAAGGAGAAGACCTCATGGGCCGGCCCATCAACGGCTGGCGGCTGGGAGGCCTGGAGGCCGGCTCGGGCGCGCGTGGCTGGACTGGGCCGCGAAGCCCACGTGGAGGCGCGCCGTGCTGGGCCGCTGGTGGGCGTCGGGCCCACGTGGGGAGCGGGCGAGCGGGAGGCTCGTCCCGAGCGGGGTCGCTCTCGATCCCGTGGTGGACCGGGTCGCCGGCGGCGGCGCCGTGTTGCTTCGGCGAGCGTGGGACGGGGAGGAGGTCCGGGAAGGCGGGGACGGAGCGCGGCAGGGCAGATCCGCCCGGATCTCGCCGGATCCGGTGCGGCGACGACGAACGGCGGCTGTGGAGCTCGGCTCTGTTCCGGCCTCGCCATGGCCATGGCGACCTGTAGCAGGGAGACGGAGGGGGTAAGGAGGAGAAGGGAGGAGGGAAGGAGGCGCGCGAGGGGGAGCGGTGGACCTGGCGGCTGCGACGGCTCGCCGGAGTGCGCTGCGGTGGCGCGCCGGCGGCGGCTGCCCTCGTCGGCGTGGTGCAGCCGGAGGCACGAGGCGGCGGGGTTCTGCGGGCTCCGAGACCCAGATCGGGCCCGGGCGGCGCCGAAGCGGGCTGGGGAGGGCCCTGCGGGGCCCAAACCGGCTGGGAGCTGGCTGGGTTCAATCTGAGCCCCATATCTGATGATCTGATGGCTGAAATTGCTTAGGAATTAGGGTTTCGGGAAGAAGAGGATGTGGGCGGAATTTTGAGGCAAATCTCAGGGGGGGTGGCTGCAATTTTCCATTAGGGTAAACCCTAATTGGGTGGTGGGAGGCTGGTGGTCTTTATATAGGACTGGTTGGCTGGCCAGTTGACGCAAACGCCCTCGGTACCCCTCTCGTGTGTCCGGTGATCGCGTTCGTGACCGCCGAAGTTGCATACGGACTCCGATTCGGACGAAACTTCGACCTACGCGCTCAGCACCTCGAGCCCGTCGATCGTACCTCACTGCGGTGACATTCCGACAACATTTTTCGGCGCCCCAATAAAATAATCCGTTTATTAAATAAACGGGGTTTTCGTTCTGTTGGCTGCAGCTGGTCTGGTGCGGTTTTCGCGACGGTGGTCGGGTGAAACCCGGTGTCGCAAAGGTGGAGTGTCAGAGTGGAAAGGGTCGGTCTCCGTCCGATACGAGATAAGAGGGGGAAAAATAATCGTCGATCGATAAATCGGGGATGCAAACACCGCAAACAAATCAGACAATCAAGCAATACACACCGAAAACAAAATTTTTAATTTTTGCAAAAACTGGGCTGTTACAATACAACACCACCAACAAGGGATCTCGTCCCGAGATCCAGGACGATCCGGGGGAGAGGGGAAGGGGAAAAGAAGAGAGTCGACGATCTTCAACACCACCAACAAGGGACTCTGCTCCATGTCGACGTCGAACTTATGTCGAAATAAATTTCCGCAGAGAGACGACGTCGTGGGAAAAACGAAACCGTCGATGTCAAGAGGAGGAACGTCAGTCAAACTTGGTCAAAGGGATAGTGCTTTTCGACGCAAGTCGTGAAAACACCGGGCAAAAGGAGGGATGACAATTGATGACCCATATGATACCTAAAATCAGAGAAGCTAAAGGTACTACAGGAATTCCCACCTGAGCTCGGAATCGAGACAATACGCTGCAAGCAAGGCATTGTAACGGTTCCGATAGTCCACACACTCGAGATCCTAGAGTTTGAAGGGGGATAAGTTGAGAGTAAAACACTTACGACACTTGTCCTGACCAGAGCAAGGGTAAGGAGTAAAAAGATTCCTACTCTCCGATAACTAACTTAGTAACTACAAAATAGTTTTGTTCTAGACTCGACTTCGGCCAGAGAAGGGATCCTACGGTCGGTAAGGCTCTGATACCAAGTTGTAAGGCCCGATATGCGGTACTGTTCCAGATCTAGATGTTTCCATCCAGATCCGGGGACGAAGCACATATCGGTCCCACCGCGACATATGACATAGCCATATGCCCCGGATTTCCAACATGATATCACAACATTACAGATACAAGGATACAACATCTCATACAATCGGCATACAACTGCCTTAAATACAATATAACAGCGGAAGATACATGTCTGAGTACAGACTACAATCAAATGCCTAGTGGCAAAGAGAAAAACATCGATCCCCATAACCACACGGGTCCAGGCCCTCCGCCGGGATCCGCCTAACTAGTCGTCGTCGAGTCTCCACGTGAAACGTCGATCACCATACCTGTTGTCGATCAAGAACCCTGAAAAGAGTTTGGGGGTAGTATCATGAGTACAGAGGTACTCAGCATCCAACTGTAGTGGTCATCTGACCCAGCAAGGACTCCATCACTCGTCATTCTAGGACAACTAGTAGTTTACGGTAAGGAAGGGGTAAGTGGTGAGGTTGCTGCCGCACTAGCATTTATGAAGGTGGCTAACGATCTAGAGAGTAAGATAAGAAGCCAAGCATTCGATGAGGAATCGCCTCCAACAAGTCTTGCTATCAACTACTTACGCAAGCATAACACCTATCCTATCCTTGTCCTCCTCTTCGCAACCCGACGAAGAAGCAGTCAAGGCACACACACACGTTGATCAAGTTGTATTAAGATTATCTCAGTTATTGTTGTCTATGAACAAGGAGTAGGTCTCAAGTCGTCCATAACCGTGGACACGGCTTCTCGAAAAGATTTAACCCTGCTGGGGTGTACCAACTGTCCATTACAAGGCCCCGCACGCACGCCCATCTCTCTCAGTTGCTACCTATGATAGGCAACCATTTTATGATTTAGTTCCAAGAGATCCGGAACAACAGGTCCCTCTAACTACACTACAAGAAATATGCTAATACATGACGCCATATTTTCGTCGCTACATCGTCACGGGTTTTAATTTACGACGATGTTACGACGAAAAACCAATCGTCGAAAAGGTTGCGTCAAAAACTGACAGCAGTGACCTTTTGATCGAAATCGTCGTAACTTTCACGACGATTCCTGTATCGTCGTAACCCTTACGACGATCCTAAATCGTCGTTGGCAATCTACCTCAATCCTACGTGGCAGGCCTACGTGGCAAAATTAAGACGAAACCAAAACGTCATGCCTAAAATCAGCCCAACCAATTTTAGTTGATCACATGGGCTGGTTTTGAACTCTTGGGCTTTTCTTATTAGGCTCTCATTCTCTTCAAGCCTATTTACAGCCCATTCGAGTTTTTTTAGTTTACTCTAAATTTTTGTATTAATATAATTTGGACCATGGAATTTATGGTCCAGTCCACTTTTTCCACTTATAATTTGTTTTTTTAATTAGCCACTTTTTTTCCTTTTTATGCTGTTATTGGAACTACAAATGACAGACCACACAACTTAAAAACTCATACAGAAAACTTTGAAGCAGAAAACTTAACAGCCAAGTACCAACACAAAACTTCACAGCCAAAATATAAAATAAAGATTACAATATAAGTGCACAGCCATTGATGAAATAGTACAAAGTGTACAACAGGATTACAAAACAAGTGCACAGCCAGGTTACAATATAAGTGTACAACCAGTGCACCGCTTCCCAGCAGCTGGTTACCGACCACCACCAGTCCAAAAGCCTCACGTCCCAGAAGCTGGTTACCAGCCACCACCACTCCAAAGCCTCTGTTGTAGGTTGTCCATCCATCCTGCACAACAACAGCCATCCGAAGGCAAATTATTCCACAAGTTGCTGCTTTTACATGTGAATTTTACTAATAAAAAGAGCGTGAACAAAAATTAAGTGCCGACAGCAAACATTTTAACACACTGAATCCTAACATGTAGTTACCAACATATGAATCTTAACTGGACAAAACTAGAATGGAGTCTACAAAGCTTGGTTGGTGCTGAGATTGGCTTACAAATCAAAACAGTGAAGTTTTTCCAAACAAGAAATACAAGGCATAAGATCCTTTTCCATTTTTTAATTTATTTCAAGGAAAAGAACACAATTGAAGGTAGGAGGCCTCTTTGACACAACTATTCAGATATACCTAGTCTGTACAGAATACCTAATAACATAGCAACCCACCAATCTATAATACACAGGCAACTTATGTACGTACCAACTAAACTCTATGCATGGCAATTAAAATTGCATGAACTACTATCACATGCACTGAAACATAACCTATTACCCAAATTCTAAGGATAAACTGAACATGAAAAAACCAATAGCTACTTGATCTACAAGCAAGATGTCTTTCAAATGAATTTCCATTTCCTCCCCTAAAAATAAAAATCAACCCTACTAAATCAACTGTTCTTCCAAGAGAATGAAACATGAATATATAGAAATCGATCTAAAACCCAAAATAAGAGCCCCACAAGGAATAAAGAAAAAACAAGGAAGAATCTGCGTACTCACCATCTTAAGCAGGAGGCGGCACTTGTTGATCTTTCGGCAGCCAGAGAGCTTCTGCAAGGCTTGAATCCTTAGTAATATATATTAGCCTCCTCAGCGTTGATTTCGGATTCACTTCTGCAGCAGAGAAACGGGAAATGGAACATGTTCAATGCAACTAAAAGAATATCTCTCAATATATCAAACAACAATTCTATACCAAAGCATAGATGTAAGTTTTGTTCTGCTAAAATAAGATACTGGTTCATATGAGTACATGCAAACTCTAGTTTGTGCATACACGTACAGATCCATCCATCTAGATAGAAAATATATACAGTCGCAAAAGAAACAAAAGGAAGAACAAATACTACAGTTTGATTTTATTTGCTGGGAGTAAATAATTTAAGTCACTATTAATACTCTTAATAATTTAAGTCACTCCTAATAATCAAGCAATTCCAGTCATCAAGATAAATGATGCACACATTTGTTGGTACTCTAATCACACACAAAAAATCAACGTTTATATTCAGTTTTGCAAAACCAAATTATTTGCAAATTGAAGCTTTCAGATGCTAGTACAGTACTGATGGGGAACAAGTACAAAGGAGGAAGCTTGTTCCCTTGTTCAATTTAACAAAATAAAATGTCCTAAAGAAAAGAAACATTGCTACTGAAACTGAAAATCAAAGGCTGATACCCTAGAATGCAGATGACTGGCTAACTAGAATATACTTTCAGAACATGTCCTACAAGCTTCTTTTTCTTGAACCAGAACAGAGGAAGCTTGTTCACCTTGTTCACTCCTAGGAAGCTTGTTCTGCTAGTACTCACCATGTACAAAATCACGTAGATGACTGCCTAATAATCCACTTGCATACAATGGGAAGGGCCAAGTAAAACCAAAGATATACTCCAGCCAACTGAAAATCCAGGGACAAGTTTCAGCCAAATTTAATGCCAATCGAACATCACTAGTTTTACATTCATCTGGCATCACTAATCCAAGAGCACGTTAAATATAGGAGCATACATCACATTGTTCATTCAGCTTACAAAAACACACCCATGGAGAAAAAAGCACATTTTCCAGTCTGATTGAACAAATACGATATCGATGTGACACATGCAAGCCGATGTACTCACCTTCAACTGGCTTCTCTGCAGCTTGTGCAGTCACAGCCGTATCCCCCTCCTTCTCAACATCCACTGCAGTAATCACCTCCACAGCCGTTCCTGCAGAAAGAGAAGAAGCGCCACCACCAAATCTCATCAGTCAAAAACCCACGCGACAGCTCGCCACGCACAAAAATACTTCCGATAGAAACTGAAACTTCAGAGGAAATTTGTAGCTTGGGCGGAGGCAGAGTACCGTGCGTCTGTCGTGGATTTGGAACTCCATGGCAGCTTGGAGAGCCGGTGGTCCTTCTTCTCCACCTTTTCAGTTCCTACGGGCAGGCGTTATAGAGGTGTAGAAGTAGAACCGGACGCCGTCACCATGCTCTCAAGATCTAGATCCCGGACGCCGTCGCCGTACGATACCTTGACGGGCTGAGAAGAGATCGACGCCGATGCTGGACTTGGACTCGAGGCAGAACTCGTTGTGGGTGAAGCGAGACAGTAGGTTGGATTTCCCCAAGCCTGAGTCGCCGATCAGCACCACCTTGAACTGGTAGTCGTAGTCCTCCTACCCGCGCCCGCCGTCGCCGCTCCCCACCATTCTTATCCTTCCTCCGCTCTCTTCAGGACGCACCCATCCATGGCGGTTGTTAGGCGGAGGACGCTGTCGCCGGATGCGGGGGAGAGGTGGAGAGTGGAGGCGCTGGGGCTTGTCTGCGGGCGCCGGATGGATCGAGAGTTGACAGAGGTGGCGGCATGTCTGCGAGGGCGGGGGGTGGATCGAGATCGGAAGTGGAGAGGTGGGAGGCGGCTGAGGGAGAGGGTGGAGAGGTGGGGGAGGCTGCGACCTGCGAGAGAGAGAAGAGGTGGGGTGGATTAGGGTTAGGTATCGGGCGTGGCGTGGGTCGTTGGATCAAAACAAGATGAAGGGTGGTCATTGCGTGATCCGTGGGAGGTCTCTTCAACCAATCAAAAAATAGTATTGTTGAAAATTATTTCTGTAATTAAAAAATTCAGTAAAGTTCATGCTTGTGGTTGATTTTTGCCACATAAATCCTCAAAAATTATGTTAAATTCTTAGTGAGTCATTAGAATATACTCAGTAACCTATATATGATACATGGATCCATTTTTGTTCACTGTTGTATGATATTTACACAAAAAATAATCATTTTTTATTTTCTGAGTATAGAAAAAAGGATTATGTACCAGCACTAGCGAGTAAATGTCATGAATATTGTTTTGATTTTCTAGGATTTTTTTAATGGTTCGTGAAAATTATTTTTATACTGATAGATGTTTTTACGAGCATGATTGAATGTTTATTAATTTTTCAAATATACATTTTGAATATTGTTCTGGATACATGTAAGAAAAACACATGGAGCATTTTTTTAAATGATAGGAAACATTATTCTAATTTACTTGAACATTTGTTATTGTATAATTTCTTTTTTCAAAATATTTAAGTATATAATAGGTTAAATATTTAATAGGTTAAATATTTAAACTTAAACAATAAAAGTAAATTTTAATATTATGTAATTATTATTATAATCTGTTGGCATTTTTATTTAACTTTTATTTAGGTTAATGTTATTATTACTATTATCTTAATAATAATTAATTATCTTTTCTTTTTTAATATTTTAAGAAAATACCTTATGCTATAGAGGTAATTTTAATTTTTTTAATAATAATTAATTACACAAGCAATAATTCATTTAGGAAATATTTAATTATTGCTAAGTTTTAGTGATGATGATTATTGGCTATTTTTTATGAAGAACCTACCTAATCTTTATTGCAAAATTGGACCAAACCAATTTATACAAATATTAGACCATATTTTATGTCTTATTCACCAAATAGTTGGATGTAAAATGTTTTTCATACACACCTCTCATAAAAAGACAAAATTTCACAGATTCAATTGGAACTGGGTCAAATTTAAACTACACGTGTTTGATAATTTGCTATTTATTTATCAAAAAAATAATTTCTAGGAAAACACGTAGTTATTTCATCATAGATCTACCAAAAGCTTGTCCAAAATAAACACCTAGTTACGAACACCAAATAGATGAATGAGGTGGGATCGAATGGACCTCGCGAGTGACATGTAAGCATAGTTAGAACATGTTACGGCGTTATTATAATCGTCGTAAATGTTATGACAATCTAAATAGGCCGTAATCGACTAAAAATAATCCCGTAAGCTGGGTGGCTCGGTTTACGACGATTTCAGCTTATGCGATTCTGACGTTCTTGACTCACTTCGTCATAATTTTATGGGGATTTAACCCCCCTCAAACGTTTTACGACCATCTCGTATGAAATCGTCATAGATTAATGACGAATTCATCCACGACCACTTATAGAACGTCTTGTATGAGCATATTTCTTGTAGTGCTAACAACGCACAAATCCGGGTGGCCCCCGGTGAGTCGACATCCAACTCAAAAGCCGGCCGCGCTCTCGAATCGGCCTCTACCGTCTGGATGAGGTCGGGTTAGTTGCCCAAACAGATGTGGACAACCCCCTAGCTCCCTGAGATGAACCAACAAGAGAAACCATGTATCCGCTGGCCCAAGTTGTTTTAAAACTGCTGGGAGCTCACCAGTCACACACACGTTTTCAAATGGTAAATCAGCTTGGGCCACCACTAGAAATGTTTGAAGCTAGATAGGTAAGAAAAGGGGACCCCATAAAATCCCACACGCGGTTAGGCACGCTCAGTCTTAAAACCAATACCCGGAACTCGGATCCTAGGTGACTCGAATGGAACAAAGCGTCGGGGCGGGATAGCCTAGACCTTCCATCCTTCGTCGAATATAGTCAACATTAATAATAATCATATCATCAACAACAATATAATAATAAGGTGATATCCCAAACCCAGGAGTAACAGGGTAACATCGTAGCATCCTAAGCATGCATACTAAGCAAGGGCTGAGCAACGAGCAATAGTAACATAGCAGTACAAGGTTTGCTGGGAAGGGACATGGCTGTATCGGTTTGAAAGAGGCTGTAAACATGTGGTAGGACCAAACATCGCCTAACCTATACTAGCATGCAAACCGCTGGTTGAAATAGAATGGATCATAAGTAATGTATAGTCCTTGCCTGTTGATACGTCGGGTTCCGAAGGTGTAGTTGATCGCAAGCTCGCATCGTCTCCGAGAGGTATCCGCGGGAGCACACAAGAAGTAAACACTGGAAAGCAATCAACAGTGCACCACTATTACTACGGAGCAATACAAGATCAAACAGGCAACACAAGCCACAGCAATGCGATACGGATCTATCATCGAGAACGGTTACTAACAGTTTAAGTGGGGTATCGGTCACACACGACGAATACCGCACGTTTACGGTGGTTCAAGTTTCTTAGCTACAGGTGATCAATCAACGGTTATTAACATGGCAACTCAAGCAAGCATGGCATAGCACACAAACAAGTCAAGAGGTGAAGCACAAAGTAAACTATCTATGCTAGTCAATTTAAGTGAGGCACAATTTAAACATGGCATAACACTAAGTGCCGCACGATGATTAAAACATTTGGTATTGTTCTGTCCTAAACCATATTTTAGGTTGGTTAACAACAGCAAACAATAGCATAAACACAAAGTACACGAAAAACTAATCAAGTTACATATAAGGCACACTCCAAACGGAGTTACGGTTAAAAATATATAAGCAAAACAAGTTTCGGGCACAAACTGTAAACATCACGAAGCACAGTTTAGAGCAATGCATAAACAGGATAAACAATGCAAACATGCTCACAAATGACTTGCAATTAAAATATACATGACATGGAAGGCATGGAAAAAAGAATCATGCAAAAAGGCATCATAGATCAAAAGATATTAAGCAAACAACATGGCATCACAAAGTAACAGACTTAGTGAAAAACTAAGGTGGTTGTCAAAAACAGCAGCATAGCAACTTTGGAGCTAAATAACTATATGACCAGCAAGCATATCATGGCAATGCAATACGTGTAATGAAAGTAGACATGATGCTTAACAATGTGCAATTGGAATCACTCAAATCCGATAAACGGTCGCGACACACTTGTCGACCGAAGTTGCAACAAAATAACAGTTTCAGCAACAGCAGCACAAAAACATCAGGATAGCTAATTTGGAGCAAGATTTAATATAGCTACAGCACCCAAACATGGCAAGTTAAAGCACGGAATTGAAGTACACATGATGCTTAACACATAGGATAAAGAATCAATGCAACAGGCCTCATGGATTTGTTACAATCATCATGCAAAGTTGCAACAAAATAATAACAGCAGCACATAATAGGAAAAAGTAGCAGTTTAACGGCCTGATGCCCTGTTCAGCACACAATTACACAATCAATATGACCTCAAATGCAAATGCTCACAAAAGATGAATTAAAGTACACGCAATTCTGAGCAACTTTCGTTTTGGGCGCACGTTCATCGGAGCTACGGATCAACGGGAAATCGTATTACAAAACAGCATCAGCACACAATTTTTTATCAGACTTAGCAAAAATAACAGAGACAGAGGGAAGATAAAAAAAGGAGAAGACCTCATGGGCCGGCCCATCAACGGCTGGCGGCTGGGAGGCCTGGAGGCCGGCTCGGGCGCGCGTGGCTGGACTGGGCCGCGAAGCCCACGTGGAGGCGCGCCGTGTTGGGCCGCTGGTGGGCGTCGGGCCCACGTGGGGAGCGGGCGAGCGGGAGGCTCGTCCCGAGCGGGGTCGCTCTCGACCCCGTGGTGGATCGGGTCGCCGGCGGCGGCACCGTGTTGCTCCGGCGAGCGTGGGACGGGGAGGAGGCCCGGGAAGGCGGGGACGGAGCGCGGCAGGGCAGATCCGCCCGGATCTCGCCGGATCCGGTGCGGCGGCGACGAACGGCGGCTGTGGAGCTCGGCTCTGTTCCGGCCTCGCCATGGCCATGGCGACCTGTAGCAGGGAGACGGAGGGGGTAAGGAGGAGAAGGGAGGAGGGAAGGAGGCGCGCGAGGGGGAGCGGTGGACCTGGCGGCTGCGACGGCTCGCCGGAGTGCGCTGCGGTGGCGCGCCGGCGGCGGCTGCCCTCGTCGGCGTGGTGCAGCCGGAGGCACGAGGCGGCGGGGTTCTGCGGGCTCCGAGACCCAGATCAGGCCCGGGCGGCGCCGAAGCGGGCTGGGGAGGGCCCTGCGGGGCCCAAACCGGCTGGGAGCTGGCTGGGTTCAATCTGAGCCCCAGATCTGATGATCTGATGGCTGAAATTGCTTAGGAATTAGGGTTTCGGGAAGAGGAGGATGTGGGTAGAATTTTGAGGCAAATCTCAGGGGGTGTGGCTGCAATTTTCCATTAGGGTAAACCCTAATTGAGTGGTGGGAGGCTGGTGGTCTTTATATAGGGTTGGTTGGCTGGCCAGTTGACGCAAACTCCCTCGGTACCCCTCTCGGGTGTCCGGTGATCGCGTTCGTGACCGCCGAAGTTGCATACGGACTCCGATTCGGACGAAACTTCGACCTACGCGCTCAGCGCCTCGAGCCCGTCGATCGTACCTCACTGCGGTGACATTCCGACAACATTTTTCGGTGCCCCAATAAAATAATCCATTTATTAAATAAACGGGGTTTTCGTTCCGTTGGCTGCAGCTGGTCTGGTGCGGTTTTCGCGACGGTGGTCGGGTGAAACCCGGTGTCGCAAAGGTCGAGTGTCAGAGTGGAAAGGGTCGGTCTCCGTCCGATACGAAATAAGAGGGGGGGGGGAATAATCGCCGATCGATAAATCGGGGATGCAAACACCGCAAACAAATCAGACAATCAAGCAATTCACACGGAAAACAAAATTTTTAATTTTTGCAAAACTGGGCTGTTACACCAGCTCCACTTCTATCCGGACAAGCATGGCAAACATAGGATCAATATAAATGCAATTCTCAAACACATGATCAGTGTTGTAATGTGATGTTCATGGTTGCAATGTGTTGAAAATTCCATTTAAATGAAGTATATTGCATATGAATTGCAAATTCAAACTCCATTTGATTTATCGATGAATTTCAAATGCATTTGAATCCATGAATGTTCATTTGAAATGGTTGAGAATGAAGTGATGTTGTAAAGGTGAGGTAAAGTATCTGATGTGTGGATGAAAACATTTAAAAGAAGTGTGTTGCAAAGTCATTTGCAAAATCACTCCAAATTTGAATTCAAATTAAATGCATATGGATGTTTGCCACTGTTCACCCAATTTAAATTGGTCAAACATGAAAACAAAGTCCATATTCACATTCCTTGCATTTTTCTGATAATTTTAGACATGTTATTTTTCCAATTTGGAGTTAAAATGAATTAGTTATGAATTTCCAAAGTTTAATCAATTTTCTGCCTTTTCTGGATTATTTTTAATCATTTAACAATTTATTGCGTCATGCTGACGCAAGGCTGACGTGGGGGGGCTCTGACCAGTCAAACTTACAAGGGGGCCCTACCTGTCAATGAAACAGGGGGATTAATCACCTGTTTAAATTAACCCATCGGTTAATTAGCGGGACAGGGCCCACTAACATAGGCTCTAGGTGGGGGATTAGCTTAAGCTAATCCGGCCACGTTGGCTTGCCGGCGGCTAGTCGGCGGCGACCAACCGAGACGGCGGCGCTGCACGAGGTCGACGCCTCTGGCGTCCATTTGAAGCGCTGCGACCACCAGACGACTCCTCTTGGTCGCGCGCATCACCCTGAGCACCTCAGCGTCACCGGGGAGGCCGGAGTCGGCGGCGGCGAGCACTCGTGGCGGCGGTAGAAACACGGCTACGACGAAGACGACGTTGCAGTGCATGAAATCGAGCGTGGCCTAGCGCGTTGTGAAGCTGCGGCGATGGGGAACACGATGCGCGCACGAACCAAGGCGGAGAGGCCCGGGGGCGAGCTCGGGGTCAGCCATGGCGGCGACGGAGCTCGGCTCCCATGGTGGAATGGCACAGAGGGCGCGAGGGGCCGCGATAACTTGGGGAAAACGGGGAGAAGCTCACCCTGAGCTCAACGGTGCAGGCGGCGAGGCGAACGGTGGCGGGAAGGCGGCGAATTCGTCGGCGGGATCTCGCGGGTCCGGCGATGACTTGGCGATGATTACGATGTATACGAGGGCTCCGGGCTCGATTCCTCTCGCTGGGTGGCGTAGTCGACGTCGCCGAAGAGGATGGACAGGCTGGCTCGGCTTCTCGTCGCCGGTTGCCGCGTGATCTCGGCGGCGTGCTCCACGGTGGTTCTCAGGTGGCGTCGAAATCGCGCGGGAGAGAGAGAGCAGCAGCAGAGAGAGGGAGGAAGTGACACGGGGTGAGTTGCTCGGCTCCTTGGCGAAGGGATAGGGCTCGAGGGCGCCTGGAACGTCCTCGACGTCGCGGTGGCGTCCACGGCGTGCCCTGGCTCGACACCGAGCTGCTTGAAGAAGACGACAGAAGAGGGGCTGGGCCTGCTAGGTGGGCCTGGGGCGATGAGTTGGGCCAGAAGCATAGATAAGTTTCCTTTCTATTTTTCTTTCTGTTTTCTTTTCTGACATTTGTTTTGTCTTGGCTAAAAAAATAGCTAGACATTTTATAAAATGCTGAAACTTTTTATATGGCCTCACAATATAATAGGCTAGCCACTTGTAAAGTTTGAACATTTTTAAAATTCAAATTATTTGAACTTTAATTCAAATAGGGGTTTAAATTTAAATCCATGCTCCTGTTTGAATATTTGAAAAATCCATGAGCATGGGGTGGCTACCACATCACTTGATATGTGATCACACTCATTTATGGGAGTTTTCAAAAATGCAAAAGGAATTTTTGGAGCAACTTTTATTCTGGCCATTTCAATTAAATTCATCTGGGGGGTGTTCTCTTCCCATTTCAAATTCTTTTGAAATTTTTAACATGATGCAAAGTGACTTGCTAATCCTAGCACATACCTAACTTGGGGTTGTGACACTATTTCTCTCATTTGTCCTCTTTGGGATCTTTTGATTTTGTCCTCTTTGGGATCTTTTGATTTTGTCCTCTTTGGGATCTTTTCCTCACTTTAGGGGCAACACTCTATATATTACAAAAAGTATAGAAGATCTTTCACACTTTACAAAAGTACTCAACATAAAGAAAATGAAATTATCATGAAGTATGCAAATGTATGCCTCTGCCAGTGTAGCAGGATATGCAATGATACTAGCGCGTCATGTAGCAATGATTAGGGCAAGGCCCAACTAGCATGCGGCTCATCAATCAAGCAAAAGAATGTATGGCATGAATATCAAGTCATGAGAGGGTGGATGTTGCATGGCAATGTATCTCGGAAAGGCTATGGAAATGCCTTGATAGGTAGGTATGGTGGCTGTTTTGAGGAAGGATATAATGAGGCGTATGATGACAGAGCGTATCGTGCCAAGGATTTGGATGTACCAGAGAAGGTGGATGCCAACTCTCGGAATGAGAAGAAGGCAATGCACGGCACAGGAAAGGCTAGCAAAATATGGGTAGGTGGAAGTGTCAACTTTCGAATACTCACATTAGTCCGAAGAACTCATGCACTTATTATCGGTAACTCTCAATCTTATTAGGAGGTTCACAGAGAGACAAGTACCCCGAGGAGGAGTGTATGGTGGTTTGGTTATCCTTGTGCATCCTCGACTCAGGGTACGTGAGTGTACTCTAATATTCGAGCCCTCCAAAGATTAGTGATCCGTCTAGTAGCTAAAGTTCTCAACTAATTTTGTAGGTTTTTCGAAAATAAACACGGATTGCCCAAAATACGACATCTATCACTAATAGGCTAAAGCTCTTGACACCAAAAGTTCAAACATTACTCATGGCAATACCTCAAAACTATTGCAAGTTACTACTACAATTGAATAGCAACCTCAATTACCTACTCCAAGTCAAGACACAAAACTCAGTGCAACAGGCAAACTCTCTAAACAAGCTAAACATGAAAACTCAAGAGAGTTCCAACAACAAGCTAAACAAAAGCTCTTACAAAGATAAGCATGAAAACTAAGAGCTAAACATGACAGCACCTACGAAAAAGATAAAGAACACACACAGCAAAGATAAGCATGAAAATCCTATGTTGTGTTCTATGGTAAAGTGGAGCGTGTTTCTCTCCCACACAAATAAAGCTGGGTTCTAACTTGTTATGAACAGCAAGCAAAGCTAAAGAAAACTAAGAAGGAAATAAAGAGCAAGACGCTCCAAGCATAGCACATAACACATGAAGTGATAAAAATATAGTGGAACGAAAGACGAACTGATAATTGTTGATGGAGAAGGGGACGCATGGGGGCATCCCCAAGCTTAGACGCTTGAATCTCCTTGAATATTTATTGGGGATGCATGGGGGCATCCCCAAGCTTGAGCGTTTGACACTCCTGAATCTTCTTTTATCATCTTCCCTCGCACACTTGAAAACTCCCTTCATACATACTCATCATAATCTGATTAGCGAGGTTAGTACCCACAATAAAATAAAAAAAATTCTCTACTTGAAATAAGGATATTCTTGAAGAGCTACTGTTTCTGAAGATTGCAAAAAAGTTTTTGCAAAGAAAAAGAAAGCTTAAGGTTTGCAAAACGAAGAAAAGGCAAAACAGGACAGAATCTGTGAAAAACAGAACAATAGGTAGTAAGAATTTTTAGGGGTACTTCTGCAACTCAAATAAAAAAAATCAGAACATACGAAATTTCTGTGATTGTATAGAGCACGCTGTGTAAAAAATTCAGCTCAAAAGATGAACTGGGATTTTTCTATGATTTTTCCCGTCACGAGGACAAAATCTGTTTTCTCGACAGCATGTCACAACTTTCACTTCCCTTGTCATATGAGGCTATAAATGGCACAAAGCTTGAAAAGTAAAGATACAATGATGTTTCTACAGTAGTAACGATC
Source organism: Bromus sterilis (assembly GCA_950022295.1). Lineage (NCBI taxonomy): Eukaryota > Viridiplantae > Streptophyta > Magnoliopsida > Poales > Poaceae > Bromus > Bromus sterilis. The sequence goes on along the minus strand of OX465599.1, from coordinate 234,372,069 downwards.
ATCAAGACCACTAAAAACAGAATAAAAACAAAAAGGAAAACCTAAATTCGTTGTGGGCTGCCTCCCGAAAGCGCTTTCTTTTATGCCTTTAAGCTAGGCATGATGCAAAAACATCAAGTTGTATCAATTGAACCATCATCAAGATCATCAAAAAGCTCTTCAATAGTACAACCATTCTTAATAGGACTTTCAAATAAAGGCCTAATAAAGATACTTGTAGGGATAAAAGCAAAAGGCAGAAGATCAATTGGAGTTTCATTTATTCTATTAAAGAGAGGTATCTCTTCCAAAGTCTTCACAGTTTCAACCCCTTTGGCAATAGATGGATTATTTTTGAAACGAGGATCCTTTGGAACGTAAACAAACCTAGGTTCTTCTTTGCCGGAGTTTCTACCTTTTTGGTTTTGATTGAGGAGAAAGTAGTTCCTAGAGTGTCAATGATTTCTTCAATCTTATCAATCCTAGAAGGGTCCAAGTATTGAGATTTGATGGTCTCCAAGGTTTTGAAAATTTTATGCATGGAGCTATCGAGTCTATTCAAATTACCTTGAATCTTACGATCCAACTCGCCTATCTTATTAATGCTTGGCATCTCTAGCTCTATCTTTTCATGTTTTTTCATAATGTGAGCTAGGGTAATGTCCTCTTGATTGATAGCAACAGGGGGGTTTCCAACAAGATTTTCCATAATACTAAGAGCTTCCCAAACTAGGACTTCTAGGAAATTCCCATTGATAGCAGTATCTAGAATAAACCTATTCCAAGAATTAATTCCAACATAAAAGTTTCTAAGCAGGATAGTGGTGGATTGCTTCTTGGTGTCCCTTTTTTGAGAATCATTCATTCTATACCAGGCATCTTTCAGACTTTCACCACCTCTTTGTTTAAAAGTGAGCACTTATGCTTCACCAAAGGCAAAAGGACCAGACATACTGACAACTGTTGGGGGCATGTTGCCTATAATCTACTATGGTGTTTATCATCTTTGCTACAACTTGGTGCTCTTAATGCTTGTCACTTTGGGCCCGAGTGCCATGTTTCAGATCTGAACCACTTGTGTTTTCATGAGTATATTTATGTTCGAGATCCTATCTATGAGTTGTATGCACCTATTATGGTCCGGAACTGGCAATCCCAAAGGTGACAGCTTGGGACACCAAAGGGGATGGTCCATAATTTGAGGATTCCATGTATCCATTGAGTTTATTGCTTTGTTCCGGTGCTCTTTGACAGGAGCACCTTGATCTCCATAAGTTCCCTTTGGCCCCGTTCGTAGCGGGATGGTAGGACAAAAGATGTTGTGCAAGTTCTTATTGCATGCATGCACAACTACCTACGGGATACATGCCTAATGTTTGATATTTTCCTAGATGATCATTGCTTTTCTTTTTGCCTTGCCCCGTGTTAAAACCTATTACATGTTCATTCTTATTCATGCAGCGCCCGACCATCCATCTCCCTAGCCTACAGTGTTTTAATCCTGCTAGTTACTACTAGTTTATTTCTGCTGCTTTACTTTTGCTGTTACTACCATCACTATCACTATCATACCATAGTTGCTATTAATATTTTGTTGCAAGCAAGTATATTTCAGGTGCGGTTGAATTGAAAACTCAACTTTCAAAGCTTATAAATACTCTTTGGCTCCCCTTGTATCGAATCAATAAATTGGGTTAACTTACCCGCGAGAACACTACAATCGATCCCCTACAGTTGAGGGTCATCACTGGGGCACTGAGTTAGTAGGTTAGTCGAAATATGTGGAAAAAGGTATGAAGGTGCAGAAAAATATGTAGCAAAGTCACCCATATAAGCATGGAATAAGCAGAAATTATAGATATGTTTGGGACGTATCAACGCCTCCCAAGCACCCACGACCTTCTTCATAAGCGCCGAAGATGACGCCGCCACCCCCTTCGTCATCTTCCACATTGCTGGTGCTAGGTGGTGGATGCGTGGAATTCACAGCGAGAGAAGGAGCAATGGCGCAAGAAGAAGAGAAGGAGGAGAGAGAATGAGACAGGTGGAATATTTTCACGGCGATCTCGCTCCTTATATACAACAAGAAGGCCAACCATCCATCGTCGATCCGCACTTACAGAAACGGTTGCAAGATCTACGCCCTACACGTGGCACGCATATACCAACCGGCACGATCCCACACCACCCACTACGCATGAAGATCGAGGCGTCGTCATTACTGTAGCGAAATTGCCACGCCGCATCCGGTCAAATCACGCCTGACCGTGGCGTGTCATGGTGACAAAGATGATAGCGGCCCCACGACGTGCCATCTTTGCAGGCGTCGCTCGCACGCTGCAAGTACACCAACACTAACGACGTCAACAAACATGACATATCATTCGCCGAGTCCTCATCTGCGAAAACTTCGGCTTCCAATTTTCAATGCCTCATCAAAAAACTCCCATCGGGAGAATACTCGCGACAAAGTCAACCAAGCGTTAGCAAGTAATTTACAAAAAATCGAGTATTCACTCGATGAAGATTTGAGTACTCACTCAATAAAAACTTGAGTACACACTAAAAGACTTAAAGGGCCCACAACTCATACACGATTGACTCACGATCCTCAATAGAGTTGACCATATCAAAAAACTACTATAAGGTACTCTCCTAATATTTTGTCCGAAGCTACAACAGCACCCCGGATGCCACATTTTTGAAGTATAGGCAAGACCCCGTTGATTCATCGACCGGGCCACGACTTTCCACTGCTGCGATTTCACTCCTTAATTTATCCATACCTACGGTATGAAGAAAAACCTTGATGGACGCGTTGGGTGCCATACATTACTGGAAGTTTGCCTCTATAAAACCTCCACAGTCTGATTCGAACTGACCCGGCCGGTTCCAGGTTCGAGTCCGAGGAATCGAACTTGATTGCAACTATTGCGATTTTTGCCGCTAGAGCAATTCACTGGACCTGGGGTACACGTGGTTACCATATGCGAGGCATTGGTAAGATGTACTTCCAACCACAAACCCCTTATGGTAGCGCGCACCAGGCATCATTTCGATTGTGAGTCCTTGGACGTCTCTTCGAGTAACCCAGGCAATCGAGGGCTACTGACATGGGCATACCCCACGGGTGCCCACCATGACCATACTCCATACACACAAGGGATGGGAGCCCCACTGGAAGCCCGTTCGACTGAACCGACTTGGTGATGGGTGTAGATAACACCTCCTCGTTGGTTACCCCAAGTGGAAGGTTATGATGTAGATTGCAGCAAATTTCCCTCGGTGAAGATACCAAGGTTATCAATCCAGTAGGATTCCAAGAGCTACAATTAGGTGACAACGGCGCCAGAAGTTTGCTTGATGGCTAAGTTGATGTGGACCTGCACACAAGAACACAAATAGCTTTGCTCCCAATGAGTTCATAGAGGTTGTTGATGTCTCTCCTCGTTGGTTACCCCAAGTGGAAGGTTAGATGCAGTGTAGCGACAAATTTCCCTCGGTGAAGATACCAAGGTATGTCTCCAGTAGGACTCCGGAGATGATAAGTAGGTGACAACGGCGCCACAAGTTTGACGGTTGACATGGACCTGCACACAGATATAGATAACGTTTCTCCCAACGAGTACAGAGAGGTTGTCAATCTCTCTGGCATTGCTGTTTACAAAGGGTCAAACGCAAGAGATAAAAACATAATAATGATTGCAGCTGAAAAGTAAATACAGGAAAATAAATGAGCGTGTAAACAGTTATGAGAATATGGACCGGGGTCCCGTGATGTTCACTAGTGATGTCTCTATTCCAAAAGACGATAAAACTGCTATTGTAACGACCCGATTCACTAAGAATCCAAGTCTCTGTGCATTCTGTGCTATTTCCTGGATCAATAGCTAGCACACAGAATACATGATGTAATATCAAGAATAAACCACATGTCATAAATATTACATCGAAGATCCAGTATTACAATAAAGCATACCTGCGTAGCTCAAGGCTAGCTTACAAATAGAATACAACGGAAAAATAATAAAGAGCTTCCTGGCGTCCATCAAATCCACCGGCATAGTTGAGCATAGACATCGTAACCCTACATCGCATCACTTACTCGTCGTATAAAATCCTGCAACACCGAAGGTTACAGCCCGACAACGGGTCAGTACATCTGATTTGTACGGCAAGTCACACGAAAAAGGATATAACAGACCTATCGCTACATGCAAGGATAAGTCAAAGGAAAGCTTTATGGTTTTATTTTGCAGAAAGTTGATTTTTCCTAATCTACCTAGTCAAAATTTTAGTTTAACTTACTACTTCAGATTGAACTGGGCACACCAGTTCCAATCCACACCCTTTATTAAATCTTGCCCACTCAGGTTTATTATGGTGATTCATCTGTCAAAATCCTCCAGTAACAGTAATGTCTAGTAGCTCAAGGATGTCCTTAACCGGGGACACGGCTAATCATGATTAGTTTTTACTCTACAGAGGTTAATACACTTTTCCCGCTGGACTCAACCCAAAGATTGAGACGAAGTCTTTCAGAAGAGGTCACCTACACCCAACGGCAAGCCGGTACCACCTATCACATCTACATCTACTAGCTTTTCATGGGAGAGGCTTCCTACATCGTACTCAACTAAGCCAGAGCCCATATGGCCAGCGGCTGTACGTAGAAGCTCCTAGTCACCAAGTATGTCTGATCTTTTTGAGCCTATACGACGCCCACTTACGTTCAGAGGGTAGATACCATGAAGTTCTGTCGACCACCAAAACCATGCCGTTCGAGAAGCATTTAACCCTGGTCCCGCCTTAGATAAGGCACGAGCCTCAGGATGATCTCCCTGCCCGTCCAGAGGTGAATTCTATTTATGGTTACTAGTCAAGTCATTAAATCCTCACAAAACTCAATGTATTCTCAATCCAATTCCCGTCTAAAAGCATAGCAATATTTAACAAACACGAACTAGGGCGACAAAGAATACAGGATCAGATCATATGGCTATCCTACCAGGTTTGCAGCAATAATAATATAAAACTTCCTACACATGGATAGGGTGATATTTGCTACATGCATAAGTAAAAATATAGGTTGTGAAATGGTCAAAGTATGACTTGCCTTATACATTCGATGAAGTTCTTCGCTCTCACGATCCCGATAACTCTACTCGTCACACTCCGAGCAATCTATCATAAAATAGAGATACCACAAGTAAACAATCACGCCAAAAGAAAACAAAAGATCAACAAATTAACACAATAATATTTAGAAACAAAAACAATTAGGCTTGATACGGTATAGGTGTCGATGGCCTCAAAGGTGATAGGTGAACGTGAACTCGGGTGAGTCAACGGAAAAAGGATTGCTGATATAAAAGATTATGACCAAGGGCATTATGAATTCAAGGTGAACATCATGCCAATATGAAAGTTGTGTGGATATAGCTGATAGGATGTTTCAAATGATATGATGTGCAAAAAGTATCACATGAAACGGAATACTACAACAGGAGTTATAGCAGGTTGAAGTTTGAATTAAATTTAAATTCAAACATAACAAAAAGTATTTGAAGGTGGTGTATAAAAAATGTGGACATAAAGTACATGACATGAGTGATCCTATGCAAAAAGGATCACTCGATTTGGATCAAAGATTGAAAAGATACGACCTCCGGAATTGAATTTGAATTTGAAATAAATTCAAATTCAAAAGTGTGCAAAGGTTTGAAAAGTTGATTCCACGATAAACTACAGAACAACATGAGTGCGTAGGAAAAAGTTTCACCTGATTCCGACACACGGATTAGGAGATACTGCAGCTGTGAGGTTAGGGGTTTTTTTGTATTTTTGCAAAAAATCAATCGGGTCCCTGGCAGCGGTTGACCGGATCTGACCAGAGATGGAGCTCCAGCGAGGTGGGGGTGCGGCTCCGGCGAGCTCGTGGCTGGGCCGGCGAGGTGCGGTGGAGGAGGCCGGCCGGTGAGGGGCGGCGCACGGCGGCGTGGCCGGCCGTGGCGCGGCGGCCCGGCGTGTTGCCCACGGGCGGCGGCTGGTGGCGGCGCCGGTCTGCCCCTGCGAGCGGGCGGCTCCCGCGAGGTGGGCTTCGGGCGGGGCGGCTCCGGCGGCGGCCCGCCGTGGTGGCGCCGATCAAAGGAGGCGCAGGGGCGCGGGGAGGAGGCAGCGCTCCGGGCGGCGCAGCGGCCGCAGCTCCGGCGAGGTGGGGCCCGACGGCGGCGGCTAGTTTTTTTTTGTTTTAAAACGCCCCGGTCACACACCGCTTCTCGGCCGTTACGCTTGGCGGTATCTAGACTGACCTCAAAGACTAACACTAGTCTTTCCTGCGCACTTTGTCCTCACTCATGTGCACCCGAGAACAACTTCCCGGTCGGTCACCCATCCTCAAATCACTCCAAGCCAAGCACGCTTAACTTTGGAGTTCTTTGGATCTAGGCTCCCGGAAAAGAATGTGCACCTTGTTGATATGAGTACTCTATCATTCCTATTAAGCCATGATGTCACAGCTATGCGAGGTAAACAAATTACAGCTGGGAAATTGACAGGATTAAAAACGCACCGCAATGTTAGCTATGTTACAAAGAAAGGACGAGGCTCAAAAGCATTGGCAGTACGCCAAAATAAGTAGACCAAAATCCAACTGCATCTACTACTAATCATCCACCTTGAGATGCCTATCCAAAACACCTCGCTCGTATTAAGTTGCGAGCCCCACCCAAAGTGTAAACCCAAAGCAACAGACAACTGCATTAAAAAGAACTTTGCGTAAAGTAAATAATCCTTGCAACCGCGGTTACAAGCACCGTTGTTTTCCCCCTTGTGGAAATAACACATCCCCTAGACTCATGTTTATGTCACTCAAGTGTGTCATCGGGGGGCATGAACCCACAATCGAGCATAACGTTTCCTCTTGGAGTCACTACCTACTACTTGGCCAAAGCAATAAACATCAACAGAGAACATGCAAGAATTACTTAGGAAAAAAATGTAAAATATAAGAATCAAATATATTACTCAATCACAATCTGAACATAATCTCATAATCCATCAGATCCCATCAAACTCATCATAGCAACAGCAAAAAATTACATATGTGCCTCGATCATGTAGGGCAACTCACGAGGTCTAAACCATGAAGAACAAAGAGGGGAGGAGAACATCACATAGCTACTGATCACGGACCATGGTCCAAAGGAAACTACTCACGGTACATCCAGGAAGTGTCCATGATGGAGGGGAAGCTCCCGGAGGTCAATCCTCCCTCCGGCAGGTTGTCGGGAAGGGTCCTGCTGACGCTCCCGATCTTGGAAGCGCGACGGCGGCGGAAAAGAGGCGAGATCATGAAAAAGGGTTCTGTCTTCGGAGGTTTCGCGTCACATGGAATATATAGGCGAAGGGGGGGCAGCCAGGGGGGCCACCAGCCCCCCCCCCCCCCGGCGCGGACAAGCCCAAGGTCGCGCCAGGTGGCCGCCTGGGGCCCAGGTGGGTCCCACCCGGTCCTCCTTCGGGACTCCGGAAGGTTCTGTCACGCTGATTTTTTGATTTCTCGAATTTTTGGAGCACTTTTAATATGGGGGAAAACTGAAATAGAAAAACAGCAGAAAACAGGAACTGGCACTTTGGTGCACTGAGTTAATAGGTTAGTCCAAATATGATCAAAAGTGTAAGAAAGTGTATCTAGATCATAACAATATCACACAAAACATGCATGGAGCAAGCAGAAACTATATATACGTTTGGCACGTATCAACATGCCCAAGCTTAGTTCCTGCTTGTCCTCGAGTAGGTAAATGATAACAGGCATAATTTCTGTGGTGACATGCTAGCAACCATATAAGAACTTTGAAAGTAAAGCAATCAAGGTATGTGTTTCAATTCAAGTCATAACAGGCAAGAGTCTATATTGGCATTAAAATAAGCAACGAAAGAACATTAGGTGCAAGAGCTCTTAGCTGCCCGTGACTCGAATGTCTCCAAATGGTGTTTGCGTGCAAGAAAGGGGATATGGGAATACGAGAGAGAAAATATTTTTGTTGAGAACTCAATCTACTAAAGTTTCACACTTGGTCTTCTTTGGAATCTTATCTTGACTCGTCCCCAGACCACTAGCAAGGTACAAGTAAATTTGATCCACTCCTTTTCGATATTTTGAGCACTCATGCAATGGATGAGCGTAAGCACGAGAGTTGACACTTAGGATGGCAAAGAGAGAAATATGGTGGAGGAGGAAGACAAAAATGGTGAGAAAGGCTCACATCAATGAGGACAATCATAGGCGAGAGAGCCAAATGATAGATATGATGTGAGGAGTAGGGATTGCCATGCAATAGATGCACATATGAGCTAAGAAAAGCTCTCCAATGGAACTAGTGGGGGTGCATCTAACTTGCTCACTCATGAAGACCTAGAGCTCGTTTGAGGAGGCTCATCCTTGGAATATGCAAGCCAAGTTCTATAGTGTGAAGGGTCCCCACATAGCTATATGCATAATGATCATCTCTATGGAGTACAAGGATAAGAGGGAGTACTAGTGTGGATCTTTCAAAAGGAATAGTAGTGTTGCCCCTTTCTCTCTTTTTATTTCTTTTTCTCCTTTTTCTATTTTTTCTATTTTTTGGTGGCCTCAATGGCTCTTTCTATTTAACTCTCATTTGTCCTCTTTGGGATCTTTTATTTTGTCCACTTTGGGATCTTTTCCTCACTTAAGGGCAACACTCTATTTTACAAGAAGGTAGAGAAGATCTTTCACAATTTACAAGGCACTCAAACATATAGAAGATGTAGCTATCATGATGTATGCAAAGGTATGCTCTGCCTGTGTAGCAGGAACATGTATGACATGAAGATCAAGTCATGAAGAGGTGGATGTTGCATGGCAATATATCTCGGAAAGGCTATGGAAATGCCTTGATAGGTAGGTATGGTGGCTGTTTTGAGGAAAGATATAGGGAGGTTTATGATGACAGAGCATATCATGCAAAAGGTTTGGATGCACCGGTGAAGGTGGACGCCAACTCTCAGAGTGAGAAGAAGGCAATGCACGGTACGGAAGAGGCTAGCAAATATGAGGAGGTGGAAGTGTCAACTTTCAATACTTACATTAGTCCGAAGAACTCATGCACTTATTATCGGTAACTCTCAATCTAATAAGGAGGTTCACAAAGAGACAAGTACGCCGAGGAGGAGTGTATGAGGGTTTGGTTATCCTTGCGCATCCTCGACTCATGGTACGTGACTGTACTCTAATATTCGATCCCTCCAAAGATTAGTGATCCATCTAGTAGCTAGAGTTCTCAACTAGTTTTGTAGGTTTTGAAAATAAACACAGATTGCCCAAAATACGACACCTATCACTAATAGGCTAGAGCTCTTGACACCAAAAGTTCAAACATTACTCACAACAATACCTCAAAACTATTGCAAGCTAATACTAAAATTGAATAGCAACCTCAATTACCTACTTCAAGACAAGACACAACTCAGTGCAACAACCAACTCTCTTAACAATATAAACATGAAAACTAAAGAGATTTCCAGCAACAAACTAAACAAAAGCCAAGGTTCTTGCTAAGGACAAACTAAAACTAAAACTAAACATGGCAGTAGTTACGAAAAGATAAAGAACACACAACAGAGAAAAGATAAGCATGAAAAATCCTATGATGTGTTCTAGATGAAGTGGAGCGTGTTTATCTCCCACACAAAGTAAGCTGGGGTCTAACTAGTTATGAACAACAAGCAAAGATAAATAAAACTAAAAAGGAAACCTAAAAGCGAGATGCTCCAAGCATAGCACATAACGCATGAAGTGATAAAAATATAGTGAGACGAAGGACGAACTGATGATTGTTGATGGAGAAGGGGATGCACGGGGGCATCCCCAAGCTTAGACGCTTGAGTCTCCTTGAATATTTATTGGGAATGCATGGGGGCATCCCCAAGCTTGAGAGTTTGACACTCCCGGATCTTCTTTCATCATCTTACCTCGCACACTTGAAAACTCCCTTCATACATAACTCATCATAAGCTGATTAGAGAGGTTAGTACCCTTAATAAAATAATTTTACCCACTGGATATATAGATATTATTGAAGAACTACTATTTCTCAAGATTTCCAAAAAGTTTTTGCAAAGAAAATGCAAGCTTAAGGTTTGAAAAAGTAAGGAGAGGCAAAACGTGGCAGAATCTGTGAAAAACAGAACAACAGGTAGTAAAAAAGTTTTTTCGGGGCACTTCTGCAACTCAAATCAAAAAACTCAGAACATACGAAAGTTTCACAATTGTATAGAGCACGATGTGTAAAAAATTCAGCTCAAAAAGATGAACTGGTGATTTGTTCCGATTTTTTCTGTCAAGCAGACAGAGTCTGTTTTCTGGACAACATGTCACAACTTTTGCTTCCCTTATCATAAGAGCCTATAACTTGGCACAAAGCTTAAAAATAAAGATATAATGATGTTGCTACAGTAGTAACAATCATCAAGACGAGTAAAAACATAAGTAAAAACATCTTGGGTTGCCTCCCATTAAGCGCTTTCTTTTACGCCTTTAAGCTAGGTATAAAACAAAAGACGAATCAAAGGTCTCCGAGATAATCGGAGTCATAAAAACCTTCAAATTGATTTTCAATAAGCTCATTCTTCTTCTTCCTAGGAAAGAGGTACTTACCTTTCGCCTTACCGCGTAAGAGTATGTGTCCGTTACCAATATCAATGAAGCCTTTCATAGCTTGGAGGAAGTCCCTTCCAAGCACGATGTTGCTTTGGTTTGGCTCCATGATGAAGAAATCCATCGGTGCAATCCTATGAAGGAATGCAACTTGGACTTCTTTTACCTTTCCCTTAATCTCTGAAATCTCTCCATTAGCATGTTCATGATAAGATGACAATTTATCCATGTCTAGTTTCAAATAATCATAAACTATTTTTGGCATAGTAGAAACCATGGATCCAATATCACAAAAGGCAAGGAAGTCTTGGTTAGAGATGCTAATCCTAACAAAGGGCTCCCAATCATCATCTATCTCCAACATTTATTTCTTGTTGGTCCTAAGTTCCTCTAATTTCCTCAAGTCTAGAGCACCCATCCTCTTTTCAATAATGGCAATTCTATCTATAACAGTAGCAAAAACTACGATCATAAACAAAATAACTAGATAGACTATGCAAAATATCAAGAGCTCTAGCTTCATCACACTCTAAAAAGTCTCCTTCAGCTATAATATCAAGAGAGTGTTTACACCACTTAAAAAGACCATGGTAAAAATTTCTAAGCACAATTTTATAGGTATCCAAGGCATAATTCTTTTATGTGCTTCAGAAATTCTGTCCCATGCCTTCTTCATATTCTCTCCATCGCTTTGATGGAAATCGAGAACTTCCGATTCCCTCAAAGCACCAAGTCCTAACATGTTCATCTAAACAAGGAGGACTACGAAGAGCAAGATAAATATTTTTTTTTGTAATTTTTGATATAGGACACAAAGATAAAAACTGAAAGGTAAACTAACAAGACTAAAAAGCAAAGGTAAAAGATAGTGTGCAACTCCCCTATCTTAGCACTCGGAGTCCCCGGCAACGGCGCCAGAAATTTGCTTGATGTCTCTCCTCGTTGGTTACCCCAAGTGGAAGGTGAGATGCAGTGTAGCGGCAAATTTCCCTCGGTGAAGATACCAAGGTATGTCTCCAGTAGGACTCCGAAGATTTTAAGTAGGTGACAACGGCGCCATAAGTTTGACGGTTGACGTGGACCTGCACACATATACAGATAACTTTGCTTCCAACGAGTACAGAGAGGTTGTTAATCTCTCCGGCCTTGCTGTTTACAAAGGGTCAAACGCAAGAGATAAAAAGATAATAATGATTGCAGCTCAAAGTAAATACAGGAAAATAAAAGAGCGAGTAAACAGTTATGAGAATATGGGCCGGGGTCCCGTGATGTTCACTAGTGATGTCTCTCTCCCAAAAGACATTAAAACTGTTATGCGAGGTAAACAAATTACAACTGGGCAATTGACAGGATTAAAAATGCACCGCAATGCTAACTATGTTACAAACAAAGGACAAGGCTCAAAAGCATGGGCAATACGCCAAAATAAGTAGACCGAAATCCAACTGCATCTACTACTAATCATCCACCTTGAGATGCCTATCCAGAACACCTCGCTGGTATTAAGTTGCGAGCCCCACCCAAAGTGTAAACCCAAAGCAACAGACAACTGCATTAAAAATACTTTGCATAAAGTAAATAATCCTTGCAACCGCGGTTACAAGCACCGTTGTTTTCCCCCTTGTGGCAACAACACATCCCCTAGACTCATGTTTCTGTCACTCAAGCGTGTCATCGGGGGCATGAACCCACAATCGAGCATAACGTTCCCTCTTGGAGTCACTACCTACTACTTGGCCAAAGCAATAAACAACAACGGAGAACATGCAAGAATTGCTTAGGAACAAAAATATAAAAGATCACGGGGCGGCAACGGTGGAACAGAGGCGAGATCACGAAAAAGGGTTCTGTCTTCGGAGGTTTCGCGTCACGGGGAATATATAGGTGAAGGGGGCAGCCAGGGGGGGCACCAGGGGCCCAAGCGCCCACCCCGGCGTGGCCAAGCCCTAGGCCGCACCAGGTGGCCGCCTGGGACCCAGGTGGGTCCCACCTGGTCCTCCTTCGGGACTCCGGAAGGTTCTGTCACGCTGATTTTTTATCTGATTTTTCCCGAATTTTTGGAGCACCTTTAATATGGGGGAAAACTGAAATAGAAAAACAGCAGAAAACATGAACTGGCACTGTGGTGCACTGAGTTAGTAGGTTAGTCCAAATATGATCAAAAGTGTATGAAAGTATATCTAGATCATTGCAATATCACACAAAACATGCATGGAGCAAGCAGAAATTATAGATACGTTTGGGACGTATCAGTTGTCAATCTCTCCGGCCTTGTTGTTTACAAAGGATCAAACACAAATGGGAATAATAGTGGCAGCTGAAAGGAAATAAAAGTAGTAAATTGGAACGGTGTAAACTATGATGGAAATATGGACCGAGGTGTCATGAATTTCACTAGTGACGTCTCTCTCCCAAAAGATGATAAACAACTATGTTGGGTGAACAAATTACAGCTGGGCAACTGACAGAATTATAAACGCACCGCAATGCTAATTAAGGTACTAGAAAGTAAAGAGGCTCAATCATGTGGGAATTACACCAAAACAAGTAGACCATTTATCCAAAATTATCTACTCACTAATCATCCACCTTGAGATATCTATCCAAAACATCTCGCTGGTATTAAGTGTCGAACCCCAACCAAATTGTAGGCTCAAAGCAACGGACAATTTCCTTAACACTCTATGCATAATGTAAGCAATCCTTGCAACCGTAGTTACAAGCACCGTTGTTTTCTCCCTAGTGGCAACAACATATCCCCTAGTCTCATGTTTTTGTCACTCAAGCTAGCCATCGGGGGGCATGAAACCACAATCATGCATAACGCTCCCTCTCGGAGTTGCAATCTACTACTTGGTCAAAGTAACAAACGAAAATGGAGAACATGCAAGAACACTCAAGAACAAAAATATAATGGTAAACCAAATATATTACTCATCACAAACTGAACATAATCTCATAATCCATCGGATCCAAGCAAACACAACATAGCAAAACATGAACTAATACATAGATGCCTTGATCATGATAGGTATCTCACAAGGGATAAACATTGAAGCACAAGATTGGAGAGAAGACATCACATAGCTACTGGTCATGGACCCATGGTCCAAGGGGAAGTACTCACGACGCATCTCGGGGGCGATCATGGTGACGGAGAGGCCTCCGGAGGTCAATCCTCCCTCCGGCAGGGTGCCGGGACAGCTTCTCCTGGCGATCCCGAGATCGGAGTCGCTTTGGCGGTGTAATAGTGGACGAAATCGAGTAGGGGGGGGTACTCGAGGGTTTCTGTCTTGGGAGGTAAATATAGTCCAAAGGGGGTCCTGAGGGGTGGCCCCCTGGCCCAGCGGCCAAAGGTTGCGGCCACCCCCTGCCCGCTCCAGGGAGGCGCCTGGCAAGGGGGTGCCCCCTCTGGACTGCCTTTGGGCTTATGGAATCTTCTATTGTTGATATTTTTTTGGTAATATTTCTGCAATTTTCCGAGCACTTTTTTTGACCTTTTTCTGCAATGCACATTCAATAACAGACAGAAACTGACACTGGGCACTGAATCAATAGGTTAGTCCAAAATATGGTGTAAATGATATGAAAGTCCATCAAAACATATAGCAATATCACCAAAATAGGCATGGAGCAAACATAAATTATAGATACCCATGAGGGCCCTTAACCTGGGTAAATCCCCACGCCCTGTTAGCCGACGAGATCACCAGCGTTGCATCCTACCTTCTCTACGAAACCCTAGGTACCTAACCATGTGATTTGCCGCGGTCCAGACACATCAATGTGCAGGTGATGACAAATATGCAGAGAGCCCCTTATACTACGAGGAATCCGTACATGTTACATGAAGAGCAGCAAGGTCCAAAGGTAGCTTCTGTTTGTACGGGATGGTGGGGACGAGAAGGAAATCGAGAGGAGATAAGATTGGGTGATGAGTTGTGGCGTCAGAAAGAAAAACCTAATAGCTCTAATACCATGTTAGGAATAAGCAACTTGTATTACAATGGAACTGTAGGTCAATATATATACATGTATAGGTGATGACAAATATACAAAGAGCCCTTGATACTACGTGAAAACTGTACAGGTTACATAAAAACATAATATAATTCTAACAAAGCACACCACCACCATAACCACCAATGCTATCTTGCATCTAAACTGGCTAAACGCAAGGATTTTGGATCTCTGCTTTCGTAACTTGGTGTTTCCTTAGAATATTTTTCATACAATCTTTTGAAATATAAATCTTCTAATAAAATCGCTTCAAAGTCATCTTTTATAGGAGAAATTCACTTAAAACTCTAAACTTCAAATCTTAAGAATTAGACTCTTTTTTAAGAAGTGCACTCTTGTTGTTAAACATTTCTAGATGTGCAACTGTGAAATTTACTTGGAGTCCTATAGATCTATAGGAGAAAAACCGTGTTGAGGTGAAGGCATGATTAGTTGGTTTGCATACATCGACATGACAATCGCGTATCTAGATGTAGAGAGGATACAACGCTTGATATGTAACACGAAATTTGCATGGTTATGAGCTTGTTCACAAGAAACACACATAAAAAATCTGCTCTAGTTAGGAGAATGTCCCTTTCATTAGTTGATCATCAAAATCTTAGCTACAAACACCCTTTTAAACCTAGATTTTCTGTGGAGTTTCTTTGTAGATCGGCAACATTCACCTTACTTCCACAAGCTCTTTCAAACTACCTCGATAAATCTTAAGATTGATTAAATCTTTACAGGTGTCTCGTAATAAATGGAAACACGTCTTCCACTGAAAAATCATCAAAAAGCCCATAATACATTTAAGAAATGCAAGCAACGTATTAAATTCCATGAAAACAAATAGATTAGTTTCATCATTAAAAAACTTATCCATTTAAGCTATACCCAGTTTGCTACATAAAAAACCTTTTAAATAGGCTCAACAAATAAAACCAGTTCAACTCTCCAATTTTAAGAATCATTTAACAACAAGTCTACAGAATATCTTAATAGCA
Source organism: Bromus sterilis (assembly GCA_950022295.1). Taxonomy (NCBI): domain Eukaryota; kingdom Viridiplantae; phylum Streptophyta; class Magnoliopsida; order Poales; family Poaceae; genus Bromus; species Bromus sterilis. The sequence continues at coordinate 234,356,400 of OX465599.1, read as the reverse complement.
TAATAGAAATATCTTAATAGCATAAAGATTCTCATGCATGTTTGTATGTTGAGATGTGTTTTCTTATGAATTGTATACAATAAATATCATAATAGAATGAAAATTATCATACATGTTTGCATGTTGAGGTGTTTTTCCCTTATGAATTGTTGCATGTTGAGGTTGGCTTATTCCCATACATGTTAAATGCTGAGTTGACATGCTTGCATGTCGAGAGAAAAATATTAGGGGGGAGGGGAGGTATTTATGTAGATATACTTCATTTGTTCCATATTAACTGTCACTGAAATGGATGTATATAGTACTAAAATACATCTAAATACATCAATTTTCACGACAATTATTATGGAATGGAGGGAGTACAAGATTCTAGCACAATTCACATGAACGAAACTTCACAGTTATATGATTTGAGTATGATTTTTCTTGTGCTCATAATTCACTTACACATGTTTGGTTGATTCTTTCCATTCTTTTGAAATGTCTAGATATGATTTTGTGCTAATTGTGACGTTTACTTGGAGGCCAAAAGATCTATAGGAAATAACCATGTGGAGGTGAAGGCCTGAGCAACTGGTTTGCATACACCGACACGATAATGCATATGTGGACACAAAAAAGATACAATTCTTGATGCATCCCTTAATTTTTGGAAGGTTATGGATATGCTCTCAAAAGCTTATTCACACGAGATGTGTCACAAAAAAAATCTTTTGTTGTTAAGAGTATGCCATTTTCATTAGTTGAACATCAAAATCTTAGTTGAAAACAACCTTTTAAATTTAGCCTTTCATTGAATTTCTTTATAGACCGACAACATTCACCTTACTCCCATGAGATTTTTCAAAACCGATTCGATAAATCTTAAGATCGACGATGTTTTTATAGATGTCTCGTCATAAATGAGAATATCGTCTTCCACTAAAAAAACATCGTAAAAAAGCCTATAAGGCTATAATGAATTTAGAAAAAATACAAGCACCATATTAAATTTCATGAACACGGCTGAATTGGTTTCACCATTAGAAAATCTAACCATTCAAGCTACGCTACGCATCGCCAACATTTAATAAGCTCAACAAATAAAATCAGTTGAACTCTGCAATCTTAAGAATCAGTTTAACCATAAATCTAGAAGTTCGTGGACATCGAGAACAAGAGAGGTTTTTCATGGCCTGCCATACGCAAGGAAAAGGTTAAACATGTCTCAAGATGTGCAATTGTGATGTTTACTTGTAGGCCTAAAAATCTGTAGGAGAGAACCATGTGGAGGTGAAGGCATGAACAACTCGTTTGCATACATCGACATGACAATCGCGTATGTGGACATGAAGAGGATACGATTCTTGATCCGTCCCATAAAATTTGGAAGGTTCTGGATATGCTCTCAAAAGCTTATTGACAGGAGATGTGTCACAGAAAAATCTGCTCTAGTTTAGAATTATATCCCTTTCATTATTAGTTGAACATTAAAATATTAGCTGAAAACACATTTTTAAATTTCACCTTTCACTAGATCGACAACATCCATCTTCTATGAGCTCGTTCGAAACGGCCTCGATAAATCTTAAACTATGCTCAATTTGTTATATCTGCAACATTTTAATAACCTAAATAAAAACCCAGTTCAACTTTGCAATCTTTTTTCTGTTGTTGAACATTTGAATTCTGCAATCTTAAGAATCAGTTTTTTTTCGAATCTTAAGAATCAGTTTAACCATAAATCTAGAAATTCGTGGACGTCGAAAACAAGAAAGGTTTTTCATAGCCTACCATACGCAAGGACAAGGTCACAGGAGCCACAAAAATCGTATGGACGTCGACGGTTCGCTGCCTCCATGTATCCATCACCACCAAGCCGATTCCCCGTCCAAACCATTCCGATACCTGACGGGACACGTGCGCGCATCGTTCCATTTTTCTTTTGCCTTCCCGATAAGTCCACGTCGGTATACAACCAACCCACTGCCCCCCAACCCCAGAGGCGGCGGCCATTGCACGCAAGCCTTGGCATCTTCCTCCTCCTCTCGCCGTCGATAGCCCGGCGGAAAGGCACCGGCTGCTCACGAGTTCCACAGGCGGGAACAAAGCTCGAAAGCAACGCCTCGCGGAGGACGACAGCGAGAGCAGTCGAGAGCTCTGGCCTCTGGGGCACGGTCACGTGCGGCATCCGGCCCGCGCCGCGCCGGGACAAAGGGCGCTCGCTCTCGTGGTGGGGGAGGGATTCTGGGACCCTGGGGGGCGCTGTCCCCGCCGCAGGACCGGCCCGTGGCGGGGGCCGCGGCACCGGTCGCTGCTGCAGTGCCGTGATGCACCACCGCCGCCCGCTGTGCCTCCTCCTATATCAGCCACATGGTGCGGGTAGCGGCTTCGGCTCGGCAGCAAGGCGGACGAGATGGCGGAGGAGGACGAGGCGCAGTCGCTGGCGCTCACGCCGACGTGGGTTGTCGCCTCCGTCTGCCTCGTCATCGTCGCCATCTCCCTCGCCGCTGAGCGCCTGCTCCACCGCCTCGGCAAGGCATGGCACCCCGATCTATCTGCTTCCTGTTCCTGTTATAATGATTTATTTTCCCTTTTTCGGGCATGCACATTTTTTATGTTGGAACTTTTCAATGATACGCTGGGGAAAATATGAAACTGGTAAGGAAGCATCTTATGCAAACTTTTTCTCTGTGCAGATGCTCAAATTCAATGGCCAAGAAGCACTATTTTCAGCCCTGCAGAGAGTCAAAGAAGGTAGCATTATCCTAGGATTTAGTTACACTGTTGCATGACTTCTTTTTATCAGTTCGATATCGCGGCAAATTCTTACCTCACTTATCTCAAGCACGGTGGCTAGCAGAACACCAAGATACAGATCTTATGCTGATATGTATTTGTGATAGTTGTTTCATGATTAAAATTGCAAAAGCTGAACTGAGTGTAATCAATATGGAAAGTAGCATCCGATACCGACCAACAAAACTTTCTATGACACACAATGCACAATATCTCGTACCAGTCTCTTCTTGCTGCATGATACTGTTTGGTTGCTGCCTAATCTATTTATTGGTTACTTGTGCAGAGTTGATGATTCTGGGTTTCATTTCCTTCCTACTAAGTGTCTGTCAAAATCTCATCAATCACATTTGCATTCCTGAGAGTGCTGCACGTATCATGCTTCCATGCATTGAAGAGTCCAAAGCCAGAGAAGATGCTGCCAAACTCTGCAAGAGAAAGGTAGACAATGAGCTGTGAAGATGGTACTGTCGTTAAGTTTAGCGTCATTCATTATTACCTAAGGGTTTGGTTGTAGTTTCAGTGTTTACTGTTTAACTTTCATAGCATGGTTACTGTAATATTCTGAGTAGCAAAATATGATCACTTCTGTTTAATGATAATCGCTAGACATTGCCAGTTCCAAGCATCGCAAAGAATATTTGTCACATTGGTCATTCTGAAACATCATTTTTTCCCTTATGCAGGGTGAAGTTCCCATGCTATCTGAAGAGGCTCTGCATCAGCTGCACATCTTTATCTTTGTACTTGGTGTGGTCCATGTTCTGTTCTGTGTTACAACGCTGTTACTTGGTGGAGCCAAGGTATAACTAGTATTATTATTGGGGATGAATATGTGTTTCATGTGACATGATAGTCAAGGTAACACATTTAGGGTAAGCTCTTGTAGATGAGAACGTGGAATAAATGGGAGAAAGAGATTCAGCAAGGAAGACTCAAGGAGCATGAAAAGAGGCCGGGTTGGATGAAACCATCTGCTGTAAGATGGATTGTAAGTAATCCAACCCTCTTACTATGGTTCCTGTTTGTTATAAGGTCAATTGTAAATCCTTAATTCGTAATACAAATGATAATTGCATAAGAATTATTATTTTGAAAAAGAGAATATATTAACATCACGAAGATATCTATTACACCCGTCCTCTGCACCAACAAGATGTCCAAAGACATCAGGGATGCACACAAAAAAGGGCAGCCCGGTGCATGTAGCTCCCGCTTGCGCAGGGTCCGGGGAAGGGATGCACACAACCCAGAATAAAATAAAAAAGAGAGAAGAAAAGCAAAGACACCGTCGCGGTGTACAACCACTCACAACAGAAGCACTCTAACCACCATCGAATACAACACCCGTGCTACAAGCTAAGCTCTCCAAACGCAACGCCTTCAGGAAGGAAACGATGCTCAAGCGTTGTCGTCGTCCGACCGGAGATCTTGGGTTTTCACCCCGGAGAAAGTCCGAGTTTCCAAAACAATGCCTTCAGCAAAGCCATTTCCAGGTACAACCAATGAAGGCCAGACCTTGGGTTTTCACCCTGGAAATCATGACTCGGTACCTGAGGAGCACCACCAAAATTGCAGTCCACCTGTGGTGCCATCCCTGCTTACCATGGCTGCTGCTGTAAGTTGCCAAACACCCGACACACAGGAAGAACCTGTGCCGCATTGTCTTCATCAACCAAAAGCCTCTCTGCCACTATCAACCTCCGATCGCAGCCACCATGACTTTCTCCATCTCTGTCAGTTTCATGGAAATGTATATGAAGACATGTCCCATGCTACCGACAAAAAGACGAAGCTCCGTGCCTTGCCCAAAAGGTATGCACACGACCGCAGCAATTGAAGAACTTCAGGACCGGAAGCCACCTTTATTCAGGTTGTACCAGTAGTCCCCACACCACCGGCTGATTTCCGGCGATCGGATCGAGCTAGTCGACATCCGGCTCAGATGAGCTCGTGGCCGACCCACAGATCGGGCCGCAGATACAGTGCCGCTGCCGCCTCCAGTCCGCATCGCCGCCCCCACCTCTACCTCTTCAGCGCCTCCTAGCCGCATGCCGGCGAGTGCCGCCACCCCGCCGCTCGAACCCCACCATGGCCCCGCCCTTGGACAAGCTGCATCAGGTCACCCTGTCCTTGGACAAGCCGTCCCGTCGCTGCCGCCACAAGGGGCATCATCGAGGCCGGGCCTCACCTGCAGAGCGCCCCACCGCCACCGTCCTTGGCACCAACGCCAACTTCACTGGCGGTGAGACGGGAGGAAGATCGGTAGAACTAGGCGGCGGAGATTGGATCCCCCGAGTAGCCAGTCGCGGGCTACGCGGGGGTCAATTTATTTGGGTTTACCAAGTAAAATCAAGCTGCTTTTTTGTGTGGTTATCTATTTATTTTTGGAAGAGAAAAGTGCTATCAAATCAAAATTTACATATTTAACTCCATGGCTGCATATGAAATTTAATAGGGGAGTCATTATCAGTAAGTTACTGAATATTCAGTGTGTGGTCAAATTGTTATTTGCGAAAAGTAATAGAACACTTGAAGATGGTTCGTTGTCAGCTAAGGATAACAATGATCTGGAAAGCTATTATGACATGACAATATATCGATGGCATGTGCACAAAGTGCAGTATGGTATTGCACTTCTTTTTGTTATTTCAGGTCCCATTGCAACAAGGTAATATCATGACGAAACACTCATATAGCCTCTACTGCAATGAACTGGCCACAGTAAAGCATTTGTTATGGCTGAGTATCGTAGCCCCTGCATAATTATTGTAATATTTCTGTGCTATACAAAGCATTCTTCGAGTTACAAAATTTTCCTGAATTAAAATTATGAATTCAGTATATTGTATGTATGATGATTCCAAAGGTTTTATTCCTATATGATTTCAGATTGCATTCTTCAAGCAGTTTTATAATTCTGTCGGTAAACCAGATTATCAAGTACTCAGATCAGCTTTTGTTCTGGTAAGATACTAAGGCCTAGTTTGGCAGCAAAGTTTTTCTAAAACTGAAGTATTCTAAAACCGAAGTATTTCACCACGTGGCTAACAAATACCATAGTTTTCTCATTTCTCGGCTTTTGAAAAAACAGGATCTGACCTCTTTCTCAAATACTTCAAAAAACCCACAGTTTTAGAGAATACTTCAGTTTTAAAACCACAGTAATTATTGAACCCAAACACCTTAAAGTATTTAATACTTCATTATTTTAAAAAACTGAAGTATTCTCTAAATACTTTAAAAATACTTTGCTGCCAAACTAGGCCTAAGATGTATTGTTCAGTAACTTCTGCACAATCATGGGTGTCCTGGTTTTCCTCGTAAACTAATAGGATACTTGTCATTTCCCTCCTCCCAGAGACACTACCCAAATCGTCCAGACTTTGATTTCCACAAGTACATGGTTCGTGCCCTTGAGCATGACTTCAAAGAAGTTGTTGGAATCAGGTTAGTATTGGGTAAAGTTCCAACTTTGATTGCTTTAATAAAATCGTTTGGTTTACCTAATGATGCTCACATGCATGCAGCTGGTACCTATGGCTTTTCGTTATCGTCTTCCTGCTGCTGAATATAAATGGTAACTCCTATAAACTGAGAAAAATCCCCTCGTATATTTGTTTGGATCATGGAGTTCACATCACATTGATTCCCCTCAAAGATATATGGATCCTAGAAGAACAACACAATTTTGAACTTTAACCATAGTTGTGATCGTCATTTCTGGCACCAGTGCTACTTGGTTAGAACAATTCGTTAGTCTGAGGAATTAAAAAAGAAGTAATTTGGGTTGGAACTGCTTGAACCAGCATGTTTTTTTTCTCTCACTGTCATATTTTGATCTACTGTCTATGCAGGGTGGCACACATACTTCTGGCTGGCCTTTTTGCCTTTGATCGTAAGTTCCTTACACATATCCATGTCACTGCAGTTACCTTCATGGAAGAGTTTCTTACTCGGGGGTAAATGAACTTGCAGATTCTGCTTATTGTTGGCACAAAGCTGGAGTACATAAGCACACGATTGGCTCAAGAAGCAGCAAATTGTTCGGATGAAACATCAGCAAACCCATGGACGAAGCCATGCAAGGAGCACTTTTGGTTTAGCCACCCTAGGGCCGTCCTCCATCTGATCCATTTCATCCTGTTCCAGAACTCCTTTGAGATGGCATTTTTCTTCTGGGTCTTGGTATGTTTTGAAATTGTTACCTGCCTTAGTCTGCACTCTGTACTAACTGCATACACGTACAGAAGTATGGGGCTATCTGACTGATAACTTTGCAGGCAACATATGGGTTCGATTCATGCATCATGGAGAACAGATCATATGCCCTCCCCAGACTTGCTATTGGGTTAGTGCAAAATCTCCAGTTTTTTCTTGATCCGTTTCCCCTTAGCTACAGTAAGTAACTAACAATTCTGTTCCTGTGTTGAACTTGCAGTATCATCGTCCAGGTGCTCTGCAGCTACAGTACCCTGCCGCTGTACGCCATTGTCACCCACGTAAGATCGATCTCGTTCCACCTGTAATTTCAGCAAGGACAGTAGTACTGAATTGCTTAGCTTAAATGTAACAGTTGCTGATCGTGAAATTATTATGGATGCTTGATGATATCAGATGGGCGGCGACATCAAACTGCAGGCGTTCGGCGATCACGTCCACGTTTCCGTGCACAGCTGGGCGACGGACGTGAAGAAGAAGGTGACGTCGCTGCCGGCTCATCCGGCCCCTCACCCGCACCAACAGCATCCACACCCGCACTCGCACCTCCGGATCCCGTTTCTCAACAAGAAGAGGCACAGTGGTCGTGGCCCCGCAACCGAGGAGGCCGCGGCGGAGGCAAGGGCGACGGAGCAGCGTGCCGGGAGCTCCAGAACGCCCACTGCGCCGCCGCAGCGGGCCGATGATCTAGAGGAGATCGTGACGACCACGGAGGGGGACCATCCTCGTCGCAGCGCCAGTTCCTCGTAGCTGCGTTTCGCGTTCCTAAGTCCTAACGGTAGGCCGGGTGCGTCTGCTGCGTCTCGCTGTCGACGTTATTATCATCGTCATCCGGCCGGCAGGCTCTAGACCGAAGCGACGCTGTTGCACCGCCGTCGGCGGCATCGTGGCATTCTAGCTCTCAAGCTTGCAGGTTAGCTAAACTACTTAGCAGACTAGCTAGGACATGTTGCTACTATAGACCGCCGCGCGATCTCAACACTTCGAAACTTTGACAATATAATATCGCCTTGTGTTACCTTAACGAACTCTTTATGTATGTATGAGCAGTATATTTGATCCTATCATGATTTTTTTAAATACGCACACGCACTGATTGTCCACTCTGTGTTAAGTTTTTCTGTCCTCCTTTTATATTGTTCTTCTCCGGATATCTCTATTTCAAAGCTTTCCAATAATAATTGGGATTTGAGCTTGCGCTGGATGTTGTCATCGAAAGAGTGGGAGGAGGATTGGTGCTGCTGCCCTTGGCTTTCACTTGAGCTTAAGTACAACCTCGATATAAATTAAGATGTTAATTTTCAATGGAGTTATTAGTAAGTTGGGGCTGGTGAAACTTTCCCTCAAAGGCAGACAATTTACCTGGAGCTATGCAACACAGTCCATTACTTGAGCTATGCAACACAGTCCATTACTTGAAAAGCTGGATTGGTTCTGCTTCTTGGACTACTTCATATCCTGCCACAACTGCTATTCCTCTTGCAAAGCCCATTTATGATCATTTGCCTTGTATGATCAAAATTGAATAAAAAATTCCTAAATCTAAGATTTTTCAGGTTTGAAAACTTCTGGATTGAGCACACTGACTTTCAGGATATTGTCAATGCTGCTTGGAATATACCAGTTGGATTTGAAGATGCTGCTACAAGAATAAATGCCAAATTTAAGAACTTTTTTTGCGGGTGAAATTTAAGAACTTAAGGAGAGATCTTAAATTATGGGCCAAGAATCTAAACTGCTTGAAAAAAGTTATCTCCATGCTCAATGATACTACCTCCTTTTCGGTTTATAAGGCTTGCGCGTATCCCTAGATTCATAATTTGATCAACATAAGATGAGTTGTATAGTCTAAAAATTATATCATTAGAAAGTATACGGTTTGAAGTTTCTAATGATATGTTTTCTATGAGATATACTTGTATTACGTTGGTCTATTTGTTAACCTAGATATACGCACAAGCCTTATAAATCGGAAAGGAAGTAGTAGCATTATCTGGTTGGACTTCCTTGAGGAATTTAGAGACTTGACAGATTTTGAGTGGAATTATTGAGTCTTGCTTAAGGAACACCTTTTAATTCTTCTGAACAACCAGAAGATTTACTTGAAGCAGAGAGGAAAAATTAAATGGGTGCAACTTGGGGATGAGAGCACTGAATTCTTCCAAGCCAAAGCCACTATTAATCACATGAATAATTATATTGCTATTCTCCAGGATGAGAATGGGCTTGACATTTTTTAGCATCAGGGAAAAGCTGCTCTTCTATGGGATGCTTTTACAAAGACATTGGGGCAGTCTGAGGGCACAGTTATGCACTATGTTTTGGCGACTCTGCTAGACAACAGATGTGACCGTGAGTTGTTAAGACAACTTGAGATTCCTTTCTCTAAGGAGGAAGTTAGAAAATTGATTGAAGAACTGCCAAATGGTAAATCTCCTAGCCCTGATGGGTCTAATAATGAATTCTTCAAATCATGTTGGACAATTATTCCTCCAGATTTCATGCGACTAATCCATGACTTTTATGAAGGAAAGTTGTTGCTGGAAAGCATCAACTCCTCTTACATCACCCTCATCCCAAAAATTGTAAATCCAAGTACACCAAATGACTTTAGGCCAATTTCCCTGCTGAATACTACTCTAAAAATTCTGACTAAGTTGCTTGCAAACAGATTGCAGAGAATTATCCTTAACTTGGTGCATATGAATCAATATGGTTTTCTGAAGGAGAGAGCCATCCAGGATTGTATTGCTTGGGCTAATGAATATCTTCATCAATGCCACAAATCTAAGAAATAAATCCTACTTCTTAAGCCAGAATCTGAATTTTTTTTGACATAATTGAGCACCAAGCTGCAATTCAGATTTTAAGGGCCAAAGGTTTTGGTAATACATGGATCAATTGGATGAACATGCTCTTCAACTCTACCACATCTGCTGTGCTAAATGGGGTTGCTGGGAAAATGTTTATTGTAGGAGGGGTGTGAGATAGGGAGATCCACTGTCACCCCTTTTATTTGTTCTAGCTGCTGACTTACTTCAATCCATCCTTCATAAATCTATGAGCCATGGAATCCTCAGTATTCCTCTGCAGTTCCAAACTTGTCCTAGCTTCCATATTGCTCAATATGTTGATGACTCATTGGTGGTCCTTAATTCTGATGCCAGCCAACTGATTGCCTAAAAGCCCTTCTTCACACCTTTGTTGATGCTACTGGACTTAAGGTCAATTACAACAAATCAAATTTGATCCCAGTTAATATTCCTGATGAGCAAGTTGAGATTTACATTGCTACTTTGAACTGCAAAAGAGGACACTTCCCTATTACTTATCTGGGTCTTCCTGTGGGTATTCATAAACCAAAGTGGAACATTGTCTTCCTTTAGTGAATAAAGTTGAAAAAAGACTTTCTGGGCTTGCAAATTTTCTCACTTATGTTGGTAGACACATCATGGTGAAAACAATGTTTTCTTGTTTAGAGTACATTTCATGACCTGTTTGGACATCCCAGTGACTATCAAGCAGCAAATTGATAAGTACTTGAGACACTGCCTTTGGAGAGGCTCCAATATGTAGGATAAGAGACCTGCTCTGGTGGCATGATCCACTATATGCAGACCTAGAAACCAACTGTACTAGGGGTTCTCAATATCCATGTTCAGACAACTCTCTACTTTAAAAAGATCTCGATAAATTTTTCAACAAACAGGACATTCCCTGGGTCAATATGTTTTGGGAAGCTTATTATTCCACATGCCAGTTGCCTGGCACTCAGATGGTGGGATCTTTTTGGTGGAAAACTAATTTAAGTTTGCTAGACTGCTATAAAGCTATAGCAAAACATAGTATTGGATCTGACACTTCTGCTTTCCTCTGGTCTGATTTATGGAGCACTGAATGCTTAAACTTTAAGATGCCACAACTTTTTTTCTTTAGCTAAGGACCCCCATATCTTTGTTAACCAGTTCATGAACACTAAATTCAATGAGGATCTTTTTCACCTACTGATACGTCCCAAACGTATCTATAATTTATTCTTGCTCCATGCATGTTTTGTGTGATATTTCTATGCCTTAGATACACTTTCATACACTTTTGATCATATTTGGACTAACCTATTAACTCAGTGCACCTCAGTGCTAGTTCCTGTTTTCTGCTGTTTTTCTATTTCAGGTTTCCCACGTATTAAAATGCTCCAAAAATTCCAGGAAAATACAATAAAAAATCAGCGCTTCGGAAGCTTCCGGAATCACCGAGGAGGGGCCAGTGGGGACCCACCAGGGCCCCAGGCGCCCTCCCGGCGCGGCCAGGAGTGGTGCCGCGCCAGGCGACCGCCTGGACCCTGGTGGCCCCCCTGACTGCCCCCATTCACCTATTTATTCTCCGTCACGGGAAACCTCCGGAAAGAGAACCTTTTTTCGCGATCTCACCTGTGTTCCGCCGCCGCCGCGCTTCCAAGATCGAGAGCGCCAGAAGACCTCTTCCTGGCACCCTGCGGAGGGAGGATTGACCTCCGGGAGCCTCTCCACCATCATGGACGCCTCCCGGATGATTCGTGAGTAGTCCACCTTGGACCATGGGTTCATGATCAGTAGCTATGTGATGTTCTCCTCCCCTCTTTGTTCTTCATGGATTAGACCTTGTGAGCTGCCCTACATGATCAAGGCACATATGTAATTCTTTCTGTTGTTGCTATGCTGAGTTTGTTGGGATCTGATGGATTATGAGACTATGTTCAGATTGTGATTGAGTAATATATTTGGTTCTTATATTTTTTTTCTTGAGTAATTCTTGCATGTTCTCCGTTGCTGTTTATTGCTTTGGCCAAGTAGTAGGTAGTGACTCCAAGAGGGAGCGTTATGCTTGATTATGGGTTCATGCCCCCTGATGACTAGCTTGAGTGACAGAAACATGAGTCTAGGGGATGTGTTGTTGCCACAAGGGGGAAAACAAAGGTGCTTGTAACCGCGGTTGCAAGGATTGTTTACTTTACGCAAAGTTCTTTTAATGCATTTGTCTGTTGCTTTGGGTTTACACTTTGGGTGGGGCTCGCAACTTAATACTAGCGAGATGTTCTGGATAGATATCTCAAGGTGGATGATTAGTAGTAGATGCAGATGGATTTCGGTCTACTTATTTTGGCGTACCGCCATGCTTTTGAGCCTCTTCCTTTCTTTGTAGCATAATTAGCATTGGTTTGCGCCCGTAATCCTGTCAATTGCCCAGCTGTGATTTGTTTACCTCGCATAGCAGTTTTATCGTCTTTTGGGAGAGAGACATCACTAGTGAACATCATGGGACCTCGGTCCACATTTCCACCATTGTTACACGCTCAATTTATTTCCTGCTTTTACTTTTCAGTAGCTATCACTATCTACTATCTGTTGCGTTGATCCTTTGTGAACAACAAGACCAGAGAGATTGACAACCTCTTTGAACTTCGTTGGGAGCAAAGTCATTTGTTGTGTGTGCAGGTCCAGGTCAAGGAGGCAACTTAGTTCTTAAAAACAGTGCCATTGTTTCCTTGCCACCTACTTGTCGACCTTGGAGTCCTACTGGTCGATCTCAACCTTGGTATCTTTGCCAAGGGAAATGTTCCGCTACGCTACATCTCAACCTTCCACTTGGGGTAACCAACGAAGGGCGAGAAGTATTTCCTTGCTAGCATCAAGCAATTTCTGGCGTCGTTGCCGGGGACTCCAATCTTCAAGATAGGGGAGTAGCACGCTATCTTTTACCTTTGCTTTTTAGTTTGTTAGTTTACCTTTCAGTTTTTATCTTCGTGTCCTTTATCAAAAAACCACAAAAAAATAATTTACCTAGCTTTTAGTAGTCCTTCTTGTTTAGTTAAGCATGGAGCCAAACCAAAGTAACCTCGTGCTTGGAAGGGACTTCCTCCGAGCTATGAAAGGCTTCATTGATATTGGTAAGGGGCACATGCGCCTACGTGGTAAATCAAAAGGTAAGTACCTCTTCCCTAGGAAAAAGAAGAATGAACTTGTTGAAAATCAATTTGAAGGTTTTTATGACTCCGATGATCTCGGGGACCTTTGATTCTTCTTTTTGCTTGTTTCCTAGCTTAAAGGCGTAAAAGAAAGCGCTTGTTGGGAGGCAACCCAAGATGTTTTTACTTCTGTTTTTAGTGGTCTTGATGATTTTTACTACTGTAGCAATATCATTGTATCTTTATTTTCAAGCTTTGTGCCAAGTTTAGCCTCCGATTGCAAGAAATTCAAAAGTTGTGACATGGTGTCCAGAAAACAGATTTTGTCCTTGGACGGAAAAATTCACCAAAAATCACCAGATCAACTTTTTGATCTGAATTTTTTTGAATGCGTGCTCCATACAATTGGCTTTCGAGCGTCTGTTCTAAGTTTTTTTATTTGAGTTGCAGAAGTACCCCGAAAAAATTATTTACTACCTTCTGTTCTGTTTTTCACAGATTCTGCCACGTTTTTCATTTCCTTACTTTTGCAAGAATTGTGCTAACTTTTTCTTTGCAAAACCTTTTTGGAAATCTTGAGAAACAGTAGCCCTTCAAGAAAATATTTATTTCCAGTAGAGGAAAATTATTTTATTAAGGGTACTAACCTATCTAATCAGCTTATGATGAGTTATGTATGAAGGGAGTTTTCAAATGTGCGAGGGAAGATGATGAAAGAAGAGACGGGAGTGTCAAACGCTCAAGCTTGGGGATGCCCCCATGCATCCCCAATAAATATTCAAGGAGGCTCAAGCGTCTAAGATTGGGGATTTCCCTGTTGACGAGGGGGTGACCCCACGACTCCTGCGTGTGAGGATACCTGGTGCATACAAGGACAAGAGGCCCGCTGGAAGCTTTGACAGGCCCACGACTGACCCGCTCCAAGCACCGACGTAGGAGTCCGCGATCAATATGGAAGTCACGAATTGGCATTTAAGGAAAGGATAGAATTAGGCAAACACCTCTGTAAACCTGAGACGGACTCTCCGAGACCAAGCCTAGTATATAAAGGCTGGGAGGGGGGGACGTCTCAGGACATCCAATCTACAATCATCACCTCTAGTCTTGCGCGAACTCGCCTAGACTCCCACTGTAATCGCCCCCTCGCATAATATTATCGAGCAGGAAGTGCTTCTCCTGTTAGGCGACGAGTATCGCCAACCTGTTATCTATACGATCTAACCTAGGGTCCCTGGCCATGGGATTTGCCAAGGCTAATCCTCGTCAATTGGCGCTGACCGTGGGGACTTCACAGGTTGGAATCACGATCTCGGCAGCCCCTTCATCAGCATCCATCAAGTTGACGACTTCCTAAGCACTCGACGACCCAAGGCTCGAGCAGATTCCGATCTTTTCGGGTCCCTCGGTTTCGGGGCTCACCTTCCGACCCTGCGACCAGCCTTCGCCGACCTGCGCGCTGGCATCGACCTGACCTTCGGCGGGTACCAGATCTACGTCAACCATTGGGGCACTCTTCGCCTCACAGATCGCGCTCGAGCACCCGCGACGACCAGCGTAAACACAAAAACGAAGCAACCACCCACGCGGCAACTCCGCGAGTCAGCCGCGACTCCTACCCCAACACCAAGCTCTGCATCACTCGCGACTACTCGGGTGGACTGCCAACATGGAAAAAGCGCACCACAGACGCGACTGGACTAGCAACCAGGGCACCATTCCAGGTGTTCATGGCAGACACTCGCGAGCCAACCTCAGACGACAAAGGCCAGGACGACGACCCGAGCAGTCATAGAGACGCATGCTCAAACAGAAAATGCAGCGACCCTAACAATACTGGACAGATCACCGTCACCCTTGGAGAACCAGGAACCATACCAAGAAAATAATTCAAAAGACAGGAACACAACAACTACAAGAACGACGAGCTAGAGAGCAGCAGTCGTCAGATCTCAGAAGCGGCAAAAGAGGACCGTACCATAGAAAAAATATACCTGTCCAAAGAAGTAATAGCCAGAGTAAAAAACGCAGTAAAGCACGGAAAACTACTCCCAGAGAACGTAACTCGCGACGAGCTCAGAGCATACAACAAACTGGCGAGCGACATCACCAAGAAAACAAGACAACAATGACTGGAGCTGGAGAAGCAAGGAAAAATTGCCATCGATTCGAGAACCAACCGCAAAGCACTGCCCGAAAGTGACTCCTCCGACCACGGCTCCTCCACCCGAGGCAAGTCCAGATTCGACAACTTGAGACGCGCAGATAAGAAGAAACTTTTCCGCAAACTAGATGACGACTTCAGACTCGAAGAGGACGATGAAGAAGAAGGGGAACTCACACCAGCAGAAGCTCTCATAACTTCCCAGGCATACCTCTCTCTTTCTCAGAAGGACAAAAAGGGAGCAGCAGATCGCAACATGACGATGGCACTCAAGGTGATGAAGGACGCCATCACTGCCTCGTCACCCAAAAAAGCAAGCACAAGACGAGCGCCTCGCGAGCTGACACCAGACATGGACCCCATCTCACCAGATGACGACGAAGATGACAACAACAACGACCGGCGCAGGCGCTCAAACAGAAGCAAAAACCATGACAGGGACGACAACGACAACAGACGCAACAATCGACGAGACGCACACGACGACATCACACAGAACAAAATCAACCGAGGAAGGCGCAGACGCGCAGCCCGCGAGGAGTACTCGGATGAGCTCAGATCCGACGAAGAAATAGAACCATGCAGCGCATTATGCTTCACGCGATCCATACACGAGACGCGGATGCCGAAAGGTTTCAAACTAAACTCCACAACACACAAATACGACAGACTCGAAGAACCAGAGGCATGGATCGACGACTACCTAATAGCCGTCAAGTTTCAACGAGGAACCAATATCACGACAATGCAGTACGTACATCTCATGCTCGAGATCTCGGCGCGACACTGGCTCAAGAACCTACCACGAGGACCGATCAGCTCCTGGAAGCAGTTTCGCAGCGCTTTCATCAAGAACTTCAAGTCCACCTATAAACGGCCAACATCACTCGAAGAGCTGAGAGCCTGTAGGCAAGGAACCAGGGAGTCCATGCGAGCATACATCCAGCGATGGACCATACTCAAGAAATCAGCCGAGGACATATCAGACGAAAGCGCGATTGATGCATTCCGAAGAGTCCTGCAGCGCATTGACTTCAAAGAGCAACTCAGGTAGATGAAGGTCCAAACAGTCGCGCGATTACTAGAACAAGCCAACAACTGGGCCGATGGAGAAGACTCCATCCGAAACGAGTCAGAAATCCAGTCAGCACGCTCAGAGCGCGACTACGACTACTACACCGGAGACAGAGGGTACGACAGAAGAAGCAAACGCCCCAGACTTAACTTCTTCGACGACAGAGGACCCGATATGGTTGCGACTGGTTTCCCAGTCGATAGGGAAGCCAGACATCGAGATGACAACAGGATGCAGCGGAGGGACAACCAAGAAGAAGCACCCCAGGTCCAGAAGAGAGACTGGAGGTCAAGGCAGCCACGAGATGACACTCGAGTGTACCGCTCAGTCAAGGAACAACTCGACGGGCCCTGCACACTACACAGGTTAAAAATGAGCGCGGAGAGTGGAGATCAGGACACACCCTAAGAAACTGCAGAAGCTTCACTGAGCTCTCAGAAGAAAAATGCCGATCTATAGCACCAGCAACGCAACCCCTCGCAAGCATAGCAGTCGGAACAATCGCCCATGATGCACCACCCGCACCCGCTGCACCAGCAAGAAAGGTGGCAGCCATCCAGGAGCGGCACTCAACACCCGACGAAGAATAAAAATACCCAGAAGCACACGGGCGAATCTATATGATCCAAGAAGGAAGACCATCAAACAGGCAGCAAAAGCAGGTCACCAGACAAGTCTTCCTCGCAGCCTCCTCACACCCTGCCATCCCAGAATACCTGCGCGGATCAGAAACGGACATCACCTTCTCCCGAGAAGACCACCTGTAAGGCCCCTGATGCGGTACTAACTCTAACTAGTCGCTTTCGCGTCCGGTCGGAGTTAGAAGCGCATCAAACGCCACCGGCGCACGACACTCGCACTCGTGTCGCTGCCGGATTCTCGACAACAGGTATATAAGCATAACTCTATAAGAAAGGAAATACATATAGAAGATAATTATAACAGGGCATACAACGCCACTGTCTAATAATATAACATCATCATGAGTACATCTCGTCCATACATCAATACATCAAGCGGAAGCAAAATAGGGACCGAGTACGGTCAAGATCCAAATTGCCCTAGAGAGGGCTACACATAAATATCCACCCACGGGAACGTCTGAGCCCAACTATAGGATCCTACTGGTCGGGGTACTCGTACTCGTCGTCATCCTCCGGGGGCACCTCCACGAAGTAACGTCCGGTGCTGGGGTTGAGGTAGTAGTCCACTGCAGCGGCCGATCAGGCAAAGCGGTAAAGACAGAAATGTAAACGGGGGTGAGAACATGTCATTACGGAATAACTAACGCTACAGGTAAGGTAAAGACATAGACAGGTTGTAGCCGTACTAGCATATATGGTGGCTACACGTTCTATCAGAATAAAGATGAGATCCAAGAAGTTCGTTGACAACGTGTCATAAGTCGGCTATCCACCTACTTACGCAAACATAACACAACCTCGTTTCTCTCTCGGTCCCCCTGGACGAAGGAAGACAACCAAGGCACACACACGGTTTGTCAAGTTTTATAGCATGATTTCCATTGATGTTATTCTATGAACAAGGAGTAGGTCTCAAGTGGTCCATAACCGCGGACACGGCTTTTCGAAAAGATTTACCCTGCAGGGGTGTACCAACTGTCCATTATAGACGTCGCATGTACGCCCGGTTTCCACTTGGCTAGGTAAGCGCCTGAAACTCCGGAACGTCAGAGTCCCTCTAACTAACAACACACATATCCGGGTGGCCCTCGGGGAGTCGACATCCAATCTGGGAGCTGGCCACGCTCTCGGATCGGCCTCTTCCGTATCAACAGGGTTTGGGTTGCCGGTGAAGCCTCACATGGGGACCGGGCCCTCGCCGGTCAGTTTTGGGCCAGCCAAGAAACTATGTCCTCCTGGCCCTGGTTTGGTTTGGAAACAACTGGGGATCCAACCAGCACACACACATTGCAAATGTAAATCAGCTTGGGCCACCTCTGGAACGTATGAAGCTAGGTAGGTAAGAAAAGGGGGCCCCATAAAACCCCACACACGATTAGGCACGCTCGTCAAGAAACACAATACCCGGAACTCGGGTCCTAGGTGACTCAAATGGAACAAAGCACCAGACGGGAATAGTCCAGCCTTCCACCTTTCGTCGAATATAAATTAACATCATTTAACAATAATAAATATCAACCAACTTCTTTT
Source organism: Bromus sterilis (assembly GCA_950022295.1). Taxonomy (NCBI): domain Eukaryota; kingdom Viridiplantae; phylum Streptophyta; class Magnoliopsida; order Poales; family Poaceae; genus Bromus; species Bromus sterilis. The sequence goes on along the minus strand of OX465599.1, from coordinate 234,338,047 downwards.
ACAGCATGATATCCCAACCATAAATATATAGGGTAAGAAGCAAGTTTTCTATCCATACTAAGCAATGGCTGAGCAGCGGTAACTTAGCAGTACAATGGTTTGCTGGGATGTGGGGATCATGGCTGTATGGGTTTAAGCATGGAATATAAGGTAGATAGGATCAAGCAACAACGTTCTAGATCTAAAGCTAGGCATGAGCAGAAAGTTATAAAGCAATGACACAGATCTCCCCCTTGCCTGGTAAGGTAGTCGAAGCAGCACCCACGGTACCCTCGTGCTCGGTGTCGGACAGCTCCACGTAAGTCTCCTCGTCAGTCTCGGGTGCTAACGTAAGATACCGGCAAGGAAAACACACAAGTAAGCAACTGATGCAAACTCAAACAAGGATGGCATGTTTAAGTTTTATTCACATGATAAGACCCTGACTAGTCAAATTTAAATGAAGGTGATGACGACAAGTCATCACTTTCATATGCATTTTATTTACATTGTAATGGCTTTGGTCTAAGCCTTAGTTTAGGTGTAAGTAGCATAGAAGCATGACATGAACAACAAAGCATTGCAAGAATTTAAATAACATGGAAATAGAGCAAAGATTCCGGAGACGGAGTAGTGTCGGTGAAATTGACACATGGAAGGTGCAACAGTTGATGGAGGCCAGCCACTAGGCATATGACAATATGCTAGGGACTGACTTGACGAAAGAAGATGACTTGGAACAGACTTGAAAAGATCAAGTGAACAACACTTCAAATGCACTGAAGTTGAAATGCTGCAGGCAGAAAGATCTGAAAGCTTCTGAACCAGGTGATCACACCTTGTCTCAAGAGTTGCACAAAACAACATGGAAACATCACTGCTGAACTCCTTGCAGAAAAGCACCCCAAAAACATATATGACATGTCTCAAGTTGAATTTGCAAGGGCAGTTGCAAATTCAGCTGAAGTTCAGGGGGCTGAGTGCAAAATTGCACCTCATGAATTTTTAAAGGCTCAGATGAAAAAAATCATCATCACCATGCAATTCCTTATGCAAAATTACCCCAATTTCATATATGTCATGAGCAACTTTGAAATTTGAACAACTTGGCAAAACAAGAATTTATAGGGGGCATTTGCAAAATTGGCCATGCTTAAAAATCATAGAGGGTCAAATGCAAAAATGCTCCCCACTATGCTGACCAGTAGCTCAAGATACTCTAAAAAGATATAAGTCATGCATCAAAAGATCAGGAGGTGGAACTCTAGTTTGAATTTGAATTCAAACTTAAATGAAATAAAAACAGAAAAGAAAAAGAATAAAAAAAAGAAAAGGGAAGGGGGGAGCCCAGCCAGCTTGGGCTGGTCTCGGCCAGCAGGCCCAGCTGCTGCTCCCTGCCCCTGAGCGCGCTAACTCTAATGGGCCAGGCCCAGCTGGATCCACGGCCGCGCTGGAGAAAAGGAGCAAAAACTCCAGGGGTAATTCGACCCCAAGGGGGATCGAACCCCGCACCGCGCGGTTACCACCCCAGGTGCGCTACCACTCGGCCACTGCTCGAACTTTGACAGAGTACACCACGCACTAAAGTTAAGCTAACTACGAGGTGTCTTCTGAACCTGAAACGCGAACTGAACCCGACTTCAGGCGGCTGCAGATGGACGAAAGGAGGGAGCTTGCGACGCTGTGCTTCGATCCAGGCCTCCAACGCCCTGGCACAACGCTGCTCAGCCTTCGTATCAACTACGGCGACCATCCCTCTCGCAGAAACGAAGCGAAACGAGGCGTGAACTGAAGAAATCTGGCTGCTCGCTCTGAAGAAGTTCAGACTTCGCCGCTGCCGCACGCGTGGATTCCGGCGTCCACCGCATCATGCACGGCTCGCCGGGGACTCCAAGACTTCACCTAGCCGCAGCCGGGAGCACCCAGAACTCATTTTTCCATACACCTAGCCTCGCCGTGCTACGTACGGGTGCCACTACTCGTCGGAAAAACACGGCGGACGGCCTCTTGCAGGAGACAGGGGGGAGGGGATCGGCAGGATCACAGCGGGGCGACGCTCGTGCGGCTTGGGAAGACGTCGCCGGCGTTCCAGGCGAAGACGCAGACGAAGACGTGGTCGGGCCGCGCAGGAACCTCAGGCCATAGACCTCCTGTCCATGGCGACTTCGAGCCGGACGCAGAGGAAGGAGGAGATGGAGGCGGCGGCGCCCGAGGGGGAATGGAGCTAGGGTTGGAGACGAGGAGCGGGGGGGGGGGGGGGGGGCTTAAATAGGAGAGGGAGAGAGGCGACGTGGCTCCAGGAGAGCCTCTCCTCCACGGGCACGCCATGTGCTTGAGGGGGGAGAAAGGTGAGAGGAGGGGGATGACAGGCGGGGCCCACCGGCTGAGAGAGAGGGAGGAAAAGAAAAAAAAACGGGGTGCTGCCGCTGGTGGGCTGAATTCGGGCGGCCCAAGTGGCTAGAAGAGGAAAAGGAAGAACAGGGCCCTTTTCCATATAAAAAAATGAGCAGCAGTGAAAGAAAAAGGAAAAGAAAAAGATAGGGGAAAATGAAAAATATTCCAAATATTTTTAAAATCCCCCTAAAAAGATGCTTGATCACCCAAAATTGATTTGATCAATTTTGCATGCAGTGAACAATCCCCAAAAGTAAAACATCACCCTTTTCTATTTAAAATTAAATAGAAAAGCCTTTGGAGAGTTTTTGAGAGAAAAACAGAAGGTTCAAAATTCCATGAGCTTGAAATTCTTAATCCTTGCATTTTTCTAGATTTTTAAAAATTGGTTTGACCAATTTTGGCAACAACAAAAATGTGGCCCCTTTTTGAATTCAAAAACACTTTGAACTAGGGCTACTGTTTTTGGTGGTGGCAAAAATGCTTGGAGGATTTTAAAACCCTTGCAATAGCAAATGAAATGGCTAGGCCAAGTTTGGTGTCAAGTGAAGTGAGCCTGTGACAAGGAAAATTCCATCAATGCCCTTCTTAAACCACTTTGGATGCAAAAGAAAACAACCCAACATGACTCCATTCTCAAAGCCAATTAAGATCACCACATGAAATGACATACACATCCACCATGCCAAGTTACAAGTCCAACAGAGGAAGTAAAATACATAGTGTTTGCTAGCTTATTACATGTGGGCTGTTACACCACCCGCCAGCCATCCCACGCCCAGGACATGTCGCTCTGGTACTTGAGGCAAGAATCGGAAACTACGACATGTCGCGAGTCTTCATGGACGGCGGCAGCGGGATCAACATCATATTCACCAAAACCTTGGAAGAAATGCTCATCCAACATTCAGCAATAAAGACTTCAGGCACAACCTTCCACGGAATCGTGCCAGGAAAAGCAGTCTACCCCCTTAGGAAAATAAGCCTGTAAGTCGTCTTTAGCAATGCAAGCTACTTCCGCAAGGGAGATGCTAGACTTTGAAGTGGTCAACTGGAAATCACAGTATCACGCCATCCTTGGCCGACCAGCCTTCGCACGCTTCATGGCAGTACCACACTACGCCTACCTCAAGTTCAAGATGGCAGGTCCGCATGGCCTCATCACAACCAGCGGCAGCTTCATCAGATCCGATTGCTGCGACAGAGAGTTCCACAAGATATCAGAAACCTTTGGAGAACTTCTAAACCACGGAACCGCCCCACAAGAAGAAGCACTCCCCTAGAGGTCAAATCAGCAACCAGAGGACTCACGGGAAGCACAAGCTAAAGACATCTTAGCAGCAAGTTTACTTCCTTATGGCTATCAAGCCACCGACACAAATAAAAAGATGTCTTCAACAACCCGCTCGTGTAAGAACAACAGGAAAGATACTACAAATATTTTTCCAAAAAATTTCTTACGCGACTCGAAAATTGGCACTCGGGGGCTCGCTCGCAAAAGCCACCCCCGAGGCGTTATTCGCTTACGCGACTTGAAAATTGGCACTCGGGGGGCTCGCTCGCAGAAGCCACCCCCCGAGGCGTTATTCGCTTACGCGACTTGAAAATGTGCACTCGGGGGCTTGCTCGCAGAAGCCACCCCCCGAGGCGTTATTCGCTTACGCGACTTGAAAATTGGCACTCGGGGGCTCGCTCGCAGAAGCCATCCCCCGAGGCGTTATTCGCTTACGCAACTCGAAAATTGGCACTCGGGGGGCTCGCTTGCAGAAGCCACCCCCGAGGCGTTATTCGCTTACGCGACTTGAAAATTGGCACTCGGGGGCTCGCTCGCAGAAGCCACCCCCCGAGGCGTTATTCGCTTACGCGACTCGAAAATTGGCACTCGGGGGCTCGCTCGCAGAAGCCACCCTCGAGGCGTTATTCGCTTACGCAATTCGAAAATTGGCACTCGGGGGCTCGCTCGCAGAAGCCACCCCGAGGCGTTATTCGTTTATGCGACTTGAAAATTGGCATTCGGGGTCTTGCCGCAGAAGCCACCCCCCGAAGCGTTATTCGCCTACGCGAATTAAAAATCAGAACTCGGGGGCTCTTGCGCCGCAACCACCCCCCAAGGAGTTACTCGCCGAAGACTTGGAAACCGACAAGACCCGCCCGTACCGCACGGGATCCATTCATAACAGATAAAGGAAAATAAACCAAAAGGGAACAACAGCACACGCTGTCTAGCAGAAGAAGACAACCTACAACTCAAAAGAAGAACCTACACCAAGCAAAGCCTAATCTCCGGGCTCTGATTTCACTTTACACAGAGCGCCTAGATGACGGTCATTCTCCTCGACCACCCACTTCACAACATGGTTCGCAGGCTCATCCGCTACGGCGTAATGGTCACCCATAGGCTGAGCCGCCAGCATAATGTCCACACCAGGCCAATGACTATGGAAAAAAGCAAAAGCACAACGCCCCCTACATGAATCTGGTGATTTACTACGCGACGAAGCTCAGCAGGCTGAGAGAACACCCGACACAGCCTCTCAAGGGACGATGGAACAAGAACCAACGGATAAAATTCAGAGAAAATCCCACCAAGTACCCTGCAACAGTACCTAAGAGCCCGTGGCACCCTTTCAACCCGACGTCGAAAAATGGCGAACACTCGAGCACGCGACCTATCCATCCAAAAGGGATTGTTCGCCTACACGACTGGGTCATCCATCCTCAACAACTCCGACTGCACGGCCTCCTCCTCCTCGCGAGATCGCCCAACCAGCACTTTGAAAAAAAGAGCAATAATCAGAGGCAAGCACAAGGAAAATACCTCGCACAGTCGAGCAGCTGAAGGAAGAAGAACTCACCCTTCAGAAGATCAGACAACTTCACCACCAAAATAGCCAGGCCATCCACAACAGCTTCAACACGTTCACGTTTGGAGCGCTGAACAGAGACAACACCCTTGAGACGTACAATCTCACGCTCGAAATCGTTCAGCCTCAAACAAACGGACTCATGGGCACCCTCGCGAGCATCTTCCTTCAGCAAATTTCAAGCCCAAGAAACGCCCGGGGTGGCCTACCGCAAAGGATAACAAGTCAAAAGAAAAAAAGGGGGAGAAACGCAAAATGGACAAAGCAGTTTTCACCACATAAAAGATTCACCATCCCGCAGGAGGTTCATTACAACTTAAAGTCCCAAGACAGGGCACCAAAAACCAGTTCACCCTACTCCTCTCCCTGAGAATTATGGTTATCAGCCTCAACAACCAGCTGCAGCTGGCGGGCAAGCCGAGTGGCTCGAGCACTCTGCTCGTTTGTATAATTAGGCAGGCTATCCACCATGGAATCCTCAATGTGGACACCATGCCCCAGAGGAACAACAATAGACGTGGCAAGCCCACTCACCACATTCTCGCGAACCAAGCCCTCCAGCTGTTCACCGCCTGGACCAAAGGCAGCAACCTGCGAATCAAGACCCTCTGGCCTCTTCCCCTCATGCGGAAACATATGCTCATGAATAAGCTTCAGGAGAGTAGAAGCCCGAGCGCAGACATCCCCCATAGCTACAGCAGCACCCGAGACAACATCCACAGCACCAAAAAGAGTGACTGATCTTGCATCAGCCACCTCCACCGCCCCAATACCCGCAGAGCCTGCAAAAAGAAAAAAGATTCAGTACTCAGAAGTTCAAGAGAAGAGCAAACCCCAAAGAACGGAAGAAAGGAACAGTCCACGCACCAGCCAAAGAGCCTGCCAAGTCCTGCAGGCGCTCGCACTCAACTTTCTCCACCCGGAGAAATTGCTCCTCCACTCGCTGCAACCGCTCGAGATCACCACGCTGCGCCTGCATGTCCCTTTCCTTGGATTCCAAAACAGCCCGAAGCTCAGAGAGTTCCTTTTTCGCAGCCTCTTCCCGCTTCTCAGCACCCTTCTTGCGACCTGCGGAAAGGACATCAGTCAGATAACCTACTAGCAGCCAAAATAAATACCAAGAATTAGAATCTCACGTCTCATAGTGGTCAAGCTCCCCTGGGCTGATTCATGAGCACGTCGCCACCGATCAGCATCGGTCAACACACGCTCATATATCCGGAACAAAGGCTGAATTCAAGTAAAATGCACAAGTCAAAGCCAAGGAAAGGAGAAAATCAAGTCCAAAGACTGCAACCAATCACACATGATTGCTTGCAGCCTCGGGGGATACTCCCATTGGAAGCACTGCCATGCCCCCAATGTCAAACAAAGATCAACAAAAGAGAAAGACCAAAGCTAACAACTGCAACCAATCACAAATGATCGCTTGCAGCCTCGGGGGCTACTCCCATCGGGAGCGCCGTCGCGCTCCAATGACGTTCAGAAGGGCGAGGAATTCCATACCTGCTCCGCCATACGATCAAAAAACTTTGCCTTATCCTCAGCAGAAAGATCACGCCACCCCAAGTAGTGCTCCTTAGGAACCGCAGGTTTCGCCTCTCGAGGAGAGGCTTCCCCAGTATCAGCAGCAGATCCCACGGACAGAACAGTCGCAGGAGTCGTCCAAGCACCCGAAACCGCAGGAGTCGCCGAAGGAACTGGCCGATCAATCGCTGCACCTGAGTCACCCGGCCGAGTAGCATCCGCACCAGAACCGGATGACTGAAAATCATCCGCAGCAATACTCGTAGAAGAGACAGCAGGAACAGGAGCAGTACTGCAAAATGACACATCATCCGAACAAAAGCCGAAAAACAAGCAACAAAGCCGCACAAGGAAAGGTATAAGAACCCGGCAGGTGCAACAGCCGGACGCAGCAACATCCCAAACTTGCGACTCTTTTGGGAAGCCGAAGGAGGACGCGGTACATCAGAAGTCACGGCCGGCAGCAAATCATCAGCACCACCCGCCGCGTCGCGGCCACTCGCACTCGAGGAGGGAGCACGTTGGACGCGTAAAGGACTCGTATCCCCAGAGTCCTCAGCAGCCGACGGTTTCGCACCCGCAGACTCGCCAGCATCAACACCGGAAGTGCCCCCATCACCCGCAGGCACAGGACCAACATCAGCCGCACCAGGCTCATCAAGTATTTCCACATCCTCAGGTTGCGTTGGACTGTTCAACAAAGGAGTATGACCCTGCAGATCAGAACAACATCAGTAATCAATAGACACAATTCAAAATCACAAAAGAACCTCAAGACAAGTACCTGGGGAAGAGGCAAATCAGCAGCGTAAGGACGAACGAGGCTCTCCTCACCAACACTTGTACACTTCGTGACTTGCTGGACCCGAGTCAAAAAGTCACCATCAGAGAACTCCTCGGGCGAACACCTGGTCAAGTCATCGGGCCCAGTGTATTGCCACATCAGACGCACCCGATGCTGAAGCGGCTAGACGCGTCTCCTCACAAACACAGAGATAAGTTGGCCGCCAGTCAACTCATCCTTCAAAGCAGAGATCTTTTGCACCAATGGCTCAACAAGAGACACCTCGCGAGCAGACAAAAGATGTGCCCATGAAGACCGCTTAACCGCTTGCGCAGTAGGATCAAAAGGTGCAAGACCAAATTGCTGCCCCTCAACCATCCGATCGTTCAGATAAAACCAACTCTTCCGCCAGGTATAGACGAAATCCAGTTTTTCCAGATCAAAGTAGGCAGCCTTATCTTTAATGGAAGTACCCACGCCCCCAATGGCATATTCAGAGCTCGTCCTCTTCACATTGAAAAGATGTTTCCAGAGCCCCCAATGGGGATAGATTCCCAAAAAACCCTCACAGAGTGTGATAAAGCAGGCAATGTGCAGTATCCCATTAGGGGTCAAGTCATGTAGTTGCAATTGATAGGCAAAAAGCAACTCCCGGAGGAAAGGATGAACAGGAAGCGCAAACCCACGAGGGAAGAAGCTCTAAAAGCATACCCGTTCATCTGGACAAGGCGCAGGAAGCTCCTCATCCCCAGGAATCCGAGCGGCCCCATCTACCACCATGCCGCCCGCTACCAAGTCATCCAGAGCTGCGGCTCCGAAAGCAGACCGCTCCCACCTACCAGTCATCCTCGCCGACTCCTGCGCTGCACTTCGAGGGCGCTTGGACATGGATCTCACCACGAAACCGCGCAAAGAGAAGAGGCAGGAGGCAAAGAACGAAGAAGGAAGAAGAAGGAAAAGCAGGGGAAGGCAATGGCTGGGTGAAAACCTAAAACCACCAGACCCCCTGGTATTTAACCAACAGCAGGGGCACGCATAATCACCGTTAATCTTGGAACTCAGAGGACGTGGCACGATCCCACGATAGCCGAGAAGCATGGAAAACTCAACTGGTGCATTAACCATACCACCCACTACGTGCGAAAAACGAGGGACATCATCACACAGTGCGATTTTTTCGGGCAGCAGGGCGTCAAGTTATTTCCATTCACACGCCACGGCAACCGAACCTGTCAGGCGGGCCAACAACGTCACATATCTGCAATGCGTATTAAGTACACATCCTCAGTCAGCATCCCGCTCCTCACAAGTTTTTTCATATTATTCTAAAATATTTTACTCCCATCGGGAGTACCTTTACTCGAGTTCGGGTGCTCCCTCACCTAGAAGGCAAAGACGTGCTCGAGTGGCCACTCGCACCAACAAGTAATCACGACATCAACAGAGTTTCGGGTGCTCCCTCACCTAGAAGGCAGATACGTGCTTGACTGATCACTCACACTACCATAAATAAACGTACTTTCAGAGTTCGGGTGCTCCCTCACCCTGAAGACAGTAAAGCATTCGAGTGACTACTCGCAAAGACTCCACAAAGTATTCGACACTATGATCTACTCGTGCACTCGACGACCTTCCGAGTGGGCACTTTCTTATTTTCCTCGTCTGAGCTCGCAAAAGTGCTGCGAGTGACCACTAATAGCTCACTTGATTTTTTATTCCAAGTGGGTGCATCTTTATTTAGGCTCCGCGCCTCTACAAAAATGATGCCTGGGCTGCGACTTGCTGTACCCAGATGCCACGCAAGCTTAGCGTGTAGGTAAGACCCCGCTGCGCAGACGGCCGGGCCGGGACTTGCCACAGTGCGGCTTCATTCCCGACATTTTCCATGGGCTCGCATGATTGAGAGATGAGCCGATAACGTACGCGTTAAGGCTATTTACTGGGACCGGAGGCATTGATCCTATAAGACCTGCAGCGGCATGAACTTTGCTAGACACAGGTCGTTCCCAAGTTCGTGTCGAGGGACACGGGCTTGATTGGGGTACTAAGGTATTTTTCACTAGCGCAATTCACCAAGGCTCGACCAGTCGACTACCTTGGGACCTTTCAGCTTAGCATACCTCGAATTAAACATTTGTCATGGCTAAAGCTGCCAACAACTCGCAGCCGCGCTGCGCAAAGCGAACAAGGATGAATTCGAGTCCATGCGCGACTCTTCGAGTCCCCCAGGCATTCGGGGGCTACTGACGATGGGGTGACCCGACGACTCCTGCGTGTGAGGGTACCTGGTGCATACAAGGACAAGAGGCCCGCTGGAAGCTTCGACAGGCCCACGACTGGCCCGGTCCAAGCACCGACGTAGGAGTCCGCGATCAATATGGAAGTCACGACTTGGCGTTTAAGGCTAGGATAGAATTAGGCAAACACCTATGTAAACCTGAGACAGACTCTCCGAGACCTAGCCTAGTATATAAAGGTTGGAGGGGGGACTTCTCAGGACATCCAATCTACAATCATCACCTCTAGTCTTGCGCGAACTCGCCTAGACTCCCACTGTAATCGCCCCCTCGCATAGTATTATCGAGCAGGAAGTGCTTCTCATGTTAGCCGACGAGTATCGCCAACCTGTTCTCTATACGATCTAACCCAGGGTCCTTGACCATGGTATTTGCCGAGGCTAATCCTCGTCACCCGTGCATCCCCTTCTCCATCAACAATCACCAGTTCGTCCTCCGTCTCACTATATTTTTATCACTTCATGCGTTATGTGCTATGCTTGGAGCGTCTCACTCTTTAGTTTTCTTTTTAGTTTTCCTTAGATTTGTTTTCTGTTCATAAAAGGTTAGAACCCAGCTTACTTTGTGTGGGAGAGAAACACGCTCCACTTCAAACTAGAACACATCATAGGATTTTCATGCTTATCATTCTTTTGTTGTGTGTTCTTTATATTTTCGTAGCTGCTGTCATGTTTAGCTCTTAGTTTTCGTGTTTATATTTTTCAATAGCTTTAATTTAGTTTTTTTCTGGAACTCTCTTTAGTCTTCATGTTTATCTTGTGAAGAGAGTTGGTTGTTGCATTGAGTTGTGTCTTGACTTTAAGTAGGTAATTGAGGTTGCTATTAGCTGTAGTAGTGACTTGCAATAGTTTTGAGGTATTGTTGTGAGTAATGTTTGAACTTTTGGTGTCAAGAGCTCTATCCTATTAGTGATAGGTGTCGTATTTTGGGAAATCCGTGTTTATTTTCAAAAACTACAAAAACTAGTTGAGAACTCTAACTACTAGATGGATCACTAATGTTCGAAAGGGAGTGGATCAAATTGACTTGTACCTGGCTAGTGGTCTGAGGACGAGTCAAGATAAGATTCCAAAGAAGACTAAGTGTGAAACTTTAGTAGATTGAGTTCTCAACAAATAAATATTTTTTCTCGTATTCCCATGCCCCACTTCTTGCACGCAAACACCATCCGGAGACATGATACGTCCCAAACGTATATATAATTTCTGCTTCCTCCACGCATGTTTTGTGTGATATTGCTATGATCTAGATAGACTTTCATACACTTTTGATCATATTTGGACTAAGCTACTAACTCAGTGCACCCCAGTGCCAGTTTCTGTTTTATGCTATTTTTATATTTCAGTTTTCCCCCATATTAAAAATGCTCCAAAAATTCGGGAAAAATCAAATAAAAAATCAGCGTGAAGGAACCTTTCGGAGTTCCGAAGGGGGACCAGGTGGGACCCACCAAGGCCCCAGGAGGCCACTTGTAACACCCTCAGAGTCCGTAACAGTAATCACCCTCATTGTTGGTCATCACTGTTTGCTAATCACTGTTACTCTCCTTGCCTTGATCAAAATTTGCAGTTGATCATATTCATAACCATGATGGTTGATATTCAAAACAAATGCCCAAAGCACTTTTGATCACTTGGAATCAACTCAAAACCCAAAACCCCTTTTGGTGGATAATAAAAACAATGTAGAAAATAAAACTTTGTCCAAAAATTATGGAACCAATTTTGTTAAATGTCTAAAAATCAGTTGGCCATGTTAAACTAACATTGGGCTTTTATTGCAATGATCAATAATAATAAACAATTCAAACAGTAGTTTAAACAGTTCAATTTAACCATTTATTATTTAAATAAAATACTAAATGATTTGTATATTTTCCCAAACTTTTTGTAGCAGTAGTATAAAGTGCAACCCTAATTATGGGACAAGTTCCATATTTTACGAAAATCCAAAACTAACTAAATAAATACAAACAAAAAAGAATAGAGAAAAGGAATAAAACAAAATAAAAAACCTATACTACGCTCAGGGCGACGGGCCCGACCGACCCACCCCCCTTCTCTCCTCTCTCTCCCACCTTCTCCCTCCCCTGTTCCCCCACCCCGCACGGCGACATGGCCATGGCCACTCTTGGCCATGCGCCCACCCCACCTGCCCCTACCTGCTCCCCCCTCTCCTCGGTGGATAAGGTCGCCCCCTGCGCCCTCCCTGGAACCCTACCCCCTACTCATTCCCCCTCACCCACGAGCTCCCTCTCTCTTCTTCCTCGGGTCCAAGCCGCCAGTGGCCGTGCCGCCGTGGTTCCCGTGGCCAACGACCACCCATGTGGGCACCGTCTTGTCCTGCAGCTCCCCCAGCCTCCTCCTCGTTCCCCTGTGCAACTCGTCGTTGCTGTTGTCCACTACATCGTCGGAATCGGGCGGATCACCTCGCCACTGCCGCCGCCTCAACGACGACGAATTCGTCGCCACCGGTCACCCCCAACCTCTCCCGAGCTCGCCACCCGCCCCCTCGCAGTGAGCAACCCCCATTCCCCCTATTTTCGCCGCCGTTTCGCCGATGTAGTGCTCCTGCCCCGCCGGACCGCCATGGACGGGAGCTCACTCTCCTGTGCCCTTCGTCCGCGCCTGGTACCCCGCGTGGCCACACCTCGCACGTGGTCTCCGCGCCCAGCCCACGCGCCTGACCACCTCCGTCCTTCTCACCGCGCACAGCTCCTAGACGCACCTCGCTCGCGGCTGCGATGCTCACCGCCGCCCGATGCTGCACTGCCCGCCGTCAGCCGTCCTCCGTGGCTCACCGCTGATGTTCGGCCATGGACGTGACCTCGGTGTGTTGTGTGTGGCCTGGGCCTCTGACCGGTGGGCCCTACCCCCCTTCTAATTACCCACCGTTAAGATTAATGGAATACCTCCCCTGTGACACTTACACATGGCCCCCCCACAGCTTAATTGATATTTAAAGGCAAAGATAATCCCTGTTAAAGTGTGAGTGTATGACAGGTGGGCCCCATTTACTGTTTTGATAAATAAAATGGTTTTTATTAAATCACCAGTGACTTACATATGGGACCCACATGCCAGGGTTGACCAGTCAAAGCACCTAGCCTATGACAGTGTGGCCCCACATGTCAGTTGACCAAGTCAACATGACTATTCTGGATAATGTTATTTATATAATAAAAGTTATTCAGAAAATTGATTTAAATGATTTAAACTTTGAAATTAATATATTTTAAACCGTAACTCAGATCGAAAAACTTTATACATCAAAATTGATCAGAAAAATATAACGAAGAAGAATACGGTAGCCATATACCCACCGCACCCCTCTAACATACCGAACCCAAGACTTTCCCCCTCCGGATCGTCTATCCGGTAATTACCTAGTACCGGTAAAACTTTCCGGATGAATTTATTCTGAATACGAAAGTTGTTCAGAATGGATCAACTAACACGGATACACATTTCACTTATTTGTCGGATGTCCACGACACCTCCGGCATGGTACCTTCCCCCTCCGGACACCCTGTCCGATAATCACCCGGAGCTGGCAGTTCATCCCCGGATGAATTCCCGCTCCGAGCAACGTGCATTGCACTGCGTTAGAACACCGTTAGCATTGCATCTGTCATGTCATGCATCTGTTTGTATATGCTTGCTTTGCATTTACTGTTTCTTCCCCCCTTAATCTCCGGTAGACCCCGCTGCTGCCGTCAACTACACCGCTGCTGAGTACGACTACTTCGTCGACGACCCTACTTCTACCGTCGAGCTTCCAGGTAAGCAGGGCCATTCTCTTCCCTAGATATCGCCTATCTTTCCGTACATTTCTTGCAGTAGGCATTGTTACTGCTGCTGCTACGTTACAATCCTATTCAATTGCATAGCCTGTTTTTGTCGCCCCTTGATGTACCTTCCTTTATCCTATGCTGCCTATTATAATATATATGTCATTCAGCAGTCAGCCCTGCGCATTATTAGTCAACTAGGATTAGATAGCGGGCCATGATCACTCTGGGGAGTAAACGCGGATACGATGATTATAACTGCACAGGTACGGTACAATGCAGACACCGCCTCAGGCCCCTACCTCGGCTCTGTCGAGCCACATCAAGTGGAGCTATCGAGGAGTAATCCTCGTACTCCACTCGTTGCTGACTCTGTATAGCCGCTCTAGGTACCTGAGCAACGGTTGTCCTTCAGGTAAGAAGTCGGGCGACCCAACGGTGCCCACGAGTGGTACTCCGACGGGACGACAGGGAGGGTACGACCAGTGTACCGGTGTGCTTGGCCCCTGATCGTTGGCCGCGAGAGTTACCAAACCACGAAAGTCGAGCTCCTCCAGGAGCACACGCGAGACAAGGAAAGGAGACGGTTCACCTTGTTGGTAACCGCAGAGACCTGGTGGGATGACAGGGCATGCACCGATGTACTGGTGGTCCTGACTGCTGTCGTTGTCCGCGGGTCAGCTAAGTCGAGGCAACGATAACGGTTGTCACGCAGGTTAATTAAAATGCTAAATGGTTCGGCGGATGACTTGAGTAGCCTTTTGGCTTATACGCGCTGCCTACACGTGGGAATTACGAGTTATGGGCTCCTCTGCTTCATAGTGTCGTCCGAGGACTCTTCAGACGTCAGCAGTACCGCGGCCTGCGCCGGGAAGTGGTGTTGTCTTATTTGCTCGCGCGGTGGTGTCTTATTTGGATTTGCTTTAAATTCACCGGCCAGCCACGCACCGTGCAGGAGTACGTTCGGGTTGGGGTCCAAGGCCCGGCGTACTTAGGATTTAGACCGGCGGATGGCCTCTCTGTTGAGTTTGAAAGATGGGCTACGAAGTGTCGGATAGCCTTGGTGGGGCATTCCCTAACAAGGTGTACGCCACCCTGGAGATCCGTGCGTGTAGTGTAACACAAGTGCACCCCTGCAGGGAAGATTAATCTATTCGAATAGCCGTGTCCACGGTAACAGGACGCTTTATGCTGAAGCTGGATCTTACCACTATAAACTATTATTATTAAACTGTATGGTTCCGGGTTTTCTTCCTCGCTGGGATGTCGAGGAGGTGATCTCGGAGGCATTGCTAATTATTACAACTTACTATTATACAATGCTGCAGCAACTTCTGCTGCATTGTTACTTTATGCTTTATATAAACTGTTGGCTATCCTTTCCCCATGCTGCAAGACTCGTTGGAAGATGCTAGTCTTCGATAGGCCTAGCTTCTTACCCTTATTCTGATTTCTACCTTGCAGTCCACTATATTTAGCCTCCCCTTTCCATTTGATACAATGCATAATTGCTTAGTAGAGGACGTAAGACTCGCAGGTATGCTAGATACTCACCTTTGCTTTATTTCCTCTTTTTTTTGTTTTGCCTGATCGGCCGCTGCAGTCGACGTTGGAGCCCAGAAGCAGAAGACCCCGGACGCCGACCACCCCAACATGAAGATCCCCGAGGCCCTCTACGACGCCGAGTTCCCCGTTGACCAGGAGTAGTTTGGAGGTTCCCAGGCAGGAGGCCTCGCCTTTTCGATCGTTGTTGTTTTTGTGCTAGCCTTCTTAAGGCAACCTTGTATTCTTGTGTCTGTAGTCAGATACTATTGTTTCCGCTAACTTCGTGCTTTCGAGCTGTTGTATTCGAGCCCTCGTGGCCCATGGCTTGTATTAAACAACTTGTATTATTTTATTTGTAGAGTTGTGTTGTGATATCTCACCGTGAGTCCCTAATCTCGATCGTGTACCTTGCGTGTATGATTACTGTACACGGTTTGGTTTTGGGGGCGTCACACCACTTGGCGCGGCCTATGGCTTGGCCGCGCCAGGGGGCGCCTGGACCCCTGGTGGCCCCCCTGGCTTCCCCCCTTTGCCTATATATTTCCCGTGACGTGAAACTTCCAGGGAGAGAACCCTTTTCCGCGATGTGACAGAAACATGAGTCTAGGGGATGTGCTATTGCCACAAGGGGGAAAACAACGGTGCTTGTAACCGCGGTTGCAAAGAATGTTTACTTTACGCAAAGTGCTTTTTAATGCAGTTGTCTGTTGCTTTGGGTTTACACTTTGGGTGGGGCTCGCAACATAATACCAGCGAGATGTTCTGGGTAGATATCTCAAGGTAGATTATTAGTAGTAGATGCAGTTGGATTTCGGTCTACTTATTTTGGCGTACTGCCCATGCTTTCGAGCCTCTTCCGTTCTTTGTAGCATAGTTAGCATTGCGGTGCGTTTATAATCCTGTCAATTTCCCATCTGTAATTTGTTCACCTCGCATAGCAGTTTATCGTCTTTTGGGAGAGAGACATCACTAGTGAACATCACGGGACCCCGGTCCATATTCTCATCATTTTTTACATGCTTATTTACTTTTCCGCTTTTACTTTCAGTTGTTATCATCATTATCATTATCCCTTGTGTTTTGATACTTTGTAAACAACAAGACCGAAGAGATTGGCAACCTCTGTGAACTTCGTTGGGAGCAAAGTTATTTGTGTCTATGTCCAGGTCCACGTCAGTTGCGCCACTGACACCTACTTATTATCTCCAGAGTCCTACTGGTCGATACTCTCAACTTTTGTATCTTCACCAAGGGAAACTTGCCTGTACGCTGCATCTCACCTTCTACTTGGGGCAACCAACGAAGGGCGAGAATCAATTATCATCTCAACTTCACTAGTCACAACAACAAAGACTTTATCTGCACTCCTATTGACACTATCCAAATTGTTGAGGACACTCAAACTATTAGCACCCGATGCACTCCTAGTCCCATTGGACCTATTAATGGTGATGCTAATATCTCAACCGTAGAAGAAGAAACTCCTATGAACATAGAGGGTTTCAAACAATTTAGCCTAGATGACACTACTACCACCTTAGATAGTAGTGATATTGATTTTGATAGTTGCACCCTCTCAGAATAGCTTGCTACATAAAATGTCTAGAGACACCCACACTAGCACACTCAACCTTGCCTTCACGGAGCATATCACAAATGCTCTCATCAAAGCTAGGGAGGAGAACCTTAGGATAGAAGCCTCCATACCTAGGAAGCCAGATGATGGTTGGGACCCTATGATTAAAATTAAATTAAATTAAATAACTTCTCTTGTTATGATTTATGCGACGTTGGAGCTAGTACCTCCGTCATGCCCAAAAGAATGTATGACATGTTTGAATTGAAACCTTTTGTTTCTTGTTCTTTTGGTGTTCGTCTCGTTGATTCTTCCGTAAAGAAACCTTTGGGGAAGATCGACGATGTTCTTATCATTGTCAATGACAATTATGTTCCCGTTGATTTTATTATCATGGATATAGAGTGTGAACCTTTATGTCCAATTATTTTGGGACGTCCTTTTCTTCGCACCATTGGTGCCGTTATTGACATGAAAGAGGGGAATAAAATTTAAATTCCCTCTCAAAAAGGGGATGGAACACTTCCCTAGAAAGAAAATCAAGTTACCTTTTGAGTCCGTTACACGAGCTAGCTATTCTCTTTCTCTTGATAAAACTTGATTCTTCTTTTGCTTTATGGCTAGCTTAAAGGCGTAAAAGAAAGCGCTTGTTGGGAGGCAACCCAAGATGTTTTTAATTCTGTTTGTAGTGGTCTTGATGATTGTTACTACTGTAGCAACATCATTGTATCTTTATCTTCAAGCTTTGTGCCAAGTGATAGCCTCTTATGATAAGGGAAGCAAAAGTTGTGACATGTTGTCCAGAAAACAGATTCTGTCTTCTTGAAGAAAAAAATCGGAACAAATCACCAGTTCATATTTTTGAGATGATGTTTTTACACAGCATGCTATATAAAATTTTGAAACTTTCATTTGTTCTGAGTTTTTTTATTTGAGTTGCAGAAGTGCCCCGAAAAAATTCTCTACTACCTGCTGTTCTGTTTTTCACAGATTCTGCCACATTTTTCCCTTCCTTACTTTTGCAAACCTTAAGCTTGCTTTTTCTTTGCAAAAACCTTTTGGAAATATTTATAAAAAGTAGCTCTTCAAGAATATCTTTATATCCAGTGGGGAAAATATTTTATTAAGGGTACTAACCTCTCTAATCAGCTTATGATGAGTTATGTATGAAGGCAGTTTTCAAGTGTGTGAGGAAAGATGATGAAAGAAGATCTAGGAGTGTCAAGCGCTCAAGCTTGGGGATGACCCCATGCATCCCCAATAAATATTCAAGGAGACTCAAGCATCTAAGCTTGGGGATGCCCCCGTGCATCCCCTTCTCCATCAACAATCTTTAGTTCGTCCTTCGTCTCACTATATTTTTATCACTTCATGCGTTATGTGCTATGCTTGGAGCGTCTCGCTCTTAGGTTTACTTTTTAGTTTTCTTTAGATTTGCTTGCTGTTCATAACAAGTTAGACCCCAGCTTACTTTGCGTGGGAGAGAAACACGCTCCACTCCAATCTAGAACACATCAGAGGATTTTTCATGCTTATCTTTTTTCTGTTGTGTGTTCTTTATCTTTTCGTAGCTACTGCCATGTTTAGTTTTAGTCTTAGTTTGTCTTTAGCAAGAGCCTTGGCTTTTCTTTAGTTTGTTGCTGGAACTCTCTTTAGTTTTCATGTTTATCTTGTTAAAAGAGTTGGTTGTTGCACTGAGTTCTGTCTTGTCTTGAAAGTAGGTAATTGAGGTTGCTATTTAATTTTATTAGTAACTTGCAATAGTTTTGAGGTATTGTTGTGAGTAATGTTTGAAATTTTGGTGTCAAGAGCTCTAGCCTATTAGTGATAGGTGTCGTATTTTGGGCAATCCGTGTTTATTTTCAAAACCTACAAAACTAGTTGAGAACTCTAGCTACTAGATGGATCATTAATCTTTGGAGGGATCGGATATTAGAGTACACTCACGTACCACGAGTCGAGGATGCGCAAGGATAACCAAGCCCCCATACTCTCCTCCTTGGGGTAGTTGTCTCTTTGTGAACCTCCTTATTAGATTGAGAGTTACCGATAATAAGTGCATGAGTTCTTCGGACTAATGTAAGTATTGAAAGTTGACACTTCCACCTCATATTTTCTAGCCTCTCCCGTGCCGTGCATTGCCTTCTTCTCACTCCGAGATTTGGCGTCCACCTTCGCCGGTACATCCAAACCCTTGGCATGATACGCTCTGTGTCGGGACCCGGGGTATGCGTATGTAATTCCAGTCACGATGCAATCACATGGAGAGCCGAGAACCGTACCCACTTGTCTAAGCAGACAAGGCCAAGCACAAAACACTCTCGGAAAGCATCGTACGTGAGGGGCATCCCATCCAGGCCGGATGATCAACTGAGATGGGTCCTCATCGTCCGCTCACAAGTCTAAATGCTTATGGGTGGTGAATCCCATATTCATAGACAAGTCGCCTCAACCATGTTATTGATTGAATCATAACCCTTACATAAACAAACTCCAGCCCGCTCACTTAGTCGGGGTCTAGTGCGGGCTCGATCATACAACAAAGTGTGCACGTGGCAGAGCCACGAGCAATCGCATCGTGATGCCCCAAGTTGCGCACATCTAAGGGCCACTTGGTGTATAAAAGACCGCCAGCCAGATCACAACTAAGGTCTCAAAAACCCATACTAAGACATGCATGTTATAAACATACACGCAGCACACATGCCTAGTATGAACAGCATGTATCATCACATAACTCTACAAAGTACTTCTTTATTTACTTACACATAGAGTATATAAAGATCACATGTCTGTGATCAACATTACATCATACAACGGAAGCAAATTAGGCCTGAGTACAGACAAGTTTAACAAATGGCTTAGAGAAGCCTTGTAAACATACATTCCCTTCCACGAGGGACCAGACTGCTGTCTGGAACTATACTACCAAGGTCAACGTCGATGCTTCAGGTCGGTGACTCCATCGGGGTCCGGGTTCTCATCTAAAACATAGAATAAGCAAACGTGAGTACAAAATCGTACTGAGCAAGACTTACATCAGAACTACACTACTCATGCTCAAGTATCAAGGTAAAGGGAGGTGGGGTTTCAACATGCAGAAATGCCAGCTTTGACTTGGCTAATCCTGAACTACGAATACCAGACTTGAGGTAAGAAGCGTACACGAGTCCACTACATCTCCAACCAATTACACCACTATGGTGCCTTCCTCGACTTCCCCACGATAAAGCACGCCATAGCACTCACACTTATCTTGGTGTATTTTAGAAGTATCCAGTTCAAGTTGTCTAATAATCAGGTACAGGTTCCAAGTAGTCCTTAACCGCGGACGCGGCTATTCGAATATTTTTGTTAACCTTGCAAGGGTGTAAGCTACACACACATGACCATCGGTTACCGCCAGGTCACGCCACCGTTCAAGAGGTGACAGCGAGGATGTTCACCACGACACTTCGCTCACAACCGTTCTATTCCAGGAGTCGACTATCTGAGTTTGCCTCCGCTCGAGAGCCCGACCGGATCAACAAAATGGACTCAAACAATGTAAGTGACCGAGACGCCACCTCTGGCAGATGGTTTTCCTGCCTCACAGGTGCACCCACATATCTATATGATGCAACCATTCCTTCATTCTTTTTCTATGCAGATGCCAAATGGAAAGCCCGAACTAATGTGACTCCTGGACGTCGACACGGATCAAGGTACTAGGCCGAGAGGGGTCAGTGAGCCCAATGTGTGGTTGTACTCTTTGTCTTGGATTACCATACAAGAACTCGGTGCTTAAGGCGGTGTTCAACGAGACAACCCGCTGTGTACTCCTACACAGCCTCTCATCGTTCACCTTGTATTAGGGTGGATTCACCAACACAGTTTCACTTTCATCAACACCATGTTCACTATCATCCCGACTCACATCAAAAGCAACCTCATTGTACCACTAAGCATGCAATAATCATTAACAGTTGCAGGGGCCACATGCTCATCATTCAACTCCTAAATCTGCTAGGATTGTGGTTTGCTTAATACGGTGACAGAATGATAGGTCATGCATCGGATATGGGTTCAACTATGCGGTAGAATCGATACAAGGTGATCTCCTAAACATGCATAAGCGAGACTGAGAGGGAATTGGGATTTTATAGACATGATCAATGGGGTTTTCTTGCCTTGCTGACGAGGTTCACACACGGTGTCTTCAACGAAGGGGGTGGCCTCCGGTTCCAGTTGCACGTCTATCGAGCAAACAAAGCAATCAAGGGATAAATATAATTGCGATGCTCAAGCACATGATAAGTTGTGAAAACATGATGTACATGGTACTGATGTGTTTACAATTCCATTTAATTGAAGTGTATTGCAAAAGAATTGCAAATTCAAACTCCAAATTCAAATTCAAATTATGTCATATGCATGTTTGCTACTGTTCACCCATTTTAAAATGGTCAAACATAAAAACAAATTTCATATTCATAATCCTTGCATTTTTCTGATAATTTTTCATATATTATATGTCCAATTTGGAGTTAATATGATTTTTCCATGATTTATTGAAGTTTTGGCTATTTTCTGTAATTTCTGGAATTCTTTAAAAACTTTTCTATTTACTGCGTCAGCACTGCATCAGCATGGCGTCAGCAGAGGGGCTGACCAGTGGGGCCGGGGTGTCAGTGGCAGTGGGTTTAAACCCGGTTTACTTTAATTAAACAGGGTCATTACGGGGGGCCAGGGCCCACCAGTCAGTGACCCAAGGTCAACTAACAGGGGATTAGGCCCCTAAGCTAATCGGACCCGCCGGCGGTTAGCCGCCGGTGACCAAACCGCACGACGGCGCACACTGGTGCCGGTGTCTCCGGCCATGGGAGAGCCCGGGGAGACCACCAGCATGCTCCTCGTGCTCGTCCTCATCGCGCTGCACCCACGGGGAGGCCTAGGAGTGGTCGGAGCCTCGCCGGCGTTGAGGAACGCGGCGGCCGGAGTACTGCACAGGCGGGCTCGGCGATTCCGACCACGGGGAGACGCGCGGGAGGGGGCAAAACCATCGGGGCCTCACCGTGGAGACGAAGGTGTTGAAGTCCGAGGCGGGGAGGTACCGTGGACGACTAATTCCGGCGAGAAGCTCCACAGCGGCCGGAGCAAAACGAGAACGACGACGTCGCTTGCAGGGCACCCGGGCTCGATTCAAAGCTCCGTTCGACAAAGAAGAAGATTGCGCGGCGTTTGGACACGTCGGAGTGGCCTCGGGGTGGCTCGGGGCACGGGGACGCACGACGGCGTGCTCCGGTGTCCGTCGGGTGGGGATGAGCACGGGCGTGAGAGAAGGGGAGAGAAGCTGCGAGGAGGGGGAAAGGGTGCAGGGGCCTTCCAGGCGTCGCCACGGCGTGCAGATGAGGAGAGGGGCATCAGGAGGTGGCGTCGGCGGTGGTTGCATGCTCGCCACCGAGCTGCCTGCCTGCCTGGCGCTGGGAGGAAGACGACCCTGCCCCTGGTGGGCTGGGCCGGCTTCTGGCCAGTCTGGGCCAGGTAAGTGGTTGGGGTGGGCTCTCTTCTCTTTTTCCTTTTCTCTGTTTCTGCTTTCTGTTTTCTATTTTTCTTTGCTTTGTTTTGCTCCAAATAAATGGCAGAGCATTTTTATTAAATGCCCAAATATTTTATAAACCCTAGGTGACCAGTAGCTAGTCACATTTAGGATTTGAGCATTTTTGAAAGTCAAAACATTTTAATTTCAAATCAAATAGGGGTCAAATTTAATTTCCAGGGAACATTTTGAATTTTTGAATATTCCATGGGCATGGGAAAAAACCCAAACCACTTTTAAAATGATCACCATCATTTATAAGAATTTTCTAAATACTCAAATGATTTTTGGAAAAAGATTTTTATCTGGCCATTTATTTAAATTCTCAAGGCTTTTCTTTTCCCCAATTTTGAATTTCTTTTGAAAAAATTTCACATGATGCAAAGGGCACTCAAACCCTAGCACTTACCCTAGTTGGGGTTCTGACAACTCGCCCCCACTCAAAAGAATCTCGTCCCGAGATTCAGAAGTCGTCGGGAGGAAGGTGGGGTACTCGGCACGAAGGCGGTCTTCTCTTTCCCATGTTGCTTCTTTCTCGGAGTGATGTGACCATTGCACCTTAAGAAACTTGATCTTCTGACGGCGAGTGACACGCTCTGCGGAATCAAGAATACGAACAGGGTACTCTCGATAAGAAAGGTCATCTTGGAGATCAAGCATTTCATGGTCGACTTCGCGGATGGGGTCCTTGAAGCAACGCCTGAGTTGTGACACATGGAATACATCATGTACTCGGGAAAGGTGCGGGGGTAGTTCAAGTTGGTAAGCAACTTCTCCACGTTTAGCAAGAATGCGGAAAGGTCCGATGTAACGTGGGGCCAACTTGCCTTTGATACCGAATCTTTGGGTGCCCTTCAGAGGAGTAACCCGAAGGTAAGCCTTCTCATCCTGATTGTAGCTCTCTTGCCTATGATGACGATCATAGTAGCTTTTCTGACGAGACTGGGCGGCTTTCAAACGATCACGAACAATGCGAACTTGCTCTTCTGCTTCCTTTATCATATCCGGTCCAAAGTGTTGTCTTTCACCGGTTTCTGACCAGTTCAAGGGTGTTCGACATCGTCGTCCATATAGGAGTTCAAAAGGAGCCATGTTCAGACTAGATTGGAAACTATTGTTATAAGCAAATTCGGCAAATGGAAGAGACTTCTGCCAATTCTTTCCGAAAGATATAACACAAGCTCTAATCATGTCTTCCAAGATTTGATTAACCCTTTCGACTTGACCGCTAGACTGAGGATGGAAAACTGTACTAAAGGATAGATGAGTTCCTATAGCATTCTGAAAGCTTCACCAGAATCTAGAGGTGAAAAGGCTACCTCGATCAGAATTGATTTCCAAAGGAACACCGTGAAGAGACACAATTCTAGAGACATACAAGTCCGCCAACTGACTAGCAGTTATAGACTCGCGAACGGGAAGGAAGTGAGCAACTTTGGAAAGTCGTTCAATGACCACGAAGATGGCATCATTTCCTTTCTGGGTTTTTGGAAAGCCGGTGATGAAGTCCATACCGACTTTGTCCCATTTCCACTCTAGAATAGGCAAAGGTTGAAGTGTACCAGCAGGTCTTTGGTGTTCTGCTTTAATGCGACGACAAACATCACATTCAACAACAAATCGAGCAATGTCTCTCTTCATCCTGGTCCACCAAAATCTCTGGCGTAGATCTCGGTACATTTTTGTTCTACCGGGATGAATCGAGAGGGGAGTGTCATGGGCTTCTTTGAGGATGAGTTGCCGTAGATCCTTATTCTTAGGTACTACCAAACGATTTTCAAAGAATACCGTTCCTTTACTATCTATGGAGAAACATTTAGCAACTCCGCTAGCAATGTTCTCCTTGATCTGGCGAACACCTCGTGCACGCCTTTGGGCAACTATGATTTGATCCTCAAGGGTTGTTTTCGCCACCAAGTTGAAAAGAGATCCATGAGGAACAATATCGAGATTGAGCTTTCGAAATTCCTAATGAAGAAGTGGTTGATACTGTTGTAACATGAGGTTGTTACAACACGAGTTACGACTTAGTGCATCAGCCATGACATTGGCTTTGCCTGGGGTGTAAGAAATTCCTAATTCATAATATTTTATCAATTCTATCCAGCGTCTTTGCCTGAGATTAAGATCTGGCTGGGTGAATATGTATTTGAGGCTTTGGTGGTCGGAATAAATCTCACAACGATTACCAAGGAGGTAATGTCGCCAAGTCTTCAGGGCATGAACTACGACAGCGAGTTCAAGATCATGGGTAGGATAGTTCTCTTCATGTGGACGCAACTGGCGTGAAGCGTAAGCTACCACATGTCGATCTTGCATAAGTATGCATCCTAGCCCTTGCCGTGAAGCATCACAATAGATCTTGAAATCCCTTTTGGTGTCTGGAGGTGCAAGTACGGTTGCAGAAGTCAATCTTCTTTTTAGCTCTTGAAAGCTTTCCTCGCACTTGGGGGTCCATTGGAATTTCTTATCTTTCTTGAGGAGTTCAGTTAGAGGCTTTGCAACTTTAGAAAAGTTCTCGACGAAGCGGCGACAATATCTTGCTAGGCCGAGAAAACTCCTAACTTGCTTAAACGATTCAGGTGGAGTCCAGTCAAGGACGGCCTGAACTCTCTCGGGATTGACCGCAACACCTTTTGCAGAAATCACGTGGCCTAAGTAGGTCACTTCTGGTAGCCAAAATTCACACTTGGAGAACTTGGCATAAAGGCGATGCTCTCTAAGTTTCATCAATACCAACCTAAGATGTTCCGCGTGCTCTTCTTCGTTCTTCGAGTAGATGAGAATGTCATCAAGATAAACCACAAAAAATTTATCTAGGTACTCCATGAAGATCGAATTCATCAAGCGCGAGAATGTGGCGGGGGCATTGGTTAAACCGAAGGACATGACGGTGTACTCGTAAAGACCATAACGAGTAGTGAAAGCCGTTTTTGGAATGCCCTCATTTCGGATTTTGATTTGATGATATCCTAATCTCAAATCCATCTTGGAGAAGACAGAGGATCCTGCAAGTTGATCATAAAGATCATTGATCCTGGGCAGTGGGTACTTGTTCTTTATCGTCGCTAGATTTAGCGGGCGATAGTCTACGCACATCCTTTCTGTTCCATCTTTCTTCGTTACGAACAGAACGGGGCAACCCCATGGCGATGAGCTAGGGCGGATGAAGCCTTTTGCCAACGAAGCATTAAGTTGGGTTTTTAGCTCAGCTAACTCATGTGGGGCCATTCTATATGGACGTATGGAAATTGGGGCTGTGCCTGGTATAAGATCCACTATGAATTCTACGCACCTGTCGGGTGGCATTCCCGGCAGCTCTTCAGGAAAGACATCCGGGAAGTCACGAACCACCGGAACATCTTCAAGGTCTGGAAGGGGAAGCACATTCAAAGTATGCATCTGGATTCTAGAGCTGGGTGAGGTGTAGTCAATGGTCTGGCCTAAAGGATGGGTGAGTTTGACTGATTTGGCTTTACAATCAAGGAAAGCATTCTGCCTTGATAACCAATCCATTCCTAGGATGACATCAATGTCCGAAGACTTGAGGGCTATAAGTGAAGCAAGGAATACTAAACCCTCAATTGCAATTTGATTTCCATGGCTTACTCTATTAGTTTGCCACTTTGAACCAGGAGTTTGAATGATCATTGGAGAAAACATTTCTTCAAAGGGGAACTCATGACGAAGTGCATAACTCTCCAACATGAATGAATGAGAAGCTCCTGGATCGAAAAGAACGGAGGCGGGGACATGATTGACTGGGAGTGTGCCAAGAATGACGTCAGAAGCATAAGTGGTGTCCTCAACTGAGATTTGGTTCACATATCCACTACTTGGGACTGGAAGCTTTGCTGGGAAGGTCTTGGTGGTTGGTTTCTTTGGAGGCTTAGGTCGAGTATGAGGTGGTGCCATCAAGAACTGAGGGCATTGACAATAGTAATGGCCTGGAAGACCACACTCAAAGCATACCCTGTCTGAATTGCAAGGAGTGGGATTACTTGGCTGCACACCATCATTCCAGGGAGGAACAATGTGTTGAGGTGGATGGCATATATTGGATGGTGGCCTCTGAAGAAAGTTTTGAGGTATGGCACTAGTTGGAATCCAAATTCTGCGTTTCCGAGGGGCTGAACTTGAAGAAGGAGCAAGCTCAAGAGCATGCTTGCGAGACTCTTCGAACACTTCATTGCCATGCTCAGCTCTGAAGGATCTATTGACCAAATCCTCAAAGGTGGAAAATTCGAGGAGGTTGAGATCATGACGAAGGACGGGGCTAAGTCCTTTGTGGAACCTTGCCTGCTTTCTGGCATCGGTGGTGATCTCATCTTGGGCATAAGGAGCAAGACGGTTGAACTCTCTCACATACTCATGAATGGACATCTCCCCTTGAGTCACATTGCAGAACTCTTCCTTCTTGCGCTTCATCAACTCATCCAGAATGTGGTACCCTCGAAAGGCAACACAGAACTCCTGCCAAGTCACTACGTGACCATCTGGCTGCACAGCAACATAATTCTCCCACCATTGAAGAGCAGCACCTTCCAAGAAGTATACCGCGAAAATAACTCGGTCATCGGGAGCAACATGTGCAGTGTCAAGCCTACGCTCGATGGAACGGAGCCAATCATCAGCTTCAAGGGGCTCAGAAGAACATCAAAATACCGGTGGCTTGAGGAGGATGAAATCCTGAATGCTCATGACCACATTACGTTGACGAGCGGTATTCTGCTCGATGAGCTCCAGAAGGCGTGTTTGATCACGTCGATTCTTCTCAGCTTCCATCATGATTTCCTCCGCAGAAGGCGGTGGTAGAGGTTCATCATCATTTCGATTCCGAACACGGTCTCGATTCCGACGAACAGCACTACGAGTTCCACCTGACATCCTGTGTGATAAAAATCAACAATCAGAACAGGTTCTAAGATGGAATCAAGGATAACAAGACATGATGAAGGCGGAAAGGATTATAATGTGAAGGCAATGATCCACAGAAACTCGGAATAATTCCGGCAGCATAACGGCTACACCGGGATGGAAAACAAGACAACCTCGAGGAGATTGAACAGAACTTCCTCAAGGAACTCAAAAACTCGAAGACTCTGGACAACCACAACAATCCTACGGCTACAAGGAAGCACTCAACGAGATGTTCTAGTAAGACATAGATGAGCCCAGTCCTATCATCCCGTAGAAAAGATAAGGGTGACTCAGAACTCAGATCGATGAGGGTAAGGAGAAAAAGAAGCCTTACGTTGTTCCCTTATACCCAGAGTAACTATATAACTATAGAGTGCTAGATTCGACTTCGACCAAGGGTTGAATAATCCTACAGACAGTCCTGCTCTGATACCAAGTCTGTCGGGACCTGGGGTATGCGTATGTAATTCCAGTCACGATGCAATCACATGGAGAGCCGAGAACCGTACCCACTTGTCTAAGCAGACAAGGCCAAGCACAGAACACTCTCGGAAAGCATCGTACGTGAGGGGCATCCCCTCCAGGCCGGATGATCAACTGAGATGGGTCCTCATCGTCCGCTCACAAGTCTAAATGCTTATGGGTGGTGAATCCCATATTCATAGACAAGTCGCCTCAACCATGTTATCGATTGAATCATAACCCTTACATAAACAAACTCCAGCCCGATCACTTAGTCAGGGTCTAGGGCGGGCTCGATCATACAACAAAGTGTGCACGTGGCAGAGCCACGAGCAATCGCATCGCGATGCCGCAAGCTGCGCACATCTAAGGGCCACTTGGTGTATAAAAGACCGCCAGCCAGATCACAACTAAGATCTCGAAAACCCATACTAAGACATGCATGTTATAAACATACACGCAGCACACATGCCTAGTATGAACAGCATGTATCATCACATAACTCTACAAAGTACTTCTTTATTTACTTACACATAGAGTATATAAAGATCACATGTCTGTGATCAACATTACATCATACAACGGAAGCAAATTAGGCCTGAGTACAGACAAGTTTAACAAATGGCTTAGAGAAGCCTTGTAAACATACATGCCCTTCCACGAGGGACCAGACTGCTGTCTGGAACTATACTACCAAGGTCAACGTCGATGCTTCAGGTCGGTGACTCCATCGGGGTCCGGGTTCTCATCTAAAACATAGAATAAGCAAACGTGAGTACAAAATCGTACTGAGCAAGACTTACATCAGAACTACACTACTCATGCTCAAGTATCAAGGTAAAGGGAGGTGGGGTTTCAACATGCAGAAATGCCAGCTTTGACTTGGCTAATCCTGAACTACGAATACCAGACTTGAGGTAAGAAGCGTACACGAGTCCACTACATCTCCAACCAATTACACCACTATGGTGCCTTCCTCGACTTCCCCACGATAAAGCACGCCATAGCACTCACACTTATCTTGGTGTATTTTAGAAGTATCCAGTTCAAGTTGTCTAATAATCAGGTACAGGTTCCAAGTAGTCCTTAACCGCGGACGCGGCTATTCGAATATTTTTGTTAACCTTGCAAGGGTGTAAGCTACACACACATGACCATCGGTTACCGCCAGGTCACGCCACCGTTCAAGAGGTGACAGCGAGGATGTTCACCACGACACTTCGCTCACAACCGTTCTATTCCAGGAGTCGACTATCTGAGTTTGCCTCCGCTCGAGAGCCCGACCGGATCAACAAAATGGACTCAAACAATGTAAGTGACCGAGACGCCACCTCTGGCAGATGGTTTTCCTGCCTCACAGGTGCACCCACATATCTATATGATGCAACCATTCCTTCATTCTTTTTCTATGCAGATGCCAAATGGAAAGCCCGAACTAATGTGACTCCTGGACGTCGACACGGATCAAGGTACTAGGCCGAGAGGGGTCAGTGAGCCCAATGTGTGGTTGTACTCTTTGTCTTGGATTACCATACAAGAACTCGGTGCTTAAGGCGGTGTTCAACGAGACAACCCGCTGTGTACTCCTACACAGCCTCTCATCGTTCACCTTGTATTAGGGTGGATTCACCAACACAGTTTCACTTTCATCAACACCATGTTCACTATCATCCCGACTCACATCAAAAGCAACCTCATTGTACCACTAAGCATGCAATAATCATTAACAGTTGCAGGGGCCACATGCTCATCATTCAACTCCTAAATCTGCTAGGATTGTGGTTTGCTTAATACGGTGACAGAATGATAGGTCATGCATCGGATATGGGTTCAACTATGCGGTAGAATCGATACAAGGTGATCTCCTAAACATGCATAAGCGAGACTGAGAGGGAATTGGGATTTTATAGACATGATCAATGGGGTTTTCTTGCCTTGCTGACGAGGTTCACACACGATGTCTTCAACGAAGGGGGTGGCCTCCGGTTCCAGTTGCACGTCTATCGAGCAAACAAAGCAATCAAGGGATAAATATAATTGCGATGCTCAAGCACATGATAAGTTGTGAAAACATGATGTACATGGTACTGATGTGTTTACAATTCCATTTAATTGAAGTGTATTGCAAAAGAATTGCAAATTCAAACTCCAAATTCAAATTCAAATTATGCCATATGCATGTTTGCTACTGTTCACCCATTTAAAAATGGTCAAACATAATTTTTTTTTTCATATTCATAATCCTTGCATTTTTCTGATAATTTTTCATATATTATATGTCCAATTTGGAGTTAATATGAATTTTCTATGATTTATTGAAGTTTTGGCTATTTTCTGTAATTTCTGGAATTCTTTAAAAACTTTTCTATTTACTGCGTCAGCACTGCATCAGCATGGCGTCAGCAGAGGGGCTGACCAGTGGGGCCGGGGTGTCAGTGGCAGTGGGTTTAAACCCGGTTTAGTTTAATTAAACAGGGTCATTAGGGGGGGACAGGGCCCACCAGTCAGTGACCCAAGGTCAACTAACAGGGGATTTGCCCCCTAAGCTAATCGGGCCCGCCGGCGGTTAGCCGACGGTGACCAAACCGCACGGCGGCGCACAATGGTGCCGGTGTCTTCGGCCATGGGAGAGAACGGGGAGACCACCAGCATGCTCCTCGTGCTCGTCCTCATCGCGCTGCGCCCACGGGGAGGCCTAGGAGTGGCCGGAGCCTCGCCGGCGTTGAGGAACGTGGCGGCTGGAGTACTGCACAGGCGGGCTCGGCGATTCCGACCACGGGGAGACGCGTGGGAGGGGGCAAAACCATCGGGGACTCACCGTGGAGACGAAGGCGTTGAAGTCCGAGGAGGGGAGGTACCGTGGACGACGAATTCCGGCGAGAAGCTCCACGGCAGCCAGAGCAAAACGAGGACGACGACGTCGCTTGCAGGGCACTCGGGCTCGATTCGAAGCTCCGTTCGACGAAGAAGAAGATGGCGCGGCGTCTGGACACGTCGGAGTGGCCTCGGGGTGGCTCGGGGCACGGGGGCGCACGACGGCGTGCTCCGGTGTCCGTCAGGTGGTGTAACACCCTCAATTGCTTGTAACAGTAACCATCATCACTGTTGACCATCACTCTTTGATAATCACTGTTATCCCCTGTCCTTGATGAAAATTTTCTTCTGCTCTTTTCAAACCATGCTTGTTGGCAATCAAAACCCAAAGCCAAATGCACCTTTCTCATCTAACAAACCAAACCCTAGTTGACACTACTTTAAATGGAAAATAAAACAAATGTGCTCAAATAAAGTTGTTCCAAAAATCATGAAACTATTTTTGTAAATTACCTAAAATCATTATAATCATGTTGGACCAACTTTGGTAATTTTTGGTGTTACAGAAAATTCCAAACAATTCAAACAGTAGGTTAAAACCCTTACTTTGGGCATTTAATATTTAAAATAAATATCTAATGATTTTATTCTGCTGCAAAAACTTTTGTGGCACCTCAGTAATAAGTAACACTAATTTACAAACACCAAAAACATTTTACAAAAATAGGGAGGCAGTTATTTTTGTTGCAACAAATATCTACAGAATACGAAAACGAAAAGAAAATGGGAAAACGCTAATTGTCGCCTGGGGCGAGGCCCACCTCAGCCCAGCCCACCCCACCTTGTCTTCTTCCTCCCCAACTGCTCCCACCTGCCCCGTACGGCGGCGACCGTCGCCACGCCGCTGCCAGGCCGACCCCGCCTCCACCTGCTCCCTTCCGCCGCGGACGCGATAAGGGCGACACCCCCTCCCTCCTGGACACGCCCACCATCTTTTCCCCTCCCCCTGCTGCTCGCCATCGTCGGGGAAAGAATCATCCGAGCGCAGCCTCGCCGCCGTGGTGAACCCCCGCGGCCAACAGCCTCCCCGAGCCCCGAAGACCTGTCCAGCGTGTTCCTCGTCGTCGTCCTCGTCTCCGAGCGCAAGGAATCGAGGCGGAAGCCTCCACCCCGAGCACACGGTCACCTTCCCCAACTCCGGCCGCCGCGACGTCGCAGAGGAAATCCGGCGCCACCACGACGCCCCCGAGCCCGCTCTCTGCACCTTCGCGCTCCTGGTGAGCTAGTGCTCCCTCCCCAAACCCCCGTGAACGCCCGCGTAGCCCGTAGACGCCGCCCCCCTTTTACTCATTCCGGCCGCCGCGCGCACTCGTCGCCGGCGAGGCCACGGTGACCGATTGGTCCCGGAGTTATCACCGTCGTGATCCCCACGCGCTGTGGTTCCCGTTGGGGCTCTTTGCGCGTGCCTAGGGCCCCTGTAGCGTCGACACCGTCAAGGTCCGTGGCGCAGCCGCCGCCTTCGTCGTCGCCGACGTCGCTCCGGCGCGTCTCCGGCGCAACCACCACCACCAGTGCACTCGCCGTCGTCTTCTGCTTCGAACGCATCAAGCCGCACACCCTCCCGTGCCCTGGGGCGAGCTCCCCGTCGACCTCGCCGGAGGCGGGCTTCGGTGAGCCCTCCGGTGAGGCTGCTAGGTGGGGCCCCCGTGTCAGTTAGTTGATTAGAGGCTAACCAGCCACTGACAGTGGACCCCCCCGGCTAATTGCTTAGTTAGCTTAATAGAAAATTTAATCAGAGAGATAATACCCCTCCCAGTCACTAACATGTGGGTCCAGAGGCATTTTCTGATTTAATTAAATGTTTTGTAAATAACAGAGGCTGACATGTGGGTCCCACATGTCAGCACTGTTCTGGATAATGTTGTGGATAATGTTTTGGATAATGTTTAATAAATAATAAAAGAAATTCAGAAAATCATTTAATTTGATTTAAACTTTGAAATTCAATAACTTTTAAACCGTAACTCGGATTCAAAAACTTTATACATGAAAGTTGATCAGGAAAATATAATGAATACGAATACGCTATTTGTATGTCTACCACACCCCTCTAACACAACGAACATCGAACATTCCCCCTCCGGACCGTCTGTCCGATAAATTGTCCGGTACTGTTAGAGTGCCCGGATGAATTTATTCCGAACACGAATGTTTCTCGGAATAGATCAAATAGCACGGATACACCCCCCTTATGTTGTTCCGGTAACCACGACACCTCCGGCTTGATCCTTTCCCCCTCCGGACACCCTGTCCGGTAATCACCCGGAGCCGATAGTTCATCCCCAGATGAATCCCCGCTCCGAGCATATTGCATTGCACTGCGTTAGAACACCGTTAACATTGCATTTATCATGTCATGCATCTGTTTGTATATGCTTGCTGTGTATTTACTGTTTCTTCCCCCCTTAATCTACGGTAGACCCCGCTGCTGCCGTCGACTACACCGCTGCTGAGTACGACTACGTCGTCGACGACCCTACTACTACCGTCGAGCTTGCAGGCAAGCAGAGCCATTCTCTTCCCCAGATATCGCCTATCTTTCCGTACATTTCTTGCACTAGGCATTGTTACTGCTGCTGCTACGATTACAATCCTATTCAACTGCATAGCCTGATTTTTGTCGCCCCTTGATGTGCCTTCCTTTATCCTATGCTGCCTGTTATTATTATTATGCATTATTCAGCAGTGAGCCCTGCGCATTGTTAGCTAGGATTAGATAGCGGGCCGTGATCACTCAGGGGAGTGAACGCGGATACAAATATTATAACTGCACAGGTACGGCAGACACCGCCAAAGGCCCCTATCTGGGTTATGCCTAGTCACCTCAAGTGTGAGCTATCAAGGAGTAATCCTTGTACTCCACTCGAGGCTGACTTTGTCTTGCCGCCATAGGGTCCTGTAAACGGTTTTCCTTCAGGTAAGATGTCGGGTGACCCAGCGGTGCCCGCGAGAGGTATTGCGACGGGACGACAGGGAGGGTACGACCAGTGTACCGGTGTGCTTGGCCCCTGGTCGTTGGCCGCGAGAGTTACCAAACTACGAAAGTCGAGCTCCTCCCGGAGCACACGCGAGATAAGGTAAGGAGACGGTTCACCTTGTTGGTAACCGCAGTGACTTGGTGGGACGACGGGGCAGGCACCGATGTACTGGTGGTCCTGGCTGCTGTCGTTGTCCGCGGGTCAGTTAAGTCGAGGCAACGATAACGGTTGTCACGCAGATTAATTAAAATGCTAAATGATTCAGTGAATGTCTTGAGTTGGCTATATGCCATGTACGCACTACCTACCCGTGGGAACTACGAGTTATGGGCTCCTCTGCTTCGTAGTGTCGTCCGAGGACTCTTCCGTCGTTAGCAGTACCGCGGCCTGCGCCGGGAAGTGGTGTTGTCTTATTTGCCGCGGCAGTGTGATTTGTATTTGCTTTGACTTAACTTCATCGGCCAGCCTCGCACCGTGCAGGAGTACGTCGGGGTTAGGGTCCAAAGCCCCGCGTACATAGGATATAGTCCGGCGGATGACCTCTCTGTTGAGTTTTGAAAGATGGGCTATGAAGTGTCGGATAGCCTCGGTGGAGCGTTCCCTAACAAGGTTCCCGCCACCCTGGAGATCCGTGCGTGTAGCGTAACACAAGTGCACCCCTGCAGGGAAGATTAATCTATTCGAATAGCCGTGTCCACGGTAACAGGACGCTTTATGCTGAAGCTGGATCTTACCACTAGAAACTATTATTAAATTGTATGGTTCCGGGCTTTCTTCCTCGCGGGGATGTCGAGGAGGTGAACTCGGAGGCATTTCTAATTATTACAACTTATTATTATACAATGTTGCAGCAACTTCTGCTGCATTGTTACTTTATGCTTTATATAAACTGTTGGCTGATTCTTACCTCATGCTGCAAGACATCGTCGGAAGATGCTAGTCTTCGTTAGGCCTAGCCTCTTACCCTTGCTCTGGATTTCTGTCTTTCAGTCCACTATATACAGCCTCTTCTTTCCGTTGACACAATACATAATGCTTAGTAGCGGACGTAAGACTCGCGGGTATACTAGATACTCACCTGCTTTATTTCCTTTACTGTTTTGCCTGATAGGCCGCTGCAGCCGACGTTGGAGCCCAGGAGCAGGAGTACCCCGGAGGCGCCTACTACGACGTCGAGTTCCCCGTCGACCAGGAGTAGTTCGGTGGATCCCAGGCAGGAGGCCTCGCCTTTTCGATCTGTATCTCTGATGTGATTTGTGCTAGCCTTCTTAAGGCAAAACTTGACTAACTATGTCTGTACTCAGATATTATGGCTTGTATGACTTATGTATTCGGGTCCGCGTGACCCCCTCTATTGTAAAATATTTGTTTATCCTTTTGTGTTTAGTGTTGTGCTGTGATATTATCACCGTGGCACCCTAATCTCAGCCGTGTACCCTGCGTGTATGATTACTGTACACGGATTGATTTTGGGGGCGTCACAAGTTGGTATCAGAGCCGACTGCCTGTAGGAAGCCACCCCACCACTACTTGGTCGAAGTTGAGTCTAGACTTTGAAAAGCTATTTTTCTAACTTAATATTTGGCTTACGGGCCCACATCGATGTCACTACGTGTGATATCTATGGTATTAGGATCCTTTTCTCCTTACCTATGCTCTGGGAATCTGCTCTCTTATCCTTGCTGGTAAGTTTTACAAAAGCTGACATTAGGATCACGTTCTCTTGATTCCACCCGTCATTTTTGGTGCTTCTCCCATTGATTGAGTCGTGTCGCAGGAGTCGTACGCCAGATCCCAGACCGCGGATCCCATTCTCATTCTGGGCAGGCCGCGCGTTCCCTGGCATCAACTCTTGTGGCCAACAGTTTTCTTGTGGCGTGGTTGACATAGTGGAATCTATGTCGCGTCGTGTAATCCTTACCGCGGTCTGCGCGCCGCCTAGAGAGTCCTTTTTCCTTAATTTCTACGACGTTACGCTACCCGATTTTCGATTGATTCTGTGTGCGAATGTGTATGTCTTATATGACTACTCCTTTGCATATCTGCGCCTCCTTTTCGTTGTCGTTTTACTTCAGGCTTGATTCCGGTATCTCGTTAAATTTTCATCGCTGAAATACCCCTGTTAAATTCTAGCAGGATGGCTGGTCGTGGTGGTTGTGGTCGTGCTGCCAACGACCCACCTCCGCCGCCGGATTACATGGCCGCGATGATGCAGCAGTTCGAGATGAACCGTCAGTTCATGCAGAACATCATGGCCCAGTTCCCCCAGCCAAATCAGAATGGGCACCACCATCAGCATGCCACCGTGAATCTGCACGACTTCACCCGCCTCAAACCCACTATGTTCCGCAACACTGTTCAGCCGTTGGATGCTGATGACTGGCTTCGCGACATCACTCATGAGCTGGAGTCTGCTAATGTCGATCCAGCCGACTATGTGAGCTTTGCGTCTTATCATCTGAAGGGCGCCGCTGCTCAGTGGTGGAGCACCCACAAGCGTTCCCTGCCAGTCGAAGAAGTCATCACTTGGGATGACTTTCAGTCTGCTTTCCGCGCCCGCTACATTCCTCAGGGGATCATGGATCGTAAGGCGGAAGAATTCCGTAACCTCACTCAGGGCGACATGACTGTTGAAGCCTATCAGCGCGAGTTCCTCAACCTCTCTCGCTATGCGGAAGGAGAGATCACCACTGATGCTCGCAGGCAGCAGAAGTTCCGTCGTGGCCTCAACCCAGAACTCAGGCTCGCTCTTGCCGTTCATGATTTCGCCAACTTCGCCACCTTG
This sequence comes from Bromus sterilis, assembly GCA_950022295.1. Classification (NCBI taxonomy): domain Eukaryota; kingdom Viridiplantae; phylum Streptophyta; class Magnoliopsida; order Poales; family Poaceae; genus Bromus; species Bromus sterilis. The sequence goes on along the minus strand of OX465599.1, from coordinate 234,301,694 downwards.
GTGAACAAGGCTATCACCGTCGAGACTGCCCAGATGGAGCACAAGAACTCTCTGAAGCGTTATCGTGATGTTGGCTCATCTTCGGGCGCAACGCAGAAGCGTCGTATCTGGCTCCCTACCAGTGTGACCCACTCAGCTGTCCCTGCTCCAAGGCCGTCTTATGCTGCACCCCGTCTGCTCCCACCACCGCAGATGCCAAGAGCTCTGCCTGCACCACCCAATGCTACACCCCTCCGTCCACAGGATGGATTATGCTTCACGTGCCGCCAACCGGGGCATTTTTCCAGAGAGTGCCCCCAGAAACAGAAGCAACTGGTAGTTCACCCCGCTGGCCGTGGAAATGGTCGTGGCAACAACAGGACCCCCAACTATAATACTGGGTCTGCCGCTTATGCTCGTGGACATGCTAACCACGTCAATGTTGAAGAAGCTCAGCAACAACCCGCTACCGTGATGGGTACCCTTCTCGTTAATTCTGTACCTGCTGCTGTTTTATTCGATACAGGAGCCTCGCATTCATTCATGTCGGAAGCATTTGCATTTTCGCATAACTTCAAGTACGAAACGATGAAACCACCGATGGTTGTTCGCACCCCGATTGGCCAATGCCGAACCACCATGATAGTGCCAAACACCACCATTGAAATCGAAGGAGTTAAATTCTTTGCTTCACCCATCCTCCTGAAGTCTTCCACCATAGACCTCATTCTGGGAATGGATTGGTTAAAATTTCACGATGCCGCACTGTATTGTGGAACCAAGTCTGTCCAGCTTTTTCACCCCTCCGGTGGGATTGTTAACCACACCGCCCGAGTTACCCGTAATGCTGAAACACAGATCTTTATGATGAATGCTTTGAATGTCTCACCTTTGAAAGGCATCGAGAACGTTCTGATCGTTCGCGATTTTCCCGACGTCTTCCTAGAAGAACTGCCGGGAATACCCCCGATCAGAGAAGTTGAATTCGTCATCGACTTGAAGCCAGGCACTGTTCCTATTGCCAAGCATCCTTACAAGATGCCGCCACATGAACTCCTTGAACTTAAGGAGGAAATCGACAAGGCACTTCAGAAAGGATTCATTCGCCCCAGCTCCTCAGCTTGGGGAGCACCTTCGCTCTTTGTCAAGAAGAGCGATGGGACAAACCGATTGGTCCAAGATTATCGGGCCCATTAACCAAGCCACCATCCAGAACAAATACCCACTCCCCCGGATCAACGATTTGTATGATCAACTTGCCGGATCCAAGGTGTTTTCTAAACTCGACTTGAGGTTGGGTTATCACCAAATCCGAGTCCGTGATGAGGACATTCCGAAGACTGCCTTCATTACTCGCTATGGTTCATACGAGTACACCGTCATGTCCTTTGGCTTAACCAATGCTCCAGCCACCTTCTCCAGATTGATGAATTATATTTTCATGGAGTACCTCGACCAGTTCGTCGTGGTTTATCTGGATGATATATTGATATATTCAAAGAATGAAGAAGAACATGCTGGACATCTTCGTCTTATACTGGAGAAGCTTCGAGAACACAAACTCTACGCTAAGTATTCTAAGTGTGAGTTCTGGCTTACCGAAGTAACCTACCTTGGACATGTGATTTCCAAGGATGGCATTGCCATCACCCCAGAACGTATCCAGGCTATTCTTGACTGGACTCCTCCCAAGACCGTCAAGCAAGTCCGCAGTTTTCTCGGGCTCGCTAGCTATTGCCGCCGTTTCGTCGAGAATTTTTCCAAGATTGCCAGGCCTCTGACTAATCTGCTTCACAAAGGCGTCAAGTTTGATTGGACAGATAAATGTCAAGAAAGTTTTCAAGCACTCAAGGACAAGCTAACTTCTCCCCCGGTGCTCGCTCCCCCTGATACTCAGAAGGACTTCGTGATATATTGCGACGCGTCTCGTCAAGGATTAGGCTGGGTCCTATTGCAAGAGCGCAAGGTGATTGCTTATGGCTCTCGTCAGTTGCGTACTCACGAAGACAAATATCCAACCCATGACCTCGAATTGGCAGCAGTAATTTATGCATTGAAGCTGTGGCGACATTACCTCGTCGGTAATCGTTGCGAGGTCTACACCGACCACCAAAGTCTGAAGTACCTGTTTACTCAACCAGACCTGAATCTTCGTCAACAACGATGGCTCGAGACAATAGCCGACTTCAACATGGATATTTCGTATACCCTTGGCAAAGCTAATGTGATGGCCGATGCCTTGAGCCGCAAAGCTTACTGTTCTGAACTTGAGGTTCAGGTGCAGCAACCACCTCTGTATGAAGAGTTTCGCAAGTTGAATCTCGAGATTGTTCCTCAAGGTTACGTCAATAACCTGGTTCTCGAGTCAAAGCTCGACGCCCTCATCAAGAGTAGACAATCTCTGGCCCCGGACATTGTGAAGATCAAGCAGGACATCGCCGAAGGAAAGCCCTCCTCTTTTACCATTGATGCTAATGATGGTGATACTGTGTACTTCAAGGGCCGCTTAGTAGTTCCTGTGAGCTCGGCCATCATTAACTGTGGTCCGGATATCATGGAAGAAGCCCATAACTCTACCTTGTCAATCCACCCTGGCAGTACCAAGATGTATAAAGACCTTCGTCAACGGTACTGGTGGCCTTACATGAAACAAGACATCGCACGCTATGTTTCTCAATGTGACGTTTGCAGTCGCGTCAAAGCCGGACATCAGAAACCTGCTGGTTGGTTGCGACCACTCCCTCCTCCTGATTGGAAGTGGGACAAAGTAGAAATGGACTTCTTCACCGGTTTTCCTAAGTCACAGAAAGGTAACGATGCCATCTTTGTCGTCATCGACCGATTCTCCAAGATTGCACACTTCCTGCCGGTCAAGGAGACGATCACTGCTAGTCAATTAGCACACTTGTATATCTCCCGAATTGTGTCACTCCACGGTATTCCAATGGAGATCAGATCAGACCGTGGCAGAATTTTCACCTCACGATACTGGAATAGTTTCATGGAAGCTTTCGGGACTCGTCTGAATCTCAGCACCGCTTATCACCCCCAGTCGCAAGGCCAAGTTGAACGAGTTAATCAAGTGCTGGAAGACATGCTTCGCGCTTGTGTACTTTCTTTCGGCATGAAATGGGAGGATGCCCTCCCGTACGCGGAATTCTCGTACAACAATAGCTATCAGGCTAGCTTGAAGATGCCCCCCTTCGAAGTTCTATACGGACGTAAATGTCGAAACCCCCTGAATTGGTCAGGAACTGGGGAACGACCCTACTTCAGACCGGATCTTGTCCAAGAAGCTGAAGAACAAGTTCGCATTGTGCAAGAAAATCTCAAGGCCGCACAGTCTCGTCAGAAGAGCAACTATGACCGCAAACACCGTGAAATGGAGTATCAACCTGGGGAATACGCTTACCTCCGTGTCACTCCCATGAGGGGCACTCATCGCTTCGGTATGAAGGGCAAGTTGGCTCCTCGCTACATTGGCCCGTTCCGTATCCTTTCCAGGAGTGGACCCGTGGCATACCGGTTGGAATTGCCGCCGAACCTCTCCCAAGTCCACGATGTCTTCCACGTGTCTCAACTCCGTCGCTGCTTCAAGGATCCTATCCGCGAAGTGGAGCATGATATGATCGAGCTGCAACAAGACTTAACTTATCGAGAACATCCGAGCCGCATTCTCGATCAGTCTGAGCGTCGAACCCGCAACAAGACCGTCAAGTTCCTCAAGGTCCAGTGGTCGAATCATTCTGAAGATGAAGCCACTTGGGAACGCGAAGATCGCCTTCGCGATGAATACCCCGATCTTTTCCTCGCTACCACTTAAATTCTCGGGACGAGAATTCTTGTAGTGGGGGAGATTTTTAACACCCTCAGTTGCTTGTAACAGTAACCATCATCACTGTTGACCATCACTGTTTGATAATCACTGTTATCCCCTGTCCTTGATCAAAATTTTCTTCTGCTCTTTTCAAACCATGTTGGTTGGCAATCAAAACCCAAAGCCAAATGCACCTTGCTCATCTAACAAACCAAACCCTAGTTGACACTACTTTAAATGGAAAATAAAACAAATGTGCTCAAATAAAGTTGTTCCAAAAATCATGAAACTATTTCTGTAAATTGCCTAAAATCATTATAATCATGTTGGACCAACTTTGGTAATTTTTGGTGTTACAGAAAATTCCAAACAATTCAAACAGTAGGTTAAAACCCTTACTTTGGGCATTTAATATTTAAAATAAATATCTAATGATTATATTGTGCTGCAAAAACTTTTGTGGCACCTCAGTAATAAGTAACACTAATTTACAAACACCAAAAACATTTTACAAAAATAGGGAGGCAGTTATTTTTGTTGCAACAAAGATCTACAGAATACAAAAACGAAAAGAAAATGGGAAAACGCTAATTGTCGCCTGGGGCGAGGCCCACCTCAGCCCAGCCCACCCCACCTTGTCTTCTTCCTCCCCCAACTGCTCCCACCTGCCCCGTATGGCGGCGACCGTCGCCACGCCGCTGCCAGCCCGAGCCCGACTCCACCTGCTCCCTTCCGCCGCGGACGCGATATGGGCGACGCCCCCTCCCTCCTGGACACGCCCACCATCTTTTCCCCTCCCCCTGCAGCTCGCCATCGTCGGGGAAAGAATCATCCGAGCGCAGCCTCGCCGCCGTGGTGAACCGCCGCGGCCAACAGCCTCCCCGAGCCCCGAAGACCTGTCCAGCGTGTTCCTCCTCGTCGTCCTCGTCTCCGAGCGCAAGGAATCGAGGCGGAAGCCTCCACCCCGAGCACACGGTCACCTTCCCCAACTCCGGCCGCCGCGACGTCGCAGAGGAAATCCGGCGCCACCACGACGCCCCCGAGCCCGCTCTCTGCACCTTCGCGCTCCTGGTGAGCTAGTGCTCCCTCCCCAAACCCCCGTGAACGCCCGTGTAGCCCGTAGACGCCGCCCCCCTTTTACTCATTCCGTCCGCCGCGTGCACTCGTCGCCGGCGAGGCCACGGTGACCGATTGGTCCCGGAGTTGTCACCGTCGTGATCCCCACGCGCTGTGGTTCCCGTTGGGGCTCTTTGCGCGCGCCTAGGGCCCCTGTAGCGTCGACACCGTCAAGGTCCGTGGCGCAGCCGCCGCCTTCGTCGTCGCCGACGTCGCTCCGGCGCGTCTCCGGCGCAACCACCACCACCAGTGCACTCGCCGTCGTCTTCTGCTTCGAACGCATCAAGCCGCGCACCCTCCCGTGCCCTGGGGCGAGCTCCCCGTCGACCTCGCCGGCGGCGGGCTCCGGTGAGCCCTCCGGTGAGGCTGCTAGGTGGGGCCCCCGTGTCAGTTAGTTGATTAGGGGCTAACCAGCCACTGACAGTGGACCCCCCCGGCTAATTGCTTAGTTAGCTTAATAGAAAAATTAATCAGAGAGATAATACCCCTCCTAGTCACTGACTTGTGGGTCCAGAGGCATTTTCTGATTTAATTAAATGTTTTGTAAATAACAGAGGCTGACATGTGGGTCCCACATGTCAGCACTGTTCTGGATAATGTTGTGGATAATGTTTTGGATAATGTTTTGGATAATGTTTAATAAATAATAAAAGAAATTCAGAAAATCATTTAATTTGATTTAAACTTTGAAATTCAATAACTTTTAAACCGTAACTCGGATTCAAAAACTTTATACATGAAAGTTGATCAGGAAAATATAACGAATACGAATACACTATCTTTATGTCTACCACACCCCTCTAACACAACGAACATCGAACATTCCCCCTCCGGACCGTCTGTCCGATAAATTGTCCTGTACTGTTAGAGTGCCCGGATGAATTTATTCCGAACACGAATGTTTCTCGGAATAGATCAAATAGCACGGATACACCCCCCTTATGTTGTTACGGTAACCACGACACCTCCGGCTTGATCCTTTCCCCCTCCGGACACCCTGTCCGGTAATCACCCGGAGCCGGTAGTTCATCCCCAGATGAATCCCCGCTCCGAGCATATTGCATTGCACTGCGTTAGAACACCGTTAACATTGCATTTATCATGTCATGCATCTGTTTGTATATGTTTGCTGTGTATTTACTGTTTCTTCCCCCCTTAATCTCCGGTAGACCCCGCTGCTGCCGTCGACTACACCGCTGCTGAGTACGACTACGTCGTCGACGACCCTACTACTACCGTCGAGCTTGCAGGCAAGCAGAGCCATTCTCTTCCCCAGATATCGCCTATCATTCCGTACATTTCTTGCACTAGGCATTGTTACTGCTGCTGCTACGATTACAATCCTATTCAACTGCATAGCCTGATTTTTGTCGCCCCTTGATGTGCCTTCCTTTATCCTATGCTGCCTGTTATTATTATTATGCATTATTTAGCAGTGAGCCCTGCGCATTGTTAGCTAGGATTAGATAGCGGGCCGTGATCACTCAGGGGAGTGAACGCGGATACAAATATTATAACTGCACAGGTACGGTACAATGCAGACACCGCCAAAGGCCCCTATCTGGGTTATGCCTAGTCACCTCAAGTGTGAGCTATCAAGGAGTAATCCTTGTACTCCACTCGAGGCTGACTTTGTCTTGCCGCCATAGGGTGCTGTAAACGGTGGTCCTTCAGGTAAGAAGTCGGGCGACCGAGCGGTGCCCGCGAGAGGTATTGCGACGGGACGACAGGGAGGGTACGACCAGTGTACCGGTGTGCTTGGCCCCTGGTCGTTGGCCGCGAGAGTTACCAAACTACGAAAGTCGAGCTCCTCCCGGAGCACACGCGAGATAAGGTAAGGAGACGGTTCACCTTGTTGGTAACCGCAGTGACTTGGTGGGACGACGGGGCAGGCACCGATGTACTGGTGGTCCTGGCTGCTGTCGTTGTCCGCGGGTCAGTTAAGTCGAGGCAACGATAACGGTTGTCACGCAGGTTAATTAAAATGCTAAATGATTCAGTGAATGTCTTGAGTTGGCTATATGCCATGTACGCACTACCTACCCGTGGGAACTACGAGTTATGGGCTCCTCTGCTTCGTAGTGTCGTCCGAGGACTCTTCCGACGTCAGCAGTACCGCGGCCTGCGCCGGGAAGTGGTGTAGTCTTATTTGCCGCGGCAGTGTGATTTGTATTTGTTTTGACTTAACTTCACCGGCCAGCCTCACACCGTGCAGGAGTACGTCGGGGTTAGGGTCCAAAGCCCCGCGTACATAGGATATAGTCCGGTGGATGACCTCTCTATTGAGTTTTGAAAGATGGGCTATGAAGTGTCGGATAGCCTCGGTGGAGCGTTCCCTAACAAGGTTCCCGCCACCCTGGAGATCCGTGCGTGTAGCGTAACACAAGTGCACCCCTGTAGGGAAGATTAATCTATTCGAATAGCCGTGTCCACGGTAACAGGACGCTTTATGCTGAAGCTGGATCTTACCACTAGAAACTATTATTAAATTGTATGGTTCCGGGCTTTCTTCCTCGCGGGGATGTCGAGGAGGTGAACTCGGAGGCATTGTTAATTATTACAAATTATTATTATACAATGCTGCAGCAACTTCTGCTGCATTGTTACTTTATGCTTTATATAAACCGTTGGCTGATTCTTACCTCATGCTGCAAGACATCGTCGGAAGATGCTAGTCTTCGTTAGGCCTAGCCTCTTACCCTTGCTCTGGATTTCTGTCTTTCAGTCCACTATATACAACCTCTTCTTTCCGTTGACACAATACATAATGCTTAGTAGCGGACGTAAGACTCGCGGGTATACTAGATACTCACCTGCTTTATTTCCTTTACTGTTTTGCCTGATCGAACGCTGCAGCCGACGTTGGAGCCCAGGAGCAGGAGTACCCCGGAGGTGCCTACTACGACGTCGAGTTCCCCGTCGACCAGGAGTAGTTCGGTGGATCCCAGGCAGGAGGCCTCGCCTTTTCGATCTGTATCTCTGATGTGATTTGTGCTAGCCTTCTTAAGGAAAAACTTGACTAACTATGTCTGTACTCGGATATTATGGCTTGTATGACTTATGTATTCGGGTCCGCGTGACCCCCTCGATTGTAACATATTTGTTTATCCTTTTGTGTTTAGTGTTGTGCTGTGATATTATCACCGTGGCACCCTAATCTCAGCTGTGTACCCTGCGTGTATGATTACTGTACACGGATTGATTTTGGGGGCGTCACAGGTGGGGATGAGCACGGGCGTGAGAGAAGGGGAGAGAAGCTGCGAGGAGGGGGAAAGGGTGCAGGGGCCTTCCAGGCGTCGCCACGGCGTGCAGATGAGGAGAGGGGGAGCAGGAGGTGGCGTCGGCGGTGGTTGCATGCTCGCCACCGAGCTGCCTGCCTGCCTGGCGCTGGGAGGAAGACGACCCTGCCCCTGGTGGGCTGGGCCGGCTTCTGTCCAGGCTGGGCCAGGTAAGTGGTTAGGGTTGGCTCTCTTCTCTTTTTCCTTTTCTCTATTTCTGCTTTTTGTTTTCTATTTTTCTTTGCTTTGTTTTGCTCCAAATAAATAGGAGAGCATTTTTATTAAATGCCCAAATATTTTATAAACCCTAGGTGACCAGTAGCTAGTCACATTTAGGATTTGAGCATTTTTGAAAGTCAAAACATTTGAATTTCAAATCAAATAGGGGTCAAATTTAATTTCTAGGGAACATTTTGAATTTTGGAATATTCCATGGACATGGGAAAGAACCCAAACCACTTTTAAAATGATCACCATCATTTATAGGAATTTTCCAAATACTCAAATGATTTTTGGAAAAAGATTTTTATCTGGCCATTTATTTAAATTCTCAGGGCTTTTCTTTTCCCCAATTTTGAATTTCTTTTGAAATTTTTTCACATCATGCAAAGGGCACTCAAACCCTAGCACTTACCCTAGTTGGGGTTCTGACACTCTGTCATCATAAATCTCCTTATATCCTTCCTCAAAACAGCCACAATACCTACCTACCAAAGCATTTCCATAGCCTTTTCGAGATATATTGCAATGCAACTTCCACCTCTTCATGACTTGATCTTGATGTCATACATGTTCCTGCTACACTTGCGGAGGCATACATTGCATACATCATGATAGCTACATCTTCTTTATGTCTGAGTACCTTGTAAAGTGTGAAAGATCTTCTATACCCTCTTGTAAATTAGACTGTTGCACTTAGTGAGGAAAAGATCCCAAAGTGGGCAAAATAAAAGATCCCAAAGAGGAAAAATGAGAGTTAAATAGAAAGAGCCATTGAGGCCACCAAAAAATACAAAAAAATAGAAAAAGGAGAAAAAGAAAATAAAAAGAGAGAAAGGGGCAACACTACTATCCTTTTGAAAGATCCACACTAGTACTCCCTCTTATCCTTGTACTCTATAGAGATGATCATTCATGCATATAGCTATGTGGGACCTTCACACTATAGAACTTGGCTTGCATATTCCAAGGATGAGCCTCCTCAAAAGAGCTCTAGGTTTTCATGAGAGAGCAAGTTGGATGCACCCCACTAGTTCCATTAGATAGCTTTCTTAGCTCATATGTGCATCCGTTGCATGGGAATCCCTACTCCTCACATCATATCTATCATTTGGCCTTCTCGCCTATGATTTTCCTCATTGATGTGAGCCTTTCTCACCCTTTTTATCTTCCTCCTCCACCATACTTCTCTCTTTGCCATCCTAAGTGTCAACTTTCGTGCTTACGCTCATCCATTGCATGAGTTCTCAAAATATCGAAAAGGAGTGGATCAAATTGACTTGTACCTGTCTAGTGGTCTGGGGACGAGTCAAGATAAGATTCCAAAGAAGACCAAGTGTGAAACTTTAGTCGATTGAGTTCTCAACAAAAATAATTTTTTCTCGTATTCCCTATCCCTCTTCTTGCACGCAAACACCATTTGGAGTCATTCGAGTCACGGACAGCAAGAGCTCTTGCACCTAATGTTCTTTTGTTACTTGTTTCAATGCTAATATAGACTCTTGCATGTTATGACTTGAATTGAATCACATACCTTGATTGCTTTACTTTCAAAGTTCTTATATGGTTTCTAGCATGTCACCACAAAAATTATGCTTGTTATCATTTACCTACTTGAGGACGAGCAGAATTAAGCTTGGGGATGTTGATACCTCCCAAACGTATCTATAATTTCTGCTTGCTCCATGCATGTTTTGTGTGATATTGCTATGATCTAGATACACTTTCATACACTTTTGATCATATTTGGACTAACCTACTAACTCAGTGCACCCCAGTGCCAATTTTTGTTTTATGCTATTTTTCTATTTCAGTTTCCCCCCATATTAAAAGTGCTCCAAAAATTCGGGAAAAATCATATAAAATATCAGCGTGAAGGAACCTTCCGGAGTCCGGAAGGGGGACCAGGTGGGACCCACCAAGGCCCCAGGCGGCCACCTGGCGCGGCCTAGGGATTGGACGCGCGAGGGGGGCGCCTGGACCCCTGGTGGCCCTCTTGGCTGCCCCCCTTCGCCTATTTATTCTCCGTCACGGGAAACCTCCAAAGAGAGAACCCTTTTTTGCGATCTCTCCTGTGTTCCGCCACCGCCGCACTTCCAAGATCGGGAGCGCCAGCAGACCTCTTCCCGGCACCCTGCCGGAGGGAGGATTGACCTCCGGGAGCCTCTCCACCATCATGGACGCTTCCCGGATGATTCGTGAGTAGTCCACCTTGGACCATGGGTCCATGATCAGTAGCTATGTGGTGTTCTCCTCCCCTCTTTGTTCTTCATGGATTAGACCTTGTGAGCTTCCCTACATGATCAAGACACATATGTAATTCTTTTTGCTGTTGCTATGCTGAGTTTGTTGGGATCTGATGGATTATGAGACTATGTTCAGATTGTGATTGAGTAATATATTTGGTTCTTATATTTTTTTTCTTGAGTAATTATTGCATGTTCTTCGTTGCTGTTTATTGCTTTGGACAAGTAGTAGGTAGTGACTCCAAGAGGGAGTGTTATGCTTGATTGTGGGTTCATGCCCCCTGATGACTAGCTTGAGTGACAGAAACATGAGTCTAGGGGAGTGATGTTGCCACAAGGGGGAAAACAATGGTGCTTGTAACCGCAGTTGCAAGGATTGTTTAATTTACGCAAAGTTCTATTAATGAAGTTGTCTGTTGCTTTGGGTTTACACTTTGGGTGGGGCTCGCAACTTAATACCACCGAGATGTTTTGGACAGATATCTCAAGGTGGATGATTAGTAGTAGATGCAGATGGATTTCGGTCTACTTATTTTGGTGTACCGCCCATGCTTTTGAGACTCTTCCTTTCTTTGTAGCATAGTTAGCATTGGTTTGCGCCCGTAATCCTGTCAATTTCCCAGATGTGATTTGTTTACCTTGCATAGTAGTTTTATCGTCTTTTGGGAGAGAGACATCACTAGTAAACATCATGGTGCCCTGGTCCATATTTCCTGCTTTTACTTTTTAGTAGCTATCACTATCTAATATCTGTTGCGTTGATCCTTTGTGAATAGCAAGACTGGAGAGATTGACAACCTCTCTGAACTTCGTTGGGAGCAAAGTTATTTGTTGTGTGTGCAGGTCCAGGTCAAGGAGGAAACTTTAGTCTTAAAAACGGTGCCATTGTTTCCTTGCCACCTACTTGTCGACCTTGGAGTCCTACTGGTCGATCTCAACCTTGGTATCTTTGCCAAGGGAAATCTGCCGCTACGCTACATCTCAACCTTCCACTTGGGGTAACCAACAAAGGGCGAGAAGTATTTCCTTGCTAGCATCAAGCAATTTCTGGCGCCGTTGCCGGGGACTCCAATCTTCAAGATAGGGGAGTTGGACGCTATCTCTTACCTTTGCTTTTTAGTCTTGTTAGTTTACCTTTCAGTTTTTATCTTCGTGTCCTTTATAAAAAACCACAAAAAATTTATTTACCTAGCTTTTAGTAGTCCTTCTTGTTTAGTTAAGCATGTTAGGACTTGGTGCTTTGAGGGAATCAGAAGTTCTAGATTTCCATCAAAGGGATGGAGAGAATATGAAGAAGGCATGGGACAGAATTTCTGAAGCACATAGAAGAATTATGCCTTGGATACCTATAAAAATTGCGCTTAGAAATTTCTACCATGGTCTTTTTAAGTGGTGTAAACACTCTCTTGATATTATAGCTGAAGGAGATTTCTTAGAGTGTGATGAAGCTAGAGCTCTTGATATTTTACATGGTCTATCTAGTTATTTTGTTTATGATCGTAGTTTTCATACTGTTATAGATAGACTTGCTACTATTGAAAGGAGGATGGATGCTCTAGACTTGAGGAAGGTAGAGGAACTTAAGCCCAATAAGAAAGAAATGTTGGAGATAGATGATGATTGGGAGCCTTTTGTTAGGATTAACATCTCTAACCAAGACTTCCTCACTTTTTGCGATATTCGATCCATGGTTTCTACAATGCCAAAAATAGTTTATGATTCTTTGAAATTAACCATGGATAATCTATCATCCTATCATGAACATGCTAATGGAGATGTTTCTGAGATCCAGGGAAAAGTAAAAAAAGTCCAAGTTACATTCCTTAAAAGGGTTGCAACAGTGGATTTTTTCATCATGGAGCCAAACTAAAGTAACATCGTGCTTGGAAGGGACTTCCTCCGAGCTATGAAAGGAATCATCGATATTGGTAAGGGGCACATACGCCTACGTGGTAAAGCGAAAGGTAAGTACCTCTTCCCTAGGAAAAAGAAGAATGAACTTGTTGAAAATCAATTTGAAGGTTTTTATGACTCCGATGATCTCGGAGACCTTTGATTCTTCTTTTTGCTTCTTGCCTAGCTTAAGGGCGTAAAAGAAAGCGCTTGTTGGGAGGTAACCCAAGATGTTTTTACTTCTGTTTTTAGTGGTCTTGATTATTGTTACTACTGTAGCAACATCATTGTATCTTTATTTTCAAGCTTTGTGCCAAGTTTAGCCTCCGATTGCAAGAAAGTTCAAAAGTTGTGACATGCTGTCCAGAAAACAGATTATGTCCTTGGACGGAAAAATTTGCCAAAAATCACCAGATAATCTTTTGTAACATCCCAAATTTTATTTTGGATGAGTTACTAGAGAGCATATGCATATCATTTTTTTTGTGCATTTTGGATCTTATTTGAGAGTTTATTTGAATTTATTAAATAAATTTTTTCTTTAGTATTTTATTTTGTATAAATAACTTATTGAAAATATTATTTATGTTTTTCTAAGATTTTAGAAATTTATTTCGCATTTTTCCAACTTATATTTTATTTTATAAAACTCTTTGAAGTTTAAAGAAAAGTACGTATACATTTATATAAACGTACTTACGTTTTACGTATTTTTTATTATTTTAAAAAAATAAGATGTTATTTTTTTGGGGCTATTTTATTATATTAAAAATACCCCTATACTTGTTTTTTAAAAAAAATAAAAATTATTCGCAAAAAAAAAAAAAAAAGCTGAACGGGTCGGCCGGCCGGCCGAGCTAGCCAGCCGGGCCAGGCCAGGCCGAGCGGCCAGCGGCCGAGGCGGCCGAAGCCAGCCAGGCACGTGCGTGCCTGCTCGTTTCTTCTCCAACCCGAGCCGGACTTGGAGTCCAAGCCGGACTCTGCACAGCGCGCGCCCGGCGGCCGTAGTCGCTACGGACACCTTCCGGTTGCCCTTTTTCCAAGCAAACTTGTCCCTTAAATACCCCATGACCCCCTCCACCGATTCCCCACAAAAATTTCGCAGTAAACCGTTCCAAATCGAGCTAATTTCGGGGTAGATCTAGGTCCAACGGAGCTCTAGTGTTGGACGAATTTCGTCACCGGTGAGCCTCCCCTTGACCCCAAATTCTGCAGACCGACTCTTCTCTTCGTTATGCTTCTAATTGACATCTTTTTCCCTCTTCTTTTCTTGCGCAAGATTGATCCCCAAATTGTACGCGTACCGCGGGAGTTCATCGGAGCGCGCTCGGTTCACCGCGTTGCCACGCTCGTACGGACGACGTTGGAGATCATCACCACCACCGTTGTGATCTTCTAATCAAGCCCTACATCTTAGACGTCCGCGTTGACGCCGAAGATCGCCGGAGTTGTCGTCTTCGTCGCGTCTAATCTACACGTCGCGGTTAGTAAAAGCGCCGTAACTTTTTATCCGTTGCTCCGTTTTAGATGAAACAAGCGGCCAAATCTTTGTTTTGAAACCCTCTAAATATTGTGTATTGTAGATCCAAGTTTTGAGAAAATTATTTTTCCGTTCGATCAATATTTTTTTCCTAGATCCTATGCAAAACTGTTCTTGTAATATCTTTTTACTCGTAGATCCGTTTTGCGTGATTCCAAAGCCCACGGTTTTCTTTCGAAGCCCTCTTTTCAGTTCAACCATAAAGTTTGTTTTGGTATTTTTTTCGAAAATATTCAGATCTGATCAGATTCTATTTTCAACTTTAGTCGATCGTATCTTTTGTTTTACAACTCGGATTTGATTGATTCTTTTTGCAAACTAAAACCCTAGCTAAACCCTATATTTTAGACACTTTGCAACCCACTTTTAAAATCAATCTTGATCTGTTTTGCGAAATCTTTTATTCGTATTTTATTTTGGAGTTCTTGAACATTGTTTTGCTTTTGGTTGTGTATTGATTGTGTGTATCTTTGTTTGCTCACGATAGATTGTCCGGAGTGCGAAGCAGAGTACCACCAGTCTTTAGAGTTCTGCAATCAACAGCAAGGCAAGTCATATCTTTGATCATATTCCCTATTACCCATGTTTTCAATGCATTAGTTCTTCTTCTTTAGATTGCATGATAGGTTATGCTATGCTATTACACCCAGTAGTTCATTGAGGTAGGTCTGATCCTTACATCATTGTCACCATCGTATATTAAGATATTGCTATGCTAAGTAGACGTGGATTGGGAAGTGAATCATTATGAGGTATGAGTGATAATGTAGTAATTAGGACCAAGATAAAGTTAATGAACTACCTGGGTGGGATGGTTGCGAGCATCCTGGGGAGGCCAGTGATGACTACGGAAAGCCACCCAGCCTCAAAGGGACTGTTTGTATTGACATACCTAGAAGCTTACGTGTGCAGCCACAAGCTACTATGGGCTCTGGCTTGGTTGATCAGTTGTAGGGACTCTTACTAGGTAGCGCTACGAAAGTAGATGTGAGTAGGTGGGATGGGTGCTACCGGAGTAAGGGAAACTCTTCTGAAAGACCATGTCTCGATCTTCCAGTTGTCATACACCATGCAGTGTGACAAACTACAAAGGAGGCGATCGAGTCTTGTGGGGAAAAGTGCACAAACCTCTGCAGAGTGTAAAACTAATCGATTAGCCGTGTCCCCGGTTATGGACAATTTGAGCAACTAGTTGTGGAAATATTGATTTGTCTCATCATCTTTAATTAATTTATTGGGATAATCACTTTGGGATAGATTGAGTGGGGTTTCCCATCTCAATCGTATGCTATTGTAGAACTTAGCTATTATTATTCTATAGGGAAAAATTAGCTTTTTGCAAAAATAAATGTAGAAGCTCCACCAGCCAAATTGCATGTATTATAGGGCTTTTACTTCTTTCTGTGATATGGCTTGCCGTACGATCAAAGTACTGACCCCTTTTGGGGCTGTAACTTATTCATGTTGTAGATTGTTCTGACGAGGAGTAAGGTGCGAATAGGTCGCTGTCTTATACTCAACTTTTGCCGTGGAGTCGGATGGACTCGCTACTACTACTATTATAGCTTCCGCAAGTATTTGATTAGTTGGCCTTAAGCCATGTTATTATTGTAATATTTACTTCATTCGATGTAATAAAGACATGTTTTACTTCTGTTATTTCATCGAGTACTGTGTGTGCTAGCAAACTGATCCAGGGACTAGCACATTAAGCACAGAGACTTGGTCCCTTCGGATCTGGTCGTTACAAGATGGTATCAGAGCACATGTTGACTGTAGGACGTGACCTTAGGAATGGAAAAGCCATAGGATGAAAACCTTATTTTAAAAACCCTCTACAGTTCTAATGATTCTCATACTCTTTCCTATTCACTTCTAATCTCTTCTCTCCTTACAAATATAGATGCCGATCACCAAGTTCGCTCAGCCTGATGAGACCACACCTTTTGGACAAATCCTGATGGAGATCGTGAAGTTTTTGAAGATCGCCTTGCCTAGTTTCACCGGGACACTCATGACTACAGGCCCAGGAGCAAAGAGCTGGAAGGTCCAAGTTCACATTCCAGGACGCACCTTTGGAAGGAAAATCAAGCCAATTAACTTCTCGGTGAAAGCACCAAACTGGAGTGTGGGAAGAAGTCGTGCCGCATTGATGACCTTAGGACGTATTCGACAGGAGTAACACGCAGATCTTCAAGGAACCCGCTTCGAGATGTATGGACGCCAAGATCATACTGGAGAATTAGTACGCACTGTTGAGGATACATCAATGGCATCCCACATTCAAGACTTGGGGGAATATGTTCAACGTGTGGAGGAAGAAATGCTTCATTTCATGGACGTTATTGAGGGTTTGGAGGAGGAAGCTAAGAGAGTTCGTGAAGTGTATGAGGAGAAAATCGACACACTACAAGAAAGGAATGAAGAGGTGAAGCTCATGCTGGAGGAAGCAGAAGAACAACTTGACCAAGGAGAAAACATTCAGGAGGATCACTCCGATGGATGCCTCGTCAGCCAAGATGAGGATTACCAGTCAGAGGAAGAGGAAAACGGAAATGATGTCCTGATGATCGACTCTTCTTCCGACTCAAACTAGTCATAGACCACCATTATAGATTTTCTTTCTTTTAGTTAAACGATTAGAGTTTCGATCTGAGAGTTTTATTAGAGTTACCATGTCGACTCTTGTGACATGGCCTATCTTAGTTAATTGTGTGAATCTTGATTTGAATGAGTGATTGATTGAAATTTCTTGCTATCATGTTGCATATGGGTAGTGTTATCCCCCTTAGGCCTATTTTCTCTCTATAACCTCATCTATTCTAACCCGACAGATGCCGCCAAGACGTGCCCCTTCTTCTAGTGGATCAGGGAATGGAATTCCACCCGGCTTAGAGCAGTTGCTTTAGACCCAGAATCAGATGATGCAGCTTTTGATGCAGAACATGAACAATAACAACAACAACAACATTGCACCACCACCACCACCACCTTTGGGAGACAGCCTCACCCGTTTCCTAAGGTTGAACCCACCTTTGTTCTCTAGCAGCCCGGAGCCGATTGTTGCAGATGACTGGCTCCGCAATATGGGAAGGAAGCTAGCAACCGCTGGATGCATTGATGAGGAGAAAGTGAGATTTGCCTCGCACCAGCTAGATGGACCTGCAGCCGCATGGTGGGATAATTACACCACCACATACCCCATGGTGAATGTGACTTGGGACCAGTTCCAGCAGGCGTTCCGCACTGCTCATGTTTCAGCTGGAGCTATGAGTCTCAAGAAGAGGGAGTTTCGCAACTTACGCCAGGGAGGCCGTTCAGTGGCAGAGTATGTGGAGGAATTCAACAAGCTGTCCCGTTATGCTCCAGGAGATGTGGCCACAGATGCTGCCAAGCAGGAGAAATTTCTGGAGGGACTAAATGATGAGCTTGGAGTTCAGTTGACGGTGGCAACCTTTGCTAACTACCAGGAGATGGTGGATAAGGCTATCATTCTTGAAGGCAAGCATCAGATAATGGAGAATCGCAAGAGGAAGTACGGACAGGGCAAGTATCAATCTGGCACTCAACAGAAGCCCCGTTCCACACCATTCTCAGGATATGGTGGAACAGGATCCAATAAATTTGGAGGGCACAACCATCATAATCATGGAGGTCATTCTCAGCATGGAGGCAATGGACATAACCATGGAAACCAGAGGAATGGCAATGGAGGAAATGGGAATCCACAGCGGTCCAACCCATCTACGCCCATGAAGAAGGACCTAAGTCACATCACCTGCTTCAAATGCAACAACAAAGGGCATTACTCCAATGAATGTCCTGAGCTGAAGAATGGCAATGGGAGTTCTGGAAATAAGAAGCCTAACCCTTTTGCTAAGGGACAAGTGAACCATGTCAACGTGGAGGAAGCCTATGAACAACCCGATGCAGTGTTTGGTAAGTTTTTGCTAAACTCTCAACCAGTACTAGTTCTTTTTGACACTGGTGCATCACATTCATTCATATCAAGGGTAGTTGTGGATAAGTATGGATTTTCTACCAAGACCCTTAGTGTACCAATTTTAGTAAGTTCCCCGGGAGCCGAGATGATGGCAGGTTTAGGTTGTCCCCAGTTGAGCCTCGCCATTGGCAATCATGATTTCCCCATAGACCTGATAATTTTGAAGTCCCAAGGTTTGGATGTAATCCTAGGTATGGATTGGATGTCGAAGTATAAAGGCAACATTGACTGTGAGGGAAGATCAATCTCTCTCACCACACCCGAGGGGAAGAGGATCAAGTATGTGACCAAGCACAAGTTTAGAAGGACCCAGGTATATTCTCTTAAGGGGGTTAGCCTGGAGGAAGTGCCGATAGTCAAGGAGTACCCTGACGTATTCCCGGAGGAGTTGCCCGGAATGCCACCGGACCGGGATATCGAGTTTTTGATCGAGTTATTGCCAGGCACCGGACCTATATCCAAAAGGCCGTATAGAATGCCCGCAAATGACTTAGAGGAAATTAAGAAGCAAATTAAAGAGTTATTGGAGAAAGGGTATATTCGCCTGAGTTCATCACCTTGGGGAGCCCCAGTGCTTTTAGTAGAGAAGAAGGATGGATCTCTAAGGATGGTCGTGGATTATCGCTCGTTGAACGAGGTGACTATCAAGAACAAGTATCCACTACCGATGATCAATGATTTGTTTGACCAGTTGGAAGGAGCTAGTGTGTTTTCCAAGATCGATCTCCGATCGGGATATCACCAGTTGAAGATCCGTGAGAAGGATATACCCAAGACCGCTTTCACCACGAGATATGGACTCTATGAGTACACAGTCATGTCTTTCGGTCTAACCAATGCCCCTGCATACTTTATGAACATGATGAACAAGGTCTTCATGGAGTTTTTGGACAAATTTGTTGTGGTGTTCATTGATGATATTTTGATTTATTCCAAGAATGAAGAGGAGCATGAAGAACACCTACGCTTAGTCTTGGAGAAACTTAGGGAACATCAACTTTATGCCAAGTTTAGTAAGTGTGAGTTTTGGTTGAAGGAAGTGGGATTTCTTGGACATGTTGTGTCAGGCGAAGGAATCGCAGTGGACCCATCCAAGGTTGAAGCAGTCACAGAATGGCAGGCGCCCACATCCGTTGGTGAAATCCGTAGTTTTCTTGGACTTGCGGGTTATTACAGGAGATTCATCGAGAGTTTCTCCAAGATTGCCAAACCTATGACGGAATTGTTGAAGAAGGACACCAAGTTCGTCTGGATGGAGGAATGTGAAGCCAGTTTTCAGGAATTGAAGAAGCGTTTGGTTACAGCCCCAGTGCTGATTTTGCCCGATGTGCGCAAGGATTTTCAAGTGTATTGTGATGCCTCGCGGCAAGGACTCGGAGGCGTTCTCATGCAAGATGGAAAGGTTGTATGTTACACCTCGCGTCAGCTTCGACCTCATGAGTTGAACTATGCCACCCATGATTTGGAGTTAGCAGCCGTAGTACACGCACTCAAGACTTGGAGGCATTTTCTTATTGGGAACAAGTGTGACGTATACACGGATCATAAGAGTTTAAAGTATATTTTTACGCAAAAGGAGTTGAACCTCAGGCAGAGGAGGTGGTTGGAGCTTATCAAGGATTATGATATGAGATTGCATTACCACCCAGGAAAGGCCAATGTAGTGGCAGATGCCCTGAGTCGGAAAAGTTATGTCAATACCCTTATAGCAGGAAGTTTACCTCAGGAGTTGTGTGACGATCTCAGAGATCTTCGTATGGAGATTGTTCCACGAGGATATGTCGCCACACTAGAAATTCAGTCCACGTTATTGGGAAAGATCCGAGAAGCTCAGAAGTTGGACAAGGGTATTGCAGAGATCAAGGAGAGA
Organism: Bromus sterilis; assembly: GCA_950022295.1. NCBI lineage: Eukaryota > Viridiplantae > Streptophyta > Magnoliopsida > Poales > Poaceae > Bromus > Bromus sterilis. The sequence goes on along the minus strand of OX465599.1, from coordinate 234,281,733 downwards.
ATGGAGAAAGGAAAAGCAGAAGGATTTCATGAAGATGAGTACGGAACATTATGGTTTGAGAAGCGTATTTACGTGCCCAATGACCCGGAGATCAGGAAGTTGATTCTCCAGGAAGCTCATGATTCTCCTTACTCAATACACCCGGGAAACACCAAGATGTATTTGGACTTGAAGGAAAGTTTTTGGTGGACAGGGTTGAAAAAGGATATTGCTGAGTATGTGGCTATATGTGATGTATGTCATAGAGTGAAGGCGGAGCATCAGAAACCGGCCGGATTACTTCAACCTTTGCCGATACCTGATTGGAAATGGGACAAACTTGGTATGGATTTTATCACAGGATTACCCAGGACACGGTCAGGCTATGACTCTATTTGGGTAGTGGTTGACCGTTTGACCAAAGTGGCTCACTTCATCCCGGTGAAAACCACCTATACTAGTGCTAAGTTGGCTAAGATATACATGACCAGGATCGTATGTCTGCATGGAGTTCCGAAGAAGATTGTATCAGATAGAGGCACGTAGTTTACCTCAAAGTTTTGGCATCAGTTACATGAAACCTTGGGAACTAGGCTGGAGTTTAGCACAGCTTTTCATCCCCAGACAGATGGTCAGACTGAGAGAGTGAATCAAATTCTGGAGGACATGTTGAGAGCTTGTGCATTGGATTATGGATCCAGTTGGGATGATAATTTGCCTTATGCGGAGTTCTCGTACAACAACAGTTATCAAGCCAGTTTAAAGATGGCCCCGTTTGAAGCGTTGTATGGAAGAAGGTGTAGAACACCGTTAATGTGGGATGAAGTTGGAGACCGCAAGCTATTCGGACCAGATTTGATCAAGGATTCAGAAGAGAAGGTCAAGTTAATCCGTGATAGGCTGAAGATAGCTCAGTCAAGACAGAAAAGTTATGCCGATGCTAAACGAAAGGAAGTAACGTATGAAGTGGGAGATAGAGCATACCTTCGAGTGTCTCCGCTTCGTGGCATTAAGAGATTTGGAGTTAAAGGAAAGTTAGCACCACGATTTGTGGGGCCATATAAAGTCTTGGAACGCAAAGGAGAGGTTGCTTACAAGTTAGAATTGCCCGAAGGTTTGTCTGGAGTTCACGATGTGTTTCATGTCTCCCAGTTGAAGAAGTGTTATGCAGAGATGGCAAATATTCCTCTGAGAGACACCGTGCCATTGGAGGCAATTCAGCTGGAGGGTGATTTGACATATGAGGAGAAGCCTGTGAAGATTCTCGATACGGCAGACAGAGTCACTCGTACCAAGGTTATTAAATTTTGCAAAGTTCAGTGGAGTCACCACACCGAGGAAGAAGCTACTTGGGAGCGAGAAGAGGATCTCAAGCAGGATCACCCACACCTTTTTGCTGACCAACCCGAATCTCGAGGGCGAGATTCACCTTAAGGGGGGTAGGTTTTGTAACATCCCAAATTTTATTTTGGATGAGTTACTAGAGTGCATATGCATATCATTTTTTTGTGCATTTTGGATCTTATTTGAGAGTTTATTTGAATTTATTAAATAAATTTTTTCTTTAGTATTTTATTTTGTATAAATAACTTATTGAAAATGTTATTTATGTTTTTCTAAGATTTTAGAAATTTATTTCGCATTTTTCCGACTTATATTTTATTTTATAAAACTCTTTGAAGTTTAAATAAAAGTACGTATACATTTATATAAACGTACTTACGTTTTACGTATTTTTTATTATTTTAAAAAAATAAGATGTTATTTTTTTGGGGGCTATTTTATTATATTAAAAATACCCCTATACTTTTTTTTAAAAAAAATAAAAATTATTCGCAAAAAAAAAAAAAGCTGAACGGGCCGGCCGGCCGGCCGAGCTAGCCAGCCGGGCCAGGCCAGGCCGAGCGGCCAGCGGCCGAGGCGGCCGAAGCCAGCCAGGCACGGGCGTGCCTGCTCGTTTCTTCTCCAACCTGAGCCGGACTTGGAGTCCAAGCCGGACTCTGCACAGCGCGCGCCCGGCGGCCGTAGTCGCTACGGACACCTTCCGGTTGCCCTTTTTCCAAGCAAACTTGTCCCTTAAATACCCCATGACCCCCTCCACCGATTCCCCACAAAAATTTCGCAGTAAACCGTTCCAAATCGAGCTAGTTTCGGGGTAGATCTAGGTCCAACGGAGCTCTAGTGTTGGACGAATTTCGTCACCGGTGAGCCTCCCCTTGACCCCAAATTCTGCAGACCGACTCTTCTCTTCGTTATGCTTCTAATTGACATCTTTTTCCCTCTTCTTTTCTTGCGCAAGATTGATCCCCAAATTGTACGCGTACCGCGGGAGTTCATCGGAGCGCGCTCGGTTCACCGCGTTGCCACGCTCGTACGGACGACGTTGGAGATCATCACCACCACCGTTGTGATCTTCTAATCAAGCCCTACATCTTAGACGTCCGCGTTGACGCCGAAGATCGCCGGAGTTGTCGTCTTCGTCGCGTCTAATCTACACGTCGCGGTTAGTAAAAGCGCCGTAACTTTTTATCCGTTGCTCCGTTTTAGATGAAACAAGCGGCCAAATCTTTGTTTTGAAACCCTCTAAATATTGTGTACTGTAGATCCAAGTTTTGAGAAAATTATTTTTCCGTTCGATCAAATTTTTTTTCCTAGATCCTATGCAAAACTGTTCTTGTAATATCTTTTTACTCGTAGATCCGTTTTGCGTGATTCCAAAGCCCACGGTTTTCTTTCGAAGCCCTCTTTTCAGTTCAACCATAAAGTTTGTTTTGGTATTTTTTTCGAAAATATTCAGATCTGATCAGATTCTATTTTCAACGTTAGTCGATCGTATCTTTTGTTTTACAACTCGGATTTGATTGATTCTTTTTGCAAACTAAAACCCTAGCTAAACCCTATATTTTAGACACTTTGCAACCCACTTTTAAAATCAATCTTGATCTGTTTTGCGAAATCTTTTATTCGGATTTTATTTTGGAGTTCTTGAACATTGTTTTGCTTTTGGTTGTGTATTGATTGTGTGTATCTTTGTTTGCTCACGATAGATTGTCCGGAGTGCGAAGCAGAGTACCACCAGTCTTTAGAGTTCTGCAATCAACAGCAAGGCAAGTCATATCTTTGATCATATTCCCTATTACCCATGTTTTCAATGCATTAGTTCTTCTTCTTTAGATTGCATGATAGGTTATGCTATGCTATTACACCCAGTAGTTCATTGAGGTAGGTCTGATCCTTACATCATTGTCACCATCGTATATTAAGATATTGCTATGCTAAGTAGACGTGGATTGGGAAGTGAATCATTATGAGGTATGAGTGATAATGTAGTAATTAGGACCAAGATAAAGTTAATGAACTACCTGGGTGGGATGGTTGCGAGCATCCTGGGGAGGCCAGTGATGACTGCGGAAAGCCACCCAGCCTCAAAGGGACTGTTTGTATTGACATACCTAGAAGCTTACGTGTGCAGCCACAAGCTACTATGGGCTCTGGCTTGGTTGATCAGTTGTAGGGACTCTTACTAGGTAGCGCTACGAAAGTAGATGTGAGTAGGTGGGATGGGTGCTACCGGAGTAAGGGAAACTCTTCTGAAAGACCATGTCTCGATCTTCCAGTTGTCATACACCATGCAGTGTGACAAACTACAAAGGAGGCGATCGAGTCTTGTGGGGAAAAGTGCACAAACCTCTGCAGAGTGTAAAACTAATCGATTAGCCGTGTCCCCGGTTATGGACAATTTGAGCAACTAGTTGTGGAAATATTGATTTGTCTCATCATCTTTAATTAATTTATTGGGATAATCACTTTGGGATAGATTGAGTGGGGTTTCCCATCTCAATCGTATGCTATTGTAGAACTTAGCTATTATTATTCTATAGGGAAAAATTAGCTTTTTGCAAAAATAAATGTAGAAGCTCCACCAGCCAAATTGCATGTATTATAGGGCTTTTACTTCTTTCTGTGATATGGCTTGCCGTACGATCAAAGTACTGACCCCTTTTGGGGCTGTAACTTATTCATGTTGTAGATTGTTCTGACGAGGAGTAAGGTGCGAATAGGTCGCTGTCTTATACTCAACTTTTGCCGTGGAGTCGGATGGACTCGCTACTACTACTATTATAGCTTCCGCAAGTATTTGATTAGTTGGCCTTAAGCCATGTTATTATTGTAATATTTACTTCATTCGATGTAATAAAGACATGTTTTACTTCTGTTATTTCATCGAGTACTGTGTGTGCTAGCAAACTGATCCAGGGACTAGCACATTAAGCACAGAGACTTGGTCCCTTCGGATCTGGTCGTTACAAGATGGTATCAGAGCACATGTTGACTGTAGGACGTGACCTTAGGAATGGAAAAGCCATAGGATGAAAACCTTATTTTAAAAACCCTCTACAGTTCTAATGATTCTCATACTCTTTCCTATTCACTTCTAATCTCTTCTCTCCTTACAAATATAGATGCCGATCACCAAGTTCGCTCAGCCTGATGAGACCACACCTTTTGGACAAATCCTGATGGAGATCGTGAAGTTTTTGAAGATCGCCTTGCCTAGTTTCACCGGGACACTCATGACTACAGGCCCAGGAGCAAAGAGCTGGAAGGTCCAAGTTCACATTCCAGGACGCACCTTTGGAAGGAAAATCAAGCCAATTAACTTCTCGGTGAAAGCACCAAACTGGAGTGTGGGAAGAAGTCGTGCCGCATTGATGACCTTAGGACGTATTCGACAGGAGTAACACGCAGATCTTCAAGGAACCCGCTTCGAGATGTATGGACGCCAAGATCATACTGGAGAATTAGTACGCACTGTTGAGGATACATCAATGGCATCCCACATTCAAGACTTGGGGGAATATGTTCAACGTGTGGAGGAAGAAATGCTTCATTTCATGGACGTTATTGAGGGTTTGGAGGAGGAAGCTAAGAGAGTTCGTGAAGTGTATGAGGAGAAAATCGACACACTACAAGAAAGGAATGAAGAGGTGAAGCTCATGCTGGAGGAAGCAGAAGAACAACTTGACCAAGGAGAAAACATTCAGGAGGATCACTCCGATGGATGCCTCGTCAGCCAAGATGAGGATTACCAGTCAGAGGAAGAGGAAAACGGAAATGATGTCCTGATGATCGACTCTTCTTCCGACTCAAACTAGTCATAGACCACCATTATAGATTTTCTTTCTTTTAGTTAAACGATTAGAGTTTCGATCTGAGAGTTTTATTAGAGTTACCATGTCGACTCTTGTGACATGGCCTATCTTAGTTAATTGTGTGAATCTTGATTTGAATGAGTGATTGATTGAAATTTCTTGCTATCATGTTGCATATGGGTAGTGTTATCCCCCTTAGGCCTATTTTCTCTCTATAACCTCATCTATTCTAACCCGACAGATGCCGCCAAGACGTGCCCCTTCTTCTAGTGGATCAGGGAATGGAATTCCACCCGGCTTAGAGCAGTTGCTTTAGACCCAGAATCAGATGATGCAGCTTTTGATGCAGAACATGAACAATAACAACAACAACAACATTGCACCACCACCACCACCACCTTTGGGAGACAGCCTCACCCGTTTCCTAAGGTTGAACCCACCTTTGTTCTCTAGCAGCCCGGAGCCGATTGTTGCAGATGACTGGCTCCGCAATATGGGAAGGAAGCTAGCAACCGCTGGATGCATTGATGAGGAGAAAGTGAGATTTGCCTCGCACCAGCTAGATGGACCTGCAGCCGCATGGTGGGATAATTACACCACCACATACCCCATGGTGAATGTGACTTGGGACCAGTTCCAGCAGGCGTTCCGCACTGCTCATGTTTCAGCTGGAGCTATGAGTCTCAAGAAGAGGGAGTTTCGCAACTTACGCCAGGGAGGCCGTTCAGTGGCAGAGTATGTGGAGGAATTCAACAAGCTGTCCCGTTATGCTCCAGGAGATGTGGCCACAGATGCTGCCAAGCAGGAGAAATTTCTGGAGGGACTAAATGATGAGCTTGGAGTTCAGTTGACGGTGGCAACCTTTGCTAACTACCAGGAGATGGTGGATAAGGCTATCATTCTTGAAGGCAAGCATCAGATAATGGAGAATCGCAAGAGGAAGTACGGACAGGGCAAGTATCAATCTGGCACTCAACAGAAGCCCCGTTCCACACCATTCTCAGGATATGGTGGAACAGGATCCAATAAATTTGGAGGGCACAACCATCATAATCATGGAGGTCATTCTCAGCATGGAGGCAATGGACATAACCATGGAAACCAGAGGAATGGCAATGGAGGAAATGGGAATCCACAGCGGTCCAACCCATCTACGCCCATGAAGAAGGACCTAAGTCACATCACCTGCTTCAAATGCAACAACAAAGGGCATTACTCCAATGAATGTCCTGAGCTGAAGAATGGCAATGGGAGTTCTGGAAATAAGAAGCCTAACCCTTTTGCTAAGGGACAAGTGAACCATGTCAACGTGGAGGAAGCCTATGAACAACCCGATGCAGTGTTTGGTAAGTTTTTGCTAAACTCTCAACCAGTACTAGTTCTTTTTGACACTGGTGCATCACATTCATTCATATCAAGGGTAGTTGTGGATAAGTATGGATTTTCTACCAAGACCCTTAGTGTACCAATTTTAGTAAGTTCCCCGGGAGCCGAGATGATGGCAGGTTTAGGTTGTCCCCAGTTGAGCCTCGCCATTGGCAATCATGATTTCCCCATAGACCTGATAATTTTGAAGTCCCAAGGTTTGGATGTAATCCTAGGTATGGATTGGATGTCGAAGTATAAAGGCAACATTGACTGTGAGGGAAGATCAATCTCTCTCACCACACCCGAGGGGAAGAGGATCAAGTATGTGACCAAGCACAAGTTTAGAAGGACCCAGGTATATTCTCTTAAGGGGGTTAGCCTGGAGGAAGTGCCGATAGTCAAGGAGTACCCTGACGTATTCCCGGAGGAGTTGCCCGGAATGCCACCGGACCGGGATATCGAGTTTTTGATCGAGTTATTGCCAGGCACCGGACCTATATCCAAAAGGCCGTATAGAATGCCCGCAAATGACTTAGAGGAAATTAAGAAGCAAATTAAAGAGTTATTGGAGAAAGGGTATATTCGCCTGAGTTCATCACCTTGGGGAGCCCCAGTGCTTTTAGTAGAGAAGAAGGATGGATCTCTAAGGATGGTCGTGGATTATCGCTCGTTGAACGAGGTGACTATCAAGAACAAGTATCCACTACCGATGATCAATGATTTGTTTGACCAGTTGGAAGGAGCTAGTGTGTTTTCCAAGATCGATCTCCGATCGGGATATCACCAGTTGAAGATCCGTGAGAAGGATATACCCAAGACCGCTTTCACCACGAGATATGGACTCTATGAGTACACAGTCATGTCTTTCGGTCTAACCAATGCCCCTGCATACTTTATGAACATGATGAACAAGGTCTTCATGGAGTTTTTGGACAAATTTGTTGTGGTGTTCATTGATGATATTTTGATTTATTCCAAGAATGAAGAGGAGCATGAAGAACACCTACGCTTAGTCTTGGAGAAACTTAGGGAACATCAACTTTATGCCAAGTTTAGTAAGTGTGAGTTTTGGTTGAAGGAAGTGGGATTTCTTGGACATGTTGTGTCAGGCGAAGGAATCGCAGTGGACCCATCCAAGGTTGAAGCAGTCACAGAATGGCAGGCGCCCACATCCGTTGGTGAAATCCGTAGTTTTCTTGGACTTGCGGGTTATTACAGGAGATTCATCGAGAGTTTCTCCAAGATTGCCAAACCTATGACGGAATTGTTGAAGAAGGACACCAAGTTCGTCTGGACGGAGGAATGTGAAGCCAGTTTTCAGGAATTGAAGAAGCGTTTGGTTACAGCCCCAGTGCTGATTTTGCCCGATGTGCGCAAGGATTTTCAAGTGTATTGTGATGCCTCGCGGCAAGGACTCGGAGGCGTTCTCATGCAAGATGGAAAGGTTGTATGTTACACCTCGCGTCAGCTTCGACCTCATGAGTTGAACTATGCCACCCATGATTTGGAGTTAGCAGCCGTAGTACACGCACTCAAGACTTGGAGGCATTTTCTTATTGGGAACAAGTGTGACGTATACACGGATCATAAGAGTTTAAAGTATATTTTTACGCAAAAGGAGTTGAACCTCAGGCAGAGGAGGTGGTTGGAGCTTATCAAGGATTATGATATGAGATTGCATTACCACCCAGGAAAGGCCAATGTAGTGGCAGATGCCCTGAGTCGGAAAAGTTATGTCAATACCCTTATAGCAGGAAGTTTACCTCAGGAGTTGTGTGACGATCTCAGAGATCTTCGTATGGAGATTGTTCCACGAGGATATGTCGCCACACTAGAAATTCAGTCCACGTTATTGGGAAAGATCCGAGAAGCTCAGAAGTTGGACAAGGGTATTGCAGAGATCAAGGAGAGAATGGAGAAAGGAAAAGCAGAAGGATTTCATGAAGATGAGTACGGAACATTATGGTTTGAGAAGCGTATTTACGTGCCCAATGACCCGGAGATCAGGAAGTTGATTCTCCAGGAAGCTCATGATTCTCCTTACTCAATACACCCGGGAAACACCAAGATGTATTTGGACTTGAAGGAAAGTTTTTGGTGGACAGGGTTGAAAAAGGATATTGCTGAGTATGTGGCTATATGTGATGTATGTCATAGAGTGAAGGCGGAGCATCAGAAACCGGCCGGATTACTTCAACCTTTGCCGATACCTGATTGGAAATGGGACAAACTTGGTATGGATTTTATCACAGGATTACCCAGGACACGGTCAGGCTATGACTCTATTTGGGTAGTGGTTGACCGTTTGACCAAAGTGGCTCACTTCATCCCGGTGAAAACCACCTATACTAGTGCTAAGTTGGCTAAGATATACATGACCAGGATCGTATGTCTGCATGGAGTTCCGAAGAAGATTGTATCAGATAGAGGCACGTAGTTTACCTCAAAGTTTTGGCATCAGTTACATGAAACCTTGGGAACTAGGCTGGAGTTTAGCACAGCTTTTCATCCCCAGACAGATGGTCAGACTGAGAGAGTGAATCAAATTCTGGAGGACATGTTGAGAGCTTGTGCATTGGATTATGGATCCAGTTGGGATGATAATTTGCCTTATGCGGAGTTCTCGTACAACAACAGTTATCAAGCCAGTTTAAAGATGGCCCCGTTTGAAGCGTTGTATGGAAGAAGGTGTAGAACACCGTTAATGTGGGATGAAGTTGGAGACCGCAAGCTATTCGGACCAGATTTGATCAAGGATTCAGAAGAGAAGGTCAAGTTAATCCGTGATAGGCTGAAGATAGCTCAGTCAAGACAGAAAAGTTATGCCGATGCTAAACGAAAGGAAGTAACGTATGAAGTGGGAGATAGAGCATACCTTCGAGTGTCTCCGCTTCGTGGCATTAAGAGATTTGGAGTTAAAGGAAAGTTAGCACCACGATTTGTGGGGCCATATAAAGTCTTGGAACGCAAAGGAGAGGTTGCTTACAAGTTAGAATTGCCCGAAGGTTTGTCTGGAGTTCACGATGTGTTTCATGTCTCCCAGTTGAAGAAGTGTTATGCAGAGATGGCAAATATTCCTCTGAGAGACACCGTGCCATTGGAGGCAATTCAGCTGGAGGGTGATTTGACATATGAGGAGAAGCCTGTGAAGATTCTCGATACGGCAGACAGAGTCACTCGTACCAAGGTTATTAAATTTTGCAAAGTTCAGTGGAGTCACCACACCGAGGAAGAAGCTACTTGGGAGCGAGAAGAGGATCTCAAGCAGGATCACCCACACCTTTTTGCTGACCAACCCGAATCTCGAGGGCGAGATTCACCTTAAGGGGGGTAGGTTTTGTAACATCCCAAATTTTATTTTGGATGAGTTACTAGAGTGCATATGCATATCATTTTTTTGTGCATTTTGGATCTTATTTGAGAGTTTATTTGAATTTATTAAATAAATTTTTTCTTTAGTATTTTATTTTGTATAAATAACTTATTGAAAATGTTATTTATGTTTTTCTAAGATTTTAGAAATTTATTTCGCATTTTTCCGACTTATATTTTATTTTATAAAACTCTTTGAAGTTTAAATAAAAGTACGTATACATTTATATAAACGTACTTACGTTTTACGTATTTTTTATTATTTTAAAAAAATAAGATGTTATTTTTTTGGGGGCTATTTTATTATATTAAAAATACCCCTATACTTTTTTTTAAAAAAAATAAAAATTATTCGCAAAAAAAAAAAAAGCTGAACGGGCCGGCCGGCCGGCCGAGCTAGCCAGCCGGGCCAGGCCAGGCCGAGCGGCCAGCGGCCGAGGCGGCCGAAGCCAGCCAGGCACGGGCGTGCCTGCTCGTTTCTTCTCCAACCTGAGCCGGACTTGGAGTCCAAGCCGGACTCTGCACAGCGCGCGCCCGGCGGCCGTAGTCGCTACGGACACCTTCCGGTTGCCCTTTTTCCAAGCAAACTTGTCCCTTAAATACCCCATGACCCCCTCCACCGATTCCCCACAAAAATTTCGCAGTAAACCGTTCCAAATCGAGCTAGTTTCGGGGTAGATCTAGGTCCAACGGAGCTCTAGTGTTGGACGAATTTCGTCACCGGTGAGCCTCCCCTTGACCCCAAATTCTGCAGACCGACTCTTCTCTTCGTTATGCTTCTAATTGACATCTTTTTCCCTCTTCTTTTCTTGCGCAAGATTGATCCCCAAATTGTACGCGTACCGCGGGAGTTCATCGGAGCGCGCTCGGTTCACCGCGTTGCCACGCTCGTACGGACGACGTTGGAGATCATCACCACCACCGTTGTGATCTTCTAATCAAGCCCTACATCTTAGACGTCCGCGTTGACGCCGAAGATCGCCGGAGTTGTCGTCTTCGTCGCGTCTAATCTACACGTCGCGGTTAGTAAAAGCGCCGTAACTTTTTATCCGTTGCTCCGTTTTAGATGAAACAAGCGGCCAAATCTTTGTTTTGAAACCCTCTAAATATTGTGTACTGTAGATCCAAGTTTTGAGAAAATTATTTTTCCGTTCGATCAAATTTTTTTTCCTAGATCCTATGCAAAACTGTTCTTGTAATATCTTTTTACTCGTAGATCCGTTTTGCGTGATTCCAAAGCCCACGGTTTTCTTTCGAAGCCCTCTTTTCAGTTCAACCATAAAGTTTGTTTTGGTATTTTTTTCGAAAATATTCAGATCTGATCAGATTCTATTTTCAACGTTAGTCGATCGTATCTTTTGTTTTACAACTCGGATTTGATTGATTCTTTTTGCAAACTAAAACCCTAGCTAAACCCTATATTTTAGACACTTTGCAACCCACTTTTAAAATCAATCTTGATCTGTTTTGCGAAATCTTTTATTCGGATTTTATTTTGGAGTTCTTGAACATTGTTTTGCTTTTGGTTGTGTATTGATTGTGTGTATCTTTGTTTGCTCACGATAGATTGTCCGGAGTGCGAAGCAGAGTACCACCAGTCTTTAGAGTTCTGCAATCAACAGCAAGGCAAGTCATATCTTTGATCATATTCCCTATTACCCATGTTTTCAATGCATTAGTTCTTCTTCTTTAGATTGCATGATAGGTTATGCTATGCTATTACACCCAGTAGTTCATTGAGGTAGGTCTGATCCTTACATCATTGTCACCATCGTATATTAAGATATTGCTATGCTAAGTAGACGTGGATTGGGAAGTGAATCATTATGAGGTATGAGTGATAATGTAGTAATTAGGACCAAGATAAAGTTAATGAACTACCTGGGTGGGATGGTTGCGAGCATCCTGGGGAGGCCAGTGATGACTGCGGAAAGCCACCCAGCCTCAAAGGGACTGTTTGTATTGACATACCTAGAAGCTTACGTGTGCAGCCACAAGCTACTATGGGCTCTGGCTTGGTTGATCAGTTGTAGGGACTCTTACTAGGTAGCGCTACGAAAGTAGATGTGAGTAGGTGGGATGGGTGCTACCGGAGTAAGGGAAACTCTTCTGAAAGACCATGTCTCGATCTTCCAGTTGTCATACACCATGCAGTGTGACAAACTACAAAGGAGGCGATCGAGTCTTGTGGGGAAAAGTGCACAAACCTCTGCAGAGTGTAAAACTAATCGATTAGCCGTGTCCCCGGTTATGGACAATTTGAGCAACTAGTTGTGGAAATATTGATTTGTCTCATCATCTTTAATTAATTTATTGGGATAATCACTTTGGGATAGATTGAGTGGGGTTTCCCATCTCAATCGTATGCTATTGTAGAACTTAGCTATTATTATTCTATAGGGAAAAATTAGCTTTTTGCAAAAATAAATGTAGAAGCTCCACCAGCCAAATTGCATGTATTATAGGGCTTTTACTTCTTTCTGTGATATGGCTTGCCGTACGATCAAAGTACTGACCCCTTTTGGGGCTGTAACTTATTCATGTTGTAGATTGTTCTGACGAGGAGTAAGGTGCGAATAGGTCGCTGTCTTATACTCAACTTTTGCCGTGGAGTCGGATGGACTCGCTACTACTACTATTATAGCTTCCGCAAGTATTTGATTAGTTGGCCTTAAGCCATGTTATTATTGTAATATTTACTTCATTCGATGTAATAAAGACATGTTTTACTTCTGTTATTTCATCGAGTACTGTGTGTGCTAGCAAACTGATCCAGGGACTAGCACATTAAGCACAGAGACTTGGTCCCTTCGGATCTGGTCGTTACAAGATGGTATCAGAGCACATGTTGACTGTAGGACGTGACCTTAGGAATGGAAAAGCCATAGGATGAAAACCTTATTTTAAAAACCCTCTACAGTTCTAATGATTCTCATACTCTTTCCTATTCACTTCTAATCTCTTCTCTCCTTACAAATATAGATGCCGATCACCAAGTTCGCTCAGCCTGATGAGACCACACCTTTTGGACAAATCCTGATGGAGATCGTGAAGTTTTTGAAGATCGCCTTGCCTAGTTTCACCGGGACACTCATGACTACAGGCCCAGGAGCAAAGAGCTGGAAGGTCCAAGTTCACATTCCAGGACGCACCTTTGGAAGGAAAATCAAGCCAATTAACTTCTCGGTGAAAGCACCAAACTGGAGTGTGGGAAGAAGTCGTGCCGCATTGATGACCTTAGGACGTATTCGACAGGAGTAACACGCAGATCTTCAAGGAACCCGCTTCGAGATGTATGGACGCCAAGATCATACTGGAGAATTAGTACGCACTGTTGAGGATACATCAATGGCATCCCACATTCAAGACTTGGGGGAATATGTTCAACGTGTGGAGGAAGAAATGCTTCATTTCATGGACGTTATTGAGGGTTTGGAGGAGGAAGCTAAGAGAGTTCGTGAAGTGTATGAGGAGAAAATCGACACACTACAAGAAAGGAATGAAGAGGTGAAGCTCATGCTGGAGGAAGCAGAAGAACAACTTGACCAAGGAGAAAACATTCAGGAGGATCACTCCGATGGATGCCTCGTCAGCCAAGATGAGGATTACCAGTCAGAGGAAGAGGAAAACGGAAATGATGTCCTGATGATCGACTCTTCTTCCGACTCAAACTAGTCATAGACCACCATTATAGATTTTCTTTCTTTTAGTTAAACGATTAGAGTTTCGATCTGAGAGTTTTATTAGAGTTACCATGTCGACTCTTGTGACATGGCCTATCTTAGTTAATTGTGTGAATCTTGATTTGAATGAGTGATTGATTGAAATTTCTTGCTATCATGTTGCATATGGGTAGTGTTATCCCCCTTAGGCCTATTTTCTCTCTATAACCTCATCTATTCTAACCCGACAGATGCCGCCAAGACGTGCCCCTTCTTCTAGTGGATCAGGGAATGGAATTCCACCCGGCTTAGAGCAGTTGCTTTAGACCCAGAATCAGATGATGCAGCTTTTGATGCAGAACATGAACAATAACAACAACAACAACATTGCACCACCACCACCACCACCTTTGGGAGACAGCCTCACCCGTTTCCTAAGGTTGAACCCACCTTTGTTCTCTAGCAGCCCGGAGCCGATTGTTGCAGATGACTGGCTCCGCAATATGGGAAGGAAGCTAGCAACCGCTGGATGCATTGATGAGGAGAAAGTGAGATTTGCCTCGCACCAGCTAGATGGACCTGCAGCCGCATGGTGGGATAATTACACCACCACATACCCCATGGTGAATGTGACTTGGGACCAGTTCCAGCAGGCGTTCCGCACTGCTCATGTTTCAGCTGGAGCTATGAGTCTCAAGAAGAGGGAGTTTCGCAACTTACGCCAGGGAGGCCGTTCAGTGGCAGAGTATGTGGAGGAATTCAACAAGCTGTCCCGTTATGCTCCAGGAGATGTGGCCACAGATGCTGCCAAGCAGGAGAAATTTCTGGAGGGACTAAATGATGAGCTTGGAGTTCAGTTGACGGTGGCAACCTTTGCTAACTACCAGGAGATGGTGGATAAGGCTATCATTCTTGAAGGCAAGCATCAGATAATGGAGAATCGCAAGAGGAAGTACGGACAGGGCAAGTATCAATCTGGCACTCAACAGAAGCCCCGTTCCACACCATTCTCAGGATATGGTGGAACAGGATCCAATAAATTTGGAGGGCACAACCATCATAATCATGGAGGTCATTCTCAGCATGGAGGCAATGGACATAACCATGGAAACCAGAGGAATGGCAATGGAGGAAATGGGAATCCACAGCGGTCCAACCCATCTACGCCCATGAAGAAGGACCTAAGTCACATCACCTGCTTCAAATGCAACAACAAAGGGCATTACTCCAATGAATGTCCTGAGCTGAAGAATGGCAATGGGAGTTCTGGAAATAAGAAGCCTAACCCTTTTGCTAAGGGACAAGTGAACCATGTCAACGTGGAGGAAGCCTATGAACAACCCGATGCAGTGTTTGGTAAGTTTTTGCTAAACTCTCAACCAGTACTAGTTCTTTTTGACACTGGTGCATCACATTCATTCATATCAAGGGTAGTTGTGGATAAGTATGGATTTTCTACCAAGACCCTTAGTGTACCAATTTTAGTAAGTTCCCCGGGAGCCGAGATGATGGCAGGTTTAGGTTGTCCCCAGTTGAGCCTCGCCATTGGCAATCATGATTTCCCCATAGACCTGATAATTTTGAAGTCCCAAGGTTTGGATGTAATCCTAGGTATGGATTGGATGTCGAAGTATAAAGGCAACATTGACTGTGAGGGAAGATCAATCTCTCTCACCACACCCGAGGGGAAGAGGATCAAGTATGTGACCAAGCACAAGTTTAGAAGGACCCAGGTATATTCTCTTAAGGGGGTTAGCCTGGAGGAAGTGCCGATAGTCAAGGAGTACCCTGACGTATTCCCGGAGGAGTTGCCCGGAATGCCACCGGACCGGGATATCGAGTTTTTGATCGAGTTATTGCCAGGCACCGGACCTATATCCAAAAGGCCGTATAGAATGCCCGCAAATGACTTAGAGGAAATTAAGAAGCAAATTAAAGAGTTATTGGAGAAAGGGTATATTCGCCTGAGTTCATCACCTTGGGGAGCCCCAGTGCTTTTAGTAGAGAAGAAGGATGGATCTCTAAGGATGGTCGTGGATTATCGCTCGTTGAACGAGGTGACTATCAAGAACAAGTATCCACTACCGATGATCAATGATTTGTTTGACCAGTTGGAAGGAGCTAGTGTGTTTTCCAAGATCGATCTCCGATCGGGATATCACCAGTTGAAGATCCGTGAGAAGGATATACCCAAGACCGCTTTCACCACGAGATATGGACTCTATGAGTACACAGTCATGTCTTTCGGTCTAACCAATGCCCCTGCATACTTTATGAACATGATGAACAAGGTCTTCATGGAGTTTTTGGACAAATTTGTTGTGGTGTTCATTGATGATATTTTGATTTATTCCAAGAATGAAGAGGAGCATGAAGAACACCTACGCTTAGTCTTGGAGAAACTTAGGGAACATCAACTTTATGCCAAGTTTAGTAAGTGTGAGTTTTGGTTGAAGGAAGTGGGATTTCTTGGACATGTTGTGTCAGGCGAAGGAATCGCAGTGGACCCATCCAAGGTTGAAGCAGTCACAGAATGGCAGGCGCCCACATCCGTTGGTGAAATCCGTAGTTTTCTTGGACTTGCGGGTTATTACAGGAGATTCATCGAGAGTTTCTCCAAGATTGCCAAACCTATGACGGAATTGTTGAAGAAGGACACCAAGTTCGTCTGGACGGAGGAATGTGAAGCCAGTTTTCAGGAATTGAAGAAGCGTTTGGTTACAGCCCCAGTGCTGATTTTGCCCGATGTGCGCAAGGATTTTCAAGTGTATTGTGATGCCTCGCGGCAAGGACTCGGAGGCGTTCTCATGCAAGATGGAAAGGTTGTATGTTACACCTCGCGTCAGCTTCGACCTCATGAGTTGAACTATGCCACCCATGATTTGGAGTTAGCAGCCGTAGTACACGCACTCAAGACTTGGAGGCATTTTCTTATTGGGAACAAGTGTGACGTATACACGGATCATAAGAGTTTAAAGTATATTTTTACGCAAAAGGAGTTGAACCTCAGGCAGAGGAGGTGGTTGGAGCTTATCAAGGATTATGATATGAGATTGCATTACCACCCAGGAAAGGCCAATGTAGTGGCAGATGCCCTGAGTCGGAAAAGTTATGTCAATACCCTTATAGCAGGAAGTTTACCTCAGGAGTTGTGTGACGATCTCAGAGATCTTCGTATGGAGATTGTTCCACGAGGATATGTCGCCACACTAGAAATTCAGTCCACGTTATTGGGAAAGATCCGAGAAGCTCAGAAGTTGGACAAGGGTATTGCAGAGATCAAGGAGAGAATGGAGAAAGGAAAAGCAGAAGGATTTCATGAAGATGAGTACGGAACATTATGGTTTGAGAAGCGTATTTACGTGCCCAATGACCCGGAGATCAGGAAGTTGATTCTCCAGGAAGCTCATGATTCTCCTTACTCAATACACCCGGGAAACACCAAGATGTATTTGGACTTGAAGGAAAGTTTTTGGTGGACAGGGTTGAAAAAGGATATTGCTGAGTATGTGGCTATATGTGATGTATGTCATAGAGTGAAGGCGGAGCATCAGAAACCGGCCGGATTACTTCAACCTTTGCCGATACCTGATTGGAAATGGGACAAACTTGGTATGGATTTTATCACAGGATTACCCAGGACACGGTCAGGCTATGACTCTATTTGGGTAGTGGTTGACCGTTTGACCAAAGTGGCTCACTTCATCCCGGTGAAAACCACCTATACTAGTGCTAAGTTGGCTAAGATATACATGACCAGGATCGTATGTCTGCATGGAGTTCCGAAGAAGATTGTATCAGATAGAGGCACGTAGTTTACCTCAAAGTTTTGGCATCAGTTACATGAAACCTTGGGAACTAGGCTGGAGTTTAGCACAGCTTTTCATCCCCAGACAGATGGTCAGACTGAGAGAGTGAATCAAATTCTGGAGGACATGTTGAGAGCTTGTGCATTGGATTATGGATCCAGTTGGGATGATAATTTGCCTTATGCGGAGTTCTCGTACAACAACAGTTATCAAGCCAGTTTAAAGATGGCCCCGTTTGAAGCGTTGTATGGAAGAAGGTGTAGAACACCGTTAATGTGGGATGAAGTTGGAGACCGCAAGCTATTCGGACCAGATTTGATCAAGGATTCAGAAGAGAAGGTCAAGTTAATCCGTGATAGGCTGAAGATAGCTCAGTCAAGACAGAAAAGTTATGCCGATGCTAAACGAAAGGAAGTAACGTATGAAGTGGGAGATAGAGCATACCTTCGAGTGTCTCCGCTTCGTGGCATTAAGAGATTTGGAGTTAAAGGAAAGTTAGCACCACGATTTGTGGGGCCATATAAAGTCTTGGAACGCAAAGGAGAGGTTGCTTACAAGTTAGAATTGCCCGAAGGTTTGTCTGGAGTTCACGATGTGTTTCATGTCTCCCAGTTGAAGAAGTGTTATGCAGAGATGGCAAATATTCCTCTGAGAGACACCGTGCCATTGGAGGCAATTCAGCTGGAGGGTGATTTGACATATGAGGAGAAGCCTGTGAAGATTCTCGATACGGCAGACAGAGTCACTCGTACCAAGGTTATTAAATTTTGCAAAGTTCAGTGGAGTCACCACACCGAGGAAGAAGCTACTTGGGAGCGAGAAGAGGATCTCAAGCAGGATCACCCACACCTTTTTGCTGACCAACCCGAATCTCGAGGGCGAGATTCACCTTAAGGGGGGTAGGTTTTGTAACATCCCAAATTTTATTTTGGATGAGTTACTAGAGTGCATATGCATATCATTTTTTTGTGCATTTTGGATCTTATTTGAGAGTTTATTTGAATTTATTAAATAAATTTTTTCTTTAGTATTTTATTTTGTATAAATAACTTATTGAAAATGTTATTTATGTTTTTCTAAGATTTTAGAAATTTATTTCGCATTTTTCCGACTTATATTTTATTTTATAAAACTCTTTGAAGTTTAAATAAAAGTACGTATACATTTATATAAACGTACTTACGTTTTACGTATTTTTTATTATTTTAAAAAAATAAGATGTTATTTTTTTGGGGGCTATTTTATTATATTAAAAATACCCCTATACTTTTTTTTAAAAAAAATAAAAATTATTCGCAAAAAAAAAAAAAGCTGAACGGGCCGGCCGGCCGGCCGAGCTAGCCAGCCGGGCCAGGCCAGGCCGAGCGGCCAGCGGCCGAGGCGGCCGAAGCCAGCCAGGCACGGGCGTGCCTGCTCGTTTCTTCTCCAACCTGAGCCGGACTTGGAGTCCAAGCCGGACTCTGCACAGCGCGCGCCCGGCGGCCGTAGTCGCTACGGACACCTTCCGGTTGCCCTTTTTCCAAGCAAACTTGTCCCTTAAATACCCCATGACCCCCTCCACCGATTCCCCACAAAAATTTCGCAGTAAACCGTTCCAAATCGAGCTAGTTTCGGGGTAGATCTAGGTCCAACGGAGCTCTAGTGTTGGACGAATTTCGTCACCGGTGAGCCTCCCCTTGACCCCAAATTCTGCAGACCGACTCTTCTCTTCGTTATGCTTCTAATTGACATCTTTTTCCCTCTTCTTTTCTTGCGCAAGATTGATCCCCAAATTGTACGCGTACCGCGGGAGTTCATCGGAGCGCGCTCGGTTCACCGCGTTGCCACGCTCGTACGGACGACGTTGGAGATCATCACCACCACCGTTGTGATCTTCTAATCAAGCCCTACATCTTAGACGTCCGCGTTGACGCCGAAGATCGCCGGAGTTGTCGTCTTCGTCGCGTCTAATCTACACGTCGCGGTTAGTAAAAGCGCCGTAACTTTTTATCCGTTGCTCCGTTTTAGATGAAACAAGCGGCCAAATCTTTGTTTTGAAACCCTCTAAATATTGTGTACTGTAGATCCAAGTTTTGAGAAAATTATTTTTCCGTTCGATCAAATTTTTTTTCCTAGATCCTATGCAAAACTGTTCTTGTAATATCTTTTTACTCGTAGATCCGTTTTGCGTGATTCCAAAGCCCACGGTTTTCTTTCGAAGCCCTCTTTTCAGTTCAACCATAAAGTTTGTTTTGGTATTTTTTTCGAAAATATTCAGATCTGATCAGATTCTATTTTCAACGTTAGTCGATCGTATCTTTTGTTTTACAACTCGGATTTGATTGATTCTTTTTGCAAACTAAAACCCTAGCTAAACCCTATATTTTAGACACTTTGCAACCCACTTTTAAAATCAATCTTGATCTGTTTTGCGAAATCTTTTATTCGGATTTTATTTTGGAGTTCTTGAACATTGTTTTGCTTTTGGTTGTGTATTGATTGTGTGTATCTTTGTTTGCTCACGATAGATTGTCCGGAGTGCGAAGCAGAGTACCACCAGTCTTTAGAGTTCTGCAATCAACAGCAAGGCAAGTCATATCTTTGATCATATTCCCTATTACCCATGTTTTCAATGCATTAGTTCTTCTTCTTTAGATTGCATGATAGGTTATGCTATGCTATTACACCCAGTAGTTCATTGAGGTAGGTCTGATCCTTACATCATTGTCACCATCGTATATTAAGATATTGCTATGCTAAGTAGACGTGGATTGGGAAGTGAATCATTATGAGGTATGAGTGATAATGTAGTAATTAGGACCAAGATAAAGTTAATGAACTACCTGGGTGGGATGGTTGCGAGCATCCTGGGGAGGCCAGTGATGACTGCGGAAAGCCACCCAGCCTCAAAGGGACTGTTTGTATTGACATACCTAGAAGCTTACGTGTGCAGCCACAAGCTACTATGGGCTCTGGCTTGGTTGATCAGTTGTAGGGACTCTTACTAGGTAGCGCTACGAAAGTAGATGTGAGTAGGTGGGATGGGTGCTACCGGAGTAAGGGAAACTCTTCTGAAAGACCATGTCTCGATCTTCCAGTTGTCATACACCATGCAGTGTGACAAACTACAAAGGAGGCGATCGAGTCTTGTGGGGAAAAGTGCACAAACCTCTGCAGAGTGTAAAACTAATCGATTAGCCGTGTCCCCGGTTATGGACAATTTGAGCAACTAGTTGTGGAAATATTGATTTGTCTCATCATCTTTAATTAATTTATTGGGATAATCACTTTGGGATAGATTGAGTGGGGTTTCCCATCTCAATCGTATGCTATTGTAGAACTTAGCTATTATTATTCTATAGGGAAAAATTAGCTTTTTGCAAAAATAAATGTAGAAGCTCCACCAGCCAAATTGCATGTATTATAGGGCTTTTACTTCTTTCTGTGATATGGCTTGCCGTACGATCAAAGTACTGACCCCTTTTGGGGCTGTAACTTATTCATGTTGCAGATTGTTCCGACGAGGAGTAAGGTGCGAATAGGTCGCTGTCTTATACTCAACTTTTGCCGTGGAGTCGGATGGACTCGCTACTACTACTATTATAGCTTCCGCAAGTATTTGATTAGTTGGCCTTAAGCCATGTTATTATTGTAATATTTACTTCATTCGATGTAATAAAGACATGTTTTACTTCTGTTATTTCATCGAGTACTGTGTGTGCCAGCAAACTGATCCAGGGACTAGCACATTAAGCACAGAGACTTGGTCCCTTCGGATCTGGTCGTTATATCTTTTTGATCTGAATATTTTTTACAGCGTGCTCCATAAAATTGTCTTTCGAGCGTCTATTCTGAGTTTTTTTATTTGAGTTGCAAAAGTACCCCGAGAAAAGTATTTACTACCTGTTGTTCTGTTTTTCACAGATTCTGCCACATTTTGCCTTTCCTTACTTTTGCAAGACTTGCGCTAGCTTATTCTTTGCAAAAACTTTGTGGCAATCTTGAGAAACAGTATCCCTTCAAGAAAATATTAATTTCCAGTAGAGGCAAATTATTGTATTAAGGGTACTAACCTTTCTAATCAGCTTATGATGAGTTATGTATGAAGGGAGTTTTCAAGTGTGCGAGGGAATATGATGAAAGAAGATCCGGGAGTGTTAAACCCTCAAGCTTGGCTATGCCCCCATGCATCCCCAATAAATATTCAAGGAGATTCAAGCGTCTAAGCTTGGGGATTTCCCCGTGCATCCCCTTCTCCATCAACAATCATCAGTTCGTCCTCCGTCTCACATTATTTTTATCACTTCATGCGTTATGTGCTATGCTAGGATCGTCTCGCTCTTTAGTTTTATTTTTAGTTTTATTTAGCTTTGTTTTCTGTTCATAACAAGTTAGAACCCAGCTTACTTTGTGTGGGAGAGAAACACGCTCCACTACAAACTAGAACACATCATAGGATTTTCATGCTTATCTTTCTTTTGTTGTGTGTTCTTTATCTTTTCGTAGCTGCTGTCATGTTTAGCTCTTAGTTTTCGTGTTTATCTTTTTCAAGAGCTTTAGTTTAGTTTGTTGCTGGAACTCTCTTTAGTTTCATGTTTATCTTGTTAATAGAGTTGGTTGTTGCACTGAGTTGTGTCTTGACTTTAAGTAGGTAATTAAGGTTGATATTCAATTGTAGTAGTAACTTGCAATAGTTTTGAGGTATTTTTGTGAGTAATGTTTGAACTTTTGGTGTCAAGAGCTCTACACTATTAGTGATAGGTGTCGTATTTTGGGCAATCCGTGTTTATTTTCAAAAACTACAAAAACTAGTTGAGAACTCTAGCTACTAGATGGATCACTAATGTTTGGAGGGATCAGATATTAGAGTACACTCACGTACCATTAGTCGAGGATGCGCAAGGATAACCAAACCTTCATACACTCCTCCTCGGGGTACTTGTCTCTTTGTGAACCTCCTTATTAGATTGAGAGTTACCGATAATAAGTGCATTAGTTCTTCGGGCTAATGTAAGTATTGAAAGTTGACACTTCCACCTCCTCATATTTGCTAACCTCTTCGGTACTGCGCGTTGCCCTCTTCTCACTCCAAGAGTTGGCGTCCACCTCGCCGGTGCATCCAAACCCTTGGCATGATACGCTCTGTCATCATAAACCTCCTTATATCTTTCCTCAAAAAAGACACCATACCTACCTATCGAGGCATTTCCATAGCCTTTCCGAGATACATTGTCATGCAACATCCACCTTCTAATGACCTTATCTTCATGTCATACATGTTCCTGCTACACTGGCAGAGGCATACATTTGCATACATCATGATAGCTACATATTCTTTATGTTGAGTACCTTGTAAAGTGTGAAGATCTTCTATACTTCTTATAAAATAGAGTGTTTCCCTTAAGTGAGGAAAAGATCCCAAAGAGGACAAATTAAAAGGTCCCAAAGAGGACAAATGAGAGTTAAATAGAAAGAGCCATTAGGCGACCAAAAAAATACAAAAAATAGAAAAAAGAGAAAAAGAAATAAAAAGAGGGAAGGGGGGCAACACTACTATTCATTTTGAAAGATCCACACCCGTACTCCCTCTTATACCTTGTACTCCATAGAGGTGATCACATATGCATATAGCTATGTGGGGATCTTCACACTATAGAACTTGGCTTGTATATTCCAATGATGAGCCTCCTCAAATGAGCTCTAGGTCTTCTTGAGCGAGCAAGTTGGATGCACCCCCATTAGTTCCATTGGAGAGCTTTTGTTAGATCGTATGCACATCTGTTGCATGGCAATCCCTACCCCTCACATCATATCTATCATTTGGCTTCTCTCACATATGATTGTCCTCATTGATGTCAGCCTTTCAGACTGATACGTCCAAAATGTATCTATAATTTCTGCTTGCTCCATGCATGTTTTGTGTGATATTGCTATGATATTGATACACTTTCATACACTTTTGATCATATTTGGACTAACCTATTAACTCAGTGCACCCCAGTGCCAGTTCCTGTTTTCTGCTATTTTTCTATTTCAGGTTTCCCCCATATTAAAAGTGCTCCAAAAAATCGGGGGAATCAGATAAAAAATCAGCATTCCGGAAGCTTCCGGATTCACCGAAGAAGGGCAGAGGGCCCCCACCTGGTGCCTAGGAGGCCAGTGGGCGCGGCCCAGGGCTTGGCCGCATCGGGAGGCCGCCTAGGCGACTGGTGGCCCCCCTGGTGCCCCCCTTTGGCTCCTATTTATTCTCCCATCGCGAAAACCCTGATTCCGGACCCCTTTTCTCCAGAAGCAATTTCGATCTCCGCCGCCATCGCCAACAAGCTTCGGGGGACCAGAATTCCTATGCCGGTTCCCTGTCGGGAGGGGGAAGTGCCCCCGGATTCATCTCCATCGACGTTGCTTCCTCCTTCCATGATGTGGGAGTAGTTCCTCCTCGGGGCTGAGGTTTCTACCAGTAGCTATGTGGTCTTCTCTCTCTCCCATGATGTGATCTTGATTGTGATCATAGGCTATGTTAATCTAGGATGATCCCATGATGTTTCCCCTTATTCTATGTATTGGATTGGTGTACTCACTTGATCTTATCTAGTATAATCTCCGAGACCATGGTGACATCGGTCTATTGGACATGGGTTAGAAGAATATTTTCATGAGTGATTTCCTCTTTTGTGTGTGGATTGAAGATTGAGAGTCTCTTCGTGCTTGTCTTTGACTATCCTTTAGATATGTTGTGGTGATTGTGGTACTCTCTTTGGATGGTCGCGGTGACATTGGGAAATCCATAGATGAGAACTATGAACTCTGAGGTGTGCTTTTGTAGCCCTACAAAATTCTCGTCCTCTCTTGACCACAAATGAATGACCTCCAAGTACGTCCCCATTGCATGTTTTATGGGAAATATCATGTGATTAGACTATGTTAATGTTGTTGGGAGTTGCCACTATTGAAAGTATGAAGCCTAGGCCTTGTTTCCACCATTGTTACACCGTTTGTGCTTAGTCTTGTCACATGTTTGCTTGCTGCACTTTTTATTACAGATTTATATTACTTTGCTTTTCCAGACCTATCACCCATATTTTACCATCTCTTCGCCGAAATAGTGCACCTATACAACTCATAGTTGTATTAAGTGTGTTGGGGACACAAGAGAATTCTTGTATCTTAATTTCAGGGTTGCTTGAGAGAGACCATCTTCAACCTCTACTTCCCTGAGTTCGATAAACCTTAGGTCACCCACTTGAGGGAAATTGCTGCTATCCTACAAACCTTTGCGCTTGGAGGCCCAACATAGTCTACAAGAATAGAAGCGTGTGTAGACATCAAGCTATTTCTGGTGCCGTTGCCGGGGAGGTGAGTGCTTGAAGGTATATCTTTAGATTTTGCAATTAATTCTTTTGTTTCTTGTTTTTATTTTCACTAGTTAGGCTTTATGGAAAACAACAAAAAAATTATGAGAGAGCTTTATGAGCTCTATCTTGAGTTAGGACATGAAGTGTTTGAGGAGGAGATCAAAAAGCCTATGGAGCTTTATTATTTGAACAACACTCATGATAGTAGTAATGTTATTAGCATGTCTTCTTTGAATACTTTTGATACTAATGATATGCAAAACCATAAGCTTGGGGATGCTACGTTTTATGAAGATGATCTTTTTAGCCCCCCAAGTTTTGATGAGGAAATTTATTTTGATGATACTTTTCCTCCTATCTATGATGATTATTGTGATGACACTTATGCTATAAAGAATAATTTTTTACAAGTGCACCATGATAAGAATGATTCATGTGATAGCTATTTTGTTGAGTTTGCTCCCACTATTACTAATGAGAAGGATTTTGCTTATGTGGAGAGTAACAAATTTTCTATGCTTGTGGAACATGATAAGAATTTTTTATGTGATACTTATATTGTTGAGTTTATTCATGATCCCATTGGAAATTATTATGAGAGGGGAACATATGCTTATAGATATTTCAATAATATCAAGTTCCCTCTCTTTATGTTGAAGGTTTTGAAGTTGCACATTTTTTTCCTTCCTATGCTAATATCTTTATGCTTCAATGAGTTATTTCTCTACAAGATCCCTTTGCATAGGAAGCATGTCAGACTTAAATGTGTTTGGTATTTGCTTCTTTATGCTCTCTTTTGTGCTTCAACTCTTATTCCTATGAGAGCATCACTAAAATCTTAAGCCTATCTTTATGGCTATAAAGAAAGAGCTCTAGGGAGACAACCCTTGTTATCTTTACTTTGAGTTTTTACTTTCTGTTTTAGTGGTCTTGATGATTGTTACTAATGTAGCAACACCATTTTATCTTTATTTTCAAGCTTTGTGCCAAGTTATAGCCTCATATGACAAGGGAAGTGAAAGTTGTGACATGCTGTCCAGAAATAGATTATGTCCTCGTGACTAGAAAAATCACAGAAAAATCCCAGTTCATCTTTTTGAGCTGAAATTTTTACACAACGTGCTCTATTCAATTACGGAACTTTCGTATGTTCTGAGTTTTTTATTTGAGTTTCATAAGTATCCCTAAAAAATTCTTTACTACCTGCTGGTCTGTTTTTCACTGATTCTGTCTTGTTTTTCCTTTTCTTCGTTTTGCAAACCTTAAGCTTGCTTTTTCTTTGCAAAAACTTTTTGGAAATCTTGAGAAACATTAGCTCTTCAACAATATCCTTATTTCCAGTAGAGAAAAATTATTTTATTATGGGTACTAACCTCGCTAATCTGATTATGATGAGTTATGTATGAAGGGAGTTTTCAAGTGTGCGATGGAAGATGATGAAAGAAGATTCTGGAGTGTCAAGCGCTCAAGCTTGGGGATGCCCCCATGCATCCCCAACAAATATTCAAGGAGACTCAAGCGTCTAAGCTTGGGTATTCCCCCGTGCATCCCATTCTCCATCAACAATCATCAGTTCGTCCTTCGTCTCACTATATTTTTATCACTTCATGCGTTATGTGCTATGCTTGGAGCGTCTCGCTCTTAGGTTTTATTTTTAGTTTTCTTTAGCTTTGCTTGCTGTTCATAACAAGTTAGATCCCATCTTACTTTGTGTGGGAGAGAAACACGCTCCACTTTCAAAATCTAGAACACATCATAGGATTCTTCATGCCTATCTTTTTGCTGTTGTGTGTTCTTTATCTTTTCGTAGCTACTGCCATGTTTAGTTTTAGTCTTAGTTTGTCTTTAGCAAGAGACTTGGATTTTGTTTAGTTTATTGCTGGAACTCTCTTTGGTTTTCATGTTTATCTTGTTAAGAGAGTTTGTTGTTGCACTGAGTTGTGTTTTGTCTTGAAAGTAGGTAATTGAGGTTGCTATTTAATTTTAGTAGTAACTTGCAATAGTTTTGAGGTATTGATGTGAGTAATGTTTGAACTTCCGGTGTCAAGAGATCTAGCCTATTAGTGATAGGTGTCGTATTATGGGCAATCCGTGTTTATTTTCAAAAACTTACAAAATTAGTTGAGAACTTTAGCTACTAGATGGATCACTACTCTTTGGAGGGATCGAATATTAGAGTACACTCACGTACCATGATTCGAGGATGCACAAGGATAACCAAACCCCCATACACTCCTCCTCGGGGTACTTGTCTCTTTGTGAACCTCCTTATTAGATTGAGAGTTACCGATAATAAGTGCATAAGTTCTTCGGACTAATGTGAGCATTCGAAACTTGACACTTCCACCTACCCATATTTTTCTAGCCTTTCCTGTGCCGTGCATTGCCTCCGTCTCACTCCGAGAGTTGGCGTCCACCTTCGCCGGTACATCCAAATCCTTGGCACGATACGCTCTGTCATCATAAACCTCATTATATCCTTCCTCAACACAGCCACCATACCTACCTATCAAGGCATTTCCATAGACTTTCCGAGATACATTGCCATGCAACATCCATCTTCTCATGACTTGATCTTCATGTCATACATGCTACTTTCTTGATCGATGAGCCGCATGCTAGTTGGGCCTTGCCCTAAAATTCCTTTTGAAAGATCCACACCCGTACTCCCTCTTATACCTTGTACTCCATAGAGGTGATCACATATGCATATAGCTATGTGGGGACCTTCACACTATAGAACTTGGCTTGTATATTCCAATGATGAGCCTCCTCAAATGAGCTCTAGGTCTTCTTGAGCGAGCAAGTTGGATGCACCCCCACTAGTTCCATTGGAGAGCTTTTGTTAGCTCGTATGCGCATCTGTTGCATGGAAATCCCTACCCCTCACATCATATCTATCATGTGGCTTCTCTCGCCTACGATTGTCCTCATTGATGTGAGCCTTTCACATTGATACGTCCAAAACGTATCTATAATTTCTGCTTGCTCCATGCATGTTTTGTGTGATATTGCTATGATATTGATACACTTTCATACACTTTTGATCATATTTGGACTAACCTATTTACTCAGTGCACCCCAGTGCCAGTTCCTTTTTTCTGCTGTTTTTCTATTTCAGGTTTCCCCCATATTAAAAGTGCTCCAAAAAATCGGGAAAATCAGATAAAAAATCAGCGTTCCGGAAGCTTCCGGATTCACCGAAGAAGGGCCAAAGGGGCCCCACCTGGTGCCTAGGCGGCCAGTGGGCGCGGCCCAGGGCTTGGCCGCGCCGGGAGGCCGCCGAGGCGACTGGTGGCCCCCCTTTGGCTCCTATTTATTCCCCCGTCGCGAAAACCCGGATTCCGGACCCCTTTTCTCCAGAAGCAATCCCGATCTCCGCGCCATCGCCAACAAGCTTCGAGGGATCAAAATTCCTGTGACGGCACCCTGCCGGGATGGGGAAGTGCCCCCGGATTCATCTCCATCGACGTTGCTTCCTCCCTCCATGATGCGGGAGTAGTTCCTCCTCGGGGCTGAGGTTTCTACCAGTAGCTATGTGGTCTTCTCTCTCTCCCATGATGTGATCTTGATTGTGATCATAGGCTATGTTAATCTAGGATGATCCCATGATGTTTCCCCTTCTTCTATGTATTGGATTGGTCTACTCACTTGATCTTATCTAGTATAATCTCCGAGACCATGGTGACAGCGGTCTATTCGACATGGGTTAGAAGAATGTGTTCATGAGTGATTTCCTCTTTTTTTTCTGGATTGAAGATTGAGAGTCTCTTGGTGCTTGTCTTTGACTATCCTTCAGATATGTTGTGGTGATTGTGGTACTCTCTTTGGATGGCCGCGGGGACATTGGGAAATCCATAGATGAGAACTACGAACTCTGAGGTGTGATTTTGTAGCCCTACACAATTCTTGTCCTCTCTTGACCGCAAAGGAATGACCTCCGAGTACGTCTCCATTGCATGTTTTATTGGAAATATCATGTGATTATACTATGTTAATGCTGTTGGGAGTTTCCACTAGTGAAAGTATGAAGCCTAGGCCTTGTTTCCACCATTGTTACACCGTTTGTGCTCACTTTTGTCACATGTTTTCTTGCTGCACTTTTGATTACAGATTTATATTACTTTGATTTTCCACACCTATCACCCATATTTTACCATCTCTTCGCCGAACTAGTGCACCTATACAACTCATAGTTGTATTAAGTGTGTTGGGGACACAAGAGACTTATTGTATCTTAATTGCAGGGTTGCTTGAGAGAGACAATCTTCAACCTCTACTTCCCTTAGTTCGATAAACCTTAGGTCATCCACTTGAGGGAAATTGTTGCTGTCCTACAATCCTCTGCGCTTGGAGGCCCTGTCGGGAAACGTAGTAGAAAACAAAAAATTTCGGCCTACGAATCAAGAACCCAAGATCATCCAAGAAGATTGCATACAAGGTTTTAGGTCATGGCTCACCAACCGATGTAGCGGAAGTAGAGTTGGTGAAGACCGTTGGTGCAGATCCCCGCAGCTAGGAATTTCAATGACCTCCCAACCGCGAGGATATCGATCCCGCGTACCGTTCCACGATCCGTTGCGCGATCTATCCCGTGAACCGTCTCACGATCCGTCCCGATCAAGTCCCACAAACAAGTCCCTCGAACATGATCTCCGAGGAAGAAGAAGGACCTCGAAGAAGGATCAAAGGTATGATCCCTCTACCGGTATCCACACATCCCGATGTAGCAATCCAGCAGCGCTCCGCCGTCCAAAGAAGAACGCCACCGAGAGAAACTAGAGGGAGAAGAGCCTAGCAGCGTCCGGACTAGAACGATCTAGCCTGAAGAGAATTAGAGGCACGTGGGATTTAGCTGGGGCAACCTTGGGGCTTTTCTGGTGTGTATTTGGGGCTACCCCTGCCCCCGAATATATAGGTGGAAGCCTAGGGTCGCAACTTGGGCGAGGGTTCTCCCCAAAGTCGGTTTTGGCCACCAGGAGGAGTCCAACACAGATTCCAGTACGAAACGCCGCGGACTACGGCGTCTAAGGGGGAAACGCCAGGGACCCTGGCGTTTTGCCCTGGCCCCCAAGGAAAGTCTATTTCCCACCGACATACGGCCTTGTGGACCTTCCTACTTGGCCTAGCTTCGGTTTCCGCGTCTTGGAGAGTTCCATAACCCTCCGGATACTTCCATAAGCTCCTGGGAACCTTCCGGGACCTCCCGAAACATTTCTAGAAGTCCCGGAACAATTTCCCGATGTTTCGTAACCTTTCCACAACTATTACCGAATGTTGCAAAACCTTCCGAGACTATCACGGATGTCTTGTTACCACTTCAAGACTCTTCTTGAATGTTCCGAAATCATCCGAGACCGTTCACGAATATTCTGAAACCATTCAGCACAACCTAGAACACTTCTAGTGCTACCCGGAAACACTTCCGGTTCCACCCGAAACAATTTCGGTACCCTTTCTCTTTTCATCTCCTAGTTCTCTAACAGATTACTACTCGTTAAGTGTGTGACCCAATAGGTTCGGTATAATGCGGACATGACTCAGAACATCTTCCGGACATAGGTCAACAGCCTTTTGTCAATAGCCAATAATCAACAGCGGAGCCATGGACACCCATGTTGACTCCCGCACATACACGAAGAAACTTCGAGTGAACCATTATGTTTAGTCATGTACCATTCCCTTTGCTTCGCGATATATGACAAAGTTAGAGGAGAGAAGTTTGGCACCCATGTGTAACAACTTTTGAACACAAGCCACTCGTTATCCTCTTCGCTCGTTTGTCCCTTTTCTCGTTATCGTATTCCGGTATCCCCGTGACTGAATCACAATGCGTCTGGCCAGACTATAATGGATACCGTCATACCGAGTGGGCCCGAAGTGAATATCTTCTTCATCGTGAAGGAGAAAATCCCATTCTTGAACTATCACAGTCACTAGCCACACCATCTGACATACCCAGAACTTATTTTACTACTTCCCATTTACGGGAGGATTCATCTAAGAACCAAAGCATGTCTTCCTGTGTGAAGCAACTCGATACTCTCATGGTCTAAGGAATTACGTATATGATAACATTTCATGATATGACTTATAACGTAGTTACGATGTGATCTCTAAGTATATCATTCAATACTGGGGTCGGTTCAACATCACTGTTCTGCTAACAATATGTTCCCATTGCTACTGACATCCTTGTTACAAGAACAATGTCCATGATTAAGAAAACGTAATCATCAGTTAGCACATGAGCTGGTTTTAGAGGCTAAACCAGGAACTCTTGGTGTTTACATTTCCACACATGCAAGTGAGTTTTCTTCTGAATCTCATAGTCAGGGTCATTGCAATTATAGCACAGAAATATAAACATTAATTACGAACGTGGAAATATATATAATAACATTTCATTATTGCCTCTAGGGCATATTTCCAACAGTCTCCCACTTGCACTAGAGTCAATAATATTATCAGTGCTTGAGCACCTTACACCTATGGCATACCGGTGTAATACATGCTTCATTTGTGGTATAGACTTCATCATCGGATCTGACGTTTCAGGCCCGTTTGTATCTTGCATATCTTTGCGTTTTCACGCTATCATAAAATTCACTTAATTTTATCAGTTTAGCTTTGTATATGTTTGAATCATTTGGCAGGACCTTGGTTCCTTTAGAATAAGTCATGAAATCATTCATCAATGTTCCATGAGCTTCAAGCATCTTGGAAACCATACCATGTTCATAAATGAACTGATGATTCAAAATACCCTCCCTTGTTACTTCTTTAAGGAACAATATACTTAGCCTCTGTTATAGAATTCGCCATAGTATCTAACTTAACACAGTTCCTGCATACTGTTCCACCCTTATGTGTGAAACACATAATCCCAATTAAAATCGAAAATCGGTCGGAGTAAGTATGAAGACTGAATTGGTGTAACTGTTTACATCAAAAATTCAGCTGGTGTAACTCATTGCAACGAGCTCTTCATTCTCTCCATTTTTCCGAGAAACATATCTTATCTTTCATAAGTTTAACTTTTCACTGTTTATCCAATGATCAACATTTTGATCACTTTGGTATCTTGCTCACAACCTTTTGGAGCACTGGACATATCTGGTTGTTTTACATATTATGGTGTACATGATTAATCCAAACACACAGGTGAGTGGAATTCAATTCACGTGTTTTTGCTTATCTGTGTTCATGAACACCGATTTCCGCAAACAACTTTTCACCGTGACCTCGGCAAGAACATGTTTCTTGGCATTTCATACTAAACTACTTTAGTATCATGTCAATATGTAGTGTTGGCTTTAGCATGATCAGGCACTTACTATCTTCGTAGATCACTGTGCTCAATACTAATGCTATATCAGCCCAAGTTCTTCAACTGAAAACTATTTCCAACGAAGTCCTTAATCGTGTCAAGAAATTTATATCATTTGCAATCAACAATATGTCATCTACATAAGGTTTTAGAAATATCATTCAGCTCCCACTTACTTTCTTGAACATTCAAGCATCTTCGTTATTCCTGATGAAAACAAACTCTTTTGGCAATTTCATCAAAACGAAAATTCCAACTCCATTATGCCAGCTTCAGTCCATCACTGGACATCCAAGGCTTGCATCTATTTTAGCATCCTTTGAATGGACAAAACATTCCGGTCGTATCACGTATACGTCCTTTGTTATATTTCCAAGTAGGAACTTTGTTTTGACGTTCATTCTACCATATCCTATAAATGAGATATGTAGTAATTGCTAATATAAGCCGAACTGACTAAAGCATTTCTACGGTCGACACTATTTCGCCGTAGTCAACCTTTGAACTTGCTAGAAAACAATTTTCCAACGAGTTGAGCTTTATGGATAAAACAATTTCATCCGAATCAATTATAGATCCATATATATATTCTTCAGACTTTTAGTCTTTCCGAGGGTCTACCAAGTTCAAAACTTGACTTACTTCCATGGATACTATCTCGGATTATTTGGCATTTAGCCAAATCCCGTTGTCAGGGCCCATCAACGCTTCTTTGTGTATCACAGGTTTATCATTGTCGAACAACAATATCTCGTTTTACATATCATGAATGTTTGTAAATTTTTTGTCTAACCTGTGTGGTTCAGCTGCGCACTCCTCTGAAGATTCAACAATCTTTGACAAGTTGCACTGTCCTCCCACTCACTCTTTTGTAATAAACTATTTTTCTTCAAAACACATTGTTCTTAACAGCAAACAGTTTTGCTTTTGTGTAGTGATAGAGGAATACCAAAACTTTTGGCATAACCTTAACAAAGTAGCACTTATCTGATTTGGGGTTTTGAGTATGTCAAACATATGCCTCATATACCCAAATTTTAAGAAAAGACAACATGGTTTTAACACTTCCATTCCACATCTAATATGGTGTCATTTCAACAGATTTGATGGTGCTCTTTTCAGTGTAAAAGCCGTAGTCTCTAACGCATAACTTTAATAAGTATAATGGCAAATTGAAAATTTTCATATTTGATCTTACCGTGTCATACATGGCTTGATTACATCTCTCGAACACTTTACTCATAGTGGACGCAAGTTATGATACTTCTTCACAACTCATCAGACGTTCGCTAAACTTGTAACTCAAATATTACTTTCTACAATCTAATTTGCAGAAGCTTTATTTTCTCGTTACAATGAATTTCTATTTCACTCTAAAATTCCTTGAACATTTCAAAGATTTCAGACGTATGTCTCTATTGAACAGATATCCACATATCCACTTCAACTCATGAGTGAAGATAGGGAATCCACTGCACACAACTATACTAATTGGACTACACACATCATCATGTATGATTACCAATGGTTTAGTTGCCCGTTCATGTATGGCCTATCAACGGTGTTTTAGTCACATTACTTCGAGACAAAGATCGCAAGCGTCAAGTGATTCATAATCATATGACTCGAAAGTCCATCACTTATGGAAATTCTTCATGCATGTTATGTCACTTGTGATAAACGGCAGTGCCACATCTATGTGGTATTTCTGTCAGTCTTGCGACGTTTAGCGTCAGTGTTATGGATGTTTAGTATTATTATCAAGATTCATAACATACACCCTATTCATAATGGAAGTATGGCCTTTACGTTATTCATAGCTTTGAACAACTCTCTTGCAACAAGCATTATTCAAAATGATGTTTTGCAACAAGGCTAAAGTGTAGTAACAATTTACTCATCTCTAAAATGAATTATGAAGATAATCATAGAGTCAACACACGGTATAGTAAACCTTTTACCGTGTTCCCGAGCGTGTCAAAAATCATCATTAGCTAGTCATAAAGGCCATAGTATTTCTTGTATCGACTTGCAACAATATGCAATCGATGTGATATTCCGGTGATCAACAGTTTAATCACAATATACATAATCCACAATTAACTGCTTAATCATGATTCCCGAGAATTACATCTCTTGACTAGCAATGAATTCATCTATAACTCCGTATGACTTTCATTTCTGAGCTGGTTATTCCAGTCTTCTTTCGTTTTGCCTTTATACGTATCATAGTTCTATTTCCAATGTCACTCCTACTGACAAAAGCTCACACATGATTAAGGATGGCGCGGGCCATGGACTTTCCGGCGTGTAAGTCTTACTAACACCGTTTGGAACTTCCTTTCCCTTAATTCCCATCATCATATGATCGGTGTTCTTCTGGATCCCACACTTATCAGTTTTGTTTGAGCACAATGAACATTTTTCACTAATGCTTACAATCATACATTGTACTAGATATCTTATATCCTATATCAATTGTCTTACTACTGAAAACATTTTTTCAGTTCCATGAATGTCAAGTAACTATCCCAAATGTTTCGAAGTTCGGGTTTCATGGTGGTGAAGACAATGCACTTAGCTGTGGTGGAATTCTAGCATTTTGGATTATGGACGTAAGTCACATCATCCATAGCATCAGCGGGAGAGCATCAAAAATTTGCGATAGGACAAGCTCCTTCTCGACACTATTGAGGATAGTCCTCACAATACGGTACCAATCGTAAAGTTTTTGCCAGATAATACAGTTAATCAAAATCAATTGGGAAGGTGGTAACGCGAGCCATTATTCTACAACGATAATGCAAATACTAAGACTTTGTTCATAATTAAGTTGCACTTGTGATTAATCAATTTAATTACTTAGTGCGCTCCCACTCAGATCAATATCTCTCGTAATTGATGCTGGAGTGATTCAAGATCCAACCCAATCGTCCGCCATTGATGTGACATCACTGATGACTTAGACTGGACCGGTAGGCCAACTTGCCAATCACGCCAAAGGTGATTCTTGTTCATCTTTCGATGGGCGTGTTCCGCTAGCAAACTTTTATCCAAACCGTCAAGATAACCAAGTGTAATGTGCTATGTGTTCTTTTAACACACCCGTCTTTTATGCGTCACACCGTGTGCACCCATGTGACATGACCTGCTCCGATGTGAAACATAGTATAGACGGTGCTACAGTTGGAAGAACACTATCAACTTGATATTGTTTTGCGAGAGATCACCCTAATAAAATACGACTATCGCGCATCAAACAAGGGTGCATCAAAGGGATAAACATCACAGGCGGTTCATAAAATTTTGTGATATAGTATAGCCCTTTGCTTCGTGAAGTCTTCATTGTCTTCACGTCGTCGTGGTTGAAGTCACCGTGTCCAACAACTTTGTCCTTGGCGCCGGGAACATCACCACGACTTCCGGCATGTGCGTCGGGGTCCACCTCCGCATCGTAGATCATCACCTTTGCATCTATCTATTGCTTTGCCTTGAGCTAATAAACAGTTCTGGCACGCAGGCCATAATTAAGTGACAATCATATGACTCCAGTCATCATGCCGTACCACGACACGCAGGTCGCGAATAAATATTACATAACATATAGCATCTCATACAAACGCATTGCAAATCTTGAAGGCTATACCACATCACATGCATACTCTGCAAAAACGAGTTAGATCGCCATCTACACGAGTTGTTGCAACTTTTACCGTGGTTGTTAAGCAGGTTTACAAGGCAAACGAGAAACCCTAGATAAAACAAAACACGATACTTCTTTTGTTGCTAGTTTAACATACGGGGTGCGTGCAGCAACTAATGCCACAAGCCAAACTTCGTTAAACGCGTGACCCCCGTGTGGATTTGAGTTCATAAAATCCACAAGCCCCTCCATGTTAAATCTTCTATTGCGAGATTAAGATGAGATCCAAGGAGTTTGATGTAGACCATGATCAAGGCAACCAGCATACTGAAAGCAGCATAGAGGGATCGATGGAAAACTCAATCCTTGTAGCAAAACCTCAACTTGCCATCAAGCATAGAAAAAATCACATGACAGGGAAGCAACAAGAAAATCAATGCCTCATATCACACATATTATCTAGACCTAAACATGCATCTAATCAAGGATCGCTCATGATACCACTGTCGGGAAACGTAGTAGAAAACAAAAATTTTCGGCCTACGAATCAAGAACCCAAGATCATCCAAGAAGATTTCATACAAGGTTTTAGGTCATGGCTCACCAACCGATGTAGCGGAAGTAGAGTTGGTGAAGACCGTTGGTGCAGATCCCCGCAGCTAGGAATTTCAATGACCTCCCAACCGCGAGGATATCGATCCCGCGTACCGTTCCACGATCCGTTGCGATATCTATCCCGTGAACCGTCCCACGATCCGTCCCGATCAAGTCCCACGAACAAGTCCCTCGAACATGATCTCCGAGGAAGAAGAAGGACCTCGAAGAAGGATCAAAGGTATAATCCCTCTACCGGTATCCACACATCCCGATGTAGCAATCCAGCAGCGCTCCGCCGTCCAGAGAAGAACGCCACCGAGAGAAACTAGAGGGAGAAGAGCCTAGCAGCGTCCGGACTAGAACGATCTAGCCTGAAGAGAATTAGAGGCACGTGGGATTTAGCTGGGGCAACCTTGGGGCTTTTCTGGTGTGTATTTGGGGCTACCCCTGCCCCCGAATATATAGGTGGAAGCCTGGGGTCGCAACTTGGGCGAGGGTTCTCCCCAAAGTCGGTTTTGGCCACCAGGAGGAGTCCAACACGGATTCCAGTACGAAACGCCGCGGACTACGGCGTCTAAGGGGGAAACTCCAGGGACCCTGGCGTTTTTCCCTGGCCCCCAAGGAAAGTCTATTTCCCACCGACCTACGGCCTTGTGGACCTTCCTACTTGGCCTAGCTTCGGTTTCCGCGTCTTGGAGAGTTCCATAACCCTCCGGATACTTCCATAAGCTCCCGGGAACCTTCCGGAACCTCCCGAAACATTTCTAGAAGTCCCGGAACAATTTCCCGATGTTCCGTAACCTTTCCACAACTATTACCGAATGTTGCAAAACCTTCCGAGACTATCACGGATGTCTTGTTACCACTTCAAGACTCTTCTTGAATGTTCCGAAATCATCCGAGACCATTCACGAATATTATGAAACCATTCAGCACAACCTAGAACACTTCTAGTGCTACCCGGAAACACTTCCGGTACCCTTTCTCTTTTCATCTCCTAGTTCTCTAACAGATTACTACTCGTTAAGTGTGTGACCCAATAGGTTCGGTATAATGCGGACATGACTCAGAACATCTTCCGGACATAGGTCAACAGGCTTTTGTCAATAGCCAATAATCAACAGCGGAGCCATGGACACCCATGTTGACTCCGGCACATACACGAAGAAACTTCGAGTGAACCATTATGTTTAGTCATGTACCATTCCCTTTGCTTCGCGATATATGACAAAGTTAGAGGAGAGAAGTTTGGCACCCATGTGTAACAACTTTTGAACACAAGCCACTCGTTATCCTCTTCGCTCGTTTGTCCCTTTTCTCGTTATCGTATTCCGGTATCCCCGTGACTGAATCACAATGCGTCTGGCCAGACTATAATGGATACCGTCATACCGAGTGGGCCCGAAGTGAATATCTTCTTCATCGTGAAGGAGCAAATCCCATTCTTGAACTATCACAGTCACTAGCCACACCATCTGACATACCCAGAACTTATTTTGCTACTTCCCATTTACGGGAGGATTCATCTAAGAACCAAAGCATGTCTTCCTGTGTGAAGCAACTCGATACTCTCATGGTCTAAGGAATTACGTATATGATAACATTTCATGATATGACTTATAACGTAGTTACGATGTGATCTCTAAGTATATCATTCAATACTGGGGTCGGTTCAACATCACTGTTCTGCTAACAATATGTTCCCATTGCTACTGACATCCTTGTTTCAAGAACAATGTCCATGATTAAGAAAACGTAATCATCAGTTAGCACATGAGCTGGTTTTAGAGGCTAAACCAGGAACTCTTGGTGTTTACATTTCCACACATGCAAGTGAGTTTTCTTCTGAATCTCATAGTCAGGGTCATTGCAATTATAGCACAGAAATATAAACATTAATTACGAACGTGGAAATATATATAATAACATTTCATTATTGCCTCTAGGGCATATTTCAACAGGCCCAACATAGTCTACAAGAATAGAAGCGTGCGTAGACATCACACAGCCCTTTTGTCTTCCTCCTCCACCTTATCTCTCCCTTTGACATCCTAAGTGTCAACTCTCGTGCTTACGCTCATCCATTGCATGAGTGCTCAAAATATAGAAAGGGAGTGGATCAAATTGACTTGTACCTGGCTAGTGGTCTCGGACGAGTCAAGATATTCCAAAGAAGACTAAGTGTGAAACTTTAGTAGATTGAGTTCTCAACAAATACATATTTTTTTCTCGTATTCCCATCCCCCACTTCTTGCACGCAAACACCATCTGGAGACATTCGAGTCACAGACAGCGAGAGCTCTTGCACCTTTATGTTCTTATGTTGCTTGTTTCAATGCTAATATAGACTCTTACTTGTTATGACTTGAATTGAATTACATACCATGATTGCTTTACTTAAAAGTTCTTATATATCTCTTAGCATGTCACCCCAGAAATTATGCTTGTTATCATTTACCTACTCGAGGACAAGCAGGAATTAAACTTGGGGATGTTGATACGTCCCAAACGTATCTATAATTTCTTCTTGCTCCATGCATGTTTTGTGTGATATTGCTATGTTTTAGATAAACACTCATACACTTTTGATCATATTTGGACTAACCTATTAACTCAGTGCACCTCCGTGCCAGTTCCTTTTTTCTACTGTTTTTCTATTTTAGGTTTCCCCCGTATTAAAAGTGCTCCAAAAATTCCGGGAAAATACAATAAAAAATTAGCGCTTCAGAGGGGACCCACCAGAGCCCCAGGCGCCCTCCCGGCGCGGCCAGTAGTGGGGCCGCGCCAGGGGGCCGCCTGGTTGCCCCCTTTGAGTAATATATTTGGTTCTTATCTTTTATATTTTTTCTTGAGTAATTATTGCATGTTCTCCGTTGCTGTTTATTGCTTTGGCCAAGTAGTAGGTAGTGACTCCAAGAGGGTGCGTTATGCTTGATTGTGGGTTCATGCCCCCTAATAACTAGCTTGAGTGACAAAAACATGAGTCTAGGGGATGTGCTTGTCGGGACCCGGGGTTTGCGTATGTAATTCCAGTCACAAGTCAATCATATGGAGAGCCGAGAGTCGTACCCACTTGTCTAAGAAGACAAGGCCAAGCACAGAACACTCTCGGAAAGCATCGTACGTGAGGGGCATCCCATCCAGGCCGGATGATCAACTGAGATGGGTCCTCATCGCCCGCTCACAAGTCTAAATGATTATGGGTGGTGAAATCCCATACTCATAGACAAGTCGCCTCAACCATATTATCGATTGAATTATAACACTTACATAAACAGACTCCAGCCTGATCACTTAGTCGGGATCTCGGGCGGGCTCAATCATACAACAAAGTGTGCCACGTGACAGAGTCACGAGCAATCACATCGCGATGCCCCAAGATGCGCACATCTAAGGGCCACTTGGTGTATAAAAGACCGCCGGCAAGAACTCAACTAAGCTATCGAACCCCACACTAAGACATGTACGTTATAATCATACACGCATCATACATGTCCAGTGTAAACAGAAGGTAATCACAACATGAACTCTACAAACTCATAGTCTTTATAACTTCTGCTAAACAGAGCAAACATAGTAGTTGTATTACAAGCAGAGATCACATGGCTGTGATCCAACATTACATCAAACATCAACGGAAGCAAATTATGTCTTAGTAAAGACAAGTTTAACAAATGGCTTAAGAAGCCTGAAAGAAAATACAACGACCCTCCAAAGGGCACAGGTTGCTGTCTGGAACTATATGACTTGGTCCACGTCGAACTCGAGGCAGAGGCCACCATCAGGGTCAGTGGTCTCGTCGCTAAAACATAGAATAAGCAAACATGAGTACAAAGACGTACTCAACAAGACTTACATAGGAAGTATACTACTCATGCACATGTATCAAGGCAAAGGGAGGTGGGGTTTCATTGCAGAAGTGCCAGCTTTGACTTGGCTAGTCCTGTACTATGAATACCAGAATGAGGTAAGGAGCGTACACGAGTCCAAGTATCAAGCCTCCAACAAAATAAACCACTATGGATACTTCCTCGACTTCCCCACGAGGAAGCACGCCATAGCACTCACACTTATCTTGGACAGTTTTAAGTTTTACCATTGAAGTTGTCTATGATCAAGTAAAGGTCTCCAAGTAGTCCATAACCGCGGACATGGCTATTCGAATAGTTCATTAACCCTGCAGGGGTGTACTGTTACACACACGCCTCATCAGTTACCGCCTGGGGATGGACCCTTCAAGTGAACACCGGCGATGATGCTGCCACGACACTTCACTCACGGCACCATCTCTAGTCCTAGGGAGTCGCCTATTTGATATGGGACCACAATCGGAATCCGGCCGATTTTTCCGATGCAGACTCAAACGATGTGTGACCGTCATCAAGATCAACTCGATCATGATCACTTGATTAAAACGTGCCCACAACCTACGTCAACCACTTACCTTGGTTCCACCTGCTTGAGATCGTTAAAGGGGGAACTACTTGTGACTCCTGGACGAGGTCCGGGGTGAGGTACTAGGCCGAGAGGGGTCAGTGAGCCTAATGTGTGATCGTACTCTTAGTCTTGGATAACAACACAAGAACTCGGGCTTAAGGCGGTGTTCAACGAGACAACCCACTGTGTACTCCTACACAGCCTCTCATCGTTCACCTTTGTTTAGGGTAGATTCACCAACACGTTTCCACCATCATTCACATGATCACTACCATCCCGACTCACAACAAAGTAGCCTCATTGTAACCTCTAAGCATACAATAAGCTGTAACAATTGCAGGGGCCACAAGATAACAGTCAACTCCTATATTTGCTAGGATTGTGGTTTGCTTACTACTGTGACAAAATGATAGGTCATGCAAATGAATAGGTTGAACTAGCGGTAGAACGTATCATGGTGACATCCTAAACATGCATTTGCGAGAATGAGAGGGAACTGGGATTTTATTGACATGTTCAAAGGGGGGGGGGTTGCTTGCCTTGCTGACGATCACGAGGTACTAGTCTTCTGCAGTGAAGTTAAACTCGTCTCCGAGATCAACTCTACCGAGAAGAAGCAATCACCGAAGCACTGGAAGTAAAGCACAATCAATGAACTACAATGCTCAAGCAATATGCAAAACATAGCATGGCAAGGTACTGATGTGACTTAGGTTTAATTTGCAACATGTTAATTGAAGTTGATTTGAAAAGTGAATTCAAATTCAAACTCCAAATGTATTCAAATTGGTCCAAGTTGCATTTTCTAATGTTTGTACATTGTAAACCATGTGCTCATGTGTGTGATATGCTTCTGAAGTACAAGTGATCATATTAGCATTGCTTTGGTTGAAGTTGGATTAGCATTTGAATTCATTTTGAATTAATTCCAATTAAGCCAAATAGCAAAAGCTACTGGTCCCCATTTAAGATCAACTCAAACATAGCTGAAAGTTGGAAATTTGGATAGAGGATTTTCTGCTGATCATTTTTCATATATAAATCTTTTCATTTGGACTTATAGTTTAAAAGATATTAATATTTGAAGTTTAGGACATTTTCTGGAATTAACTGGATTAAATAAATTATTAACTTTTATTGCGTCATGATGACATCATGATGACGCAGGGGCTGGCCTGACAGGGGGGTCCCACTGGTCAGCCTCTGTGGGGGTTAATAAGCTCTGTTTATTTTTAAACTCGATTTGATTAAGGCCCTGGGGCCAGTGTCAGTGGGGAAAGGGGGGGGTTAGCAGAGGTCATTAGGGGCACTAATGGCCAGGGTCGCCGGACTTCACTGTTGATGGCCGGAGAGTTCACCGGAACTGGCTAGGAGGCTCGGGAGAGGGGATGAGGAGCACTGGCAGATGCCTCGCGGGATTCCGCATCCAACGGAGCTAGTGGGGGGTCAAGGGGGCGCTCGGGGTCACGTCCACGACGACGAAGGCGGCGGCTGAAGCTCCTGGTCATGGCAAAAGGCGACAGGGAGCACGGGGAGAAGCACGACTGGGGGGAAACGGAGCTGGGAGCTCACCAGAAGGCGATGACGCACTCGACGGAGCCGGAGGATGGTCGGGGACGGCGAATTTGAGCTCAGGTTAATGGCGGCCGGCGGCGAAGATTTTATGCGGGAGTCGCCTGGAGTCGTCCTCGGCTTCGATTGGGGTTACAGCTCGACGGAGACGAGGGTGCGGGAGCATCTGGACAACTCGGCTACTCGAGAGGAGGCCGTTGGCTGCGGGTGTGCACGTCGGCGGCGAGGTGAGGTCCTCGGTGTGCGCTGAATTCGGCGAGAGAGGGAGAGGAACAAACCAGCGAGGGGGGGGGTGGAAGATGGCCTGGAGCCTTCCAGACGCTGCGTGCCAAGAGAGGAAGAGGAGGGGAGGGCATGCACTAGCCAGAGGAGGAGGTGGCGGCCATGCTGTGAGCGCACGGCTGGTCTGTCCCTCCTTCTGGCAAGGAAAGAAGACAAGGGGGATTTGGGCCGGGCCAGGTGGGCTGTCGCCTAGGCGAAAGGTAAGTGTTTCCTCTGTTCTTTTCTTTTTATTGTTTCTGTTAATTTGTTTTCCCATTTAAAATAATAGCTAGGGCATTTATAAAAATTCCCAACTATTTTTATAAAACCTAGGTGACTTAGTATTAGTCAACCCCAAGTTTTCGGAATTTTTGAAATTCAAAGTATTTGAATCTCAATTCATATAGGCATTTGATTTAATTTCCAAGCTACTGTTTGGATTTTTTTAAAATCAATGAGCATGAGATTAATCCCAAATCACTTTTAAAATGATCACACTCATTTTTAGGATTTTTCAACATATCCAAAAGAATTTTGGAAAAAGATTTATTTCTGGCCTTTTATTTAATTCATTTAGGGCTTCTCTTTTCCCCATTTCTTTTTCTTTTGCAATTTTTTTCAAGATGCTAAAATGCAACTAGGCTTAAGCACAAACCTAGGGTAGGGTCTTGACAATGCTGTTGCCACAAGGGAGAAAACAACGGTGCTTGTAACCGCGGTTGCAAGGATTGTTTACTTTACGCAAAGTTCTTTTAATGAAGTTGTCTGTTGCTTTGGGTTTACACTTTGGGTGGGGCTCGCAACTTAATACCAGCGAGATGTTCTGGATAGATATCCCAAGGTGGATGATTAGTAGTAGATGCAGATGGATTTCGGTCTACTTATTTTGGCGTACCGCCGATGCTTTTGAGTATCTTCCTTTCTTTGTAGCATAGTTAGCATTGGCGCCCGTAATCCTATCAATTGCCCAGCTGTGATTTGTTTACCTCACATAACATTTTTATCATCTTTTGGGAGAGAGACATCACTAGTGAACATCATGGGACTCTGGTCCATATTTCCATCATTGTTACACGCTCAATTTATTTCCTGCTTTTATTTTTCAGTAGCTATCACTATCTACTATCTGTTGCGTTGATCCTTTGTGAACAGCAAGACTGGAGAGATTGATAACGTCTCTGAACTTTGTTGGGAGCAAAGTTATTTTTTGTGTGTGCAGGTCCAGGTCAAGGAGGCAACTTTAGTCTTAAAAACGGTGCCATTGTTTCCTTGCCACCTACTTGTCGACCTTGGAGTCCTACTGGTCGATCTCAACCTTGGTATCTTTGCCAAGGGAAATGTGCATCTACGCTACATCTCAACCTTCCACTCGGGGTAACCAACAATGGGCGAGAATTATTTCCTTGCTAGCATCACCTACCTCTTTCCACTTAAGCTTTTAAGGAACTCCAAGTCACAAATGTTCTTTGTCAGAATTTTCACTCTGATTCCCAGAACACGTCAAGGGACAGATGGATTTACATTTGGGGAAATAACACATATAGATCTGCTAAGGCCTACAAAATGATGATTGGCCACAAAAGTGTACCACCACACTTCAATTGGATCTCGAGCAGTTCCTGCCAACCAAAACATAAAATCTTCTTTTGGCTTTCATTCATGACAGGGCTGAATACCTGAAATTTTCTTAGGACGAAAACGTTTGTATTGTAGTCATACAATTGTGCTACAATGGATTGTCCTGTGGAGGAATCTTTACATCATCTCTTCTTCAGTTGCCCTTTTGCTGATCAATGTTAGGAGTTTCACGTGTAGTTGAGGTGAGGATATGTTGTCTTAATAAGGATGAGCATATTTTCTTCATTCACGTATGTAACATCCTTTCATTCCAACAAAGTTTTAGTGATAACATAATAGACATTCTTTAAAAAAACATAATAGACATAGTTTATGGTAGGACACTCGATGCTACATCCCTTAGCTTTAGGACTGGCAAAAGACATGCTATTGAAAAGATGCACTAGATGAGGGTCAGGTTTATTGATGGCGTAGCAGACATGATCGTCGTTGTTGGTGAAGCTGAGGTAGTTACACCACTCTATGAAAGATAAATCAAAGTCTTGGTTCATGAGGCCGAAACTAATCCGTTCGGGTCCATCGGCTTCATACCCAACG
This sequence comes from Bromus sterilis, assembly GCA_950022295.1. Taxonomy (NCBI): domain Eukaryota; kingdom Viridiplantae; phylum Streptophyta; class Magnoliopsida; order Poales; family Poaceae; genus Bromus; species Bromus sterilis. The sequence goes on along the minus strand of OX465599.1, from coordinate 234,237,044 downwards.
GTATGGGAAAGTGTGCTCATGAACTTGACCGTCAACCAATGGTACATCATTGTGTCCTGGAAAATAAAATTCCACAACCCAAAATTAGTACATAACAAATTGAAATCGTTACCTATGCCAACCATGGCTATTGTGGTTGAGCATGCTCGATTGGTGGGTTTCATGGTCCTCATGCTCAATTTTTTGTACAACTTGATATGTTCTTGGTATTCAAATTTAGTTCCATCTTATTTTGGTTGAACACTCAAACGAGAGGATTCCTGACATGAGGCACGTGCGAACCTCCTAGTAAATATCTAATCAAAACAAAATTCCAGTCCAATAGATGAATGATAAACTGGTTCCTATGGACATATGAAAAGTGTCTCCCCTAGAAACGACAACAAAATCATGCTAATCAACTAATGTAGATCAAAGGTATGAAATATAAATCGCAATGAGAGAGTAAGAAAGCACGAGATTGAATGGAATAACTTGGGGTCGGAGAAGAAACATACCATAGATCATTCTCCTAAAAGGATTTGAATCAAGATGTGGTAGAGAGAGATCTAGTCAGGGATTGAAGAGGTTTGAGGTGAAGAGAGAAGATAGATTGGATATTTGGATTGATAGTTACCTCTTACTGTCATTATAGTATCAGCTGGGATGTGCTACAATCGCAGGTACAACGAGTATGTGCCAGACGTCGTTATGCATCCTGGAAATATGTTGTCTTCGAGTGCATACTTTGTACGAACGTCGAACACAGGCATCCGTACCAGACGCCACTATGGATGTCAAAACCCTTCTTCCTTCTTCTGGTCTTGGGTGTGAGGTTGGTACGGACGTTGGTACGAATGCCAAGTGTTCATACCAGACATCGTTATACTCAATGGATGCCGTGTGAGACCGCTTTGTGATCGGGCACCTTTCTAGTATGACCGCTGGTATGAACACAAGCACTCGTACCAGATGTAGTTTATTACTCCAGAAAACTGATGGCTTCGGTTAGGAGGTTGATACGATCATGGGTACGATCACGGTTGATCATATCGCACACCGGTATGAACTTTTGACCCCACTATACAATCCATTTTTGATAAAAAAAATTCCTGCAGATTTAATTTTTCACTTCATATAGACAGGGCATACAACATAACATCATAATTTTAGCATCTAGGAACTTCAACACTCTTATTTAAACAGAATGAAAATAAAACTTACTTTGTTCTACCTTATTGACATGGGTTGTCTTTCATGGAGCGCATTGTTTTCAGTCGTTATCTCAACCACAATGATGACTTGTTCTTGTCGAGGTACTTGGAAGCCAAGTCCATAACTCCTTGCGTTGATCCCACTTCCTCCATTGTTGTTCACCTTCACTTTCTTGTATCTAGTAAAATGCTTAACAAACACATCCTTTAAAGGGAGGTCAAACCTTACATTCCCTTCGAAGGGAGGTCAAACCATACGTTCCCTTCAAAGGCTTTAATGCTATCTTTTTCGGTCCTAAGAAATGTCCTACCCAAATTTTTTGGAGTGATAGGATCTCTAGGCATGTCAATGATAACAATATCAACCATTAAGGGATAATTGTTGATACAAATGATCACTCCATAATTAATTCCCATGGCTTGTGTGAAAGTGGAACTACCCATTTTCAATTTAGTTTCAGTGATAGCGAAAGGACCTAGATTGTGTTCATCATACACAGATTTAGGTATAACGGAAACACTAGCACCTAGATCACATAAAGCATCAAACTTGTTTGATCCAATCATAATTTTTCATTATAGGTTCAAATATATCTCTTTGCATGGTGGATAACTTAGCATACAATTTCTCATTATACCTTAGGTAGTGGATATTTGAGATTCATCATCTCCACAATGTCTATGATTGTGAAGTAGATTTATGGAAGATGACTTCTATCAAGTGATGTTTACACACGCTTCTATTCTTGTAGACTATGTTGGGCCTCCAAGCGCAGAGGTTTGTAGGACAACAACAATTTCCCTCAAGTGGATGACCTAAGGTATATCGAACTCGGGGAAGTAGATGTTTAAGATGGTCTCTCTCAAGCAATCCTGCAATTAAGAAAAAAGTCTCTTGTGTCCCCAACACACCCAATACAATGGTAAATTGTATAGGTGCACTAGTTCCGCGAAGAGATGGTAAAATATGGATGATAGGTGTGGCAAAGCAAAGTAATATAAATCTATAATAAAAATTACAGCAAGCAAACAAGTAGTAAACGTGAGCGCAAACGGTATTGCAATGGTGGAAACAAGGCCTAGGCTTCATACTTTCACTAGTGGCAACTCCCAACAACATTAACATAGTCTAATCACATGATATTTCCACTAAAACATGCAATGGAGACGTACTCAGAGGTCATTCCTTTGTGATCAAGAGAGGACGAGAATTATGTAGGGCTACAAAAGCACACCTCAAAGACCATAGTTCTCATCTATGGATTTCCCAATGTCACCACGGCCATACAAAGAGAGTACCACAATCACCACAATATATCACAAGGATAGTCAAAGACAAGCACCAAGAGACTTTCAATCTTCAATCAATTCACAATAGAAGAAATCACTGATGAAAATATTCTTCTAATCTATGTCCAATAGACCGCTCTCACCATGGTCTCGGAGATTATACTAGATAAAGACAAGTGAGTACATCAAATCCAATACATAGAAGAAGGGGAAACTTGTGTGGGAAAGTCACGGCAGATGTCCGAAGAGTCGAACTTAACATGGGACCTTTGCTACGAGGTGATTTCGTGGAGAGAGTCGACATGGACAAGAGACTCGGTGATTTACCCAGGTTTCAGCCCCTCTTTTTCTCGAGGTAAAAGCCTACTCCTGCTTCTTATTATTATGGGTTCTGGCTCTCGAAAGAAGAGTCAGTTGATCGATTACAAGAGAGTCGGTCGTGAGCTTAGTCTCGATGAGATCAAGGTCACGCCGTCAAGTGTCTAGTCCTATCTTGGATTGAGATTGTTCTCTGACCCTGGATCCCGTGGACCTCGGCTTATAAAGGAACCGGGTCCCGGGATTCCGTGAGTCCGACTCCGACACGAGGTGGAGTTATATTCTACTTTACAAATATACTACGTGCTATACAAGGTAAGTCGAATTCCTTCTATGGCTTCGATCTTCTTTCCTTAGCGTAGCTGGCCCGTGGCCGGGTCTTCTTTGTGGGCCTTTCTTAGGTGACTCGGCCCAGGAAACCTAATGCAGGGTTATGGGCTTAGTCCATCCCCCCGACATTAGCCCCCGGGATTGGTCTGATGCTTTAGTCTTCGCAACAATTTTCTTGTCACCATCATGGTTGCCGACTCCTTAATTGGACAGGCCGACTCCCAACTTCTCTTAGATTTGAAAGGATTCGGCGCCAATTTATTTTGTCTCTTTGTTTCATCTTCTAACCAGAAAATTTCTTTTAACTTTTTAAGTCAAAGATCCGTTTTTTTATATATGATTGTACTGCCCAAAACGCCGGTTGGAGAAATTGATGTTGTAGTGGGAATCGGGGAGTCTTTCCATAAATGTCACTTACCATGGGTAGTTTACCCACGTCTTTATGGCATCGATTGATCTTCTCCTTGGAACTGCTATAAATAGATATTAGATAGTTTATCCTTTGAGTGCCCGCATCTTCTTCTTCCTCTTCTTTCTTTGCTAGTTCCTCCATGGATCCCAAGCTAGGTGCTCGTGCTCCTTTGGCAGCCGATGAGCCTGGATCCAGCACAGGGGCTCATGGTCAAGGCCGTGGCAGAGGTAGGGGAAGAAGTTCTCATGCCGCTTCTCCGCCTGAATCTCCCCCTTCTTCTCCTGAGAGGGGTTAGTTCTTGATACATATCCAGACGATTCATCACTGGATCAAACTCCCTGAGTCTTTGAATCAAGTTGTGATCGATTCAAGGCCTTCGGGTCTTTGGCTCCGTTCCGAGGGATGTCCTCATGGACCTGTTTGGGTTGCTACTAGCTTTTCTAGCCACAATTCCATGTTCTTGGAGAATGGTTGGAAAACTTTTATTCGTTCCAAGAATATCTCAAGGGGAGACACCATTATCTTTAGATATGATGGTGGTGATACCCTATGGGATAGAATCTCTGACTCAAATGGTGATCGAGCCGGCTGATGCATGGAGAGTTCCAGTAGCAGTTATGAAGAGTTCTACAACATCATCAATGAAGAAGAAGTCGAAAACTCTTCCCCTGAAGATGAAGCCGACTCTGAGGATGACGACTGAAGCTGTAGTTTTTTACTTTAGTAGTATTTTGCCGACTTTGGATTTTAATTTCCTATAATGTAAGGCTCCTCCTTTTGATGTAAGACTCATCTGTTGATAAATGAAAATTTATAAATTACCATGGAGTCTATAAGTCGGTTTTTATTCCTGACTTTGAATGTTTTTGTTCAATGCATGAGAGCCGATTTTTTTATGATGTCTGTATCTGTAGCCCCCTGAGTCGATTCAGAATTGCTGTCTATCGGTAATCGACTCATAGAATAGATCGACTTGTAGCCCCCATGAGTTGGTGTGGTCACGTTTGTGTGCCGTATCGGGTCATATATATTCTTTGAAGTCATACTCCCCAAAAGTTAGTATGAACATTGTGGCGTCGTGCCAAATGTTTGAATGAGAAAATTTTGAAGTATTACTCCTGGAGAGTCGGTGTACGCACTTGGGTGTTGTACCGAGTCTATACTTGAGAAGAAACTTCGAAGTGTAGTCCCCAAGAGTCGGCACGAACATCTTTGCGTCGTGTCGGGTCTTTGAGAAAATTGTTTGAAGTGTAGTCCCCATGAGTCGGTATATGCATCTGGGTGCTTGTGCCAAGTCACATAGGTCTAACTTTTAATATGTGAGAAAAAATTGTGATTATGCATGATGCTTTATATGCAAGAATGTAATGCAAAGGCTAATAGAAGTCGACTTTAGACCTCATCTTCTCGCGTGTAGAAAGATTATTGGTTTGAAGAGTCGAAACATCTCTGTAGAGCTGGCTTTTCAATGACTAGCATACCCGGCTCTTAGGACTAAATTCGATAGGTGTTTTATGTAAACCTCAAAGTTTATACCAACCGGTTGCGCGTTATTTATGTAAACTCTAAGTTGTATAGGCCGGGCGGCGTGGTTGGCCAATTCATGTGTATGCCAAGGTTTCTTCGGTTTTAACAGTCGATGCGAGCCATCGAACCCCCCTTTAACCCCTTATCTAAGAAAACACATGTGAAGTTTTATATATATATGCCGGCTTTTCTGGTAGGAGTCGATGAGTATCATCAAGCCCCCCCCCCCGCTTCGCCTTATCAAAGCAATATACATGCTCAGAGCCGATAGAGGGTTAATCAAGCCCTCAAGTCTCTGAGAAAAGTGTAGAAATATGTAATTTATGATGAAATATGTATGAAAGACTATGCAATATGAAAGTTGATTTTATGCATAAGTGTGGCGAGACCGGTGCGACGTAGTCGACTTTGAGATGTGGCGAAAGCCTGGTGCGTTAAAAATCGACTTTATGGTGATATCCTATTTGCGACAAAAGTCAACTTTATATGTTTAACTATGGCGATGCGATTAAGATCGACTTATTAATTTGACTGCGATCATATTCGGTGGCGATGTAAATCGACTTTATTATGCGGCGATAGCCGATGCGACAAATGTCGACTTATAGGGATGAACTATTCGTCACCCTGGGTGAGGAATAGTTATTCTTCACCCCGCTTTGTTTTCACATCAATGCACCGTAATTTTACATTTTGTAAATTTTGTCTTATTTCATACGTAAAAAGAGAACGTAAAAAAATATAATCGCCGTAAAATATATTTTATATTACGCAAAATTACAAAGGTAAAAATGATGGTGTAAAATATAAATAAAATGTAATTTTTTTGATCTTATGACCAATTTTTTTGTTTTTTTATGTCAAAATTTATGAAACGAATCCATATTAATGTAACTATTTGTATTACAAACGTAATTTTTTTATGAAAGGTTCGTAAAATTACCTCGGGTGAAGAATAAATTATTCTGTACCTTGGGTGATGAATAGCTTCACTATATATATATATATATACACACAGCCGGTCTATTCTAACATCGATGTCAAAATAACTATTCTGACAACTTTTCGAACTGCAGTATTTTCGCAAAGAGAACCGCACTTCTGAATTCGGAGCACTGCAGTTCGGATAAAACAGAACCGCATGTACCGTTTTTTGCTTCAACTTTTTAACCATTTGTCGGAATTGAGTGTATGATACACCGTTGAATTCGTATTGAAATGGAGCATCTTCCATATGTTGAACACTTCTTATATTTCCTCACGGATTAAGAGGAGTTTCCAAAACGGTGCGACGGCCCACTTTCACAGCGGGAGTATTTTCGCGATTTCTCTTCAACCGTTTGTCGGATTTATGCGTATGATACACCATTGGAAAGGTATTGATCAGGCGCTCCATCCATATGTATAACACTTTCTCTAATTCCTGACGGTTTGAGAGTAATTTTAGATAAAAAAACGCAGCAACTCTGTTTTTGTTTTTCGAATCTCGTAGAGAGTAGAACTTTTTAACCATTTGTCGAAACGATGCGTATGATACACCGTTTGATTCGTATGGAGTAGCAGATTAATCCATATGTTGAACACTTTTCGGGATTCTTCACGGTTTTGAAGGAATTTTGAAAACGGTGGCGCTGCCCTCTTGTGGACAGCAGACGTTTTCGCGTAATTTTTTTGACTCGTTCGTCCGATCCATTCAATTGTTACACGGTTGGATAGGTATTGTCGAGGCTCTCCATTTTCATGTAAAACACATTCTTTAATTCTTTACGGTTAAAAAGTTACGTCAATTCTACTAAAAAGGCGGAACTCCGTTCGTCGCGGAACGAAAATCGGCGAAGTGAACTGCATGTAATTGCATCCGACAGTCAAGCGCACTGCATTATCGCTATAACAGAGAGCACGTGTTCTCCGCGGAACCGAAATCGACCAAGCGAACTGCATTCGTCGGGCGTCCGCACCGCATCCGACGTGCAAGCGCACTGCATTATCGGTAAACAGAAGTGTAATGTTTTTCTCGGATCCGAACACGACGACGCGAACTGCATCCGTCGAGGCAACCGATTTCATTTGTCAACCGAGAGAACTGCACTTGTGTTTTTAACTAGTAACAATTTTTTTATCAACGAGCGTGCACCACAAGGACGAGGCAAGTGAACTGCATTTATTTTTATCATATCGCAGCACAACGGACTATGAGTTAACCGCAACCAGTGAACTTCATTAGACGAAAAGCCGCACCACTTCAGATAGAAAAGTGCACTACATCAAACTGACAAGCAAATTGCACAATTTTCTTTTATCTTTTTTACAAAGAAAATTATAAACACCAGTTGAAAAGCAAAAAACAAAGGCTGTGAACTACAACAGTACCAAAAAGAGAACCGCATGATTATCAAAAATGAACCACATCAGTACCAAAAATGTGCCGCTTTACAATTTTTACAACTAGACAAGTATATATTTTTTCGTCTCACTAACAAGTGAGCACTGTTTTTGCTATTTTGCCAAGTGAACCTCATTCAGTACACGGTACAAATCAACAACTTAGCAGTGCACATGTGATATTTTACATAAGATGAAATCACAAATAGAGAACTGCAAAAGAGTAGCTCAACGACTGCGGTACGTAGGCCTTGAGCGTGTCGAAGCTGTAGACCATCTGCTCCCAAGAGGCGGAGGCGCCCGACGCCATGAACACCGCCACGCACGCCGACGGGCCCTGGCCAGCCATGGAGCGTCGTCAGTGGTGGAGCGAAATGCTATGAACTCATCGGAAGGAGGGGAATAGGGGGGTACCGGGACGTCCTCGGAGGCGACGCAGACGTCGTTGGGGAGCGTGGTGATGCGGGTGGGGAGGCGGGCGAGCTTGTCGGGGACGCACGATGGGAGGTCAAGCCTCGGCAGCGGCGGAGCCCCTCAGACCGGTTCTTGAGGGGCGGCGAGCGTCTGATGCGAGGTCGTCAGGGCGGCGGCCAGCGGACCCGTGGTTTCCGGGGTGGAGGCGCGACAGGAGGGATCCGGGCGCCGCGGGATCCGGGCACCGCTCGATCTGCGCGGGATCCAAGGGTGCGCTGCGCGGGTGGTCCTGGCCAGCTCCGGGAGGTTGGGGCGGCCGGATCCGGGAGGTTGGGGCGGCCGGCGCGACGGAGGGCTCTGGAGTCACGGGCCTGGCGTCCGGGAGCCCCCTGCTCGATTTGGATGCACCGCCGCGCCCCTTCTCGATCTGACCGTAGGAAGTAGGTGGGGCGTGGGCGTCCTGACGGGGAAGAAGGGGCTGGGGTGGGTCTCGATTTGGGGGGAAAGGGAGGTGGGGGGGAGTGGGCGCCGGCCATGGAATACGTGGCGGCGCGCCGGCGAGGACAGTGTTGTGGTTCCGTGCGTGAGGTGTGGGACGAGTGTGTGAGGTGCGGGAAGTAGAGATGAAGTGGTGTGGGTAGGTGGGTTGGGCCGAAACGGATTTTTCCTGCGGTCGAATCGCGGGCGTGGGTTAGATTGTAGTGTTGTCAGAATAAGCTTTTTGTTGTTAGAATAAGGTCTTAAGGGGTGTTGTTAGAATAGAACCACCCTATATATATATAGTGTTCCTGTGCTACCTAAGTATAATATGGACGGAGTTGTGCGATGTTCCACGGCCTGGGAGTCTCCTCCATAGATGTGTGTGACTTTGCCTTCTCGCATATATCAACTAGGTAGTAGGATCCATTGTAGAGGTTCTTGATGACCACGAACGGTCCTTCCCATGGAGAAGAGATCTTGTGCATTCCATCCTTTTTTTGTATGAGGCGGAGCACTAAGTCACCTTCCTAAAAATTCTGACTTTTAATACGATGACTATGATATCGTCGCAGATCTTGTTGGTAGATAGCCGACTGAGCTGCCGCTAGTTGTCGTTTTTCATCAAGAACATCCAAGGCGTCTTGCCTCGCCCTTTCATTGTCGGCTTCCACATTAGATGTGACTCTTGGCGAGTCGTGAAAGATGTCACTTGGGAGAACGGTTTCGGATCCATAGACCAGGAAGAAGGGTGTGTAGCCTGTCGACCTGTTAGGAGTCGTCCTGATACTCCACAATACTGAGGGCAATTCTTCCTCCCAGCAACCCGGCGTCCTTTCCAAAGGAACAAAGAGTCGGGGTTTGATGCCTCTGAGCAACTCTTGGTTGGTTCTTTCGGCTTGTCCATTGGTCTGTGGGTGAGCCACTGACGCAAGGTCGAGTAGGATGTGCTCGTTCTGACAGAATCGTTGCATAACCCCCTCTGATAGGTTAGAACCATTATCAGTGATGATGTTGTGGGGGTAGCCGAATCTGTATATTATCTTTTTCAAGAATTTCAGCGTCGTTGCTACATCAGATTTGCTGACCGGCTCTGCTTCGACCCACTTGGTGAACTTATCGACTCCCACCAGTAAGTGTGTATTCTTGTTGGCTGACCTTTTGAAAAGTCCTACCATATCAAGCCCCCATACTGCAAAGGGCCAAGTGATGGGGATCATCCTGAGCTCTTGAGCCGGTACATGAGGTTGCTTGGCATAACGCTGGCATCCATCGCATTTCTTGACTATATCCTCTGTGTCCGCATGTGCTGTGGGCCAGTAGAATCCGTGTCTGTAGGCTTTGGCTACTAACGAACGAGAGCCGGCATGATGCCCGCAGTTTACAGAGTGTATTTCATTGAGGATCTCTTTGCCCTCTTCAGGTGACACACATCTCTGAAAGACGTCTGTCGGGCTTCGTCGATGTAACTCACCGTTGATGAGTACAAAAGATTTGCTTCTCCTGACAATTTTTCAGGCCTCTACCTCATCAACGGGTAAGATTCCCCGGGTCTTATAATCCAAATAAGGCACAACCCATAAGGGGGTAGCATGTATTGCGGCCACCAGAGCCGGTTCTGGATCCGGCTCTGCTATGTCTTGCTCTGTTGGAATTTGCACAGGCGGCTTTGTTAGGACGTCAAGGAACACATTGAGAGGAACCAGCTTTCGCTGAGAGCCGAGCCGAGATAGAGCATCGGCGGCTTCGTTTAGCTTGGGATCCACATAGCCCACTTGGTACCCTACAAAGAAGCCGGCTTGTTTTTTCACCTCCCGCCGATAGGCTGCCATGGTGGCATCTTTGGAGTTCCGCCTTCCCGATACTTGCTGAGAAACAAGGTCAGAATCACCATAGCATCGGATCCGGCTTATGTTCATCTCGCGAGCCAACCGCAACCCATGGAGTAGGGCCTCATATTCTGTTCCGTTGTTGGTGCAAGTGAATTGTAGCTGCAAGACATAGCAAAATTGCTCTCCTTTGGGAGAAGTGAGGACCACGCCGGCTTCTGGCCCTTGGAGATGCCGACTCCCATCAAAGTGCATTGTTCAGTATTTCGTAACGGGCTTTTCTGGGGGTGCTTGGATCTCTGTCCAATCGTTGATGAAGTCGACGAGCGCTTGAGATTTGATGGCCGTGCGTGGTTCATACTTGATGTGATAAGCCCCCAACTCTATAACCCACTTTGCAATCCTTCCGGTAGCCTCCCGGTTCTGGATGATATCTGCAAGTGGTGCTGAGCTGACTACAGTTATGGGGTGCTCTTGAAAGTAAAGCTTGAGATTCCGACTCGCCATGAATACACCAAGGACCAGCTTCTGCCAGTGATGGTAGCGTTGCTTTGATGAAGTCAAGCCCTCGCTAACATAATAGACTAGCCTCTGCAGAGGGTGTTCTTTGCCGGCTTCCATATGTTCAACCACAACCACAACGCTGACCGCTCGGTTGTTGGAAGAAATATAGAGTAACATCGGCTCTTTTGGCTTAGGAGCCGCCAGGATTGGAGCCTGGGATAATTGTTTCTTCAAGGCTTCCAGAGCCTGATCAACTTCGTCATCCCATAAAAATTTCCCCGACTTCCGTAAGAGTCGGTATAATGGGATCGATTTTTCTCCAAGTCGGCTTATGAACCGACTTAGGGCGGCTAAGCACCCTGTGAGTCGTTGGACTCCTTTTACCGAGGCCGGCTTCTGGAGGGCCATGATGGCATTGATTTTCTCCGGGTTTGCCTCGATTGCTCTCTCTGACACTATGTATTCGAGGAGTTTTCCTGCAGGAACCCGAAAGGTGCACTTGGCCGGGTTTAGCTTCATATGATACTTGCGCAGATTCTTGAAGGTTTCCTAGAGGTCACTGATGAGGGAGTCGACAAACTAGGACTTGATGACTATGTCATCCACGTAAGCGTTCACATTGCGCCCAATTTGCTCCTTAAGGAAGTTCTGCAACTTTCGCTGATATGTAGCTCCTGCATTCTTCAAGACGAAAGGCATAGAAGTGTAGCAGTATATCCCAAAGGGAGTGATAAAAGACGTTTTCTCCTAGTCCCCGAGGGCCATCTTGATTTGGTGATAGCCAGGTTAGGCATCGAGAAAACACAGGAGCTCGCATCCCGCAGTAGTGTCAATAATTTGATCAATGCGAGGTAGTGCGAAGGGATCCTTTGGGAGGTCCTTGTTCAAGTTGGTGTAGTTGAAGCACATACGCCAAGTCTCGTTATTTTTCAGAACGAGGATAGGTTTTGCAAGCCACTCCGGATAATAAACTTCCATGATAAACCCGGTGGCAAGGAGCCGAGCTATCTCTTCCCCAATGGCGTTCCTCCTTTCATCATTGAAATGACGAAGGAATTGCTTGACCGGCTTCAGTTTTGAGTCGATATTTAGGTGGTGCTCAGCGAGTTCCCTCGGGACACCTGGCATGTCAGAAGGTTTCCATGCGAAAATGTCCCGATTCTCATAGAGGAACTCGATGAGCACGCTTTCCTATTTGTCCGAGAGCTCTGTCCCAGTGATGAACTGCTTGGAAGCGTCACCAAGGATAAAGTCGACTTTCTTCGTGTCCTGAGCCGGTTGGAACTTGGGGTTGTTGTCAGGATTCGGTTTCTTCAAGATGGTAGAGTCGGTTGGATCTACATTCTCCTGGTATGCAGACAGGTCTTCCTTTGCACATGCCGAGTCGACAAATTTGACATGTTGCTGATGGCTTCTCGCCCCTCGTTGGTTACCCAAAGTGGAAGGTTGAGATGTAGACAGCAGCAAATTTCCCTCGGTGAAGATACCAAGGTTTGTCTCCAGTAGGACTCCGACAACGACAGGAAGGTGACAACGGCGCCAACAATTAGGCGGTTGACGTGGACCTGCACACACAACAGATAACTTTGCTCCCAACGAGTAGAGAGAGGTTGTCAATCCCTCCGGCCTTGTTGTTTACAAAGGATCAAACGTACAGGATAATAATGATAGCGATAGCAACGGAAAAGGAAATAAAGTGGAAAATTAATAGCGGGTGTAAACAGTGGTGGAAATATGGACCAGGGTCCCATGATGTTCACTAGTGATGTCGCTCTCCCAAAAGACGATAAAATAGCCATGCGAGGTAAACAAATTACAGCTAGACAATTGACAGGATTATGTGTGCACACCAATGCTAACTATGCTACTAAGAAAGGAAGAGGCTCAAAAACTTGGGCGGTACGCCAAGAAAAGTAGAAAGAAATCAATCTGCATCTACCTACTAATCATCCACCTTGAGATATTTATCCAGAACATCTCGCTGGTATTAAGTTGCGAATCCCACCCAAAGTGTAAACTCAAAGCAACAGACAACTGCATTAAAGAACTTTGCGTAAAGTAAACAATCCTTGCACCCGCAAGTACAAGCACTGTTTTTTGCTCCCTTGTGGCAACATCACATCCCCTAAACTCATGTTTCTGTCACTCAATCTAGTCATTAGGGGACATGAACCCACAATCATGCATAACGCTCCCTCTTGGAGTTACTACCTACTACTTGGCCAAATAAATAAACAGCAACGGAGAACATGCAAGAATTACTCAAGAACATAAATATAAAAGAGGAGAATCAAATATATTACTCAAACACAATCTGAACATAGTCTCATAATCCATCAGATCCCAGCAAACTCAGCATAGCAACAACAGAAAGATTACATATGTGCCCCGATCATGTAGGGAAGCTCATGAGGTCTAAACCATGAAGAACAAAGAGGGGAGGAGAACATCACATAGCTATTGATCATGGACCCATGGTCCAAGGGGGACTACTCACGGTTCATCCGGGAAGCATCCATTGTGGTGGAGAAGCTCCCGGAGGTGTTTCCTCCCTCCGGCAGGGTGCCGGGAAGAGGGCTCCTGGTGCTCCCGATCTTGGAAGCGCTGCGGCGGAGGAACAAAGGAGAGATCGTGAAAAAGGGTTCTGTCCTCGAGGGTTTCGGGACGAGAGAGATATATAGGAAAAGGGGGGCAGCCAGAGGTGGACCAGGAGCCCCAGGCGCCCCCTGGCGTGGCCCAGGGGGTGGCCGCGCCAGGTGGCCGCCTGGGCCACCCCTGGCTCCCCTCTGGCCGCACTTTGGCCCTTCCCGAAGCTTCCTGTACGCTGATTTTTCCTCTATTTTTCCCGTAATTGTTCTGGCACTTTAAGTAATGGGAAAACCTGAAATACAAAAACAGCAGAAAACAGGAACTGGCACTGGGGTGCACTGAGTTAATAGGTTAGTCCAAATATGATCAAAAGTGTATGGAAGTGCATCAATATCATAGAAATATCACACAAAAGATGCATGGAGCAAGCAGAAATTATAGATACGTTTTGGACATATCAACATCCCCAAGCTTAATTCATGCTCTTCCTCGAGTAGGTAAATGATAACAAGCATAATTTCCGTGATAACATGCTACGAACCATATAAGAACTTTTAAGTAAAACAATCAAGGCATGTAATTCAATTCAAGTCATAACAGGCAAGAGTCTATATTAGCATTGAAACAAGCAACATAAGAACATAAAGGTGCAAGAGCTCTCGCTGTCCGTGACTCGAATGTCTCCAAATGGTGTTTGCGTGCAAGAAAGGGGATAGGGATATACGAGAGAGTAAAACATAGTTTTTATTATTGAGAACTTAATCTACTAAAGTTTCACACTTGGTCTTGTTTGGAATCTTATCTTGACTCATCCCCAGACCACTAGCCAGGTACAAGTCAAAATGATCCACTCCCTTTCGAGAACTCATGCAATGGATGAGCGTAAGCAAGAAAGTTGACACTTAGGATGGCAAAGAGAGAAAAATGAAGGAGGAGGAAGACAAAAAAGGTGTGGAAGGCTCACATCAATGAGGACAATCATAGGCGAGAGAAAGCCAAATGATAGATATAATGTGAGAAGTAGGGATTGTCAGCAACGGATGCAGATATGAGCTAAGGTAAGCTCTCCAATGGAACTAGTGGGTGTGCATCCAACTTTCTTGCTCAAGAAGACCTAGAGCTCATTTGAGGGGGCTCATCATTGGAATATACAAGCCAAGTTCTATAGTGTGAAGGTCCCCACATAGCTATATGCATGAATGATAATCTCTATGGAGTACAAGATATAAGATGGGGTACGAGTGTGGATCTCTCACAAGGAATAGTAGTGTGCCCCCTTCTCTCTTTTTATTTCTTTTCCTCACTTTAGGGGCAACACTCATTTTTCCTCACTAAGATGAGGTGAACTCTCATTTTTCCTCTTTGGGATCTTTTCCTCACTTTAGGGGCAACACTCTATATATTACAAGAAGTACAGAAGATCTTTCACACTTTACAAAAGTACTCAACATAAAGAAAATGAAACTATCTTGAAGTATGCAAATGTATGCCTCTGCCAGTGTAGCAGGATATGCAATGATACTAGCGCGTCATGTAGCAATGATTAGGGAAAGGACCAACTAGCATGCGGCTCATCGATCAAGCAAAAGCATGTATGACATGAAGATCAAGTCATGAGAAGGTGGATGTTGCATGGCAATGTATCTCGGAAAGGCTATGGAAATGCCTTGATAGGTAGGTATGGTGGCTGTTTTGAGGAAGGATATAATGAGGCTTATGATGACTGATACGTCGAAAAAGTATCTATAATTTCTTCTTGCTCCATGCCTCTTTTGTGTGATATTTCTATGATATATATGAACTTCCATACACTTTTGATCATATTTGGACTAACTTATTAACTCAGTGCACCCCAGTGCCAGTTCCTGTTTTCTGCTGTTTTTATATTTCAGGTTTCCCCCATATTAAAAGTGCTCAAAAAATTCGGGAAAAATCCAATAAAAAATCAGCGCTGCAGAAGCTTCGGGAATCACTGAGGGGGGGGGGGGCAGAGGGGACCCACCAGGGCCCCAGGAACCCTCCTGGCGCGCCCTAGGGTGGGGCCCCGCCAGGGGGGCGCCTGGACCCCTGGTGGCCCCCCTGGCTGCCCCCCTTCGCCCATATATTCTTCGTGACACAAAATCCCCGAGACGGGAACCCTTTTTCGCAATCTCTCCTTTGTTCCGCCGCCGCCGTGCTTCCAAGATCGGGAGCACCAGGATACCTCTTCCCGGCACCCGGCACCCTGGCGGAGGGAGGAACCACCTCCGGGAGCTTCTCCACCACTATGGATGCTTCCCGGATGAACTGTGAGTAGTCCACCTTGGACCATGGGTGTATGAGTAGTAGCTATGTGATGTTCTCCTCCCCTCTTTGTTCTTCATGGATTAGACCTCGTGAGCTGCCCTACATGATCGAGGCACATATGTAATATTTCTGTTGTTGCTATGCTGAGTTTGCTGGGATCCGATGGATTATGAGATTATGTTCCAATTGTGTTTGAGTAATATATTTGATTCTCCTCTTTTATATTTATGTTCTTGAGTAATTCTCGCATGTTCTCCGTTGTTGTTTATTGCTTTGGCCAAGTAGTAGGTAGTGACTCCAAGAGGGAGCGTTATGCATGATTGTGGGTTCATGCCCCCTGATGACTAGCTTGAGTGACAGAAACATGAGTCTAGGGGATGTGTTGTTACCACAAGGGGGAAACCAACGATTCTTGTACTTGTGGGTGCAAGGATTGTTACTTTACGCAAAGTTCTTTAATGAAGTTGTCTGTTGCTTTGATTTTACACTTTGGGTGGGATTCACAACTTAATACCAGCGAGATGTTCTGGATAGATATCTCAAGGTGGATGATTAGTAGGTAGATGCAGATGGATTTCGGTCTACTTGTCTTGGCGTACTGCCCATGCTTTTGAGCCTCTTCCTTTCTTTATAGCATAGTTAGCATTGGTTTGCGCACATAATCCTGTCAATTGCCCAGCTGTAATTTGTTTACCTCGCATGGCTATTTTATCGTCTTTTGGGAGAGAAACATCACTAGTGAACATCATGGGACCCCGGTCCATATTTCCAATACTGTTTACACCCACTATCAATTTACTGCTTTATTTAATTTTCCGTTTCTATCACTATCATTATTATCCCGTGCGTTTGATCCTTTGTAAACGACAAGGATGGAGGAATTGACAACTCCTCTGTACTCGTTGGGAAGTAAAGTTATTTGATGCGTGTGCAGGGACAGGAGAAGCAAGTGATTATCAAACGGCACATCACTTGTCGATCCACCTTCTTGTATCTGTTGGAGTCCTACTGGTCGATCCTAAACCTTGGTATCTTCACCAAGGGAAATTTCCGCTACGCTACATCTTACCTTACACTTTGGGTAACCAACGAGGGGCGAGAAGTAAACTCTCGTGACATCAAAGCAATTTCTGGCGCCGTTGCCTGGGACTCCACTCTTCAAGATAGGGGAGTTGCACACTATCTTTTATCTTTGATTTTTAGTCTTGTTAGTTTACCTTTCAGTTTTTGCTTTAGTGTCCTTTATCAAAAATCAAAAAAATTGTTATCTTGCTTGCTGCTACTATGGGTTCCTCCGAGAACACCAAGTTGTGTGACTTCACTAGTCACAACAACAGTGACTTTATCTGCACTCCTATTGCTACACCTGCTACTTCAGCACCTTCTTATGAGATTAAACCTGCTTTGCTAAACCTTGTTATGAAAGATCAATTCTCCGGTGCTGTAGATGATGCTGCTTTGCACTTAAATAATTTTATTGAGCTTTGTGATATGCAAAAGTACAAAGAAGTAGATGGTGATATTGTTAAGCTTAAGATTTTTTCCTTTCTCCTTCAGAGGAGGAGCTAAAATCTGGTTTCAATCCTTGCCTAGGAATAGCATAGATTCTTGGGACAAGTGCAAGGATGCTTTTATTGGGAAGTAGTACCCCCTGCTAAGATTATCCAATTGAGGAGTTATATTATGAATTTTAAGCAATTGGATAATGAACACGTTGCCCAAGCTTGGGAACGCATGAAATATCTTGTTAAGAATTTCCCTACGCATGGTTTGACTACTTGGATGGTTATACAGACTTTTTATGCAGTCTTGAACTTTACCTCGCGGAATCTGTTAGATTAGGCCGCGGGAGGAACCTTTATGTCGACTACACTTGGTGCTGCCACAAAACTTCTCGATGAGATGATGACCAATTATTCCCAATGGCACACCGAAAGAGGTCCAACAGGTAGGAAGGTAAACTCTGTCGAGGATATCTCCTCCCTAAATGAAAAAGTTGACTTGATTATGTCTCTACTTACCAAGCAATCTCCTATTGATCCTCATGATGTTCCTTTAAATTCTTTGATTGCTCAGGATCAAGTAGATGTGAACTTTATCTCTAGAAACAACTTCAATAACAATTCTTATAGGAGTAATTTTGGTAGCAATCCTAGACCGTTCCCCTCCAAAAACTATGGGAACAACAACACTTATCCTAGCACCAAAAACTCCACTTCTGAATTAGAAAGTATGCTTAAAGACTTTATCACTACCCAAAAATCCTTCAACAAGAGTGTAGAGGAAAAACTAGACAAATTAGATAATCTCTCGTCGAAGGTAGACAATTTAGCCCATGAAGTAGAATTGCTTAAGATTAGAACTTCTCCTCCTGAGGAGAGGAAAGTCACACCTATGAATGCTATTCAAGTGAAAATTAATGAAAACATTATTATGATGGATAAACTTCATACACACCATACCATTGCTACTATCCAAGTTTTTGAGGATATTCAAACTCTTAGCACCCAATGCACCCCTAGTCCCATAGGACCTATTAATGGTGATGCTATGACCTCAACTGTAGAAGAAGAAATCCCTATGACTATAGAAGCTACCAAACAAGTGAGCCTAAAGGACACCACTACCACTTTACTTGATAGTAGTGAACTTGATTTTGATAATTGCACCCTTTCTGAAGTTATTCGTTTCCTTCACAAGATGTCTAGAGAGCCCCCACACTAGCACACTTAATCTTGCCTTCAGGGAGCATATCACTAATGCTCTCATTAAAGCTAGGGAGGAGAAGCTTAGGGTAGAAGCCTCCATACCTAGAAAGCTAGAAGATGGTTGGGATCCTATGATTGAAATTAAGTTGAATAACTTCTCTTGCTATGCTTTATGTGATATTGGAGCTAGTACCTCCGTTATGCCCAAAAGAATGTATGATATATTTGAATTGAAACCTTTTGATTCTTGTTCTTTTGGTGTTCGTCTTGTCGATTCCTCCGTAAAGAAACCTTTGGGGAAGATCGATGATGTTCATATCATTGTCAATGACAATTATGTTCCCGTTGATTTTACTATTATGGACATTGAATGTGAACCTTCTTGTCCAATTATTTTGGGACGTCCTTCTCTTCGCACCGTGGGTGCTATTATTGATATGAAAGAAGGGATTATTAAATTCCAATTCCCTCTCAAGAAAGGGATGGAACACTTCCCTAGGAAAAAGATTAAGTTGCCTTTTGAGTCCATCACATGGGCTAGTTATTTTCTTGAAAAGACTTGATCTATTTGCATCAAGCCTAGCTAATGGCTTTAAAGAAGCGCTTTCGGGAGGTAGCCCGCAATGAATTTAGGATTTCATTTTTGTTTTTCTTCTGTTTTTAGTGGTCTTGATGATTTTTACTACTGTAGCAACATCATTGTATCTTTACTTTTCAAGATTTGTGCCATTTATAGCCTCATATGACAAGGGAAGTGAAATTTGTTACATGTTGTCCAGAAAACAGATTCTGTCCTCGTGACTAGATAAATCACAGAAAAATCCCAGTTCATCTTTTTGAGCTGAAATTTTTACACAGCGTGCTCTATACAATTACGGAACTTTCGTATGTTCTGATTTTTTTTATTTGAGTTGCAGAAGTATCCCTAAAAAAATCTTTACTACCTTCTGGTCTGTTTTTCACAAATTTTGTCCTGTTTTGCCTTTTCGTCATTTTGCAAACCTTAAGCTTTCTTTTTCTTTGCAAAAACTTTTTGGCAATCTTGAGAAACAGTAGCTCTTCAAGATTATCCTTATTTACAGTGGAGAAAAAATTATTTTATTATGGGTACTAACCTCGCTAATCAGATTATGATGAGTTATGTATGAAGGGAGTTTTCAAGTGTGCGAGGGAAGATGATGTAAGAATATTCAGGAGTGTCAAACGCTCAAGCTTGGGGATGCCCCCATGCATCCCCAAGAAATATTCAAGGAGAATCAAGCGTCTAAGCTTGGGGATGCCCCCGTGCATCCCCTTCTCCATCAACAATTATCAGTTCGTCTCTCGTTTCACTATATTTTTATCACTTCATGCGTTATGTGCTATGCTTGGAGCGTCTCGCTCTTAGGTTTTATTTTTAGTTTTCTTTAGCTTTTCTTGCTGTTCATAACAAGTTAAAACTGAGCTTTCTTTGTGTGGGAGAGAAACACACTCCACTTCCAAAATCTAGAACACAACATAGGATTCTTCATGCTTATCTTTGCTGTGTGTGTTCTTTATCTTTTTCATAGCTACTGCCATGTTTAGCTCTTAGTTTTCATGCTTATCTTTTTAAAAGAGATTTTTGTTTAGTTTTTTGCTAGAACTCTCTTGAGTTTTCATGTGTATCTTGTTTAGAGAGTTTTCCTCTTGCACTGAGTTGTGTGTCTTGACTTAAAGTAGGTAATTGAGGTTGCTATTCTTTTGTAGTAGTAACTTGCAATAGTTTTGAGGTATTGTTTTGAGTAATGTTTGGACTATTGGTGTCAAGAGCTTTAGCCTATTAGTGATAGATGTCGTATTTTGGGCAATCCGTGTTTATTTTCAAAACTTAAAAAATTAGTTGAGAACTCTAGCTACTAGATGGATCACTACTCTTTGGAGGGATCGAATATTAGAGTACACTCACGTACCATGAGTCGAGGATGCGCAAGGATAACCAAACCCCCATACACTTTTCTCGGGGTACTTGTCTCTTTGTGAAACCTCCTTATTAGATTGAGATTTACCAATATAAGTGCATGAGTTCTTCGGACTAATGTGAGTATTCGATAGTTGACACTTCCAGCTTCCCATATTTTTCTAGCCTTTCCTATGCCGTGCATTGCCTCCTTCTCACTCCGAGAGTTGGCGTACACCTTCGCCAGTACATCCAAACCCTTGGGACGATACGTTGTGTCATCATAAACCTCCTTATATCCTTCCTCAAAACAGCCAACATACCTACCTATCAAGGAATTTCCATAGCCTTTCCGAGATACATTGCCATGCAACATCCACCTTCTCACGACTTGATCTTCATGTCATACATGCTACTTGCTTGATCGATGAGCCGCATGCTAGTTGGGCCTTGCCCTAATCATTTCTACATGGCGCGCTAGTATCATTTCATATCCTGCTACACTGGTAGAGGCATACATTTGCATACTTCATGATAGTTACATCTTCTTTATGATATGAGTACTTTGTAAAGTGTGAAAGATCTTCTATACTTCTTGTAATATATAGAGTGTTGCCCCTAAAGTGAGGAAAAGATCCCAAATAGGACAAAATTAAAAGATCCCAAAGAGGAAAAATGAGAGAAATAGAAAGAGCCATTGAGGACACCAAAAAAATACAAAAAACTAGAAAAAGAGAAAGTGAAATAAAAAGAGAGAAGGGGGCACACTACTATTCCTTTTGAGAGATCCACACTCGTACTCCATCTTATATCTTGTACTCCATAGAGGTTATCATTCATGCATATAGCTATATGGGGTCCTTCACACTATAGAATTTGGCTTGTATATTCCAATGATGAGCATCCTCAAACGAGCTCTAGGTCTTCTTAAGCAAGAAAGTTGGATGCACCCCCACTAGTTCCATTGGAGAGCTTACCTTAGCTCATATGTGCATCCGTTGCATGGCAATCCCTACTCCTCACATTATATCTATCATTTGGCTTTCTCTCGCCTATGATTGTCCTCATTGATGTGAGCCCTTCTCACCTTTTTGTCTTCCTCCTCCACCATATTCTCTCTCTTTGCCATCCTAAGTGTCAACTTTCTTGTTTACGCTCATCCATTGCATGAGTGCTCAAAATGTCGAAAAGGAGTGGATCATTTTGACTTGTACCTGACTAGTGGTCCGGGGATGAGTCAAGATAAGATTCCAAAGAAGACCAAGTGTGAAACTTTAGTAGATTGAGTTCTCAACACAAAAATAATTTTTCTCTCGTATATCCCTATCCCCTTTCTTGCACGCAAACACCATTTGGAGACATTCGAGTCACGGACAGCAAGAGCTCTTGCACCTTTATGTTCTTATGTTGCTTGTTTCAATGCTAAATATAGACTCTTGCCTGTTATGACTTGGATTGAATTACATGCCTTGATTGCTTTACTTAAAAGTTCTTATATGGTTTTTAGCATGTCACCACAGAAATTAAGTTTTTATCATTTACCTACTCGAGGACAAGCAGGAATTAAGCTTTGGGATGTTGATACGTCCAAAACGTATCTATAATTTCTGCTTGCTCCATGCCTCTTTTGTGTGATATTGCTATGATATCTATGAACTTCCATACACTTTTGATCATATTTGGACTAACTTATTAACTCATTGCACCCCAGTGCCAGTTCCTGTTTTCTGCTGTTTTTCTATTTCAGGTTTCCCCCATATTAAAAGTGCTCCAAAAATTCAGGAAAAATCCAATAAAAAATCAGCGCTACAAAAGCTTTGGGAATCACCGAGGGGGGCCAGAGGGGTCCCACCAGAGCCCCAGGTGCCCTCCCGGCGCGCCCTAGGGTGGGGCCGCGCCAGGGGGCCGCCTGGACCCCTAGTGCCCCCCTGGCCGCCCCCCTTCTCCCATATATTCTCCGTGACGCAAAAACCCCGAGACGGGAACCCTTTTTCGCGATCTCTCCTCTGTTCCTCCGCCGCCACGCTTCCAAGATCGGGAGCACCAGGAGACCTCTTCCCGGCACCCTGCTGGAGGGAGGAACCACCTCCGGGAGCTTCTCCACCACCATAGATGCTTCCCGGATGAACCGTGAGTAGTCCACCTTGGACCATGGGTCTATGATCAGTAGCTATGTGATGTTCTCCTCCCCTCTTTGTTCTTCATGGATTAGACCTCGTGAGCTTCCCTACATGATCGAGGCACATATGTAATATTTCTGTTGTTGCTATGCTGAGTTTGCTGGGATCCGATGGATTATGAGATTATGTTCAGATTGTGTTTGAGTAATATATTTGATTCTCCTCTTTTATATTTATGTTCTTGAGTAATTCTTGCATGTTCTCCATTGTTGTTTATTGCTTTGTCCATGTAGTAGGTAGTGACTCCAAGAGGGAGCGTTAT
This sequence comes from Bromus sterilis, assembly GCA_950022295.1. NCBI lineage: Eukaryota > Viridiplantae > Streptophyta > Magnoliopsida > Poales > Poaceae > Bromus > Bromus sterilis. Next base: position 234,214,425 of record OX465599.1, on the reverse strand, counting down.
GCATGATTGTGGGTTCATGGCCCCTGATGACTAGCTTGAGTGACAGAAACATGAGTCTAGGGGATGTGTTGTTTCCTCAAGGGGGAAAACAACGGTGCTTGTACTTGCGGGTGCAAGGATTGTTTACTTTACGCAAAGTTCTTTAATGCAGTTGTCTGTTGCTTTGAGTTTACACTTTGGGTGGGATTCGCAACTTAATACCAGCGAGATGTTCTGGATAGATATCTCAAGGTGGATGATTAGTAGGTAGATGCAGATGGATTTCGGTCTACTTGTCTTGGCATCCCGCCCATGCTTTTGAGCCTCTTCCTTTCTTTATAGCATAGTTAGCATTGGTTTACGCACATAATCCTGTCAATTGCCCAGCTGTAATTTGGTTACCTCGCATGACTATTTTATCGTATTTTGGGAGTGAGACATCACTAGTGAAAATCATGGGACCCCGGTCCATATTTCCAATACTGTTTACACCCACTATCAATTTACTGCTTTATTTACTTTTCTGTTGCTATCACTATCATTATTATCCCGTGCGTTTGATCCTTTGTAAACGACAAGGCCGGAGGAATTGACAACTCATCTGTACTCGCTGGGAAGCAAAGTTATTTGTTGTGTGTGAAGTGCCAGAAAAAGCAATTGATTATCAAACGACACATCACTTGTCGATCCACCTTCTTGTATCTATTGGAGTCCTACTGGTCAATCCTAAACCTTGGTATCTTCACCAAGGGAAATTGCCGCTACGCTACATCTCACCTTCCACTTTGGGTAACCAACGAGGGGCGAGAAGTAAACTCTCGTGACATCAATGACAGAGCGTATCGTGCCAAGGATTTTGATGCACCGGCGAAGGATGCGCCAACTCTCGAGGTGAGAAAGGGCAATGCACGGAACCGAAGAGGCTAGAAAAATATGGCTAGGTGGAAGTGTCAACTTTCGAGTACTCACATTAGTCCGAAGAACTCATGCACTTATTATCGGTAACTCTCAATCTAATTAGGAGGTTCACAAAGAGACAAGTACCCCGAGGAGGAGTGTATGGGGGTTTGGTTATCCTTGCGCATCCTCGACTCATGGTACGTGAGTGTACTCTAATATTCGATCCTTCCAAAGATTAGTGACCCATCTAAATGCTAAAGTTCTCAACTAATTTTGTAAGTTTTTCAAAAATAAACACGGATTGCCCAAAATACGACATCTATCACTAATAGGTTAAATCTCTTGACACCAAAATTTCAAACATTACTCATAGCAATACCTCAAAACTATTGCAAGTTACTAGTACAATTGAATAGCAACCTCAATTAACAACTTCAAGTCAAGACACAACTCAGTGCAACAGGAAAACTCTCTAAACAAGATAAACATGAAAACTCAAGAGAGTTCCAGCAACAAACTAAACAAAAGCTCTTAAAAGGATAAGCATGAAAACTAAGAGCTAAACATGACAGCAACTACGAAAAAGAAAAAGAACACACACAGCAAAGATAAGCATGAAAATCCTATGTTGTGCTCTAGGGTGAAGTGGAGCGTGTTAATCTCCCACACAAAGAAAGCTGGGTTCTAACTTGTTATGAACAACAATCAAAGCTAAATAAAACTAAAAAGGAAATAAATAGCAAGACGCTCCAAGCATAGCACATACCGCATGAAGTGATAAAAATATAGTGGAACGAAAGGCGAACTGATAATTGTTGATGGAGAAGGGGATGCATGGAGGCATCCCCAAGCTTAGATGCTCGAGTCTTCTTGAATATTTCTTGGGGTGCACGGGTGACGAGGGGGTGACCCCACGACTCCTACGGATGAGCCTACCTGGTGTCCATGAAGGCAGAAGGACCATGAAGATACGGCCTCGGCCCACTAGATGGCACCGACGTAGAGGTCCTCGACTCACAAGGAAGGTGCGAAGACCTGCCGTATGGAGCAAGCTAGGGTTAGGAAAGTTTACCTGTACACGTAGATGAACTCCCCGAGACCTAGCCCGCTATATAAGGGCTGGGAGGGGCGACACCAAAGACATCGAATCTTATTTGTAACCCTAGCCTTGAGCGCTCCGGCCTTGGCCTCCACTGTAATCGCATCTCCCCAATCAATAATATCGAGCAGGACCGAGCCTCCCTGTTTGCCGACGAGCTATCATCCAACCAGCGCCTCTCATGACTAACCCAGGGTCCCTGACCATGGGATTTGCCGGGGTTGATCCCCGTCAATTGGCGCCGTCTGTGGGAACTACGCGGGTTGGGATCACGATCTCGGCGGTCCCATCTTCAGCAAGCCACAACTCGAGGGCAAGAACCCGACCTAGCCCACTCGAAGGATTCAAGATCACGGCGGACATCTTCGCCACCCCATCAAGATCACTCGAGCTGCAGTCACGCCAGGACCGATACTACGGTAACGTCCAAGTACAACGCCAGCACCAAAGGAGTCGACGACCCAGAAGAACGGCGATGGGCCTTTACGAAGGAATCCCACTCGACGAACTGCGACGCGCAGCGGAGGACTCGCAAATCTTCCGACAACCCTCCACCGCCCGGGCACCCGCCGCACATCAAGACGATGACTACGAGATTGAATCTAACGATCAGCAGAACCACCGCCAAGGCAGAAGGAATCGACGACCCAAAAGGCGCGCACGGGCATCCGCCGCCAACCAAGACAGCGACTCCGAGACACCTGTTGGCGAGTACTACGACCCAGATCGAAGGCCGGATGAATTCGCCAACCTCATCAGGAACCAAGACATGAGTCGAGGAATCGAAATCGATCCTCGCTTCCACGTGCACCCGAAAGATCACGAGCAGATCTTCAGAATCTCAAGAAGGAAGAGGCATGCCGGATCCAGAAAACTCTTGGCCAAAGAACAGCTAGCAGGGCCCTACACGATCCACAAGTTCGAGGATGACTGGGGACACGTCAGGTCAGGGCACACTTTGAGGGACTGCCGCCTGTTCAACAAGCTAGCCGACGACCTCAAGAAGGAGAAGCAGAAAGACGACAGACGCAACCGATGACCCGAGCAATCGCCGACCTCAAACCCGGAAGGACGTCACAACCCGTCGCAAACACAGGTGCTCATGATCCAAGAAGGAAGAGTACCGCAAGCACAATGCGACGCCCAAACCCTGCAAGCCAGAGCAGCCGAGAGCATAAACATAGTCGAAGTCTACCAATTGCACGACACGGAGACCAGCATCACGTTCTCACAGGACGACCATCCACTCGCAGTCCCAAGACCGGGGCATGCACCCCTAGTGCTCGATGCACAAATCAGAGGATACAACATGGACCGGGTCTTCATGGACGGAGGCAGCAGCATGAACATCATCTTCGCCAGCACCCTGCAAAAGATGCTGATCCCACGATCAGTGTGGAGAAAATCAAGCACCGAGTTGCACGGGGTAGTCCCAGGAGAAGGAGCCACATCCCTCGGAATCATCGAACTCGAAGTCGTCTTTGGCAACCGGCGTAACTTCGCAAAGCACGTCCTCGAGTTTGAGGTACTCGACTGGCAATCGCAGTATCACGCCATACTGGGACGACCAGCATTCGCGCAATTCATGGCGGTCCCACACTACGCCTACCTCAAGATAAAAATGCCAGGATCATCAGGAGTCCTCACGATCAACGGAAGCTTCATCAAATCAGATCAATGCGATCGTGATTTCCACAGAATCTCCGACACATTCGGAGCCAAACAAGAACTCAGAGAAATATCCATGGTGACGGACAAGAGCACCTTCCCATTGGTGAACCGAAGCAAATCCAGGGAGTACGGACGCGCTTCAGCATCGACAGCGACACAGTCACTCACCAAGTGCACCCGACGGACCCGGACAAAACAGTCCGCGTGTACGCCCACCTACCAGAGGAGCAGGTAGCAGCTCTCGTCGCCTTCCTCCGAGACGAGTGGGAAATATTTGCCTGGTGCCCAGCCGACATGCCTGGGATACCACGCGAATTCGCGGAACACGCCCTACACATCAAGCCAAACACGAGGCCAGTGAAGCAAGCGCTGAGACGATTCTCGGAGCCCAAGCGCAGAGTAATCGGAGAGGAAGTCAACCGGCTACTCGACGCTCAGTTCATTCGAGAAACGAAGAAAGCCACCTGGATAGCAAACCCAGTGTTGGTGCCAAAGAAAGACACGACCGTGCTGCGCATGTGCGTCGACTACGGACCAGTCAACAAACATTGCCCGAAGGATCACTTCCCCCTGCCTAGAATCGATCAGATAATTGACTCAACAGCAGGGTGCGATCTACACTCCTTTCTTGACGCTTACTCAGGATACAACCAGATCATAATGAAGGAAGAAGACGAAGAACACACATTGTTTATCACCCCTACGGAGTATTCTACTACAAGACCATGCCCTTCAGGCTCAAAAACGTAGGCGCCACTTACCAACGAATGATGCAGGCCTGCCTGAAGGAGCAAATCGGAAGAAACGTACAAGTCTACGTAGACGACATCGTCATCAAGACCTTCAAAGCAGACACACTACTCGACGACCTGCGCGAAACCTTCGCAGCGCTCAACAAATACAGAATCAAACTCAACCCAAAGAAGTGCGCATTCGGCGTACCGGCGGGAAAGCTGCTTGGCTACATGGTCTCCGCCCGCGGAATCGAGGCAAATCCCGAGAAAGTCCAAGCCATCACCCGCATGCAAGAACCAACCGACGCCAAAGGAGTGCAGCAGCTCACTGGAAAACTTGCAGCTCTCAGCCGCTTCATAAGCAGGCTTGGAGAACGCACGCTGCCTTTCTATCAACTGCTCAGGAAAGGAAAGAAATTCGAGTGGACGGAGGAAGCCCGCCAAGCATTCGCGGACCTGAAAAAGACACTTTCAACTCCACCAATCCTGGCGGTACCCAAGGAACGTGAGAAGCTATACCTCTACGTAGCAGCACGCAACAGTGTAGTAAGCACAGCGCTCGTTGTCGAACGCGCAGAAGAAGGCAAGGTCCAGAGCATTCAGAGACCAATCTACTACCTCAGCATGCTCCTGACCAAATCCCAGCAGCGGTACCCGCACTATCAGAAGCTACTACTAGCCATTTTCATGACTTCAAGAAAGGTGTCCCAGTACTTCGACGGGCACCCTATCACAATCGTGAGCAGCGCACCACTCGCTGACATACTAAACAACCCTGGAGCAACCGGGCGAGTCGCCGAGTGGAACATCGAACTCAGCCCACGAGACCTGCAGTACAAGAACCCAACAGCCATCAAAGCCCAAGTACTCCCCGATTTTCTGGTCGAGTGGACGGAGGTTCAAACACCAGGCCCGCCAGACCTATCAAGCTCATGGTCAATGTTCTTCGACGGGTCCAAGAGACAACAAGGAGCTGGGGCAGGAGTTGTACTCATTTCCCCCAAAGGAACAAAACTGAAATACGTCCTCCAGATCAACTTCAATCACACCTCCAACAACGAAGCAGAATACGAGGCACTCCTACATGGCATGCGCATGGCCAAAACATGCGGAGCCACTCGCCTCATAATTTACGGGGACTCCAATCTCGTCGTCCAGTAGACGATGAGAAACTGCAACGCAATATCCGACAACATGGCGCTTACCAAAAGCTCTACCGCGAACTCGAAGGAAATTTCGACGGTTGCGAGCTCAACTACATCACCAAGGACAACAACACAGAAGCTGACGAGCTCGCGAACATCGGTTCGACCCGAGCGCCTGTCCCACCTGGCGTTTTTCTCGAAAGCATCAACCGGAGATCCATCAAGGCGCAGGCAGCAACACCTGAAGCGGTCGCGGACGGCGAAGACGCACCTGAAATAACGTAGGTGGCAGCAGCAACACCATCAGAAGAAACGAGCGCCAGCGCATCCGACAACACAACCCTGACAGAATTCGAAGGACCTGTCTGGACAAAACCGTTCCTCCGATTCCTAATCGAAGGCACGCTACCACAAGACGTGGCCGAAGCACGGCGCATCAGCCGACGATCCAAGGCATTCACTGTGATCAACAGACAATTATACAAGCGCAGCATCACCCAGATACTCCAAAGGTGCATCGACGAAGAGGATGGCAAAGCCCTATTGCTAGAAATCCACGAAGGCACCTGCGCGCACCACGCGAGAAGTCGAGTACTCGTGTCCAAAGCATTCCGAGCGGGTTTCTACTGGCCCACAGCCATGAAAAACGTAGAGCAAATCGTGCGACGTTGCGTCGCCTGTCAAAAATTCGCCAAAAGGCCACACGCTCCCGCATCAGAGCTCAAGATCATACCACTATCCTGGCCGTTCGCCACTTGGTGACTCGACATGTTAGGCCCACTAAAGAAATCATCAAAGGGCGGAAGAACACACTTGCTCGTCGCAGTCGACAAGTTCACCAAGTGGATCGAAGCAGTACCCATCACCAGCTCTATAGCTCTCACGGCTGTCAACTTCATCAAATCGATCATCTTCAGATTCGGAGTGCCACAAAACATCATCACGGACAACGGCACGATCTTCACGGCCGCAGAATTTCAGAACTTCTGCGAAGAACTGGGCATCAAAATCAATTATGCATCAGTCGCGCACCCGTAGTCCAACGGCCAGGTGGAAAAAGCAAACGACCTTGTCTATAGAGGAATCAAGAAACGGCTCCTCGCACCACTCGAGCAAGCTGCCGGTAACTGGGTAGAAGAACTCCCCGCGGTGCTGTGGAGCTTACGGACCACGCCAAACACTGCGACCCAATACACACCCTTCTTCATGGTGTACGGGGCAGAGGCAGTCCTACCACATGACCTCAAGTTCGGAGCACCCCGGGTCACCAGATACGAGGAAGAAGAAGCAGAAGAAGCACTACGAGACGACAAAGACACAGCTGACGAAGAAAGAGACACAGCCCTAGCAAAATCAGAAGGGTACCAAGACAAACTGCGTACCTACCAAAGCAGTCGACTGCGCACCAGAACCTTCAACAAAGGCGACCTAGTCCTACGACTAATACAAGAGAAGGTCCACTAACTTGCCCCCGAATGGGAAGGACCATTCATAATCTCAGAAGTCATCGGAGGCGGCGCCTACAGACTGAAGAACCCAAAGACAGACGAGGACGTGGGCAACCCATGGAACGTGGCAAACTTGCGACTATTCTATCCATAGCCCCTATCGGCCGGACATGACTGGCAACTCATGTAAATCACTTGACAGCAATAAAATAAGTGTTGCCCAAATACTACTATCTCAAAGCACTCGGGGGCTGAAGAGGAAACTCCCCCCGAGCAACTGTTATCCCACTCGCGATTTTAATCGAAGCACTCGGGGGCTGAAGACGAAACTCCCCCCCCCCCCCGAGCAACTGTTATCGCACTAGCGATCCTAATCGAAGCACTCGGGGGCTGAAGAGGAAAAATCCCCCCCGAGCAACTCTATCGCCTGCGCGATCTTAATCAAAGCACTCGGGGGATGAAGAGGAAACTCCCCCCCCCCCCCCGAGCAACTCTATCGCCTGCGCGATCTTAATCAAAGCACTCGGGGGCCTAAGAATAAAAACTCCCTGAGCAACGCCATCGCCTACGCGACCTCCTTCACGAAGCACTCGGGGTCTCGAGCACAAAACCCACCCGAGAAGACGACCATCAACACCCCCATGACATCCAAACACTTTTAAAGAAACTTTGGAGGAAGCACAAGTTCATCTAGTCTTCACCCGATCGCCAACGATCACCTAAAGACTCGGGGGCTACTCCCATCGGGAGCGCTGCCGCGCACTCGATAAAAGGCAATAAAGGAAACAAAACTCTAGCCTACGCCTGACCCTTCGACTCAAGCGTAGCCTCGGGGGCTACTCTCATCGGGAGCGCTGTCACGCACCCGATAAAAACCCACAGTACCAAGTACAAGACGGATCCGAAGACAGTTCCCAGCCGCAAAAGACTCAAATGTAACTCTCAGTTCCAAAAAAAGGGGGGGATTCAAAGACAACTCCTAATGGTGAAGACACAGTTCTTTGGTGGCATAAAAGCTCAAATATACACAAAGGATAAAGCATGGTTTACATCATAGATATCATCCTCAATACAAAAAGGACTCAACTACATTTGGATAGAAGGCAACTCCTATTACAAGAAGAAATCACCCAAGGAACTATGACTTCTACATGTGTGCCCATGAGGGGTAATCAACTATAGTACAAGAGCATCATCACAGACAAAGTAGGGATGGAAGCAGCAGGCTCATGATGTCAATGACATAACAAAAGGTGAAGCTCGACTTATTTGGGGAGCCACTGGGGAAGCTGCTCCACCAGCTTCTTCTCCTGCTCCTCTAGCTTCTTCTCCAGCTCCGCCCAAACTGCCGGCGAAGATGACGCCGCCGCCTCCAGTTCTACAAGGTCGCCTGCCACGCTCGTTTAACCGGTGTCTTGACATCGAGGTCTTCTTCAGAAGAAGAGGAGGAATCAGTTGAAAACGGCTCACCACCACCATCAGAAGAGTCACTGGAGGAAGAAGCAGTTGAAGACGCAGGCGAAGGACTCCTCGACTTCATGGAGTTGTCGCTGCTCGACTCCTGCCCATGCGGATCCATGCTATTGCCACTCGGATCGAATGCGCGGACAATGACAATGCTCTCACCGTCAAAGCGACAGCTAAGCATATCACCATCTCGCAAATTCAACCGCCGAGCAAATAAACCCCAACCAGAGCCAAGAAAAATCAAGCGAGAGCTATCAACCTCCAACTCAACATAAGAAAGAGATCGATAACTCCCCTGAAGGTGCAGAAGCAGGCCATCCAAGCCCGTTTAGAGACAATGGCAGAAAAAGTAGAGGGAAGAAGGATGCGATTGGCACTTTGGCCATGAACGCGCAAAATAAAATCATAGCGCCAGAATCCCTCCTCCAAGGGAGAGGAGGAAGGCACTGGCACCGCACCATGACGACCTCCACGACATGAGCGTGGTGTGCGGCCACCATGGCCACGACGACCACGGCCACGGCCAACGCCTCACCTAGGAACCATGAGTGGAAGGAGAGATGAAGAAAGAGGTGAAGCAGCGAGTTGGATAGAAGCGTAGAAGAGAAAGGCCTATTTATAGAACAAAATCCTCGAAGCACAGAGAAGCCAAGACAACAACAGCAATTAATTCAAAGACCAAACGACCCAGCCGTCTCAAATTCCAAGACGAAAGATGCTTTCCCACGGGAAGCACTGTACGCAGGGCACGTCAATTCACGCGCGTTTCCAACGCACACATGGGAAACTCCACCTGCGCCTGCCGCACGCCATAAACGGCCATCATTATGACCGGTCCTTGAGATATGATGGTTCACTGGCAGCACATCACTGACAGCCATCAAACAGAGGCATCACTATCCCTGACGAATGGCGAAGAAACCCAAACAACAAAGCGCACTCAGTACGCTATCAAGGCTCAGAGATTCCATCTTTTCAGATCTTTTCCCTAAGGAAGAAAAACATCTTACTCCCATCGGGAGCGTACACCAATAAGAGTCTCGGGTGCTCTCTCACCTAAAAGCCAGACAAGTGCTCAAGTGAACACTCGCACCAATAAGAGTCCTGGGTGCTCCCTCAACCCGATGCAAGACAAACAAAACACTCGCCAGGACCATACGGCGCTACGAGTCTCGGGTGCTCCCTCACCTCAAAAGCCGAAAACGGCACTTGAGTGATTACTCGCAAAAAACCCCCCCGACTGAGCACTCGAAACAAAGCTTCTCGGGTGAACGAGTGAACAACTCGCTTGATGTTTTGTTCCAAGCGGGTGCAATGCTATAAGGCTCCGCGCCTCAAAAAGACACAAATTCCTGGAACACGATACACTGTGTCCAGATGCCACGCAACATTAGCGTGTAGGTAAGACCCCGCTGCGAAGTACGGCCGGGCTGGGACTTGCCGAAGAGCAATTTCACTCCCAACCTTTCCCATGCGCAGAGCATGATAGATAAGTCAGGCGGACGCGCCTTCGGCTACACACATTACTGGCGGCAAATGAACACCGTAAGACCTGAAGCGGCCGGACTTTTGCTCGACACCAGTGTTCCAAGCTCACGTCGAGGGACGTGGGTTTGATTGGGCTACTGTGGTATTTGCCCTAGTGAAATTCACCAAGGCTCGATCCGTCGACTCCTTGGGCCCTTTCAGCTTAGCATCCCTCTAAACAGGTTTTGTCATGGCCACCAGACTGCCAGCGACCCACGGATGAACCATGCATATCAATAAACGACAAATGAATGTACTCGAGTCCCCCAGGCACTCGGGGGCTACTGACGAGGGGGTGACCCCATGACTCCTACGGATGAGCCTACCTGGTGTCCATGAAGGCAGAAGGCCCATGAAGATACGGCCTCGGCCCACTAGATGGCACCGACGTAGAGGTCCTCGACTCACAAGGAAGGTGCGAAGACCTGCCGTATGGAGCAAGCTAGGGTTAGGAAAGTTTACCTATACACGTAGATGAACTCCCCGAGACCTAGCCCTCTATATAAGGGCTGGGAGGGGCGACACCAAAGACATCGAATCTTATTTGTAACCCTAGCCTTGAGCGCTCCGGCCTTGGCCTCCACTATAATCGCATCTCCCCAATCAATAATATCGAGCAGGACCGAGCCTCCCTGTTTGCCGACGAGCTATCGTCCAACCTGCGCCTCTCATGACTAACCCAGGGTCCCTGACCATGGGATTTGCCGGGGTTGATCCCCGTCAACGGGGGCATCCCCAAGCTTGAGCGTTTGACCCTCCTGAATCTTCTTTTATCATCTTCCCTCGCACACTTGAAAACTCCCTTCATACATAACTCATCATAATCTGATTAGCGAGGTTAGTACCCACAATAAAATAATTTTTCTCTATTGGAAATAAGGATATTCTTGAAGAGATACTGTTTCTCAAGATTGCCAAAAAGTTTTTGCAAAGAAAAAGAAAGCTTAAGGTTTGCAAAACGATGAAAAGGCAAAATAGGACAGAATCTGTGAAAAACATACCAGCAGGTAGTAAATAATTTTTTTGGGGCACTTCTGAAACTTAAATAAAAAAACTCAGAACATATGAAAGTTCCGTGATTGTAGAGAGCATGCTGTGTAAAAAATTCAGATGAAAAAGATGAACTGAGAATTTTCTATGGTTTTTCCCGTCACGAGGATAGAATCTGTTTTCTGGACAACATGTCACAGCTTTCACTTCCCTTGTCATATGAGGCTATAAATGGCACAAAGCTTGAAAAGTAAAGATACAATGATGTTGCTACAGTAGTAACAAACATCAAGACCACTAAAAACAGAAGTAAAAACATCTTGGGTTGCCTCCCAACAAGCGCTTTCTTTGACGCCTTTAATCTAGGCATAAAGATTATAAAAGATGCTCTCATAAGAATAAGGACTTCAAGCAACAGAGAGCATCAAGAAGAAAATATGAAACACATTTAAGCCTAACCCGATTCCTATGCATAGACATCTTATAAGAAAATAAATCAAAGAAGCACAAAGTGACAAGCATAGGAAGGTGCAAGAAGAACAACTTAAAAACTTTCATCATAAAGAGAGGTGTTTTTGTAACATGAAAGTTTCTAGAACCAAACTTTCCTCTCTCAAAATAATTTTCAGTAGCATCATGAACAACATAAATAATATAACTATCAAATAAAGCATGTTGTTCATGATCTACAAGAACACGTGTATTATTTTCAACACGGTTTTTAGGATCATAAGATAGATGCAACCCATCACATTGGGCCTTAATAAGAGCACAATTCTCCGGAATTTGAGTTGGGGATTTCAAAAGGATAATAGGAAAATCAAGTGTGGGTGCAATATCAACAATTTCATGCTTAGCATAAGGAACTATAGCAAGTTCATCTTCGTAATCATAATCCATATTGGCATCATGCCCATTAACAAAGTGTCAGAACCCCAACTAGGATAAGTGCTAGGGCTTGTTGCTCCTATGCATCATGTGAAAATTTCAAAAAGAAATTCAAAAATGGGGAAAAGAAAAGCCCTAAAGAATTTAATTAAATGGCCAAATAAAAATCTTTTTCCAAAAATCATTTGAACATTTGGAAAATTCCTATAAATGATGGTGATCATTACAAAAGTGGTTTGGGTTCATTCCCATGCCTATGGAATTTTCTAAAATTCAAAAGGTGCTGTGGAAATTAAATTTTACCCCTAATTGCTTTGAAATTCAAATTGTTTGAATTTAAAAAATGCCCAAAAGTTATAAGTGGCTTGCTTCTGACCACATAAGATTTATAAAAATATTTTGGCATTTATTAAAAATGCTTTGCTATTTATTTAGAGAAAAACAAATAGAACAAAAAGAAAAGAGAAAGCAAAACTGAAAGAAAATAGAAAACCTAATCTAGCCCACTCTACCAGGCCCCCCCGGCCCAACTAGAAGAAGCAGGAACAGGCCCACCACACATCCTTGTCTTCTTGCCCGACGACGGCAAGCAGCTCTGTGGCGTGCATGCGACGCCGGCGAGGTGGCCCGAGGCCACCTAGGCTCCCCTGCCCCTCTTCTCGAGCCGAAGAGGATGCCACGCACCCGCTCCACGACCCCCCTCCTCTGGCTCACCCCCTCCCTCCTCGTCATCGTTTTCGCGCATGACCAAGCCAACCGGAGCACGCCGCCGTGCCCGACGTGGCCACTGGCCTCCCCTCGCTGCACCATCGTGCCCGAAAGGATCGCCGTCGTCGTCTACATCGAATCCCCTCTCCAATTTGTGCCAAGATCCACTAGAGGTGACGCTCGCAACAAGATTTCCCCGTCGGCCGCCGCAGCTCCGGCGAGACATTCCGGCCGTTCCCGTTCGTCCCCAAGCTCCCTGTGCTCGCCATCGCGCTCTGGGTGAGACCATCTTTCTTTTCCCCCATCCCGTGCTCCTCCTCTACCCCTCATCGTCTTTTCCCGTCGAGCAGAGCTCTGGCCGCCGCGGGCTTGGACGCCGCCGTGGCTCGGGGCCTCCTCGAGGTCCCCCTCCTGCACCCCTAGATGCGCACGAGCGCGAGGCGCGTCTTGATGCTTGCCCCGAGCCCTCCCGTGGCCTGCAGCGCAACTCCGGCGGAGCGCCGCCGCGTGTAGAGCCGTCGGCGTCAAGCCAGCCATTAGGGCCCTAAACACCCTCGCTAATCCCCCCTTGAGCCTATGACAGGTGGGCCAGGCCCCCCCCCTCTAATTAACCAAGGATTAAATAAACCGGGGATTAACCCCCAGTCACCGACCAGAGGGCCCCACTGGTTAGTTGACCAGTCAACCCCCCTTGCGTCAGCATGACACCAGCATGACGCAATAACTCCTTTTCTAAATTAAAAGAAATCCAGAAATTCCAGAAAATAGAATAAACTTTGAAACTCAATAACTTTTTAATCCTAACACCAAATTAAACTTATAATATATGAAATATTATCAGAAAAATGCAAGGATTAATGTTTGACCAACTTTTAATGGGTGAACAGTGACATGCATATTTGGCTAATTTGAAAATCATATATGGAGTTTCAATTTGCATTCCAAATGCAATACACTTCAATTAAGATGAATTTGCCACAAACCAGTAGCATTCACATCATGGACAACTATATCATGTGCTTGTGCATTTTATTTTGATGTTTCCCCTCTTTGTCGATGATTGCTTCGGTAATAGTGTTTCCGAGACGGAGGTCACCCCCGAAGAAGAAGAACGTTAGACCCGTGCATCGCCAGCAAGGCAAGCAAACCCCATTGATCATGTCTATAAAATCCCACTTCCCTCTCAGTCTCGCTTATGCATGTTTAGGAGATCACCTTGATATCGATTCTACCGCATAGTTGAACCCATATCCGATGCATGACCTATCATCTTGTCACAGTAGTAAGCAAACCACAATCCTAGCTGACATAGGAGTGGATTGATATCATGTGTCCCCTTCAACTGTTACAGCTTATTGCATGCTTAGAGGTTACATCGAGGTTACTTTGATCCGTGACTTGGGATTGTTGTGGTCATGTTACTGATGAAGGTGAAACTATGTCGGTGAATCCACCCTAATGCAAGGTGAACGATGAGAGGCTTTGTAGGAGTACACAGTGGGTTGTCTCGTTGAACACCGCCTTAAGCCCGAGTTCTTGTATGGTAATCCAAGACAAAGATTACAACCACACATTGGGCTCACTGACCCCTCTCGGCCTAGTACCTCAATCCGTGTTGACGTCCAGGAGTCACATTAGTTCGGGCTTTCCATTTGACATGTGCATGAAAAAAATGAAGGAATGGTTGCATCATATAGATATGTGGGTGCACCTGTGAGGCAGGAAAACCATCTGCTAAAGGTGGCGTCTCGGTCACCTGCATTGTCTGAGTCCGTATCATTGAACCGTCCGGACTCTCGAGCGGTAGCAACTCAGATAGTCGACTCCTGGAATAGACCGGTTGTGAGCGAAGTGTCGTGGTGAACATCCTCGCTGTCACCTCTTGAACGGTGGTGAGCAAAAGGCGGTAACCGATGGTCATGTGTGTGTAGCTTACACCCTTGCAAGGTTAACAAAACTATTCGAAGAGCCGCGTCCGCGGTAATGGACTACTTGGAACATGTACCTGATTATTAGACAACTTGAATGGACACTTCTAAAACTCGCAAGATAAGCGTGAGTGCTATGGTGTGCTCCTCGTGGGGAAGTCGAGGAAGTAACCATAGTGGTGTATTGGTTGGAGGCTTGGTAGTGGACTCGTGTACTCTTCTTACCTCAAGTCTGGTACTCGTAGTACAGGACTAGCCAAGTCAAAGCTGGCACTTCTGCATGTTGAAACCCCACCTCCCTTTACCTTGATACTTGAGCATGAGTAGTATAGTTCTGATGTAAGTCTTGCTGAGTACGACTTTGTACTCTTGTTTGCTTATTCTATGTTTTAGATGGAAACCCAGACCCCGATGGAGTCACCTTCCTGAAGCTCGATTTTTACTAAGATAGTATAGTTCTAGACAGCATTCTGGTCCCTCGTGGAAGGGCATGTATGTTGAACAAGGCTTCTCTAAGCCATTTGTTAATCTTGTCTGTACTCAGACCTAATTTGTTTCTGTTGTTTGATGTAATGTTGGATCACAGACATGTGATCTTTGTATGCTCTATGTGTAAGTCAATAAAGATATACTTTGTAGAGTTCATGCAATGTGTACCTGCTGTTTACACTGGACATGTTTGTTGCATGTATGTTTATAACATGCATGTCTTAGTGTGGGGTTCGATGGCTTAGTTGTGTTCTTGTTGGCGGTCTTTTATACACCAAGTGGCCCTTAGATGTGCGCAGCTTGGGGCATCGCGATGCGATTGCTCGTGACTCTGTCACGTGGCACACTTTGTTGTATGATTGAGCCCGCCAGAGACCTCGACTAAGTGATCGGGCTGGAGAATGTTTATGTAAGTGTTATAATTCAATCGATAATATGGTTGAGGCGACTTGTCTATGAGTATGGGATTTCACCACCCATAATCATTTAGACTTGTGAGCGGGCGATGAGGACCCATCTCAGTTGATCATCCGGCCTGGATGGGATGCCCCTCACGTTCGATGCTTTCCGAGAATGTTCTGTGCTTGGCCTTGTCTGCTTAGACAAGTGGGTACGACTCTCGGCTCTCCATATGATTGAGTTGTGACTGGAATTACATACGCATATTCTGGGTCCCGACAGACTTGGTATCAGAGCAGGACTGTCTGTAGGATTATCAAACCCTTGGTCGAAGTCGAGTCTAGCATTCTATAGTTATATAGTTATTTGGGTATAAGGGAACAACGTAAGGCTTCTTTTTTCTCCTTACCCTCATCGATCTAAGTTCTGAGTCACCCTCATATTTTCTACGGGAAGATAGGACTAGGCTCATCTATGTCTGACTAGAACATCTCGTTGATTGCTTCCTTGTAGCCGTAGGGCAGTTGTGGTCGTCTAGAGTCATCGTGTTTTTGAGTTCCGTGGGGAAGTTCTATCCAACCTCCTCAAGGTTGTTTCATTTTCCATCCCGGTGTAGCCGTTATGCTGCCCGATTTATTCTGTGTTTCTAGGAATATTTGCCTTTGCATTACAATCTTTTCCTCCTAGTCATGTCCTCTTATCTTTGATTCCATCGTAAAACCTGTTCTGATTGTTGATTTTTATCACACAGGATGTCAGGTGGAACTCGTAGTGTTGTTCGTCGGAATCGAGACCGTGTTCGGAATCGAAATGATGATGAACCTCCACCACCGCCTTCTACGGCGGAAATCATGATGGAAGCTGAGCGGAATCGACGTGATCAAACACACCTTCTGGAGCTCATTGAGAAGAATACCGCTCGTCAGCGCAATGTGGTTGTTAGCATTCAGGATTTCATCCTGCTCAAGACACCTGTATTCCGATGTTCTTCTGAGCCCCTTGAAGCTGATGATTGGCTCCGTTCCATTGAGCGTAAGCTTGACACGGCACATGTTGCTCCCGATGATCGAGTTATTTTCGCGGCATACTTCCTGGAAGGTGCTTCTGCTGAATGGTGGGAGAACTATGTTGCGATGCAGCCTGATGGTCACATAGTGAATTGGCAGGAGTTCCTTGATGCCTTTCGAGGGTACCACCTTCTAGATGAGCTAATGGAGCGCAAGAAGGAAGAGTTCTGCAATCTGACTCAAGGAGAGATGTCCATCCATGAGTATATGACCGAGTTCAACCGTCTTGCTCGTTATGCCCAAGATGAGATCACAACCGATGCCAGAAAGCAGTCAAGGTTCCGTAAGGGACTTAGCCCTATCCTTCGCCATGATCTCAACCTCCTTGAATTTGCCACCTTTGAGGATTTAGTCAACAGATCCTTCAGAGCTGAGCATGGAAATGAAGTGTTCGAAGAGTCTCGCAAGCATGCTCTTGAGCTTGCTCCTTATTCAAGTTCAGCCCCTCAGAAACGCCGAATATTGATTCCAACTAGTGCCCTACCTCAAAACGTTCTTCAGAGCCCACCATCCAATATATGCCATCCACCTCAACACATTGTTCCTCCCAGGAATGATGGTGTGCAAACAAGTAATCCTGTTCCCAGCAATTCAGACAGGGTGTGTTTCAAGTGTGGTCTGTCAGGCCATTACTTTCGTCAATGCCGTCAGGTCTTGATGACACCACGTCATTCTCGACACAAGCCTCCAAAGAAATCACCCACAAAAACCTTTCCAACAAAGCTTTCAGTCACAGGTAGTGGATATGTGAACCAAATCTCAGTTGTGGAAACCACTGCTACTTCTGACGTCATCCTTGGTACACTCCCAGTCAATCATGTTCCCGCCTCCGTTCTTTTCGATCCAGGAGCTTCTCATTCATTCATGTCGGAGAGTTATGCACTTCGGCATGAATTCCCTTTTGAAGAAATGTTTTCTCCAATGATAATTCAAACTCCTGGTTCAAATTGGCAAACTAATAGAGTAAGCCATGGCAATCAAATTGCAATTGAGGGTTTAGTATTCCTTGCTTCTCTTATAGCCCTCAAGTCTTCAGACATTGATGTCATCCTAGGAATGGATTGGTCATCAAGACAAAATGCTTTCCTTGATTGTAAAGCTAAGTCAGTTAAACTCACCCATCCTTCAGGCCAGACAATTGACTACACATCACCCACCTCTAGAATCCAGATGCATACTTTGAATGTGCTTCCCCTTCCTGACCTTGAAGATATTCTGGTGGTTCATGACTTCCCGGATGTCTTTCCTGAAGAACTGCCGGGCATGCCACCCGACAGATGTGTAGAATTCATAGTGGATCTTATACTAGGCACAACCCCAATTTACAGACGCCCATATAGAATGGCCCCACATGAGTTAGTTCAGCTAAAAACCCAACTTGATGCTTCGTTGGAAAAAGGCTTCATCCTCCCTAACTCATCGCCATGGGGTTGCCCTGTTCTGTTCATAACGAAGAAAGATGGAACAGAAAGGATGTGCGTAGACTATCGCCCGCTAAATCTAGCGACAATAAAGAACAAGTACCCATTGCCTAGGATCAATGATCTTTATGATCAACTTGCTGGATCCTCTGTCTTCTCCAAGATGGATTTGAGATTAGGCTATCATCAAATCAAAATCCGAAACGAGGACATTCCCAAGACGGCTTTCACTACTCGATATTGTCTTTACGAGTACACCGTCATGTCCTTCGGTTTAACCAATGCCCCCGCCACATTCTCGCTCTTAATGAATTCGATCTTCATGGAGTACCTAGATAAATTTGTTGTGGTTTATCTTGATGACATTCTCATCTACTCGAAGAACGAAGAAGAGCATGCAGAACATCTTAGGTTGGTATTGATGAATCTTCGAGAGCATCGCCTTTACGCCAAGTTCTCTAAGTGCGAATTTTGGCTACCAGAAGTGACCTACTTAGGCCATGTGATTTCTGCCAAAGGCATTGCTGTCAATCCCGAGAGAGTTCAGGCCGTCCTTGATTGGACTCCACCTGAATCGGTTAAGCATGTTAGGAGTTTTCTTGGCTTAGCAAGCTATTGTCGTCGCTTCCTTGAGAACTTCTCCAAAGTTGCAAAGCCTCTAACTGAACTCCTCAAGAAATATAAGAAATTCAGATGGACTCCCAAGTGCGAGGAAAGCTTTCAAGAGCTAAAAAGAAGATTGACTTCTGCACCCCTACTTGCGCCTCCAGACACCAAAAGGGATTTCGAGATCTATTGTGACGCTTCACGGCAAGGGTTAGGATGCATACTTATGCAAGATCGACATGTGGTAGCTTAGGATTCACTCCAGTTGCGTCCACATGAAGAGAACTATCCTACCCATGATCTTGAACTCGCTGCCATAGTTCATGCCCTGAAGACTTGGCGACATTACCTCCTTGGTAATCGTTGTGAGATCTATTCCGACCACCAAAGCCTCAAATACATATTCACCCAGCCAGATCTTAATCTCAGGCAAAGACGTTGTATAGAGTTGATAAAAGATTATGACTTAGGAACTTCTTACACCCTAGGCAAAGCCAATGTCATGGATGATGCACTAAGTCGTAAGTCGTATTGTAAAAACATCATGTTACAACAGTATCAACCACTTCTTCATGAGGAATTTCGCAAGCTCAATCTTGAGATAGTTCCTCATGGATTTCTTTCTACCTTGGTGGTGAAACCCACTCTTGAGGATCAAATCATAGTTTCCCAAAGGCGTGCACGAGGTGTTCGCCGGATCAAGGAGAGCATTGCTAGCGGAGCTACTAAATGTTTCTCCACAGATAGTAAAGGAACGGTATTCTTTGAAAATCGTTTGGTAGTACCTAAGAATAAGAACTTAAGGCAGCTGATCCTTAAAGAAGCGCATGACACCCCCCTCTCGATTCATCTCGGTAGCACAAAAATGTACCGAGATCTACGCCAGAGATTTTGGTGGACTAAGATGAAGAGAGAAATCACACAGTTCATCGCTGAATGTGATGTTTGTCGTCGCGTTAAGGCAAAACACCAAAGACATGCTGGTATTCTTAAACCATTGCCTATTCCCGAGTGGAAATGGGACAAAGTCGGTATGGACTTCATCAGCGGCTTCCCAAAAACCCAGAAAGGAAATGATGCCATCTTCATTGTCATTGACCGACTTTCAAAAGTTTCTCACTTCCTTCCAGTTCGCGATTCTATAACTGCTAGTCAGTTAGCGGACTTGTATGTCTCTAGAATTGTGTCTCTTCATGGTGTTCCTTTGGAAATCAATTCTGATCGTGGTAGCCTTTTCACCTCTAGATTCTGGGGAAGCTTCAGAATGCTATGGGAGCTCATCTATCCTTTAGTACAGCTTTCCATCCCCAGTCTAGCGGTCAAGTTGAAAGGGTTAACCAAATCCTCGAAGACATGCTCAGAGCTTGTGTTATCTCATTCCGAAGGAATTGGGAGAAGTCTCTTCCATTCGCCGAATTTGCTTATAACAATAGTTTCCAATCTAGTCTGAACATGGCTCCTTTTGAACTCCTATATGGCCGACGATGTCGAACACCCCTAAACTGGTCAGAAACGGTGAAAGACAATTGTTTGGACCGGATATGATCAAGGAAGCAGAAGAGCAAGTTCGCATTTTTCGTGATCGTTTGAGAACCGCCCAATCTCGTCAAAAAAGCTACTATGATCGTCATCATAGAGAAGAGAGCCACAATCTTGATGAGAAGGCTTACCTTGGGTTACTCCTCTGAAGGGTACCCAACGCTTCGGTATCAAAGGCAAGTTGGCCCCACATTACATCGGACCTTTCCGCATTCTCGCAAAACGTGGATAAGTTGTGAAAGTGCAATATATCGACCAGAGGGGGGTGAATGGGAGATTTTCAATTTTTGTACCAGATTTTGATTTTCTTCAGGACTGAAGCAATCATGAAGCTGAAGAAATAACCAAAATCATGAAGAAATAAAACTTCACAGAATGTAATCATCAGGGCAGCTCATCATAATGCAACAGAAATAAATCAATTCAGATAAGCAGAAGTGCTTCAGATGCATAGTATGAAGACTAATAGCAGAGGGAGAGCTGAAGCACAAGCAGTCAACATAGATACTGAAGACATAATACAGAGGCTTAAGAGATTGAAGAGATATCACCAGAAATTGAAGACAATGGTTTGGTAGACCAGTTCAAGTTGTTGTGACAACTCTACGTCTGGTTGGAGAGGCTGAGATTCAACTCAGAAGACATAGTCTTCACCTTGTTCTCCTTGAACTAAAGTCCTCAGACCCCGTCCAATAACTCAGGTGAGTCTTCAAGGTAGACTCCCGAAACCTTTACAGACTCAGTCACTCCAGGAAGTCACAATTGCATCTTGACTTCCTCAGACTGAAGACTTCTACACCGGCTGGAAGATCACAGTCTTCAAGAGTAAAAAGCTTCGGATCACTCAAACCGACTTCCTCAGAAATGCTCAACTACTCAGGCTGGTGGTTTTCCTCACATAGGTTCTTCAGTTTCCTCAGAGGTGGGTTGCTCTAAAATGACAAGTGTCAGTTTTTCTCTCGGAGCAGCCAACCCACAAATGGGTCTGGGGGTGGCTATTTATAGCCGCGGAGCAACCCGAGGCGAAAGGACATAAATGCCCATGCATGCAATTACTCTCATGCCTTCGGAAATGACCGTTGCTAGACAAGTTCTAGCCTCTCACCACGCAACACGTGGCACGGTCAAAGTATTCTCTCTCCAGACTCCTCAACCGAAGTTAGTTACCTCAGTGTCCTGAAGAACAACGTCTCAGACACATGAGGACTGAACTTCTACTGCAGGAGATTTCCTCAGGGTTTTTCTTCAGGATTCCTAACTGAGCACTTCCTCAGACCTTCGGAACTCGTTTTCTTCAACCCCTCCAACAGTGCGGTGTTTTCCTATGACTCAAGAAGTATAAAAAGTCTTAGCGAAGACTACGCTTCAACTTCGTCTTCAGCGCGAACTTCCTCAGGATCGTCCTCAGCTTCAGCTTCAACCGAACGCTTCAGGATCCTGTTTCCTCAGGATTTCGCGCGACTTCATTCTTCAGGAAACGCACCGTTTTCTCCAATGTTCCTCAACATTTTGGGGGGTCGACATTGGTGGTTAAACACCTCATCAGGGATTGTTCTCCTGTGTATACTCACAAACACATCAGTCTCTTAACCGTTTTGTCATCAAACTCCAAAACCTCAAGGGGAGGGCACTTGATGCACTTACAATCTCCCCCTTTTTGGTGATTTGATGACAATCAGGTTAAGCTTCAACGGGGATAAAATTATGAGTTTGAAGAATAAAAACTTTGAAGAACATTTTTATCATTAAGCTGGATATAATGAAGCTCCCCCTGAGGATATGCATATAAGTTGAAGAATGTTTAATATCTAAAGCATTTTGAGGTATATGAGGAGCTCCCCCTATATCCAGGCATTTCTGAAGCAGTGCATGTTATGAAGTGTTTGAGGAAATTAAAAAACGCACTGAGAGAGGTGTTTGCAGAGACAATCACATGCATATATGATAAACTTGAGGAAATAGCATGTGGTAACTGAGGAATAGTATCAGGCAAACACCAAAATTACAGTTTACAACTCGTTACAAAAAAAAACTGAAGAACGAGAGTTGTAACTGAAGAACCCCATAACTAAAACCCGCTTGAAGACTAACAGATTTCTCCCCCTTTGTCATAAAATGAACAAAAAGGGAAAAACTGAAGCTAACGCCCCTTTGAAGTTGCTTCAAGGCTGAGGTGAGTCACGCCTGAGGCAATCCGTTGCAGTGTGAGGACATCCAGCAGTGTCTTCAGCTTCTTCGGCAGTCATCTCCTGGTTTGAAGAATAAGAATCCATTGCCGGAGGAGGAGTTGTGCAGCGTCTGAATTGTCTTGGGGGTCTGATGGCAGGAATTGGAGGTTGTTGAAGCTCCAACTTGGCAAGGTCTTCAGGGGTGATTACTTCTCGCATCAGTGCATCAAGATGTTGATATGTATGATGAGCATACTGATGCACTTTCTTCACAGAAGAATGCGTGTGAGCCATATAGCTGAGAATCTCAGAAAACTGACGCTTTACCCAGTCATGATTTCTATCAACTTTCTGATGAAGACTAATCAGAAGCTCTCGATCAGTCATCACTCGAGCCTGAGTTGTATCCTCAGTTGAGGCATGAGTTCTTGTGTCATCAGTTGTACGAGACTGAGGATGACGAATATTTCCACCGAGGGAATTGGTCGGGAGAATTTCTTCATCGAAGATGCCTTTGCCTTTGTCATTTGAAGCAATAGTATGCTGAAGCACTTCGACAGGTGGCAGATAAGTCCTGTGATTCGGGTGATCAGGTTGGAAATCAATTCTAGTCACTGCACGAATTAGCTTCATGATCCAAGGCGCGTATGGCTTCAGGATATGCGGATTCTGTGCAGCATCAACTAGAGTTCTGAAGAAGAAGTCAGGAACATTGATTGGCCCACACATGCAGAGGTTGTGAAGTATGTTCTTCATGACACCAATGACTTCTTCAGCAGAGGATTCATAGCCTTTGATGGGGCAGAAGGTCTTCGCCAGAATCCGATACAGTGTGCTCGGCAGATACTGAAGCTCAGATACTGGAAACTTTGTGCGAGCTGGGGCTTCAAGGGACTGAGGCTTCATGAGCATGTTCATCAGGTCATCTCGAAGTATTTGAGACCCATAGGAGCAGGCAGCAGGGGAAGTGCACTGAGGCAACTCAAGAATGTCAATTGCTTCAGGAACAGTGATGGTGTAGTGATGATGCTCAGTCATCCACTCGAGGACCCATGTGTTGATATCCAGAGGATTTCCTGAAACATATAACGTGGCATAAAACTGAAGCACAAGCTCTTCATTCCAGTGTATGCATTCAGAGCAGAACTGAAGCAGCTTGGCATGATGCAGATCCTGAAGCACATTGTTGAAGCAATGAAGGGCTTCCATATCTATCAGAGGGATGTGTTTGTGAGGAAACAGTTTGTTTTTCTTGTAGAGCACTGAATCATAGTAGTTCTTCTGAGTGGTAGTCCAGAACCTCAGCAGCTTTCAAGGTGGAGCAGAGTGATACGGATTTTGAATCCCCTCGAAAGAAACTCATGGCGTTGAAGAAATCAGTAGCATCAAAGCTTGGAGTATCATCAGCTTCAAGGTCACGGAAGAATGGTCGCTTCTGCTTTGGACACAAGGACCGAGCTTGAACTGGGCCTTGAGGTGGGGAAGGCGCTTGAGGCACTTCAATCTGAAGAGTAGCTTGAGGCTGAGGCTGAGTCGCTGCAGATGCATCAGGCACAGATGTGTTGATGTCCTTGGGGAGACGAGGTGATGTGACATGCTTGTCTTCAAAGCCATACTTTGAGGCTTCAGCATTTTTACTGGTTTCTGCTTCAGGAGGGGCAGTTGTGCTTTGGTCGGCTTCAGCTTCAGTTTCAGCAGCAGGTGGGTCTGGCTGAGGATCAGCAGTTGTAGTGTCAGCTGCATCAGTATTAGTGGTGGTGTTTGCTGCAGCATCAGTATTAGCAGCAGAATTTGTTGGAGCACTAGAGGCTTCGGGGTCATCAGCATCAGACGCTGAGGACGATGCACCAACAGAGGCTTCAGACTGCAGTGAAGTGTCAGGAAGCACCTCGGTCACTGTGTTGGAGTGAGGTTCAGGTGAGAAGACAGTATGAGTGGGTGAGTTTGTCAGCCCATAGTCCTCATCATAAATGCGAGGAGTTCCATCATCCATAATATCAACGTCCATGTCTTCAACCTCAGTGATAACTGGTGGCGGTGGGGACGGTGGAGTTGGAACAATGGGTGTTGCAGCAGGGGGTTGAGTGAAGACTATTAAGCTGCGCTGAGGATTTTGAGGTGGAGTTGAGGCAGCAGTGATATGAATGGTGGTATCAGCGGGCTGTGTTGTAGGAGGAGCTGAGGAAAGGGGTGTAGCATCAATGGGATCCTCAACAGCAGGCTTCTTTGCAGCAGGTGGAGTTGAGGGTTGTGCTTCAGGCGTGCGCTTGAGGCTTTTGGCAGAGGCATCAGCAGGTTGTCGAAGCTTCATCAACTTGGTCATCTGTTGTGAGATCTGTTCCTTGGATTGACCAATATAAGAACGATTGGCAGCGAACTCAATGTTGAGACGTTGAACTTCGCATTGATGTTCAGTAAACTCCTGAGGAGTAACTTCAGTGATAGGTTTCTTCTTGAAGTCACTGTGGACTTTCTTCAGTTTGTCCTTCAACTGTTTCTGAAGATCACGTTGATGAATCTCATTTATGAGGAACTGTTGAACATAGAACTTGATGTCTTTCGGAATGTCCAAATCATCAAGCGGAGTGTCAGGCTTAACAGACCAAATTTCAATGTACTCCAAGATCTTCTTGGGATCAAGGAGAAGCGGGATTTCTGAACCCGTTGCTTCAGCTTTGCGTCTGGCCGCAACACGCACGTATTCAATCTTATCAGCTTCAGTGGCGACGAAGCCGGCCAAATCCTCAAATTCATCTTCATCATCAGAGGATTGAGGAGTATGATGAATGGCGCCACGCATAGCAGTTTTCTTTGGTGAGGGGCGAGGGCCGCGTTGAAGAACAGTTTTGGTCTTCAGCTGAGGCTGAGGCATTGTGGTTGAGGCCTCAGGAGCACCAGATTCATCAGTGCGTATCCTTGAGGAGGGGGCAGCCCTATCCGTGCGTTGACATGAGGAGCCAATAACTTGAGGCTGAGTTGAGGTCTTCTAAGAAGGTTTCATGCCAGGAGCCTTTTTGCGGTGCTGAGGCGGTGGTTGGTGTCTGGGTTGAGACTGATCTTGAGGCGGAATTTGTATTGAAGCAGTCAAGTCACGGACCAGATTCTTGACACGGCTGCGAGTGCGCTTGAGATACTGTTCATGTGCAGCAGGAAATTCTTCAGGAGTATGCAGTGTTGTGGGATCAGGAATGACTCCAGGAGCTGGGGGAGGTCGAGCCTTGATACCCAAGGTCTTTAGTGGCGGATTAACTGCAAACATTTCCTCATGCTGAGGATTAAGCCATTGATAGGACACCCAACGCTTGGCCCATTCCCTCATGATCTTCTATACCCGTTTCTTTCGTTCGTCAGTAGTTTCTCTTTCGGGAGTCTTCAGCCTCTCAAAGAGTTCAGGAGGCAGGTCTTTAGCGGTATCAGTATTCTTACGCCGAGGAGCCATTTTCTTCAGCTGAGATGTCTGAGGAATTGTGCGTTCAAGCTGAGCTGCAAATGAAGTGAGACTATGAGAACCATACGATTCCTCAGCAGACATGTACCTGTGACAGAATTAAGTTGCGAGGGAAGTGGGGTACGGTTATATGCGTTCGTGAGGAAAATGAAGAAATGAGGCATAGGTACAGGTCTCAGAAAGCTAGCAGTACAGTTGAGGAAGAACTGGCTTGAGGACACAACAGTGCTGAGGAATAATATGCTGAGGAATTAACCACTGAGGAATAAGCATACCAGACTTGAGGCGAATGCTAAGGGACAATGAGTCTTCGTCCCCGGCGACGGCGAACTCCAGCGATGTTAGCGCTCGAGCGTGAGAAGCTCAAGGGCGGCGGCGCGAGAGTGAGAGAAGCGGTGGGGGGGTAAATGACTGGGGGTGGGGGGTAGAGGGCTATTTATAGAGGGGTGAAAGTTGAGGAGGTTGCGAAATTTGTGGACGAGATAGCCCCTGATTGTTGGGATCCTCAGTGGATATCGTGATGGTGGATAATTACGACGTGCGGTAAAATCGAAAAAAATTGAAGACAGTTGTAACAGAAAATCCGTGATTTGAGGACCTTGAGGACAAGGGCTGAAGACGAAGACAAATGGTCTCAGGATGATGATGATGACTTAAGGTCTCAGCCTGAGGAATATATGATTTCCGGATGAACGCATATGAGATAGACAGATTAGATAAGTGAGCACAGAGGGACGGGTCCGATCACGTTCACCTAGTTGAAGAAGCAAAAACTGAAGATCAATAACTATAGGTGAACGCTGTTGAGGACAAACACGATAATCATCAGTAATGAAGACTTCGAATCCTGAGGAAGATCAAATCCTGAGGAAGTTGAGGAACACCAAATCCTGAGGTGTTTTGGCGGTGGAGCTACCCACCTTATAGGGAATGAGACACTTGATACCATACAATTGTCGTATGGATCTTGAGTCAATTTCCACGTTGATTTCTTCACACATAGCAAGGTAGTTCCTCATGATTTGAGGAGTACGACGCATCGTGTGTTGTGCATCAGGATTCTTCAATATTGTTAATCGTTAGGCTGTGTGTCCATTCACTGGACGTTTGAGGAATCTAAGATATTTAGCTCACACCTCAGAGTGCTAAATCGCTTCTCATCCAAAGTCTTAGTGAATATATCAGCAAGTTGGTCTTCAGTCTTCACATGGCTGATGACGATATCTTCCTTCAAGACATGATCCCGAAGAAAGTGATACCGAATCTCAATATGCTTCGTCCTCGAGTGTTGTACCGGATTCTGAGAGATTTTGATGGCGCTCTCATTGTCACATAGGAGTGGTACTTTCTTCAGGTTGATGCCGTAGTCCTTCAGAGTTTGCTTCATCCAAAGAAGCTGTGAGCTGCTTGCACCAGCAGCAATGTATTCAGCTTCAGCGGTGGAGAGAGAGACGCAGTTCTGCTTCTTCGATGACCAGCACACAAGAGAACGTCCGAGGAAGTGACATGTTCCTGAGGTAGACTTCCGATCCACTCGATCTCCAGCATAATCTGAGTCTGAGTACCCGACGAGATCCAGCCGTGTGCCTTTTGGATACCATAAGCCTAGCGACGGGGTGTGAGCCAAATATCGAAGAATTCGTTTCACCGCTTGGTGATGCGATTCCTTTGGTGCCGCTTGGAATCGGGCACACATGCAAACGCTCAACATTATATCAGGCCTGGATGCACATAGATATAGCAGAGAACCTATCATGGAGAGGTATACCTTTTGATCGTAGTCCTTGCCATTTTCATCGGGGCCAAGTTGTCCGTTTGTAGGCATCGGTGTCTTGATGCCTTTGCAGTCTTGCATTCCGAATTTCCTCAGGCACTCCTTGAGATACTTCTCCTGAGAGATGAAGATGCCGTTGCGTTGTTGACGAATTTGGAGTCCTAAGAAGAACTTCAGCTCGCCCATCATCGACATCTGATACTGTTCACTCATCAAGAATGCAAATTCTTCACTATATTTCTTGTTAGTGCAACCAAATATTATGTCATCAACATAAATTTGACATATGAATAATGCATCATCATATCGTTTTGTGAAAAGAGTTGGGTCGAGGGAACCAGATTTGAAGCCCTTGCTGATGAGGAAGTCCCTTAGTGTGTCATACCAAGCCCGAGGGGCTTGCTTCAGTCCATAGAGGGCTTTCTTCAATCTGTACACCATATCAGGCTTCTTGGCGTCTTCAAAACCTGGAGGTTGAGCAACATATACTTCTTCCTCGATATTACCATTGAGGAAGGCACTTTTCACATCCATTTGATATAACTTGATATTATGATGATTAGAGAATGCAAGCATAATGCGAATGGACTCAAGTCTAGCTACAGGAGCGAAGGTTTCACCGAAGTCGATCCCCTCGATTTGAGTATATCCTTGAGCTACGAGAAGAGCTTTGTTTCTGATGACTTGTCCATCTTCATCAAGTTTGTTGCAGTAGATCCACTTCGTGCCGATGACATTGTGAACTCTAGGATCAGGACGTTTGACTAGTTCCCAAACATCATTCAGTTTAAACTGAAGAAGTTCGTCTTGCATTGCCTGAATCCATTCCGCTTCTCGGAATGCCTCGGTGACTTTGGTGGGCTCTGAAATTGATACAAACGAGAAATGCCCACAAAAGTTAGCTATGCGATTAGCTCTTGCACGAGTGAGAGGACCTGGTAGGTTGATGTCAGGGAGGATTTTGTCCACTTGAACTTCATTTGCCACACGAGGAAGTCGAGGAGGATGATCTTGAGGCGCATCTTCGTCACTGCTGTCAGATTTGTTAGCATCAGCTTCAGGTGCTTCAGGAGCTTCAGGCGTATCAGGTGCCTCAGGATCAGTATCGTCATCAGGATTATTCGCTTCAGGATTTGGGTGTTCTTCAGGAGCAGGAGGTATGTGGATTTCTTCAGAATGATCCACAGGAATGATGTCACCAGCACCCATCTTCTTGATCTGTTCTTCAGGTGGTGCTTCACCTAAATCGTGTGGCAGGTGCTCTATTGGGTTTCTTACCGACCATTAACTCGTATGATGTTTTATTGAAGAACTTGTGAAGATACACTCGATTGACGATGTGACAGGCAGTTTTGATTGCTTCAGCCCACCACTTGAGTGGATTATTGTACTCAGCCAGCATCGTGCGAGCCATCTCGATGAGGGTTCGATTCTTCCTCTCAACAACGCCATTTTGCTGAGGAGTGTATGGCGCAGAGAATTCATGAGCAATTCCCAAGTCATCGAGGAATTCTTCCACACCGAAGTTCTTGAACTCAGTGCCGTTGTCGCTTCGAATGTGCTTGATCTTCAGGTTGTAGTTGTTCATGACTCGCAGGGCGAAGCGCTTGAGGATTGCTGGAGTTTCTGACTTATAGAGAAGAAAATGCACCCAAGTGTATCGTGAGAAGTCATCAACAATAACAAGACCATACATGTTACCTCCAAAGCTCGAATACTTTGGAGGACCAAATAGATCCATGTGAAGAAATTCCAGTGGTCTCGTAGTAGTCATGATGGTCTTCGCTGGGTGATTGGCCTTGGTCATCTTTCTAGCTTCGCAGGCACCACAGAGCTGGTCCTTTGAGAATCTGATTTCCTCAATCCCGAGGACATGTTTATTCAGTACCAGCTTCTGAAGATTTCTCATTCCAGCGTGGCCGAGTCTTCGATGCCATAGCCAGCACTCTGAGGCTCGTGCCAAGAGGCATGTAGCAACCTGAGGACCTTCAGAGAAATCTACAATATACAGGTCACCTTTCCTAACCCCACTGAAGACAATGGATTTATCGCTAATCATGAAGACAATACAACCATCTTTTCCGAAGAGAACAGCGAGATCAAGATCACACAGCATAGATACAGACATCAAGTTGTATCCAAGAGATTCAACAAGCATGACTTTATCAATATGTTGGTCTTGAGAGATAGCCACTCTGCCGAGACCCAATACCTTACTTTTACCTTTATTAGCGAAGGTGATGGTTTTCTTTGAAGAAGGACTTAGTGATGATTCCATAAGAAGACTTCTGTCACCAGTCATGTGAATTCTGCATCCACTATCCATCACCCATTCAGTCTTTCCCTGCAAATGAATTAGTATCTCATACAGCAAGTTATGAGTCAATCTCAGTTTGAGGAGTTTAAGATTCCTCAGAATTAATTCCTCAGGATGTTCCTCAGGATTGATTCTATGAAATCAGACAATATAATTATCCTTCAACTGACTCATTTATTGTTGTCCTGGGCATTTGATCTGCAGAAATTGTAATTGCCTCAGGACATGTCCCTGCAAGAATGATTAGTTCTTAACCACCCACATCTTTATGGGTGGTCTTGAGGCACATGAGGATTGATGAGGATGGTGAGACCTAATGGGGTGTGAGATGGCAGCATCAGGATAAACAAATGAGTAAGCATTCTTATGAGGAGCTTCCCTGTGAACAAAATGATTAGCAGATACATGATTATAATCATTTCCTTTTGAGGTATCGTCCTCAGATGATATCCTCAGCTCATTTGCATCTGCATTCACAGGAAGGTTAGTGATGAGGTCCTTTGGCACCCAGATCTGCTTGACTGGAGGACCGTTCCTGCAGTTAGTTCCGATGAATCTGGCAAATACCTCACCATTACCATTCTTAAACAGTTTATAGTTTGAGTCAAATGACTCAGTCATCACGTCTGAAGAAACAGCATCATAACCAGATAAGGTATAGGGATCAGGAGGAGGCATCATTGCTCGAGCCCAAATGGCCTCAGGATATTGTTCAGGTTTCCAGTAAGACCCATCAGGGTTGAGTCTCCGAGTGAATGCGATGCCTTCTTTCCTCGAGTTTCTGTTGAGGATCTGTTTCTTGAGAATGTCACAGAGAGTCTGATGTCCTTTCAGACTCTTGAACATGCCTGTTTCCAGTAGACTCTTCAACCTAGCATTTTCTTCAGCAATGTCTATGGTATCCTCAGATGAGGGGTTAGATACCACATAAGTAATAGAAATAACAGAGTCTGAAGACATTGAGGAACTAGACACAGATATAATTTGATCACGTTCAATGCATCTTAAACAGGGAGGATTGAATCCTTCTTGTGGCATGATGATCTGTTGGGAGAGGAGTGAATCATTTTCTTTCTTCAGATCGTCATGAGACATCCTTACACGTTCAAGTTCTTGTTTCCTCATGAGGAACTCATGAGACAACTTTTCTTGATCAGTAAGGAGTGCCTCATGCCGATTGAACAAGTCATCAAACTTTGACTGAAGAATTTTTGATTCATCAGTCAACTTTTGAGTCTTCGTCATTTCCTCAACCAACATATCATCACTTTTGTTTAATGAGAACTGAGTCTTTTCAAGTGCACGTTGTTGCTTAGATGCAAGTTTAGCAAGTTTAGCATAGTTTTCATCAGGTTCTTCATCAGAGGGTTGATCTGATGATGAGTAAGAAGATACCTTGGAGGACTTGGCCATGAAGCAGAAGGAAGGAGTTGTGTCTTCAGCTTCATCATCAGCATGTGATGGACCAAATTCTTCAGTGCTGAAGATTGACTTTGAGACAAGTGTCGTGGCAAGAGCCAAACCAGCCACACCCTCAGATTCTTCAGATTCTTCTTCCTCAGCATCAGGGTTGGAACCAGATTCTTCCGAGTCCAATTCTTTCCCGAGATAAGCGCGAGCCTTACGGGAACTGCTATTCCTGTATCCAGTAGACCTTGAGGATCTTGAGGATTTCTTGTTTGTCTTTTCATTAGAACTTTCATCTTTCCCTTTCTTCTTCTTCTTCAGTTTAGCTTCCTTTTCCCATAGAGGACACTCAACGATGTAATGCCCAGGTTTCTTGCACTTGTGGCAAACTCTCTTTCTAGCTTCGACAGAATCATCATCTTTGCTTTTTCTTGAGGACGATCTTGAGGAATTTCCGAAGCGATTCTTCTTCGTGAACCTTTGAAACTTTCTGGTAAGGAGAGCAAGTTCACGGCTGAGAGTCTCAGGATTATCAGTATCAGCCTCAGACTCTTCATCAGAGGACACTCTTCTTGCTCTAGCTTTTAGAGCGCGGACCTTAGGCGTGGGGCTGTATCAGTCTCGTTTTTCAGATAGCTTCAGTTCATGAGCATTGAGGCGCTCGAGAATGTCGTCTGGATCCAGAGTCTTGAAGTCCGGCCTTTCTTGAATCATCAGTGATAGTAACTCAAATGAGTCATCCAGTGACCTCAGCAGTTTCTTCACAACTTCATGATCTGTGATATCAATAGCACCAAGAGCTTGAAGTTCATTGGATATGTCAGTGAGTCTGTCAAAGGTTTGTTGCACGTGCTCATTATCCAGCCTCTTGAACCGATTGAAGAGACTGCGGAGTGTGTCAACACGTGAGTCTTGTTGAGCTGGGACTCCTTCATTAACTTTAGACAGTCTTGTCCATATCTTCTTTGCAGTATCCAGACCACTGATACGGTTGAACTGAGCCTTATTGAGATGACCACCAATGATGCTTCGAGCTTTTGCATCAAGCTGCCAGTTTTTCTTGACAACTTCGGGAGCAGTCATCAGATTTGCTTCAGGAATGCCTTGATCAACAATGTCCCACATATCCTTGTCAATGGCTTCAAGATGTATCCTCATCTTGTTCTTCCAGTATGGATAGTCTGTTCCGTCGAAGATGGGGTAGTTTGAGGCAACGCTCATTGTACCTGAGGTCGACATAACTAAAACTCCAGGTGGTTAAACCGAATCACACAGAACAAGGGAGTACCTTGCTCTGATACCAATTGAAAGTGCAATATATCGACCAGAGGGGGGGTGAATGGGAGATTTTCAATTTTGCTACCAGATTTTGATTTTCTTCAGGACTGAAGCAATCATGAAGCTGAAGAAGTAACCAAAATCATGAAGAAATAAAACTTCACAGAATGTAATCATCAGGGCAACTCATCATAATGCAACAGAAATAAATCAATTCAGATAAGCAGAAGTGCTTCAGATGCATAGTATGAAGACTAATAGCAGAGGGAGAGCTGAAGCACAAGCAGTCAACATAGATACTGAAGACATAATACAGAGGATTAAGAGATTGAAGAGATATCACCAGAAATTGAAGACAATGGTTTGGTAGACCAGTTCAAGTTGCTGTGACAACTCTACGTCTGGTTGGAGAGGCTGAGATTCAACTCAGAAGACATAGTCTTCACCTTGTTCTCCTTGAACTAAAGTCCTCAGACCCCGTCCAATAACTCAGGTGAGTCTTCAAGGTAGACTCCCGAAACCTTTACAGACTCAGTCACTCCGGGAAGTCACAATTGCATCTTGACTTCCTCAGACTGAAGACTTCTACACCGGCTGGAAGATCACAGTCTTCAAGAGTAAAAAGCTTCGGATCACTCAAACCGACTTCCTCAGAAATGCTCAACTACTCAGGCTGGTGGTTTTCCTCACATAGGTTCTTCAGTTTCCTCAGAGGTGGGTTGCTCTCAAATGACAAGTGTTAGTTTTTCTCTCGGAGCAGCCAACCGACAAATGGGGCTGGGGGTGGCTATTTATAGCCGCGGAGCAACCCGAGGCGAAAGGACATAACTGCCCATGCATGCAATTACTCTCATGCCCTCGGAAATGACCGTTGCTAGACAAGTTGTAGCCTCTCACCACGCAACTCGTGGCACGGTCAAAGTATTCTCTCTCCAGACTCCTCAACCGAAGTTAGTTACCTCAGTGTCCTGAAGAACAATGTCTCAGACACATGAGGACTGAACTTCTACTGCAGGAGATTTCCTCAGGGTTTTTCTTCAGGATTCCTAACTGAGCACTTCCTCAGACCTTCGGAACTCGTTTTCTTCAACCCCTCCAACAGTGCGGTGTTTTCCTATGACTCAAGAAGTATAAAAAGTCTTAGCGAAGACTACGCTTCAACTTCGTCTTCAGCGCGAACTTCCTCAGGATCGTCCTCAGCTTCAACTTCAACCGAACGCTTCAGGATCCTGTTTCCTCAGGATTTCGCGCGACTTCATTCTTCAGGAAACGCACCGTTTTCTCCAATGTTCCTCAACATTTTGGGGGGTCGACATTGGTGGTTAAACACCTCATCAGGGACTGTTCTCCTGTGTATACTCACAAACACATCAGTCCCTTAACCGTTTTGTCATCAAACTCCAAAACCTCAAGGGGAGGGCACTTGATGCACTTACAAGTTGCCTACCAACTTGAACTACCCCCGCACCTTTCCCGAGTACATGATGTATTCCATGTGTCACAACTCAGGCGTTGCTTCAAGGACCCCATCCGCGAAGTCGACCATGAAATGCTTGATCTCCAAGATGACCTTTCTTATCGAGAGTACCCTGTTCATATTCTTGATTCCGCAGAGCATGTCACTCGTCGTCATAAGATCAAGATTCTCAAAGTGCAATGGTCACATCACTCCGAGAAAGAAGCAACGTGGGAAAGAGAAGACCGCCTCCGTGCCGAGTACCCCACCTTCCTCCCGACGACTTCTGAATCTCGGGACGAGATTCTTTTGAGTGGGGGCGAGTTGTCAGAACCCCAACTAGGGTAAGTGCTAGGGCTTGTTGCTCCTTTGCATCATGTGAAAATTTCAAACAGAAATTCAAAAATGGGGAAAAGAAAAGCCCTAAAGAATTTAATTAAATGGCCAGATAAAAATCTTTTTCCAAAAATCATTTGAACATTTGGAAAATTCCTATAAATGATGGTGATCATTACAAAAGTGGTTTGGGTTCATTCCCATGCCTATGGAATTTTCTAAAATTCAAAAGGTGCTCTGGAAATTAAATTTTACCCCTAATTGCTTTGAAATTCAAAACTTTTGAATTTCAAAAATGCCCAAAAGCTATAAGTGGATTGCTTCTAACCACTTAAGATTTATAAAAATATTTGGGCATTTAAAAAAATGCTCTGCTATTTATTTAGAGAAAACAAATAGAAGAAAAAGAAACGAGAAAGCAAAACAGAAAGAAAATAGAAAACCTAATCTAGCCCACCCTACTAGGCTCCCTCGACCCAACTAGAAGAACCAGGCCCAGGCCCACCACAGAGCCTTGTCGTCTTGCCCAACGATGGCAAGAAGCTCTGTGGCGTGCATGCGACGCCGGCGAGGTGGCCCGAGGCCACCTAGGCTCCCCTGCCCCTCTTCTCGAGCCGTAGAGGATGCCACGCACCCGCTCCACCTCCCCCCCCCTCCTCTGGCTCATCCCCTCCCTCCTCGTCGTCGTTTTCGCGCATGACCGAGCCAACCGGAGCACGCCGCCGTGCCCGACGTGGCCACTGGCCTCCCCTCGCTGCGCCGCCGTGCCCGGAAGGATCGCCGTCGTCGTCTACATCGAATCCCCTCTCCAATTTGCGCCAAGATCCACTAGAGGTGATGCTCGCGGCAATATTAACCCGTCGACCACCGCATCTCCGGCGAGACATTCTGGCCGTTCCCGCTCATCCCCGGCCTCCCTTTGCTCGCCATCGCGCTCTAGGTGAGACCATCTTTCTTTTCCCCCTTCCCGTGCTCCTCCTCTACCCCTCGTCGTCTTTTCCCGTCGAGCAGAGCTCCGGCCTCCGCGGGCTTGGACGCCGCCGTGGCTCGGGGCCTCCTCGAGGTCCCCCTCCTGCACCTCTAGATGCGCACGAGCGCGAGCCGCGTCTTGATGCTTGCCCCGAGAACTCCCGTGGCCTGCAGCGCAACTCCGGCGGAGCGCCGCCGCGTGCAGAGCCGCCGGCGTCAAGCCGGCCATTAGGGCCCTAAACCCCCTCGCTAATCCCCCCTTGAGCCTATGACAGGTGCGCTAGCCCCCCCTCTAATTAACCAAGGATTAAATAAACCGGGGATTAACCCCCAGTCACTGACCAGAGGGACCCACTGGTTAGTGGACCAGTCAACCCCCCTTGCGTCAGCATGACACCAGCATGACGCAATAACTCCTTTTCTAAATTAAAAGAAATCCAGAAATTCCAGAAAATAGAATAAACTTTGAAATTCAATAACTTTTTAATCCTAACTCCAAATTAAACATATAATATATGAAAAATTATCAGAAAAATGCAAGGATTAATAATATGCAATTTGTTTTCATGTTTGACCAACTTTTAATGGGTGAAAAGTGACAAATGAATATTTGGCTAATTTGAAAATCATATATGGAGTTTGAATTTGCATTCAAAATGCAATACACTTCAATTAAGATGAATTTGCCACAAACCAGTAGCATTCACATCATGGACAACTATATCATGTGATTGTGCATTTTATTTTGATGTTGCCCCCCTTTGTTGATGATTGCTTCGGTAACAGTGTTTCCGAGACGGAGGTCACCCCCGAAGAAGAAGAACGTTTGACCCGTGCATCGCCAGCAAGGCAAGAAAACCCCATTGATCATGTCTATAAAATCCCACTTCCCTCTCAGTCTCGCTTATGCATGTTTAGGAGATCACCTTGATATCGATTCTACCGCATAGTTGAACCCATATCCGATGCATGACCTATCATCTTGTCACAGTAGTAAGCAAACCACAATCCTAGCTGACATAGGAGTTGATTGATATCATGTGGCCCCTGCAACTGTTACAGCTTATTGCATGCTTAGAGGTTACATTGAGGTTACTTTGATCTGTGAGTCGGGATTGTTGTGGTCATGTTACTGATGAAGGTGAAACTGTGTCGGTGAATCCACCCTAATACAAGGTGAACGGTGAGAGGCTGTGTAGGAGTACACAGTGGGTTGTCTCGTTGAACACCGCCTTAAGCCCGAGTTCTTGTATGGTAATCCAAGACAAAGAGTACAACCACACATTGGGCTCACTCACCCCTCTCGGCCTAGTACCTCAATCCGTGTTGACGTCCAGGAGTCACATTAGTTCGGGCTTTCCATTTGACATGTGCATAGAAAAAGAATGAAGGAATGGTTGCATCATATAGATATGTGGGTGCACCTGTGAGGCAGGAAAACCATCTGCTAAAGGTGGCATCTCGGTCACCTGCATTGTCTGAGTCCGTATCGTTGAACCGGCCGGACTCACGAGCGGTAGCAACTCAGATAGTCGACTCCTGGAATAGACCGGTTGTGAGCAAAGTGTCGTGGTGAACATCCTCGCTGTCACCTCTTGAACGGTGGCCAATAAAAGGCGGTAAACGATGGTCATGTGTGTGTAGCTTACACCCTTGCAAGGTTAACAAAACTATTCGAATAGCCGCGTCCGCGGTCATGGACTACTTGGAACCTATACCTGATTATTAGACAACTTGAATGGATACTTCTAAACCTCGCAAGATAAGCGTGAGTGCTATGGTGTGCTCCTCGTGGGGAAGTTGGGGAAGTAACCATAGTGGTGTATTGGTTGGAGACTTGGTAGTGGAATCGTGTACGCTTCTTACCTCAAGTCTAGTACTCGTAGTACAGGACTAGCCAAGTCAAAGCTGGCACTTATGCATGTTGAAACCCCACCTCCCTTTACCTTGATACTTGAGCATGAGTAGTATAGTTCTGATGTAAGTCTTGCTGAGTATGACTTTGTAATCATGTTTTCTTATTCTATGTTTTAGATGGAAACCCAGACCCCGATGGAGTTACCTTCCTGAAGCTCGACGTTTACTAAGCTAGTATAGTTCTAGACAACAGTCTGGTCCCTCGTGGAAGGGCATGTGTGTTGAACAAGGCTTCTCTAAGCCATTTGTTAATCTTGTCTGTACTCAGACCTAATTTGCTTCCGTTGTTTGATGTAATGTTGGATCACAGACATGTGATCTTTGTATGCTCTATGTGTAAGTCAATAAAGATATACTTTGTAGAGTTCATGCAATGTGTACCTGTTGTTTACACTGGACATGTGTGCTGCGTGTATGTTTATAACATGCATGTCTTAGTGTGGGGTTCGATAGCTTAGTTGTGTTCTTGCCGGCGGTCATTTATACACCAAGTGTCCCTTAGATGTGCGCAGCTTGGGGCATCGCGATGCGATTTCTCGTGACTCTGTCACGTGGCACACTTTGTTGTATGATTGAGCCCGCCCGAGACCTCGACTAAGTGATCGGGCTGGAGTCTGTTTATTTAAGCGTTATAATTCAATCGATAATATGGTTGAGGCGACTTGTCTATGAGTATGGGATTTCACCACCCATAATCATTTAGACTTATGAGCGGGCGATGAGCACCCATCTCAGTTGATCATCCGGCCTGGATGGGATGCCCCTCACGTTCGATGATTTCCGAGAGTGTTCTGTGTTTGTCCTTGTCTTCTTAGACAAGTGGGTACGACTCTTGGCTCTCCATATGATTGAGTTGTGACTGGAATTACATACGCATATTCCGGGTCCCGACACAAAGCAAGTATCAAGATCTTCAGAAAGGGATGTATCAAGTGAGTCCTCGGAATCATAGGATTCCTCATCATAGCAATCATTAGCCTATTATTGGGCAGCAACCATTTTGTTTTTAAAAACCTCAATATAATCATTGCAAACATAATTCTCAAAGAAATAAGCAAGAACTGCAAAGTTTTCAGACTTGTGAATAGTATCGTAATACTTTTCAATCAAAGAAGCAATCTCATAAGCACCCTTAAAAGCAACTAACTCTTCAATCTTTTCAACATCAAAGTAATCATAAACACCTTTAGCATAACAAGATAGAATCTCATTCTCATTAAACTAACATTGGAAAGGAAGGTGTTTACGATCTATATTAGAACAACAAGTAAAATCATAAATGTGGCACAAGGACTCAGCATAGCAATAAGAAGTTTTTATTTGGTCCCATAAGTGTTTCCCTTTCTGAGATAAGCGGTGTCGCGTATAATGAGCATGCTCATCCAATGATTTTCCCTCAACCAAGTCGGTTGGGTTTTTAGCGCGAGCACAAATTGATCGAAGACGATCCAAGTGAAACATGTCCATCCTACCATGTTTGGGTGGTTCCACACCCATGGTAAAGATAACATCAGAAGGCAGACAAAGGCAAAGACAAAAAGCAACTATTTTTTTGGTTTTTCATAAAGACACATAAGCAAAAACTAGAAAGCAAACTAACAAGACTGAATAGCAAAGATAAAAGATAGTGTGCAACTCCCCTATCTTGAAGAGTGGAGTTCCCGGCAACGTCGCCAGAAATTAGCTTTGATGGCTTCTTGCCCCTCGTTGGTTACCCAAAGTGGAAGGTTGAGATGTAGACATCAACAAATTTCCCTCGGTGAAGATAGCAAGTTTTGTCTCCAATAGGACTCCGACAACGACAGGAAGGTGACAACGGCGCCAGCAATTAGGCGGTTGACATGGACCTGCACACACAACAGATAACTTTGCTCCCAACGAGTACAGAGAGGTTTTCAATCCCTTCGGCCTTGTTGTTTACAAAGGATCAAACGTATGGGATAATAATGATAGCTATAGCAACTAAAAAGGAAATAAAGCAGAAAATAAATAGCGGGTGTAAACAGTGGTGGAAATATGGACCAGGGTCCCATGATGTTCACTAGTGATGTCTCTCTCCCAAAATACGATAAAATAGCCATGCGAGGTAAACAAATTACTGCTGGGAAATTGACATGATTATGTGCGCAAACCAATGCTAACTATGCTACTAAGAAAGGAAGAGGATCAAAAGCTTGGGCGGTACGCCAAGACAAGTAGACCGAAATCCATCTGCATCTACCTACTAATCATCCATCTTGAGATATCTATCCAGAACATCTCGCTGGTATTAAGTTGCGAATCCCACCCAAAGTGTAAACTCAAAGCAACAAACAACTGCATTAAAGAACTTTGCGTAAAGTAAACAATCCTTGCACCCGCAAGTACAAGCACTGTTGTTTTGTCCCTTGTGGCAACATCACATCCCCTAGACTCATGGTTCTGTCACTCAAGCTAGTCATCAGGGGGCATGAACCCACAATCATGCATAACGCTCCCTCTTGGAGTTACTACCTACTACTTGGCCAAAGCAATAAACATCAACGGAGAACATGCAAGAATTACTCAAGAACATAAATATAAAAGAGGAGAATCAAATATATTACTCAAACACAATCTGAACATAGTCTCATAATCCATCAGATCCCAGCAAACTCAGCATAGAAACAACAGAAAGATTACATATGTGCCTCGATCATGTAGGGCAGATCACGAGGTCTAAACCATGAAGAACAAAGAGGGGAGGAGAACATCACATAGCTACTGATCATAGACCCATGGTCCAAGGGGGACTACTCATGGTTCATCCGGCAAGAATCCATTGTGGTGGAGAAGCTCTCGGAGGTGTTTCCTCCCTCCGGCAGGGAGCCGGGAAGAGGGCTCCTGGTGCTCTCGATCTTGGAAGCGCTGTAGCGGTGGAACAGAGGAGAGATCGCGAAAAAGGGTTCTGTCCTTGAGGGTTTCGGGACGAGAGAGATATATAGGAGAAGGGGGCAGCCAGAGGTGGAACAGGGGCCCCAAGCGCCCCCCTGGCGCGGCCTAGGGGGTGGCCGCGCTAGGTGGCCGCCTGGGCCACCCCTGGCTCCCCTCTGGCCCCACTTTGGCTCTTCCCGAAGCTTTCTATACGCTGATTTATCCTATATTTTTTGCGGAATTTTTCTGGCACTTTAAGTAATGGGAAAACCTGAAATACGAAAACAGCAGAAAACAGGAACTGGCACTGGGGTGCACTGAGTTAATAGGTTAGTCCAAATATGATCAAAAGTGTATCGAGGTGAATCAATATCATAGCAATATCACACAAAAGATGCATGGAGCAAGCAGAAATTATAGATACGTTTTGGACGTATCAGTTGCTCGTCGCAATCCATAGCTCTGGACCGACTCCCGTCTACCGTGATTGGGCTGAAGGAACCCGGCATCTTTAGCTTTAGGTAAACGTAGCATGGCCGAGCCATGAACCTGGCGTAAGCCGGTCTGCCTAGGATGGCATGATATGGGCTCTCGAGCTTCACCACCTCATAGGGTATGATCTCAGAGCGAAAGTTCTCAGCAGTTCCAAAGGCTATCTCCAGGTAGATTTTGCCTATTGGGCGTGCCGACTTCCCTGGGACTATTTCGTGGAACACAGTGTTGGAGGTTTTCAGCTGTTTGTGAGTTAATCCCATCCTTCAGAACGTCTCGTAGTAGAGGATGTTGATAGTGCTTCCTCCATCCATGAGCACCTTATCGAGTGTGTAGCACCCGATTTATGGAGAAACTACCAGGGCTAGAGAACCCGGGTTTCTACCACTAGTGGGTGGTCATCCCTCGTCCAAGTGATCAGTTGTTCAGACCAGTTAAGCCACCTAGGACAAGACGACTCTGTGGCCACAGACATGGAGGCTCTCTGCTGCAACTTCATGTCCCTCCGACAGCTGCTGGTGGTGAAGCCATGATAAGCTGAGTGGTCTTGGAGCTGCTTTGGGTTTGATTGGAATCCGGTGAGTCCTTATTGGTTTTGTTGTCCTCCTCCCTGGGGTCCTTGGTATTGCGGTGCTCCGCTGGCTCCCTGCTGGCCAAAATTTTGGTTTTGGTTACTGTTGTTCTGGCCGGCTCCGTTACCTGACCCAGGGGGCCCCTGACCTCCACGACGTGCGAACTCTTTCATGAAGTTGCATTCTTCCCAAGTGTGGCTATCTGATGTGCGAGGTAATGATAGTGATTTCTCGCCCTTCGTTGGTGAGCCCCAAGTGGAAGGCGTGATGTAGCACAGCAGCAAATTTCCCTCAGTAAAGATACCAAGGTTTGTCTCCAGTAGGACTCCGGAGATGATAAGTAGGTTTCAGCGGCGCTACTGACGCGGACCTGCACACAGACACAAATAACTTTGTTCCCAACGAAGTTCATAGAGGTTGTCAATCTCTCCGGTCTTGTTGTTCACAAAGGATCAAACACAAAGGATAATGATAGCAACTGAAAGTAAGAGCAGAAAAGTAAATGAGCGTGTAAACAGTGATGAGGATATGCACCGGGATACGTGATCTTCACTAGTGATGTCTCTCTCCCAAAAGACGATAAAACTGCTATGCGAGGTGAACAAATTACAGAAGGGCAATTGACAGGATTATGAACGCACCGCAATGCTAACTATGCTACAAAAGAAAGGAAGAGGCTCAAAAGCACGGGCAGTACGCCAAAATAAGTAGACCAAAATCCAACTGCATCTACTACTAATCATCCACCTTGAGATATCTATCCAGAACATCTCGCTGGTATTAAGTTGCGAGCCCCACCCAAAGTGTAAACCCAAATCAACAGACAACTGCATTAAAAAGCACCTTGCGTAAAGTAAACAATCCTTGCAACCGCGGTTACAAGCACCTTTGTTTCCCACTTGTGGCAACAGCACATCCCCTAGACTCATGTTTCTGTCACTCAAGCAAGTCATCGGGGGGCATGAACCCACAATCGAGCATAACGTTCACTCTTGGGGTTACTACCTACTACTTGACCAAATCAATAAACAGCAACGGAGAACATGCAAGAATTACTTAGGAACAAAAATATAAGAGATAAGAACCAAATATATTACTCAATCACAATCTGAACATAATCTCATAATCCATCAGATCCCATCAAACTCAGCATAGCAATAGCAGAAAGATTACAAAAGTGCCTCGATCATGTAGGCCAGTGATACGTCCAAAATGCATCACTATTTTATATAGTAATTCTTTCTTATTCATTGATATATTTCATGATATGATGTTATTCTTATGTTGTTTTGGCTTATTTTACACAGTTTGCAACTTTCCGGTGCCGAAGCAGCAGACGCAGGATTCAGCGGTAAAAAGTGGACGTTGAGTTGCTGAAGAAGAACACCTCCAAATTACCTGAAAATCGACGGAGGCTTTTTTCCAGAAGTATCACGAAGACACGCAAAAGAGTTACCAGTGGGGGGCCACAGGGTGCCCAGGCGGCCACCTGGCGCGGCCCCACCCCTGGCCGCGCCGGGAGGGCGCCTGGACCCCCGGGGCCACTCCCGGCTCCCCCCTCTGGCCTATATACTCCTCGTGATCCAAAAACCCTAAAAAAAGAGAGTTCCCGGAGTTCCGCCGCCACTCCATGGCGGAAACCTACAGAGAAGAATAGCCATCTCTGGCGGGCAGATTCCGCCAGGGAGATCACCTCCCGGAAGGGGAGATCGTCGCCATCGTCATCACCATCGTCACGGGCATCATCGAGATCATCATCAACATCATCCCCATCATCAGCACCATCTCCACCTCCATCCAATCTCATCTCACAATTGCAACTCGTGTTGTAATCCGTACTATCTATCCTCTCTACTCTATCGGTGTTGATTACTACTTTGTGGTGAATGCTATTGAGTTTTGTTGGAGAAATATTATTGTGTTCAGATTGTTTATCATCTATTTATCCCCACTGATCATGATCTCTTTTATGTCTTGTGAGTAGTTACTTTAGTTCTTGAGGACATTGGAGAAGTCTAGTTGTTAGTAGTCATATGATGTTGAAGTAATATGTGTTGGTTGATATTTAAGTTGTGTTGTTATTTTCCTAGTGGTGTTGTGTGAGTCGAACACTCAACACTTCGCCTTATCAAGGACCTAGGGGGATACATTGTG
This sequence comes from Bromus sterilis, assembly GCA_950022295.1. NCBI lineage: Eukaryota > Viridiplantae > Streptophyta > Magnoliopsida > Poales > Poaceae > Bromus > Bromus sterilis. Next base: position 234,171,240 of record OX465599.1, on the reverse strand, counting down.
TACAAAGAATGCTTACGGTGGGTTGCCGGAGTGACAGAAATCTAAACCCCAGTTTGCACGCTTTTGCACAAGGGAACAATGGATCACCGATCGTATTGCTATGGTTAGGCTTTTGCCTTAATTACTATCTTGTATTTGCGGATGCTTGCAAGGTGTTTAATCATAAGAGTACACTTATCTTAGTCTAGAGGGTGTACTAGCATAGATCCACCCACTCAACACTTATCAACATAGCATATAGTACCGATACGGAATATGGCGAAAGCACATGACTACCTCTCCCGTGTGTCCTCAAGAACACTTTAGCTTTTATAAGTTCAGTTGCTAGGCCTCTCCTTTGCTCAGAAAGGATTGGGCCGCTTGTTACTCTCCAGTACATTTTACTTTGCTCGTTTTTACTTTCCTGTCGCTTATACCAAGAAAAACCCCTAAAAAGTTATCTTTCACTGCTTGCAGTTATCTCCTTACCAAAGTCACTTCCTATTACCTTCTGCTCCTCGTTGGGTTCGTGTTGGAAATATGCCCTAGAGGCAATAATAAAATGTTATTATATATATTTCCACGTTCGTAATTAATGTTTATATTTCTGTGCTATAATTGCAATGACCCTGACTATGAGATTCAGAAGAAAACTCACTTGCATGTGTGGAAATGTAAACACCAAGAGTTCCTGGTTTAGCCTCTAAGACAAGCTCATGTGCTAACTGATGATTACGTTTTCTTAATCATGGACATTGTTCTTGTAACAAGGATGTCAGTAGCAATGGGAACATATTGTTAGCAGAACAATGATGTTGAACCGACCCCAGTATTGAATGATATACTTAGAGATCACATCGTAACTACGTTATAAGTCATATCATGAAATGTTATCATATACGTAATTCCTTAGCCCATGAGAGTATCGAGTTCCTTCACACAGGAAGACATGCTTTGGTTCTTAGATGAATCCTCCCGTAAATGGGAAGTAGTAAAATAAGTTCTGGGTATGTCAGATGGTGTGGCTAGTGACTGTGATAGTTCAAGAATGGGATTTGCTCCTTCACGATGAAGAGATATTGACTTTGGGCCCACTCGGTATGAAGGTATCCATTCTAGTCTGGCCAGACGCATTGTGATTTAATCACGGGGATACCGGAATACAATAACGAGAAATAGAGACAAACGAGCAAAGAGGATAACGAGTGGCTTGTGTTCAAGAAGTTGTTACACATGGGTGCCAAACTTCTCTCCTCTGACTTTGTCATATATCGGGAAGCAAAGGGAATGGTACATGACTAAACATAAAGGTTCACTCGAAGTTTATTCGTGTATGTGCGGGAGTCAACATGGGTGTCCAGGGCTCCGCTGTTGATTATTGGCTATTGACAAAAGGCTGTTGACCTATGTCCGGAAGATGTTCTGAGTCATGTCCGCATTATACCGAACCTATTGGGTCACACACTTAATGAGTAGTAATCTGTTAAAGAACTAGGAGATGAAAAGAGAAAGGGTACCAGAATTGTTTCGGGTGGAACCGGAAGTGTTCTGGGTAGCACTAGAAGTGTTCTAAGTGGTGCCGAATGGTTTCAGAATATTCGAGAACAGTCTCGGATGATTCCGGAACATTCAAGAAGAGTCTTGAAGTGGTCACAAGACATCCGTGATAGTCTCGGAAGGTTTTTCAACATTCGGTAATAGTTGTGGAAAGGTTACGAAACATCGGGAAATTGTTCCGGGAGCTCCAAAAATGTTCTGGGAGGTTCTGGGAGGTTCCCTGGAGCTTATGGAAGTATCCGGAGGGTTATGGAACTCTCCAAGATGCGGAAACCGAAGCTAGGCCAAGTAGGAAGGTCCACAAGGCCGTAGGTCGGTGGGAAATAGACTTTCCTTGGGGGCTAGGGCAAAACGCCAGGGTCCCTGGCGTTTCCCCCCTAGACACCGTAGTCCGCGGCGTTTCGTACTGGAATCCGTGTTGGACTCCTCCTGGTGGCCAAAACCGACTTTGGGGAGAACCCTCGCCCAAGTTGCGACCCCAGGCTTCCACCTATATATTCGGGGGAAGGGGTAGCCCCAAATACACACCAGAAAAGCCCCAAGGCTGCCCCAGCTAAATCCCACGTGCCTCTAATTCTCTTCAGGCTAGATCGTTCTAGTCCGGACGCCGCTAGGCTCTTCTCCCTCTAGTTTCTCTCGGTGGCGATCTTCTCTGGACGGCGGAGCGCTGCTGGATTGCTACATCGGGATGTGTGGATACCGGTAGAGGGATCATACCTTTGATCCTTCTTCGAGGTCCTTCTTCTTCTTCCTCGGAGATCATGTTTGAGGGACTTGTTCGTGGGACTTGATCGGGACGGATCGTGGGACGGTTCACGGGATAGATCACGCAACGGATCGTGGAACGGTATGCGGGATCGATATCCTCGCGGTTGGGAGGTCATTGAAATTCCTAGCTGCGGGGATCTGCACCAACGAGCTTCACCAACTCTACTTCCGCTACATCGGTTGGTGAGCCATGACCTAAAACCTTGTATGCAATCTTCTTGGATGATCTTGGGTTCTTGATTCGTAGGCCGAAATTTTTTGTTTTCTACTACGTTTCCCAACAGTGGTATCAGAGCAATCCTTGATTAGATGCTTGGTTAGGTCTAGATCATATGTGTGATATGAGGCATTGATTTTCTTGTTGCTTCCCTGTCATGTGATTTTTTCTATGCTTGATGGCAAGTTGAGGTTTTGCTACAAGGATTGAGTTTTCCATCGATCTCTCTATGCTGCTTTCAGTATGCTGGTTTCCTTGAACATGGTCTACATCAAACTCCTTGGATCTCATCTTAATCTCGCAATAGAAGATTTAACATGGAGGGGCTTGTGGATTTTATGAACTCAAATCCACACGGGGGTCACGCGTTTAACGAAGTTTGGCTTGTGGCATAAGTTGCTGCACGCACCCCGTATGTTAAACTAGCAATAGAAGAAGTATCGTGTTTTGTTTTTCTAGGGTTTCTCGTTTGCCTTGTAAACCTGCTTAACAACCACGATAAAAGTTGCAACAACCCGTGTAGATGGCGATCTAACTTGTTTTTGCAGAATATGCATGTGATGTGGTATAGCCTTCAAGATTTGCAATGTGTTTGTATGAGATGCTATATGTTATGTAATATTTATTCGCGACCTGCGTGTCGTGGTACGGCATGATGACTGGAGTCATATGATTGTCACTTAATTATGGCCTGCGTGCCAGAACTGTTTATTAGCTCGAGGAAAAGCAATAGATAGACGCAAGGTGATGATCCACGATGCGGAGGTGGACCCCCGACGCACATGCCGGAAGCCGTGGTGATGTTCCCGGCACCAAGGACAAAGTTGGTGGACACGGTGACTTCAACCACGATGACGTGAAGACAATGAAGACTTCACGAAGCAAAGGGCTATATCATATCACATAATTTTATGAACTGCCTGTGATGTTTATCCCTTTGATGCACCCTTGTTTGATGCGCGATAGTCGTATTTTATTAGGGTGATCTCTCGCAAAACAATATCAAGTTGATAGTGTTCTTCCAACTGTAGCACCGTCTATACTATGTTTCACATCGGAGCAGGTCATGTCACATGGGTGCACACGGTGTGACGCATAAAAGACGGGTGTGTTAAAAGAACACACAGCACATTACACTTGGTTATCTTGACGGTTTGGATAAAAGTTTGCTACCGGAACACGCCCATCGAAAGATGAACAAGAATCACCTTTGGCGTGATTGGAAAGTTGGCCTACCGGTCCAGTCTAAGTCATCAGTGATGTCACATCAATGGCGGACGATTGGGTTGGATCTTGAATCACTCCAGCATCAATTACGAGAGATATTGATCTGAGTGGGAGCACACTAAGTAATTAAATTGATTAATCACAAGTGCAACTTAATTATGAACAAAGTCTTAGTATTTTCATTATCATTGTAGAATAATGGCTCGCGTTACCACCTTCCCAATTGATTTTGATTAACTGTTTTATCTGGTAAAAACTTTACGATTGGTACCGTATTGTGAGGACTATCCTCAATAGTGTCAAGAAGGAGCTTGTCCTATCGCAAATTTTTGATGCTCTCCCGCTGATGCTATGGATGATGTGACTTATGTCCATAATCCAAAATGCTAGAATTCCACGACAGCTAAGTGCATTGTCTTCACCACCATGAAACCCGAACTTCGAAAAGTTTGGGATAGTTATGTTATATTCATGGAACTGAAAAATAAGTTTTCAGTAGTAAGACAATTAATGTTGGATATAAGATATCTAGTACAATGTATGATTGTAAGCATTAGTGAAAATGTTCATTGTGCTCTAAACAAAACTGATAAGTGTGGGATCCAGAAGAACAATGATCATATGATGATGAGGATTAAGGGAAAGGAAGTTCCATAGGGTGTTAGTAAGACTTACACGCAGGAAAGTCCATGGCCTGCGCCACCCTTGATCATGTGTGATCTTCTGTGAGTAGGAGTGACATTGGAAATAGAACTATGATACGTATAAAGGCAAAACGAAAGAAGACTGGAATAACCAGCTCAGAAATGAAAGTCACACGGAGTTATAGATGAATTCATTGCTGGTCAAGAGATGTAATTCTTGGGAATCATGATTAAGCAGTTAATTGTGGATTCTGTATATTGTGATTAAACTGTTGATCACCGGAATATCACATCGATTGCATATTGTTGCAACTCGATGCAAGAAATACTATGGCCTTTATGACTAGCTAATGATGAGTTTTGACACGCTAGGGAACACGGTAAAAGGTTTACTATACCGTGTGTTGACTCTATGATTATCTTCATAATTCATTTTAGAGTTGAGTAAATTGTTACTACACTTTAGCCTTGTTGCAAAACATCATTTTGAATCATGTTTGTTGCAAGAGAGTTGTTCAAAGCTATGAATAACGTAAAGGCCATACTTCCATTATGAATAGGGTGTATGTTATGAATCTTGATAATAATACTAAACATCCATAACACTGACGCTAAACGTCGCAAGACTGACAGAAATACCACATAGATGTGGCACTGCCGTTTATCACAAGTGACATAACATGCATGAAGAATTTCCATAAGTGATGGACTTTCGAGTCATATGATTATGAATCACTTGACGCTTGCGATCTTTGTCTCGAAGTAATGTGACTAAAACACCGTTAATAGGCCATACATGAACGGGCAACTAAACCATTGGTAATCATACATGATGATCTGTATAGTCCAATAAGTGTAGTTGTGTGCAGTGGATTCCCTATCTTCACTCATGAGTTGAAGTAGATATGTGGATATCTGTTCAATAGAGACATACGTCTGAAATCTTTGAAATGTTCAAGGAATTTTAGAGTGAAATAGAAATTCATTGTAACAAGAAAATAAAGCTTCTGCAAATTAGATTGTAGAAAGTAATATTTTAGTTACAAGTTTAGTGAACGTCTGATGAGTTGTGAAGAACTGTCATAACTTGCGTCTCCCGGAACATCACTATGAGTAAAGTGTTCGAGAGATGTAATCAAGCCATGTATGACACGGTAAAGATCAAATATGACGTTTATCAATTTGGCATTATACTTATTAAAGTTATGCGTTAGTGACTACGGCTTTTACACTGAAAAGAGCATCATCAAATCTGTTGAAATGACACCATATTAGATGTGGTATGGACTGTTAAAACCATGTTGTCTTTTCTTAAAATTTGGGTATATGAGGCATATGTTTGACATACTCAAAACACCAAATCAGATAAGTGCTACTTTGTGAAGGTTATTCCAAAAGGTTTGGTATTCCTCTATCACTACACAAAAGCAAAACTGTTTGTAGTTAAGAACAATGTGTTTTGAAGAAAATGGTTTCTTGCAAAATAGTGAGTGGGAGGACAGTGCAACTTGTTAAAGATTGTTGAATCTTCAAATAAGTGCGCAGCTGAACCACACAGGTTAGACAAAACTCGTACAAACATTCATGATATGTAAAACAAGATATTGTTGTTCGACAATGATAAACCTGTGATATACAAAGAAGCGTTGATGGGCCCTGACTCCGGGATTTGGCTAAATGCCAAATAATCCGAGATAGTATCCATGGAAGTAAGTCAAGTTTTGAACTTGGTAGACCCTCCGAAAGACTAAAAGTCTGAAGAATATATATATATGGATCTATAATTGATTCGGATGAAATTGTTTTATCCATAAAGCTCAACTCGTTGGAAAATTGTTTTCTAGCAAGTTCAAAGGTTGACTACGGAGAAATAGTTTCGACCGTAGAAATGCTTTAGTCAGTTCGGGTTATACTAGCAATTACTACATATCTCATTTATAGGATATGGTAGAATGAACGTCAAAACAAAGTTCCTACATGGAAATATAACAAAGGACGTATACGTGATACGACCGGAATGTTTTGTCGATTCAAAGGATGCTAAAATAGATGCAAGCCTTGGATATCCAGTGATGGACTGGAGCTAGCATAATGGAGTTGGAATTTTCGTTGTGATGAAATTGCCAAAAGAGTTTGTTTTCATCAGGAATAACGAAGATGCTTGAATATTCAAGAAAGTAAGTGGGAGCTGAATAATATTTCTAAAACCTTATGTAGATGACATATTGTTGATTAGAAATGATATAAATTTCTTGACACGAATAAGGACTTCATTGGAAATAGTTTTCAGTTGAAGAACTTGGGCTGATATAGCATTAGTATTGAGCATAGTGATCTATGAAGATAGTAAGTGCCTGATCATGCTAAAGCCAACACTACATATTGACATGATACTAAAGTAGTTTAGTATGAAATGCCAAGAAACATGTTCTTGCCGAAGTCGTGGTGAAAAGTTGTTTGCAGAAATCGGTGTTGATGAACACAGATAAGCAAAAACACGTGAATTGAATTCCACTCACCCGTGTGTTTGGATTAATCATGTACACCATAATATGTAAAATGACCAGATATGTCCAGTGCTTCAAAAGGTTATGAGCAAGATACCAAAGTGATCAATATGTTGATCATTGGAAAAACAGTGAAAAGTTAAACTTATGATAGATAAGATATGTTTCTCGGAAAATGGAGATAATGAAGAGCTCGATGTAACAAGTTACACCAGCTGAATTTTGATGTAAACAGTTACACCAATTCAGTCTTCATACTTACTCCGATCGACTTTCGATTTTAATTGGGATTATGTGTTTCACACGTAAGGGTGGCACAGTATGGAGGAACTATGTCAAGTTCGATACTGTGGCGAATTCTATAACAGAGGCTAAGTATATTGTTGCTTAAAGAAGTAACAAGGAGGGTATTTTGAATCATAAATTCATTTATGAACATGGTATGGTTTCCTAGATGCTTCAAGCTCATGGAACATTGACGAATGATTTCATGACTTATTCTAAAGGAACCAAGGTCCTGCCAAATGATTCAAACATATACAAAGCTAAACTGATAAAATTAGTGAATTTTATGATAGCGTGAAAACGTGAAGATATGCAAGATACAAACGGGCCTGAAACGTCAGATCCGATGATGAAGTCTATACCACAAATGAAGCATGTATTACACCGGTATGCCATGGGTGTAAGGTGCTCAGGCACTGATAATATTATTGACTCTAGTGCAAGTGGGAGACTGTTGGAAATATGCCCTAGAGGCAATAATAAAATGTTATTATATATATTTCCACGTTCGTAATTAATGTTTATATTTCTGTGCTATAATTGCAATGACCCTGACTATGAGATTCAGAAGAAAACTCACTTGCATGTGTGGAAATGTAAACACCAAGAGTTCCTGGTTTAGCCTCTAAGACCAGCTCATGTGCTAACTGATGATTACGTTTTCTTAATCATGGACATTGTTCTTGTAACAAGGATGTCAGTAGCAATGGGAACATATTGTTAGCAGAACAATGATGTTGAACCGACCCCAGTATTGAATGATATACTTAGAGATCACATCGTAACTACGTTATAAGTCATATCATGAAATGTTATCATATACGTAATTCCTTAGACCATGAGAGTATCGAGTTGCTTCACACAGGAAGACATGCTTTGGTTCTTAGATGAATCCTCCCGTAAATGGGAAGTAGTAAAATAAGTTCTGGGTATGTCAGATGGTGTGGCTAGTGACTGTGATAGTTCAAGAATGGGATTTGCTCCTTCACGATGAAGAGATATTGACTTTGGGCCCACTCGGTATGACGATATCCATTCTAGTCTGGCCAGACGCATTGTGATTTAATCACGGGGATACCGGAATACAATAACGAGAAATAGAGACAAACGAGCAAAGAGGATAACGAGTGGCTTGTGTTCAAGAAGTTGTTACACATGGGTGCTAAACTTCTCTCCTCTGACTTTGTCATATATCGGGAAGCAAAGGGAATGGTACATGACTAAACATAAAGGTTCACTCGAAGTTTATTTGTGTATGTGCGGGAGTCAACATGGGTGTCCATGGCTCCGCTGTTGATTATTGGCTATTGACAAAAGGCTGTTGACCTATGTCCGGAAGATGTTCTGAGTCATGTCCGCATTATACCGAACCTATTGGGTCACACACTTAACGAGTAGTAATCTGTTAGAGAACTAGGAGATGAAAAGAGAAAGGGTACCGGAATTGTTTCGGGTGGAACCGGAAGTGTTCTGGGTAGCACTAGAAGTGTTCTAAGTGGTGCCGAATGGTTTCAGAATATTCGAGAACGGTCTCGGATGATTCCGGAACATTCAAGAAGAGTCTTGAAGTGGTCACAAGACATCCGTGATAGTCTCGGAAGGTTTTGCAACATTCGGTAATAGTTGTGGAAAGGTTACGAAACATCGGGAAATTGTTCCGGGAGCTCCAAAAATGTTCTGGGAGGTTCCGGGAGGTTCCCTGGAGCTTATGTAAGTATCCAGAGGGTTATGGAACTCTCCAAGACGCGGAAACCGAAGCTAGGCCAAGTAGGAAGGTCCACAAGGCCGTAGGTCGGTGGGAAATAGACTTTCCTTGGGGGCTAGGGCAAAACGCCAGGGTCCCTGGCGTTTCCCCCCTAGACGCCGTAGTCCGCGGCGTTTCGTACTGGAATCCGTGTTGGACTCCTCCTGGTGGCCAAAACCGACTTTGGGGAGAACCCTCGCCCAAGTTGCGACCCCAGGCTTCCACCTATATATTCGGGGGCAGGGGTAGCCCCAAATACACACCAGAAAAGCCCCAAGGCTGCCCCAGCTAAATCCCACGTGCCTCTAATTCTCTTCAGGCTAGATCGTTCTAGTCCGGACGCCGCTAGGCTCTTCTCCCTCTAGTTTCTCTCGGTGGCGTTCTTCTCTGGACGGCGGAGCGCTGCTGGATTGCTACATCGGGATGTGTGGATACCGGTAGAGGGATCATACCTTTGATCCTTCTTCGAGGTCCTTCTTCTTCTTCCTCGGAGATCATGTTCGAGGGACTTGTTCGTGGGACTTAATCGGGACGGACCGTGGGACGGTTCACGGGATAGATCGCGCAACGGATCGTGGAACGGTACGCGGGATCGATATCCTCGCGGTTGGGAGGTCATTGAAATTCCTAGCTGCGGGGATCTGCACCAACGAGCTACACCAACTCTACTTCCGCTACATCGGTTGGTGAGCCATGACCTAAAACCTTGTATGCAATCTTCTTGGATGATCTTGGGTTCTTGATTCGTAGGCCGAAATTTTTTGTTTTCTACTACGTTTCCCAATAGTTCGACACTCTCACTTATCGAAAACGCTGCAATCGATCCCTTATGTTGTGGGTCATCAAGTAACATTTTCTGGCGCCGTTGCCGGGGAGCGTAGCGCTATTAGTAAGTGAAGCTGGTAAGAAGTTTTTATATTTCTGTTTTAGTTTTGCTGTTACTGTTTTTGTTCTTATGGACACCCCTACCATTGGATCGTTGTTCTTGGGGAGCTGCCCCACCACTTGTTCTTGGGGAGCTGCCCCACCACTAAGGTAGTCACTCCTGCCCCTACTGAAATTGTGCCTTATAAGATACCATCTGGTATTATCGATTATGTCTTAGCTAATTGCTATGCAGGAGACAGACATCCAGGTGAACACTTGCTATATTTATCACAACTATGTTCATTATTCAAGCTTGCAGGTGTGTCGCTGGAGTTCGTTATGAAGAAATTATTCTCCATATCGCCTACAGACAAAGCTTCAGATTGGTATAAGCTCCTCGATAACTCACATTCTCTTAATTGGGAAGAGCTTATGTCTCTCTTTCATACAAAGTTTTACCCTCTTCATGAAGTTCATCGAGACAGGAATTACATCTATAACTTTAGGTCTCGCGACAGAGAGAGCATCGCTCAAGCTTGGGGGAGACTTAAATCCCTAATGTTCAAATGTCCTATCCATAAGCTCCCCAAAGATATTATACTTACAAATTTTTATGACATGCTTTCTCGTCAGGACAAGGAAATGTTGGATGCCTCCTCTAGCGGGGTATTTCAGACAAAGAGCGTCGAAGAAAGATGGGATCTCATCGAAAGGATCCAGAAGAATACTGAAGATTGGGAAATCGATAAAGGTATTGAACCTGCTATAAATTATGAGCATGATTATATTGAGAGTTATGTGAAAATTGATTATTTTAATACCTTTTTTCTCTAATATTGGTCTGGATTCCCATCTAATGATTGATTTTTGTAAGAACTTTGCCTCTCATGTTGATTCTTCTAAGATGAAGAAGGATCAGTACCATAAGCCTTTCAAAAAAATGCCTATTGATATTCACGTTACTGATCCTATTTTGCCTGCAGTTATATATGAACAGCCCCCTTTTCCTTCAAGGATAAGGGAGCACTCTTTTGTGACAGGCATCATAAATAAAAGTGAGAGGGGAACAGGCGAACCTGAGGACCAGATCAGAGTCGATCCTCAAGTTGCTATGGTTAAAGATTTAGTTACTAATGATGTTTCAGATTCTATTATAAATTTTTGTGCCGTTTCAACTAACATTGTCACGGCCAAGAATAAAATCCCAATTTCAGGTACACCAGTTGTATCTGTTAAAATAGGAGATCACAATTATTACGGGCTATGCGATCTGGGATCAAGTGCTAGCGCGATTCCTTATTCTCTTTATCAAGAGATCATGAGTGAGATTTCACCCTGTGAACTCGAAGAGATTGATGTTACTATTCATCTTGCAAACAAAGCTACTATCTCTCCTATTGGGATTGTGAGAGATGTTGAAGTCCTATGCGGAAAGGTAAGGTATCCTACCGACTTTCTCGTACTTGGTTCAGTACAAGATAGTTTTTGTCCTATTATTTTTGGTAGACCTTTTCTCAGAACTTGTGGAGCTATTATAGATTGCAAGAAAGGTAAAGTTTCTGTTGAATTCAATGGTGAGCCATATGAATTTAACTTTTCTAAGATCTCTAAGCAGCCTCGTGGTACTGAATTACCTAGTGATGATAAAATTATTGAAAGTATTGCTTCTATTGCTATTGCCCCTAATGATCCTTTGCAGCAATACATGGAGGACCACGAGAATGATACTCATATGCAGGAAAGAAATGAAATTGACGAAATCTTTTTGAGACAACCTGCTATCCTGAAGCACAACCTTCCGGTTGAACCTTTAGGAATTCTATCCAAACCAAAAGAAGACCCGGTGTTTGATCTTAAACCTCTTCCCGATACGCTCAAGTATGCTTATTTGGATGAAAAGAAAGTATATCCTGTTATTATCAACTCTAACCTTTCAGGATATGAAGAAGAGCGATTATTGGAGGTACTTCGTAAGCACCGTGGTGCAATTGGCTATACCCTTGATGACCTTAAGGGAATTAGTCCATCTATCTGTCAACATACTATCAACCTCGAGCCCGATGCTAAACCTGTTGTTGACCATCAACGACGGTTGAACCCAAAGATGATGGATGTTGTGAGGACCGAGATCCTCAAGATTCTAGCCACAGGTATTATCTACCCTATAGCTGATAGTAAGTGGGTAAGTCCAGTTCATTGTGTTCCTAAAAAAGGAGGGACAACTGTAGTCCCTAATGACAAGAATGAACTAATACCTCAGAGAATTATTATTGGATATAGGATGTGTATTGATTAAAGGAAGTTGAACAAGGCAACCAGGAAGGACCACTACCCGCTGCCCTTTATTGATCAGATGATTGAGAGGCTGTCGAAAAACACCCACTTTTGCTATCTTGACGGGTATTCAGGCTTCTCCCGAATTCATGTTAACACTGCCGATCAAGAGAAGACCACTTTCACTTGTCCTTATGGTACTTATGCTTATAGGCGTATGCCTTTTGGTTTATGCAATGCCCCTGCTACTTTTCAGAGGTGTATGTCTGCAATATTTCATGGTTTCTGTGAGGAGATTGTGTAAGTCTTCATGGACGATTTCTCCGTCTATGGAACTTCCTTTGACCACTGTCTCCACAATCTTAATAAAGTTTTGCAGAGATGCGAGGATACAAACTTAGTTCTAAACTGGGAAAAGTGCCACTTCATGGTTAACGAAGGGATCATGCTTGGCCACAAGATTTCCGAGAGGGGAATTGAAGTGGACAAGGCGAAGATTGAAGCTATCGAAAGGATGCCTTATCCAAGGGACATTAAAGGTATTCGTAGTTTTCTCGGTCATGCTGGTTTCTATAGAAGATTTATTAAAGACTTTTCTAAGACCTCGAGACCCCTCACTAATCTTCTCCAGAAGGATGTTCCTTTTGTATTTGATGGAGATTGTAAGGAGGCTTTCGAAGTTCTTAAGAAAGCTTTAATAACCGCTCCTATAGTACAACCTCCTGACTGGAGTTTGCCCTTTGAAATTATGTGTGATGCTAGTGATTTTGCTGTTGGAGCTGTTTTAGGACAAAGGGTTGATAAAAAATTGATTGTTATATATTATGCTAGTAAAACCCTTGATAGTGCTCAAAAGAATTATGCTACTACTGAGAAGGAATTCTTAGCAGTAGTGTTTTCTTGTGATAAGTTTAGGCAGTATATTGTTGATTCTAAAGTTATTATTCATACTGACCATGCTGCCATTAAGTATCTTATGACGAAGAAGGATGCCAAACCAAGACTCGTCAGATGGGTACTACTTCTTCAAGAATTTTATTTGCAGATTGTTGATAGAAAAGGAGCAGACAACCCTGTAGCGGACAATCTTTCAAGGATGGAAGATATATCGCATGATCCCATCCCAGTCAACGACAGTTTTCCAGACGAACAACTTGTCGTTGTTAAAGTACAATCTCTTTTCGATCCTTGGTTTGCAGATTATGCTAATTTTATCGTTGCAAAGTATTGCCTCCAGGTTTAACATTTCAGCAAATGAAGAAATTCTTCCATGATTTGAGGCATTACTTTTGGGATGACCCGCATCTTTTCAAAGAAGGTCCGGACGGGATCGTGAGAAGATGCATACCGGAACACGAGCAGAAGGATATTCTCAAGCAATGTCACGATAGTCCCTATGGAGGACATCACGCCGGTGAGAGGACTGCACACAAGGTTCTCCAGTCAGGTTTTTATTGGCCTACTCTCTTTAAAGATGCTAGAAATTATGTTTTAGCCTGTGATAAATTTCAGAGAGTTGGTAATATTAGTAGAAGGAATGAGATGCCTATGAATTACTCACTAGTGATTGAGCCTTTTGATTGCTGGGGTTTTGATTTTATGGGTCCTTTTCGTTCTTCGCACAAGTACACTCACATATTAGTTGCTGTTGATTATGTAACCAAGTGGGTTGAAGCAATCCCCACTGAGAGTGCTGATCACAAAACATCTTTGAAAATGCTCAAAGATGTAATTTTCCCTAGGTTTGGTGTACCTAGTTATCTCATGACTGATGGAGGATCACACTTCACGCATGGAGCTTTTAGAAAAGCTTTAGCCAAGTACGATGTCAATCATAGGATTGCTTCACCGTACCATCCTCAAACTAGTGGACAAGTTGAGCTCGCCAATAGAGAGATCAAGTTGATCTTGCAAAAGACAGTTAACAGAAATAGGAAGGACTGGTCAAATAAATTAGGAGATGCTTTGTGGGCGTATAGAACTTCTTAGAAAAACCCCATGGGCATGTCTCCCTGTAAAATGGTCAATGGCAAGGCTTGCCATTTGCCATTAGAGATAGAGCACAAAGCTTTCTGGGCTGTTAGAGAGCTTAATGCTGACCCAAAGTTAGCTAGTGAAAAGCGTCTCATGAACTTGACTTCTCTAGATGAGTGGAGAAGTGAAGCTTACGAGAGCACTAAAATGTTCAAGGAAAAGGTAAAGAAGCGGCATGACAGAAGGATTCTGAAACGTGAATCTAATGTTGGTGATAAAGTGTTATTGTTTAGATCCCGTTTCAGGTTTTCTCCAGGTAAACTACTTTCCAGGTGGGAAGGGCCATTTCATATCGAAGAAGTCTACCGGTCTGGTGCAATCAAGATTAACAATTTTGAAGGCACCAAACCTCAAGTTGTGAATAGGCAAAGACTCAAGCATTACATGGCGGGAGATCCCGTCAGTATTGATGCAAATATAATACACACAACAACTCATAAAGAACATGTTGCAGCCCTGTTTCAGACACCGACAGAAGCAGAATAAGAAAAAGTATGTATTACGGTAAGGAAACATCGCGAACCTCCATAAAAGTTCCATATTTCGAGTTTTTCCAAATTAGGAAAATTCGAGGCCTAAGTGGAGCCGGAGAGGAGCTCCAGGGGGCCCAGGCGCCCCCCTGGCGCGCCCCACCTCCTGGCTGCGCCGGGAGGCCGCCTGGGCACCAAGGAGTCCGTCTCCGACCCCACTCTGGCTCTTTACCTTCCTTTGTTGCAGAAATTTTTGCTATATATTTGCCCGGATCGTTCCGGCAACGTATCTCGCGATTTCGTGTGTTTTCTCTTCAATCTGTTTCTGCCAGGAATTCTTTTAGATAGACCTAGATGTCATGGCTTCCCCAAGTTACCCCAAGGACAAGTTCGTCATCAACGTCATCAACCCTTACCTCGCTGAGGTGAACAAGCACCCCCAGGTCCTTCGTGTGGAGGATGGTGTTCTCCACAAGGAATATCTGAAGGGACCAGTCATGGGGGGGAGCACCGAGGAGCGTCTGAAGGAGATGGAACATGAGGTCTTCAAGTTCAAGAAGATGGTGGAGCGTGGTGTTGAAGCCAACTTCGACATCAGGAACGAGATCGAGGATTCCCATAGGAAAGAGATGAAGGAGATGTGGTCACGTTTGTCCACACTAGAAGAAAAAGTTTACCAGCTCCAAGCACAAATCTATGATCTGCACAACCAGAACTGTGAGTATGAACTAAACTTTTTGCGCATGGGTTTAGGTGCTGAGTGCAGGATCCTGGAGACGGGAATGTCCTTCGAGAATGGAGAGGAGCTACCATGGAAGCGCTTCGCCAAGGAGTACTTGACTGAGAGGAACAAGAATGAGGACTAAATCTCCTCGGGTAATGGCACCCCCCTCAGCTTGTTCCAAGCTTGGGGGAGTTCCGGGTATCTTTATCTTTATCTTAGTCTTTTAGAGTCAAGTAGAGTCGTATCATGTCTAGGGAGTTTATTATATGAAACAGGTGTTTGCATTGAAGTCTATCTCTCCGTCTGTGTAGAGATTGTATCCGTGAGTGTGGAGTCATCTATAATGGAATATTAATGAGAAGTCTATTGGTTCCTTCGCTGCACTCGGTATTCTCTTCACGCAATCGGCCTCATATGACGATCCTTATGGGGAGTATTGACCTTATATCAGGTATGGCTTTGAAAACTTTATTTAATTTTGGCAAACATAGCTTTGGTCTTGACAACATGCATATTTTCTCAAGTAGCGACATAGCCAAAACCTTTATGTTATTATGCTTGAAGTGTTATGTTGACAAGGAAGACAACTTGATGTGTTATGCTTACCTTAATGTTTATGCTTTATATGTTTTGCATCTAAATTAGCATCAATTGTCTGTTCTCTCAAAGCCTTTGCTAGCCAAACTCTTTGCCAAGTAGATTTCTGCTTGTGCATCCATACCCTGAAACCATTACCTTCCATATGAGTCCACCTTACCTTCCTATTCGTGGTATTCCCCTACCACTCCTATAAGTATAGAATTTATGTGTTATCCTTAAATGTTCAAAATCTTCTGTTTTGTGCCTCTTGTTTAGCTCATGAGGAAGTAGTAGGTAATTCATGATCTTCTTAAGTTGGAAAAGTTTTACCCCGGGATTGCATGTCTAATCTGCAAACCCATAATACGAGGAGGAACCGGCATGGGTGCGCCCAGCTCGAAAGATAATATAACAAACAAACCCTCCTTCACGCTTGGTCTATGAGAAATCAGAAACTTTGGCAGTGATAAACAAAGGAGATTAAGGGGATGTGATCGTCCCCACTTGGGAGCCGTTCCTCGA
Organism: Bromus sterilis; assembly: GCA_950022295.1. Lineage (NCBI taxonomy): Eukaryota > Viridiplantae > Streptophyta > Magnoliopsida > Poales > Poaceae > Bromus > Bromus sterilis. The sequence continues at coordinate 234,154,842 of OX465599.1, read as the reverse complement.
AACTTGTCCATCTTAAGAAGTAATTGAGCTATCTATTAGCATTCGTTGACAAACTATGCACCACCCCAAAATCTATTTTTATTATGTTTGATTTAAGGATAGCACATGAGTTTTCCCTGCTTGCCCTTAACAAGGCCTTTCGTCCACCCTCATGTTTAGTCAGTTGTCCCACTTCCTTCTTTTCCCTAAGAGAACAGACATTTGATGTTGATGAGGATTCATCCATATAAAGCTGCATTAAGTTTTGCCATGCCATATCCTTGTTGACATTATCTGTTGATAAGTAAGTTGTTTGAAAAAGCTTTTGCCTAGCGAGCATCTTCCTTTGTGTTAGCATTTGCACTTCATGACTGATAACATGTTCTTTAAAAAGCTTTAAATTGTTTTTAGTTGTACTTTGACCAAGGTTATGTTTACCATAATTTGATGAGTTTCCTCAACCCTACTTTTGATTATAATTGTTATTACTTTCTCATAAGGGCCTTATGAGTTGAGGTTGCTGTTGAAGATGCTTGAGTTTGATGAAGAAACCTTGATGCTTCTTGTCCGTATTCTATTTATCGACACTTCACTCTCTAAACTTGTGGACAGGTTTACCGAGCTCAGTATTCGCTTGGGGACAAGCGAGGTCAAAGCTTGGGGGAGTTGATACGTCCAAAATGCATCACTATTTTATATAGTAATTCTTTCTTATTCATTGATATATTTCATGATATGATGCTATTCTTATGTTGTTTTGGCTTATTTTACACAGTTTGCAACTTTCCGGTGCCGAAGCAGCAGACACAGGATTCAGCGGTAAAAAGTGGATGTTGAGTTGCTGAAGAAGAACACCTCCAAATTACCTGAAAATAGACGGAGGCTGTTTTCCAGAAGTATCACGAAGACACGCAAAAGAGCTACCAGAGGGGGGCCACAGGGTGCCCAGGCGGCCACATGGCGCGGCCCCACCCCTGGCCGCGCCGGGAGGGCGCCTGGACCCCCGAGGCCACTCCCGGCTCCTCCCTCTGGCCTATATACTCCTCGTGATCCAAAAACCCTAAAAAAAGAGTTTCCGAATTTCCGCCGCCGCTCCGTGGCGGAAACCTACAGAGAATAAAATCCATCTCTGGTGGGCAGATTCCGCCGGGGAGATCACCTCCTTGAAGGGCAAATCGTCGCCATCGTCATCACCATCGTCACGGGCATCATCGAGGTCATAATCAACATCATCCCCATCATCAGCACCATCTCCACCTCCATCCAATCTCGTCTCACAATTGCAACTCGTGTTGTTATCCGTACTATCTATCCTCTCTACTCTATCGGTGTTGATTACTAATTTGTGGTGAATGCTATTGAGTTTTGTTGGAGAAATATTATTGTGTTCAGATTGTTTATCATCCATTTATCCCCACTGATCATGATCTCTTGTATGTCTTGTGAGTAATTACTTTAGTTCTTGAGGACATGGGAGAAGTCTAGTTGTTAGTAGTCATATGATGTTGAAGTAATATGTGTTGGTTGATATTTAAGTTGTGTTGTTATTTTCCTAGTGGTGTTGTGTGAGTCGAACACTCAACACTTCGCCTTATCAAGGACCTAGGGGGATACATTGTGTACAAAGAATGCTTACGGTGGGTTGCCGGAGTGACAGAAACCTAAACCCCAGTTTGCACGCTTTTGCACAAGGGAACAATGGATCATCGATCGTATTGCTATGGTTAGGCTTTTGCCTTAATTACTATCTTGTATTTGCGGATGCTTGCAAGGTGTTTAATCATAAGAGTACACTTATCTTAGTCTAGAGGGTGTACTAGCATAGATCCACCCACTCAACACTTATCAACATAGCACATAGTACCGATACGGAATATGGCGAAATCACATGACTACCTCTCCCGTGTGTCCTCAAGAACACCTTAGCTTTTATAAGTTCAGTTGCTAGGCCTCTCCTTTGCTCATAAAGGATTGGGCCGCTCGTTACTCTCCATTACCTTTTACTTTTCTCGTTTTTACTTTCCTGTCGGTTATACCAAGAAAAATCCCTAAAAAGTTATCTTTCAGTGCTTGCAGTTATCTCCTTACCAAAGTCACTTGCTATTACCTTCTGCTCCTCGTTGGGTTCGACACTCTTACTTATCGAAAACGCTGCAATCGATCCCTTACGTTGTGGGTCATCAGGCAGCTCACGAGGTCTAAACCATGAAGAACAAAGAGGGGAGGAGAACATCACATAGCTACTGATCACGGACCCATGGTCCAAGGAAAACTACTCACGAGACATCCGGGAAGCATCCATGGTGGAGAGGAGACTCCCGGAGGTCACCCCTCCCTCCGGCAGGGTGCCGGGAAGAGGTCTTCTGGTGCTCCCGATCTCGGAAGCGCGGCGGCGGCGGAACAGAGGAGAGATCGCGAAAAAGGGTTCTGTTCTCGGAAGTTTCCCGTGACGGAGAATATATAGGCGAAGGGGGCAGCCAGGGGGGCACCAGGGGTCCAGGCGACCCCCTGGAGCGGCCAAGCCCTAGGGCGCGCCACCAGGGCGCCTGGGTCCCTGGTGGTGGCCCTCTGGCCCCACCCAGGTTCTTCCGGAAGGTTCCTTCACGCTGATTTTTTATCTGAATTTTCCCGAATTTTTGGAGCACTTTTTATATGGGGGAAAACTGAAATAGAAAAATAGCAGAAGACATGAACTGGCACTGTGGTGCACTGAGTTAATAGGTTAGTCCAAATATGATCAAAAGTGTATGAAAGTGTATCTAGATCATAGAAATATCACACAAAACATGCATGGAGCAAGCAGAAATTATAGATACGTTTTGGACGTATCAACATCCCCAAGCTTAATTCCTATTCGTCCTCGAGTAGGTAAATGATAACAGCATAATTTCTGTTGTGACATTCTAGCAACCATATAAGAACTTTGAAAAGTAAAGCAATCAAGGTTAGAAATTCAATTCAAGTCATAACATTCAAGAGTCTATATTAGCATTGAAACAAGTAACAAAAGAACATTAGGTGAAAGATCTCTCGCTGTCCGTGACTCGAATGTCTCCAAATGGTGTTTGCGTGCAAGAAGGGGGATAGGGAATACGAGAAAAACAATTTATTTGTTGAGAACTCAATCTACTAAAGTTTCACACTTGGTCTTTTTCTGGAATCTTATCTTGACTCGTCCCCAGACCACTAACCTGGTACAAGTCAATTTGATCCACTCCTTTTTCAATATTTTTGAGCACTCATGCAATGGATGAGCGTAAGCACGAGAGTTGACACTTAGGATGGCAAAGAGAGGAGTATGGTGGAGGAGGACAAAAAAGGAGGAGAAAGGCTCACATCAATGAGGACAATCATAGGCAAGAGATGCCAAATGATAGATATGATGTGAGGAGTAGGGATTGCCATGCAACGGATGCACATACGAGCTAGGAAGCTCTCTAATGGAACTAGTGGGGGTGCATCTAACTTGCTCTCTCATGAAGACCTAGAGCTCGTTTGAGGAGGCTCATCCTTGGAATATGCAAGCCAAGTTCTATAGTGTGAAGGTCCCCATGATCATCTCTATGGAGTACAAGGATATAGAGGGAGTACTAGTGTGGATCTCTCAAAAGGATAGTAGTGTTGCCCCTTTCTCTCTTTTTATTTCTTTTTCTCCTTTTTCTATTTTTTTGTATTTTTTGGTGGCCTCAATGGCTCTTTCTATTTAACTCTCATTTGTCCTCTTTGGGATCTTTTATTGTGTCCACTTTGGGATCTTTTCCTCACTTTAAGGGCAACACTCTATTTTACAAGAAGGTAAAGGAGATTTTTCACACTTTACAAGGTACTCAAAATCATAAAGAAGATGTAACTAACATGATGTATGCAATGTATGCCTCTGCCAGCGTAGCAGGAACATGTATGACATGAAGATCAAGTCATGAAGAGGTGGATGTTGCATGGAAATATATCTCGGAAAGTCTATGGAAATGCCTTGATAGGTAGGTATGGTGGCTGTTTTGAGGAAAGATATAATGAGGTTTATGATGACAGAGCGTATCATGCCAAGGGTTTGGAAGTACCAGCGAAGGTGGACACAAACTCTCGGAGTGAGAAGAAGGCAATGCACGGCACGGGAGAGGCTAGCAAAATATGGGAAGGTGGAAGTGTCAACTTTCAATACTTACATTAGTCCAAAGAACTCATGCACTTATTATCGGTAACTCTCAATCTAATAAGGAGGTTCACAAAGAGACAAGTACCCCGAGGAGGAGTGTATGGGGGTTTGGTTATCCTTGCGCATCCTTGACTCATGGTACGTGAGTGTACTCTAATATTCGATCCCTCGAAAGATTAGTGATCTATCTAGTAGCTAGAGTTCTCAACTGGTTTTGTAAGTTTTGAAAATAAACACGGATTTCCCAAAATACGACACCTATCACTAATAGGCTAGAGCTATTGACACCAAAAGTTCAAACATTACTCACAACAATACCTCAAAACTATTGCAAGTTACTACTAGAATTAAATAGCAACCTCAATTACCTACTTTCAAGACAAGACACAACTCAGTGCAACAACCAACTCTCTTTAACAAGATAAGCATGAAAACTAAAAAGAGTTCCAGCAACAAACTAAACAAAAGCCAAGGCTCTTGCTAAAGACAAACTAAGATTAAAACTAAACATGGCAGTAGCTACGAAAAGATAAAGAACACACAACAGCAAAAAGATAGGCAGGAAAAATCCTATGATGTGTTCTAGATTTTGAAAGTGGAGCGTGTTTCTCTCCCACACAAAGTAAGAAGGGATCTAACTTGTTATGAACAGCAAGCAAAGCTAAAGAAAACTAAAAATAAAACCTAAGAGCGAGACGCTCCAAGCATAGCACATAGCGCACGAAGTGATAAAAATATAGTGAGACGAAGGACGAACTGATGATTGTTGATGGAGAAGGGGATGCACAGGGGCATCCGCAAGCTTAGACGCTTGAGTCTCCTTGAATATTTATTGGGGATGCATGGGGGCATCCCCAAGCTTGAGCGCTTGACACTCCTGGATCTTCTTTCATCATCTTCCATTGCACACTTGAAAACTCCCTTCATACACAACTCATCATAAGCTGATTAGAGAGGTTAGTACCCTTAATAAAATATATTTTTCCCACTGGATATAAAGATATTCTTGAAGAGCTACTGTTTCTCAAGAGTGCCAAAAGGTTTTTGCAAAGAAAAAGCAAGCTTAAGGTTTGCAAAAGTGAAGAGAGGCAAAACGTGGATGAATCTGTGAAAAACAGAACAGCAGGTAGTAAAGAATTTTTTAGGGGAACTTCTGCAACTCAAATCAAAAAACTCAGAACATACAAAAGTTTCACAATTGTATAGATCACACTTTCAAAAAAATTCAGATCAAAAAGATGATCTAGTGATTTGATTCGAATTTGTCTGTCAAGGGACAGAATCTGTTTTCTGGACAGCATGTCACAACTTTTGCTTCCCTTATCATAAGAGGCTATAACTTGGCACAAAGCTGAAAAATAAAGATACAATGATGTTGCTACAGTAGTAAAAAACATCAAGACACAACAAAAACAAAAAGAAAAACCTAAATTCGTTGCGGGCTGCCTCCCGAAAGCGCTTCTTTAGAGCCATTAGCTAGGCTTAAAGATTATGAAAGATGCTCACAAGAGAATAAGAATTGAATCAAAAGAGAGCATCAAGAAGCAAATGTGAAAAAAAATTAAGCCTAACCCACTTCCTATGCATAGGCATCTTGTAAGAAAATAAATCAAAGAAGCACAAAGTGACATGCATAGGAAGGTAGAACAAGAACAACTTCAAAACTTTCAACATGAAGAGAGGTGTTTTTGTAACATGGAAGTTTCGACAACCAAACTTTCCTCTCTCAAAGTAATTTTCAGTAGAATCATGAACAACATAAAAAAATATAACTATCACACAAATCATGTTGTTCATGACCTACAAGCACACATGTATTATTTTCAACACGGTTTTTAGGATGATAAGATAGATGCAAGCCATCACATTGAGCCTTGATAAGAGAAAAATTCTCCGGAATAGTTGAAGATTTCAAAAGGATAATAGGGCAATCAAGTGTGGGTGCAACAACAATAATTTCATGCTTAACATAAGGAACTATAGCAAGCTCATCTTCGTAGGCATCATCCATAGTGGCATCATGGCCATCAACAAAGCAAGTATCAAAATCATCAGAAAGGGAAGTATCAAGTGAGTCCTCGGAATCAAAAGATTCCTCTTCATAGCAATCATTAGCCTCTTCTTGGGCAGCAAGCATTCTATTTTTAAAATCCTCAATATAAGCATTGAAAGTATAATTCTGAAAGCAATAAGCAAGAACAACAAAGTTTTCAGACTTGTGAATAGTATCGTAATACTTTTCAATCAAAGAAGCAATCTCATAAGCACCTTTAAAAGCAACAAACTTTTCAATCTTTTCAACATCAAAGTAATCATAAACACCTTTGGCATAAGAAGATAGGATCTCATTTTCATTAAACTCACATTGGAAAGGAAGGTGTTTACACTCTATATTAGAGCAGCAAGTAAAATCATAAATGTGGCATAAACACTCGGCATAGCAATAAGAAGTTTGTATTTGGTCCCATAAGTTTTTCCCTTTCTCAGATAGGCGGTGCCGCGTATAATGAGCATGCTCATCCAATGATTTTCCCTCAACCAAGTCGGTTGGGTTTTTAGCGCGAGCACAAATTGATCGAAGATGAGCCAAGTGAAACATGTCCATCCTACCATATTTGGGTGGTTCCACACCCATGGTGAGGATAGCATCAGTAGGTATTTTTGGTATTTTTGATAAGGGACACAAAAGTAAAAACTGAAAGGTAAACTAACAAGACTAAAAAACAAAGGTAAAGAGTAGTGTTCAACTCCCCTATCTTAGCACTCGGAGTCCCCGGCAACGGCGCCAGAAATTTGGCTTGATGTGCGAGGTAATGATAGTGATTTCTCGCCCTTCGTTGGTGAGCCCCAAGTGGAAGGCATGATGTAGCACAGCAGCAAATTTCCCTCAGTAAAGATACCAAGGTTTGTCTCCAGTAGGACTCCGGAGATGATAAGTAGGTGTTAGCGGCGCTACTGACGCGGACCTGCACACAGACACAAATAACTTTGTTCCCAACGAAGTTCAGAGAGGTTGTCAATCTCTCCGGTCTTGTTGTTCACAAAGGATCAAACACAAAGGATGATGATAGCAACTGAAAGTAAGAGCAGAAAAGTAAATGAGCATGTAAACAGTGATGAGGATATGGACCGAGATACGTGATGTTCACTAGTGATATCTCTCTCCCAAAAGACGATAAAACTGCTATGCGAGGTGAACAAATTACAGAAGGGCAATTGACAGGATTATGAACGCACCGCAATGCTAACTATGCTACAAAAGAAAGGAAGAGGCTCAAAAGCACGGGCAGTACGCCAAAATAAGTAGACCGAAATCCAACTGCATCTACTACTAATCATCCACCTTGAGATATCTATCCAGAACATCTCGCTGGTATTAAGTTGCGAGCCCCACCCAAAGTGTAAACCAAAAGCAACAGACAACTGCATTAAAAAGCACCTTGCGTAAAGTAAACAATCCTTGCAACCGCGGTTACAAGCACCGTTATTTTCACCCTTGTGGCAACAGCACATCCCCTAGACTCATGTTTCTGTCACTCAAGCGTGTCATCGGGGGGCATGAACCCACAATCGAGCATAACTTTCCCTCTTGGGGTTACTACCTACTACTTGGCCAAAGCAATAAACAACAACGGAGAACATGCAATAATTACTTAGGAACAAAAATATAAGAGATAAGAACCAAATATATTACTCAATCACAATCTGAACATAATCTCGTAATCCATCAGATCCCATCAAACTCAGCATAGAAATAGCAGAAAGATTACAAAAGTGCCTCGATCATGTAGGGCAGCTCACGAGGTCTAAACCATGAAGAACAAAGAGGCGAGGAGAACATCACATAGCTACTGATCACGGACCCATGGTCCAAGGAAAACTACTCACGAGACATCCGGGAAGTATCCATTGTGGAGAGGAGACTCCCGGAGGTCAACCCTCCCTCCGGCAGGGTGCCGGGAAGAGGTCTTCTGGTGCTCCCGATCTCGGAACCGCCGCGGCGGAGGAACAGAGGAGAGATTGCGAAAAAGGGTTCTGTTCTCGGAAGTTTCCCGTGATGGAGAATATATAGGCGAAGGGGGGGCAGCCAGGGGGGCCATCAGGGGTCCAGGCGCCCACCTGGCGCGGCCAAGCCCTAGCGCGCGCCACCAGGGCGCCTGGGTCCCTGGTGGTGGCCCTCTGGCCCCACCCAGGTTCTTCCGGAAGGTTCCTTCACGCTAATTTTTTATCTGAATTTTCCTGAATTTTTGGAGCACTTTTTATATGGGGGAAAACTGAAATAGAAAAACAGCAGAAGACAGGAACTGGCACTGTGGTTCACTGAGTTAATAGGTTAGTCCAAATATGAGCAAAAGTGTATGAAAGTGTATCTAGATCATAGCAATATCACACAAAACATGCATGGAGCAAGCAGAAATTATAGATACGTTTTGGACGTTCACTGGCTGGACGGCCGGGTTTGCTGTGCATTGGGCAAGGTCTTTTCACGGCTTCTTCAAAGGTGATTGGGGGTTGGAAACTTCTTTCCGGCTTGCGGTAGTTGTTGCCCCCTGCTTCTGCCTTTGGTAGCTGACATTTGTGATGGCTACCAAGTCGGAAATATTCTGATCGAGTCTGCGCTTGGTCTGTTGGCTCTGGATCAGAGACCCCTTGGCATTGTTCTTTTTATTCTAGCCAGCTTTGTCCTCTTCTGGATCAGCATCCTTGGTTTTGTCAGACTCGGCATACTTGATGACCGCGTTCATGAGTTCTCCTATGTTGTTGAACGTCCTCTTGAGTCGGCCAAGCTTGTGTACTAGAGGCTCGAACTGGCAGTTTCTTTTCAGGATGATCACTGATGTCTGTGCCCTAATAGTGTTCGAGGAGTGGATTATATCTGCGACTCGTCGTGCCCAGCTTAGGGCTGACTGTCCTTCTTTCTGAACACAGTGCTCCAAGTCGACTATTGTTGTGGCTCGCTGGCAGGTGCCCTGGAAATTCTTGATGAACTTCTCTCTGAGATCCGTCCAAGAGGTGATGGAATTCTCTGGGAGATTTTTGAACCAATGTGTGAGCCGTCCCCTCCAACATCCTCGTGAAGTAACGGGCGCAGACCTCTTCGCTAGAGTGCAACATATCCATGGAGAGATCATAGCTTTCGATCCAAGCCACCGGGTCCATGTCAGCTGTGTAGTTTGGGATTTTACGCGACCCTTTGAAATCTGGTGGTAGGCGTGTATTCCTTAAGGCGGACACTAGACATCGGTTACCTATGGATCTGCTGACAAACTCGGTGTTTGGTTCTTGTGGGGGAAGCTGGGCTGCCGGATCTACACGTTGGTTGGTGTTGGGAGCCGGTAGGTCCATGATTCTTAGTGCCGCTTGAGGGCTTAGGGGTAGTCTATGGTGGCGCTGGCTTCCCGAGGCTGCCGGAGCCGGTGATTCCTCTTGTCGGCTCACACTTCGATATGGGGTTCCATGTATGTATGGGGACCCTTGTGAGTATTGGCCCTGTTGTGTGATCGCCGTCTTGAGGAAGTCGGCGGCCCCTCGGGAAGCACGATCCGCTAGAGTGTCTCCATGAATTGGCGCGTTGATGAGGTAACGAGTCGCCGCCATGACATTAGCGATGGGGTTGTCGAAGTGGTGAGGAGGTGTATGGAAGCGATCTTGGCGTGGTGAAGGAGCCGGCTGTCTGGGAGGCTTCAATCCTGGGGGAGTCGACTGTTCTGGGCTCTAGAAGAGCGTTCGTCCTCGGTAGACAAGGGGGAACCGGCTCGTGTATCCCGGCGGGCGTGTATGAGTGAGGCTCAATCGCTGAGCATCTATCAGATCCGACTCTCCCCGAAGAAGCGCATCTTCCTGAACGAGCCGAGCTTCTCTCTCGGCCATTAGTTCTTTCTCGACATTGGATTCCATCCGTAGGGTTTCTACCCGTGTCTTGAGTCCGTTGACTCTCATCTTCCAGGCTTCCTGATTCTCCGTTGTCATTGTTACGGCCAAGGCTTCATCCAGGGCAGCCAACACTTCTGTGAGGGCTTCGGCCCCAATAGGGACTTGTTCTAACGAGCGGGCGGCCGGGTCCCTATCTGCATTAGGAGCCGCAGCGGCTGACGACTCTGCGCCTTGGTGTTGGGCTGCCGAGCTCTCCAGTCCGCCAACGTCGGCCATGAACACCGTGGCACAATATGGAGGTTCAAAGTGAGGGTAGTCCGGGTTATACTCTGGCACACCAGTGCCGAGTCTGTTGTTACCCACGGACCGGATGGACCCCTCATCTAAGAAGCTTCCTGTGACGCCCCCAAAATCAGACCGTGTACAGTAATCATACACGCAAGGTACACGATCGAGATCAGGTACTCACGGTGAGATATCACAACACAAGTCTAAAAATAAAATAATACAAGCTGTTTAATACAAGCCATGGGCCACGAGGGGCTCGAATACAACAGCTCGAAAGCACAAGGTTAGCGGAAGCAATAGTATCTGAGTACAGACACAAGGATACAAGGTTGCCTTAAGAAGGCTAGCACAAAGATCAACACTCGATCGAAAAGGCAAGGCCTCCTGCCTGGGAACCTCCAAACTACTCCTGGTCAAAGGGGAACTCGACGTCGCAGAAGGCATCGGGAATCTTCATGTTGTGGTGGTGGCATCGGGGATCTCCTGCTCCTGGAATCCAAGGCTCCAACGTCGACTTCAGCGGCCGATCAGGCAAAACAAAAAAGGGGTAAAATAAAGCAGGTGAGTATCTAGTATACCCGCGAGACTTACGTCCGCTACTAAGCATTATGCATTGTATCAACGGAAAGAAGAGGCTGTATATAGTGGACTGGAAGACAGAAATCCAGAGCAAAGGTAAGAAGCTAGGCCTAACGAAGACTAGCATCTTCCGACGATGTCTTGCAGCATGAGGTAAGAATCAGCCAACAGTTTATATAAAGCATAAAGTAACAATGCAGCAGAAGTTGTTGCAGCATTGTATAATAATAAGTTGTAATAACTAGCAATGCCACCGAGTTCACCTCCTCGACATCCCAGCGAGGAAGAAAACCCGGAACCATACAGTTTAATAATAATAGTTTGTAGTGGTAATATCCAGCTTCAGCATAAAGCGTCCTGTTACCGTGGACACGGCTATTCGAATAGATTAATCTTCCCTGCAGGGGTGCACTTGTGTTACACTACACGCACGGATCTCTAGGGTGGCGGGAACCTTGTTAGGGAACACTCCACCGAGGCTATCCGACACTTCATAGCCCATCTTTCAAACTCAACAGAGAGGCCATCCGCCGGTCTAAATCCTAAGTACGCCGGGCCTTGGACACCAACCCGAACGTACTCCTGCACGGTGCGTGGCTGGCCGGTGAAGTTAAAGAAAATCCAAATAAGACACCACCGCGCGAGCAAATAAGACAACACCACTTCCCGGCTGTAACAGCCCATGTGCAATAATTAGAAAACACCATGAAATTGTACTTTGTCTGTTGACTTTGTAACTTGGCATGATGCTAAAGATTGTAATTTCATGTGATGATTTAAATTTGCATTGGGATTTGAGCCCATTTGGGTTGTTTGAGTTTGCATCCAAATTGGTTCAAGAAGGGTGTTTGAGGATTTTTCTTTGTTGCATGCATGCTCTCCTTGACTCCAAACTTGACCTAGCCAATTCTTATCCCATCCCAAGCTTTTTAAAAGCCTTGCAACATTTTTGCCAACTTCTAAAATGTGGGCCACAGTTCAATGTGATTTGAATTTCCAAAAATGGACCTACATTTTAGTTGCTCCAAAATTGGCCAAACCAATTTTAGAAAATGGAGAATATTCCAAGGTTTCCAAAACATATTTTTATATGTTTTTATCTTTTGTGGAGTGGCCACAAAAACTCTTGGACTTTTCTGTTTTTTTTAAATGGAAAACTCCTTTTCTGGAGGCAGCAGACCGGCCACGCCCAGCCCAGCAGGCCTCGCCCCGCTGTTTCGCAGCCCGTCTGGCCCGTGCCACCAAAGCGGTACGCGGGGACAACAGAGACCGCTGGATCGAGATCGGGTGGCTCTGGGTCATCGTCTTTACAGCGTGTCCAGGGTCCCCTCCCTCTCTCTCTCTCACAACCGGCGGGAGGCGTCGACGTCGATGCGGCCGACGTGGCCAGGAGCCTCCCCCCTTTATAAGCTGAGGCCCAGGCCCCTCCTGGAACCCTAGGTTCCCCTTCCTCCCTCCAATTTCCGCCGCCGCCGCCAGGTTCGTCCTCAGGGACCTCCCCTGTTCCGCCGGTGAGGTTACGAATTCGCCGCCGTCTTCCCTCGATCGTGGCCGTGAAGCCTTCAGCGTCGTCTCCAGCATCTCACCGCTTCGTTCCCGTCATGCAGGGGAGCGGAACTCCACGAATCGGGCCTGCAACGTCGACCACCTGCTGCGGGACCTCGTCTCCCCGACGACGGCTGCGACCTCTGCTTTCCTCCACGCCGAGCTCAGGGTCGCCTCCAGCAACCCCTAGGTGAGCTGCAGTCGCCCGTTCCCCCTCGCCTTTGCCGCGTGTAACGTTTAGCCGTAGGACCGCAGTGTCGTCGTGCTCCGCAGCGCCGCCGCGCAGCGTGTGCTCGCCATGCCGCGGGGTGTCGACAACGTCTTCCCGCGTGCTCCAAAGTCGCCCAGAGCGTGCGTATGGCACCCAAGGCTGCCCCTTTTGCCCGTATGGGTAGCGCGGCGCCCGTGTCTGAATGTCGTGCGTGTCTGACAGTCAGGCCGCCGTGAGTTTCAGGCGAGCCTGCCATCCTCTCCGGTGAGGTATAGGTCAGGGCCAGGGCACCCGCGTGATCCTGGTACTGCCCTCTTGGCGTTGCAAGTGTTTCCAGGGCCGCAGGCACCGTGTGCTCGATGCACGGGACGCCTGAAGTTGGCCGATCCGCCGGGTTGTGCGGCATCTTCAGAGGAGTTCGCCGCCGCTCTGTTCCCGTGAAGAATCCGACGAGGTGTCGAGGAGTTGGAGTCAGCAGCGTGTGCGCCCGTGTAGCCCGATGTCACCTCTCGGGTTTTCCCGTGGTGACTCGCCGAAGGTGGCCGGAGCACGACGGGGTGCTCACCGTGTTTGGGCTGCGGGGACCTGTCAGCTGCCTCCTTGGTTCAGTTATCAGGGGGGTACAGCTTACCTTTGTTGCTTCCCTCTGTTGTTCAAAGCCCGAGTCGTAGCCCAGTGGCAGAGAAGCGCGGGATGTATTGGTGAGGCGCGGGTTCGAGTCCCGGTCGGGGCACCTTGCCCCCCCTTTTTTCGTTTTATTGGTGTGGCTGACCGCTGGGCCAGCCTGGTCAGTGGCTCAGGCCACAGTGGCCTGCTGAGCTCAGCCCAGCAGCCCCTTGTCGGCCGCCCGGCTTGCTGGGCCGGATTGCCCGAGGCCAGACCAAGAGGGACTGGGCCTGTTTTCCTTTTCTTTTTCTTTTTGATTTTCTTTTCTGTTTATTTCTTTAATCCAATTGGAATTCAAATTCAAATTGGGTTTTGAATTCCATTTCGTCCAGGGGCATCCCATACATGTTTTTGGGGTAGCATCTCCCACTGATCATCATGGTGGGGTCAATTTTGAAATTTGCTCCTCTAATAATTGGAGTGTGGTAATTTTGCATTATAGCCCCTCCTTTTTCTTTTGTTTGATCAAGTTTTATCCAAAATCAAATTTGGCCATGCCATATATGAATCTTGGGTAGTTTTTCACCAGGAGTTTCGTGCTGATATTGGCTTAGCCATGTGAACCTTTTTCCAAGTGCATGTAGTGTAACTTTTACACTCAGCCCCCTGAACCCCAGCTGTAGCTGCAACTGTGTTTGCAAACTCAACGGGTGCCATATTATATATGGGTTTGGGGTAGTTTTCTATAAGGAATGCAATGGTGATGTTCCCATGAAGTTTTGTGCAACTCATGTGAACAAGGTGTGACCATCTGATCCAGAAGCAATCTGTCCTTTCTGCTTACAGCATTTCAATCTCAGTGCATTTTGAAATGTTGAACATCTGTTCTTTGCAAGTTTGTCTTCGTGTCATCTTCAAACATCTTTCTTCAAGGTCAGCCCCTAACATATTGTCATATGTAAGTGGCTGGTTTCCAACTGTTGTTGCACCTTCCTTGTGTCAAATTCACCGGCACTACTCCGTCTCCGGAATCGATGATTACTTTTCGCGTTGTTTTATTTATGTCGTATGTTTTTGTTGTTCATGCCATGTTGACATGCTACTTACACTCAAAGTAAGGCTAGGACCAAAGCCATCTTCACGTAAATAAATTGCATATGAAGTGGTTGACGTGTCGTCACCACCTTCATTTAAATTGACTAGATAGGGTCACAGCATGTCAAATTAAACTTGCTCATATCATCTTTTGCCTGTGCATCGTACCCGTTACTTACTTGTGTGCCTTTCCTTGCCGGTACCTTACGTTAGCACCTGAGACCGCCGAGGAGACTTACGTGGAGATTTACGACACCGAGCCCGAGGACCCTGCTGTGTCTGCTTTGACTACCGATTACCCAGGCAAGGGGAAGATTTATACCATTACTTTATACCTTTCTGCCTACCTGCCTAGCTGTAGCCTAGAGCGTTTGATTGATCCTATCCACTTGAGTATGCCACCTCCAAAACCCAAATAGCCATGATCCCCACATCCCAGCAAAACATTGTATTGCTAAGTTACCGCTGCTCAGCCATTGCTTAGTATGAGTAGGAAAACTTGCTGCTTATCCTATTGCCATGGTCTGGGATATCATGTTATTTATAGAAGTTGGTTGATATTTATTATAATTATGATGTTAAATTATACTTGAACAAAGATGGTAGACCCGGCTGTTCCCGCCAGGTGTTTTGTTCCATTTGAGTCACCTAGGTCCCGAGTTCCGGGTATTGTGTTTCTTGACGAGCGTTCCTAATCGTGTGTGGGATTCTATGGGGTCCCCTTGTCTTACCTGCCTAGCTTCATACAATTCTAGTGGTGGCCCGAGCTGTTTTACTATTTGCAATGTGTGTGTGCTGGTGGTACCCCAGTTGTTTATAAACCACCTTGGGCCAGGAGGACTTGTGCCTTGGCTGGCCCACCTTGTCCGGCTGAGGAACCGGTGTCCCATGTGTGATTAACCGGGTATCCAAACTTGCGACAGACGGTAGAGGCCGATTCGAGAGCACGGCCGGCTTTTGAGTTGGGTGTCGACTCACCGGGGACCACCCGAAGTTGTGCGTTGTTAGTTAGAGGGACTCTGACGTTCCGGAGTTTCAGGCGCTTACCTAGCCGAGTGGAGCCGGGCGTACATGCGAAGCCTATGATGGGCAGTTGGTACACCCCTGCAGGGTTAAATCTTTTCGAAAATCCGTGTCCGCGGTTATGGACGACTTGAGACCTACTCCTTGTTCATAGGATAACATCAGTCTGAACTATAATTAAAACTTGCCTACCGTGTGAGTGCCTTGGTTGCTTTTCTTCGTCCTGGGGGACCGAGAGAAGATCCAGGTTGTGTTATGCTTGACGTAAGTAGGTGGATAGCAGAATTATGACACGATGTCACGTGCTATTCTTGGATCTTACCTCTACTCTAATAGAACGATAGCCACCATAAATGCTAGTGCGACTGCAACCTTTACCTTTACTTAGTCGTACCGTAGGAAGTCAGTTATCCTGTAATGATATAATCTCACCCCGTTTTACTTTTGTGCTTTTACTGTTTTGCCTGATCGGCCGCTGCAGTGGAGTACTTTCTTGACCCGAGCTCTGCACGATACTTCGTGGAGGTGCCTCCGGAGGATGACGACGAGTTCGACCTCGTTCAGTAGATTCTACAGTTGGGTTTCGACGATCCGTGGGTGGACCCTTTATGTGTAGCCCTCTCTAGGGCAATTTGGCTTTTGACCGTACTCGGTCGTGTTTGTCTTCCGCTTGTCGCATGATGTACTGTTGGGTCCACGGACCTCTGAGATGATGTAATAATTTATACAATGGCGATGTATGCCTTGGACTTTATATTTATGTCTTAGTTAAAGTTCTTGTTCTTATACTTGTTGTTGAGAATCCGGCAGCAACACGAGTGCGAGTGTCGTGAGTCGGTGGCTCTTTATGCGCTACTAACTTGAGCGGAACGCGAAAGTGACTAACTCGAGTGAGCACCGCATCGGGGGCCTTACAACTTGGTATCAGAGCAGGACTGACTGTAGGACCCCTTACTGGCCGAAGTTGAGTCTAGAAACTATTTTGTACTTACTAAGGAAAAATCGGAGAGTAGGAACTCTTTCTTTTTCTTCTTACCCCACCCTCCCACCCCTTTTCCGTGAGGAAGTGAAACGTTGTTTTCTCTACAACTTATCCCCTTTCAAAACAAATCTAGGTTCTCGTTTACATGAGGCTCCGATTCCTCTATAATTTTTTTCTAGCGACGAGATGTGTTGGCGTCTTTGAGACCACTGAGCCGCCACTTGGGGTTGACTGCTCTACCTCGCTTACGGCGTACCCCAGGTGAAACGTCCATACAGGATTGGCGGGCATCCTATGGTAATATGGATGTGGTGTCTTTTCCCCTATGGAAGACCGCGATGGCGGGCCGCTCAGGGCAGATGTCTCATTGTTCAGGTTTCCAACCGCTCGTATATATTGTTATGTGCTCGCTAGCAGATTATTATCTTGGATTCGGATGATCTTGGTTTGGGGATTCCAGTAGCACCTAGCTTTCGACTTTCCAGGTTAACCTTGGTGGAATTTCATCCTTCGGCTTTCTCATACCTCGTGAGGAAGTTTTGTTGTCAATATTGCTTTATCTTCTGGTTACTTCTATGATTCGACCATGTTCTCATAAGTGTTCCTGTGTACAGGATGCCAAGAGCGAACATGCCGCCGCCAGAGAACCCTATCCTTGGGGAGGCTGTAGCCGCAGTGGCTCAGGGCACAGCTGCGATCCTACAGATGCTGCAGAACCAGAATGCCCAGAGGAGTGATCGACCACAGTACACCAAACTGCAGCAGTTCCTCGCGATCAACCCCCCCAGGTTCTCCGAGGCTCGAGACCCGCTGGAGGCGGATGACTGGATCGCAGGGATTAAGAAGCACTTCAATGCTAACACCGTCAGACCTGTCAACTACGTCACCTTCGCCTCCTTCCAGCTTCAGGGTGTAGCAGCCAGCTGGTACGATACCTACAAGGCCAACAAGGGCGATGCTGTCATCACGTGGGCAGACTTCGTCGCAGACTTCAGAGCAGCGCATATTCCGAGTGGCCTGATGGACAGGAAGCGTGAGGAGTTCTTGGCTTTGAGACAGGGTGACAGGTCAGTTCAGGAGTACAACCTGGCCTTCGTCAGGCTAGCCAGGTACGCTCCAGAGGAGGTCAGCACAGAGGCTAAGAAGATTGCGAGGTTCCGTGGAGGTCTCAGCACAGAGATCAAGTACGCGCTCACTCAGTGCAGTCCCACGCTGTTCTCACAGTTCGTGGATCAGGCTATCCGTCAGGAGTCAGCCAGAGCAGAGTGGGATGCAGACAGGAAGCGCCAGCGTGACCACAGCTCCGCAGTGATGATCCACAAGAAGGCAAAGACTTGGGTTGCAGAGGCACCACCGCAGAGGCAGCAGTACCAGCAGAGGGGGGCAGTTGTCCGCACTTTTGCCCGCCCTCCCGTCCTAGTTCAGCAGGGGCCTCGCTCTACACCACCACACGCGAGGCCACCCAAGCCACAGCAGCAGCCCAGGCCGGGCGTGATTTGCTACAAGTGCAGAGAGCCAGGGCACACGTCTCCCAACTGCACCGACCCGCGCTTTGCTCGGCTCCCACCACCTCCACCTCGCTCTACTCCGAGCACCGCGATGGTGAAGGCTCAGCCGCGTGCAGTTCGTGTGAACAACGTGATGCTCACAGATGCTCAGCAGTCTTCAGAGATTGTTCTTGGTAGGTTGCTTGTGTGTTCAGTTCCCGCGACGGTTTTGTTCGATTCCGGAGCTTCCCATTCGTTCGTTTCCAATGCGTTTGCTATGTCACTTGACCTTCCGAGAGAGCAGTTGCCTAAACCGCTCTCAGTTTGTTCTCCGGGCTCTAGAGTGGAGTCTTCCAGGCTTGTTCCAGATGTGAAGATCCGTATTCAGGGCGTTGTTTTCACAGCATCCCTGATTGTCTTGCCTCGTTCCGACATTGATGTCATTTTGGGCATGGATTGGCATGTCCAGCACAAGGCCAATATTGATTTTCCAACCAGATCAGTGAAGTTGACACATGATTCAGGCGCAGAGATCTTGTACACTTGTGGCTCTAGGACAGGACCAGCACAGTTGTATGCGTTGAACGCAGGAGTTGCGCCTTTGCTCGAAGAGGTCAGAATTGTCTGTGAGTTCCCAGACGTCTTTCCGGAGGAGTTGCCAGGAATTCCCCCAGTTCGAGCTATTGAGTTCGTTATTGAGCTAGAGCCTGGTACCCAGCCAATTTCTCGGCATCCGTACAAGATGTGTTCGAAGGAGTTGATTGAGCTCAAGAAGCAGTTGACAGAGTTGGAAGCAGGCGGTTTTATCCGCGCGAGCACTTCCCCTTAGGGTGCACCAGCTTTGTTTGTCCAGAAGAAGGATGGGACTAGCCGCTTGGTCCAGGACTATCGCGGTATCAACAAGAAGACCATCAAGAACAAGTACCCTTTACCCCGCATCAATGATCTGTTTGAGCAGTTAAATGGGGCTAAGGTGTTTTCCAAGCTTGACTTGAGGATGGGGTATCACCAAATCCGTGTTCGTGAAGAGGATATTCCCAAGACCGCGTTCAGCACCCGTTATGGGTTGTATGAATTCACAGTCATGACTTTTGGGTTCTCAAATGCCCCTCCGACATTCATGAGAGCTATGAACTATTTGTTCCAAGATTGGCTTGATGTGTTTGTGATCCTCTACCTCGACGACATTCTTGTCTATTCCAAGTCAGAGGCTGAGCATGAGGAACATTTGCGCTTGGTGCTGCAGAAATTAAGAGAGCACCGATACTACGCCAAGTTCTCCAAGTGTGAGTTTTGGCTGGACAAGGTCAATTTTCTGGGCCATGTCATCTCCGCTGAGGGAATTGAGGTTGACCCAGATCGAGTCCACACTATTCAAGAGTGGGCTACGCCGAAGAACGTGAAGCAGCTAAGGAGTTTTCTCGGCCTCGCCAGCTATTGCAGGAGGTTTGTTCAGAATTTCTCCAAAATAGCCAAGCCAATGACTGAATTGTTGTGCAAGGACAAGCGGTACACTTGGTCACCAGCTTGCCAGTCAGCCTTCGAGGAGTTGAAAGAGAAGCTGACCACAGCTCCAATTCTCACACCGCCAGATGAGTCACAGCCTTTTCAGGTGTTTTGTGATGCCTCTTTGCAAGGTCTGGGTGGAGTTTTGATGCAAGGCAGAAACATTGTGGCGTATAACTCACGGAAGTTGAAGACAAGTGAGAGGAATTATCCCACGCACGACTTGGAGCTTGCAGCAGTTGTGCACGCTTTGGTCTCTTGGCGACACCTCCTCTTAGGGAGGAAGGTGGATGTGTTCACGGACCACAAGAGTCTGAAGTATTTGTTCACTCAGCCAAATCTGAACTTGAGGCAAAGAAGATGGCTTGAGACCATTACTGAGTACACAGTTGATATTCAGTACACGCCTGGGAAGGCCAATGTCATAGCTGATGCGCTGACCCGCAAGGGCGATTGCAATAATATCCAGGTGCAGAAGATCCACCCTGATTTGTGTGAGTCCTTTCGAAGGCTCAATCTCGAGCTAGTTCCAGCAGGCTATCTGGCCAACCTTGTGGTAGAGCCCACTACCCGTGAGAAGATTCGTGAAGCTCAGTCTGGCAGCTCAATGATTCAGAAGATCAAACAGGGTATTGCCGCCTCAGTTCCGAAGTATGGTTGCTTTTCAGTGCATAATGACGGCACCGTGTTGTTCGAAGAGAGAGTTTTTGTTCCCAAGGAAGGAGATCTCAGAGAGGTCATCATGAAGGAAGCCCATGATTCCAAGCTATCGATTCACCCTGGCAGTACAAAGATGTATCAAGATCTCAAGCAAAACTTTTGGTGGACTCGTATGAAGCGGGATGTTTCCGTTACGTGTCTCGGTGTGATGTGTGCAGGAGAGTGAAGGCACAGCACCAGAAGCCTGCCGGGTTGCTTCAGCCACTTGAGATTCCGGAGTGGAAATGGGATCACATAGAGATGGATTTCATCACAGGCTTCCCCTTGTCGCAGAGGAAGAACAATGCCATCTTTGTTGTCATCGACAATCTTTCCAAAGTTTCCCACTTCTTTCCAGTGAAGGACTCCATTTCAGCAGCTCAGTTGGCGGATTTGTACACCGCAAGAGTTGTATCTTTGCATGGCATTCCCAAGAAGATCAGTTCAGATAGAGGCAGCCTTTTCACCTCTAAGTTCTGGCAGGCCTTTCAAAAGGCGATTGGTACGACAGTGTTGTTCAGTACCGCTTATCACCCTCAGACAAGTGGGCAAGTCGAGCGTGTGAACCAAATCCTCGAGGACATGCTTCGGGCATGTGTCATCTCGTTTTGCATGAAGTGGGAAGAGTGCTTGCCGTATGCTGAGTTCTCTTACAACAACAGCTATCAGGCAAGTCTGCAGGCAGCGCCGTTTGAAGTCTTGTATGGCCGCAAGTGCAGAACACTTTTGAACTGGTCCGAGACAGGTGAGAGGCAGCTGTTCGGTCCAGATGTGATCCAAGAGGCAGAGGACAGAGTGAAGATTGTACGAGAGCACCTAAAGGCAGCACAGTCTAGGCAGAAGGCCTACTATGACAAAAGGCACCGTGGTGCGGCATTTCAGGTTGGTGATTGGGCGTACCTGAGAGTGTCTGCATTGAGGGGAACTCACCTCTTTGGCATCAAAGGAAAGCTCGCTCCAAGATTTGTCGGACCTTTCCGCATCCTTGAGACTAGAGGACCTCTTGCCTTTCGGCTCGAGCTTCCAGAGAGTCTGTCTATGGTGCATGACGTGTTCCATGTGTCCCAGCTAAAGCAGTGCTTCAAGAAGCCAGAGCAGGCTGTTGACATGGGCGAGATCCAGCTGAGTGCGGACCTTTCCTACTCAGAGCGTCCAGTCCGTGTCCTTGAGACGTTCGAGCGCAAGACGCGCAACAAGACCGTCAAGTTCATGAAAGTTCAGTGGGCACATCATTCGGAGAAGGAAGCAACGTGGGAGTGTGAAGACCATCTCCGTTCTGAGTATCCTGAGTTGTTTCAGGCTTAGATCTCGGGACGAGATCCTGTGTTGGTGGGGGAGTGCTGTAACAGCCCATGTGCAATAATTAGAAAACACCATGAAATTGTACTTTGTCTGTTGACTTTGTAATTTGGCATGATGCTAAAGATTGTAATTTCATGTGATGATTTAAATTTGCATTGGGATTGGAGCCCATTTGGGTTGTTTGCGTTTGCATCCAAATTGGTTCAAGAAGGGTGTTTGAGGATTTTTCTTTGTTACATGCATGCTCTCCTTGACTCCAAACTTGACCTAGCCAATTCTTTACCCATCCCAAGCTTTTTAAAAGCCTTGCAACATTTTTTCCAACTTCTAAAATGTGGGCCACAGTTCAATGTGATTTGAATTTCAAAAATGGACCCACATTTTAGTTGCTCCAAAATTGGCCAAACCATTTTTAGAAAATGGAGAATATTCCAAGGTTTCCAAAACATATTTTTATATGTTTTTCTCTTTTGTGCAGTGGCCACAAAAACTCTTGGACTTTTGTGTTTTTTTTAATGGAAAACTCCTTTTCTGGAGGCACCAGACCGGCCAGGCCCAGCCCAGCAGGCCTCGCCCCGCTGTTTCGCAGCCCGTCTGGCCCGTGCCACCGAAGCGGTACACGGGGACAACAGAGACCGCTGGATCGAGATTGGGTGGCTCTGGGTCATCGTCTTTACAGCGTGTCCAGGGTCCCCTCCCTCTCTCTCTCTCACAGCCGGCGGGAGGCGTCGATGTCGATGCGGCCGACGTGGCCAGGAGCCTCCCCCCTTTATAAGCTGAGGCCCAGGCCCCTCCTGGAACCCTAGGTTCCCCTTCCTCCCTCCAATTTCTGCCGCCGCCGCCTGGTTCGTCCTCAAGGACCTCCCCTGTTCCGCCGGTGAGGTTACGAATTCGCCGCCGTCTTCCCTCGATCGTGGCCGTGAAGCCTTCAGCGTCGTCTCCAGCATCTCACCGCTTCGTTCCCGTCATGCAGGGGAGCGGAACTCCACGAATCGGGCCCGCAACGTCGACCACCTGCTGCGGGTCCTCGTCTTCCCCGACGACGGCTGCGACCTCTGCTTTCCTCCACGCCGAGCTCAGGGTCGCCTCCAGCAACCCCTAGGTGAACCGCAGTCGCCCGTTCCCCCTCGCCTCTGCCGCGTGTAACGTTTAGCCGTAGGACCGCAGTGTCGTCGTGCTCCGCAGCGCCGCCGCGCAGCGCGTGCTCGCCATGCCGCGGGGTGTCGACGATGTCTTCCCGCGTGGTCCAAAGTCGCCCAGAGCGTGCGTATGGCACCCAAGGCTGCCCCTTTTGCCCGTATGGGTAGCGCGGCGACCGTGTCTGAATGTCGTGCATGTCTGACAGTCAGGCCGCCGTGAGTTTCAGGCGAGCCTGCCATCCTCTCCGGTGAGGTATAGGTCAGGGCCAGGGCACCCGCGTGATCCTGGTACTGCCCTCTTGGCGTTGCAAGTGTTGCCAGGGCCGCAGGCACCGTGTGCTCGATGCACGGGACGCCTGAAGTTGGCCGATCCGCCGGGTTGTGCTGCATCTTCAGAGGAGTTCGCCGCCACTCTGTTCCCGTGAAGAATCCGACGAGGTGTCGATGAGTTGGAGTCAACAACGTGTGCGCCCGTGTAGCCCGATGTCACCTCTCGGGTTTTCCCGTGGTGACTCGCCGGAAGGTGGCCGGAGCACGACGGGGTGCTCACCGTGTTTGGGCAGCGGGGAGCTGTCAGCTGCCTCCTTGGTTCAGTTATCAGGGGGGTACAGCTTACCTTTGTTGCTTCCCTCTGTTTTTCAAAGCCCGAGTCGTAGCCCAGTGGCAGAGGAGCGCGGGATGTATTGGTGAGGCGCGGGTTCGAGTCCCGCTCGGGGCACCTTGCCCCCCCTTTTTTCGTTTTATTGGTTTGGTTGACCGCTGGGCCAGCCTGGTTAGTGGCTCAGGCCACAGTGGCCTGCTAGGCTCAGCCCAGCAGCCCCTTGTCGGCCGCCCGGCTTGCTTGGCCGGATTGCCCGAGGCCAGCCCAAGAGGGACTGAGCCTGTGTTCCTTTTCTTTTTCTTTTTGATTTTCTTTTCTGTTTATTTCTTTAATCCAATTGGAATTCAAATTCAAATTGGGTTTTGAATTCCATTTCGTCCAGGGGCATCCCATACATGTTTTTGGGGTAGCATCTCCCACTGATCATCATGGTGGGGTCAATTTTGCACTTTGCTCCTCTAATAATTGGAGTGTGCTAATTTTGCATTATAGCCCCTCCTTTTTCTTTTGTTTGATCAAGTTTTATCCAAAATCAAATTTGGCCATGCCATATATGAATCTTGGGTAGTTTTTTACCAGGAGTTGCATGCTGATATTGGCTTAGCCATGTGAACCTTTTTCCAAGTGCATGTAGTGTAACTTTTACACTCAGCCCCCTGAACCCCAGCTGTAGCTGCAACTGTGTTTGCAAACTCACCTGGTGCCATATTATATATGGGTTTGGGGTAGTTTTCTGTAAGGAATGCAATGGTGATGTTCCCATGAAGTTTTGTGCAACTCATGTGAACAAGGTGTGACCATCTGATCCAGAAGCAATCTGTCCTTTCTTCTTACAACATTTCAATCTCGGTGCATTTTGAAATGTTGATCATCTGTTCTTTGCAAGTTTGTCTTCGTGTCATCTTCAATCATCTTTCTTCAAGGTCAGACCCTAACATATTGTCATATGTAAGTGGCTGGTTTGCAACTGTTGTTGCACCTTCCTTGTGTCAAATTCACCGGCACTACTCCGTCTCCGGAATCGATGATTACTTTTCGCGTTGTTTTATTTATGTCGTATGTTTTTGTTGTTCATGCCATGTTGACATGCTACTTACACTCAAAGTAAGACTAGGACCAAAGCCATCTTCACGTAAATAAATTGCATATGAAGTGGTTGACGTGTCGTCACCACCTTCATTTAAATTGACTAGATAGGGTCACAGCATGTCAAATTAAACTTGCTCATATCATCTTTTGCCTATGCATCGTACCCATTACTTACTTGTGTGCCTTTCCTTGCCGGTACCTTACGTTAGCACCTGAGACCGCCGAGGAGACTTACGTGGAGATTTCCGACACCGAGCCCGAGGACCCTGCTGCGTCTGCTTCGACGACCGATTACCTAGGCAAGGGGAAGATTTATAACATTACTTGATACCTTTCTGCCTACCTGCCTAGCTGTAGCCTAGAGCGTTTGATTGATCCTATCCACTTGAGTATGCCACCTCCAAAACCCAAATAGCCATGATCCCCACATCCCAGCAAAACATTGTATTGCTAAGTTACCGCTGCTCAGCCATTGCTTAGTATGAGTAGGAAAACTTGTTGCTTATCCTATTGCCATGGTCTGGGATATCATGTTATTTATAGAAGTTGGTTGAAATTTATTATAATTATGATGTTAAATTATACTTGACCAAGATGGGAGACCCGACTGTTCCCACCAGGTGTTTTGTTCCATTTGAGTCACCTAGGTCCCGAGTTCCGGGTATTGCGTTTCTTGACGAGCGTGCCTAATCGTGTGTGGGATTCTATGGGGTCCCCTTGTCTTACCTGCCTAGCTTCATACAATTCTAGTGGTGGCCCAAGCTGTTTTACTATTTGCAATGTATGTGTGCTGGTGGTACCCCAGTTGTTTATAAACCACCTTGGGCCAGGAGGACTTGTGCCTTGGCTGGCCCACCTTGTCCGGCTGAGGAACCGGTGTCCCATGTGTGATTAACCGGGTATCCAAACCTGCGACAGACGGTAGAGGCCGATTCGAGAGCACGGCCGGCTTTTGAGTTGGGTGTGGACTCACCGGGGGCCACCCGAAGTTGTGCGTTGTTAGTTAGAGGGACTCTGACGTTCCGGAGTTTCACGCGCTTACCTAGCCGAGTGGAGACCGGGCGTACATGCGAAGCCTATGATGGGCAGTTGGTACACCCCTGCAGGGTTAAATCTTTTCGAAAAGCCGTGTCCGCGGTTATGGACGACTTGAGACCTACTCCTTGTTCATAGGATAACATCAGTCTGAACTATAATTAAAACTTGCCTACCGTGTGAGTGCCTTGGTTGCTTTTCTTCGTCCTGGGGGACCGAGAGAAGATCCAGGTTGTGTTATGCTTGACTTAAGTAGGTGGATAGCAGACTTATGACACGATGTCACGTGCTATTCTTGAATCTTACCTCTACTCTAATAGAACGATAGCCACCATAAATTCTAGTGCGGGTGCAACCTTTACCTTTACTTAGTCGTACCGTAGGAAGTCAGTTATCCTGTAATGATATAATCTCACCCCGTTTTACTTTTGTGCTTTTACTGTTTTGCCTGATCGGCCGCTGCAGTGGAGTACTTTCTTGACCTGAGCTCTGCATGATACTTCGTGGAGGTGCCTCCGGAGGATGACGACGAGTTCGACCTCGTTCAGTAGATTCTACAGTTGGGTTTCGACGATCCGTGGGTGGACCCTTTATGTGTAGCCCTCTCTAGGGCAATTTGGCTTTTGACCGTACTCGGTCGTGTTTGTCTTCCGCTTGTCGCATGATGTACTGTTGGGTCCACGGACCTCTGAGATGATATAATAATTCATCCAATGGCGATGTATGCCTTGGACTTTATATTTATGTCTTAGTTAAAGTTCTTGTTCTTATACTTGTTGTTGAGAATCCGGCAGCGACACAAGTGCGAGTGTCGTGAGTCGGTGGCTCTTTATGCGCTACTAACTTGAGCGGAACGCGAAAGCGACTAACTCGAGCTAGCACCGCATCGGGGGCCTTACACCGGCGTAGGCCGCGGTACTGCTGACACCTGAAGAGTCCTCGGACGACACTACGAAGCAGAGGAGCCCATAACTCGTAATTCCCATGGGTAGGTAGTGCGTACATGGCATATAGCCAACTCAAGACATTCACTGAACCATTTAGCATTTTTATTAACTTGCGTGAAAACCGTTATCGTTGCCTCGACTTAACTGACCCGCGGACAACGACAGCAGCCAGGACCACCAGTACATCGGTGCCTGCCCCGTCGTCCCACCAAGTCACTGCGGTTACCAACAAGGTGAACCGTCTCCTTACCTTGTCTCGCGTTTGCTCCTGGAGGAGCTCGACTTTCGGGGTTTGGTAACTCTCGCGGCCAATGATCAGGGGCCAAGCACACCGGTACACTGGTCGTGCCCTCCCTGTCGTCCCGTCGCAATACCTCTCGCGGGCACCGTTGGATCGCCCGACTTCTTACCTTTAAGGACACCAGTTGGTTCGAGTTCCTACCATTATGTGAAACCAGGAGGTATCACCCTCGATGGCACACTTAAGGAGTTTTGACAGAGACATCAGCGGAATGAACTAAATAGGTAAACCTCGTATCATCCCGGTGATGCTACGCTACTGAGCCGACGAGAGTGAAATACGAGTCCATTCCACTCGTAAGTCAAACTCAAAGCGACTCGGCAGAGTCTCGCCGTTGTAGGTTCCCTAGGGCGTCTGCATTGATCCGTCCATGTTGCAGTTGTAATATATCGTTCCCGCGATCACTCCCAAAGTGATCACGACCCTCTATTCTAAACCTAGCTAACAATGCGCAGGGTTTACTGCGGAATAAAGCATAAGTAATAATAGGCAGCATAGGATTAAAGGAAGGTACATCAAGGGGCGACAAAAACAGGCTATGCAATTGAATAGGATTGTAATCGTAGCAGCAGCAGTAACAATGCCTAGTGCAAGAAATTTACGGAAAGATAGGCGATATCTGGGGAAAAGAATGGCTCTGCTTGCCTGGTAGCTCGACGATAGAGGTTCGGTCGTCGACGTAGTAGTCGTACTCGGCAGCGGTGTAGTCGGCGGCAGCGTCGGGGTCTATCGGAGGATAAAGGGGGGGAGAAACAATAAATACACAACAATAATAGCAATAAAAATGCAAGACATATCAGATACAAAGCAACGGGGCTCTAACGCAGTGTTAAGTATTTTTTAGGCGGAGCGAGAATTTATCCGGGGATGACTCATCAGTACCGGTTGATTACAGGACAGATGATCCGGAGGGGGAAGGTACCATGCCGGAGGTGTTGTGGACATCCGACACATGTGTGGGTGGTGTATCCGGGTTAGTTGATCTATTCCGAACAACTTTCGTGTTCGAAATAAATTCATCCGGGTACTTTAGCAGTACCGGACAATTTATCGGACTGTCGGTCCGGAGGGGGACGGTTCGATGTTCATTGTGTTAGAGGGGTGTGATAGACATACGGATAGCGTATTCGTATTCGTTATATTTTTCTGATCAATTTTCATGTATAAAGTTTTTAAATCTGAGTTACGGTTTAAAAGTTATTGAATATCAAAGTTTAAATCAATTTAAATGATTTTCTGAATTTATTTTATTATTTAAATAGCAACATTATCCACAATCTTATCCACAACAGTACACTGAAAGGGTGGACCCACATGTCATAGACAGTGGCTAATTAAACCATTTCTATTTATAAAAAAAAAGCAGAGGGCCCACATGTCATAGAGACATTATTCAAATTGCATATTAATTAATCCAGAGAATTAGCTTAATGGGCTGGGGCCTAGTTGTAAGTGGCAAATATGCAGTTTAGCAGTTATTTAAATTTAATAGAGGTTTAAGTGGGGCTGGGACCCACATGTAATAGACCAAGTGGTAACTTATTTCATTTCTAACAGTGGCTTAGACTAACAGGGGGCTTAGGTCTTAACAGAAGATTAACAAGGGGCGGGGCCGACGGGCCAGTGAGCCAAGCTCACTGCAGAGCACACCGGCGGCGACAACAGTACGGCGTGGCCACGGCGGACTGCTCCGGCGACCATTTGGCGAGCGGGAGGCTGGAACCGAACGCGCTAAGCATAGCGCATCCACTGGGGCACGTCATGGTCAACGGGAGCGCCCACAATGACGGCTACGAAGGACACCGGCGGCGGCCGGAGCCTGTGCTTGCGGGGACGGCGACATGGGCAACCATTTCGAGCGCGAGATGGGGGAAAACAAGCGCGTGCTCACCTTGAGTCCAATGGCGGGGTCAGGGAAGACGGGGAGGTGTTGTAGCGGTGGTAATCGATGACGAGGCGCGTCGCGGCCGGCAACAGGGAACGACCTGATGCACGCGAGGCAGGGCATCCCGGGAGAAATTGGTCGCGCAGGGGGACGTAGCCGTGCACGGCGGCTCGCCTGGACAAGCTCTCCCACGCCGGGGAGCACGATGGCCACGGCGGCTACGAAGACGCGGCCATGGCGGGCTCGGGCAAGGTGGAGAAGAAGAGGGCAAGGTGGAGAAGAAGAGGGCGAGGGGGCAGAGGGACAACGGGGTATTTGGGCTCGCCCTTATCGCCTCCAAGAGGGAGCAGGTGAGGGGGAGCAGGTAGGGGGGCCGGCGGCGTGGCCATGGTGCGGCCGCGCGCGGCATGGGCACTGGGAGGGAGCAGGTGGGGGTTGGTTGGAGGAGAGAGAGAGAGGGGGGGCTGGGCCCAGGGCGGGCCTCGCCCCAGGCGGGTTTTAGTTCCTTTTTATTTTCTTAGTTTTGTTTTCTTTCCTATCTTGTTTACATTTTATTTGCCTACTAATACAATTTTGTAAAATGTGCAAACTACACCCAAAAATATTGTTGTAATTTGGTCTACTGCTAGAAAAGTATTTGACCAATAATAAAATCATTTAGATTTTATTCAATGCACAAAATATTATATGGAGCTATTTTTGCTACTGTTTATATTTATCTGCATTATTTAAATAGTTAATAAAATATCATTTATCTTTTTATATGACCTACTGATTATTAGGTATTTAATAAAAATGGTTTCACAATTTTTAGTGCATTTAAAATTCCTACTTGTTTATTAAATTTACCATGGCAATTCAATAATTCCCAAGCATTTATTTTTATTTCATATTATTCCTAAAACACTTTAATAAAATATCCATTACTATATTAACATGGCCCTATGATGGCTAGGAAATTCTATTAATAGGTTTCACAACTTTGGTTTGATCTATGATTTCCATTTCCATATTAAATTTCATGGCAATTTTTTGATAAGCCAACCCTATTTGGTTTCACAACTTTCATGGACTTAGGATTATTCAAATGACTAAGGATGTTTTGGTTTAACCATGATCAAATGATGGACAGAAATCCACAAGTCTTGGAGAGAACTTATAATTCACCCAATTTGAAAATTTTATCTGGGTTGGAAAGTGACAGAACTATGATCAAAGGTGATCATGGATTGATCATCAACAGTAATGATCACTAACAGTGGGATCACTGTAGTGATTACTGTTACTGATTCTGAGGGTGTTACACTTCCTTCACTTGGATATGAGTCGGCCTCAGTTAGCTGCTCCGAAGAGTCGTACATCGGGGATTCGACAGAGCGCTCCGACTCTGGAGTCTCACCGATGAATCCGACAAAGGTGATTTTGGAGCCGGCATTTCGCCGACTTGAAGTTTCGATGGGAACTTCGGGATATGGCTCTGGCTCAGATCCGTCCGTCCTGCCGATGAAGATGTGGATAGACCCGATCGGGACCCGATATCATGACTTGATGGAATCGGCTTCAGGGCCCCAGGTTGAGTCGTCAATGCAGAGCTTCCCGCGCCACTTTCTAGTGATCCGTCCAGCGACAAATCCCTCCATGCCGTGCAGAGCCCCCTCCAGAATCTCAACACCTGCAAGCGCACTCCCCTCGGTGGGCGTCAACTGTCGTGGGAAAGTCATGGCAGATGTCCGAACAGTCGAACTTAATATGGGAACTTTGCTCCGAGGCGATTTCGTGGAGAGAGTCGACATGGAAAAGAGACTCGGCGATTTACCCAGGTTTCAACCCCTCTTTATCTCAAGGTAAAATCCTACTCCTGCTTCTTATTATTATGGGTTCCGACTCTCGAAAGAAGAGTCGGTTGATCGATTACAAGAGAGTCGGTCGTGAGCTTAGTCTCGATGAGATCTAGGTCACACCGACAAGTGTCTAGTCCTATCTTGGATTGAGATTGTTCTCTAGCCCTGGATCCTGTGGACCTCGGCTTATAAAGGCACCAGGTCCCGGGATTCCGTGAGTCCGACTCCGACACGAGGTGGAGTCCTATTCTACTTTATAAATATACTACGTGCTATACAAGGTAAGTCGAATTCCTTCTATGGCTTCGATATTCTTTCCTTAGCACAGCCGGCCCATGGACGGGTCTTCTTTGTGGTCCTTTCGTAGGTGAGTCGGCCCAGGAAACCTAATGCCGGGTTATGGGCTTAGTCCATCCCCCCGACAGAAACATCATGGGATCTCCCTATATTAACATAGCCTATGATCACAATCAAGATCACATCATGGGAGAGAGAATTAACCACATAGTTAATGTAGAATACCTCAACCCCGAGGAGGAACTACTCCCGCATCATCATGAGGAGGAAGCAACGTCGATGGAGGTGAATCCGGGGGAACTTCCCCGTCCCAGCAGCGTGCCGATACAGGAATTATGGTCCCCCGAAGCTTGTTGGCGATGGCGGTGGAGATCAGAATCGCTTTTGGAAATAGGAGTTGCGAAATCAGGGTTTCCTCCACGGGGGTAAAAATAGGGCCAAAGGGGGGCTCGAGGGGAGGCCCCACCTGTGATGTCTACGCACGCTTCTATTCTTGTAGACTATGTTGGGCCTCCAAGCGCAGAGGTTTGTAGGACAACAGCAATTTCCCTCAAGTGGATGACCAAAGGGTTATCGAACTCAGGGAAGTAGAGGTTGAAGATGGTCTCTCTCAAGCAACCCTACATTTAAGATACAAGAAGTCTCTTGTGTCCCCAACACACCTAATACAACTAGGAGTTGTATAGGTGCACTAGTTCGGCGAAGAGATGGTAAAATATGTGTGATAGGTGTGGCAAAGCAAAGTAATATAAATTTGTAACAAAAATTGCAGCAAGCAAACAAGTGGTAAACGTGAGCACAAACGGTATTGCAATGGTGGAAACAAGGCCTAGGCTTCATACTTTCACTAGTGGCAACTCCCAACAACATTAACATAGTCTAATCACATGATATTTCCACTAAAACATGCATTGGAGACGTACTCGGAGGTCATTCCTTTGTGATCAAGAGAGGACAAGAATTATGTAGGGCTATAAAAGCACACCTCAGAGTTCGTAGTTCTCATCTATGGATTTACCAATGTCACCGCGGCCATCCAAATAGAGTACCACAATCACCACAACATATCTCAAGGATAGTCAAAGACAAGCACCAAGAGACTCTCAATCTTCAATCAATTCACAAAAGAGGAAATCACTCATGATAATATTTTTCTAACCCATGTCCAATAGACCATTGTCACCATGGTCTCGGGGATTATACTAGATAAGATCAATTGAGTACATCAATCCAATACATAGAGGAAGGGTAAATATCATGGGATCACCCTAGATTAACATAGCCTATGATCACAATGAAGATCGCATCATGGGGGAGAGAATTCACCACATAGCTACTAGTAGAAACCTCAGCCCCGATGAGGGACTACTCCCGCATAATGGAGGGAGGAAGAAACGTCGATGGAGATGAATCCGGAGGCACTTCCCCGTCCCGGCAGGGTGCTGGCACAGGAATTCTGATCCCCTGAAGCTTGTTGGCGATGGCGGCGGAGATCGGAATTGCTTCTGGCGAAAAGGGGTCTGGAATCAGGGTTTTCACGACGGGAGTATAAATAAGAGCCAAAGGGGGCACCGGGGGAGGTCCCAGTCGCCCAGGCGTCCACCCGACGCAGGTGGACCCCTGGACGCGCCAGGAGGGCGCCTGGGGGCTGTGGGCCACCCGAGGGGCCCATCCTCCGGCTGGAGGACTCTTCTAGAACGCTGATTTTTATATATTTTCCCGGAATTTTCTGAGCACTTTTCATAATGGGAAAACCTGAAATAGAAAACAACAGAAAACATAAACTGGCACTAGGGTGCACTGAGTTAATAGGTTAGTACAAATATGATCAAAAGTGTATGAAAGTGTATCTAAAACATAGCAATATCACACAAAACATGCATGGATCAAGCAGAAATTATAGATACGTTTGGGACGTATCAACCTGACCAAGCGGGTCCTTGGCGCGGCCTCCCCTCAGGCCGCGCGGGCAGGTTGCCTGGTTGTGGGGTGGTCCCCCTCCGTCTGTCCTTCGGGCTTCTGAAGTCTTTCGTCACGCTGATTTTTTATATATTTTTTCTGGATTTTTTTGAACACTTTTATAATTGGTATTTTTCCTGCAATGCACGGACAACCGCAGACAGAAACTGGCACTGGGGCGCTGAGTTAGTAGGTTAGTACAAATATATTGAAAAAGGTACGAAAGTGTAGCAAAACATATATAAAAGTCAGCAATATAAGCATGGAACAAGTAGAAATTATAGATATGTTTGGGACGTATCATCAAGTTCTTTTCAAGTTTCTCCACTACTTCTCATCATCTTCACGTCTTCAACCGGATTGGGCTTCAGCTTTCCCAGCTAAGATAATAGTTTGACTATCGACAAATTTTCCACTTGAGTCTCCATGATATGAGTTCTCCCTTGTAGTGCTTGTACATCGTTAGTGAATCCAACAACCTTACTAGTCATTTGACCAAGTAACTTATCATGATATTTCATAATATCACTAAAAGGATTTATTTTGCTCGGTTTGGGCAACAATAAAAGCATTCGAAGAATCTTCAAATGAGCTTATATTACCAATACTATTATAATTTTTTAATCCTTGATTAGTTGGATAAAGCACTTTGACATAATTAGATTTTTTCCAATTAGGATTTAGCCATTCCTAGAAATAGAGTTGACATCGTTAACATCAACATCGGTAATAATATTTATGTTTACCTCCTCTTTATCTTTTATCATGCCAACTAGTTCATCAATTTTGATGGTGAGTTCATCATTATTTTCTTCAGAAATGGATTTCACCTTGTGGGTAGTACATCTATCAACATTCCATTGGACATGGGTCTATTGCATATAATCAAGCAATTCCTTTGCTTCATTATTGGTGTCCCCATGATGATACCTTTTGCAATAGTGTCTAACATAGTTTTTGACATTGGTTCAAGTGTATTATAAATGATATGAAGAATTAATCATTCTTCTATTCCGTGATTGGGGAAATTTCTTGTCGCCACTTTCATGCAATCCCAAGAAATTGCTAGTGCCTCACAGTCTCCTTGCTTAAAATTAGTAATACATGAGAGTAATTGCATAATCTTAGCCAGGGGACATAATTTAGACATGAACATGGTGCAACATGAATTCCAAGAAGTGACGGTTCCTATAGGCAACGCTAGAACCGATTCTTTAACCTGTCCTCTCAAGGAAACATGAAACAGGCGCAATTATAAAGCATCAAGTTGATAATCCCTACCTCGTGTCATATCCATAATTCAGTAAAAGTATGTAGATACAAACTGACATCTTTGAAAGTAGAGCCTCCAAAATGATTTTGTTATACCATTGTAATAAGATGTGGTTTGATATCAAATTGCTTGATGGAAATATCGGGAAGTGCGATAGGTGCACACATAAAATTTTCATTAGGTCTAGCATATTCTACAAGTTTCTTACCCATTGTATAATTTTTTTTAACAAAGTAAAGACAACTAAACATAAAAACTGGTATGAAACTAAAACTAAAGATAAAAGCAACAACTCTAATCTTTTTACTAGGGATAGGTGAAGCTCCCTGGCAACGACGACATAAAAGGTGGTGATTACCTTTTGATCCGACTTTTGATGTAGATAGTTTTCCACTCTTTTACCAAGGAGTGTCCGTGAGTATCGAACCCATGAGAACATGTGTTATGTTGTCAAAAGAGTCTTGCAAGAAATGGAAGTTATCTTTAGTTTAAATTCCATAACCTTAAATAGTTAACATCATTCTTATTGGTGTTAACAATGGTTAAAGATAGGAATAGGTTGATTTCTTAATGCTTAAAACCTTGTATTTGTGATCGGAATCTTGTCTTCATATTAAATGTAGTCCTGGTGAACAACCATGTTGATGTGTCTGCGAATTGTTAAGGTGGGCGATGCGTTTGAAGTACGTAATGACCAGTTCACAAACTGCATCATTAGTCGATTGTCCAAAAGATGGCCCTTACATTCATGCAGGGTTACCTTAGTATTAAGATAAATTAGATAAAATAATTAGACACTTAATGACTACACTACAAAGTCCCCAAGAAATATCTTATACGCTACCCGATTAATCCTTTCTATCACTAGTGTTCAGTATAGAAATCCACACATCCTTGCTTATTACCTCCTCCTTGACCGAGGTAAATTAGATAAATTAGATACCCTTAGTGGCAACAATACAAATACTTGTATTGTCCCAAACAAGGTCACTAGGATATATAACACTACAAGATTGAACCCACTACAATTCACCACCCCCTTGGAAGATCATCCCACATATACGGCCAAGGTACACAAGATAGATCACAGATCATGTAAAATTATGAAATTACACATATATAAACCTCAAAAGATTCGATTAGATATCATGAATAATCTAATCTATAAACTAAAAATTCATCATGTCCCAACAAACACACCAAAGAATTACATCAGATTGATCCCAACATTGCAAGATAGAATTGGGAACATGGTATTGAAGATCCAAGAGAGAGAGAGAGAGAGATCTAATTTAGCTATGGTCCCTAAGGTTCTGATAAATACTACTCACATATCACCATGGAGGCAGCAAGGAGCATGAGGAAGCCTCTGATGATCGATCCCCCTCCGGCAGAACGTCAGAATCAACCTCCAGATTGATTCGTCGAGGTCTAGTAGTGTGCAAAGGTGGAAGCAAAGATCTCTCTGTAAATTATGTAGTTTTGAATTTATATAGAATATAGGCGACAGAGATAAACCTAAAGGGTGTTGGGGGCCCACATGGGTTGGTGCCCTCCCAAGGTGGACCACCTGGCCGTGTGGCCTCTGATACGCGAGAGAGGATAATGGCTTCTCGCCCTTCGTTGGTTACCCAAAGTGGAAGGTGAGATGCAGCGTAGCGCAAGTTTCCCTTGGTGAAGATACCAAAGTTGAGAGAGTCGACCAGTAGGACTCCAAAAGCGACAAGTAGGTGGTGAAGCGAGCAACGCGTCGTTTGATATATTGCTCTCTTCACCTGGACCTACACACGACACGGATAACTTTTCTCCCAACGAAGTTCAGAGAGGTTGTCAATCTCTCCGGTATTGTTGTTCACAAAGGATCAAACACAAGGGATAATGATAATGGTGATAGCAGCTAGAAAGTAAAAGCGGAAAATAAAAGATCGTGTAAACAGTGATGAGAATATGGACCGACGTCCCGTGATGTTCACTAGTGATGTCTCTCTCCCAAAACACAATAAAACTGCTATGCGAGGTAAACAAATCACAACTGGGCAATTGACAGGATTACAGGCGCAAACCAATGCTAACTATGCTACAAAGAAAGGATGAGGCTCAAAAGCATGAGCGGTACGCCAAAACAAGTAGACCGAAATCCAACGGCATCTACTAATAATCATCCACCTTGAGATATCTATCCAGAACATCTCGCTGGTATTAAGTTGCGAGCCCCACCCATAGTGTAAACCCAAAGCAACAGACAACTGCATTAAAAAGCACTTCGCGTAAAGTAAACAATACTTGCAACCGCGGTTACAAGAATCGTTGTTTTCCCCCTTGTGGCAACAGCGCATCCCCTAGACTCATATTTCTTTCACTCAAGCGTGTCATCAGGGGACATGAACCCACAATCGAGCATAACGTTCCCTCTCGGAGTCACTACCTACTACTTGGCCAAAGCAATAAACAGCAACGGAGAACATGCAAGAATAACTCAAGAACGTAAATATAAAAGATAAGAAACAAATATATTACTCAATCACAAACTGAACATAGTCTCATAATCCATCAGATCCCAGAAAACTTAGCATAGCAATAGCAGAAAATTACATATGTGCCTCGATCATGTAGAGAAGCTCACGAGGGCTAACCCATGAAGAACAAAGAGGGGAGGAGAACATCATATAGATACTGATCACAGACCCATGGTCCAAGGTAGACTACTCACGGATCATCCGGGAAGCATCCATGGTGGAGGAGAGGCTCCAGGAGGTCGGTCCTCCCTCCGGCAGGGTGTCGGGAAGAGGTCTGCTGGCACTCCCGATCTTGGAAGCGCGGCGGCGGCGAAACAGAGGCGAGATCGCGTAAAAGGGTTTTGTCTTCGGAAGAATCCCGTCACGGAGAATATATCGACGAAGGGGGAAGCTAGGGGGGCACTAGGGGTCTAGGAGCCCCCCTGGCGTGGCCAACGCCTAGGTCTCGCCACCAGGGCCCCTGGACCCCTGGTGGTGGCCCTGTGGCCCCACCTTGGTGATTCCAGAAGGTTCCTTCACGCTGATTTTTTATCTGATTTTTCCCGAATTCTTGGAGCACTTTTAATATGGGGGAAACCTGAAATAGCAAAACAGCAGAAAACAGGAATTGACACTATGGTGCACTAAGTTAATAAGTTAGTCCAAATATGATCAAAATTGTATGAAAGTGTATCTAGATCATAGCAATATCACACAAAACATGCATGGAGCAAGCAGAAATTATAGATACGTTTGGGACGTATCAACATCCCCAAGCTTAATTCCTACTCGTCCTCGAGTAGGTAAATGATAACAAGCATAATTTCTGTGGTGACATGCTAACAACCAAATAAGAACTTTGAAAGTAAAGCAATCGAGGTATGTAATTCAATTCAAGTCATAACAGGCAAGAGTCTATATTAGCATTGAAACGAGTAACAAAAGAACATAGAGGTGCAAGAGCTCTTGCTGTCCGTGACTCGAATGTCTCTAGATGGTGTTTGCGTGCAAGAAGTGGAATAAGGGAATACGAGAGAAAAAATATATTTGTTGAGAACTGATACACGAGATAACTTCTCGTCCCCGTTGGTTACCCCAAGTGGAAGGTGAGATGTAGATAGAGGCAAATTTCCCTTAGCAAAATGCTAAGGTTGAGTATCGTCCAGGAGGACTCCAACAGATACAAGTAGGTGGTGAAGTGAACAATTGCGCCATTCACAACCGAGGTTGCCAACTTCACCTGGACCTGCACACACACAGATAGCTTAGCTTCCCAACGAGTACAAAGGAGTTGTCAATTCCTCCGGCCTTGTTGTTTACGAAGGATAAAACGCACGGGATAATGATGATAGATAGTGATAGCTAGTGAAAAGTAAATACTGAAAGTAAATTGATAGCGTAAACAGTGGTGGAAGTATGGACCGAGATCTCATGATGTTCACTAGTGATGTCTCTCTCCCAAAAGACGATAAAATAGCCATGCGAGGTAAACAAATTACAGATGGGCAATTGAAAGGATTATGTGCGCAAACCAATGCTTATTATGAAAAACAGAAAGGAAGAGGCTCAAAAGCACGGGCGGTACGCCAGGACAAGTAGACCGAAATCCATCTGCATCTACCCACTAATCATCCACCTTGAGATATCTATCCAGAACATCTCGCTGGTATTAAGTTGCGAATCCCACCCAAAGTGTAAACTCAAAGCAACGGACAATTGCAATAAAGAACTTTGCGTAAAGTAAACAATCCTTGCACCCGCAAGTACAAGCACCGTTGTTTTTCCCCTTGTGGCAACAGCACATCCCCTAGACTCATGTTTCTGTCACTCAAGCTAGTCATCAGGGGCATGAACCCACAATCATGCATAACGCTCCCTCTTGGAGTCACTACCTACTACTTGGCCAATGCAATAAACAACAATGAAGAACATGCAAGAGTTACTCAAGAACATAAATATAAAAGAAGAGAATCAAATATATAACTCAATCACGATCTGAACATAATCTCATAATCCATCGGATCCCAGCAAACTCAGCATAGAAATAGCAGAAAGATAACATATGTGCCCCGGTCATGTAGGGAAGCTCACGATGTCTAATCCATGAAGAACAAAGAGGGGAGGAGAACATCACATAGCTACTGATCCTGGACCCATGGTCCAGGGTGGACTACTCACGGTTCATCCGGGAAGCATCCATGATGGTGGAGAAGCTCCCGGAGGTGAATCCTCCCTCCGGCAGGCTGCCGGGAAGAGGTCTTCTGGTGCTCCCGATCTTGGAAGCGCGATGACGGCGGAACAGAGTAGAGATCGCTAAAAAGGGTTCCGTCCCCGAGGGTTTCTCGTCACGGGGAATAAATAGGATAAAGGGGGCAGCCAGAGGTGGGCCAGGGGCTCCAGGCGCCCCCTGGCGCGGCCAGGGGCCTGGCCGCGCCCTCTGGCCGTCTGGGGGCCCCTGGCTCCCCTCTGGCCCCTCCTGGGCTCTTCGCGAAGCTTCCGGTACGCTGATTTTTCCTATATTTTTCCCCGAATTTTTCTGATACTTTTAATAAGGGGGAAACCTGAAATAGAAAAATAGCATAAAACAGGAACTAGCACTGGGGTGCACTGAGTTAATAGGTTAGTCTAAATATGATCAAAAGTGTATGGAAGTTCTCAATATCATAGCAACATCACACAAAAGAGGCATGGAGCAACCAGAAATTATAGATACGTTTTGGACGTATCAAGAACTCGATCTACTAAAGTTTCACACTTGGTCTTCCTTGGAATCTTATCTTGACTCGTCCCTAGACCACTAGCTAGGTACAAGTCAATTTAATCCACTCCCTTTTGATATTTTGAGCACTCATGCAATGGATGAGCGTAAGCACGAGAGTTGACACTTAGGATGCAAAGAGAGAAATATGGTGGAGGAGGAAGACAAAGAGGGTGAGAAAGGGCTCACATCAATGAGGACAATCATAGGCGAGAGAAGGCCAAATGATAGATATGATGTGAGGAGTAGGGATTGCCATGCAACAGATGCACATATGAGCTAAGAAAAGATCTCCAATGGAACTAGTGGGGGTGCATCCAACTTGCTTGCTCATGAAGATCTAGAGCTCGTTTGAGGAGGCTCATCCTTGGAATATGCAAGCCAAGTTCTATAGAGTGAAGGTCCCCACATAGCTATATGCATAAATGATCATCTCTATGGGGTACAAGATAAGAGGGAGTACGAGTGTGGATCTCTCAAAAGGAATAGTAGTGTTGCCCCTTTCTCTCTTTTTATTTCTTTTTCTATATTTTCTATTTTTTTATATTTTTTTGGTGGCCTCAATGGCTCTTTCTATTTAACTCTCATTTTTCCTCTTTGGGATCTTTTATTTTTTTCCACTTTGGGATCTTTTATTTTTTGTCCACTTTGGGATCTTTTCCTCAATTAAGGGCAACACTCTATTTTACAAGGTATAGAAGATCTTCCCACTTTACAAAGTACTTGTGACGCCCCCAAAATCAATCCGTGTACAGTAATCATACACGCAGGGTACACGGCTGAGATTAGGGTGCCACGGTGAAAATATCACAGCACAACACTAAACACAAAAGGATAAACCAATATGTTACAATACCAGGGATCACGAGGATCCGAATACATAAGTCATACAAGCCATAATATCTGAGTACAGACATAGTTAGTCAAGTTTTGCCTTAAGAAGGCTAGCACCAATGACATCAGAGGTACAGATCGAAAAGGCGAGGCCTCCTGCCTGGGATCCACCAAACTACTCCTGGTCAACGGGGAACTCGACGTCGTAGTAGTCACCTCCGGGGTACTCCTGCTCCTAGGCTCCAACGTCGACTGCAGCGGCCGATCAGGCAAAACGAAAAGGGGAAATAAAGCAAAGGTGAGTATCTAGCATACCCACGAGTCTTAGGTCCGCTACTAAGCATTATGCATTGTATCAAATGGAAAGGGGAGGCTATATATGGCGGACTGCAAGATAGAAATCAGAATAAGGGTAAGAAGCTAGTCCTAACGAAGACTACCATCTTACGATGAGTCTTGCAGCATGAGGAGAGAATAGCCAACAGTTCAATATAAATCATAAAATAACAATGCAGCAGAAGTTGCTGCAGCATTGTATAATAGTAAGTTGTAATAATTAACAATGCCTCCGAGATCCCCTCCTCGACATACCAGCGAGGAAGAAAACCCGGAACCATATAGTTAACAATCCTAGCTAACAATGCGCAGGGCTCACTGTTGAATATAATATATATAATAGGCAGCATAGGATAAAGGAAGGTCCATCAAGGGGCGACAAAAACACGCTATGCAATTGAATAGGATTGTAAAATCGTAGCAGCAACAGTAATGCCTAGTGCAAGAAAATTACGGAAAGATAGGCGATATCTGGGGAAGAAAATGGCTCTGCTTGCCTGGAAGCTCGGCAGTAGAGGCAGGGTCGTCGACGAAGTAGTCGTACTCAGCAGCGGTGTAGTCGGCGGTAGCAGCGGGTTCTACCGGAGAATAAGGGGGGAGAAACAGTAAATACAAAGCAAGCATATACAAACAGTTGCATGACATGACAGATGAAATGTTAACGGTGTTCTAACGCAGTGCAATGGACGTTGCTCGGGGCGGGAATTCATCCGGGGATGAACTGCCAGCTCCGGGTGATTATCGGAAAGGGTGTCCGGAGGGGAAAGGTACCATGCCGGAGGTGTAGTGGACATCTGACAAACATGTGAAAGGTGTATCTGTGTTAGTTGATCCATTCTGAACAACTTTCGTGTTCAGAATAAATTCATCAGGATAGTTCATCGGAATCAGGCAATCATCGGGCAGCCGGTCCGGAGGGGGCCGGTTCGATGTTCGTTGTGTTAGAGGGGTGTGGTATACAAATAGTGTATCTGCATTCGTTATATTTTTCTGATCAATTTTCATGTATAAAGTTTTTGAATCTGACTTACGGTTTAAAAGATATTCAAATTCAAAGTTTAAATCATTTTAAATCAATTTCTAGATTTTCTTTTATTAATAAATCCTAACATTATCCACGGAGGGGTTGACTGGTCAAACCTGACCAGTGGGTCCCACTGGTCAGCCTCACATTGCTAATTAGATTTATTTAAAATAAACAAAGTAATTAACAGCAGTGGACCCACGTGTCATAGAGACATTTTATAAATCATTTTTATTTTATATAACAGACAGGTGGGGCCCAGATGTCAATGACACAGACGTTAATGAAGCAATTTAATTAAGTTAAAGGGGCATGGGGCCCACTTGTCATAGACTGTGGGGGGTTTTATCTCTAGTTTTAATTAAAAGAGGAATTAAAGGGCGGTGGGGCCCGCTATCAGTGGCTCATTAGCAACTGATGGGGAACCTGACAGGCGGGGGGCCCCGTTCAGCAACACCAGAACACGCCGGCGAGGCCGTGGGTGCCGGCGTCGACCGTGCCCTCGGCTCCGGCCACGGGAGCACGCCGGACCGGGATGGTTTGAACTAGCGTGGAGCCGCATGCCAGCTGGTGGTGTTGCACTCGCCGGAGGAGCACCAGAGCAACGGCGGCGAGCACGCACGCGGCAGCCGGAGGCGGGCTTGGACGGGGACGTCGATTACGGGACCAATCTGAGCGCCGTTCGCGTCTACGTGACTAGTGCGAGGAGCCGCGCCCATTCGTGCAACGAACGCGGCCTGATTTGGACGGTGCCCGCCGGACGCTAGTTCGCGGCGTCGACCGGGGCACGGCTAGGTGGCGGCGGCGCTCAGGCATACGGGATCGAGCGCCGTAAGAGGGGAACGAGAGAGGGGCTCACCGTGGTCGAAGTGGAGGATGCAGTGGGCTCGGGGGAGAGGCGGGGTGGCCGGAATCTTTTTGCGACGACGGCGGCTGTCGACGGAGAGGAAGAAGAGGGGCGCCGGTTGCAGTGCGTCCTGGTCTGATTCCTTCCCGGAGGTGACGAAGGCGTCCACGGCGCGGCGACTGGACAAGGTGGCGGAGCTTGGCATTGTCGTTGGCCGCGGCGGCGCGAGACGGCGACCACAGCTAAGCTCGGGCCAGAGTAATGGAGAAGAAGGCGAGGGGGATCTGGAGGAGGGGAAAGCATGGCGGCTAGGGTTAGGGTTCCCGGGGGCTGCGGGGGGTCTTGTACACGTCGAGACTTGACGGATGGCCGACACGTCGACGGCGATGGCCATGGAGCCAGCCGATGCGTGCCACAGCCCCCTGTACGGTAGGAAGAAGAACGGGGGGCGAGGTGGGCCTGGGATGGGCCGACTAGGTGGGTTGGGTTTGCCCCAGGCGTAGTATAGGGTCTTTCCATTTCCTTTGTTTTATTTTTGTTTTCTTTTCTCTGTTGCAATTAGTTTATTAGCTTAGGAAATTTTGTAAAAAGGTAGACTAGCTCCAAAATTAGTGTTTCACTTTCTACTAGTGCCACAAAAAGTTTGGGGGCAAACTAAATTCATTGGCATTTTTGTATTATTCAAAAGGAATTAAATGACACTGTTTTACTACTGTTGTGAATTGTTTGATTTATTTTATAGCTTAATAGATTCTCAAAACCATATGGATGTGATCCACTGATTTTTAGGCATTTTACAAAATTGGTTTCAAAGTTTTTGGTTGAACTTTTATTTGCCACATAATTTTAATGCCAACAAAAAGGGGATTTTGAATGTGATCAAAAGCAAAGATGATCATGCCATGATTAGCAACAGTAATGATCATTATCAAGAGGATCCCTGTAGTGATTACTGTTACATGACAGTGAGGATGTTACAAATTTCCCCACTACAAGAATTCTCGTACCGAGAATTTAAGTGGTAGCGAGGAAAAGATCGAGGTATTCATCGCGAAGACAATCTTCGCGTTCCCAAGTGGCTTCATCTTCAGAATGATTCGACCACTGAACTTTGAGGAACTTGGTTGTCTTGTTGCGGGTTCGACGTTCAGACTGATCAAGAATG
This sequence comes from Bromus sterilis, assembly GCA_950022295.1. Lineage (NCBI taxonomy): Eukaryota > Viridiplantae > Streptophyta > Magnoliopsida > Poales > Poaceae > Bromus > Bromus sterilis. The sequence continues at coordinate 234,111,684 of OX465599.1, read as the reverse complement.
CGGCTCGGATGTTCTTGATAAGTCAAGTCCTGTTGCAGCTCAATCATATCATATTCCACTTCTCAAATAGGGTCCTTGAAGCAACGTCGGAGTTGCGACACGTTGAAGACATCGTGGACTTGGGAGAGGTTCGATGGCAATTCCAAGCGGTATGCCAATTTTCCACTCCTGGACAGGATACGGAACGGCCCAATGTAACGAGGAGCTAACTTGCCTTTGATCCCGAAACGATGAGTGCCTCTCATGGGAGTGACACGGAGGTACGCGTATTCACCAAGTTGATAGACCATTTCCTTGTGCTTGAAGTCATAGTTGCTTTTCTGGCGGGACTGAGCAGCTTTCAGATGTTCACGGATAACGCGAACCTGATCTTCTGCGTGCTGTATAATGTCCGGACCAACAAGAGTTCATTCCCCAGTTTCTGACCAATTCAGAGGGGTTAGACACTTACGTCCATAGAGAACTTCAAAGGGGGGCATCTTCAGACTAGCCTGATAGCTATTGTTGTAAGAGAATTCAGAAAACGGAAGAGATTCCTCCCATTTCTTGCCGAAGGAGATGACACAAGCCCGAAGCATATCTTCAAGTACTTGATTGACTCGTTCAACTTGGCCTTGCGACTGGGGGTGATAATCGGTGCTGAAATTCAGGTGAGTGCCCATAGCTTCTTGGAGACTATCCCAAAATCTTGAGGTGAAAATGTTGCCACGGTCTAAACTGATCTCCAACGGAATGCCATGGAGGGACACAATTCTGGAAACATACAAGTCTGCTAACTGACTAGCAGAGATCGTCTCCTTGACTGGCAGAAAGTGGGCAACCTTGGAGAAGCGGTCGATGCCGACAAAGATAGCATCATGGCCTTTCTGCGATCTGGGAAAACCAGTGATGAAGTCCATCTCGATCTTGTCCCACTTCCATTCAGGAATAGAGAGTGGTTGCAGAGTTCCAGCAGGTCTTTGATGTTCTGCTTTCACGCGACGGCAAACGTCACACTCGTCAACATATCGAGCGATGTCTTGCTTCATGTTAGACCACCAGTACCGCTGACGAAGATCTTGGTACATCTTGGTACTACCAGGGTGAATCGACAAAGGAGTATCATGAGCTTCTTTCATGACGCGCGGGGTCAAGTTTAGATTGGGCTTACTCCTAGGGACCACTAAACGATTTTTGAAATACAACGTTCCATCATCAGCAACAGTGAAGCATGATGGCTTTTCTCTAGCGATATACTTCTTGATATTCTCGACATCAGAGTCACATGTTTGTATCCACTTGATGGTGATGTCGAGGTCCGGCTCAACAACAAGGTTATTCACATATCCCTGTGGAACAATCTCAAGATTCGGCTTGCATAGCTCTTCATACAGAAGTGGCTGATGTACTTCAACTTCAAGTTCGCTACAGTAGGCTTTGCGACTCAAGGCATCGGCCATCACATTAGCTTTACCAGGGGTGTAATGAATATCCATGTTGAAATCGGCTATTGCCTCGAGCCACCTTTGTTGGCGGAGATTCAGATCTGGCTGAGTAAACAAGTATTTCAGCCTTTGGTGGTCAGTGTAGATCTCGCAACGATTACCAACGAGGTTATGTCGCCACAGCTTCAATGCATAAATTACCGCTCCCAACTCGAGATCATGTGTTGGATAGTTTTCTTCATGAGAACGCAACTGAAGAGAACCATAAGCAATCACTTTGCGCTCTTGCATTAGGACACAACCTAATCCTTGACGAGACGTGTCGCAATATATCACGAAGTCCTTCAGGGTATCCGGGGGAGCAAGCACCGGAGGAGAAGTGAGCTTGTCCTTGAGAGCTTGGAAACTTTCCTGACATTTGTCTGTCCACTCAAACTTGACACCTTTGTGAAGCAGATTGGTTAGAGGCTTGGCAATCTTGGGGAAATTCTCGACAAAACGACGGCAATAGCTGGCGAGTCCGAGGAAACTTCTGACTTGCTTGACAGTCTTGCGGGGAGTCCAATCCAGGATAGCTTGAATACGTTCTGGGTTGACAGCAATGCCATCCTTGGAAATCACGTGACCAAGGTAGGTTACTTCGGGAAGCTAGAACTCACACTTAGAATACTTAGCGTAGAGCTTGTGTTCTTGTAGCTTTTCCAGTATAAGACAAAGATGTTCAGCATGCTCTTCTTCATTCTTGGAGTATATCAAGATATCATCCAGATAAACCACGACGAAATTGTCGAGGTATTCCATGAATATATAGTTCATCAATCGGGAAAAGGTGGCTGGGGCATTCGTAAAGCCAAAGGACATGATGGTGTACTCGTATGAACCATAACGAGTAATGAAGGCGGTCTTCGGAACATCCTCTTCACGGACCCGGATCTGATGGTAACCCAACCTCAAGTCGAGTTTGGAGAACACCGTAGATCCAGCAAGTTGATCATACAGATCGTTGATCTGAGGAAGTGGGTACTTGTTCTGTATTGTTGCCTGGTTGATAGGTCGGTAATCTTGGACTAAACCATTCGTGCCATCACTCTTCTTGACAAAGAGCGAAAGTGCTCCCCAAGCAGAGGAACTGGGGCGAATGAATCCTTTCTGAAGTGCCTTGTCGATTTCCTCCTTAAGCTCAAGGACTTCATGAGGCGGCATCTTGAAAGGACGCTTGGTTATAGGAACAGTGCCTGGCTTCAAGTCGATGACGAATTCGACCTCTCTAGCCGGGGGTATTCCCGGCAGTTCTTCTGGGAAGACGTCGGGAAATTCGCGAACGATCGGAACGTTCTCAATCCCTTCAAGTGGAGAAGTGTTCAATGCATTCAGAGCATATATACGAGCTTCGTCATTCAGCGACACTATGGCAGTATGGTTCACAACCTTGCCGGAGGGGTGAAAGAGTCAGACGACTTTGTTGCCACAATAAAGTGCAGCATCATGAGCTTTCAGCCAATCCATTCCCAAGATAAGGTCTATAGTGGAGGTTTTCAGAATATGTGGGGAGACAAGGAACTCAATCCTTTCGATCTCGACAGTGATGTTGGGAGCCATCATGTCAACGTGACACTTGCCACCGGGAGTACTAACGGCTAAGGGAGTGTGCTTCTTTTAGTGGTGTATGCCATGCTTAAATGCAAATGCCCCGGACACAAATGAATGCGATGCTCCTGTATCAAAGAAAATAGTAGCAGGTATTGAGTTAACAAGGAGAGTACCCATCACTTTAGCAGGATGTGCCTGAGCTTCTTCAAGATCAATGTTGTAGGCATGCCCACGAGCATGAGCAGCAGACCCAGTATTATAGTTGGGGGTCCTGTTGTTGCCACGACCATTTCCGCGGCCAGCGGGGTGAACTACCAGTTTCTTCTGTTTCTGGGGGCACTCCCTGGAAAAATGACCAGGCTGGCGGCACGTGAAGCATAATCCATCCTGACAACGAAGGGGTGCAGCATTGGGTGGTGGAGGCAGAGCTCTTGGCATCTGCGGTGGCGGAGGCAGACGGGGTGCAGCATAAGACGGCCTCGGAGTAGGGGCAGGTGAATGGGTCACACTGTGAGGGAGCCAGATGCGACGCTTCTATGTTGCGCTCGAAGATGAGCCAACGTCACGATAGCGTTTCTGCGTGTCCTTGAACTCCCTCTGGGCAGTCTCGACGGTGATAGCCTTGTTCACCATGGTGGCGAAATTGGTAAAATCATGAACGGCAAGAGCGAGCCTGAGGTCTGCATTGAGTCCACGACGGAACTTCTGTTGTCTGCGAGCATCAGTGGTGATCTCTTCTTCCGCATAGCGACAGAGGTTGAGGAACTCGCGCTGATAGGCTTCAACAGTCATGTTGCCCTGAGTGAGGTTGCGGAATTCTTCCTGCTTACGGTCCATGATCCCCTGAGGAATGTAGTGGGCGCGGAAGGCAGACTGAAAGTCACCCCAAGTGATGACTTCTCTGACTGGTAGTGAACTCTTGTGGGTGCTCCACCAATGAGCAGCGGCGCCTTTCAGGTGATAAGACGCAAAGTTCACATAGTCAGTTGGATCGACATTAGCAGACTCCAGCTCGTGAGTGATGTCGCGAAGCCAGTCATCAGCATCCAACGGCTGAACAGTGTTGCGGAATATAGTGGGGTTGAGACGGGTGAAGTCGTGCAGAGTCACTGTGCCATGCTGATGATGGTGCCCATGTTGGTTCGGCTGAGGGAACTGAGCCATGACATTCTCCATGAACTGACGGTTCAGCTCGAACTGCTGCATCATCCCGGCCATGTAATCTGGCGGCGGAGGTGGGTCGTTGGCACCACGACCACGACCACCACGACCAGCCATCCTGCTAGAATTTAACAGGAGTATTTCAGCGATGCAAATTTAACGAGATACCGGAAAGAAGCACGAGGTAAAGCGACAACAAAGAGGAGGCGCAGATATATAGGAGTAGTCATATAAGACATACACATCCACACACAGAGTCAACCGAAAATTGGGCAGCGTAACGTCGTAGAAATTAAGGAAAAAGGACACACTAGGCGGCGCGCAGACCGCGGTAAGGATTACACGACGCGACATAGATTCCACCATGTCAACCACGCTACAAGAAAACTGTTGGCCACATGAGTTAATGCCAGAGAACGCGCGGCCTGCCAAGAATGAGAATGGGATCCGCGGTCCGGGGCCTGGGGTAGAACTCCTGCGACACGACTCAAGATGAGGGTAAGAAGCTAGGCCTATCGAAGACTAGCATCTTCCAACGAGTCTTGCAGCATGAGGAGAGAATAGCCAACAATTATATAAAGCATAAAATAACAATGCAGCTGAAGTTGCTGCAGCATTGTATAATAGTAAGTTGTAATAATTAACAATGCCTCCGAGATCCCCTCCTCGACATCCCAGCGAGGAAGAAAACCCGGAACCATACAGTTTAATAATAATAGTTTGTAGTAGTAAGATCCAACTTCAGCATAAAGCGTCCTGTTACCGTGGACACGGCTATTCGAATAGATTAAACTCCCTGCAGGGGTGCATTACTGTTCAGCCTGCACGCTCGGATCTCCAGGGTGTTGGGAACCTTGTTAGGGAACGCTCCACCAAATCTATCCGACACGGCGCAGCCCATCCTAGGCTCAGCAGAGAGGCCATCCGTCGGACTAAATCCTATGCGCCAAGGGGTCTAGGACCCTCACCCTTGCACGCTCCTGCACGGTGCGAAGCTGGTCGGGAAGCAAAAGCAAACACCACTCGCGAGTAAAGAAGACACACAACTTCCCGGCAATAAAACAGTGATACTGCTGACGTCTGAAGAGCTTTCGAATGAACTACGACACAGGGGAGCCCATAACTCCTTATCCCACGTGAAGGTAGTGCGTATAGACCAACGGGCCTCTCAAGTCATCCACCGAACCATTTAGCATTTTTTAACTTGCGGGACAACCGTTATCATTGCCTCGACTTAACTGACCAGCGGACAACGGCAGCAGTCGGGACCACCAGTACATCGGTGCCTGCCCTGTTGTCCCACCAAGTCTCTGCGGTTACCAACAAGGTGAACCGACTCCTTACCTTGTCTCGTGTGTGCTCCTGGAGGAGCTCGAATTTCGTGGTTTGGTAGCTCTCGCGGCCAACAATCAGGGGCCAAGCACACCGGTACACTGGTCGTACCCTCCCTGTCGTCCCGTCGCAATACCACTCGCGGGCACCGCTGGGTCGCCCGACTTCTTACCTTTAAGGAAAACCGTTGCTCAAGTACCTAGAGCGGCTATACAGAGTCAGCAACGAGTGCAGTACAAGGATTACTCCTTGATAGCTCACACTTGATGGTGGCTCGGCAGAGCCGAGCTAGGGGGCCTAAGGCGGTGTCTGCATTGTACCGTACCTGTGCAGTTGTAATAAGTTGTATCCGTTCACTCCCCTGAGTGGTCACGGCCCGCTATCTAATCCTAGCTAACAATGCACAGGGCTCACTACTGAATATAATATATATAATAGGCAGCATGGGATAAAGGAAGGTACATCAAGGGGCGACAAAAACACACTATGCAATTGAATAGGATTGTAATCGTAGCAGCAGCAGTAATGCCTTGTGCAAGAAAAGTACGGAAAGATAGGCGATATCTGGGGAAGAGAATGGCTCTGCTTGCCTGGAAGCTCGGCAGTAGAGGCAGGGTCGTCGACGAAGTAGTCGTACTCAGCAGCGGTGTAGTCGGCGGTAGCAGCGGGGTCTACCGAAGAATAAGGGGGGGGGGGAGAAACAGTAAATACAAAGCAAGCATATACAAACAGTTGCATGACATGACAGATGAAATGTTAACGGTGTTCTACCGCAGTGCAATGCACGTTGCTCGGGGCGGGAATTCATCCGGGGATGAACTGCCAGCTCCGGGTTATTATCGGACAGGGTGTCCGGAGCGGAAAGGTACCATGCCGGAGGTGTAGTAGACATCCGACAAACATGTGAAAGGTGTATCCGTGTTAGTTGATCCATTCTGAACAACTTTCGTGTTCAGAATAAATTCATCCGGATAGTTTATCGGAATCAGGCAATCATCGCGCAGCCGGTCCGGAGGGGGCCGGTTCGATGTTCGTTGTGTTAGAGGGGTGTGGTTGGTATGCAAATAGCGTATCTGTATTCGTTACATTTTTCTGATCAATTTTCATGTATAAAGTTTTTGAATCTGACTTACGGTTTAAAAGATATTCAAATTCAAAGTTTAAATCATTTTAAATCAATTTCTAGATTTTCTTTTATTAATAAATCCTAACATTATCCACAGAGGGGTTGACTGGTCAAACCTGACCAGTGGGTCCCACTGGTCAGCCTCACATTGCTAATTAGATTTATTTAAAATAGACAAAGTGATTAACAGCAGTGGACCCACATGTCATAGAGACATTTTATAAATCTTTTTTATTTTATATAACAAACAGGTGGGGCCCAGGTGTCAATGACACAGACGTTAATTAAGCAATTTAATTAATTTAAAGGGGCATGGGGCCCACTTGTCATAGACAGTGGGCGGTTTTATCTCCAGTTTTAATTAAAAGAGGAATTAAAGGGGGTGGGGCCCGCTGTCAGTGGCTCATTAGCCACTGATGGGGAACCTGACAGGCGGGGCCCCCCCGGTCAGCCACACTGGAACACGCCGGCGAGGGCGTGGGTGCCGGCGGCGACCGTTCCCTCGGCTCCGGCCACGGGAGCACGCCGGACCGGGCTGGTTCGAACCAGCGTGGAGCCGCACGCCGGCTGGTGGTGTTGCGCTCGCCGGAGGAGCACCAGAGAAACGGCGGTGAGCACGCACGCGGCGACCAGAGGCGCACTTGGACAGGGACGTCGATTACGGGAGCAATATGAGCGCCGTTCGCGTCTATATGACTAGTGCGAGGAGCCGCGCCCATTCGTGTAACGAACGCGGCCTGATTTGGACGGTGCCCGCCGGACGCGAGCTCGCGGCGTCGACCGGGGCACGGCTAGGTGGCGGCGGCGCTCAGGCGTACGTGATCGAGCGCCGTAAGAGGGGAACGAGAGCGGGGCTCACCGTGGTCGAAGTGGAGCAGGCAGTGGGCTCGGGGGAGAGGCGGGGTGGCCAGAATCTTTTTGCGACGACGGCGGCTGTCGACGGAGAGGAAGAAGAGGGGAGCCGGTTGCAGTGCGTCCTGGTCCGATTCCTTCCCAGAGGTGACGAAGGCGTCCACGGCGCGGCGACTGGACAAGGTGGCGGAGCTTGGCGTTGTCGTTGGCCGCGGCGGCGCGAGACGGCGACCACAGCTAAGCTCGGGCCAGAGTAATGGAGAAGAAGGCGAGGGGGGTCTGGGGGAGGGGAAAGCTTGGCCTCTAGGGTTAGGGTTCCTGGGGGCTGCGGGGGGTCTTGTACACGCCGAGGCTCGCCGGATGGCCGACACGCCGACGGCGATGCCCATGGAGCCAGCCGATGCGTGCCACGGCCCCCTGTACGGTAGGAAGAAGAAGGGGGGGCGAGGTGGGCCTGGGATGGGCCGACTAGGTGAGTTGGGTTTGCCCCAGGCGTAGTATAGGGTCTTTCCATTTCCTTTGTTTTATTTTTGTTTTCTTTTCTCTGTTGCAATTAGTTTATTAGCTTAGGAAATTTTGTAAAAAGGTAGACTAGCTCCAAAATTAGTGTTTCACTTTCTACTAGTGCCACAAAAAGTTTGGGGGAAACTAAGTTCATTTGCATTTTTGTATTATTCAAAAGGAATTAAATGACACTGTTTTACTACTGTTGTGAATTGTTTGATTAATTTTATAGCTTAATAAATTCTCAAAACCATATGAATGTGATCCACTGATTTTTAGGCATTTTACAAAATTGGTTTCAAAGTTTTTGGTTGAACTTTTATTTGCCACATAATTTTAATGCCAACAAAAAGGGGATTTTGAATGTGATCAAAAGGAAAGATGATCATGCCATGATTAGCAACAGTAATGATCATTATCAAGAGGATCATTGTAGTGATTACTGTTACATGACAGTGAGGATGTTACAGTAATCAACATAAAGAAGATGTAGCTATCATGATGTATGCAAATGTATGCCTCTGCCAGTGTAGCAGGAACATGTAAGACATGAAGATCAAGTCATGAGAAGGTGGATGTTGCATGGAAATATATCTCGAAAAGGATATGGAAATGCCTTGATAGGTAGGTATGGTGGATGTTTTGAGGAAAGATATAAGGAGGTTTATGATGACAGAGCGTATCATGCCAAGGGTTTGGATGCACCGGCGAGGTGGACGCCAACTCTCGGAGTGAGAAGAGGGCCATGCACGGTACCGAAGAGGATAGCAAATATGAGGAGGTGGAAGTGTCAACTTTCTATACTTACATTAGTCCGAAGAACTCATGCAATTATTATCGGTAACTCTCAATCTAATGAGGAGGTTCACAAAGAGACAAGTACCCCGAGGAGGAGTGTATGGGGGTTTGGTTATCCTTGCGCATCCTGGACTCATGGTACGTGAGTGTACTCTAATATACGTTCCCTCAAAAGATTAGTGATCCATCTAGTAGCTAGAGTTCTCTACTAGTTTCGTAGGTTTTTGAAAATAAACACGGATTTCCCAAAATACGACACCTATCACTAATAGGCTACAGCTCTTGACACCAAAAGTTCAAACATTACTCACAACAATACCTCAAACCTATTTCAAGTTACTACTACAATTAAATAGCAACCTCAATTACCTACTTGCAAGACAAGACACAACCCAGTGCAACAACCAACTCTCTTAACAAGATAAACATGAAAACTAAAGAGAGTTCCAGCAACAAACTAAAAAAAAATTAATCTCTTGCTAAAGAAAAACACTAAAACTAAAACTAAACATGGTTGCAGCTATGAAAAGATAAACAACACACAACAGAGAAAGATAGGCATGGAAATCCTATGATGTTTTCTAGAATGAAGTGGAGCGTGTTTCTCTCCCACACAAAGTAAGCTGGGGTCTAACTTGTTATGAACATCAAGCAAAGCTGAAGAAACCTAAAAAGTAAACCTAAGAGCGAGACGCTCCAAGTATAGCACATAATGCATGAAGTGATAAAAATATAGTGAGACGGAGGATGAACTGATGATTGTCGATGGAGAAGGGGATGCACGGGGGCATCCCCAAGATTAGACGCTTGAGTCTCCTTGAATATTTATTGGGGATGGATGGGGGCATCCCCAAGCTTGAGAGCTTGACACTCCCGGATCTTCTTTCAGCATCTTCCCTCGCACACTTGAAAACTCCCTTCATACATAACTCATCATAAGCTGATTAGAGAGGTTAGTACCCTTAATAAAATAATTTTTCTCCACTGGCAATAAAGATATTCTTGAAGAGATACTGTTTCTCAAGATTTGCCAAAAAGTTTTTGCAAAGAAAAAGCAAGCTTAAGGTTTGCAAAAGTGAAGAAGGACAAAACGTGGCAGAATCTGCGAAAAACAGAACAGCAGGTAGTAAATAATTTTTTCGCGGTAGTTCTGCAACTCAAATAAAAAAACTCAGAGCATATGAAAGTTTCACAATTATATAGAGCATGTTGTGTAAAAAATCAGCTCAAAAAGATGAACTGGTGATTTGTTTTGATTGTTTTCGTCAAGCAGACAGAATCTATTTTGTGGGCAGCATGTCACAACTTTTGCTTCCCTTATCATATGAGGCTAGAACTTGGCACAAAGCTTGAACATAAAGATACAATGATGTTGCTACAGTAGTAACAATCATCAAGACCACTAAAAACAGAAGTAAAAACATCTTGGGTTGCCTCCCAACAAGCGCTTTCTTTTACGCCTTTAAGCTAGACATAAAGAAAAAGAAGAATCAAGTTTTATCAAGAGAGAGTGAATAGCTAGCCTGCATAACGGACTCAAAAGGTAACTTGGTTTTCTTTATAGGTAAGTGTTCCATCCCCTTTTTGAGAGAGAATTGAAATTTTATATTCCCCTCTTTCATGTCAATAACAGCACCAATGGTGCGAAGAACAGGACGTCCCAATATAATTGGACATAAAGGTTCACACTCTATGTCCATAATAGTAAAATCAACGGGAACATAATTTTCATTGACAATGATAAGAACATCGTCGATCTTCCCCAAAGGTTTCTTTACGGAAGAATCAACGAGACGAACACCAGAAGAACAAGGCTCAAAGGGCTTCAATTCAAACATATCATACATTCTTTTGGGCATAACGGAGGTACTATCTCCAACATCACATAAAGCATAGCAAGAGAAGTTATTCAATTTAATTTTTATCATAGGATCCCAACCATCATCTAGCTTCGTAGGTATGGAGGCTTCTATTCTAAGCTTCTCCTCCCTAGCTTTGATGAGAGCATTAGTGATATGCTCCGTGAAGGCAAGATTTAGTGTGCTAGTGTGGGGGTCTCTAGACATTTTGTGCAGCAAGCTAGTAACTTCTGAGAGGGTACAACTATCAAAATCAATATCACTACTATCAAAGGTGGTAGTGGTGTCATCTAGGCTCACTTGTTTGAAACCCTATATGTTCATAGGAGTGTATTCTTCTACGGTTGAGGTATTAGCATCACCATTAATAGGTCCAATGGGACTAGGAGTGTGTTGGGTGCTAATAGTTTGGGTGTCCTCATCAATTTGGATAGTAGCAACAGTGTGGTGTGTAGGAAGGCTCTTAATGCTATCCTCTTCCTATTTTTCTCTAGCCCATATTTCTTTAAGTTTAGTCATCATCCTAATATTTTCATTGATTTATAATTGGATAACATTAATAGGAGTGGCATTCCTCTCCTCAAGGGGAGAGGTTCTAATCTTTAGCATCTCAACATCAAGGGCTAAGCTGTCTACCTTCAAAGAGAGATTATCTAATTTGGATAGTTTCTCTTCTACACTCTTGTTTAAGGCATTTTGGGTAGTGATAAAGTCTCTAAGCATGCTTTCTAATTCAGAAGTGGGGTTCTTGTTGCTAGGATAAGTGTTGTTGTTCCCATAGTTGGATGGAAACGGTCTAGGATTGCTAGCAAAATTACCCCTATAAGCATTATTGTTGAAGTTGTTTCTAGCAATAAAGTTCACATCTACTTGTTCCTGAGCAACCAAAGAATTTAAAGTAACATCATGAGGATCAATAGAGGGTTGCTTGGTAAGTAGAGACATAATCAAGTCAACTTTTTCATTTAGGGAGGTAATCTCCTCGACAGAGTTTACCTTCCTACCTGTTGGAGCGCGTTCGGTGTGCCATTGGGAATAGTTGGTCATCATCTCATCTAGAAGTTTTATGGCAGCACCAAGTGTAGTTGACATAAAGGTTCCTCTCGCGGCCGAATCTAACAGGTTCCGCGAGATAAAGTTCAAGCACGCACAAAAAGTCCGGATAACCATCCAAGTAGTCAAACCATGTGTAGGGCATTTCTTAACAAGAGATTTCATTCGTTCCCAAGCTTGGGCAACGTGTTCATTATCCAATTGCTTAAAATTCATAATGTTGCTCCTCAATTGGATAATTTTAGCAGGTGGGTAGTACTTCCCAATAAAAGCATCTTGGCACTTGTCCCAAGAATCTATGCTATTCCTAGGCAAAGATTGAAACCAGATTTTAGCTTCTCTCCTTAAAGAGAAAGGAAAAAGTTTAAACTTAACAATATCACCTTCTACTTCTTTATACTTTTGCATATCACATAGCTCAACAAAATTGTTAAAGTGTAAAGAAGCATCATCTCCAGCACCAGAGAATTGGTCTCTCATAACAAGGTTTAGCAAAGCAGGTTTAATTTCATAAGAGGTAGCTGAAGTGGCAGGTGTGGCAATAGGAGTGCAGATAAAGTCATTGTTGTTGTGACTAGTGAAGTCGCAGAACTTGGTGTTTTCAGTGGAACCCATAGCAGCAGCAAGTGTGGCATACTTTTTTGTGATTTTTGATATAGGACACTAAGATAAAAACTGAAAGATAAACTAATAAGACTAAAAAGCAAAGATAAAAGATAGTGTGAAACTCCCATATCTTGACGATTGGGGTCCCCGGGAATGGCGTCAGAAATTTTCTTGATACGCGAGAGAGGATAATGGCTTCTCGCCCTTCGTTGGTTACCCCAAGTGGAAGGTGAGATGCAGCGTAGCGGCAAGTTTCCCTTAGTGAAGATACCAAGGTTGAGAGTGTCGACCAGTAGGACTCCGAAAGCGACAAGTAGATGGTGAAGCGAGCAACGCGCCGTTTTGAGATATTGCTCTATTAACCTAGACCTGCACACGACACAAATAACTTTGCTCCCAACGAAGTTCAAAGAGGTTGTCAATCTCTCCGGTCTTGTTGTTCACAAAGGATCAAACACAAGGGATAATGATAATGGTGATAGCAGCTAGAAAGTAAAAGCGGAAAATAAAAGAGCGTGTAAACAGTGATGAGAATATGGACCGGGGTCCCGTGATGTTCACTAGTGATGCCTCTCTCCCAAAAGACGATAAAACTGCTATGCGAGGTAAAAAATTACAAACGGGCAATTGACAGGATTATAAACGCACTGCAATGTTAACTATGCTACAAAAGAAAGGAAGAAGCTCAAAAGCATGGGCAGTTGACGTGCGAGATGATGATAGTGATTTCTCGCCCTTCGTTGGTAAACCCCAAGTGGAAGGCGTGATGTAGCACCGCAGTAAATTTCCCTCGGTGAAGATACCAAGGTTTGTCTCCAGTAGGACTTCGGAGATGATAAGTAGGTGTCAGCAGCGCACCTGACGCGGACCTGCACACAGACACGATAACTTTGTTCCCAACGAAGTTCAGAGAGGTTGTCAATCTCTCCGGTCTTGTTGTTCACAAAGGATCAAACACAAAGGATAATGATAGCAATTGAAAATAAAAGCAAAAAAGTAAATGAGCGTGTAAACAGTGATGAGGATATGGACCGGGATACGTGATGTTCACTAGTGATGTCTCTCTCCCAAAAGACAATAAAATTGCTATGCGAGGTAAACAAATTACATAAAGGCAATTGACAGGATTATGAACGCACCGCAATGCTAACTATGCTACAAAAGAAAGGACGAGGTTCAAAAGCATGGGCAGTACGCTGAAATAAGTAGACCGAAATCCAACTGCATCTACTACTAATCATCCACCTTGAGATATCTATCCAGAACATCTCGCTGGTATTAAGTTGCGAGCCCCACCCAAAGTGTAAACCCAAAGCAACAGACAACTGCATTAAAAAGAATCTTGCATAAAGTAAACAATCCTTGTAACCGCGGTTACAAGCACCGATGTTTTCCCCCTTGTGGCAACAGCACATCCCCTAGACTCATGTTTCTGTCACTCAAGCGTGTCATCGGGGGGCATGAACCCACAATCGAGCAAAACGTTCCCTCTTGGAGTCACTACCTACTACTTGGCCAAAGAAATAAACAGCAACGGAGAACATGCAAGAATTACTTAGGAACAAAAATATAAGAGATAAGAACCAAATATATTACTCAATAACAATCTGAACATAATCTCATAATCCATCAGATCCTATCAAACTCAACATAGCAATAGCAGAAATATTACAAAAGTGCCTCGATCATGTAGGGCAGCTCACGAGGTCTAAACCATGAAGAATAAAGAGGGGAGGAGAACATCACATAGCTACTGATCACGGACCCATGGTCCAAGGAAAACTACTCACGAGACATCCGGGGAGCATCCATGGTGGAGAGGAGACTCCCGAGGTCAATCCTCCCTCCGCCAGGGTGCCGGGAAGAGGTCTTCTGGTGCTCCCGATCTCGGAAGCGCGGCGGCGGCGGAACAGAGGCGAGTTTGCGAAATAGGGTTCTTCTTTTGGAGTTTCCCCGTGACGGAGAATAAATAGGCGAAGGGGGGAAGCCAGAGGTGGACCAGGGGCCCCAGGCGCCCCCCTGGCGCGGCCAGGGGTGGGGCCGCGCCGGGTGGCCGCCTGGGCCCCCCTGGCTCCCCTCTGGCCCCTCCCGGGCTCTTCGCGAAGCTTCCTGTACGCTGATTTTTCCTGTATTTTTCCCGATCTTGGAAGCGCGGCAGCGGTGGAACAGAGGCGAGATCGCGAAAAAGGGTTCTGTCTTCGGAAAAATCCCGTCACGGAGAATATATAGGTGAAGGGGGGCAGCCAGGGGGGCCACCAGGGGAGTATATTGGAGAATCCAACATTATACGGTTGGGTGTATGAGTGCAACATTATCACTCACCAATGTTAAAGTAGCAACTTAAAGTATGATGTTCTCAGTTTGAGTAGGTAGCAATGTTTTTCATGCAACCCTAGAACCCATGATAAAACTTGCAACCAACCATGTAAATGTGATCTAACTTGTTTTTGTAGGATGTGCATGTGATGTGGTAAGCATTTTGAGATGTCAATGTGTTTTTATGAGATTCTATATGTGATGTAGTAGATTTATTCATAAAATTTGTGTCGTGCGATGAGATGATGATATGAGCCATATTAATCTCACTTAATTATGACCTATGTGTCAAATTCATGTAATGCGATTTTTGTTAGCTATAGTGATAGCAATAGAATTAGTGAAATTTAATGGTGATGATCACTTATGCAAAGGAGGACCCCATGCATATGCCATATGCCAATGAGGAGTTCAAGGGTGTAAAAAATCGAATAAAGAAATTGAAACAGAAAATTCCTGCCATGATAGTGTTTTTGGGTATGTAGGGATGTTGTTTTGTTGCCACGACAATGCTTTGCACCGGAAACGGCTGCCACTGAAGCATTTCACAAAAACTGTATGAAGACGACGCAGACCTCTCCAACTGAAGGGGCTATATCATGTCACGAATTTTATGAATTTTCTGTGATGTTTATTCCTTTTTGCATCCTAAATGATGTGCGATAGACGTATTTTATATGGTGATCCCTCACATATAAATATCAAGTATTTAGTGTTCTTCCAAAATTTAACGTGTGGGCATGTAGCATGGGTACAAAAAAATTAACACGTGTGAAATAGGTGTGGTCGGACCGCATGGGCAGTACACTTAGTTGTGTTGATGTTCAAGCAAGATGGTCTTTATTTCAAAACAAACACATCAAAAGATGAACAAGATTCACATAGAGTTGTGATAAGAAAGTTGGCCTATCGGTCTAATCTGTATCATCAGTGATGTAAAATAAATGTCGAATGATTGTGCGGGGATCTTGAATCACTTTAGATCACTTATGAGGGATACGCTACAAGAAACAGAAGATTAGCCGTCAGATTTTTCTTTGTCGTATGCATTTTATCGAGGCGGACGACAAAGAGGAGATTTATCGTCCACCGCGGACGACAAAGACAGGATGAAGAAAAAGGGTACTTTGTCGTCTGATTTTTTTTCACTGATGACAAAGAAGCTCTTTGTCGTCCTCTTTTATATAAAACAAGACAAAAAAGAGCTGCTTTTCCATCAGTGAAAAAAAGCAATCAAAAATGTGACCGGTCTTATTCATGGGCCTACATGACCACGGTCGGTTCACACCAGTAGCACTAGGGAAAAATTCCTCAACTTCATTGCTTCCAGAAGATGTATTGAAGTGCCCGATGATCCGCACAACCAAGTCTTCCTGCGGGACCCTCCTGATAATGCGGGACTCCAACGCGCTAAGGAAGAAACATGTCGAATATGGCATCTTCAAACTTTTCCATTTAGAGGGTTAACCAACATCTTGAGCCAAATGGATATATTTGTGTAGCTAATGCACACGATTAGACCGCAAATGTGCATTGACATCACCACCAAACACTTAAGGCGGGAAATAACCTTTCAACATCCCTTGAGTCTCTCGGAGTGGCAAAACAGGACATAACACGCTCCAAAGTCGGTCTTGAAATCTGAGACAGCCCGGAATGTTGTCCTAGAGACTCCTGGGATACATTTCGGGAGATGTAAGGAGAGTGCAATGGGAAGATTGTAAGTTTACCCATATAGGGTCACTTCTTATTCCCCATGGGTTATCCCTTCCCCATTGTTTGATCTCGAGCTTTATCTCTCCTTGTATTCATTTCTCAAAAGCTTTAAAGCACGAAAATCAAATCATTCAACTCATTTGAGGGAAAAGTGAGAGGATCCCTGGATCTATATTTCCACCAAGGGATCTGGATTATCCTTGAGTTCATTAAGGATTTATTAACCTTTGAGGTTGAAGACTCCTAGGAGGTAGGAGTCACAGGAATGAACTCGTGACTTACCCCGTTGTTTGTAAAGGTTTGCACGCTGCCTCAAGGTCTACCACTAGTGGTTGGGAATCCCCTTCATGGTGATATCTCAAGGAGATGGGGTGAGACTTCATGGTGTTGATGTACCTTCGTGGTAACACCCACCCCTCCAACGGTGACTAGCCTCCCTCTAAGAAAGTGAACACCGGGATACATCTTCGTCTTTGCGGTCTTCAGTTATCCCTAAACCTAGCTCATTTACTTGTGGTTTAATTTAGCACTTGACCTTTCAAGAATCACACCTATTGTATATCTTATTGTAGCATTTTTTAGGATCACACTATATATTCGCATAGCCTAGACTTGCTACTAAACAGAGTAAAAAATTAGTCATACCTATTCACCCCCTCTAGGTCCATCTTGATACTTTCACCATGGGCATCCCCCGAATTACCTATTTCGCCCATATATCTTCTTCCACCCTGAAAACCTTGAGGATGGTTTTTCTTCACAATTTTCTTCTAGGAGAAGAATACCACCACCTCTATTTGAGGGTTGTCTAGAGGTAGACTTGGCCTGTGTAGAGGGGAAATCTTCACCATCATGTTCCCTAACTCCTTCTCCATCATCACCATCATTTTTATACCATCCAAGTGTGAGTAATCAATTGTATGCACATTGGGTGGATAGAAATTGGATGAGATCCATCATAATAGTTGTCAGCTTAGCAGGGATCGAAGCCTGATGTCAATATAGTTCTAAGATTGATGTTGATATGACTTTGCTATGTGTAATTCCTGTGTGATACATGCAAGTAGCATGGACCTGTTGTAGTTTTCATCGAAGACCCCGAGGTGACATGGCCAGGATAACAAATGGAATAGTTATGATTTCTTAGGATTACATGTATTCATGAAGTGTTAATGCTTTGTTCTAGCTACTTTGTAAAGGCGCACATTAATTTCTCTGAGTTTCAACTGTGATCCCACTGACACGGAGGCGTAAGATCAAAAAAATGTTGTGCAAGTTTTTATTGCAAGCAAGTACAACTATATATGAAGTACATGCCTACATGATTAAAGAATATGAGCTATGAAAGTTGTTCCACGCGGTTCATACTATTATATGATTGGTTCCATTCATGCCGCATCCCTTTTATTCATCATCATGCCAACAATTTCCATAATTTTTGCTCTCTCTTGAAGACAACTAACTTGGCAACTGATGAATATTCTTGTTTGTGTTCACTTTTCTACAAACCATTCAACAATCATTTCATCGCACCCCCTACTAATAAATTCTCTCGAGCAAGTATTTATTTTAGGTGTGGCTAAACTGATAAATCATCTACTAAAGTGAAAGGGCATGTGCCCTTATGTTTGGTTTTGGTAATTGATGACAATCTTTATGGACTAATGGTTTCCTTGAGTTATACTTTAAGGTTTGTCCATAGGCAACGCTTGAAGATCATATGGTGGCTTCAAGGTTGTAAGATGAATATTACGTGTTAACCAAGGTGTTCTTCATGGAGCTATCCAAAGATTGGTCAAGTTGATGTGTGCAAGGTCAAGAGGAGCATCACGAAGATATCATATGCTTGGAGCTTGCCGACCATTTGGTGATAATGGTTTTGTGAAGATATGCCTCAAAGAGGCTCACCCATAATGGAGTATGGGGGAGCAATTTACTAGTCTTCATCGAGCCGGCGCAACCAAGAAAGGTGTTCCAACTTGAGGCGGACATGATCATCATCATCAAGCTCAAGCGGATTATGTGCAAGACAAAGGTTTGACCTTTATTTGGACCTTTATAGGTTTCTAGTTTACCGGTCTCATGGTGGTAGTTAGGAGACCGGGTTATAGGCTAGGCCGCATCGTTCGTGGGAGAGCACAAACCTTTGCATCCTTGGCATCATCTTTATTGGTTCTTGTTTGTTTTTTATCTTTGTGATTTTTGGAGCTTGAGTCCGTATTCATTACAAGCCCTTCTTCATCGAAAACGTATTTCATATACATCTACTTTTGTGTTTTCGATGTTGGTATTTTTGTCGGCTCTTATCTTGAGAAGGTTTCACCTTCTACCTTGTTGGCATTCTAACATTTCCATGATTTTCATCATTTCTTTTTGTTGATCTTGGGTGGTTCTCTATGTGAGGATCTAGAGCTTTTCCAAAGCTTTAAAACAAGCCCAAGATCATCAAAATCGGAGTTCGTATGGAAAAGTTATGCTTGTTTTAGCCGTGCTGTTTTTTCCAGTGAGGTAGTACCGCCCGGAGTTGAGGTAGTACCGCCCGAGTGGTAGTACCGCCCGGTAGAGCGGTAGTACCGCTCCAGCGGTACTACCGTGGTTAGTACCGCATCCACTACCGTATTCCTACTGGATAGGGCAGTAGTGGGGCACGGTACTGAGCCCGGTAGTACCGTAGGGCGGTAGTACCGCTCCAGTTGCGGTAGTACCGCTCCACGGTAGTACCGCTCGCTGTGCGGTAGTACCGTGGTTGGTGGGCTTCCAACGGTTGGATTCGTGGGGACCTATAAAAGGGGGTCTTCTTCTCCCTTTGTCCTCACTGGTTTTGTGCAAGTTCTTCCCCCCATTGTTGACCTCTTTGAGCTTGCTTACTCTCTTCCCCTCCTATGATTCTTGCCCCTTTTTGAGGGAAAAGAGAGAGGAGGTCTAGATCCACATTCTCCACCAATCCATCTCTCCTCTAAGTGAGGGCAACCTTGTGGATCTAGATCTTGGAGTTCTTGGTGTTCTCCTTGTTCTTCCTCTCATATTCCTCCATAGCTTTTGTTGCTTTGGTGGGATTTGAGAGTTGGGGACTTGAGCACTTCGTGTGCTCTTGCCATTGCATTCGGTGCATCGGTTTGAGTTCTCTCCGAGGATTCGGTGTAGAAGTGAAGTTGAGAAGATAGCTACTCTTGAGTGCATTGGCACTCTAGAGCTTTTACCTCGTGGGTGTGTTGGCACCTAGAGGCTTGTGGTTGCGGAGCTCAATCATTGTGGTGGAAAGCTTCGTGACGCTACGGGAGCCTCCAATTCGGTTGTGGAGATTGCCCCGAGCATTTGTACGGGTTCAGTGACCGCCCCCAAGGGTTGCCATTTGTAAGGGTTCGGTGACCGCCCTCAAGTGTCCTAATATTGGAATCACGGCATCTTGCATTGGTAAGAGCGTGAGGAGAAATAGGGTGGCCCTCGTTGGCTTCATGTGAGCATTGTGCTCCTCACCCTCTCCAAACGGAGACGTACTTCTCGCAAGAGAAGGAACTTCGGTAACAAATCCTTGTCTCCATCGGCTCCACTTGCGGTTATCTCTACCTTTACTTTGAGCAAGCTTATTACATTGTTTATCTTGTGCTTGCTCATATGATTGTACATTGCTTGTCCCATAGGTTGTTCTTCTAGTCAACCTATTTACTTGTGCACCTACTTTGTGATAGCCTTAGTGCTCTTGTTATATATCTTGCTATCACATAGTTGTTTATCTTGCTTAGTATAAGTTGTTGGTGCACATAGTTGAGCCTAGCTTATTTAGGTTTCTTGCTTGGCAAATTAAACGTTAAGTTTTATTCCGCATTTGTTCAAGCCGAAACCGTAATTATTTTAAGCGCCTATTCACCCCCCCCCCTCTAGGCGACATCCACGTCCTTTCAATTGGTATCAGAGCCTCGTCTCTCTTTATAGGGCTTCACCGCCTTGAGAGTAAAGATGTCGACTAGGGGATTAGGATTCATTGACACTCTTAGTTTCGATGGCACAAATTTTGATGCTTGTAAAATTCGCATGCTTGATTATTTCCGGGGCATTGACCCGTGTATGGAGCGAATTGTAGATATGGGTTTTCTCCTCCAAAGGATACTCAAAACCCATCCTTGGTGGATGAGAAAAACTCTTATCTCAATGCTCAAGCTTCTAATGTGCTTGTTGATGCTTTGAGTAATGTAGACATTTTTCAACTCATGCCGTTTCGGGATGCTCATGAGTTGTGGACAAAGCTTCAAGATAAATATGATGTGTCCAAGATTTGTGGGGATGATTGTTCTCCCTCCACCTCCGGTCGCGATGCTTTCTCAACTTCTTCTACTTCACCAACATGTGGTTTTCCACAAGGTAATGAAATGGTGAGTAGTTTGAGTCATTGCAATGATGATAGTGAACTTATTGTTGATAACCCTTTATCACTATCTTATTGCAATGCCTCCTTGATGGACCTCAACACTTCGAGCACCATAAATGTTTTACATGCTTGTGTTGATAGTCCATGCATATCATGTAGAAATCACTTGAATATATATCATGATGATATGCTTGCTATATCTTGTTGCCATGATAACCATGCCTCTATTTCCTCTAGTTATTGTGCTAACAATGTAGAGGAAAACCAACGGTCCGTGGAACAAGATGTGGTCTTGAGTGGTGCCTCAAGAGATCCTACATCATCATCTCGTGTGCCTCATTTTTGCCTTATGGCGAAGGAGTTAAAGGTATCTCCTACTTTGACCCCCATATCTAGTGATGGTGATGATGTAGATAATGTTGAAGAGCATGTTAATATTGCTTCCTTAAAAATTAAGGGAGAAATGATTTTTAAAGCTCTTCATAAGAATAAAATTGCTTGCTCCAACTTCATGGAAATCATGTCTATTTTCATTGAGGGCAAGAAATACATTGAGGAGTTGGAAGCTCACATTGAGGAGAATGAGGCCACCATTGAGAAAATGGAAAGCCATGGGCGTGATTACGCTAATGAAATTGCGGATCTATCTCAAGCTCTTGAGTGTGAAGAAACCACCAAGGAATCTCTTGAGGAGACTTTTGCTTTAGAGTTATCTAAAGTAAAGGAATCTCTTGATAGAACCCTTGAGGTGGCTAATTCTATCAAAACTAAACATAATAAGCTTGAGGTTGCGCATGCTAAACTCCTTGAGGATTTTGAGCACCTCGGAAATGGCTCACGGGTCATTAAGGGTGAGCTCATTAAACTCACCGAGTCGCATGCTCAACTAAAAGCTTCATATTTGAAAGAGCTTGCCATGTCTTCTTCGCCTTCCGTTATTCTTGATAATGCTTGTGCTACTAACTCTATTTCTTGTGAAGCATCCATCCTAAAGGAGAATGTTGAGCTAAAGGCTCAACTTGAGTTGCTAACTAGCAAGTATGGGAAATTGGAAGAAAGTCATGAAAAGCTCTCAAGCTCTCATGAGGATCTTCTAGTCTCCCATAATGTGCTAAAGTTAGCTCATGAGGCTAAGGTTTCTAAATTAGTTCCTCATGTGGACATTAGCACTACCTCTACTCATTATGCTATATTGCCATGTGCTAGTCTGTGTAATTCATCCACTCATAATGTTGCTACATCATGTGATGAATTACTTTCCTTGCCTTGTTGCTCTAACAATGCTTCTACTTCCTCTAGTACTTGTATTGTTACTAACCATGTATAGGAAATCAAAGAGCTCAAGGCCCAAGTCACTTCTTTGAAGAAAGACTTGGGAAAGGGTCATGAAGGGAAGTCTACACTTGACAAGGTTTTGTGTGGATAAAAAAACCCCAATGACAAGGGTGGACTTGGATTCAACTCCAACAATAAGAAGTCCATGTTTAACAAGAAGAAGGGCCAATCTCAAGTCAAGAATTCGGCCAAGATTATTTGTTTCAAGTGCAATGTTGAAGGGCACCATGTTAGATCTTTCCCTTTGAAGAAAAAGCCCATTAGTGACAAGCAACTAGGGAAGAGGCCTCAAGTTCTACCGCAAGGTGAAGTGAAGCCACTTCCCAAGAAGACTCAATTAAATGATCTTCATGTTGAGAAATCAATCATGAAGAAAGGAAAGAGTAGGTGTTGCTACTTATGTCGTGAGAAGGGTCATCTTGCTTCTTCATGCACGATGGTACCTTATCCAACCCTATTATAGTTGATGATTTTTATTCTCTTAGGAAGGATAAGGTTGGCAATGTGGTTGCCAAATTTGTTGGCACTCAAAGTGGTGACAAGAAAAGCACCATTTGGGTTGCCAAGCCTATTGTGACTAACCTCTTAGGACCTAACTTGGTTGGGGACCAACAAGCTCCAACTTGATCAATAGGTGGTGATGGAGGGCATTGGAGACTTGGCTACATTATGAAGAATTAAGGGACCTTCATTAAATCACATTATCTCAAGCCAAGTCATTTGGATTATCTTGTGTCTATCTTATATCCAATGTGCCTCCTTACGGTAACTTGTACTTAAATTGTTTACATTGAAAGTTACTAGCCCCTTTGCATGTTTTGGTTTTGTACCTTGCATGTGTTTGTATATGTTGTGTTTCCAATCTACATATCTTGAGTAATCAATTTGGTGTATATTGGTTTGCACACCATGTATGTGTGAGTGTTGTATTGAGCCTATTTTTCTTCTTGTTTGCATATTAGTTGGCTCTTGCGAGAGATTAATGGATCATCCCATTTTGGTGGAGTGATGTGCCTTGTGCACTTCACGATCCTAAAATGTGTATACATGAGGAATACCACCTATTATTGATATTATAAGATTATCTAGTCAGTATGTGGTATGTCGTTCTCATGAGAAATTCAAATTCTAAAATATCCATTAATTATCTCTTGTTGGTATTTGTTTGCCTCTAGTTTTAAATTTTGGGATATCACGTTATGGGGGAGTAATATGCTTTGTGTATATTACTCGTCTATAAAACGTGTACATTTGGGGTTTTGCCACTTAGAGTTGATATTGTAAATTATCTAGTTTCTAGGTGGCATGTTTGCTCCTCAAGTTCCAATTTGCTTAAATTGACTTCATTTCTCATCTTATGGATCTTGAGTGTGTGAGATTTTCTTGATACGGTTTCCCTCCAATATGTACTTTTATTTTATACGAGGGAACCGTTTGCTCCAAGTTTTCCTAATCATTGCTTGCATGATTGGATGCATACTTGAAGCTATCATGAATCTCCTTGTAAGCATTGTGATCTATTCTTATCTTTTGCCACGTGCTTATGGTTGTTGTTGTGAAGATGATAATATATAATAATGATATCTACCACCCGGAAGTAATTCCATATACCTCTTGTTCTTAACAATTGGTACTCTTATATGTGATAGAAATTATTGATCATCTTTACATTGGCTTGTTTATAATTGACTTATTACTTGCCAAGGTTTTATTGTGGTTTTAACTCTCTTTGTCTTCCTAGCCACTTGTGGATCATGTGTTTTCGTGATCTTGTCTAGTGTTTCTCTAGATATAGTGAAAGTGATGATCTCATCATGTGCATTTTGTATTCAAATGGAAATTCTATATAATGCACATCTTTTGGGGGAGCTAGCATCTTATGATCCATATCAAGTGTGTGTTTTGGAAGGCATATTCTACGTGGTGCTTTGTGTCATCATATATTTGTTGAGGGCATAGTTAGTTTGGAATTGTTCTTACCTTTTGAGAGTTTGATACCTCGTGTCTTTGATATCTTTTATTTTTGGTATCATGCTCTCTATCAATTGGTGTGTCAATTGATACCCCATTCCTTGATGAATCTTTTATTTGGTATAATCCAAGTGACAAGTTTATGTTGAAATCTTATTTTCAATTGGAATCTTATTTTGAAATCTAATGGTCACTTGGTATCCTTTTCAATTTTTTCCCTATTCAATCATGTGTTGATTGGGTTGGGATTCAATTGGTATCTCTTCACATTTGTTGGTGAATGTAGCAATTGACCATGTGTTAATTTCTACTTGTCTCCTATCATGTGTTGATTTGGACCTTTGATATAATTTGGACAACCTTATGTTGTGTTACCCTTTGGTGTGCCATCTTGGTTTACTTGATGTTTTGTCCAAATTGTATTCACTTTTGGTTCTTGAAAGTCTTGTGCATGCATATTTTCTATGTGTTGTTTCGATGCATGATTTCTTTCTTTGATCCTATATATAGGTTAAACTCCTTCCACTTCTTTATTGGCTAATATGTGCATGGAATTCATCTTCATGTCCATATGCACTTATTCCCGTGGAGTTTGTCCTATGTATGTTTGTTCCTCTAACTCTTGGGTCCCAATGAGTTTGGGTACCATTTTGTGTGTTAATGTTGATGTAGGAACTTTGGAGATGCATTGGAGGATCGTCTCATTTGAGGAAGGTGGTGTCACCATGTGCCTTTTGAAGTCATGCTAGGACGATCATTGAAGACTTTATCTACTACATCATTCCCATGCTATCTCGGTAACAAGTATCTACCTCATGCATACTTTTCTTGCTTCCAACCTTGTGTAGGTTGCATCATGGCATGATATTCTTCATTTGCAATTGTTGCGATTCTTGATTTGTTCTAGAATTACAAGATATATTATTGGTTGCGATACTTGTTTCGTTGTTCAAAGCATCTCAACTATCTCTTGATACCTTGTTGCTAGTTGTGATGACTTTGATGGTTGTTTGTGTGGATTTCATCCTTATACAATAAGATAATATTAAGCCATTGGCTATGCTTTCAAGAAAAGATCTTATTCGTATATTTATGACTTCCATTTGGATATCGTGTTCTCTCCTTTTGTAACTATCTCGGGTGTACATGCTTCTTTGTGGATATAATCTACCTAGAATCTTATACACTTGAGAGAAGTTACACTTTTAGTGGATATCCTTGGTCTTTCATGTCCACCTTTTTATTTTATTTTAAATGTTAAATTCTTCGGTGGTTACATGAAAGCGTGTGTGGTTGAGTGCGTGTCTTAATTCTATTCTTATTGGTGCACTCTTTTGGTGGTGAAGATTGTTGTCCTCATGCTTGTCTTGATGAGCCTATCATTATCTATCTTCACCATGGGGTTGTCACAAGCCTTGATTTTAGTTTGCATTTTACTTAAGCTTGTGAACCCATTTGTTGTTTGTGTGTGTGATCTTCTTAACTTATGTTGGAAGGACATGTCTAGCATCTTGAGTCTCATTTCTTCAAGACTATGTTGATGCTTAAATAGTCATCCTTATACTAGTCATATCAAGTGCTTCGCCATGACTCACACACATATTGTTGGTTGAGCTTATTCCTACGATTATCTCTTTTGCTATTTTCTCAACCATTGGTTTGTTGCAAGTGCTAGACTTTGTCTCATATCTTTGCACACTTGCACATGTGTTGTGTTTCTATCGATTTTGGGGGAGTGATGATCCAATCTTTGTGAACTTTGTATTATACTACAAAGATTCTAAATAGTGCACAAATCTTGGGGAACTTCTCTATTTTCTTTAGAACACTCCTATGCTCAAATCATAATATCTTATAATCTTTTGGCATGTTGGATCGTTTGATTGCTTGCTTTTTCTTATGCCTTTGTGCCATCTCATATTTTTGCAATCTTTGGATCCTCTATATAGGTTGTTTTTCCTCCCATCGTATATTGTTGGATATGTGTATTTTATTCCACTCATTTCTTGAGAAATACACCCTTTTGGGAGGAACACATTCTATATCGGTCTTCTAAGTTTTTTCGCCCATTTTGGCAATCGATGCCAAAGGGGGAGAAGAGTTTAGAGGGTTTTGTTTGAGGAGGTTCATGCTTTGGTTTTGTTCTTAAGAATTTGCCCTTGTTTGAGGAGGTTCATGCTTTGGTTTTGTTCTTAAGCATTTGCCCTCTTACTCATGCATACTTGCTTTGCATGATTAGCATAATTCATCATATAAACCCTCTTAATGTGTTTGTCATCAATTACCAAAATGGGGGAGATTGAAAGGGCATGTGCCCTTATGTTTGGTTTTGGTAATTGATGACAATCTTTATGGACTAATGGTTTCCTTGAGTTATACTTTAAGGTTTGTCCATAGGCAACGCTTGAAGATCATATGGTGGCTTCAAGGTTGTAAGATGAATATTACGTGTTGACCAAGGTGTTCTTCATGGAGCTATCCAAAGATTGGTCAAGTTGATGTGTGCAAGGTCAAGAGGAGCATCACGAAGATATCATATGCTTGGAGCTTGCCGACCATTTGGTGATCATATGGTGGCTTCAAGGTTGTAAGATGAAGATTACGTGTTGACCAAGGTGTTCTTCATGGAGCTATCCAAAGATCGGTCAAGTTGATGTGTGCAAGGTCAAGAGGAGCATCACGAAGATATCATATGCTTGGAGCTTGTCGACCATTTGGTGATAATGGTTTTGTGAAGATATGCCTAAAAGAGGCTCACCCATAATGGAGTATGGGGGAGCAATTTACTAGTCTTCATCGAGCCGGCGCAACCAAGAAAGGTGTTCCAACTTGAGGCGGACATGATCATCATCATCAAGCTCAAGCGGATTATGTGCAAGACAAAGGTTTGACCTTTATTTGGACCTTTATAGGTTTCTAGTTTACCGGTCTTATGGTGGTAGTTCGGAGACCGGGTTATAGGCTAGGCCGCATCGTTCGTGGAGAGCTCAAACCTTTGCATCCTTGGCATCATCATTATTGGTTCTTGTTTGGTTTTTATCTTTGTGATTTTTGGAGCTTGAGTTCGTATTCATTACAAGCCCTTCTTCATCGAAAACGGATTTCATATACATCTACTTTTGTGTTTTCGATGTTGGTGTTTTTGTCGGCTCTTATCTTGTGAAGGTTTCACCTTCTACCTTGTTGGCATTCTAACATTTCCATGATTTGCATCATTTATTTTTGTTGATCTTGGGTGGTTCTCTATGTGAGGATCTAGAGCTTTTCCATAGCTTTAAAACAAGCCCAAGATCATCAAAATCGGAGTTCGTATGGAAAAGTTATGCTTGTTTTAGCCGTGCTGTTTTTTCCAGTGAGGTAGTACCGCCCGGAGTTGAGGTAGTACCGCCCGAGCGGTAGTACCGCCTGGTAGAGCGGTAGTACCGCTCCAGCGGTACTACCGTGGTTAGTACCGCATCCACTACCGTATTCCTACTGGATAGGGCAGTAGTGGGGCACGGTACTGAGCCCGGTAGTACCGCTCCAGTTGCGGTAGTACCGCTCCACGGTAGTACCGCTCGCTGTGCGGTAGTACCATGGTTGGTGGGCTTCCAACGGTTGGATTCGTGGGGACCTATAAAAGGGGGTCTTCTTCTCCCTTTGTCCTCACCGGTTTTGTGCAAGTTCTTCCCCCCATTGTTGACCTCTTTGAGCTTGCTTACTCTCTTCCCCTCCTATGATTCTTGCTCCTTTTTTAGGGAAAAGAGAGAGGAGGTCTAGATCCACATTCTCCACCAAGTCATCTCTCCTCTAAGTGAGGGAAACCTTGTGGATCTAGATCTTGGAGTTCTTGGTGTTCTCCTTGTTCTTCCTCTCATATTCCTCCATAGCTTTTGTTGCTTTGGTGGGATTTGAGAGTTGGGGACTTGAGCACTTCGTGTGCTCTTGCCATTGCATTCGGTGCATCGGTTTGAGTTCTCTCCGAGGATTCGGTGTAGAAGTGAAGTTGAGAAGATAGCTACTCTTGAGTGCATTTGAACTCTAGAGCTTGTACCTCGTGGGTGTGTTGGCACCTAGAGGCTTGTGGTTGCGTAGCTCAATCATTGTGGTGGAAAGCTTCGGGACGCTACGGGAGCCTCCAATTCGGTTGTGCAGATTGCCCCGAGCATTTGTACGGGTTCGGTGACCGCCCCCAAGGGTTGCCATTTGTAAGGGTTCGGTGACCGCCCTCAAGTGTCCTAATAGTGGAATCACGGCATCTTGCATTGGTAAGAGCGTGAGGAGAAATAGGGTGGCCCTCGTTGGCTTCATGTGAGCATTGTGCTCCTCACCCTCTCCAAACGGAGACGTACTTCTCGCAAGAGAAGGAACTTCGGTAACAAATCCTTGTCTCCATCGGCTCCACTTGCGGTTATCTCTACCTTTACTTTGAGCAAGCTTATTACATTGTTTATCTTGTGCTTGCTCATATTATTGTACATTGCTTGTCCCATAGGTTGTTCTTCTAGTCAACATATTTACTTGTGCACCTACTTTGTGATAGCCTTAGTGCTCTTGTTATATATCTTGCTATCACATAGTTGTTTATCTTGCTTAGTATAAGTTGTTGGTGCACATAGTTGAGCCTAGCTTATTTAGGTTTTCTTGCTTGGCAAATTAAACGTTAAGTTTTATTCCTCATTTGTTCAAGCCGAAACCGTAATTATTTTAAGCGCCTATTCACCCCCCCCCCCTCTAGGCTACATCCACGTCCTTTCATAAAGTCTATAAATATTCTTTATCTCCTCTTGTGACGGATATAAATTAGGGTTAACAACGTAGACTATTGCGATCACTTACACTTTGGGTTATCAGGATGAAGATGCTATGGGATAATGATTTCCCTCCCCACATTCCATGGCTAATTGATGAAGATAGTACTCAAAACTATGTCATTATTGAATGAAAGCCATATTTTTCCCTAAGGAATAGATCCAACTTTATGGTGTGATAATTTAGGATCTATCGTACTAGTCGGCTAATCCGGTATTCCACGTGAGGACTAAGCAGGTTGATTTCCATTTGTTAAATGAGTGTGTTACTAAGAAGGCATTGGAATACGATTTGTTGCATCCAATGACCAGTTGGAAGATATATTCACCAAGGCAATGCAGGTTGATATGTCTTAGCAGATTAAGGTTCAATCTCAACTTAGTCTGTGTAAATTTGTAACTGAAAGGGGGACAATAAAACTAGTTAAGAGTTAGTTAGAATCATATCGGAAACAATCTTGTTGTACAAGTTAGCATCTTGTAATATGTTGTAGTCTTAGCAACTGACTATTGTCGGACATGCCACTGTATAAATATACAGCCCAGACCAAAACCATGAGCTATCGAAGCAGTTCCCTAATCAATGCAATCTACGGTTCAATCACATAGTACCAACAAGAACAAAATGAAGAATTGGCCCCTCTTAATAATCATCATAGGCTGTTGACAACGTCAGTGCCTTCCTTGACCAGCGTATGCACAAACGGTCGATGGAGCTTTGTAACTTTGGGCTTCCATACTAACCCGGTATGAACTGATCATGCATGCATGGTTCTCTTCTCTTGTTAAGAATGGCTCGGGAGCTCAACAAAATTCTGTACTTCTGCCTGCAAAATTAATTTGTAGCAGTTCATCCTTTAGAATGTATACTGTCAAGCTTAACCGACAACTTTCTTTAACATTGGCACCTATCAAGATGTAATTAATTGTTTGGAGTTTTCAAGTCGTAAATTATATTTCTCATGAAAAAATAATTTTCATAACATCATGATTATATGGTTCAATATCAACATCTTCATATGATATATAACGGCCGAAATGCACATTATCGAGGGGGCATATATACTAGACATTACAAAAAATACTAGACATTAACAAATAATATGAATAAACAAACAATGATCCATTTGGAATGCTGGAATTTCAGTAGACAAAGGTTAATTTCAATTATTCAAACAAATTATTTAGGAGAAAATAAAAAAAATGTGCACAGTGAGAGGATAGGCAGACACATTCATGAAATGTCTGCTAAATCCACTAATTCCATTTCTGTGTCACATACCTAAAAAAACTAATAATCACTGAATGAGTGGAATATATGTGCATACAGAAGAAGATAAACATAATTACATAAAGGTGATGTTTGCTGATGCAATTGAAGATAAATGCACAGGTTGAAATGATGTCAGTAGTGCACCCAGCTGAAGCATTAGGTAATGCATTCAGCCGACATATTTGGGCAAAATCAACAAATATAAAGGAACAAAATGGAATTCAGGTAGTAATTAATCAGTTATGGTTAGGTTAAAAAGCTAGGCTGCTAATGTACTAAAAGCAACCAAAAGTGATCCCGACAAAAGACTGCAATCAACACTGATTCTGTTCTCCCCTTTATATTTTTGGGTGTCAATATAAAATTTGACTCGTGATTGAGATATATGATACCTATAACTCCCCTCTAAAGAGATGGTGATGACTTATCATCACGAGTCATGCTATGAATTCAAATACTAAAGTGCTGACTGAAAATGGAAAACCTAGATTTCTGGAAGTACAAGAATTATGAACTGAATATATTGCCAAGCATTAGATTTTGCTAGTAAGGATTACTCTAGGTTAGATAATATTCTACAATTTACTGCTATAACCACACAAGAAAAAAGATGTCTGAATGAATTATCGAAGATATGAAAGAAATTATGATTCATAAGGATAAGTTTACCACACTCAAGTTTAATCTAGGACACCTACAGTATTTTAGGACGTGTTTTTGATTTATTACCATTATATACTCTACACCTCTAATGAATTAGAATTATTATCTACTCCCTCCGTCGCAAAATAAGTGTCGAAGATTTCTGAATGTGGATGTATCTAGACTTAAAAACTAAGCCTAGATACCTCCTAGATAAATGTGAGTCAGATAATTTGGGACGGAGGAAGTAGTAAACTATAACTAGTCAAACTAAAGAACTTTCTGAATGGACAGTGAGTGTTGCCTTTTGGTCCTTCCTTTTTCATTCAACTGGTCGTGATGCTAGAGAAATGAGGCAATTGTCCAACCGAGCAAGAGATGAACTGCATGAGTGCATGTCATGGCTCTTTTTAAGGAACCAATTAAGAAGGCATGCATGCTAAGATCCCAAAGCAATCAGGCTAGAGAGAGAGAGAAGGGGGGGGGGGGGGGGGGAGGGGGGGAGGGCGGTAGACACATGGGTCCATGTGTCCCGAAGGAAAATGATCCATGTTCACATATCCAGGAGGCAACTCAACAAGAGAGGTTTAAGGATCTGTTTTTGCCATCTAAAAGGGGAGCCCCGTGTTGAGAAATCCCATGATTTTGTTTTGAGGGGACAGGGGTCCAGGAACAAGGAATGGCATGCGTTGATGCATGGGGATCATGCATGATGCTATTTTCCATATGCTTTCTGGGGACAGCTTAGCAGCATATCTATTGAACTAAAGCTACAAACCCCTTCGGACTACATTTTCTTCTCTTTTAAAGCAAGTTTCACAAAATTTTGCATATAACTCTAAGCTATCAGTATTCAGTAAACCACACCTTTAAGTCTTCAGGTTGAACAGAATGACAACCACTACCGAGGTTTTATAACAGAAAGAACATATCTTCTTTCAGTAAACCACACCACCTTTGCGTTTTCGTTCAACAGAATGCCCACCAGTACTGCGATCTTATATCAGAAAAACTCACTTGATATTTTATTTCTTTCTTTAGCTTTCGCGGAGAAGGTGCGCATAGTAGAGAAATACTAGCCAGCTATACATAGTGGTACCTTCATGTATAATACTATAGTTAATTAATGGGTTACTAATATACTGGCCATTCATAGCACACAAGAGTCTGATCATTACCTCTAATAAGTACACTAAAAAGGGAAGGCTACCCAAGCAAGATTTTTTTTATGGTTAGTGGCGGCCAAAGCATGATTAATTATAAAGAAAAAAACACCAATGGAGCAAGTGAAATGCAGGGATAAATTTAAAAAATGGACTCAATCCACAAGGTCCTCCATTGCTTGATGTTGAACAGGTCAATTTTGTGTGTAGCTAGACCATTTTTTTTTGTAAAGACAAGGCCGTGCATGATGCATATATCATTATATCTTTAGCTAGTAGCATCACACAAGTGAGAATTAATCTAGATATGCATCAAAATTATGATAATATATCATCATCAAATTCAAAGTACATGGCGTCCTAGAAAGTGTGGAGGCAAATTTTCTTCATCTTTAGTCACAAATTAGTTAATAAGAAAAAATATAGAATTTTTAGATAAAAATTGATTTGCCATAAAAAATAGATTCACAATATTAGAAATTATATGCTACTACTTCAATATTCATACAAAAAATAGTGGTCAAATTTGCTTACTCTAAACGGTACAAAATCTGAAACACCATCCACAACTCTAGAACATATTTTAAGTACTAATTAACAATCTTTAGCAACTCCACCAATGTATTGGAGAGGGGAAGTTGAACAAACAACAAAGTAGAAGCAAATGACGATAGTTGAAGATGTAAAGCAAAGAAGACATAACTAAAAGTAGTAGTTAGTGGTGGTGGAAGGTTTACCAGGTCGAGTGCCAAAGATCCTCTCCGAGATCTCCCAATGGTGATTGGCGCCTTCTCAAGTTCCCATGCAACGCATCCCGCGATCATGCTTTTCTTCGATTCATCTTCGCCTTCCTCGATCTCCACCTTCTCTTCTCCTTCCATGCGTGCACATTCCTGTTCTTCATTCCCTCCGAGACCTCACCAAAACCATTGAAGCAGCTGCAAGATCAAGCAGCGATCTTCTTGCTGTGCCGGCTTGTAGCCTGCTCAATCAGGTTCCATTTATTTTCTTGCAGCAGTGCGATGAAGGAGCCAGCTTGGGAGAAAGAATCCATTAATGGAGCACCCGAGAGGTCGAACAGCATGGATGGATCACCTGCATTGCTAGTGCCATGAAGAGACCGACATGAGAGTCCGTGTCTGCCAGCCGAGGAAGCACGCACCGCGGACCTCCTCCGCTCCATACCCCTCCGACGGGTAGTGTAGCCGCAGCAGCAGCCGCGCCTGTGAAACCGCGAACGAGCTCGCCGGCCACGGCGAGAGTCCCGCGGCGCGCGCGGCGGCCGTCCACGCCTCGAACCCGCGGGGCCGGCCGCCGCCGCCGGCAGGCCCGGCAACCACCGCTTCGATCTCCGTGCCGAGGATCTCCTGCTCCACCGCCAGGCGTTCAGCGCTTCCCGGCGGCACCGTGGCCTCCAGCGCGTCGAACACAGCCGAGTAGAAGTCCATCTCCGCGGCCACCCGCCGCGGCAAGTCGTCGTCATGGTCTCCTGGGCTGGCGCTTCCTTCCCTCTCGGCGATGGTCACCACCGCGGGGTTCATGGAACGGACCCACCTCAAGAATGCGGCGAGCTCACCGTCGCCGGAGAGCCTGTGGAGGAACAGCACGCAGTTGACGGCGAGAGTCTCGTCAGGGTGCAGCTCAAGGCAGGTGGCCGGGTCGGCAGCGAGCTGGGCCGTGCAGGGGAGGAGCAGCGGGTGGAAGCGGAATGGGAGGTTGAGGGAGCTGGCAAAGGCGCGGAGGCGGTCGCCGGTGCGAAGGAGCACGTCGCGGTCGGGGCCGGCGCCGGTGATCCTGACCTCGGGCGGGCCAACGGCGGCGTCAGCGCGGTCGCAGATGGCCTGAAGGAGCGGCGGCCACTGCACGCCGTGTGCGGCGTCGAGGTCCACGATGTGCACGCGCCGCGCGCCGGCGGCGGCCTCCAGGATCGCCTGGTTGGCCGTCAGGTGCGCGAACCGCAGGAAGGGCGCGATCTTGTTGTACGCCAGGTACGCCGAGGACGACGCCGGCGCCACACCCACGCCCACGGGAGCTCGGGCATCGCCGCCGCTACTTCGTCCCTCGTCGGCCCGTAGAGTGAGCGCGCGCGCGAAGTGGTGCGCGAGGCGGTCGGCCGCGTCTCCCCGGGGGTCGGCGGCGGAGAGCACGGAGCCCGCGACTCGCCGTGCCCCGTCGAGGTCCCCGCGGTGCAGCAGGTCGGCGCACGCGAGGACGAGCCCTCTCGGCGAGGCGGCGGAAGCCGGTGCGCGCGGCGGTTGGGCGGCGTCGTCGTCAGGCTCGGGCGGGTCGAGCATGGCGTCAGGAGCAGCAGCAGCAGGAGGAGGCGGTGAGCATAGCGCATGGCTGGGGCGGCTTAATAGCGCGGAGGCATCTTGTGAGCTTGCTGCTGCCGCAGCGGCTTCGGTGGCAGAGCCAGAGGGACATGATCGATCATCTGCAACACGCACACACAATACACTACGGGTGTTCCCTTCCACTAGTAGACTATGCAATAGCTAAGTACTCACTCTAGAGAGAGAGAGACGAGAGCAAAGAGAGAGAGCATTTTTCTCTCTCTCTCTAGAAGGGGAGAGAAGAGAGAGAAAAAAAGTACTAGCAAAGGTGTGCAACTTTGCATTTGTTGTCTTTTATCCCGTGGACTTTGGTGAGGGAAGGGTCAAGATGTTCTTCTTTTGAATATCTTATGCTATAATTAAATCTACTTTTTATAATATGTGAATTAAACAAATAGTAGTAGGGTAGTAGCAAGTTTACCCTGTTCGATAGTGCAAATAAAAAATAGGTAGTTAATCGAAATACATGCACCCAATAAAGGGAGAAGAACGGACGCAGATTATCTGAACTCAAGCTCAAATAACCTTAGATAAAAAATAAAATTAAGAAAATTTTGACATGAAGGTGTGGGAAAAAACAAACATAGTCGATGCTCAAACATAATTGTTTTTAAAGCATTCTGGAGCATCAATTTTTTTGGACCACACCCCTAGGAATGTGATTTTATCAATCTTTCCAATGATTGTTGCAAAACAAAATTCAGATTCACACATAACCAAAAAGCAAATAAACCAACTAAATATAGAAAGAGGTGTTCACATGGCTGGTTTGTAGATGATGTTGAGCAGAAGGTGTTGACAAGGAGCACGATCAAGGAGGCACCCATATTCGAGAAAACTGAACATATTACACGTTTTGATCAAGAAAAAAAATGAAACAAACTAAAGCATAGTTTGATTACTACTTGCATTCTTTCTCTAACATATGTCTCGGAGTGTGACATATCGATTTATTTCTGATGCACTACCTGATATTAGTAGCGCCAACAAAAGCTATCAAGACATAACCAAAAATTCATGAGATCAAGTTTTGCCTTCTTGCAATGCAGAGACTTGTTGGATAGGAAAAAACTTATTTATTATAGATCAACCCCCCCCCTAACATCCTCAGGTGCACAACAAAAAGAGATCACATGCACACATGGTAGATCATTATCACTCGCTGCTGGACAAGCTTTATTTGTGGTTTCCTGATGCTCTAAAATCTAACACTACCACTAACTAAAATCTAACATTAACAAAGCTAACAATCTAACACTAACTAAAATCTAACAATCACAATCCTAATAGTACCAAATAAAATAATTAATTGAAAAAGGAAAGAAAAAACAAACCACGTACAGTGGTCGGAGGGGATTGAGGGCGACGACGGTGGAGGCACGTGCCAGCATGTATAGAGAGGCCGACGTGGAGGGGTCGGCGTACAGAGGCGGTCGTCGGGGCGGGCCGGGCAGGCGCGGGACGGTGGAGGGGAATGCGAATGGGTTGATGGAAATGGCGGCGGGGCGGGGTGGCCGCTCGGGAGGAGATCGACGAGGCGACGATGGCGCGTGGCAATGGCGGCTCGGGAGGGAGATGAATGGGGAGAGAGAGAGGTGGAAGAGGATTGCGTGATGTAAGTCTATCCTAGGTCACCGCTGGAGTACACCATATATAGGAGGTACGCTAGAGGTATACAACTTACCTTTGACGAACAGACCGTGTCGTACGCGAGTGATAAGTGTGGGACGGGCCATCTAGCGGGGCTAACTACTGCTGGTGTACCCCCTAGAGTGTACACCAGAGGTATACGACTTGCCTTTGGCGACCAGACAGCACGGTGCGCCAGCGATAGTCAACCCTACTGACAAGCCCGAGCCAGCAAGCCACCCTGGCGTAGGACATAATTGTACGCCAGAGGTACGTGAAATACCGTTGACGTACATTCCTTAATGTAGGCCAGCGATAAAACTATAACTAGTTTCCTACTAGTGAAGGTTTCTTGAAAATAGACTCCGCCTCGAGGGTTTTCGATGGATGATGAATAAATAGGCGAAAGAGGGACACTGGGGGTAGCCCCACCTGGCCAAGCCGCCAGAGGCGTGGCCAGGGGTGGCCCCCTCCGGGTGTCTTTCAGGCTTCTGGAGTTTTCCAACGAATGAGAATTTCTAGAATTTTTCTAGAATTTTCTGTCAATATTTATGTTTCACCTTTTTCTGTGATGCACAGAAACTAGCACTGATTTAATAGGGTAGTCCCAAATATGTTGCAAAGTAATATGAAAGTGCATCAAAACGTTTAGAAAAGTCACACAAATAAGCATGGAACAAGCAAAAATTATAGAGACACTTGGGACGTGTCAGCACTCAAGAAAGCTTCCCGTGCCTGGTATTCTCGCCTCAGCTCTCGTCTACATGACCTTGGGTTTCTTGCGTCTAAGACTGATACTCCTTGTTTATCTTCAATCATGGTGGTGTCACTATATTCATGTGTCTTGTGTATGTTGACGACATTATTGTTGCTAGTTCCTTGCTTACTGCCACTACCAAGCTATTTGCTGATCTTCAAACCTCCTTTGCTCTCAATGGTCTTGGCCCTTCCTTATTTTCTTGGTGTTCAAGTGTGTTCGTCGCCCGGGGGCATAATTCTCTCTCAACAAAAATACATTGGTGACATTCTTCACCGTTCTAACATGGAAAGATTTCTACTACACCCATGCCTTCAATTGAGAAAATCAGCAAGGACAGTGGATCACTTCTTTCACAAGATGACAACACGACCGAATTCTGGTTGGTGCACTTCAATATGTGATGCTCACTAGTTTGGATATTGCATTTGCACTAAACTGAGTATGTCAGTATTTAGTATTTGCATGCACCAACTACCATTCATTTTTCTACGGCCAAACGCATTCTGAGATACCTAAAGCACATGTGATATGGGGTTGTTTATACGCAAGTCTCCATCCATGCTACTCACATGTTTCTGATGCAGATTGGGTTGTTTGTCTCAAATAGGTTCAATCTTAATCGTCTTTTGGAAGTTAAGATTGAGGGGAAATGTTAAACATATGATATAGTTGAGACATTATCGTCAGGTTATAACGAGATATCTCTTTGGTGTAACAATAGTTGTAATATGGTGTTACCAGTTGTACCCTAATTAATGCACGTATATATGAACCTGATTGATAAGGAAAATGACTACAATTGGATAGCCGGGTTTTTTTTTGAGGCAGTGACCATAGAACAATTGTTCTAAGGTATATTTTCTCCGTCCAAAAAATAATTACAATGGTATGATACAATGAAGAAAAAAGAGGAAAAAAGGGGGGGCAATTAGCCAATACCAATTCTATGGAACATACTAAAGTCAAACTAATAAATCTGCCTAAAAAATCAGTCTAAGTTGACTGCAATCCAATCCAACAGGTTTGGCCTGAATTTATTCTTTATTCTGTGCTGGCTAGAGAAAGTTCATGTTTCAAGTTTCTTCTCCAACCTTGAATTGATGGTCTCTCATTTCTGAAGATCGACCCATTTCTTTGGTTCCAAATATGCCAGTAGCCAATGATGATTATTTCTAGGAAAAAAGTAGGAGGTGCCTGGTCAAGAGCAAGCCAGGTTTCTTCATAAGTTGAAGTTCCTCTCTGTTTGAAAGGCATCAAGGTGACCCAACATCTGTGAGCAAAATTGCAATCCCAAACTAAGTGAAGAGGTGTTTCAGGGGCTTTACTGTTGCAGCAAGCACAATCATAGCAGTCCAGTTGCATGCCTTTTCTTTGTAGCAAAGATCTTGCGTTGATTCTGTTATTGGTCATTATCCAGAAGAAGATCTTATGTTTTAGTCTGGAAGCACTTTTCCATAGTTTCATAGTTAGGCTTGAGGCATTGTCTTCTGCCAAGATCTATTTGTAAACTTTCATGGAAGAGTATTTGTGTTTACCATTGCAGAGCCACACATCCTTATCGACTAAGTTGGCGAAGAGTGTGTGAGATATGTGTTGCAATTGTGCCCGAGCTTCAGTGGAGAGGGGGTGTGGAAAATGTCCTCCCAGTTAACTGATTTTTTACAGCCTATACAGAGATGTTCTTGTCCTTTGCAAAAGAGAAGAGTTCTGGTATTTCTTGAAATAAGTGCTTGCCTATCCAAAGATCATATCAGAAAGATCTTGTGTCCCCTCTGGGAATCTGAATTGTGGCATGTTGTTTATATGTCTGAATAAGAGGGATGTGGCTTTTCCACCAGAAGGAACCTATCATTTTATCAGTAAGAGGGCCATCTGTGTAAGAAGTTTCCCAAAGCAGCATAACCCAAGGGATATTTTCTTTGTTTAGGAATTTGTGAATATTCTTGATAAGTAGGGCTTTGGTGTGGATGGTTATGTCAATAATGCCCAACCCTCATTTTTATCTTGGTTTGCAGACTTTATGCGCTCCTCCTTGTTCAGAACCAAACTTCCTCCAGAAAAAGGATCTGAGATATTTATTGCTTTGGTTGACTACACCAATAGGTAGCATGAGAGAGCACATGAAAAAAGTTGGTAGAGCAGAGAAGATGTGTCTGATGAGCATTAGTCTTCCATCA
Source organism: Bromus sterilis (assembly GCA_950022295.1). NCBI lineage: Eukaryota > Viridiplantae > Streptophyta > Magnoliopsida > Poales > Poaceae > Bromus > Bromus sterilis. The sequence goes on along the minus strand of OX465599.1, from coordinate 234,072,908 downwards.
AAAGAGAGCATAGTGGAGCATCCAGCTAATCTTTTGTCAATTCTTTGCATCATGTTCATGATGTGTTCAATTCTTGGTTTGTAGATTCCCATTGGAAGCCCCAGATAAGTGAAAGGAAAGGAGCCTAGCTGACGGTTGAGGGTGCTGATGAGTTCTTGTGTGCACTCCTGAGGAACATTGATTGGGACCAGAAAAGATTTATGATAGTTGACTTTCAGTCCAGTGTATTCTGCAAAGAAATGAAGAAGAGCCTTGATATGTTCCAATTGAACATTTTCAGCAGGCATGATCAACAGTGTATCATCGGCATATTGGATTATGGGAAAGTTAGGGAAAGCATCAGATGTCACAGGGCTTTGAATGAGGTTTTCCTGTCTGGCCTTATTGCATATCGATTGTAACAGGTCTACAGCCAACACAAAGAGAAGGGGAGATAGAGGATCCCCTTGGCTGATTCCCCTTTTGCAATGGAATAATTTCCCTGGTGTGCCATTTAACATAACAGAAGATATCCCTGAAGAAAAAATCATCCTCATCCAATTGCACTAAGTTTGCCCAAAACCTTTGGCTTCCAGGATTTCCAGTATAGTGTTGTGTTCAATCATGTCAAATGCCTTTTCAAAATCTAATTTAAGCACCACCACTTGCTTCTTTGAGGTATGACATAAGTGGAGATATTCATAATCCCAAGCAACACAATCCTGGAGGGATCTGCTCTTGATGAACCCATATTGGTTAATATGAACCAGGGAGAGAATGTGTCTCTGCAGTCTGTTGGCCAAGAGCCTGGTGATTATTTTTATAGTGTAGTTCAGTAATGAGATGGGTCTGAAATCATTTGCAGTGGTAGGAGCATCAATCTTTGGAATAAGAGTGATGAAGGAAGCATTGATGCTTTGAAGATTAATAATGCCAGCATGAAAGTCAGCAATGAGTCTACCCACATATGTATTACTTCATTTGTGTCCAATCTCAGTGGTGGATCTTTGTCAGAGGGCATTTGTTTTACTACTTCATCAATCTCAGTGGTGGATAATGGGGCTTCAAGCTCATCCAAATTGTCTACTCTTTGAATGATATTTGAGAAATTCATTTGATCCTCAGTACTATTGCTTGTGCCAAGTCTGTCTTTAAAAGCTTTCCATAGAATGTGAGCTTTTCCATCTTGTCCAGAGACCACATTACCATTCCTATCAGTCAAGGATGCAGTGGAATTGTGCATGTGATTAATTGTCGCATTGGTCTTGTAGAAATTAAAATTCTCATCTTCTAGTTTAACCCATCTTATTGTGGCTCTCTGCTTCCATTAGATCCTCTGAAATTCTAAGATCTTAGCCAGGTGCTCTTTCAAGATATCTCTGACATTGTTTTCAATGTCAGTGAGGGGTCTAAATTCCTCCAAGAAATCCCACATATGTATTACTTCATTTGTGTCCTGAATGGTAGCAGCTAGGTTAGAGGAAGATCTAGCCCAATTTTGTAGACCTTATCTCAATCTTTTGAATTTTGCAGTGATTATCTTTGCACTATCAGTTTCCTGGATGGGTTGGTTCCAAATGTCAGCTACCACAGCTTTAAAATCTTGATGCTTGAGCCAATAGTTTTCAAATCTGAAAATCCTGGATTTAGGAATGGATGTGCCAATGGAGACGCAACAGGGTGTATGGTCTGAAGTGGTTTTTGCAAGAGTATTGAAAAAAGTGTTGGGGAATGCAGTGGTCCAGTGTTCAGAGGTAAAGACCCAGTCTAGCTTTTCCAACAAGGGTGCATCTTGCATATTACTCCAAGTGAAGTCTCTATCCTTAAGAGGGATTTCAATAAGAGCCAGGTTGTTGATTACTTCATTAAATTACAACATATGTTGTGAATCACTTGTGCCTTTGTTTCTATTGTGTGGATATATGATGTAGTTGAAGTCACCAACAATAAGCCAGTTTGTATCATCACGCATGTGTATATTATTGAACTAGTCCAGGAATTCCAATCTTTGATGTGGTTCACAAGGTCCATAGATATTGGTGAGAATCCAAGAATGGTTATTTTGCAGAGAGGTGAATCTTATTGAAATGGAGAATTTATTTTTAAATAGACAATCCCCTTGAAACAATCTGTCATTCCAGGCCACCAGGAGGCCACCAGAGGCTCCCACAGAGGGAACAAAATCAAACTTCTTGAAGCTTCTAGGACAAAAGTTTTTAATGTGAGAGGAGTCAAATGATTCTCTTTTTGTTTCCTGAATGCATACAATGGAGCTGTTTGATTCCAGGATCTTACTAGAGATTGCCAACCACTTATCTTGGGCATTAATGCCTCTAATATTCCATTTTAGGATATTCCAGGAAGAAAACATATGCAAAAAGAGATAGCCTATTACAATCACACCATCTGAACAGTTGGATAAATTGATAACATAACATGTTCCATTTTAAGTCACAGTCACAGGGCCAGCGAGGAATATTACACAGCCAACAGTTCCACAAAATGAGAGTCTCCATTTAAAAACTAAAGCAAGTTGTACTGAGCAAGCTATGCTTTCTTTGGAATCTTGTTCCCTTTGTCCTTCCCACCTTTCTTCAGCCTCTTCTGTTCCAGCACTTCCACATTGGAGTCTTTGGCATTAACCTTACAATAAGCAATATTGAGATTTTTAACCACTTTGCTTTTAACAGGGGGGGATAGCATTACATGCCAAACATTTTTTGTTGAGGCAAGGAGTTTGCCTTAAGCCCTTATCAGTGCACTTTAATATATTACTTCTGCTTACCTCAGCTTCCACCAGGGGGGCTCTATCTTTTACTTTCCCTTTAGCATGGAGAGCACTAGTGGAGGATATCAGGGCATTCAAATCCCCATTTTCCTCCTTCTTTCCCTGAGGAGTACAACAGTTTGAGGTATGATGAGAGTTTGAAGGTACAGAGCTAGATTGTTTTTTTTTCGAAAAGGGGATTTCTCCCCGGCCTCTGCATCAGTCGATGCACACGGCCATTTATTAAAAGAGTACCATTCAAAGTTATTACAAACTTATCGATCGCTTAAAGTTGATACATGAATCAACCAGTGAAATAAAGAAACTGCATACAAACAAAAACTAAGCATCATGTAGTCGACTAGTATGCTGCCAGCTGCTGGTGCCAAAGTTGACGGGGCAAAACTTGTGTTGAGCTTCGCTCCCCGGCAACGGCGCCAGAAATTTTCTTGATGGCGTGGAAGTGATAATGGCTTCTCGCCCTTCGTTGGTTACCCCAAGTGGAAGGTGAGATGTAGGATAGCAACAAATTTCCCCTATGTAGAGGATAGGGTTTATCTCCCGTAGGACTCCGTCAATGATAAGTAGGTGGTTCGGCAAGTGATGCGCCGTCTGAAAAGAATCACTTGCTTCTCCTGGACCTGCACACGACACAAATAACTTTCCTCCCAACGAAGTTCAGAGAGGTTGTCAACCTCTCCGGTCTTGTTGTTTACAAAGAATCAAACACAAGGGATAATGATAATGATAGCAACTAAAAGTAAAAGCTAGAAAATAAATGAGCGTGTAAACAATGATGAGAATATGGACCGGGGTCCCGTGATGTTCACTAGTCTCTCTCCCAAAAGACGATAAACCTGCTATGCGAGATAAAAAATTACAAACGGGAAATTGACAGGATTATAAACGCACCGCAATGTTAACTATGCTACAAAAGAAAGGAAGAGGCTCAAAAGCATGGGCAGTACGCCAAAATAAGTAGACCGAAATCCATCTATATCTACTACTAATCATCCACCTTGAGATATCTATCCAAAACATCTCGCTAGTATTAAGTTGCGAGCCCCACCCAAAGTGTAAACCCAAAGCAACACACAACTGCATTAAAAAGAACTTTGCGTAAAGTAAACAATCCTTGAAACCGCGGTGAAAAGCATCGTTGTTTTCCCCCTTGTGGCCACAGGACATCCCCTAGACTCATGTTTCTGTCCGTCAAGCGTGTCATCAGGGGGCATGTACCCACAATCGAGCATAATGTTCCCTCTTGGAGTTACTACCTACCACTTGGCCAAAGAAATAAACAGTAACGGAGACCATGCAAGAATTACTTCAGAACAAAAATGCAAAAGATAAGAACCAATTATATTACTCTATCACAATCTGAACATAATCTCATAATCCATCAGATCCCATCAAACTCAGCATAGCAAAAACAGAAAGATTACATATGTGCCTCGATCATGTAGGGAAGTTCATGAGGTCTAAACCATGAAGAACAAAGAGGGGAGGAGAACATCACATAGCTACTGATCACGGACCCATGGTCCAAAGAAAACTACTCACGGCTAATACGTCCAAAACGTATCTATAATTTTTGCTTGCTCCATGCTTCTTTTGTGTGATATTGCTATGATATTGATGAACTTACATACACTTTTGATCATATTTGGACTAACTTATTAACTCAGTGCACCCCAGTGCCAGTTCCTTTTTTCTGTTGTTTTTCTATTTCAAGTTTCCCCCATATTAAAAGTGCTCCAAAAATTCGGGAAAATCCAATAAAAAAATCAGCGCTGCAGAAGCTTCGGGAATCACCGAGGGGGGGCAAAGGGGACCCACCAGGGCCCCAGGTGCCCTCCCGACGCGCCCTAGGGTGGGGCCGCGCCAGGGGGCCGCCTGGACCCCTGGTGGCCCCCCCTGGCTGCCCCCCTTCTCCCATATATTCTCCATGACGCAAAACCTCCGTGACGGGAACCCTTTTTCGCGATCTCTCCTCTGTTCCACCGCCGCCGCGCTTCCAAGATCAGGAGCACCAAGAGACCTCTTCCCGGCACCCTGCCGAAGGGAGGAACCACCTCCGGGAGCTTCTCCACCACCATGGATGCTTCCCGGATGAACCGTGAGTAGTCCACCTTGGACCATGGGTCTATGATCAGTAGCTATGTGATGTTCTCCTCCCCTCTTTGTTGTTCATGGATTAGACCTCGTGAGCTGCCCTACATGATCGAGGCACATATGTAATATTTCTTCTGTTGCTATGTTGAGTTTGCTGGGATCCGATGGATTATGAGACTATGTTCAGATCGTGTTTGAGTAATATATTTGATTCTCCTCTTTTATATTTATGTTCTTGAGTAATTCTTGCATGTTCTCCGTTGATGTTTATTGCTTTGTCCAAGTAGTAGGTAGTGACTCCAAGAGGGAGCATTATGCATGATTGTGGGTTCATGCCCCCTGATGACTAGCTTGAGTGACAGAAACATGAGTCTAGGGGATGTGTTATTGCCACAAGGGAGAAAACAATGGCGCTTTTACTTGCGGGTGCAAGGATTGTTTACTTTACGCAAAGTTATTTAATGCAGTTGTCCGTTGCTTTGAGTTTACACATTGGGTGGGATTCTCAACTTAATACCAGCGAGATGTTCTGGATAGATATCTCAAGGTGGATGATTAGTAGGTAGATGCAGATGGATTTCGGTCTACTTGGCTTGGCGTACTGCCCATGCTTTTGAGCCTCTTCCTTTCTTTATAGGATAGTTAGCATTGGTTTGCGCACATAATCCTGTTAATTGCCCAGCTGTAATTTGTTTACCTCGCATGGCTATTTTATCGTCTTTTGGGAGAGAGACATCACTACTGAACATCATAGGACCCCGGTCCATATTTCCAATACTGTTTACACCCGCTATTTATTAACTGCTTTATTTACTTTTCCGTTGCTATCACTATCATTATTATCCCGTGCGTTTGATCCTTTGTAAACAACAAGGTGGGAGGGATTGAAAACCTCTCTGAACTCGTTGGGAGCAAAGTTATTTGTTGTGTGTGTGATACGTCTCAAACGTATCTACTTTTCCAAACACTTTTGCTATTGTTTTGCCCTCATTTTTGCATGATTTGGGAGAAACTAACCCGGATTAACGATGTTTTCAGCAGAGCTGTCTATATGGTTTTATTGTGCGCAGGAAAATGGATTTTTGGACGTCCCAGAAAATTCCCAGAAAAATACCAGAAAATCCACGCACCCGAAGGAGCCAGATGCCAGAAGTTGGACCAGAGGGGAGCCCTGGGGGCCCCAGGCGCCCCCCTGGCGCGGCCAGCGGTGGGGTCGCGCCCTCTGGCCGCCTGGGGGCCTCCCCCCTCCTCTGGTGCCCTACCGAAGCTCCTATTTATTCCCGTGACGCGAAAACCCCAGAACAGAAGTCGTTTTCCCAAATCTCGTCGCAGAGCCGCCGCCACCCTCAGTTCTTATTCCGGGAGGGCGAATCTGTAAGTTGTTTTGGCCTCCGGTTAGGGGAGATCATCGCCATCATCATCGTCATCACCACTCCATCATCCCTCCATGACTTCTCCATCCATGTGTGAGTAATTCCCTGTTGTAGGCAAAGGGGATGGTAGGGATTGAATGAGTTAGATCATGTAATAGTTTATCAGATTGTTGGGGGCATGTTGCCTATCATCTAGATTGGTGTTTATCATCTTTGCTTCGACTTTTTGCTCTTAATGCTTGTCACTTTCGTCTCGAGTGCCATGATTTCAGATCTGAACCCTATGTGTTTTCATGAATATATTTGTGTTCTTGATCCTAACTATGAGTTGTTTGCACCTGTTATAGTCCGGAACCGGCGATCCCAAAGGTGACAGCTTGGGACACCAAAGGGGATGGACTATAATTTGAGATTCCATGTATCCATTGATTGTTAATGCTTTGTTCCGGTGCTCTTTGACAGGAGCACCTTAATCTCCATAAGTTCCTTTTGGCCCCGTTCGTAGCGGGATGGTAGGACAAAAGATGTTGTGCAGGTTCTTATTGCAAGCACGTACAACCACTTGTGGGATACATGCCTGTTTTTTGATTTATGCCTAGATGATCTTTGCTTTTTTGTGTGCCTTGCCCCAAGTTGATTACATGATGTGCCTTATCCATGCAGCGCCCAACTATCCATCTCCCTAGCCTACAGTGTTTTAATTCTGCTGGTTACTAGTTGTTTACTTTTGATGTATTACTATTACCGTTGCTATCATCACTCCCATATCGCAGTTGCTATTAATATATTGTTGCAAGTAAGTGTACCTCAGGTGCGGTGGAATTGACAACTCCACTATTAAACCTTGTGGATATTCTTTGGCTCCCCTTGAGTCGAATCAATAAATTGGGTTATTCTTACCCGCGAAGACTATCTCGATCCCCTGCAGTTGTGGGTTATCAAGCCTGTTTTCTAGCGCCATTGCCGGGGAGCATAGCTTTATTCACAAGTCTACTTGAAGTATTTTACCTGCTGCAATTTATCCACTATGGGTAAGATAGAAGACCCCAAGGTCCCGATCTTGCCATCCCGTACCAGAAAAGGTACTGTTCTGAATACTAGTGCTACACTTGATTCACCTTCAGTTATGAGTAAGTTTGTTTCACCTCCACGACATGATGCCTCTACCGAATCTGTTACTATGTCCGATACTTTTGATGATGCTTCTGTTGGATATATGCTCTAGAGGCAAATAATATATGATTATTCCAATATATCTAAATAAGTTCATGACCAGTTTCATACTGTGCTGGAACTGTATCAGTGAAACAATGATATAGGTGTGGTATAGAAACAACCAGAGTTCCTAGTCAGCCTCTCATGATGACTAGTTTATCGTCAACTGATGATTGTGGTTTCACGATCATTGACAATCAAGTCAATTGACGGTAAGGTCACCTCATTGAATGAATGACGTGATGAACATTACCCAATGCAAGCATTGCAACATGATCAAATCGTAAAAGTTCAGTGTTGTAATTACAGAACGTAGTAGCATGTTCCTTTGACCGTGGGATCACACATAATTGCTATCTTCTGAGGATGCTTTGAGTGCATTAACCGTCACACTGAAACATGGTGACCATAAAGGTTTATCTTGGGCTATCCAATGGGATATGTTGAGGAGTGTTGATTCAAGAGCGGGATTTTTCAATCCATATAATGGAAAGATACTTCATGGCCAACTTGGTGAGATTGCATCCATAAAGCTGCGTAGCGTGACTAGGTCACAAGGATGAATATCACGGAACGAGTGAATAAAGATTTGTCGGTAACAAGATAGAACTAATGCATTGGATGCAGTTGATCAAATCTTGGACTAATCTAGTATCGCATGACAAAGGGAACGGTATACAACGTGAACGGTCCAATCGGTTACTTCCGGAATACACAGGGGTCATTATGGGCATCCAGGTCCCGCTATTGATCATTGGACGTAGCCTTTGTCTCGGTCATGACTGGAGTGTTCTCGGACCGTAGGGTAACACACTTAAGGTCTCGATGAATATCGGAGACCTATTCGGAACTATCGGAGTTACCGGAGAAGAGAGAAAGACGTACCGGAAAAGCTCCGTGTTGGTCCGAAGGTTGTTCGGAGTGAGCTGGAAGGAGTTCCGGATCATCGGGAGATGAAATAATATGTATTATTTATTAATTAAGTGAATTAATAATTAATAACATTTTATTTATCATTAAAAAGTGCAATGGGCCAGATTTGGGAAAGAAGCCCATTAGGGGAATAAAGGAAAAAGAAAAAAGAGAGAGAGAGGGAGGCGCCATGGGCCCTAGGGCCCATGAGGGGTGCGCCCCCCATCCTCCCTTGGCCGGCCACCTCCCCCTAGCAAGGGACTTTAGTCCCACCTTGCTAGGGGAGAGGGGTTGACTCCCTCCCCTCTGCCTATATATAGATGGGCAGGGTGCACATATTTAATACACAGAAATTCGTGAGAAAATAAATATTACTCCGAATTGAGATCGGTTTTCACCGGACTTCTCCCCTCTCTCGTCTCTCTCAAGCCGGGGTCCCCTTGTCTGGAACCTATGCTGGGATTGAGGCTTCTCCACCATACGCACGCCGTCGTGCTGCTGCAACTCTGGTTCCGAGAGGTCTACTTCCGCCACCTTCGTTGGATCGGAGAACGGAGGTCATCATCGAGTCCGTACGTGTGCGAGTACTACGAGGTGATGCATGTGCGGCACTACCACCCAACAGGGTGCTAACACAGCCAGGGGGTTGTGAAAGGTTTACGGCTTCATCAACCACGTTTGCGGGAACGTTTCCCGCGTAACGGACTACACCCGAGGTATGTTTCCGCAAGTCTTTCCGTTACGGCATTACAGCTAGATAGATCTTGGGTTAAGGGCGACGCTAGTTAGAAAAATTATTGTTTTCTGCTGCGAGACCCAACAGTGGTATCATGAGCTAGATCTATGCTTCGTTTTGCTGTGCGGTTAGAACACATCGGGGATGTGGGCGTTGATTCTACGATTGTTACCCTCTCACATGTACTTGTTATATCTGTGGCAATGTTTGATGAAGTGGACCCCGACCGACCTTACGTGTACGTTACGCGAGATTGGTTCCACGCTTGACATACGTCTTGTACCGTATAAAGTGGCTCTGGGGGTGTCTATCTCTCTTACTTTAGCGGATATGGCATTTGCAACGGAGGGCCCCGTACGGGGTGTAATAGAGACAATCTATAATCAGCGTTGTGGTTCAATGTTCGTAGAAACGGTTGATCTATGAAAAGCCCTAGCAGCCACGTAAAACATGCAATATACAAATATAGAGGCGTCTAACTTTATATTGCAGAGGGGGCTATTGTTGTTTGCTTAATCTTGATGTAGTGATAGCTTTGCTATGTATTACTAGAAAGTAGTAAAGGTTCATCATGATGAAACAAACTTAAATGGAGACACTGTAGACTTAGTGCCACCATGATCATACATCTTAAAACTTGCTAGTATAGGATACACGACGGTAGCATTAAATAAGATGATCCCTTATAAAATGCCAAACATAAGTATTCTACCGAAGTGTGCACCACCTGGAAGGTTCTCTTTATGATAGGCAGGCCATGACGATCGGGTGTTATAAATACATTAGAGTTCGCATGAGGTTGGGTCTGGCAAGCCTGGCATATGTCGATATGGCCTTGCTAAGCAGCATATAACACTAAGGTCAATTTGGCGAGCCTAACATATGCAGATTTGGCCTCGGAATACTAGAGATCGAAAGATCGAGCATGAGTCACATATAGGATGTGATCGCACAAACTAGTTGTCTACCTTTGAAACTAATCCGTCGGCCGTTGTGATATTCGAGGACGGATAATGAATCTGGATCATGTAATCACTAAAACTTCTTAGGGATGATTGTTTTAGTGTGAGCTCATCTATAATATGATTATTATGAACTCATTGTTATGAACTAGTCTTAATTGTTTTCCTTGCAAATATTTTGTAGAAAATGAATCCAAATGAACATCGTGAATTGCTTTCTTTCATGGGTGGTGATAGACTTAAAGTAAATGGGTCAAACTTCGTTAATTGGTATCTACGCCTTAGGACTTCACTCAAGAGAGTAAACATCTTGTTCATAATAGAAAGCCATGTGGGAGATCCTCCGGATAACAATGGAGATGAACAAGAAATGATGGATTACTATGTTCGTCGACAGAAATACTTTGTGGTGAAGAATGTTATGGAACACTCCATGTCAAATGAGTTGAGCAATCTGTTTAGGGAAAATAGTGCTTATGACATGATAGACACGCTAAAGTCATTGTTTATACGTCAGTTCAGAGTGGCCAGATTTGAGATAGAAAAACAGTTTCTTTCTACAAAGATGGAAGAGCACACCTGCCTGAGAGCCCACCTAGACAAGATGCATAGGATGTATTTGAGCCTTGTGGAAGACTTTGACTATGGGACAACAAATGAATCTACCACAGAGGAGTTTGCGATAAACACGGTGCTACATTCGCTTCGACCGAGTTATCAAGATTATGTCCATGGCTATGTCGGGAGAGGAGATAACATGCATCTCCAGGATTTCATGACTAATCTTCTTGATACAAAGGTTGCACCCATTGAAGGAGAAATTGTTGATGGAGAAGGTATATATTAGATATACTCGTTATAAATGTTTGTTCCCTTATACAACATTTGCAGTTTAATAAGTATTTGATACGTGTTCTGTTTTATGAAAACAGGGCCTGCCGTTGCATGGACGGGAAGAGGATCCATCCAGGATTAATGGCAACCAAGACAGTTGATGGCCACCAAGATTTCACCAAGACATCTATCATAGAATTATACTTAGAGTATTAGATAAATCTTTTGTAATGGATTAAGTATGAACACTTAGTGATATGTCTTGCATCTCGCAAGACAAAGTTATTCATGTTTTGAGACAAGTCAGTTGTTCCAGTTTGATGAATAAAGTGTGCTTATACTATGATTACAACTGGGTTTATATTATGATAGAAGCATTTATAAAACACCATAATTGTCAAGTGATATTCAATATTTAATGATTAAGTTATTATGAATAACAATAAGGTCAAAAGTCATAACTATACTAAATGCATGAGATGAATTCATAAATGATGAAGTCATTAGATACTCGATCTATTAGGGCTCTCCCAATGCATCGTTTCTTAGCACAATATCATAGGAGCAATAAAAACTTAAGATACAACTACCACAATGCATTGTTTCTTAGAGGTTGTATCTTATTTAATGATTTTGGCTACATGCATACATGTGATTGGTCTAGCCATACCTTTTGCATATGGCCACGTGCAAAGGTTGTATCTTAGCCAAGATACAACCTCACTCTCTTTCTTCATTAAATACTATGCCACATAAACAAAATGCCTATGATATCGTGCTAAGATACTAGCAATGGGAGTGCCCTTAACTCATGAATTTATTATCAACCAAGATGACTAATGACGGAGTTCTAGCAAAGTAGAACTTGCGCCAAACATTGTACATAAATGATGTATTAACCAAGCGCATGAATAATCATTAAAGATGCTTCGCATGATTAATTGAACAAGGCATTCAATTAAGATCATAAATCTGAGATTATGGAATCACAGTGAAGTTGGATATAAGAATACAAATCACCATGATGTGATCAAAGTGATGAGTATTATAGTTGACATAAATGGGAGACTTGTGGAAATAATGCCACAAATTACGATGGAAGTTTAAAGTGCTCAAGCACCTGAACCATTCGTAGTCATGCTAAAATGTAGTGTGGTCTAAATACATTCCCCTTACGCTAATGCTATTGAATGAACAAAGTTGTTATAATTTATTAAGTTAAAACACCCACTTCATATTGATGATATTGGTTCACTTAGTTACGCTATTGAGAAACAGATTGCTGTTGTTGCCAAGAAATCTGGGATTGAAATTCCCGATACTTGATATCCTTTAGATGGGACTTACACTTATCCCGATTTGAGTAAACTCAAGGAGAGACTCCTTGATGATGATTATATTATACTTGATGATGATTTATGCAGGGAGCTGACAGAGTTTGACGACTCTGACCCTGATGCTATTAAGAAGCTGCTCGAGAAACATTCTTTGAAGAACATGACCGTACCTGATCCTACTTTTGCTACGTCCCCTATATGCATCAATGATCCTGATTATAATTTCTCTGTTGATCTTTCACTTATATCTATGGTTGAAGCTGACCCCTTTTATGGCAAAGGAAATGATGATGCTATTGCACACCTGACCAAACTCACCGAGTTAGGTGGCTTGTTTACTACAGATGAGAAGATACGAAACTTCTATGTTACTAAGATTTTTCCTTTTTCTTTAAAGGAAGGTGCTAAATCATGGTACGATGCACTACCATGTGGTTCTATTAGGAGTCCTCAAGACTTAGCTCACTCTTTTGTTGAAAAGTATTTTCCTGCTCATATGCAACATGCTGCTTTACGAAGAATTTATAACTTTACACAGTTGCAGGATGAGAACCTTCCTAAAGCTTGGGGAGGTATTGCAGTCTGATCCAGGCTAGACCGGGATATGGAGTCCCTAAGAATGAATTGATTGATATATTTTATGCTGGTCTAACTGATGAATCTAGATCCTACTTGGACAGTTGTGCTGGTTGTGTTTTCAGGAAAAGAACACGGATGATGTAGAAGAATTAACGAGCAAGATTGCCAAGAACCACGAAGATTGGTCCGTCCCTGAACCACCTCCACCACCAAAGAAGAGGGGCATGCTTGTCCTAAGCCCCGAAGACATGCAAGAAGCAAAAAATTCTATTAAAGAGAAGGGTATTAAAACTAAAGACGTGAAGAATCTACCCCTATTGAGAAGTTGTGTGAGCCTACCACTCACCCTCCTATGGTAGAGGTACACTCTCTTTTAGATTTCAATGCAAGTGACATTCCTCATGGTAAGCCTCCTGATCAATGTTTAGATGAGCTTGATAATTTTATTATGAAGCAAAATCACTTTAATGAGAGGATACAAAATCAGTTGCATGATAATTCCCTTGCTATCAAAAGTTTGCTTGATGTTCTGGGAAGAACAGTTAATGATGTTAAATGTCTTGTGAAGCATTTTCATATGGTTCAAACTCAGCTTGATCAAATTTCTAATGTGCAAAAATATTTGCTTGCTAATAATGCCAAACAGGATATACAGGCCTTCGGGATTAACACCCGAGGGGGAACTAGCACTCAAGATCCTCTCTATCCAGAGGGGCATCCTAATAGGATCGAGCAAGATTCTCAAATACAGGAAGAAGAAATTGTTAGCTCTCCGAAGAAGAAGAAGAAGCACAAAGAAGCTGACAATTCCAATGATCCAAATAGCATATCTATCTCCGATGCTGAGACTGAAGACAGTGCTGAGCCTGAAAAGGATGGTGAAAAGATTGATCCATCTGAAATTCAAGAAGAAGAAGCACCCGACAAACGCAAGAAATACACTAGAGAATCTTTTATCGCAAGAAGACATGGGAAGGAACGAGAACCATGGGTGCAGAAACCCATGCCCTTTCCAGGTAAGTCTCTCAAAACTAAAGAAGAAGAGCATTACAATAAGTTTTGTGAGTGGATGAAACCTCTTTTTCTTCAAATTCCTTTGATTGATGCTATTAAGTTACCTCATTATTCGAGATATATGAAGGATATTGTTACTAATAAAAGAAAAGTTCCTAATGAAGCAATATCTACTATGCTTGCTAACTACTCTTTTAGTGGCAAGATTCCTGAGAAGCTTGGTGATCCAGGTATACTCACCATTCCTTGTTCCATAAAGAATAATTATGTCAGCACTGCTTTATGTGATCTTGGAGCAGGAGTGAGTGTTATGCCCTTTTCTCTTTACAAGATATTATGTTTAGAAAAACTAATCCCTACAGATATCTCTCTTCAGATGGCTGACAAGTCAACAGATGTTCCCATAGGTATTTGTGAGGATGTTCCCGTTGAAGTTGCTAATTGTTTAATCCTTACTGATTTTTTTGTGCTTGACATGCCCAAGAATGGGAGCATGTCTATTATTCTTGGTAGACCTTTTCTTAACACCGCAGGTGCTATTATTGATTGCAATAAAGGAAAGGTTACTTTTAATGTGAATGACAAAGAACACACGGTGTATTTTCCAAAGAAGATTGACAAGAGGCATGGCCTTAACTCAATAGAGAATATCGAGACCATGAAGATAGGAGAATGGGATTGTCCTCTACATGTGCACCACAAATACAAAACCATCATGGTGGGGACAATGTCCATTAAAGTAAAGGTATAATGATCACTTCGTAAGGGGTGAGACTTTTTGCTCTATATATCGTTGGTTTGTTGGTAAGACTTGATCAACCTTGCTAGTAAGCATGTTTTATATAGGTAAAAAGTGGAGCTTGTTATGTTTTCATTTGCTTTAGATTTTATTCTCCTTGCTGTACCAAGTTTATATGTTTTTGAAACTTCACAATTCCAATCACTGCTTCAAGTTTTCAGAAGGTTTCGCAGCTTTTTGAACTTCGAAAATATTTCAACAGTGAAGTTGTCAGAAAAATTCCATAAAAACTATATTAAAAATTTCCATGCCGAGAGTAACCCAGGGGCACCTGGGGCTGATCAGGGGGGGCCACCAGTGGCCCAGGAGGCCAGCTGGCGCGGCCTGGCCCCTGGCCGCACCCACAGGGCGCCTGGGGCCCATAGGGCAGCCATCCAGGTAAGTCTTCTTCCTCCTCCCTTCTCTCTCTCCAAAAACACGAGTTATGCACTTTGTTCTTGCGTTCTTGTTATTCTTCGTCCAGAATTTCGATCTCTCTCTACGACTATCGGGGGGATGGATCAGGCCCATAGACCCGGCATTAAGAACCTCCGGGCCGACTCATGTACGAAGGCCCATAAAGAAGACCCGACCAGGAGTCTGACGTGTCAAGCGTGAAGATTGAAGCCCCAAAAGGAATTCGACTTACCTTGTATAGCACGTAGAAAATTTGTAAAGTAGAATAGAACTCCACATCGTGTAGGAGTCGGACTCTAGGAATCCCGGGACCCGGCACCTTTATAAGCCGAGGACCACGGTAGCCAGATCTAGAACTTACATCAAGCCAGGTTTAGACAACTCGCTTCAGATCCTAGATCTCCACGAGGCTAAGCCGACGAAACATCACCACTATAATCGATAAGATCGGCTCTTCCTATTGAGGAGTCGATCCCCATATAGTCATAAAGTAGGAGTAGGTCTTTACCGCACCGTCGGGGCCGAACCTAGGTAACTCGCCGAGTCTTGTGCCAATGTCGACTCCCTCTTTGAATTCGCCTCGCAGCAAAGGTCCCACGATAAGTCCGACTCTACGGACATCTGCCGTGACTTACCCACGACAGTTGGCGCCCACCGTGGGGCCTGCGCTCGCAGGTTTTGAGATTCTAAGGGGAGATCTGCAAAGCATGGAAGGATTCGTGACCGGACGAATCACCAGGAGCTGACACGTAAAACTCTACATCGACGACTCAACTTGGGGGCCTGATGCTGATTCCGTCGAATCTGGTTATCGGGTCCCGATCGGATCTATGCACATCTTCATGGGAGAACGGACGGATCTGAGCCAGAGCCGGATCCCGAAGTCCCCCTGGAAACCTCGAGTCGACGACATGCCGGCTCGAGGCACACCTTTGTTGGGTTCATCACTGGATCTCCGGAGCCGGCGTGCTCTGATGAGCCTCTGACACCCAACACCACGGGAGAAACATCTGACGTTGACTCACACCCCAGTGAAACAAGCTTCTCGGATATTGGCTCCATCCGATCTACGGGAAGCAACAGACTCGGCACAGGAATAGCTGAATACAATCCCGACTTTCCAAAGTACGAGCCTCCATATTGCGTGACAGTATTCATGGCAGGGACTAAAGAGCAGGGAAGCCAACCAGCTCAAGGTGCAGCACAGAACCGGAACGTAGAGACGACTCACAACACAGCCCCTAACCCAGATAGGGAACAGCCAGAAGTTATTACGGGAGCAGAAGCCCTTTCAGATGCACTAAACGCCTTGGATGAAGCCTTAGATGCGCCAATAACACCTGAAAACCATCAAGCTTAGAGGACCAAGGTTAATGGACTCAAGGCCCAGGTGATGAGCATCCGAAGGGAAATTAACTCCCAGAACGCCCAGATGGTGGAGAGAGAAACGCAACTCGCCCAAGAATCCCGACGCTTGCGACACGAGTCAGAACTGATAGAATCACGGATATTGAGTCTCGCCAACACACGCCCTGCAGAGCCCACGAGCCGAATCCCAGTTGACCTCCCGGCTCGGAGGCTATTCCAGGACACAAACGAGTCGACTCCTCCAGGGTACACACCACCAAGGCAACATATCCCCTCGCCGCGGCAGGAACGATTCCATACACCCCTAGATCACTACAACAACCCCATGGCCAACGTGGTGGCAGCAACACGGTACCTCGCTAGCGTGCCTGTGCATGGGGACACCCCGGTAGACCAGGCCACTCGAGGGGCGATTGATCTTCTCAAAGCCGCAATCACACAGCAAGCACAGTACTCACAGGGATTTCAATACCTACACGAAACCCCATATTGCAGTGTGAGCCGGCAAGCGGACTCACCAGCGCCGGCCGGCTCGAGTAGTCATCGCCAGCGCCACGTCCCGCCGCCAGACCCGTCGGGGGCAATAAGGATCCAAGATATACCATCCAAACTCTACCCCGAATGCCGGATAGAACAGATGGTTCAACTTCCACCCCAAGACCAAGACGCCGAGTTCATCAGCAGATCCTTGGGCAATCGATGCCTGGTGCCGGCTCTTCGTAATACACGCCTGCCATCAGACATCAAAGGCCCACGCAAGATTGCAAATTATACAGCTGACATGGACCCGGTAGCTTGGATCTAAAGTTATGATCTAGCCATGGACATGCTGCAAGCCAGCGAAGGAGTGTGTGCCCGTTATCTCACAATGATGTTGGAAGGGCCGGCTCGCACATGATTCAAAAATCTACCAGAGAATTTCGTCACCTCCTGGACGGATCTCAATGAAAAATTCATCTGGAACTTCCAAGGCACATGCCGGCGAGCCACCACGATCGTCGACTTGGATCATTGTGTCCAAAAGGAAGGAGAGTCGACCCTGAGCTGGGCACGACGGATTGCAGAAATAATCCACTCTTCGGACACTATCACAGCCCAAACAGCCGTCATCGTCTTTGAGAGGAATTGCAAGTTCGAGCCCCTGGTCCACAAACTTGGCCGACTCAAGAGGATGGTCAAGGATATAGGAGAGCTCATGAACATAGTCATCAAATATGCTGAGTCTGACAAAACCAAAGATGCTGAACCTCAGCAGGACAAAGCCGGCCAAAACAAGAATGGTGGCAAAACATCCCAAAATCAGAATCAGCAAACCAAGCGACGGCTTGATGATACAGTGAGGATAGTTCTCTCACTCCTCGTTGGTTACCCCAAGTGGAAGGTGAGATGTAGCGTAGCAGCAAATTTCCCTCGGTGAAGATACCAAGGTTTGTCTCCAGTAGGACTCGCAGAAATACAAGAAGGTGCCAACGGCGCCATAAATTAGCTTCTGGCTAGGGAGTTGACAGGACCTGCACACAGAAACAAATAACTTTGCTCCCAACGAGTACAGAGGAGTTGTCAATTCCTCCGGCCTTGCTGTTTACAAAGGATCAACGCAAGAGATAATAATAGTGGCAACTAAAAGTAAAGAATGAAAGTAAACTAAGGGTGTAAACAATAATGTGAAGATGGATCGGGGTTCCGTGATTTTCACTAGTGATGTCTCTCTCCCAAAAGACGATAAAAGTGCTAGCGAGGTAAACAAATCACAGCGGGGTAATTGACAGAATTAAGAAGGCACCGCAATGCTAACTATGTTGCAAAGAAAGGAAGGTCTCAAAAGCAATGGGCAGTACGCCAAGGTAAGTAGACCGAAATCCAACTGCATCTACTACGAATCATCCACCTTGAGATATCTATCCAGAACATCTCGCTGGTATTAAGTTGCGAATCCCACCCAAAGTGTAAACTCAAAGCAACAGACAACTGCATTAAAAGAACTTTGCGTAAAGTAAACAATCCTTGCACCCGCGGGTACAAGCACCGTTGTTTTATCCCTGGTGGCAACAGCACATCCCCTAGTCTCATGTTTCTGTCACTCAAGCTAGACATCAAGGGGCTGAACCCACAATCAAGCATAACGCTCCCTCTTGGAGTTGCAACAAACTACTTGGCCAAAGCAAAATACTGCAATGGAGAACATGCAAGAATTTACTCAAGAACAAAATATAAAAGAGAAGAACCAAATATATTACTCATCACAATCTGAACATAGTCTCATAATCCATCAGATCCCAGCAAACTCAGCATAGCAACAACAGAAATTACAAAAGTACCTCGATCATGTGAGGCAGCTCATGAGGTCTCGAAAGTGGAAGCACAAAGAGGGGAGAGGTACATTACATAGCTACTGGTCACGGACCCATGGTCCAAGGGGTACTACTCACGGTACATCCGGGAGGCGTCCATGGCTATGGATGGTCTCCCAAAGGGGGTTCCTCCTCCCGGCAGGGTGCCGGGGCAGCTTCTCCAGGCACCCCGATCTTAAAACGGCGGCGGCGGCGGTACAGAGGCGAGTTCGCGGGAAAGAGATCGATATTAGGGGTTTCCACCCCGAGGGATAAATATAGGCGGAGGGGGGTGTCGAGGGGACCCACAGGGCAGCCAGAAGGCCCCCTGGCGCGGCCTAGGGTGGGGTCGCGCCAGGGACCCTTCTAGAGTCCCTGTGGTGCCCCCCTCCGCTGCCTTGGTGATTCCGGAAGCTTCCGGGTCGCTGATTTTTTTATCTGATTTTTTCGGATATTTTGGAGCACTTTTAATGGCCGGAAAACCTGAAATACAAAAACAACAGAAAACAGCAACTGGCAGCTGGGTGCACTGGGTTAATAGATTAGGCCAAATATGCTCAAAAGTGTATGAAAGTTCAAGCAATTCATGGCAAAGTCACACAAAGCATGCATGGAGCAAGCAGAAATTATAGATACGTTTGGGACGTATCACTTGACCAGACTACTTCTGACTTAGTAGCCAACACAAATGTCGTCTTCCAAAGATAGAAGCGGGGGGGCAACAAGTACTGCAAGCCGGAAGGAAACTTTCGCCCAAGCAACTATGAAGCAGCTATGAAGGGTCCTTGTCCAACCCATAGTAAACCTGGCTGCCCAGCCAATCACACCTGGGAAGATTGCTTCTTCATGAAGGAATTTGCACGACGTGGAAACCAGGGACCTCCCGGGTCAGGTGGGGGAGCCGGCCAGGGCGGCAACAACCAGAATTCTGGCTACCAAGGAGTCGGCGCAATGCCTCAACACCAAGGACCCGGAGGAGGAGCCCAGCAAAATCAGTCCGGGCTTGCTGGATTCCAAGCAAACCCGAAACAACTCCATGACCATGCAGCATATCAGGTCTTCACCACCAGTAGTTGCAGAAGAGATAGGAAGCTGCAGCGAAGAGCCGCTATGGCTGTGAGGCTTGGCCTAGATGGCTCAATTGGTCAGAACAACCAATCATGTAGACGAGAGACGACCACCCTCCAGTGGTAGAAAACTCGGGGGCCCTGGCTTTAGTAGTCTCTCCACAAATCGAAGGATACACACTTGACAAAGTTCTTATGGATGGGGGAAGCAGCATTAACATCCTCTATTACGAAACCTTTCGCAGGATGGGGTTGACCCAAAAGCATCTGCAACCCTCCAACACCGTTTTCCACGGAATAGTCCCAGGCAAGTCGGCACGCCCGATAGGCAAAATCTACCTGGAGACAGCTTTTGGAAATGCTGAGAATTTCCGCTCCGAGCTCATACCCTTTGAAGTGGTAAAACTCGAAATCCCATATCACGCCATTTTGGGTAGACCGGCTTATGCCAAATTCATGGCTCGGCCATGTTACGTCTACCTTAAAATAAAAATGTCGGGTCCTAATGGCCCAATTACCGTCGATGGAAGTCGGTCCAGGGCAGTGGAATGTGACGAACAGCATGTCAAGTTTGCCGAGTCGACGCGTGCCAAGGAGGAATTGTCAGCATACCAAGAAAAGGTAGACCCGGCCGATCCCACAATCCTGAAGAAATCGACTCCCGACAACAACCCAAAATTTCAACCGGCTCAGGATACGAAGAAAGTCGACTTTGTTCCTGGTGACTCCTCTCGGCAGTTCATCATCGGGACAGAGCTATCTGATAAATAGGAAAGCGCGCTCATCGAGTTCCTCCGTGAGAATCGGGACGTCTTCGCCTGGAAACCCTCTGATATGCCAGGCGTCCCGAGGGAACTCGTTGAGCACCACCTAAATATAGATCCAAAACTGAAGCTGGTCAAGCAATTCCTTCGTCGCTTCAATGACGAAAGAAGAAACGCTATTGGGGAAGAGATAGCCCGACTCCTCGCCGCCGGGTTCATCAGGGAAGTCTTTTATCCAGAATGGCTCGCAAACCCGGTCCTCGTTTTGAAAAAGAACGGGACCTGGCGCATGTGCATTGACTATACGGATTTAAACAAGGCCTGCCCGAAGGATCCCTTCGCACTGCCTCATATTGACCAGATCATAGACACGACTTTGGGATGTGAGCTCCTATGTTTCCTTGATGCCTATTCTGGCTATCACCAGATCAAGATGGCCCTTGAGGACCAAGAGAAAATGGCTTTCATCACCCCTTTCGGGATCTACTGTTACACTTCCATGCCCTTCGGCCTTAAGAATGCGGGAGCCACATATCAGCGAACAGTGCATAGTTGCCTCAAAGAGCAGATTGGGTGCAACGTGCATGCTTATGTAGATGATATAGTGATCAAGTCCCAGTTGGCCGACTCACTCATCACTGACTTGACAGAAACCTTCAAAAATCTGCGCAAGTACCAGATGAAGTTAAACCCGGCCAAATGCACCTTTGGGGTATCTGCAGGTAAACTCCTTGGATACATAGTATCAGAAAGAGGTATCGAGGCAAACCCAGAGAAAATCAACGCTGTCATGAATCTTCAGAAGCTGGCCTCAATAAAGGGAGTTCAACGACTCACAGGGTGTGTAGCCGCTCTAAGCCGGTTCATAAGCCGACTTGGTGAAAAGGCAATCCCCCTGTATCGACTCCTGAGGAAATCAGAAACGTTTGTCTGGGATGACGAAGCCGATCAGACCCTGGAATCACTAAAGAAATAACTACCCCAGGCTCCAATACTGGCAGCACCCAAACCTATAGAACTTATGTTACTCTATATCACAGCCAACAATCGAGCATTCAGTGTTGTGGTTTTTGTAGAACGTATGGAAGCCGGAAAGGAGCACCCTCTTCAAAGACTAGTTTATTATGTCAGTGAGGTTCTGACTTTATCAAAGCAACGCTATCCTCACTGGCAAAAACTGATTCTTGGTGTATTTATGGCAAGTCGAAAACTTAAACACTACTTCCAGGAGCACCCAATAACTGTGGCCAGCTCAGCACCACTTGCAGATATCATCCAAAACTGGGAAGCAATGGTACGGATTCCAAAATGGGCTATAGAGTTGGGGTATTACCACATCAAATACAAACCACGAACGGCCTTCAAGTCCCAAGCGCTAGCACTTCGATGGTTGGACGGAAATCCAAACGCCATCGGAGAAGCCGATCACCAAGTATTGGACAATGCACTTCGATGGAAGCCGGCAGCTCCAAGGGTCAGGAGTCGGCGTGGTTCTTACCTCATCTAAAGGGGACAAAATTATGCTATGTTCTTCAGCTGCAGTTCACCTGCACCAATATCGCAGTAGAATATGAAGCCTTGCTCCATGGACTTCGGTTGGCTCGAGAGATGAACATAAATTGGATTCAGTGCTATGGCGACTCTGATCTCGTTTCTCAACAAGTGTCAGGAACGTGGGATTCCAAAAATCCCATAATGGCAGCTTATCGACGAGAGGTGCAAAGACAAGCCGGATTTTTTGTTGGATACCAAGTGGATCACGTGGACCGTAGGGAAACAAAGCAGCAGATGCTCTCTCCCGACTCGGCTCTCAATGAAAGCCGGTCCCTCCAAACGTATTCCTGGATATCCTAACAAAGTCGTCTGTACAACCACCAACAGAGCAAGACATAGCAGAGCCAGATCCAGAGCCGGCTTTGGTTGCTGCAATTCATGCTACGCCCTCTTGGGTTGTACCTTACTTGGATTACAAGACCCGAGGAATACTTCCTCAAGATGAGATGTTGGCCAGACAGATAGTCAGAAGAAGCCAATCCTTTGTACTCATCAATGGTGAGTTACATCGACAAAGTGCCGCAGATGTTTTTCAGAGATGTGTCTCACCAGAAGAAGGTAGAGCCATCCTCAACGAAATACACTTTGAAGATTGCGGACACCATGTCGGCTCTCGTTCGCTTGTAGCTAAAGCCTTTCGACACGGTTTCTACTGGCTTACATCTCATGCGGACGCAGAGGACATAGTCAAGAAATGTGATGGATGCCAGCGCTATGCAAAACAAGCTCACGTGCCTGCTCAAGAACTCAGGATGATACCTATCACTTGGCCCTTTGCGGTATGGGGATTTGACATGGTGGGGCCTTTCAAAAGGTCAGCCAACAAAAATACCCACGTACTAGTGGCAGTAGACAAATTCACCAAATGGGTGGAAGCAGAGCCAGGCAGCAAATGTGATGCTGCAACGGCACTGAAATTCTTGAAAAAGATCATATACAGATTCGGCTACCCCCACAGCATCATCACTGATAACGGTTCTAACCTATCAGAGGGGGTTATGCAGCAATTCTGCCAAAACGAGCACATCCGGCTCGACCTTGCATCAGTGGAACACCCACAGTCCAACGGGCAAGCCAAGAGAGCCAACCAAGAGTTGCTCAGAGGCATCAAACCCCGACTCGTTGTTCCTTTGAAAAGGATGCAGGGTTGTTGGGAAGAGGAACTACCCTCAGTATTATGGAGCATCCGGACGACTCCTAACAGGTCGATAGGCTATACGCCCTTCTTCCTAGTTTATGGAGCAGAAGCCGTCCTCCCAAGTGACATACGTCACGACTCGCCTCGAGTCACTGCTTATGTGGAAGTCGAAAATGAGAAAGCAAGACAAGACGCCTTAGACCTTCTCGATGAAAAATGAGATTTAGCTGCAGCTCAGTCGGCTATCTACCAACAAGATCTTCGACGCTACCATAGCCGTCGCATCAAAAGTCGGACTTTTCAGGAAGGAGATTTGGTGCTCCGACTCCTACAGAAAAGAGATGGAATGCACAAGTTATCCTCACCATGGGAAGGACCGTTTGTGGTCAGCAAGAACCTGTACAATGGATCCTACTACCTAGTGGATATACGAGAGAAAGCGGACACGCGCACAAGCATGGAGGAGACTCCCAGACCGTGGAACATCGCACAACTCCGTCCATATTACACTTGAGTAGAAATAGGAACATTACTGTACGCTTCACCAAGTCGACATATGTCGCACTGGCTTTCGTCAAAAAAAAAATATATATATATAAGTCGACATTGGTCGTGCCGGCTTTCGCCATCAAAATATACATAAGTCGACTCATGTCGCACTGGCTCTCGCCACATACAACTAAGTCGACTCCAGTCGCAACGGCTACTGCCATATCAAAAACTCTACTTTGCTTTTTGTTTCATGGCATTTAAATTTTGCATCATACATTTGCATACATCGCATTATTATATCTCAAAGACCTGGGGGCTTGATCTACCCCTCTATTGCTACTGAGCATGTATATTGCTTATTAAGGGGAATCGGGGAATTCAATGACAAATCATTGACTCTTTATCCGAAAAACTCGGCATATATATGTAAAAATAATTGGGTATAAGCTTATTCAGGGGCAGTAGGGGGGCTCGATGTCACTCATCGACTCTTATCCGAAGAAATCCCGGCATATACATGAAATGGCAAAACACGCCTTGGCCTGTATGGTTTATTCTCATACGATCTAAAAACGCGAAACCCGGCTAGAAACTTTCAAGAAGAAGTTTTCAAGCAAACGGAAAAACGCTGATCAATGTGAGACAGCATACAGAGGAGTTCCGACTCATGGGTAACCCAAAAATTCTTCTCAAAGAGAAGATGAGGAAAAGATGAATCCAGAGTCGACTTCTATATGAGACTTTATATTTTCTCTGCATACATTTATCATCATCACATATTCCTTTTTCCACATAAATATATAACATTAACCCATATGAATCGGCATGGCACAAAAAGATGCCCATATCGACTCATGGGAAATACACCTTTTTTATTACATCTTTTGCATATATAAAGTCGACTTCGATCGCAATGGCTATCGCCATATATAAAGTCGACTTTGGTCGCAACGGCTATCGCCATATGTAAAGTCGACTTCGGTCGCGACGGCTTTTGCCATACATATCCATATCAACATTTGTCAAACCGGCTCTCGCCGACTTATTTACTGGGAATAAAACCCACCATGTCATATTTATATGACTTGACAGATTCAAAGATAGACCTATGTGATTCGGCATTGCACACAGATGCACATACCGAATCATGGGGACTACACTTCAAAGTTCCTTATCAAAGAAGACTCGGTACATCACCCAGCTGAATATACCGACTCTTGGGGAGTAACACTTCAAAAAATATGCAAGACATTGTAATTCCCAGGTTGCTGCAAGCAAGACAACCCGACACTTGGGGGCTACACTACTTCGAAGCAAGATTTATAAACACAAAGTTTCGATGACCTGGTACGGCATATAAACATGACCATACCATCTCATGGGGGCTACAAGTCGATCTATCCTATGAGTTGATTAGCGGATATTACATTATTCTGAATCGACTCAGGGGGCTACAGATATATATACTATCATAAGTGGTCGGCTCCCCATACACTCAGATCAAACATTTCAAGTCAGGAATAAAAACCAACTCGTAAAATCATGGACTCAACAAAAGTTCATAGATTTCATTCATTTAAACCAGCTGGATTCTTACATCAAAGGAAGCAACCTTACAAGCAAAAGCCAAACTCGGCAAACTACTACTGAAAAAGAACCTACAGCTTCAAGCATCTTTCAGAGTCGGCCTCGTCCTCTGTTGAAACATCTTCTTCACTAAGGAGCTCTTCATCACTGGAGCTCTCCACACAACATCAGGCTCGGTCACTATCCGAGTCAAAGATCCTAGCTGACAAAGTGTCTTCACCATCAAACTTGAAGATAATGGTGTCTCCTCGAGAAATATTCCTGTAGCGAAGAAAAGTTTTCCAACCTTTCTCAAAAAACATGGTGCCTTGGTTAGAAAAACTAACTTTCACCCAGACAGGCCCATGAGGACATCCATCAGATCGGAGGCAAAGACCCGAAGGCGATGAGTCAAACACAAGTTGTGAAAAAGACTCAGGAAGTTTGATCCAGCAACGGATCGTCCGGATATGAACCAAGAATTCATTCCTTTCAGGAGAAGAAGGGGGAGATTGAGAAGGAGAGCCAACACGAGCACTTCTTCCCCTACCTCTGCCACGGCCAAGACCTCTACCACGTCCACGTCCACGACCACGACCACGGTCGCGACCTCGGGTACTTGCACGAGGATCATGCTCATTGGAGTCCAAAGGCGAAGAGGTCTCTAGCTTAGGGGCCATGGAGAAAGCAGGAAGAGGAAGAAAAGGATAGGATGCGCTTGAAAGATCAAGCTATCCAAGGGATATTTATAATAGATTCATGGAGAGGGTCCATCAATGCCACAATAAAAAAGGGATAACTACCCAAGGTAGATGGAATTTATGAAAAGACTCCCCGATTCCCACTACAAACATCAATGCCTTTAATCGGCGTTTCGGGCACTGTGATCATAAAAACTAAATCGAATCTTTGACCAAAGGTCAAAGGAGAAATCTTCAAGTAAGAGGAAATGGGAAGCTTAAAAGAGTTAGGCTTCGACTTCTAGTAAAAGCATAAGATGATAACTGGTTCGACTCTATCAGAAGAGCAGGCTCCATGAAGATCAAGGAATTGAAGAAAGATTGAAGACAGATGACTTCGACTCCCAATAAACGTCAAGCCTAAAGTCGGCCCTTGATCCATGAAGAGCCGGTGGCAATGAAGAATACAGGAAGAAGATTGTTGTGAAGACTGAAGCATCACAACAATCCTGGGGGCTAACGTCGGGGGGATGGATTAGGCCCATAGACCCGGCATTAAGAACCTCCAGGCCGAATCATGTATGAAGGCCCATAAAGAAGACCCGACCAGGAGTCTGACGTGTCAAGCGTGAAGATTGAAGCCCCAGAAGGAATTCGACTTACCTTGTATAGCACGTAGAAAACTTGTAAAGTAGAATAGAACTCCACATCGTGTAGGAGTCGGACTCTAGGAATCCCTGGACCCGACACCTTTATAAGCCAAGGACCACGGGAGCAAGAGCCAAAACTTACATCAAGCCAGGTTTAGACAACTCGCTTCAGAGCCTAGATCTCCACGAGACTAAGCCGGCGAAACATCACCACTGTAATCGATACGATCGGATCTTCCTATTGAGGAGTCGATCCCCATATAGTCATAAAGCAGGAGTAGGTCTTTACCGCACCGTCGGGGCCGAACCTGGGTAACTCGCCGAGTTTTGTGCCAATGTCGACTCCCTCTTTGAATTTGCCTCGCCGCAAAGGTCCCACTATAAGTCCGACTCTAAGGGCATCTGCCGTGACTTTCCCACGACAACGACCCATCATTTGAGCTGAGATTTTGGGCAAATACTCCCTGGTATGTAACTCCTTCACCCCTCCAATTAGATTTTTTATTGGTGGCCTCATTTGTGAGTATTTAGTAGCTCTTGGTGTTGTTTATATGATCTTGCATGCATGCGTAGAAATTTATTTTCCAAGTTTTGATGCAAGTTGATGCCTTAGGTAAGTGAGTAGAGTAGTTTGCCTCAACTCACTTTGCTTAAATCCTTGTTTTTGTTAATTGTAAAAAAATTTAGAAATGAGTTTCTTTGGAAAAGAAAAGGGGTGGCTTGGGAAGAAGAAGCCTGAGCGCTCCGATCAAGTCACTAGAGCTGCAGCTTCACCCTCAGTAGTCAGGGTGAGCTACAATGAAGATCATGTGCCCCTGAAGCTGTTGGAAGAAACAAATCCAGCATGCGCAATGATGTATCCGTGCGATGATTTTCTTGCAGCTGCAGAAATCAAGGAGGAATTTTATGGCCTTTGTGCCAATGTAGGTTTGACACGGCTAGCTTTATGCCGTGTGGTACAATACAAAAAGCTTACCTCCTGTTTTGTCAACAGTTTTTGTTATAACCATGATGCTGGAACCGTCGAGTTCAAACTTTATAATGATCCCATAACCATGTCTTCGGCACAGTTTTGTGATATAATAGGTGTGCCGAACGTTGGTCAGACAGCTAAGATGACCATGCAGCCTTCCGGGCTGAGGACCCTCTTCAACTCCCTTTGCTGCCAGGAGGAGACCGGTATTCGGCGCACAAAGATTTCCAGCATCTTGTTTCCACACCTCAGGTATTTTGCGTATTTTATTGCTAGAGGGGTGTTGGCTCGTGACAACACGAGCAATGGTTCTGCACCAGATTTCTCTATTTATGCGAACGCCCTCTCTGATAAGAATGAGTATAATGTGGGTGCCTTGATTGCTTGGCGTCTTGTTACGAACAGTAACAAGGGAGATTTATATGCTGGCGTTTACTACACACTTATCCTTGAGTCTCTTGAGCGCACCCGCATCCTGATGATGTTCCCTTTTCATACACGAGTCTCGATCTTGCGGCTATGAAGAGGCATAAGTTTGTTACCATGACTTCTCAGTTTGGTAACCTTGATTATATTTTGAGGTTTGAAAGGACTATTACTCGTGAGATCCGTCTACCTGCACCATTTTTGTTTGATAACCCTCGCAGGAACGGATGGTCCTTCAACGAAATTCAATTCGATGAGTTCATGGCTAATTACCATCCGCATAACCCCATGGAGGGGGTTGTGCCCGATGAGGAGGAGCATGGTGAGTTCCTACCTTTCCAGGGAGAGACCTTCACCGAGCATGGCCAGGGATCTTCTTCCGCTTGGAGCGCAAGTCCTTCCTCATGGGAGGATCCGAGGACTTCGGTGTACGCACCGGAGGGCTCATACGACTCCTGGACTTACCCTTACCCCGGAGCAGGAGGCTCCTGGGGGCAGTAGCTGCTACCAACTTAGGCCAAAAGCCTAAGCTTGGGGGAGTACGTTCCCTTCTCACCTTTCCATTGTATTATCCGTTTTTATTTTGTTTGCTTTGATCTTTTTGAAGTTTTTGCCCGTTCTTCTTTGTTCTTTTATTTTGCAAAAACAACAAAAAGATTTCTCTTTTTCTTTTTCTTTCGTTAAACTTTTGAAAAATCCAAAAATATTTTCTTTTCTCTCTTTAGTTTGCTTTGTTGCAGAGTTCAGCTCGAGTCTGTGATGGCATTTGCACTTGGTTATATTTTCCTACATTCAATTGTGCAAGTGACAAGGCAGTAATGACGAAGATCGACGAAATGGATGCAACAAGTAACACCGGTATAAACTCTTTTTGTTTCTACTTTTGTACATATGCTTGTACTTATGATTTAGAGACCAGCTTGTAGCGACATAGTGCTATGTTTACAATGCTTTCCAAGTGTTCATGCTTTCCTTGTGGCTACTCCCAAATAGCTAGAGTTCATAATGTGTTGTTGAAATGATTTACATGCATTGCATTGTTCATAGTTTGGCATACTGAAGTGGTATTTCCCTTTGGAGAATTCTTGGGTTGACTTGGCACATGCTTACACATGCTTATGACTGAAAGGTCTACTATGCCTAGATGATCTTTGAATTTCAGAATAGTCATATCATTTTCATGCCCAGTTCAATGTTACTTTGTCGCTCTGCATGATTATGACTGTTATTGCTCTCTAGTTGGTCGCTTCCCAATCTTTTGCTAGCCTTCGCTCGCACTAAGCGGAATTTTGCTTGTGCATCCAAAATCCTTGAAACCAGTTATTCCATATGAGTCCACCATACCTTCCTATGTGGTATTTACTGGCCATCCTAACGAAGACTTTCTTGTACCATCTCGAAGTTATTCAAAAGCACTCCTGTTTTGTGCCTCTGTTTTAGCTCATGAGGAAGTAGTAGGTAATTCATGACCGTCTTATGTTACACATGTTTTATTCCGGGATTGCATGTCTAATATGCAAACCCCTAATATGAGGAGGGACTGGCATGAGTGTGCCCAGCTCAAAAAATATAATCACAACCAACAAACCCTCCTTCACGCTTTGTCTATGAGAAATCAGAAAACTTTGGCAGTAATAAACAAAGGAGATTAAGGGGATGTGATCGTCTCCATCTTGGGATCCGTTCCTCGAAACATGTCTAGCGTAAGAGGCGATTGAGTTGTCTACTAGCATTCGTTGACAAAGCATGCACCTCCCAAATCACTTTTTATCTCTGTTTTCAAAACCAAGAGCTTTGGTACCAGTTTAGTCTTTGCTTCCTTTCACGGGTTTTCAACCTTTCCATCAAACTCCACGGTTCGATAGTCTCCACCTTCTTTCTTCAAAGCACTGATGACCCACAACCGTAAGGGATCGAGATAGTCTTCGCGGGTAATTTAACCCAATTTATTGATTCGACACACGGGGAGCCAAAGAGTATTTATAAGCTTTGACAGTTGAGTTGTCAATTCAACCGCACCTTAAATATACTTGCTTGCAACAAAAGATAAGTGGTAATGGTAATATGATAGTGATGGTGGCGACAGCAAAAGTAAACAACAAAAGTAACAACTAATGACCAGCAGGATTGAAACACTGTAGGCTAGGGAGATGGATGGTTGGGCGCTGCATGGATAAGAGTGAACATGTAATAGATTCTAACACGGGGCAAGGCACACAGAATAGCAATGATCATCTAGGCAAATATCAAACATTAGGCATGTATCCCGTAGGTAGTTGTGCGTTCTTGCAATAAGAACTTGCACAACATCTTTTGTCCTACCATCCCGCTACGAACGGGGCCAAAGGGAACTTATGGAGATTAAGGTGCTCCTGTCAAAGAGCACCGGAACAAAGCAATAAACTCAATGGATACATGGAATCCTCAAATCATGGACCATCCCCTTTGGTGTCCCATGCTGTCACCTTTGGGATCGCCGGTTCCGGACCATAATAGGTGCATACAACTCATAGATAGGATCAAGAACACAAATATATTCATGAAAACACATAGGGTTCAGATCTGAAATCATGGAAGTCGGGCCCAAAGTGACAAGCATTAAGAGCAACAAGTTGAAGCAAAGAAGATAAACACCAAAGTAGATGATAGGAAACATGCCCCTAACAATCTGACGAACTATTACATGATCAAACTCATCCAATCTCTACCATCCCCTTTGCCTACAGTAGGGAATTACTCACACATGTGAAGAGAAGTCATGGAGGAGGGATGGATTGGTGATGGTGATGGCGATGGCGACGATCTCCCCTCTCCGGAGGCCAAATCAGCCTCCAGATTGGCCCTCCCGAAGAAGAACAGAGGGTGGCGGCGGCTCCGCGACGGAAACTGGAAAAGCGACTTCTGTTCTGAGGTTTTCCCGTCACGAGAATAAATAGGAGTCGAGGTAGGGCACGAGAGGAGGTGGGAGCCTCCCAGGCGGCCCTCGGCGCGGCCAGGGGTGGGGCCGCGCCAGCCAGGCTCCTAGGGCCCCTGTGGCCCCCCTCTGGCTCCACTTCTGGCTGGTTGAAGCTTCTGGTGCGTGGATTTTCTGTGAATTTTCCCGGAATTTTCTAAGATACCTAAAATCCATTTTCCTGCACACAATAAAACCATACAGGCAGCTCTGCTGAAAACAGCGTTAGTCCGGGTTAGTTTCGTCCAAATCATGCAAGAATGAGGGCAAAACAATAGCAAAAGTGTTTGGAAAAGTAGATACGTTTGAGACGTATCAACTCCCCCAAGCTTAGCATATTGCTTGTCCTCAAGCAATTCAGTTCAACGAACTGGACGCGACAAAGAAAACTTTGACAAACTCTTATGCTTCATTAGATGTATATAAGCATGTACTACGAAAAGAGTTTAGCAAGTATTGAAACAATGCTATAAGGACAATGCACAAAGCAATTCTTCTTTCATGTGATCAATCACAAACAACTAAAAGTAAATAATATGCTACTGAAAATCAAGACAAGGTCACAATGCACATAGCTTGAACATACTTGAGTGGCATTTCGCTAGCCTCCATGAGTGAAGATAAACATAAATGCAGAAACTCCTCCGGAGTTTTTAAAGGTGACTAGAACTTAGTATTTCAGACTAGCAATAACACAAGCATGCTAAAGACAATGTAATACTTTGGGACAATGCATATTACACTAAGAATGACAATTATGCTCTCATAGTTGGTGCTTTGAAGAAAGAAGGGGAGACTCTCGAACCGTGGCTTTTGGTAGCAAGGTTGAAAACCCGTGGTTGGAAGCAAAGACTAAACATGTGCCAGAGCTCTTGGTTTTGAAAACAGGGACAAAAACATTTTTGAGAAGTGCAACTTTCCAGTCAACGGTGAACGGTAAAGGTCTCTCAATATCTCCCATGCCAACTGATACGTCCAAAACGTATCTATAATTTCTGCTTGCTCCATGCATGTTTTGTGTGATATTGCTATGATCTAGATACACTTTCATACACTTTTGATCATATTTAGACTAACCTATTAACTCAGTGCACCACAGTGCGAGTTCCTGTTTTCTGCTGTTTTTCTGTTTCAGTTTTCCCCCATATAAAAAGTGCCAGAAAAATTCCGGGAAAAATATAGGAAAAATCAGCGTACAGGAAGCTTCGCGAAGAGCCCGAGTGGGGCCAGAGGGGAGCCAGGGGTGGCCCAGGCGGCCACCCGGCGCGGCCCCACCCCTGTCCGCGCCAGGGGGGCGCCTGGGGCCCCTGGTCCACCTCTGGCTGCCCCCCTTCGCCTATATATTCTCCGTCACGGGAAACTTCCGAAAGGAGAACCCTTTTTCGCGATCTCTCCTCTGTTCCGCCGCCGCCGCGCTTCCGAGATCGGGAGCACCAGAAGACCTCTTCCCGGCACCCTGCTGGAGGGAGGGCCGACCTCCGGGAGTCTCCTCTCCACCATGGATGCTCCCCGGATGTCTCGTGAGTAGTTTTCCTTGGACCATGGGTCCGTGATCAGTAGCTATGTGATGTTCTCCTCCCCTCTTTGTTGTTCATGGTTTAGACCTCGTGAGCTGCCCTACATGATCGAAGCACTTTTGTAATCTTTCTGTTGTTGCTATGCTGAGTTTGATGGGATCTGATGGATTATGAGATTATGTTCAGATTGTGATTGAGTAATATATTTGGTTTTTATCTCTTATATTTTTTTCCTAAGTAATTCTTGCATGTTCTCCGTTGCTGTTTATTGCTTTGGCCAAGTAGTAGGTAGTAACCCCAAGAGGGAACGTTATGCTCGATTGTGGGTTCATGCCCCCCGATGACACGCTTGAGTGGCAGAAACATGAGTCTAGGGGATTTGATGTTGCCACAAGGGGGAAAACAACGGTTCTTGTAACCGCGGTTGCAAGGATTGTTTACTTTATGCTAGGTGCTTTTTAATGTAGTGTTCTGTTGCTTTGGGTTTACACTTTGGGTGGGGCTCGCAACTTAATACCAGCGTGATGTTCTGGATAGATATCTCAAGGTGGATGATTAGTAGTAGATGCAGTTGGATTTCGGTCTACTTATTTTGGCGTACTGCCCGTGCTTTTGAGCCTCTTCCTTTCTTTTGTAGCATAGTTAGCATTGCGGTGCGTTCATAATCCTGTCAATTGCCCTTCTGTAATTTGTTTACCTCGCATAGCAGTTTTATCGTCTTTTGGGAGAGAGACATCACTAGTGAACATCACGTATCCCGGCCCATATCCTCATTACTGTTTCCACGCTCATTTACTTTTCTGCTTTTACTTTCAGTTGCTATCATTACCCCTTGGGTTTGATCCTTTGTGAACAACAAGACCGGAGAGATTGACAACCTCTCTGAACTTCGTTGGGAACAAAGTTATTTGTGTCTGTGTGCAGGTCCGCGTCAGTTGCGCCGCTGACACCTACTTATCATCTCTGGAGTCCTACTGGAGACAAAACTTGGTATCTTTACCGGGGGAAATTTGCTGCTGTGCTACATCACGCCTTCCACTTGGGGCTCACCAACGAAGGGCGAGAAGACTACACCCGTCAACTCTCGCGCCGTCAAGCAAATTTCTGGCGTCGTTGCCGGGGACTCCGAGTGCTAAGATAGGGGAGTTGCACACTACCCTTTACCTTTGTTTTTTAGTCTTGTTAGTTTATCTTTCAGTTTTTATCTTTGTGTCTTTTATCAAAAATCACAAAAAAATCTGCCACACTTGCTGCTGCTATGGGTTCCACTGAAAACACCAAGTTGTGTGACTTCACTAGTCACAACAACCAAGACTTTATCTGCACCCCCATTGCCACACCTACCACTTCAGCTACCTCTTATGAAATTAAACCTGCCTTGTGAAACCTTGTTATGGGAGATCAATTCTTTGGTGCTGGAGATGATGCTGCTTTACACTTGAACAATTTTGTTGAATTATGTGATATGCAAAAGTATAAAGAAGTAGAAGGTGATATTGTTAAGCTCAAGCTCTTTCCTTTCTCTTTGAGGGGAGACGCTAAAATCTGGTTTCAATCTTTGCCTAGGAATAGCATAGATTCTTGGGATAAGTGCAAAGATGCTTTTATAGGGAAGTACTACCCACCTGCTAAAATTATCCAATTAAGGAGTAACATTATGAATTTTAAGCAATTGGATAATGAACACGTTCCCCAAGCTTGGGAACGAATGAAATCTGTTGTTAAGAAATGCCCTACACATGGTTTGACTACCTGGATGGTTATCCAGACTTTTTATGACGGCTTGAACTTTACCTCGCGGAACCTGTTAGATTCGGCCGCGGGAGGAACCTTTATGACAACTACACTTGGTGCTGCCACGAAGCTTCTCGATGAGATGATGACCAATTATTCCCAATGGCACACCGAACGCGCTCCAACGGGTAGGAAGGTAAACTCTGTCGAGGAAGTTACCTCCCTAAATGAAATAGTTGACTTAATTATGTCTCTACTTACCAAGCAACCCTCTATTGATCCTCATGATGTCCCCTTAAATTATTTGGTTGCCCAAGAACAAGTAGATGTGAACTTTATTGCTAGAAAAAACTTCAACAACAATGCTTATAGGGGTAATTTTGCTAGCAATCCTAGACCGTTTCCATCCAACTATGGGAACAACAACAACTACCCTAGCAACAAGAACCCCTCTTCTGAATTGGAAAACATGCTTAGAGACTTTATCACTACCCAAAAATCCTTCAATAAAAATGTAGAGGAGAAATTAGCTAAATTAGATAATCTCTCTTTGAAGGTAGAAAGCTTAGCCCTTGATATTGAGATGCTTAAAATTAGAACCTCTCCCCTTGAGGAGAATAAGGCCACTCCTATTAATGCTATCCAATTACAAATTAATGAAAATATTAGGATGATGGCTAAACTTAAAGAAAGGTGGGCTAGAGAAAAAGAGGAAGAGGATAGAATTAAGAGCCTTCCTACACACCACACAGTTGCCACTATCCAAATTGTTGAGGACACCCAAACTATTAGCACCCAATGCACTCCTAGTCCCGTTGGACCTATTAATGGTGATGCTAATACCTCAACCAAAGATGAAGAAACTCCTATGAACATAGAGGGTTTCAAACAAGTGAGCCTAGACGACACTACTACCACCTTTGATAGTAGTGATATTGATTTTGATAGTTGCACCCTCTCAGAAGTTATTAGCTTGCTACACACAATGTCTAGAGACCCCCACACTAGCACACTTAATCTTGCCTTCACGGAGCATATCACAAATGCTCTCATCAAAGCTAGGGAGGAGAAGCTTAGAGTAGAAGCCTTCATACCTAGGAAGCTAGATGATGGTTGGGACCCTATGATGAATATTAAATTAAATAACTTCTCTTGCTATGCCTTATGTGATGTTGGAGCTAGTACCTCCGTTATGCCCAAAAGAATATTTGATATGTTTGAATTGAAGCCCTTTGAGCCTTGTTCTTTTGGTGTTTGTCTTATTGATTCTTCCGTAAAAAAACCTTTGGGGAAGATCGACGATGTTCTTATCATTGTCAATGACAACTATGTTCCCGTTGATTTTATTGTTATGGATATAGAGTGTGAACCTTTGTGTCCAATTATTTTGGGACGTCCTTTTCTTCGCACCTGATACGTCCCAAACGTATCTATAATTTCTTCTTGCTCCATGCATGTTTTGTGTGACTTTGCCATGTTTTGGTTGAACTTTATTACACTTTTAAACCAATTTGTACTAACCTACTAACTCAGTGCACCCAGTTGCCAGCTTCTGGTTTTCTGCTGTTTTTGTTTTTCATGTTTTCCGGCTGATTAAAGTGCCCAAAAAATTCCGCAAAAATTATATTAAAAATCAGCGGGCAGGAAGCTTCCGGAATAACCAAGGGAGAGAGCCGGGACCACCACCAGGGAGCCAGAAGGGTCCCTGGCGCGGCCCCAACCCTAGGGCGCGCCAGGCACCCTCCTGGCTGCCCTGGGTGGCCCCTCGACGCCCCCCTTCTCCTATATAACCCCCTCGGGGTAGAAACCCCTAAACGAGAACTCTTTTTGGCGGAAACCTCTCTGTTCCGCCGCTGCAGCCGTTTTCAGATCGGGGCTGCCTGGAGAAGCTGCCCCGGCACCCTGCCGGGACGGGGAAGTGCCCCCGGATTCATCTCCATCGATGTTGCTTCCCTTCTCCATGAAGCGAGAGTAGTTCCTCCTCGGGGCTAAGGTCTTCTACAGTAGCTATGTGGTCTTCTCTCTCTCCCATGATGTGATATTGATTGTGATCATAGGCAATGTTAATCTAGGGTGATCCCATGATGTTTCCCCTTCTTCTATGTATTGGATTGATGTACTCAATTGATCTTATCTAGTATAATCTCCAAGACCATGGTGACAGCTGGTCTATTGCACATGGAATTAGAAGAATATTTTCATGAGTGATTTCCTCTTTTGTGTGTGGATTGAAGATTGAGAGTCTTTTGGTGCTTGTCTTTGACTATCCTTTAGATATGTTGTGGTGATTGTGGTACTCTCTTTGGATGGCCGCGGTGACATTGGGAAATCCATAGATTGAGAACTACGAACTTTGAGGTGTGCTTTTGTAGCCCTACACAATTCTCATCCTCTCTTGACCACAAAGGAATGACCTCCGAGTACGTCTCCATTGCATGTTTTATGGGAAATATCATGTGATTAGACTATGTTAATGTTGTTGGGAGTTGCCACTAGTGAAAGTATGAAGCCTAGGCCTTGTTTCCACCTTTGCAATACCGTTTGTGCTCACATTTACCACTTGTTACCTTGCTGCACTTTTTATTCAGATTTATATTACCTTGCTTTACCGCACCTATCACCCATATTTTACCATCTCTTCGCCGAACTAGTGCACCTATACAACTCCTAGTTGTATTAGGTGTGTTGGGGACATAAGAGACTTCTTGTTTCTTAATTGCAGGGTTTCTTGAGAGAGACCATCTTCAACCTCTACTTCCCTGAGTTCGATAAACCTTAGGTCATCCACTTGAGGGAAATTGCTGCTGTCCTACAAACCTCTGCGCTTGGAGGCCCAACATAATCTACAAGAATAGAAGTGTGTGTAGACATCAAGATATTTCTGGCGCCGTTGCCGGGGAGGTGAGTGCTTGAAGGTATATCTTTAGATCTTGCAATTGATTATTTTTGTTTCTTGTTTTTATTTTCACTAGTTAGGCTTTATGGAAAACAACAAAAATATTATGAGAGAGCTTTATGAGCTCTACCTTGAGTTGGGACATGAAGTGTTTGAAGAGAAAATCAAAAAGCCTATGGAGATTTATTATTTGCACAACACTCATGATAATAGCAATGTTATTAGTATGTATTCTTTGAATACATTTGACGTTAATGATATGCAAAGCCATAAGCTTGGGGATGCTACGTTTTATGAAGATGATCTTTTTAGCCCCCTAATTTTTGATGAGGAAATTTATTTTGATGATACTTTGCCTCCTATCTATGATGATTATTGTGATGACACTTATGCTATAAAGAATAAATGTTTGCAAGTGTATCATGATAAGAATGATTCATGTGATAGCTATTTTCTTGAGTTTGCTCCCACTATTACTAATGAGAAGGATTTTCCTTATGTGGAGAGTAACAAATTTTCTATGCTTGTGGATCATGATAAGAATTTTTTATGTGATACCTATATTGTTGAGTTTATTCATGATGCCACTGAAAATTATTATGAGAGGGGAACATATGCTTATAGATATTCCAATAATATCAAGTTCCCTCTCTTTATGTTGAAGGTTTTGAAGTTGCATTTATTTTGCCTTCCTATGCTAATATCTTTATGCTTCAATGAGTTATTTCTCTACAAGATCCCTTTGCATAGGAAGCATGGTAGACTTAAATGTGTTTGATATTTGCTTCTTGATGCTCTCTTTTGTTCTTCAACTCTTATTTTCTTATTCCTATGAGAGCATCATTAAAATCTTAAGCCAATCTTTATGGCTATAAAGAAAGAGCTCTAGGGAGACAACCCTTGTTATCTTTACTTTGAGTTTTTACTTTCTGTTTTTAGTGGTCTTGATGATTGTTACTACTGTAGCAACATCATTGTATCTTTATTTTCAAGCTTTGTGCCAAGTCTAGCCTCCGATTGCAAGAAAGTTCAAAAGTTGTGACATGCTGTCCAGAAAACAGATTCTGTCCTTGGACGGAAAAATTAGCCTAAAATCACCAGATCATCTTTTTGATCTGAATTTTTTTCAAAGTATGCTCCATACAATTATATTTCGGGCGTATGTTCAGAGTTTTTTATTTGAGTTGCATAAGTTCCCCTAAAAAAATCCCCTTTCTCTGCTGTTCTGTTTTTCTCAGCTTCTGCCCCGGTTTTTCGTTTCGCAGTTTTGCAATCCTTAAGCTTGCTTTTTCTTTGCAAACTTTTTTGGGCATGCTAGAGAAACAGTAGATCTTCCTGGAAATCTTTATTTGCAGTAGAGGAAAATTATTTTATTAGGGTACTAACCTCTCTAATCAGCCTACAATGAGTTATGTATGAAGGGAGTTTTCAAGTGCGCGATGGAAGGTGATGAAAGAAGATCCAGGAGTGTCAAGCTCTCAAGCTTGGGGATGCCCAAGTGCACCCCCAATAAATATTCAAGGAGACTCAAGCGTCTAAGCTTGGGGATGCCCCCGGTGCATCCCCTTCTTCATCAACAATCATCGGTCTGTCTTTCGTTGCACTATATTTTTATCACTTCATGCCTTATGTGCTTTGCTTGGAGCGTCTCGCTCTTTACTTTTCTAGGTTTGTTTTGCTTTCTTTGCTGTAGTAACAAGTTAGACCCCAACTTACTCTTTTGTGTGGGAGAGAAACACACTCCACTTGAACTAGAACTCCTCATAGGATTTGCATGCTTATTTCTTTTAGCTATGAGTTGTTCTTTTTCTTTTCTTAGCTGTAGTGCTTTAGTTTTTCTAGAGCTTTTCTTTTCAGGTTGAACTTTCTATAGGTAGCATGTTTTATCTTGTTAGAGAGTTTGCCTGTTGCACTGAGTTCTGTGTCTTGACTAGAAAGTAGGTAGTTAAAGTTGCTTTTCTTTTTGAAGTAGTAACTTGCAATAGTTTTGAGGTATTGACTAGAGTAATGTTTGAACTTTTGGTGTCAAGAGCTCTTGCCTATTAGTGATAGATGTCGTATTTTGGGCAATCCGTGTGTTTTTCGAAAACCAAAAACCCCTGTTGAGAACTCTAGCTACTAGATGGATCACTAACCTCTGGAGGGTTCGAATATTAGAGTACACTCACGTACCATGAGTCGAGGATGCGCAAGGATAACCAAACCCCCATACACTCCTCCTCGGGGTACCTGTCTCTTTGTGAACCTCCTATTAGATTGAGAGTTACCGATAATAAGTGCATGAGTTCTTCGGACTAATGTGAGTATTCGAAAGTTGACACTTCCACCTACCCATACTTTTTCTAGCCTCTTCGGTACCGTGCATTGCCCTTTCTCACCTCAAGAGTTGGCGCATACTTCGCCGGTGCATCCAAACCCTTGGCATGATACGCTCTGTCATCATAAGCCTCATTATATCTTTCCTCAAAACAGCCACCATACCTACCTACAAGGCATTTCCATAGCCTTTCCGAGATACATTGCCATGCAACGTCCACCCTCTCATGACTTGATCCTCATGTCATACATGCTACTTGCTTGATCGATGAGCCGCATGCTAGTTGGGCCTTGCCCTAATCATTGCTACATGACGCGCTAGTATCATTGCATATCCTGCTATCCTGGCAGAGGCATACATTTGCATCATGATTATTTACATTTTCTTTTTGTGAGTACCTTTGTAAAGTGTGAAAGATCTCCTATATTCTTGTAAAATATAGAGTATTGCCCCTAAAGTGAGGAAAAGATCCCAAAGAGGACAAAATCAAAAGATCCCAAAGAGGACAAATGAGAGTTAAATAGAAAGAGCCATTGAGGCCACCAAAAAATAAAAATAAAAAGAGAAAAAGAGAAAAAGAAAAATAAAAAGAGAGAAGGGGGCATACTACTATTCCTTTTGAGAGATCCACACTAGTACTTCATCTTCTATCCCTTGTACTCCATAGATATTATCATCATGCATATAGCTATGTGGGGAACTTTTACACTATAGAACTTGGCTTGTATATTCTAATGATGAGCCTCCTCAAACGAGCTCTAGGTCTTCTTGAGCAAGCAAGTTAGATGCACCCCCACTAGTTCCATTGGAGAGCTTTTAGCTCACATGTGCATCCGTTGTATGGCAATCCCTACTCCTCACATCATATCTATCATATGGCCTTCTCTCGCTTATGATTGTCCTCATTGATGTGAGCCTTTCACACACCTTTTTGTCTTCCTCCTCCACCCTTTTTCTGTTTCGCCTTTTAGGTGTCAACTTTCTTGCTCACGCTCATCCATTGCATGAGTGCTCAAAATATCGAAAGGGAGTGGATCAGTTTGACTTGTACCTGGCTAGTGGTCTAGGGACGAGTCCAGATAAGAACCCAAAGGAGACCAAGTGTGAAACTCTAGTAGATAGTTGTTCTCAACAACCTTTTTCTCTTTCTTCCCAGTCCCTTGCTTGCACGCAAACACCATCTGGAGACATTCGAGTCACGGACAGCAAGAGCTCTTGCACCTTTTGTTCTTTTGTTGCTTGTGTTAATGCCAATATAGACTCTTGCCTGTTAAGACTTGAATTGAATTGCATGCTTTGATCGCTTTACTTAACAGTCCTTATTTGGTTGTGTCGCATGTCACCACAGAAATTATGCTTGTTATCATTTACCTACTCGAGGACGAGCAGGAATTAAGCTTGGGGATGTTGATACGTCCCAAACGTATCTATAATTTTTGCTTTCTCCATGCATGTTTTGTGTGACTTTGCCATGTTTTGGTTGAACTTTATTACACTTTTAAACCAATTTGGACTAACCTACTAACTCAGTGCACCCAGTTGCCAGCT
This sequence comes from Bromus sterilis, assembly GCA_950022295.1. Lineage (NCBI taxonomy): Eukaryota > Viridiplantae > Streptophyta > Magnoliopsida > Poales > Poaceae > Bromus > Bromus sterilis. Next base: position 234,031,917 of record OX465599.1, on the reverse strand, counting down.
TCTGGTTTTCTGCTGTTTTTGTTTTTCAGGTTTTCCGGCTGATTAAAGTGCCCAAAAAATTCCGCAAAAATTATATTAAAAATCAGTGGGCAGGAAGCTTCCGGAATAACCAAGGGAGAGAGCCGGGACCACCACCAGGGAGCCAGAAGGGTCCCTGGCGCGGCCCTAACCCTAGGGCGCGGCAGGCACCCTCCTGGCTGCCCTGGGTGGCCCCTCGACACCCCCCTTCGCCTATATAACCCCCTCGGGGTAGAAACCCCTAAACGAGAACTCTTTTTGGCGGAAACCTCTCTGTTCCGCCGCCGCCGCCGTTTTCAGATCGGGGCTGCCTGGAGAAGCTGCCACGGCACCCTGCCGGGACGGGGAAGTGCCCCCGGATTCATCTCCATTGACGTTGCTTCCCTTCTCCATGAAGCGGGAGTAGTTCCTCCTCGGGGCTAAGGTCTTCTACAGTAGCTATGTGGTCTTCTCTCTCTCCCATGATGTGATATTGATTGTGATCATAGGCAATGTTAATCTAGGGTGATCACATGATGTTTCCCCTTCTTCTATGTATTGGATTGATGTACTCAATTGATATTATCTAGTATAATCTCCAAGACCATGGTGACAGCTGGTCTATTGCACATGGAATTAGAAGAATATTTTCATGAGTGATTTCCTCTTTTGTGTGTGGATTGAAGATTGAGAGTCTTTTGGTGCTTGTCTTTGACTATCCTTTAGATATGTTGTGGTGATTGTGGTACTCTCTTTGGATGGCCGCGGTGACATTGGGAAATCCATAGATTGAGAACTACGAACTTTGAGGTGTGCTTTTGTAGCCCTACACAATTCTCATCCTCTCTTGACCACAAAGGAATGACCTCCGAGTACGTCTCCATTGCTTGTTTTATGGGAAATATCATGTGATTAGACTATGTTAATGTTGTTGGGAGTTGCCACTAGTGAAAGTATGAAGCCTAGGCCTTGTTTCCACCTTTGCAATACCGTTTGTTCTCACGTTTACCACTTGTTACCTTGCTGCACTTTTTATTCAGATTTATATTACCTTGCTTTACCGCACCTATCACCCATATTTTACCATCTCTTCGCCGAATTAGTGCACCTATACAACTCCTAGTTGTATTAGGTGTGTTGGGGACACAAGAGACTTCTTGTTTCTTAATTGCAGGGTTGCTTGAGAGAGACCATCTTCAACCTCTACTTCCCTGAGTTCGATAAACCTTAGGTCATCCACTTGAGGGAAATTGCTGCTGTCCTACAAACCTCTGCGCTTGGAGGCCCAACATAGTCTACAAGAATAGAAGTCTGTGTAGACATCAGCACCGTTGGTGCGGTTATTGACACGAAAGAGGGGAATATAAAATTACAATTCCCATTCAAAAAGGGGATGGAACACTTCCCTAGAAAGAAAATCAAGTTACCTTTTGAGTCCGTTACACGGGCTAGTTATTCTCTTTCTCTTGATAAAACTTGATTCTTCTTTTGCATCATGCCTAGCTTAAAGGCATAAAAGAAAGCGCTTTCGGGAGGCAGCCCGCAACGAATTTAGGTTTTTATTTTTGCTTTTTTTGTGTCTTGATGTTTGTTACAACTGTAGCAACATCATTGTATCTTTATTTTTCAGCTTTGTGCCAAGTTATAGCCTCTTATGATAAGGGAAGCAAAAGTTCTGACATGCTGTCCAGAAAACAGATTCTGTCCCTTGACAGAAAAAATCGAATCAAATCACCAGATCATCTTTTTGATCTGAATGTTTTTGACAGTCTGATCTATACAATTGTGAAACTTTCGTATGTTCTGAGTTTTTTTATTTGAGTTGCAGAAGTGCCCCTAAAAAATTCTTTACTACCTGCTGTTCTGTTTTTCACAGATTCTGCCACGTTTTGTCTCTCCTAACTTTTGCAAACCTTAAGCTTGCTTTTTCTTTGCAAAAACTTTTTCGCACTCTTGAGAAACAGTATCTCTTCAAGAATATATTTATATCCAGTGGGAAATTTTTTATTTTATTAAGGGTACTAACCTCTCTAATCAGCTTATGATGAGTTATGTATGAAGGGAGTTTTCAAGTGTGCGATGGAAGATGATGAAAGAAGATCCAGGAGTGTCAAGCGCTCAAGCTTGGGGATGCCCCCATGCATCCCCAATAAATATTCAAGGAGACTCAAGCGTCTAAGCTTGGGGATGCCCCCGTGCATCCCCTTCTCCATCAACAATCATCAGTTCGTCCTTCGTCTCAGTATATTTTTATCACTTCATGCGTTATGTGCTATGCTTGGAGCGTCTCGCTCTTAGGTTTTATTTTTAGTTTTATTTAGCTTTGCTTGCTGTTCATAACAACTTAGATCCCGTCTTACTTTGTGTGGGAGAGAAACACGCTCCACTTTCAAAGTCTAGAACGCATCATAGGATTTTTCCTGCTTATCTTTTTGTTGTTGTGTGTTCTTTATCTTTTCGTAGCTACTGCCATGTTTAGTCTTAGTCTTAGTTTGTCTTTAGCAAGATCCTTGGATTTTGTTTAGTTTGTTGCTGGAACTCTTTTTAGTTTTCATGTTTATCTTGTTAAAGAGAGTTGGTTGTTGCACTGAGTTGTGTCTTGTCTTGAAAGTAGGTAATTGAGGTTGCTATTAAATTCTAGTAGTAACTTGCAATAGTTTTGAGGTATTGTTATGAGTAATGTTTGAACTTTTGGTGTCAAGAGCTCTAGCGTATTAGTGATAGGTGTCGTATTTTGGGCAATCCGTGTGTATTTTCAAAACCTACAAAACTAGTTGAGAACTCTAGCTACTAGATGGATCACTAATCTTTGGAGGGATCGAATATTAGAGAACACTCACGTACCATGAGTCGAGGATGCGCAAGGATAACCAAACCCCCATACACTCCTCCTCGGGGTACTTGTCTCTTTGTGAACCTCCTTTTTAGATTGAGAGTTACCGATAATATGTGCATGAGTTCTTCGGACTAATGTAAGTATTGAAAGTTGACACTTCCACCTTCCCATATTTTGCTAGCCTCTCCCGTGCCGTGCATTGCCTTCTTCTCACTCCGAGAGTTGGTGTCCACCTTCGCCGGTACATCCAAACCCTTGGCATGATACGCTCTATCATCATAAACCTCCTTATATCTTTCCTCAAAACAGCCACCATACCTACCTATCAAGGCATTTCCATAGCCTTTCCGAGATATATTGCCATGCAACATCCACCTCTTCATGACTTGATCTTCATGTCATACATGTTCCTGCTACACTGGCAGCGACATACATTGCATACATCATGATAGTTACATCTTCTTTATGATTTTGAGTACCTTGTAAAGTGTGAAAGATCTCATTTACCTTCTTGTAAAATAGAGTGTTGCCCTTAAGTGAGGAAAAGATCCCAAAGTGGACACAATAAAAGATCCCAAAGAGGACAAATGAGAGTTAAATAGAAAGAGCCATTGAGGCCACAAAAAAATACAAAAAAATAGAAAAGGAGAAAAAAAGAAATAAAAAGAGAGAAAGGGGCAACACCACTATCCTTTTGAGAGATCCACACTAGTACTCCCTTTATATCCTTGTACTCCATAGAGATGATCGTTATGCATATAGCTATGTGGGGACCTTCACACTATAGAACTTGGCTTGCATATTCCAAGGATGAGCCTCCTCAAACGAGCTCTAGGTCTTCATGAGCGAGCAAGTTAGATGCACCCCCACTAGTTCCATTGGAGAGCTTCCTAGCTCGTATGTGCATCCGTTGCATGGCAATCCCTACTCCTCACATCATATCTATCATTTGGCATCTCTTGCCTATGATTGTCCTCATTGATGTGAGCCTTTCTCATCCTTTTTGTCTTCCTCCTCCGCACTTCTCTCTTTGCCATCCTAAGTGTCAACTCTCGTGCTTACGCTCATCCATTGCATGAGTGCTCAAAATATTGAAAAAGGAGTGGATCAAATTGACTTGTACCTGGCTAGTGGTCTGGGGACGAGTCAAGATAAGATTCCAGAAAAAGACCGAGTGTGAAACTTTAGTAGATTGAGTTCTCAACAAATAAATTGTTTTTCTCGTATTCCCTATCCCCCTTCTTGCACGCAAACACCATTTGAAGACATTCGAGTCACGGACAGCGAGAGCTCTTGCACCTAATATTCTTTTGTTAGTTGTTTCAATGCTAATATAGACTCTTGCTTGTTATGACTTGAATTGAGTTCCTAACCTTGATTGCTTTACTTTTCAAAGTTCTTATATGGTTGCTAGCATGTCACCACAGAAATTATGCCGTTATCATTTACCTACTCGAGGACGAGCAGGAATTAAGCTTGGGGATGTTGATACGTCCAAAACGTATCTATAATTTTTGCTTGCTCCATGCATGTTTTGTGTGATATTGCTATGATCTAGATACACTTTCATACACTTTTGATCATATTTGGAATAACCTATTAACTCAGTGCACCACAGTGCCAATTCCTGTTTTCTGTTGTTTTTCTATTTCAGTTTTCACCCATATAAAAAGTGCCAGAAAAATTCCGGGAAAAATATAGGAAAAATCAGCGTACAGGAAGCTTCGCGAAGAGCCCGAGTGGGTCCAGAGGGGAGCCAAGGGTGGCCCAGGCGGCCACCCAGCGCGGCCCCACCCATGTCCGCGCCAGGGGGGCGCCTGGTGCCCCTGGTCCACCTCTGGCTGCCCCCCTTCGCCTATATATTCTCCGTCACGAGAAACTTCCGAAAGGAGAACCCTTTTTCGCAATCTCTCCTCTGTTCCGCCGCCGCCGTGCTTCCGAGATCGGGAGCACCAGAAGACCTCTTCCCTACACCCTGCCGGAGGGAGGGCCGACCTCCGGGAGTCTCCTCTCCACCATGGATGCTCCCCGGATGTCTCGTGAGTAGTTTTCCTTGGACCATGGGTCCGTGATCAGTAGCTATGTGATGTTCTCCTCCCCTCTTTGTTCTTCATGGTTTAGACCTCGTGAGCTGCCCTACATGATCGAGGCACTTTTGTAATCTTTCTGTTGTTGCTGTGCTGAGTTTGATGGGGTCTGATGGATTATGAGATTATGTTCAGATTGTGATTGAGTAATATATTTGGTTTTTATCTCTTATATTTTTGTTCCTAAGTAATTCTTGCATGTTCTCCGTTGTTGTTTATTTCTTTGGCCAAGTAGTAGGTAGTAACCCCAAGAGGGAACGTTATGCTCGATTGTGGGTTCATGCCCCCCGATGACACGCTTGAGTGACAGAAACATGAGTCTAGGGGATGTGATGTTGCCACAAGGGGGAAAACAACGGTGCTTGTAACCGCGGTTGCAAGGATTGTTTACTTTACGCAAGGTTTGGGTTTACACTTTGGGTGGGGCTCGCAACTTAATACCAGCGAGATGTTCTGGATAGATATCTCAAGGTGGATGATTAGTAGTAGATGCAGTTGGATTTCGGTCTACTTATTTTGGCGTACTGCCCGTGCTTTTGAGCCAGTTCCTTTCTTTTGTAGCATAGTTAGCATTGCGGTGCGTTCATAATCCTGTCAATTGCCCTTCTGTAATTTGTTTACCTCGCATAGCAGTTTTATCATCTTTTGGGAGAGAGACATCACTAGTGAACATCACATATCCCGGTCCATATCCTCATTATTGTTTCCACACTCATTTACTGTTCTGCTTTTACTTTCAGTTGCTATCATTATCCCTTGTGTTTGATCCTTTGTGAACAACAAGACCAGAGAGATTGACAAACTCTCTGAACTTCGTTGGGAACAAAGTTATTTGTGTCTGTGTGCAGGTCCGCGTCAGTTGCGCCGCTGACACCTACTTATCATCTCTGGAGTCCTACTGGAGACAAACCTTGGTATCTTTACCGAGGGAAATTTGCTGCTGTGCTACATCACGCCTTCCACTTGGGGCTCACCAACGAAGGGCGAGAACACTACACCCGTCAACTCTCGCGCCATCACCAACCATATTAATGCCTTTTGCTTACACATATTCCCTTATCCATAAATCCTTTGATGGTCTACGGAACCTTTTATTTTTCCTCAAGGATGGAAGGAGTGTATCGTTCCATCTATCATAAGCAGCATTTGGTCCATTTCACCCCATCATCAAATATGGGGGAGGTGTAACTTTCCCTTCTTTTTTTTGTAAATGACTAGTTAAAACTTCCGTCAATATTTTTGGCATGATAGATACTGATTTTCCCTCACCGCACCATGAGCTTGTACGGTTACGAAAGGGAAGCTTTTGAATAAATTTCGAGATGGCACAAGAAAGTCTGAGTTAGGGGTGGCCGGTAAATACCACATATAGGAAGGTATGGTGGACTCATATGGAATGACTGGTTTCAAGGATTTTGGATGCACAAGAAGAATTCCGCTTAGTGCGAGCGAAGGCTAGCAAAGGACTGGGAAGCGACCAACTAGAGAGCAATAACTGTCATAATCATGCAGAGCGATAAAGCAACATTGAATCGGGCATGAAAGTGATATAACTATTCTGAAACAAAAAGATCATCAAGGCATAATAGACTTTTTAGTCATAAACATGTGTGAACATGTGCCAAGTCAATCCAAAAATTCTCCGAAGGGAAATACCACTTCAGTATGCCAAACCATGAACAATGCAATGCATGTAAATCATTTCAACAACACATTATGTACTCTAGCTATTTGAGATTAGCCACAAGGAAAGCACGAACACTGGGGAAGCATTGTAAACATAGCACTATGTCGCTACAAGCTGGTCTCTAGATCATAAGTACAGGCATATGTACAAAAGTAGAAGCAAGAAGAGTTCATACCGGTTTTCCTTGTTGCTTCCCTTCCGTCGATCTTCTTCATTACTGCCTTGTCACTTGCACGATCGAACGTGGGAAATATTATCAAATGCCATCACGGACTCGAGCTGAACTCTGAAAACAAAGCAAACTAAAGAGGGAAAGGAAATCTTTTTGGGTTTTTTAAAGGTTTAATTGAAAGCAAAAGAGAAAATCTTATTTGTTGTTTTTCCAAAGAAAGAAAGAAAGAAGAACGAGCAAAAACTTCGAAAAGATCAAAGCGAACAAAAATAAAATGGATAATGCAATGGAAAAGTGAGAAGGGCACGTACCCCCCCCCCAAGATTAGGCTTTTGGCCTAAGTTGGTGGTAGTTAATGTCCCCAGGAGCCTCCTGCTCCAGGGTGGTACTGGTGAGTCCAAGGGTCGTATGAGGCTTCCGGCGCGTACACCGAAGTCCTCGGATCCTCCCATGAAGAAGGATCCGCGCTCCAAGCAGAGGAAGACCCTTCACCAAACTGGGTGACGGTCTCCCCCTGGAAAGGTGGTACCTCACCATGCTCCCCCTCGTCGGGCACAACCCCCTCCATGGGGTTATGAAACTGATGCCGGACCACGAACTCATCGAACTGGATAACATCAAAGGACCATCCGTTCCTGCGAGAGAAATCGAACAAAAGAGGTGCAGGTAGACGGATCTTGCTTTCCGTGGTGTCTTCGAAACGCAAGATATAATCAAGGTTACCAAACTCGGAAGTCATGGTGACAAACTTATGCCTTTTCATAGCAGCAAGATCAAAACTCAAATAAGTAAAAGGCTTATCATCAGGGTGTGGGGTGCCATTAAGAGACTCTAGGATAAGTGTGGCGTAAACGCCACCAAATAAATCTCCCTTGTTACCGTTCATAGCAAGGCGTCGAGCAATTAAGGCACCCACATTATAATCAAACCTCCCTAAGAGGGCGGTAGCCAGGATAGCAATATCCGGCGCAGAAATGTTGCTCGTGTTGTCACGAGCTAACACCCCTCTAGCAATATAATACGCAAAATACCTGAGGTGTGGGAATAAGATGCTGGAGATTTTTGACCGGTGAATATCCCTCGTATCCATGCTACAGAGAGAGTTGAAGACGGTTCTCAGCTCGGAGGGTTGAGAGCTTATCTTCGCCGTCAGTCCAACGTTCGGCACACCTATTATTTCACAAAACTTTTCCAAAGGCATGGTCAAAAGATTATTGGAAATTTTAAACTCAACAGTACCAGTATCAAGGTTATATCTAAAACTGTTAATGAAATAGGAGGTGAGTTTTTGATACTGAGAAACACGGCACGTTGCGAGCCGCGTCAGACCTGCATTAGCACAAAGATTATAGAACTCCTCCTTAATTCCTGCAGCTTCAAGGAATTCATTGCACGGGAAAGTCATTGCACGTGCTGGATTTGTGTCCTCCAACAACTCTAAGGGCACATGATCTTCGTTGTAGCTCACCCTAGCAGTCGAGGGTGAAGCTGCAGCTCTTGTAACTCGATCGGAGCGCTCGGGCCTTTTATTCCCAAGCCACCCCTTTGCTCTTCCTAGCAAACTCATTTCTAAAATTTTTGACAAATTACAAAAACAAGGATTTAAACAAAGTGAGTTAAGGCAAACTACTCAACCCACTTACCTAAAGCAAAAAACTTGCATCAAAACTTGGAAAATAAACTTCTACACATGCATGCAAGCTCATCTAAACAGCACCAAGAACTACTAAATACTCACAAATGAAGCCACCAACCAAAAATTTATTTGGAGGAGTGGAGGAGTTACATACCAGGGAGTATTTGCTCAAAATCTCAGCTCAAATGATGGGTTGTGGAGAGAGATCGAAAATCACCTCCACGAACAGCAAGAACGCAAGTTCCAGGGCCAGAACTCGTGTTTTTGGAGAGAAAGAGAGAGAAAGGAAGAAGACTCGCCTGGAGGTGGGACCTGTGGGCCCCAGGCGCCCTATGGGCGCGGCCAGGGGGCAGGCCGCGCCAGCTGGCCGCCTGGGCCACTGGTGGGGCCCCCCCTGGTCAGCCCCAGGTACCTCTGGGTCACTCCCGGCATGGAAATTTTTATTTTTATTTTTCTGGAATTTTTCTGAAAAATTCACTGTTGAAAATTTCTCGGAGTTCAAAAAGCTGCAAAACTTTCTGAAAACTTAAAGCGGTGATTAGTATTCTGAAGCTTCAAAAACACAAAAACTTGGTACAGCAAAGAGAATAAAAGTTAAAGCAAATGAAAACATAACAAGCTTAACAAGCTCATTAGTAAGGTTGATCAAGTCTTACCAACAACCCGGCGATATATAGAACAAGAAGTCTCGCCTCTTATGAAGTGATCATTGCACCTTTACTTTAATGGACATTGTCCCCACCATAATGGTTTTGTATTTGCGGTGCACATGTATTGGACAGTCCCATTCTCCAATCTTCACGGTCTCAACATTCTCTATAGAGTTAAGGCCATGCCTCTTGTCGATCTTCTTTGGAAAATACATCGTGTGTTCTTTATCATCAACGTTGAAAGTGACCTTTCCCTTATTGCAATCAATAATAGCACTTGCGGTGTTAAGAAAAGGTCTACCAAGAATAATGGACATGCTCCCATCCTCGGGCATGTCAAGCACAACAAAATATGTAAGGATCAAACAGTTAGCAACTTCAACGGGAACATCCTCACAAATACCAATGGGGACAGCTGTTGATTTGTCAGCCATTTGAAGAGAGATATCTGTAGGGATTAGTTTCTCTAAACAAAGCCTCTTGTAAAGAGAGAAAGGCATAACACTCACTCCTGCACCAAGATCACATAAAGCAGTTATGACGTAATTATTCTTTATGGAGCAAGGAATGGTGGGTATACCTGGATCACCAAGCTTCTCAGGAATCTTGCCACTGAAAGAGTAGTTAGCAAGCATAGTAGATATTGCCTCATTAGGAACTTTCTTTTATTTGTGACAATATCTTTCATATATTTCGAATAGGAAGGTAACTTAATAGCATTAGTCAAAGGGATTTGAAGAAAAAGAGGTTTCATCCATTCACAAAACTTATTGTAATGCTCTTCTTCTTTAGATTTGAGGGACTTACCTGGAAAGGGCATGGGTTTCTGTATCCATGGTTCTCTTTCCTTCCCATGTCTTCTTGCGATGAAGTCTTCTCTAGAGTACTTCTTGCGTTTATCAGGTGTTTCTTCTTCTCTTACCTCGGGAGAATCATTCTTTTCAGTGTCCTTTTCTTCAGGCTCGGCACCGTCTTCTGTTTCAGCATCGGAGGTAGATATGCTGTTAGGATCAACAGCTGGCTTTTCACTTGTAATAGGATCATCGGGATTGTCAGCCTCCCTGTGTTTCTTCTTCTTCTTTTTCTTCGGAGAGCTAACAGTCTCGTCTTCTTCTTGTACTTGAGAATCTTGCTCGATCCTCTTTGGATGCCCCTCAGGATAGAGTGGGTCCTGGGTGTGTGTTCCACCCCTAGTTTTGGTGCCATAAGCTTGTATGTCCTGTTTGGCATTATTAGCAAGAAAATCTTTTTGCACATTAGAAATGTGTTCAAGCTGAGTTTGAACCATATGAAAATGCTTAACAAGACATTTAACATCATTAACTGTTCTTTCTAGAACACCACACAAACTTTTGATAGCAAGAGAGTTAGCATGCAACTGACTTTGTATCCTCCTATTAAAATGGTCTTGCTTAACAATAAAATTATCAAGCTCATCTAAGCATTGGTCGGGAGGCTTACCTTTAGGGATGTCACTTTCAGTAAAGTCTAATAGAGAGTGTACCTCTACCAAGGGAGGGCGAGTAGTAGGCTCACACAACTTCTCAATAGGCGGTAAATTCTTCACGTCTTCGGCTTTAATACCTTTCTCCTTTATAGACCTCTTTGCTTCTTTCATATCTTCGGGGCTCAGAACTAGCATGCCCCTCTTTTTCGGTGGTAGAAGTGGTTCAGGAACGGACCAATCTTCATAGTTCTTGGCAATTTTGCACATTAATTCTTCTGCATCGTCCGGTGTTCTTTCCCTGAAAACACAACTAGCACAACTATCCAGGTAGGATATGGATTCATCGGTTAAACCAGCGTAAAATATATCAAGCAGTTCATTCTTGGGGACTCCATGTCCCGGCATAACCTTAAGTAAATCACAAAACCTCCCCCAAGCTTTAGGGAGGTGCTCATCCTGCAATTGTTTAAAGTTATAGATTCTTTGCAAAGCAGCATGTTGCATATGAGCTGGGAAATATTTATCAACAAAGAATTGGACTAAGTCCTGAGGACTCTTAATGGAACCATAGGGTAGTGCATCGTACCATGATTTAGCGTCTTCCTTAAAAGAAAAAGGAAAAAAGCTTGGCCACATAGAAGTTTCGTATCTTCTCATCAGTAGTGAATAGGTTACCTAGCTCATCGAGTTTGGTCAAGTGTGCTATAGCATCATCATTTTCTCTGCCATAAAAGGGGTCAGCCTCGACCATAGATATAAGTGAAAGATCAACAGAGAAATCATAATCAGGATCAATGATGCATATAGGGGATGTGGCAAATTTAGGATCAGGAATAACTTTGTTCTTCATGTAGTGCTTTTTGAGCAACTCCTTAACAGCACCAGGGTCAGAGTCGACACACTCTCTGAGTTCCCTGCAAAAATCATCATCAAGAGTAACATAATCATCATCAAGGATTGTCTCCTTGAGTTCATCTAGGCTCGGGTAACCAAAGGTTTTGCAGGTAGGAATATAGGTAGCAGGGGTTTCGGTCTTGGATTCTGCTGCAGCCTTAGCAGTCTGAGTTTCAATATAGTAACCAAGAAAAGTAGTATCATCAAGAGTAGTGGAAGCATCATCAAAAGCATCGGACATAGTGACAGACTCAGTAGAAGCATCATGTGGTGGTGGTGACGAAAACTTACTCATAACAGAAGGTGAATCAAGTGTAGCACTAGTGTTCAGAACATTACCTTTTCTTGTACGGGGTGGTAAGATCGGAACCTTGGGGTCTCCTTTCTTACCCATAGTGGATGATGTGCAGCAGGCAGGATACTTCAAGTAGACTTGTAAATATTGCTATGCTCCCCGGCAACGGCGCCAGAAAACGGTACTTGATGACCCACAACCGTAAGGGATCGAGATAGTCTTCGCGGGTAAGTTAACCCAATTTATTGATTCGACACACGGGGAGCCAAAGAGTATTTATAAGCTTTGACAGTTGAGTTGTCAATTCAACCGCACCTGAAATATACTTGCTTGCAACAAAAGATAAGTGGTAATGGTAATATGATAGTGATGGTGGCGACAGCAAAAGTAAACAACAAAAGTAACAACTAATGACCAGCAGGATTGAAACACTGTAGGCTAGGGAGATGGATGGTTGGGCGCTGCATGGATAAGAGTGAACATGTAATAGATTCTAACACGGGGCAAGGCACACAGAATAGCAATGATCATCTAGGCAAATATCAAACATTAGGCATGTATCCCGTAGGTAGTTGTGCGTGCTTGCACTAAGACTTGCACAACATCTTTTGTCCTACCATCCTGCTACGAACGGGGCCAAAGGGAACTTATGGAGATTAAGGTGCTCCTGTCAAAGAGCACTCGAACAAAGCAATAAACTCAATGCATACATGGAATCCTCAAATCATGGACCATCCCCTTTGGTGTCCCAAGCTGTCACCTTTGGGATCGCCGGTTCCGGACCATAATAGGTGCATACAACTCATAGATAGGATCAAGAACACAAATATATTCATGAAAACACATAGGGTTCGGATCTGAAATCATGGCACTCGGGCCCAAAGTGACAGGCATTAAGAGCAACAAGTTGAAGCAAAGAAGATAAACACCAAAGTAGATGATAGGCAACATGCCCCTAACAATCTGACGAACTATTACATGATCAAACTCATACAATCCCTACCATCTCCTTTGCCTACAGCAGGGAATTACTCACACATGTGAAGAGAAGTCATGGAGGAGGGATGGATTGGTGATGGTGATGACGATGGCGACGATCTCCCCTCTCCGGAGGCCAAATCAACCTCCAGATTAGCCCTCCCGAAGAAGAACAGAGGGTGGCTGCGGCTCCGCGATGGAAACTGGAAAAGCGACTTCTGTTTTGGGGTTTTCCCGTCACGAGAATAAATAGGAGTTGAGGTAGGGCACGAGAGGAGGTGGGAGCCTCCCAGGCGTCCCCCCGGCGCGGCCAGGGGTGGGGCCGCGCCAGCCAGGCGCCTGGGGCCCCTGTGGCCCCCCTCTGGCTCCACTACTGGCTGGTGGAAGCTTTTGGTGCGTGGATTTTCTGTGAATTTTCCCGGAATTTTCTAAGATACCTAAAAATCCATTTTCCTGCACACAATAAAACTATACAGGAAGCTCTGCTGAAAACAGCGTTAGTCCGGGTTAGTTTCGTCCAAATCATGCAAGAATGAGGGCAAAACAATAGCAAAAGTGTTTGGAAAAGTAGATACATTTGAGACGTATCAAGCACCAACTAGGAGAGCATAATTTTCATTCTAAGTGTAATGTGCATTGTCCCAAAGTACTACGTTGTCTTTTGCATGATTGTGGTATTATTTATTCTGAAGGTCTTAGTTCTAGTCTCCTTTAAAACTCCGGAGGAGTTTCTGCATTTATGTTTTGCTTCACTCATGGAGGCTAGCGAAATGCCACTCTAGTATGTTCAAACTTTGTGCATTGTAATCCTGTCTTGATTTCCAGTAGCATATTATTTACTTTTAGTTGCTTGTGATTGATCACTTGAAAGAAGGATTGCTTTGTGCATTGTCCTCATAGCATTGTTTTGATACTTGCTAAATTCTTTTCGTAGTACATGCTTATATACATCTATGGAAGCAAAAGAGTTTGTCAAAGTTTTCTTTGTCGCGTTCAGTTCGTTGTACTGAATTGCTTGAGGACAAGCAATATGTTAAGCTTGGGGGGGTTGATACGTCTCAAACGTATATACTTTTCCAAACACTTTTGCTATTGTTTTGCCCTCATTCTTCCATGATTTGGACGAAACTAACCCGGACTAACGATGTTTTCAGTAGAGTTGTCTGTATGGTTTTATTGTGCGCAAGAAAATGGATTTTTGGACATCCCAGAAAATTCCCAGAAAAATACCAGAAAATCCACGCACCCGAAGGAGCTAGATGCCAGAAGTGGGACCAGAGGGGAGCCCTGGGGGGCCCAGGCGCCCCCCTGGCGCGGCCAGGGGTGGGGCCGCGGCCTCTGGCCGCCTGGGGGCCTCCCCCCTCCTCTGGTGCCCTACCGAAGCTCCTATTTATTCCCGTGATGCGAAAACCCCAGAACAAAAGTCGTTTTCCCAATTCTCGTCGCGGAGCCGCCGCCACCCTCTGTTCTTCTCCGGGAGGGCTAATCTGGAGGCTGTTTTGGCCTCCGGTGAGGGGAGATCATCGTCGTCGTCATCACCACTCCATCATCCCTCCATGACTTCTCCATCCATGTGTGAGTAATTCCCTGTTGTAGGCAAAGGGGATGGTAGGGATTGGATGAGTTAGATCATGTAATAGTTTATCAGATTGTTGGGGGCATGTTGCCTATCATCTAGATTGGTGTTTATCATCTTTGCTTCGACTTGTTGCTCTTAATGCTTGTCACTTTGGGCCCGAGTGCCATGATTTCATATCTGAACCCTATGTGTTTTCATGAATATATTTGTGTTCTTGATCCTATCTATGAGTTTTTTGCACCTGTTATAGTCCGGAACCGGCGATCCCAAAGGTGACAGCTTGGGACACCAAAGGGGATGGACTATAATTTGAGGATTCCATGTATCCATTGATTGTTAATGCTTTGTTCCGGTGCTCTTTGACAGGAGAACCTTAATCTCCATAAGTTCCTTTTGGCCCCGTTCGTAGCGGGATGGTATGACAAAAGATGTTGTGCAAGTTCTTATTGCAAGCACGTACAAGTACCTGTGGATACATGCCTGATGTTTGATTTATGCCTAGATGATCTTTGCTTTTCTGTGTGCCTTGCCCCAAGTTGATTACATGATGTGCCTTATCCATGCAGCGCCCAACCATCCATCTCCCTAGCCTACAGTGTTTTAATTCTGCTGGTTACTAGTTGTTTACTTTTGCTGTATTACTATTACCGTTGCTATCATCATTCCCATATCGCAGTTGCTATTAATATATTGTTGCAAGTAAGTGTATCTCAGGTGCGGTGGAATTGACAACTCCACTGTTAAATCTTGTCGATATTCTTTGGCTCCCCTTGAGTCGAATCAATAAATTGGGTTATTCTTACCCGCGAAGACTATCTCGATCCCCTGCAGTTGTGGGTTATCAGTGTGCAGGTCCAGGAGTAGTTAGCAACCTCGGTTGTGAACGGCGCCATTGTTCACTTTACCACCTTCTTATATCTGTTGGAGTCCTACTGGTTCGATACTCAACCTTAGCATCTTCGCTAAGGGAAATTGCCGCTATCTACATCTCAACCTTCCACTTTGGGTAACCAACGAGGGGGCGAGAAATCGTACCATCAACGGCACATCCGGGAAGCGTCCATCGTAGAGGAGAAGCTCCCGGAGGTCGATCCTCCCTCCGGCGGGGTGCCGGGAAGGATCCTGACGGTGCTCCCAATCTTGGAAGCGCGGCAGCGGCAGAACAAAGGCGAGATCGCGAAAAAGAGTTCTATCTTTGGAGGTTTCCCGTGATGGAGATTAAATAGGCGAAGGGGGCATCCAGGGGGGCACCAGGAGTCCAGGTGCCCCCCTGGTGCGGCCAGGCCCCTGGCCGCGCCAGGTGGCCGCCTGGGCACCTGGTGGTGGCCCACCGTACCTCCTTCGGGGCTCTGGAAGCTTCCGGTATGATGATTTTTTATCTGATTTTTCCTGGATTTTTGGAGCACTTTTTATATGGGGGAAAACTGAAATAGAAAAACAGCAAAAAACAGAAACTGGCACTGGGGTGCACTGAGTTAATAGGTTAGTCCAAATATGATCAGAAGTGTATGAAAGTGTATCTAGATCATAGCAATATCACACAAAACATGCATGGAGCGAGCAGAAATTATCGATACGTTTGGGACGTATCACCAGCCATCCCGGCTGAAGATATCATGTGCGACCATCAGCAGACAATTGCATCCAGTAGCCATAATATCTCATTGATCTGGCGGTATTAGGAACACCCATAGCTGAACCCAATGCGCCACCATATGAATAACCTGCAAGAAATTGAAAGGTTTGTTTCTATTAAAGACAATGTAATTTCTGCATCTCCATATTGACCAACATAAGGCCGACACACCAATGCGAATTCTGGCCTTGGATATACGATCCACACCATTCAACCAGTTCTCAAACATATTTGTAATGTTAGTTTGGGGAGTAATGTTATATGTGAAGTTTACTGTACGCCATAATAATCTAGCAAAAGGACATGAAATAAATAAATGTTCGACGGTCTCTTGTGCCCCACAAAAGCAATATTTAGTACAACCAGTCCAATTTATTTTTGCTAAATTATCTTTGGTGAGTAAGACTGTTGTTGAGGAACCACATATTTTTTTTGATTTTGAGGGGATTTTTAGTTTCCACAAATACTTGCGAAGAAAAGGCGTATGATCATTCATAAGGTCTTCATACATAGATTTTACCGAAAATATTCCTGAGGTTATTAGGTTCCATACAAATCTATCTTGTTCATCATTTAAACGCAACATCATTATTCGTTGGCATAAGTGTAGCCATGATGTCCACTTGTTACCCGTTAGTACCCTTCTGAATTCAATATGCCGAGGTACATGAGCTAACACATTTGCAATAGTTACATTTTTCTGTTGCACAATGTTATATAATGACGGGTATTGTTGCGCCAGTGATGCATCACCCATCCAAATATCCTCCCAAAACCTCGTAGTGGAGCCATCTCCAACTATAAAATGACCTCTACTGAAGAAATCATCTTTCACCCGCATAAGACCCTTCCAAAAGGGGGAGTCGGTTGATTTTGCCTGGACTTCGGATAGTAATTTATGGTTGAGATACTTGTTGTGTAACAAATCCTGCCACACCCCTTCCTCATTAAGTAATTTATAAAGCCATTTACTTAGTAAACACTTATTTTTTTAGTCCAAGTACCTCAATCCCAAGGCCTCCTTGATCTTTTGGTCTACAAATAATGTTCCATTTAGTTAACCTATATTTACGCTTATTCTCATCACTTTGCCAGAAAAAGCGAGACCTATAGAAATCTAGATTGTTGTAGTTGTAAATCTTTGTTATGGAGTTGGTCAGAGGAAGGGCAGTTTGTTGGGATAAAAAAATCCAAGACATCATCTTTTTCAGTGCCATCAATATAATTTTCCACATTTGGGATTGTAAAAATTTGCAGATCCAACCAAACTTATCAGGAGAAATAAGTTGTCTGTAAATAAAAAGTGTCCATTCAGTAGGAACTTTAACCTGTGTGGTATCATCAGTATGTGTAGTGAATAGGTCCATCCCTTGCACCATCACCTGAGAGCCTGATGTGACTTCATTTTCTTGAGAAATTAAATTAGGAATATAATATCTTCATTTAATAAGAAACCCAGGTGGGGCAGAAAGCAAAGAACTACCACTTAAACCAGAAAAAATATTATCCACCTCAGTGAGGGCCCCTTGATGCTTGCAAGTAACCTCATCAGTTTCCATAGTGATCTCCTCATCCACGGAAGTGTTGTAATCAGGCATCCTGTCAGGAGTTTTAGCCAAATCTTCAGGGTTAACAGGCTGAATCACATGATGAACTGGATCAACCACAATGTAGTAGGGATCAGCAAGGACAGGGTTGGGTTGCATTAGTTCCAGTATAGGCTCATGAGTGGCAACAACAACATCAGTGGTGGCAGTGATAATGGGGCTTGAACTTCCAGTGAGAGCAACAAAAGGCAAGGGCTCAAAAGCAACAATTGCTCTGGAAGAGGAAGCAACATCTATGTCAGGGTTGTTGGAAAAATTGATGCCAAGGTTCAAAACTGGTTGGTGGGCAACAATGGGCTGAGAAAGAGCAGCAGTGGAAGGAAGCCCATTAAAGATGTGACCGAAGACATTCAAACTTGGGTTTTCCTCCAAACAGCCCAGATCAGTGTTATCTTCAGAATTGTTGTTGAGTGAATTGGACCCCAGAGAAAGTGCAAGATCACTGTCAGTGTTGGGCATCATTGCTGATCTGTTGATACCCATTTCTACTTGTTCTTGTAAAGGCTGCATCAAATCAGCAAGCACTGGGAATTCACCAGGCTCTAGCTCCTGGTCAACCTCAATATTGTTAGCTTGGTCAGGCCATTCCCCCCATCCAGTAAGATCAACATCCTCATCTTCAGCTTCCATCTCTTGGTTTAAGTCTGGAATTTGAGCTAGCACTTGATCTGGTGCAGGAAGATTCAGATCATCCAATGCTTGGTGCTGAAGTATAGGGCCAATGAAATGATTTAACTGGTTGGGATGAAAGTGTGGATTATGAGGAATGGGGATAGGATAGCCATCAGGAGGAATTGGCTCCTCATCAGGGGGGCACCACCCAATAGCTCTTGCTGCAGTATAATAATGGGCATAGTCCAAGATTCAGACATGGGGGTTGTCACCATCTCCTATCACCACACTAGCAGGAATGTCATTGAGATTTTCAACCCTGATTTTCATAACCACACAAGCTCTGGTGCTCCTGGCCCTGTCCCAAAGCAGCAATTTAGCAAAACTTCTAACATCATTGGAGACTTCCTGTATATCTCTCTTATCAAAAGGGAAACCAATCATTTGGATCTACACATCTCTGTTAAGCTAGAGATTCCTCCAGTTGAGGCCTTGATTGTGTTTTTGAAAAACCACATGTACATCGCCAAATTGATGGGGGCTTTCATGAACCAAAGTGTATCTATCCAGTGCACTATTTAACCGCAGATAAGCTTGGCCAAAAGGGCATGGACTAGTTTCAGAGAAATTCATCTGTCTAACATTTTGCAAGAACTCAGCAAGCAAATCCCTAATATTATTGAAATGAGCAGGCAGGTTGGGCATGGGGATGAATGTTGCAATGGCCCACTCTTCGTGGCAGGGAGCAGAGGTGGATGAAAGAACACGAACCCGAGTTGTTCTTCCCAGGACATGGAGAACTTGCTGACTTGGGGGTAGAAACGCAGCAGGGTTGAACGGGAACGCCGCCATCGAGGAAGGCGACGGCGCAGCGGTCACGGCTTGCACCAATGGCGATTGTGTTGGCAGGATGGAGGTGAGCGGCGACGCTTGAGGCAATGGAAGGAAGCCAGGAGCGGAGGAAGGTGGCGGGATCAGTGGGGCGTAATGACGAGTTGTCGCTGTCAAGGGAGGTCTTGTCTTGTCAAGCGCACTTGCTATGGTAGGTGACTCTGTTTCCTGCGGTGGCGGTGAGAACTTGTAGCGACAGCCACTTACAATGTGGCCCCATCCTTTGCATTTGTGACATTTAATTTTATTCTTGCATGCAGGTCTCAAATGGTCCGATCCCAAACATCTTGGGCAGAACGGCCAGACTTTTGGGCCTGCAAATTCAAATTTCCTCTCGCTCTAGAATGATTTCCAGCATTAGATGATCGACCAGCAGCAGTGTTTGGGGCATTAACCTGCGCATTAAGATTATTGGACCCCCTTTGGGAGAAATTAACTCTCTGATTCAAATTTGAATTTGGATGGGCATGAATTGTGCTGCTATGGGAATTCGGATAAGGGCGGCGATCAGAAGCAACAGGCACTTGGGACATGTTGAAAATCCTTGATGTTTGGATGGCTTGGGCATATGATTTTTTCCTTGATGATCAACCACCGTCCAAGATTTATCTTGTTCCTTTTGGTAAAGCTCGAATTCTTTCCTGAAATTTGGCCCTCCCGAATTCCAGAGCCAGAAGGAGAGACTAAACAGTAGAGTGACGATGTTACCTTCATTGTAGATAGCAAATCCAACATTCAGAGAAGAGACCGAGAACTTGAACGCGAGGTTTTGCAATCTAGCCACTTTGAACAAGCTGGCCCTTCCACCAAAACAAGCAAGAAGAATGACAACAATAGAATCATCAGAAAGACTTATCTTTGATCTATTGAATTCCGCAACCAGGAAAAAATCCCTGAGACCTTGCTTCTTCACATAGTTTATCGGTTTCTTCAGGATAGACCAGATGCGCTTCTCGAACTGCTGCCCTCTAGCAAACGAGAGATCTTGGAGAGACATGGTGGCTGACGAGCGATGGAGTACCGCTCAACGGGAAGGTGGTCGCCGTGAACGGGGTGTTGGACGGCGATATGGCAGTGGTCGCCGTGGCCGGAGTGGCCAACGACGGTGGGGTGGGGGCTCTCGCTCTCTCGCTTGCGGGTCGAGTCGGTACTTCCGATAGCCGGCTTCCGCATCAGTGTCTAAAAACATGTTCGAACCGGTCAGCGGATGGATGTGATATCTGTTTTAGGGATGGTCGTTGAAGATGCCCTTACAAAGCATCAGATATTTCCCCCTAAAGTTTGTATAAATGTTTCTTCTTAGCATTTTTTTGCGTTCTGCATCCGCTTTTTCCTGCTACTTCTGCGTTGGTCCAAAAGAGATCCTCACACTGTTGGATAGTCTAGTGGCAGCAATGGCCCATGTCTCTAAACGCACACGCACACGCAAAGCTAAGCTTGTTCCCTTTGGACGACAGAGACCAGACAGAGCCGTCCCGTTGTAGATGCTGCATGGTATCTCATCTCCCCATTGAAGCTTCCTGTCAAACCTTCTGCGACCTACCCACCTCCCAGTCAGACAGTGAGGTCTACAGAGATGAGCCTGAGCACTCGCATCACACACACTGGCAGAGACGAGAGCATCTTGGTACTCCTACAAGTGTGCAAAAGAGTGGCAAGCAAATGGAATATTGCATGCATGCATGCCATGCACGCACGCACGCATCCCCCTGGAAGGGTGGCAGGCAGTGAGGTTGGATGGATGGAATGTTTCAGCCAGCTCCCAGATGCTTCTTGCCAAAGCCTACCCTCATCATTTCTCTACTAGCTAATGCTACCTCATCATATCATTACCCAGAAAGATGGGAAGAGACGATGTGTACCCTCATCAATGGATCACATCATCAAGGGCATATCCCTTGCTTCCAGCTCCAACCCTGCAAGACAAAGCTTGCAGACCTCCTACTAGCTGTTATCTCTCTTCATGTGATTAGACAGTGCATGCTCTCTAATCACTGTGACACAAAGATGGCTCTGTACTAGACTGTGCACTGTACTGCTGAGAGTATCTCAGGGATAGAGGGATAGATAGATAGATAGAAAGAGCACGCAGAGACGGCAAGCCATGCATGAGAAGTATCAAAGAGGCAAGTGGAACAGTCAACAGAAACAGTGTATATAAACACATTTTATTTTATCTCTTGGTGGATCGAATCCTGGGATCTGATGCGCTACAAAGTCCACCCATGCATTTCCTGACATGTCACAACATCTGGCGTTGGAGACAGATGAGGGGCCAAGGTGTGCTACTCTTCATTGAGTGGAGTTCAATGAAGAGAGAAAGGGGAAGCACACTCAAAGAAACATGGGTCCAGCGGGGTGTGCATGCATGTGATACCATAATGCCAATTCCCAAAGGGTTATAATAAAACAAACTATGGATTAGTTAGCCATGCAAGGCATGTATGACAACAACTGAGGTAGACAGATCCACTCATCATGTTTCTTGCTTGCTAAATTTTTAACATGACCAGTTGTATAGGTTCTTAGTGCATCTTCAATGGCGATTCTTACGTTTTCTGCATTTAGATTGAATTTTTCAGATCACTTTTATCATTCAACGTGGTTATGTATCCATTCGAAGGCCGGTCCGCATGCTCATTTTCCCGCAAATCTAACCCAAATCCGGGGGAGTGGGAGGCTTGCCGGAGTCCGGACCACCGGCATATCGGTCCTAGATCTCACCCAAAATCTCTCCGCGCGCGAAGCGATTGTCGTGCATTCATGGAGATCACTGGCATTGGATGCCAGCTGCATGCGCGACCAGCCATTGCAGACGACATTGATGCTCAGCCAGAGCCGACATGACTGTTCACTGGAGGGACGGACGAACCATCGATCGAAAACCCCGTTCTCCACGCATGTTCAATGTCGGAGGGACGCGATAAGACGACTACTCGTCCGTCGCCTACCGGCATTAAACAAGTGTGGCGGACGAGAAACCCAATCCGGCAACCCGCATTCAAACTCGTAGCTCCGGACGATTTTCTAAGCCGAACTTTAACCTGGACGAGCAACAACGTAGTTTTATACTAGGTTAAAGTTCGACTTATGAAAATCACAAGGCTTGCATGAAATACATTCGATTTATGTAAATTAAATCCAAATTTAAATGAATTTCGTTCAAATTTGTGCGAACTTATCAAATTTTGATCTTACTTTTGGCGGACATATGCGACCAAGGTTGGATGATCGGCTGACACTGATCCTCCCGGTCCGTGGATCAATGGGCATTGAAGATACCCTTATCATAGAATACTTTCAATGTTTTATACGTTTTCATTTCTCATGGACATTTCTTAAAAAGGTTATTTCATATTATTGTATACCCTTATCACAGAATACTTTCAATGTTTTATTGTATATAGACCACCTGCCCGTGCACCTTGTCCGCAAGAGTTGCGCCTCACGTGGGCATCTCCTCAGACCTGGCCCACGTCCGGCTCCTGGCGGCTGGGCTGCTGGTGCATCCGCGGGTGGCGGAGCGGTCTGCGACCTCGCGCGGCGGCTCGTGCTCGCGCCTCCCCCGGGGCGGCAGATCCGTGGCGGCGGCCCCGGCGGCTCACCTGGCGGCGTCCTACCACGACTCCCATGGCGGTCCAACGGCAGCGACTACGACGGAGGTTGCCTCCTCGCAACACGGCGGCGTCCCTCGGCTGTGGCGGCGGCATCGAGCTCCTCCATTGACGGGTGCGTCCTGTGCGGAGGTGGTTGGGCTGTGGATCTGAGTCCCACCAAGATCAGCTGTCGGGGCGGATTTTCGGTCGGCGGCGCGTGGCGGGCGTTGTGCTTTGCAGCGCTCGAGGTGGGCAGGGCCCGGGACTTCCTCGGGGCCTGTAGCCTGGGTGGGGAATCGGCGGCGGCCGGCGCGAAGCTCCTTCTGAATCCTCCGACGATGCGGCGGCGGCCATGGATCTAGGCTTGAGTGTCCGATCTAGGCCGGCCTTCGTCCATGGATGGATCTCGTGGTGGCTTCTGCGGCTACTTTCTCCTTTGCTGCTCCGTCCGGCGGCGTGGGGGCCTGCTGGTGTGCTTGAATAAGGGGGCGGTCCTAGGGTTCCAAATCGCGCTCAGAAAAAGATCTGCCTGACTTGTCCTCTTTGATCTGGCCAGAGTGACGGGTTCCGGAAGGCTCGGGGATTTTCCTTGGGCATATGCCTGGAGATTGTTGGATCGGGTGGGATTCGGTCGCAACGCAAAAAGTGGCGCGAAGCTCTGCTCTGTTGCCATCATGGGCAAATCTATGGTGAAGTCAGAGGTGAGAATGTCATGAAGGCTGAGATTGGAGGACTTGCAATGGAGATTGGAGTCTTTGCATCGATGAGGAACTGGCTCAAAGTTTCAGGAATCGTGGCAGCAGTATGTTAGCGGGGGCGACAACACAGGTGAAGTTCAAAGTCCTACCTTTCTGGATGAAAATTCAAAGTCTGGCCTTAATTGGTTGTGCCTGGCAATGGTCTTACTGAAGACATTGTTTTGAGAGCGGGGACTATCTTCGGGGTGAAAACCCAAGGTCTGGCCTTAATTGGTTGTGCCTGGCACTGATTCCTTCTTGAAGACGGTGCTTTTGAAGAATTGGACATCAGGTGTTGGCTTGGTAGTGGTTGTGGCAAGGATTATAACTCTGTAGCGGAACTTTTTTTTTATTTCTTCTCTTTTTGTTTTGGTTGGCTGAGTGCATCCGTACTACCTTTTGAACAGTGTGTAGTTGCAGAGGCTGGGTGTAATTGGTATCTTTTCGATATTAATATATTCTCCTTTTCCAAAAAATTATTATTGTATATGGCACTTCCACTAAATTCTAAAAGGGGATATTAAGTAAGACGCCATCAATGACCAAACATACTCATGTCAAGAGGAAAACCTGAAGGCATTTATGCATGTAACGTGAAAACACTTTGAAGGTTTCGAGTTCAGGTTTAAACACTGCAAGAAGGTAGGAAAATTATGACGCCAAACATACATAAAGGACCAAGGATGCATCTGCTGACATTGGCATCCCTCACTTTCAACCCGTACGTGTTGTTTATATTAGGTCATCTCCACTGGGTTGTATGTAAGTTGTATTGGTAAAATGTCCATGTCATCTACCAACAAGCTAACATACAAGTACTCCAATGAATTGTATGTAAACCATCTAGTAAAAAAAGATAGATTAATGTAATTGCTCTCTATTTTACATTGAGACTTGTGCAAGAGGTGTTGGTTAATCTATATACAACTTTGCTCTCTTACCTCATTTATTACATGCCACATCATCTATATATCCTAGATGGCAATTTTACCAACATCTATCTTACAACCATTGAAGATGCTCTTAGCAGTATGAAAAGAGCACAGAAAATATGCCGCCGCCGCCTAAGACATCTACTAAATGATTTTCCAAGGACAGATTAGTCAACCAGCTTTTGCATTTTTTTAACAGGACTTCAGGAAGAAGCTAAGCAAACACACTATTATTCTCCCAACTAAATATATAAATAAATACCCCATCAACAGGGTTTTTTCTCCTGAACTTGTCGGCCTGTTATGTTTTCCGCAAGACAGTCTGGATAGTTCTGGTATTAGAACATCTTCAATCATTCTCCAAAAGAGAGTAGTTTTCCAACAGGAGGCCCATCCAACACAGAGGAACGTCATAGCTATCACTATATTTTCTCTCTTTGATCACAACATGTACCCCTTTTGAACACAAATGAGAAGCAGCAGCGCAGCAAACCTTTCAGAAAGGAAATAATAGTGTATTTATTTATTCCCCCTACGAAAATCAGCAGTACAAATCAGGAAAAGATTTAAGACGCTGGCAAAGGAAAGGAACAATACAAATGACAGTAAAAGTGAGATAAGCAATTCGTCATTTCATAAAATAGACATTATTTTATTCAGGGCAAAAAGGTTAAGATACCTTATGCCTTGAACAGAATTCCACTGTCTTTTGGACCAACAGTCAGTCAGCTATGCTGAGTTGCCAGATATTGTACATTAAGGCTTAGATGGAGCACCAAGGAACAATACGGTTGTGTAAGATTAGATTACAGTCTTGACCACTAACTTGCGGCACCTAAGTTATCAACAAAATATACATGGCTAAGGCCTGGCCATCCATCAACCTAAAGGTACAAGTTGCAATTTATGCAATAAATAAATGAACTGGTAGACTACTAAAGTATCACCCTGCCGGTAGGCTTCATCTATCTAAACAGATATAGAAAATGTAAATTATCATAAATTACACTATCTACTTCAAAATGGTCCCAGAAAAATACAAGACCTATGGCTACGAACTCATTCAAGCTACAGAATCTATCCTTTCCTGGAGCCCCACAGGCAAAGGGTTGGATACACTGAACTCCCTGAAAAAGCACTAGGCTTTACACCTTCAATTCGTTCTTTTCAAACCACTAACCGCATAAGTTATCACCCCTTACATACTAAAAGTGACCAAAACAAAAACCCTTAGATGCTAACTAGAAACCAGTTAGAATTTGATAAGTTCCATAGAGTATTCTCTTATGCCCCCCCCCCCCTAACTTTTTCTTAAATAGTTAAACTTTCCAGTCGTCGTAAATGTAACAATCATTCTTGCACCTTTTCATTATTTATTTTCTTGCCTGATCTTGATGTGTTCACCTTACGTATAATTTGCAGAAAAAGTTTAAAAGTTTAAACAGGGATTATTTGGTGGACCAATGCAAGGAAGATCGTGCCAAAGATGCTCTGCATCAAGCTGATTGTGATATTAAAATTTGTGGGGTCAGTAGTGAGGAGGGGGCAAAAGAAAAGGCCGGAAAGAACAGCACTAACTGCATCTGGAAGGCTGGAGTGCTCCTAACCACCATATCATCATGGATTTTATTACAAGGCATCTTGCGATTATGTGACCTTCGAGAGCGCACACTAAAAGTGGAATCAACTAAAGTGAACTGGGTCTAACACATTGCTAAGTCTAAAGAATATTTCTTCAGTGAAGTAATGGACTTTCTTCAGGGTACTATTAGTCAATGAAACTCTGGAGACTGGTACAGTGTACAATAATGTGAATAAACCAGCATCTTGTGAAAAAGTACTTTTCAAGATTATATGGGTGACTAGAGAAGAATAATGCGTTCTTGCATCACAATCCTGCAACCCTCATTCATTAGTGGCCTACGCG
Organism: Bromus sterilis; assembly: GCA_950022295.1. Classification (NCBI taxonomy): domain Eukaryota; kingdom Viridiplantae; phylum Streptophyta; class Magnoliopsida; order Poales; family Poaceae; genus Bromus; species Bromus sterilis. The sequence goes on along the minus strand of OX465599.1, from coordinate 234,005,721 downwards.
CATGGAAGATTCCTCACATTTTCGATCTTTCAGACCTAGAAGAAGTGGGCACCTAAGTTGATCATTAGATCTATAGTATAGCATGTATTTAAATCAACAATTGCCATTAAGAAAATGGAAACACTGAGGCATCACAGAAAGGGCCCATAAAGTAAAAGTCAATAAGAGTTCCAAGTCTTAGCACAGGGGCTAATAAAGCAAAAGTATTATGCGACATTCCTCATTTTGCAAATAGATCAAATTGAACTACTATGGAACAAATAAATTAATTAAAGAAGCAGGTAATGTTAGTAGCAGAGAAATCTCTATCCAATCATGCCACTTCATAATCGCCTAATTTCATTCCTTTGTGTTGTATTACTTAGTCCTGACTCCTGGTATAGTACAGACATAGCTACAATTCTAGCTTTAGCAGATTACACAAATCCTACTTTGCCTTGTCCCCAGGCATCTACAGGCCTTCTCGTTAGTCAATGATGGACAGCCATAAAATTCTTCAAGATGTTAATGTTAGAATAATAAACTTTCAGGGTAGAGGTGTTATTATATTTGTTCAACAGAAACGAAGATCGTACTAACAAATACATATTTGAGTGCAAGACAAGATGAATATGCCTTTGGTCCTACCAATGATACAAAACACTGCAGCTTGATGTTGTGAGCTTCCATGTGAAAATCTGATGAATAAAATGTATATGCAGATAACAGGATAATAAAAATCATTGAACAGACAAATGTCGATATATATTCATTATTATGCATATTAATATATCTGAGTAGGGAAAAAAATTAATGATGAGATTCAATCATCTATGCACTCAGATATATCGAAAAAAAAATTTTTGAAACGGTGGCAAAAGCTTTGCCACATCTATTAAATAAGAGAGAAGAGAGTTGCCCAGTTAATTAAAGGAAAACCGGGCAAAAACCTATACAAATGAGCCACATGTGAACTACTCACAGAGCATGCAACCCCAAACACACATAAACAACCAGACAAGAATATACGGGACAAAAGTGCCTTGCCAATAAGATAATGATCATCTGCATTATCATTGGATTTAGTTTTATTGTTATGGTCAGAAACAAACAATAAACTAATATCATGGCAGACGGATCATCACAGCATGTTAAAAAATTGCAGTCAAAGGTCAGGTAGTGCTTAATTGCCTTATGAACTGCCAAATCTTTCACTATACAACATGTACAAGAGACAAAACCATTAAACCCATTATCTGCTAAAATGAACCCCATTTTCAGGCTCATGTCCAGATCTACTGTTATGTCAAAAGAATAAATAGTGGAAATTTCATTTAAATATCCATTTCCAATTAGTGATGCATTGAAGCTGTAGGTGCCACATTATTCTCTAAACTTGTACTAGGATGCACAGGTGTCAACATTATATAGAATTACCGCAGCATGAACATCCAATAAATCAATAGATACCATGATGCACTATCCAAATTAATGACTGCAAAGAACTTATTCTCAAAGTAGTCGCTGATTTACTTTGACTACAATGGACAGGAATTGGGATCAAATTTCACTGAACAGAAGCTTTACAGCTGTTTTCTGCGCATCTTCTATGGAAAAATAAGAGACTATCTAATAGACTGGCACTGGATCATTCAAATTTACTCCCTGCTTCAACTCTACAATGCAGCCAGAAAAGGATGCAAGCGTGCAAACCCCACTTACAATAGCTTATCATTCAGCCGGGGTAAAAAAAACAGGGAAGAGGGGGGGGGGGGGGGGGGGGGGACTGCTGGAAATAAATGTATGATAGTTTGGTGGACTATTCCATATTTGATAGACCTCGTCAGTATTACTGTGAGTCTGTGACCCAGTGCCCAAGTATAAAGTCTCAATAAGTGAAGTGCAACAAGTATTGGGTACTGACTACTGAGGCAGAAAAGAAAAGAATGTACTAGTAATCACTGAGCGCCCATTATGTTCATTTTGTGTTGATCATCGTCCTAGTTTACCTTTCAGTTTCCCAACCTAGGAATACACAAACATTTTTCCTGTAAGACAGTAGCTCATTTAGGTACAAGTACACAGAGTTTCACGGTTTGTCAGATATAGGAATTGAAGCCTATATCTAAGAATTACCTAAAAGAAAACTTCTCATTTGCTAATATGTTCCATTGTTTTTTTCTTCGACTAAGTTCTAACCCTTAAGCTGCAACCCAACAAGCTCAACAAATTTAGGAGCCACAGTTATGAAACGAAGCACAATCTGAACTTTCCAACTCACATTTCATACCAAAAAATATATTCAGGTCGTCAGATAAGAATTCTTGCTCCCCAAACATTGAGATATCGCAAACACAGGGGGCAATTAGCAGTACATTATTATTGCAACAATTTTGTGAAACTGTGAACAAGCAGCAGATAAGCAAATCTAACTTGTCTCAGACTTGGAGCAGAAAGGCGCATCTCTAGTTCTCTACAAGTCCTTTCACCTGCGAAAGTCACACGTCCTCTCCGCCACGGCTGCCGCCTCCACTTGCGCCGCCGTCCAGGGACTTGAAGCCCTCGGACACCGCCCGCGCGCGGTTCTGCGCCTGCCTCTCAACCGCCACGAAGTACAGGCCTGCACAGAGACAAGCACCAGATCAGATCGCGACATGGAACAACCAGGAGGACGCGGAGACGGAATGGAACGGAGCGCCATAGTTTAGGGGTTTGGTCAGGTGCTTACTCACGGCGCTGCCGATGGCGCACATCCAGAGGACGCGCTGCGACCACCTGTCGCCAACCACACCTCGACCGCCCATCCCCATGCCGCCGCCGCCGCCGACGCCGCCGGTGAGGTAGATGATATGCCGCGCGCCTGCTCGCTTAGACCTTGGTGCTCCGCTCGGTTCGTCTGACCGACAAGCGGGTCCTACCTGGCGGGAACCAAAAGCAGGGCCTGTTATACTTGTGAGCCTGTTGGGCAATGGGCACATTGGCAGATGGGCCGGCCAAGCACCGGCTGCTGATAATCTTTCCCTAATAATAGAGGAAGGCGATTTTGCAGGAAAGCCCCTCACATTTTAGTAAATTAACACGCAGTCCACAGTTTCAAGAAGAAAAAAAGTAAAAAACGTTGCACTGTCTGGGCCTCAGCCCATCTTTCGCATGTCGCGCGCCTGGGGCAACGAACGAAGCTGGGCCATCTAATGGGCCGACCTAGGTTCAGTTTATTTACGTTTTTTCATTATGTATTTTCTTTTTTAACAAAAGAAAATGTTCGAGGATATAAACGCAGTCGCTCGCGTGCTTCCTCTGCACTAACACTTTTCATAAATTTGAAATTCTTTATTTTTTTTAATAAACACACAATTTTAAAAAAAATTGCACTTAATAATAATAATTTTGTAAAACTTGACACTAAAAAAATTTATGTGTAAATACTTAAACGCATTTAAATGCACCAATATTTCAAGTCGCTCGCGTGCTTCCTCTGCACTTTCACAAATTTTAAAAGTCTTTGATTTTTTTAAATTATCACACATTTTAAAAATTGTTTGCAATTGGAAATAATTATTATTTTGTATAAATTGAAACTAAAAAAGTTTATGTGTAAATAAATAAACACATTTAAATGCAACAATATTTTAACGCATTTTTAAAGTACAGAATGTTTAATAACTGCATTCACGGATTTTTATGCACTTTTTTATGTATGAACATCTTTTGAAATATTATTTTTTGAGTGCAAACATCTTACTGATGTAAAAGAAGAATAAAAAAGAAATAAAAATGTTCCGAGGAGAGCAAGTATTTTTAAGTGCAAGCATTTTTTTTAATTTTTAAAATTTTGGAGTACAAATAGTTTTTTCTGTGCTAATGGGCTGGCTCGGTTTGTTCTAATATCCACACACACACCGACGGGATCCTCTATTTCTTGGTGCGCTAAAGAGGTATCATTTCAATTTAGATCGGGATTCATTAGTTCAGTGTACAAACGATAGTCATTTCAATTTCGGGATTAAAGTCACGAACAACTCCGAGTTTAGGGTTTAAAATAAACTTTTTTATTTTGTCTCATTGCAACGCACGGGCATGTTTGCTATCTATACCTAATAATAAAGCGTGATGAATTTCCTAGTCTCCCTGTTCTTTTTGTTCGGCTTGTTGGGCCTCTTTCGATGGGACAAAAAAATGCGCACATGAGATAAATCATCCACGCTTTTTGTTGCATGTTCGTTCGGCTTTGTTGTACTTTTTTTCTTGGGCCGTAGCCGCTGAAAAAATGCGACTGAGCAAGTTAAATGGATGACCACTTTGCCCTTTTTATCAAATTACATAATGTAAGATGCATTTTCTTAAATTTGTTGTAGTTTCTTTAGCACTCCAAAATTAAGAAAAGTACCTTTTATATCTTCTTCTTGAAAAAAAATATCTCTTATTTTATTATAAATATCTTATCTTTCTTCTTAAACTTTTTTCCAATGAGTGTGATGTCGGGACCCGGGGTTTGCATATGTAATTCCAGTCACAATTCAATCATATGGAGAGCCGAGAGTCATACCCACTTGTCTAAGCAGACAAGGCCAAGTACAAGACACTCTCGGAAAGCTCGAACGTGAGGGGCATCCCATCCAGGCCGGATGATCAACTGAGGTGGGTCCTCATCGCCCGCTCACAAGTCTAAATGATTATGGATGGTGAAATCCCATACTCATAGACAAGTCGCCTCAACCATATTATCGATTGAATCCTAACACTTACATAAACAGACTCCAGCTCGATCTCTTAGTCGGGGTCTCTGGCGGGCTCAATCATACAACAAAGTGTGCCACGTGATAGAGTCACGAGCAATCGCATCGCGATGCCCCAAGCTGCGCACATCTAAGGGCCACTTGGTGTATAAAAGACCGCCGGCGAGAGCACAACTAAAGTATCGAACCCCACACATGACATGCACGATATAAACATACACGCAGCATGCATGCCAAGTGTATAACAGCAGGTAACACAACATGAACTCTACAAACTCATAGTTTTATTGCATCTGCTATACAGAGCAGATATAGTAGTGTTACAAGCAGAGATCACATCACTGTGATCCAACATTACATCATACAACAACGGAAGCAAATTATGTCTTAGTAAAGACAAGGTTAACAAATGGCTTAAGAAGCCTTTAAGAAAACACAACGACCCTCCAGAGGGACCAGGATGCTGTCTGGGACTACATTACTTCGTCGGCGTCGAGCTTGAGGGGGAGGCCACCATCAGTGTCAGTGGTCTCTTCTCTAAAACATAGAATAAGCAAACGTGAGTACAAAGTCGTACTCAGCAAGACTTACGTCAGGACTATACTACTCATGCTCAGATATCAAGGTAAAGGCAAGTGGGGTTGTAATGCAGAAAGCTTTGACTTGGCTATCCTGTACTACGACTACATAGAGTTGAGATGAGAGGCGGAAGCAACCCAAAGCACTCACACTTATCTTGCGATTTTTAGAGTATCCATTTGAGTTGTCTAATAATCAAGCAAAGATCTCCAAGTAGTCCATAACCGCGGACACGGCTATTCGAATAGTTCATTAACCCTGCAGGGGTGTACTTCTTCACATACGTAGCTACCACTTACCGCCTAGAACTCGTCACCTTCAAGCGGTGTCGGCGAGGATAGTACCACGACACTTACCTCACGGCTCCAACTCTAGTCCAGGGGATCGCCTATCTGAGTTGTACCCCAATCGGGAATCCGGACGGAGTTTCCGTTTAGGACCCAGACGATGTATGGACGGTCCGACAAGCCCACCTCGACGGATGGTGTTGCGCTTGCCTAAAACCGTGCTACGTTATGAAAGCAAATAGAATAAAATTAACCCATGTGAATCCTGGACCATAGTCGGGGTGAGTTAATAGGTCGAGAGGGGTCAATTAGCCCAACATGTGGTAGTAATCTGTATCTTGGATCACAACACAAGAACTCGGGGCCTAGGGCAGTGTAAATGAGACAACCCACTGTGTACTCCTACACAGTCTCTCATTGTTCACTTATATTAGGGTGACTTCATCAACACGTTACCACCTTGTTGCATGTGTTCACTACCATCCCGATACATCACCCAGATGGATCATCTTCATTGCAAGCAACTCTAGCATGGCATAACATAACATGGATGAAGGGCCACATGATGAACATAAACAAATCTTGTATCTGCTAGGTTGAGGTTTGCTTAATACTGTGGAAGCAATGATAGGTCATGCAAAGGATGGGTTCAACTAGCGGTAGAACGGTAACATGTGAATCACCTAATCATGCATAAGAGAACAAGAGGGGTTTTGCTTGCCTTATTGTCGAGACAACAACAATGTAAACAATCGAGGAGAAACAATCACCGAGACAACAACAATGTAAACATCACATTGCAATGCACATTCAAGAATGAATCATGGCATGGTACTGATGTGATCTAGGTTCAATTTGTAACAAGTTAATTGAAGTTGATTTGAATAAGAAATTCAAATTCAAACCCCAAATGTTGTTCAAATTAGCCAAAGTTGCATTTGCTAATGTTTGGATATGGTAAACCATGTTGTCATGTGTATGATATGCCTCTGATGTTCATGTGATAAGGTTGGCATTACAAAGATTTAATTTGAAATGATTTAAACATTTATTTTGAATTATTCCAAATAGCCCAAATAGCTAAATGCTACTGGTCCATCATCATAGATGTGTTTTTCATCCATGAAAATATGATACTTGGAATCCTTGCATTTTTCTGATGATTTTTCATATATTACACTTTTGATTTGGAGTTATGGTTTAAAAGTTATTGAATTTCAAAGATTTAATAGTTTTCTGGAAATTCTGTTAAATAAGAAATTGATTTAATGCGCCAGGCTGACGTCATCATGACGCAGGGGGGGTTGACCAGTGGGGCCACTGTGTCATTGACTCAGAGTTAAAACTCTGTTTTAATTAAACTTTTAATTCAAATTGGGGGGGTGGCCCCACCTGCCAGTGGCTTAGGCCAAACTAAACAGGGGGTTAGCCCCCTAATTAATCCAGTGGCCGGCGTTTAGCCGCCGGTGGCCACAGGAGGCGGCGGCGACCTCTGATGCTGGGCTCTCCGGCCACGGGAGCAGGTGGGGAAGCTACCAGGGGTAGCCCCCCGCTCTTCCGCATCCAGCGCTGCATCACAGGAAGCTCGGGGGTGCCGGAATCCATGGCGGGGAGAAGCTTCGCGGCGGCCGGCGCACGGCTTCGTCGAAACGGCGACAGGGGCACAAATGGAAGCACTGAGAGGGGGGTAATCGGGTCGCCTCCTCACCCTGGTTGTGCTGGAGAGGCCGGGAGCGACGAAGGAGTTTTTGTGGCGGCGAATTCGCCGGAGTCGTGCCACGGTGGCCGGAGAAGAACGGTGATGCGGGCATCTTCTAGGAAGCTCCTGCGCTCGGTATCTTCAACCTGGAGATGCTGCTCGTCGTCGCGCACCTGCTGGACATCTCCGTTCGGTGTTGGGAGCTCGATGGCCGCGTCTTCTCGCAGGGGGTGGCCGGCGGTGAGCTTCGGTTCACACGGGAACGGCGAGTTTCAGAGGGGGAGGGCATGTGAGAGAGAGGGGAAAAGGAGAGGGCGCCTAGGGGGTTCTCTTGGCGACGTGTAGAGGATGGGGAGCCCCTCGAGCAAGCAGGACGTGGCATGCCGCGGCGGGCATGCGCTCCACGCCTCTGCCAGAATGCAGAGGTTGAAGACGCCCCTGCCCCTGGCAGGCTGGGCCGCCTTCTGCTGCGCTTGGGCCAGGTGGGCCGGAGGTAAGAGAGGTAGGTGCCTTCGGGCTTTTTATTCTTTTTCTCTTTTGTTTTGTTTTCTGTATTATTTGTTTTGAATTGAATTAAATATCAATTCATTTTATAAAACCCTCAAATATTTATCTTGGACATATGTGACATAGTACTAGCCACACCCAAGTTTTGAAGATTTTTGAAATTCAAAACATTTGAATTTCAATTCAAATAGCATTTAAATTTAATTTCCAAGCCTCTGTTTGAATATTTGAAAAATCCATGAGCATGAGTTTGACTCCAAATCATTTTTTAAATGATCATACTCATTTATAGGACTTTTCAAAATTGTTTGGAGGAATTTTGGAAAAACTTTTTATCTGGCCTTTTATTTAAATTCTTTTTGAGGCTTTTCCAAACCCCCAATTCTTAAACCATAGAAATTAAACATGATGCAATTATTTCTAGTAATAAAAGAACATACCAAAACTAGGGTTGTGACATGTGACTTGATGTTGGTTTTAATCCAAAATCCTACATGTATCTAACTCACGAAAAATTATACCCACAAAAAAACTTTCGAAAAGTGTTCACACATTTTAATTTTTTGTATTATCTTAAATGCGTTTGCGCCTTTCTGAAATATATAAAGTTAATTTTACGTAAAATATAGGTATTTTATCATAAGATTACAATTTTCTCCCGTTGTTTTAAACAATCTTTAATTTTATTAAATAATATTGCTCCAAATATCCAAAAAAAAAGGTTCACAGGATTTTAAATTTTTGTATGATTCGTTCCAAAAACCTTCATGTAGCTATCTCATGAAAAAGTGTACCCACAAAAAAATAATGAAAAGTGTTCACATTTTTTAAAATTGTATATGCGTTTGCATTTTTTTTAAATATATATAGTTAATTTTACGTACATCATAGGTATTTTATCACAAGGTTAAAAATTTATCCCGTTGCAACGCACGGGCATTGTCCTAGTCTACTACTAATATAAAAAGCACGAGAGGGCTGGAACAATTAATCTCGTACATCCAATGCCATCGATCCAACGAACCACGCCGCATCCGTGTTGTACGGCACAACACGGCTCGCTTCTGTCCCGCAAAACAAAACTGTTCGCTAAACTAATCTCACCCCTCTCCCTCTCCCTCACGTCCCCCCGCTTCTGCCGCCGCACCATCCACGTCGGCCAGCCGCGTCGCGCCGCCACAGCCCTCCGGTGAGCGCCCCCGCGGCCTCCTCTCCTTTTCCCTCTCTTCTTCTCCTTCCTCCTCTTTCTAATCTCTCTCTGCTCTCTCCCCTGTTTTTCTGGCCGCCATGGACGCTCGCAGCCCGAGCTCGTCGTCGTCAGATCCCTTGCCCCCGCGCTGTTCTGGACATCCCAGTCGCCACATCCGGTCGCTATGGCTCCATCTCCGCCGTTCCCCCGCCATTCCAGGCCTCTTCCCCGGCCCCGCCTCGCCGTGGCAACGGCCGCCGGCCTCCTCGTGCAGATCAGGAGGAGGACGAAGCCTCTGTTCCCGCTTGCACGCAGCCGCCAGGTGGGCCGGCGCGCCCCCCTTGCAGCCCAGCAGCCGCGCCCCGGCCCGCGGCCTTCTACCACCGCCCCAACCCCTGCCCTTCCGTCGGCGATTCCCCGGTGCTCCCCTACCATTCCGCCGGACCGCCGCCCGCTTCCCTGTCATTCCCCCTACATTACTGCATCTCCCCTCTCCATTTTCTCTTTGCTGCAAAAATTTCTCGCAACCGCGAACAGGATTACAATTTGTGAACTTAGGTATTTGTTTAGTTGTTGCACCTGTATAATTACTTCTGATTAGTCGCTGGCAATGACGTTCAGTTGATGTGGACTTAGGATATACATGCTTCATTGAAAGGGCATGTGCCCTTATGTTTGGTTTTGGTAATTGATGACAATCTTTATGGACTAATGGTTTCCTTGAGTTATACTTTAAGATTTGTCCATAGGCAACGCTTGAAGATCATATGGTGGCTTCAAGGTTGTAAGATGAAGATTACGTGTTGACCAAGGTGTTCTTCATGGAGCTATCCAAAGATTGGTCAAGTAGATGTGTGCAAGGTCAAGAGGAGCATCACGAAGATATCGTATGCTTGGAGCTTGCCGACCATTTGGTGATAATGATCGTGTGAAGATGTGCCTAAAAGAGGCTCACCCATAATGGTGTATGGGGGAGCTATCTACAAGTCTTCATCGAGCCGGAGGAATCAAGGAAGATGTTCCAACTTGAGGCGGGCATGATCGTCATCATCAAGCTCAAGTGGATTATGCGCAAGACAAAGGTTTGACTAGATAGGTGTCTAGTTTACCGGTCTCTTGGTGGTAGTTAGGAGACCGTGTTATAGGCTAGGCCGAGTCGTTCGTGGAGAGCTCAAACCTTTTGCAGCCTTGGCATCATCTTTATTGGTTCTTGTTTGGCTTTTCTCCGTGTGAGTTTTGGAGCTTGTGGTCTTCTTCATGACAAGCTCTTGTTCATCGAAAACGGATTTCACATGCATCTTCTCTTATGATTTTCGATGCGGGAGATTTGCCGGTTATTCTTGGTCAGAGGTTTCACACCTCTATGTGTTTGGAATTTCTCCCTTGACATTCTTGGTTGGCTTTTCTCTTTGTGAGTTTTGGATCTTGTGGTCTTCTTCATGACAAGCTCGCGTTCATCGAAAACGGATTTCATATGCATCTTCTCTTAATATTTTCGATGCGGGAGATTTGCCGGTTATTCTTGGTTAGAGGTTTCTCACCTCTATGTGTTTGGCATTTCTCCCTTGCCTCTTCGAAATATTTCCAGTCGTGATTAGGCAGCTCTGTTCGTTAGCTTTCCATCAAGCTTGAGTTTGCCTTAATCGGAGTTCATTTGCAGAAGTTGTGGCAGTTCAGGGTTTGCCTGTTTTATTTAGAGATCATCTGTTGTGTGACCTGGGCTCCCTGGCTCTGCCAGGGCGGTAGTACCGCTCTTGGAGCGGTAGTACCGTGGGCGAGTACCGCATCCACTACCGTAAGTCCACTGGACTTTTGCGGTAGTGGGCACGGTACTGGCCCCCGGTAGTACCATGGGGCGGTAGTACCGCTTCTAGTGCGGTAGTACCGTGCCACGGTAGTACCGCGGGGCAAGTACCGCACTCACTACCGTAAGTCCACTGGACTTTGCGGTAGTGGGCACGGCACTGGGCTTCGGTAGTACCATGGAGCGGTAGTACCGCTCTCGGTGCGGTAGTACCGCTCTCCGAGCGGTAGTACCGTGGTTGGTGGGCTGCCAAAGGATTCCAACGGCTGGATTCGTGGGAGACTATAAAAGGGGGTCTTCTTCCTCCTTTGTCTCAACCGGTTTTGTGCAAGTTCTTCCCCCCATTGTTGACCTCTTTGAGCTTGCTTACTCCCTTTCCCTCCTATGATTCTTGCTCCTTTTTGAGGGAAAAGAGAGAGGAGGTCTAGATCCACATTCTCCACCAAGCCATCTCTCCTCTAAGTGAGGGGAACCTTGTGGATCTAGATCTTGGAGTTCTTTGTGTTCTCCTTGTTCTTCCTCTCATATTCCTCCATAGATTTTGTTGCTTTGGTGGGATTTGAGAGTTGGGGACTTGAGCACTTCGTGTGCTCTTGCCATTGCATTTGGTGCATCGGTTTGAGTTCTCTCCGAGGATTCGTTGTAGAAGTGAAGTTGAGAAGTTTGCTACTCTTGAGTGCATTGGCACTCTAGAGCTTGTTCTCTTGAGTGCATTGGCACTCTAGAGCTTGTTCCTCTTGGGTGTGTTGGCCCCTAGAGGCTTGTTGTTGCGGAGCTCAATCATTGTGGTGGAAAGCTTCGGGACGCTACGGGAGCCTCCAATTCGGTTGTGGAGATTGCCCCGAGCATTTGTACGGGTTCGGTGACCGCCCTCAAGGGTCGCCATTTGTACGGGTTCGGTGACCGCCCTCAAGTGTCCTAATAGTGGAATCACGACATCTTGCATTGGTAAGAGCGTGAGGAGAAATAGGGTGGCCCTCGTTGGCTTCGTGTGAGCATTGTGCTCCTCACCCTCTCCAAACGGAGACGTACTTCTCGCAAGAGAAGGAACTTCGGTAACAAATCCTTGTCTCCATCGGCTCCACTTGCGGTTATCTCTACCCTTACTTTGAGCAAGCTTATTACATTGTTTATCTTGTGCTTGCTCATATTATTGTACATTGCTTGTCCCATAGGTTGTTCATCTAGTCAACCTATTTACTTGTGCACCTACTTTGTGATAGCCTTAGTGCTCTTGTTATATACCTTGCTATCACATAGTTGGTTATCTTGCTTAGTATAAGTTGTTGGTGCACATAGTTGAGCCTAGCTTATTTAGGTTTCTTGCTTGGCAAATTAAACGTTAAGTTTTATTCCGCATTTGTTCAAGCCGAAACCGTAATTGTTTTTAAGCGCCTATTCACCCCCCCTCTAGGCGACATCCACGTCCTTTCAATTGGTATCAGAGCCTCGTCTCTCTTTATAGGGCTTCACCTCCTTGAGAGTAAAGATGTCGACTAGGGGTTTAGGATTCATTGACACTCTTAGTTTCGATGGCACAAATTATGTTGCTTGGAAAATTCACATGCTTAAATATTTTCGGGGCATTGACCCGTGTATGTGTTGGAAATATGCCCTAGAGGCAATAATAAAATGTTATTATATATATATTTCCACGTTCGTAATTAATGTTTATATTTCTGTGCTATAATTGCAATGACCCTGACTATGAGATTCAGAAGAAAACTCACTTGCATGTGTGGAAATGTAAACACCAAGAGTTCCTGGTTTAGCCTCTAAGACCAGCTCATGTGCTAACTGATGATTACGTGTTTTGACTCTATGATTATCTTCATAATTCATTTTAGAGTTGAGTAAATTGTTACTACACTTTAGCCTTGTTGCAAAACATCATTTTGAATCATGTTTGTTGCAAGAGAGTTGTTCAAAGCTATGAATAACGTAAAGGCCATACTTCCATTATGAATAGGGTGTATGTTATGAATCTTGATAATAATACTAAATATCCATAACACTGACGCTAAACGTCGCAAGACTGACAGAAATACCACATAGATGTGGCACTGCCCTTTATCACAAGTGACATAACATGCATGAAGAATTTCCATAAGTGATGGATTTTCGAGTCATATGATTATGAATCACTTGACGCTTGCGATCTTTGTCTCGAAGTAATGTGACTAAAACACCGTTAATAGGCCATACATGAACGGGCAACTAAACCATTGGTAATCATACATGATGATGTGTGCAGTCCAATAAGTGTAGTTGTGTGCAGTGGATTCCCTATCTTCACTCATGAGTTGAAGTAGATATGTGGATATCTGTTCAATAGAGACATACGTCTGAAATCTTTGAAATGTTCAAGGAATTTTAGAGTGAAATAGAAATTCGTTGTAACAAGAAAATAAAGCTTCTGCAAATTAGATTGTAGAAAGTAATATTTTAGTTACAAGTTTAGTGAACGTCTGATGAGTTGTGAAGAACTGTCATAACTTGCGTCTCCCGGAACATCACTATGAGTAAAGTGTTCGAGAGATGTAATCAAGCCATGTATGACACGGTAAAGATCAAATATGACGTTTATCAATTTGCTATTATACTTATTAAAGTTATGCGTTAGTGACTATGGCTTTTACACTGAAAAGAGCATCATCAAATCTGTTGAAATGACACCATATTAGATGTGGTATGGACTGTTAAAACCATGTTGTCTTTTCTTAAAATTTGGGTATATGAGGCATATGTTTGACATACTCAAAACCCCAAATCAGATAAGTGCTACTTTGTTAAGGTTATGCCAAAAATTTTGGTATTCCTCTATCACTACACAAAAGCAAAACTGTTTGTTGTTAAGAACAATGTGTTTTGAAGAAAAATAGTTTCTTACAAAAGAGTGAGTGGGAGGACAGTGCAACTTGTCAAAGATTGTTGAATCTTCAGAGAAGTGCGCAGCTGAACCACACAGGTTAGACAAAACTCGTACAAACATTCATGATATGTAAAACGAGATATTGTTGTTCGACAATGATAAACCTGTGATATACAAAGAAGCGTTGATGGGCCCTGACTCCGGGATTTGGCTAAAGGCCAAATAATCCGAGATAGTATCCATGGAAGTAAGTCAAGTTTTGAACTTGGTAGACCCTCCGAAAGACTAAAAGTCTGAAGAATATATATATGGATCTATAATTGATTCGGATGAAATTGTTTTATCCATAAAGCTCAACTCGTTGGAAAATTGCTTTCTAGCGAGTTCAAAGGTTGACTACGACGAAATAATGTCGACCGTAGAAATGCTTTAGTCAGTTCGGGTTATACTAGCAATTACTACATATCTCATTTATAGGATATGGTAGAATGAACGTCAAAAACAAAGTTCCTACACGGAAATATGACAAAGGACGTATAAGTGATACGACCGGAATGTTTTGTCGATTCAAAGGATGCTAAAATAGATGCAAGCCTTGGATATCCAGTGATGGACTGAAGCTAGCATAATGGAGTTGGAATTTTCGTTGTGATGAAATTGCGAAAAGAGTTTGTTTTCATCAGGAATAACGAAGATGCTTGAATATTCAAGAAAGTAAGTGGGAGCTGAATAATATTTCTAAAACCTTATGTAGATGACATATTGTTGATTAGAAATGATATAAATTTCTTGACACGAATAAGGACTTTATTGGAAATAGTTTTCAGCTGAAGTACTTGGGCTAATATAGCATTAGTATTGAGCACAATGATCTATGTAGATAGTAAGTGTCTGATCATGCTAAAGCCAACATTACATGTTGACATGATACTAAAGTAGTTTAGTATTAATACGCCAAGAAGGATGTTCTTGCCGAGGTCATGGTGAAAAGTTGTTTGCGGAAATCGGTGTTCATGAACACAGATAAGCAAAACACATGAATTGGATTTCACTCACCTATGTGTTTGGATTAATCATGTACACCATAATATGTAAAACGACCAGATATGTCCGGTGCTCCAAAAGGTTGTGAGCAAGATACCAAAGTGATCAATATGTTGATCATTGGACAAACAGTGAAAAGTTAAACTTATGATAGATAAGATATGTTTCTCGGAAAATGGAGATAATGAAGAGCTCGTTGTAACAAGTTACACTAGCTGAATTTTTGATGTAAACAGTTACACCAATTCAGTCTTCATACTTACTCCAACCGATTTTCGATTTTAATTGGGATTATGTGTTTCACACGTAAGGGTGGCACAGTATGAAGGAACTGTGTTAAGTTAGATACTGTGGCGAATTCTACAACAGAGGCTAAGTATATTGTTGCTTAAAGAAGTAACAAGGGAGGGTATTTTGAGTCATCAGTTCATTTATGAACATGGTATGGTTTCCTAGATGCTTGAAGCTCATGGAACATTGACGAATGATTTCATGACTTATTCTGAAGGAACCAAGGTCCTGCCAAATGATTCAAACATATACAAAGCTAAACTGATAAAATTAGTAAATTTTATGATAGCGTGAAAAACGCGAAGATATGCAAGATACAAACGGGCCTGAAGCATCAGATCCGATGATGAAGTCTATACCACAAATGAAGCATGTATTACACCGGTATGCCATAGGTGTAAAATGCTCAAGCACTGATAATATTATTGACTCTAGTGCAAGTGGGAGACTGTTGGAAATATGCCCTAGAGGCAATAATAAAATGTTATTATATATATATTTCCACGTTCGTAATTAATGTTTATATTTCTGTGCTATAATTGCAATGACCCTGACTATGAGATTCAGAAGAAAACTCACTTGCATGTGTGGAAATGTAAACACCAAGAGTTCCTGGTTTAGCCTCTAAGACCAGCTCATGTGCTAACTGATGATTACGTTTTCTTAATCATGGACATTGTTCTTGTAACAAGGATGTCAGTAGCAATGGGAACATATTGTTAGCAGAACAATGATGTTGAACCGACCCCAGTATTGAATGATATACTTAGAGATCACATCGTAACTACGTTATAAGTCATATCATGAAATGTTATCATATACGTAATTCCTTAGACCATGAGAGTATCGAGTTGCTTCACACAGGAAGACATGCTTTGGTTCTTAGATGAATCCTCCCGTAAATGGGAAGTAGTA
This sequence comes from Bromus sterilis, assembly GCA_950022295.1. Lineage (NCBI taxonomy): Eukaryota > Viridiplantae > Streptophyta > Magnoliopsida > Poales > Poaceae > Bromus > Bromus sterilis. The sequence continues at coordinate 233,989,819 of OX465599.1, read as the reverse complement.
AAATAAGTTCTGGGTATGTCAGATGGTGTGGCTAGTGACTGTGATAGTTCAAGAATGGGATTTGCTCCTTCACGATGAAGAAGATATTCACTTCGGGCCCACTCGGTATGACGGTATCCATTATAGTCTGGCCAGACGCATTCTGATTCAGTCACGGGGATACCGGAATACGATAACGAGAAAATGGACAAACGAGAAAAGAGGATAACGAGTGGCTTGTGTTCAAGAAGTTGTTACACATGGGTGCCAAACATCTCTCCTCTAACTTTGTCATATATCACGAAGCAAAGGGAATGGTACATGAATAAACATAATGGTTCACTCGAAGTTTCTTCGTGTATGTGCGGGAGTCAACATGGGTGTCCATGGCTCCGCTGTTGATTATTGGCTATTGACGAAAGGCTGTTGACCTATGTCCGGAAGATGTTCTGAGTCATGTCCGCATTATACCGAACCTATTGGGTCACACACTTAACGAGCAGTAGTCTGTTAGAATACTAGTATGGTAGAAGGTTTAGTGGAAGCAAAGCAGAATAGTTCATACGGGTACCGGAAGTAGTTCCGGAGATTTATGGGATAGTTCATAAGGGCACCAGAAGTAGTTCTGGGTATTTAGGATATGTTCGGATCTCTCTGGAGTAGTCCCAGGTGGTTCCGGAACATATGAAAATGGTAATGGGAAAGTTTACGATCAACCGGAATAGTTTCGGTGATCGGTGGACAGCTTAAACAATATGTTGTGTTCACCGGACATAATAACCTTTGCCCGGATGGCTCCGAAACCCATTTAGATGGCTCCGGAACATTCGTTAGAGGTTCCGGAAGGTATTGGAAGTGCTCCAAAAGTGTCCGGAATGTCCCGAAACAGTCCCGGTAGGTCCCGGAAGGTCCTGGAAGCTTCTAGAAGGTTCCGGAAGGTTCCGGAAGGTTCCGGGCAGTACCACCCACTGCCCTGCGCCCCTGGCCTTGGGGGGCAAGCCACCTAGGCTGCCCTGGCCGTCCAGGTGGTGGGGGCGCACCAAAAAGGGGTGGGAGATCCTCCAGGTGGGATTTCCAAATACCATTATGGAAGGTTTCCGGTGGAAAGGTATGTGTAGGTTTGGAAGGCTTGGGAGTCCAAGTTCGACTCCCAAACCTCCTTGAGCTGCGCCCTAGGCCCCTTGGCCACCTATATAAGGTGAGCCAAGGGTGGGAGGAAGACACACAATCAATCCCCAAGGCCTATGCGCCACCCTCCCTCCTCTAAACCCCGTTGCTCCACTTTTAGACCCCGGTTTAGACGTTGTTCTAGATCGGAATCCGTTAGGGTTTTCTCCCTCTAGTTTTCTCGGTGGCGTTCATCTCTGGACGGCGAAGCGCTGCTGGATTGCTGCTACGGGATGTGTGGATACTAATGGAGGGGTCGTACCTTCGACCCTTCTTCGAGGAGCTTGTTCATGGGACTTGTCCGTGGGACTAGATCGCGGGACTTGTTCGTGGGATTGATCGAGGGACTGTTCGTGGGAGAACTTGCGAGATCTACTTCCACTACGTCCACGAGCTTCACCAACTCTACTTCCGCTACATCGGTTGGTGAGCCATGACCTAAAACCTTGTATGCAATCTTCTTGGATGATCTTGGGTTCTTGATTCGTAGGCCGAATTTTTTTTGTTTTCTACTACGTTTCCCAACAGTGGTATCATGAGCGATCCTTGATTAGATGCATGTTTAGGTCTAGATCATATGTGTGATATGAGGCATTGATTTTCTTGTTGCTTCCCTGTCATGTGATTTTTTCTATGCTTGATGGCAAGTTGAGGTTTTGCTACAAGGATTGAGTTTTCCATCGATCCCTCTATGCTGCTTTCAGTATGCTGGTTGCCTTGATCATGGTCTACATCAAACTCCTTGGATCTCATCTTAATCTCGCAATAGAAGATTTAACATGGAGGGGCTTGTGGATTTTATGAACTCAAATCCACACGGGGGTCACGCGTTTAACGAAGTTTGGCTTGTGGCATTAGTTGTTGCACGCACCCCGTATGTTAAACTAGCAACAAAAGAAGTATCGTGTTTTTGTTTTGTCTAGGGTTTCTCGTTTTCCTTGTAAACCTGCTTAACAACCACGATAAAAGTTGCAACAACCCGTGTAGATGGCGATCTAACTCGTTTTTGCAGAGTATGCATGTGATGTGGTATAGCCTTCAAGATTTGCAATGTGTTTGTATGAGATGCTATATGTTATGTAATATTTATTCGAGACCTGCGTGTCGTGGTACGGCATGATGACTGGAGTCATATGATTGTCACTTAATTATGGCATGCGTGCCAGAACTGTTTATTAGCTCGAGGCAAAGCAATAGATAGATGCAAGGTGATGATCTACGATGCGGAGGTGGACCCCGACGCACATGCCGGAAGCCGTGGTGATGTTCCCGGTGCCAAGGAGAAAGTTGGTGGACGCGGTGACTTCTACCACGACGGCGTGAAGACTATGAAGACTTCACGAAGCAAAGGGCTATATCATATCACATAATTTTATGAACTGCCTGTGATGTTTATCCCTTTGATGCACCCTTGTTTGATGCGCGGTAGTCGTGTTTTATTAGGGTGATCTCTCGCAAAACAATATCAAGTTGATAGTGTTCTTCCAACTGTAGCACCGTCTATACTATGTTTCACATCGGAGCAGGTCATGTCACATGGGTGCACACGTGTGTGACGCATAAAAGGCGGGTGTGTTAAAAGAACACACAGCGCATTACACTTGGTTGTCTTGACGGTTTGGATAAAAGTTTGCTACCGGAACACGCCCATCGAAAGATGAACAAGAATCACATGTGTTGTGATTGGCAAGTTGGCCTACCGGTCCAATCTAAGTCATCAGTGATGTCACATCAATGGCGGACGATTGGGTCGGATCTTGAATCACTCCAGCATCAATTACGAGAGATATTGATCTGAGTGGGAGCGCACTTAGTAATTAAATTGATTAATCACAAGTGCAACTTAATTATGAACAAAGTCTTAGTATTTGCATTATCGTTGTAGAATAATGGCTCGCGTTACCACCTTCCCAATTGATTTTGATTAACTGTATTATCTCGTAAAAACTTTACGATTGGTACCGTATTGTGAGGACTATCCTCAATAGTGCCGAGAAGGACCATGTCCTATCGCAAATTTTTGATGCTCTCCCGCTGATGCTATGGATGATGTGACTTATGTCCATAATCCAAAATGCTAGAATTCCACCACAGCTAAGTGCATTGTCTTCACCACCATGAAACCCGAACTTCGAAAAGTTTGGGATAGTTATGTTATATTCATGGAACTAAAAAATAGTTTTCAGTAGTAAGACAATTAATGTTGGATATAAGATATCTAGTACAATGTATGATTGTAAGCATTAGTGAAAATATTCACTGTGCTCTTAACGAAACGGATAAGTGTGGGATCCAGAAGAACACTGGTCATATGATGATGAGGATTAAGGGAAAGGAAGTTCCATAGTGTGTTAGTAAGACTTACATGCCGGAAAGTCCATGGCATGCGCCACCCTTGATCATGTGTGATCTTCTGTGAGTAGGAGTGACATTGGAAATAGAACTATGATACGTATAAAGGCAAAACGAAAGAAGACTGGAATAACCAGCTCAGAAATGAAAGTCATACGGAGTTATAGATGAATTCATTGCTGGTCAAGAGATGTAATTCTTGGGAATCATGATTAAGCAGTTAATTGTGGATTCTGTATATTGTGATTAAACTGTTGATCACCGGAATATCACATCGATTGCATATTGTTGCAACTCGATGCAAGAAATACTATGGCCTTTATGACTAGCTAATGATGAGTTTTGACACGCTCGGGAACACGGTAAAAGGTTTACTATACCGTGTTTTGACTCTATGATTATCTTCATAATTCATTTTAGAGTTGAGTAAATTGTTACTACACTTTAGCCTTGTTGCAAAACATCATTTTGAATCATGTTTGTTGCAAGAGAGTTGTTCAAAGCTATGAATAACGTAAAGGCCATACTTCCATTATGAATAGGGTGTATGTTATGAATCTTGATAATAATACTAAACATCCATAACACTGACGCTAAACGTCGCAAGACTGACAGAAATACCACATAGATGTGGCACTGCCCTTTATCACAAGTGACATAACATGCATGAAGAATTTCCATAAGTGATGGATTTTCGAGTCATATGATTATGAATCACTTGACGCTTGCGATCTTTGTCTCGAAGTAATGTGACTAAAACACCGTTAATAGGCCATACATGAACGGGCAACTAAACCATTGGTAATCATACATGATGATGTGTGCAGTCCAATAAGTGTAGTTGTGTGCAGTGGATTCCCTATCTTCACTCATGAGTTGAAGTAGATATGTGGATATCTGTTCAATAGAGACATACGTCTGAAATCTTTGAAATGTTCAAGGAATTTTAGAGTGAAATAGAAATTCGTTGTAACAAGAAAATAAAGCTTCTGCAAATTAGATTGTAGAAAGTAATATTTTAGTTACAAGTTTAGTGAACGTCTGATGAGTTGTGAAGAACTGTCATAACTTGCGTCTCCCGGAACATCACTATGAGTAAAGTGTTCGAGAGATGTAATCAAGCCATGTATGACACGGTAAAGATCAAATATGACGTTTATCAATTTGCTATTATACTTATTAAAGTTATGCGTTAGTGACTATGGCTTTTACACTGAAAAGAGCATCATCAAATCTGTTGAAATGACACCATATTAGATGTGGTATGGACTGTTAAAACCATGTTGTCTTTTCTTAAAATTTGGGTATATGAGGCATATGTTTGACATACTCAAAACCCCAAATCAGATAAGTGCTACTTTGTTAAGGTTATGCCAAAAATTTTGGTATTCCTCTATCACTACACAAAAGCAAAACTGTTTGTTGTTAAGAACAATGTGTTTTGAAGAAAAATAGTTTCTTACAAAAGAGTGAGTGGGAGGACAGTGCAACTTGTCAAAGATTGTTGAATCTTCAGAGAAGTGCGCAGCTGAACCACACAGGTTAGACAAAACTCGTACAAACATTCATGATATGTAAAACGAGATATTGTTGTTCGACAATGATAAACCTGTGATATACAAAGAAGCGTTGATGGGCCCTGACTCCGGGATTTGGCTAAAGGCCAAATAATCCGAGATAGTATCCATGGAAGTAAGTCAAGTTTTGAACTTGGTAGACCCTCCGAAAGACTAAAAGTCTGAAGAATATATATATGGATCTATAATTGATTCGGATGAAATTGTTTTATCCATAAAGCTCAACTCGTTGGAAAATTGCTTTCTAGCGAGTTCAAAGGTTGACTACGACGAAATAATGTCGACCGTAGAAATGCTTTAGTCAGTTCGGGTTATACTAGCAATTACTACATATCTCATTTATAGGATATGGTAGAATGAACGTCAAAAACAAAGTTCCTACACGGAAATATGACAAAGGACGTATAAGTGATACGACCGGAATGTTTTGTCGATTCAAAGGATGCTAAAATAGATGCAAGCCTTGGATATCCAGTGATGGACTGAAGCTAGCATAATGGAGTTGGAATTTTCGTTGTGATGAAATTGCGAAAAGAGTTTGTTTTCATCAGGAATAACGAAGATGCTTGAATATTCAAGAAAGTAAGTGGGAGCTGAATAATATTTCTAAAACCTTATGTAGATGACATATTGTTGATTAGAAATGATATAAATTTCTTGACACGAATAAGGACTTTATTGGAAATAGTTTTCAGCTGAAGTACTTGGGCTAATATAGCATTAGTATTGAGCACAATGATCTATGTAGATAGTAAGTGTCTGATCATGCTAAAGCCAACATTACATGTTGACATGATACTAAAGTAGTTTAGTATTAATACGCCAAGAAGGATGTTCTTGCCGAGGTCATGGTGAAAAGTTGTTTGCGGAAATCGGTGTTCATGAACACAGATAAGCAAAACACATGAATTGGATTTCACTCACCTATGTGTTTGGATTAATCATGTACACCATAATATGTAAAACGACCAGATATGTCCGGTGCTCCAAAAGGTTGTGAGCAAGATACCAAAGTGATCAATATGTTGATCATTGGACAAACAGTGAAAAGTTAAACTTATGATAGATAAGATATGTTTCTCGGAAAATGGAGATAATGAAGAGCTCGTTGTAACAAGTTACACTAGCTGAATTTTTGATGTAAACAGTTACACCAATTCAGTCTTCATACTTACTCCAACCGATTTTCGATTTTAATTGGGATTATGTGTTTCACACGTAAGGGTGGCACAGTATGAAGGAACTGTGTTAAGTTAGATACTGTGGCGAATTCTACAACAGAGGCTAAGTATATTGTTGCTTAAAGAAGTAACAAGGGAGGGTATTTTGAGTCATCAGTTCATTTATGAACATGGTATGGTTTCCTAGATGCTTGAAGCTCATGGAACATTGACGAATGATTTCATGACTTATTCTGAAGGAACCAAGGTCCTGCCAAATGATTCAAACATATACAAAGCTAAACTGATAAAATTAGTAAATTTTATGATAGCGTGAAAAACGCGAAGATATGCAAGATACAAACGGGCCTGAAGCATCAGATCCGATGATGAAGTCTATACCACAAATGAAGCATGTATTACACCGGTATGCCATAGGTGTAAAATGCTCAAGCACTGATAATATTATTGACTCTAGTGCAAGTGGGAGACTGTTGGAAATATGCCCTAGAGGCAATAATAAAATGTTATTATATATATATTTCCACGTTCGTAATTAATGTTTATATTTCTGTGCTATAATTGCAATGACCCTGACTATGAGATTCAGAAGAAAAATCACTTGCATGTGTGGAAATGTAAACACCAAGAGTTCCTGGTTTAGCCTCTAAGACCAGCTCATGTGCTAACTGATGATTACGTTTTCTTAATCATGGACATTGTTCTTGTAACAAGGATGTCAGTAGCAATGGGAACATATTGTTAGCAGAACAATGATGTTGAACCGACCCCAGTATTGAATGATATACTTAGAGATCACATCGTAACTACGTTATAAGTCATATCATGAAATGTTATCATATACGTAATTCCTTAGACCATGAGAGTATCGAGTTGCTTCACACAGGAAGACATGCTTTGGTTCTTAGATGAATCCTCCCGTAAATGGGAAGTAGTAAAATAAGTTCTGGGTATGTCAGATGGTGTGGCTAGTGACTGTGATAGTTCAAGAATGGGATTTGCTCCTTCACGATGAAGAAGATATTCACTTCGGGCCCACTCGGTATGACGGTATCCATTATAGTCTGGCCAGACGCATTCTGATTCAGTCACGGGGATACCGGAATACGATAACGAGAAAATGGACAAACGAGAAAAGAGGATAACGAGTGGCTTGTGTTCAAGAAGTTGTTACACATGGGTGCCAAACATCTCTCCTCTAACTTTGTCATATATCACGAAGCAAAGGGAATGGTACATGAATAAACATAATGGTTCACTCGAAGTTTCTTCGTGTATGTGCGGGAGTCAACATGGGTGTCCATGGCTCCGCTGTTGATTATTGGCTATTGACGAAAGGCTGTTGACCTATGTCCGGAAGATGTTCTGAGTCATGTCCGCATTATACCGAACCTATTGGGTCACACACTTAACGAGCAGTAGTCTGTTAGAATACTAGTATGGTAGAAGGTTTAGTGGAAGCAAAGCAGAATAGTTCATACGGGTACCGGAAGTAGTTCCGGAGATTTATGGGATAGTTCATAAGGGCACCAGAAGTAGTTCTGGGTATTTAGGATATGTTCGGATCTCTCTGGAGTAGTCCCAGGTGGTTCCGGAACATATGAAAATGGTAATGGGAAAGTTTACGATCAACCGGAATAGTTTCGGTGATCGGTGGACAGCTTAAACAATATGTTGTGTTCACCGGACATAATAACCTTTGCCCGGATGGCTCCGAAACCCATTTAGATGGCTCCGGAACATTCGTTAGAGGTTCCGGAAGGTATTGGAAGTGCTCCAAAAGTGTCCGGAATGTCCCGAAACAGTCCCGGTAGGTCCCGGAAGGTCCTGGAAGCTTCTAGAAGGTTCCGGAAGGTTCCGGAAGGTTCCGGGCAGTACCACCCACTGCCCTGCGCCCCTGGCCTTGGGGGGCAAGCCACCTAGGCTGCCTTGGCCGGCCAGGTGGTGGGGGCGCACCAAAAAGGGGTGGGAGATCCTCCAGGTGGGATTTCCAAATACCATTATGGAAGGTTTCCGGTGGAAAGGTATGTGTAGGTTTGGAAGGCTTGGGAGTCCAAGTTGGACTCCCAAACCTCCTTGAGCTGCGCCCTAGGCCCCTTGGCCACCTATATAAGGTGAGCCAAGGGTGGGGGGAAGACACACAATCAATCCCCAAGGCCTATGCGCCACCCTCCCTCCTCTAAACCCCGTTGCTCCACTTTTAGACCCCGGTTTAGACGTTGTTCTAGATCGGAATCCGTTAGGGTTTTCTCCCTCTAGTTTTCTCGGTGGCGTTCATCTCTGGACGGCGGAGCGCTGCTGGATTGCTGCTACGGGATGTGTGGATACTAATGGAGGGGTCGTACCTTCGACCCTTCTTCGAGGAGCTTGTTCATGGGACTTGTCCGTGGGACTAGATCGCGGGACTTGTTCGTGGGATTGATCGAGGGACTGTTCGTGGGAGAACTTGCGAGATCTACTTCCACTACGTCCACGAGCTTCACCAACTCTACTTCCGCTACATCGGTTGGTGAGCCATGACCTAAAACCTTGTATGCAATCTTCTTGGATGATCTTGGGTTCTTGATTCGTAGGCCGAATTTTTTTTGTTTTCTACTATGTTTCCCAACAGTATGGAGCGAATTGTAGATATGGGGTTTTCTCCTCCAAAGGATACTCAAAACCTATCCTTGGTGGATGAGAAAAACTCTTATCTCAATGCTCAAGCTTCTAATGTGCTTATTGATGCTTTGAGTAATGTAGACATTTTTCAACTCATGTCGTTTCCGGATGCTCATGAGTTGTGGACAAAGCTTCAAGATAAATATGGTGTGTCCAAGATTTGTGGGATGATTGTTCTCCCTCCACCTCCGGTCGTGATGCTTTCTCAACTTATTCTACTTCACCAACATGTGGTTTTCCACAAGGTAATGAAATGGTGAGTAGTTTGAGTCATTGCAATGATGATAGTGAACTTATTGTTGATAACCCTTTATCACTATCTTATTGCAATGCCTCCTTGATGGACCTCAACACTTCGAGCACCATAAATGTTTTACATGCTTGTGTTGATAGTCCATGCATATCATGTAGAAATCACTTGAATATATCTCATGATGATATGCTTGCTATATCTTGTTGCCATGATAACCATGCCTCTATTTCCTCTAGTTATTGTGCTAACAATGTAGAGGAAAACCAACGGTCCGTGGAACAAGATGTGGTCTTGAGTGGTGCCTCAAGAGATCCTACATCATCATCTCGTGTGTCTCATTTTTGCCTTATGGCGAAGGAGTTAAAGGTATCTCTTTCTTTGACCCCCATATCTAGTGATGGTGATGATGTAGATAATGTTGAAGAGCATGTTAATACTGTTTCCTTAAAAATTAAGGGAGAAATGATTTTTAAAGCTCTTCATAAGAATAAAATTGCTTGCTCCAACTTCATGGAAATCATGTCTATTGCCATTGAGGGAAAGAAATACATTGAGGAGTTGGAAGCTCACATTGAGGAGAATGAGGCCACCATTGAGAAAATGGAAAGCCATGAGCGTGATTACGCTAATGAAATTGCGGATCTATCTCAAGCTCTTGAGTGTGAAGAAACCACCAAGGAATCTCTTGAGGAGACTTTTGCTTTACAGTTATCTAAAGTAAAGGAATCTCTTGATAGAACCCTTGAGGTGGCTAATTCTATCAAAGCTAAACATAATAAGCTTGAGGTTGCGCATGCTAAACTCCTTGAGGATTTTGAGCACCTCAGAAATGGCTCACGGGTCATTAAGGGTGTAAGAGCAAGTTTTGCCCCCGAAGGTTTTGGACATTGTTGGACAAAGCAGAAGTGGAACTAATATTGTTTTCGAGTATAAACAGATACTTAGGTTCCGAAAGAATGGAGTTTGCATGTAGAAGGTCGAAGGACAACTCACTGCAGTGAATCTGCAGTCATCTACCGAAGCCTTTGAAGGAAGACGACCCCTAAAAATGTTGTTGAAGAAGATGTTTCTCTCGAGCAAAAGCGCAACGAGGAGAAAGCTGAAGCTGATCGAAGACTTAGTCTTTTTGCTAGTTTCTCTTTATTTCTTGAGTCGTAGGAAAAACCGTACTATTAAGAGGGGTTTGCTAGTTGAGATCTTTGTCGAAGTGAATTGGCTCTGCTCAACCAAAACCCACAAAAGCCTACCGAGAGAAATCTCACCGAGTCGAGCGAATAGCTCGAAGGCAAAGTCATTGCACTTCGTGCCTTCGAGAGAGAACTCGTTCGGTGAGTCAGCTTACTTGTTCCTCAAGTAAAGTTGCGCAGTGATTGGAATCCGACCGTTGTGGACACGCGTCAAGCGGTTGCATCGGGTCACTTCAGTCATTTTACCCATCGGGATCGCCAACTATAAATACCCCGCACCCACCCGCCAGTTCGGGTTGGCTGCTCCACTGAAGATTCTAAGACAGAAGTCTGAGAGCATCCCAAAGAGATTCATCGAGAGAAAACCTACACCCAAGTCTGAACTGAGTTGAGCAATTCATGGAGACTTAGGTTGATATTAGTCGATCTTTTTATCTTGGAGAACTGCAAGTCTCCTAGACGGTTAGGCGTTGCCTGTCAGTCGAAGAGAAATTGTCACTGCTGAAGGAAGTTTGTAAAGGTCTCGGAGATGTCCTGAATCATCTACCACGAGTGAAAACTGGACAAGCTCGAGGAGTTTGTTGCAGTGGAGAATAGGACGGAGAGAGTTTTGCTCCAGGTGTTCAATCACCAGTCCCTCCAACCAGACGTAGCACTTTGCAGAGTGTGAACTGGTTTACCAAACATCGCTGTGTCAGGCTCGTTTTCCTTCTAGCATTTACTTCAAGTATTTACTCGTAGCCTGTTTGTCTTCGATGTGCTCCTTTGCTCCAAATCCTTTCGAGCCTTGCATTACCTTCGATACTGTATTTCCTTCGAGATGTCTTTAGTCCTACGATGTCCACATGATTTTCTTCTAAGTTCCTTAGAATTTTTAGAAGTGATCATTCACCCCCTCCCCCTCTGATCATTCTTGAGCTTTCAATTGGTATCAGAGCTAGGCACTCCCTACGCTCTGCGTATTTTGGTCTAACAACCTGGAGTGTTGTCAAGAATGTCGTTTGCAGCTGTTCGCTCGGGGGAACCGATCCCTATATTCAATGGGAAGGACTATCCCTATTGGAAGGACAAAATGAAGAGGAATATCATGGCTATCAACTCTGCCGCTTGGGAAGTTGTCAAGAATGGTGAAACTGTCGAGGACACTGATGCCATCACTCCTGAAGAGGCTAAGAAGTTGTCCCTTGATGCTGAAGTCTGGGTATTCATCACAAATCATCTGATTCCTGAAAAATATCATGAGGTCAAGAATATTCCTTCGGCCAAAGGTGTTTGGGATTATCTCGAGAAGATTGGTGAAGGTGTCTCTACTCAGAAAGATTCTCGAATTGACACCCTTCGAAGCAAGTTCTATCGGTTCAAGAGGCACGAGGGAGAAAAAGTTTTCTCCATATACAGCAGACTCACTGCGCTGTCAAATGAACTGATTTCCCTCGGTGCAGATGATATTACCAATCGGATTATTGTCAGAACCTTGCTCCGTTCTCTTGATGATTCCTTCGATCACATTGTGCTGATGATTAAGGAAAGAACTGATTTCAAGGATATGGTTGCCGCTGATATTCTTGAAAGGCTTAATACTTTCGAAATGGAAGAAGATGAGAAGCGTGATGTCAATGGGAGTCGAAGAAAATCTCATGCACTGAAAGCCAGAGCTTCACATCACTCCTCTCCTGAAGCCAGTTCTGAATCTGCTGGTGCCTCTGATGACCCCGAGAACATTGGGAAAGATCTTGCACTGATAATGAGAAGATTCAATCGCTTTCAGAGAAGGAACTCCTCTTCACCGAAGAAAAACTATTCTTCAAGACATTCTAGCAATTCATCTCAGCATAGGTCATCATCAAAAAACTCATCTGCGAAAGATAACTGTTGTTACAAGTGCAAGAAGCCAGGTCACTTCATCGCTGATTGTCCTCTCTGGGAAATTGAACATAAATCAAAGCACTCTCACAGCAGCTCTTCGAGCAAGTCTTACAGATCGAGCAAAAATCATGATTCGAAGAGATATGATTCAAGGTCCAGAAAAGACAAGAAAGATGGTTCTGATGATGACAAGAAAAAGAAGTATCACAAGCATCGAGAGAGTTCTTCCTCGAAATCACATTCCTCTCGTCGAACGAATTCGCACCGAGCCAAAGCCTATCTGGGTAAAGAAATGAACTCTGAAGAAGAAGCATCTGGTTCTGAAGCAGGATCAAAGTCAAGATCAGGTTCTGGTTCTGGTTCTGAATCTGATGGTGTTGCTGGGATAGCATTCGCCTCGAACAAGAATTCAAGTTCATTCTTCTCCAACCAGAGCAGTGAAGATGAATCTCCAGCTTACTGCTTCATGGCCAAGGCTAAGGTATCCTCATCTAAGAAATCCTACGATACTTCTGATGGATCTACTTATGAAAGTGACTCTAGGATAAGCTATGCTAAACTTGCTAAAATTGCTTCTATCCAACAAGATGAGCTAGATTCTCTAAGTGAAACTATTCAAAAATCTGAGACTCTGTTGATCAATGAGATTGAGAAGGGTCAAACTTTGACTAACGAGCATATTGCTCTGAAAGAAAAGTATGATGAGCTTTCCTCTCGGCATGAACTTCTCTCAGTGGACTACGAGAAGCTAACCTACGAATTCCTTCAAAGGAAAATGGCTCTCGAGAAACTGAGAGAGGCTAATGAAGAGTTGGAAAGTGTAAATCTCACTCTCATGGCTCAACAGGGCTCAGAAGATAAAAATGAATCTGTTTCACCTTGCTTGACTTGTTTGGAACGAAGTAAAATTGAGTCTATTTCTGAGAGATCGAAAGGAAAGCAACCTATTGTTATTGATGATGCTAACCCCTCGGACGAGGAAACCATTACCGAGGAACTCCTCAGGTTGAGAAATTTATTTGAAACAGGCATGTTCAAAAGTGTGCAGGGACACCATTATCTGTGTGATATCCTTCGAAAGGCTCTTCTTCACAGGAATCCTCGAAACGAAGGAGTTGGCTTCGAAAGGAAAATCAATCCTGATGGAACCTACTGGAAACCCGAACAGTATCCTAAAACTGTCTGGGTTCTTGCGAAAGAAAAGCCTATTGATATTGCTAACCTTTCAGGTTTCAGTTGCAAAATTGACAAAGCTATTGTTGATGAATCACTTGATTCTGACTACAAGCTTGTCAAAGATCAGGAAGGAAAGGTGTCGGCTGAGTTCGTTGGTACTCCTCCAAAGAATGGTTTTTATAAACGACAGATTTGGGTTCGCAAATCTCTCGTAGAAAAACTACCCTCTAACCATTCATTGCAGGGAAAACCCACAGTACCACCGAATCACTACTATTCTCTCGAGGATAGAAATGAACCCTTGGTGCCTGCTTCAAATGTTCCCCAGAAGGATTACTATCGTATAGATAGAACTGTTTATCGTCATCGTGACAATCGTACCAAAATTGCCATTACCCATCGTTACTCTAACCCCTCGTCGAGGAATTATATTTATGGTGTGCTTGATGGTCTTGATCAACAATGCAATCCTGTTCGATATAATATTGCTGATCCATCTAGCTCTACCATGCCTTCTAAGTCACCTTCTCGTTTGTGGGTGGTTAAGAAGAACTAATTCTTCTGCAGGGCTATGTCTCCGGTGGATCCGAATGGGTCATGGATAATGGATGTACAAATCATATGACCGGAGACAAAGATTTGTTCACCGAAGAAAAACTGTCTGAATCTTCACAGAAATATATTACCTTCGGTGACAACAACAAAGGGAAAGTACTTGGTTTGGGTAAAGTTGCTATATCGAAAGACAAGCACATTGATAAGGTTTTGCTTGTACAATCTCTAGGATATAATCTTATGTCTATATCGAAACTTTGTGATATGGGTATGCTTGTACTGTTTTCTGCGTCTCGTTGTGTTGTCTTTTCACAGGATGACTATTCCTTCGTGTTCGAAGGATATCGCAAGGGGGATCTTTACGTTGTTGATTTTTCTTCGGGACCTGCTGTGTCCACATGTTTAATGGCCAAAGCCACTTCTGGTTGGTTATGGCACCGAAGACTTGGTCATGCAGGGATGAAAAATCTTCAAACTCTTATCTCGAAGAAGAACATCGTTGGAATTGATAATGTAAAATTCGATAAAGATCGTCTATGCAGTGCCTGTGAAGCAGGAAAGATTGCCAAGAAACATCACTCTGCAAAGACCATCATGACTACTACTCGTCCTCTTGAATTACTTCATATGGATTTATTCGGTCCTCAAAATTATGCTAGTCTTGGAGGAAACAAGTATGGTCTGGTTATTGTTGATGATTTCTCTCGATATACCTGGGTTTTCTTTCTAGATGACAAGAGCAAGGTTGTTGAAATTTTCAAAACTTTCGCAAAGAGAGCTCAAACTGAATATGAATTATCTCTCAAGCATATCAGAAGTGATAATGGTACTGAATTCAAAAATACTCATATCGAAGATTTTCTTGATGAATATGGCTTTACTCATGAATTTTCGGCTGCTTATACACCGCAACAAAATGGTGTGGTCGAGAGAAAGAATCGAACACTTATTGAAATGGCCAGAACAATGCTTGCTGAATACAAGACCCCTATCAGGTTCTGGGCCGAAGCTATCAACACTGCATGTCATATTATCAACAAGGTTTATCTGCATAAGTTTCTGAAGAAAACTTCACATGAACTCATCACTGGTAAAAAGCCAAATGTGTCTTATCTCAGGGTTTTTGGTGCTCCATGTTATATCAGAGACATGAATCACAGCTCCAAGTTTGCCCCAAAGGCTCACGAAGGTTTTCTTCTAGGTTATGGTTCAAATTCTCACACTTACAGAGTTTACAACTCATGTCTTGGCAAAGTTGTAGAAACTGTAAATGTTCGATTTGATGAAACTAACGGCTCTCAAAAGGAGCAATTACCTCTTAACCTGGATGAACCTCCTTTGGATGAAGTTATCAGGTACATGGCTATTGGAGATATTCGACCTGTCGAAGGAAATGCTCAACAAGCCAACAGGGATGATGATGGTCCAATGTTCCCACACATAGCCCGGGGCGCTGGAGATCAACATCCTGAAGAAATTGATGCACAGGTCGAAGGAGAACGCATAAACGAAGAATATGTTGATCCCGAAGGACAAGTTGATCCCGAAGATCAACCTGATCCACAAGATGAAGAAACTTTTCCTCGTGTTCGAAGAAGAGTGGATGTCGACTCAATTCTCGAAGAGATTCGTTTACCAGGTCGTCCCACCACTCGTTCTCGTACTCGATTAGCTAACTTCTGTGGAAATTTCTCGTTTGTATCCATGCTAGAACCATCAAAATTCGATGAAGCCATGAAGGACTCAGATTGGATGACTGCTATGCTCGAAGAACTTAACCAATTCGAGAAAAACAAAGTCTGGTCCCTTGTCGATAGACCTGATTCCACGAAGCATAATATCATTGGTACGAAGTGGATTTTTTGCAACAAGCAAGATGAAGATGGCATAGTGGTAAGAAATAAAGCTCGACTGGTTGCACAAGGCTATACCCAAATCGAAGGTATTGATTTTGGTGAGACTTATGCCCCAGTTGCTCGTCTTGAATCCATTCGTGTCATGCTTGCTTTTGCCAATTACAATGGTATATTGCTATATCAAATGGATGTCAAAAGTGCATTTCTTAACGGTGAGATCGAAGAAGAAGTGTATGTTATGCAGCCACCAGGTTTTGAAGACCCGAAGAATCCTGATAAGGTGTACAGATTGCACAAGGCCCTATATGGGTTAAAGCAAGCACCTCGTGCTTGGTATGAAACGCTGAAGGATTTTCTTCTTAAGAAGGGCTTCAAACCAGGAACAACTGATCCGACTCTTTTTACTCGTGCATACAAAAATGATCTTTTTGTGTGTCAAATTTATGTCGATGATATTATTTTTGGCTGTACTAACCCTGATATTAGCGAAGAATTTGCTCGTATGATGTCGAAGAAATATGAAATGTCTATGATGGGAGAATTGAAGTTCTTTCTCGGGCTTCAAATCCGTCAACAGAAAAATGGTACTTTCATTTCTCAAGAAAAGTATCTCAGAGATTGCCTGAAGAAATTTGATCTTGTCGGTTGCAAAACTATCAAGACTCCAATGCCTACGAATGTTCATCTAGATGCAGATGAGAAGGGCAAACCTTTCGATCAGAAGAAATATCGCTCGATGATCGGTTCGCTTCTTTACCTTTGTGCATCTAGACCTGACATTATGCTATCAGTTTGTATGTGTGCTCGTTTTCAGGCAAATCCGAAGGAATCTCATCATATTGCTGTCAAGCGAATCCTTCGATATCTGGCTCACACACCAACCTTGGGTCTTTGGTATCCCAAGGGTGCCCAGTTTGATCTCGTTGGTTATTCAAATTCTGACTGGGCTGGTGATCGAGTCGACAGGAAATCTACCTCAGGCACATGTCATTTTCTCGGTAGATCTCTTGTCTGTTGGGCGTCGAAGAAACAGAATTGCGTATCTATTTCTACGGCTGAAGCCGAGTATATTGTTGCCGGTTCATGCTGTACTCAAATTCTGTGGCTCAAGCAAACGCTGAAAGATTATGGTATTCTTGTGAAGAAAATTCCATTGCTTTGTGATAACGAGAGCGCTATCAAAATTGCCCATAATCCAGTGCAACACTCTCGAACTAAGCATATTGATATTCGTCATCATTTTCTTCGAGATCATGTTCAGCGAGAAGATATTGTTATCAGTCATGTTCGCACCGAAGAACAATTGGCTGATATATTCACAAAGCCCTTGGATGAAAAGAGGTTCTGTACACTGAGGTGTGAGTTGAACATCTTGGACTCACGCAATGTGCAGTAAGATCATAACTATCGGTACTATGTATAATACCTTATTATTGTTATTTACTTTCGTTAATTTTTTCTATCGTGTTTCCTTTTCGTTTATTTTTGTTCGTTTGGTGTTGTCCTATACACTTATCACTCCGAGCTTTTATCGCTGTTTTTAACCTCGGATTGACTAAGTATCGGACCCTGTTTTCCCTCTATTCTATCCCTACCCTATTCTGTGCATTTCTCTCGTGAACATGTACATATTGTACTCGATCAAGATTCCCCTCGAATGTCATTGATTCCGAAGGAAAATCTATCGAAGTTTTATCTACTTTTATACTCGATGTTCGATGAGTTTGGTCTCGGACGTGGAGCAACTTTCTTTCGGTTCGTTGGGATTTCCCGCGATTACCGCCACAAAATCCGTCCGTTGAATGCGGAGAGACGCGAAATCTGCGCCGTTGGATCAGATCTGACAGCTCTGTCAGACCTCCCCTTATAAATACTGATCCACTCCACCGGCTTAGACATCGCTATTCCTTCGACTTCGTCTCTTCGCCTCCAGAAGCTTTCTCTCTCGCGCGCCGCCGTGCTGTCTCGTCGCCGTCGACTCCCTCGCCGCTTAACTGCCGGAAGGAAGCCGCCGGAGGCATTCCCGTCGACGAAGATCATCATCCGCGTCGCCGTAGTCGCCTCACATCACCAAGTTAGGGTATGTGTGGCTCTGGAGTCGATTCAATCTCGCTCTGTTCATCGTTTCCAGTTTTTTTTGTGTTGTTTTTTTCTCTGATTTATTTTAGGTCTGCTTGATCCGGTTGGATCTTTGAAACTTGGGAAATCTGTTTCTAGTTTTTCTGTCGATTCCCCATCTGTCCTTGGTAAGAAATCCATCGGATTCTCTCACTTAGGCAAATCCTACAGTATCGTTTCGATAGATTTATTCTTGTGCAATTTGTTCATACAAGTTCTTCGTTAGATTTCCACCCGATGAAAATCTAGCCTAGCACTTTCATGAAAACTTGCGGTAAGACAAATCTCTCGAAAATATTGCTGCATTCAAAATGTTTTTCCTCGAAATTGTTGGTACTTGTTCACAACTTTCCTATATTCCCTCGTATCCTTCTTTTTCGCAGGAAAATGGCTGATAATGAAGGAAATATTAGAGCACCCAAGCGTGTGGGTGGCAGAACAAGAATCACCAACAACTCTGAAGGTTTACCTGAGGAGTTGATCATAGAGAAGAACTTGAGAACACCTTCAGGTTCTGAGGATGAACGTACGAGAGAAAACCGTCTGCAAGAGATACGAAGGCTTCAAGCTCTTCGTTGGTATGAGTACAAGTCCCTTATTCCTCGCTGGGAGAGGCTGTTTGCCATGAAGAATCCCTGGTCTGATGTCAAATCGTTAAGGCCAAAGTGGACGAAGGATAATCGACCACCTCCTCCTGCTGATGCTCACCCTACAGCTCTCAAAACACCTGCTGATTTTAAAGAGCTCGTTGAAGCTTGAGAAGCTCGAGCACAAAAGAGAAGAGAAGCTAAGGCACGAAAGGAAGCAGCTGCTGCTAAAGCTGCCGAAGAAGTTGGCCCTAGCGCCAAATCGAAAGGTGGCAAGAAGTCTGCCAGGAGACAGAAAAAGGTTGTCATAGTTTCACCTCCTGATGCAAGCTCCGAAGGAGAAGCTAATTCAGATGATCAAGACCCTGGTACAGAGGCTGATGTCGAGGACTTACCTCTGAAGAAAAAGCCGAGCAGTAGAGGCATAAGGATCCAGGAGCCAGCTCCACAGGCTCCTCGAGGAAATATTGACTTGACAAACTTGGTCACAGATCCACCTATTTCATCTGCTCCACCTGTTCCTGCTCGCCAACCAAAACCTTCGGCTCCATCAAAGGGAAAGCAAGCTCAAGTTGGTGAAGATGATGAAACGCTTATTCAGCGAAAGGAAAGGCTGGCCAAGCAAAAGGAACAAGAAGAAAAAGAATTGATTAATGCCAAGCTCCTGAACTTTCACAGTCAGCCCGAGCATAAAAAGGCTCTGGTAGCTCAACAACTGGGCATTCTTCACTTGGTCAGTGAAAAATATCGACGACAGGTTTCTGCAGGCACTATCCCTAGTGACCCGAAAGAAAAGGTCACCGAGAAAGTTGTGACTCCCACAGTCACAAAAGAAAAGGTCATAGCCCCTAGTGCTTCGAAGAAGAATGCTGAGGTCCCTAGTGCCTCGAAGGATAAAGCAGTGGTCTCAAAACCCATTGCTGCTGCCAAAGCCACCAAGGAAGCCGAAAAGAAAGCCAAGGAGGCAAGACAGAAGGCTCAAGCTGCTCCAGTTCCTCGAGCTGCACCAGCTCCTGCCCCTGTTGCACCTGCTGTTTCCGGCCCTCGTGCCGATGAAGAAAGTTCCAATGAAGGAGAATCTAATGCAAATGCTCCTTGGGATGCTGCACACATTTCTCACATTCTCTGGAAGATGGCTACTACACCGAGCAAAGTCACTGCCGAGGATGATGTTCCTGCTGAAATCCAAGAGCATGTTGCTCGATACATGATCCGCTGGGAAGGTTATATCACCCAGGATCGAAAGGATAAAGAGCAAGTCAGGTTTTACACCAGGCAACTCCAAGAGGAAACCGAGGACATTGAGTCCCGAAATTTTTTCAAGTCCAAGATTGCATCTGCTGAAGCTTCGAGGAGGACTCAGAAGGAAAATTTAACTGCTGTGTTTGACAAGGTAAAACAAGTTGTGTCTGCTGTTTGCAAAGAGCATAATGATGCTCTGTTCCATAGACAATCTCGAAAGAGAAAGTCTGCTGCCCCAACCTCTGAGCGTGGGACGCCAGAGATCGAGAAGAACGCCAAGAAGGCCAAGTCCACCGAGGTCGTTGCTACCACAGAACGACAAGAAACTGAACCAAACCCCACCAAGCAACCCACTCCTCCCCGTAAGAAAACTCCACCACCTCGCCAAACAAGTTCACCGCCTCGACAAACAACTCCACCCCCTCGTCAAGCTACACCTCCACCCCGACAACAAACACCTACACCTCCACCCCGACAACAAACACCTACACCTCCACCCCGACAACAAACACCTCCACCTCCACCTCCACCTCCATCTCCACCCCGTCAACCCTCACCACCAAAAGCCTCGCCACCACCTCCAAACCCACCATCTCCACCTCATGTCATTCCATCGACCACCCCCGCCACTGAAATCCAAGCTCATGCAGAGACCGAGCAAGTTGCTCGTGTCGAGCAAGAAACTCAAGTCCAGAAAGATTACTCTTCTGCCCGGACTATGCCTGAAGGAGAAGATGTTGATGTTGACATCACGACAGTTTCCTCTCGACGAGATTCTGTCATAAGCAATAGTTCTGGAGATAACAGTTCAAGTGATAATTCTTCATCCTCCTCGTCCAGTTCTTCGAACGAAGAAATGGTTGATGCGTTTGCTCAATTTAATGAAGACTTGGAGGCCATGGAAATTGAAGAGGCCGCACAAAATGCTCAAACCGACGAAGGAGATGCCGTCGTAGCTCAAGCCGAGGAGAATGCTCCTACAGTCATTCCGGCTCAGGATATCGTAAACATTCCATCATCTATCTCTAGACCTGCTGAGCCAGAGTTCCAGATGCCAGATAACGCTGCTGAGGTTTTTCCCATTGATGAGCTGCTTCACTCTGCTCATCCGAGAGAAATGCTGCCTTTGTTCCGCTCAGATGTTCCTCGTGGAGGTCCCATCTTCAAAAGGCGCGAACATAAGCCATTTTTCTTCGGTACCAATCCCTACGAGAAGCCCAGAAGTGCTTATTCTCTTCGGTTTTGGACTCAAGAGCAAGCTATCTATTACACTCGCATATTGTACAACAAGGCAAGAATCTTCCAGCATCAGTATCTTGATATGCCTTCGGTGTACTCCACTACTTGTTTCGAGAACATTGCCGAGACAATTGATAGCCTGCATGCTCACAAGATGTTTGCTCTCGATTGTGGTTACAATCCCGAGCTTATCAAACAGTTTTATGCAACACTTTATGTCTCTGGAGATCCTGAGAACTCGAAGACATGGAAGTTTGACTATATGATTCAAGGCCAAGTTTTTCATATGACTGTCGATCAATTTCTGGCCATAATCAATTTACCTCGGTTCGAAGGATTACCTCACAAACTTCATGACTTACCTGCCGCAACTCCTGCTGAATTCTCTACGCTGATGAATCCAGAAGTCGTAGGAGATCACTACCCCACTGAGCCGAAGCCAAGACACTTGGTATTTGAAGCAAAGGCATGGTTTTATATTCTCTCGAAGACTTTGATGCCAATGCTTGATGTGCACGATAATTTTCCAATTCCAAATGATGTGCAACTTGCTCTGTTGAAGTTAGTCCACGGTCATCCCTTCGATTTTGAAGACTACTTCCTCAGAACCTTGGTGTCTTGTGCTGATGACCACAATTCCCACAAGCCATATGCATCATGGCTGATGGCTATCTGCAATTACTCTCGGGACGTGCCATTCCCCGTATCCATTTACCCGAAGATTTTCACTCCTCCTGTTCGTGAAGTATTACAGGTTGTTGCTCGACCCAACGACCCTTGTGCTGAGCACAATGGCATCCGCGCCCACTTAACTGAGCGCAATATTCGCTCGAAGTTTATCAAACCAGTACATCATATGGAAGTTTCTCTTCGATCTCAGCAAATGCTTCAACATCACATTGATCAAGATTTTATTCAGAAGCAAGCTCTGATGGATGAGATCAATCACTTGCGTAACATTACCATGAACAACAATCAGATGCTGCGTGAATGCCTTCGCCGTGATTGGAAAGGTCTTCGGAAGTTCAATTCCCTCGGTCAACTTCAACGTTGCGGATTCAAAGAATATCCTCCCCATCTGAACAGGAATTGGACAAATGATGATCGAGTAGATCGACCGGATCCCAATATCCCTCGTCTACCGAAGAACAGAGATGTGCTAAGTGTCGATGATTATTATCATATCACTTTGGACAATTTATCCTCTGAATCCGAGCAAGAAGAAGAAGCCCCTCCTCACCGTCAACCCAGAGTTCCCTCGCCACTTCCTCGAAGCCCCAGGACCCCGCCGGAATCGCAGCTGGAATCTTCAGGAGATCAACATTCATTCCGCACGAAGATCACTCCTCCAGGCGCTCGTCCAATTCGTCGTGCTCCAACGCTCGCCGAATCTTCTCGTCGTCGCCGGAGCCAGCCTCGCGAGTAGGGCTCTCTTTCGACCCTCTTCTCTCGATATTTTTGTACGTTGTGACAAAAAGGGGGAGATGTAGTGGCATCAAAGAAATTAGTTTGCCTATGGGGTTAAGGGTTTCGCATTCCATTCGATAAACTCTTGTTTTTTGAGGTTTCTGAGTAGTTTCAACAAACTTTCGATTCATATTCGATCTGGTTGTAACTAACTCTAAGTAGGACTGTGAACTGCTACTCTTCTTCGTAAGATATCTATCTACTGCCTGCTATTCTTAACCATTTTTGCAGGAAGTTATCTTTCATATAAGTTCACAGGTCATTCGAGGAGATTGCATATTTCTCATTGGATACTATCTGGAATGCAATTTCTCTCGCTAAGACTACTGATGTTTTTCCCTCGACACTACTTGTCAAATATGCACTTCACAGGAAATCTTTATCTTACGTGCATACATCAAGGGGGAGTTCTTCATCAATCCTTAGCACTGGTTTATCATCGAAAACTCAAACTTTTTCAAATTATTTATCGATGCCTGTTTTGTCAACAATCGTCCAAAAAGGGGGAGATTGTAAGAGCAAGTTTTGCCCCCGAAGGTTTTGGACATTGTTGGACAAAGCAGAAGTGGAACTAATATTGTTTTCGAGTATAAACAGATACTTAGGTTCCGATAGAATGGAGTTTGCATGTAGAAGGTCGAAGGACAACTCACTGCAGTGAATCTGCAGTCATCTACCGAAGCCTTTGAAGGAAGACGACCCCTAAAAATGTTGTTGAAGAAGATGTTTCTCTCGAGCAAAAGCGCAACGAGGAGAAAGCTGAAGCTGATCGAAGACTTAGTCTTTTTGCTAGTTTCTCTTTATTTCTTGAGTCGTAGGAAAAACCGTACTATTAAGAGGGGTTTGCTAGTTGAGATCTTTGTCGAAGTGAATTGGCTCTGCTCAACCAAAACCCACAAAAGCCTACCGAGAGAAATCTCACCGAGTCGAGCGAATAGCTCGAAGGCAAAGTCATTGCACTTCGTGCCTTCGAGAGAGAACTCGTTCGGTGAGTCAGCTTACTTGTTCCTCAAGTAAAGTTGCGCAGTGATTGGAATCCGACCGTTGTGGACACGCGTCAAGCGGTTGCATCGGGTCACTTCAGTCATTTTACCCATCGGGATCGCCAACTATAAATACCCCGCACCCACCCGCCAGTTCGGGTTGGCTGCTCCACTGAAGATTCTAAGACAGAAGTCTGAGAGCATCCCAAAGAGATTCATCGAGAGAAAACCTACACCCAAGTCTGAACTGAGTTGAGCAATTCATGGAGACTTAGGTTGATATTAGTCGATCTTTTTATCTTGGAGAACTGCAAGTCTCCTAGACGGTTAGGCGTTGCCTGTCAAGCAGTCGAAGAGAAATTGTCACTGCTGAAGGAAGTTTGTAAAGGTCTCGGAGATGTCCTGAATCATCTACCACGAGTGAAAACTGGACAAGCTCGAGGAGTTTGTTGCAGTGGAGAATAGGACGGAGAGAGTTTTGCTCCAGGTGTTCAATCACCAGTCCCTCCAACCAGACGTAGCACTTTGCAGAGTGTGAACTGGTTTACCAAACATCGCTGTGTCAGGCTCGTTTTCCTTCTAGCATTTACTTCAAGTATTTACTCGTAGCCTGTTTGTCTTCGATGTGCTCCTTCGCTCCAAATCCTTTCGAGCCTTGCATTACCTTCGATACTGTATTTCCTTCGAGATGTCTTTAGTCCTACGATGTCCACATGATTTTCTTCTAAGTTCCTTAGAATTTTTAGAAGTGATCATTCACCCCCTCCCCCTCTGATCATTCTTGAGCTTTCAAAGGGTGAGCTCATTAAACTCACCGAGTCGCATGCTCAACTAAAAGCTTCATATTTGAAAGAGCTTTCCATGTCTTCTTCTCCTTCCGTTATTCTTGATAATGCTTGTGCTACTAACTCTATTTCTTGTGAAGCATCCATCCTAAAGGAGAATGTTGAGCTAAAGGCTCAACTTGAGTTGCTAACTAGCAAGTATGGGAAATTGGAAGAAAGTCATGAAAATCTCTCAAGCTCTCATGAGGATCTTCTAGTCTCCCATAATGTGCTAAAGTTAGCTCATGAGGCTAAGGTTTCTAAATTAGTTCCTCATGTGGACATTAGCACTACTTCTACTCAATATGCTATATTGCCTTGTGCTAGTCCTTGTAATTCATCCACTCATAATGTTACTACATCTTGTGATGAATTACCTTCCTTGCCTTGTTGCTCTAACAATGCTTCTACTTCCTCTAGTACTTGTATTGTTACTAACCATGTAGAGGAAATCAATGAGCTCAAGGCTCAAGTCACTTCTTTGAAGAAAGACTTGGGAAAGGGTCATGAAGGGAAGTCTACACTTGACAAGGTTTTGTGTGGACAAAAATCCCCCAATGACAAGGGTGGACTTGGTTTCAACTCCAACAATAAGAAGTCCATGATTAACAAGAAGAAGGGCCAATCTCAAGTCAAGAATTCGGCCAAGATTATTTGTTTCAAGTGCAAGGTTGAAGGGCACCATGTTAGATCTTGCCCTTTGAAGAAGAAGCCCATTAGTGACAAGTTCAACCGCAAGGTGAAGTGAAGCCACTTCCCAAGAAGACTCAAGTAAATGATCTTCTTGTTGAGAAATCAACCATGAAGAAAGGAAAGAGTAGATGTTGCTACTTATGTCGTGAGAAGGGTCATCTTGCTTCTTCATGCACGAATGGTACCTTATCCAACCCTATTATAGTTGATGATGTTTATTCTCTTCGGAAGGATAAGGTTGGCAATGTGGTTGCCAAATTTGTTGGCACTCAAAGTGGTGACAAGAAAAGCACCATTTGGGTTGCCAAGCCTATTGTGACTAACCTTTTTGGACCCAACTTGGTTGGGGACCAACAAGCTCAAACTTGATCAATAGGTGTTGGTGGAGGGCATTGGGGACTTGTCTACATTGTGAAGAATTAAGGGACCTTCATTAATCACATTATCTCAAGCCAAGTCATTTGGATTATCTTGTGTCTATCTTATATCCAATGTGCCTCCTTACAATAACTTGTACTTAAATTGTTTACATTGAAGGTTACTTGCCCCTTTGCATGTTTTGGTTTTGTACCTTGCATGCGTTTGTATATGTTGTGTTTCCAATCTACATATCTTGAGTAATCAATTTTGTGTATATTGGTTTGCACACCATGTATGTGTGAGTGTTGTATTGAGCCTATTTTTTTGTCTTGTTTGCATATTAGTTGGCTCTTGTGAGAGATTAATGGATCATCCCATTTTGGGGGAGTGATGTGTCTTGTGCACTTTACGATCCTAAAATGTGTATACATGAGGAATACCACCTAGTATTGATATTATAAGATTATCTAGTCACTATGTGGTATGTCGTTCTCATGAGAAATTCAAATTCTAAAATATCCATTAATTATCTCTTGTTGGTATTTGTTTGCCTCTAGTTGTGAATTTTGGGATATCACGTTATGGGGGAGTAGTATGCTTTGTGTATATTACTCGTCTATAAAACGTGTACATTTGGGGTTTTGCCGCTTAGAGTAGATATTGTAAATTATCTAGTTTCTAGGTGGCATGTTTGCTCCTCAAGTTCCAATTTGCTTAAATTGACTTCATTTCTCATCTTATGGATCTTGAGTGTGTGAGAATTTCTTGATACGGTTTCCCTCCAATATGTACTTGTATTTCCTATGTGGGAACCGTTTTCTCCAAGTTATTCCAATCATTGCTTGCATGATTGAATGCATACTTGATGCCATCAAGAATCTCTTTGTAAGCATTGTGATCAATTCGTATCTCTTGCTACATGCTTACGTTTGTTGTTGTAAAGATGATAATTTATATCAATGCTATCTACCACCCGGAAGTAATTCCATATACCTCTTGTGCTTAACAATTGGTACTCTTATATGTGGTAGAAATGATTGATCACCTTTACATTGGATTGTTTATAATTGCCTTATTACCTGCCAAGGTCTTGTTGTGGTTTTAACTCTCATTGTCTTCCTAGCCACTTGTGGATCATGTGTTTGTGATCTTGTCTAGTGGTTCTCTAGATATAGTGAAAGTGATGATCCCATCGTGTGCATTATGTTTTCAAATGGAAATTCTATATAATGCACATCTCTTGGGGGAGCTAGCATCTTATGATCCATATCAAGTGTGTGTTATTGGAAGGCATATATATCCTCTTTGGTGCTTTTTGTCATCATAAAGTTGTTGAGGGCATAGTTTGTTTGGGATTGTGCTCTCTTGTTGAGAGTTTGATATCTCCTTCTTTGATATCTTTTATTTTGATATCATGCTCTCTATCAATTGGTGTGTCCATTGATACCCCATTACTTGATGAATCTTTTATTTGGTATAATCCAAGTGACAAGTTTAGGTTGAAATCTTATTTTCAAATGGAATCTTATTTTGGAATCTAATGGTCACTTGGTATCCTTTTCAATTGTTTTCCTATTCAATCATGTGTTGATTGGGTTGGGATTCAATTGGTATTTCTTCACATTTGTTGGTGAATGTAGCAATTGACCATGTGTTAATTTCTAGTTGTCTCCTATCATGTGTTGATTTGGACCTTTGATATAATTTGGACAACCTTATGTTGTGTCACCCTTTGGTGTGCCATCTTAGTGTACTTGATGTTTTGTCCAAATTGTATTCACTTTTGGTTCTTGAAAGTCTTGTGCATGCATATTTTCTATGTGTTGTTCCGATGCATGATTTCTTTCTTTGATCCTATATATAGGTTAAACTCCATCCACTTCTTTATTGGCTAATATGTGCATGGAATTTATCTTCGTGTCCATATGCACTTATTCCCGTGGAGTTTGTCCTATGAATGTTTGTTCCTCTAACTCTTGGGTCCCAATGAGTTTGGGTACCTTTTTGTGTGTTAATATTGATGTAGGAACTTTGGAGATGCATTGGAGGATCGTCTCATTCAAGGAAGGTGGTGTCACCGCGTGCCTTTTGGAGTCATGCTAGGAAGATCATTGAAGACTTTATCTACTACATCATTCCCATGCTATCTCGGTAACTAGTATCTATCTCATGCATACAATTCTTGCATTCAACCTTGTGTAGGTTGCATCATGGCATGCCATTCTTCATTTGCATGACATATTATTGGTTGTGATACTTGTTTCGTTGGTCAAAGCATCTCAACTATCTCTTGATACCTTATTGCTAGTTGTGATGACTTTGATGGTTGTTTGTGTGGGTTTCATCCTTATACAATAAGATAATATTAAGCCATTGGCTATGCTTTCAAGCAAAGATCTTATTCGTATATTTATGACTCCCATTGGGATATCGTGTTCTCTCCTTTTGTAACTATCTCGGGTGTACATGCTTCTTTGTGGACGTAATCTACCTAGAATCTTATACACTTGAGAGAAGTTACACTTTTAGTGGATATCCTTAGTCTTTCATGTCCGCCTTTTATTTTCATGTTAAATTCTTCGGTGGTTACATGAAAGCATGTGTGGTTGAGTGTGTGTCTTAATTCTATTCTTATTGGTGCACTCTTTTGGTGGTGAAGATTGTTGTCCTCATGCTTGTCTTGATGAGCCTATTATTTTCTATCTTCACCATGGGGTTGTCACAAGCCTTGATTTCACTTTGCATTTTACTTAAGCTTGTGAACCCATTTGTTGTTTGTGTGTGTGCCACGGTAGTACCGCTTCCAGTGCGGTAGTACCGTGCCACGGTAGTACCGCGGGCAAGTACCGCACTGACTACCGTAAGTCCACTAAACTTTGCGGTAGTGGGCACGGCACTGGGCTTCGGTAGTACCGTGGGGCGGTAGTACCGCTCTCGGTGCGGTAGTACCGCGTAGTACCGCTCTCCGAGCGGTAGTACTGTGACGCCCCCAAAATCAGACCGTGTACAGTAATCATACACACAGGGTACAGGACTGAGATTAGGGTGCCACGGTGATAATATCACAGCACAACACTAAACACAAAAGGATAAACAAATATGTTACAATAGAGGGGGTCACGCGGACCCGAATACAAAAGTCATACAAGCCATAATATCTGAGTATAGACATAGTTAGTCAAGTTTTGCCTTAAGAAGGCTAGCACAAATCACATCAGAGATACAGATCGAAAAGGCGAGGCCTCCTGCCTGGGATCCACCGAACTACTCCTGGTCAACGGGGAACTCGACGTCGTAGTAGGCGCCTCCGGTGATGAGGACATCTCTACTAATGTTACACCCACATCTTCACCAACTACACATACTGGACCAGTTACTAGAGCACGTGCACGTCAACTAAATTATCAGGTACTTTCGTTTCTTGCGAATCCTTCTAATGTTCATGAACATATGATGCTGCCTAAATTAGATACTTTTGTTTTGCTTATGAATGAAGGACCTAGCATGGACAAGAAGGACGGTCATTGGAGCGGGATCAAGCATGGAGAAGAAGGTGCGCGCGCGGGAAAGAACAATGGAGCTTCCAGTGGGGATTTTCGCACTTTGAAGCCACCATAAGGCATGCATGAAGGCTTGGACGAAATACACGAGATGCCACTTCATTATTTTCGTCCAAGAGCAAATATAGGTGCTGTGTCACCTTAATATTGGGCTGGGCCCATGTAATTTCGAAATACCACATTATAGGCTATTTTTAGAGTCCGTATGTGTGGGGAAACCGAGTTAGGGTTGTTTTCGGACCCCACCTCCAAGGGGTCACGAAAATCCCCTCTGTTCCCCCATATATACAGCCCTTAGGGCGTCGTTTAGACTTGGGTTTTAATTAGATTTAAGTTAGCCATAGCCGCAACTTCGAGCTCTTCGTTTGTGTCATCCGACCAGGCCAAGACCTCATTGGAACCCCAACTTTCGTAATCATTCATCTTATATTCGCAATATCCAGATTGCAATTCTTAGTTCTTGCTTGTTCTTCGATTGCTTGCAGGAATTAGACCTTCGTGGTCAGGTTGATCGTGCATCCGCGGGATCAATAACCTCTCGGAGTTGGTTTAGCGATCGCTAAGGTGCAACGTCTTCGCACGTTCGTAGTCGGATCGTGAAAGTCGTCTCCACCATAATCGATCTCCACCATCTCATCGAAACATCGGGACACCTTCGCCTCTATCAAGTGGTATCAGATTTCCAGGTTGATCGGTGAGATTTACCAGTTTTCGTACTCTAGATTACTTCTGTTCTTCATACCTACAGTCCACGAAAAAGCCAAAAAAAATTTTAGGGTTAGATCATCACGTCCCTAAACAGTCCGAGCCTTTGTCCAGTCTTCCTTACAGTAGTTTGCTTTGTTGAATTTGCGGTTGCATCGTTGTGTCGAGTTGCTGATCTTAGCGTCTAGTTCCCTTAGAGTTTCGAGTTCTGATCATAGTTTGTCACGCCGCCGCCGCACAGTACTACACCACCACGTTCCGCCAATCCGAGTCTAGATACACCACCACGTTCCGCCAAGCAGAGTCCATATACACCACCACGACCTACCGATCCGAGTTGAGTTCCATCACCCGTTCGGTTTGTGATCTCTCCGTAGCCAGATTAGTTTGAGTTGATTAGAGTCGGATTTCACCAATCTTTGTCGTACGTAGAAGAGGGTGAAAAAAAAAAGAGTCTGGCACGCTTTCCAGAGCATTTTTTAGGCCAAAAATTTCAGGGGTGAAAAAATTTCGTGCCCATACGTTCCTTAGGTCCAGAAACTCATTTTGAGACGTTCGCCACCATAGTGATTTTTTCGCACTTTTTCAGCCACCGCAGTCCCGCATCGCAAAAAAAAGAGCAAAAAAAAAGAGAGAGAAAATAAAAATTCAGAGTGTGCTTCTCAGTTGTTTACGTGCCGCGCCGTGCTTTCGTTGGTGTTTTAGGCTCGCGTCTCTAGTATGGTCTAGCCTAGGATCAGCACAGTACCGACGTTGAGTGTTTATTCAGCTTTGCATCTCTGTTTTGATTACTGTTGAGTTTTTCCTACCATACTTGTCAGCCTTCCTACAGCTCCACATATATTCTACATCGTGCGTTTGACACCTCCTGGCCATCGCTCCACCATATCTCTGAGAGTTTTGACCCGTTGGTTGTACATCACCACCTGCTGCTAGGTAAGAATCGGTAAGAACGAAAGAAAAGCTTGACGGATTTGTGCTTTCCACCACCCCACATCCCATTAGTAGAAGTAGGATCATATTACTGTGTGTTTTCTATTTCTGCTAACCATGCCAGGATCACATGATGAAGTGGCGCGGGATGCACCCGATTGGGAGAACATGACAAACAAGGAGCTACATGATAAATTTGCACAAATGATGTCTGAACAGGTGAATGACATCGAGACCAGATTTCCAGAGGCAATTGATGGCGTGGAAAAGATGATCGACACCAAGCTCGACGCCAAGTTTACTGAGTTGATCGCACGCCTACCTACACAGCCTGCTGCCGCTCCAGCACAGCCACAGCCACCGCCACTACCACGTGCACGACGTATTCTGTTTCCGAGAGGACAAGCTGCTGGTATTGGTGCTCCTCCTGCTGCTGCAGTACCTGCTGCTGCTGCTTCTGACGTCGGCTAGGACGACAACTACGAGGGTGATTACGAGGAGGAGGTGGAACAGGAAGCGTCCTATGAACAGCCAGCTGGACGTCCACGTCCCAACATTCGCCACGGTCGACACCACCCACCCCCTCAGGTACGCGATGGTGAACATGTGCCTAAACTGAAATTGAATCTTAAGTCGTTTGAGGGTAGATATATTCCTGATGCTTATCTTACTTGGGAGTTAGAAACTGAACAACGCTTTACATGTTTACAATATCCTGAGAATAGACGTGTTACTGCTGCTGTTTGTGAATTCACGGGATTTGCATCTATTTGGTGGTCTGAACATTGTAGATTGCATGCTAATAATATTCCAACTACTTGGGCTGCTTTAAAAGATGCTATGCGTACTCACTGGGTTCCTCCTTATTATCAACGTGAATTGTTACAAAAATTACAGCGTTTGAGACAAGGAAAAAATTCTGTAGAGGAATATTATCAAGAATTACAAACTGGATTGATTAGATGTGGCCTAGTAGAGGATAATGAAGCTATGCTTGCACGTTTTATGGGTGGTTTAAACAGGGAGATACAAACTATTCTAGAATACAAGGACTTTGCTACTATCACTCGTTTGTTTCATCTTCCTTGTAAAGCTGAACGTGAAGTGCAGGATCGATAGGCCGCTACGAGACCTAACTTTTCTGCAGGACGAAATACATCATGGACATCGCGTGGAGCTTCTACATCCACACGTCCTGCTGCACCACCATCTACTTCAGCCGCTCATTCTTACAGGGAGCCACCAAAACAGCCAGCGCCACCATTCAAGGGTGCACAGAGTGGTCCAGCGGCGAGTTCTTCTTCATCCATGGCTTCCACAGGGCAAACACGAGATCGTGATATTAAATGTCGCAGGTGCCAAGGTGGAGGTCACTTCGCAAAAGACTTTCCCTCCAAGCGTGTGATGACTATTACGGCGGATGGTGGGTATGAGTCAGCGAGTGACTATGATGAGGAGACTTTAGTTCTCATTGCTCATGAGGAACAGGGTGCCCATGATGATGCTCATGATATAGAGTATATGGCTCCTGATGATGCAGATAAATATGCTAGTTTGGTTGCTCAACGTGTGTTAAGTGTGCAGGTAACGAAGGTCGAGCAAAACCAGAGGCATAATTTGTTCCACACAAAGGGAGTGGTGAAAGAACGTTCGGTTCGCATCATCATTGACGGAGGGAGTTGCAACAACTTGGCTAGCATGGAGTTGGTGGAGAAGCTATCTCTCACCACAAGACCACACCCCCATCCGTACTATATTCAGTGGTTTAACAATAGTGGTAAGATTAAGGTAACGCGTTCTGTTCGTGTGCACTTTAGCATTGCTGCATATGCTGATTATGTTGATTGTGATGTGGTACCCATGCAAGCATGCTCTCTTTTACTTGGTAGACCATGGCAATTTGATAGGAATGTTGTACACCATGGTAGGACCAATCAGTTTACTCTAGTTCATCAGGATAAAAATATTGCTTTACTTCCTATGTCTCCTGAACAAATTGTGAAAGATGATCTTGCTAGAGCTAGTAAAGCTAAACAGGAGAAAAATAAGAGTGAAAATGAGATAGCAGCTAAAGAATTTGAGCAACAACATAAGACTAATAGCAAATCTTCTTCTGCTGTTTCTAATGAAATTAAATTGACTAGTCCAACTTTGCTTGCTACTAAGGTTGATATTTCAGATTTGGATGTTAGTCAATATGTGTGCTATGCTTTTGTGTGCAAAGAAGCTTTGTTTTCATTTGAGGAATTGCCTCCTTCTTTGCCTCCTGTTGTCACTGACCTTTTGCAGGAATTTATTGACGTCTTTCCACAAGACGTACCACCGGGATTACCACCTATTCGAGGGATTGAGCATCAGATTGACTTAATTCCCGGTGCTTCGCTGCCCAACCGTGCGCCATACCGTACCAATCCGGAGGAGACGAAGGAGATTCAGCGTCAAGTACAAGAGCTACTCGACAAAGGTTACATACGTGAATCCCTTAGTCCTTGTGCTGTTCCTCTTATATTAGTGCCGAAAAAGGATGGAACATGGCGTATGTGTGTTGATTGTCGAGCCATTAATAATATTACTATTCGTTATCGTCATCCTATTCCTAGGTTAGATGATATGCTTGATGAATTAAGTGGCTCTACCTTGTTTTCCAAAGTTGATTTGCGTAGTGGATACCATCAAATTCGCATGAAATTAGGAGATGAATGGAAAACGGATTTTAAAACTAAGTTTGGATTATATGAGTGGTTAGTCATGCCTTTTGGGTTAACTAATGCACCTAGCACTTTCATGAGATTAATGAACGAGGTTTTACATGCTTTCATTGGACGATTTGTGGTAGTCTATTTTGATGATATACTGATTTATAGCAAATCTTTGGAGGAACATTTGGATCATTTACGTGTTGTTTTTATTGCTCTACGTAATGCACGTTTGTTTGGTAACCTTGGGAAGTGCACCTTTTGCACCGACCGAGTATCGTTTCTTGGCTATGTTGTTACTCCGCAGGGAATTGAAGTTGATAAAGCCAAGATCGAGGCGATTGAGAGTTGGCCGCAGCCCAAAACGGTCACACAAGTGAGGAGTTTTCTTGGCCTCGCTGGATTCTATAGGCGTTTTGTGAGAGATTTCAGCACCATTGCTGCACCTCTCAATGAGCTTACACGCAAGGATGTGCCTTTTACTTGGGGTACCGCACAGGAAGAAGCCTTCACGGTATTGAAAGATAAGTTAACACATGCTCCTTTGCTCCAACTTCCTGATTTTAATAAGACTTTTGAGCTTGAATGCGATGCTAGTGGTATTGGTTTGGGAGGTGTGTTATTACAAGATGCTAAACCTGTTGCATACTTTTCTGAAAAATTGAGTGGGCCTAGTCTGAACTATTCTACTTATCATAAGGAATTATATGCTCTTGTTCAGACATTAGAAACTTGGCAACATTATTTATGGCCCAAAGAATTTGTTATACATTCTGATCATGAATCTTTGAAACACATAAGAAGTCAAGCAAAACTTAATCGTAGACATGCTAAGTGGGTTGAATTTATTGAGACTTTCCCTTATGTCATTAAACACAAGAAGGGGAAAGATAATATTATTGTTGATGCTTTGTCTCGTCGTTATACTATGCTTTCACAACTTGACTTCAAGATATTCGGTTTAGAGACAATCAAAGATCAATATGTACATGATGCGGAATTTAAAGATGTTTTGCAGAATTGTAGAGAGGGTAGAACATGGAACAAGTTTGTGCTAAATGATGGGTTTGTGTTCCGTTCTAACAAGCTATGCATTCCAGCTAGCTCTATTCGTCTTTTGTTGTTGCAGGAGGCGCATGGAGGAGGATTAATGGGACATTTTGGCGTGAAGAAGACGGAGGACGTACTTGCTACACATTTCTTTTGGCCAAAGATGAGACGGGATGTTGAGCGTTTTGTTGCTCGCTGCACTACATGTCAAAAAGCTAAGTCACGACTCAATCCTCATGGTTTGTACATGCCTTTACCTATACCTAGTGTTCCGTGGGAGGACATATCCATGGACTTTGTTTTAGGCTTACCTCGAACAAAGAAGGGGAGGGATAGCATATTTGTTGTCGTGGATAGATTTTCTAAGATGGCACATTTTATACCATGTCATAAAAGCGATGATGCTGCTAATGTTGCTGATTTATTCTTTCGAAAGATTATTCGCTTACATGGTGTGCCCAATACTATTGTCTCGGATCGTGATACTAAGTTTCTTAGCCATTTTTGGAGATGCTTATGGGCTAAGTTGGGGACTAAACTACTTTTTAGTACTACATGTCATCCCCAAACTGATGGACAAACTGAAGTAGTCAATAGGACTTTGTCTACTATGCTTAGGGCTGTTTTAAAGAGTAACTTAAAAATGTGGGAAGAATGTTTACCTCATATTGAATTTGCTTATAATCGTTCATTTCATTCTACCACTAAAATGTGCCCTTTTGAGATTGTTTATGGTTTTCTACCTCGTGCACCTATTGATTTGCTTCCTCTTCCATCTTCGGAGAAGGTTAATTTTGATGCTAAGCAACGTGCTGAATTGATATTAAAAATGCATGAGTTAACTAAAGAAAACATTGAGAAAATGAATGCTAGATACAAGCTTGCTGGTGATAAGGGTAGAAAGCATGTTGTGTTTGAACCAGGAGATCTTGTTTGGTTACATCTACGTAAAGATAGGTTTCCTGATTTGCGCAAGTCTAAGTTAATGCCACGAGCTGATGGTCCCTTTAAGGTTTTACAGAAAATTAACGATAATGCATATAAACTTGAGCTACCTGCAGATTTTGGGGTTAGTCCCACATTTAACATTGCAGATTTGAAACCTTATTTGGGAGAAGATAATGAGCTTCCGTCGAGGACGACTTCAATTCAAGAAGAGGAGGATGACGAGGACATCTCTACTAATGTTACACCCACATCTTCACCAACTACACATACTGGACCAGTTACTAGAGCACGTGCACGTCAACTAAATTATCAGGTACTTTCGTTTCTTGCGAATCCTTCTAATGTTCATGAACATATGATGCTGCCTAAATTAGATACTTTTGTTTTGCTTATGAATGAAGGACCTAGCATGGACAAGAAGGACGGTCATTGGAGAGGGATCAAGCATGGAGAAGAAGGTGCGCGCGCGGGAAAGAACAATGGAGCTTCCAGTGGGGATTTTCGCACTTTGAAGCCACCATAAGGCATGCATGAAGGCTTGGACGAAATACACGAGATGCCACTTCATTATTTTCGTCCAAGAGCAAATATAGGTGCTGCGTCACCTTAATATTGGGCTGGGCCCATGTAATTTCGAAATACCACATTATAGGCTGTTTTTAGAGTCCGTATGTGTGGGGAAACCGAGTTAGGGTTGTTTTCGGACCCCACCTCCAAGGGGTCACGAAAATCCCCTCTGTTCCCCCATATATACAGCCCTTAGTGCGTCATTTAGACTTGGGTTTTAATTAGATTTAAGTTAGCCATAGCCGCAACTTCAAGCTCTTCGTTTGTGTCATCCGACCAGGCCAAGACCTCATTGGAACCCCAACTTTCGTAATCATTCATCTTATATTCGCAATATCCAGATTGCAATTCTTAGTTCTTGCTTGTTCTTCGATTGCTTGTAGGAATTAGACCTTCGTGGTCAGGTTGATCGTGCATCCGCGGGATCAATAACCTCTCGGAGTTGGTTTAGCGATCGCTAAGGCGCAACGTCTTCGCACGTTCGTAGTCGGATCGTGAAAGTCGTCTCCACCATAATCGATCTCCACCATCTCATCGAAACATCGGGACACCTTCGCCTCTATCATCCGGGGTACTCCTGCTCCTGGGCTCCAACGTCGGCTGCAGCGGCCGATCAGGCAAAACAGTAAAGGAAATAAAGCAGGTGAGTATCTAGTATACCCGCGAGTCTTACGTCCGCTACTAAGCATTATGCATTGCATCAACGGAAAGAAGAGGCTGTATATAGTGGTCTGAAAGACAGAAATCCAGAGCAAGGGTAAGAAGCTAGGCTTAACGAAGACTAGCATCTTCCGACGATGTCTTGCAGCATGAGGTAAGAATCAGCCAACAGTTGATATGAAGCATAAAGTAACAATGCAGCAGAAGTTGCTGCAGTATTGTATAATAATAAGTTGTAATAATTAACAATGCCTCCGAGTTCACCTCCTCGACATCACCGCGAGGAAGAAAACCCGGAACCATACAGTTTAATAGTAATAGTTTCTAGTGGTAAGATCCAGCTTCAGCATAAAGCGTCCTGTTACCGTGGACACGGCTATTCGAATAGATTAATCTTCCCTGCAGGGGTGCACTTGTGTTACGCTACACGCACGGATCTCCAGGGTGGCGGGAACCTTGTTAGGGAACGCTCCACCGAGGCTATCCGACACTTCATAGCCCATCTTTCAAACTCAACAGAGAGGCCATCCGCCGGTCTAAATCCTAAGTACTCAGGGCCTTGGACCCCAACCCTGACGTACTCCTGCACGGTGCGTGGGTGGCCGGGAAGCCGTAACAAAAACAACACAGCTCGAGCAAAGAAGACAGCGCACTTCCCGGCAATCAGCCCGCGGTACTGCTGACGTCTGAAAAGTCCTCGGACGACACTACGAAGCAGAGGAGCCCATAAACTCGTAATTCCCACGGGTAGGTAGTGCGTACATGGCATATAGCCAACTTAAGACATTCACTGAACCATTTAGCATTTTAATTAACCTGCGTGACAACCGTTATCGTTGCCTCGACTTAACTGACCCGCGGACAACGACAGCAGCCAGGACCACCAGTACATCGGTGCCTGCCCCGTCGTCCCACCAAGTCACTGCGGTTACCAACAAGGTGAACCGTCTCCTTACCTTGTCTCGCGTGTGCTCCTAGGGGAGCTCGACTTCCGTGGTTTGGTAACTCTCGCGGCCAACGATCAGGGGCCAAGCACACCGGTACACTGGTCGTACCCTCCCTGTCATCCCGTCGCAATACCTCTCGCGGGCACCATTGGGTCGCCCGACTTCTTACCTGAAGGACAACCGTTTACAGGACCCTATGGCGGCAAGACAAAGTCAGCCTCGAGTGGAGTTCAAGGACTACTCCTTGATAGCTCACACTTGAGGTGACTAGGCATAACCCAGATAGGGGCCTTTGACGGTGTATGCATTGTACCGTACCTGTGTAGTTATTATATTTGTATCCGCGTTCACTCCCCTGAGTGATCACGGCCCTCTATCTAATCCTAGCTAACAATGCGCAGGGCTCACTGCTGAATAAAGCATAATAGTAATAATAGGCAGCATAGGATAAAGGAAGGCACATCAAGGGGCGACAAAATCAGGCTATGCAATTGAATAGGATTGTAATCGTAGCAGCAGCAGTAACAATGCCTAGTGCAAGAAATGTACGGAAAGATAGGCGATATCTGGGGAAGAGAATGGCTCTGCTTGCCTGCAAGCTCGACGGTAGTAGTAGGGTCGTCGACGACGTAGTCGTACTCAGCAGCGGTGTAGTCGACGGCAGCAGCGGGGTCTACCGGAGATTAAGGGGGAGGAAACAGTAAATACAAAGCAAGCATATACAGACAGATGCATGACATGATAGATGAAATGTTAACGGTGATCTAACGCAGTGCAATGCACGTTGCTCGGAACGGAAATTCATCTGAGGATGAACTACCGGCTCCGAATGATTACCGGACCGGGCGTCCGGAGGGGAAGGGTCAAGCCGGAGGTGTCGTGGTTACCGGAACAACATAAGGGGGGTGTATACGTGCTAGTTGATCTATTCCGAGAAACATTCGTGTTCGGAATAAATTCATCCGGGCACTCTAACAATACCGGACAATTTATCGGACAGTCGGTCCGGAGGGGGACGGTTCGATGTTTGTTGTGTTAGAGGGGTGTGGTAGACATACGGATAGCGTATCCGTATTCGTTGTATTTTTCTGATCAATTTTCATGTATAAAGTTTTTGAATCCGACTTACGGTTTAAAAGATATTGAATTTTAAAGTTTTAAATCAATTTAAATGATTTCTGAATTTATTTTATTTATTAAATAAACATTATCCACAAGGGGGTTGACCAGTCAAACCTAACCAGTGGGTCCCACTGGTCAGTGACACCTATTAATAATCAGTTTAATTTATTTAACTAATCAGTGGGGGACCCACATGTCATACACTGGATTTGATACTAATTCATTTTAATTAACAAAACTGACGGTGGGACCCACGTGTCGGTGAGACATTTTAATTAACCTAGTTAATAAATCTAGTGATTATCTTAAGGGCTAGGGGGCCGCATGTCAGTGGCTTGAGGGGTGGGATTAGGGGTGGTTAACCCCCTGACGTGGAGGGCCCACTAGTCGGCGACGGTGGGGGGGCTCGCCGGCGGCTGGACTCCGGCGAGGCCGAGCCCGAGCTCGAATCCGGGCACGGTTTAGAGCGCCGCTGGTGGCTACGGGTTCCTGGCGACCTGCGCGTTCGATTTGAGGTAGCGGGGTCGTCGGGTGGTGGCCGGAGCTGAGCGCGACATCGACGGCGACGGCGGAAACCTCCGGGTGAATACGACGACGACGACCTACGGTGCTGCGAGGGGTGTGTCATAGCGCATTCGAACGAGGGGGGCGCGGGCACCCGCGTGACGCGTACCGTGCGCCAAAGGCGTGCTCCAGGACACAGCGGGGAACTCCTCGGCGGTGGGGAGCCCCTGCTCCAATGGTGGCGATGCCCACGAGGCCCGAGAGGGGGAGCTAAGGGTCAGGGGGGCGGGGAGCTCACCCAGAGGCCGTAGGGGAGGGCAGCGTGCGCGAAGGAGGCCCGTGGCGGCCGGAATCGTCGTCGAGATCGCGGCGGCCGGAATGGGGAACGATGACGCGGGCGAGGCGAGGGAGTGCTCCCGGCTTGAATTCGTCGCAGTAGTCGACGTAGTCGACGACGGCGCACCCGGTGGACACGGCGGCGAGGGCTAGGGAGCTTACCGGCCGCGAGTGGGCGCGGTCATGGCGACGGCGAGCTCGGGCGGATCTTTCCCTGGTGATGGCGAGAGGAGGAGGAGGGGAACGGGGTGGGGGGCGTGTCCAGGGAGCTTCTGGGGTTGGCCTTATCGCCTCCCCGGTCGCAGGGAGCAGGTGAGGGAGGGGAGGGCTCCAGTGCCGCCCGTGGCCACGGCTGCGCCACGGCGTCGAGCAGGTGGCCGACATGACGGGAGCAGGTGGGAGGTGGAAGACGGGCCGAGGTGGCTGGGCTGAGGTGGGCCTCGCCCCAGGCGAGCTTTAAGGATTTCCCAATTTGCTTTGTGTTGCTGTTTATTCTATTTCTTTCTGTAATTGATTTATTAACCCTAGCATTTTTGTAAAAGGTTATTTGTGTTTGTAAATTAGGGTTACATATTACTAAGGTGCCACAAAAGTTTTTGCAGCAAAATAAAATCATTAGATATTTCTTTTAATTATTTAATGCCCAAAGTAAGGGTTTTAACCTACTGTTTGAATTGTTTGGAATTTTCTGTAACTCCAAAAATTACCAAAGTTGGTCCAACATGATTATAATGATTTTAGGAAATTTACAAAAATAGTTTCATGATTTTTGGAACAACTTTATTTGAGCACATTTGTTTTAATTTTCATTCAAAGTAGTTTCAACTAGGGTTTGGTTTGTTAGATGAGCAAGGTGCATTTGGCTTTGGGTTTTGATCCCAAGGGCTCAAGCACATGGTGCATGGAGGGTTGATCAACCACAACAAGGTTTGATCATTAGCATCACAAAGTTTTATCAAGGACAAGGGAGATCAATCAGTGATAATCCAACAGTGATGATCAACAGTGATGATGATTACTGTTACAGAAACTGAGGGTGTTACAAATCTCCCCCACTACAAGAATTCTCGTCCCGAGAATTTAAGGGGTAGCGAGGAAAAGATCGGGGTATTCATCGTGAAGGCGATCTTCGCGTTCCCAAGTGGCTTCATCTTCAGAATGATTCGACAACTGGACTTTGAGGAACTTGACGGTCTTGTTGCGGGTTCGACGTTCAGACTGATCGAGAATGCGGCTCGGATGTTCCCAATAAGTCAAGTCTTGTTGCAGCTCGATCATCTCATGCTCCACTTCGCGGATAGGGTCCTTGAAGCAGCGACGGAGTTGCGACACGTGGAATACATCGTGGACTTGGGAGAGGTTCGGCGGCAATTCCAACCGGTATGCCACGGGTCCACTCCTGGAAAGGATACGGAACGGGCCAATGTAGCGAGGAGCCAACTTGCCCTTGATACCGAAGCGATGAGTGCCCCTCATGGGAGTGACACGAAGGTAAGCGTATTCGCCAGGTTGATAGACCATTTCCTTGTGCTTGCGATCATAGTTGCTCTTCTGACGGGACTGAGCAGCTTTCAGGTGTTCACGGATAACGTGAACCTGATCCTCGGCATGCTGAATAACGTCCGGACCAAAGAGAGTTCGTTCTCCAGTTTCTGACCAATTCAGAGGGGTTCGACACTTACGTCCATAGAGGACTTCAAAGGGTGCCATCTTCAGACTGGCTTGGTAGCTATTGTTGTACGAGAATTCAGCAAATGGAAGAGATTCCTCCCATTTCTTACCGAATGAGATGACACAAGCTCGGAGCATATCTTCAAGCACTTGGTTGACTCGTTCGACCTGTCCTTGCGACTGGGGGTGATAAGCGGTGCTGAAATTTAGATGAGTTCCCATAGCTTCTTGGAAACTATCCCAAAATCTTGAGGTGAAGATGCTGCCACGGTCTGAACTGATCTCCAGCGGAATACCATGGAGGGACACAATCCTGGAAACATACAAGTCTGCTAACTGACTAGCAGAGATCATCTCCTTGACTGGCAGAAAGTGGGCAACCTTGGAGAATCGGTCGATGACGACAAAGATGGCATCATGACCCTTCTGTGATCGGGGAAAACCGGTGACGAAGTCCATCTCGATCTTGTCCCACTTCCATTCAGGAATAGAGAGTGGTTGTAGAGTTCCAGCAGGACTTTGATGTTCTGCCTTGACGCGACGGCAAACGTCACATTCAGAAACATATCGGGCAATGTCTTGCTTCATGTTAGGCCACCAGAATTGCTGACGAATGTCTTGGTACATCTTGGTGCTTCCAGGATGAATGGACAACGGGGTATCGTGAGCCGCTCTCATGATCTTCGGGGTCATATCCAGGTTCTCATGCCTGCCCTTGCTGTGAGTAACCACTAAACGGTTCTGGTAGTACGCCGCACCTTTGCTATCAACGGTGAAGGGTGAGGGTCTCCCATTAGCGATATCGCGCTTAATCTTGTGTACAAAATCATCATAAAACTGTATACCCTTGACGGATCTGACGAGATCCGGTTCGATAACCAGGTTATTTTCATAACCTTGAGGAACAATCTCGAGGTTCAACTTTTGAAACTCTTCATACAGAAGTGGTTGTTGTACTTGAACTTCAAATTCACTACAGTAAGCTTTACGGCTCAAAGCATCGACCATCACATTAGCCTTGCCAGGGGTGTAATGAATATCCATGTTGAAATCGGCTATTGTCTCGAGCCATCTTTGTTGGCGGAGATTCAGGTCGGGCTGAGTAAACAAGTATTTCAGGCTTTGGTGGTCGGTGTAGATCTCGCAACGGTTACCAACGAGGTAATGTCGCCACAGCTTCAATGCATAAATTATTGCTGCCAATTCGAGATCGTGTGTTGGATATTTTTCTTCGTGAGCACGCAACTGACGAGAGCCATAAGCAATCACTTTGCGCTCTTGCAATAGGACACAGCCTAATCCTTGACGAGACGCGTCGCAATATATCACGAAGTCCTTCTGAGTATCAGGGGGAGCGAGCACCGGGGGAGAAGTTAGCTTGTCCTTGAGTGCTTGAAAACTTTCTTGGCATTTATCTGTCCACTCAAACTTGACGCCTTTGTGAAGCAGATTAGTCAGAGGCCTGGCAATCTTGGAGAAATTCTCGACGAAACGGCGGCAATAGCTAGCGAGCCCGAGGAAACTGCGGACTTGCTTGACGGTCTTGGGAGGAGTCCAGTCAAGAATAGCCTGGATACGTTCGGGGGTGACGGCAATGCCATCCTTGGAAATCACATGCCCAAGGTAGGTCACTTCGGGAAGCCAGAACTCACACTTAGAATACTTAGCGTAGAGTTTGTGTTCTCGAAGCTTCTCCAGTATAAGACGAAGGTGTTCAACATGTTCTTCTTCATTCTTGGAATATATCAATATATCATCCAGATAAACCACGACGAACTGGTCGAGGTACTCCATGAAAATATAATTCATCAATCTGGAGAAGGTGGCTGGAGCATTGGTTAAGCCAAAGGACATGACAGTGTACTCGTATGAACCATAACGAGTAATGAAGGCAGTCTTCGGAATGTCCTCCTCACGGACTCGGATTTGGTGATAACCCAACCTCAAGTCGAGTTTAGAAAACACCTTGGATCCGGCAAGTTGATCATACAGATCGTTGATCCGGGGAAGTGGGTATTTGTTCTGGATGGTGGCTTGGTTAATGGGCCGATAATCTTGGACCAATCGGTTTGTCCCATCGCTCTTCTTGACAAAAAGCGAAGGTGCTCCCCAAGCTGAGGAACTGGGGCGAATCAATCCTTTCTGAAGTGCCTTGTCGATTTCCTCCTTAAGTTCAAGGAGTTCATGTGGCGGCATCTTGTAAGGACGCTTGGCAATAGGGGTGGTGCCGGGCTTCAAGTCGATGACAAATTCAACTTCTCTGATCGGGGGTATTCCCGACAGTTCTTCTGGGAAAACGTCGGGAAAATCGCGAACGACTGGAACGTTCTCGATGCCTTCGAGGGGGGCGGCATTTAAAGCATTCATCATAAATATCTGTGTTTCAGCATTACGGGTAACTCGGGTGGTGTGGTTAACAATCTCGCCGGAGGGGTGAAAAAGTTGGACAGACTTGGTGCCACAATAGAGTGCGGCATCGTGAACTTTCAACCAATCCATGCCTAGAATTAGGTCTATGGTGGAGGTTTTCAGGACGATGGGGGACACAAGGAATATAATCCCTTCGACGTCAATGGTGACATCGCGTACCATCATGGAGGTTTGGCAACGGCCTCCAGGGGTGCGGACAACCATCGATGGTTTCATCTTCTCAAACGTAATGTTACGCGATAACGCAAATGCTTCCGACATGAATGAATGTGATGCTCCTGAATCAAATAAAACAGTAGCAGGTGCGGAATTAATGAGAAGGGTACCCATCACGGTAGCGGGTTGTTCCTGAGCTGCTTCCACATTAATGTTGTAAGCATGTCCACGAGCATGAGCAGCAGACCCAGTATTATAGTTGGGGGTCCTGTTGTTGCCACGACCATTTCCACGGCCAACGGGGTGAACTACCAGTTGCTTCTGTTTCTGGGGGCACTCCCTGGAAAAATGCCCAGGTTGGCGGCACGTGAAGCATAATCCATCCTGAGGACGAAGGGGAGTAGCATTGGGTGGTGCAGGCAGAGCTCTTGGCATCTGCGGTGGCGGAGGTAGACGTGGTGCAGCATAAGACGGCCTTGGAGCAGGGACAGGTGAATGGGTCACACTGGTAGGGAGCCAGATACGACGCTTCTGCGTTGTGCCCGAAGATGAGCCAACGTCACGATAACGCTTCAGAGAGGTCTTGTGTTCCATCTGGGCAGTCTCGACGGTGATAGGCTTGTTCACCATGGTGGCGAAGTTGGCGAAATCATGGACGGCAAGAGCGAGCCTGAGGTCCGGGTTGAGGCCA
The DNA here is from genome assembly GCA_950022295.1 of Bromus sterilis. Taxonomy (NCBI): domain Eukaryota; kingdom Viridiplantae; phylum Streptophyta; class Magnoliopsida; order Poales; family Poaceae; genus Bromus; species Bromus sterilis. The sequence continues at coordinate 233,945,520 of OX465599.1, read as the reverse complement.
CGACGGAACTTCTGCTGCCTGCGAGCATCGGTGGTGATCTCTCCTTCCGCATAGCGAGAGAGGTTGAGGAACTCGCGCTGGTAGGCTTCTACAGTCATGTCGCCCTGAGTGAGGTTGCGGAATTCTTCCGCCTTACGATCCATGATCCCCTGAGGAATGTAGCGGGCGCGGAAGGCAGACTGAAAATCATCCCAAGTGATGACTTCTCCAACTGGCAAGGAACGCTTGTGGGTGCTCCACCACTGAGCAGCGGCGCCTTTCAGATGATAAGACGCAATGTTCACATAGTCGGCTGGATCGACATTAGCAGACTCCAACTCGTGAGTGATGTCGCGAAGCCAGTCATCAGCATCCAACGGCTGAACAATGTTGCGGAACATAGTGGGGTTGAGGCGGGTGAAGTCGTGCAGAGTCACGGTGGCATGCTGATGGTGGTGTCCATTCTGATTCGGCTGGGGGAACTGAGCCATGATATTCTGCATGAACTGACGGTTCATCTCGAACCGCTGCATCATCGCGGCCATGTAATCCGGCGGCGGAGGTGGGTCGTTGGCAGCACGACCACGACCACGACCACGACCAGCCATCCTGCTAGAATTTAACAGGGGTATTTCAGCGATGAAAATTTAACGAGATACCGGAATCAAGCCTGAAGTAAAACGACAACGAAAAGGAGGCGCAGATATATATAGGAGTAGTCATATAAGACATACACATTCGCACACAGAGTCAATCGAAAATCGGGCAGCGTAACATCGTAGAAATTAAGGAAAAAGGACTCACTAGGCGGCGCGCAGACCGTGGTTAGGATTACACGACGCGACATAGATTCCACTATGTCAATCACGCCGCAAGAAAACTGTTGGCCACAGGAGTTGATGCCAGAGAACGCTCGGCCTGCCCAGAATGAGAATGGGATCCGCGGTCCGGGACCTGGGGTACGACTCCTGCGACACGACTCAATCAATGGGGGAAGCACCAAAAACGCCGGGTGGAATCAAGAGAACGTGATCCTAATGTCAGATTTTGTAAAACTTACCAGCAAGGATAAGAGAGCAGATTCCCAGAGCATAGGTAAGGAGAAAAGGATCCTAATACCATAGATATCACACGTAGTGACATCGATGTGGGCCCGTAAGCCAAATATTAAGTTAGCAAAATAGTTTTTCAAAGTCTAGACTCAACATCGACCAAGTAGTGGTGGGGTGGCTTCCTACAGGCAGTCGGCTCTGATACCAACTTGTGACGCCCCCAAAATCAGACCGTGTACAGTAATCATACACACAGGGTACACGACTGAGATTAGGGTGCCACGGTGATAATATCACAGCACAACACTAAACACAAAAGGATAAACAAATATGTTACAATAGAGGGGGTCACGCAGACCCGAATACAAAAGTCATACAAGCCATAATATCTGAGTACAGACATAGTTAGTCAAGTTTTGCCTTAAGAAGGCTAGCACAAATCACATCAGGGATACAGATCGAAAAGGCGAGGCCTCCTGCCTGGGATCCACCGAACTACTCTTGGTCAACGGGGAACTCGACGTCGTAGTAGGCGCCTCCGGGGTACTCCTGCTCCTGGGCTCCAACGTCGGCTGCAGCGGCCGATCAGGCAAAACAGTAAAGGAAATAAAGCAGGTGAGTATCTAGTATACCCGCGAGTCTTACGTCCGCTACTAAGCATTATGCATTGCATCAACGGAAAGAAGAGGTTGTATATAGTGGTCTGAAAGACAAAAATCCAGAGCAAGGGTAAGAAGCTAGGCTTAACGAAGACTAGCATCTTCCGACGATGTCTTGCAGCATGAGGTAAGAATCAGCCAACAGTTGATATAAAGCATAAAGTAACAATGCAGCAGAAGTTGCTGCAGCATTGTATAATAATAAGTTGTAATAATTAACAATGCCTCCGAGTTCACCTCCTCGACATCCCCGCGAGGAAGAAAACCCGGAACCATACAGTTTAATAGTAATAGTTTCTAGTGGTAAGATCCAGCTTCAGCATAAAGCGTCCTGTTACCGTGGACACAACTATTCGAATAGATTAATCTTCCCTGCAGGGGTGCACTTGTGTTACGCTACACGCACGGATCTCCAGGGTGGCGGGAACCTTGTTAGGGAACGCTCCACCGAGGCTATCCGACACTTCATAGTCCATCTTTCAAACTCAACAGAGAGGCCATCCGCCGGTCTAAATCCTAAGTACTCAGGGCCTTGGACCCCAACCCTGACGTACTCCTGCACGGTGCGTGGGTGGCCGGGAAGCCGTAACAAAAACAACACAGCTCGAGCAAAGAAGACAGCGCACTTCCCGGCAATCAGCCCGCGGTACTGCTGACGTCTGAAAAGTCCTCGGATGACACTACGAAGCAGAGGAGCCCATAAACTCGTAATTCCCACGGGTAGGTAGTGCGTACATGGCATATAGCCAACTTAAGACATTCACTGAACCATTTAGCATTTTAATTAACCCGCGTGACAACCGTTATCGTTGCCTCGACTTAACTGACCCGCGGACAACGACAGCAGCCAGGACCACCAGTACATCGGTGCCTGCCCCGTCGTCCCACCAAGTCACTGCGGTTACCAACAAGGTGAACCGTCTCCTTACCTTGTCTCGCGTGTGCTCCTAGGGGAGCTCGACTTCCGTGGTTTGGTAACTCTCGCGGCCAACGATCAGGGGCCAAGCACACCGGTACACTGGTCGTACGCTCCCTGTCGTCCCGTCGCAATACCTCTCGCGGGCACCGTTGGGTCGCCCGACTTCTTACCTGAAGGACAACCGTTTACAGGACCCTATGGCGGCAAGACAAAGTCAGCCTCGAGTGGAGTTCAAGGATTACTCCTTGATAGCTCACACTTGAGGTGACTAGGCATAACCCAGATAGGGGCCTTTGATGGTGTCTGCATTGTACCGTACCTGTGCAGTTATTATATTTGTATCCGCGTTCACTCCCCTGAGTGATCACGGCCCTCTATCTAATCCTAGCTAACAACGCGCAGGGCTCACTGCTGAATAAAGCATAATAGTAATAATAGGCAGCATAGGATAAAGGAAGGCACATCAAGGGGCGACAAAATCAGGCTATGCAATTGAATAGGATTGTAATCGTAGCAGCAGCAGTAACAATGCCTAGTGCAAGAAATGTACGGAAAGATAGGCGATATCTGGGGAAGAGAATGGCTCTGCTTGCCTGCAAGCTCAACGGTAGTAGTAGGGTCGTCGACGACGTAGTCGTACTCAGCAGCGGTGTAGTCGACGGCAGCAGCGGGGTCTACCGGAGATTAAGGGGGGAGGAAACAGTAAATACAAAGCAAGCATATACAAACAGATGCATGACATGATAGATGAAATGTTAACGGTGATCTAACGCAGTGCAATGCACGTTGCTCGGAACGGAAATTCATCTGAGGATGAACTACCGGCTCCGAATGATTACCGGACCGGGCGTCCGGAGGGGAAGGGTCAAGCCGGAGGTGTCGTGGTTACCGGAACAACATAAGGGGGGTGTATACGTGCTAGTTGATCTATTCCGAGAAACATTCGTGTTCGGAATAAATTCATCCGGGCACTCTAACAATACCGGACAATTTATCGGACAGTCGGTCCGGAGTGGGACGGTTCGATGTTTGTTGTGTTAGAGGGGTGTGGTAGACATACGGATAGCGTATCCGTATTCGTTGTATTTTTCTGATCAATTTTCATGTATAAAGTTTTTGAATCCGACTTACGGTTTAAAAGATATTGAATTTTAAAGTTTTAAATCAATTTAAATGATTTCTGAATTTATTTTATTTATTAAATAAACATTATCCACAAGGGGGTTGACCAGTCAAACCTGACCAGTGGGTCCCACTGGTCAGTGACACCTATTAATAATCAGTTTAATTTATTTAACTAATCAGTGGGGGACCCACATGTCATACACTGGATTTGATACTAATTCATTTTAATTAACAAAACTGACGGTGGGACCCACGTGTCAGTGAGACATTTTAATTAACCTAGTTAATAAATCTAGTGATTATCTTAAGGGCTAGGGGCCCGCATGTCAGTGGCTTGAGGGGTGGGATTAGGGGTGGTTAACCCCCTGATGTGGAGGGCCCACTAGTCGGCGACGGTGGGGGGGCTCGCCGGCGGCTGGACTCCGGCGAGGCCGAGCCCGAGCTCGAATCCGGGCACGGTTTGGAGCGCCGCTGGTGGCTACGGGTTCCTGGCGACCTGCGCGTTCGATTTGAGGTAGCGGGGTCGTCGGGTGGTGGTCGGAGCTGAGCGCGACATCAACGGCGACGGCGGAAACCTCCGGGTGAAGACGACGACGACGACCTACGGTGCTGCGAGGGGTGTGTCATAGCGCATTCGAACGAGGGGGGCGCGGGCACCCGCGTGACGCGTACCGTGCACCAAAGGCGTGCTCCAGGACACAGCGGGGAACTCCTCGGCGGTGGGGAGCCCCTGCTCCAATGGTGGCGATGCCCACGAGGCCCGAGAGGGGGAGCTAAGGGTCAGGGGGCGGGGAGCTCACCCAGAGGCCGTAGGGGAGGGCATCGTGCGCGAAGGAGGCCCGTGGCGGCCGGAATCGTCGTCGAGATCGCGGCGGCCGGAATGGGGAACGATGACGCGGGCGAGGCGAGGGAGTGCTCCCGGCTTGAATTCGTCGCAGTAGTCGACGTAGTCGACGACGGCGCACCCGGTGGACACGGCGGCGAGGGCTAGGGAGCTTACCGGCCGCGAGTGGGCGCGGTCATGGCGACGGCGAGCTCGGGCGGATCTTTCCCTGGCGATGGCGAGAGGAGGAGGAGGGGAACGGGGTGGGGGGGCGTGTCCAGGGAGCTTCTGGGGTTGGCCTTATCGCCTCCCCGGTCGCAGGGAGCAGGTGAGGGAGGGGAGGGCTCCAGTGCCGCCCGTGGCCACGGCTGCGCCACGGCGTCGAGCAGGTGGCCGACATGACGGGAGCAGGTGGGAGGTGGAAGACGGGCCGAGGTGGCTGGGCTGAGGTGGGCCTCGCCCCAGGCGAGCTTTAAGGATTTCCCAATTTGCTTTGTGTTGCTGTTTATTCTATTTCTTTCTGTAATTGATTTATTAACCCTAGCATTTTTGTAAAAGGTTATTTGTGTTTGTAAATTAGGGTTACATATTACTAAGGTGCCACAAAAGTTTTTGCAGCAAAATAAAATCATTAGATATTTCTTTTAATTATTTAATGCCCAAAGTAAGGGTTTTAACCTACTGTTTGAATTGTTTGGAATTTTCTGTAACTCCAAAAATTACCAAAGTTGGTCCAACATGATTATAATGATTTTAGGAAATTTACAAAAATAGTTTCATGATTTTTGGAACAACTTTATTTGAGCACATTTGTTTTAATTTTCATTCAAAGTAGTTTCAACTAGGGTTTGGTTTGTTAGATGAGCAAGGTGCATTTGGCTTTGGGTTTTGATCCCAAGGGCTCAAGCACATGGTGCATGGAGGGTTGATCAACCACAACAAGGTTTGATCATTAGCATCACAAAGTTTTATCAAGGACAAGGGAGATCAATCAGTGATAATCCAACAGTGATGATCAACAGTGATGATGATTACTGTTACAGAAACTGAGGGTGTTACAAGTACCGTGGTTGGTGGGCTGCCAACGGGTTCCAACGGCTGGATTCGTGGGAGACTATAAAAGGGGGTCTTCTTCCTCCTTTGTCTCCACCGGTTTTGTGCAAGTTCTTCCCCCCATTGTTGACCTCTTTGAGCTTGCTTACTCTCTTCCCCTCCTATGATTCTTGCTCCTTTTTGAGGGAAAAGAGAGAGGAGGTCTAGATCCACATTCTCCACCAAGCCATCTCTCCTCTAAGTGAGGGGAACCTTGTGGATCTAGATCTTGGAGTTCTTGGTGTTCTCCTTGTTCTTCCTCTCATATTCCTTCATAACTTTTGTTGCTTTTGTGGGATTTGAGAGTTGGGGACTTGAGCACTTCGTGTGCTCTTGCCATTGCATTTGGTGCATCAGTTTGAGTTCTCTCCGAGGATTCGTTGTAGTAAGTGAAGTTGAGAAGATTGCTACTCTTGAGTGCATTGGCACTCTAGAGCTTGTTCCTCTTGGGTGCGTTGGCCCCTAGAGGCTTGTTGTTGCGGAGCTCAAACATTATGGTGGAAAGCTTCGGGACGCTACGGGAGCCTCCAATTCGGTTGTGGAGATAGCCCCGAGCATTTGTACGGGTTCGGTGACCGCCCTCAAGGGCCGCCATTTTGTACGGGTTCGGTGACTGCCCTCAAGTGTCCTAATAGTGGAATCACGACATCTTGCATTGGTAAGAGCGTGAGGAGAAATAGGGTGGCCCTCGTTGGCTTCGTGTGAGCATTGTGCTCCTCACCCTCTCCAAACGGAGACGTACTTCTCGCAAGAGAAGGAACTTCGGTAACAAATCCTTGTCTCCATCGGCTCCACTTGCGGTTATCTCTACCCTTACCTTGAGCAAGCTTATTACATTGTTTATCTTGTGCTTGCTCATATTATTGTACTTTGCTTGTCCCATAGGTTGTTCTTCTAGACAACCTATTTACTTGTGCACCTACTTTGTGATAGCCTTAGTGCTCTTGTTATATATCTTGCTATCACATAGTTGTTTATCTTGCTTAGTATAAGTTGTTGGTGCACATAGTTGAGCCTAACTTATTTAGGTTTCTTGCTTGGCAAATTAAACGTTAAGTTTTATTCCGCATTTGTTCAAGCCGAAACCGTAATTATTTTAAACGCCTATTCACCCCCCCCCCTCTAGGCGACATCCACGTCATTTCACTTATGACACTCGAAATCAAGCCACAGTTTAATTGCATCTTCTAGACGAGAATCCTAAGGATGTGAAATTATGGATCATGCAAGAACTTTTATTTTGTGAAATTTATTTGATATAAGTTGAAGGTTTCATTCATATATCATTCATCTACTACTAATATAAAAAGTACTAGAGGTGTTGGAACATTTGATCTCGTACGTTCAATGCTATTCATCTAATGAACCAGATTACTCCGATGTTGTATACAACACCCCTAAACACCCTTATGCCGCAAAACAAAACGGTTCCATGCTAATCTAATTCCTCCCCTCGAGCGAACGGGATTCCCCTGACACCCGCTCCCGCCGCCGTCCGCCGCCACTTCGCCAACACTGCCCCGCCGCCCATAACCTCCGCCGCTCATCACTGCCGCCCCGTCGCCGCTGCCCCTCCCCTCCGCCCCCGCCCCTCTTCCTCGTCGTGAACGGCTGCCACACATGCATCCCCTCTTCCTCGCCGTGAACCCTTCCACCCCTCCCAGCCCCTCCGTCTGCGCCGCCCCGGCCCGTCCCAACCGCCTCTGCCGCCCGGCACGCCACCTTCCCCGCGTTCGCCTGCTCCGGCCTTGCTGCCTGACGCCTCAGGCACACCGGCTCCGGCGAGACGGCCACGAACCGACGCCTCCTCGCTTACCTCCTTGTTGGCCTCTTTTTTCCCCAGAATTGGAGCCGCCGCAGACGAGGCTGATTCGCGGCCACCCTAGGACAAGGGTTGGTGCCCAGATCGGGGCGGCCCCAGCTCAACGGCGTGCCTGCTCAGCGGTTTCCGTCGGCGACACATGAGAATGAGTTAGGGGTGCGGGACTGCACCGTCACCTGGTGTCTCTATTTTTCTAGGCTGTCAGAGGATCATCCACTCTTCGTTTCTCCCATCGTCTCTCGTCCAGGTTAGGCCCCGTGCGACCACTACATCCGATTTTTTCAGAGTTGAGACAAGATGCACTGAGTAACATCACTATGTTCAGATTTTCATCAATTTCGTGTTATTTTGTTTGGTTGTACAAGTTGGTTCATCAATTTCTAGACATTACCTATTTTTTATCATCTCCACGAGTCCCTCACTGGGAACTTCAGTTTTGAAGTTCAACCAATTTGCAGTACCTTGTAATGCCCTCCCCCGAATCTTAGGTTCATTCTTCTTATGCTTTTGTTTTCTTTCTATATGATGCACTACTGTCATAGATGGTGCAATCCAGTCATAGAAGCAGATACCAAAATAGATGTCCCACATCATAAAATCTGCGCAATCTATATTACACACCCAATCTCTAATTCGAATTTCTGATGTTGCATGATAATGATAGCTAACTGATAAAAGGTTGTTTCGCCCTAGGTTTGTACTTATGCTATACTATTAATTTTCAGGGTCGGCATTCCAAAAGGTTGGGGAATTTGAATTAATGTGAGATAAATTATGACCAGTTCATGTATCATCACTTAATTATCTATGCGACTTACCTAACATCTTAAGATATATTACAAAGCATACCATCAAAAGATAAACACATTTTTTGAATTTTAACCTTTCTATGCACTTGACATAATAAATGATAAACTGAGCATTTTATATGAAGATGATTTTTTTGTAAATGGTAAGGTGTAATTAACTGAGGCAGCAAGTGCCCATCTTCTTAAAATTACCTGCTACAGAGCCCAAAAAATTAGCCAGAGAAGATTAGCAAACAGACTGCACGGACGAACTGTCTCCCTTGGTTGGAGCTGTCCTAAGTCCTCCACAAACCTACGTGTTGTCTAAATTTTTGCAGGCCTCAATGTCCTTTTTTAACTGAATGAATCATATGAATAGTGAGGTCCAGTTCTTCTGTTCAGGTTACCAAGCTTTTCTGACACCAGAGGAAAAACTAGATATCTGTTGGGATATTAACTGGGTGGATTTTGGAGTTACTATAGATAATGAGGCCATCGGTGAGATTAGAGCAGCCCGCTACTGCAGTTCTACTCTTGGTGGCGCCTCCATACTGAAGGTTAGTAGGCACATGTGCATTGTATCTTACAACTATGTTCGGTTTAAAAATAATAATCCCTTTGTTTCTGGTTTTGATCAAGAATTCTCACGTGTTCAATAAGTATGTATGTGGTCAGTTTTCATATTCACTCACTCTCGAACCAATGACTGCTAAGTGCTAACAATATTATAAATTTGATTTCTTCTCTAACCAAGCAAATGTAGAATCCAAATTTTAGGAAATTTGTTCTGAACAATCACAGAATGACCGTACATCGGAGATACAGAGATGATGGCTAGATATTGATAAGTCGCATATTCTATTTTCTCTCTCGAGTCTCAATGTCAGTCGAATAGCACGATTTCTAGGTAAATGGTGAAATAATGGGTAGTAGTGCTTCATCTTGAATAGAGCCCCTGCAAGCTTATCTAACCTAAATAGGTTTATAGCTCCTTAGAATTTGGTTCACATTTAGGACAATGCCTTTATGACCAAACGAATTCACTTCCCTGATGTAAAAACACTATATATATTTATAATGTAAAGAACGAAAGAAAAACTACAATTTCATACTTGTAACATATATTTCTATTTTCTTAAAACACTTTATACAAATGCATGTTGAGTTTAGGTTACTTTCAGGTTTTTCAAGTAAGGCTGCAGTCATGAAAAAGATGTGAGAAGATTTCAAAATTATGGTTGATGCCATATTGGTAACAAAATGCTATACAACTCACGTTTCTTATTTGTTCCTTTATCATTTTTATGCTTTCATTTTTAAGCTCATATAGTCTTTTTTGGAGGAAATCGCATGACATACTATTGATGTTACATGTCAAAATTCTAATGCTTCATTTTTGTGTGTAATATCAGGTTATAGAATGCTACCGAGCGTGCTAAAAATCATTTCATGCAAGTAAGCTTCTATTGTGCAAGTTGTAACATTGATACTTGCCATGGAAGTTCTTAGTGTGAGAGTGACTGAGCCTTGTGTAAACCTAAGAGTGGCAGGGTGAGTTTATTGGGAGATAATTACGTACCATTTGTTAGCATGTAGGCCATGTTAGCAATTCAACATGGCAGATTTACTACTTGCTATATATGTCTGCGATGATGAGCATGATATTTATTTATACTAGGTAATTGCCCGTGCGTTGCAACGGAACATAAATATTTTAATAGTTGAACACTAATCGTTCCATTATTTTATATGCAATTTTATTAGTATTAAATATTGTAATATGCCAGACAGAAAGCTATATTCTTTCAATTTTTGGGTTGGGCGCTATTAGAATATATGAAATGTAAAATGAGTGTAAGGAAAGATCTTGGGCTGTTTAATTAAATGGATGAAAGGAAGATCCTGGGCTGTTTAATTGTATGGTCCAAAGAAAAGAAAACTGGGCGATTTAATTTTGGTAGAAAGGAAGGGAAAGTGATGAATGTGTGGTCGTACATAATGAGTGGCAATAATCTTGGGCGGTTTAATGCAATGATCCTGGACGGTTTAAAGAATGCTACTAAGGAAAGTGGTGTTGTGTGGTGAACGGTTTAATTAGTCTTAGACTGACTGGTGGGGCATACATGGTTGACGAAAACTTTGGCAAAACACGAAGGAGGAACCGTGAGGAACCGTTAGCCATTTTTTAGATAGTAGAGATATATTTTGCAGGGAGAGCATGATATTTATTGATTCCTACAAAAACATTTTACTGATGCACTTGCTCAACTATATCAAGAATGGAGTTGCGGACAACATCTAAGAGAATTGCATAAGCATATTAGGAATTACTGAGATAATTACTTGTGTGATTACTCTATGCATACAATGCTAAGTTATAGTGTTTTTTGAAACTTGTTTAATTATATTCACTTTAGGTGGATTTGTATTGTCAGAATATCTTTCATATGCATATGAATTCTCACATTAGGTTGTAATACTTATCAAGCACGTGCGTTGCACGGACAAGCTTACTAGTAAATAAATAATAAACGGGTCAAGCACAGCACGGTTCACTTTGGCGCCTGCTGCTCGCTTATACAGACCTTGGTGGCTCGACCAACCCTTGCAAAAGCTTCCTCGTCACGAATGCCGGTTCAGATTGATGTCTTGATCAACTAAAAAATTGATGCGTTGATTCATGTCAAAAAAAAAACATTTTACTGATGCACTTGCTCAACTATATCAAGAATGGAGTTGCGGACAACATCTAAGAGAATTGCATAAGCATATTAGGAATTACTGAGATAATTACTTGTGTGATTACTCTATGCATACAATGCTAAGTTATAGTGTTTTTTGAAACTTGTTTAATTATATTCACTTTAGGTGGATTTGTATTGTTAGAATATCTTTCATATGCATATGAATTCTCACATTAGGTTGTAATACTTATCAAGCACGTGCGTTGCACGGACAAGCTTACTAGTAAATAAATAATAAACGGGTCAAGCACAGCACGGTTCACTTTGGCGCCTGCTGCTCGCTTATACAGACCTTGGTGGCTCGACCAACCCTTGCAAAAGCTTCCTCGTCACGAATGCCGGTTCAGATTGATGTCTTGATCAACTAAAAAATTGATGCGTTGATTCATGTCAAAAAAAAAAATTTGATGCGTTGATTCATGTCAAAAAAAAAATTTGATGCGTTGATGGACACTGGCTAGTGGTATCTTTTTTGTAGAGAAAGATTGTCCGTAGTCCAATGCTTCGTATGGGAAGGGTGATAAGTACTTACCGGATGTTATTAACTGTGTTCTAATTTAAACATCAAAGCGTCTGTAGTCCAACGGTTAGGATAACTGCCTTCCAAGCAATAGACCCGGGTTTGACTCCCGGCAGACGCAAAGAAAAATAATTAGACTTTTTCTTCTACTGTTTTGACAGGAAATTATTTTTGAACCGGTTTCCCCTGTAAACCACATACATAGTATTTCCTTTCTTACGAATACGAGTCATTTTCCTAGGGTCACACTTGAGAGAAGAAGGTAAGCCCTAGGTTTCCTTCACCCTTCATCATTGTTGTGAGCGGACGATGCCTACGCCTATCAATCTACTCCCTTCGTCTCGATTTATTAGGCCCAAAGACCAATAGTAATGAAGGTGCGCATGCCTATGCTTATCAATCTACTCCCTCCCTCCCTTACATCGCGAAAATGCCAAGGAAAGTAGGGCGGAAATCCAATCTCAGAAGGAAGCCATGGTGGTGAAGCAAATCCATCAAGTTCAAGCACATTTTTACTGGTCAAGTTCAAAGTTTGATCATGAATTCCTTTTTAGAATGCATTTGTAGCAGTTACAAATCACAACTAGAAAAGGGAATTCTATTGGATACAAACCTAATTGAATCGATGTTATGTCATGTAACTTGCATATCATTCGCTTAATTGTTTGTCAAAACTTGAAACTTGGGAGTCAAAATTGTGAATTATAAGTGGTGAGACGAAAATGTGTCTCTAATCTCAAGCACAAATGCACCAAGTGAATAGTAATTCCGAAAAAAGGAATGTTAAATAATCCTGAAGTATTTTCTGAATGAAGGATGTATTTGAGCTAATCCATGTCTTGGAACGAAAATGTGGATATATTCTCATCTATAATCACTATCTTATTTATCTCAACATGCAAGCATGTCACCTCATCAAAGGTCCACCAAAATATGCATGAGAACAAGTTCTTCATTATTAGTTGATTTCATGCACAAACCCATTTAATGACACATGCAACCTCCCTCAACATGCATGGATTTTTTTCTCATTATATAACATCACTTTTAACATGCATACATGTCACATCATCAAAGACTCACCACAATATGCATGAGAACAAGTTCTACGTTATTAGTTGATCTCATGCATACATCAATATAATGACACATGCCAACTCACCAACATGCATGGATTTTTTCCATTATGTTACATTACTTATATTTAATAAATATTTTTAACTACACAATAATAAAATACAATACGTAAAATGTATTTTTATACTTTAGTTTATATACTATTAATTCAACTATTCATGTTTCATGCAATCAATCATTCAAAATATATTGCAACTGATTCCCGCAGCAACGCGCGGGGTATCATTTAGTATCTAAATAGTTCATCCCCACTAACCTATTTATCTTGACATGCAAGGTATCCACATCATCAAGTAGGCCCACCTCTTAGCCACTAACTCTTCATGTACATGCATGCTTCATTAAATTTGATGCGCATGCAATTTATCAAAGATAAATATTTAAAACTTATGTACTAAGCCTCATGATTTAGAAGCGTTTTTTATATAGAAAATCAAATTATGAGTTCCTCACATTTTATAATTTATATGCGACATTTCTTTTTATGAATGCACATCTGTAGCGAAAGTCTTATTGTGAGCGCGAACTCACCTGATCTCGTACAAGATTCCACGGCATATACTGTATAGCAGTGTATTCTACTGGTATGTCATGATCCCATGGCCCACCGGAAGCACCACCTAAGCTAATAGAGTCGTCAACTTACGGACCGGATCAGGATGGAGATAACGTGCTGTGCCGCCGCCCCAACTGTCATGTGCCAACGGTTAGCCCGTTCGGGTCAATGAGTCCCTCACATTTTTTTAAGGGTATAAATCACACCTTGCATTAAACCAGACACAGAACATCATCTCATCTCATCTCATCTCATCTCAACTACTAATAAAAGAGCAAACATCAATTCTTCTAAAACCATCCAATAATACGTACACAGATTAACTAGAATCGTTCGATTTAATTAGCTTGATGGTATCCAAAAGCCTGCATTAGTCCAATGGTCTGCCACGTGATTAGACGGCTGAGATTCGATGTTTTGCCGTCCTGCCGCTGCAGACTCCACGCACGAATCCTTCCCTGATCCGCTCTAGGCGCCCGCATCCCTCAAATCACGGAACAACCAGATCTCTTCCGCGCGAGTTCACGTCTCGACGACTCTGCCGTTCGCCCCATGCGCCTTCCTTTTCTTCCGCCGACCGAGTCCTGACAACCTTCATCGTGGACTGCCCACACGCATCGAAGCGGCGCCAGCCGTGCTTCCTCCATGATATGGCACTGTGGAAAGAAGCAGAGGCGGCAAGGCCCATGGCGCGCCACATCTGGAGAGTGAGCGGCAGGAGCGCGACGTCGCACCGATTGTGATTGTGACTCGCAGGTGAGCAGCAACTAGGCCGACCCGCTGCCTAAATTTCTCTCTTAAAGTGCTTAATTTGGGTTCTATCTTTGCATACAAGCTTGTGCAGCTACTCCAGCAAACACTCCCATCTCAAGCCATGTTGATCAGGACCACGTACGTCTTCACGCTCGTCGCCAGCAGCAAGCCGGGTGGCCTCTTCAGCTGACTGGCCTACATCCCGGAGCTGAACTTCCCGGAGGATGTGAATTGCCCGCTGCTTAACTTCACCAGGCTGGATCTCAACTATACATAAGCAGGATTTAGCTTATACGTTTTTTTTTTGTGGGGGTGGGGGAGTATTTGTCTATGTACTATGGTAAATCTATACTTCTGCTCATTTATTTTAGCTTCAAATGTTTCTGGTGAGACCAGGGGTAATTGGATTGCCTGTGTTACAAACTAGGAGAATTCGATCACTGTTGTCATTTTGTCAAGTTTCAGTTTTGCTTCGTGCCCAGTTCTATTTCCTTTATGAGCAAACAATTTCATTTGTATAGTGAGAAGAGAACATTGATTAACATCTTGATGCCTCATACTAATATGATAGCAAGATCTGTTACTGTACTTTGATGAAGAAATTTAACGAGGATTTCGGAATTCACATAAAACTGGTTTACTTGTTCGAGCAATGCCGTCTAGCTGCAAAAAAATGTAATGCTTGGCTGATTACTAGATAGATATAGTTGTGTGTAGACTATGTTTCAAGGAAATCTATTATTTCTTGATTACTAGATATATACTAGATACAACAAAGAGTTTCAGCTAATTTGCACCATGTTATTAATATCCTTATATTATTGATATAGTATAGGTTGTAAGCTATTCGATTGCAATTGTTTTGCAAGCTATTTTTTCTGAGTGAAATTCGAATGCTGTTGACACTTCAACCTGAACTATATTTGAGTTGACCAATGCGAAACAGACTCACAACGGAGCTACCAGAGTAATCAGAGCCGGTACGTACAACTTCATCCACTTTTTTTGTTTGCCATGACTCTTATGGTGGGGTACCAAGGTTGTTCTTCCAAGCCGGTACACGGTAGAAATCAGATATGGACATCCTCAAAGGCTAAGGAAAGGACTTGTACCGTGAATAGACATGGATAAAGGTGAACTGCTTCTTCAATTGATATTATGTTTTTCTGCTATGTTCACTTGGCCAATGCCCATACCTATTTAAAGTTCTTTCTAGTTCACACAAGCAACTGAAATCGTTACTCTAGGATTGTGATTTCTTCATGGATTGGTGTTTCTTCTTGGTCTGCTTGAACTTCACATGACATAATAAAATGATAACCAATGGGGTTTGTATTAAACTTGACCTTTGCAGAGGCAGCGATCA
This sequence comes from Bromus sterilis, assembly GCA_950022295.1. NCBI lineage: Eukaryota > Viridiplantae > Streptophyta > Magnoliopsida > Poales > Poaceae > Bromus > Bromus sterilis. The sequence goes on along the minus strand of OX465599.1, from coordinate 233,930,185 downwards.
TCACACACTACAGATACTTTGGAATATAAAGCTTATGATATATATTTGGAAAAATAGCTGCGAAACTTCATGAAAAGCAGAACTAACATCTATTTGTAAGATAGCCACATACAAATAAGATTAAGACAACACGGGATTAGGATAGCCGATCTATGGTCTGTATTGAAGCATGTCAAAGGTTGAGCATGCAGATTTGGACGGGTAGGTCGGGCCTCGATAACAAGAGGGCAATCGCAAGGGGATGCGGGGGCCAGGGTTAAACATTTTAACGAGATTTTTGAAATTTCAGATATTTCGGTGGGGTTCAAAATATCTTTAACCCTGAAATTTTGACTTATATTGAAACAAATTTTAATATAAATTTAAATTCATTTAAATTACGTGGAAAATTAAAATGAAAATCTGAATTAATTTCTAAAATATGCAAAATTTCTTAAATTTCTCTTATTTCGGTGAGGTACAATATTTCCTGTTTCCGTAACTAAAAAAACTTAAGCAGGGCAGAGGCTTGGTGATTCGCCGAGCGCCTTGACGACGTGCCAGCAGCCTGACAATGTAGGCCACGATGGCAAGCCTAAGCAGCGCCACGAGTGGTGGCCAATGAGGGACAAACTAGAGGAGGCACACCCACACACCCACACACATGGGAGGAGGTAAATCGAGAGTAGGGTGACACAACCCCACAATGGTGTGCTGGTGGTTTTACTACCAGACTTCCAATGTGTCCAGACTTTTTTTAAACTATTGTCGTCTAAGATATATTTTTTTATTTTAGAATACCGTTCTCTTATTGATAATCCTTATGGTCAAGTAATTAGTATATATATGATATAGCATTGTCCAATTTTTTACTAATATCTCCTTTGGTCATTTGATTTATATTTAGTGACAAACCTTTTCAATTTTCCATTTTATTGGTGTGTCCAATTTGACACTGTGGATGTGATTTTTTATATGATCAGAAGGGTTTAAAAAATGTTCAATCACAATCATTTCAAAAGTTTTAAAAATTATAAATATATTTTAATAATTTTGGACATATCATTTTGTGGTCTTTAGATGTTAACTTTTAAGGAGTACAATTCACAAGAGATACTTTGTCTGACGTTCGTCAACATGTATATTTTGCATTATATTATGATACTTATTATTTATTGTGTATAATTATTTAAACACTAAGTCTTGTTGCTATTTAACTTTAGGTTCATATGTCACATTTTAGAAAAAAAATAGCTATCATTTTGATCGACTCAGAATTGAATGATGAAGAGACATGTGGATTATGTGTTATACACGTGCTCATACTATTGGGCATGGGAAACATTTAATCATTTAAATGAATCGATGAAAAAACTCACTAAAAAATATGATTCAATATAAATATTTTTATTATAAATTTTAATACGTGCATTGCACGTGCATGCGTACTAGTCTGATACAAACTGCAAGATGTAGTCAGGGGGATTTAAAGGCCAATTTCTTATTTATTTTTACATGAATATTATTAACATTTTTTTCTATAAAAAATGAATGACATTTTTTTAATGTTTTATACGTCGGTTCTATATTAAATAATTATCTATTTCACGATCAAACATTTTAGTACATGCAATAGATGTCGTTCAATTTTTTTAAATTATGATAGAGGCTATTACTTGATACTTTTTTTAACGTTACTTGGCATTTTAGAACTAATATATCTTTAACTTTACTAAACTTTTTAATTTTGAAGTCTTCTCGTTCAATTGAGGTCTTTAGTTTAAAATTGGATACACAATTTTATTAAATTGTTACCTTAGGCTTTATGATGAAATATTTTGATTGATGTGCTCTTTTAATAAAAAAAATGGGTGGCATGAGTCTTAGTTGACAAGAAGAAAGTGATCCCTACGATAAATTTAGTACCATCATAAGACACATGACCAACAACATAGTAAACTTCATCGTGTGTACACATTAAAAATTATCTGCCGATCAAACGATACGAAGGATCCATCCAAACAACACAAAAATTAAAAATTAAAAAACTAACATATAAAAATAAATCACATACAATTTAAAAGCATAAACGGCGCGGCACAACTCGCATTGCACTTCTAGTTCATTACGACCCCGCGTGGACAAATGGAAATTACACGACACCTGAGCCACGGTCCAGGTGGTACGGCAGACGTCCCGAGCCACAGCTCAGCCATTCCACGCTGTGCCGGCGTCCGGCCTCCGCTATATCGCACCGTCGCCCAGTTAACGCAGCATACAGACCCCCGCGTACATACGTACAATGCAACCACGTCCATTACAGCTCTTAAATGCACAACGATAGAAAAACACAGTAACGGGTGGATGAGAAAACGAGATCACCAGTGCTCGCGATCACAAACTCCACGTCCCATATGTAGATGCTATCATTGTTTTAGGTTTAGCTAAAGGTGATGTCTTCACTCACCATTGTTTTCGTCTCATATCATCTTGACGGTATATTCTCAAGGCACTAAATTAATTTAAAAAACCTCTCATTTTTAGTTTTTTTAATTCTTAGATTTTGACTCTAAACAATATTTTTTCAAAATAATTTAATAATTATATCATATTAAGTTAAATAAATTTTCTTATATTTCTTATATTAAATTATGTATTAACATTTTCCGCAGCAACGCGCAGGTATCATCTAGTTTTTTTAATGGACATCACTGGTTATGGCATATATTCAGAAATAATTACACAAACGACAATAGAAAAAGGCACGTCAAAGTTGAAACATATCACGATACAACAACATTATGTCAAGAAAAAGTTATTTTATGGTAGGATAGCGCTCATCACATAATCCAATCCAAAAAACAATTAGTTTATTTATTTATTTTTTAAACAAGGAAAATGGCTTGCCATTTGGAGAGCTGAGATGTTTTTTTAGAGCTGAGATGTTAGCAAAGGCGAATATTTGTAACAGGTTTTAAAAGTTTGTACATGTTCAAAGACAACCTACAGAATTGCAGAGGAGAAAGCATGGGAATCCACATAGCAAAGGCACCTTCATGAAGGAACTTCATAACCTTTTCCCAGCATGCTTTTTTCTGAACTATCTCAACATTTTCGCTTCAAGAGATTAAAAAACCCTGTCAAACTCTGGTATCTCCAACAGAGAGATGATGCCAACACAATTGACATGCATACATGAGAAACATTACATGGAAGTGAAAGGTAACAGACCCAATTTCGAAAGCATGGGAGTAGTAAGCATCATAAGTTCACAACTGACTGAAGATCGCATCCGGTTGATAGTAAAACTGATCCAATGACCAATGCAACAATCAATATCCTTCCATAAAGAAGCAGCCCCAGCCTATTCTTTAACCAATAGGAGATTATGGTCCATCCCAGCGGCGACTTGTAAGACCTCTAGTCCTTCCAGTGCATCAATGAGACAAGGCTCTGCCTCATCCATTGAGCTGCCCAAACCTAGCCTGCCATTTCGTCCAGATCCCCAAGCCCAAACTTCTCCGTTCAATGTGAGAACCATGGAATGAACTCGGCCAGCTGCGACTTCTATTGGGTCCTCATCAACCAGATAGTTGACTAGTCCAGGGGCATCCTCTTGGCCAGGTCGTCCAAGCTGGGAGCTGCAGTTCCATCCCCATGAGAGGACGCCAGTTTTAACATTGTCGGTGCCTTTGGTTGATATATGGCACAATGCAAGCGAGTGGCCAGCACTTGCTGAAACAGAGAATGGACTGTAGCTTATGTCAACAGGAAGCAATTTGGCCCAGCCTGACTTCCTACCAAGTTGTTCATAGGTGTTGTCTCCACCACTCAATACAGTGCCATTAGCTGGGTAATACGTAAATCACATGAGACTATGAGAGGAATAAATATAATGGAAACTGAAAAGTCCAACACCCCCCAAAAGGTACAGTTTTAGATGATTATTGTTCATTTCTCCAAAGCTGTGCACTCCTAATATCTCTGTTTTGGTGCTCACACATAAAAAACCCTCCATCATACTGCATGCACAAGCCTTTCCGTTTTCACAGCAGCCCAGCTCCTACTTTTCTATGTTAATACAATGAACGAATCAAATAAGAATGGTCAGAAAGAATGCTGGTGCTTGAGAAACAATGATTCAAATTGGCAATATATATTTACTATTCATTTCTGAAATATAAAAATATGCTATTTCCTAGGTTGAACTCATTATGAATACTCAAAAAACAAATATTGTATATGCAACAATGCCCTACATCTTATTAAACACTACTACCTTGAGAGGGAGAGAGAGAGAGAGAGAGAAATAAGTACAACAGAAACATCATGCATAGAAACTGCAGATAAGAGCTTCAATTTTGAAGGTGAAAAGAAATACTCACAGCAGAGAACCAGGGAGTGATCAAGCCCACAGGAAACATCAGACACCTCAAGACTAGTCACTTCATGAACAAGAGAAGGTTCCCAGATGATGGGCATATTGTCTTCGCTCCGAATTTTGTCCGCAACCATCTTTTCAACAGCCTCCAACATTGAACTAGAATACTTATCCCTTGTTTTCCCAATGTATTCTTGCGGAGAAGGTGCTTCGGTACTTTGACCCATATCTCCTAGCCTTCCCTTTTCTGAAAACCCCCAACCAAATAGCCCTCCATCCTTTGTCAGTGCCATGGCATGCCCCCATCCAAAGAATACCTACAATTTTCGCTTCATTAAACCACTGCCTCACTAGTGAGAAAGCATCCAATTAGTTCATTTCAGTGCAAAATTTATCACCTTAACAACATCATAACTAGCAAGGGCCTCCACTCTAGAAGGCATTGTGGCCTCCACAATGTCCTTGCCAAGCCCAAGTTGGCCACGCTTTGATCTCCCCCATACCCATAAAGAGCCATCGCACCCAATTGCTGCAGAAACAACACCTGAAGCGGATACAGCTCGAACTTGAACATTCTCCAATCCTCTCACCTGTTCTGGATTGCTCCAAGTATTCCTGCCATTTAGCAGAATGATAAAGCATTGCACTTCTACAATTGGTAAGTGTTAATGCCTGTAAATAACACAAATAACCGGTTGAGGTTTTGAGCTACAATTTTAACTCATGCCATTGGCTCCTATTTATTTATGGCTAGCATGGGCAAGACAAATATGGATATGGGTGCATCATACCTGTTTGGATGATGTATGCTCTCCATGTTAAAATTTGAATGTATTGGTTAGAATATACTCAATATGAAAACTAAAATCAGTACAATACAAGGGGTGGGCGCGCAGCATACATCAGCAAGTGGCCATGTTATTTATTTGTTTTTTATAATGAAGTGACCACGTTATATGAACCATTCTTAAGCATCTTTGTTATGCTAGTAGTAGTGAACAAGCACATCATTGTTGCTCATTTATATGGGTCAGAGATAGATAAATCCTGCTGAAATACTGGAACTGATAATGCATTGCTTTGGCATGCAGGATCAACTGCACTCATACCTAACCCCTAATCCCCTATCACGATACTCTGCAGACTTTAGTGAATGTGCAATGGGAGTAATTGATTTAAGTAAGTGAAACAAACTCATTTAGTTCAATTCATACACTAATTCGCCTCGAAGAGCAGAGGGAATGGGGAGGAGGGTTAGATCGATCACCTCGGGGCCTGGAGGCCACGGCCGAGCTGGCCCTCGTCGTTGCGCCCCCACGCCCAGACCTCCCCTGCAGAGGATACGGCGAGGGAGTGGTAGTGTCCTGCTGCGACCGCAGCGACGGACGGCGGGAGGGACGGCACAGGCGTGGGGACGTACACGTCCGCGGCCGGCGCTGGCTGGCCCACCGCTCCGTGGCTGTTGTCCCCGAACCCGTACACCACGCCGGAGCGCAGCGGCGGAGGCGTCCCGCCCGCCGCAAGCGCTGAGAGGAAGCGGCGGCGGAGGCGGGAAGCGGAGGGGCGCGCACGGAGGAGGTGGAGCATTTGGGCAGCCGTCGAAGAAGAGAGACGAAAGGAGAGGAGGACGGCAGCGTCGACGATGATTTAACCGTGGGCCGGTGAAAAGCTGGGCCCAATTCTAACATGTGTTTTGGCCCGGCCCGATTTAAGAACTTTGTCACTGTAAGCATAGAAGAAACCACAGCCACTCAAATTTGCAACCACCTGTGCTTTGCCCAAAATTCATGTCTGTTTGCTTACAGCAATAATTCACTTTATTTTTTATCTCGAAAAGAAACAATTCACTTTATTTTGACAGAAAAACGCGTTTAGTTTTCTAAATTTCTCGTTTGCAAATAACCATTTTATTCATGAGGATTGTAAAGAAGACACGGCCACTATCCTCAAAATCTAGCCGCCCAATTGCACGTACGATATGATGAAATGAGGAGCCCAGAAAGAAGAATCTGAAGAAATGAAGATGATGAGATGAGAGATGCAATGCACTAATTCATAGCACGATATAAATATTACAAGCATGCACGCGGACGCAGCACGCGTACAAATTTACAATTTTACACCCATCCTCGCATATATACCTCTCGCACGCTCACATTTCCATCGACGACGGGTACCATGCACAGGACGACGATGCTCGACTCCATTTCGCCTTAGTGGAACTTGAGGCTGGTGAGGATGTTGTTGTTGACGGGGTCGGAGAGATGGTCGAGGAGGTTCTGGAAGGGCCCGACGCCGGTGAAGATGGCCTGCAGGGACATCCCCAGGAAGGCGAGCATGGCGAGGCGCCCGTTCTTGATCTCCTTGAGCTTGAGCTCCTTCATCTCCTTCTCGCTCTTGGTGCCGAACCCGAGCGGGTTGAAGATGGGGCCGCCGGGGTAGGCGGGGTCGCCGGAGCCGGCGAGGTACTTCTCGAGGCCCAGGAAGTACTGCTTCCCCATGGATCCCGGGTTGTACCAGTCCTGGAGCCGCCGGTGCTCGGCGAACCCGATGAGCGCCATCTCAAAGACGAAGAGCGTGTAGGGATCAGCCCAGTACTGGTAGGTGCCTGCTGGCGGGATGGCGCCTGCCTGGAACCACGGGATGGCTGTCTCTGGAGGCACCAGACCAACCTTGCCCAGGGCCTCTGGGGCGATCATGCCCACCACCCCCATCATCGCCGTCCTGCCGTTGAAGATCTCGCCGTAGGCCAGCCACCTGGGCTCGATGAACCCGCCGGTGCCCTCGGGGTCTGACAAACCCAAGGGGTCGAAGCCAAAGTCACCGGGCAGACTGCAAACCACAAAACTCTAAATCAGTTTCTCTTTGCCACTCTGTGTGTTCATAGAAAAGTTCACTTGCGTCGCGACTTACGTGCCGTCGAGGTAGGTGAGGGACTGCTTGGAGGCGAACCACAGCTGCCTGTTGTCATTTTGCTGAAAGAGGTGGAAAAGAAAGTTGGTAACGAAGCTCTCATCATATCAGAAAATAGCTAACTAGAGTTGAGCGTACCTTGGCAGGGGGAGAGGACGATGCCCTGACGATGAACGCGGACTTCCGGGAGGAAGACGACCTGGAGATGGAAGACTGCAGTGGCCTCCCCAGCAGCTGCCTCCCAGAAAGAAGACCCTGAGCCGCCATTGTTCCTGCCTGCAAGCTCCTCCTCCTGCTCTTAGAGATGAGGCAAGCGCAGTGTGTGGTGAGACTGAGATGAAAGTGTGCGCTCCAAAACTCACAACTGCTACAAAAGGAGAGAGGAACGTGTGCCTGAGGCTGGGCACGAGTGGGGCCAGGGAAATCTTATTCCGATGTGAGGTGGAACCCCAGCGGATGAGGGCATCTGTGGACCCAGTAGAAGTCCGCCATGTGGCAGGTGCGGTGAGATAAGGGGGCCTCTCACCAGCTCAGGCTGCATTCCCTTGGCTCAGATTTTTCAGCCTCCTGTTAGCTAGGCTTGTGGACAGCACAGACAGTTGCAATTTCTGTGCCCAGATTATGCATTCTGTGAGATATGAGATAGCATGCTTGCCCCCAATGAGCCTATCATGTATCACCATCTGGATAAGGGCATCTTTGGGATGAAATCATAAAACTTCTTCGATTGATAAAAGCATACTTTGGCAGTTAATACTGCGTATGGCCTATGGCGATAGGAGACCAAAGTGAATTTCTTTCACAAGGTAAAGGAACAATTCGGTCTCCACAAAAATGATACAATCACTGAGCTACCAGTCTCTTACATTCTGATGAAAATAAAAAAGAAGTATGTTGGATGAGGTTTGTACCTGTATGTTCTACAGGTAACCCATTTGATCTAAAACCAAAAGAAGTACAGTGTATCAGCCAAGACTATATTGTTGTTTAAAAACTTTATCCAGCTCCAGAAGTACACATTTTACATAACAAATGGGTGGTCTTCTAGTCTCCGCTCTCATTTACCTGATAGACAGGAGCTTAGAGTAAGTTAAGGTAATAATATAATTTACTAAGAACGAACCAGAGTACTTATGCATGGAACTGTAGTTAAATCAGATTTGAAGACCACTAATACAAGAAATTTTCATGAAAAACTATGACAGTGCATTGCCTGATACGTATCAGAACTTGGTACGTAGGAGTATCTTGCAAATTAGGGGTACGACACTTGGGTGTGTTTGCTTTATGCCCAAGGTTGCCCTGCCTAGCCAAATTTTTGGTTGAGAATTTACTTGCCCATGAGTCGGCAAAATAATGAACTAGAATTCTCAAAGGAGAATTGGCATACCAATAAGTTGGTAACTACCCAAATATAGACTAAAAAAAATCATGGCCAAGAAATTGGTATGGTACACTTTGGACAGATAATCAAACATCAGACTGTGACAGGTAATCAACTATGATGGATTTTGTTGGGAATTGGCAAGGCACAGGAGGATGTGAAGATCATTTGGTCTATCTGTATTGTTTGGAGTTACGGAGGATGAGAAATTATATGTTTTTTCAGAGGAATAATTTTCCTAATTGTATAGCTCTGATGTATATAGGATTAAGCCATTTATGTGGCAATGGGAGGAATTGCTGAAGAATAACAAGAACATGTTGGTCGAAATAGTAAGCTAAAATTAAAGTGCGACCTGAAACATCCAGAATCTGGTATATCAGGCGCGTTCCCTTTGAATTGTCGATTTGTGCGTTGATATGCTCCGGTAGTTTTATGCCTGCTATATTTATTTCTGCCAAGGGGTTTCTTGATACCATGGTTTACAAAGCGTAGCCTAGGCGATGCATAGGCGTCAGAGCGCCCCCTCTCCGCTTTGAAAAAATGGCCGCTTTGGGCGCCTAGGCGCCTAAAGCGCCCGCCTAGGCGTCAGAGCGCCCCCCAAGCGCTTCAGGACGCCTTAAAGCTTTGTAAACCATGCTTGATACTAACTACAATTTGGTCTGTTTGAGTCATCGAGTTTCAGGTATGTAGCTGCCTGCATGTATGTAGCTTCTAGTTTCAGGTGGTGTGTTTTTAGTTTGATGGCTAATCTGGCATCGACAGTTTATAATTAGACTTCTGTGCGCTTGTGGATTTCCAAACCCCGGATAATGACACTAAGCATTCCTATGCATATTTATTTGACAAGGCTGAAAGAAATATCACAAAGAAAGTACGGAGCACTGATCAGTTTACACCAATTCTTATAATGTGGGCATTTTATGGAACATGTACAAAATGTTACAAACTGAATCTTGCCAACATGCATGTACACTTAAAGTACATAATATTTTGAGTAACCTACGGGAAAGGTAGAGAATAGAGTTCTGCTGCAGTAAAGTCTAAAGTGCCAGCTGAAATATGAGATTACCATAATTCTGATATTTGTGTGAGAATCAATGCAACGCTTTCACAATAGAACCGTATTGCATTGACTTTAGTGAGCCCATATGCCTGCATAAATAGCAAAAGAAAAATTTTAGTACTGGTAAAATAAAATAAGTAACTTTAGTAATGCACAATGAGCATAAATCATTGAGAGCGCTTTTTTTTGCGGGAATTTCAGAGCACATGATCACTCCTCAAAGCCAGATGGAATAATTTTGCATGAGCTTTGAGAAAATCCATTAAACTTCCCTAGCATGGAAACTAGTGAGAATTATATAAATGGAAAAAAACTTACATAATCTCTGTGTAACGTAATCTCCATGCAGGAAATCCTAAATGACATCTAACAGGACCATACACAAGAAGAAGATCAGGTTCTGGTCCACCAGTACCTAACGATAAGATTAGAAGAGTAAGTGCTTGTCTAGAATTGCGATGCAAAAAATCCTAACAACTGTTAAATGAATATGGTAAATGTGAAGAACTTGAGAGGAGATAATTTTCAAAACATACCAACTGCTCTCAGTGCACAAGTCAAGTCAGCTTCGGTAAATGCATTGTTACTTTTGTTATGTCCATGAGTGTCACAATAGCAGAAGTCTGAACACAGTAAGTTTGCTGCTTTAGCAATGCCTTCCTTGCCATCAGAACCAGAAACACACTCTATAGCTATAACTCCATGTGCACCAAGATGCTGCAAGCTCACATGAATGAAATAATAGTTATAAGAGTGATAAATATACCAGTCAAAGAACAGATAAAGATTAGCATAGTCCATATCTTAGACAGCAAATGGGCCAACAGAATTTGAGTGAAGCAACTTACTAAATAAGTTATTGACTTCCCATCTCTTGGGGTTTCCATACCAGGTTCAAGCAATTCCTTCAGTACTCCTGTAAAGCATTGTCAAATGGTCAGTGATATATCTCTGCGCTGTTGATTGTGCACCAGTCAGTGCGAGGAAACTAAGAAGTAACGGGAAACATGGTACTCATCTTGGTTTGTTATGTTATACCAAAAGGACCTAACATATTTGAAGACATGTTTCCTTACTTTTAAGTTTGATGTTAGAAAGGTTCCAAGTTTAGTTGTTTTCTCCTTTCAGCATTTGATGCACTATTCAAATTGTCCATGTAGTTTCATGCAAAATACACAAAATTTGAAGGCAGTTTTTTCATGCTACGGATTTATGGAAGATGACTTGAAGGGCAAACTGTCAGCATAAATCAGCACACAGAATTATTAACACCTCATGTTGTTATTAAACTGATTTCTTTCTATTTTTTACCATCAAAGGCAAGCAGTCTGCCACACTATATTAAGAAAGAGTTTTATGTACAGGTAACGATAGACCAATAAGAGTTGAAAGAACAAGATCATATGTACTAAAGCATGTAAAGTAAATGTTCATAAGCACACCTTCAATGTCATAGAGAATTACATACTTAACGCCAATAGTTGATAACCACCGTAAAAGCTGCTTGATCTTCAAAACATTATTTGCTTCTCTTCTATCTACTACAACGCCCACATAATTAAGTCTCTCAAAACGAAGATTTCGGTACTTGGGCAGCAACTCGGACGAAATAAGATAACATTCTAGAATATTACTCAGATGCGACCACAAATCAAAGAGGCTGATCAACAGGTGGATGAGGTACCATAGCAGCCCTAAGATAAGCTCTAAAATCATGGATGACCAAGATGTCTGCATTTGGCTAAGGTTGAAGTACCAAAACTTTCTATACACCTCCCTGAAAATTCAATACGAAATTACAAACATCTATAGCTGCCTCCTGTAATTGTAGCAGATGGAGATTATAGAATAGATAATGTACATAATTGATTTAGAACATGTTTCCATACATTCTAGCATGATTCTATGTCATCTAATCATGCAGAAAGATGAAGGTGTACTTGCATGGGAAAAAAAACGTAATGACATAGCTGGGCTTATCAGGTTTATTCGTTGAACACACAACCGCAGTTCATAATACTTACTAAATAGACAACCCAAAAGAGCCAAAACAATATAGGCGCAGCTAGCGCAAGAGCATAGAAAACACCATAGCATTGCATGATAATAACATGCTGATGCATTCAATGATTACAGAAAAACATGTCTGATGTGCTTAGCATGACAATGGAGCTGACATGTTGCAGAGAAATCCAAAAAAATTCTTATGATAAAAGTTCAAATCGTAAAAAGACCACAACCACATTCCTTAAGGGGAACCACCCAAATTCTGATGCCTAAGAATGGCAGGGCAACACAGCTACCGATTAAACAAGTAAACAGATTTTAAAGCTTATTATCTCCGTGCCCTTAAATAGTGCTGCAATGCAATGGCATGATGTGATAGGGGCGGATCTAGAGAGTGCGCCTGCACCCCAAAATTTGTGGGGGGTTAACTCGTACTCGTACCATTGAATCTAGATAATGGCACATACCTCGACCAATATCAAGATCACGGACCGGGTGAAGACAGCAGGGAATCGATGTGAGAGCCTTGGGGTGGGAGTCAGGACGGGGTGCCGTAGATGGAACTGGGAGTATCCACCCCCGAAGGAGAGATTGGGATCGGAGTGGTCACAACCGGACCCGGGTAAATCTCGTACAGCGGGTGAGAAGGAGGACTTTTTATTATTATTGCACAAGCTTTAAGGTAGACCAGAGAGCAACTTGCCGCCGCCGCCTGTAAAGAATGAGAAAGAAGAAAGAGGAAAACTCCTTTTCTCACGCAGCAATTCAGGTGAGCAGGAAGAAATTTTGCCTGCCTCGAGCGGGACTGAGAGCTCGTTGATAGTAGTTGATACGCTCGAGCTCGGCTCCAAGAAACTCGTGAATATTTGATCAATTTTTTTTTGAATTTTTTAATTGAATATTTGATCAATTTGAAATTGTTTTCTTTCAGCAACCGGCATTCATTAACAAAAGGAGAATTGATCACTTTTCTTAGAAGGAATACAAATGCGCCTTAAGTATAATAAAAACTATATAAAGGTTTCTGAACTATCGAATGCTCGTTATTCGTCACCAAAATGAGCCGTCGCTATGTTATTATCGTCACTCTTATCCAGGAGACGGTTTGACTTTATTGATGATAGCTCAAAGGTCTTTCTGCACATGCTCCTATGGATCAATACCTTTGAATTACAGTAATTGAACCCTTAAATATATCTGAAGAACCTCACATCAAATCTCGTCGTCACGTATGCACCATGAGAAACCCTAACTTCATCACCTCAAGGAGACGACAGAAATCTATGTTAAAACTATGTTGAATCCGTCCCAACAGATGATCTTGAAGGAGGATAGGAGCCTGAAATACCGCCTAAAAAAGGATCAAAGCCCGAGAGACCGACTCAAAGATGAAGCGTCGCAATCCGCTCGAACTTTGTCGCCCATTCAAGGACCTAAATGTTGCCCTATCTACTAGCCAGGGTCGAGACACCAGGATCCCCTCCTCGTCACCGATCATCTGAGTGACAGGCTGAGGGGAGCGGATCCATGGGCTCGTCGAAAACGATAGGAGGAAGGATTACCCTAGTCTCCTTGCTAGAGGCAAATAAAAAGTATGTGTCGGTCTAACAAAAATGATCACATCTTTCTCTAATAATAAAGGGAGGTGAGTTTGTCCTTACGTTATGCCATTTTGCAAAAAACCCCCCCACTTTTTACTTAATAGCCCCCACTCCATCTATCTGTAATAAGAAAAGAAAAAACGGTTTCGCCTTTCAGCTGGGCCGTCCAGGATTTTGGGCCTGTAGGTCGTACTCAGCATCTCTCCTCCGTTGTGCGCAGCGTGAAGCTACACCAACTGGGCCAATATTTATTTGTGATTATTACCACCTCAAGTTCCTATATTAAATGCCACCAATTTATATACGTTTTCAACTGATCTGATACATCAACAAGGCCTACTCGAAATTAAAGAAATAGATAGAATTTGAACAGAGACCAGGAACCCGTAAAAAACCCGAGGCTAGAAAGGAATTAAATTCCAAGGATTTGTGAGGCCAGGGCGCCATGCATGCTGGATTGTGCATAAAAGGAGGAATTAATCCCATAAAGAAGGCATATTTGTGGACGGGGGTGCCATGCATGCTGGATTGTGCTTAAAAGGAGGAATTAATCCCATAAGAAAGGCATATTTGTAGACGGGGGCGCCATGCATGCTGAGGAATTAATCCCATAAAGAAGGCATATTTGTGAGGCTATTACGTGTTGTCATATATGCCGGAATGTGTGCAAAAAAAGAAGAAGGAAGAATTAAGTCTCAAAAAATAATTCTGAAAAAAGGAGATCAACTGGCTGCTCCTATTTTCCTTCTTAATTCGAACAATTTTTGAATCATAAAAAATAAATTTATTTAATGAACTAAAGATGAAAAATATATTGACATAGCATATTATATTATATCCCAAAAATACGAACTCAATCTAAATTTAAGTGAACCTTCAAACTATAATTAAATTTATTTAGATAATTAAAGATCAAAAAATATATTTACATATCATGTTCTTAGTGAAGGTTCGAACTACAAATATGTTATTTTGTTTTGCAAATTTATGGAAATTTTACTGTACTTCCTACTATAATTTTAAGAGTATTAAATTTTAAAAAAATTACATAAAGTGAAAGTCCCTCATCTAAATACATCTTTGGTACGACATTTAATTGCATTTATGAATACATAATTCACATTTAAAGTGTTGACATTGCAGAAAATAATTATATTGGGACTTACTTCTTTTGTTTCCTTTTACTCTGCATATAAGATTTGTCTGAAGTCAAACTTCATAAAATTTGACCAACTTTATAGGAAAAACTACTAACATTCACAATACAATACCAATATCAGTAGATGCATCATAAAATAAATTTTCATATATTATAACTTTGATGTTGTAGATGTTGGTATTTTAAAAAATAAAGATAGTCAAATTTTATGAAGTTTGGCTTTAAACAAATCTTATATGTGGAGTAAAAAGAAACGGAGAGAGTACTTCTAGAGTTGTGAAGGATATTTACTTGAGCATGCATTTTGTCGGATCCATTTGAAAGTATTTTTACATGTCTTGAATTCTTCTTGTTTGACATGCATGCATGTTTGATTTTGTATCGCTGGATCGAAAAATTTTAGATGATCGTCTTGGGATTGATCACGGTTCGGACACATTGCTATTAGATATTTAGATGGATACCATGTCCACTATTAGGGAGGGCGAAAAGGAGATCAACTGGCATCCCCTATTTTCCTTTTTTAATTCAAACAATTTATATTGGGACTTACTTCTAGAGTTGTGACGGACATATACTTGAGCATACATTTTTTTTAATCCATTTGAAAGTATTTTCAAACGTCTTAATTCTTCTTCTTTGACATGCATGCACTTTTGATATTGTATCGCTGGATCAAAAAAAAATAGATGATCGTCTTGGAATTGACCATGGTTCGGACACATTGCTATTAGATGGATACCATGGCTACTGTTAGCAAGGGCAAAAAAAAGGATAAGCGGAAACATGGATAGGGCACCATATCAGGATAGAGGATATAATCGTGAAGGGGTTAAAACATATTTATTAAACTAGGAACATACAATTTTTTCATCCGTTGTAACGCACGGGCAAATGTCCTAGTTAATAAAAAATCGATAAAACTAATACATCTGAATCTTCTTAGCCATCTCCACAACCATAGACCACATCTTCATTAGATCAATTACTTATAATCGAGATTTTATCCCGGACAACAACATTGTACAAATATTAAGCGGTCATTTTAATTATGCTTTTGTACAATATTATATACTTGTGGGCAAGTCATGATGTATGAGCAGCCCCCTCGGGCTAAGGGCCGAGGCGTCTCGTAGTCTTGTATGAGCACAAGTTGGAATATACTATATGATATTATAAATTTAATAATATTTTTGTACATTCATTTGGATCTTGTCTCTACCTTAATCCGAGGACTTGTCGGTACCTAATAAACAAAAGGTCAATAAAAGGATATAATAAAAGTTGATGACAATAAAGAAAAATCGTTGGGAGAAGAAATGAAGCAATCATCAAATGATAATGTGTTGGTATGGTTTATACTTAATCGAGACAACCCCGCAAGATGGTTAGGGTGATGGTTGGACAATCCAATCCATGATGCGTCGGTACCCAAACATGATGCGACAAGAGCATGTCACCTTTTATATATTTTACAAATTATATATCTTATAAAGCATCCATTCTTAATGGTTATTTTATTACCCATGTACACACACCTCTGAGTAAAACATTTGCTTTAGCCTATTTTTTATTATTTACAAACCAGTGCAATATTTATTTACTTTTACACGATAGAATCACATATGCTCATAACATGTACATATACTTGATGGATTTTCGCCCTTCGTTGGTTACCCCAAGTGGAAGGTTGAGATGTAGATAGTATAAAATTTCCCTCGGTGAAGATACCAAGGTTTATGTCTCCCGTAAGACTCCAAGTTCTGCAAAAAGGTGGCAAGAAAACAATGGCGCCGTTTACAACCTAGAGGTTGCTTATTTGACCTGGACCTGCACACAAAAACAAATAACTTTGCTCCCAACGAGTTCAAAGAGGTTATCAATCTCTCCGATCTTTTTGTTTACAAAGGATCAAAACACAAGCGGGAATAATAGTGATGATTGCAACGAAAAGGAAATAAAAGCAGTAAATTGTAGCGGTGTAAACAATGGTGGAAATATGGACCGGGGTCCCATGATGTTCACTAGTGATGTCTCTCTCCCAAAAGACGATAAATAACTATGTTGGGTGAACAAATTACAGCTGGGCAATTGACAGAATTATAAACGCACCGCAATGCTAATTATGCTACAAGAAAGCTAGAGGCTCAAACGCATGGGCAGTACGCCAAGAAAAGTGGACCGTTTATTCATCAGCATCTACTCACTAATCATCCATCTTGAGATATCTATCCAGAACATCTCGCTGGTATTAATTTGCGAGCCCCACCTGATGGCAGTGGATAGTGCTCCTCGTTGGCTACCCCAAGTGGAAGGTTGAGATGTAGACATCGACATATTTCCCTCGGTGAAGATACCAATGTTATCGACCAATAGGACTTTAAGAGATACAAGTAGGTGTCAACGGCGCCAGAAGTTTGCCGGATGGAGATAAGGTTGACATGGACCTGCACACAACAACAAATAACTTTGGCCCAACGAGTACAGAGAGGTTGTAAATCTCTCCGGACTTGTCGTTTACAAAGGATCAAAACACAAGAGGGAATAATAATGGTGATTGCAACAGAAAGGAAATAAAAGCAGTAAATTGTAGCGATGTAAACAATGGTGGAAATATGGACCGAGGTCCCATGATGTTCACTAGTGATGTCTCTCTCCCAAAAGACGATAAATAACAATGTTGGGTGAAAAAATTACAGCTGAGCAATTGACAGAATTATAAATGCACCGCAATGCTAATTATACTACAAGAAAGCTAGAGGCTCAATAGTATGAGAAATACGCTAAGACAAGTAAACTGTTTATTCATTAGCATATACTCACTAATCATCCACCTTGAGATATCTATCCAGAACATCTCGCTGGTATTAAGTTGCGAGCCCCACCTAATGGCACTGGATAGTGCTCCTCGTTGGCTACCCCAAGTGGAAGGTTTAGATGTAGACAATGGCAAAATTCTCTCGATGAAGATACCAAGGTTATCGACCAATAGGACTCCAAGAGATACAAGTAGGTGTCAACGACGCTAGAGGTTTGCCGGATGGAGATAAGGTTGACGTGGACCTGCACACAGCAACAAATAACTTTGATCCCAACAAGTACAGAGAGGTTGTCAATCTCTCTGGCCTTGTCGTTTACAAAGGATCAAAACACAAGAGGGGAACAATAATGGTGATTGCAACAGAAAGGAAATAAAAGCAGTAAATTTTAGCGGTGTAAACTATGGTGGAAATATGGACTGGGGTCCCATGATGTTCACTAGTGATGTCTTTTTCCCAAAAGACGATAAATAACTATGCTGGGTGAACAAATTACAGTTGGCCAATTGACAGAATTATAAACGCACCGCAATGCTAATTATGCTACAAGAAAGCTAGAGGCTCAATCGTATGGTCAGTACGCCAAGACAAGTAGACCGTTTATTCATCAACATCTACTCACTAATCATCCATCTTGAGATATCTATCCAAAACATTTCGCTGGTATTAAGTTGTGAGCCCCACCCAAAGTGTAAACTCAAAACAACAGACAACTGCATTAACAAACTATGCGTAAGGTAAACAATCTTTGCAACCGCAGTTACAAGCACTGTTGTTTTATCCCTGGTGGCAACAACACATCCCCTAGTCTCATGTTTCTGTCAGTCAAGCTAGACATCGGGGGGCATGAACCCACAATCGTGCATAATGCTCCCTCTCGGAGTTCCAATCTACTACTTGGCTAAAGCAATAAATAGCAACGGATAACATGCAAGAATACTCAAGAACTAAAACATAAAAGGTAAACCAAATATATTACTCATCACAATCTGAACATAATCTCATAATCCATCGGATCCCAGCAAACACAGTATAGCAACAACAAAACTAATACAAATATGCCCTGATCATGTAGGGTAGCTCACAAGGGCTAATAATTGAGGCACAAAATTGGAGAGAAAACATCACATAGCTACTGGTCATGAAACCATGGTCCAAGGTGGACTACTCACGGCACATCCGAGAAGCGCTCATTGTGGTGGAGAAGCTCCCGAAGATCAATCCTCCCTCCGGCTGGGTGCCGGGACAGGGTCTTTTGGCGATCCCGATCTCGGGATCGCGGAGGCAGCGAAACAGTAGGGTAAATCGCGTAACGGAGGACCTCCCTGGTGTTTTTAGGTCGAAGGGTAAATAAAGGCGGAAGGAGGGCACCGGGGGAGGCCCAGGGCCGGCCCATACAAATACGTGGCCCTGGTGCGAACTGATGGTAAGGGGCCCTTATGCACACACAAACTATCAAAACAGTAATATTTGAAGCTAAAAACACTTTATATTTTTCACTAACACATTAATATTTAAGTACATAGGATAGATCCATAATCTTTTGACTGTAAAAACGACAACAAATGCTAATTATTTTTCTCGATAAAGCGGACTAATCATGATAGTAAGATTTTGTTTACAAAAAAGATCTTTGTCATGATAGCTCTGTAGGTGATGGTGGCAGGTCGCAAGAGTGGCCAGCAGTAGAAAAATAGAGTGTGTGCCTTGTCCAGAGCCTCCTTAGCATTGCATTTCATCACATTTCAGTTAAAGAAGAAGCATAGTCCAGTTGCAGAGAATGAAGAAATGGATTTCAGTTTTAGAGAAAGAAAGAAACAGTGCTATGTACCTGACATTATTCATTATTCTCATCAGGTTGTTGGGGACGGTCATCGGATTGTTGGGTTGGACTGAAACAACAAGAAAATAATTTTGATGCTGAACTACATAATTTATGCAGAGAAGCATCATGTGTAGAACCATCATTTTAATTGTACCATAACAAGCGAAGGGCTCAAATGATGTCGTTGCAATTTTCCCAAAGCTTCCTGCATGAGGCATAATAAAGCAAACGGATTTCAGAACTTGCAGTTTCTTCTAACAGTTCTAGAAGCAAAGTCATCTATAATTGCATTTGTATTTATTTCATCCAATTTATCCTTCTCAATACACAAAGTAGCCAGACCATTCAACCTTTCTTGAGACATTGTTGATCTTAAATAATTTTTTAATAACTTCAACTTGGAAAAGCTACGTTCCGCTGATGCTACTGTCACAGGTACAGTAAACAGAATGCGATAAGCAATTAAAATATTTGGAAAACAATCTATATCTCTAACAAACTCAAATATTTCAAAGGCACGCATTGGCACATCCAATTCTGGTAAAGTAATTTGTAGCAATCTCAGTTCAGAAAATAGGTCATCTACTTCCAAATCACATGAACCATTTCCAGAAAAAGTTTCCACAAACTTATCGCAACATTTGCGCAATTCAATATCATACAGTAAGTTCAAGTTTTTTGAGCTAAGTAAAAAACCAAATATACTTTGGAACACTTTAAGTTCTTCAAATCTATTTTTTAGCGAGAGCTTTGCCACATCAACCATAACTAAAAAGTAGTTTACTTCAAAAGCTTTCTCAGCTAACAGAATTTCTTCATCATGATCTGGTTCATCAAATTGTTTCTTCCTGGTGACTTGACGTTTTTTCGGAAATGATGGTTCAATACCCATATCAGATGCTAGACCTTTGGCAATGATCAAACTACTTGCAAATCCTTCATTTCTATACTTATCAAAAAAATGCATTATGCCTTCGATTTGTTGCAATGCAAAATCAACACACATGGATGGAGATTGCAACTTCTTACTCACCGCGTTTATAGCAAACAAAATGTCATGCCAAATAACCATACCAAGTAAAAACTCAAAACTACCAAGTGCATCAAATAAGGATTTGGCATCACTCTTTGACTTGGCATCATCGCAAATTTTACCTAACTCGGAAAGAGCTCTCCTTAATTCGGGAGCTTGATATCTAATAGCTTTAACACTTTTTATTCGACTCTCCCAACGAGTATTTGATAAACCCTTCACGGTTAAACTTGGAATATGGTCAAGAAATACTTTCCATCTTTTAGTAGAAGTTGAAAATAACACATATATCCGTTGCACAATCCCGAAAAAAGAAACAGCTTTACCACATGAATTTGCCATATCAGATAAAGTAAGGTTCAAACTATGACACGCACATGGCATATATAGAGCTCTTGGATTAATATCAAGTAAGCGCTTTTGTACGCCGTGGTGTTTCCCTTTCATATTTGAACCATTGTCGTAACCTTGGCCCCTCACGTCATCTATATTTAGGCCATAGGACTCCATAACATTCATAAGAACTTTAAAAATTCCCAAACCAGATGTGTCATCCACTTTCAAAAATTCCACAAAGAACTCCTCTATTTTTATTTTGTTATTTGACATGTTAACACATCGAATAATTAGGGTCATTTGTTCCTGGTGGCTAACATCTGGAGTACAATCAAGAATTATGGAAAAATATTTGGATTCCTTAACAATCTTCATGATAGAACTTGTAACATTATATGCCAAAAGAGAAATCAACTCATTTTGAATTTTGTGGCTGAGATAATGATGATAAATTTCATCGTTTTGAATCCTCCTAAGATGATCTTGCATTATTGGATCAAATTCAGCAATCATCTCTACACATGCCAAAAAATTACCATTGTTATGTTGGTACAGTGTCTCACAAGACCCACGAAAAGCTAAGTTACGCTTACCAAGATATTTCACAATGGCTACAAGTCTTACTAGCACTTGTCTCAAACGCTCCTTCTCCTTTGTGATTTGTTGTTGGCAATCCTTATCGATAGTTTTACCTTTTGCTAGTCTAACTTTCAGTTCATTCCATGTGTTCATGTTTTTAATATGCTCTACACCCTTTTCATGCTCTTTAAGCCTTTCACTAAGATGCCTCCAATCATTCAACCCATTACCTGCTAATGAACTCTTGTTGCTATGAGATTTGAAAAGCTTACAACAAAAGCAATAGACTTTGTCAACGTGTTTAGAGTAAACCAACCACTTCCTATCATGCACCTCCCCGTTTCTTAATGTTCTAGAATAATAAGTTTCTGAAAAATGTCTAGAATGATTATCTAATGGAAACACCATATTTTTTACTCTTACGGGCCCCTTCTCAACTAAAATATCTCTAGCCTTATCATCCAGATTGTCCCATTCTCGCGGATCAAAAATATTGATAGTGAAAGGTTGTTGTTCATCAACACTTGGAGTTTCTAAATTTGGTGAATCGGCTAGGTTTTCATGCTCACTAGAATTATTATCACCCTCACTGATGTCATTATCCCCATCTACATTCTCAGTTGGTTGCTCTTCAACATTTACTATGGCTAATTGCAGAGAGTTCAAATTCCTTGAAGAACTACCAATTTTAATATACTTGTGCATAGATCCTGCTTGAGTTTTGACAAATGCATTTTCCTGTTTTTTTCTCTTTCTTTTCTCACTACCAGATAATTGCTTTCTAGAAGACATATCACCAAACAAGTAATACAAGTAGCATATAAATCTGAAAATGGCCAAGAGAGGGAACGGAAACACCTGGATCAATTTGTATGTAGACTTGAATACTTGATCTGTAGTAGTAGCACCTTCCTCCAATCCTCCTAAGCAGACAAGCAGTGAGCACTCTCTTGAATCCAATCAAGATCAAATCCCCATCCAGCACCCCTGTGCTCCACTCTCCTGAACCCGTTGGAACAAGAACAAGAACATAAGGAGAGGAGGGCTATTTAACAATGGATTGAGAATTGAGAAGCAATGGAAAGGGGAAATGCAAAGAAATAGATGAGAGAACACACCTTTAATTCTAAGATCCGTTGAGGAAAGGGGAGACGTTTGGGGAACGACGGAGCAGCAGCGTGTCCTATCCCGTCGGCCTCCATTAATGGCCGGCCTTGTGCCCGTCGCCACCAGCACCACGCCCTGGTCGCCAGCCGCCATGACCTCGGGAAGGGAAAGCGTCGGCGGCGACATAAATTCTGGGGGAGGAGTCGAGGAGGATTGGAAACTGAAGGCGGAGCAGATGCGATCGTGAATACCAGATGGGTCTATACCTATACGTACATTTTTTTGAGCACATACCTATACGTACATGTGACCTGAGCTGGTGCCCTTGCTATTTTGAGGCCCAGTGCGGCCGCACCTTTTGCCCGGCCTGTGGGCCGGCCCTGGGGAGGCCTGGCCCCATCAGGCGGGTCCCTAGCGCGGCCTCCCCCTGGTCCACGCCAGGTGGCCGCCTGGGAGGAGGGCCATCCCCTCCGGTTTCCCTTCGGTCTTCTAGAAGCTTCTGGACTGCTAATTCTTTATAAAAAATTCTGGATTTTTCTGAGCACTTTAATATATTGGGAAATACCTTCAATGCACGAATAAAAATAGACAGAAACTGGAACTGGGGCACTGAGTTAGTAGGTGATGAGGGGGTGACCCCACGACTCCTACATGTGAGGCTACCTGGTGCGTATGAAGACAGAAGGTCCATTGGGAAGCTACAACAAGCCCACGATTGGCCCAACCAAGCACCGACGTAGGAGTCCGCGACTAACATGGAAGGTGCAACTTGGCGTACAAGGCAGGACTAGGATTAGGAAACTACCTATGTAACCTAGCACGGACTCCCCGAGACCTAGCCTAGTATATAAAGGCTGGGAGGGGATACGTCTATCTCATCTCAATACGCATCTACTCATTCTAGCCTTGCGAGAACTCGCCTTGGCCTCCACTATAATCGCCCCCTCACGCAATAATATCGAGCAGGAAGTGCTTCTCCTGTTAGCCGACAAGTATCGTCCGACCTGTGCCTATCTCTATGACTAACCCAGGGTCCCTGACCATGGGATTTGCCGTGGTTGATCCCCGTCAATTGACGCCGTCTGTGGGAACTACACAGGTTGGAATCACGATCTCGGCGGTCCGACCTCAGCAGACCAATACTCGAGGGCTAGAACCAGATCTAGCTCGCTCGAGGAATTCAAGATCACCACAAGCATCTCCATCATCCCATCGAGATCATCCAGCCTGCGGCCTAGCCAAGTCCAGCACCTCGACGACTGTCAGATCCATCGACGACGGAAGAAAACTCGACGACCCAGAAGACAAGCACAAGGAGGCCACCCGAGAATCCCACTCGGGGAGTCGCGACGCGTGGCTGAAGGCTCGCCCATCAGTCGACGACCCGCCGCCACCCGGACCCCCACCACACGCCAAGACAGCGACTCTGAAACCTAGTCTAGAGACTACTACGACCCAGATCGAAGGCCAGACGAATTCGCCAACTTCATCCGAAACCAATCACTCAGTGACAGGATAGAACTTGACCCAAGAGTCCACAGCCGAGTAGAAGACCACTCGCATACCTTCCAAGTCTCAAGGAGAAGAAGGCACGCAGGCTCCAGCAAACTCACAGCTAAAGAGCAACTGGAAGGACCTTGCGCGATCCACAGTTTTGAAGACAACCGAGGACATATCAGAGCAAGCCACACCCTGGGAGATTGCCGCCTATTCGCCGAACTCTCCAGCAGCCTCAAGGAGGAGAAGCAGCGTGAAGCCAAACACACTCGAAGAAGCACGCAGTCACCCGCACCCAGTGCAGAGGAGCAATACTCCGCGTCCCAGGGACGAATCTGCATGATCCAAGAAGGAAGACCCTCGAAAGCAAAGCAAGATGCCTACACCCTGCAAGCCGAAGCAGCCGAAGGCCTAAAGATAACTGAAACCTACCAACTGAGTGGCGCTGAGACCAGCATCACCTTTTCACAGATTGACCATCCACCTACAGTCCCGAGACCTGGGCACGCACCCGTGGTCCTCGAAGCCCAGATCGGAGGATACGACATGGACAAAATCTTCATGGATGGAGGCAGCAGTCTAAACATAATCTTCGCCAGCACTCTACGCAAGATGTTCATCCCACGATCAGTGTGGAAGAAGTCAGGAACCACAATATACGGCGTAGTCCCGGGCGAAGCAGCCACCTCCATTGGAGCAATACAGCTTGATGTGATCTTCGCCGGCAAGCGCAACTTCGCAAAGCAAGCACTCGAGTTCGAAGTGCTCGACTGGCAGTCGCAGTATCACGCCATACTCGGGCGACCGGCGTTCGCACAGTTCATGGCGGTTCCACACTATGCATATCTCAAGCTCAAGATGTCAGGAACTGCGGGAATCATCACAGTCAAGGGAAGCTTGATCAAATCGAACCAGTGCGACCGCGACTTCCACAATGTCTCCAACACATTCGGAGCCCAGCAAGAGCTCCACGAAATAGCCATGGTGACGGACAAAAGCATATTTCCACTAGCAAACAGAAGCGAGACAAACAAATTTGGTCGCGACTTCAGCGTCGACAGCGACACGATCACACACCAAGTACACCCGACAGACCCAGAGAAGACAGTCCGCGTATATGCCCACCTTCCAGAAGAGCAAGCAACCGCCCTCATAACTTTCCTTCGTGAAGAATGGAAAATTTTCGCCTGGTGCCCAGCCGACATGCCAGGGATACCACGAGAATTCGCGGAACACGCGCTCCACATCAAGCCAAACACAAAGCCAGTAAAACAGACGATGCGACGATTCTCAGAACCCAAACGCAGAGCAATCGGAGAAGAAGTCAATCGACTACTCGACGCACAGTTCATCAGAGAGACAAAGAAAGCAACATGGATAGCAAACCCAGTCCTAGTCCCTAAAAAGGACACTAAGGTACTGAGGATGTGTGTCGACTATGGGCCTATCAACAAGCACTGCCCAAAAGACCACTTCCCCCTGCCAAGAATCGATCAAATAATCGACTCCACAGCAGGATGCGACCTCCTATCTTTCCTCGACACATACTCAGGGTACAATCAGATCAGGATGAAGGAAGAATACGAAGAGCACACCTCGTTCATCACCCCCTACGGAGTATTCTGTTACCAAATTATGCCCTTCGGACTAAAGAATGTCGGAGCCACGCATCATCGGATGACGCAAGCATGTCTGAGAGACCATATCGGAAGGAATGTCCAAGTCTATGTAGACGACATTGTCATCAAAACCTACAGCGCAAACACACTACTCGGCGACCTCCGCGAGACGTTCGCGGCCCTCAACAAGTACAGGATCAAGCTGAACCCCAAAAAATGCGTGTTCGGCGTCCCAGCCGGAAAGTTACTCGGGTACATGGTCTCTGCCCGAGGAATCGAAGCAAACCCCGAAAAGGTTCAAGAAATCGCCAAAATGCAAAGGCCAACCAACATCAGAGGAATACAACAGCTCACAGGAAAGCTCGCAGCACTGAGCCGCTTCATCAGCAAGCTAGGCGAAAGGACCCTACCATTCTACAAGCTGCTGAGGAAAGGAGAAAAATTCGAGTGGACCGAGGAAGCCAACAATGCATTCACAGACTTGAAGAAGACCCTCTCTACCCCAAAAATCTTGGCGATGCCTAAAGAAAGGGTAAGTTGTATCTCTACATAGAAGCACAGAGCAGCGTCGTGAGCACAGTGCTTGTCGTCGAGCGTGCAGAAGAAGGCAAAATCCAGAGGATCCAAAGACCAATTTACTACCTGAGCACGCTACTCATGAAGCCACATCAGCGGTACCCACATTACCAGAAGCTCCTGCTCGCCATCATCATGACCTCCAGGAAAGTATCACACTACTTCGACGAACACTCCATCACAATCGTGAGCAGCTCACCACTCGCGGACATCCTCAACAATCCCGGCGCGACCGGTCGAGTCGCCGAGTGGAACATGGAGCTCAGCCCGCGAGACCTACAGTTCAAACACCCAACATCAATCAAAGCCCAAGTACTCCCAGACTTCCTGGTCGAGTGGGCAGAAGTCCAAACACCAGGGCCCCTAGACTTGTCCAACTCATGGACGATGTACTTCGACGGATCCAAAAGACAGCAAGGAGCCGGAGCAGGCGTCATCCTAGTCTCCCCCAAAGGAACGAAGCTCAAATACATCCTCCATATCAACTTCAGCAACGCCTCCAACAATGAAGCAGAATACGAGACACTACTCCACGGCATGCGCGTGGCAAAAACTTGCGGCGCCACCCGCCTAGCAATCTATGGCGACTCCAACCTCGTCGTCCAACAGGCGATGAGAGACTGTAATGCAGTCGCAGACAACATGGAAGCCTACCAAAAGCTCTACAACGCTCAAGAGGGAGGTTTCGACGGCTGTGAACTCAACTACATCCCCAGAGCAAATAACACAGAAGTCGACGAACTCGCGAACATCAGATCGACTCGAGGACCAATACCACCAGGCGTTTTCCTCGAGAGCATCAATCAGAGATCAATAAAAGTAAAGCCAGCGGAGCCCAAAGCAGTCACAAAAGAAGACGACACAAATGAGCCAGCACAGGTGGCAGCAACGAGCGCAACTGACGCTACAAACAGCCAAGCAATCGAAGATGAAGCACCAGCGACACTCGAAGACCCGGCTTGGGCAAGACCTTTTCTTCGATTCCTAATCGAAGGCACCCTACCACAAGACGTTGCAGAATCCCGACGCATCAGTCGACGATCCAAAGCATTCACAGTAATCAACAGGAAGCTCTACAAGCGCAACATCTCCCAGGTCCTACAAAAGTGCATAGACGAGGAAGACGTCAAAGCCCTACTACTAGAGATCCACGAAGGCACCTGCGGACATCATGCCAGCAGTCGAGCACTCGTGGCAAAAGACTTTCGGGCAGGATTCTACCGGCCGATCGCCATGAGAAATGCAGAGGATATCGTACGGCGTTGCATCGCCTGCCAAAAAATCGCCAGCAGGCCACACGCCCTAGCATCAGAACTCAAAACCATGCCGTTATCATGGCCATTCGCCACATGGGGACTCGACATGGTAGGCCCACTCAAGAAATCCTCAAAAGGAGGAAGAACACACCTACTGGTCGCAGTCGACAAATTCACCAAATGGATCGAGGCAGTACCAATCACCAGCTCAACAACCCTCACGGCAGTCAACTTCATCAAATCAATCATCTTCAGATTCGGAGTACCACACAACATCATCACAGAAAATGGTACCAACTTCACGGCAGCAGAGTTCAAAAACTTCTGTCAAGAGTTGGGCATCAAAATCAACTAAGCATCAGTCGCACACCCGCAGTCTAATGCCCAAGTGGAAAAAGCAAACGGCTTAGTATGCGGAGGATTAAAGAAGCGACTCCTAGCACAACTCGAACAGGCTGCAGACAACTAGATAGAGGAGCTCCCCGCAGTCCTATGGAGCCTACGCACCATCCCAAACAGCTCAACCCAGTATACGCCTTTCTTCTTGGTATACGGGGCAGAAGCAGTGCTACCGCACGACCTAAAATTCGAAGCACCCAGAATCTCAGGGTACGAAGAGGAAGAGGCAGAATAAGCGTTGCAGAACGACAAAGACTTAGCAGACGAAGCACGAGACACAACCCTCACAAAATCTGAAGGATACCAGGACAAGATGCGCACCTATCAAAGCAGTCGCCTACGGACCAGATCATTCAATGAAGGAGATCTCGTGCTACGACTAATACAGGAAAAAGTGCACAAACTTGCCCCTCAATGGGAAGGGCCGTTCATCATCTCGGAAGTCATAGGAGGAGGAGAATATAGATTGAAGAATCCGAAGACCAACGAGGACGTGGGAAATCCATGGAACGTAGCGAACCTACGCCTGTTCTACCCATAGTCCTCCAGGCATCATCAGAAACATCGGCAACAACACCGATTGGAAGCACGTATAAAATTCAAAGGAATAAAATAATGTTCCCCGAAACATCTTACTTATAAGCACTCGGGGGATCGAGCCTAGAACTCCCCCCGAGAGATGCTATCTTCGCGAACGCGACTTTTACTTACAAGCACCCGGGGTCTCGAGCCTAGAACTCCCCCCGAGAGACTCTATCTTCGCGAACGCGACTTTTTTATTTACAAGCACTCGGGGGCTCGAGCCTAGAACTCCCCCCGAGAGACGCTATGTTCGCAAACACGACTTTTACTTACAAGCACTCGGGGGCTCGAGCCTAGAACTCCCCCCGAGAGACGCTATCTTCGCAAACGCGACTTTTACTTACAAGCACTCGGGGGCTCGAGCCTAGAACTCCCCCCGAGAGACGCTATCTTCGCAAACGCGACTTTTACTTACAAGCACTTTCGGGCTCGAGCCTAGATCTCCCCCCGAGAGACACTATCTTCGCGAACGCGACTTTTATTTACAAGCACTCGGGGGCTCGAGCCTAGAACCCCCCCCGAGAGACGCTATCTTCGCGAACGCGACATGTATTTACAAGCACTCGGGGGCTCGAGCCTAGAACTCCCCCCCGAGAGACGCTATTTTCGCAAACGCGACTTTTACTTACAAGCACTCAGGGGCTCGAGCCTAGAACTCCCCCCGAGAGACACTATTTTCGCAAACGCGACTTTTGCTTAAAAAGACTCGGGGGACTCGAGCATAAAAATTCCCCCGAAGGACGTTACCTTCGATAAAAAACGCGACTGTCGCCGAACAACAAAGCAAAAAAGGGAAAGTCGCATCTTTAGTCTTCACCCGATCACAAGCGATCGCCTAAAGACTCGGGGGATACTCCCATCGGGAGCGCTGACGTGCACCCGATCTAAAGCTTGGAAAAATTCAAAGGCAACTACAAACCAGTGAGACAAAAAATTGTAAAGTCTGCGCTCAATTCTGCAAATCAAACGCAGCCTCGGGGGCTACTCCCATAGGGAGCGCTGGCGCGCACCCGAGAAGACATTTTCATTACAAAGGAGTCGAAGACATTCTCATTACAAAGGAGTCGAAGACATTCTCATTACAAAGGAGTCGAAGACATTCTCATTACAAAGGAGTCGAAGACTTTCTCATTACAAAGACGTCAAAATGACAGTTTGTCGCTACAGAAGGACCTGTGGAAATGCAAGACGGGCTACATACAACTTCTACATGTGTGCTCATGCTGAGATAATTGGCACTTTCGTGCCACCGCCTGACAGGCATCACCACAGACAAAGTAGCAACTCAGCCGGTGAAGAAGAAGCTCGCCGTCCTCCGGTTTTACAAGGTCGCCGCCTTCCAGTTCTACAAGGTGCCTCGACCTACTGACGCAACCGTTTGACGACTGGTTTGACGTCCAGTTCTTCCTTAGAACTAGAAGAGCAAACACCATCGCCCGAGGGATCAGCCGAAGATGAAGAAATGGGAGAAGCAGGCGAATCACCACTCGAGCTATCAGAATCGCTGCTCGTCTCCTCACAGTATGGATCCAGACAGTTGCCACCAGCATCAAACGCGCGGATAATAACAATATCTTCGCCGTCAAAGCGAAAGCAAAGACTGTCTCCGCTGCGCAGATTCAGCCGACGAGAAAACTTCCTCCGGCCAGAACCAAGAAAGATCAAGGACGAAGTATCAATTTACAACTCCACCCAAGAAGAACGAGAGCTCCCGTGAAGACGGAGCCAGAAACCCCTCAAGTTACGCTCAGAAGCAATGGAGACAAACGAAAAGGGAAGAGGAATCCGGGCGGCATGCCGGCTAAGAACACGCAAAAGAAAGTCATAGCGCCAAAAGCCCTCCTCCATAGAGGAAGAGGAAGAAGGAACCAACGCAGTTCCATGATGCCCACCACGTGAGGAACGAGGCGTGCGGCCACCACGACCACGCCGGCCACGGCCCCGCCCAGCCACACCTCTACCACGCTTGGGTGCCATATGAAGAAGAAGAAGAAGGAAAATATGCGAAGAATGGATGCCAAGGATGGGCAACCAAAGGAAGCATTTATAGATCAATCCAAGGGCAAATGAGGAAAAACACACAGAAGCCCAGGTGGCGCCATCATTGCATCAAAGACCAAACGGGCCAAGCGTTACGAAATCCAAGACGAAGATGCCTTCACACGGTCAACATTATTTACAAAACACGTCAAATATCGCATGTTTCCCATACAAAGCCTTGGAAATCCAACAGGCAAAAGGCAGCGCGACGCCCAAATCATCATTATGACAATACAAAGGACGTGACGGATCAAACAAAAATCAAGCATCATCATACGTCATCAAACAACATGACAATGCATATCAACACGGTATCCCAAAGGGAACGGATCAAGGTAAAAACAGTTGGGAAAAACCAAATAAGCTATATGTCCAAATTTTCTGACGTAAAAAATCTCTTACTCCCATCGGGAGTACCCTTTGGAGTTCGGGTGCTCCCTCACCCAGAAGGCAAAGATGTGCTCGAGTGATCACTCGCACAAACAGACACAAAATACTCTCAGAGTTCGGGTGCTCCCTCACCCAAAGAGCAGAGAAGCATTCGAGTGGCCACTCGCAGAAAAGACTCAGCAATTCAGCAAACATGACTTACTCGCACACTCGACGACATTCCGAGTGGGTGCTATCTTATTTTCCTCGCCTAAGTCCGCTACAAACTCCGCGAGTGACGACTAAAACCGCTCACTTGATTGTTTATTCCAAGTGGGTGCATCGCTAATCAGGCTCCGTGCCTCAACAAAAACAAATTATGCCTGGGCTGCGACACACTGTACCCAGATGCCACGCAAGCTTAGCGTGTAGGTAAGACCCCGCTGCGAAGAACGGCCGGGCCGGGACTTGCAGCAGAGCAATTTCACTCCCGACATTTTCCATGCGCTCGTATGATAGAAAGAGCCGAGCGGACGCGCCCAGGCTACGTGCTTAGACTGGCAGCAATTGATCCTATAAGGCCTGCAGCGGCATGACTTTGCTTGACACCAGTGTTCCAAGTTCACGTCGAGGGACGTGGGCTTGATTGGGATACTATGGTATTTGTCACTAGCACAATTCACCAAGGCTCGACCAGTCGACTGCTTGGGCCCTTTCAGCTTAGCAATCCCTCGAAACAGAATATTGTCATGGCTCAAAACTGCCAGCGACCCATGGCGATACCACGCTTACAAACAATAAAGCGCAGATGAATTCGAGTCCCT
This sequence comes from Bromus sterilis, assembly GCA_950022295.1. Classification (NCBI taxonomy): domain Eukaryota; kingdom Viridiplantae; phylum Streptophyta; class Magnoliopsida; order Poales; family Poaceae; genus Bromus; species Bromus sterilis. The sequence continues at coordinate 233,898,834 of OX465599.1, read as the reverse complement.
GCGCGACTCTTCGAGTCCCTCAGGCACTCGGGGGCTACTGACGAGGGGGTGACCCCACGACTCCTACGTGTGAGGCTACCTGGTGCGTATGAAGACAGAAGGTCCATTGGGAAGCTACGACAAGCCCACGATTGGCCCAACCAAGCACCGACGTAGGAGTCCGCAACTAACATGGAAGGTGCAACTTGGCGTACAAGGCAGGACTAGGATTAGGAAACTACCTATGTAACCTAGCACGGACTCCTCGAGACCTAGCCTAGTATATAAAGGCTGGGAGGGGAGACGTCTATCTCATCTCAATACACATCTACTCATTCTAGCCTTGCGAGAACTCGCCTTGGCCTCCACTGTAATCGCCCCCTCACGCAATAATATCGAGCAGGAAGTGCTTCTCCTGTTAACCGACGAGTATCGTCCGACTGTGCCTATCTCTATGACAAACCCAGGGTCCCTGACCATGGGATTTGCCTGGGTTGATCCCCGTCAATAGGTTAGTCCAAATATGTGGAAAAAGGTATGAAAGTGTAGCAAACCATGCAGCAAAGTCACCCATATAAGCATGGAACAAGCAGAAATTATAGATACGTTTGGGACGTATCAACGTCCTCAAGTTTAATTCCTGCTCGTCCTCGAGTAGGTAAATGATAACAAAGATAATTTTTGTGGTGACAGGCTACCAACACATATATGAACTTTAAAGTACATCAAGTAAGGTATGTGATTCAAGTCAAGTCAATAACAAGCAAGAGTCTATATCTAGTATTGAAACTAGCAAAGTAAGAACATAAAGGTGCAAGAGCTCTCGCTGTCCGTGACTCGAATGTCTCTATGCAAGAAGTGGGAGATGGGTTTGGAGAATTAAATATACTATATTTTTTAATTGAGAACTCAATCTACTAAACTTCACACTTGGTCTCATTCGGAATCTTATTATGACTCGTCCCCAGACCACTAGTCAGGCACAAGTAAAACTAATCCTCTCCCATTCGACTTTGAGCACTCATGCAATGAATGAGCGCAAGCAATATATGTTGGCACTTAGGATGGCGAATAGAATAATGATGGGGAAGGAAGACAAAGAAGGTGTGAAAGGCTCACATCAATGAGGGCAATCATAGGCGAGAGAAAGCCAAATGATAGATATGATGTGAGGAGTAGGGATTGCCATGCAACAGATGCACATGTGAGCTATGGAAAGCTCTCCAATGGAACTAGTGGGGGTGCATCCAACTTGCTTGCTCACGAAGACCTAGAGCTCATTTGAGGAGGATCATTACTGGAATATACAAGCCAAGTTCTATAGTGTAAGGATCCCCACATAGTTATGCATGAATGATATGAAACTCTCTATGTAGTACAAAAATTACTTTGGAGTACGAGTGTGGATCTTTCAAAAGGAATAGTAGTGTTGCCCCCTTCTCTCTTTTTATTTCTTTTTTCTTTCTATTTTTTATTTTTTTATTTTTTGTGGCCTCATTGGCTCTTTCTATTTATCTCTCATTTGTCCTCTTTGGGATCTTTTAATTTGTCCTCTTTTGGGATATTTTATTTTGGCCTCTTTGTAATATTTTCCTCACTTTAAGGGCAATACTCTATATTTTACAAGGATATAGAAGATCTAACACTTTATAAGAAGTACTCAACATAAAGAAAACTGAAAAACTATCATGATGAATGAAAATGTATGCCTCTGCCAGTGTAGCAGGATGCGGTATGATACTAGCACGTCATGTATCAATTATAAGGGAAAAGCCCAACTATAATGCGGCTCTTCGATCAAGAAAAAGCATGTATAACATGAAGATCAATTCATGAGATGATGGATGCTGCATGGCAATGTATCTCGAAAAGGCTATGGAAATGCCTTGATAGGTAGGTATGGTGTCTCTTTTGAGGAAGGATATAATGAGGTTTATGATGACAGAGTGTATCATGCCAAGGGTTTGGATGCACCGGCAAAGTTTTCACCAACTCAAGATGAAAGGGCAATGCACGGTACTGAAGAGGCTAGAAATGGAAGTGCCAACAATCGAATACTCACATTAGTCAAAGGAACTCATTCACTTATTATCAGCAACTCTCTCTCTCTAATCAGGAGGTTCACAAAGAGACAAGTACCCCAAGCAGGAGTGTATGGGGGTTTGGTTATCCTTGCGCATTGTAACAGCCCAGTTTTCACAAAAGTTAAAATTTTTGTTTTCGGTGTGAATTGTTTGATTGTCTGATTTGTTTGCGGTGTTTGCATCCCCGATTTATCGATCGGCGATTATCCCCCCCCCTCTTATCTCGTATCGGACGAAGACCGACCCTTGCCACCCTGACACTCGACCTTGCGACACCGGGTTTCACCCGATCACCGTCGCGAAAACCGCACGAGACCAGCCGCAGCCAACGGAACGAAAACCCCGTTTAATAATTAAACGGGATATTTTTATAGCGCGCCAGAAAGTGTTTTCGGAACGGTTCCAGCGCGAGGTGAACGCCTCCGGCTCGACGCGCTGATCGCGCAGGTCAAAGTTTTACCCGAATCGGAGGTACTGCGGACCCTCGGCGGTCAGACACGTAAGTACCGCGCGCGCGAGAGAAAACCAGGGATGTTTTTGCAAACTGCCAGCCACCGGGGCTATATAAAGACCACCACACTCCCACCCCTTTTCTAGGGTTTCCCTAGCCACATTTTGCAGCCACCCCCCTCAGATCTGCCCCAATTTTCGCAGCTATTCCCCCCAAATCAGCAAACCTAGATCCCAGTTTTTCTGGCCGTTCGATCCCGCGATCGGACGCACCGGAGTGCGCCACGTGACCCTCCTCTCTCCTCTCTCTCCCCCATGGACGCCACCTCCACGCCGTGGGCGCCGCAGCTTCCCTCTGGTCGCACGCCGGCGACCAACAGCTGCCCGGCCTCTTCTCTCCCGCGCCTTTCCCTCTCCTCCCTCTTCCTCTCTCACCCTCGCCGTCCCCTTGCTGCAGGACACCGCCGACGGGAGCCGCGCCATGGCCGGCGTGCCATGAAGCTCCGCCGAGCTCGGCTCGCGCCGCCGCGCCCACACACCGCCGACGACCGCCACCACCTGGCTCCTTCCCCGCCGCCGGCCCTGCCTCTCCACCGCGCCTCCTCGCGCCCCTCCAGTGCCACGCCACCGTGCCGGAGGGCCACCAGCCGCCGGCGTCAACGAGCTCAGCCCCGATCCGATCTGGATCGGGCGAGCTGGAGCCACCGCGCCGCGTGGGTGGGCCTGCCCTGCTCGGCCCACTCCCTCCCCGAGCCGAGCCGGCCTCCAGCCAAGGCGCCGCCCAGCCGGCATGTTGGGCTGTGGCCCATGAGGTCTTTTTATTTCCTGACCCTGCGATTTTTTCTAAGTCTGAGATACTTTGCTGCTGTTACGTTTTTGCAACGTTATTTCCCGTTGATACGTAGCTCCGATGAACGTGCCCCCAAAACGAATATTGCTCAGTTTTGCGTGCTCTAGCATTCGTATGTAGAAAGTTTTTCCGTTTGAGGCCGTCTAGATAGTTTAATTCTGCGTTGAAGTGGGCATCAGGCCGTTAACTGCTAATCTTTCCTGTTAAGTGCTGCTGTTATTATTTTACTAGATGACCCGTTGCGCCCATGTCGCAATGGGCGAGAGCAGACCAAGTTCTAAAAGCATAGGGTTATAGAGTGTTTAAGATACTTTGCAAAATATAGTGTAACATGTGTGTTTTATAATGCAAGGATATTTAAATGGAATTGCTGATATATATTATTTAGGAGTATAGCAGAAAATTAAACAGAGTTATAAGAAGACGGAATGAGCATTAGTAAGAAGACAGTCTTAGCATTAGAAGGACATTTGGTTTCATATATAACACATGCTTCACAGGAATAGGAAAAGGGGAAATAGAGAGGTATGGTACAAAAGGTGTTCCTTGTAAATACTAAACATTGAATTTTAAATACTGCTCTGCTGGTGTCCATTCAGATAGAGCGGAAGGACAACAACCTGAACACTGAATTTTGAACTTGATGTTACTAGAAACTGGCTTTTGCAGTCCATAGCCGTTGCTCTAACTTCATTCTGATGTAGTGTAATATGCACGCTAATTTCTCAATCCTTGCACGTGCTTCTATCATAATTGACTTGGTGCCATCATTATCTCACAGCCGACAAACGACGGTGATGTTTTTCATCTGATGGGAATAAGAGTTCATATATCTGACTGCATAGTACCATTCTTTCCGTAGTTTCTTGATTGTTGCGTCTGCACCCCACAGCCACTGCACCAAAAACTTTATCTGTTTTTCAAGTTTTTTGACATGGGTGTAGTTGTAGTCTCTTATCTTTTTTGTTACATGCATCTTCCATGTATCTGATAGCCTCTATGGCAGCACTGTCTTCCGCTTCCTCATAGTCATAGGAAAGGACACCAGATATTTACTTGGGAATAAGCAAATCATGACCTTCAATCAGGTCCAGGGTTGGATAGAAAGTAACTATTACGCTTGAACTTGTTGAGCTTGTTGCATACCCATGGGTGTAGAACACAACAACCAGCAAACATGTTGCTCTTGTTCATGAAGCTCCAGCACATCAGGAATATAAGGGTCCTGTAAACAAATGAAATGTAAGATAATTGTTTTTTATCTAGCATATAGTACAGAAAACCAAGTACTCTATCTCTTGAAAGCTCTTGTACACTAAATATTTTGAGAAGAAGTTGAAGTGAAGTTAAAATGTTAAATGTTGCATAATCATAACAAATATTGAAGTTTGACATAAGAAAGAAAGAACAACTTTTAAACAGGGAATCAATAAAATATAGGTGATAAAAGGGTCAAGAATTTGAGAAAAAACTCTGAATCAAGCATGGTATAGCTAGTGCACGATTTAATTAAGATTTGTACTTTTGTTATGTTGGGACCATGAATGAACTAAAACAACCAAATTAGATATACTGACAAAGCATATTTCCATGACTCATGATCAGTTTGGATTAGCAATGGAATTATAAACTTTTGATAGCTTAGAAGAAAAGAGGGAAAATGGCAAGACTCCACGCTACTTTAAATTGGCAGTGCCGCACACGGTAGCAAAATGAAATTAAATAGTTAGGGAATTTATAGTCCACTGTAAACTAAGGCACTACGAAAACTTTTGCTTCAGCCCCAGATTTTCATTACAAAGATGTTAGGGATATATGTACTATAGTCTACAGATGGTGAAATCAAGTAATACATGATTCAGCGACACGTAGAATGGGTTCTCAAACAATGTGGTGCCACCAAATCTACCACCAAATATTTTGATTGGATTCAAACAGAACCTAGGGCCAACCTACAAACAGTAGTTTTAATTAAAATATTTATTAGCAACCACAAGTCATACAAATTATCAAGACATAAGCTCAACCCTTACAAATCTTTCCGTTTTCTGCACTGCAATATACCTGCAGAAGATGCTCTAACATAAGACTTAGCAGCTCTACTGCATATTCAAACTGTCTAATTTTGGAGTGATGCCGCACTGGCATGAAAATAACCATGAGGAGTTAACACTTTTTAAAGATTGTGAAACAGCCAGTGTAGATTACAAATTTTAGAAAATCTTCACACCAGAACAATGATACAGATTAGAGCTAAATTTGAAGTTGATTCCGCACCAAGAACAAGTAACCTATTCCATGTTAAATGCAGTATGATTTAGCAACCTTTAACGTTCCTATTATGTAGGCAAATTTGAGCTGATCGAAGGTAAACTATTTCCATCAAGAAAGCACCAAATGTAGTACATGTGTAATACCTCAAAAAAGAGGCAGCTGGAGCAGCTCCTCAGTTCGACAAGCTCGTTCAGGGCGCTGCCCTTGCTCTGCTTGGACTCAACCTTGCTGTTCTTCTTGGCGTGCAGCAGCAGCGACACCACGTTCTGCATCAGATGTCGGTACCTACGCACACAACAAACCAATCCGCTAAACATTTAAAGCATCGATCGAACAACCTACATCACAGAACTCCGAGTAGAAAGGGCAGAACGCTCACCTGTAAATGATGAGGCGGTGTAATGAGCACCTTCTCCTTGTTCCGGAAGAACGGTCCGACATATTTAGAAACAGGCTCGGCGGCCGAGTCAGGTTGGTCCTTGAACCCGAAGAGAGTGCGCTCTGGCTGCTGCGGCGCAGAGTCATCGGGCTTCTCAATGGTAGCAGCGGCGGGAACATCGGAGCTGCGCTTCCTCTTCTTCGCCATGGGATGTGACGCTTCAGCATTTGAGAGCTAAACCCCCCCCCCCCCCCCCAAAATAGTGTCTAATTATTATATCAGAATAACAAGAGGCACAAACGTTGGCATCAGAGATCGTCATCTATCAAGAATTCAGATTGATATAGGCCCCAATGAAGTAGCCATACATCTGGATTTAACACAAAACAGAGAACATTTTCATGCAAGAGATGAATTCTTGTGGTATCCTAATTAATTGTCATGATAGCAACATGCTATGAGTTGATGCCTTGGAAAGAATAGTGAGATGGGAAGTTGCCGTTACTTAGTTGTACAAGGAAAGGAGTATGATCAATGCGACTAACACGAATCCAAATATGCTATGGGATCCAGGAATTCATGGTTGGATATCTACTGAAACCATAAACAGTCTTCCCATTGCCAGAATTTTGAAACTGGAAGCATGGAAAGTACAATGTATCCATGGGAACAATATATCTAATTTATTGGTGTCCATGGAATTGGCTTATGCTGCTGTAAGTGAACTTTTGAAGAACAAAATATTTCTCTGATGGGACATTATTTGCACCATCATTTACAATCATTTACAAACCTTGGGATCCAGTGATGAGAAAACCGGCAGCCAACGACACCCTGGTTTACAACATGTCTATATCCTGGGCGCTTTCTGTCATCCTCACAGTGGGTTTCAGCAAAGGAAATGAGAAGCGAAAGTCTGTAATTGTTTTAGTTGAGAGGAAGTAGTTTGAAGATCAAAGCATATTACACCACTATGATTCAATTACCATTAAAAAGATACTTGATATTTGTTTTGGGGGAAAATAACACGCATCTTTGTTTATGCAACAGTGCTAACCGATACCAATAAATTAACTACAATTATTTTCTCCCGTAAATAAAACCCAAACATTTAACATAAGCATCAAACCAGTCACCATCACAATAAGGACTCTACCCTGCCCAAGGGCCTCTGCCTGAGCGAGAGAGGTAGAGAGAGATAGGAAGGGGTCTCACCATCCCATCCAATGAGGATGCCGCCTCCGCCGGAGAGAGGTTGTCCTTTGCGCCCGCATGCCTCCGCGCCCGCATGCCGTGGATCTGGCCGGCTGCCGAGGGAGGGAAGGGGATGGTGGGTAGACGAGAGAAGGAGGAGGACATGCGGCCAGCTGCACGACCTCTCCCTCTTCTCCTTCCTTCTCTCTCTCTCTCTCTCTCACTCCTAGTGCACATGAACAAAACCCCAAAGAATCATCGACCACTACATCTACACGACTAAAATGTAGCAGATAGTAAACATATTAACAAACCAAAAGGAATGCTACTATAAAATCAATAATCCTAAATGCATAGTTGTATTATATGCTATAACCAACACCATAAATAAAATTTAATAAAAGCATTTGATAACAGACAGAGGGAGTGAAATGAGATATACAGTTGGTTCAACAGTCCAATGCTTTGCAGGATCATAAAAACTACTCTAAATATATGACTGGGAATATGAAAAACTAATATAGGTACGATAATAATGATTTATTTCATATTAAAAGAAGGTGGGCAATGGAGATTGCATTAGTAAAGAAATAACAAAATAATGTGTGTTTATGTAGAATTGAAAATGTGGAGAGCAAATAAATAAGCCCAAGGGAAAACTATGTATAGTCCTCCTCATAAATCAAAACAGAACATGTTCAGGATTTCTCACTACTTTGTAAAACTGGAAATTATTGCAATCGGCTATAGCCACCGGATTTGGTACATTTTAAAATGCAATAATCAGAGGTAAATAGAAAAGATAAAACTGAATTCTGGGCGCTTGTCGAGAGAAGCTTGTATAGCTAAATCTTCATAGGATAACTATAGGATAAAAATGGAGGCACTTGAATCTAGGAAAACAACAATTAACCACTGAATTAATATCGCCACAAGATCTCTGCACATTCCTTATCAGGGAAATAATAGATTTGTGCTGTAGGAGATGAACAACTACAATTTTTCGAGCTCTTCAACTACATTATCAAGCTGCTGCCACACCACCATAACAAAACAATAAAACAGGAGCATTGACAAAAAATTTGAAAAAACCCAGCAGTAGGGAAGTGCAAGCACTATTGTTGGAAGAAAAGTGAACGTAAAAGTGGAATAAGGTCCCAAGTTTTTACCTGCTAGATCAATTCACGACTCCACAGTTTTGATTGGCCTTCTCCTTCCATTCGACCACGATGAAAGCAAACATCCAACGAAGGAAATACACTGATAGAAATGACAAAACAAAGATGCTGAAGAAAAGATCGGAATGCCACATCAAGGCCGATGTTACAGCTAAAACATTAGGAGATGTAACAAACCTGGATAACATAATCTCCATACTGGTCTTGTGACAGCATGCATATAGTTGCAATATTTCATCCATGACAATTTGGTGTGTTTTTGTATCAGTGCAATGCTCCAGTACTCTCTGAGGAAAGAAATTAAATTCCTGAGATTAACTAAGATAAAATAGCAATGTGATCAGTATAATCAGAAAGAGCATGAGTTGGAAATATAGTATAACCCTATGTGCCACTGACATGTGGTCCCCTATACCCCATATGTCATCTTCAAATCGGGTGGTATTTTCCGTCTTTCTGATAATACTGATCAAACTTTCTGAATTTAAAAATCAGTGTAGAAAAATTGCATGGCACAGATTTCAAACACCAACCTGTATGACTCTGCAGCCATAGGGGTGAGTGGACAGTGTAACGACTTGACCACAGAATGTCGAGATAATAAACTGAATGGAATCTTCGGGGATACATTCAATACATTTCTGGATATCATGGTTTCCATTTTGATCACGCACACATCGCATGATATGACCATCAAGCTCAGTAACCATTTTTGTCTTCTGGTCTAGATCAACAACCTCTATTGCCTTCAGTTATGTGCGTATATGAATATACTTGAGTCAGCAATCCCGGAAGAATTTACGAAACATGAATCAATATGAATTATGTAGTACCTTTTGGATAACTCGACGACCATACATCTGAATGCTAGGAGTTAGTACATGTCCAAATAGTTTATCATCCAACTCCCTATGTTGTGCGGAGTTCCCATGCTAAAAAAAACTGTAATAAAATAAATATTGAGGTAAGTCCAGGCATCCTTAAGAAAATGTTACGTGAATTGAAGAAAGAATTGAGTGTTCTCAATGTCAGTGAGTAGCAACAATGTCTCGGTAACGAATACCTTCTGCACTACATAATTCCCAAACACACCATTCATCAATGAGAGAGCGTGAGGCATGATCTCCTCAAAAACCATGTTCTTTTCGTCAACCGTCGCAGTTTCAAGTTTTTGCTGTATGAAGTGACTTCCCTATTGGTCTACATTGCATAATCAAGCAAACACCGCATGAGCATATAGAACGCAGCAATAACAAAAATATTAGTAGTCACAGGCATCATCATTACTGTGATGGGTTGCTGCATAAACAAGGGGGAAAATGTGGTTTAAGAGGGAAGAGTTCCATCTATTGACGGTACGTTGTTTAGGTAGAAATCAGACTTCCCTGTGGATCAAACACGGGTGGGCGAGCTTACACTCGTAAGCTCTAGCAATCCGAGCCAGCACTCAGCTCTAACAAAAATTTATCCAGTGGAACCTAACACCCAGCTCCTAATTTATAACAAAAAATAGCAAAAGAAAAGAAAATATAAATATATAGATGATCCATCACTGACATATGTTTTTGTCACTTATCTGCTACAACACACTAATATGACCCAAATATATGTTTTAGTATCTTCTCCTCGCCACAAGAAAATAGTGGTGGATTTGGAGTTGTGTATATGTATATTCCCTAGTACACTTTTGTCTCATTTACCTCATGGCAAAGCAGGACAGCGACGTCAGAAGCGCATATTCGCTTACAACCTAGGAGAATCCACAGGAGAGGAGTTAAAATGAGAAAGAACGTACAAAATACAAGATAAATCTCCAAATTTTGGAAGAGCCTAAATAGATAAAAAGGCACTGTACTGGAGATTTATGAATCTAGTCGACCGTGGGTGGATTGAAATTTTGGAGATTTATGTGGATTGGAAGCATACACAAGAAATTCTTTGTGATGACAGAAAAACCGACTTGAGCGAATACTTTAGTTACAGCCTTCACCCTGGGTTCTTTTGGCACTGATGAGCCCTTTAAGAATTGAGAAAACAGAGGGCTCTTCTTGGCTGCAGCTACCACATCGCTAATCTCTGATTCAACTTTTACCAACGAATTTCCCTAAGGAAATGGCACAAAAAACCCTAACCGTGAAACTGGACAGAGTAAAGGAGAAGGAGAAGGAGAGCTCACCGGCGCGGGGTTGTAACCGAGACCGTACTCAGCAGCGGCTTCCGCCTGCGAGGAGCAGCGACGGGGTTGCGCAGCCGCACCATCCCGCCGACACCGTGACCACTAGGAGCAAGCCGGCGAAGGGGAACGGCGCCCAGGACTGGAGAAGGCCGAAGGAAGCGCCCGGAGCACGCTGCGCACACCGAAACCCTAGATGGGGAAATCGAACGGGGCGGCTCGAGAAGGAGCCGAGGAACGGATCGACGTGGATTGGGCGACGCGTCGTCGTCTGCCGGAGCAGTGGGCGCCAACCACGGCCGCCGGGACCGCCGGAGCTCGTCGGAATCGAGCGGCGACCGGAGGCGGCGACAAAGGGGATCGCAGGCGCCGTCCTCTCCTTCTCCTTCTTTGAACCACCGGCGGCGACGGGCGGTGGCGAAGGGCGGCGGTTGGGAGAGGCAGGGGGTCGAGAGGAGCGAGGGGATTGGTGGCGGCTCGGGGCTAGGCTGGGGAAGAGGAGACGAAGCGAGCACCGGGGGAGAGAGAAAGGAGGGGAGAAGGACGGTGCGCTCGGGACCTTATCCCTTCCCCGCGACGATAGTAACAAGCATACGCAGCGCCCGCCCAATGGCTTGACTGGCCTATGGACCTCACACGCGAAAGACCCCACTGGTCATACAACATTAGCCTAACAAAGGAGTGTAAAATGTTTTGACGGTTGACCAGTTGCCAGCAGATAAAATAGCACTGTAGCATGCCGATCCAGCAGCCCAAATCGCCGGGCGCTCGCAAGTGCTCTCGTTATGCCCCTAGCCCAGCAAGGTTTATAGTAGAGAATTGCAACTTCGGGTGACGATTGCTTCGCAACCGTTCATCGGAATTGATTGTTTCCTTTTACATCCTGTTAAGCATTGTTTATATTTCAGTTCCATGCATTCACATGCCATAATTGCTTGCTGCATCATAATTGTATCTTGCTCCAAAGTAGCTATCCTGCTGTTAGTGTGCTGCTGTTTATATTTTGTTGCAACTTCGGTCGACGAGTGTGTCGCGACCGTTTATAGGAACTGAGTGATTCCAATTGCATATTGTTACGCATCATGTCTAATTTCATTACATGTATTGCATCTTCATGTTAGCATTGCTGGTCATATAGATATTTAGCTCCAAAGTTGCTATGCTTCTGTTTTTGACAGCCACCTCTGTTTTTCTCTAAGTCTGTTACTTTGCGATGCCATGTTGTTTGTTTAATATCTTTTGATCTATGATGCTTATTTGCATGATTCTTTTTGCCATGCCTTCCCTGTCATGTATAGTTTAACTTCATATCATTTGTGAGCATGTTTGCATTCATTATCCTGTTTGTGCATTGCTCTAAAGTGTGCTTCCTGATGTTGGCAGATTATGCCCGTAACTTGTTTTGCTTATATTTTTTTAACCGTAACTCCGTTTGGAGTGTGCCTTATATGTAACTTGATTAGTTTTTCGTGTACTTTGTGTTTATGCTATTGGTTGCTGTTGTTAATCAACCTAAAATATGGTTTAGGACAGAACAGTACCAAATCCTTTAATTGTCGTGCGGCACTTAGTGTATGCCATGTTTAGGTTGTGCCTCACTTAAATTGACTAGCATAGATAGTTTCCTTTATGCTTCACCTCTTGCCATGTTTGTGTGTTATGCCATGCTTGCTTGAGTTGCCATGTTAATAACCGTTGGTTGATCACCTGTAGCTAAACAACTTGAACCACTGTAAATGTGTGGTATCGTCGTGTGTGACGAGTACTCCACTTAAATTGTTAGCAACCGCTCTCGACGGTAGGTGCGATGTCTCGTGTTGCTTCTTGTTGATGCTTGCTCGTGTTTGCCTCATAGTAATAGATGCTTGCTCGTTGATTGCTTTCCAGTGTTTACCGTCTTGTGTGCTTCCGCGGGTACCTCTCGGAGACGATGCAAGCGTGCGATCGACTACACCTTCGGAATCCGACTTATCAACAGGCAAGGACTATACATTACTTATGATCCATTCTATTTCAACCAGCGGTTTGCATGCTAGTCTAGGTTAGGTTCGATGTTTGATCCTACCACATGTTTACAGCCTCTTTCAAACCGATACAGCCATGTCCCTTCCCAGCAAACCTTGTACTGCTATGTTACTATTGCCCGTTGCTCAGCCCCTGCTTAGTATGCATGCTTAGGATGCTACGATGTTACCCTGTTACTCCTTGGTTGGGATATCACATTATTATAATGTTGTTGATGATATGATTATTATAATGTTGACTATATTCGACGAAGGATGGAAGGTCTAGGCTATCCCGCCCCGACACTTTGTTCCATTCGAGTCACCTAGGACCCGAGTTCCGGGTATTTTTTTTAAGATTGAGCGTGCCTAATCGCGTGTGGGATTTTATGGGGTCCCCTCTTCTTACCTACCTAGCTTCAAACATTTCTAGAGGTGGCCCAAGCTGATTTACCATTTGAAACCGTGTGTGTGCTGGTCAGCTGCCAGTAGTTTTCAAACAACTCGGGCCAGCGGAGACAGAGTTCCTCTGTTGGTCCACACTGGTGAGCTAGGGAAGTCCCCTGTTATATAGGTGAGACTAAACCCGACCTTGGCCATACGGAAGAGTCCGATCCGAGAGCGTGGCCAGCTTTTGGATTGGGTGTCGACTCCCCAGGGGCCACCCGGATTTGCTCGTTGTTAGTTAGAGGGACCTTTCGTTTCGGATCTCTTGGAACTAAATCATAAAATGGTTGCGTATAATGGGTAGCAACTGAGAGAGATGGGCGAGCATGCGACGCCTCGTAATGGGCAGTTGGTACACCCCTGCAGGGTTAAATCTTTTCGAGAAGTTGTGTCCACGGTTATGGACGACTTGAGACCTACTCCTTGTTCATAGACAACAACAGCTGAGATAATTTTAATATAACTTGATCAACGTGTGTGTTCCTTGACTGCTTCTTCTTCGTCGGGATGCGAAGAGGAGGATAAGGATAGGATAGGTGTTATGCTTGCATAAGCAGTTGATAGCAAGACTTGTTGGAGGCGATTCCTCATTGAATGCTTGACTTCTTATCTTACTCTCTAGATCGTTAGCCACTTCATAACATGATAGTAGCTACGAAAAGATAAAGAACACAAAACAAGGATAAGCATGAAAACTATGTTGTGTTCTACGGTGAAGTGGAGCGTGTTTATCTCCCAAACAATGTAGGCTAGGGTACAACTTGTTATGAACAGCAAGAAAAACCAAAAAAACTAAATATTAAAGAGCGATACGCTCCAAGCATAGAACATAAAATATGAAGTGATAAACATATAGCATGGAGAAGAAGTAACTGATGATTGTTGATGGAGAAGGGGATGCACGGGGGCTTTCCCAAGCTTAGACGCTTGAGTATCCTTGGATATTTCTTGGGGTGCATTGGGGCGTCCTCAAGCTTGAGCTTTTGGCACTCCCGGATCTTCTTTCAGCATCTTCCTTCGCACACTTGAAAACTCCCTTCATACGAAACTCATCATAAGCTGATTAGAGTGGTTAGTGATACGTCCCAAACGTATCGATAATTTCTGCTCGCTCCATGCATGTTTTGTGTGATACTGCTATGATCTAGATACACTTTCATACACTTTTGATCATATTTGGACTAACCTATTAACTCAGTGCACCCCAGTGCCAGCTTCTGTTTTTTTTGCTAATTTTCTATTTCAGTTTTCCCCCGTATAAAAAGTGCTCCAAAAATCCGGGAAAAACAGATAAAAAATCAGCGTACCGGAAGCTTCCAGAGCCGCGAAGGAGGGCCAAGGGGCCACCACCAGGTGCCCAGGCGGCCACCTGGCGCGGCCAGGGGACTGGCCACGCCAGGGGGCGCCTGGACCCCTGGTGGCCCCCCTGGCTGCCCCCTTCGCCTATTTAATATCCGTCACAGGAAACCTCAAAGGACAGAACCCTTTTTCGTGATATCGCCTCTGTTCCGCCGCCGCCGCGCTTCCAAGATCGGGAGCACCGTCGGGACCCTTCCCGGCACCCTGCCGGAGGGAGGATTGACCTCCGGGATCTTCTCCTCCACCATGGACGCTTCCCAGATGTGCTGTGAGTAGTTTCCTTTGGACCATGGGTCCGTGATCAGTAGCTATGTGATGTTCTCCTCCCCTCTTTGTTCTTCATGGTTTAGACCTCGTGAGCTGCCCTACATGATCGAGGCACATATGTAATCTTTCTGCTTTTTGCTATGCTGAGTTTGATGGGATCTGATGGATTATGAGATTATGTTTAGATTGTGATAGAGTAATATAATTGGTTCTTATCTTTTGTATTTTTGTTCCGAAGTAATTCTTGCATGTTCTCCATTGCTGTTTATTGCTTTGGCCAAGTGGTAGGTAGTAACTCCAAGAGGGAACGTGTAACATCCCGATGCTCGGAATGTTTAAGAAAAAGTTTTCCAAAAAAATAGGGCTAGAAAATTTCGTTTATTTTATTTGGTTATTAAAAGCTTAAATTGAGTTTTCATAATTTTGGAGAATTTAATTTGAATTAATGCCCACCTAAATTAAATTTTGAGTTTTATTGTTCTCTTCTCATCTAATATTCTTTTCTTGTCTTTGGCATATTAAATTATGCACATTTGTATTTTGGAACTTTATTTAAAAAAATTTTGTTTGTTCATCTTTTATTTTCTTTTAGATTTTCCTTTTAGAAAAATCTAATTCATTTTATGTCATAAACTCTAGGCAAAATTTTATTGCTCAACATTGTTCTCTTCCATAGGTGCAGCCACATATTTGTTTTTAATCTCCAAACTGAATTGGACTAGCCAATTTGCCACCTCTCCTTTTCTCTATTTTTCCTTCAAAATGGGCTAAATCTATTTTTTTTCTTCTCTCTTCTCACTTGGGCCGGCCCATCCCAGCGAGAGAGCCAGCGAGGCGTTGTCTTCCTCCTCCCACCCTCACACGAACACACATTACAGAACATATGTGTTCATGGCTGCCTTCATCTCTTCCTCTTCTTTAGTGGTCATTACAATCATCAATTGAACTTTCCACCAACACGAAAGTTACTCCCTATTAACCAACGAACCCATTCAGACAATTTACTTTCCGTATTATTGCCTTAATCTCGCAGTAGAAACTGGTGCACCAAATGCCATAAGTTGGCATTGATCTCTTGATCCCCTCCCACAGGCTATAAAAGGAGGAACCGAGGTGAACCTCGCGTGTCTCTCTTCTTCCTCCTCCATTTTCGTTCTTACACTTTCTCCAAAGGAGCTCTGTGGTGCTCGTATTCTTGCGTCAAAGCTACGCGTACAATTTCTTCTTCAACTTTGTTCATCGCATCGATTCATCTCGCTCGGTGAGTTTCCGTCGAATTCCTTTTGCACTTGCACTCAAACAAGTTTGCCCTATCTCGTAGACATCATAGTTTGATCTATTTCTTTAGTTGGCCGCGCGCATCCAAATCGGTGACCATCCGATGGCATCGTATATTTTCTGTAGTTTCCGTTCCTCGGATGACCTCATGCTCAATAGATGAAATGTTTCATGTAATTTTAGAGACCCGTTGGTGAAGATACATTGCTTGTTTGATTAATAGAAATTTAGTATAGATTTTATCTAGTCGTTCGTGTTATTAGAATAGTAGATTTTAATATAGTTTTGTGTGGTTTCGTGTGATAATTTCATAGATCATATCATAATATGATATGTATTTTGTGTTGATTCTTGTGAATTATTATCATGTGTAATTGATCGATGAACTTTGTGTTAGTTTAATATATTTTCCTTATGTTAATGATATGTCTATGAGTCGCTCGTAATTATTTCATAATCCTATGAATTATGTATTATTTACTAGATTATTGTACTTTCTTTAAATTTGTAAATATAGTTGTATGTATGTTTCGGGTCGATAATTCGTGTTATCTCATATACTTGTGGTTTATGATTGTGTATTGATTTTTTATGAATGAATATGATATTTAATATTTTGTATATTGGTTCTTGATTTGTTTTGTGCTATTAAATATACTTTATGTGTTCTTTTATGTGGATAATATTAGATGCATCGTGTAGTCTTTGCTGCGCATGTATAGAATTAGTAATGTTTGTCATGCTTATAATTCCATAGGATTATTTCAGTCTTTGCCTTGTTTATCAAATCATGAAATACTTCATGTCTTGATTATTTTATTTTGCTTAGCATGGTGATATCTAAGATTTCATTTACATATTTTTTACACATGTCACGTGTTTGATTTATTGGTTTAAATCATGCCATGTCTACGTAGATGTTTATATATTTTTGTATTTGTTGTTGCATAGTTCCTTTATGCTAGAAATAAAATGAATTCTTGTTTGAGAACAAATTCATTGTGATTCTTTGTTGCATAACGTATTATTTTCTAGTTGGTCTTTTTATTTTATACAATATTGTTATGCAAGATTTCATGGTTGGTTTATTTGTGCCAAACTTAATTAGATTATTGTTGCTACATATAGTTTATTTATGTTTGTGACATATAACTTAGTTATTACATCTTGACAATTATCATGTGTGTTTATTTTTCCTAATTTATATCCATACCATGTTAGCATTTTCTCAAAGTCAAATCCATGTTTTGGTTGTATCTTGTTTTGTGTTACAAATTCTAGTACGTATTATAAGTACATGGTTATGTTAGCCTTGCTTGGTAGATATACATGTTGGATCTCATGTTTATATAAGTAGAATTTCTCTTGCTAGATAAATATCATTCCATGATGTTATGATTATATAAGTAGCATACATAGTATGGATGTACCAATTTGTATTGTATGATGCCTAGTTAAGTATCTTATGGCTTTGTATGTGTAGGATGTACTAAATAGAAATGCATGCTATATTGTTATTCATACTTGTATATTACATGTTGGTTTCCTTGATGTTATGATCTAGTTGTTTGCTTGCCTACATGCTCATTAGGTTTCTCAATGTGTTTATATGCTATAACTAGCATGATAGTGTTGTGTGCTAATGCCATGCTTTCATGTTCTTGCATGTCATGACTAGTATTTTGGAGTTGTGTGATATTGTCATGCTTGATTTTTATGTTGGTTGAAATGAAATAAATTATCTCATATATATACGAGTTGTATTTTATGGATAGTACAGTTTAGCATCTCGTGTGATTACCATCTTAATGCTTGGCATTGTATATAGTTTATCTTTACTATTTCATTTCTCGTATACCTAAGCTTAGATGTCATGGCAAGATAGTGATCTTTTATGTCTTTTAGTTTATTCTGTGTGTTATAGCTCGTGTTGCTTATATATGCTTAACTTGCCTCGTGTTACTATTGTGAGTGTTAGATAGCGGTAGTTCATTACCTGCATAGGATAGTTTAACTTCCATGTTAGTTGAGTTGTCAGTTTCTTTTGTGCTTGACGTGAACAACTTATTTTGTTATTCTAACCTTGTAATGGTAGTCTTGTTGCTAGTCATTATTTAGGTATGGGTAATACCTTATAATTAAGAGCATGTCTTAGTTTAGTATCTTCTTATGAGCACTCTTGTGTTTGATGCTTGTGTTACTAGATAAGACAATTTTATGTTTTTATGTTCCATGCCTTGTATGATACATTTCTTATTATTTAGTTGTTTAATTAGCTTTTACCATGTCATTGGTTTGTATGTTGCTACAATATTGGTTGCTAATAGTTGTAATGGTTGATGTTTGATTATGCTTGATGTTGACCATTATAGATATTTAGATTATATGTAAATATTTATTTGTGGTTAACTTTTATCTTCTTCATGCCATGTTGCGATTGTGTAGTTGAAATGCATAGGATGACTCCATTCCATATGTTGATGCCTTACATTTGTTATGTGGTAGTTTTTGTTATAGTTAATTGTGATGTGTACTGGGAACTACTAGCTGCTAGTATCATAGTTTTTTTTAGAACGTTAGTCCTGATCGTCGAGCCTTCCTTAGCCATATCAATCCAATATTCATTGAATCCTTTCAACTTATCTTCCTATCGTTCTATCTCATTCGAAATCTCCATCTTGATCCATATCTTGCTATCCATCTAACCTTGATCTATTTGGAATGTTATTTGGATTTACTTTTTCTTTGGTATTTATTTATTTTCATTTGCTATCGAAACGACGAGTAGGGAGTGACGATGTTGGACATGGACAGATTCAAGTTACCGAAGATGGACTCAACAACGAAGGCATGCCTCCATCTTTGATCATGTTTATCCTATGTTTTATAAAATTGCATTGTATTTTATAAGCACTATTGCATGCTATTTTATCTCGTAGCTAGCGTGTCGATTGACACATTACCCTGATCCGCTTGTCGCCTATTTACCTGACACCTGAGTAGAACTATATAATAATCTAGTAGAGTAGAAATGCTTAGCCATGCTAATTATTCTATAGGTGCTTATCTGAATGATCTTCGGATCATTAACACTTGAAACTTGTTACTGAGCTTGCTAAGCTAGGCCGGTTGGCCATTTTTGACTTCCTCTACTCTCTTCTACTCTGGGTGAAACTTACCATCTAAATACTGGCGCGGGCGACAGCTGGATCAAGGATTGAAGGAGCGATTGGCTGCCCTTCACGAGGTGAAGGGGGCAATCCGTCGTCCGTGCCGCATGAGGCCCAATAAGTCTTGGATTTGAAGATTGTGACAACCGTACAACCACATGCTATATGGGCACTGGCTTGGTTAACTAGTTAGGTCATCCTTATTATGGTCATCGCCGTACCGCAGATGGGATAGCTGCCTTGCGAGGAGAACCTCGGCACAAAAGGGGGCAAGGACTGTGAACTGTGGTTACTACCTTGTGAAACCTAGTGGGCATGTCATAGTAAGGGTGAGTCTAATGAAAGACCTCGTCGCAATCTCCCTGCCGGTATACAAAATAGTGTACTACGCCAGCGACGGTTGGTGGCAACAAGACGAGATTGTGTCGTGTGGGTAAAGGGTACAACCTCTGCAGAGTGTAAAACTATTCGAATAGCCGTGTCCACGGTCATGGACGACACATGAATCTTTCTTGACATACGGGAACCTGTCTTTCTTATTCCCTCTTTGCCCCTATTCTTGGAACCTATGAAGGATGTGAGTGGATCGATGATCCTCACCTTGTTGAAAGTTATGATGGAGAAAATGTTGTTTTCATCTAAAACCGCTTTATCAAACTATTATGTTTTTGAAACAAAATTAGCTTTTCTGCAAAAGAACCATACAGCCTTCCTTTGAAGCCTAATATAGTTATTAGGGACTTTCCCGGGAGGCATGTTGAGTACGAAATGTACTCATGGCAGTAATTTTGTTGAAACAGAGTTCCATGAAGACGAAGGTGATGATTACTACTATGGCGATCCGTAGGAGTGAGGTCACGTGGACTACATCGACTGCCTGTGGCTGAGATGGAGTCGCTACGCATTTTACTTTCCGCTGTTTCCTGTTTGTAATAAATTTATATGTATGCCTTATGGCAGATTATGGTACTTGTAAAATCTTTATGTATTCTGCAATGATACCATTTTGCTGTGTTGTCAACAATGATCCTGGGATTGACAATTAAACACAGGAGGGTCTGGAAATTAATTCCGGGTTCTCACAGAACGTTATGCTCGATTGTGGGTACATGCCCCCTGATGACACGCTTGAGTGACAGAAACATGAGTCTAGGGGATGTGCTATGGCCACAAGGGGGAAAACAACGGTGCTTGTAACCGCGGTTGCAAGGATTGTTTACTTTACGCAAAGTTCTTTTTAATGCAGTTGTCTGTTGCTTTGGGTGTACACTTTGGGTGGGGCTCGCAACTTAATACCAGCGATATGTTCTGGATAGATATCTCAAGGTGGATGATTAGTAGTAGATGCAGATGGATTTCGGTCTACTTATTTTGGCGTACTGCCCATGCTTTTGAGCCTCTTCCTTTCTTTTGTAGCATAGTTAGCATTGCGGTGCGTTTATAATCCTGTCAATTTCCCGCCTGTAATTTGTTTACCTCGCACAATAGTTTTATCGTCTTTTGGGAGAGATACATCACCAGTGAACATCACGGGACCCCGGTCCTTATTCTCATCATTGTTTACACGCTCATTTATTTTCTATCTTTTACTTTCAGTTGCTATCATTATCATTATCCCTTGCGTTTGATCCTTTGTAAACAACAAGACCGGAGAGATTGAAAACCTCTCTGAACTTCGTTGGGAGAAAAGTTAATTGTGTTATGTGCAGGTCCGCGTCAGGTGCGCCGCTGACACCTACTTATCATTGCCGGAGTCCTACGGGAGACAAACCCTATCCTCTACATAGGGGAAATTTGCTTCTATCCTACATTTCACCTTCCACTTGGGGTAACCAACGAAGGGCGAGAAGCCATTATCACTTCCACACCATCAAGCAAATTTCTAGCACCGTTGCTGGGGACTCCGAGTGATAAGATAGGGGAGTTGCCCACTACCTTTTACCTTTACTTTTTTGTCTTGTTAGTTTACCTTTCAGTTTTTTATCTTTGTGTCTTATATCAAAAAAAATATAGTATGTCTAGTTCCTTACTTGCCAATCAATGTCTGACTTCTTTGAAACCAGATCTTATTGGCATGGAGGATTCACCGAGGATCAAAAAAAGTGGTACAAGGAACACTGCTTGTCTCAAAAGGGGATAAACTTATGGAAACAAATACACCAGTTGTATGAGTATGCTATAAACTTGTGCTCAATATATAATATATCTTTTTGCAGGGATGAATCTTGTTGCTTTATGAGGCACAAACACCTTGCTTTCCAATGTGAGTACAATGTTGATGAAACCTTAGCTTCTTATGCTAAGAGAAACTATGATTTTTATGATGCAGAGGAAATAGAAGAAATTGTTGCTTATAAGGGTGCCTATGAAATTACTTCTCTTCTTAAAAATATTGATGATGCCCCTTACAAATATGAGAGTCTTGCTATACTTAACTATTGTTTGGAAAATTACGATGCAAATTATTATATTACTGATCATCTTGAGAGAATCTCTCCCCCAAAGGAAGAGACTAATGATTTGCAGGACTCTATGGAAGAAGAAATTGCTGAACCTAAAAGCTCCTTGGATGAAAAAGAGGAGGAGAGTGACGAACAAAAGGAGGAAGAATGGAGCCATCCACGTCTACCTTCTAATGAGAGTACCTCTTTGACTGTTACCTTATATGAGTGTTATGATCCCATGGATTCTTTTGAAATATCCCTTTTTGATGAAGTTGATGCCTTCTATGCTTATGGCCGTGATGCCACTATGGATGATGCTTACGGAGATGAACTTGCTATAGTTCCTCATGTCAAGCATGAAATTGTTTCTATTGCACTCACACTTGATTGTCCTATTATCCTTTTGAAATCTCCAACTCATATTCCGGAGAACTGTGCTCTTATTGAGGCTCAATGTGATGGGTTGCATCTATCTTATGTTCCTAAAAACCATGTTGAAAACAATACACGTGTGCTTGTAGGTCACGAACAACATGATTTATGTGATATTTATATTCTTGATGTTGTTCATGATGGTACTGAAAACTATTTTGAGAGAGGAAAGCTTGGTTGTAGAAATTTTCATGTTACAAAAACACCTCTCTTCATGTTGAAAGTTTTGAAGTTGTTCCTATTCCACTTTCCTATGCTTGTCTCTTTGTGCTTCTTTGATTTATTTTCTTACAAGATGCCTATGCATAGGAAGTGGGTTAGGCTTAAAAGCATTTCATATTTGCTTCTTGATGGTCTCTTTTGCTTAAAATCCTTATTTTTATGAGAGCATCCTTTATGATCTTTATGCCTAGCTTAAAGGCGTAAAA
The DNA here is from genome assembly GCA_950022295.1 of Bromus sterilis. Taxonomy (NCBI): domain Eukaryota; kingdom Viridiplantae; phylum Streptophyta; class Magnoliopsida; order Poales; family Poaceae; genus Bromus; species Bromus sterilis. The sequence continues at coordinate 233,876,445 of OX465599.1, read as the reverse complement.
GAAAGTGCTTCTTGGGAGGCAACCCAAGATGTTTTTACTTCTGTTTTTAGTGGTCTTGATGATTGTTACTACTGTAGCAACATCATTGTATCTTTATTTTCAAGCTTTGTGCCAAGTTATAGCCTCATATGACAAGGGAAGCAAAAGTTGTGACATGCTGTCCAGAAAACAGATTCTGTCCTCGTGATCGGATCAAATCACCAGTTCATCTTTCTGAGCTGAATTTTTTATACAACATGCTCTATGCAATCTCAGAACTTTTGTATGTTCTGAGTTTTTTTATTTGAGTTGTAGAAGTACCCCGAAAAAATTCTCTACTACCTGCTGTTCTATTTTTCACAGATTCTGCCACGTTTTGTCTCTCCTTACTTTTGCAAACCTTAAGCTTGTTTTTTCTTTGCAAAAACCTTTTGCCAATCTTGAGAAACAATAGCTCTTCAATAATATCTTTATATCCAGTGGGAAAAATATTTTATTAAGGGTAATAACCTCTCTAATCAGCTTATGATGAGTTATGTATGAAGGGAGTTTTCAAGTGTGCGATGGAAGATGATGAAAGAAGATTCGGGAGTGTCAAGCACTCAATGTGACGCCCCTAAAATCAATCCGTGTACAGTAATCATACACGCAGGGTACACGACTGAGATTAGGGTGCCACGGTGAGAATATCACAGCACAACACTAAACACAAAAGGATAAACCAATATGTTACAATAAAGGGGGTCACGCGGACCCGAATACATAAGTTATACAAACCATAATATCTGAGTACAGACATAGTTAGTCAAGTTTTGCCTTAAGAAGGCTAGCACAAATAACATCAGAGATACAGATCGAAAAGGCAAGGCCTCCTGCCTGGGAGCCTCCGAAACTACTCCTGGTCCTGGTCAGCGGGGGTCTCGACGTAGTAGTATCCGCCTCCGGGGTACTCCTGCTCCTGGGCTCCAACGTCGACTGCAGCGGCCGATCAGGCAAAACAGTAAAGGAAATAAAGCAGGTGAGTATCTAGTATACCCGCGAGTCTTACGTCCGCTACTAAGCATTATGCATTGTATCAACGGAAAGAAGAGGCTGTATAAAGTGGACTGCAAGATAGAAATCAGAATAAGGATAAGAAGCTAGGCCTATCGAAGACTAGCACCTTCCGACGATGTCTTGCAGCATGAGGTAAGAATCAGCCAACAGTTCATATAAAGCATAAAGTAACAACGAAGCAGAAGTTGCTGCAACATTGTATAATATAAGTTGTAATGATTAACAATAATAATAATGCCTCCGAGTTCCCCTCCTCGACATCCCCGCGAGGAAGAAAACCCGGAACCATACAGTTTAATAGTAATAGTTTCTAGTGGTAAGATCCAGCTTCAGCATAATGCGTCCTGTTACCGTGGACACGGCTATCGATAGATTAATCTTCCCTCAGGGGTGCACTGGCGTGACTCTACGACGCTCGGATCTCCAGGGTGGCGGGAACCTTGTTAGGGAACGCTCCACCAAAGCTATCCGACACAAAGTAGCCCATCCTTCGGCAATCAACAGAGAGGTCATCCGCCGGACTATATCCTATGTACGCCGGGCTTTGGACCCTAACCCGAACGTACTCCTGCACGGTGCGTGAGTGGCCGGTGAAGCAAAATCAAAGCAAATACAAATACACCGCTCGAGCAAGAGAAGACAACACCACTTCCCGGCAATCAGCCCGTGGTACTGCTGACGTCTGAAGACCCTCGAACGAGACTACGATGCAGGGGAGCCCACACTCCTCGTCCCACGTGTAGGTAGTGCGTACAAGCCAAAAGGCTACTCAAGACATCCGCCGAACCATTTAGCATTTTAATTATCCTGCGTGACAACCGTTATCGTTGCCTCGACTTAACCGACCCGTGGTCAACGACAGCAGTGAGGACCACCAGTACATCGGTGCCTGCCCTGTCGTCCCACCAAGTCACTGCGGTTACCAACAAGGTGAACCGTCTCCTTACCTTGTCTCGCGTTTGCTCTTGGTAGAGCTCGACTTTCGTGGTTTGGTAACTCTCGCGAGATACGAGCAGGGGCCAAGCACGCCAGTAACGTCGGTCGTACCCTCCCTGTCATTCCCGACGATATACCGCTCGCGGGAACCGTTGGGTCGCCCGACTTTCTTACCTTTAAGGACAACCGATGTTCAGGACCCTATGGCGGCAAGACAAAGTCAGCCTCGAGTGGAGTACAAGGATTACTCCTTGATAGCCCACACTTGAGGTGACTAGGCATAACCCAGATAGGGGCCTTTGGCGGTGTCTGCTTTGTACCGTACCTGTGCAGTTGTATATATGGTATCCGTGTTCACTCCCCTGAGTGATCACGTCCCGCTATCTAGTCCTAGCTAACAATGCGCATGGTTCACTGCTGAATAATGCATAAATATAATAGGCAGCATAGGATAAAAGGGGTACATCAAGGGGCGACAAAATCAGGCTATGCAATTGAATAGGATTGTAATCGTAGCAGCAGCAGTAAAAATACCTAGTGCAAGAAAGTACGGAAAGGTAGGCGATATCTGGGGAAGAGAATGGCTCTGCTTGCCTGGAAGCTCGACGGTAGGGGCAGGGTCGTCGACGAAGTAGTCGTACCCGGCAGCAGTGTAGTCGGCGGTAGAAGCGGGGTCTACCGGAGATTAAGGGGGGGGGAACAGTAAATACACGGCAATAATAAACAAACATATGCATGACATGACAGATGAAATGTTAACGGTGTTCTAACGCAGTGCAACACACGTTGCTCGGAGCGAGAATTCATCCGGGGATGAACTGCCAGCTCCGGGTGATTACCGGACAGGGGGTCCGGAGGGGGAAGGATCAAGCCGGAGGTGTCGTGGACATCCGACAAACATAAGGGGGGTGTATCCGTGTTAGTTGAACTATTCCGAACAACTTTCGTGTTCGGAATAAATTCATCCGGGTACTTTTTATCGGTACCGGGAATTATCGACAGACAGCCCGGGGGGGGGGGGGGAATGTCGATGATCGGTGTGTTAGGGGGGTGTGGTTGGTATACGGATAGCGTATTCTTATCCGTTGTATTTTTCTGATCAATTTTCATGTATAAAGTTTTTCGATCTGATATACGGATTAAAAGATATTGATTTTATAAGTTTAATCAATTTTAAAACATTAAAAATCCTTTTGCTATTTAATAATTCTTTTATTAATTATTAAATCAATTAATAATTCATTTTAATTAACTGACCAGTGGGTCCCACTGGTCAGTGACACAGTTAACAAATAGATTAATTAAATCTAATAATTCAGTGGGGGGACCCATATGTCATTGACTATTAACTAATTAACAGTTTTAATTAGCTTAAAGGGGCATGGGACCCACATGTCTGTCACTCAGGGGGGGGGGGTTATTTTGTTTTAGTTAACAGTGGGGGTTTAGCTGTTAACTAGGGGGGTTAACCCCCTAACCTAATCCGGTTGGGGCCCACTAGCCAGGGAGACAGAGGAGGGGCTGGAGCCCGTGCTCTCGCCGGCGAGGCAGAGCCCGGCGAGCTCGAGCTAGAGCTCGCTCCGGTGGGCCGTTTCGGGCGCCGCGAGGGGGAACGGGAGGGGGTGACTGCCGCGCTCCCGCTGTGGCTCGAGGTGGCCGTCGAGGAGGGCCAAAACGGCAGCGCGCGCGAAGCAAGGCGGCGGTGGTCTTCGGACCTCGACGGGGGCGAGGCTACGGTGGAGTTCCGCGAACGTGCGATGGCTAGGCGTGTGCGGGAGGAGACCAGGAGAACTCCCGTGCTGTTGGCGTGCACTGGGACGGCCCGGGGCGACGGCTACTTCGAAGGCCGCGGCGGCCGGAGCTCGGCATGGTGGAGTCGGCGTTCTAGTAAACGAAATCGACCGCGGCGCGAGGGGAAAAGCAGAGGGGCTCATGGCGGTGCTTGGAGGGGAGGCAGCGTGCTCGGGGATGGCTCGAGGTGGCCGGAATTTGGAGAAGGGGGTCCGCCAGTGCAGAGGAAGAAGATGGCGCAATTCGCCCTCCACGGTGGCTCCGGGCTGCTCCACTTCGGCAGGGTGGCAAGGACGACGACGGCGGGGAGTTTGGACACGGAGGCGCGCGCCAGGGGGTCGTTGGCCACGCGAGCTCAGTGGGGGACGGCCATGGCGGGGCTCGGGTTCGAGGGCGACGTCGACGCGGGAGAGCGGGGCGAGATCTGGGGGAGCAAGGTTTAGGGCACGGGCCCGCGGTGCCCTGGGGGACTAGTAGGCCGCGGGGAGGTGCCGGATGCGTGGCACGGCGATGGCGGTCACCGTGGCACGGCTGGATGCCCGCCACGCCATGGAGGCGTACGGGAGGAAGGGGGTGACCGGGTGGGGGTGGGCTGTGGCTCAAGTGGCCCAGGGGAAAGAGGGATGGGCCACGGTGGGGGTGGGCTCGGGCAGTAGATTAGGTTTGTTAGTTTTCTTTTTATTTCTCTTTTGTTTTTCTGTAATTTTCTTTTTGTAATTGTTTTAACCACCTAGGCATTTTATTAAAAGGTTGTAAGTGTACCATTATTATTGTTACCCCATATGTAAGGGCCACAAATAGGTTGGGCAATTTTAAAAGTTATTTAATATTTGCAATAAATATTAAATGAGTTGTTTGGGGTTTTTGGCCACTGTTTATATTTGTTTAGAATTTTCCATAGCACAATAAATTCCCAAACCCATATGGATTTGGTCCACTGAATAATTGTGATTTTATAAAAGTAGTTTCACAATTTTTGGAGAAAGTTTATATTCCACTTTGTTGTTAATATTTCATCAAAGGCATTTTTGAGAATTGAATTGATTTCAAAAGGAAATGGTTTGGACTTGGTTTCCATCCATGATGATCAATGCCCATGTCTCACTTTGCTTGCAACAATATCAAAGGAAAATTGAGTTTGAGTTGAACCAGTTGATCAGACAAATTTTTTTGAACAGTACAGGGGAACAGTAATCCTGATTACTGTTCACTGACAGTGAGAGTGTTAAAAATCTCCCCCCTACAAGAATTCTCGTCCCGAGAATCTAAGCGGTAGAGGGGAAAAGATCGGAGTATTCCTCACGAAGACGATCTTCGCGTTCCCAAGTGGCTTCATCTTCAGAATGATTCGACCACTGAACTTTGAGAAACTTCGTTGTCTTGTTGCGGGTTTTGCGTTCAGACTGATCGAGAATGCGGCTCGGATGTTCTTGATAAGTCAAGTCCTGTTGCAATTCAATCATATCATGTTCCACTTCACGAATAGGGTCTTTGAAGCAGCGTCAGAGTTGCGACACGTGAAAGACATCGTGTACTTGAGAGAGGTTTGGCGGCAATTCCAATTGGTATGCCACTGGTCCACTTCTGGAAAGTATACGGAACGGGCCAATGTAGCGAGGAGCTAACTTGCCTTTGATTCCGAAGCGGTGAGTGCCTCGCATCGGGGTGACACGGAGGTAAGCATATTCGCCAGGTTGATAGAACATTTCTTTGTGCTTGCGATCATAGTTGCTCTTCTGGCGGGACTGAGCAGCTTTCAAGTGTTCACGAATAACGCGAACCTGATCTTCAGCGTGCTGTATGATGTCCGGACCAATGAGAGTTCGTTCTCCAGTTTCTGACCAATTCAGAGGGGTTCGACACTTACGTCCATAGAGAACTTCGAAGGGAGCCATCTGCAGACTAGCCTGATAGCTATTGTTGTACGAGAATTCAGCAAATGGAAGAGATTCCTCCCATTTCTTACCGAATGAGATGACACAAGCTCGAAGCGTGTCTTCAAGCACTTGATTAACTCGTTCGACTTGTCCTTGCGACTGGGGATGATAAGCGGTGCTGAAATTTAGATGAGTTCCCATAGCTTCTTGGAAACTATCCCAAAATATTGAGGTGAATATGCTGCCACGGTCTGAATTGATCTCCAACGGAATGCCATGGAGGGACACAATTCTGGAAACATACAAGTCTACTAACTGACTAGCAGAGATCGTCTCCTTGACTGGTAGAAAGTGGGCAACCTTAGAGAAGCGGTCGATGACGACAAAGATAGCATCATGGCCTTTCTGCGATCTGGGAAAACCAGTGACGAAGTCCATCTCGATCTTGTCCCACTTCCATTCAGGAATAGAGAGTGGTTGTAGAGTTCCAGCAGGTCTTTGATGTTCTGCCTTGACGCGACGGCAAACGTCACATTCAGAAACATATCGGGCAATGTCTTGCTTCATGTTAGGCCACCAGAATTGCTGACGAATGTCTTGGTACATCTTGGTGCTTCCAGGATGAATGGACAACGGGGTATCGTGAGCCGCTCTCATGACCTTCGGGGTCATATCCAGGTTCTCATGCCTGCCCTTGCTGTGAGTAACCACTAAACGGTTCTGGTAGAACGCCGCACCTTTTGCTATCAACGGTGAAGGGTGAGGGTCTCCCATTGGCGATACCGCGCTTAATCTTGTGTACGAAATCATCATAAAACTGTATACCCTTAACGGATTTGACGAGATCCGGTTCGATAACCAGGTTATTTGCATAACCTTGAGGAACAATCTCGAGGTTTAACTTTTGAAAATCTTCATACAGAAGTGGTTGTTGTACTTGAACTTCAAGTTCACTACAGTAAGCTTTACGGCTTAAAGCATCGGCCACCACATTAGCTTTGCCAGGGGTGTAAGAAATTCCCATGTTGTAGTCGGCTATTGTCTCGAGCCATCTCTGCTGGCGGAGATTCAGGTCGGGTTGAGTAAACAAGTACTTCAGGCTTTGGTGGTTGGTGTAGATCTCGCAACGATTACCGACGAGGTAATGTCGCCACAGCTTCAATGCATAAATTACTGCTGCCAATTCAAGATCATGTGTTGGATACTTATCTTCGTGAGCACGCAATTGACGAGAGCCATAAGCAATCACTTTGCGCTCTTGCATTAGGACACAGCCTAATCCTTGACGAGATGCGTCGCAATATATCACGAAGTCCTTCTGAGTATCAGGGGGAGCTAGCACTGGGGGAGAAGTGAGCTTGTCCTTGAGGGCCTGGAAACTTTCCTGACATTTATCTGTCCACTCAAACTTGACGCCTTTGTGAAGCAGGTTAGTCAGAGGCCTGGCAATCTTGGAGAAGTTCTCGACGAAACGGCGGCAATAGCTGGCGAGTCCGAGGAAACTCCTGACTTGCTTGACAGTCTTGGGAGGAGTCCAGTCAAGAATAGCCTGGATACGTTCTGGGTTGACGGCAATGCCATCCTTGGAAATCACGTGACCAAGGTAGGTCACTTCAGGAAGCCAGAACTCACACTTAGAGTACTTAGCGTAGAGTTTGTGTTCTCGAAGCTTTTCCAGTATAAGGCGAAGATGTTTAGCATGCTCCTCTTTATTCTTGGAGTGTATTAAGATATCATCCAGATAAACCACGACAAACTTGTCGAGGTATTCCATGAATATATAGTTCATCAACCGGGAGAAAGTGGCTGGAGCATTCGTCAAGCCAAAGGACATGACAGTGTACTCGTATGAACCATAGCGAGTAATGAAAGCGGTCTTCGGAATGTCCTCTTCACGGACTCGGATCTGATGGTAACCCAACCTCAAGTCGAGTTTCGAAAACACCGTGGATCCAGCAAGTTGGTCATAAAGATCATTGATCCGAGGGAGGGGGTACTTGTTCTGTATCGTGGCCTGGTTGATAGGTCGGTAATCTTGGACAAAACGGTTCGTGCCATCACTCTTCTTGACAAAGAGCGAAGGTGCTCCCCAAGCAGAGGAACTAGGACGGATGAAGCCTTTCTCGAGGGCCGTGTCGATCTCCTTCTTCAATTCAAGGAGGTGGTGAGGTAGCATCTTATAGGGACGCTTGGCAATAGGGACGGTGCCGGGCTTCAAGTCGATGACGAATTCAACTTCCCTAATCGGGGGTATCCCCGGCAGTTCTTCTGGGAATACGTCGGTAAATTCACAAACGATTGGGACTTTCTCAATCCCTTCGAGAGGTGCGACATTCAAGGCATTCAGAGCATATATACGAGCTTCGGCATTCATCGACACAATGGCAGTGTGACTCACAATCGTGCCAGAAGGATGAAAAAGTTGGATGACCTTGGTGCCACAATAAAGTGCGGCATTGTGGGTTTTCAGCCAATCCATGCCCAGAATGAGGTCTATAGTGGAAGACTTCAGAAGGATGGGGGAAGCAAGGAACTCAATTCCTTCAATTTCGACGATGGTTTTGGGCACTATCTTGGAGGTGTGGCAATGACCAATCGGAGTGCGGACAACCATCGGTGGATCCATCTTTTCTACCATGAAGTTATGCGACAATGCAAATGCCTCCGACATGAATGAATGCGATGCTCCTGTATCAAATAAAACAGTAGCAGGTACTGAATTAACAAGAAGGGTACCCATCACGGTAGCAGGTTGCTCCTGAGCTTCTTCGACATTAATGTTGTAAGCATGTCCGCGAGTGTGAGAAGAAGACCCAGTGTTATAGTTGGGGGTCCTGTTGTTGCCACGGCCATTTCCACGGCCAGCAGGGTGAACTACCAGTTGATTCTGTCGCCGAGGGCAGTCTTTGGAAAAGTGACCTGGCTGATGGCACTTGAAGCACAGGCCATCCTGAGGACGGAGGGGTGCAGTCTCAGTCTTTGGCTGTCTCGGCGGGGGCGGAGGCAGACGAGGTGCAACATACGACGGCCTTGGTACAGGGGCATTTGGACGATACACACTGTGTGGAAGCCACACGCGTTGCTTCTGTGCTGTGCCCGAAGATGAGCCAGCCTCACGGGGGCGCTTCGCCGAACCACCGAACTTAAGCTGAGCGGTCTCAAGGGTGATAGTCTGATTCACCATGGTGGCGAAGTCGGGGAAGACGTGCAAAGCCAGTGCAAGCTGGAGATCTGCGTTGAGTCCATCACGGAACTTCTCTTGCCTACTTGCATCATTGGGGAGGTCACTTGCAGCATAGCGGGAGAGGCGGAGGAATTCCCTCTGATATGCCTCGACAGTTTTGTTGCCCTGAACGAGGTTGCGGAACTCGGCCTTCATACGGTTCATAATCTCCTGGGGGACATAACGAGCACGGAAGGTAGCCTTGAAGTCATTCCAGGTGACGACAGTCCCTTCAGCTAGCGAGCCCTTGTAAGTGTCCCACCACTGAGCAGCGGGGCCACGCAGGAAATAGGACGCAAAGTTGACGTAATCAGCAACGCTCACATTAGCGAACTCCAGCTGTCGAGTGATGTCACGAAGCCAATCATCAGCATCCAGCGGCTGTTCAGGCTGGTGGAAGAGAGGGGGGGTTGAGACGCATGAAATCCCGCAGAGTAACCACATGCGGCTGATGCTGGTGCTGGTTCTGGTTCTGATTCTGGAGCTGATCTATGACTCCTTGCATAAACACTTGGTTCATCTGAAACTGCTGCATCATCGCGGCCATGTAGTCCAGCGGCGGAGGTGGATCGTTGGCACCACGACCACGACCACGACCACCACGACCAGCCATCCTGCTAGAATTTAACAGGGGTATTTCAGCGATGAACATTTTTAACGAGATGCCGGAAACGAGTAAGAGGTAAAGCGACAACAAAGAGGAGGCGCGGATATATAGGGGTAGTCATATAAGACATACACATCCACACATAGAATCAATCGAAAATCGGGCAGCGTAACGTCGTAGAAATTAAGGAAAAAGGACACACTAGGCGGCGCGCAGACCGCGGTAAGGATTACACGACGCGACATAGATTCCACTATGTCAATCACGCCGCAAGAAAACTATTGGCCACAGGAGTTGATGCCAGAGAACGCGCGTCCTGCCCAGAATGAGAATGGGATCCGCGGTCCGGGATCTGGGGTACGACTCCTGCGACACGACTCAATCAATGGGGGAAGCACCAAAAACGCCGGGTGGAATCAATAGAACGTGATCCTAATGTCAGATTTTGTAAAACTTACCAGCATGGATAAGAGAGCAGAGTCCAGAGCATAGGTAAGGAGAAAAGGATCCTAATACCATAGATATCACACGTAGTGACATCGATGTGGGCCCGTAAGCCAAATAATAAGTTAGCAAAATAGTTTTTCAAAGTCTAGACTCAACTTCGACCAGGTAGTGGTGGGGTGGCTTCCTACAGGCAGTCGGCTCTGATACCAACTTGTGACGCCCCTAAAATCAATCCGTGTACAGTAATCATACACGCAGGGTACACGACTGAGATTAGGGTGCCACGGTGAGAATATCACGGCACAACACTAAACACAAAAGGATAAACCAATATGTTACAATAAAGGGGGTCACGCGGATCCGAATACATAAGTTATACAAACCATAATATCTGAGTACAGACATAGTTAGTCAAGTTTTGCCTTAAGAAGGCTAGCACAAATAACATCAGAGATACAGATCGAAAAGGCAAGGCCTCCTGCCTGGGAGCCTCCGAAACTACTCCTGGTCCTGGTCAGCGGGGGTCTCGACGTAGTAGTATCCGTCTCCGGGGTACTCCTGCTCCTGGGCTCCAACGTCGACTGCAGCGGCCGATCAGGCAAAACAGTAAAGGAAATAAAGCAGGTGAGTATCTAGTATACCCGCGAGTCTTACGTCCGCTACTAAGCATTATGCATTGTATCAACGGAAAGAAGAGGCTGTATATAGTGGACTGCAAGATAGAAATCAGAATAAGGATAAGAAGCTAGGCCTATCGAAGACTAGCACCTTCCGACGATGTCTTGCAGCATGAGGTAAGAATCAGCCAACAGTTCATATAAAGCATAAAGTAACAACGAAGCAGAAGTTGCTGCAACATTGTATAATATAAGTTGTAATGATTAACAATAATAATAATGCCTCCGAGTTCCCCTCCTCGACATCCCCGCGAGGAAGAAAACCCGGAACCATACAGTTTAATAGTAATAGTTTCTAGTGGTAAGATCCAGCTTCAGCATAAAGCGTCCTGTTACCGTGGACACGGCTATCGATAGATTAATCTTCCCTGCAGGGGTGCACTGGCGTGACTCTATGACGCTCGGATCTCCAGGGTGGCGGGAACCTTGTTAGGGAACGCTCCACCAAAGCTATCCGACACAAAGTAGCCCATCCTTCGGCAATCAACAAAGAGGTCATCCGCCGGACTATATCCTATGTACGCCGGGCTTTGGACCCTAACCCGAACGTACTCCTGCACGGTGCGTGACTGGCCGGTGAAGCAAAATCAAAGCAAATACAAATACACCGCTCGAGCAAGAGAAGACAACACCACTTCCCGGCAATCAGCCCGCGGTACTGCTGACGTCTGAAGACCCTCGAACGAGACTACGATGCAGGGGAGCCCACACTCCTCGTCCCACGTGTAGGTAGTGCGTACAAGCCAAAAGGCTACTCAAGACATCCGCCGAACCATTTAGCATTTTAATTATCCTGCGTGACAACCGTTATCGTTGCCTCGACTTAACCGACCCGCGGTCAACGACAGCAGTCAGGACCACCAGTACATCGGTGCCTGCCCTGTCGTCCCACCAAGTCACTGCGGTTACCAACAAGGTGAACCGTCTCCTTACCTTGTCTCGCGTTTGCTCTTGGTAGAGCTTGACTTTCGTGGTTTGGTAACTCTCGCGAGATACGAGTAGGGGCCAAGCACGCCAGTAACGTCGGCCGTACTCTCCCTGTCATTCCCGACGATATACCGCTCGCGGGCACCGTTGGGTCGCCCGACTTTCTTACCTTTAAGGACAACCGATGTTCAGGACCCTATGGCGGCAAGACAAAGTCAGCCTCGAGTGGAGTACAAGGATTACTCCTTGATAGCCCACACTTGAGGTGACTAGGCATAACCCAGATAGGGGCCTTTGGCGGTGTCTGCTTTGTACCGTACCTGTGCAGTTGTATATATGGTATCCGTGTTCACTCCCCTGAGTGATCACATCCCGCTATCTAGTCCTAGCTAACAATGCGCAGGGTTCACTGCTGAATAATGCATAAATATAATAGGCAGCATAGGATAAAAGGGGTACATCAAGGGGCGACAAAATCAGGCTATGCAATTGAATAGGATTCTAATCGTAGCAGCAGCAGTAAAAATGCCTAGTGCAAGAAAGTACGTAAAGGTAGGCAATATCTGGGGAAGAGAATGGCTCTGCTTGCCTGGAAGCTCGACGGTAGGGGCAGGGTCGTCGACGAAGTAGTCGTACCCGGCAGCAGTGTAGTCGGCGGTAGAAGCGGGGTCTACCGGAGATTAAGGGGGGGGGGGGAAACAGTAAATACACGGCAATAATAAACAAACATATGCATGACATGACAGATTAAATGTTAACGGTGTTCTAACGCAGTGCAACACATGTTGCTCGGAGCGGGAATTCATCCGGGGATGAACTGCCAGCTCCGGGTGATTACCGGTTACCGGACAGGGGGTCCGGAGGGGGAAGGATCAAGCCGGAGGTGTCGTGGACATCCGACAAACATAAGGGGGGTGTATCCGTGTTAGTTGAACTATTCCGAACAACTTTCGTGTTCGGAATAAATTCATCCGGGTACTTTTTATCGGTACCGGGAATTATCGACAGACAACCCGAAGGGGGGGAATGTCGATGATCGGTGTGTTAGGGGGGTGTGGTTGGTATACGGATAGCGTATTCTTATCCGTTGTATTTTTCTGATCAATTTTCATGTATAAAGTTTTTCGATCTGATATACGGATTAAAAGATATTGATTTTATAAGTTTAATCAATTTTAAAACATTAAAAATCCTTTTTCTATTTAATAATTCTTTTATTAATTATTAAATCAATTAACAATTCATTTTAATTAACTGACCAGTGGGTCCCACTGGTCAGTGACACAGTTAACAAATAGATTAATTAAATCTAATAATTCAGTGGGGGGACCCACATGTCATTGACTATTAACTAATTAACAGTTTTAATTAGCTTAAAGGGGCATGGGACCCACATGTCTGTCACTCAGGGGGGGGGGGTTATTTTGTTTTAGTTAACAGTGGGGGTTTAGCTGTTAACTAGGGGGGTTAACCGCCTAACCTAATCCGGTTGGGGCCCACTGGCCAGGGAGACAAAGGAGGGGCTCGAGCCCGTGCTCTCGCCGGCGAGGCAGAGCCCGGCGAGCTCGAGCTAGAGCTCGCTCCGGTGGGCCGTTTCAGGCGCCGCGAGGGGGAACGGGAGGGGGTGACTGCCGCGCTCCCGCTGTGGCTCGAGGTGGCCGTCGAGGAGGGCCAGAACGGCAGTGCGCGCGAAGCAAGGCGGCGGTGGTCTTCGGACCTCGACGGGGGCGAGGCTACGGTGGAGTTCCGCGAACGTGCGATGGCTAGGTGTGTGCGGGAGGAGACCAGGAGCACTCCCGTGCTGTTGGCGTGCACTGGGACGGCCCGGGGCGACGGCTACTTCGAAGGCCGAGGCGGCCGGAGCTCGGCATGGTGGAGTCGGCGTTCTAGTAAACAAAATCGACCGCGGCGCGAGGGGAAAAGCAGAGGGGCTCACGGCGGTGCTTGGACGGGAGGCAGCGTGCTCGGGGACGGCTCGAGGTGGCCGGAATTTGGAGAAGGGGGTCCGCCGGTGCAGAGGAAGAAGATGGCGCAATTCGCCCTCCACGGTGGCTCCGGGCTGCTCCACTTCGGCAGGGTGGCGAGGACGACGACGGCGGGGAGTTTGGAGATGGAGGCGCGCGCCAGGGGGTCGTTGGCCACGCGAGCTCAGTGGGGGACGGCCATGGCGGGGCTCGGGTTCGAGGGCGACGTCGACGCGGGAGAGCGGGGCGAGATCTGGGGGAGCAAGGGTTAGGGCACGGGGCTGCGGTGCCCTGGGGGACTAGTAGGCCGCGGGGAGGCGCCGGATGCGTGGCACGGCGATGGCGGTCGCCGTGGCACGGCTGGATGCCCGCCACGCCATGGAGGCGTACGGGAGGAAGGGGGTGACCGGGTGGGGGTGGGCTGTGGCTCAAGTGGCCCAGGGGAAAGAGGGATGGGCCACGGTGGGGGTGGGCTCTGGCAGTAGATTAGGTTTGTTAGTTTTCTTTTTATTTCTCTTTTGTTTTTCTGTAATTTTCTTTTTGTAATTGTTTTAACCACCTAGGCATTTTATTAAAAGGTTGTAAGTGTACCATTATTATTGTTACCCTATATGTAAGGGCCACAAATAGGTTGGGCAATTTTAAAAGTTATTTAATATTTGCAATAAATATTAAATGAGTTGTTTGGGGTTTTTGGCCACTGTTTATATTTGTTTAGAATTTTCCATAGCACAATAAATTCCCAAACCCATATGGATTTGGTCCACTGAATAATTGTGATTTTATAAAACTAGTTTCACAATTTTTGGAGAAAGTTTATATTCCACTTTGTTGTTAATATTTCATCAAAGGCATTTTTGAGAATTGAATTGATTTCAAAAGGAAATGGTTTGGACTTGGTTTCCATCCATGATGATCAATGCCCATGTCTCACTTTGCTTGCAACAATATCAAAGGAAAATTGAGTTTGAGTTGAACCAGTTGATCAGACAAAAAGTTTTGAACAGTATAGGGGAACAGTAATCCTGATTACTGTTCACTGACAGTGAGAGTGTTACACTCAAGCTTGGGGATGCCCCCAGGCATCCCCAATAAATATTCAAGGAGACTCAAGCGTCTAAGCTTGGGGATGCCCCCGTGCATCCTCTTCTCCATCAACAATCATCAGTTCATCCTTCGTCTCACTATATTTTATCACTTCATGCGTTATGTGCTATGCTTGGAGCGTCCCGCTCTAATGTTTTAATTTTAGTTTTATTTAGATTTGCTTTCTGTTCATAACAAGTTAGACCCCATCTTACTTTGAGTGGGAGAGAAACACGCTCCACTTTCAAAATCTAGAACACATCATAGGATTCTTCATGCCTATCTTTTTGTTGTTGTGTGTTCTTTATCTTTTCGTAGCTACTGCCATGTTTAGTTTTAGTCTTAGTTTGTCTTTAGCAAGAGCCTTGGATTTTGTTTAGTTTGTTGCTGGAACTCTCTTTAGTTTTCATGTTTATCTTGTTAAGAGAGTTGGTTGTTGCACTGAGTTGTGTCTTGTCCTGAGAGTAGGTAATTGAGGTTGCTATTTAATTTTAGTAGTCACTTGCAATAGTTTTGAGGTATTGATGTGAGTAATGTTTAAACTTTTGGTGTCAAGAGCTCTAGCCTATTAGTGATAGGTGTCGTATTTTTGGCAATCCATGTTTATTTTGAAAAACCTACAAAACTAGTTGAGAACTCTAGCTACTAGATGGATCGCTAATCTTTGGAGGGATCGAATATTAGAGCACACTCACGTACCATGAGTCGAGGATGCGCAAGGATAACCAAACCCCCATACACTCCTCCTCGGGGTACTTGTCTCTCTGTGAACCTCCTTATTAGATTAAGAGTTAGCGATAATAAGTGCTTGAGTTCTTCGGACTAATGTAAGTATTGAAAGTTGACACTTCCACCTCCTCATATTTGCTAGCCTCTCCTGTGCCGTGCATTGCTTTCTTCTCACTCCGAGAGTTGGCGTCCACCTTCGCCGGTACATCCAAACCCTTGGCATGATACGCTCTGTCATCATAAACCTCCTTATATTCTTCCTAAAAATAGCCACCATACCTACCTATCAAGGAATTTCCATAGCCTTTCCGAGATATATTGCCATGCAACATCCATCTCTTCATGACTTGATCTTCATGTCATACATGTTCCTGCTACACTGGCAGATGCATACATTGCATACATCATGATAGCTACATCTTCTTTATGATTTGAGTACCTTGTAAAGTGTGAAAGATCTTCTATACCCTCTTGTAAATTAGAGTGTTGCCCTTAAGTGAGGAAAAGATCCCAAAGTGGACAAAATAAAAGATCCCAAAGAGGACAAATGAGAGTTAAATAGAAAGATCCATTGAGGCCACCAAATAAATACAAAAAAAGAAGAAAAAAGAGAAAGGGGCAACACTACTATCCTTTTGAAAGATCCACACTAGTACTCCCTCTTATCCTTGTACTCCATAGAGATGATCATTCATGCATATAGCTATGTGGGGACCTGCACACTATAGAACTTGGCTTGCATATTCCAAGGATGAGCCTCCTCAAAAGAGCTCTAGGTCTTCATGAGCGAGCAAGTTAGATGCACCCCCACTAGTTACATTGGAGAGCTTTTCAGCTCATATGTGCATCCATTACATGGCAATCCCTACTCCTCACATCATATCTATCATTTGCCTTCTCGCCTATGATTGTCCTCATTGATGTGAGCCTTTCTCACCCTTTTTGTCTTCCTCCTCCACCATATTTCTCTCTTTGCCATCCAAAGTGTCAACTCTCATGCTTACGCTCATCCATTGCATGCGTGCTCAAAATATCGAAAGGGAGTGGATCAAATTGGCGTGTACCTGGCTAGTGGTCTGGGGATGAGTCAAGATAAGATTCCAAAGAGGACCAAGTGTGAAACTTTAGTAGATTTAGTTATCAACACAAAAATACTTTTTCTTGTATTCCCTATCCCTCTTCTTGCATGCAAACACCATTTGGAGACATTCGAGTCACGGACAACGAGAGCTCTTGCACCTAATGTTCTTCCGTTGCTTGTTTCAATGCTAATATATACTCTTGCATGTTATGACTTGAATTGAATCACATACCTTGATTGATTTACTTTTCAAAGTTCTTATATGGTTTCTAGCATGTCACCACAAAAATTATTCTTGTTATCATTTACCTACTCGAGGACAAGCAGGAATTAAGCTTGGGGATGTTGATACGTCCCAAACGTATCAATAATTTCTGCTCGCTCCATGCAGTTTTGTGTGATATTGCTATGATCTAGATACACTTTCATACAGTTTTGATCATATTTGGACTAACCTATTAACTAAGTGCACCCTAGTGCCAGTTTCTGTTTTCTGCTATTTTTCTATTTCAGTTTTCCCCCGTATAAAAAGTGCTCCAAAAATCCGGGAAAATCAGATAAAAATCAGCGTACCGAAAGCTTCTAGAGCCCCTAAGGAGGGCCAGGGGGCCACCACCAGGTGCCCAGGCGGCCACCTGGCGCGGCTAGGGGCCTGGCCGCGCCAGGGGGGCTCCTGGACCCATGGTGGCCCCCCTGGCTGCCCCCTTCACCTATTTAATCTCCTTCACGGGAAACCTCTGAGGACAGAACCCTTTTTCGCGATCTCGCCTCTGTTCTGCCGCCGCCGCGCTTCCAAGATCGGGAGCACCGTCAGGACCCTTCTCGGCACCCTGCCGGAGGGAGGATCGACCTCCGGGAGCTTCTCCTCCACCATGGACGCTTCTCGGATGTGCCGTGAGTAGTTTCCTTCGGGCCATGGGTCCGTGATCAATAGCTATGTGTTGTTCTCCTCCCCTCTTTGTTCTTCATATTTTAGACCTCGTGAGCTGCCCTACATGATCGAGGCACATATGTAATCTTTCTGCTTTTGCTATGCTGAGTTTGATGGGATCTGATGGATTATGAGATTATGTTCAGATTGTGATAGAGTAATATAATTGGTTCTTATCTTTTGTATTCTCGTTCCGAAGTAATTCTTTCATGTTCTCCGTTGCTGTTTATTGCTTTGGCCAAGTGGTAGGTAGTAACTCCAAGAGGGAACGTTATGCTCGATTGTGGGTACATGCCCCCGATGACACGCTTGAGTGACAAAAACATGAGTCTAGGGGATGTGCTGTGGCCACAAGGGGGGAAACAACGGTGCTTGTAAACGCGGTTGCAAGGATTGTTTACTTTACGCAAAGTTCCTTTTAATGCAGTTGTCTGTTGCTTTGGGTTTACACTTTGGGTGGGCCTCGCAACTTAATACCAGCGAGATATTCTGGATAGATATCTCAAGGTGGATGATTAGTAGTAGATGCAGATGGATTTCGGTCTACTTATTTTGGCGTACTGCCCATGCTTTTGAGCCTCTTCCTTTCTTTGCAGCAGAGTTAGCATTGCGGTGCGTTTATAATCCTGTCAATTGCCCGTCTGTAATTTTTTACCTCACATAGCAGTTTTATCATCTTTTTGGAGAGAGACATCACTAGTGAACATCACGGGACCCCGGTCCATATTCTCATCATTGTTTACACGCTCATTTACTTTTCTGCCTTTACTTTCAGTTGCTATCATTATCGTTAACCCTTGTGTTTGATCCTTTGTAAACAACAAGACCGGAGAGATTGACAACCTCTCTGAACTTTGTTGGGAGCAAAGTTATTTGTGTCGTGTGCAGGCCCAGGAGAAGCAAGTGATTCTTTTCAGACGGCACATCACTTGCCGAACCACCTACTTATCATTGCCGGAGTCCTACGGGAGAAAAAACCTATCCTCTACATAGGTGAAATTTAATGCTATCCTACTTCCCACCTTCCACTTGCGGTAACCAACGAAGGGCGAGAAGCCATCATCACTTCCACAGCATCAAGCAAATTTCTGGCGCCGCTGCCGGGGACTCCGAGTGATAAGATAGGGGAGTTGCCCACTACATTTTACCTTTACTTTTTAGTCTTGTTAGTTTACCTTTCTGTTTTTATCTTTGTGTCTTATATCAAAAATTACAGAAAAATTTGCCACACTTGCTGTTACTATGGGTTCCACTGAAAACACCAAGTTGTGTGACTTCACTAGTCACAACAACAAAGACTTCATCTGTACTCCTATTGCCACATCTGCCACTTTAGCTACCTCTTATGAAATTAAACCTATTTTGCTAAACCTTGTTATGAGAGATCAATTCTCTGGTGCTGGAGATGATGCTGCTTTACACTTGAATAAATTTATTGAATTATGTGATATGCAAAAGTATAAAGAAGTAGAAGGTGATGTTGTTAAGCTCAAGCTTTTTTCCTTTCTCTTTGAGGGACGGAGCTAAAATCTGGTTTCAATCTTTGCATAGGAATAGCATAGATTCTTGGGATAAGTGCAAAGATGCTTTTATTGGGAAGTATTACCCACCTGCTAAAATTATCCAATTGAGGAGTAACATTATGAATTTTAGGCAGTTGGATAATGAACACGTTGCCCAAGCTTGGGAACGTATGAAATCTTTTATTAAGAAATGCCCTACACATGGTTTGATTAACTGGATGGTTATCCAGACTTTTTAAGCAGGCTTGAACTTTACCCCGCGGAACCTATTAGATTCGGCCGCGGGAGGAACCTTTATGTCAACTACACTTGGTGCTGCCACAAAGCTTCTCGATGATATGATGACCAATTATTCCCAATGGCACACCGAACGCGCTCCAACAGGTAGGAAGGTAAATTATGTCGAGGAAATTACCTCCCTAATTGAAAAAGTTGACTTAATTATGTCTCTACTTACCAAGCAACCCTCTATTGATCCTCATGATGTTCCTCTAAATTATTTGGTTTCTCAGGAACAAGTAGATGTGAACTTTATTGCTAGAAACAACTTTAATAATAATGCTTATAGGGGCAACTTTGCTAGTAATCCTAGACCGTTTCCATCCAACTATGGGAACAACAACACTTACCTTAGCAACAAGAATCCCACTTCTGAATTAGAAAGCATGCTTAGAGACTTTATCACTACCCAAAAAGCCTTCAAGAAGAATGTAGAAGAAAAGTCAGCTAAATTAGATAATCTTTGTTTGAAGGTAGACAGCTTAGCCCTTGATGTTGAGATGTTAAAAATTAGAACCTCTCCCCTTGAGGAGAGCAAGGCCACTCCTATTAATGCTATCCAATTACAAATTAATGAAAATATTAGGATGATGGATAAACTTAAAGAAAGATGGGCTAGAGAAAAAGAGGAAGAGGATAGAATTAAGAGCCTTCCTACACACCACACAGTTGCCACTATCCAAATTGTTGAGGATACTGGAACTATTAGCACCCAATGCACTCCTGGTCCCATTGGACCTATTAATGGTGATGATAATACCTTAACCGTAGAAGAAGAAACTCCTATGAACATAGAGGGTTTCAAACAAGTGAGCCTAGATGACACTACTACCACCTTTGATAGTAGTGATATTGATTTTGATAGTTGCACCCTCTCAGAAGTTATTAGCTTGCTACACAAAATGTCTAGAGACCCCCACACTAGCACACTCAATCTTGCCTTCACGGAGCATATCATAAATGCTCTCATCAAAGATAGGGAGGAGAAGCTTAGGATAGAAGCCTCCATACCTAGAAAGCTAGATGATGGTTGGGACCCTATGATAAAATTAAATTAAATAACTTCTCTTGCTATGCTTTATGTGACGTTGGAGCTAGTACCTCCGTCATGCCCAAAAGAATGTATGATATGTTTGAATTGAAACCTTTTGATTCTTGTTCTTTTGGTGTTCGTCTTGTCGATCCTTCCATAAAGAAACCTTTGGGGAAGATCGACGATGTTCTTATCATTGTCAATGACAACTATGTTCCTGTTGATTTTATTATTATGGATATAGAGTGTGAACCTTTATGTCCAATTATTTTGGGACGTCCTTTTCTTCGCACCGTTGGTGCTATCATTGACATGAAATAGGGGAATATAAAATTTCAATTCCCTCTCAAAAAGTGGATGGAACACTTCCCTAGAAATAAAATCAAGTTACCTTTTGAGTCCGTTACACGGGCTAGCTATTCTCTTTCTCTTGATAAAACTTGATTCTTCTTTTGCCTTATGCCTAGCTTAAAGGCGTAAAAGAAAGCGCTTGTTGGGAGGCAACCCAAGATGTTTTTACTTCTGTTTTTAGTGGTCTTTATGATTTTTACTACTGTATCAACATCATTGTATCTTTATTTTCAAGCTTTGTGCCAAGTTATAGCCTCATATGACAAGGGAAGCGAAAGTTGTGACATGCTGTCCAGAAAACAGATTCTGTCCTCGTGATCGGATCAAATCACCAGTTCATCTTTTTGAGCTGAATTTTTTACACAGCGTTCTCTATACAATCGCGGAACTTTCGTATGTTCTGAGTTTTTTTATTTGAGTTGTAGAAGTGCCCCGAAAAAATTATCTACTACCTTCTGTTCTATCTTTCACAGATTCTACCACGTTTTGTCTCTCCTTACTTTTGAAAACCTTAAGCTTGCTTTTTCTTTGCATAAACCTTTTGGAAATCTTGAGAAACAGTAGCTCTTCAAGAATATCTGTATATCCAGTGGGGATTTTTTTATTAAGGGTACTAACCTCTCTAATTAGCTTATGATGAGTTATTTATGAAGGGAGTTTTCAAGTGTGCGATGGAAGATGATGAAAGAAGATTCGGGAGTGTCAAGCGCTCAAGCTCGGGGATGCCCCCATGCATGCCCAATAAATATTCAAGGAGACTCAAGCGTCTAAGCTTGGGGATGCCCCCGTGCATCCCCTTCTCCATCAACAATCATCAGTTCGTCCTTCGTCTCACTATATTTTTATCACTTCATGCGTTATGTGCTATTCTTGGAGCGTCCCGCTCTTATGTTTTAATTTTAGTTTTCTTTAGATTTGCTTGCTGTTCATAACAAGTTAGATCCCGTATTACTTTGAGTGGGAGATAAACACGCTCCACTTTCAAAATCTAGAACACATCATAGGATTCTTCATGCCTATCTTTTTGCTGTTATGTGTTCTTTATCTTTTCGTAGCTACTGCCATGTTTAGTTTTAGTCTTAGTTTGTCTTTAGCAAGAGCCTTGGCTTTTGTTTAGTTTGTTGCTGGAACTCTCTTTAGTTTTCATGTTTATCTTGTTAAGAGAGTTGGTTGTTGCTACATGATCGAGGCACATATGTTTAGTTTGTTGCTGGAACCCTCTTTGTTCTTCATGGTTTAGACCTCGTGAGCTGCCCTACATGATCGAGGCCCATATGAAATCATTCTGCTTTTTGCTATGCTGAGTTTGATGGGATCTGATGGATTATGAGATTATGTTCAAATTGTGATAGAGGAATATAATTGGTTCTTATCTTTTGTATTTTCGTTCCGAAGTAATTCTTGCATGTTCTTCGTTGGTGTTTATTTCTTTGGCCAAGTGGTAAGTAGTAACTCCTAAAGGGGACGTTATGCTCGATCGTGGGTACATGCCCCCTGATGACACGCTTGAGTGACAGGAACATGAGTCCAGGGGATGTGCTGTGGCCACAAGGGGGAAAACAACGGTGCTTGTAACCGCAGTTGCAAGGATTGTTTACTTTACGCAAAGTTTTTTTAATGCAGTTGTCTGTTGCTTTGGGTTTACACTTTGGGTGGGGCTCGCAACTTAATACCAGCGAGATATTCTGGATAGATATCTCAAGGTGGATGATTAGTAGTAGATGCAGATGGATTTCGGTCTACTTATTTTGGCGTACTGCCCATGCTTTTGAGCCTCTTCCTTTCTTTTGTATCCTAGTTACCATTGCTATGCATTTATAATCCTGTCAATTGTCCGTCTGTAATTTATTTACCGCGCATAGCAGTTTTATCGTCTTTTGGGAGAGAGACAACACTAGTGAACATCACGAGACCCCGGTCCATATTCTCATCATTGTTTACATGCTCATTTACTTTTCTGCCATTACTTTCAGTTGCTATCATTATCATTATCCCTTTTGTTTGATCCTTTGTAAACAACAAGACCGAAGAGATTGACAACCTCTCTGAACGTCGTCCAGGAGAAGCAAGTGATTCTTTTCAGACGACTCATCACTTGACAAACACCTACTTATAATTGCCGGAGTCCTACGGGAGACAAACCCTATCCTCTACATAGGGGAAATTTACTGCTATCCTACTTCTCACCTTCCACTTGGGGTAACCAACGAAGGGCGAGAAGCCATCATCACTTCCACGCCATCACCAACCATATAAGAACTCTTAAGTAAAGAAATCAAGGCATGTAATTCAATTCAAGTCATAAAAAGCAAGAGTCTATATTAAAAAGCAACATAAGAACATAAAGGTGCAAGAGCTCTCGCTGTCCGTGACTCAAATGTCTCCAAATGGTGTTTGCGTGCAAGAAGTGGGGGATGGGAATACGAGAGAGAAAAATATTTATTTGTTGAGAACTCAATCTACTAAAATTTCACACTTAGTATTCTTTGGAATCTTATCTTGACTCGTCCCCAGACCACTAGCCAGGTACAAGTCAACTTGATCCACTCCCTTTCGATATTTTGTGCACTCATGCAATGGATGAGCGTAAGCACGAAAATTGACAGTTAGGATGGCAAAGAGAGAGAGAGAGATGGTGGAGGAGGAAGACAAAAATGGTGTGAAAGGCTCACATCAATGAGGAAAATCATAGGCGAGAAAGCCAAATGATAGATATGATGTGAGGAGTAGGGATTTCCATGCAACAGATGCACATGTGAGCTAAGGAAAGCTTTCAATGGAACTAGTGGGGGTGCATCCAACTTGCTTGCTCAAGAAGACCTAGAGCTCATTTGAGGAGGCTTATCATTGGAATATACAAGCCAAGTTCTATAGTGTAAAGGTCCCCACATAGCTATATGCATATATGATCATCTCTATGGATTACAAGATATAAGAGGGAGTACGAGTGTGGATCTCTCAAAAGGAATAATAGTGTGCCCCTTCTCTCTTTTTATTTCATTTATCTCTTTTTTTCTTTTTTTTTGTATTTTTTGGTGGCCTCAATGGCTCTTTCTATTTAACTCTCATTTGTCCTCTTTGGGATCTTTTAATTTTGTCCTCTTTGGGATCTTTTCCTCACTTAAGGGAAACACTCTATTTTACAAGAAGGTAAAGGAGATCTTCACACTTTTCAAGGTACTCAATCATAAAGAAGATGTAGCTATCATGATGTATGCAAATGTATGCCTCTGCCAGTGTAACAGGAACATGTATGACATGAAGATCAAGTCATGAAGAAGTGGACGTTTCATGGCAACATATCTCGGAAAGGCTATGGAAATGCCTTGATAGGTAGGTATGGTGGCTGTTTTGAGGAAAGATATAGGGAGGTTTATGATGGCAGAGCGTATCATGCCAAGGGTTTGGATGCACCGGCGAGGTGGACGCCAACTCTCGGAGTGAGAAGAGGGATATGCACTGTACCGAAGAGGCTAGCAAATATGAGGAGGTGGAAGAGTCAACTTTCAATACTTACATTAGTCCGAAGAACTCATGCACTTATTATCGGTAACTCTCAATCTAATAAGGAGGTTCACAAAGATACAAGTACCCCGAGGATGAGTGTATGGGGGTTTGGTTATCCTTGCGCATCCTCGACTCATGGTACCTGAGTGTACTTTAATATCCGATCCCTCCAAAGATTAGTGATCCATCTAGTAGCTAGAGTACTCAACTAGTTTTTTTAGGTTTTGAAAATAAGCACGGATTTCCCAAAATACGACACCTATCACTAATAGTCTAGAGCTCTTGACACCAAAATTTCAAACTTTACTCACAACAATACCTCAAAACTATTGCAAGTTACTACTACAATTGAATAGCAACCTCAATAACCTACTTAAAGTCAAGACACAACTCAGTGCAACAACCAACTCTCTTAACAAGATAAACATGAAAACTAAAGAGAGTTCCAGCAATAAACTAAACAAATCTAAGGCTCTTGAGAAAGATAAACACGAAAACTAAGAGCTAATCATGGAAGAAGCTACGAAAAGATAAAGAACACACAACAGAAGAAAGATAGGCATGAAAATCCTATGATGTGTTCTAGTTTGAAGTGGAGCGTGTTTCAACCCCACACAAAGTAAGCTGGGTTCTAACTTTTTATGAACAGCAAGCAAATATAAAGAAAACTAAAAAGGAAACCTAAGAGTGAGAGGCTCCAAGCATAGCACATAACGCATGAAGTGATAAAAATATAGTGAGATGGAGGACGAACTGATGATTGTTGATGGAGAAGGGGATACACGGGGGCATACCCAAGCTTAGACGCTTGAGTCTCCTTGAATATTTATTGGGGATGCATGGGGGCATCCCTAGGCTTGAGAGCTTGACACTCCCGGATCTTCTGTCATCATCTTCCCTCGCACACTTGAAAACTCCCTTCATACATAACTCATCATAAGCTGATTAGAGAGGTTAGTACCCTTAATAAAATATATTTTCTCCACTAGAAATAAAGATATTCTTGAAGATCTACTATTTCTCAAGATTTCCAAAAAGTTTTTGCAAAGAAAAAGCAAGCTTAAGGTTTGCAAAAGTGAGAAAAGGCCAAACGTGGCAGAATCTGTGAAAAACAGACCAACAGGTAGTAAATAATTTTTTCGGGGTACTTCTGCAACTCAAATCAAAAAACTCAGAACAGACGCTCGAAAGACAATTGTATGGAGCACATTGTCAAAAAATTCAGGTAAAAATGATGATCTGGTGATTTTAGGCTAATTTTTCCGTCCAAGGACATAATCTGTTTTCTGGACAACATGTTACAACTTTTGAACTTTCTTGCAATCGGAGGACAAACTTGGCACAAATCTTGAAAATAAAGATACAATGATGTTGCTACAGTAGTAACAATCATCAATACCACTACAAACAGAAGTAAAAACATCTTGGGTTGCCTCCCAACAAGCGCTTTCTTTTACACCTTTAAGCTAGGCATAAAGCAAAAAGAAGAATCAAAGGTCCCCGAGATAATCGGAGTCATAAAAACCTTCGAAGTGATTTTCAATAATTTCGTTCTTCTTTTTCCTAGGGAAAAGGTACTTACCTTTCGCCTTACCACGTAGGTATATGTGCCCGTTGACCATTTGAATGAAGCCTTTCATAGCTCGGAGGAAGTCCCTTACAAGCACGATGTTACTTTGGTGTGGCTCCATGATGAAGAAATCCATTGTTGCAACCCTTTTAAGGAATGTAACTTGGAATTCTTTCACCTTTCCTTTAATCTCTGAAATATCTCCATTAGCATGTTCTTGATAAGATGACAAATAATCCATATTTAGATTCAAAGAATCATAAGCTATTTTTGGCATTGTAGAAACCATGGATCCAATATCACAAAAAGCAAGGAAGTCTTGGTTAGAGATGCTAATCCTAACAAAAGGCTCCCAATCATCATCTATCTCCAACATTTCTTTCTTGTTGGACTTAAGTTCCTCTACTTTTCTCATGTCTAGAGCATCCATCCTCTTTTCAATAATGGCAAGTCTATCTATAACAATATCAAAACTACGATCATAAACAAAATAACTAGATAAACCATGAAAAATATCAAGAGCTCTAGTTTCATCACACTCTAAAAAGTCTCCTTCAGCCATAATATCAAGAGAGTGTTTACTCCACTTAAAAGGACCATGGTAAAAATTTCTAAGCACAATTTTTATAGGTATCCAAGGCATAATTCTTTTATGTGCTTCAGAAATTCTGTCCCATGACTTCTTCATATTCTCTCCATCCCTTTGATGGAAATCTAGAACTTCCGATTCCCTCAAAGCAACAAGTACTAACATGCTTAACTAAACAAGAAGGACTACTAAGAGCAAGGTAAATGATTTCTTTTTGTGATTTTTGATAAAGGAAACTAAGATAAAAACTGGAAGGTAAACTAACAAGACTAAAAAGCAAAGCTAAAAGATAGTGTGCAACTCCCCTATCTTGACGATTGGAGTCCCCGGCAACAGCGCCAGAAATTTGCTTGATGTGCGAGAGATGATAATGGCTTCTCACCCTTTGTTGGTTACCCCAAGTGGAAGGTGAGATGTAGGATAGCAGCAAATTTCCCCTATGTGGAGGATAGGGGTTGTCTCCCGTAGGACTCCGAAAGCGGCAAGTAGGTGACAACAACGCTAGAAATTTAGCGGTTGACGTGGACCTGCACACAGACGCAAATAACTTTGCTCCCAATGAAGTTCAGAGAGGTTGTCAATCTCTCCGGTCTTGTTGTTTACAAAGGATCAAACGAAATGGATAATGATAATGGTAATTGCAGATGGAAAGTAAAAGCAGGAAATAAATTGAGGGTGTAAACAGTGATGAGAATATGGACCGGGGTCCCGTTATGTTCACTAGTGATGTCTCTCTCCCAAAAGACAATAAAACTGCTATGCGAGGTAAACAAATCACAGCTGGGCAATTGACAGGATTAAAAACGCACCGCAGTGCTAACTATGCTACAAAGAAAGGAAGAGGCTCAAAAGCATGGGCGGTACGCCAAAATAAGTAGACCGAAATCCAGCTGCATCTACTACTAATCATCCACCTTGAGATATCTATCCAGAATATCTCGCTGGTAATAAGTTGCGAGCCCCACCCAAAGTGTAAACCCAAAGTAACAGACAACTGCATTAAAAGAACTTTGTGTAAAGTAAACAATCCTTGCAACCGTGGTTAAAAGCACCGTTGTTTCCCCCCTTGTGGAAACACCACATCCCTAGACTCATGTTTCTGTCACTCAAGCCAGTGATCATGGGGCATGAACCCACAATCAAGCATAACGTTCCCTCTTGAAGTCACTACCTACTACTTGGCCAAAGCAATAAACAACAACGGAGAACATGCAAGAATTACTTAAGAACAAAAATATAAAAGATAAGAACCGAATATATTACTCTATCACAAACTAAACATAGTCTCATAATCCATTAGATCCCAGCAAACTCAGCATATCAATAGAAGAAAGAATTACATATGTGCCTTGATCATGTAGGGAAGCTCACAAGTTATAATCCATGAAGAACAAAAAGGGGAGGAGAACATCACATAGCTAATGATCACGGACCCATGGTCCAAGGTAGACTACTCATGGATCATCCGGGAAGCGTCCATGGTGGAGGGGAAGCTCCCGGAGGTCAATCCTCCCTCCGGCAGGGTGCCGGGAAGAGGTCTGGTTGCACTCCCGATCTTGGAAGCGCGGCGGCGGCGGAACAGAGGCGAGATCGCGAAAAAGGGTTCTGTCTTTGAAATAATCCCGTCACGGAGAATATATAGGCGAACAGGGGCAGCCAGGGGGGCCACCATGTGCCTAGGCCGCCACCTGGCGCGTCCACCCCCTAGTGCGCCACCAGGTCGCCTAGGCCCCTGGTGGTGGCCCTCTGGCCCCACCTTGGTGTTTTCGGAAGTTTCCGGTATGCTGATTTTTTATTTGATTTTTCCCGAATTTTTGGAGCACTTTTAATATGGGGGAAACCTGAAATAGAAAAACAGCAGAAAATAGGAACTAGCACTGGGTGCACTGAGTTAATAGGTTAGTCCAACTATGATCAAAAGTGTATGAATGTGTATCTAGATCATAGCAATATCACCCAAGACATGCATGGAGCAAGCATAAATTATAGATACGTTTGGGACGTATCAATCATCGAGATCATCATCACCATCATCCTCATCATCAGCACCATCTCCATCACCATCCCATCTCATATCACCATTGTAATCCGAGTTTTAACTTTCACTATTCATCCCCTCTACTTTACCGGTGTTGATTACTCCTTTGTGGTGAATGCTATTAAGTTTTTTTGGAGAATTATTGTTATGATCAGATTGTTCACCATATATTTATCACCTCTGATCATGCTCTCTTTTATGTCTTGTGAGTAGTTCCTTTAGTTCTTGAGGACATGGGAGAAGTCTAGTTTTTAGTAGTCATATGATGTTGAAGTAATATGTGTTGATTGATATTTAAGTTGTGGTGTGATTCTTCTAGTGGTGTTATGTGAACGTCGACTACATAACACTTCGCCTTTTTAAGGACCTAGGGGAATACATTGTGTATAAAGGATGCTTATGGTGGGTTGTCGGAGTGACAGAAACCTGAATCCCAGTCCGCATACTTTTGCATGAGGGAGTGTTGGATCCTAAAGTTTATTGCTATAGTTAGGCTTTGCCTTAATTTCTCTCTTGTATTTGCGGATACTTGCAAGGGGTTTAATCATAAGAGTGTACTTTTCTTAGCCTAGACAGTGCACTAGAATAGGTCCACCCACACAACACTTATCAACACAAAACATAGTACTAGATGGAATATGGCAAAACCCCTTGACTACCTCTCCCGTGTGTCCTCGGGAACGCTTTAGTCTTTATAAGTTTAATCCTTTGGCTCATCCTTTGTTCAAAGGGATTGGGCCACTTGCTGCACCTCAACACCATTTACTTTCCTTGCTTTTATTTCCTTGTTGCTTATACTATAAAACCCCAAAAAAGTTACCTTTTAGTGCTTGCAGTTATTCCTTTATCAAGATCACTTGTCAATACCTTCTGCTCCTCGTTGGGTTCGACACTCTTACTTATCGAAAAGGCTACGATAGATCCCCTACACATGTGGGTCATCAAGACCATTTTCTGGCGCCGTTGCCGGGGAGTGTAGCGCTATTGGTAAGTGAAATTGGTAAGGAAACCTTTACACTGTACGTGTTGTTTTTATTTTGTTGTTGCTACTTTTTGTCCTTATGGATAACTCTGCTCTTGATTCTTTTCTTGTGGGTGTGACGCCCCTAAAATCAATCCATGTACAGTAATCATACACGCAGGGTACACGACTGAGATTAGGGTGCCACGGTGAGAATATCACAGCACAACACTAAGCACAAAAGGATAAACAAATATGCTACAAGATAAGGGGGTCGCACGGAACCGAATGCATAAGTTATACAAACCATAATATCTGAGTACAGACATAGTTAGTCAAGTTTTGCCTTAAGAAGTCTAGCACAAATAACATCAGAGATACATATCGAAAATGCAAGGCCTCCTTCCTGGGAGCCTCCGAAACTACTCCTGGTCCTGGTCAAAGGGGGTCTCGACGTAGTAGTAGCCTCCTCCGGGTTACTCCTGCTCCTGAGATCCAACGTCGACTGCAGCGGCCGATCAGGCAAAACAAAAAGCGGGAAATAAAGCAAGGGTGAGTATCTACCATACCCGCGAGTCTTACGTCCGCTACTAAGCATTTATGCATTTGTATCAAATGGAAATGGGAGGCTGTATATAGTGGACTGCAAGGTAGAAATCATAAGAAGGATGAGCAGCTAGGCCTATCGAAGACTAGCATCTTCCGACGAGTCTTGCAGCACAAGAAGAGAACAACCAAAAGATTATATAAAGCATAAAGTAACAATGCAGCAGAAGTTGCTGCAACATTGTATAATAGTAAGTTGTAATAATTGATAATAATAAATGCCTCCGAGTTCCCCTCCTCGACTTCCCGGCGAGGAAGAAAACCCGGAACCAACAGTTTAATAGTAGTAGTTTGTAGTAGTAGGATCTGGCTTCAGCATAAAGCGTCCTGTTACCGTGGACACGGCTATTCGAATAGATTAAACTCCCTGCAGGGGTGCACTACTGTTCATCCTGGACGCTCGGATCTCCAGGGTGGCGTACACCTTGTTAGGGAATGCCCCACCGAGGCTATCCGACACATCGCAACCCATCCTAGGCTCAGCAGAGAGGCCATCCGTCGGACTATATCCTATGCGCTCAGGGATCTAGGTCCCTCACCCTTCCATGCTCCTGCACGGTACGAGACTGGCCTGTGAAGCAAAAGAAAATCCAAATAAACCTGCTACAGCAAAGAAGACAACACCGCTTTCCAGCAATCAGCCCGTGGTACTGTTGACGTCTGAAGAGCTTTCAGACGAAACTACGACACGGAGGGCCCACACCGTAATCCCACGTGTAGGTAGTGTGTACAGACCAATGGGCCTCTCAAGTCATCCACCGAACCATTTGTTGGGGTGCGCAGCGGAAAACACAAAATTTTCCTAACTAGCGTTTCCCATAACCCAAGATCTAGCTAGCCGTATTACCATAACAGAAAGGAGTGCGTAATAACATACCTCGGGGTGTAGTCCGTTGCGCGGGAAACATTCCCGCAAACGTGGCTGGTGTAGTCGAACAAGTTTCATAGCCCCTTGGCTGTGTTGAGCACCCTAATAGGTGTAGTGCCACACGTGTAGCACCTCGTAGTACTCGCACACGTACGATACTCGATGACGACCTCCGATCTCCGATCCAGCGAAGGTGGCGGAAGCAGACCTCCGGACGGAGCTTCGGCAACACGACGGCCTCCGATTCTAGAAGAGATGCCTCAATTCCACTACAGCCTCACACTAGGGAGCCCACCGTGGAAGAGACGAGGAAGGGGAGAAGACCGGAGAAAACCGATCTCAATTCGGAGTAATATTTATTTTCTCACGAATTTCTGTGTATTAAATATGTGCACCCTGCCCATCTATATATAGGCAGAGGGGAGGGAGTCAACCCCTCTCCCCTAGCAAGGTGGGACTAAAGTCCCTTGCTAGGGGGGGTGGCCGGCCAAGGGAGGAGGGGGGGCGCACCCCCCATGGCGCCTCCCTCTCTCTCTCTCTTTTCTTTTTCCCTTTATTTCCCCTAATGGGCCTCTTTCATAAATAAGGCCCATATTACTTTTTAATTATAAATAAAATGTTTTTAATTATTAATTCAATTAAATAATAACTAAAACATATTATTCCTTCTCCCGGTGCTCCGGAACACCTTCCGGCTCACTCCGAAACTCCTTCGGGTCAACACGGAACTTTTCCGGTGCTGCTTCCTTTATTCTCCTGTAACTCCGATAGTTCCGAAAAGGTCTCCGATTTCATCGAGCCCTTAAGTGTGTTACCCTAAGGTCCGAGAACACTCCAGTCATGAACGAGATGAGGCTACGGTCAATGATCATCAGCGGGACCTGGATGCCCATAACGACCCCTGTGCATTCCGGATATCAATACCGATTGGACGTTACGTCGTATAGCATTCCCTTTGTCAGCGATACTGGATTAGTCCGAGATTCGATCAATGACATCCTATGTCTGGTTCAACCTCGTTATGAAAAATCCTTATTCACTCGTTCCCATGATATTCATCCCCGTGACCTAGTCACACGCTGCATAGCTTTATGGATGGAATCTCACCGAGTGGGCCCTGAGTATCTATCCATCACATGGATTGACAAATCCCGCTCTTGTAACAATACTCCTCAACATATCTCCACAGAATACCCAAGATACAACCGTTATGACCCGCATATTTCAGTCAGGTGGTGGGATGTAAGTCAAAGCATCCGAGTAGATAGCAATTATGCACGTACTCATGGTCAAAGGAATGGTCTAATACTTTCTGTAATTACAACAATGAAGCTTCATAAGATTGATCATGCTGTAATGCTTACTTTGGGTAATGTTCATCACGTCACTCATCCACTGAGGTGACCTCATAGTCAAGAGACTTAATTGTCCATGATCGCGAAACCACGACCATCATGTTGACCATGAACTAGTTATTGAAATAGAGGCTAACTAGGAACTCTGGGGGTTTCTATACAAGACCTGTATCATTGTTTCACTGATACAGTTCTAGCACGGTATGAAACTGGTTATGAACTTGCTTAGATATATTGGAATAATCATATATTATTTGCCTCTAGAGCATATATCCAACAGTCTCCCACTTGCACTAGAGTGCTAATAATCTAGCCGCATTTTCCCGATCATAACCATCTTATCACATAAGTGTTCATTGATCATGCTTGCTCATGGAAGAGGGTTCGTCAACGAACTACACCAATTCAGATTCGTATGTTTTCTTTGCAACCGGCATAGGTCAAATAGTTTGACATGCCAATCATTATCATATAATGGTTGGATATAAGTTTCGCGGAAGAGTGAGACTATTATTTCATAGTATCCTTCAGTGATCCTTTGGTTCAGTCTTCAGAAGACTTATCCAGTTTCACATATATTGGGAAATACACTCAGCTAGAAGTCCAAACTTCTTACGCTAAACTTTTATCCATACTTCTACTTTCTTAAGTAGCATTATGTTTGTAGTGTCGTGAATCTTGCTCACATTTCTTTCATATCTTTGGTGATGTCTCTAATTCCACATAGACCCATCATATGGCTTGCAATTGTAATCTTGAATTACATTAAAGTCTATTATCCTTTCTATATTTTAGAGCATAGTCCTCAGTATTCCTCATATACTGAATTCATGGACTTTATTCAGATTCTGTGTTTTACTCCTAAAGCACATCAGAATCTGTTCTTCTTCCAAGAACTTTTGAGTCATTCTGTTGTTGGATTCACAATGCATGTTATATGGTAGAATCATATGTCAAAGTTCATATGAGATCACATGTCCTAGTACATGGTGCATCTCTATTCTTCCATCAAGACATTGCTTGTGATATTTGGATTTGATCCGTTATATAATTTCTAGCCACAAGAACCTTCTTATTGTCTAGAATTATTCCAACCTTCACTTTGTTCCATTAGACGTTCCTTAATCTATTCTCATAGATTTCAACGCGTAATGTGTTAGTACTTCACATAAAAGAAGATTCTTGTAATATTGTGTTTTATTTGCCTTATGCCCTATATATATCATAATGCATATGTGTATATAAGACGATTCTCTATATACACGATCAATGCATGTCCATATATATATATATATACGAGATCATTCTTCACACATATCAATGCATATATGTTTGAGACAGTGATCATGCTCCCACTCAAATATATCTATCATATACTCATATATTTGAGGTTTAGCTTTCATCAAGTTAACATCTTTATTCTTATGTCTTACATAACAATAATTCTCACAAAGCTACCACTCAGAAAATGCCCTCTGCATTCCAAGTTTCTTGGAAGTCTCCGAAGCTCCCACTCAGTTTCATGAAACTACAGGTCCACTCAATATTTTGGTCATCACAAAATCACTTGATAAAATCAATGTTGAGGGTTTCCTGTCTTGAGGTACTATAGTACATCCTTTTAACGAAATAAACTTTCGTCATGCCTATTGCAATTCACTTTCAAATCCCAATTTGAATGAGACGCAATTCTAGGCTATGGTCCATTGTAGTGTAAATGAAATATTTTATTGATTAAAGCAATCTTACGTTTCCGTAGTCAATCAATATTGAACTTTGGTCATAACAGTTTTATGAGCCAAATAATGCCTTATGCCTGTTACATTATTCTCAATAACTTTCCAGTTTATCGGGAATATGAAATAACCGATTTATTTCACAGGACGTGAGCCATCCTTTATGTAACTCAATATTATTTCATTTCTTTTCGTGTTCTAGGCTACCATCATTCCTTTGTATTTCAAGCAATGTTACTTCTTTTGTTTTATTAAGAAGACTCATGTTATTGTTCTGTACAGAACGTGTTCATGAAAACCTTCTAAATTCAACTAAGGCTTCAACTCATATACCAAGACCAATCGTCTTTGGTATATCCTTCCTTATATAGCGTCATTACATCGGAACACGCTTCCGTTGCAATACTCTAATATTCTGAAGGCAAGGTCCAATACCTTGGTCAAAGTTTCCATTATCTCTGTAACATCCCAAATTTATTTTGGATGAGTTACTAGAGAGCATATGCATATCATTTTTTTTGTGCATTTTGGATCTTATTTGAGAGTTTATTTGACTTTATTGAATAAAGTTTTCCTTTAGTATTTTATTTTGTATAAATAACTTATTGAAAATATTATTTATGTTTTTCTAAGATTTTAGAAATTTATTTCGTATTTTTTTGACTTATATTTTATTTTATAAAACTCTTTGAAGTTTAAAGAAAAGTACGTATATATTTATATAAACGTACTTACGCTTTACGTATTTTTATTATTTAAAAAAAAAAGATGTTATTTTTTTGGGGCTATTTTATTATATTAAAAATACCCTATACTTCTTTTTAAAAAAAAAGAAATTCCCACAAAAAAAAAACTGAACGGGCCGGCCGGCCGGGCCAGCCAGGCCACCAGCGGCCGAACTGCCGAAGTGGCCCAGGCCAGCGGCCGAGCGAGCAGGCACGTGCGAGCGTGCCCTCGTCTTCCTTCTCCAACATGAGCAGGACTAGGAGTCCAAGCCGGACTCTGCACAACGCGCGCCGGCGGCCGTAGTCGCTACGGACACCTTCCGGTTGCCCTTTTTCCAAGCAAACTTGTCCCTTAAATACCCCATGACCCCCTCCACCGATTCCCCACAAAAATTCGCAGCAAACCGTTCCAAATCGAGCTAATTTCGGGGTAGATCTAGGTCCAAAGGAGCTCTATTGTTGGACGAATTTCATCACCGGTGAGCCTCCCCTTGACCCCAAATTCTGCAGACCGACTCTTCTCTTCGTTGTGCTTCTAATTGACATCTTTTTCCCTCTTCTTTTCTTGCGCAAGATTGATCCCCAAATTGTACGCGTACCGCGGGAGTTCATCGGAGCGCGCTCGGTTCACCGCGTTGCCACGCTCGTACGGACGACGTTGGAGATCATCACCACCACCGTTGTGATCTTATAATCAAGCCCTACATCTTAGACGTCCTCGTTGACGCCGAAGATCGCCGGAGTTGTCGTCTTCGTCACGTCTAATCTAGACGTCGCGATTAGTAAAAGCGCCGTAACTTTTTATCCGTTGCTCCGTTTTAGATGAAACAAGCGGCCAAATCGTTGTTTTGAAACCCTCTAAATATTGTGTACCGTAGATCCAAGTTTTGAGAAAATTATTTTTCCGTTCGATCAAAAAAAATTCCTAGATCCTATGCAAAACTGTTCTAGTAATATCTTTTTACTCGTAGATCCGTTTTGCGTGATTCCAAAGCCCACGGTTTTCTTTCGAAGCCCTCTTTTCAGTTCAACCATAAAGTTTGTTTTGGTATTTTCGAAAATATTCAGATCTGATCAGATTCTATTTTCAACTTTAGTTGATCGTAACTTTTGTTTTACAACTCGGATTTGATTAATTCTTTTTGCAAACTAAAACCCTAGCTAAACCCTATATTTTAGACACTTTGCAACCCACTTTTAAAATCAATCTTGATCTGTTTTGCAAAATCTTTTATTCGGATTTTATTTTGGAGTTCTTGAACATTGTTTTGCTTTTGGTTGTGTATTGATTGTGTGTATCTTTGTTTGCTCACGATAGATTGTCCGGAGTGCGAAGCAGAGTACCACCAATCTTTAGAGTTCTGCAATCAACAGCAAGGCAAGTCATATCTTTGACCATACTTCCTATTACCTATGTTTTCAATGCATTAGTTCTTCTTCTTTAGATTGCATGATAGGTTATGCTATGCTATTACACCCAGTAGTTCATTGAGGTAGGTCTGATCCTTACATCATTGTCACCATCGTATATTAAGATATTGCTATGCTAAGTAGACGTGGATTGGGAAGTGAATCATTATGAGGTATGAGTGATAATGTAGTAATTAGGACCAAGATAAAGTTAATGAACTACCTGGGTGGGATGGTTGCGAGCATCCTGGGGTGGCCAGTGATGACTGCGGAAAGCCACCCAGGCTCAAAGGGACTGTTTGTATTGACATACCTAGAAGCTTACGTGTGCAGCCACAAGCTACTATGGGCTCTGGCTTGGTTGATCAGTTGTAGGGAATCTTACTAGGTAGCGCTACGAAAGTAGATGTGAATAGGTGGGATGGGTGCTACCGGAGTAAGGGAAACTTTTCTGAAAGACCATGTCTCGATCTTCCAGTTGTCATACATCGTGCAGTGTGACGAACTACAAAGGAGGCGATCGAGTCTTGTGGGGAAAAGTGCACAAACCTCTGCAGAGTGTAAAACTAATCGATTAGCCGTGTCCCCGGTTATGGACAATTTGAGCAACTAGTTGTGGAAATATTGATTTGTCTCATCATCTTTAATTAATTTATTGGGTTAATCACTTTGGGATAGATTGAGTGGGGTTTCCCATCTCAATCGTATGCTATTGTAG
The DNA here is from genome assembly GCA_950022295.1 of Bromus sterilis. Taxonomy (NCBI): domain Eukaryota; kingdom Viridiplantae; phylum Streptophyta; class Magnoliopsida; order Poales; family Poaceae; genus Bromus; species Bromus sterilis. The sequence goes on along the minus strand of OX465599.1, from coordinate 233,839,865 downwards.
AACTTAGCTATTATTATTCTATAGGGAAAAATTAGCTTTTTGCAAAAATAAATGTAGAAGCTACACCAGCCAAATTGCATGTATTACAGGGCTTTTACTTCTTTCTGTGATATGGCTTGCCGTACGATCAAAGTACTGACCCCTTTTGGGGCTGTAACTTATTCATGTTGCAGATTGTTCTGGCGAGGAGTAAGGTGCGAATAGGTTGCTGTCTTATACTCAACTTTTGCCGTGGAGTCGGATGGACTCGCTACTACTACTATTATAGCTTCCGCAAGTATTTTATTAGATGGCCTTAAGCCATGTTATTATTGTAATATTTACTTCATTCGATGTAATAAAGACATGTTTTACTTCTGTTATTTCATCGAGTACTGTGTGTGCTAGCAAACTGATCCAGGGACTAGCACGTTAAGCACAGAGACTTGGTCCCTTCGGATCTGGTCTCTACAAGATGGTATCAGAGCACATGTTGACTGTAGGACGTGACCTTAGGAATGGAAAAGCCATAGGATGAAAACTTTATTTTAAAAACCCTCTACAGTTCTAATGATTCTCATACTCTTTCCTATTCACTTCTAATCTCTTCTCTCCTTACAAATATAGATGCCGATCACCAAGTTCGCTCAGCCTGATGAGACCACACCTTTTGGACAAAGCCTGATGGAGATCGTGAAGTTTTTGAAGATCGCCTTGCCTAGTTTCACCGGGACACTCATGACTAAAGGACCAGGAGCAAAGAGCTGGAAGGTCCAAGATCACATTCCAGGACGCACCTTTGGAAGGAAAATCAAGCCAATTAACTTCTCGGTGAAAGCACCAAACTGGAGCGTGGGAAGAAGTCGTGCCGCATTAATGACCTTAGGACGCATTCGACAGGAGTACCACGCAGATCTTCAAGGAACCCGCTTCGAGATGTATGAACGCCAAGATCATACTGGAGAATTAGTACGCACTATTGAGGATACATCAATGGCATCCCACATTCAAGACTTGGGGGAATATGTTCAACGTGTGGAGGAAGAAATGCTTCATTTCATGGACGTTATTGAGGGTTTGGAGGAGGAAGCTAAGAGAGTTCGTGAAGTGTATGAGGAGAAAATCGACACACTACAAGAAAGGAATGAAGAGTTGAAGCTCATGCTGGAGGAAGCAGAAGAAGAACTTGACCAAGGATAAAACATTCAGGAGGATCACTCCGATGGATGCCTTGTTAGCCAAGATGAGGATTACCAGTCAGAGGAAGAGGAAAATGCAAATGATGTCTTGATGATTGATTCTTCTTCCGACTCAAACTAGTCATAGACCACCATTATAGATTTTTTTTTCTTTTAGTTAAACGTTTAGAGTTTCGATCTGAGAGTTTTCTTAGAGTTACCATGTCGACTCTTGTGACATGGCCTATCTTAGTTAATTGTGTGAATCTTGATTTGAATGAGTGATTGATTGAAATTTCTTGCTATCATGTTGCATATGGGTAGTGTTATCCCCCTTAGGCCTATTTTCTCTCTATAACCTCATCTATTCTAACCCGACAGATGCCGCCAAGACGTGCCCCTTCTGCTAGTGGATCAGGGAATGGAATTCCACCCGGCTTAGAGCAGTTGCTTCAGACCCAGAATCAGATGATGCAGCTTTTGATGCAGAACATGAACAACAACAACAACAATGCACCACCACCACCACCACCTTTGGGAGACAGCCTCACCCGTTTCCTAAGGTTGAACCCACCTTTGTTCTCTAGTAGCCCGGAGCCTATTGTTGCAGATGACTGGCTCCGCAATATGGGAAGGAAGCTAGCAACCGCTGGATGCACTGATGAGGAGAAAGTGAGATTTGCCTCGCACCAGCTAGATGGACCTGCAGCCGCATGGTGGGATAATTACACCACCACATACCCCATGGCGAATGTGACTTGGGACCAGTTCCAGCAGGCGTTCCGCATTGCTCATGTTTCAGCTGGAGCTATGAGTCTCAAGAAGAGGGAGTTTCGCAACTTACGCCAGGGAGGCCGTTCAGTGGCAGAGTATGTGGAGGAATTCAACAAGCTGTCCCGTTATGCTCCAGGAGATGTGGCCACAGATGCTGCCAAGTAGGAGAAATTTCTGGAGGGACTAAATGATGAGCTTGGAGTTCAGTTGACGGTGGCAACCTTTGCTAACTACCAGGAGATGGTGGATAAGGCTATCATTCTTGAAGGCAAGCATCAGATAATGGAGAATCGCAAGAGGAAGTACGGACAGGGCAAGTATCAATCTGGCACTCAACAGAAGCCCCGTTCCGCACCATTCTCAGGATATGGTGGAATAGGACCCAATAAATTTGGAGGGCACAACCATCATAATCATGGAGGTCATTCTCAGCATGGAGGCAATGGACACAACCATGGAAACCAGAGGAATGGCAATGGAGGAAATAGAAATCAGCAACGGTCCAAACCATCTACGCCCATGAAGAAGGACCTAAGTCACATCACCTGTTTCAAATGCAACAACAAAGGGCATTACTCCAATGAATGTCCTGAGCTGAAGAATGGCAATGGGAGTTCTGGAAATAATAAGCCTAACCCTTTTACTAAGGGACAAGTGAACCATGTCAACGTGGAGGAAGCCTATGAACAACCCGATGCAGTGTTTGGTATGTTTTTGCTAAACTCTCGACCAGTACTAGTTCTTTTTGACACCGGTGCATCACATTCATTCATATCAAGGGTAGTTGTGGATAAGTATGGATTTTCTACCAAGACCCTTAGTGTACCAATTTTAGTAAGTTCCTCGGGAGCCGAGATGATGGCAGGTTTAGGTTGTCCCCAGTTGAGCCTCGCCATTGGCAATCATGATTTCCCCACAGACCTGATAATTTTGAAGTCCCAAGGTTTGGATGTAATCTTAGGTATGGATTGGATGTCGAAGTATAAAGGCAACATTGACTGCGAGGGAAGATCAATCTCTCTCACCACACCCGAGGGGAAGAAGATCAAGTATGTGACCAAGCGCAAGTTTAGAAGGACCCAGGTATATTCTCTTAAGGGGGTTAGCCTGGAGGAAGTGCCGATAGTCAAGGAGTACCCTGACGTATTCCCGGAGGAGTTGCCCGGAATGCCACCGGACCGGGATATTGAGTTTTTGATCGAGTTATTGCCAGGCACCGGACCTATATCCAAAAGGCCGTATAGAATGCCCGCAAATGACTTAGAGGAAATTAAGAAGCAAATTAAAGAGTTATTGGAGAAAGGGTATATTCGCCCGAGTTCATCACCCTGGGGAGCCCCAGTACTTTTAGTGGAGAAGAAGGATGGATCTCTAAGGATGGTCGTGGATTATCGCTCGTTGAACGAGGTGACTATCAAGAACAAGTATCCACTACCGATGATCAATGATTTGTTTGACCAGTTGGAAGGAGCTAGTGTGTTTTCCAAGATCGATCTCCGATCGGGATACCACCAGTTGAAGATCCGTGAGAAGGATATACCCAAGACCGCCTTTACCACGAGATATGGACTCTATGAGTACACAGTCATGTCTTTCGGTCTAACCAATGCCCCTGCATACTTTATGAACATGATGAACAAGGTCTTCATGGAGTTTTTGGACAAATTTGTTGTGGTGTTCATTGATGATATTTTGATTTATTCCAAGAATGAAGAGGAGCATGAAGAACACCTACGCTTAGTCATGGAGAAACTTAGGGAACATCAACTTTATGCCAAGTTTAGTAAGTGTGAGTTTTGGTTGAAGGAAGTGGGATTTCTTGGACATGTTGTGTCAGGCGAAGGAATCGCAGTGGACCCATCCAAGGTTGAAGCAGTCACAGAATGGCAGGCGCCCACATCCGTTGGTGAAATCCGTAGTTTTCTTGGACTTGCGGGTTATTACAGGAGATTCATCGAGAGTTTCTCCAAGATTGCCAAACCTATGACGGAATTGTTGAATAAGGACACCAAGTTCGTCTGGACGGAGGAATGTGAAGCCAGTTTTCAGGAATTGAAGAAGCGTTTGGTTACAGCCCCAGTGCTGATTTTGCCCGATGTGCGCAAGGATTTTCAAGTGTATTGTGAGGCCTCACGGCAAGGACTCGGAGGCGTTCTCATGCAAGATGGAAAGGTTGTGTGTTACACCTCGCGTCAACTTCGACCTCATGAGTTGAACTATGCCACCCATGATTTGGAGTTAGCAGCCGTAGTACACGCACTCAAGACTTGGAGGCATTTTCTTATTGGGAACAAGTGTGACGTATACACGGATCATAAGAGTTTAAAGTATATTTTTACGCAAAAGGAGTTGAACCTCAGGCAGAGGAGGTGGCTGGAGCTTATCAAGGATTATGATATGAGATTGCATTACCACCCAGGAAAGGCCAATGTAGTGGCAGATGCCTTGAGTCGGAAAAGTTATGTCAATACCCTTATAGCAGGAGGTTTACCTCAGGAGTTGTGTGACGATCTCAGAGATCTTCGCATGGAGATTGTTCCACGAGGATATGTCGCCACACTAGAAATTCAGTACACGTTATTGGGAAAGATCCGAGAAGCTCAGAAGTTGGACAAGGGTATTGCAGAGATCAAGGAGAGAATGGAGAAAGGAAAAGCAGAAGGATTTCATGAAGATGAGTACGAAACATTATGGTTTGAGAAGCGTATTTACGTGCCCAATGACCCGGAGATCAGGAAGTTGATTCTCCAAGAAGCTCATGATTCGCCTTACTCAATACACCCAGGAAACACCAAGATGTATTTGGACTTGAAGGAAAGTTTTTGGTGGACAGGGTTGAAAAAGGATATTGCTGAGTATGTGGCTATATGTGATGTATGTCAGAGAGTGAAGGAGGAGCATCAGAAACCGGCCGGATTACTTCAACCTTTGTCGATACCTGATTGGAAATGGGACAAACTTGGTATGGATTTTATCACAGGATTACCTAGGACACGAGCAGGCTATGACTCTATTTGGGTAGTGGTTGACTGTTTGACCAAAGTGGCTCACTTCATCCCGGTGAAAACCACCTATACTAGTGCTAAGTTGGCTAAGATATACATGACCAGGATCGTATGTCTGCATGGAGTTCCGAAGAAGATTGTATCAGATAGAGGCACGCAGTTTACCTCAAAGTTTTGGCATCAGTTACATGAAACCTTGGGAACTAGGCTGGAGTTTAGCACAACTTTTCATCCCCAGACAGATGGTCAGACTGAGAGAGTGAATCAAATTCTGGAGGACATGTTGAGAGCTTGTGCATTGGATTATGGATCCAGTTGGGATGATAATTTGCCTTATGCGGAGTTCTCGTACAACAACAGTTATCAAGCCAGTTTAAAGATGGTCCCGTTTGAAGCGTTGTATGGAAGAAGGTGTAGAACACCGTTAATGTGGGATGAAGTTGGAGACCGCAAACTATTCGGACCAGATTTGATCAAGGATTCAGAAGAGAAGGTCAAGTTAATCCGTGATAGGCTGAAGATAGCTCAGTCAAGACAGAAAAGTTATGCCGATGCTAAACGAAAGGAAGTAACGTATGAAGTGGGAGATAGAGCATACCTTCGAGTGTCTCCGCTTCGTGGCATTAAGAGATTTGGAGTTAAAGGAAAGTTAGCACCACGATTTGTGGGGCCATATAAAGTCTTGGAACGCAAAGGAGAGGTTGCTTACAAGTTAGAATTGCCCGAAGGTTTGTCTGGAGTTCACGATGTGTTTCATGTGTCCCAGTTGAAGAAGTGTTATGCAGAGATGACAAATATTCCGCTGAGAGACACCGTGCCATTGGAGGCAATTAAGCTGGGGGGTGATTTAACATATGAGGAGAAGCCTGTGAAGATTCTCGATACGGCAGACAGAGTCACTCGTACCAAGGTTATTAAATTTTGCAAAGTTCAGTGGAGTCACCACACCGAGGAAGAAGCTACTTGGGAGCGAGAAGAGGATCTCAAGCAGGATCACCCACACCTTTTTGCTGACCAACCCGAATCTCGAGGGCGAGATTCACCTTAAGGGGGGTAGGTTTTGTAACATCCCAAATTTATTTTGGATGAGTTACTAGAGAGCATATGCATATCATTTTTTTTTGTGCATTTTGGATCTTATTTGAGAGTTTATTTGAATTTATTGAATAAAGTTTTTCTTTATTATTTTATTTTGTATAAATAACTTATTGAAAATATTATTTATGTTTTTCTAAGATTTTAGAAATTTATTTCGTATTTTTTTGACTTATATTTTATTTTATAAAACTCTTTGAAGTTTAAAGAAAAGTACGTATATATTTATATAAACGTACTTACGCTTTACGTATTTTTATTATTTAAAAAAAATAATATGTTATTTTTTTGGGGCTATTTTATTATATTAAAAATACCCCTATACTTCTTTAAAAAAAAATCGCAAAAAAAGAAAAAACTGAACGGGCCGGCCGGCCGGGCCAGCCAGGCCACCAGCGGCCGAACGGCCAAAGTGGCCCAGGCCAGCGGCCGAGCGAGCAGGCACGTGCGAGCGTGCCCTCGTCTTCCTTCTCCAACACGAGCAGGACTAGGAGTCCAAGCCGGACTCTGCACAACGCGCGCCGGCGGCCGTAGTCGCTACGGACACCTTCCGGTTGCCCTTTTTCCAAGCAAACTTGTCCCTTAAATACCCCATGACCCCCTCCACCGATTCCCCACAAAAATTCGCAGCAAACCGTTCCAAATCGAGCTAATTTCGGGGTAGATCTAGGTCCAACGGAGCTCTATTGTTGGACGAATTTCATCACCGGTGAGCCTCCCCTTGACCCCAAATTCTGCAGACCGACTCTTCTCTTCGTTGTGCTTCTAATTGACATCTTTTTCCCTCTTCTTTTCTTGCGCAAGATTGATCCCCAAATTGTACGCGTACCGCGGGAGTTCATCGGAGCGCGCTCGGTTCACCGCGTTGCCACGCTCGTACGGACGACGTTGGAGATCATCACCACCACCGTTGTGATCTTCTAATCAAGCCCTACATCTTAGACGTCCTCGTTGACGCCGAAGATCGCCGGAGTTGTCGTCTTCGTCGCGTCTAATCTACACGTCGCGGTTAGTAAAAGCGCCGTAACTTTTTATCCGTTGCTCCGTTTTAGATGAAACAAGCGGCCAAATCGTTGTTTTGAAACCCTCTAAATATTGTGTACTGTAGATCCAAGTTTTGAGAAAATTATTTTTCCGTTCGATCAAAAAAATTTCCTAGATCCTATGCAAAACTGTTCTAGTAATATCTTTTTACTCGTAGATCCGTTTTGCGTGATTCCAAAGCCCACGGTTTTCTTTCGAAGCCCTCTTTTCAGTTCAACCATAAAGTTTGTTTTGGTATTTTCGAAAATATTCAGATCTGATCAGATTCTATTTTCAACTTTAGTTGATCGTAACTTTTGTTTTACAACTCGGATTTGATTAATTCTTTTTGCAAACTAAAACCCTAGCTAAACCCTATATTTTAGACACTTTGCAACCCACTTTTAAAATCAATCTTGATCTGTTTTGCAAAATCTTTTATTCGGATTTTATTTTGGAGTTCTTGAACATTGTTTTGCTTTTGGTTGTGTATTGATTGTGTGTATCTTTGTTTGCTCACGATAGATTGTCCGGAGTGCGAAGCAGAGTACCACCAATCTTTAGAGTTCTGCAATCAACAGCAAGGCAAGTCATATCTTTGACCATACTTCCTATTACCTATGTTTTCAATGCATTAGTTCTTCTTCTTTAGATTGCATGATAGGTTATGCTATGCTATTACACCCAGTAGTTCATTGAGGTAGGTCTGATCCTTACATCATTGTCACCATCGTATATTAAGATATTGCTATGCTAAGTAGACGTGGATTGGGAAGTGAATCATTATGAGGTATGAGTGATAATGTAGTAATTAGGACCAAGATAAAGTTAATGAACTACCTGGGTGGGATGGTTGCGAGCATCCTGGGGTGGCCAGTGATGACTGCGGAAAGCCACCCAGGCTCAAAGGGACTGTTTGTATTGACATACCTAGAAGCTTACGTGTGCAGCCACAAGCTACTATGGGCTCTGGCTTGGTTGATCAGTTGTAGGGACTCTTACTAGGTAGCGCTACGAAAGTAGATGTGAATAGGTGGGATGGGTGCTACCGGAGTAAGGGAAACTTTTCTGAAAGACCATGTCTCGATCTTCCAGTTGTCATACATCGTGCAGTGTGACGAACTACAAAGGAGGCGATCGAGTCTTGTGGGGAAAAGTGCACAAACCTCTGCAGAGTGTAAAACTAATCGATTAGCTGTGTCCCCGGTTATGGACAATTTGAGCAACTAGTTGTGGAAATATTGATTTGTCTCATCATCTTTAATTAATTTATTGGGTTAATCACTTTGGGATAGATTGAGTGGGGTTTCCCATCTCAATCGTATGCTATTGTAGAACTTAGCTATTATTATTCTATAGGGAAAAATTAGCTTTTTGCAAAAATAAATGTAGAAGCTACACCAGCCAAATTGCATGTATTACAGGGCTTTTACTTCTTTCTGTGATATGGCTTGCCGTACGTTCAAAGTACTGACCCCTTTTGGGGCTGTAACTTATTCATGTTGCAGATTGTTCTGGCGAGGAGTAAGGTGCGAATAGGTCGCTGTCTTATACTCAACTTTTGACGTGGAGTCGGATGGACTCGCTACTACTACTATTATAGCTTCCGCAAGTATTTTATTAGATGGCCTTAAGCCATGTTATTATTGTAATATTTACTTCATTCGATGTAATAAAGACATGTTTTACTTCTGTTATTTCATCGAGTACTGTGTGTGCTAGCAAACTGATCCAGGGACTAGCACGTTAAGCACAGAGACTTGGTCCCTTCGGATCTGGTCGCTACAATCTCCCATTGGATCCGTGTCGAGAGACTTCTTCTCGCACTACCAATCAAGCAACACAAATTTTGCTATTCGGGGAGAATATGTAATTTCAATTGCTTGCTATTTTGGTATAAAGATATTCTTTCTTTAGAAACCTTATAACACCATCAGTTATGGAGCTATCTTGTCTCATTGGATTCAGGATGGTTTCCTATTCATGAAGTGGGTGTTTTAACTTAATGAATTAAACAACCTTGTTCGTTAATAATTTTAGTGCAAGGGGAAAGAACGTTTAGACCATACTACAGTTTAGTATGACTACGAATGGTTTAAGTAGTCTAGCACTTTAAACTTCCATCGTAATTTGAAGTACAATTTCCACAAGTCTCCCATTATGTCAACTTTAATACTTATCACTCAGATCATAGCTTAGTGATTTGTATCCTTATATTCTTACTTCACACTGTGATTCCTGAATCTCAGTTTTATGATCTCAATTGAATACAACTTTCAATTAATCATATGAAGTATTTAATGATAATTCATGTGCCCATTTAGTACATCATTTATGTATAATGATTGGCACAAGTTTAACTTGCTAGAACCTTGTCTTGGTCATATTTATTGCAGAGGTTCATAGATCGTGTATCTAATCCATCTCACGCAATCAAGTTATGACTTTCATTCGGTAATGAATACACAAGTTAATAGATCATACATTTAATGAATTCATGAGTTATGAAATCACCTTATGCAATCAAATCTTTGACTTGTTGTAATCAAGACAACTTTATCATTAAACATTGAATATCATTTGACAATAATAGTAGTATTATAAATGCTTTCTATCATAATATAAATCAAGACGTAATCAAAGTATAATCACACTTTTATTCATAAAGATGGAACAACTGACTTGTCTCATTACATGAATAACTTTGTCTCGTGAGATGCAAGACACACAACTAAGTGTTCATACTATAATGATTACATAAGATTTATCTAATACTCTAAGTATCTCCTATGATAGATGTCTCGGCGGAATCCATGCTGGCCATCAACTGACTTGATATCCATCAATCCTTGATTTCACCTCTTCCCGTCCATGCAATAGCAGGTCATGTTTTCATAAAACAGAATAAGTATCATATACTCATTTACTGCAAGTGTTGTGTAAAGGGGAACAAACATTTATAAAGTATATCATGTATATACCTTCTCCATCCACGACCTCTGCATCCTCAATAGGTGCAATGTCTGCGGCCAAGAGATCAGTCATGAAGTTCTGGAGAGTCATATTATCTCCACTCCCGACATAGCTATGAACATAATCACCATAACTCGGGGGAAGCGAGTGCAATAACGTGTTTATCACAAACTCTTCTATGGTGGTTTCGTTCGTTGTCCAATATTCATAATCCTCCACTAGGGTCAGGTACATCTCATGCATCCTGTCTAAGTGATCACCAAGGCTTGTGCGTTCTTCCATCTTTGTAGATAGAAACTTGCTTTCTAACTCAAATCTGGAAACTCTGAACTCACGTATGAACATTGTCTTTAGCGTGTCCATCACGTCATATGAGTCAGTGTCCTGAAACTGAATACTCAAATCCTCTGACATGCTGAAAATCATGACATTCCTGACTACGGAGCACTTATGTCGACGAGCATAATGATCAAGTATCTCCTGATCGCCAACATCGTTGTCCAGATGTTCTTCCACATGCATTTCTATTGTGAACAAGATGTTTGCTCTCTTGAGCGAAGTCCTAAGGCGTGAGTACCAGTCAGCAAAGTTTGACCCATCTACTCTAAGTATTTCACCCTCCATGAAGAAAGATAATTCACGTTGCTCTAGTGCATTCATTTTCTACAAACATAATTGCAGGGAACACAATTAAGACTAGTTCACAACAATGAGTTCATATAATCATATTATAAATGAGCTCGCACTAAAACAATCATCCCTAAGAAGTTTTAGTGATTACATGATCCAGATTCACTGCCCGCCCTCGAATATCACACGGCCGACGGGTCAGTTTCAAAGGTAGACAACAACTTGTGCGATCACATTATCCGTATATTGTGACTCATGCTCGATCTTTCGATCTCTAGTATTCCGAGGCCATATCTGCATATGCTAGGCTCGTCAAATTAACCTCCATGTTATATGCTTCTCAGCAAGGCCATATCTGCATATGCTAGGCTTGCCGAACCTAACCTCATGTGAACGTCGTTTAATATGTGTGACACCCGATATGTACGGAATGTCGGCCATATGGGAGATCCTTCCAGGTGGTGCACACTTTGGTAGAATACTTGTGTTTGGATTTGTTAAGGGATCATCTTATCACATGCTACCGTCGTGTATCCTATACTAGCAAGTTTTAAGATGTTTGAACTATGGCAACACTAAGTCTACAGTGTCTCCATTTGAGTTTGTTTTATCATGATGACGTTTACTACTTACTAGTAACACATAGCAAAGCTATCACTACATCACAATCAAACAAACGATAGCCCCCACTTAGCAATACAAAGTTTAGACGATCTAGTTGTATATTGCAAGTTTTTACGTGGCTGCTAGGGCTTTCATAGTTAAACATGTTTTAACCTACGAGTCAACCACAACGTCAACCATACGATTGTCTGTATTACACCCCGCACGGGGCCCTCCGTTGCAAATGCCACATCCGCTAAAGTAGAGAGACAGACACCCCCAGAGCCACTTTATACGGTACAAGCCGCATGTCAAGCATGGAACCAGTCTCGCGTTAGAGTACGCGTCAGGTCGGTCGGGGGCCGATTCATCAAACGATGATGCAGACGTGAACAAGTACACGTGGGAGGGTAACAATCATACAATCAACGCCCACATCCCCGATGTGTTCTATCCATACAATAATACTAAGCATAGACTTAGCTCATGATACCACTGTTGGGGTGCGTAGCGGAAAACCCAATTTTTTTTCCTAACTAGCGTTTCCCATAACCCAAGATCTAGCTAGCCGTATTACCGTAACGGAAAGGAGTGCGGAATAACATACCTCGGGGTGTAGTCCGTTGCGCGGGAAACGTTCCCGCAAACATGGATGGTGTAGTCGAACAAGTTTCACAGCCCCCTGGCTGTGTTGAGCACCCGGATGGGTGTAGTTCCACACGTGTAGCACCTCGTAGTACTCGCACACGTACGAGACTCGATGACGACCTCCGATCTCCGATCCAGCGAAGGTGGCGGAAGCAGACCTCCGGACGGATCTTCGGCAGCACGACGACCTCCGATTCTAGCAGAGATGCCTCAATTCCACTACAGGCTCACACTAGGGAGCCCACCGTGGAAGAGACGAGGAAGGGGAGAAGACCGGAGAAAACCGATCTCAATTCAGAGTAATATTTTTTTTCTCACAAATTTTTGTGTATTAAATATGTGCACCCTGCCCATCTATATATAGGCAGAGGGGAGGGAGTCAACCCCTCTCCCCTAGCAAGGTGGGACTAAAGTCCCTTGCTAGGGGGGGTGGCCGGCCAAGGGAGGGGGGGGGGCGCACCCCTCATGGGCCCTAGGGCCCATGGCGCCTCCCTCTCTCTCTCTCTCTCTTTTCTTTTTCCCTTTATTTCCCCTAATGGGCCTCTTTCATAAATAAGGCCCATAGAACTTTTTAATTATAAATAAAATGTTTTTAATTATTAATTCAGTTAATTAATAACTAAAACATATTATTCCTTCTCCCGGTGCTCCGAAACACCTTCCGGCTCACTCCGAAACTCCTTCGGGTCAACACGGAACTTTTCCGGTGCTGCTTCCTTTATTCTCCGGTAACTCCGATAGTTCCGAAAAAGTTTCCGATTTCATCGAGACCTTAATTGTGTTACCCTACGGTCCGATAACACTCCAATCATGACCGAGATGAGGCTACGGTCAATGATCATCAGCGGGACCTGGATGCCCATAACGACCCCTTTGTCAGCGATACTGTATTAGTCCGAGATTCGATCAATGACATCCTATGTCTGGTTCAACCTCGTTATGACAAATTCTTATTCACTCGTCCCCGTGATTTTCATCCCCATGACCTAGTCACACGCTGCGCAACTTTATGGATGGAATCTCACCGAGTGGGCCTTGAGTATCTATCCATCACATGGATTGACAAATCCCACTCTTGTAACAATACTCCTCAACATATCTCCACAGAATACCCAAGATACAACCGTTATGACCCGCATATTTCAGTCAGGTGGTGGGATGTAAGTCAAAGCATCCGAGTAGATAGCAATTATGCACGTACTCATGGTCAAAGGAATGGTCTAATACTTTCTGTAATTACAACAATGAAGCTTCATAAGATTGATCATGCTGTAATGCTTACTTTGGGTAATGTTCATCACGTCACTCATCCACTGAGGTGACCTCATAGTCAAGAGACTTAATTGTCCATGATCGCGAAACCACGACCATCATGTTGACCATGAACTAGTTATTGAAATAGAGGCTAACTAGGAACTCTGGGGGTTTCTATACCACACCTGTATCATTGTTTCACTGATACAGTTCTAACACGATATGAAACTGGTTATGAACTTGCTTAGATATATTGTAATAATCATATATTATTTGCCTCTAGAGCATATATCCAACACCATTTAGCATTTTAATATTATTTCTTAGACAACCGTTATCGCTGTGTGACTAACAACACAACGGACAACGAACAACAACAAGGACCACCAGTAACGTCGGGGCCTGCCCTGTCGTCCCGTCAAAGCACGCGGTTACCAACAAGGTGAACCGTCTCCTTACCTTGTCTCGCGTGTGCTCTTGGCAGAGCTCGAATTTTCGTGGTTTGGTAACTCTCGCGAGATATGAGCAGGGGCCAAGCACGCCAGTAACGTCGGTCGTACCCTCCCTGTCGTTCCCGATGCAACACCGCTCGTGGGAACCGTTGGGTCGCTCGACTCTTAGCTTTAAGGACAACCGTTGCTCAGGTACCTAGAGCGACTATACAGAGTCAACAACGATTGTAGTACAAGGATTACTCCTTGATAGCTCACACTTGATGATGGCTCGGCAGAGCCGAGCTAGGGGGCCTTAGGCGGTGTTTGCATTGTCCGTACCTGTTACATTTAATATATTGTTCCGCGTTCACCCAACAGAGTGATCACAACCCGCTATCTAATCCTAGTTGACTAAAAAAGCGCAGGGCTCACTGCTAAATATAATATATATTTATAGGCAGCATAGGATAAAGGAAGGTACATCAAGGGGCGACAAAAACAGGCTATGCAATTGAATAGGATTGTAACGTAGCAGCAACAGTAACAATGCCTAGTGCAAGAAATGTATGGAAAGATAGGCGACATATGGGGAAGAGAATGGCTCTGCTTGCCTGGAAGCTCGACAGTAGGGCTACGGTCGTCGACGAAGTAGTCGTACTCAGCAGTAGTGTAGTCGGCAACAGTCGCCGGGTCTACCGGAGAATAAAAGGGGGCAGTAAATAAAAGCAAGCATATACAAACAGATGCATGATATGACAGATGCAATGTTAACGGTGTGCTAACGCAGTGCAACGTGTTTTTCTCGGAGCAGGAATTCATCCAGAGATGAAATACCGACTTCGGGTGATTATCGATAGACGCCCCAGAGGAGGAAGGTTCCATGTCTGTAGTGTCGTGAATATCTGACAGAAATGTGGATAGTGTATCCGTGATCGTTGATGCATTCCGAACAACTTTTATGTTCAGGACATTTCCATCCGGAAAGTTTTACCGGTACCGGGTAATCACCGGACAGACGATCCGGAGGGGGGAAAGTTTCGGGTTCGGTATGTTAGAGGGTTGCGGTGGGTAAGCGGGTATCGTATTTGTATTCGTTATATTTTTTTGATCAATTTTTTATGTATAAAGTTTTTCGATCCGAGTTACGGTTTAAAAGATATTAATTTCTGAAGTTTAAATCATTTAAAAGAATTTTCTGGATTTATTTTATTATTTAAATCCTAACATTATCCAAAACAATTATTTTAACTAGTCAAACCTGACATGAGGGTCCCACATGTCAGCCTCAGCAATTTTATAAATTAATTTTATTTATTTAAACTCCCCTGGACCGACATGTCATTCACTTACTCAAATTAAACATTTGATTTAATCTAAACATCCAGAAGGGCCCATGTGTCATTGGGCCATAGTTAAATATCTCAGTTTTAATTTACTTAATAGGCCTAGGGCCCAACTATCAGTGCCTTATTAGTTTAAACAGAGTTTATTTAACAGGGGATTAACTAGCATGGCCCACATGTAATAGAAAGGGGGGGGGTCTTAGGTTAGGGGCTAATTAACCCTGGGCTGGTGTAACAACCTGGGATTTTCACCCATATTAAAAAAATTGTTTGTTGCTTTATTTTGTTGCTTGTTAGAATTGTTTGCAGTATTTGCTTCGTCAATTTATTAATCGGTGAATATTCTCCCCCTCTCTTTCTCGTATCGGATGCGGGACCGAACCTTTTTCCCAACGGCACACGACCTTGCGACACCGGGTTTCACCCGAGCACCGTCGCAACTGGCATAAGACCAGCCTTCGCCACCGGAACGAAAACCCCATTTAATAATTAAATGGATTATTTTATTGGGCGCCGGAAAATGTTCTCAGAACGGTGTCGAAGTGAGGTAGGACTGATGGGCTCGCTGTGCTTAGAGCGTGGTTCGAGTTATCGCCCGAATCGGAGGTCGTATGGACTCCCCCGCGGTCAGAAACGTGGAGTATCGGACGCGAGAGAGAAAATCCGAGGTTTTTTGCGTAAACCTGCCATACAGGTGTAACAGCCCAGTTTTTGCAAAAAATAAAACTTTTGTTTTCGGTGTGAATTGTTTGATTGTCTGAATTGTTTGCGGTGTTTGCATCCCCGATTTATCGATCGGCGATTATTTCCCCCCCTCTTATCTCGTATCGGACGGAGACCAACCCTTGCCACCCTGACACTCGACCTTTGCGAAACCGGGTTTCACCCGATCACCGTCGTGAAAACCGCACGAGACCAGCCGCGAGCCTCCTCCTTTCCTTCTCTTCCTCCCTCTCCTCCTCTAGCCCTCACCGCCGGCCACCTCTCCGCCTCCGGCAAGCCGCAGCCGCCGGCTCCGCTCCTCCTCCTCCTTGCGTCCCCTCTCCTCTCTTTCCCCCTCCTCCCTCTCTCTAATTCCCTCTCTCCCCGCAGGTACAGGAGCCGCGCCATGGGAGGCTGAGCGAGCTCGAGCCGCCGCGCCAGAGAGCTCGGCTCCACCGCGGGACGGCGCGCCGCCGCTGGATCCGGCGGGATCCCGGCCGCCACCTCCCGATCCGCCGCCTCCCGAACCTCCCTGCTCGCCTCGTCGCCGCCCCCTCGCCGGAAGCCGGCCGGCGCCGCCGCCGCCTGCCTCGCCAGGGTCGGGCGCGACCCCGAGCCGGCTGGTCTCCCGTCCACCCCCGCGTGGGCCGGCTGCCCCTTGCGGCCCAGCAGGCCACGGCCCAGGCCAGGCCCCCCCTCCACAGCCCAGCAGCCAGGCCACGGCCAGATGGGCCTCTAGGGCCCATGGTGAGCATTTTGGCCCGACCCCTTTTTTTCTGTTGGACGATAAAATTGTTGCTGATTCAATTTTGCGCTGTCGTTTGCGAGTAAACCGTAGCCCGGATGAACGTGCCCCCAAAACGAAAGTTGCTCAGTTTTGCGTGCTCTAGAATTCGTATGTAGAAAGTTTTTGCATTTGAGCTCATCTTGATTGTGTAATTGTGTGCTAAAGTGGGCATCAGGCCGTTAAACTGCTACTTTTTCCTGTTTTGTGCTGCTGTTATTATTTTGTTGCTACTTTGCATGATGATTGTAACAAATCCATGAGTCCTATTGCATTGATTCCTTTTGCGTTGCGTTAAGCAATGTTTCTACTTAAGTTTCATGCATTCACATGCCATATTTTCTTGCTGCATCATGTTTATATATTGCTCCAAAGTAGCTATCCTGATGTTATTGTGCTGCTATTGCTGAAACTGTTATTTTGTTGCAACTTCGGTCGACGATTGCTTCGCAACCGTTTATCGGAATTGAGTGATTCCAATTGCATTTTGTTAAGCATCATGTCTAGTTTCATTCCATGTATTGATATGTCATGTTGCTGCACTTTTGCATATAGATTTACCCCTGTTTATACAGCTTGTGTGCATAACTTGTCTTGCTTATATCTTTTTAACCGTAACTCCGTTTGGAGTGTTCTTTATATGTAACTTGATTAGTTTTTCGTGTTCTTTGTGTTTATGCTAGTGTTTGCTGTTGTTAACCAACCTAAAATATGGTTTAGGGCAGAACAGTACCAAATCCTTTAATCATCGTGCGTCACTTAGTGTTATGCCATGTTTAGGTTGTGCCTCACTTAAATTGACTAGCATAGATAGTTTACTTTGTGCTTCACCTCTTGACCTGTTTGTGTGCTTTGCCATGCTTGATTGAGTTTCCATGTTAATAACCGTTGTTTGGTCACCTGTAGCTAAGCAACTTGAACCACCGTAAATGTGCGGTATCGTCGTGTGAGACGAGTACTCCACTTAAATCGTTAGTAACCGCTCTCGACGGTAGGTGCGATGTCTCGTGTTACTTATTGTTGATGCTTGCTCTTGTATTGCTCCGTAGTAATAGTGGTGCACCTTTGATTGCTTTCTAGTGTTTACTTCTTGTGTGCTCCCGCGGATACTCTCGGAGACGTTGCGAGCTTGCGATCAACTACACCTTCGGAACCCGACTTATCAACAGGCAAGGACTATACATTACTTATGATCCATTCTATTTCAACCAGCGGTTTGCATGCTAGTCTAGGATAGGTTCGATGTTTGATCCTACCACATGTTTACAGCCTCTTTTAAACCGATACAGCCAAGTCCCCTCCCAGCAAACCTTGTACTGCTATGTTACTATTTCTCGTTGCTCAGCCCCTGCTTAGTATGCATGCTTAGGATGCTACGATGTTACCCTGTTACTCTTTGGGTTGGGATATCACCTGATTACTATATTATTGTTGATGATATGATTATTATAATGTTGACTATATTCGACGAAGGATGGAAGGTCTAGGCTATCCCGCCCCGACGCTTTGTTCCATTCGAGTCACCTAGGATCCGAGTTCCGGGTATAGGTTTTAAGACTGAGCGTGCCTAACCGTGTGTGGGATTTTATGGGGTCCCCTTTTCTTACCTATCTAGCTTCAAACATTTCTAGTGGTGGCCCAAGCTGATTTACCATTTGAAAACATGCATATATATCTTGTCGGGTCGCTCCTAGCGGATATCTTTTAAAACAACTTGGGCCAGCGGAGACATGGTTTCTTTGTTGGTCCACCTCAGGGAGCTAGGGGGTTGTCCACATCTGTTTGGGCAACCTATCCGACCTCATCCAGACGGTAGAGGCCGATTCGAGAGCGCGGTCGGCTTTTGAGTTGGATGTCGACTCACCGGGGGCCACCCGGATTTGTGCGTTGTTAGTTAGAGGGACCTGTCATTTCGGATCTCTTGGAACTAAATCATAAAATGGTTGCCTGTGATGGGTAGAAACTGAGAGTGATGGACGTGCGTGCGGAGCCTCGTAATGGGCAGTTGGTACACCCCTGCAGGGTTAAATCTTTTCGAGAAGCCGTGTCCACGGTTATGGACGACTTGAGACCTACTCCTTGTTCATAGACAACAACAACTGAGATAATCTTAATATAACTTGATCAACGTGTGTGTGCCTTGACTGCTTCTTCTTCGTCGGGATGCAAAGAGGGAGACAAGGATAGGATAGGTGTTATGTTTGCGTAGTAGGTGGATAGCAAGACTTGTTGGAGGCGATTCCTCATCGAATGCTTGGCTTCTTATCTTACTCTCTAGATTGTTAGCCACTTCATAAATGCTAGTGCGGCAGCAACCTCACCACTGACCCCTTCCTTACCGTAAACTACTAGTTGTCCTAGAATGACGAGTGATGAAGTCCTTGCTGGGTCAGATGACCACTACAGTTGGATGCTGAGTACTTCTGTACTCATGATACTACCCCCAAACTCTTTTCAGGGTTCTTGATCGACAACAGGTATGGTGATCGACGTTTCACGTGGAGACTCGACGACGACTAGTTAGGCGGATCCCGGCGGAGGGCCTGGACCCGTGTGGTTATGGGATCGATGCTTTTCTCTTTGCCAGTAGGCATTTGCTTGTAGTCTGTACTCAGACATGTATCTTTCGCTGTTGTATTGTATTTGAGGCAGTTGTATGCCAATTGTATGAGATGTTGTATCCTTGTATCTGTAATGTTGTGATATCATGTTGGAAATCCGGGGCATATGGCTTTGTCATATGTCGCGGTGGGACCGATATGTGCTTCGTCCCCGGATCTGGGTGGAAACACCTAGATCTGGAACAGTACCTCATATCGGGCCTTACACCAGGCAAGCCTATATAAAGACCACCACTCTCCCCTAGCCTTCTAGGGTTTCCCTCATGTAAAATTGCAGCCACCCCCTCAAATTGTCCAGATCTAGCCCCAAACTAGCCCTCCACCTCGAAACCCTAGATCAGTGGCGTTTCCAGCCATTGGATCTACGTCTGGATGGTCCAGATCGCATCCCCAGGACTCCCAGCAGCCTCCAACGCCGCCGGGCCCCGCAGGGCGGCCGCCAGGCCAGAACCGGCCCGCTTCTCCTCCACGGCGCCTCGCCGCCGTGCCCAACCGCCGCAGCAGCGCAACCCCGCTCCGGTGAGCGGCCCCGCGTGCACCCCTTCCTCCTATTCCTCTCCCTCACCGCTCCCCTTCCCCTCCTCTGCACAGGACGGCGTGATCCTTCGCTAGAGCAACAGCAGCCGTGCCATGGACGGCGAGCCGCCGCCACGAAGCCGCCCCAAGCCGAGCTCGACCGCGCCTCCCCGTCCACCTCGTCGTTGCTGCCGAGTCGTGGTGCCGTCCCGGCCTTTCCTTCACTGACTCCCCTCTCCGGACTGCCCCACCTCCTCGCCGGAGGCCATGGCCTCGCCGGCGTGCGCCGCCAGCCATCGATGGCCGGAACTGTCGTGTCTGCTCCCGACTGTGATCGGACGAGCCTGATCTGGTCAACCGCCACCCGGCTGGGCCTCCCAGCGCCATGGGCCAGCGTGCCACCCCAGCGGGCCCAGCCCAACCCCGTTGCGGCTCCCCGGCACCCTGGGCGCAGCCCCGTTATTCCCCGCTCCTTCGTTAGTTGGGCCAGGCCCACCTCGGTGAGCCCCTGCTCTTTCTTTTTTTCCTATTTGTTGCTGGGCTTGGCCCATTTGCTCTATGCGTTACGTAGCGCCGTGAGCGAGAGATAGTTGTCCCGCGCCGCCTCTGTTTAGGCCTGTTTGCACTGTTTCGGCCCAGTGAACATTAGCAATTATCTGCACATTAAATAAATTACAGAAAAACATAGGATTTTGCGATGCGAATATCTGTTCACCGGTAGCTCAGATGGAAACATTTTCTACATGAAAGTTGCTATGTTTTGCATGTAGATTAATAAAATGTGCTATTTTTCCATGTTTGAACTTGTCTACATGTTGTTTCACTGCTAATTACATGCCATGCCACTGTAAACTGTAATTGCCATAACTTTTTAACCATTGCTCCAATAAAAATGTTCTTTATATGTAACTTGATTAGAATTTCCTGTAGATTATGAATATGCTGCTCTTGCTTGCTAATAAAATAATAAAATATTGTTTAGGGCAAAACAGTACCAAAAGCTATTATTTTTGTGGGGTACTTAGCATTTGCCATGTTTAGGTTTGTGCCTCACTTAAATTGACTAGCCCAGGTAGTTTGTTTATGCTTCACCTTTTGCCATGATTGTGTGATATGCTATGCTTGAGTGAGATGAAATGTTAACAACCTTTTCTCATGTTGTGTAGCTAAATAACTTGAACCATTGTAAATGTGCGGTATCGTCGTGTGTGACGAGTACTCCACTTAACCTGCTAGTAACCGCTCTCGACGATAGACGCGATACCGTAGTGCGTTGTCTCCTGTTGCCTTCTTGTTGTTTCTTGCTCGTGATTGCTTCATAGTAATAGATGCTTGCTCGTTGATTGCTTTTCCAGTGTTTCCTTCTTGTTTGCTTCCGCGGTTACTTCGGAGACGATGCGAGCTTGCGATTGACTACACCTTCGGTTTCGTCTTCTCATCAGGTAAGGGGGAGCATATATCATGCTTATAAATTTAAGCTCACTTGTGCCTAGGTATAGGATAGAACGATTTCTTGATCCTACCACCTCATATTTATGCCTCTCAACTAAACCAAAACATCCATGTCCCCACATCCCAGCAAACCATTGTTTGGCCATGTACCTTGCTTGCTTAACCATTGCTTAGTATGCATGCTTAGGATGCTATCAATTGTTATCCTGTTACTCCTTGGATTGGGATATCACACTATTATATTATTGTGGATGATGTGATTATTATAATGTTGACTATATTCGACGAAGGATGGAAGGTCTAGGCTATCCCGCCCCGATGCTTTGTTCCATTTGAGTCACCTAGGACCCGAGTTCCGGGTGTTGTTTCTCTTGACGAGCATGCCTAACCGCGTGTGGGATACTATGGGGTCCCCTTTTCTTACCTACCTAGCTTCAAACATTTCTAGAGGTGGTCCAAGCCGATTTACCATTTGCAAACCATGCATATATGTCTGTCGGGTCGATCCTAGCATATATCTTTTAAAACAACTTGGGTCAGCGGAGACATGGTTTCACTGTTGGTCCACCCGATCATCTAGGACCCGGCCCCATGTGAGGTGACCCGGTAATCCGACCTGCGTTAGCCGAAAGAGTCTGATCCAAGAGTGCAGACGACTTTTGGATTGGGTGTCGACTCCCCGGGGGCCACCCGGATTTGTGCGTTGTTAGTTAGAGGGACCTGTCGTTTCAGATCTCTCAGAACTAAATCATAAAATGGTTGCCTGTGATGGGTAGCAACTAAGAGAGATGGGCGTACGTACAGAGCCTTGTAATGGGCAGTTGGTACACCCCTGCAGTGTTAAATCTTTTCGAGAAGCCGTGTCCATGGTTACGGACGACTTGAGACCTACTCCTTGTTCATAGAAAACTACAACTGAGATAATCTTAATAACTTGATCAACGTGTGTGTGCCTTGACTGCTTCTTCTTTATCGGGTGATGAAGGGGAGGACAAGGATAGGATAGGTTCTATGATTGTGTAAGTAGCTGATAGCAGACTTGTTGGAGGTGATTCCTCATCGAATGCATGGTTCTCGTCTTTCTCTAAATAGATCGTTAGCCACCTCATATATGCTAGTGCGCCTGCAACCTCACCACTACCCCCATATTACCGTGAGAAGTTAGTTACAAGACTTGTTAATATAGCTCACCCCTTCTTTTCTCTTTTATGCACGTTATGCAAACGATCCTGGACTTCAGAGGAGCTTGACGACCCTTCTTCTGGATGCCTTCGCGGAGACTCGACGACGACTAGTTAGGCGGATCCCAGCGGAGAGACTGGACCCGTGTGGTTACGAGAATGGTGTGTTTTACCTTTGCCACTAGGCATTTGATTGTAGTCTGTACTGAGACATGTATCTTCCGCTGATGTATTGTATTTAAGGCAGTTGTATGACAATTGCATGAGATGTTGTATCCTTGTATCTGTAATGTTGTGATATCATGTTGGAAATCCGGGGCATATGGCAGTGTCATATGTCGCGGTGGGACCGATATGTGCTTCGTCCCCGGATCTGGATGGAAACATCTAGATCTGGAACAGTACCGCATATCGGGCCTTACAGCTGGCCCACAATCAGTGGCTGGGGGGGATTATCTAGTGGCTAATTACAGCCACGCCACCAAGCCCTCAGCGGCGGGACAGTGCACACCGGCGGAAACTACGGGGGCACGACAGGGTGACCAGCGGGATAGAGCACGTCCAGAGCAGTCACGGGAGCGCACTGGGCGCGGCCGTGCACGAGGCCGAGCGCGGCGAGTAGCAGCAGCGAGTGTGAAACTTTAGTAGATTGAGTTCTCAACAAATAAATATTTCTCTCTCTCGTATTCCCATCTCCCACTTGTTGCATGCAAACACCATCTGGAGACATTCGAGTCACGGACAGCAAGAGCTCTTGCACCTTTATGTTCTTATGTTGCTTGTTTCAATGCTAATATAGACTCTTGCTTGTTATGACTTGAATTGAATTACATACCTTGATTGCTTTACATACAAAGTTCTTATATGGTTGTTAACATGTCACCATAGAAATTATGCTTGTTATCATTTACCTACTCGAGGACGAGCAGGAATTAAGCTTGGGGATGTTGATACGTCCCAAACGTATCTATAATTTCTTCTTGCTCCATGCATCTTTTGTGTGATATTGATATGTTTTAGATACACTTTCATACACTTTTGATCATATTTGTACTAACATATTAACTAAGTGCACCCTAGTGCCAGTTCCTGTTTTCTGCTGTTTTTCTATTTCATGTTTCCCCCGTATTAAAAATGCTCCAAAAATTCCGGGAAAATCCAATAAAAAATCAGCGCTTCAGAAGCTTCCAGTGTCCCAAAGGGTGCCGGAGGGGACCCACCAGGGCCCCAGGTGCCCTCCTGGCGCGGCCAGGAGTGGGGCCGCACCAGGGGCCGCCGGACCCCTGGTGGCCCCCTGGCTGCCCCCTTCGCCTATTTATTCTCCGTCCTCCGAAACCCTTGAGGACAAAACCCCTTTTCTCAATATCGCCTCTGTTCCGTCGCCGTCGCGCTTCCAAGATCGGGAGCGCCAGAAGACCCCTTCCCGGCACCCTGTCGGAGGGAGGATTGACCTCGGGGAGCTTCTCCACCACCATGGACGCTTCCCGGATGATCCATGAGTATTCCCCTTTGACCATGGGTCCATGACAGTAGCTATGTGATGTTCTCCTCCCCTCTTTGTTCTTCATGGAGTAGACCTTCTGAGCTTCCCTACATGATCAAGGCACATACGTAATTCTTTCTGCTATTGCTATGCTGAGTTTGCTGGGTTCTCGTGGATTATGAGACTATGTTCAGATTGTGTTTGAGTAATATATTTGGTTCTTATCTTTTATATTTTTGTTCTCGAGTAATTCTTGCATGTTCTCCGTTGTGGTTTATTTCTTTGGTCAAGTAGTAGGTAGTGACTCCAAGAGGGAGCGTTATGCATGATTGTGGGTTCATGCCCCCTGATGACTAGCTTGAGTGACAAAAACATGAGGCTAGGGGATGTGCTGTTGCCACAAGGGGGAAAATGGTGCTTGTAACTGGGATTGCAAGGATTGTTTACTTTACGCAAAGTTCTTTTAATGCAGTTGTCTGTTGCTTTGGGTTTACACTTTGGGTGGGGCTCGCAACTTAATACCAGCGAGATGTTCTGGATATATATCTCAAGGTGGATGATTAATAGTAGATGGAGATGGATTTCGGTCTACTTATTTTGGCGTACCGCCCAGGCTTTTGAGCCTCTTTCTTTCTTTTGTAGCATAGTTAGCATTGGTTTGCGCCCGTAATCCTGTCAATTGCCCAGATGTAATTTGTTTACCTCGCATAGCAGTTTTATTGTCTTTTGGGAGAGAGACATCACTAGTGAACATCATGGGACCAGGGTCCATATTTCCACCACTGTTACACACTCAATTTACTTCTTGCTTCTACTTTCTAGTTATAGCTATCACTATCTTTTATCTGTTGCGTTTGACCTTTGTAAACAGCAAGGCCGGAGAGATTGACAACCTCTCTGTACTCGTTGGGAGCAAAGTTATTTGTATCTGTGTGCAGGTCCACGTCAACTCGTGCTAATTATAGCTCCGTTGTCACCTACTTGTCGTTGCTGGAGTCCTACGGAAGACAAACCTTGGTATCTTCACTGAGGGAAATTACTCTACACTACATCTCAACCTTCCGCTTGGGGTAACCAACAAGGAGTTAGCATCAATGTTACCCCCTGTTACTCCTTGGATTGGGCTATCACATTATTATATTGTTGTGGATGATATGATTATTATAATGTTGACTATATTCGACGAAGGATGGAAGGTATAGGCTATCCGCCTCGATGCTTTGTTCCATTCGAGTCACCTAGGTCCCGAGTTTCGGGTATTGTGTCTCTTGGCGAGCGTGCCTAACCACGTGTGGGATTCTATGGGGTCCCCTCTTCTTACCTACCTAGATCCAAACACTTCTAGTGGTGTCCCAAGCTGATTTACCATTTGAAACCGTATGTGTGACTGGTGAGCTCCCAACAAATTTTAAACAACTCGGTCCAGCGGAGACATTGTTTCTCTTGTTGGTCCACACTAGTGAGCTAGGGGGCTACCCACATGTGAGGGGATCAGTTACCTCGACCTTAGCCAGACCGAAGAGTTCGATCCGAGAGCGCGGCCGGCTTTTGGATTGGGTGTCGACTCCCCGGGGGCCACCCGGATTTTTTCGTTGTTAGTTAGAGGAATTATCACATCCGGATCTCTCGGAACAACTCTTCAATGAGTGTCTTTAACGGGCCCGACTGAGAGAGCCGGCGTCAATGCAGAGCTTATAATGGGCAGTTGGTGTTGGATATGTTCCCTAGAGACAAATTAATAAAGATATTTGTCACATATCCGTTTTGTTCATAATATGTTTTATACTATGCTAGAACTGTATTACTTGGAAACACTAATACATGTGTGGTATAAAACATCCGTCCCTAGTTTAACTCAGGTATACTAGCTCATTGGGAAATCGATGATCACGGTTTCCTGATCATGAGGTACGAACCGCCTATTGACAATGAGGTCATATCATTAGGAGAATGATGTGATGGACACACACCCACCTAAAGCATTGCGATGTTATCAAGTCACATAGTTCAGCATTGCGATGACTTTTTAACATATGGCTTAGTCCTTAATACCGGGATGATCATACGTAATTACTGTTTACCAGGAGACTTTAACTTGCATCCACCGCCTGACTGAAATATGCTGGCCATAAAGGTGTATCTTAGGTCCTCCGAAGTAGACACGTTAATGAGTATGCAAATAGATCAGAACGGGATTTGTCAGTCCATGTGACAGACAGGTACTCTGGGCCCACTCGGTAATATTGCATCAACACCTTGCAAGGACGTGACTAGGTCACAAGAGATGTAATAGGCACGGACGAGTAAACTTGTTTGTTGAGAACGAGGTGTCAACTTGGTATAATGGATACCGGTGATCAAACCTCGGACAAACAAAGTACCGCAGGACAAAGGGATCAATTCTTATCGTTAACGGTTTCCAAAAGTGATCGAAGTTCATTCGATAGAAGCGCATGGACTATCAAGGATTTTAACTAGGTCCAATTGATTAGTCATTGATCAATGAGAATGTCTCGATCATGTCTGTTGTTTCCCGGACCGTTGAGTGTCACTGATACGTCCCAAACGTATCGATAATTTCTGCTTGCTCCATGCATGTTTTGTGATATTGCTATGATCTAGATACACTTTCATACACTTTTGATCATATTTGGACTAACCTATTAAATCAGTGCACCCCAGTAACAGTTTCTGTTTTCTGTTGTTTTTTATTCCAGGTTTCCCCCATATTAAAAGTGCTCCAAAAATTCGGGAAAAATCAGCGCATCGGAAGCCTCCAGAACCCCGAAGGAGGGCCGGGGGGCCACCACCAGGTGCCCAGGCGGCCACCTGGCGCGGCCTAGGGCTTGGCCGCGCCAGGGGGGCGCCAGGACTCCTGGTGGACCCCCTGGCTTCCCCCCTTGGCCTATATATTCCCCGTGACGTGAAACTTCCGAGAAGAGAACCCCTTTTTGTGATCTCGCCTCTGTTCCGCCGCCACCGCGCTTCCAAGATCGGGAGCGCCAGCAGACCTCTTCCCGGCACCCTGCCGCAGGGAGGATCGACCTCCGGGAGCTTCCCCTTCACCATGGACGCTTCCCGGATGTGCCGTGAGTAGTTTCCTTTGGACCTTGGGTCCGTGATCAGTAGCTATGTGATGTTCTCCTCCCCTCTTTGTTCTTCATGGTTTAGACCTCGTGAGCCGCCCTACATGATCGAGGCACATATGTAATCTTTCTGCTGTTGCTATGCTGAGTTTGATGGGATCTGATGGATTATGAGATTATGTTTAGATTGTGATAGAGTAATATATTTGGTTCTTATCTTTTATATTTTTTTTCCTAAGTAATTCTTGCATGTTCTCCGTTGTTGTTTATTGCTTTGGCCAAGTAGTAGGTAGTAACTCCAAGAGGGAACGTTATGCTCGATTGTGGGTTCAGGCCCCTTGATGACACGCTTGAGTGACAGAAACATGAGGCTAGGGGATTCACTAGTGCCACAAGGGGGAAAACAACGATGCGTGTAACCGTGGTTGCAAGGATTGTTTACTTTACTCAAGGTGCTTTTTAATGCAGTTGTCTGTTGCTTTGGGTTTACACTTTGGGTGGGGCTCGCAACTTAATACAAGCGAGATGTTTTGGATAGATATCTGAAGGTGGATGATTAGTAGTAGATGCAGTTGGATTTCGGTCTACTTATTTTGGCGTACTGCCCATGCTTTTGAGCCTCTTCCTTTCTTTGTAGCATAGTTAGCATTGCGATGCGTTTATAATCCTTTCAATTTCCCATCTGTATTTTGTTTACCTCGCATAGCAGTTTAATCGTCTTTTGGGAGAGAGACATTACTAGTGAACATCACGGGACCCCGGTCCATATTCTCATCACTGTTTACACGCTCATTTACTTTTCTGCTTTTACTTTCAGTTTCTACCATTATCATTATCCCTTGTGTTTTTTATCCTTCGTAAATAACAAGACCGGAGAGATTGACAACCTCTTTGAACTTCGTTGGGAGCAAAGTTATTTGTTTCTGTTTGCAGGTCCAGGAGAAGCAAGTGATTATCATAAACGGCGCGTCACTTGCCGAACCACCTACTTATCATCTCCGAAGTCCTACTGGATACAAACCTCGGTATCTTCACCGAGGGAAACTTGCCGCTACGCTGCATCTCACCTTCCACTTGGGATAGCCAACAAAGGGCGAGAAGCAATTATCATCTCTCGCGTATCAAGCAAATTTCTGGCGCCGTTGCCGGGGACTCCGAGTGATAAGATAGGGGAGTTGCCCACTACCTTTTACCTTTACTTTTTAGTCTTGTTAGTTTACCTTTCAGTTTTTATCATTGTGTCTTATATCAAAAATTACAAAAAAATCCGCCACACTTGCTGCTACTATGGGTTCCACTGAAAACACCAAGTTGTGTAACTTCACTAGTCACAACAACAAAGACTTTATTTGCACTCCTATTGCCACACTTGCCACTTCAGCTACCTCTTATGAAATTAAACCTGCTTTGCTAAACCTTGTTATGAGAGGTCAATTCTCTGGTGCTGATGATGATGCTGCTTTACACTTAAATAATTTTGTTGAGTTATGTGATATGCAAAAGTATAAAGAAGTAGAAGGTGATGTTGTTAAGATCAAGCTTTTTTCCTTTCTCTTTGAGGGACGGAGCTAAAATCTGGTTTCAATCTTTGCCTAGGAATATCATAGATTCTTGGGATAAGTGAAAAGATGCTTTTATTGGGAAGTACTACCCACCTGCTAAAATTATCCAATTGAGAAGTAACATTATGAATTTTAGGCAATTGGATAATGAACACGTTGCCCAGGCTTGGGAACGTATGAAATCTCTTGTTAAGAAATTCCCTACACATGGTTTGACTACCTGGATTGTTATTCAGACTTTTTATGCAGGCTTGAACTTTACCTCGGGGAACCTGTTAGATTCGGCCACGGGAGGAACCTTTATGTCAACTACACTTGGTGCTGCCACAAAGCTTCTCAATGAGATGATGACCAATTATTCCCAATAGCACACCGAACGCGCTCCAACCGGTAGGAAGGTAAACTATGTCGAGAAGATTACCTCCCTAAATGAAAAAGTTGACTTAATTATGTCTTTACTTACCAAGCAACCCTCTATTGATCCTCATGATGTTCCTTTAAATTCTTTGATCACTCAGGAACAAGTAGATGTGTGCTAGAAACAACTTCAACAAGAATGCTTATAGGGGCAATTTTGCTAGCAATCCTAGACCGTTTCCATACAACTATGGGAACAACAACACTTATCCTAGCAACAAGAACCCCACTTCTGAATTAGAAAATATGCTTAGAGACTTTATCACTACCCAAAAATCCTTCACCGAGAATGTAGATGAGAAATTAGCTAAGTTAGATAATATCTCTTTGAAGGTAGACAACCTAACCCTTGATGTTGAGATGCTAAAAAGTAGAACCTCTTCCCTTGAGGAGAGTAAGGCCACTCCTATTAATGCTATCCAATTACAAATTAATATGATGGCTAAACTTAAAGAAAGATGGGCTAGAGAAAAAGAGGAAGAGGATAGAATTAAGAGCCTTCCTACACACCGCACAGTTGCTACTATCCAAATTGTTGAGGACACTGAAACAATTAGCACCCAATGCACTCTTGGTCCCATTGGACCTATTAATAGTGATGCTAATACGTCAACCGTAGAAGAAGAAACTCCTATGGACATAGAGGGTTTCAAACAAGTGAGCCTAGATGACACTACTACCACCTTTGATAGTAGTGATATTGATTTTGACAGTTGCACTCTCGCAGAAGTTATTAGCTTGCTACACAAAATGTCTAGAGACCCTCACACTAGCACACTAAATCTTGCCTTCACAGAGCATATCACAAATGCTCTCATCAAAGCTAGGGAGGAGAAGCTTAGGATAGAAGCATCCATACCTAGGAAGCTAGATGCTGGTTGGGACCCTATGATAAAAATTAAATTAAATAACTTCTCTTGCTATGCTTTATGTGACGTTGGAGCTAGTACCTCCGTCATGCCCAAAAGAATGTATGATATGTTTGAATTGAAACCTTTTGATTCTTGCTCTTTTGGTGTTCGTCTTGTTGATTCTTCCGTAAAGAAACCTTTGGGGAAGATCGACGATGTTCTTATCATTGTCAATGACAACTATGTTCCCGTTCATTTTATTATTATGGATATAGAGTGTGAACCTTTATGTCCAATTATTTTGGGACGTCCTTTTCTTCGCACCGTTGGTGCCGTTATTGACATTAAAGAGGCGAATATAAAATTGCAACTCCCTCTCAAAAAGGGGATGGAACGCTTCCCTAGAAAGAAAATCAAGTTACCATTTGAGTCCGTTACGCGGGCTAGCTATTCTCTTTCTCTTGATAAAACTTGATTCTTCTTTTGCTTTATGCCTAGCTTAAAGGCGTAAAAGAAAGCGCTTGTTGGGAGGCAACCCAAGGTTTTTTTACTTCTGTTTTTACCGGTCTTGATGATTGTTACTACTGTAGAAACATTATTGTATCTTTATTTTCAAGCTTTGTGCCAAGTTATAGCCTCCTATGACAAGGGAAGCAAAAGTTGTGACATTGTGGCACCCCGGCTCAGAGGACCGGAACGCCCCGTGCTCTAGCCCAGAGATCAAGTCTTCTGGAACACGACACTGCTTGATATAGAACTGAACAACTTTCTATTAACAAATAATACGGGTACAAGGGGTTTATTACAACGCTGGCGGAGCGAGACGGAGAACAAGCTTGCTCCTTAAGCTTGCCACGGATCTACATCAAGCAGCAGACTAACTCTCTAGTAGAGGAATAACTCGGCAGCGGAACAAAGGCGACGGTCATGAACTCCACTCCACAGGGACACTGGCTGGGACACCTCCTAGCTCGCGAACACCGGGAACGTCGTCCTACACATCCAAAGCACGGCCTGCAAATCTGGCATGACACGCCAGGTCAGTACATCGAATGTACTTGCAAGCTCACAACAACCATGCACCAAGGCAAAACAATAACATGGCAACATGTTAACGTATATTACTGAATTAAACATGTGAGCATCAACATCATGCAACAAATAATCATTAAGCATACTATCAACATATTATCGGCACATTATCAGCATATTAGACTAATGCACAACCAATCATCGTTTAAGGTCACCTGAACCCCACATGATCACCGCACGATCATGTGGCTTACCTCGGAGTCCTTACCGACTCAAGCACCAGTCATCGCATGACCATCAACTTTGCAACCATCCACCGAACTCATGTTGATCTCATGGTGTGACCTACTGTGAATTGTGTCCAATACCGTGGACTCGGCTATTTGAATAGATTTGTGTGACTCTGTAGAGTTTGTTGCACTTTACCCACACCATGGAGTCCCTCCTCCATCCAATACCTTGGAACGTCTCCCAGGAGTGGACTAGGATTTCTCCAACGAGACCATTCTACCGGTGACTTCCCTTACTGTAAGGCCCCTGATGCGGTACTAACTCTAACTAGTCGCTTTCGCGTCCAGTCGGAGTTAGAAGCGCATCAAACGCCACCGGCGCACGACACTCGCACTCGTGTCGCTGCCGGATTCTCGACAACAGGTATAAAAACACAACTCTACAGGAAAGGAAATACATATAGAGATAATAGAGCAGGGCATACAACGCCACTGTCTAAAAATATAATATCACCAAGAGTACATCTGATCAGTACATCAATACATCAAGCGGAAACATAGTAGGGACCGAGTACGGTCAAGATCCAAATTGCCCTAGAGAGGGCTACACATAAATCCACCCACGGGAACGTCTGAGCCCAACTAAGGATCCTACTGGTCGATGTAGTCGTACTCGTCGTCATCCTCCGGGGGCACCTCCACGAAGTATCGTCCAGTGCTGGGGTCGAGGTAGTAGTCCACTGCAGCGGCCGATCAGGCAAAGCGGTAAAGGCGGAAAAGTAAACGGGGGTGAGAACATGTCATTACGGAATAACTAACGCTACAGGTAAGGTAAAGGTATAGACAGTTTGCAGTCGTACTAGCATATATGGTGGCTACAAGTTCTATCAGAATAAAGGTGAGATCCAAGAAGTGACGTTGACAACGTGTCGTAAGTCGGCTATCCACCTACTTACGCAAACATAACACAACCTCGTTTCTCTCTCGGTCCCCCTGGACGAAGAAAGACAACCAAGGCACTCACGCGGTTTGTCAAATTTTATAGCATGATTTTCATTGATGTTGTTCTATGAACAAGGAGTAGGTCTCAAGTAGTCCATAACCGCGGACACGGCTTTTCGAAAAGATTTACCCTGCAGGGGTGTACCAACTGTCCATTATAGACGTCGCATGTACGCCCGGTTTCCACTTGGCTAGGTAAGCGCCTGAAACTCCGGAACGTCAGAGTCCCTCTAACTAACAACGCACATATCCGGGTGGCCCCCGGTGAGTCGACACCCAACCCAAAAGCTGGCCACGCTCTCGAATCGGACTCTACCGTATCACTCCAGGTTTGGATTACCGGTTAGTTCTCTTATGAGACCGGGTCCTCAGCCGGTCTATTTGGGCCAGCCAAGAAACTATGTCCTCCTGGCCCTGGTTTGGTTTGGAAACAACTGGGGATCCAACCAGCACACACACATTGCAATTGTAAAACAGCCCAGGCCACCACTAGAATGTACGAGGCTAGGTAGGTAAGACAAGGGTGCCCCATAAAACCCCACACACGATTAGGCACGCTCGTCAAGAAACACAATACCCGAGACTCGGGTCCTAGGTGACTCAAATGGAACAAAGCACCAGACGGGAGTAGTCCAGCCTTCCACCTTTCGTCGAATATAATTTAACATCATTTAACAATAATAAATATCAACCAACTTCTTGTATAACATGATATCCCAACCATAAATGTATAGGGTAAGCGGCAAGTTTTCTATCCATACTAAGCAATGGCTGAGCAGCGGTAACTTAGCAGAACAATGGTTTGCTGGGATGTGGGGATCATGGCTGTATGGGTTTAAACATGGCATATAATGTAGATAGGATCAAGCAATAACGTTCTAGATCTACAGCTAGGCATGAGCAGAAAGTTATAAAGTAATGACGCAGATCTCCCCCTTGCCTGGTAAGGTAGTCGAAGCAGCACTCACGGTACCCTCGGGCTCGGTGTCGGACAGCTCCACGTAAGTCTCCTCGGCGGTCTCAGGTGCTAACGTAAGGTACCGGCAGGAAAAGGCACACAAGTAAGCAACTGAAGCAACTCAAACAAGGATGGCATGTTCAAGTTTTATTTACATGATATGACCTTGTCTAGTCAAGTTTAAATGAAGGTGATGACGACAAGTCATCACTTTCATATGCATTTTATTTACATTGTAATGGCTTTGTTCTGAGCCTTAACTTAGGTGTAAATAGCATGATAGCATGACATGATCAACAAGCATTACAAGAATTTAAATAACATGAAAGTAAAACAATGATTCCGGAGACGGAGTGGTGTCGGTGAAATTGACACCCAGGAAGGAGCAACAAAGGTTTGAGGCCAGCCACTATGCATATGACAATATGATAGGGGTTGACTTGAAGAAGAAGATGACTTGGAACAGACTTGAAAAGATCAGATGAACAACATTCCAAATGCACTGAAGTCGGAATGTTGAAGGCAGACAGACCTGAAAGCTTCTGAACCAGGTGATCACACCTTGTCTCAAAAGTTGCACAACACATCATGAAAACATCACTACTGAACTCCTTGCAGAGAAGCACCCCAAAAACATATATGACATGTCTTAGTTTGAATTTGCAAGGCCAGTTGCAAATTCAGCTGAAGTTCAGGGGGCTGAGTGCA
This sequence comes from Bromus sterilis, assembly GCA_950022295.1. Taxonomy (NCBI): domain Eukaryota; kingdom Viridiplantae; phylum Streptophyta; class Magnoliopsida; order Poales; family Poaceae; genus Bromus; species Bromus sterilis. Next base: position 233,806,341 of record OX465599.1, on the reverse strand, counting down.
AAATTGCACCTCATGAATTTTGAAAAGGTTCAGATGAACAAATCATCATCATCATCATGCAATTACTTGTGTAAAACTACCCCCATTTCATATATGGCATGGGCTAATTTGAAATTTGAACAAACTTTGCCAAACCAAGAATTTGCAGGGGGGCATTTTGCAAATTGACCATGCTTCAAAATCATAGGGGTTCAAATGAAAAAATGCTTCCCACTATGCTGACCAGTAGCTCAAGCTACCCTAAATTGATATAAGGCATGCCTCAATTCGAACAGGAGGTGAAAGTCTAGTTTGAATTTTGAATTCAAACTTGGATTAAATAAAAACAGAAAAGAAAAGGAATAAATAAAAAAAAGAAAAGGGGAGCCCAGCCAGCTCGGGCTGGTTCGTCCAGCAGCCCAGCTGCTGCTTCCCGCCGCTGGCGCGCTAGCATCCATGGGCCAGGCCCAGCTGAACCACGGCCAGGCTCAAAAAGAGCAAAACATTGGGGTTAAATCGACCCCAGGGGATTCGAACCCCGCACCGCGCGGTTACGACTCCAGGCGCGCTACCACCTCGTCTACTGATTGAATTTTGACAGAACACGGCTCGCTCTGAAGATAAACCAACTACGAGGCGTTGCTAAACTGAACGCGAACTGAACTCGAATTCAGTCGACTGCAGATGGGCGAAAGGAGGGAGCTTGCGACGCCGTGCTTCGATCCAGGACTCCAACGATGGCGCAGCGCACTGATGCAGCACTGCATCCCCCTGGAACTGCTTCGGTGCTCGCCCCTCCCGGAATCGAAGACGGATCAGGTGCTGTCTGAAGAAGGCAGCAGCTTGCTGTGCTGTCTGAAGAAATTCAGACACGCAGCTCCGCGCGCGTGGACTCCAGCGTCGATCTCATCTCTTCCAGAGCACCAGGGGCTCAACGCCTGCTACCAACCATAGCCGAAAGTGCCCTGAACCCGTTTTTCTGCTATGCTTGCCTCTCCGTGCTACGAACAGGCGCTACGCCGTACCGGAAGAACGCGGCGGAACGGGAGTCAACGGAAACAGGGGAGGGGATCGGAGCTCACAGCGGGGAACGATTCGTGCGGTTCGGGAGGAAGGTCGCCGGCGTGCAGGTCGACGACGTGGACGAAAGCGGAGCCGAGCCGTGCAGAAACCTCAGGCCATGGACCTCCTGTCCATGGCGGCTCTGGACAGGATGCAGCGGAAGGGGAACAGGAGGAGGCGGCGGTGGAACGGGAATTGAGCTAGGGTTAGGGGGAGCCAGGAGGGCTCATATATAGGAGAGGGGGAGAGGCGACGTGGACGAAGGAGAGCCTCTCCTCCACGGGCGCCATGTGCGTGAGGGGGAGAAAAGCAGAGGAGGGGGATGACAGGTGGGGTCCGGTCGGCAGAGAGAGAGAGGGAGGAAAGGAAAAAAAAAGAACGGGCGCTCCAGGTGGGCTGATTCCAGGCGGCCCAGCTGGGCTGGAGGGGAGAAGGGAGGAAGGCAGGCCCCTTTTCCGAATAGAAAAGAGCAGCAGAGAAAGAAAAAGAAAAGAAAAAGATAGGGGAAAATAAAAATATCCCAAATATTTTTAAAATCCCCTAAAAAAGATGCTTGATCACCCAAAATTGATTTGAACAATTTTGCATGCAGTGAAAAATCTCCAAAAGCAAAACAGTACCCTTTTCCATTTAAAAATTAAATAGAAAAGGACTTTGAAGAGTTTTTGAGAGAAAAATAGAAGGTTCAAAATTCCATGAGCTTGAAATTCTTAATCCTTGTATTTTTCTAGATTTTTCAAAATTGGTTTGACCAATTTTGGCAACAACAAAAATGTGGCCACTTTTTGAATTCAAAAACACTTTGAACTAGGGCTACTGTTTTTGGTGGTGGCAAAAATGCTTTGAGGGTTTTAAAACCCTTGCAAAGGCAAAAGAAAATGCTTGGCCAAGATTGGGATCAAGAAGAGTGAGCATGTGGCAAGGAAAATTCCAACAACACTCTTCTTGAGCCACTTTGGATGCAAAGGAAAACAACTCAACATGACTCCATTCTCAAAGCCAATTTAAATCACCACATGAAATGACACACACATCCACCATGCCAAGTTACAAGTCCAACAGAGAAAGTAAATTACATGGTGTTGATAGCTTATTACATGTGGGCTGTTACAGCTCTCCCCTACCAACATAGGATCTCGCCCCGAGATCTAAGAAAGAAAAAGCTCGGGATACTCGGAACGGAGATGATCTTCACGCTCCCACGTTGCTTCCTTCTCTGAGTGATGTGCCCATTGCACCTTGAGGAACTTGACGGTCTTGTTGCGAGTCTTGCGCTCGGACGAGTCAAGAACACGGACTGGACGCTCTGAGTAAGAGAGATCCGCACTGAGCTGGATCTCGCCCAAATCCACTGCCTGCTCTGGCTGCTTGAAACACTTCTTCAACTGAGACAGGTGGAACACATCATGCACCATAGCCAAACTGTCTGGAAGCTCGAGGCGGAACGCAAGAGGTCCCCGAGTCTCGAGGATGCGGAACGGACCAACGAATCTGGGAGCCAACTTGCCTTTGATCCCAAAGCGGTGAGTGCCTCGAAGTGGAGACACTTTGAGGTATGCGAAGTCACCAACTTTGAAGTCAACACCACGGTGTTTCTTGTCATAATAGGCCTTCTGCCTAGACTGTGCTGCCTTTAGGTTCTCCCGGACAATTTTCACTCTGTCTTCTGCCTCTTGGATCACATCTGGACCGAACAGTTGCCTCTCACCTGTCTCGGACCAGTTCAAAGGTGTCCTGCACTTGCGGCCATACAAGACTTCAAACGGCGCTGCTTGCAGACTTGCCTGATAGCTGTTGTTGTAAGAGAACTCAGCATACGGCAAACACTCTTCCCACTTCATGCCAACCGAGATGACACATGCCCTCAACATGTCCTCAAGAATCTGATTCACACGCTCAACCTGCCCACTGGTCTGAGGGTGATAAGCGGTACTGAACAACACTGTCGTACCAATCGCCTTTTGGAAGGCCTGCCAGAACTTGGAGGTGAAAAGACTGCCTCGATCAGAACTGATCTTCTTGGGGATGCCATGCAAAGACACAACTCTTGCGGTATACAAATCCGCCAACTGAGCTGCTGAAATGGAGTCCTTCACTTGAAAGAAGTGGGCAACTTTGGAGAGATTGTCAATGACAACAAAGATGGCATTGTTCTTCTTCTGCGACAAAGGAAAACCCGTGATGAAATCCATCTCAATGTGGTCCCATTTCCATTCTGGAATTTCAATTGGCTGAAGTAGCCCTGCAGGCTTCTGATGCTGTACCTTCACTCTCCTGCACACATCACACTGGGAGACAAAACGGGCAACATCCCGCTTCATACGAGTCCACCAAAAGTTCTTCTTGAGGTCCTGGTACATCTTGGTGCTACCAGGGTGGATAGACAGCTTTGAGTCATGGGCTTCTTTCAAGATGACCTCTCTGAGACCTCCTTCTTTGGGAACAACAACTCTCTCCTCGAACATGACAATGCCGTCATTATGCACTGAAAAGCAACCGTACTTCGGAACTGAGGCGGCAACACCCTGCTTGACTTTCTGAATCATCAAGCTACCAGACTGAGCTTCACGAATCTTCTCACGGATAGTGGGCTCTACCACAAGGTTGGCTAGATAGCCTGCTGGAACTAGCTCAAGATTGAGCCTTCGAAATGCCTCACACAAATCAGGGTGTATCTTCTGCACCTGGACACTGTTGCAATCACCCTTGCGGCTCAACGCATCGGCTATGACATTCGCCTTGCCAGGCGTATACTGAATATCCACGGAGTACTCAGTAATAGTCTCGAGCCACCTCCTTTGCCTCAAGTTCAGGTTAGGCTGCGTGAACAAGTACTTTAAGCTTTTGTGATCGGTGAATACATCAACCTTCCTCCCTAGGAGGAGGTGTCGCCAAGTAACCAACGCATGAATCACTGCAGCCAGCTCAAGATCGTGGGTCGGATAATTCCTCTCAGCCTGCTTCAATTGTCTGGAGGTGTACGCCACAATATTCTTTCCCTGCATCAACACTCCGCCAAGGCCATTCAACGAGGCGTCACAGAACACTTGAAACGGCTGTGACTCGTCTGGCGGCGTAAGGATCAGAGCTGTGGTCAGTCTTAGCTTCAACTCATCAAAAGCTGCCTGGCAAGCCTGTGACCAAACGTACTTCTTGCCCTTGCACAACGGCTCGGTCATCGGCTTTGCTATCTTGGAGAAATTCTCGACAAACTTCCTGCAATAGCTGGCAAGTCCGAGAAAGCTCCTCAACTGCTTGACATTTTTCGGCAGAGTCCAATCTTGAATCGTCCGGACTCTGTCTGGGTCAACAGCAATGCCCTCTGAGGAAATGACATGGCCAAGGAAGTTGACCTTATTCATCCAGAACTCGCACTTAGAGAACTTGGCATAAAACTGGTGATCTCTCAACTTCTGCAACACCAATCTGAGATGCTCCTCATGCTCAACCTCTGACTTGGAAAAGACAAGGATGTCATCGAGGTAGAGGAGGACGAACACGTCTAGCCACTCTTGGAACAGATAGTTCATGGCCCTCATGAACGTCGGAGGTGCGTTTGAAAAGCCAAACGTCATGACCGTAAACTCGTACAGTCCATAACGAGTGCGGAAGGCTGTCTTGGGGATGTCCTCCTCATGGACACGAATCTGGTGGTACCCCATCTTTAGATCAAGCTTTGAAAACACCTTTGCTCCATGCAACTGCTCAAACAAGTCATTGATGTTGGGCAAAGGGTATTTGTTTTTGATCGTCTTCTTGTTGATACCACGGTAGTCTTGAACCAACCGGCTAGTACCATCTTTCTTCTTCACAAAAATACACGGGGCACCCCAAGGGGAAGTGCTCGGACGAATGAGCCCATCCTTCTCAAGCTTCACCAATTGCTCTTTCAACTCAATCAGCTCTTCCGGACACATCTTGTACGGCTGCCGAGATATCGGCTGTGTACCAGGTTCTAGCTCGATCACAAACTCAATAGCACGGACGGGTGGAATACCTGGCAACTCCTCTGGAAAGACATCCGGGAACTCTGAACAACTCTGACCTCCTCGATCAATGGAGAAACTCCAGCGTTCAGAGCGTACAACTGTGCTGGTCCCACTGTCGAGCCACAAGTGTACCAAATCTCTGTGCCTGAATCGTGCGTCAGCAACACGGTCTTGGACGGACAATCAATCTTGGCCTTGTACTTGACAAGCCAATCCATGACCAAGATGACATCAATGTCGGAACGGGGCAAGACAATCAGGGAGGCCGTAAAGATAGCACCCTGAATACTGATCTCCACATCTGGAACAAAAACTGAGGAACTGCATCTGGAACCAGGAGTGTGTACTGCAAGTGGCGGATAGAGCAACTCGGACTGAAGGTCACTGGCTGAAGCAAAAGACTGAGATATGAAGGAATGGGATGCTCCGGAATCGAACAAAACTGACGCTGGAACTGAACATACAAGCAACCTGCCAAGCACAATCTCGGACGACTGTTGGGCCTCTGCGACGGTCACGTTGTTCACCCTGACTGCTCGTGGCTGGGCCCGCACCATCGCCTTGCTCGGTGTAGAGCGAGGTGGTGGCGGAGGCAGCCTGGCGTAACGAGGGTCGATGCACTGCGGAGACTTGTGACCCGGCTTGCCACACTTGAAGCACGTGATCTCTGGCCTGGGCTAGCCTTGTGGAGCAGGCGGCCTCGCGTAAGGTGGAGTAGAGCGAGGTCCGTGCTGCACTGGGACGGGAGGGCGGGCAAAAGTGCGGACAACTGCCCCCCTCTGCTGGAACTGCTGGCGCTGCGGCTGAGGCTGTGACTCTGTAACCCAGAACTTGGCCTTCTTGTGGACCATCATTGCTGAACTGTGCTCTCTCTGCTTTCTCTTCTCTGCGGAACGCTCTGCCTCAGCTGACTCCTGTCTGATAGCCTGGTCGACGAACTCTGAGAACAGGCTTGGCGTGGACAAGGTGAGCGCATACTTGATGTCCGGGGCAAGACCACCGCGGAACCTGGCAATGCGCTTGGCCTCTGACGAGACCTCCTCTGGAGCATACCTGGCAAGCCTGACGAAGGCCATGTTATACTCCTGCACAGACCTGTCCCCCTGCCTCAGAGCTAAGAACTCCTCGTTCTTCCTCTCGATCAGACCACTGGGAATATGAGCAGCTCTGAAATCCCTGACAAAGTAATCCCACGTGATCTCTGCATCACCCTTGTTTGCCTTGTACGTCGAGAACCAACTGCCTGCGGCACCCTGAAGCTGGAAGGAGGCGAAGGTGACGTAGTCGACGGGTCTGACGGCGTTGAAATTGAAGTGCTTCTTGATCTCTGCTATCCAGTCATCCGCGTCCAGCGGGTCTCGAGCCTCGGAAAACCTGGGGGGGGGGCTGATCGCAAGGAACTGCTGCAGTGTGGTGTACTGTGGACGATCATTCCTCTGAGCACCCTGGTTCTGCAGCATCTGAAGGATCGCAGCTGTGCCCTGAGCCACTGCAGCTACAGCCTCCCCAAGGATAGGGTTCTCTGGCGGCGGCATGTTCGCTCTTGGCATTCTGTACACAGGTACACTTATGAGAACATGAACGAATCATTGAAGTAACCAGAGTTAAAGCAAAATTGACAACAAAACTCCCTCACGAGGTATGAGAAAGCCGAAGGCTGAAATTCCACCAAGGTTAACCCGGAAAGTCGGTAACTAGGTGCTACTGGAATTCCCAAACCAAGAACATCCGAATCCAAGATAATAATCTGCTAGCGAGCACACAACCATATATACGAGCGGTTGGAAACCTGACAATGAGACATCTGCCCTGAGCGGCCCGCCATCACGGTCGTCCATAGGGGAAAGACACCACATCCATATTACCATAGGATGCCCGCCAATCCTGTATGGACGGTTCACCTGGGGTACGCCGTAAGCGAGGTAGAGCAGTCAACCCCAAGTGGCGGCTCAGTGGTCTCAAAGACGCCAACACATCTCGTCGCTAGCAAAAATTATAGAGGAATCAGAGTCTCATGTAAACGAGAACCTAGTTTGTTTTGAAAGGGGATAAGTTGCAGAGACAAAACATCGTTTCACTTCCTCACGGAAAGGGGTGGGAGGGTGGGCTAAGGAGAAAACAGAAAGATGTCCTACTCTCCAATTTTTTTTCCTATATAACTACCAAAATAGATTCTAGACTCAACTTCGGCCAGTAAAGGGTCCTACAATCAGTCCTGCTCTGATACCAAGTTGTAAGGCCCCTGATGCGGTACTAACTCTAACTAGTCGCTTTCGCGTCCGGTCGGAATTAGAAGCGCATCAAACGCCACCGGCGCACGACACTCGCACTCGTGTCGCTGCCGGATTCTCGACAACAGGTATAAAAACACAACTCTACAGGAAAGGAAATACATATAGAGATAATAGAGCAGGGCATACAACGCCACTGTCTAAAAATATAATATCACCAAGAGTACATCTGATCAGTACATCAATACATCAAGCGGAAACATAGTAGGGACCGAGTACGGTCAAGATCCAAATTGCCCTAGAGAGGGCTACACATAAATCCACCCACGGGAACGTCTGAGCCCAACTAAGGATCCTACTGGTCGATGTAGTCGTACTCGTCGTCATCCTCCGGGGGCACCTCCACGAAGTATCGTCCAGTGCTGGGGTCGAGGTAGTAGTCCACTGCAGCGGCCGATCAGGCAAAGCGGTAAAGGCGGAAAAGTAAACGGGGTGAGAACATGTCATTACGGAATAACTAACGCTACAGGTAAGGTAAAGGTATAGACAGTTTGCAGTCGTACTAGCATATATGGTGGCTACACGTTCTATCAGAATAAAGGTGAGATCCAAGAAGTGACGTTGACAACGTGTCGTAAGTCGGCTATCCACCTACTTACGCAAACATAACACAACCTCGTTTCTCTCTCGGTCCCCCTGGACGAAGAAAGACAACCAAGGCACTCACGCGGTTTGTCAAATTTTATAGCATGATTTTCATTGATGTTGTTCTATGAACAAGGAGTAGGTCTCAAGTAGTCCATAACCGCGGACACGGCTTTTCGAAAAGATTTACCCTGAAGGGGTGTACCAACTGTCCATTATAGACGCCGCATGTACGCCCCGTTTCCACTTGGCTAGGTAAGCGCCTGAAACTTCGGAACGTCAGAGTCCCTCTAACTAACAACGCACATATCCGGGTGGCCCCCGGTGAGTCGACACCCAACCCAAAAGCTGGCCACGCTCTCGAATCGGACTCTACCGTATGACTCCAGGTTTGGATTACCGGTTAGTTCTCTTATGAGACCGGGTCCTCAGCCGGTCTATTTGGGCCAGCCAAGAAACTATGTCCTCCTGGCCCTGGTTTGGTTTGGAAACAACTGGGGATCCAACCAGCACACACACATTGCAATTGTAAAACAGCCCGGGCCGCCACTAGAATGTACGAGGCTAGGTAGGTAAGACAAGGGGGCCCCATAAAACCCCACACACGATTAGGCACGCTCGTCAAGAAACACAATACCCGGGACTCGGGTCCTAGGTGACTCAAATGGAACAATGCACCAGACGGGAGTAGTCCAGCCTTCCACCTTTCGTCGAATATAATTTAACATCATTTAACAATAATAAATATCAACCAACTTCTTGTATAACATGATATCCCAACCATAAATGTATAGGGTAAGCGGCAAGTTTTCTATCCATACTAAGCAATGGCTGAGCAGCGGTAACTTAGCAGAACAATGGTTTGCTGGGATGTGGGGATCATGGCTGTATGGGTTTAAACATGGCATATAATGTAGATAGGATCAAGCAATAACGTTCTAGATCTACAGCTAGGCATGAGCAGAAAGTTATAAAGTAATGACACAGATCTCCCCCTTGCCTGGTAAGGTAGTCGAAGCAGCACTCACGGTACCCTCGGGCTCGGTGTCGGACAGCTCCACGTAAGTCTCCTCGGCGGTCTCAGGTGCTAACGTAAGGTACCGGCAGGAAAAGGCACACAAGTAAGCAACTGAAGCAACTCAAACAAGGATGGCATGTTCAAGTTTTATTTACATGATATGACCCTGTCTAGTCAAGTTTAAATGAAGGTGATGACGACAAGTCATCACTTTCATATGCATTTTATTTACATTGTAATGGCTTTGGTCTGAGCCTTAACTTAGGTGTAAATAGCATGATAGCATGACATGATCAACAAGCATTACAAGAATTTAAATAACATGAAAGTAAAACAATGATTCCGGAGACGGAGTGGTGTCGGTGAAATTGACACCCAGGAAGGAGCAACAAAGGTTTGAGGCCAGCCACTATGCATATGAAAATATGATAGGGGTTGACTTGAAGAAGAAGATGACTTGGAACAGACTTGAAAAGATCAGATGAACAACATTCCAAATGCACTGAAGTCGGAATGTTGCAGGCAGAAAGACCTGAAAGCTTCTGAACCAGGTGATCACACCTTGTCTCAAAAGTTGCACAACACATCATGAAAACATCACTACTGAACTCCTTGCAGAGAAGCACCCCAAAAACATATATGACATGTCTTAGTTTGAATTTGCAAGGGCAGTTGCAAATTCAGCTGAAGTTCAGGGGGCTGAGTGCAAAATTGCACCTCATGAATTTGGAAAAGGTTCAGATGAACAAATCATCATCATCATGCAATTACTTGTGTAAAACTACCCCCATTTCATATATGGCATGGGCTAATTTGAAATTTGAACAAACTTTGCCAAACCAAGAATTTGCAGGGGGGCATTTTGCAAATTGACCATGCTTACAAATCATAGGGGTTCAAATGAAAAAATGCTTCCCACTATGCTGACCAGTAGCTCAAGCTACCCTAAATTGATATAAGGCATGCCTCAATTCGAACAGGAGGTGAAAGTCTAGTTTGAATTTTGAATTCAAACTTGGATTAAATAAAAACAGAAAAGAAAAGGAATAAATAAAAAAAAGAAAAGGGGAGCCCAGCCAGCTCGGGCTGGTTCGGCCAGCAGCCCAGCTGCTGCTTCCCGCCGCTGGCGCGCTAGCATCCATGGGCCAGGCCCAGCTGAACCACGGCCAGGTTCAAAAAGAGCAAAACATTGGGGTTAAATCGACCCCAGGGGATTCGAACCCCGCACCGCGCGGTTACGACTCCAGGCGCGCTACCACCTCGTCTACTGATCGAATTTTCACAGAACACGGCTCGCTCTGAAGATAAACCAACTACGAGGCGTTGCTAAACTGAACGCAAACTGAACTCGAATTCAGTCGACTGCAGATGGGCGAAAGGAGGGAGCTTGCGACGCCGTGCTTGATCCAGGACTCCAACGATGGCGCAGCGCACTGATGCAGCACTGCATCCCCCTGGAACTGCTTCGGTGCTCGCCCCTCCCGGAATCGAAGACGGATCAGGTGCTGTCTGAAGAAGGCAGCAGCTTGCTGTGCTGTCTGAAGAAATTCAGACACGCAGCTCCGCGCGCGTGGACTCCAGCGTCGATCTCATCTCTTCCAGAGCACCAGGGGCTCAACGCCTGCTACCAACCGTAGCCGAAAGTGCCCTGAACCCATTTTTCTGCTACGCTTGCCTCGCCGTGCTACGAACAGGCGCTACGCCGGACCGGAAGAACGCGGCGGAACGGGAGTCAACGGAAACAGGGGAGGGGATCGGAGCTCACAGCGGGGAACGATTCGTGCGGTTCGGGAGGAAGGTCGCCGGCGTGCAGGTCGAGGACGTGGACGAAAGCGGAGCCGAGCCGTGCAGAAACCTCAGGCCATGGACCTCCTGTCCATGGCGGCTCCGGACAGGATGCAGCGGAAGGGGAACGGGAGGAGGCGGCGGAACGGGAATGGAGCTAGGGTTAGGGGGAGCCAGGAGGGCTCATATATAGGAGAGGGGGAGAGGCGACGTGGACGAAGGAGAGCCTCTCCTCCACGGGCGCCATGTGCGTGAGGGGGAGAAAAGCAGAGGAGGGGGATGACATGTGGGGTCCGGTCGGCAGAGAGAGAGAGGGAGGAAAGGAAAAAAAAGAACGGGCGCTCCAGGTGGGCTGATTCCAGGCGGCCCAGCTGGGCTGGAGGGGAGAAGGGAGGAAGGCAGGCCCCTTTTCCAAATAGAAAAGAGCAGCAGAGAAAGAAAAAGAAAAGAAAAAGATAGGGGAAAATAAAAATATCCCAAATATTTTTAAAATCCCCTAAAAAAGATGCTTGATCACCCAAAATTGATTTGAACAATTTTGCATGCAGTGAAAAATCTCCAAAAGCAAAACAGTACCCTTTTCCATTTAAAAATTAAATAGAAAAGGACTTTGAAGAGTTTTTGAGAGAAAAATAGAAGGTTCAAAATTCCATGAGCTTGAAATTCTTAATCCTTGTATTTTTCTAGATTTTTCAAAATTGGTCTGGCAACAACAAAAATGTGGCCACTTTTTGAATTCAAAAACACTTTGAACTAGGGCTACTGTTTTTGGTGGTGGCAAAAATGCTTTGAGGGTTTTAAAACCCTTGCAAAGGCAAAAGAAAATGCTTGGCCAAGATTGGGATCAAGAAGAGTGAGCATGTGGCAAGGAAAATTCCAACAACACTCTTCTTGAGCCACTTTGGATGCAAAGGAAAACAACTCAACATGACTCCATTCTCAAAGCCAATTTAAATCACCACATGAAATGACACACACATCCACCATGCCAAGTTACAAGTCCAACAGAGAAAGTAAATTACATGGTGTTGATAGCTTATTACATGTGGGCTGTTACACTTACCGTATCACCCGACATACTTCGCAAGTCATTCCTTGGGTAGCCCCGTGTCCTCCAGACACACCAGCCATCGCATGGCAACTGCCATCGCATGGTCCATAAACTTTGTCCCAATCAGGGACGGGCCCAAATCATCATAACTGGCTCTCAAGACTACTGCCGCTTAACGGGCCAGGGTAATCAGCGCGCGCATAGCCTTCCCTACTTGGTGATACGCATAAGAGAAACCACCGATAGACCGAGCCAAGGCCTACCCATACAAGCGAGTGTGGCTGCACCAGATAAGCTCAGTTCGGTGGCACCTGATCAACTCGGTCACGGGACTTGTCTCCAACAGCAAGCACAAACATCAGGTGCAACATGAGCATTCATATAACATTATTATGCAATACATGGAAGAACCATCCAAGGTACCATTATAGTTGAATCATTACAAGACATGTTTACATGATTAACTTAACCAGGTTAAAATGATCAACACGATGTCAACATGATATTAACATATAGTATTATCATGAGCACGGTGGAGATTACGATGCATACAAGCATAGCACGACAATGACATCATCAGAGCATGAACATGATAAAGGCATATCATAAGCATCATGGTTTCAATATATCATGGATATATCATGGTTATACGGTAATCAAAACAACAGCAATACATGGCAAAAAAAACCTATGCCAAACTGAAGAGGAGCTTAATACAAAGCAAATGCAAAAAGAATCGCCTCGTTTGGACTTACGGTTGCGGAGATATGAGGGCGGGAAGATCAGAGGTTGGATTTTGGCAGAAATACGCTTTCGGTGTGGAGAAAGCGTATTTCGGGCTGAAGCAGAGGAAAATGCGCCTTCGGTGATTGAAAGCGTATTTCGGCTGAAGAGGCGTGGAATACGTTTCCCTCAAGTGAAAAACGTACTTCTAGAAATCCGTCTCCACTGGAAGAAAACGCCTCGGGTTTCTTCTCACTTCTAGGCGGGGCCCGCTGGTCAGATCTCCTCTCTCCTCCCCTGTTTCGCCACGGGACAGAGGAGGGGGCAAGGCCGAAGCTCGAGCCGGCAGGAGGAGGGCACGTCGGAGCAGGGGCTGGGTGCGGATCCCCAGGGCGCGGCCGCCCACGGCTGCAGCACCACACAGGGCGGCCAACAGCGACGGCGTCCACGACGGGGCGCGGCGGCTACGGGAGCCCATGGCACGTGGCCTGGACACGGCCTCGGCAAGGGTTCCGGCGGGGGCTTGGGAAGGCGGCAAGGCAAGGGGTTTTGGGAGGAGCGCTGGGGAGAGGTCTGGCGTGGCGGCGGAGGGAGAGGGGGCTCGGCCGCCTCGAATTTGGCCGGGGGGAAGCCGACGTCAATGGAGGCGGGGGGAAACAGGGAGGACTCGGCGAAAAATTGGGAAGGGGCTTGGAGCTAGGGGAGGTGAGGGAGGCGGTGGGTGTCGAGCATAGAGCGGGAGCAAGCTCCTTTATAGGGGGGAGGGTGGATTCGAGCTCGGGCCGCGACAATGGAGTGCGGCCATGGTGTGGGGCGAGCTGGCGATTCTCAAGGGGCTTCGAGACGGCTCGGGAGCGACGAGTGGAGCACGCGGGCGGCGGAAAGCCGTGCGGCGCGGGGAGACACGAGCTAGATGACGGGAGCGCCCTGCAGCGGGATGGGGACGCGTCGGGCACACCCGAAGCGCGGCCAGAGCACTCCACATGCTTGCTCCCCACGCGCACTGGTTCAAGGGATAAGGTTTCACGTGGCCAACTGTGTCAAGAGTGTAGTCCTCTCACTGTAGATCACCACTGTGCAAAAAGTTGGTCCAAAGGTGCTCTGGAATGACCACACACTCACTGACAAGTTTGATGCAGCAAACTTGCAGTAGAAGATAAGATCAAATGGTGCTTAGGGGGTGAAGGTGGGATTGTCCCAGGGGCTTAGGGTTGGAAGGACTATAGTTCTGCTAAGTTTGAGCTTAATCAAGCAAATGCACATGGCACTTCCTTTGCAAATGGGACATTGCTGCAGAAGGTGTTTGTGCTGGGCTATGGCTAGCACATGGCTTCCCCATGCATGATTTTTGGCTGATCTTGAACATACACCAGGGTGAGTGGATGTACCAGTTTCACCTCAAATGGAGCAATGTAGCTAGTACTTCCTTTGCAAATGTCCAAAAAGGCCAGAATGCAAAGTTCAAGCTAGCATCTCATAGGATTGATGGAATTGGCTGGAAATTGGTGGAGTGAGGTTATTTGGTGGTGTGCACATGGGTGTAAAATTTCATGGCCATTGGACAAGCCTAGCTAGCACTTGCTTCACAAGGTGTCCCGCTGGTCAGAAACTTAAACATGATGATGCACACACATGGGTGATGTTATTTGGCTCAAACTTGGTTTGGTGTAGTTATATAGGTTAGGGAATAGGCACAAAAAGTTTCAAGGCAAATGGAATTCCCTATCATGCACTTGCTTCACAATGCCCCCTTGCTGCATCCAAACTTTGGGAATTTATTGTGGGAGTTTGGCTTGGAAAATCATGGTGGAATTTGGTGTAGGACAATTATATGATCATATGAGATTGCAAAAAAAGTTTCACCAGCAATGGATCAAGAGAAATGGCACTCCCTTCACAAAGCTCCAATCTGCCCCCACAGACAAATGAACTTTTCTAGAATAAAAATCCACTTGGGCCATGCAATGTTTTTGGAGAATTTGGCAAGATATGGTGTCAAGGATAGGTGGGAATTATTTGGGGATTTATGGGTCAATATAAATAGGGGTTGCTTCACAAACCTCATATAATTGGAATATCCCTTTTATTGGAAAAAGAATATATGGTTTGAATAAAATCGTGGCTAGGGCGGGATGGATCAATGGAATGACATTGGGAAGGCTTGGAAACAATGGCTACTTGAGCATGGAAAGAAAATATGCTCAAGTTTCAAGTCCAAAGAGGTGCTCCAAACCAAATCAAATGGAAAATCCAGAAATAAATAAGAAAAGTTTTTGGAAAAAGAAAGTTCCAAAATCCAGGATGTCATAGATATGCTGTCCAGAAAACAGATTCTGTCTTCTTGATAGAAAAAATAAGATAAATCACCAGTTCATCTTTTTGAGCTGATTTTTTTACACAACATGCTCTATACAATCGTTAAACTTTTGTATGTTCTGAGTTTTTTTATTTGAGTTGCAGAAGTGCCCCGAAAAGTTCTCTACTACCTGTTGTTCTGTTGTTCACAGATTCTGCCACGTTTTGTCTCTCCTTACTTTTGAAATTCTTAATCTTGATTTTTCTTTGCAAAAACCTTTTGGAAATCTTGAGAAACAGTAGATCTTCAAGAATATCTTTATATCCAGTGGGGAAAAATTATTTTATTAAGGGTACTAACCTCTCTAATCAGATTTTTATGACTTATGTATGAAGGGAGTTTTCAAGTGTGCGATGGAAGATGATGAAAGAAGATCCGGGAATGTCAAGCGCTCAAGCTTGGGGATGCCCCCATGCATCCCCAATAAATATTCAAGGAGACTCAAGCGTCTAAGCTTGGGGATGCCCCCGTGCATACCCTTCTCCATCAATAATCACCAGTTCGTCCTTCGTCTCACTATATTTTTATCACTTCATGCGTTATGTGCTATGCTTGGAGCGTCTCGCTCTTAGGTTTTATTTTTAGTTTTCTTTAGCTTTGCTTGCTGTTCATAACAAGTTAGACCCCATCTTACTTTGTGTTGGAGAGAAACACTCTCCACTCCAATATATAACACATCATAGGATTTTTTTCATGCTTATCTTTTTGTTGTTGTGTGATCTTTCGCTTTTCGTAGCTACTGCCATGTTTAGTTTTAGTTTTAGTTTGTCTTTAGCAAGAGTCTTGGCTTTTGTTTAGTTTGTTGCTGGAACTCTCTTTAGTTTTCATGTTTATCTTGTTAAGAGAGTTGGTTGTTGCACTGAGTTGTGTCTTGTCTTGAAAGTAGGTTATTGAGGTTGCTATTTAATTTTATTAGTAACTTGCAATAATTTTGAGGTATTGATGTGAGTAATGCTCGAACTTTTGGTGTCAAGAGCTCTAGCCTATTAGTGATAGGTGTCGTATTTTGGGAAATCCGTGTGTATTTTCAAAACCTACAAAACTAGTTGAGAACTCTAGCTACTAGATGGATCGCTAATCTTTGGAGGGATCGGATATTAGATTACACTCACATACCATGAGTCGAGGATGCGCAAGGATAACCAAACCCCCATACACTCCTCCTCGGGGGTACTTGTCTCTTTGTGAACCTCCTTATTAGATTGAGAGTTACCGATAATAAGTGCATGAGTTCTTCAGACTAATGTAAGTATTGAAAGTTGACACTTCCACCTCCTCATATTTGCTTGCCTCTCCCGTGCCGTGCATTGCCTTCTTCTCACTCTGAGAGTTGGCGTCCACCTTCGCCGGTACACCCAAACCCTTGGCATGATACGCTCTGTCATCATAAACCTCCTTATATCTTTCCTAAAAGCAGCCACCATACTTACCTATCAAGGCATTTCCATAGCCTTTCAGAGATATATTGCCATGAAACATCCACCTCTTCATGACTTGATCTTCATGTCATACATGTTCCTGCTACACTGGCAACGGCATACATTGCATACATCATGATAGCTACATCTTCTTTATGTTTTGAGTACCTTGTAAAGTGTGAAAGATCTTCTATACCCTCTTGTAAATTAGAGTGTTGCCCTTAAGTGAGAAAAAGATCCCAAAGTGGACTAAATAAAAGATCCCAAAGAGGACAAATGAGAGTTAAATAGAAAGAGCCATTGAGGCCACCAAAAAAATACAAAAAATAGAAAAAATATAAAAATAAAAATAAAAAGAGAGAAAGCAGCAACACTACTATCCTTTTTAAAGATCCACACTAGTACTCCCTCTTATCCTTGTAATCCATAGAGATGATCATTCATGCATATAGCTATGTGGGGACCTTCACACTATAGAACTTGGCTTGCATATTCCAAGGATGAGCCTCCTCAAAAGAGCTCTAGGTCTTCATGAGAGAGAAAGTTATATGCACCCCCACTAGTTCCATTGGAGAGCTTTTTAGCTCATATGTGCATCCGTTGCATGGCAATCCCTACTCCTCACATCATATCTATCATTTGTCCTTCTCGCCTATGATTGTCCTCATTGATGTGAGACTTTCTCACCTTTTTCTCTTCCTCCTCCACCATATTTCTCTCTTTGCCATCCTAAGTGTCAACTCTCGTGCTTACGCTCATCCATTGCGTGAGTGCTAAAAATATTGAAAATGAGTGGATCAAATTGACTTGTACCAGGCTAGTGGTCTGGGGACGAGTCAAGATAAGATTCCAAAGAAGACCAAGTGTGAAACTTTAGTAGATTGAGTTCTCAACAAAAATACTTTTTTCTCGTATTCCCTATCCCCCTTCTTGCACGCAAACAACATTTGGAGAAATTTGAGTCACGGACAGCGAGAGCTCTTGCACCTAACGTTCTTTTGTTACTTGTTTCAATGCTAATGTAGACTCTTGCAT
This sequence comes from Bromus sterilis, assembly GCA_950022295.1. Taxonomy (NCBI): domain Eukaryota; kingdom Viridiplantae; phylum Streptophyta; class Magnoliopsida; order Poales; family Poaceae; genus Bromus; species Bromus sterilis. The sequence continues at coordinate 233,789,049 of OX465599.1, read as the reverse complement.
GTTATGACTTGAATTGAACCACATACCTTGATTGCTTTACTTTTCAATGTTCTTATATGTTTGCTAGCATGTCACCACGGAAATTATGCTTTCTATCATTTACCTACTCGAGGACGAGCAGGAATTAAGCTTGGGGATGTTGATACGTCCCAAACGTATCGATAATTTCTGCTTGCTCCATGCATGTTTTGTGTGATATTGCTATGATCTAGATACACTTTCATACACTTTTGATCATATTTGGACTACCCTATTAACTCAGTGCACCCAAGTGTCAGTTTCTATTTTCTGGTGTTTTTATTCCAGGTTTCCCCCATATGAAAAGTGATCAAAAAAATCCGGTAAAATCGGATAAAAAATCAGCCTCCAGAACCCCGAAGGAGGGCTGTGGGGGGGGCACCCCCAGGTGCCCAGGAGGCCACCTGGTGCGGCCTAGGGCTTGGTCGCGCCAGGTGGGCGCCTGGACTCCTGGTGGTCCCCCTGGCTGCCCCCTTCGCCTATATATTCCCCCATGACATGCAACTTCCGAGTAGAGAACCCCTTTTCGCGATCTCGCCTCTGTTCTGCTGCCGTCGCGCTTCCAAGATCGGGAGCGACAACAGATCTCTTCTCGACACCCTTCTGGAGGGAGGATCGACCTCCGGGAGCTTCCCCTTCACCATGGACGCTTCCTGGATGTGCCGTGAGTAGTTTCCTTTGGACCTTGGGTCCGTGATCATTAGCTATGTGATGTTCTCCTCCCCTCTTTGTTCTTCATGGTTTAGACCTCGTGAGCTGCCCTACATGATCGAGGAACATTTGTAATCTTTCTGCTGTTGCTATGCTGAGTTTGATGGGATCTGATGGATTATGAGATTATGTTCAGATTGTGATAGAGTAATATATTTGGTTCTTATCTTTTATATTTTTGTTCCTAAGTAATTCTTGCATGTTATTCGTTGCTGTTTATTGCTTTGGCCAAGTAGTAGGTAGTAACTCAAAGAGGGAATGTAATTCTCGATTGTGGGTTCATGCCCCCTGATGACACGCTTGAGTGACAGAAACATGAGTCTAGGGGATGTGCTGTTGCCACAAGGGTGAAAACAACGGTGCTTGTAACCGCGGTTGCAAGGATTGTTTACTTTACGCAAGGTGCTTTTTAATGCAGTTGTCTGTTGCTTTGGGTTTACACTTTGAGTGGGGTTCGCAACTCAATACCAGCGAGATTTTCTGGAAATATATCTGAAGGTGGATGATTAGTAGTAGATGCAGTTGGATTTCGGTCTACTTATTTTGGCGTACTGCCCATGCTTTTGAGCCTCTTCCTTTCTTTGTAGCATAGTTAGCATTGCGGTGCGTTTATAATCCTATCAATTGCCCATCTGTAATTTGTTTACCTCGCATAGCAGTTTTATCGTCTTTTGGGACAGAGGCATCACCAGTGAACATCACGGGACCCTGGTCCATATTCTCATCACTGTTTACACGCTCATTTACTTTTCTGATTTTACTTTCAGTTGCTACCATTATCATTGTACCTTGTGTTTTTTATCCTTTGTAAACAACAAGACCGGAGAGATTGACAACCTCTCTGAACTTCGTTGGGAGCAAAGTTATTTGTGTCTTTGTGCAGGTCCAGGAGAAGCAAGTGATTATCATAAACGTCGCGTCACTTGCCGAACCACCTACTTATCATCTCCGGAGTCCTACTGGAGACAAACCTCGATATCTTCACCGAGGGAAACTTGCCGCTACGCTGCATCTCACCTTCCACTTGGGGTAACCAACGAAGGGCGAGAATAAATTATCATCTCTCGCATATCAGTCACACTTAAGGGACAATCGATGCACTAGGACTGATTTGGGATCATCGGTGAAATAGGGGAAAGCATCGGAATAGTTCCGGGAGAGAACGAAAGTTGTTCCGGATATTTTGAAAGGTTCAAAATAATGTTTAATTATATTTAATAATGTTTTATTATTTAATTATCTGAATTAAATATTAAAATATATTTAAATTAATTAATTAAATGGGAAAAAGGCAAATGGGCCCCTTAGGCCCATTAGGGGAAGGAGGGAGCCTCCCCCTTGGCCCATGGCGCCAAGGGAGGGGGCCACCCTCCATATGGCGCACCCCTCCTCTCCCCTTTGGTTTAGTACCACATGGGAAGTTGGAGGAGGGTGGCACCCCCCCTTGGCCTATATAAGGAGGGGTAGACCCCCCTTTTTCCATCATCTCATTGAGTTCTCTCTCTCTCTTTCTCCCACCTTGAGTGGACTCCCCTTGGTTGGAGTTTGTAATTGGTTAGGAGTTCTCCACCATAAGCAGGTCGTCGCTCTGCCGGAGTCGGGATCCGAATCCTTCTTCTTTCCGCTACTCGCTTGGTTCGGTGCCCGGAGGGAACATCAGTTGCATCATACGTGTGCAATCCCCTCGAGGCACTACACCTGTGGTGCTACTTCATCGCCGGAGGTTCACCGGGAGTCTCCATCGCCGGTGGTCTTCTACACGACAGGGAGGTCATAGTTCAGAATCTACGCCAACCACGTTCGAAAGAACATTTCCCTCTTTCGGTCTTCGAAGGTATGAACTCCGATTCCCTCCGTTACATTACATCGCCATAGCATAGATCTTGGGTTCGGGTATTGTAGGTTGGAAAAATTTGTGTTTTCTGCCCCCGTATCCCAACAGTAGTACCATGAGCTAGCTATGCGTAGATGTATTGTACGGGTAGAACACATCTAGGATGTGGGCATCGAATCTTCATTCGTTACCCTCCCACGTGTACTCATTTAGCATTGCGGCAATGTCCTGATGAAGCGGCCCTGACCGACCTTATGCATTTATGCGAGACTGGTTCCACGCTTGACATATGGCTTGTACCATATAAGTGGCGGGGGGTGTCTGTCTCTCTAACATTAGCGATGCGAAGATGTTTGCAACGGAGGGCCTCGACAGGGGTGTAATAGAGACAATTGGGGAATCGGTGTTGTGGCATGTTTTCACATGATAGAAAATGTTCTCTCTCGAAACCCCTAGCAGCCACGTAAAACTTGCATAAGCTAAAGTAGAAAAGTGTTTAAATTTGCTTTGCATGAATGGGGATCATAGCTTGTATGATTTAAAGTTTTACATCCTGTTTTGCTAATATACTAGATATAACGACGGTAGCATTATAGGATGATCTCTCACTAAAACCAACATAGTTTCCTTACCCTAGTGAGCACCATCTAGAAAGTTCTACATTATGTAGGCACCACGTGTCACACATGTGTCAAACATTTTTTCGTTCACAAGAGGTGGGTGTAGCAAGCCTGGCATATGTATATGATATGGCCTTGCATGACACAGCAACAAAACACATAGGGTATGGTGGTGAGCCTGGCATATGTATATGATATGGCCTCGGTACACAAGAGACCGAAAGGTCGAGCATGAGTCACATAGATGATGTGATTGGCATGATGGCCTACCTTAAACACATACTGATGGTCGTGACGATCGGGGGAGGTATGGTGTTCTAGGATTGTGTAATCACTTAGCAAAACTGAGAGATGTTTTCCTAAGTGGGATTTTTAGAATTAATTGTAATTGAACTCCACATTATGAACAAAAGTCTAAATATGCATCTTTGTGAATCACCATTGTAGATGACAGCACCACATCCCTCATTCAACTTAGGGTCATTCCTAGAGAAATATAAACTGAAAACTGATGGGTCAGACTTCACCTCCTGGTTTCGTACTCTGAGGATTCTCCTCATTCCCCTCAAAATGTCCTATGTACTTGAGACTGCATTAGGTGATGCACCAGCAACTACCGCTACTCCGGCTGAGAAGAATGTCTACCTCATTAAGTCGGATGATTCCTCCCTTGTCAAGAAGGGTATGCTCTATTCTATGGAGGTTGAACTGCAGAAATGGTTCGAGAGCCTCAGTGCTTATGAGATAATCACTGACCTCAAGACTGTCTTTGCACCTCAAGCCAGGGTCGAGAGAAATGAAGTTTTTGAAGCTTTCTTCTCGGCAAAGATGGAAGAGCATAACAACATGACTGAGCACGTAGTCAAAATGTCTGACTACATTCAAGGCCTAAATGATCTAGAATTTAAGATTCCAGATGAAGTGGCGGTTGATAGGGTGTTGCGTTCTCTACCCCCTGGCTACGAGAGTTTTGTGTTGAAATACAACATGCAAGGAACGGTTAAGACACTTTCCGAATTGTTCACAATACTGAAAATTGCTGAGATGGAAATCAAGAAGGAGCACAACTGCACCAAGTACTTAGAAGATAAGAAGGTCGGCAAGATTGCCGAAAGAGACACAGATATATGTGATATAAATGTTATTGATGTTTTCCGAGCAACGTCTGGATATTTGATACCGGATCAGTTTCTCACATCTGTAACTCCCAGGAGGGGATGTAGAATAAACGACTCTTGCGAAAGGATGAAGTGACAATGCGTGTTGGCAATGGTTGCAAGGTTGATGTAGTGTCCATTGGCACTCTTCGTCTTAGTCTCCCTTCAGGATTGATTCTTGTTTTGAATAACTGCTGTTATGTACCCGCGTTGAGTATGAACATTGTGAGTGGGTCTTACTTAATGCAAGACCATTATTCTTTTAAATCCGAGACAAATGGTTGTTCGATTTATAAGAATAATGTCTTCTATGTTCATGCACCGGTGCGTAATGGTTTATTCTTAATGGATCTCGAATGTCATGACTCCCACATCAACAACATAGAGGCCAAAAGATTAAAGCCTAGTAAAGAAGAACACATGACGATGTGGCATTGTCGTCTTGGTCATATTAGTATAAAACGCATGGAGAAGCTTCATAAAGATGGACTTCTAGAGTCATTAGATTTTGGATCTCTTGACACGTGCGAGCCATGACTGATGGAAAAAATGACAAAGACTCCATTCAATGGTATAATGGAGTGTGCGGCAGACTTATTGGGGATCATACATACTGATGTATGTGGACCAATGAATGTCACCACACACAATGGATTTCGTTACTTCATGACCTTCACAGATGACTTAAGTAGATACGGGTATATCTACTTAATGAAACACAAGTCTGAAACCTTCGAAAAGTTCAAGGAATTTCAGAGTGAGGTCGAGAATCAACTCGGGAAGAAAATCAAGCACCTTCGATCCGATCGAGGAGGCGAATATTTAAGTCACGAGTTTGGCACTCATCTGAAGACTTGCGGTATTGTACCAAAACTTACGCCAGCTGGAACACCTCAACGAAATGGTGTGTCCCAGTGACGTAATCGAACACTATTGGATAGTGTACAATCAATGATGTCTCATACCGAATTACCTACATCATTCTGGGGGTATGCATTAGAAACTGCCGCTTATGTTCTTAATAGGGTACCATCCAAATCCGTGAAGACAACACCGCTTGAAGAATGGCGTGGCATGAAGCCAAAGTTGTCTTACCTGAAGATTTGGGGTTGTGAGACTTATGTTAGGAAATTACAGCCTGAAAAACTTGAATCTAAGGCGGATAAATGTGTCTTTGTAGGATATCCAAAGGAAACTATTGGATACACCTTCTACAACCAGTCTGAGGGAAAAACGTTTGTCGCCAAGACTGGGCACTTTCTTGAGAAAGAGTTGAGTGGGAGGAAAATTGACCTCGATGAAGTGACTGACCAATCACTCCAAATGGAAGAACCGACAACATAAATTGTTCTGGAACCATCTTCCATAGTGGGAGCTGACGAAGGTGATTAGCACGACATTCATAACGATCATGACATACATGATGATCATGATGAGAATGAAGAGGAACCTATTGTGCCACGTAGGTCAACAATAATTCGTCAAGCTCCTGAGTTTTACGGAAAAATTGTGAATGTAATCTCAGTTAATGAACCAGATGAACCTACGAACTACAAAGAGGCAATGGAAGGACCCGAGTCCGAGAAATGGCTAGAAGCCATGAAATCCGAGATAGACTCCATGTATGCCAACAAAGTGTGGACTTTGGTGGATATTCCCGAGGACCGCAAGGCCGTCGAGAATAAATGGATATTCAAGAAAAAGACTGACGCAGACGGAAATGTATATGTCTATAAAGCTCGACAAGTTCAAGGAGTTGACTACGAGGAGACATTATCTCCTGTAGCGATGATAAAGTCTATCCGGATTCTACTAGCGATAGCTGCCTATCATGATTACGAGATAAGGCAGATGGACGTGAAAACCGCGTTCCTTAATGGCAACATTGAGGAAGAGTTGTATATGATGCAACCGCAAGGTTTCATTGATCCTAAGAACGCTGGTAAGGTGTGCAAGCTTCAACGGTCCATCTATGGGTTGAAGCAGGCATCTCGGAGCTGGAACCTTTGATTTGATGAGGTCATCAAAGCGTTTGGATTTGTCCAAAACATCGAAGAGTCCTGCGTCTATAAGAAAATGAGTGGGAGCTCTATGGCATTCCTTGTATTATATGTGGACGACATATTACTGATAGGGAATGATGTGATATTCTTAGAGAATGCGAAGGAATACTTGAATGGACAATTTTCCATGAAGGACCTAGGTGAAGCTGCGTACATATTAGGCATTAAGATCTATAGAGATAGATCAAACCGCCTATTGGCTTTGAGTCAAAGAACTTACCTTGAGAAAATTTTGAAGAAGTTCAAAATGGATAACTCCAAGAGAGGCCTCTTGCCAGTTATAAGAGGAGTTAAGTTAAGTGTGACTCAATGTCCAGCAACAGCACAAGAAAGGGAGGAGATGTCCTCAAAGCCCTATGCCTCAGCCATAGGTTCTATTATGTATGCTATGCTATGTACTAAGCCGGATTTAGATCTAGAGATTAGTTTGACTAATCGTTACCAGAGTAATCCAGGAATGACTCATTGGACTGTAGTGAAAAACATCCTGAAATACTTACGGAAGACAAATGATCTCTTTCTCGTTTATGGAGGATGTGAGGAAGAGCTCGCCGTAAAAGGTTACGTCGATGCTAGCCTCGACTCTGACATAGATTACTCAAAATCCTAGACGGGATATGTGTTCATGTTGAATGGTGGACCAATTAGCTGGAGGAGCGGAAAACAGTCAGTCGTCGCCCAATCTTCAATGGAGTCGGAGTATATTGCCGCTTGCGAAGCGTCAAATGAAGTGCATTGGCTGAAGAAGTTCATGATCGAGCTTGGTGTCTTTCCCAGCGTCACTAACCCCGTTGGAATTTTCTGCGACAATACGGGCGCCATTGCTAATGCGAAGGAACCAAGAACTCACTTTACAGCCAAGCACATTCTCAGACGTTTCCATGTGACGCGGGACTACGTCAAGGATGGTCATATTAGGATTCACAAGATACATACGGATTTGAATGCAGCAGAACCATTGACTAAACCTCTTCCACAAAGCAAGTTTGAAGAACACCGAAAGACTATAGGTGTTAGATACATGGCTGATGTAAACTAGTGAAATTTGTACTCTAGTGCAAGTGGGAGACTGTTGGATATGTGCCCTAGAGGAAAATTAATAAAGATATTTGTCACATATCCGTTTTGTTCATAATACGTTTTATACTATGCTAGAACTGTATTACTTGGAAACACTAATACACGTGTGGTATTAAACATCCGGGCCTAGTTTAACTCAGGTATACTAGCTCATTGGGCAATCGATGATCACGGTTTCCTGATCATGAGGTACGAACCGCCTATTGACAATGAGGTCATATCATTACGAAAATGATGTGATGGACACCCACCCACCTAAAGCATTGCAATGTGATCAAGTCACATAGTTCATCATTGCAATGATTTTGTAACATATGGCTTAGTCCTTAAAACTGGGATGATCATATGTAATTACTGTTTACCAGGAGACTTTAATTTGCATCCACCGCCTGACTGAAATATGTTGGCCATAAAGGTGTATCTTAGGTCCTCCGAAGTAGACACGTTAATGAGTATGCAAATAGATCAGAACGGGATTTGTCAGTCCATGTGACGGACATGTACTCTGGGCCCACTCGGTGATATTGCATCAACACCTTGCAAGGACGTGACTAGGTGATACGTCCAAAACGTATCTATAACTTCTGCTTGCTCCATGCCTCTTTTGTGTGATATTGCTATGTTATTGATGAACTTCCATACACTTTTTATCATATTTGGACTAACTTATTAACTCAGTGCACCCCAGTGCCAGTTCCTGTTTTCTGCTGTTTTTCTATTTCATGTTCCCCCATATTAATAGTGCTCCAAAAATTCGGGAAAAATCCAATAAAAAATCAGCATTTCGGAAGCTTCTGGAATCACCGAGGGGGGGCCAGAGGGGACCCACTAGGGACCCAGGCGCCCTCCCGGCGCGCCCTAGGGTGGGGCCGTGCCAGGGGGCTGCCTGGACCCCTGGTGGCCCCCCTCGCTGCCCCCCTTTCGCCCATATATTCCCCGTGACGTGAAACCCCCGTGACGGGAACACTTTTTCACGATCTCTCCTCTGTTCCTCCGCCGCCGCTCTTCCAAGATCGGGAGCACTAGGAGACCTCTTCCCGGCACCCTGCCGGAGGGAGGAACCACCTCTGGGAGCTTCTCCAACACCATGAATGCTTCCCGGATGAACCGTGAGTAGTCCACCTTGGACCATGGGTCTATGATCAGTAGCTATGTGATGTTCTCCTCCCATATTTGTTCTTCATGGATTAGACCTCGTGAGCTGCCCTACATGATCGAGGCACATATGTAATCTTTCTGCTGTTGCTATGCTGAGTTTGTTGGGATCCGATGGATTATGAGATTATGTTCAGATTGTGTTTGAGTAATATATTTCATTCTCCTCTTTTATATTTATGTTCTAGAGTAATTCTTGCATGTTCTCCGTTGCTGTTTATTGCTTTGGCCAAGTAGTAGGTAGTGACTCCAAGAGGGAGCGTTATGCATGATTGTGGGTTCATGCCCCGTGATGACTAGCTTGAGTGACAGAAACATGAGTCTAGGGGATGTGTTGTTGCCACAAGGGAGAAAACAACGGTGCTTGTACTTGCAGGTGCAAGGACTGTTTACTTTAGGCAAAGTTCTTTAATGCAGTTGTCTGTTGCTTTGAGTTTACACTTTGGGTGGGATTCGCAACTTAATACCAGCGAGATGTTCTGGATAGATATCTCAAGGTGGATGATTAGTAGGTAGATGCAGATGGATTTCTGTCTACTTGATTTGGCGTACCGCCCAAGCTTTTGAGCCTCTTCCTTTTTTATAGCATAATTAGCATTGATTTGCGCACATAATCCTGTCAATTGCCCAGCTTTAATTTGTTTACCTCGCATGGCTATTTTATCGTCTTTTGGGAGAGAGACATCACTAGTGAACATCATGGGACCCGGTCTATATTTCCAATACTGTTCACACCCACTATCAATTTACCGCTTTATTTTCTTTTCCGTTGCTATCACTATCATTATTATCCCATGCGTTTTACCCTTTGTAAATAACAAGGCTGGAGGAATTGACAACTCCTCTGTACTCGTTGGGAGCAAAGTTATCTGTTGTGTGTGCAGGTCCAGGAGAAGCAAGTGATTATTTTCAAACGGCGCATCACTTGCCGAACCACCTACTTGTCGACCTTGGAGTCCTACCGGAGACAAACCTTGGTATCTTCACCGAGGAAAATTTGCTGCTACGTGATGGCAAGAGAGTGTCAATACTCTTCAAGCCTCGTTGGTTACCCCAAGTGTAGGGTGAGATATAGTGCAGCGGCAAGTTTTCCCTTAGCAAAGATACCAAGGTTTGTCTCCCGTAGGACTCCGAAGGATACAAGAAGGTGGTAAAGTGAACTATGGCGCCGAGGTTGCTAGCTTCACCTGGACCTGCACACAGATACAAATAGCTTTGCTCCCAACGAGTACAGAGGAGTTTTCAATTCCTCCGGCCTTGCTGTTTACAAAGGATCAACGCAACAGATAAAAGGGGAACTGAAAGTAAAGACTGAAAGTAAACTAAGGGTGTAAACAATAATGTGAAGATGGACCGGGGTCCCGTGATTTTCACTAGTGATGTCTCTCCCAAAAGACGATAAAAGTGCTAGCGAGGTAAACAAATCACAGTTGGGCAATTGACAGAATTATGAAGGAACCGCAATGCTAACTATGCTGCAAAGAAAGGAAGGGCTCAAAAGCAATGGGCAGTACGCCAAGGTAAGTAGACCGAAATCCAACTGCATCTACTACGAATCATCCACCTTGAGATATCTATCCAGAACATCTCGCTGGTATTAAGTTGCGAATCCCACCCAAAGTGTAAACTCAAAGCAATAGACAACTGCATTAAAAGAACTTTGCGTAAAGTAAACAATCCTTGCACCCGCGGGTACAAGCACCGTTGTTTTATCCCTGGTGGCAACATCACATCCCCTAGTCTCATGTTTCTGTCACTCAAGCTAGACATCAGGGGGCTGAACCCACAATCAAGCATAACGCTCCCTCTTGGAGTTGCAAGCAAACTACTTGGCCAAAGAAAAATACTGCAACGGAGAACATGCAAGAATTTACTCAAGAAAAAAATATAAAAGAGAAGAAATAAATATATTACTCATCACAAGCTGAACATAGTCTCATAGTCCATCAAATCCCAGCAAACTCAGCATAGCAACAACAGAAATTAAAAAAGTTCCTCGATCATGTGAGGCAGCTCACGAGGTCTCGAAAGTGGAAGCACAAAGAGGAGAGAAGTACATAACATAGCTACTGGTCACGGACCCAAGGTCCAAGGGGGACTACTCACGACACATTCGGGAGGCATCCATGGCTATGGATGGTCTCCCGGAGGGGGTTCCTCCTCCCGGCAGGGTGCTGGGGCAGCTTCTCCAGACAACCCCGATCTTGAAACGGCGGCAGCGGCGGTACAGAGGCAAGTTCGCGGAAAAGAGATCAATATTAGGGGTTTACACCCCAAGGGCTAAATATAGGCAGAGGGGGCATCGAGGGGACCCACGAGGCAGCCAGGAGGCCGCCTGGCGCGACCTAGGGTGGGGCCACGCCAGGGACCCTTCTGGAGTCCCTGTGGTGTCCCCCCTCCGCTGCCTTGGTGATTCCGAAAGCTTCCGGGTCGCTGATTTTTTATATGATTTTTCTGGATTTTTTGGAGCACTTTTAATGGCCGGAAAACCTGAAATACAAAAACAGCAGAAAACAACAACCGGCAGCTGGGTGCACTGGGTTAATAGATTAGTCCAAATATGCTCAAAAGTGTATGAAAGTTCAAGCAAATCATGGCAAAGTCACACAAAACATGCATGGAGCAAGCAGATATTATAGATACGTTTGGGACGTATCAACATCCCCAAGCTTAATTCCTGCTCGTCCTCGAGTAGGTAAATGATAACAAGCATAATTTCTGTGGTGACATGCCACACAACCATATAATGACTTTTAAGTAAATCAATCAAAGCATGCAATTCAATTCAAGTCTTAACAAGCAAGAGTCTATATTAGCATTGACACAAGAAACAAAAGAACAAAAGGTGCAAGAGCTCTCGCTGTCCGTGACTCGAATTTCTCCAGATGGTGTTTGCGTGCAAGCTCCCTTTCGATATTTTGAGCACTCATGCAATGGATGAGCGTGAGCAAGAAAGTTGACACCTAAAAGGTGAAATAGAAAGAAGGTGGAGGAGGAAGACAAAAAAGGTGTGAAAGGCTCACATCAATGAGGACAATCATAGGAGAGAGAAGGCCATATGATAGATATGATGTGAGGAGTAGGGATTGCCATGCAGCGGATGCACATGTGAGCTAAAAGCTCTCCAAGGGAACTAGTGGGGGTGCATCTAACTTGCTTGCTCAAGAAGACCTAGAGCTCGTTTGAGGAGGCTCATCATTGGAATATACAAGCCAAGTTCTATAGTGTGAAGGTCCCCACATAGCTATATGCATGATGATGATCTCTATGGAGTACAAGGGATAGAGGATGAAGTACTAGTGTGGATCTCTCAAAAGGAATAGTAGTGTGCCCCCTTCTCTCTTTTTATTTTTCTTTTTTCTCTTTTTCTCTTTTTTTTTGTATTTTCTTGGTGGCCTCAATGGCTCTTTCTATTTATATCTCATTTGTCCTCTTTGGGATCTTTTGATTATGTCCTCTTTCGGATATTTTCCTCACTTTAGGGGAAACACTCTATATTTTACAAGAATATAGGAGATCTTTCACACTTTACAAAGGCACTCACATAAAGAAGATATAACTATCATGATGCAAATGTATGCCTCTGCCAGGATAGCAGGATATGGAATGATACTAGCGTGTCATGTAGCAATGATTAGGGAAAGACCCAACTAACATGCGGCTCATCGATCAAGCAAGTAGCATGTATGACATGAGGATCAAGTCATGAGAAGGTGGATGTTGCATGGAAATGTATCTCGGAAAGGCTATGGAAATGCCTTGATAGGTAGGTATGGTGGCTGTTTTGAGGAAAGATATAAGGAGGCTTATGATGACAGAGTGTATCGTGCCAAGGGTTTGGATGCACCGGCGAAGTATGCGCCAACTCTCAAGGTGAGAAAGGGAAATGCACGGTACCGAAGAGGCTAGAAAAAGTATAGGTGGGTGGAAGTGTCAACTTTCGAATACTCACATTAGTCCGAAGAACTCATGCACTTATTATCGGTAACTCTCAATCTAATCAGGAGGTTCACAGAGAGACAAGTACCCCGAGGAGGAGTGTATGGGGGTTTGGTTATCCTTGCGCATCCTCGACTCTTGGTACGTGAGTGTACTCTAATATTCGAACCCTCCAGAGGTTAGTGATCCATCTAGTAGCTAGAGTTCTCAACAGGGGTTTTTGGTTTTCGAAAATCACACAGATTGCCCAAAATATGACATCTATCACTAATAGGCTCGAGCTCTTGACACCAAAAGGTCAAACATTACTCTAGTCAATACCTCAAAACTATTGCAAGTTACTACTACAAAGAGAATAGCAACTTCAACTACCTACTTCTAGTCAAGACAAAAAACTCAGTGCAACAGGCAAACTCTCTAACAAGATAAAACATGCAACCTATAGAAAGTTCAACCTAAGACAAAAGAAAAGCTCTAGAAAAACTAAAGCACTACAACTAAACAGGGCAGCAGCTAAGAAAATAAAAAAGAACAACTCACAGCTAAAAGAATAAGCATGCAAATCCTATGAGGAGTTCTAGTTCAAGCGAAGGATGTAACTCTCCCACACAAAAGAGTAAGCTGGGGTCTAACTTGTTACTACAGCAAACAAAGCAAAAACAAACCTAGAAAAGTAAAGAGCGAGACGCTCCAAGCATAGCACACAACGCATGAAGTGATAAAAATATAGTGCAGCGAGGGACGAACTGATAATTGTTGATGAAGAAGGGGATGCACGGGGGCATCCCCAAGCTTAGACGCTTGAGTCTCCTTGAATACTTATTGGGGGTGCACATGGGCATCCCAAAGCTTGAGCGTTTGACACTCCAAGATCTTCTTTCATCATCTTCCATCGCGCACTTGAAAACTCCCTTCATACATAACTCATTGTAGACTAATTAGAGAGGTTAGTGCCCTACTAAAATAGTTTTTCCTCTACTGCAAATAAAGATTTCCAGGAAGAGCTACTATTTCTCTTGCCTTCCCAAAAGATTTTGCAAAGAAAAATCAAGCTTAAGGATTGCAAAACTGCGAAAAGAAAAACCGGGGAAGAAGCTGAGAAAAACAGAACAACAGAGAGAAAATAATTTTTTAGGGATACTTCTGCAACTCAAATCAAAAAACTCAGAACATACGAAAGTTTCGTAATTGTATAGAGCACGCTGTGTAAAAATTTCAGCTGAAAAAAGATGAACTGGGATTTTCTCTGATTTTTCTAGTCACGAGGACAGAATCTATTTTCTGGACAACATGTCACAACTTTCACTTCCTTATCGTATGAGGCTATAAAAGGCACAAAGCTTGAAAAGTAAAGATACAATGATATTTCTACAGTAGTAGCAATCATCAAGACCACTAATAACAGAAGAAAAGCAAAAATAAAAACCTAAATTCGTTGCGGGCTGCCTCCCGAAAGCGCTTCTTTAGAGCCATTAGCTAGGCTTAAAGCAGAAGATCCAGTTTTTTCAAGAGAATAACTAGCCTGTGGGACGGACTCAAAAGGTAACTTAATATTTTTCCTAGGGAAATGTTCCATCCCTTTCTTGAGAGGGAATTGGAATTTGATATTCCCCTCTTTCATGTCAATAACAGCACCAACTGTGCGAACAAAAGAACGTCCCAAAATAATTGGACAAGAGGGCTCACACTCAATGTCCATAATAGTGAAATCAACGGGAACATAATTGTCATTGACAATGATAAGAACATCATCGATCTTCCCCAAAGGCTTATTTACAGAAGAATCAACAAGACGAACACCAAAAGAACATGGATCAAAAGGTTTGAATTCAAGCATATCATACATTCTTTTGGGCATAACAGAGGTACTTGCTCCAACATCACAAAGAGCATAACAAGAGAAGTTATTCAATTTTATTTTTATCATAGGATCCGAACCATCTTCTATCTTCCTAGGTATGGAGGATTCTAGTCTAAGCTTCTCCTCCCTAACTTTGATTAGAGCATTGGTGATATGCTCTGTGAAGGCAAGATTAAGTGTGCTAGTGTGGGGGTCTCTAGACATCTTGTGTAGGAAACAAATAACTTCAGGTAAAGTGCAGTTGTCAAAGTCTAGGTCACTACTATCTATCAAGGAGGTAGTAATATCATTTAGGCTCACTTGTTTGAAAGCCTCTATGTTCATAGAGGTTTCTTCATCTATGGTTGAGGTGGTAGCATCACCATTGATAGGTCCAGTGGGACTAGGGGTGTGATGGGTGCTATCTGTTTGGACATCCTCAACTACTTGGATAGTGGCTACTGTGTGGTAGGTAGGAAGGCTCTTAATTCTATCTTCTTCCTCCTTTTCTCTGGCCCATCTCTCTTTTAGTTTTCCCAACATCCTAATGTTTTCATTAATTTGGACTTGGATGGCATTCATAGGAGTGGTCTTCCTCTCCTCAGGGGAAGAAGTTCTAATCTTTAGCATCTCTACATCATGGGCTATGTTGTCTACCTTCAAATAGAGGATATCTAATTTATCTAATTTCTCTTCCACACTCTTGTTGAAGGCTTTTTGGGTAGTGATAAAGTCTTTGAGCAATGTCTCTAGTTCAAAAGTGGAGTTTTTGGTGCTTGGATAAGTGTTGTTGTTCCCATAGTTGTTGGATGGGAAATGCCTTGGATTGTTGCTACCAAAATTACTCCTGTAAGCATTACTGTTGAAGTTGTTTCTAGAGATAAAGTTAACATCTACTTGTTCTTGAGCAACCAAGGAATTTAAAGGAACGTCCTGAGGATCAATAGGAGCTTGCTTGGTAAGTAGAGACATGATAAGGCCAACCTTTTCATTTAGAGAGGAGATCTCCTCGATAGAATTTACCTTCTTACCAGTTGGAGATTGTTCGGTGTGCCACTGAGAGTAGTTCAGCATCATCTCATCAAGTAGCTTTGTGGCAGCACCAAGTGTGGTTGACATAAAAGTTCCTCCCGCGGCCGAATCTAACAGGTTCTGCGAGGTAAAGTTCAAGCCTGCATAAAAAGTCTGGATAACCATCCAGGTAGTCAGTCCATGTGTGGGGCAGTGCTTGCGCGAGGTGATGATAGTTATTTCTCGCCCTTCGTTGGTAAACCCCAAGAGGAAGGCGTGATGTAGCAAAGCAGAAAATTTCCCTCAGTAAAGATACCAAGGTTTGTCTCCAGTAGGACTCCGGAGATGATAAGTAGGTTTCAGCGGTGCAACTGACGCGGACCTGCACACAAACGCAAATAACTTTGTTCCCAACGAAGTTCAGAGAGGTTGTCAATCTCTCCGGTCTTGTTGTTCACAAAGGATCAAACACAAGGGATAATGATAGAAACTGAAAGTAAAAACAGAAAATTAAATGAGTGTGGAAACAGTGATGAGGATATGGACCGGGATACGTGATGTTCACTAGTGATGTCTCTCTCCAAAAAGACGATAAAATTGCTATGCGAGGTGAACAAATTATAGAAGGGCAATTGACAGGATTATAAACGCACCGCAATGCTAACTATGCTACAAAAGAAAGGAAGAGGCTCAAAAGCATGGGCAGAACTCCAAAATAAGTAGACCGAAATCCAACTGCATCTACTACTAATCATCCACCTTGAGATATCTATCCAGAACATCTCGCTGGTATTAAGTTGCGAGCCCCACCCAACGTGTAAACCCAAAGCAACAGACAACTGCATTAAAAAACACTTTGCGTAAAGTAAACAATCCTTGTACCCGCGGTTACAAGCACCGTTGTTTTCCCCCTTGTGGCAACAACACATCCCCTAGACTCAAGTTTCTGTCACTCAAGCGTGTCATCAGGGGGCATGAACCCACAATCGAGCATAACGTTCCCTTTTGGGGTTACTACCTACTACTTGTCCAAAGCAATAAACAGCAACGGAGAACATGCAAGAATTACTTAAGAACAAAAATATAAAAGATAAGAACCAAATATATTACTCTATCATAATCTTAACATAATCTCATAATCCACCAGATCCCATCAAACTCAGCATAGCAACAACAGAAAGATTACAAAAGTGCCTCGATCATGTACGGCAGCTCACGAGGTCTAAACCATGAAGAACAAAGAGGGGAGGAGAACATCACATAGCTACTGATCACGGACCCATGGTCCAAAAGAAACTACTCACGGCACATCCGGGAAGCATCCATGGTGGAGAGGAGACTCCCGGAGGTCGGACCTCCCTCCGGCAGGGTGCCGGGAAGAGGTCTGCTGGTGCTCCCGATCTCGGAAGCGCGGCGGCGGCGGAACAGAGGCGAGATCACGAAAAAGGATTCTTCTTCTGAGGGTTTCTCGTCACGGAGAATATATAGGTGAAGGGGGGCAGCCAGGGGGGCCACCAGGGGTCCAGGCGGCCCCCTGGCGCGGCCAGCCCCTAGGGCGCGCCACCAGGGCGCCTGGGCCCCTGGTGGTGGCCCTTTGGTCCCACTCAGGTCCTTCCGGAAGGTTCTTCTGCGCTGATTTTTTATCTGATTTTCCCGAATTTTTGGAGCACTTTTTATATGGGGGAAAACTGAAATAGGAAAACAACAAAAAACAGGAACTGGCACTATAGTGCACTGAGTTAATAGGTTAGTCCAAATATGATCAAAAGTGTATGAAAGTGTATCTAGATCATAGCAATATCACACAAAACATGCATGGAGCAAGCAGAAATTATAGATACGTTTTGGACGTATCAACATCCCCAAGCTTAATTCCTGCTCGTCCTCGAGTAGGTAAATGATAACAGCATAATTTCTGTGGTGACATGCTAGCAACCATATAAGAACTTTAAAAAGTAAAGCAATCAAGGTTAGAGATTCAATTCAAGTCATAACATGCAAGAGTCTATATTAGCATTGAAACAAGTAACAAAATAACATTAGGTGCAAGAGCTCTCGCTGTCTGTGACTCGAATGTCTCCAAATGGTGTTTGCGTGCAAGAAGGGGGATAGGGAATACGAGAAAAATATTTATTTGTTGAGAACTCAATCTACTAAAGTTTCACACTTGGTATTTTTCTGGAATCTTATCTTGACTCGTCCCCAGACCACTAGCCAGGTACAAGTCAATTTGATCCACTCCTTTTTCAATATTTTGAGCACTCATGCAATGGATGAGCGTAAGCACGAGAGTTGACACTTAGGATGGCAAAGAGAGAAGTACGGAGGAGGAGGAAGACAAAAAAGAATGAGAAAGGCTCACAACAATGAGGACAATCATAGGCAAGAGATGCCAAATGATAGATATGATGTGAGGAGTAGGGATTGCCATGCAACGGATGCACATATGAGCTAGGAAGCTCTCAAATGAAACTAGTGGGGGTGCATCTAACTTGCTTGCTCATGAAGACCTAGAGCTCATTTGAGGAGGCTCATCCTTGGAATATGCAAGCCAAGTTCTATAGTGTCAAGGTCCCCACATAGCTATATGCATAATGATCATCTCTATGGAGTACAAGGATATAAAGGGAGTACTAGTGTGGATCTCTCAAAAGAATAATAGTGTTGCCCCTTTCTCTCTTTTTTTTTCTTTTTTTTGTATTTTTTTGTGGCCTCAATGGCTCTTTCTATGTAACTCTCATTTGTCCTCTTTGGGATCTTCTATTGTTTCCACTTTGGGATCTTTTATTGTGTCCACTTTGGGATCTTTTCCTCACTTAAGGGCAACACTCTATTTTACAAGAAGGTATAGGAAATCTTTCACACTTTACAAGGTACTCAAATTCATAAAGAAGATGTAGCTATCATGATGTATGCAATGTATGCGTCTGCCAGTGTAGCAGGAACATCTATGACATGAAGATCAAGTCATGAAGAGGTGGAAGTTGCATGGCAATATATCACGGAAAGGCTATGGAAATGCCTTGATAGGTAGGTATGGTGGCTGTTTTGAGGAAAGATATAAGGAGGCTTATGATGACAGAGCGTATCATGCCAAGGGTTTGGATGTACCGGCGAAGGTGGACACCAACTCTCGGAGTGAGAAGAAGGCAATGCACGGCACGGGAGAGGCTAGCAAAATATGGGAAGGTGGAAGTGTCAACTTTCAATACTTACATTAGTACGAAGAACTCATGCACTTATTATTGGTAACTCTCAATCTAATAAGGAGGTTCACAAAGAGACAAGTACCCCGAGGAGGAGTGTATGGGGGTTTGGTTATCCTTGCGCATCCTCGACTCATGGTACGTGAGTGTACTCTAATATTCGATCCCTCCAAAGATTAGTGATCCATCTAGTAGTTAGAGTTCTCAACTAGTTTTTGTAGGTTTTGAAAATACACGCGGATTGCCCAAAATACGACACCTATCACTAATAGGCTAGAGCTCTTGACACCAAAAGTTCAGACATTACTCACATCAATACCTCAAAACTATTGCAAGTGACTACTAGAATTAAATAGCAACCTCAATTACCTACTTCCCAGACAAGACACAACTCAGTGCAACAACCAACTCTCTTAAACAGATGAACATGAAAACCAAAGAGAGTTCCAGCAACAAACTAAACAAAAGCTAAGGCTCTTGCTAAAGACAAACTAAGACTAAAACTAAACATGGCAGCAGCTATGAAAAGATAAAGAACACACAACAGCAAAAAGATAAGCAGGAAAAATCCTATGATGTGTTCTAGATTGGAGTGGAGCGTGTTCCTCTCCCACACAAAGTAAGATGGGGTCTAACTTGTTATGACCAGCAAGCAAAGCTAAAGAAAAAATAAAACCTAAGAGCAAGACGCTCCAAGCATAGCACATAACTCATGAAGTGATAAAAATATAGTGAGACGAAGGACGAACTGATGATTGTTGATGGAGCAGAGGATGCATGGGGGCATCCCCAAGCTTAGACGCTTGAGTCTCCTTGAATATTTATTGGGGATGCATGGGGGCATCCCCAAGCTTGAGCGCTTGACACTCCTGGATCTTCTTTCATCATCTTCCATCGCACACTTGAAAACTCCCTTCATACATAACTCATCATAAGCTGATTAGAGAGGTTAGTACCCTTAATAAAATATTTTTTCACACTGGATATAAAGATATTCTTGAAGAGCTACTGTTTCTCAAGAGTGCCAAAAAGTTTTTGCAAAGAAAAAGCAAGCTTAAGGTTTGCAAAAGTGAAGAGAGGCAAAATGTGACAGAAGCTGTGAAAAACAGAACAACAGGTAGTAGAGAATTTTTTTCGGGGCACTTCTGCAACTCAAATAAAAAAACTCAGAACATACGAAAGTTTCACAATTGTATAGAGCATTCTGTCAAAAAAGTTCAGATAAAAAATATGATCTGGTGATTTTATTCGAATTTTTCTGTCCAGGGACAGAATCTGTTTTCTGGACAGCATGTCACAACTTTTGCTTCCCTTATCATAAGAGGCTATAACTTGGCACAAAGCTGAAAAATAAAGATACAATGATGTTGCTACAGTAGTAACAAACATCAAGACACAACAAAAGCAAAAAGAAAAAACCTCAATTCGTTGCGGGCTGCCTCCCGAAAGCGCTTCTTTAGAGCCATTAGCTAGGCATAAAGATTTTAAAAGGTGCTCTCATAAGAATAAGGATTTGAAGCAAAAGAGAGCATCAAGAAGCAAATATGAAGCACATTTAAGCCGAACCCACTTCCTATGCATAGGCATCTTGTAATAAAATAAATCAAAGAAGCACAAAGAAACCAACATAGGAAGGTGGAACAAGAACATCTTCAAAACATTCAACATAAAGAGAGTAGTTTTAGTAATATGGAAGTTTCTACAACCAAACTTTCCTCTCTCAAAATAATTTTCAATAGTATAATGAACAACATCAAGAATATAAATATCACATAAATCATATTGTTCATGACCTACGAGCACACGTGTATTATTTTCAACACGGTTTTTAGGATCATAAGATAAATGCGACCCAACATATTGAGATTTGGTAAGAGGAAAATTCTCCGGAGTTGGAGATTTCAAAAGGATAATAGGACAATCAAGTGTGGGTGCAATAGCAACAATTTCATGCTTAACATAAGGAACTATAGAGAGTTCATTTTTGTCAGCATCATCCATAGTGGCATCTTGGCCATCAACAAAGCAAGTATCAAAATTTTCAGAAAGGGATATTTCAAGTGAGTCCTCGGAATCATGGGATTCCTCATCAAAGCAATCATTGGCCTCTTCTTGGGCAGCAAACATTTTATTTTTAAAATCCTCAATATAAGAATTGGAAGTATAATTCTCGAAGCAATAAGCAAGAACTGCAAAGTTTTCAGACTTGAAAATAGTATCGTGATACTTTTCAATCAAGGAAGCAATCTCATAGGCACCTTTAAAAGCAACAAACTCTTCAATCTTTTCAACATCAAAGTAATCATAAACACCTTTAGCATAAGAAGATAAGATCTCATTTTCATTAAACTCACATTGGAAAGGGAGGTGTTTATGATCTATATTAGAACATCAAGTAAAATCATAAATGTGGCACACAAGTTTAGCATGGCAATAAGAAACATGTATTTGATCCCATAAGTGTTTCCCTTTCTGAGATAGGCGATGCCTCGTATAATGAGCATGCTCATCCAATGATTTTCCCTCAACCAAGTCGGTTGGGTTTTTAGCGCGAGAACAAATTGATCGAAGACGATCCAAGTGAATCATGTCCATCCTACCATATTTGGGTGGTTCATCACCCATGATGAGGATAGCATAAATAGGCAAAGCAAGACAAAGGCAAAAGGTAGAAACTATTTTTGTGGTTTTTCATAAAGGACACTGAGATAAAAACTGAAGGGTAAACTAACAAGACTAAAAAAAAGGTAAAGGGTAGTGTGCAACTCCCATATCTTAGCACTCGGAGTCCCCGGCAACGGCACCAGAAATTCTTTGCTTGCGCGAGGTGATGATAGTTAATTCTCGCCCTTCGTTGGTAAACCCCAAGAGGAAGGCGTGATGTAGCACAACAGAAAATTTCCCTCGGTAAAGATACCAAGGTTTGTTTCCAGTAGGACTCCGGAGATGATAAGTAGGTGTCAGCGGCGCAACTGACGCGGACCTGCACACATACGAAAATAACTTTGTTCCCAACAAAGTTCAGAGAGGTTGTCAATCTCTCCGGTCTTGTTGTTCACAAAGGATCAAACACAAGGGATAATGATAGCAACTGAAAGTAAAAAAAGAAAAGTAAATGAGTGTGGAAACAGTGATGAGGACATGGACCGGGATACGTGATGTTCACTAGTGATGTCTCTCTCCCAAAAGACAATAAAATTGCTATGCGAGGTGAACAAATTACAGAAGGGCAATTGACAGGATTATAAACGCACCGCAATGCGAACTATGCTACAAAAGAAAGGAAGAGGCTCAAAAGCATGGGCAGAACGCCAAAATAAGTAGACCGAAATCCAACTGCATCTACTACTAATCATCCACCTTGAGATATCTATCCAGAACATCTCGCTGGTATTAAGTTGCGAGCCCCACCCAAAGTGTAAACGCAAAGCAACAGACAACTGCATTAAAAAACACTTTGCGTAAAGTAAACAATCCTTGTAACCGCGGTTACAAGCACTGTTGTTTTCCCCCTTGTGGCAACAACACATCCCCTAGACTCATGTTTCTGTCACTCAAGCGTGTCATCATGGGGCATGAACCCACAATCGAGCATAACGTTCCCTCTTGGGGTTACTACCTACTACTTGGCCAAAGCAATAAACAGCAACGGAGAACATGCAAGAATTACTTAAAAACAAAAATATAAAAGATAAGAACCAAATATATTACTCTATCACAATCTGAACATAATCTCATAATCCATCAGATCCCATCAAACTCAGCATAGCAACAGCAGAAAGATTACAAAAGTGCCTCGATCATGTAGGGCAGCTCACGAGGTCTAAACCATGAAGAACAAAGAGGGGAGGAGAACATCACATAGCTACTGATCACGGACCCATGGTCCAAAAGAAACTACTCACGGCACATCCGGGAAGCATCCATGGTGGAGAGGAGACTCCCGGAGGTTGGCCCTCCCTCCGGCAGGGTGCCGGGAAGAGGTTTGCTGGTGCTCCCGATCTCGGAAGCGCGGCGGCGGCGGAACAGAGGCGAGATCGCGAAAAAGGGTTCTTCTTCTGAGTGTTTCTCATCACGGAGAATATATAGGCAAAGGGGGGCAGCCAGGGGGGCCACCAGGGGTCCAGGCGGCCCCCTGGCGCGGCCATCCCCTAGGGTGCGCCACCAGAGTGCCTGGGCCCCTGGTGGTGGCCCTCTGGTCCCACTCAGGTCCTTCCGGAAGGTTCTTCTGTGCTGGTTTTTTATCTTATTTTTCCCGAATTTTTGGAGCACTTTTTATATGGGGGAAAACTGAAATAGAAAAACTGCACAAAACAGGAACTAGCACTGTGGTGCACTGAGTTAATAGGTTAGTCCAAATATGATCAAAAGTGTATGAAAGTGTATCTAGATCATAGGAATATCACACAAAACATGCATGGAGCAAGCAGAAATTATAGATACGTTTTGGACGTATCAGACAGTTCTTGACAAGCGTCTTCATACGTTCCCATGCCTGGGCAACGTGTTCATTATCCAATTTACTGAAATTCATAATGTTACTCCTCAATTGAATAATTTTAGCAGGGGGATATTACTTCCCTATAAAAGCATCTTTGCATTTATTCCAAGAATCGATACTATTCTTGGGTAAGGATTGCAGCCACTCCTTGGCTCTTCCTCTCAAAGAGAAAGGAAAAAGCTTCATCTTGATGATGTCTCCATCCACTTCCTTGTACTTTTGCTCGATAAAATTATTTAAGTGCAAGGCATCGTCCTCTCCAGCACCTGAGAATTGATCTTTCATAACAAGATTAAGCAGAGCAGGTTTAATTTCATAAGAACGTGCTGAAGTGGCAGGTGGAGCAATAGGAGTGCAGATAAATTCACTGTTGTTGTGACTACTGAAGTCACAGAACTTGGTGTTTTCATTGGAACCCATAGTAGCAGCAGGTATTTTTGGTATTTTTGATAAGGGACACAAAAGTAAAAACTGAAAGGTAAACTAACAAGACTAAAAAGAAAAGATAAAAGATAGTGTGAAACTACCCTATCTTGTAGACTAGAGTCCCCGGCAACGGCGCCAGAAAACTTGCTGATGGCAAGTTGAGTGTTAATATTCTTCAAGCCTCGTTGGTTACCCCAAGTGCAGGGTGAGATATAGTGCAGCGACAAGTTTTCCCTTGGCAAAGATACCAAGGTTTGTCTCCCGTAGGACTCCGAAGGATACAAGAAGGTGGTAAAGTGAACAATGGCGCCGAGGTTGCTAGCTTCACCTGGACCTACACACAGATACAAATAGCTTTGCTCCCAACGAGTACAGAGGAGTTGGCAATTCCTCCGGCCTTGTTGTTTACAAAGGATCAACGCAAGAGATAAAAGTGGAACTGAAAATAAAGACTAAAATTAAACTAAGGGTGTAAACAATAATGTGAAGATGGACCGGGGTCCCGTGATTTTCACTAGTGATATCTCTCTCCCAAAAGACGATAAAAGTGCTAGCGAGGTAAACAAATCACAGCTGGGCAATTGACAGAATTATGAAGGCACCGCAATGCTAACTATGCTGCAAAGAAAGGAAGGGCTCAAAAGAAATGGGCAGTACGCCAAGGTAAGTAGACCAAAATCCAACTGGATCTACTACGAATCATCCACCTTGAGATATCTATCCGGAACATCTCGCTGGTATTAAGTTGCGAATCCCACCCAAAGTGTAAACTCAAAGCAACAGACAACTGCATTAAAAGAACCTTGCGTAAAGGAAACAATCCTTGCACCCGCGGGTACAAGCATCGTTGTTTTATCCCTGGTGGCAACATCACATCCCCTAGTCTCATGTTTCTGTCACTCAAGCTAGACATCAGGGGGCTGAACCCACAATCAAGCATAATGCTCCCTCTTGGAGTTGCAAGCAAACTACTTGGCCAAAGCAAAATACTGCAATGGAGAACATGCAAGAATGTACTCAAGAACAAAATATAAAAGAGAAGAACCAAATATATTACTCATCACAATCTGAACATAGTCTCATAGTCCATCAGATCCCAGCAAACTCAGCATAGCAACAACAGAAATTACAAAAGTGCCTCGATCATGTGAGGCAGCTCACGAGGTCTCGAAAGTGGAAGCACAAAGTGGAGAGAAGTACATCACATAGCTACTGGTCACGGACCCAAGGTCCAAGGGGGACTACTCACGGCACATCCGGGAGGCGTCCATGGCTATGGATGGTCTCCCAGAGGGGGTTCCTCCTCCCGGCAGGATGCCGGGGCAGCTTCTCCAGGCAGCCCCGATCTTGAAACGGCGGCGGCGGCAGTACAGAGGCGAGTTCGCGGAAAATAGATCGATATTAGGGGTTTGCACCCCGAGTGCTAAATATAGGCGGAGGGGGGCATCGAGGGGACCCACAGGGCAGCCAGGAGGCCCCCTGGCGCGGCCTAGGGTGGGGCCGCGCCACGAACCCTTCTGGAGTCCTTGTGGTGGCCCCCCGCCGCTGCCTTGGTGATTCCGGAAGCTTCCGGGTCGCTGATTTTTTATCTGATTTTTCCTGATTTTTTGGAGCACTTTTAATGGCTGGAAAACCTGAAATACAAAAACAGCAAAAAACAACAACTGGCAGCTGGGTGCACTGGGTTAATATATTAGTCCAAATATGCTCAAAAGTGTATGAAAGTTCAAGAAAATCATGGCAAAGTCACACAAAACATGCATGGAGCAAGCAGAAATTATAGATACGTTTGGGACGTATCACTACGCTATATCTCACCTTCCACTTTGGGTAACCAACGAGGGGCAAGAAGTAAACTCTCGTGACATCAAAGCAATTTCTGGCGTCGTTGCTGGGGACTCCACTCTTCAAGATAGGGGAGTTGCACACTATCTTTTATCTTTGCTTCTTGTTAGTTTACCTTTCAGTTTTTTCTTTAGTGTCCTTTATCAAAAATCAAAAAAATAGTTACCTTGCTAGTAGTTGTCATTATGTCTGGTCCTTTTGCCTTTGGTGAAGCAAAAGTGCTCACCTTTAAACAAAGAGGTGGTGAAAGTCTTAAAGATGCCTGTTATAGAATTAATGGTTCTCAAAAAAGAGCCACCGAGAAGCAATCCACTACTATCCTGCTTAGAGATAGAGCTAGAGATGCCAAGCATTTATAAGATAAGTGAGTTGGATCGTAAGGTTCAAGGGAATTTCAATAGACTTGATAGCTCCATGCTTAAAATTTTCAAAACCTTGGAGACCATCAAATCCCATGACTTGGACCCTTCTAGGATTGATAACATTGAGGAAATCATTGACACTCTAGGAACTACTTTCTCCTCAATCAAAACCAAAAAGGTGGAAACTCCGGCAAGGAAGGAACCTAGGTTCGTTTACGTTCCAAAGGCTCCTCGTTTAAAAAATAATCTATCTATTGCCAAAGGGGTTGAAACTGTGAAGACTTTGGAAGAGATACCTCTCTTTAATAGAATAAACGATACTCCAATTGATCTTCCGCCTTTTGCTTTTATTCCTAGAAGTATCTTTATTGGGCCTTTATTTGAAATACATCTTAAGAGTGGTTGTACTATTGAAGAGTTTTTTTATGATCTTGATGATGGTTCAATGGATACAACTTGATTTTTTTGTATTAAGCCTAGCTAATGGCTTTAAAGAAGCGCTTTTGGGAGGCAGCCCGCAAAGAATTTAGGATTTCCTTTTTGTTTTTCTTATGTTTTTAGTGGTCTTGATGATTTTTACTACTGTAGCAACATCATTGTATCTTTACTTTTCAAGATTTGTGCCATTTATAGCCTCATATGACAAGGGAAGTGAAAGTTGTGACATGCTGTCCAGAAAACAGATTCTGTCCTCGTGACTAGAAAAATCACAGAAAAATCCCAGTTCATCTTTTTGAGCTGAAATTTTTACACAGTGTGCTCTATACAATTACGAAACTTTCGTATGTTCTGAGTTTTTTGTTTTGAGTTCCAGAAGTATCCCTAAAAAATCTTTACTACCTGCTGGTCTATTTTTCACAGATTCTGTCCTGTTTTGCCTTTTCTTCCTTTTGCAAACCTTAAGCTTGCTTTTTCTTTGCAAAAGCTTTTTGGAAATCTTGAGAAACAGTAGCTCTTCAAGAATATCCTTATTTATAGAGGAGGAAAAATTATTTTATTATGGGTACTAACCTCGTTTTCAAGTGTGCGAGGGAAGACGGTGAAAGAAGATTCAGGAGTGTCAAGCGCTCAAGCTTGGGGATGCCCCCATGCATCCCCAAGGAATATTCAAGGAGACTCAAGCGTCTAAGCTTGGGGATGCCCCCGTGCATCCCCTTCTCCATCAACAATTATCAGTTCGTCTCTCGTTTCACTATATTTTTATCACTTCATGCGTTATGTGCTATGCTTGGAGCGTCTCGCTCTTAGGTTTTATTTTTAGTTTTCTTTAGCTTTTCTTGGTGTTCATAACAAGTTAGAACCCAGCTTTCTTTGTGTGGGAGAGAAACACGCTCCACTTTCAAAATCTAGAACACATCATAGGATTTTTCATGCCTATATCTTTGTTGTGATTTTTCTTTATCTTTTTTCATAGCTAATGTCATGTTTAGCTCTTAGTTTTCATGCTTATATTTTTAAGATATTTTGTTTAGTTTGTTGCTGGAACTCTCTTGAGTTTTCATGTTTATCTTGTTTAGAGAGTTTGCCTGTTGCACTGAGTTGTGTGTCTTGACTTGAAGTAGGTAATTGAGGTTGCTATTCTTTTTAGTAGTAACTTGCAATAGTTTTGAGGTATTGATTTGAGTAATGTTTGGACTTTTAGTGTCAAGAGCTTTAGCCTATTAGTGATAGATGTCGTATTTTCCGCAATCCGTGTTTATTTTCAAAACATACAAATTAGTTGAGAACTTTAGCTACTAGATGGATCACTACTCTTTGGAGGGATCGAATATTAGGGTACACTCACGTACCATGAGTCGAGGATGCGCAAGGATAACCAAACCCCCATACAGTCCTCCTCGGGGTACTTGTCTCTTTGTGAACCTCCTTATTAGATTGAGAGTTACCGATAATAAGTGCATGAGTTCTTCGGACTAATGTGAGTATTCAAAAGTTGACACTTCCACCTTCCCATATTTGCTAACCTTTCCTGTGCCGTGCATTGCTTTCTTCTCACTCTGAGACTTGGCGTCCACCTTCGCCGGTACATCCAAATCCTTGGCACGATACGCTCTGTCATCATAAACCTCCTTATATCCTTCCTCAAAACAGCCACCATACCTACCTATCAAGGAATTTCCATAGCCTTTCCGAGATATATTGCTATGCAACATCCACCTTCTCATGAGTTGATCTTCATGTCATACATGCTACTTGCTTGATCGATGAGCCGCATGCTAGTTGGGCCTTGCCCTAATCATTGCTACATGACGCGCTAGTATCATTGCATATCCTGCTACACTGGCAGAGGCATACATTTGCATACATCATGTGTAACACCCTCAGTTGTCTGTAACAGTAATCCTTTTCCTAATGACAATTACTGTTGCTAAATCATGCCATGATCATTTTTGAATGAAACCAAATCCAAAATGCCTTTGGTTAATATTAAAAATAATGTTGCAAATAAAACTTGCCCAAAAATTATATAACCACTTTTATTAAATCACAAATAATCATTGGGTCATGCCCATGTGGTTATGGTAATTTATTAAGCCACTGAAAAATTCCAAACAATTATTAACAGTGATTAAACAACACTTTTGGCTGGTTTAATATTTAAACGAAATATTAAATCTTTTTCTTTGAAACCCAAACTTTTTGTGGCACCTCTGTCTGGTGTCACACTAATTATGTCATTGGTTACCCATTTTACAAAAATGCAGGGCCTTTTAAATTAATAGCATATCTAAGTAACAGAAAACAGAAAAGGCAATTAAATGAAAATAGGTCTAAATCTCGCCCCTGGGCGAAGCCCTCCTAGCCCCGGCCCACCCCCACGGGTTTTCTTCTTCCCCACCTACTCTGCCACCTGCTCCCGTACGACACAGTGGCCGTGGACACGCCGGCCGGCCCCTCCCCCACCTTCTCCCTCCCCCCCTCTCACCTGCCCCCCGGTGGAGATAAGGCCAAGCTCCCCAGCCCCGGTGCTCGTCCTCCCCCTTTTCCTCTCGCCCTCTTCTTCTCCGCCTTGCCCGACGCAGCCATGGCCACGAGATCGTGAAACCCCGCGGCCACACTGCCTCCCAGCCCCAGCCACCGTGTCTGCGGGCACCGCCGTCGTCGCCTACGCCACCACGCCGCGGGAATTGAGCCGGGAGCCCCTCCACACTGCGCCACGTCGCCGTTCCCCTCCGCCGCCCCACCGCGTCGCCGTTGTCAATTCGCGCGCCACCGAGCCTCCCCCGAGCCCACTCTAACGGCTACAAGATCACGGTGAGCCCCGCTCTCGTTCCCCTCTTGCGGCGCTCGATCCCGTAGGCCTGAGCGCCGCCGCCACCTAGCCGTGCCCCGGTCGACGCCGCGAGCTCGCGTCCGGCGGGCACCGTCCCAAACCAGTCCGTGTTCGTTGCATGAATGGGCGCGACTCCTCGCACTAGTCATGTAAACGCGAACGACGCTCAAATTGGTCCCGTAGTCGACGTCCCCATGCAAGCCCGCCTCCGGCCGCCGCGTGCGTGCTCGCCGCCGTTGCTCTGGTGCTCCTCCGGCGGGCGCAACCCTACCAGCCGGCGTGCGGCTCCACGCTGTTTCGAACCAGCCCGGTCCGGCGTCCTCCCGTGGCCGGAGCCGAGGGCACGGTCGCTGCCGGCACCCACGGCCTCGCCGGCGCGTTCCGGTGTGGCTGACCGGGGGGCCCCGCCTGTCAGGTTCCCCATCAGTGGCTAATGGGCCACTGACAGCGGGCCCCACCCCCCCCCCCCTTAATCCCTCCTTTATTTAAAACTAGGGATAAAAACCCCCCACTATCTATGCCAAGTGGGCCACATGCCCCTTTTACTTAACTAAAATTGCTTAATTAACGACTGTGTCATTGACACCTGGGCCCCACCTGTCTGTTATATAAAATAAAAATGATTTATAAAATGTCTCAATGACATGTGGGTCCATTGCTGTTAATCACTTTGTTTATTTTAAATAAATCTAATTAGCAATGTGAGGCTGACCATTGGGACCCACTGGTCAGGTTTGACTGGTCAACCCCTCTGTGGATAATGTTTATTTAAAAAACAAAATAAATTCAGAAAATCATTTAAATTAATTTAAAACTTTGCAATTGAATAACTTTTAAACCGTAACTCAGATTCAAAAACTTTATACATGAAAATTGATCAGAAAAATATAACGAATACGAATACACTATCCGTATGTCTATCCCCCCTCTAACACAACGAACATCGAAACGTTCCCCTCCGGACCGACTGTCCGATAAATTGTCCGGTACTGTTAGAGTGCCCGGATGAATTTATTCCGAACACGAATGTTTCTTAGAATAGATCAACTAGCACGGATACACCCCCCTTATGTTTTTCCGGTACCCACGACACCTCCGGCTTGATCCTTCCCCCTCCGGACACCCTGTCCGTAATCATCCGGAGCCGGTAGTTCATCCTCAGATGAATTTCCGTTCTGAGCAATGTGCATTGCACTGCGTTAGAACACCGTTAACATTTTATCTGTCATGACATGCATATGTTTGTATATGTTTGCTGTGTATTTACTGTTTCTTCCCCCCTTAATCTCCGGTAGACCCCGCTGCTGCCGTCGACTACACCGCTGCTGAGTACGACTACTTCGTCGACGACCCTACCCCTACCGTCGAGCTTCCAGGCAAGCAGAGCCATTCTCTTCCCCAGATATCGCTTATCTTTCCATACATTTCTTGCACTAGGCATTGTTACTGCTGCTGCTACGTTACAATTCTATTCAATTGCATAGCCTGTTTTTGTCGCCCCTTGATGTACCTCTTTTATCCTATGCTGCCTATTATTATTATGCATTATTCAGCAGTGAGCCCTGCGCATTGTTAGCTAGGATTAGATAGAGGTCTGTGGTCACTCAGGGGAGTGAACGCGGATACAAATATTATAACTGCAAAGGTACGGTACAATGCAGACACCGCCTCAGGACCCCTAGCTCGGCTCTGCCGAGCCACCATCAAGTGTGAGCTATCAAGGAGTAATCCTTGTACTCCACTCGTTGCTGACTCTGTATAGCCGCTCTAGGTACCTGAGCAATGGTTGTCCTTCAGGTAAGAAGTCGGGCGACCCAACGGTGCCCGCGAGAGGTATTGCGACGGGATGACAGGGAGGCCACGACCAGTGTACCGGTGTGCTTGGCCCCTGATCGTTGGCCGCGAGAGTTACCAAACCACGAAAGTCGAGCTCCTTCAGGAGCACACGCGAGACAAGGTAAGGAGACGGTTCACCTTGTTGGTAACCGCAGTGACTTGGTGGGACGACGGGGCAGGCACCGATGTACTGGTGGTCCTGGCTGCTGTCGTTGTCCGCGGGTCAGTTAAGTCGAGGCAACGATAACGGTTGTCACGCAGGTTAATTAAAATACTAAATGGTTCAGTGAATGTCTTGAGTTGGCTATATGCCATGTACGCACTACCTACCCGTGGGAATTACGAGTTTATGGGCTCCTCTCCTTCGAAGTGTCGTCCGAGGACTCTTCAGACGTCAGCAGTACTGCGGCCTGCGCCGGGAAGTGGTGTTTTCTTTTTTGCTCGCGCGGTGGTGTATTTTTGGATTTGCTTCAACTTCACCGGCCAGCCACGCACCGTGCAGGAGTACGTTCGGGTTGGGGTCCAAGGCCCGGCGTACTTAGGATTTAGACCGGCGGATGGCCTCTCTGTTGAGTTTGAAAGATGGGCTATGAAGTGTCGGATAGCCTCGGTGGAGCGTTCCCTAACAAGGTTCCCTCCACCCTGGAGATCCGTGCGTGTAGCGTAACACAAGTGCACCCCTGTAGGGAAGATTAATCTATTCGGATAGCCGTGTCCATGGTAACAGGACGCTTTATGCTGAAGCTGGATCTTACCACTACAAACTATTACTATTAAACTGTATGGTTTCGGGTTTTCTTCCTCGTGGGGATGTCGAGGAGGGAACTCAGAGGCATTGTTAATTATTACAACTTATTATTATACAATGCTGCAGCAACTTCTGCTGCATTGTTACTTTATGCTTTATATAAACTGTTGGCTGATTCTTACCTCATGCTGCAAGACCTCGTCGAAAGATGCTAGTCTTCGTTAGGCCTAGCTTCTTACCCTTGCTCTGGATTTCCGTCTTTCAGTCCACTATATACAGACTCTTATTTCCGTTGATACAATGCATAATGCTTAGTAGCGGACGTAAGACTCGCGGGTATGCTAGATACTCACCTTTGCTTTATTTTCCCCTTTTTCGCTTTGCCTGATCGGCCGCTGCAGCCGACGTTGGAGCCCAGGAGCAGGAGTACCCCGGAGGCGCCTACTACGACGTCGAGTTCCCCATTGACCAGGAGTAGTTCGGTGGATCCCAGGCAGGAGGCCTCGCCTTTTCGATCTGTATCTCTGATGTGATTTGTGCTAGCCTTCTTAAGGCAAAACTTGACTAACTATGTCCGTACTCAGATATTATGGCTTGTATGACTTATGTATTCGGGTCCGCGTGACCCCCCCCCTTTATTGTAACATATTTGTTTATCCTTTTGTGTTTAGTGTTGTGCTGTGATATTCTCACCGTGGCACCCTAATCTCAGCCGTGTACCCTGCGTGTATGATTACTGTACACGGGTTGATTTTGGGGGCGTCACAAGTTGGTATCAGAGACGACTGCCTATAGGAAGCCACCCCACCACTACTTGGTCGAAGTTGAGTCTAGACTTTGAAAACTATTTTGCTAACTTAATATTTGGCTTACAGGCCCACATCGATGTCACTACTTGTGATATCTATGGTATTAGGATCCTTTTTCTCCTTACCTATGCTCTGGGAATCTGCTCTCTTATCCTTGCTGGTAAGTTTTACAAACTCTGACATTAGGATCACGTTCTCTTGATTCCACCCGGCGTTTTGGTGCTTCCCCATTGATTGAGTCGTGTCGCAGGAGTTCTACCCCAGGTCTCGGACCGCGGATCCCATTCTCATCCTGGGCAGGCCGCGCGTCCTCTGGCATTAACTCCTGTGGCCAACAGTTTTCTTGCGGCGTGATTGACATAGTGGAATCTATGTCGCGTCGTGTAATCCTTACCGCGGTCTACGCGCCGCCTAGTGAGTCCTTTTTCCTTAATTTCTACGACGTTACGCTGCCCGATTTTCGGTTGACTCTGTGTGTAAATGTGTATGTCTTATATGACTACTCCTATATATATCCGCGCCTCCTCTTCGTTGTCGCTTTACTTCAGGCTTGATTCCGGTATCTCGTTAAATTTTCATCGCTGAAATACCCCTGTTAAATTCTAGCAGGATGGCTGGTCGTGGTGGTCGTGGTCGTGGACGTGGTCATGCTGCCAACGACCCACCTCTGCCGCCAGATTACATGGTCGGAATGATGCAGCAGTTCGAGATGAACCGTTAGTTCATGGAGAATGTCATGGCTCAGTTCCCCCAGCCGAATCAGAATGGGCACCACCATCAGCACGCCACCGTGACTCTGCACGACTTCACCCGCCTCAACCCCACTATGTTCCGCAACACTGTTCAGCCGTTGGATGCTGATGACTGGCTTCGCGACATCTCGCACGAGCTGGAGTCTGCTAACGTCGATCCAGCCGACTATGTGAACTTTGCGTCTTATCATCTGAAAGGCGCCGCTGCTCAGTGGTGGAGCACCCACAAGCGTTCCCTGCCAGTTGGAGAAGTCATCACTTGGGATGAATTTCAGTCTGCTTTCCGCGCCCGCTACATTCCTCAGGGGATCATGGATCGTAAGGCGGAAGAATTCCGCAACCTCACTCAGGGCGACATGACTGTTGAAGCCTATCAGCGCGAGTTCCTCAACCTCTCTCGCTATGCGGAAGAGGAGATCACCACTGATGCTCGCAGGCAGCAGAAGTTCCGTCGTGGCCTCAACCCAGACCTCAGGCTCGCTCTTGCCGTTCATGATTTCTCCAACTTCGCCACCATGGTAAACAAGGCTATCACCGTCGAGACTGCCCAGATGGAGCACAAGAACTCTCTGAAGCGTTATCGTGACGTTGGATCACCTTTGGGCGCAACGCAGAAGCGTCGTATCTGGCTCCCTACCAGTGTGACCCATTCAGCTGTCCCTGCTCCAAGGCCGTCTTATGCTGCACCCCGTCTGCCTCCTCCACTGCAGATGCCAAGAGCTCTGCCTGCACCACCCAATGCTACTCCCTTCGTCCTCAGGATGGATTATGCTTCACGTGCCGCCAACCTGGACATTTTTCCAGGGAGTGCCCCCAGAAACAGAAGCAACTGGTAGTTCACCCTACTGGCCGCGGAAATGGTCGTGGCAACAACAGGACCCCCAACTATAATACTGGGTCTGCTGCTTATGCTCGTGGACATGCTAACAACGTCAATGTTGAAGAATCTCAGCAACAACCGGCTACCGTGATGGGTACCCTTCTCGTTAATTCCGTACCTGCTACTGTTTTATTTGATACAGGAGCATCACATTCATTCTTGTCGGAAGCATTTGCATTGTCGCATAACTTCACGCTAGAAAAGATGAACCCACCGATGGTTGTCCGCACCCCGATAGGCCAATGCTGAACCACAAAGATAGTGCCCGAAACCATCGTTGAAATTGAAGGAATTGAATTCCTTGCTTCCCACATCATCCTGACGTCTTCCACCATAGACCTCATTCTGGGAATGGATTGGTTGAAATTTCACGATGCCGCACTTTATTGTGGCACCAAGTCTATCCAACTTTTTCACCCCTCCGGCGAGACTGTTAACCACACCACCCGAGTTACCCGTAATGCTGAAACACAGATATTTATGATGAATGCTTTGAATGTTTAAGGCCCGATATGCGGTACTGTTCCAGATCTAGGTGTTTCCACCCAGATCCGGGGACGATGCACATATCGGTCCCACCGCGACATATGACAAAGCCATATGCCCCGGATTTCCAACATGATATCACAACATTATAGATACAGGATACAACATCTCATACAATTGGCATACAACTGCCTGAATACAATATAACAGCGGAAGATACATGTCTGAGTACAGACTACAAGTAAATGCCTAGTGGCAAAGAGAAAACATTGATCCCATAACCACACGGGTCCAGGCCCTCCTCCGGGATCCGCCTATCTAGTCGTCGTCGAGTCTCCACGTGAAACATCGATCAACATACCTGTTGTCGATCAAGAACCCTGAAAAGAGTTTTGGGGTAGTATCATGAGTACAGAGGTACTCAGCATCCAACTGTAGTGGTCATCTGACCCAGCAAGGACTTCATCACTCGTCATTCTAGGACAACTAGTAGTTTACGGTAAGGAAGGGGTAAGTGGTGGGGTTGCTGCCGCACTAGCATTTATGAAGTGGCTAACGATCTAGAGAGTAAGATAAGAAGCCAAGCATTCGATGAGGAATCGCCTCCAACAAGTCTTGCTATCCACCTACATACGCAAACATAACACCTATCCTATCCTTGTCCTCCTCTTCGCATCCCGACGAAGAAGAGGCAGTCGAGGCACACACACACGTTGATCAAGTTATATTAAGATTATCTCAGTTGTTGTTGTCTATGAACAGGACGTAGGTCTCAAGTCGTCCATAACCGCGGACACGGCTTCTCGAAAAGATTTAACCCTGCAGGGGTGTACCAACTGCCCATTACGAGGCTCCGCACGCACGTCCATCACTCTCAGTTGCTACCCATTATAGGCAACCATTTTATGATTTAGTTCCAAGAGATCCGAAACGACAGGTCCCTCTAACTAACAACGAACAAATCCGGGTGGCCCCCGGTGAGTCGACATCCATCTCAGGAGCCGGCCGCTCTCTCGATCTGGTCTCTACCGTCTGTCTCGGGTTTGGATAGCCGGTTCATCACACATTGGGATAATCGGGTCCTCAGCCGGACAAGGTGGGCCAGCAAGGGAACTATGTCCTCACTTGTCCGGGTTGGTTTGAAAACAACTGGCAGCTGACCAGCACACACACGGTTTCAAATGGTAAATCAGCTTGGGCCACCACTAGAAACGTTTGAAGCTAGATAGGTAAGAAGAGGGGACCCCATAAAATCCCACACGCGGTTAGGCACGCTCAGTCTTAAAACCAATACCCGGAACTCGGATCCTAGGTGACTCGAATGGAACAAAGCGTCGGGGCGGGAAAGCCTAGACCTTCCATCCTTCGTCGAGTATAGTCAACATTATAATAATCAATATCATCAACAACAATATAATAATAATGTGATATCCCAACCCAAGGAGTAACAGGGTAACATCGTAGCATCCTAAGCATGCATACTATGCAGGGGCTGAGCAACGAGCAATAGTAACATAGCAGTACAAGGTTTGCTGGGAAGGAACATGGCTGTATCGGTTTGAAAGAGGCTGTAAACATGTGGTAGGATCAAGCATCGAACCTAACCTATACTAGCATGCAAACCGCTGGTTGAAATAGAATGGATCATAAGTAATGCAAGTCCTTGCCTGTTGATAAGTCGGGTTCCGAAGGTGTAGTCGATCGCACGCTCGCAACGTCTCCGAGAGTATCCGAGGGAGCACACAAGAAGTAAACACTGGAAAACAATCAACGATCAAGCACTCTATTACTATGAGGCAAACACGAGCAAGCATCAACAAGAAGCAACACGAGACATCGCACCTACCGTCGAGAGCGGTTGCTAACAGTTTAAGTGGGGTATCGGTCACACACGACGATACCGCGCATTTACGGTGGTTCAAGTTGTTTAGCTACAGGTGATCAAACAACGGTTATTAACATGGAAACTCAAGCAAGCATGGCATATCACACAACCATGACAAGAGGTGAAGCAAAAAGTAAACTATCTATGCTAGTCAATTTAAGTGAGGCACAACCTAAACATGGCATAGCACTAAGTGCCGCACGATGATTAAAAGATTTGGTACTGTTATGTCCTAAACCATATTTTATATTGGTTAACAACAGAAAACAATAGCATAAACACAAAGAACACGAAAAACTAATCAAGTTACATATAAAGAACACCCCAAACGGAGTTACGGTTAAAAAGATATAAGCAAAACAATTTATGCACACATGCTGTATAAACAGGGGTCAATCTATATGCAAAAGTGCAGCAACATGACATAGCAATACATGGGATGAAAGTAGACATGATGCTTAACAATATGCAATTGGAATCACTCAATTACGATAAACGGTTGCGAAGCAATCGTCATCCGAAGTTACAACAAAATAACAGTTTCAGCAATAGCAGCACAACAACATCAAGATAGCTACTTTGGAGCAAGATATAAACATGATGCAGCAAGCAAATATGGCATGTGAATGCATGAAACTGAAGTATAAACATTTCTTAACGCAACTCAAAAGGAATCAATGCAATAGGCCTCATGGATTTGTTACACTCATCATGCAAAGTTGCAACAAAATAATAACAGCAGCACATAATAGCAAAAATTAGCAGTTTAACGGCCTGATGCCCTGTTCAGCACACAATTAAACAATCAAGATGAGCTCAAACGCAAAAGCTAACAAAAGATGAATTAAAGTACACGCAATTCTGAGCAACTTTCGTTTTGGGGGCACGTTCATCGGAGCTACCGTTTAACGGGAAATTACAGTACATAATTGAATCAGCAGCAAAAATAACAGCACTTAGCAAAATTCCAGCAGGCTTAGGAAAAAAAATATAAAAAAAAGAAGGGATTCGGGCCCTCACCCACTGGGCTAGGCCCAACTGGCTGCTGGGCTCAGATCTGGCCGGCTGGGCTGGGGCTTGCTGGGCTCGGTGGCCTAGGGCGGCCCACGTGGGCGTGCAGCGGCTGGACGAGCCACTCGGGCTGCGCTGGTCCTCCCGACCAGGGCGCGTCGGCTACGCCCGACACCGGCGTGGCGCGCGGCGGCGCAAGGCGAGGCGGCGGCTCGCCGGCCACCGCGGGACGGAGGAGGCGACGAGGGGGCGAGGGAGGCAGGTGGTGGCTCCGGTGGCCGGAGGGAGCGACACCGGCGCGGCTTCGGGCGAGCTCCGGCTCGGCCTCCAATGGCGGGCGGCGGCTGCACTAGAGAGAAAGAGAGGTGAGGGGAAAGAGAGGAGAGGGAAGAGGAGACGCGGCGGCGGGCGGCTGCTGCCGGCGGCTCGCCGGCGCGGGCGCGGAGGCCGGAGGCGGTGGTTGCCTCCATGGCTGCAGGAGGAGACGGCCGAGATCGGGCCCGGCGGCGGCTGGAGGCGGGCCCGCGCGGCCCGGGGTGTGGCTGCTCTGCGGTTGGTGGGAGGAGGCCAGATCTGGGCCGTCAGATCCCAGATCTGACGGTCTGGATCTGATGGGGGCTAGGGTTTCGGTTTGGTGGGGGGGTTTTTCGCAGATCTGGAGGTTTGTGAGGGGGGTGGCTGAAAATTTCCAGAGGGAAACCCTAGAAGGCCTAGGGGAGTGTGGTGGTCTTTATATAGGCAGGTTGGCTGGCCAGATGATGCAAACGCCCTCCGTACCCCTCTCGCGTGTCCGGTGATCGCGTTCGTGACCGCCGAAGGTGCATACGGACTCTGATTCCGACGAAATCTTGAACCACGCGCTCAGGGCGTCGAGCCCGTCGATCGTACCTCACTGCGGTGACATTCCGACAACATTTTCCGGCGCGCTATAAAAATAACCCGTTTAATTATTAAACGGGGTTTTTCGTTCCGTTGGCTGCGGCTGGTCTTGTGCGGTTTTCGCGACGGTGATCGGGCGAAACCCGGTGTCGCAAGGTCGTGTGTCGAGGTGGCAAGGGTCGGTCTCCGTCCGATACTAGATAAGAGGGGGGAAAATAATCGCCGATCGATAAATCGGGGATGCAAACACCGCAAAAAAATCAGACAATCAAAAAATTCACACCGAAAACAAATTTTTTAATTTTTTGTGAAATCTGGGTTGTTACAGAATGCCGCCCCCCTCGAAGGCATCGAGAATGTTCCAGTCGTTCACGATTTTCCCGACGTCATCCCAGAAGAACTGCCGGTAATACCCCCGATCAGAGAAGTTGAATTTGTCATCGACTTGAAGCCCGGCACCACCCCTATTGCCAAGCGTCCTTACAAGATGCCGCCACATGAACTCCTTGAACTTAAGGAGGAAATCGACAAGGCACTTCATAAAGGATTCATTCACCCCAGTTCCTCAGGTTGGGGAGCACCTTCGCTCTTTGTCAAGAAGAGCGATGGGACAAACCGATTGGTCCAAGATTATCGGCCCATTAACCAAGCCACCATCCAGAACAAATACCCACTTCCCCGGATCAACGATCTGTATGATCAACTTGCCGGATCCAAGGTGTTTTCTAAACTCGGCTTGAGGTTGGGTTATCACCAAATCCAAGTCCGTGATGAGGACATTCCGAAGACTGCCTTCATTACTCGCTATGGTTCATACGAGTACACTGTCATGTCCTTTGGCTTAACCAATGCTCCAGCCACCTTCTCCAGATTGATGAATTATATTTTCATGGAGTACCTCGACCAGTTCGTCGTGGTTTATCTGGATGATATATTGATATATTCCAAGAATGAAGAAGAACATGATGAACATCTTCGTCTTATACTGGAGAAGCTTCGAGAACACAAACTCTACGCTAAGTATTCTAAGTGTGAGTTCTGGCTTCCCGAAGTAACCTACCTTGGACATGTGATTTCCAAGGATGGCATTGCCGTCACCCCAGAACGTATCTAGGCTATTCTTGACTGGACTCCTCCCAAGACCGTCAAGCAAGTCCGTAGTTTCCTCGGGCTCGCTAGCTATTGCCGCCGTTTCGTCGAAAATTTCTCCAAGATTGCCAGGCCTCTGACTAATCTTCTTCACAAAGGCGTCAAGTTTGAGTGGACAGATAAATGTCAAGAAAGTTTCCAAGCGCTCAAGGACAAGCTAACTTCTCCCCCGGTGCTCGCTCCCCCTGATACTCAGAAGGACTTCGTGAT
Source organism: Bromus sterilis (assembly GCA_950022295.1). Classification (NCBI taxonomy): domain Eukaryota; kingdom Viridiplantae; phylum Streptophyta; class Magnoliopsida; order Poales; family Poaceae; genus Bromus; species Bromus sterilis. Next base: position 233,749,362 of record OX465599.1, on the reverse strand, counting down.
ATATTGCGACGCGTCTCGTCAAGGATTAGGCTGTGTCCTAATGCAAGAGCGCAAAGTGATTGCTTATGGATCTCGTCAGTTGCGTGCTCACGAAGAAAAATATCCAACACATGATCTCGAATTGGCAGCAGTAATTTATGCATTGAAGCTGTGGCGACATTACCTCGTTGGTAATCGTTGCGAGATCTACACCGACCACCAAAGCCTGAAGTATCTGTTTACTCAGCCCGACCTGAATCTCCGCCAACAAAGATGGCTGGAGACAATAGCAGATTTTAACATGGATATTCATTACACCCCTGGCAAAGCTAATGTGATGGCTGATGCCCTGAGCCGTAAATCTTACTGTAGTGAACTTGAGGTGCAACTAGAACAAGCACCTCTATATGAAGATTTTCAAAAGTTGAACCTCGAGATTGTTCCTCAAGGTTATGTAAATAACCTGGTTATCGAACCGGATCTCGTCAAATCCGTCAAGGGTATACAGTTTTATGATGATTTCGTACACAAGATTAAGCGCGATATCGCAAATGGAAGACCCTCACCCTTTACTACTAATAGCGAAGGTGCGGTGTTCTACCAGAACCGTTTAGTGGTTACTCATAGCAAGGGCAGGCATGAGAACCTGGATATGACCCCGAAGGTCATGAAAGCGGCTCACGATACCCCGTTGTCCATTCATCCTGGAAGCACCAAGATGTACCAAGACATTCGTCCGCAGTTCTGGTGGCCTAACATGAAGCAAGACATTGCCCGGTATGTTTCTGAATGTGACGTTTGCCGTCGCGTCAAGGAAGAACATCAAAGACCTGCTGGAACTCTACAACCACTCTCTATTCCTGAATGGAAGTGGGACAAGATCGAAATGGACTTCGTCACCGGTTTTCCCCGATCACAGAAGGGTCATGATGCCATCTTTGTCATCATCGACCGATTCTCCAAGGTTGCCCACTTTCTGCCAGTCAAGGAGACGATCTCTGCTAGTCAGTTAGCAGACTTGTATGTTTCCAGAATTGTGTCCTTCCATGGTATTCCGCTGGAGATCAGTTCTGACCGAGGCAGCATTTTCACCTCAAGATTCTGGGATAGTTTCCAAGAAGCTATGGGAACTCACCTAAATTTCAGCACCGCTTATCACCCCCAGTCGCAAGGACAGGTCGAACGAGTCAACCAAGTGCTTGAAGATATGCTTCGAGCTTGTGTCATCTCATTCGGTAAGAAATGGGAGGAATCTCTTCCATTTGCTGAATTCTCATACAACAATAGCTATCAGGCTAGTCTAAAGATGGCACCCTTTGAAGTTCTCTATGGACGTAAGTGTCGAACCCCTCTGAATTGGTCAGAAACTGGAGAACGAACTCTCATTGGTCCGGACGTTATTCAGCATGCCGAAGATCAGGTTCGCGTTATCCGTGAACACCTGAAAGCTGCTCAGTCCCGTCAGAAGAGCAACTATGATCGCAAGCACAAGGAAATGGTCTATCAACCTGGCGAATACGCGTACCTTCGTGTCACTCCCATGAGAGGCACTCATCGTTTCGGAATCAAAGGAAAGTTGGCTCCTCACTACATTGGCCCATTCCGTATCCTTTCCAGGAGTGGAGCCGTGGCATACCGGTTGGAATTGCCGCCGAACCTCTCCCAAGTCCACGATGTCTTCCACGTGTCTCAACTCCGTCGCTGCTTCAAGGATCCTATCCGCGAAGTGGAGCATGATATGATCGAGCTGCAACAAGATTTGACTTATCGAGAACATCCGAGCCGCATTCTCGACCAGTCTGAGCGTCGAACCCGCAACAAGACTGTCAAGTTCCTCAAGGTCCAGTGGTCGAATCATTCTGAAGATGAAGCCACCTGGGAACGCGAAGATCGCCTTCGCGATGAATACCCCGATCTTTTCCTCGCTACCACTTAAATTCTCGGGACGAGAATTCTTGTAGTGGGGGCAGTAATCCTTTTGCTAATGACAATTACTATTGCTAAATCATGCCATGATATTTTTTGAATCAAACCAAATCCAAAATGCCTTTGGTTAATATTAAAAATAATGTTGCAAATAAAACTTGCCCAAAAGTTATATAACCACTTTTATTAAATCACAAATAATCATTGGGTCATGCCCATGTGGTTATGGTAATTTATTAAGCCACTGAAAAATTCCAAACAATTATTAACAGTGATTAAACAACACTTTTGGCTGGTTTAATATTTAAACGAAATATTAAATCTTTTTCTTTGACACCCAAACTTTTTGTGGCACCTTTGTCTGGTGTCACACTAATTATGTCATTGGTTACCCATTTTACAAAAATGCAGGGCCTTTTAAATTAATAGCATATCTAAGTAACAGAAAACAGAAAAGGCAATTAAATGAAAATAGGTCTAAATCTCGCCCCTGGGCGAAGCCCTCCTAGCCCAGGCCCACCACCACCCCCCCACGGGTTGTCTTCTTCCCCACCTACTCTTCCACGTGCTCCCGTACGGCACAGTGGCCGTGGACACGCCGGCCGGCCCCTCCCCCACCTGCTCCCTTCCCCCTCTCACCTGCCCCCCGGTGGAGATAAGGCCAAGCTCCCCAGCCCCGGTGCTCGTCCTCCCCTTTTTCCCCTCGCCCTCTTCTTCTCCGCCTTGCCCGACGCAGCCATGGCCACGGGCTCGTGAACCCCCGCGGCCACACTGCCTCCCAGCCCCATCCACCGTGTCTGCGGGCACCGCCGTCGTCGCCTACGGCACCACGCCACGGGAATTGAGCCGGGAGCCCCTCCACACTGCGCCACGTCGCCTTTCCCCTCCGCCGCCCCACCGCGTCGCCACCGTCAATTCGCGCGCCACCGAGCCTCCCCCGAGCCCACTCTAACAGCTACAAGATCACGGTGAGCCCCGCTCTCGTTCCCCTCTTGCGGCGCTCGATCCCGTACGCCTGAGCGCCGCCGCCACCTAGCCGTGCCCCGGTCGACGCCGCGAGCTCGCGTCCGGTGGGCACCGTCCCAAACCAGTCCGTGTTCGTTGCACGAATGGGCGCGACTCCTCGCACTAGTCATGTAAACGCGAACGATGCTCAAATTGGTCCCGTAGTCGACGTCCCCGTCCAAGCCCGCCTCCGGCCGCCGCGTGCGTGCTCGCCGCCGTTGCTCTGGTGCTCCTCCGGCGGGCGCAACCCTACCAGCCGGCGTGCGGCTGCACGAAGTTTCGAACCAGCCCGGTCCGGCGTGCTTCCGTGGCCGGAGCCGAGGGTACGGTCGCCGCCGGCACCCACGGCCTCGCCGACGCGTTCCGGTGTGGCTGACCGGGGGCCCCCGCCTGTCAGGTTCCCCATCAGTGGCTAATGGGCCACTGACAGCGGGCCCCACCCCCCCCCCCCCTTAATCCCTCCTTTATTTAAAACTAGGGATAAAAAAACCCACTATCTATGACAAGTGGGCCACATGCCCCTTTTACTTAACTAAAATTGCTTAATTAACGACTGTGTCATTGACACCTGGGCCCCACCTGTCTGTTATATAAAATAAAAATGATTTATAAAATGTCTCAATGACATGTGGGTCCATTGCTGTTAATCACTTCGTTTATTTTAAATAAATCTAATTAGCAATGTGAGGCTGACCAGTGGGACCCACTGGTCAGGTTTGACTGGTCAACCCCTCTGTGGATAATGTTTATTTAAAAAATAAAATAAATTCAAAAAATCATTTAAATTAATTTAAAACTTTGAAATTGAATAACTTTTAAACCGTAACTCAGATTAAAAAACTTTATACATGAAAATTGATCGGAAAAATATAACGAATACGAATAAACTATTTGTATGTCCATCCCCCCTCTAACACAACGAACATCGAACCGTCCCCCTCCGACCGACTGTCCGATAAATTGTCCGGTACTGTTAGAGTGCCCGGATGAATTTATTCCGAACACGAATGTTTCTCAGAATAGATCAACTAGCACGGATACACCCCCTTATATTTTTCTGGTACCCACGACACCTTCGGCTTGATCCTTCCCCCTCCGGACACACTGTCCGGTAATCATCCGGAGCCGGTAGTTCATCCTCAGATGAATTTCCGTTCCGAGCAATGTGCATTGCACTGCGTTAGAACACCGTTAACATTTCATCTGTCATGACATGCATCTGTTTGTATATGTTTGCTGTGTATTTACTGTTTCTTCCCCCCTTAATCTCTGGTAGACCCCACTGCTGCCGTCGACTACACCGCTGCTGAGTACGACTACTTCGTCGACGACCCTACCCCTACCGTCGAGCTTCCAGGCAAGCAGAGCCATTCTCTTCCCCAGATATCGCCTATCTTTCCGTACATTTCTTGCACTAGGCATTGTTACTGCTGCTTCTACGTTACAATCCTATTCAATTGCATAGCCTGTTTTTGTCGACCCTTGATGTACCTCTTTTATCCTATGCTGCCTATTAATATTATGCATTATTCAGCAGTGAGCCCTGCGCATTGTTAGCTAGGATTAGATAGAGGGCCGTGGTCACTCAGGGGAGTGAACGCGGATCCAAATATTATAACTGCACAGGTACGGTACAATGCAGACACCGCCTCAGGCCCCCTAGCCCGGCTCTGCCGAGCCACCATCAAGTGTGAGCTATCAAGGAGTAATCCTTGTACTCCACTCGTTGCTGACTCTGTATAGCCGCTCTAGGTACCTGAGCAACGGTTGTCCTTCAGGTAAGAAGTCGGGCGACTCAACGGTGCCCGCGAGAGGTATTGCGACGGGACGACAGGGAGGGCACGACCAGTGTACCGGTGTGCTTGGCCCCTGATCGTTGGCCGCGAGAGTTACCTAACCACGAAAGTCGAGCTCCTTCAGGAGCACACGCGAGACAAGGTAAGGAGACGGTTCACCTTGTTGGTAACCGCAGTGACTTGGTGGGACGACGGGGCAGGCACCAATGTACTGGTGGTCCTGGCTGCTGTCGTTGTCCGCGGGTCAGTTAAGTCGAGGCAACGATAACGGTTGTCACGCAGGTTAATTAAAATAATAAATGGTTCAGTGAATGTCTTGAGTTGGCTATATGCCATGTACGCACTACCTACCCGTGGGAATTACGAGTTTATGGGCTCCTCTGCTTCGTAGTGTCGTTCGAGGACTCTTCAGACGTCAGCAGTACCGCGGCCTGCGCCGGGAAGTGGTGTTGTCTTTTTTGCTCGCGCGGTGGTGTCTTTTTTGGATTTGCTTCAACTTCACCGGCCAGCCACGCACCGTGCAGGAGTACGTTCGGGTTGGGGTCCAAGTCCCGGCGTACTTAGGATTTAGACCGACGGATGGCCTCTCTGTTGAGTTTGAAAGATGGGCTATGAAGTGTCGGATAGCCTCGGTGGAGCGTTCCCTAACAAGGTTCCCGCCACCCTGGAGATCCGTGCGTGTAGCGTAACACAAGTGCACCCCTGCCGGGAAGATTAATCTATTCGGATAGCCTTGTCCACGGTAAGAGGACGCTTTATGCTGAAGCTTGATCTTACCACTACAAACTATTACTATTAAATTGTATGGTTTCGGGTTTTCTTCCTCGCGGGGATGTCGAGGAGGGAACTCGAAGGCATTGTTAATTATTACAACTTATTATTATACAATGCTGCAGCAACTTCTGCTGCATTGTTACTTTATGCTTTATATAAAATGTTGGCTGATTCTTACCTCATGTTGCAAGACCTCGTCGGAAGATGCTAGTCTTCGTTAGGCCTAGCTTCTTACCCTTGCTGTGGATTTCTGTCTTTCAGTCCACTATATATAGCCTCTTATTTCCGTTGATACAATGCATAATGCTTAGTAGCAGACGTAAGACTCGCGGGTATGCTAGATACTCACCTTTGCTTTATTTTCCCCTTTTTCGCTTTGCCTGATCGGCCGCTGCAGCCGACGTTGGAGCCCAGGAGCAGGAGTACCCCGGAGGCACCTACTACGACGTCGAGTTCCCCGTTGACCAGGAGTAGTTCGGTGGATCCCAAGCAGGAGGCCTCGCCTTTTCGATCTGTATCTCTGATGTGATTTGTGCTAGCCTTCTTAAGGCAAAACTTGACTAACTATATCTGTACTCAGATATTATGGCTTGTATGACTTATGTATTCGGGTCCGCGTGACCCCCCCTTTATTGTAACATATTATTTTATCCTTTTGTGTTTAGTGTTGTGTTGTGATATTCTCACCGTGGCACCCTAATCTCAGCCGTGTACCCTGCGTGTATGATTACTGTACACGGGTTGATTTTGGGGGCGTCACATCATGATAGTTGCATCTTCGTTATGATTTGAGTACTTTTGTAAAGTGTGAAAGATCTTCTATACTTCTTGTAATATATAGAGTGTTGCCCCTAAAGTGAGGAAAAGATCCCAAAGTGGAAAAAATTAAAAGATCCGAAAGTGGACAAATGAAAGAAATATAAAGAGCCATTGAGGCCACACAAAAAATAGAAAAAAATAGAAAAAAGTGAAAAAGAAATACAAATAGAGAAGGGGGCACACTACTATTCCTTTTGACAGATCCACACTCGTACTCCCTCTTATATCTTGTACTCCATAGATATTATCATTCATGCATATAGCTATGTGGGGACCTTCACACTATAAAACTTGGCTTGTATATTCCAATGACGAGCCTCCTCAAATGAGCTCTAGGACTTCTTGAGAAAGCAAGTTGGATGCACCCCCACTAGTTCCATTGGAGAGCTTACCTTAGCTCACATGTGCATCCGTTGCATGACAATCCCTACTCCTCACATCATATCTATCATTTGGCTTTCTCTCGCCTATGATTGTCCTCATTGATGTGAGCCTTTCACACCTTTTTGTCTTCCTCCTCCACCATATTCTCTCTTTGCCATTCTAAGTGCCAACTTTCTTGCTTACGCTCATCCGTTGCATGAGTGCTCAAAATGTCGAAAAGGAGTGGATCATTTTGACTTGTACCTAGCTAGTGGTCTGGGGACAAGTCATGATAAGATTCCAAAGAAGACCAAGTGTGAAACTTTATTAGATTGAGTTCTCAACACAAAAATACCTTTTTCTCGTATATCCTTATCCCCTTTCTTGCACGCAAACACCATTTGGAGACATTCGAGTCACGGACAACGAGAGCTCTTGCAGCTTTATGTTCTTATGTTGCTTGTTTCAATGCTAAATATAGACTCTTGCCTGCTATGACTTGAATTGAATTACATGTCTTGATTGCTTTACTTAAAAGTTCTTATATGGTTGTTAGCATGTCACCACAGAAATTATGCTTTTATCATTTACCTACTCGAGGACGAGCAGGAATTAAGCTTGGGGATGTTGATACGTCCAAAACGTATCTATAATTTCTTCTTGATCCATGCCTCTTTTGTGTGATATTTCTATGTTATTTATGAACTTCCATACACTTTTGATCATATTTGGACTAACTTATTAAGTCAGTGCACCCCAGTGCCAGTTCCTGTTTTCTGCTGTTTTTCTATTTCAGGTTTCCCCCATATTAAAAGTGCTCCAAAAATTCGGGAAAAATCCAATAAAAAATCAGCGCTTCGGAAGCTTCAGGAATCACGGAGGGGGGGGGGGGGGTAGAGGGGACCCACCAAGGCCCCAGGCGCCCTCTCGGTGGGCCCTAGGGTGGGGCCGCGCCAGGGGGCCGCCTGGACCCCTGGTGCCCCCCTTGCTGCCCCCTTCGACCATATATTCCCCGTGACATGAAACCCCCATGACGGGAACCCTTTTTCGCGATCTCTCCTCTGTTCCTCCGCCGCTGCGCTTCCAAGATCAGGAGCACCAGGAGACCTCTTCCCGGCACCCTGCCAAAGGGAGGAACCACCTCCGGGAGCTTCTCCACCACCATGGATGCTTCCCGGATGAACCGTGAGTAGTCCACCTTGGACCATGGGTCTATGATCAGTATTTATGTGATGTTCTCCTCCCCTCTTTGTTCTTCATGGATTAGACCTCGTGAGCTTCCCTACATGATGGAGGCACATATGTAATCTGTCTGCTGTTGCTATGCTGAGTTTGCTGGGATCCGATGGATTATGAGATTATGTTCAGATTATGTTTGAGTAATATATTTGATTCTCCTCTTTTAGATTTATGTTCTAGAGTAATTCTTGCATGTTCTCCGTTGCTGTTTATTGCTTTGGCCAAGTAGTAGGTAGTGACTCCAAGAGGGAGCGTTATGCATGATTTTGGGTTCATGCCCCCTGATGACTAGCTTGAGTGACAAAAACATGAGTCTAGGGGATGTGTTGTTGCCACAAGGGAGAAAACAACGGTGCTTGTACTTGTGGGTGCAAGGATTGTTTACTTTACGCAAAGTTCTTTAATGCAGTTGTCTGTTGCTTTGAGTTTACACTTTGGGTGGGATTCACAACTTAATACCAGCGAGATGTTCTGGATAGATATCTCAAGGTGGATGATTAGTAGGTAGATGCAGATTGATTTTGGTCTACTTGATTTGGCGTACCGCCCAAGCTTTTGAGCCTCTTCCTTTCTTTATAGCATAATTAGCATTGGTTTGCGCACATAATCCTGTCAATTGCCCAGCTGTCATTTATTTACCTCGCATGGCTATTTTATCGTCTTTTGGGAGAGAGACATCACTAGTGAACATCATGGGACCCCGGTCCATATTTCCAATACTGTTTACACCCAATATAAATTTACCGCTTTATTTAATTTTCCGTTGCTATCACTATCATTATTATCCCGTGCGTTTTACCCTTTGTAAATAACAACGCCGGAGGAATTGACAACTCCTCTGTACTCGTTGGGAGCAAAGTTATCTGTTGTGTGTGCAGGTCCAGGAGAAGCAAGTGATTATTTTCAAACGGCGCATCACTTGCCGAACCACCTACTTGTCGACCTTGGAATCCTACCGGAGACAAACTTTGGTATCTTCACCGAGGGAAATTTGCTGCTATGCTACATCACACCTTCCACTTTGGGTAACCAACGAGGGGCGAGAAGTAAACACTCGTGACATCACTAGGTCACAAGAGATGTAATGGGCACGGACGAGTAAACTTGTTTGTTGAGAACGAGGTGTGAACTTGGTATAATGGATACCAGTGATCTAACCTCGGACAAACAAAGTACCGCAGGACAAAGGGATCAAGTCTTATCGTTAACGGTTTCCAAAAGCGATTGAAGTTCATTCGATAGAAGCGTAGGGACTATCAAGGATTGTAACCAGGTCCAATTGATTAGTCATTGATCAATGAGAATGTCTCGATCATGTCTGTTGTTTCCCGGATCGTAGGGTGTCACACTTAAGGGGGAATCGATGCACTAGGATAGATTCGGGATCATCTGTGAAATAGGAGAAAGCACCGGAATAGTTCCGGGAGAGAAGGGAAGTTGTTCCAGATATTTTTAAATATTGAAAATAATGTTTAATTATATTTAATAATGTTTTATTATTTAATTACCTGTATTAAATATTAAAATATATTTAAATTAATTAATTAAATGGGAAAAAGGCAAATGGGCCCCTTAGGGCCCATTAGGGGAAGGAGGGAGCCTCCCCCCTTGGCCCATGGCGCCAAGGGAGGGGCCCACCCTCCATATGGCGCACCCCCCTCCTCTCCCCTTTGGTTTAGTACCACATGGGAAGTTGGAGGAGGGTGGCACCCCCCCTTGGCCTATATAAGGAGGGGTAGACCCCCTTTTTCCATCATCTCATTGAGTTCTCTCTCTCTCTTTCTCCCACCTTGAGCGGACTCCCCTTGTTTGGAGTTTGTAATTGGTTGGGAGCTCTCCACCATAAGCAGGTCGTCGCTCTGCCGGAGTCGGGATCCGAATCCGTCTTCTTTCCACTGCTCGCCTGGTTCGGAGCCCGGAGGGAACATCGGTTGCACCGTACGTGTGTAATTTCATCGATGCACTACACCTGTGGTGCTACTTCTTTGCCGGAGGTTCACCGGGAGTCTCCATCGCCGGTGGTCTTTTACACGCCAGGGAGGTCGTAGTTCAGAGTCTACGCCAACCACGTTCGCAAGAACGTTTCCTTCTTTCAGTCTTCAAAGGTATGAACTCCAATTACCTCCGTTACATTACATCGCCATAGCATAGATCTTGGGTTCGGGTATCGTAGGTTGGAAACATTTGTGTTTTGTGCCCCATATCCCAAGAGTTGGTACAACCGTGAAGGTTAAATCTTTTTGAGAAGCCGTGTCCACGGTTATGGACGAATTGAGACCTACTCCTTGTTCATAGATAACATTAACTGAATCATAACTAAAACTTGATCAATGTGTGTGTGCTTTGACTGCTTCTTCTTCGGGATGCGAAGATGAGGACAAGGATAGGACAGGTGTTATGATTGCGTAAGTAGGTGGATATCAGACTTGTTGGAGGCGATTACTCATCGGATGCTTGGCTTCTCATCTTACTCTCTAGATCGTTAGCCACTCCATAAATGCTAGTGCGGCAGCAACCTCACCACTTACTCTATACTTACCGTAAACTACTAGTTATCCTAGAATGCGAGTGATGAGGTCCTTGCTGAGTCAGTTGACCAGTACAGTTGGATGTTGAGTACTTATGTACTCATGATACTACCCCAAACTCTTTTCAGGGTTCTTGATTGACAATAGGTATGATGATCGACGTTTCACGTGGAGACTCGACGATGACTAGTTAGGCGGATCTCGGTGGAGAGCTAGGACCCGTGTGGTTATGGGGTCGAAGTGTTTTCTCTTTGCCACTAGGCATTTGATTGTAGTCTATACTCATACAATATCTTTCACTGTTGTATTGTATTAAGGCAGTTGTATGCCGATTGTATGAGATGTTGTATCCTTGTAGTTGTAATGTTGTGATATCATGTTGAAATTCGAGACATATGGCTTCTTCATATGCCGCGATGGGTCCGATATGTGCTTCGTCCTCGAGTTTGGACGAAAATGTCCAGATCTGAAATAGTACACATTTCCGGTCTTATAACTTGGTATCAGAGCCTTACCAACTGTAGGATCCCTTTGCTGGTCCAAGTTGAGTCTAGACAAAAACTACTATGTAGCTACTAAGTTAGTTATCGGAGAGTAGGATTCTTTTTACTCCTTATCCCCTCCCTCTGGTAAGGAAGTGCGACGTAATGTTTTCTTCTTCAACTTATCTACTTCAAAACCAAATCTAGGTTCTCGTTTAGGAGATTTCAGTCGGACCAATACTTTATCAGCAGCGGGTTGGTCGGCGTACTTCGAACTGGCTGAGTTAGGCTCGTTGGCTTGTCACTATACCTCGACAAAAGGGCGGCCCACGTGAAACAACAAACCGGGTTCCCTGGTTATTATCCAACTAATGGATTCTGAACCTCTCGCTTCGGCTGTCCCCCTTTGTCTGCTTGAGTCGGCACTGTGTGTGGATCCTCGTCTGTCCCGTCTCGTTTTCCATGTTTTCGCACCTTCTTGAGTGATGTTATTGTAGAAATGCTGGTATGGTATTGTTTCGATTCGAACTCTCATGTTTCATGGCATCGAGTAGTACCTAGGTAATCCTTTACGGAAACTTTGAGTTTCATTCCCGAGTGGATTCGGTTTTTGCGTTATCCCCTTGTTGAATCCGAGCTTTCTCTCGATCAGTTTCCCGCACCTATGGAAGTTTCTTCTCTGATATCGGCATCTCCAGTCAGGTTGGATCCTGACGGAAGAAAACATCGTTGTCACGATGAGCAAAGCATTTGTTGGTGGTGTTGGGGAGTTTCACCTCTCGTTCGATCTTCCTTCTTGAAACATCTCGGTCCCTCCCCCCCCCCCCCGGGTTATGCCAGATCTCGGGGAAGAAAATTTGCATATTTATTCTTTGCCATAATCCATGTTACAGAAAAATGTCCAATCATTTTTTGTTTTATGTAAAGGATTATTTTCTATTTGTTTCTTTTTCTTTCTTTTCTTCTGCTCTCTTTTTATTAAAAGAATAAATGCAGAGAAACCTCCAATGCCACTTGGGACTTTTCCCTTTTCTCCCATCCCAACGTCTTCTCCACTCAGCCAGCCCAAACCGAGACACCCCTCCTCTCTCTTTTTCTCTGCACATGGGAGGTCCCCTCTCTCTCTCATCCATGGCAGAGAGGAGGAGGCGAAGCCCTCCAACAATCCCCTCCTCCCCATCACATTTATCTATCCTGCCCCCTCTCACCCCTGAGGAACACTAGCTCTCTTCCCTTCCCCATATCGCACCGCCATCTCCCCTTCCTCTCCTTTTCTTCTTCCCCCAGCCCAAGCCATCCTGGACAGGAGGTCCAGGGGCATGATCGTCGCCGCCACGTGCAGCTCATCGTCGACATCGAACCTGTGATCATCCCCACCGTAGAGGAAGAAGTCCTCGTCACCAAGGCCGAGAGCGTGAGTTTGTCGTCCCTGCGCTCCTCTATGTCTTCTTCCCGCAGGCCGGGACCGCGCCCGATCCTGCTTCCTCATCTCCGTCGAGCCCGCGTCTCCCCGAGCCCCTGTTCGAATTCTCCGCGCTCCCCCCTGTGAGCTACGCCTTCTCCTCCTTCTCCCTGCTGCCTTTCGTCGCGCGTAGCCATCGTCCGCCTTTCACCGTCGTAGTCGTCGTCGGCGTGCAAGACGTGGCCGCCTTATCCATGGAGTGACCCAAAAATGCGTGGGCATGCTCCAGGAGCGCGCAGAGCGCGCGTAGGGCATCCAAGGTGTCGCCTTTGGGCACGCACGGTTCATGTACTGCTCGCTGCAGCTACTGTCTGAATATTTCAGTCAGGTGTCCGAAGTGCAGTGCGCCGCTGTGCCATTCCGGCGAGGAGTGGTTGCCCTTTTGCGTTCTCCGACCAGATCCCGACGTATATGCGTGTGTGGATGTGCTGACTATCGATTCCAGCTCACATATGAGTCACTGACATTGTGTGCGCGAGGCTAGCTTCGCTGGAAGTTGTCGCCGTTGATCTGTCAGTCAGGTTCAGTCCGGTGCGTGTTCTTCTTCTTCAGAGTTCAGTTAACGTGGTAGATATAGTTCTTGTGAGTAGTTGCGGCTAATTTCACGTGATCTGGTTGTTGGCGAAGTGGTGTGTGCACTCGATCAGCAATCGAGAGATTCCTGGATCGAATCCCCTTGGAGATGATTTTAAAAACAACCTTTTATATGTGATATTCTTTTTCCCTGTTTTGCTCAACATTGGAGATGGGCTCGGCCCAACAGCTCCTCTCGCCCGTGGGCGCTCGATAGTAGAGAAGATTCGTGAGGGTTTTGGGCCAGTTTCGGCCGAAGCCGGCCCAGGGAAGGTTTTTCCCTTCTTTTTCTTTGGATTACATTCAACTCTGATTTGAATTGAACCAAATCTTCCATGTTTTTGCAATGCTTGTATTATGTGCATTCTTGCCCCAACTATATCATGTCATATATTGTTTTGGGTAGAAAAATGTGAGGAAGCTGACGGTGTTGTTCATTTTTTCAAATGGGCATGCATTATTGGGTGATGTTGTAATTTTGATCGTAAACCCCTCACATATTGCACTTGGCTTCGCGTGTTTCGGTCATCGTAGTTTCGCGATGACCTTAGTTTCCGGTAGCATTGTCTCGCTCTTTATTTCGTTGATTGCAATAGAAAGCATTAATTAGGTGCATCATACCATGCCATGTCACTTGCATATTTTTAATTTAAGGAACCCCATATCGAAGTATATCTTCGTGTGTGGGAAATTCTTGTTCATGTCTTGTTCTATTCCATTGCTTATGCCATGATCATGCATCATAATAACTACAACATAAGGATCCCACGGATTATTAATCACCTACCAAATGCATATGAAGGTTGTCGGTAGCATTGCACCCTTGCTCCCCGAGCTTCATTTAAAATTTTCTATGCTTATGTTCATGCCATGTTATTAAAATGTAATGCATCATACTTGATCATGCTTGTTGTTCATTGCTTGCCTGTGATTGCTCCGTGGTAATAGATGTATGCTCGTTGCTTGCTTTCCAGTGTTTCCTTCTTGTGTGCTCCCATGGGTACTTTCAGAGACGATGCGAGCTTGCGATCGACTACACCTTCGGAACCCAACTTATCAACATGCAAGGACTATACATTACTTATGATCCATTCTATTATAACCAACGATTAGCATGCTAGTTTAGGATAGGTTCGATGTTTGATCCTACCACATGTTTACAGCCTCTCTTAAACCGACACAGCCATGTCCACTCCCAGCAAACCATGTACTGATATGTTAATATTGCTCGTTGCTCATCCCCTTCTTAGTATGCATGCTTAGGATGCTACGAATGTTACCCCCTGTTACTCCTTGGATTGGGCTATCAAATTATTATATTGTTGTGGATGATATGATTATTATAATGTTGACTATATTCGATGAAGGATGGAAGGTCTAGGCTATCCCACCTCGATGCTTTGTTCCATTCGAGTCACCTAGGTCCCGAGTTCCGGGTATTGTGTCTCTTGGCGAGCGTGCCTAACCGCGTGTGAGATTCTATGGGGTCCCCTCTTCTTACATACCTAGATCTAAACATTTCTAGTGGTGGCCCAAGATGATTTACCATTTGAAACTATGTGTGTGACTAGTGAGCTCCCATCAGATTTTAAACAACTCGGGCCAGCGAAGACATGGTTTTTCTTGTTGGTCCACACTGGTGAGCTAGGGGGCTACCCACATGTGAGGGGATCAGTTACCTCGACCTTAGCCAGACGGAAGAGTCTGATACGAGAGCACGACCAACTTTTGGACTGGGTGCCGACTCCCCGGGGGCCACTCGGATTTGTTCGTTGTTATTTAGAGGGATTATGACGTCTGGATCTCTAGGAACAACTCTTCAAGGAGTGTCTTTAATGGGCCCGACTGAGAGAGCCGGCGTACATGCAGAGCTTATAATGGGAAGTTGGTACACCCCTGCAGGGTTAAATATTTTTGAGAACTCATGTCCACGGTTATGGACGACTTGAGACCTACTCCTTGTTCATAGATAACATCAACTAAATTATAACTAAAACTTGATCAATGTGTGTGTGCCTTGACTGCTTCTTCTTCGTCGGGATGCAAAGATGTGGACAAGGATAGGACAGGTGTTATGTGTTGCGGCAGAAAATTGCACCGCCGGACACCACGATAACCGTCGCCTTTCGCGACGACGAGCGGATGCTTTTCGAGAAAAGCAACAAAGGTTCCTCGATTACGGAGAGGAGAGACAGCCGCTTTTCAGCGCAAAACGACAAAGATCACCAAACCCTAGAGGAACTAGAGCTTGGCAGAGGAGAGAACGAACGTAAAAATACGTACGTAAGAATAGATGTGTTTTTTGGTTGTAGATCGATTGGTTGGGGGTTTTTCCAGTCGGCCAGTACCCATCTTATATAGGGCGCCAGGTCTTGGGCAAGTACAAGCCGGACACGACACGTTTCCTTCTTATACAAATTAAATAAAATACTACCTAACCAAATCCAGCCATGCATCTAATCTGGTTCAGAATACTAATCTATGCGTCCAAATACTAGCACGTACACCTCTTGGTCCTTGCCTGAACATCGACAAACCAGGAATTTTATTTCCTATGTGCTTTGACCATCGTGGCAATCAGCATGTCAACCTGAGACATGATCGGACTTGTCTGGCCACATGTATTCTCGCTTAGTATATCTCTGAATGTGCTGAGGATTTTTCCTAGGTAGCCACGACCCCATGCAAACTTCCGTTCTGGTTGATAGCTTGCTTTGCCTGATCGCCAATACTGCATTATCCTCACGAAACCTGCACTTTGAACTAGATAGCAAGTTCAAATATATATCACCAAAAATAAAGCCGCGATCACATAAATTAATTTGGACTATGAAATACCTAGCAGCCAAATTACGCATTCAACACATGCCCACCTGTTTTCGGTACAATTGTATTTATTGAAAACACTAACAATACCATAGGACGATGTCATCACTTCACCGGCCATATAATTGCTTAGGGCGATGTCCAAATGAACACATCGGCCAAATTTTCTTAGGGAGATATCTCAAATAATATATCATCCATACCATCATCAACCCTCCTGCCACATGCTAGGATAATACTTCTTAAAATATTTTCCATTGAGAGATTTAGGCAACTTCACTCCCTGCAAAGATTGTACAAAATATGAATTTCCAGGAACAATCTCTACAACTTTATATGGACCCTCCCAACTCGGCGACCATTTGCCGAATTTTCTATCTCTGGTTCCAATAGGTAAAATCGTTTTCCATACTAAATCTCCTATTTGAAACGATTTCTCTCTCACCTTTTTATTTCTCAATTTCTTGCAAGGCTTTTAATCTTTCTTCGGACACATCATCTATTCTATCTATTCTATCCATCATCAAATTATTATAATCTACAGCCGACAAATCATTTTGTCTGGCCACTCTAAGAGCCTGGAAGTTAATCTCCACAGGTAACACTGCCTCCTGACCAATATACTAGCTCAAACGGTGTCACTTGAGTTGCTCCATGCTTAGATATCCGATGAGCCCATAAAGCTTCCGAAAGCACTTCATGCCATATTTTCGGATGCTCCTCAATTTTATTTTTTATAAGCTTAATTAAAGTTTTATTGCTAGATTCGGCCTGTCCTTTAGCTTGAGCATAATAAGGTGACGAATTCAACAACTTAATCCCAAAAGTTTCGGCAAATTCACGAAATTTATGAGACATAAAAGAAGCACCTTGATCGGTAGTTAAAGTTCGAGGAATACCGAATCTATAAATAATATGCTCTAAAAAAATTAATAACTTCCTTATGAATCATATTTTTTAGAGGAACTGCTTCGGTCCATTTAGTAAAATAGTCTGTGGCCACTAGGACGAAGCGATGTCTCTTAGAAGACAAAGGATGTATCTCACAAATAAAATCTAAGCCCCATCCTCTAAATGGCCATGGCTTAATTATAGGATTTAACATAGCCGCGGGCGCTAACTGTATATTGCCAAATTTCTGACATGCCTCACAATCTCTATAATAACGAAAGCAATCTTCTAACAAAGTCGGCCAATAAAAACCCGCTCTCTTTAATAACCACCACATTTTATGAGCCGACTGATGCGTGCCACATATTCCTTCATGTACTTCACCCATAGCTAATCTAGACTGGTCAGAATCCAAGCATTTTAAAAGCAACCCATCTTTAGTTCGGCGATATAATTCATCATCCAACAGAGTATATTTTAAGGCTTGCCGCCGAATTTTCCTATCTCTTGTTTGACTTGGATCCTTTAAATGATTAACTAGAGGAATTCTCCAATCTACAGGTTCTAAATTATTAGTTAATTCGGTCACTTGTGAGCCTTGCACCGAATTTACATTGCATTGCATTGCTAGTTGTTCAACTGTCACAGAACCAAGTGCATCATGTGGCAAAGTCTCTAACATGATAGACTTATTTACTACATCAGCATGCATCGGTTTTTCCAATATAATTTTTTTCCTCTACTGATGTGATACCCAGATGCTTGCTGTGCTAAGCAATTAGCTCTAGAATTTTGTTCCCTAGGTATATGATGAATAGTGAATGTATCCAGGGACTTAATTATATCTAAACATCGGTCCAAATAACTATTTAGAAGACCATCAAAACATTGGTATTCGCCTTTAATTTGTTGCACTACCAGAAGCAAATCAACAAAAGCATCTACATCCCTTACGCCCATATCAACTAAATTTTGTAAACCAAACAATAAAGCTTCATACTCTCCTTGGTTATTAGTACAATTATATTCTATGCGGACCGATGTTTCATACATAACATTATTTGGTGAAATTAAAACATTGCCGACGCCTTGTCCCTCTCTACAAACCGATCCATCAAAATAAAGTTTCCATGGGCATACACTAACATAATTAATATCTTCTTCATCCTTAATCCTATGATCAACAATAAAATCAGCGATAACTTGACCTCTCATAGTACGCAGTGATTCATATACTAAGTCATATTCTATTAGTGAATAAGCCCATTTACCAATCCTACCACTAAGAATCGGTCTTTGTAACATGTGTTTAACCACGTCGACTTGACAAGCTACTACACATGTACTGGATAGTAAATAAGGTCGAAATTTGGTACATGCATAATATAAAGATAAGCATAACTTCTCAATAAACACAAACTGAGTCTCGGCGTCGATCAAGCGACGACTTAGATATGCAATAATGTACTCTTTGTCGCCACCTTCTTGCACCAACACCGCGCCGATCACCTTGTCTTGTGCAGCAATGTATAACCCGAACGGCGTACTATACTTGGGTGCACGTAATACCGGAGGACTCAACAAATATCTCTTTATGTTATCAAAAGCCTCCTTTTGTTCTGCCCCCCAAGTGAATTCGGCTTCATTCTTTAGCCGAAGCAATGGGACAAACGATTCAATTTTTCTTGCAAGGTTAGATATGAATCGTCTCAAGTAATTAATCTTTCCCAAAAAAAATTGCACATCCCTTTTGCAAGTCGGCTCCTCTAGATTTTTAATTGCTTCTACCTTCTTAGGATCAATCTCTATGCCATGTTCATGAATTATAAATCCTAAGAACTTTCTAGCCGACACACCAAAAGCATATTTAAGGGGATTCATCTTTAGCCCACACTTACGCATCCTTTCAAAACCCAATCGTAAATCGGCTAAGTGATGATCAAACCCATCCGATTTAACAACTATGTCATCAATATATATTTCTAATATGACGCTTAGCAAATCATGAAATATTAAATTCATAGCTCGTTGATATGTAGCGCCAGCATTTTTTAAACCAAACGTCATGACTACCCACTCAAATAAACCGACAAAGCCAGGGCAACGAAAAGAAGTCTTAGACATATCTTGTTCGGCCATAAATATTTGATTGTAACCCGCATTACCATCTAAAAAACTGATAACTCTATGTCCAGAGGCATCATTAATAAGCATGTCGGCAATAGGCATAGGATATTCATCTTTCGGAGTAGCCTTATTCAAATCTCTAAAATCAACACATATTCTAATTACACCGGTGTTTTTCTTTTCAACAGGAACAATATTAGAATCCCACTCGGCATATCTACATGGCCGAATAAATCCAGCTTTCAACAACCGATCAATTTCCTCTTTGATACAGTCATACATATTAGGATTGAAATTTCTGCGTGGTTGTTTATGCGGCCTAAAACCAGATTTAATAGGTAACTATGCTCAACAAGATCTCTACTTAAACCAGGCATTTCAGTATAATTCCAAGCAAAGCAATCAACAAATTCTTTAAGTAACGCACATACCTTGATTTTCTGATCGGCCTTCAAGTTAGCATTGATAAATGTCGGCCTCAGAATGCTTCCATCACTAATATCTATTTCTTCAAGCGGATCAGCCGATGAGAATCCATGTCCAAGCTTTTCCATGCCCTCAAATTCTTCTATAGTTTCATGCATATCGCTCTTTCCGGAACGATACTCCTCTGTGCGTCTTTGCAGCCACTTAATACTCTCGTCTTTGTTCATCATTTAAATAGATAGATTATTAAGCCGAGCTATATCAGCCGGCTGTACATTTATAGGTACAAAACCATCTCTACCTACACTAATGTAGTCATAATCCGATAGGTCCCTACCGGTCAAGCATTGCATGTCACCGAGTTGCCAATCAATCGGCGCTTCTGTAATAGCTATGCAAGCTGAATCATCTGCCCTAATTACCTCCACATCATCATTCACCCATTGAATTAAGCACTGATGCATAGTAGAAGGAATGCAGCAATTCGAGTGAATCCAATCGCGTCCCAACAGAACATTGTACCGACCCTTGACATCAACCACAAAAAATGCAGTCGGCAATGTCTTGCTTCCGACTGTGAGCTCCATAGAGATTACTCCCTTAGCTTTAGACATGTCTCCAGAGAACCCACTAAGTGTCATGTTGGTCTTCATTAACTCACTCTCTTTTCGGCCCAATTTAGAAAAAACCGAAAATAACATAATATTAACCCCAGCGCCACCATCAACAAGCATGCGAACAATATGCTTACCATCAATATGACCCCTAATGAATAATGGTTTTAGGTGATGCTTGGGCTTCTCGGGCTTCTCTGGCTTCTCAAATGTAGCATTTTTTGGACCAAGAACAAGCTCTGCAACTTCAGCCTCTGGCGCACGAAATTCAGCGGGCAACGCGAAAACCATATTAACATCCATATTAGTAAGCATATCCTCGCTATTATCTAGGTTTTCATCATCAAACATGTCATCCCCGAGGTCATCAACCGAATCATCAGCAGCACCATCGATTGTATAATCTGCGGCTGCATCAACTGAGTCATTCACAGTATCATCAATCGTGTAGTCTGTCGCTGCATTCCCCTCCTTTAAAATGCGCTTTTCCCTCCAAGTCATTTGAGGTACCATTGGTTTCTCCCGATTGAACAGTTCATCACGTTTTTTCTCAGCTATTTCTTCCCTAATATCCAGTGCTCGCAGTCGCTGGACTCGCCATTTTTGAGTATGTGTTAATCCCTTCGGACACCAGCGAGGTCCCGGCTTTGTCCCTGGAGCGACCGACTGAAATCTGCTGCCCCCCCCCCCCCCCCCGAGTCTCTCGGCCCGTATTGACGTACTGTCGTTCCCGGAACAAATATTCTTTCCTTAGCCGAAATATTTCTTTGCTGATCAGATGCACCACCAGATACATTAATTTGGCCTCCCCTATTACTTAGACTCCCATGTTGGTTAAATGTACCAAAAACAATAGGAGACCAACTTGTGGATGTACATGAGTTGTTGTTCCTCATGGCTGCATCGGTTGTGCTAGTTGAATCACCCTTTTGATTAGTACTAGGTGAGTCAACGAGTGTATTACTCAAATTTTTGTCCTGCGTACCAGCATTTCTCTCCTACACCACTCTATACCTTACTGGATTAGTATTTTCTGCTTTTGTACTGCGCTGGACACCTTCAGCAGATTGGCCTTCTCCAGGTTTCAGAGCATGAGAAGTAACACAACCATCCAAGTTTTGTATAGGCTGAGTTTCAGCACGCTTCTTCGGCACCCAAGTAAGCTGACGGCCGCGCTTATAGTCCCTGCCATCCGCACTGTGTATCGGCGATCGGTTATCTCGAATAACAATTGCATCACGTGGCCGATCTTCTTCATTAAATCGAGCCCTTTTCTCATGTATTGCTGGTACGAACATAGGCCTCAGTGGAATCCATCCCGGCTGAAAATAACCTGCTGGCCCTGTAGGATATGGCGCCCAAGGATGAAACCCCCATGGAGAAAACGGCGGATACATAGGAGGTGCACATTCCCAATAAGCCGGTTCCATTGGAAAACAGGGTTGTTGATCATGTGAGTTTCGCCTCCAATGCTCACGGCCCCCCGGTCTGGATGGAGACCTAGGACGCTTGACACCTCCAAGCCGATTAAACACATTGCTGGCCTTGCGCGCGGTATATTTCTCCAACAACATGTTAACTGTCGGCTTTGGCCTCGGAGCTTGTCTCCTTTTTCCATTAACTTTCCACACTCCCACTTCTGGATTTTTTGGTTTGATCATCCTTGGAGGAGCACTGTCATCAACAACATTTTTTTCTTTTGCGGACTCGGTCTGATCCGACTGAATAAGCATTTTCTTAGTCTCAAACTCAACCATGTTGATAGGAAAAGGGTCGCTATCGAGCTTCATCTTAGAGCCTTCAGTAAATGTCAATCGTCCTCCATTAATGGTTGATTGCACCTGTCGACGAAACACATTACAATCATTAGTAGCATGAGAAAAGGAATTATTCCACTTACAATAAGCTCTTCTACCCAATTCTTTTGGAGGTGGTATTACATGTCCGTCTCGTACCCTAATTAATTTCCCTTGCAGTAACATATCAAAAATTCTATCACACTTGCTAACATCAAAAGTGTATTTAACTTCTTCTCTTCTAGCAGGTGTGGGTTTCAAAGCAGGACATGCAAAAGGTTTAGACTTTGACGCTTGAACCCATTCGGCTACACGTATATTACCATCATTGTCACTAGCCGAATCGCTATCATAACCTAAAACATTAACTGTGTGGTTATCCCTATATTTGTTCCTGTTATCTTTAAACCGGCTATATTGTTTAATTTCCTTAGCCCGATTTTCTTGCGCCAAAGCTTTCTGCAAAACTTGATTAACATCTAAAGATTCTTGCCCTTCTAATTTATCCTTAATATGAGTGAGCAAACCCGAAAAGGCAAGATCGGCTAAATCTTTTTCGGCTATGGTCAAGCTAAAACATCGGTTTTTGACATCTCTAAACCTCCTAATATAATCATGAACATGCTCATTATATTTCTGCCTAACCATAGTCAAATCTGAAAGTCAAAGTTCCGTTTCACCGCTATAAAAATACTCATGAAAGTTTTGCTCCAATTGTGCCCATGTTGAAATAGAATTAGGAGCGAGCGATGTAAAAAAAGTAAATGCAGTACCGGATAAAGATAAAGGAAATAATTTAACTCTATAAACATCCGATGTGCCGACCTCGCTACATTGTGCTAAAAATTTCCCCACATGCTCAAAAGTTTATCTACCATCTTCCCCCGTAAATTTAACAAAATCTGGAATTCTAAAACCACGAGGATATGGTGTCGAGTCAAAATAATCTTGGATATGGTTTCTGATATGCACGTGCTCTACCCTTAGGTTCTAAACCAAATTCTCTAAGTATACTAGCAAGTTGATCTTTAAAACTATCATTGGGTTGTGGAGAATTTGCTTGTGGAGCTGATGGAACGCTAGCACGCGGCGGATACTCCGGCAAAGAAATTTGGGTATGTGAAGTTTGCAACGGAGGTCCACTAAAATATGAATCGGATACCGGCCCGTACGGAACCCCGGTACCAACAGGAAGAAATGGTGGTGTATTATATGCTACTGTTTGATAAAAAGGTTGCTGCAAATTAGGATTTAAAACAACACTTCTGTTATTGTTACTGTAATTTTGTGGAGCCGAAGTTTAAATAGTAGGAGCAGCAAAACTAGGAGCTATATTATTAGCCGAACTACTTACATGGTTCCGGCCATCCAGATTATTATTTAATGTGGCGTGAGGCTGCTGTGTACTACTAACCGATGCACCAGGTACGTGCATGTTACTAGGAAAATTAGTAAACCTATTATTTTCTAGAGGCATCATTTTTTACCAGAATTTTCATCGTTAATTTGCAGCATAACTGAACGAACATGACGTGGTATACTATCCTCAAGTTGCTCAAATTTACTAGCTACAGCTCCAATTGTGCGCGACATCTGTGCCATTTCCGAACCATATTTACTAGCTACGGACACATCAATAAGATGAGCAATTTCATCGGTTGGATTTTTTACCTCAGCGCCGAGTAGATCGGAAGTACTCGGCATAGCTACCTTCTTGACGACGCCGTTCCTTGTCTTCTGGAATCCATCCAACATCTTCTTCGACCCCTCGGCCTTCTGTTCTTCAAGCACGCGATCGATCTCCAGCCGGTCTTCTTCCGAGAGATTTTCAAGCATGGCGGGGATGATGTTGTCCGAATTGACATCGCTACCGTTTTTGGGGTCGGTGTTCATCTTGTGTATTGCTTTATTCTTCGTCCCCAGCGGAGTCGCCAATTGTGTTGCGGCAGAAAATTGCACCGCCGAACACCACGATAACCGTCGCCTTTCGCGACGACGAGCGGATGCTTTTCGAGCAAAGCAACAAAGGTTCCTCGATTACGGAGAGGAGAGACGGCCGCTTTTCAGCGCAAAACGGAAAAGATCACCAAACCCTAGAGGAACTAGAGCTTGGCAGAGGAGAGAACGAACGGAAAAATACGTACGTAAGAATAGATGTGTTTTTTGGTTGTAGATCGATTGGTTGGGGGTTTTTCGAATCGGCCAGTACCCATCTTATAAAGGGCTCCAGGTCTTGGGCAAGTACAAGCCGGACACAACACGTTTCCTTCTTATACAAGTTAAATAAAATACTACCTAACCGAATCCGGCCATGCATCTAATCTGGTTCAGAATACTAATCTATGCGTCCAAATACTAGCACGTACACCTCTTGGTCCTTGCCTGAACATTGACAAACCAGGAATTTTATTTCCTATGTGCTCTGACCATCGTGGCAATCAGCATGTCAACCTGAGACATGATCAGACTTTTCTGGCCACATGTATTCTCGCTTAGTATATCTCTCAATGTGCTGAGGATTTTTCCTAGGTAGCCACGACACCATGCAAACTTCCGTTCTGGTTGATAGCTTGCTTTGCCTGATCGCCAATACTGCATTATCCTGACAAAACCTGCACTTTGAACTAGATATCAAGTTCAAATATATATAACCAAAAATAAAGCCGCGATCACATAAATTAATTTGGCCTATGAAATACCTAGCAGCCAAATTAGGCATTCAACATTATGATTGCGTAAGTAGGTGGATATCAAACTTTTTGGAGGCGATTCCACATCGAATGCTTGGCTTCTCATCTTACTCTCTAGATCGTTAGCCACTTCATAAATGCTAGTGTGACAACAACCTCACCACTTACCCCATCCTTACCATAAACTACTAGTTATCCTAGAATGATGAGTGATGAGGTCCTTGCTGGGTCAGTTGACCACTACAATTGCATGATGAGTACTTCTGTAGTCATGATACTACCCCCAAACTCTTTTCAGGGTTCTTAATCGACAACAGGTATGGTGATCGACGTTTCACGTGGAGACTCGACAATGACTAGTTAGGCGGATCCTGGTGGAGAGCCTGTTCCCGCGTGGTTATGGGGTCGGAGTGTTTTCTCTTTGCCACTAGGCATTTGATTGTAGTCTATACTCAGAAAATATCTTCCGCGGTTGTATTTTGTTAAGGCAGTTGTATGCCGATTGTATGAGACTTTGTATCCTTGTAGTTGTAATGTTGTGATATCATGTTGAAATTTGAGACATATGGCTTCGTCATATGTCGCGGTGAGTCTGATATGTGCTTCGTCCTCGGGTTTGGACGGAAACGTCCAGATCTGAAATAGTACCGCATATCGAGTCTTCCATCCGCACTCCTGTGGATCTCAGTTCAGATCGAGCGGCAGATCACGCTGAGCTGGAGAAGGCTCGCCAAGCTTTGGCCGAGCTATCAGATCGGATGATCGTTGAAAACGCTGATGGGAAGCCACAGTCTAGGAGTACAACTCCGCACATGGCATTGTGCCGCGCGTAATCCCACCACCCGTGTTGGAAGATCTTCGCACCACTGGCCGAGCAGTCGGCAGGGAGCTAATAGGGACCCAACAACCAGCAGCACCCGCCATCGTTCCACAGCTTGCGTATAGTTCTTCGGTGAAGAACCTAAGAGTTGCCGAAAAGATCACCCAAGAGCTGGAACACTTGGATGGAGAAGAGATGCGAGAGAGGACGCGCCGAATACGTGATCTTCTGGCAGCAGCAAGCCAGCAGTAGAAGGCAGACACCAAGCAACCCCAGAGGCTCGTGGCATCAAAGTCTTCTCGGCCGACTGCGGGTGCAAACTACCAGAATGAGCCACCTCGGCAGCAAAGGCTAGCACCTTCGCCGCATGGAAACCAACCTCGAAGAAGGAGGAATCAAGGGGCTGGGAACAGTCGGATAGAGGAGCCAGCAGTAAACAGTCATCGTCAAGAGCAACCGACGGCGTTAGTTCGGCCCACTGTTGTTTTCAATTCGAAGGAGGCAGGGAGAATTCTGGCAAGTTCAGGAAGTCGTCTTGGCCATCTGTCGTCCGAACATAGAAGAAGCTGGTCTACCACTCCTTAATCGACTGCGGCAGTTGGGGATTCACATAGGGGGTTTTGTTTGAGTAGATGATGGCGGCGCCGCATTATGTCATCACCTTTTCCTCTACAACGTCGCCCGGCTCACCCTTCGAATTCTGGACAAAGACTCCGTTTTCGACCATGAACGATCGCAAGTGGAAGAATCTTCTCCATAATCCAATACTCGGCCGCACGCCAAGCTAGCCCTCACACAAGGTGACAAAGGGAGAGAGCAGCATCACGGCATTGGCGCCGAGGTGGTGTGGTCGCAGTCGGAAGAAGTCAAGGAACTCGCAGAAGAAGTGGCTCACTGGGAGTCCGAATCCACGCTCGAAGTGCGCGGTGAAGACGACACGCTCGCCGGTGCGCGGCTCCGGCACGACCTATGGCCCGGGAACGCGGAACTCGATGTTCCGCGGAATCTCACAGGCGCAGCGGAGCTGAAGAATCCATCTCATTAACGGCGGAGCCCTTCCAACGCCGCGCGTGGTGCAGGCGGGTAGATCTTGGTCCACCATTGAGGCGTCGGAGGAGGTAGTGGACGGCGGCGGGGGTGGTGGCTGGGAACCACGAGCACCAATGGCGGCGGCGGTGTTAATGATGAGAAGCAGCAGAGGCGACGACGGCGGTGAGAAGCAAATGGGTGGCCGCAACAGATTCACACTCATGGCAACAGCAACAGCGGCGATGGTGAGCTCTCGGTCGCAGCGGCGGTGGGAGTGAGAGAAGCCAGGGCGTGATGTGCGAGATGATGATAATGGTATCTCGCCCTTCGTTGTTACCCGAAGTGTAAGGTGAGACGTAGGATAGCAGCAAATTTCCCTATGTAGAGGATAGGGTTTGTCTCCCGTAGGACTCTGGAATGTTAAGTAGGTGTCAACGGCGCAACTGACGTGGATCTGCACAAAAAAACAAATAACTTTGCTCCCAACGAAGTTCAGAGAGGTTGTCAATCTCTTCGGTCTTGTTGTTTACAAAGGATCAAACGCAAGGGATAATGATAACGGTGATGGCAGCTAGAAAGTAAAAGCAGGAAAATAAAAGAACATGTAAACAGTGATAAGAATATGGACCAGGGTCCCGTGATGTTCACTAGTGATGTCTCTCTCTCAAAAGACGATAAAAAATCTATGCGAGGTAAACAAATTACAGCTGGGCAATTGACATGATTAAAAACGCACCGCAATGCTAACTATGCTACAAAGAAGGGACGAGGCTCAAAAGCATGGGCGGTACGCCAAAATAATTAGACCAAAATCCAACTGCATCTACTACTAATCATCCTCCTTGAGATATCTATCCAGAACATCTCACTGGTATTAAGTTGCGAGCCCCACCCAAAGTGTAAACCCAAAGCAACAGAAAACTGCATTAAAAATCACTTTGCGTAAAGTAAACAATCCTTGCAACCGCGGTTACAATCACCGTTTCCCCCTTGTGGCAACAACATAACCCCTAGAGTCATGTTTCAGTCACTCAAGCGTGTCATCGGGGGTCATGAACCCACAATCGAGCATAACGTTCCCTCTTGGAGTTACTACCTACTACTTGGCCAAAGCAATAAACAACAACAGAGAACATGCAAGAATTACTTAGGAACAAAAATATAAAAGATAAGAACCAAATATATTACTCAATCACAATCTGAACATAATCTCACAATCCATCAGATCCCAGCAAACTCAGCATAGCAATAGCAGAAAATTACATATGTGCCTCGATCATGTGGGGCAGCTCACGAGGTCTAAACCATGAAGAACAAAGAGGGGAGGAGAACATCACATAGCTATTGATAACAGACCCATGGTCCAAAGGAAACTAATCACGACACATCCGGGAAGCGTCCATGGTGGAGGGGAAGCTCCCGGAGGTCAATCCTCCCTCCGGCAGGGTGCCGGGAAGAGGTCTCCTGGCGCTCCCGATCTTGGAAGCGAGGCGGCAGAGGAACAGAGGCGAGATCGCGAAAAAGGGTTCTGTCTTCGGGGGTTTTGTAGGGGAAATAGACCAAGCCTACGACCCGACATTAAGTCTATGGGACGACTCGCCTACTAAAGGCCCACTAAAAGAATACCCGACCCAAGGCTGGCTGCGTCAAGGAAATAAGATCAAAGCCGTAGAAGTAATTCGACTTGCCTTGTATAGCACATAACATATTTGTAATGTATAATAGAACTCCACCTCGTGTCGGAGTCGGACTTGCGGAATCCTGGGACCGGCGCCTTTATAAACTGAGGTCCATGGAATCCAGGGTCACGAACAATCTTAGCCTAAGATAGGACTAGACACTTGTTGGCGAAACCTAGATCTCATCGAGACTAAGTTCCGATCGACTCTCTTGTAATCGACCAAACCGACTCTTCTTTCGAGAGTCGGAACTCATAATAAGAGGAAGCAGGAGTAGGCTTTTACCTCGAGACAAAGAGGGGCTGAAACCTGGGTAAATCGCCGAGTCTCTTGTCAATGTCTACTCTCTTCACGAAATTTCCTCGGAGCAAAGCTCCCATGTTAAGTTCGACTCTTCGGACATCTTCCGTGACTTTCCCACGACAGTTGGCACCCACCGTGGGGCCTACGATTGTAGGTATTGAGATCCTGGAGATAGATCTGCAAGGCATGGAGGGATTCGTCGCCGGACGGATCACCAGAAGCTGGCGCGGGAAGCTCTGCATCGCCGACTCTACTTGGGGCCCCGAAGCCGATTATGTCGAGTCAGGATATCGGGTCTCGATCGGGTCCATCCACATCTTCATCGGCAAGAAGGATGGATATGCGCCAGAGCCGGATCCCGAAGTACCCGTCGAAACCTCGAGTCGGCGACACGCCGGCTCGAAACGTGCTTTCATCGGATTCATCGACGAGTCTCCAGAGGCGGAGCGCTCTGTCGAGTCCCCAATGTGTGACGCCTCGGAACAATAGACCAACGCCGATTCACATCCAAGTGAAGGAAGTTTCTCAGATGAGGGGTCTATCCGGTCCGTGGGAAACCACAGACTGGGAGTACCAGCACACCAAAATACGACCAGAATTATCCCTACTTCGAACCTCCATACTGTGCCACGGTATTCATGGTCGACACTGGAGGAACAGGAGGCCAGCCGGCTCTCAACCAAGGAGTCGAGTCAGCGGCTGCTAGGGCCCCTAGTGCAAATAGGGACCCGGCAGCTCGCCCATCGGTACAAGTTCCTACTAGTGCCCAGGCCCTTGCCGACACCCTAACCTCCCTCGACGAGGCCCTAGCAGTACCGATGACGCTCGAAAACCAGGAATCCTGGAAGACAAGGTTCAACGAGATCAAGGATCGGATAGCAAACTTGCGAGCAGAAGCCAACGCCGAGAAAGAACAGATGACGCAAAAAGAAGCCCGGCTCGATCAGGAAGCCACACGTCTCCGGGAAGAGTTGGACCTAATAGACGCTCAGCGGGATTAGTCCTGACCAATCGACTCCCCCGGGATTCACACCTCCCAGGCTGCCAGATCCTCCGCCACTTCAAGATCGCTTCCACACACCTCCTTGCCACTTCAATAACCCGGTAGCTAATGTCATGGCAGCGAATCAGTACCTCGCCAATGCACCGATCCGAGGAGACACCCCAGCAGATCGCGCCGCCCGAGCAACGGTCGACTTCCTCAAGACGGCGATCACACAGCAGGGCCAGTACTCAGGAGGAGTCCCATACTTACATGGAATCCCATATAGAAGCGTAAACCGGTAAGCAGAATCGCCGGATCCAGCGGCCTCAGGCAGCCAGCGCCACCAAAGAGTGCCCCTGACCCCTCCGGGAGGACTGAGGATCATGGACCTACCGGCTCCCAACTCCAATCAACGCGTAGAGCCGACAGTCCCAGTGCCACTACCGGAACCGAACACCAAGTTCGTCAGTAGGTCAGTCGGCAATCGATGCCTAGTGCTGGCTTTGAGGAACACACGCTTGCCCCCAGACTTCAAGGGTCCGCGCAAGATCCCAAATTACACGACTGACATGGACCCGGCAGCTTGGATCGAAACCTACGACCTCGCCATGGACATGCTTCACGCTGGAGAAGAGGTATGTGCCCGATACTTCACGATGATGCTGGAAGGGCCGGCTCGCACATGGTTCAAGAACCTCCCGGAAAATTTCATGACTTGTTGGACAGATCTCAGAGAGAAGTTCATCAAGAATTTACAAGAGACCTGCCGGCGAGCTACGAAAATAGTCGACTTGGAGCACTGTGTTCAGAAAGAAGGAGAGTCGTCCCTAAGCTGGGAACGACGAGTTGCGGACATAATCCATTCCTCGGATACCATTACTGCGCAAACAATAGTAGTCGTCTTGGAAAGGAACTGTACATTCGAGCCTCTAGTACACATGCTTGGCCGACTCAAGAGGACAGTCAGCAACATAGGAGATCTCATGAACGCAGTCATCAAGTATGCCGAGTCTGACAAAACCAAAGATGCAGATACGGAGGAGGATAAAGCCACCCAGGGCAAAAAGAGT
The DNA here is from genome assembly GCA_950022295.1 of Bromus sterilis. NCBI lineage: Eukaryota > Viridiplantae > Streptophyta > Magnoliopsida > Poales > Poaceae > Bromus > Bromus sterilis. The sequence continues at coordinate 233,719,160 of OX465599.1, read as the reverse complement.
AACGGCATGGGGGCTCAAAACCAGAATCAACCGGGCAAAAGACGACTCGATCAGAATACTTCCGACTTGGTAGCCAACACAACTGTCGGCTCCCAAAGACAGAAGCAGGGGGGAAATGACTACCGCGGCAAGCAGGAAACAAATTTTCAACCCCCAGCTACCTTTGAAGAAGTTGTGAAAAGACCTTGCCCGTTGCACAGAAAACGCGGCCGTCCGGGCGCCCACACGTGGGAACAATGCAACTTCATGAAGGAGTACCAAAGGCGAGGAGGCCAGGGCCCCCCTGGGTCAGGCGGTGGAACCGGTCAAAACAGTAACAACTTTGGTCAGGAAGGAGCCGGCACAGCACCACAGTACCAGGGATCTCAGGGAGGTGGACAACAAAACCAATCAGGGCGTGCTGGATACCAATCAAACCCAAAGAAGCTCCAAGACCACTCGGCTTATCATGTCTTTACCACCAGCAGCTGCCGAAGGGATAGGAAGCTGCAGCAGAGAGCCGCTATGTCTGTGGCCACGGAGTCGGCTTGTCCTAGGTGGCTTAACTGGTCTGAGTAGCCGATCACCTAGACAAGGGACGACCACCCCCCTGTCGTAGAAAACCCTGGTTCTTTGGCCTTAGTAGTTTCTCCACAAATTGGATGCTACACATTGGACAAAGTACTCATGGATGGAGGAATCAGCATCAACATCCTTTACTACGAGACCTTTCGTAGGATGGGACTGACCCACAAACAGTTGCAAACCTCCAACACCGTGTTCCATGGAATAGTCCCAAGGAAGTCGGCACGTCCGATAAGAAAAATCTACCTGGAGACGGCCTTTGGAACTCCTGAAAACTTTTGCTCTGAAATCATACCTTATGAGGTGGTGAAACTCGAGAGTCCATATCACGCCATCTTATGCAGACCGACTATGCCAGTTTCATGGCTCGGCCATGCTACGTTTACCTGAAACTGAAAAAGCCGGGTCCTTATGGCCCTATCACAGTATATGGGAGCCGGTCCAGAGCCACGGAGTGCGACGAGCAGCACATTAAGTTCGCACAGTCGGCCTGTGCCAAAGAGGATCTATCAGAATTCCAGGAAAAGGTAGACCCGACAGATACCACCATCCTGAAGAAACCTACTCCTGACAACAACCCCAAGTTCCAACCGGCTCAGGACACGAAGAAGGTCGACTTTGTCCCAGGTGACACTTCCAAGCAGTTCATCATTGGGACAGAGCTATCTGACAAATAGGAAAGCGCGCTCATCGAGTTCCTCCGTGAGAATCGGGATATCTTTGCATGGAAACCCTCTGACATGCTAGGTGTCCCGAGGGAACTCACTGAGCACCACCTAAATATTGATCCAAAACTAAAACCGGTCAAAAAATTCCTTCGTCGCTTCAACGAAGAAAGGAGGAACGCCATTGGGGAAGAGATAGCCCGGCTCCTTGCCGACGGGTTCATCATGGAAGTTTTCTATCCAGAGTGGCTTGCGAACCCGGTTCTCGTTTTGAAAAAGAACGGGACCTGGCGTATGTGCATTGACTACACTGACTTAAACAAGGCTTGCCCGAAGGATCCCTTCGCACTACCTCGCATCGATCAAATTATCGACTGTACTGCAGGATGCGAGCTACTGTGTTTTCTCGATGCCTACTCTGGTTATCATCAGATCAAAATGGCTCTAGAAGACCAGGAGAAAACAGCTTTCATCACTCCCTTTGGGATATACTGCTATACTTCTATGCCTTTCGTCTTGAAGAACGCAGGATCCACATATCAGCGAATAGTACAGAACTGCCTCAAGGAGCAAATTGGGCGCAATGTGCACGCTTACGTAGATGACATAGTCATCAAGTCTCAGGTCGCCGACTCACTCATCAGTGACCTGCAGGAGACCTTCAAGAATCTACGCAAGTGCCAGATGAAGTTAAACCCGTCCAAGTGCACCTTCGGGGTCCCTGCAGGAAAGCTCCTCGGGTACATAGTATCAGAAAGATGCATTGAGGAAAACCCGAAAAAAATCAATGCCATCATGGCTCTCCAGAAGCCGGCCTCCGTGAAGGGAGTTCAACGACTCACAGGATGCGTGGCTGCCTTAAGTCGGTTTATCGGCCGGCTTGGGGAAAAAGCAATCCCCTTATACCGACTCTTGCGAAAGTCGGAAAAAATCATCTGGGATGATGAAGCCGATCAAGCCCTGGAAGCGCTGAAGAAGCAATTGTCCCAGGCCCCGATCCTGGCAGCTCCCAAGCCAAAGGAGCCAATGCTACTCTATATTTCATCCAACAACCGTGCAGTCAGTGTCGTAGTTGTGGTTGAACGCATGGAAGCTGGCAAAGAGCACCCTTTGCAGAGACCAGTTTATTACGTTAGTGAGGTCTTGAATTCATCGAAGCAACGCTACCCTCATTGGCAGAAGCTAGACCTTGGTGTGTTCATGCCAAGCCGGAAGCTCAAGCATTATTTCTAGGAGCACCCCATAACTGTAGTCAGCTCAGCACCACTCGCAGATATCATCCAAAACCGTGAGGCCACAGGAAGAATTGCAAAGTGGGCCATAGAGTTGGGGGCTTACCACGTAAAGTATGAACCACACACGACCATCAAGTCCCAAGCACTAGTCGACTTCATCAACGATTGGACAAAAATCCAAGAACCTCCAGAGAATCCGATAACCAAGTACTGGACGATGCACTTCGATGGGAGTCGGCAGCTCCAAGGATCAGGAGCCGGTGTGGTCCTCACTTCTCCCAAGGGAGAAAATTTTTGCTATGTCTTACAGCTACAGTTCACTTGCACCAACAACGCAGCCGAATATGAGGTTCTACTGCACGGACTGTGGTTGGCCCGCGAGATGAATATAAGCCGGATTCATTGCTATGGTGATTCTGACCTTGTTTCTCAACAAGTGTCGGGAAGGTGGAACTCCAAAGATGCTACCATGGCAGCCTATCGGCGTGAGGTGAAAAAACAAGCCGGTTTCTTTGTTGGGTACCAAGTAGACCACGTGGAATGCAAGTTAAACGAGGCTGCAGATGCTCTATCCCGGCTCGGATCTCAGCGAAAGAAGGTCCCACCAAATGTCTTCCTCGACGTCCTAACAAAGCCATCCGTACAAATACGAACAGAGAAAGACATAGCAGAGTCGGATCCAGAGCCAGGCTCTGGTAGCTGCAATACATGCTACCCCCTCATGGGAGGTACCGTACCTGGACTACAAGACCTGGGGAATCCTACCGACTGATGAGGTAGAAGCTAGGCAAATCGTTAGGAGAAGCAAATCTTTTGTAATCCTCAACGGTGAGATACATCGGCGAAGTCCCGCAGACGTTTTTCAGAGATGTGTGTCGTTAGAAGAAGGCAAAGAAATCCTCAATGAGATACACTCTGGAGACTGCGGGCATCATGCCGGCTCTCGTTCGCTGGTAGATAAAGCCTATAAACACGGTTTCTACTGGCCCACAGCTCATGCAGACGCGGAGGGTATAGTCAGGAAATGGGATGGATGCCAACGCTACGCAAAACAAGCGCACGTGCCGGCTCAAGAACTCAGGATGATCCCAATCACCCGGCCCTTTGCGGTGTGGGGGCTTGATATGGTGGGACCGTTCAAAAGGTCACCCAACAAGAATACACATTTACTGGTGGCAGTTGACAAATTCACCAAATGGGTCGAGGCAGAGCCGGTTAGCAAGTGCAACGCAGAGACAGCACTGAAGTTCCTGAAAAAGATAATATATAGATTCGGCTACCCCCACAGCATCATCACCGATAACGGGTCTAACTTATTAGAGGGGGTTATGCAGCGATTCTGTCAAAAAGAACACATCCGACTCGACCTTGCGTCGGTAGCTCACCCGCAAACCAACGGACAAGCCGAGAGAGCCAACCAAGAGTTTCTTCGAGGCATCAAACCCTGACTTTTCGTTCATTTGGAGAGGACACCGGGTTGCTGGGAGGAAGAATTACCCTCAGTGTTGTGGAGTATCAGGACGACTCCTAACAGGTCAACAAGCTATACGCCCTTCTTCCTGGTCTATGGAGCCGAAGTTGTTCTCCCAAGTGACATCCATCACGACTCGCCATGAGTCACCTCTTATGTGGAAACCGATAATGAGAAAGCCAGGCAAGACTCTTTAGATGTTCTCGACGAGAAGCGTGAACTAGCCGCTGCTCAATCGGCTATCAATCAACAAGATCTGCGATGGTATCATAGCCTTCGCATCAAAAGTCGAACTTTCCAGGAAGGTGACTTGGTGCTTCGCCTCATCCAGAAGAAGGATGGAATGCACAAGTTGTATTCTCCATGGGAAGGACCGTTTGTTGTCAGCAATAACCTGTACAACGGATCCTACTACTTGGTTGATATACGCGAGAAGGCAAAGACACACACCTCGATGGAGGAGACTCCAAGGCCGTGGAACATCGCACAACTCCGTCCATATTACACCTAAGCAGGGTAGGAAACTATTGTACTAAGTCGACACTCGTCGCACCGGCTCTCGCCATATATGTATATAAGTCGACATCTGTCGCAATCGGTACCGCCGCATAATAAAGTCGATCTTCATCGCAACTGACTTTCAGTCAAATTAACAAAATCGATCTTAAAATTGCATTTTGGCCATCGCCATAATTAAAAGTCGACTTTGATCGCAAAACACGCTAAACGCCGTAAAGTTACCTTCGTCGCACCGGCTCTCGCCACAACTATGTATAAAATATATTTTTTCATACTCTTTCATACATATTGCATCATATCACATTACATACTGCATCACTAAAATTCTCAGAGACCTGGGGGCTTGATCAACCCTCTACCGGCTCTGAGCATGTATATTACTTTATCAAGGTGAAAGAGGGGGAGCCTGATGATACTCATCGACTCCTACCGGAAAAAGCCGGCATATACATGTAAAAACTTGTGCTTGTTTAACTAATGATAAAAGGGGGGGTTCGATGGCTCCCATCAACCCTTGCGTACCGACAATATCCTGGCATACACATGACTTGGCCACGCCACTCGGCCTGTATAGTTTACAGCTTCCTTGACTAACGCGCAACCGGTTGGTCTAAACTTCGAGGTTTACATAAACCATCTATCAAATTTAGTGCTACGAGCCGGGCACGCTAGTTACTGGAAAGCCGGCTCTACAGAGATGTTTCGACTTTTCTAACCAATATTCTCTCTCAATGCGAGAAGATGAGGTTAAAGTCGACTTCTACTAGCCTTTACATTAAATTCTTTCATCCATAGCATCATGCATAATTACCAATTTTTCTCTTACAAATAAAAATTAGACCTATGTGACTCGGCACACGCACTTAGGTGCACATGCCGACTCATGCGGACTACACTTTAACTTTCCTTCTCAAAGACCCGACATAACACAATGATGTTCATGCTGGCTCTTGGGGACTACACTTCGAAAAAAAATCTTCTCAAGTAAAGATTCGGCGTCACACCCAGATGCATCCACCGACTCTTGGGGAGTAACACTTAAAAAAAATTTGGCTCGACACCATAATAACCATACTACTTCTTGTGAAGCAAAACTTTGAATAATATATATGACCCGGTACGGCACATAAACGTGACCACGCCATCTCATGGGGGCTACAAGTCGATCGCTCCTATGAGTCGATTACCGAGACACAAATATTCTGAATCGACTCAGGGGGCTACAGATACATGCACTATCATAAAATATCGGCTCTCATACATTATGCAAAAAACATTCAAAGTCAGGAATAAAACCGACTTATGGACTCAATGGAAATTCATAACTACTAAAAGAGGCAGCTTTACAAGCAAAAGCCAAAGTCGGCAAAATACTACTAAAAAGAAAACTACATCTTCAGTCATCATCTTCAGAGCCGGCTTCGTCTTCACATGAGGTGACTTGGGCCTCTCTTGCATTATTATAAAAATCTTCATCACTGATGCTGCAGCTCTCCATACAGCAGCCGGCTCGATCATCGTCCGAGTCAAAAACCCTTGCCCACAGGGTATCTTCACCATCATACCTGAAGATGATCGTATCTCCTTTATGAATATTCCTGGAGGGAAGGAAAGTCTTCCAACCTCTCTGCAAGAACTTGGAGTCCTCACCAGAGAAGGTAGTGGCCACCCAGATGGGCCCATGAGGGCACCCCTCAGAGCGAAGCCACAAACTTGGAGGCTTCGAATCCATCACAAGTTGCTCAAAAGAATCAGGGAGATGAACCCAATGGCGGATAGTTTGAACCCTTATCAAGAATTCATTCCTCGCAGGAGAAGAAGGGGGAGATTCAGATTGAGAGGCCGCATGAGCAATTCTTCCCCTACCTCTACCACGGCCAAGACCACAGCTGCGGCCTCGACCACGAGCACCTGCACTGGAGGCGGGCTCGTTGGCTGCCAAAGGAGCATGAGCTTCTAGCTTGGGTGCCATGGGGAAAACTAGTAGAGGAAGAAGAAGATGCGGGCACTTGAATGATAAAGCTACCCAATGGTTATTTATAGCAAATACGAGGAGGAAATCAATCAATACCAACTACCCATGGTAAATAACATTTATGGAAAGACTCCTCGATTTCCAGTACAACATCAATGCCTACCAGCCAGCGTTTCCGGCAGTGTGACCATAAATACCATAAAGGATCTTTGACTGAATAAGTCAAAAGAAATTTTAAAAATTGGAAGTTGAAACGAAGGATGAAGAAAAGATAGATACCGACTCTTTATAAAACTCAAAATAAGTTGGAGTTGGTCTATCAGAATCAGAGAGTCGGCCACCAAGATGAAGGCAAGAAGATTGACGGGAAGATTGAGGCATCACACCAATCCTAGGGGCTAATGTCGGGGGGATAGACCAAGCCTACGACCCAACATTAAGTCTATGGGACAACTCGCCTACTAAAGGCCCACTAAAAGAAGATCCGGCCCAAGGCCGGCTGCGTCAAGGAAAGAAGATCGAATCCATAGAAGGAATTCGACTTGCCTTTTATAGCACATAACATATTTGTAAAGTAGAATAGAACTCCACCTCGTGTCAGAGTCGGACTTGCGGAATCTTGGGACCCGGCGCCTTTATAAACTGAGGTCCATGGAATCCAGGGTCACGAACAATCTTAGCCTAAGATAGGACTAGACAATTGTCGGCGAAACCTAGATCTCATCGAGACTAAGTTTTCGATCGACTCTCTTGTAATCGACAAAACTGACTATTCTTTCGAGAGTCCGAACTCATAATAAGAGGAAGCAGGAGTAGGCTTTTACCTCGAGACAAAGAGGGGCTGAAACCTGGGTAAATCGCCGAGTCTCTTGTCAATGTCTACTCTCTCCACGAAATCGCCTCGCAGCAAAGGTCCCATGTTAAGTTCGACTCTTCGGACATCTGTCGTGACTTTCACACGACAGGTTTCACGTCACGAGGAACAAATAGGCGAAGGAGGGCAGCCAGGGGGACCACCAGGGGTCCAGGCACCCCCCCTAGCGCGGCCAGACCCTAGGGCGCGCCAGGTGGCTGCCTGGGTCCCTGGTGGTGGCCCTCTGGCCCCACTTTGGTGATTCCGGAAGCTTCTATTGCGCATATTTTTATCTGATTTCTCCCGAATTTTTGGAGCATTTTTAATATGGGGGAAACCTGAAATAGAAAAATAGCAGAACACATGAACTGGCACTGTGGTACACTGAGTTAATAAGTTAGTCCAAATATGATCAAAATTATATGAAAGTGTATCTAGATCATAGCAATATCACACAAAACATGCATGCAGCAAACATAAATTATAGATACGTTTGGGACGTATCAGGGAGCAAGGAAGAAGAAGCAGTGAGGGCGGGGGCGATCCCAATCCCCACCCCCTCGCTTATTTATTGGGCTGGCAGGTGGTGGTGGGATCGGTTTTTGCATCCCTGTGGCCCGTGTGGCCGCGTGTATCTCCAAAAGCAACACCAACATGTGCCGCAGAGGATCTGGCGGAGGGGACGGGATGTGCGCGCGTGGCTCGAGGCCGCTGTTATGTCTAATAGATCGTGGCCCGTTGCCCCATACTCCGCAGCGAATACGGAGCGACGTGGGTCGGTCAACTGCCCAGTCAAAGTAATCGTTGGAGTAGATCGGACGAGCTGAAGAAGTAATCGGCAAATCAAACAAGGGCAGTCAGTGGATTGAGTTGCAATCGTCTGGCTGAGAAGCGCCAGAGCTGAACTAGAGCAATCAGCAGATTGAGGAACAATCGGCCGGTTGAGAGCAGTCGGTCAAGACAAGAGAAAATCACTAAGATTCATGACAAGTATGGGAGGAACCTGTGCAGGCCCCGCTATCAAGTCTCTCTGCGGGACCTTCGCAGCTTCATGGGCTACTGTCGTGGGAATGACCCCCGGGTAGGGTCACCCAGGAGAAATAACCTTTCAAGACGAAGATCACCGATCTAATGATCGTCGATCTAAGAAAGGCCGAGCTGATCCGGGCCGACCTGAAGACCGCCATTCTGAAGAAGGCCGATCTGATCAAGGCTAACCTGAATACCACCGATCTGAGGATCGTCAATCAAGAGAAGACCAACCAGCACAAGATCGATTTCTAGAAGGCTGAGATGATTAGGTCAGAATCTGGTTGCTCTGATGGAGAGCAATTGGCCTCACTGTGACGCCCCCCAAAATCAAGCCGTCTACAGTAAACATACACGCAGGGTACACGATCGAAATCAGGGTGCCACGATGAGAATATCACAGCACAACACTAGACACAAATAAGATAAAACTTTAAGTTACAAACCAGGGATCACGAGGATTCGAATACATCAGTTATACAAACATAATATCTGAGTATATACATAGTTAGTCAAGTTTTGCCTTAAGAAGGCTAGCACAAATATCATCAGAGATACAGATCGAAAAAGGCGAGGCCTCCTTCCTGGGATCCACCGAACTACTCCTGTTCGACGGGGAACTCGACTACATAGTAGGCTCCTCCTGGAATCTTCTGCTCCGGGGCTCCAACGTCTAATGGCAGCAACCGGTCGGGTATATAAAACAAAAGGGGGGAATAAAGCAAGGGTGAGTATCTAGCATACCCGCGAGTCTTGCTTCCGCTAATAAGCATTTATGCATTTGTATCAAATGGAAAGGGGAGGCTATATATAGTGGACTGAATGGTAGAAAGTCAGAATAAGGATGAGAAGCTAGGCCTATCGAAGACTAGCATCTTCCGACGAGTCTTGCAGCACAAGAAGAGAACAACCAACAGTTCATATAAAGCATAAAGTAACAATGCAGCAGAAGTTGTTGCAACATTGTATAATAGTAAGTTGTAATTATTAACAATTATAAATGCCTCCGAGATCCCTTCCTCGACTTCCCTGCGAGGAAGAGAAACCGAAACCAATAGTTTAATAGTAGTAGTTTGTAGTAGTAGGCTCTGGCTTCAGCATAAAGCGTCCTGTTACCGTGGACACTGCTATTCGAATAGATCATCTTCCCTGCAGGGGTGCACTACTGTTCAGCTTGCACGCTCAGATCTCCAGGGTGGCGTACACATTGTTAGGGAATGCCCCACCGAGGCTATCCGACACGCCGAGGCCCATCCTGCGGCTCATCAGAGAGGTCCCCGCCGGTCTACAGTCCTAAGAGCAAGGGGTTTTTGGGTCGTCGCCCCTCGCTCTCTGGGTCGGTGTGAGGACGGTGGATACCACGCAACTCTATCATGGATGCGGATCCGACCGTGGCACAATGCTGAAATGTACGTCTTTAAGAGCTTTCGAATGAGACCACAACGCGGAGGGCCGACACCGTAATCCCACGTGAAGGTAGTGCGTACAGGCCTTTGCGGTGTAACACCCTGGTTTTCGCCCCCTCGGTTTTTTCCGTCGCAGGATTTGACTCCCGTCTTTTTCTTTTGGCGTTCTTGGATTTTCTTTGGATCTTCGGCATATGAAGATGGTTATATGGCTATCCTTCCCCCAAAACTAGATATTTCCATCTTGCTTCCACCCATGTATCCCAAGCCATCCATTACTCTATCTCATATATTCCTTTTTCATTAAAAGGAATATTCATTGTCTTTGAGGATTGTGAAGCAACCTATATTTGTATTTCTCCATGAATCCCCAAAAAATTCCCACATTCTCTTGACATCATATATTGCCACAATATCCAAAATTATCTCATGGCCCAAGTGAATTTTTCCTCTGGAAAATTTAATTTATCTTTTAGGGAAGAATGACACTTTCTAAAGGAAGTTTTATTTATGTCTCTCCATTGCTTCCCAAACTTTTTGTGCCATCTCTCCTATCCATGTCATCATGTTGTGTCAAGTTTGTGCTCCATTGGCCTAGCCAATCTTCCACACAAAATTCACAAAGTTTATGTCCAGAATAAAGCTTTGTGAAGGAAGTGAAAGCCAGGAGTTCCCAATTGAGTTGAAACTTTGCACACATGTTTCCCCATCCAGATGACCTCCCTAAACCAAATTTTAGCCAATTCCACCAAGCCTAGGTGAGGCTAGCATCAACTTTGCATTTCTGGTCCAATTGGACCCTTGCAAAGGAAGTGCTAGCTACATGTCTGCATTTGAGCTGAAATTGTGCATAGATACTCATATTGGTATATGATTACACTACACAAAATTTGAGAAAGTTTCACGAGGTGAATCTCCCACAACCCAGCACAAACACCTTCAGCCCCCATGGTACATTTGCAGAGCAAGTGCCATGTGCCTTGATCTTTTGGAGCCCAAACTTTCCAGAACTGTAGTCCTTCCTACCCTAAGCCTAGTAGACAACCCCACTTGCAGCCACTTTTCTCCAGTTGAGGCCAGCCTCTTCCCCAAGTTTGTTGTATAAAAATTGTCAGTGACTTTGTGTGCAAACCATAGCTCCCCTTGACCATACAATTGCATGTGAGTGATCAGCGTTCCAAGGAAAACAGCCTGGACAACTTTGGCCACACCAGGAAACTCTATTCTCTCCAGGACACGCGCTGGCCACGGCTTTGGCATGCCATGTGCGTGCACTGTTCGCGTCCAGAGCGCGCACGCCTCGTCGTCTTGCTCTTCGCAATCCACGCCGCACGACTTTCCCCTGCATCGTGCGCCGCACCTCCTCTCCAGTTGCTCTCTAGCGCCAGTGCGGCGATAAGCTCGTCGCCGTGGCCGCCCTATCCATTTCTCGCGTCATGGCAGCTTCTGGACACCGTCTTTCGCCACGGGCATCTCTCCCCCCCTTTAAATGGCGTCCCCGAGCCCTCCGAGATCCTCACCACACTCCTCTCCGTCCCAGTAGCCCAGTATCCCCGCTCAGTGCCTCGCCGAAGCCCCTCCTCGAGCTCATGGCCACCACGGTCGCCCCCGCTGCCTTCCGGTCTCCCCTTGGATTCGCGACACTCGAGCTTCCCCCTCTTCCCCTAACCCAGTCCAGTTTCCCCCCTCGCCTCCGCAAATACCCTGCCCGAGCCCCGCAGGCGCCCCTCCCCAGTTGCGCCGCCATAACCCCACGGCAGTCGTCCGCCATGGCCCACCGCCCTGCTCGCCCCGGCGCTCCCTGGCATGTGGGATGGGTGCGGGCAGCGCCGCCGCCGGCCTGCGGTGCCCCGGGTGGCTGCGGGCCAGCCCTTGCGCCCCGCCTCGCCGGTGCCCATCGCCACGGTGCCGCCCCGGTGGCTCCTCTGTTTTTTTTATAGAAAGACTGTAAGGGAACCCCTCACAGTTTAATAGGTGCAACAAATCCCAAATTGCATGTACCGTGCCTTGAACCTGGGTGGGTGGGAAGGCATCAGCCCCTTCCCACCACTAGGCTATGCCTTAGTCTGCGTGGCTCCTCTGTTCGGCGACAGGGGTAGAAGAAGGAGAACAGGGGAGGAGAGAGAAGACGCACGGGCCTGCGTGGCAGTGACCGCGCCGGGGTCCCGAGCCACTGACGCCTGGGCCCCGCATGTTAGGTTGAGTGGAGGCGTAATTCTTATAGTACGCTTACTGACACCGAAAGCGTGTTTTCCACCGCTTCGGCACAAAGTACGTTTTCCGTTAATGAAAACGTAATCCAGATTAGTAGTACGCTTTCCTCGCAGGAAAGCGTATTTCTTCCTCTGCCCGAAATCCTTAAGTCGCGGACGTTCACTAGTAAGACAGAAATGGACAACCCTTGTTTATTCGTTGTCTAAAGAACGAACGGACGTATCTTTTTGCTCGGAACTCCGATTCAGGTGATTCCAAAGCCGATTTTCTCCTATCGCCGAGCCCTCTCCGATGGTAGCACTTTCATAATGTTTGCACATTGTGAAATGACCATTTTTCCCTTCCCCCTCCAGAGCCTTTTAAACGAACCTCTCTGCGGTGTTGTCGCACCGTTCCACCGATTCTTTTCGCGAGGTGCTCGCATTCCTCCCCGAGGCATTCATCGACCCTTCCCAGGCAAGCCAGCCATCTGATATATGCTCTAAAGAATTTGATCTGTGTTATTCCAGTGTGCTTAATTAATGCATATGAATATGTTTGCATTTGTTGAGTGGTGGATGACCGTGACGGACCCCTTGCTTGCCTGTCTTTCATGATGGCACCACGCCCGGTTCTGAGCTGATTCTTGTGTCGGCCGTCTGGGATGGCATGCCTACTTTGTATTTCTCTTTTCAACAACCGCCCCGTCTTCTGAGCTGATTTCTCGGCCATCTCGGGCAGTTGTTGAGTTTCTTTCCGCGGTGGTGACCCCATGCTCTGAAACTGAGCCAATCTTCGGCCGTCTTGGGGGACCGCTGCATTCTTTTTATCGACCCCGTCTCATGCTCTGAGCCGCTTTTCGGCCGTCTTGAGAAGTGGTTGAGTTATTCTGGCAACATCCCAGATCTGCGTTGTAAAGACCGTTCTGGTGGCCGCAGGTTTATTACTGGTTTCGTGCAAGGGTTCAGATGGTCACCGATCGCTGTTAATACTGGTGAAGATATTAACTTGCCTTTTAAATATTGATTCACTAAATGACTTGCATATGCTATGTTATGAAGACATGTTGTTACCGTTACAGTTGCTTTCATCGTAGATGATCATTATTGTTGTTCATGTTATTCATATCATGTTCATGCCAGCACCCCGTTCGTGTTGATCATGTTCATGCTTGGATGCCATGTTTATTTAAGTTCATATCATGCCATGCTAGTTGTTGCCCATGCTTGATGGTAGTATTATGTTCATTCCATGTTGCTATGTATCTTTCCTGTCGTAAGAACTGACAATTGGAATCTGATGAACATAATAACCGTTGACCAAGTGCCACTGAACCGAGCTTTATCCATGCAACCACATTTGTCTGTATGGGCAGGCCTTAGCTTGGGCTATCATTGTGCCCTCTACTGGTATCACCAAAGAGGGGAGGTTATGCACGCACGCTACCCTAATCAGCTAGGTGGTGATAATCTCGACATCCAGAGTTATTTACCCGGGGATCCCAGAGGAGGACAAAGTTTATGGACCACGTGTTGGTCAGGGCCATGTGATGGTCAGTGTCGGAAGGACACAGGGATACCCAAGACAGTGTGTCGGTGATACCGTAGGGAGGTTATACGGTAGGCAAGTTTCGTTGGAGAAGTCCTAGCTCACTCTTGCGGAACGAGTTCCAAGGATCATGCGGGACAAGTTCCGGGGTGCTGGGTGGAGGAAGAACTCCATAGTGTGGGTAACGTGCACAAACTCTGCAGAGTCACAATCTATTCGAATAGCCGAGTCCTCGGTCATGGGACACAGTTCGTACTAGGTCACACGATGGTCAACACAAACCTGTATAATAACGGTGCTGAGATGTTGGTCATGCGATGACCGGATTGGTTGGGTGGTAACAGAAGGACACCTAACCCGTTGAATGGTCTCTTGGGATACGGGGCAGAAAACACAATTTTTTTCATACCTACGGTACCCGAACCCAAGATCTATGCTATGGCGATGTAAAGTAACGGAGGGAATCGGTGTTCATACCTTTGAAGACCGAAAGAGGGAAACGTTCTTGCGAACATGGCTGGTGTAGACTCGGAACTATGACCTCCCTGTCGTGTAGAAGACCACCACCGGCGAGGATGACTCCCGGTAAACCTCCAGCGACGAAGTAGCACCACAGGTGTAGTGCCTCGAAGAGATTATACATGTACGGTACAATCGATGTTCCTCCCGTGCCCCGAACCAGGCAAGCAGCGGAAGAAAGACGGCTACGGATCCTGACTCCAGCAGAACGACGGCCTGCCTTATGGTGGAGAACTCTAATCCAGGTGCAGACTCCAAACAAGGGGAGTCCACTTCCGGAAAGGAGAAGGAAGAAGAAGGAGATATTGGTGTGTTGGAAAAAGGGGGGTCTACCCCTCCTTATATAGGCCAAGGGGGTGCCATCCTCCTCCCCTCCCCCATGTGGGACTAAACTTCGAAAGGGGGGGAGTGCGCCGGCCAAGGGGGGTGGTGGGCCCCACCCTTGGCGCCAAGCCCAAGGGGGGAGACCCCCTCCTCCCTTAATGGGCCCCATGGGCCCATTTAGCCTTTTTCCCATTTTTTTAATTTTTTTAATATGTTTTAAATATTTAATTCAGATAATTAAATAATAAAACATTATTAAAACAATTAAAATTTATTTTGAACTATTCAAAATGTCCGGAAAACATTCCGTCCTCCTCCGGAACTATTCCGGTGATTCCTCCTATTTCACCGATTGATCCCGTAACTGTCCTATGCATCGATTGCCCTTAAGTGTAACACCCTAACGGTCCAGGAAACAGCAGACATGGTCGAGACTCTTCTCATTGACCAATGACTAGTCAGTTGGACCTGGTTACAATCCTTGACAGCCCCTGCGCTTCCATCGAATGAACTTCGATCGCTTTTGGAAACCGTTAACGATACGACGTAATCCCTTTGCGCTGCGGTACTTTGTTTGTCCGAGGTTTGATCGTCGGTATCCTACATACCGTGTCACATCTTGTTCACAACAAACAACTTCTCTCGTCCATGATCATTGCATCTCTTGTGACCTAGTCACGTCCTTGCAAGGTGTTGATGCAATATCACCGAGTGGGCCCAGAGTACCTGTCCTGTCACAAGGACTGACAAATCCCGCTCTGATCTATTAACATACTCATCAACCATCTATTTCGGAATACCCAAAGTGCACCGTTATAGCCAGCATATTTCAGTCAGGCGGTGGGATACAAATCAAAGTCTCCTCATAGATGACATTTATGTATGATCATTACAGTCTAAGTACTAAGTCATATGTTACAAAGTCCTAGCAACGCTGAACTATGTGACTCGATCACATTGCAATACTTTAGGTGGGTGTACGTCCATCACATCATTACCCTTAACGATATGACCTCATTGTCAATGGACTTACGTGTCGCCATGATCAGGAAAGCTTGATCAATCAATTGCCCAATGAGATAGTTTACCCGAGTTAAACTACGGACCATGTTTTATACTACACCTGTATTAGTATTTCCAAGTAATACAGTTATAGCACAGTATAAAACGTATTATGAACAAAATGGATATGTGACAAATATCTTTATTAATTTGTCTCTAGGGCACATATCCAACAGTCTCCCACTTGCACTAGAGTACAAATTACACTAGTTTACATCAGGTATGTATCTAACACCAATGGTCTCTCGGTGTTCTTCAAACATGCCCTGTGGAAGAGGTTTAGTCATCGGGTATGATGCGTTCAGATCCGTATGTATCTTGTGAATCCTAGTGTCTCCATCCCTGACGTAGTCTCGCGTCACATGGAACTTTCGGAGGATGTGCTTGGCTGTAGAGTGAGTTCTTGGCTCCTTCGCGTTAGCAATGGCACCCGTGTTGTCGCAAAAGATTCCCACGGGGTCACTGCAGCTGGGAAAGACGCCAAGCTCAATCACGAACTTCTTCATCCACAGCGCCTCATTAGACGCTTCGCAAGCGGCAATATACTCTGACTCCATTGTAGATTGGGCGACGACTGACTGTTTGCCGCTCCTCCAGCTAATTGCGCCACCGTTCAACATGAAAACATATCCCGTCTGGGATTTCGAGTCATCTAGATCTGAGCCGAGGCTTGCGTCAACGTAACCCTTTACGGTGAGCTCCTCATCAACTCCTCCATAAACGAGAAAGAGATCCTTGGTTCTTCTCAAGTACTTAAGGATGTTCTTTACTTCTGCCCAGTGAGCCATTCCCAGTTTACTCTGGTAGCGATTAGTCATACTAATGGCCAGCGCTAAATCAGGTCTGGTACATAACATAGCATACATGAGAGAACCTATGGCTGAGGCATAGGGCTTTGACGACATCTCCTCCTTCTCTTTTGATGTGGTTGGGCATTGAGTCACGCTTAATTTGACACCTTTTATAACTGGCAAGAGGCCTCTCTTGGAGTTACCCATACTGAACCTTTTCAATATCTTGTCAATATAAGTGCTCTGACTCAAGGCCAACCGTCGATTAGGTCTACCTCTATAGATCTTAATCCCCAATATGTATGCAGCTTCACCTAGGTCCTTCATGGAAAATTGTCCATTCAGATATTCCTTCACTTCCTCTAAGAATTTCTTATCGTTCCCTATTAGTAATATGTCATCTACATATAACACAAGGAATGCTACAGAGCTCCCACTCAGTTTCTTATAGACGCAGAAATCTTCAACGTTTTGGAAAAATCCAAAAGCTTTAATGACCTCATCAAATCGAAGATTCCAACTCCGAGATGCTTGCTTCAACCCATAGATGAACCGTTGAAGCTTGCACACCTTACCAACGTTCCTTGGATCGACAAACCCCTCTGGTTGCATCATATACAACTCTTCCTCAATGTTTCCATTTAGGAATGCAGTTTACACATCCATCTGCCATATCTCGTAATCATGATGCAGCTATTGCTAGTAGGATCCGAATAGACTTTATCATCGCTACAGGAGAGAACGTCTCCTTGTAGTCAACTCCTTGAATTTGTCGGAACCCCTTTGCGACAAGTCGAGCTTTGTAGATAGATACGTTTCCGTCTGCGTCAGTCTTTTTGTTGAAAATCCATTTATTCTCGACGGCCTTGCGGTCCTCGGGAATATCCACCAAAGTCCATACTTTGTTGGTGTACATGGAGTCTATTTCGGATTTCATGGCTTCAAGCCATTTCTCGGACTCGGGTCCCTCCATTGCTTCTTTGTAACTTGTAGGTTCATCCGACTCATCAGCCGAGATTGCATTCACAAGCTATCCGTAAAACTCAGTAGGTTGACGGACTCTTGATGACCTACGGGGCATAAAAGGTTCCTCTTCATTCTCATCATGATCATCATCAATGTCATGATCGTTATGAATGTCGTTCTGGCCATTCTCTTCAGCTCCCACTGTGGAAGATGGTTCCAGAACAATTTCCGTAGCCGTTTCTTCAAATTGGAGTGATTGGTCAGTCACTTCATCGAGGTCTATTTTCCTCCCACTCAACTCTTTCGCGAGAAACTCCTTCTCAAGAAAGTGTCCCGTCTTGGCAACAAACGTTTTGCTGTCAGACTTGTTGTAGAAGGTGTATCCACAAGTTTCCTTGGGATAGCCCACAAAGATGCACTTATCCGCCTTGGATTCAAGTTTTTCAGGCTGTAGTTTCCTAACATAAGCCTCACAACCCCAAATCTTCAGGTGAGACAACTTAGGTTTCGTGCCATGCCATTCTTCAAATGGTGTTGTCTTTACGGATTTGGATGGTTCCCTATTAAGAATATGAGCGGCAGTTTCTAATGCATACCCCCAGAATGACACGGGCAAATCAGTATTAGACATCATCGATCGTACGCTATCCAATAGGGTTCGATTACGTCGCTCAGCCACACCATTTCTCTGAGCTGTGCCTGCCGGCGTAAGCTGTGGTACTATGCCACAAGACTTCAGATGATTTCCAAACTCGTGACTCAAATACTCGCCACCTCGATCCGATCGAAGGTGCTTGATTTTCTTTCCGAGTTGATTTTCGACCTCATTCTGAAATTCCTTGAACTTTTCAAAGGTTTCAGACTTGTGCTTCATCAAGTAAATATACCCATATCTACTCAAGTCATCAGTAAAGGTCACGAAGTAACGAAGACCATTGCGAGTGGGGACATTCATGGGTCCACATACATCCGTGTGTATGATCCCAATAAGTCATCCGCACGCTCCATTATCCCATTGAATGGAGTCCTTGTCATTTTGCCCATGAGGCATGGTTCACATGTATCAAGGGATCCAAAATCCAATGACTCAAGAAGTCCATCCTTATGGAGCTTCTCCATGCGCTTTATACCAATATGACCAAGTCGGCAATGCCACATCTTCATGTGATCTTCATCATTCTTCAATCTTTTGGCCTCAATATTGTTAATGTGACACATGTCACCATCGAGATCAAGTACGAATAAACCATGCAACTCCGATGCGTGAACATAAAACATTTCATCCTTATAAATCGAACAACAATTGTATCAGATTTAAAAGAATAGCAGTCTCGCTTCAAGCAAGAGCCACTAACGATGTTCACACTCAACGCGGGTACATAGTAGCAACTATTCAGAACTAAAACCAATCCCGAAGCGAGACTAAGATGCTTAGTGTCGACCGCCAAGACTTCAATTTGACAGCCATTCCCCACGCGCATCATCACTTCATCCTTGAGCAAGCGTCTCCTATTCCTTAGTCCCTGAATGGAATTAGAAATATGAGCGACAGATCCTGTATCAAGTATCCAGGATGTGTTCCCGGCGCTTGTCAAGAGAAGATCAACAATATGTATATCAAATATACCTTCGTCTCTCTTGGCGACCTTGCCATCCTTCTTGTCCTTTAGGTACTTGGGGCAGTTGCGTTTCCAGTGACCTTCACCCTTGCAGCAGAAGCACTCCACTCCGGGTTTAGGCTTGGGTGCCTTGGGAGGAGCGGCAACTGACTTGCCATCCCTCTTGGGGCCACCTCTCTTGGCCTTCTCCCGCCTGCTTTACTTCTTGAAGTCAGTGGTCTTGTTGACCATGAAGACGGCGTGCTCCTTCTTGATCTCAACCTCGGCGCTCTTCAGCATGGCGAACAACTCAGAAGGGGTTTTGGTCATCCCATGCATGTTATAGTTCAGCACAAAGCCTTTGTAGCTAGGGGGAAGTGACTGCAACACCCTATCAACAGCAAGTTCATCTGGAATCTGGCATTCCAGAGCATTCAAGCGCTGAACGTAGCCAGACATTTTGACTACATGCTCACTCACGCTGCCGTGCTCGTCCATCTTTGCTGAGAAGAAGGCTTCAAAAGCCTCGTACCGTTCAGCCCTGGCTTGAGGTGCGAAGACCGCCTTGAGGTCGGTGATAATCTCATATGCACCCATCCTCTCAAAGCGTTTCTGCAGCTCAGCCTCCATGGAGTAGAGCATGCCACTCTGGACAAGGTTGTAATCATCAGTCCTGGAGAGATAGACATTCTTCTCGTCCTGACTGGCATCATCTGCTGGTGCGTCACCTAACGCGCCCTCTAGTACGTATGCCATCTTGAGGGGAACGAGGAGAATCCTCAGGGTGCGGAACCAGTTGGTGAAGTTTGTCCCATCTGTTTTTAGCTTATCTTTCTATAAGAATGATCCTAAGTTGAACGAGGGGCGAGTTGCTGCCATCTACAAGGTTGATTCACAAGGATACATATTTATACTTTTGTTCATAATGTGGAGTTTCAATTTAATCTCAAAATTCTAGAAAGCTCCCACTTAGATAAACACCTCTCAATTTAACTAAGTGATTACACAATCCCAGCCCCCATACCTCCCCCGATCGTCACGGCCATCAGTATGCGAACCAGGTAGGCCTCTAAGCCAATCACATCAGGCATGTGACTCGTGCTCGACCTTTCGGTCTCCTGTGTTCCAGGCCCGCATCTACATACGTCAAGCCTGCCAATCGAACCTTGATGTTAGCTGTTCAGCAAGGCCATATCTGCATATGCCAGGCTTGCCGAACCCAACCTCATGCGACCTCCGTTGAATATGTAGGACAACTCCGGTATGTACGGCGCATCAGGCCATATGGGAGAACCTTCCAGGCGGTGCCCACCAAGGGAGAACACAATGTTGGTATTGTGAAAGATGGTCCTGTTTCGTGCTACCGTCGATATATCTAGCATACTAGCATAAAACAGAAAGTAAAACTGTAAATCATACAACCTATGATCCCCCTTCATGCAAAGCAAAGTTAAACGCCTTTCTACTTTAGCTTGTGCAAGTTTTACGTGGATGCTAGGGGTTTCGAGAGAGAGAACCGTTTCTATCCTGCGAAAAACATGCCACAACACCGTCTCCCATCCGTCTCTATTACACCCCTGTCGGGGCCCTCCATTGCAAACATCTTCGCATCGCTAATGCAGAAAGACAGACACCCCCCCAGCCACTTTATATGGTACAAGCCATATGTCAAGCGTGGAACCAGTCTCGCGTAAACGCGTAAGGTCGGTCGGGGGCCGCTTCATCAAACATTGCCGCAACGCTAAATGAGTACACGTGGGAGGGTAACGAATGAAGATTCGGCGCCCACATCCTAGATGTGTTCTACCCGTACAATACATCTACGCATAGCTAGCTCATGATACCACTGTTGGGATACGGGGCGGAAAACACAAAATTTTCATACCTACGGTACCCGAACCCAAGATCTATGCTATGGCGATGTAAAGTAACGGAGGGAATCGGTGTTCATACCTTTGAAGACCGAAAGAGGGAAACATTCTTGCGACCGTGGCTGGCATAGACTCGGAACTACGACCTCCCTGTCGTGTAGAAGACCACCACCGGCGAGGATGACTCCCGGTAAACCTCCAGTGACGAAGTAGCACCACAGGTGTAGTGCCTCAAAGAGATTATACACGTACGGTACAATCGATGTTCCTCCAGGGCCCCGAACATGGCGAGCAGCGGAAGAAAGACGGCTACGGATCCCGACTCCAGCAGAACGACGGCCAGCCTTATGGTGGAGAACTCCTATCCAGGTGCAGACTCTAAACAAGGGGAGTCCACTTCCGGGAAGGAGAATGAGGAAGAAGGAGATATTGGTGTGTTGGAAAAAGGGGGGTATACCCCTCCTTATATAGGCCAAGGGGGGGTGCCATCCTCCTCCCCTCCCCCATGTGGGACTAAACTCCCAAAGGGGGGGAGTGCCGGCCAAGGGGGGTGGTGGGCCCCACCCTTGGCGCCAAGCCCAAGGGGGAGATCCCCTCCTCCCTTAATGGGCCCCATGGGCCCATTTAGCCTTTTTCCCATTTTTTAATTTATTTAATATGTTTTAAATATTTAATTCAGATAATTAAATAATAAAACATTATTAAAACAATTAAACTTTATTTTGAACTATTCAAAATGTCCGGAAACCATTCCGTCCTCCCCCGGAACTATTCCGGTGATTCCTCCTATTTCACCGATTGATCCCGTAACTGTCCTATGCATCGATTGCCCTTAAGTGTAACACCCTAACGGTTCGGGAAACAGCAGACATGGTTGAGACTCTTCTCATTGACCAATGACTAGTCAGTTGGACCTGGTTACAATCCTTGGCAGCCCCTGCGCTTCCATCGAATGAACTTCGATCGCTTTTGGAAACCGTTAACGATACGACGTAATCCCTTTGCGCTGCGGTACTTTGTTTGTCCGAGGTTTGATCGTCGGTATCCTACATACCGTGTTCGCATCTCGTTCACAACAAACAACTTGTCTCGTCCATGATCATTGCATCTCTTGTGACCTAGTCACGTCCTTGCAAGGTGTTGATGCAATATCACCGAGTGGGCCCAGAGTACCTGTCCTGTCACAAGGACTGACAAATCCCGCTCTGATCTATTAACATACTCATCAACCATCTATTTCGGAATACCCAAAGTGCACCGTTATAGCCAGCATATTTCAGTCAGGCGGTGGGATACAAATCAAAGTCTCCTCATAGATGACAATTACGTATGATCATTACGGTCTAAGGACTAAGCCATATGTTACAAAGTCATAGCAACGCTGAACTATGTGACTCGATCACATTGCAATACTTTAGGTAGGTGTACGTCCATCACATCATTCCCCTTAACGATATGACCTCATTGTCAATGGACTTAAGTGTCGCCATGATCAGGAAAGCTTGATCAATCAATTGCCCAATGAGATAGTTTACCCGAGTTAAACTACGGACCATGTTTTATACTACACCTGTATTAGTATTTCCAAGTAATACAGTTATAGCACAGTATAAAACGTATTATGAACAAAACGTATATGTGACAAATATCTTTATTAATTTGTCTCTAGGGCACATATCCAACATGGTCATGCGATGAACGAATTGGTTGGGTGGTAACGAAGGACACCTAACCCGTTGAATGGTCATGAGATGACCCGATGTGGAGTCGGTAAGGACTCCGAGGTAAGCTACATGATCATGCGATGGTCATCAGTGACCATGTGTTGATTGTTATTGCACTAATCTAATTCATGATAATGTGCTAGATTCATCATGTTAAAAAAAATCAGATTCATCATGTTAATGTTACTTGAACTGTTATGCCATGATAACTAATAATGACTAATGCATACTTGAGTGCCATGGATTGCTTTGCTTGGTGTATATGTTACTTGGTTGGTTTGCTTGCGAGTACATTCAAACGTACTCACATGGCTTTCATCCCTGGCTATTCGCGTAGCCAGATTTTCAGGTTTGCCTAAGGATTCACTTTCCCTAGGAGGAGTCGAAGCGTTCGCGAGCTAGGAGAGTAACCCAGTCAGATCCCTGTGGATTGGAGATGCTCCAAGTCCGTGCTGTCGTAGACAGCTATTATTCCGCTGCCCCCATCTCTGTAATGAACCATCTATGGTGGTAATATATTGATTCAAGCCACTTTGTCTTATGAAGCCTTTTACAGTTGTGTCTATGTTCTTGGTACATGTTGTAAGCACGCACACCAGAGTGATTCCTGGGCTAGTGTGTGGGCGACACTCGTCTGTGTACAGTGGTATTCAGGAGGGGTGTCACATGTGGCCTCTCAAGTCATCCACCTGAACCGTTGGTCATTTTATTATTATCTCGCGGACAACTGTAATCTTTTCCCGACTAGTCAACACAGCGGACAACGAACAACAGCCAGGACCACCAGTAGATCGGTGCCTGCCTGATACACGAGATAGCTTCTCGTCCCTCGTTGGTTACCCCAAGTGGAAGGTGAGATGTAGCGTAGCAGCAAGTTTCCCTTAGCAAATATGCTAAGGTTGAGTGTCGGACCAGTAGAACTCCAACAGATACAAGTAGGTGGTGAAGTGAACAATTGGCGCCGTTGACAATCTAAGGATTGCTAACTTCAACTGGACCTGCACACACAACAGATAGCTTTGCTCCCAACGAGTACAGAGGAGTTGTCAATTCCTCCGGCCTTGTTGTTTACAAAGGATAAAACGCACGGGATAATAATGATAGTGATAGCAACAAAAAAGCAAATACTGAAAGTAAATTGATAGTGTAAACAGTGGTGGAGGTATGGACCTGGATCTCATGATGTTCACTAGTGATGTCTCTCTCCCAAAAGACGATAAAACAGCCATGCGAGGTAAACAAATTACAACTGGGCAATTGACAGGATTATGTGCGCAAACCAATGCTAATTATGCAAAACAGAAAGGAAGAGGCTCAAAAGCACGGGCGGTACGCCAAGACAAGTAGACCGAAATCCATCTGCATCTACCCACTAATCATCCACCTTGAGATATCTATCCAGAACATCTCGCTGGTATTAAGATGCGAATCCCACCCAAAGTGTAAACTCAAAGCAACGAACAACTGCATTAAAGAACTTTGCGTAAAGTAAACAATCCTTGCACCCGCAAGTACAAGCACTGTTGTTTTCCCCCTTGTGGCAACAGCACATCCCCTAGACTCATGTTTCTGTCACTCAAGCTAGTCATCGGGGGGCATGAACCCACAATAATGCATAACGCTCCCTCTTGGAGTCACTACCTACTACTTGGCCAAAGCAATAAACAGCAACGAAGAACATGCAAGAGTTACTCAAGAACATAAATATAAAAGAAGAGAATCAAATATATAACTCAATCACAATCTGAACATAATCTCATAATCCATCGGATCCCAGCAAACTCAGCATAGCAACAGCAGAAAGATTACATATGTGCCTCGATCATGTAGGGCAGCTCACGAGGTCTAATCCACGAAGAACAAAGAGGGCAGGCGAACATCACATAGCTACTAATCATGGACCCATGGTCCAAGGTGGACTACTCATGGTTCATCCGGGAAGCATCCATGGTGGTGGAGAAGCTCCCGGAGGTGATTCCTCCCCCCGGCAGGGTGCCGGGAAGAGGTCTTCTGGTGCTCCCGATATTGGAAGCGCAGCGGCGGCGGAACTGAGGAGAGATCGTGACAAAGGGTTCTGTCCCCGAGGGTTTCTCGTCACGGGAAATAAATAGGCGAAAGGGGGCAGCCATAGGTGGGCCAGGGGCTCCAAGCGCCCCCCTGGCGCAGCCAGGGGCCTGGCCGCGCCCTTTGGCCTCCTGGGCCCCCTGGCTCCCCTCTGGCCCCTCCTGGGCTTTTCTCGAAGCTTCCGGTACGCTGATTTTTCCTATATTTTTCCCGGAATTTTTCTGGTACTTTTAATAAGGGGGAAACCTGAAATAGAAAAACAGCACAAAATAGGAACTGGCACTGGGGTGCACTGAGTTAATAGGTTAGTACAAATATGATCAAAAGTGTATGGAAGTTCATCAATATCATAGCAATATCACACAAAAGAGGCATGGAGCAAGCAGAACTTATAGATACGTTTTGGACGTATCAACATCCCCAAGCTTAATTCCTGCTCGTCCTCGAGTAGGTAAATGATAAAAGAATAATTTCTGTGGTGACATGCTAACAACCATATAAGAACTTTGTAAGTAAATAAATCAAAGCATGCAATTCAATTCAAGTCATAACAGGCAAGAGTCTATATCTAGTATTGAAACAAGCAACATAAGAACATAAAGGTGCAAGAGCTCTCGCTGTCCATGACTCAAATGTCTCCAAATGGTGTTTGTGTGAAAGAAAGGGGATAGGGATATACGAGAAAAAGAATTTTTATTGTTGAGAACTCAATCTACTAAAAGTGTCACACTTGGTCTTCTTTGGAATCTTATCTTGACTCATCCCCAGACCACTAGCCAGGTACAAGTCAAAATTATCCACTCCTTTTCGACATTTTGAGCACTCATGCAATGGATGAGCGTAAGCAAGAAAGTTGACACTTAGGATGGCAAAGAGAGAATATAGCGGAGGAGGAAGACAAAAAGGTGTGAAAGGCACACATCAATGAGGATAATCATAGGCGAGAGAAAGCCAAATGATAGATATGATGTGAGGAGTAGGGATTGCCATGCAACGGATGAACATATGAGCTAAGGTAAGCTCTCCAATGGAACTAGTGGGGTGCATCCAACTTGCTTGCTCAAGAAGACCTAGAGCTCATTTGAGGAGGCTCATCATTGGAATATACAAGCCACGTTCTATAGTGTGAAGGTCCCCACATAGTTATATGCATGAATGATAATCTCTATGGAGTACAAGATACAAGATGGAGTACGAGTGTGGATCTTCTCAAAAAAGAATAGTAGTGTGCCCCCTTCTCTCTTTTTATTTTTTTCTCTTTATCTTTTTTTTTCTTTTCCTATTTTTTGTATTTTTTGTATTTTTTGTGGCCTTAATGGATCTTTCTATTTTACTCTCATTTGTCCTCTTTGGGATATTTTAATTTGTCCACTTTGGGATCTTTTAATTTGTCCACTTTGGGATCTTTTCCTCACTTAGGGGCAACACTCTATATATTACAAAAAAGTATAGAAGATCTTTCACACTTTACAAAGTACTCGAATCATAAAGAAAATGTAAATATCATGATGTATGCAAATGTATGCCTCTGCCAGTGTAGCAGGATATGCAATGATACTAGCGCGTCATGTAGCAATCATTAGGGCTAGGCCCAACTAGCATGCGGATCATCCATCAAGCATGTAGCATGTATGACATGAAGATCAAGTCATGAGAAGATGGATGTTGCATGGCAATATATCTCGGAAAGGCTATGGAAATGCCTTGATAGGTAGGTATGGTGGCTGTTTTGAGGAAGGATAAAAGGAGGCTTATGGTGACAGAGTGTATTGTTCCAAGGGTTTGGATGTACCGGCAAAAGTGGACGCTAACTCTCGGAGTGAGAAGAAAGCAATGCACGACACAGGAAAGGCTAGCAAAATATGGGAAGGTGGAAGTGTCAACTTTCGAATACTCACATTAGTCCGAAGAACTCATGCACTTATTATCGGTAACTCTCAATCTAATAAGGAGGTTCACAAAGAGACAAGTACCCCGAGGAGGAGTGTATGGGGGTTTGGTTATCCTTGCGCATCCTCGACCCATGGTACGTGAGTGTACTCTAATATTCGACCCCTCAGAAGAGTAGTGATCCAACTAGTAGCTAAAGTTCTCAACTAATTTGTAGGTTTTTGAAAATAAACACGGATTGCCCAAAATATGACGTCTATCACTAATAGGCTAAAGCTCTTGACACCAAAAGTCCAAACATTACTCAAAGCAATATGTCAAAACTATTGCAAGTTACTACTACAAAAAGAATAGCAACCTCAATTACCTACTTCAAGTTAAGACACAAAACTCAGTGCAACAGGCAAACTCTCTAAACAAGATAAACATGAAAACTCAAGAGAGTTCTAGCAAAAAACTAAAAAAAATCTCTTTTAAAAGATAAACATGAAAGCTAAGATCAAAGCATGACAGCAGCTACGGAAAGATAAAGAACAAACACAGCAAAGATAAGCATGAAAAGTCCTATGTTGTGTTCTAAATTTTGGAAGTGGAGCGTGTTTCTCTCCCACACAAATAAAGTTGGGATATAACTTGTTATGAACTGCAAGCAAAGCTAAAGAAAACTAAAAACAAAACCTAAGAGCGAGACGCTCCAAGAATAGCACATAACGCTTGAAGCGATAAAAATATAGTGAAACGAGAGACGAACTGATAATTGTCGATGGAGAAGGGGATGCACGGGGGCATACCCAACCTTAGACGCTTGAGTCTCCTTCAATATTTCTTGGGGATGCATGGGGGCATCCCCAAGCTTGAACGCTTGACACTTCTTAATCTTCTTTCATCATCTTCCCTCGCACACTTGAAAACTCCCTTCATACATAACTCATCATAATCTGATTAGCGAGGTTAGTACCCATAATAAAATAATTTTTTCTCTACTGGAAATAGAGATAACCTTGAAGAGCTACTGTTTCCCAAGATTGCCAACAAGTTTTTGCAAAGAAAAAGCAAGCTTAAGGTTTGCAAAACGAAGAAAAGGAAAAACAGTACAGAATCTGTGAAAAACAGACCAACAGGTAAAACGAATTTTTTAGGGGTACTTCTGCAACTCAAATCAAAAAACTCAGAACATACGAAAGTTTCGTAATTGTATAGAGCACGCTGTGTAAACAATTTGACTTACCTTGTATAGCACGTAGTATATTTGTAATGTAGAATAGGACTACACTTCATGTAGGAGTCGGACTCGCAGAATCCCGGGACCCGACACCTTTATAAGTCGATGACCACGGGATCCAGAGGCAACTCAAGTCAGGAATAGACAACTTGCAACATAACCTAGATCTCCTCGAGACCAAGGTTGTGATTCGACACCATTGTAATCGATAAGTCGACTCCTCTAATCAAAGTTTCGATACCCGCAATAATAAGAAGCAGGAGTAGGTCTTTACCTCGAGACAAAGAGGGGCTGAAACCTGGGTAAACCGCTGAGTCTCTTGTCCATGTCGACTCTCTCCTCGTATCCACCTCGCAGCAAAGGTCCCATGTCAAGTTCGACTCTGCAGACATCCGCCGTGACTTTCCCACGATAGTTGGCGCCCGCCGTGGGGTATGCGCATGCGGGTGTTGAGATTCTAGAGGGAGCTCTGCAAGGCATGTGAGGATTCACCGTCGGACGAATCATCAAAAGCCGACATGGAAAACTCTATGTCAACAACTCGGGATGCAGATCTGATGCCGGCTCTGCCGGGCCGGGCTGCCAACTCGCGATTGGCTCCATCAACCTCTTTATTATCAGACCTGTCGGACTCGAGAAAGAGTTAGCACAAGAAGTTCCCCTTGAAGAAACAAGTCGGCCGGATACTAGTCGTCATCATGCCTTCGTTGGGTTTATCGTCGAATCTTCAGAGCCGGAACGTTCTATTAAAACCCCAAATCACGATGACAAGGAAAAAATTTCTGACGCCGACTCATATCCAGAAGAAGATAAATATGAAGACAACAGATCAATTCGATTCGTTAAGGGAGACAGACTCGAATCCAATCCAGAAGAATATGATCCAGATTCTCCTTATCTTGAGTCACCCAGAGAGGAAGCCGTTTTTATGACAGATGCTCAAGGACGGCGAAACTCACCAAAAAACAAAAGTCCGGCTTACAAGACCCACAACAACGCTGACACCATCAAAAAATCCATTGGAAATAAAAAAACGGCTCTGTATCACGGGCCACCAATGTATGGCAACGGCTGAGCCGGAACAGTGTTAACTCTGATGGGGAATTATAAGAACACCAGGATAAATCCACGCTACTACAAAGAGAGATAGCATGGGAACACAGAAACCTCACAGAGGCACAAGACCGGCTTTCACAAAAGGCACAGCACCACAGAATCCAGGAGTCGATAGGTCTCTGGCTTACGCCTATAACCAACGCACTAAAACGCTTAAAGGAGGTAGCTGAGAACCTAAGACAACATCCTGGATGCTGTCGTCAGATATACCGAGTCCAATGAGGCCAAATATGAGGGAGTCCAAAATCAAAGTCGGGCTCGCAGCAGGAAGCACAGGCGCAATCAAACCACGTTGGAACGCAGTAGCAACCAGTCCCGGAGTCCAGAGAAGCCACCAAGGCGGGATACAAGATACCGAGACTGCGAGAGAGCCATGCAAGAAGCTTGCCTGAAGCACTCTAGGCCGGTTCGCCCCGCTAATCATAGCTGGGACCAGTGCTACTTCGTACAAGAGTACATACGCCAAATTGAGAAAAACGTCCTAAGGGCAAGTCAGTACGAAGACGGCTCAACTGGCCCATAAAATCACAGGAGGTCACATACATGGACTCGTCCACAATAAAGAGTCGATCTGGGTTATCAAATCCAGGAAACAGACCAAGAACAGGACATGTCAAGACCCTATAACAGTAAGTATAAGTATTACTCAATAGAGCCGTCCACCTAGATTAAGCAAACGAAGAAGCCGACAGCCCATGTACTTCTCATTAAATAAAATACATGGGACATCGTCCAGCTCCATCCCTACTATATCTAGAGTTGGTCAGGATTCTCATTCTTCGCTTAAAATATATATAAGTCGACTTTTGTCGCACCGGCTCTCGCCACACCAAAACTTCCATCATGCCCACTTCTCCATGCATGGCATCTCATATGAATTTACTTCTTCTCATTTTGCATCATACATTGCATATCCTGCATCTGATATCTCAGAGACCTGGGGGTTTGATCAACCCTCTATTGGTACTGAGCATGTATATGACTTATTCAGAGGAATCGGGGGGCTCGATGACATCCATCGACTCTAATCTGAGAACTCGGTATATATATATATATGTCAAATTGAGCATGTATATGACTTATTCAGAGGAATCTGGGGCTTGATGACATCCATCGACTCTAATCTAAGACTTCATCATAAACATGAAGAATTGGCCCACTACGGCTTTATCTCGGCCTGTATAGCTAATCCTCACACAACCAACGTGTACCCGACTTAGTCCAAATCGTGAAAGCTTATGCAATGCTACCAAGATTGGCCCTAGTACCGGCAACACTAATCATGTGATATCGTCTTACAGAGAAGTTCTGACTCACAGATAACCCAATAATCTATCTCAAAAGCGAGAAGACAAGGCATGTTAAATCTGGAGTCGACTTCCATATGAGCCTTCATTCTTTGCATACATCAGCATCATAACATTTTTCCGTTATAAATCATAAAACCATGCATAAATTTTTCAAAAAAATTATGCGACCCGGTATAACA
Source organism: Bromus sterilis (assembly GCA_950022295.1). Taxonomy (NCBI): domain Eukaryota; kingdom Viridiplantae; phylum Streptophyta; class Magnoliopsida; order Poales; family Poaceae; genus Bromus; species Bromus sterilis. The sequence goes on along the minus strand of OX465599.1, from coordinate 233,689,066 downwards.
TGCCGACTCCTAGGGGTTTCCTGTCAAAATCCTATGGCATACACGCCGATTTAACTAAGCATTGTATTTTCTTCTGCTTAGAACAAAAGGATATGACTCGGTTGTAACCGTGGCAAGCTAGAACAATACCGGCTTTCGTCAAGAGCGTCTCGGACACTAGACTTATCAACGGAAACACCAGCGTATCAAACGATATATCAAAGGACATATCAAAGGATAAAGTTTCCCAGAAAAACGACTACTAAGTCGAAAAACAAAAAGGGCCAAAGATTAAAGCTAACTTGCATCACAAAATATTGGCATTCAAAGGCCGAAAGGCAAATTCAAAACAAAGTGTCATAAAGGTATTTGACCACACGTTGGTCATAAGCCACGGGACATGTTTCCCAATATTACAAACTCGGTGCTACAACCGCATCAAATGAATAAGAAGTTTTTAAAAGTGCAGAGTTGACTGCAGAAGCCTACGCTTGGTCTCCGGCTTTGTTCTGAGAGGATGACCCGGTACCACCTGCAGACGATATAAGTTTATTACAAACCTCAACCAAGTCCACATCGGATATATCATCCATCTTTAGTTCATCCTCTTCCCCACCTGGTGTCGGCTCGACAGAACTCGGCGGCTCTGAAACTTTCTTCGGAGAGGGAAGGAGAGAGAACTCGACTGAGAGAGTAGGCCAACCCGGCGCCTCTTGTTGCTTCCGTCATATCCGGCTTCCAAACAAGACAGATCCATTCCATCAGCTATCATGGTGGCAGAAGAACGCGTCTCCTTGCGAATCTTGTTATGATCGTCCTTGGAAAATTTGGACCCGTCAGCCTTGAACTCAGGGAAGCCGACAGCCAAATGTTCCGGCTTTATCCCAGGATGGTATTCCTTGGAAAGTTCTAAGCCTCGCATCACCCCCATGTAGCAAGCCGACCGCTTGCCAAGTTTTACCCACTCAGAGACAACTGCGAATGGTCCCATTATAGCAGTCACCCTCTTCATAGTTGGGGTCTTTGGATGTGTTGCACCTATCGCCTTACAAGCACCCTCAAACAATTGCTTGATGAGGGCAAATGTGCAAGTCAGCTTCATGGCAGGTAACTCACCTAGAATGTCATGATCTTTGCCTATTGAAAAATAAAAACACAAAGTCAGCAAAAGAACAATGAAAGCCGGAAGATCGAAAACACGAAAGGTCTTATCCGACTTACCAAAGATAGCTGATACGAGCCGGTGAACACTCCTTTAAGGGTTTCCAGTTTCTTTTCAGCTGACTCTAGTTTTTTCTCAACTACATCACGCTGAGTCGTGGCATCATCAACAGCCTTTGTCAAGGCACTCTGAGTCTCAGCCATGTTGGACCTCATTGTCCCCAATTCTTCAGCTCATCGGCTTGCTTAAGCTTCTCCGACTCAACTCTGAATTTCTCTTCTAGCTGGCAAGCACTCTGGCCGGCATCCAAAGCAAGATCCTGCAAGGAAAAATAATGCTAAGCACCTACTGAGACAAAACACCTAACCAGTTACTTGGGGGCTACACCCTCAAAAAATTCAATGACCCGACGAGACATAGTCGCATCACGGCGGCTCATGGGGGCTACAACTCAAAATTATTATGACTCGGTATACCACAAGATGCCGACTCATGGAGGATACAGTTTGATTTCTTATAACCCAACATGGCACAAAGTAACCATGTTGGCTTATGGGGACTACAGATGCATATCAAAAAATATAGTATGCAATGAAAAAATATACCTCATAACATTGCCGAAGCTGGAGTACTATATCATGCTGCTTAGTAGAGCAAGCCAGCGACCGCTTGTACAAGTCCTCGATGGAGGTCTTCTCAGATATTGACTCATAAGGTCGACTTATCACCTGTTTCTTACCATCCAAGAACTTCATCAAAGTCGTATGAGCAGGTGGGTCACCCTTAAGAGTCTCTGTAATCATCACTTCATCATCAATAACCACCTTCTCCGTAGAAGGAGTCGGGGTAGAACTTGGAGCAACTTCAATCTTCTCAAATTGAGTCTTCGGCTTCTCAGAACAAGGAACAGGAGAAGTATCTTTATAAATATCTAAAGGACTCGACTCATCCAAGCCAGCCTTCTTCAGGTTCTTAGAAACCAAAATTCTGGCAACTTCTTAGTTAAAGCAGCCGACTCTTTCACTATTTTAGAGTCGGCCAGATCCTTGGGATCAATTCGACCACTGCCCAAAGGGAAACAAAACTTGTCAAAAACATGCATATAAAGACGAGTCACCATTTGATACGTCTCAAACGTATCAATAATTTATGCTTCTCCATGCATATTTTGTGTGATAATTCTATGATCTAGATACAATTTCATATACTTTTGATCATATTTGGACTAACCTACTAACTCAGTGCAACCCAGTGCCAGTTCCTGTTTTCTGCTGTTTTTCTATTCCAAGTTTCCCCCATATAAAAAATCAGATAAAAAATCAGCATAACGGAGTCTTCCAGAAGCACCCAAGTGGGGCCAGAGGGCCACCACCAGGGGGGCGCCTGGACCCCTGGTGGGCCCCTTGGCTGCTCCCCTTCGCTTATTTATTCCTCGGGACGGGAAAACTCCGAGAGGGAACCCTATTTTCCAATCTCGCCTCTGTTCCGCAGCCGCGCTTCCAAGATCGCGAGCACCGTCAGGACCCTTCCCGGCACCCTACCGGAGGGAGGATCGACCTCCGGGAGCTTCTCCTCCACCATGGACGCTTCCTGGATGTGCTGTGAGTAGTCTACCTTGGACCATGGGTCCATGATCAGTAGCTATGTGATGTTCTCCTCCTCTCTTTGTTCTTCATTGTTTAGACCTCGTGAGCTGCCCTACATGATCGAGGCACATATGTAATTCTTCTGCTGTTGCTATGTTGAGTTTGATGGGATCCGATGGATTATGAGATTATGTTCAGATCTTGATAGAGTAATATATTTGGTTTTGATCTCTTATATTTTTGTTCTTAAGTAATTCTTGCATGTTATCCGTTGCTGTTTATTGCTTTGGCCAAGTAGTGGATAGTAACTGCAAGAGGAAACGTTATGCTCGATCGTGGGTACATGCCCCCTGATGACACGCTTGAGTGATAGAAACATGAGTCTAGGGGATGTGATGTGGCCACAAGGGGGAAAACAACGGTGCTTATAACCGCGGTTGCAAAGATTGTTTACTTTACGAACGGTTATTTTAATGCAGTTGTCTGTTGCTTTTGGTTTACACTTTGGGTGGACCTCGCAAATTTATACCAGCGAGATGTTGTGGATAGACATCTCAAGGTGGATGATTAGTAGTAGATGTAGATGGATTTCAGTCTACTTATTTTGGCGTACTGTCCATGCTTATGAGCATCTTCCTTTCTTTTGTAGCATAGTTAGCATTGCGGTGCGTTTATAATCCTGTCAATTGCCCTTCTGTAATTTGTTTACCTCGCATAGCAGTTTTATCGTCTTTTGGGAGAGAGACATCACTAGTGAACATCACGGAACCCCGGTCCATGTCCTCATCACTGTTTACAAGCCTATTACCTTTTTAGTATTTACTTTCAGTTCCTACCATTACCATTATCATTATCCCTTGTGTGTTTGATCCTTTGTAAACAACATGACCGGAGAGATTGACAACCTCTCTGAACTTCGTTGGGAGCAAAGTTAATTGTGTCGTGTGCAGGTCCAGGTCAAGGAAGCAACGTTTGTCGTAAATGGTGCCATTGTTTTCTTGCCACCTACTTATCATCGCCGGAGTCCTACGGGAGACAAACCCTATCCTCTACATAGGGGAAATTTGTTGCTATCCTACATCTCACCTTCCACTTGGGGCAACCAACGAAGGGCGAGAAGCCATTATCATTTCCACGCCATCAAGCAAATTTCTGGCGCAGTTTCCGGGGACTCTGAATGATAAGATAGGGGAGTTGCCCACTATCCTTTTCCTTTACTTTTTAGTCTTGTTTGTTTACCTTTCAGTTTTTATCTTTGTGTCCTATATCAAAAATCACAAAAAAATATTTATCTTGCTATTGGTAATCCTCCTTGTTTAGATGAACATGTTAGGACTTGGTGCTTTGCGGGAATCAGAAGTTCTCGATTTCCGTCAAAGGGATGGAGAAAATATGAAGAAGGCATGGGACAGAATTTCTGAAGCACACAAAAGAATTATGCCTTGGATACCTATAAAAATTGTGCTCGGGATTTTTTACCAGGGTAAACACTCTCTTGATATTATAGCTGAAGGAGACTTTTTAGAGTGTGTTGAAGCTAGAGCTCTTGATATTTTGCATAGTTTATCTAGTTATTTTTTTTGTGACCGTAGTATCGATACTGTTATAGATAGACTTGCCATTATTGAAAAAGGGATGGATGCTCTAGACTTGAGGAAAGTAGAAGAACTTAAGCCCAACAAGAAAGAGATGTTGGAGATAGATGATGTCGGGACCCGGGGTTAGCGTATGCAAGACCCGCTACAACACAATCATATGGAGAGCCGAAAATCATACCCACTTGTCTAAGCAGACAAGGCCAAGCACAGAACGCTCTCGGAAAGCATCGAACGTGAGGGGAATCCCATCCAGGCCGGATGATCAACTGAGATGGGTCCTCATCGTCCGCACACAAGTCTAAATGATATGGGTGGTGAACTCCCATATTCATAGACAAGTCGCCTTAACCATACTCTCGATTGTATTATAACACTTACATAGACTTACTCCAGCCCGATCACTTAGTCGGGGTCTAGGGCGGGCTCGATCATAGATCAAAGTGTGCACCTGACAGAGTCACGAGCAATCGCATCGCGATGCCCCAAGTTGCGCACATCTAAGGGCCACTTGGTGTATAAAAGACCGCCAGCCAGATCACAACTAAGGTCTCAAAAACCCATACTAAGACATGCGTGTTATAATCATACACGCAGCACACATATCTAGTATGAACAGTAGGTATCATTGCAATTCTCTACAAAGTTTACATCTTTATTGATAAATCTTACAGAGTGCACACAGAGATCATGAGACCGTGATCCAACAGTACAACAAGCATGCGGAAGCAAAGTAGGTCTAAGTACAGACAAGTTTAACAAATGGCTTAGAGAAGCCTTATTTATAAACAAGCCCTTCACGAGGGAACCAGTCTGCTGACTGGGGCTACACTAGCTTGGTCTTCAGTCGTCGAGCTCGAGGAAGAATCCACCTTCGGGGTCAGTGGGTTCATCTAAAACATAGAATAAGCAAACATGAGTACAAATTCGTACTCAGCAAGACTTACGTAGGAGCTATAATACTCATGCACATGTATCAAAGTAAAGGGGGTGGGGTTTCAATGCAGAAGTGCCAGCTTTGACTTGGCTAGTCCTGAACTACGAGTACCAGACTTGAGGTAAGAAGCGTACACGAGTCCACTACAATCTCCAACCACTTACACCAATATGTTGCCTTCCTCGACTTCCCACGAGAAAGCACGCCATAGCACTCACGCTTATCTTGGCAAGTTTTATAAGTATCCAGTTCAAGTTGTCTAATAATCAAGCTAAGCTTTCCAAGCAGCCCCTTACCGAGGACGCGGCTATTCGAATAGTTTTATTAACCCTGCAGGGGTGTACCGCTACACACACATGACCATCAGTTACCGCCTTTGTCCTCGACACCATTCAAGGGGTGTCGGCGAGGATGTTCGCCACAACTGTTACCTCATAGACGATCTAGTCCAAGAAAGCCGCCTACCTTGGTTGGCTACCACTATCGTGAACCCGGCCGGTTTACCGAAGTGGACCCAGATGATGTGTGCGTGGTGCATAAGCCGGTCTCGGTTGAGCCATTCTCTCACTTAGCAGCCAGGCCACAAACCTACCAGAACTCCGAACTACTGCGACATCTGGACATCGAAAGGGATGAGTTAGTAGGTTGAGAGGGATCAGTGAGCCCAATGTGTGGTTGTACTCTTCATCTTGGATCACCACACAAGAACCCGGACTTAGGGCAGTGTTCAACGAGACAACCCACTGTGTACTCCTACACATCCTCTCATCGTTCACCTTGTATTAGGGTAGATTCACCAACACATTTCCACCATCATCATCATGATTGCTACCATCCCGACTCACATAACAGTATCAACATTGTATCACTCTAAGGATGCAATAAGATGTAACAGTTGCAGGGGCCACATGATATCAATCAACTCCTACATCTGCTAGGATTGTGGTTTGCTTACTACTGGGACAAAATGATAGGTCATGCAAAGGAATGGGTTCATCTATGCGGTAGAAACGTAGCATGGTAATCATCCTAAACAATGCATAAGAGAGACTGAGAGGGAAGTGGGATTTATCGACATGATCAATGGGGGTTTGCTTGCCTTGCTGACGAGGGTCGTACACTGTATCTTCAACGGAGGGGGTGATCTCGGATTCCGGCTCCACCTATATTCGACAAACAACACAGACATCGAAACAATAATAATACAATTCTCAAACACATGAGTTTAAGGTTGAAACTTGATGTATGTGTCACTGATGTGTGAGTTATTCCATTTAAAAGGAGTATATTGCAATTTAATTGCAAATTCACACTCCAATTTGAATTTCAAAAGAATGCATATGCAATGTTGTCACTGTTCACCCAATTTTATTTGGTCAAACATGAAAACAGATTTCATAGTCAGAATCCTTGCATTTTTCTGATAATTTTACATATATTATATGTTTAATTTGGAGTTAAAATGAATTAGTTATGAATTTCCAAAGTTTAAAGCATTTTCTGGATTTTTTTGAATTCGTTTAATTGGAAATTCAATTACTGCGTCAGCATGACGTCAAGGTGACGTGGGGGGGTGCTGACATGTGGGGCCTCTCTGTCAGTGTCTATGTTAATTAAACCGTTTTGTTTTAATTTTAACAGGGGGATTAAGCGCCCTGGGCCCACTGGTCAGTGGCACTAGTGGTTGGGTTAGGGGCTAATCACCCCGGCCACGTGGATCTCACCGGCGGCAAGTCGCCGGCGACCATCCAACACGGCGGTGTTGACGATCCCGACGTTTCTGGCCTCCATTTGATGCGCTGGTTGCACCAAAACACTCACCAGGTCACCGCGGTTTGAGGGGAGTCGAGCAGGAGGCCTGGGGATCACCAGAGACACGCCGGCGACGAGCCCTAGCGGCGGCCGTGGCTCGGGACAGAAGAAGTCGGAGAAGCAGGGGGTTTACTTGGGCATGCGCTAGCCTAGAAGACTCCTGGAAGCACCAGAAACACGGTGCGCACCTTGGACGGAATGGAGGGGCACTGGGGCTACCTCGTCGGCGTTCATGGCGGTGGCCGTGTTCCTGTTGAAAGGGGAAACGGCTACGGTGCCAAATAGAGGCTGTAAAGAGTTGGAGAGCAACCAGAAGCTCACCAGGAAGCTAATGGCGAAGACGGCGAGGCCGGAGAGGCTGTGACGGTGAGGAATTTGACGGCGGCGATCTGCGGGTCCGGCGACGTCTCGGCGAAGCTCGCGTGGGCTCGAGGCCAAATTAGATCACCGGCTTCTGCAGGAGGACGAAGGTGACGTCGGGGAAGGCGTTGGACACGATCTTAGGGCCTAGTTCGGGCTCGGGCTGCAAGTCGCCATGGCCATTGCCTCCCGATCTTCGCGGGCGTCGACGAATTCGTCTAGAGAGAGCGAGAGAGTGACGGGAAAGGGAGGGAATGGATAGGGGTGGCTGAGAGGCGTCTCCAGGCGAGAGGATAACCTCTGGGGAGGCAGGCAGCTTCCTGGCGCGCCCACGGCGCTCGCCGGCGACCTTCTTGCCTGCCTAGAGGGGGAAGAAGACGCATGTGCCCCCCTGGGCTGGGCTGGCCTGCTGCTGGGCCAGGTACTGCTAGTTGGGCCCGAGGCCAGGTAAGTCCCTTTTTCCTTTTTCTTTTTGTTTTCTTTTTCTGTAATTTGTTTTGTCATAGCTAAATTAAATAGCTAGACATTTTATAAAATGCTGAAACTTTTTATATGGACTCACAATATAATAGGCTAGCCACTTGTAAAGTTTGAACATTTTTAAAATTCAAATTATTTGAACTTTAATTCAAATAGGGGTTTAAATTTAAATCCATGCTCATGTTTGAGTATTTGAAAAATCCATGAGCATGGGGTTGGTCCCACATCACTTGATATGTGATCACACTCATTTATGGGACTTTTCAAAAATGCAAAAGGAATTTTTGGAGCAACTTTATTTCTGGCCATTTGAATTAAATTCATCTGGGGGGTGTTCTCTCTCCCATTTCAATTTCTTTTGGAAAAAAATTCCATGATGCAAAGTGAGACTTGATCCTAGCACATACCTAACAGAGGGTTCTGACAACTCGCCCCCACTCAAAAGAATCTCGTCCCGAGATTCAGAAGTCTGCGGGAGGAAGGTGGGGTACTCGGCACTGAGACGGTCTTCTCTTTCCCACGTGGCTTGTTTCTCGGAGTGGTGTGACCATTGCACTTTCAGAAACTTAATCTTCTGACGACGAGTGACACGCTCTGCCGAATCAAGAATACGAACGGGGTATTCTCGATAAGAAAGGTCATCTTGGAGATCAAGCGTTTCATGGTCGACTTCGCGGATGGGGTCCTTGAAGCAACGCCTGAGTTGTGACACATGGAATACATCATGTACTCGGGAAAGGTGCGGGGGTAGTTCAAGTTGGTAGGCAACTTCTCCACGTTTAGCAAGAATGCGGAAAGGTCCAATGTAACGTGGGGCCAACTTGCCTTTGATACCGAAATGTTGGGTTCCCTTCAGAGAAGTAACCCGAAGGTAAGCCTTTTCGTCCAGATCGTAGCTTTCTTGCCTATGATGACGATCATAGTAGCTTTTCTAACGAGACTGGGCTGCTTTTAATTGATCACGAACAATGCGAACTTGCTCTTCAACTTCCATGATCATATCCGGTCCAAAGAATTGTCTTTCACCGGTTTCTAACTAGTTTAGGTGTGTTCGACATCTTCGTCCATAGAGGACTTCAAAAGGAGCCATGTTCAGACTAGATTGGAAACTATTGTTATAAGCAAATTCGGCGAATGACAGAGACTTCTCCCAATTCTTTCCGAATGAGATAACACAAGCTCCGAGCATGTCTTCGAGAATTTGGTTAACCCTTTCGACTTGACCACTAGACTGAGGATGGAAAGCTTTACTAAAGGAGAGATGAGTTCCCATAGCATTCTGAAAACTTCCCCAAAATCTAGAGGTAAAAATTCTACCACGATCAGAATTGATTTCCAAAGGAACACCATGAAGAGTCACAATTCTAGAGACATACAAGTCCGCTAGCTGGCTCGTAGTTGTGGACTCGCGAACGGGAAGGAAGTGAGAAACTTTGGAAAGTCTATCAATGACAACGAAGATGGCATCATTTCCTTTATGGGTTTTTGGAAAGCCAGTGATGAAATCCATACTAACTTTGTCCCATTTCCACTCTGGAATAGGCAAAGGTTGAAGAGTGCCAGCAGGTCTTCGATTTTCTGCCTTAATGCGACGACAAACATCACATTCAGCAACAAATCGAGCAATGTCTCTCTTCATCCTAGTCCACCAAAATCTCTGGCGTAGATCTCGGTACATTTTTGTGCTACCGGGATGAATCAAGAGGGGTGTGTCATGGGCTTCTTTGAGGATGAGTTGCCTTAGATCCCTATTCTTAGGTACTACCAAACGATTTTCAAAGAATACCGTTCATTTACTATCTGTGGAGAAACATTTAGCAACTCCGCTAGCAATGTTCTCCTTGATCCGGCGAACACCTCGTGCACGCCTTTGGGCAACTATGATTTGATCCTCAAGAGTTGGTTTCGCCACCAAGTTGAAAAGAGATCCACGAGGAACAATCTCGAGATTGAGCTTTCAAAATTCCTCATGAAGAAGTGGTTGACACTGTTGTAACATGAGGTTGTTACAATACGACTTACGACTTAGTGCATCAGCCATGACATTGGCTTTGCCTGGAGTGTAAGAAATTCCTAAGTCATAATCTTTTATCAACTCTATCCAGCGTCTTTGCCTGAGATTAAGATCTGGCTGGGTGAATATATATTTGAGGCTTTGGTGGTCGGAATAGATCTCACAACGATTACCAAGGAGGTAATGTCGCCAAGTTGTCAAGGCATGAACTACGACAACGAGTTCAAGATCATGGGTAGGATAGTTCTCTTCATGTGGACGCAACTGGCGTGAAGCATAAGCTACCACATGTCTATCTTGCATAAGTATGCATCCTAACCCTTGCCGTGAGGCGTCACAAAAGATCTCGAAATCCTTTTTGGTGTCTGGAGGCGCAAGTACGGGTGCAAAAGTCAATCTTATTTTTAGCTCTTGAAAGCTTTCCTCGCACTTGGGAGTCCATTGGAATTTCTTATCTTTCTTGAGGAGTTCAGTTAGAGGCTTTGCAACTTTAGAAAAGTTCTCGACGAAGTGGCAGCAATAGCTTGCTAAGCCAAGAAAACTCCTAACTTGCTTAACCGATTCAGGTGGAGTCCAATCAAGGACAGCCTAAACTCTCTCGGGATTCACAGCAATGCCTTTGGCAGAAATCACGTGGCCTAAGTAGGTCACTTCTGGTAGCCAAAATTCACACTTGGAGAACTTGTCATAAAGGCGGTGCTCTCGAAGTTTCATCAATACCAGCCTAAGATGTTCGGCATGTTCTTCTTCGTTCTTCGATTAGATGATAATGTCATCAAGATAAACTACAACAAATTTATCCAAGTACTCCATGAAGATCGAATTCATCATGCGCGAGAAAGTGGCGGGGGCATTGGTTAAACCAAAGGACATGGCGGTGTACTCGTAAAGACCATAACGAGTAGTGAAAGCCATTTTGGGAATGTCCTCGTTTCTGATTTTGATTTGATGATAACCTTATCTCAAATCCATCTTGGAGAAGACAGAGGATCCACCAAGTTGATCATAAAGATCATTGATCCTGGGAAGTGGGTACTTGTTCTTTATCGTCGCTAGATTTAGCGGGTGATAGTCTACGCACATCCTTTATGTTCCATCTTTCTTCGTTACGAATAGAACGGGGCAACCCCATGGCGATGAGCTAGGGCGGATGAAGCCTTTTGCCAACAAAGCTTCAAGTTGGATTTTAAGCTCAGCTAACTCACGTGGGTCCATTTCGTATGGGCGTCTGGAGATTGGTGCGGTTCCTGGCATAAGATCCACTATGAATTCTACACATCTGTCGGGTGGCATGCCCGGCAGCTCTTCAGGAAAGACATCCGGGAAGTCACGAACCACCGGAATATCTTCAAGGTCGGGAAGGGGAAGCACATTCAAAGAATGTATCTGATTTCTCGGTCTTGGTGAGGAGTAATCTATTGTCTGGCCTGAAGGATGGGTGAGTCTAACTGACTTGGCTTTACAATCAAGAAAAGCATTTTGTCTTGATAACCAATTGTAACACTCTCACTGTCAGTGAACAGTAATCTAGGTTACTGTTGATCATTACTGTTCCAAAACTTTGCTTTGATCAAACTTGGTTTAGTTCAAACTCAAATACCTTTTGATGTTGTTAAAGCAAAGTGATCATGAACCTTGGTCATCATGAATCAAAACAAGTCCTAGCTCAAGTCAATTGCCTTTGAATTAAAATCAAATCAAATGCTCATAATGCCTTTGGTGGTATATTAAAACCAAAGTGCAAAAATAAACTTTCTCCAAAAATTGTGAAACCACTTTCATAAAATCACAAATATTCAGTGGACCATGCTCCCCCAACTTGGGTATTTTTATGAGCTATAAATTAATTCAAATAAATCCAACAGCAGCTGAAAAACCCCATATTAATCATTTAATATTTAAATCAAATATTAAATGACTTTTAATATTGCCAAAACTTCTTGTGGCACTGACCTTAGGTGAAACCTTAATTTTGGGTCACATGAAACATTTTACAAAAATGCCTAAGCTAATAAATTAAGTACAAAAGATAAATAACAGAAAAAGAAAAGAGAAATAAAAAGGAGAAACCAACCTAACCTAATATAACCCCTGGGCGAAGCCCATTTCACTCTTCCCCCCTGGGCCGCCCAGCCCACCCAGCCCACCAGCCCCCCGAACCGGCATCTTCCCCCTGTCCAAGCCCCCAACCCCCGTGGCACGCATCGGCCATGGCCACCACGGCCGACGCCGCCGTGTCGACCATCGAGCGACGCCGGCGGGAGATAAGACCCCCTCATGCGCCCTTGGAACCCTAGCCCCCCTCCCATTCTTCCTCGCGCCGCCGCCTTCCCCATTCCCTCGCTCCCTCTCTGCTCCCGGCAAGTGATCACGCCGCCGCGGGCCCGTCGACATCGCCGGCGTGGCCATTGGCCTCCTCGTGCTGCGCCACCATGTCCAGGAGATTCGCCTTGCTCTTCCTCGTCTCCCAGTGCCCTCATTCATTGCCAGGATGCGCTGTTGGCCACGAATCGGGCCACCCCCTTCCGCCACAGTCGCATCGCCATTGCCGGCGACCCGAGCCGCTTCTAGCTCCCCCGAGCCCGTGGTCTCCTCTAAGCACTCCACGGTGAGCGTGCGCGTCTTCCCCATCCTCCCATTGCTCGATTTCATGCCCCGATAGCCCACCTCATCACGCCATGCCACGGCCGCCGCCGCCCTTTGTCACCGACATCGTCTCGTCCCTCCCCGGGGCATGCGCTGGCACCACAAGATGCGAGAGGACCGGGGCTATCCCTGGTAACCTCCGCCATGCCCATGGTCGCCAAAGCGCGACTCCAGTGGTCCGCCGCCGCGCCTGTAGGTCGCCGCCGGCGCAGACGTGTGGTTAAGCCGGTGGGCTAAAACCACTGACTGGTGGACCCCCCCTGCTAATTTCTCTTATTAGCTTAACTAACTAACCCCCTGTTAACTAAAAACTGAGATACCCCCCCTAGACTTACCAGTGGGCCCCTAGCCTTTTGATATGAATTAAAACTGTTAATTAACCTATGTGTCTATGCCCCTAGGTCCCACCTGTCATTCATTAGTTTAATTGAAATGTAATTATCAATTATGTCAATGACATGTGGATCCCACTGGCTTTTTAATAAATTAAATTGATTTAAATTGCTTCTGTGTATAACATGTGGGTCCACCCTGTCAGCACTGTTTTGGTTAAGGTTGTGGATAATGTTGAATTTAAATAATAAAAAGAAAATCCAGAAATTCTTTTAAATTGAATAAAATTTTAAAATTCAATATCTTTTAAACCGTAAGTCAGATTCAAAAACTTTATACATGAAAGTTGATCAGAAAAATATAGAGAGTATGAATACTCTACCCGCATATCCACCGCACCCCTCTAACGTACCGAACATCGAACGTCCCCCTCCGGACCGTCTGTCCGATGATTTTTCCGGTACTTTTAAAGTATCCGGATGAATTTATTCAGAACAAAAAATTCATCGAGTACGACTACTGTTAAAGTGTCCGATCAAGACAGTTGCTGCAGCTGATGACACCATCGAGTACGACTACTTCGTCGACGACCGTACCCCTACCGCCGAGCTTCTAGGCAAACAGAGCCATTCTCTTCCCCAGATATCGCCTACCTTTCCGTACTTTCTTGCACTAGGCATTGTTACTGCTGCTGCTACGTTACAATCCTATTCAATTGCATAGCCTGATTTTTTCGCCCCTTGATGTGCCTTCCTTTATCCTATGCTGCATATTATAATTATGCATATATTCAGTAGTGAGCCCTGCGCATTGTTAGCTAGGATTAGATAGCGGGCCGTGGCCACTCAGGGGAGTGACACGGATACAAAACATATACAACTGCAACAAGTACGGATCAATGCAGACGCCCTAGGGAAACTACAACGGAGAGACTCTGCCGAGACGCTTCGAGTCTGACTTACGAGTGGAATGGACTCGTATTTCACTCTCGTCGGCTCAGTAGCGTAGCATCACCGGAATGATACGAGGTTTACCTCTTTAGTTCATTCCGCTGATGTCTCTGTCAAACCTCTTTAAGTGTGCCATCGAGGGTGATACCTCCTGGTTTCACTTAATGGTAGGCACTCGAACCAACTGGTGTCCTTAAAGGTAAGAGTCGGGCGACCCAACGGTGCCCGTGAGGGGTATATTTTCGGGAGCGACAGGGAGGGTACGACCGACGTTACTGGCGTGCTTGGCCCCTGCTCGTATCTCGCGAGAGTTACCAAACTACGAAAAGTCGAGCTCTACCAAGAGCACACGCGAGACAAGGTAAGGAGACGGTTCACCTTGTTGGTAACCGCAGTGACTTGGTGGGACGACAGGGCAGGCACCGATGTACTGGTGGTCCTGACTGCTGTGGTTGACCGCGGGTCGGTTAAGTCGAGGCAACGATAACGGTTGTCACGCAGTTTAATTAAAATGCTAAATGGATCGGCGGATGACTTGAGAGGCAGCAAAGGCCTGTACGCACTACCTTCACGTGGGATAAGGAGTTATGGGCTCCCCTGCGTCGTAGTTTGTCTGAAAGCTCTTCAGACGTCAGCAGTACCGCGGCCTGCACCGGGAAGTTGTGTCTTCTTCGCTCGAGCGGTGTGTATTTGGATTTGCTTTTGCTTCACCGGCCAGCCACGCACCGTGCAGGAGCGTGCAAGGGTGAGGGTCCTAGACCCCTTGGCGCATAGGATATAGTTCGGCGGATGGCCTCTCTGTTGAGCCTAGGATGGGCTGCGTCGTGTCGGATAGCCTCGGTGGAGCGTTCCCTAACAAGGTTCCCGCCACCCTGGAGATCCGAGCGTGCAGGCTAAACAGTAGTGCACCCCTGCAGGGAGTTTAATCTATTCGAATAGTTGTGTCCACGGTAACAGGACGCGTTATGATGAAGCTGGATCTTACCACTACGAACTACTACTATTAAACTGTAGGGTTCCGGGTCTTCTTCCTCGCAGGGAAGTCGAGGAAGGGAACTCGGAGGCATTATTATTATTAATCATTACAACTTATATTATACAATACTGCAACAACTTCTGCTTCATTGTTACTTTATTGCTTTATATAAACTGTTGGATGATTCTCTCCTTGTGCTGCAAGACACGTCAGAAGACTCTAGTCTTCGATAGGCCTAGCTTCTTACCCTTATTATGATTTCTACCTTGCAGTCCACTATATACAGCCTCCCCTTTCCATTTGATACCAATGCATAAATGCTTAGTAGCGGACGTAAGACTCGCGGGTATGCTAGATACTCACCTGCTTTATTTCCCCCCTTTTTGTTTTGCCTGATCGGCCACTGCAGTCGACGTTGGAGCCTTGGAACCCAGGAGCAGGAGATCCCCGATGTCGACCACCGCAACATGAAGATCCCCGATGCCTTCTACGACGTCGAGTTCCCCTTTGACCAGGAGTAGTTTGGAGGTTCCCAGGCAGGAGGCCTCGCCTTTTCGATCGTGTTGATTTTGTGCTAGCCTTCTTAAGGCAACCTTGTATCCTTGTGTATGTACTCAGATACTTTTGCTTCCGCTAACTTTGTGCTCTCGAGCTGTTGTATTCGAGCCCTCGTGGCCCCTGGCTTGTATTAAACAGCTTGTATTATTTTAATTATAGAGTTGTCTTGTGATATCTCACCGTGAGTCCCTGATCTCGATCGTGTACCTTGCGTGTATGATTACTGTACACGGTCTGATTTTGGGGGCGTCACACCAATCCATACCAAGGATGAAATCAATTTCTGAAGACTTGAGGGCTATGAGTGAAGCAAGGAATACTAAACCCTCAATTGCAATTTGATTACCATGGCTTACTCTAATAGTTTGCCATCTTGACCCTGGAGTTTGAATTATCATTGGGGTGGACATTTCAACAAAGGGCAACTCATGACGAAGTGCATAACTTTCCGACATGAATGAATAGGATGCTCCAAGATCGAAAAGAACGGAAGTAGGAACATAATTGACTGGGAGCGTACCAAGAATGACGTCAGAAGTGTCGCCAGTCTCTTCAGCTAAGATCTAGTTCACACTTCCACGATTGGCGGGAGGAGCGGGTTTGGTGGTGAAGACCTTCGATGGTGGCTTTCCATGACCATTGTTGTTACCTTTGGCACGGGGTGGAGCATTCTGATTCTGGAGCAGGTTCTGGGGACACTCGCGGGAGTAGTGGCCTTCCTGACCACACTTGTAGCAGGCTCCAAAGACAGTGTGGGGAGCTGGGTTGTTCGGTGGAGCTGGGTGGAACGAGGCTGGTGGACGAGGCGCCACATAGGATGGCCTCGGTGGGTTGTTCTGGCGGAACATGCTGTTGGGGATCCAGATCTTGCGCGTCTGAGAGCCTGAACTGGATGAACCATCATCTGTAGGGTGCTTGCGGAAATCATTGGGGGTGTTCATGTCCTCCGCCTTGATGGCCTTGTTGACAAGGACCTGGAAGGTGGTGAAGTCATGTAGGTTGAGCTCATGACGGAGTCCAGAATTGAGTCCACGGCGGAACCTCTCTTGCTTCTTGGCGTCGGTGGAGACCTCTTCAGTAGCATAACGAGCCAGTCGGTTGAACTCATGACTAAACTCGTCAACAGTCCTCCTGCCTTGGGTGAGGTTGCAGAACTCCTCACGCTTGCAGTCCATAAGACCCCTTGGAATGTGGTGCTCACGGAATGAAGTGCAGAACTCATCCCAAGTTGTGGGCGGTCCAGCGGGACGCATGTTCAGGAAATTCTCCCACCAAGAGCTAGTTGCACCCTCGAGGTGGTAGGTGGCATAGCCGACCCTGTCACCATCTGCAACATGGCCTGCCTGGAGCTTCCTCTCGATGCTGCGAAGCCAGTCATCGGCGTCAAGGGGTTCAGTGGAGTAGCTGAAAACCGAGGGATGAAGCCAGATGAATTCATTCAAAGACACTAACTCGTTGCGCTGCCGAGTGGTGTTGCGGGCAATGACCTCCAGCAACTGGTGAGAGTCTCGGCGGTTCCTCTCAACCTCCATCAGAACCTGAGCCATCGTGGGTGGCGGTGGAAGATTGCATTCCTCCGGTTCATTCCCACGACCATGGGCACGACCAAGCTGGCCACGGGTTCCTTGAGACATCCTGAAGGTTAAAACCAAAGTCAAACAGAGTTGATTGGAAGAGTCTAAACAAGGTATTGAAGGTACTGGAAGAATCACAGAGCAAAGGAAGTAATCATCTTGACAACATGGTGATAAAAGCATACAAGCCATATATTCACAAGCTGTCATACAAACCATACATCGTTTTAGTACAAGCTCCAAGCTAATACAAATGCGATGAAGATGATACATCCTTCAGAGGCACTCTGACTTCCTATACATTATTTATCTAAGCCTCTGGAACTTAGAACACCTTGCGTACAACATACTAAAGATACTACTACATCCTCGCTAAAGTAAGACCACAGGCGGTCTCACTCATCTCCATCTCCATAGTAATCCTCGTAAAAGTTACCCACGTAACCCGGTAGCTGAAGGTGACCATCGGAAAACACGGAGGCCTGTGGACCCTGATATCCATTTGGGCAAGGATGGGGCCTAGGTCCAGCATAGGGTGGAAGAAGAGGACCATGGGGTGGAAAAATGCCTCCAATCTCGGGCCAAGCAACTCGAGAAGGCATCTGTGTCCTG
Source organism: Bromus sterilis (assembly GCA_950022295.1). Classification (NCBI taxonomy): domain Eukaryota; kingdom Viridiplantae; phylum Streptophyta; class Magnoliopsida; order Poales; family Poaceae; genus Bromus; species Bromus sterilis. Next base: position 233,671,492 of record OX465599.1, on the reverse strand, counting down.
GCTGGGTAGATAGCGTCATACTCCACTGATCCAACACTCACAAAAGGATCCAAGAGTGTAAGTTCTCGATACAGACGGACACGGGTGGCGTGAATCTCAAAACGAAGGGCACGTGCATCACGACCTCTATCACAAGCATGCCGAGCAGTGATCTGAAGCAAAGGATCCTCCAAGGAGTGATCTGTGTACAATCCGGTGTAATATCTCTCTTCTCCTGGAAGTGCAGCAGGGATATAGCGGAAAGGTGACCCTCCAAGCATTGCATACTCCTCTCTCAGAAGAGTAATACATGAGTATGCAGCATCCTGCACAGCCATGTTCTCATCCACACCAATGCCATGTCCAAAGAGGATAGGCTGAGTGCCTCCAGTGTGGTGCGGGTAGATCCTGACAGTGCAGTGGAATTGAGTCTGGTTGAAATCAAGGAACTGCTCCTCAACGGTGTACTCAGGATACCAACGATAGCCAATGAAGGACATCATCTCGGTGAGCATGGCTGGATGCCCACGCACATCGAGGCACCTAGTCAAACGAACAATCTGCCGACGGTGAAGATCCGCCATCTGAAACAGAAAGGAGAAGTTTGAAAATGCATCAGATTATGAAGAAACTTGGAATGACTCGGGCAGCATAATGGCTGTAATTGCAAGAAAAGACATTTCTTACAACATGGAAACAACACTTACATACGATGTAAAAAATCAGGAAGCACAACCACTCTAGCAAACCTAACACAACTTTCCTATGGCTACAAGGAAGCAATCAACAAGATGTTCTAGTAAGACATAGATGAGCCTAGTCCTATCTTCCCGTAGAACAAAATGAGGGTGACTCAGAACTCAGAATGAAGGGGGTAAGGAGAAAAAAGAAGCCTTACGTTGTTCCCTTATATACCCAGAGTAACTATATAACTATAGAAGGCTAGACTCGACTTCGACCAAGGCTGATAATCCTACAGTCAGTCCTGCTCTGATACCAAGTCTGTCGGGACCCGGGGTTAGTATATGCAAGACCCGCTACAACACAATCATATGGAGAGCCGATAACCGTACCCACTTGTCTAAGCAGACAAGGCCAAGCACAGAACGCTCTCGGAAAGCATCGAACGTGAGGGGCATCCCATCCAGGTCGGATGATCAACTGAGATGGGTCCTCATCGTCCGCACACAAGTCTAAATGATATGGGTGGTGAACTCCCATATTCATAGACAAGTCGCCTCAACAATACTCTCGATTGTATTATAACACTTACATAGACTTACTCCAGCCGGATCACTTAGTCGGGGTCTAGGGCGGGCTCGATCATACATCAAAGTGTGCACGTGACAGAGTCACGAGCAATCGCATCGCGATGCCCCAAGCTGCGCACATCTAAGGGCCACTTGGTGTATAAAAGACCGCCAGCCATATCACAACTAAGGTCTCGAAAACCCATACTAAGACATGCATGTTATAATCATACACGCAGCACACATGTCTAGTATGAACAGTAGGTATCATTGAATTTCTCTACAAAGTTTACATCTTTATTGATAACTCTTACAGAGTGCACACAGAGATCACGAGACCGTGATCCAACATTACAACAAGCATGCGGAAGCAAAGTAGGTCTGAGTACAGACAAGTTTAACAAATGACTTAGAGAAGCCTTATTTATAAACAAGCCCTTCACGAGGGAACCAGTCTTCTGACTGGGACTACACTAGCTTGGTCTTCAGTCGTCGAGCTCGAGGAAGAATCCACCTTCGGGGTCAGTGGGTTCATCAAAAACATAGAATAAGATAACGTGAGTACAAAGTCATACTCAGCAAGACTTACGTAGGAGCTATACTACTCATGCACATGTATCAAGGTAAAGGGGGGTGGGGTTTCAATGCAGAAGTGCCAGCTTTGACTTGGCTAGTCCTGAACTACGAGTAGCAGACTTGAGGTAAGAAGTGTACACGAGTCCACTACAATCTCCAACCAATTACACCACTATGTTGCCTTCCTCTACTTCCCACGAGAAAGAACGCCATAGCACTCACGCTTATCTTGACAAGTTTTATAAGTATCCAGTTCAAGTTGTCTAATAATCAAGCTAAGCTTTCCAAGCAGTCCCTTACCGCGGACGCGGCTATTCAAATAGTTTTGTTAACCCTGCAGGGGTGTACCGTACACACACATGACCATCAGTTACCGCCTTTGGCCTCGACACCATTCAAGGGGTGTCAGCGAGGATGTTCACCACAACTGTTACCTCATAGCCGATCTAGTCCAAGAAAGCCGCCTACCTTGGTTGGCTACCACTATCGTGAACCCGGCCGGTTTACCGAAATGGACCCAGATGATGTGTGCGTGGTGCATAAGCCGGTCTTGGTTGAGCTGTTCTCTCACTTAGCAGCCAGGCCACAAACCTACCAGAACTCCGAACTACTGCGACATCTGGACATCGAAAGGGATGAGTTAGTAGGTTGAGAGGGGTCAGTGAGCCCAATGTGTGGTTGTACTCTTCATCTTGGATCACCACACAAGAACTCGGACTTAGGGCTGTGTTCAACGAGACAACCCACTGTGTACTCCTACAAAGCCTCTCATCGTTCACCTTTTATTAGGGTAGATTCACCAACACATTTCCACCATCATCATCATGATTGCTACCATCCCGACTCACATAACAGTATCAACATTGTATCACTCTAAGCATGCAATAATCTGTAACAGTTGCAGGAGCCACATGATATCAATCAACTCCCACATCTGCTAGGATTGTGGTTTGCTTACTACTGGGACAAAATGATAGGTCATGCAAAGCAATGGGTTCATCTATGCGGTAGAAACGTAGCATGGTAATCTTCCTAAACAACGCATAAGCGAGACTGAGAGGGAAGTGGGATTTTATCGACATGATCAATGGGGGTTTGCTTGCCTTGCTGACGAGGGTCGTACACTGTATCTTCAACGGAGGGGGTGATCTCGGGTTCCGGCTCCACCTCTATTCGACAAACAACACAGAAATTGAAACAATAATAAGACAATGCTTGAACACAAGAGTTTAAGGTTGAAACTTGATGTATGTGTCACTGATGTGTGAGTTATTCCATTTAAAAGGAGTATATTGCAATTGAATTGCAAATTCAAACTCCAATTTGAATTTCAAAAGAATGCATATGCAATGTTGCCACCGTTCACCCAATTTTATTTGGTCAAACATGAAAACAGATTGCGTATTCAGAATCCTTGCATTTTTCTGATAATTTTACATATATTATATGTTTAATTTGGAGTTAAAATGAATTAGTTATGAATTTCCAAAGTTTAAAGCATTTTCTGGATTTTTCAGAATTCTTTTAATTGGAAATTCAATTACTGTGTCAGCATGACGTCAAGGTGAGTTGGGGGTGCTGACATGTGGGGCCTCTCTGTCAGTGTCTGTTAATTAAACCGTTTTGTTTTAATTTCAACAGGGGGATTAAGCGCCCTGGGCCAACTGGTCAGTGGCACTAGTGGCGGAGGTTAGGGGCTAATCACCCCGACCACGTGGATCTCACCGGCGGCAAGTCGCTGGCGACCATCCAGCACGACGGCGTTGACGTTCCCGGCGTTTCTGGCCTCCATTTGATGTTTTGCTTGCACCAAAACACTCACCAGTTCAGCGCGGTTTGAGGGGAGTCGAGCAGGGGGGCTGGGGATCACCGGAGACACGCCGGCGACGAGCCCTAGCGGCGGTCGTGGCTCGAGACAAAAGAAGTCGGTGAAGCAGGGGGTTTACTTGGGCATGCACTAGCCTAGAAGACTCCTGGAAGCACCAGAAACACGGTGCGCACCTTGGACGGAATGGAGGGGCACTGGGGCTACCTCGTCGGCGTTCATGGCGGCGGTCGTGTTCTTGTTGAAAGGGGGAAACAGCTACGGTGCCAACTAGAGGCTGGAAAGAGTTGGAGAGCAACCAGAAGCTCACAAGGAAGCTAATGGCGAAGACGGAGAGGCCGGAGAGGCTGTGACAGTGAAGAATTTGACGGCGGCGATCTGCGGGTTCGGCGACGTCTCGGCGAAGCTCGCGTGGGCTCGAGGCCAAATTAGATCGCCAGCTTCTGCAGGAGGACGAAGGTGACGTCGGGGAAGGCGTTGGACACGATCTTAGGGCCTAGTTCGGGCTCGGGCTGCAAGTCGCCATGGCCATTGCCTCCCGTTCTTCGCGGGTGGCGACGAATTCGTCTAGAGAGAGCGAGAGAGTGACGGGAAAGGGAGGGAATGGATAGGGGTGGCTGAGAGGCGTCTCCAGGCGAGAGGATAACCTCTGGGGAGGCCAAATTATTTGAACTTTAATTCAAATAGGGGTTTAAATTTAAATCCATGCTCATGTTTGAGTATTTGAAAAATCCATGAGCATGGGGTTGGTCCCACATCACTTGATATGTGATCACACTCATTTATGGGACTTTTCAAAAATGCAAAAGGAATTTTTGGAGCAACTTTATTTCTGGCCATTTGAATTAAATTCATCTGGGGGGTGTTCTCTCTCCCATTTCAATTTCTTTTGGAAAAAATTTCCATGATGCAAAGTGAGACTTGATCCTAGCACATACCTAACAGAGGGTTCTGACAGATGATGATTGGGAGCCCTTTGTTAGGATTAGCATCTCTAACCAAGACTTCCTTGCTTTTTGTGATATTGGATCCATAGTTTCTACGATGCCAAAAATAGTTTATGAATCTTTGAAACTAGATATGGATAAATTATCATCTTATCATGAACATACTAATGGAGATATTTCAGAGGTCAAAGGAAAGGTAAAAGGAGTTCAAGTTGCATTCCTTCATAGGATTGCTCCAATGGACTTCTTCATCATGGATCCAAAATCAAAGCAACATTGTGCTTGGGAGGAACTTCCTTCGAGCTATGAGAGGCTTCATTGATATTGGTAATGGGTTCATACTCTTATGCCGGAAGACTAAAGGTAAGTACCTCTTTCCTAGGAAGAAGAAGAATGAGCTTATCGAAAATCAATTTGAAGGTTTTTATGATTCCGATGATCTTGGAGACCTTTGATTCTTCTTTTGCCTTATGCCTAGCTTAAAGGCGTAAAGAAAGCGCTTGTTGGGAGGCACCCCAAGATATTGTACTTCTGTTTTTAGTGGTCTTGATGATTGTTACTACTGTAGCAACATCATTGTATCTTTATTTTTCAAGCTTTGTGCCAAGTATAACCTCATATGACAAGGGAAGTGAAAGTTGTGACATGCTGTCCAGAAAACAGATTCTGTCCTCGTGACGGGAAAAATAAGAATAAATCACCAGTTCATATTTTTTACACAGCGTGCTCTATACAATCACGGAACTTTCGTATGTTCTGAGTTTTTTTATTCGAGTTGCAGAAGTACCCCTAAAAAAATCTTTACTACCTGTTGTTCTATTTTTCACAGATTCTGCCGCGTTTTTTCCCTCCTAACTTTTCCAAACCTTAAGCTTCCTTTTTCTTTGCAAAAACCTTTTGGAAATCTTGAGAAACAGTAGCTCTTCAAGAATATCTTTATATCCAATGGGGGGAAATTATTTATTAAGGGTACTAACCTCTCTAATCAGCTTATGATGAGTTGTGTATGAAGGGAGTTTTCAAGTGTGCGATGGAAGATGGTGAAAGAAGATTCGGGAGTGTCAAGGGCATCCCCAACAAATATTCAAGGAGACTCAAGCGTCTAAGCTTTTGGATGCCCCCGAGCATCCCCTTCTCCATCAAAAATCATCAGTTCGTCCTTCGTCTCACTATATTTTTATCATTTCATGTGTTATGTGCTATGCGTGGAGCGTCTCGCTCTTAGGTTTTGTTTTTAGTTTTCTTTAGCTTTGCTTGCTGTTCATAACAAGTTAGATCCCGTCTTACTTTGCGTGGGAGAGAAACATGCTCCACTTTCAAAATCTAGAATACATCATAGGATTCTTCATGCCTATCTTTTTGTTGTTGTGTGTTCTTTATCTTTTCGTAGCTACTGCCCTGTCTAGTTTTAGTCTTAGTTTGTCTTAGAAAGAGCCTTGGATTTTGTTTAGTTTGTCGCTGGAGATCTCTTTAGTTTTCATGTTTATCTTGTTAAGAGAGTTGGTTGTTGCACTGAGTTACGTCTTGTTTTTGAGAAGTAGGTAATTGAGGTTGCTATTTAATTTCAGTAGTAACTTGCAATAGTTTTGAGGTATTGATGTGAGTAATGTTTGAAATTTTGGTGTCAATAGCTCTAGCCTATTAGTGATAGGTGTTGTATTTTGGGAAATCCGTGTGTTATTTTCAAAACGTACAAAACTAGTTGAGAACTCTAGCTACTAGATGGATCACTACTCTTCTGAGGGGTCGAATATTAGAGTACACTCACGTACCATGAGTCGAGGATGCGCAAGGATAACCAAACCCCCATACACTCCTCCTCGGGGTACTTGTCTCTTTCTGAAACCTCCTTATTAGATTGAGAGTTACCGATAATAATTGCATGAGTTCTTCGGACTAATGTGAGTATTGAAAGTTGACACTTCCACTTCCTCATATTTGCTAGCCTTTCTTGTGCCGTGCATTGCCTTATTCTCACTCCGAGAGTTGGCATCCACCTTCGCCGGTACATCCAAACCCTTGGCATGATACGCTCTGTCATCATAAACCTACTTATATCTTTCCTCAAAATAGCCACCATACCTACCTATCAAGGAATTTCCATAGCCTTTCCGAGATATATTGCCATGCAACTTCCACCTCTTCATGACTTGATCTTCATGTCATACATGTTCCTGCTACACTGGCAGCGGCATACATTGCATACATCATGATAGCTACATCTTCTATACCCTCTTGGAAATTAGAGTGTTGCCCTTAAGTGAGGAAAAGATCCCAAAGTGGACAAAATAAAAGATCCCAAAGAGGACAAACGAGAGTTGAATAGAAAGAGTCATTGAGGCCACCAAAAAATACAAAAAATAGAAAAAATGAGAAAAAGAAATAAAAAGAGAGAAAGGGGAAACACTACTATCCTTTTGAAAGATCCACACTAGTACTCCCTCTTATCCTTGTACTCCATAGAGATGATCATGCATATAGCTATGTGGGGACCTTCACACTATAGAACTTGGCTTGCATATTCCAAGGATGAGCCTCCTCAAAAGATCTTTGTGTCTTCATGAGAGAGCAAGTTAGATGCACCCCCACTTCTTCCATTGGAGAGCTTTTCAGCTCATATGTGCATCCGTTGCATGGCAATCCCTACTCCTCACATCATATCTATCATTTGTCCTTCTTGCCTATGATTGTCCTCATTGATGTGAGCCTTTCTCATCCTTTTTGTCTTCCTCCTCCACCATATTCTCTCTTTGCCATCCTAAGTGTCAACTCTTGTGCTTATGCTCATCCATTGCATGAGTGCTCAAAATATCGAAAAGGAGTGGATCAAACTGACTTGTACCTGGCTAGTGGTATGGGGACGAGTCAAGATAAGATTCCAAAGAAGACCAAGTGTGAAAATTTAGTAGATTGAGTTATCAACACAAAAATACCTTTTTCTCGTATTCCCTATCCCCCTTCTTGCACGCAAACACCATCTGGAGACATTCGAGTCACGGACAGCGAGAGCTCTTGCACCTAATGTTCTTTCGTTGCTTGATTCAATGCTAATATAGACTCTTGCATGTTATGACTTGAATTGAATTACATACCTTAATTTCTTTACTTTTCAAAGTTCCTATATGGTTGCTAGCATGTCACCACAGAAATTATGCCTGTTATCATGTACCTACTCGAGGACGAGCAAGAATTAATCTTGGGGATGTTGATATATCTCAAACGTATCGATAATTTCTGCTCGCTCCATGCATATTTTGTGTGATATTGCTATGATCTAGATACACTTTCATATAATTTTGATAATATTTGGAATAACCTACTAACTCAGTGCACCCCAGTGCCAGTTTCTGTTTTCTGCTGTTTTTCTATTCCAGGTTTCCCCCATTGAAAATGCTCCAAAAATTCGGGAAAAATCGGATAAAAAAACAGCATAACGGAGTCTTCCAGAAGCACCCAAGTGGGGCCCGAGGGCCACCACCAGGGGCCCAGGCGTCCACCTGGCGCGGCCAGGGTCCTGGCCGCGCCAGGGGGCGCCTGGACCCCTGATGGACCCTCTGGCTTCCCCCCTTCGCCTATTTATTCCTCGTGACGGGAAAACTCCGAGGAGAGAAACCTATTTTCCAATCTCGCCTTTGTTCCGCCGCCGCGCTTCCAAGATCGGGAGCACCGTCAGGACCCTTCCCGGCACCCTGCCGGAGGGAGGATCGACCTCCGGGAGCTTCTCCTCCACCATGGACACTTCACGGATGTGCCGTGAGTAGTCTACCTTGGACCATGGGTCCGTGATCAGTAGCTATGTGATGTTCTCGTCCCCTCTTTATTCTTCATGGTTTAGACCTCGTGAGCTGCCCTACATGATCGAGGCACATATGTAATTCTTTTGTTGTTGCTATGTTGAGTTTGATGGGATCCGATGGATTATGAGATTATGTTCAGATCGTGATAGAGTAATATATTTAGTTTTGATCTCTTATATTTTTGTTCCAAAGTAATTCTTGCATGTTCTCCGTTGCTTTTTATTGCTTTGGCCAATCAGTGGATAGTAACTTCAAGAGGGAAAGTTATGCTCGATTGTGGGTACATGCCCCCTGATGACACGCTTGAGTGACAGAAACATGAGTCCAGGGGATGTGCTGTGGCCACAAGGGGGAAAACAGCGGTGCTTGTAACCGCGGTTGCAAGTATTGTTTACTTTACGCAAAGTTCTTTTAATGCAGTTGTCTGTTGCTTTGGGTTTACACTTTGGGTGGGACTCGCAACTTAATACCAGCGAGATGTTCTGGATAGATATCTCAAGGTGGATGATTAGTAGTAGATGTAGATGGATTTCGGTCTACTTATTTTGGCGTACTGCCCATGCTTATGAGCCTCTTCCTTTCTTTTGTAGCATAGTTAGCATTGTGGTGCGTTTATAATCCTGTCAATTGCCCTTCTGTAATTTGTTTACCTCGCATAGCAGTTTTATCGTCTTTTGGGAGAGAGACATCACTAGTGAACATCACGGGAACCCGGTCCATGTCCTCATCACTGTTTACACGCATATTTCCTTTTTAGTATTTACTTTCAGTTGCTACCATTATCATTATCCCTTGTGTGTTTTATCCTTTGTAAAAAACAAGACCGGAGAGATTGACAACCTCTCTGAACTTCATTGGGAGCAAAGGTAATTGTGTCGTGTGCAGGTCCAGGTCAAGGAAGCAACGTTTGTCGTAAATGGTGCCATTGTTTTCTTGCCACCTACTTATCATTGCCGGAGTCCTACGGGAGACAAACCCTATCCTCTACATAGGGGAAATTTGCTGCTATCCTACATCTCACCTTCCACTTGGGGTAACCAACGAAGGGCAAGAATCTATTATCACTTCCACGCCATCACCATTTTAATGAAAGCACTTACCCACGATTGATGGGGAATGACGTTTTAACTGAAGACCCCTCAGAAGAGGGAGTCCTAGATCCAGAGCCACCCGCCTGAGGCTGTCCTTCAATAAAACCTTTCGACTGGCGAGAAGGAGTTGAGACGTTGGTAGGTTTATTTCGGACACAACGACGCGGGTCTTGCATGATCACAAGAGGGTCCGCCGATTCAGAACTACGGGTATGCCTCTTGAGATCTTACGCCTATGAGTAAAACAAACACAAAGACACAAGTCTTGCCAGGAATATTATGAAAAGTCGGTAAGACATATACCGGCAGTTGGACGACTTGATTCTCTTTATGAGAGTTGGTCTCAACAGGAGGAACTTTATCCTGTTCCTCCTCTTCGTTTTCGTCTGAATCATCCTACAAAGACAAAAATGGTAAGAAGGAAAAGTATGTCACAAAAGATGGCTCAAGTGACTCTTACCGTATGACTCGGGATTTTAGCACTGACTACTCCTCCGGAAAGGGGGTCCAGGCTCACATTCCACCATGGGTCATTTTCCTGGAAGCAAAGGAGTCGAAAGATCAAAACCCTAAACAAGTACTATATTAAGGGGATATCTGGCAAAAATATACCGGTGGAGCCGGATTGGCTTGGCAGAAAGGGTGAAGGCCGGCTTTCTTGATGTCCTCTATACGTTCAGCGAGGAATCTCTTGCAAGTCGTCACCAGAGCTCCCGGAAGAATTTCCTTCTGTGCAAAGCACATGGAGTCACATTTCCCCGTATACTCATGCATGAGTCGATCCCTTATGCTGAGAGGTTGGATTTGCCAACCTATCCAGCACTTGATCATATCTGTGTCGGTAAGTTTGTGAGACAGCAGGGCCTTTATCCGGATCATAATCGGCTCATGCTTTTTCTTGTGAGCCTACGTAGGGAAAAGGTTCAACTTATCATGAAACTCAAGCCGGCTCTCATGAAAGCCAGGCAGGGGGTGTGCGCCGTTAAGAGTCGCCAAAGTGCAGTAAAAGAAAGACCTCTACCACGTCCTCACATGGCTGCTCAGCTTGAGTGACGGATAATTCGACTTGGACTGCTTCTGGATAGTGACTCCACCGCACTCAAGAGTCGGACCGCCACTAAATTCAGTCTGCCTGTTGCAGTAATAGAACTTGGCAAAAAGAGCCAAAGTTGGTTTTATCTGCAGGTAAACTTTGAGAATACTTAAAAATGACAAATGTTAAGTAACGAGTTGGCACTTAAGTCCTGAGGATGCAGTCCATAGAAATGCAACACACTCCTAAAGAATTTAGACCCGGGAGGGCGGAATCCTCTGGTTATATGGTCAGCAAAGACGATGACTTCGCCTTTTTGAGGTTGCAGCCGGATTTACTCTCCAGGAACCCACCACTTGATTTCAGAGTGAGGTGGCAGAATCCCTCCGCCGCCATGTCCTTCAGCAGATCTTCAGTAACATAACATTTGGACCAGACGGCAGCTAGAGTCGGCTCCTGGAATGGCGGCTTTTTGCCCGCCACCTTCTTCACTCTCGAGGTCTCAGCGGCGCCGGCTTTATTACCCATAACGTAAGAGTTGGATCTAGCCAAAGAGAAAAAAAATACTAAGCCAGCGGAGAAATTGATTACGAGCCGATAATAATCGACTCTAGCTAAAGATTGATGGAGTCAAGCAAGATCTGACTTATGGTCGAGATGATGATAATGGTTTCTCGCCCTTCGTTGGTTACCCCAAGTGGAAGGTGAGATGTAGGATAGCAGTAAATTTCCCCTATGTAGAGGATAGGGTTTGTCTCCCGTAGGACTCCGGTAATGATAAGTAGGTGTCAACGGCGCAACTGACGTGGACCTGCACACAGAAACAAATAACTTTTCTCCAAACGAAGTTCAGAGAGGTTGTCAATCTCTCCTGTCTTGTTGTTTACAAAGGATCAAACGCAAGGGATAATAATACTGGTGATGGCAGCAAGAACGTAAAAGCAGGAAAATAAAAGAGCATGTAAACAGTGATTAGAATATGGACCGGGGTCCCGTGATGTTCACTAGTGATGTCTCTCTCCCAAAAGAAGATAAAACAGATATGCGAGGTAAACAAATTATAGCTGGGCAATTGACAGGATTAAAAACACACCGCAATGCTAACTATTCTACAAAGAAAGGATGAGGCTGAAAAGCATGGGAGGTACGCCAAAATAAGTAGACTGAAATCCAACTGCATCTACTACTAATCATCCACCTTGAGATATCTATCCAGAACATCTCGCTGGTATTAAGTTGCGAGCCCCACCCAAAGTGTAAACCCAAAGCAAAAAAGACAATTGAATTAAAAAGCACTTTGCGTAAAGTAAACAATCCTTGCAACCGCGGTTACAAGCACCATTGTTTCCCCCTTGTGGCAACATCACATCCCCTAGACTCATGTTTCTGTCACTCAAGCGTGTCATCGGGGGGCATGAACCCACAATCGAGCATAACGTTCCCTCTTGGAGTTACTACCTACTACTTGGCCAAAGCAATAAACAGCAACGGAGAACATGCAAGAATTACCTAGGAGCAAAAATATAAAAGATAAGAACCAAATATATTACTCAATCACAATCTGAACATAATCTCATAATCCATCAGATCCCAGCAAACTCAGCATAGCAACAGCAGAAAATTACATATGTGCCTCGATCATGTAGGGAAGCTCACATGGTCGAAACCATGAAGAACAAAGAGGGGAGGAGAACATCACATAGATACTGATCACGGACCCATGGTCCAAAGGAAACTACTCACGGCACATCCGAGAAGTGTCCATGGTGGAGGGGAAGCTCTCGGAGGTCAATCCTCCCTCCGGCAGGGTGCAGGGAAGAGGTCTGCTGGCGCTCCCGATCTTAGAAGCGCGGCGGCGGCGGAACAGAGGCGAGATCGCGAAAAGGGGTTCTCTCCTTGGGGGTTTCGCGTCACTGGGAATAAATAGGCGAAGGGGGCAGCCAGGGGGGCCACCCGTGGTCCAGGCACCCCCTGGCGCGACCAGACCCTAGGCCGCGCCAGGTAGCCGCTTGGGTCCCTGGTGGTGGCCCTCTGGCCCCACTTTGGTGATTTCGGAAGCTTCCGTTGCGCTAATTTTTTATCCGATTTTTCCTGAATTTTTGGAGCAATTTTTAATATGGGAGAAACCTGGAATAGAAAAATAGCAGAAAACAAGAACTGGCACTATGGTGCACTGAGTTAATAAGTTAGTACAAATATGATCAAAATTGTATGAAAGTGTATCTAGATCATAGCAATATCACGCAAAACATCATGGAGCAAGCAGAAATTATAGATACGTTTGGGACATATCAATATCCCCAAGCTTAATTCCTGCTCGTCCTCGAGTAGGTAAATGATAACAAGCATAATTTCTATGGTGACATGCTAGCAATCATATAAGAACTTCGAAAGTAAAGCAATCAAGGTATGTGATTCAATTCAAGTCATGACAGACAAGAGTCTATATTAGCATTGAAACAAGCAACAAAAGAATTGATAACCCACAACTGCAGGGGATCGAGATAGTCTTCGCGGGTAACAATAACCCAATTTATAGATTCGGCTCAAGGGGAGCCAAAGAATACCCACAAGCTTTGACAATGGAGTTGTCAATTACACTGCACCTGAGATACACTTACTTGCAACAAGATGTTAATAGTAATTGCGATATGGAAGTGATGGTAGCAACGGAAATAGTGGTGGTGAAACAGAGACAGTAAAACAGCGAAAGCAAACAACTAGTAACCAGCAGAATTAAAAAGACTGTAGGCTAGGGAGATGGATGGTTGGGTGCTGCATGGATAAGACACATCATGTATTTAACTTGGGGCAAGGCACACAGAAAAGCAATGATCATCTAGGCATAAATCAAACATTAGGCATGTACCCCATAGGTAGTTGAACGTGCTTGCAATAAGAACTTGCACAACATCTTTTGTCCTTCCATCCCGCTACGAATGGGGCGAAAAGGAACTTATGGAGATTAAGGTGCTCCTGTCAAAGAGCACCGGAACGAAGCATTAACAATCAATGGATACACGGAATCCTCAAACCATAGTCCATCCCCTTTGGTGTCCCAAGCTGTCACCTTTGGGATCGCCGGCTCCGGACTATAACAGGTGCATACAACTTGTAGATAGGATCAAGAACACAAATATATTCATGCAAACACATAGGGTTCAGATCTGAAAACATGGCACTCGGGCCCAAAGTGACAAGCATTAAGAGCAACAAGTTGAAGCAAAGATGACAAACACCAATCTAGATGATAGGCAACATGCCCCCAACAATCTGATAAACTATTACATGATGTACCTCATCCAATCCCTACCATCCCCTTTGCCCACAGCAGGGAATTACTCACACATGAAAGGAGAAGTCATGGAGGGAGGATGGACTGGTGATGATGATGACGATGGCGATGATCTCCCCTCACCGGAGGCCAAAACAGCCTCCAGATTAGCCCTCCCGAAGAAGAAGAGAGGGTGGCAGCGGCTCCGCGGCGAGAATTGGGAAAACGACTTCCGTTCTGGGGTTTTCTCGCCACGGGAATAAATATGAGTCGAAGTAGGGCACCAGAGGGGGGTGGACCCTCCCAGGCGGCCTCCTGGAGCGTCCAGGGGTGGGGCCGCGCCAGCAGGGTGCCTGGGGCCCCCCTGGCTGCCCTCTGACCCCACTTCTGGCACAATGGTCCTTCGGGTGCGTGGATTTTCTATGATTTTTCCTGGAATTTTCTGAGATGCCTAAAAATCCATTTTCCTGCACACAATAAAACCATACAGACAGCTCTACTGAAAACATCGTTAGTCCGGGTTAGTTTCGTCCAAATCATGCAAGAATGAGGGCAAAAAAATAGCAAAAGTGTTTGGAAAAGTAGATACGTTTGAGACGTATCAACTCCCCCAAGCTTAGCATATTGCTTTTCCTCAAGCAATTCAGTTCAATGAACTGAACGCGACAAAGAAAACTTTGACAAACTCTTTTGCTTCATTAGATGTATATAAGCATGTACTATGAAAAGAGTCTAGAAGGTATTGAAACAATGCTATAAGGACAATGCACGAAGCAATCCTTCTTTCATGTGAACAATCACAAACAACTAAAAGTAAATAATATGCTACTGAAAATCAAGACAAGACTACAATGCACATAGCTTGATCATATCACAGTGGTATCTCGCTAGCCTCCATGAGTGAAGCAAAACATAAATGCAGAAACTCCTCCGGAGTTATAAAGGAGACTAGAACTAAGAACTTCAGAACAAATAATACCACAATCATGCAGAAGACAATGTAGTACTTTGGGACAATGCACATTACACTCAGAATGACAATTATGCTCTCATAGTTGGTGCTTTGAAGAAAGAAGGTGGAGACTCTTGAACCGTGGATTTTGATGGCAAGGTTGGAAACCCGTCGTTGTAAGCAAAGACTAAACATGTACCAGAGCTCTTGGTTTTGAAAACAGAGGTAAAAAGTTTTTGGGAGGTGCATGATTCGTCAACGAATGCTAGTAGACAACCCAATCACCCCTTATGCTAGACATGTTTCGAGGAACGGCTCCCAAGATGGGGACGATCACATCCCCTTAATCTCCTTTGTTTATCACTACCAAAGTTTTCTGATTTCTCATAAACAAAGCGTGAAGGAGGGTTTGTTGGTTGTTATTATCTTTTGTGAGCTGGGCACACTCATGCCAGTCCCTCCTCGTATTAGGGGTTTGCAGATTAGACATGCAATCCCGGAATAAAACATGTCTAAAATAAGAAGATCAAGAATTACCTACTACTTCCTCATGAGCTAAAGCAGAAGCACAACACAGGAGTGTTTTTGAATAATTTTGAGATGGTACAAGAAAGTCTTTGTTAAGATGGCCGGTAAATACCACATAGGAAGGTATGGTGGACTCATATGGAATAACTGGTTTCAAGGATTTTTTTTTATGCACAAGCAGAATTCTGCTTAGTGCGAGCGAAATCTAGCAAAAGACTGGGAAGCGACCAACTAGAGAGCAATAACAGTCATAATCATGCAGAGCGACAAAGTAACATTGAATTGGGCATGAAAGTGATATAGCTATTCTGAAATTCAAAGATCATCAAGGCATAGCAGACTTTTTAGTCTTAAACATGTGTAAGCATGTGCCAAGTTGATCCAAGAATTCTCCAAAGGGAAATACCACTTCAGTATGCCAAACCATGAACAATGCAATGCATGTAAATCATCTCAACAACACATTATGTACCCTAGATATTTGAGATTAGCCACAAAGAAAGCATGAACCACTGGGAAAGCATTGTAAACATAGCACTATGTCGCTACAAGCTGGTCTCTAAATCATAAGTACAAGCATATGTACAAAAGTAGAAACAAAAAGAGTCCATACCGGTTTTCCTTGTTGCATCCCTTTCGTCGATCTTCGTCATCACTGCCTTGTCTCTTGCACGATTGAACATAGGGAAATATAATCAAGTGCAAATGCCATCACGGATTCGAGCTGAATTCTGCAACAAAGCAAACTAAAGAGAGAAAAGAAATCTTTTTGGATTTTTCAAAGGCTAAACGAAAGAAAAAGAAAGAGAAAATCTTTTTGTTATTTTTGCAAAGAAAAAAATCAAAGAAGAATAGGCAAAAAACTTCGAAAAGATCAAAACGAACAATCATAAAACGGATAATTGATGCGTCCAAAATGTATCTATAATTTTTGCTTGCTCCATGCCTCTTTTGTGTGATATTGCTATGATATTGATGAACTTACATACACTTTTGATCATATTTGGACTAACCTATTAACTCAGTGCAACCCAGTGCCAGTTCCCGTTTTCTGCTGTTTTTCTATTTCAGGTTTCCCCCTTATTTAAAGTGCCAGAAAAATTCCGAGAAAAATATAGGAAAAATCAGCGTACGGGAACCTTCCAGAAGAGCCAAAGTGCGGGCCAAGGGAGGCCAGGGGGGCCCAGGCGGCCACCCGGCGCGGCCACCCCCTAGGATGCGCTAGGCGGCGCCTGGAGCCCCTGGCCCACCTCTGGCTGCCCCCTTCGCCTATTTATTCCCCGTGACGAGAAACCCTCGCGGACGGAACCCTTTTACGCGATCTCTCCTCTGTTCCGCCGTCATCGCGCTTCCAAGATCGGGAGCACCAGAAGACCTCTTCCCTGCACCCTGCCGGAGGAAGGAATCACCTCCGGGAGCTTCTCCACCACCATGGACGCTTCCCGGATGAACTGTGAGAAGTCCACCTTGGACCATGGGTCTATGAACAGTAGCTATGTGATGTTCTCCTCCCCTCTTTGTTATTCATGGATTAGACCTCGTGAGCTGCCCTACATGATCGAGGCACATATGTAATCTTTCTGTTGTTGCTATGCTGAGTTTGCTGGGATCCGATGGATTATGAGATTATGTTCAGATTGTGTTTGAGTTATATATTTGATTCTCCTCTTTATATTTATGTTCTTGAGTAATTATTGCATGTTCTCCGTTGCTGTTTATTGCTTTGGCCAAGTAGTAGGTAGTGACTCCAAGAGGGAGCGTTATGCATGATTGTGGGTTCATGCCCCCCGATGACTAGCTTGAGTGACAGAAACATGAGTCTAGGGGATGTGTTGTTGCCACAAGGGGGAAAACAACGGTTCTTGTACTTGCGGGTGCAAGGATTGTTACTTTACGCAAAGTTCTTTAATGCAGTTGTCCGTTGCTTTGAGTTTACACTTTGGGTGGGATTCTCAACTTAATACCAGCGATATGTTCTGGATATATATCTCAAGGTGGATGATTAGTAGGTAGATGCAGATGGATTTCGGTCTACTTGTCTTGGCGTATCGCCCATGCTTTTGAGCCTCTTCCTTTCTTTATAGCATAATTAGCATTGGTTTGCGCACATAATCCTGTCAATTGCCCAGCTGTAATTTGTTTACCTCGCATGGCTATTTTATTGTCTTTTGGGAGAGAGACATCACTAGTGAACATCAAAGGACCCCGGTCCATACTTCCTACACTGTTTACACTATCAATTTACTGCTTTATTAACTTTTCCGTTGCTATCACTATCATTATTATCCTTTGTAAACAACAAGGCCGGAGGAATTGACAACTCCTCTGTACTCATTGGGAAGCAAAGCTGTCTGTTGTGTGTGCAGGTCCAGGTAAAGTAAGCAACCTCGGTTGTAAACGGCGCCATTGTTCACTTCACCACCTTCTTGTATCTGTTGGAGTCCTACTGGTCGATCCTAAACCTTAGCATCATCGCTAAGGGAAATTTGCCGCTACTTTACATCTCACCTTCCACTTGGGGTAACCAACGAGGGGCGAGAAATTATCTTGTGTATCAAGCAAATTTCTGGTGCCGTTGCTGGGGACTCCACTCTTCAAGATAGGGGAGTTGCACACTATCTTTTACCTTTGCTTTTTAGTCTTGTTAGTTTACCTTTCAGTTTTTGCTTTAGTGTCTTTTATGAAAAACCAAAAAAATAGTTGCTACCTTTTGTCTTTGCCTTTGTCTGCCTACTGATGCTATCTCTACCATGGCTGCTGAACCACCCAAATATGGTCCAGGTAAAGTAAGCAACCTCGGTTGTAAACGGCGCCATTGTTCACTTCACCACCTTCTTGTATCTGTTGGAGTCCTACTGGTCGATCCTAAACCTTAGCATCTTTGCTAAGGGAAATTTGCCGCTACTCTACATCTCACCTTCCACTTGGGGTAACCAACGAGGGGCGAGAAATTATCTTGTGTATCAAGCAAATTTCTGATGCCGTTGCCGGGGACTCCACTCTTCAAGATAGGGGAGTTGCACACTATCTTTTACCTTTGCTTTTTAGTCTTGTTAGTTTACCTTTCAGTTTTTGCTTTAGTGTCTTTTATGAAAAATCAAAAAAATAGTTGCTACCTTTTGTCTTTGCCTTTGTATGCCTACTGATGTTATCTCTACCATGGGTGCTGAACCACCCAAATATGGTAGGATGGACATGTTTCACTTGGGTTGTCTTCGATCAATTTGTGCCCAGCTGACTTGGTTGAGGGAAGATCATTGGATGAGCATGCTCATTATACGCGGCACCGCCTATCTCAGAAAGGGAAACACTTATGGGACCAAATACAAACTTCTTATTGCTATGCTGAGTGTTTATGCCACATTTATGATTTTACTTGTTGTTCTAATATAGATCATAAACACCTTCGTTTCCAATGTGAGTTTAATGAAAATGAGATCTTATCTTCTTATGCTAAAGGTGTTTATGATTACTTTGATGTTGAAAAGATTGAAGAGTTTGTTGCTTTTAAAGGTGCTTATGAGATCGCTTCTTTGATTGAAAAGTATCACGGTACTATTTACAAATCTGAAAACTTTGCAGTTCTTGCTTATTGCTTCGAGAATTATACTTCCAATTCTTATATTGAGGATTTTAAAAATAAAATTTTTGCTGCCCTAGAAGAGGCTAATGATTTCTTTGATGAGGAATCCCATGATTCCGAGAACTCACTTGATACTTCCCTTTCTGATGAACTTAATACTTGCTTTGTTGAAGGCCTTGATACCAATATGGATTATGCTTGCGAAGATGAACTTGCTACAGTTCCTTGCGTCAAGCATGAAATTGTTGCTATTGCACCCACACTTGATGTCCCTATTATCCTTTTGAAATCTTCAACTCCGGCTAATTTTCCTCTTATCAAAGCTCGGTGTGATGGGTTGCATTTATCTTATGATCCTAAAAACCGTGTTGAAAATAATACATGTGTGCTTGTAGGTCATGAACAATATGATTTATATAATAGTTATATTCTTGATGTTGTTCATGATATTACTGAAAATTATTTTGAGAGAGGGAAGTTTGGTTGTAGAAACTTACATGTTACAAAAACTCCTCTCTTTACGTTAAAAGTTTTGAAGTTGTTCTTGTTCCACCTTTCTATGATTGTCGTTTTGTGCTTTCATGATGTATTTCTTTACAAGGTCCCTAGGCATAGGAAGTGGGTTAGGCTTAAATTTGTTTCATATTTTCTTCTTCATGCTCTCTTTTGCTTCAAATCCTTATTCTTATGAGAGCATCTTTTAAAAATCTTTAAGCCTAGCTAATGGCTTTAAAGAAGCGATTTCGGGAGGCAGCCCGCAACGAATTTAGGATTTCCTTTTTGTTTTTCTTCTGTTTTTAGTGGTCTTGATGATTGTTACTACTGTAGCAACATCATTGTATCTTTATTTTTCAAGCTTTGTGCCTTTTATAGCCTCATACGACAAGGGAAGTGAAAGTTGTGACATGCTGTCCAGAAAACAGATTCTGTCCTCGTGACTAGAAAAATCAGAGAAAAATCCGAGTTCATATTTTTTAGCTGAATTTTTTACACAGCATGCTCTATACAATTACGAAACTTTAGTATGTTCTGAGTTCTTTTATTTGAGTTGCAGAAGTATCCCTAAAACATTCTTTAGTACCAGCTGGTCTGTTTTTCACAGATTCTGTCCTGTTTTGCCTTTTCTTAATTTTGCAAACCTTAAGATTGTTTTTTTCTTTGCAAACTTTTTTTGAAAATATTGAGAAACAGCAGCTCTTCAATATTATCTTTATTTCCAGTAGAGAAAAATTATTTTATTATGGGTACTAACCTCGCTAATCAGATTATTATGAGTTATGTATGAAGGGAGTTTTCAAGTGTGCAAGGGAAGATGATGAAAGAAGATTCAGGAGTGTCAAGCGCTCAAGCTTGGGGATGCCCCCGTGCATCCCCAAGAAATATTCAAGGAGACTCAAGCGTCTAAGCTTTGGGATGCCCCCGTGCATCCCCTTCTCCATCAACAATTATCAGTTCGTCTCTCGTTTCACTATATTTTTATCACTTCATGCATTATGTGCTATGCTTGGAGCGTCTCGCTCTTAGGTTTTATTTTTAGTTTTCTTTAGCTTTTCTTGCTGTTCATAACAAGTTAGAACCCATCTTTCTTTGTGTCGGAGAGAAACACGCTCCACTTCCAAAATCTAGAACACAACATAGGATTTTTCATGCTTATCTTTGTTGTGTGTGTTCTTTATCTTTTTCATAGCTACTGTCATGTTTTGCTCTTAATTTTCATGCTTATCTTTTTAAAGGGCTTTTGTTTAGTTTCTTGCGGGAACTCTCTTGAGTTTTCATGTTTATCTTGTTTAGAGTTTGCCTGTTGCACTGAGTTTTTTGTCTTGACTTGAAGTAGGTAATTGAGGTTGCTATTCTTTTGTAGTAGTAACTTGCAATAGTTTTGCGGTGTTGTTTTGAGTGATGTTTGGACTATTGGTGTCAAGAGCTTTAGACTATTAGTGATAGATGTCGTATTTTGGGCAATCTGTGTTTATTTTCAAAACCTACAAAATTAGTTGAGAACATTAGCTACTAGATGGATCACTAACCTCTGGAGGGTTCAAATATTAGAGTACACTCACGTACCATGAGTCGAGGATGCGCAAGGATAACCAAACCCCCATACACTCCTACTCGGGGTACTTGTCTCTTTGTGAAACCTCCTTATTAGATTGAGAGTTACCGATAATAAGTGCATGAGTTCTTCGGACTAATGTGAGTATTCAAAAGTTGACACTTCCACCTTCCCATATTTTTCTAGCATCTCATGTGCCGTGCATTGCTTTCTTCTCACTCCGAGAGTTGGTGTCCACCTTCGCCGGTGCATCCAGACCCTTGGCACGATACGCTATGTCATCATAAACCTCCTTATATCCTTCCTCAAAACAGCCACCATACCTACCTATCAAGGCATTTCCAAAGCCTTTCCGAGATACATTGCCATGCAACATCCATCTTCTCATGACTTGATCTTCATGTCATACATGCTACTTGCTTGATCGATGAGCCGCATGCTAGTTGGGCCTTTCCCTATTCATTTTTACATGACACGCTAGTATCATTGCATATCCTGCTACACTGGCAGAGGCATACATTTGCATACATCATGATAGTTACATTTTCTTTATGATTTGAGTACTTTGTAAAGTGTGAAAGATCTTCTATATTTTTTGTAATATATAGAGTGTTGCCCCTAAAGTGAGGAATAGATCCCAAAGTGGACACATTAAAAGATCCCAAAGAGGACAAATGATAGGAATAGAAAGAGCCATTGAGGCCACCAAAAATACAAAAAATAGAAAAAAAGAGAAAAAGAAATAAAAAGAGAGAAGGGGGCACACTACTATTCCTTTTGAGAGATCCACACTCGTACTCCATCTTATATCTTGTACTCTATAGAGATTATCATTCATGCATATAGCTATGTGGGTACCTTCACACTATAGAACTTGGCTTGTATATTCCAATGATGAGCCTCCTCAAATGAGCTCTAGGTCTTCTTGAGCAAGCAAGTTGGATGCAGCCCCACTGGTTCCATTGGAGAGCTTTTAGCTCATATGTGCATCCGTTGCATGGCAATCCCTACTCCTCACATCATATCTATCATTTGGCTTTCTCTCGCCTATGATTGTCCTCATTGATGTGAGCCTTTCACACCTTTTTGTCTTCCTCCTCCACTATATTCTCTCTTTGCCATCCTAAGTGTCAACTTTCTTGCTTACGATCATCCATTGCATGAGTGCTCAAAATGTCGAAAAGGAGTGGATCATTTTGACTTGTACCTGGATAGTGGTCCGGGGACGAGTCAAGATAAGATTCCAAAGAAGACCAAGTGTGAAACTTTAGTAGATTGAGTTCTCAACATAAAAATACGTTTTCTCGTATATCCCTATCCCCTTTCTTGCACGCAAACACCATTTGGAGACATTCGAGTCACGGACAGCGAGAGCTCTTGCACCTTTATGTTCTTATGTTTCTTGTTTCAATGCCAAATGACTTTAATTACATGCCTTGATTGCTTTACTTAAAAGTTCTTATATGGTTGTTAGCATGTCACCACAGAAATTATGCTAGTTATCATTTACCTACTCGAGGACGAGCAGGAATTAAGCTTGGGGATGTTGATACGTCCAAAACGTATCTATAATTACTGCTTGCTCCATGCCTCTTTTGTGTGATATTGCTATGATATTGATGAACTTCCATACACTTTTGATCATATTAGGACTAACCTATTAACTCAGTGCACCCTAGTGCCAGTTCTAGTTTTCTGCTGTTTTTCTATTGTAGGTTTCCCCCTTATTTAAAGTGCTAGAAAAATTCCGGGAAAAATATAGGAAAAATCAGCGTACGGGAACCTTTCAGAAGATCCAAAGTGGAGGCCGAGGGGGGCAAGGGGGCCCAGGCGGCCACCCGGCGTGGCCACCCCCTAGGCCGCGCCAAGGGGCGCCTGGAGCCCTGGCCCACCTTCGGCTGCCCCCTTCGCCTATTTATTCCCCATGACGAGAAACGCTCGGGGACGGAACCCTTTTTCGCGATCTCTCCTCTGTTCCGCCGTCGTCGCGCTTCCAAGATCGAGAGCACCAGAAGACCTCTTCCCGGCACCCTGTCGGACGGAGGAATCACCTCCGGGAGCTTCTCCACCACCATGGATGCTTCCCGGATGAACCGTGAGTAGTCCACCTTGGACCATGGGTCTACGATGAGTAGCTATGTGATGTTCTCCTCCCCTCTTTGTTCTTCATGGATTAGACCTCGTGAGCTGCCCTACATGATTGAGGCACATATGTAATATTTCTGTTGTTGCTATGCTGAGTTTGTTGGGATCCGATGGATTATGATATTATGTTCAGATTGTGTTTGAGTTATATATTTGATTCTCCTCTTTTATATTTATGTTCTTGAGTAATTCATGCATGTTCTCCGATGCTGTTTAATTCTTTGGCCAAGTAGTAGGTAGTGACTCCAAGAGGGAGCGTTATGCATGATTGTGGGTTCATGCCCCCCGATGACTAGCTTGAGTGACAGAAACATGAGTCTAGGGGATGTGTTGTTGCCACAAGGGGGAAAACAACGGTGCTTGTACTTGCGGGTGCAAGGATTGTTTACTTTACGCAAAGTTCTTTAATGCAGTTGTCCGTTGCTTTGAGTTTACACCTTGGGTGGGATTCGCAACTTAATACCAGTGAGATGTTCTGGATAGATATCTCAAGGTGGATGATTAGTAGGTAGATGCAGATGGATTTCGGTCTACTTGTCTTGGCGGACCGCCCATGCTTTTGAACCTCTTCCTTTCTTTATAGAATAATTAGCATTGGTTTCCGCACATAATCCTGTCAATTGCCCAGCTGTAATTTGTTTACCTCGCATGGCTATTTTATCGTCTTTTGGGAGAGAGACATCACTAGTGAACATCATAGGACCCCGGTCCATACTTCCTACACTGTTTACACTATCAATTTACTGCTTTGTTTACTTTTCCGTTGCTATCACTATCATTATTATCCCGTGCGTTTTATCCTTTGTAAACAACAAGGCCGGAGGAATTGACAACTCCTCTGTACTCGTTGGGAAACAAAGCTATTTGTTGTGTGTGCAGGTCCAGGTAAAGTAAGAAGCCTCGATTGTAAACAGCACCATTGTTCACTTCACCACCTTCTTGTATCTGTTGGAGTCCTACTGGTCGATCCTAAACCTTAGCATCTTCGCTAAGGGAAATTTGCCGCTACGCTACATTTCACCTTCCACTTGGGGTAAACAACGAGGGGCGAGAAATTATCTCGTGTATCAATAATACAATGGAAAAAGTGATAAGGACACGTACTCCCCCAAGCTTAGGCTTTTGGCCTAAGTTAGTATCTGCTACTGTGGTCCCTAGGAGCTTCCAGCTCCAGGGTAGTGTGTCCATGGGTCGTACAGGGCTTCATGTGCATAGACCGAAGTCCTGGGATCCTCCCACGAAGAAGGCTCCGCACTCCAAGCGGAAGAAGATCCTTCACCCCACTGGGTAACGGGTTCTTCCTCCTCATCATACACAACCCCCTCCATGGGGTTATGGAACTGTTGCTGGGCCACGAACTCATCGAACTGGATGGCGTTGAAGGACCATCCGTTCCTGCGAACAGAATCAAACCAAAAAGGAGCAGGTAGACGGATCTCCCGAATATCGATTAGTCCAAACCTCAGAATATAAATAAGGTTACCAAACTCGGAAATCCTGGTAACAAACTCATGCCTCTTCATAGCAACAAGGTCAAAGCTTATAAAAGGAAAAGGCTCATCATCAGGATGCGGGGTGCGCTCAAGAGACTCGAGAATAAGTGTGGCGTAAACGCCACCAAAGAGATCTCCCTTGTTGCCATTAAGGGCAAGTCGGCGAGCAATCAAGGCACCCACATTATACGTAGTTTCCCCAGAGAGGGCATTTGCCAGGATAACAATATCCGGTGCAGAAATGCTGCTCGTGTTGTCACGAGCTAATGCCCCTCTAGCAATATAATATGCAAAATACCTGAGCTGGGGAAACAAGATGCTGGAAATTTTTGAACGTCGGATATCCCTTGTATCCTGAATGCAAAGAGAGTTGAAGAGCGTTCTCAGCTCGGTGGGCTGAGTGTTCATCTTTGCCGTCCGTCCAACGTTCGGCACACCTATTATTTTACAAAATCTTTCCAAATACATGGTCAAAGGATCATTGTAAATTTTAAACTCAATAAGACCAGCATCATGGTTATATCCAAAACTGTTAATAAAACAGGAGGTGAGTTTACGGTATTGAGTAACATGGCATGTTGCAAGCCGTGTCAAACCTGCATTAGCACAAAGGTTATCAAACTCCTCCTTAATACCTGCCGCTTCAAGAAAATCGTTGCACGGAAACGTCATTGCCCGTGCTGGACTTGTATCTTCCAGCAACTCTAGGGGCGCAACATCTTCATTGTAGCTCACCCTAGCAGCTGACGATGAAGCTGCAGCTCTAGTTACTCTATCAGTATGCTCGGGCTTCTTCTTCCCAAGCCATCCTTTTGCTTTTCCAAAGAAACTCATTTCTGAAATTTTTGACAATTCATAAAAACAAGAATTTAAGAAAAATGAGTTGGGTCAAACTACTCTACTCACTTCCCTAAGTCATAAACTTGGATCAAAACTTGGAAAATAAATTTCTACACATGCTTGCAAGCTCATATGAATAGCACCAAGAGCTACTAAATACTCACTAATGAAACCACCAATCAAATATCTAATTGGAGGGGTGGAGGAGTCACATACCAGGGAGTATTTTCTCAAAATCTCAGCTCGAATGATGGGCTGAAGAGAGAGATCGAAAATTGCCTCCAAGAACAGCAAGAACGCAAGAACAAGTGCAGAACTCGTGTTTTTGGAGAGAAAGAGAGAGAGAGAGGAAGAAGAAATACCTGCAGGTGGGGCCTGTGGGCCCCAGGCGCCTTGTGGGCGCGGCCAGGGGGCAGGCCGCGCCAGCTGGCCGCCTGGGCCACTGGTGCCCCCCCCTGGTCAGCCCCAGGTGCCTCTGGGTCACTCCCGGCATGGAAATTTATATTTTTATTTTTCTGGAATTTTTGTGACAACTTCACTGTTGAAAAAAATTCGAGGTTCAAAAAGCTGCAAAACTTTCTGAAGACTTGCAATAGTGGTTAGCTATGTGAAGTATCAAAAATATAAAACTTTGGACCAGCAAGAAAGATAAAGCTAAAATAAATTCAAACATAACAACATCTACTTTTTACTTATATAAAACTCATTTAATAGCAAGGTTGATCAAGTCCTACTACCAAACTAGCAATACATAGAGCAAAAAAAATTCACTTACTATGAAGCATTCATGGTACCTTTACTTTAATGGATATTGTCCCCACCATAATGGTTTTGTATTTGTGGTGCACATGTAGAGGACAATCCCAATCACCAATCTTCACGGTCTCGATATTCTCTATAGAGTTGAGGCCATGGCTTTTGTTCATCTTCTTCGGAAGATACACCATGTGTTATTTATCATTCACATTAAAAGTAACCTTTCCTTTATTGCAATCAATAATAGCACATGCGTTGTTAAGAAAAGGTCTACCAAGAATAATAGACATGCTCCCATCCTCGGGCATGTCAAGCACAACAAAATTAGTAAGGATCAAACAATTAGCAACTTCAACGGGAACATCCTCACAAATACCAATGGGTACGGCTGTTGACTTATCAGCCATCTGAAGAGAGATATCTGTAGGGATTAGTTTCTCTAAACAAAGCCCCTTGTAAAGAGAGAAAGGCATAACACTCATTCCTGCTCCAAGATCACATGAAGCAGTCTTGACATAATTATTCTTTATGGAGCAAGGAATGGTGGGTATACATGTATCACCAAGCTTCTTAGGAATCTTTCCACTAAAAGAGTAGTTAGCAAGCATAGCAGATATTGCTTCATTAGGAACTTTTCTTTTATTAGTAACAATATCTTTCATATATCTCGAATAGGGAGGTAACTTAATAGCATCAGTCAAAGGGATTTGAAGAAAAAGAGGTTTCATCCACTCACAAAACTTATTGTAATGCTCTTCTTCTTTAGTTTTTGAGAGACTTACCTGGAAAGGTCATGGGTTTCTGTACCCATGGTTCTCTTTCCTTCCCATGTCTTCTCGCGATGAAGTCTTCCCTAGTGTATTTCTTGCGTTTGTCGGGTGCTTCTTCTTCTCGAACTTCGGGTGGATCATTCTTTTCACCATCCTTCTCAGGCTCAGCACCGTCTTCAGTCTCAGCATCGGAGGTAGATATACTATTTGGATCAATAAAAAGCTCTTCACTTGCAATTGGATCATTGGATTTATCAGCTTCTTTGTGCTTATGTTATTTTTTATGTCTGAAGAGATATCAGAAAAAAAAAATCTTGACTAGATGTTTATGCTTTAGGAATAAACAACACTTTGAAAAATTGTCATCTCAATTGTGTTGTTAATTTCCATGAAAATGATTACATAAGTAAGATTAGAAAGGAGGGAACTTTACCAAAGTATAAAAATGTATCTTATATTTCTACTAATAAAAATGAGAGTTTCTCCCAAGTTTCCCCTATTGTTTCTAATGATAAACCAGGATATGTGGAGAAACTTCATCTCCAACCACTCCCTCCTGAGGTGAAGAAGAAGAAAAATAAGAGGAGGAAGAAGAGGAGCCAGAACGAAGAATAATGGGTATCAACCTGGCCTGGGCATATTCCTCGCATAAATTTTTATCCTAACGGAAAGAAATTTGTGGAGGATGGTGAGCTTGATTGCATTCATTATTATCCTGATGTTAAGTCCGTAGGCACTATTGAAGATGATCTTGATTATGATATGCATGTTACTTTTTGTGATTGGGAAAATGATGATAATGCTACTTATGATCTTGAAAATCTGTTTGGTACCAACTCTGAGAGTGATAATATGGAAAGCTCTAAGCTTGGGGAAGATAGGATTGCAACTCCTTTACCCATTATTGATGTGGTAATTGATAATTCTTTTGCTATTAAGAATAAAGACAACATATTTAAAGATATAGTTGCTAGCAATGATAATACTCTTCTCTACTATGATGATGTTATAACTCCTATCCATAGTGATTGTAAAGGTACCTATGACATAAGGAGAAATTATCCTTATGAAACTTGTCATAATCATGGAGGGAATCACTCCCTTGCTGAACACCGTCTTCCTAATTGATACTCCCTCCGTCCCATAATACAGTAACGTTTATTAAGCTAGTCTAGTTCAAAAAACGATACTATATTATGGGACAGAGGTAGTACGTCCCAAACGTATCTATAATTTCTGCTTGCTCCATGCATGTTTTGTGTGATATTGCTATGATCTATATACACTTTCATACAATTTTAATCATATTTGGACTAACTTATTAACTCAGTGCACCACATTGCCAGTTCTTGTTTTCTGCTATTTTTCTATTCCAGGTTTCCCCCCATATTAAAAATGCTCCAAAAATTCAGGAAAATCGGATAAAAATCAGCGCAACGGAAGCTTCCGGAATCACCAAAGTGGGGCCAGAGGGCCACCACCAGGGAACCAGGCGGCCACCTGGCGCGGCCTAGGGTCTGGCCGCGCCAGGGGGCGCATGGACCCCTGGTGGGCCCCCTGGCTTCCGCCCTTCGCCTATTTATTCCCCGTGACGGGACTCTTCCGAAGACATAACCCTTTTTCGCGATATCGCCTTTGGTCCGCCGCCGCCGCGCTTCCAAGATCAGGAGCGCCAGCAGACCTCTTCCCGGCACCCTGTCGGAGGGAGGATTGACCTCCGGGAGCTTCCCCTCCACCATGGACGCTTCCCGGATGTGACGTGAGTAGTTTTCCTTGGACCATGGGTCCGTGATCAGTAGTTATGTGATGTTCTCCTCCCCTCTTTGTTCTTCATGGTTTAGACCTCGTGAGCTGCCCTACATGATCGAGGCACATATGTAATTTTCTGTTGTTGCTATGCTGAGTTTGCTGGGATCTGGTGGATAATGAGATTATGTTCAGATTGTGATTGAGTAATATATTTTGTTATTATCTTTTATATTTTTGTTCCTAAGTAATTCTTGCATGTTCTCTGTTGTTGTTTATTGCTTTGGCCAAGTAGTAGGTAGTAACTCCAAGAGGGAACGTTATGCTCGATTGTGGGTTCATGCCCCCCGATGACACGCTTGAGTGACAGAAACATGAGTCTAGGGGATGTGTTGTTGCCACAAGGGGGGAAACAACGGTTCTTGTAACCGCGGTTGCAAGGATTGTTTACTTTACGCAATATGCTTTTTAATGCCGTTGTCTGTTGCTTTGGGTTTACACTTTGGGTGGGGCTCGCAACTTAATACCAGCGAGATGTTCTAGATAGATATATCTCAAGGTGGATGATTAGTAGTAGATGCAGTTGGATTTCGGTCTACTTATTTTGGCGTACCGCCCATGCTTTTGAGCCTCGTCATTTCTTTGTAGCATAGTTAGCATTGCGGTGCGTTGTTAATCCTGTCAATTGCCAGCTGTAATTTGTTTACCTCACATAGCAGTTTTATCGTATTTTGGGAGAGAGACATCACTAGTGAACATCACGGGACCCCGATCCATATTCTCATCATTGTTTACACGCTCTTTTATTTTCCTGCTTTTACTTTCTAGCTGCCATCACCATTATCATTATCCCTTGCGTTTGATCACTGTTTACACTTATGGAAACAAATACACCAGTTGTATAAGTATGCTAGAAACTTGTGCTCAATATATAATATATCTTTCTGCACGGATGAATCTTGTTGCTTTATGAGGCACAAACACCTTGCTTGCCAATGTGAGTACAATGATGATGAAACTGTAGCTTCTTATGCTAAGAGAAACTATGATTTTTATGATGCAGATCAAATAGAAGAATTTGGTGCTTATAAGGGTGCCTATGAAATTACTTCTTTTCTTAAAAATATTGATGATGCCCCTTACAAATCTGACGGTCTTGCTATACTTAACAATTGTTTGGAAAATTATGATGCAAATTATTATATTACTGATCATCTTGAGAGAATCTCTCCCCCAAAGGAAGATACTAATGTTTTGCAGGACTCTATGGAAGAAGAAATTGTTGAACCTGAAAGATCCTTGGATGAAAAAGAGGAGGAGAGTGACGAACAAAAGGAGGAAGAATGGAGCCATCCATGTCTACATTCTAATGAGAGTAACTCTTTGACTCTTACCTTATATGAGTGTTATGATCCTATGGATTCTTTTGAAATAAACCTTTTTGATGAAGTTGATGCCTTCTATACTTGTGGCCATGATGCCATTATGAATGATGTTTACGGAGATGAACTCGCTATAGTTTCTCATGTTAAGCATGATATTGTTGCTATTACACCCACACTTTGATTGTCCTATTATCCTTTTGAAATCTCCAACTCATATTCTGGAGAACTGTGCTCTTATTAAGGCTCAATGTGATGGGATGCATTTATCTTATGTTCCTAAAGATCGTGTTGAAAACTATACACGTGTGCTTGTAGGTCATGAACAATATGATTTATGTGATAGTCATATTCTTGATGTTGTTCATGATACTACTGAAAATTACTTTGAGAGAGGAAAGTTTGGTTGTAGAAACTTCCATGTTATAAAAATACCTCTCTTCATGTTAAAAGTTTTGAAGTTGTTCTTGTTCCACTTTCCTATGCTTGTCTCTTTGTGCTTCTTTGATTTATTTTCTTACAAGATTCTTAGGCATAGGAAGTGGGTTAGGCTTAAATGTGTTTCATATTTTCTTCTTGATGCTCTCTTTTGCTTCAAATCCTTATTATTATGAGAGCAACTTTTATGATCTTCATGCCTAGCTTAAAGGCGTAAAAGAAAACGCTTGTTGGGAGGCAACCCAAGATATTTTTACTTCTATTTTTAGTGGTCTTGATGATTGTTACTACTTTAGCAACATCATTGTATCTTTATTTTCAAGCTTTGTGCCAAGTTATAGCCTCTTATGATAAGGGAAGCAAAAGTTGTGACATGTTGTCCAGAAAACAGATTATGTCTACTTGACGGAAAAAATCGTAACACATAACCAGTTCATCTTTTTGAGCTGAATTTTTTACACAGCATGCTCTATACAATTTTGAAACTTTCGTATGTTCTGAGTTTTTTGATTTGAGTTGCATACGTGCCCGAATTTTTTTTCTACCACCTGATGTTCTGTTTTTCACAGATTCTGCCACGTTTTGCCTCTCTTCACTTTTGCAAACCTTAAGATTGCTTTTTATTTGCAAAAACCTTTTGGAAATCTTTAGAAACAGTATATCTTCAAAAATATCTTTATATACAGTGGGAAAAAATTATTTTATTAAGGGTACTAACCTCTCTAATCAGCTTATGATGAGTTATGTATGAAGGGAGTTCTCAAGTGTGCGAGGGAAGATGATGAAAGAAGATCCGGGAGTGTCAAACGCTCAAGCTTGGGGATGCCCCCATGCATCCCCAATAAATGTTCAAGGAGACTCAAGCGTCTAAGCTTGGGTATGCCCTCGTGCATCCCCTTTTCCATCAACAATCATCAGTTCATCCTTCGTCTCGCTATATTTTTATCACTTCATGCGTTACGTGCTATGCTTGGAGCGTCTCGCTCTTAGGTTTCCTTTTTAGTTTTCTTTAGATTTGTTTGCTGTTCATAACATGTTATACCCCAGCTTACTTTGTGTGGGAGAGAAAAACGCTCCACTTCAATCTAGAACACATCATAGGATTTTTTTCATGCCTATCTTTTTACTGTTGTGTGTTCTTTATCTTTTCGTAGCTACTGCCATGTTTAGTTTTAGTTTTAGCTTGTCTTTAGCAAAAACCTTGGATTTTGTTTAGTTTGTTGCTGGAACTCTCTTTAGTTTTCATGTTTATCTTGTTAAGAGAGTTGATTGTTGCACTGAGTTGTGTCTTGTCTTGAAGTAGGTAATTGAGGATGCTATTCAATTGTAGTAGTAACTTGCAATAGTTTTGAGGTATTGTTGTGAGTAATGGTTGAACTTTTGGTGTCAAGAGCTCTAGCCTATTAGTGATAGGTGTAGTATTTTGGGCAATCCGTGTTTATTTTCAAAACCAACAAAACTAGTTGAGAACTCTAGCTACTAGATGGATCACTAATCTTTGGAGGAATAAAATATTAGAGTACACTCATGTACCTTGAGTCGAGGATGTGCAAGGATAACCAAACCCCCGTACACTCCTCCTCGGGGTACTTGTCTCTTTTTGAACCTCCTTATTAGATTGAGAGTTACCGATAATAAGTGCATGAGTTCTTCGGACTAATGTAAGTATTGAAAGTTGACAGTTCCACCACCTCATATTTGCTAGCCTCTTTCGTACCGTGCATTGCCCTCTTCTCACTCCGAGAGTTGGCGTCCACCTTCGCCAGTGCATCCAAACCCTTGGCATGATACGCTCTGTCATCATAAACCTCCCTATATCTTTCCTCAAAACAGCCACCATACCCTCCTATCAAGGCATTTCCATAGCCTTTCCGAGATATATTGCCATGCAACATCCACCTCTTCATGACTTGATCTTCATGTCATAAATGTTCCTGCTACATTGCAGAGGCATACATTTGCATACATCATGATAGCTACATCTTCTTTATGTTTGAGTACCTTGTAAAGTTTGAAAGATCTTCTATACCTTCTTGTAAAATAGAGTGTTGCCCTTAAGTGAGGAAAAGATCCCAAAGAGCACAAAATAAAAGATCCAAAAGAGGACAAATGAGAGTAAATAGAAAGAGCCATTGAAGCCACCAAAAAATAAAATAAAAATAGAAAAGGAAATAAAAAGAGAGAAAGGGGCAACACTACTATTCCTTTTGAGAGATCCACACTCGTACTCCATCTTATATCTTGTACTCCATAGAGATTATCATTCATGCATATAGCTATGTGGGTACCTTCACACTATAGAACTTGGCTTGTATATTCCAATGATGAGCCTCCTCAAATGAGCTCTAGGTCTTCTTGAGCAAGCAAGTTGGATGCACCCCCACTAGTTCCATTGGAGAGCTTTTCTTAGCTCATATGTGCATCCGTTGCATGGCAATCCCTACTCCTCACATCATATCTATCATTGGGCTCTCTCGCCTATGACTGTCCTCATTGATGTGAGCTTTTATCACCCATTTTTTCTTCCTCCTCCACCATATTTCTCTCTTTTCCATCCTAAGTGTCAACTCTTGTGCTTACGCTCAGCCATTGCATGAGTGCTCAAAATATCAAAAAGGAGTGGATGAAATTGACTTGTACCTGGCTAGTGGTCTGGGGACGAGTAAAGATAAGATTCCAAAGAAGACCAAGTGTGAAACTTTAGTAGATTGAGTTCTCAACAAATATATTTTTCTCTCGTATTCCCATATCCCCTTTCTTGCACGCAAACACCATTTGGAGACATTTGAGTCACGGACAGCTAAGAGCTCTTGCACCTAATGTTTTCCCGTTGCTTGTTTCAATGCTAATATAAACTCTTGCATGGTATGACTTGAATTGAATCACATACATTGATTGATTTACTTTCAAACTTCTTATATGGTTGCTAGCATGTCACCACAGAAATTATGCTTGTTATCATTTACCTACTCGAGGATGAGTAGGAATTAAGCTTGGGGATGTTGATACGTCGCAAACGTATCTAAAATTTCTGCTTTCTTCATGCATGTTTTGTGTGATATTGCTATGATCTAGATACACTTTCATACAATTTTTCTCATATTTGGACTAACTTATTAACTCAGTGCACCACAGTGCCAGTTCCTGTTTTCTGCTGTTTTTCTATTCTAGGTTTCCCTCATGTTAAAAATGCTCCAATAATTCGGGAAAATCGACTAAAAAATCAGCGCAACGGAAGCTTACGGAATCACCAAAGTGGGCCCAGAGGGCCACCACCAGGGACCCAGGCGGCCACCTGGCGCGGCCTAGGGTCTGGCCGCGCCAGGGGGTGCCTGGACCCCTGGTGGCCCCCCTGGCTGCCCCCTTCGCCTATTTATTCCCCGTGATTGGATTCTTCCGAAGACAGAACCCTTTTTCGTTATCTCGCCTCCGTTCCGCCACCGTTGCGCTTCCAAGATCGGGAGCGCCAGCAGACCTCTTCCCGGCACCCTGCCGGAGGGAGGATTGACCTCCGGGAGCTTCCCCTCCACCATGGACGCTTCCCGAATGTGTCGTGAGTAGTTTCCCTTGGACCATGGGTCCGTGATCAGTAGCTATGTGATGTTCTCCTCCCCTCTTTGTTCTTCATGGTTTAGACCTCGTGAGCTGCCCTACATGATCGAGGCACATATGTAATTTTCTGTTGTTGCTATGCTGAGTTTGTTGGGATCTGATGGATTATCAGATTATGTTCACATTGTGATTGAGTAATATATTTGGTTCTTATCTTTTATATTTTTGTTCCGAAGTAATTCTTGCATGTTCTCCGTTGTTGATTATTGCTTTGGCCAAGTAGTAGGTAGTAACTCCAAGAGGGAACGTTATGCTCGATTGTGGGTTCATGCCCCCCAATGACACGCTTGAGTGACAGAAACATGAGTCTAGGGGATGTGATGTTGTCACAAGGGGGAAAACAATGGTGCTTGTAACCGTGGTTGCAAGGATTGTTTACTTTAAGCGAAGTGCTTTTTAATGCAATTGTATGTTGCTTTGGGTTCACACTTTGGGTGGGGCTCGCAACTTAATACCAGCGAGATGATATGGATAGATATCTCAAGGTGGGTAATTAGTAGTAGATGTAGTTGGATTTCGGTCTACTTATTTTGGTGTAACGCCCATGCTTTTGAGCGTCGTCCTTTCTTTGTAGCATAGTTAGCATTGCGGTGCGTTTTTAATCCTGTCAATTGCCCAGCTGTAATTTGTTTACCTCGCATAGCAGTTTTATCGTCTTTTGGGGGAGACATCACTAGTGAACATCACGGGATCCCGGTCCATATTCTCATCACTGTTTACACGCTCTTTTATTTCCTGCTTTTACTTTCTAGCTGCCATCACCATTATCATTATCCCTTGCGTTTGATCCTTTGTAAACAACAAGACTGGAGAGATTGACAACCTCTCAGAACTTTGTTGGGAGAAAAGTTATTTGTTTCTTTGTGCAGGTTTGCGTCAATTGCGCCGTTGACACCTACTTATCATTGTCGGAGTCCTACGGGAGACAAACCCTATCCTCTACATAGGGGAAATTTGCTGCTATCCTACATCTCACCTTCCACTTGGGGTAACCAACGAAGGCCGAGAAACCATTATCATCATCTCGCACATCACTAATACACAATTAATCTATAGTGTTCAGGTTGTGTATGATAGTCCTACTCCCACTATTACCAATGAGAAAGATTTTTCTTATGTGGGGAGTAATAAATTTTCTATGCTTGTGGATCATGATAAGAATTTTTTTATGTGATACTTATATTGTTGAGTTTATTCATGATGCCATTGAAAATTATTATGAGAAGGGATATGCTTATAGATATTTCAATACTATCAAGTTCCCTCTCTTTCTGTTGAAGGTTTTGAAGTTGCACATTTTTTGCGTTCCTATGCTAATATCTTTATGCTTCAATGAGTTATTTCTCTACGAGATCCCTTTGCATAGGAAGCATGTTAGACTTAAATGTGTTTGGTATTAGCTTCTTTATGCTCTCTTTTGTGCTTCAACTCTTATTCCTACTAGAGCATCATTAAAATCTTAAGCCTATCTTTATCGCTATAAAGAAAGAGCTCTAGGGAGACAACCCTTGTTATCTTTACTTTGAGTTTTTACTTTCAGTTTTTAGTGGTCTTGATGATTGTTACTATTGTAGCAACATCATTGTATCTTTATTTTAAAGCTTTGTGCCAAGTTATAGCCTCATATGACAAGGGAAGTGAAAGTTGTGACATGCTGTCCAGAAAACAGATTCTGTCCTCGTGACGGGAAAATCAGATTAAATCACCAGTTCATCTTTTTGAGCTGAATTTTTTACACAGCGTGCTCTATACAATCACGGAACTTTCGTATGTTCTGAGTTTTTTTATTTGAGTAGCAAAAGTACCCCAAAAAATTCTTTACTACATGTTGTTCTGTTTTTCACAGATTCTGCCACGTTTTGTCTCTCCTTACTTTTCCAAACCTTAAGCTTGCTTTTTCTTTGCAAAAACCTTTTGGCAATCTTGATAAACAGTAGCTACTCAAGAATATCTTTACTTTCATTTTTTTTCTTCCGTTTTTAGTGGCCTTGATGATTTTTACTACTGTAGCAACATCATTGTATCTTTATTTTCAAGCTTTGTGCCAAGTTTAGCCTCTTATGATAAGGGAAGCAAAAGTTGTGACATGTTGTCCAGAAAACAGATTTTGTCTGCTTGACGGAAAAAATTAAAACAAATCACTAGTTCATATTTTTGATCTGAATTTTTTACACAGCATGCTCTACAGAATTGTGAAACTTTCATATGTTCAAAGTTTTTTTAATTTGAGTTGCAGAAGTACCCCAAAAAAATTATTTACTTCCTGTTGTTTTGTTTTTCACAGATTCTGCCATGTTTTTCCTTTCCTTACTTTTGCAAACCTTAATCTTGCTTTTTATTTGAAAAAAAATTTTGGCAATCTTGAGAAATAGTAGCTCTTATATAATATATTTATTTCCAGTGGAGAAAAAATATTTTATCAAGGGTACTAACCTCTCTAATCAGCTTATGATGAGTTATGTATGAAGGGGGTTTTCAAGTGTGCGAGGGAAGATGATGAAAGAAGATCCGGGAGTGTCAAACGCTCAAGCCTGGGGATGCCCCCATGCATCCCCAATAAATATTCAAGGAGACTCAAGCGTCTAATCTTGGGGATGCCCCCGTGCATCCCCTTCTCCATCAACAATCATCAGTTCGTCCTCCGTCTCACTATATTTTCATCACTTCATGCGTTATGTGCTATGCATGGAGCGTCTCGCTCTTAGGTTTACTTTTTTTTTTCTTTAGCTTTGCTTGCTGTTCTTAACAAGTTAGACCCCAGCTTATTTTTGTGGGGGAGAAACACGCTCCACTTAAAACTAGAACACATCATAGTATTTTTCATGCTTATATTTCTAATGTTGTGTATTCTTTATCTTTCGTAGCTACTGCCATGTTTAGTTTTAGTTTTGTAACAGCCCAGAATTCACAAAAAAATAAAAAATTTATTTTCGGTGTGAATTGATTGATTGTCTGATTTGTTTGCGGTGTTTGCATCCCCGATTTATCGATCAGCGATTATTTCCTCCCCCCCTCTTATATTGTACCGGACGGAGACTGACCCTTTCCACCTTGACACTCGACCTTTGCGACACCGGGTTTCACCCGATCACCATCGCAAAAACCGCACAAGACCAGCCACAGCCAACGGAACGAAAAACCAGGTATAATAAGTAAACGGGATATTTTTATAGCGCACCAGAAATTGTTCTCAGAACGGTTCCAGCGCAAGGTGAACACTGCCGGCTCGACGCGCTGATCGCACAGTTCAAAGTTTTACCCGAATCGGAGGTCCTGCGGACCCCCGGCGGTCAGAAACGTAAACACCGCATGCGCGAGAGAGAAACCGGGGATGTTTTTGAAAACTGCCAGCTACCTGGGCTATATAAAGACCACCACTCTCCCACCCCTTCCTAGGGTTTTCCCTAGCACAAAATTGCAGCCACCCCCCTGAAAAATATCCAGATCTGCCAAATCTGGCCCCAAATTCTGAAACCCTAACCCCCTGGCCTTATAGAGCCGTCGGATCTGAGATCCGACGCTCCAGATTTTTCCACCTGGCCCCCAACTCCTCCCCTCCAGAAAGCACAGGAAAACGAGCCCCGCCGGGCACCAGAGCCGCCGCCAGGCCCGCTCGGGCCCGATATGGGCCGAGCGACTGCGCCGCCGCCGTGGAGGCTCCTCCGCCCGAGCCGCAGGTGAGCCCCGCCGTGTCGCCGCGCTCCGACCACCCTCCTCCTCTGTGCCCCTTTTCCTCCTCCCTCTCCTCATTGCCGCCCTCCCCTTCCCTCGCAGGTGGCCGGAACCGCGACCGTCGCCGCGCGCCATGCCTCGGCCCGAAGCTCCTCGTCGGCGGGCCTCCCGCAACGGCCGTCGCCTCCCACGACGCCTATGACCCCCCCCAACCGGATCCGGAAGCCGCAGCCATCCCGCGCCTCCTCCGATCTGTCGAGCGCCTTGAGCCCCCTCGCCGCGCCGCCAGTTTGCCGGCCAGCGTCGACCTCGCCGTGGTCGGGATCGGGTTCCCGATCCACCAGCCGTTGACCGCCACCGCCGCGTTGGGCCGGCCTGGCTCCAGCGGCCCACCGGCTCGCCCCCGCCGCATCCTAGGCGCCTCCTCCCGGCCAGATGGGCCTCGGCCCGATAAGGTTCCTTTTTTTCTCTTCTGTGTTTTTTTTCTTTTCTCTCTGCCTGTGAAATTTGACGAAGTCCCTGAATAATTACTGCTTATTCCATTTTGCGATGTAGTTTTCGATCAAACCGTAGCCCGGATGACGTTGCCCCCAAACGGAAAATTGCTTAGTTTTGTGTGTACTTTAGTTCATCTTTTGTGAGCATCTTGATTTGAGGCCAGCTTGATGTTGTTAATCTGTGTTGAAGTGAGCATCAGACTGTTAACTGCTATTATTTCCTGTCAAGTGATGTTGTTGCTATTTTATTGCAAGTTTGCATGATGATTGTGACACATCCATGAGGCCTATTGCATTAATTCTTGTTGCATATTGTTAAGCATCATGTCTACTTCCATTATATGTATTGCATTGTCATGTTTACCTTGCTGGTCATAGTTATATTTAGCTCCAAAGTTACTATCCTGCTGTTTTTGACAGCCACCTCTGATTTTCACTAAGTCTGTAATTTTCCAATGCCATGTTGCATGCTTAATATCTTTTGGTGTGTTATACCTATGACCTTGATTCTTATTTGTACCTGATCATCATCATGTATACTTCATGCCCATCTATTGCTATGTCATGTTGCTGCATTTTTGCATATAGTTTTGCTCCTGTTTATACAACATGAAAATAACAGTTTATGCCATGTTTTCCTGGTTTTCACAAAGTCCTACACCAGTAATGTTTAATTGCATTTTGCATGGGCTATAATTAATTGTTCATGATGCCTTTTTGCATGATTCATTTTTCCATGCCTTCCATGCCATGTCTACTTTAATTGCATATCATTTGTGAGCATGTTTGCATTCATTATCCTGTTTATGCATTGCTCTAAAGTGTGCTTCCTGATGTTGGCAGATTGTGTTCCAAACTTGTTTTGCTTGTATCTTTTTAACCGTAACTCCGTTTGGGGTGTTCTTTATATGTAACTTGATTAGTTTTCTGTGTACTTTGTATTTGTGCTATTGTTTGCTGTTGTTAACCAACCTAAAATATGGTTTATGGCAGAACAGTACCAATTGCTCAAATATTCGTGGGGCACTTAGTGGAATGTCATGTTTAGGATTGTGCCTCACTTAAATTGACTAGCATAGATAGTTTCCTTTATGTTTCACCTCTTCTCATGTTTGTGTGCTATGCCATGCTTGCTTGAGTTGCCATGTTAACAACCTTTGTTGATCATCTGTAACTAAACAACTTGAACCAATACAAACGTCCGGTATCGTCGTGTGTGACGAGTACTCCACTTAACCTGTTAGTAACCGCTCTCGACGGTAGGTGTGATGTCTCGTGTTGCCTTCTTGTTGATGCTTGCTCGTGTTTGCTTCGTAGTAATAGATGCTTGCTCGTTGATTACTTTCCAGTGTTTACTTCTTGTGTGCTCCCGCGGATACTCTCGGAGACGATGCGAGCTTGCGATCAACTACACCTTCGGAACCCGACTATTCAACAGGCAAGGACTATACATTACTTATGATCCATTCTATTTCAACCCGCGGTTTGCATGCTAGTCTAGGATAGGTTCGATGTTTGATCCTACCACATGTTTACAGCCTCTTTAAAACCGATACATCCATGTCCTCTCCCAGCAAACCATGTACTGCTATGTTATTATTGCATGTTTCTCAGCCCCTGCTTAGTATGCATGCATAGGAGCTACGATGTTACCCTGTTACTCCTTGGTTTGGGCTATCACATTATTATATTGTTGTTGATGATATGATTATTATAATGTTGAATATATTCGACGAAGGATGGAAGGTCTAGGCTATCCCGCCCCGACGCTTTGTTCCATTCGAGTCACCTAGGATCCGAGTTCTGGGTATTGGTTTTAAGACTAAGCGTGCCTAACCGCGTGTGGGATGCTATGGGGTCCCCTTTTCTTACCTACCTAGCTTCAAGCATTTCTAGTGGTGGCCCAAGCTGATTTTACCATTTGAAACCGTGTGCGTAAGTGGTCTGCAGCCAGTGGATTTAAAACAACTCGGGCCAGCAGAGACAGAGTTCCTTTGTTTGTCCACACTGGTGAGCTAGGGAAGCCCCTGAGTTCAGGTGAGGCGAATCCCGACCTTAGCTATATGGAAGAGTCCGATCCGAGAGCGTGGTCGGCTTTTGGGTTGGGTGTCGACTCCCCGGGGGCCACCCGGATTTGTTCGTTGTTAGTTAGAGGGACCTATCGATTCAGATCTCTCGGAACTAAATCACAAAATGGTTTGCCTGTGATAGGTAGCAACTGAGAGATATGGGCGTGCGTGCGGAGCCTTGTAATGGGAAATTGGTACACCCTTGCAGGGTTAAATCTTTTCGAGAAGCCGTGTCCACGGTTATGGACGACTTGAGACCTACTCCTTGTTCATAGACAACAACAACTGAGATAATATTAATATAACTTGATCAACGTGTGTGTGCCTTGACTGCTTCTTCTTCTTCTTCGGGATGCGAAGAGGAGGACAAGGATAGGATAGGTGTTATGCTTGCGTAAGTAGGTGGATAGCAAGACTTGTTGGAGGCGATTCCTCATCGAATGCTTGACTTATTATCTTACTCTCTAGATCGTTAGCCACTTCATAAATTCTAGTGCGGCAGCAACCTCACCACTTACCCCATCCTTACCGTAAACTACTAGTTGTCCTAGAATGACGACTGATGAAGTCCTTGCTGGGTCAGTTGCCCACTATAGTTGGATGCTGAGTACTTCTGTACTCATGATACTACCCTCAAACTCTTTTCATGCTTCTTGATCTACAACAGGTATGGTGATCGACGTTTCATGTGGAGACTCGACGACGACTAGTTAGGCGGATCCCGGCGGAGGGCCTGGACCCGTGTGGTTATGGGGATCGATGTTTTACTCTTTTGCCACTAGGCATTTGATTAATGTGTGTACTCAGACATGTATCTTCCGCTGTTGTATTTTATTAAGGAAGTTGTATGCCGATTGTATGAGATGTTGTATCCTTGTATCTGTAATGTTGTGATATCATGGTGGAAATCCAGGGCATATGACTTCATCATATGTCGCGGTGGGACCGATATGTGCTTCGTCCCCGAATCTGGATGGAAACATCTAGATATGGAACAGTACCGCATATCGGGCCTTACAACTTGGCATCAGAGCCTTATCGACCGTAGGTTCCCTTTTCTGGCCGAAGTCGAGTCTGGACAAAAACTATTTTGTAGTTACCAAGATAGTTATCGGAGAGTAGGAATCTTTTTACTCCTTACCCTTACTCTGGTCAGGACAAGTGACGTAAGTGTTTTATTCTCGCCTTATCCCCTTTCAAACTCTAGGATCTCGAGTGTGTGGAGTATCGGAACCGTTACAATGCCTTGCTTGCAGCGTATTGTTTTGATTCCGATCTCGGGTTGGGAAATCCTGTAGTACCTTTAGTTCTTCCGGCTCTGGGTAAACATCTTGGGTGTGTGTTGACTTTAGTCCTCTTGCCCAGTACCCTCATGATTTCGGTGAGAATGCTTCCCTTGATCGTCACTTTGGACTATCGTTCTTCCTTTTTGATCTCTCGATGGTCTCGTTCTTTGACGTCGCCATCTCCCTGCGGAAAGTTTCTCGACAGAAGTTCGTCATTCGACATGGAGCAGAGTCCCTTGTTGGTGGTGTTGAAGATTCTCGACTCTCTTTTTCTCCCCGCTCTCCCCAGATCGTCCAGGATCTCGGGACGAGATCCCTTGTTGGTGGTGTTGTATTGTAACAGCCCAGATTTCACAAAAAAATAAAAAATTTATTTTCGGTGTGAATTGTTTGATTGTCTGATTTATTTGCGGTGTTTGAATCCCCGATTTATCGATCAGTGATTATTTCCCCCCGCCCCTCTTATCTCGTACCGGACGGAGACTGACCCTTGCCACCTTGACACTCGACCTTTGCGACACCGGGTTTCACCCGATCACCGTCGCGAAAACCGCACAAGACCAGCCGCAGCCAACGAAACGAAAAACCCCGTTTAATAATTAAACGGGATATTTTTATAGCGCACCGGAAAGTGTTCTCGGAACGGTTCCAACACAAGGTGAACGCTGCCGGATCGACGCGCTGATCGCGCAGTTCAA
Source organism: Bromus sterilis (assembly GCA_950022295.1). Lineage (NCBI taxonomy): Eukaryota > Viridiplantae > Streptophyta > Magnoliopsida > Poales > Poaceae > Bromus > Bromus sterilis. Next base: position 233,629,200 of record OX465599.1, on the reverse strand, counting down.
AGTTTTACCCGAATCGGAGGTCCTGCGGACCCCCGGCGGTCAGAAACGTAAACACCGCGCGCGTGAGAGAGAAACCGGGGATGTTTTTGCAAACTGCCAGCCACCTGGGCTATATAAAGACCACCACTCTCCCACCCCTTCCTAGGGTTTTCCCTAGCACAAAATTGCAGTCACCCCCTGAAAAATATCCAGATCTGCCCAATCTGGCCCCAAATTCCGAAACCCTAGCCCCCTGGCCTTCCAGAGCCGTCGGATTTGAGATCCGACGCTCCAGATTTTGCCACCTCGCCCCCAACTCCTCCCCTCCAGCCAGCACAGGAAAACGGGCCCCGCCGGGCCCCGGAGCCGCCGCCAGGCCCACAAGAGCCCAATCTGGGCCGAGCGACCGCGCCGCCACCATGGAGGCTCCTCCGCCCGAGCCGCTGGCAAGCTCCGCCGCGCTCCGGCCGCCCGCCGGCCACCCTCCTCCTCTGCGTCCCTTTTCCTCCTCCCTCTCCTCACTGCCGCCCTCCCCTTCCCTCGCAGGTGGCCGAAACTGCGACCGCCGCCGCGCGCCATGCCTCGGCCCGAAGCTCCTCGTCGCCGGGCCTCCCACGACGCCGGCGACCCCCCCCCCCCTCCACCAGATCCAGACCCCACAGCCATCCCGCGCCTCCTCCCATCTGTCCAGCGCCCTGTGCCCCCTCGCCGCGCCGCCAGTTCGCCGATCGGCGCCGACCTCGCCGTGGTCGGGATCGGGTTCCCGATCCATCAGTTGTTGACTGTCGCCGCCGCGTTGGGCCGGCCTGGCTCCAGTGGCCCACCGGCTCGCCCCCGCCGCATCCCAGGCGCCTCCTCCCGGCCAGATGGGCCTCGGCCCGATAAGGTTCCTTTTTTTAACTTCCGTGTTTTTTTTCTTTTCTCTCTGCCTGTGAAATTTGACTAAGTCCCAGAATAATTACTTCTTATTCCGTTTTGCGATGTAGTTTGCGATCAAACAGTAGCCCAGATGACGTTTCGCCCAAAAGGAAAATTGTTTAGTTTTATGTGTACTTCAGTTCATCTTTTGTGAGCATCTTGATTTGACGCCATCTTGATGTTGTTAATCTATGAAGTGAGCATCAGACTGTTAACTGCTATTATTTCCTGTCAAGTGTTGTTGTTGTTATTTTATTACAAGTTTGCATGATGATTGTGACACATCCATGAGGCCTATTGCATTAATTCTTGTTTCATACTGTTAAGCATCATGTCTACTTCCATTATACGTATTGCATTGTCATGTTTACCTTCCTGGTCATAGTTATATTTAGCTCCAAAGTTGCTATCCTGCTGTTTTTGACAGCCACCTCTGATTTTCACTAAGTCTTTAATTTTCCAATGCCATGTTACATGCTTAATATCTTTTGATCTGTTATACCTATGACCTTGATTCTTGTTTGTACCTGATCATCATCATGTATACTTCATGCCCATATATTGCTATGTCATGTTGCTGCATTTTTGCATATAGCTCCTGTTTATACAGCATGAAAATAACAGTTTATGCCATGTTTTCCTGATTTTCACTAAGTCCTAGACCAGTAATGTTTTATTGCATTTTGCATGGGCTATAGTTAATTGTTCATGATGCCCTTTTGCATGATTCCTTTTGCCATGCCGTCCCTGCCATGCCTACTTTAATTTCATATCATTTGTGAGCATGTTTGTATTCATTATCCTGTTTATGCATTACTCTAAAGTGTGCTTCCTGATGTTGGCAGATTGTGTTCCAAACTTGTTTTACTTGTATCTTTTTTACCGTAACTCCGTTTGGGGTGTTCTTTATATGTAACTTGATTAGTTTTTCGTGTACTTTGTATTCGTGCTATTGTTTGCTGTTGTTAACCAACCTAAAGTATGGTTTAGTGCAGAACAGTACCAATTACTTAAATTGTCGTGGGGCACTTAGTCGAATGCCATGTTAATGATTGTGCCTCACTCAAATTGACTAGCATAGATAGTTTCCTTTATGCTTCACCTCTTGTCATGTTTGTGTGCTATGCCATGCTTGCTTGAGTTGCCATGTTAACAACCTTTGTTGATCATCTGTAACTAAACAACTTGAACCAATATAAACATGCGGTATCATCGTGTGTGACGAGTACTCCACTTAACCTGTTAGTAACCGCTCTCGACGGTAGGTGCGATGTCTCGTGTTGCCTTCTTATTGATGCTTGCTCGTGTTTGCTTCGTAGTAATAGATGCTTGCTCGTTGATTACTTTCCAGTGTTTACTTCTTGTGTGCTCCCGCGGATACTCTCGGAGACGATGCGAGCTTGCGATCAACTACACCTTCGGAACCCGACTATTCAACAGGCAAGGACTATACATTACTTATGATCCATTCTATTTCAACCAGCGGTTTGCATGCTAGTCTAGGATAGGTTCTATGTTTGATCCTACCACATGTTTACAGCCTCTTTCAAACCGATACAGCCATGTCCTCTCCCAGCAAAGCATGTACTGCTATGTTACTATTGCTCGTTGCTCAGCCCCTGCTTAGTATGCATGCATAGGAGCTACGATGTTACCCTGTTACTCCTTGGTTTGGGCTATCACATTATTATATTGTTTTTGATGATATGATTATTATAATGTTGACTATATTCGACGAAGGATGGAAGGTCTAGGCTATCCTGCCCCGACGCTTTGTTCCATTTGAGTCACCTAGGATCCGAGTTCTGGGTATTGGTTTTAAGACTGAGCGTGCCTAACCGCGTGTCGGATGCTATGGGGTCCCCTTTTCTTACCTACCTAGCTTCAAACATTTCAAGTGGTGGCCCAAGCTGATTTTACCATTTGAAACCGTGTGCGTAACTGGTCTGCAGCCAGTGGACTTAAAACAACTCGGGCCAGCGGAGACATAGTTCCTTTGTTGGTCCACACTAGTGATCTAGGGAATCCCCTGAGTTCAGGTGAGGCTAATCCCGACCTTAGCCATACGGAAGAGTCCGATCCGAGAGCGTGGCCGGCTTTTGGGTTGGGTGTCGACTCCCCGGGGGCCACCCGAATTTGTTCGTTGTTAGTTAGAGGGACCTATCGTTTCGGATATCTCAGAACTTAATCTTAAAATGGTTGCCTGTGATGGGTAGCAACTGAGAGAGATGGGCGTGCGTGCGGAGCCATGTAATGGGCAATTGGTACACCCCTGCAGGGTTAAATCTTTTCGAGAAGCCGTGTCCACGATTATGGACGACTTGAGACCTACTCCTTGTTCATAGACAACAACAACTGAGATAATCTTAATATAACTTGATCAACGTGTGTGTGCCTTGACTGCTTCTTCTTCGTCGGGATGTGAAGAGGAGGACAAGGATAGGATAGGTGTTATGCTTGCGTAAGTAGGTGGATAACAAGACTTGTTGGAGGAGATTCCTCATCGAATGCTTGACTTCTTATCTTACTCTCTAGATCGTTAGCCACTTCATAAATGCTAGTGCGGCAGCAACCTCACCACTTACCCCATCCTTACCGTAAACTACTAGTTGTCCTAGAATGACGAGTGATGAAGTACTTGCGGGGTCAGTTGCCCACAACAGTTGGATGCTGAGTACTTCTGTACTCATGATACTACCCCCAAACTCTTTTCAGGCTTCTTGATCGACAACAGGTATGGTGATCGACATTTCACGTGGAGACTCTACGATGACTAGTTAGGCCGATCCCGTCGGAGGGCCTGGACCCATGTGGTTATGGGGCTCGATGTTTTTCTCTTTTGCCACTAGGTATTTGATTGTAGTCTGTACTCAGACATGTATCTTCCGCTGTTGTATTTTTTAAGGCAGTTGTATGCCGATTGTATGAGATGTTGTATCCTTGTATCTGTAATGTTGTGATATCATGTTGGAAATCTGGGGCCTATGACTTCTTCATATGTCGCGATGGGACCGATATATGCTTCGTCCCCGGATCTGGATGGAAACATCTAGATCTGGAACAGTACCGCATATCGGGCCTTAAAAGTTTGTCTTTTGCAAGAACTTTAGCTTTTGTTTAGTTTGTTGCTGGAACTCTCTTTAGTTTTCATGTTTATCTTGTTAAGAGAGTTGGTTGTTGCACAGAGTTGTGTCTTGTCTTGAAGTAGGTAATTGAGGTTGCTATTTAATTGTAGTAGTAACTTGCAATAGTTTTGAGGTATTGTTGTAAGTAATGTTTGAACTTTTGGTGTCAAGAGCTCTATCCAATTAGTGATACGAGTCATATTTTGGGCAATTCGTGTTTATTTTCAAAACTACAAATACTAGTTGAGAACTCTAGCTACTAGATGGATCACTAATCTTTGGAGGGATCGGATATTAGAGTACACTCACGTACCATGAGTCGAGGATGCGCAAGGATAACCAAACCCCCATACACTCCTCCTCGGGGTACTTCTCTCTTTGTGAACCTCCTTATTAGATTCAGAGTTACCGATAATAAGTGCATGAGTTCTTCAGACTAATGTAAGTATTGAAAGTTGACACTTCCACCTCCTCATATTTTCTAGTCTCTTCGGTACCGTGCATTGCCCTCTTCTCACTCCGAGAGTTGGCGTCCACCTCGCCGGTGCATCCAAACCCTTGGCATGATACGCTCTGTCAACATAAACCTCCTTATATCTTTCCTCAAAACAGCCACCATACCTACCTATCAAGGCATTTCCATAGCTTTTCCGAGATATATTGCCATGCAACATCCACCTCTTCATGACTCGATCTTCATGTTATACATGTTCCTGCTACACTGGCAGAGGCATACATTTGCAAACATCATGATAGCTACATCTTATTTATGTTGAGTACCTTGTAAAGTGTGAAGAGCTTCTATACCTTCTTGTAAAATAGAGTGTTGCCCTTAAGTGAGGAAAACATCACAAAGTGGACAAAATTTAAAAGATCCCAATGTAAGGCCCGATATGCGGTACTTTTTCAGATCTAGATGTTTCCATCCAGATCCGGGGACGAAGCATATATCGGTACCACCGCGACATATGACAATGCCATATGCCCCGGATTTCCAACATGATATCACAACATTACAGCTACAAGGATACAACATCTCATACTACAATCGGCATACAATTGCCTTAATTGCATTACATCAACGGAAGATACATGTCTGAGTATAGACTACAATTAAATGCCTAGTGGCAAAGATAAAACACACCATTCCCGTAACCACACGGGTCCAGGCTCTCCACCGGGATCCACCTAACTAGTCGTCATCGAGTCTTCGCGAAGGCGTACAGAAGAAGGGTCGTCGAGCTCCTCTTTAGTCCAACATCGTTTGCATAACGTGCGTACAAGAGAAAAGAAGGGGTGAGCTATATCAACAAGTGTTGTAACTAACTTCTCACGGTAAGATGGGGGTAGTGGTGAGGTTGCAACCGCACTAGCAATATATGAGTGTCTAACGATCTATTTTAGAGTTAGATGAGAAGCCAAACATCCGATGAGGAATCGCCTCCAACATGTCTGCTATCATCTACTTACGCAAACATAACTCCTATCCTATCCATGTCCTCCCCTTCGCATCCCAACGAAGAAAAAGCAGTCAAGGCACACACACGTTGATCAAGTTATAGTTATGATTCAGTTGATGTTATCTATGAACAAAACGTAGGTTCCAAGTCGTCCATAACCGTGGACACGGCTTCTCGAAAAGATTTAACACTGCAGGGGTGTACCAACTGCCCATTACAAGGCTCCGCACGCACACCCATCTCTGTCATTTTCTACCCATCAATGACATCCATTTTATGATTTAGTCCCGAGAGATCCGGAACGACAGATCCCTCTAACTAACAACGCACAAATCCGGGTGGCCCCCGGGGAGTCAACACTCAATCCAAAAGCCGGCCACGCTCTCGGATCGGACTCTTCCGTCTGGACGAGGTCGACGTAACTAACCCATCACTGTGGGCAGCCCCGTAGCTTCCAGATGCGGACCAACGAAGGAACTCTGTCTCCGCTGGCCCGAGTAGTTTTAAAATCTGTTGGGGGCCCAACCAAGCACACACACAGTTTCAAATGGTAAATCAGCTTGGGCCACCACTAGAAATGTTTGGAGCTAGGTAGGTAAGAATAGTGGACCCCATAAAATCCCACACGCGGTTAGGAATTCTCAGTCTTAGAACCAATACTCGGAACACGGATCCTAGGTGACTCGAATGGAACAAAGCGTCGGGGCGGGATAGCCTAGACCTTCCATCCTTCGTCGAATATAGTCAACATTTATAATAATCATATCATCCACAACAATAAAATAATGTGATATCCCAATCCAAGGAGTAACAGGAGGTAACAGTTGATAACATCCTAGCATGCATACTAAGCAGTGGCTGAGCAGCGAGCAATAGTAACATAGCCGAACACGGTTTGCTGGGATGTGGAGGACATGGATGTTTGGGTTTATTTGAGAGGCATGAATATGAAGTGGTAGGATCAAGCAATTGTTCTATCCTACACCTAGGCGCGAGTGAGATGAAAGTTATAAGCATGATATATGCTACCCCTTACCTGATGAGAAGACGAAACCAAAGGTGTAGTCGATCGCAAGCTCGCATCGTCTCCAAGAGGTATCCGCGGAAGCACACAAGAAGGAAACACTGGAAAGGCAATCAACGAGCAAGCATCTACTACTACGAAGCAATCACCAACAAGAAAAAATAAGAAGGAAACACGAGAAAACGCACTACGGCATCGCATCTACCGTCGAGAGTGGTTACTAACAGGTCAAGTGGGGTACTCTTCACACACGACGATACCGCACATTTAGAATGGTTCAAGTTGTTTAGCTATACAACATGAGCAAAAGTTGTTAACATGTCATCTCACTCAAGCATGGCATAGCACACAAACATGACGAGAGATGAAGCATAAGATAAACTATCTATGTTAGTCAATTTAAGTGAGGCACAACCTAAACATGGCATTCCACTAAGGGCCCCACGATGATTAAAGCATTTGGTACTGTTCTGCCCTAAACCATATTTTAGGTTGGTTAACAATAGTAAATTATCGCATAAACACAAAGTACATGAAATTATAATCAGGTTACATATAAGGAACACTCCAAACGGAGTTACGGTTAAAAAGATACAAGCATCACAATTTACGGGTACATGCTGTTAACATCAGGGAGCACACTTTAGAGCAATGAAACAATTAGCTACTGAATGCAAACATGCACCAAAATGATGTGGATCAACAATAGACATGACAAGGAAGGCATGGCAACAAAGATTCATGTATATGAGCATCAGGAACAAGTAATTGTAACCCATGTAAAATTCAAGAAAATACTACTGGTCTAGGGACTTAGTGAAAATCAGGGCACGTGACAGCAAACAGCATGGTTGCACTTTGGGAGCTCAACAACTATATGAAAAGCAAGGATATCATGACATAGAAATATATGGCATCAAATTATACATGGCAAGGATCAATTAATTACATTGGAGCTAATGAATATAAAGCTTGGATCACTAACTATAAGGCATCAAAGTTGCAACTTTATATAAACAACAACACATGTTAACAGGGTCACCACTTTGGAGCAAGATGTAAATTAGCTACAACAGGCAAACATTACAAAGGAATGCTTCTAAATAAAGTGCACATGATGCTTAACACATACAAGAAATAATCAAATAGCATAGGCCTCATGGATGTGACACAATCATCAACCAAAGTTGCAAGAAAATAACAACAACAATTAATAGAAAGTAGCACCATTTAACGATCTGGTGCCCAATTCAACACTGATTAATAACATCTAGATGGCCTCGAATCAATTAACTCAATAAATAAAAAAGTTAGAGCACATCACCAGCAACAATTTTCATTTTGGGCGCAAACTCATACGGGCTACGGATTACTCGCAATCTACACCGCAAACTGGCATCAGCAGCATAATTTCTACAGACTTAGAAAAATAACAAGGAGAGAAGGAAAGAAAAAAAGGGGACCTGCTGGGCCGAGGACCATCTGGCCGGTGGCGTCAGATAGCAGGGCGCACCCATGGGCGAGAGAAGACGGCTGGGCCTTGGGTGCACGGTGGGCCGGTGGCGGCGCGCTGGCCCACATGGCGCGGCGGCCCATCTGGCGTGGGAGGTTGCCCGATCCAGATCAGATCGGGGTTGCGGTGGCGGCTGGCGGCGTTGTTGTTAGGAGGCAGCGATGGGGGCTGCGGGGCGACGTGGAGGGCTAGGATCCAAAGATCTTGCGATCCGGCGGTCCAGGATCGCCTGGATTTAGGGTTTCGGGATTGGGAGGACTTGGGGCAGAATTTGGAGGGGGATTTGAGGGGGTGGCTGCAATTTTTTCTTAGGGGAAACCCTAGAAGGGCTAGGGGAGGGTGGTGGTCTTTATATAGGCTGGCCTGGATGGCAGGTTTACGCAAAAGCCCTCGGGTTTTCTCCCACGCGTCCGGTACTCCACGTTTTTGACCGCCGGGAGTCCATACGACCTCCGATTTGGAAGAAATCTCGAACCACGCGCTCGGCGCGGTGAGCCCGTCAATCGTACCTCACTTCGATACCATTCCGAGAACATTTTTTGGCGCCCAATAAAATGATCCATTTAATTATTAAATGGGGTTTTCGTTCCGATGGCGATGGATGGTCCTGTGCCGGAAGTTGTGACGGTGCTCGGGTGAAACCTCGGTGTCGCAAAGGTCGTGTGTCGTTGGGAAAAGGTTTGGTCCCGCATCCGATACGAGAAAGAGGGGGGAAATATTCACCGATTGATAAATCAGCGAAGCAAATACTACAAACAATTCTAGCTATCAACAAAATAATGCAACAAGTAATTTTTTTAATTTGGGTGAAAATCCCGGGCTGTTACAATACAACACCACCAACAAGGGATCTCTTCCCGAGATCCTGGACGATCCGGGGGAGAGGGGGGAAGAGGAAAGAGAGTTGACAATCTTCAACACCACCAACAAGGGACTCTGCACCATGTCGACGATGACCTTTCGTCGAGAAACTTTCCGCAGAGAGATGACGACGTCGAAGAACGAAACCATCAGGAGATCAAGAGGAAGAACGACAGTCCAAAGTGACGATCAAGGGAAGCATTCTCACTCAAATAGTGAGGATACTAGGCAAGAGGAATGAAGTCAACGGACGACCAAGATGCTTAACCAGAGTCGGAAGAACTAAAGTTACTACAGAATTTCCCAAACCTGAGATCGGAATCGAGACAATACGCTGCAAGCAAGGCATTGTAACGGTTCTGAAACTCCACTTAATCGAGATCCTAGAGTTTTAAGGGGATAAGACGAGAATTAAAACACTTACGGCCCTTGTCCTGACCAGAGCATGGGTAAGGAGGAAAAAGAATCCTACTCTCCGATAACTAACTTAGTAACTACAAAAAAGTTTTTGTCTAGACTTGACTTCGGCCAGAAAAGGGATCCTACGGTCGGTAAGGCTCTGATACCAAGTTGTAAGGCCCGATATGAGGTGCTGTTCTAGATCTAGATGTTTCCATCCAGATCCGGGGACAAAGCACATAGCGGTCCCACCGCGACATATGACAATGCCATATGCCCCGGATTTCCAACATGATATCACAACATTACAGCAACAAGGATACAACATCTCATACAATCGGCATACAATTGCCTTAATTACATTACATCAGCGAAACATACATGTCTGAGTACATACTACAATCAAATGCCTAGTGGCAAAGGTAAAACACACCATTCCCATAACCACAAGGGTCCAGGCTCTCCGCCGGGATTCGCCTAACTAGTCGTCGTTGAGTCTTCGCGAAGGCGTCTAGAAGAAGGGTTGTCGAGCTCCTCTGTAGTCCAACATCATTTGCATAACGTGCGTAAAATAGAAAATAAGGGGTGAGCTATATCAACAAGTCTTGTAACTAACTTTTCACAGTAAGATGGGGGTAGTGGTGAGGTTGCAACCGCACTAGCAATACATGAGTGGCTAACGATCTATTTTAGAGTAAGATGAGAAGCCAAGCATTTGATGAGGAATCGCCTCCAACAAGTCTGCTATGAGCTACTTACGCAAACATAACACCTATCCTATCCTCGTCCTCCCCTTCGCACCCCGACAAAGAAGAAGTAGTCAAGGCACACACATGTTGATCAAGTTATAGTTATTATTCAGTTGATGTTATCTATGAACAAGACGTAGGTTCCAAGTCATCCATAACCGTGGACACGACTTCTCGAAAAGATTTAACCCTGCAGGGGTTTACCAACTGCCCATTACAAGGCTCCGCATGCACGCCCATCTCTCTCAGTTTCTACCCATCACAGGCAGCCATTTTATGATTTAGTCCAGAGAGATCCGGAACGACAGGTCCCTCTAACTAACAACGCACAAATCCGGGTGGCCCCCGGGGAGTCGACACCCAATCCAAAAGCCGGCCACGCTCTCGGATCGGACTCTTCCGTCTGGACGAGGTCGGGGTAACTAACCCATCACTGTGGGCATCCCCCTAGCTTCCAGGTGTGGACCAACGAAGGAACTCTGTCACCAATGGCCCGAGTAGTTTTAAAATCTGTTGGGGGCCCAACCAAGCACACACACGGTTTCAAATGCTAAATCAGCTTGGGCCACCACAAGAAATGTTTGGAACTAGGTAGGTAAGAAAAGGGGACCCCATAAAACCCCACACGCGATTAGGCACGCTCAGTCTTAGAACCAATACCCGGAACTCGGATCCTAGGTGACTCGAATGGAACAAAGCGTCGGGGCGGGATAGCCTAGACCTTCCATCCTTCATAGAATATAGTCAACATTTATAATAATCATATCATGCACAACAATATATTAATGTGGTAGCCCAATCCAAGGAGTAACAGGAGGTAACAGTTGATAACATCCTAGCATGCATACTAAGGAGTGGCTCAGCAGCGAGTGATACGTCCCAAACGTATCTATAATTTCTGCTTACTCCATGCATGTTTTGTGTGACTTTGCCATGTTTTGCTTGAACTTTCATACACTTTTGAGCATATTTGGACTAATCTATTAACCCAGTGCACCAGGCTTCTAGTTGCTATTTTCTGCTGTTTTTGTATTTCAGGTTTTCCGGCCATTAAAAGTGCTCCAAAAAATCCGGAAAAATCAGATAAAAAATCAGCGATCCGGAAGCTTTCGGAATCACTAAGGCAACGGAGGGGGGCCACCACAGGGACTCCAGAAGGGTCCCTGGCGCGGCCCCACCCTAGGCCGTGCCAGGGGGCCTCCTGGCTGCCCTGTGGGTCCCCTCGACACCCCCTCCGCCTATATTTAGCCCTCGGGGTGTAAACCCCTAATATCGATCTCTTTTCCGCGAACTCGCCTCTGTACTGCCGCCGCCGTTTCAAGATCGGGGCTGCCTGGAGAAGGTACCCCGGCACCCTGCCGGGAGGAGGAACCCCCTCCGAGAGACCATCCATAGCTATGGACGCCTCTCGTATGTGTCGTGAGTAGTCCCCCTTGGACCATGGGTCCGTGACCAGTAGCTATGTGATGTACTTCTCTCCTCTTTGTGCTTCCACTTTCGAGACCTCGTGAGCTGCCTCACATGATCGAGGCACTATTGTAATTTCTGCTGTTCCTATGCTGAGTTTGCTGGGATCTGATGGATTATGAGACTATGTTCAGATTGTGATGAGTAATATATTTGGTTCTTCTCTTTTATATTTTGTTCTTGAGTAAATTCTTGCATGTTCTCCATTGCAGTATTTTTCTTTGGCCAAGTAGTTTGCTTGCAACTCCAAGAGGGAGCGTTATGCTTGATTGTGGGTTCAGCCACCTGATGTCTAGCTTGAGTGACAGAAACATGAGACTAGGGGATGTGTTGTTGCCACCAGGGATAAAACAACGGTGCTTGTACCCGCGGGTGCAAGGATTGTTTACTTTACGCAAAGTTCTTTTAATGCAGTTGTCTATTGCTTTGAGTTTACACTTTGGGTGGGATTCGCAACTTAATACCAGCAAAATGTTCTGGATAGATATCTCAAGGTGGATGATTCGTAGTATATGCATTTGGATTTCGGTCTACTTACCTTGGCGTACTGCCCATTGCTTTTGAGCCCTTCCTTTCTTTGCAGCATAGTTAGCATTGCGGTGCCTTCATAATTATGTCAATTGCCCAGCTGTGATTTGTTTACCTCGCTAGCATTTTTATCGTCTTTTGGGAGAGAGACATCACTAGTGAAAATCACGGGACCCCGGTCCATCTTCACATTATTGTTTACACCCTTAGTTTACTTTCAGTCTTTACTTTCAGTTGCCACTATTATTATCTCTTGCGTTGATCCTTGGTAAACAGCATGGCCGGAGGAATTGACAACTCCTCTGTACTCGTTGGGAGCAAAGTTATTTGTTTCTGTGTGCAGGTCCTGTCAACTCCCTAACGAGAAGCCAATTTCTGGCGCTGTTGGCACCTTCTTGTATTTCTGCGAGTCCTACTGGAGACAAACCTTGGTATCTTCACCGAGGGAAATTTGCTGCTACGCTACATCTCACCTTCCACTTGGGGTAACCAACGAGGAGTGAGAGAACTATCCTCACTGTATCAAGCTAATTTCTGGCGCCGTTGCCGGGGACTCCAGTCTACAAGATAGGGGAGCTGCACACTATCTTTTATCTTTGCTTTTTAGTCTTGTTAGTTTACCTTTCAGTTTTTACTTTTGTGTCCCTTATAAAAAATACCAAAAATACATGCTGCTACTATGGGTTCCAATGAAAACACCAAGTTGTGTGACTTCACTAGTCACAACAACAGTGAATTTATCTGCACTCCTATTGCTCCACCTGCCACTTCAGCACCTTCTTATGAAATTAAACCTGCTCTGCTTAATCTTGTTATGAAAGAACAATTCTCAGGTGCTGGAGAGGACGCTGCCTTGCACTTAAACAATTTTATCGAGCTCTGTGATATGCAAAAGTACAAGGAAGTGGATGGGGACATCGTCAAGCTGAAGCTTTTTCCTTTATCTTTGAGAGGAAGAGACAAGGAGTGGTTGCAATCCTTACCCAAGAACAGTATCGATTCTTGGAGTAAATGCAAAGATGCTTTTATAGGGAAGTACTACCCCCCTGCTAAAATTATTCAATTGAGGAGTAACATTATGAATTTCAGGCAATTGGATAATGAACACGTTGCCCGGGCATGGGAACATATGAAGACGCTTGTCAAGAACTGCCCCACACATGGACTGACTACCTGGATGGTTATCCAGACTTTTTATGCATGCTTGAACTTTACCTCGCGGAAACTGTTAGATTCGGCCGCGGGAGGAACTTTTATGTCAACCACACTTGGTGCTGCCACAAAGCTACTTGATGAGATGATCTTGAACTACTCTCAGTGGCACACCGAAAGATCTCCAACTGGTAAGAAGGTAAATTCTTTCGAGGAGATCTCCTCTCTAAATGAAAAGGTTGACCTTATCATGTCTCTACTTACCAAGCAAGCTCCTATTGATCCTCAGGATGTTACTTTAAATTCCTTGGTTGCTCAAGAACAAGTAGATGTGAACTTTGTCTCTAGAAACAACTTCAACAATAATGCTTATAGGAGTAATTTTGGTAGCAACAATCCTAGGCCTTTCCCATCCAACAACTATGGGAACAACAACACTTATCCTAGCACCAAAAACTCCACCTTTGAACTAGAGACCTTGCTCAAAGACTTTATCACTACCCAAAAAGCCTTCAACAAGAGTGTGGAAGAGAACTTAGATAAATTAGATATCCTCTCTTCGAAGGTAGACAACATATCCCATGATGTAGAGATGTTGAAGATTAGAACCTCTCCCCCCGAGGAGAGCAATACCACTCCTATGAATGCCATCCAAGTCCAAATTAATGAAAACATTAGGATGTTGGGAAAACTAAAAGAGAGATGGGCCAGAGAAAAGGAGGAAGAAGAGAGAATTAAGAGCCTTCCTAACTACCACACAGTAGCCACTATCCAAGTAGTTGAGGATGTCCGAACAGTTAGCACCCATCACACCCCTAGTCCCACTGGACCTATCAATGGTGATGCTACCACCTCAACCATAGATGAAGAAACCTCTATGAACATAGAGGCTTTCAAACAAGTGAGCCTAAATGATATCACTACCTCCTTGATAGATAGTAGTGACCTAGACTTTGACAACTGCGCTTTACCTGAAGTTATTGGTTTCCTACACAAAATGTCTAGAGACCCCCACACTAGCACACTTAATCTTGCCTTCACAGAGCATATCACCAATGCTCTAATCAAAGTTAGGGAGGAGAAGCTTAGACTAGAAGCCTCCATACCTAGGAAGCTAGAAGATGGTTGGGATCCTATGATAAAAATCAAATTGAATAACTTTTCTTGCTATCCTTTATGTGATGTTGGAGCTAGTACCTCTGTTATGCCCAAAAGAATGTATGATATGCTTGAATTGAAACATTTTGATCCATGTTCTTTTGGTGTTCGTCTTGTTGATTCTTCCGTAAAGAAACCTTTGGGGAAGATCGACGATGTTCTTATCATTGTCAATGACAATTATGTTCCCGTTGATTTCACTATTATGGACATTGAGTGTGAGCCCTCTTGTCCAATTATTTTGGGACGTCCTTTTCTTCGCACAGTTGGTGTTGTTATTGACATGAAAGAGGGGAATATCAAATTCCAATTCCCTCTCAAGAAAGGGATGGAACATTTCCCTAGGAAAAAGATTAAGTTACCTTTTGAGTCTGTCACATGGGCTAGTTATTCTCTTGAAAATACTTGATCTTCTGCTTTAAGCCTAGCTAATGGCTCTAAAGAAGTGCTTTCGGGAGGCAACCCGCAACGAATTTAGGATTTTCTTTTTGCTTTTATTCTGTTCTTAGTGGCCTTGATGATTTTTACTACTGTAGCAACATCATTGTATCTTTACTTTTCAAGCTTTGTGCCAAGTTTAGCCTCATACGACAAGGGAAGTGAAAGTTGTGACATGTTGTCCAGAAAACAGATTCTGTCCTCGTGACTAGAAAAAACATAGAAAAATCCCAGTTCATCTTTTTGAGCTGAAGTTTTTGCACAAAATGCTCTATACAATTACGAAACTTTCGTATGTTCTGAGTTTTTTTATTTGAGTTGCAGAAGTACCTAAAAAATTCGTTTCTACCTGCTGGTCTGTTTTTCACAGATTCTGTCCTGCTTTGCCTTTTCTTCACTTTGCAATCCTTAAGCTTACTTTTTCTTTGCAATAAATTTTTGGCAATCTTGATAAACATTAGCTCTTCAAGAATATCTTTATTCCCATTAGAGGAAAAATTATTTTAGTAGGGCACTAACCTCTCTAATCAGTCTACAATGAGTTATGTATGAAGGGAGTTTTCAAGTGCGCGATGGAAGATGATGAAAGAAGATCTTGGATTGTCAAACGCTCAAGCTTGGGGATGCCCATGTGCACCCCCAATAAATATTCAAGGAGACTCAAGCGTCTAAGCTTGGGGATGCCCCCGTGCATCCCCTTCTTCATCAACAATTATCAGTTCGTCCCTCGTTTCACTATATTTTTATCACTTCATGCGTTGTGTGCTATGCTTGGAGCGTCTCGCTCTTTACTTTTCTAGGTTTTTTCTTGCTTTTTTTGCTGTAGTAACAAGTTAGACCCCAGCTTACTCTTTTGTTTGGGAGAGTTACACGCTCCGCTTGAACTAGAACTCCTCATAGGATTTGCATGCTTATTATTTTAGCTGTGAGTTGTTCTTTTTATTTTCTTAGCTGCTGCTCTGTTTAGTTGTAGTGCTTTAGTTTTTCTAGAGCTTTTATTTTGTTTTAGGTTGAACTTTCTATAGGTTGCATGTTTTATATTGTTAGAGAGTTTGCCTGTTGCACTGAGTTTTGTGTCTTGACTAGAAGCAGGTAGTTGAAGTTGTTATTCTCTTTGTAGTAGTAACTTGCAATAGTTTTGAGGTATTGACTAGAGTAATGTTTGAACTTTTGGTGTCAAGAGCTCGAGCCTACTAGTGATAGATGTCGTATTTTGGGCAATCCGTGTGATTTTCGAAAACCAAAAACCCCTGTTGAGAACTCTAGCTACTAGATGGATCACTAACCTCTGGAGGGTTCGAATATTAGAGTACACTCACGTACCATGAGTCGAGGATGCGCAAGGATAACCAAACCCCCATACACTCCTCCTCGGGGTACTTGTCTCTTTGTGAACCTCCTGATTAGATTGAGAGTTACCGATAATAAGTGCATGAGTTCTTCGGACTAATGTGAGTATTCGAAAGTTGACACTTCCACCCACCTATACTTTTTCTAGCCTCTTCGGTACCGTGCATTGCCCTTTCTCACCTTGAGAGTTGGAGCATACTTCGCCGGTGCATCCAAACCCTTGGCACGATACGCTCTGTCATCATAAGCCTCCTTATATCTTTCCTCAAAACAACCACCATACCTACCTACAAGGCATTTCCATAGCTTTTCCGAGATACATTGCCATGCAACATCCACCTTCTCATGACTTGATCTTCATGTCATACATGCTACTTGCTTGATCGATGAGCCGCATGCTAGTTGGGCCTTGCCCTAATCATTGCTACATGACGCACTAGTATCATTGCATATCCTGCTATCCTGGCAGAGGCATACATTTGCATCATGATCGTTATATCTTCTTTATGTGAGTACCTTTGTCAAGTGTGAAAGATCTCCTATATTATTGTAAAATATAGAGTGTTGCCCCTAAAGTGAGGAAAAGATCCCAAAGAGGACAAATGAGAGTTAAATAGAAAGAGCCATTGAGGCCACCAAAAAAATACAAAAAAATAGAAAAAAGAGAAAAAGAAAAATAAAAAAGAGAGAAGGGGGCACACTGCTATTCCTTTTGAGAGATCCACACTAGTACTTCATCCTCTATCCCTTGTACTCCATAGAGATCATCATCATGCATATAGCTATGTGGGGACCTTCACACTATAGAACTTGGCTTGTATATTCCAATGATGAGCCTCCTCAAACGAGCTCTAGGTCTTCTTGAGCAAGCAAGTTAGATGCACCCCCACTAGTTCCCCTGGAGAGCTTTTAGCTCACATGTGCATCTGTTGCATGGGAATCCCTACTCCTCACATCATATCTATCATATGGCCTTCTCTCGCTTATGATTGTCCTCGTTGATGTGAGCCTTTCACACCTTTTTGTCTTCCTCCTCCACCTTCTTGCTGTTTCTCCTTTTAGGTGTCAACTTTCTTGCTCACGCTCATCCATTGCATGAGTGCTCAAAATATCGAAAGGGAGTGGATCAGTTTGACTTGTACCTGGCTAGTGGGCTGGGGACGAGTCAAGATAAGAATCCAAAGGAGATTAAGTGTGAAACTTTAGTAGATAGTTGTTCTCAACAACCTTTTTTCTCTCTTTTTCCCAGTCCCCTGCTTGCACGCAAACACCATCTGGAGACATTCGAGTCACGGACAGCGAGAGCTCTTGCACCTTTTGTTCTTTTGTTGCTTGTGTCAATGCTAATATAGACTCTTGCTTGTTAAGACTTGAATTGAATTGCATGCTTTGATTGCTTTACTTAAAAGTCCTTTTATGGTTGTGTGGCATGTCACCACAGAAATTATGCTTGTTATCATTTACCTACTCGAGGACGAGCAGGAGTTAAGCTTGGGGATGTTGATACGTCCCAAACGTATCTATAATTTCTGCTTGCTCCATGCATGATTTGTGTGACTTTGCCATGTTTTGCTTGAACTTTCATACACTTTTGAGCATATTTGGACTAATCTATTAACCCAGTGCACCCAGCTGCCAGTTGCTGTTTTCTGCTGTTTTTGCATTTCAGGTTTTCCGGCCATTAAAAGTGCTCCAAAAAATCCGTAAAAATCAGATAAAAAATCAGCGACCCGGAAGCTTCCAGAATCACCAAGGCAGCGGAGGGGGGCCACCACAGGGACTCCAGAAGGGTCCCTGGCGCGACCCCACCCTAGGCCGCGCCAGGGGGGCTCCTGGATGCCCTGTGGGTCCCCTCGACACCCCCCTCCGCCTATATTTAGCCCTCGGGGTGGAAACCCCTAATATCGATCTCTTTTCCGCGAACTCGCCTTTGTACCACCGCCGCCGCCTTTTCAAGATCGGGGCTATCTAGAGAAGCTGCCCCGGCACCCTGCCGGGAGACCATCCATAGCCATGGACGCCTTCCGTATGTGCCGTGAGTAGCCCCCCTTGGACCATGGGTCCGTGACCAGTAGCTATGTGATGTACTTCTCTCCTCTTTGTGCTTCCACTTTCGAGACCTCGTGAGCTGCCTCGCATGATCGAGGCACTATTGTAATTTTTGTTATTGCTAAGCTGAGTTTGCTGGGATCTGATGGATTGTGAGACTATGTTCAGATTGTGATGAGTAATATATTTGGTTCTTCTCTTTTATATTTTGTTCTTGAGTAAATTCTTGCATGTTCTCCGTTGCAGTATTTTGCTTTGGCCAAGTAGTTTGCTTGCAACTCCAAGAGGGAGCGTTATGCTTGATTGTGGGTTCAGCCCCCTGATGTCTAGCTTGAGTGACAGAAACATGAGACTAGGGGATGTGATGTTGCCACCAGGGATAAAACAACGGTGCTTGTACCCGCGGGTGCAAGGATTGTTTACTTTACGCAAAGTTCTTTTAATGCAGTTGTCTGTTGCTTTGAGTTTACACTTTGGGTGGGATTCGCAACTTAATACCAGCGAGATGTTCTGGATAGATATCTCAAGGTGCATGATTTGTAGTAGATGCAGTTGGATTTCGGTCTACTTACCTTGGCGTACGGCCCATTGCTTTTGAGCCCTTCCTTTCTTTGCAGCATAGTTAGCATTGCGGTGCCTTCATAATTCTGTCAATTTCCCAGCTGTGATTTTTTTACCTCGCTAGCATTTTTATCCTCTTTTGGGAGAGAGACATCACTAGTGAAAATCACATGACCCCGGTCCATCTTCACATTATTGTTTACACCCTTAGTTTACTTTCAGTTGCCACTATTATTATCTCTTGCGTTGATCCTTTGTAAACAGCAAGGCCGGAGGAATTGACAACTCCTCTGTACTCGTTGGGAGCAAAGTTATTTGTTTCTGTGTGCAGGTCCTGTCAACTCCCTAACCAGAAGCCAATTTCTCGCATTGTTGGCACCTTCTTGTATTTCTGCGAGTCCTACTGGAGACAAACCTTGGTATCTTCACCGAGGGAAATTTGCTGCTACGCTACATCTCACCTTCCACTTGGGGTAACCAACGAGGAGTGAGAGAACTATCCTCACCATATCAGCGAGCAATAGTAACATAGCCGAACAAGGTTTGCTGGGATGTGGAGGACATGGATGTTTGGGTTTATTTGAGAGGCATGAATATGAAGTGGTAGGATCAAGAAATCGTTCTATCCTACACCTAGGCGCGAGTGAGATGAAAGTTATAAGCATGATATATGCTCCCCTTACCTGATGAGAAGATGAAACCGAAGGTGCAGTCGATCGCAAGCTCGCATCGTCTCCGAGAGGTACCAGCGGAAGCACACAAGAAGGAAACACTGAAAGGCAATCGACGAGCAAGCATCTATTACTACAAAGCAATCACCAACAAGCAACAATAATAAGGCAACACGAGAAAACGCACTACGGCATCGCATCAACCGTCGAGAGCGGTTACTAACAGGTTAAGTGGAGTACTCGT
The DNA here is from genome assembly GCA_950022295.1 of Bromus sterilis. Taxonomy (NCBI): domain Eukaryota; kingdom Viridiplantae; phylum Streptophyta; class Magnoliopsida; order Poales; family Poaceae; genus Bromus; species Bromus sterilis. The sequence continues at coordinate 233,609,554 of OX465599.1, read as the reverse complement.
CACACACGACGATACCGCACATTTAGAATGGTTCAAGTTGGTTAGCTACACAACATGAAAAAAAGTTGTTAACATGGCATCTCACTCAAGCATGGCATAGCACACAAACATGATGAGAGGTGAATCATAACATAAACTATCTATGCTAGTCAATTTAAGTGAGGCACAACCTAAACATGGCATTTCGCTAAGGCCCCACGATGATTAAAGCATTTGGTACTGTTCTTCCCTAAACCATATTTTATGTTGGTTAACAATAGTAAAAAATAGCATAAACACAAAGTACATTAAATTCTAATCAAGTTACATATAAGGAACACTCCAAATGGAGTTACGGTTAAAAAGATACAAGCATCACAATTTACGGGTACATGTTGTTAACATCAGGGAGCACACTTTAGAGCAATGAAACAATTAGCTATTGAACGCAAACATGCACCAAAATGATGTGGATCAACAGTAGACATGACAAGGAAGGCATGTCAACAAAGATTCATGTATATGAGCATCAGGAACAAGTAATTGTAATCCATGTAAAATGCGAGAAAATACTACCGGTCTAGGGACTTGGTGAAAATCAGGGCACGTGACAGCAAATAGCAGGGTTGCAGTTTGGGAGCTCAACAATTATACGAACAACAAGGATATCATGGCATAGAAATATATGGCATCAAAGTATACATGGCAAGGATCAATTAGTTACATTGTAGCTAATGAATATGAAGCATGGAGCACTAACTATAAGGGATCAAAGTTGCAACTTTATATAAACAACAGCACATGTTAACAGGGTCACCACTTTGGAGCAAGATGTAAATTAGCTACAGCAGGCAAACATGACAAAAGAATGCATCTAAATGAAGTGCACATGATGCTTAACACATACAAGAAAGAATCAATAGCATAGTCCTCATGGATGTGACACAATCATCAACCAAAGTTGCAAGAAAATAACAGCAGCAGCAATTAACCGAAAGTAGCAGCAGTTAACGATCTGGTGCCCACTTCAACACTGCTTAACAACATCTAGGTGGCCTCAAATAAATTAACTCACTAAAGCAAAAAGTTAGATCACATCACCAGCAACAATTTTCATTTTGGGCGCAAACTCATACGGGCTATGGATTACTCGCAATCTACATCGCAAACAGGCATCGACAGCATAATTCCTACAGACTTAGAAAAATAACAGGGAGAGAAGGAAAAACAAGAAGGGGACCTGCTGGGCTGAGGCCCATCTGGCCGGTGGCGTCGGATAGCAGGGCGCGCCCATGGGCGAGAGAAGACGGCTCGGCCTTGGGTGCTCGGTGGGCCGGTGACGGCGCGCTGGCCCATGTGGTGCGGCGACCCATCTGGCGGGGGCGGTTTCCTGATCCAGATCGGATCGGGGCCGCGGTGGAGATGGCGGCGGGGGGCTCAACACCGGCGAGAGGCGTCGCGAGGAGGCGGCGATGGGGGCAGCGGGGCGATGTGGAGGGCTAGGAGCCACAGATCTCGCGATCCGACGGTCCAGGATCGCCTGGATCTAGGGTTTCGGGATTGGGAGGACTTGGGGCAGAATTTGGAGGGGTTTTTGAGGGGGCGGCTGCAATTTTTTCTTAGGGGAGACCCTAGAAGGGCTAGGGGAGGGTGGTGGTCTTTATATAGGCGGGCCTGGATGGCAGTTTTACGCAAAAGCCCTCGGGTTTTCTCCCTCGCGTCCGGTACTCTACGTTTTTTACCGCCGGGAGTCCATACGACCTCCGATTCAGACAAAATCTCAAACCACGCGCTCAGCGCGGTGAGCCCGTCAATCCTACCTCACTTCGATACCGTTCCGAGAAAATTTTCCGGCGCCCAATAAAATAATCCATTTAATTATTAAATGGGGTTTTCGCTCCGATGGCGATGGTTGGTCCTGTGCCGGAAGTTGCTCCGGTGATACCTCTGTGTCGCAAAGGTCGTGTGCCGTTGGGAAAAGGTTTGGTACCGCATACGATACGAGAAAGAGGGGGAAAATATTCACCGATTAATAAATCAGCGAAGCAAATACTACAAACAATTCTAACAATCAACAAAATAATGCAACAAGCAAATTTTTAATTTGGGTGAAAATCCCGGGATGTTACACCCAAAGAGGACAAATGAGAGTTAAATAGAAAGAGCCATTGAGGCCACTAAAAAAATAGAAAAAAGATAAAAAGAAATAAAAGAGAGAAAGGGGCAACACTAGTATTCCTTTGAAAGATCCACACTCGTACTCCCTCTTATCTTTGTACTCCATAGAGATGATCATTTATGCATATAGCTATGTGGGGACCTTCACACTATAGAACTTGGCTTGCATATTCCAAGGACGAGCCTCCTCAAACGAGCTCTAGGCCTTCATGAGCGAGCAAGTTGGATGCACCCTCACTAGTTCCATTGGAGAGCTTTTCTTAGCTCATATGTGCATCCGTTGCATGGCAATCCCTACTCCTCACATCATATCTATCATTTGGCTTCCTCGCCTACGATTGTCCTCATTGATGTGAGTCTTTCTCACCCTTTTTGTCTTCCTCCTCCACCATATCTCTCTCTCTTTGCCATCCTAAGTGTCAACTCTCTTGCTTACGCTCATCCATTGCATGAGTGCTCAAAATATCGAAAGGGAGTGGATCAAATTGACGTATACCTGGCTAGTGGTCTGGGGACGAGTCAAGATAAGATTCCAAAGAAGACTAAGTGTGAAACTTTAGTAGATTGAGTTCTCAACAAATATTTTTTTCTCGTATTCTCATCTCCCACTTCATGCACGCAAACACCATCTGGAGACATTCGAGTCACGGACAGCGAGAGCTCTTGCACCTATATGTTCTTATGTTGCTTGTTTCAATGCTAATATATACTCTTGCTTGTAATGACTTGAATTGAAATACATACCTTGATTGCTTTACTTACAAAGTTCTTATATGGTTGTTAGCATGTCACCACATAAATTATGCTTGTTATCATTTACCTACTCGAGGACGAGCAGGAATTAAGCTTGGGGATGTTGATACGTCCCAAACGTATCTATAATTTCTGCTTGCTCCATGCATATTTTGTGTGATATTACTATGTTTTAGATACACTTTCATACACTTTTGATCATATTTGGACTAATCTATTAACTCAGTGCACCCCAGTGCCAGTTTTTGTTTTCTGCTGTTTTTGTATTTCAGGTTTTCCCATTATTAAAAGTGCTCAGAAAATTCCGGGAAAAATATATAAAAATCAGCGCTCTAGAAGAGTCCTCCAGCCAAAGGATGAAGTCCTGGGGTGGACCACAACCCCATGCGCCCTCCTGGAGCGGCCAGGAGTGGACCCGCGCCGGGTGGCCGCCTGAGCGACTGGGACCTCTGTGACGCCCCCAAAATCAACCTGTGTACAGTAATCATACACGCAGGGTACACGGTTGAGATTAGGGTGCCACGGTGAGAATATCACAGCACAACACTAAACACAAAAGGATAAACAAATATGTTACAATACCAGGGATCACGAGGATCCGAATACATAAGTCATACAAGCCATAATATTTGAGTACAGACATAGTTAGTCAAGTTTTGCCTTAAGAAGGCTAGCACAAATGACATCAGAGATACAGATCGAAAAGGCGAGGCCTCCTTCCTGGGATCCACCGAACTACTCCTGGTCAACGGGGAACTCGACGTCGTAGTAGTCGCCTCCGGGGTACTCCTGCTCCTGGGCTCCAACGTCGACTGCAGCGGCCGATCAGGCAAAGCGTAAAAGGGGGAAATAAAGCAAAGGTGAGTATCTAGCATACCCGCGAGTCTTACGTCCGCTACTAAGCATTATGCATTGTATCAATGGAAAGAAGAGGCCGTATATAGTGGATTGCAAGACAGAAATCCAGAGCAAGGGTAAGAAGCTAGGCCTAACGAAGACTAGCATCTTCCGACGAGTCTTGCAGCATGAGGTAAGAATCAGCCAACAATTTATATAAAGCATAAAGTAACAATGCAACAGAAGTTGTTGCAGCATTGTATAATAATAAGTTGTAATAATTAGCAATGCCTCCGAGTTCACCTCCTCGACATCCCAGCGAGGAAGAAAACCCGGAACCATACAGTTTAATAATAATAGTTGTAGTGGTAAGATCCAGCTTCAGCATAAAGCGTCCTGTTACCGTGGACACGACTATTCGAATAGATTAATCTTCACTGCAGGGGTGCACTTGTGTTACACTACACGCACGGATATCCAGGGTGGCGGGAACCTTGTTAGGGAACGCTCCACCGAGGCTATCCGACACTTCGTAGCCCATCTTTCAAACTCAACAGAGAGGCCATCCGCCGGTCTAAATCCTAAGTATGCCGGGCCTTGGACCCCAACCCGAACGTACTCCTGCACGGTGCGTGGCTGGCCGGTGAAGTTAAAGCAAATCCAAATAAGACACCACCGCGCGAGCAAATAAGACAACACCACTTCCCGGCGCAGGCCGCGATACTGCTGACGTTTGAAGAGTCCTCGGACGACACTACGAAGCAGAGGAGCCCATAACTCGTAATTCCCATGGGTAGGTAGTGCGTACATGGCATATAGCCAACTCAATACATTCACTGAACCATTAGTCATTTTATTAACCTGCGTGACAACCGTTATCGTTGCCTCGGCTTAACTGACCCGCGGACAACGACAGCAGCCAGGACCACCAGTACATCGGTGCCTGCCCTGTCGTCCCACCAAGTCTCTGCGGTTACCAACAAGGTGAACCGTCTCCTTACCTTGTCTCGCGTGTGCTCCTGGAGGAGCTCGACTTTCGTGGTTTGGTAACTCTCGCGGCCAACGATCAGGGGCCAAGCACACCGGTACACTGGTCGTACCCTCCCTGTCGTCCCGTCGCAATACCACTCGCGGGCACCGTTGGGTCGCCCGTCTTCTTACCTGAAGGACAACCGTTGCTCAGGTACCTAGAGCGGCTATACAAAGCCAGCAACGAGTGGAGTATGAGGATCACTCCTCGATAGCTCCACTTGATGTGGCTCGGCAGAGCCGAGGTAGGGGCCTTAGGCGGTGTCTGCATTGTACCGTAACTGTGCAATTATAATCATCGTATCCGCGTTCACTCCCCTGAGTGATCACGGCCCTCTATCTAATCCTATCTAACAATGCGCAAGGCTCACTGCTGAATATAATATATATAATAGGCAACATAGGATAAAGGAAGGTACATCAAGGGGCAACAAAAAACAAGCTATGCAATTGAATATGATTGTAACGTAGCAGCAGCAATAACAATGCCTAGTGCAAGAAATGTACGGAAAGATAGGCGATATCTGGGGAAGAGAATGGCTCTGCTTGCCTGGAAGCTCGACGGTAGAAGTAGGGTCGTCGACGAAGTAGTAGTACTCATCAGCGGTGTAGTCGTCGGCAGCAGCGGGGTCTATCGGAGATTAAGGGGGGGAAGAAACAGTAAATACAAAGCAAGCATATACAAACAGTTGCATGACATGACAGATGAAATGTTAACGGTGTTCTAACGCAGTGCAATGCACGTTGCTCGGAGCGGGAATTCATCCGGGGATGAACTACCGGCTCCGGGTGATTACCGCACAGATGATCCGGAGGGGAAGGTATCATGCCGGAGGTGTCGTGGACATCCGACACATGTGTGGGTGGTGTATCCGGGTTAGTTGATCTATTTCGAACAACTTTCGTGTTCGAAATAAATTCATCCGGGTACTTTAGCAGTACCGGACAATTTATCGGACAGTCGGTCCGGAGGGGGACGGTTCGATGTTCGTTGTGTTAGGGGGTGTGGTAGACATACAGATAGCGTATTCGTATTCGTTATATTTTTCTGATCAATTTTCATGTATAAAGTTTTTGAATCTGAATTACGGTTTAAAAGATATTGAATTTTAAAGTTTTAAATCAATTTAAATGATTTTCTGAATTTCTTTTATTATTAAATTCCAACATTATTCAAAACATTATCCACAACAGTGCCTGACATGTGGGACCCACATGTCAGCCTCTGTTATTAATAAATCTTTTGTTTAAATTAATCTGACCAGTGGGGCCCAACAGTGAGTGTCTTAGTACTAATTAATCCATTTTACTAATCCAGGGGTTAACTTAATTTCCAGGGCCCACATGTCAGTGAGACATATTAAACTAATTATTATTTTTCTATTTGTCTTAACAGAGACAATTAGCAGGGGGGTGGGGCCCGGCTGTCAGTGGCTCATTAGCCACTAACAGAAAATCTGACCGGGAGGACCCACCGGTCAGTGACCCAGGGGCGTGCCGGCGACGACGGCCGGCGGCGAGGTTGAGCCTGCGCTCAACACAGGCCACGGGAGGGGCTGGGCTCGAGCGCGTTCGGTCGAGGGGAGAGTCGCGAGTCGATTGGTGGTGGGGGGCGTCGCCGGAGACGGCCGGAGCAGTGACGATGACGAGAACGGCGGCGACCAGAAAAAGGCGAAGTTGGCGACGTCGTTCCGCGGCGTTTGCACGAGCGCTAGCTAGGGGGTTCGACTACTGCGAGCACGCGGAGCACGTTGACATGCCAAGCGCGCCAAACGCGTGCGCTAGGCCACGGCGGCCAGTGCTTCCACGACGGTGAGTCCACGGCGACCATGGTGGCGACAGCTACGGCGCACGGGGAACAAAGAGGACGGTCGGCGGAGGTGCAAAAACTCACGGGGAGGGTGTAGAGGATGGCAGCAGGCTCAGGGGAGGCCGGGTGCAGCCGGAATTTCTCGGCGACGGTGGCGGGGAGGCGGGAAGGGAACGACGACGTACGCCCTCAGCAGTTCTTCCGGGCCTGATTCCTCGCGTTGGTTGATGTAGTCGACGACGACGAGGCGCAGGGACAAGGTGACGCGGGCTAGGGTGGTCTCCGGCCACGGGAGTTCACGACGGCGGCGACGGCCTCCGCTGCGAAGATTTGCCCCGAGGAGGGAGTGAGCGTGGCGAGGGGAAAGTGGCGAGGGCCTCATCCAGGGGGTGGCTGGGGTCTGCCTTATCCCGCTGAGGAGAGAGGGGAGCAGGTGAGGCAGGTGAGAGGGGGGCGGCATGGCCACAGTGGCCATGGCCATGGCGCCACGGGGATGGGCAGGTGAGGGAGGCGACGGGGGCAGGTGGGAGGGGAAGGTGGGCCGGGGTGGATGGGCTGAGGGGGTATTGCCCATGGGCGTTAGATAGGTCTTTTTGTTTTCTTTATTTCTTTCTTTACTGTTTATTTATTTTAAATATTTTTGTAAAATATGTAATAGGTTCCATAATTAGTGTTATGCTCCATATCAGTGCTACAAAAAGTTTGGGGCATTTATAAATCCATTTGCATTTTGTTTTATTTAAAAAGGTATTAAATGGCATTGTTTTGCTACTGTTTTTATTTAATTGCATTATTTAAATAACTTAATAAATTCACATTCCAATATTTATAAGACCTACTGATTTTTAGGCATTTAATAAAATTGGTTTCATAATTTTTAGTGCATTTAAATTTTTTACTTGTTTATTATAATTACCAAGGCAACTAACAAATTCCAAAGCTATTGTTTACTTCTCCCAATATTACCAAACCACTTTAATTAAAATAACACTTGCTATGATAACCATGGCCTAATGATTGATAGGCAATTTTATTATTAGGTTCCATCATTAAGGTCCAACTATAGTTTTCATTTTTATTTTAATGTATAAAACAATTGGATAACCCCACACCATTGGTTTCATAATTATCATTGATTTGTGATTATTCAGATGTCTAGGAGTTAACTTGGTTTAGGTATTTGCAAGATGGTTATCAATCACCCACAAATTCTTTGAGCAATTCAATAGTCCATACAAATTTGAAAATTTTATCAGGGTTGGAATTGTCAGAGCTATGATCAAAGGTGATCATGGCTTGTCAAACAACAGTGATCAGGCACTAATCAAAGTGATTACTGTTGCTGACACTGGGGGTGTTACAACCTCCCCCGGTGCCCCCCTTTGGCCCGTATTTATACTCCTATCGCGAAAACCCTGATTCCAGACCCCTCTTCTCCATAAACAATTCCGATCTCCGCCGCCATCGCCAAGAAGCTTCGAGGGACCAGAATTCCTGTGTTGGCACCCTGCCGGGACGGGGAAGTGCGACCGGATTCATCTCCATCGACGTTGCTTCCTCTCTCCATGATGCGAGAGTAGTTTCTCCTCGGGGCTGAGGTTTCTACCAGTAGCTATGTGTTCTTCTCTCTCTCCCATGATGTGATCTTCATTGTGATCATAAACTATGTTAATCTAGGGTGATCCCATGATATTTCCCCTTCCTCTATGTATTGGATTGATGTACTCACTTGATCTAATCTAGTATAATCCCCGAGACCATGGTGACAACGGTCTATTGGACATGGGTTAGAAGAATATTTTCATGAGTGATTTCCTCTTTTGTGAATTGATTGAAGATTGAGAGTCTCTTGGTGCTTGTCTTTGACTATCCTTGAGATATGTTGTGGTGATTGTGGTACTCTCTTTGGATGGCCGCGGTGACATTGGGAAATCCATAGATTGAGAACTACGAACTCTGAGGTGTGCTTTTGTAGCCCTACATAATTCTTGTCCTCTCTTGACCACAAAGGAATGACCTCCGAGTACGTCTCCAATGCATGTTTTAGTGGAAATATCATGTGATTAGACTATGTTAATGTTGTTGGGAGTTGCCACTAGTGAAAGTATGAAGCCTAGGCATTGTTTCCACCATTGCAATACCGTTTGTGCTCACGTTTACTACTTGTTTGCTTCCTGCATTTTTTATTACAGATTTATATTACTTTGTTTTGCCACACCTATCACCCATATTTTACCATCTCTTCGCCGAACTAGTGCACCTATATAACCCCTAGTTGTATTAGGTGTGTTGGGTACACAAGAGACTTCTTGTATCTTAATTGCAGGGTTGCTTGAGAGAGACCATCTTCAACCTCTACTTCTCTGAGTTCGATAAACCTTAGGTCATCCACTTGAGGAAAATTGCTGTTGTCCTACAAACCTCTGCGCTTGGAGGCCCAACATAGTCTACAAGAATAAAAGCGTGCGTAGACATCAGGTGGCAGTCAGGAAGGGGGCAGGCTCTCTGCGGTCGACGCCGGATGGGCCTGCCGCATGTGTGGACGTGGGGAGGTGGACGTGTGGGTGGGGTGGGGGGGGGTTGTGGGGCGAGTCGTGGAACCGAGCAGGTGACGTTATTTTTCTACGTGCTTGAACGGTGGTGCCTGTTAACCATGGTTAGTGCTAAACATAGAATCGTTACAGAGCGTTAGATTTAGTAGATTGTACGGTGGAGTTGGTTCGGATCTTCGCTTTTGGTTTTTTTATACGTGTAGTAGATTATAATTATGAAGAGAAAACAATTGAAGCCTTTCTTCCTGTTTAAGGTTTTAAAAAATCACCACTTCTTCATATGACCTATTTTTCTCTTCAAATATTAGCCTTATGCATGTGTGATCAAGGTTTTAGAAAAAATATATTAAGATATACAATACCAAACTTGGGCCGTTAGGTTCATTATCAAAAGTATTCCTTTCGTCTCAAAATAAACGTCACAAATTCATTTAGATATGAACGTATCTAGATGTAAAACTAAATTTAGATCCATTCATATTCAGACAAACCTACGACACTTATTTTAGAACGGAGGAAGTATATTCATTTGACACTCCAGTTAAATCTACTATAGTAGTCTTAACCAAATGTATAAATGTTTAATTTTTATGAAAATAAATGTACCTTAGTATTTTGAAAGGAAGGGAGTATTAATCCCGAAGGATTTGAGGGTAAACTATGGTGAATTTAGGTAAACTCACTATAGCAAAGTGCTTTAAATTTACGAACAATGATGGATATAATGTCTAACATAAACACACTTGGAGTATGTTTCTTTTCTTTTTTTGCGAAAATTTCAGATGACTTCTCCGCGCGTTTTTCTTCTTCTAAAAAGGAAACCTGTACGGTCACCTCAGCATTTGCAAGAATAAAAAAGGTTTATTATTTTAATTCTCCCGATTACCTCGGGTTTCATTACCGTCCTCCCCATTTCCCACGGCTATTGCTGCCTCCCTCTCGCTCGTCCCCTCCCTCTTCCCCCCACCCCCCACCACCTCTGCCAACCAGAGTCCACCCGCCTCCCCCCTTCCGCTCGCCGCCCTCCCCGCCGGATTCCGCGGCTCGCGGCGAGAGTCCCGAGCCTCGGGTCGCCGGCAACCGTGCCGGATCCGGCGGGCACTCGGCGAGGCAGCGAGCTCCCCCGGCGTCTCGCGCAGATCCGCCTGCGCTCGCTGGGAATCCCGGGGATTCCGGTTGCGGCTGTGGGGGGCCCGGTGCGCTCTCGCGGGTGGGCGGGGAGGAATTCGGAGAGGACGAGCTGGGGCCGTGAGAGCCGGGCGGGCAGCGGGCGTGCTCACCGTGAGCGCTTGGAGCTCACCCACAACCCCATACTACCCACGGGCTTCGCGTTCTAGCCGCACGCGGCCGACGCCATGATCGAGCAGTTCGTCAATTTCGTCATCCGGCCGCCTCGGTACCCTCTCACCTCCGCATGATGTGCTGCTGCTTTTGTTTTGTTGTTTGGTACTGATTGACATGGCGTTGCATATTGGCATGCGGCCGTGCCGGTATCGTTGTAAATTGGAACAATGTGGGCGGGGGGATAAAATGGAGCGTTCGGTACACGCGTAACATCAGGTCCAGATTGGTTTTTGTTTTTAAAATGCTCGTGTATGTAGCTGTAATTCATTGTGTGTGATACGTACGTTCGAGTCATTTAGCCTGCCTTGTTAACCGTACCAATAGTCAAGCTTGGAAATCGCAAGTTCCATTTAAAATCTGGAAGGACAATGGACGAGGAAGCTGGGGGCAGTTGTTTCAGTTAGTATTACATGATGGTACATCAGACTTGATAATGTCGTTTGCTCATCGCAGTTCAGTACTGCCTGTGCCATTAAAGCTAGCGACATTGCAATTGTCATTAAAGTTGTCATGTTATGAGTAATTGTAGTACTTGTATCTGCTCAGATATGATGTGGTATATCCATATAGCATTAACAAGTAACTTTAACCTATCGTGGCAATCTTAATGCTGCTCAAATTTCTAACTGAGATCCTTATGGAGGAGGAACAATGAGATAATTGTAGGCTGTTGCACCCTCTTTGATGTCGCACTTCTCTGTTTTAGTTGTCATGTTTATGGCCCGTACTTCCTTCCGAAACTTATTTGAGGTTTAGCTCTGTTAATAGGAGGATGTAGTTTACTCTACAGTATCAACTCAAACCAAGGCGTGTCTCTTCATTCCTTATCAAAAACTGATTAGGCCAGAAATGCCATGTACTCCCTCCCTTTTGAATTAAGTGTCTCAACTTTGTACTAAAACTTTGTACTAACTTTAGTACAAAGTTGTACTAGAGTTGAGACACTTATTTCAGAACGGAGGGAGTATATCTTAGGCTGCAAATCTAACTTTGCATTTCCAAAGCAAATGTCCATTGGTAAAGTTTTGTAAGAGCAACTCTAGCAGATACGCCATCTTGCGAAACGGCAAATTGTGTTTGCGGGTCGCCGCAAACGTGAAATGTCACACCAAATCAGGCGGGGCTGAACAGATACGCTAATTTCATACGGCATACATACATTTTCGAAACATGATTTTTCCCGCGACACAAACCCCGCCAGAAAATCGCCGGAGTCTAACAAAAGACGTAAAAAAACTACATAGACTAATCACCGGAGGTAGCCGGGAGTCGCCGGTAGGTCGCCGCCTCACTTCTTCATCGGGCGGTAGAGGTAGTACGACCTCCGACAGCTCGAGCTCGTCCTCAGCCGCTCGTCTGCGCCGGCCTCCAGAGCCTTTTTGGTGGCCAGGAGTTCCCCTTCCGCCATTCGGTGGCAATGCGTGGCGGGCTAGAGGAGCTGGTCAAGCGCATGGAAGCGCGCCCACCCGCTCTGCCCGATGCGGGACAGGGCGCCCTGGCCGCGGGCCGGCGTGGAGCTCCGGGGAGCCACCGGAGGCGCGGGGCGGCGGGAGCTTCCCGCATCTTGCTCGTGTCAGCTCCGCTTGGCCGGCGGTGGCCCTCCTCGGCAACTACGGTAGGTGGAACCTCCAAGAGCCATGTGGATTGCTCGCCGGAGCACGGGAAATGGGAAATGGGATGCAGCGGCGGGGAGGGGAACGAATGCGAGACGGGAACCCTATCCACCCTCCCGCACCGTAGATATAGCGCACGGGAGGTGATTTTACGGGCCGCCTGCATAATTTTTACGGACCGGGCGAGAAATGGAGGATCTGTTCTGGCCGAAAAAGTCGCCCATCCGCCAAAAAACTTGTATATATCTGCTCTAACTTTAAACATTTGTAGCATCCGCACCTGATCTCATGTTTGAATGGCTAATTTGCAGGACAGAGTATAATCCAGATCAGTACTTATGGGAGACAGAGTTTATGCTCGCAGGGAGAAGGTACAAACGACTAGACTTGGAGGCAAGTATGGAGACCAATTATCGAGGTTTCTTCTTTCTTTCGTTTGCTGATGAGAAGTGACGCCAACTGGGGATATCTTTGTTTATGACCTTATTGGTATACCTTAACCTTGACAGCTCACAAATGCAAGAGGCCATACCTTAAAATGCAGCCACTATGTCCCTGCTTTCGTTCCAGAAAATATTGCGCTCCCATGTGTGATCTACTGCCATGGAAATAGGTACTTACTATATGTTATCACTGCTAGCATATGTTTGCTCATGCATAGGGCACTTCTTAGTTTTGGTATTCTTATTTAATGTAACTTGCTTTATGTTAACATATGTGTATGGAAACTGCAGCACTGGATTAACAGCACAAATTTGTAAATTTCTACACTTAGAAGTATGATTTACCTCATCAGCTCTAGCACTCACCAATATCCTCGGGAATATTTAACAGGCTTTTGCTCTAACTCAATGCAGTGGATGCAGAGCAGATGCAAATGAAGCCGCTGTAATACTTCTTCCTTCAAACATCACAGTTTTCACACTAGACTTTTCCGGATCAGGTCTATCGGATGGAGATTATGTCAGCCTTGGTTGGCATGAGGTATATAATCAGTATAATTTTGTTCTGCTGCATTCATATCGTTGGTGTTCACCGTATTCTGAAATTCACAGTAATTTACTTCTAGAAAGAGGACCTCAAATGCGCAGTATCATTCCTGCGTACCAACAAGCAAGTTTCCCGTATAGGCCTTTGGGGGCGATCGATGGGTGCTGTTACAAGGTACTTTCTGGATTGGATGCACTGGGCTCCATTTCCTTCGGGACATCTCTATTTCATCTCACAGGATTCAATATTTTAGATCACAATGCACTAGATGGTTCTTGAACATAACTCTCTGTGTTCAAATGATTCTTGGTTCTTCCATTTAATTCTTAGATCAAGACGTTTAAGGACATCTTCAAGCCTTGAATTAAAGTTTTGTATAAATGTACTACAGCCTACTATATGGAGCAGAAGATCCCTCAATTGCTGGCATGGTATTGGATAGTGCTTTCACCAACTTGTATGGCTTGATGATAGAACTTGTGGATGTTTACAAAATCCGAGTTCCTAAATTCACGGTAGGTGCATCTACTGCAGTCTGTTGCTTCCCGACCATTATGAAATGATCATGGAAATGCTGGAAAGTGCAATGCAGTGCCTTAATTTAGGAAATTTTCTGGCATAATTACTATGGTTCTTACTTTCTCCATTTCAAACACAACACTGTCATATAGTGGTGCAATTCCACACGTTTTCCCCATGCCTCCATCAAAATCATGTTTTTTCTAAGCACCCATCAATTAGTTCTTCCCTGCAATTGTGGCTGCACAATGATTCAATCTTTTGCTGCTTTAACACGTTAGGACTTAGGACTATATAGAAACTTTGAACTATGTGCTAATATCATTCAGTTGTTTAAACTCAAAATAATGGCTGATACTTCTATGCACCCTGCATCCCCAAAGTAACTAATTTTGAAGTTTCCTTAGATGTGATGTTAGTTTCTGAAAAAGTATGAGACAAAAGGTTACATCTGAATTTAGCTTGGACACACGAATCAATTCATCCTCTAGTTGCAACTTGCAAAATATTGTGAAAAGCTATCTTATTTCACTCTTATTTTGCTACTGAAATATAATTTGCAGACATTCCACATTAGCACAGAAGTGACTCCTACATTTTGAGATTTCACTTATATCATTGAGTTAGTGGATGAGTCTGTTTGCTCACCATTATGTATGGAAGGACAATGTGTTTATTAGATACTTCGATTTGGTGAAGTTCCTTATTGCATTCTCGCTAACATAGATAATTTTCAAAAAAATTTGAGTGTTGCCATAATTGCATAGTGTTAACGAGGTGTTCTGCCTTTTCAGGTTAAGATGGCTTTACAGTACATGCGACGAACCATTCAGAAAAGAGCGAAGTTTGACATAATGGATCTTAATGTTGTAAAGGTGCATTTCGTAAACTATACCTTGTCACAATATAGCCGGATATAACTGAAGTCATAGAAGATCATAAAAAACTATTTTGCAATGGTGTACACTTTGCAACACATGACCTATGACTCGTTGTAAAGGGTTATGTCACTGATTAGATACGTGGTAACTAGCCAATGCAACCAAAAGTCTGAACTGATGGAAAGGGCTAGGCAATCCACATACGCACTTCAACGCCCCCTCTCACGTGTGATGCGAAAAGTCAACACATGGATAGATTAGAGGAGGCTCTACCATGTTAAACTTCATGCACTTACCAACACAACCAAAAGTCCGAATTGATGGAAAGGGCTAGGGAATCCACATATACGCTTCAACACCTACATCATTTTGCCTACCAGGGCCCATGAGCCGGGTCATGTCGTGGTGTGAGCTCCAGCCAGATCCTGGTGGCAATACATGAAAGGATGTTCAGTTGCCTGCATTTGGAGATCCAGGCACATGGTTTGGTTGAGCAGGCCCATTTTGAGAGATCTTGTCTGATTGTCTGCATGAAATTGAGTATGGTTACCTAGAAATAAGATTAGGTAAGATTACCCCATGGTTTTATTGAAAAGGTGACACATAGTTGGCAAGACGCGCATTAGTCGACTTGAGCTTGATATGGTCTTGCCAAGGCACAATGCGGCTTGTCCTAGCTTACCATCACGGTTGCTTTCATGCCACAACTTATGCGGCTCGTCATGGACAAGGAGGCCATGTGGAGTGTTGGAGAGGGCATCATGCCACTTGTCAAGCTTCATGCACTAGCCAATGCAACCAAAAGCCCAAACTAATGGACTAAGAAATCCACATATACACTTCAACACTCCCTCTCACGTGCGATGTCGGAAGTCAACACGTGAATAGCCTCAAGAGACCTATACATCACACAAAGGGGGCAACATCAATTTTTGAATAAATTGCGAATGCCAGGACTTGAAAGACCTTAGGCTCTGATACCTTGTCAAGCTTCATGCACTAGCCAACGTGACCAAAAGCCAAATTGATGGAAAGGACTAAGCAATCCACATATACACGTCAACAACACTCACATGGTTGCATTGGCTGGAGAGGACCTGGATATGGCCATCCTAAGCAATAGCGAGCTTGAGCATGGTCACATGCCGTCTAGCAGGTGGTATCTAACCTGCTATGGTGTACTCCTATATGCCGAGCAGCAGGACCAGATGTGGCTATACAGGAGAAACAAAGGGACCATGACGTGTTCACGGTAATGACGATCCCAATTTTGTCAATGCGATTGGTGGAAGAATTTTGAACCGCTTGTCACTGCGGCAACCGTGGTTGTGGAGATAGAGGAAGATGACTGATGGTAGTTGCATCAGCTCAGCCTGGCCATGGAGAAATACCCAATAGTTCTGTTTCCCCACGGCCTGGCCTTGTTTTTTTTAATTTAAAAATGCCTGGCCTTGTTTGAGTTTATCGTGTAGGCTAC
This sequence comes from Bromus sterilis, assembly GCA_950022295.1. NCBI lineage: Eukaryota > Viridiplantae > Streptophyta > Magnoliopsida > Poales > Poaceae > Bromus > Bromus sterilis. Next base: position 233,593,592 of record OX465599.1, on the reverse strand, counting down.
AAACAACCCTTTATAACCGTTTCCTGCATCTTGCAGGCCTGGCCAGGTTTTAGGCTACCATGTGTGTTCAGTAACTCATAAGGTGTAAATGTCATAAGGAATTTTTGTTATATGTTGCATTTTCCTAGCGCCAGATTTTGGAACTGGCATTTTCCAGTTCCCGCCATCAAGCATATATGTAATTACTGATCAACCAACTGCAAGCAAAACTCAAGGAACCCATTTTTTGCTTGGTACTGCTACAGATTTTTTGTACATCTGTTTTTGTTTGGAAAAGGAGGAATACCCCCAGCCTCTGCATCAAAATGATGCATGCAGCCATATTATTAAATAAAATAGTGTGGTTCGTTACAGGTTCAGCAAACAAATGGTACAGATTACAACATTGCCACAACCAGCATGAATAGGAAAAGATGACTAAACACCTATCCTATTGTTGGACCGCCATCCAAACTGGTTGTAGGTATCCCGAGCTACCGTCACCCAAAGAATCCATAAGCACCTTGGCTTCTGCACTGCTGAGTAACGACCACGTATGGATCCAGGCATCCAGCCCGATGCCTTGAAGATTACCTACAAAAAATGTGTGATGTTCTTTCTATTAAAAATGATGCCATTCCGACAATTCCATATAGCCCAAATTAATGCACACACTGTTAATTTGGTCCCAGTGTGGATATAGTGTAATTAATAAGTAAAATTCAGCAAAACTCGGAAAAGCCCACTTATTAATTGTTTTCCATATAGCCCAAATTCATGCACACACTGTTAGTTTGGTCCCAGTGTGGATATAGTGTAATTAAGTAAAACTCAGAAAAGCCCACTTAAAATTTTCAGCTTTGTCTGTTTTTTTTTCTAGATTAGCTTTGCCTGGATTTGGCACGAAGTTTTTCTACATTATTTTGAATTGATCTGAAGACTACTAAATTAGATCTCTTCCTCTCTAGTTTTCAAAAGCTCAGGGTTTCTAGTTTCGTGACAGGCGAACACTGATTGCCTTGTTATTGCTGGGGATTGAAGGGGCAATGCCTTGTTTGATCCTGTACCAGTGTCGATTATTTAAACTTGACATCTTAAGTCTTGTGGATTTATGTGCAATTTCAGCAACTTTAAAACACATTTCAAACTGCAACTAACTTTATGATCATTTTATTTTCTTTACCAGCTTGCTCCCAAGACATTTATTCCTGCACTATTTGGACATGGTCTGAATGACATGTTTATTCAGCCTCACCACTGTGATCGTATTCACGAAGCATATGGGGTAAATGCGTATGTGGCTTGCTTTATAAAGTTTCACTGGCAATTTGATGTTGCATCACAGCTTAAATAATTTAGGGATTGCTGGTCGACCTTCCTTGCTGAAGAGCATGGTAGTCATTTAACACATGTGTTTATGTACAGGGGGATAAAAGTATAGTAAAATTTGAGGGGGACCATAATTCCCCAAGACCCCAATCATACTATGATTCGGTTTCGATATTTTTCTACAATACTCTGCACCCTCCCCAGTTGCCTGCATCATGCTCAAATAAGCTACATGTGGGTGCTTTAAAAGTTGGTACCATGACCAATGAGGTAAATTTTACGAAATATCACTCTGTGACCTAATTGGTGGTGTCTGGTATGAAGTACTTCCAAGTAAATCACTCTTGTTTTTGGTTGCCCTTTTTGTAGAGTTTGTTCTTTGAGATCATCAATGGTCTGAGGGCAGCTAGAACGGATGCAGGCGGTTCATCAACAGATGCACATGGCTTTCCAAATGGTCTGGCACAGGCCCCTTCTCCCTTCTCATCTTTCTTGCAGGTTTTTAACTTGGTATTGTTCACTTACTCCTTTACTTTTTTGTTCAGCTACAACGTCAGTAGTTGAATTGCTATCACAGAGCGCGAATCAGTTGTCCATTAAGAATGACAATGACCTGGTAGGTTTGTTGGCGATATGTTAGTACCTATTTTGAAAGACACTTAGCTGATGCATTTTCATCGAATGCAGGATTTCCTCTTAGATGAGAATCATAACCTATCTGGTACAGATGGTGATAGTGTTGGACTGCATTTGCAGGTAAAGTATATAAATAGCTTTAGCTGCTAGTACTTACTCGTATTTTACAATCAAGTTCATTGTTATCTCCACTCATCCTCTGACCATCCGTTGTGATTCTTCTATTTATTTTCTTTGGATTGCATTAAGTTACTTTGTTGTGAGCATTTGTGATCAGTAGAGTACTGATATGGGTGGTCAGTAGTCATTACATGTCATCAACAATTCAACACCATATACTCCGTGCGTTATTTCATGCATTTCCTGAGTTATGATCAATTCCATTGTGCAAAATACATCATTAGCGCCCTGCTGGTAATAATTATGCATTTCCTAATAGGTCAAGACCAGTAGGCACAACGAGGAGTCCTGCTCATACACAAGCTCAAACAGAGAAAGTTGGGGCAGATGTTCGTCGTTAGGTGCGATCAGTGATGGATCACTCTCAGGCCGCACTGGTGATAAGCATGAGGTACATTTCTCGAGTTTCTTGCCGTCCACTATCCATTCAGTGCTACGGATAGAACTAAGAGGAAAGTAGGCACATCAGACACAAGAGGGAGTTGTAAGGAATCAAGATTTCCATAATCACTACTAGTAGTCACTTCTTTCCACAATAATGTGAACTAATTCAGAGAAAGGAAGAATTGGTGACCTGGTAATTTTCTCTGCAGAACATGACGGTAAAGGCTCTGGCCACGCCAGTGAGACACGAACAGAGGAAATTGGTCAAATCGTCGCCCCCGAAAACCAAGGAGAGGAAGATTCATGCCCTGTGGAAGAAGCTCAAGCGCGAGAGGGAGGAGATGGGGGACAGCCTCTCCCAGCGCCTGAGGATGTGCCTCGGGCAGTCTCCTCGTCACAGGCGAAGCAAATCGACATCTGATCAGCGACTGTAGCTGACACGCAGAACTGATCCCGTTCCCGACTGACGTGAAGACAAGATCCTGACGACCCACGGAGCTGTAACTAACTAAAGCTAGGTGATTACGTATGTAATTTAGTGCCACGGGTCCTGTGATCCGGCTGCACGGAAGGGCTGTGAGCATTTGGGCGGCCACGCCCATGAATCATGGCCGTCATCTCTGAGATGTTGTAAGTTGCGATGCCTGTTGGCGAAATGCCTGTTCGTCTCAGCTCTCACGCCGAGTTTTAGGAGTCCTGCTATACACACGAACAAAATTCGTCCGATGAGCGTACGATCCTACGTGGCTACGATTCTTCTCGCGTGAGGCCAACGGGAGGCAATGGGCTGGGCTGAAAATTGGATCGGACCGTCTCCTCCTCTTAGTAGGCCCCATCTAGCAAATATTCTTTTTCTTTACTTTGCCTTATCCTCCTTCGTTGCTTGCTCGTAGCAGCCATCCATTGCTCTGCGAACTATACTGCTAGTAACAACAATCTCCGGGATTGAGCTCGTCGGTGCTAGCAGCCATCCAGTAGCAAGGGAGCTCATGGATTGAGTGCGCTTGTCGGTGCTAGCAGCCATCCAGTAGCAAGGGAGCTCGTGGACTGAGCGCGCCCGTCGGTGCTCGCCGCCTGGATGCAGCCTGCAACGAGAAGCGGCGCTCCCGATTTGCTGGGTTGACATGAAATTCAGAGATGGTGCTTGATGCAAGCTCTAATGGCAGAGGTGGGTGCTAGTTATTCTGTACTCATTTTGGTGTACGAGCACTCCCTTGTAGCATATAGATTTTGTTAGTAAAAATACATCAGCCACTGTGGAGAACTTCAACGGAAATCACAAATTGATTGGAAGCTCCTTGTAGGAAATTTAGTACTACATAACAGGTCTGATTCATGACAATAACCAAAATAAAAACTAACAACATTCAGGCTAGCAGCTAGCAAATCCATGACATACAACTACTTCAAAAGTACTACAGAATAAATCCGATTCATCCATTCAGGTTAGCAGCTAGCAGATCCATAACATCTTTGTTTCCCTGCAAAGTTCAAAATACCCAATCAGCCATAGATAGATTATTTCCGACAATAAATAGTTCCGACTACTAGTGTAGTACCTGAAGAATATCAACATAAGACTTGATATGAATTGGTGCAGCGGGCTCATTTGTTTGGAGTTCCTGGAACAAGTAGCAATTCTTGAATGTCACGTATATTAGTAATTTTGTATAGCTCTGTAAAGGAACTAGGCTGAATATTACCTCAGTTTGTTGTGAACTCTGAACATTAATTCCTTGCCCATTTTTTGACTTGCTGCTTCCTTTCTGCTACAGGTCATGCGTACGCTTCAGCAGGTTATAACAGAAAGAAAGAAGTTCCCTAATAAAGAAACATACAAAGAGAATAACTATAAATTTAGATACCTTTCTCGCATTTTGACTTGGCACTTTTGGTACTTGCTGCTTCTTTGCTCTCAGTTTTTTGACCACTTGATCTATATTGGATTCCTTTCTCTTTGAAGGAGGTCGACTACACTGCGAACTTTGAGTGGACTGAGTACAAGTTTTTTGTTGTTCAACACTGTATCTTCATCCTTTGAAGTTGGATCCTCATCCTGAACTCCTTGGCTAGCACGGTACGCATCAATCTTTATTTGTAATGCATTAAGGCCATCCATCACTAAGGCATACAATGCATCAGACTCTGCCCCATTTTCTGCCACTTGGTGGGAACGTTTGCACAAACTGTCTTAACGTTGCACAATTGGTGTATTCATCATATCATCATAGGAGCATTTAATAAATGTGTGCTTGAGCTTAAAGTCCTTTCTCCATCGCTGCAATATGTACCTATTAGGTACTTCTGTGATCTCCATGAGAGCAAGAACAGAAAGGATGTGGCTACACAAGATGCCTCAAAATTCAAAAAGACTACAAACACATTGCACATTGCAGTCCACTTTGTTGAACAATACAGTGAACTCTGAGATAAATCGTTTCTCTTTAATCTCGCCATCCTCTCCTTGAAAAAAAAATCTTGCGATCCTCTTTGACTCCAAAAGTAAAAATTAACCCTTCTTTGTTCAGCATAGTTGGATAGCAATAGATTTTACCTCTCAACTGCTCTTGAAACTCTTGAAACTTTGCATTGGTGTATGCTGCCTGAAATTGCCTCTCAAAGTCATAGTGAGTAATGCATGGAATTTCCTCTTGGAATGACTTAGAATCAGCCTTGTTTTCTTTCTCTACCTTGTCTCTTAACGCATTTTCATACTGCTCCACGAATTTCTTCAGAGTTGTTCTAGCATTGACATAACCATCAAAGAAAGCATTCACACTCTCACTCCTTTGTGTGGAAGACATTCCTGCCCAAAAAGTATCTTTTACATATGCTGGTACCCATAGATATTTATTGTTGTATAATCCATCAAGCCACTCATTGTCCTGAAGGTCATATTTGTTGATCATCTTAACCTAAGCTTCATCAAAATCACGTTTGGTCAAGGAATCATACACCATATTTGACAAGGTATATTTAATATTTTCGTACTTTTCATACCCGCTAAGCTTTTGAGGGATCTTTTTCATGATATGCCATATACACCATCTATGACGAGCTTGAGGAAAAACTTCTTCAATAGCATTTTGCATTGCTTTGCACTGGTCTGTGATGATAACATTTGGCGGTTTGTTTGTCATGCAACATAACCAAGATTTAAATAACCAAACAAAAGTCCCTATGTTTTCATTGGACAAAAGACCGCAACCTAATAAAACTGATTCGCCATGATGATTTACGCCAACAAAAGGAGAAAACGGCATGTTGTACTTGTTTGTTAAGTATGTAGTGTCAAATGTGATGACATCCGAACAAGATTCATATGCAGCCCTGCTTCTTGCATCTGCCCAAAAGACATTTCTTAGTCGTCCATCCTCGGCCACATCCATAACATGAAAAAAGTCCGGATCTTTTGACTGCATACGAAGAAAATACTTATAAACAACATGTGCATCTCCAGCGCCAAGCTTCAGTCTTCTTGTCTCTTGTAGATAGTTTATGCACTCCTTTTCACCAAACTCAAGTTTTTCATAACCACCAGCTTGAATAACAATAGAACTAAAATTCTTGTTCATACGAATTCCTGCTTGATCATTCAATTCTAACCTTCTCTTGGCATCCAAGTCTAGTTTCTTGTGACTCCTCAGAAATCTAGCTTTGCTTGGACTTGTAGGATGGTTGTGGTCAAGCGTAACTGAAGTAACTGAAAACTTTTCTCCGCGACGACAGAAATTAATCTTACATGGGCATTGCATCCTTGTCGATGGATTGGGTTTAAACGAGTTCTTTGATGAGTACTGAGCCTTCCCTTGCCTACTACAAGCAAGGGTAAAATAATGAAGCTTGTTGTCTTCACCATGTCTAGTGGTTCTTCTTATTATACCAAATCCCTTCCTTTTGGCATAACTTGTGTAGAACCTAACGGCATCATCCTCACTATCAAACATCATCCCTTTCTTAGGTTCCAACATAATGACCGGCTCTGCTTGTTGGACATCCGTATAATCCCCAATCTCTTCCAAGATGAAAGCATCGTCATCTGTGTGATATATTGTATGATGTTCCGCTACTTCATCCATAGTAAAATTTGACTCCATCGTCAACCTAAAACTGCCAGTAAATAGATCGAATATGCTATTACATGAGGCCTATAGATTAAGTTTGGAAGATGTACAGATTGGATCCAAAGAAAGCAAAATATAAGCAAAGCATTGTACATACCTCTTGTCAGTTACCCTTTTGATCAAACCTGATTGTACTGGTTGCAGATTACATATTATTGTGGCTGATTTGGAGGTCTGGAAAGAAGGGATTGGTGAAGAAGATGGGGCGCCGTCGTGCTTTGGAGGAGGATGAGGAGGCGTGAAAGGTTATGCAGGGAGGAAGATGTGGAGTCGTGGAAGGGGTTTGGTTTTGGGTGGGGCTGGGACTTTGGGCTTTTTTTCGCTGTGGAGAAGGGTGTCGTACAGAGATCGGACGAAACTTGTCGTGTGTGAAGCAATTTCGCTCTCACGCCTGCCGTTTTATGTCGTCTGGGTATTTTATTATGTGGTCCTCATGCATGCAAGTTTATGCCCATTCATTTGATTATCTTGATTTTCGATGAGCGCAAGTTTCAACCTCTAATGATCATTCAACGATCTTGTGACTATTTGTAACTGCAATTTTAGATGAACATATTGAGAAGCGCATGTTGCTTGTTTATAATTACAATTCAAAATAGCAGTTGAACAACACACGATATTCACTTCATTTAACAAATCACCTTGCAGCCAAACAAGAAAACTGGTATTGGAATCCAAATCCCACCAGATGTTAGGAATGATTTCTCATTTCATTTTCACCAGATGAAGTAAAAATCTGGGTGCCAAACGAGCTAACACGGTCGCAATGTCCACGTCAGTACAAAAAGAGAAGAAAACATAAGAGCGCAACGCCAGTACAGAAAGAGAAGAAAACACACACAAAGTCCACGTCACACTAGCTAACACTCACACTTTAGTTCTCCCCGAGCAGCATCGTCTTAACAATGACGTCGCCCATGCCGTCGGCGATGGGGAAGAGGTGGCCGGCCGTGGGCAGCTCATGGTAGCGCACCCACGGCAGCGTCTCGGAGATGTACCGCGACAGGGCGACGGGCACGATGAGGTCCTCGGCGCCGTGCCACAGGTGCACGCCGGCCTCGCCGCCGGGGAACGGGTCCTCCATCTCCAGCGGGCTCCAGCCCCACTTCCCGAACCCGACGATCATGTCCCGGTGCAGGCTCTCGTGCTGCCCCTGCTGCCTCGCCTGGCCCTGCATTGCACGCGCGTGAACAAAATTCAAATCATCGGATCCAGACATTGCGACTGTCGGCGGAGATGCAGATTAACGACGGAGTTGCTTGCTTGGCTGCATGCTATGCTAACCATTACCGCGTAAGGTCGATTCGCGAACTTGGGGATGAGGGCCATGTCCTCGGCGGAGAAGATGGCGGGGTTGAAGGCGATGACGCTGGATGCCGGGAAGAGCTTCTGGGTGTTCCACCAGTAGGCGAGCCAGGGGGCGTGGTGCGCCACCCGGACGGCCCACTGGTCCTGCGGGATCTGCTGGTACCACGCGTCCCACGACACGTTCGACGGGTACCCTGACCACCAATAGTTGCCGACGGGGCCAAGGATGGACACTCCAGAAAGCCTGTCACCATATTCAAACACATCATTAAGCCTGTCAGCAAAATTCAGACACAACTACTCTAGTTGTCACTGTCAGGAAAATTCAAACACATCACTATGCAAAATCTCTTTTAGTATACAGAAGAAGAAGTTTTGGCGGGTGCAAGTACCGGTGCGGGATGTGCTTGAGGCAGCTCCACATGATCTCGCCACCCATGGAGAACCCGATGAGGTAGAACTTGGACCCAAGGTTCAGGCTGTCGGCGAGCTCCTCGATGTCCAAGGCCATGCTCTTCTCCGTCCTCGCAGGGTGCGGGTCACTCTCGCCGTATCCAGGCCGATCCAAGGACAAAATGTAGACCCCCAGCTCCTGCGCTAGCTCCTGCAAGTCACAATTTCCACCAACACACCACTGATAATTAGTCAATTGTTCCGTGTAAGCTAAGTAAAAGCACGTTCCCAACTCATCGATGATCGGCACGTACGGGCGATACTTGCACGGCATCGTATCTGCCCGAGTCGAATCCATGGACGAAGATGATCTTGTGCTTGGCCTCCTCCTTGGGGACGCCGGATTCGAGGTAAGCAAGGTGCCTGCCGTCCTTGAGCCTGATCCTTGGCCCGGTCACCGGAGGGCCGCCCGGGGATCCACAGATTTTCGGAGGCGGAGCCTGAAGCTGACGGTACAACACTGCAAGCAGCAACACAAATGCAAGGCGAGGAAGCCTCTTGGCTATACCTGTGAGACGAAAAATTACCATTTCGTTAGACTGAAATCATTTCAGAAGCACGATGCCATAAAACTGTGAGGAAATAGGCACGTGTTTCGTTGAATATATGGAATTTCGTGTCTACAATGTTGATTTTTAGAAAAAAATAGGTTCAGTATGATGAAATGAATATAAGGTAGGATGTGTATAGTCGGATCTCCTGTAAACTGCATGTATATTTAATTTTTATTATTAGTAAGTAATAATAAAATTAGTTCATTTTTTTTAAATATTAGCTTACTATTCTAGATAATTTAGATATGACAAATAAAAAAAGTATGTGCTTAAAAAATGTTCATCTCATGTTTGAAAATTACATGAGAGAGTGTATAATAATAATAATACTAATTTATTGTTGTCTTTATTATTATTGTTATCGTTGTTGTTCTCATTGATGTTGTTGTTAATATTATTATTATATTATTATAGTTATTGGAAAAACAGACTTTGTATCGACTAAAGTATATACTTCAACTTTCATGGGCTAGAACTTTAGCTCGTAAACATAAAAGCATTGTGCGAACTTTTATGCAACGATTGGGTCTGGCATTTTTAGAAGAATTTTTTACGGAAGAAGAGCAAGTTTTTTGTTTGACGTTCACCAAAACGACTCTTTTTTTCTTTCAATGGATCCTCGAATTGAAATGGAGATTGAGAGGGATCAAGAATCCTAATTCTCGCTATTTGGAATGGATCCAATTCTATTGAGTCCGACTCATAGTGATCATTTCTCTTTAGCAAAGAATGACCTTGGTTACCAAAGGATTGAACAATCGGGATCCATTTACATGGAAAATAGAAATACTTTTTCTTGGGAAGGCAGACCTAAGTCAAGGTAATCCTCATTTGAAACACTTTGGTATTGCTCCTAGATAGATCATAATACAAAAAATCAATCAGAGCACAGGGAGCCATCTCATTTTAAAAGTAGATTAGATTATTACTTTTGAAGTTTGGATAAACCATTACTTCTTGTTATTATAATTATATTTCTTTTATAAGTATTACTAAATATTTTTTGCAAATTACCATACATTCTTATTTTCTCAAAAATAATATGAAAACATATTCAGTTCATTTAAAGAATGATTTTTAGTTCAATATTGTAGAGAATTTCCATACAAAAAAATGACCATATGTCTCAAAATAAATGCTCACACATTCGAATTTTTTTTATAAAATATATATATGAGATATTATTATTAAAAGTTCCATACATTTGAGAACATTTTCAAGAAAAAGGAAAATATAGTATACATTTATGTTACTTTTAATATATTTTTAGATACTCCTAAAAAAGTGATAGGAAGGGGAAAAGTGAAAAAAGAAAAAACACAAATGAAAAAAAAACAATGAAGGCACAAAAGGAAATAATATAAATAATATTTTTTGGTCAGGATAGAAGCAGAAGCGCTCAAGGAAAACATGATTAAGCATTTGTGGGTTGTTAAAGAAGACAACTAAACATAAATTTAAACTATTTTATCTAATTTTCTTGTTGAATTGTAATATTTAGATATAAAATATAAGTGTTGTTGAGTTTAGAAAAAAACAAACTGAAGGCGAACTTTTAGGGATACAGTTAGAGTGTCGGCTTCCGTATCAATATGCGCGACCTGGATTGGATCAATCCATGAATGAATATTGTGTTCATTTTAGAGATCAGCATCGTAGATGTCCCGAGGGTTCAGATATTGTCTCGGAGGTGATTGAGCACCACCCAAAATAAAAATAAATATGAGTAGTGGCCAGTGGAATTAAGTTAGAAGGAAAAAATGTAATCAGCCCCTTTCTTTTTGGAGTGAGTTTCGACCCAATACTTATTGACTTTTTTCACATCAATCGGCCTTGGAATAAAATGACCACATGCTGTCCAAAACTAGATAGACTAACGGTTTGTTTCCGCCGGAACAGGCTCTAGCTCGACTAGATCAAGCTGCTCGGAAAAAGCTCATTGTAACATTATATAGTAGTACTCAAAACCCCCGAAAAATAGCTAATGAATAGCAATACCTGGATATATATGGCATATTTAGAGCATTCGACACATTTAGAACATTAATACCTGGATATATGATTATGTATACATGAAATGTTTATCTGCATCAGGTCAGCTCACATCTTAGATTTGAAATGCATCTTTTTTGAAACCAAAATATATAATGTTTTCAAAGCCATTATTATGTTGAGATACATCCATTTAAGCGATAATTAATATAGAACGGAGAAAGTAACAATTATCCTGGTCATCATTCGGTAAAAAGGTGCTATTGTGGACAAACTTTGTAAGAAAAATATGATCATGCCCACTGTATGCTGGAACGAAAAATTATCACAGAGTCAAATACCACTAGCATACAATTCACTACTCAAAGTACAAGTTGTGACTTTCTTTACCTCCATCCAGGGAAGTCAAACATGCTGACGATACTATTTAATGAAGGTCAACAGTTTACAACTGTCCACACCAATTGCCATGTGATTTCTTTCTTTGAAAATGACAGTGACCTCTGGTCAATAATGTAGATGATGATGACCGAATAATTTATTTCTTTGAAAAGGACATTGACCTGTTGAGTCTTGTCTCTACAGTATTTTTGTTGTTGAAAGAAGCCTCTAAGGTATTGTGATGCACAAAATCATAGATAACCGTATTAATGGCAATCTTAGTTAATGAAGATGGGACGCTGGGGCGACGACCCCAGACACCTTAGGTGGATGTCGTGCTCATGTGCTGTGTGGGTAACATGGGTGGCCATGTGTGGTGATAGACCTTCTTCACTCATATGAAATCGGAGGCTAGTCGACAATGGCAACGGCGAAGAAACAACAACGATGGTGACATGAAGATGTACGTACAACAAAGGGTTTGGGTAGGGTGGCTACAACTTGTGGTTGTGGCCGTGTTTCGGCACCATTGTCGTGGTCAGCCTTTGGCATGGGGTTTTGGGAACACTTGCGTGAGATGGATTTCAACGATGTCCGGTTCTCAGCTTCCATGACAAAACAATGTTCACACACATACGTTATGACCGCGTGGTGATACCGGCGGTAAAGAGGTGCACACGAATGGCTACCACCGTACATGAACGCCATGATATGGTTCATAATTGTTTTTTTTTCACAATTATGGTGTGGTGGATGCTTTTCTATGCAACCTTGCCTCCTTCAGGAAGGATGGCGACACCACACATTGACTTTATCTTGATGGTGCTCTTCGATCATCAGGTCTCCATCTCCGGAGTCAAAACCTAACGTCTAACCTTTAACGGTTGTACTTACTTGACATTGGAGGTATTTCATCTATCGTGCAGACATTGATTTAGAGCTTGCTCCGACATGTTCTTTGGGGTGAAAACATGAGACGTGACCTCTAGTAGTTGGATTTCGCGATGATGATGCTTGTGGGTAGTTACCTCTTTGAAGAAGGTACTGTATTTTTTAGAAATAACCTCTCTCATAGCTCATGTATATTCTACTAACTAGAACATACATCTTGGTTTTATAGGGCCACGATGAGTTTCGATGGAATCTCAATACGAATGGAAAATTCTCTGTGGATTCCATGTATAGGGCGCTTGTTCAACCTGAAATACCAGTCGATAATAATTATAAAGTTTGGCAAATGAAGATACCTCTAAAGATTAAAATCTTTGCATGGTATCTTCGTAAATGTGTCATTCTAACGAAAGATAATCTTGTCAAGCGCAATTGGCAAGGAAGTAAGAAATGTGTTTCATGTGCTCATGATGAGACAATAAAACATCTATTCTTCACTTGTAAGGTTGCACGTTCTATATGGTCAGCTATCCAAATGGCTTCAAACTTATATCAACCCACATCCGTTGCTAATATCTTTGGCAACTGGCTTAACGGGATAGATAATAAGCTTAAAATCATTCTTAGGGTAGGAGCGCTTGCCGTAATATGGTCGCTCTGGCTATGTAGAAATGACAAGATCTTTTCGGATAAATTTTTTACTTGTTTGCAGGTTCTTTATCGATGCACGGGTATTCTCCGCTCGTGGTCCATCTTACAACGGGTGGAATATCGAGGCCTTTTTATGGAGGCGTGTGCACGACTGGAAGCGGTGGCAAGGGATATTTTTATCCAACATGGGTAGCCGCGTGATCTACGCATAGAGCTACCTTGAGTGGCGATAGTTCTTTCATTTGTAACTAGTCGTACGCTCTTTTCTTTTTTCTTTTTGGTGACTTGCGGCTGTGTGCATCTTAGTTATGCAGAGGCCGGGTATACTTACTCAAACCTTTTGAGTAATAAAGTCCTTTATCTAAAAAAACATCTTGGTTTTATCGTGTTATAAACAAATCACGGTTCTCAAAAAACAAAAACAAAAACAAATCACGGGGTGAAAGCACCATGCGTACGTGTGGCCGCAAGCCTTGCGAAGTTACTACTCCCTCCGATCCATAATAAATGTCGCTCATCTAGTATAAAGTTTGTACTAGCTTAGTACAAAATGAGCTACACTTATTATGAATCGAAGGGAGTACTTACCAGACAACGAAACCCTCCTCGTGGACAACTGGGACAGTATATTTGGTGACCCACGCAAATCACGCGATGCTCTCGTCAAAAATAAATCTGGAAGCACGCAAAGCCTCGAGACCGTCGCCCCCAGAAAGGCCAATTTGGCTACCGTCTAAAGAAAGCACGTGCACCGGCTGGCATGGCACCGTGTGTGCTGTGCAGACAATCTGACTCGACGGCAGCGGACCCCGTGAGTTCCAGGTCGTGAGCGATATCGCCATGTTTTCCTGTCGCGAGGTCCATCGATCTCGAGGATCCCCAATCCTCATCGCAACCACGCCAACGTACGGCACTAGATAAGAAGAACGCAAGGAATACGCGGAGGCTAAACAATGGCGTGGAACTATAGAAAGTAAGCGAAAGAATCGGAGATGGCATCGCGGCCGTGGCGCTCAAGGCGTCAATTTCATAGAGAGAGAGAGAGAGAGAGAGGTGGCTGGAAACTGCTGTACGTACCGGAGCCGCCGGAAGCGACAGGAGGCGGCGGGGCTTTCTCGCCGTTGGCGGACAGCTTCTCGCCCGGTCCTGACATGGCCGGATCAAGCGCGCCGAGACCGGCGTAGGGGAAGCAGAGAAGCAACGAAGACGACGGCAGCTGAAGCACGGGAAGCGGTATTATATAGAGTTGCTTGGATCGAATTAAGCTTAGCCGGCGGCATGGATGGCTGCTATCTATGTATCCCCCCCGTTGGAGCCGCACAGGTCACACGGGCCGCTGTCTTCGCTCAATTTTTTTCTCTTTCTTTCAAAAACTGTCGCCCAGTGTTTTTTCTTCCTTTCTTTTCTGACAGGAATTCGCCCAGTGTCGGTTTTTTACTGTTGCATACACGGAGACCTTCTGATGGACCGGTTCGCAGCTAAGCTCCTCAGCGGTCGACGCCGTGGAATGGTGAAATGTGCGACGTCAATGGTGGCAAGGACCAATTCGCGAGTTCAACTGCCTGGGATGCCCGGCGGACGCATGCGGACTGGCTGCCGCTGCTGTTCACAACCACGCCGGATTTGCAAATCAATTCCCTTGACGGATTCCTCCTATAAAAGGAGCTAATCTACCCGGCCATACGAAGGATTTGAGTGCTCTAATCAATCTGGGTCGCAGGTTTTGGGTGTGAACAGCGATTTTGGTTGTGCTGGCAGGCTAATCTACCATAGGTTCATTAGTACTATGGTAAATATCAATTAGTATCGATGACTGGTGAACCTCGTTCGATGATTACCATGTGTTCGCAGTGAAAAACGGAAAAGGTTCGTGCGAAGAGGCACGCTTCAAAGGACCAATCCTCTCCCGAAAACCTAGCGCAATCCTCTCTGTCCTCGAGCCCCTCTTCTCTCTCTGCGCCGACTGGCCTCCCCTGCTCTCGCTCCGCCGCCTTCTCTCGTCGGCGTTCGAGGTGCAGCAGCAGGGCGCCGCTACGTTCTCGATCCATCCAGGCGCGGCCGTGGACGTCGCGGTCGCCAGTCGGACGGTACGGGCGGGGGCCTCGGACGGCGGGCGCCCAGGCCTGCGGGGCCGAGGAGGACCACATCCCGGACGGCGGCGACCGCGGGCGCAAAGCAGCCCAGACGGCGGAGGCCGCGACGCTCGGCTCGACGGCGGATTGGACGACCGGCGACCTGACGGCGGGGGTCGCGGGAGGAGAAGGCCCACAGCGGCGACGGCAGTTGGCGCGGGCGAAGAGGAGGCAGGGGGAGCTCCTCCTTCGCGCCGCCTGGAGCTCCGGCCGCCGGACCAGCCACCACACCGCGACACCACTGCTCGTACATCGTCGTCCTGCTTCCCTCTCCTTTCTCTTCCTCATTGCTGCTCCCTCTCCTTTCTCTCCTCTCTTTTTTCCTCTTCAGATTAGCCATACAAGAGCAGTGTTGGGGTGGTCTTCATGGTTGCTGTGGAGTAGCTGGTGACAATGAGGAGGAAGGATGTGGGGGAAAAGAGCAGCGAGGCTTTTGCTTGGCTTCCCTGGCGTCCTACTACGCCACTGCCTCCTCAACAGCAAGGTGAGCCTTTCAATGACATGTTTTGTCAGGTATCCCTCTCATTGAGGGCTTGTTATCCAGATAAATATTTTCTATTTCACATGCCTACAAAGCTATATGTGTATTCCCAACAATTTTTACGTTTGAAGCAACCAATTCTATGAATTGAGTAGAAAGAAAAAACGACGAGTAATAGTGCTCATATTTTTTCATCCTGGCTGAGTTATATTTTGCACAACAATTTGTTATGTGGTAATTTAGATTGTTCTATTTTGTTGAAAAATCTGCTTGCCAGCGGCATCTGGAATTTCCTTTTTCTTGATACAAAATACTATGAATCTTCAATATGATGTAACTACTACCAACCCATGAAATCTTTAATTATAGATGTGCGTTCCTTAATAAAGTCTTTTTAACAGCCTCTGGATTTTGATATTTATTCTTCGGTTCAGGGGTTACAAATGGTTCTTTCGGCGAACTGCTCTTGAGACATTGGCCTTTCTTAAAGATGATTGCTTGAAGATAAATTGCGCTGTGGGTGTTGTGGTGTCAACTATTAATTATTCCAGACCACACTCCATTCAGGTTCCAGGCTCTGATATTGGCTGCCACTTCGGTTCTCTTTTGGACAGTAATGGAGGGGTTGATGTTATTCTTAATGTGAGTGGATAGATGTTTCATCCCCATAAATTGGTGTTGGCTGCACGTTCTTCAGAATTTAGATCCAAACTTTTTGATGATGAATCAGTTGGAATAAATGTTTGAAAGAGATCGTTTTTGATGATATGGAGCCAAAGGTTTTCAAGGTGTGTATCTATTTCGTTTGTTAGCAAGTCTTCCATTATAACCTGGGAGCAAGTACTTACTATATGTGAATACTCCTTCTAGGCCATGTTATATTTCATCTACAGAGATACCATCGCTGATGATTATGAGTTGGATTCATCAAGCTCCATGGGCTCTATTTTTGATACTTTGGCGGCAAAGTTGTTGGCGGCAGCAGACAAGTATGACTTGGGGAGGTTAAGATTGCTATGTGAATCTTACTTGTGCAAAGGCATTTCTGTTGTGGCCCTGGTGGCCTACCAGCAGAAGTGCTCCATGTCTCAGCGAAGGAAGCGGCCCCAGAGAGGCCATGGCGCGCCGTGCACGGCACCAGATTGATGGGTCAATTTTCTGGTGAGTTTCTTTATTTTCTTTGCTTCATCCCATTTCACCTTCTTACCCTGCTCACAGCCTGAGCCTCACTTACTGTCTTGTTATTTATTTATATGTCTGCATAATTGTATTTTCGTAAGAGGAAGAGCAGTGGTATATAGGCAAAGCAAGGTGGACGTTGTTGTATGCTTGTAGGTGGCAAGCACATACGTAATCATGATACTGGATCGATAACATAATTGCATCTCGTGTAAAAGCCACAGTCTGAAAGTATAATAATTGCCACCTTGCCGCCTCCATATTTGCGGTGGTCATCTTCTTTCCCGTTCATTCTAATTTCTGATTCATATGTGAGGTCTACTGTTCTTGCTTTTAATCAATTGAATGCATTTTCATAACTGTTGCAGTTGCTAACCTTGTGACTGGTAGTCTGGGGTTCATTTTTAGGCTATTGATGCCTGGGTTCTTATGTATTATGTATTTTTCTTATCTAGCTTGCTGCACCGTTGGATTAATTGATTAGTCCTATTTGTGAGTTTCAAGTACTAGGAGAATTGATTTTGTGTTTCCTGTTAAATAGGAATAAGCATCCTTGATTCTGTCAAACTTTTGGGATTGGTGATTCCTAGCGAATTAAGAGATCATCTGTTGGCTTGTCCTGTTTACAGTTTGAAATTATTATTTTTGGCGCACTCTAATTTCAGAAATCCGACTATTGTTGACGTTGTCCTTCGCCTTGCCATAGGTATGCAAAAGCTGTTTGTGTGGCATCTTCTGATGACCTGGAGGAGAATTATGAGCGGATAATGCAATGTGTAGAAAAAAATGCAAGTTTATTTTGGAAATATCTTCATGAAGTAACTGTAAATCTGTTTAAAGAATTCATTATTACTTATAATATTCCCTGCCCTTGGATACAGGAAAACAGCTTGCCGTAAGAGTCGCTTGCTTTTTACATCATTCTCTTTCTTTTTGAAGAATCTAAAATATATATCCTCAGTAAACAAAATAAAATTTTATATTTGGAAAGTAGAAGTTCTGTTGTGGCCAGTATTTTCTTCTTGCTTTGTTGATTGTTTCCCCCTCAAAATATTTTATTGTCTGTAGGTCCCCGTTTGTTTAGCTTGAGTAAATGACTAAATGTGCATTGTTCAGTTCAAGCCAGTGTTCTGTAGGTATCTTCCTTTACATTTGCTTTATACGATTATACTATTTTTAATGCTCTGGTGCATTTCAAATGATGCAGGTATGTTGGAAATCTGAAACTTTGCAGGCTGCCCATCCAGAATGTGATTAGTACGAGAGACACCAGTGATTATCCTAATGTGTTGTGGAACCCTCGGGTTGTCATGAGAGACATCAGTGATTATCTGTGTTCCATGATCAGTTAACGCGAAGAAAACCACTTATGACCAATTTTAACATACTGGCTTGGTCCTTTGTCAAATTAACTATGGAAATTGTTTAACATAAGAACTCATTGAGCTTGGTCCTATGTCCCATCAGACTGTCAATGATATTGGGGTATCCTTTGCAAGGTTGTGGTTGAATTTCCAGTCTATTTTTTTGTTTATTGCTGGTACTACCAATTAGAGATTACCTGTATGTGTCGTTATTTGACAACCTTTGCAAGGCTGCTGACTCCATCCACAGTAAGAACCTACTGAAAACATATCCTCTAATTAAACTGTATTAATCGTGGAAAACATTTTTATGCTGCTTGAAATATTACATTTTCTATTAGGGGGTTGATTGGGGTATCCTTTTGTGCGTATACATATTTAGACAAGTCAATTGCCATGCTACAGATGGAGCTGGCAACACACCGCAACCTTCTTTACTGTCCTTTAGTTTATCCTATCACTGTTGAGTCTTCGGAGCTCGATCATTATTAATTTGAGTCAAGTTATAGTAATGTGAGTATCTGATCATAGTTAATTATTTTCCACCTTTGCTGTTAGAAGTGAACAACTGCTTGTGTTCTCTGAATGTTTTGGGTACGGGTGAATTTTCTCATGGTCTCTTTCTTTTGCTTTAAAGGAATCTGCCACACCACAAACTGAACATATTCAATATACCTGGCGTATATGGCTGTGCCATTATCCTCTGCGGTCATATGACTAAGCTGGAGAGTTTCAAGGAGAAACTTTTTTCCCTTCCTGGCTATATCATTCATAAGGAAGATCAGAGATGGTATGCTTCTGTATGTGTTTGAGCAAGATGAGAGAAAAGTTTGTGGCCTGTTTGAAGCAAATTCAGATGGAGCACTGAATATTCTTCCCAATGCATTTTTTTTCATAAGGGAAGTCCCAGATCAGCCCAGGTAAGTATGTTGTTTGTTTCTGTTTATTCTTCTGATTTATCAGTGTACATTATCAGGTTCTGGTCTCTCTAAGGTTCAAATTAACTACCCCAGGATTACCTGCCTATTACTCCTTGATATTTTATTGTCTTGCGTGCGGATCCTTTTTTCCTTAACCACGTGGTATAATATTGATAAAGTTTCATTTATTATTCTGCCTTTTTCCTGGTAATCTCAATTTCTTGGTAGATGCAGAAAAAATTGACTGAATTTTCTACTATATTAGGTTGATAGATCTGGGGACAACAGAGATTGGTAAGCTCAGAGCTGTAATGGGGGTTGTAACAAGGCCAAGTCAGTTCAGGCCTGAGTTATTGGAAGGCACCTTCAAGTGCCTTGATTGTGGAAATATTGTAAAGAACGTAGACCAACTGTTCAAGTATACCGAGGTCACAACTCTGAATCTTATCTTCCGTGAAATTTTGTTTCTCAAGCATTGTATCTAATGATGAATTATGTATCTACCTTCAGCCAATAATATGCATCTACAAACCCCTTAGCAAAGTAGCAAACTACTGAGTACTGACTATTCTTTTAGCAATAGAAATATACATGCTCCTAAGTTTGAACCAAGTTTTTTTAGAATAAGACAGTGGCATCTTAGTTTGTCATGTAGCACTTCATCAACTAAGTGTATATTATTGCCATGTCCTTTTTTTCTTCCTACCCATGAACGTGAGACTTTAGCATAACTAACTGGTACACACATATATTCAGATATACAAAAATGTCAGCAAGCTTTAAATAAATGCCATGATTAAGAACGCAATTAGGAGAACTATCCATGAATGTGAGACTTTAGCAGAACTAAAACAATGGAAATAGACAAAGAAAAGGAGATCAATTGCAAAGAACAGAATTCAAAGATGAGAGACTATATGTATAAAGTTAAATACACTTTTGCTGGGATTTATTGTATATCTAAAGACGGTGCATGCTCAATGTAACACCCTCAGACCCAGTACAATAATCACTACAGTGATTCCACTGTTTAAGGCTCATTACTGTTGATGATCAAGCCATGATCCATGATCACCTTGATCATGGCTCTGTCAAATTCTCACCCTGATAAATTTTTTCAGATTATAAGTTTGCTCCAAGAATGGTGGATGCATGTCCATCACCCTGATCTTGGTTAAGCCAAATCCCCCTGGTCATTTGAATGATCCCAAGGCCATGATGATTATGGAACCAATGTTGGGTTATCAAAATTTCTATTGATTTAATAATGGAAATGAAAGTTATAATAAACCCTAAGTAATGCAACCACTTTTAATAGTTGCAAATAATCAGTAGGTCACCTTAAGTGTTGAGGGTTTTATTAAAATGGTATAGGAATAATATTTAAAATAAAAACAATAGTTAGGAATTGTTAAATTGCCATGGAAATAAAATAAACAAGTGGGAGTTTTAAATGAACTAAAAATTATGAAAACAAGTCCAAGCCATTTGGATTGACATTCAAACAAACCCTAAATGCCTTTTGATGAATATTAAAAATATGGTGACAATAAATCTTTTCCAAAAATCTTGGAACCACTTTTATAAAATCCCAAATAATCATTGGACCATACCCATGTAATCATTGGTATTTATTGGGTTACTGAAAATTGTAAACAATTAATAACAGTAGCAATTCCAGGCCAATTGCTCATTTAATAATAAAATAAATTAGCAAAAGAGTTTAGAAAAACCCTAAACTTTTTGTGGTACTCTAGGTATATGCCTTACTAATTATGGGCCAGGTTGTATATTTTACAAAAATGCCAAAGCAGATAAAATAATTGCTAATAGATTTTCACATAATAGGAAAAGAACAAAAGGGCCTCTGACTATTTGTCGCACGGGGCAAAGCCCACTAAACTGGCCCACCCGGGCCCCTTTTTCCTTTTTTTTTCATCTCCCTCCTCTGTCCTGTTCGGCCGACCTGGCCATGGCGCCGGCTGGTGTCGACAGACCAGCTCGACGCCGACACCGCGGTCGCTACAGGAGCCTGCGAGGGGATAAGACCCCGGCGCCCCTAAACCTAGATCGAGCAGGCGCCATTTCCCCCCCACCTCCCTCGCGCCACTCCTCCCTCGACCAGGAGCTCACCCGAGCTCACCGTCGCCGCGCCGTTGCCATAGGCGTGGCCAACGGCCCCGAATCGCCGCGCCTTCATGTCCTGCGGCTTCGCCGCGGTTGTCTTCGCCACCTCCGGGAAAGAATCGGCCTGGGGCGCGCCACGGGCTGCGAATCGCTGCCGTT
Source organism: Bromus sterilis (assembly GCA_950022295.1). Taxonomy (NCBI): domain Eukaryota; kingdom Viridiplantae; phylum Streptophyta; class Magnoliopsida; order Poales; family Poaceae; genus Bromus; species Bromus sterilis. The sequence continues at coordinate 233,572,368 of OX465599.1, read as the reverse complement.
TCCCCGCCACGGCCGCCGCGCCATTGCCATCGATTCGCCGACTCCGGAGCTTCCCCGTGCCCGCTGCCACCCCCTGCATCCCCGTCGTGAGCTCCACCTTCGAATCCCCCTTCTCCCCCGTCGATTTGGTCTCCGTAGCCCCGACTCCATGCTCGGACGCCATGGCCGCGTCCTGCGCCTGACCTCGCCCTGGCGAGCACGTGCGCGCGCTCGACGTGCCATGGCCCCGCACCCCACACCCTTTGGACGCCAGGCCACTCCCTGGGCACCCCCCTTTCACGTGAGCGGCGGATCTTGGCCACGGCCTCGCCGTGCCGGCCTCTTGCCATGGCCGCCGATGACCCCTGTCGTGCGAGCCCAGCGAGAGGCAGGCTTGTGCCTCTGACCCGTGGACCCCCCTATTAACCACTTAGCACAATTTAGATAAGCTAAATACCCCCTGTTAATTAACTTGTGTCACTGACATGTGGGCCACCCCACTGTTTTAATTAATAAAAATGAAATATTAAAACCTTAGAGAATGACATGTGGGTCCCCTTGTACTATTTAGATTAAATAAAATGATTTTGTTGCATGTGTCTATGACACATGGGGCCCACTGGTCAGTTGACCAGTCAAAGCCACCTAGCCTATGACAAGTGGGTCCCCTCTGTCAGTTTGACCTGGTCAACCCCCTCTGTGGATAATGTTGGATTTAATATTAAAAGAAATTCAGAAATTCTTTTAAAAATGATTTAAACTTGGAAATTCAATATATTTTAAACCGTAACTCAGATTCAAAAACTTTATACATGAAAATTGAGCAGAAAAATATAAAGAATACGGATATGATATCCGTATGTCTACCACCCCCTCTAACGTACCGAGCATCGACATTCCCCCCCTTCGGGTCGTCTGTCGATAATTCCCGGTACCGATATACGTTGCCCGGATGTAAAACTTTTGTATACGAAAGTTACTTAGAACGGATCACCGAGTTCGGATACGATACCCATACCCCCACCACACCCCTATAACATGCCGAACATCGAATCGTCCCCCTCCGGTACCGTCAGTCCGATGATTGTCCGATACCGATAAACTATCCGGATGAATTTATTTCGAACACGAAAGTTGTTCGGAATAGATCAACTAACCCGGATACACCACCCACACATGTGTCGGATGTCCACGACACCTCCGGCATGATATATCCCCCCCTCCGGACACCTTGTCCGATAATCACCCGGAGCTGGCCGTTCATCCCCGGATGAATTCCCGCTCCGAACAACGTGCATTGCACTGCGTTAGGACACCGTTAACATTTCATCTGTCATGCCATGCATCTGTTTGTATATGCTTGTTGTGTATTTACTGTTTCTTCCCCCCCTTAATCTCCGGTAGACCCCGATGTTGCCGTCGACTACACCGCTGCTGAGTACGACTACTTCGTCGATGACCCTACCCCTACCGTCGAGCTTCCAGGCAAGCAGAGCCATTCTCTTCCCCAGATATCGCCTATCTTTCCGTACTTTTCTTGCACTAGGCATTGTTACTGCTGCTGCTACGATTACAATCCTACTCAATTGCATAGCCTGTTTTTGTCGCCCCTTGATGTACCTTCCTTTATCCCATGCTGCCTATTATTACTTATGCATTATTCAGCAGTAAACCCTGCGCATTGTTAGCTAGGATTAGATAGCGGGTTGTGATCACTTTGGGAGTGATCGCGGAAACGATATATTACAACTGCAACAGGTACGGATCAATGCAGACACCCTAGGGAACCTACAACGGCGAGACTCTGCCGAGTCGCTTCGAGTTTGGCTTACGAGTGGAATGGACTCGTATTTCACTCTCGTCGGCTCAGTAGCGTAGCTTCACCGGGATGATACGAGGTTTACCTCTTTAGTTCATTCCGCTGAAGTCTCTGTCAAACCTTTTTAAGTGTGCCATCGAGGGTGATACCTCCTGGTTTCACTTAATGATAGGAACTCGAACCAACTGGTGTCCTTAAAGGTAAGAAGTCGGGCGACCCAATGGTGCCCGCGAGTGGTATTGCGACGGGACGACAGGGAGGGTACGACCAGTGTACCGGTGTGCTTGGCCCCTGATCGTTGGCCGCGAGAGTTACCAAACCACGAAAGTCGAGCTCCTCCAGGAGCACACGCGAGACAAGGTAAGGAGACGGTTCACCTTGTTGGTAACCGCAGTGACGTGGTGGGACGACGGGGCAGGCACCGATGTACTGGTGGTCCTGGCTGCTGTCGTTGTCCGCGGGTCAGTTAAGTCGAGGCAACGATAACGGTTGTCACGCAGGTTAATTAAAATGCTAAATGGTTCAGTGAATGTCTTGAGTTGGTTATATGCCATGTACACACTACCTACCCATGGGAATTACGAGTTTATGGGCTCCTCTGCTTCGTAGTGTCGTCCGAGGACTCTTCAGACGTCAGTAGTACCGCGGGCTGATTGCCGAGAAGTGCGCTGTCTTCTTGGCTCGAGCTGTGTTGTTTTTGTTACGGCTTCCCGGCCACCCACGCACCGTGCAGGAGTACGTCAGGGTTGGGGTCCAAGGCCCTGAGTACTTAGGATTTAGACCGGCGGATGGCCTCTCTGTTGAGTTTGAAAGATGGGCTATGAAGTGTCGGATAGCCTCGGTGGAGCGTTCCCTAACAAGGTTCCCGCCACCCTGGAGATCCGCGCGTGTAGCGTAACACAAGTGCACCCCTGCAGGGAAGATTAATCTATTCGAATAGCCGTGTCCACGGTAACAGGATGCTTTATGCTGAAGCTGGATCTTACCACTAGAAACTATTATTATTAAATTGTATGGTTCCGAGTTTTCTTCCTCGCGGGGATGTCGAGGAGGTGAACTCGGAGACATTGTTAAGTATTACAACTTATTATTATACAATGCTGCAGCAACTTCTGCTGCACTGTTACTTTATGCTTTATATAAACTGTTGGCTGATTCTTACCTCATGCTGCAAGACATCGTTGGAAGATGCTAGTCTTTGTTAGGCCTAGCTTCTTACCCTTGTTCTGGATTTTCTATCTTTCAGTCCACTATATACAACCTCTTCTTTCCGTTGATACAATGCATAATGCTTAGTAGCGGACGTAAGACTCGCGGGTATGCTAGATACTCACCTTCTTTATTTCCTTTACTGTTTTGCTTGATCGGCCGCTGCAGTCGACGTTGGAGCCCAGGAGCAGGAGTTCCCGATGCTGACCACCGCAACATGAAGATCCCCGATGCCTTCTACGACGTCGAGTTCCTCTTTGACCAGGAGTAGCTTGGAGGTTCCCAGGCAGGAGGCCTCGCCTTTTCGATCGTGTTGTTTTTGTGCTAGCCTTCTTAAGGCAACCTTGTATTCTTGTGTCTGTACTCAGATACTATTGCTTCCGCTGACTTCATGCTCTCGAGCTGTTGTATTCGAGCCCTCGTGGCCCCTGGCTTGTATTAAACAACTTGTATTATTTTATTTGTAGAGTTGTGTTGTGATATCTCACCGTGAGTCCCTAATCTCGATCGTGTACCTTGCGTGTATGATTACTGTACACGGCTTGATTTTGGGGGCGTCACACTCAACCTGTTCTTCGAAGTACTATTTTCATAACAACGATAAGTACTATTTCTTACGGCCTCCGCTTTTATTGATATATATCATACCACACTTTATGTAGTACGTACTTTGGATCGCTTATTTGTATCCTATAATTGCTTTTCTTGTGATCTATAGATGGCCTATAATGCTCATATAATACTTGGTTCTAATTAGCTTAGCCTCTAAAAAGCAATGTGCTGCCACAAGCGGAGATGGAAGTACCCACGTGTCAGCTCGGTTGATCAAGGGAGTTGACAGTAGAGCTACAATCACGGCAGGCTAGAAAGTCTTTGTCACCCACACGGAGATGATTCAAGGAAGCATCTACGCCTTTGCCTTCAAATCCATAGCGGCTGGAGATCTACGCCCTCTAAGCACCACATAGTTTGCAATCGTTGTTCATAACCGTCGCTACCGTGACACAGCCGTAAAAAAACTGCCCCGTATTTAAGACGATTTTGTGAATTCTGTAAGCTTCCAGTCTGTTTATATGCTACCTGCACTTGTGCTTCAAGATCAAATATCCACTATATCAGTATGTATATCTGCCTGCACTTATGCTTGAGAACTAAATATGCACTATATTAGTCTGAATTCTGTAGGGTTCAAACGTGTGTATCTACCTACACTTATGATTCAGTCCTGATTACGGTTAATCTCACCGCAAATTAACAATCTACGAGAACCTGGTTCTCTCCCGCCCTTTGCGCCATTGGCGCAACGGGTCATCTAGTGTTGTAAAGACGTCTAGAACGGATCCAATTCTCAAGTACAAGTGCAAAAAAGACTTTGACCTGATGGCTCCGCTCTCCTCCTCTCCCACGCTCCCCTCCCCTCCTCGATCCTCCCTCACCGTCTTCGTCGTCCCACCCGCCTCCCTCTCGGCCGGCCTACCCTTCCCTCTCCATCTCCTCCGTGGAGGGGACGAATCCCGTCTCCCCTTCGCGGCCTGCGTCTCTGGCTCCGGTCTCTAATCCGCCGGCGTTGGATCCCGCCCAGGGGTGTTCGGCTGCGTGCGCCCCGGCCTCGCCGGTTACATGCTTCGCCTGCCACCGTCCCGGTCATTTCTAAGCTGGCTGTAAGGCCCCACCTTTCTGTCTGATTTGTCGCGCTGAGGGTCATCTTATAGTGGAATGCAACAACACTGCCCCCCTCCGGCACTCAAGCAATCTGGTCTAGGGATTCTTGGTGGTGGTTTCTTTGGTATGGTAGGCGGGAACAACATGGTTGTGGCCACCACCCCCTTCCAAGAACGTGGTTGTGATCTCGGTCCTCGAGGGTGACGTCTCGCTTCTGATGCTCACTAAGGAGCTTTGCGAGTGGGGCGTAGAAGACTGGGATTGGAAGATTGAACAACTCTCGGCTTTGCAATTTGCTGTTGTCTTCCCCTCTGTGGAGAGTTTGCGGATGGTGGCTCGGACTGCTAGTTGCACTCTCTCCCTGTTCCAAATAGTTGTGGCAGTCAAGGAAGCGGTGGAGGTGGATTGGTCCTTTGGAGAGTTGGTGGAGGCTTGGGTCCTTCTTGAGGATGTGCCCCAGGAAATGTTCAACGAGTCCCCAACACACCTAGTACAATGGCAAATTGTATAGGTGCACTAGTTCGGCGAAGAGATGGTAAAATATGGTGATAGGGGTGGCAAAGCAAGGTAATATAAATCTGAATAAATAAAAACAGCAAGGTAACAAGCGACAAAAGTGAGCACAAACGGTATTGCAATGGTGGAAACAAGGCCTAGGCTTCATACTTTCACTAGTGGCAACTCCCAACAACATTAACATAGTCTAATCAGATGATATTTACCATAAAACATGCAATGGAGACGTACTCGGAGGTCATTCCTTTGTGGTCAAGAGAGGACGAGAATTGTGTAGGGCTACAAAAGCACACCTCAGAGTTCGTAGTTCTCTTCTATGGATTTCCCAATGTCACCGCGGCCATCCAAAGAGAGTACCACAATCACCACAACATATCTAAAGGATAGTCAAAGACAAGCACCAAGAGACTCTCAATCTTCAATCCACACACAAAAGTGGAAATCACTCATGAAAATATTCTTCTAACCCATGTCCAATAGATCGCTGTCACCATGGTCTCAGTAATTATACTAGATAAGATCAAGTGAGTACACGAATCCAATACATAGAAGAAGGGGAAACATCATGGGATCATCCTAGATTAACATAGCCTATGATCACAATGAAGATCACATCATGGGAGAGAGAGAAGACCACATAGTTACTGGTAGAAACCTCAGCCCCGAGGAGGAACTACTCCCGCATCATGGAGGGAGGAAGCAACGTCGATGGAGATGAATCCGGGGGCACTTCCCCGTCCCGGCAGGGTGCCGACACAGGATCTGGTCCCCCGAAACTTGATTGCGATGGCGGCGGAGATCGGAATTGCTTCTGGAGAAAAGGGTTCTGGAATCAGGGTTTTCGCCTCGCGAGTAAAAATAAGGGCCAAGGGGAGTCCGAGGCGGTGCCTAGGGTGCCTAGGCGGGGTCCCGGCGCGGCCTACCCCTAGGCCGCGCCCATAGGACGCCTGGGCGATGTGGGCCTCCCCTCCGGCTCTCCTTCGGGCGTCTGGAAGCTTCCGGGTCGCTGATTTTTTATATATTTTTCCCGGAATTTTTCTGGCACTTTATGTAATGGAAAAAAACTGAAATACAAAAACAGCAGAAAACAGGAACATGCACTGTGGTGCACTGAGTTAATAGGTTAGTCCAAATATGATCAAAAGTGTATGAAAGTGTATCAAAAGCATAGCAATATCACCCAAAACATGCATGGAGCAAGCAGAAATTATAGATACGTTTTGGACGTATCAACATCCCCAAGCTTAATTCCTGCTCGTCCTTGAGTAGGTAAATGATAACAAGCATAATTTCTGTGGTGACATGCTGCCAACCATATAAGAACTTTTAAGTAAAGCAATCAAGGCATGTAATTCAATTCAAGTCATAACATGCAAGAGTCTATATTATCTTTGAAACAAGCAACATAAGAACATAAAGGTGCAAGAGCTCTCGCTGTCCGTGACTCGAATGTCTCCAAATGGTGTTTGCGTGCAAGAAAGGGGATAGGGATATACGAGAGAGTAAAACATAGTTTTTATTGTTGAGAACTTAATCTACTAAGTTTCACACTTGGTCTTCTTTGGAATCTTATCTTGACTCATCCCCAGACCACTAGCCAGGCACAAGTCAAAATGATCCACTCGCTTTCGATATTTTGAGAACTCATGCAATGGATGAGCATAAGCAAGAAAGTTGACACTTAGGATGGCAAAGAAAGAATATGGTGGAGGAGGAAGACAAAAAGAATGAGAAAGGCTCACATCAATGAGGACAATCATAGGCGAGAAGGCCAAATGATAGATATGATGTGAGGAGTAGGGATTGCCATGCAACGGATGCATATATGAGATGAAAAGATCTCCAATGGAACTAGTGGGGGTGCATCTAACTTGCTCGCTCATGAAGACCTAGAGCTCTTTTGAGGAGGCTCATCCTTGGAATATGCAAGCCAAGTTCTATAGTGTGAAGGTCCCCACATAGCTATATGCATGAATGATCATCTCTATGGAGTACAAGGATAAGAGGGAGTACTAGTATGGATCTTTCAAAAGGATAGTAGTGTTTCCCCTTTCTCTCTTTTTATTTTCTTTTTCTCCTTTTTATCTTTTTTTCTATTTTTTTGGTGGCCTCAATGGCTCTTTCTATTTAACTCTCATTTGTCCTCTTTGGGATCTTTTGATTTGTCCACTTATGGATCTTTTCCTCACTTAAGGGCAACACTCTATTTTACAAGAAGGTATAGAAGATCTTTCACACTTTACAAGGTACTCAAATCATAAAGAAGATGTAGCTATCATGATGTATGCAATGTATGCCACTGCCAGTGTAGCAGGAACATGTATGCCATGAAGATCAAGTCATGAAGAGGTGGAAGTTGATGGCAATATATCGCGGAAAGGCTATGGAAATGCCTTGATAGGTAGGTATGGCGGCTGTTTTGAGGAAAGATATAAGGAGGTTTATGATGATAGAGCGTATCATGCAAAGGGTTTGGATGTACCGGCGAAGGTGGACGCCAACTCTCAGAGTGAGAAGAAGGCAATTCACGGCACAGGAAAGGCTAGCAAATATGAGGAGGTGGAAGTGTCAACTTTTAATACTCACGTTAGTCCGAAGAACTCATGCACTTATTATCGACAACTCTCAATCTAATAAGGAGGTTCACAAAGAGACAAATACCCCGAGGAGGAGTGTATGGGGGTTTGGTTATCCTTGCGCATCCTCGACTCATGGTACGTGAGTGTACTCTAATATCCGACCCCTTAGAAGAGTAGTGATCCATCTAGTAGCTAGAGTTCTCAACTAGTTTTGTAGGTTTTGAAAATAAACACAGTTTGCCCAAAATACGACACCTATCGCTAATAGGCTAGAGCTCTTGACACCAAAAGTTCAAACATTACTCACATCGATACCTCAAAACTATTGCAAGTTACTACTAAAATTAAATAGCAACCTCAATTACCTACTCTCAAGACAAGACATAACTCAGTGCAACAACCAACTCTCTTAACAAGATAAACATGAAAACTAAAGAGAGTTCTAGCAACAAACTAAACAAAATCCAAGGCTCTTTCTAAAGACAAACTAAGACTAAAACTAGACATGACAGTAGCTACGAAAAGATAAAGAACACAAAACAATAAAAAGATAGGCATGAAGAATCCTATGATGTGTTCTAGATTTTGATAGGGGAGCGTGTTTCTCTCCCACACAAAGTAAGACGGGATCTAACTTGTTATGAACAGCAAGCAAAGCTAAAGAAAACTGAAAATAAAACCTAAGAGCGAGACGCTCCAAGCATAGCACATAACGCATGAAGTGATAAAAATATAGTGAGACGAAAGACGAACTGATGATTGTTGATGGAGAAGGGGATGCACGGGGGCATACCCAAGCTTGAGCGCTTGACACTCCTGAATCTTCTTTCATCATCTTCCCTCGCACACTTGAAAACTCCCTTCATACATAACTCATCATAAGATGATTAGAGAGGTTAGTACCCTTAATAAATAATTTTTCCCACTGGATATAAAGATATTCTTGAATAGCTACTGTTTATCAAGATTGCCAAAAGGTTTTTGCAAAGAAAAAGCAAGCTTAAGGTTTGCAAAAGTAAGGAGAGACAAAACGTGGCAGAATCTGTGAAAAACAGAACAACATGTAGTAAAGAATTTTTTGGGGTACTTTTGCTACTCAAATAAAAAAACTCAGAACATACGAAAGTTTCGTGATTGTATAGAGCACGCTGTTTAAAAAATTCAGCTCAAAAAGATGAACTGGTGATTTAATCTGATTTTTCCCGTCACGAGGATAGAATCTGTTTTCTGGACAGCATGTCACAACTTTCACTTCCCTTGTCATATGAGGCTATAACTTGGCACAAAGCTTTAAAATAAAGATACAATGATGTTGCTACAATAGTAACAATCATCAAGACCACTAAAAACTGAAAGTAAAAACTCAAAGTAAATATAACAAGGGTTGTCTCCCTAGAGCTCTTTCTTTATAGCCATAAAGATAGGCTTAAGATTTTAATGATGCTCTCGTAGGAATAAGAGTTGAAGAACAAAAGAGAGCATCAAGAAGCAAATATCAAACACATTTAAGTCTAACATGGTTCCTATGCAAAGCGATCTTGTAGAGAAATAACTCATTGAAGCATAACGATATTAGCATAGGAAGGCAAAATAAGTGCAACTTCAAAACCTTCATCATAAAGAGAGGGAACTTGATTTGATTGGAATATCTATAAGAATAAGTTCCCTTCTCATAATAATTTCCACTAGGATCATGAATAAACTCAACAATATAAGCATCACATAAGGCATTGTTACCATGATCCACATGCAAAAGGGTACTCTTACTCTCCACATAAGCATAATCTTTCTCATTGGTAATAGTGGGGGTAGGACTATCATAAACAACTTGAACACTATAGATTAATTGTGTATTAGGAGGATGGTGTTCAACAAGGGAGTAATTCCCTCCATGATAATGTCAAGTTTCATAAGGATAATTTCGCCTTATGTCATAGGTACCTTTACAATCACTATAGATAGGAGTTATAACATCATCATAGTATAGAAGAGCATTATCATTGCTAGCAACTATATTTGTAAACATGTTGTCTTTATTCTTACTAGCAAAAGAATTATCAATTACCACATCACTAATGGGTAAAGGACTTGCAATCCTATCATCCCCAAGCTTAGAGCTTTCTATATCATCATTTTTAGAGTTGGCACCAAAAAGATTTTCAAGATCATAAGTGGCATTATCATTATCTTCCCAATCACAATAAGTAACATGCATATCATAATCAAAATCATCTTCAATAGTGCCTACAGACTTAACATCAGGATAATAATGAATGCAATCAAGCTCACCATCCTCCATAAATTTATATCCGTTAGGATAAAAATTGATGCGAGGAATATGCTCAGGCCAGGTTGATACCCATTCTTCTTCCTTCTTGCTCCTCTTGCTCCTCCTCTTCTTTTTCTTCTTCTTCACCTTAGGAGGGAGTGGTTGGATATGAAGTTTCTCCATATATCCTGGTTTATCATTAGAAACAATAGGGGAAACTTGGGAGAAACTCTCCTTTTTATTAGTAGAAATATAAGAGACATTTTGATACTTTGGTAAAGTTCCCTCCTTTCTAATCTTACTTATGTAATCATTTTCATGGCAATTAACAACACAATAGAGATGGCAATTTTGCAAAGTCTTGTTTATTCCAAAGGCATTAACATCTAGCCAAGAAGTCTTTTCTGATAACTCTTCACACATAAAAAATAACATAAGTTCATCATAAAGATCAAGGGTGATCATATCACACAAATGGTTAACAGTTATGTTTTGAAAGTTCATGCATTGAAATTTAAAGTGACCCTCTATACCACAAAGTTCACAAGTAAAAGGATAAAGGTCACACAATTCTCTAGCAATTTTATTTAAACCTTTGACCCAAGTGATTGTTCTTTCATGCTTATGTTGCTTACAATACTTCTCTTCTTCAATCATAGGCCTTTCGCAAGGTCTATCCACTCCACAAAAATTAACATGCTTATATAAAACTTGATTTTTAGGAATTGGATCATGCATGTTGCAATCATCATGAACAATTTTATTTTCTTTGCAAATCTCTTTAAAAGGTTCATGATGCTTGATCCAATCCTCCTTAGGCATATTAAGATGTGAAGCAAAAGATTTGAGGAAATCAACAAGGAGTTGAGAATCAATCCCAAACTTAGCACTAAACTTATTAAAACTAGCAGTTTCAACAAAGGACTTAATGCAATCATACTCATAAATTATACCTGACTCTTTACCTTTGTCGATCTCCCAATCTTTAGTGTTGCGTTGAATTCTTTCAAGGAGTTCCCATTTAGCATCAATCTTTTCGTTTGTGAAAGAACCCATAGAGGAAGCATCGAGCAAGTCTTTATACTGTCGAGAGAGCCTTGCATAAAAATTAATAATGATATCTTTGGGGAGCCCATGGTTAGGACATTTTAGCATTAAAGTTTTCAGTCTCCCCAAAGCTTGAGCTATGCTCTCTCCGTCATGAGGATAGAAATTATAAACATAATTCCTATTCTCATGGACTTCATGAAGATGATAAAACTTGGAGTAAAAGAGAGACTGGATCTCTTCCCAATCCAGCAGGTGAGAATCATCTAGTAGCCTATACCATTCCAATGCTTTTCCTTTCAGTGACAAGGCAAATAATTTCCTCATGACTGCATCTCTTGTCAAACCCTAAATCTTAAATAACTCACAAAGTTCTGTAAGTTTCAACAAATGAATACTAGGATTGACTGTTCCATCATAACAATCATTCCTAATTATTTCAATTATCCCAAGTGGTATTTGGAACAGGATATATTCAGTAGGTGGAGGAGACTTCTCTACCACGGGTGTGGTAAAGCAGCCTTCCCCAAGCAACGAACTAAGAGTGCGGTTTTCCATAAGCCTAACTAGTGAAACTAAAAACAAGAAACGAAAAGATTTAATTGCAAGATCTAAAGATATACCTTCAAACACTTACTTCCCCGGCAACGGCGCCAGAAATAGCTTGATGTCTACGCACGCTTCTATTCTTGTAGACTATGTTGGTCCTCCAAGCGCGGAGGTTTGTAGGACAGCAGCAATTTACCTCAAGTGGATGACCTAAGGTTTATCGAACTCAGGGAAGTAGAGGTTGCAGATGGTCCCTCTCAAGCAACCCTGCAATTAAGATACAAGAAGTCTCTTGTGTCCCCAACACACCTAATACAATGGCAAGTTGTATAGGTGCACTAGTTCGGCGAAGAGATGATAAAATATGGGTGATAGGGGTGGCAAAGCAAGGTAATATAAATCTGAATAAATAAAAACAGCAAGGTAACAAGCGACAAAAGTGAGTACAAACGGTATTGCAATGGTGGAAATAAGGCCTAGGCTTCATACTTTCACTAGTGGCAAATCCCAACAACATTAACATAGTCTAATCAGATGATATTTCCCATAAAACATGCAATGGAGACGTACTCGCAGGTCATTCCTTTGTGGTCAAGAGAGGACGAGAATTGTGTAGGGCTACAAAAGCACACCTCAGAGTTCGTAGTTCTCATCTATGGATTTCCCAATGTCACAGCGGCCATCCAAAGAGAGTACCACAATCACCACAACATATCTAAAGGATAGTCAAAGACAATCACCAAGAGACTCTCAATCTTCAATCCACACACAAAAGAGGAAATCACTCATGAAAATATTCTTCTAACCCATGTCCAATAAACCGCTGTCACAATGGTCTCGGGAATTATACTAGATAAGATGAAGTGAGTACACCAATCCAATACATAGAAGAAGGGGAAACATCATGGGATCATCCTAGATTAACATAGCCTATGATCACAATGAAGATCACATCATGGGAGAGAGAGAAGACCACATAGTTACTGGTAGAAACCTCAGCCCCGAGGAGGAACTACTCCCGCATCATGGAGGGAGGAAGCAACGTCGATGGAGATGAATCCGGGGGCACTTCCCCGTCCCTGCAGGGTGCCGGCATAGGAATTCTGGTCCCCCGAAACTTGGTGGCGATGGCGGCGGAGATCGGAATTGCTTCTGGAGAAAAGGGTTCTGGAATCAGGGTTTTTGCGTCGCGAGTAAAAATAAGGGCCAAGGGGGAGTCCGAGGCGGTGCCTAGGCGGGGTCCCTGCGCGACCTACCCCTAGGCCGCGCCCAAAGGACGCCTGGGCAAGATGGGCCTCCCCTCCGGCTCTCCTTCGGGCGCCTGGAAGCTTCCGGGTCGCTGATTTTTTTATATATTTTCCCGGAATTTTTCTAGCACTTTATGTAATGGGAAAAACTGAAATACAAAAAACAGTAGAAAATAGGAACTGGCACTGTGGTGCACTGAGTTAATAGGTTACTCCAAATATGATCAAAAGTGTATGAAAGTGTATCAAAAGCATAGCAATATCACCCAAAACATGAATGGAGCAAGCAGAAATTATAGATACGTTTTGGACGTATCAGTAACAGCCCGGGAATTTCGCCCAAATTAATTTTTTGTTTGTTGCTTAATTTTGTTGATCGCTAGAGTTGTTTGCTGTTGTTAACCAACCTAAAATATGGTTTAGGACAGAACAATACCAAATGCTTTAATCGTCGTGGGGCCCATACTGTTATGCCTTGTTTAGGTTGTGCCTCACTTAAATTGACTAGCATAGATAGTTTATCTTATGCTTCACTTCTTTCCATGTTTGTGTGCTATGCCATGATTGAGTGAGATGCCATGTTAACAACCTTTGCTCATGTTGTGTAGCTAAACAACTTAAACCTTTCTAAATGTGCGGCATCATCGTGTGTGACGAGTACTCACTTAACCTGCTAGCAACCGCTCTCGACGATAGATGCGATACCGTGCGTTGTCTCGTGTTGCCTTCTTGATGTTGTTTGCGTGTGATTTCTTCGTAGTAATAGATGCTTCTCCTTTGATTGTCTTTCCAGTGTTTACTTCTTGTGTGCTCCCGCGGGTGCTCTCGGAGACGTTGCGAGTTTGCGTTCGACTACACCTTCGACTTCGTCTTCTCATCAGGTATGGGGGAGCATATATCATGCTTATAACTTTCAGCTCACTCGCGCCTAGGTGTAGGATAGAACGATTGCTTGATCCTACCACTACATATTTATGCCTCTCAAATAAACCCAAACAACCATGTCCTCCACATCCCAGCAAACCTTGTTCGGCTATGTTACTATTTCTCACTTCTCAACCACTTCTTAGTATGCATGCTAGGATGTTATCAATTGTTATCCTGTTACTCCTATTGGGATATCACATTATTATATTGTTGTGGATGATATGATTATTATAATGTTGACTATACTTGACGAAGGATGGAAGGTCTAGGCTATCCCGCCCCGACGCTTTGTTCCATTCGAGTCACCTAGGACCTGAGTTCTGGGTATTGTGTCTCTTGACGAGCGTGCCTAACCGCGTGTGGGATGCTATGGGGTCCCCTCTTCTTACCTACCTAGCTTCAAACATTTCATGTGGTGGCCCAAGCTGATTTACCATTTGAAACCCGTGTGTGTGTCTTTTGGGTCGCGCCTAGCAGATATTCTTTAAACAAACCGGGCCAGTGGGGACATGGTTTCCCTATTGGTCCAACCTGGCCGACTGAGGACCCAGACTCATGTGAGAATTCACCGGTTATCCAAACCCGAGTCATACGGTAGAGGCCGATTCGAGAGCGCGACATGCTTTTGAGTTGGATGTCGACTAACCGGGGGCCACCCGGATTTGTGCGTTGTTAGTTAGAGGGACCTGTCATTTCGGATCTCTCGGGACTAAATCATGAAATGGCTACCTGTGATGGGTAGAAACTGAGAGAGATGGGCGTGCGTGCGGAGCCTTGTAATGGGCAGTTGGTACACCCCTGCAGGGTTAAATCTTTTCGAGAAGCCGTGTCCACGGTTATGGACGACTTGAGACCTACTCCTTGTTCATAGACAACAACAACTGAGATAATCTTAATAACTTGATCAATGTGTGTGTGCCTTGACTGCTTCTTCTTTGTAGGGATGCGAAGGGGAGGACAAGGATAGGATAGGTGTTATGATTGCGTAAGTAGCTGATAGCAAGACTGGTTGGAGGCGATTCCTCATCGAATGCTTGGTTCTCATCTTACTCTAAAATAGATCGTTAGCCACTCATATATTGCTAGTGCGTCTGCAACCTCACCACTACCCCATCTTACCCGTGAGAAGTTAGTTACAAGACTTTTGATATAGCTCACCTCTTTCTTTTATCTTCTACGCACGTTATGCAACGATCTTGGACTTCAAAGGAGCTCGACGACCCTTCTTCTGGACGCCTTCACAAGGACTTGACGACGACTAGTTAGGTGGATCCCGGCGGAGAGCCTAGACCCGTGTGGTTACGGGAATGGCGTGTTTTACCTTTCCCAGTAGGCATTTGATTGTAGTCTGTACTCAGACATGTATCTTCCGCTGATGTATTGTATTAAGGCAATTGTATGACAATTGTATGAGATGTTGTATCCTTGTAGCCGTAATGTTTTGATATCATGTTGGAAATCCGGGGCATATGGCATTGTCATATGTCGCGGTGGGACCGATATGTGCTTCGTCCCCGGATCTGGATGGAAACATCAAGATCTGGAATAGTACCGCATATCGGGCCTTACAACTTGGTATCAGAGCCTTACCGATCGTAGGATCCCTTTTCTGGCCGAAGTCGAGTCTAGACGAAAACTATTTTGTAGTTACTAAGTTAGTTTTCGGAGAGTAGGATTCTTTTTCCTCCTTACCTTTGATCTGGTCAGGACAAGTGACGTAAGTGTTTTATTCTCGTCTTATCCCCTTCAAACTCTAGGATCTCGAGTGTGTGGAGTATCGGAACTGTTACAATGCCTTGCTTGCAGCGTATTGTCTAGATTCCGATCTCAGGTTTGGGAAATCTTGTAGTACCTTTAGTTCCTCCGACTCTGGTGGACATCTTGGTCGACCGTTGCCTTCACTCCTCTTGCCTAGTATCCTCACGATTCGAGTGAGAATGCTTCCCTTGATCTTCTCTTTGAGCTATCGTTCTTCCTCTTGATCTCCCGATGGTTTCGTTATTCGACGTCACCATCTCTCTGCAGAAAGTTTTCTCGACGGAATTTCGTCGTCGACATGGAGCAGAACCCCTTGTTGGTGGTGTTGAATATTGTCAACTCTCTTTTCTCTCCTCCCCTCTCCCCCGGATCGTCCAGGATCTCGGGAAGAGATCCCTTGTTGGTGGTGTTGTATTGTAAAAGCCCGGGATTTTCGCCCAAATTAAAAATTTTGTTCGTTGCTTAATTTTGTTGATTGCTAGAATTGTTTGCTGTTGTTAACCAACCTAAAATATGGTTTAGGGCAGAACAGCACCACATGCTTTAATCGTCGTGGGGCCCATAGTGTTATGCCTTGTTTAGGTTGTGCCTCACTTAAATTAACTAGCATATATAGTTTATCTTATGCTTCACCTCTTGCCATGTTTGTGTGCTATGCCATGCTTGAGTGAGATGCCATGTTAACAACCTTTGCTCATGTTGTGTAGCTAAACAACTTGAACCTTTCTAAATGTGCGGTATCGTCGTGTGTGACGAGTACTCACTTAACCTGCTAGCAACCGCTCTCGACGATAGATGCGATACCATGCGTTGTCTCATGTCTCCTTCTTGATGTTGTTTGCTGGTGATTTCTTCGTAGTAATAGATGCTTCTCCTTTGATTGTCTTTCCAGTGTTTACTTCTTGTGTGCTCCCGCGAGTGCTCTCGGAGACGTTGCGAGTTTGCGTTCGACTACACCTTCGACTTCGTCTTCTCATCAGGTATGGTGGCGCATATATCATGCTTATAACTTTCAGCTCACTCGCGCCTAGGTGTACGATAGAATAATTGCTTGACCCTACCACTTCATATTTATGCCTCTCAAATAAACCCAAATAGCCATGTCTTCCACATCCCAGCAAACCTTGTTAGACTATGTTACTATTGCTCGCTGCTCAGCCACTGCTTAGTATGCATGCTAGGATGTTATCAAGTGTTATCCTGTTATTCCTTGGATTGGGCTATCACATTATTATATTGTTGTGGATGATATGATTATTATAATGTTGACTATACTCGATGAAGAATGGAAGATCTAGGCTATCCCGCCCCGACGCTTTGTTCCATTCGAATCACCTAGGACCCGAGTACCGGCTATTGTGTCTCTTGACGAGTGTGCCTAACCGTGTGTGGGATGCTATGGGCCCCCCTCTTCTTACCTACCTAGCTTCAAACATTTCTAGTGGTGGCCCAAGCTGATTTACCATTTGAAACCCGTGTGTGTGTCTGTCGGGTCGCGCCTAGCAGATATTCTTTAGACAAACCGGGCCAGTGGGGACATGGTTTCCCTATTGGTCCAACCTGGCCGACTGAGGATCCAGACTCATGTGAGAATTCACCGGTTATCCAAACCCGAGTCATACGGTAGAGGCCGATTCGAGAGCGCGACATGCTTTTGAGTTGGATGTCGACTAACCGGGGGCCACCCGGATTTGTGCGTTGTTAGTTAGAAGGACCTGTCATTTCGGATCTCTCGGGACTAAATCATGAAATGGCTGCCTGTGATGGGTAGAAACTGAGAGAGATGGGCGTGCGTGCGGAGCCTTGTAATGGGCAGTTGGTACACCCCTGCAGGGTTAAATCTTTTCGAGAAGCCGTGTCCACGGTTATGGACGACTTGAGACCTACTACTTGTTCATAGACAACAACAACTGAGATAATCTTAATAACTTGATCAATGTGTGTGTGCCTTGATTGGTTCTTCTTCGTTGGGATGCGAAGGGGAGGACAAGGATAGGATAGGTGTTATGATTGCGTAAGTAGCTGATAGCAAGACTGGTTGGAGGCGATTCCTCATTGAATGCTTGGTTCTCATCTTACTCTAAAATAGATCGTTAGCCACTCATATATTGCTAGTGCGTCTGCAACCTCACCACTACCCCATCTTACCCGTGAGAAGTTAGTTACAAGACTTTTGATATAGATCACCTCTTTCTTTTCTTTTCTACGCACGTTATGCAACGATCTTGGACTTCAAAGGAGCTCGACGACCCTTCTTCTGGACGCCTTCACAAGGACTTGACGACGACTAGTTAGGTGGATCCCGGCGGAGAGTCTGGACCCGTGTGGTTACGTGAATGGCGTGTTTTACCTTTCCCAGTAGGCATTTGATTGTAGTCTGTACTCAGACATGTATCTTCCGCTGATGTATTGTATTAAGGCAATTGTATGACAATTGTATGAGATGTTGTATCCTTGTAGCCGTAATGTTTTGATATCATGTTGGAAATCCGGGGCATATGGCATTGTCGGTGGGACCGATATGTGCTTCGTCCCCGGATCTGGATGGAAACATCAAGATCTGGAATAGTACCGCATATCGGGCCTTACAACTTGGTAGCAGAGCCTTACCGATCGTAGGATCCGTTTTCTGGCCGAAGTCGAGTCTAGACAAAAACTATTTTGTAGTTACTAAGTTAGTTTTCGGAGAGTAGGATTCTTTTTCCTCCTTACCTTTGATCTGGTCAGGACAAGTGACGTAAGTGTTTTATTCTCGTCTTATCCCCTTCAAACTCTAGGATCTCGAGTGTGTGGAGTATCGGAACTGTTACAATGCCTTGCTTGCAGCGTATTGTCTAGATTCCGATCTCAGGTTTGGGAAATCTTGTAGTACCTTTAGTTCCTCCGACTCTGGTGGACATCTTGGTCGACCGTTTCCTTCACTCCTCTTGCCTAGTATCCTCACGATTCGAGTGAGAATGCTTCCCTTGATCTTCTCTTTGAGCTATCGTTCTTCCTCTTGATCTCCCGATGGTTTCGTTATTCGACGTCGCCATCTCTCTGCAGAAAGTTTTCTCGACGGAATTTCGTCGTCGACATGGAGCAGAACCCCTTGTTGGTGGTGTTGAATATTGTGAACTCTCTTTTCTCTCCTCCCCTCTCCCCCGGATCGTCCAGGATCTCGGGAAGAGATCCCTTGTTGGTGGTGTTGTATTGTAAAAGCCCGGGATTTTCTCCCAAATTAAAAATGCAATGGAGACGTACTCGGAGGTCATTCCTTTGTGGTCAAGAGAGGACGAGAATTATGTAGGGCTACAAAAGCACACCTCAGAGTTCGTAGTTCTCAATCTATGGATTTCCCAATGTCACCACGGCCATCCAAAGAGAGTACCACAATCACCACAACATATCTCAAGGATAGTCAACGACAAGCACCGAGAGACTCTCAATCTTCAATCAACACACAAAAGAGGAAATCACTCATGATAATATTCTTCTAACCCATGTCCAATAGAGCGTTGTCACCATGGTCTCGGGGATTATACTAGATAAGATCAAGTGAGTACATCAATCCAATACATAGAGGAAGGGGAATATCATGGGATCACCCTAGATTAACATAGCCTATGATCACAAAGAAGATCACATCATGGGAGAGAGAATTAACCAAATAGTTACTGGTAGAAACCTTAGCCCCGAGGAGGAACTACTCACGCTTCATGGAGGGAGGAAGCAACGTCGATGGAGATGAATCCGAGGGTATTTCCCCGTCCCGGCAGGGTGCTGACAGCGGAATTCTGGTCCCCCGAAGCTTGTTGGCGATGGCGGCGAGATCGTAATTGCTTATGGAGAAAAGGATTCCGGAATCAGGGTTTCCGCGACGGGAGTATAAATAAGAGCCAAAGGGGGGCACCGGGGGAGGTCCTAGTCACCCAGGCGGCCACCAGGCGCGGGTGGACCCCTGCCCGCGCCAGGAGGGCGCCTGGGATGGGGCCACCCCAGGGCCCCATCCTCCGGCTGGAGGACTCTTATAGATCGATGAATTTTATATATTTTCGTGGAATTTTCTGAGCACTTTTACTAATGGGAAAACCTGAAATACAAAAAACAGCAGAAAACAGAAACTGGCACTGGGGTGCACTGAGTTAATAGGTTAGTCCTAATATGATCAAAAGTGTATGAAAGTGTATCTAAAACATAGCAATATCACACAAAACATGCATGGAGCAAGCATAAATTATAGATAGGTTTGGGACATATCACTATCTCGCCGTAACCACCACTGTAATCGACTCCATGATATAATACATCGAGCAGGAAGTAGGGGTTTTACCGATCGAGGGTCCTGAACCTGGCTAAATCCCCGCCTCCTTTTAGCCAATGAGATCACCAACCTTGCACTCCTTCTCTTATGATCAAACCTAGGGTTCCTAACCATGTGATGTGCCGAGGCTAATCCTCGTAAATTGGCCCATACCGTGGGGAAGACGTAGGTTGGAGTCATGATCTCGGCGACCCCGTCACAAGTAGCTAGCAACTCGGCGACTTTATCAGCACTCAGCGCATCCACGACTCGTGCATAATCCGATTTGTTCGGGTCCCTCGGCTTTGTCGCGCACCTCCCCATTTTGCAGTCGGTCTTCGCATAACTACGCACATCCATCGACTTAACCTTCGGCGGGTACTAGATCTACGTCAATCGATGGGGCACACTCCGTCTCACGGATCGAGCCCGGACGCCCGCATCACCAACCGCGACATCAGCAACAACCAAGGACGAAACCAAGCTACTACGGTCAAAAGCACCCGCCCGCACGGAGACTCCCCGAGTCATCCGCGCCTCCCACCTCAGCCCAATCTTCCACCAGCACTCACAACAACCAAGACGAGGTACCCGACTGGGATAGCCGCAGCGGCAATGCAACTCAGCCAAGAAGCAAGGCACCGTTCTAGGTGTACATGACGAACCACGGCGAGCCAGCCTCAGACGATAGAGGCAAATAAGTTGACCCCGACGACCACGACGGAATCAACGCAGTCAGAAGGAACAACGATTGTACCAAGGACATCCCACCTACAGTCACACTCGGTTCCCCTGGATCTATACCGCAAAATACCTTAAGGCTCGGAGGGAGAAATCCTATAAGTGGCCCGCCTAGAGGCAATGTGAGAAGAAACGACCAGGCAAACGACCTATCCGAAAGCAGTAGACGTGCGGCGAAAAGAAAAACCTCCAGAGAAAGAATCATCTTATCCATAGAAGCAATGGAAAAAGTGCAAGATGCGGTAAACCACGGCAGGCTCCTGGCATGGGACGCACCATGAGATGAGATCATGGTATACAACAAACTATCAAGAGATATCACAAAAGAAAATATGAAGATATTACTCAAACTCGAAGAATGGCGGCAAGTAGCAGACGAGTCGAGTGCCAGGCGCCAAGAACTCTGAGAGAATTCCTCAGACTACAAGTCTTCTTATCAGCGCAAATCCAAAATCGACAACATGCAGCGAAAAGATAAGGACACAATCACCTGCAACCTGGACGCCACATTCTGACTCGAGGAAGACGACTCCGAAGACGATGAACAACTGACCCCAGCAGATGCACTCGTCGTTGCAAAGACTTACCTCCACTGCGCACAGACTGGAGAAAAAGAAGAAGCACAATGCAACACCTCAAGAGCGCTTAAACTCATGAGTGACGCATCGGTGCCTAAAAAGTCACACGCAAGGCGAAGGACCCAAAAGCAATCACCAGGAGGAGACCCAAGCTCACCCGACGATGACAACGACAACCGCCGCAACCAACCCAACCGCAACACGGATCACGATCGGGAAAACCGCAGGAATCGAAGGCACGACGACCAATGACGCGATGCCCGAGATGACATCACAAAAAACAAAGTAAACCGAGGACGCCGAAGACGCGCGACCTGAGGAGAACACTCGGAGGCATCAGAGTCAGATAGAGACTCTGAACCTTGCGGAGCACTCTGTTTTGCATGAGCAATACGCGAAACTCGAATTCCCCAAGGGTTCAAGTTAAACTCAACAACCCAGATGTATAACGGGCTCGAAGAACCAGAGGGTTGGCTAGATGACTACCTAACGACAGTAAAATTCCAGTGCGGCGCCAACACAACAGGCATGCAATACATGCAACTCATTTTAGAAGGATCAGCAAGACATTGGCTGAAAAACCTACAGTACGGGTCCATCAGCCCATGGAGGCAATTTCGCTCATCATTCATCGAAAACTTCAAATCAACATACAAGCGACCAGCCTCACTTGAAGAGCTAAGCTCTTGCAAGCAAGGGCCCCGAGAATCACTGAGAAGCTACAAACAACGGTGGACCATACTAAAAAAATTCAGTCGAGGACGTATCAGCCGAAAAAGCCATCGATGCATTCAGACGAGGACTTCAACGCATCAACTTCAAAGAACAGTTAGGAAAGCTCAAAGTCCGTACACTCGCGGAGCCACTTGAAAACGCCAACAACTGGGCCGGTGGAGAAGACTCCATACGCAATGAGGCAGACATTGCGGCCGCCCACGATGATCGCGACTACGACTTCTACGACGGAGACAGGGGTTTCGATCGAAGAAGGAAACAACCCAGGCGCCATTTCGATGACGACAGGGGACCCGACATGGTTGCGACTGGTTTCCCAGGCGACAGAGACGACAGACGTCGTGAAAACAACATGCCACTAAGAAGAGACAACCATGACGACCCGCCGCATAACCAAAAGCGCGAGTGGCGACCACAGTCACCACACGACGACACCCGAGCACCCCGCTCGGTATAAGAACAGCTTGATGGGCCCTGTACGCTCCATGGAGACAAGTACGAACACGGAGAATAGAGATCAGGACACACGTTGAGAAACTGCAGACGTTTCAATGAGCTCTCATAAGAGCATGGTCGGCAGGCACCACCTGCTCCTCAACCACTCGCGAGCATTGCTCCTGGGAAGATTGCACACGACGCCCTACCGGCTCTGCCCATGCCCCCAAGGCAGGTCGCTACCATCCAGCAAAGACGAGAAGCACCCAAGGAAGAAGATGCATACCCAATAGCACACGGAAGAATCTGCATGATCCAGTAAAGACTACCATCAAACAGACATCAGAAGCAAGTCTCTTGACAAGTCTATCTGGCAGCCACCTCATACCCATCAATACCATAATTTCTTCGAGGATCAGAAACATACATAATTTTTTCTCGAGAAGACCACACACCAGCAATCCCTCGCCCAGGGCACGCCATGCTAGTACTCGAAGCACGAATCGGGAGCTATGACATGTCGCGCGTGTTCATGGATGGAGGAAGCGGAATGAATATCATATTCACCAAAACTTTGGAGGATATGTTCATCCCAACCTCCAAACTAAAAAACTCAAGCACAACCTTTCATGGAATCGTACCAGGCAATGCAGTCTATCCCCTCGGCAAGATAAGCCTCGAGGTTGTCTTTGGGAACGAAAGCAACTTCAGAAAGGAGACTCTGGACTTTGAAGTAGTCGAGTGGAGATGTCAGAACCCTCTGTTAGGTAATGTTCTAGGATTAGCAAGTCACCTTGCATCATGTTAAAATTTCAAAAGAAATCAATTGAAATCATTTTCAAACTCAAATGGGAGAAGGAACCCCCCCAGATGAATTAATTCAAAAGGCCAGAAATAAATCTTCTCCAAAAATTCATGTTTGATGTTTGAAAATTCTTATAAATGAGTGTGATCACATATCAAGTGATGTGGGACCCACCCCATGCTCATGGATTTTTCAAATATTCAAACAAGACCATGGAATTAATCAAAACCCCCTATTTGATTTAAAATTCAAATGTTTTGAATTTTAAAAAGTGCCAAACTTTACAAGTGGCTAGCCTAATATATTATGAGGCCATATAATTTTTTTTAGCATTTAATAAAATGCCTAGCTATTTATTTAGCACAACAAAACAAATTACAGAAAAGAAAAACAGAAAGGAAAGATTAAACAGAAAAGAAAAATAGAGAAAACCTTACCTGACGCCTAGGCGAAGCCAGCACATCTGGCCCAGCCGGCCCAAAGGGGCACAAGGTCTTCTTCCCCGACCCCACGCCTCCTAGCTGCTCGGTGGAATGCCACCGAGCCAGCCGAGCACGGCGACGTCCTTGCGGTCGCCACCTGCCCCTCCCGAACCTCCTAGTCGCGCCTGGAGACGCACCCGAGCGCCACGCATCCATTCCCCCCTCCAGAGCCTCTCCCTCTCTCTCTCTCTCGCCGAGTTCGACGACGACCCGAGCGCCGCCGTCGCCATGGATTGAAGCCCGCGTGGCCACCGCCGTCCCTGAGCCGCGCAGTCGTGTCCATCGTCTTCGCCATCGTCGTCTACGCCGAGCCGCAGAAGGAATCAGTTCGACGCGGCGCACTCCCAGCTAGGGCACGTCGTCGTCGCCATTGTAGGGCCTCCAGCCTTCCCCTCCACTCCAGTTCGACGCGGCGCACTCCCAGCTCGCGAACGGTGCCAGCAGCGCGTCAAACGCGTGCCCAGAGCACGACCCCGACTTGCTCCGGCGAACAGTACACGCCTGCGACGACCCCCCTCCATTAGAGCTTAACCCAGCCCTTAATCCCCCTGGCCCCACCTGCCAGTGACCATGACATGTGGGCTCAGCCCCTAATTTAATCCCCTGTTAAGTTTAAATCAAAGTTAATTAGTGTAATTAAACAACAGAGTCACTTACATGTGGGTCCCAGTGGTCAGTGGCCCCCTGACGTCAGCATGACCTCATGCTGATGCAGTAAATGCTTTTCTATTTAAAACAATTCCAGAAATTGGCAGAAAATACTCTAAACTTTGGACATTCATAGAAAATTCATATGAACTCCAAATTTAACATATAATATATGAAAAATGATCAGGAGAAAATAATATATCCAAATATACAATTTTCAACTATGTTTGAGTTGAATTTAAAATGGGACCAGTAGCATTTGCTATTTGGTTTAATTGGAATTTAATCAAATTAAATTCAAATGCTTTTGCATTTTGAACCTTAGCAACATACGCTAATTCACTTGAACATCAGAGGCATATCATACACATGTCAAGATGAATTACATTGATCAAACAATAGAATTTATAACTTGGCTAAAATGAATTCAAATTGGAGTTTGAATTTTCAATTTCATTGGCAATATACTCCATTTAAATGGAATGGCCTCACACATCAGAAGCATATACATCAAGTTTCAACCTTCAACCATGTGATTGTGCATTGTACTTATTGTGCTCCCTTTCTTGTTGATTGTCGAGTAGAGGTGGAACCGGAACTGGAGGCAGCCCCCTTCGTCGAAGATCCTGAGACCGAACCTCGTCAGCAAGGCAAGCAAACCCCCATTGATCATGTCGATAAAATCCCAATTCCCTCTCATGTCTCGCTTATTCATTGTATAGGATGATTACCATGCTACGTTTCTACCGCATAGATGAACCCATCCCTTTGCATGACCTATCTTTTGTCACAGTAGTAAGCAAACCACAATCCTAGCAAATGTAGGAGTTGTTTGATATCATGTGACCCCTGCAATTGTTACTGCTTATTGCATGCTTAGAGTGATACAATGTTGATACTGTTATGTGAGTCGAGATGGTAGTGATCATGTTGATGATGGTGGAAATGTGTTGGTGAATCTAACCTAATACAAGGTGAACGATGAGAGGCTGTGTAGGAGTACACAGTGGGTTGTCTCATTGAACACCGCCTTAAGCCCGAGTTCTTGTGTGGTGATCCAAGTTGAAGAGTACTACCACATGTTGGGCAAACGGATCCCCGCTCAACCTACTAACTCACCCCTTGTCAGTTCAATGAGTCGCAGTAGTTCGGAGTTCTGGTAGGTTTGTGGACTAGATGCAAGGTGAGAGAACGACTCAACCGAGACCGGCTTATGAACCACGCACACATCTTCTGGGACCACTTCGGTAAACTGGCCGGGTTACGAATGTGGAAACCATCCCAGATAGGCGTCTTCATTGAACCTGAGTTGGCTGTGAGGTAAAAGTTGTGGAGATTATCCACGCCGACATCCGCTTGAAGGGTGACGAGATCCCAGCGGTAACTGATGGTTTCATGTGTGTAGCAGTACACCCCTGCAGGGTTAATAAACTATTCGAATAGCCGCGTCCGCGGTAAGGGACTACTTGGAAAGCTGTGCCTGATTATTAGACAACTTGAACTGGACACTTATAAAACTTGCCAAGATAAGTGTGAGTGCTATGGCGTGCTTTCTCGTGGGGAAGTCGAGGAAGGCACCATAGTGGTGTAATTGGTTGGAGATGTATTGGTCTCATGTACGCTTCTTACCTCAAGTATGGTACTCGTAGTTCAGGGCTAGCCAAGTCAAAGCTGGCACTTCTGCATTTTGAACCCCACCTCCCTTTACCTTGATACATGTGCATGCGTAGTATAGTTCCTACGTAAGTCTTGCTGAGTACGAATTTGTAGTCACGTTTGCTTATTCTATGTTTTAGATGAACCCACTGACCCTGAAGGTGGATTCTTCATCGAGCTCGACGATTGAAGACCAAGCTAGTGTAGTCCCAGTCAGACGACTGGTTCCCTCGTGGAGGGCTTGTGTTTAAATAAGGCTTCTTAAGCCATTTGTTAAACTTGTCTGTACTCAGACCTACTTTGCTTCTGCTTGTTTTTTGTAATGTTGGATCACAGACTTGTGATCTCTGTGTGCACTCTGTGAGAGTTATCAATAAAATGTATACTTTGTAGAGAATTGCAATGATACCTGCTGTTCATACAAGGCATGTGTGCTGCGTGTATGTTTATAACATGCATGTCTTTGTATGGGTTTTCGAGACCTTAGTTGTGATCTGGCTGGCGGTCTTTTATACACCAAGTGGCCCTTAGATGTGCGCAACTTGGGGCATCGCGATGCGATTGCTCGAGACTCTGTCTCGTGCACACTTTCATGTATGATCGAGCCCGCCCTAGACCCCGACTAAGTGATCGGGATGGAGTAAGTCTATGTAAGAGCTATGAGATAGTCGGTAGTATGGTTGAGGCGACTTGTCTATGAGTATGGGAGTTCATCACCCATATCATTTAGACTTGTGCGGACGATGAGGACCCATCTCAGTTGATCATCCGGCCTGGATGGGATGCCCCTCACGTACGATGCTTTCCGAGAATGTTTTGTGCTTGGCCTTCTCTGCTTAGACAAGTGGGTACGGTTCTCGGCTCTCCATATGACTATTTCTTAGCGGGACTTGCAAACGCTAACCCCGGGTCCCGACAGACTTGGTATCAGAGCAGGACTGACTGTAGGATTATCAGCCTTGGCCGAAGTCGAGTCTAGCTTGCTATAGTTATATAGTTACTCTGGGTATATAAGGGAACAATGTAAGGCTTCTTTTTTCTCCTTACCCCCTTCGTTCTGAGTTCTGAGTCACCCTCATCTTGTTCTACGGGAAGATAGGACTAGGCTCATCTATGTCTTACTTAAGCATCTCGTTGTTTGCTTCTTTGTAGCCGTAGGAAGGTTGTGTTCGGTTTACTAGCGTTGTTGTGCTTCCTGATTTCTTACATCGTATGTAAGTGTTGTTTCTACATTGCAAGAAAAGACATTTCTTACAATTACAACCGTTATGCTGTCCGAGTCATTCCAAGTTTCTTCATAATCTGATGCATTTGCAAACTCCTTCTGTTTCAGATGGCAGATCTTCCCCCTCGGCAGATTGTTCGTTTGACTAGGTGCCTCGGTGTGCGTGGCCATCCCGCCATGCTGATCGAGATGATGTCCTTCATTGGATACCGATGGTACCCTGAGTACACAGTTGAGGAGCAGTTCCTTGACTTCAACCAGACCCAGTTCCACTGCATTGTCAGGATCTACCCACACCACACTAGATTCACTTAGCCTATCCACTTTGGACATGGCATTGGCATGACTGAGAACATGGCTGTGCAGGATGCTGCATACTCATGTATTACCCTGCTGAGAGAGGAGCACGCTTTGCTTGGAGACACATCTTTCCGCTATATCCCTGCCGCACTTCCAGGAGAAGAGGGGTATTACACCGGACTGTACACAAATCAATCTTTGGAGGATCCTTTGCTTCAGATCACTGCTCGGCACGCTTGTGATAGAGATCGTGATGCACGTGCCCTTCGTTTTGAGCTTCACGCCACCCGTGTCCGTCTGTATCGAGCACTTACACTCCTGGCTCCTTTTGTGAGTGTTGGATCAGTGGAGTATGATGCTATCTACCCAGTCAGGACACAGATGCCTTCTCGAGTTGCTTGGCCCGAGATTGGAGGCATTTTTCCACCCCGTGGTCCTCAGCTTCCACCCTACGCTGGACCTAGGCCCCATCCTCGCCCAAATGGATATCAGGGTCCACAGGCCTCCGTGTTTTCCGATGGTCACCTTCAGCTACCGGGTTACGCGGGTAACTTTTACGAGGATTACTATGGAGAAGGAGATGAGTGAGACCGCCTGTGGTCTTACTTTAGTGAGGATGTAGTAGTGTCTTCAGTATATTGTACGTAAGGTGTTCTAAGTTCCAGAGGCTTAGATAAATAATGTATAGGAAGTCAGAGTGCCTCTGAAGGATGTATCATCTTCATCACGTTTGTATTAGCTTGGCGCTTGTACTAAAACGATGTATGGTTTGTAAGACAGCTTGTGAATATATGGCTTGTATGCTTTTATCACCATGTTGTCAAGATGATTACTTACTTTGCTCTGTGATTCTTCAAGTACCCTCAATACCTTATTTAGACTCTTCCAATCAACTCTGTTTGACTTTGGCTTTCACCTTCAGGATGTCTCAAGGAACCCGTGGCCATATTGGTCGTGCCCATGGTCGTGGGAATGAAGCGGAGGAAGGCAATCTTCCACCCCCACCCATGATGGATCAGGTTCTGATGGAGGTTGAGAGGAACCTCCGAGACTCTCACCATTTGCTGGAGGTCATTGCCCGCAACACCACTCAGCAGCACAACGAGTTGGTGTCTTTGAATGACTTCATCCGACTTCATCCCCCGGTTTTCAGCTACTCCACCGAGCCCCTTGACGCCGATGACTGGCTTCGCAGCATCGAGAGGAAGCTCCAGTCAGGCCATGTTGCAGATGGTGACAGGGTCAGCTATGCCACTTACCACCTCGAGGGTGCAGCTAGCTCGTGGTGGGAGAATTTCCTGAACATGCGTCTCATTGGACCGCCCACTACTTGGGATGAGTTCTGCACTTCGTTCCGTGAGCACCACATTCCAAAGGGTCTTATGGACCGCAAGCGTGAGGAGTTATGCAACCTCACCCAAGGCATGAGGACCGTTGACGAGTTTAGTCGTGAGTTCAACCGACTTGCTCGTTATGCTACTGAAGAGGTCTCCACCGACGCTAAGAAGCAAGAGATGTTCCATCGTGGACTCAATTCTGGACTCCGTCGTGAGCTCAACCTGCATGACTTTGCCACCTTCCAGGTCCTTGTCAACAAGGCCATCAAGGCGGAGGACATGAACACCCCCAATGACTTCCGCAAACACCCTAGAGATGATGGTTCATCCAACTCAGGCTCTCAGAAGCGCAAGATCTGGATTCCCAACAGCATGTTTCGCCAGAACAACCCACCGAGGCCATCCTATGTGGCGCCTCGTCCACCAGCTTCGTTCCACCCAGCTCCACCGAACAACCCGGCTCCACGCACTATCTTTGGAGCCTGTTGCAAGTGTGGTCAGGCAGGCCACTACTCCCGCGAGTGTCCCCAGAACCAGCTCCAGAATCAGAATGCTCCACCCCGCGCCGGAGGTAACAACAATGGTCGTGGCAAGCCACCCCCGAAGGTCTTCACCACCAAACCCGCTCCTCCCGCCAATCGTGGACGTGTGAACCAGATCACAGCTGAAGAGACTGACGATGCTTCTGACGTCATTCTTGGTATGCTCCCAGTCAATTATGTTCCTACTTCCGTTCTTTTCGACCCAGGAGCATCTCATTCATTCATGACGGAAAGTTATGCACTTCAGCATGAGTTATCCTTTGTTGAATTGTCCACCCCAATGATTATTCAAACTCCAGGGTCAAGATGGAAAACTAATAGAGTAAGCCATGGTAATCAAATTGCAATTGAGGGTTTAGTATTCCTTGCTTCACTCATAGCCCTCAAGTCTTCAAACATCGATGTAATCCTTGGCATGGATTGGCTGTCAAGGCAGAATGCCTACCTTGATTGCAATGGCAAATCAGTGAAACTAACCCACCCTTCAGGCAAGACAGTCAACTACACCTCACCCAGAACGAGAACCCAGGTGCATTCTTTGAATGTACTTCCCCTTCCCGACCTTGAAGATATTCCGGTGGTTCGTGACTTCCCGGATGTCATTCCTGAAGAGCTGCCGGGAATGCCACCCGACAGATGTGTAGAGTTCATAGTGGATCTTATGCCCGGAACCCGACCAATTTCCAGACGCCCATACAAAATGGCCCCACGTGAGTTAGCTGAGCTTAAAATCCAACTTGAAGCTTTGTTGGCAAAAGGCTTCATCCGCCCTAGCTCATCGCCCTGGGGTTGCCCCGTTCTGTTCGTAACGAAGAAAGATGGAACAGAAAGGATGTGCGTAGAATATCGCCCGCTAAATCTAGCGACGATAAAGAACAAGTACCCACAGCCCAGGATCAATGATCTTTATGATCAACTTGCTAGATCCTCTGTCTTCTCCAAGATGGATTTGAGATTAGGTTATCATCAAATCAAAATCCGAAACGAGTACATTCCAAAAACGGCTTTCACTACTCGTTATGGTCTTTACGAGTACACCGTCATGTCCTTTGGTTTAACCAATGCCCCCGCCACTTTATCGCGCATGATGAATTCGATCTTCATGGAGTACCTAGATAAATTTGTTTTAGTTTATCTCGATGACATTCTCATCTACTCGAAGAACGAAGAAGAACATGCCGAACATCTAAGGCTGGTATTGATGAAACTTAGAGAGCACCGTTTGGCTACCAGAAGTGACCTACTTAGGCCACGTGATTTCTGCAAAAGGCATTGCTGTGAATCCCAAGAGAGTTTAGGCCGTCCTTGACTAGACTCCACCTGAATCGGTTAAGCAAGTTAGAAGTTTTCTTGGCTTAGCAAGCTATTGCCGCCGCGTCGTCGAGAACTTTTCTAAAGTTGCAAAACCTCTAACTGAACTCCTCAAGAAAGATAAGAAATTCCTATGGACTCCCAAGTGCGAGGAAAGCTTTCAAGAGCTAAAAAGAAGATTGAATTCTGCACCCGTACTTGCGCCTCGAGACACCAAAACGAATTTCGAGATCTTTTGTGACGCCTCACGGCAAGGGTTAGGATGCATACTTATGCAAGATAGACATGTGGTAGCTTATGCTTCACGCCAGTTGCGGTCACATGAAAAGAACTATCCTACCCACGATCTTGAACTCGCTGCCGTAGTTCATGCCCTGACAACTTGGCGACATTACCTCCTTGGTAATCGTTGTGAGATTTATTCCGACCACCAAAGCCTCAAATACATTTTCACCCAGCCAGATCTTAATCTCAGGAAAATACGCTGGATTGAGTTGATAAAAGATTACGACATAGGAATTTCTTACACCCCAGGCAAATCCAATGTCATGGCTGATGCACTAAGTCGTAAGTCGTATTGTAACAACCTCATGTTACAAATATATCAACCACTTCTTCATGAGGAATTTTGCAGACTCAATCTTGAGATTGTTCCTCATGGTTATCTTTCTACCTTGGTGGCGAAACCAACCCATGAGGATAAAATTATAGCCGCCCAGAAATGTGATAGTGGTATTCGAGAGATCAAGAAGAACATTGCTAGCGGAGTTGCTAAATGTTTCTCCATGAATGATCAAGGTGTCGTTTTCTTTGGCACTCGATTGGTTGTACCACAAAAACACAATCTTAGGAGGCTAATTCTTATGGAGGCCCATGACACACCCCTTTCGATTCATCCTGGCAGCACAAAGATGTACCGAGACCTACGCCAGAGATTTTGGTGGACTAGGATGAAGCGACAAATTGCCCAGTTCATTGCCGAATGTGATGTTTGTCATCGCATTAAGGCAGAACATCAAAGACCTGCTGGTACACTTCAACCTTTGCCTATTCCAGAGTGGAAATGGGACAAAGTCACTATAGCTTTCATCACTGGCTTTCCAAAAACCCAGAAATGAAATGATGCCATCTTCGTTGTGGTAGATAGACTTTCCAAAGTTGCACACTTCCTGCCCGTTCGCGAGTCTATAACTGCTAGCTAGTTAGCGGACTTGTATGTCTCTAGAATTGTGTCTCTTCATGGTGTTCCTTTGGAAATCAATTCTGATCATGGTAGCCTTTTCACCTCTAGATTCTGGGGAAGCTTTCAGAATGCTATGGGAACTCATCTCTCCTTTAGTACAACTTTCCATCCTCAGTCTAGCGGTCAAGTCGAAAGGGTTAACCAAATTATCGAGGACATGCTCAGAGCTTGTGTTATCTCATTCGGAAAGAATTGGGAGAAGTCTCTTCCATTCGCCGAATTTTCTTATAACAATAGTTTCCAATCTAGTCTGAACATGGCTCCTTTTGAACTCCTATATGGACGACGATGTCGAACACCCCTAAACTGGTCAGAAACCGGTGAAAGACAATTCTTTGGACTGGATATGATCATGGAAGCAGAAGAGAAAGTTTGTATTGTTCGTGATCAATTGAAAGCAGCCCATTCTCGTCAGAAAAGCTACTATGATCGTCATCATAGGCAAGAAAGCTACAATCTAGATGAGAAGGCTTACCTTCGGGTTACTCCTCTGAAGGGAACCCAACATTTCGGTATCAAAGGCAAGTTGGCCCCACGTTACATCGGACCTTTCCGCATTCTTACTAAACGTGGAGAAGTTGCCTACCAACTTGAACTACCCCCGCACCTTTCCCGAGTACATGATGTATTCCATGTGTCACAACTCAGGCGTTGCTTCAAGGACCCCATCCGCGAAGTCGACCATGAAACGGTTGATCTGAGAGATTAAGTTTCTTGATTCAGCAGAGCGTGTCACTCGTCGTCAGAAGATTAAGTTTCTTAAAGTGCAATGGTCACACCACTCTGAGAGAGAAGCCACGTGGGAAAGAGAAGACCGTCTCCGTGCCGAGTACCCCTCCTTCCTCCCGCAGACTTCTGAATCTCGGGACCAGATTTTGTTGAGTGGGGGCGAGTTGTCAGAACACTCTGTTAGGTAATGTGCTAGGATTAGCAAGTCACCTTGCATCATGTTAAAAATTTCAAAAGAAATCAAGAAATCATTTTCAAACTCAAATGGGAGAAGGAACCGCCCTAGATGAATTAATTCAAAAGGCCATAAATAAATCTTCTCCAAAAATTCATGTTTGATTTTTGAAAAGTCCTATAAATGAGTGTGATCACATATCAAGTGATGTGGGACCCACCCCATGCTCATGGATTTTTCAAATATTCAAACAGGACCTTGGAATTAATCAAAAACCCCTATTTGATTTAAAATTCAAATGTTTTGAATTTTAAAAAGTGCCAAACTTTACAAGTGGCTAGCCTAATATATTATGAGGCCATGTAAAAAGTTTTAGCATATAATAAAATGCCTAGCTATTTATTTAGCACAACAAAAAAAATTACAGAAAAGAAAAACAGAAAGGAAAGATTAAACAGAAAAGAAAAATAGAGAAAACCTTACCTGACGCCTATGCGAAGCCAGCCCATCTGGACCAGCCGGCCCAAAGGGGCACAGTGGTCTTCTTCCCCGACCCCGCGCCTCCAAGCTGCTCGGTGGAATGCCACCGAGCCAGCCGAGCACGGCGACGTCCCTGCGGTCGCCACCTGCCCCTCCCGAGCCTCCTAGTCGCGCCTGGAGACGCACCCGAGCGCCACACATCCATTCCCCCCTCCAGAGCCTCTCCCTCTCTCTCTCTCGCCGAGTTCGACGACGACCCGAGCGCCGCCATCACCAGGGATTGAAGCCCGCGTGGCCACCGCCGTCCCTGAGCCGTGAAGTCGTGTCCATCGTCTTCACCATCGTCGTCTACGCAGAGCCGCAGAAGGAATTGCCCCGAGGTGCTGTGTAGCCGACACGAGCTTCGTCGTCTTCCACTCCGGCCGCCGCGGATCGAACTCAAATTCCGGCGCCACCGTGACCTCCCCGAGCTCGTCGCCTACTCCATCGCGTTCACCATCACCTGGTGAGCAAAAGCCCTCTAGCTACGCCCTCGATTGCTTCCTCTGTGCCGTTCCGCCATGAGAGCCGAAGCTCCTCGCCGCCGGGAACCATGGAGACGGGCCTTTGCTACGCTAACGTCGCCGTCTTCATGTTCATCGTCTTCGCCTTGCTCCTGTGTGTCGAATTCGTGCATCGCTGGCTCAAGCGGAGCACTGCGGCGAGCTTTGCCTCGAGCCCGTACCTCTGCCGCCACTAGGGCACATCGTCGTCGCCATTGCAGGGCCTCCCAGCCTTCCCCTCCACTCCAGTTCGACGCGGCGCACTCCCAGCTCGCGAACGGTGCCAGCAGCGCGTCAAACGCGTGCCCTGAGCACGATCCCGACGTGCTCCGACGAACAATACACGCCGGCGACGACCCCCCCTCCATTAGAGCTTAACCCAGCCCTTAATCCCCCTGGCCCCACCTGCCAGGGACCATGACATGTGGGCCCATCCCCTAATTTAATCCCCTATTAAGTTTAAATCAAAGTTAATCAGTGTAATTAAACAACAGAGTCACTTACATGTGGGTCCCAGTGGTCAGTGGCCCTCTGACGTCAGCATGACCTCATGCTGATGCAGTAAATGCTTTTCTAATTAAAACAATTCCAGAAATTGGCAGAAAATACTCTAAACTTTGGAAATTCATAGAAAATTCATATTAACTCCAAATTTAACATATAATATATGAAAAATGATCAGGAGAAAATAATCTATCCAAATATACAATTTTCAACTATGTTTGAGTTGAATTTAAAATGGGACCAGTAGCATTTTCTATTTGGTTTAATTGGAATATAATCAAATTAAATTCAAATGCTTTTGCATTTTGAACCTTAGCAACATACCCCAATTCACTTGAACATCTGAGGCATATCATACACATGTAAAGTTGAATTACATTAATCAAACAGTAGCATTTATAACTTGGCTAAAATGAATTCAAATTGGAGTTTGAATTTGCAATTTCATTTGCAATATACTCCATTTAAATGGAATTGCCTCACACATCAGAAGCATATACATCAAGTTTCAATCTTCAACCATGTGATTGTGCATTGTAATTATTGTGCTCCCTTGCTTGTTGTTTCTCGATTAGAGGTGGAACCGGAACAGGAGGCAGCCCCCTTCGTTGAAGATCCCGAGACTGAACCTCCTCAGCAAGGCAAGCAAACCCCCATTGATCATGTCGATAAAATCCCAATTCCCTCTCGTGTCTCACTTATGCATTGTATAGGATGATTACCATGCTACGTTTCTACCGCATAGATGAACCCATCCCTTAGCATGACCTATCTTTTTTCACAGTAGTAAGCAAACCACAATCCTAGAAAATGTAGGAGTTGTTTGATATCATGTGACCCCTGCAATTGTTACTGCTTATTGCATGCTTAGAGTGATACAATGTTGATATTGTTATGTGAGTCGGGATGGTAGTGATCATGTTGATGATGGTGGAAATGTGTTGGTGAATCTACCCTAATACAAGGTGAACAATGAGAGGCTGTGTAGGAGTACACAGTGGGTTGTCTCGTTGAACACCGCCTTAAGCCCGAGTTCTTGTGTGGTGATCCAAGCTGAAGAGTACTACCACATGTTGGGCAAACGGATCCCCGCTCAACCTACTAACTCACCCCTTGTCAGTTCAATGAGTCGCAGTAGTTCGGAGTTCTGGTAGGTTTGTGGACTGGATGCAAGGTGAGATAACGGCTCAACCGAGACCGGCTTATGCACCACACTTCGGTAAACCGGCCGGGTTATGAACGTGGAAACCATCCCAGATAGGCGTCTTCATTGAACCTGAGTTGGCTGTGAGGTAAAAGTTGTGGAGATTATCCTCGCCGACACCCGCTTGAAGGGTGACGAGATCCCGAGGGTAACTGATGGTTTCATGTGTGTAGCAGTACACCCCTGCAGGGTTAATAAACTATTCGAATAGCCGCGTCCGCGGTAAGGGACTACTTGGAAAGCTGTGCCTGATTATTAGACAACTTGAACTGGATACTTATAAAACTTGCCAAGATAAGTGTGAGTGCTATGGCGTGCTTTCTCATGGGGAAGTTGTCGGGACCCGGGGTTAGCGTATGTAATTCCGGTCATAATGCAATCACATGGAGAGCCGAGAGCCGTACCCACTTGTCTAAGCAGACAAGGCCAAGCACAGATCACTCTCGGTATGCATCGAACGTGAGGGGCATCCCATCCAGGCCGGATGATCAACTGAGATGGGTCCTCATCGTCCGCTCACAAGTCTAAATGCTTATGGGTGGTGAATCCCATACTCATAGACAAGTCGCCTCAACCATGTTATCGATTGAATCATAACCCTTACATAGACTTACTCCAGCCCGATCACTTAGTCGGGATCTCGGGCGGGCTCAATCATACAACAAAGTGTGCCACGTGACAGAGTCACGAGCAATCGCATCGCGATGCCCCAAGCTGCGCACATCTAAGGGCCACTTGGTGTATAAAAGACCGCCGGCAAGAACACAACTAAGCTATCGAACCCCACACTAAGACATTCATGTTATAATCATACACGCAGCATACATGTCCAGTGTAAACAACAGGTAATCACAACATGAACTCTACAAACTCATAGTATTTATAACTTCTGCTAAACAGAGCAGACATAGTAGTTGTATTACAAGCAGAGATCACATGTCTGTGATCCAACATTACATCAAACATCAATGGAAGCAAATTATGTCTTAGTAAAGACAAGTTTAACAAATGGCTTAAGAAGCCTGAAAGAAAATACACCGACCCTCCAAAGGGCACAGGCTGCTGTCTGGAACTATACGACCTGGTCCACGTCAAGCTCGAGGTAGAGGCCACCATCAGGGTCAGTGGTCTTGTCTCTAAAACATAGAATAAGCAAACGTGAGTACAAAGTCGTACTCATCAAGACTTACATAGGAACTATACTACTCATGCACATGTATCAAGGCAAAGGGAGGTGGGGTTTCACTTACAGAAGTGCCAGCTTTCACTTGGCTAGTCCTGTACTACGAATACCAGAAAGAGGTAAGGAGCATACACGAGTCCAAGTAACAAGTCTCCAACCAATACACCACTATGGTTACTTCCTCGACTTCCCCACGAGGAAGGACGCCATAGCACTCACACTTATCTTGACAAGTTTTAAGAGTAACTGTTCAAGTTGTCTATGATCAAGTAAAGGTCTCCAAGTAGTCCATAACCGCGGACACGGCTATTCGAATAGTTCATTAACCCTGCAGGGGTGTACTGCTACACACACGCCTCATCAGTTACCGCCTGGGGATGGACCCTTCAAATGAGTACCGGCGAGGATGCTGCCACGACACTTCACTCACGGCACCATCTCTAGTCCTAGGGAGTCGCCTATTTGAGTTGGGACCACAATCGGAATTCGGCCGATTTTTCTGACGCGGACTCAAACGTTGTGTGACCGCCATCAAGCTCAACTCGATCATGATCACTTGATTCAACGTGCCCACAACCTACGCCAACCACTTACCTTGGTTCCACCTGCTTGAGATCGTAAAAGGGCGAACTACTTGCGACTCCTGGACAGGTCCGGGGTGAGGTACTAGGCCGAGAGGGGTCAGTGAGCCCAATGTGTGGTCGTACTCTTAGTCTTGGATAACAACACAAGAACTCGGGCCTAAGGCAGTGTTCAACGAGACAACCCACTGTGTACTCTACACAGCCTCTCATCGTTCACCTTTGTTTAGGGTAGATTCACCAACACGTTACCACCATCATTCACATGATCACTACCATCCCGACTCACAACAAAGTAGCCTCAGGTAACAACTCTAAGCAAAGAAATAAGCTGTAACAGTTGCAGGGGCCACAAGATAACAACCAACTCCTACATCTGCTAGGATTGTGGTTTGCTTACTACTGTGACAAAATGATAGGTCATGCAAAGGAATAGGTTCAACTAGCAGTAGAACGTATCAAGGTGACATCCTAAACATGCATTTGCGAGAATGAGAGGGAACTGGGATTTTATCGACATGATGAAAGAGGGGGTGCTTGCCTTGCTGACGATCACGATGTAACACTCTTCTGACGTGACGTTGAACTCGTCTCCGAGATCAACTCTATTGAGAAGATGCAATCACCGAAGCACTGGAAGTAAAGCACAATCAAGATAATACAATGCATAATCAATATGTAAAACAAAGCATGGCAAGGTGCTGAGGTGACCTATGTTTAAATTGCAACATGTTAATTGAAGTTGATTTGAAAAGTGAATTCAAATTCAAACTCCAAGTGTATTCAAATTGGTCCAAGTTGCATTTGCTAAAGTGTGTTCATTGTAAACCAATTGGTCATGTGTGTGAAATGCTTCTGAAGTGTAAGTGATCACCTTTGCATTGCATTGGTTGAATTTCAAATGAGCATTGTAATTTATTTGATTTAATACAAAAGAGCCAAATATCAAAATGCTACTGATCCCTCATTGTATACATTTCAAACATGGTTGAAAGTTGGTTATTTGGATAGATAATTTTATTCTGATAATTTTTCATATATTACACTTTGAATTTGGAGTTATAGTTTAAAAGTTATTCAATTTCAAAGTTTAGGCCATTTTCTGGAATTTTTTGATTTCATAAAAGATTTAAGATTTACTGTGTCATTACGACGTCAGCATGACGCAAGGGGGGGGGGCTGGACAGTGGATCCTGGCTGTCAGTGACCCAGGGGTTAAAACCCGGTTTAATTAACCCCTGGTTAATTAGAGGGGGCCCCCGGGTCCACCGGTCAGTGACGTGGGGGGGGGGGGGGGGGGTTAGCCCGTGGGTTATGGGCTGACAGGCCGGCGGCTTGATGCCGGCGGCTCTGCCACGGCGGTGCCCTCGCCGGAATTGGCTAGAGACCACGGGGAGGAAGAATAAGAGCACGGGGAGGAGGCTTGAAGGCGCGCGCATTCGTCTGTGCCATCGGGGCAACGCGAGGAGGCCCGTGGCCATGGCTGCGACAAGGGGAGCGGCGGCCGTAGCCTCTGCTCATGGCGGACGACGACAGAGGGGTAGGGGAGAAGCACGGGAGGGTGTATTCGAGGCGCGGTGCTCACTTGAACACGATGAGAGGCACGGCGGGGCCGGAGAAGGAGCGGGCGGAGGGTAATTTGACACCGGAGTCTTCGGTGGCCGCGGCGGCACGTTGAAGCTATCGTCGTCTCCGTTGCCTCTCGCTCCAAATTGGTGGCGCCGCTCGAACTGGTCGTCACCGGGGAACCTCCTAGACAGCTTGCTGCAACAAACGGGGCACGGTGGCCGCGCTAAACCTCGTCGGTGTTCCGGCGGTTCTCAGCTAGTGTTACGGGATCGTGCGAGGGAGACGAAGGAGAGGACC
This sequence comes from Bromus sterilis, assembly GCA_950022295.1. Classification (NCBI taxonomy): domain Eukaryota; kingdom Viridiplantae; phylum Streptophyta; class Magnoliopsida; order Poales; family Poaceae; genus Bromus; species Bromus sterilis. The sequence goes on along the minus strand of OX465599.1, from coordinate 233,533,223 downwards.
AGAGGAGGGGGAAAGGGAAGCTGGGGCTTCCAGGCGTCCACGGGGGCAAGGAGATGAGGACGGGGGCCTCGCCACGTCGAAGCAGGAGGTGGAGGCGTGTGCGTGCGCGTGCTCTGCCTCGGTGCCATCCTCCTGGCACGAGGCAGACGACAGGGGAGCTGCGGGCTGGGCTGGACCAAGCCAAAGGCCAGGTGGGCCGAGGGGTAAGTGGGAGGTAGGTGGCCTTTGCCCCTTTTCTCTGTTGTTTTCTTTTTATCTGTTTTCTGTTATTTGTTTTGCCCTTTTACAATAAATACTAGGGCATTTTATAAAAACCCCCAAATAATTTTATAAACTCTAGGTGACTTAGTATTAGTCAACCCCAAGTTTTGGGAATTTTTGAAATTCAAATTATTTGAATCTCAATTCAAATAGGCATTTGATTTAATTCCAAGCCACTATTTGGATTTTTGAAAAATCTATGAGCATGGGATTAATCCCAAATCACTTTTAAAATGATCACACTCATTTTTAGGATTTTTCAACACATCCAAAATAATTTTGGAAAAAGATTTATTTCTGGCCTTTTTATTTAATTCATTTAGGGCTTTTCTTTTCCCCAATTCCTTTTCTTTTGCAATTTTTTTTCAAGATGCAAAAATGCAACTTAGCTAAAGCACAAACCTAAAGTAGGGTTCTGACAGAAGTCGAGGAAGGCACCATAGTGGTGTAATTGGTTGGAGATGTAGTGGACTCGTGTACGCTTCTTACCTCAAGTCTGGTACTCGTAGTTCAGGACTAGCCAAGTCAAAGCTGGCACTTCTGCATTTTGAACCCCACCTCCCTTTACCTTGAAACTTGAGCATGAGTAGTATAGTTCTGATGTAAGTCTTGCTGAGTACGTCTTTGTACTCACGTTTTCTTATTCTATGTTTTAGATGAACCCACTGACCCCGAAGGTGGATTCTTCATCGAGCTCGATGATTGAAGACCAAGCTAGTGTAGTCCCAGTCAGACGACTCGTTCCCTTGTGGAGGGCTTGTGTTTAAATAAGGCTTCTTAAGCCATTTGTTAAACTTGCTTGTACTCAGACCTACTTTGCTTCCGCTTGTTTGTTGTAATGTTGGATCACAGACTTGTGATCTCTATGTGCACTCTGTGAGAGTTATCAATAAAATGTATACTTTGTAGAGAATTGCAATGATACCTGCTGTTCATACAAGGCATGTGTGCTGCGTGTATGTTTATAAAATGCATGTCTTTGTATGGGTTTTCGAGACCTTAGTTGTGATCTGGCTGGCGGTCTTTTATACACCAAGTGGCCCTTAGATGTGCGCAGCTTGGGGCATCACGATGCGATTGCTCGAGACTCTGTCTCGTGCACACTTTGATGTATGATCGAGCCCGCCCTAGACCCCGACTAAGTGATCGGGCTGGAGTAAGTCTATGTAAGAGCTATGAGATAGTCGGTAGTATGGTTGAGGCGACTTGTCTATGAGTATGGGAGTTCATCACCCATATTATTTAGACTTGTGTGCGGACGATGAGGACCCTTCTCAGTTGATCATCCGGCCTGGATGGGATCCGAGAACGTTCTGTGCTTGGCCTTGTCTGCTTAGACAAGTGGGTACAGTTCTCGGCTCTCCATATGACTATGTCGTAGCGGGACTTGCATACGCTAACCCCGGGTCCCTACAGGATATCATAGTACCACGCAATACTCGGCCGACCAGCCTTTGCGCGATTCATGGTCGTCCCTCACTATGCATACCTTAAGCTGAAGATGCAAGGACCAAGAGGAGTAATCACCATAACCGGAAGCTTCATCAGGCCAGATCACTGCGACAGGGAGTTCCACAAGATCTCAGAAGCTTTTGGAACACACCAGAACCATGAGGAAGCAGGATAGGTGACATCACAGATGTAGTGACAACCCGAGCCCTGAAGAACCCGCAAGAACTGCGAGTGCAGCAACATCAAGGTAGAAGTCAGCGGTTCCCGCTCCTTCTACTCACTATCTCAGCAGGAATTTTAATTCCTAGGGCTATCAAAGCCAATCAATCCAAATATGGCTACTCAACCATTAGTGTAAGAACCTTTGGGAAACGACAATAAAAAGAAGTTTTCCCCAAATATCTTACACCTCAATTTGGCACTCGGGGGTTTGCGTGCTGAAGCCACCCCGATGTGTTTTTTCGCACATGCGACTCAACATAATCTGGCACTCGGGGGCTTGCGTGCTGAAGCCACCCCTCGAGGTGTTTTTTCACACACGTGGCTCGAAACAATCCGACACTTGGGGGCTTGCGCGCTGAAGACAACCCCGAGGCGTTTTTTCGCACACGCGACTCGACAAAATCTGGCACTCGGGGGCTTGTGCGCTGAAGCCACCCCCCGAGGCATTTTTCGCACACGTGACTCAAAATAATCCGGCACTCGGGGGCTTGCGCGCTGAAGCCACCCCCAAGGAATTTTTTCGCACATCTGACTCGACATAATCTAGCACTCGGGGGCTTCCGTGCTGAAGCCACCCCCGAGGCATTTTTACGCACACACGACTCGAAATAATCTGGCACTCGGGGGTTTGCGCGCTGAAGCCACCCCCGAGGCGTTTTTCGCACACGCGACTCAAAATGATCTGGGACTCGGGGGCTTGCGCGCTGAAGCCACCTCCCGACGCGTTGTTTTCGCCCACGCGACTCAAAAAAATCCAGCACTCGGAGGCTTCCACGCTAAAGCCACCCGCCGAGGCATTTTTCGCACACGCGACCCAAAACATCTAGCACTCGGGGGCTCGCGCACACATAAAGTAGCCCTCGGAAGCATACTTTTGCAACTCCTCCATCGCCAAAACTGGCACTCAAGAGACAAACTTATATTTACAAGACACCAACTACAACCAGGGTTACATCTTATGCATGTAGCGGCAAGTTCTACACATCAGGATACTCCTTCACCTTGTAGCAGCGAGCGCCAAGCACACGATCATTCTCCTCGTACACCTTCTGCACTATCAGCCGCGAAGGTTCAGTCGCAACTTCATAATGCTCGGGCATCGGTTCATCTCGACTGCGAGGAGGGCCATGCACTGCTTGCATAAGGTCCACACCAAGCCAACGTGACCGTACCAGCGCCAAGGCACAACGAGCACCAACCTGAATTTGATGCTTCACCACAAGACGAACCTCCAATGGATGAGAGAACATGTTGCAAAGTTTCTCCAAACACGAGGGAACTGGATCCAAAGGATACATCTCAATGTAGACATTATGAAGTAACCTACGGCAGTACTCAATAGCCTTGGGATCCTTGTTAGCCCATAAGCGAAGAATGGCAAAGGCGCGGGCTTTATCCTTATCCGCTCACAAGGGGTTATTAGCCTGAATGGCTGGCTCATCGAGGCGCGACAACTCAGACTGCACTGCCTCCGCCTCCGCGCGAGCACTACCTGACGCAACTACAAGAAAAGACAGAATCAACAAGTTTGATCAGAGAGGACAACGAACCAAAGCCTACAAGACAGAGCACCCAACACTCACTTTCCATGACATTGGACAACTTCCACAACCAGGCCACCAAGTCCCTGAGGATGGCCTCCACTCGCTCTCATTTCGAGCACTGAACTGCAACAACACCCTTCAGTCGGTTATTCTCAAGTTCAACATCTTTTAAACGAACTCGAAGAGACTCATACGCATCTTCGCGGTCATCCTGTCTTAAATATTTCCAAGCACGAGAAACACTTGGAGCGGCCTACCGAACTGGGAAAAGAAAAACTCAAGATACAACAATCGAAAGACCCCGGGGCTACAAATCAATGAAGCACTCTCAATCGGTTTCCAGCTAAAAAGGAGTTCATTACAAAATCACCCTATAAGGCACGACAGTTCAACAGTACAACCGGGTCTACAACTACTAAGCATACCCCTGAGTGCGCGCATACTCCTATACAACCTTCTGCAAGCGACAGGCTAACTCGAAATCCCGAAGACCTTTCTCCTTAGTGCACTCCGGAACACTCGACACAACAGTCTCGTAATCAGCAGACATGCCAGAGCCCATAAAAACCATGAGCGCGGTCTCAAAACTACTCACCACGTTGCCCCGAACGAACTTTTCCAGAAAGTTGCCCTCCTTGTTGAAGGCACCCTCTAGGGGTCCAAGGCCTTGAGGCACATCTCTCTCTAGAAACACAACGTCGTGCACCAACTCAAGGACGGTCGAAGCATCGTCAGCCGCAACTTTCGCAGAATCCACGACACCCTCCATGGAATTAACAACACCACACAGAGCATTGGCCTCCTCTGAAGCAGTGGCAACATGCTCAACCGATGGAAATAGTATTGGTGATTGCAACAAAAAAGGAAATAAAAGCAGTAAATAGTAGAGGTGTGAACAATGGTGGAAATATGGACCGGGGTCCCATGATGTTCACTAGTGATGTCTGTCTCCCAAAATACGATGAAACAACTAAGCTGGGTGAAGAAATTACAGCTGGGCAATTCACAGAATTATAAACGCACCGCAATCCTAACTATGCTACAAGAAAGTTAGAGGGTCAATCGTATGGGCACTACGCAAAGACAAGTAGAATGTTTATTCATCATCATCTACTCACTAATAATCCGCCTTGAGATATATATCCAGAACATCTCGCTGGTATTAAGTTGCGAGCCCCACCCAAAGTGTAAACCCAAAGCAACAAACAACTGCATTAACAAACTTTGAGTAAGGTAAACAATCCTTGTAACCGCAGTTACAAGCACTGTTGTTTTCTCCCTGGTGGCAACATCACATCCCCTAGTCTCATGTTTCTGTCACTCAAGCTAGACATCGGGGGGCATGAACCCACAATCAAGCATAACTGTAACTGCATCTAGTGCCCCTTTGAGGTTTTGGAGTATTTGATGACAAAACGGTTAAGGGACTGATGTGTTTGTGAGTATACACAGGAAAACAGTCCCTGAAGATGAGGTTAACCACCGTTGTCGACCCCCCAAAATGTCGAGGAACATGGAAGAAATCGGTGTGTTTCCTGAAGACTGAAGTTGTGCGAAATCCTGAGGAATCAGGATCCTGAAGCGTTCGGCTGAAGCTGAAGCAGTACAAGATCCTGAAGACGTTCGCGCTGAAGATGAAGTTGAAATGTAGTCCTCACTAAGACTTTTTATACTTCGTGAGTCGTAGGAAAACATCGCACTGTTGGAGGGGTTGAGGAAAATGAGTTCTGTATTTCTGAGGAAGTGCTCAATTAGAAATCCTGAAGAAAACCCAGAGAAATCTCCTGCAGTAGAAGTTCAATTCCTCGGGTGTCTGAGACGATGTTCTTCAGGACACTGAGGAATTTGTCTTTGGTTGAGGAGTCAGGAAACGGCCAGTGCAGCTCGCCTGAAGAAAGAGAGTGAGTGTTCCGACCGTGCCACGTGTCACGTGGAGAGTGCTGGTACCGATCCAACCAACGGTCCAAAGGGTGGGTATGGAAGTAATTTCATGCATGAGCATTTATGTACTTTCACCTGGGGTTGCTCCCCGGCTATAAATAGCCGCCCCCAGTCCCATTTGTGGGTTGGTTGCTCCGAGATAAAAACTAACACTTGTCATCTGAGAGCAACCCACCTCTTGAAGAAACTGAAGAACCTAAGTGAGGAAAACCACCAGCTTGATTAGTTGAGCATTTCTGAGGAAGTCAGTTCGAGTGATCCGAAGCTTTTTACTCTTGAAGACTGTGATCTTCCAGCCGATGTAGAATTCATCAGTCTGAGGAAGTAAAGATGCAAGTGTGACTTCCCTGAGTGAACTGAGTCTGTGAAGGTTTCGGGAGTCTACCTAGAAGACTCACCTGAGTTATTGGATGGAGTCTGAGGACCTTAGTTCAAGGAGAATAAGGTGAAGACTATGTCTTCTGAGTTCAATCTCAGCCTCTCCAACCAGACGTAGAGTTGTCACAGCAACTCGAACGGGTTCATCAAGTCTATGTCTTCAGTGCCCTGGTGCTATTTATTCAACCTCAGCTATTATGTTTATGCACTGATGACTTATCCTGATGCCTTACTTTCTGAGTTTACTCTGCGCTGATTCCTCAGTTTTTGCATCAGTCTTACTTTAGCTATGCAATAGGTTGATTTACATTCACGCCTTCACTTTAGTATCGCATCTGTTCTTCCTCGAGTTTTATTTTCAGCAATTTCATATTGCCTCAGTCCTGAGGAAATCGAAATTCCTCAACATATTTGAAAATCTCCCATTCACCCCCTCTGGTCGATATACTGCACTTTCAATTGGTATCAGAACAAGGTACTCCCTTGTTCTGTGTGATTCAGTTTAACCACCTGGAGTTTTAGTTATGTCGACCTCAGGTACAATGAGCGTTGGCTCAAACTGGCCCATCTTCGACGGGACAGACTACCCGTACTGGAAGAACAAGATGAGGATGCATCTTGAAGCCATTGACAAGGATCTGTGGGATATTGTTGATCATGGCATTCCTGAAGCTACTCTGATGACTGCTCCTGAAGTTGTCAAGAAGAACTGGCAGCTTGATGCAAAATCTCGAAGCATTATTGGCGTCCACCTCAATAAGGCTCAGTTCAACCGTATCAGTGGTCTGGATACTACAAAGAAGATATGGAAAAGACTGTCAACAGCTAATGAAGGAGTCTCTGCTCAACGAGACTCTCGAGTTGATACACTTCGCAGTCTCTTCAACAGGTTCAAGAGGCTAGACAACGAGCATGTGCAGCAAACCTTTGATAGACTCACTGACATATCCAATGAACTTCAAGCACTAGGTGCCGCTGATATCACAGATCATGAGGTGGTGAAGAAACTACTGAGGTCTCTGGATGACTCGTTTGAGTTACTATCGCTAATGATTCAAGAAAGGCTTGATTTAAAGACTCTGGATCCTGCTGACATTCTCGAGCGCCTCAATGCTCATGAACTGAAGCTCTCTGAAAAATGATACTTGTATAGCTCCACGCCTAAAGTCCGCGCACTAAAAGCTAAGGCACGAAAAGTGTTCTTTGATGAAGAGTCTGAGGCTGATTCTGATGATCCTGAAACCCTCAGCCGGGAACTTGCTCTCCTCACCAGAAAGTTCCAAAGATTCACGAAGAAGAATCGCTTCAGAAATTCCTCAAGATCTTCATCAAGAAAAAGAAAAGATGATGACTCTGTTGAGACAAGAAAGAGAGTCTGCCACCAATGCAAGAAACCTGGGCATTACATCGCTGAGTGTCCTCTTTGGGAAAAGGAAGCTAAACTGAAGAAGAAGAAGAAAGGGAAAGATGACAGTTCTGATGAAAAGACAAAGAAGAAATCCTCAAGATCCTAAAAGTCTGCTAGTTGGGGATCGGCGCAGAAAATTTTTTTTTCCTACCTACGAGTCCCGAACCCAAGATCTATGCTATGCTGATGTATGTAACGGAAGGAATCGGTGTTCATACCTTTGAAGACCGAAAGAGGGAAACATTCCTCGAACGTGGTTGGCGTAGACTCTGATCCTACGACCTCCCTGTCGTGTTGAAGAACCTCCGACGATGAAGTAGCACCACACGTGTAGTGCCTCGCGGGATTACACACGTACGATGCAACCGACGTCCCTTCGGGCTCCGAACCAGAAGAGCAGCGGAAAGAAGATTGATCCGGATCCCGATTCCGGCAGCGCGACAGCGTCCGGATGATGGTGAAACCCCCAACCAGGGGAGTCCTCTCTAGGTCGGAGAAAGAGAGAGAGAAAGAACTCAATGGGATGAAGGAAAAAAGGGCACCCTACCCCTCCTTATATAGGCCAAGGAGGGGGGATCCTCCTCCCCTCCTCCATGTGGGACTAAACTCCCAAAGGGGGGGGGGGAGGGTGCGGCTAGGGAGGGGGCCAAGGCCCCTCCCTTGGCGCCATGGGCCAAGGGGGGAAACCCCTTCTCCCCTCATGGGCCTCTTTAGGCCCATATGCCTTTTCCACCTTTTTAATTAATATTTAAATCATTTTTAATATTTAATTCTGTCAATTAAATAATAAAACATATTTAAACATTAATATATATTATTTTTAACCTTTCAAAATATCCGGAACGGCTTCCGGCACCTCCCGGTACATTTCCGGTGTTTTCTCTCTTTTCACCGATGATCCCGAATCAATCCTTAATGCATCGATTGCCCTTAAGTGTGACACCCTACGGTCCGGGAAACAGTAGACATGATCGAGACACTCTCTGACCAATGACCATCATGTGGGATCTGGTTACAATCCTTGATGTGCCCCTACGCTTCCATCGAATAAACTTCATCGCTGTTGAACCGTTAACAATATGACTTGATCCCTTTGTGCTTCGGTACTATGTTTGTCCGAGGTATGATCGTCGGTATCCAATACCTAGTTCTTCATCGTCTCCGACATAACATGTTTACTCGTCTGTGAATATTACATCTCTTGTGACCTAGTCACTTGCTTGCAAGCTATTGATGCAACACCACCGAGTGGGCCCAGAGTACCTATCCATCACTCGGATTGACAAATCCCGCTCTGATCTATTTCATACTCCTCAACATATCTACTTCGGAATACCCAAGATACACCTTTTCAGTTACCATGTTTCAGTGTAACGGCTAATGCACTCAAAGCATCCTAATAGATAGAAATTATGTATGATCATCACGGTCTAAGGATTCAGTCACTATGTTAGTAAGTCATCGCAATGCTGAACTTATGTGATTTGATCACACTGCAATGCTTAGGGTGGGTGTGTGTCCATCACATCATTCTCCTAATGATATGACCTCATTGTCAATAGACTATTATGTTCTCATGATCAGGAAACCTTGATCATCAATTGCCCAATGAGCTAGTATGCCTGAGTTTAACTAGGGACCATGTTGTTATATATCACACGTGTATTAATGTTTCCGCTTAATACAGTTCTAGCACAATATATAACGTATTATGAACAAACAGATATGTGACAAATATCTTTATTAATTTGCCTCTAGGGCACATATCCAACACTGCTGGATACAGGAATAGCAACTTCCGCAAGGCTCGCGCATATCTCGGCAAAGAATTGGACTTTGAAGAATCTGGTTACGATCCTGATGCTGAGGAAGATGAATCTGAAGATGTGGCTGGTCTGGCTCTTGCCACGTCGCTTGTCTCCAAGTCAATCTTCAGCACTGAGGAATCTAATCCATCACATGTTGATGATGAAGCTGAAGACACCACCCCTTCCTTCTGCTTCATGGCTAAGTCCTCCAAGGTATCTACTTACTCATCATCTGATGATCCCTCTGATGAAGAACCTGATGAAAACTATGCTAAACTTGCTAAACTTGCATCTAAGCAACAACGTGCACTTGAAAAGATTCAGACCTCACTAAGCAAGAGTGATGATATGTTGGTTGAGGAAATGACGAAGACTCAAAAATTGACTGATGAATCAAAAATTCTTCAGTCAAAGTTTGATGACTTAATCAGTCGTCATGAGGCACTCGTCACCGATCATGAGAAGCTGGCTCATGAGTTCCTTATGAGAAACCAAGAACTTGAACGTGTGAGAATGTCTCATGACGATCTGAGGAAAGTAAATGATTCACTCCTCTCCCAACAGATCATCATGCCACAAGAAGGATTTAATCCTCCCTGTTTAAAATGCGTTGAACATGACCGTATCACTTATGTGCCTAGTTCTTCAATGTGTTTAGACTCTGTTATTTCAATTGCTTCTGTGGTATCTAACCCCTCATCCGAGGATACCATAGACATTGCTGAAGAAATTGCTAGGTTGAAGAGTCTACTGGAAACCGGTTTGTTCAAGAGTCTGAAAGGGCATCAGATTCTTTACGACATCCTCAAGAAACAGATCCTCAACAGGAATCAGAGGAAAGAAGGTGTCGGGTTCACTCGAAACCTCAACGCTGATGGGTCTTACTGGAAACCTGAACAATATCCCAAGACCACTTGGGTTTTGGCAAAGATGCCTCCTCCTGATCCCTATACTTTATCTGGTTATGATAATGTTTCCTCAGATGTGATGATTGAGTCATTTGACTCAAACTATAAACTGTTGAAGGATGTCAATGGTGAGGTATTCTCCAGATACATCAGAACTAATTGCAGGAACGGTCCTCCAATCAAGAAGATCTGGGTTCAGAAGGACCTCATCACTAACCTCCCTGTGAATGCAGATGCAAATTAGCTGAGGGTATCATTTGAGGACGATGCCTCAAATGGAAATGATTATCATTATGTCTCAGCTAACCATTTTGTCCACAGGGAAGCTCCTCATAAGAATGCTTATTCGTTTGTTTATCCTGATGCCACCATCTCACGTCCCATTAGGTCTCTCGCTCTCATGAGTCCTCATATACTTCAAAACCATCCATTAAGATGTGGGTGGTAAAGAAGAACTGATCATATTTGTAGGGACATGTCCTGAGGCAATCATAAATTCTGCAGATCATATGCCCAGGACAACATCATTTGAGTCAGTTCAAGGAGATTTATATCGTTTGGTTTCATAGAATCAATCCTGAGGAACATCCTGAGGAATTAATTCTGAGGAACCATAAATTCTTCAAACTGAGACTGGCTCATAACTTGCTGTATGAGATACTAATTCCTTTGCAGGGAAATACTGAATGGGTGATGGACAGTGGATGCACAAATCACATGACTGGTGACAGAAGTCTTCTCATGGAATCATCTCTGAGTCCTTATTCGAAGAAAACCATCAGCTTCGCTGATAAAGGTAAAAGTAAGGTATTGGGTCTTGACAGAGTTGCTATCTCTCGAGACCAACGCATTGACAAAATCATGCTTGTTGAATCCCTCGGATACAACCTGATGTCTGTCTCTATGCTATGTGATCTTGATCTCGTTGTTCTCTTCGGAAAATATGGTTGTGTAGTCTATATGGTTAGCGATATCTCCATTGTCTTCAGTGGAGTTAGGAAAGGTCATCTGTATATTGTAGAATTTTTTGAAGGTCCTCAGGTTGCTACGTGCCTCATGGCTCGGGCCTCAGAGTGCTGGCTATGGCATCGACGACTCGGTCACGCCGGAATGAGGAATCTCCAGAAACTGGTCCTGAAGAAACATGTCCTCGGGATGGAGGAAATCAGATTCTCAAAGGACCGGCTATGTGGTGCGTGCGAAGCCGGAAAGATGACCAAGGCCAAGCATCCAGCGAAGACCATCATGACGACTACAAGACCTCTGGAATTGCTTCACATGGATCTATTCGGTCCTCCAAAGTATTCAAGCTTTGGAGGTAGTATGCATGGTCTTGTTATTGTTGATGACTTCTCACGATACACTTGGGTGCATTTTCTTCTCTATAAGTCAGAAACCCCAGCTATCTTCAAGCGCTTCGCCCAGCGATTCATGAACAAATACAACCTGAAGATCAAGCACATTTGAAGCGACAATGGCACTGAGTTCAAGAACATTGGTGTGGAAGAATTCCTCGACGACTTGGGAATCACTCATGAATTCTCAGCGCCTTACACTCCTCAGCAAAATGGAGTTGTTGAGAGGAAGAACTGAACCCTCATCGAGATGGCTCGCACGATGCTGGCTGATACAACACTCCCCTCATGTGGTGGGCTGAAGCAATCAACACTGCATGCCACATCGTCAATCGAGTGTATATTCACAAGTTCTTCAATAAAACATCATATGAGCAAATGGTCGATAAGAAACCCAATGTGAGTTACTTCAAAGTATTCAGTGCACCTTGCTAGATTCGTGATCCTCATCACCAGTCCCAGTTTGCACCCAAAGCATGTGAGGGTTTCATGCTTGGTTATGGTATAAACTCGCACACTTACAGAGTCTACAATATTAGTCATCATAAAATTGTTGAGACTGTAGATGTGCGGTTTGATGAATCTGAGGGCTCGCAAAGAGAGCACCTGCCACCTGATCTAGATGAAGCCCCACCTGAAGAACAGATCAAGAAGATGGGTGCTGGTGATATCATTCCTGTGGATCATCCTGAAGAATCGCACATACCTCCTGCTCCTGAAGAACATCTGATACGTCCCAAACGTATCTATAATTTCTTCTTGCTCCATGCATGTTTTGTGTGACTTTGCCATGATTTGCTTGAACTTTCATACACTTTTGAGCATATTTGAACTAATCTATTAACCCAGTGCACCCAGCTGCCAGTTGCTGTTTTCTGCTGTTTTTGTATTTCAGGTTTTCCGGCCATTAAAAGTGCTCCAAAAAATCCAGAAAAATCAGATAAAAAATCAGCGACGCGGAAGCTTCCGGAATCACCAAGGCAGTGGAGGGGGCCACCACAGGGACTCCAGAAGGGTCCCTGGCGCGGCCCCACCCTAGGCCGCGTCAGGGGGCCTCCTGGCTTCCCTGTGGGTCCTTTCGACACCCCCCTCCGCCTATATTTAGCCCTCGGGGTGGAAACCCCTAATATCGATCTCTCTTCCTCGAACTTGCCTCTGTACCGCCGCCGCCGCCGTTTCTAGATCGGGGCTGCCTGGAGAAGCTGCCCCGGCACCCTGCCGGGAGGAGGAACCCCCTCCGGGAGACCATCCATAGCCATGAACGCCTCCCGGATGTACCGTGAGTAGTCCCCCTTGGACCATGGGTCCGTGACCAGTAGCTATGTGATGTACTTCTCTCCCCTCTTTGTGCTTCCACTTTCGAGACCTCATGAGCTGCCTCACATGATCGAGCCACTTCTGTAATTTCTGTTGTTGCTATGCTGAGTTTGCTGGGATCTGATGGATTATGAGACTATGTTCAGATTGTGATGAGTAATATATTTGGTTCTTCTCTTTTATATTTTGTTCTTGAGTAAATTCTTGCATGTTCTCCGTTGCCGTATTTTACTTTTTCCAAGTGATTTGTTGCAACTCCAAGAGGGATTGTTATGCTTGATTGTGGGTTTAGCCCCTTGATGTCTAGCTTGAGTGACAAAAACATGAGACTACGGGATGTGCTGTTGCCACCAGGGATAAAACAATGGTGCTTGTATCCGCGGGTGCAAGGATTGTTTACTTTACGCAAAGTTCTTTTAATGCAGTTGTCTGTTGCTTTGAGTTTACACTTTGGGTGGGATTCGCAACTTAATACCAGCGAGATGTTCTGGATAGATATCTCAAGGTGGATGATTCGTAGTAGATGCAGTTGGATTTCGGTCTACTTACCTTGGCGTACTGCCCATTGCTTTTGAGCCCTTCCTTTCTTTGCAGCATAGTTAGCATTGCGGTGCCTTCATAATTCTGTCAATTTCCCAGCTGTGATTTGTTTACCTCGCTAGCACTTTTATCGTCTTTTGGGAGAGATACATCACTAGTGAAAATCACGGGACCCCGGTCCATCTTCACATTACTGTTTACATCCTTAGTTTACTTTCAGTTGCCACTATTATTATCTCTTGCGTTGATCCTTTGTAAACAACAAGGCCAGAGGAATTGACAACTCCTCTGTATTCGTTGGGAGCAAAGTTATTTGTTGCTGTGCGCAGGTCCACGTCAAGCGCCGTGACACCTTCTTGTATCTCTTGGAGTCCTACTGGTTCGATAACCTTGGTATCTTTATCGACGGAAATTTTCTGCTACGCTACATCTCACCTTCCACTTGGGGTAACCAACGCGGAGTAAGAGATCCTCACCGTATAAACATCCAAATCCTGATGCAAATGATCCTGTTGACGATCCTGATCCTGAGGCTCCTGGAACCCCTGAAGCTCCTGAAGCACCTAAAGCAGATGCCAATGAATCTGAAAGCAGTGAAGACGATGCACCTCAAGATCATCCACCTCGTCTTCCTTGCGTGGCGAATGAAGTTCAAGTGGACAGAATCCTCACCGACGTCAATCTACCAGGTCCTCTCACTCGTGCAAGAGCTAATTGTATAGCTAACTTTTGTGGGCATTTCTCGTTTGTATCAATTTCAGAGCCCACCAAAGTCACTGAGGCATTCCAAGAAGCGGAATGGATTCAGGCGATGCAAGATGAACTTCTTCAGTTCAAACTGAATGATGTTTGGGAACTAGTCAAATGGCCTGATCCTCGAGTTCACAATGTCATCGACACGAAGTGGATCTACTGCAACAAACTCGATGAAGATGGACAAGTCATCAGAAACAAAGCTCGTCTCATAGCACAAGGATACACACAAGTTGAGGGGATCGACTTCGGTGAAACCTTCGCTCCTGTTGCTAGACTTGAGTCCATTCGTATTATGCTTGCATTTGCTAACCATCATAATATCAAGTTATATCAAATGGATGTGAAAAGTGCATTCCTCAATGGTAATATCGAGGAAGAAGTATATGTTGATCAACCCCCAGGCTTTGAAGACTGGAAGAGACCTGATATGGTGTACAGATTGAAGAAAGCCCTATATGGACTGAAGCAAGCCCCTCGGGCTTGGTATGACACACTAAGGGACTTCCTCATCATCAAGGGCTTCAAATCTGGTTCCCTCGATCCAACTCTTTTCACAAAATGATATGATGATGCATTATTCATATGTCAAATCTATGTTGATGACTTTATATTTGGATGCACTAACAAGAAATACAGTGAAGAATTTGCATTCTTGATGAGTGAACAATATCAGATGTCCATGATGGGTGAACTGAAGTTCTTCTTAGGGTTTCAAATTCGTCAACAACACAACGACATCTTCATCTCTCAGGAGAAGTACCTCAAGGAGTGCCTGAAGAAATTTGGGATGCAAGACTGCAAGGGTATCAAGACACCGATGCCTACAAATGGGCAACTCAGCCGTGATGAAAATGGCAAGGACTACGATCAAAAGGTATACCGTTACATGATAGGTTCTCTTCTATATCTATGTGCATCTAGGCCTGATATAATGTTGAGCGTTTTCATGTGTGCCCGATTCCAAGCGGCACCTAAGGAATCGCATCACCAAGCGGTGAAACGAATTCTTCGATATTTGGCTCACACCCCGTCGCTAGGCTTATGGTATCCAAAAGGCACACAGCTGGATCGAGTTGGGTACTCAGACTCAGATTATGCTGGAGATCGAGTGGATCGGAAGTCTACCTCAGGAACATGTCATTTCCTCGGACGCTCTCCGGTGTGCTGGTCATCGAAGAGGCAGGACTGCGTCTCCCTCTCCACTGCTAACGCTGAATACATCGTTGCTGGAGCAAGCTGCTTACAACTTCTTTGGATGAAGCAAACTCTGAAGGACTACGGGATCAACCTGAAGAAGGTACCACTACTATGTGACATTGAGAGTGCCATCAAGATCTCTCAAAATCCAGTACAACACTCGAGGACGAAGCACATTGAGATTCGGTATCACTTTCTTCGGGATCATGTATTGAAGGAAGACATCGTCATCAGCCACGTGAAGACTGAAGACCAACTTGCTGATATATTCACTAAGCCTTTGGATGAGAAGCGTTTTAGCACTCTGAGGTGTGAGCTAAATATCTTAGATTCCTCAAACATCCAGTGAATGGACACACATCCTAATGCTTAAACAATATTGAAGAATCCTGATGTACAACACACGATGCGCCGTACTCCTCAATTCAGAAGGAACTACCTTTCTAAGTGTGAAGGAATTAACGTGCAATTGACTCAAGATCCATACAACAATTGTATGGTATCAAGTGTCTCATTCCCTATAAGGTGGGTAGCGCCACCGCCCAAATTCCTCAGGATTTGTTGATCCTCAGCTTCCTCAGTTGAAGTCTTCATCCTGATGATTACCGTGTTTGTCCTCAACAATGTTCACCTATAGTTCTTGTTCCTCAGCATTTGCTTCTTCATCTAGGTGAACGTGATCGGACCCATCCCTTTGTGCTCACTTATCCATTCTTTCTATCTCATATGCCTTCATTTGGAACTCGTGTATTCCTCAGCCTGAGACCTTTGTCTTTATCCTCAACATTTTTAATGTCCTAAGTTTCCTCGAATTGAGGATTATCCGTTGCGATATTTTTTATGGTTGCGATTTTAACGCACGTCGTGCTTATCCAACATTATCATAACCACTGAGAATCCAAACCGTCAGGGGAAATCATGTCCACAAAAATCTCAACCCCTCAGCTTTCACCCCTCTATAAATAGCCACCCACCGCACGGTCATTTTCCCCCATATCTCCTCTCCCTCTCGCGCCGCCGCCCTTGAGCTCCTCAAGATCTCGTGCTATCGTCGCCAGAGTTCACCGTCGCTGGGGAAGACTGACTCGTGGTTCCTCAGCATTCGCCTCAGTCCTGTGTAACGACCCAATTCACATAGAATTGAAGTCTCTGTGCTCAAGTGCCAGTCCCTGGATCGAACTCGCTGGCACACACAGTATTATAGATGTATATCAAAGTACAAGTGCATCATTATTACAACGTATGATCCAGAGTAAAATAAATAACAAGTTGCATAGATCAAGTCTAGCTTACTCAATATAAATATAGCGGAAGCAAAAGCAAGTAACGTAGAGTCCCATCAATAGACACATGCGAACATGCTGAGTGTAGACTCGCAACCCCTAAACGCACCTTACTGGTCGTCTGAAAAACCTGCAACACCGAAGGTTACAACCCGACAACGGGTCAGTACATCTGATTTGTGCGGAAAGTGACACGGAAAAGTTTATATAAAGGACCCACATCTACATGCAAGGTAAGTCAAAGGAAAGACTTATGGTTTAGTTTTGCTGAAAGCCAATTTTCTCCGCATAAGTCAAGTCACTCTCCAACTGAATTGCTTCAAGTAGCACTGTATCTCTCAAAGGAATATCTTCCATCTCTGCGTGACACTTCTTCAGCTGGGATACGTGAAACACATCATGAACTCCTGACAAAGCTTCTGGCAACTCCAACTGATAAGCTACCTCTCCTCTGCGCTCCAAGATCTTGTAAGGCCCCACAAAACATGGTGCTAACTTTCCCTTGATTCCAAACCTCTTGATTCCGCGAATTGGTGAAACCCTGAGATATGCACGGTCTCCAACCTCATAAGTTACATCCTTGCACTTATCATCTGCATAACTCTTCTTCCTGGACTGTGCTATCTTTAGTCTATCCCGGATCAACTTGACTTTCTCCTCAGCATCTCTGATCAAGTCTGGTCCAAATAACTGACGTTCTCCTACCTCATCCCACATCAATGGAGTCCTGCACTTCCTGCCATACAGTAACTCGAATGGTGCCATCTAGAGACTAGCCTGGTAACTGTTGTTGTATGAGAACTCCGCATACGGTAGGTTATCATCCCAACTTGAACCATAATCCAACGCGCAAGCCCTCAACATATGCTCCAAGATCTGATTGACTCTCTTGGTCTGCCCATCTGTCTGAGGATGGAACGCTGTACTGAACTCCAGCCTAGTGCCCAAAGTCTCATGCAATTGACGCCAAAACTTCGAAGTAAACTGAGTACCTCTATCAGACACAACCTTGCTTGGAACTCCATGCAAACACACGATCCTGGACATATAAATCTTGGCTAGCTTGGCACTGTTATAAGTTGTCTTCACTGGAATGAAGTGAGCAACCTTGGTCAAACGATCAACAATCACCCAAATAGAATCGTATCCTGACCGAGTCCTGGGTAAACCAGTAATAAAGTCCATTCCTATCTGATCCCACTTCCAATCTGGTATAGGCAAAGGCTGCAACAATCCGGCTGGCTTCTGATGCTCAGCTTTGACTCTTTGGCAAACATCACACAATGCAATATACTGGGCCATCTCTCGCTTCAGGCTAGGCCACCAAAATCTCTCCCTCAAATCCAAATACATCTTGGTATTCCCGGGATGAATAGAATAAGGTGAATCATGTGCCTCCTGAAGAATCAACTTCCTGATCTCTGCATCTTGTGGTACACAAATGCGCTTCTCAAACCAAATGGCTCCATGCTCATCCTCACGGAAACCTTCTGCTTTTCCCTTGGTCATATTCACTTTTATCTCATCAATTTCTGCATCACTCTTCTAAGATTCTCTGATTCTTTCCAACAGATTAGGCTTCACTTCCAATGTTGCCACATATCCCTTAGGAACTATCTCCAACCTGAGATTCTTGAACTGCTCACATAACTCCCGTGGCATATCCTCAACATTAGCAACATTGATATGACTCTTACGGCTCAATGCATCAGCAACCACATTCGCTTTACCAGGATGATACTGTACATTCAAATCATAATCCTTAATAAGCTCCAGCCATCTACTCTGCCTGAGATTCAAATCCTTCTGAGTAAAGATATACTTCAGACTCTTATGATCAGTAAAAACATCACAATGATTACCAACAAGATATTGCCTCCATGTTTTCAATGCATGAACAACCGCAGCTAACTCCAAATCATGTGTAGGATAGTTCTGCTCATGGTTCTTAAGCTGACGTGAAGCATAAGCAACAACTCTACCTCCTTGCATCAAAAGACAACCAAGTCCTCGACGAGATGCATCACAATATACTTGGAAATCCTTATGTATATCAGGCAAACATAAAACAGGTGCATTTACTAACCATTTCTTCAACTCTTGAAAATTGGTTTCACATGCCTCACTTCAAACAAACTTATTCTCTTTCTTCAAAAACTCAGTCATTGGTTTTGCAAGCTTGGAGAAATTCTCAATGAACCTCCTATAATATCCTGCAAGACCCAAGAAACTGCGAATGTCTCCAACTGTCGCGGGTGTCTCCCATTCTGTGACTGTTGAAACCTTGGATGGGTCCACAGCTACTCCTTCTCCTGACACAACATGTCCAAGGAATCCTACCTCCTTCAACCAGAACTCACACTTGCTGAACTTGGCATACAACTTGTGCTCCCTGAGCTTCTCCAATACCAAACGGAAATGTGCCTCATGCTCTTGCTCATTCTTGGAATACACCAATATATCATCAATGAACACCACAACGAACTTATCCAAGAACTCCATAAACACCTTGTTCATCATATTCATGAAGTATGCAGGAGCATTAGTCAATCCAAATGACATAACAGTATACTCATACAACCCATACCTTGTAGTGAAAGCAGTCTTCGGAATATCTTTCTCCCGAATCTTCACTTGATGATAACCAGAACGGAGATCAATCTTAGAGAATACACAAGCTCCCTCCAACTGGTCAAATAGATCATTAATCACAGGTAGAGGATACTTGTTCTTGATAGTAACATCATTCAGAGAACGGTAATCAACACACATCCTCTAGGTTCCATCCTTCTTCTCAACAAACAACACTGGAGATCCCCAAGGTGACGAGCTTGGGCGAATGAACCCCTTTGCCTGCAACTCTCTGATCTGTTCCTTCAAATCTGCAAGTTCATTAGCGGGCATCCTATACGGTCTCTTAGCAATAGGCCCAGTGCCTGGTATTAAATCAATAAGGAACTCAATCTCCCTATCCGATGGCATACCTGGCAACTCCTCCGGAAACACATCCGGATAATCCCTCACAACACGCACATCATCCAGGCTACCCCCCTTAAGAGAATTCACCTGAGCGTGCTGGTGCTTATACTTGGACACATATCTGATATTTTGTCCACTCGGTGTACTGAGAGTGTTAGACCGACTGGCACAATCAATAACACCTTGGTACTTGGCTAACCAATCCATGCCCAATATAATATCCAAACCTTGTGACTTCAACACAATCAAATCTGTAGGAAAAACATGCTTCCCTATGGCTAGGCTCAACTGATAGCATCCCAAACTAGCTGACATCTCCGCTCCCGGTGAACTTATGAGCATAGATGACTTAAGAACTACGGTAGGTAACTCATGCTTATCCACAAATACCCTCGATATGAAAGAATGCGATGCACCAGAATCAACAAGAACAAGTGCGGGTACTGAATTGATAAAGAACTTACCAATCACAGCATCAGGCTCATCATAGATCTCCTCCACGTTGACATGGTTCACATGCACCTTGTTGAAAGGATTGGGCTTGGCGACTCCATTCCCATTGGACTCCCGGCAGTCTGTGGCATAGTGTCCCATGTTCTTGCACCTGAAGCACTGGATGTGACTCAAGTCCTTTGGTGCCTGTCCATTCTGACGGTTGTTTCCATTGCCTCCATTGGCTCCATTGCTTCTCCCATTCCCATTGTTCCTTCCATTGCCGTTTCCATTGCCATTGCCATTCTTGTTACCATTGTGGTGGTTGTGGCCATTATGGTTGTGACCATTACCACCATGATGGTTGTGTCCTCCACTGTGAACATGGCCATTCCCACCATTGTGGTTATGTCCATGGTTATGTCCTCCATTGCCAGCATAGGAATTGCGTGGCTTATAATGCGGTCTAGAGTTATACTTGCCACCATTGTTGTTGTTGTACTTCCTCTTGCGGTTCTCAATGGCTTGCTGCTTGCCTTCCAACACAATAGCTTTGTCTATGAGCGCCTGGCAGCAAAATTAGCCACTATCAGCTGGACTCCCAACTCATCATTCAGCCCCTCCAAGAACTTCTCCTGCCTAGCAGCATCATTCTGACATCATCTGGAGCATATCTGGCAAGCTTGTTGAACACCTCAACATACTCGGCCACTGAACGGCCTCCCTGACGCAAACTGCGAAACTCCTTCTTCTTCAAGCTCATGGCGCCCGCTGAAACATGTGCGGCGCGAAAGGCAGACTGGAACTGCGCCCAAGTGATGGTGTCGATGGGATACGTCAGCAAGTAGTTGTCCCACCAAGCAGCGGCAGGACCCTCTAGCAAATGTGAGGCAAACCTCACTCTCTCTGCCTCAGTGCAGCCAACCGTCTCCATGTTCCGTCCCACTGAACGAAGCCAATCATCCGCCACTATGGGCTCAGGAGTGCTAGAGAACCTCTGAGGATTCAACCTCAGGAACCTTTCAAGCGTGTCCACCGGTGGTGGTGGTGGCGCATTGTTGTTGTTGCCCATGTTCTGAGTGAGCAACTGGATCAGATGAGCTTGTCCTTGAAGTAACTGCTGCATATAAGCTGGCACTCCATTGTTGTTGTTCTCATTTCCCGTGGGATCACGTCTCGGCGACATCTGTTGGGTAAGAATAGGTAAGTTGTAGACAGAAAGTAGCTAGGGAAATATATTCCTACCCCATATGATTATGATGATCATGACAAGCATTATATACAATACATATATCACCAATCAACTTCACCAAACAATATCACCATAGCATCAAACATATAACAATCATCAACCAATGCACTCGTACGGAAAACCACCACATATCACACCATATAGTTTAAAATATATTTTATAACTGGTATAAGATCCTCAAACAACCACGGGTAATATAAGATCCTTAACACAACCACGAGTAACATAAGAGTATATCAAGCAACCTAGTATTTCCACACCGAATAAGTCGACATGGTCAAATACGCTAACACGATAACGGTAGCAAACTAATTGCCGGTGAAGTAATTCTTAATGCCGTCTTTGCTAAACAGCATGCGGTATTCGCGCCCGCTAATGCGGTTGCGCCTTTTGGGACTCGGCTCCTCTTCTTCTGCCGAGGTATCTACTTCTGGATCCTCTTCTGGTTCTTCAATCCCATTGGCCTTCATCTTCTCCTTCAGCCTTGTTATCTCTGCTTGCATCTCCAACTTCTCCTTCTTCAGCTTTTTGTTGTCCCACTTGATCCTGGTGTTCTTTTGCTGCAGCTCAGTAATGGTGTAGAGGTCTGACTGAGTGCACTTCTCCAGGAAATGGATGTGCTTCTCCAGGATTTGGATGATGTAGCTGGTTGTACCTAGCCAAATGGACCCAAGCACATACCTGAACCTCTTTGGTATTGTGTTCCCCGATGGAAGGACCTTGGCCATCTCCGCGTACACCGTACCCTTTAGCCGGGCGGCATACGTCTCCACAATGCGTCCAAGAGCTATGTGAGCGGCCATGCGCACACACCACTCCTTCTCCTGGGCATGCACCTCGAATGACTCCGTGATCACCCTTTCCTCATTCTCCATGCTTCCAAGGATGAAAGTCTCCACTTGCCAGTAGTCATCATCTCCCCTTGTCTCCACGATGTCCGGCTGAAAGACTGGCGCGTAGATGTTCAGGAAGTGGAAAATCCCCCCGAGCTCAGGTCCAAACGCCATAGCGCGGTATGACAAAGTGGTCATCTATAATCAAAGAGAGGTAAGGCAAGATTAGAATAGGTATGAATACGAGATAGAGAAGGTAAGTAAGTACAAGACAGAGTGATGTAAAGTAATATTTTGATTCCTATGGCTTTTCTAATCCATTTTCTAGGGTCACGTCCTACAGTCAACAAACTGCTCTGATACCATCTGTAACGACCCAATTCACACAGAATTGAAGTATCTGTGCTCAAGTGCCAGTCCCTGGATCGAACTCGCTGGCATACACAGTATTATAGATGTATATAAAAGTACAAGTGCATCATTATTACAACGTATGATCCAGAGTAAAATAAATAACAAGTTGCATAGCTCAAGGCTAGCTTATTCAATATAAATATAGTGGAAGCAAAAGCAAGTAACGTAGAGTCCCATCAACAACCACATGTGAACATGCTGAGTGTAGACTCGCAACCCCTAAACGCACCTTACTGGTCGTCTGAAAAACCTGCAACACCGAAGGTTACAGCCCGACAACGGGTCAGTACATCTGATTTGTACGTCAAGTGACACGGAAAAGTTTATATAAAGGACCTACATCTACATGCAAGGTAAGACAAAGGAAAGGCTTATGGTTTAGTTTTGCTGAAAGCCAATTTTCTCCTGAACTAAACTAATCAAAGTTTTAAGTTGAATTCTACCTGAAACACATAGCAACCCATGCTAATCTTTCCCACAAAAATTATTATTAAGTGTTCATCTGTCAAGATCATTCATCAACAATACTGACTAGTTGCTCAAATTTCGTCCGTAACCGTGGACACGGCTAATCATGATCAGTTTATACGCTCTGCATAGGTTGTACATGTTCCCCATTGGACTCAACCCGAAGATTGAGACAAAGACTTTCTGAAGAGGTTGCCTCCACCCTTTGGTAGCCGGTACACCTAACACACATCTACATCAGCTAGCTACCAGGGCCAGGTTCGCCACAACGTACTCGTGCTAAGCTAGAGCCCATATAGCCAGTGGTTGTACACGGAAGCTACTAGCAATATTGCATGTCTGATCTTTTTGAGCCTGGACGGCGCCCACTGCGTCAGAGGGTAGACACCATGTCGCACCCGGTTCACGACCAAAACAACCATTTGGTGCATTTAACCCCGGCACTGTCCTTAGACAAGGCACAACTACCGGGATGCAACCCGCCCGTCCAGAAGTGATTTCTATTTATTAAGAAGTTGCTACGCAATTTATTTAATAGCTCACATGCACTCCATGAATTCTCACAACCCAAACCACGTCTACAAAGCATAGCAATAAAGTAACAACACGGCTAGGTTGATCTACAGTAGACAAGTCAAGAATTGTGGCTATCCTAACGTGTTTTGCAACAACAGTAAAGTAAACTACCTATCATGCAATAGGGTGATATTTCTTAACATAATGCATATAGAAAATATAGGTATGAGTATGGTCAAAGCATCACTTGCCTTCTTGTTGTTCCTGACGGTCACAATCCTCACAATACGAGGCGGCACACTCCGGACAATCTATACGAGCAAACATAGCACCAATAAACATATATTCAATACAAAAATGCTCAAACAGTAATAAACATTCAAAGAACAGTAGCAAAACTTGCCTAACAGTAGCTAAACTTAAAGTACTTGTCAAAATAAAACCAACGCAAAAAGAAACGGCGCAAACGGGCGCACCGGTTAAAAGTTACGGCTGCCGGAAGTTCAAATATGGATCTGCTTGGGATTCAAATTTGAAAACTTCAAACTTCTGTAAAACTTGGTCTACTGGATAGGAAATTTCACCACGGTCGCAACACAACTGAAATCACTCGATTCCGAGTTACGGTTAAAAAGTACTCGCGAAAACGGTACCGGGTGCAAAACGGGGTCTAATCTGCAAACAGGGACCTATCCGTAAATAAAATAACGCGAAAAACGGGATCGGGTCCCTGGCCGACGGTTGACCAGATCTGGACTCGTTTTTTTCCAAAACATATCTAACTTTTTTTTCCAGCGCGTTCTCTCCTTCTTCTCTCAGGCCCGACGACCATGGCCATGGGGAGGCGGCTCCAGCGGGGCTGGGCTGCTCCGGCCGGCTAAGTGGCGGTCGTGGCCGGCGGCGGGGCTAGGCGCGGCGCGCTCGTGGCCGCGGCGAGCTCGCTGCGGTGCACGGGGTCGGGGCGGCGCGGCCAGCCGGCTTGCTCCGGCGAGCGGCGGTCCGGCGGCAGCGCGAACGGGGTTGGGGTGGCGGCGCGGCGGCCTAGGCGGTGGGGACGGCGGCTATACGGTGGGTGCGGCGTGAGGTGCTCACCGGCGGTGAAAAAAAACGAACTCCGGCGATCCTCCGGCGAGATTCCGGCGAACTCCGGCGATGACGTCGGCGGCGGCGGGTCCCATGGATTAGTTTAGGGCTAAATCTAAAACGCTAAAAGAAAATAATCTAGCCCTAAACGGGGCTATTTATAGACAGCCTCTAATCTGTTTTTTTTCTTTTTAAATCCGAGATAAATACGAAATCGGTCTGCGAAAAAAAAACAACAAAACAGGCCCATTAGGCCCAAAATAATTATAGAAAAATCACGGAAATTTACTTTTAAATTCCGTCTTCGCCAATATTTTTAAAACAATAAAACTGAATTTTTGGCTTTACCAAAATATTAAACAAAAATAAAAACTTTGCAACTTATTTTTAAATATTTTAAAATACTTTTCTGGCATTTTAAAAATACCGAAAACTCCGAAAATTGATTTAAAAACTTTTCCGGAGCATAAATAAATTCCCAAAATATTTTTAGAAAATATTTATAACTCCAAAGTAAATTTAAAAAAGTCTCCCAAAAATATTTTAAACTATTTTCCAACAAATTAAAATGGGGATAAGTCCTTTTATATCCTCTCCAGCGAACTGCCATGTGTTGAAAAATGTTTAAAAATATTTTAAAACTCCAGAAAAAATGCGGAAACAGCATGAGATGCATATGATGATCTATTAACTTCCGAATTTAGAAAATTGGGATGTTACATCCTGGTACGCTTATGCCTCAGTTGCTTGTTCCTCAGTACTGTTGTGTCTTCAAGAATTATTGCTAGCTTTCTGAGACCTATACCTATGCCTCATTACTTTGATTTCCTCAGCCTATTCCTCATGAACGCATATAACCATACTCCACTTCCCTCGCAACTAATTCTGTCACAGATACATGTCTGCTGAGGAATCGTATGGTTCTCATAGTCTCACTTCATTTGCAGCTCAGCTCGAATGAACCATTCGTCAGTCTCCACCGCTGAAGAAAATGGCTCCTCGTCGCAAGCACACTGATACCGCCAAAGATTTGCCTCCAGAGCTCTATGCCAAACTGAAGACTCCCGAGCGTGAAAACGCTGGAGAACGTAAGATTCGGGTCCAGAAGATCATGAGGGAATGGGCCAAGCGATGGGCTGCATATCAATGGCTTAATCCTCAGCATGAAGAAATGTTTGCTATCAATCCACCTCTGAAGACCTTGGGTATCAAGGCTCGACCTCCTCCTGAACCTGGGGCCACTCCAGATCCCACAACTTTGCGGACTCATGATGACTTTCCTGAAGCATATCAGCAATACCTCAAGCAAATTGCCAGCCGAGCAAAGAGTCTGGTCCATGACTTGGCTGCCTCAGTACAACTTCCACCTCAGGCTGATGCTACGCCTCCACCACAACCTCAGTCTCGGCAGCCTCGCAGAAAAGCTCCTGGCATCAAACCATCCAAGAAGTTCTCAGCAAAGCCTGATGCTCCAGGCTCCTCTTGCCAACGCACAGCCGGTGCTGCTCGTGCTTCAAGAATTCAAACTGATGAATCAGGCAGTGCCCCTGAGGCTTCAACCACAGTGCCTCAGCCTCAGCTGAAGACCAAAACTGTCCTTCAACGCGGCCCACGGCCCTCACCAAAGAAGACAACCATGCGTGGTACCATTCATCAAACCACGGCAGATTCTGATGATGAAGATGAGTTTGAAGACTTGGTCGGTTTTGTCGCCACTGAAGAACAAAAGATTCAGTATGTGCGTGCTGCAGCCAGACGCAAAGCTGAGGCAACGGGTTCTGAAATCCCACTTCTCCTTGATCCCAAGAAGGTCTTGGAATACATTGACATCTGGATAGTTAAGCCTGATATTCCTCTTGATGATTTGGACATACCTAAAGACATCAAGTTCTACATTCAACAGTTCGTCATCAATGAGATTCATCCACGTGATCTTCAGAAACAGTTGAAGACTCAACTGAAGAAAGTCCACAGTGACTTTAAAAAGAAACCTGTCACGGATGTTACTCCTCAGGAGTTCATTGAGTATCAATGTGAGGTTCATCGTCTCAAAACTTAATATGCCGCCCAATGTGCCTACATCGGCAAATCCAAGGAACGGATGTCACGGCAAATGCAAAATTTGATGAAGCTCCGGCAGCCCGCCTCCTCAGTCCCTCCTGCTGCCTCAACTCACGCTGATGCAGCACCTGAGGCTACCAGCAAAGGCCTCAAGCGCATGCCCGATGCCCCACCCTCAACTCCACCAGCTGCGAAGAAGCCCTCACTGGAACCCACAGTTGAGGAGCCAATTGATGCTACACCACTCTCCTCGGCTCCTCCGGCATGAAGGGCTTCTGATACCACAATTCACTCCACTGCTGCTTCCACTCCAACTACAAATACTCAGCGCAGCATCATCGTCTTCACCCCACCGTCAAAGGAACTTGTCTCAGCTGCTGCTACACCCATTGTTCCAACACCTCAGTGTCCACCTCCACCGATCATCACTGAGATTGAAGACATGGATGTTGATATTAATGATCATGGTACTCCTCGTGTCATTGATGAGGAATATGAGCTGGCAAACTCCCCCACTCATACTATCTTTTCCCTCGAGCCTCACTCCCCCACTGTGACCGAGGTGCTTCCTGGTACCTCTCAGCACTCTGAAGACTCTGTTGGTGCCTCGTCCTCAGATTCTGATGCCGATGAACCTGAAGCCACCAGTGCGCCTCCAAATTCTACTGATGACACTGACACTGCCGCAACTCCCAATGCTGACCCTGAGACTGCTCCCCCTGCAGCTGAGACTGAAGCCGAGCACAACACTGATGCTGACACTGACGCTGCACCGGACTGCACTACAGATCCTCAAGTTACATCTCCGTCAGCTCCACCTACATCACCGAAACCTGGCCCTGATACAACGGCTGAATCCCATGCTCCTCAAGCACCGCCTTCCTCTGCTTCAGCCTCACCAGCTCATTCGGAGACTGCCTCGGATCTTTCTCTATGCCCGAAGCAGAAGAAGCCATTCTATCGCAATCTTGAAGCTGATGCTCTTCCCAACTTCAACACTGATGCATTCTTCAATGCCATGAGCTTCTTTCAGGCAGGGATCCAGAATCCTTACAATTCTCCTCCACCCAGCAAGCTCCTGAGGTTCTGGACGGCTACTCAAAAGTACTACTATGCCTCAGTTCTGTACATGGCCCAAAAGGTTTTTCCTCATAAACACATTCCTCATCTGGATATGGAGGACATCCCTTGCTTCAACAACGTGTTGCAGGACTTGTATCATGCCAAGCTGCTTCAGTTCTGCTCTGAGTGTATTCATTGGAATGAAGAACTCGTTCTCCAGTTTTATGCAATGCTCTATGTCTCCAGGGACCCCAAAGACATCAACACTTGGGTGCTCGACTGGATGACTCGGCATCAGCACTACATTGCCTCTGTACCTGAGATCATTGCAATTCTTCATCTACTTCCCTCTGACACTTCAGTACCCAGCACATACGGTGCTCCCCTTCTTAGGGATGATCTGGTGAACATGCTGATGAAGCCGCAAGCTCGTGAAGCTCCGCCCCGGACCAAGTTACTAGTCTCAGAGCTTCAGTATCTTCCCAGCACAATGTACCAAATATTGGCCAAGTCTTTCTGCCCCATCAAGGGATATGAATCAACTGCTGAGGAAGTTGTGGACAACATGAAGAATATTATTTACAGCCTCTGCATGTCTGCTCCCATTAATGTCTCAGACTTCTTCTTCAGGACTTTGGTGGATGCTGCTCAGAATCCTCATATTCTGAAGCCATACGCTCCGTGGATCATGAAGCTCATCTGTACCAAGACTGGCATCAACTTCAAGCCTGACCAGGCTAATCATCGCCCTTATGTTCCTCCAGTTGAAGTGCTTCAACACACCCTTGACTCTAATGACAAGGTCAAAGCGCCTTTCTATGAAGAAGTACTTCCTCACGATTCGCTTGGTGGAAATATTCGCCAGCCTCAGTCTCGCACCACTCATGAGGAACGCACACATGCCTCAACTGAGGAAAGCATTCAAGCTCGCCTGATGACTGATCGTGAGCTCCTCATTAGTCTGCATCATAAAGTGGATCGTAATCATGACTAGACGAAGCGACAGATTAGAGACATTCTCAGCTATATGGCGCAGATGCATACTACTCAGAAGAAAGTTCATCAGTATGCTCATCATGCATATCAAAGACTTGATGCTCTTTTGACTGAACTCATTACTCCTGAAGATCTCGCCAAGATTGGTGATACGTTCCAAACGTATCTATAATTTCTGCTTGCTCCATGCATGTTTTGTGTGACTTTGCCATGTTTTGCTTGAACTTTCATACACTTTTGAGCATATTTGGACTAACCTATTAACTCAGTGCACCCAGTTGCCAGTTCCTGTTTTCTGTTGTTGTTGAGAGTTGCCACTAGTGAAAGTATGAAGCCTAGGCCTTGTTTCCACCATTGTTACACCATTTGTGTTCACTTTTGTCCATGTTTTCTTGCTGCACTTTTTATCACAGATTTATATTACCTTGCTTTTCCACACCTATCACTTGTATTTTACCATCTCTTCGCGAACTAGTGCACCTGTACAACTCCTAGTTGTATTAGGTGTGTTGGGGACAGAAGAGACTTCTTGTATTTTAATTGCAGGGTTCTTGAGAGAGACCATCTTCAACCTCTACTTCCCTGAGTTCGATAAACCTTAGGTCATCCACTTGAGGGAAATTGCTGCTGTCCTACAAACCTCTGCGCTTGGAGGCCCAACATAGTCTACAAGAATAGAGGCGTGCGTAGATATCAAGCTATTTCTGGCGCCGTTGCCGGGGAGGTAAGCGTTGAAGGTATATCTTTAGATCTTGCAATTAAATCTTTTCGTTTCTTGTTTTTATTTTCACTAGTTATGCTTATGGAAAATTGCACTCTTAGTTCGTTGTTTGGGGAAGGCCGCTTTACCACACCCGTGGTAGAGAAGTCTCCTCCACCTACTGAATGTATCCCGTTCAAAATACCACATGGCATAGTTGAAATAATTATTAATGATTGTTATGATGGCACAGTCAATCCTAGTATTCATTTGTTGAAACTTACAGAACTTTGTGAGTTATTTAAGATTTCAGGTTTGACAAGAGGTGAAGTCAGGAAGAAATTATTTTCCTTGTCACTGAAAGGAAAAGCATTGGAATGTTATAGGCTACTAGATGATTCTCACCTACGGGATTGGGAAGAGATCCAGTCTCTCTTTTACTCCATGTTTTATCCTCTTCATGAAGTTCATGAGAATAGGAATTATGTTTATAATTTCTATCCTCATGACGGAGAGAGCATATCTCAAGCTTGGGGGAGACTGTCAGAACCCTAATTTAGGTTTGTGCTTTTCCAAGCTAGCATTTTTGCATCATGAAATTTTTTGCAAAAGAAAAAGAATTGGGGAGCAGAAAAGCCCCAAAGAATTTTAAATAAAAGGCCAGAAATAAATCCTTTTCCAAAATTCTTTTGGATGTGTTGAAAAATCCTAAAAATGAGTGTGATCATTTTAAAAGTGATTTGGGATTAATCCCATGCTCATTGATTTTTCAAAAATCCAAATAGTGGCTTGGAAATTAAATCAATTGCCTATTTGAATTGAAATTCAAACAATTTGAATTTTAAAAATTCCCAAAACTTGGGGTTGGCTAATAATAAGTCACCTAGGTTTTATAAAAATAATTGGGAGTTTTTATAAAATGCCCTAGTATTTATTTTTAGGGCAAACAAATTAAAACGAAAAAGAAAAAGAGAAAACGGAAAGAGAGAGAAGTAACTTACCTCGGCCCACCTGGCCTTTGGCCTGGCCCAGCCCAGCCGCCACCCCTCCCTGTAGTCTTCTTCCCCTGGCCCCGATGCTGCTCGGTGGAGAGCATGCGCCGGCCGCCACGCCACCTCCCTGCCTGGCCCCTCCCTTGCCCCTATCTCCTCGCCACCGCACGCCTGGGGGCTTCCTCCCACTTTTCCCCTGCCGTCGCGGCCAACAGCCTCCAAACTCCGCCCCACCTTGTCCAGTGGCACCACCGTGGCCGTCTTCCTCGAGCTGAAGCTCCAATCGGTCCCGAGGCGCTCCGAAGACGACGCCCGTTTCAATCCCTCGCCGCCGGCCGCCGAGGACGCCTTGGTCGAATTCGCCGCCTCCAGTCACTCTCCAGCCTCGCCGTGCTCACCATCGAGCTCCTGGTGAGCCGCAGCCTGGAACCCCCCTATCCGCGCTCCTCCTCGACCCCTCGTCGCCATTCTCCGTCGTGGACAGCACCCATCCGCCGCCGGGCTTGTCGCAACCATGGCCACATGCCTCCTCGAGGTCCCCCTGGTGCTCCCCTAGATGCGCAAGGCCACTAGGCACACGCCCGTGCCTTCCCCGTGCCCTCCCGTGGCCGGGAACCCTATTCCGGCGAGCGCCGCCGTGGCCCAAGCCACCGGCGTCAAGCCGCCGGCCTGTTAGGCCTAATCACCCGTGCTTAACCCCCTAGCTAGTCGCTGACAGATGGGCCCCAACCACTAATTAACACGGTTTAAAAATAAACAGAAAACAATTAACCCTGAGTCACTTACAGCAGGGCCCCACTGGTCAGTTGACTGGTCAACCCCCTGCGTCAGCATGACGCAAGCATGACACAATAATTCCTTTTCCAATTTAAAATTTAATCTAGAAATTCCAGAAAATATCCAAAACTTTGAATTTGAATAACTTTTAAACCATAACTCAGATTGAAATGTTTTTATATGAAAATTGATCAGAAAAAAATGCTCTATTCAAATATCAAACTTTCAACCATGTTTGAATTGTTTATATTGAGTAACCAGTAGCATTTTGCTATATGGATCATTTGATATAATTCAAATAAATCACTAAAGCCATTCCATCTTCAACCATTGCAATGCAATGCACTTCACATGAAGTTAAGGAGAACAATACAACCATGAACATCATCATATCATGCCATATTGCTTGTGCATTGTAATTTATCGAATGTGTGCATTACTTTCAGTGCTTCGGTGATTGCATCTTCTCGGTAGAGTTGATCTCGGAGACGAGTTCAACCTCACGTCAGAAGTACAGTACCTCGTGTTTGTCAGCAAGGAAAGCACCCCCTCTTTGATCATGTCGATAAAATCCCAGTTCCCTCTCATTCTCGCTTATGCATGTTTAGGATGTCACCATGATACGTTCTACCGCTAGTTGAACCTATTCCGTTGCATGAACTATCATTTTGTCACAGTAGTAAGAGAACCACAATCCTAGCAGATCTAGGAGTTGTTTGATATCTTGTGGCCCCTGCAACTGTTACAGCTTATTGCATGCTTAGAGGTTACAATGAGGCTACTTTGTTGTGAGTCGGGATGGTAGTGATCATGTGAATGATGGTGGTAACGTGTTGGTGAATTTGACCTAACCAAGGTGAACGATGAGAGGCTGTGTAGGAGTACACAGTGGGTTGTCTCGTTGAACACCGCCTTAAGCCCGAGTTCTTGTGTTGTTATCCAAGACTAAGAGTACGACCACACATTGGGCTCACTGACCCCTCTCGGCCTAGTACCTCACCCCAGACCAAGTCTAGGAGTCGCAAGTAGTTCGAACTTTAAACGATCTCAAGCAGGTACATCAAGGTAAGTGGTGGACGTAGGTTGTGGGATCGTTGAATCAAGTGATCATGATCGAGTTGAGCTTGATGGCAGTCACACAACGTTTGAGTCCCCATCGGAAAAATCGGCCGGATTCCGATCGTGGTCCAAACTCAAATAGGTGACTCCCTAGGACTAGAGATGGTGCTGTGAGTGAAATGTCGTGGCAACATCCTTGCCGGTACTCACTTGAAGGGTCCATCCCCAGGAGGTAAGTGATGAGGCGTGTGTGTAGCAATACACCCCTGCAGGGTTAATGAACTATTCGAATAGCCGTGTCCGCGGTTATGGACTACTTGGAGACCTTTACTTGATCATAGACAACTTCAATGGTTACTCTTAAAACTTGCCAAGATAAGTGTGAGTGCTATGGCGTGCTTTCTCGTGGGGAAGTCGAGGAAGGATCCAGAGTGGTGTATTGGTTGGAGACTTTATACTTGGACTCGTGTACGCTCCTTATCTCATTCTGGTATTCGTAGTACATGACTAGCCAAGTCAAAGCTGGCACTTCTGCAATGAAACCCCACCTCCCTTTGCCTTGATACATGTGCATGAGTAGTATAGTTCCTATGTAAGTCTTGCTGAGTACGTGTTTGTACTCACGTTTGCTTATTCTATGTTTTAGAGACTAGACCACTGACCCTGATGGTGGCCTCTACCTCGAGATCGACGTAGACCAAGTCGTATAGTTCCAGACAGCAGCCTGTGCCCTTTGGAGGGTCGTTGTATTTTCTTTCAGGCTTCTTAAGCCATTTGTTAACCTTGTCTTTACTAAGACATAGTTTTCTTCCGTTGATGTTTGATGTAATGTTGGATCACAGACATGTGATCTCTGCTTGTAATACACCTACTATGTCTGCTCTGTTTAGCAGAAGTTATAAAGACTATGATTTTGTAGAGTTCATGTTGTGATTACCTTCTGTTTACACTGGACATGTATGCTGCGTGTATGATTATAAGTGCATGTCTTAGTG
Organism: Bromus sterilis; assembly: GCA_950022295.1. NCBI lineage: Eukaryota > Viridiplantae > Streptophyta > Magnoliopsida > Poales > Poaceae > Bromus > Bromus sterilis. The sequence goes on along the minus strand of OX465599.1, from coordinate 233,500,234 downwards.
TGGGGTTCGATAGCTTAGTTGTGTTCTTGCCGGCGGTCTTTTATACACCAAGTTGCCCTTAGATGTGAGCAGCTTGGGGCATCGCGATGCGATTGCTCGTGACTCTGTCACGTGGCACACTTTGTTGTATGATTGAGCCTGCCCGAGACCCCGACTAAGTGATCGGGATGGAGTCTGTTTATGTAAGTGTTATAATTCAATAGATAATATGGTTGAGGCGACTTGTCTATGAGTATGGGATTTCACCACCCATAATCATTTAGACTTGTGAGTGGGCGATGAGGACCCATCTCAGTTGATCATCCGGCTTGGATGGGATGCCCCTCACGTACGATGCTTTCCGAGAGTGTTCTGTGCTTGGCCTCGTCTGCTTAGACAAGTGGGTACGGCTCTCGGCTCTCCATATGATTGATTTGTGACTGGAATTACATACGCAAACCCCGGGTCCCGACAGACTTGGTATCAGAGCAGGACTGTCTGTAGGATTATCAAACCATTGGCCGATGTCGAGTCTAGCATTCTATAGTTATATAGCTACTTTGGGTATAAGGGAACAACGTAAGACTTCTTTTTTCTCCTTACCCTCATCGATCTGAGTTCTGAGTCATCCTCATCTTGTTCGATGGGAGATAGGACTAGGCTCATCTATGTCTTTTACTAGGACATCTCGTTGATTGCTTCTTGTAGCTGTAGGAGTGTTGTTGTCTTCCAGAGTCATCATTCCATAGTGCTTCTTTGGAAGTGATGTTGTTATCTTGCTGGTTGTCTCATTTTTCATCCCGACACAGCCGTTATGCTGTCCGACTGTGACTTTGATGCTGTTGCATTATAGTCTTATTGTCTTTGCTTAGAAGTGTATCATAAATCCTATTCTGACTGTGGATTCTTATCACACAGAATGTCAGGTGGAAATCGTTGTGTTGATTTCAGTCCCGATATTAGAGATGATGAAGATCCTCCACCACCGCCTTCTGCAGAGGAAATCATGATGGAGGCCGAGCAGAATCGTCGTGATCAGACACACCTTCTTGAGCGTATTGAGCAGAACACCTCTCATCAGCGAAATAGTGTTGTTTCCATCCAAGACTTCATTCTCCTCAACCCGCCAGTTTTTCGATTTTCTTCTGAGCCCCTTGATGCCGATGATTGGCTTCGTTCCCTCGAGCGTAAGCTTGAGACAACTCATTTTGCTCCCAGTGATCGTGTGCTATTCGCGGCATACTTTCTAGAAGGTGCTGCTCTTCAGTGGTGGGAGAATTTTGTAGCAATGCAGCCTGTGGGTAACGTGGTGACTTGGCAAGAGTTCTGTGATGAATTCCGAGGGTATCATATTCCGGATCAGCTGATGGAGCGCAAGAGAGAACAATTTTGCAATCTAACCCAAGGAAGGATGTTTGTTCATGAGTATCGGACTGAGTTCACTCGTCTAGGATGTTATGCCCAAGAAGAAGTATCCACCGATGCCATGAAACAGGCAAGGTTCCGCAAGGGACTTAGCCCCGTCCTTCGTCATGACCTGAATCTTCATGAGTTCGTCAACTTCCAGGATTTAGTCGACAAATCCTTCAAGGCCGAGTATGGAAATGAGTTGTACGAAGAGTCTCATAAGCGTGATCGTGAGTTTGCACCATCTTCTAGCTTAGGTTCTCGGAAACGCTGTGTATGGATTCCCTTCAGTGACGTCAGTCATGCTGTAAGTGCTTCTAGACCACCAACCACCATATATCGTCCACCTCAACCCAATCGTCCTCCTTGGAATTTTGTTGGACAATCAAGTGCTCATGTTCCTTTCGTTCCACATGGTATTTGTTTACAATGTGGACAATCAGGCCACAATTTTCGAGAGTGTCCCCAAAATTATGTAGCCACCAATCCTAATCCAAAGCAAGCCTTTCGTCGTGGTAAGCCACAACCCAAAACCTTCAAAATTCACACTCCTCTTAAGGAACATGGATGGCTGAACCATGTATCTGTGGAGGAATCCCATAAGGCAACTGATGTTGTACTCGGAACCCTTCTTGTCAATTCCACCCCAGCTTCGGTTCTTTTCGACCCAGGAGCATCTCATTCGTTCATATCCCAGGACTTTGCACTGTCACATGACATCTCTTTTTCGATGTTATCCACACCCTTAGTTGTGCATGCCCCTGGATCTAAATGGCACGCCACCATGGCGAGTCATGAAAATGAAGTTGCTATTGAGGGTTTACTATTCCTTGCATCGCTCATAGCCCTCAAGTCTTCAGACATTGATGTCATCCTAGGAATGGATTGGTTATCAAGACATAATGATGTCCTTGATTGTAAAGCCAAGTCAGTTAAACTCACCCATCCTTCAGGCCAGACAATCAAGTACACCTCACCAAGCTCTAGAACCCAGGTGCATTCTTTGAATGTGCTTCCCCTTCCTGACATTGAAGATATTCCGGTCGTTCGTGACTTCCCGGATGTCTTTCCAGAAGAGCTGCCAAGCATACCACCTGACAGATTTGTAGAGTTTGTGGTAGATCTTATCCCAGGAACCGCCCCAATATCCAGACGCCCATATAGAATGGCCCCACGTGAGTTAGCTGAGCTCAAAATCCAACTTGAAGCTTCGTTGGAAAAAGGCTTCATCCGCCCTAGTTCATCGCCATGGGGTTGCCCTGTTCTGTTCGTAACGAAGAAAGATGGAACAGAAAGGATGTGCGTAGACTATCGCCCGCTAAATCTAGCGACGATAAAGAACAAGTACCCACTGCCCAGGATCAATGATCTTTATGATCAACTTGTTGGATCCTCTGTCTTCTCCAAAATGGATTTGAGATTAGGCTATCATCAAATCAAAATCAGAAACGAGGACATTCCCAAAACGGCTTTCACTACTCGTTATGGTCTTTACGAGTACACCGTCATGTCCTTCGGTTTAACCAATGCCCCAGCCACATTCTCGCGCTTGATGAATTCGATCTTCATGGAGTACTTGGATAAATTTGTTGTAGTTTATCTTCATGACATTCTCATCTACTCGAAGAACGAAGAAGATCACGCAGAACATCTTAGGTTGGTATTGGTGAAACTTCGAGAGCATCGCCTATATGCCAAATTCTCAAAGTGTGAATTCTGGCTACCAGAAGTGACCTATCTAGGCCACGTGATTTCTGCCAAAGGCATTGCTGTCAATCCCGAGAGTGTTCAGGCCGTCCTTGACTGGACTCCACCTGAATCGGTTAAGCAATTTAGGAGTTTTCTTGGCTTAGCAAGCTATTGTCGCCGCTTCGTTGAGAACTTCTCCAAAGTTGAAAAGCCTCTTACTGAACTCGTGTAGAAAGATAAGAAATTCCAATGGACCCCCAAGTGCGAGGAAAGCTTTCAAGAGCTAAAAATAAGATTGACTTCTGCACCCGTACTTGCGCCTCCAGACACCAAAAAGGATTTAGAGATCTTTTTGATGCCTCACGGCAAGGGTTAGGATGCATACTTATGCAAGATTGACATGTGGTAGCTTATGCTTCACGCCAGCTGCGGCCACATGAAGAGAACTATCCTACCCATGATCTTGAACTTGCTGCCGTAGTTCATGCCCTGACAACTTGGCGACATTACCTCCTTGGTAATCGTTGTGAGATCTATTTGGACCACCAAAGCCTCAAATACATATTCACCCAGCCATATCTTAATCTCAGGCAAAGACGCTGGATTGAGTTGATAAAAGATTATGACTTAGGAATTTCTTATACCCCAGGCAAAGCCAATGTCATGGCTGATGCACTAAGTCGTAAGTCGTATTGTAACAACCTCATGTTACAACAGTATCAACCACTTCTCTATGAGGAACTTCGAAAGCTTAATCTTGAGATTGTTCCTTATGGATTCCTTTCGACCTTGGTAGTGAAACCAACTCTCGAGGATCAAATCAAAGCTGCATAGAAACGTGATCGAGGTATCCGATACATCAAAGAGAACATTGCTAGTGGTAAGGCTAAATGTTTTACCCTAGACAATGAAGGTATTGTATACTTCGAGAACAGGATAGTAGTACCGAAGAATAAGAACCTTAGACAGCTATGTTGGGAATGTGCCCTAGAGGCAAATAAAATATGTTTTATCGAGCGTATTCCATTAGTTCATAAATACTGTGCTATAATTGTATTAAGCGGAAACATTAATACAGGTGTGGTATACAAACAACCAGGTCCCTAGTAAACCCTAGTATACTAGTCCATTGGGCGAGTGATGATCAAGGTTTCCTGATCATGAGACAATGGCGTCTGTTGACAATGGAGTCGTATCATTGGATAATGATATGATGGACATACACCCACCAGAAGTGTTGCGATGTGATCAAGTCACATAGTTCAACATTGCGATAACTATAACGTAGTGACCAGATCCTTTGACCGTAATGATCATTCGTAATTGTCATCTATGAGGAGACTTTGATTTGTATCCCACCGCCTGACTGAAATATGCTGGCCATAACGGTGCACTTTGGGTATTCCGAAATAGATGGTTGATGAGTATGCAAATCAAAGTCGGTGATATTGATCAAAGCGGGATTTGTCCATCCGTGTGACGGATAGGTACTCTGGGCCCACTCGGTGATATTGCATCATAAAGTTTGCAAACGTGTGACTAGGTCACGGAGTTGTAATATCACGGGAACGAGTAAACTTGTTTGTTGAGAACGAGGACGAACTAGGTATAATGGATACCGATGATCAAACCTCGGACAAGCAATGTACCATAGGACAAAGGGAACAGGCACACGGTTAACGGATCCAACAGCGATTGAAGTTCATTCGATGGAAGCGCAGGGGCTATCAAGGATTGTAACCAGGTCCAATTGATTAGTCATTGATCAATGAGAACTGTCTCGATCATGTCTGCTGTTTCCCGGATCGTAGGGTGTTACACTTAAGGGTACTCGACGCAGTAAGGATTGATTCGGGATCACCGGAGAAATTGGAGAGAACACCGGAATTGTTCCGATGAAGGCCGGAAGTTGTTCCGGGTATTTTGAAAGGTTCAAAATATATTTAATAATGTTTAATTAATGTTTTATTATTTCATTATCTGAATTAAATATTAAAATATATTTAAATATAATTAAAAATGAATTAAAAGGCATATGGGCCTCATAGGGCCCATTAGGGGGAGAGGGAGTCCTCCCCCATGGGCCATGGCGCCATAGAGGGGCCCACCCCCTTTATTCATGGCGCACCCCCCTCCCCTTGGGATTAGTCCCACCCCGGAAGTGGAAGGGGGGTGGCGCCCCTCCTTGGCCTATATAAGGAGGGGTAGAGGTGCCCTTTTAATCATCAATTTTTTGAGACATGTTCTCATCTCTCTCTCCCTCCTTTCTCCTTCCTCGAGTGGACTCCCCTTGTTTGGAGTCTACACTTGGTTGGGGATTTCTCCACTATACGCACGCCGTCGTGCTGCTGGAATCGGGATCCGAATCCATCTTCTTTCCGCTGCTCTACTGGTTCGGAGCCCGGAGGGACGTCGGGTATACTGTATGTGTATAATCCCGCGAGGCACTACACTTGTGGTGCTACTTCGTCGTCGTGGCCGTATCGCGAGGTCTTCATCGACAATGTTCCGACGGGGATGTAATCCCGTCATCGGTCTACAAGGATCGGGTGGCTACAGGAGTCATCGTGGACCTGCGCGACATCGGGGATTGCCGGTATGACTATACCAACCACGTTCATGCGGGAACGTTTCCCGCTTAACGGACTACATACTGGTATGTGATCTATTTCTGTCCGTTACTTGCATCGCCATAGCATAGGTCTTGGGTATGGGTCTCGTAGGTTATGAAAAATTTGTGTTTTCTGCCCCGAACCCCAACAAGCTAATCCTTAAAGAAGCCCATGAATCTCCCCTCACGATTCATCCCGATAGTACAAAAATGTATCAAGATCTACGCCAGAGATTTTGGTGGACTAGGATGAAGATAGAAATTGCTCAGTTCATTGCTGAATGTGATGTTTGTCGTCGCGTTAAGGCAGAACATCAAAGACCTGCTGGTACTCTTAGACCTTTGCCTATCCCCGAGTGGAAATGGGATAAAGTCAGTATGTACTTCATCACTGGCTTTCCAAAAACCCAGAAAGGAAATGATGCCATCTTTGTTGTCATTAACAGACTTTCCAAAGTTGCTCACTTCCTTCCTGTTCGCGAGTCTATAACTGCTAGACAGTTAGCGGACTTGTATGTCTCCCGAATCGTGTTGCTTCACGGTGTTCCTTTGGAAATCAATTCAGACCGTGTTAGTCTTTTCACCTCTCGATTTTGGGAAAGTTTTCAGAATGCTATGAGAACCCACCTCTCCTTTAGCACCACGTATCACCCGCAGTCCAGTGGTCAAGTAGAAAGGGTCAATCAAATTCTCGAAGACATGCTCAGAGCTTGTGCTATCTCTTTCGGAAAGAAATTGGAGAATTCTCTTCCTTTTTCCGAATTTGCGTATAACAATAGCTTCCAATCTAGCTTGGGCATGGGTCCTTTTGAATTTCTCTATGGACGGAAATGTCGAACACCCCTAAACTGGTCAGAAACCGGTGAAAGAAAATTCTTTGGACCGGATATGATTAAGGATGCAGAAGAGCAGGTTCGCATTGTTCGTGAGAAGTTGAAAACCGCCAAGTCTCATCAGAAAAGCTATTATGATCATCATCATAGGGAAGAAAGCTATAATCTGGATGAGAAGGCTTACCTTAGGGTTACTCCTCTGAAGGGTACCCATCGCTTCGGTATCAAAGGCAAGTTGGCCCCACGTTACATTGGTCCCTTTCGCATTCTCGCTAAACGTGGAGAAGTTGCCTACCAATTGGAACTATCCCCTCACCTCTCCCAGGTTCATGATGTCTTCCACGTCTCTCAACTCAGGCGTTGCTTCAAGGACCCGATCCGCGAAGTAGACCACAAGACGCTTGATCTCCAAGACAATCTTTCATATCGAGAGTACCCTGTTCATATTGTTGATGAAGCGGAGCGTAGCACCAGACGTCAGAAGATCAGATTCCTCAAAGTGCAGTGGTCACATCATTCAAAGAAAGAAGCCACCTGCGAACGAGAGGATCGTCTACGAGCTGAGTACCCCACCCTCTTCCCGACGACTTCTGAATCTCGGGACGAGATTCTTTTGAGTGGGGGCGAGTTGTCAGAACCCTAATTTAGGTTTGTGCTTTTCGAAGCTAGCATTTTTGCATCATGAAAATTTTTGCAAAAGAAAAAGAATTGGGGAGCATAAAAGCCCCAAAGCATTTTAAATAAAAGGCCAGAAATAAATCCTTTTCCAAAATTCTTTTGGATGTGCTGAACAATCCTAAAAATGAGTGTGATCATTTTAAAAGTGATTTGGGATTAATCCCATGCTCATTGATTTTTCAAAAATCCAAATAGTGGATTGGAAATTAAATCAATTGCCTATTTGAATTGAAATTCAAATAATTTGAATTTCAAAAATTCCCAAGACTTGGGGTTGACTAATAATAAGTCACCTAGGTTTTAGAAAAATAATTGGGAGTTTTTATAAAATGGCTAGTATTTATTTTTAGGGCAGACAAATTAAACAGAGAAAGAAAAAGAGAAAACAGAAAGAGAGAGAAGTAACTTACCTTGGCCCACCTGGCCTTTGGCCTGGCCCAGCCCAGCCGCCACCCCTCCCTGTCGTCTTCTTCCCCTGGCCCCGATGCTGCTCGGTGGCGAGCATGCGCCGGCCGCCACGCCACCTCCCTGCCTGGCCCCTCCCTTGCCCCTATCTCCTCGCCACCACACGCTTGGGGGCTTCCTCCCGCTTTCCCCTCCCCTCGCGACCTCTCTCCTCTGCTTTGCCGCCATTTTCGAGCCACCCCGAGAGCTCACTGGAGTACACCCTAGTGAGCCATCGCGGCCAACAGCCTCCAAACTCCGCCCCACCTTGTCTAGTGGCACCACCGTGGCCGTCTTCCTCGAGCTGAAGCTCCAATCGGGCCCGAGGCGCTCCGAAGACGACACCCGCTTCAATCCCTCGCCGCCTGCCGCCGAGGACGCCTTGTTCGAATTCGCCGCCTCTAGTCACTCTCCATCCTCGTCATGCTCACCATCAAGCTCCTGGTGAGCCACAGCCTCGAACCCCCCTATTCGCAGTCCTCCCCGACCCCTCGTCGCCATTCCCCGCCGTGGACAGCACCCAGCCGCCGCCGGGCTCGTTGCAGCCATGGCCACAGGCCTCCTCGAGGTCCCCCCGGTGCTCCCCTAGATGCGCAAGGCCACTAGGCACACGCCCGTGCCTTCCCCGTTCCCTCGTGTGGCCGGCAACCCTATTCCGGCGAGCGCCTCCGTGGCCCAAGCCACCGGCGTCAAGCCGCCGGCCTGTCAGGCCTAACAACCCGTGCTTAACCCCCTAGCTAGTCGCCGACAGATGGGCCCCAACCACTAATTAACACGTTTTAAAAATAAACAGAAAACAATTAACCCTGAGTCACTTACAGCCGGACCCACTGGTCAGTTGACTGGTCAACCCCCTGCGTCAGCATGACGCAAGCATGACGCAATAATTCCTTTTCCAATTTAAAATTTAATCCAGAAATTCCAGAAAATATCCCAAACTTTGAATTTGAATAACCCTTAAACCGTAACTCAGATTGAAATATTTTTTATATGAAAATTGATCAGAATAAAATGCTCTATCCAAATATCAAACTTTCAACTATGTTTGAATTGTTTATATTGAGGAACCAGTAGCATTTTGCTATATGGATCATTTGATATAATTCAAATAAATCACTAAAGCCATTCCAACTTCAACCATTGCAATGCAATGCACTTCACATGAACTTAAGGAGAACAATACAACCATGAACATCATCATATCATGCCATATTGCTTGTGCATTGTAATTTATCGAATGTGTGCATTACTTTCAGTGCTTCGGTGATTGCATCTTCTCGGTAGAGTTGATCTCGGAGATGAGTTCAACCTCACGTCAGAAGTACAGTACCTCGTGTTCGTCAGCAAGGAAAGCACCCCCTCTTTGATCATGTCGATAAAATCCCAGTTCCCTCTCATTCTCGCTTATGCATGTTTAGGATGTCACCATGATACGTTCTATCGCTAGTTGAACCTATTCCGTTGCATGACCTATCAATTTGTCACAGTAGTAAGAGAACCACAATCCTAGCAGATCTAGGAGTTGTTTGATATCTTGTGGCCCCTGCAACTGCTACAGCTTATTGCATGCTTAGAGGTTACAATGAGGCTACTTTTTTGTGAGTCGGGATGGTAGTGATGATGTGAATGATGGTGGTAACGTGTTGGTGAATTTGACCTAACCAAGGTGAACGATGAGAGGTTGTGTAGGAGTACACAGTGGGTTGTCTCGTTGAACACCGCCTTAAGGCCGAGTTCTTGTGTTGTTATCCAAGACTAAGAGTATGACCACACATTGGGCTCACTGACCCCTCTCGTCCTAGTACCTCACCCCGGACCAAGTCTAGGAGTCGCAGGTAGTTCGAACTTTAAACGATCTCAAGCAGGTACATCAAGGTAAGTGGTGGACGTAGGTTATGGGCTCGTTGAATTAAGTGATCATGATCGAGTTGAGATTGATGGCAGTCACACAACGTTTGAGTCCGCATCGGAAAAATTGGCCGGATTCCGATCGTGGTCCCAAATGAAACGTCCAAAACGTATCTATAATTTCTGCTTGCTCCATGCATGTTTTGTGTGATATTGCTATGATCTAGATAAACTTTCATACACTTTTGATCATATTTGGACTAACCTATTAACTCAGTGCACCATAGTGCCAGTTCCTGTTTTCTGCTGTTTTTCTATTTCAGTTTTCCCCCATATAAAAAGTGCTCCAAAAATTCGGGAAAAATCAGATAAAAAATCAGCGCAGAAGAACCTGAGTGAGGCCAGAGGGCCACCACCAGGGGCCCAGGCGCCCTGGTGGCACGCCCCAGGGGCTGGCCGCGCCAGGGGGGGGGGTGCCTGGACCCCTGGTGGCCCCCCTGGCTGCCCCCTTTCACCTATATATTCTCCGTGATGAGAAACCCTCAGAGAAGAACCCTTTTTCACGATCTCGCCTCTGTTCCGCCGCCGCCGCGCTTCCGAGATCGGGAGCACCAGCAGACCTCTTCTCGGCACCCTGCCGGAGGGAGGGCCGACCTCCGGGAGTCTCCTCTCCATCATGGATGCTTCCCGGATGTGCCGTGAGTAGTTTCCTTTGGACCATGGGTCCGTGATCAGTAGCTATGTGATGTTCTCCTCCCCTCTTTGTTCTTCATGGTTTAGACCTCGTGAGCTGCCCTACATGATCGAGGCACTTTTGTAATCTTTCTGCTGTTGCTATGCTGAGTTTGATGGGATCTGATGGATTATGAGATTATGTTCAGATTGTGATAGAGTAATATATTTGGTTCTTATCTTTTATATTTTTGTTCTTAAGTAATTCTTGCATGTTATCCGTTGCTGTTTATTGCTTTGGCCAAGTAGTAGGTAGTGACCCCAAGAGGGAACGTTATGCTCGATTGTGGGTTCATGCCCCCTGATGACACGCTTGAGTGACAGAAACATGAGTCTAGGGGATGTGCTGTTGCCACAAGGGGGAAAACAACGGTGCTTGTAACCGCGGTTACAAGGATTGTTTACTTTACGCAAAGTTCTTTTTAATGCAGTTGTCTGTTGCTTTGGGTTTACACTTTGGGTGGGGCTCGCAACTTAATACCAGCGAGATGTTCTGGATAGATATCTCAAGGTGGATGATTAGTATTAGATGCAGTTGGATTTCGGTCTACTTATTTTGGCTTTCTGCCCATGCTTTTGAACCTCTTCCTTTCTTTTGTAGCATAGTTAGCATTGTGGTGCGTTTATAATCCTGTCAATTGCCCTTCTGTAATTTGTTCACCTCGCATAGCAGTTTTATCGTCTTTTGGGAGAGAGACATCACTAGTGAACATCACGTATCCCGGTCCATATCCTCATTACTCTTTCCACACTCATTTACTTTTCTGCTTTTACTTTCAGTTGCTATCATTATCCCTTGTGTTTGATCCTTTGTGAACAACAAGACCGGGGAGATTGACAACCTCTCTGAAGTTCGTTGGGAACAAATTTATTTGTGTCTGTGTGCAGGTCCACGTCAGTTGCGCCGCTGACACCTACTTATCATCTCCGGAGTCCTACTGGAGACAAACCTTGGTATCTTTACTGAGGGAAATTTTCTGTTGTGCTACATCACGCCTTCCTCTTGGGGTTTACCAACGAAGGGCGAGAAATAACTATCATCACCTCGCGCAAGCAAAGAATTTCTGGCGCCGTTGCCGGGGACTCCGAGTGCTAAGATAGGGGAGTTGCACATTACCCTTTACCTTTTTTTTTTAGTCTTGTTAGTTTACTCTTCAGTTTTTATCTCAGTGTCCTTTATGAAAAACCACAAAAATAGTTGCTACCTTTTGCCTTTCTCTTGCTTTGCCTATTTATGCTATCCTCATCATGGGTGATGAACCACCCAAATATGGTAGGATGGACATGTTTCACTTGGATCGCCTTCGATCAATTTTTTCTCGCGCTAAAAACCCAACCGACTTGGTTGAGGGAAAATCATTGGATGAGCATGCTCATTATACGAGGCACCGCCTATCTCAAAAAGGGAAACACTTATGGGATCAAATACATGTTTCTTATTGCCATGCTAAACTTTTGTGCCACATTTATGATTTTACTTGATGTTCTAATATAGATCATAAACACCTCCCTTTCCAATGTGAGTTTAATGAAAATGAGATCTTATCTTCTTATGCTAAAGGTGTTTATGATTACTTTGATGTTGAAAAGATTGAAGAGTTTGTTGCTTTTAAAGGTGCCTATGAGATTGCTTCCTTGATTGAAAAGTATCACGATACTATTTTCGAGTCTGAAAACTTTGCAGTTCTTGCTTATTTCTTTGAGAATTATACTTCCAATTCTTATATTGAGGATTTAAAAAATAAATTGTTTGCTGCCCAAGAAGAGGCCAATGATTGCTTTGAGGAGGAATCCCATGATTCCGAGGACTCACTTGAAATATCCGTTTCTGAAAATTTTGATACTTGCTTTGTTGATGGCCAAGATGCCACTATGGATGATGCTGACAAAAATGAACTCTCCATAGCTCCTTATGTTAAGCATGAAATTTTTTCTACTGCACCCACACTTGATTGTCCTATTATCCTTTTGAAATCTCCAACTCAGGAGAATTTTCCTCTTATCAAATCTCAATATGTTTGGTTGCATTTATCTTATGATCCTAAAAACCGTGTTGAAAATAATACACGTGTGCTGGTAGGTCATGAAAAATATGATTTATGTGATATTTATATTCTTGATGTTGTTCATGATACTACTGAAAATTATTTTCAGAGAGGAAAGTTTGGTTGTAGAAACTTCCATATTACTAAAACTACTCTCTTTATGTTGAAAGTTTTGAAGATGTTCTTGTTCCACCTTCCTATGTTGGTTTCTTTGTGCTTCTTTGATTTATTTTATTACAAGATGCCTATGCATAGGAAGTGGGTTCGGCTTAAATGTGTTTCATATTTGCTTCTTGCTGCTCTCTTTTGCTTCAAATCCTTATTCTTATGAGAGCACCTTTTAAAATCTTTATGCCTAGCTAATGGCTCTAAAGAAGCGCTTTTGGGAGGCAGCCCGCAACGAATTTAGGTTTTTCTTTTTGCTTTTGTTGTGTCTTGATGTTTGTTACTACTGTAGCAACATCATTTTATCTTTATTTTTCATCTTTGTGCCAAGTTATAGCCTCTTATGATAAGGGAAGCAAAAGTTGTGACATGCTTTCCAGAAAACAGATTCTGTCCCTGGACAGAAAAATTCGAATAAAATCACCAGATCATCTTTTTGATCTGAATTTTTTTGAAAGCATGCTCTATACAATTGTTTTACCTCTCTTCACTTTTGCAAACCTTAAGCTTGATTTTTCTTTGCAAAAACTTTTTGACACTCTTGATAAACAATAGATCTTCAAGAATATCTTTATATCCAGTGGGGAAAAATTATTTTATTAAGGGTACTAACCTCTCTAATCAGCTTATGATGAGTTATGTATGAAGGGAGTTTTCAAGTGTGCGATGGAAGATGATGAAAGAAGATCCAGGAGTGTCAAGCGCTCAAGCTTGGGGATGACCCCATGCATCCCCAATAAATATTCAAGGAGACTCAAGCGTCTAAGCTTGGGGATGCCCCCGTGCATCCCCTTCTCCATCAACAATCATCAGTTCGTCCTTCGTCTCACTATATTTTTATCACTTCATGCGTTATGTGCTATGCTTGGAGCGTCTCGCTCTTAGGTTTTATTTTTCTTTAGTTTTTCTTGCTGGTCATAACAAGTTAGACCCCATCTTACTTTGTGTGGGAGAGAAACACGCTCCACTCCAATCTAGAACACATCATAGGATTTTTCCTGCTTATCTTTTTGCTGTTGTGTGTTCTTTATCTTTTCATAGCTGCTGCCATGTTTAGTTTTAGTATTAGTCTGTCTTTAGCAAGAGCCTTGGCTTTTGTTTAATTTGTTTCTGGAACTCTCTTTAGTTTTCATGTTTATCTTGTTAAGAGAGTTGGTTGTTGCACTGAGTTGTGTTTTGTCTTGGAAGTAGGTAATTGAGGTTGCTATTTAATTCTAGTAGTAACTGGCAATAGTTTTGAGGTATTGATGTGAGTAATGTTTGAACTTTTGGTGTCAAGAGCTTTAGCCTATTAGTGATAGGTGTCGTATTTTGGGCAATCCGTGTGTATTTTCAAAACCTACAAAAACTAGTTGAGAACTCTAACTACTAGATGGATCACTAATCTTTGGAGGGACCGAATATTAGAGTACACTCACGTACCATGAGTCGAGGATGCGCAAGGATAACCAAACCCCCATACACTCCTCCTCGGGGTACTTGTCTCTTTGTGAACCTCCTTATTAGATTGAGAGTTACCGATAATAAGTGCATGAGTTCTTCGGACTAATGTAAGTATTGAAAGTTGACACTTCCACCTTCCCATATTTTGCTAGCCTCTCTCGTGTCGTGCATTGCCTTCTTCTCACTCCGAGAGTTGGTGTCCACCTTCGCCGATACATCCAAACCCTTGGCATGATACGCTCTGTCATCATAAGCCTCCTTATATATTTCCTCAAAACAGCCACCATACCTACCTATCAAGGCATTTCCATAGCCTTTACGAGATATATTGCCATGCAACTTCCACCTCTTCATGACTTGATCTTCATGTCATAGATGTTCCTGATACACTGGCAGAGTCATACATTTGCATACTTCATGATAGTTACAACTTCTTTATGATTTTGAGTACCTTGTAAAGTGTGAAATATCTCCTATACCTTCTTGGAAAATAGAGTGTTGCCCTTAAGTGAGGAAAATATCCCAAAGTGGACACAATAAAAGATCCCAAAGAGGACAAATGAGAGTTAAATAGAAAGAGCCATTGAGGCCACAAAAAAATACAAAAAAATAGAAAAATAGAAAAAAAGAAAAAAAAAGAGAGAAAGGGGCAACACTACTATCCTTTTGAGAGATCCACACTAGTACTCCCTTTATATCCTTGTACTCCATAGAGATGATCATTATGCATATAGCTATGTGGGGACCTTCACACTATAGAACTTGGCTCGCATATTCCAAGGATGAGCCTCCTTAAACGAGCTCTAGGTCTTCATGAGCGAGCAAGTTAGATGCACCCCCACTAGTTCCATTGGAGAGCTTCCTAGCTCATATGTGCATCCGTTGCATGGCAATCCCTACTCCTCACATCATATCTATCATTTGGCATCTCTTGCCTATGATTTTCCTCATTTATGTGAGCCTTTCTCATTCTTTCTGTCTTCCTCCTCCTCCGTACTTCTCTCTTTGCCATCCTAAGTGTCAACTCTCGTGCTTACACTCATCCATTGCATGAGTGCTCAAAATATTGAAAAAGGAGTGGATCAAATTGACTTGTACCTGGCTAGTGGTCTGGGGACGAGTCAAGATAAGATTCCAGAAAAAGACCAAGTGTGAAACATTAGTAGATTGAGTTGTCAACAAATAAATATTTTTCTCGTATTCCCTATCCCCCTTCTTGCACGAAACACCATTTGGAGACATTCGAGTCACGGACAGCGAGAGCTCTTGCACCTATTGTTCTTTTGTTACTTGTTTTAATGCTAAGATAGACTCTTGCATGTTATGACTTGAATTGAATCTCTAACCTTGATTGCTTTACTTTTTAAAGTTCTTATATGGTTGCTAGCATGTCACCACAGAAATTATGCTGTTATCATTTACTTACTCGAGGATGAGAAGGAATTAAGCTTGGGGATGTTGATACTTCCAAAACGTATCTATAATTTCTGCTTGCTCCATGCATGTTTTGTGTGATATTGCTATGATCTAGATACACTTTCATACACTTTTGATCATATTTGGACTAACCTATTAACTTAGTGCTCCACAGTGCCAGTTCCTGTTTTCTGCTGTTTTTCTATTTCAGTTTTCCCCCATATAAAAAGTGCTCCAAAAATTCGGGAAAAATCAGATAAAAAATCAGCGCAGAAGAACCTTCTGGAAGAACCTGAGTGGGGCCAGAGGGCAACCACTAGGGGCCCAAGCACCCTGGTGGCGTGCCCCAGGGTATGGCCGCGCCAGGGGGGCGGGTGCCTGGACCCCTGGTGCCCCCCCTGGCTGCCCCCTTTCGCCTATATATTCCCCGTGACGAGAAACCCTCAGAGAAGAACCCTTTTTCGCGATCTCGCCTCTGTTCCGCCGCCGCCGCGCTTCCGAGATCGGGAGCACCAACAGACTTCTTCCCGGCACCCTGCTGGAGGGAGGGCCGACCTCCGGGAGTCTCCTCTCCACCATGGATGCTTCCCGGATGTGCCGTGAGTAGTTTCCTTTGGACCATGGGTCCGTGATCAGTAGCTATGTGATGTTCTCCTCCCCTCTTTGTTCTTCATGGTTTAGACCTCGTGAGCTGCCCTACATGATCGAGGCACTTTTGTAATCTTCCTGCTGTTGCTATGCTGAGTTTGATGGGATCTGATGGATTATGAGATTATGTTCAGATTGTGATAGAGTAATATATTTGGTTCTTATCTTTTATATTGTTATTCTTAAGTAATTCTTGCATGTTCTCCGTTGTTGTTTATTGCTTTAGCCAAGTAGTAGGTAGTGACCCCAAGAGGGAACGTTATGCTCGATTGTGGGTTCATGCCCCCTGATGACACGCTTGAGTGACAGAAACATGAGTCTAGGGGATGTGCTGTTGCCACAAGGGGGAAAACAACGGTGCTTGTAATCGCGGTTACAAGGATTTTTTACTATACGCAAAGTGCTTTTTAATGCAGTTGTCTGTTGCTTTGGGTTTACACTTTGGGTGGGGCTCGCAACTTAATACCAGCGAGATGTTCTGGATAGATATCTGTAACACCCTCAGTTGCCTGTAACAGTAATCACTTTTACTGTGGACTAATCACTGTTGCTAATCACTATGCAAACCATGCCATGACCCACTTTGCTTTTGATCATATTCAAAAATTCCTTTTGGTTGCTATGAGAAATATGTTGCAATTAAACTTTGCCCAAAAATCATGGGACCACTTTTATAAAATCACAAATAATCATTGGGTCATGCTCCTATGGTTATAGTATTTTATTATGCCTCTGAAAATTCCAAACAATTCAAACAGTGGGTTAAAACCCCCATTTTGGGCAATTAATATTTAAAGGAAATATCATAGGAATTTATTTGGGCCCCAAACTTTTTGTATTACCTACGTATGGCATCCTCTTATTTTAGAAACCAATGGGTAGTTTTACAAAAACGCAGAGCAATGGAAATAAATACAAAAGATAAAAGACAGTCAACAAGAGAAATACTAAAAGGAAAAATGCTAAAATTCGCCTAAGGCGACGTCCCAGCCCGGCCCACTTCCCCTTCCCCACCTACTCCCATCCCCTCCCCACCTGCTCCCCACTGTGGCGCCATGGCCATGGCAGAGGGCAGGCCATGCCGAGCCGCCCCCTCCTACCTGCTCCCTCCCCCCCTCACCTGCCTCCCCCACGCCCTCTGCTGCGGATAAGAGCACGTCCCTGGAAACCCTAGATCCCCCCCCCACAGCAGCCGCTCGCCCTTGCCCTCACGCCGCTCACCGTTGCCCCCCTCGCCGGCGGCCTCCGGTTGCCCTCCGTCGGCGTGCTCCCTTGTTAATCCAGTGGATTAACCCCCCCCCCCCCCCCTAATTAGCCATTAAACTAGAACCCCCCCCCCCTTTTCTACTACATGTAGGCCCCCTGGCTATTTAGATGAATTAAGTTAATTTGATTGCGCCTGTGTCAATGACATGTGGGGTCACCCCCTTAATTACCTCTGTTAATTAATTAAGTGGTTAATTAAAACTTGTATGTATGACATGTGGGCCACCCCTGTTTTATTAATAAAATGTTTTATTAGAATTGGGTCACTGACATGTGGGACCCCAATGTCAGTTTGACCAGTCAACTGGTTGTGGATAAGATTGGATTTTAATAATAAAAGAAATTCAGAAAATTGATTTAAATGATTTAAATATTAGAAATTCAATATCTTTTAAACCGTAACTCGGATTCAAAAACTTTATACATGAAAATTGATCAGAAAAATATAACGAATACAACTACGCTATCCGTCTGTCTACCACACCCCTCTAACACAACGAACATCGAACCGTCCCCCTCCGGTCCGACGGTCCGATAAATTGTCCGGTACTGTTAGAGTGCCCGGATGAATTTATTCCGAACACGAATGTTGTTCGGAATAGATCAAATAGCACGGATACACCCCCTTATGTTTTTCTGGTACCCACGACACCTCCGGCTTGATCCTTCCCCCTCCGGACACCCTGTCCGGTAATCATCCGGAGCCGGTAGTTCATCCTCAGATGAATTTCCGTTCCGAGAAACGTGCATTGCACTGCGTTAGAACACCGTTAATATTTCATCCGTCTTGTCATGCATCTGTTTGTATATGCTTGCTGTGTATTTACTGTTTCTTCCCCCTTAATCTCTGGTAGACCCCGCTGCTGAGTACGACTACTTCGTCGACGACCCTACTACTACCGTCGAGCTTCCAGGCAAGCAGAGCCATTCTCTTCCCCAGATATCGCCTATCTTTCCGTACATTTCTTGCACTAGGCATTGTTACTGCTGTTGCTACGTTACAATCCTATTCAATTGCATAACCTGTCATTGTCGCCCCTTGATGTGCCTTCCTTTATCCTATGCTGCCTATTATTATTATGCATTATTCAGCAGTGAGCCCTGCGCATTGTTAGCTAGGATTAGATAGAGGGCCGTGATCACTCAGGGGAGTGAACGCGGGTACAAATATTTTAACTGCACATGTACGGTACAATGCAGACACCGTCTAAGGCCCCTATCTGGGTTATGCCTAGTCACCTCAAGTGTGAGCTATCAAGGAGTAATCCTTGTACTCCACTCGAGGCTGACTTTGTCTTACCGCCTTAGGGTCCTGAACAACGGTTGTCCTTCAGGTAAGAAGTCGTGCGACCCAACGGTGCCCGCGAGAGGTATTGCGACGGGACGACAGGGAGGGTACGACCAGTGTACCGGTGTGCTTGGCCCTTGATCGTTGGCCGCGAGAGTTACCAAACCACGAAAGTCGAGCTCCTCCAGGAGCACACGCGAGACAAGGTAAGGAGACGGTTCACCTTGTTGGTAACCGCAGTGACTTGGTGGGACGACGGGGCAGGCACCGATGTATTGGTGGTCCTGGATGCTGTCGTTGTCCGCGGGTCAGTTAAGTCGAGGCAACGATAACGATTGTCATGCAGGTGAATTAAAATGCTAAATGGTTCAGTGAATGTCTTGAGTTGGCTATATGCCATGTACGCACTACCTACCCGTGGGAATTACGAGTAATGGGCTCCTCTGCTTCGTAGTGTCGTCCGAGGACTCTTCAGACGTCAGCAGTACCGCGGCCTGCGCCGGGAAGTGGTGTTGTCTTATTTGCCGCGGCAGTGTGATTTGTATTTGCTTTGATTTAACTTCACCGGCCAGCCACGCACCATGCAGGAGTACGTTCGGGTTGGGGTCCAAGGCCCGGCGTACTTAGGATTTAAACCGGCGGATGACCTCTCTGTTGAGTTTGAAAGATGGGCTATGAAGTGTCGGATAGCCTCGGTGGAGCGTTCCCTAACAAGGTTCCCGCCACCCCGGAGATCCCTGCGTGTAGCGTAACACAAGTGCACCCCTGCAGGGAAGATTAATCTATTCGGATAGCCGTGTCCACGGTAACAGGACGCTTTATGCTGAAGCTGGATCTTACTACTAGAAACTATTATTATTAAACTGTATGGTTCCGGGTTTTCTTCCTCGCGGGGATGTCGAGGAGGTGAACTCGGAGGCATTGTTAACTATTACAACTTATTATTATACAGTGCTGCAACAACTTCTGCTGCATTATTACTTTATGTTTTATATAAACTGTTGGCTGATTCTTACCTCATGCTGCAAGACATCGTCGGAAGATGCTAGTCTTCGTTAGGCCTAGCTTCTTACCCTTGCTCTGGATTTCTGTCTTTTAGTCCACTATATACAGCCTCTTCTTTCCGTTGATACAATGCATAATGCTTAGTAGCGGACGTAAGACTCGCGGGTATGCTAGATACTCACCTTTGCTTTATTTCCCCCTTTTCGCTTTGCCTGATCGGCCGCTGCAGCCGACGTTGGAGCCCAGGAGAAGGAGTACCCCGGAGGCGCCTACTACAACGTCGAGTTCCCCGTTGACCAGGAGTAGTTCGGTGGATCCCAGGCAGGAGGTCTCGCCTTTTCGATCTGTATCTCTGATGTGATTTGTGCTAGCCTTCTTAAGGAAAAACTTGACTAACTATGTCTGTACTCAGATATTATGGCTTGTATGACTTATGTATTCAGGTCCGCGTGACCCCCTCTATTGTAACATATTTGTTTATCCTTTTGTGTTTAGTGTTGTGCTGTGATATTATCACCGTGGCACCCTAATCTCAGTCGTGTACCCTGTGTGTATGATTACTGTACACAGATTGATTTTGGGGGCGTCACAAGTTGGTATCAGAGCCGACTGCCTGTAGGAAGCCACCCCACCACTACTTGGTCGAAGTTGAGTCTAGACTTTGAAAAACTATTTTGCTAACTTAACATTTGGCTTACGGGCCCACATCGATGTCACTACGTGTGATATCTATGGTATTAGGATCCTTTTCTCCTTACCTATGCTCTGGGAATCTGCTCTCTTATCCTTGCTGGTAAGTTTTACAAAATCTGACATTAGGATCATGTTCTCTTGATTCCACCCGGCGTTTTTGGTGCTTCCCCCATTGATTGAGTCGTGTCGCAAGAGTCATACCCCAGGTCCCGGACCGCGGATCCCATTCTCATTCTGGGAAGGCCGCACGTTCTCTGGCCTTAACTCCTGTGGCAAACAGTTTTCTTGCGGCGTGATTGACATAGTGGAATCTATGTCGCGTCGTGTAATCCTTACCGCGGTCTGCGCGCCGCCTAGTGAGTCCTTTTTCCTTAATTTCTACGACGTTACGCTGCCCGATTTTTGATTGACTCTGTGTGTGAATGTGTATGTCTTATATGACTACTCCTATACATATCTGCGCCTCCCTTTTCGTTGTCGTTTTTACTTCAGGCTTGATACCGGTATCTCGTTAAATTTTTCATCGCTGAAATACCCCTGTTAAATTGTAGAAGGATGGGTGGTCGTGGTGGTCGTGGTCGTGGTCGTGGTGCCAACGACCCACCTCCGCTGCCGGATTACATGGCCGCGATGATGCAGCAGTTCGAGATGAACCGTCAGTTCATGCAGAATATCATGGCTCAGTTCCCCCAGCCGAATCAGAATGGGCACCACCATCAGCATGCCACCGTGACTCTGCACGACTTCACCCGCCTCAACCCCACTATGTTCCGCAACACTGTTCAGCCGTTGGATGCTGATGACTGGCTTCGCGACATCACTCACGAGCTGGAGTCTGCTAATGTTGATCCAGCCGACTATGTGAACTTTGCGTCTTATCATCTGAAAGGCGCCGCTGCTCAGTGGTGGAGCACCCACAAGCGTTCCCTGCCAGTTGAAGAAGTCATCACTTGGGATGAGTTTCAGTCTGCCTTCCGCGCCCGCTACATTCCTCAGGGGATCATGGATTGTAAGGCGGAAGAATTCCGTAACCTCACTCAGGGCGACATGACTGTTGAAGCCTATCAGCGCGAGTTCCTCAACCTCTCTCGCTATGCGGAAGGAGAGATCACCACTGATTCTCGCAGGCAGCAGAAGTTCCGTCGTGGCCTCAACCCAGACCTCAGGCTCGCTCTTGCCGTTCATGATTTCGCCAACTTCGCCACCATGGTGAACAAGGCTATCACCATCGAGACTGCCCAGATGGAGCACAAGAACTCTCTGAAGCGTTATCGTGACGTTGGCTCATCTTCGGGCGCAACGCAGAAGCGTCGTATCTGGCTCCCTACCAGTGTGACCCATTCAGCTATCCCTGTTCCAAGGCCATCTTATGCTGCACTCCGTCTGCCTCCGCCACCGCAGATGCCAAGAGCTCTGCCTTCACCGCCCAATGCTACACCCCTTCGTCCTCAAGATGGATTATGCTTCACGTGCCGCCAACCGGGGCATTTTTCCAGAGAGTGCCCCCAGAAACAGAAGCAACTGGTAGTTCACCCCGCTGGCCGTGGAAATGGTCGTGGCAACAACAGGACCCCCAACTATAATACTGGGTCTGCCACTTATGCTCGTGGACATGCTAACCACGTCAATGTTGAAGAAGCTCAGCAACAACCCACTACCGTGATGGGTACCCTTCTCGTCAATTCCGTACCTGCTACTGTTTTATTTGATACAGGAGCATCGCATTCATTTATGTCGGAAGCATTTGCATTGTCGCATAACTTCGCATTGGAAAAGATGAACCCACCGATGGTTGTTCGCACCCCGATAGGCCAATGCCGAACCACCAAGGTAGTGCCCGAAACCATCGTTGAAATTGAAGGAATTGAATTCCATGCTTCCCCCATAATCCTGATGTCTTCCGCCATAGACCTCATTCCGGGAATGGATTGGTTGAAATTTCACGATGCCGCACTCTATTGTGGCACCAAGTCTGTCCAACTTTTTCACTCCTCTGGCGAGATTGTTAACCACACCACCCGAGTTACCCGTAATGCTGAAAAACAGATATTTATGATGAATGCTTTGAATGCCGCCCCCCTCGAAGGAATTGAGAACGTTCCGGTCGTCCGCGACTTTCCCGACGTCTTCCCCGAAGAACTGCCGGGAATACCCCCGATCAGAGAAGTTGAATTCGTCATCGACTTGAAGCCAGACACTGTTCCTATTGCCAAGCGCCCTTACAAGATGCCGCCACATGAACTCCTTGAACTTAAGGAGGAAATCGACAAGGCACTTCAGAAGGGATTCATTCGCCCCAGTTCCTCAGCTTGGGGAGCACCTTCGCTCTTTGTCAAGAAGAGCGATGGGACAAACCGATTCGTCCAAGATTATCGGCCCATTAACCAAGCCACCATCCAGAACAAATACCCACTCCCCCGGATCAACGATCTATATGATCAACTTGCCGGATCCAAGGTGTTTTCTAAACTCGACTTGAGGTTGGGTTATCACCAAATCCGAGTCCGTGATGAGGACATTCCGAAGACTGCCTTCATTACTCGCTATGGTTCATACGAGTACACTGTCATGTCCTTTGGCTTAACCAATGCTCCAGCCACCTTCTCCAGATTGATGAATTATATTTTCATGGAGTACCTCGACCAGTTCGTCGTGGTTTATCTGGATGATATATTGATATATTCCAAGAATGAAGAAGAACATGCTGAACATCTTCGGCTTATACTGGAGAAGCTTTGAGAACACAAACTCTACGCCAAGTATTCTAAGTGTGAGTTCTGGCTTCCCGAAGTAACCTACCTTGGGCATGTGATTTCCAAGGATGGCATTGCCGTCACCCCAGAACGTATCCAGGCTATTCTTGACTGGACTCCTCCCAAGACCGTCAAGCAAGTCCGCAGTTTCCTCGGGCTCGCTAGCTATTGCCGCTGTTTCGTCGAGAATTTCTCCAAGATTGCCAGGCCTGTGACTAATCTGCTTCACAAAGGCGTCAAGTTTGAGTGGACAGATAAATGTCAAGAAAGTTTCCAAGCACTCAAGGACAAGCTAACTTCTCCCCCGGTGCTCGCTCCCCCTGATACTCAGAAGGACTTCGTGATATATTGCGACGCGTCTCGTCAAGGATTAGGCTGTGTCCTATTGCAAGAGCGCAAGGTGATTGCTTATGGCTCTCGTCAGTTGCATGCTCACGAAGACAAATACCCAACACATGATCTCGAATTGGCAGCAGTAATTTATGCATTGAAGCTGTGGCGACATTACCTCGTCGGTAATCGTTGCGAGGTCTACACCGATCACCAAAGTCTGAAGTACCTGTTTACTCAGCCAGACCTGAATCTTCGTCCACAACGATGGCTCGAGACAATAGCCGACTTCAACATGGATATTTCGTATAACCCGGGCAAGGCTAATGTGATGGCCGATGCCTTGAGCCGCAAAGCTTACTGTTCTGAACTTGAGGTTCAGGTGCAGCAACCACTTCTATATGAAGAGTTTCGCAAGTTGAATCTCGAGATTGTTCCTCAAGGTTACGTCAATAACCTGGTTCTCGAGTCAAAGCTCGACGCCCTCATCAAGAGTAGACAATCTCTGGCCCCTGACATTGTGAAGATCAAGAAGGACATCGCAGAAGGAAAGCCCTCCTCTTTTATCATTGATGCTGATGATGGTGATACGGTGTACTTCAAGGGCCGCTTAGTAGTTCCTGTGAGCCCGGCCCTCATTAACTGTGGTCCGGATATCATGGAAGAAGCCCATAATTCTCCCTTGTCAATCCACCCTGGCAGTACCAAGATGTATAAAGACCTTCGTCAATGGTACTGGTGGCCTTACATGAAGCAAGACATCGCCCGCTATGTTTCTCAATGTGACGTTTGCAGTCGCGTCAAAGCCGGACATCAGAAACCTGCTGGTTCGTTGCGACCACTCCCTCCTCCGGATTGGAAGTGGGACAAAGTCGAAATGGACTTCGTCACCGGTTTTCCTAAGTCACAGAAAGGTAACGATGCCATCTTTGTCGTCATCGACCGATTCTCCGAGATTGCACACTTCCTGCCAATCAAGGAGACGATCACTGCTAGTCAGTTAGCACACTTGTATATCTCCCGAATTGTGTCACTCCACGGTATTCCGATGGAGATCAGTTCAGACCGTGGCAGCATTTTCACCTCACGATATTGGAATAGTTTCAAGGAAGCTTTCGGGACTCGTCTGAATCTCAGCACCGCTTATCACCCCCAGTCGCAAGGCCAAGTTGAACGAGTCAATCAAGTGGTGGAAGACATGCTTCGCGCTTGTGTCCTTTGTTTCGGCATGAAATGGGAGGATGCCCTCCCATACGCGGAATTCTCGTACAACAATAGCTATCAGGCTAGCTTGAAGATGGCCCCCTTTGAAGTTCTATACGGACGTAAATGTCGAACCCCCCTGAATTGGTCAGGAACTGGGGAACGACCCTACTTCGGACCGGATCTTGTCCAAGAAGCTGAAGAACAAGTTCGCTTTGTGCAAGAAAATCTCAAGGCCGCACAGTCTCGTCAGAAGAGCAATTATGACCGCAAACACCGTGAAATGGAGTATCAACCTGGTGAATACGCTTACCTCCGTGTCACTCCCATGAGGGGCACTCATCGCTTCGGTATCAAGGGCAAGTTGGCTCCTCGCTACATTGGCCCGTTCTGTATCCTTTCCAGGAGTGGACCCGTGGCATACTGGTTGGAATTGCCGTCAAACCTCTCCCAAGTCCACGATGTCTTCCACGTGTCGCAACTCCGATGCTGCTTCAAAGACCCTATTCGTGAAGTGGAACATGATATGATGAGCTGCAATCGGACTTGACTTATCAAGAACATCCGAGCCGCATTCTCGATCAGTTTGAACGCAAAACCCGCAACAAGACATCCAAGTTCCTCAAGGTTCAGTGGTCGAATCATTCTGAAGATGAAGCCACCTGGGAACGTGAAGATCGCCTTCGCGATGAATACCCCGATCTTTTCCTCGCTACCACTTAAATTCTCGGGACGAGAATT
The DNA here is from genome assembly GCA_950022295.1 of Bromus sterilis. Classification (NCBI taxonomy): domain Eukaryota; kingdom Viridiplantae; phylum Streptophyta; class Magnoliopsida; order Poales; family Poaceae; genus Bromus; species Bromus sterilis. The sequence continues at coordinate 233,475,017 of OX465599.1, read as the reverse complement.
CTTGTAGTGGGGGAGATTTGTAACACCCTCAGTTGCCTGTAACAGTAATCACTTTTACTGTGGACTAATCACTATTGCTAATCACTATGCAAACCATGCCATGACCCACTTTTCTTTTGATCATATTCAAAAATGCCTTTTGGTTGCTATGAGAAATATGTTGCAATTAAACTTTGCCCAAAAATCATGGGACCACTTTTATAAAATCACAAATAATCATTGGGTCATGCTCCTATGGTTATAGTATTTTATTATGCCTCTGAAAATTCCAAAAAATTCAAATAGTGGGTTAAAACCCCCATTTTGGGCAATTAATATTTAAAGGAAATATCATAGGAATTTATTTGGGCCCCAAACTTTTTGTATTACCTACGTATGGCATCCTCTTATTTTAGAAACCACTTGGTAGTTTTACAAAAACGCAGAGAAATGGAAATAAATACAAAAGATAAAAGACAGTCAATAAGAGAAATACTAAAAGGAAAAATGCTAAAATTCGCCTAAGGCGACGTCCCAGCCCGGCCCACTTCCCCTTCCCCACCTACTCCCATCCCCTCCCCACCTGCTCCCCACTGTGGCGCCATGGCCATGGCAGAGGGCAGGCCATGCCGAGCCGCCCCCTCCTACCTGCTCCCTCCCCCCCTCACCTGCCTCCTCCACGCCCTCTGCTGCGGATAAGAGCACGCCCCTGGAAACCCTAGATCCCCCCACGTTTTCCCCCTTCGCCCCCTCCTCCTCTCCCGCCGTCGCCCGTGCGCACGGTTCATCGCGCCGCCGCATTTGCCGCGGCCAACTGGCAACTCGACGGCCGGGAACCTGTCCAGCCGCACCACTGCACTCGTCCCCCTCGCCGCGAGCCTCCAGCCGTGTCCAAGACGTCACGAGCTCTGCAAATCGGACCGCCCCCTCCCTCCGTCGTGGTCGCCCCCCTCAACCTCCAACCCGTCGCCGGCAACGCCTTCACGAGCCACGGCCGCTCACCAGCGCCTCCCCGTGAGCACCTCGCCCTCCAAACCCCCCCTCTCGCGCCGTCGTCAATTGAGCCGCTGCACCCGCCTCCCCGTCCGAGCCGATGTCGCCGGCCGCCATGCCCAGGGCGTGCTCCGCGTGGCTCCCCGTGCCCCTGGCCACGAACCCCCCTGTGTGTGAGACCGCACCCCGCACCCACCCACAGCAGCCGCTCGCCCCTACCCTCACGCCGCTCACCGTTGCCCCCCTCGCCGGCGGCCTCCAGTTGCCCTCCGTCGGCGTGCTCCCTGGTTAATCCAGTGGGTTAACCTCCCCCCTAATTAGCATTTAAACTAGAAAACCCCCGCTTTTCTATTACATGTAGGCCCCCTGGCTATTTAGATGAATTAAGTTAATTTGATTGCTCCTGTGTCAATGACATGTGGGGTCACCCCCTTAATTACCTCTGTTAATTAATTAAGTGGTTAATTAAAACTTGTATGTATGACATGTGGGCCACCCCTGTTTTATTAATAAAATGTTTTATTAGAATTGGGTCACTGACATGTGGGACCCCAATGTCAGTTTGACCAGTCAACTGGTTGTGGATAAGATTGGATTTTAATAATAAAAGAAATTCAGAAAATTGATTTAAATGATTTAAATATTAGAAATTCAATATCTTTTAAACCGTAACTCGGATTCAAAAACTTTATACATGAAAATTGATCAAAAAAATATAACAAATACAACTACGCTATCCGTCTGTCTACCACACCCCTTTAACACAACGAACATCGAACCGTCCCCCTCCGGTCCGACGGTCCGATAAATTGTCCGGTACTGTTAGAGTGCCCGGATGAATTTATTCCGAACACGAATGTTGTTCGGAATAGATCAAATAGCACGGATACACCCCCCCTTATGTTTTTCTGGTACCCACGACACCTCCGGCTTGATCCTTCCCCCTCCGGACACCCTGTCTGGTAATCATCCGGAGCCGGTAGTTCATCCTCAGATGAATTTCCGTTCCGAGAAACGTGCATTGCACTGCGTTAGAACACCGTTAATATTTCATCCATCTTGTCATGCATCTGTTTGTATATGCTTGCTGTGTATTTACTGTTTCTTCCCCCCTTAATCTCCGGTAGACCCCGCTGTTGAGTACGACTACTTCGTCGACGACCCTACTACTACCGTCGAGCTTCCAGGCAAGCAGAGCCATTCTCTTCCCCAGATATCGCCTATCTTTCCGTACATTTCTTGCACTAGGCATTGTTACTGCTGCTGCTACGTTACAATCCTATTCAATTGCATAACCTGTCATTGTCGCCCCTTGATGTGCCTTCCTTTATCCTATGCTGCCTATTATTATTATTATGCATTATTCAGCAGTGAGCCCTGCGCATTGTTAGCTAGGATTAGATAGAGGGCCGTGATCACTCAGGGGAGTGAACGCGGGTACAAATATTTTAACTGCACAGGTACGGTACAATGCAGACACCGTCTAAGGCCCCTATCTGGGTTATGCCTAGTGACCTCAAGTGTGAGCTATCAAGGAGTAATCCTTGTACTCCACTCGAGGCTGACTTTGTCTTACCGCCTTAGGGTCCTGAACAACGGTTGTCCTTCAGGTAAGAAGTCATGTGACCCAACGGTGCCCGCGAGAGGTATTGCGACGGGACGACAGGGAGGGTACGACCAGTGTACCGGTGTGCTTGGCCCTTGATCGTTGGCCGCGAGAGTTACCAAACCACGAAAGTCGAGCTCCTCCAGGAGCACACGCGAGACAAGGTAAGGAGACGGTTCACCTTGTTGGTAACCGCAGTGACTTGGTGGGACGACGGGGCAGGCACCGATGTACTGGTGGTCCTGGCTGCTGTCGTTGTCCGCGGGTCAGTTAAGTCGAGGCAACGATAACGGTTGTCACGTAGGTTAATTAAAATGCTAAATGGTTCAGTGAATGTCTTGAGTTGGCTATATGCCATGTACGCACTACCTACCCGTGGGAATTACGAGTTATGGGCTCCTCTTCTTCGTAGTGTCGTCCGAGGACTCTTCAGACGTCAGCAGTACCGCGGCCTGCGCCAGGAAGTGGTTTTGTCTTATTTGCCGCGGCAGTGTGATTTGTATTTGCTTTGATTTAACTTCACCGGCCAGCCACGCACCGTGCAGGAGTACGTTCGGGTTGGGGTCCAAGGCCCGGCGTACTTAGGATTTAGACCGGCGGATGACCTCTCTGTTGAGTTTGAAAGATGAGCTATGAAGTGTCGGATAGCCTCGGTGGAGCGTTCCCTAACAAGGTTCCCGCCACCCTGGAGATCCGTGCGTGTAGCGTAACAGAAGTGCACCCCTGCAGGGAAGATTAATCTATTCGGATAGCCGTGTCCACGGTAACAGGACGCTTTATGCTGAAGCTGGATCTTACTACTAGAAACGATTATTATTAAATTGTATGGTTCCGGGTTTTCTTCCTCGCGGGGATGTCGAGGAGGTGAACTCGGAGGCATTGTTAACTATTACAACTTATTATTATACAGTGCTGCAGCAACTTGTGCTGCATTGTTACTTTATGTTTTATATAAACTGTTGGCTGATTCTTACCTCATGCTGCAAGACATCGTCGGAAGATGCTAGTCTTCGTTAGGCCTAGCTTCTTACCCTTGCTCAGGATTTCTGTCTTTCAGTCCACTATATACAGCCTCTTCTTTCCGTTGATACAATGCATAATGCTTAGTAGCGGACGTAAGACTCGCGGGTATGCTAGATACTCACCTTTGCTTTATTTCCCCTTTTCGCTTTGCCTGATCGGCCGCTGCAGCCGACGTTGGAGCCCAGGAGCAGGAGTACCCCGGAGGCGCCTACTACGACGTCGAGTTCCCCGTTGACCAGGAGTAGTTCGGTGGATCCCAGGCAGGAGGCCTCGCCTTTTCGATCTGTATCTCTGATGTGATTTGTGCTAGCCTTCTTAAGGCAAAACTTGACTAACTATGTCTGTACTCAGATATTATGGCTTGTATGACTTATGTATTCGGGTCCGCGTGACCCCCTCTATTGTAACATATTTGTTTATCCTTTTGTGTTTAGTGTTGTGCTGTGATACTATCACCGTGGCACCCTAATCTCAGTCGTGTACCCTGTGTGTATGATTACTGTACACGGATTGATTTTGGGGGCGTCACAATATCTCAAGGTGGATGATTAGTAGTAGATGAAGTTGGATTTCGGTCTACTTATTTTGGCATTCTGCCCATGGTTTTGAGCCTCTTCCTTTCTTTTGTATCATAGTTAGCATTGCGGTGCGTTTATAATCCTGTCAATTGCCCTTCTGTAATTTGTTCACCTCGCATAGCAGTTTTATCGTATTTTGGGAGAGAGACATCACTAGTGAACATCACGTATCCCGGTCCATATCCTCATTACTGTTTCCACACTCATTTACTTTTATGCTTTTACTTTCAGTTGCTATCATTATCCCTTGTGTTTGATCCTTTGTGAACAACAAGACCGGAGAGATTGACAACCTCTCTGAACTTCGTTGGGAACAAAGTTATTTGTGTCTGTGTGCAGGTCCGCGTCAGTTGCGCCGCTGAAACCTACTTATCATCTCCGGAGTCCTACTGGAGACAAACCTTGGTATCTTTACTGAGGCGAATTTTCTGCTGTGCTACATCACGCCTTCCTCTTGGGGTTTACCAACAAAGGGCGAGAAATATCTATCATCACCTCGCGCAAGAACCGACTCAAATAGGCGACTCCCTAGGACTAGAGATGGTGCTGCGAGTGAAGTGTCGTGGCAACATCCTCGCCGGTACTCACTTGAAGGGTCCATCCCCAGGCGGTAACTGATGAGGCGTGTGTGTAGCAGTACACCCCTGCAGGGTTAATGAACTATTCGAATAGCCGTGTCCGCGGTTATGGACTACTTGGAGACCTTTACTTGATCATAGACAACTTCAATGGTTACTCTTAAAACTTGCCAAGATAAGTGTGAGTGCTATGGCGTGCTTTCTCGTGGGGAAGTCGAGGAAGGATCCATAGTGGTGTATTGGTTGGAGACTTGATAATTGGACTCGTGTACACTCCTTACCTCATTCTGGTATTCGTAGTACAGGACTAGCCAAGACAAAGCTGGCACTTCTGCAATGAAACCCCACCTCCCTTTGCCTTGATACATGTGCATGAGTAGTATAGTTCCTATGTAAGTCTTGTTGAGTACGTATTTGTACTCACGTTTGCTTATTGTATGTTTTAGAGACGAGACCACTGACCCTGATGGTGGCCTCTACCTCGAGCTCGACGTGGACCAGGTCGTATAGTTCCAGACAGCAGCCTGTGCCCTTTGGAGGGTCATTGTATTTTCTTTCAGGCTTCTTAAGCCATTTGTTAACCTTGTCTTCACTAAGACATAATTTGCTTCCGTTGATGTTTGATGTAATGTTGGATCACATACATGTGATCTCTGCTTGTAATACACCTACTATGTCTGCTCTGTTTAGCAGAAGTTATAAAGAGTATGAGTTTGTAGAGTTCATGTTGTGATTACCTTCTGTTTACGCTGGACATGTATGCTGCGTGTATGATTATAACGTGCATGTCTTAGTGTGGGGTTCGATAGCTTAGTTGTGTTCTTGCCGACGATCTTTTATACACCAAGTGGCCCTTAGATGTGCGCATCTTGGGGCATCGCGATGCGATTGCTCGTGACTCTGTCACGTGGCAACCTTTGTTGTATGATTGAGCCTGCCCGAGACCCCGACTAAGTGATCGGGCTGGAGTCTGTTTATGTAAGTGTTATAATTCAATCGATAATATGGTTGAGACGACTTGTCTATGAGTATGGGATTTCACCACCCATAATCATTTAGACTTGTGAGTGGGCGAGGAGGACCCATCTCAGTTGATCATCCGGCCTGGATGGGATGCCCCTCACGTACGATGCTTTCCAAGAGTGTTCTGTGCTTGGCCTTGTCTGCTTAGACAAGTGGGTACGGCTCTCGGCTCTCCATATGATTGATTTGTGACTGGAATTACATACGCAAACCCCGGGTCACGACAGAGACTGAAAACTTTAATGCTAAAATGTCCTGACCATGAGCTCCCCAAAGATATAATTAATTACTAATTTTTATGTGAGGCTCTCTCGACAAGATAAAGACTTGCTCAATGCTTCCTCAATGGGTTCTTTCACAAACGAAAAGATTGATGCTAAATGGGAACTCCTTGAAAGAATTCAACGCAATACTGAAGATTATGAGATCGACAAAGGTAAAGAGTTAGGTATAAGTCCTTTGTTGAAACTGCAAGTTTTAATAAGTTTAGTGCTAAGTTTGGGCTTGATTCTCAACTCCTTGTTGATTTCCTCAAATCTTTTGTTTCACATCTTAATATGCCTAAGGAGAATTGGACCAAGCATCATGAACCTTTTAAAGAGATTTGCAAAGAAAATGAAATTGTTCATAATGATTGCAACATGCATGATCCAATTCCTGAAAATGAAGTTTTATATAAGCATGTTAATTTTTGTGGAGTGGATATACCTTGTAAAAGGCCTATGATTGAAGAAGAGAAGTATTGTAAGCAACATAAGCATGAAAGAACAATCACTTGGGTCAAAGATTTAAATGAAATTGCTAGAGAATTGTGTGACCTTTATCCTTTTACTTGTGAACTTTGTTGCATAGAGGGTCACTTTAATTTTCAATGCATGAACTTTCAAAGCATAATTGTTAATCAGTTGTGTGATAACATGATCACTTCTGATCTTTATGATGAACATATGTTATTTTTGATGTGTGAAGAGTTATCAGAAAAGACTTCTTGGCTAGATTTTAATGCCTTAGGAATTAGCCACACTTTACAAAATTGCCATATCTATTGTGTTGTTAATTGCCATGAAAATGATTACATAAGTAAGATTAGAAAGGAGGGAACTTTACCAAAGTATAAAAATGTCTCTTATATCTCTACTAATAAAAAGGAGAGTTTCTCCCAAGTTTCCCCTATTGTTTCTAATGATAAACCAGGATATGTGGAGAAGCTTCATCTCCAACCACTCCCTCCTAAGGTAAATAATAAAAAAAAAGAAGAGGAGGAGGAAGAGGAGCAATAAGGAAAAAGAACGGGTATCAACCTGGCCTGAGCATATTCCTCGCATCAATTTTTATCCTAACGGACATAAATTTTTGGAGGACGGTGACCTTGATTGCATTCATTATTATCCTGATGTTAAGTCCGTAGGCACTATTGAAGATGATTTTGATTATGGTATGCATGTTACTTTTTGTGATTGGGAAAATGATGATAATGCTAATTATGATCTTGAAAATCTTTTTCGTACTAACTCTGAGAGTGATGATATAGAAATCTCTAAGCTTGGGGATGATAGGATTGCTAGTAAGAATAAAGACAACATGTTTACAAATATAGTTTCTAGCAATGATAATGCTCTTATCTACTATGATGATGTTATAACTCCTATCTTTAGTGATTATAAAGGTACCTATGACATAAGGAGAAATTATCCTTATGAAACTTGTCATAATCATGGAGGGAATTACTCCCTTGTTGAACACCATCTTCCTAATACACAATTAATCTATAGTGTTCAAGTTGTTTATGATAGTCCTACTCCCACTATTACCAATGAGAAAGATTATGCTTATGTGGAGAGTAAGAGTACCCTTTTGCATGTGGATCATTGTAACAATGCTTTATGTGATACTTATATTGTTGAGTTTATTCATGATCCCACTGAAAATATGCTTATAGATATTTCAATAATATCAAGTTCCCTCTCTTTATGTTGATAGTTTTGAAGTTCCACTTATTTTGGCTTCCTATGCTAATATATTTATGCTTCCATGAGTTATTTCTCTACAAGATCCCTTTGCATAGGAAGCATGTTAGACTTAAATGTGTTTGTTATTTGCTTCTTGATGCTCTCTTTTGTTCTTCAACTCTTATTCCTTATTGCTATGAGAGCATCATTAAAATCTTAAGCCTATCTTTATGGCTATAAAGAAAGAGCTCTAGGGAGACAACCCTTGTTATCTTTAGTTTGAGTTTTTTTTACTTTCAGTTTTTAGTGGTCTTGATGATTTTTACTACTGTAGCAACATCATTGTATCTTTATTTCCAAGCTTTGTGCCAAGTCTAGCCTCTGATTGCAAGAAAGTTCAAAAGTTGTGACATGCTGCCTAGAAAACAGATTCTGTCCTTGGACGAAAAAATTAGCCTAAAATCACCAGATCATCTTTTTGATCTGAATTGTTTTTGACAGCGTGATCCATATAATTGAATTTCGAGCGTCTGTTCTGAGTTTTTTGATTCGAGTTACAGAAGTACCCCTAAAAAATTCTTTACTACCTGCTGTTCTGTGTTTCACAGATTCTGCCACATTTTGTCTCTCCTAACTTTTGCAAACCTTAAGCTCGCTTTTTCTTTGCAAAATTTTTTTGGCAATCTTGACAAACAGTAGCTCTTCAAGAATATCTTTATATCCAGTGAATAAAAAATTATTTATAAAGGGTACTAACCTCTCTAATCAGCTTATGATGAGTTATGTATGAAGGGAGTTTTCAAGTGTGCGATGGAAGATGATAAAATAAGATTTGGGAGTGTCAAGCGCTCAAGCTTGGGGATGCCCCCATGCATCCCCAACAAATATTGAAGGAGACTCAAGCGTCTAAGCTTGGGGATGCCCTCGTGCATCCCCTTCTTCATCAACAATTATCAGTTCGTCCCTCGTTGCACTATATTTTTATGACTTTTCTAGGTTTGTTTTTGCTTGGTTTGCTGAAGTAACAATTTAGATCCCGTCTTACTTTGTGTGGGATACAAACATGCTCCGTTTGAACTAGAACTCCTCATAGGATTTGCATGATTATTTCCTTAGCTGTGAGTTGTTCTTTTTCTTTTCTTAGCTGCTGCTCTGTTTAGTTGTAGTGCTTTAGTTTTTCTAGAGCTTTTCTTTTGTTTTAGGTTGAAATTTCTATAGGTTGCATGTTTTATCTTGTTAGAGAGTTTGCCTGTTGCACTGAGTTTTGTGTCTTGACTAGGAAGTAGGTAGGTGAAGTTGCTATTCTCTTTGTAGTAGTAACTTGCAATAGTTTTGAGGTATTGACTAGAGTAATGTTTGAACTAAAGGTGTCAAGAGCTCGAGCCTATTAGTGATAGATGTCGTATTTTGGGAAATCCGTGTGTTTTTCGAAAACCGAAAACCCCTGTTGAGAACTCTAGCTACTGATGCATCACTAACCTCTGGAGGGTTCGAATATTAGAGTACACTCACATACCATGAGTCGAGGATGCGCAAGGATAACCAAACCCTCATACACTCCTCCTCGGGGTACTTGTCTCTTTGTGAACCTCCTGATTAGATTGAGAGTTACCGATAATAAGTGCATGAGTTCTTCGGACTAATGTGAGTATTCGAAAGTTGACACTTCCACCCACCTATACTTTTTCTAGCCTCTTCGGTACCGTCATTGCCCTTTCTCACCTCGAGAGTTGGCGCATACTTTGCCGGTGCATCCAAACCCTTGGCATGATACGCTCTGTCATCATAAGCCTCCTTATATCTTTCCTCAAAACAGCCACCATACCTACCTACAAGGCATTTCCATAGCCTTTCCGAGATACATTTCCATGCAACATCCATCTTCTCATGACTTGATCTTCATGTCATATATGCTACTTGCTTGCTCGATGAGCCGCATGCTTGTTGGTCCTTGCCCTAATCATTGCTACATGACGCGCTAGTATCATTGCATATCCTGTTATCCTGGCAGAGGCATACATTTGCATCATGATAGTTATATCTTCTTTATGTGAGTACCTTTGTAAAGTGTGAAAGATCTCCTATACTCTTGTAAAATATAGAGTGTTGCCCCTAAAGTGAGGAAAAGATCCCAAAGAGGACAAAATCAAAAGATCCCAAAGAGGACAAATGAGAGTTAAATAGAAAGAGCCATTGAGGCCACCAAAAAAATACAAAAAATAGAAAAAAGAGAAAAAGAGAAAAATAAAAAGAGAGAAAGGGGCACACTACTATTCCTTTTGAGAGATCCACACTAGTACTTCATCTTCTATCCCTTGTACTCCATAGAGATCATCATACATGCATATAGCTATCTGGGGACCCTTCACACTATAGAACTTGGCTTGTATATTCCAATGACGAGCCTCCTCAAAAGAGCTCTAGGTCTTCTTGAGCAAGCAAGTTAGATGCACCCCTACTAGTTACCTTGGAGAGCTTTTAGCTCACATGTGCATCCATTTCATGGAAATCCCTACTTCTCACATCATATCTATCATATGGCCTTCGCTCGCCTATGATTGTCCTCATTGATGTGAGCCTTTCACACCTTTTTGTCTTCCTCCTCCACCTTCTTTCTGTTTCGCCTTTTAGGTATCAGCTTTCTTGCTCACGCTCATCCATTGCATGAGTGCTCAAAATATTGAAAGGGAGTGGATCAGTTTGACTTGTACCTGGCTAGTGATCTGGGGACGAGTCAAGATAAGAATCCAAAGGAGACCAAGTGTGAAACTTTAGTAGATAGTTGTTCTCAACAACCTTTTTTCTCTCTTTTTCCCAGTCCCCTTCTTGCACGCAAACACCCTCTGGAGACATTCGAGTCACGGACAGCGAGAGCTCTTGCACCTTTTGTTCTTTTGTTTCTTGTGTCAATGCTAATATAGACTCTTGCTTGTTAAGACTTGAATTGAATTGCGTGCTTTGATTGCTTTACTTAGAAGTCCTTATATAGTTGTGTGGCATGTCACCACAGAAATTATGCTTGTTATCATTTACCTACTCGAGGACGAGCAGGAATTAAGCTTGGGGATGTTGATACGTCCCAAACGTATCTATAATTTCTTCTTGCTCCATGAATGTTTTGTGTGACTTTGCCATGTTTTGCTTGAACTTTCTTACACTTTTGAGCATATTGGTACTAACCTATTAACTAAGTGCACCCAGTTGCCAGTTCCTGTTTTCTGCTGTTTTTGTATTTCGGGTTTTCCGGCCATTAAAAGTGCTCCAAAAATTCCGGAAAAATTATATAAAAAATCAGCGCCCCGGAAGCTTCCGGAATCACCAAGGAAGGAGGGGAGGGCCACCACAGGGACTCCAGAAGGGTCCCTGGCGCGGCCCCACACTAGGACGCACCGGGCACCCTCCTGGCTGCCCTGTGGCCCCCTGGTGCCCCCCCTTTGGCCCTATTTTTACCCCCACGGAGGAAACCCTTATTCCGGACCCCTTTTCTCCAGAAGCAATTCCGATCTCCGCCGCCATCGCTATCAAGTTTCGGGGGGACAGAATTCCTGTGCCGGCACCCTTCCGGGACGGGGAAGTGCCCCCGGATTCATCTCCATCGACGTTGCTTCCTCCCTCCATGAAGCGGGAGTAGTTCTTCCTCGGGGCTGAGGTTTCTACCAGTATCTATGTATTCTTCTCTCTCTCCCATGATGTGATATTCGTTGTGATCATAGGCTATGTTCATCTAGGGTCATCCCATGATATTTCCCCTTCCTCTATGTATTGGATTGATCTACTCAATTGATCTTATCTAGTATAACCCCCGAGACCAAGGTGATAGCGGTCTATTGGACATGGGTTAGAAGAATATTATCATGAGTGATTTCCTTTTTTGTGTGTTGATTGAAGATTGAGAGTCTCTTGGTGCTTGTCTTTGACTATCCTTGAGATATGTTGTGGTGATTGTGGTGCTCTCTTTGGATGGCCGCAGTGACATTGGGAAATCCATAGATTGAGAACTATGAACTTTGAGGTGTGCTTTTGTAGCCCTACATAATTCTCATCCTCTCTTGACCACAAAGGAATGACCTCCGAGTGCGTCTCCATTGCATGTTTTATGGGAAATATCATGTGATTAGACTATGTTAATGTTGTTGAGAGTTGCCACTAGTGAAAGTATGAAGCATAGGCCGTGTTTCCACCATTCTTCCACCATTTGTGTTCACTTTTGTCACATGTTTGCTTGCTGCACTTTTTATTACAGATTTATTTTACCTTGCTTTGCCACACCTATCACTCGTATTTTACCATCTCTTCGCCGAACTAGTGCACCTATACAACTCCTAGTTGTATTAGGTGTGTTGGGGACACAGGAGACTTCTTGTATCTTAATTGCAGGGTTGCTTGAGAGAGACCACCTTCAACCTCTACTTCCCTGAGTTCGATAAACCTTAGTTTATCCACTTGAGGGAAATTGCTGCTGTCCTACAAACCTCTGCGCTTCGAGGCCCAACGTAGTCTACAAGAATAGAGGCGTGCGTAGACATCACTTGGCCTCAGACAACGTCAACTTCCTGAGATTCGGCCTCCTCGTCAGTTCACCAAGAGCAAGACCCCACCTCTGGCGATGGACTCCTTTTCTTCAGCGCAAGAATTCTCCCCTGAAGAAGTTGAAGACACTGCGGCTTGTCCTCACACTGCAACGGCATGCCTTCGACCTGATGCTCAGCCCTGAGGCACTACTTTTGGGACGTTAGCTATAGTATCTCCTTTCTGTTCATTTAATGACAAAGGGGGAGAAATTTAGTAGTCTTCAAACAGTGTTTTATGGGGTTCCTCAGTTACAACTCTCGTTCTTCAGATTATTTTTGTAATGAGTTGTATACTAATATTTTGTGTGGTTTCTGATACTTTTAAGTTACCTCATGATATTCCTCAAGTTTATCTATTACTGATGATATTCCTCAGCAACCACTTTACTTAGTGCTATTTCATATGTTGCACTGTTTCAAATAATCTAGGATATAGGGGGAGCTCCTCATGTTTAAAAAAAATATTCTACCAAGTCTTCAAAACATGCATATCCTCAGGGGGAGCATCTCTATATCCGGAAACGATAAATTGTTTTCTTCAAAGTTTTTAATTCTTCAAAATTACTTATTTTATCCCGTTGAAGCTTTAACCTGATTGTCATCAAATCACCAAAAAGGGGGAGATTATAAGTGCATCTAGTGCCCCTTTGAGGTTTTGGAGTATTTGATGACAAAACGGTTAAGGGACTGATGTGTTTGTGAGTATACACAGGAAAACAGTCCCTGAAGATGAGGTTAACCACCGTTGTCGAACCCCAAAATGTTGAGGAACATGGAAGAAATCGATGTGTTTCCTGAAGACTGAAGTTGTGCGAAATCCTGAGGAATCAGGATCCTGAAGCGTTTGGCTGAAGCTGAAGCAGTACAAGATCCTGAAGACGTTCGCGCTGAAGACGAAGTTGAAGTGTAGTCCTCGCTAAGACTTTTTATAATTCTTGAGTTGTAGGAAAACATCACACTGTTGGAGGGGGTGAGGAAAATGAGTTCTGTATTTCTGAGAAGTGCTCAATTAAAAATCCTGAAGAAAACCCAAAGAAATCTCCTGCAGTAGAAGTTCAATTCCTCGGGAGTCTGAGACGATGTTCTTCATGACACTGAGGAATTTGTCTTCGGTTGAGGAGTCAGGAAACAGCCAGGGCAGCTCGCCTGAAGAAAGAGAGTGGGTGTTCCGACCGTGCCACGTGTCACGTGGAGATTGCTGGTACCGATCCAGCCAATGGTCCGAAGGGTGGGCATGGAAGTAATTTCATGCATGGGCATTTATGTACTTTCAACTGGGGTTGCTCCCCGACTATAAATAGCCGCTCCCAGTCCCATTTGTGGGTTGGCTGCTCTGAGAGAAAAAATGACACTTTTCATCTGAGAGCAACGCACCTCTTGAAGAAACTGAAGAACCTAAGTGAGGAAAACCACCATCCTGAGTAGTTGAGAATTTCTGAGGAAGTCGGTTCGAGTGATCCGAAGATTTTTACTCCTGAAGACTGTGATCTTCCAGCCAGTGTAGAAGTCATCAGTCTGAGGAAGTCAAGATGCAATTGTGACTTCCCTGAGTGAACTGAGTCTGTGAAGGTTTCGGGAGTCTACCTTGAAGACTCACCTGAGTTATTGGACGGAGTCTGAGGACTTTAATTCAAGGAGAATAAGGTGAAGACTATGTCTTCTGAGTTCAATCTCAGCCTCTCCAACCAGACGTAGAGTTGTCACAACAACTCGAACTGGTTCATCAAGTCTATGTCTTTAGTTCCCTGGTGCTATTTCTTCAACCTCAGCTATTAAGTTTATGCACTGATGACTTATCCTGATGCCTTACTTTCTGAGTTTACTCTGCGCTGATTCATCAGTTCTTGCATCGGTCTTACTTTAGCTATGCAATAGGTTGATTTACATTCACGCCTTCGCTTTAGTATCACATCTCTTCTTCCTCGAGTTTTAGTTTCAGCAATTTCGTATTGCCTCAGTCCCGAGGAAATCGAAATTCCTCAAGATATTTGAAAATCTCCCATTCACCCCCTCTGGTCGATATACTACACTTTAAATAACGCTCCCTCTTGGAGTTACTATCTACTATTTGTCCAAAGCAATAAAAAGAAACGGAGAACATGCAAGAATTACCCAAGAACTAATATATAAAATGAGAACCGAATATATAACTCATCAAGATCTGAACATAATCTCATAATCCATCGGATCCCAGCAAACATAACATAGCAACAACATAAAGATTACATAGATGCCTTGATCATGCAAGGCATCTCACAAGGGCTAGTAATTGAAGCACATGATTGGAGAGAAGACATCACATACCTACTGGTCATGGACCCATGGTCCAAGGGGGGACTACTCACGTCGCATCCAAGAAGCGCTCATGGTGGTGGAGAAGCTCCCGGAGATCAATCCTCCGTCCGGCAGGGTGCCGGGACAAGGTCTTCTGGCGATCCCGATCTCGGGATCATGGCGGCGGCGCAACAGTGGCGAATTTCGCGATGTGGGGTCTTTTTTCAGGTTTTTTGTACCGAGAAGTAAATATAGGACGAAGGAGGGCACCAGGGGGGTCCCACCCCTCCAGGCGGCCTCTTAGCGCGGCTTAGGGTGGGGCCGCGCCCCCTGGCCGCCTAGGAAGGGGGTGTCCCCCCTCCGGATATCCTTCGGGCCTTCGAAGTCTTCTAGAACGCTGATTTTTTATATATTTTTCTTGGATTTTTTTGGACACTGTAAATATGGGTATAAACCTGCAATTCACATACATCAGCAGACAGAAACTGGCACTGGGTGCACTGAGTTAGTAGGTTTGTCCAAATATGTGTAAAAAGGTATGAAAGTGTTGCGAAAAACATAGCAATGTCACCCAAATAAGCATGGAACAAGCATAAATTTTAGATACGTTTGGAACGTATCAACATCCCCAAGCTTAATTCCTGCTCGTCCTCGAGCAGGTAAATGATAACGCGGATAATTTCTGTGGTGACATGCTATCAAACATATAAGAACTTCAAAGTAAATCAAGTAAGATATGCAATTCAAGTCAAGATAATAGCAAGAAGGAGTCTATATCTAGTATTGAAACTAGCAAAGTAAGAACATAAAGGTGCAAGAGCTCTCGCTGTCCGTGACTCGAATGTCTCCAAATGGTGTTTGCGCGCAAGAAGTGGGAGATGGGTTTAGAGCATAAAAATATTATATAGTTTAATTGAGAACTCAATCTACAAAAACTTCACACTTGGTCTCCTTCGGAATCTTATTTTGACTCATCCCTAGACCACTAGTCAGGCACAAGTCAAACTGATCCTATCCCATGTGACTTTGAGCACTCATGAAATGGATGAGCGCAAGCAAGATATCTTGGTACTTAGGATGACAAAGAGAATAATGATGGGGAAGGAAGACAAAAAGGGTGTGAAAGTATCACATCAATGAGGACAATCATAGGCGAGAGAAAGCCAAATGATAGAAATGATGTGAGGAGTAAGGATTTCCATGCAACGGATGCACATATGGGCCAAGGTAAGCTCTCCAATGGAACTAGTGGGGTGTATCCTACTTGCTTGCTCACGAAGACCTAGAGCTCATTTGAGGATGCTCGTCCATGGGATATGCGAGCCAAGTCCTCTAGTGTAAGGATCCCCACATAGTTATGCATGAATGATATGAAAATCTCTTTGGAGTACGAGTGTGGATCTTTCAAAAGGAATAGTAGTGTTGCCCCTTCCATTTTTTTATTTTTTCTATTATTTTGTATTTTTGTGGCCTCATTGGCTCTTTCCATTTATCTCTCATTTGCCCTCTTTGGGTTCTTTTAATTTGTCCTCTTTTTGGATCTTTTATTTTGTCCTTGTTCGGATCTTTTCCTCACTTTAAGGGAAACACTCTATATTTTACAAGAATATAGAAGATATCACACTTTACAAGAAGTACCCAACATAAAGAAAACTGAAAAGCTATCAGGATGTATGAAAATGTATGCCTCTGCCAGTGTAGCAGGATATGCAATGATACTAGCGCGTCATGTAGCAATGATAAGGGCAAATCCCAACTAGCATGCGGCTCCTCGATCAAGCAAAAGCATGTATGACATGAAGATCAAGTCATGATATGATGGATGTTGCATGTCAATGTATCTCAGAAAGGCTATGGAAATGCCTTGAAAGGTAGGTATGGTGGCTGTTTTGAGGAAGGATATAAGGACGTTTATGATGACAGAGCGTATCATGCCAAGGGTTTGGATGCACCGGCAAAGTTTGCACCAGCTGTCAAGATGAGAAAGGGAAATGCATGGTACCGAAGAGGCTAGCAAAATATGGAAGGTGGAAGTGCCAACAATCGAATACTTGCATTAGTCCAAAGAACTCATGCACTTATTATCGGTAACTCTCTATCTAATCAGGAGGTTCACAAAGAAACAACTAACCTGAGGGGGAATTTATGGGGGGTTGGTTATCCTTGCGCATCCTCAACCCATGGTACGTGAGGGTAATCTATATATTCTAACCCCTCAAGAGGTTAGCGATCCATCTAGTAGCTAGAGTTCTCAACTATTTTTTTTGTAGTTTTCGAAAATAAACACGGATTGCCCAAAATACGACGCCTATCACTAATAGTCTCAAGCTCTTGGCACCAAAAGTCCAAAAATTACTCAAATCAATACCTCAAAACTATTGCAAGTTACTACTTGATACGTCCAAAATGCATCACTATTTTATATTATAATTTCATCCTATTCATTGATATATTCCACTTTAAAGTATTGTTCTTATGTTGTTTTGGCTTGTTTTACACAGTTTACAACTTTCCGGTGCCGAAGCAGCAGAACCAGAATTCAGCGGTGAAAAGTGGACACCAAGTTGCTGAATCAGATGAAGTCTAAATGCAATGAAAATTTACGGGGAGTGTTTTTATGAAGATTGACTGAGGATCACCGAGGATGGAGGTGAGGGGACCCACCAGGCAGCCAGAAGGGTTCCTGGCGCGGCCCCCCTCCTGGCCGTGCCAGGCACCCTCCTGGATACCTGGTGGCCCCCCTCGGTGCCCCCTCTCGCCTATAAGACCCCCCTGGGGTAGAAACCCTAAAAAGAGAAGAGTTTCCGTGTTTCGCCGCCGCCACGGGGCGGAAACCTACAGAGGAGAAAATCCATCTCCGGCGGGCTGATTCCGCCGGGGAGATCACCTCCCGGAAGGGGAGATCGTCGCCATCATCATCATCATCATCGTCACGTTCATCATCGAGATCATCATCAACATCATCCCCAACATCAGCACCATCTCCATCTCCATCCAATCTCATCTCACAATTGCAACTTGTGTTGTAATCTGTACTATCTATCCTCTCTACTCTGTTGGTGTTGATTACTACTTTGTGGTGAATGCTATTGAGTTTTGTTGGAGAAATAGCATTGTGTCCAGATTGTTTTCCGCCCATCTATCACCTCTGATCATGATCTCTTTTATGTCTTGTGAGTAGTTACTCTAGTTCTTGAGAACACGGGAGAAGTCTAGTTGTTAGTAGTCATATGATGTTGAAGTGTTATGTGTTGTTTGATACTTAAGTTGTGTTGTTATTTCTCTAGTGGTGTTATGTGAGTCGAACACTTAACACTTCACCTTTCATGGGCCTAGAGGAATACATTGTGCACAAAGGATGCTTATGGTGGGTTGTCGGAGTGACAGAAACCTGAACCCCAGTTCACACACTTTTGCACAAGGGAGTTATTGATCCTTGATCGTAATGATGTGGTTAGGCTTATGCCTTAATTACTACCTTGTATTTGCGGATGCTTGCAAGGTGTGTAATCATAAGAGTACACTTATCTTAGTCTAGAAGGTGTACTAGCATTGATCCACCCACCGACACTTATCAACAGAATACATATTACTTGGCGGAGTATGGTGAAAGTAACTTGGCTATCTCTCCCATGTGTTCTCGAGAACGCTTTAGCTTTTATAAGTTTAGTTCCTAGGATTATCCTTGTGAAAGGATTGGGCCACTTGCTACTCCTCAGTTACCCTGTTTACTTTGCTTGTCTTTTACTTTTCTGTTGCTTAAACCAAAAACCCCTAAATATTTACCTTTGAGTGTGTGCGGCCTTTCCTTATCAAGTGTCACTTGTCAATACCTTCTGCTCCGCGTTGGGATCGATATCCTTATTTATTGAAAAGCTACAATTGATCACCTAGACTTGTGGGTTATCAAGAATCGTTTATTGGCGCGGTTAACAGGGGAGGCAATCCCAACTAAACCTATTAACTTCACCGCCATCAACGAGCTATTCTGGCGCCATTGCCGGGCAGTGTAGCGCTATTGGTAAGTGAAGCCGGTAAGGAAACCTTTATTTTTCTGTTGTTACCTTCAGTCCTTATGGACTCTTCTATTGTTGGTTCGTTGCTGGTAAGGAGCCGCCTCACGACTGTGGTGTTCACTCCTACCCCTACTGAAATTGTGCCCTATAAAATACCATCTGGTATTATTGATTATGTCTTGGCTAATCGTTATACAGGAGAACGACATCCGGGAGAACACCTGCTATATTTATCACAATTATATTATTTATTTAAGCTTGCAGGTGTAACAATGGAGTTCGTCATGAAGAAACTATTCTTCGTATCACTCAAAGATAAAGCTTCAGATTGGTATAAACTACTCAATAACTCTGATCTGCTTGAATGGCCAGAGCTTATGTCTCTCTTTTATGCAAAGTTTTATCCTCTTCGTGAAATTCACCAAGACAGGAACTACATCTACAACTTTTGGTCTCGCGACGGAGAGAGCATCGCTCAAGCTTGGGGGAGACTGAAGTCCCTGATGCTCAAATGCCCAAACCATGAGCTCCCCAAGGAAATTATACTTACAAATTTTTATGCCAGGATTTCTCGTCAGGATAGAGAGATGTTGGATGCCTCCTCTAGCGGGGTATTCCAGACCAGAAGTATGGAAGAAAAATGGGATCTTATAGAAAGGATCCAGAAGAACACTGAAGACTGGGAAATTGATAAAGGTATTGAATCCGCTATAAATTATGAGCATGACTACATTGAGAGTTATGTGAAGACTGATTACTTTAATACCTTTTGCTCTAAAATTGATCTTGATTCCCATCTAATGGTTGACTTTTGCAAGGACTTTGCTTCTCATGTTGATTCTTCTAAGAAGAAGAAGAGTCAACATCATAAACCTTTCAAGGAGTCACCTATTGAGATTAATGTTACTGATCCTGTTTTACCTGCAGTTGTGTATGAACAGCCTCCTTATCCCTAAGGGATAAAGGAGCACTCTTTTGTTACAGGTATTCTAAACAAAAACGGAAGGACCACTGACGAACCTGAGATCATGATCAAGGTCAAGCCTCAAGATGCAATGGTCAAGGATCTGGTAGCCAGTGATATTGAAGAATCCACTATTAGTTTTTGTGTTGTTTCCACTAACATTGTCACAGCCAAGAACAAAGGCCCAATTTCAGGTACACCAGTTGTATCTGTCAAAATAGGAGATCATAATTACTATTGGCTATGTGATTCAGGATCTAGCGTCAGCGCCATTCCCTTCACACTTTATCAAGAGATCATGCACGAGATTCAGCCGTGTGAGATCGAGGACATTGATGTCACGATTCATCTTGCAAATAAACAAACGATCTCTCCAGTTGGGATTGTGAGAGATGTTGAAGTACCCTGCGGGAAGGTAAAATATCCTACTGATTTTCTTGTTCTTGGTTCAGTGCAAGATAGTTTTTGCCCTATTATCTTTGTAGGCCCTTCCTCAGCACTTGTGGAGCTATAATAGATTCCAAGAAAGGTAAATTTTCTGTTGAATTCAACGGTGAGCCGTATGAATTTAATTTTTCTAAGTTTTCTAAGCAGCGTCGTGGTACTGACTTCTCATGTGATGACAAAATTATTGAAGAAATTGCTTCTATTGCTATTCCTCCTGATGATACTTTGCAGCAATTTATGGAAGACCACGAGAATAACATACATATGCAGGAGAGGGATGAACTAGAAGACATATTTTTAAGACAAACTCCTATCTTGAAGCACAACCTCCCGGTTGAACCTTTAGGAATCCTCTCGCAACCAAAAGAAGACCCGGTGTTTGATCTAAAACCACTACCCGATACGCTCCAGTATGCTTATTTAGATGAAAAGAAAGTATATCCTGTTATTATCAATTCTAACCTTTCAGGGTATGAAGAAGAGCAATTATTGGAGACAGTCCGCAGACACCGAGGTGCTATTGGCTATACTCTTGATGATCTCAAGGGTATTAGTCCATCCATTTGCCAACATACTATCAATCTCGAGCCCGATGCTAAACCAGTTGTTGATCATCAACGACAGTTGAACCCAAAGATGAAGGACGTGGTTAGGACGGAGGTTCTCAAACTTCTAGCCGCAGGTATCATCTATCCTATAGCTGATAGTAAGTGGGTAAGTCCCATTCATTGTGTTCCTAAGAAAGGAGGTATGACTGTTGTTCCTAATGATAAAAATGAACTAATACCTCAGAGAACTATTACTGGATATAGAATGTGTATTGATTTCAGGAAGTTGAACAAGGCCACCAGGAAGGACCACTATCCTCTGCCCTTTATTGATCAGATGCTCGAGAGGCTGTCTAAAAACACCCACTTCTGCTATCTTGATGGGTATTCTGGCTTCTCCCAGATGCACGTTAACACCGCGAATCAAGAGAAGAGCACCTTTACGTGTCCTTACGGTACTTATGCTTATAGGCGTATGCCTTTTGGTTTGTGTAATGCACCTGCTACTTTTCGGAGGTGTATGTCTGCAATATTTCATGGTTTCTGTGAGGAGATTGTAGAAGTTTTCATGGACGACTTTTCCGTCTATGGAAACTCCTTTGACCATTGTCTCCACAATCTTAATAAAGTTTTGCAGAGATGTGAAGAAATGAATTTGGTGCTCCATTG
Source organism: Bromus sterilis (assembly GCA_950022295.1). Lineage (NCBI taxonomy): Eukaryota > Viridiplantae > Streptophyta > Magnoliopsida > Poales > Poaceae > Bromus > Bromus sterilis. The sequence goes on along the minus strand of OX465599.1, from coordinate 233,453,799 downwards.
GGAAAAGTGTCATTTCATGGTTAACTAAGGGATAGTTCTTGGACACAAGATTTCCGAAAGGGGAATTGAAGTGGACAAGGAAAAGATTGAAGCTATTGAAAGGATACCCTATCCAAGGGACATCAAAGGTATTCTTAGTTTTCTAGGTCATGATGGTTTCTATAGAAGATTTATCAAGGACTTTTCTAAGACCTCGAGACCCCTTACCAATATTCTCCAGAAGGATTCTCCTTTTGTATTTGAGGAAGATTGTAAGGAAGCTTTTGAAGTTCTTAAGAAGTCCTTGATAACCGCTCCTATAGTACAACCACCTGACTGGAATTTTTCCTTTGAAATTATGTGTGATGCTAGTGATTTTGCTGTTGGAGCTATTTTAGGACAAAGGGTTGACAAGAAGCTGAATGTCATCTACTATGCCAGCAAGACACTTGATAGTGCTCAAAAGAATTATGCTACTACCGAGAAGGAATTCTTGGCAGTGGTGTTTGCTTTTTATAAGTTTATGCAGTATATTGTTGATTCTAAATTTATTATTCATACTGACCATGCTGCCATTAAGTATCTTATGTAGAAAAAGGACGCCAAACCAAGTCTCATTAGATGTGTACTCCTTCTTCAAGAATTTGATTTGTAGATTGTCGATAGAAAAGGAGAAGACAATCCGGTGGCGGATAATCTTTCAAGGATGGAAGATATCCCGCAAGATCCTATTCCAGTCAACGACAGTTTCCCAGGTGAACAACTTGCTGTTGTAAAAGTACAATCGCATTACGACCCTTGGTTTGCAGATTATGCTAATTTTATCGTTGCAAAGTTTTTGCCTCCAGGTTTTACATTTCAACAGAGGAAGAAAATCTTCACGGATTTGAGGCACTACTTTTGGGATGATCCAAATCTTTACAGAGAAGGTGCGGACGGGATCGTAAGAAGGTGTATACCAGAGCACGAGCAGCAAGACATTCTTCGACAATGTCACGATAGTCCCTATGGAGGACATCATGCCGGTGAAAGGACCGCACATAAAGTTTTATAATCAGGTTTTTATTGGCATACTCTTTTTAAGGACGCCCGAAGGTACGTTCTATCTTGTGATAAGTGTCAGAGAGTTGGTAACATTAGCAGAATAAATGAGATGCCTATGAATTACTCACTAGTGATCGAACCTTTCGATTGCTGGGGTTTTGATTTTATGGGTCCTTTTCTTCCTTCACACAAGTACACACACATCTTAGTTGCTGTTGATTATGTAACCAAGTGGGTTGAAGCAATCCCCACTGAGAGTGCTGATCACAAGACATCTTTGAAAATGCTCAAGGATGTAATTTTTCCTAGGTTTGGAGTACCAAGGTACCTCATGACAGATGGAGGGTCACACTTCACGCATGGAGCTTTTAGGAAAGCTTAGTGGGCAAGTTGAGCTCACCAATAGGGAGATCAAGTTGATCTTACAGAAGACAGTAAACAGTTCTAGAAAGGACCGGTCAAAGAAGTTAGGAGATGCTTTGTGGGCGTATAGAACTTCTTACAAAAACCCCATGGGCATGTCTCCGTATAAAATGGTCTATGGCAAGGCTTGCCATTTACCATTAGAGTTAGAGCACAAGGCTTTCTGGGCTGTCAGAGAGCTAAATGCTGACCCAAAGTTAGATCGTGAAAATCGTCTCATGAACTTGAATTCTCTAGATGAGTGGAGGAGTGAAGCTTACGGGAGCGCTAAAATGTTCAAGGAAAAGGTAAAGAAGTGGCACGATAAAAGAATTCTGAAACGTGAATTTAATGTTGGTGATAAAGTTTTGTTGTTTAGATCTCGTTTCAGGTTTTCTCTAGTTAAACTACTTTCCAGATGGGAAGGACCTTTTCATATCGAAGAAGTATATCGGTCTGGTGCAATCAAGATAAATAATTTCGAAGGCACCAAACCTCAAGTTGTGAATTGACAAAGACTCAAACATTATATGGCAGGTGATCCAATCAATGTGGATGCAAACATGATATATACAAAGACTCACGGAGAACAAGTTGCAGCCAGTTTCAGACTCCGGCAGGAGCAGAATAAGAAAAGGTATTAATTATGGTAAGAAAACACCGCGAACGTCAATCAAAGTTTACTTTTCAACGTTTTTGCAAAATTAGGAAAATTCCAAGCCCGAGTGGAGCCGGAGAGGAGCTCCAGGGGGCCTAGGAGGCCTCCTGGCGCGGCCTCCCTCCTGGCCGCTGATGGCTTCTCGCCCTTCATTGGTTACCCCAAGTGGAAGGTTTGAGATGTAGTGCAGCATCAGTTTTCCCTCGGTAAAGATACCAAGGTTTGTCTCCAGTAGGACTCCAGAGATGATAAGTAGGTGTCAGCGGCGCAAATGACGCGGACCTGCACACAGACACAGATAACTTTGTTCCCAACGAAGTTCAGAAAGATTGTCAATCTCTCCGGTCTTGTTGTTTACAAAGGATAAAATGCAAGGGATAATGATAGCAAGTAAAAGCAGTAAAGTAAATAAAGCTTGGAAATAATAATGAGGATATGGACCGGGATACGTGATGTTCACTAGTGATGTCTCTCTCCCAAAAGACGATAAAACTGCTATGCCAGGTAAACAAATTACAGAAGGGCAATTGACAGGGTTATGAACGCACCGCAATGCTAACTATGCTACAAAAGAAAGGAAGAGGCTCATAAGCACGGGCAGTACGCCAAAATAAGTAGACCGAAATCCATCTGCATCTACTACTAATCATCCACCTTGAGATATCTATCCAGAACATCTCACTGCTATTAAGTTGCGAGCCCCACCCAAAGTGTAAACCCAAAGCAACAGACAACTGCATTAAAAATAACTCTGCGTAAAGTAAACAATCCTTGTAACCGCGGTTACAAGCACCGTTGTTTTCCCCCTTGTGGCAAAAACACATCCCTTAGACTCATGTTTCTGTCACTCAAGCGTGTCATCGGGGGGCATGAACCCACAATCTAGCACAATGTTCCCTCTTGGAGTCACTACCTACTACTTGGCCAAAGCAATAAACAGCAACGGAGAACATGCAAGAATTACTTAGGAACAAAAATATAAGAGATCAAAACCAAATATATTACTCTATCACAATCTGAACATAATCTCATAATCCATCAAATCCCATCAAACTCAGCATAGCAACAGCAGAAATATTACAAAGGTGCCTCGATCATGTAGGGCAGCTCACGAGGTCTAAACAATGAAGATCAAATAGGGGAGGAGAACATCACATAGCTACTGATCACGGACCCATGGTCCAAGGAAAACTACTCACGGGACATCCGGGGAGCATCCATGGTGGAGAGGAGACTCCCGGAGGTCAATCCTCCCTCCGGCAGGGTGCCGGGAAGAGGTCTTCTGGTGCTCCCGATCTTGGAAGCGCGGCGGCGGCGGAACAGAGGCGAGTTTGCGGAATAGGGTTCCTCTTCTGGAGTTTCCCCGTGACGGAGAATAAATAGGCGAAGGGGGGCAGCCAGAGGTGGACCAGGTGCCCCAGGCGCGCCCTGGCGCGGCCAGGGGTGGGGTCGCGCCGGGTGGCCGCCTGGCTCCCCTCTGGCCCCTCCCGGGCTCTTCTCAAAGCTTCATGTACGCTGATTTTCCTGTATTTTTCCCGGAATTTTTCTGGCACTTTTTATATGGGGGAAAACTGAAATAGAAAAACAGCAGAAAACAGGAACTGGCACAGGGGTGCACTGAGTTAATAGGTTAGTCCAAATATGATCAAAAGTGTATGAAAGTGTATCTAGATTATAGCAATATCACACAAAACATGCATGGAGCAAGCAGAAATTATAGATACGTTTTGGACGTATCAACATCCCCAAGCTTAATTCCTGCTCGTCCTCGAGTAGGTAAATGATAACAACATAATTTCTGTGGTGACATGCTAGCAACCATATAAGAACTTTGAAAATTAAAGCAATCAAGGTTAGAGATTCAATTCAAGTCATAACATGCAAGAGTCTATATTAGCATTGAAACAAGTAACAAAAGAACAATAGGTGCAAGAGCTCTCGCTGTCCGTGATTCGAATATCTCCAAATGGTGTTTGCGTGCAAGAAGGGGGATAGGGAATACGAGAAAAAGTAATTTTTGTGTTGAGAACTCAATCTACTAAAGTTTCACACTTGGTCTTCTTCGGAATCTTATCTTGACTCATCCCCAGACCACTAGCTAGGTACAAGTCAATTTGATCCACTCCTTTTCGATATTTTGAGCACTCATGCAATGGATGAGCGTAAGCACGAGAGTTGACACATAGGATGGCAAAGAGAGAAATATGGTGGAGGAGGAAGACAAAAAGAATGAGAAAGGCTCACATCAATGAGGACAATCATAGGCAAGAGATGCCAACTGATAGATATGATGTGAGGAGTAGGGATTGCCATGCAACGGATGGATATACGAGCTAGGAAGCTCTCCAAAGGAACTAGTGGGGGTGCATCTAACTTGCTCGCTCATGAAGACCTAGAGCTCGTTTGAGGAGACTCATCCTTGGAATATGCAAGCCAAGTTCTATAGTGTGAAGGTTCCCACATAGCTATATGCATGTATGATGATCTCTATGGAGTACAAGGATATAAAGGGAGTACTAGTGTGGATCTCTCAAAAGGATAGTAGTGTTGCTCCTTTCTCTCTTTTTATTTCTTTTTCTCTTTTTTCTATTTTTTTGTATTTTTTGGTTGCCTCAATGGCTCTTTCTATTTAACTCTCATTTGTCCTCTTTGGGATCTTTTAATGTGTCCACTTTGGGATCTTTTCCTCACTTAAGGGCAACACTCTATTTTACAAGAAGGTAAAGGAGATCTTTCACACTTTACAAGGTACTCAAAATCATAAAGAAGATGTAACTAACATGATGTATGCAAGGTATGCCGCTGCCGGTGTAGCAGGAACATGTATGACATGAAGATCAAGTCATGAAGAGGTGGATGTTGCATGGTAATGTAACTCGGAAAGGCTATGGAAATGCCTTGATAGGTAGGTATGGTGGCTGTTTTGAGGAAAGATATAAGGAGGCTTATGATGACAGAGCGTATCATGCCAAGGGTTTGGAAGTACCGGCGAAGGTGGACACCAACTCTCGGAGTGAGAAGAAGGCAATGCACGGCACGGGAGAGGCTAGCAAAATATGGGAAGGTGGAAGTGTCAACTTTCAATACTTACATTAGTCCGAAGAACTCATGCACTTATTATCGGTAAATCTCAATCTAATAAGGAGGTTCACAAAGAGACAAGTACCCCGAGGAGGAGTGTATGGGGGTTTGGTTATCCTTGCGCATCCTCGACTCATGGTACGTGAGTGTTGTCTGATATTCGACTCCTGAGAAGAGTAGTGATCCATCTAGTAGCTAGAGTTCTCAACTAGTTTTGTAGGTTTTGAAAATACACATGGATTGCCCAAAATACGACACCTATCACTAATAGGCAAGAGCTCTTGACACCAAAAGTTCAAACATTACTCATAACAATACCTCAAAACTATTGCAAGTTACTACTAGAAGAAAATAGCAACCTCAATTACCTACTTTCAAGAGAAGACACAACTCAGTGCAACAACCAACTCTCATTAACAAGATAAACATGAAAACTAAAAAGGGTTCCAGCAACAAACTAAACAAAATCCAAGGCTCTTGCTAAAGACAAACTAAGACTAAAACTAAACATGGCAGTAGCTATGAAAAGATAAAGAACACACAACAGCAAAAAGATAAGCAGGAAAAATCCTATGATGTGTTCTAAATTTTGAAAGTGGAGCGTGTTTCTCTCCCACACAAAGTAAGAAGGGATCTAACTTGTTACGAAAATCAAGCAAAGCTAAAGAAAACTAAAAACAAAACCTAAGAGCGAGACGCTCCAAGCATAGCACATAACGCATGAAGTGATAAAAATATAGTGATACGAAGGACGAACTGATGATTGTTGATCGAGAAGGGGATGCACGGGGGCATCCCCAAGCTTAGACGCTTGAGTCTCCTTGAATATTTATTGGGGATGCATGGGGGCATCCCCAAGCTTGAGCGCTTGACACTCCTGGATCTTCTTTCATCATCTTCCATCACACACTTGAAAACTCCCTTCATACATAACTCATCATAAGCTGATTAGAGAGGTTAGTACCCTTAATAAATAATTTTTCCCCACTGGATATAAAGATATTATTGAATAGCTACTGTTTTTAAAGAGTTCAAAGTTTTTGCAAAGAAAAAGCAAGCTTAAGGTTTGCAAAAGTTAGGAGAGACAAAACGTGGCAGAATCTGTGAAAAACAGAACAGCAGGTAGTAATGAATTTTTTAGGGGCACTTCTGCAACTCAAATCAAAAAACTCAGAACATACGGAAGTTTCGTAATTGTATGGAGCATACTGTGTAAAAATTTCAGCTCAAAAAGACGAACTGGGATTTTTCTGGAATTTTTCTGGTCACGAGGACAGAATCTGTTTTATGGACAGCATGTCACAACTTTTACTTCCCTTGCCGTAAGAGGCTATAACTTGGCACAAAGCTGAAAAATAAAGATACAATGATGTTGCTACAGAAGTAACAATCATCAAGACACAACAAAAGCAAAAAGAAAACACCTAAATTCGTTGCGGGCTGCCTCCTGAAAGCGCTTCTTTAAAGCCATTAGCTAGGCATGATGCAAAAGATCAAGTTGTATCAACCGAATCATTATCAAGATTATCAAAAAGCTCTTCAATTGTACAACTAGTCTTAAGAGGTCTTTTAAATAAATGCCTAATGAAGATACTTCTAGGGAGAAAACCAAAAGGCGGAAAATCAATGGAAGATTCATTTATAAAATTATCAAAGAGAGGTATTTCTTCCAAAGTTTTCACGGTTTGAACTTCTTTGGCAATAGGTGGTTTATTTTTAGGTCGGGGAACCTTAGGGACATAAATGAACTTAGGTTCCCTTCTTGCCGAAGTCTTTGGCCCCTCCCGGGATTTTCTCGAAGCTTCCTGTACGCTGATTTTTCCTGTATTTTTCCCGGAATTTTTCTGACACTTTTTATATGGGGGAAAACTGAAATAGAAAAACAGCAGAAAACAGGAACTGGCACTGGGGTGCACTGAGTTAATAGGTAGTCCAAATATGATCAAAAGTGTATGAAAGTGTATCTAGATCATAGCAATATCACACAAAACATGCATGGAGCAAGTAGAAATTATAGATACGTTTTGGATGTATCAGCCGCGCCAGGCACCCTCCTGGGTGCCCTGGACTCCGACTCCGACTCCACCTAGGCTTGAAACCTTCCTTCTGTTGCAAATTTTTTTGCTATATATTTTCCCGGATAGTCCCGGCACCGTATCTCGCGATTTCGTGTGTTTTCTTTCTCGGTCTGTTTCTGCCAGGAAAACTTTCAGCAGATCTAGGTGCCATGGCTTCCCCAAGTTCCCCCAAGGACAAGTTCGTCGTCAACGTCATCAACCCTTACCTCGCAGAGGTGAGGAAGCACCCCCAGATCCTTCATGTGGAAGATGGTGTCCTCCACAAGGAAGATCTGAAGGGACCAGTCAAGCAAGGGAGCACCGAGGAGAGGCTGAAGGAAATGGAACATGAGGTCTTCAAGTTCAAGAAGATGGTGGAGCGTGGTGTTGAAGCTAACTTCGACATCATGAACAAAATAGAGGCTTCCCACAAGAAGGAGATGAAGGAGATGTGATCAAGTTTGGCCGGACTAGAAGAAAAAGTTTATGAACTCCAAGCACAGATCTATGATTTGCAGAACCAGAACTGTGAGTATGAACTAAAGTTTCTGCGCATGGGTTTGGGTGCTGAGTGCAGGATCCTGGAGACGGGAATTTCCTTTGAGACTGGAGAACAGCTTCCATGGAAGCGCTTCGCCAAGGAGTACATGACCAACAAGAACAAGAATGAGGAGTGAAATCTCCTCGGGTAATGGCATCCCCTTAGCTTGTTCCAAGCTTGGGGGAGTGCCGGGTATCTTTATCTTTATCTTTATCTTTGTCTTTAGGAGTCAAGTACAGTCTTATCATGTCTAGGGAAGTTACTTTATGAAATAGGTGTTGCTTTGAGGTCTATCACTCCTTTTGTGGAGAGCTTTCTATCCGTGAGGGTGGGGTCGTCTATGAAGGAATATTAATGAGAAGTCTATTGGCTTCTTCGCTGCACTCGGTATTCTCTTCACGCAATCGACATTATGAGCTGATTCTTATGGGGAGTATTGACCTTATATCAGGTATGGCTTCGAAAACTTTATTTAAATCTTGGCAAGTATAGCTTTTGTCATAACAACAAGCATGTTTTTCTCAAAGTAGCGACATAGCCAAAACCTTTGTGTTATTATGCTTGAAGTGTTATGTTGACAAGGAAGATAACATGATGTTTCATGCTAGTTTTAATGTTTATGCTTTGTATTGCTTGCATTTAAGTTGTCATCAATTGTCTGGTCTCTCAAAGCCTTGCTAGCCAAAACTCTGTACTAAGCGGAATTTTTCTTGTACTTCCATACCCTGAAACCAACATCTTCCACTTGAGTCCACCATACCTTCGTATTTGTGGTATTCCACTACCACTCCTAAAGTATATAATTTATGTGCTATATCTAGATGTTCAAAATCTTATGTTTTGTGCCACTGATTCAGCTCATGAGGAAGTGATGGGTAACCCATGATTTTCTTAATTTGGACAAGTTTTATCTTGGGATTGCATGCCTAATCTTCAAACCCCTAATACGAGAAGGGACTGGCATGAGTGCCCAACTCGTAAAAGATAAATACTAACGCACAAGTTCCTTCGCCCATTTATGAGTGATAAACAAAGGGATTTAAGGGGATGTGATCGTCCCCACATGGGATCCGTTCCTCGAAACTTGTCCAAATCATGAAGTGAGTGAGTTATCTATCAGCAGTCGTTGACGAATCATGCACCTCCCAAAGGCCTGTTTTTATTCTGTTTTCCCTGCTTACCCTTTTGCACGGGGTTTATCCTTTATTTTGTGCTGAGTCAGTCCTTCCTAGTTCCTTCCTTCTTGAGAGAGAACAGACACTTGATGTTAATAAAGATTCTTGCATACAAAGCTGCATTGAAAGTTAGCATGTTACATCTTTGTTAACATATCTTTTGATAAGTGAGTTGTTTACAAAAGCTTATGCTTAGTAAACATCTTCCTTTGTGTTAACATGTGCACTTCTTGACTGATAACATGTTCTTTCCAAAGCTTCAACTGGTTCCATTATAAGTGAAAGAGAAAAAGTAAAAGTTATTAGTTGTTCCTTGACCAAGGCTATGTTTGCCATGATTTGATGAGTTTTCCAGGTCCTACTTTGTTATAATTGTTACTAGTTTCTCATAAGGACCTTATGAGTTGCGGTTGCTGTTGAGGATGATTCAGTTTGGTGAGAAATCTTGATGCTTCTTGTCCGTATTCTTTTATCGATGCTTCACTCTCTAAACTTGTGGACAGGTTTACTGAGCTCAGCAATCGCTTGGGGACAAGCGAGGTCTAAGCTTGGGGGAGTTGATACGTCCAAAATTCATCACTATTTTATATTGTAATTTCATCCTATTCATTGATATATTCCACTTTAAAGTATTGTTCTTATGTTGTTTTGGCTTGTTTTACACAGTTTACAACTTTCCGGTGCCGAAGCAGCAGAACTTGAATTCAGCGGTGAAAAGTGGACACCAAGTTGCTGAATCAGATCAAGTCCAAATGCGATGAAAATTTACGGGGAGTGTTTTTATGAAGATTGACTGGGGATCACCGAGGATGGAGGTGAGGGAACCCACCAGGAAGCTAGAAGGGTGCCTGGCGCGGCCCCCCTCCTGGCCGCGCCAGGCACCCTCCTGGATGCCTTGTGGCCCCCCCTCGGTGCCCCCTCTCGCCTATAAGACCCCCCTGGGGTAGAAACCCTAAAAAGAGAAGAGTTTCCGTGTTTCGCCGCCGCCACGGGGCGGAAACCTACAGAGGAGAAAAGCCATCTCCGGCGGGCAGATTCCGTCGGGGAGATCACCTCCCGAAAGGGGAGATCGTCGCCATCATCATCATCATCATCATCATCGTCACGGGCATCATCGAGATCATCATCAATATCATCCCCAACATCAGCACCATCTCCATCTCCATCCAATCTCATCTCACAATTGCAACTTGTGTTGTAATCCGTACTATCTATCCTCTCTACTCTGTTGGTGTTGATTACTACTTTGTGGTGAATGCTATTGAGTTTTGTTGGAGAAATATCGTTGTGTCCAGATTGTTGGCCACCCATCTATCACCTCTGATCATGATCTCTTTTATGTCTTGTGAGTAGTTACTTTAGTTCTTGAGAACACGGGAGAAGTCTAGTTGTTAGTAGTCATATGATGTTGAATTGTTATGTGTTGTTTGATACTTAAGTTGTGTTGTTATTTCTCTAGTGGTGTTATGTGAGTCGAACACTTAACACTTCACCTTTCATGGGCCTAGAGGAATACATTGTGCACAAAGGATGCTTATGGTGGGTTGCCGGAGTGACAGAAACCTGAACCCCAGTTCGCACACTTTTGCACAAGGGAGTTATGGATCCTTGATCGTAATGCTGTGGTTAGGCTTATGCCTTAATTACTACCTTGTATTTGCGGATGCTTGCAAGGTGTGTAATCATAAGAGTACACTTATCTTAGTCTAGAAGGTGTACTAGCATTGATCCACCCACCGACACTTATCAACACAATACATATTACTTGGCGGAGTATGGTGAAAGTAACTTGGCTATCTCTCCCATGTGTTCTCGAGAACGCTTTAGCTTTTATAAGTTTAGTTCCTAGGCTTATCCTTGTGAAAGGATTGGTCCACTTGCTACTCCTGAGTTACCATGTTTACTTTGCGTGTCTTTTACTTTTCTGTTGCTTAAACCAAAAACCCCTAAATATTTACCTTTGAGTGTGTGCAGCCTTTCCTTATCCAGTGTCACTTGTCAATACCTTATGCTCCTCGTTGGGATTGATATCCTTATTTATCGAAAATCTACAATTGATCCCCTAGACTTGTGGGTTATCAAGAATTGTTTATTGGCGCTGTTAACAGGGGAGGCAATCCCAACTAAACCTATTAACTTCACCGCCATCACTACTATACTTATAAGAGCAACCTCAATTACCTACTTATGTCAAGACACACAACTCAGTGCAACATACCAACTCTCTAAACAAGATAAGCATGATAACTCAAGACAGTTCCAAAGGAAACAACTTAAATAAAAGCTCTTAAAAAGAATAAGCATGAAAACTAAGAGCTAAACATGACAACAGCTAAGAAAATATAAAGAACACACAATAAAAGATAAACATGAAAACCTATGATGTGTTCTAGGGTGGAGTGGAGCGTGTTTCTCTCCCAAACAATGCAGGCTAGGGTCCAACTTGTTATGAAAAACAAGAAAAACTTAAACAAACTAAAAAGTAAAGAGCGAGACGCTCCAAGCATAGCACTTCACATATGAAGTGATAAAAATATTGCATGGAGAAGGAAAAACTGATGGTTGTTGATGGAGAAGGGGATGCACGGGGCAGCCCCAAGCTTCGACGCTTGATTCTCCTTGAATATTTCTTGGGGGTGCATGGGGGCATCCCCATGTTTCAGCTTTTGACACTCCCGGATCTTCTTTCATCATCTTCCTTCGCATACTTGAAAACTCCCTTCATACGAAACTCGTCATAAGCTGATTAGAGTGGTTAGTACCCATAAATAAATAATTTTCCTCTACTGGAAATAAATATTTTCATGAAGATGTACTGTTTCTCAAGATTGACAAAAAGTTTTTGCAAAAAAAAAGAAAACTTAAGATTTTTAAAACAAAGAAAACACAAAATGTGGCAGAATCTGTGAAAAACAGTCCAGCAGGTAGTAAATAATTTTTTAGGGACACTTCTGCAACTCAAATAAAAAAACTCAGAATAGACGCCAGAAAGCAAATTGTATAGAGCATAATTTCAAAACAATACAGATCAAAAAGATGACCTGGTGATTTTTGGTGAATTTTTCTGTCAAGCATACATAATCTGTTTCTGGACAGCATGTCACAGCTTTTGATCTTTCTTGCAATCGAAGGCTAAAACTTGGCACAAAGCTTGAAAATAAAGATACAATGATGTTGCTACCATAGTAACAAGCATCAAGACCACTAAAACTAAAAGTAAATATATTTTGGGTTGCCTTCCAATAAGCACTTTCTTTTATGCCTTTTAGCTAGGCATGATGCGAACAGAAGAATCAAGTTTTATCAACTTCAAATGTATAGCTTGCTCGTGTAAGGACTCATAAGTTAACTTCATCTTCTTTTGAGGCAAGTGTTCCATTCCCTTTTTGCGGGGGAATTGGAATCTAATAGTCCCTGCTTTCATGTCAATGATAACACCAACGGTGCGGAGAAAAGGACATCCCTAAATAATTGGACATGAGGGATCACAGTCAATGTCCATGACAAGAAAATCAACGAGAACATAATTATCATTGACAAAATTAAGAACATCATCAATCCTCCCTAAAGGTTTCTTTACGCAATAATCAACAAGACGAATACCAAAAGAATAAGGATAAAAAGGTTTCAATTCAAGCATATCATAAAGAAAAGAAAGAAAAATTATTCAATTTGATCTTGACCATAGGATCCCAACCATCTTCTAGTTTTCTAGGAATAGAAACCTCTAACTTAAGTTTCTGCTCCCTAGCCTTGATAAGAGCATTGGTAGTATGCTCGGTGAAGGAAATGTTGAGTGAACTAGTATGGGGGTCTTTGGCCATTCTTTGCAAAAAAGTGATAACTTCAAAAAGACTACCATTATCAAAATCTTGCTCTTTAAAGAAGAATTCCATCAGGAAAGAAGGGACAGGGAATTGCCCCAAGTATTTTTCTCACATGGGGACAGGGACTGGAACCACTTCTTTGGTTTTCCACGAAGGGAAAAAATCAAAGAATGTTAGTTTGAATTGTCACTATCCATCCGAGGAGGCTTTTGTTCTGCACACACTGTCGAGGAGCGGGAGTTTGCTCCACCATCCCGGAAGGATGCATCGACTCGCCAAGGAAATCATCCCACAGTGTGCCTAAGACGCTGCCAGAAAGGAGCTCCACACAACGTGTTTTCGTAGAAGCCAACACCGCCTACTACTTTAAGAGGTGTGAGGGGGACATGCCGGTCCCACCGTGATGAGGGGGTGACCCCACGACTCCTCTACGTGAGGGTACCTGGTGCGTGTCATGGCTGGCGGCCCACCAGGGGCCCACTCGTGGACACCGACATGATGGAGTAAGACGTGAAGACCAAGACTTGAGGCGCAAGACAAGGACTCCTACTTGTAGTCGACTAGGACTCATGTAAACCCCTACCCCGCTATCTATATAAAGAGAGGCAGGGGCACCTCTCTAGACATCATCTAATCTGAACCCCCACGCATAGAACTAGACAGATCTCTCTCCACCAAAGCCCTCGCGGCACCCCTGTACACCATCATCAATACAAGATCAGACAAGCAGCATGTAGGGTTTCCCTTCGGGGGCCTGAAGGTGGGTAAATCGTGCCCCCATGTGTCGCTTGTCACCTCCGAATCCTACAAACGCGCAGGCCATGTTGCTCTCCTTACTTCTTCACGAAACCTAGGTTACCCAACCCTAGGATTTGTCGAGGCCGATCCTCGTCAATTGGCACCGTCCGTGGGGAAGACATGCGCGTTGGAATCACGGATCGGCGGCTCCAATCTACATCGACAATCGATGATTCGTCGACTTTGTAAGGACCTATTCAAGTTGGGTTCATCCCAATCTCGGCTTCTTCAGCAACTACATCAAGATCTACATCAAGCTCACGGAGAAAATAAGAAAAAATTCGAGCGCGTCACTCGAAGATCGACATCAACAAAAGCGCTCACGCGCAACCTATAGGATAGAAAAACGTCTGTGTTGCGGGCACTAGCGACGGTGACTCGAAGCTCATCCCGGAGATCCCTTCGGTTGAAAGATGTGAAATCCAATTTTCGAACATCTGTAAAAATTTCAGAAAATTCCAACAGCTGGATCTCCGTCAGCGACCGCCGCACTGAAGCACTCTCGGAATCTGACGGAACTCCGTGCGACTCCAGCACAAAAATTCCTGACATTGACTCGAACATCAACTTGAAGATCCCTCCGGTGGGAGCATGCAGGATTCAATCCCCCATAACCACAAAATATTTCAGAAAATTCCAACGGTTAGATCTCCGTCAGCGGCTCTCGCACTGCAACGCGTTTTTGGATCTACGCGAGATCGCAAATTTTCAATCGCGAATTTGGGTTCAATCTTGACCCACAAGGCTTCTACTCCAACTCGACATGCCATGGATGACTCGCCAAGGTTTCTACATCGACTCACGCCATTACAACGAGGGCTGCACGTCACGCAAACTTCGACAAGTCGACCCCGCCCGGCGCGTCGAGTCCCTCTCGGTCACTCACCGCACCGTTGACTCCAAGCACACAAATTATCCTACGCCGAGCTCCTTTGTATGGGCTCTCCCATACCGAGCTCCACCGCGCAGGAATCGCCGCGTCAAGTCCTCTCGTCACTCACCGGATTAATCCATCAGGACGACTTTGCGGTGCAACTCCGCCGTCTCAACACTCGGGGGCTCGCGGACTCGAGGGCTGAACGTCACAGTCGCCATCACATCGACTCCGTTTCGCCACGCCAACTTCTCATCGTCGATTTCTCGACTGCTTATCTTCGACTCCTTCTACCACGAAGATTCTACAGCTAAGTTTCTTTACACTCTTATATGCAATGATTCCAAAACCTATATGCATTCTCAATCAGTCGCCACAGACGACTACGCAGTCGGACACAAAGATCTGAGGGCTATAAAATCATCCTGCCGGCTACGCAGTCGTGCAGAAACATCTGAGGGCTATAAAATCACCCTGCCGGCTACACAATCGTGCAGAAACATCTGAGGGCTCTAAAATCGTCCTGCCGACTATGCAGTTGTGCAGAAATATCTGAGGGCTAAAAAATCATCAAGACGACTATGCAGTCGCAGACAAACCTTGAGGGCTTCAAAACTATCATTTGGATCATGCTCAGTTTTATACGCTGTTTATTTGCGTCGTCAAAATAGTGAGGCTGGGTACCAAAGACCACCCTTGTCTCCGGGTTCAACAATCCTGGCATTGCGTCCCTGTTACTCGGCAAGGGTATGCTGTCGGAGGTCCTACTCACAAAAAAAAACACAGGAATAAACCTTATATGTTGCTGCATTATCCACTCAATAAAAGTGCAATGTCTACAAATCATGTAACTTACAATTGTTTTGTATATCGCACAAGTACACCTTAATACAGTTACACCTTTTTCTCCTTCTCAGCTGGTGCCCGGGGGCTGGGCACCCTAATGACGCGGCGACGTCAACCTCCTCGTCCACGACTGATCCCAACAACAACTCACGCCTACGACGCAAGACCCGAGTCGAGCACTTCCTCGGATGACAATTACTCGACGACGAAGAAGTCTTGAGTCTATGCTCGACTGCAAGCAGTCGAACATAGCCTCGGGGGCTACTCCCATCGGGAGCGCTGACGCACACCCGACGAGCACTACTCGCGCAGCTGACAAGAATGACGGGGTTAGCTTAACAACAACTTGAGCCTATGCCCGACTCTACGAGTCGCACATAGCCTCGGGGGATATTCCCATCGGGAGCGCTGACGCGCACCCGACGACTGCTCGACTGGGCAACTTCTCTCCACCGGACGATGAAATACGAAGACGGACTGGACTGCAATTTCGATGCTTCATCCAAATACTCCCATCGGGAGCATACTCACGACATCTTCGACTGCTCGTCAGCAAATGATCGACACGCACTACGACGGCTACTGCAGATTCGAGTCCCTGCGCGACTCTTCGTATCCCCCAGGCACTCGGGGGATACTGACGAGGGGGTGACCCCACGACTCCTCTATGTGAGAGTACCTGGTGCGTGTCATGGCTGGCGGCCCACCAGGGGCCCACTCGTGGACACCGACATGATGGAGTAAGACGTGAAGACCAAGACTTGAGGCGCAAGACAAGGACTCCTACTTGTAGTCGACTAGGACTCATGTAAACCCCTACCCCGCTATCCATATAAAGGGAGGCAGGGGCACCTCTCTAGACATCATCTAATCTGAACCCCCACGCATAGAACTAGACAGATCTCTCTCCACCAAATCCCTCGCGGCACCCCTGTACACCATCATCAATACAAGATCAGACAAGAAGCATGTAGGGTTTTCCCTCCGGGGGCCTGAAGCTGGGTAAATCGTGCCCCCATGTGTCGCTAGTCACCTCCGAATCCTACCAACGCGCAGGCCACGTCGCTCTCCTTCCTTCTACACGAAACCTAGGGTACCTGATACGTCCCAAACGTATCTATAATTTCTGCTTGCTCCATGTTTTTCTTGAACTTTTATACACTTTTTATCATATTTGGACTAACCTATTAACTCAGTGCACCCAG
Source organism: Bromus sterilis (assembly GCA_950022295.1). Classification (NCBI taxonomy): domain Eukaryota; kingdom Viridiplantae; phylum Streptophyta; class Magnoliopsida; order Poales; family Poaceae; genus Bromus; species Bromus sterilis. The sequence goes on along the minus strand of OX465599.1, from coordinate 233,437,312 downwards.
TTGCCAGTTCCTGTTTTTCTGCTGTTTTTGTATTTCAGGTTTTCCGGCCATTAAAAGTGCCAAATAAACTCCGAAAAAAATCCAATAAAAAATCAGCGACCCGGAAGATTCCCGAATAATCAAGAGAGAAGGGGTGTGGGGGTGGACCCACCAGTGCCCCAGGAGGGTCCCTGGCGCGGCCCCACCCTAGGACGCGCCAGGAGGCCTCCTGGCTGCCCTATGGCCCCTCTCGGTGCCCCCTTCGCCTATATTTACCCCCATTACAGAAACCCCTAATATCGATCTGCTATTCCCATTCTCCTCTCTGTTCCACTACCGCCGCCGTTTAAAGATCGGGACTGCCAGGAGAAGCTGCCCTGACACCCTGCCGGAAGGAGGAATCCCCTCTGGGAGACCATCCATAGCCATGGACGCCTCCCGGATGTGACGTGAGTAGTCCACCTTGGACCATGGGTCCATGATCAGTAGCTATGTGATGTACCTCTTCCCTCTTTGTGCTTCCACTTTCGAGACCTCGTGAGCTGCCTCACATGATCGAGGCACTTTTGTAGTTTTCTATGTTGCTATGCTGAGTTTTTTGGGATCTGATGGATTATGAGGTTATGTTCAGATTGTGATGAGTAATATATTTGGTTCTCTTTTATATTTGTGTTCTTTAGTAAATTCTTGCATGTTCTCCATTGCCGTATTTTACTTTGGCCAAGTGATTTGTTGCAACTCCAAGAGGGAGCGTTATGCTTGATTGTGGGTTCAGCCCCTTGATGTCTTGCTTGAGTGACAGAAACATGAGACTAGGGGATGTGTTGTTGCCACCAGGGATAAAACAACGGTGCTTGTACTTGCGGGTGCAAGGATTTTTTACTTTACGCATAGTTCTTTTAATGTAGTTGTCTGTTGCATTGAGTTTACACTTTGGGTGGGATTCACAACTTAATACCAGCGAGATGTTCTGCATAGATATCTCAAGGTGGATGATTCGTAGTAGATGCAGTTGGATTTCGGTCTACTTACTTTGGCGTACTGCCCATTTCTTTTGAGCCTCTTCCTTTCTTTTGTAGCATAGTTAGCATTGCGGTGCATTTATAATCATGTCAAGTGCCCAGCTGTGATTTTTGTACCTCGCTAGCACATTTATCGTCTTTTGGGAGACAGACATCACTAGTGAACATCACGGGACCCCGGTCCACATTCACACCATTGTTTACATCATCAATTTACTTTCAGTCTTTACTATGAATTGCCACTATTATTATCTCTTGCGTTGATCCTTTGTAAACAGCAAGACCGGAGGAATTGACAACTCCTCTATACTCGTTGGAGCAAAGTTATTTGCTGTGTGTGCAGGTCCAGGCGAAGTTAGCAACCTCGGCGCCACTGTTCACTTTACCACCTTCTTGTATCTCTGCGAGTCCTACGGGAGACAAACCATATCCTCTACATAGGGGAAATTTGCTTCTACGCTACATCTCACCTTCCACTTGGGGTAACCAACGAGGAGTGAGAACTATCCTCACCGTATCAGTACCTAACCCTAAGATTTTTCGAGGCCGATCCTCGTCACACCGCATGCAAGACATTCCAAGGGGCATTTAATGCGGCGCCCCCTGGTCTGAGAGACAGGGACTGCAGCGGCGCCTTCCCCCACCTTCTATTCCTCGTACGTGCCGAGGTCTTGCACGCCCACTCAGGAGGAGTGGCAGCGCCCCGCCACGAATACTTCTCGGAAGGAGAACTACGGCGACACCCGTCTCCCCAGGGTCCAGAGGGACAACGACGCCATCCGCGAGCACGTGTGGTGAGGGGGGATATAGTAGGGCAAAACCCCACTACAACTTTTAAATTTATTAAGGGTCAACAAAGTACATTACATGGCTTGAGCTAAGCCAAGAGAAAGGAAAATTAAATTACATTTTAGAGCGATGACTCAGCATATTTAGCCTTGATTCTATATCTCAAAAGTTTTATCTCAGAGAAATAGTGCTCCTTCTAGTGCAACATGGAAGGGTTCCTGTTTCTGAAGATTTTATCATTTCTAGCCATCCAGATAGCCCAAGCAGCAGTGATGATTATCTCCATGAAGAAGGGGACACCTAATTTCTGTTTGATGTCATCAAAAGCCTCCAAGATACATGACTTTCTGGTTCTGGTGGGACATACAAAATCCCAGCATTCAACAGCAAAAGGGCAACTCCAGAAGAGGTGATGAAGAGTTTATTCAACCTGACAGTTGAGGGTAGCACAATTGTACGATTGTAAGGGGAAAGTTTTCCTTCTGAGAAGATTCCTAGTATTCAGCCTGACATTCAGGAGAAGCCAGAAGAAGACCTTATGTTTTGGCTGGCAGCTACAATTCGACACCCAGTTAAAGTGTGGTGGTACCACTTTGCATCCAAGCATCACCTTGTAAGCTTTTGCAGCACTAAAGTTGTTATTTCCCCAGATGTAAGTCCACTGGTCTTTGTTTTCACTAATGTTTTGCTGGTGAAGCAAACAGAGGGAGTCAATAACTAGCATCTCCTGTAGTGCTTGTGTGGTAAGAGGAAGAAAGAACAGGTCCTCAATGAATTCAATATCCATGAATTGTTTAACAGTGATTTTCTGATCTTTGGCAAAAGAGAAGATGTGAGGTAACTGATGATGCAAGCATTAGGAGCTCCAGAGGTCATACCAAAACAGAGCAGTAGAACCATCACCAATGTTACATCTTGCCATGGCCTTAAAGCGATCCAGGCTATTCAAATTGGCTTTCCACTAGAATGACCCAACCATTTGATTTCCAGGGAGTTGTCCATTACCATAGTAAGATTCCCAGACTATTTTAACCCAAGGGATGTCCGCCTTATTGAATAGTTTGTGAAGGTTCTTGAGTAACAAAGCCTTGTTTTGGACATTGATATTATGCACTCGCAGTCCTTCCTGATTTTTGGACATGAAAATTGTAGACCAAGCCACAAGTGCATGTCTTCTGTCTTCCATATTAGACCCCCTCCAGAGACAGTGCCTCAAGTACCTATTGATCTGCTGTTTAATAGTTTCTGGAAGATCCAAGCAAGTCATGAAGTAAACAGCCAGTGATGAGAGCACACTCTTTACCATTACTAGTCTTCCCGCATAAGTGAGGAAATTTGCAATGCCCGAGAGCCTTCTAGCAACCCTGTTGACAATGGTCATACAATGCTCCACTTTAGGTTTTTTAAGCCTGTAAGGCCCGATATGCGGTGCTGTGGAACCCGGTGTCACAAAGGTCGTGTGACGTTGGGAAAAAGGTTCGGTCCCGCATCCGATACGAGAAAGAGGGGGGATATTCACCGATTAATAAATCGGCGAAGCAAATACTGCAAACAATTCTAGCAATCAACAAAATAAAGCAAAAGACAATTTTTTTAATTTGGGTGAAAATTCCGGGCTGTTACAATACAAAACCACCAACAAGGGATCTCGTCCCGAGATACTGGACGATCCGGGGGAGAGGGAGGGGAGAGAGAAGAGAGTCGACGTTCCTCAACACCGTCAACAAGGGGCTCTTGTGACATCCTGGATTTTGGAACTTTCTTTTTCCAAAAACTCTTCTGATTTATTTCTGGATTTGCCATTGGATTTGATTTTGATCACCTCTTTGGACTTGAAGCTTGAGCATATTTTCTTTCCATGCTCAAGTGTGCCTTGAATCCAAGCCCTTCCATGCCATTTCATTGATCTATCTCATCCAAGCCACATTTTTATTCAAGACATATATTCCTTTTCTCATAAAAGGAATATTCTAATTATTTGAGGTTTGTGAAGACACCCATATTTATATTGCTCCATAAATCCCCAAATAATCCCCACCTAGCCATATCCATCCAAATTCTCTAATAAGATTGCATGTCCCAAGTGGATTTTTCATCTAGAAAAATACATTTGTTTGTGGGGGGCAGAATGGGGCTTTGTGAAGGAGGTGATATTTTCCTTTATCCATTACTAGTGAAACTTTTTGTGCAATCTCTTATGATCATATCATTGGCCTACACCAAATTTCACCACCTTTTGCTTTGCCAAAACTCCCACACTAAATTCCCAAAATTCTGGTGCAGAAAGGGGCATTATGAAGCAAGTGCATGATAGGGGTACCCATTTGCCTTGAAACTTTTTGAGCATGATCCTACCACCAAATGACTCCACCAAAATCAATTATAGTCAAATCCCATCACCCATGTGTGTGCACCATCATGTGGAAGTTTCTGACCAGTAGACAACCTTGTGAAGAAAGTGCTAGCTAGGCTGGTCTAATGGCCATGAAACTTTACACACTTGGGCACCACTCCAAATAACCCATGTACACCAAATTTTAATCCAATCCACAAAGCCAAAGTGAGGCTAGCTTCATGATGGCTACGCATGTTTCTATTCGTGTAGACTATGTTGGGCCTCCAAGCGCAGAGGTTTGTAGGACAACATCGATTTCCCTCAAGTGGATGACCTAAGGTTTATCGAACTTAGGAAAGTAGAGATTGAAGATGGTCTCTCTCAAGCAACCCTGCAATTAAGATACAAGAAGTCTCTTGTGTCCCCAACACACCTAATACAACTAGGAGTTGTATAGGTGCACTAGTTCGGCGAAAAGATGGTAAAATATGGGTGATAGGTGTGGCAAAGAAAGGTGATATAAATCTGTCATAAAAAGTGCAACAAGCAAACATGTGACAAAAGTGAGCACAAACGGTGTAACAATGGTGGAAACAAGGCCTAGGCTTCATACTTTCACTAGTGGAAACTCCCAACAACATTAACATAGTATAACCACATGATATTTCCCATAAAACATGCAATGGAGACGCACTCGGAGGTCATTCCTTTGTGGTTAAGAGAGGACGAGAATTATGTAGGGCTACGAAAGCACACCTCAGAGTTCGTAGTTCTCAATCTATGGATTTCCCAATGTCACCGCGGCCATCCCAAGAGAGTACCACAATCACCACAACATAGCTCAAGGATAGTCAAAGACAAGCACCAAGAGACTGTCAATCTTCAATCAAAAAACAAAAGAGGAAATCACTCATGAAAATATTCTTCTAATCTATGTCCAATAGACCGCTGTCACCTTGGTCTCGGGGATTATACTAGATAAAGACAAGTGAGTACATCAATCCAATACGTAGAGTAGCATCCGAACTCCGATTGGGCCGAATTTTATGTCTAGATCCACCAGAAAAAAAATTCTCTACAACTTTGTAGTTTTAAGTTTTTCCGTTTGAGCCCGTCTTCTAGCGTTTCCGAGGCGATCTTCGAAACCTATCTGGTGAGGACAGATTTCGGGAGAGTTAGAGTCCAACTCCTACAAGGCTCCTTTTTGTGATTTTCCCTTTATTCAAATAATTCCTACACATAAAGGACAAAAACAAGAACTTCTACACTCTTGCAACCATTAATAGGTTAGTTCAAAAATATGTTATAAAAAGATATGAAAGTGTATCTAGATCATAGCAACATCACACAAAACATGCATGGAGCAAGCATAAATTATAAATACGTTTGGGACATATCAACATCCCCAAGCTTAATTCCTGCTCATCCTCGAGTAGGTAAATGATAACAAGAATAATTTCTATAGTGACATTCTAGCAACCATATAAGAACTTTGAAAAGTAAAGCAATCAAGGTATGTGATTCAATTCAAATCATAACATGCAAGAGTCTATATTAGCATTGAAACAAGTAACAAAAGAACATTAGGTGCAAGAGCTCTCGTTGTCCGTGACTCAAATGTCTCCAAATGGTGTTTCCGTGCAAGAAAGGGGATAGGGAATACAACAAAAAAATATTTTTGTGTTGAGAACTCAATCTACTATAGTTTCACACTTGGTCTTCTTTGGAATCTTATCTTGACTCGTCGCCAGACCACTAGCCAGGTACAAGTCAATTTGATCCACTCTTTTTCGACATTTTGAGCACTCATGCAATGGATGAACGTAAGCACGAGAGTTGACACTTAGGATGGCAAAGAGAGAAATCTGGTGGAGGAGAAAGAGAAAAAGGGTGAGAAAGGCTCACATCAATGAGGACAATCATAGGCGAGAGAGCCAAATGATAGATATGGTGTGAGGAGTAGGGATTGCCATGCAACGGATGCACATATGAGCTAAGAAAAGCTCTCCAATGGAACTAGTGGGGGTGCATCAAACCTTCTTGCTCATAAAGACCTAGAGCTCATTTGAGGAGCCTCATCTTCGGAATATGCAAGCCAAGTTCTATAGTGTGAAGGTCCTCACATAGCTATATGCATAAATGATCATCTCTATGGAGTACAAGGATAAGAGGGAGTACTAGTGTGGATCTCTCAAAAGGATAGTAGTGTTGCCCTTTCTCTCTTTTTATTAATTTTTCTCTTTTTTCTATTTTTTGTATTTTTTTGGTGGCCTCAATGGCTCTTTCTATTTAACTCTCATTTGTCCTCTTTGGGATCTTTTATTTTGTCCACTAAGGGATCTTTTCCGCACTTAAGGGCAACACTCTAATTTACAAGAGGGTATAGAAGATATTTCACACTTTACAAGGTACTCAAAACATAAAGAAGATGTAGCTATCATGATGTATCCAATGTATGCCACTGCCAGTGTAGCAGGAACATGTATGAAATGAAGATCAAGTCATGAAGAGGTGGATGTTTCATGGCAATATATCTCGGAATGGCTATGGAAATGCCTTGATAGGTAGGTATGGTGGCTGTTTTGAGGAAAGATATAAGGAGGTTTATGATTACAGAGCGTATCATGCCAAGGGTTTGGAAGTACCGGCGAAGGTGGACGCCAACTCACGGAGTGAGAATGAGGCAATGCACGGCACGAGAAAGGCTAGCAAAAATGAGGAGGTGGAAATGTCAACTCTCAATACTTACATTAGTCTGAAGAACTCATGCACTTATTAACGGTAACTCTCAATCTAATGAGGAGGTTCACAAAGAGACAAGTACCCCGAGGAGGAGTGTATTGGGGTTTGGTTATCCTTGCGCATCCTCGACTCATGGTACGTGAGTGTACTTTAATATCCGACCCCTCAGAAGAGTAGTGATCCATCTAGTAGCTAGAGTTCTCAACTAGTTTTTTAGGTTTTTGAAAATAACACACGGATTGCCCAAAATACGACACCTATCACTAATAGGCTAGAGCTATTGACACCAAAAATTCAAACATTACTCACATCAATACCTCAAAACTATTGCAAGTTACTACTAAAATCAAATAGCAACCTCAATTACCTACTTCTCAAAAAAAGACATAACTCAGTGCAACAACCAACTCTCTTAATAGGATAAACATGAAAACTAAATAGAGTTCCAGAAATAAACTAAACAAAAGCCAAGGCTCTTGTTAAAAACAAACTAAGACTAAAACTAAACATGGCAGTAGCTACGAATTGATAAAGAACACACAACAGAAAAAAGATAGGCATGAAGAATCCTATGATGTGTTATAGATTTTGAAAGTGGAGCGTGTTTCTCTCCCACACAAAGTAATACGGGATCTAAATTGTTATGAACATCAAGCAAAGCTAAAGAAAACTAAAAATAAAACCTAAGAGCGAGACGCTCCAAGCATAGCACATAACGCATGAAGTGATAAAAGTATAGTGAGACGAAGGACAAACTGATGATTGTTGAGGGAGAAGGGGATGCACGGGGGCATCCCCAAGCTTAGGCGCTTGAGTCTCCTTGAATATTTGTTGGGGATGCATGGGGGCATCCCCCAGCTTGAGCGCTTGACACTCCCGAATCTTCTTTCATCATCTTCCATCGCACACTTGAAAACTCCCTTCATACACAACTCATCATAAGCTGATTAGAGAGGTTAGTACCCTTAATAAATAATTTTTCCCACTGGATATAAAGATATTCTTTAAGATCTACTGTTTCTAAAGATTTCCAAAAGGTTTTTGCAAAGAAAAAGCAAGCTTAAGGTTTGCAAAAGTTAGGAGAGACAAAACATGGCAGAATCTGTGAAAAACAGAACAACAGGTAGTAAACAAATTTAGGGGCGCTTCTGCAACTCAAATCAAAAAACTCATAACATACGAAAGTTCCGTGATTGTATAGAGCACGCTGTGTAAACAATTAAGCTCAAAAAGATGAACTGATGATTTATTCTGATTTTTCCCGTCACGAGGACAAAATCTGTTTTCTGGACAGCATGTCACAACTTTCACTTCCCTTGTAATATGAGGCTATAACTTGGCACAAAGGTTGAAAATAAAGATACAATGATGTTGCTACAGTAGTAGCAATCATCAAGACCACTAAAAACAGAAGGTAAAAACTCAATTTAAAGATAACAAGGGTTGTTTCCCTAGAACTCTTTCTATATAGCCATAAAGATAGGCTTAAGATTTTAATGATGCTCTTGTTGGAATAAGAGTTGAAGAACAAAAGAGAGCATCAAGAAGCAAATACAAAACACATGTAAGTCTAACATGCTTCCTATGCAAAGGGATCTTGTAGAGAAATAACTCATTGAAGCATAAAGTTATTAGCATAGGAAGGCAAAATAAGTGCAACTTCAAAACCTTCAACATAAAGAGAGGGAACTTGATATTGTTGGAGAATCTATAAGAATGTGTTCCCTTATCATAATAATTTACAGTAGGATCATGAATAAACTCAACAATATAAGCATCACATAAAGCATTGTTACCATGATCCACATGCAAAAGGGTACTCTTACTCTCCACATAAGCATAATCTTACTCATTGGTAATAGTGGGAGTAGGACTATCATAAACAACTTGAACACTATAGATTAATTGTGTATTAGGAAGATAGTGTTCAAAAAGAGAGTAATTCCCTCCATGATTATGACAAGTTTCATAAGGATAATTCCTCCTTATGTCATAGGTACCTTTATAATCACTATAGATAGGAGTTATAACATCATCATAGTAGAGAAGAGCATTATCATTGCTAGCAACAATATTTGTAAACATGTTGTCTTTCTTCTTACTAGCAAAAGAATAATTAATTACCACATCACTAATGGGTAAAGGACTTGCAATCCTATCATCCCCAATCTTAGAGCTTTCCATATCATCACTCTCAGAGTTGGTACCAAAAATATTTTCAAGATCATAAGTAGCATTATCATCGTTTTCCCAATCACAAAAAGTAACATGCATATCATAATCAAAATCATCTTCAATAGTGCCTACGGACTTAACATCAGGATAATAATGAATGCAATCAAGCTCATCGTCCTCCAAAAATTTCTGTCTGTTAGGATAAAAATTGATGCGAGGGATATGCTCAGGCCAGGTTGATATCCATTCTTCTTCCTTCTTGCTCCTCTTCCTCCTCCTCTTCTTTTTCTTCTTCTCCACCTTAGGAGGGAGTGGTCGGAGATGATGTTTCTCCACGTATCCTGGTTTATCATTAGAAACAATAGGGGAAAATTGGGAGAAACTCTCCTTTTTATTAGTAGAGATATAAGAGACATTTTTATACTTTGGTAAAGTTCCCTCCTTTTTAATCTTACTTATGTAATCATTTTCATGGAAATTAACAACACAATAGAGATGGCAATTTTTCAAAGTGTTGCTAATTCCTAAGGCATTAACATCTAGCCAAGAAGTCTTTTCTGATAACTCTTCACACATCAAAAATAACATAAGTTCATCATAAAGATCAGAAGTGATCATGTTATCACACAACTGGTTAACAGTTATGTTTTGAAAAATCATGCATTGAAAATTGAAGTGACCCTCTGTGTAGCAAAGTTCACAAGTAAAAGGATAAAGGTCACACAATTATCTAGCAATTTCATTTAAATCTTTGACCCAAGTGATTGATCTTTCATGCTTATGTTGCTTACAATACTTCTCTTCTTAAATCATAGGCCTTTCACAAGGTCTATCCACTCCAGAAAAACTAACATGCTTATATAAAACTTTATTTTCAGGAATTGGATCATGCATGTTGCAATCATCATGAACAATCTCATTTTCTTTGCAAATCTCTTTAAAAGGTTCGTGATTCTTGATCCAATTCTCCTTAGCCATATTAAGACGTGAAGCAAAAGATTTGAGGAAATCAACAAGGAGTTGAGAATCAAGCCCAAACTTAGCACTAAACTTATTAAAACTTGCAGTTTCAACAAAGGACTTAATGCAATCATACTCATAACTTATACCTGACTCTTTACCTTTGTCGATCTCCCAATCTTCAGTATTGCGTTGAATTGTTTCAAGGGGTTCCCATTTAGCATCAATCTTTTCGTTTGTGAAAGAACCCATAGAGGAAGCATCGAGAAAATCTTTATCCTGTCGAGAGAGCCTCACATAAAAATTAGTAATAATTATATCTTTGGGGAGCCAATGGTTAGGACATTTTAGCATTAAAGTTTTCAGTCTCCCCCAAGCTTGAGATATGCTCTCTCCGTCATGAGGATAGAAATTATAATCATTATTCCTATTCTCATGAACTTCATGAAGAGGGTAAAACTTGGAGTAGAAGAGAGGCTGGATCTCTTCCCAATCCCGTAGGTGAGAATCATCTAGTAGCCTATACCACTTCAATGCTTTTCCTTTCAGTGACAAGACAAATAATTTCCTCATGACTCCATCTCTTGTCAAACCTGAAATCTTAAACAACTCACAAAGTTCTGTAAGTTTCAACAAATGAGTACTAGGATAGACTATTCCATCCCCTGCATAAAAATCATTCCTAATTATTTCAATTATCCTAATTATTTCTTGTTTTTATTTCAATTATCCCAAGTGGAGGAGACTTCTCTACCACAGGCGTGGTAAAGCGGCCTTCCCCAAACCGCGAACTAAGATTGCAGTTTTCCATAAACATAGCTAGTGAAAATAAAAACAAGAAACGAAATGATATAATTGCAAGATCTAAAGATATACCTTCAACGCTTACCTTCCCGGCAACGGCGCCAGAAATAGCTTCATGTCTACGCACGCTTCTATTCTTGTAGACTATGTTTGGCGTCCAAGCGCAGAGGTTTGTAGGACAGCATCAATTTCCCTCAAGTGGATGCCCTAAGGTTTATCGAATTCAGGGAAGTAGAGGTTGAAGATGGTCTCTCTCAAGAAACTCTGCAATTAAGATACAAGAAGTCTCTTGTGTCCCCAACACACCTAATACAACTAGAAGTTGTATAGGTGCACTAGTTCGGCAAAGAGATGGTAAAATATGGGTGATATGTGTGGCAAAGCAAGGTGATATAAATTTGTAATAAAAAGTGCAGCAAGAAAACATGTGACCAAAGTGAGCACAAACGGTGTAACAATGGTGGAAACAAGGCCTAGGCTTCATACTTTCACTAGTGGCAACTCCCAACAACATTAACATAGTCTAATCACATGATATTTCCCATAAAACATGCAATGGAGATGCACTCGGAGGTCATTTCTTTGTGGTCAAGAGAGGACGAGAATTATGTAGGGCTACAAAAGCAAACCTCAGAGTTCGTAGTTCTCAATCTATGGATTTCCGAATGTCACCGCGGCCATCCCAAGAGAGTACCACAATCACCGCAACAGATCTCAAGGATAGTCAAAGACAAGCACCAAGAGACTCTCAATCTTCAATCAACACACAAAAGAGGAAATCACTCATGAAAATATTCTTCTAACCCATGTCCAATAGACCGATGTCACCATGGTCTCGGGGATTATACTAGACAAGATCAAGTGAGTACATCAATCCAATACATAGAGGAAGGGGAATATCATGGGATCACCCTAGAATAACATAGCCTATGATCACAACGAAGTTCACAATCATGGGAGAGAGAATTGACCACATAGCTACTTGTAGAAACCTTAGCCTCGAGGAGGAACTACTCACACATGGACATGGTGAGAGAGAGACAGAGTTGTTGATGGAGAGGTGCAGCCCGGAAGAGATGAAGGAGACGGCGGCGGCCACGGCGACGCCCACGGCCACGGCGGTGGCCACGACCCTTGCGGGCAGCGGCCCTTGGACCCCTTCTTCTTCCTTAGAGATGGTGATGCTGTGGAGATTGGTCTCCCCCTCAAGACGGCTGCCAAGGGGGAGGAAATTTCATGGTTCCCTTTGACCTAGGTTTCCTCTCTTTATATAGACTCTCGGATTCCCGTCATCCAGATTAGGTCTTCGGTATTTCGGGGCTCCAGGGAGCATACGAACTTTGATTGGGCCGATTTTTATGTCTAGATCTACCGAAAAACAATTCTCTACAACTTTGTAGTTTTAAGTTTTTCCGTTTGAGCCAGTCTTCAAGCGTTTTCGAGACGATCTTTAAAACCTGTCTGGTGGGGACAGATTTCGGGAGAGTTAGAGTTCAACTCCTACAAGGCTCATTTTTGTGATTTTTCCTTTATTAAAATAATTCCTACACATAAAGGAGAAAAACAAGAACTTGTGAACTCTTGCAACCATTAATAGGTTAGTTCCAAAATATGTTATAAAAAGATATGAAAGTGTATCTAGATCATAGCAATATCACACAAAATATGCATGGAGGAAGCAGAAATTGTAGATACGTTTGGGACATATCACTTCATCAAGGAGTTTCTGGTCCATTCGGCACTTTACAAAGGAGGTACTACTTTCCTTTGGACTTTTGGGCTGCAAACCTCCAGAATGCTAGTCCTTCCAACCCCAACACCATGTGACAACCTGGCCATAACCCAAGCACCACCATTTGATCCCAAATTAACCCTCCAAGGTTGCAACAGTGAACTTGTGCTTGAAGATGTGATCACCCCATTGCTCCATTTGATCATCCAGCTATACCCCTGCACTCAACACTAGAAGGGAAACCCACTAAAAATCCTTGGCCAGGTTGAAACCTCGCCTGGATGCCCCAGCACAGGGTGGCAACGCCCCTGGCTGCGCTCTGGCGTGCACATGGCGTGCTCTCGCCGCGCCCGAGGCGTCCCCTTCGCGCTACAGGGCGCCTTTGTCCTCTTCTTCGTGTCCTGCCACGCCACAAGGCTTTCCAGCACGCACGCCCCCCTTTCCCCCTCCTGCGCCCGCCGGAATCGCGCCGGCAGCTCGCCGCCGTGCACAAACCGACGCGCGCGTGCCTCTGACCTGGCGCCGTCGCCCTGCCTTGACCCCTGCTCCAAGCACGCTCCTCTTCTCGCACGCGTGCTCCCCGAACTCCCTGGAAGCTCCCCGAGCCGCCACCTCACCCCCTCGCCATGTCCTCATCTCCACGGCGGAGCCTGAGCGCAGCATCGTCGACCCCTCTATATAAAGGCCGCGCCATGCTCGTAGCTCCACACCAGTGCATTCCTCGACCCCTCAATTGTCCCCGCGCAGAAGAAATCGGCCCGCGGTGGTCGTCTTCTTCCTCACCGGCCGCCCCTACCGTCGTGCGACCTCGCCGCCGCCAGCCACCCCCAGAGCCTCCCAGATCGCACTGAGCGCCCCGCTCGACCCCCCTTGCTCCACTGGTGCTCCCAGGCCAGGCCCCTGCCCAAGTTGTCGCCGAAAACAACGTCGGGGTCGACGACATCGTCGGAGCCGTAGCGCTGCGCCGCCGCGACGAACCTAGCGTCGCCGTCCGGCCACCATTTCGAGCGCCGCGGGTACGGGCTGGTCCGCAGCGATCTCCTCCGTCGATTCCCCCTTGACCCTGCCCCAGCCGTGGCCTCCTCGCCGGAGTTCGTCGCCGGTGAGCCGCCCCTCCTCTGCTTCTCTCTCTTTCCCGTGGTCATATGACAGCTAGGGCCCACTGTCAGCCACTCAGTTCCAGCCGAAGGGGTATCCAAGTGGAAGCGCACACCAGAAGGACGCCTTCAACGTCACCCCCCTGGGAATTTCCAAAATCAATTTAAATTGATTTAAATTGATTTTTGACCAAACTTTGACCACCTATATCTTTTAAACCATAAGTCCAAATGAGTTGAATCTTTTTTGCATTATTTTGCTCTTGAGCTCCTCTGTAATTTGGCATAGTTCTTGTTCCAAGATCTTCTGTTGTTATTTGTTGGACCAATAAAAATGGCTCTTGACTCTTTTACCCATTGTCTTTATTTGGAAATACTTTTCAGGGTTTTCTGGTGAAGGCCAAGAGCTTTCCACTACCACTTGTTGGTGAAGGCAAGCCACAACTTCTTTTGCATCTTCGTAAAGCTTTGACGTGTTTTAAAAATGCTTTAACCTTCGGTGATACAACTCTCGTGATATGCCTTGATCATGTTGTTACTGTGCTATGTTTTGATCATAATATTACCATGGGATGCTTGAACCTATGATCATGACATGCCTTTAATATGTTTATGCCTTCATCGAGTTACCTATGTTATGCTTGTATGCATCATAATCTCCACCATACTCATGATAAAGTCATATGTGAATATCATATCATGTTGATATCGTGTTGATCATTTTAAACTGGTTAAGTGAATCCTGTAAACATGCCTGGTAATGATTCAACTATACCGGTACCTTGATGGTTTCTCCATGTATTTCATAATCATGTTATTTGAATGCTCATGTTGCACCTGACATTCGTGTTTGCTGTTGGAGACATGTTCCGTGCCGAGTTGATCAGGTGGCACCGAACTGAGCTTATCTGGTGCAGCCACACTCGCCTGTATGGGAAAGCCTTGGTTCGGTCTATCGGTGGGTTCTCTTATGTGTATCACCATGTAGGGAAGGCTATGCACGCGCTGATTACCCTGGCCCGGTAAGCGGCGGTAGTCTTGAGAGCTGGTTGTTGATGATTTTGGCCCGTCCCCGATTGGGACAAAGTTTATGGACCGTGTGACGGTCAGTTGCCATGCGATGGCTGGTGTGTCTGGAGGACACGGGGCTACCCAAGGCATGACTTGCGAAGTATGTTGGGTGATACGGTAAGGGGAGTCGCCGGTAGAACGGTCTCGTTGGATAAATCCTAGTCCACTCCTGGGAGACGTTCCAAGGTACTAGATGGAGGAGGGACTCCATAGTGTGGGCAAAGTGCACAAACTCTGCAGAGTCACACAAATCTATTCGAATAGCTGAGTCCACGGTATTGGACATAGTTCATCGTACGTCACACCATGAGATCAACATGAGTTCGGTGGATGGTTGTGAAGTTGATGGTCATCCGATGACCGGTGCTTGAGTCGATAAGGACTCCGAGGTAAGCCACATGATCGTGCAATGATCATGTGGGGTCCATGTGACCTTAAACGATGATGGATTGTGCATTAGTCTTAATGTTGATAATCTGCTGATGATATGTTGATGATATATGATTATATGCTCGCATGATATCGATGCTAATATGGTCAATCCACTAATATACTTTAGCCGGCTGTCATGTTAGTGTTTTGCCTTGGTGCATGGTTGTTGTGAGCTTGCAAGTACATTCGATGTACTGACCTGGTGTGTCATGCCAGATTTGCAGGCAATGCTTTGGATGTGTAGGACGACGTTCCCGGTGTTTGCTGCTAGAGATTTGCAGGCAATGCTTTGGATGTGTAGGTGTCCCAGCCAGTGTCCATGTGGAGTGGAGTTCATCGTCGTCGCCGTTGTTCCGCTTCCGAGTTATATTCCGCTGCTAGAGAGTTAGTCTGCTACTTGATGTAGATCCGTGGAGAGCTTGAGGAGCAAGATTGTTCTCCTTCTCGCTCCGCCAACATTGTAATAAACCCTTTGTACCCATATATTTGTAATATAAAGTTGTTCAGTTCTATATCAAGCAGTGCCATGTTCCAGAAGACTTGATCTCTGGGATGGAGCACGGGGCATTCCGGTCCTCTAAGCCGGGGTGCCACAACTCTGCTCTATGTCGACGATGGACTTCTGTCGAGAAACTTTCCGCAGAGAGATGGCAACGTCGGAGAGCGAGACCATCAGGTGTCAAGAGGAATAACGGCGGCGAGAAATAACGATCAAAGGAAGCATTCTCACTCAAATCGTTAGGATACTAGGAAAAAGGAATGAAGTCAAAGGACAACCAAGATGTTATCCGGAGTCGGAGAAACTAAAGGTACTACAGGATTTCCCAACCGAGATATCGGAATTGAGACAATACACTGCAAGCAAGGCATTGTAGCGATTCCAAAAATCCACACTCTCGAGATCCTATAGTTTGAAAGGGGGTAAGGCGAGAATTAAAGCACTTACGACACTTGTCCTGACCAGAGCAATGGTAAGGAGTAAAAAGATTCCTACTCTCCGATAACTATCTTAGTAACTACAAAATAGTTCTTGTCTAGACTCGACTTCGGCCAGAAAAGGGATCCTATGGTCGGTAAAGCTCTGATACCAAGTTGTAAGGCCCGAGATGCGGTGCTATTCCAGAACTGGGCATTTCCATCCAGATCCGGAGACGAAGCACATATCGGTCCCACCGTGACATATGACACTACCATATGCCCCGGATTTCCAACATTATATCACAACATTACAGCTACAAGGATACAACATCTCATACAATCGTCATACAACTGCCTTAATTACATTACATCAGCGGAAGATACATGTCTGAGTACAGACTACAATAAAATGCCTAGTGGCAAAGATAAAACACACCATTCCCGTAACCTCACGGGTCCAGGCTCTTTGCTGGGATCCACCTAACTAGTCGTCGTCGAGTCTCCGCGAAGGTATCCAGAAGAAGGGTCGTCGAGCTCCTCTGTAGTCCAAGATCGTTGCATAACGTGCGTAAAAGAGAGAAGAAAGGGGTGAGCTATATCAACAAGTCTTGTAACTAACTTCTCAAGGTAATATGGGGGTAGTGGTGAGGTTGCAGCCGCACTAGCAATATATGAGGTGGCTAACGATCTATTTAGAGTAAGATGAGAACCAAGCATTCGATGAGGAATCGCATCCAACAGGTCTTGCTATCCGATACTTACGCAAACATAACACCTATCCTATCCTTGTCCTCCTCTTCGCATCCCGAGGAGAAAGAAGCATTCAAGGCACACACACGTTAATCAACTTTATTAAGATTATCTCAGTTGTTGTTATCTATGAACAAGGAGTAGGTCTCAAGTCATCCATAACCGTGGACACGGCTTCTCGAAAAGATTTATCCCTGCAGGGGTGTACCAACTGCCCATTACAAGGCTCCACACGCACTCCCATCTCTCTCAGTTGCTACCCATCACAGGCAACTATTTTATGATTTAGTTCCAAGAGATCCGGTACGACAGGTACCTCTAACTAACAACGCACAAATCCGGGTGCCCCCTGGTGAGTCGACATCCAACTCAAAAGCCGTCCGCACTCTCGAATTGGCTTCTACCGTCTGGATGAGGTCGGGTTAGCTACCGAAACCATGTGGGCAGCCCCCTGGGGTGGACCAACAAGAGAAACCATGTCTCCGCTTGCCCGAGTTTTTTAAAATCTGCTGGGAGCTACCCGACACACACACGGTTTCGCAAATGGTAAATCAGCTTCAGCCACCACTAGAAATTTTGAAGCTAGGTAGGTAAGAAAAGGGGACCCATAAAATTCCACACGCGGCTAGGCACACTCGTCAAGAGACACATTACCCGGAACTCGGGTCCTAGGTGACTCGAATGGAACAAAGCGTCGGGGCGGCATAGCTTGGACCTTCCATCCTTCATCGAGTATAGTTAACATTATAATAATTAAATCATCCACAATAATATAATAGTACGATAGCCCAATCCAAGGAGTAACAGGGTAACAGTTGATAGCATCCTAAGCATGCATACTAAGTAGTGCTTAAGCAAGCAAGGTACATGGCCAACCAATGGTTTGCTAGGATGTGGGGGACATGGTTGTTTGGATTTATTTGAGAGGCATAAATATGAAGTGATAGGATCAATCAATCGTTCTATCCTATAACTAGGCACAAGTGAGCTGAAAGTTATAAGCATGATATATGCTCCCCCTTACCTGGTGAGAAGACGAAGCCGAAGGTGTAGTCGATCGCAAGCTCGCATCATCTCCGAGAGTAACCGCGGAAGCACACAAGAAGGAAACACTGGAAAGGCAATCAACGAGCAAGCATATATTACTATGAAGCAATGACGAGCAAGCAAAAACAACAATAAGGCAACATGAGGAACCGCACGGTATCACATATATCGTCGAGAGCAGTTACTAACAGGTTAAGTGAAGTACTCGTCACACACGACGATACCTCACATTTAGAATGCTTCAAGTTGTTTAGCTACACAACATTAGCAAAGGTTGTTAACATGGAATCTCACTCAAGCATGGAATAACACACAATCATGGCAAGAGGTGAAGCATAAAGTAAGCTACCTATGCTAGTTAATTTAAGTGATACAAAATCCTAACATGCATACACTACGTGCCCCACGACGATTAAGGCATTTGGTACTGTTCTGCCCTAAACCATATTTTAGGTTTGTTAACAACAAAAAACAATAGAATAAAAACAAAGTACATGAAATTATAGTCAAGTTACATATAAAGATCACCCCAAACGGAGTTACGGTTAAAAAGATACAAGCATCACAAGTTATGGGCACAATCTGCCAACATCAGGTAGCATACTTGGGAGCAATGCAACAACAAGCTACTGAATGCAAACATGCACCAAAATGATATGGATTAATAGTAGACATGACAAGGAAGGCATGGCATCAAAGTTTCATGTATATGAGCATCATTAACAAGTTATTGTAACCCATGCAAAAAAGCTAAACAATACTACTGGTCTAGGGACTTGGTGAAAAACAGAGGCATGGCAAACTGTTATAAACATGCTATATAAACAGTAGCAAAATCAATATTAAACAAGCTCTCAAATGAACATGCAATACATCTACATCAAGCCTATATGATGCTCATGAGTTCATACATAGCACTTGTGGTCAAAGGACCCATGGATGAATAAGTATTAAGCATGCAAGACAACTATACTTTATTCCGGACTTAGTGAAATCTCAAGGTATGTGACAGAAAACAGCAGGGTTGCACTTTGAGAGCTCAATAACTATATGAACACCAACCATATCTTGGAAAATCAAAGCATGGCATCAAAGTATACATAACAAGGAGCATTGCATTCCATGGGAGCTATAGCATATGAAGCATGGATCATTAACTATAAGGCATCAAACTAGCAACTTTATACAAACATCAACACATATTATCAAGGTCACCACTTTGGAGCAAGAAATAAAATAGCTACAACAGGTAAACATGGCAAAGGAATGCATCTAACTGAAGTACACATGATGCTTAATACATACAAGAAATAATTACTGGCATAGGCATCATGGATGTGACACAAGCATCAACCAACCTTCCAAAGAAAATAACAGTCAGCAACAATTAACAACAGGTAGCAATGTTTATCAAGCAATTGCACCATCTAGATGACGTCAAATGGATTAACTCACTGAAGAAAAAAGTTAGAGCACATCACAGAGCACAATTTTAATTTTGGGCGCAAATCTATACGGGCTACAGATCACTCGCATTCGTCGTTGCAAAAACAGTACAGAACACTTAGCAGCAAAGACTTAGAAAAAAAGAGAGGAGGGGAGCTCGGGCCGCTCACCTAGTGGGTCGAGGCCCATCGCGGCTATTGGGGGCGAGACAGCTATGACGCGCACCGGGCGAGGAGGAGCTGTCGGCCGATCTGGCGCGCTGGGCCCTTGGGGCTGGCTGGGCCGGCCCACTGGCAGCGGCGGCGGTGGCCTCGTCCTGATCCAGATCGGATCGGGGACGGGCGGCTGGCGACGGTGGATCCCACCGGCGAGCGACGTCGCGGCAGACTGAGGAGTCAAGGCCAGGGCGCGATTGAGTGCAAGGCAGTGGAGGAGGCCGGCGAGGGCGCGCGTGGCGGCCGAGGTTCGGTGGCGGAGTCGCCGGCGTGGCGCGCGGCTGTGCGGGGCCGAGCTCGGGGCGACCGAGCTATGGCGCGCAGCGGTGCCAGCGTCCTGCGAGGCAAGGGAGGGAGGCGTCAGGTAGAGGGGAGAGTGAGAGGTGAGCGTCACGGGGAGGAGGTCACCGAAGGGCGCGCACGGCGACGCGGCGCGGCGGCTCGCCGGCGTCGAGGTGGCGTGGTTGGTGGAGCTCGGGTGCCGCAGCGCCCGGATGGGCTCGCCGGGCCTGGCGACGACCCTGCGGGGCCCGGGCGCCCTTGCTGCAGCGGTGGGAGGCCAGAGGGACACGTGGCGCACTCCGAGCCCTCAGATCCTCAGATCTGACGGCTGGGAGCTAAAGGGGCTAGGGTGTCGGGATTTGGGGGTTAAATTGGGCAGATCTGGATATTTGGAGGGGTTGACTGCAATTTTGGGTTAGGGGAATCCCTAGAAGGGCTAGTGGAGAGTGATGGTCTATTTATAGGCTGGCCTGGATGGCAGGTTTACGCAAACGCCCTCGGTCTCTCTTTCGCCCGTCCGGAACTCCACGTTTTTGACCGTCGGGAGTCCGTACGGCCTCCGATCCGAGCGAAATATCGAACCACGCGCTCAGCGCGGCGAGCCCGTCAGTCCTACCTCACTTCGATACCGTTCTGAGAACATTTTTCCGACGCCCAATAAAATAATCTGTTTATTTAAATAAACGGGTTTTTTTGTTCCGATGGCGATGGTTGGTCCTGTGCCGGAAGTTGCGATGGTGCTCGGGTGGAACCCGGTGTCGCAAAGGTCGTGTTGGGAAAAAGGTTCGGTCCTGCATCCGATACGAGAAAGAGGGGGGATATTCACCGATTAATAAATCATCGAAGCATATACTTCAAACAATTCTAGCAATTAGCGAAATAAAGGAAAAAACTTAATTTGGGTGAAAATCCCGGGCTGTTACAAAGACCAAGTGGGATACCCAAATATGTGATTGGGAAACTTGCTCTTTTGCAGTTCAAGGTACTGATGAAGTGCTGCACACTGTCCTCCTCAATATTGATATGAATTATATTTGACTTATGGTAATTAACTTTCAGACCAGTTGCATTGGCAAAATAGTTCAGTAAAGCTTTGAGGCAAACTTTTTGTATAGCATCAACACTCATCACAACCAGCGTATCATCAACATACTTAGCAATTGGGAATTCTGGACATGAGTTGAGTTGGATTGGAGTAGTGATCAGTCCCATATTCTGTGCCTTATTGACGGTTGATCGGAGAAAATAAGCAGCAAGCACAAACGGAAGAGGTGAGAGGGGATCACCTTGTCTAACTCCTCCTTTACAACAGAACTTTTTCCCTAGAACCCCATTCAGAAGCACATGAGAAGATGCAGAGCTGAATAGAAGATTCATCCATTTGATCCACCTTTCACCAAATCCTTTGGCTTTCAGGATTTCAAGGATAGTCTGGTGCTCAATTGTATTAAAATCTTTTTCAAAGTATAGTTTTAGCAGTAAGGTTGGGACATTTGACCTATTGCAGAGGTGCAAGTATTCAAAATCCCAGCCAATGCAGTCCTGAATTGCTCTGTTCTGAAGAAATCCATATTGATTAACATGAACAATCTTAAGAATTATTCTTTGTAGCCTGTCAGCCAGGAGCTTAGTCAGGATCTTCAAAGTAGTGTTGAGCAAAGAGATTGGCCTGAAATCATTTGGGTAGCAGGGATTAGGGACTTTGGGTATCAGTGTGATATAAGATGAGTTGATTCTTTCCAGAGATATATTTCTAGCATGAAAGTCATGGATTAAAATCATCACATCATCACCAATGATGTCCCAACATTTTTTGATGAATTCATTATTAAATCCATCAGGCCGTGGAGACTTTCCATTTGGGAGCTCATCTGTGACTTTCTTAACTTGTTCAGCAGTGAAGGGAATTTCAAGTTGTTGGAGAAGATCTTCATTGCCACCTGATTTGTATAGACCTGTGAGATTGAAGGGCGTAGTAATCCCAGCATATTGGCCCATTCTTTTTTTGAAACTGTCCCAAAGAATTGCAGCTTTCTCTTCATCTTCAGAAACCTTTGTCAGTCTGGAGTCCTGCAGGACATCTATGAAGTTGTTCCTGTGATTCAAGGTAGCTTTTGCATGAAAGAAGTCTGAACTTTCATCCCCTAATCTTACCCAATTGATTTTACCTCTCTGTCTCTAGTATATTTTCTGGCTATCCAGAAGGTCAAGGAGATGTTCTTTAAGCAAGGCTCTGCAATTCCATTCAAAACTAGAGAGGTTTCTGAAATCCTCAATGAGATCAAACCAGAATATTAACTCATTTATTCTTGTGATTTCAATTTTGATTTAGGGGATATTTTTTGCCCAAAGCTTAAGAGTTCTTCTCACATTTTTAAATTAGCATTCATTCTCTTTCTTGAGTCCTGATAACCAATTGGTATGTTCCATGCAGCCAAAACTATATCCTTAAACTCATCACATTTCATCCAGTGATTTTCAAACCTAAATATTCTGGAATTAGGGATTTTGGATTCAATTCTAATCATACAAGGAAGATGATCACATATTGGCTTAGCCAAGGGAAGAGCCACAGTGGCAGGGTAGGAACTAGTCGAAGATGCAGAAGTGAAGAACCAATCCATCTTTTCAAGAAGTGGCATTTCCTGCATATTACTCTAGGTGAAGTGTCTCCCTTTAAGGGGGAGCTCCACAAGTCCCAGATTACTGATGGCATCATTAAAAATAAGCATGTCATTCACATTTCCTCGAGGCCTGTTTCTATCTTCTGGTGCTCTAATGAAATTGAAGTCTCCCATGACAATCCAATCCATGTCATCGGGCATATCAATGTTGCCAAACCATTGTATAAATTCCTGTTTCTCTTGTCGTAAACAAGGGCCATAGATGTTGGTGAGTACCCATTTTTGATTTGACAATCTGTTTGTGAACTGTACTGGCAAGGAGAATTTATTTTGGAAAACCAGTTCTCCCTCAAGAATTGACTCATTGCAAGCAGTCAGGATTCCTCCAGATGCACCATTTGAAAGAATAAAAGCAAATTTTCAAATTCTTTTGGGGCAGAAATTTCTCAAATATTTCAAGTTGAAATCTTCTCTTTTGGTTTCCTGTAATCAAACCACAACACAAGCACTCTTCTCAATTTTCTGGCTGATAGCATTCCATTTATCCTTGGAGTTGATCCCTCTTATGTTCCAGTTTAGGATATTCCATGATCTATTATTATTCATGAAAAATATGAAGGGGAGAACCAACAGATATATGAGTTACTCCTATACCACCAAGCATTTCAGATAAAGTGATTTTTATGTACAAACCAGAGCTCCAAAGATAAGCAGGTAAGTATCCAAGTTCTAATGTGATACGTCCAAAACGTATCTATAATTTCTGCTTGCTCCATGCTTCTTTTGTGTGATATTGCTATGATTTTGATGCACTTCCATACACTTTTGATCATATTTGGACTAACCTATTAACTCAGTGCACCCCAGTGACAGTTCCTGTTTTCTGCTGTTTTTCTATTTCAGTTTTCCCCCATATTAAAAGTGCTCCAAAACTTCGGGAAAAATCCAATAAGAAATCAGCGCTTCGGAAGCTTCGGAATCACCAAGGAGGGGCCAGAGGGGACCCACCTAGGCCCCAGGCGCCCTCCCGGCGAGCCCTAGGGTGCGGCCGCGCCAGGGGGGCGCTTGGACCCCTGGTGGCCTCCCTGGCTGCCCCCCTTTGCCCATATATTCTCCGTGACGGGAAACTTCCGAGATGAGAACCCTTTTTTCGCGATCTCTCCTCTGTTCCGCCGCCGCCGCGCTTCCAAGATCGGGAGCACCAGGAGACCTCTTTCCGGCACCCTGCCGGAGGGAGGAACCACCTCCGGGAGCTTCTCCACCACCATGGATGCTTCCCGGATGAACCGTGAGTAGTCCACCTTAAACCATGGGTCTATGATCAGTAGCTATGTGATGTTCTCCTCCCCTCTTTGTTCTTCATGGATTAGTCCTCGTGAGCTGCCCTACATGATCGAGGCACATATGTAATCTTTCTGCTGTTGATATGCTGAGTTTTCTAGGATCTGATGGATTATGAGACTATGTTTAGATTGTGTTTGAGTAATATATTTGATTCTCCTCTTTTATATTTATGTTCTTGAGTAATTCTTGCATGTTCTCCGTTGATGTTTATTGCTTTGGCCAAGTAGTAGGTAGTTACTCCAAGAGGGAGCGTTATGCATGATTGTGGGTTCATGCCCCCTGATGACTAGCTTGAGTGACAGAAACATGAATCTAGGGGATGTGTTGTTTACACAAGGGAGAAAACAATGGTGCATGTACTTGGAGGTGCAAGGATTGTTTACTTTACGCAAAGTTCTTTAATGCAGTTGTCTGTTGCTTTGAGTTTACACTTTGGGTGGGATTCGCAACTTAATACCAGCGAGATGTTCTGGATAGATATCTCAAGGTGGATGATTAGTAGGTAGATGTAGATGGATTTTGGTCTACTTGTCTTGGCGTACCGCCCAAGCTTTTGAGCCTCTTCCTTTATTTATAGCATAGTTAGCATTGGTTTGCGCACATAATCCTGTCAATTGCCCAGCTGTAATTTTTTTACCTCACATGGCTACTTTATCGTCTTTTGGGAGAGAGACATCACTAGTGAACATCATGGATCCCGGTCCATATTTCCAATACTGTTTACACCCACTATTTATTTTCTGCTTTATTTACTTTGCCGTTGCTATCACTATAATTATTATCCCGTACGTTTTATCCTTTGTAAACAACAAGGCCAGAGGGATTAACAATCTCTCTGAACTCATTTTGTCCTCTTTGGGATCTTTTGATTTTGTCCTCTTTGGGATCTTTTCCTCACTTTAGGGGCAATACTCTATATTTTACAAGAATATAGGAGATCTTTCACACTTTACAAATGTACTCACATAAAGAAAATGTAACTATCATGAAGTATGCAAATGTCTGCCTCTGCCAGTGTAGCAGGATATGCAATGATACTAGCGCGTCATGTAGCAATGTTTAGGGCAAGGCCCAACTAGCATGCGGATCATCGATCAAGGAGGTAGCATGTATGACATGAAGATCAAGTCTTGAGAAGGTGGATGTTGCATGGAAATGTATCTCGGAAAGGCTATGGAAATGCCTTGTAGGTCGGTATGGTGGCTATTTTGAGGAAAGATATAAGGAGGCTTATGATGACAGAGCGTATCATGCCAAGGGTTTGGATGCACCGGCGAAGTATGCGCCAACTCTCGAGGTGAGAAAGGGCAATGCACGGTACCGAAGAGGCTAGAAAAAGTATGGGTAGGTGGAAGTGTCAACTTTCTAATACTCACATTAGTCCGAAGAACTCATGCACTTATTATCGGTAACTCTCAATCTAATCAGGAGGTTCACAAAGAGACAGGTACCCCGAGGAGGAGTGTATGGGGGTTTGGTTATCCTTGCGCATCCTCGACTCATGGTACGTGAGTGTACTCTAATATTCGTGCCCTCCAGAGTTAGTGATCCATCTAGTAGCTAGAGTTCTCAACAGGGGTTTTTTGGTTTTCGAAAAACCCACGGGTTGCCCAAAGTACGACATCTATCACTAATAGGCAAGATCTCTTGACACCATAAGTTCAACCATTACTCTAGTCAATACCTCAAAACTATTGCAAGTTACTACTACAAAGAGAACAACAACTTTAACTGCTTACTTTCAGTCAAGACACAGAACTCAGTGCAACAGGGAAACTCTCTAACAAGATAAAACATGCAACCTATAGAAAGTTCAACCTAATACAAAAGAATAGCTCTAGAAAAAAAAACTAAAGCACTACAACTAAACAGAACAGCAGCTAAGAAAAGAAAAAGAACAGCTCACAGATAAAAGAATAAGCATGCAGATCCTATGAGGAGTTCTAGTTCAAGCGGAGCGTGAATCTCTCCCACACAAAGCTAAAGAGCTAAAGAAAACTAAAAACGAAACAAAACCTAAGAGCGAGACGCTCCAAGAAAAGCAAATAACGCATGAAGTGATAAAAATATAGTGCAACGAGGGAAAAACTGATGATTGTTGATGAAGAAGGGGATGCACGGGGGCATCCCAAGCTTAGACGCTTGAGTCTCCTTGAATATTTGTTGGGGATACATGGGGGCATCCCCAAGCTTGAGCGCTTGACACTCCCGAATCTTCTTTCATCATCTTCCATCGCGCACTTGAAAACTCCCTTCATACATAACTCATTGTAGACTGATTAGAGAGGTTAGTATCCTAATAAAATAATTTTTCCTCTACTGCAAATAAGTATTTCCAGGAAGAGCTACTGTTTCTCAAGATTTCCAAAAGGTTTTTGCAAAGAAAAAGCAAGCTTAAGGTTTGTAAAAGTACGGAGAGACAAAACGTGGCAGAATCTGTGAAAAACAGAACAGGAGATAGAAACGAATTTTTTAGGGGTACTTATGCAACTCAAATAAAAAAACTCAGAACATTCGGAAGTTTCGTAATTGTATAGAGCACGCTGTGTAAAAATTTCAGCTCAAAAAGATGAACTGGGATTTTTCTGAAATTTTTCAAGTCACGAGGACAGAATCTGTTTTCTGGACAGCATGTCGCAACTTTTACTTCCCTTGCCGTATGAGGCTAAACTTGGCACAAAGCTTGAAAAATAGAGATACAATGATGTTGCTACAGTAGTAACAATCATCAAGACCAATAATAACAGAACAAAAGCAAAAATAAAAACCCAAATTCGTTGCGGGCTGCCTCCCGAAAGCGCTTCTTTAAAGCCATTAGCTAGGCTTAAAGATTATAAAAGATGCTCACGTAAGAATAAGGATTTGAAGCAAAAGAGAGCATCAAGAAGCAAACATGAAACACATTTTAAGCCTAACCCACTTCCTATGCCTAGGAATCTTGTAAGAAAATAAATCAAAAAGCACAAAGAGACAAGCATAGGAAGGTGGAAAAAGAACATTTTCAACATAAAGAGAGGAGTCTTAGTAATATGGAAGTTCCTACAACCAAACTTCCCTCTCTCAAAATAATTTTCATTAGTATCATGAACAACATCAAGAATATAACTATCACATAAATCATGTTGTTCATGAACTGCAAGCACACGTGTACAGTTTTCAACACGGTCTTTAGGATTATAAGATAAATGCAACCCATCACATTGAACCTTGATAAGAGCAAAGTTCTCCGGAATACGAGTTGGAGATTTCAAAAGGATAATAGGAAAATCAAGTGTGGGTGTAATAACAAAAAATTCATGCTTATCATGAGGAACTATAGCAAGTTCATCTCCGTAAGCATCATCCATAGTGGCATCACGGCCATAAGCATAGAAGGCATCAACTTCATCAAAAAGGGATATTTCAAAAGAATCCATAGGATCATAATACTCATATAAGGTAAGAGTCAAATAGTTACTCTCATTAGAAGGTAGACATGGATGGCTCCATTCTTCCACCTCTTCTTCGTCACTCTCCTCCTCTTTTTCATCCAAGGAGCTTTCAGGTTCAGTAATTTCTTCTTCCATAGAGTCCTGTAAAACATTAGTCTCTTCCTTTGGAGGAGAGATTCTCTCAAGATGATCAGTAATATTGTAATTTGCATCATAATTTTCCAAACAATAGTTAAGTATAGCAAGACTCTCAGATTTGTAAGGGGCATCATCAATATTTTTAAGAAGAGAAGTAATTTCATAGGCACCCTTATAAGCAACAAATTCTTCTATTTCCTCTGCATCATAAAAATCATAGTTTATCTTAGCATAAGAAGCTAAGGTTTCATCATCATTGTACTCACACTGGAAAGCAAGGTGTTTGTGCCTCATAAAGCAACAAGATTCATCCCTGCAGAAAGATATATTATATATTGAGCACAAGCTTCTAGCATACTCATACAGCTGATGTATTTGTTTCCATAAGTGTATCCCCTTTTGAGACAAGCGGTGTTCCTTGTACCACTTTTGTTGATCTCGGTGAATCCTCCATGACAATAAGATCTGGTTTCCAGGAAGTCGGACATTGATTGGCAAGTAAGTAACTAGACATACTATATATTTTTTTACATTTTTGGTAAAGGACACGAAGATAAAAACTGAAAGGTAAACTAACAAGACTAAAAAGCAAAGGTAAAAGATAGTGCGCAACTCCCCTATCTTGTAGACTTGAGTCCCCGGCAACGGCGCCAGAAATTTGCTTGATGGCTTCTCGCCCCTCGTTGGTTACCCCAAGTGGATGGTTTGATGTAGCACAACGGCAAGTTTCCCTTAGCGAAGATGCTAAGGTTTAGATTGTCTCCAGTAGGACTCAAGAGATACAAGTAGGTGGTAAAGTGAACAATGGCGCCGTTCACAACCTAGGTTGCTAACTTCACCTGGACTTGCACACAGATACAAATAACTTTGCTCCCAACGAGTTCAGAGGAGTTGTCAATTCCTCCGGCCTTGCTGTTTACAAAGGATTAACGCAAGAGATAATAATGATAGTGATAGCAATGGAAAAGTAAATACTGAAAGTAAATTGGTAGTGTGAACAATAATGTGAAGATGGATCGGGGTCTCGTGATTTTCACTAGTGATGTCTCTCTCCCAAAAGACGATAAAACTGCTACCGAGGTAAACAAATCACAGTTGGGCAATTGACAGGATTATGAAGGCACCGCAATGCTAACTATGCTGCAAAGAAAGGAAGAGCTCAAAAGCAATGGGAAGTACGCCAAGGTAAGTAGATCGAAATCCATCTGCACCTACTACGAATCATCCACCTTGAGATATCTATCCAGAACCTCTCGCTGGTATTAAGTTGCGAATCCCACCCAAAGTGTAAACTCAAAGCAACGGACAACTGCATTAAAAGAATTTTGCGTAAAGTAGACAATCCTTGCACCCCGCAAGTACAAGCACCGTTGTTTTATCCCTGGTGGCAACAGCACATCCCCTAGTCTCATGTTTCTGTCACTCAAGCTAGACATCAAGGGGCTGAACCCACAATCGAGCATAACGCTCTCTCTTGGAGTTGCAAATAAAATACTTGGCCAACGCAAATACCGCAACGGAGAACATGCAAGAATTTACTCAAGAACAAAATATAAAAGAGAAGAACCAAATATATTACTCATCACAATCTGAACATAGTCTCATAATCCATCAGATCCCAACAAACTCAGCATAGCAATAGCAGAAATTACATAGATGCCTCGATCATATGAGGCAGCTCACGAGGACTCGAAAGTGGAAGCACAAAAGAGGGAGAGATAGATCACATAGCTACTGGTCACAGACCCATGGTCCAAGGGGAACTACTCACGGTACATATGGGAGGCGTCCATGGCTATGGATGGTCTCCCGGAGGGAGTAGCTTCTCCCGGCAGGGTGCCGGAGCAGCTTCTCCAGGAAGCCCCGATCTTGAAACGGCGGCGGCAGTGGAACAGAGGCGAGATCGCGAAAAAGGAGTTCGTCCTAGGGGTTTCCACCCCGATGGGTAAATATAGGCGAAGGGGGGCGTCGAGGGGACCCACCAGGCAGCCAGGAGGCCTCCTGGCGCGGCCTAGCGTGGGGCCGCGCCAGGGACCCTCCTGGCTCCCTGGTGGTGGCCCCCCTTCGCTGCTTTGGTGTTTCCGTAAGCTTCCGCGACGCTGATTTTTTATCTAATTTTCCTGGATTTTTTGGAGCACTTTTAATGGCCGGAAAACCTGAAATACAAAAACAGCAGAAAACAGCAACTGGCAGCTGGGTGCACTGAGTTAGTAGGTTAGTCCAAATAGGTTCAAAAGTGTGTGAAAGTTCAAGCAAAACATGGCAAAGTCACACAAAACATGCATGGAGCAAGCAAAAATTATAGATACGTTTGGGACGTATCAACGAACTAGTCTCTATCTTTGACATGCCTGAGGCGAACATAAGCTTCCCCAAATGCACACTGCTAGATATCGCGATGATCTAGGTGTGCCTCTTGCTCCAAGAACTCATGAATCACATCTCTAACCACAGGTAAAAATACCTCTGCAGGCCATGGGTTAATGGTGACTATTGACCTGTCTTCATGCTTCCTCGCGTGCCTGGGAAGCACCACCCTGGTGATGCCATTGTGGCCTAGGACGTGGAGGATCTCCTGATCTTGAGGGACAAAGGGAGTAGGGTCGATGGGGATATTCTCCATGGCAGTAGAGCTTGCAAGAAGCACCGTAGAAGAGGAAGAGGCAACATGTGAGCTTATGGGGAAAGGTACCGAAGAGGCAAGTGTCTTCCTCGGCTGAAGATTAGGGAAAATATCCTCACATAGCTCCTTGAAGCTGGCGCACTTTCAGACCAGTTGTGCTGATCCATCAGCCATAAACCAATCTTCAACAACCCTTGGGCCCCATGCCTCTTCAGGTGGGCTGGGAAACGAGTCAAATTGCATGCATGGTAGGAGACCAGTGAGCTTCGGTTTCGAGCAAGCACGGGCAACATGTCCAAGTGCACCACATGCAAAGCAAACAATTGAATTAGGACCGGTGGCATGATCTTGAGGGACAAAGGGAGCAGGGTCGATGGGGATATTCTCCATGGCATTAGAGATTGCAAGAAGCACCGGAGAAGAGGAAGAGGCAACAGGTGAGCTTATGGGGGAAGGTACCGAAGAGGCAAGTGTCTTCCTCGGCTGAAAATTAGGGAAAAGATCCTCACATAGCTCCTTGAAGTTGGCGCACTTTCAGACCAGTTGTGCTGATCCATAGGCCATAAACCAATCTTCAACAACCCCTGGGCCCCATGCCTCTTTAGGTGAGCTGGGAAACGAGTCAAATTGCATGCATGGAAGGAGACCAGTGATCTTCGGTTTCGGGCAAGCACGGGCAACGTGTCCAAGTGCACCACATGCAAAGCAAACAATTGAATTAGGACCGGTGGCATGATCTTCTGAGTCAAAATATTTGTGTGAGTCATTAACCGCAATATTGGGTGTCGTAATACTCATTAAAGGGGCTGGGGCCATAACTGGAGCATCATTTGAATTTGAAAGCCGCTTAAAAACCGATTGCCGTTGATCACGTGCCTGCATGCCATGATTTTGGTTCCGGTGATCGCCGGCCCGGCGGCGAACCACCGTCCATTCTGCTTCTTCTTCCCGATAGTAACGAGCTTACTCACGGCGCTAATTCGGACCACCATCACTCCACAAACTGAAAACCATCTCAAAATCTTGACAAGCAATACGTCCAACATTGTAAACTTCAAAGCCCACAGGCTTGGAGGCTAGAGAAAAACCAAAAGTTCTGTCCCTAAGGTTCAGAAAATGAAATCCTTGCGTGTAACCACCAAAGCATGCATTAAGGGCAATGCTAACAGTATGAATATCTAGATGAAATGTGGCTCAAAAAAAGGAGACCACAAGCTTGAACTCACGTCGATGAAAGCCAGGAGAGGAAACAACAGGATGACCAAACTTCATCCGCATCTCGGTTTGGAACCTCTTACCTCGTTTGAAGTCAAGGTGTGGTGTCATGGTGAAGCACTCTAGGCAAGGAGGGGTGGATGCCGGCGCCGGAGTGGCGGCCGACAGGAGAGGGTGGCCGCCGGGGCCGGAGTGGCCACCGGCGCAAAATCGCCTAGGAGGGGCACTAGGTTGCGTGGAGATCGGCCACGTGTGGTGACCCCCTTGAACTATAAAATGGAGGCCCAAGCTGCTAGAAAGACAAGACCCCAAGAACAACACCCCTCGACCGATGGATCCCTTAATTTTGAAAATTCAAAAATGCAATTTTTAGGTTTCAATGGCTCTCTCCCACCTCCACGTCGCCGCCTCTAAACCCTAGCCACTCCATCCAAGATCGTCGGTGATTGGGCCTCTTCATCAGATTTTGGCTCCGATCATCGTCTCCGGTGTCTCCTCCTCCTTGCATACATATCCATCTCATGGCAGTTTATGCAACCCTCCAGGTGGGTTTGGATCTGCCTCCCGGCGTGGAGTTTGCTGAGGAGGTTCGACGCACTTGTTTTTCTTCAGTTCATCCAAATCAGCATTCTGGCCATTTCACAATGGTGGTTTCCTTTGGGCGTACTTCCTTCAAGTTGACGGAGGACTCGGCGGCGGTAGCACTGGAATCTATCACTGGCGGCCGATGCGATGCACTCAAAGTGTCCATTTTACGTGATCGTGTGTTCAGCTTCACGGTAGCTAATAAAAAGGTCGGATTCCTCCTCACAGGTCGACGTAAATTTGTCTCTCCTCAATTTATTTGCTATTTTTATCTTTGGAATTATGGAGGACCTCAATGGACATATGAGTTCAAGCTATGGCAGAAGCAATGCAAGGAAGAATGGACCCTTGTTAGTCCTTCGAAAAAACGGGTTCAAGCTGGGATGAATGCTTTGCGTTCGTTTCCTAAGAAATCTGCGATGAAGGTTGGGCCTCCTAAGCGTAGATCTATACGTTTTTCCACCATCATTGATTATGAGGCTTGCAAGAGCTGCAATTTCCGGGT
Organism: Bromus sterilis; assembly: GCA_950022295.1. NCBI lineage: Eukaryota > Viridiplantae > Streptophyta > Magnoliopsida > Poales > Poaceae > Bromus > Bromus sterilis. The sequence goes on along the minus strand of OX465599.1, from coordinate 233,405,051 downwards.
ACAACCTGAGGTACGTAAAGAGATCGTTCAAGTAGGTTATGATTTGCTTCATGATGAGTGTCCACCACCTTCGCCACTACCGGCGGTGCACCGGACGACAGCTGCTCCGGTGATCCAATTTGGAACGGTTCCGCTTTCCTTGGGGAGGCCATCCGATCCCGAATCTTCTGGATCAGATAATGTGCAGCGAAATTTGTTACCTTCCTTGGAGAGATGTGCTGCATCGGTTTTGGAGGAACAAATTGTAACAAATATGGAAAAATCCCAACAGGAGCACCAGCTAGATTCGGTCACGGGGGATGCCTCTTCAATACAACCTCGGGACGCCTTTGAAGCCCTGGTGGATGACATGGTGGCCCGGAACATGACATGCACAATCTGCAATGTGCAGGGCCACTTGTCATCGGCGTGCCCTTCTACTCGGGTGTGCATGGCGTGCAACCGTGTGGGCCACCTCCGAAGGGACTGTGATTTGATTGCACGTCAGGAAGGACGCGTTTGGAGACCTGTTTCCACGCACCTGCACATTGAGTCCTCACCGGTTCATATTGAGACCTGTGCCCCTCCTCTGTGCCATGTCGCTTCGCACTCGTCCTGCGAGAAAACCCCCGTCGCCTCTTGCGTTCCGCCGCCCAGCTTCGAACACACAGCGCCGCCGCCTAGATCGAAGGAGAGCACACCAATGGCGGTCTACGAGGTCGACCCCAACCTCTTTCTTCCGGCCGGACACGTCATCGTCGACGGCAGACCGACCCGCCTCCCACGCACTTTCGTCACGGCGGGAAGAAGGCCAGAGCGGCGCCATGAAGAATATGTGGTTTCAGAGGTAATGCCGCCGCCCCTGCCTGCTGAGATGGGACAAGTTCTCGAGGAGGTTGCTGATTTTCTCCAAGCTCAAGGAGTCATGGTGCGCTCGGTTCAGCCATGGTTCCTGGGGGTTGGATTGTTCCAACTTCGTGATGCAGCGGTAAGGTACACGCTTACTCAGCATGCCCCTTTTGAGATGGGGGACGACAGATTTGTCCGGTTCTTCAATCATGATCAGGGCGAGGGATTCCACGGTGCGGATGATTTCCGCACTAGATCGATTATTCTCATAGGGGTGCCGCTGGACTACATAAATACCCAGAACCTGACTGAAGCCATCAATACTTTTGGGAAGTTTCACTCCTGGAACTCAGAGGATCCCTACCTGGTGCGTTCGATGATTCGTGCTTCATTCCCCTCTACGGCGCTGATGCCACGTGACATTGTGTTTGAAGATTATGCGGAGTGGGGTGGAAATAGAGTAAACTGGACCGCGGCGTGTTATGTTCTGGGAGCAGACTAGGCAAATCAAATGCCGCAAGATCAGGACCCGATGCCCCTCAATGGCAACCCACACCCTCTGCCTGGACAGTTCCAGCCGGACAATGTTCCTTCGGGCGCTTCCCCTCTTTCCTGAGATCGGTTGGAATGATGTACCTACACCTCCACCTGAAAATCAACAAGCTGATCACAATGAGGCCCCGAGCTGGGGGCATGAAGTATGGGGGGAAGAGGAACACCACGATGAGATGCAGCCGGAGCATCCCATGGTACCGGATCAAGACCAACAATCCATGGTTCTTGATCACCCAGACTTATCTGAATCCGTGGAGCAACCGATGCTGGGAGTAATCCATATCCCTGACGAGGAGGAACTGGTTCATGCACCGGGCCAGGAGGAGACTAACCTCGCTCTAGTTGTTTATCAGCCACCACCAATACCACCGCAACAAGTCTTTGTTGGAATGATCAACATAGTGGCGGGCCCTCTGCTTCCACCAGAGATGATCTGGAGCAGAGCATTTTCCAGCCTGCTACCTGAGATATGTGTCATGCAGATCCCCAATCCGTTGGCACTTGCTCCAGTCCTGCCTCTGGTTTGCTCTAAACGCTCCTGGGCGATGGCTTTTGACGAGGAATCCATGGAGTTCTACATCTCCATCATTGTGGAGGAGGATAACCTGGTGGTTCCTTCTTTTGCTCCTGCCCTGCCTCTAGAGGAGGTACACCAGGTCACGCTCTTTGCCAGCCCACCATTGCCGAAATCTGCAACATCTCGACGCAAGAAAAAGAGCACACATGTGGTTGAAACCTCTGTTCACCGTTGCACCAGAAGCACAATCAAGAGGGATGGGTTCAAGGCGGGAAGCTTTGCCGAACTCCCAATGGCCCCTAAAAATAAAAAGCCCAAGACCAAGCCCATCCAACTAGTGCTTGAGGAACCTGTGGAGGATCAGGCCCAAGGCCCAGCACAAGAGGAGAGGCCTGTAGTGCCTCCTACGCCTGTTAGGGTCATTCAGGCCATTGGAGTTGATCTTTTGATTGATCCATCTCTCCTATCTAAAGAGAAGCTTATGGAGACATCTTCCTCTGGTGTGCCCCCCGAAAGGATGCAAATGTTTAATTCATCTCCTTATCTTTGGGTTTGGCAAGCCTCTAAATTGGCCAGTTGTTATGAATCTTTGGGGCAATACTTTTTTGGGCTTGGTCCCTGCTTTTGGTCTGGGTTGTTAGCTGTAATATTTACAGTTAATTTTATTTTCTACTGTTGGGTTTTCTATGGATAGCACATCTACTCGAAACTGGAAAGTTTTTTGTTGGAATGTTAAAGGCCTGAACTCTGAAGCTAGACAAAGAGCAGTTAGAGAGAAAATTGAGGAAAGTCAGTGTGCCATTATCAGCCTGCAGGAAACTAAATGTGCCTCAATTGATCATAATTTTATTCAGGCTCTCTGTCCTAGGCGCTTTGATCAGTTTTCTTTTGTCCCATCAAGGGGTGCATCTGGAGGGATCCTCACTATTTGGAACTCTAGCATTTTTTAAGGAATGTTGGTGGATTCTCAGGATTTTGGACTGGTGACTAAATTCACTTCCAAACACAATGCAGAGACCTGGACTTTGGTTAATGTTTATGGCCCTTGTGAGCAGCATAGCAGGGATAACTTTGTGGACTGGCTCTATCACTTATCTATCCCTTTTGATGCTAACTGGTTGCTTCTTAGTGATTTCAACTTCATCAGATCAATGGAGAATAGGAATTTGCCTGGTGGAGACATGAATGACATGTTTATCTTTAATGAAATCATTGGCCATCTTGGGCTCCTTGAGCTGCCTTTGAAAGGTAAAAGGTACACTTGGTCTAATATGCAGGATAGTCCTCTCTTGGAACAACTGGACTGGTTTTTTACCTCCTCTAATTGGATCACATGCTATCCATCCTCCCAAGTGGTTCCTTTGGCTAAAACTGCTTCTAATCATGTTCCATGTGTGGTAGTTATCAGTACCACCATCCCTAAGGTCAATATTTTCAGATTTGAGAATTGTTGGGTGGAGATGACTGGTTTTCTGGACTGTGTGAAAAATTCATGGGAGGTGCCCTCTACTAAATCTCAATCTGTGGCCATCATAGTGGACAAATTCAAGAGGCTTAGGAGGGCTTTGAAGCACTGGCAAAGGGGTCTCTCCTCCCTCAAACTGTTGATTTCCAAATGCAGTAGAGTGATATTCATTTTGGAATATTTGGAGGACATTAGACCTTTATATGTTCCTGAAGCCAACTTTAGGAGGATTGTGAAAGTTCATCTTGAGAAGCTGCTGTTTTGGCAACACCTGTACTAGAAAAGAGATGTACTCAAAGATATGTTAAAGTGGGTGAGGAGAATTCTAAATTCTTCCAAGCAATGGCCTCAGAAAGGCACAGGAGGAATTCCATTGCCTCTCTTAACTTGTCTGATGGAACTGTCTGTGACAATCATGATACTATTGCTGCTACATTCTGGTCAGCTTTCAAGAATAGGATGGGTGTGGCCAAAGGCATTATCATGAGCTTTGATCTTCATGACTTATTGGCTCCCGTGGAGGATTTGGATTCCCTTATGGATCCATTTGGCAAGAAGGAGATGGATGATACTGTGAAATGCATGCCTATTGATAAGTCACCAGGGCCTGATGGCTTCAATGGTAAATTTCTCAAAACCTGCTGGCCTATCATTTGCAATGATTTTTATAACATGGATCCTGAATTTCACAATGGCAATGCTGATTTGGAGGGTCTGAATGGATCTTTCATCACCTTAATTCCTAAGAAAGCTATCCCTGAAACTGTGAATGATTTTAGACCTATTTCTCTCACTAGTGTTCGTATTAAGTTCCTCACTAAGATGGCTGCAAATAGATTCCAAAATGATATTAGAAGGTGCATTCACAAAAATCAGTATGGCTTTATCAAGGACAGATCTATTCAGGACTGCATTGGTTGGACTCTAGAATATCTCCATCAGTGCCACCAGTCTAAGAGACCCCTCCTTCTACTTAGAATTTATTTTGAAAAGGCCTTTGATTCCATTGAGCACTCTGATATCCTAGAGATTCTCAAACATAAATGATTTCCCTTGAAATGGAGGATCTAGGTTTAGCAGCTGTTGGAGAGTGGTTCTTCTTCTGTTCTGCTTAATGGGATTCCTGGGAGACAGTTTAAATGCAGAAGAGGAGTTAGGCAGGGTGACCCATTGTCACCTCTGCTCTTTGTCCTTGTTGCTGACTTGTTGCAATCAGTGATCAATGATCTACTACAAAAGGGACTCCTCAGCTTGCCTATTCCTTGCCATGACCCTGACTTTATTGTAGTGCAATATGTTGATGATACCAATTTGGTGATGCCTGCTGAAGTTCAACAAGTGTTGGTGTTAAAAGAGGCTCTACAGAGATTTTCTGAGACAACTGGCCTAGATATCAATTATAACAAATCATCAATGATCCCCATTAACATTGATGAGGCTAGGCTTTCACAATTGGTTGCTGCTTTTGGGTGTCAGTTGGGGAAATTTCCCTTAACTTACCAGGGGTTACCAGTTGGAACCACTAGAATGGTGGATCTCCTTCCTCTGGTTGACTGGATGGAGAGAAGACTTACTGGCAGTTCTTGCTTTCTCACTCAGGGAGGAAAGTTGCAATTATTGAACTCAGTTATCTCTTCCATGCCCATCTATTTCCTTTGCTCTCTGCACATACCCATTGGTATAATTAAGCAGCTTGAAAGGATTCAAAGACCTGTGGAGAAAATATGGTCAGGACTCTGGTAAATCTTTGGCTTCTTGGGAGCTGGTTTGCAGGCCCAAAAAAAAGGGGGTCTGGGTATCTTGAATTTGCAGCTTCAGAACCAGGCACTGCTTATGAAACATCTGAAGAAATTCTATAACAAAGAGGAGGTACCCTGGGTAGCTCTTATTTGGAATTCTTACTATCATCAAAGAGTACCCCATGCAACTGAGCTTTGTGGTTCCTTTTGGTGAAGGGATGTAGCCAAATACATGGATAGTTTTGTGGCTGTTTCAAAGATCCAGATTGGCCCTGGGGATTCTGTGTTATTGTGGCATGATTTCTGGATGGAACATATGAATAGATCTCTGGCTAATAAATTTGCTAGACTGTTATCCTATGCTAAAGATCCTCTGATATCTGTTCAGGAGGTTTTGGGCACATCTGAGCTCACTGATCTGTTCAATCTGCCACTTTATGCTCAGGCTTATGAGGAGCTCATGGAGTTAACCTTGATACTTCACAACCACACATCAGAGTTGGTTTCTGATTGCTGGACCTGGAGGAAAAATACCAAGGAACCATATAATGCAAAGAAGTTTTACACCATGGTCCATGCTCCTATCCAATCCAACCCTCTGCTCAATTGGATTTGGAAATCTTGCTGCATCCTCAAAACTAATGTGTTTGCCTGGTTAGTGATTATGGATCGTCTCAACACCAAGGACATGATCATCAGGAGACACTGGAACATTGAGGATGGGCCAGAATGTGTGTTATGTCCCACTCAACACTTGGAGACCAGAGATCACTTGTTCTTCCAATGCAACTTCAGTGCTAGAATTTGGACATATCTTCAAATCGACTGGTCATTTGGGAATGATATGGTGCAGGTGGCCACAAAGGATAGAGAGGCTTTTCAGAAACCTTTCTTTGCTGAGGTAGTTTTCACTGCCTGGTGGAATATTTGGATGGTGAGGAATGCCAAATGTTTCAAACATGAGAGACCATCTTTTGCAAATTGGAAAATGGGCTTCACCCATGATCTCACTCTGCTTAGCTACAGGATTAAACCCAGGTTTAAGGATGAATTACTTAGATGGATTGACTTCCTTCCCCCTTGAGGGCCCATTTGTTTTGAAGATTTTGTTGTAAATTCTGTAAATATTGTGGTGTATTAATAAAATGCTCGGGGGTGTTTTACCCTTCAGTCTTAAAGCTTAAAAAGCACCCCTCGACCACACAATGAGCTGTACCCATCTCGGAAGAGCTCCCCACACTTGTAATTTCTTGCCAAGCAATCCAGACTAGCAGGAGTAGGGATTTTAGTCTCTGGACGGCCCGGACCTGGGTAAATCTTAGTGTGTCCCCGCAACGGTGAATCTCATTGTGTTCCGCGTACACGTCACGGAATCATATCATCCGGGGGATCCGACCACCGACATATGGAGCTAGAAGGAGTGCGCCGCACGCACGTCATATGAGGTTCTTTGTCACCAAGCCAACCTCGCGATGTCAACCCAACGACAGACGCGAGCTCAACCTCAGCACGACATCGATGTGGGGCTTTCCACCTTGGAGATGATCTCCCGTCGCCGAGCGTGGAGCGACCATTCGCCCCGTGGCCGGAGGGGGCCCGAAACCTCCTCGGAAGGAGGGCGACCCGCAGGAGGCTCTCCACCCCCAGAGCGCAACGGTGAGGAACGCGGGACAGGCGGTCTCGCAACACGCCCACCACTTCTAGAAGACTCATCGGCACGCTGCGCTCAGATCGACGCCGAGAAGCGCGCATCACAATGATGCGCACGAGATGATAACGGCTTCTCGCCCTTCGTTTGTTAACCCAAGTGGTAGGTGAGATGTAGATAGCGGCAAATTTCCCTTGGCAAAGATACTAAGGTTGAGATCGAACCAGGAGGACTCAAACGACGACAAGTAGGTGGTAAAGTGAACAATGGCGCCATTAACAACTGAGGGTTGCTTACTTTACCTGGACCTGCACATAGAAACAAATAACTTTGCTCCCAACGAAGTTCAGAGAGGTTGTCAATCTCTCCGGACTTATCGTTTACAAAGGATCAAACACAACAGATAAAAGATAGTGATAACTGCAAAGAAAGTAAAACAAGAAATAAATTGAAGGTATAAACAGTGATGGAAATATGGACCGGGGTCCCATGATGTTCACTAGTGATCTCTCTCTCTCCCAAAAGACGATAAACAACTATGCAAGGTAAAAAAATTACAGCTGGGAAATTGACAAGATTACGGGCGCAAACCAATGCTAACTATGCTACAAAATAAAGCAAGAGGCTCAAAAGCACAGGAAGTATGCCAAGATAAGTAGACAGGATATTTAGTATCAACAGTGTGTTGACGGGTGTAGCCTTTAAGACTTCCCCAATCACCAACACCAAAAAGTAGTAACAAGGTAGTAGCACCAGTGAGAGCAATAGTAACAACGAAGGCAATGAAGATGAAAGATGGACCAGGGTTCAAGGTTTCACTAGTGGTAACTCTCCAAGAAAAGCATAGGTGTTGGGTGAACAAATTACAGTTGCGCAATTGACAAAATTTCACTAACTCTAGCCAAAGAACAAACTAGAGCAAGCATAGTCTAAGAACCAAACGTAGGCATGTGTTCCGTATGTAGTTATACGTGCTTGCAATAAGAACTTGCACAACATCTTTTGTCCTAGCGTCCCGCTACAAATGGGCCAAAAGGAACTTACGGAGATTAAGGTGCTCCTGTCAAAGAGCACCGGAACAAAGCATTAACACTCTATGAACACATGTGATCCTCAAATTATAGCCCATCCCCTTAGGTGTCCCAAGCTGTCACCATTGGGATCGCCGGTTCCAGACTATAATAGGTGCATACAACCGTAGATAAGATCTAGAACAACAATTATAAGCATGCAACCATAACGTGCTCAGATCTGAAATCATGCTACTCGTGCACTAGTAACAAGCATTAAGAACAACAAAATTGCAGCAACAATACTTCATAAACCTCTTAGGACTGAACAAGGTAACAATTCATCGGATCCCAACAAACACAACACCAATTACATCATATGGATCTCAATCATGTAGATCAGCTCATGAGAACTTTTCATTGAAGATCTAGGGGGAGAAGATACCAACAAGCTACTGCCAAGAACCCATAGTCCAAGGAGGAACTACTCACGATCCATCATGGGGTGAAGAAGAGTTGATAAAGATGGCCCCGGGGGCCAAGGCCCTCTCCGGCAGGGTGCCAGAGCAGGATCCTGGTGACCCCTGAAGCTAGGTTTCAATGGCGGCGGAGATCGGGAGCGCTTCTGGAAAAGATGTCTGGATATCTCAGGTTTTTGCGTCACGGGTAAATTCATAGGCCAAGGGGGAGTCCAAGGCGGTGCCCAGGTCACCAAGGCGGCCACCTAACGCGGGCCCCCCTGGCCGCGCCGGGATGGTGCCTGGGGGCCTGGGGCCACCTCCTGACTCCGCCCTCCGGCTGGAGGACTCTTCCGATGTAAATATTTTTTGGTAAGTTTTTGGGAATTTTCTGAGCAACTTCATTTTTGGACTTTTTTTGCAATGCAAAGACAAAACAGACATGAACTGGCACTGGGCTCTATATTAGTAGGTTAGTCCAATAAATGATTCAAAAGCATGACAAAAAGATGTAGCAATGACACAAAAGGGCATGGAACGAGCAAATATTATAGATATGTTTAAGACGTATCAGCACCCCCGAGCTTAATTCCTGCTCGTCCTCGAGTAGGTAAATGATAAAGAGATAATTTTTGATGTGACATGGTACTTCGGAGTAAAGGCAATCAATCTAATGTAATGAAGATACATAAGTCAAAGACAAAGCGATATAAAGAAATAGTCTATAGTTGATATTAAGCAATCAATGAAAGAATATATAGACAATTGAGTTGTTGCTGTCCGTGAATCAAATGTCTCAATTGGAGTCCCCGTGCCAAAAGTGGGGAAGGTTTAGAGCATAAAAATACTGAATAGTTGTTGAGAACTCAATCTACTAATTTTCACACATGGCCCCTTTGGAATCTTATTATGACTCGTCCCCAGACCACTAGTCAGGTACAAGTCAAACTGATCCTCTCCCTTTCGACTTTGAGCACTCATGCAATGGATGAGCGCGAGCAAGATACGTTGGCACTTAGGATGGAAAATAGAATAATGATGGGGATAGGAATTCAAAAAGTGAGAAAGGCTCACACCAATGAGGACAATCATAGGCGGGAGAAAGCCGAATGATAGATATGGTGTGAGGAGTAGGGATTGCCATGCATCATGCGGATGCACAAAGAGCTATAAGTGTATGAAAGCCCTCAAATGGAACTAGTGGGAGTGCATCCAACTTGCTTCCTCATGAAGACCTAGAGCTCTTTTGAGGAGGCTCATCCTTGGAATATGCAAGCCAAGTTCTATAGTGTATAGATCCCCACATAGTTATCAATGAATGATATGAAAACTCTCCATGAAGTATGGGTGCTACTTTGAAGCACAAGTGTGTAATATAGGATAGTAGTGCTGACCCCTCTCTCTCTTTTTGTTCTTTTTTCTTTTTCACCTTTTTTTTTATTTTGGATGGCCTCCATGGCTCTTTATTCTCTCTTTTTTTCCGTCCACTTTGGGATCTTTTATTCCTTTCCTCACTGTAGGGGCAACACTCCATAAGAACATCAACACACTTTTATTTACTTACAACTCTGAATCAAAAAGTAATGACTCTATATGAATGCCTCTACCAGTGTAGCAGTAGGCAGTATGACAATGAAGGATAAGTCATATGAACATGAAGAACGATGGATGTTGCATGGAAATATATCTCGAAAAGGCTATGGAAATGCCTTGATAGGTAGGTATGGTGGATGTTTTGAGGAAGATATAAGGAGGTTTATGTATGACAGAGCGTATCATGCCAAGGGTTTGGATGCACCAGCGAAGTTTGCACCAACTCCCACGAGAAGGGAAATGCACGGCACCGAAGAGGCTAGTAAAATATGGGTGGTGGAAGTTCCAACAATCGAATACTCGCATTAGTCCGAAGAACTCATGCACTTATTATCAGTAACTCTCTATCTAGTCAGGAGATTCACAAAGAGACAAGTACCCCGAGGAGGAGTGTATAGGGGTTTGGTTATCCTTGCGCATCCTCGACCCATGGTACGTGGGGGTACTCTGTATATTCCAACCCCGCAGAGATTAGTGATCCTTTTAGTAGCTAGAGTTCTCAACTAATTTTTTTTAGTTTTCGAAAATAAGGCACGGTTGATACGTCCAAAACGTATCTATAATTTTTGCTTGCTCCATGCCTCTTTTTTGTGATATTGCTATGATATTGATGAACTTCCATACACTTTTGATCATATTTGGACTAACCTATTAACTCAGTGCACCCCAGTGCAAGTTCCTGTTTTCTGCTGTTTTCTATTTCAGGTTCCCCCATATTAAAAGTGCTCCAAAAATTCGGCAAAATCCAATAAAAAATCAGCAATCAAGAAGCTTCCGGAATCACCGAGGAGGGGGGCAGAGGGGACCAACCAGGGCCCCAGGCGCCCTCCCGGCGCGCCCCAGGGTGGGGCCGCGCTAGGGGGCCGCCTGGACCCCTGGTGGACCCCCTGGCTGCCCCCCTTTGCCTATTTATTCCCCGTGACGCAAAAACCCCGAGACGAGAACCCTTATTCGCGATCTCTCCTCTGTTCCGCCGCCGTTGCGCCTCCAAGATCGGGAGCACCAGAAGACCTCTTCCCGGCACCCTGCCGGAGGGAGGAATCACCTCCGGGAGCTTCTCCACCACCATGGATGCTTCCCGGATGAACCGTGAGTAGTCCACCTTGGACCATAGGTCTATGATCAGTAGCTATATGATGTTCTCCTCCCCTCTTTGTTCTTCATGGATTAGACCTCGTGAGCTTCCCTACATGATCGAGGCACTTATGTAATATTTCTGCTGTTGCTATGCTGAGTTTGCTGGGATCCGATGGATTATGAGATTATGTTCAGATTGTGTTTGAGTTATATATTTGATTCTCCTCTTTTATATTTGTGTTCTTGAGTAATTCTTGCATGTTCTCCGTTGCTGTTTATTTCTTTGGCCAAGTAGTAGGTATTGACTCCAAGAGGGAGTGTTATGCATGATTGTGGGTTCATGCCCCCCGATGACTAGCTTGAGTGACAGAAACATGAGTCTAGGGGATGTGTTGTTGCCACAAGGGGGAAAAACGGTGCTTGTACTTGCGGGTGCAAGGATTGTTTACTTTACGCAAAGTTCTTTAATGCAGTTGTCTGTTGCTTTGAGATTACACTTTGGGTGGGATTCGCAACTTAATACCAGCGAGATGTTCTGGATAGATATCTCAAGGTGGATGATTAGTAGGTAGATGCAGATGGATTTCGGTCTACTTGTCTTGGCGTACCGCCCATGCTTTTGAGCCTCTGCCTTTATTTATAGAATAATTAGCATTGGTTTGCGCACATAATCCTGTCAATTGCCCAGTTGTAATTTTTTTACCTCGCATGGCTATTTTATCGTCTTTTGGGAGAGAGACATCACTAGTGAACATCATAGGACCCCGGTCCATATTTCCAATACTGTTTACACCCTCTATCAATTTACTAATTTATTATTTTTTCGTTGCTATCGGTATCATTATTATCCCGTGCGTTTTATCCTTTGTAAACAACAAGGCCGGAGGGATTGACAACCCCTTTCTACTCGTTGGGAGCAAAGCTATCTGGTGTGTGTGCAGGTCCACGACAACTGATAATCTCTGGCGCAGTTGTCACCTTCTTGTCATTATCGGAGTCCTACTGGAGACAAACCTTGGTATCTTCACCGAGGGAAATTTTTTGTTGTCTACATCTCAACCTTCCACTTTGGGTAACCAACGAGGGGCGAGAAGTAAACTCTCGTGATATCAAAGAAATTTCTGGCGCTGTTGCCGGGGACTCCACTCTTCAAGATAGGGGAGTTGCACACTATCTTTTATCTTTGCTTTTTAGTCTTGTTAGTTTACCTTTCAGTTTTTGCTTTTGTGTCTTTTATGAAAAACCAAAAAAAATAGTTGCTACCTTTCTTCTTTGTCTTTCTCTGCCTACTGATGCTATCTTCACCATGGGTGTGGAACCACCCAAATATGGAAGGATGTACATGTTTCACTTGGATCGTGTTCGATCAATTTGTGCTCGCGCTAAAAACCCAACTGACTTGGTTGAGGGAAAATCATTGGATGAGCATGCTCATTATACGCGGAACCGACAATCTCAGATAGGGAAATACTTATGGGACCAAATACAAACTTCTTATTGCTATGCTGAGTGTTTATGCCACATTTATGATTTTACTTGCTGCTCTAATATAGAGCATAAACACCTTCCTTTCCAGTGTGAGTTTAATGAAAATGAGATCCTATCTTCTTATGCCAAAGGTGTTTATGATTACTTTGATGTTGAAAAGATTGAAAAGTTTGTTGCTTTTAAAGGTGCTTATGAGATTGCTTCTTTGATTGAAAAGTATCACGATACTATTTACAAATCTGAAAACTTTGCAGTTCTTGCTTATTGCTTCGAGAATTATACCTCCAATTCTTATATTGAGGATTTTAAAAATAAAATGTTTGCTTCCCTAGAAGAGTCTAATGATTGCTTTGATGAGGAATCCCATGATTCCGAGGACTCACTTGATACATCCCTTTCTGATGATTTTGATACTTGCTTTGTTAATGGCCATAATGCCACTATGGATGATGCTTACAAAGACGAACTTGCTATAGTTCCTTATGTTAAGCATGAAATTGTTGCTGTTGCACCCACACTTGATTGCCCTATTATCCTTTTGAAATCTCCAACTCCGGAGAATTTTGCTCTTATCAAGGCTCAATGTGATGGGTTGCATCTATCTTATCATCCTAAAAACCATGTTGAAAACTATACACGTGTGCTTGTTGGTCATGAACAACATGATTTATGTGATTATATTCTTGATGTTGTTCATGATACTACTGAAAATTATTTTGAGAGAGGGGAGTTTGGTTGTAGAAACTTCCATATTACTAAAACTCCTCTCTTTATGTTTAAAGTTTTGAAGATGTTCTTGTTCCACCTTCCTATGCTGGTTTCTTTTTTCTTCTTTGATTTATTTTCTTATAGAATTCCTATGCATAGGAAGTGGGTTAGGCTTAAATGTGTTTCAAATTTTCTTCTTGATGCTCTCCTTTGCTTCAAATTCTTATTCTTAGGAGAGCACCTTTTATAATCTTTAAGGCTAGCTAAGGGCTTTAAAGAAGCGCTTTCAGGAGGCAGCCCGCAACGAATTTAGGATTTACTTTTTGTTTTTCTTCTGTTTTTAGTGGTCTTGATGATTGTTAATACTGTAGCAACATCATTGTATCTTTACTTTTCAAGCTTTGTGCCATTTATAGCCTCATATGACAAGGGAAGTGAAAGTTGTGACATGTTGTCCAGAAAACAGATTCTGTCCTCGTGCCTAGAAAAATCATATAAAAATCCCAGTTCATCTTTTTGAGGTGAAAGTTTTACACAGCGTGCTCTATACAATTAAGGAACTTTCGTATGTTTTGAGTTTTTTTATTTGAGTTGCAGAAGTATCCCTAAAAAATTCTTTTCTACCTGATGGTCTGTTTTTCACAGATTCTGTCCTGTTTTGCCTTTCCTTCATTTTGCAAACTTTAAGCTTGCTTTTTATTTGCAAAAACTCTTTGGAATTCTTGAGAAATAGTAGATCTTAAATAATATCTTTGTTTCCAGTAGAGAAAAAATTATTTTATTATGGGTACTAACCTCGCTAATCAGATTATGATGAGTTATGTATGAAGGGAGTTTTCAAGTGTGCGAGGGAAGATGATGAAAGAAGATTCGGGAGTGTCAAGTGCTCAAGCTTGGGGATGCCCCCATGCATCCCCAAGAAATATTCAAGGATACTCAAGCGTCTAAGCTTGGGGATGCCCCCGTGCATCCCCTTCTCCATCAAGAATTATCAGTTCGTCTCTCGTCTCACTATATTTTTATCGCTTCATGCGTTATGTGCTATGCTTCGAGCGTCTCGCTCTTAGGTTTTATTTTTAGTTTTCTTTAGCTTTGCTTGCTGTTCATAACAAGTTAGAACCCAGCTTTCTTTGTGTGGGAGAGAAACACGCTCCACTTCCAAAATCTAGAACACAACATAGGACTTTCATGCTTATCTTTGTTGTGTGTGTTCTTTATCTTTTCATAGCTGCTGTCATGTTTAGCTCTTAGTTTTCATGCTTATCTTTTCAAAGAGATTTTTTTTAGTTAGTTGCTGGAACTCTCTTGAGTTTTCATGTTTATCTTGTTTAGAGAGTTTGCCTGTTGCACTGAGTTTTGTGTCTTGACTTGAAGTAGGTAATTGAGGTTGCTATTCTTTTGTAGTAGTAACTTGCAATAGTTTTGAGGTATTGTTTTGAGTAATTTTTGGACTTTTGGTGTCAAGAGCTTTAGCCTATTAGTGATAGACGTCGTATTTTGGGAAATCCGTGTTTATTTTCAAAGCTTACAAAATTAGTTGATAACTTTAGCTACTAGATGGATCACTACTCTTTTGAGGGATCGAATATTAGAGTACACTCACGTACCATGAGTCGAGGATGCGCAAGGATAACCAAACCCCGTACACTCCTCCTCGGGGTACTTGTGTCTTTGTGAACCTCCTTATTAGATTGAGAGTTACCGATAATAAGTGCATGAGTTCTTCGGACAAATGTGAGTATTCGAAAGATGACACTTCCACCTTCCCATATTTTGCTAGCATCTCCTGTACCGTGCATTGCTTTATTCTCACTCCAGGAGTTAGCGTCCACCTTCGCTGGTACATCCAAACCCTTGGCATGATACGCTATGTGATCATAAACCTCCTTATATCCTTCCTCAAAACAGCCACCATACCTACCTATCAAGTCATTTCCATAGCCTTTCCGAGATATATTGCCATGCAATATCCATCTTCTCATGACTTGATCTTCATGTCATACATGCTACTTTCTTGATCGATGAGCCGCATGCTAGTTGGTCCTTTCCCTAATCATTGCTACATGACGCGCTAGTATCATTGCATATCCTGCTACACTGGCAGAGGCATACATTTGCATACATCATGATAGTTACATCTTCTTTATGATTTGAGTACTTTGTAAATTGTGAAAGATCTTCTATACTTTTGTAATTTATAGAGTGTTGCCCCTAAAGTGAGGAAAAGATCCCAAAGTGGACACAAATTAAAAGATCCCAAAGAGGAAAAATGAGAGAAATAGAAAGAGCCATTAAGGCCACAAAAAAATACAAAAAAAGAGAAAAAGAAATAAAAAGAGAGAAGGGGGCACACTACTATTCCTTTTGAGAGATCCACACTCGTACTCCCTCCTATATCTTGTACTCCATAGAGTTTATCATTCATGCATATAGCTATGTGAGGACCTTCACACTATAGAACTTGGCTTGTATATTCCAATGATGAGCCTCCTCAAATGAGCTCTAGGTCTTCTTGAGCAACCAACTTGGATGCACCCCCACTAGTTCCATTGGAGATCTTACCTTAGCTCATATGTGCATCTGTTGCATGGCAATCCCTACTCCTCACATCATATCTATCATTTGGCTTTCTCTCGCCTATGATTGTCCTCATTGATGTGAGCCTTTCACACCTTTTTGTCTTCCTCCTCCACCATATTCTCTCTTTGCCATCCTAAGTGTCAACTTTCTTGCTGATGCTCATCCATTGCATGAGTTCTCAAAACGTCGAAAAGGAGTGGATCATTTTGACTTGTACCTGGCTAGTGGTCTGGGGATGAGTCAAGATAAGATTCCAAAGAAGACCAAGTGTGAAACTTTAGTAGATTGAGTTCTCAACACAAAAGTACTTTTTCTCGTATATCCATATCCCCTTTCTTGCATGCAAACACCATTTGGAGACATTCGAGTCACGGACAGCAAGAGCTCTTGCGCCTTTATGTTCTTATGTTGCTTGTTTCAATGCTAGATATCGACTCTTGCCTGTTATGACTTGAATTGAATTACATGCCTTGATTGCTTTACTTAAAAGTTCTTATATGGTTGTTAGCATGTCACCACAGAAATTATGCTTGTTATCATTTACCTACTCGAGGACGAGCAGGAATTAAGCTTGGGGATGTTGATACGTCCAAAACGTATCTATAATTTATGCTTGCTCCATGCCTCTTTTGTGTGATATTGCTATGATATTGATGAACTTCCATACACTTTTGATCATATTTGGACTAACCTATTAAGTCAGTGCACCCTAGTGCCAGTTCCTGTTTTCTGCTGTTTTTTTATTTCAGGTTTCCCACATATTAAAAGTGCTCCAAAAATTCGGGAAAAATCCAATAACAAATCAGCGATCAGGAAGCTTCCGGAATCACCGAGGGGGGGGCCATAGGGGACCCACCAGGGCCCCAGGCGCCCTCCCGGCGCGCCCCAGGATGGGGCCGCACCAGGGGGCCGCCTGGACCCCTGGTGGACCCCCTGGCTGCCCCCCTTCGCCTATTTATTCCCCGTGACGCAAAAACCCTGAGACGGGAACCCTTATTCGTGATCTCTCCTCTGTTCCACCGCCGCTGCGCTTCCAAGATCGGGAGCACCAGAAGACCTCTTCCCGGCACCCTGTCGGAGGGAGGAATCACCTCCGGGAGCTTCTCCACCACCATGGATGCTTCCCGGATGAATCGTGAGTAGTCCACCTTGGAGAATGGGTCTATGATCAGTAGCTATGTGATGTTCTCATCCCCTCTTTGTTCTTCATGGATTAGACCTCGTGAGCTGCCCAACATGATCGAGGAACTTTTGTAATATTTCTGCTGTTGCTATGCTGAGTTTGCTGGGATCCGATGGATTATGAGATTATGTTCAGATTCTGTTTGAGTTATATATTTGATTCTCCTCTTTTATATTTATGTTCTCGAGTAATTCTTGCATGTTCTCCGTTGTTGTTTATTGCATTGGCCAAGTAGTAGGTAGTGACTCCAAGAGGGGGCGTTATGCATGATTGTGGGTTCATGCCCCCCGATGACTAGCTTGAGTGACAGAAACAAGAGTCTAGGGGATGTGCTTTTGCCACAAGGGGGAAAATAACGGTGCTTGTACTTGCGGGTGCAAGGATTGTTTACTTTACACAAAGTTATTTAATGCAATTGTCTGTTGCCTTGAGTTTACACTTTGGGTGGGATTCGGAACTTAATACCAGCGAGATGTTCTGGATAGATATCTCAAGGTGGATGATTAGTAGGTAGATGCAGATGGATTTCGATCTAGTTGTCTTGGCGTACCGCCCATGCTTTTGAGCCTCTGCCTTTCTTTATAGTATAATTAGCATTGGTTTGCGCACATAATCCTGTCAATTGCCCAGCTGTAATTTGTTTACCTCGCATGGCTATTTTATCGTCTTTTGGGAGAGAGACATCACTAGTTAACATCATAGGACCCCTGTCCATATTTCCAATACTGTTTACACCCTCTATCAATTTACTGCTTTATTATTTTTCCGTTGCTATCGCTATCATTATTATCCCGTGCGTTTTATCCTTTGTAAACAACAAGGCCGAAGGGATTGACAACCCCTTTGTACTCATTGGGAGCAATGCTATCTGGTGTGTGTGCAGGTCCACGACAACCGCTAATCTCTGGCGTCGTTGTCACCTTCTTGTCGTTATCGGAGTCCTACTGGAGACAAACCTTGGTATCTTCACCGAGGGAAATTTGCTGATGTCTACACCTCAACCTTCCACTTTGGGTAACCAACGAGGGGCGAGAAGTAATCTCTCGTGACATCAACGGTTAGCCAAGATGAGACACCTATCACTAATGGGCGCAAGCTCAATTGCATAAAAATTCATCATTACTGAATCAATACCTCAACACTATTGCAAGATATCCTAAGCTAGACCTAGTGATCTAAATTACCTATACACCACATATAAAACATACCATGAGACATATAAACCATTGCAACAGAAATAACTCTAAAAAAATATAAGTGAAGCACGAGAGTTCTAAACTTCCTACAAAAGAAATTAAATTTCTCTCAAACAAGATCTAAGTGAAGCACAAGAGCTAACAAAACAGGCAGTAGATAAATTTAACACTCAACAGATATAAGTGAAGCTCTTGAGTGTTCTATGATAAAGTGGAGCGTGTATCTCTCCCAATCGAGCATGCAAGGGTCCGACATTGTAATGACCAGCAAACAAAAGAAAACAAAACTAAAATAAAATGTACAGACGCTCCAAGAACAGCACATATCATGTGAAGAAATAAAAATATAGTGTGGAGAAGGACGAACTAATGATTGTTGATGAAGAAGGGGATGCACGGGGGCATCCCCAAGCTTAGACGCTTGAGTCTCCTTGAATATTTTGTCTGGGTGCCGGGGGCATCCCCAAGCTTAAGATTTTGGCACTCCTAAATCTTCTTTCATCATCTCCCTTCGCACACTTGAAAAATTCCTTCACATAAAACTTCTCATAAACTTATTAGAGAGGTTAGTACACTAACAGATAATCCGCCAAAACATGACATATTGTAAAGATTGATTTTTCAGGTGCACTTCTGCTGCTCAAATAAGAAAACTCAAAACATATGAAAGTTTCAAAATTGTATAGAGCATTCTGTGTAAAAAATTCAACTCAAAAATATGAACTGGTGATTTATCATGAATTTTTCCGTCAAGCAGACAGAATCTGTTTTCTGGACATCATGTCACAACTTTTGCTTCCCTTATCATAAGAGACTAGAACTTGGCACAACACTTGAAAATAAAGATACAATGGTGTTGCAACAGTAGTAACAACATCCAAGACACAACAAAAGCAAAAGAAACTTAATCCGTTTGGGGCTGCCTCCCAGCAGCGCTTCTTTAAAGCCATTAGCCAGGCATGAGTGTAACGATGCTCACAAAAGAATAAAAAGTTGAAGCACAAAAGAGAGCATCAAAGGAGAAAATATAAACCACATTTTAAGTCTAACATTCTTCCTATGCATGGGCATCTTGTAAGAAAATAAATAAATGAAGCACAAAGTATCAGGCATAGGAAGGTAAAACAAGAGCACCTTCAAGATTTTCAACATGGAGAGAGGTGTTTTCCTAACATGAAAATTTCTACAACCAAATTTTCCTATCTCGTAATAATTTTCAGTAGCATAATGAACAAACTCAAAAATATAACCATCACATAAAGCATGGTTTCCATGATCTACTAGCACATGATCATATAAACTTTCTAAGCAAAACTCCTCATCATTAAGAACATCCATAGTAGGCAAAAATAGAGGGTTATCATAAGACTTATCAAAATAGCAAGGGTTATCATAAATAGCAGTGTCAAAATCATCCTTGCAATTTTCATTCATAGGGGCATCATGGCCACAAGCATCAATTTCATCAAAAAGGGATATTTCAAAAGATTCAATAGGATCATAGCAATCAATATAGCATTCATCCTCCTTTGGTAAGCATGGAGGGCAATCATATAAAGTAAGAGTCAAAAAGTTACTCTCATTAGTTGGTAGAGATGGGTAGCTACTCCATTCTTCCTCCGTTTGTTCGTCACTCTCCTCCTCTTTTGCATCCAATGAGCTTTCAGTTTCAGAAATTTCTTTTGTAGAGTCCTGCAAAGCATTAGTCTCTTCCTCTTGTGGAGAGAACCTTTTGAGATAGTTAGTAATATAAGCATTATCATTAAAATTCTCAAAGAAATATTTAAGTATATCAAGACTCTCAGATTTGTAAGGGCCATCTTCAATATTTTCAACAAAGGAAGCAATTTCATAGGCACCCTTAAAGACAACAAATTCTTCTATTTGTGCTACATCAAAGAAATCATAATGTCCCCTAGTATAAGATACCAAGGTTTCATTATCATTACACCAACATTGGAAAGCAAGGTGTTTAAAGGGCAAGCAACAATAAGATTCATCACAACAATAAGATTTGTCATAATCAGAGCATAAGTTTCTAGCATATCTATTAACTTGATAAATAAGTCTCCATATAAATATCCCTTTTTCAGACAAGCGGTATTCCTTATAATATTTTTGTTGATCCTCAGTGAATCCACCTTGCCAATAAGATCTAGTTTCAAAGAAAGTAATCATTGTAAGCAAACAGAGTAATAAGATAAAGTGTACTTATCATGTGAACTTATAAGTAAAGCTATGCTCCCCGGCAACGGCGCCATAAAATAGTCTTGATAACCCACAAGTGTAGGGCATCGCAATAGTCTTCGCGGGTAGATATAACCCTAATTTATTGATTCGACACAAGGGAGCCAAAGAATACTTATAAGCCTTAGCAGTTGAGTTATCAATTCAACCACACCTGAAAAAGCACTAGACATGATATTTAGTAGCAACAGTGTGTTGACGGGTGTAGCCTTTAAGACTTCCCCAATCACCAACACCACAAAGTAGTAACAAGGTAGTAGAAGCAGTGAGAGAAATAGTAACAACGAAGGCAATAAAGATGAAAGATGGACTGGGGTTCAAGGTTTCACTAGTGGTAACTCTCCAAGCAAAGCACAGGTATTGGGTGAACAAATTACAGTTGGGCAATTGACAAAATTGCACTAACTCTAGCCAAAGAACAAACTAGAGAAATCCTAGTCTAAGAACCAAACATAGGCATGTGTTCCGTATGTAGTTGTATGTGCTTGCAATAAGAACTTGCACAACATCTTTTGTCCTACCGTCCCGCTACAAACGGGGCCAAAAGTAACTTACGGAGATTAAGGTGCTCATGTCAAAGAGCACCGGAACAAAGCATTAACACTCTATGAACACATGTGATCCTCAAATTATAGCCCATCCCCTTTGGTTTCCCAAGCTGTCACCATTGGGATCGCCGGTTCCGGACTATAATAGGTGCATACAACCGTAGATAAGATCTAGAACAACAATTATAATCATGCAACCACAACGTGCTCAGATCTAAAATCATGCTACTCGTGCACTAGTAACAAGCATTAAGAACAACAAAATTGCAGCAACAATAATTCACAAAACTCTTAGGACTGAACAAGGTAACAATTCACCGGATCCCAACAAACACAACACCAATTACATCAGATCTCAATCATGTAGGGCAGCTCATCAGAACTTTGTATTGAAGATCTAGGGGGAGAAGATACCAACAAGCTACTTCCAAGAACCCGTAGTCCAAGGAGGAACTACTCACGATCCATCATGGGGTGAAGAAGAGTTGATGAAGATGGCCCCGGGGGCCAAGGCCCTCTCCAGCAGGGTGCCGGAGCAGGATCCTAGTGAACCCCGAAGCTAGGTTTCGATGGCGGCCGAGAATGGGAGCGCTTTTGGAAAATATGTCTGGATAACTTGGGTTTTTGCGTCACGGGTAAATTCATAGGCCAAGGGGGAGTCTGAGGCGGTGACCAGGTCACCCAAGAGGCCACCTGGCGCGGGATCCCCCTAGCCGCGCCGGGAGGGCGCATGGGGGCCTGGGGCCACCTCCTAACTCCATCCTCCGGCTGGAGGACTCTTCCGATGTAAATATTTTTTGGTAGTTTTTTGGGAATTTTCTGAGCAACTTCATTTTGGACTTTTTCTGCAATGCAAAGACAAAACACATAGGAACCCGCACTGGGCTTTATATTAGTAGGTTAGTCCAATAAATGATTCAAAAGCATGGCAATGACACAAAAAGGGCATGGAACAAGCAAAAATTATAGATACGTTTGAGACGTATCAACATAACGCATGAAGTGATAAAAATATAGTGGAACGAAGGAAGGACTGATAATTGTTGATGGAGAAGGGGATGCACGGGGGCATCCCCAAGCTTAGATGCTTGAGTCTCCTTCGATATTTCTTGGGGGTTCATGGGGGCATCGCCAAGCTTGAGTATTTGACACTCCCGGATCTTCTTTCATCATATTCCTTCGCACACTTGAAAACTCCCTTCATACATAACTCATCATAAGCTGATTAGAGAGGTTAGTACCATAATAAAATAATTTGCCTCTACTGGAAATTAAGATATTCTTGAAGAGCTACTGTTTCTAAGGATTTCCAAAAAGTTTTTGCAAAGAAAATTATAGCGAAAGATTTGCAAAACTGGGAAAACGCAAAACAGGGAAGAATCTGTGAAAAACAGACCAGCAGCTAGTAAATAATTTTTTTGGGGTACTTCTACAACTCAAATAAAAAAATTCAGAACAGATTCGCGAAAGCTAATTGTATAGGGCACGCTGCCAAAACATTTCAGATAAACAAGATGAACTGATGATTTTAGCCAAATTTTTCCGTCAAGGGACAGAATCTATTTTCTGGACAACACGTCACAACTTTTGAAATTTCTTGCAATCAGAGGCTAAACTTGGCACAAAGCTTGAAAATAAAGATACAATGATGTCGCGACAGTAGTAACAATCATCAAGACCACTAAAAACATAAGGAAAAACATATTGGGTTGCCTCCCAACAAGCGCTTTCTTTTACGGCTTTGAGCTAGGCACGAAGCAAAAAGATCAAGTTGTATCAATTGAACCATCATCAAGATCATCAAAAATCTCTTCAATTGTACAACTAGTTTTAACAGGTCTTTTAAATAAAGGTATAATTAAGATGCTTCTAGGGATAAAAGAAAAAGGTGGAAGATCAATTGGAGTTTCATTGCTAATTTTATTTAAGAAAGGTATTTCTTCCAAAGTCTTCACAATTTTAACTCCCTTGGCAATAAGTGGATTGTTTTTGGGTCGAGGACCTTAGGGACGTAAACGAACTTAGGTTCCTTCTTTGCCGGACTTTCTACCTTTTTGGTTTTGATTGAGGAGAAAGTAGTTCCTCAATCTTAGCTATCCTAGAAGGATCCAAATCATGGGATTTGATGGTCTCCAAGGTTTTGTTAATTTTATGCATGGAGCAATCAAGTCTATTCAAATTCCCTTGAATCTTACAATCTAACTCATTTATCTTATTGATGTCTGGTATTTATAGCTCTAACTTTTCAAGTTTTTTCATAATGTGAGCTAGAGTAATGTCCTCTTGAATGCTAACAACAGGGAAACTTCCAACAAGATTTTCCATAACATTAAGAGCTTCCCAAACTGGGACTTCTAGGAAATTCCTACTAATAGCAGTATCTAGAATAAACCTATTCCAAGAAGTAATTCCAACATAAAAGTTTCTAAGAAGAATAGTAGTGGATTGCTTCTTGGTGGCTCTTTATTGAGAATCATTAATTCTATACCAAGCATCCTTCAGAATTTCACCACCTCTTTGTTTAAAGGTGAGCACTTCTGCTTCACCAAAGGTAAAAGGACCAGACATAATGACAACTACTAGCAAGGTAACTATTTTTTTGGTGTTTTTTATAAAGGACACTAAAGCAAAAACTAAAAGGTAAACTAACAAGACTAAAAAGAAAAGATAAAAGATAGCGTGCAACTCCCCTATCTTGAAGAGCGGATTCCCCGGCAACGGCGCCAGAAATCAGCTTGATGGCACTGAAGTAGTGCTCCTCGTTGTCTACCCCAAGTGGAAGGTTGAGATGTAGGGCATCAGTAATTTCCCTCAGTGAAGATACCAAGGTTTGTCTCCAGTAGGACTCTGACGATGACAAGTAGGTGACAACAGAGCTAGAAATTACTAGCACGAGAGTTGACGTGGACCTGCACACAGATACAAATAACTTTGCTCCCAACGAGTACAGAGGGTTGGCAATCCCTCCGACCTTGTCATTTACAAAGGATCAAACGCAAGAGATAATGGTAATGATAATTGCGACTATAAAGTAAAATAGGAAATAAATTGAGGGTGTAAACAATAATGGAAATATGGACAGGGGTCCCATCAAGTTCACTAGTGAAGTCTCTCTCCCAAAAGACGATAAACAACTATACAAGGTGAAATAATTACAGCTGGGCAATTGACAGGATTAAAAACACACCGCAATGCTAATTATGCTACAAAAGAAAGGAAGAGGCTCAAAAGCATGAGCAGTACGCCAAGAAAAGTAGACAAAAATCCATCTGCATCTACTTACTAATCATCCACCTTGAGAATCTATCCAGAACATCTCGCTGGTATTAAGTTGCGAACCCCACCCAAAGTGTAAACCCAAAGCAATAGACAACTGCATTAAAAGAACTTTGCGTAAAGTAAACAATCCTTGCACCCGCAAGTACAAGCACCGTTGTTTTCCCCTTGTGGCAACATCACATCCCCTAGACTCATGTCTCTGTCACTCAAGCTAGTCATCAGGGGCATGAACCCACAATCATACATAACGCTCCCTCTTGGAGTTACTACCTACCACTTGGCCAAAGCAATAAACAACAACGGAGAACATGCAAGAATTACTCAAGAACATAAATATAAAAGGAGAAGAACCAAATATATTACTCATCACAATCTGAACATAATCTCATAATCCATCAGATCCCAGCAAACTCAACATAGCAACAGTGAAAGAATTACATATGTGTCTTGATCATGTAGGGTAGCTCACAAAGTCTAATCAATGAAGAACAAAGGTGGAGAGAAGACATCACATAGCTAATGATCATAGACCCATGGTCCAAGGTGGACTACTCACGGCTCATCCGGGAAGCGTCCATGGTGGTGGAGAAGCTCCCGGAGGTCAACGCTCCCTCCGGCAGGGTGTCGGGACAGGGTCTCCTGGAAGCCCCGATCTTGGAAGTGCGGCGGAGACGGAACAGAGGAGATATCGTGAAAAAGGGTTATGTCCTCGGGGGTTTCGGGACGAGAGGCATATATAGGCGAAGGAGGACAGCTAGGGGGCCACCAGGGAGTCCAGGCGGCCTCCCGGCGAGGCCCTACCCTAGGCCGTGCCCCCTAGCCGTCTGGATGCCTGGTGGGGCCGCGCTGGCCCCCCTTCGGGCGTCTGGAAGCTTTTGGGTCGCTGATTTTTTGTATATCTTTCCCAGAATTTTTCTGGCACTTTAAGTAAT